>OU611991.1:17500-5017500 GCA_914767915.1 Agriopis aurantiaria | reverse complement strand
TAAAAAAAACTGTGTGGCAATTTAGCGCATTCACAGCTGCACCGGTTCATTTACCTCTATTCACAGAATAGTCCAATTATAATGAATTAAGTAGCTATTATTGCAAATAAGTTTATTTATATTATAACTATACCGTAGATATACCAACGAATAGGTACACACCTAATTGTTCATCATCATCATCTAGAAGACGTCCACTGCTGAACATAGGCCTCCCCCTTAGACCTCCACACTGAACGACAGCCTGCTATCTGCATCCACTGGATGCCCGCGACTCTCATAATGTCGTCGGTTCATCTAGTAGGAGGCCTACTTACGCTGAGTCTTCCGGTTCGTGGTATCCACCCAAGATCTTCCCCGTCGGTTATCGGTTCTTTGGACGATATATGGTACTGAGAGGTAGGTGGTCCTTAAATGTTGGCCTTTTGGAAAAATTCAGAGTCACAAAGCGGGCTATGGGGAAACCTATGCTCGGAGTTTTTTCGCGCGATAGAATCCGGAACGTGGATATTCACTAAAGGACCAGAGTCACAAACGAGTACATAGGTCTACATAGTTATTAAAATTTGCAAGTTGAAGTGGATCATGGGCAGGCAAAATCGCTCGAAAAACCTAATTGTTATTTTAATTATATTTAACTGAAAACAAGCTTTTTCGTATTCTTTTCAGCAAACCCTGTCATTTGATACCCATACCTATCATAATGGTAGATAAAAACATTTTGTCCGGCATCTAGGGGCGTCCGCCATATTGAATTTATCATCTAGGACCAAAGTGCTTTGGCAGACAAATATAATGAACCTAAACTCGACGGGATTACGTCGTTTCGTTTAGGAGTTCCTATGACCACCTTCTGTCTTCATCATCAGACCAACTCGATGGTACCATGACATTGCATCGTCACCGAACTTATATAAGTACTATGCCAAATTTCAGCTCAACGGTTGAACATAATCTGCTTCTGTTGCAAGATGCCACCCAAACAAACATAATATCGTATATACATTGCAAGTTAAATAAAAGCTTGTAAAAATCACGTTATTCTGTTGCTTTAAAGTTGCGTGAAAGAGGAAGATAAAGATTATTTATTTGCACAAAACACAAGTAAATCATACACACATTTAAAACGCATGCACAATAGATGGTTTAAAATATTGGTCACTTTGTATCATGTTTTGCCTAGTTTATAGGGGTACAAATCTAAAACAAACACACCAACTAACAAACACACTTTCACTAAAATATGATGTAGTTTAAATCAGACATGGGTAATTGTTCCAGATAGTAATTTTTAAAAAAACGAGGTTGCTGGGAAGATAATTTACCTAGTGCAAGTTCCTACGAATAAAGCTGCAGTCACCAATTAGTCAAGTGCACGTCAGGAAGTGAAGACAGTTGTATAGGGGCACAATGGGCGATTACTAATGTTTGTAAAAACGTCAGTCCATCCGTCCGCCCGTCGCGATCTTATACGTCTAAATTGGACCGCAATTTGCAGACCTTTCCTTGATGACGATTTCGTAATTAGCACAGACTTGTTTATTTGCCATGCAAGCATTATATTTGATCTAGCATTTTGACCATAATCTTTAATTTAATGAGCAAAAGCTCAGATCAGACAAACCAGGGAGATATGCCTTAGTACAATTATCGTTCTTGTTCAAATGTCAACATTTTTTTAAACACTATACCGCGCAAAATCTTTTAATTACGGCCTGCTTTTCGCGCATACTAATCTTGTAGCGACACCAATGAACGAAATCTTAATATAGTCCACATGCAAAAAAAGGCGACAATGTCATCTGCTGAGTGAATTCGTCTGAAGGCATCAAACCCAATTTCAATCACCGACCACTCCACCTTAACATATCCTCCCTTGTTTATCTAATGTTAGGGGACGAGGCTCTTTTAAGTATTGTGGTGCATAATTAACTTATTCAAGTTGCAAGTAATTGATAAATTTAATTGTTCATTGATTCGGTATTTTACTATAGAGTTTACTATATAAGACGGGTCTGTTACTTTTATCATTCTTACACTTAGAAAAAATAAGTGAAAGTGGTATATGTGGTGGTAGTGGTACGATATACCTACAGCACACACTAGGTAAAGCTACTACAGTTTCCTCTTTAGCACTTACAGTCGCCCTTGGTCGTCCATATGGTCATCTAGTTGCAGTTGTGTGCCACTCAATATTGAAGTGTGCGTTTGTAGAACTAGTAAGAATATGT
Organism: Agriopis aurantiaria; assembly: GCA_914767915.1. Lineage (NCBI taxonomy): Eukaryota > Metazoa > Arthropoda > Insecta > Lepidoptera > Geometridae > Agriopis > Agriopis aurantiaria. Next base: position 5,015,269 of record OU611991.1, on the reverse strand, counting down.
CAGTATGTGCAATACATGTTTACCTCGCCCTCTTTCATTTTTTTCGGTACTAGCTCGAATTTAAGGCAAATCCAAACTATATTATGATCAAACTTGATCAATATCGACAATTTCTAAAAAGATTACGGAATCTACTAATAAACTAAAACATATAAGATCTGCTACAAATTCATTGCTCTACAATGTCATGACAATGTAGAGTCTACATTGTCATGCCTCGATGTAAAACTATTTGCCTCGATTTCCACTAACTGTCTTCAATTATTAAACATCTTGTTCTTATTAAGAGTAGCACTTAGTGCGACTGCCAGTAAGTAGGCAGCAAATAATTCGAAAATATCTTTTTATGTCGATTGTGTAATTGTTCACATTTTTAATCGATTATTCATTACATCATTACACTGCAATGAATAACAGATGAGCTTGTTATAAATGAACTATAAACTATTCAAGTTTTTGTGATTCACTTTATAAAAAGCATTAGAAGTTCAATAAAAAGGATTACTATATTTACTATGTTTATCAAGACCTCCGATGTCGCCTGCACGAGTAAACGCAATTACAAGAGACGTGTGCGATCCAAAAGGTCATATTTTTCTTTAATTCGCAATTATGCGTGAGCGCATCCTTGTGCAAAGGAGCAATTAAACGAATTAGACCTATAACGCTTAATGCACACGTGAAAGATTAAGGTAGTAAAAATATTTCCGTTTGGAGCGACTTCCAGCTCTGGCGGCATTTTGCGACGTAACTCAGGGTTATTTAATAGGTTTTACAGCATTCTTTGTATTGTATAACTATCCACGTTTATTTTAGTTCCGTTTTTCATATTTGTTATCGTATTATACTTCAAGTTATGTTGTTATTTTAAAGATTTATTTAGGAAATTTATGTTTTGTCAGGATACGATGGGGCTGAGTAGACATGTTGTCTAAAAGCCCAAAAAAAATATTTAAGGTTAAAAAGGAAAAAAAAGGATAAAAAGGTCGATGTTTAGATGTTGATTTACTTGATGAGATGTATATTCAAATACAGGGTGTACTAATCCGAAAGGTTATTGTCAATGTACTCATTAATATGAACAACTTTGCTTCCTACCAGCTGTACTACAGAAAAATGTCAGTCACATTCAACAAAATGTATATAATTTTACCAAAATGCTGGCCTATATTTTGGTCAGAAAGTTAATCTCGCAATCCAGCGAGACAACGCGGTCAGCATTTTTGACCACGTTCCCTAAATCAGAGATCTTTTGATCTACGTCTTCTTTGCCTATAGATAGATAGTATATAAACGATCTTTAATTAGTTATTTCATCAAAACAAAAACATAATCGTTATACACTGTTTTAAACTATCACGGTTGTTCACTAAAGTTATATGATTATTTACGGGATATTTACCGTGGTAAGGTTGAGGAATGAGCTCCCGATATTTCGGCGCAGTTACATGCACCATGTTCACGGGAAGACTGAAGAATGCGGGTGGTTGGTCGAACAGTTAAAAAGTTAGGTGCAGACATAACGATCTACCCTCTTTCTTAGTCTTAATAATCGTTATAATCGAGAGTGTAAGCCGTTGTTATAGTTATTTTTTTATTAGTTTAGTTTTGTGTTTAGTATATAGGTAGTTGTTGAATGTTGTTGTGAAATTTTAATCCTTGATAGTAATAAAGACAAAATAATGTTAAGTTTGTACCTATCCATTTTTATTTATATAGATTTCATAATTGCAACTATATTTATTTAAGTACAAAGGTATATCAAACAAAGAAAATAAATAAGCCTTAAATAAATATATAAATAAATATTTTTGGGACATTTTTGCACACACGGTCATCTGACCCCAAACTAAGCGAAGCTTGTGATATGGCTTAATTATTACTTATTACTAATTATCACAACTATATTGCTCAAGTTCGCTGAATAAACGTAGTCGGCACGGTTCAGAGAATTCGGTTATTTGAGAAGCGCATCGTAATATAATGATCGGTAGCCAATACATATCGCTCGAAATATTTGCCGATGGATCTTATGAACTTAAGATTGTTATTTGATAGTTTCGATACGAGTGTCAATCGCGTGCGATGGCCTCGGGCCTATTATATAAAGTGCCTACTGTCTGCAGACTTTGCCGTGTTACCTTTCATCCATTGCCGTGCATCGAGTGATACACTTTCGTTGGGAGAGAGTTATGCTTCAATGTACACCGGTTAGGAATATTAAAGTTAGAATTTGATTTCAATTTATAGTGTCGCATAGTATGCCGCATTGGTACCGTGAATCGATTGTCCACTGCAGCTCCGGCCTCGACCACCTACTCCGCACGCAATCGTCTCGTTTCAGGCGGCCCAATGACAAGGATATTTTTCATTCCAAATACTTTATGTTACCTAAATCCAAATAATTGGCCTGACACTATGAAGGATTGATAAATATACGTAAAGATAATTTATTTGCACAAAACACTAGTAAATCATACACACATTTAAAAGCGCATGTACAATTAGGTGTGGCAAAATATTAGTCACTCTGATCATGTGATGTACGAAACACTGGTACTAAATCGAATGGAAGTCATTGTATTCATACCCAATCCAAGTACCAGCTTGGGGCCATTGAGAAACGTGCCAAGAACCTCGTCAATAACGAACAACGAACGTCCCTAGATTAAACTAAGCTTCTTAGCTGTGAACTTTAACGCAATGTTGCTAGTCTATCGGTTTTTTTATCGGATAACATTTCGGCGGGTGTGCATGGGATCTTCATGATCTAATTCTCTCCGACAAAGGCGAAAGGCACCCGTTTAGGCGCTGTCTAAACGGGTGTTCCCCGATAATTACTAACTGGGTGTTTTCAAGTCGCTAGTGAATTGGTTTCTTCTAAGCAAGCGTGCCCCATCGCAGACTGCATCATCAGGCGAGGTGACGATCAAACCAATTAATCTTTCATTTTATCTTTTATTTTATGTAAAAAAAAAAATGTATTTGGCCATCCCTGAAATCGCGACAAAAATCAGCTGTTCATCACCGATTTTTTTTTCTATAGAAACGCTGATAATATTTTATTAAGATTTGAGTTTGACCGCCTTTTGGCTTACTACCACCCTTCGGTGTAACCCTGTCACATATTAATGGAACACAAAAACCTTTGATATAGTTTGGATCTGCCATAAACTCGAGCTAGTACCGAAAAAACTCGGCCAAAAACGGAAGGGGGCGAGGACTGACATGTTCTTACCAGTTCTACAAACGCACACTTCAATATTGAGCGGCACACAACTGCAAACGATCTGCTCAAAATGTAAATGAATGGACCGATAGGTGTGTAAGTGCTAGAGGAAAAACTGTAGATGAACGCATCCATTTATTTATTTATTTTCTGATAAAATAACATAGCGTTCATTATCATAAAGAGTCAATAGCAGTTCTTCACATTTTAAGTACATTCTAATTAATCCGGTTAATAATCATATAAATTAGCACGCATTTTGTAAAACAGCCTCCGAGCGATATTAGCATGAAGTTAACATTATCTTGTCGTTTATCTCTGGAATGACAAGAACGATATAATAATAATGTTAAGGGCCTACATCGAAAATAATAGGTATCTCTCATTTGTTTAAATAGTTTAGAGGTTTTACTTTGGAAATATGTTTTTTTGGTTCTATAGTCAATTAGAAGACAAAATTAAATTTTGATTTGCTGTTCAGCATGGTAATGCCGCCAATATGCTGGTTATACTGCCTTCTGTTGGACTCGAGCATATGGATTGTCTCTATGGCGGTCTATGGCTTAATATTTTTTATTATGACCACAGAAAATGAGATTAACAGCTTTTCCTATTTATTATGGTAAATATTTTGATATATTAACGTCGTAAAATGAACGAATCACATTTTTTACGTCATCATTTCAGCCATAGAACATCCACTGCCAGACATAAGCCTCCCCCATCGATCTCCAAAAGGACCGGTTGGAAGCGGCCTGTATCCAGCGTTTCCCTGCGGTCTATTTTAGGTCGTCTGTCCATCTTGTGGATGGACGTCCTACGCTACGCTTACCAGTCCGTGGTCTCCATTCGAGAACCTTTCAGCCCCATTGGCCATCTGTTCTGCGTGATATGTGCCCTGCACCCTGCCACTTCAACTTGCTAATCCGGTAGACTATGTCGGTAACTTTGGTTCTTCTACCAAATAATAGTAGTTTTTATAAAAGACACAAATATTTTATATCTTTAAAAAAACATCAAATGCGCGAATGAGTTCGCTGAACCTGGTGTTCTGGCCCTTAAGGGCCGTCAATTTAAGTGATACAATTTACAGCTTAGGAGCTAGCAAAGTTAGCGCCTACAGCAAGTCCATCTGCATACAATGAGACAGAGCAGCCTTCTGAATAACACGCCGATTCGCGCTACTTATTTATAAGAGTCAATAATTAAATTCTTACACCTGTACAACTGTATAAACATGAAATGAATGTGCAAATTGAATTTTTTACAAAGCAAATAAAACCAGTCCCCTCGTTTGAACACAAATATCCAAATTTGGCAAGAAAGTAAAAAGAAAAATAAATTTAGTATATTATTATAAACACAGCACTACTAATCTACCTAAACGAACGAATGCTCGAGTGCTCGCGGAATTTTACCTGTAACATTATAACGTGTTACTTTTGAACTCAAACGCTCGCTGTTTGTTCGACTTGGTTTGCGTACTGAGAACCAGTAAGTAAATAAAATAAATAAATAAATAAATAAATATTTGGGACATTTTGCACACATGGTCATCTGACCCCAAACTAAGCAAAGCTTGTGATATGGCTGCCAGAGACTGATATACATACATATATAGTTTTAAATACATACTTAAATAGATATTAACAACCAGATATAGAACAAACACAAATGTTCATCACACAAATGTTTGTCCTAGATGGGAATCGAACCCACGCCCCCAAGCTCAGAAGGCAGGTTCACTACCAACTGGACCAACGGGCTATCAAAGTAGTATATGATATCATGATCCAAGGCAACAGATTTAATAGACCGTCATTGGGATAAAATTAAGAAGGTGGTGACTTAATGTAAATCTAAATTATCAAGAGTAACTCAAACTATTCGCGTTTGACTCGTTTTGACACATCCTGAAACAAATATCTTGCCAATAAATTGTGTAATTCTATAATTAAATAAAACTCTAAGAACTGTATGCCTAGAAGATATCGCTTTAAGCGATAGAGCAACCTGTTTAAAGTCTAGATAATAGGTTTATTGTAATGTATTTATAATGTGGTTTTTTACTAAAGAGTTATCTTATCTAAATAAAATATGATATTTTATCTAGATCAACGTGTTCCATCCTCGGCCACACAGCTGCTTACCATTTAATCCATCTAAAAATAAAAATAAATAATTCAATATTTTGGCAGAACAGACAGTCTTAAATGATCCTTTATAAAAATGTTTGGCAGTCTCGGGCTATGGGAAATCCACGCTAAACCATTGCCAGCAATCAGATTTAAAAAAAAAATTGTCGTAAAAATGATACAGTACACCTGATTAACCTGATTACGCTTGATTGATTTTTGATTTACCTGATTTATCTTGTTTGTAAAATACCACGTACTTGTAACACTCTTTCATCAACCAATACGTCCGAGTTTTTTTGGCGCCAACGTGGAAAAAAACATGTCGGCACGTTGGATTATTTTCCAAAACTTGTGTATTTTCGAGTGTTAATGTGTACTAAATGGTGAATGGTTCATTAAGTGCTCGTAAACGTGCTCGAGTGTGGGGAAGTGATATAACGAGGTGAAACGTGTATTTTCGTGTTGTTTCCAAAACTCCATTGGAGCCTCTTGTAAAGTCTCCACCACTTTACAGGGGCATGAGTTTGACTTGACCGTGACTTACTTAACTTGACTCTGACTGTGACTATGACTTGTTTGACGCTATTAATACTATGTAAACTGTTTAATATTACGACTAAAGGACATTAAATCCACGTCAAGAAAATTTTAACAAAAAAAAAAACAATCCTTCCATTATAAGTAATAATTTTATATTCGTACTACGCAGTAAGGCGGCAATGGATCAGTAAGTACAGTCAGTACCAAATGCAGGTGTTTGCCAACTGAATCCTCGAGCACCGGGGAATGCTCGAGTCAGCACGCTTGTACCGAGAACCGTGTGTGAACAGCCCGCACAGGCCGGTGACTCACGTGAGATCGTGTTTTGTCACTTAGAACAGTGTGCGCGCCCTGGGGGGCTACCACGACTACTTTAAAGTGGTATCAGCATCCCTTAACTTTCATAACATTTGACCAACCAGAACTAGAAAAGGATCTCTTGATTTCAACTGGAACTACTTAGATAACAAAATAAAACAAATAGTTAATCGTCATCATCAGCCAGAAGACGTCCACTAACATCTTTCCCTTAGATCTCCACACTGCACCGATAGGCGATGGGTTTTCTTATAAAATGAGCGGCAAATAAGCTTCTTGAGTGCAGACTACAAACCATAGGAAGCACCGTAGGTAGGCCTCCTGGTAGATGGACCGACGATATCGTGCGAGGCACGGGCATCCAGTGGATGCAGATGGCAAACAAATAGTTACGCTTTTCAAATTCTTGTAGACCAAATTTGCACGAAAATTAGGCACTGAGATTAGGCACGCCTAATTTCCACACAGCTTAGTCCCGTCAAAACTTGAAATATACACCTTGTTCGTTTCGTTTTGTAATGCTTTTATGTCATCTATATATATGTGTATATATATATATATATAAATATATAATTTCAAATATTTAAAGCTGAACATTTAGGTGACTTTTGTGGGTTTTTTGTATCGGCATGTCATCAATTGTTGATTGTAAAACCAGTAGGAGTAACAAACATAATTAAATTATATGGGTTCCTTGTACTATGGAACCTTAAAAAGCTATTAATTTTAATGCCGGGTCATAGTTTTGTTAAATTTTGGCACTACGAATAGCACCCTGTGTTTAATAATTTTAAATCACACTTCATATTATAAAAAGAGAAAATGTGTTTTTAGTGTTCTATACTCAAAGGGTAAAAACGGGGCCCTATTACTAAGCCTACGTTGTCTGTCTGTCTGTCCGCCTACCTGTCCGTCCTACCTTTTAACGGCTGTATCTTTCGAACCGTAATAGATATAGCCAGTTGAAATTTTCACATAATATGTAATGTTACGGCAGATTAACTAACAAATAATATAAAAGTCAAAGAGTTAAAACGAAAGGGCGTATTCATACAACAAACGTATTTTTAACGAATTTTTTATTAGCTCTAATGTAAAAACGGTAACACAATCGTCTTTGGCGTGATTATAGCACACACTTTAAAGTATGACCAAAAATATTAAATAATGGCCTCGGTGACAAATTTCGAGAGCGAGTCGGTGACAAATTTCTGTTCATTATAAAGTTATAACTGGTAATTTTTAGGGTTCCGTACCTCAAAAGGAAAAAACGGAACCCTTATAGGATCACTTCGTTGTCCGTCTGTCTGTCTGTCCGTCTGTCAAGACCCTTTTTCTCAAGAACGCGTAAAGGTAGCAAGTTGAAATTTATACTAAATACTTGGGTCTACGGTTTCTTTCGGCTGTAAAAAAATAAAAGTTTTAAGTCAACGCAATCAAAAGATATGAACGTATATGTCGCATATTTTGCGATTTCACAGGGAAATCAAAACCTATAGGGTACTTGCCGTTGACCTAGAATCATGAAATTTGTCAAAAGGCAAGATCTCATAGCACATATATAGGAATAAATCTGAAAGTTACGAATTTGAAGTTATATCATTTAAAAATAATTATTTTGCTATTACAAACTTACATTATGTAGTTGGAATGTATAGAAGAACCTTATAGTCAACTACAAAGTTAAGTTTGTCTTTTAATATTTCAACTTTAGTTTTTTTTTGGATTCGCGCTCTGAGGGTTCTTTCCAACGGAACCCTCAGAGCACGAGTCCTACTCGTACTTGTCCAGTTTTTTTATTTATTTGGACGACCTCATTTTAACGTCGACCTTATCATTTCACTGAATCGAAATGCTATATAATTATATTTAAGTCGGTGTTTTTTAAAATTGATAATCATTGTATTGTAGTGTATAATTATAGTGGTGGTACGGAACCTTCAGTGCACGAATCCGACTCGCACTTGGACGATTTATTTTTTGTTACTCTTTCACGCAGCAACAGGCCGCAGATTGACGTGACGTTTTGCATGGATATAGTTATGGATATACATAGATAGTGGATATAGAATGTCCACGAAGGTGACAGTTGGTGACAGTAGTATAGATAATGAGGAATTTCAATGTTTTGTTCTACTTTTTAGTTTAAGTTTGTACATGTAGTTGTAACTTGTAGATATAGTATTGACTTCGTTTATTTTTCTAAAAATCCTTTCTTAGTGTCCTTTCATCTATACTTCTATACTAATAATTATAAAGAGGAAAGATTTGATTGTTTGTTTATTTGTTTGTTTGTTTGCATTGAATAGGCTCCGAAACTACTGAACCGATTTGAAAAATTCTTTCACTGTTTAGAAGCTACACTATCCCCGGGTAACATAGGCTATATTATAATTTTTTTTTAAATAGGGATCCTTACCAAAACTCCAACAATGTAACCCAAGATGTAAAAAAATAAGATTTACAATTTTGACTTTGCGTGTTTGACAGTTCTAAGACAGGACGTCTGTCAGGTCAGCCAGTCCTTTAATAAAAATACTTTCTTAGTGCTCACTTGAGTTATATAAGGAACTCATGTTTCTGTGGCTGGGCGTTGTCTGTCAGTGATTAATTTAAGATTTATATTAAGTAGAAATTAAGTAGATGGTTAGAAATGAAATGAACTTATTTGTTAGCAAAGTTTCATCAACGCCGACCGACCGACGGGGGAATTAGTGCTAGGTAACCGTCTAAATTTAGGTACTGGACTAATCCCATGCAGTGTATACAAATTCTGTGTCCGGAAACTAGGTACATCGAAATAAAAAGTCATTAAATAATGCACATCGAGTTCCCGACTCGATATAAACAGATAGGCTTCATCCCTACAGTAGTATCATACTGATATTATAAATGCGAAAAGTTTGTTGGTTTGTTTGTTCCTCTTTCAAGCAGCAACATAGCAACGGATCCACTTGATTTTTTGCATGGGTATAGTTCAAGGGCTGGAAAGTGATATAGGCTACTTTTCATCATCATCATCACCATTCTTCATCACTACCGGGTGAAACCGCGGGGGGCAGCTAGTAGATAATAGATTACACATTTTTAGTAATATCAAAAAAAAAACAACTCAAGAAAATGAACAGACGATGTGTCTAAGTTTTTCAGACGAAGACTAAGTTTTGCAAGATTTCCGCATTTCCCGGAATTAACAGCATCTTAAATACTAGGTACCTACTTCATAATGGACAATATTTCCTTATCTCTCATACTTAGATAGGTTGCATAATTCACTGTGTTCGTACGAGTACAAATCTGCTATTTCCACCAATGTGGCCATATAAGCTGATTATTGGACTGGAAACATGAATACCACATAAAATAACAGCACTAATTAAAAGTAGGTACAAAAACCATAGAGTACCAATTTAAATCTAAGTATTAAAACCTCTGATCAGACAAACAATGGAGATATGCCTTAGTACAATTATCGTTCGTGTTCAAATGTCAAAAATTTTCATGTTTTTTTTTTTCATTTTACCGCTTTACGCAAAAACTCAGTAGGTACGGCTCACTTACAATTTTTTCACGCTCACTCAGAAACTTATGGCGACATCAATGAACTTTATAGTACACATGCAAAAAAATCTGCAGGATGAGTTCACTAAGGGCATCAAGCCTGATTTAGGCCAGATGCGTTCACACACGCAACGCTATTTCTCCCTTGTTTGTCTGATCAACAAAAACAGTTTCAGCTTCGTTTTGATATGTGTCTACATATCAAAACGAAAGACGCATTGCTCTACAATAGAAGGCAATAAAAAAATGACAAGCGGCATTCGAAAAAATCGCCTCATAATAGAGTCGTAACCGATCATAAAGCAAAAGTTATGTGATAACAATTACCAATCAGGACTGACAGAGAAAAGCCACCGAACCATTTCAAATAATTAAAAGTAGACCATGAAACGGAACGCAGCAGTAAGGGATCTCACGAATTGGATCTTTGTACTCATTATTCAGTATGTTTTTTTTTTGTATTGGCGGAAACTAGTAACTAGCTTAGTCACCTAATCAATTTCTAGATTATATATTTTTGGTAACGAAACGGATTTAAAACAAATAAGAAATGTCTTTTATAATTAGCCTGTAAGTTTCCTTATAAATACAAAATAATCTTCAAGCAACTTGAATGTAGGTACCTACATACTTAATTATTTTTTAAGAACTACGTAACTGTTTCGTTGTTATACATAAGTTTTACCTTATTATTAAACACTTATAAAAACGACATTTGATTGTTTTACATTTGTCGTTTTTTCTTTACGTGCCTTTTGATACTTTTATGTCTTTATCAATTGTAAACCGACTTAAATCTTATTTTAGTAAATAAGGGACATAAAATGTATCCATATAAATTTTATTCATATCCGACAATACAAATGTATAGTACAATATTTTCGTAACCCATGGATTGACATTTATAGGACACACATGACATGAAAAAAAAATCTTGACCACACGACACTTCCGAGAACCAAAGACTAAGGACTTTTTGTACCCTATAGGGTACAAATAATCAATGATATATTCGTAAAAAATAATGTAATTTTTTTTTCTTCTTTCCTGTCAGGTGGCTTTTGGCATCATGTTTTGAGCATTAACCAGCCAGTGCCAAGTAGCAAAATATTATTAAGTTTTATTAAATATCGTCAAACACGACATAGTCACAGTCAGTGTCAAGCAAAGTAAGTTATGGTCAAGTCCAAATCATGACCTAGTAAAGTGGTGGAGGTTTCGGTGGTGTTTTGGAAACCTCACGAAAATACATACTTACTCCTCGAGTACGCTCACAAACACTTAATAAAAATAATCCACCATTATTAACACAATAACAGTAGGAATAAAAAGTTTAGTAAGATAATGCGATGAGGCGATATGGTTTTTTTCCGCGTTGGCGCCAAACAATGACAATAATATCTTTGGCGCCAAATCTCTCTAGCCATCTATTGTTACTCATTATTTTGTCTGCGCGCTTCGGTAAAGTCCGTACTGCTTGTATGATCCTCCCGAAGGTGTAGGCGCCGCCTGCGTGGGGCGGTGCAAGCGCATCACACGCAAAATGCGTTGGAAAAAACACGCTTTTCATTCACCCACCATTTCTTTGCACGATGAGAAAAAAGACGGCACTACATATTCAGCGCGATAGAAAGTGCTGCATGCCTTTTATTGCTGATATTACACGGTAGTGGGGCTTATGACGTTCTAGTTACACCAATCACTGTCTATCCAACTTCTTTATTGTAATGGGAATCTTTTAAATAGAACTAGAGATATCTAGTTAGTACCTACTTAAATAATATTATACCTACTGTTTCCACTCTTCAAATGAATCTTCAAAACGACTTGATTATGGCTTCTATATCTTTCGAACCGTAATAGATAACTAGTTGAAATTTTCACTGAATATTAATATGTAATTTTATTATAGAAACTGACGTGGTTTTCACACATTTTATTTATATTACACGGGAATTACTCACGTAAGATTAAGCCGGTCACTCCGACTATAGTTTCACCTTGAAAAAGACTGCCTAATGCGGTTGAAACTATAGTCGGAGTGACCGGCTTAATCTTACGTGAGTAATTCCTGTGTAATATAAATAAAATTAATATGTAATGTTGCGGTGGATTAACTAATAAATAATAATAAAATCAAAGAGTAATAAACCGGCCAAGTGCAAGTTGGACTCTTACACTGAGGGTTGCGTACCACCACAAAATACAATAATAATTATTATCAATTTAAAAAAACCGATTTCAAGATTAGTATCCAAAATAATTATGGCATTTCGATTCGGTGAAATGATAAAGAGGTCATCCAAGTAAGGATTTACCAGTTATAACTTGGTAATGAACAGAAATTTGTCACCGACTCGCACTTGGCCGTTATTTATTATTTGTTGTTATACTTTAGAAAGTGTACACTATAATCGTGCCAAGTTTGATGCATGTAGGTACATATTACCCTTTTTACATAAGAGCTAATGCAAACATACGTAAAAAATAAGTTTGTTTTATGGGGACCTACCCCTCTTTAGTTTTTAGGGTTCCGTACCCAAAGAGACCCTATTACTAAGCCTACGATGTCTGTCTGTCTGTCCGTCTGTCTGTATGTCTGTCTGTCCAGTGACAAATTTCTGTTCACCGAAGTTAATCAACGTCGGGCGCCTCGGTTCTTGGATGGGTAACCGCCTGGGTGTGCTGTTGTCTTTTTGTACAACTTTTTTGTACTTTAGTTATTAAAAATGTATGTGGTGGTACGGAACCCTCAGTTTGCAAGCCTAACTCGCACTTTGCTGGTCTAATTTATATACAGAGATCTCTCGCAGGCGGCTTCTCTACATAGGTACATATATACATATATACCCACTTAACTTCTTTTATTACAGGATTATAAACGATTCAAATTTTTTCTTCCATAAAAAAATACATGTTTAGATCAGAATCCTTCCTCTTATATCTTATTATTTAGATCTCAACACAGCTAGTAAAAACTAACTGTAGAACTTCGTGACGATAACAGAATTTATGAATTTCTAAAATGTTAGTAAGTAATCTAGTTATTACTTTCAGAGTGCAACATCAACATGAGTAGAAACAGTTTAACAAGTGCGTGTGTGCCGGCAGCCTGTTAATAGCATTTATGGTGAAATGCGAAAGGTTAAGCCCATTAGAGTCGAACAATGTTTTTAATGGTCTTAAGCACTATCAGGCCAACCGCCTTTCTCGATAACTAATTAAGGGTATCTATAAGTACTTAATTAACATATTCTTATCAGGGTCCGCACACCCAGCTACGTGCATGCAGTATGAATTCGGCATTTGTCAATGTAATTCGAACCAGTCGAACGTGACCTTTTGGTGGGAAATGTGCATGAGGAGCACCCATGAAATAGCATCTAATAATAATATAGCATACGTGATATTATTACACAATGATGTTTTCGCTTCTTTTTTGGTGTTGGTAACATTGTATTGCTAATAATCTTACCAACCATTATCATCATCAGCTAGAAGACGTCCATTGCTGAACATAGGCCTCCCTCTTAGACCTCCACACTGAACGATAGCTTGCCATCTGCATTCACTGGATGCCCGCGACTCTCACAATGTTGTCGGCCCATCTAGCGGGATACCTCCCTACGCTGCGTCTTCCGGTTCGTGGTCTCCACTCAAGAACCTTTCTTCTTCATCGGTTATCGATTCTTTGAGCAATGTGGCCATTGCTACTTCAAGTTGCAAATTGTAATAGCTATGTCGGCGACTCTGGTTCTTTAGCGAATATCCACGTTCCAGATTCTATCGCGCAAAGTTACTCCGACCGCATTGCCCGCTGTGTGACTCTGGTTTTTCCAAAAGGCCAACAATTAAGGACCACGTCCCAGTACCATATTATGTCATCACTGGCAATACACACTGGTTAAAGACCATCGTCTTTAGGCCCTGTGGTATTTTGGACGAGAAGATATCACATTATTTCCTGAACACTGCCCATCTCATCCTAGCCCATCCGAGTGGGATTCTTCGGGCGACCTCTTTGCCTTACGTATAAATGAACTGTGTCCAAATGTCCATTGTTACCAACACCACCGTAAAAACTAAACAATACTCTATCTTTTAAAAAAACTGACTTCGAAAAATCACAAAACACAAACAGGTAGGTAAGGTAAGGTAGTAGAATGAACTCTTGATATTTCGGCGCAGCATGCACCATGTTCACGGGAAGACCCGTCTTGCTGTCTTCCCGTAAATAATCATATAATAACAACCGTGATAGTTTAAAACAGTGTTTTACAAACATTCTAAGTTAATATGCCACTGTGGTTCATTAGGGTGGTTTTAGATGGACGATTATGACATAATGTTTTGATCTCTACGATTTCTTACCGCCAACATTTATTACTGAGGCTGTTATTTTTAACAACGCAAACACCTGTTTCCGGTAGCCTATTATAATCGTTCCACCAAAAAGCATTGTTAAAATCTATGACCTGAAATATAAAACAACCCGAATCTGTGGCTCTACCACAGCATTTGCGCCGCACCGCAAGCTGAGGCGGTTATTTGCCCACCTTGCCACCTCGCTACCTTGCCAAAATTAACCATTGCCGTTAGCAGATCAATAAACAGGCTACCGCTGACCCACTGCACTGAAACTGGAACGGTACTCTATAAATAAAACAGTCTCGTCTGCAAGTTATATGCAAAACGTCAATTTCAATTTTAGTTTTTATCCGTCCGAACAGCGAGAAGCTTTTACTGGAAATATTGGTTATTTTCGCAAGCGGACTGTTATGGAGAACACGACTACATAAATGCATTTTGCAGATTATGCTTCGAGCACACGTACACAATTGTATCAGTATTTTTTAAATTCATGATTCACAAGCCTATCTGGCTGGTGTTGTCAAAGAAAGACTAAGATTGAGATCTGTTGTCAAATAAAAATGCCATTTACATTCAACGAAATGTATGGAACACTTGATTTTTTGGGTCCGCACCCAAAGGGTGAAAACGGCACCCTATTACTAAGCTTACTCTGTCTGTCCGGCCGTCCATCTGTCTGTCCTACCTTTTAACGGCTGTTTGTTTCGAACCGTAATATATAGCAAGTTGAAATGTTCACAGATTATGTAATGTTACGGAGAATTAACTAAGATATTATAATAAAGTAAAAACTAAAGGGAAATCCACACACAACAAACGTTTTGTTTTTTCGTATTTTTGTATTTTCTCTAATGTAAAAACAATAATACGTACAAGCGTCATACTCGGCATGATTATTTTAGAGTGTGTACTTAAAATAGAACAAAAATTACAAACAATGGCCAAGTGCGAGTCGTGACAAAATTCCGTTCACCACCAAGTTAAGCAACGTAGGGCGCGGTCAGTAGGTACTTAGATTTTTATTCGCCTGGGCGTGGTTTTCTTTTTGCACTACTTTCTGTATTTTGTGGTGGCATGGAACCCTCAGTGCGCGATCCTGACTCGCACTTGGCCGGTTTATTATTTTTGTTATCTTATATTAGTCGGTTTCGTTTAACCCTGTATTGCCACGTCATACGCCAAGACCTAAAAACAGCTAACGTAGCGATTTCTTACACTAATTACCTCCAGCCTATACACTATGTGGTGCGTGACTAAGTGAATGCCGGGTGAATACCGTGCTATTATGTAGCTAATATAAAAACATCTAAGTCTACATTGTTATCCTTCGCGGTGATTGATATCATTTCGCAATTTTATTTTATTTTATATTTTATTTAATTTTAACTTACAGCTACTTAAAAAACATTACCTAAATATGATTATATATATATAACAAGTTTTCACATAATTATAACTGTATTTGTCTTTGTTTGTTTGTTTTATTATTTTATTTATGTAAATTAAATAAGGTTGTGGTCAGGCCTTTATGGAAACGTCATACATGGAAAGATGGAAACGCATACCTACAGAATGTGTGAAAAATGTATGGCAATTTTAATCGTAACGCTCTTTGATTAACATCTCATAATTTTTTGCTAACAGTCGAAGAGTACACTACTGTAAAAAAAAATAAGAGTACTAAAAATTTCGGTTTCTTCTAGGCAAGCGTGCTCCACCGTAGAAAAAAAAAAAAAAAAACTACTCTACTCCTAGACTCCTAGGTCTTCTAGTGCATTTTGATAGATCCAGCTATATCTTTTTAGAGTTCCGTACCCAAAGGTTAAAAACGGCACCCTAGTACTAAGCCTACGATATCTGTCTATCTGTCCTACCTTTAAACGGCTGTATCTTTCAAACCGTAATAGATAGCCCGTAGAAATTTTCACAGAATATGTAATGTTACGTCGGATTAACTAACAAATAATAAAAAGTCTAAAAGTAAAAACGAAAGGGCATACAACAAACGTATTTTTTTACGTATTTTTGTATTAGCTCTAATGTAAAAACAGTTACACATACAAGCGTCAAACTTTGCATAATTATAATATAACAATAAATAATGGCCAGTTGCGATACCATTTCGCAACAAATTTCTGTTCATTACTAAGTTATAACTGGTAATTTCGTGACTTGGATGACACCCACCCACACACACACACACACACACACACACACACACACACACAACACACACACACAACACACACATACACTGAACATCGTTCATTTCACGGAATCGAAATGCCATATTTTACCGATTTTGACAAATAATGTAAATACAAATTTGTAATCATTGTAAATGTACCTAGTCCGAAGGCAAATTAAATCGCTCCATCTAAATCAAATATGTACATATTGTACATACGCGATTATTCATACGAATACCTTATATCATTCTGTATACATTTAATCCAGTAATGATTGAATTTTGCGTATCTTAGGAATATAAGCTCTGACTATTATTTGACTATTACCCAGTAATAGGTATGACACTACCCTATTATTACTAAAGCGATATATTCGATAATAGGAATACGAAAAAGTTTTTTTTTTTTTAATGTTTCGCGAAGGAATACGAAAATGTCAAACTAATATAACATCTGATGTTATATGATTATTTACGGGATATTTACCGTGGTAAAGTTGTGGAATGAGCTCCCACTAAAGAACAGCCGTGATAGTTTAAAACAGTGTTTTAATGTAACATCACTAGCAAATAGCTAAACAACCATTGAATAGAATAGAATAGAATAATACTTTATTGTTCAACTGTGTACAAAGGTCTTAGGCTTATTAAGTATTTAGTCACAACAGTTGTGTTCATATAGAACATACAATAGAATTATTAGAAACACATATTATATTAAAATACTACATAAAACATTAACTACAATTATTATATTATAGAAACTGACGTGGTTTTCACACATTTTATTTATATTACACGGGAATTACTCACGTAAGATTAAGCCGGTCACTCCGACTATAGTTTCAACCGCATTAGGCAGTCTTTTTCAAGGTGAATGCGCGCGCGCGGCTGCGTCTCGCTTGGCACTACGGACCGCCGCGCGGCGCGCACGTGATGTCCTTGAAAAAGACTGCCTAATGCGGTTGAAACTATAGTCGGAGTGACCGGCTTAATCTTACGTGAGTAATTCCCGTGTAATATAAATAAAATACAATTATTATTATTATTATAAGCGCAACAATCAACCACGGGGACTAGGTAACAATATCATATAATAAATAATACATAATGTAATAATGTAATACATAATTCTATTTTAGGTTATAAACAGTGTTAATAACTAGGTATATTATAATTATTATTTATTTCTCAAAGTATTCTCTCATGTTGTAATAAGCTTTAGATATAAGCCAGTGTTTTAAACTCGACTTAAATTTGAAGCCGTTTAGAGTTTTTAACTCAGTAGGCAGATTATTATACACATGTATAGCGCTTATGAATGTACTTTTGTAGTACATGGCGTTATTTATTTGAGGAATACGCATATTATATCGATATTTTGTACGTAGGTTATCAACTCGACTCGACTTAGCGTTGAAATAAGTTTCCTCATTACTCTTTACAAACAAACACAGCTCTAATATATATAAACAGGTCAGGGTCAGAAATTTATTAACTATAAATATATTACGGAGAGTATCAGTAGGTTTCAATTTGTATATACTCCGTAAACATTGTTTTTGTAATATAAATGTGGACTCAACCTCTACTGAATCCCCCCAAAATATAATACCATAGCTTAGATGAGGAAACACATACCCATAGTATGCACTTATTGCTACTGATTTTGATTGATCACTGCGCACAGGCGCAGTCTTTCGGTTTATGCAATTTGTTTGTGAATGTCCGGTGTGGTCAACCCTACGTAGTCGCTTTACCTAGTCTGTGGCTCAACCAACCCTGTTGATGAACCGTGCACCTGCAGTGGGCTACACTCGTGATAATTGATAGATCCGTGCCGCTAATCGCGTGGAAACCCGCTTCACTGGCTGCTGCACATTTAGATTTTTCTCCTTTGATGTGTTTAATAATGCATGCGCCGGCGGGTGCTCACGCGGACAGCCCAACCGACACCGCGAACAGCCTGTTATAAAAAAAATATCGATTTTTTTACTGCCTTTCTTTACTAAGAAAAATACAAACTAACTCCTAATACCTAAGCTGCGTCACCAAGACTATTCAACATTACGACCTGCAGATGGCCATCAAAAATCAAAACGTGGAGTGATGGACGGCCTGAGCCGGGAGGAGGCAATTGATAATGTAAAAAGAAAGCGTTTAGAAATAAACCATTAGGTCAAACTTAGCATGATTATAGTACAAACTCTACAGTGACACGACAAACAATCTATAACAATAAGTTTTTGTATTTTGTAGTGGTACGGAACCTTCAGTTCGCGAGCTCGACTGGCACTTGCCCAGTTAATTTAATATTTGTATCAACTTAGGTGTGGTTATAATTATATATTACTTAGGTTTAGCATGCGTTTTGCAAAAAAATACCATTCCAATTATTACAAGCGCATAAAAAAATGGCAAATTTTTCCAAAACGCCAACAGTTAAGGACGTCTCAGTACCATATTATGTCATCACTGACAACACATACTGTTCAAAGACCCTTGTCTTTAGGCACTGTGGTACCTTGGACAGTGGATTGTAATAGTACTCTAAATATAGCTCTTTTTTATTGGCGGCTAGATCAAAAATCTTTTCTTTCGAGTATTTTTAGATCTGCTCCGCCACTCTGTAAAATATCAACACAACTTTTTTTTATATCATTTCTAATGTTATTCTGAAGGTAATTTACTAATCGGATCTTGATATTCCCATTGTGATGGAATACCTAGTCGGGATAATTTTTTTGTTTTGTCTGCACAAATATAAGCACTATTGACATTCCGCTTTCGTGACGATAATTTCTCACGGAAATACTATGATACATGTGCAAGCCATAAAACTTTCTAAGTGTTCGCCTTACCAGAACTGCAACTAATGGGAGTTTTAATTTCTTTATCCTAAGATTGCCCTAACTATGAAAAAACCCTAGCCTGCACAATTTCTAAGATTTTGGCGTCATAAACATGTCAAACGGACCTAGTGGATATTAATTCTAAAGATAAAATGTAGCACGCTGAGTTGCGTAGAACTTAAGTGTCGAACGAATGTGTCAAAAGAACTCAGAACAAAAAGGGACCATTAATTTACTTGGAATATGTATAACAGATGTACGCGTCCTCTCAGGACCGAACGCCAAAATTAGAGACACAGGGAGTGCTTGACATCGAGTGAGCGAGTGTAGACGCGTTTATCTATCTAATAATATTGCAAATGGTAAGATTGTTCCATTGCAAGTGAGCTGTTAAAGAGTGTTATAATCAGTGAAGTTCCGGTAAGGACGCCTGTCGGTAAAGTACTGATATTCTATTCCTTACACTCAAGTCTGATCAAACTAATATCAAAAGATAATTAGTAACCTATGCTCAAATGGCCTAGAAGGACCCCATGTGACGGGACCTGACTCCTACCTAAGTCCATGCTATGCAAAGCGTATCACCTGGTGCTGGATCTTAATTGCGTGCGCCATATGGCCCGCTATGTATATTGTATATAGAATCATGAAAGTCTTTTTAAAGCGGTGCTTCACACCTAGAGTCGCTATAGACGTGGTACTGCTACCGCATTGTGCAAATAGAAACGAGCTAAACGAATCAACGCACTCAGAATAATTAATTGATTCATTACGACTGGAAATAAATGAACTTAGAGAGACAAGTAGATTCATTATTCTAATCCAGTCATGTTATCAAGTCTAAATGAAGAGCTTTTGGCCGAATGTATATATCTCTTGCTCACTCTATTCTTGTTGAATTAGAGGCCAATGATTTTATAATGTGCCGCATTTACTTATAATGTATGACTCTCATCTTTTACCTGGTTCCTTTAGAGCAGTAATAACTAATATGATCTTGGAAAGAATGGATGAAAAAGTCACTCTACTTAAGTTCTCCTGGTCGCTATCTCCTGGCATTTTTGTATTACCAGTGAGTAAATACAGTACTGATATTGCTACGAGCGTATGACCACAAGGGAGTCTACTTCATTTGACGGGTGCCAACCAATTATAATTGCATGGCTGTTACCTATATAAATTATGCTCTAAATGAACCTGTACCTTTATTGTATTACTTGATATAATGTGTGTGTAATTTTTCTGATAATTAATGTGTTGTTTTGGTATTTTACGATAAAACTTCCGTACCTTGGCCGTGGCAATTAACTATCAAGATTGGGTACTTCATAGTACATTTTAGCTTAATAATAATTCACATCTGACCAAGTTTCACAATGTAGCCAATAACAGTCAAACCCATTAAATCTAATCTTCTTATCAAATTATATTTCAGTAAAATTAATTCTAATAACATTGTGAGAAATCTCTATAAATTATTATAAATTACTACCAAACAGTATTTGATCTAATAATCCATTAATAAACACCAAGGAACGGAGACTAATATAGATTAATATAGGCTCAATTAAATAATAATTAGTAAAGAGAAGGGCGAACGCGATTTCATTCCTAAGAATCAGAAGATTCAGTTTTCCTCCAGTTTTTTCTTTGGGCGTACACTTTCTGGATTAAGGAAATACCTAGCAGTCGAATGCCCTGCATTCCGTATTCCACATCTGGGATACGGGGCGTATAAATATACTATGATTATGTTTATTGCAAAAGACGAACAGATTGTATTATTTTCTAACAATAGACGTTAATTACATGATCAAAGTCTTAATAAACCCTTATATCGCCCAAATGATTTGTTTAATTTGCATATTTATTCTACGAACCCTAACACCTTGATAGGCAGGCAGGGTCTGGCATATAGTATCCCCACGAAACGAAGGTCGGTTCAGCTAAACATAAACTAAGGGAAGCTATTCTTAAGAATAACAAGTAACTTGTAACGTATACGGGCGTTCCCCGAGTCATTCGATTGTAGTGATACTAATATGCCATTCTCATCTCTACAGATCTAAATCTAGGTCTTTCTGATAGACCTCATTCTATTAACGTTCGTACAAGGACGAGCCTAGGTCATCTCTATCTAGAACGCTACGTGCTGCGGCCGGACATCGGCGACTCCGTGCGACGATCGACCACCAAATCTCTAGAACATACTTGTGGTGGGTATTGAATAAGTATCAAATATATTGAACTATTACTTGCACTATAGATAGGGTCCACTATGGCATGTCACCGCTTACCTGATGAGCAGAGACAATGGCAAATGGTAGCTAGACCATAAACATTAAGAGCTCTTGCTCAGAGTCACCGAGTGTCAGTGCCTTAAGCCGCCTTAGTGACTAATAATATGCATATTTCATCTAGTTAGATAAATGTTATTAAATATGCCAACATTGTTTCCCGTGAGGATCTGATAAAGCCATTAACGAACTAAATATCATTAACGTCATCTTGTTTTGGAAGAGTAATGTATCGACTAGGATTTACGGTATCTTGGTCGGTTGGAATAATCATAATATCCCTACGAGGCATAAAGAGTTTCTATGCTCCTTATTAACGTATCTTTAGGTCGGTAATACCGACTCAGCAGGTCTAAATCTCTCGTGCCGGTTTTTTTTGTGGCTCTGGCTCGCATTTCACACATCTCACAATGACACATGCTAAGCTACGTGTCGCGGACGTAAGTTGACTTCGGTGGCCACCGAAATTTGCTTTTTAAATCCGGTACTTGTACGTATGGCGTACGAGAAGGCCGTACCCTAATGGTGCCGTCTTGTAAGGCGCGCTCGCCAAACTAACGATCCGCAGAAGCAGTGCTCAGCACTCTCCTTTTAAGGATATAGGCTAGATCGAGCAGAGTGAGCCAATTAAAATGTCAGTTACAGATTTGCACAATGTACCACAAGTCAGTTACTTGTCTGGATAATTATAATACCGCGCTAATTACTGAATTCAGCTAACCTTTAACTAAATTGAAGCTCTAGACTTTCAACGCTATCCTTCAAAGCTATTCTCAGCCGACAAGCCTGAATGTATACTTGTGCAATCGAGTAAAAGCCGTGGAGTTCCCGCTACTAAAGATATGGAATACTAATTATAATTATGTTTAAATGTGCTCATCCTTACAAAGGAATCACCACCTTTAACTGGATCTTTGTCGATACAATACAATAACCTTAATCACTTAAAGAAAAAAAAAGACGATCACTTAAGAAGAGGTAG
The DNA here is from genome assembly GCA_914767915.1 of Agriopis aurantiaria. Lineage (NCBI taxonomy): Eukaryota > Metazoa > Arthropoda > Insecta > Lepidoptera > Geometridae > Agriopis > Agriopis aurantiaria. The sequence goes on along the minus strand of OU611991.1, from coordinate 4,992,793 downwards.
GTTCTGGCGAACCACTAAAATCAGGTATAGACGAATGTCGTTTACCATTACAGAAATTGGCATGCCGCGATCAGGATATCATACCAAATAATGGTACTATTGGCCTGAGTAGGTCATAAATATTGGCCTTTCACAGACCAGAGATATGGTCAATACTCTGGCTTCGAGGCTGGGAAAATTAATATGGGAAAGAACCGCTGGCCAATGTATGGGCTAGAAATTACTCCTGCGACACAAGATCTTAAATTAATAACTGGCTTAACTGGGGGCCAGAAATTGGTGCTTGTGATCAAATTTTAGTTACGTGTTAGACAGACATAGCACGACTAAATTCAAGAAAGAGAAAAAAAAAAAAACACAACGTAGAAATATAGGGTCCTCACGGGTTATTGTTATGATGCATGTACATGCTTTTCAGAGATCCAACCATGGAAAGGAGAGTCTGCGAGATAATAAAAAGACTTCATACTGTTTTACAATTTATTTAATTGTGTACGCCTTTACAGGACGTCTGATGACGGCGCCCTTATACGAAGACACGGGCATTAGCGAAAACTAACGTCTTAGTATTGTTTGTATAAGGCTAGAAATAAGCTAGGATAATAAATTCATAGTTTTGTATTGTTTCTATACGTTTAGGTATAGACTAGACTAACTCTTGGTCGAGGTTTCGTTTAAATTTAATATCAATTGTATATTAACAGATAAATGTAGGATAGGGTTTAGTCCCATTTATGTAATGTTCTGATGCTAGATACTAGGGTAACTAGGTCCGATTGACAATTACATTATAAACAAATAAGGCATAAATTAATACAACTTAAATTCAATCTACCATAGATGTGCAGAGGCTAATCACACTCCCCCGAGCCTGAAAGTAAAATTCAGACGGTCATTCTGGTGTAACTTCGGTGGTCTCGTGACGTCACGATGACAGGTAGAGTTAGAGTTAGTAGGCGTGGAAAGGGGCGGTCTCCAAAGATTGTCGAAACGGTCAAAGAAGACAACAGATTAGGAACGGAATCGGATACAGCGACTAAAATCGTTCAGGGAGCTCCCATCCCTATTTCAGAAAATAGAATATTAGAGCAAGTTTTGGAACGGTTAGACGAGTTTGAGAGGAAATTGCAAAGGATTAGTACAAGTAATAATCCTGCAAGTGGAAATAGTTCGGTCGGTGGAAACGTCTCGGAGTCGCCTTCCACCTCACAGCAAGGCACTTTAAGTAACGAACCACTAATTCTTGACAGGGACTCGTTTGCGTCAGGTAGTAATGGATCACAGAATATATATGTAATTCAGCCGACTGTTAGTAAGCCATCGTTCGATGGTAGGACAACTGCGAACCCCATATCGTTCCTGAAGAGATTAAAGAAATACATCAACTCTTTGAACGCGCCAAACCGTTCCATGGATATAGCGTTGGAATGTGTAACGGGACATGCACGCAGGATGTTAGAGATGTATTCGGATAAGTGGGTCAGTTTTGCGGATTTCGAATCCGATTTCCGGGGTAATTATTGGACAGAGCAGATTCAGGAGTCAGTTAAACATAGACTAATGAATGCGGTATACTCTAGTACTTCGGGAATGTCATTGTCGGAACACTTCGCTAGCCAAATCGATTCACTTCAATCGCTGACAATACCGTTTAGTGAACGGGATTTAGTTAACTCAATAATGAGACATTACCCGTTAGATATACAACAGTTGTGGTTCACACAGGTAGATAATCCTACAGTTATTAGAGGGGCTTCTTTTCTTAGGAACTTAGAACAAAATATAGTAACGGTACGGCGCGGGATACTGGGTAATAATAATAACTCGCATGGACCCAATAGGCGCGATAAGTTTAGAGAGACGCGCGGATCTAACGTAGTTAGGCCGTTAGCTGCTATTATGACCGCTGATTCTAGGCGAGGTATGGGCGGATTTGGTCGTGGAAGGGGAGGTCGACGCGGACGTGGAAGTTATAGATCAAATAATTACAACCAAGTGGCGTCACCCGCGATTGAATGGGAACGGTCCGAAGTTAGTACAACCCCGAACCATAGGGCAGGGTTAGGTAACAACGCGGAAAAGGAGACTGTAGTAAACATCAGTCAGACAAAAAACTAACATTACATACACAAATCCATCCCGTGTGTATGGCTTTAGAAACTAATAGGGATGTTGGGAGTAACAGTATTGAGAATTTTGCATATCGTGTAATGGTTAATATGGGTTGGAAACCGGGACAGGGCCTAGGGGGAAACCAAACCGGAATCAAGATACCTATTAAAGCCAACCAAGGTACAAATCAAACGCAAACTGTACAGTTATTATCTACTGCCGCGATATTGTTGACTAGTCGGTTTTATGATACTGAGGTATACGAAGATGGCGCGTCGGGCTGCAATCATTGCAATGTGAGAGGTAGGGAAGTATACACGATGTTCCACGAATTGGATGAGTTATACGATGACGGTGGGCATTTCTCATTACCTAAGTTACCGGAAGTAACAGTTACTCTATACGGAAGAAAGGTTTTTGCCTTGCTAGACACCGGAAGTCAGATTAGTGGGATAACTTGCGAGTTACACGAGTCCATTAAGTCGTTATCGGGTACGTTATCCGAGATTCCGATTCCCACCGTAAATGTGCAAGGAGCGTTCGGGACGCGAAGCGAAAGCGCAAATCGATTAGTTTTGATAGACGTTGCTTTGGGGAACGTTCACGTAGAAACACCTGTACTAGTGTTACGGCGACTACCTAGGTCGATGATATTAGGTTACGACTGGCTAGAGCGTGTCAAGGGTGAAATAAAGTGCGGGAAAGAAAGAATACTATCCATAGAGTATCAAGGAGTACAGACTCAGGTTGAAATTAATTCACTACGTGCGGTTGTTAGTTCACTGAACTTAGGGACATCAAGCGAGGCACGCGTTGACGCGAAGGTCAATGCCGGAGCATCAGTATTCACGGAAAAGTGTCCACGAGATAAACTCACTTCTAAGTGCGACAAGGATATCGAAATCGGAGAGTCCTTGGGCGTGTCCAACTTGTCCGAGGAACAGAGGGTTTTGTTGATATCAGTACTACGAAAACATAAAGAAGTTTTCGCTGACAGACTAGGACTTACCGATAAATACGTACATACAATAAAATTAGTCGACGAAACACCCTTCGTAAAACGTAGTTATCCGGTGCCATTTGCACATAGAAAACAAGTAAGCGAAAAATTGGACGAATTAGAGCGACTCGGGGTAATAAAACGGGAGTCCACTCCCTATTGTAGTCCGCTGACGTACACTCGGAAAAGGGACGGCTCAATAAGATTGCTATTGGACGCGCGCGAACTTAATAAGAAAATGATAGGTGACTCAGAAGCGCCTCCGATCACTTCGGAAATCCTTCAATCATTTCATGGCGTGGATTACATCACTTTAATCGATCTCAAAAATGCGTACTTTCAAATTCCATTACATCCTGATTCAACAAAGTACACGGGCTTCTCTTTTATGGGGAAAACGTACACGTACAAAGTCTTACCACAAGGTTTAAAGACGTCGGTTGCGGGTTTCTCAAGGGCTATGGATATTATACTGGAGGGAGTTAGGGAGTTCTGTGTGAACTATCTCGATGATATAATTATTTATACGGTGGGGGGGTTATACTTGCATATAAAGCATATTGAGGAAGTTCTAATTAGACTGAAGTGTGCGAACCTAACGGGAAGTGTAGAAAAGTGTAGATTCTTGTGCGTGGAAGTAAACCTATTGGGCCATGTGGTAAACACCACGAGTATAAAAATGGACCCAGATAGGACTAAGGCTATTAGAGACTTCCCAATCCCACGTACTGTCAGGCAGCTTCGTGCTTTTCTGGGGCTCATTAACTATTTCCGACGATTTGTTGCAAAATTCGCGGAAGAGACTAAGCCGTTGTACAATTTGTTAAAACAAGGTACCAGATGGACGTGGTCAGACGAAGTAAACCTGTGTTTCGAGAAGGTGAAAGGACTGTTTCTAGATACCATTTTATTGATGCATCCTGATCCTGATAAAACCTATTATTTACAAACGGACAGTAGCAATCTTGGAGTTTCGGGTTATGTTTATCAATTAACAGATACTCGCGAAGAACAAGTGATAGGGTTCTGTAGTAAAGCGTTAACAGATACTGAACGGAGATGGACGGTTACCGAACAAGAGCTATGGGCTATAATATACAGTCTATCGAAATTCGAGACATATTTACGAGGGGCCAAGCTAGTCATCCGAACCGATCATAAGAGTCTGGTGTTCTTACAAACATGTAAGTTACTGAGCTCACGAATGATTAGATGGGTACATTTTCTAGGCAGATTCGATTATAAGGTCGAACATGTGGCAGGGAAAAACTAACGTTGTAGCGGACACGTTATCACGGCATATTAAGGGGGTAACTGATGTCATTACTACTAAATCCCCTGGGCCAGAGATGAACTTGTTTAGAATCCCTCAAGGACGACAGATTCGCGAACGTATAGATTCATTAACAGATAAACAAAGGGAAGACAACTTTGTCAAGACCGTGTTAGACAAATTAAAGGATGCATCATCCACAGAACAACGTCGATACATTGTGACGAACGGTGTATTATATCGCATACATCCTAAGACTCAATCACACGCATTAGTTATTCCTGAAGAGTTACAACGTGATTTGATTGTGAGCATACATGAGGAGTTAGGACATTTTGGCCGATTCAAAGTACAGACCCTCATGAGACAGCGCTATTATTTTCCTAATATGATGCGGATTATAGGCCAAACGCTAAAGACTTGTGACACCTGTCAAAAATCTAAACAGACGTTAGCTGCTCATACGGGGCCTATCAAGACAGGTGTATCATGGGATATAGGGGATAAGGTTTTTTGCGACATATATGGACCATTACCTAGCGGGCAATATGGTTATCAATATATCTTTGTAATTCAGGACGCTTATAGTAAATTCATAAAGCTATATCCGTTGAGAAAAGCTACGGGACGCTCTTCTCTAGGGTGCGTGAAGAAATTCAATAAAATAATTCACATTAAATTTCTTGTCACTGACCGAGGCGCGAACTTCACGTCAAAAGTGTTTGAAACAGGGTTAATTCAGTTGGGCATAGTGTTGACTCACACCTCTGTGCGCAATCCACGACCAAACACTACTGAAAGGGTCAACAAAGAGCTCGGACGACTCTTTAGGACATATTGCAACAATTCTCATAATGCATGGGTCGGACTCTTACCTCAGATCGAGGAAAGCTATAACCAGGTCACCCACATTACCACGGGATATTCACCTAACGAATTACTTTGGGGTACGATGACACCACTTAGGACAGACGGCAAACTGGTGAAGTCCATATTAGGAGGTCTTAAATATACTGAGATAGGGAGAATCCGGGACAAAGCTCGCGAAAATATACGCCAGGAGGCCGAGAAAAGGAATTCACTATATGAAAGGAATCATAAGATCATTCAATTCGAGATAGGAGATTGCGTTAAGCTTAAGACTTTCCCACAATCTTGCGCAGATAAGAAAGTTACGCGGAAATTCATGAGGTTGTTTGAGGGACCTTACTTGGTAGGTGCAATTCCATACGAAAATGTTTACACGTTGGTGCATCCAGATACAGGTGCGATCAGGGGAAACTATAATATCATTCATCTGTTCCGGTATTATGTTGCAAACACAAAAGAGTAGCGTGGGAAGTCTCTCTCTTTCATTAACGATAGTAAACACGGACAGGTTAGCGCGTGCGGTGGCTAGGTGACCGAAGCACAATAGGATATTAGTATAATGGTGTTGAGGGCTCGAGGGTGTTGGGGTTTTTTTTTGTTGTTGTTGTTTGTTTATAGTTTAAATGAGGCGCCTATGCACAATAGACTTTTGTTTTTTTTTGAAGGGTTTTATGGCCTTACTTGAAGTTTTATTATGGTTGTTAAGGGTATAAGCTCACCAAGCGGCATCCCTTACAGCAGTATTACACCACTTAGATTACTGTTTTAGTATTTGGGAAATATTACAAACAAATGAACAGTTTTCTTTGTCTGAAATATTTGGGGGAATATATGTGATGGAATACCTAGTCGGGATAATTTTTTTGTTTTGTCTGCACAAATATAAGCACTATTGACATTCCGCTTTCGTGACGATAATTTCTCACGGAAATACTATGATACATGTGCAAGCCATAAAACTTTCTAAGTGTTCGCCTTACCAGAACTGCAACTAATGGGAGTTTTAATTTCTTTATCCTAAGATTGCCCTAACTATGAAAAAACCCTAGCCTGCACAATTTCTAAGATTTTGGCGTCATAAACATGTCAAACGGACCTAGTGGATATTAATTCTAAAGATAAAATGTAGCACGCTGAGTTGCGTAGAACTTAAGTGTCGAACGAATGTGTCAAAAGAACTCAGAACAAAAAGGGACCATTAATTTACTTGGAATATGTATAACAGATGTACGCGTCCTCTCAGGACCGAACGCCAAAATTAGAGACACAGGGAGTGCTTGACATCGAGTGAGCGAGTGTAGACGCGTTTATCTATCTAATAATATTGCAAATGGTAAGATTGTTCCATTGCAAGTGAGCTGTTAAAGAGTGTTATAATCAGTGAAGTTCCGGTAAGGACGCCTGTCGGTAAAGTACTGATATTCTATTCCTTACACTCAAGTCTGATCAAACTAATATCAAAAGATAATTAGTAACCTATGCTCAAATGGCCTAGAAGGACCCCATGTGACGGGACCTGACTCCTACCTAAGTCCATGCTATGCAAAGCGTATCACCTGGTGCTGGATCTTAATTGCGTGCGCCATATGGCCCGCTATGTATATTGTATATAGAATCATGAAAGTCTTTTTAAAGCGGTGCTTCACACCTAGAGTCGCTATAGACGTGGTACTGCTACCGCATTGTGCAAATAGAAACGAGCTAAACGAATCAACGCACTCAGAATAATTAATTGATTCATTACGACTGGAAATAAATGAACTTAGAGAGACAAGTAGATTCATTATTCTAATCCAGTCATGTTATCAAGTCTAAATGAAGAGCTTTTGGCCGAATGTATATATCTCTTGCTCACTCTATTCTTGTTGAATTAGAGGCCAATGATTTTATAATGTGCCGCATTTACTTATAATGTATGACTCTCATCTTTTACCTGGTTCCTTTAGAGCAGTAATAACTAATATGATCTTGGAAAGAATGGATGAAAAAGTCACTCTACTTAAGTTCTCCTGGTCGCTATCTCCTGGCATTTTTGTATTACCAGTGAGTAAATACAGTACTGATATTGCTACGAGCGTATGACCACAAGGGAGTCTACTTCATTTGACGGGTGCCAACCAATTATAATTGCATGGCTGTTACCTATATAAATTATGCTCTAAATGAACCTGTACCTTTATTGTATTACTTGATATAATGTGTGTGTAATTTTTCTGATAATTAATGTGTTGTTTTGGTATTTTACGATAAAACTTCCGTACCTTGGCCGTGGCAATTAACTATCAAGATTGGGTACTTCATAGTACATTTTAGCTTAATAATAATTCACATCTGACCAAGTTTCACAATGTAGCCAATAACAGTCAAACCCATTAAATCTAATCTTCTTATCAAATTATATTTCAGTAAAATTAATTCTAATAACATTGTGAGAAATCTCTATAAATTATTATAAATTACTACCAAACAGTATTTGATCTAATAATCCATTAATAAACACCAAGGAACGGAGACTAATATAGATTAATATAGGCTCAATTAAATAATAATTAGTAAAGAGAAGGGCGAACGCGATTTCATTCCTAAGAATCAGAAGATTCAGTTTTCCTCCAGTTTTTTCTTTGGGCGTACACTTTCTGGATTAAGGAAATACCTAGCAGTCGAATGCCCTGCATTCCGTATTCCACATCTGGGATACGGGGCGTATAAATATACTATGATTATGTTTATTGCAAAAGACGAACAGATTGTATTATTTTCTAACAATAGACGTTAATTACATGATCAAAGTCTTAATAAACCCTTATATCGCCCAAATGATTTGTTTAATTTGCATATTTATTCTACGAACCCTAACACCTTGATAGGCAGGCAGGGTCTGGCATATAGTATCCCCACGAAACGAAGGTCGGTTCAGCTAAACATAAACTAAGGGAAGCTATTCTTAAGAATAACAAGTAACTTGTAACGTATACGGGCGTTCCCCGAGTCATTCGATTGTAGTGATACTAATATGCCATTCTCATCTCTACAGATCTAAATCTAGGTCTTTCTGATAGACCTCATTCTATTAACGTTCGTACAAGGACGAGCCTAGGTCATCTCTATCTAGAACGCTACGTGCTGCGGCCGGACATCGGCGACTCCGTGCGACGATCGACCACCAAATCTCTAGAACATACTTGTGGTGGGTATTGAATAAGTATCAAATATATTGAACTATTACTTGCACTATAGATAGGGTCCACTATGGCATGTCACCGCTTACCTGATGAGCAGAGACAATGGCAAATGGTAGCTAGACCATAAACATTAAGAGCTCTTGCTCAGAGTCACCGAGTGTCAGTGCCTTAAGCCGCCTTAGTGACTAATAATATGCATATTTCATCTAGTTAGATAAATGTTATTAAATATGCCAACATTGTTTCCCGTGAGGATCTGATAAAGCCATTAACGAACTAAATATCATTAACGTCATCTTGTTTTGGAAGAGTAATGTATCGACTAGGATTTACGGTATCTTGGTCGGTTGGAATAATCATAATATCCCTACGAGGCATAAAGAGTTTCTATGCTCCTTATTAACGTATCTTTAGGTCGGTAATACCGACTCAGCAGGTCTAAATCTCTCGTGCCGGTTTTTTTTGTGGCTCTGGCTCGCATTTCACACATCTCACAATGACACATGCTAAGCTACGTGTCGCGGACGTAAGTTGACTTCGGTGGCCACCGAAATTTGCTTTTTAAATCCGGTACTTGTACGTATGGCATACGAGAAGGCCGTACCCTAATGGTGCCGTCTTGTAAGGCGCGCTCGCCAAACTAACGATCCGCAGAAGCAGTGCTCAGCACTCTCCTTTTAAGGATATAGGCTAGATCGAGCAGAGTGAGCCAATTAAAATGTCAGTTACAGATTTGCACAATGTACCACAAGTCAGTTACTTGTCTGGATAATTATAATACCGCGCTAATTACTGAATTCAGCTAACCTTTAACTAAATTGAAGCTCTAGACTTTCAACGCTATCCTTCAAAGCTATTCTCAGCCGACAAGCCTGAATGTATACTTGTGCAATCGAGTAAAAGCCGTGGAGTTCCCGCTACTAAAGATATGGAATACTAATTATAATTATGTTTAAATGTGCTCATCCTTACAAAGGAATCACCACCTTTAACTGGATCTTTGTCGATACAATACAATAACCTTAATCACTTAAAGAAAAAAAAAGACGATCACTTAAGAAGAGGTAGGTTCTGGCGAACCACTAAAATCAGGTATAGACGAATGTCGTTTACCATTACACCATTGTTTTTTTTTTTTGTTTTTTTTAACCCAGATTTGACTAGTGAGCGCGGCCTTAAAAACTAGTGAAATAACTGGCACTCTTATAACAAAGGAAACTCTCTTCTAGGCAACCCTACGAAGGAAAGCATTTTATAGGAGGAGATAGAAGGAAGAAGTTGGTTGGTCTGTTGTAGACGTGTGACGCCGCGCCGGTGCTGGCACACTTGCGTGAGGCCAGTTTTTGACTGAGTCACGCCTGGCGCACTCCGCACTTTAGGTATGAAGCTACAAGTAGCCGACTTGTCGGACCTGCTGCACCCGCTGCCACGCGATAGACTGAAATGATGCGGCAAGAGTTACGCGATAGACAGAGAGGCAACTTCTAGTAATAGGTATAGCTGTAGGTAGTAAGCGCTCGTACGTCCTGATTTGCACTTTATTGTGTACTAGCGGCCGCCCCAGCTTTGCACGGGTATAGATTATAGCCTATGTAACCCGGGAATAGTGTGGCTTCCCAACAGTGAAAGAATGTTTTGAATCGGTTCCGTAGTTTCGGAGCCTATTCAATGCAAACAAACAAACAATCAAATCTTTCCTCATTATAATGTTATATATATATATATATAATTATATACATATATAATAATTATAGATACTATACACATATAATTTGCTGTATATATATAGATAATGCAAGAGTCGCTACTTATTTAAATGATTTTGCGGGTAAGTTACGATTCTAAATAAAATTATCATGATGTATAGAGTAACTTAAAAAAAGAAACAAAAATTTTTTTAGGTTTCAGAGACTACGGAAACAGATTGACGTTTAAATGTATATGTGTGAGTTGTATATTTTATCGACGATACCATGTGTGCCGTTAATCACATCTCCATGAAACTTTGTAGGCAGGCATGTAACACAGGGTTACGCATACATTTTGTCGATTGTAAATAGCTGTTTTTTTGTGGAACAGCTGATATTTTTTTCGCGATTCAGATTTGCTCCCGTATAAAAGTTCTTCATAATGATGGGTACTATGGATCACTTACGGCTTAGTACACCCTTACCACGTAACCCAGTATATTACTACTAATATAATGAAACTAGTATTAAACAATTTTTTACGACTAGCTATTAGTAGTAACTAAACGAGATAACATGATTTATAATTATATAATCTGTATACAGGGTGGGTGTAAGGGGAACACTCTCGAAGCCAAAAGAAGGTAATTGTACTCATCGTTATGAACAACTTTTACTATGGGACCAGCCCTGAAACCGCGAAAAAAATCTCAGCTGTTCTATAGAAAACGGTCATTGACACTCGACAAAATGTATGGAACAGCTGATTTTTTTTCGCGATTTCAGGGTTGGTCCCATACTAAAAGTGGTTCATAATGATGAGTACAATTACCTTCTTTTGGCTTCGAGAGTGTTCCCCTTACACCCTCTATAGTCAAGAAGGAGAATTTAGGATACACCATGGAGCCTACCATGGGCTATCCTGAATAAAACTGACAGCATTTCGTGTAAAATTCAATAGTTTTTCCTTATGAACCGACTTCAAAAAAGGAGAAGAAAGGGGGTCTCTTTTATGTTGTATTTTATTAATTATTTTCTCATGTTTGTTGCCTCAGAGCTCCCTCATTTATACACTGATTTGGAAATATTTTTTTTATTTGAAAGGATATATTTTCAATTTTGTCCCATAGAAATTTCATCAAAATCGGTTCAGCGGTTTGGTTTTTAAATCAAAATTACTGGTAATATAATTTACTTGGATGACATAATATTGCCATCCAAGTAAACGAAATTGCGTGTTTCACTAAGCATCATCATCATCATTTCAGCCATAGGACGTCTACTGCTGGACATAGGCCTCCCCCATCGATCTCCAAAAGGGCCGGTTGGAAGCGGCCTTCATCCAGCGTTTTGCTGCGGTCTCTTTTAGGTCGTCTATCCATCTTGTGGGTGGACGTCCTACGCTGCGCTTACCGGTCCGTGGTCTCCATTCCAGAACCTTTCGGCCCCATCGACCATCTGTTCTGCGTAATATGTGCCCTGCCCACTGCCATTTCAACTTGCTAATCCGGTGGGCTATGTTGGTGACTTTTGTTCATCTACGGATCTTCTCATTTCGGATTCGATCTCGTAGAGAAACCCCGAGCATAGCCCTCTCCATAGCTCGTGCAACTTTGAGCTTGCTTATAAGGCCCATAGTGAGAGACCACGTTTCAGTGCCGTATGTCATCACTGGTAACACACACTGGTCGAAGACCTAACTAATTATGAGTCAGTTTTTTTAATTGATTGATATCAGTCTAGGTGGTGGTAGGTGGTATGTATCATCAATTTAAAAAAGATACCACCTACCACCACCTAAACTGATAAGCTAGGCGCTATGTAAATAGAACCCTTCGTGGGAACCCTAGACACAGGCGCGCCAGTCGCGTGCGTTTGAGCGTGCGTGCGCTTGCAGCCAGCTTACCTATGCCTATTACAGAAAGGTCACAGGCAGCGGTGTAGGCGCCTGCGCAAGATTATCGCTCTCACCTGTCTCTGAGCGAGCATAGAAGTCAGCGTCCCGTCGGTCGTCGTCGTGGACGGGAGTACAAACTAAACTAAACTATAGGGTCACGAGAATTTGATATGTATGCATGGTTATATACGTTAAATAAACCTTACTTAAGGCCGCGCTTACCGGTCAGAGCTATCTATATCGCGAATTTTTTATTTAAAGATTTCCTACGATCACACGTGTGGTTGCGTGTATGTATTTGTTCCCACTCAACTCATCTAAATCCGCTCCGTTGGAAAATCACGCGACTGCAAACCGTATCTGGGCGCGATAAGGTTCGCGTTCGCGTGATTTTCCAACTGAGCTGATTTAACGTTAGTTTGGTGCCGCAATAGCAGTTGTCCGTAAGGCCCCTGCTGTTATTACGGCAAAACTGATTTAGATGACATAGATCCTAGTTTAAACACATAGATATGTTTTTATTTCTATGTGATAACGAGTGAAAGCAATTTGCGCATTGTATCGATCTTCATAAAAAATTATGGGTAAGTATAGTCAAAGATTATATACTCATTCCAATTCAATTTTAAGTTTGAATATAATTAAACTATACATAGGTGACCGACGTAGCTCAAACGAAGCTCAAGCTGAAATGGCAATGGGCTGGCCATATCTGTAGAAGAAATGACAAGGTGCGAAGCTGTTGCGAAGATATAGGTTCGCGAAGTCACAGCTCGAAAGAAATGAGTAACTACTATTATATAATATTTAGTAATTTTAATATGTAGTAGTTTTAGCAGAGTAGTTACCTATATCTTCCACCTAATCAAAAGAATTTCTATTTACATACAATGTTGCAATTTTGCAGAGGTCGCTGAAGCCATCAGGCATCCTTGGATTAAATTAAGCATTGCCTACTTCCTAAGCATTGTAAGCCTAACTACCGAAACTTCTAGTCTTTGTGCAGTGAATCAAGTCACAAGGCTAGCGATACGTTTAAAATTCTTCAACTGACGAGTGCTATTGCTAACTGAATAATTATTCAGTTTTTTGACTGTATTTTATTTGTTACTTTTTAGGGTTCCGTACCGAAAGGGTGAAAACGGGACCCCATTACTAAGCCTACGCTGTCTGTCTGTCTGCCCTACCTTTTAGTCTCTGATGGCAGGCTGTCGTTCAGTGTGGAGGTCTACGGGGTAGGCCTATGTTCAGCAGTGGACGTTTTCTGGCTGATAACGATGGCACGCTGAAAACGCATGACGCAAAAGTGCAAGCAATATATGTGAACAGTGTTGAGGGTTCCGAGGACAGCCGCTGCAATCTGGAAGTCTGGGCCCAGACAGGAACTTTAAGGAACTTTAAGCTCTGGTAGGAACTTTAAGTTATTATATTATTTTTTGAATCCGCACAATCGCGGAAAGTACCGCCACCCTTTTGGGCTCGTACATAGGTCATAGATTTCATAAAGATAAAATTATATTTAAAAAAAAAAAAAAAAAAAAAATGAGTGGAGTTTATAAGAAAATGTTTACGAAAATACAGGCCCGTAGTATAGTCCCTTGTGTAGTGTTGATTTAAATACTAGTATTCATATATCGACTTAATTGTAATGTGAGGTATCAACTGATAAATAAATCATTTCCTAACAGGTAAATGACACACTATTTCTTACCGCTGAACGTTGACCCGACCTCTGCTACGGACAAAAACTTGGATCACTTATAATTTTTGTCGCATACGGATAGACGTTTTAATTTTTAATTTCTCTACACTCTATGCCCTTGTTTTTAGGGTTCCGTACCCAAAGGGTAAAAACGGGACCCTATTACTAAGCCTACGATATCTGTCTGTCTGTCCGTCTGTCCTACTTATTAACGGCTGTATTGGTTGAAATGTTCACAGAATATGTAATCATCATTATCAGCCAGAAGACGTCCACTGCTGAACATAGGCCTCCCCCTTTAACCTCCACACTGAACGACAGCCTGCCTTTTGCATCCACTGGATGCCAGCGACTCTTACTATGTCGTCGGTCCATCTAGTGGGAGGCCTACCTACGCTGCGTCTTCCGGTTTGTGGTCTCCACTCAAGAACCTTTCTTCCCCATCGGTTATCGGTTCTCCGAGCGATGTGGCCTGCCCATTGCCACTTCAACTTGCAAATTTTAACAGCTATGTCGGTGACTTTGGTTCTTTGGCGAATATCCACGTTTCGGATTCTATCGCGCAAAGAAACTCTGAGCATAGCTCTCTCCATTGCCCGCTGTGTGACTCTGAGTTTTTCCAAAAGGCCAACAGTTAAGAACCACGTCTCAGTACCATATGTCATCACTGGCAACACACACTGGTCAAAGACCCTTAGGCACTGTGGTATCTTGGACGAGAAGATGTCACGCAATTTCCCGAACGCTGCCCATCCGAGTTGGATTCTTCGGGCGACCTCTTTGCCTAAGTTGGATTTACCTAACTGAACAATCTGTCCAAGATAGGTGTAATGGTCAACAACTTCGAGAGTATCGTTCCCAACGACTACTGGCACGGGTTCAACATGAACATTGGACATGATTTTTGTCTTGTCCATGTTCATTTTAAGACCCACCTGTTGGGAAACGCTACTGAGGTCGCTGAGCATCGTATTGAGGTCCTCCAGCGACTCTGCCATGATGACTATATCATCGACAAAACGAAGGTGAGTGATGTATTCGCCATTGATGTTGATGCCTAATCCGTTCCAGTCCAAGAGCTTGAAACGTCCTCTTTTTCTAAAAATTATCTTTATTATAATTTATTTATTTTTTATTTTATTACCATAGTAAAATTTGTTCATCCTAATGAATACAAAGACCTCCTTTCTGTTAAGTACATCCTCTCCACGTAACCTTGCTGTATATACGCATACGCATAACTAAACATTCAATTGAAAATTATTGCACATTCCAAAATTTATCCAACATTCGTGCTTGGACTAGGTACAATTAAACAATTCATTATATTCTAATACCATTACCATTATCATTAATTGAGCATATTAGATAGATTAAATTGATAATGTGGACGCCGTCTCTTTGCTAATTAATAGATAAAGAAAATACTGGGTTCTGGAGTGGAGACCACAAACCGGAAGACGCAGCGTAGGGAGGCCTCCCACTAGATGGACCGACGACATTGTGAGAGTCGCGGGTATCCAGTGGATGCAAAAGGCGAGCTGTCGTTCAGTGTGGAGGTTAAAGGGGGAGGCCTATGTTCAGCAGTGGACGTCTTCCGGCTGATGATGATGAGACAAAGAAAAAACACTACTGTAATGAACGAAATTCTCATTCTTGTGTTATCGCCTACTTACTTCGCCTAGCGACGAAAAAAAACCGCATAATTATTCCATTGTTATCTAATGGCATTGCACTTTCAGAATTCAAAGTAATGTGAACCAACTCTACTAAAATATTCAAGTAGGTAAATACTTCTTTTTCTTTTTTTTTTCTTTTTTTCCGTTTTTGCTTTGCGTATCGCATTTAACCAACTTTAAAAAAGGATGTTCTTAATTCGACTGTTTAATGCTATCGGTCAGGTATTTGATTAGTAACCACAATTATATGACTGGCTATGAAAAACGGCACCCTACTATATGCGTGTCTCGAGTCTCGACACGCTCTTAGCCAGTTATTTGTTTTAAATAAATTATTATAACACCGGCTTACACTCACGATAATGTTTTTATCGGTCGAGGGGATCGACCGGTTTCGGAGCCATTATAGTGTTAACACACGTATGGATTTGGTTGACGGACCGCCGTCCAACCAACGGGAGAGAAAAAGTGAGAATATCATATTTCCCTCTCTTTCTCTCCCGTTGGTCAGACGGCGGTTGAGGTCAACCAAATCCATACGTGTGTTACCACTATTAGAGCCCCTTCATCGAGGAATACGCGCGATTCTGGAGACGGTCGCCCGCGTACCGGTCGTGAGTGTAAGCTGGTGTTATAATAATTTATAATGAATCCTCACGCGAGTTATGATGAAGTTATTTGTTTGTTTATTACTCTTTATTATTCTTACCAGAAATAAAATACATGGAACACAAATACTTAATACTAGCATAGATAAATATATACTAGAAAAGATCGATGATAGCAGTACTTTGTACCGTACCCCGGAAATTTGGAATTATAGTATACTAGTATACTAGTTATTGCAATAACTGGCAGCTTATTCACTAATAGCTATCTCTTCCAGGCAACTTTAAGATGGACCTACCCAGGATGGATGTCATGGTTATTTTAAGTAGTTAACAGACGAAGAGAGAAGCTAACGGAGATAAAGAATTTTTTCTCTCTTTCTCTTCCGTTGGTCAGATGGCGGTCCGTCAACTATATCCGTCTCGTCTGTTAGCTACTTTATTTCACCTAAAGTACCCTTCGACTGAGATAAAATGAATGGACAGGCCTAGAAGGAGCGCATTTTTTAAGATTACAAAATGAGCGCCGGCGCTCACATCGTTTCAGTCGGTCACTAGCCGTAGGAAGTGCGACACGAGTCTATTGTTACATGATAACGAAACATCTGACAAAATTATGCCTTCGTGTGCTTTCCCGAAATGTACACGACAAAAAACAGACTATCAATTTTTTTTGTAACAAATGTACGTTACATGGTTATAATTAGGTGTTGAAATAATTATGTCCAACGGTTTTGGCTCGTTTTTTAGTGAGAAAGTTTAATGGTTATGGCCCGTCCATTCATTTTATTTTGATCGAAGAAAGTACCTATGTTACCTATATACCTCCGCTATGATTTACCTGGGCAAGTGCCTTTATTAACTAAACAAAATACAAGCTAAAACTAACACTACAAATACAGTTAGACTGCCCATAGACCATTGAAGGTCTAAAGACAATCCAAATGCTCAAGCCCACTACCAGTTGGCAGCGTACCCAACGTTGATTTACCCCACTAATGAGTTTTAAACTTTAGTTGTATTTTTTTCCCACAAGGAATGTTTTGATGACTTCTTTGTTCAACCCCACTATGAAACAGCAAAATATCGAGCAAGGGTTAAATAGGTAGGTTATAAAAATAAAGCAGCACATGTTGCCGTCTAATCAGGCGCTGTGTACTGAATTAGTTTAATCCTGCACTTTGTTTAAATTAATAATACAAGATGAAAAGTTCATTTTGCAAGGCGGTACTGCGTTCGTTGGATCGAGCTCGATGACCCGAAATAAGGCTCAAGGGGGTGGTATTGCCCCCTCCGAGCTGATGGCACCTCCCCCCTCCCTCGCCCGCTGGGCTCGAGCGCCGACCTCTCATTCATTACGCAATAAAAGTGTTCCGTTAACTTCTATACATGGAGTCTGTGTTTAGGTACATAGGTATTGCAACGAAATTGCTAGATTATCTGGCGGTCCCGGAGGAAAAGTGTTTGCCGCTCCTCGCTTTTTATGTCGAAATCTAGACTTGTGGGAACCTAACCTATTTGGATACTTACTGAGTGTTGAATTTGTTATAATTTTGTCTTGTCTATACTAATATTATAAAGAGGAAAGATTTGATTGTTTGTTTGCATTGAATAAGCTCCGAAACTACCGAACCGATTAGAAAAATTCTTTCCCTGTTGAGAAGCTACACTATCCCCAGGTGACATAGGCTATATATTATTATCTATACCCGTGCGAAGCCGGGGCGGGCCGCTAGTTTTTAATAAAAAGAGCGGAAAACAATCATACGGTCCGCCTGATGGTAAGCAGAAACCGCCGCCTGGGGACACCTGCAACACTAGCGGTGTTGACGATGCTTTGCCAGCCCGGAGAGGTAGTTCTAGACACCTTTTTTGCAACGCTTCATGTTGGAGCTTGTTGAAACGAATAGAAAAGATACCCACATTCTTAGAATAAGTTAATCTAAGCCCACATTATTTTTGTTCTTCACACTAATATTATAAATGCGAAAGTTTATTTGTAAGTATGTCTATTTGTCGGCACTCAACTCCGTAACACCTGAACGGATTTGAATTAAATTTAATATGCAGGTAGGTTAATCCTGGATCCATAGGCTACTTTATAGCTCGGAAAATACGAAAATACATGGTTTCACACATTTCGTCGACTATCAAATAACATTTTGTCTGATACGACGGACAGACAGACAGACAGCATAAGCTTAGTAGTAAGGTCCCGGCGTTTACACGTTTTGGGTACAGAACCCAAAAAATGCCAAATTGTGCCATAGTACACAATATAATACTACTACTACTACTACAACTACAACTACAACTACTACTACTACTATAATATCACTACTACTTTTGGTACTATTTTGTCTTAAATATTATTAAATGTATTTCTTATCTTGTTAAGTGCACATCTTAGTTTGTCTTAGTTTATTTAGAGTCTATTGCTTTTTTCTTTGTTCTAGTAATATTATACATCTATTTTTTTTATTCACATGTTTTAGCGTTCATATAATGTACTCTGTTTTTATAAGTAGAAACTTCTAAATGGCCTCTTTGTCTCTAGCTAATTATTAACTCTGTTAATTAAGACCGTTAGTTTCTCTAAGATAATAAAAATAAATAAAATAAATAATAAATAATTATGATGGTCTCATCATCATCATCAGCCATAAGATGTCCACTGCTGAACGTAGTCCTCCCTTAGCACGCCACCCTGAACGATAGCCTGCCAACGCTTATCTGTTATAGGCTTGCCATAATCACCAAGCTTGGTCTTCAGCGTGCAGAAGAAGTCTGTAGGAGGATGCTGCTGCCCATCCTCTAGTGGTTCTGGTCACAGTTTTAGGACAAGCCCAGGTCCATGTTTATTATGGTCTGTGCGTGTCTTACTAGATTTCATTATCACTTGGAAAGAAGATATTTATTTCCGTCCATGTTCTGTTTGTCACAGAAAAGAATTATTATTTACAACACATTTGCTCAAAAAGTGCACTTACGAAGCCTGTATACATCGTTCGAAAGTTAAACATTACGGATCATACAACGGAGCGTGCGGTAATGAATTTGTTCGCACGCTCAGATGTATAGCACCGTGCGTGTGATTTACGGTATTTTTTTAATTTCCATCATAATTACATAAGAATTCCACAAAAGAGTTTCATATTACGAGAATAAATAAGCTGAATGATCAAACCTCCTTGGAAGCGCTTTTGCTCAATACGTTTGTCTCAGTTTAATACTAAAGAGAAAATGAGACGAAAGATGTAGTTCTAATTTTCACCACTTGATAGTGGCGCTATTTGCATGTTCGCGCCATTTTCTTATTATATTATAGAAACTATTGTTGTGACTGATATTAAGTTATAAACAATAATTGTTTCATTTGTAGCCTTTTTTTCTCGCAAATGTGTTGTAAAACGTTGTATGGCACACGTGCGGATTGGTTATTATAAACTCGTGACTATGGTAAGCCCTCGACTTCGTCTCGGGCTTACATTCGTCTACTCGTTTCTAATAACCAACTTTCCGCACTTGTATCATAAATAACTATTTTGGTTAAATTAGAACGGCTGTCAAGGCATTTTTGTAAGTGTTGTAGCCAGTTGCACCCATATAAACGAATTGTCAGTCATTCGAAATCAGTTAGCAACTTTGATGCGGAGTTCGACGCGTTGATCTAAATAAGAATGTTCAATCAAGGTTCACTCATATGCCTGGTAACAGATTTCCTTCTCATTTCCGTTTTATTTGCTTTTATTTTCTGTGGTTTATGTAATAAAAACTTCATACAGCAAATCTATTAATTCTAATAGTTATGCACAATCGCGTTGTGCAGGTCACGGATTGCAAAAAAATATATGTGTAAATAGGATTCCAGACAACCTTCGGCGTTCTAACAAATTAACAGCTCACACACTAAACACTACAATAAAGTGCCGATAAATACTTGCCAGGCTTGGTTAGGTAGGTAGTTTTTATATGCATTTTTTTACATTCTACGTAGAGTTTGTACATTGTAGCTCTACAATGTACAAACTCTACGTAGTAATATAATCTATTTATATAAAAACAAAAGTGGACATCTTCTGGCTAATGATGATGATGATATCCCAGCGAAATTCACCTACTCATTCACTCACTCATCACGAAATCTCGAAAACTCCTTGACCTACAAAGCTGAAATTTGGCAGGTAGATTCCTTATAAGGTGCAGAGGTCCGCTAAGAAAGGATTTTGCGAAAGGGCAGAATTAAGGAGGGCAAAAAATGGTTGAAGTCTACGACTGAAAGTCTACGCGTACGTAGTCCTTTTAATAGTCTAAAATGTAGACAATTAAAAATAAATTATCATCTTCATTTCTGCCTATCATGTTCCCTTACATTTATCATGTTTTTCTGGGACACAGACCTCGCAGAGTGAGAGAATGGACCCTGATCCACCATGTTGGCCCAGTGCATGTTGATGAATTTTATTATGTTTTAAACGTTTATCGGGACTTATCACGTATTATTTAATTTAGGTAATAATATGTACCTTTCGCTCGACGTTTCTACCATGTTACAATGGCCGTGGTCACGAGCTGACTCTCATTGTAACATGGTCGAAACGTCGAGCGAAAGGTACATATTATTACCTAAATTAAATAATACGTGATAAGTCCCGATAAACGTTTAAAACATGTGTTCAAATCGCGAAAGTTTAAAAATTACGAATGTTATTATGTTTTTGAACTTTTGAGGTTCTTGGACATACCAGTTTCCTCACTATGTTTTAACCGGATATTGCAAAAAATCGTGTTATTATAAAGAAATAATAACAAGATTTTTAAGAGTTTGTTTCAACTTTATTGTGTATACTTCAGTGTGTTCAAGTTTCAGTAGGTATGCGATTGTAGCAGTACTAAGTGATACAAAAAAGTAGGAAGTAGTAGGTAGTATTAGTGTTAAAAGGAAACCATTGTAGTTGTTATGAACAACTTTTGCTATGAGTTTTTTGCTAAACACATTCTATGCAAAAATATGATTCGCAAATGTTTTTTTTATTATTTCAGGGTTGGTCACAGTAAAACTTGCTCATAATGATGAGTATAGTGACCTTCTTTCGGACTAGTACAACTGTTTTGTGTAACCCTGTATGAATTAACAGGTTCCTTCTTGATAAGCGTGATCTATCGCGTCCGGGTCTTTGAATAACAACATGCATAATATGGACGCAGGTCCTTTTTAGGGTTCCGTACCTCAAAAGGAAAAAACGGAACCTATAATAAAGTAAAGTAATAAATCTGAAAATTGTTAATTTGAAGTTATATTTTTTTTTTAAATTAATAAATAGGCTTGCGTTTGACCACTATCACGCCTGATGTTAAACGATGATGCGGTCTACGTTGGAGCACGCTTGCCTAGAAGAATCTGATTCACTCGTGATTTGAAGACACCCAGATTGTAACCATCGGGGAAAACCCATTCAGGGCTTCGATTCTACTAAAAAAATAGTTTTCAAATTGTAATTGTTGCGATTTTAATTGTTTCGTTTCGTTTTTTTTTTTTTGTTTTTTATTATTTCTTAGTTAATCCACCGTAACATTACATATTCTGTAAAAATACAACTGGCTATCTATTACGGTTCGAAAGATACATGCGTGACAGACGGACGGGCAGACAGACAGACAGACAGACAGACATCGTAGGCTTAGAAATAGGGTCCGTTTTTACCCTTTGGTTACGGAACCCTAAAAAGGCTATAAGTGAATTTTTGTAGCCTTAGCTAAAAACACTACGCTAGCGGAAGTTATTTGATGATTGCTACGTGAAGTCAACGCTGGAAAGTGGACGGCACGCAGGTCCATAACGACTGGGCAGACTGGACACGCTGCGTCAGGCCTACAATTTGCGGTGATCGAACGCTCTTAGAAAATCATAGATCTACCCGCACAACTCATTTAAGGTGATCACAGACAATAGATCGACAATCGCCATTCTTCTTGGCTATTCTTTGATACTTACGTAATTGTGTATGAATAATCAAGTTTGAAAATAACTTCCCGATAACTTTGGATAAGGCCTTAGAATCTGCGAATTCTTTTTGCAATTAAATGCTAGCCACGTTTACACCGCAGTCAATTATAAGACTTATAATATAGCTTGTAAGGTCGCATTTAGTGTAGCAAAATGGCGGTTACGTAAGGCCGTGCGGGCTACGTATTAACTTTACCTAGTCTGTGGACGCGCGTATCAAACTCAGATTTTTTATGAAAAGTAAAAACTGAACCTAATTTTAACAAGTAAAAAAACTTGTTTATTGATATAACTTTCACATGATTTCATGATGGAATCCCTTAGCAGCTTATTTAAAAAAAAACAAGCTAGACATTAAAAAATCACGTATTTTTTAACTGACAACTTCTTAGCCTCGTTGGTAGGGACAAATCTTATGGTTCGCATCACCAACATTCTAATGTGACATGCTTGCGCCATATTGAGTTTTAAGTTTTCTCTTATGTCGGCATTCCCCATGACTGCCTGTTTTTTATGCCATAGGTGGCAAACAAGCTAATGGGCCATTTGATGGGAAGCAATCACCGCCGTCTGTCTTTGTTAAGTCTCTCAGGATTACGATGGCTATCCTATCCAATCAACAAGCAGTCATAATTGAATCAACTAATAGTGGGCTTGAATATTCGGGGCATTTTTTGTACACACGGTCATCTGACCCCAAACTAAGCATAGCTTGTAATATGGCTGCCAGAGACTGATATACATACATATATAGTTTTAAGTACGTACTTAAATAGATTTTAACAACCAGATATGGAACAAACACAAATGTTCATCACATACATGTTTGTCCTAGGTAGGAATCGAACCCACGCCGTCAAGCTCAGAAGGTAGGCTCACTACCAACTGGACCAACGGACTATCTTTATTGTATACTAGCGATCCGCCCCAGCTTCTCACGGATATAGATTATAGCCTATGTCACCCGGGGATAGTGTAGCTTCCCAACAGTGAAAGAATTTTTTTAAATCAGTTCAGTAGTTTCGGAGCCTATTCAATGCAAACAAACAAACAATCAAATCTTTCCTCTTTATAATATTAGTATAGACTAATATCTAATCATTATTGTAGGAGCAAATGTTTTCGATTTAAATCTGTGAGGATTCTATTACAGCCAAAAGTCGACTGTAGGTATCATCAGTTGTAGCTAATATTGTGTTTTATAGCAAAATGCATTCATTGACCTCTCGTCCGTTGCGTGCAACCTTGAATCGAATCGATTAATCGAGTTTGCACCCAATAGTCCGATCGCTATCGGTCCAGACATCACACAAACTCCTGTTTGACAACTCTGTTACTATGTAACCGAGGTGCCAGACTGCCAGACTTGCCTAAATTTCTAAATGTTTAGAGTCCGTTGACTGCAGACATTAGGCGTCGTTCACCCCGTGTGCACACATTTCGAAGCCTCCTCCCTTTATGTCAATGCCTTTTATGATCAGAGCATCGCTCTAGTTGCAGGATGGTCAGTGAACTTAATGCTACGAAAAATTCAACAAAAGATTTTACAAATTTCTTTGTGTCTTAAAAATATTATTACATTATAACCACAGAGATAAAGAGAGCTAATCACATTAGATTTTAGTAATACCATAAAATAATTGTTTTGAGTGGTCATTGTTTTTATTTTGTTCAACAACAGAAGATGAACTTGAACATTGTTATGCACAAGTTCATCTATACTAATATTATAAAGAGGAAAGATTTGTATGTAAGTATGTTTGTAACGTTGGCTCAAAAAGTACTAGACCGATTTAAAAAATTCTTTCACTGTTGGGAAGCTACACTATCCCCGGGTGACATAGCCTAATAATCCTATAATCTATACCCGTGCGAAGCTGGGGCGGACCGCTAGTCTTTTATGTAATGCAAATTTCGAAGATCTAACTAGTGCACTATTAGCACTACTACCTATGTACATATGTACATATGGTAAAGGTTAGGTAGTATTTTGAATTTATAATATTTATAAATTTGTAATTTATTTAAGTCTTCGCTATTGTGTCAGTGCTTGTAGTGAAGCTTAGTATCGATACAAACAGCTTAGTGTTTCGATACTAATTTAGATCAATTCAATTTATCTGAAATAAATAAATAAATAAAAAAACATGACTGACAGCCACTAAAAGGATAAAAGACGCTGACCACTTTGTATGAAAGTTAGGATCTAGCGCGGACCAGCAGTTCAATTGTTTTATTCTGAACTGTTCGTTCGCTGGACCAATGCTGGGCCCACAGGCATGGCCTGACTTGAACGCTATCCTTTGTATTTTCATAACTTATTTCAAAAACTATCTTTACATATCTAAAAGATCACAACCATGGCAAATACACAATTACGTATATTATATCTTGACTAAAACACTGTGTTTTCTAATCAGAATAATCCGAGAGCAATTTAAAACTCAACACGGCAGTAGCATGTACGTTAACAGTTACAAATGAATTGGTAAGTTGTCGTGCATCGCGTGGAATCTTATCTTAACTTTTATAACAGCCTTCACCTCGCTGCGGTTGTAAGAATACATGTAAAAGTAACTCGCAGCACACGATAATGTGAAAATCATAGTCGTAGTTAGCATTTTGTTTATACACAGCTTACAATATTTCTCAGAGTACCTAAATATTTACTTGTCGGTTTCTGAGCGGATCCAGAGCTTTTGGTGCAAACTTCAAGTCGGTGCCTACTTTCACAACTTTGAACTTTGACTCGCAAATACTTGTAAGTACAAGTACCTATTTTTTTAATGTCCTACAAGTTTTATATACCGTTAATTAGTTAACGGTATACAAAACAAATAAGATATTTAAAAAAAAACACTTTTATTTATTTGTCCCATAGTTACGAAAAAGGTTGCTTTTCAAATGTTGGCGGGTCAAAGAAATGTAAAAAAAGGCGCTAACAATCCTTACAGGTACACTGTTTTTGAAGCGTTATGATTATCAGCCTTTCATGTTCCCACTGCACACAAGCCTTCTCTCTGAGAGAGAGGAAGGGCACTAATCAACCATGCAAGCCTAGTGCATGTTGGTGAAGGGCCGAGGATCGAACTGGGTGCCGTCAGATTGTAAAGCGCACAACTACCTCGGGCACAATCACTCTTTATCCATCGCTGTTTTTGAAACTTATTAATTTATAAAAAGCTTTATGTGATTTAATAGGTAACTATCCGTATATCTAATGTTTCTGTAGTTGATTAACAATCTACTAGGCGGTACTTGAATATAATTTCGTGCCAGTTCTATAGACATCCGTCATCTAATCTTCCTTTGACTCACAATTCAGTGTTCGTAATGTCAGAAATTAAAATCATTTAAAATACACGTTTCGATATACAATTCCTATATATATTCCTATAGAGTCACAATGTCTCAGTGAAAAGAGTCTAAAACTCTTCGAGCGTCATTGTACATACATTGTATCGATTATATACTTCACAATGCCACATTTACTCCAATTTAGACGTTATGTCGTTTGCATAGTGTTCAACGTTAGTTGTCCGTCATCGTAACTCTGGAATCGCGCGGCGTTGTAGATGGACCGCGGTTACCTTGTAACTAACTAAAAAGTCTGCGCAATTAGTTGCGTGCGCCGAGTTTAATTTCGGTCATTTTTTTGGCATGATTGTGTTTCTATATG
Organism: Agriopis aurantiaria; assembly: GCA_914767915.1. NCBI lineage: Eukaryota > Metazoa > Arthropoda > Insecta > Lepidoptera > Geometridae > Agriopis > Agriopis aurantiaria. The sequence goes on along the minus strand of OU611991.1, from coordinate 4,967,096 downwards.
TATTGTATCTCGATGAATACACGCGATAAAATTCTATTCATTTCAATGTGTAATAATCGCCATGAATTCATGATTTACAATCTTTTCAGACGTTTATAGATTTAGGTAAGTAAAGTATTAAAGTTTTTCGTGATTTTTCAGCTCTGTGCCATTGAGTGCAACGCGGCGGTTTACGTGGCTCTCGGGATCTGGCCCTGGGGCGCGGTCGTGCAGCGGGTCGTGGACCCTACGCCCTCGCTCTTGATTCAGGTTATCAACTTCACCCCTACCCCCCTGTGGAAACGCTGCACGGATTTTCTAGAACATTATAATAGAAGACGCTCTGATGTCTGAGTGCGTTGACACCAAATGAGCTTCATTTTGAAATGCGAGTTGTTATTTTTACATCATTACTCCCACAGCCAGACTACACACACACCACAGACCTATATTCAAGACGCCATAAGTCGACCTACCTTGCATGTCATATTTCCAATACAATAGGCATGATGACTGATTTTTTTTATTACCTCATAAAAAAGCTGATCATAAATAGAGCACATCAACAAAAACAAAATTAAAATTAGTTCAAAAATAAATAAGATATAAGCATTTTAATTTAATTTAATTTCATGCTAGACAGAGAGCGCACTATATTGAGCCGTGACGTCACGGCTCAGGAGCGCCATACAAATGCTATACTAACAAACGCTTTGCGAGAAAGGGATAGAACATCCCCTCTCCATCCCCACCTAAAACTTTAAATATTCATATCTCAGAGATTTATCAGCCAATTCAAATTATTTTTTCAGTATGTGTAATGTATTTAGTTATATTCATCGCTAAGCTGGTTGTTTGTAATAAATTAAACATTAGGAATCATGCCTATTATGACTGATCGAGTCGCTAGTCGTGTTTTTAGATTATGTTTTATTAAGTCCGGCTGAAATCTGTCTGCTCAATCCTCAGATCAAAGTTCTGTATAATCAAAGGCTCAATCGGTGCCGCGACAACACGTGTCAGTTTGAAACGAAAATGGGTAATTGTGCATTACTAAGTTGTAAGAATACCGCAAATAGAGTTGGCCGACAGAATAAAGATATTTCTTTTCACATTTAGGTACGAAAATTTGACACGCTTAGCTTTCTTACATGTTTGGACCACTTGTGAAGTCTACTTAGATATAGGTTTGTGATACACACCCATTTATATACACCTAGGTATGATATTGAGTGAAATTTATTTTACACGTATGGTGATATTAATGTAATGCGCGTTAACGTTTCCAATAAACTCACAGCCTAAAGCTTATGTTGTTAAATTATAAGAGCCAATAACCGTAACATTATGATAATCAAATTAATTTTATGAACTTAACTGTATTTTTCAACGGTCTGCACTTGTTGGTCGACATCACACTTCGACACTTCAGTGCCAAGCTTCTCTATTAACACCGATAGGGAATTTATAAGTTCACGGTGCTTAATTAATATTCTCTATCTTTACATAGTACTAGCAGACCTGACAGACGTTGTCCTGTCTAACCTGTCTTAGAACTGTCAAACACGCAAAGTCAAAATTACAAATCTTATTTTTTTACACCTTGGGTTACATTATTGGAGTTTAGTAAGGATACCTATTAAAAAAAAATATAATATAGCCTATGTTAACCGGGGATAGTGTAGCTACCCAACAGTGAAAGAATTTTTCAAATCGTTTCATTAGTTTCGGAGCCTATTCAATGCAAACAAACAAACAAACAATCAAATCTTTCCTCTTTATAATATTAGTATAGATAAATTAAAGTCGCTTTCCGAGTATGCTTGTCTGTCTGTATATCCGCTAACTCGTCCTAAACCACGCAACGGATTTTGATGTGGTTTTCACCATCAGTTAGATAATTTTTCACGAAAGGTTTTTATCTATACTAATATTATAGAGGAAGGATTTGATTGTTTGGTTGTTTGTTTGTTTGCATTGAATAGGCTCCAAAACTACCGAACCGATTTAAATATTCTTTCACTGTTGGAAAGCTACGCTATCCCCGGGTGACATAGGCTATAATCTATACCCGTGCAAAGCTGGGGTGGACCGCTAGTATATAAATATAAAGAAACTTACACCCGTTCGAAGCCGGGGCGGGTTGCTAGTTGATAAAAATATTGTTACACGCTTGAATGCTTAACTTATAACATCATAGAAAGAAAATTAATAGGTAGAAAGAAAGAGATAATGAGATGAACTACAGCTGGAAGCTTTCCGAACCAAAATCTAAGCATTTAGATAAGAAGGTAAGTATGGATAACTGCAATATTTGTTTCGTTACTTAAGGAATATTTCTTATAAGGAGTCACATTTTTAGGTGTTCCCGTCTGTCGCTCTCTCGCTCAAAAATTTCACTTTAAAAAAAATCATCATCATCAGGCAGAAGACATCTGCTGCGGAATATAGGTCTCTCTTTAGAGCGCCACACTGAACGACAGCCTGCCATTTGTATCCACGCTGCGTCTTCCGTTCCGTGGTCTCTACTCAAGAACCTTTCTACCCCATCGGTTAACGGTTTTTTAAGCGATGTAGCCTGCCCAAAAAACCCTATACATTTCACTGGGAACGAAGCCTATAAAAAATGGATGCCATTCGATTTCCATCCTTATAACGATAAAAAGTCTGTAGGTATATTACTATCTTAGATTAGAGATTTTCTACAACACAGAAAACTACAGACTCATCAGGAAATTCCCAGAAAATATTTTATTTTTATCCCCTCTTTGTAACCTAAAAGCTGTGATTCCATTTCCGCACACACTTTGGTGTCAAAAAGCTCCGATATTAGATCTGATTGAATCAGGCGTTACTTTAGTGAAGTTCAACTTGAAATGTAATTCCTAGTGTATTTCCGCTGCAAAACTATGACAAGTAAAATACGATTTAGGATTGAGATTCAAAAAGCTAAAAACAAGTCTTGTAAAACAAGCTATACATATTCGTGCCATGCATAGATTTTTCTCAGTATAGACACCGGCACATAACCTACTTGCAAATCTTTGGCTTTATTTATTTGAATTAATGCCAACTATCAAGACGTTTAATTCAGTTTGATCTCCGTCGAGACACTTCAGATGTCAATACAAAAAACACCAAAATATTGCGTCTTAGTAAACTGTGAAAACTCTTCGGTAACAGTTGACCATGCGAATTAAATTAAACTACCACTGAATTGCAATAATATTTAATAACAGCACTAACACACACTAACACTAATTTGTAATTGTGTAGTATAATTTTATTTTAATTGTAATCTATCTGTTATTCTAATTTTTGTGGTCTTTTAAAAAAGAGTTATCTTAAACTGCTCCAGTGTCACAAAACAATGTGCAATAAAAAAAAAAACGGTGTGTGCTTAAGACCACACGACAGAAGTGAAAACTTTATCTCTTTCGCTCCCTTAGTCGACGCGAGCCGACTTTACCCGAACGAGCGTTACATTGCCGTGCGTGACGGCTCAGTCTCATTCAATATCAACAAAATAAAGTATTAGAGCGCCTAAAGAAGTGTTCACTTCAAAAATGAGGTACGATGTGTTTTGCAACTTCACCTCTGGTGTCTATCCTGGTAAAGGTTTATGATGCCATATTATGTTTTAGTTTTAGCATATTATTTTGTGTGGTACACTTTGGTATATGAAAATTGCTGTATTGCATGCTATTAGTCGGAAAGCGCCGCGTGACAATGCATCGTTCATAACACGCTAACGACACCCACGTAAACAAGTAAAAAGCTTCTAATCAATTGAAAAAATGCACAATAACAAGAAACTAAGGATAAATATCTACATACCAAAAGAATAAGGAGATGTAAACCGTTTGCTGACAATTACCACGGTAGTTTACTACAGTTATAATATTACCGTGATAGATAGAAAGATAACTCTTTATTGTTCACAGCAGAAATAAATAAATAAATATTTTGGGACATTTTTCACACACGGTCATCTGACCCCAAACTAAGCAAAGCTTGTGATATGGCTGCCAGAGACTGATAAACATACTTATATATTTTTAAATACATACTCAAATAGATATTAACAACCAGATATAGAACAAATACAAATGTTCATCACATAAATGTTTGTCCTAGGTGGGAATCGAACCCACGCCCCCAAGCTCAGAAGGTAGGTTCACTACCAACTTGACCAACGGGCTATCTAAATGACATACATAAGACAAAAACAACTTAAGATTAGTGAAATAATTGGCGGTTTTATCGCTATAACTTATCTCTTCCAGGCAACCTTTGTATGGAGAAGACATACAGAAGATTTAAAGGACGGAGTGTGCTGTAATGACGGAATAAGTATGCATAGTAACCGCTAACTCCTCCTATACCACGCAACAGATTTTTATGCGGTTTTCACCATCAGTTATATAATTTATCGCGGAAGGTTTATATATAGGTATGACTGTCATTCGCACTCAAAAAAATGTATGGAACAGCTGATAATTTTTTAACAATTTCTAAGTTGGTCCCATAGCAAAACTTGTTCATAATGTTGGGTACTATGAACCTCTTTTGGCTTAGTACATCCTTTCCGCGTAACCTAGACTTTTCGCAGTTTTTTACGATTTACTATTATTGCTTTGGGTTCGGATCACATTGCAGCGTCGTTTGGGTTCGGCAGCATGTCCGGGCTTGATGTGTACATTATTAATAATATGGCTTTATGAACTAAAATTAAAGACATTATCACTTAAATATTGCTCCGCTTTAGAAAAAATAAATTACATCATACATAATTCGTCAAAAAGCGTAACATGTCCAATATGTCCATATCCACCCTCTACAAAATGAACGATTTAATTTTACACCTGGGCAATAAAAAAACCTTTTTGGATTCCAAGAATCTTTTCACTTGGGCAAATTCAAGGGAAAAGTTTATGTTGTTTTGTAACTGTATCTCAATTCTGTTGACATCTTTTTTCCTTTTATTTTTTCGCAGAACAAACCAATAATACACTAATAATAAAGAATAAAATTGCAGATAAACTCAGTCCTATAGTATCTGTGGGAGTTAACGATTGCTATTTGATACCTACCATAATTCCACTCGCAGATCGAAAGGTAAACAAAATAATTATAAGTACCTTTTTAGAAGTAAATACGAGTACATATTAGGGAAGTTTATGCGCCGTTCAAATTGTTTTAGTAGATACGTACATTCAAACTTTTGAAGTGAAAATTTCTTTAGCCACGTTGAGCGTTTTTCGGTTGGGGAAAATTATGGGTTCGCGTCACCGACATGCTAATGCTAAAATGGGACCCTATTATTAAGCCTACTATATGTCTGTCTGTCTGTATGTATGTCTGTATGTCCGTATGTCCGTCCGTCCATCCGTCCGTAATAGATAGCCAGTTGAAATTTTCATAGAATAGTTAAGCAATGTTACGGCGGATTAACTAACAAGTAATAAAAAAAATGTATTAGCTCTAATGTAAAAACGATAATACGTACAAGCGTCAAACTTGGCATGTTTATAGTACAGGTTCTAAAGTCTAAAGCAACAAACGGCCCGCGAATGAGTCAAAAGCATGGAATTAGGGTATACAAAGTCCTTGGTTAAAAGTTGGGTAACTTTTAACTTTTTTTAGACGTAATTTTATAAAGAATGGAGATTCATATCTATATCATCTATATCAGGGTGCCTGTGCATGCAGTTACAAGTGAAACCTGCTGTGAATTCCGCCAAAAGGTTATAATTATACCCTGTCTACCATTTTACTTATATTATAGTCTTGATTTGCTCAGTTACGAAACATGTCATGGCCCGCCATAGTTACAAAGTTAATAAATCCGGCCCGCCACAAAATTTTGTTGGACACCCCTGGGCTAGAGTATAACGACAATTAATAAATAATGGTACGAGTTGGTGACAAATTTCAGACTTCAAAATCCGTGTAAAAATATTATTTTGTTCTTTGTAGTGGCATATTAACTTAGAATGTTTGTGTTTTGTGGTTTTTTGAAGTCGGTGTTTTTAAAAGATTATTTATTGAACCACGTTGTATACTCTAAGTCTGACATCTTGTAGTTTTACACGTGGCACTGCATTAAAAGCAATAAATATGATAAGCCGACGATAGCGGCAGATAGCAATCACCCATAATGGCTGCAGTCGGTGTCATTATCATTATTCAATACACATTCGACCTGTGACATTTCAGCAGCACCGGAGCCCTGGAACACGCGAGTCTCGCGTGACGTCACGAGCTGCGTGACCGCGCCGAATGCACACAGAACTTTGCGCTTTTCAGCTTTTTTGTTTCACCTCTGCGGACGCAGTGATCGAGACAGTATCACAACTTGTGCTGTGAGATATGGCATAACAAAGTGTGCACATAATTTTGTGTTTGAATTACAGAAGACACAGCGACTGGACAGGACACCATTGGACTGGACCTATTACCATAGATCAACTACAAGCGAAACTTAAGACCGCGCACTACGGTCAGGGATTCCTCTTTCACAAGATAAGAATAAAAAAACGATTGGGCATTACGTGTAAATTTAATGCGATTGAATGAGTAACTTGGAATTTTTTACTAATAAACAGCTTCGTAATAGGCTTGTGACAGATAAAGATTTACGCTACCCTCCGAACTAGTTTAAACTGTATCTCGGACGGCAGAGGTCCTCCCGCTCGCTACATCGCCGATGTACATTGAGTACGACAGAGACATTCTTTTTAGAATACAAATGCAATGACTGGCTTAAACTATTTCGATTGTTCACTACTGTTATATTATCCACAACCTTATCACGGTAAATATCCCTTTAGTAATGATATACTGTAGTGAAATATATCAAAATTAAATTAATTTATTAAGTAATTTAACGTCGATATGTCTTCGAGACAGAAACAAAAAAACTTTTTTTATTATTCCACCTCCTCCGCCGTCCTGTAAAATATTAATACAATAATCGCTTTATACTATTTGCAATGTTATTCTAAAGATAATGCCAAATTATGTTTTTTTTTTGACACTAATCTTAACAAAAAATTTAAAATGTGCGAAAGTAATAGCTCTGGCCAGTTAGCGATTCCGTAATGAATGAACAAAACGAACGCAGTACTTATAGTTATGGCGTGTAGTTAAGCCCACAGTTGAGGCAAAATCAGTTTGCGTTTTGAATATTTTCAGACGATTTTGTATGATGGCTAAGTACCGTAAATTACCTGTTTACGCTGAAAAGCCGGACTAAAAAGTTTTCACCGTCCCGACCGATTTTGATGAAATTTGGCAGGAAAGTAGTGAGCATCATGCACTGCACTTCTTTTCATTCCACAAAATTGCAAGAACTAAACTTAAAGCCGTAACACTAAATAAGTCACTAATCTTTACATATCACCTGCCTCCTGCCAGTGGTCTTGATTGTAATATCAGTGTTTTTGTAGTAAGCTTAGCTACTGCCTTCCGCGTTTCTATCGCCGTCGTAGAACCGTGGGTGGCACTAAAGTGCTTAGATAATCTTTACCCCCTTTGTTGCTGGAAGAATTTAGGTGTCTGAAGTCTTTAAAAGTTACGTAAAACCGACGTATCTTAGCACAATGTATCATAGAAATGGAATTGGATAAAACACTTAAAATAGGTATGCATCCATTTTTTTGGAGAATCGCCTCACTTTTTTAAAACTGCACTGTTAATAACGCGAAAGTAACTCCGTCTGTCTGTTTGTTAAGTTTTTCACGACTAAATGAACCGACCTTGATGCAATTTGGCAAAGAACGGATTACATATTTTCTAGAAGTTACGATAAAGCCGGAAAATCGGGAAAACCCTCGGGTGCGCTAATTTTAAACAAAAAGTAGAATCTTTTTACTTCAAATTCTATTTGTATAAGACATTTATATGTGAATTTTTTTACTAGCTGGCACTATAGCTGAAACGTGCGAAGGGTATGTTAGGGTCATTTAAGGTTTTTTTTTTTTTTAATATTGTCTTCTGAGCTTGGTATACCCAATAAACTAGAACTACCTACTGCAGACCAAATAATTATTTTTTACCTCCATGTGTATTTTTTTACACTGTTACAACATGAAATTTTGTTCTCATTTAGCCGTAGAAATGTTTTTTTTGCGATAATTTCCTTTTCATTTAATTTCCCTTATCTTTTCTGTGGACTTAGTTACACAAATTAAGCCTAAGTACATTATTATAACTACAGTTACTGTTATGCACCACGACAATAGTTACAATAATGTAAATCCAGGAAAGTGTAAAAATAAGCGAATTTAGAAAACTTAACCCAATCATAGAATAGGGATAGCGGGTAAAACAGCGGGGTGCAGCTAGTAACAATAATAAATCTATACTACCACTAATAGTGCGCCATATCCCTATCATACACAACCGTAAAAATATCTTCAGTAAAGTTTTTAAGCTTTTTAGTCGAGTCTTTTTGTCCAAAACAGTGATAAAAACGTAACAACTATGGTATACAGGGTTACGCATATAGACTGTACTAAGCCGAAAGAAGGTCGTTGTACTCATCATTATGAACAACTATGAGACCAACCCTGAAATTGCGAAAAAACAGCTGTTCCATAGAAAACGGTACTTGACACTCGACAAAATGTATGGAACAGCTGATATTTCAAAGTTGGTCCTATATTAAAGGTTGTTCGTGGTGATGAGTATAACGAACCCCTTTCGGCCTGGAATACCCTTTCCTTATAGCCCTGTATTTCTATACTACCACTAATAGTGCACCATATCCCTGTCATGCACCGCCGTAGAAATATCTTCAGTAAAGTTTTTAGATCGGTTTGTATGATTCGGGTTTTTTTTATCCAAAACAGTTATTAAAACGTTACGACTATGTATAGTAAAAACATTAGGTAAGTACGTAAACGTTTTATTTTTCCAGTGGGTAGAAAACGTCGGTTGGGTGCTGCACGACATGATTGCAATATTGCATGACAGGTAGCCGACACCCGCTACATACACGATCCACCCCGACAAAGGACAACGTGATTGTTTAAAAACATACTTTATTATACTTATTACTATTTATTATTTATTACTTTTTATTATTATTTATTTTACTTATTCATACTTTGTTATTTTATAACTTGCTACTGCGCCCTGCAGTTTTTTTTAACCAACAAAAAGAGGAGTCTCAATTAGACTGTATGTTTTTAGGGTTCCGTACCTCAAAAGGAAAAAACGGAACCCTTATAGGATCACTTCGTTGTCCGTCTGTCTGTCTGTCCGTCTGTCAAGACCCTTTTTCTCAAGAACGCGTAAAGGTAGCAAGTTGAAATTTATACTAAATACTTGGGTCTACGGTTTCTTTCGGCTGTAAAAAAATAAAAGTTTTAAGTCAACGCAATCAAAAGATATGAACGTTTATGTCGCATATTTTGCGATTTCACAGGGGAACCAAAACCTATAGGGTATTTCCCGTTGACCTAGAATCATGAAATTTGGCAAAAAGCAAGGTCTCATAGCACATATATAGGAATAAATCCGAAAGTTATAAATATGAAGGTATATCATTTAAAAATGATTATTTTGCTATTACAAACTTACATTTTGTAGTTGGAATGTATGGAAGAACCTTATTATCAACTACAAACTTAAGTTTGTCTTTCAATATTTTAACTTCAGTTAGTTTTTTTTTTGTTCTCGCGCTCTTAGGGTTCCTTTATGTCGTATATTTTGCAATTTCACAGCGGAATCAAAACCTATAGGGTACTTCCCGTTGACCTACAATCATGAAATTTGGCAAGAGGCAAGCAAGGTCTCATAGCACATATATAGGAATAAATCCGAAAGTTATAAATTTGAAGGTATATTCATTTAAAAATAATAATTGTGCTATTACAAACTTACATTTTGTAGTTGGGATGTATGGAAGAACCTTATTGTCAACTACAAACTTCAAAGTTGTCTTCCCAGAGACTGTGGGATCGGCCGATCTGCGAACTAGCACGGAAATCGCTACTAGATACGTGTCCTAGTATTGCAGATCGCGCTCGTATTCTTGCTGTCTCTGTTTGGGAATCGGGACTTTGGTTGCAAGCCATGCCCTCTTTTAACACAGGTAGTCTTTTAGATCCAACCGCATTTCGTCTAGCTGTCAGCTTACGTTTGGGTGCAAGGTGCTGTGAGGTCCATCGCTGTCAGTGTGGTACTGCTGTTGACCAGCTCGGTCACCATGGTCTCTCTTGCTCGAGAAGCGCTGGTCGTATTGGCCGACACGCTAGCCTGAACGACATCATACGCAGGGCACTTTCCACCGCCAATGTCGCAGCTGTTTCTTGCGAGTGACGATGGAAAGAGGCCTGACGGTATGACACTTGTGCCCTGGAGGTTGGGGCGGCCCCTTGTATGGGACGCAACTTGTGTCGATACTTTGGCGCCGTCACATCTTCCTGAGACACAGGGTAGGGCTGGCGCGGCTGCTAATTCGGCAGAGCAGCACAAGCGTCGCAAATATGCTAACCTCGGCAGTGGTTACATATTTGAGGCGTTTGGGGTCGAGACATTGGGCCCTTGGTGACCGGGAGCTCACCTCATTTTCAAAAATCTTTCAGAGTGCCTGGTTAATGCGACGCGTGACCAAAATGCTGGCGTGTTTCTGGCTCAACGCATTAGCATTGCCATTCAACGTGGTAATGCCGCCAGCATGTTGGGTACGCTGCCAACTGGTAGTGGGCTTGAGCATTTGGATTGTCTTTAGACCTTCAACGGTCTATGGGCAGTCTAACTGTATTTGTAGTGTTAGTTTTAGCTTGTATTTTGTTTAGTTATTAAAGGCACTTGCCCAGAAAAAAAAAACTACAAACTTAAGTTTGTCTTTCAATATTTTAACTTCAGTTAGTTTTTTTTTTGGTCTCGTGCTCTGAAATTTCCGTCTAACGGAACCCTCAGAGCACGAGTCCTACTCGTACTTGTCCGGTTTTTTTTAACGTTTGTTACGCGGTTACTTCGCGAATAATGAATTAATTATGATGATTCTTTTTTGTTTAGTAAGTCACAATTTCGAGGTGATCCCATATAAAATTTTATAAAAATTAATTTAGCGCTTGTTGAAAAAATCAAAAAAAAACAAATATATATACACAGATAACGTTTTGGTGTGTCGGGTTACCTTCAGCAAAAGTTTTGATGAGGACTTTCAATATTTGAACTGTAATTTTTCTATGTAGATATAGTCTTCAAGTCGTTTTTTTTTTTCTCTCAAATAATTCACTTTATTATTGACTAGCTGACCTGACAGACGTTGTCCTGTCTTAGAACTGTCAAACATGCAAAGTTAAAATTGTAAATCTTATTTTTTTACACCTTTTACACCGTTACATTATTGGAGTTTTAGTAAGGATCCTTATTTTTTTTGAAAATATAGTATAGCCTATGTTACCCGGGGATAGTGTAGCTTCCCAACAGTTAAATATTTTTTTGAATCGGTTTCTTAGTTTCGGAGCCTATTCAATGCAAACAAACAAACAATCAAATCTTTCCTCTTTATAATATTAGTATAGACTAGCAGACCTGACAGACGTTGTCCTGTCTTAGAAATGTCAAACACGCATAGTCAAAATTGAAAATCTTTATTTTTTTACACCTTGAGATACATTATTGGAGTTTTAGTAAGGATCCCTATTTTTTTTGAAAATATAATACAGCCTATGTTACCCGGGGATAGTGTAGCTTCCCAACAGTGAAAGATTTTTTCAAATCGGTTCAGTAGTTTCGGAGCCTATTCAATGCAAACAAACAATCAAATCTTTCCTCTTTATAATATTAGTATAGATAAATAGGATCGGGCTTGACCGCCATCTCGCCTGATGTTAAGCTATGATGCGGTCCACGGTATTATCTTTGCTTTCTTTGCGAGTGACGTGATTATTACAAAAATGCGACTTCTGTTCGAAAGTCCGTAATTTCGCACGATATTTTCGTGCGAAATCATACGAGCGATTCAAAAATCAATCCTCAGAAACTCTCGGCTTTGTTTCACCCACTGTATATTTTTTCTGGACAAAAAGTATCAAGTCACTAGTCGCTCCAACTTATCTAAAGTGTACACTACGTGTACAGGGTTACGCACATGTTTTTCAGCTTAACATACCCTTACCTTATAACCCTGTATTTACAACATCAACGGCCGACCTTTGGCTCTCTGTTAAATAGGTCTGTATCATTCAACATCTGTTTTAACTCCTTGCCTGTTAAATATTTAATGTCGCATCGTTCTGTTGAAATTGCCTTATTTATTTTTATAAATGCCAATTTCACGGTAGTAGAATACTAGACCTCGCCGGCGGCAACTCAATGCTGAAATCGTTGCAGCTTGTAATGTAGAATCAACATTACCCGTACAATATCTAGGTTGGTACAATAGCTAGCTATAGATAGCAATAGATAGGGTGGTAAAAACAGTTTTATCGCTGTAACTGAAATTTTGAATTAAAGTTATCACAAAGGCCACACTTGATAAAAAAAGAAATGTATGAAACCTTCAAAATGCATATTCACTGGTACCAGAGCCACACCCAAATAAGTTTTTTTTTTGCAAATTTTCATAGACTTATCTTATATCGTTTGTGTGTCCATATAACCGCTAACTCCTCCTAAGCTACGCAACGGATTCTGATGCGGTTTTCACCATCAGTTAGATAATGTTTCACGAAAGATTTATATATATATATAACTAGCGACCCGCCCGGTTTCGGACGTAAATTACACACGTGCGAAGCCGGGGCGGCTCGCTACTTATCTATAGAACTAAGAAGAAATCCAATCATTTTCGCTAGGTTTTTGAAATTTAAATGAAAATGTTTTCGTTTAGCGTTGTTCAGTTTTATTGCAGCTGTTAGAGCTAAAAAAACTTGGACAGAGTAGAGTCAGTTACTTACTATAGGGAAGTAGGAAATTCGGCAATAGATAACGAAGGAAAAGGACACTAGCCCATCGCACATTCCTCTACGGTACCTACGTAGCTACGTTACTTATCATACCACAGCATAAAATAATAGTAGGCCAACTTTAACAAATCTTATAATTATGTACTCCAAGGAACTCATAGCTTTTTTAATCGTGGAAAGTCCGTGTTTTACCACCAACTCACCTGTTGTTAAGTAACGCTGTGGGTGAAGATGAAGCACGCAGCCAGATACCTTGAATAGGTATCTTCTACTCCGGACTTGAAAAGACCCAGGTTTAATCTCTCAGGAAACAAGGAAGCAGGCAGGTTGTTCCAATCCTTGGCCGTACGGATTAGAAACTTAGGATAAAAATAGCACTAAAAACGATTTATTTTTAACAGACAACTTTTTCAGGTAATTTGTGAACGAATACATTTGCACCTCTAAACTTTTCAAAAGAGCTGCATTAGCATGTCACGTTTGTTATGCAGTCTATGCAATTTGTTTATGTACCTAGGTATCTTTAAATTCATTTAGGTGGGTCCATGTAGACGTCTAGATGACGCCACTGTACAAACGCGTAGTCTGTCTAGAGTTGGAGTGAAAAGCTCGGATGGATTTAGTTATGTAATGTACACAAAGATATACCTACATAGATACACATAGATGTGTTTAGGTACAGTCTCTTTGATGCAAAAGTTTTACGCAGACAGCGTTCAGAACATGTACATTCTTGCATTTATAAAAGCGAAATAGGTACCTACTCATTCGCTGACTGACTTACTCATCATCATCATCATTTTAGTCATAGGACATAGGCCTCCCCCAGCGATTTTCAAAAAAGCTGGTTGGAAGCGGCCCGCGTACTGCCTTTCCTGCGGTCTCTTTTAGGTCGTCTGTCAATCTTGTGGGTGTATGTCTAGTGCGCTGACTGAGCCTGTTATGCTGACCTACTGACTGACTGACTCATCAAATGATAACAAATCTCGAAAACTACTTGACCTACGAAGCTGAAATTTACAGCAGGGAGATTCCTTATAGGATTTTCGCTAAATCCTTTATTTGCGTATCTCTACCATGAGGTAGAAACCATTTGCGGAAAAACATCTGAGAGGGAAGAGAGAGTAGAAAAAAGAAGAACGGAATTAAGAAGATTCAAAGTTTTCCAGTCGGTTTCGCAATGACGAAGTTCTGAGGTAACAAACATTAAACCATAAAAAATACAACCTAATAGAGAACCTCCTCTTTTTTGAAGTCAGTTAAAAATATTCTTTATGGGGGTGTAAAGATAAGCGAAGAAAAGATTTTGCGAAAATGGAAGGAAAGAAGACGAACCTAATTAAAAGAAAAAAAAGAAATTTACCGTCTTACTACAAAAGATTTAAGAACGCTTTAGACATGTGTTTAACATATTTTTCACAGTGAAACAACGGCTAAAGCGTTCTTAAATCTTTTGTAGTAAGACGGTTAAAGTTTATAAAATGAAAGTCGTGTACGAATTCACGGGAAACAGATATTTCAATGACTTCACTGTTACTAATCAATTCGACGCGTGTCGTGTGTTATCCAAACAAAGTGTTAAAAATAATAAAGAGAACAATCACGACTCACGAGGAAGACGCAAGTACATCTAAACAAGTACGTACAATGTAAAATATTCGCACTTGCAATACGAGTATCTTTGTAGGTGTTTGTCGTCAATTACTTTTTATGGATGCAAATTATGCAACTGAAAGATGTAAGCGGTTTCAAGGTGAAGTCACCGCTAGCTACATAAGACGCATTGTTAAAATTTGCTATTTGTTTGTACCTACTGTGTATATGCATAGACAAAGTTAGTACTTTTGTATCTATACTAATATTAAAGAAAGATAGAAAAAAAATAAACAATAAATTTAATAAAGAGGAAAGATTTGATTGTTTGTTTGCATTGAATAGGCTCCGAAACTACTGAACCGATTTGAAAAATTCTTTCACTGTTGGGAAGCTGCACTATCCCCGGGTAACATAAGTTATATTATAATAAAAAAAAAATTGGGATCCTTACCAATACTCCAACAATGTAACTGTGTAAAAAAAAAGAGTAAAAAACAAAAAAATAATAAAAAATGTGTAAAAAAATAAGATTTACAATTTTGACTTTGCGTGTTTGACAGTTCTAAGACAGGACGTCTGTCAGGTCAGCCAGTCCTTTAATAAAAATACTTTCTTAGTGCTCACTTAAGTTATATAAGGAACTCATGTTTTCTGTGGCTGGGCGTTGTCTGTCAGTGATTAATTTAAGATTTATATTAAGTAGAAATTAAGTAGATGGTTAGAAATTAAATGAACTTATTTGTTAGCAAAGTTTCATCAACGCCGACCGACCGACGGGGGAATTAGTGCTAGGTAACCGTCTAAATTTAGGTACCGGACTAATCCCAGCGGCAGTGTACAAATTCTGTGTCCGGAAACTAGGTACATCGAAATAAAAAGTCATTAAATAATGCACATCGAGTTCCCGACTCGATATAAACAGATAGACTACATCCCTACAGTAGTATAGATAATAAATTACACATTTTTAGTAATTATAGTATATTTTTTTTAAAATACGTATCCTTACTAAAACTCCATTAATGCAACCCAAAGTGTAAAAAAATAAGATTTACTTACAATTTTAACTTTGCGCGTTTGACAGCTCTAAGACAGGACAACGTCTGTCAGGTCAGCTAGTATGTTATAAGTTGGACTGACTTCAAAAAGGAGGAGTTTCTGTGTTTTTTAGGGTTCCGTACCTCAAAAGGAAAAAACGGAACCCTTATAGGATCACTTCGTTGTCCGTCTGTCTGTCTGTCCGTCTGTCAAGACCCTTTTTCTCAAGAACGCGTAAAGGTAGCAAGTTGAAATTTATACTAAATACTTGGGTCTACGGTTTCTTTCGGCTGTAAAAAAATAAAAGTTGTAAGTCAACGCAATCAAAAGATATGAACGTTTATGTCGCATATTTTGCGATTTCACAGGGGAACCAAAACCTATAGGGTACTTCCCGTTGACCTAGAATCATGAAATTTGGCAAAAAGCAAGGTCTCATAGCACATATATAGGAATAAATCCGAAAGTTATAAATATGAAGGTATATCATTTAAAAATTATTATTTTGCTATTACAAACTTACATTTTGTAGTTGGAATGTATGGAAGAACCTTATTGTCAACTACAAACTTAAGTTTGTCTTTCAACATTTTAACTTCAGTTAGTTTTTTTTTTGGTCTCGCTCTCTTAGGGTTCCTTTATGTCGTATATTTTGCGATTTCACAGGGGAATCAAAACCTATAGGGTACTTCCCGTTGACCTAGAATCATGAAATTTGGCAAGAGGCAAGGTCTCATAGTACATATATAGGAATAAATCCGAAAGTTATAAATTTGAAGGTATTTAAAAATAATTATTTTGCTATTACAAACTTACATTTTGTAGTTGGGATGTATGGAAGAACCTTATTGTCAACTACAAACTTCAAAGTTGTCTTCCCAGAGACTGTGGGATCGGCCGATCTGCGAACTAGCATGGAAATCGCTACTAGATACGTGTCCTAGTATTGCAGATCGCGCTCGTATTCTTGCTGTCTCTGTTTGGGAATCGGGACTTTGGTTGCAAGCCATGCCCTCTTTTAACACAGGTAGCCTTTTAGATCCAACCGCATTTCGTCTAGCTGTCAGCTTACGCTTGGGTGCAAGGTGCTGTGAGGCCCATCGCTGTCAGTGTGGTACTGCTGTTGACCAGCTCGGTCACCATGGTCTCTCTTGCTCGAGAAGCGCTGGTCGTATTGGCCGACACGCTAGCCTGAACGACATCATACGCAGGGCACTTTCCACCGCCAATGTCGCAGCTGTGCTCGAACCGAGTGGTCTTGCGCGTGACGATGGAAAGAGGCCTAACGGTATGACACTTGTGCCCTGGAGGTTGGGGCGGCCCCCTGTATGGGACGCAACTTGTGTTGATACTTTGGCGCCGTCACATCTTCCTGAGACACAGGGTAGGGCTGGCGCGGCTGCTAATTCGGCAGAGCAGCACAAGCGTCGCAAATATGCTAACCTCGGCAGTGGTTACATATTTGAGGCGTTTGGGGTCGAGACATTGGGCCCTTGGGGACCGGGAGCTCACCTCATTTTCAAAAATCTTTCAGAGCGCCTGGTTAATGCGACGCGTGACCAAAATGCTGGCGTGTTTCTGGCTCAACGCATTAACATTGCCATTCAACGTGGTAATGCCGCCAGCATGTTAGGTACGCTGCCAACTGGTAGTGGGCTTGAGCATTTGGATTGTCTTTAGACCTTCAACGGTCTATGGGCAGTCTAACTGTATTTGTAGTGTTAGTTTTAGCTTGTATTTTGTTTAGTTATTAAAGGCACTTGCCCAGTAAAAAAAAACTACAAACTTAAGTTTGTCTTTCAATATTTTAACTTCAGTTAGTTTTTTTAATGGTCTCGCGCCGGGTGCGCCGCGCGAGGTCGGGTTCCGTCTAACGGAACCCTCAGAGCACGAGTCCTACTCGTACTTGTCCGGTTTTTTTTTTTTATGCCATAGGTTGCAAACCAGCAGACGGGCTCCCTGATGGTAAGCAGTCACCGTCGCCTATGGATACTTGTAACACCAGAGGCATCACAAATACGTTGCCGACCCTTTAGGACTCGATTAACTCGCCTTTTGAAGAACCCCATGTAGCTTCTCGGAAACACCGTGTAGCTCATTCCACATTAGTATGATTGCCAAAATAGAGCGCGATATCTATAATAAACTGTTTATATGATACCTAATATATAAAAACGACTCTTTTTACGACTATATTCTTTGGTGACTACCCCTTTTCTTTACTCATGTTCTTTTATGCATCTCGTGGCGCGTCTAATCATGTAAATTTTCCGAGATCCTAGAAGGGTGGGTGGCGCCCTCTGGGCTGAAACTGAAACTTGAGTAACCCCCTCGAAGGTCGTTCTAAAGTTCTTACTTGAAATGAATCTGCAACACAGAAAGCACTTTCATTTTGTTCGCTATAGTGTATTTATTCTTACGTAAGAGAAGATTTCTTACTGTAGAAGTATGATTAAATTAGGTATAAATAGTTAGTAGTGATACCTATAAGGCGAACTTACCTACTTATTCTTAATTTATGTTTCATTGTAATGGAAAATTGTTTAGACATGTAGGTATTCACTTTGTTATTTATAATTGTATCGCACGTTTTATCAACTTGAAGGCACTTCATTTTATCATCACGAAGCAATTTTAATTCGAAGTGTCCCCGTACCACGAAATGAACGTTCCGGAATGAGGTAACGACTGGCAGGCCGGTGGGTGGTAGGGGGACCCGTTCCTCCCTAGGCAGCTCCAGGCTTGTTTTGGTCTGTTTGGCCCTAGGACGGCCGCACAAAGACGGCGGTCGATCCGCACACTAATTCAAAGTAGATCGATAGTGCACCCACCCGATTCGCCCTTTCATACCCACCTTGCGATAGTGGCTGATAATTAAAATGTTTTGTTCTATGTTAATTACTTACATCTATAGCCAATGTTTGTACTCATTTAGCTCTGTAGGTTCAGAGAAATTATTTTATCATAGATGACTGGCACTCGCCTCGTTTCAAAGTGATTCTTCTACGAAACAATTAGGTACCTACTTTAAAAAAAAATTGGCTTGCGCTTGACCGCCATCTCTCCTGATGGACAAGTAAACGCTTCGTTCGGGTTTTCGGAATATCAACCATGAAGCGGTGTCGCCCTTTCGTGCCTAGGTACTATGGCAGTCCGA
This sequence comes from Agriopis aurantiaria, assembly GCA_914767915.1. NCBI lineage: Eukaryota > Metazoa > Arthropoda > Insecta > Lepidoptera > Geometridae > Agriopis > Agriopis aurantiaria. Next base: position 4,948,397 of record OU611991.1, on the reverse strand, counting down.
TAGAAAAATGGACAAGAGGGAATTAGATCATTCAGATCCGATACACTCTCTGAAATGTGTCCGATAAAAAAACCGATGCGCAACTTTGCGCCGATGCTCAAGACTACGAAGCTTGATGAGAATTAGGGAATTGTTCGTTTCTCAATGGACTCCAACGCCACCAGCTGGTACTTGTACGTACTATTCGTATCTTGTAGGTATATATCAAGTTGAAACTTCTAGTTAGGACTGCAGATTTTAATAATTCCTTAAAATTTTCCTGACCGTGGATTCAATGTCCTTTAGTCGTAATATTAATAAGTTTATTTTGTATTAATAGCATCAAACAAGTCAGAGTCACAGTCAGAGTCAAGCTAAGTAAGTCACGGTCAAGTAAACTTACGCCCCTGTAAAGTGGTGAAGACTTTACAAGAGGCTCTATGGAGTTTTGGACACAACACGAAAAGACACGTTTCACCTAATTATATAACTTGCCCACACTCGAGCACGTTTACGAGCACTTAATAAATAATAATTCACCACTTAGTACACATTAACACTCGAAAATACACAAGCTTAGGAAAATAATCCAACGAGCCCAAATGTTTTTTTCCACGTTGGCGCCAAAACTCTTTTAATAATTCGAAATGACAATGTAGCCACCTTAAACTAATTCTTTATTATAGGTATATCTACATAATTTCTTAGAGTTATATGATTATTTACGGGATATTTACCGTGGTAAGGTTGTGGAATGAGCTCCCGATATTTCGGCGCAGTTACATGCACCATGTTCACGGGAAGACTGAAGAATGCGGGTAATGCAACCTTACCACGGTAAATATCCCGTAAATAATCATATAACTTTAGTGAACAACCGTGATAGTTTAAAACAGTGTTTTATATATATTAGACATATTTTTCTACCTATACTGCCCTACTCCTGGGCAAAGGTGGGTTTCCGATCCCATCTCTTTCCAGACAGTGCGATCATCCGCCAGATGACAATATTAGTTTAGTTTTAACATTAAAAACGAATTCACTCGAGTATTTCAAAGGTAAAAAGGTATGGAAAAAAACCTAGCTAACTACAAAATGGTTTCAAAGCAATGAATTCTATCTACCTACCTAGTACCTATATATCTATCTACTATATAAAAATAAGTCTGGTTTTCCTTCCTGACGCTATAACTCCAGAACGCACGAACCGATTTCCACGGTTTTGCATTCGTTGTAAAGGTCTCGGGCTCCGTGAGGTTTATAGCATATAGGTTTATAGTAGCGAGGCCGAAGGCCGAGCTCTACGCGTACGAAGTAGCGGGATTCAGCTAGTAATTCTATATATTTAAAAATTTATCCCTATTTACCTTGGTCATTGGTCACGACGAAACTTGAGAACGACTTTACCGATATCATTCAACTTTTTTTAAGGTTTTCTAATACTTTGTAGAAGGTCCCTAAGGAAAGAAAAATTAAGAAAATTGGAAAATGTCAGAAAACTTAACGAAGATTTTAAATCGCATGTGAAGCCGCGGGGCACATCTAGTATATTAATGTTTCAAAGCAAATGTCAACAACCTTTATATACTCGGCTTCCACTATGTAAGTATTCATAGACACCGTAATTGCATGCCTTAATTAACGACTGTAGCAAATTAATTAATCTCAATATTCGGTAGTGTTGCTTTTGTAATTAGCGAGTAAGAGTAAGGTACACCGCCGCTAATAAGTTTGTACCGAGCAGGTATTATCCTCCGGTGCTCTGGCACAGGTTAGGGAACAGTCTACATTACACCCCCGCCCGGTGCCCCGATAATACGTACCACGTACACACTAATTTGTTTCTGTAAACACTGATAGGGTTATCACAGCGCTATTACGAATAGATAAAACATTATTTTGAGTAATTAAAAATAGGTGCGCTATGACTGCTTTGAATCGTATCTTCACATGCTGGGGTCGTAATCCATCATAATCAGCATATCTTTATCAACTGATAGACTATAGGCCTATCCCAAAGCTCAGCTTTTCACTTCCAGTTCAACTGATAGACTATAGGCCTATCTCACAGCTTAGCTTTTCACTTCAAGCGAATGCCAACTTCCTTAGACGTGATCCATAGGGTATTAACTTCTTCGGCGTCCTGTCCTCCTATACTGGGTTACGCAGAAACGGTGTACCTACTAAGCTGAAAGTGGTCCATAGTACATTATGAACAACTTTGGGAGTAACTCTGAAATTAAGAAAAAAAATCTGCTGTTCCATAGAAAACGGTCATTGATACTCGACAAAATGTATGGAACAGCTGTTTTTAGGGTTCCGTACCTCAAAAGGAAAAAACGGAACCCTTATAGGATCACTTCGTTGTCCGTCTGTCTGTCTGTCCGTCTGTCAAGACCCTTTTTCTCAAGAACGCGTAAAGGTAGCAAGTTGAAATTTATACTAAATACTTGGGTTTACGGTTTCTTTCGGCTGTAAAAAAATAAAAGTTGTAAGTCAACGCAATCAAAAGATATGAACGTTTATGTCGCTTATTTTGCTATTTCGCAGGGAAATCAAAACCTATAGGGTACTTCCCGTTGACCTAGAATCATGAAATTTGGCAAAAGGCAAGGTTTTGTAGCACATATATAGGAATAAATCTGAAAGTCACAAATTTGAAGTTATATCATTTAAAAATAATTATTTTGCTATTACAAACTTAAATGTTGTAGTTGGAATGTATGGAAGAACCTTATTGTCAACTACAAAGTTAAGTTTGTATTTCAATATTTCAACTTCAGTTAGTTTTTGTTGTTTTTATTTATACTCTGATAATGTGGGTAGGTCTCGCGGTTTGTTCGACCTACCACCAAGAGAAATAAACAGTTGTAACTAAGCCAAGCACGCGTTTGATTGTCGCTCCCGTTTCCCGATCCTAGTTTACGAATCTAGTCCTAGTCTCTCGGCAAAATCAAAGAATTTAATGTGAGTGCGGGGAATTGGACTTTGTTCTGTGAAAGGGTGTGGGCATGTATTTTCGTGCTAATGCAATAAAAGACGACCTCAGGCTTCCGACTCTGATCTCGCTAGTGGGCAATGAAATCTACGAGCTAATGGTAAATTTGTCGAACCCTAAAAAGCCAATAGATTTAACCTACGAGGCGGTCGTCGAATTAGTACGGGGGCATTTACAACCGAAGCCTTCTGTCATGGCAGAACGTTACAAATTCCGTCAGAGGAGGCAAGCGGTCGACGAAAACATGATGCAGTACTCAGCCGCGTTGAAGAAAATGGCGAAGGATTGTGATTTTGGGAGCGCGCTCAGTGAGAATTTCCGCGATCAGTTCGTGTGCGGGGTGAGCAGTGACTTAATGCGGCAGAGGCTATTCTCGGAGCCTGAATTGTCGTATATGAAGGTGATGACGTTGGCAACGGCCCTGGAGGCTGCAGAAAGGGATTCGGCGGCCGTGGACTCATCGGCGGCGTCAGGCAGCGGGGCGGCGGCGGCATCTATCACGAGCGCGGTGCATGCGCTCCACGTGACGTTGCGCGACCACGTGCACCGCCCAGAAGGCGGCGGGAAACAAGCCTGGCATGAAATGTGGGGCATGTGGCAGTCAGCATCAAGCAGACACTTGCAGATATGTTAACTTTGTTTGCAATAGCAGCAAAATCCGGGGGCATTTGAAAAAAGTTTGTCCGTACAAGGGCTCGGACGGTACCAGGCGAGGAGGGGACGGGCGCTCTTTCGGTGCACACTACGTGCAGCCGGCCGCGGTGGCGCGGCCCACTGGTGAACAAGACAGCTCTGCTTCAGACGAAGAAATGGAACCGCTATTTCAGATGGTTCTAGGTGACTATACACCGGTGAGTCTCAATGTAAACATTAACGGTACCAGTGTTAAAATGGAAGTTGACACGGGGACTCCGTGTTCGTGTGTTAGTGCAGCGACATACAGAGAACTGTTCAGTGGTATTAAGTTAGAGAAATCAAGATGTTTTTCGCTTCTATGATGGTAAATCTAAGGTAAAACCCCTAGGTAGCATAAAAGTCAATGTACAATACGGTAAAAATAAGAAACAGCTGGATCTCTTTGTAATTGATAACGGTGTGACGTCATTAATCGGCCGACAATGGTTAGCCGAGCTGCAAATAAAGCTTCCCGTGTTGCGATATTCGCCCACCGATATCGGTAATCATTTTAAAATCGAGCCATTTAATGACGAAATCCGTAATATTCTCGACAGACATAAGGAGGTGTTGAGCGGCGGCCTGGGACGGTACATGGGAGGCTGTGCACGGCTACGGGTGTGTCGGGACGCCGCGCCGGTGTTCCACCGCGCGCGCGGCGTGCCTTTTGCAATGCGCGAGCGCATCGAAACCGAGCTCGACGCGATGCTACGGGACGGCGTCATCGAGCCCGTCGAGTGCTCGGACTGGGCCACGCCGCTAGTGTTGGTACCTAAAGGTGACGGCGCACTACGGCGGATGCAACAATCGCAAAGTTGCGATAGTCCTGGTCGTGGTGGGGGATTCCAAGGCAACTCGTGACAGATAACGGGCCAGCCTACACGAGTAAACAGTTTGCAGATTTTTTTAATGGGGAATGGCGTGTATCATGCTTTGTCCGCTCCGTTTCACCCATCATCTAATGGGGCAGCAGAGAACGCAGTGAAACTCATTAAAAGTGTGATAAAAAAATCACGTATTGATGGTGTAGACCCCGAGCTAGCGATACAAAGATTCTTGTTAGTGTATCATAACACTCCACACTGTACAACGGGTGAGAGTCCAGCCCAAATGCTACAAGGTAGGCGGTTGAGGACTAGGTTGGACGTGGTAAGACCCGAGCACGGGCAAAGGGCACGGAACAAAGAACTCGTAGCTTTAGAAGATGCGCAAGGGTCGCGGCAACTCACTCCGGGAGATCCCGTTTGGTATAGGAATTTTGGAACGAACACTAAGTGGAAAGAGGGTCAAATCGTTGACCATTTCAGTAGGTCTAATTATACCGTCAAAACGGACGACGGCTCGGCAGCGCATATGCATATCGACCAGCTAAAGCGGAGCACCTGCGTGTTTCCGTCAGAAGGTGCCGATACTGGTGGCTTGACCGGGTCCGCATGCTCGTCGCTCGAGACGCAGTCAGCAGCAAGCGGTGGTGCCTCCCCGGAGGTGTCACCAATTTTAGCGAGGGCGAGAGGTCAAGAGTCATGCCCCGAATCGCCAGCACGTGTTTCGCAAGCACGTGTCTCTCCCGGTACCGAATCAGGCACAAGTTTAGATAATGTAACTTCTACACCTAAACAAAGTACTTTGCCGAAGCGTATTAAAAAACCTGTAATCCGGTTCGGCGTAGAATCAGACTAACTTGCCTATTAAACGGAACTGACCTAATGTAAGCTTATATCATTGTAATATCTAGTAAGTACATAACACCTTACGTGACGGTGCCTTGCAGACTAAGGTGTGAGTCATTGTGCAACAGTTAGCATAGCACCTACTAGTATCTATCTACATGGTATTATGAGAATATTTGTTTGTGTTTAGCGTTGTACGTTATTGTTGCTTAGTTAGATATATAGTTTAGATTAAGTGTGAAGGATTATTGTGTTTATTATACTCTGATAATGTGGGTAGGTCTCGCGGTTTGTACGAACTACCACCAAGAGAAATAAACAGTTGTAACTAAGCCAAGAACGCGTTTGATTGTCGCTCCCGTTTCCCGATCCTAGTTTACTATACCAGTTTTTTTTGGTCTCGCGCTCTGAGGGTTCCTTCCAACGGAACCCTCAGGGCACGAGTCCTACTCGTACTTGTCCGGTTTTTTTTAATATGTATGTGCCCCGATTACTCGAAGGCGGCTGGACCGATTTGGAAAATTCTTTTTTTTTGTTTGATAAGATATTTTCTAGGTCCCATTGTGATCGGGTCAGGATCTGATGATGGAATCCTAAAGAAATCATTCACTCCCAACAAAATATATGAATCAGCTGATTTATTTATCGCTTATCGGTAATTTTGGTAAGTCTTAGACCAAAAGTTGTTTGTTTTGTCGTATTGAAGCCGCTTAAGAGCATGCTAACTGATTACCAGTAACCCTGTATATAGATATACTCGTATAATTGTGTAACAGTTAATTTAACAACATTTACAATTAAGAATGAAAGTTCTTATCTGACTTAAACTTATTATAATCATTCACATAGGAAAATACCCACATAGCCCACCGGATTAGCAAGTTGAAGTGGCAGTGAGCAGGGCACATATCACGCAGAACAGATGGCCGATGGGGCCGAAAGGTTCTCGAATGGAGACCACGGACCGGTAAGCGCAGTGTAGGATGTCCACCCACAAGATGGACAGACGACCTAAAAGAGACCGCAGGGAAACGCTGGATGCAGGCCACTTCCAACCGGCCCTTTTGGAGGTCGATGGGGGAGGCCTATGTCCAGCAGTGGACGTCCTACGGCTGAAATGATGATGACGATGACATTGGAAAATAAGTCATTAAAAAAATAACCCGTAAAAAAACCCGGTCGCTAAATATCCCGTAAATAATCATATAACTTTAAATGAGTCATTGTGTTAAATAACCTCAAAATCATTTTAAGGCATTAACATTAACATATCGTAGCTTTATCTGATAGGCGTAGATGTAATAGAAAATAATTGTATCGGTCGTTGGTTATTTAGTAAGCTCGCTACCGACGATTGTAATTAGCGATTTGCATGTAGTCGATGGACTATTAGTCGTCTCCGCTTCGCTCGCCTCCTGCCGCTCCAGTAGCTCCACGTTCAGACTGGGATAGCAGACTTTTGTACACAGGTGTTCAACGGACGGATGGACGGACATATAATTCGAGAATATTATTGCGAATAATAATAATAAGCCGTCGGTGAGTGGCGACACCGCGTACCCCAATTTCATGGGTCTAAAACCCCAGAGACCCTGACCCCTGGCTTGCCTTAACAGGCCGTCTGGGGGTGGAAACCGCAAGAGCTAAAAACCTAAGCTCCAGGGTGGAAGTGTTAAAGGGCATAACGCCGCTAGTAGCATCTCGACACCCTAAGCCACCCACGTCAATGTTGCCCTTCCGGTGCCAATATGCGTCAGCCATTATGGGGGGCCCATTTAGTGAGTGGCAAGTCATCACCTGCCTAAGTATTTTGAAATGAGGCATAATTGGCAGGTGCCGTACCTCATACCATAGATCTGTTATCCCATCCACAAGTTGTTCACCACAATAGCCTAGACGTTTTATATCCTATACTGTACAATAGTTTTATAATCCATTTTATACACATTCAATAATATTGTATTTTATATTCAACGGGGCCTCTTGGTGTTGGCTTCGGCCCCACCAATGCCTACTAAATGTCCGGGCTAGACCCGTGTTTATATTGAAATAAAGTATAATAATAATATTTTTTTAATGTGATAAAAAATTTTTTTAGTATGTAGTAGGAGACCGGGTGTTGAAACAGGTAATTTGCAACAGCACTGATTTTGCGGATATTAAAACCATTAGTGATCTAGCAACACTGCAATTAAACCACTTCCTACCAGCGGGCCCTTCCAAATTTTTCTTTTCTGTGGGCCCTCAGACGGTAAGTACCTATCCCATGCAGCCTCAATAATCGCTATTGCGTCGCTTTGGCTGTCACGTCACAAAATAGTCAAAAGTAAGTTACAAATAGAAATAGGCTTGCGTTTGACCGGCAACTCGCATGATTTTAAGCGATGATGCGGTCTATTGCGGATTCACTCGTGATTTAAAGACACCCAGATTGTAACTATTGGGGAACACCCATTCAGGTATCGCATTTAACAGACTAGCAGTTTGTAGTCGTAGCGTCTTAGCGTCTTAGGTAGAGTACCTAAGCATGGGTGTAGGCACGTTGGGCAGGGTCCCCACCCTGCCCAACCAGGGCCCTGTGGGTAGGTTGCCCACCTCAGTTTGCCTGGCTGGCCCTAGAATGTCCTCCGGGGTGAACGATTTTTTCAAATTCACTCCACTTTATTCTCATTGGATAGTTTTTCTTTCTTCCGTTCATATTATTTGTATTCATGGAGTCTAAAGCATGAATGTGTTATAGAATTCTGCTTTTTGGGAATCCCTAAAAAGAAATGATTGGAGATTTTGTTTTTTTTGCCACACCCTAAATTAACACCTGCGGCTACGCATGGAGTTAAGATGTGCGACGCAACTAAACCAGTCTCCGAGTTAGAACACGGCTCAAACCGCTGGATTTTACGAGCGCTAGACTTCTAACGACATTCGTCTCCCATTAAGTAGGGAATAGGAAGGATAATGCCGAAAGCGCAGTTTGCGGATCCGAGTTTTGGTCCGTGCTTACCTACGTAATTGATGGCAGATTTTCAGAATGCCTCACGTTTTATTTCGTTAGTAATTTCGGGAGTTAATGGCTGCAGATGGAACGTGGAGGGGGTTCAAGTATTCTTGAGTACCTAGGTATTATTTTGTACAAGCACCAAGCAACTTCCGAAATATCTAACTGTTAATTGTTTTGAGAAAACCTACTTTTGGATTACCTTCTTCTTAGTCGTACACTCTTGGCAGAGTGGTCGTGGTTGCGATGATGGTACAGCACGGCTCCTCGCTGTCGCCTTCGTGTCTGCCAAGGGTTGCCGCTCGTCTCGCAATGCTTCTCCATTTCTGGCGGCTGGTTGCATTGCGAGCACACTGCACCATGGTAGACTGCTGGCTCTTTTGATAGAGTCGGTTAAGCGAGTTGGTGACCGACCAGGGCTACGCTTGCCATTTACTGGGCCCTGTACCATAAGCCTCTCCATCTGCGTTTCTGGAGATATAAAATATCAGCTGCTCCATACATTTTGTCGAGTTTGAATAACCGTTTTCTATAGAACAGCTGATATTTTTTGGCGATTTATGAGTTGGTGCCATAGTAAAAGGTGTTCATAATGATGGGTACTATAAGGACCCTTTCGGCTTAGTACACCCTTTCCGCGTAACCCAGTATAAAATTACGCTAAATTCTGAGTTGAGTTCCCTACGAACACCTACCGACTGTTTTAAAGATGTAACATTTAGTTTAGCTGAAATGTGATAATCAATATGTATATCAAACTTGAGTTCTTTTTTTTAAGACATACTTACTAATATTACTAGCAACGCACCCCGGCTTTGTACGAATGTAAATCTGTTTTTTTTACACCTTGGGTTACATTATTGGAGTTTTAGTAAGGATCCCAATTTTTTTACAAAATATAATATTATTATAGCCTATGCCACCGGGGATAGTGTAGCTTCCCAACAGTGAAAGATTTTTTCAAATCGGTTCAGTAGTTTCGGAGCCTATTCAATGCAAAAAAACAAACAAACAATCAAATCTTTCCTCATTATAATATTAGTATAGATTATATACATAAATAATATATATACATATAATATATATATAGTATAGATGTAGCGTTTATTTAGTACCAAGTTTTCCTCTCTCGCGTTATATTAAACATATTTTTTATATCTTGTACTATAAATTGAAATTTCCATGCCACTTAGCACCACGTTGGTGCTGGAGCAAAGTTGCAGGTATATTTACGTAAGCGACACAGTGGCTGCGCTCTTTTCGCATCATTTGTCGCGTCGTAATTTTCGCGCGTTTTCTCTCACGCCACTGATGCAGGAAGGATGCAGCTTACGAAATGTACCCGGTACTTTAGCTCCAGATAGGGGACGTTTTCATACCACTAAAGGCAATGCCGGATTTAGAAGTTTATTCTAGTCTTGCGACCAAAATAAAATGAATGGACGGGCCATAACCATTGAACTTGCTCAGTAAAAACGAGTCAAAACCGTCGGACATATACTTCAACACATAGTTATAAGCATGTACATTTGTTACAAAAAATTGATAGCGGTTTTTTGTTGTGCTATTACACTCCGGGAAAGCACACGAAGGCATAATTTTGTCAGATGTTTCGTTATCATGTAACAATAGTCGCGTGTTGCACTTCTTACGGCTAGATACCGGCTAAGAAGTGAGCGCCGGCGTTCATTTTGTAATCTTTAAAAATGTGCTTCTTCTGGGCCCATCTATTCTTTTTATTTTGGTCGAAGCATGTATATAGATAATCTAACAGTTTTGAAACCTATCGTAAAATAAATCGTATTACGAAGAAGTTGGTATCAAACCGCTTAAACAAAGACTTTCTTAAGCTCATACACTGGAGCACATTTATATAGGTATGGCAGGAGGTTATCAGGGGAAGTTGGGCAAGTCGGGGCTTTGATGTAAAAAGCGCGCCGCGTGTCGAGGTGCTCAGTGGCGCCATCTAGACGTCTACATTGGCACCACTCACCACCCGCTAAATTAATCTCGTGAGATTGCGAAAGGTGCAGTGTTTTCTGGATGACGCGAAATCGTTTTTCATCAAACAAGTTAGTGAGATTTTGTTCTAAAAATTCATTTTTTCATTTATTTTATGATGTCTTATAACGATCATCATCATCATCATAGCTTACGTACCTGCTGTGCTGCGTACATTGAAAACTTGTCTGTGAAAAACACTATGTAGATAGGTAAAAGATAATCAATATTGCAATCTGAGTAAAAGCAAGCAAGCATATCTGAATAATGGTTTTTAGATCTATTACATATTTATATCTACTTGTTTCTTTGAGAGATAGAATCAGAAATAAGATTATCCGACAAAGAACTAAAGTAACCGACATAGCTCAAAGAATTAGCAAGCTGCAGTGGCAATGGGCTGGCCACATCTGTAGAAGAACTGACAACCGCTGGGGTAGACGGTTTCTAGAGTGGAGACCGCGTATCGGCAAACGTAGAGTAGCCTGCAGCCAGGTGGAGTGACGACCTGCGAAAGGCGGCTGGTGGCAAGTGCAAGTAGATTTCTTATGGGGTGTCGAGGTCCACTAAGAAAGCGAAAGGGCCAATTGAACAGGGGCAAAGGGGGGTTGAAAATTTATATGAAAATCAACGCATGCGAAGTCACGGACAACAACTAGTATGAAATAAAGTAAGACCGAGCTATATTTAAGTAATATTAGTGTTTGTTTTTTTTTTAAACACCGTATTTAGAGTTTATTATTATTATATAATGTAATTTAACTGCGTTTCCTACGTAAACATTATTCCAAGTCATATTCTCGTAGGCAATAATTGTCAATAACCGTCCATAAAAATAATAAATAATGATACATGACGTCATAACCTATAACTTTACACGTGTTTCTAATAAAGTTTTATGTTCGCACCTCCATTCTATAGGGCTATAACTTTAAAATTATATAGGCGATTCTACGCGTACGCAAATCCCTAGGCTAGATAGACAATACAATGTTTCTCGTCACTTCTCGAATTTATGATGTAAGCATGTAAAGTATTAGATCACCAATTTACTGTAGTGGATTTGTCCAGAAAATTTACAAGCAGGTAATTGTTTTTTGGGTTTTTCTAAACGATTGGCGCAAAAGGGATGTAATTCATCAGCAAGATTAATGTAGTTTTGGAAGGCGCATTTATTTCCAAGTTTAGACTGTCGGCAGTTTTGGAAACTTCTAAAGCACATTCGCGTCCGCAGAGATTCCTGTTTTGCTGTTCCTTTTTTGGTTTTTTAAAAACATGTGAATACTTATCCCAAGTTTTGAAAACAAAAAGACGCTATCCACTTGTTTCGATGTTTTTGAAGGTTTGATGTTTGCTGAAGCAAAAACATTGAATGTTGCAAGTTTTCAGATGGATCCATTTCATAGATTTCAGAATTTCAATTATTTGAAGTTTTGCAGATAGATTCATCTATTGTAAAGTATAATTATGTTAGTTATTTTAAGCTTTAGTTTTTTTTTAAGTTCTCCTTAATTTTCTGTTTTTTAAGTTGTGCATAATAAAAGTTTGAATAAATTATGTTAGTCATCACATATTATTGTAAAAACTTAACTAAAAACTATCTCGAATACTTTTTTCAAACATAGACTTTTAATGTGTCCATTATTGAAGAACACACTTCGATGAAAACTGGACTTTACTTTACCAAAAACGACCAATTGGCGGTAACTTGTTGACTCCTGTTAATTGTATATCTTGTACGCACGTACAATATTTCAATGCAAATAAATTTGATTGCGTATTTTTTTCACTAAAACGAGGCGTATAGGCAAATGCACAGATTTAAAATGCTCAAAAACGCTAAAATGCGAAATGCTCCCACTTGCTCAAAGAACCGATAACCGACGGGGAAGAAAGGTTCTTGAGTGGAGACCACGAATCAGAAGACGCAGCGTATGTAGGCCTCCCACTAGATGGACCGACGGCATTGTGAGAGTCGCGGCTTTCGGCGTTTGCGACAGGCTTTCGTTAAGTGTGGAGGTTAAAGGGGGAGGCCCATGTTCAGCAGTGGACGTCTTCTGACTGATGATGATGATTATTTATTTTAAAAATAATCGACGCAACTGGCTGCAATTTTTCTTTAGGCTTTCTACAGAGCTTTGAATAAAAATATTTTAAGCAATTTGCGAAATCTGTATTCCTAAATTGATTTTTACCAGACTTATCAGTCTGTCCAAATATATTAACGTGAATGTCCACGCAATTTTTAGATAAGTACTATAACCTCGGTGGCAATTTGGCATTTAGATAGATAGAAACTCTCTTTATTGTGTACAACCGGAATAAAAATTACAAACAGATAGAAAACACCTACAGGGTAGTGCCACAAGGAAACTTATCGCTAAAAGCGATCTCGTCCAGAATTGATTGGATGGAAAGAATTACATTTATGTACTCATGTATATACATATAGGCTACTGCAGCAATGTAGTATGTAATTTATAAGCTATCTTGACAGACAGATAAGTATAATTAGTAAAACTCGTATTTGGCATCAACTTAGCCTGCAACGTGATTATCTCCAAATAAAAAGGCCGTTAGTGCAAGCTTAACCCCCACCGCTTCTTCAAGTCCCTTCCCCCCATAATCCCGCTGTCCTGCAGTCTCGACGTTGATTGATGCAGGTGCAAGAAACCGCCTGGCACGAGCATTACCCACTCGCCTCCACTAACTTTGGAGTTAGCGTTGAAATGTTTCAACTGTTTTTATACAAATGTTGAAATACGTTGATGGTCTTAAGGTGTCTTCGTTATAATACTGTATTCATTAGTACTTAAGGTGAAAGGGGCGCAGCGCAAGAGTGGTCTCATTGGGGAAAGGAATTACAGGTATATTACTAACATGGCTAAATGAGGGTTCGACTCCCATAGTCGCTCGGGAAGATGATGATGTGTTTTTGAACTATTATTTTTGGTAACATGGCAACATCATACGTGCGTAAGAGATAGCTAGGCCAGGACGAGAGAAAGCTAGAGATGGCTAGGACTCAAGGGTTCGTCTGAAAACCGGCGCTGATAGTCCTTGACTTTCAGCATTAATGCTGAAACGGACCCATTCGACACTGATTGTATCCTTTTTAGAGTTTTTGTAAAGGTGTCGAATAATGTAGAGTCTTCTTTCTTTATATGGAAGCTGTTCTAAAATATATTTCCCAAGTAACTCTGTGGGTACGGATCCGGAGAGATGTTGCCGTTGATAACGCTCTGGGATCCACAATGTCTGGAGTATGATATGTAGCCTATATACGTATAATGGATGACCCCGCTTCAGTTTCGCCACACAATAGAATGTGGAAGGCCTCGGAGATACAATTGATTTTAGTTTATTTATACGTAACCTCCACTCTAGAAGACGTCTACCCCTGTATGACCTGCGCACTGCCAAAGATCGGGCTGTGGCGGGGAGAAGCCTATGTCCAGCAGTGGCTTAAAGTGGGCTAATTATGTTGATAGAGATTCGTAACCTTTTATTCAATACTAGCAGACCTGACAGACGTTGTCCTGTCTTAGAAATGTCAAACACGCAAAGTCAAAATTGAAAATCTTATTAGGGTTCCGTACCTCAAAAGGAAAAAACGGAACCCTTATAGGATCACTTCGTTGTCCGTCTGTCTGTCTGTCCGTCTGTCAAGACCCTTTTTCTCAAGAACGCGTAAAGGTAGCAAGTTGAAATTTATACTAAATACTTGGGTCTACGGTTTCTTTCGGCTGTAAAAAAATAAAAGTTTTAAGTCAACGCAATCAAAAGATATGAACGTTTATGTCGCATATTTTGCGATTTCACAGGGGAACCAAAACCTATAGGGTATTTCCCGTTGACCTAGAATCATGAAATTTGGCAAAAAGCAAGGTCTCATAGCACATATATAGGAATAAATCCGAAAGTTATAAATATGAAGGTATATCATTTAAAAATGATTATTTTGCTATTACAAACTTACATTTTGTAGTTGGAATGTATGGAAGAACCTTATTATCAACTACAAACTTAAGTTTGTCTTTCAATATTTTAACTTCAGTTAGTTTTTTTTTTGTTCTCGCGCTCTTAGGGTTCCTTTATGTCGTATATTTTGCAATTTCACAGCGGAATCAAAACCTATAGGGTACTTCCCGTTGACCTACAATCATGAAATTTGGCAAGAGGCAAGCAAGGTCTCATAGCACATATATAGGAATAAATCCGAAAGTTATAAATTTGAAGGTATATTCATTTAAAAATAATAATTGTGCTATTACAAACTTACATTTTGTAGTTGGGATGTATGGAAGAACCTTATTGTCAACTACAAACTTCAAAGTTGTCTTCCCAGAGACTGTGGGATCGGCCGATCTGCGAACTAGCACGGAAATCGCTACTAGATACGTGTCCTAGTATTGCAGATCGCGCTCGTATTCTTGCTGTCTCTGTTTGGGAATCGGGACTTTGGTTGCAAGCCATGCCCTCTTTTAACACAGGTAGTCTTTTAGATCCAACCGCATTTCGTCTAGCTGTCAGCTTACGTTTGGGTGCAAGGTGCTGTGAGGTCCATCGCTGTCAGTGTGGTACTGCTGTTGACCAGCTCGGTCACCATGGTCTCTCTTGCTCGAGAAGCGCTGGTCGTATTGGCCGACACGCTAGCCTGAACGACATCATACGCAGGGCACTTTCCACCGCCAATGTCGCAGCTGTTTCTTGCGAGTGACGATGGAAAGAGGCCTGACGGTATGACACTTGTGCCCTGGAGGTTGGGGCGGCCCCTTGTATGGGACGCAACTTGTGTCGATACTTTGGCGCCGTCACATCTTCCTGAGACACAGGGTAGGGCTGGCGCGGCTGCTAATTCGGCAGAGCAGCACAAGCGTCGCAAATATGCTAACCTCGGCAGTGGTTACATATTTGAGGCGTTTGGGGTCGAGACATTGGGCCCTTGGTGACCGGGAGCTCACCTCATTTTCAAAAATCTTTCAGAGTGCCTGGTTAATGCGACGCGTGACCAAAATGCTGGCGTGTTTCTGGCTCAACGCATTAGCATTGCCATTCAACGTGGTAATGCCGCCAGCATGTTGGGTACGCTGCCAACTGGTAGTGGGCTTGAGCATTTGGATTGTCTTTAGACCTTCAACGGTCTATGGGCAGTCTAACTGTATTTGTAGTGTTAGTTTTAGCTTGTATTTTGTTTAGTTATTAAAGGCACTTGCCCAGAAAAAAAAAACTACAAACTTAAGTTTGTCTTTCAATATTTTAACTTCAGTTAGTTTTTTTTTTGGTCTCGTGCTCTGAAATTTCCGTCTAACGGAACCCTCAGAGCACGAGTCCTACTCGTACTTGTCCGGTTTTTTTTTTTTACACCTTGGGTTACATTATTGGAGTTTTAGTAAGGATCCCTATTTAAAAAATATATATAGCCTATGTTACCCGGGGATAGTGTTGCTTCCCAACAGTGAAAGAATTTTTCAAATCGGTTCAGTAGTGTCGGAGCCTATTCAATGCAAACAAACAAACAAACAAACAAACAATCAAATCTTTCCTCTTTATAATATTAGTATAGACTAGCTGACTTGACAGACGTTGTCCTGTCTTAGAACTGTCAAACACGCAAACTCAAAATTGTAAATCTTATTTTTTTTACACCTTGGGTTACATTATTGGAGTTTTAGGTGGGATCCCTATTTTTTTTTGAAAATATAATATAGCCTATATTAACCGGGGATAGTGTAGCTTCCCAACAGTGAAGGAATTTTTCAAATCGGTTCAGTAGTTTCGGAGCCTATTCAATGCAAACAAACAAACAAACAATCAAATCTTTCCTATTTATAATATTAGTATAGACTAGCTACTACCACAGAACACATATACAGATAGGTACAGAAGATTTGCTCCGCAAAATCATTTAAATAAGTAGCGACTCTTGCTACTACACAATAAAGTGCAATTCAAGACGCGCGAGCCAGACCTATATCCAAGTAGACGCCACAAGTCGACCTACCTTGCATGTCATATTTCCAATACAATTATGATTAATCGCCATAATTGAGTCTGGCTAAAATCAGTCTTCTCAATCGGTGCCGCGACAACACGTGTCAGTTTGAAATGAAAATATGTAATTGTGCAATACTGAGTTGTAAGAATACCGCAAATAGAGTTGGCCGACAGAATAAAGACATTTCTTTTCACTTTTTGGTACGAAAAATTTGACACGCTTAGTTACACGCACAGTTTGGACCGCTTGATAGGCTAATAATGATTAGTGTTTCCGATAAAGGTCCAATCACGACCATACTTAATCAATAATGACTACAAACTCTACTATAGTAATTTTCAATACTACTTGTTAGTTTTCGATGTACCAAAATATTCAGTAGTCTCTGAAAAAACTAGAGAATAAAGAAAATGTGTATTTGCACTCCACCGACTTAATAATAAATACAAAATACATATATATTATACCTAAGTTTAAGATAACCTTGTATACTCCGTACTAATCAGAATAATTTTATCTACAACATAGCGAGCATCAGTTTCAATAGCTAAAGAGACACCAGAGCCTTCAATAGTGCTACTTTAGGCTGGTCGTATACATGGCGAGGCGAGTATCGGATACTCGAAGACTTGCGTAGAGTCAACGTGTCACGGCTCTCTTGTATACGAATCGACGAAATTACCTTCACCGACATTACATTACCATATTACAAATTGAAAATTCAAAAATAATAAATATTGGTAACTAGGTATATTTATAATGTACCAATAATTTTGTTGATAGTCATTTAATGCTCATTGCTTCGAAGTAATTTAAATTTTATTTTTTAACTTTTTAGTTTAAATTTGTAAATGTAGTTATAGTATTATAGTCAGTTCTTGTTTATTCCTAAAAACATATTTTATTAACTCACACTTATTCACTCCGTATGACGGTAAGTGCAACTGCCACAACTGTTTAAACAAAAACATTTTAAATGACTAGGTCCAATTTTTTTCCTAACAGCTGCAACTATATTATAATAAGCTTAAATAAAACATTTTATGTTAATATTTTACTTTTTAGGGTTCCGTACCTCAAACGGAAAAAACGGAACCCTTATAGGATCACTTCGTTGTCCGTCTGTCTGTCTGTCTGTCTGTCCGTCTGTCAAGACCCTTTTTCTCAAGAACGCGTAAAGGTATCAAGTTGAAATTAATACCAAATACTTGAGTTTGCGGTTTCTTTCGGCTGTAAAAAAATAAAAATTGTAAGTCAAAGCAATCAAAAGATATGAACGTTTATGTCGCATATTTTGCGATTTCACAGGGGAATCAAAACCTATAGGGTACTTCCCGTTGACCTAGAATCATGAAATTTGGCAAAAGGC
Organism: Agriopis aurantiaria; assembly: GCA_914767915.1. Taxonomy (NCBI): domain Eukaryota; kingdom Metazoa; phylum Arthropoda; class Insecta; order Lepidoptera; family Geometridae; genus Agriopis; species Agriopis aurantiaria. The sequence continues at coordinate 4,930,712 of OU611991.1, read as the reverse complement.
AAGGTATTATAGCACATATATAGGAATAAATCCGAAAGTCAGAAATTTGAAGTTATATCATTTAAAAATAATTATTTTGCTATTACAAACTTACATTTTGTATTTGGAATGTATCGAAGAACCTTATAGTCAACTACAAAGTTAAGTTTGTCTTTCAATATTTCAACTTCAGTATTTTTTTATTTTTTTTGTACTCGTGTTCTGAGTATTCCGTTGGACGGAACCCTCAAAGTGCGAGTCCTACTCGTACTTGTCCGGTTTTTTTTATAAATAATGAGCTTGCGATTAGCCACCATCTCTTTTAACTGTGTTTTATCGGTTTCCAGCTACAATCTTCCGTTCAAATAAAACATAATATAGACTTTGTTTTATAAAACAATGTGACCAGAGAGTGTAAGTATTTAAACTATACTATAAGCGACCAGAATTTACAGTTTTCATTCGCTTTATACTGCAGCTGTCAAGCTCAGTATGTTTAAACCTAGTGTCGCCTGCGTCGCCTTGTGTACGAAGTGCCTTTTCACAGGCTGTTCACAAACTCTGTGAATACGATACGGAGCTGACCTCATGTCAAGTTTGGTTTAATAAGAAACCATGTCATAATAAATACACAGAGCTATCGCATCCTACAGTTTACGATATGTAAGGATCATATTTTATGACGTATTCGGAATTACACTGTAATGGGATGACGTAATAAAACATAAGGCATATCGGAATGTCAAATTTATTTTTCTTAACATCTGAAGAAAAGTTTCCAGGGAGTAAAACTTTAAAGACAAAACTTTTTTTTTTTGGGGCTTAAGTTTCTGTTTCTGCTGTAGTTTTTTTCTAGTTCAAAACTTTATTATCTTAGTACAGCACTTACGGTTAATAACTGTTTTTTCTTCGATCGCCACTGCGAAGTTGGAGAAATTAGAATAAGAAAAAGTATTCTACTATGCTAATAGCTCTTCTATATTCGCTTGCGAAAAGCACAGCAGAAAATGATTTAAACAAAAATCTAGTTAGTAAGTAAATTTGGTGCAAGTTTTAGTGTAGGTAAATAAATATTGGGGACATTTTTGTACCCACGGTCATCTGACCCCAAACTAAGCAAAGCTTGTACTATGGCTCTCAGAGATTGGTATAAATACTTTTTTATTACAGGCTTAAATAGATATTAACACCCAGATATAGAACAAACATAAATGTTCATTGTTGTTTGTCCTAGGTTGGAACGAACCCACGCCCCCAAGCGCAGAAGACAGGTTCACTACCAACTGGCCCGACGAGTAAACAGGTTTCGAGTTTCCCCACAACTTTTGTTTTAACTATTCATTACATCAGTATGGCGGAGTCTTTATAGAGACCAAACAGGTTCTCATTTTAAACTTAATTCCTATTCACTTTATCTACCAAGCAAACAGCTTTAAGCAGCTCTGCAAAGGCAGGACCGAACTGGACAGCCCCGTGAGAAATCGTTTTAATACTCAAAATCCGCTTGCAGTTTCAGCGTTTAATGAATTACGTCGGCGGCAGCCTCCGGCGCAAGACGTGCATCGATCAACGTCGCACGCCCACATCCCCCTGGGGGTGCACTTCCCGCCCCCTTGACCCCCCCAGTGGGGGTAGGCGCAGGGGTAGACGTCCCCGCACTGCCCAAATAAAATATTCCCACGAGCGCTTGCACCATCCAGCTTAGATATGACAGTTGACAATTGTGTTACGCTAAAAAGTATGTGGCTTATAAGTACCTAAGATACCTACTTAAAAGTAATTATGTTATTAGTAGGTTTTCCTTAGAAATTATTGAAGATAATATTATACAAGGATACCCGGATTATCGCAAAATTCCAAATTACACTGGTTATACATTCTTTAAGTAGGTATGTAATTACTCGTAGGTAGGTGTGATTGTGTAAAAAGTGGGTAGGTACTTTTATATTTAATAAATAAAATAAATAAAAATCTGGACATTTTTGCACACACGGTCATCTGACCCCAAACTAAGCAACGCTTGTAATATGGCTGCCAGAGACTAATATACATACCATATTATGTATTTTTAAATAAATACTTGAATAAATATTAACACCCAGATATAGAACAAACACGTTACAAATTTAATGTTCATCACAGGAATGTTTGTCCTAGGTGGGAATCGAACCCACGCCCCTAAGCTCAGAAGGCAGGTTCACTACCAACTGGACCAACGGGGCTATAAATATATATTATATTTTTTATGTCATTTGTGGCAAACAAGCAGACGGGCTGCCTGGTGGTAAGCAGTCACCGTAGCCTATAGATAATAACACAGTAGGTATGGATAGCAACACCAGAGGCATCACGAATATGTTGCCGACCCTTTCGGACTCTATTAACTCGCCTTTTGAAGAACACCATGCTGTTGCTTCTCGGAAACACTGCGGAAGGTAGCTCATTCCACATTTTGCAGGTGTGAGGCAAGAAAGATAGTGTGAATCGCATAATGTGACATTTCCACTGATCTATGATATATGGATAAGCTTTCAGGCGTACTCCGTTACTTATTTTTACTCATGGTATCTACTCATTTTTAGGGTACCGTACCCAAAGGGTATAAACGGGACCCTATTACTAAGCCTACGATGTCTGTCTGTCTCGCCTGTCCTACTTTTAAACGGCTGTATCTTTCGAACCGTAATACACACACACAATAAAGTAATACAGTTGACATTTTTACAGAATGTGTAATGTTACGGCGGATTAACTAAGAAATAATAAAAAAGTCAAAAAGTTAAAACGATAGGGAGGGGGGTGTCTCCATACAACAAACGTATTTTTTTATTAGCTGTAATGTAAAAATGATAATACCTACAAGCGTCAAAATTGGCATGATTATAGTACGCACTCTAAAGTATAACAACAAATAATAATAAATGCCCAAGTGCGAATTGGTGATCAATTTCTGTTCACCGCCGGTTCTCGTACGATCACCGAAGTTAAGCAACGTCGGGCGCGGCCGGTACTTGGATGGGTAACCGCTTAGGCGGTGATGGGATGTTGTCTTTTTGCACATTTTTTTTGTACTTGTTTTACTTGTTTTGTTTTACATTTTTGTTGTAGTAGCTAACAAATTATGTGGTGGTAAGGAACCCCCACCACGCGAGCCCGACTCTCACTTGGCCGTTTTTATTACTTAATTTATCATTATCAGAATCATTATATCAGAAAACACTTAGGGATATTATTGGTTTTGTGCGCATATGAGCACTATGAATACTATGCTCTTCGGAAAATCGATATTTTTTAAGACTTCTAAAATAGCACGAAATTCTATTCAATCCAATTTTCTTATCCGGTTTTATGGGTTCGAGCGTGAGATAAAAAGAGGTAACTGCAAATTCGCCGGCGTTCTTGTGTAGCTGGGTTTCACCGGGGGCTGCACTACGTGGCCTCTGCGCTACGTTAGAGCTACGTTACGTGGGCTACGGTACGTGGAGGCTACGTGACGCTTCTGAATTATAAGAAATGCATTTACGGTGCTGCGCCACCAAGCGGACGGTTTCGTGCCTAGTACAAAGTGGGTTACATAATAAATACTATAAATGTTTAGTGTCCAAGCAATTTGGTGAATGCGCGCTTTGTGAATCTTTTGTATTGATTTAACAAGGTTTATCCACATCCAAGCGTTTTTTTAAATAATTTGGTGAAGTTGCGTGTTTTTGAAGCTTTTGTATTGATTTGAGTTCAAAGGTCTATCCACATCCAGGCGTCTTCTATACTAATATTAATAAGATGAAAGATTTGTTTGTTTGCATTGAATAGGATCGGAAACTACTAAACCGATTTGAAAAATTCTTTCACTGTTGGGAAGCTACACTATCTCCGAGTAACATAGGCTATATTATATTTTCAAAAAATATAGGGATCCTTACTAAAACTCCAATAATGTAACCCAAGGTGTAAATAAGACTTAAGTACACCCGTTTGAAGCCGATAGTTTTTTATAAGTTGCTGAAGGTGCGTGTTTTTGAAGCTTTAGTATCGATTTAAGTTCAAAGGTTTGACCACATCTAATCGTCCTTTTTTATAATTTGGTGAAGGAGTGTGTTTGTAAAGCTTTTGTATTGATTTAAATTCAAAGCTTTATCCACATCTGAGCGTTAGTATGGTATATCAATTTTACAATAGTAAACTTTTATAAGAGAAAAACTTTTTTATATCTATATCATGTAACAGTTCTGCTTAAGTATGTACTCTGTCTCTATAATGTAGGTACCTACCTATCTATTTGGTTGTCATAAGTTATTGCAGTTTTACCCTTAGCCATAGAATACATAATAATTAGTACACACTAACCGGCATAAAGGTCTTATCAGTTGTCGGGGAGTTTTGGCGCCAACTTGAAAGAAACAATGTCGCCTCGTTTTATTATTTTAAACATTACTAGTAGTATATGGAGTTTTGGTGCCAACGTGAAAAAACATGTCGCCTCATTTTAAACATTACTAGTACCTATATGGAGTTTTGGTGCCAACGGCAACGTGAAAAAAACATGTCTCATCATTGATGTAAGTAAATAGGGGGAAGATACGGGACGAACTTCTTGACGTGGACCGCACAATATAGGCTCCGGGGCACAATCCACTTCAATCACAATCGAACTGGCGTTTTGATAGCACGTGAATTACTTGTCAAAATTGTGTGAAATAAAGCAGCAAAAATTACTTCCTGCGTTTTCACAAGGTGCACCAACAGTTCGAAGACAAAAAACAAGTTTCACGGCATTACTTTTCACTCGTAAATACTTAAAAACAATTGACTAAATTTTCTTTAAATTTCACTTTTATGGTCTAGTGTAGTGTCTAATGGAGCGTTGAAGTTGACGTTTACAGTGTAGACGTCAACGTCGCCGCTGACTCGAGCCAAAATAGAGCCATATTTATTGGGTACAATGTTTGGATGTCACGCGTCTTCCTCCTTTTTAAAACAGTCATTGTGTCTCATTTTTTTTTCCTAATCTTGTGTATTTTGAGTATTCATGTTGGATTGGTCAATGGTGGATTATTATTTTTGAGAGCGAAGGTGATGCTTTATCCCCACGTCACATTTACCGGAGTCACCCCTGAAATTCAATATTATATTTTACTTTTCAAATTGAGATCTCTACAAACTGTAATTGTGCAAATTTTCTTGCACTTATACCAGAGCCACCCCTAAAATGCAATATCATATTTTATTTTTAAAATTGACATAAAGAAAGGTAAGTTGCCTATCATTACTTATTACTATAATCTAAAAATGAGCTGCATTTCGGCATCAACACACAAAGTTGGAGTCGAGTTGTTTGTAACGGGCTCTCGCAGGAGGCTCCCCCCCTACTAACCCCCCTTCGTTGCGAACAAAGCCTTCCGTGAAAGCCTTCGGACGTTGATAGATGCGATAAGCTCGGATGCAAGTAAGCTGCATACATTTCTTGCCAGGGCGTAATCATCCCACGGCTTGCTGAAACTTTCAGTTTTAGCGTAATGTTTTCTTAGATATCACTTTAACGTGTTACATTTATATTGCTGTTTTACTGTTGGAAGATTATACTTTGGAGCGCGATATGATAAAATGTCGTAAGAATTGCTGGCGGAGACCTTAAAATTTATCTAACTATACAAGGTTGAGCATTGAGCAAAGCTTAGGTGTATACAAGAGGAATTTCCCTATCTATATATTTGAAAATGAATCCCTATTTACCTTGGTCACGCCATAAATTGAGAAAGACTTTACCGAAATACTTTGTAGAAAGGTTCTTACGGAAAGAAAAATTAAGAAACGGCTGAACAGATTTTCTTGAATTATAACTAACTAGCGGTTTGCCCCAGCTTCGCACGGATATAGATTATAGCCTATGTCACCCGGAGATAGTGTAGCTTCCCAACAGTGAACGATTTTTTCAAATCGGTCCAGTACTTTTTGAGCCAATTCGTTACAAACATACTTACATACAAATCTTTCCTCTTTATAATATTAGCATAGAAAACACGCTCGCTCAAGTCACATTACAAAACAAACAAAAAGTGGTTCTGTCGTTTGGGAGCTACGATGCCACAGACAGACACACAGATACTTACGTTAAACTTATAACGCCCCTCTTTTTGAGTCGGTGGTTAATACAAACATTGGTTCACTCAAAGTTTATTCTCAGGCACAGTAGAGCTAGCATCGATCAACGTCTGCGTAGACTACGGCACTAATGGCACTGAAACCGACCCGATTCGTGCCTAAGCCCAGAACAGCCCGACTGCACAGCTGGCGCACTCGTAGATGCTAACAATTAAAACGCCGCTGATTTGAAATGAATTTGAAAATCATAAATTAATACATAAAATTATTGTCAGACCTTCTGACAATAATTAATTAATTTATGACAATATTAATTTATGATTTTACGCTACATAAAGTAGGACGTAAAATTATTGTCAGAAACTTCTGAGAATAATTTTACGAGGGTGCCCCTCAGGGTGCGAGTCCTACACATACTTGTCCGGTTGTAGCGTAAAATCATAAATTAATACGTAAACTTATTGTCACAACCATAAATTAATACCAAAATTTTTGTCAGAAGGTTCTGACAATAATTTTACGTGTTAATTTATGATTTTATTACGCAAACAAACATACAAAAAAAAAACAAAAAAAACATACAGTCGAATTGATAACCGCCTCTTTTTGGAAGTCGGTTAAAAAAATCTGTAGGACTGGCACCCTGAAGGTTTCGTACAAACTTAGTAAATATGTAAGTAGATCCATCCTGGGAATCGAGTTTTGACGAAAAAAGGTTACACATACCAACTACAAAATGTAAGTTTGATTTATTCCTTCATATATGCTATAAGGCCTTGCTTCATGCCAAATTTCATGATTTAAGGTCAACAGGAAGTACTCTATAAGTTTGGATTCCCTTGTGAAATCACAAAATATCCAAAATATGCGACATAAACGGTAATAAATCTTTTGATCGCGTTGATTTACACGCGTTTGTTTTTTTTCACAACTAAAAGAAACCGTAGGCACAAGTCTTAGATATAAAATTAAACTTGATACCTCTACGCGTTCTTGAGAAAAGGGGTCTTGACAGACGGACAGACGGACAGTCGGACAACAAAGTGATCCAATAAAGGTTCCGTTTTTTCCTTTTGAAGTACGGAACCCTAAAAATAGTGCAACTGCCTTCAGTTGATTTAGAAAACAGTCCCGAGTTATATTGGACGGCCTCCGAAATGTTCAATGAACAAAATGAAAAATTATAATAATATAACAGCTGATAATTTTCAAATGGCTGAACAGTTTTTCTTGAATCATAGAACGCTCCCGATCAACTCACTTTTCAAACAAATAATTAGCATAGTTTAAAAACTAAAAAAACACGCTTTAGTGAGTGCATTAGGATTAAATTACTAATCCTGAAGATCCTGGTAAGGACGATGGGACAAACTATTTAAATTATTGCATTGTCATCGGTCCTTGATGAATGTGCACAAATTAATCCGACGTTTTTAAGGGGGTGAAAATCAACATTCAAAGCACACGCACGGGGGGTGCATGTTCAAAGATTCCGTTACATACAAACTGACATACATATATATGTATGTATATATGAAGCTATGTTTGTAGAATCTTGCAACTCAATATTGAAGCAGATATCTTCAACCGATTAAGCTGAAATTCGTATGTAAGTTCGGTGACAATGCAATGTTATGGTGCTATCGAGCTGGTCTGATTATGGAGACAGTAGGTGGCTATAGAAACGAAAACTAACTTCTAAACGAAACGGCGTAACCCCGTCGAGTTTGGGTTCATTGGATTTGTCTTCCCACTTTGGTCCTAGATGATACATTCAATATGGCGGACGCCCCAAGATGGCGGACAAAATGTTCACATCATGATATGGGCATCAAATGAAAGGGTTTGCTGAGAAGAATACGAAAAAGCTTGTATTTAAATTTGTTTTTTTAAATTAATAAAGTTTATTTGAATTCTAATGATTGTGGAACCACAAAAAAAAACTTTCTTAACTAAATAAAAAAAGAATTACGTCAATCGGTTCTCAACCGAACTGAGAACCGCATACTAAATTCGGTTAAAAATAAAGAACCTTTTTTATAATTTTTATCTCTAGTTATGCTCAAATTGAGCCTGAAAGTTCTGTCGATTAAAGACATGATTGAAAGAACAATGAATGTCAAACAAAGTTATGTTATAAAATAATGGAGGAAATGTCCTTAAGCATTGTAGCAACTATATCAGTTCAATGGCAAGATTACGTAATTACAAGCAATAAAAGGATTACCTAAGTCTGGGTAATTCAACTCGAGCAAATTAATCAACCAAGTTATAAAAGATGCCTTACAAAGTCCAAGAAGAGCCACGTGGCGAGCCACGTGATTTACTTTGCGCAAACGATTTTATGTACTTACTCGTACCTAAGCCTATTTAATAATTATAATAAATGCGAAAGCGTATCTGTTTGTTAGATTGTTGGCTTGTTTGTTTGTTTCTCTTTCACGCAGCAACAGAGCAACGGATTGACTTGACTTTTTGCATAGACACAACGTGTGACACATTTTCGGACGTTTTTTTTTATTATACTGAATCTATGCTTTTTACACCATTTTTTGACATATTTTCGGACGTATTATTTTATTATACTGAATCTATGCTTTTTACACATTTTTTTTACATATTTTCGGACGTATTTTTTTATTATACTGAATCTATGCTTTTTACACATTTTTTTGACATATTTTCGGACGTTTTTTTTTATTATACTGAATCTATGCTTTTTACACATTTTTTTGACATATTTTCGGACGTATTTTTTTATTATACTGAATCTATGCTTTTTACACATTTTTTTGACATATTTTCGGACGTTTTTTTTTATTATACTGAATCTATGCTTTTTACACCATTTTTTGACATATTTTCGGACGTTTTTTTTTATCATACTGAATCTATGCTTTTTACAAAAAAAAATTACATATTTTTGGACGTATTTTTTTTATATCGGACTAGGCCAACGTTTGGCCGCGATCTCACCTGATGGAACTCGATGATATTGTGGTCGAAGATGGAGCATGTTTTGCTAATATTAACCCTTGACTTGAACACTCCAAGATTAAAGTCGTTGTACCTACTCCTTATTATGAACAACTTTCACTATGAGACCAACTCTGAAATATAAACAAAAAGTTTATTGCCAACATTATAAACAAAAAGCGACATCGCGGAAGCCATACATACGAGTATCATCAGCCTGTAAACGTCTACTGCTGAACAAAGGCCTTCCTCTTTGGGAGGCGTGTTGCCATAATCCCCACGCTTGGCAGGCGGCTTGGGGATCGCAGTAAGTTCACCGTGTACTAATAGGACACTGCTGCCCATCCTCCGGTGGTTCTGTCGCAGTTTTAGGACATACCCGGTCCTTACGATGCCATACAAAGATAATGAAATTTCATATTCAGGTGCATACAGGGTTACGGGGAAAGGGTGTACTGTTTTTTTCTTCTGTTGGGTGTACTATGCCGGGGTCCGTTATACCTACTAATCATTATGAACAACTTTTACTATTGAAACAAACCTAAAATTGCGAAAAATATCAGGCGTTCCATATGTTTGTCGAGTGTCAATGACCGTTGTCTATGGAACAGCTGCTTTTTTTTTCGTGATATCGGTTGGTCCCGTAGAGAAAGTTGTTCATAATAAGAAGTACAATATTTTTTAAGAGCCTTTGCATTATTTACATAGCACATTGTATAGAAAGTCCAATGACGATAGGCTTTTTATTCCGGAAAATTCAAGGTTCCTGAGGGAATGACACCGCGGGGCATAGCTAGTTAAAAATAAATGAATACCCAATATGTTTATCCGGACTTATCACGCATTATTTTATATAGGTAATAAGTTATCTTAAAAGAAACCGACTTCAAAAAACCACTAAACACAAACATTCTAAGTTAATCCATTTCAAAGAACAAAATAATATTTTTACACGGATTTTGAAGTCGGGCGGGAACTATATTTTTTTATAAAATTGTGTTGTTTTTTTTTTATTTACTTATTTTGTCTTTGTTCCCACCCGACTTCAACATCCGTGTAAAAATATTAGTTTGTTCTTTGTAGTGGCATATTAACTTAGAATGTTAGTGTTTTGTGGTTTTTGGAAGTCGGTTTTTTAAAAGATAATTTATTATTGAATTTTAATGAAACTCCTATGATAGTGGAATGCTTCAAACCTTCTTTGACACTGTTCGGGGCGAAATACTAGTTTATTTATAGATACGATTACACATCCATGCATGAATTATATACCTCCTTGTTTTGACTTGAAAAAAAAAGACAAAACAAAAGTATTGTAGTGTTTTGTTATCACGAAATTTGTAGGCGCTCTAGCAAAAATCAATATTATTTGAGCTGGTTTAAAAACTACTGAACCCTAATCAAATCTCGCGGGTTTCTTCTACATGATAAAAAAGAAACACGCAAATTGGTTTACAGGTGCGTAATCACTATGCATACATAAAAAAATATTATAATTATAAAAATACGGGCCGAATTGAGAACCTTCCTTCTTTTTTCAGTCGGTTAAAAATAGGTACCTTTCGCTCTACGTTTCGACCATGTTACAATGGCCGTGGTCACGAGCCGACTGAAAACTGTGGGTGAGTCCGGCGAGAAGAGCGGGTGTTTTGTTCTTCTACCCTCACTTGATCTTGAAAAATGGCAGGGTTGTCACTACGACACAACACTGACTGTATCGGTAAATGTCCTAGTACCTAGATACACCGTGGTTTGTAGATTTGCTTACTATGGTACTAAACATAACATTAAAAATGTGTTTAAATCGCGAAAGTTACAAATGAAAACCCTTTTACGACTCAAAACTTTGTCAGAAAGGTAAAGAGATAGTATTAACAGTAATAAAGCTAATGCGGTGTAGGTGAGTTGGCGTGATGCGTCGGGAAGGCCGATAATATCGCCTGCCACCCACCACCCGACCTAATCACACACACATGCACACCTTATCTACTATTATACCTTTTGGGATATAGCTAACAAAACTTAACTGGGGCTATTTAATTATTGTAATTCAGTTTTGTAAAAATATGTACCTACCAATCGAAGTTTGAAGCTTAATCGGACTAGGCTAAACTTTAATCGCGATATGGCCAGATGGAAAGCGATGGTGCGGTCGCAGATGGAGCTCGTTTGCTTAGTACTAACCTATTAAACCTATATAGACTTGAACTTTCCAAGATTTGAATGCTGTGGAAACACAGACAGAGGCAAGGCGTTCCATTGTTTTGCGGCTCTGGAGGCAAAACGCTCGGTGCGAATGAATGGCATTTCGACCATGTAAGGGTGACGCTTTGCCGTTTGTCTGGACGTCCGGTAATGAAATTTCTATTGAGTACACAATTTACCCAGCTTCTTTTTAATTTGCGACTGAGTAACGAGACAAGCATGTCGCCTGTTGGCAAGCGTCACATTTGCCCATAACAGTTTAGTCAGTGTCATCCAGAATTTTAAACTATACCTACAATTTTAAAATCCTGCGACACTGCGCTCGTCAACCTTGCAAATCTGGAACACCGTCATGTTAGCTTACTTGTTCAGGATGTTAGCACATTACTGCTTGGTAGTTGAATAGCTTGCGAAGTTTATTAGATTTTAATAAACGATCACTTGACTTTGTAACGACTTTGTTTTTACAAGCGAATTTAAGTCACGCCATATTTTATTTAAAAAAAGCGGCAAACTCGCTTGATTTCCGCTTGATAGAAATCGAAATCGCTGCCTGTGGGCAACACTAGCAAACAACAACTTGTCATATTTAATTAGGTACTACACTTAAGTGTCTAGTTCAATACACTGCACTTAACTGCATAATGGCATAAAGAAGGATGGCTCGAACCAATCATTTTGTAACTGAAGCGAAATTGGAGCGACGATAAAGACGCAGACAGATCGCGAGCTCTCCGTCAGAGGGATCACCCGATCTATCCGAACGCTCCATCCTTCCACGTCGGGCGGACGCAGAACGTTTAATATCCGAACGTAGCTAGCGGCCTTCTTCGGGCTCTTTTTACAGCACCCGAGCGAAAAATAATTGATCGATTCCATTGCGCCACAGCTTAATGGCGGCATGACGTAGACGCAAAAGGAAACCTCCACGGATATTCTGTTTCACCTGCTTTTCACCCGGAAAAGCAATTTGGTCGCCGGCCAAAGTGATTTGTCGTGAACACATATCCTGCACTGAGATAGTCGGATTCCTTGGCAGAGGGGAATGTGATTAGTGATAAGACGATATCTATAATTACACTCTATATCCTACTATTTCTTGTACCTAAACGCTTTAACATAAAGTTCATATAAACATAGTAATTGATCATATCAAATTGTTTAATGGATGTTACGCTCCTTACGGTAAATCAGTTTACTGGTATTGTCCACTTTGCAGAATCTTCTCATAATAACTTTGCGTCAGGATTGTTCACGATTTTTCAACATTATCTGTATCGTTAGACGCGGACAAAAGCTTCCACGTTGCTCGATAGTAGTAAGCAAGCTGCGAGACTGTGAGACCTAGGTCGGGGGCTGGCCTTTAGAGAGATACGGCCATTGTCGGCCCATTGTCAGGGAAACAATGGCCATTTCAACACCTCACAATGGCTAGAGTTAGCTCCGTGAAAAATTAACGCGTTCAACCTGCGTGCGATGAACGTGCGAGCTTCCGAACTGAAGATCGACTGTAATTGAACTATTATTTACGCTGTTCACTTAGTTTAGATCAAGATGGATCAGATAGCTTACCTACTACCTAATTAGGTGGTATTATTTTTCTATCAAATGCAGATCGTTTGAATCCATTGAAAACGAATTAATTACTTCTGTTAATTTAGCTTTATTTTGTTATTATTAGGTACACTCTTGAATCAGAGGATCTAGAGATGCTATAAGACTTTTCTTTGTGCAAGTGTGATTTGATTTTGCCAAGGGATAACAAAGACTGTCTCCGATTTAATATAGAGCAAGGTTACAATTGCAGCATACTTCGTCCGAGTAGCTTCTAATGTCGTGTCAAGGATCTACCAACTGATGTAACTCCTATGTATTCTTATACCAAAGATTTTATACTATACCTACTAGTACATATAGATCGTTGCCTTATACTTACAAATACTTTGTTTTGTTCTTGCTGCCAATTAGTTTTTGGCTTTTCTTCTTAAAAACAAATGACATCTACTTTGAATCGAATAAAGTGTCACCACTCTGAGTGTGTTACCAAATATAACAAACTAGCTGCACCCCGCGATTTCACCCGAGTTATATCCTCCTTGAAGCAACCTCCTTTGATTTGATTTTTTTTTTCTTCTATGGTGTAATATGTCAGTGTGTAGACTTAAATTCTTGTTCTTGTTTTTAGTAGCGAAACTATAAAAAAAAATGTTTTGGTCCGATCACTACCAAACTTCACAAGATCATTCAATTTTGCTGGGCTAATCTAAAGATCGCCTGATAATGTCATCAAAATCTGTCTAGCCGTTTCAGAGTCCATAGGAAACATACACATATCTCCTTTTATTATAATATAATATATATGATGATGATATAACGTAGCTTATGTCACTCTCCGACCCTTGACCTATACTTCTATACTAATATTATAAAGAGGAAAGATTTGATTGTTTGTTTGTTTGCATTGAATAGGCTCCGAAACTACTGAACCGATTTGAAAAATTCTTTCACTGTTGGGAAGCTACACTATCCCCGGGTAACATAGACTATATTTTTTATTTTTTTTTAAATAGGGATCCTTACTAAAACTCTAATAATGTAACCCAAGGTGTAGTAAAATAAGATTTTCAATTTTGACTTTGCGTGTTTGACAGTTCTAAGACAGGACAACGTCTGTCAGGTCAGCTAGTATGTAAATAATCAGGTCGATCCGTTGCTCTGTTGCTGCGTGAAAAAGTAACAAACAAACCAACAAACAACACACATTTTTGCATTTATAATATTAGTATGATAGGCACCTATCATAGTTTGACAAAGCTCTTCGTTACGCATTCAACGCTAATCCACGTTCTAATTAATTAAAGCCTCTTTGCATCACAAAACTTCTATCTGTGAGCCATTATTCGAAATGCCAGGTCACAGAATCGTAACTGAATAGGACACGAGCTCGCAGAATCGCCCATATCGATACGACGGGCGGCAGTGCGGTCTCAATACAGCCCAATTAGTCGGCCCAGACTTCCGCACGTTTTTGCCCCAACACTAATAGGCAAAATCTCGGCTAGAAGGACCTTTACAATGCCTGTTCAAACTCACTATGCATACATTTTAGTATTATTAACATGATTTATGGAACTGTTATTCATAACAGCGAAAGGAATGGATAAAAGCGGAATTTATGTAAATGTTGTTGAAGAAATGGTAATAAAAGTACGTTGAAATCTCTTGCTATTTCCATATTTCGTTTGTAAAAATCCTAGTCGTTATCTAGGAAAATAAATCTTTGTATCTCGGGGAATTGGAATCAAGGTTGTTTCGCTTATATGGTATAACTTACTTATTTTATGCAGTACGAGTATAACTTATGTAAACCCACTTTTATAATTTGGAACAGTTCATAAATCGACAATTTTCCTAGTAGGAAGCTATGAGTTTGCATCGATATTTATTTATTTATAGGATACAATTATTACATCATAAATTACTTCCATATAGATCTCAAAAACAAAGAAAACGTTTAATTTTAGGGGGCTACATAGCGGCCGCAATTCAACACACACTTTCTACCAACAATCTATATGTACTACGTACATTCGTTGTTTTCTACACATTTTTTTCGAATAACTTTTATATCTTCATCGTATGATAATATTAAAATCTATCTTGCTAAGGCCCGATATTCATTAAAACAACGTGACATTATGGTTTGACAAATTTCAAAGCAAAAGTATGAAGCAAAAATGACAAGATAAGTACAAAAGTTGGAACCTATCCATCCATATTGTGATTCGTCTATTACGCTGTTTGTCTATTAAAAGGGTTTTTATAAATATCGGGCATGCTAAGAATCAGTAAAAGTAATTGGTGTCCTGAGTAGCGTCGCAAGGTATGAAGAGCTTCCCAGGCCGAGCTGGAGACTGCAGGGTCGGCTCAGCACACAATTACGCAGGTCAAGCGTGCACTCTTGCACTGCCACAATTCAGCCCAACGTCGACTGCGCTTCACTACGTTTATTATAAACACGCTTTATTTTCAACAGGGATGAGCTCATTAAATGAGCTCATAAAAATAAATTTTGTTTTTGATATTTTCTGCCACTAATTAGAGCTTACTTTTGTTTGTTTTAAGGGTCATAATACTGGGTGCAGCACAGAAGAGAAAAAATGTACTTCTCTTTTATGTGGCGTTCGCGCATTTGATGTTTAAATGACGCATAAAAGGACTGCGTCTACTTAAAAAAAAAGTCCTTCGGTTATTTTGCGAAGTGCTTCATTTTTCGAAGGATTAATATTTCAAAATATATAAAACAAATTATTGACTTATAAGCTGAATAAATGGGGACAAACTGTTGGTCCCATTTTTTATATTTTCGGCCCACGAATCACACTAATATTATAAATGCGAAAGTTTATGTGCAAGTGTGTATGTTTGTACGCACTCAACTACGTAAGAGCTGAACGGATTTTAATGAAATTTGGTATGAAGGTACTAAACCGAACACGTAACATTCCCTTTTTTGCATTGGACTAGACATGCTTTTAACCAAAATCTCTGATAGGAAGCATTCACCGATCACCGCATTCCACAAACTAGCGAAATGCGGTGCCTGAATGGGTGTTTTCAGATAGTTACAATCTGGGTGTCTTCAAGTCTCGAGTGAATCGGTTTCTTCGCGTGTTATACTATCGGTTAACTTTAGGCAAGATAGCGGGCAAGCGCAAGCATATAATTTCAATGAAAAAAAATTGTACCGTAGTCATTTTTTACGGAATATTCAAATAAGAAAAAAAGAGTTTTAGAACGGTGCAACGAACTCCGCAGGAGATAGCGTCTAGATCGGGCTGAGATAATTACACCTCACCTTATGATTTATTTCGTGACCTAGAACGTCTACTGCTCTGTGGTTTGGCAAGTCTCGGTGCAGTTATCGGCAAATTATACTCGGTCTAATTTATTATAGCTCTGATAGTTGCAGCTGATTATAGAAAGTTGTATGAAGACCGTAAATTCTGATCACGTTTGTTAGGCCTTTGATTGTTATATTAATAATATAATAGTTGATTAATTCGGGCGTAAAACGGACGTTCATCTTCAAAACTCTACCTATATAATAATATAGTGTTTGTGTATCCGCTTTAAACTCTCATTCGGTACAATAAGGAATATGGGATCAATTATTTTTGTTTAATTCTACAGAAAAAACACAGAAATACATATTTTTTTTAATAATTAATAACAAAAAATCAATTTAGGCTAAATTAGTATTTATTATTGATACATTTTTGTAGAGTAAAACAAAAATTACCGATCCCATATTCCTTATTGTACCTACTGTATGCGACGTTAAAGCGGAAATAGGTACACTAGA
The DNA here is from genome assembly GCA_914767915.1 of Agriopis aurantiaria. NCBI lineage: Eukaryota > Metazoa > Arthropoda > Insecta > Lepidoptera > Geometridae > Agriopis > Agriopis aurantiaria. The sequence goes on along the minus strand of OU611991.1, from coordinate 4,914,088 downwards.
AATTATTCCAAACACCGCATTTGTATAATATAATATTAGCTAAAAAATACAGTAATATTTGGAAAAAAAATTGCACTTTAACTTGTCAGTTTCAAGATATTTATATTCTCAAAGAAATATTTACTTTTCACTTACCTAAGTGAGATAATACAGAATATTTGTATTGATAAAGTTCTTAAACGTAAGTAAGTAATCATAATCATAATTTATTCAAAAATATAAAAAGATCTGACAAAAATACAAAACATAAGTAAACATAATTAGGTATATAAAACACGTGAGCCTGAACTAGGTAATCCTGTGTTTCAGGCGAAAAGAGCTAAGTAGATGCTAATAGCAAGTTTTAAAAAATAAAAGCATGGGAACAGATAAAAAATATATTTAGCTAAGTGAAAACATTATTCGTGTTTGGTTAGTATTGTAATGGTACGTAATGACATAGTACATTGTTGGTAGGACTACTAGTGTCAGATCTAAAAAAGCTTGAACCGAGTATAGTTAAGCATGACTTTTACCGTATAATATACGTAAGTACATTATAGGTAGGTATTATTAGTGTTAATACACTCACTATTATTAGTGTTAAGCTTTTGAATCTGAAAACTAGTTTTTTCAATTTAGAGAAACAAGAAATAGCTGCGTCTTCCAAGAAAGGCCATTTCTAAGACTAATCGCTACAGTTCACCTGCACCATTACAAACATTTGTTAGCACAAACGACCTATTAAAATCACCGTTATTGCCAATGATGAGTTTCGAGGAAGCACGTGAAAATCTTAACGTGGGAAAGCAGGTTCAGATGGAGAGCGCTTAGACATAAACAACGATACGATTCACTCAGCTGAGCACTCTGGTGGCAACTCAGAAATGCTCATAAAGCTACTAAATGCTGTACAGATTGTGATGAAGTTATATGCCTACTATTTCTAAATTCTAAATTTAGCCTCTGACTTTAGGCAAGCGTAACAGCCTTATATAAAACTATAAAAATATTTTTAAAAAAGAAGAGAACGGTGAAGAAATTAAAATATGTTGGCTTATTCAATTTAAAAAAACTCTGTCCCGTCTCTACCAGCAGTCTCTACTCTTGTTAGTATAACTATATTAATATAATAAATACCTTATCATAAATTAACTTTATTTAACACAATTACAATGGTTGTGAATTTAGTTATTGGACTTATTTTTTAACCGACTTCAGGAGGATGTTATCAATTCGGTATGCAAAAAAAAATTTACCTATGCCAATTCCAAAACCATTTCGAGATTTTATGTTACTAACCCTTATTTTTCTACTCTGACCTTTTAAAACGATAAGATGGCATTTATTTTAACATAAAACTAAGAAATCATTCGACTTTCATTGTCCTCTAAATGACGTCACATTGTAGCATTTTATTTTCTGTGCCTTTTAAGAATAAAAATATTATACATTTGACACACTGTTCGTCACACAGAATAGAATATTTTTTCATTTCTGTGGTTTGACTGTCTGGTTTTTTTCAGGGCTGCCAATATGGGGTGTTTTTTTAGGCTTCTCAACGCAACGAAATTTTGTGCTATATGGTGACGTCACATAATTTCAATTTTCAAAAACATATTGTAATATATCTACTCAATAGAAACAAAAATATTGAAATTAGTTTCTTAAAATACCTACGAAATAAACTAATATCTCCGAAATAAAAATATAAAAAAATACTTAAAAAAAACTTTACATACTGAATTCGACTGTATGTTTTTTTTTGTGTTCAAACTTCGATTAGTAAAACCTTGAATCGCACACTAGCTAGGGGATCTGACATCATTGTATGAATCTGTAAGATAGAAAATAAACTTTTAAACAAGCATAGGCACGTTTACCAAAATGCCTGTTAGCTGGATATCTCGCATTCTCGATGCTGTATAATAAGTAACCTTCGTGATTTTCAGAGTAAGTTCCCTTATAGCCAGCGCACGCATTAGCTGGCGTTCTTGAAATATGCAAAGCGCACTCACGACCGACTCGATTCACTATATACGAATAACCAAGCAGTAACAAAAGAAAGACAGTTTTTGGTTTTCTGCACTTTCATGTAGGTCTTTTTAATTTCATCAGAAATATTAAAAAAAATACTGGAAAAAAAAATACTGAATGTTCTGTGTTTTAAATAGGCTATCAGACATATGTTTGAAAAAAAAAGGTTTAGTGAAAAATTTAATAAAATGTTATACAACTACTGCAGAAACTATTTAAATCGCCTAACAAAGGTCTGAGATATAAACGTTTAAAGTTTTTGGTCCGGTTAGGAAGACAGGCTCTGTCCCTTGTATCGTAAAGGAAGTGTCAGTAACGAGTTTGTATGGTGTACTTACACGTGACGTCATTCGTAAGTATAGTGCGCTCTGTCTAACGAAACATTAAAATGCCTTATATCTTCCTTAATTTTCAACACATTTTGTTTTCTGTAATGGGATTAATGTATAATCAGCTTTTTTATCTTACAATATTATAAAGATGAAAGATTTGTATGTATGTTTGTAACGAATTAGCTCAAATCTACTAAACGGATTTTAAAAATTCTTTCACCATTTGAATGCTACATTATCACTGATTAATATAAGCTATTTTAATAGGCTATATAACTATACCCGTGCAGAGCCGGGGCGGACCGCTAGTAAGATAATAAAAAAGAATCAGTCCGGTATAAAAGCAAACAACCATCGGCAAACACGACGTCGAAGCTGAAGCCAAACTCAAAAATATTCATACCACAACTATTTTCAGACGTCACCAGTGTCGTAGCTATCGGAAGGCTAGGCAGTGCCGTGCACCGGAGCCCTCAAGCACAGGCCCTCGGACCCTGCCCAGCAAACTTCAAACTGAACTTGCGAAAATGTCTCCCATCATCATCTTAATAATTATAATAATATCTTCTTACGGTCATGCCATCTTATTGAGGGGCAAACCTTTAAAGTATTCATAAATATTTATATTTTTACTTGATAAAACTGAGCCAGTTTAGATAGGGCTCCAATTTTTTTTTTGCACTGACGCCTTTGCTTACCTTACTACGCCACTACGCCACGCACCTATATAGCTACAAAGATTATTAATTTTGCTAAATCTGAAGGAACTGGACGTATCGACCTCCATCACTGTATGCCATGGACCCGCCCTGCTGGTAATAGCGCGTGAGACGCTCTGTGCTCAAATCTCTTCGCTTTTAGAAATCTAGCATGACTCATGCATTAAAGGCTATTGTGAGATAACGCATTTCGTCTGATAATAATAGAGAGGTCTAATTACAATAGGTATTCAGTTTTATCAAAACATAGGGCTAATAATTTTATTGCTATGATAGGAGCCAAGTGGTTGAACTCCGATATTGTCATTTTTAACAGACTTCAAAAAAGGAGGAAGGTTCTTAATTTAGGCTGTATTCTCATTACTTTTAATCGTATCCAACTAGGTTACATTTTAACAAAATATCTGCGGTAGATCTCTAAAGGTTAAACCACCAAAGCTAGTACTAATAAACCAGGAACGAGTAAGTATACCTGCTCAGAAAATTATACAATTCTAAACATTATTAGCTTCACTTGCAACTATAAGTATATCCTAGGAAAGCGCTACTTCTTCGACTAGAATCCGTGGAAAAAATACGACTAACATTATATCAAATCTTGGAGTCGATTTAACGTACTTGTAATCAAACTTCACAAGTATAAGTATGTAGGTAGTCCGGATGAATATACAATATTTTGTACCATCGAACTGCTCTGATGGTTAAGCAGGAGGTGGATAGTATAACTCTTCAATGGCTACCAGTAATATTAGCGTGTCTTTTAGTTTTTTAAGCTATAATAATGTATTACTTCGATGATTCCACTGGGATGCGATAGAACCAATATTTAGATTTTGCGTGTGATATTGCGCGCTGCGTGAATCGTGACCAGCTCTCGCAGCTTTCACTGGGAATGTTTACCGGTAAGATTGTAGTCTAGCCATAATGAAACTCAGCCTCACTCAATTGTAGCGATGTCCTACAAGAGTCGAGTGCATGCCTGTCTGGGGCGCGACGTGAGCGAATAGATTCTGCGTGCGAGATGTGCACTGCGTGAGGCGAGTCGTGACAAGCCCTCACAGCACACTGCACCATAACTTTCCTTGAGAATAGGTATATCAGCACATATAAATGCACATAAAAAGTGTATAGTTCCAGTAAAAATATAAGTATGTGAAAATGGGCCAAACGACCGGTACATAGGTTATGATTATGGAAAATAAATATTACGGCGATTCTTGATGTCTCAAACATATGTTCTTCACCTGATTTCGGTATTATGAACTCGGTCTTGGAGTTTAATGCCTAGCATGGATCTAGACCCTGATTTTGTGCACAGCCTGAAACGAAAGTGGAGCTGGGCAGGACACGTCGCTAGGCACGGTGATGGCAGGTGGAGTAAGGTTTTGACAGAGTTGTGGCCGAGGCAAGGTTAGCGAAGCATTGGTCGTCCAGTTCCAAGATGCAGGGTCGACGATATTGTCACCATCGAAGGTCGAACCTGGGCAAGATTAGCACAAAACCGAGACACGTGCCGCAGGTGGGATAGCAAAAGAGAGTCCTATACCCAGCAGTGGGATAGGGGAGTCTGTGGATGATGATGGGAAACAATCGTCTTTATCGACCGAAGTCTAACTGGATGCCAAGCTCTTTAGATTATAAAAAAAACTATACACTTAAATTATAGCATCAATAATAATAAAGTTCTAAAATTGCTTTAAATAAACATTTCTTGTTTCTTGCTACAATATAAAAAGTAACTTGCCAAGTTGTATCAAACTTGTCAAGTTACCTACACATTATTTTGTGGTAAGAAACAAGATTTTTTACCTGTTCGTATTTCAAGAACCGAATTTAAGCTATAGTGGTCACCAGTATAAAAAGTTACTCTAGACATCAAACTGACTTTGAGCTAAGCGCGTAAAAACTTGCAAAATATACTTCAACTTCATTATGTCGTTTTTTTTTCTCTTTAAAAACACGACCGATCAATGTCCTACCACGATGGCAAATTTCAAATCTCTGGGATAGCTGGAAGTAGCTCAGAATTTTGATGAGATCGAGAACCATTACAATTTTTTTTTTTTTTTTTTACTGAAGTTAAGTTTCTGTTTTTAGGTGATTGCACGGCTGTAGCAAAACTAAATTTTGAGTTATGGATATAAGTGCCTTGAAATTTATTGAATAATGAACTTGAACTTGAGTGCGTCAGCTTGTCGATTCACAGCTTTGCCCGATACACTGCCTTGTGTCTAGATAGAGCAATCGTAAAATTAAACACCTGCTTGAGACCGAGCCGAGGATAACTCATAAAAAAACATTTTTAGAGATGCTAATGTAGGAGCGCGAAAACTGCAGACAGAATGAGCCACTTAATTAAAATACGGATAAGTAAATATAAACGAGTAGGTACTTGCTCGCGGCGTGTGAAGCGACCGAAGCAGTAATTTTTGCGCAGGCGCCACCCATTCGATAAGCATTAACTGTACAGTAACTACCGAGAAGTGAGCTTTAGGCTTAGTTATAGTTTAACACTTTTGTGTTATGTGTAGTTTGTCAGTTCATCATCATCATCATTTCAGCCATAGGACGTACACTGCTGGACATAGGCCTCCCTCATCGATTGGATCAGATCATCGATCATCGATTTGTCAGTTATTCATTAGATATCCGTAGTAATCATTATCAACGTATTATGCTCCCAATGCTGGAACACATGCCTTCTCTCAGAGAGATAAACAGTGGGACATATAAATGCACCATGCTGGCCCAATGCATGTTGGTGAATGTCATAATTCTATTGGCTTTTGAGGTTCTTGGACAAGCGGTTTTCTCACGATGCTTTCCTTCGCCTTTTTTGAGCGATGACATCGACACTGCACATAATTTATAAGTAGATACTAAATAAATCATTGGTAGGTACAGGGACCCGGGTATGTCCTAAAACTGCGACCAGAACCACCGGAGGATGGGCAGCAGCGTCTTATTTGCACACGGTGAACGTACTGCGATTCCCAAGTCGCCTGCGAAGCGTATAGGGATTATGGCAAAACCCCTCTCTAAGATCCCTCTTCCCCGGATCCCTCCCGGTTCAGCAGTGGATGTTTACTGGCTGATGGTTTGATAAATTTATGGATAGAAAACTTAAGGTTGAAAATTAGACATTGAAATAATGGACTAACGGCCGGTCCCAAGCGAGGGGATTATGGCAACTCCTCTCTGAGAGGGAGGCCTTTGTTCAACAGAGGCCGTTTACTGGCTGATGATGTGTGATGTGAGGTACAGGGACGAGGATCGACCCGGGTGCCATCAGATTGTAAAATTTTTCAAAATTTGAAGGTCGTAAACCTTTTATTTTCCAAAGTTGTCAATAAAAGTAACTAGGTGTCTTTGTGCAGTTGAACCAACAGTTGAAAAGGTGTCGTTCATAAAATAAATTGGTTCGTTTGACGCGTGGCTACCAATAAAATATTTTATTTCCTGGTAATGGGTACAATCAACACCGAGACTTGCAGCTACAATTAATTTTAATTCTGTATATATTTCTATGATAACTCAAAAATATACTCGCTGAACATCCTAACTTATAAAAGCGAAAGTAACTCTGTCTCTTTGTCTGTTTGTTCTCTTTCCATGACTAAACGGCTAAGCCGATTTTAACAAAGTTTGGCAGGAAGATAATGTGCATCATAAGGACGCAATTGGGATACTTTTCTTCCCAGAAATGCAGAAAACTGGAAAATCACGGGTAACACCGCAGTATTCAGCTAGTTTAAAACATGTTTGAATGAATCCTAACTAATATTATAAAAGCGAATCTTTCTTTGTCTCTCTATCTGTTTGTTCGCTTTTCACAACTTAAACGGCTGAGCCGATCTTAACGAATATTGTCAGGAAGATAGTGTGTATCATGAGGACGGATATAGGGTACATTTTCTCCCCGAAACGCGGAAAAACTGGAAAAACGCGAGTAACATCACAGGATTCAGCTAGTATAAAATTCGATTGAAAAACTACCCAGCGTAAAGATAACGTTCTGGGCTACCCATTCATTAAAGTGATTAAAAAATAGCCTATAGTAGTAAAAACGTATTAGGTATTTAACATGTCCCTAGTAATTATGGAAACATAACTTCTGAGTTATTAATAGTTAAGTGAAAACTCTACTAAAACCATCACACAAGAGACGATTAAATCGCATCGCAGCCGGTTAAGCTAATCATGGTGAACTTCTTGGTTAATTGGTGCTTTGCTTATTTTCTCACCACTTACTTATAGCTTAACTGATTGTGAACTGATTGTGATTGTGTTCTCATTTATAACGAAAAACAAACAAATCAGACAAATGACGATAAATAGATATAGGAACCAGAGATCTTAGTGTACCTACTACTACCTACCTAACCTAACCTACCTTCTAACATTCAATAGTAAATAATCACAATTTTGGAGATCGATGGGGGAGGCCTGTGTCCAGCAGTGGACGTCCTATGGCTGAAATGATGAATCACAATTTATACTAGAACGGTAATGGTGCATCCTATATTTTTAAGGAATTTAAGTGACGAGCTAGTCGTTTGCCTGATAGTAAGCGTCACGCTTGCCCATAAAAGTTCAGTTCAAAACCCTAACGCAGTGGCGTTAGTCACTGAGATAATATAGTACCTAGTTAAATATAAATTATGAAAATTATCTCTCAATATTAGATATAATGAGGCCTATTCTGTCATACAACCTCTCTTTTCATTTTAATACGTGAGAGAAGGATGGCAACAATTTTAGGGCTGTCATATTTAGTTTAGTTTAGTTTAGAGTGCTTCATGGGTGCAAGTACCGTTCTTTTATCGATCGTCAAATTGACAGTTGAGGTCGTAAAATTCGATAATATGCCATTTTTTCAGTACTCGCTGTGATCGATTCTATGGCATTTTAGCGAATTTGACGATCGATAAAGAACGGTACTTGCACTGCAGAATCGATGCCATTATCTTTGTAAACATACCTATTCTTCCATCCAAAACATTGTACCTTATTGCACACTGCTGCTTGGCAGTTCCTAAAGTAACAAAGAGTACGTAAGTACCCCTGGCTTTTTCAAGGCCAGAGTGAATAGGTATCTTCTAAGTTTGCGTGCTTCATCTTCGACCACATCGTCGCTTACCAACAGGCGAGCAGGAGGCCAAACGTGGAATTATTCGCGATAAAAAAAAACTAAGTATTTACTGTAAGTAGTAAGTAGCTCACCCTTTATTTTGACTCTTCGTTAAAAACAATTAAGAAACAGTTTAAAAGCCCTATTACACAACTACAGCAAAAATTAGAGATGTTTAAAGTTAAGCTTGATACACACTATGCTGCTATTAAAGCAGTTAGCTTTCAAATTGCCGCGTTGTGCAGAGAGTGCAGCATTCGGCAGCAATTAGCTAAGCTGTGAACTGATTATATTTTTAGAGGAGTTCCTGAAAATTTGCTTATTCGTGATACTGTAGTTCTTTTTTTCAGAAAAAAAACATGTTTCTTTCGTCTCTTCAAACAAAGTACAAACTAATTTACGTTCGATATTGGATTTTTTGATCCAGAACAATTAAAAAATGTTTTTAATAATTGAAGTTAAACTTTTTTTTTGCATAACAGTTTTTTTATTAAATGTCGATTGAAATATAGGAAACTCCACCCACAACCTTATTACGGTAAATATCCCCGCGTTAATAACCATATAACAGTGTTTTAGTGTATTTAATTTTATATATTATTTTCTATGTATATTTAACTGATAATGATGTAGCAATAAGGAGTACCTACCTTCGTAAAAATAGCTAAGTATTTTTAAGTAGTTTTGTTTATTCTTTGTATTTAATGAAGCTTAAACAATAATATGATGTTCTTCAGCAGAACCTAATACGTGTAATTCTAATATCAAAACAATACTTATGCTATAATCAACATTATTGTTTAACGATCTTATCGGTGTCGATCAGCAACTGGAGCACGGTGCGTTCAAGTCAGTATAAAACGCCGTTACTTCAGAGATTGTAAACTTTTTTTTTTCAAGTTTCTAACATTTATTTTAACTCAAATAGTGGAAGTAGCTCGGATCCAAATATGTACTAAATTGCTGTATTGATGCATGTGCTCTCGTTAATCGTTTAAACCTAATGTTTTGTGGGTTTGGGTATTGGGTACCAGACTAACACTAAGCACTTATACTGGAAAATATAAGTTTCTATACCTCTATATTTTTTGTTATATTCAGCACCAAATTTTTTTATTCAAAGGCTTGAATACCTCACAAGCTGCTATTAGGGAAGATTTTAGTAGATATAGTCCGTCGCTAAACCAACCTGACTTCAGGTCAGATATGATTTTAGAAATATTGAGTGACTGCATTTTATTTTTTTATATTTAATAATAGGCTTGCGTTTGACCGCCAACTCGCCTGATGTAAAGCGACGATTCGTTCTACGGTGGAGCACGCTTGCCCGTAGAAACCGATTCACTCGTGATTTGAAGACACCCAGATTGTAACTATCGGGGAACACCCATTCAGGCAGCGAATTCCACAGACTAGCAGTTCGCACAATAAAAGTGGAACCAAAGCCCCGTACTCGTTTCGCTTTCTCGGAAGATCAACCATAAAGCGGTGTCAATTTTTTTGTGCCCGCTCTGGCATTCCGATAGGAAAATGGGCAGGAGGGAATTAGATCATGCAGATCCGATGCACACTCTCCGAAATCTATCCGATAAAAAACCACTGCATGCAGCAACAGTAGAATTATGATTTCGGTAAGAGCTCCAAATTAGTAAAAGTAGAATAGCTATACTCTAGTTTCTTTAACGTGATGCATAATACATTACATTGGCGGAATTCTCATGTTTTTATGAGTAGGTTAGGTAATAATACTTACAATACAACTAAACATATTTTTTCCAACCAAGTCTCCAGCTAGAAAAAGGCCTGTGGAGACCATCCGTGTCATGATCGTGGCAAAACAAACTCTGCCAGGGGCGTGGGCGGTCCGCACGATGCAACTCAGGTTGGTAAGGCACGAGCCGACTTATTGCGACCATCTATATTTCGACTAGGTACGTGCTATACCTAGCTATTCTATTCAGGCTAGGCAAAATAGAGATTGTTCATGTTTTTTTACAAATTGTAATGACAAAACCATTTCGAGCAATAGACTTACTGATAGCACTGCAGAGCATTGTCTGTGCCATTGTCTGGCCCCAAACTCGGCTCAGTCTGTGTTTTGGGGTCCGAAAACTACAAGGTCTGAAAATTTGGGCAATCCCACTGCTGAACATATCCCTCTCCCAACACACGCGAGCTAGTGTTTTCATTGAACGCTGTCAAAACGTCGACAAAACTGGCTGAAAATCGAATGAGTTTAAAACCCACTTGCACGACCGATATAAATCTCGATTTGACAGACTTCGAATGTCAAATCATATGTAGGTAAAAAAAATTAAAGTTTAATTTGTTGTGCAAGCCAGCCTAAAAAATATTGCGAAATCTTTTTATTTTATTTTATACCCCACTTACCCTCTACCCTTGTAGGTACGTAGTCCCATTTTTCAGTGTAAAACATGTAGCTGTAGCCACATGTTTTAGTAAAAAACTAATGTAAAAAAGCATTAATATAAATTATTTACTTACTTTACTTCGCATTTCAAATGATAATGCTTTTCAATTCAACAAGCTAATCTAAACTAAGTCATCTTCAACCAGTTCTTTTTATGTGATTAATAGTAGTCAGTTGCAATGTCACATCCATCACCGATACAAACATTTATATGAAACTAGCGACTCGCACGCCCGGCTTTGGATGGGTGTAATTTACGTGTGAAGCCAGGGCGGGTCGCTAGTTATACATATAAACCTTCCGTGAAAATGTATCTAACTGATAGTAAAAACCGCATCAGAATCCGTTGCGTGGTTTAGTAGGATTTAGCGGCCATACAGACAGACAGACTCGGAAAGCGACTTCAATTTATACTATGTAGAGAATAGAGATACTAGACAGCTACTTCGACCAAAATAACATGAATGGACGGGCCCAGAAGAAGCGCACTTTTGAAGATTACAAAACGAGCGCCGGCGCTCACTTCGTTTCAGTCGGTCTCTAGCCGTAGGAAGTGCGACACGAGTCTATTGTTACATGATAACGAAACATCTGCAAAATTATGCCTTCGTGTGCTTTCCCGAAGTGTAGGTAAATACACAACAAAAAACCGCTACCTATTATTTGTAACAAATGTATTGTACCTGGTTATAACTAGGTATTGAAGTATATGTCCGACGGTTTTGACTCGTTTTTACTGAGCACGTTCAATGGTTATGGCCCGTCCACAAGCCCTTCTTTCCCACTGGGCACTCTGGGCACGTGCCCAGGGCCCCGCGATCGATAGGGCCCCCCTAGTTCCTGTCAGATCACCAAATGATAACCAATATTTATTACCGACAAACATATTTATTTCGAAAAAATCATAGGATAATGACTGACTACAATACCTACTTGCTTATTAGCTTTACTCTACTCTCGCCTGAAAATCAGCATATCACTTTCTTTGTCTATTCGAACAAAATAGTGCTCTGTCAAGGTCATAGGCCCCATTATTGTGCCCAGGGCCTCTAATAGGTTAAAGACGGCCCTGCCCGTCCATTCATTTTAATTTGGTCGAAGGACAGCTAGGGATAAAAAAGCCGACGATAACATCACAGCTTTTAACATCGTCATAAATCGAAAGAAGAGAAAACCAGAACCGAAGTATCAGTTTAATAACTATAGTTTCAGTAGATCTAAAAATGACAGTTAAGATAATAATCGCAGGGCGCTTTGCGTAGTCATTTAATTAATTAAAACCTCACATTTACTGATATGTAATTATTAATCCTTGTGTGTCAAGTCGGAGGAGCTAAGTGCTATCACTAATCAAGATGCAGGTGGCTCTCACCTGCACTCATTTAGTTAAGTGCATCTAGTTTGAACGTATCGGTATTCCAAGTAAACAGAATTAGTGTTATATTTGATGGACCACTATTTGACTAATCTATCCACGTCTCAAGCCTACTTTGCTTAATTATGATGTAGTTTTACACCTGTTTCTTTTTGCGCGTTTTCAGGCTTGTGGTTTGCATTACAACATTTGCAACTGCTTCATTACAAAGGTAACCATTTTATAAAAAGACCTATTGCACCAAACATGACAAAAAAGTCAACCTCATTTCACATAAAACACAATTTATTTTTTACAATTTTAAAACTGAGATTTATACTAAAACTGGTATTCGTACAAAGTTTAATGGATAAAAAACTATAAGCGTTTGAAGGTTCTAAAAGATTAGGACAAACGGACAGACAGACCATTGGCGGATCCAGGGGTGTTTTGGGGGGGGGGGGGGGGGGCCATGGCCCCCATGTAAAAATTAAGTCGTATGTATGGATTTCAATTTTTCGATTTTATTCCTTCGAACCTTGTCAGAATGCCCCCCCCCCCCCCCCCCCCCCAAATGAAATCCTGCATCTGCCCCTGAGATGATACCCAGACGGATCGACGCACGGACAGAACGAACTTAGGTATAAGGGTTCGTAAGGAACCTTTAAAAAAGTGACCAATTGCCGATGTTTCTAAAAATAGTACACATCGCTAAGCGATATGTTTGGTTTAACAATGTCAGCGACTTGTATCGGAGGAATGCAAAAAAAAACTTGGCGCAATATAGTGTAAATATTAAATACCGCTAGCTCTCGAATCTTTAAAGGCATCGTCTAGATAATGCCGGCTTATTACCACAATCATTTTAAAGGATCTGCTAGCGTTTTAAAAATTAAGCCCTCGCGAAAGGAGCGATGAAGACATCCGATATATCAGTTGGGAATCGCGAGCAAATCGAATTAAATCACTCACTGGCTGAAAAGAATCGTTCCTTGGCACGAATGGACAACAATGCCTGTTATTAAAAAAAGAATGGTGATAAAGAAGGTATAAATTATACCGTAATTAATGCGGAGTACTGTGACGGGGCGTGTGGTAGAGCTTCTCATTTCGCATGCGAAGCCGTGTTCACTGATTACCGCTTCAGAGGAACATTGATAGCCGGCGATAACACACTCTTTTGTACAGTTAATTGTGGCTAATTTAGACACGGAATTGGACATTCACATTGCAATATTTTAATGGGGAGGGTTGGATAATTCATTTGCAGTTTCAAATAAAATTACTTTTTAAAAGTAAGTTACGTACAATGTCAACTTTTTGATGTTTAATTGGTATTTTATTTGTCATTAAAGAATGTTACAAAACAGTCAACCGGGTGCTTTTTTTGCTAAATTCTAAGAGTGTCAAAGATAGGTACTAAAACAATTTAAGCTTCTAGGACGTAGAGTAGGTATTGCAGTAGGTACTATTAGCATCCTCTTTAAAATGTAGTAGTAGCCTTTGATGCTTATGAAGACACTAATTGTAGTACTTAGTTTCTCCGTATTTTATTATTTTTGCACGCTTTTATGGTAACACAAATAAAAAGCTTGAGGATTAGGTTCGGATTCAAGATTGTTTGAGAAAAGTTATTGTAATAAATTTAACAGAAAATTCAATAAGCGGGATTAATATCCTAACTTTCCACCTCTAGAGGTGGGATATTTAATATTTAATTCTAATTTAAATGGGACCACTCTAAAGATATAGTCTATTAAATAATAGTCAAAATCGTTTCACAATTATTATTGGCGTTGATATTGCATATAATACACACAAAAAACAGTCAAATGTATAGAGTACCCAAGGACGTTATAAAGCCTAATGATTTTTACGTCTTTAAGAGCTTCGACCAAAATAAAATGAATGGACAGGCCCAGTAGAAACGCATTTTTGAAGATAACAAAATGAGCGCCGGCTCTCATTTCGTTTCAGTCGGTCTCTAGCCGTAGGAAGTGCAACACGTGTCTATTGTTACGTGATAACGTAACATCTGAAAAATTATGCATTCTTATGCTTTCCCGAAGTGTAAATACACAAATAATACCGGGATCTATTTTTTGTAACAAATATACTGTACATTTTTATAATTAGGTGTTGAAGTACCTATATGTCCGACGGTTTTGACTCGTTTTTACTGAGCAATTTCAATGGTTAGGGCCCGTCCATTCATTTTATTTTAGTCGAAGTTTGAGAGTACCTCTTTATTTGAAGTCTGTTGAAATATTTCAATAATAGTATTGTCAGTAGGTATTGTCAACGCGCAAGCTAGACAGTCGGTTAAAAATCTCATCTGGATCGGCACCGCGGGCCGACATGTGAATTGAATTGCATTGTCACGTGTTACGCTCCGGCACTCTGCTAGCGGCACTATCGATACATTGAATTAATAACTGAATTTATATACACTGCCTATCATATTTCATCATCATTGGCAACTCATTCAGCCCACTGCATAACATATAAGCATCCTCCTCTTTCGTAAATTTTCCCTGTTTATCGAAACTTATCGCTCATTATTTTATTTAGGTAAAAATAAGTATTACCTTTTTTATTATTTAATAATATATGGAGCACGCTTGCCCAGAAGAAACCAATTCACTCCTGATTTGAAGACACCCAGATTGTAACTACCGGGAACACCATTCAGGCAGCGCATTTCACAGACTAGCAGTACGCATAATAAAAGTGGAATCAAAGCGCTTCGTACGGGTTTTCGGAATATAAACCATAAAGCGGTGTCGATACCTTTCGCTCGACGTTTCGACCATGTTAGAATAGCCGTGGTCACGTGCTAATTGAAAACTGCGGGTGAGTCCGGCGAGAAGAGCGGGTGTTTTGTTATTCTACCCTCACTTGATCTTGAAAAAACCCCTCCCACCTAATTTAAAGAGCGGCAAACTAGCATGTTATGCCACCTTAAAACCTGCAATACTAGTGGTGTTGACGGTGCTTTGCCAGCCGAACAGAGGTAGATGTAGGCTTTTTGAAACGATTCATGTTGAAGCTGTGTCCCAGCAGTGGTAACATGATAGGCTGATAATGATGATGATGATGAATTACACTAATACATTTTCTAGTAAACATTTGTTAGTAACCCTAAATTATCTATCCAATATTCCGTGTATTAATTAAAGCGGTACACACACGCAAGATCAGTTAAGGCTGGTGCAGACATCGCGTCGCGTCGTGCATCATTAGTTGCCCAGAGTGACGTTCAATAGCGGGTCTCGAGTGGTCGGCTGTCTGCATAAAGCTTTACACTCGTATGGATTTTATGAATGAACGTAGTCTGATAATGAGCAACGGCCTAAACATTTGTGTAGATAGGAAGGTAGGTATATAAAACTACAAGTAAAACTAAATAATAAAATATGTATGTTAATTATGATATACTAGTTGCGACCCGCGGTTTCACCCGCGTAGTGATGAAAAATGGTGATGATGATGATGATGAAAACTAGCCTATGTCACTATCTGGCTCTTGAATTATACCCATGCAAAAAATCAGGTCGATCCGTTATTCCGTTGCAGCGTGAAAGAGGCACAAACACACACACTTTCGCATTTATAATATTAGTATGATATGATATATAATTTATATATATATATATATGCATATAATAATATAAACGCGACATACCTTAAGGACAATGCGATTAAGTAGGACATACCTTATTTTTTCAATATCAAATGTTTAATGTGTCTGCGAAGTCTCATAATATGAACAAAATCAACTACTAAATGGATTTTGTTAAATAGTTTTTTCTTAAACTAAACTAGTACTTGATAAGATCAATATTATACCACTTACCTACTCAACGAATCGTATTACAAAATACTTACATCTTTAAATTTTAGGTATTTGGATTTTCAGGCATAAAACGAAAACTGCAAGCGTGCGATAGGTAATTATGTCCTTAACGGCCTCTTATAGCAAAGACGGTTTTAAATCAATTTTATTCAGTTAAATTACTATATTTGAGCTGGAAAAAAAAACGCGTCATAGATACATCTGTGTTTGAGTTTATGATTTGGTTCAAAACACGACAGAATAAACTTTCCTCGATCAAAAAAAATCTGAAACAAAGTCGATTCAGTTATTTTGTTTCGTTTTATGCTCTAATGAAAGCTCGTAACAACCTGGAAATTGCAAGTACAGACAAATAATTTTATACAAAAAAAAAAATTTGGATAGAATTTTGATAGTGAATAGTTTAGTTTTTTAGTGAAATTAAAAGCGTAAAAAGGTCGCGAGAATTTGCGCGCACCGCGTTCAGTACCGCGTAAGAAATATACTACGCAGGCGTCATCGAGGTCGGACCTATGTTCGTTTTTGTCGTTGTACTCCCCCCGCTGGCGTCATTACTCTTGGGTGGCAAAATACATCGTCGCTATAACTTGGCGGGGGCTGAGGGAGCGTTTTGTTGCCTACGCGACTCGGATAACTGGCCGTTAATACTACGGCCTCATGTTATAAACGACGCTACAGGAGCGTTTTGAGCTGTTGGTACAACTCTTCTTCTTGTACAACTCTGTGTACACAAACTTATACAAGATTCAACGTATAGTTGTTGTTTTTTTGCCCGTTTCACTAGGATCTCTAACCCTGTGTGTTAGCGGCGCGGCAGGCGGGAGGTCGCGCGTGCGCCTGCGACGCGTCACCGTCGTGACCGTGCGCACGCGCGCCTGCGCTGCTCGGTGCCCGCCCGCACTATTTTATCGCATTCATTATTTGGAAAAGGATTCCTAGGCTAGTAGGGCTGATAAACTTCAATTAACAACAATTCATAACATATTCGTAAATTTTTAAGTATGAATAAAGGGGTAAATTTTTGATGTAGGTACTCTCGAAAGTACATAATATATAAAAAATATTATTATGCGTGTAAGATTATGATGTCCTACTTGAGTACTAATATTATATTTAGATTGTAGAGAGATACCTAAGTGCCACAGCAATACAGAATTTTATACAGGACTGTCAGGGTACCTAGTGTACATACCTACTTAAAAACAGCCTACCGTAATTATTATCCACTATTAGCAAACACTAAACCTTTTAAAACTACTTAAGATGAGGTTTTCCTACTTTTAAGCAACGCTTATTACTACAGATGACCATGAGGCTTGGTTTATTGTATTAAAGTCGCATTTAGCGGAGCAAAACCATGGCGCTTACACACAGTCGTGCGTTTCATTACTTCAATTTTTGAGGTATTTCTCATATTTTTCGAAAAGTAGGATTTTATTTCGGTCGAAGGATAAATGTAATGTAAAATGTAGGTTTCCTTCATAATTTTGAAATCTGTATAGTAAGATATCGTAGAAACAATTAAATAAATAGGTGTATTAATGAATAAAAAATCATCATCATCATCATCAGCCAGAAGACGTCCACTGCTGAACATAAGCTTCCCCCTTTAACCTCCACACTGAACGACAGCCTGCCTTTTGCATCCACTGGATGCCCGAAAAAAAATAAACAGGGAGAAATGCGCAAATCAGTGTTAAGTACCTTTTTTTTTTTCTATCGAGCGAAATGTATCTAATCCTGTTTAGGCCTTTAGAGTTTCCTAGATAAAACATTAAATTTCGATATGACTCCATTTATATAATTTTAAGCTAACCATGGAAGTAGACACACCAAAATTGCAAAAACTCGGAAAAGAGCGTCTTAAACATTTTTATAGATTTTTTTTTAATTACAATATTACCCTTGTAGACAACATTGTGCAGAAACCCTAGTATAAAGGCAGCATTCTTGCAAGCCTGTCAGCCTGTGGGAACGCTTCTAAGCAACCTTTGGACTATGAATCTATTCAACAGACAGATTAGTAAGCACCAGGGTTGAATCTCTACTCGAATGAGGTACAAAATTAAATATTAAAGGCTCTTTTTGTGAGCGCCAAATTTATTTACAAGATATTTTAAATGTAAAATGACTTAAATACCTACGATAGAAAATTCATGAAAAAAATTCAATTTGAAATAGGCATGTGTCCCAATGTTTAATTTATTACAAATAACCAGCTAAGCGATGAATATAACTAAATACATTACACATACTGAAAAAATAATTTAAATCGGCTAATAAATCTCTGCGGCTCAGTATAGTGCGCTCTTTGTCTAGCATGAAATTAAAATGGTTGTAACTTATTTATTAACCGACTTCAAAAAGAAGGAGGTTATCAATTCGACTCTGTTTTTATTTATTTTTTTAATATTTAAATTTTGTTTTCGTTGATATGCTCTATTTATGATCACCTTTTTTATGAGGTAATAAAAAAATTAGTCATCATGCCTATTCAAATAATTTTTTTATTTTATATTCTTAATAATAATATTTTTTATATTTTGAGAGAAGACAGGATAAAGCTGGTGCCTTTTCTCATCCTATAGATCTGTTCTCTTATCCACAAGTTGTTCCCCTCAATAGCACAGACTTTTATTTATCCTCTATACTGTAATTATTCCTCAATGTATACTGTACAATAATTTCATATTCCATTTTATAGGTACACTTAGGTACACATTTCATAATTGTATTTTTATATTCAACAGGGTCTCTTGGTGTTGGTTTCGGCCCCACCAACGCCTACCAAATGTCCGGGCTAGACTCGAGAAAGTTTACGAATAAAGGTTTATTTTTTCTATTATGGTGTGAACAATAAATAAATTAAAATAACTAACCTAGTGTTGGTACATTAATTTAGTAGGTACCTACTTATAAGCAAAAACAGGAAGCCAATTATGATTTCCTTGTCATCGCGAGTGGGCCAAACATGATGGGGATTTAACGAATGACTATTTTCGATGTGTTTACTATACCTACTAGTTATATCTATAATGTGGTCCAAAACCACAGAAATCATAAACATACCTATCGATTTCTATTTATTAGTAGGTAGGTACTTACTTGTAGGTAGTGGGTACATACCCAACGTACTTACAAAACTTTAGCAAGACTAATAATTATAATCATCATTCTCAGCCGTCCTTATCCCACTGCTGGGTAAATGACTCTTTCTTGCTATGAGATCTGCGTCTGTCCTGTGGTAATGGAGTCCGGGTTCAACCAGCGATGGTGACAATATCGTCGACTCAACGCTCCACTGACCTTTCCTCGGCCACCACACCAAAATAAATTTAAGTTGGTAAGTCAATAACAATCTATATATTTAAAAAAATCATCCCTATTTACCTTGGTCACGCCATAACTTCAGAAGGACTTTACTGATTTCATTCATATTTTTTTAAAGCTTTCTAATAATTTGTAGGATGTTCTTACGGAAATAAAAATTAAGAAAATTGCGCAGTAAACTTAACGACGATTTTAACTCGCGGGTGAAACTGTGGGGCTGAGCTAGTAATTCATAATTTTGATTTAAGTAACCAACCAACATAGAAACGTAAGTAGTAAGTTACCTGTTACCTAATTCTATAGAGAACGAAACAACAAAACATTCGCGTTCTCTATAGAATTAGGTAACAGGTAAATTTCTACTTACGTTTCTATGTATATACCTATACGATACGATATATATAGGTATTTTAGCTCTATTTTTCTTGCATTAAAAGTGCATATACCAATTTGTGTAGATACTTTGGCATGGTGCATAGGTAATCGACTTCGGGCAGGTTAAAAAAATCACAAAGCCTGTGCGTGTAGACTAGCGGTTTTATTGATTGCTGCTTGTCGGAATCGGTAGAGGTTTAAAATTCTTACTATTATGAAACCCATGACTATAATATAGCGTTTTACCACAACTCACCTTAAGGAAATTGAGGAAATGATCTAAGATGGATTAAGCTTGTTCAAAATGTTTGAGGATCCTTTTTTTACATGAATCATTAGGTTTAGGTACCTTCGCAACGTCTTTTAGTCCAAAATACCTCAGTGCCTTAAGACGAAAGACTTCGACCAGTGTGTGTTACCAGTGATGACAAACGGCACTGAAACGTGGTCTCTCATTACGAGCCTCATAAGCAAGCTCAAAGTCGCACAACGAGCTAAGGAGAGGGCTATGCTCGGGGTTTCTCTACGAGATTGAATCAGAAATGAGGAGATCCGTAGACGAACGAAAGTCACCGACATAGCCCACCGGAATAACAAGTTGAAGTAAGGCAGTGGGCAGAGCACATATCACGCAGAACAGATGGCCGATGGGCCTGAAAAGTTCTGGAATGGAGACCATGGACCGGTAAGCGCAGCGACGGACGTCCACCCAAAAGATGGACAGACGACCTAAAAGAGACCGCAGGGAAACGCTGAATGCAGACCGCTTCCAACCGGCCCTGTTGGAGATCAATCGGCGAGGCTTATGTCCAGCAGTGGACGTCCTATGACTGAAATGATGATGATGATGAGGTACCTACCTATATACATATTTGAAAAAGATTTTTCCCACTACAAAATGTATCTATTCCTCCTTTCAATGCATTTATTCTATCATTACAATGACCTCCTTTCGGCTTAGCATACCTACTAACCTTTCCTTATAACCCTGTATACCTACCTACTCGTACACACAAAAGACTAGACTAAGTAGGTACACACTCGTTTACTAAACAATATTCTAGCTAGGTATACGATTTAACGCGATGATAGCTCAGATGTGTACGCGTGGGTTCAAACCCCAACAGCGAGCGTAAAGGAAAACATCGTGAAGAAACCATAAAATGGTGATAGAGTAGGGTGCTTTTTAGTGCTCGGCTAGGTAGCAATTATTCAAGTTTGAAATCTGCAACTGTGTCTATCAGCAGCCTCACTTGTGAGCCAATTTCTATTTCAAGCTACGTGTTTACCATTTTCGACCACAGTCACTTCACATCAGATGATTCCATCCTGATGAATTTGCACCCAAGAAAATTTTACAACAATTTTTTTTTCCTTACCAAGAACCAAAAAAGCACAATTACATATATACATCTATAATGGTTATGCAAAATGCACATAGGTACATATCTACCTAAACACAACCAGATTCAAAGCAGTGTCGTGGTAATACCAAATAAACAATTTAAGTTAATTAAACTGGGTAAAAATACCATCTCGAAAATTGGACTGTAGTCAACTCACCCGTGGGTGAGATTCTTGATAGATGAGCAGAGCTGCCACCTAACCCAAGTTTTGGTAACTCGTTTAGGATGTCAACCATAAAAAAAACTAAAACGTATTTACAAATGATCTCCGTTATCGAGGACCAAATGCAACTCAACGAGACTCACTAAATCCAACGGCGCCAAAATCACAAAGCATGAGTATAGCATCTGAGTCACCAAGAGCATTGTTCCAAAACGCATATTTCAACAGCCACAAGTATAAGGTACTCCCATAACAAGGAAGTCGGTGGATAGTTTAGGTGCTTCATAAAATCGTTCGTGTGTCCCAAGTTTATGATTATCGCCGGGACTTCGCGGGTTATTTAAAGACGGATGGCTTCAATGGCTCCAGAATATTTTCAAATAAGTTGGAAACCAGGATATAAGATAGGGAAATGATCCGAGACTTTTGAGTCAGAGTGGAGATAGTATTCTTTGTTGTAATATATTTGGAAATATATTTCAAGTTATTGCAGTAAACAGAATATACGATTATTTCCTTGCATCACACTAAAATACAAATGCGAATGTTTATGTAGATGAGTTGAGTTTGTTCACATCAATTATGACAGCTGACTCGTTCTGTCTCTCGTCTCGATGTCCTCAGATTTTTTTACTAGTATAAGCTTTCCATTCAACTGCAACTCAGTTTGATTGCAACGCGGATAGTTTAGTTTGTGATCAATGCCACCAGAATAAACCCCAAATTTAGTAGTTACCTACACCATGGGAGTGTTGCCTCAGGCAGCGAGCTAGGAGGGTACTGATGCGTTCCTATAGTGATCCCAGTACTCTCTGTTTGGCACAGAGGCGGCCACCGAGAAGGTTTAAGTGGGCGCAATCTCACATAAACCAGCTACACCCCAATGCAGCTGGGTATCTTCCGAAGATTTCCCACCGTTACCAAACAAAGGTACTTACACTATGAGGGAAGCAACCTCTGAAAATGAAATCAACGTCACCCATCAACCTGCCATCAAAGAGTATCACTTCTAATGACATTCAGGCAATTTGCTTACGTATCATAATTATGTAGATTATGGCTCTAATGCCAGATTTTTCAACTTTTTGAAGGCCTGGGGCATCACACCAAATGATGTGTGAGTGTGTAACGCAGTCAGCTCCGTAACGGCTTAATAGATTTGGATGAAATTTGGTATAAAGGTAGCTTATGCCCTGGATTTGGTATAAAGGTAGCTTATGCCCTGGATTATAACAAAGGCTTTTTATCCTAAAATACTGAATACTACTGATGTTCTTTTAAGATAGCAGGTGAAACCGAGGGGCACAGCTGGTGGTACTTATTATCATTGTTCTTATAAAACATTGTTTTCATGGTGTTATGATGGGGGTGTTAGTGACAGGCGAGCCGACCGGCTCCGTCAATTATTATTAGTCTGCTGCTGAGGCATCATCATCGCCGTCTTCGGTTGACCGAGTGGCACCGACAGAGGGTAACGTGTTCGTGAGGCCGTAGCGTCACAATAACACTCTAGAATCTAAAGCAAACAACGGGGACGTACAATTAGGTACACATCTTACCGCAATTTTTTATGAATATTCCTAGCAAACGCCTCTAACAGTCAAAGCCCTTGGCTTTTTCAGGCGTGTCGTAGGTATACTTTCATGTGCGACGCCGCGACTGCAGATAACGAGCAGTCTTCCAGAACTCAAAGATAAGGCTGCGCCGCGCCGGCCAAGGAGCCGGGCGGAATATTTTTGGCGCCGTTTTTCTTTCGAAGACTTTTATCTTTGAAATAATGCTAGCTTTCAGAGATAGTCCTGAATTACGGACAGGATTTTTTTAGTTACCGTAATTTACAACCTCCAAAATACAATGCATAGTAATATCATAGGTTTTATTGGCCAAGCAGAGAGGTTTCATATCAAATTTGAGAAGTCGGCGTGTTCCCTTTATCCATATCCATACCTAGATATTCATAACCAGTTACAAAAAAATAATTTATTTACTTAGCCGTTTCATAACCAGTTATCAAACATGACCTTTTTTCCACATTCTTAAATAGTAATCGTTCCGTTTTCGTAACTCTCACCAGCTCTGAAAATAGACTTCTATTCACTGTTCTTTAACCAGTTATTAGTCAGATATTTTTTTTCCTTTTAAATAAATAACTAAAAATTAATTTAGTAGTAAGTGATGTATTAATTATATAATGATAATATTTTATTTAAATAAATAAATTTAGTTTACTTTTCTCTTTTTTTTTCTTTTTCGTTGTGTGCATTTATATATTTGATCGACGATAGTTTACGTATCTTTTTGATCTGACGATCGCTCGTGCTATTATTTTATTTGTAAAGTATACTTAATGAACATTGGCATCTACTAAAATAGTTGATCGCCCTGAACAGTGACCTCGTGACACCTACAACTCTTACTTTTACAACTCTTTCTTAGACCAATTTTGCTCATATTTGAATTTTAAAATTGTATTGCATATTTTTTTTTATTGAATAGCCGTTTAATATTATAGTTCACGCAGTACTCGCCTACGGCGTAGCTGCGTAGCGCGTAGAGACATTAACCTCGTCCGGTCATTAACCTCCTCTTGCCGAACTCGACGCCCGAATTCGAAGCGCCCTGTGAACTTAGTACACCCACCTTCCCAGGTCAAAGAGTAATGGCCTAGACCCTTTTCATGCCACCAACCAATGCACTAAGAAAACGTGCAGTTTGACGATTCATAATCGAATTATACCTAGGTCCTAAGCTACAACTAAATACGTTTTAGTCTGAGTTGCATAACCTATAAATTACAATATCGCGTTCGAGACCTTATTTACTTATGTTTTACTCGTCAATGCAAGGACTTGTAATACAAAGTCCTTGGGGCAATGTCACTTTGGACCTTAGGTATACCTAAGGTCCAAAGTGACATTATAAGTATTGAGTACGGACAATGTAGTTTTTATTCCACGTTTCGTCAAAAGTAATCGAAACTTTTACAAACAACAACAAGGAACTATTTACGTAATGAGGAAAAAGGTTACGCGTAGAGAGTGTACTAAGCTGAAAGGGGTTCAGTATCCATTATTATGAACAATGTTTACTATGACACTAACCCTGAAATCGCCAATATAATATCAGCTATGTTCCTTAGAAAACAGTCCTTCACACTCGACAAATCGTATGGAACAGTTTTTTTTAAATAGGATTGTGTTTGACCTCTAACTCGCCTGATGATTCGGTCTACGATGGAGCACGCTTGCCTAAAAGAAACCGATTGACTCATGATTGGATTATTTTGATTGTAACTATCGGGTAACACCCATACAGACAGCGCATTCCACAGACTATAGCAGTTCGCACAATAAAAGTGGAAACAAAGCGCTTCGTACGGGTTTTCGGAATATCAACCATAAATCGGTTCGTGCCCGCTCTGGCAGTCCGATAGAAAAATATGCAGGAGGGAATTACATTTTGCAGATCATATGCACACTCTCCAAAATGAAATAATGCTCTTATTCTTTCTCTCTTTCTCTCTCTATCTCTTTTATGAAAGTCGCGGGCCGCAGCTGATGTTCTTTAAAGACTGCGGCCACACAGATATTAGGTAGTAGATCTGTGACTGGCCACAAGTATATTACTTTACTCTATGCCACAAGTTTACTGCCTCAGAAAAGAAAAGTAAAAAGAAAGAAAATGAGAAGGAAAATCTGTCGCCAGACATTATGAGTGAACCATGATTGAACATTCTTATTTAGATCAACGCATCGAACTCCGCATCCAAAGAACTTGGACTTTGGACTTAACTTTTGGTTTTTGGGTTAGGTCTCAAAGTTCTTTGTCCGCATCACAGTTGCTCCCTTCAATACACAGTGCACAGGGGACAGTTGCAGTGATGACATATGGTACTGAGACGTGGTCCTTAACTGTTGGCCTTTTGGAAAAGCTCAGAGTCACACAGCGGGCAATGGAGAGAGCTATGCTCGGAGTATCTTTGCGCGATAAGATCCGAAGTGTGGATATTCGCCAAAGAACCAGAGTCACCGACATAGCTGTTAAAATTTGCAAGTTGAAGTGGCAATGGGCAGGCCACATCGCTCGAAGAACCGATAACCGATGGGGAAGAAAGGTTCTGGAGTGGAGACCACGAACCGGAAGACGCAGCGTAGGGAGGCCTCCCACTAGATGGACCGACGACATTGTGAGAGTCGCGGGTATCCAGTGGATGCAAAAGGCGGGCTGTCGTTCAGTGTGGAGGTTAAAGGGGGAGGCTTATATGTTCAGCAGTGGACGTCTTCCGGCTGATGATGATGATGATGATGATCACAGTTGCTAACTGATTTCGAATGACTGACGTTTCGTTTATAAGGGTGCAACCAAAGAGCTTATGGATTCGTCAAAGGGTGCAACTGGCTACAACAAATTTCTTTAAAAAAAATGCCTTGACAGCCGTTCTAATTTGATCAATTTTTTTTCTGTGTTTACTACTGATGTTAGCCAACTCCCAAAACTGCCTGAAACAAAACACGAATAAGTCAAGAACATGCAACCTCCTTGACGCCCGTTCGGAGTGCAGCACCAATCATCACGCCAACTTGAAACAGACGAATGGAGCCAGCGCGAACCGCTCCGACCATCGATTGTGAGTGTGCTCTAATCGTTCATTTTTATCGGGCGGGCCTCGGCCGTGATAGATTATCCTTTAGCTTCCTTTTTGAGCTTCGACCGGCTATGAGTGGCGGGAGGGGGTGGTGGGAACAACGTCATTGCCCTGTCAACTGAACAATACTAAGCAGACGACGTTTCGTGTACCAGCCAATACGGAATAGGTGCTAAAGTGAGGGATCGATTAACTCTTTCGACACTGTTTTTGTTTCTAGTCTATTGTGATTTTTATTCTCTTTGTTTACAAAAAAAACGCTGCATCATACTTAAGGTGGATGGTCCTAAGCTAGCTGGCTAGGTTGTCAAGAGATGGCGCTAAAGTTGTTATTTTTATAAATGAATTGAAACCCAATCTAATAAAATACCCATATTTTTATTATAAAACAAACACATTCACTATTGCACGTCCCGTCTTCTATCTTCTTTATGAATCCTCTCCACCTTAAAGTTGCTTGGAAGAAATCCATTTTAGCAATAAGGCCACCAAGTGTTGCATTAGTTTTTTTTATCAGGATGTGTTACTCACTTGTGGTTAGAACAATAAAGAGTTTGTATATCTATCTGATTTATTCATTTTGTACGGAATCCAATACCTACTTAGATAATTTACATCTCAAATAAGCGTACTTCGCCCATTGTAGGTAGATAATGAGGCCTATTCTGTCATACCACTCACTAAACTAAACCAAACCAATCTGATAGGACTAAAATTATCTGCCTCTCTTTTCATTTTAATACGTGAGAGAAGGATGGCAACAATTTTAGAGCTGTCAAATTTAGTCTAGTTTAGTTTAGATTGCATCAGAATTGATGCCACTAACTAATATTTTACTTATAAGTTTCTGCTACCTCATTATTCATTGCTTGTCATAATCATTTAACCTTGTCACATTAAAGTTTTTACATCAATTTAAAAAGCCGTTAGAGCGCGTTATCTGTAACGTGCATACATTGTGAACTGATAAGCTATTAATTAGAAGTATGTATATGTTAATTTAATATCAAAAG
Organism: Agriopis aurantiaria; assembly: GCA_914767915.1. Lineage (NCBI taxonomy): Eukaryota > Metazoa > Arthropoda > Insecta > Lepidoptera > Geometridae > Agriopis > Agriopis aurantiaria. The sequence continues at coordinate 4,887,317 of OU611991.1, read as the reverse complement.
CTGCGCATGCGCAATGATGCGGCACCTCCTATGGGAAAATACCCATGGTCAGGCGGTATTCGTACCAAACTCCTTGGGGGAATATCTAGTAGGCTAGTGGCTTATTCTTATAGAATTAGTATTATACAAAATTTGTGCTTATTCTAATTTAGTAGTTTATTTCATAGGGAAAACTCATTGCACTTTATGGTATTCGGTGCAATAGCTGACCCAAATAAACAAAGTTTTTGTCTATAAACAAGTGAATAAGGTACCGTTATTTATATTTTTTCAGCACTATTAAGTCTGCACACACGCACACACACACACACACACAACAATCGACTGGCTAAACTGGTGTAAATGGTCCATAAGATAAGACCCTCATCTGTGGGCGTAGGTACGTTGGGGCAGGGTGGGGCGCTTGCACCACCCTGCCCTTGCATGCGGCTGGCCCAGGCAGGACCTCTGGGTGGCCGATTTTTTTAATTTACAGCTTTTATACTCATAAATTAAGATGGTTTTATTTTCTTCCGTTCATATTCTTTGTATTCATAGAGCCCAAAAGTATGAATGTGTTGTAGAAGCTAACTTTTTGGAAATCCCCAAAAAGCAGGCTTTATTTTGGGAATTCCCAAAAAGCAGGCTTCAAAAATTACAATGATTACACCAAACTTGGTTACAGTCAACAACGACAAAAAGCCGGTTTGTTAGCGTGTGTATGATGAGTGTGCATAGAAAACAGCTTTTGGAAGCGAAAAATTAATTTAAAACTTAAATTCTGACAAGATTTAGCGAACATGGGTTAGTTTTAAAAGAAAGATACATAGTTATAGGTGTTTACTTATATGATTATTGTTTAACTAAAGACATTTTCGGTACCTACTCTAGATTTTTAGTTTTTGTCCAAGCCTAAATTAAAACCTGGCTACGCCCATGCCCTCATCCCATTTTAGTTAGACAATGAACATAATAGAGTAGATCTATGGTTGTTCAGGGTCATAATTCAAGTGGTTAAGAATAAATAAATGAATAAATATTCGGGCCATTTCTTCACACACAGTCATCTGACCCCAAACTAAGCAAAGCTTGTGATATGGCTGTCAGAGACTGATATACATACATATATAGTTTTAAATACATACTTCAATAGATATAAACAACCAGATATAGAACAAACGCAAATGTTCATCACATAAATGTTTGTCCTAGGCGGGAATCGAACACACGCCCCCAAGCTCAGAAGGCAGGTTCACTACCAACTGGACCAACGTGCTATCTAAAAGAAGTCTAAGAACGTGTGGAAACATAACTGTGATTATAACATAAGATTCACCCAGAAACAACAAACAGACTGATTCAAATAATTATGAGAGACGCGAGCAAAATCCACTATGCACCATAAAATATAAGGTCTAGACTGCATGCGTCACCCTTCGGTTCTCACGCAACGTGCTTTCTAGCTCGCCGCCTTTTTGCGCACTCCCCTTAACCACAGTACAGGAAATATGCAGTAAAGAATATTCACATTGATTGGTTATTAAATTTTATAGGAAAAATAACTGAGTCAATGGTTAAACTATAAAATGTAAAAAAAAATAGGTTTTTTTTTTTTTTGCTAATGTAAATTTGCTCTGAAAACCATCAAAATTATTCCCTTAAAAGGACAAGATAAAACTCCCTAAAGAGTACTTATTATTATAAAAAAAATCATGTACCTAATAAAACAACATGCAACGAAGTTATGGCAAACATACGTTTTTTTTATTATTATTTGAAAGCCCAAAGAGGGTATTTTTGACTGGTTATTTTGACTTACTGAACTATACCGTAACAACGCGTGTTATTATGGTCCCTATGGTCGGTCCCTATAAGTCTGATTTTCAGAGATTCTCTACTGATTTCTAACTGTAGCGTGGCCAAGAAAAGGTAAATAAAAATATTCCTATCTATGAATTTACAACTTGAAATATGGTAAAGGAGAAACTAATGACCGGTTTTTTGCACCAGAAACGAGGTAGGTAAATGAGGTACCTATTGGAAAATGGATATAAAATAGATAGTACATTATACTACTAACACGGCTCCAACGGAAGACCAGGGGCCTTACGGACAAATTACGGACAACAATTGGAAAATCACGCGACCGCAAACCTTATCGCGCCCAGATACGGTTTGCGGTCGCGTGATTTTCCAACTGAGCGGATTAGGTGCCTGTAATAGCAGTTGTCCGTAAGGCCCCAGCGCTGGTTAACAGCCGGCATTATGCTGAGTTGGGGCCGATTTGTGACTTTATAACATGTGTCTTTTAGTGATAAAAAAAAGGTAATTTGGTCGCAACTAAACTTTTTTCTTTCTTTTTTTCTATAATATATTACCTAGCTAGCATTGTAATAAAAAAAATTACTGTATTATATTGGCTACCAGCTTACAATCTTACGCTCAACAATTTTGTAAAACTGATCAGAATTTACTGTTTTCGTTCAGCTTTTTACAGTGCTATGGCAACTGTCAGACGCATTCTTTCAGCGGACGCACTTTGGTAAGTAAAAGTAAGGTCTATCCTAATTTCGTATGTCAAGTTTTTACCTTACCTAGAGGTAAAATAAATAACACTCCCAAAACGTAGCGCAAGAGTATTCGTGGTTTTCAATCAGCTTTTTACAATGTTATTGCAGTTGCCAAATCAAATAAACGACTGGACCTAGTTTAGCTGAAATAGTTAATTTGAAATATCAATCATCATCATCATCTTTGTCAGCCTATCATGTTCCCACTGCTGGAATACAGGCCTTATCTCAGAGAGAGAGGTCGGGCTCTAATCCACCATGCTGGCCCAGTGCATGTTGGTGAATGTCTTTGAACTTTTGAGGTTCTTGGACATACTGGCTTCTCGCGATATTTTCCTTGGCAATTTTTTGAGCTATGGCAACGAATCTGTACGTAATTTATTTCGGTACTAAATAAGTCATTGATGCAGGGCCTACGATCGAACTGGATGCCGTTAGATGTTAAAGCGCACAAGTTACCGCTCGGCCACCATCACTGTTTAAAATATAAGTGAGAAATTAATAGACAATGTTTAATATCTTTTTTATTATAGAAACTGACGTGGTTTTAAAAATGTTTAATATCTTTAAGTACATAAGTGAATTATTGTTATTCTTTCAGAAAATAAAATATTTTACCATTGATTCGCTTTTTTTGTTCATAATGATTACAATGACCTCATTTCAGCTTGGTACGGTCAATATGTGTAACCCTGTATATATTATGTACAAAGATATAACGTTCTTAAAGGAAATATTTAATATTTTTATCCAGATATCGTGACGAGTCAGTCTGCCAGTGAGTTTTATTTCACTTTATATTATATCATTAACATTTTTAGCCTGTGATAGACCACTGTACGTACTGTACTCTCAACCCTAATAAACCCTCCGGCCACTTGGTCCACCGCCAGGCAATTTTTTTCACCTCTTGAATCCACCCGCTGAGGTATCAAAGTATAAACATAATATTAGCAATAGATATGCTTGATATAGGTTGCAAGAGCTGAACAATTAACTAAATAAACCTGAGGCTATTGTCAACAATATCAAAGTATATCTACGCAAACTGAAAACCCGCAAGCTACGTTTCTCCAAAACGGTAGACAAAACCCGATGCGTCATAACAAATTTCGCGAGCTGAAAGCTCGGTTCGTGCAGACCCACGAGACTGGGGGTGTGAGGTGGGGTGGCAGTTACCCCCTGTTTCCCACGCAACGACCTTTGTGCCTCCACGATGCACTTTGACAGACTTTACTAATTCAATAGATGGACGCGCAGCGCCGCTCTTCTTTACATTACTTAATTATATACTTCTAACTTGCAGCTTAGGTCATTTGAAGATATACCATACATTATTTGCGTTACTTTGAGAAAAACAGCTTAAGACGAAATGTGCTTCAAATTTGACGATTCGTCCTCACGAATATTCAAAAGTAGACCTTTAAAATCGATTAATTGACATTATTTCTTTATGTGTAATAAATGTTCTTGAAATATTTTATTCGGATGTGTTCACCGATACACGATTAAAAGAATTGGGCTCGATAAAAAAATCGTAATTTATCCAAAAAAAAAACACCCGTTTTTACGTTCCCTTCGATGGATGGAATCAACTTCATTCGGTTTCTATAGATATTTTTACCAAAAAAAATTGTGTGTAGGTAATCCTAACAATCATTCAAATACTTTAGTGATCGCAGTTTTTTTTAGTAAAAGCGTAAGATTATTTGTAGAAAATAAAGAAAAAAATTATATTGAAAATATTTGAAAGCACGTACCTACGCCGAGTATGCAAGCATTACCGTCAAACAAGAGTACCGTCTCTACCATTTCGCCTAAAAGAAAAAAAAACAATCCCTGAAGACCTCCACACTGAACGACAGCCTGCCATCTGCATCCACTGGATGCCCGCGACTCTCACGATGTCGGTTCATTTAGTGGACGGCCTACCTACGCTGCGTCCTGCGCCTACCTTAAGGTTCTTGAGTGGAGACCTATGTTCAGCAGTGGACGTCTTCTGGCTGATGATGACAATACCTGTAACTAAGCACAGTCTTTTCTCAGAGAGAGAGAGAGAGAGAATGGACTTTAATCCATCACTTTCGGAAAAACCTCAGAGTCGCACACCGGGCAATGGAGAGAGCTATGCCCGGAGTTTCTTTGCGCTATAGAATCCTGAACGTATAAAGAACCGACAGCTACTTAAATTTGCAACAGTTGAAGTGGCAATGGGCAGATGGCAGGCCACATCGCTCGATAAACCGATAACCGATGGGGAAGAAATTTCTTCCCCATCGGCTCCCCCTTTATCCTCCACACTGAACGGCAGCCTGCCTTTTGCATCCACTGGATGCGACTCTTACTATGTCGTCGGTCCATCTAGCGGGAGGCCTACCTACGCTGCGTCTTCCGGTTCGTGGTCTCCACTCAAGAACTATACTCAGTACTACTACTACTCAGGTATTGTAATACGTATAAAATAAAGACTTCTCCATAATTTACAAAATTGTGTAGGTATCTGACTGAATGTTTGTCGTTTTACATAATAATTGGTAACCTTGCACTAGTGCTGCCTTGCAGGATCAAATTAGTCTGTATTTTCTGTACCTATATCGTACAAGGACTCTACGTGTTAGTATTCGGTAGGTACCTAACTTCGTCAAGTTCTCGAGGATAATGGCGCGCTGAAGGTGAAATTCTTGAACTCAGTTTAGATGTCGCAATCTAATTAAAACTAATTACTCATTTAAAATTTCGTTGTTAACTTTGAGCATACTATTTGATTTTGCCAACATTATAAATAAAAGCGACATCGCGGAAGCGATTCAAGATACTGAAATTCCAGATTCAGTTGCATACCTATATACAGGGTTACGCGGAAAGGGTTTACTAAGCCGAAACTAGTCCGTTATATTATGAACAACTTTTACTGCGAGACAAAACTGAAATCGCGAAAAAAAAACAGCTGTTCCATACATTTTGTCGAGTATCAATGACCGTATTCTATGGAACAGCAGATTTTTTTTTCTTAATTTCAGAAGTACTCCCATAGTAAAAGTTGTTCATAATGTACTATGGACCACTTTCAGCTTAGTAGGTACACCGTTTCTGCGTAACCCAGTATAGGAGGACAGGACGCCGAAGAAGTTAATACCCTGATGGATCACGTCTAAGGAAGTTGGCATTCGCTTGAAGTGAAAAGCTAAGCTGTGAGATAGGCCTATAGTCTATCAGTTGAACTGGAAGTGAAAAGCTGAGCTTTGGGATAGGCCTATAGTCTATCAGTTGATAAAGATATGCTGATTATGATGGATTACGACCCCAGCATGTGAAGATACGATTCAAAGCAGTCATAGCGCACCTATTTTTAATGACTCAAAATAATGTTTTATCTATTCGTAATAGCGCTGTGATAACCCTATCAGTGTTTACAGAAACAAATTAGTGTGTACGTGGTACGTATTATCGGGGCACCGGGCGGGGGTGTAATGTAGACTGTTCCCTAACCTGTGCCAGAGCACCGGAGGATAATACCTGCTCGGTACAAACTTATTAGCGGCGGTGTACCTTACTCTTACTCGCTAATTACAAAAGCAACACTACCGAATATTGAGATTAATTAATTTGCTACAGTCGTTAATTAAGGCATGCAATTACGGTGTCTATGAATACTTACATAGTGGAAGCCGAGTATATAAAGGTTGTTGACATTTGCTTTGAAACATTAATATACTAGAAGTGCCCCGCGGCTTCACACGCGAATTAAATTTTCGTTAAGTTTTCTGAAATTTTCCATATTTCTTAATTTTTCTTTCCTTAGGAACCTTCTACTAGAAGGTTACTAAGGTTACTACTAGAAAACTTTAAAAAAAGTTGAATGATATCGGTAAAGTCGTTCTCAAGTTTCGGCGTGACCAATGACCAAGGTAAATAGGGATTAATTTTTAAATATATAGAATTATAGATAAATAGGTACTAGGTAGGTAGATAGAATTCATTGCTTTGAAACCATTTTGTAATTAGCTAGGGTTTTTCCATACCTTTTATCTTACCTTTAATCTTTTACCTTTGAAATACTCGAGTGAATTAGTTTTTAATATTTAAACTAAACTAATATTGTCATCTGGCGGATGATTGCACTGTCTGGAAAGAGATGGGCCGGAAACCCACCTTTGCCCAGGAGTAGGACTGTATAACCTGTATAGGTAGAAAAATATGTCTAAGATATATGTTTAAAATTATGTAGATAGACATACCTATAATAAAGAGTTAGTTTAGGGTGGCTAGTGGCTACATTGTCATTTCGAATTATTAAAAGAGTTTTGGCGCCAACGTGGAAAAAACATGTCGGCTCACATGTCTCGTTGGATTATTTTCCTAAACTTGTGTATTTTCGAGTGTTAATGTGTACTAAATGGTGAATTATTATTTATTAAGTGCTCGTAAACGTGCTCGAGTGTGGGTAGTGATATAATGAGGTGAAACGTGTCTTTTCGTATTGTTTCCAAAACTCCATAGGAGCCTCTTGTAAAGTCTTCACCACTTTACAGGGGCTTAAGTTTACTTGACCGTGACTTACTTAGCTTGACTCTGACTGTGACTCTGACTTGTTTGATGCTATTAATACAAAGTAAACTAATTAATATTACGACTAAAGGACATTGAATCCACGGTCAGGAAAATTTTAAGGAATTATTAAAATCTGCAGTCCTAACTAGAAGTTTCAACTTGATATATACATACAAGATACGAATAGTACGTACAATTACCAGCTGGTGGCGTTGGAGTCCATTGAGAAACGAACAATTCCCTAATTCTCATCAAGCTTCGTAGTCTTGAGCATCGGCGCAAAGTTGCGCTTCGGTTTTTTATCGGACTCATTTCAGAGTGTGTATCGGATCTGAATGATCTAATTCCCTCTTGTCCATTTTTCTATCGGACTGCCATAGTAGGACCGAAAAGGCGACACCGCTTCATGGTTGATATTCCGAAAACCCGAACGAAGCGTTTACTTGTCCATCAGGAGAGATGGCGGTCAAGCGCAAGCCTATTTTTCTTAAAAGTAGGTACCTAATTGCTTTATAGAAGCATCACATTGAAACGAGGCGAGTGCCAGTCATCTGTGATAAAATAATTTCTCTGAACCTACAGAGCTAAATGAATACAAACATTGGCTATAGATGTAAGTAATTAACATAGAACAAAACATTTTAATTATCAGCCACTATCGCAAGGTGGGTATGAAAGGGCGAATCGGGTGGGTGCACTATCGATCTACTTTGAATTAGTGTGCGGATCGACCGCCGTCTTTGTGCGGCCGTCCTAGGGCCAAACAGACCAAAACAAGCCTGGAGCTGCCTAGGGAGGAACGGGTCCCCCTACCACCCACCGGCCTGCCAGTCGTTACCTCATTCCGGAACGTTCATTTCGTGGTACGGGGACACTTCGAATTAAAATTGCTTCGTGATGATAAAATGAAGTGCCTTCAAGTTGATAAAACTTGCGATACAATTATAAATAACAAAGTGAATACCTACATGTCTAAACAATTTTCCATTACAATGAAACATAAATTAAGAATAAGTAGGTAAGTTCGCCTTATAGGTATCACTACTAACTATTTATACCTAATTTAATCATACTTCTACAGTAAGAAATCTTCTCTTACGAAAGAATAAATAGACTATAGCGAACAAAATGAAAGTGCTTTCTGTGTTGCAGATTCATTTCAAGTAAGAACTTTAGAACGACCTTCGAGGGGGTTACTCAAGTTTCAGTTTCAGCCCAGAGGGCGCCACCCACCCTTCTAGGATCTCGGAAAATTTACATGATTAGACGCGCCACGAGATGCATAAAAGAACATGAGTAAAGAAAAGGGGTAGTCACCAAAGAATATAGTCGTAAAAAGAGTCGTTTTTATATATTAGGTATCATACAAACAGTTTATATATCGCGCTCTATTTTGGCAATCATACTAATGTGGAATGAGCTACCTTCCACGGTGTTTCCGAGAAGCTACAACATGGGGTTCTTCAAAAGGCGAGTTAATCGAGTCCTTAAGGGTCGGCAACGTATTTGTGATGCCTCTGGTGTTACAAGTATCCATAGGCGACGGTGACTGCTTACCATCAGGCAGCCCGTCTGCTTGTTTGCAACCTAAATGCGAAAAGTTTGTTCCTTTTTCACGCAGCAACAGAGTAACGGATCGACTGATTTTTTGGCTATGGAATGGGAATAGTTCAAGGGCCGGAGCACTGACATAGCCTACTATTCATCATCATCACCATTTTTCATCATTACGTGGGTGAAACCGAGAAGCGCAGCTAGTTTTAAATAAAATTAAATCACCCGACGTTCGCTTAGTCATACACCACTCAGTGTAGCGGCTGGACCTTAGTGTCAGTACGATTATGCTGTTCTTTGTGCAATAAGTTATTTACTTATTTTATTTTCCAACTTACCTATATGTAGCTATCATTACAGGGGTTGGTAGTATATGTTTATCTATGGTATTACTAAAGCGGTAAGTAGTGTAGCAACATTTTGAACTAGGTAATTTATCTTATCACAGCATAAAACCTTTAAAAGCTATCTTCGTAAATGATAATATTGTCGTATGACGCATCTCTAATTAAAACGTCGTCGGTGATCATCCTGAAGGGCAGTGTTCTTTTTGATTCCAAAAGCAAAATAGATACACGATCGCCATTTTTGGAAGCTATGTCCAACACATCGAGCTTTGAAATGGCTGCATATTAAACCATATACCTACAGATACCTAACTTCTCTTCCAACATGAATACTAATTCCTTTAAATCGAACCAACGAAATAAGCTACCTTATACAAAAGGAAACCGCACAAATAGTTTCAGCGTCTACTTTCAGCTGAGTTTCAAACTCTACCCTCCATAGCCTAAACCAATAGGTATCGGCACGTTTCTCTACGTATCGAAATTGGAATCCACAACAAAGGGACGTCAAAGAAACTAGCAAGAGCACGCGTGCAAGGCGGCATAAAGAGCGCCTGGCGCAGGCCGAGCAGCCTCGTGCGTCCATTACCCCCTCCTCCTAGCTGGTGGGGGCTGCCAAAAGTACGGGGTGGCAAGCGTCTCGCTCGCACCCAAAGATGCATCGAATTTCTGGACGAAACCACACAGCCGTGCACATAATGGTAATGAATTTCGTCTATTTATCCCTATTGATTTCACAGGACTTCGTTTTTCCACTGGCGCGCTAATTAGTTAGGTACCTAAAAGACAATGAGAAGGTATGTTTAGCAGATATGCTTCGGGATGTAGCTTTGTGTCAAAGCAAAGGCGTACATAAGGTTTCTGCTGTTGACATCTCATGTTGGTATTTCATCTTCGCATTAGAAGCTAATCCGGAAGCACTACAGTTACACTGACGGTGCATGGCGTATATTCTTAATTATACATATAACATAACATATTCTTTAATTAATTTAATATTAATTGTGAATTGTGCACCTCACTCTTTTTGCCTTTTCGGATAAGTATTTTACAAATAGTTTTATTCACCTATTTTATGTCGTGTGTTGTTAGATCCTGGAAATAAATGATTTTCATATTTTTTAGGGTTCCGTGCCACAAAAGGAAAAAACGGAATCCTAATAGGATCACTTTGTTGTATGCCTGTCTGTCCGTGTGTCAAGGCTTTTTTTACTTAGTAACGCGTACAGTAATCTAGTTGAAACTAAGATCCACGGTCCCTTAGGAGGTGCAAAAAAAAAATAAGGTTCTAAAATCTAAGTCAACTCAATCAAAAGATACGGCTATTTATGACCTATATTTTGATCGCAAACTCACAAATGAACTGAAATGAATATGAATGAAATTAAATAGGGGTTTTCCCGGTGACCTAGAATAATGAAATTTGGCACAAGGTCTCACAGCACATATAAAGAGAAACAGCCGAAAGTAGTTAATTTAAAGTTATAACACAAAAACGATTTTTTTTGCGTTTGTAAAACACTGTTTTATATTTTGTAGTTGGGAAACCGAGATTGATATAGACCGATATATGGGAGAACATTTTTTTTTCCACTCCAAGGTTAAGTTTTTCCTTCAATAATTAAATTTTTTTACTCGACTGCTTGAGGTTAATATTTTTTGGGTAAATAATATGATATATTTATTAAATTTGTGCAGAACCCTCAGCATGCGAGCACGACTAGCACCTGGTTGATATTTTAAAATAACGACGACAACTCGTATACCGTTGATCCGATCTTGTAGACAAGTAGGTAGTTCGTGCAAATGCAATTTTAAATTTCGAATATAAGTAAAATGAGGCAAAAGGTTATAAAGATATAAGGGTCGCGAGGTCACAGTTTAGGGCGAATTGTTATTTTATGCCTTATACTAACAAAGTTCAATATATCATGGAATCCAATAGGTACAGCGAAGTCATCGACCCAACCCAGCTATCGCAATCAAACACACAATAATAAATTCTTCAACATAGAGCTAACTTTTACTATAATTTATCCACATAAACCTGTCTATAATACGTAATCCTCTAGAATGTAATATTTGAAAATGTATTGAACCGTACCCCGACCGCAGAGTAAACACAATAGCACCTATGATGTATTTTGCTCAAAGCAGGCAGGTACATACCCCAGTCACGACATACCCTGCACCGATAAATCGCATTATGGCCCACGTGCGGGGAATACATTTTTAATCTTGTTTCCTTTATATTATCCGGCTTAGAAAAGCTGCAATGTGCCTCTAAAACGTACCTATCTGTACAATACCCTAATACCTATATACTCGTATTTACTCGTAAGACGATTACGAACGAAATAATAAAACACTGTTTTAAACTATCACGGTTGTTCACTAAAGCTATATTATTATTTACAGGATATTTACCGTGGTATAGTTAAGGAATGAGCTCACGAAAAAAAAGCAAAAAAAAGATTTTTATATTTATATTTAATGTAAAAAAAACTAAAATGTTAAGCTAATAAATAAACGAGTAAATGATAATATTAAAAAAATTAATAATAAAAAATCCACATATAATAAAGTTTATATTTGGCATTAGTTTAAACAGATACGACTTAATCGATAACTTCGTCTTCGACCACATCGCCGCTTACCAACAGGCGAGTTGCTGGTCAAACGCGGATTATAAGCGTAAAAAAACATAGTCGAATTGATAACCTCATCCTTTTTGAAGTCGGTAAAAAAAGGTTTTATCCGCGCTACAAATTAAAAGAAAAAACAACACGGGAGCGCTTTCAACATGTAAACATCCTCGCGGTAGGCAGCGTTGCCAAAAACAAATGGGAAAACAGCGCGGTAACGTTAATAACGCTGACGTTGGCATCCATAGGTCTTTTCATTCGAGGCAAGCCCGTGCAGCCTGTGTCAAAGCACGTAATTAGTATTTAGGAAGGTGGTAAGAAAGGCGAGGTCGTGGGCCAGACGTCGGGTATCGATCCGACCTGCCCCACGCTGCCCCCCCGTGTGGGGGTGACGGGAGCCACGCACATCAAGCCACCAATTGACACACTTAACGTAATACTCGCCACTTAGGACGTCGCTTGATCCTGGACAGTAAAGCTAGCCTTTGTTAAGGTTTCCGCGAGGTAGGATACGAAATTGCGAAACTAGGTTTTTAGTTTTATCCATAGTATCAAAGGAAAACGTTAATTACTTAGGTGCTTATTAATTTTAATCATCGTAAGGTTGAATTGATATCGTAATGCATTTTAGACACAGTAGGGTTGCCAGTTTCAGAACAGTTGAAAGTTACAAAGAGCCCGACCCAGTTGGCTCGGAGCCCGCTTGCGGATTGTTCTCGTATAGACTAAAGAATAAATAATTTGTTTAACCTTGTGTTGCTGTAAACAACAACAATAAAGAGTTACTTTTTCATGCATTGGACACTTACGGATATTGGCAATTCTTTTAGGAGATAAGATTATATACTCTATGGTATCCTATTTTAGGACTTTAGAAGCAATATAGCAATATTGGCAACGTAAACGAACAATTTAGCTTATAAATATAGACTGCTCAGTCTGACTAACCAAAAATAAATATAGCAACTGAAGTCTGCCTAGAGTCACGAGGACGCTGAGAGTTGAGACAGACATAATTTATTCTGCTTAATAAACAGGAAATAAAATACGTCCACCTCTTTTTATCACGCTTACAGTGGCGTTTCTCTCGAAAACTAAATTCTTCGTTCTTTATAAAGGCAATTTCCGGCAAAGGAATTACGGGTGAAAATAAGCAGAGCACGCAGATTGTCCGGAGCGACGTCGCGTCGGCACTGCACTTGGGAGGGGGCTGTGGAGTTAGACATTGGGAGACTCCCTTCTGGGGTGGTGTAAAATCACCCGCAATCATTTATACCCGAACTGCCTGCAGAATTACTAGCCGTCACTGAATTCAGCGGCACCCACTGCCTGCGCGAGCTACATTGCTGCTTCAGATATTTTGCGAGAATTTTAGCTCGTAGGAAAGCAGCAACGTTTTTCGTTTGAGATTATATTCCGTACCAAATTACCGATTGCGCAGCTCGGGGAGAGCACAAAACTATCTTTGAGGTAGGTGGGTAGGTAGACATGTATCTTGAATGTTCTTGTTGCAACGCAGGTTGGCTCTACCTACCCTCAAACCCACGTTTCGTTATGACTAGGTATTTATATAGCGAACTCTGAATACCAGACAGTTGAAAAGCAAAACACACACAACACAGTAATACTTAAAATTTTGAGAACCATATTTTTTGTTTGTTATAATTAAATAAGAGACTTGTGTTTGACCGCCACCTCGCCTGATGGTAAGCGATGATGCGGTCTACGATGGAGCACGACGCTTGCCTAGAAGAAACCGATTCATTATGAGGCCTGTGGCATAGCAGTGAGAAGATGATAATAGGCATGATGACTAATATTTTTTATTACCTCATAAAAAACCTGATCATAAATAGAGACCATCAACGAAAACAAAATTAATATTAGTTCAAAAATAAATAAGATATAAGCATTTAAATTTCATGCTAGACAGAGAGCGCACTATACTGAGCCGTGACGTCACGGCTCAGGAGCGCCATACAAATGCTATACTAACACACGCTTTGTGAGAAAGGGATAGAGCATCCCCTCCCTATCCCCACCTAAAACTTTAAACGCTCATATCTCAGAGATTTATCAGCCAATTTAAATTATTTTTTCAGTATGTGTAATGTATTTAGTTATATTCCTCGCTAAGCCGGTTATTTGTAATAAATTAAACATTAGGACACATGCCTATTATGCTGATAATGAATTATATGATAAGTAGAAACACAGTAGATCTTTCAGAGCGCCTGGTTAATGCGACGCCTGACCAAAATGCTGGCGTTTCTGGCTCAACGCATAAGCATTGCCATTCAGCGTGGTAATACCGCCAGAATGCTGGGTACGCTGCCAACTGGTAGTGGGCTTGAGCACTTGGATTGTCTTTAGTCCTTCAACGGTCTGTGGGCAGTCTAACTGTATTTGTAGTGCTAGTATTAGCTTGTATTTTGTTTAATAGATTAGTTGTCCAGGCGATTATATTGGTATATTATGTCTAAGTAATAAATCTTGTACCTACGTTTATACAGTGTTATTACTGGTAATCAGTTAGCATCCTCTTTTGGGCGGCTTCAATACGTCAAAAGAAACAACTAGTGTTCTACGCCTTATCAACATCGCAAAAAAACTGCTATTTCATACATTTTGTCGGGAGTGAATGATTTTTTGTATGGAACAGCCTTAGAATAACTACTCAGAGAAGGTAGGTTTCCAAACAACGCCTTCTCAAAACATAAGCTACAAATTCGCTTTGTAGCTTACGTTTCGATTGGTATTTTAAACGATTTAAGCAAGAAAATTAATGGATTACCTGTGGAATGTCACACCATAACTCTCATGCTGCTTTTCTGATTTGTTGTGGTACGATTTCACCGCGCAAATTGTCATAGTAAATTTTTTATATTTTTTTGGAGCCATATATGACACCATTTGAATGGCTTAAATTTTGCGAATGTACTTGGTTTCTTTGTGTAGTTATTCTAAGGGAACAGCTGATTTTTTTTCCCGCGAATTTCGAAGTCGTATAACAAAGTTGTTTGATTTGATGTACTGGGGCCGGCCCTAAGAGGATGTTAACCGATAACCGTAGCCTACAGTATGTATGCAGATATGTATAGTGAATTTGAGAGACGCCACGAGGCCACGTGGCGAGAGGCGACGCAGCTATTTGTGTCAGGAGCCTGCATCCGTGACCCAGTTAGTGAACACCCCTTCCCGTTTCCCGTCGCCTATACAGCCATATATTTTGGTCTAGGTTATATTGCCGACGTATAGCTGGCCATTTGTTACTTCGATCGTTGAGCTTTATGGTGCTAACTTGAAGAACAAGAAATACACAGGGCACCTAAAGCAAACGTAGACCAGTCTTTTTTTACATTATGGTACACGAAAATCTCTTTGTCGGGTAAGAGTAGATAATTATTACAGTGATTTTTAGTTTTAGGATAAATAATTCAAACGTGTAAGGTGTCCTATGTAGAGTAAGAGTAATTAGGATTTCACACAATTTTTTTAATAAAAATATCTTCGTAAACTTTCTTAAAAAAACACCCGTTTTTACGTTCCTTTCGATGTTCTATGAAGTTGCGGGTGTTTTTTTAGGAAAGTTTACGATTTTTTTCTATTAATACAAATTTCTTTAATCATGTATCGGTGAACACATCCGAATAAAATATTTCAGGAACATTTATAAAGAAATAATGTCAATTAATCGATTTTTCATCCCCCCACCTCACAAAAGAGTATTTTTGCTCTTCGATATCTGAGTGCAAAAGCCGTATTTATCCGCTAGAGGATAAAGTAAAATCGTGTGCACTAAATTTGTGAATTCAAAACATCATTAAATCTATTTACTTGTACCTCCATGGTGCCGAATGTATCATACAACCTTTTTTAATTGATAAAAGCTCAGACTCTGAACCTTCTTGGTGTACTTTATTTTAATTTGCTTTGCGCGCGCCATTTTCTTTTCACGTCATATTGTTAAAACTTTAGGTTAAAAACAAGAAACTTGAAAACAAGTGAAAAACCTAGAATGAGTGATTTTAGCGACGAGGCTGAAACCTGTGACTGAAACTGTTAATATAGTGCAAATGTTTTTTTTTTTTAATTTAGTCATTTCCTCGCTGAGGTGGGATGAAAAGTTACGTGTTGCACTTGAGTGCAAAGATTTTTCACCTCGTGCTCTTTTGATTCCCTCGCTAACGCTCAGGATTCTAATCAAAATTGAGCACGCGGTTAAAAAGCAACTTTGCACTCTTGTATAACAAATAACTATTAAAGGCCTACTTTTGAATATTCGTGAGGACGAATCGTGAAATTTGAAGCATATTTCGTCTTAATCGTCTACAGTAAGGCAGAAAAGCGTCTTGTAATCAAACGCTTACCTATGTACAAAACATGAAATCCCATTACTTAGATTTTTGTCTTTAGATAAGGAACGCGTGGGGAAGCCGATAAATTAGCATGAGTAATGAACGGTTAGCAGCATCGGTGTCACGATTGCCTCTAATTAACGGAATATCAAAATAATTGCATTGCTGCAAATTCGCTACATCTACATAATGGGTCTAATGTAATGAGTACCAGAACGAATTGCCAACGTGCGTGCGAGACCACTTTAAACTTATCCATGCTTTCATTTCTGTTAAATAACGATCAGGAGACCAGTGTTCGTTTCCTCGGCGTTCCCGCGTTATCGGAAGTTTTTTTATTATCCATCCTATTAACACTCATATTAAATACCTACTATTAACTCTCATATTAGACACTGGAGGACTGTACTGTAGTAGTCCATGGGCTAGCTATATACAGTGCCGGTTTTAGGACTACCAGCGCCCTGGGCGAGATTTCTACGGTACGGTAATTTGTAGAACCCTTTCGTACATTATCTGATTGCAGCGCGTACGGAAGTTCGAGACAACCTATATCACGCTCAAATTACGGCGCCATCTAAATTCATACCATTTTTTGGCAAATTTTCGAGCTACGCTCTAATGTTCCGCTATTGTCTTTCCTCTTAGTCTATCCTCCTTGGCATTACTTACCGCCGGGATCTGTATACTATTAATGCGAAATACGGAGTTCCGAAGGTCCAAAGTGGAAGTTATAACTATGTTATGGATCCCGATTCCCGTATAACTAAACTCAAGTAGCGTGGGCAAGACACTTGGCTAGATGCAGCCATGGCAGGTGGAGTAGGTCTCTGGTGGAATGGTGGCCACGCGAGGAAAAGCGCAGCCCAGTGAGACTAGTCTAACCAAGTTTTGTGGAAATACATGGACGACACTGACGTTAAAACATTGGCGAATGAGGGAAGATGCTTATATTATGTCCTGCAATGGGCTGAATTAGCTGTCAATGATAATGATGATGATAAATGCTAAAGCGTGTTTGTGTGTGAGGAACAAATTTTATAAACACACAGCAGCAGTGGATCGGGTCGACGTGATTTTCTGCAGGGTTGGGCTGGCGAGTGACATACTTTTTATCTCGAAAAAATGTAAGGGTTTCGAACCGGGAATGTCCAAGTTGGTGAATCCGCGGAGCGCTGTTAAGTGATTAATACCGGGGGACTATTTTGTCGAAACTGAAAATTTAGGATGTAACACGCACATGGAAAAGATCTTTTTTATCCTGCTCTGCGAAAAAAAAGAGTATTTTCCGTTTCAGTTCCATGTGTAATAACCGCCATGGATTCTAATAGAAGTGGGAAACAAATCAAGCCAGTCACTCGCCTATTAGAAATAAACGTAGTTTGGCACTAGACTGCTCGCCAGATTTGCCACCCTGGGATATCTCGAGATGTCCTTTGATTGCAAGTTGTAGCACGCCAGACGAATTATTTCAGAAGACAAAAAAAACTTGTTCTTAGAAAAGATACATCTTTTATTCAGAATTGTGTCTAGCACATACTTACTCATGAGATACTTCGACCAAAATAAAATGAATGGACGGGCCATAACTATTGAACTTGCTCAGTAAAAACGAGTCAAAACTTACTTATACTTCCATATACTTCAACACCTACAGTACATTTGTTACAAAAATAGGTAGTGGTTTTTTCTTGTGTATTTACACCTTATCGTGTTACAATAGTTTGGTGTTGCACTTCCTACGGCTAGAGACCGACTGAAACGAAGTGAACGCCGGCGCTCATTTTGTAATCTTCAAAAATGCGCTTATTCTGAGCCCGTCCATTCATTTTATTTTGGTCGAAGATGAGATATGCTTAATTACTTATGTACACATTTAAAATTATTTCTTCCAATACAACTTGGGAAATCACACAATGAGTACTTATTGTATGTGTCGAACACAATATAAAAGAGATTTGTGCATCACTTAAAAGGGTAAAACTTAAAACAGTACTTATAAATAGATTTAAAAAATGTATCTATTTATAACTCTAAATGACCCCTAGGAGAGTACATGATTACTTATCTACTTATTAAAACTACGACACAGTTTATTTTACAATAACGTAGATATTTACAAGAACTATATTAAGGAAGCCTAATGACCATGTAATTTTGTGAGTACTGTTTCTATATCAATATTTTGTATGTTCGCCGCTTTTAGTAATAAATCCGCGTCAGGTTTAGTACGCTTGCTACTATTCGCAGATTCATTCGAACTACTTCGCGCTCTTTTACGTTTCTTTGCCTCTGTGTTGTCTTTAGGCTCTCTCTTTTCTGATTCTAAAACTAACTCCGTGACACTTGTATCGCTGGCGTTTTTTACAGGGCTTGCCGCCTTTAATGGTGTATCTATGCTAGTTAACGTAGAGTCGAATATTTCGTAGCACTGCGATTTAAATGAATCCTTGAGCGGCGTGTACAGTCTCTCCATACCGCTGATCGAATTAACAGCCTGTTCAGTTTCTTTGTAACTGTAATCAATCTCGTCCACTGTTAGTGGATCCTGATCAAGGACTAACTTAAATGGAGGCGCTTTCAATCTCATCGTCACATCATCGATACATATTTCCATAGTGAAATTATCTTTAATTTTAATAGGTGGTTCTTGAGAAACTTCTTTGGTATAGTCATGTTTAAAGACAAAGTAATTGTTACTTTCTTCGTTACACTCGTGTGCAGATAACTCAATTTCATCATCGTCAGGTTCATCTTGCGCCATCTGCAATTCATTTGTAACACTGGTGCTTGATTCAGCCGTTTTATCTAAAGACGAACCATCTTTCTTAGTTTCAACTATTTCTACTGATATCGGAAGCGTCCTGCTTTTAGTCGCTTCAGTGCGCAAGGGGGTGTCATCAAGCAAATCTCGCTCGATAATTTTTGCAGTTTCCGAATCGAAACCCCGTTTCATCAGACTTCGTTGCAAACCACCATCATTAATGCTATCGCATTTGTTCACACCAGTTGAAACTATGAATTCTTGAATTTTATTCATGTATTCGGTCTCCTTAGAGATGGGTTTCGTAGCGATGTCCTTTGCTTTGCCTTCCTCTGACCCTTCATCCGACCAACGAAGAGCTATTTGCTCATTATCAGACTCGTTTGTGCAATTAGTTTTTTCGCGACTAACGTTCGGTTTGACATCAGAAATGTTATCCGGGGAATCGTGGCCACAAACTTCAGAATTAAAAGTCTTTGTGCAATGAAGTTTTCTAGGGGTGGACGATTTTCTTCGGGATTTAGTTGCTGCAGGCACTACAGCAGATGTAGCGGCTACTAGTCTATCTTTACTGGTTGTTCTTTTTCTTTGGGGCACATTAGGATATCCTCTCGAATGTGGAGACTGAGACATAGTTTTCCCGTTTTTACCAAAAGTGCCTTTTTTGGGCGTATATTTTGGTTTTATTTTCATAAATGATTTCGTTTTGTCTTTGACCGCGGAGTTTTTAGGTGATTTTCTTTTCTTAGATGCACTAGTCTTCTTTCTACTATCTGTCCTGCTTGTTGCATGATGTTTAACGCGAGGTGTTTTTAGAATTGTAGTTTCTTTTTTACTTTCAAATTCAAATGAACTATTGACACTAATTGTCTCACTACATGAAGAAGTTGCATCAACATTATCTTCAACATCTTTCTTCACGGCTCCAGTATTCTTATAGTAAGAAACATTTTTAGCGCACTTTCTCACTGGTCTTGATTTCTTTTCGTCGCTGTCTTTTTCTACTGACTTTTCAGAGCTCATATCCTCTTTAGACGATGTTACTGGACATGTCGTCAAATCTGGGATAGGCATATAATCCTGATCATCAGGTTTGTAATATGATCCTCCACTAGAATAATCAGTTGGGCGTGATGAGTAAGATGAAGGTGTGGCCTGTGCTGGTTTAGGGGTATTCAAAAACCGAGGAGTCGGTATGTTCATTATTTTGATATCAGACAAAGGTTCATCAGGTAAATCAGGACCCAAAAATTTGGGGGTTTCCATTTGTATGTCATACAAAGCCTGTTTGTAAGGTGTTTCTAAGAAATCAGATATATTTAATTTGGCCCCAATAACATTTTGTAAAGACAGCCTTTCTGTTTCGGGAGTATCAATATACTCGTCGGTTTTTTCGTCCGACTTATTTTTGCTAATACTGTTGTCAGTTTTGCTTTCTTGTAAATCAGTCATCTTATCTCCGCATATTATTTTTATAGTTGGTTTACATGGAACGTCGCACGTTTTGTCCATATTAGGCGAAGTGTCTTCATTCAATTCTTCTACGTTTCGGCTCGACTTCTTAACTCTTGGTGAATGCTTACTGCGTGTTTTCTTTTTAGTATCTGATTCTTTACTAGTAGATGATTTATCAGATGACTTTTTCTTTTTTGAAGCTTTATGTTTTGGTTTTCGATGTGATACGTTGCTGGGTTTTTCATTAGCCACAAGAGCTCTTAAATCTGCATCCCAATCGTACTTCTTTGGTTGCTTCGTTTTGTTAGCAGCGTCATTTTCTTTTGTAGACCCAGTATCATTGTTATTTCCTTCTTCCTTCAGTACCACTATGATGTTACTTTTGATCTCCATAGTTTCAGACTCAGTTGTAGGAGCACTTGCTGCATTCTCACTACCACTCATAACGATTTCAACTGGGGGACCAGAACTTTGGCTTGGCACTATCTCATTGATGGTTTCATGTAATATTCTTCTTGGTGTCGTAAAATCTAAAACCCTAATATGCGAATTACGTCGAGGAGTTGACGATGCTTTTCTCATCGGCGGGAACACTTGAGGAGTATTTGTTTCTATGGTTGTACCATTATCTTTTGGGACAGATACTGTTGTACCATTACTGTTTTTAACATCTACAGTCTTGACAAGATCACCTATTACAGGTTTTGCCTCACTCAGATCAGGTAAAGCATCCATAGTGGGTTTATTTGAAATATCTTTATTTAGTGGAACGTCTATAACTAGAGGTCCTAAAAACTCAGGCGAAGTATGGGCTTCTGATATCACATTAGTATTAGGTGTCATAACGGGGTTACAATGAACGCTCGTTGGAACTTGTGATGATCCTGAAAAATAAACAAAAGTATGAAATATGTCGATTGTATTTAATTTTGATTTTATTCTATATTCATATTCATACTTCGTTTATTCGTATATATGGGTACATAGGATTAAGATGGAAAAATTACAGTTAAAGAGCACTATCATCGACCTTTCGGTATGCAAAAATAAAATCGTAACTATTTACCTGAAGCTGGTACGACGATCAGTGTGGGCATAGCCATTATTTCATCTTTAGTGAAGGAGTGTGTGTTAGAGGTGTGCTTGTAAGCGGGGGTTCCATTAATCATAATTGTCTGCATTTGCATCAAAGGTGTAGACGTCGCGTTAGTTGAAGCCAGCTTCTTTTTACCTTTTACGATTTTATCACTTAATGTATTGTCCACTTTTACATCTGATAATATTTTTATCTGCTTTTCTAAAGCCTTGGGCAGCAGTTTAGGGAGATTAGTAGATTTACATGTTTGTATATCTATGGTGTCATTCACATGGCTCACTTGCAACATTAACTGGCATTGTGGGGGCCCCTTAATATTATCATTGTAGACGTCTTTTTTCAGAGGTACCCTAAAATTATAATTAACAATTAAATACAATAGAAAAGCGGAAACACACTAGAGATTCGTCTAAGAAAGTTTTTAATTATCATTTTCTTAAGTTGAAATTGAAAATAAAATAACTAGTTCATTCAAATATTCGATCTTACCTGACATTAGAGTTTTCCGAAGTACTTGAATCAGGTACATTGTAGGTAGCACTATGACTTGCACCACCTAAAAAGTATTTAGTAATAATATTGATTTGGAGCAAAATCGACTTGAAATATTATTTTTCCTAGAACTAATTTTACTGTTACACCATTAGTAATAATAACCTACTAAAATGACAGACTTTTAGTTTTGCGTATTAAAAGTTGTCGTGCTTTTTTTTAGTCTGCTGTTTTATCATCATCATTACAACAAACCAAGCTAATTCTACCGCTGGTCACAGGCATCTCCCAAGGCAAGCCACTCAGTCCGATCTTTGGCTTTTAACTTCCTCGATCGAGTCTCAGGATGCCCTACGCTACGTTCACCGATTCGTGGTCTCTCCTAGAATATGTCTACCCCAACGGTTATCAGATCTGTAACAGTCAGCCATTTACATTGCACCATACAGTTCTACGTTCTATCGACTTACAGAAAGTCATACGGACTCTTGCGCTCAAAACGTTGTTGTGGTGACCATAAAAGAAATTACGCGCTGTGGTACACGTTTTTTCGGTTGGCAACTCAGGAAAAAGAGAAATATACGGATTGTACAGCTCAAATCGGCAAGTTTCAATTTTGTAATCTGTCCCCACCTACAAAATGCTAATGTACCAAAATTTTGTTACCTAAAATAACAAGAAACGCAAAATTTTACCAAATACTAGGTACTTAGAATTACAAGAAGTTGGTACATTTTGTTTTTCTTATGTATGGAAATTGTACGCTAAAGACACTTTCTTAGTTTTATCTCAGTATACCCTGTCATTTCTATTTTCTTCGTTTCACTGATTCTAAAAGCCCTAACAGACATGTGGATTTGGTTGACCTCAACCACCGTCTGACCAACGGGAGAGAAAGAGAAGGAAATATGTTATTCTCACTCTTTCTCTCCTGTTGGTTAGACGGCGGTCCGTCAACCAAATCCACACATCTTTTAGGGCTTTAATATATGACTTACGGTGGCTACCATCCTTAGGCAATCTTTGGTTGGAAAGAATTAACACATTAGGAGACGTCCATTAATTACGTGAGGTGATTTTGCCGATTTTTCGACCCCTGCTCCTTCCCTTGGTGAGATGTCGTAAGATTTGCTTGACCCCCTCCCCCACCGCTTAATCCCACGTGAGATTTTTCTAAATGCGTATTTTTGTGTGTACATTAATCCTTAATACGTTGTGTAGGATTTAGCCATATTTTAGTGGAGAAACATGTTTTACTTCATTTAACCCAGCTTTTCCGCAATTTTAGTCATGCGGGTAAAAATTGACGTGATATTTGCCGAACTCTCCCCCCCCCCCCCCTCACACTCACGTGAGATTGGGTGAGATTCGCCCCCCCTAAACACCTCACGTAATTAATGGATGCTTAGTAAAATTATACTCTCACCTCTCACAGACACACCACATGCAAAATCTTGAAAGGTGCCTGCATTGGATATTTTTTGGTTGGGAGAACACTCCGAACTAGACAATGTTTTATTTCTGTTCACGACAGATTTCAATACATTGTTGAATTCTTCTATATTTTGATTTGACTTCAATGGGTCTACTGGTTTAACCTGAAATTTAAACAAGTAGATTAAAGAAAAACTTTTTTTTTAAAGACATTTTTGCACACACGGTCTTCTGACCCCAAACTAAGCAAAGCTTGTGATATGGCTGCCAGAGACTGATATACATACATATATATTTTTAAATACATACTTAAATAGATATTAACAACCAGATATAGAACAAACACAAATGTTCGTCACACAAATGTTTGTCCTAGGTGGGAATCGAACCCACGCCCCCAAGCTCAGAATGCAGGTTCACTACGAACTGGACCAACGGGCTATCAATTATCAATTTAAAAAACCGACTTCATAGTAATTATTACTATAGAAACTAACGTGAGCGTGATTCATTATTTAAAGTATTAAAACTAATAGACGTCTAGCACTCACGGGTAATGCGGTCGAGTATTCGACAGCAAGTTTAAATAATTCATAGTAATTAGTAATTATACGCAATTTGGATGGCATATTTTTTCCAGTTATTTTGTTTAAAACTAAACCGCTGAACTGATTTTGGTGAAATTTGTATGGGATCAATCTGAAAGTATCTGAATTTGAATGAATCAATAATAATAATAATTTTCCATATCGGTTTATAATTTAAGGAGTTCTGTGGTAACAAACATTAAAATAAATAAAAATTACAACCTAATTGAGAAACCCCCTCCCTTTTTGAAGTCGGTTAAAAATACCTGACCAATATGTAGCCTATAACACATTGGACATGAAGAAGACGAATCTAACGACACATCAAAATCGGTCAAGCCGATTAAGGCCATAAGATATATAACAATGAAAAAATACAAACATACAGCTTGGCAAAAAAGAGTAAAGTTAATAAAATAAAAAAATATTTCGGACATTTTCGCACACACGGTCACCTGACCCCAAACTAAGCAAAGCTTGTGATATGGCTGCCAGAGACTGATATACATACATATATATGTATGTATGTATATCAGTCTCTGGTTTAAATACATACTTTGATAGATATTAACAACCAGATATAGAACAAACACAAATGTTCATCACACAAATGTTTGTCCTACGTGGGAATCGAACCCACGCCCTCAGGCTCAGAAGGTAGGTTCACTACCAACTGGATCAACGGGCTAATGGGAGCGCCACTATCGCAAATAGTTCTAAATATGTACCTAGCAACCCTGTAGTACATCGGAAGAAGATAATTGGATAAAATTCTTCCACAGTATTGTCAGAAGGAAAAAAAGTTTGTTTCAAGACTTTTATTGCCAAACTCGACATACACACTTTATCCTCCTCCTCATTATCCTCCTTGGGCAGTCGGGTAAAAAACTGAGCACTATGGTGGTTATTTGATAATGAATTGAGACCAGAAATATTATAAATATAATATTATTATTCATGCATTTATTTTCTTTCTTAGATTTAAGTTTTTTTTTTACAATAAATTTTAAGTTTTTTTACAATAAATATTATATAATACAATTATTATTTTTCACACATTTATTTATCTTCTTAAATTAAAGTTTTTTTTACAATATCTATACAAAAACAAAATATTATAAAAAAAACTTAAATCTAGGGTGCCGCCGGCAGCGGGGCAGGGCCCAAGCTACCGGTGGTTAGGGCTGCAGAGTGAGGAACCTCCTGACAATACGTGCCGTGTCAAGGATTACCGCCTTCTGCATCTGACCCTTAACCCAGCCATCTAGCGAGAGCCTCTTAAGATGTTGGTCGAGGCTCTTCGCTATAAGGCCGTTCACCGATACGACTATCGGGACAATGATCGTCGAGTCAACATCCCACATGGCGGTAACCTCGTGAGCCAAGTCAAGGTACTTGCTGAGTTTGTCCTTCTCGGCCTTCACGAGGTTCTCGTCATGTGGGATGGTGATATCGACGAGCACTGCCCGGCGTTGGGATCGGTCGACCAACACGATATCAGGCTTATTGGCGACAATAGTCCTGTCCGTGATGATAGAGCGGTCCCAATAGAGCAAAGCACGACCATTTTCAAGAACTGGCGCTGGTGCGTACTTATAGTACGGCACCTCAGACTCGACAAGGCCGTATCGAAGGGCAAGTTGCTGGTGGATGATCCTGGCCACCTGGTTGTGCCTGTGCAAGTACTCGCCGTTAGCAAGATGCGAACAACCGGAAATTATATGTCGGAGAGACTCTCCAGGACGGTCACCGAATCGTAACCAGTTCACCGACGAAAGCAGGTCCACATCGGGCCCTGTTAAGGCCCGATAGAACCGCCCGTGCAGCTCCTTGCCTTTCCATACGTCCCTGCGGTCTTCGATGCTCAGCACCGATGGTTTGCGCCAATTCTCGTTTGCCAAGGAGAGCGGCGTGAGACCCCTGTCAACAGCCACAACATCACGATGCATCCCACTCTCGCTGTTACGGAAAAAATCCCTGAGACTGCACACTTCGCGGTTGTGTAGGTTCTTGGCATTTAAAAAGCCTCGACCCCCCCACTTCCGCGGAATGTACAGTCTCATAACAGACGAGCGTGGGTGTAGCATGCGATGCGATGTGAGCAGTTGACGGACCCTCCTGTCCAGGGCGTCCAGCTCAGTTTGAGTCCACCTCAATATGCCAAAGGAGTATATCAGCAAAGGCATCACCCAACCGTTGAAGGCACGCACCTTGTTACCGCCAGACAAAAAACTGTTAAGTACTTTTGTAAGGCGACAAAAGAAGCGCTCCTTCACCGATTTCTTGATGTCCTCTACCGATATACCCAACGACTCTGACATACCGAGGTACTTATAGGTTTCGACCTCGGAGAGCGATCTGAGAGTCATCGTCTCTGAAAGCTGTAAATTTGGAGAATTCACAACTTTCCCTCGCTGTACATGCATGACCGCACACTTGTCTACACCGAACTCCATCTTGATAGCGCTGCTAAAAACCTCTGTGATTTTTAGCAGCTCCATCAAGTCTTGGCATTTTGGTGTAAACAGCTTGAGATCATCCATGTACAGCAGGTGAGAGATGACTTGACCATCTCTTCGAAGCCGATAGCCCAGTCCTGAATCCCTCAGCAAAGTGCTGAGAGGGTTCAGAGCCAGGCAAAACCACAATGGACTAAAACTGTCACCCTGGAATATGCCTCGCTCAATCCTTAACAAGTCCTGCGGGCCAGAGGCGCCGTCCCCACTGCCTGGTTGACGAAGGACTGTGGTCCATTGCCTCATACATGCGCCTAAGAATGATTTTAGAGTTGTATCAATTTTATACAACTCTAAAACCCTCTCTAGCCATGAATGAGGCACTGAATCATAGGCCTTCTTATAGTCAATCCAGGCAGCGGAGAGGGCTCCTCTATTTCGCCGGACTTGTTGGCTAATGGCCGTGTCAATGAGGAGGAGCTCCTTAGTACCACGGGACCCAACCCTACATCCATTTTGAGCATGGGCCAAAACGTTGTTCGCAACAATGTGCGCGTTAATTTTATTTCTCAAAATGGATGTAAGGAGCTTGTAGATGGTAGGCAAGCACGTGATGGGTCTGTAGTTTTTGGCTTCCGTGGTACTACCGGACTTATGGAGCAGGAAGGTGACACCGGTTGTCATGAAGCTGGGAAGGGAACCGAGCTCAAGGGCTTCTTGGAATTGTGTCGCCAAGCGGTCATGCGAGCATCGAATCCATTTTATCCAGAAGTTGTGCAACCCGTCCGGCCCAGGACTTTTCCAGTTAAATTAGTTTAGTTTTCAATTATTATTATTATTATAAATTTATAAATGCGAAAGTGTGTTCACGCAGCAACATAGCAACGGATCGACCTGTTTTTTTTTTTTTTTTTCTCATCACTTAGCAGATGGAACCGCTGGGCGCAGCTAGTCTTATATAAGTAAGGAAAATCTATTCTCCTAGAATGTATGTTCCAATGTGACCATACATGGACCCATATTGTTGACAGTAATGTATGTTACTATGTCTTTCTCATGATTATTTTTTTGTCTCTGGGTATATTGGGCACTGGATAAAATGCAACCAACTCATCTAAGTATTAGGGTTAGCACGATTAAATTATTTTGATTAAATCACGTATTGAATAAATCAGATTTTCAATAAAAATCTATGATTTAATAAAATGTATTTTTAATTCTTCGATAGAAATAAACTTAATAAGTAACATGTGATTTACTCTAAATCGGATATTTCAACGTCATTATGTAATATTTGAATGAAAAAACTTATTTTCATTGCCCAGTCAACACAAAATTTAAAAAACTCAATGAATGAATGCTTGTTCAAACGGTTAGGGCTCCAGGGCACACCCCTTCTGGGGTGCCTGGGCTGGTCTGATTCCCACTCCCGGCGACGGCCCATGCCGAGGTTCGTACCTTCGAGATGCCCTTGTGCTAGTCGCCCCTAAACTTAACCAACCAAGTTATGCCGAACGCACTCTGCATTCGCTAACTAGTCCGGTCAAGCTGTAGAGGCCAAAAGGCCAACAGTACAAGTCAATAACAAAAAAAAAAAAAAGAATGCTTGTTTAGAAATAAAAGATAATTGAAGAGAATAATTACACGGCGAAGTTTACAAAACACCACAAGGGGATTTCGTTTTAGGGAGTTTGTCGTTAAACCGTTAGTGTCGCTATAGAGTTTACAGTGTATAAGTTTTTTTTTAAATTACATATTAGGCTTGCGTTTTACCGCTACCTCGTCTAATGTTAAGCGATGATGCAGACATTATTCTATTTATTACTTTGTTGTTGAACACTACTTACTGTTGAATTTAAGCTCAAAGTTGAGTCACTGGTCTTCATGACTGGGCTATTTTCACATCTCGCCAAGTATTCTTCTGGGCTTATAATGCTCGAGAATGATTGTTTTGCACTGGAGTCACTGTTCTGCAAACTGCTTACATTGGAGTTCAATAGTACACCTTCTTTTTCTAGAATTTTTACAGGCTTTTTTCGTGTTGTGACGTGGTTGCCTGAAAGATTAAAGATAAAATCAATTATTCATATAATTATCAACATTTTAAAGAAGTATAAATCTAAATTAAAAAAGCAACAAGCCCAGTTGGACAGATTTTCATGACATAATATAGCAAATAACCAGAAAACGGTGGTTCTGGTCGCAGAACCACCGGAAGATGGGCAGCAGCGTTCTTTTAGTAAACGGCGTACGTACTGGGATCCCCAAGCCGCCTGCCCAGCGTGGGGATTATGGCAGCACCCCTCTCTAAGAGGGAAGCCTTTGTCCAGCAGTGGACGTTTAATGGCTCATGATGATGATGACAGCAAATAATTGTCCCGCTTAAAGCAGCTATGAATTAAAAAAAGCCTTTAAAACTTTAAAATCGGTTTATATGTTTGGGAGTTATGTAGCCAGGGAGTTGAAAGTGATTATTGCGATGCGATCCGGCCCGCTGCGGCCCATCTTAATGTGCGCGTACCTTAAGGCTTTCACAGACCAAAGGTGCTGATTGATTGCAAACCAAATTTGCCTGTATAAGAGTGATGGATCAAGAACAAAATACTAGCAATGTATTGCTAATTTGAGTTTTTTGATGCTCTCACGGACGTAAATGGTTGCATTAAAACAATATAAAGCATACTGCCGACTACCTTAAGCCTACCTTTTCCCTTGGATGGAAGCATAATTATTCAGTTTTCAATGTTATTTCACGCAATATCACTTCTAATCTTGAATTATAAAATGTATTGATATACCTGGTAAATCAGCCAAAGGTGTTGCTTCAACAGAATTCTGGAGAGAACTGGCTTCCACATAACTGGCATATGCCTCAGGTTTTTGACAATCTGTTCGGTGTGTGTTTTTACAAACACAGTTAAGCAGCGACAAGGAGTGGCACAATTCACATGGGTTCGGTTTTGATGTTACGGTGACGCACGGTTTTTCTAAACTGCGAAAAAAAGTAAAATAAAATTTTATATTTGTAAGAAATTAACTCTTTTTAAATGGGAATATGCAGTATTCCCATACGTTAGTACAGAGCATACACTCTTTATTTGTTGACTTTAGCAAAGCTTTTGACACAGACTCATTATATGCCATGCTTAATAATTTTGGTATCCCTAAGAAATTGATCACCATGATAAAAGCTGCCATAAAAGTGAGTAAAATGCAGGTTAAGGTTGGAGGAAAACTTACAGAGGAGTTTGATATTATCACTGGCCTCAAGCAGGGAGATGCCTTGTCCCCTTTGCTGTTCAACCTAGCGCTAGAGCATGCCATCACTCATGACACTAGACAAGGGTGTACTGCTCAATAGGCAGCATAAGATTATAGGGCATGCTGAAGACCTAGCACTGTTAGGGCAGTCTGAAAAGAGGTTGAGCAATCTGCGCAAACTCTAATAACCGAAGCATCTAGGGTTGGACTCAGAAATAACCAAGCCAAAACAAAATATCTCCACATGAAAAGCTACAATAACACTAAGAAAAACGTGCAGATCTACTTAAGGTAGATGTAAAGTTTAATGGGGCAATTTTTTTTTATAACTAGGTTATACTATTATGGATACAAACACAAGAGGAGAGACTGACGCCTAGATCCACAACAACCTCCATTACAGTGCATCCCTCTATTAGGTGTCAGTGTCCAAGTTGCTGAGTAGGAAAATCAAGATTCACATATACAAGACCGTTATCAGACCGATCTTGATGTACGGATTTGAGACCTGGATGCAGACCCTTAAAGAGGAATACAAACTCATAGTGGCGGAGGAAAATTATGCGCAACTTCTGGGTACAGTCCAAAGACGCCGGGAGTTGGAGATTTAGGAAAAACATGGAGAATGTAGAGCTTATCGCCAAGCCAAATGTCATAGAAGAGACCAAATCCCAGAGACTCTGGACAGACCACCTGCTGAGAAAAGGGGAGGATAGCAATGTCAAGAAGGTGAATCTTGAAATTCCCAGTGGCCTTCAACCCGGTTGCCAGCCTAGATATCACAGGAAAGATGCCATAGAGTCAGACTTGGGCCGAGCTCTAAGAAGTCGACTAGCGACAGACAGCGCGAGACCTCATTTCGGATGTATAAAGTTTTCTCGAGTTGGAGACTAAGACCACTCTGGGTCGCTGCACCAGGGAGTAAGTAAAAAACGTTTGAAAAAAAGTTGACATAGGAAGTTAAAACATCTGTGTTAACCTCATGATCTTGCCCAAAATCAAACCAAAAAAAGGGTTTGTTTTTAGTTCAAAATAAGCTTGGCGGCTAGCTGGTCCTATTATCTCTCTTAATGGTAAGAAGAGACGTTTTCTTTGACTGTTGTTTTCTTTGAAAAAGGAAGGCTTCAATTTAAGACACTAATTTATTCCTACTATCTTCAACTATTCACAAGGGGTGTTTGCACAACTGTTGTAAGTGCATCACTTGTGCTATCATTTTCATAACTATGTATACAGTTGAATAGGACATGTTAACACTAGAGTCAACTAAGGAGCATACGTTTTTGAGGATGATGATGGCCAGAATACCATGGCCCACATGATTTTCGTACATCAAAGGACATAAATTGCTACCATGCCGTTCTCTGAGAGAAACATACTTCTGGCACTTGCACACTGTGTGACGATTGTTGAAAGTAGAGTTGAAGGCAAAAAGAGTACCAAGAATTTCGGCTGTACTTTGCACTATGACCCAAGGTGCCATCCGACCTTCACAGGGTTGGTACAGAAGACTGAGGAAAGTTGTCTTCAACAGCCTTGGCTAGTTACCAAAGAGCTCAAATTTCATTAGGAAACTTTGCAAGCTGGTCACCAATTGGCTGCATTGGCCTCAGCAATAATCTTCTTGCTGGGCTGGATATTCAAATTTGGTTGGAGAGTGAGTGAGTGAGGCCTTGATCTAAAAAGACTCGCTTCAAATGTGAAGATAAGCACGGATTTGTTAAACCATGGATGAATCCGTCCATTATAACAGGTAGCCGTAAGACCCCAGGACTGGGCATGGGAAATGAGCATGCCGCCACTCTTATCCCTCAATTGTTATTAGTTTTAATTGATAACATGAAATGCTACCTGGTTTTTTCAGTGGCTTCTTGCAGTTGTATTTTCTTAATGTCAACATTATTGACCAGAAAGTTAACTACTTCCAGTAGATTTTTGCACTGAAATATTTTCTTTCGCAGTATAAACGGCTTGCACGTATCCACTGGAAAAAAAACATATTGAATAGTCAGAATTATCAGAGTACAACCACATAGCTAGACTTTTTGTTTCATCAACAATCTGTCTTTATTTGCTACATATCTCTTTCATACTTTTATCATACATATATAGGTACCTACTGTTATCAAAATGAGCAGCAAGTATCACACAGAAATATCAATGTTAGTTGGTCTATTCTATCAACAATAAATACCTAGTGACTTGATATCTTATGAAGCCCTAGAGCTCTCTAACTTAACTCCCATTGAAAATTAGCAGTATAATTGTCGGTGATGGTGGTCAAATTCAAACAGCTTCGGAGATCCCATTAAAAAAGTCGCGCAATATTACTTGCAAGTGACCTAACAAACTAATAGCTTTCTACATCTCATTTTAATCAGAACCCATAGTACGTCTCATATTTAAAAGGCACTACGCCGTAAATTAGCAAGTTAGTTAATTGAACAAGCATACCATAAATTTTTACAGCTCTGTACTCAGCCAAAATACTCTTCAGTGATGTCATAAAAATTCTGTCATACTCATTTCTGAGAGCATCTAGATACGGGCTTGCCTGTAGAAACTCGTCGTAGGCGGTCATAAGCTGCTCTTCCGCCAGATACCCTGAGTAGAAAACAAAGAAAATGATCGTCCTTCAGAGCCGTTGAGGGAGGCGCTAGTTCCCGCCAAGCATTACATGGTTTACCTAGCACAAGTTTAGCCAAATCCTGCGATGGAAACGGTGGTATCGACATCTTAGATGTTTCTTGGAACTTTTATAGTGAATCACCAATATCTACATTTAGTTGAAATATAAAATAATCCAAATTATTACGTAGTAAACACGAATTCAAGAAATTTCAGAATGAAACCAAGCAAGCAAAGCAAGGCACAATTTTTTTTAATTTTATGGGCACAGATGATATAAAATATAACTGTCAAGCAAGACGTGACAGTCAATTACTGTAATATGAGTTTTGGTTTTGGCGCTATACGTGTAGAAAAAAAACATGTCGCCTCACTGTATTATCTTGCTTGTGTATTAATATTAAACCCACTTGAATCACGATTTAATGTTAGTCAAATTTCAAATCGTATGGAAAACTTAGTAAAATCTAGATTTAAACCAGATTCATGTTGTGTAAGCTAGCCATATTTTGTGGATAATTAGGTATTGACCGAGCCAAAAAATTTGTAGAAGATCAATGGACCGAGCAAAGTAGAGTCTACTGGGATATATTTACGTTCTATGTATGTACCTACTACCTATTGTATTTACTCATCGTTAATCCGATAGAGTTAATTACTAGGAATCCGATTATCATAAACTTGTTAAAAGCCAAAATATTTCAAATCCATAAAGTAAAGCAAAAATAAGGTGTCAGTGTCAAATAAAATCTTACGTCAATTTCTTCTGGAATCTGAAACAAAATGAAAGCATGATCACAGATTACATTAATGTTTTATTTTTGTGAGAACTCGAAGAGTTACAAATTCGACTAAAAAGGACAGCACTAGCATGCGTCATCCGTCCAGCTGATAGGTGAGCTGGCCAATCGCAAAAGCGACGCCATGTTTGCCAAATGCCAATGGCAGCCATTTTTAAATTATCATCAGTTCAGCAATCAGTTGTTGAATTTCAGCTTGTGTTTTTGGCGTCATTAATCGTTCTTCTGAATAAATTCGTTTCCAAGTGTTAACTTTTCAGACGCATTAATTGTGTTTGAATTTTCTGGTGTACTAAGATCAGACAATAATCTATCATGAGTACCGCGGCTTCCACTCCTCTTTTTACTTGTTCTCGTTGTTTCTCAAGACATCCATTCGAGGAATTGTCTCCTGGCGAACAACTTTGCAAGGTGAATTTGTAATTTAGATAAAATGTGCATAGCTTACACCACACCCCGTCACTAATATTGTATGTAACTGTTTACTAAAATGTGTAATATTTGTAGACTTGGATAGGGCTAGTGCGTCGCAGTACTGTTATGACGTGAAAATGTAATGACGCCAATGTTTGATGATCTTCCAGGAATGTCGTGGGTCATTCCCCGTCGTGAAGTGCACCTATTGCCGCTCGGAGTTTCAACAAACAAGGTCAGTGCCAAGTGCCAACGTCAAGGTTCCCTGAGAAAAATAATCACAAAAATATTATTTGCCAATATCTTGAATTAAGTTTATTGGCTATTTATAGCTGCAAAGTAAAATTAACAGATCCAATCATTATTGAAGTCTATCCACTCATTGAAATACAATACAATAAGTACAAATTATTGTTACAAGAGGTTGTGTGGCACTGAATTGTTACAATGTCGCAACCTTCGTATAAACTAGGTCAATGTGAGTAATTTAATTGCTAACTACCATGGAATTATTTTGCCGTGTATTGTTTCCTTGATTTAATTGAATTGTTAGTATTAATATTGTGCATAAACTTACAAGTAATGTAATAGATCAAAAATATGTTGCAGGATAATTTATAATAATTTTTTTAATGTGGAGTTTCATCCTCGATGACACATCCACTCTTTCTCTTATTAAATTGCTGTGCAAGTATGCAATTTTCCACTTGATATAAGTTGGTGGATGCACACTAACATAAACACCTAATCATAAGCAAAACTACACATTAATGCTGCTGCCACACTATCAAGTTTTAGCAAATGTTCGCATTGTCGTGACAGGTTTGGCCGAATTTGTAAAGTATCAGTAAGCAAGCACAAATGTCTATTTGCTATCTGTAAATTGGAGAGAATCAAAGTATTTTGAAAAGGGGAACTAGTTTTGCACCGTAATGACATTGATTAGAAGCGAATCAAAGCTGTGGACAAGAAAATCGCTGATGACCGAATACAAAGTTTTTATTCCAATTTCTAACATCCCGTTACCAACATTAATGCGATAAAATAGCCCCAATATAACTCTATATTTTTGAGAAAAACATGACGCTTTCTTCTCTGATAAAGTTCTAGTTTACCATTTTGTATAATTTTTCTCTTTGAATGTTTCAGTAAATCCAATACCTCGTCTATCTGCAAGAAATGTGAAGCCAACGTGAAAGCTTACGGCAAGCCCACAGCGTGTGAATATTGCAACATCATTGCTGCTTTCATTGGTAATATTTTAGACACAGTTACTCTTGATTTTATTTTATTTCAGACATTTTGCAGAACCTAATGTTTTATATCATCATTCTATATTAAATAATAATATTAAATAAATCCTTGACCCTTGGAGCTCATTCATACTATTACAAATTAATGTACCTACTATTATGTCAGTTTCCACCATGTATAATGGGAAGGTATTTTAACTGTATAAGGCTGGGCCACAAGCGTTGAACACTATGAAAGTGACATAACATCTCATCATCATCATCATCATTTCAGCCATAGGACGTCCACTGCTGGACTTAGGCCTCCCCCATCTATCTCCAAAAAGGCCGGTTGGAAGCGGCCTGCATCCAGCATTTCCCTGCGGTCTTGTTTAGGTCGTAAATAACGTCATAACATAACGTCTAAATTGGAGTAAATGTGGCATTGTGAACTATATAATTGATACAATGTACGTACAATGACGCTCGGACGTTTTTTGACTGTTTTCACTGAGAGATATAAGAATTGTATCACGATGTTCCAAGACTATACCTACATATACAAACATAACTAAAAAGTAGAAAAATGACGGTACAAACCAAAGCGCTGATACAATTTCGAAAAAAAAATATGGGGCCACCTCTGAAGTATGACCTACCAAAACAAAAAAAGAATCATCAAAATCAATTCATAATTGGCAGAGTATTAGCGTAACAATCATACAAAAAAAACATACAGTCGAATTGAGAACTTCGCTTTTTTTAGGGTTGGTTAAAAACGGCGAATAAAGTCGAATATTGAAAAGTAACTAATCGCGGCATCTCTAATTCATCCCATTCGACTGTTACAGAGCTCAGTAGGAACTAGCATACCTTCGATCAAAAGTAGCACACCTACAAATTGGCATTTATAATACTAGTGTAAAATGATTTTCCAGGTAATAAATGCCAGCGCTGTGCCAACTCTGAACGCAAGTATGGTTCGGCAGTCACTTGTGAGCAGTGCAAGCAGCGCTGTGCCTTCGACCGCAACGACGACAGCAAAAAGGTGAACGAGGTTATAACACAGCTTATTTTCTTTTTTAGTTTAATTATTTTAATTAGTACAATAGAAATGCTAGCTAGAAGATTGCACTTCAGTCTGCATCTTATTTTTAGTTACAAATTATTGGTAATAATTTTATTTTCATATAATGGTAGTACAGTCAGTACTCGAAATGCAAAAAGCTAAAAGAAAACATTAAATTTTCCTTTTTAGTTTACTAGCAGCGCACTGTAGTTTTTCTGCTCTCCTACAGTAATAATTTTGTTTGAGATAATAGGGCCTAAGTGTCTAGACTCAAAGTACTGAGATACTAATTCATCATCATCATCAGCCAGAAGACGTCCACTGCTGAACATAGGCCTCCCCCTCCAACCTCCACACTGAACGACAGCCTGCCCCTTGCATCCACTGGATACTAATTATATGGAGATTATTCACAGAAATAACACAACAGTAAGTTTGAGAAAAAATAAGTAAAGGCATTAGCTGTTTTTTTTATAACGCTGTATATTAGTGTTGCGTTTCACCACAATTGGGAAGTGACGATGTGGTCGAAGATGTAACACGATTTTCCTAGGAAATACCTATTCAGTTTTATTATTGTGTTATTATTAATTACTAGCTGCGCCCCGCGGTTTTACCCGCGTAGTTATGAAAAATGGTGATGATGATGATGATGAAAAGTAGCCTATGTCACTCTCCAGCCATTAAACTATACCCATGCAAAAAATCAGGTCGATCCGTTGCTCTGTTGCCGCGTGAAAGAGGAACAAACAAACCAACAAACTTTTCCCATTTATAATATTAGTATGATTTTATTTGGAATCTATGTATGCAAAAGCGAAATACTTATGTAAACGTAAATATGCTGACTAACTGACTGACATGACTGATTAATATCGAAAACTCCGTGACATATAACGCAGAAACTTGGTAGGTAGATTTCTTTAAGTGGTGTAGAAGTCTGCTAAGAAAGGTGTGTACGTAAGAGTGAATTAAGGGGGTCAGAAGGGCTTGAAAGTTTAAATATGAAAGCCACAGGCAACAGCTAGTCAAGCTATTAAAATCACACAGGCTTTAAATTTGATATTTTGATTTTAACAAAAGATGAGTTATTGATGTATTACAGAAATATTATATCACACTCTCCGATGCAATACGGAAATCGCCGAATGAATTAGAATAAAGCAAATGGTTGCAGCGGCCACCTTTCTCATGGTTATCTTTTTCTAGGTGGATGGCAAACTCCTCTGCTGGTTATGCACTCAATCGCTGAAGCGCGCGCTCGCACGGACCAAGCAGCACATGTCTGTCGACAAACACAAGCACCGAGGGCACAAGTGAGTCATCATCAGTCATGGAGTCCGAAAGCTTGATTTTTGAATGTTCCACAAGCGCCCTAGTTCCAAGTTGAGCAGATTACTTGCACCGTCTGACAATAAGGTAGCTTTCTGACATGAGCCTTCTCGGCGAGAGTTGGCGTTTCAAGAATCAATCAAAAACATAACTGGCCTTTACTAGCACATAGCACATACAAAGGATGTCCGGAAGAAAGGTTCTTGAGTAGAGACCACGAACCGGAAGATGCAGTGTAGGCCTACTAGATGGACCGACGACAACGACGAGTCAGGCATACAGTGGATGTGGATAGCAGGGTGTCATTCAGTGTGATGTACTAAGGAGGAGGCCTATGTTCAACAGTAGATGTCCGATAATGATGATGAAAGATGTTTGTAATTTTGCACTGAATTGATGACTCTTTTTCCAGATCGAAGAACAGTCACAAAGACAAGCGCAAGTCTGACATGATGAAATCAATGAACTCTAGCGACGGCTCACTGAATGATTCGCAGCCACTTGAAAAGAAATCCAAAATGAACCCACAAGGTAAATATTATTCATTATGAGTTGAATTGAAAAAAAGTATCAAGTTCTTGCATATTTATCATATAACACAGTATAATAATTGAATTGATTGAAGTGATTTTTTTAACCTAAACGGCCAAGAAGTGTACTATTTCTCGGTACAGACTCTGAATGTAGATCCCGGTTAGAATAGCCTTCTTTTTATGGAGAACAGACATGCTTGGGTCTTAGCTGCTTTGGAGTTGACCAGGATGGCACCAACCCAATCAGGGACTGCCTTAATGGACAAGTTCATATGCACAATGGCCTCTCTCAGAGACTGGATTTTGTGGTCCAGTGGACCAGTGCGCATAGCAATGGAAATGTAGCTCTCTTCAACTGTGATGTCTGTGTACACAAAGTTAGCAGATGTGCAGCAGTAAGAGCCTGGCAGAGAGCACTAAACCCTGGGGAATACCGACATTGATGACCATTAAGCTCGTTGCATTGTCGTAAACACCATGCCAAGTACAAGTAGCAAGTATCTACTATGCATCATTTGGCATCATTTGCAACGAGTT
Organism: Agriopis aurantiaria; assembly: GCA_914767915.1. Lineage (NCBI taxonomy): Eukaryota > Metazoa > Arthropoda > Insecta > Lepidoptera > Geometridae > Agriopis > Agriopis aurantiaria. The sequence goes on along the minus strand of OU611991.1, from coordinate 4,849,223 downwards.
ACACACTTCCACTACATAAATGCTACGATGCAAAGCATTTCCACTGCCACTTGCACCAAGCAAAACGTGTGTAGCTTGTTTCAAACGATTCGTAGTAGGTTCTTGTACTTGCCACTTATACTTCGCATGGTCTGCAACGGGCTGTAGATCGGATGAGCAGCTGTCAATGATCACTCGAGTCGATCCATCCCTCAAGAAGTTATATCCACACAACAAAACAAGCGGACAAGCCATATGAAGACAGCTTGTTAATAAGAGCGACATGCCAAACCCTGTCAAAGTCTTCAAGATCCTAGGGAAGCGTGAGTGCTTTATAGCTATGTTTCTTGCTAGCCTTACTCCAGATATGAGTGGCGTATGCTAGAAGATAGTAGAAGACTAGTTCCGGGTGGAATCAATATTGCCGGTCACTGAAGAGGTAATTTGCTGCCAAGTTTGCCAGGAGCCTGTTAAGAGCATGTCCCATAGTCTTACAGAGTATGGATGTGACCAAAATAGACCTGTAATTGGCAGGGTTGGCACGACTACCTTACTTGAGTACAGGTTGCAAGGTAGCAAGATTCCACTATTTCGGCGAGACAGGTTTCGAGAGAGAGATGAAAGAGGCGTGCCATCACTGGAGACATCTAAGACGCACATGTTCTCAGAACCATGGCCGGAAAACCAACATTGCCACACTATGTTCACATTGTGATTGTGAACCTCTATTTGGCGAATTCGAATTATAGCCATAAATGTCGTGCTGCCAAACGAGTTTAACTCCTTTTTTTGGAGGTTTGAGCAAGCATCCCATCATATTACAGCAGTGAAAGTCAGGGACTGCAGAAGTTTGCTTCGAATCATTTAATTGCCGTGTACCTTGGCGTCGCTGTGGGAGTCACCAGTATTAAACTGACGAAGTTTTCACCCATTTTATTTATATGACACGTGAATTACTCACGTTTGATTATATCGGTTACTCCGACTATAGTTTCAATAGCTTTCGGTGCTCTTTTAATCGGCCTATAGTCAGAGTAACCGCCTTAATCATAAGTGATTTTTTTTCATAGATATTTTTTATTTTATTTTTTCACACAGTTCATCTGACCCCAAACTAAGCAAAGCTTGTAATATGGCTGCCAGAGACTGACATACATACGTGTATATTTTTAAATAAATACTTAAATAGATAATAACAACCAGATATAGAACAAACACAAATGTTTGTCTTAGGTGGGAATCGAACCCACGCTCCCAAGCTCAGAAGGCAGGTTTACTACCAACTGGACTAACGGGGTTATCTATAATCCCCGTGTCATAATCATAAAAAAAGGAAGAGGAGGTCCTATACCCAGCAGTGGGTGGAAAATGGTTGATGATTATGATGATTATTCATAAAAAAAAATTATATGCCTCAGTGTTGCATGCATCAGTCACGGCATCCGCGCAGGTCGAACGAACGTCAAATAAGAAGCATTTGATTATATTGTTCAAGGGACCCTTATAAGTTCTTTCTGTCTATCCGTCCGACCGTCCTAATCTTTAGAACCTTTTTACTAATGTAGTTATTAAGATTGATCATTTTGTAAACAGATCTTAGTAAAGAATGTTTCTTATTTGAATTAAACAAAAAAAGTATATTATGTTTGATCATCTCTAAAATTTGGCTAAGCCCACATAGCTTCGTTTGTTTGAATTTTTCTCCAGCAATTTCTGAATTATGAATTTGACCACAATTATATGGCTTTGGGGACGGAACCCTACCATATGCGTGTCTGGACACGCTCTTACCCAGTTATTGTTTTTTAAAATTATTTATGTTATCTGTTGCAAGTACTTTTTATATAATTTTTTTTATCCGGAAAAATGATGGCTGCTCATTATCCTGGACAATTTCTATTTATTTTTTTGTATATTTTCTTTTTATAGATTTCAACAATAAATTCATGAAACGTGGATTTCCAGGTGAATTAGACCCCAACAGTTCGGACCATGTAGTTGCCATGACACAACTTAAGGAAACCATAGCTAGTCTTCAAAAAAAGGTTCAGCAGAAAGATGCTGAATTATTGTCCAAAGATAAATTGGTGAGTAAATTTTTTCATACTTATACAAGGTTACGCATATAGACTGTACTAAGCCGGAAGGAGGTCATTGTACTCATCATTATGAACAACTTTTACTATGGGTTCATCCATGAAATCGCAAAAAAATCTGCTACTTACAGTCAATATGCGTAACCCTGTAGAAAGTAGATATATAATTAAAGTTAGTTGAGATTGAAGCTTTGAACTAGTGTTGGGTTATCCAACTTGTATTTTTCTAATTATATTTAGTGACAGTTACGATATTTACATTAGATAGAGAACAAAGTCAGCGTGTGGCTAACTCTTAAGTGTTTAAAGTTGTAGTTGTTACATTATTATATCCTGTTCTTAGTTCAAATACACTTCGGGGCCACCGCGCCAGCTTAGCAAGTAACTATTTCAATGTTAATCTCGATATTAGTTCAAATAAATTGGCTAATTCTTACTAATATAATAAAATCATAACATGAAAGCGAAAGTAACACTGTCTGTTCGTTCGCTTTTCATGACTAAACGGCTCAGCCGATATTAACGAAATTTGGCAGGATGATAGTGTGCATAATGAGGATGGGCATAGGGTAGGTAATTTCCCCCCAGAAGTACGTAAAAACTGGAAAATTGCGGGTAACACCGCGGGATTAACAATACTCCACAACACACGCGGGTACAATAATCCAGACAGGTGTGGATCTTTCCACCAGCTGCTTCAGTCACGGCCAGCTGTACCGCCCTGTCCACAGTGATCGATACCACAAATATATTTGTGTTCGCTCCAGGAAATGTAACTAACAATTACTAACGATATTGTCCACAGAGAAGCTCTGTAAACAATATTGTTAGTAACATAACAACAATTTCCGGTGCCTCCGTCTGCGGGGGCTATTTTAAAGTTCACGCAAACGAAGTTGCGCGTTCAGCTAGTTATACAGACGAGCAAAAACTGAAGTAAACATAAATAAATTCCAGATAACAGAGCTCAAAGCTCAGCACCACAACAACAGCACAGACCTGCGTAACGAAATGAAAAACAAGGAGCGACTCAACGAAACACGGTTCAATCTAATGAACACCAAAATTCAAAATTTACTGAAAGAGGTCGCCACACTTAGCAAATCTGCAAAGAAAAATAATAAAAACACAAAGAGCGTGCTCGCCAATACAGAAAACAGCGGCAGTGGGACAGACAGCCCGAGCACCAACTAACCTAGCCCAATTCTCTCACTAACATAACATCTAGCAATATTACAGAATGGAAATATTTGCCTTTTATTTTTGTACTCTACAAATGGTTTTATTTGTAGATTTTTCTTAATCATAAGCGTAAGTAGGTTCCAATGGGATGATTTTGTACCGAATTTATGATAAACAATAGAATTAAAACACATTCATCGGCTCTATTAGCTGGATCTCAAAAGTTTTAAACATAACATAACAAGTCTTAAACATAGCATAACAAGTCTTAAACATAGCACGTGTTTAACATTTCTGAGCATTCGCTTGTTCTCGCGTTAGTAAAAACGCTTCGAACATTTCGGAGTTCAAAACACGAAAACTGGATTGTGTATTTTGGTTTCAATTCCAAATGTTCACAAAACAAATCTGGTGATTCTTTGTTGTTATTTTTTAATCATAGGACATTTTTTTTACACTTCTACGAGTATTACTGATGCGGGTGTTAAAGTTAATTAGAAATCATTTTGAGATGGAGATTATGTTTTAAATCGATTTTCTGTTAATATAGGCACTTGTTTTGTATCACTGTTGTAGAACCTAGTAAATCAAGTAGTAGTTCATATCGAAAATCATAAAAAAAACTATTTGTGTGGTATTAACATAAAAATTGAGTGTCAATGTGATTGTATTTTCTATGTTAGTATAATTTTTGATACTTAAGGGCAGCGTGGCCGGACGCATCGCCTAACGATTTAGAGTCAAGCTATACAGAGTTTGAGGTATCGGTGTTAGAACATCCTGGGGTATTAGACAAGAGCCACTTTCTAAATGACATTAGCTTGAGAGAATCTCCCTTAAGCCAATGTCATTGTCAATGTCATTTTCATACAATTTCGTCTTTCCTAGATTGACATTAGCTTAAGAGAGGTTCTCTCAAGCTAATGTCATTTTCATACAATTACACCTTTCCGTAGGCATTAAAGCTAACAGAAAGTGGTTCTTCTCTAATACCCCTGGTGTTACCATTCATACCTAACCTCACACCTAAGATAATAACATTGTAGAACTGACTAATTTATTCATATCAGCGGTAGCAATAATTGTAGTTAAGTCGTCATTAAATTGTTATTTTGCATACATAGACGCATAACTGACTGCATTCGAAGTAGCCGTGGAAAAGTCAAATCTTTTCGGTCTACGCTAGGTTGAGTTTAAAACAGTTGAGACAGACAAAATTGAAACTATTCACAATCTATTAATAAACTTGCGTTTGCCCGCTAACTCGCCTGATGTCAAGCAATGATGCGGCCAACGATGGAGCACGCTTGCCTAGATGAAACCAATTCAATCGTGATAACCTTTATATAAAGCAAGCATTGCTGTACCGTGTGACATATTTGTGATATAAAATAATAGACGATTTTATTTGTATCAACCTGATAAAAACTGATTAAAAATAACTCCCACATTCAAACATTAAATCATGATCACGATTTGTAGTGCTATTGTCAAGTAAAACATGTGCTAATTATCAGTTATTTAGTTTGTATTATTTATAATTTTATGTGTACCATTACCACTACAGGTTTCAAATGGCGATAATGCCATGAGTCGTAGTGTACTTAGATGTAAGTAGTTTTAATATTCAATTATTTGAACAAACATTATTGATTATTTTTTTAATAGATCTTGAGAAATGCTGTGGGAAGAATATCCCAATAAAGTAACGATAAGTGTACATTGTTATCAAAACGATGGAATAAAGAATGTAAAATTTATCTTTTTGTTATCAATTAAAACTCACCATAAAGTTCTTGGTCCGCTACATCGACTCATACCATAACTGCAACCATATCAGTTCATTCAAAATACGCTTTGTTTCAACTGACATGAGACAACGTTATTGATTATTTTTTTAATAGATCTTGAGAATACTAATGCTGTGGGAAGAATATTCCAATAAAGTAACGATAAGTGTACATTGTTATCAAAACGATGGAATAAAGAATGTAAAATTTATCTTTTTGTTATCAATTAAAACTCACCATAAAGTTCTTGGTCCGCTACATCGACTCATACCATAACTGCAACCATATCAGTTCGTTCAAAATACGCTTTGTTTCAACTGACATGAGACAACGTCCACTTGACAGATCCGTCATCAACGAAAACATGCCATGACAGTGAATTCACACAAGATTCACACCTACAAAATACTTGATACAGTCAAAACATTCGTACCATATTTTATTAAATCCTCTTTTATATGCAAATAAAAAGTTGCGTTCGACCACACCACAGAAAAGAGAAGTAAATAGAACGGAAATGAGAAGGAAAATTTGTCGCCAGGCATTATGACAGAACCTTGATTGAACATTCTTATTTATGTCAACGCGTCGAACTCCACATCCTAAGAACTTGGACCTTACCTTTTTTGTTAGGTCTCAAAGTTATTTGTCCGCATCACAGTTGCTAACTGATTTCGAATGACTGACGTTTCGTTTATATGGGTGCAACAGGCTACAACAAATTTCTTACTAATATGCCTTGACTTCCGTTCTAATTTAAACAACAAAAAAAACATTTCAGTGGTCCACTCAATGAACGAATGAGACAAGTAGCATTCATCAATACTTACTATGAAGTGTGAACGAACAGTAGCATTTGTCAACACTGAACGAACAGAATTGTTTTTCTCGATCATCAACCGTGTTGACGAAAGGGTGTTACCGAGCAGGAAGTACCCTTTAGAGGACATGTTGTTTTATTCGTGTATGTTATGTAAACTTAAAATGGTCCGGTGTAACGTCTAAGAACGTACCAGACAAAGAAACAAATACCACCAGAACATATATTATAACGCGTTCAGTCATCTATCATTCCCTTTCCAATAGGCGTAAGGTGCCGTTCTAAAATCTGTAACCTTCTCAACTAATCCTACAGTTCAATAAACTGCGACGTCAAGGGGGCAATGCAGTTTCTTCCGCTTTTTAAATACTCAATCAATTTGCAGATTACTTCCAGCTTAACTAACGTACGCACCGCTACAAAATCTTGTCGTCACTTTGTCGAGGGGGACGAAGGCGCCTTCGTTTTTGTATACGCCTGTCTCACTTTGGCACGATAAAAAGAGTCAACAAATTTAGTCGCGGCGAGCATGGTTAGCCCGGTAGGTGTCAGATCAATTAGACTGACTTGGAAAACCAGGGTTAAGACGGCACGGGAGCCTCATGGATCGGGACAAGAATAATATAGTACCGCGAGTAGGACGAGAGCGGATCAGGGGCGAGAAAAGAGCGGGTGGGTCGGAGGTAGGACGGGGATAGATGAGCGTTTACGGAACAGGGTTTAATAAAAGAGGGATGTAATGGAATGAGAGCCAAAACGGGGGTAAGAAGGGAGAGGGAAGGGAGCTAGTTTGAGCATTAGGAAACTTGCCGGAATTTGTACATCACTTCACTAAGCGTACAAAGCGGGCAGAAGCTAGTTGCATTTTCTTATGCCATAGGTGGCAAACAAGCATACGGGCTGCCTGATGGTAAGCATCAACGTCGCATATATGATACTTGTAACACCAGAGGCATCACAAATACGTTGTCAAGCCTTTAGAACTCTATTAACACGCCTTTTGAAGAACCCCATGTTGTAGCTTCTCGGAAATACCGCGGAAGGTAGCTCATAAATATAAACTAGTATATACAAATAAATACTGACGTGCTATTTACGTTTTCCTGCAAACATTGAAAACGGCGTTAGACTGTCAGTGATATGATACGGTACGACAAAACAATGTTTTCTTAAGCTGTGTATACAATTATCTATTTGTCTATGTCTTCTCGGACACGTTTGTCCCATTATGTAATTTCACATGCTGTCTATCTCGAGTCATTGCGCTTCTCACGTGGATTATTGTGTATAGTAGTGATGATGGACGGGCAGGCAAAGGTGACCATAGTTGTCAGAATCGGGAAATTGTAGACATTTTCGACAAACGCTAAGGACATTTTTGGTCGCTTGAGATTTACTAACTTGTTTATCTTATAGAGTTCTGTACACAAACTAGGAGTGGCATACAGGGTTGTCCGAAAGGTTAGGACGTTAAAACGAAAAATATAGATGCATTATATCAAAGCCTCTACGAAAATACCCAATAGTATGTACCTATTTTTGTAGTTTTCGGGTTACAATATTTCTATTTTATACAGGTTTTAAGCTTCGAGTGTAACGAGCCGAAATGAGATCATTGTAGGTACTATTCATTATTTAACAACTTTTACTTACTATTGGACGAAAGCTGTAATCACGAATAAAATATCAGCTGTTCCATATATTTCGTTGACTGTAAAAGACACTTGTATGGTACAGTATATATTTTTTCTCGATTTTAGGGTTGGTTACATTATCCCACAGTACAAGTTGTTTATAATGATGAGTTAATTACCTCTCATTTCGGCTTAGTACACCCTAAGGTTATAAGAAATAGCTAATCGGAATTTGTAAGTTGAATTTCAAGCATTTACCACTTAAATAACCAAAAAATATATATTTTGTCTACCCTGTATACAGAAGGGGACCTCATAGCGATGGGGAGAGACGAGCGCGCGACGCGCGAGGCGATCACCCCTAAATACCTTAAAAGCAATTGGAAAAGAGACGGGTACTAAGTTGCCCACGATGCACGCTCTGATGTAGACCCTATCTGCAAATACATTCTTTGAGGGCAATTTTATAGGCACCATTTAAAATTAAAAAGCTAACTACAATAACTGGTGTCCTAGAGGCACCTACTAACTAAAATATTGACCGGAATTACAATTAAAGACTGTTTTAGGTGTATTCATTCGTTTTCTACGCTATAGTTATATACCTACATACAATCATAGGTACATGTAATTCGACCTACATATGAAGATTCGAGTACTAATTACAAAGTAAGCCTGAAAGTGAGTAAATTCGATGACAAATCGTGTTCACTGGAAACTTTCGTCCCTTCGGAGCAATTTCGCGTCATCGGTATTACTGGAACGTATCGTACTTTATACAAGGTTACAAGAAACAGTTGTGGCAAGCGGAAAGGAGGTCATTGTACTCTGATTTTGCTCCACTTTTACTATGGAACTCTGAAAAAACATTCGTCTCAAAAATTATTCGTCAACGAAAATATAATCCTTTGTCGTGCAGTACCGTGTCTCACCAGTGAGCGCCGGCCCTTAGTACCTACCACAGTTCCGTTCCGTGTAACACCGTAAATTTAAAAAGGGGTAGCTTTTGCAATGCCGTAATCTATTTTTTGTAGGATACAATCGATGGACATTACGCAATCTCAAATTAACAATATCTATGGAACAATCTGCTAAGGAAACAAAAAAAAAGGAACTGCAAAATCTAGGGAATATAACAATAGTTTTGAAACGTGCAAAAGCTTTATAACTAACGCGGATAAAATAAAGAACAGACTAACAAACTTATGTTTACTAAATTTTGTTTATGTTATAGGTACGGGAGCTTCCGAGCCGCGAATATAGTTTCAATCGCATTCGACAGCCTTTTAAGTCCGTCTAATGACTACCTAATCAATCACCAGCACAAGTTTAGAGCTACATAATATTAGTCATGGCCAATTTATTCAATCAGGTGAAATTTTGCACCCTTTAGATTAGAACGTCAATTCATAGTCCTCTGTACTAGCCTCTACAGGAATGACTGCGGTGCATGTGATACTGCTCTGCAAGGCCACAAAAAGAATATGATTAAGGTCGGGAATCCTTGAAGTAGATCCACAAGTTTTTTTTTTTTTTTTAAATTATTAATAGACTTGCGTTTGACCACCATCACGCCTGATGTTAAGCGATGATGCGGTCTACGTTGGAGCACGCTTGCCTAGAAGGAACCGATTCACTCGTGATTTGAAGACACCCAGATTGTAACCATCGGGGAACACCCATTCAGGCAGCGCATTCCACAGACTAGCAGTTCGCACAATAAATGTGGAATCAAAGCGCTTTGTACGGGTTTTCGGAATATCAACCATAAAGCGGTGACGATTTTTCGTGCCCGCTCTGGCAGTCCGATAGAAAAATGGGCAGGAGGGAATTAGATCGTGCAGATCCGATGCACACTCACCGAAATGTATCCGATAAAAAACCGATAGACTAGCAACTTTACGGCGATGCTCAAGACTAAGAAGCTTAGTCCGAACTAAGGATTCATTGCTGATGAGCTTCTTGGCACGTTTCTCTATAGATTCCAATGCCTCAAGTTGGTACTTAGCTGATCCATCCCAAATTCGCAAACCGTACCTCGGCGCGTTAAGGTTCACGTTCGCGTGATTTTCCGCAGTCACCTTAACTGAATCGCTTGAAACAGGTGACGCAGCCCTTTCCTCACTTAAAATTAAAATATGATGCATTCTATGTAACATCCAATCCCGTTTATGGTAGCAATTTTTTATTCGAATTATATGTTTGTATGATACATGGGACGGAAAACCCAAATTTCAGTCCGATTCAATTTAAAATTTATTATGTTTTACCTATCAATGTGTCCAACCTAACCGCTGTCTAATTTGGTTTGAACGTAATAACAATTTTTTTGTCGTAGACTCGTTTCTGAAGGTATATTTTATGCGGAAATAATCTTATTGACATACTTACCTACTTACGATTCTTATATATTGGTTTCTTGTATAGGATTTATTCATATAGGTATTAGAAACATTTTATTTTTTATGTAAACGTAATGCGTAGAAACATAAAAAATGTTACGACTCGTTAAAGAAAGCATAAAATGCGATAAAAATTCTTTCAAATTTTATGACATTTACATTGCTTTTTAAGTCATAATTATTATAATTATTATTATCAATACAAAGAAGTTTCAATTGCATACATTTGTTGTAAAAATGTTACATTTCTTATCAAAAATACGTGTTTTAACGAGATGTAAACAATCAGCGTCAGTGTAACTACAGTGACGATAAAATAAATGTTAGTTAATGTTTAAATAGCGACGTCACCACAACACAATATAAGAAACTTAAAAAAGTAAACTTAGATACCTGTCACTTATTTAAGTTTTCTTAGTTCATTGATTTTTAGGGATGTACCTACTTATAGGCAGAGATGGCTAGCAGTTTTATCCCCGTTGATGAGTGAGGGTGATATGTACTGAAGTATAAACTTGTTACGCATAAACTCTCGATAAGCTAATATTGTTTTCCGATACCGGTGCTTTTTTCAAACTTTCCGTAACATTATATGTGTACTGGGAGTACCTTTGATCATATATTATATAGCTTGGATTTCCCTTAAACTAGAGCTAGTGCTGAACAAAGTCTGCCTAAAACTGAAGGCGGCGAGGTAAACACGTGTTGCACACACTGGCATGATTACTAAGTAGTTCTACAAACACACACTTCAATATTGAGTTGAGAGAGAGGCACACGACTGCAAACGGACGACCAAGAGGGGGTTGTAAGAGCTAAGGGGAAACTAGGAATAATAAAAAAAAAAAATAATCTGACGGTAAGTAACGCACACTAGGATATCCTGCTAAGTTATATGCGGAGTTATGTTAGCTATGTGACGAGAACCTAATACGGTAAGCGGTGCCACAAGGGGAGGCCAGTCAAAAAGTGTGAGTTTTAGACAACCCTACTATATTTTGGTACAATGGGGAACTCCGCCGTAAATTACTAATGTACTTATTATTTGGAAAACCATTCTTATCAAGAATGTAGTACTTAATAACAACTACCGATGACTACAAAAGCGTGTTGCGCGTTAGTCATAAGGACACGAGCACGGCATTTTACCTACGATATCTTCTGTAAAAGCAGTGAGGTCGCACCATCAGGCTTCAGTGTTGGCTCTGCTTTGCAATCGGCAGTTGGTCTTTCAACAATGGACGCTCGCGTTGTTCTCATTTTGGCGGCGTTGGGGATTGTTCAGTGCAAACGTAAGTAAACATCCTAAGACTTACATACCAGTTGATTTTGACTGATAGATTGTATTTTTCTATGATAAGAAATGCTGTAGATAGATAGATAGAAACTCTTTATTGTGTATACATACCAGAAATAAAAATTACAAAAGATAGAAAACACTTGCGAGCTAGCGCCATTAGTGGCGGCCTTATCGCTAAAAGCGAGCTAGTGCCACAAGTGGCGGCATTATCGCTAAAAGAGATCTCTTCCAGGCAACCATAAGCCGCAATAGGCTAGGTTATCTTATAGTTATACAATCATGTAATTCGTACAAGTTTTGATTTTTGTTTGTTAATCGAAGTGCTCCGATTTCAGTGCTCAATTCGTGCAGTGTAACTAAGAGTTTCGTTGAAGGCCACAATGAGAGGCGTCTGAAGCTAGCCAAAGGGGAGGTTCCCGGCCAACCAGCCTCTACAAAAATGACATATATTGTAAGTAAAAGTAACTTTCACGATGTAAAATATATTGTTAGTACTCGTAAAAATAACACTTTTTACTTATACATGGTTAGAGGGGAAGGAATTAAAAACACCTGAAATCGTGAAAAAATATCAGCTGTTCCATACATTTTGTCGAGTGTGTATGACCGTTTTCTATGGAACGATTTTTTTGCTATATCTGAGTTACTCCCATAGTGAAAGTTGTTCATAGAAGGTATTACGGACCCCTTTCCGCAAAACCCAGTATAAGGGTGGCACAATGTTCTGTAGCAGCGTTTGATGTTCTTGTAGAGTTTAGATCGACGCGATACAGACACATTGATCGTCATTTATATGCTTTTGGGTTTAGAAGTTGTTTGTATGCCTGTTAAAAAAAAACGGCTGGTCGGATATAAATGCGTTTTTCATTAATTTGAGAGCTGGTTTTTATGCGGTGATTTTAAGCCATGTTTGATCAAAATATGTTCAGTGGTAGGTTTTACCACTTAAGCAACGCTTATTACTTATTACAAATGACCATAAGGCTTGGTATTGTATTAAAGTCCATTGTATATTCCCATTTGTAGGTATATTATGAGAAAGCGTTTAAAACATTGTAGCCTTTGTTTATAAGTAAGGCTCTTTGTCTCTGTAGAAAGTTACCTATTGCGTTCCAAGTTCCAACAGTTCAGTCAGTTAACGTAGGTACCCCAAAATGTCCACAGAAAGGATTTGATTTTTTTTTTTATTTTTATTTTTTTCAATTAATACCACATACTTGCTTGCTTGCTTACACGGGCTTGCGTATTGAATGTTCCGAACCACCACATAAAAGTACAAAAAGTAGTGCAAAAAGACTACATTACGCCCAGGCGGTCACCCATCTTAGTACTGATCGCGCCAGACATTGCTTAACTTTGGTGAACAGAAATTTGTCTCCGACTCGCACTTGGCCAGTATTAGGTTTTACTTTAGCATGTATACTATAATCATGCCAAAGACGCTTCTACGTATTACAGCTTTTACACTAGCTAGAGCAAATACAAAAACGCGTTTAAAAAAAACGTTTCAGTTATTATGTGTTGACTTTAATTATTTATTAGTTAATCCGCCGTAACATTACATATTCCGTGAAAATTTCATTTTTATATATAGTATAGGCTTGCGCTTGGCCGCCAACTCGCCTGATGTTAAGCGATGATGCGGTCTAAAATGGAGCGCGCTTGCCTAGAAGAAACCGATTCACTCTATTATTATCTATTACGAATCAAAATATACAACCGTTAAAATTAAAAGTTCAATCTTTGAACGGACAGACAAACAGCGTAGGCTGCGTATAGGGCCCCGGCCGTTTACACCCTTTGAGTACAGAACTCTAAAATACAATAAGCTCACTGTTATGACTTTTATTAAGTTCATCGTCATCATTTCAGCCTATCATGTTCCCACTTCCCACTGCTGGGACACGAGCCCTAATCCACCCTGCTGGCCCAGTGCATGTTGATGAATGTCATATGTCTTAACTTTTGAGATTCTTGGTCATACCGGTTTCCTCACGATGTTTTCCTTCACCGTTGTTGAGCGATGGCATGGAAACTGCACATGGCTTATTTAAGTACTAAATAAGTCATTGGCGGGGTTCGAACCGGGTGCCGTCAGGTTGTTAAGCGCACACGCTACCAATCGCCCACCGTTGCGTCGCTCTTACAGTTAACTTTTGAACATATTGCAGATTTGGGACGAAGAGTTAGCGAAAAAGGCACAGGACTGGGCATCTAGGAAGAACTATGGACATAACCAGGATAAGACCATACGTAAGTAACGTTTTGGTTAGTTTTCTGTAACTGTAGGGCTACACGGTAACACTGAGCCGAAAGGGGTGATTATAAGCACCCAACAATTAGAATTAATTAATTTTATATACAACTTTTAATAAGGGACCAACCTGTAAAATCTTGAAAAATACCATTTGTTTGATAGATTCCCTTGAACGTTAAAGTAAGTGTATTTTTTTTATTTCTTTTTTACTCGTATAAAAAAATAGTTTTTTTGGGCACAGCTGAAATTTTTGTTGTTTACAATGTTCATAAATATATAAATGTATTTTTTTATACAAATACATAAATGTAATGTTTCCTGGATAATCCGCGGCAGTTTTCCGCAATGTTTCATCATCATCATCATCCACAGCCTTCCTTATTCCACTGCTGGGTATAGGCCTCTCTCTTGCTATGCCGCAATGTTTACAAGATAAAAAGTATTTTCATGATATTGACTAATTCCTTGTAAAATTTTATCAATATCAGTTAAGCCGTTTGGTCCTGAAAAGGTAACAAGCAGTTTTAGATAGTTACTTTCCCATCTATACTCTTACTAGATGCAGCCCTGAACTATTCCCGTGGAAAAAACTCTCGTTGATAGTTACTTTCCCATCTATACTCTTACTAGACGCGGCCCTGACCTTTTCCCGTGCAAAAAAACTCTCGTAGATAGTTACTTTCCCATCTATACTCTTACTAGACGCGGCCCTGACCTTTTCCCGTGCAAAAAAACTCTCGTAGATAGTTACTTTCCCATCTATACTCTTACTAGACGCGGCCCTGACCTTTTCCCGTGCAAAAAAACTCTCGTAGATAGTTACTTTCCCATCTATACTCTTACTAGATGCAGCCCTGAACTATTCCCGTGGAAAAACTCTCATTGATAGTTACTTTCACATCTATACTCTTACTAGACGCGGCCCTGACCTTTTCCCGTGCAAAAAAACTCTCGTAGATAGTTACTTTCCCATCTATACTCTTACTAGACGCGGCCCTGACCTTTTCCCGTGCAAAAAAACTCTCGTAGATAGTTACTTTCCCATCTATACTCTTACTAGATGCAGCCCTGAACTATTCCCGTGGAAAAAACTCTCGTTGATTCTTTGTTTTGTTGTTGCATAAAATAAGTACAAACAAACCAACAATAGGCAGAAGCTGCAACAGAAGCATTTATGAACGAAAGAAAATAACTTTTTTTGTTAAATACTTATTTGAATAATAGGTTTTGCGTTTAACCGCCAATTCGCCTGATGTTAAGCAACGATGCGGTCTACGATGGAGCACTTGCTTGATGGAGCTTGTCTAGAAGAAACCGATTCACTCGCGACTTCACAGTTAGACACCTAATCGTAATTATTAAGGAACACCCATTCAGGCAGCGCAGGTCACATAATAATGTGCAATCAAAGCGCTTCGTACGAGTTTTCGGAATATCAACCATGAAGCGGTGTCGCCTTTTAATCCCACTCTGGCAGTCCGATAGAAAAATGGGCAGCAGGAGGGAATTAGATCAAGCAGATCAATAAATTTTTCATGGTCTTTCATGGGGCCATGACTCGCGCCGCCTAATTATGTTGTCATTTAATTCTCAGCGTCTGGAAGATTCTATGTAGGCGAAAACATTTACTGGTTCGGGTCTAGCGACAACAACTTTAATTTCGACCCGGAGATGGCGATGAAGGTCTGGTGGGATGAATATAAGGACTACACGTTCAGCAAGATGTCTATTAATGATTTCACGAGTCCGAAGCAAATTGGACATTATACACAGGTACGTGTTTATCAATGAGAAGTTAAAGCGTTTTCCCACTTTTCCTATCCTTTTACTTACAACGTTTTCGTTCCAATTGCGTATTCGGCCCCCAATCCAAGCTACTCCCGTCTTACCTTTCTACTCCAGTCCCGCATTGCCCCATAACCTACATTACTCAATCCTTTTATTAAAAAAAAAAAAAAAAGAGACAGTGTCCTATTCTTTCCGTTTTAGTCTAGCATTTGTCCCGGTCAGGTTTTCCTCCCGGCTCGTTCCTATCCGCGCTGTTAAAGTTACTCTACATTTTCCTACAGATGGCGTGGGCGAACTCAACTAGACTCGGGTGTGGAATCTTTCAATACTATGAAAATGGCTGGAACAATTTCTTCGTTGTCTGCAACTATGGTCCTTCGTAAGTATTATCCTAAGTTTTTTTTTTATTCAAAAATAATTACAGGATCTAGAATAAATTAAAGCTTATCATGATAAAAGCTAATAACAATTGTCACACCTAAAATTTTTAGCTCCGAAAAGAATTAATAAATTTTAATAGGGGGTAAAGATCTCGCGATGCGGTCTACGATGGAGTACGCTTGCCGGTCATGTTAATACCTAGCTAGCCCTATGTTTTTTAAACCTCGACACAAACAGAGGAGTGTTATCAGTTTAACGTGTGTATTTGTGTCTGACTGGGCGTCGTAACTCCCAAATGGCTGAACCGATTTTGATTTAGTTTTTTTCGTTTGAAAGGTAACATGATCGAGAGTGTTCTTAGCTATGGGGCC
Organism: Agriopis aurantiaria; assembly: GCA_914767915.1. Taxonomy (NCBI): domain Eukaryota; kingdom Metazoa; phylum Arthropoda; class Insecta; order Lepidoptera; family Geometridae; genus Agriopis; species Agriopis aurantiaria. The sequence continues at coordinate 4,833,223 of OU611991.1, read as the reverse complement.
GTCCACCCCCCCCCCCCCCCCCAAATCACGTGTATTTTTTAGTACCTACAAAAATGTCTAGACAGAAAGGTTGCAGGTTGTTTTTGATTGGCAAATTAATACACCTGATATCTTACTCCCCCCCCCCCCCCCCCTCCCCCCTTGTGATATTTCGTGATTTTTGCTAAACCCCCTCCCCCCCTTTCAAGCCTCACGTGATAAATGGACGGTCCCTATGATGAAAAAAATCTGTTTAGCCGTTTGAAGATTATCAGCTTTTTTTATCGGGGGTTTAAAAAATCAATTGTATACTTGTTACAGAGGCAACTACTTGGGTGAAACTCCATACAAAACTGGCGATGGAGGGAGCGGACATTTAGTATGTGGCGATTCCAACTCTGACTGCATTAAAAAATATGGAGATAGATGTTAAGGAGATAAAGAAATAAAGAAAAAAATATATACGACACCTTTACAAAAACTTATATCTAAAGGATACAGTCAGTGTCGAATGGGTCCGTCTCAGCAATAATACTGAAAGTCAAGGACTATCAGCGCCGGTTTTCAGACGAACCCTTGAGTTTACACTTAACTCAAATTACATATATTTTTTAAGTATCTATATGCAATTTAAACAAATATAGGAAAAAAATATGTTTAAGCGATTGAGTTGACGGTCAAAGGCAAGCCTATTCCTAAACGATAATAAAAAATATAATTTCAATATCGGAGAAAAGGATGGCAACAACATCATCATCATCATCATCAGCCCTGAGTGACCCACTGCTGGGTATAGGCCTCCCTTTGTTTATGCCACTCTCCCCGGTCTCTCGCCATTCGCATCCACTCGTTCCCGACAGTATTTCTGATGTCGTCAGTCCACCTCATCCTCGGTCGGCCTGAGTTTCGCCAACCTAGTCTCGGCCACCACGCAGGCAACAACATGATGACTAATATTTTTTATTACCTCATAAAAAAGCTGATAATAAATAGAGCCCATCAACGGAAACAACATTTAAATTAGTCCAAAAGTAAATAAGTTATAAGCATTTTAATTTCATGCTAGATAGAGAGTGCACTATACTGAGCTATGACGTCACGCCTCAGGTGCTCCATACAAATGCTATATTAGTCGTGTATATTCGTTATACACACATAGTCGTGGTCAAGTCACAAGAAGTTATAATTCAGTTAATTTAATTATTAATATTAATTAGTGGTCCACCTAGGTCCTGGACCCAGCCCAGGGGGAGGGGGGTCATGACCCACGCCCTGGATCCGCCCTTGGGTGTGGCAAATTATTTGTGCTGTGTCGATTCTCATTAGCGCCGTTGGCGTGAAAACTATGGCCTATGTAAACAGTCGTGGCATTTTTTGACCCATGACATCTCTGAATTTTCTCGCTAGTGTTTATTAATGTTGCCTGTCCGCCACGTTTGTTTACATAGATAGACAAAAGACTTCTAAAAAGAAGCAGACTTGTAGTTAGTTCTTTATTTTCTAATTCAATGCAATCTTAGACTTCTAGTTAGTCTCTGGCAGCCATATTACAAGCTTTGCTTAATTTGGGGACAGGTGACTGTGTGTGAAAAAATTACCCGTTTTTTGTTAGTACCTATATCTAATGCTAATAATAAATTTAATAAACCCTTACTATTAATTAAATTACTTTTAATCTTAAATACATGGATAATCTAAGAAATATCTAAATATTAAGATAACGAGAAATCCTACGCGTTGCTTGATTGTACAGAGTAGTTGCAATGTCAGAGAATAAAGAAATAGTTTTTTTAATCTTTAAATGGCGGGTAAAAAGTATTTCCTTGATCTATTTTCTTAGATTAGATGGGTAACATACTAAAGTCCAGCGGCTGAATGAATGTGTCTGATAGTTGCCATTACATTGTAAAAAGCTGAACGAAAACAGTAAATTCCTCGCTTTTACTAGATTTTGATCGTAAGATTGTAGTTGGTAGCCATTATACTACAGTGGGCCTAGTGTGAGTTTTTCTAGTTGCGTTAACGTACACGGCCGCGTTAGCGTAAACCACGATTTGTATGAAATAAGAGCAGTTTCATCTACATGGCGCCAGATGGCGTTGTTCTTTTTTCATACAAATCGTGGTTTACGCTAACGCGGTCGTGTACGTTAACGCAACTAGAAAAACTCACACTAGGCCCACTGTATTAAAAGAAAATGTTTTCATTTAGATTTTTTACAATGTTATCGCAGCTGTCAGTCGAATTCTCTCAGCGGCTGAACTGTAAGTATTAAATTAATATTAAGAGCTTCATGTGATAATACAAAAGCACTTTACTGACACCACAAAAAGGATATTTACAAGAGGAATTTATACGTTAGAAATGGGTACAAAAGGCGGCCTTATCGCTAATACTAATTACTTCAAGACAACCTAGATTCAAAAAGACGATGAGGTTTGTTGACGTCGCGTTTTTTTACTTATTTTAAACCAACCTAGATTATTATCTAGGACTCTGTTCTAGATAATACTGTAGCGTTAGATTCCAAGATAATATAACCACTTGATCGCACATGTAGTCAACATTCCCTATTACAAAATGATGCCACATTGGTCGCGGGCAGCTTGTGGTTGGAGACTCGACGCGACTCGACGCTTGTTATTGGAGAATCAAAAGTCATTTATTCAATTCGCGCCTAGGATTGGCCCCGATGGGCTCGAAATAGTTTAGGTTGACATGTTAGAACCTTTGGCTTATGCGGGGTAAAGGATGAGCAGTCAAGTGGTTATATTGTCATTGGTTAAATTAGTAAATTTAGAGTTTTTTGTGGTGAAATTTAGTTTAGCAGAAAAACCTCTAACTTTAATTACTCTGTAAACATAGATATCAATTCAAATTATTTAATCAATGTCGATAGCGATAAGCCGTCCTGATTCGATAATCACAAAAATATGTTTGTAATACATTTTTAATAGGTGGGCACAAGAGCATGTAAAACATTATAATAAATCAAAATGGTAAGTAAATGGTTTTTTTTAAATGTTTTGAGAGACTAGCTTATTATATTTCTATAGAAAATCAGTTTTATAAGTTCCTAAAAGTCGTGCTAAAGTTACAATTTTATTGTGTCCAACAACAGAGTCAATGGAAAAGCTAGTTTGGTTTTGTCTACCCGAACTATTCCAACTTTTACGTGCCGGGTTCTGAATAGCTGGCTGAACCTTACGTATGGAAGTTTCGCACTGCTCGATTTGATCGATTGTTTCTGCCACGCGCCTACAAGTTGTGACTTACCACCTTCGGTTTTTCCAAAATATGACCTCAATTACTTCAAACGAAGAGTGAATTGAGTCCTCAAAGGTAGGACCGCCAATGCCCCGGGTATTGTAGGAGTCCATAGACGACAGTGACTAGTTACCATCAGGTGGCCCGGAGCTAGTTTGTCTACTATTACATAAAAAAAAATAGTTATGTCCTAGAAGAAGAAATCCGTTATGTAGAATTAGTTTCAGATAATATTGGTATTAGTGGCGTGTATCCCTCTATCATGGGCGGTCGAGCCTCGTTTCGTGGAGCCCCCGCTGCGCGTGGAGATGCCGCCGCCGCCGAGCGCCGGACCACACGCCAGGGACGTGTTCCAAAGCTGGATGTCCATGCCGGTTGATCACTTCGACCCGCAGAACAAGGACACATTCCTTATGGTAAGTCCGATTAACTATGGACTATTGGACAGTTGTTTGATTTGTTAATAATAACGTATTTATTGTACTAGGCTGCAAAGTTGTTATTTGGGCGTGAATGTATTTTATTGTATCGCGAAGAATTCTAAAAGTACTAACAGACGTGTGGATTTGGTATGCCGGACCGCCGTCTGACCAACGGGAGAGAAAAAGTCAATTTTCTCTTTCTCTCCCTTTGGTTGGACGGCGGTCCGTCAGCCAAGTCCTACGTCTGTTAAAGCCCCAATATTGTCCCGCTAGCTGTGTGTCGTCTCTCGTCTCGCCTATACGCCCGCTGTATAATATTAGCCAAAAATTCACGATTACTTAACTAAAAATGCATGTTTGCTAAAAAATGCAAGTTTATAACCCTGCTTAAACTTATATAACCCTGCATAGGTACTGACACCGGAAGGATATAATACTAAACCGACAGGGGTCCAATATACACTCCTATCATTCATTCAAACAAAGAATTCAACGATTTGGATCATTAAAAACAACTTTTACTGCGGGACCAACCCTGAAATTTTAGAAACAATGTCTTTCGTATTTTTTAAGTAGGTAGGTATATGAAACCGCTGATATTGTTTCACGATTTCAGGGTTGGTCTCGTAGTAAAAGATGTACATAATGATGAGTACAAGGGAGCTCCTTCCGGGTTAGTAAACCCGGAAAGCAAAATGTGCAATTAAGCATGTAGAAAGTAGTTCGTGTTGGGTCTAGTCATAGATAAAATAGATCTAGTGTACCTATAGTAATCAGGCTACCGTTCCCAGCGTTTCATGTTCAACGAGCAATTCTTCGGCGGCGATGGGTATCCGATCTTCATCCTGATCGGCGGCGAGTGGGCGATCGCTCCGGGCTGGCTGCGCGCCGGGAATATGTTCGAGATGGCGCGCGAGAACCGTGGCTTCCAGATCTACACGGAGCACCGCTACTACGGAGAGACCCTGCCTTACTCGTAAGTGATATCCCATTACAACACATTCACAATAACTCCAGTAGCGAGGATGGAGATGACGCCGAAAGATTATATTATTATTTGCAGATTGTCAGTGAGATCTTGCCGTCTATAAAGGATAATTGCAGATTGCCAGTGAGCTCTCGCCGTCATCTCCATCCTTATCAAAAATATTCGATAGGCCTTTAACATCGATTCAACATCGATTCTATTCAAACTAAGCAAAATTTACGTCCTAAGTTTTTTTTAAATATATTCACTTAAATAGACAAACACACGCTGTTTTTACTTCTGTTGAATTAAGTATCTCTAATAATATCCATGTCACACCCTTAAGGTCACAGCACACATATCAACACGTCACAGGATGCATCGTCTCTACTCAGCCGTACAGTTTTTTCTTCTTCTATAAAACTTCATACTGCAAGGCATACTAAGTAATCAGCTTCGTAACAGTATTGCCTCGCATCGGGACAAGCTAGTGAACCGCTTGTAGTTCGTGATCAAGTCACTAGACTAGACATGTTTACGTCTCGCAGTCGCCTCAGGGTGCTGTGATCTCCGCGCTTGTAATTCTTGTAAGCCTTCGCTAAAACCAGCGTCCCCTGGAAGGCGCTGAGGTTATCCGATTGTACGGGCTTGCCTAAGTTTAATTGACAACGAGATAATAAACCGAGGCGATGCTGATCGTGGAGGCAGTCGTTCAGTGTGGAGGTTAAAGGGAAAGCCTATCTTCAGCAGTGCACGTCTTCTGGCTGATGATGATGATGCCAATCGTCCGGAGTTGATATGTGTTGAGACCTTAGCGTTCACTTTCCTTCTTTTATCCCACAAATGTATAAACTTTCAGAACGTTCACTGCCGAAAACCTGCGCTTCCTCAATGTAGACCAAGCCCTTGCCGATCTCGCGTACTTCATAAAAGAGCTGAAGAAAGTGCCTCGCTTTGCTCAGAGTAAAGTGATACTGTACGGCGGGTCTTACGCTGCCAACATGGCGCTGTGGTTCAAGCAGCGCTACCCGCACTTGGCCGTTGGGGCGGTCGCTTCCAGCGGACCCATTAAGGGAGAAGTTGATTTTACTGGTAAGTTTCTTTTTTTTATTTATTTTTAGGTATATATATGTAGCTTGCCAATCGTGTAACGTTTGTATGGGCTAATCTCCGGAACTTGTGATCTAACAAAAAAATATTTACGTAAACTAGTTTTGTAAAACTAAGCCGAAACGGGGCATAATACCCATCATTCAGGACAACTTATATGACTAGGTGTTACAGAACACTGTTTTAATTTCATTCCACAACCTTACCACGGTAAATATCCCGTAAATAATCATATAACTTTAGGTGTTACAGATAGTAAAATCTCCCTAGAATAGAAATGTATCGACAAACATTCATTAGCATATTTTGTTTGTACTTATTTTTACGGCAATTTGTACGTCGAAGTAACCGGCTTAATCTTAAGTAGGTAAGTTGTGGAATGGCTTACCACCTTCGGTTTTTCCTCCGAAGTATAATTTGGACTGCTTCAAACGAAGGGTGAATGATTCCTCAAAGGTAGGCAACGCACTGAAAATGCCCCGGGTATTGTAGGTGTCTATAGGCAGCCCTGACCACTTACCATCAGGTGGCCCGTAGCATGTTTGCCACTTATTCTATAAAAAAAGTTATTCCTATATAATGTGCGAAAACCACATGTTTCCATTATAATCCATTAGCATAATACGAATGTGATTTCAGGATATCTGGAGGTGGTCCACGAAGCTTTCTTGTCGGAAGGCGGCGAGCAGTGCATAGAGACGATCCGAGAAGGCATCGTGGAGACGGTCGCGGCCATGCGCACTGAGGCAGGCCGCCGGAACCTCGAACAAGTATACCGGTAACTATCAACGATAGCATGCTTTAACATTCTAGCGGTCTCGCACGATTGCAAGTATGATAGCTATAGCTATGGGCGTAGCTATAGCTTTCACATGGAGGCGGGTACAAAAATGTACTATATATAAAATAAAAAGTACTTACAAAGTGTTTTCCCAGACTTCACGCAGAAAAGGCAGAATTCTAAGCTCTTCTCTCGCATATCTATATTGTTCGATGTCACAGCAAAAAACCGTTGCTATGACAACCGAGCGACACGTGTAATTTTTTTTTAATGGCGAATAGATCTGCGTTTTGGCGACCACGAGGTCGCCAAATATTTTTGGCCTGTCGCGAGAAGCGACGGTTTGATCGAAGATGTGATCTATTTTGTGGCACAGATTATCCATGTCATCTGTCCAATATTCCGCGATTTTTTTCTTCGTATGCTAAGGGACCCCTTGGCAGAACTCGTGGCTAGGCGAAGTGATGACAGGTGGAGTAAACTCAGTGACAGAGTGGTAGGCAAGGTAAAAGAAGCGTTGATCGTCCGGCAGCGAGATGGAGTTGACGATATTGATAAGAAAGTAGACCGGATTGACTATGTACGAGGCCGATGGTACAGGAACAAGTCCTCGTCTACACATACAAATCCAGTCCTGTAAAAAGGTTTTTTTCCAGGCTATGTCAACCGTTGGATTACGACAACCGCTTCGAGCTGGGCTACTTCTCTGGCCTGATTAGCTGGACCTTCTCAAGTTCCGTGCAAACCGCTAGGCCCGGCTCTCTGCTGGCCATCTGCAACAACTTCACCGACACTTCCTACGGTATGATTGCACATTGGATATGTTCTATGGAGTATTCAGAATCTTCTAATACGTTTTTTCAATTCTAATATAATGCCACATATTTTTGTATATTTTTACATGTACGTTTTTAACAATATCTATATAAAATATTGGGATATCTATTGGGACAATGATTGTCGAGTCAACATCCCACGTGGCGGTAATCTCGTAAGCCAAGTCAAGGTATTTGCTAAGATTGTCCTTCTCGGCCTTCACGAGGTTCTCATGTGGGATGGTGATGTCACAAGCACTACCCGGTGCTTGGACCTGTCGACCACCACGATATCAGGCTTCTTGGCGACAATAGACCTATCCGTGATGATAGAGCAGTTGCCCCAAAGAAGTCACTGTCTGTTTTTATTCTCGGGGCTAAGCCCGGACATTTGGTAGGCATCGGTGGGTCCGAAACCAACACTAAGAGGCCTTGTTGAATATAAAATACAAATATTGAATATGAAACTATTCTACAGTATAAGATTGAAAAATTCTGGGCTATGGTGGCAAGCTCTTGATTGTGTTGGGCTGGTCTAAGGTAATGGAGAAAGAAAGAAAATAAATTTTATATATTTTTATTATTCACTTTATTTATTTTGAGTCATAATTTTTAAGTTTTTTACATCTGATAAATAATAAAAAAATACATAAAAAACTTAAAAACTAGGGTGCCACCCGCAGCGGGGCTTATTATTATTATTTTTTAATTAAGTTTTTTTTTTTTTTTTTAGTGGTATAAGCTTCGGCACTCGTCAATCCCTCATGTCAGTATATTTTGGCGGATGATGACTTATCGGCTATGAATTAGTCTGAATCGGGGAATGCGGTGTCGCCACTTACTTACGGCTAGCCACAAAGCCGCCCGTTAGGTTAATATTTAGAGTTGAGTTGATTAGTTGATATTGAGCTAACTTTTGACCGCGATCTCGCCGGATGGAAAGCGATGATACGGTCGAAGATGGAGCACGTTTGCCCAGTAATAACCTATTAACCCTAGACTTGAACACTCCAAGATTGTAATGCTGCGGAAGAACAGACAAGGGCAAGGCGTTCCATTATTATTAGTGTTAGCTTAGTGTTTCCTTTGACCGGTTTAAACATATAAGTTAGTGTAGTGCTGGTTCGCACATTCCATGGTTATTACAACGCGTGACCAACATGCTGCCATTTTTCTGGCTCAACACATAAGCATTGCCATTGCCATTCAGCGTGGTAATGGCGCCAGCATGCTGGGTACGCTGTCAACTGGTAGCATTTGGATTGTCTTTAGACCTTCAGCGGTCTATGGGCAGTCTTACTGTTTGTATAATAGGCCAAGTGGCTTACGTAATCACTTGTCCGTTTTTTTTTAAATAAATCTAAATTACAAATGTGGTTTTAAAATATCGTAACCACATAGTTTTTTTTTCAGGACGTACACCGATGGAGAAAATTGGTGGCTACATAGCTACCATCCGGGGTCTTCAGAGCTGCTGGACGATAGACTATGATGAATATATAGCATTCTATTCCTTACCCATCCCTACTGTCTGTAAGTACTTGTCACAAATTTTACAAGCCTATTTTTATCGTATTTTGTCTGCTCTATGGCAAAAATGGTAATACACACACTAAATTAAAACAGTAAATAATAAACACCGACCAAATGCGAGTCGGGTTCACACAAATATCCCAATCTCAATGAAAGAGAAGTTGTTCGGGTGCGGAACCCTCGGTGCGCGATTCCGGCTCGCACTTGGCTGGTATTTATTTAACCTGCCTTCTGCGCTTGGGGGCGTGGGTTCGATTCCCACCGAGGACAAACATTCATGTGATGAACATTTGTGTTTGTTCTATATCCATGAGAGATTCCTCATATGGGAGATCCGCCAATGAGATGACCGTGTGTGCAAAAGTGTCCCGAATATTTATTTATATTAATTTGTATTCCAGCTCGCGCGTGGTACTACCAAACTTGCACGGAGTACGGGTACTACCAGACCGCGCCGCGGATTGGCACCGTATTCGATCCCCTAGAGTGGCTCAGCGTTGAATTCTATGTCGATTTGTGTAAACAAGGGTACAGTGAAAAGTGAGTATACTAAATTTTAAAAAATTACTAGATTTAATAAGATTTTAAAACTAAAGAACGCTTAAAAAGGTCCTGTCCAAGTAGAATAAAGTCATGCTAACTATTAAAGTAATCTGTTAATTTTGTCTTAATGTTGCAAGTCTAGGTAATTAGATATCGTAAAATTTAAAAATTTGTTTGTCACTATTACTTAATTGATGTACCTACATAAAAAAAGTGACTGTGTTTATCTAAACTCAGTCACTTTTTTCGTCAATCAGATCCTTTAGTAGTGTTTAAGAATTAATGCTTTTTTTTTATAATTAGACCTCGTCTCATGTTAAGCGATATTGAGGTCTACGATGGAGCACGCTTGCGAAGAATAAACCGATTCACTCGCGACTTGAAGGCACCCAGAACACCCATTCAGTCAGCGTAATCCACAGTCAAGTGGTTCGCACAATAAAAGTGAAATCAAAGCTCTTCGTACGGGTTTTCTAAATATCAACTACAAAACGGTGTGGCGTTTTCGTGCCTACCCAGGCCGTCCGATATAAAAATGCGCAGGAGGAAATGAAATCATGCAGATCCGAGTGCCAGAGTGTCTAAGCTTTCAACTTTCAACATATTTTCGTTCAGTGTTTTTTACCAATAAAGAAAATGCAACGGGGACATACTTTGTCTGTATAATACATAAGTTGAAGCAGTATGGCCTTAATGGCTTTAGCCTGGCAGGCTAAAGCCATTAACTGGCAAAAAAATAACAATTGTCAATGTGAAGTCAGCTGTCGGACAGATTGTTTTTCCTTCCGGACGGCTTCTTGCGCACCGCACATTTGGTCAAAGTTTGGCGCCAAAATGAATTGCGCAATCGGTCGCAAACGTACAATCACTATATTTTTGGTTTTACATTTTGTTTGTTTTTATGTAGATTCGACGAGCAGTTCGTGTACGACGCTGTGGAGCGCGTGAACCTTGTGTTCGGCGCCCTGGAGCCCGACGTGAACAACACCATCAACATCCACGGAGCCATCGACCCGTGGCGCGCGCTCGGGGTCTACGACCGAGACTTGAAGGAAGGCTCGCCTACATACACTGTGCCCAGGTAATAACGAGTACTGCTCTCAATTTCTCACTGCAGGTGGGGTCATACATCTTGTTTGCGTAGTGATACGTACCTGTCAAGCACTGCGCATTTGGCTTGCCGATAACGACACGCGCGACATAGCTGCTCAGATTTGCAAGTTGAAATGGCAATGGGCAAGCCAAATCGTTCAAAGAACCGAAAACCGATGGGGAAGAAAGGTTCTGAGTGGAGATCACGAACTGGAAAACGCAGCCTAGGTAGGCCTCCCTAATGGACCGACATCGTGAGAGTCGCGGGCATCCAGTGCGGATGCAGGTTGCCTATATTCAGCAATGGACGTCATCTGGCTAATGATGATGACATGACATCACACGATGTATCTAGGTAGCGGCGGCGTGACAAAAAAGCAATGAAACGTGTGATAGAATGTGTGAGTGAACCATGTATCGTACGTATACAAGTCAGGATTAAGAAGGCCTATCTATAAACTTTTTTGAGTCACCACAGTGAGGACTACGAACACACTAAGGGAGAGCAATCTTAAAACTTAGATATTATGCTATTTTGTGGTTACACCTCAAAAAGGACAATGTAACATGAGTGTAACGTTTCAGGGGCTCTTTATTTTAATCATTCGTATATCTCGCACGAAAATATCATGCAAAATGAAACGAAAGAAAATGCACAGTGCACTTTCGAACGAAATCACAAACAAGCCTCATTTCGTAATATGATCATATAACTCGCTAAGGCAACGAACGAACCATGAGATTCGAATTTTGCTTTCTATCAATAGAAAATCTTTCATATCGCATATTTTCGTGCGAATTCATACGAGATTATAAAATCGAGCCGGTTACATACAAAATCATATGGCCAACTTTTTCTGACAAATTGGGCCAGTCCTAGGTCCGGGGTAAAGTACAATTCTTCCCATTCGCCGTGATTTTATATTGTACCTACTGATTATAGTAACTAACCAAACTACATTCCAAGTTCCCTTGGCCTCCTGAACATCGACGCTTGATATCAAAGTTGAGTTGCGATAACAACTTACGTAATTCTATCGCGTGTCACTGCGGTCAAGTTACCCATGATGCAAGATTCAGCATTTTCCCAGCTCATATCACCAAAACAACTTATTGTTATTAAAATATTAACGAAAACAAGAAAGCACTGATAATAAAAGTATGTATTTAGCAAATCTGGACAAACATGTCTTATCAGTTATTATGAGACCATGGGTCGTGCCATGTGATCTCTTGTTGACCGAGCAAAGCGAAGGCTGATCGACGCACGATGTTTTATAGGTTTGTATGCCTAATACTGTTTTAAACTATCACAGTTGTTCACTAAAGTTATATGATTATTTACGGGATATTTACCGTGGTAAGGTTGTGGAATGAGCTTCCGATATTTCGGCGCAGTTACATGCACCATGTTCACGGGAAGACTCACTGAGACAAGAGAAGTTCTTGAGTGGAGACCACGAACCGGAAGACGTGGCGTAGGTAGGCCTCCCACTAGAACCGACGACATCGTGAGAGTCGCGAGCATCCAATGAATGCAAAAGGCAGGCTGTCGTTCAGTGTGGAGGTTAAAGGGGGAGGCCTATGTTCAGCAGTGGACGTCTTCTGGCTGATCATGATGAAATTGTGTGCTACCGTTAGTCAGATCTTCATGAAATTTCGTAGGCAAGTAGTTTATTATATTCCAATACATTTTTTCAGTTCAAATATAAGCAAAATCGGTCGAACAGTCGCGATGACAGTTCGGGGCGAAAAACTGCTGTTGTTTCCCTAAAGTAATCTCTTGCAGATAATAAATATTATGAATTATTTAACAAATATTATTATCTGAGCTGATATTAACCTCAAACTGGGCGATTTGGTTTGATTACTTATATGGATGAACTTAAGTTTATCTGTCATGTGACATGCGTGCCTACATACCAATGAGTCACGAGTATTTTAGCGTGGTATTCAACATCCTGCCTAACTCCTATATCTCTTCAACAAAAACTACGATTGGTTAAAAAAAACATGCACTGAAAGTTCAGAGCTGTGCCCTGATTCCGTAACTTTAACACGCACGTAACGCGGCGCGTTAAGAAAACCTCTAAAAAGCTGACTTCTATTTCCTAGAGAATAAAGGTCAACTTTTAGAGGTTAATTTAACGCGCCGCGTTACGCTTGTTTGAAGTTTTGGAATCGTGACCCTGTTGTTAACCTAATCGTCTACCCAACCTGCCTAAGTGTCTCATCATTATAGCTACACTATTTCCTCAATTTAATTTTTCATTTATTTGCTATGACAGCTGCAATGAAATTGTAAATTTCGAATGAAAACCATGAACTCCGATCAGTTTCGCTAGGGTTTTGAATGTAAGATTAGCAGGTAGTACCTATATACCTACCCGATATAATTCAATATTAAAATATGTATGTTTTATTTAGGTTTTTACAATGTTATTGCAGCATTTGCAGCTGTCAGAGCAAATAAAGGAATGAAAATAGTGTATAGTTTACAATTTGATGCAATGCTAATGCTGATATCGCCGGTGATTTGTAGAATGGGCGAATAAGCCACTTTTCGAGAAAATACGTTTTTTGTGCAGAACTGAATTTTATTGACATTGCTACCGATCTGAAGAATAGGCGAAAGTCCAAGCCTTTGGAATCAAGAGATTAAATAGATTTTATAACGGCGAATGTCGCCTTATTGGTTTGTAAAAAGGCCTAATATGGCATATTCGCCTCTTTTGTTGAAAAGTTTTGATTTGGTGGATTCGCCCTTTCTACAAATCACCGACGATATAAAGCTAAAGAATTTCTCTATATACTAAACACTGGCTACTAATATGACTATCACTAGCTTGTTCATGGAAGAATAAAAAGGTTTCCCAGTCTTCTGGATACCTCACTCGAGTCAGTTCCCAATCCGGGCCTTGCGGCTAACGCGGGCTCGAATTAGTGCTGAAATAGCGCAGTACGGAAAATCACGCGAACGTGAACCTATGGTTTGCGGTTGCGCAACTTTTCGCATCGCCTCATTAAAACCGCAAACAGGCCCCTGGCTAGATTTGACCACGCATTAACATCAGCAATGCAAGTTTCTTATTCGATCGTTAGATCGTTAGTCGGTTAGCTGTGATCAAACACGCCTAGCCTGTTTATAAGAAAATAATTTTGTGAACGCAATCTCAATTCCTATTGAAAAATATGTTTATTTTGTTCTCAGGGCATCGCATTGTTTCGACATGCAAGGCTGGCTCACCACTGACACCATCCAAATGACGAACGTACAGCAAGCAGCACGAAGACTTGTCGCTTCCTGGCTTTCCACATAGTTATGTATTTGATTGGTAATTTAATTAAAATAATTCAATAAAACATGTTTTTCAATTCCTGGCTTTAACCAGAAAACATAATTTATTTATTAGTTTAAAATTCCACAATTGATAATCCACAGAAGTTAATCGGAAACATTAACAGGTCATAATTGAAATAGATCGAAAAATATAACCAATCACAAATAGATATCATACTCACTAACCGACCTACGTCATACCTAAATCTTCTCGTCCTAAACTGAACCTAATGTATAGGCAACGTAGGCTCTCATTTAACTTATTCGTAGGATCACAAATTACCTCATATAAATGCACAGTGCACTACTGCCCTGGATTTGTCGGTGTGTTTTCAAAATGGCTCTTTTCCACGTCGTTCCTTTTCAGAAACACAACACAAATTGTGCAACGCGGGAGATGATAGCCGACATTGCCTTTTGAATCTATTTACACACAATGTACTTACGTTATATTGAAAGCAACTACATTGAGAACAGCACAAAATGACAGCTAATAACATAATCGTAGTCACCTCGAGCTTGCTGCACTATATTTGCAGTGAGCGAGGGCGGACGAGACGCCAGTCTGGCCAACTCTCGCTGCACTGTGACGCGACCAGGGAAGTAGTCTACTCTACCTAAATTGTCATAGCACTTATTTGATATTGAAAAAACATTTGAGATTGTTGGCAGTCCATCATTATGTATAAGGATTGTGTCAATTGTTAAAACGCACATAAAAATCAATCAAATCTGGAAATTCATCTTAAAATTAAATATTACATATCATTAAAATAAGTAGCAGGCAGTGTCCAACTCAATATTAACAAACTCATTGAAAACAAAATGTGAGGTTAAACAATTAGGACTGCCGTAAACCCCCGGAGCTAACTCAAATTCAGAAACGACGGCACCTCGTTATCCCTAACTCTATAATCTAGTGAATACTTAATAATTACTGAGAATCTCGCTGATGCAATCGCATGCGCCGATTCCATGGGCGAGATTCGAGGTTACGTTTAAGATAATCGTCTAAAGAGAGCCAGCGAGGAGTCGGCCCTCTCCACTACAATGACACACGTACAATAAGATTTATAAACATACTGGTGGAATATTTACAATGTTCTAAGCTCAGGTCTGGAGTCATTCTAAGAGTGGCTTGGGGCTCTCCCACGGGAAGCCCTCTCGCCCGAAGTGGCCGTATGTACTGGTCTTCTGGTAGATGGGCGCTCGGAGGTTCAGCTCCCTGCAACAACATGCCGACACGTCAATTCCATATTCACGTATTGACCAACTATATGTCTAAATAGAATTGTGCCAGCAGCCCATGCTGCAATTATTCAAAAATGTTGAAGGCTCGAGTAGATGCTATAGTTGACAGGTGGAATCAATAATACCTATCAATAATAAACATCTTTAATGTTTGACGAAAAGGCGACACCGCTTCATGGTTGATACTCGGAAAACTTGTATGAAACGCTTTGATTCCACGCTGCTACGCTGCTAGTCTGTGGAATGCGCTGCCTGAATGGGTGTTCCCCGATAGTTACAATCTGGGTGTCTTCATATCACGAGTGAATCGGTTACTTTCAGTCAAGCGTGCACGAAATTTTATGAAAAATTGAGACATTTGAACACCAGCTATAATTATACTAAGGCATATCTCTTGTTTGTCTGATCTGAAGGTGAGTCACCTTTTTAAAGAGGTTCAATTTAGACGACTGAAAAGTTACGTGACCGCAAACCGTGTCTAGACGCGTTAAGGTTCACGTTCACGGAATTTCCTATTTTACCTAAATTGAATCGGTTTTAAGAGCTAACGGTACGGGCCCAGGGGCATTACGGCCAACTGCTTACGCGGTATCAAATTAACGTTAAAACCGCGCAGTTTGGAAAATCACGTGAACGTGAACCTTAACGCGCCCAGACACGGTTTGCGGTCGCGCAACATTTTTTTCATCACCTAAACTGGATTGCTTAAAACAGCTAGCCGTAAGGCCCCTGGACTTATCACCCCGAATCATCATCATCATCATCATCATTTCAGCCGTAGGACGTCCACTGCTGGACATAGGCCTCCCCCATCGATCTCCAAAAGGGCCGGTTGGAAGCGGCCTGCATCCAGCGTTTCCCTGCGGTCTCTTTTAGGTCGTCTGTCCATCTTGTGGGTGGACGTCCTACGCTGCGCTTACCAGTCCGTGGTCTCCATTCCAGAACCTTTCGGCCCCATCGGCCATCTGTTCTGCGTGATATGTGCCCTGCCCACTGCCATTTCAACTTACTAATCCGGTGGGCTATGTCGGTGACTTTCGTTCGTCTACGGATCTCCTCATTTCGGATTCGATCTCGTAGAGAAACCCCGAGCATAGCCCTCTCCATAGCTCGTTGTGCGACTTTGAGCTTGCTTATGAGGCCCATAGTGAGAGACCACGTTTCAGTGCCGTATGTCATCACTGGTAACACACACTGGTCGAAGACTTTCGTCTTAAGGCACTGAGGTATTTTAGACGAGAAGACGTTGCGTAGTTTACCGAACGCTGCCCAGCCGAGTTGGATTCGCCGATTGACCTCTTTCTTGAAGTTGGACCTGCCTAGTTCGACGGTTTGTCCTAGGTAGACATACGCGTCAACAGCTTCAAGAACTGAGTTCCCAACTGATACTGGGGCGGGCACAACATGGATATTTGACATGACCTTTGTCTTGTCCATGTTCATTTTAAGGCCCACCTGTTGGGAGACTCGATTGAGGCCTTCGAGCATCATGCTGAGATCTTCCATCGATTCTGCCATGACCACAATATCGTCGGCAAACCGAAGGTGAGTGATGTACTCGCCGTTGATGTTGATGCCGAGTCCTTGCCATTCCAGGAGCTTGAAGGCATCTTCCATTGTGGCAGTGAACAGTTTCGGAGAGATAACGTCTCCCTGTCTCACGCCTCTTCGCAATGGAATTGCCTTCGAACTCTGCTCCTGTACTCGGACCGACATGGTGGCGTTATTGTACAAACACTTCAACACTTCGACATACCGATAGTCAATACGGCATCGCTGGAGAGACTCGAGCACCGCCCATGTCTCGACCGAATCAAAGGCTTTCTCATAGTCCACAAACGCCAAACATAGTGGCAAGTTATATTCTTCGGTCTTCTGTATAACTTGCGGCTTTCTGTATCACCCCGAATAAGGTCAAACAATTTAATATGTTAACATGAAGTAAAATAAAGTATATTGCAATTGTCAGGGAAAATAAATGCTTGGACCGGATTTAGTCATCCGTCAACTTCTAACTAAACAAATATGATTCACGTTATCGAAAAAATAGCTGACTCACCAAATGACAAAAGAAAAAAATTAACTCACTTGACAATTTTCCCCGGTCGAAGATCGAAGTTCTTCTTAACGATAGCGAGCAGCTGCTGATGTGTTTTGTGCGAGGTGCCATAATCAAAGACTGTGATCGACAGCGGCTCCGCCACTCCGATAGCATACGCCACCTGAAACGTTCACACAAACATCAGAAATGGATCCAAAAAATTATCCGTCTTACCACAAAAGGTTTAAGCACGCTTTAGACAAGTGTTTAACATATTTTTCGCAGTGAAACATCTGCTAAGCACATGTCTAAAGCGTTCTTAAATATTTTGTAGTAACGGTAAATATTTACAGTCGCCTGATGGTAAGCAACGGTGTGACTAAGTTTATAGGAATTGTATCTCGATGGCTGTTGTTCGTGTCCTGCTGTGTTCTTGAAGTCCCAACGATTGATTTAAACCACCAAATGTATTAGAACATCCCTCCAAAGGCCAACAAACGTGCGGCAAATGTCGTTCCTTGGCGTTCGTTCGCCATGTCTGTACGCACCAATCACCATAGTCATATTGTTGTGTATTATGAAGTAGGATAATTTTGTAACTTAATTTAAGTGATGAAATGAAATTTAGTATGGATTTTTAATGTGTCTGAAATAAATTATTTAAACAGGGTTACAAGGAAAGGGCATGCTAAGCCGAAAGGGGTTCGTCATACTCTTCTTTATGAACAACTTTTACTATAGAACCAAACCTAAAATCACGAAAAAATAACGTGTCAATGACCGTTTTCTATGGAACAGCTGACATTTATTTTGTGACTTCAGGTTTAGTCCCATTGTGAAAACCTTTGAGCTGTGAAGCCTTTCGGCTTAGCATACCCTTTCCTTATAACCCTGTATGTTATGGCAAATTGAAGCAATGCTTCTTTAGCTTGCTCCGTTCGTACCTGGACCATGCAGCGCCGGCAGAGGCCAGCCTTCACGAGGGACTTGGCGACCCAGCGCGCGGCGTACGCGGCCGAGCGGTCCACTTTAGTGAAGTCCTTGCCGGAGAAGGCTCCACCACCGTGCGCGCCCCACCCGCCGTACGTGTCTACGATGATCTTGCGGCCCGTCAGACCCGCGTCCGACTACACAGTGCAAATACACAGATATAGTACATTATGTTATGACAGGCAAATAATCGAATATAGGCAATAAACAAATTGATCAAAGAGTATGATAACTGTGGGCTGTTAGCATACATCATTATAAAGAGGAAAGATTTGATTGTTTGTTTGTTTGCATTGAATAGGCTGCGAAACTACTGAACCGATTTGAAAAATTCTTGCACTGTTGGGAAGCCACACTATCCCCGGGTGACATAGGCTATATATATATATATATATATTATATATATATACCCGTGCGAAGCCGGGGCGGCCCGCTAGTAAAAAAAAATTAAAAATGTGAATACGCAATTTCGTTTTATTTGGATGACATTTTTTTTCCAGTTATTTCGATTTAAAAAACAAACTACCGGTTTTGATGAAAATTAACCGAAAATGTGTATATTACAAATTTTTAAGTCTGTTTTTAAATAATTCAGAAAAATATTTTTTCGGTACATTTTTGCGCACGCGGTCATCAGACCCAAGCTAAGCAAAGCTTGTAATATGGTTGCCAGAGACTGATATACATACAAATTTTAAAATACTTACTTAAATAGATATTAACACCCAGATATAGAACAAACAAGTCTTGATCACATGAACGTTTGTCCTAGTTGGTAATCGAACCCATGCCCCCAAGCGCAGAAGGCAGGTTCACTACCAACGGGGCTATCGAATTTAAATTTGAAGTTGGTAGAAAGAGAATTAGTTTTCCACAGAAATGGTAAAGCAGTTTACCTGAGGTCCGCCGATGATGAAGAGCCCGCAAGGGTTGATGTGTACGACGGTTTTGTCGTCGAAGTACTGAGCCGGGATGACCTCCTTGATCACTTTCTCTCTAATTTCATCGCGAAGAGTTTCCAATGTGATCTGCAACAAGATTCAGATGTTTAGTGACAAATTCTAGACGTTATTTTACACTTTTATTTTCTCATTTCCCCTCCAAACATCATTAAGGAATTTTAGATTATTTTTACTAGATAACATAATGGACACAAGCGTTGTGTCTCGGAGAGAGAGAGAGAGAGAGAGAGAATGGGCCCTAATCTACCAGCTGCTATCCCAGTGCATGTTGATGAATGTCACCGATGATTTTTTTAAATTGAATGTTTTTTTTTCTAGATTCCTTGTTTGGTCCCATCCCTATGTAAAAGTTTTTCATACTGATGTACTATGGACCCTTTTCAGCTTAGTGCACCCTTTACGCGTAACCCTGTATAATTTTGTTTGACTGATTATGGCGATAATCAATTCAAGAAAAAGGCAAAGATTTGAAGAAGAAGAAAAAAACAGTCAGTGAACATCTTAGTGATAATGAATCAGCTGATAATTAATAATTAATATCATCAGTTGACCTTAAAGCCTGTTATCAACCACGTGCTAGCAAGACGCAAATGGGAAATTAGCATTAACTACGCCTCAGTCGCGTCAAAATAAACGCTTTGATACATTAGATGTTTTTATTACGTCACACAACATTTGATTCTGATGAAATATTTCGAATTGTAGATTATGTACGCAGTATCCGTGAATGACTGATTAGCTTCAAGGAAAATATCAAGAATATGAGACTAATGGGGGGAAATAAAATCAGCGCAGTCCTACTGTTAGTCCATTAGCAAGAAAAACCCCAGCAGTCTTATTAATAAACGTGGAGTAGCCTTGGAATAGTTACTCCGTCTTTTGTCTTTTTCGATCGAGTTCAAAACGTGAAAGAGAGAAGACTCCACGTTTATTAATAAGGTAGCAGTAGTTTAGCTGGTAAGCTTCAACCAAAATAAAATGAATGGACGGGCCCAGGAGCGCATTTTTGAAGATTACAAAATGAGCACTGGCGCTTACTTCGTTTCAATCGGTCTCTAGCCGTAGGACATGCGACAAGATTATTGTTACATGATAACGATACATCTGACAAAAATTATGCCTTCGTGTGCTTTCCCGAAGAGTAAAAACACAACAAAAGACCAAAGTAAAAGTTCAGGTGTCACTTTTTCACTCGTGAGACATATTGGACATAAAATGTAAATTAATTTCATCAAACATCGACAAATAGTCCCTATTTTGGTTTATTCACGTGACCACGACAATCCACGGCGACAAACGGTTCGAGAAATGTGTTCTCTTTTACTCACTTAGTTATTATATTCGCTATCTATTTTTTGCAACAAATTTACTGTACCTATATGATTAATAATGTGTTTGTAGTATACGTCAAGACGCATTTGACTAGTTTTTACTGAGCAAGTTCAATGGTTATGGCCCGTCCATTCGTTTTATTTTGGTCGAAGCTGGTAAGACTATTCAGTAAGACAAGTATAGAATTCCCAATGAGGGTAGACTGATAAATACAATTGCTGCACAACATGTAGCATAATATTTTATTACTGTTTAACAGTTATTCAATCAATGGTTTCTGATTCAGTCTACTAGAAACAGCCCAAATCAAAGAATAAACATTAGCGTCGAATCTATAGTAATATTTTCCAACTGTATTAAAATTAATAGCTCTAAAATCATTGCTTCTCTCAAAGATATTTAAAACATTGGGTTAGCATTCAAAAATTACCAAAACAAAAGTAGACTACAATACTGACATTAGTGACAAGCTAAATTAGGCAATATTATAACGACACAGGAATTTAATTCGTTTGTCGGGATTCCTAAAATGTAGGTCCAATAGAGAAATCCGAGATACTTTCTGATAAAATAAAATCTCTGAATGTACAGGTAAATTTAGCAAAATACAAAGTAAATAAAATTTTTTTGTTTAAATTCGACCGGCTGTCAAGGCATTTTTGTAAGAAATTTGTTGCACCCATATAAACGAAACGTCAGTCATTCGAAATCAGTTAACGGTGATGCGGAGTTCGACGCGTTGATCTAAATAAGAATGTTCAATCAAGGTTCACTCATATGCCAGGTAACAGATTTTCCTTCTAATTTCCGTTCTATTTCCTTCTCTTTTCTGTGGCAACATCCATGTAATTGAAATTATTGTTCTTTTGTTATATATTTAGGCAACTTTAGTACTGTCGAATTAGTTTAGTTCTTAGCATAGTAAAAACAATAGCATAAACGAAACTATCTCCAAATCACGACTCAATAAGACAAAACTGACTATCCAATTAAAATAATAATAGCAATAAAACAAACAGCAGTAATGCATAAAAATAAATACAGTACCTACATGTTCACGATTAGTCATAGACATTTGAAACTTCACGTGTTGTAAAAGCGTGAGAAATGCATAAATTAAGTAAGACGACACCTTGTGCCACAAATTATTATACTTATCAATATTTTTTTTAAATGCAGCTGTCGCAGCAATAAAGTTATATAGCTTAACTCACCTAGCCCAGGGATGGCAAACCTTTATGGATCAACGTGCCATTTTTTCTAAAGAAATGTTTAAGAGGCCATAGACGTGGCTCTCTAGTTGAATTATTTTTTTATAATTATATTCTTCGCTAAGCCTGTTGTTTGTAATAAATGAAACATTGGGACAGCAGACCTATTCGGATTATAGAAGAGGTAAGAACGTACCTTCTCAGAGTGCTGGAGTGAGACGACGACCGTGTGGACCCTCTGAGGTACTGTCGCGCCACCGGCGAACGAGTACTCGCAGGTCACCTGTAAACAAAACATGCCTCCGTTATACTTACTGCTCAACACTATCATGGTTGCCTGGAAGAAATCGCTCAGGCGGTAAGGCCGCCTATTATACTGCCGTTTGGTTATTGTGTAATAAAATGATATTGTATAATTCATTGGCGAAACAGGCTTTCTGATCACGATATCAATCTAAATTTGTTCACTGTTGGCCGAAGGCGTTTCCTCCATATATAATTATATATCTTTATAGCATAGCTGATATTTTTTTGATTATACTACGAATCAGGATGCGCTGGAAACGCTGGATGCAGGCCGCTTCCAACCGGCCCATTTGGAGATCGATGGGGGAGGCCTATGTCCAGCAGTGGACGTCCTACGGCTGAAATGATGATGATGACTACGAATCAGAATCAATGCCTTATCTCATTTGTCTTTCCACTGTATTACACAATCTCTGAGGCCAAGCTTTGTTTGAATGTTTGAAAGCAAACATAACATAATTGGACGCTCATTGTGTGTCAGTCTCCAGAATAAATTGATCTCGAATATCACTTGACACCGTGTCACTTTATCGCTCTGTCGCCAAACGGCTCAATAAAGCTGACGCCGGCTGTGACGACACTCAGTAACCTGATAGACACGCAAAAAAATTGTGTCGCCTGGGCATCTTACTAAGTGCGGTAAGGTACTCGTATTTTTTTCTGGCAGCGCCAGTTTTCACAATAGGTTATCAGTTTTTAATCCTTACGGCCTGTTTTAAACAATTCTGTTTAGGTGATTGCGATAAGTTTCGCGACCGCAAGCCTCATCTCGGCGCGTTAAGGTTCACGTTATATAGGTATACGTTATAAGATATTTAAAAAAAAATGCCTTTCTAGACAGAGCGTCCATGACGAATGACGTCACAATTAAGTACAATTTTCGGGAAAGGTACATAGCACCCGACCAAAAACTTTAAGCGCTTATATAGAAATTTATTCGCCGATTTAAATAATTTTTTCAATATAATATGTATTATATTTTTTACTAAGCCTGTTATATATTATAGATGCGAAAGTGTGTTTGTTCCTTTTCACGCAGCAACAGAGCAACCGATCGACCTGATTTTTTTGCATGGGTATAGTTCAAGGGCCGGAGAGTGACGTAATATATACTATACTTTTAGTAATCATCATCGCCATTTTTCATCACTACGCGGGTGAAGTCGCCGGCCGCAGCTAGTTTTTAATAAGTCAAACAACTGTCCGATGGCCTTATGATATTTTTTTAGATAAGTGTTCCTATATAATTTTGGTTAGCGCAGCGTAGGACGTCCACCCACAAGATGGACAGACGACCTAAAAGAGACCGCAGGGAAACGCTGGATGCAGGCCGCTTCCAACCGGACCTTTTGGAGATCGATGGGGGAGGCCTATGTCCAGCAGTGGACGTCCTACGGCTGAAATGATGATGATGATATAATTTTGAGAATGTCCATAATAATTACTAATTACTCACTAATTTTCTATCGCACCGCATCGTTACTCTAGTGAATATTATTAGTAAATTAATTTACATTTCTAAAGTAGGTACCTATTGTTTTATATTTTGAGAATCTGCTCAAACAGTTTCAGACGACGAAAATAAATTCGGCCTCAACCTGCAAAACAACTCGACTTCTTTATTGATTTGATTGAGATTCGTTCTTTATACATTACATTTAGTATGGTGTACTTTTCAAATCGTTTTTATTTTACTTGTAATGTTTATTGAATAAAAATATTTTATCGTCTAAAGGTACTTTTCTAATATTTAAAGAAATCAATAAAGTGAATTAATATTAAATTTGTTTCTTAGAATTTAGGGAAACTGTTTGTGATTACAACTCCTTATCAAATACGCGAAGTGTACATTTTTAACCTTGTACAGACGAGTCAAATTCCAGATAAGTACTTCGTCAAACTACACTATCAATCTGTTCAAAATTGCCTGCTTGGATTAATATTTTTTTTGTTTGGATTTCAAATTTGTGCACTGAGGTTTACTTTTTACTATCATCTATGTATATTCCACTTTATAATCATCATGGCTGCTGATTGGGATAATGTCACTTTATGCCGTAATAAGTTCCATCTTTTCTTGTCAAAAGTCTATATTCAAGATCCGCCAGGGGCCACCGCACCACCCCAGTAACTACTCCAGTACCCGGTAAGTAACTACTACAGTACCCAGTACGTAACTAGTCCAGTGCCCAGTAAGTAACTACTCCAGTACCCAGTAAGTAACTACTACAGTACCCAGTAAGTAACTAGTCCAGTACCCAGTAAGTAACTACTCCAGTACCCAGTAAGTAACTACTACAGTACCCAGTAACTACTACAGTACCCAGTAAGTAACTAGTCCAGTACCCAGTAAGTAACTACTCCAGTACCCAGTAAGTAACTACTACAGTACCCAGTAAGTAACTAGTCCAGTACCCAGTAAGTAACTACTACAGTACCCAGTAAGTAACTAGTCCAGTACCCAGTAAATAACTACTCCAGTACCCAGTAAGTAACTACTCCAGTACCCAGTAAGTACTAAACTACTCTGAATAACCAGTAAATTCTTGGAATACCCAGTAATTACTCAGCATACCCAGTCAGTAACTACTCGGAGTAGTACTCAGTAAGTAATTACTTGTAATACCCAGTAAGATACTACTCAGAATATGCAGTAACTACTTGGATATTCAGTAACTACTCCAGCAGGCCTAGCACGGGCCGTGGACAAATTGGCTTTCCACCGTTTTTATCCCGGGAGAAAAAGGCAAACGTATCCATATTCTAGCTTTGTCGCGTCTAGGCGTGGATAAAAACGGTGGGAAGACAATTTATCCACAGCCCATGCTAGGCCTGGTGTACCCAATAAGTAACTACTCAGTAGCCAGTAACTACTCCAGTAAGTAACTATATATTATAAGCTAGGAGTGTTTAATTTCTTACCTGTGTCTTGGAGTCAGGACGAGCCCACCAAAACTCTCCGTTTCGCCGCAATTCGGCGATTTTCTGGTTGAGTCGGTGTGCAAGCACCACTGTCAGTGGCATGCATTCTTCGGTCTCGTCTGTCGCGTAGCCGAACATTAAACCCTGTACAAAAATAGTTATAAGTAAAAGCAAGACTGATCACCACTTCAATATACAGGCGGATTATTTCAGGATCTGCAATAATAGTTTAGTCATCGACACTCATTAATTAGCATAAGTGCGAAGGGGACAGAAACAATATTGCATGTACATATTAGCCGGTCTGCTTCACTCTTGGTCTGAATCACTGACAGCTCAAGGATCTTGTTGTAAGACACTATACTTGGACCAACTATTTTTTAGCTCTGACAGCTGTATATATATCTTTTAAACCGACTTCATAAAAGGAGGGCGTTCTAAATTTAATTGTATAAAAAAGTGTATACTTCAGAACTCCGTTATTTATGAACCGATTTGGAAAATGATTTTTTATTTTTATTTTAATAATAGTTACTTCCAGATAGGTCTCTTAGAAATTTCATCAAAATCGGTTCAGTAGTTTGGCTTTTTAAATCAAAATAACTGGGAAAAATTGTGTCGACCTAGGACAAACATTTATGTGATGAACATTTGTGTTTGTTCTATATCTGGGTGTTAATATTTATTTAAAAATATATATGTATGTATATCAGTCTCTGCCAGCCATATTACAAGCTTTACTTAGTTTGGGGTCAGGTGAATGTATACGCAAAAATGTCCAGAATATTTATTTAGCATTACACAATATGATATTGATGTCTATAATATCAAAGAAGTATCAATGAGTACTGTTGTTCGTCTATTGTTGATCTTGATAAGCACAATTCAAAACATTTAAATATATCCTCTTAAGTTATTGTTAGTGATGGCATAATAATAATACTTTATACTTTGTTGATAGTGTATTTTATTTATTCAAATATTTCAGCTGTCTGTTTTGAATATCAGCACCAGCAAAGAAAACTGTAAAAATAGGAACTTATCTATCTTGCATACCTTATGTTTTCATGTGTAAATTAGACCACAAAACGTTATACATATAATGTTGAAGTTTTACATAATTGTTGAGAAGAAAAAAGTACATATTAATAATGATAGAAATGACACCCCACAATGATTTTCATGCTTGCTGACTATCATAGATCAGACATTGGTGTCAGAGATAGAAGTCCTTGTTGTTTTAATGGTTCATTTTCATTTAACATACTGCGTGCATGGCTTCAGGTAACTGACAAGCACGGCTTTAGGTCGCTGACTACTGCCCTATTAAGTAACTTTTCTGGTAATGGCTAGCTTTCATGAAAGTCGGTCTGAGAATCATGAAATCTAGTGAGCAACTCAAATCTAGCTTTCATGAAGCCCAGTCTGAGGGCCTTATCGCGTAAGTCTGGTGGCAATGGTGTTTGTCTGCCTCGGTATAGCACAGGACCACTATTGCCACCAGACTAAGGGTGCCACATCAACCAAACGAAGAGATGAGTAAACGATCGACAAGTTTCTACTACACTAAATCAATCTGCTATCAAAGCTTGATTTGCCATTGATCGATGGTCGATTGACAAACAATTGGTAACAGAATGGCTCTCGCTACTGTAGAGCCCACTGTTTAAATGACTAAATTGACGGGCAATCGACAATCAACCCATCGTCGATGAATGATAGATACACCGATCGTCATAAGATCGGTGGTATCCGATGGTATAGATTGGTTGGTGTGGTACAAAGACCTTGGGGTACTTGAAAATGATGGCCATTCACCATGGCCACCACAAAAGTTACATAATATGCGACCAGGTCTTGTTCGGGCCTGGACAATCTTAACTTTGAAATGTAATCCATACATCTTGTTGCTTGCAGTTAAATTTTCAATGACAAACTGTACTGGGTTACACAAAAAGGGTACTAAGCCGAAAGGGATACATAGTACACATCATTACAAACAACTTCTACTATGGCAGCAATAAAAAAAAATATCAGCTGTTCTGTAGAAAATTGTCATTTATACTCGACAAAATGGATGGAACATGGTTGGTTCCATTGAAAAAGTTGTTTGTCATGGGTACTATAGTATAGACCCCTTCCAGCTTAGTATACCCTTTCCACGTAACCCTGTATTGAGATTGTTTTGGAAATGTATGTCTCAGGGTACATAAAGGGTGGAACCAGTGTAATGTGATGGTAATGTTACATACCTGATCACCAGCCCCAACCTCTTCGTCATTCCTGTTCTCATGCACCCCCGCAGCAATGTTGGGGGACTGCTGGTCCAAGGCGAGCATCACGGAGCAGGTCTTGAAATCAAACCCTGATCCCAACATGCTTGTTATTAGTCAATGGAAATACTTGGATAGGTATTAAATGTTTTTTTTTGGAATGGAGGTACTTTTATACGTGAATGTCCCATATTTAACCAACCAGAATGATAAACTATGACAAAACAATTTTCACTCAAATTCTGTTTACTGGTCAAGATGAGCTCCCAACTAGCTTCGGAGCCATCAGGGCTCTTTCATCAGGGAATATACTCGCTCCTGGAGAGTGTCAGACCATCTCTGTATTTATGTGTGCATTTTCCCTGATGAAGAAGCTCTAATGCTCCGAAGCCGGTGGGGAACTTTCTCGACTGATAAACATAACATGGAGTAAACCGTTTTGTCAATTATATTTGATTTAGCAAAAACATGTTTCTGAATCATGATGTTTAATTTTGACTACGATAGTATTATGAGCAGTGAATCTCTGCCGATTTGTAAAATTTATTAAATGAAGCCTCTGCTTTATTTTATAAAATCTACATATCTCCTCAGAGCTTAAATTTCCCAATTATACGATGAAGAAATTTTTCATGCATTAACCTTTTTTTATCAATTTGTAAGAAATCTGACAATGTTCCAAATTATACTCTATTAAAATTTTGTTACATGACAACTGCAATAACATTGTAAAAAGCTAAATGGAAACATCTTTTAATATTCTATTTGAAGTACCAATATTTACTATATCATGTACCAGCAACAATGTTACGTTCAAAAACCAAGCTGAAAATAATAAAAATTTGCATGTATTTACTTTACATTACATTTACACTGCAGTATTGTAAAAACTTGAATGAAAACCTGTCAGAGATTAAAAAAGCTTGACTCAGTATAATCAATTAATTTGTTATTTTGTCTGCATTCTTTCATAGTCAAACTTCTTGCAAATTGAAATTTACAATTTTTCATTGTCAATATCACTTATATAATAGAATTTTCTATGGCCTAAGAGAGTCCGCAGATTTGTTTCCCTCATTGTCCTTTTCACATCATGCATTAGGTCTCCCGGTGCAGCAGATGTTTTGATAACAATGTTACCCCCATATGACGTGCAGCAGGCTTTAATTCAATTTGTACCTGATCTCCGGCCCCTATATCTATTTCCTCTCGGTCTTCATACACCCCACTGGCAATGTTTGGACTCTGCTCTTCAATAGCCACTAGCAAGTTCAGTGTACGCCAATCAAAACCTAGTTTATGGAACATTATTTAGCACCACTAGGTAACACAAAATTTTGAAAGGTTTGTCTAGACATTGCATCTGGCTTTGTGCCAGTACTACATTACATCTATGGCATGAACGACCAACACAAGGATTTTGTTACATACCTTTTGACGAGTCGTCATATCCGATATGCTTAACTGTGTCTCTCACAACTTTTTGGTAGTCAACGTTAGCTTTTGATGTGATTTCTCCGCACAACAGCACCATGCCGGTTTTGGTCACCGTTTCTGTTGATAATTTGCATTGTTAGCTCTCATGTTTAAGTATGGTCTTGGCATCGATATCAGAATTATGAGGCTATCGATTGATAATCACTTACCGCATGCTACTTTAGCATTCGGATCTTGCCTCAGGTGGGCATCTAAGATAGCATCGCTGATTTGATCGCACATTTTGTCTGGAAATAAGAACATCTTTTAGCATGTTGTCAATGTTTTTGTGTCATGCGTTCGACAATTTCACCATGATTTCATGTGTGAGCACCACGTGCAAAGGCTATTTTGGCAAAAATGGATCAATTGACCGCCTCCCGCCACCATGATGTAACAAAACATTGTCTCGTGAGGGACCATGTGTTTTGACAGCACATTGACGACTTTTTCAAGATTTACATTTTGATTCTTGAATTGCATTGTTCTATGGAGACTTTTATTAGATACTTTATCTGCGCACATGTAGAGGCGGCCATTTTTCGTATCGCACAATTCCTCAGCGGTAATATTGAAGGAAACTAACCTGGATGACCCTCTCCAACGGACTCTGATGTGAATAAAAACATTGATCCATCTTCCATATCATAACTGTGTCCATTTGTTTTAGCGTATCCATTCATTTTAGACGTCTCCGGCATCCTGAATTTAGAGTTAGCTCACAAAAATAACCCGAAATTGCCCCTTGAATTAACACTGTGGAAAAGAGGTTCGGTGTGCGACTACACTGATATTTATAAGGTTGGTGGGGCGCCACTGACACGTAACTGCTGTCCAATAGGGACTTTGGACGGAGATTGAGTCACGCAGTATGATTGGTTAAACTATGTTGTTTTGGTTTTTCAATCTGAAACAGATAACATATCTGAGCCCGCGAATTTTCGAGCTGGTTGTCGGAAAATATTACACGAAATTTATAGCAAAATAAATATTTTTTCGATATTATAGTGAATAAAACTAGATTGATCAGTTATGTCACAGCTATTTTCACAATGGTAGACTAACGCACTACAGTCATATCACCACATTTAGCCACAAAACCACAAAATAAAACGCTCTACATTAGGCAGCATGAGCTGCAGTAATGCTACAAACCAGTTAGAGAAGTACCTAAAATGTAACATAGTCCCAACAGCATTATATTATAGTACATAGCATTAGGTAATGAAATAATTCAAAATAAAATTGTATGTTGTTGTAATGAAATTACTGGATTCTAAAATATTTACATTGTTGTCTATCTTGTAAAAAACTTCACCTTTGTATGGAATTGACCGATTGTTGGACTGAATTGACCCTCTTACGCAGCATCGATAATTTTCATGCATAGTTAAAAAAACAGTAACTAAATAGGACAATACTTTCAAATTTTGTTGAAATTTGGTGTAGATATTTAAATTGGCATAACATTTTAAAACTCAAAAAAAAAGTTGACACATTTATTCCGCGGAAATCAAGTACTTAGGTAGTTTCCGAAAAATAAATTTTTGATTTTAATAATATATCGAAAAATAATAATTACCCGAAACTGCAGAAGGTCCAAAAGCTTTTTGCAACTTTTAGTTCTTGAAATAATTGTAATTCACCACTTGACATGTAAAGCTATGCCTATAATATTAAAGACACTTTTCACACTGTTTAATTCACTCAATAAAATCTGTAAACGTCCTTTCACGCAACTCGGCGGCAACTGTACTGAGAGAGATCTAACTTATGCTCCGGGCAATATATTAAGACTAGGCTAGTTGTCTCAGTGCCATATTCCAAGTCAAGTCGAGGACAATTTTATCATGATCTCAACTTTTTGGGGTTCTGTAACACTTTATTTAAATATATACGAACCGGCCAAGTGCGAGTTAAGCTCTCACCTTGAGGGTTCCGTACCACCCCAAAATACATTAATTATTAATTAAAAATAATTATTACTACTTTAGAGTATCTACTATAATCATGCCAAGTTTGACGCTTGTATGTAGGTACTTATTATTTACCGTTTTTACATTACAGCAATATTTGGTTATGATGGTGTTACAACAAAGGTGGTAAAGTATGTGAACGTCGTAATAGCAACAGTAATTAGTCATATCATAAATCTATGTATGGAACAAGGAGTTTTCCCTAACAAACTTAAAATATCGGTCATAAAACCATTATTTAAAAAAGGCGATAAAGAATGTTTGAGTAACTATAGGCCTATTGCACTTATTCCGATTTTCTCTAAATCCTTGAAAAAGTTATTCACCAAAAACTTAATGCCTACTTCGAAAAACAAAATATATTTTCTCCAAATCAATATGGGTTCCGAAAGAGTAAAGATATTAACATGGCGATTTACGATTTCCTCTGTAAAGTCACTAACAACATGGACCAGGGAGGTTTAACTGTAGCGCTTTTCATGGATATGTCGAAAGCCTTTGATCATGTGGACCACGAAATACTCCTTAACAAGTTGGATTCATATGGGGTTAGAGGAACTGCCAACCAATTGATAAGATCATATCTTAGTGATAGAGAACAGGTTACTCACATTAACAGAATTTGTTCTAAAACAAAATCTGAAAGAATCTATCCATCTGGACTAAGAAGGGTTCATTCTGGTGTGCCACAAGGCAGCATTATGGGTCCTCCTCTTTTTTTAGTTTATATAAATGATTTACCCAAAGCTACACAACATTCTGTAACTCTTTTTGCAGATGACAGTACTATTTTATTTCCAGGAGACAAGAAAAATATTGCTAAACTAGAGAAAGATATTAATGATTCTTTGACATCGGTTATTGATTGGTTAGACAATAATAATTTAAAAATTAATTTAGAAAAAACGAATATAATGAATTTTAGACAAAGACTTAGTCGACTACAAAAACAAAATCTTGACATTAATTATTGTGAACAAAAAATTTACGAAGTTGAAACAACAAAATTTCTAGGACTACACATAGATAATAAATTGACATGGAATCAACACATACACTTAGTATCGAAGCGCGTCATCCAATTTTCATATGCCCTTTACAAACTCAGCAAAATTGCGAACCGAGAAACCTTACTTACGGCATATCATGGTTATGTAGCTTCTATATTCAGGTACGGAGTAATTTTTTGGGGTGACTCCAGATATGTTACTTGCTTTTAAAGCACAAAAAAGATGTATAAGGGCTATATGTGGTTTGCGACGAAGACAATCTTGTAAGGAGTTATTTTTAGAATTAAAATTAATGACACTACCATGTATTTACATAAGCGAAGTCGCCCTTTTCGTGAAAAAAAATCAAGATCTTTTTCCAAAATTTAGTCTGGGTAGTAGACGATAAAATGAAGTACGATTTCCAAAACGAATAAAAACGTCTCTAATGTTAAAAAGTGTGTTTTGTACGGCATCAATAATCTATAATAAATTACCACGATCAATTCGTGACTGGAGCGACATAAACAGCTTCAAAAATGGGCTGACTGTATTTCTTCTTTCTAAAGCTTACTATTCCCTAGAATGATAAAAAGCTTTGAATAAAATGCATGTATTTTAGTAAAATTATTATTAGACATTATTCATTATCTATTGTATAGTTTTAACTTAAACTGACATTTTTAATATTATTTTCATTGATGTTCTTGTAATTAGTTTAAGTAACTGCTTGTATGCTGACAAAGCGGGACCTGGGCTCAATAAATTGAATTTGAATTTTAATACAAAGATTCGTATAAAAAAATACGTTTGTTGTATGGGGATCCCCCTTTCATATTTATTTTGTTACTTTTTAGGGTTCCGTACTTCAAAAGGAAAAAACGGAACCCTTATAGGATCACTTCGTTGTCCGTCTGTCTGTCTGTCTGTCCGTCTGTCAAAACCCTTTTTCTCAAGAACGCGTAATGTTAGCAAGTTGAAATTTAAACTAAATACTTGGGTCTACGGTTTCTTTCGGCTGTAAAAAACTAAAAGTTGTAAGTCAACGCAATCAAAAGATATGAACGTTTATGTTGCATATTTTGCGATTTCACAGGGGAACCAAAACCTATAGGGTACTTCCCGTTGACCTAGAATCATGAAATTTGGCAAGAGGTAAGGTCTCATAGCACATATATAGGAATAAATCCGAAAGTTATAAATTTGAAGGTATGTCATTTAAAAATGATTATTTTGCTATTACAAACTTACATTTTGTAGTTGGAATGTATGGAAGAACCTTATTGTCAACTACGAACTTAAGTTAATCTTTCAATATTTTAACTTCAGTTAGTTTTTTTTTTTGGTCTCGCTTCTGAGTGTTCCGTCTAACGGAACCCTCAGAGCACGAGTCCTACTCGTACTTGTCCGGTTTTTTATTATTATTTCTTAGTTAATCCGCCGTAACATTAGGTACCCACATATTCTGTGAAAATTTATAGCTATCTAAGTATTATAACGGTTCGAAAGATACAGCTGTTAAACATGTGCTTCGTTCATATTATTATTTCCAAGTTAATATTTAAGAATATTTAGAACATTTTTTTTATTACGACCACAATAATAGTAAGTATTAGCAATTTTCCCATTTATTCTGGTTATTGTAAAAAATATAAGTTTTATTTCTTCTAAAAGTAGACCGATGCACCTTTTTCAGGTTGGCGCCGAAATTCCGTAAATGTGGGTGCCAGGCCAGGGTAACCAGACGTCCTCCTTTCGGAGGGACGTCCCGCTTTTAGTGACAAAATTACCTATATGCACAGATATACACAACCCTATATGGGACGCAGCCCAAAGAAAAGAAAATTATTTCGTGTGGCAGCTTAGCATTAGATAAAGCGGTTTTTCGTTTCCGAAACTTCAAAATAGGTTTTATATCATTAAGTTCGGCTATTATTAGGTACTAGGTACTGTTTCTAATTTGTACACATTCCTTCAAGCACATAGGTCTGTGACATAGGTAGTAGATATGTGCCTTCAAGTATAAATATCTGTCCTATATTGTATTTTTTTTTTATTGTGTGTTTATTTTGGGCACTTTTGCCACCAATGGCACGTCAGTCCCATCATACCTAAAACGATGGTTATAAAAAAAACTTCACGCGCATTCGATAAAAAAAAAGAAATCGCTTAAAAAATATGGCAAGCTTCTATAGGCGCCTATTAGTTACACGGTGATTTAGGTATCTTTACAATATTGAATATTTTATTTATTTATTCGATGATGGAGGAAATCTTTGAAAAATACTCAGCAACCATCCCTATACGTTCCGCCAGGTAGAATAAGTAGGTATTAGGTTTTAGGTGTTTGACCAAGAGTTTTCAAGAAAACGTTCGTAATAAATTTTCCATTCTGTAAATTGCGTTTATTCCATTCTGTCCGACTAGTAATTGGATCATCGAAGGGGCTTAGTCCCAGATTTGATAGTTTTCGAAAACTTTTTTCGTTTACGTATTGTTCCATACATTGCTGGGCTGAAAAGTATTCGATTTTTTTTTCGTATTAGAATGAAGCAATCTATACCGCCGATTTTAGTTCCTCCGCGTTTCCGCTGGAGGCGCTTTACTAAAATGTATGGAACAATACGTAAACGAAAAAAGTTTTCGAAAACTATCAAATCTAGGACTCTAAGCCCCAAAAATATTCCAATTTGTTAGACTGGCCAGTCGAACAATTTGGACACGCTGTAGGTAATATAGGTAGGTAAGTGTCCGATAATTAGATAAGTAGGTACCTACTTATTATAAACACAATGAAAAAAACCAATTTTCAGAACAAAACATTTATTGATGATATATAAAATATCAGCTTCGATACCTATTATATCTAGGTTTGTAAACATTTAAATCAGCTGTCCGCAGGTCAGCGGATAAATGAAATATCAAAATATCATATCGTAGTATTATATTATAGTGCTTGACAAGTAGGCTCCGGGATCTCGAGAGGAACGCACCAGAGCCCTCAGCACTGCGCTACGGCTCCTCCTGAGACAACTGCGTGTCGTCTCGTCTCCTCCGCCCACGACAACGTCGGTTACACAACGTTGTCGACCTCTCCCGGGGCTCACTTGGGTGTCCAAAGTATCAACTTTGCTTTGTCCTAGAGGTCCTTTAGTAGCCTCTTACCACAGCTCTTACTACAGACGGGATACCGGTGCCTTATTTTATTGTCCAGGGGCCTTACGCCTAGCTGTTTAGTATAAGGTGATGAAAAAATGTTGCGCGATCGCAAACCGTATCTGGGCGCGGTAAGGTTCACAGTCGCGTGATTTTCCGTACTGCGCGGTTTTAACGTTAGTTTGGGAAGGTGTAACTAGTTGGGTGTAAGGCCCCAGGGCTATAATTCTAAGTACCTACTACACCTAGGTCTACTGTAGGCAGACTAATTTTAGTACAATTCATATACTGTGTACATAATTACGTCTTATACATAGTAATGTCTAGATCTCCGATTCGAGCAGGATGACTGGTAGGTATATTTTTTTACACCAAACCAAACGTTACCGGAACAGATAAAAGTGGAAAAGGTTATCAGACAGAGCGCTGCGTTACATCGTACCTAGAGATATAAAGTTCATATCAAACATTGATATAAAACGGCACGAGCGTGAACTTTCCTGACAAAATAATTTTATTACATAACATTTGACGGGGGGGAACTAATTTTAATTTGATCCGGTGCCTTACTTTAACTATACAGTTTTTCGCTTGCGTGCACTTGCTATGAGAAAAATGGTTGCGGAATCGATTACGATAGCATCAGAATTATAGATCAAGAACATAGCTACATCTTAGATCTGTGATTTGCTTATTCGTCATCGATGACGTAGCCCAGTAGTCGAATTGGACTTACGAACTGGAACGCATGTCCCTTCAAACCTTGCGAACTTTTAGCCGACTGTCCAAGAAGGAGGGTAATGTTATTGGGTTGTATGTAAGTATGTTTCTGTGTTCCTGTAGTACCATAGCCTAGACGGCTTGACCAATTTTGACGAGACAGAATTCACGAACCGGAACGACGTTCGGGTGCGTTCCGGTCACAGTTCCGGTCCATTTCGAGCACTGACGTTGACTCAACTTACTGATGTACGCAGGCGAATTGAAAATAACGGAAATCAAAGTTTCACTGTAAACACAGATATAGCTAGTAGCTCTGTGACTGTAAAGCTAAAGTATCAAGGTACAAGGTTTGGTATACTTACCAAAGAAAAAAATCTAAAAGAAAAAAAAATCCTTTGCTGAATTGAACCGTTTGATGTACCGCAGTCTATCATGTTCCGACTGCTGAGACACAGCCCTTCTCTCAGAGAGTGATAACACCTTCAGAGAGGATGGGCCCTAATCCCTCATACTGGTCCAGTGCATGTTGGTAAAATAATGTCATGTCATTGAACTGTTGATGTTCTTCAACATATCGGTTTCCTCACGATGTTTTCCTTCAATTCTGGGCGATGGTTTGAAAAACTGCACATATATTATTTAAGTAGTGTTAGGTGGCATAGGTGTTGTGTAGTATTAGGTACCTACCAACTAAAAATAAGTCATTGGTGCAATGCAAGACTGAGAATCGAACCAGGTGAAGACCGCTTTTAAAGCGCACACGCTAGCGTAGTAGTGTCGAATAAATGTTATTTTCTATAGTATTCTCTCTTTCCAAGCCATAAAATAGTGAGAAGCTTCAACAGTGAATCACACTGACAGAGCCATCTAGAGGGAAAGATGCCAACAATCGTGCCGCCAAAAATGTGGATGCAAAAGGCAGGTTGTCGTTCAGTGTGGAGGTTAAAGGGGGAAGCCTATATGTTCAGCAGTGGACGTATTCTGGCTGATGATGATGATCCATCCAACAGATATCTATGCAATAATAATTTGCTTGTATACGTAATACAAATTATTATGAAACAAAAGTGAAATCTTTTGGAGTTTTGATAGCATTATCAAGAGTTCGCAGGTCAGTTGACTATTAGAATGATGACTTGAAATATATGAGCTACACACTTCGAACTTGTTTAAGCAGTGTATAACGCAAACTAGCCTATTTTGAAGCTAGGCTAGGCTCAGCATCAGAATCAGACTGATCAAAGTGACTTGATGGTTAAATACCAAAATTCATTATATTAACGGGGACAAGTACTACCTACCTACCATGGCGCTGCTGCAGCATAAATAATTACCTACCGAATACCTAATGATATGTTAGGGTTTCGCGATTATATCGAGGTGAGGAAATAAAATAAACTCGATAAAATGCGTTATAAGCTTAGAATACATAATTCCCGTACAGGGTCCCTCAAGCTCAGGGGGCCCTCGGGCCCTGGCCAGCAAACCATTTGTCCCAAGTAACAGGTTCAGGGGCAGATCCAGGATTTCATATTGAGGGGGGGGGGGGGGGGGGGGGGCATTCTGACAAGGTTCGAAGGAATCAAAGACAAAAAAATTTAGTCGAATGTATGGAATTGCTAGGTGTTTTGGGGAATGGAATTGGATTCACCAATGAACAGGTTGCAATAAGACTTCAATCGTGGCAACTCATACACATGCATGTATTATGAAGCTTTTCAATTCCAATTGATTCATCTTTCATCTATCTATATCTAGACATAATATCCTTATCCTTACTATCCTTACTAATATTATAAAAGCGAAAGTGTCTCTGGATGTTTGTTCGCTTTTCACGACTAAACCGCTAAGCCGATCTGGCAGGATGATAGTGTACATCAAATGGACGGACATAGGGTAGGTACTTATTCTCCCAGAAAATACGGGAAAATTGGAAAATCGCGGTTAGCACCGCGGGATTCAGCTAGTATAATATAATATAATAAAGAGGAAAGATTTGATTGTTTGTTTGTTTGTTTGCATTGAATAGGCTCCGAAACTACTGAACCGATTTGAAAAATTCTTTCATTGTTGGGAAGCTACACTATCCCCGGGTGACATATAGGCTATAATCTATACCCGTGCGAAGCCGGGGCGGACCGCTAGTCTATGCTAATATTATAAAGAGGAAAGATTTGATTGTTTGTTTGTTTGTTTGCTTTGAATAGGCTCCGAAACTATTGAACCGATTTAAAAAATTCTTTCACTGTTGGGAAGCTTTACTATCCCTGGGTACCATAGGCTATATTATATATTTTTACAACACATTTGCTCAAAAAGTGCACTTACGATAACTGAATACATCTTTCGAAAGTTAAACATTACGGATCATACAACGGAGCGTGCTGTAATGAATTTGTCCGCACGCTCCGTTGTATAGCACCGTGCGTGTACGTTACGGTATTTTTTTAATATCCATTTTTTGTTTTTTTTCTCGCAAATGTGTTGTAAAACGTTGTATGGCACACGTGCGGATTGGTTATTACAAACTCGTGACTATGGTAAGACCTCGACTTCGTCTCGGGCTTACATTCGTCTACTCGTTTCTAATAACCAACTTTCCGCACTTGTATCATAAATAACTATTTTTAAATAGGCATCCTTACTAAAACTCTATTATGTCTTCTGTGCTAAAACTCCAATAATGTAACCCAAGGTGTAAAAATATAAGATTTACAATTTTGGCTTTGCGTGTTTGACAGTTCTAAGACAGGACAACGTCTGTCAGGTCAGCTAGTAATAATAATATAATAAAGAAGAAAGATTTGATTGTTTGTTTGCATTGAATAGGCTCCGAAACTACTGAACCGATTTGAAAAATTCTTTCACTGTTGGGAAGCTACACTATCCCCGTGTGACATAGGCTATATTATATAGGTATCTATACCCGTGCGAAGCCGGAGCGGGCCGATAGTATTATTATATAAATGAATCCCTATTTACCTTGGTCACGCCATAACTTGAGAACGACTACCGATTTCATTCATCTTTTTTTTTAAAGTTTTCTAATAATTTGTTGAAGGTTTTTACGTAAAGAAAAATTAAGAAAATTGCGCAGAAAATTGGAGAATTTCAGAAAACCCGTGTGCAGCTAGTATAATTATATTAATATAGGGCCCCAATCTTTTTTTGCACCAGAAAGAAAGTAAGAAAGAAAATAAATTTTATTCGACACCTTTACAAAAACTTATATCTAAGGATACAATCAATGTCGAATGGGTCCGTCTCGGCATTAATGCTGAAAGTCAAGGACTATCAGCGCCGGTTTTCAGAGCTTCCAGGGCCTCCAGGGCCTCTAGGGCCTTTGCTTACCTATTACGCCACTGCTCACATCGGTTTTTTAAACTCAATTTAACTAGGTCTTACCTCCGTCTAATGATAGGTTCCATCACTGGTCTCTGTGAGCTAAACAATTACTTCTACAAAAATGGAGCTACAGACTTGCTTATGCTGACAACCAGGAAAACGAGACTGTGAAGCATGTACCTACTATAGCACTGCAAATAGCTGCTCTTTGATGAAACTCCACAATAAGTTTCCGATACCACAAATCACAATACTACCTGGCGAAATGGTCGATACCACTTTGATCACCTGGGAATATAATCACCTGGGTGACCATAGGCGACTCCGTTTAAATTATTATTTGAGTATCCTTTCACATCACCTGCACCTAAAGTACACATAGGCGACTCGATTCAAATTATTGTTTTGGTATCTTTTGATCACCCATGAATAAAAAATTGTTGGGGTAGAACACGGCCCAGCCCGGCAGGGGCAAATCCACAATACAGTCATGCGGAATGCTAGTGCGTCTTACCACCTCCATCATTAGAAGATATTTTTATTACAACGCAATGCAACTCAAATGTAGAACCAATTCGTTGGTTAAGAATTTTTGGCATTACCTACCACTAAACGTAAAACGTAACGATCGAACGTAATTATGGTGTGCTATTTTTTTACTTGTCCTGTAATCCACAGAATAGAAAATCTAAGGTGTAAAACACTGATAGAGACAAATTGATACAAGAATATCCAACCGACTTCATAAAAAGTACCTACGCAAATTACCAGCCACTGGTATTATTCCAACCGCGAGTTTAGGAATGTCTTATCCGAATCACAGTCCGATAAATTCAAATGCACCTACCTACCCTAGGTAATTAATCTAGATATCGTTTTGATTATAGATGTAGATAATTTGTAAACATGGTGTTGTTTAACACAATAATCAGTGCGACGGCAGCCGCGAATCAAAATACATACCTTTCAGAGTTGAACAATCGACAAAAGTTGTTGTGGTTTGAGGAATGCACGGTCCTTTATCCCAGAGCCTATTCCAAACAGTCTTCGCGCTGTTTTAGTGTAAGAGTGTTTCTGATTCTGTAATAGGACCAAGTAAGTGTACCCTAAATTGAGTGGTACAGTATGATTAAAGATGTATCAGTGCAATAATAGTGACTTTGAAAAATGTATGGACATCACACGTTGCTGCATTTTGTGACGACGTGTTTTTGTGTACTTAGCGGAATACAGGTATTGTACTAAGCAGCGAAATATACTTTTTAGGCATTATTAGTGGTTACCTAGGTAGGTATGTCCGGGTATGTGGGACCCGGGTATGTCCTAAAAAATGCGTGGGGATTATGGCATCACCCCTCTCTCAGATGGCCTTTGTTCAGCAGTCAGCAGTGGACGTTTACTGCATGGCTGATGATGTATGAGTATGTATGATAGTGGCTATACAAGTCGGGGAGAGAGGTAGTTAAGGTTTTTTTAATAGCGATTCAGACGGATGCAGTTTTGGATAAACAACAAATTTTCTAAGGAAATATCTGGCTAAGAGCGTGTCGGGACAAGCATATGTATAGACATAGGGTTTCGTAGCAAAGCCATATACTTAATGTTTAATTATAGTCACAATCATATTACAGAAATTTGTGGTTTTAGAAAAATTCGAACGAATCCTGAGCTAACACATGCATCAGATCATCCCAACTTGACAGTGCAGACGATTTCTATCTTAGGTAGCTCTTGAAACGATAATAATTAAAACTGGACACCTACTTATACTTATAATTTACCAATTTTTATACAAACGCAAATGAAACCCAATAACTTCAGTCTTTACGGTTGTAAGACATTTTGTAGGCCCATTTTATTTTAATAAAAAAAAGGAATTTTCCTTTTAACTACAATTCGTTTTTTTTTAGCAAAACTGCCCACTCTATCCTACGTAATGAAGTCAATCAACAATGGTCTTATCTAGGCTAGGATAATTGTGGTTAAAGATATTTATTATTCTCATAAAGAAATACATTTCACTTACATGAGAATATAACTTAAAATAAAAAATTTGTTTCGTCGTACATTAGAGGGTAGGTAAAACAATCTTATCAATATCGGGCGGTCTGACGACGAATTCGTTTTTTTTTTTGCAAAACTGCCCACTCTATCCT
The DNA here is from genome assembly GCA_914767915.1 of Agriopis aurantiaria. NCBI lineage: Eukaryota > Metazoa > Arthropoda > Insecta > Lepidoptera > Geometridae > Agriopis > Agriopis aurantiaria. Next base: position 4,792,265 of record OU611991.1, on the reverse strand, counting down.
ACGTAATGAAGTCAATCAACAATGGTCTTATCTAGGCTAGGATAATTGTGGTTAAAGATATTTATTATTCTCATAAAGAAATACATTTCACTTACATGAGAATATAACTTAAAATAAAAAATTTGTTTCGTCGTACATTAGAGGGTAGGTAAAACAATCTTATCAATATCGGGCGGTCTGACGACGAATTCGTTTTTTTTTTTGCAAAACTGCCCACTCTATCCTACGTAATTAGATCTGTGTACGTAATGAAGTCAATCAACAATGGTCTTATCTAGGCTAGGATAATTAGCTGCCAGACTTTTTGACAGCAAGATTGATTTTGTAATGTAAAGGTGTGGCTATTATTACCCGTAGTATTTATATTCTCTTTGTTATTACCTACTTTTCTCTGACACTATCACTTTCTTCATCATCATCCACGGTCTTCCTTATCGCACTGCTGGGGATAGGCCTCCCTCTTGATATGCCATCTGCCTTGGCTGTGCTAATCGAGTCCAAGTTCGACCCGCGATGGTGACAATATCTTCAACCCATCTTGCAGCTGGACAACCAATGCAGCGCTCTGCTGCCCTTGCATCGGCCTTCACCAATGATGATAAAATATTATACAGGATTACGAGGAAAGGGGGTACTAAGCCGAGAGGGGTCCGTAATATTCATCATTATGTACAATTTTTACTAAGAGACCAAACCTGAAATCGTGTATTTTGTCGAGTTTGAATTACCGTTTTTTATAGAACGGCAGTTGTGATTTCTGGGTTGGTCTTATTATAAAAGTAATCATAATGAAGGGTACTATGAAGTATGGACCCCTTTCGGCTTAGTACACCCTTTCCGCGTAACCTTGTATATGTACATCACATGCAAATACTCGCCCGCTGTGATTCATACATTATATTTAAAAAGTCCCTAATTGTTTAGGTAGAAGCGTTTTTCTACGATGCCCTCGATCCAACAAGACTGGACGTGGAGGAGTGGCACCTGCGGGACCCTCGGGTTGCCATCAGAAACGGAGTGAGGAACCTCGGCTGTGAAAGGCCGAACGTCTACATTTGCGAGGTATAGCTACACAAGTTGCAAGGTAGAATGCGATTAAAATAAGATTAGCAGAATCGGTCTACCGACATTTTGTGACGCCAAGACGGCAATTTGCAAAGAAAGAAATGTAAATAAATACAAAAAAATATTATGAAATTTTATAAAAAATTAACAATATTTTTAATATTAATTTTCAAAAGATGAGGTTTTTTTTCACACACGGTCGTCTGACCCCAAACTAAGCAAAGCTTGTGATATGGCTGTCAGAGACTGACCAGATATAGAACAAACACAAATGCTTGTCCTAGGTGGGAATCGAACCCACGCCCCCAAGCGCAGACGGCAGGTTCACTACCAACTGGACCAACAGGCTATCAGTTACTAAGTATATAATACAGGGGAAAGTTATTTTTCAAAGGCCAGAGTGAATAGGTATCTTCTAAGTCTGCGTGCTTTATCTTCGACCACATCGTCGCTTACCAACAAGCGAGTTGGAGGTCAAACGCGGACTTATCCGCGTTAAAAATAAAAAAGTAACATATTTTCTAGAATTTTAGGATAACATTTAAAGGGCCGGTTGAAAGCAGCCTGTATCCAGCGTTTTCCTGCGCTTATCGTTCCGTGGTCTCCGATTCGAGAACCTTCTGCCCCACCGGCCATCTGTACTGCTAAACTGAAAAGAATGAAGAAAGAAAATTACCCTATACTATCCTCTGAGGGTGACATTGCTATGTTCCAGGAACCTGACAACATAGTCCTTACAGAGACCGGGAAGACGTGCAACTACCGGAGCGTGCGGTACCACGAGCAGGTTTACAAATGGGTAGCGGGCCGCGGCTGCCTGCTTTACACACCAGACTTCCTCTACGAATCGGGCTATAACAACATCAGTTTGAACGTAGCCTGTCTGTATGGCGGGCTATGGGCGCCTTGCTTGGAGATGGTTCGTTCAACAAAATTTTATGCTAGTTGGTATAATTATGATTTTATATTGATGGATGTCGTAATTAAATAAAGTTTCATTTGCCTCCTTTTCAAAACCATGGAACGCGTTCGCTGAATCACAATCTTATGGATTATTCAAGTCTAGGATTAACGTCCGCTTGCCTCAATAAGTAAAAACGCTCCCGTAGCGAAGACTGGTTTTTACCGGTCTTTGTTATCGGGAACGTCCACAAGCTTTTATACTTTTTGAGTTTTGCAATATAATAAAATTCAAATAAAATATCCAGTAGACGCTAGAGGTCAACGAACGACATACGCACGTACACGGTCAGTGCCGTGCGCATGCTCGCGCGCTTTTGTTCCTACATTGACCCCTAGTTTTGTACGCTTTACATTGCTGGTTGGCAAAATACGAAAACAATAAGTAGTATAAGGCAAATTTGGTCTTTGGTATTCGATTGTGTCTATAAGTAATAGCGTTTTGGCTTCAGGAGCCAGCCTTACCTACACCCGGTAGGTATACATTAGGCTACTAGCTGCGGGATGGTTAATAAAGGTATATACGTGTAGTTAGGGTTTAGTGTAACTAATCCACTGAGTTTTATTGGAAACCATTACAATAAAGAACAACCTTACCTTACCTTTAGTGAACAACCATGACAGCTTAAAACAGTGCATTACAATAAAATTTGCTGAAATTGTTAGTCTAGTAATTTCGATTGGTTACGCAAATTTAAATTCGGTATCTATTATATCTTATCTAATTACATATCTTTAGTTAAATCTTGATCTAATATGATAGGGTCAATAATCATGAGTCAATGAATTCAGGAAATTAGTGGTGCCATTGACAATGGCATCGATTCTGTCATACCACTCACTAAACTAAACCAATCTGACAGGACTAAAATGATCTGCCTCTCTTTTCATTTCAGTTTGTCAAACTTTTGAATGGAAATAATTATAATAACAACATTAGTTTGTTTTAAGAAAAGTGTGTATGTACTAATTTCACGGGTGAACCTGTGTCTGTTAATTTGTAGATATTATTAATAATTACGTATGTCGTCACTCCAAAGAGTCTAAGGGCGTCCTACGCGTATATACGTGGAGTGACGATATACGTAAGACGGCTGGCAGTGGCTGGAAGAGAAAAGCCGAAGATCGGGCTGAGCGCACCTTGGGAGAGACCTATGTCAGCAGTGGACTAGTATAGGCTGATTACGATGATTATTAATTACCAGTCACACCTAAATGATAGTAATTAATAGGCCTAGTAGCAGAAACTTCCTAATTCATTGCAGGTTACAGCGACAGATTAAAAAACACGGGTATTTAAGTACCTTTATAACTATTTCTTATCAGCTATCGCATTATCAGCAATTTTTAAAAGCCATATATTCTGCGTATCTTGGTTGCACCGTTTTTACTGTTTTAGCAAATAATGAGTGATTTTTATGAATATTTACAATTATTTTTTTACCTATCGACAATTTTATTAATTCTGCTACATTTGGTCTCGTACCCGCGTTGACAAAAACTATAAGAAAGGTCACGCACGTCCTAGTAAAATTATTCAGCGGTATGGTGGTGCACTCAGATTAGACTAACAAGGGAGATATTATGTCTTGGCAAGATCATTATTTTGGGTTCATAGGTTTTCATTTTTTTTAAATTAAAATAAGACACTATGCCGCTAAACCGCATAACGCAAAAACAGTACTAATACCAGGGGCGGATCCAGGATTTCATTTGGGGGGGGGGGAGCCATTTTGACAAGGTTCGAAGAAATGAAATCGAAAAATTGAGTCGAATGTATGGAATTGCTAGGTATTTTGGGCCCCATGCCCCCCCCCCCCCCTAGATCCGCAAATGACTAATATACACAAACACACACAATCAAAAAAGGGCAGCAAGGTCGTCTGCGTTCGCAGTCACCCGCCAGCCCGTTACGCTACCAAACCATATCTCCCTTGTTTGTCAGACCTGAGGTGTTGCGTCTGCCTTCTGAGCTGGATCACCCGGTTCAATTCAAGACGTTTGATATTTACAGGCCAAAGAAGACGGCACCTGTGGGTGCTATCCGTTCGACCCTGCGTTCGAAGAAGTGGCTAACAAAGTGAGAGAAGCTCTGATACCGGCCGCCCACGGCCGCTGGGAGCGGTGCTTCTACACGGCCTCCGAATGCTGCAGCCATCACATGACTGACAATGTTACAAGTAATTTTCATTGCAATAGGTACCACGAATGAATAAAGACCATCGTCCAAGTAACGAATGACGAGTGTACAGGCATGGACCATGGTCACCTCGAGGCACAAACTGTTTCCGTCCCATGTTCTTCGGTGAAATTTTGCAAGTTAACGCATGTCACGGGTCTCATATAATGCACGGTGCATTTCATGGGGCCTGTCACATGCGGTGCATTATGCGCCGTCTACAATCACCCGCTGGACATCGTCACTGCAGCAGGCGTTTAAAATAACTATCAAGTATAGAATAAAAAACTAAAAAACTCACGTATGAATGATTTTTCAAATGAGTCCCATAACATAAGTGTCCGTTGCTACAAGTTTCTTAGAATGCGTGAAAAATGAGTAGGTACCTACCTTAGTGAGCTGTAGGTAGGTACTTATTTTTTACGTTAAGCTATGAAAAGTTGCATTGCAACTGCAATAAAATGTTTATCATCATTCATCGATATAGCGATCAAAATAGCTTGTGATCATTCCCTGCATGTCTGACATAATTATTATGTACGGCCCCAACGTAGTAAGATTTAATATGTTGATACATGAATAATTTCATATGCTAAGTTTATATTATGTTCCTTACCAGCCTGCGCAATAACATGCAGCTGCTATTGAATGCACGACGAATTGATTTATTGGGCCCAAGCCGAATCTTTATACAGGGTTACGCGGAAAGGGTGCACTAAGCCGAAAGAGGCCCGTTATACTCATAATTATGAACAAATTTTACTTTGGGACTAACCCTAAAATCGTGAAAAAAATATCAGCCGTTCCATAGAAAACAGTCATCCAATTTTTTTTGGAAAAGCTCCCCTTAATTTGGTCCTTGCGCAAAATCTTTTCTTAGAGAAGCTTTACGTCCTCTAACCAATCTACCATCTAACATAGTAAAAGTAGTTTCTAATGATGGGTACTATTTGGACCCCTTTCGGCTTAGTACACCCTTTCCGCGTAACCCAGTATAACACTGGGTTAGAGGAAGCAAAGAGCAACGCTGAAACCAGGAAAAAAGTATCAGCTATTTGGTATAACCCAGGTGAATAAAACAGAATACAAACACTCTACTGAATCCTGATATTGGTCTTTGCAGATCCGAATCATTGTGAGACGACTTTTGACGGCTGGACGTGTTGGAATGAGGCGGAAGCAGATACCATTGCGACCGAAGTCTGTTCGGAATTTGCTTACTCCAACATAGGGCCTTCATGTCACCGTGAGTTGAATTGGGAGAAATTATGGTGTCTCGTGTAAGCGATCTTCATCTCGGTGATCGCGATTCATCCCGCTTGCGCCAACTAACTCGTACCATGTGTGCAAGTGGCACGCGATCAGAATCGCATTAGGGCTCTTTATTGGCTCGATGGGTCAACACTTGAAGATTCATTGCAGGAAACACTTGGATCAGATTGAGCTGAAAGAGAGATAAATAGGACAAAGAAGAAGGCCTGCACAAGCAGTGAGTAGCAGAAAGTAGCTAATATATGACAATGACGATATAACCACCTTATATGAAATATCCACAAAAGCCGCTGCACGAATCAAGGTTTCAACAAATGATGATGATGATGAACATATGAATTCTATAATTATTTTCCAAATATTTTCGTGGTGAAATGAGTTCCAATATGCTCACCACACCACCACGTCACTAGCTCGAATTATAAATTAGAAACCATTAAAATCAGATTCCGGTCTTCACCATTACCACCGGTCTGGACCGAATAAGTATTTTAAGTCAACGAAAACTACGATCGTTACGATCGATGTTTCTGTCCATACGTATCGATCTGCAAATTTTGGGCCTCACTTCGCCTTAACATTTTTCAGACTACAGTACTAAACAATGCCATCACAACGGTACATGGGAGCTACAGACCGATTACAGCACCTGCAGCATCACACCTCGGTTACTGCGTCGGTACCGCTTCCACATTGCGGTGCTTTCCTTTTCCATCGCAGCCTGTCTCCCAGCAGTGTTCATCTTCTTCTTCTACAAACGTCTGAGGATCACGAGAGTGTCGCTGCATAGAAACTTATTGATTGTAATCATCACTAGAAACATACTGGTCATCGTAAGTCGGAGTGCGGTAAGTATTTTAATCACACTAAAATATATTCACCTTTTTACAAAAAAATGGAAGAACCGATTGATTTTGAAGGAAAATAGTCTGCATCATAGGCACAGACAAAGAAAACTACGATCCAGAAAAAACTGGCCGTTCGGAAAATTGGTTAAAAGCGCAAGACTGTAGCTAGTTCTAACAATTCAAGCTGCCTTTATTGCTATTGAACTCTGTGTTTGTGCAACTATAGCCTCAAGCTAAATCAATCAACTAAAAATATCATAACCTTCCAGATCTACATAGATGAGCTCACAAATTCCGGAGACACAGTGATGTCGACTCACGGATACTGGTGTCGAGTGCTGGCTATAGCGGAAACAGTTGCAGCAAACTGCGTTTTCGTGGCCATGCTGGTCGAAGGCGTCTACTTACACAGGACCATAGTTGCGGTGTTTCGGAAAAAATTGAAAGTTGTCTGGCTATATGGGATCGGAGCAGGTGAGGTTATATATTTCATTTGGCCATCATCCCGAACGAAACGTCTTAATTCCACGAACCGCTAGAATGTCGAATGTGCTGCCTGAGCAAGTTCCCCGATGGTTACAATCTGAGTGTGTTCAAGGCACGAGTTTCTTGTAGGCAAGTATGCTCCATCGTAGACGGCATCATCGTTTAATATCAAGCGAGATAGCGGTCAAAAGAAAGCCTGTTTTCAAATAAAAAATAATAATTAAACACCGAACTTCAAATGAAAATTGTGAGACGTCTTTACAGATGTCTGTGATAAGGAAAGACGGTCTCTATTCGTACCTAGTCTATTAGAAAAGCCGAATACCAGTTTTTAAAGACACCCACCCTGGTAACCTTTTAGCTCTTCACATCTCTTTTGTATTTTCAGTGACTGCCATCATCCCCGTTTTAATATGGTCCATCGTAATGGGCTTGCTGAACAATCACTCTTGCTGGCTGGTGTACACGGTAGAACACATACAATGGACCTTAGATGGTCCGAGAATAGCCATCTTATTGATAAACTCGGTGCTCTTCATAGATGTACTGCGAGTGCTTCTTACCAAGATCAGAAATAGCGAGAACGCCAATCAATTGTAAGTTCAATCTGTGAATCAATTGTGTGTTCCAAAATAAATATATTTATCTATTTCTCACAAATATTATATTTCTACTGCTAACATTCAGGACCTGCCAAAACACGCACACTGCACTGAATTTTGTCGTAATGATTACTTCCTCGTGTTTATCATTCCAGTTCATATCCCCGCCCAGTTATAGCTTCATAATCTTAGCAAAAGCCTAAGTAGCTCATATCTCTATCTTAATCCCCTTCGTTTTGTTTTCAGGAGTACTACAAAAGCCACGCTATTCCTGATGCCAATTTTCGGAACGCAGTTCCTCCTGACAGCTTTCAGACCCTCAACCACGGACTGTATTGGCGAACAGATCTATTACTATGCGTTCTACACCATAGAAGGCCTGCAGGGCTTTATAGTAGCTATGCTGTACTGCTATGTTAATAAGGAGGTAAGTTCTTCAACAAAGTTCTGAGATGACTATATTGATTCTAGTTTTAACCTGAGTATAGTCCACACTACCACCCACCAGCTGTTATATCCCGTGTACTAAATTTCTAGTGCGTATAATAAAGAGTTTATCTATCTTTTACACTAATACTTAAAACGCGAAAGCAGCTCAGTCCCACTGTGATATTTTCACGACAGAGCAGCTGATGAAATATAACAAACAGTAGGTATATTTAAGACGGCATTAGATACCAAATTTTTATCCTTGAAGAGGATGGTAAAACTAAAAAATTGCCAATGGGAAATATAATTTGAGTATTCATTCCGGAGTGCATACCTACTCAAATGTATATCGCAAGTTAATTTCAGATAAAGGTGATATTAGTGATATCAGCTTAGTAAGATTATCTTAATATGAATAAAAACATTTCAGGTCCATGTCTTAATCAAAGCGACGTACAGGAAGACAGAAAGCGCCGTCGTATCTCGCATCAGGAGAGACTCTTCTAACCCCCGTACCAGCAACGGCCACTCCGACAGACGACTTACCTGCAGCACCGGCCTGCCGTCTTTACAAGATCCAGATAAAGACTCGTACTCCACCATCAAACCGAAACTTCACGTCGCTGAAATCATATCAATACAAGCTAGCGAACGACTTGCCGAAATACTCGAACCAGTTTATGAAACCATACAAACTGGTAGAATCAACGATGGCTATGACAGAGACATGTCGGACAATGGTTCTAGCAACATAAATAGATATTCTAGAGATGATTATTACGCGTTCACTAATGCTTCGAGTGTTTCCATCGAATGCCAGGACTGGATAAGATGTGTGTCGTCGCCTTCCAGTAGCGTTTATAACAACTCACTCAATGATTACGAGACGAGGTATTTAGAAAGAAAGTTCCCGAACCATCCCAAATTGCACGAGTATAACCAAGCGAGAGAAAGGAAGCTAGACAAAGAAAAAGCTATCGATATTGAAAGTAATACGCAAAATAATGTTGTTCCCAAAATAGACGTTAAGCCAACTGATCTTAAAGTCGAAGATACCCATAAAGCGGCATCTACATCATACGATAAAAGAGGTATAATAGAAGAGGAGGAAGACGTTTTGCCAGATTTTGCAATGGTTTTAGAATCTGGAATAACAGAAAGCCAAATGCTTGATGAAATAATACAATACATGGAGCAGAATGACTTTCAAAACCACCGTTCTTCGGTGGTTTTGAAACCGGAATTGCTTTCCCCTAATAGGACGGAAGAAGATGCCGTTGTGTTTGTTGATGATTAAACTAATAACTTTACTGCGAATCATCAGTAGAATGTGGTTTAGTATATCCGGTCGTCACTGCTGTTTTTGGTATACCTGCCATTTGGTAGTGTCAAATTGGAAATTGGGTAATTATTCACAGATCGTAAGACAACATAACAAGAAATAAAATACATTTTTATATTTTTAAAAGGTGTTTCAATCTTTTCAATCTAGTACGTACATCACTGCAGTGCTAGGAAACAGACGCAAGGATGGACGAAAATGTTATCTGAGGCGTGGCCGAGGCCAGCATACGTGTCTCCATAAAAATGTCCAGCCGTTAAAGATACTTCTCTTAAACATTGCGTGCGTGATTCAAGTAAAAATAATCAAAAAATTCTATGATCTCGGTCCCTTCCGTCTGGCGCAGAGGCCGGCTACCGAGCCAGCTGTATCTCAGGGTATAGCTACCACTATATTCATTCGAAGATTTCTCCCCATCACAAAAAAACTGTAACCTAGCAAGTCTAGCAACCAAATTTCTATAAAAAAGGTTACCAGAATGGCGTTCATATAGCAATCTGGTAATATTAATATTTTTTGTCTTTAGCTCATATGCCCAACTTAGATCTTCTAGCCGTGACTCATAATAGTGGCAAAAATTATCACCCTCATTGTAAACTGAAATATTGTAAGTACGGACATACAAGATACGCGATCAAATTGGCATAGAGAATTTTTCCGATTTCAACTACTTTAGGTTGAGATTTTAAAGTCCAACTTTCGTCGAAGTTACATAATAATGAATACCGGAGTAAATAGACCCTTTCCTATTTATCTACTTCATTAAATTTAAAAAAACGCGTTATGGTGAAAAACACCGCTATAAAGAAACTATGTATATGGACACAAGTGAAATACCACTCACTCACTCACTGACATTTCTCAAATGGGGCGCCGGATGTAGAGATCCGCTAAGAAAGGATTTTGCGAAACGGCTGAAGGGGGGGAAAAAGGGGGTTGAACGTTTATATAAAAGTCTACGCCAACGAAGTCACAGGTACAGTAAGTACAATGATAGTAGCAATAAAGCTAAGTTCGTAGTCATAGCCACAAGAAGATATTATGGCATTCCGGTACGACTGTTATATGATTATTAACGGGATATTTACCGTGATAAGGTACCATACACCTGTAGTGAGCAACCGTGATAGCTTAAAACAGTATTTTGATACGTGTACTTCAATAGAGTACTAACTTGAGACCGCTTAAATGGCTTACATACACTTTTGCGCAACCCAAACAGCATAGGTCGGTCCTCGGTAGTACGGTTATTTCGGCACACCTATACTGCCACAGCTTAGAATTAAGTAGCTAAACCTCGTATGTGAACATTAATTGATCTGTCAACTTGTTTCAAGATCTATATCCTTTCGGCAGGTTACAAAAGTGAGCGGAGTTGCGGGCCGCGCACAGTCGAGTACGGGACCTTACTCTATCACCTTTCAAAATACAAAATAAACAGTTCCCTAACGTAGATTCTTTATTATATTAAATTTATTAGAGACGTTAATCGGAAAAAATCTACTCCATCACCCTGAGTCAAAGCTCTGTTCAGACTGAATTAGACCTCAATCTCGGATTAGCTCTGGAGGACTGAATTAGACTCAAATCTCAGATTAGCTCTGTAAGGACTTTTAATTCGACTCGAACATATAAATATGTGGTCAAAACTAGTGTTAGGTTTGATACTGTGTTGGGGAGTGCAAAGTTTCCCCGATGGAGCGCCGATCGACGCATGTGTTCGAGACAGGCCCAACCAACCGAATCACGGGCAGCACAGGACCCAGGACTTGTCGAGCTTACCATATAGAGTGGTGGCATCAGCGACGGTATACGAGCCAAACGCACCGATCACAGGTAAGTACCCCTTGTACATAACTCCTGAGCACTCACATTTTTTGACGAAAAAAGCGATAAATACTGGAATTTTGGCGTATCTCTCCAAATCTTAAATCTGATTGTATCAAATAATAATATCTATAGTAGAAAATTCAACTTCTGTAATCAATAGATCTGTATTTTTTAATGAAAATAACTTTAAGTATGTTAATTGTATCAAATAAAAAGAGCTATAATAAATTCAACTTATATAATCAATAGATCTGTATTTTTTTAATGAAAATAACTTAGTTAATTGTAATCAAATAAAAAGAGCTATAGAAAATTCAACTTCTGTACCTAATCAATAGATCTGTATTTTTTATAATGAAAATAGCGGCTTCAAATTTAGAAAAACTCAACTTAGTACCTCCAATTTACACAAGTACCAAATTTTTCGTAAAACTAAGAGGCAAAGATTGAGAGTGGATTTCGTTAATTTACTGACAAAAAAAATGGTTTCCTTGTTTTATATTAGTCTTGACAATTATGGCTTTATTTTTTTCGTTTGCCTGAATATGCACTTATCCCACATTACGGTTCTTAACCACCGAAGGAAGTGTTCCGTTCCTTGTCTGATTGTCTCGCATATGTGATAAGTAAAAAATTAATATGTGCAGGAACACCAAAACAAAGTTCTGTAGCCTTAGCCTTATAATAGCAATGTTGTAGTAATAATATAATAAGTAATAAAGTAGGTAAGTAGTTGTTTGTCTTCGTAAAACGTTTTCTTAGACAGGTTGTGGGATGAACTAAAGAAAAACACTATATGCAGTTTTTATCATGTAAACGTTCATCAGTTTTTATTTAGAACAATTACCTAATCTAATTATTTTCACGTCTAATAAGGCTCAATTTGCGCTGTAGATAAACTCTATTATATATTTCGTATTTTAATGTACCTATTACACCAGTGTTTTTCAACATTTTTGAAACGCGACCCAAATGAAAAAATTCGGGCGACCCCCCAGGGCCATATTAAAACTACATAAAACAATAATAGACTTCATTTAGAAAATGATTTTGTTATTTATGTCTCAAAAATAGAACTTTTTGACAGTAGTTTTTGCTATTGTAGTCTTCATAAGACCTACAAATACTTGCCTTTTTCTTTTACCCGCAACCCCCCATGTAAGACTTGGCGACCCACTGGGGGTCGCGACCCACAGGTTGAAAAACACTGCATTACACTATAAGGTATCATTTGTTTACAAATAGAGCATCACTGAGTTTATAGACAGACTAACCCTGGGAGCTCTAGGTTCAGAAACCAACCAACCAACGGTGGTGCGATGACAAACATAACAAGACAGGTAGAAGGTATTCCCTGCAGTGGGGTGAATAAGCTACCAAAGATGATGGGCATCGTTCAACATTCTTTTGAACCGTCGAAAATGCTAGAACAATGGAGTCCATCAACACCGTGGGAACCTAACTAGCTTCTGAGACAGGGCGTCCCCATAATCCGACATTGCGTAAGCTTACACGGCATTGTAGGTCACTCGCCTATACAAGCCCGACCGGTCCGATCGGATGAACTAATAATAAACAGCAATAAAAACAACATGCACCTTGAAAAACGATCGTAACGTTTTTGAAATGGATCTGGGTCGGACTAAAGACTAAAGGGTGAATTGCGTAACACTACCTTGAATAAGTAGTAAATGATTTTCTAACGTGTCAGGTTCAGCCCAAACGCGCTTAGCTTTTACAATGGAGATCATCGTCTGCGCATACAAAGAAGCTACTCTACCCAACAAACACGAAACAGCCAAAACAAAGGCAGTATAGATATTTCGTGTTGCTTAGGTAGTTGAATTGTGATTATTATAATAAAAGCGACCAAGTGCGAGTCGGGCTCGCGCACTGAGGGCTCCGTACCACTATATAAATTGTTAACAACTAAAGTACATAAATATATAAATAGTGCATAAAGACATCATGTCCAGGCGGTCACCCATCCAGTTAGCGACCGCGCCCGACGTTGTTTAACTTCAAAACCTACTGAGCCCAACTTTTCTGAACCAGTTTAATTACAACCCCTACATTTTTGCAGTATCTATCGAGGGATCGGAGCCTTTCAAAGGGTTCTTCATTCAAGCTCGCTCCGTGGAGACGGACCAGTGGCTAGGCGCATGGGAAAACGCGCCAAACACCACTATACACCCCGAGTGTGCGTCCATAACGCACGGTGACCCCCTGGAGAAGGTTAGAGCGACCTTGCTCTGGCGTGCCCCATCTAATCATGGAAGGGTCTATTTCACGTAAGTATTGGTCAAACCAGCAGATTCTATGAATGATGTTAAATTTACACTAAAGGTACGCGTTCACTGGGTCTGAATCGGAGCGTACGGATTTGTTGCTTTGTATTGATTTCTATGGTAGGTACTGCGTTCACTGAATTGGCAAATCTGCACCATAGAACTCAATACAAAGCAACACATCCGTACGCTTCGTACCTACGCTCCGATTCCGACCCAGTGGACGCGTACCTTAATAATTAAAGTTTGCGACTGTATTTTCTTAGGAAGTAATCTCTGCAACTAGTAAATTTATTCTGAAAACTCTTTCACTCAGACAGATAATTTTCATAGGTTATATTCGTTTGGTCACAGGCCACTTAATGCTTGGTCGAATAAGTATGGTATACCTACACGTGCCTGGGATGTGATCTGGCTCTTAAGCGAGGCCGAGTGCCGGCTATCCCTGGGTAATGTTTTGTCCACAATGCTTGATTAAAATTCCATTTAAACGCAACACTGCGAAAAACCCCGAAAAAGACATCTGAATAAAACTAAAACGTATCATCGCTTAACATCAGACGAGGTGGCAGACAAATGCAATCATATTACTCAATTTAAAAAAAAAACTTGGTAGTATTCAAGCCAACCACGAAGCCCCTAAAAGTTTCAGCCAAGGTCAATATCACAATGTAAATATTTGACCCAAATGTGCGCTCTGCACGCAAGCACCCAAGGACAGGGTTGAAATGACCATGTGGAGGACGGTGACCGACACGTAAACCACGTTTCAGAGCCTACGAATATGGCTATAATATTGAATTAATATAAGCATAAAGCTAAATACCAAGAGAAAGGGAGTGAACCATATATATATTATATCACACTGGATTACATAACAACATTAACATTATTATTCCTAGTTCAAAGCGTGAAACATGCAATTACCTTGCTTAGGCAGAAGAAATTTTATTTACGTAAACAATCGTGGGTCGACTCTGCATTGCAAGTACCGTTCTTTATCGATCGTCATATTCGATAAAATGCCAAGCGATTCGGGGTTGAAAATTATTGTGTACCAAAATAAATATTAAATATGGTACACATGCATAATATGCCTAAATGTTATGGTGGCACTTCACATTGCCAAATATTGCTAAATAAAAAGAGACGCAGCTATGCAGGCTGCTTAGCTGCGTCTCCTTCCGTTCGGCAAACATAGGCGATGTGAAGTGCCAATATTACACATTACACAAATCATTATACGATAACTTATTTTTCATTACTTATACTCGGAAAGTAGGTCTAAAGTTGCCTGAGGAGCGAGTTGAAAGTAATATATTTCAGCCCTAGGGAGAATCTCTTTCAACTGACAGACACTCAAATAATTAAAAAAAAACTAGTTCTAATTTCACATTTGTATTAAACCATGTTTTAACTTTTTTCTTCTCAGAGGATTATGGTCCTGCACTTCTCGTGCAGGTGCCTGTCAGGAAGTTAAAAAAAAATTGGCGGGAATCCGATCTTCATGTAGAGTTTTGTTTATACTTCCATATAGCAGATTTGTATTAACACAATCAGTTAATGTTTTTATTTTTAGTTTCCTTGTATTCGTAATGAAAAGCACAATGTTTACCTCGGGGTTAAAGACTTATTTAGTCCCTCGAACTATTAGCGCCCTCGCTCGGGTGCCAAACCCCGTCTCGGGACTAATTAAGTTACTTCCACCCCTAGGATAACAATGTACTATTACTCAAGTGCATAGAAATGTATTGTTGTATATTATTGCCTTATTCCACTAGAACGTATGAACGCCATATTTAGGTTTCAGGTATCTCTAAAACCATACTAATATTGTAAAAGTGTTTGTTTGTACTTTTACGCCGAAACAGATCAACGGCACGTGATTTTCTGCATAGAGATTTTTATCCCGGAAAACATTTATATTACTAAAAATAAAATAGCTAAGAAACTTATATGAAGTTTTTTATAATTATAATTTGGCTGTTATTTATTTATTCATATACTTTTTCCTTGTATTTTGATTAGTATTAATTGATTAACTCTGGTTAAAAAAAAACAACTGGCGTAGAATAAAAAATAATAATTAACATAATTCAGAAGACCACGCCACGCCAGATAAAGAAATTACCCACATTAACTCTGCTTCTCCCTTATATGGTGCAATCAGGCAACTTATGAGTAATTTATAGCCATAAAGAATAAAATTAATATCAAAATTCAAAGCAGCTTATTAAATCTAATTGGGTCGCATACAGGGTTTGCGGCAAGGCGAGAGAATGCGGTCGACGAACTATACCATGAAGTCACAGCTCAATAAATCAGTAGAGGTACTAGCGCGTTAAAAAGCTACCTAAATCATCGCAAAACAAATTGCTACGAAAGAGTTTGCGCGTGATTTGTACCGACCGCATCGCCATTGACGGTGCGCTTTGTTTAGCATATTACTAGTTGCGCTCTGCGGTTTCACCCGTGATGATTCATCATAATCATACTAGATAATATTATAAATGCGAAAAGTTTGTTTTGTTTGTTCCTCTTTCACGCAGCAACATAGCAACGGATCGACCTGATTTTTTGCATGTGTATAGATCAAGGGTCGGAGAGTTACATACTTTTCATCATCATTATAATTTTTCATCTCTACGCGGGTGAAACCGCGGGGCGCAGCTAGTCCCCTATGTGTAAAAGTAAATAAAGTCGCTAACACACACACGCCGAAGCGTTCCTTAGCTATATGTATTAAAATAATTAAATCAGACAATTCGACTGAAAGTCCCTACTGCTATTGCACCGATAAGTATTTACACTCCTTTCACCAGAGCATGGTTGCGTAATTCGCACGCTGTCATGTTCATGAGTGGCGCAGGCGCAGCCTGTGGCGTGTGTGACCTTAGATAAACGATTGCACTAACTGCGCTTAATGAGACGTTCCTATCTTCAAACCAAAACGTGTCGTTTCTGCAAATCATTGCCACGTACCCTTGTATTCTTAGTCGTAATCTAACCTCAATTTAACCGTCGAATCGTGTTTGGGTACTTTCAAAAACGGGTAAGCTCACGTTTTTTGTATTTTTTATGAATTTTAAGGGTTCCATCCCAACCCATTTGTTGTTGAATGTTCCATTCTAATCCACTGAACAAATTCAAGCAGTTTAAATATAATTTAGTTAGGTAGTTCTTTAGTTACTTTAGCCTATAGTTTGTTTAAAAAAACATGTACATAGATAAATAGCTAATTGTATATTTTTTAAACAGCTATTTACATGTTATAGTGTATAAGTACCTAAATAAAACTGGGCTTTTTTGACATTCCCCCGTTTACCACTTTTTATCGAGAGTATCGTTTACAAGATATGCCGCGCCAAAGTGGCTCTACATAACTATCAAAAGACGATTTTGAGGTTGAGTCGAGGTGAGGAAATGTTGAGGGGGTACGTACCTACCTAAGAACAGAAAGGTTAGTACCGGTTTATTAGCATAGAAAACTTCATGAAAAGGTTATCTGTAACGATGTTTTTCTATTACTGACAAGCAGATTTTCGGAGTTGTACCTACCTTGCCAAGATTTGGCAGTAAATGATGTAAAAACTAGCTTAATATCGGGCGAGGCAATCAATATTTAAAAAAAGTTTTATCTTACGGGAGGCAGAAAAAACCCGGTATCTGAATTTCGAATGCGATTGAAAAATAACGCGATCCTTTGTTTTTTCAGGGGAACTGTACTGAAGAACTACTCAACATTTTGGGCGAACTTGATAGCTGAAGCACCACAAGACCCGGCACAACTTCAAATTCTAGGCTAAAACTTCACTTCGAGCAGAATAACTAACATTTAAGATGGCAAAACGAGCCATGATTTTCACATAAATGACCAAAACTTGAAAGTATACCTACCTTTTTTGTTTTACTTTGCAATTCTCTAGTTTTACATTTACAAGGAAATCTCGCCTGCTGAACACTATTTTTTTCACATTTTTGTGGAGTTTATATTCAACTTTAGAGAAGAGATGTTCTGATTTTTTTAAATAGGGCAAGTGACTTTTTAAGTAAAGGAAAATCAAGCTAACATTACAGAAACAGTTAGACGTCCAATCCCATTATCAGTCGGCTGCGTACCCAGCATACTGGCAGCATTACCACACTGAATGGCAATGCTTCTGCGTTAAGCCAGAAACAAGCCAGCATTTTGGTAAAGCGTCGCATTAACCAGGCGCTCAGGAAGTTTTTTTTTTTTATGTGGTGAGCTCCTGGTCCCCTAGGGCCCAATGTCTTGATCCCAAACGGCTTGTTGTTGATTATGTAAAACTAGTAGGTACCATGAAGAAATAAAACAAAAAAGCTACACTGTATTAAGTTTTGGGTATAGATGTGTGAAAATTATGCGCATAGTGAATTCGTTAGTCTTACCTTTGAGTACATATTTTCATGTATACTGCAGATTTGTTTTAGCTACAAACCCAATGTGCAATTATTAAATAAGTTTTCAATCTAAATGAATATTTTTATTTTATCTACCGTGCTCCAACGTAGACCGCATCATCGCTTAACATCAGGCGTGATGGTGGTCAAACGCAAGCCTATTATTAAAAAAAAAAAAAAAAAACACGTGTTTTTAGCCTAGTTTTATTATTCATATATAGGACGTTTATTTAGACAAGAAAGTCACACAAATCATAATTATACACATTTCCTTAAGTTTTTTTTCATTTTATTTTCTTTTTCATCTACTAGATCTATTTATCTTTGTCTAATATATATCTTTTAGTTCTAACATTCTGTGTAATATGCACGAAATAAAAAACTGTTTAAATAAATAGTAGTATATTAGTTTAGTTTATATTGACTAACATAAATGCATTTAGTCTAATAATACCAATTCATGGACGTTTTCCGATGTGAGAAGCGTTCATAATCATCACTAAATACCTAATGAATGAGATAAAGACGTTACATTATCAATAGTAAAAACACAAGGTGGCCAAGTTCGTACCGGCCTCAGATAAGCTGGTGAAATAAAACCACGAAACTTGCACTTCTAAAAACATGTGACGTCACTCGTTATAATTATCACATTAGTAAGCAGTAGAAAAATATAAACATTTCTAGCGTCACGTGAATTAAAGTCGAATGGCGACTAGTGATTGCAATTTCCAGCAAGCAAATATTATGAGAAATTAGTGTTTAAATGTTATACTTAAGCCGGATTTTTCTGCTTCATGACGGGCCTTTTGATGTCCATTAGGTCGCACAGTTCGTTTCTGATCGGCCTCAGTTCTGAGACGTCGCGTTCCCAATTGGTGTCTGCTAAAATTGACATCACCTGTGAAAAAGTGAGCTTCATTATCACACCAATCATATTAAAATTATACTTTTATTATCAATATTAGTTAGTGCGCGTTTGAATATCGACTTCATCGTCAGCCAGAAGACGTCCACTGCTGAACATAGGCCTCCCCCTTAGACCTCCACACTGAGTGACAGCCTGCCATCTGCATCCATTGGATGCCCGCGATTCTCTCACAATGTCGTCGGCCATATAGCGGGAGGCCTATCTGCCGCATGGCTGCAGGCGTCTTCATTGCCATATGTCATCAACTTGTCTAACAGTAAGTGTAGAATACCTACTCTTGTAAAGTACATTGCACGCCCGTTATGATAATACTAACACTTGGATACTGGAGACGACGCGAGTAGACCTAGGGGATACCTATTCGTTCTCATCTTGAAGAGATCTGCATGGAAAAACTATCCAGGTAGGCTGGGTTAAGTAAGTAGCTCTGTGTCTGTCTCATCATCATTTCAGCCTATCATGCTCACACTGCTGGGTCTCAGGCCTTCTCTCAGAGAGAGGATGGGCACTAACCCACCGTGCTGGCCCAGTGCATGTTGGTGAATGTCATATGTCTTTGAACTTCGGAGGTTATTGGACATACCGGTTTCCTAACTGCACATACATAATTTATTTAGGTACTAAATACGTCATCTCATCTATCAACAAAACAACAAAAAAAGTTAAAATAGGCAAAATCTCGAGCAAAACTGCAAGCTAATTTCATGATACCTACAATAGAGCTGATTTTTTTGTCAAAAAGTAAATAAAGTGATGCAAGAATCTTATCAAAATAGGTAAAACGTGTGCCGTATAGTTTATCACTGTTAGGTTAGCAGAAATTCGATAATATACTGTCCAGTCATTTAACTAAACTAAAACACTGAGTAATTACATCGACCTATTGACCGAGTGCGTGAGATGACGAGATCCCAAGTCGATTCTCATGGTACAGTGACTTGCAAGAATCGTTATTTTACAATAATGTGTAGTCATTTCATAGGATTAAATCATATTTAAATTTTCCATCGATCATTTTCGATTGTTTGAGTTTGTTTGATTTATTGAGCGTTGTCATAATTCAATCGCCTTGTTTTTTGCGTCTTCAAGGTTGGTTCGTATTAAAATTAAAAGTTGTTCATAATGCTGAGTACAGCGATCTCCTTTCGGTTTATTACAGTCTATATGCGTAACCCTCTATACAGGGCTTTTTTAATATACCGGAGACCTCTCGCAGGCAGCTTCCCTACATACATAAAAAAATTACATAGCAGCTCGCTGTGGTTTTTTCACCTGATATTCTAAAAGTTTTTCAGAAAAAGTTGTAGCATGTGTTAATCCAGGGTGTAAGCTACCTTCAAAAATTCAACCCGTACGAAGCGCTTTGATTCCACTTTTATTGCGCGAACTGATAGTCAGTGGAATGCGCTGCCTGAATGGGTGTTCCCCGATAGTTACAATCTGGGTGTCTTAAAATCAAGAGTGAATTGGTTTCTTCTAGGCAAGCGTGCTCCTTCGTAGATCGCAACATCGCTTAACATCAGGCGAGTTGGCGGTCAAACACAAGCCTATTATAAAAAATAATAGAAAAAGGGGTTGTCTGTAAAGTCGGTTTACAGACGATAATTTTACGTGATAACGCTTATGCCGATCGTGCCTCTCTATCGCTTGCTCGCGCTCTCGCTTGCACACGCGGCTCAGGCGGAACGTGACCGTGACAATTTTTCGTGCGTGCAGCCGGCGTTCGTCAATTTATAAGACGTTATCACGTCAAAACCGTTGAGCATAGTCTGTCAGTTTTGGTGGTTGTATCTCACCTGGTCGAGGTTGTCCTGCGGCAGGGAGGCGTCGTCGCCGTAGAGAGTGAGCGCCTCGTAGAGCCGGGCGGCAGCGCAGCGGCGCACGTAGCGGTCCGCGTAGCACAGATACACGACCAACTGCCCCAGCGACTTGCCGCACACGGCGCCGCCCACCTAACACGAGAACAGTAATTGATAAACTCATTGTTTTGTGCGTCCGCTACCTTGCTCGCCCGTTACATTTTTTTAATATTTAAAATGACTGACAATTGTTACAAAAAAAAAAAACTACGAAAAGAACAATACCAATGTTCAACAAAAAAAAATTATAGGTCCATACAAGTTTTTATCTATCTATATACGTATATATAATATTATAAAGAGGAAAGATTTGATTGTTTGTTTGTTTGTTTGCATTGAATAGGCTCCGAAACTGCTGAACCGATTTGAATAATTCTTTCACTGTTGGGAGGCTATACTATCTCCGGGTAGCATAGGCTATAATGTATTTAAAAAAAAAATAGGGTTCCTTACTAAAACTCCAATAATGTAACCCAAGGTGTAAAAAATAAGATTTACAATTTAAATTTGCGTGTTTGACAGTTCTAAGACAGGACAATGTCTGTCAGGTCAGCTAGTACGTATATAAAAATCAATTGCTGTTCGTTAGTCTCGTTAAAACTCAAAAACGGCTGGACCGATTTGTTTTGTGGTGTTCCCCTTCATACAAAATTAGGTTTAAAAGAAAAAAGAAAATTGGCAAATTTCCTCGTTAAATTTTAATATTCGGGGAAAACTGAAAGTGCTTTTTTTCAATGGAATTTGGACAGGACAACGTTTGTCAACTTGGCTGGGCAGTGTTCGGTAAACTTTGCAACGTCTTCTCGTCCAAAACACCTCAGTGCCTTAAGACGAAGGTCTAGAGTGTGTTGCCAGTGATGGCATACGGCAGTAGCACGTGGTCTCTCATTATGGGCCTTATAAGCAAGCTCAAAGTCGCACAACGAGCTATGGAGAGGGCTATGCTTGGGGTTTCCCTACGCGATCGAATCAGAAATGAGGAGATCCGTAGACGAACGAAAGTCACCGACATAGCCCACCGGATTAGCAAGTTGAAGTGGCAGTGGGCAGAGCACATATCACGCAGAACAGATGGCCGTTGGGGCCGAAAGATTCTCGAACGGAGACCACGGACCGGTAAGTGCAGAGGACGTCTACCCATAAGATGGATAGACGACCTAAAAGAGACCGCTGGGAAGCGCTGAATGCAGGCGGCTTCCAACCGGCCCTTTTGGACATCGATGGGGGAGGCCTATGTCCAGCAGTGGACGTCTTATGGCTGAAATAATGATGATGATGATGATGATGATGATGAAAGTTTGTCAGGTCAGCTAGTAGGTACATAATAATAATCAATTAAAAAACCCGAATTAAAAATTATTAAATAAAACCGCACTTAATCCGTAAAATACTGAACCGATTTTGATGAAATTTCCATGAGATCAATCTGAAAGTATATCCTCTCAAATAAAAAAAATATCAAAATCTGTTTATAATGTGCTGAGCGAACATTTTAAAAATACATTGGAATTATTGATAATCATCCCGCCTCTTTTTTTTTAATATTGACTCAATCATAACAGGTATTTTTACAGTCCTTTTATATAATATCTATTAATAGTTGTGTGAAATCAATTCTAACACGAAAAATTTATTTTGTAACTACTAAAATATCATCATCATCAATATTATTTCAGCCATAGGACGTCCACTGCTGGACATAGGCCTCCCCCATCGATCTCCAAAAGGACCGGTTGGGAGCGGCCTGCATCCAGCGTTTCCCTGCGGTCTCTTTTAGGTCGTCCGTTCATCTTGTGGGTGGACGTCCTACGCTGCGCTTACCGGTCCGTGGTCTATATTCCAGCATCTTTCGGCCCCATCGACTTTTGCGAATTTTCTTTTTTTGTTTCATATAAACAACAAGAGACTACAAAGAGACTATAAAGAGACTATTCTAAAGTACATAGCCGCTGCAATTGGTAATGTTTGAGTAAATAAAGGAAATACTGAAATATGTAGGCATTTTACAGGTTTTCTTTACTGACCTGGATCAATTGACACAGTACGTTGATGGAATCAAGTAGTTTGTAGATATTCTTTCCGCCTCTAAGTTCCAGTTGCAAATACTTGAACACGTCTTTCGCAAACATCGACTGCGGATCCTCTAGTATCGGCGATATTGAACCTGAAACAAAACAATTATCGATTTGAAAAGCCGACTTCAAATTTATTAAAATACGCAATTTCGGTTAACCATGTAACCGAATTTTCCAGCGATTTTGATTTAAAAGTCAAACTACTGAACCGATTTTGATGAAATTTCTATGAGACCAAACTAAATTAAAGTTAATAATTTATATCCTTTTCATAAAGATATTCCAAAAACAAACAGAAACGTCGGTGGCGACGTGGTGAGCTCCGCGTGCTGGAGTATTCCCAACACACAGGAAGATTCGAGTGGGGAAGAGCTCCAGTGTGCGCCGGCGCAACATTGTTTCTCTACGCACCCCCACGCCCGCACCCGATCAGCAGCGGTTGTCATCACGTGCGCGCCGCGCGGCGGCCCGTAGTGTCAAGCGCGACACAGCCACGCGCGCTTAGGGAATTGCCATGCAAGGACGCAAATTACATGCCAGCTGAACTTGCAAATGTATCCACAGTGTACCAGTTACTTCCACATGCCGTTAACTAGCATGCACGCCACTGTTCCGTTTTACAGGTATGTGTGATTCCCGTGTAATAAAAATAAAACAGAAACGTCTTTTAATCTTACCCGAACTAAGGAGCCTGTCTAAGAAGTTGAACATGGGCCCCGTGATGCGTTTCACGTGCAGGTTGTCAGCGAACACTTGGATGATGGTGTCGCATATCGACTTCAGCAGCGCTCGGTCCGTGTCCAGCGTGTTCAAGTACGCGTATAACGACTGCGTCGTGTGTTTTACCTGACATTAACATATACGGTTATTTATGGGTTTATTCGGAAAAAAATATTAGGAAAATGTAAATATCAGTGTAGTGTCTGTGTGTAAGCATGGGCTTAACTATAGCTTTCAGGATCAGTGTTTTATAATCTACTGCAACTGTCAAAATTTAGATCTCTAGAACATTGAGAAACCTAGCAAAGTGTTATTACAATCTACAGCAGCCGTCAAAATTTAGATCTCTAGAACATTGAAAAACCTAGCGAAGTCTTTTTACAATCTACTGCAGCTGTCAAAATTTTGATATCTAGAACATTAAAAACCTAGCTTAGTGTTCTTACAATCTACTGCAGCCGTCAAAATTTAGATCTCTGGAACATTGAGAAACCTAGCAAAGTGTTATTACAATCTACTGCAGCCGTCAAAATTTAGATCTCTAGAACATTGAAAAACCTAGCGAAGTCTTTTTACAATCTACTGCAGCTGTCAAAATTTTGATATCTAGAACATTAAAAACCTAGCTTAGTGTTCTTACAATCTACTGCAGCCGTCAAAATTTAGATCTCTGGAACATTGAGAAACCTAGCAAAGTGTTATTACAATCTACTGCAGCCGTCAAAATTTAGATCTCTAGAACATTGAGAAACCTAGCAAAGTGTTATTACAATCTACTGCAGCCGTCAAAATTTTGATATCTAGAACATTGAAAAACCTAGCAAAGTGTTTTTACCATCTACTGCAGCCGTTTTTCAAAAGCTACAAAAAAGCTACAAAAAGTTGGACCGATTATAGGACAACTATGATAAAATGCAGGGCTCACATTTTAACATTCTGATGCCAATGTTATGCTCAACGTTATGCTAATCATTGCTTACCAAACTTTCTGTCAATTCGCCAGCACTGACCACCAATCCCTTGACTACACTGTATCTGTAATCCTCGAAGTTTAATAACTGCACAAATCTCGGCATGGTGTGGCCTGGGAACAGCCACAGAACCACATTGGAGTTTTCACTCGTGGCCGCTTGCTCCGGTATTTCATCCTCCTTGGTTAGACCCTTTAATTCTACTTCATCGGAGGGGAATATCCTTTTGAGAGCATCGTGGTGTGGAATATTTGAGATCACTGGCTCGCTGTAAAGTTATAGAACAAGAATTATTTATTGAATTTATTTATTGCATGTCTCTACGAAAGGCATTCAACATTTTGAGGTTTTGGTTTACACAGTATCTCAAGCACAGACCTATATCCAAGTAGACGCCACAAGTCGACCTACTTTGCATGTCATGTTTCCAATACCATTATGACAAATAGACGTAATTGAGATCGGCTAAAATCAATCTGCTCAATCGGTGCAGCGACAACGTGTCAGTAAGAAACTAAAATGGGTAATTATGCAATACTGAGATGTAAGAATACCACAAATAGAGTTGGTCGGCAGAATAAAGACATTTCTCTTCACGGGGAAGTACGAAAAATTTGACACGCTTTGTTTTCTTACATTTTGGACCGCTTATGAAGTCTACTTAGATATAAGTCTGTGATCTCAAGTAATCATCATCATCATCAGCCTGTAAACGTCCACTGCTGAACAAAGGCCTCCCTCGTAGGGAGGGGTGTTGCCATAATCCTCAAGTAATCATATTACTAAAAAGGGGCGAAGCTACAAATAAAATTGATTTTCTTCAGGGGTGAAATGTTATAATCTTAGAACCGATTTACACATGCGCCAGTGCATTGGCGAGTAGCCGACTAGTCAAGCAAGTAGCATCTTATTGAACTTAATAGGTACTTGACTCGTTAATTGCCTTCTACATGTGTGGACCTCAGAATCTTGCGCATAATTTTGTTCTCCGCCACTCCTTGAAATACTGCAGAGTAAATCTGGGACCCAGGTATGTCCTAAAACTGCGACCAGAACCACCGGAGGATGGGCAGCAGCGTCCTATTAGTACACGGTGAACGTACTGAGATCCCCAAGCCGCTACCGAGCGTGGGGATTGTGGCAACACCCCTCTGTAAGAGGGAGGCCTTTGTTCAGCAGTGGATGTTTACTGGCTGATGTGTGACGTGAAATCTGGGCCTCTAGCAGTTGATCTAATGGCTTAGATGCGAGTGAAGATGATGGAGAAACAAGCCATGATGACAGACGAATGTGAAATAATGAACTTACTTGTAAATCATTGAAGTAAATATGCGTCCTGCGTGGGCGCGGGTTCGGTCAATTTTTTCGACGGCTTGTTGCGCGATGCCGCACATTATGTCGCGGATTGTTTGCGGAGAGTTCAGATGTGGCGCCTCTACCGCACATTGCCGGCAGAGAGACAGCAAACCTGCGGTGGACATCAAACATTCCTATCAATTACAGCAGCGGCCGGCAATGGAGGCGTTGATGGACGAAAAATATGGGCCAAGGAAGCAGAGGCACACAAAACTTAAGTTTATCAATGCGTCAATGTCAATGATAATACAGGGTTAGGCGGAAATGCTGTACTAAACCGAAAGGGGGTCATTGTACCCATAACTATGAACAACTTTTACTATGGTACCAATCATGAAATCGCGATTGGAATGGTCATACCGGTTTCCTCGCGATGTTTACCTTCACCGTTTTGAGCGATAGCATCGAAACTGCACATCATTTATTTAAGTATATATGATTGGTGCAGGGCCGGGGATCAAACCGGGTGCCGTCAGATTGTAAAGCGCACATGCTGCCAATCCACCATCATCGCTTTTTTTCTTATCCGTGTTAAATGGTAGACTCAACTCACCGATCATGCTGGCTTCCCGAACCCAAGCTCCGATGTCGCCTCTCATATCAATGGTGTACTCTGATAAACATGCCAGCAGAGCTTGTAATATATCACCGAGGTACTCCTCTACCCCGCCAACGATGCCCTGCGTTTGACAAACTTCCGTCAACCCCACGACGGCATCGCGGCGCGCTTCCGCCCACTTCTGCGTGTTAGGCGTCACTTTAGTGCATTCAATCAGAGAGCGAATTACCGTGGCGAGGTGTTCAGTCAGAACGAATTTTGGTAGAGACCCTGTGGAATCAAATATTTGAAGTTATCCACAAGTATGTTACGGGAACAGTGCGTTAGAGGTTGAAACGCGGAAGGGATAAGAGCGTAGCTTTTCCGTAATTACACTTGCCATCCTACAGAAACAGTATTTTTATTGGGATAAAATGCAGACTCAGTCACAAAATGTTATAGAGGGTAGCTCCACAGATTTGATGAAATAGCTGGTAAGGAGGTAGCTTATCACATAGCCTACTTTTTATCCCGATAAAAACATGGTTTCTGTAGGATAGCAGGTAAAAACGCGGAGTGCTGCTATTTTAGAATATGAAGCTATCTATGTGATGCACAATGATAGGGGCAGATTTCGGGCGAGGACGAGATAAGGACGGAAGGGCATGTGCTCAAATTGTAATGTACTGAAATGCAAAGTAGGATAGTGAATAGTGAAGCAGGTAGTTTGTGAAACCGCAGGGCGCTGATAGTTTGCAAACTAAGTGTGTTAGTGTGATGTCACCAAAGACAATATAAATTATCTTTGGATGTCACACTTCAGGCGAGGCAGGAGCGTGGAAGTAGGAGCGATATTAAAATTTGTTATTTTACTTTAGACTGTGTACTAAAATCATGCCATGTTGACGATTGGACGTATAAACGTTTTTACACAAGAAAAAAAAACAGTTAATTGCATGGGAAACTTTTTTTTTTTTTTTATAAATTTTTGTTAATCCACCCTAACATACATATTCTGTGAAATTTTAATTCGCTGCAAAGGCAAAGCCGTTAAAAGGTAGGACAGACAGACAGCGTAGCCTAAGTAATAGTGTCCCAATGAAAACCCTTTGGCTTCGGAACCTTAAAAATTGGAACTACAGTTGTGGAACCCCAAAGATGTTTTTTTAATAAACAATATTTTTTACGCGGTCGTTCGACCACCAACTCGCCTGTTGATAAGCGATGATGTGGTCGAAGATGAAGCACGCAGACTCAGCAGATACCTATTCAGTCTGGCCTTGAAAAGGCCCACATTTTATCTCTCAGGAAACAAGGAAGCGGGCAGGTTGTTCCAATCCTTGGCCTACGGATTAGAAACGTAGTATCCAAACGCTTGGTATGTATCCAAGGAAAATCCACAATGTATGGGTGTTAATAAACAAACTCACCCACAGCCCTGGCGTGTCCCATCCGGAGCACCAGTCCGTTGACCCCGGTGTTGGCCAGCTGGTCACAGTATTTCTCCACCAGCACTGTCCGTTTCTGCTTCGTGTCCATATCTTTGTAAGTGACGCCGTCGCGCAGGTATTGGTCGAACACCAGCGGCAACGCGACGATCGCCTTCTCACGGATGCTCTGGACTTCATGCGCGAGACATTCCTCTATGAGACCGAGCCATTCGTCTGCAATCAAACTCTTTGGTTATTCTGTGAAAGCGTTATTTTGTTGTTTTTAACTCGTAATGGTCATATCTTTTGTTTTTGTCATGAAAAAAATTCTTTCTTTATTTCGATGTCAAGACTAAGAAGCTTAGTCTGAATCATGGTATAATAATATACTCCGTCAGGTATAGCAATCCGAGAAAAAAATTCCACGTGGGCGTCCCGCAATGATGTCATGTCAATTTACAACAGGTTCGAGAGAGATGACGATACACCACGTAGCAGCTGATTGAATAAAGTGGCAACTGGACAGTGACGTCATTGCGGGACCACTCCCAGATTGCTAGACCTTGTTTTGATCTTGGTCTGAACCAGGGAAAATGTCTAGTTATAGAAAGTGTTTGACTGCGGCCGAGACTTTGTCCAGTCAGCCTAGCTCCCTTACCGATGGTGTCGTCACCGTGGCACGGTGCGGCGGCGAGAGACAAGGCTGCGATAAACTGGCAGCACGCCTGCCGCATCAGCTCTCCGCCTAGCCCGCGGAACTGCTGCCGCGCCCGCAATCTGGGCACCAACTCACGCACAGCGACCGACACCTTGTCCGGTATCAGTGAGTCAGCTTTTGTACCTAAAATACATCATCAGCATATCATTTGCAGGGAAACCGCTTCCAACCGGCCCTTTTGGAGATCGATGGGGAAGCCTATGTCCATTGTCCAGCAGTGGACTTCCTATGGCTAAAATGATTATGATGATATCATTTGCACTCATGTTGTAAAATCCTGATTATGAACTAACAATAGTAGAAAAAGGATTTTTGTCGAATCTAATGTATTCCCGCTTTAACGTCGCCAATAAGGAATTTGGGGTCAATTATTTTTGTTTTACTACTAACATAGATAACCCGACCTGAAACAAAGGTGTCGTCGGTCCACCTCTTCCTAGGTCGGCTCGGTTTCCACGTACTGTGTATTTTAGATTATTTTAACTCCTGACATTTCAATCATTTTGCAGTGTACGTGATGTAAAAAAATACTAAATTCAAATACATCCTCGCATACCGTATGGTGAATTATTTCTTTCAGAAAAAGGATTTATTTAAAAATCCACTACAATTTAATATTAATAACATTTTCCATTACAATCTTTATATTTAAAAAAAAAAAGGTCTGTAAAGTCGGTTTACGGACGATAATTTTACGTGATAACGCTTAGGCCGATCGTGCTTCTCTATCGCTTGTTCCGCGCTCTCGCTTGCACGCTCGGCTCAGGCGGAACGTGACAATTTTTCGTGCATGCAGCCGGTGTTCATCGAATTATAAGACGTTATCACGTCAAAATATATGTTTTCATAGTTTTTGTCCTAGGGGTACAGTTGTTAACTTACCGTCAGGCAGTTCGGTTTGAGACAGCGCCTGAATGGCTTCACCGATAGCTAGGATGGCTCCATGCCTCACGTTCAGATCTATGGATTCAGACTTCTCAACCAGCTTTGGTAGGACCTCCAATGCAACGTAGTCTGGAATCTAGAAAGAATGGCTTTTTATAGAATGTGGGTAGAACATTATTTTAACTATAATATGATTAGAGCGGGAATCTACCAATGATGTGATTAAAAATCAGCTAAGTTAAAATATCATCTACGTTGTCAATGACATAGAATAAATCTTTACAACAAAATACGGTTCCCCCGGAAGTGAGAGAAATTCAATTAATTGGATTTTTACCCAAATTTTTCAACTATAAAGGTAGAATATTTTTTTCTAATTTGATTGGGATATATTTATCTTAAAACTTATTAATTTTGCCTATTTAATATACACAAAAAAAAATGAATTGAGAACGTCCTCTGTTTTTGAAATTAGTAGTTGGTTGGGACCAATTTGTTTTGGTCCAGCCACACAACTTTGGTGGAATCCATTCTGTATCTTTTATTTGAAGAAGGCAGTAACTCATGTATATTATAAAAGGCTTATAAAGGTTGAGTCAATTACATGTACCTAGTTAAAAAGTTATTTAGAACTTACTTCGGGCATATTTGATCCTGAGCCTAGCGATACAACTGGCGTAGAATTGTAATAAAAGATACATAAAATTGAATTATTAATAAAAAAAAAATCAAAAACAATTAACCTAACTTAGCCTACGACTTAGACAGAAATGAAAATGTCACCCACATGTCACTCAGTGACACCAATCAAATTCTGATTTCAAAAACTCTGCCAGCCAGTTTTAGGAAGAGTTTAAGCAAGGCTTGGACTCTGGTATAGGTACCTGTTCTATGGAGGAAGGCAAGGAGGTGAGTATGGCGAAGAGTTTATATACAAGTAAACAAAAAAAGTCGTTTGGGCATGTGCATACGGTGATGATTGATAATATATAATCAATATTTGAGAACTGATTTAAATCTTGTAAAACAATATGGTCGTACTGATTTACACATAAAAATTAAACACTTTTAACGAATTTTATCGCGTGTATTATTATTTATTTAATCATTTCAACACTGCCGTGTCTGTGGTCACAGGTCGACTATATCCACTTACTAGATACTATAGGAATGTTATGAAAATATTTAGAATTACCGCAAAAAAATTTAATGATAAAAAGAAATAAGTGTTAACTTCAATATGGTTGCATGGGCGTAGGCATGTTGGGGCAGAGTAGGGAAAGAGTCTTAGGCTGGTCTGGCTGACCTAACATTACTTAAAAATTATTTATTTTACAATTTACAGTACATCATACTCATACCACGGATCCACCGGGCAGTCCGGACCCACCAAGCAGACCGGCACCATCGGACTGGCTGGATCCACCGGACAGTCTGGATCCACCGGGCAGACCGGCACCAACGGACTGTCCAGACTGCCCGGAGAATCCGGACTGCCCAGTGAATCCGGACTGCCCGGTGGTCCTTGACTGTTGTTTGAACTTGAACTTGAGACTCGCTAAAAAAATATACCCAAAAAACATTACGCAGCAGGGTAAAAACAGATATTTTTCGTACCTTGCGCGTCAGTTTATTGAGAGATTTAGCAGCAACCTCTCGAATAGCGCAGTCCCAATGCTCGACCTTCAGCTCCACGAGATGGTCTATCATGGGGCGGGTGTATTCATCGTAGGACGCCACTTGCGGCGCAATCAGGAGATATGCGTTGTTCCTCGGACCGACTGACTGGAAGTCTGCGGTGGTAAGAACGTCGATGCCGTGCGGGAACATTCCGTGTCGACCCACGTTCTCTTGGTAGGCGGCGGACGCGGCGCGACGGCAGTTAATCTATGGAACAGTATTCGACATTTGAGGCGATCACAGAATTAAGGCAAGATTTTCCCAATTTTAAGGTGGTACGTTTCACGAGGCCGTGGTAATCTATTTGGGAGACCGCTAGACTTGAAAGCGTGAGGTCGCGGGTTCAAACCCCGGGCCCGTACCAATGATTGTAATAATTATTATTAGTGTAATGTGACTAGCTACTATTATTAATTTTTTCTATTTTTTCTATTGATATTATTTTTTTGATTTGTATGAGTCTATGTTACTTGGAAATAAATAAATTATTATATAATGAGCTCTTTGGAGTTTATGTACGGATTTTCATACCAAAACACCAGTTGGTGGTGAAGGACAACATTGTGAGGAAACCTGCATACGTACGGAGACGGAATTCAATGGCGTATGTGAATCCACCAACCCGCAACTGGGCCAGCGTTGTGGATATGGCCCAGTTACCCTTTCGGGTTAGCCTAAAAGTCCAGCAGTGGACTGTTAAAAGGCTGATTATGATGATGATGATGACGTTTCCCTATGACGGGAAATTCAAATTTCAAAGTTTTTTGTCCTTGTAACTAGGCTGGGTAATTATTCTAAACGATCATGTTGTTTGCGCATTATTATTCTTTACAAGATCATGTAAAGCTATTTATCTCTAATACACATTGCTACTTATACGGCCCATAAATAAATTTTTGCTGTTTCAATCTGTTTATTGGCAAATGTAGGTAATATGGTGCGTTACTGATAAATAGCGGTACATGATAATGTACCATGATGTATGTATGTATGTATGTAGCGGTACATGAACAACCAACAATTCACGCAAACACTGTGACATTTTACAATAATTACCCGGCCTAGCTACAAGGACAAAAAACTGTTTGAAATTTGAATTCCCGCCATTGGTGAAACGTACCATCTTAAGCAACGCTTTTAATAAAATATTGTATTAAAGTCGCATTTAGTGAAGCAAAACCATGGCGCTTACACACAGCAGTGGGCTTTGCTACTTCTATTTGTCAGAATGTCCCGAATATTTATTTAATTTATTTAAAGATAACCCACCTGTCTGTCCAAGCACGCAGTGGCAATGAACGCATTAACTAACTTATTAGAAAGAAACAAAGAAAAGAAAGAAAATAAATTTTCAATTATTATTATAACACCGGCTTGCACTCACGATTATGTTTCTATCGGTCGAGACGATCGACCGGTTTCGGAGCCATTAGAGCCCCTTACTCAGGGAAAAAATAAAAAATAAATAAAAAAAGGAATAAATTTTATTCGACACCTTTACAAAAACTTATATCTAAAGGATACAATCAGTGTCGAATGGGTCCGTCTCAGCATTATTAGCGTAAATAGGGCATCGTACGCCCTTGCGAAGGCCAGGCGGTGTACCAGACTGCGTCCCTGGTCGAGAGGTCACCACTGCCCACGTCTTACATGATATCACAGAGCTGAAATGATTACAATTGCATACACTCACCTCTCTATCAAAACACGCCGTGGCTATCAGTGCGTTCGCCAGCTTGTTAGCGTAGGGCGCTAAAGCCGTAGCGTCATACGCCCTGGCGAAAGCCCAGGCGGCGTGGCAAGCGGAGTCCCTGGCCGCGCGGCCTCCACTGCCCGCGCCGTAAGTGGCGCGCGGCTCGTCCCGGCTCAGAGCTGAGACCACGCCGGCTATCCCGCGACCCACTTGATGCGGCGACAGCAACCCGCGTCGAGCTACATTCAACATGAAAAAAATTAAATGAAAAAGATATATTATATATGATACTAGCGACCCGCCCGCCCGGCTTTGCACGGGTGTAATTTACGTGCGAAGTCGGGCGGTACGCTAGTTATATATATATAAACCTTCCGTGAAAATGTATCTAACCGATGGTGAAAACCGCATCCAAATCCGTTGCGTAGTTTAGGAGTTAGCGGCCATACAAACAGACAGACGCGGAAAGCGACTTCAATTTATACTATGTAGAGAAGAGATAGAGAAGAAGAGAAGAGATAGAGAAGAGAAGAGAAGAGATATTATATATTGTGATACAAGTGTAAAAATAGTAGATTGTACAATGAGTGCAAAACAAGTATCTACTCGTGAGAACCTGTAATTGGATTTCTATCATTTTTCCATATTTTTTTTATTTTAGTGTAAAAAGCTGTTGGTTTTCCAATAAATAAATAAACAAGTCATTATAGCCGAGACGTTTATCAGTCCGAGCCGAAGGCAAGGGCGGATATTTAATTCGAGTTTTAAATGAGTTTTGTACACGAGTTGCCCTCGGCTTTTCACTTTAATTGCAAGGAAATGAAAACGATATTGTTAGTAATACCTGTCAGATATCTTTAGTTAAGGACGTTAGCCCGTCAACTGATAAAATAAGCTAACTTTAGGTTCCGTTTCCGACGACTATGTAATACTTAGTCATTTAGTATTATTATCTACAGATAGAAACCTCTTTTTTTACACTATCAACGCAAAAACTATACATAAAATGATTATCAATAATTAATTAAAAATATTTTTCGTAGCCTCCTACCACAAAAGTTACGAAAACTAGTGGTGTTTCGGAACACATTTCTCAAAAAATATATGTTTTTAATCAATTAAAAAAATACAATCCATTAGTATGCATATTTATAAACAAAACGACGCAAAAAAATGTTCAAATATGTTTCAAATAGGCATAGGAAAAATAAAAGAGTTTTAACGTTTTGTAATATTTTGCTAGAACCGACATGGCTTAAATTATGCACGATAAGGTTTGTTTTCCTTTGATTATTTTTGTCTAATTTTGTCTATCATTTGAAACGGCGTGTCAGTTAGCGCTCGGACGCCGTCGAAAGCAGACCTACGCCGCTTGACACCAGCACCTCGAACTCGAAAACATCGCTGTATGTACACGGAAAGTAGTAGTACGACTAACTAAGTGCGCGTGTAGTAGTACGACTTTTATACCTACGCATTCTGCACAGGGACCCTTAAAATTTAAATTTGTAACAATATTCTATTTAATTTTTTTATTATATAAGGTTTATATACCTTGTGTCAAATTAAATCAACAATGTAAATTACAGGATCAAAGATTAATATTTGAACAATAATATTTTTTCACGCGTTAATGTTTATTTGTATCTCTTTCAACCCCCGATGCAAAAGACTTTATCCCCCTTATTAATAAACGTGGAGTAGCTCCGTCTTTTGTCTTTTTCGATCGAGTTCAAAATGTGAAAGAGAGAAGAAGACAAAACACGGCGTAACTATTCCAAGACTACTCCACGTTTATTAATAAGGGGGTATAAGTTTAACGTGTGTATCTGTATGTCTGTCTTTGGCATCGTAGCTCCCAAACTCGCTACCTGGGATGGATGAACTACCTACATACATATTTACTAAGTTTTTAAGGAATCCTCAGGGTGCGAGACTTGTATGGGTTTTTTTGTACACAGTTGAACAGCTTGAAGCACAACTCCATCTTACCAAGTTCAGCGAGCGCCATGCAGCCGCCGTGCCAGGCGGTCTCCTTCTCGGTTTCAGCAAATAATGCCAGCACACACTCGCAGACGTCGGCGGCAGCGGGCGCGGGCAGCCGGGCGCCGATGCGGCCCACGCCCTTCGCGGCCGACCACCGCACCACCGTGTCGTCATCACGGAGGGAACACAGCAACAGCTCTACCACCTCCTCTACCTGCCAGTCATATTACACAACTCATGCTCAGCTATGGCAGATTTGTGTCTCTCATTGTTTTTTACTGCCTCAAGATGAAAATGCTTCAAATTTGACGATTCATCCTCACAAATATTTAAAAAAAGTAGACCTTTAAAATCGATAAATTGACATTATTTCTTTATGTGTAATAAATTTTCATGAAATGTTTCATTCGGGTGTGTTCACCGATACACGATTAAATAAATTTGGCACGATAGAAAAAAATCGTAAACTTTTATTATAGAAACTGACGTGGTTTTCACACATTTTATTTATATTACACGGGAATTACTCACGTAAGATTAAGCCAGTCACTCCGACTATAGTTTCAACTGCATTAGGCAGTCTTTTTGTCTTACGTGAGTAATTCCCGTGTAATATAAATAAAATCGTAAACTTTCCTAAAAACACCCATTTTTATATTCCCGGTGGATGGAATCAACTTCATTCTGATTCTATAGAAGACAATTTTACTAAAATAAATTGTGTGTAATCCTAACAATCATTCAAATACTTTAGTGATTTCAGGTTTTTGTAAAAGTGTAAGATTATTTGTAAAAAATAAATATTGAGAATATTTGAAAGCGCCCATGCCGAGTACGCAAGCATTACCGTCAAACAAGTGTACGTTCTCTACCATTTCACCTTAATGTGCTCCTTGATGCGTCATGAAACAGTTCACTTACTATGATATCGGGAGCTCATACCACAACTTTACCACGGTAAATACCTAGTAAATGATCATATAACTTTAGTGAACAACCAGTATAGTTTACATTTTTACACAAAAAAATCAGGAAAAATAAATATGTATATGTTTTAAACGTTTATCGGGCCTTATCACGTATTATTTAATTTAAATATAAGTGTCAAACTTGGCATGACTATAGTACACACACACTTTAAAGTAAAATAACATTGAATAAACACTGGCCAAGTGTGAGCCGGGCACGTGCTAAAGATCCAAAACGGAATGTAAGAAAACAGGTTTTTTTTGGGAAGAAAATGTGGAACCCATAGTTGTGCGAGTCCTACTTGCACTTCGCCGGTGTTTTTTACTAGAATAACCCTGTTGAGGTGTTGAATACTCACTTCTTGTGGAATGTCCTGATCGTCGTCGTCAGTTGGTGAGGTAGAAAGAGGTTCATTGTCTCCCGCCGCGGCGACTCCACTCAAGTTCGTGGCCAGAGAGCGTGACCCACGCGTGTACCGCCACGATGCCACTCGGGGACGCAGGAATGTCAGCCCTGTTGATTACAAGTTACAGCTTCAATTTGAATACAGGGTGGAGCGAAAAGAGTGTACTAAGCCGAAAGGGGTCCGTTATGCTCATCATTATGAACAACTTTTACTAAGGGACCAACTCTTAAGCTCGCGAAAAAAATATCAGCTGTTCCATACATTATGTTGAGTGCCAATGACCGTTTTCTATGGAAAAATTTCAGTTACCCATAGTTAAAGTTGTTCATAATGATAGGTACTATAGGCCCCTTTTGGACTTAGCACACCCTTTACACGTAAACCAGTATAACGTTAAGCGTAAGGTACCTATTTTTACCTAAAAAGAATAATTCGCAATAAATCCCGATAGAGATTTAAAACATGCGTACAAATCGTGAAAGTTTAAAAATATATTTTTTTATCCTAAAATTACACCTTATATTTGCGTGAGATCCAGGGCTACTTTATTTGGAGTAGGTATGTAAACATTTCTCACCTACCCACTAAGTAATATTTTTTTTCTTAGTACCTTCTTCATAAATTTGGAAAAAAAAGAGCAAATAAACATTATTAGAATATTATTAATTACTTGGCCATGCAGGCAAAGCCACTGGTAAAAGCTAGGATACTATAAAGATTTCTTACCAATTCTTTGTACAATTTTAACACCATATTTTCTCACTAGCATAGCCTTGTGGTTCTGGTAATTTTGATTGGTGACCCATTCTAATAGTTTTGGTGCAAATGGCAACAGGTCATCTCTTTTGCCATGTTTCAACACTGCAGCTACTGCGGCCAGTACTCCATAGCGTATGGTGTCCTCTAATTGTATATTGGAATGTATTTCACATGCCCACTCGAAAAATGGACCCATATAAAGCTCCTTTACATCTGATCTGAAAATTTTAGGGAAAATAAACTTTACATAATTAAAAAACAAAAATGGATTAATATTTTAAAACTGAGGTGTGATCGACAAAAAATTAGATTAGATCAATTGAATTTTAACATTATCGCAAAATAAACATTTTTGTATTTTCTGCACACATAGGTCTTCCCCGATAGTTACAATCTGGGTGTCTTAAAATCAAGAGTGAATCGGTGAGTGAGTCTGAGTGAATCATTGAGCAACATCGGGCGAGTAGGCGGTCAAACGAAAGACTAACTACTGTAATTACAAAAATATATGTAAAACTCGCCTGTTGGTAAGCGACGATGTGGTCAAAGATGAAGCACACAGACTTAGAAGATACCTATTCAATCTGGCCTTGGAAAGGCCAAGATTGAATCACTCAGGAAACAAGAAAGCTGGCAGGTTGTTCCAATCCTTGGCCATACGGATTAGAAGCGTAGAATCAGATGAGGTCCTCACTCATCAGAGCTATCTTACCTGATCAAGAATTTAGAAGCAAGGTAAGCACTAGCTTCTGCACAAGAGTCTTTGCTTATAGCATAGGTCTTGCAAATGTTCAGAATTCTCTCCATCACTGTCAGCTTTTTTGAGGATTCTGCTATGTCTAAACAAATAATATGGCATTGTTATAAGTGTAAAAAATAATCGACAGGATCAAAATCAAAACAGATTTGAGTTTAGGTGTGATCAATTACTACTGGGTGTAGATTCATCCAAGAGCCTTATTTTGTAAGTATATGGTAGCAATGGTGTTTATGTGTTATCCTGCTCGTGCCAACTTACCCACACCATCAGTGTGAGCAAGACAGAAGACAAAGGCCATAGCTACCAGACTCACACAATAGGGCCATTGTGTAAGTCTGGTGGCAATGGTGTTACACTACCAGAATTACACAATGGCTTTTTTTTACCTACTATCCTACTTAAACAGTAAATTCCAGAATAAAAAAGAAGCCATCATGTTAATTCAGGTTTAATGCTTCTATTTTTTACACACAGTGTCTGACCCAAAACTAAGCATAGCTTGTAATATGGCTGCCAGAGACTGATATACATATAATATATTTTTTAATACATACTTAAATAGATATGAACACCCACATGTAGAACTAACACAAATGTTCATCACATGAATGTTTGTCCTAGGTGAGAATAGAACCCTCGCCCCCGAGCGCAGAAGGCAGGTTCACTACCAACTGGACCAACAGGGCTCTACTCTGTATGCTATAACAAAGTTGCATGGGAATATACACAGACCTTTTTACATACAATATGTACAAACACATATTTTATTCATTCATTAACAAATGGTTGCTAAACAAAATAACATCACATCATCAACCAGTAAACGTCTACTGCTGAACAAAGGCCTCCTTGTTTGTTAAAATGTTCATGACTGTGGATTCAATGTCTTTTAGTCGTAATCTTAAACAGTTTACGTAGTCTGAATAGAGTCAAACAAGTCATAGTCACAGTCAGAGTCAAGCTAAGTAAGTCACGGTCAAGTCAAACTCATGCCCCTGTAAAGTGGTGGAGACTTTACAAGAGGCTCCTATGGAGTTTTGGAAACAACATGAAAAGACACGTTTCACCTCAT
The DNA here is from genome assembly GCA_914767915.1 of Agriopis aurantiaria. Lineage (NCBI taxonomy): Eukaryota > Metazoa > Arthropoda > Insecta > Lepidoptera > Geometridae > Agriopis > Agriopis aurantiaria. Next base: position 4,753,734 of record OU611991.1, on the reverse strand, counting down.
TATATAACTTTCCCACACTCGAGCACGTTTACGAGCACATAATGAATAATTTAGGAAAATAATCCAACGAGCCGACATGTTTTTTCTGCATTGGTGCCAAAACCACAAAGGCCGCCCTCATAGAGGTGTTGCCTTAATCTCCACGCTTGGCAGGCGGCTTAGGGATTGGAGTATGTTCACCATGTACTAATAGGACGCTGCTGCCCATCTTCTCGTGGTTCTGGTCCCCAGGCGCGAAAAACAAAATAAACACACCAAAAACCTAAATAACACTAAATGTTTATGTATAGGGCCATCAAATATTTCTGATTTCTGCACCTGCCAGCGATCATCTGATAGTGAATGGATATTACTAATGTGATTCTGTAAGATCTACTTACCTGGTTGACCTGGTGCAAATCCATCAAGACGGCTCATGTGAAATGGAATGATAACCACTATGGAGAGCCAAAGCAACAACACAAATCTGCTGCGCCATGTCTCCTTGTCATTAGGGTTCTGCGCCTCAAGGTAAGATAATACTGTTAGCAGATCTGAAACCTACATTAAAATAGCCTTTACTTAGAGCTTTTGGTTATTTAAGCTGTAGATGAAATAAGTTTCTATGATAGTTACCTCATGAGGCAGGTGCCTCACAACCACTTTGTATCCTCTAACTCTAATAATCTGATACATGTAATTAAATACAGCATGCTTGAGTTCAAATGGCGACTCTTTATCCTTGATCAAGCTTAAAAACTTGCCTAAAATCGTTTCTAAATGCGGATCAAGCAAGTGCGGTTGTTCATAGTATTGCTTTAGGATGTTGTACAATTTCTCATACTCTACTTCGAATACTGGCGTGTTGTAGATATTTTTCACGTTATCGATCATGTTCAAGACATCTTCGACTTCCGAGAAGTGTTCCAAGGCACATCCCAGGCCAATATTGTCGCAGTCATCATCCCGGTTGTGGTCGGAGTCGAGCCCGACCATTTTGTCGAGGGTTTAGTGTAAGAATTGTATTAAAACTTTTTGGGATGTAGGTAATTAATTTAAATAACTACACAAACCGTGAAATAATTGCGAATTGAATTTAAATGCGGTAAAAATATTTCTGCTCCAATGAAACAAAATGCCCGATTGCGGAATAAAAACAAAAACTAAAACTAAACTTTTACTAATTTTATTACGTGACAGTGACATCAGCATTAAATATGATAGTGACACTGACACTGGTCAGTGACCATTTCACTGACCCATGTTAGCCTGTGATCACCTGTGATCACAGATCTTAGTATATATCTGTGCCTGTGATGTTAGCGTATTTTATGTGATATTTTACTTACTTTCGTGTTGAAAACTTAGTTATTTTTGCAGAGAGAGAAGGAATAGAGAAGCTCCTAGCGTATAGCTATGAGATAGCAATAATATTTGGTAATTGTAATTTTTCCTATAAAATATGATTTAAAATCGACTAAATCTGACTTAACACGAAAGTCAACAACAACAACTAATTCATGCAAGACTATTCAGTAATGGACTCGAAAATCACGTGTGAAAGGTTAATTATTTTCATGTTTTCGTTCCGTGCGACTTTTACAGCTTAAAATACAGCAATTCACAATACAATACAATACAATACAAAACTCTTTATTAAAATACCACAAATCAAGGATAACATAAAAATTACAACATAAATATTATCTAGACTTTTAACAGGCGGCCTTATCGCTTAAAGCGATCTCTTCCAGGCAACCGTGCACGGAAAGGAATTATATTTAATAATGTGTGGCCTTAACTAAAAATAAAAAATAGAAAGTAAATACCTATGCAAATAACAACAAACAATCAATAGACTACAAATAAATATTACATACTAATATATTCATATACATAGATTACATAATATAAACAACATACTACATACCTACCTACATAATTAATGAACTACGTAAAAAATATTTAACATACCTACAGTTATCTATTATAAAAATAACTAATATTATAAAGAGGAAAGATTTGTATGTAAGTATGTTTGTAACGAATTGGCTCAAAAAGTAATGGACCGATTTTAAAAATTCTTTCACTGTTGGGAAACTACGCTATCCCCGGGTGACATAGGCTATAATCTATACCCGTGCGAAGCTGGGGCGGACCGCTAGTCAAAGATACATTCAATTCACCATTATCAAAAGTCAGATTTACAATAATTAACTAGAAACCAGCAGGTAAATACGTTCAAAATACATAATTTAAGAAAGCACAAGCACAAAAATACCTAAAATAACATTTTCGCGACCGGAGTCTGCCCCGAATGAGCTTTGTTTGGGTCAGACAAACGAACCGCATACGCCAGTACGGGACAACAAAATACTTTCTTTCTCTCGTTTACTCTCTCTCTCTCTTCGTTCAGCTAACGGTCATTGACACATTGACATGTACCTGATCTAAGCTAACGGTGAGTTTATTTAGATAAGTTTATTTCGCTTGCACAACTATTATTATTCGAGCAGTGAAATAAGTTTAAAATAAACATATTCTTCAGCTAGATGTTTTATTAACTAATTGACAGGCTTCAAAACTGATAATAACAATTCAACATGACATTCAATTTTACACCATGTCGATAGGTATGCAGACAAACTTCAAATGACACCATGTCGATAGGTATGCAGACAAACTTCAAATGAGGTTGTAACAAGCAGCTTCTCTATTTCTTCTCTCTCCACGGTTTTTTTTACATTTATGGAATTTTGACATTGATGGTTGTGGATTTAAGACATTGACAGATAATTTATATTTGAGGATTTGACAACTTTGACAACTAAAAATCAATCGAACGAACTTGATGGAGGATTGAGGTGTTTCTCCCGTATTTATTTTCTAAATCAACTAGATTCTTAATGTAAATGCTGTGTTTTTAAATGAACACTTTGCTGCAAAAAATGTAAAGATAATAACAAAGTGTAAAAATGAGCACGCGTGAGTATTTAATCATCGATCCACCCTGGGGCGAGAACAAACTGGTGACCGACGCCAGCTGCCCGGCTTTGTTTCCTAAATGCTTTGCTTAGCATTTAGTGTTGTATTTAAATCCGAAATACAATTATTGTGATGCAGGTATTTATTTTGTAATAATTCTATTTTCCTTGGCTCTTACAGAAGGGAGAGGTCCAGAGAAGCGTAGGGTGAAGCCTGTGGAACCGCAGTCCCTCTTAGACTTCGACCTAGGAGAGGGAGAAAGCTCTGATGATTCTGACTTCCGCATCGAAGACCATGCAGAAGAAAGTGATGATTATTCTATAAATACTGATGATGAAGAAAAAAGTAAGCACTTGTTTTACTCATATTGTACAGTACCAACAGCAACTATGAAACATTTGATTTTGATCCAATAGTTGAAGATGTATAGGTATTTCAGTACTTCTTGGGGAACACAGACTGGTAGAAAGTTTCACATCCTCTGTGAACTATGTAAAAATTCAGCTTGGGCTTTGGACACCACCCTGGGTCTGGTGGGGTTTTGAGATAAGGGTGCCTCCCATGGACGAGAGTGACCCACTCCCCAAAATTCCCTTTGATCCCTATTACAAAATGCATCGTTGAATTTTAATTATATGGATATTCAGGCATAAAATGAAAAAATCAAGCTGTAAGTAATTGTCAAGATATATAAAACAAGTAAACCATAACAGTAAAATAATAATAATAATAGTTAATATTAAAAGTAAAATGAAATCCATTCTTAAATTTTCCCTCATAGATAAGTTATTACAACCGGCTTACACTCACGATTATGTTCCCTCACTTATGTTTCCTCACAGGAGATTAGATGAACTGGTTTCACTCATAATTTTTTGAAAAACTATTTTTGTAAATTGAAGGAGGTAAGTCGACATGTTGATTTTTCCAATATTTGTAGTCGCTATTTTCAATAATAAATACAGCTCTATTTGATACAGAAACTGAATTTTCTACAGATCTTACTATTTGATAGAATTAGAACGTCACAAATTCATTGCTTTTTTTGTCAAAAAATATGAGAGGGCCCTTAATTTAAGGTTCATTCCATTATTATATTGAAATCCGTTATGGAGTTAAGTGGAAACAAACAATTACCACTTGTTTTCACATTAGTTTATTTAGATTGATGACCTACACTCTTCTTGTTCTGTCTTACCTACCTACTCTACCTACCTAACTTTACGTACCTACTTTTTGTTTTAGGAGCAGCTGCGAAAAGTGGGACATCTGATGATGAGTCAGGTTCAGATGAAGAAACTGTATTCAAGACCTCCAACAAACTTGGAGACCATATATCAATTAATGATGTGCTTGAAAAGGCCAAGAATATAGAGTTCAAGGTAAATACGTTTAGATGAAAATTAATAAAATAAAGATGGGCGAGGTGGCAGTAGAAAGCGAGCCTTTTATTCAATTTAAAGAAAGTATTTATGATAGGCATGCAGCATAGGCTAAAAGTACACCCCAATACGATGCCATCTATAGGCTGAGATTATTTTTGATGTCATGCATTGTCATCCAAACTAAAGCTGGTAGCTAAATCACGTCGTTCAAAATCCGATATGGCAGAGTCCCAAACATGACAGACCAGTAATTTTTTATGCACTCCTATGATATGGGTATCAAATGAAAGCGTTTTCTGAGAACAATACGAAAAATCATGACGTCACACTAAATTCAATATGGTGGACGCTCCAAGATGGCGGACGACATTTTATTTTCTACTATCATGATATGGGTATCAAATGAAATGAATTGCTGAGAAGAATACGAAAAAATCGAAAAAGATTGTTTTCAAAAAGATTTTTAAATATTATTAAGTTCAAGGTGGTAGCTATGCGACTTCCAACTGCCCTCAAGCCACAAAGAAACACCTTGACCAAAGTAATTTTGTATGCAGATTCCGGGAGAGTTGTCAAATTTGCTGATATGCTCTGGCTGCTTGGGATCCAGGAGTGATGACTTCAATGAAATTGTGGAGTGTGATGGCTGTGGTGTTACAGTGCATGAAGGTAATTACAATTAATAGAATAGGCTAATTTTTATAAAACATATCTCATAAAAAAGCTGATCATAAATAGAGCCAGCCCATCAACAAAAACAAAATTAAAATTTGTTAAAATTAAATAAGTTATATGTATTTTAATTTCATGCTAGACGTAGAGCGCACTATAGCACGTGATGACGTCAAGCTGTGCGCGCGATATACAAATGCTATTTTATGCTATACTAACCCACGCTTTGCGAGAAAGGGACAGAGCACTTGGTTGCTATCCCCACCAAAATCTTAAAACCCTCATATCAGAGATTTATAAGCCAATTTAAATTTTTACAGTATATGTAATATATAGTTATATCCTTCGCTAAATCACTCACTACTCACGAAATCTCAAAAACTACTTAAACTACGAAACTGAAATTTGGCAGGTAGATTCCTTATGGGGTGTAGAGATCCGCTAAGAAAGGATTTTGTGAAAGGGCCGAATCAAGGGGCCAAATGGGGGTTGAAAATGTAAGTAAGCCTACGCGTACAAAGTTGCGGCAACAGCTAGTTTGTAATAAATTAAACATTAGAACACATGCCTATTCTATCAAGAACCAATCAGTGTGTTCATTTTTAGTTTTAGGATAAATTGAATTAGCCATCTTTCAAGAGGTGGATAACTTTAACTCTTATAAACTAAGCTTAATTCAACAGCTTTAAAACTGATGCCATAATTTTCTCACAAATGTAAAAAAGAGATGCAGAAAATCTTATTTTTATTGTTTTGTTATTTTTAATTTTTTTATATGAAGATTTGCACTACAGAATAAACACCAATGCTATATTAATATATAGGTTGTATCGATGACTTACAGACAAACATACACTAGACTCTAACCATAGGTTTCCTTTTTACCATTTGGTATGGATCCCTAAAAACATAAGAATCAACTATATTCTGTCTAATCATGCTTGTCTAGAAGAAATCAATTCACTCGCAACTCGAAGACATCCAGTGGCTCACTTATTGAACTGCTCGTATTATATTTCCCACGAAAATATAATGCGAAATGAAATATGATAGAAAGCAAATCCAAATGGTACAAACCACTGGTTGGCGAGTCATATTATGATTATTACAAATATGCGATATTTTCGTGTGAAATAATAATAATATAATACAAGCAATAAAAAAATCGAGTCCCTGCTTGTAGCTATCGGGGAACACTAGGCCGGGATTCAGGCAGCATATACCACAGTCTAGCGGTTCCCCCAGTAAATCTATCTGACATTACATTTTAAAATTATTTCAGGTTGTTACGGAGTATCTGACAACACAAGCGAGTCAAGCACAGTGAGCTCTGCTTCCACCGAGCCATGGTTTTGTGAGGCCTGCAAGGCAGGGGTCACAGATCCTAATTGTGAACTGTGTCCTAACAAAGGTATTTTTATTATCTAAATTACTTCCTTAAGACTTGGGCTCTTGATTGAAACCCACAATGCTGCGGTAAGCATCATGTGGTGTCGGACACTTCGTCATCATCACTTCATCTTCATCTTCTTTGACATATACGTTTCCTCACAATACCATCGCTCAAAAACTGTAAAAGAAATTCACTGTTTTTTGAGCGATGGTATTGAAACTGCACATAATTTATTTAAGTACTAAATATGTAATTGGTTGGCAGGGCTGAGGATCGAACCTGGCGCCGTCTAATTTATTATTTATTTATTTATTTATTAATTAGGGTCAGATTTTGTTGTTAATAGAAAGTAAATAAGTCTATCATGCTGTTTTAGGTGGAATTTTCAAAGAAACAGAAGTGGGTGCTTGGGTGCATCTGGTATGTGCCTTGTATGTTCCCGGGGTGGCGTTTTCAGAGGTAAGAACACCCTTCACTACTTGACTTTATATATTTACTTGATATACTTTAGAATCCTGACATGGTATAAATGTAGGGCAAAGGCGTACTTTTGTAGGCAGTTAACATCAGATGCCTTTACAATGCTGCATACAATGTTATTTAGTGTGGGTGTGATTCGTATAATTCTAAGCCTTTGCAAATTGACATAAATTTTGATAATGAAATAGTTAATATCGTTGACAATTAAATTTTTTTAAGACTATCTCTTGATAAACATCTAAATTGGAAAATGCATATTGATACATTGTGTAAGAAACTTGATCGCTTTGTATTTGCGCTGAAAAAAGTTAGGCATAGCGTGTCCATGGAGGCTGCGTTGGTGGCATATCATGGCCATGTGTCGTCCCTACTGAGATATGGCTTGATAATGTGGGGAAACTCAGTTGACATAGACAGGGTATTCAAGATTCAGAAGCGATGTGTTAGGGTTATAAATAGATCTTGGTTTCTGGACAGCTGCAGACCACTATTCAAAGCATGCAACATACTTCCGTTGCCATGTTTGTGTATTAAGGACATTTGTATTTTCACCAAAGAGTACCCAGATTATTTTAAAAAACGTAGTCAAGTTATTACCCGTCAGAAAAGAGTCAAGGGCCACTATTCCGTAACTTTAACACGTGTGATGCTACGTAGAGTGAATCATTGTATGGACAACAAAGTAAACCAACCTAAGTTAAGTAGTTTCGATATTTTCGGGAGTTTGTCGTGAAATCGAGTGTCGCTGTATAGAGTTTACATTGTATTTTTTATTAAGACCACAAAAAATTGGGTTAACTGTTTTACAGCGAACAATTTTGATCATTATAAAATGGTCTATAGGTTTATCGTTTGTATTTCGGTAGGTGGAGCGGCTATCAGGCGTCACGTTGTTCGAGATGGCGTACTCCCGGTGGGGCGCGCGCTCGTGCGCTCTGTGCTACGACGCCGCGCTGGCGCGCACCGGAGTGTGCGTCGGCTGCGACGCTGGCCTCTGCAAGACATTCTTCCACGTCACCTGGTATATACTTGCATCATACTCCTTCTACATATTATATACATAGATATTTGTACTATGTTCGAATGAGTTTTTTATGCCATAGGTGGCAAACAAGCTGACAGGCCGCCTGATGGTAAGCGATCACCGTTGTCTATAAATACTTGCAACACCAGGGGCATCACAGATACGTTGCAGACCCTTAAATACTACATTAACAGCCCTTTTGAATTGATGAATTTTAACGATTTAACTTAACGATCCACCCGACTAACACGACGCATAGAGCTAGCACTTTCAGTCAACACATTGGCTCAAAAGTACATATAAAAATGCTCCGCCAATCAATGAACTTTAGTCCATTCGAGGGTTATTGTCGAATATATCATTCGAAAAGCGAATGAAAATCCTGTTTGCAATTGCCTAATTAGGTCAAAGTATGTCCTATACCCAGCAGTGGGATAAGGAAGGCTGTGGATGATGATGATGATGATGATGTGAAGTAGTAAGTTGCAGCCAAAATATTAAAAAGATGATTTATTGTGAACGAATCATAATCATTGTTCAGTATTCCACGCGCATCAGGCCCAGAATAAGATGCGCCGAGATCGCACATTTTATTATATTTAAAAAAAAAATGTGTTGTCAACTTTTTTTTATATAGCTTCAGTAATTTTGCGAAGTTAACATTTCAAAATTTAGAACCATAAAAAGTACCTCAAAAACATAAACCCTTTTTAAGTTTCAATCTGGTCATCATAAAAAAATATTGAAATAATGATTTGCTTAGTAATATTTTGAAATATTAAGGTCGTTTAATGACCGGAGAACATTTTTCTAAATTAGACAGTTATTTTATATCTATAAGAACATCAAATGCGCGAGCGAGATCTGGCCTCTCACCCGGTATTCTGGCCCTTAATAATTTTTTTTTTAACTAAGTTTGATGTCACATCTCTAGGCTATTAAGTCATTGACTGAGCTGTGACTCCAAAGTTGGTCCTGCTGATCTAGCTGATGACAAACATTTTTGTGATATTTTCTATCGTTCTGAATTAATAATGTTGTATGTCAAAGTCACGATATTTCCTCAATAATATGTTGATTCTTGTAAAACTTCCACTACTGGATAAGCTTTCTGTTAAAATATGATAGATGCCTAAGAGAGCATCTTAGTAAAATTTTGAATGTTACCTACAGTGGACAACGTGAGGGTCTTTTAGCCGAGGCGCACTCTGAAGAAGCGGAGCAAGCTGATCCGTTCTATGCACACTGTCGTCTGCACTCCGATAAAACTCTAATCAAGAAACGCAAGAGGAACTGGCTAGCCTTACAACTAGTAACGGAGAAAAGGTAACAATCGACAAACATGACATGAAAGCTTCGACCAAAATAAAATTAATGAACGGGCCATAACCATTGAACTTGCTCAGCAAAAACGAGGCAAAACCGTTGGACATATGCTTCAACACCTAATTATAGCCAAGTACAGTAAATTTGTTACAAAAAATTTATAGCGGTTTTTAAATTTATATTTACACTTTGGGAAAGCACACAAAGGCACACATTTTGTCATATTTTTCGCAATCATGTAACAATAGACGCGTGTTGCACTTCCTACGGCTAGATACTGACTGAAACGAAGTGAGAGCCGGCGCTCATTTTGTAATCTTCAAAAATGCGCTTCTTCTGGGCCCGTCCATTCGTTTTATTTTGATTAAGTTAAAATGTATTCTTAACATGACGCCAGTTATTTACATCTAATATAACCGCACTAGTGCAATTTCTTATAGAATATAGGTATTTGCTGACAAACTTTACGTTTTTATACATAAATTACTCGAATAAGATTAATGCGGTTATTGCGACTATAAAGCAAATATCTGACTTGAGTGCAAAGCGAGCCGTAACCTTGCGCGTGCACTCACCTTGAAAAAGACCTCAAAATGCGGTTAAATCTATAGTCAGAATAACCGGTTTAATCTTATGTGAGTAATTCCCGTATTATATAAAAAAAGTTGTGTGAAACGTCAGTTTACATAATAAAAAAATTATTGAGGACGAATTTATTTCACAAACAAAATTGCCAAAAATTACAAATTTTATGTTAAAGTAAAACAACTTTTAACAAAAACAAAGTTTAAAAAAAATATGGGCTTGCGTTTGACCGCCAACTCGCTTGATGCTAACCGATGATGAGGCCTACGATGGAGCATGCTTGCCTAGAAGAAACCGATGCACACGTAACCGGTTCGTCAGAGTAGGCAAGGTTCTTTTTTTCTGTTCTTTTTTTTTTTACTTTCTCACAAATATATTTAAAAACGTTTAATAGGCATGATGACTAATATTTTGTTATTACCTCATAAAAAAGCTGATCATAAATAGAGCCCATCAACGAAAACAAAATTAAAATTAGTTCTAAAATAAATAAGATATAAGCATTTTAATTTAATTTCATGCTAGACAGAGAGCGCACTATACTGAGCCGTGACGTCACGGCTCAGGAGCGCCATACAAATGCTATACTAATAGTGCTAACAGACGCTCGAACGCGGCTGACCTCAACCGCCGTCTGACCAATTGGGAGAGAAAGAGAGGGAAATATGATATTCTCACTCTTTCTCTCCCGTTGGTTGGACAGCGGTCCGTCAGCCGCGTTCGAGCGTCTGTTAGCACTATAACACGCTTTGCGAGAAAGGAATAGAGCATCCCCTCTCAATCCCCACCTAAAACTTTAAATACTCATATCTCAGAGAAAATTATTTTTTCAGTATGTGTAATGTATTTAGTTGTATTCTTCACTAAGCCGGTTATTTGTAATAAATTAAACATTGGGACACATGCCTATTATATAGATGCTACAAAGTTGATGGTAAACTCTTGTAAATGGCCCGGCTTGTAAATGTCCTAGTACACCTACTTGGTGCCCTGATATCACAATGTACTGTTATGCAAGCATTGTAAATCTGTTTATTTGTTTTCTTTAGAAAGCTAGAGTTAAAAAATAACCCAAAACCCGAAGAGAAAGCGCGAACCGAACGCAAGTTGATCAAGTACAGAAGAAAGTATCTACTGCAGAAAGAAAACAGAAATCCTCCGTGGGGTAAGTCATTTGTTTGTTTTTGGATTACACTTGGTCCAAGCATTTATTTGCTCTGTCAGATGCAATAACATTGCAATGCTATATAGTCAAGTTTTATTAGATACTAGCTGACCTGACAGACGTTGTCTGTCTTAGAACTGTCAAACGCGCGAAGTTAAAATCGTCGTTAAGTTTTCTTAATTTTCCCATTTACTACGCCATTTACTAAATTTTGCTTTCCGTAAGAACCTTTCTACAAAATATTAGAAAACTTATAAAAAAAGATGAATGAAATCAGTAAAGTCGTTCTCAAGTTATGGCGTGACCAAGGGAAATAGGGATTCATTTTTATATATGTATATAGATTGTCTTTGTATTATTTTACTAAAGTGTTCGTGGACGTGCTCGAGTGTGGGTAATGATATAACGCGGTGAAACGTGTAGTTTAGTGTTGTTTCCAAAGCTCCATAGAAGCCTCTTGTAAAGTCTCATCCAATTTACTAGGGCATGACTTTAACTTGACCGTGACTTTCTTTGCTTGAGTCTGACTGTGACTGACTTGTTTAACTACATTTCATCAAACTTGATATTAATGTAATAATTATTAAATACTTAACTAAACTTACTCTCTTACTTTTTTTACTTAATAAATAAATAAATAATAATAATTGTTAAATAAATAAATTATTTATTTATGTATTTAACTGGCAAATGCACAAGAGTGCGACTCCAAAATACAAAAAGAGGAAAAAAAAAAAAAACAATAGTAAGTAAGTTGACAGATAGAAATGTTACTTGCCAAAATAATGTTTCCAATTTTCAAATGAACTCATGAAATCGCGGTGTCAGGATAGAAAAATTACACTATGCTATATAAGGCATGTGGTTAATTGTGCAATTTTTTGTGTAAAAATACTTACAATAATTATTACAGTAATAAATTATTCAAATTCAAATTATTTATCTATACTAATATTATAAAAAGGAAGGATTTGATTGTTTGTTTGTTTGTTTGTTTGTTTGCATTGAATAGGCTCCGAAACTACTGAACCGAATTGAAAAATTCTTTTACTGTTGGGAAGCTACACTATCCCCGGGTAACATAGGCTATATTTTTTTTTTAATAGGGATCCTTCGTAAACCTCTAATAATGTAACCCAAGGTGGATTTACAGTGATAGATTTTCAATTTTGACTTTGCGTGTTTGACTAAGACAGGACAACGTCTGTCAGGTCTGCTAGTTGAGAATAAAAACGGACAAATTCCACTAACATTTATCTCACATACTGTTAAGCTTAAATAGATTTCCTGGTAAAAAAAGGAATAATATTATAAAAAACTAATATAATAAATACAACAAATTGCGGTAAAAATATGTCAACACAAAGTTATGTCATACAAATTGTCATCATAGTCATCGGCTTTATGGCTACTCACAGAATTCGACAGAACCCGCCTTAAGCTGTGATTGCAAGCCGCACGCTGAGTCCAAAAAACAAAACCCACGTCCCGCGCCTGTCTCACCTCCACCCGCGTAATGTTGCCAGCTTAGACATTACTTACCCGTTTATGGTTAAATGTTTTAGGTCAGATACTATTCACACACACTTTTAATGAAATCAATATACTGATCGGATTGACACAAAAACAAACATAAGTAAATAAAAATATAATTACTAGCTACTACTTTTTATACATATACAAGGTTATAATATGTTTGGGGTGTACAAAGCTGAAAGGGTACTCATCATTATCATCATCATTGCACTCATCTTTATAAACGACTTTTACTATGGTACTTGAAATTGCGGAAAAAAACAGCGGTTCATAGAAAAAAATCAGTTATTCATAATGGTGAGCACAATGGTACCTCTTTTTTGGTGGCTTAGTGCACCCCAAACAGACAACCCGTGTACTGCATATTAAACGTGAAACTAACTTATACTCCGTTTTTTAATCTTAGATCTTTTATGTAAACAAAGGGGTTACCAGTGCAAAAAATATGATTCATAATGGTAGTTTACAATATTTAATCCATTTAAAAAAAATTGTGTCTGTACTATTCACCGTTGAGGAGTTCCCTCGCCGGAAGTCAACCCTGGATGCGGCAGCTATGTCATGATAGAGTTTAGAACATGCTATATTATAGTTAAATCGATTTACAAAATTTCGCGCCTTTGCTGTTCGCCGTTGAGGAGTTCCACTATCAACCTCCTGGCTCTATCATCAGATCAGCTCAATAGTACCAGATTATTGCATTGTTACTAAACTTACATAAGTATGCAAAATTTCAGCGCAATAGGAAACCGGGAAACCGGTCAAATATTGTTAATTAGTTAGTTTTTCCTCGATTTCCTTGAGATTCCATCATCAGATGGAAAGGACCACCTCGGGAGTATATATACCCTTTCGAATTAAAAATTTATCTTTTAAATCGGTTCACAATTGACGAAAATATCTTGAACATACAAAAAAAAAACATACATACAGTCGAACATAGTACCTCCTCCTTTTTGGAAGTCGGTAAAAAACCGATTGCCCCATACAAAAAGTTCACCGATTTCCGACAAAATGTATGGGACAGTAGATTTTTCTTCAGTAGAATTTTCAAAAGCAGCTGAACAAAAGTTGTACAGACAAAATTCCCCTAAAAGCACGCTGACTAAGTGATTACCAGTAACCCTGTATAACTATTTGTAAGCTGTTAAGATTTTTTGAAAATAAGTATATAATATAGAACTACCAACCAATAAAAGTTTTCATTCTAGGGAAAATTGCAACTCTCGATAGTTGGCAACACCGACAAAATGGAGGTATCATTACTTACGACAATGAAAGACTGAACAATTTATTCAATTATCAAATAAAAAAACATCTAAATGCGCTACTTTCGTATGGAATGTGATCCCATCTTGTTTTTTTTGTAGCCCAGCTGAATTTTTACACGTTAGGACGACACAGTAAGGCATAACTTAAATAATATTGCAACGGTAAAACACGTCACGCGCGATTAATGGTCACAGAGTAACTAATCGCGTTCGCGTAAAACTAGTCTATATTTGAGTAGTTTTTGTCGCTTCACTATTGGGTTCGTTCATGCCTTCTGGGTTTTTCTGTATTCTGAGTGGCTACTGTCCCATTGATCAGTTACGTTTTCACAATAAGTCAAAAACACTTTCGTTATAATTTGTGTCTACAAGGGTTACGCGGAAAGGGTGTCATAAACCGAAATCCTTTAAACACATTATTATGAACAAGTTTTACTATGGGACAAAACCTGAATAAGCGAAAAAAAATATCAACTATTACATAGAAAACGGTCATTCGCACTCGACAAAATGTATGGAACAGCTGATATTTTTACACGATTTCAGGTTTGATCCTGTAGTAAAAGTCGTTGCTAATGATGAGAATAACAGACCCCTTTCGGCTTAGTACACCCTTTCCGCGTAACCCTGTGTAAACTTCTCATAAATAACCATCTTCCATTTGTTTTTATAACAGTGCCCACACAGAAGATGGCCCGCATGTTGTATAGCAGTGCAGCTGCGATGAGGAAATTCCAACACAAGGCGGAATGTATGGGCATCGACATACACGCACTGGAGTTTGAAGATGCACAGGTAATGTGGAATCACTATACAGGGTTACGCAGAAAGGGTGTATAAGCAGAAAGTGGTTCATAGTACCCATCATTATGAACAAATTTTACTATTTTATTTATAACGGGTGTAATTTACGTGCGAAGCCGGGGCGGGTCGCTAGTTATATATAGTAATAATTTATTGATCGAAAATTAAAAGAACAATATTGTTAAAAAGCAATCGAACTGGACATAATGATATCATTTAAAATTTACAATGTTGTTTATGTGTGGAACTGGCTGGCACCCGTACTAGTAATTAAACTGTGCTACAGGCACCGGTATATATAAACCTTCCTTGAAAATGTATCTAGCTGATGGTGCAAACCGCATCAAAATCCGTTGCGTAGTTTAGGAGGAGTTAGCGGCCATACAGACATACAGACAGACAGACGCGGAAAGCGACTTCAATTTATACTATGTAGAGAAGAGATAGAGATACACGGGAATTACGTAAGATACGCCGGTCACTCCGACTATAAACTTTAAGTTTTTTAAATTTATTTTTTTATAGAATAAGTGGCAAGCAAGCTTCTAGCCACCTGATGGTAGCAAGCTACTAGCCACCTGATGGTAAGTGGTCACCGCCGCCTATAGACACCTACAATACCCGGGGCTCTACCTTTGAGGACTCTATTCACTAAACTAGTAAACTTCACTAAACTAATTCAAGTAAACTATAGTCGGAGTGACCGGCTTAATCTTTCGTGAGTAATAGGCATGATGACTAATATTTTTTTAATACCTCATAAAAAAGCTGATCATAAATAGAGCAAATTAACAAAAACAAAATTAAAATTAGTTCATAAATAAATAAGATCATCATCATCATCATCATGATGATGATGATGATGATAGTCGGAGTGACCGGCTTAATCTTTCGTGAGTAATAGGCATGATGACTAATATTTTTTTAATACCTCATAAAAAAGCTGATCATAAATAGAGCAAATTAACAAAAACAAAATTAAAATTAGTTCATAAATAAATAAGATATAAGCATTTTAATTTAATTTAATTTCATGCTAGACAGAGAGTGCTCTATACTGAGCCGTGACGTCACGGCTCAGGAGCGCCATACAAATGCTATACTAACACACGCTTTGCGAGAAAGGGATAGAACATCCCCTCTCTATCCCCACCTAAAACTTTAAATACTCGTATCTCAGAGATTTATCAGCCAATTCAAATTATTTTTTCGGTATGTGTAATGTATTTACTTATATTCATCGCTAAGCCGGTTATCTATACTAATATTATAAAGAGGAAAGATTTGATTGTTTGTTTGTTTGTTTGTTTGCATTGAATAGGTTCCGAAACTACTGAACCGATTTGAAAAATTCCTTCACTGGGAAGCTACACTATCCCCGGTTAACATAGGCTATATTATATTTTCAAAAAAAATAGGGATACTTACTAAAACTCCAATAATGTAACCCAAGGTGTAAAAAAATTTGATTTACAATTTTGACTTTGCGTGTTTGACAGTTCTAAGACAGGGCAACGTCTGTCAGGTCAGCTAGTTTGTAATAAATTTAACATTAGGAATCATGCCCATTCCCATGTAATATAAATAAAATGTGTGAAAACCACGTCAGTTTCTATAATATGTTTTACCATAGATAAACATAGTTTTACTATGGGACTAACCCTGAAATTGCGATATAAATATCAGCTTATTCATACATTTCAATGTCAAGTGTGAATGGCCCGTTGTCTATGTTCCGTATCCTTAGACGACGGTGATCGCTTACCATCAGGCGGCCCGTTAGCTTGTGTCATAAAAATAACTTTATTGTTCGCCCATCACACGCTTTTGTTGTGAGCCGCGAGAATGATGCACTATTTTCTCTGTACGCACGACAGATGGCAGCTCTAAAGGACGTGTCGCGCCGCTGGCACGTGCCGCCCGCGTTCTCGGTCGAGTTCGTGGGCTACTACCTAGAGAGGAACACACGCGTGATGTCACTGCGACGTTCTCTGGAACGACTCACCAAGGAGAATGAGAAACTGTTGGCCGAAGATGAAAATCTCAGGACGGACTATGACGAGGTGACGCACCGATTTTTTTTTTTTTGCGTGATTCAAGTCCCTACATTATCATCACCATGATCTAAGAAAACAAGGTCTAGCAATCTGGGAGTGGTCCCGCAATGACGTCACTGTCCAGTTGCCACTTTATTCAATCAGCTGCTACGTGGTATATCGTCATCTCTCTCGAACCTGTTGTAAATTGACATCATGACATCATTGCGGGACGCCCACGTGCTCATTTTTTCTCGGATTGCTATACCTGGCGGAGTATATTATTATACCATGACTTAGCCGTTTCCTCGTAAAAAAACAGACAGAAAGTTACTTTTTATTTTTTTATTATAATTATTTGTTAGGATTAGAATATAGTACTAGAAAAAAGGTTGTAAAGTAACCATAGCATGATTTTTTAAGATTAATTAAAAATAATAAAAAAGTCAAAGAGTTAAAACGGAAGGGGGTCCTCCCCCATGCAACAAACGTTAAACGTATTATTGGATTTTTTTATAGCAAATCATTTTAATGTGGCAACACACCTCGTTGAAGCGAGGGGCACTGAGCTAGCCACGCTCATTGAAAATCTATAGGTAGTAGATCTGTGGTAATGATGTATTTTATGCGTTTTAGGCTTCAAAACAAAACTCTGACGCTCTGGCCGAATTGACATCCACTCAGAAAAGCCTACAAAAGATCTACGACGCCATCATAGCACTGAGCCCAAAGAAGACCATACCAGCTGTAATGGAAGAGAAACCTCTTCTGCCCAAATCCTTACCGAGATCTACGCCCAAAGTCACACCACAACAGTTGCATAAACGGTATGAAACCACATTACACTGTACACGCGCCGTTTTGGTATTTAGCTGCCTTACTTGTAAACGTTACTTAAATTAAGCAAAGCTTAAAATTGCTCTGTCTCGTTTTCACCTGTGACAATTTCCGTCAACGAGAAGTTGACAGCAATTTTAAGCATTGTCTAACGTTTGTAAGTAAGGCCGTAAATCTATGATGATATTGTTATTCACACAGAAAAGAGAAGTAAATAGATAGATAGAAACTATTGTGTACACCAGAAATAAAAATTACAGACAAATAGAAAACACTTACGAGCTAGTGCCACAAGTGGCGGCCTTATCACTAAAAGCGATCTCTTCCAGGCAACCATTAAATAGAACGTATATGAGAAGGAAAATCTGTTACCAGGCACTATGAGTGAACCTTGATTGAACATTCTTATTTAGATCAACGCGTCGAACTCCGCATCACAGATGCTAACTGATTTCGAATGACTGACGTTTCGTTTATATGGGTGCAACTGGCTACAACAAATTTCTTACAAAAATGCCTTGACAGTCGTTCTATTTTACAACACAAAAAAAATAACTGTTATTATTCATACCTAGCTTGATGAAACTGACATTTAATTTTAGAGTAAACTTTACTGGAACAAGCATTTGTTGTGCATATCACTTTTGCTTCTAAACACTATATTCGTAGCTTATAACTATGTAAACAAATCATTAAAAGTAGATTTTGACCTACTTGTAATAGTTGAACCGATTTGAAACTGTGAGTATACGTAATCTGGGTGACAATACAATTATTTAGTAGCATTGGTCTGATCTCATGATGGATCCAGAACGTGGATAGTGAAACCTTCAATCATCATCAGGCTATCATGTTCCCACTGCTGGGACACAGGCCTTCCGAGGATGGGCGTAATCCACCATGCTGGCCCAGTGTGTTGGTGAATGTCATAATAATATGTCTTTGAACTTTTGAGATTCTTGGACATACCGGTTTCCTCACGATGTTGTCCTTCACCGTTTTTGTGCGATCGAACAAACTGCACATAATTTATTTAAATTTAAATACATACTAAATAAATCATTGGTGCAGGGCCGAGGGTCGAACCGGGTGTCGTCAGATTGTAAAGCGCACATGCTACTGCTCGGCCATCATTATCTTTCAATGGTTACTAGTATACCCCTCGAGTTTGGGGTTAATTTATTTTGTTTTTTAAATAAATAAATATTCGGGACATTTTTTCACACACGGTCATCTGACCCCAAACTAAGCAAAGCTTGTGATATGGCTGCCAGAGACTGATATATATACATATATAGTTTTAAATACATACTTAAATAGATATTAACAACCAGATATAGAACAAACACACTATGTTCATCACATAAATGTTTGTCCTAGGTGGGAATCGAACCCACGCCCCCAAGCTCAGAAGGCACTACCAACTGGACCAACGGGCTATCTTTTAACGAGTCCCATACAAGTTTCACTATTCACTTCCCGGGTCCACCATCAGACCTTCATAACCAAGTTAATGACCCCTTAATAATTGTTTTTTTCCCTATAATTATTATTTATTACACTAAACATGATATCATATATAAAAAAAAACAATTTGGAGCATGTTTCAATCGCCCGTAATTTTTTTTATGCTTAAGACATAGACCTGAGCATTAATTTACTTAGCTGGCGCAGCGACTCTTAAGATGGTATATATTGGCCTCCGATACAACAGAACGCCATCCTGGCGCTGTCTCTAGTCTCTCAATGACTTGAAGTTTGCGCAGATCTTTCCAGCGATATGATATGTAATAAAGTTATATGATTATTTACGGGATATTTACCGTGGGAAGGTTGTGGAATGAGCTCCCGATATTTCGGCGAAGTTACATGCACCATGTTCACGGGAAGACTGAAGAATAGGGGTGGTTGGTCGATTTTTTTTTAACTGTTCGACCAACCACCCGCATTCTTCAGTCTTCCCATGAACATGGTGCATGTAATTGCGCCGAAATATCGGGAGCTCATTCCACAACCTTACCACGGTAAATATCCCGTAAATAATCATATAACTTTAGTGAACAACCGGGATAGTTTAAAACAGTATGATATGTAATGAACATCGTTCAGCTCATTTTATGGTTCTATTCATTATTCAGTATGAAAAATTTAGAAATGGCATGTTTCAAATGCACAATGCTTAGCTCAGATTAATCTGGGTTTAATCTGGGTGTCTTCAAGTCGAGAGTGAATCGGTTTCTTCTAGGCAAGCGTGCTCCATCGTAGACCGCATCGTCGCTTAACATCAGGCGAGTTGTCGACCAAACGCAAGCCTATCTATTATAAAAATAAAACTCTTAGCCCTGAAGTTTTTCAAAAAATGTAGTTTTTTAAAAAAATAGAATAAGTGGCAAACAAGCTACGGACCACCTGATGGTAAGTGGTCACCGCCGCCTATAGACACCTACAATACCCGGGGCATTGTCAGTGCGTTGCCTACCTTTGAGGACTGTAGTCTTCGTAAACAGCCATATTGCTTTGAATATACAGAGAAGTACAAGAAAATAGCTTTATTCATTAAAACAAGAAAATTATACATAATTATTGGAAATCGTAACAAAGTTAAACTAAAATCAATATAAAGACCGATTTCCAGAAAAAAACAGTAATAAAAAAAATATGCTTACGATTTGTATGAAAACTGGCCAATATTTTGAGTGCTCCAGGTTAGGACCAACAGTCAATGAATTTTGAAAAATTTCAAAGGAATATAATTTTTTTTTTTTAATTTTCTTGACCCTGGATTCAATGTCCTTTAGTCGTAATATTAAACAGTTTACATAGTCTTAATAGCGTCAAACAAGACATAGTAAAAGTCAGAGTCAAGCTAAGTAAGTCACGGTCAAGTCAAACTCATGCCCCTGTAAAGCGGTGGAGACAAAGCAATATAAATATAAAGAATGTTACTATAGTTGATTGAAACATGCTCCAACCGCTATGTCCATCAAACCATCTTACATTTCATGATAACAATGTGTAAATGGTTTACTGTATAGCGAGTTGGCCAGCAGGTCAATGACCGTGCCTACCGCGGCCGCACTTAAGATGGGCGTTGGTTTTCCTCTTAGCGACAACCCGGACGCTCGCCAAGGAAAAGTTTTGTCTACTTCTTTGGAAGGTGAGATCATCATTTTCTACTCTATTTTTATCTCGTTAAGGTTCAGAATATTGCGCGCCGCTATCTCACAGGCACATTGATGGTTTTTTTAAAGTTTATAATTACTGTTCACTTTCGAAAAATGTGTTTCGGTTATTTTGCTTTTTCGTGTTTTTTTGCGGATGCGGTGTTTTTGCTTTTCGATATTTCAAAATATTTAGAACAAATTTTTGTTTTAATATTTATTCTAGTAATAAAAAAAATGTCCTTAATATTTTGAAATATTTACGTCGTAAAATGACCGATACAAAACATACAGAACAGTCATATTATATCTTTAAAAAACATTAAATGCGCGAGCGAGATCGCTTCACCTGGTATTATGGCCCTTAAGTGCTCCTGTTGGTAAGCGACAATATGGTCGAAATGAAGCACGCAGACGTCAACATCTAATGAGATCACGCACGGTGCAGAACTGCAGCAAGACCTTTAAAAACTACTGCGTACTAAAGACATCCGTAATGCAGTCTACCTGGACAACGGCTTTACAAAGTTTTAAAAAGCGTCAAAAATTTAAATAATCTAAAGTACACGAAACAAAATCAGTAAAAATGATTAATTTCCAAAGTTAAAAGACACCTATTCACTGAATTTTAAAATACCTAGCTTATATCTCAGGAAACAAGGAAGCGAGCAGGTCGTCCCATTCCTTGGCTGTACGGATTAGAAACGTATATAGTTAAAATTTTAAGCAAAAAAACGAAGTACAATCCACAGTGTATGGGAAATTGAATTGTTCTTTTGTAAAATGGGTTTGATCCGCTGTATTCCTATATTTATTCGATACTAGCGGTCCGGCCCAGCTTCGCACGGGTATAGATTAATAGCCCATGTCACTCGGGGATAGTGTAGCTTCCCGACAGTGAAATAATTTTTCAAATCGGTTCAGTAGTTTCGGGGCCTATTCAATGCAAACAAACAAACAAACAATCAAATCTTTCCTCTTTATACTATTAGTATAGATAAGGGTGACAAAGGTCACAGTACACCATATTAGTTCAGGACCAGATCGACTTCGCCTCACCTCATCATCTCGCGTCAAACGAAAACAGGGTTGTGACTGGAGCGGCTCAATGCCTCTGAAGTGACAAAACGCATTGATCTTAAGTCGATCTAAAGGCGTAAAAACTCTCCCGAAGCCTTAACGCTATTATTATGCTATCATAACACAATCAAATAATAATAACCATTTGTCTTATAATTGTAGTTTAGTATATTACAAACCAGCAATGTAAAGCGTACACAACTCGGGGTCAATGCAACGCGTAGGTATAAAACTTCGCGCGTGCGCGCGGCGTGTGTGTGTGCGTCCGGAGGACGTTCGTTGACCTCTAGCGTTAGCTGCATATAGGCATACATTGCGAACTAAAAAAAACAACCCGTAATAGCAGTTCTATTTAACTTCCCAAGCTGGTGTTGCATAAAGAAGAATAAAAAATGCTCCAGTGATGCAAATCAAAAGTGTGTAGGTAGGTATAGTCTATTGTTGAAATATATTATTTTTTAACGAATTTTTTTGTTTCTGTCATTGACTAAACTGGTAAAAATGATTGCTATTATCACGACCGTTGTAGAATATCATTAAATCAATGTTGGCATGCCTGTTGGCATTTGATCAAGTCACTACCGTTTCGTGTTCAGTAATAGCACAGAAAACATTATAGTAGAAGTACAGAAGATTCGTGAAAAGCCGCGGTAGCCTAATTGGGAGACCACTATACTTGAAAGCGTAAGGTCGCGGGTTCAAACCCCGGGCCCGTACCAATGAGCTCTTTGGAGTTTATGTACGGATTTTCATACCACTGGCTTTTCGGTGAAGGAACACATCGTGAGGAAACCTGCATACGTACGGAGAAGGAATTCAATGGCGTATGTGAATCCACTAACCCGCAACTGGCCCAGCGTGGTGGATATGGCCCAATCACCCTTTCGAGGGTTGGCTCAAAGTCCAGCAGTGGACTGTTAAAAGGCTGATTATGATGACAGAAGATTCACTCCGCAAAATCATTTAAATAAGTAGCGACTCTTGCTACTACACAATAAAGTGCAATTCAGGACGTGCGAGCGTTTACTACCTACAGCTATATTAACCTAGAAGTTGCCTCTCTGTCTATCGCTTAACTCCCGTCGCGTTATCTCTTTCTATCGCGCGGCCGGTCCGACAAGTCGGCTACTTGCAGCTTCATACCTATATGCGGAGAGCGCCAGACCTGGCCGGGGTTAAAAAAAAGAATTGAAGTTGTGTTTGTTTGTAAGTAGAATGATGCGAGCGTGTTGTGCCCGCAGCGACGTCGTGGAGCGACGGCGGCTCCTCGGTGGCTGGGCGCGAGTGCGCGGCGTGCGGCCGCAGCAGCGAGCGCCATCTGATGGCGGCGTGCGACACGTGCCGCCAGCACTACCACCTGCACTGCCTGCAGCCGCCGCTGCAACGCCCGCCCAAGAAGAGCAAGCTCTACGGCTGGTAACTATACACGCTCATATCACTTTTACATCATTTCAGCCACAGGATGTCCACTGCTGGACATAGGCCTCCCCCATCGATCTCCAAAAGGGCGGGTTGGAAGCGGCCTGCATCCAGCGTTTCCATGCGGTCTCTTTTAGGTCGTCTGTCTATCTTCTGGGTGGATGTCCTACGCTGCGCTTACCGGTCCGTGGTCTCCATTCGAGAACTTTTCGGCCCCATCGGCCATCTGTTCTGCGTGATATATACCCTGCCCACTGCCACTTCAACTTGCTAATCCGGTGGGCTATAGTAATTTTTAAACTTTCGCGATTTGAACACATGTTTTAAACGTTTATCGGGACTTATCACGTATTATTTAATTTAGGTAAATAATATGTACCTTTCGCTCGACGTTTCGACCATGTTACAATGGCCGTGGTCACGAGCTGACGGCTTTAAATAATACGTGATAAGTCCCGATAAACGTTTAAAACCGGTGGGCTATATCGGTAACACTGCTATCACTCGTACAATCGATCCATACAGGAGCCCTAAAAATCTCTTGATCAGAACGCACAACTCTGCGGAAAGCGGTTCCAACGCAGCGTCAGCGTTTTGCTTCTCACTGTTGAAACATGCTTCCATTCACCTTTCCATACAATACCTAGGTACCTCTTTATCATTTTTTACCTTTTTCACATAATTAAGTGTCCGACACAGCATTCGATCAAGAGCAAAAACGTTTAATTTTCAGAGGCACAGTGAGCTCGCTTTGACCATATTAGTCGAATAGAGAACAAACTGGCTTCGTACCCTGCTGGTAGTAAAGAGTTTTGGTCCCTAGCTAAATCAATCGGAGCGAACTTCACACCTCACTACCTCCACTGTATCTGATAGAACGCTGGCTCACACCTCTGAAGAGAAGGTAAACTTGTTTGCCTCTTAGTTTACGGAGTCTTCGTGTCGTGATGTTGGTAGCGCGATACATCCAACCCATACTGGTTGCACGACATTTATGTCTAAAATTAGCATTCGCCAAAATGGAGGTTCGTAAAACGCTCCGCAATCTTGACGTGATCAAAGCCAGTGGCCTGGATGGTAGTCCAGTCATAGTTCTGGAGACATGTATTGTGCGGCTGAGTTGTCTCTATACTGACACGCCTCTTGCGTCTTTCACTTGAAACTGGGCAAATGCCGGAGTCGTGGAATCTTGCAAACGGCAACCTGTGTCCAAAAAAGGTAGTCGTGCCACCCTGCCAACTATACGCCAATATTGGTCACGTCCATACTCTGTAAGATTACGGAACGTGTCCTCAACCTACCAATCAGTAAAACCTACCACCTAATAAAATATAATGATAGAAAGACAAAAACAAACGTCTATGCTTAAAACACTATTTGTTTCACAGGCAATGTTCCGAATGTGACAAAACGTCTGACTCTGAACCAGAGTTGCTAGAGAAGAAAGTGCCACGCCGCTCTCGCATACGATACAGCAAAGACGGCGCAATCATCTCCGGCCCCCAGAGCCCGGACCCTTCCCCGCCAAAACCAGCCGAAAAACCGCACAAAATCGAGAAACCAGTGAAAATCGCAACCACAGAAAACCAATCACCGATAAAGGTGACGATCAAACCGTTCGAGTTCACCAGCGACCACGAAACTGACTTGAAACTGAGGAAAAAGATCAAGAAGAAGAAAGACCACTCTAGCAACGACGGCGACGCTCCTAAGAAGATTCATAAAAGAAGTTTTACATCTCCAGCTCTGACGAACACTCCCCTCATGTCAATCACGCCGATAGTCGCCGACAGCCCCAACGATTCTCACAACGAGAATTCTAATGCTTCAACGAGCACAACGAAACCAGAATTCGTTCCGCAGAATCTCTCTTTCGCGTCACTTCTCAGCGACAAGGAAAGGGACAGCAAGGCTATCGAGAGCTCCATAGAGAGCACGCTTGCTAACCTGTCGTCTGATATCGCTACCTATAAGGCGAATAGGAAACGAAGGAAGGAGAAACACCGCTCGAGATATTCGCCGGATCTGCTCCGTTCGCCGTCGAAGTCGCACAAACATAAAAGGAAGAAGAAAAATCAGGACATGGAAAATCCTGAACAGCATCATCCGAGAATCACTATCAAGGTACAGACATTGCCTCCTAAATGCTTCGACAAAATAAAATGAATGGACGGGCCATAACAATTGAACTTGCTCAGTAAAAACGAGTCACATATACTTCAACACAGAATTATAACAATGTACAGTACATTTGTTACAAAAATAGATAGCGGTTTTTGTTGTGTTATTACACTTCGGGAAAGCACACGAATGCATAATTTTGTCAGATGTTTCGTTATCATGTAACAAAAGTCATGTGTCGCACTTCCTACAGCTAGAGACCGACTAAAACAAAAAGAGCGCCGGCGCAGTAATCTTCAAAAATGCGCTTCTTCTGGGCCCATCCATTAATTTTATTTTGGTCGAAGCCTAAATATTATAATACGATTAAATCCGTTAAATGTTATAGAAGATATAAATACAAATTTTTTCTTAGATAAAACCAATACCAAAACCAGATGGATCGTTGGACACGCAGATGTTCTACGTGCCTACGGATAGTAACGATGGTCCTCCACCAGCTGTTATGAAGAAACTCAACAAGGTATGTAACTGCATTAGTGTTACAGTATTGAGAAGCGTGCCAAGAGGCTCATCAGCTACAAACCCCTGGTTCAGACTAAGCTCCTTAGTCTTGAGCATCGGCGCAAAGTTGCTAGTCTATCGGTTTTTTAACTGACTTCAAAAAAGAGGAGGGGTTATCAATTAGACTGTTTTTTTTTATTTTTTTATCTGATACATTTCGAAGAATGTGCTTCATGATCTAATTCCCTCCTGTCCATTTTTTTATCGGACTACCAGAGGGGGCACGAAAAATAGACGCAGCCTTATGGTTGATTTTTCGAAAACCCGTACGAAGCGCTTTGATTCCACTTTTATTGTACGAACTGCTATTCAGTGGAATGCGCTGCCTGAATGGGTGTTCCCCGATAGTTACAATCTGGGTGTGTTCAAATCACGAGTGAATCGGTTTATTCTAGGCAAGCGTGCTCCAACGTAGACCGCATCAGGCGAGGGAGCGGTCAAAGGCAAGCCTATTAATAATTTTTTTTTTTAAAACAACGCCTGACCCGAACTGGCCGACAGATACTGGCCGGCACAGTAGATATATTACAAGCTAAAGCAGTAGGTTGACTTTCAACAAACGCCAGAATCGAGTGACGTAATCAAACGAGCGCAATCACCTAAACAGCAGTGCAAGTACCGTTCTTTATCTACCGTCAAATTTGACAGATGAGATTGTCAAATTCGATAAAATGCAATTTATTCATTACTCGCTGTGATCGATTCTATGGCATTTTATCGAATTTGACGATCGATAAAGAACGGTACTTGCACTGCAGAATCGCAACGCACTGACGGTACGGCCTCTGGTGACAATGTGCCGACTAGTTAACATATTTTTTTATTGTAGCAAGCGGAGGAAGCGGCTAAGCAAACGGCACTGTCGCCCCTAGAAACTTCCCGAATACCGACACCCTCCGAACCTCCCGCAGTGGATACTACACCTGTAAGTTTCATATTAGTCCTGGATCTACGATTTTTTTTAAGCCGGGACAAACACTTTGCCTTAGCGTCTCTCTTCTCGCCACGGACCGTCAAGCAACTCTTTACGATTTCGGTTAGTCATGATAATAAGACCTGTTAATATTGTCTCAATTCAACTTACAATGGAGATTTATTTTTAGGGTTCCGTACCTAAATGGTGTCGACGAACGAGACCCTATTATTATAATTATTCATATTTTTCTATTTTTTCACTCAATATGTAATGTTACGGCGGATTAACCAAGGAATAATAATAAAATAAAAAGTTAAAAATAAAAGGGATATCACAAAACATATCAAAAAAATAATTGTTTAACGTATTTTTATCTTTGCACTAATGTAAAAACGGTAATCCGTACAACTTCAAACTTGGCATGATTGTAGTACACAATCCAAAGAAAAACAGCAACTAATAAACACCGGCCAAGCGCGAATCGGGCGCGCGCTAAAGACCCCGAACTGAATGAAAGAAAACACATTTATGGGTCCGGAGCCCTCGGTGCGCGAGTCAGACTTGAACTTGGTGTTTTTTGCCGTATAAAATTGTACTCTGAAAACAATCTCATTTCGTTTACAATTTAGATGACCCAGCTGTACACCCAGACCCTAAATCCCCACTAAAGACCCATTATCTAAAGATCATCTAAATACCGAACATTTAGTTTGGATTGTAGGCGTTCGATGATGCGATGAATGCGAGGCTAAACACTGCTGGTCCGAGAGGATCGCCTTGCTGACAACCGACAGCGGAAGTAATTTAGATTTTAGAAATACTGATAAACGTTAAATCTTATGCCATTGTAACAATGTCTAATTTAGGTTGCACTGAATGTAGACTAACGGCCGGTTTCAATATGCGATGCGCAATCGATTTTATACCGATCTGAGATCACCGCATGCGAGCATGGACCTTATTGCGGTATGATACGGTTTACGGTCGCATGTGGCATCATATATCGATTTAAAATGGATTGAGGATCTCATACCGAAACCGGCTGTGACTCCACAGATGACCATAATAGTGATGATTTTAGTATAGTTATGGTTTGAAATTTTTTGAGATCACAGATCCGATATCCATCGTTTTAAATGTCTTTAATGGCGGCGCGCACCATATTTTTCTTGCTAGCAACCCGCCCCGGCTTCGCACGGGTGTAATTTACGTGCGACGCCGGGGTGGGTCGCTAGTTATATATACAAACCTTCCGTGAAAAATTATCTAACTGATGGTGAAAACCGCATCAAAATCCGTTGCGTGGTTTAGGTGGAATAAGCAGATGAGAATGAAAAGCGACTTTAATTTATACTATGTAGAGATAGAGAAGAGATAAAACACTGTTTTAAACTATCACGGTTGTTCACTAAAGTTGTATGATTATTTACGGGATATTTACCGTGGTAAGGTTGTGGAATGAGCTCCCGATATTTCGGCGCAGTTACATGCACAATGTTCATGGGAAGACTGAAGAATGCGGGTGGTTGGAGAACAGTTCAAAAGTTAGGTGCAGACATAACGATCTACCCTCTTTCTTAGTCTTTTGCTACGGTTATCACTGGAACTTGAACTCGAACCTAAGTCCCGACAAAACACACTCACTGTATCACTGCGTATAGTATATGATTATTTACGGTAAATATCCCGTAAATAATCATATAACTTTAGAGAAGAGATATTTCCCAAGGTGTTTAATTCACTGTACATCCCGGGTTAGTATATCGAACAATACCCATCTGCTGTCGATAGAGAACTTTCTACGTAGTCCTAAATGTATGTGTGTATTTTTGTGCAAGCTTGAACCGATACTGGAGGAACCTACACCTATTGAAATATCATTGATTCCTTTGCCGACAAGTAAACCGAAGGTAAAGAACATGTAACAATCATCATCATCATTATCAGCCTATCCTTGTTCCCACTGCTGGGACACAGGCCTTCTCTCAGAGAGTGATAAGATGGGCCCTATCCACCGTGCTGGCCCAGTGCATGTTGGTGAATGACATGTCATTGAATTTTTGAGGTTCTTGGACATACCGGTTTCCTTACTGTGTTTTCCTTCACCGTTTTTAAGCGATGGCTCACATAAACACACAAACTGCACATAATTTAAAGTACTAAGTCATTAGTGTAGGGCCGAGGATCGAACCGGGTGCCGTCAGACTGTAAAGCGCACAAGCTACTAACCGGCCTTTATCGCTCCATAAAATACACATCATATTATCAGCCAGTAAACGTCCTCTGCTGAACAAAGGGCTTCCTCTTAGAGAGGGGTGTTGCCATAATCCCCACGCTTGGCAGGCGGCTTGGGAACGCAGTACGTTCACCGTGTACTAATAGGACGCTGCTGCTCATCCTCCGGTGGTTCTGGTCACAGTTTTAGGACATACCCGAGTCCCTAAAATATTCCGGACAAATTCGGGTCATTTTTTGCACGCACGGTCATCTGACCCCAAACTAAGCAAAGCTTGTGATATGGCTGCCAGAGACTGATATACATACGTATATAGTTTTAAATACATACCTAAATAGATATTAACAACCAGATATAGAACAAACACAAATGTTCATCACATAAATGTTTGTCGTAGGAGGGAATCGAACCCACGCCCCCAAGCTCAAAAGGTAGATTCACTACCAACTGCACCAACGGCCTATCATAAATACATTATATTTTATTTATATTACACGGGAATTACTCACGTAAGATTAAGCCGGTTACTCTGACTATAATTTCAACCGCATTAGGCGGTCTTTTTCAAGGTGAATGCACGCGCGCGGCTGCGTCTTTGCACTGCACCGCTTTGCGCTTTGCTTTGCACCGGCTTAATATTACGTGAGTAATTCCCGTGTAATATAAATAAAATGTGTGAAAACCACGTCCATTTCCATAATAAAACATTATCCGTCTTACTACAAAAGATTTAAGCACGCTTTAGACAGGTGTTTGACATATTTTTCACAGGGAAACAACTGCTAAACAAATGTTTAAAGCGTTCTTAAATCTTTTGTAGTAAGACGGTATATCTTCAAAAACGTTAAGAGATCGACATAGAGGACGCACGCAGACTTCCTAAAGTTCTTTTCGGCTTAGCACCTCCTTTCGGCTTAGCATCTCCTTTATCTCCTTCCATATAGATGAGGTGATGTAACCGGTATGTTTTGTGACAGAGGGCGCGGGAGTCGCGGCCGGCACGCAGCTCGAGTGCGGGCGGCGCCGCCATACAGAACACTAAATTCACCCCCATGACGCAATGCGACGTCTGCCTGCAAGCCGGCGACAACACTGACCTTGTACGGTAAGCATACGCTAACAAACCCGTAAGCTTCGACATATAGCCGTCGAACTACAACAATCGAAATGATAAAATGTCGCCGTCATAATAGACATCGGACTAATTTGATTTCATAAGTAGAGCCGAAAACCGGAAAGAAAATATTTTTTTTTTCAAAATTAGTGAAGATTTGAGCACTTTAATGTCTTGCTAGACAGGGAGAGCAATATACTTTCGAATTACGTCATTTGTAAGTACGTCATACAAACTCCATACTGACACACGCTTACTTTAAACGCTTATATATCAGAAATGAAAAAAAAAATGCATCAGCCAGTTTTTTTAAATGTTTTTTTTTATTGGTTCGCTAAGCTTGTTATTTGTAATGAATGTAATACCAGTCAACTAGCCTATTATAAAGTAAGTGGTATCGACGGGCCCCAAACTAGGCAAAGCCTATATTTTAGTGGCTCATCTTGTCAGGTTACAAATTGAACTAGCGCGTGATAGAGACAGTACCACTCCAAAACGTCCAGTATGTTTCCAAAATCCCTTCTTAATACGAACTGCAAAGGATTGGAATACGCCTAGGTGTTCCCTATAAAGTGCAACCTGGGCGTCTTCAAGACGAGAGTGAATAGGCACCTACTGGGCGATCGTGCCCCATCTTAGATCACATCGTCACTTACCATCAGGTGAGTTGTGGGTCAAGAAAGGACGGGATAGAAGTAGAGTGGGTAACGGTATGGGAGTGGAGTGGACGGATGCGGGACTTGAGCGGAAAGGGCGGGCCTAAAGTAGAGTGGATTACGGGACGGATGTGGGAATATCGCGGACAGGGCGGGATGGGAGCGGAGTGGATGGATGCGGGACTTTAGCGGAAAGGGCGGGCCTAAAGTAGAGTGGATTACGGGACGGATGTGGGAATATCGCGGACAGGGCGGGATGGGAGCGGAGTGGATGGATGCGGGACTTTAGCGGAATGGGCTGGCCTAAAGTAGAGTGGATCACGGGACGGATGCGGGAATATAGCGGACAGGGTGGGATGGGAGTGGAGTGGATAAATGCGGGACTTGAGCGGAAAGGGCGGGCCTAAAATAGAGTAGATCACGGGACGGATGCTGGAATATAGCGGATAGGGCGGGATGGGAGTGGAGTGGATAAATGCGGGACTTGAGCGGAAAGGGCGGGATAAACACTAACCCATTTCATCGTAAAAAACTCGCTTTTATAATTTTAGTTTGATGTACTAACTACTCTGTTATTTACGTGTAGGTGCGACGAGTGCGCGCGGCGGTACCACTTCAAATGTCTGGAACCACCGCTCAGTAAGAACCCCAAGAAACGAGGCTATTCGTGGCACTGCGCCGACTGCGACCCCACGGTGAGATGCATGTGTCAAATCATAATAATATTTACTCACGATCACTCCCACGAACTCCACCAAGACACGGTCTCCAAATTGGTGGCAGGTTCCATCCTCCATCTCTATTGAAGGTCGGACGTCGACCGATCTCATTGGCGTCTCGAAATCGGTGGCAGGTTCCATCCTCCATCTCTATTGAAGGTCAGACGTCGACCGATCTCATTGGCGTCTCCAAATCGGTGGCAGGTTCCATCCTCCATCTCTATTGACGGTCGGACGTCGACCGATCTCATTGGCGTCTCCAAATCGGTGGCAGGTTCCATCCTCCATCTCTATTGACGGTCGGACGTCGACCGATCTCATTGGCGTCTCCAAGTCGGTGGCAGGTTCCATCCTCCATCTCTATTGAAGGTCGGACGTCGACCGATTTCATTGGCGTCTCCAAATCGGTGGCAGGTTCCATCCTCCATCTCTATTGAAGGTCGGACGTCGACCGATTTCATTGGCGTCTCCAAATCGGTGGCAGGTTCCATCCTCCATCTCTATTGAAGGTCGGACGTCGACCGATTTCATTGGCGTCTCCAAATCGGTGGCAGGTTCCATCCTCCATCTCTATTGAAGGTCGGACGTCGACCGATCTCATTGGCTTCTCTGACTTTATGGGGCACAAAGAATTTCCATCTTAGTCATTTGTAAATAATACCCGTGTTATATAAACAAAATTGTCGATTGGGATTTAGTAACAGAACTAAATCAACTAAAGGTAGTTGATGGAATCAGGCGTTACTTTGCGCAAGGAAGATATACTAAGAGGAAAGACAATAGCGGAACATTAGAGCGTAGCTCGGAAATTTGCTTAAAAATGGTATGAACTTAGATGGCGCCGTAATTTGAGCGTGATATAGGTTGTCTCGAACTTCCGTAAGCGCTGCAGTCAGATAATGTACGAAAGGGTTCTACAAATTACCGTAGCGCTAGTATCGCAGATAATTATCAATACTCAGCTCAGATCAGACAAAAAAGGGATATATGCCTAAGTACATTTATCGTTAGTGCTTAAATGTTTCCGTGTTTCATAGTTTTTAGGGTTCTGTACACAAAGGGTAAAAACGGGTTCCTATTACTAAGCCTACGATGTCTGTCTGTCTGTCCGTCTGTCCTACCTATTAACGGCTGTATCTTTCGTACTGTAATAGATGTTGAAATTTTCACAGAATATGTAATGTTACGGCGGATCAATTAAAACATTATAAAAAAGTCAAAAAGTAAAAACGAAATGGGGGCCCCATACAAATATCCGTTGATGGGATGTTGTCTTTTTGCACTATTTATTTGTACTTTAGTAGCTAACAAGTTATTTGGTACGGAACCCTCAGTGCGCGACCCCGACTTGCACTTGGCTGGTTAATTTTTTCACTATACTTCCAAACCGCTTAACGCAAAAACTGTACGTACTGCTCACTTAAACATTATTCACGCACACTAAGATATTTGTAGCTACACGTATGAACTAATAGTCCGTCCACATGCAAAAAAAAGGTGGCACGGTCACGGTCGTTTGTAAGTTGAGTTCGACTTATGGCCTCAAGTCTGATTTAGGCCAGATTCGTT
This sequence comes from Agriopis aurantiaria, assembly GCA_914767915.1. NCBI lineage: Eukaryota > Metazoa > Arthropoda > Insecta > Lepidoptera > Geometridae > Agriopis > Agriopis aurantiaria. Next base: position 4,720,701 of record OU611991.1, on the reverse strand, counting down.
CGCCACGCCACCTTGTCATATCTTCCAATGATTGTCTGATCTGAGATGAACAGCCTTCGAAATCGACACTATTACCTTTCTTTTTTTTAGAGCGCGTTCCTCGACGCTAACGACACGTAGGTTTTGGCTTCGACCTAAATAAAATGAATGGACGGGCCCAGCAGAAGCGCATTTTTGAAGATTACAGAATGAGCGCCGGTGCTCACTTGGTCTCTAGTCGTAGGAAGTGCGATACAAGACTATTGTTACATGATAACGAAACATCTGACAAAATTATGCATTCGTGTGCTTTCCCGAAGTATAATAACATAACAAAAACCGCTATCTATTTATTGTAACAAATGTACTGTACATGGTTATAATTAGGTGTTGAAATATATGTCCGACGGTATTGACTCGTTTTTACTGAGCAAGTTCAATGGTTAGGGTCCGACCATTCATTTTATTTTGGTTGAAGGGTTTTGGCATGGATTCGGAACGCGACCTAAATATAACTTCCCAAAGAAAACTATCTCAGGGGCCTTACGGACAACTGCTATTACAGGCACCTATTCCGCTCAGTTGGAAAATCACGCGACCGCAAACCTTATCGCGCCCAGATACGGTATGCGGTCGCCCAGGCCCCAGTACTTTGAAGTGTCGAGTCAATAATTATTTATATGGGAATAATATTTATTACAGGATTTGGAGGACAACAACAATTAAAGGATCGCCACTAAGTATTTTTTATGAAAAATATATCTCAAATAGAAGTATGCAAGTAATCTATAAAGATTTACTATATTTTACGTCTATGGAATTAGTACGTTTTAAAGTGATTAAGATACTTATTGTTATATTATGTTAGTATTTTAAATTAAAATGACTACTGTATTATGATTTGAAAAATAATTTGCGTTTTGTAATTTTTTCTGGGCTTTTGTCGTGGACTACATTGCGTAGGAAAATGTTTATATGAACGAGGAAATGAAATAAATTAATCACTACGTTATGTACAAGTATTTGTCTTTTATTTAGTTACTAGTCGAAGAATCCCGTGACCAAAATGCAGGCCGATATCTTGCGTCAGTATTGCAATACAACGCGACAAGGCGGCCGGCATTTTGGGAACGATGCCTACGGGCAGCGGCCTATTAGATTAGTGTAGTTTTATCTTCGAAAAATTCAACATGGAACGCACAACGCGTAGAAAAGTTATAGTCAGAAAACGTCCAGTTTCATATATATACATAGCTATATACAATTTACATCGAAATAATAGTACCTACATTGTTATCCTAGGGGTGGAAGTAACTTATTTAGTCCCGAGATGCGGTTTTCGAGGGACTACAAGGAAACTAAAAATAAAAAAACATGAACTGATTGTGTTAATACAAATCTGCTATATGGAAGTATAAACAAAACTCTACAATGAAGATCGGATTCCCGCCAATTGACACTGGCAACTGCACGAGAAGTGCAGGAACATAATCCTCTGAGAAAAAAAAAGTTGAAACATGATTCAATACAAATGTGAAAATCACGTGAAAATAGAACTAGTTTTTTTTGTAATTTGAGTGTCTGTCAGTTTCAACTGTCACTGTCAGTTGAAAGTGATTCTCCCTAGGGCTGAAATGTAATACTTTCAGCCCGCTCCTCAGGCAACTTCAAACCTACTTTCCGAGTATGAATAATTAAAAACTATTTTACTAAAACCAACCGTAGGTATATTTATACATTTACGGCTCAGTTCTCTAATATCAGTTCGATTCGTACAACATCGTTAAAACTCGTCAGCTGCCGTTGATCAAGCGAGACTGCGATGTCTGAATCACAAGTGGGAAAGAAATGGATTACTTGTGATATGTTTGAGGTGAAATAACGATAGTCTTAGTACGTGTGTGAAAGGAAATGCTGCGTAATCAAAACAATATAATTATGATAATAAAGTGTTTTATAGGGGTTTTTGTGACTATTTGGACGATAAACAGTAATGTAAGTGTGTATTGAGTATTTACTTACCGATGTTATGTTCCGCCATCTTTTATGTTTTGTTATTCTTGCAATTTTTCACGGATAACTTTTCAGTGTTATGGCTTGCGCAGCTATCGCGTGACTGTGGGTTGAAGTAGTCTCCGTATTGAGTCGGGACAAGTTGAGTATTGCCGCGATTAGCGCGTCAATGTGCCATCTTTGTATTTTTTGATCGAAAAGTTTTATAAATTGGTTTTAGTTTAAAGTCAAAGTTTTTTGTTTTTTAGGTAAGTTTGTTATAATTCCGTGTTCCAAATAATGTATATATATTTTTCCTGAAATAAACCCCACAACGATCTATTACTATACTAGGTAATCCGGTTCACTAAAAAAAAACAAAAAAAATCTTATACCCTTAGATTAACTACACAGAGATGGTAAGTTTCCAAACAACGCCTTCTCAAAACGTAAGCTACAAATTCGCTACGTGTGCTGTTTTTACTTGCCTCGTCACGCACACACGCAAAAATTATGCGGCAATAATTAAGTAATTTTTTTGGGACCTCTTAACACTATCACCTGACTAAGTGCACTGACCACGGAACACTATTACAGCGGGCACTGACCGCGCGAGCGTCGTTTGGTGTCATATATGGCTCCATTTGAACGACTTAAATTTTGCGAATGTACTTGGTTTCTGTATATAGTTATTCTAAGCTTATACCCTGTGTATAAACATTGACAAAAAATAGCAGAGGTTATACAGAGCCTGTTGCATGAAGTTTTGTTTTATCGTGAATAAGTCCATATTTGACCACCAACTCGTCTGTTGGTAAGCGACGATGTGGTCGAAGATGGTACTGCTATTACCATTCTTTGATGACACTACCAGACTTACAAGGAGATGCACGACAAGGAGACTCTTAGAGCGGTTTCGCACTACGTCCAATCCGAATCCGTGAAAATACGTTCCGAAGTTGTCGTACAACTATTTGTATGGTAGTTTACGCACTAGATCCGATTTCCGTCATCCGAATTCTCTCCGTCATCCGTAAATTTCCATTTCGGAATAGATAATTGACGGACCGAAGTAGCCATAGTATTATTTGTATGAATGCTCGCGCACTGCGTCCGAATTGAATCCGAGCTGCGTACGAACGGAGGCAGCGAGGCGGGCGGGGTATGCAACTGGGTGGGACAACTTCGGAACGTATTTTCACGGATTCGGATCGGATGTAAAGCGAAACCGCTCTCATGATCAACGACGTAAACACTCTGCTGTGGCACCGCCTAAAATGATTGCTTGGATTTGTATCAGAGATCGGACTAGTGCGTACGCAATATCCGAATTCGGTCCGAGTTTTCTTGATCTATATTTTCACGGATTCGGATCGGATTCGGATCGGACGTAGTGCGAAACCGCTCTTATAGTGGAAATTCCACGCCGCACTTTCAGACGCACTATCCAGTCCACTTTTATGAACAGTACAGCAGAGGTGTGGAACTCCGTAAATGCCCTCTCTCTTTCTGTAAATGCTCTCTTTCCTAACAGATACCTAGTACAATCCGTGGTTGTTCAAGAAAAAAAATTGCTTTTATAGGTGAGATTGTGGTCAAACTCATGCCTTTGTTGAAAAAAAGACATGCCTTAACTTTTTTGTCTGTATGCCTGTGGCAATGCACTGCACTCGTTCCCGTGAGATACCCTGTAATTTCACTGGGAACATTGCCCTGCAATCTAGAACACGCTCGTACTCGTAAGGTTGCCTGGAAGAAATCGCTTTAGGCGATAAGGCCGCCCATTATACTGCCGTTTATTTGTTTTTATATTAGTTTTAGTTTCATTTGTATTTTCGGTGTGTAATAAAGTAATATTGTATTGTATTGTACTCCAAGTACTGGTTAATATACAGCCAAAGGTATAGTATATAGACTCTGTTAAAGAGTTCTACCACGACAAATATGCAACAGTGGATAAAATTTACTTGAGCGCAAAAGGCTATAGTAACATTTTGAAATGTTCCATTCAATTTAAAATATCTGCTGCATAAAATGTTAACGTCACGAATGAGAAACCATTTTGCTCGACAGGAAATTAAACCGCGAACTTCATAGTTCGCAGACAGGCGCTCTAACAACTTGTCCAGTGTTTTGCTCATAAACAATTTACAGGTCATTGTGTATATTGTGTAAAAGTCTGTAGTAAAACTTGTGCGCGTCATGTATTCATACATTGTGGAACTTTGTTCCTAAAACTTCTTTGTTCGGGGACTGGGAACAAGCGGTCGGGCGCGGCTTTGTTCTAGGATTCCCTGTTCGCTATTCGTGGCAGAGCACGTCTTAAACTACCGTTCAGACTACGTTATAAGTATGAGAAAAGCTATGTAGCTGTGAAGCGTCTACGTTTTTACTTAGGTTCTAAACAAACATTCCATGATTACGCGTTTTTCAAGCATAGTATGGGAGATATGGAGTTCAAAACATTTCCTTCGTTCTGATCAAATCTGATGACCGTAACCTTGGGGCCACATTATCGCGGTAATGTCCGTGTTGGGTTATCGCAATTAAGACTTCGTGTTCAGCACATATCTTTACCATAACTTGATGCTTCGTTTTCATCTTCTTTACGGGTAGGTATGTGGCTTATTTTAATTTGGATCAGTGCTACTACACTGTTCAGTACAATCCGTCGTCTTGGCAGTAGGCAGTACCTACTACACCGAGAGGACGCCAGAGACCAGACATCTCAATACAAATATGTTAAATTTCGCTATAGTAAACTGTAATATCCTTTGAAAGCAGCTGGCCACGCCAATGGAGTTAAACTACCACTACTGTGGGTAAAAAAATGCGGTACGGTGGATTTTTATACAATTTGATGTGCTTGCGGCATTTAACTTGATAAAGATCTGTGATGTTCAGCTTACAGCGAAGTTTTTGTCCACATTAGCACCCAACTAATCCAACCAAATGCTGTTCAGGCGATAATTTGCGCAAAGTTAAATGGAGGAAGTGCCATTTTACCGCCAGCGCTGCGATTGGCATTCAGGTTTGCCTGAATACCTACATCGTAATTCGACGAACTCCTTGGCTACATATGTCGTGACAGTGCGAACATTCGCCGAATCCCGCTAATACGTGGTCGCAGCACAAGTGAAAATGTACTAACTACACCATAGTCTGAAAGATTCAGTCAGCGACCGCGCGGCCTCTTTAATGAATTCTAATAACTAGCAGGAACGGTCGCCAAGTTAGGACCGCTCGTGCCTGACAAATTCATTTGTTAGTGGCTAATCTGAATAATCAAATCCCGTCCTTGTATTCAAGTAGGGTTATCTAAATTAATATTAACGGAGACCCGTTTGTTTGTAGATGTAACACAATACAAATAGATTAAATTGCTTTGTTTATGATAAGTTGTGACTGCGAATATTAAGCCTTGTTACTTATTAAGGATGGGTTGAACGAAATTACATATAATTAACTTAGAATAACAACATACCTATGACAAAATGATGAGACTCGATCACTGATTCTAATTTAAGACAACAATGGCGTATGGCGGAAATGCTTTAGTTACATAGGTAGGTATGGGTGATGTCTATTATGACTGACCAGGACCAGGGTATTGTCTAAAACCGTAACACCATGGAGCAATGTGACTAGTCCGAAGCTGAGACGAGAAAATGGTATCCACTGAAGCTGAGCGGAGACGAGATGTGTCAATAATGAAGTGGTTGTTTAAAACACATCTCCGCTCGCTCCGTTTTAGTTCGGGCCTAAAACTCCACAGCAAGTCTCCAACACCACAGCACCTGACGGAATAGGTATGAAATGGTTATCGCAGCGACCCAAAACCGCGGGATCTCTACGTGATACACCCCAAGTGGGACGTCAATGCAGGTCTTATAACTTATAACACCACTTTGAATTAGAACAGCTACTACAAATAAAACACACACCAATCTAAATCTGTCTTGCTACAGTAGTCGAGTGAAAGAGAACAAACAATTGCAAATAAACTTTCGCGTAGGTAGGTATCTAATATTAGTGTGTTGAGACTACTTACCAGCATTTAGGTATGCATTTTTCTGACCAGACAAGTACCTACTTTATAAACCACAACTACGAAAATAACTTCACAAGTATGAATTACTATTCACTCTTATTACTCTTCAACTATAAACTATGATAAATATTTAATTCATCATTTGGCTGACGGCAAGTTATCGCCGTCGCGGCAACACGCCTCAAGTTTCTTCATTTATTCCAAAAACTTCCATCAGACTGCATAATGTCTTCATATGGGAAACTTTCGTGTTTTCGCGTAGTTACTGTTGTCGTTGACACTTGTCTCGTTTTCGAAGTTTGTGTTTACTTAGCTGGAAAATTCTGAATTCGTGTTTATTAATTAGTCTTTTGAGACATTTATTAAACATCGAGTGAGTTGTGGTCAAACACCTAGCCCGTCAACATCATCGGTCACAGGCTCAGATCAGATAAACAAGGGAGGCAGATGTCTTAGTACAATTATCGTTAAAGCCCATTTGTCGAGCAGTGGACGTCCTATGGCTGAAATGATGTTGATGATGATGGCAATTATCGTTCGTGTTGAAATGTCTCCGCGTTGATAGAGGTCAAACGCAAGCCTCTTATTACTTTTAAAAATAAAAGTGTAAAAAAAATTCACTATATCTACTGCTAAACCGCTTCGAAAAAAACTGTAAGTACGGCTCACTTAAATAGTGCTATAACTGACGCACGAACGCGGCTGACGGATCGCCGTCCAACCAACGGGAGAGAAAGAGTGAGAATATCATATTTCCCTCTCTTTCTCTCCCATTGGTCAGACGGCGGTTGAGGTCAGCCGCGTTCGAGCGACTGTTAGCACTATTACAAATTTTTCACCCACACTATAAGAAACTTGTAGCGTCAATGAACTATCTAATCATAATTATTATAATTATCGTCCTTGCTAATGTTCGGCATTGTTGTGAGAGACATGTACCGGTACTGTCCGGTACCAATGCCGGAGAGAAAGTACCTAGAGTGCTTTTCATGTTTGAAGTCCCCCAGACGCGGCGCTGTCATCGCGTATCAATCACTATCAGTATCATTTCTCGAGTAGAACTTTAACAACTTTTGGCATCGTACACGACTCTTTAACGATGGAAAATTAATAAAAATCTCACTAGCGTCCAAACACAGTAACAACACCTGAGAACTACAACATGGAAATTTAGTTCCGCTGTTTGCCGTGGGACTTCAAACATGAAAAGGACTCTACTAGAGTTTATCTATGCTACTAGTGAGTGGACCTGACACTATGACCTGACATGATAATTATATTTGACTAGCGGTCCGCCCCGGCTTCGCACGGGTATAGATTATAGCCTATGTTACCCGGGGATAGTGTAGCTTCCCAACAGTGAACTTTTTTTTCAAATCGGTTTATTAGTTTCGGAGCCTATTCAATGCAAACAAACAAAGAAACAATCAAATCTTTCCTCTTTATAATATTAGTATAGATAAGTACTGTGTTTGTGTGCGTTTTTATGTATTTTGACATTATTAATTGATTATTATGACATTATTTTATATCTAAGTCTGTCTGTCTGTCTAAGTCTGTGTCTGTGTCTGTCTATTAGTTAGTTTTTTTTTTTGTGAAATTATTCTTTATCATGGTATGGGTGTTTAAGCCTGAAATAAATGAATTTGAATTTGAATAGTCCACATGCAAAAAAGGGCGGCAAGGTTGTCTGCAGGGTGAGTTCGACTATAAGCATCAAGCCAGATTTAGGCCAGATGCGTTCACACCCGCCATACTACCTTACCAATCTTTGTTTGTCTGTTGTCTGTGCATCTCTGTCCCGCCATCGTTTCTGGAAATTTAGAAATATATAATTTAATGAATGCCACGCGCTCCGCATTGCCGATATTGCGTTCTAGTTCAAAATCCGGACGGATGGCAACTTTAGCCTTGATCTTTTGAATATACAAGATGCTATTTTCCTGAATTCTGTACATACCAGACAGAATGGCAGCAATATCGCTTTTAATAACGTTAACTCATCTCGCAACTCCTATTGTAATTCTCGTAATATAATATAATTATATATTCAAAGGTATGTACATACATATATATTTTAATTTGGCAGAACAATTTTTTTCTTAAATTTTGTGAAAAAAACAAAAATACCTATTTATTTACGTTTACAGAAATCTAAAAAAAATATTTAAAAAAATATACATTTCGTAATTTCGCGAAAATGTATCCTATTGTACACATTGCCGTACTAAGCGGAAGGGTAGACTTTTGAAACTGTATCCGCACGGATACATTGTCAAATTAGGGTACTGAAAAGAATCATAAAATAATTGATATTTTTTTATTGTTTATTATGAAAATCATAAAAACAGTTCTTGTTTTTCGTCAGACATAAGCAGACTTTATATTAATGCAACAAACACTGTCTTGGCCAGTTTTGCACATACGACAACGACCTTTATTTTCAAAAATGAGCAGGTGACCCACTTCGTAGTATCTTATATCGTCAATTGGTCTCGACACTATTGGTCTTTTAATTTTTTTTACTTGTACCTGTACTTGTACTTGCACCAGCACGTCATTTCTATCCTTTATTTGTTTAGATGCCAAAGACAAAAAATCTGGCATTGAAAATCTTTCAGAGCCAAGATTTTTTATTGCCTTTCTGTCCACAATGCCTTTGGTATAACATCCAACTGTTGATGGAATCAGGCGTCACTTTACGGAAGTCCATGTTTTATTTAATAAATGACGAATCTCTAGTGTAATTCCGCTTCTACGTCGCTTCAATTACAATAAGGATTTTAAAGCAAGCGTGCCCCCTCCCTCGACGTTTTCAAACTCCGCGTAAAAGCGCACTATCTCGCACTATAGCTGCTATCTAGACTCTAATTTCTGTGACAAATATAATGTATGTAAGTATCAACATGTGTATATCTTTGATAACAGTAGGTATGTTAAATATTTTTGATGTAGGTATGTAGTATGTTATTTATATTATGTAGTCTATGTATATGTATGTATTAGTATGTAATATTTATTTGTAGTCTATTGATTGTTTGTTGTTATTTGCATAGGTATTTACTTTCTATTTTTTTATTTTTAGTTAAGGCCACACATTATTAAATATAATTCCTTTCCGTGCACGGTTGCCTGGAAGAGATCGCTTTAAGCGATAAGGCCGCCTGTTAAAAGCCTAGATAATATTTTTGTTGTAATTTTTATGTTATCCTTGTTTTGTGGTGTTTTAATAAAGAGTTTTTGTATTTGTATTTGTATTTGATTTTGGGATACATACATTATTTTCACTAAAGATATTTGTGCTTCGAAATGTGGTTGGAGTTGCGTTGCAGATTGAAAGGCAATTGTACAGCTGGTGACGGTAACAAAGGTATTGAACTCAAAGACAGTATAGAGTTGTAATCTGTTTCATTTACAGAAGGAAATACTGCTTGTAAGACTGGAAAAAAGGCTACGTCTTGATTTGCTGGAGAGAAAGACATATCTTGAACTGATAGATCTTGAAATAGGGGCTTGAAATGTTCAAGGCAAAAAACAAAAACAACATTAATTTATAATAGTGTTTGTACGCAACCCTAAATTACTCAAGTTACTGACACTTGGCAAACTGTTTAGTATATAGCAAGCAAAATGTTACGTGTAATATTTTACTATGCATTTGGCAATGTTTCTCTCAGCCTTCTCTCAGCATACAAATACAGTACTTTACCGGGCTTTTAGCAATGTATCTGTGTGGATACAATTAAGTAAGAAAGCTTATTACGCGTATGTAAACACATTTTCTCTATGAGATTTTTATCCATATTGTAAGTTTATTTCAATACAAGTAAGATTCAACATAAATCCAGTACCGTAATGTGTAAAAAATAGGTAAAATGAATTAAACTGACAGCTCTGTTGTTCCTGTAGAGCGGCATCTCAGCTGTTTGACGTAAATAGGGGTGAGTAATAATTGAAAATGCAGTCGGTGCATATTTCATATTGATGATAGGTAAATATTCCCGCTCAGGTATAGAATCGACGGACATAAATAAAATAATTTTATAAAGCTGTAGTTTTTTTTATGTTGTATCTGACAGTGCACAAAATCAAATTAAGGGTTAAAATACCTTTCTTCCAGTAGGTACAAATTTAAATAGAATACTTACGGGCCAAATTGGGATCCTTCCTCATTTTTAAACCTCTGTTAAAAATGGCATAATACTGTCAAGCGGTCCTCCTGTAGCAAAGCCTGATGGTATAGGCCTATAGGCGGTAATCGCCTGCAACACTAGCGCGTTGTCGATATAATATATCAATGTGTTTCTACACTGTTCATAGTACATGTTTCTTAGTTCCTCTACCTATTTAATAGCTAATAAACTATTATGTCCAAAATCTAAGATTAATAATTCCCTTCACTAGATTACGTACTCTGTATATTGACCTAGCGAATATTAACATCATGCTTCTATACCTACCCTGAAGAGTATTTTTATCTGTAGGTACCTACTTAGACTTAGGTATAGCAGCTTGACTCGAGCACTAGTCTGTTCAAAAGATTAGACCTCATTAATTTTGCTACCGTTACTTCCAGACCGCCTTTCTGTCCTCGTTCTTCCCCGACTGTAATTTATGTGGCTCCAAACAAAAGCTACACTCTAAGGACATTAAAAATACATACACTTACTATAATCAATTTTAGAGAATTGATTCTTGTGATTGGACTTGTTAAATCAGCTTTTTGGTAATAACTGAAAGGTTACGTAGGTATAAATTATGCATGCCGATGCTTTCCTATGGAAATTCCGGTGCTCTCCGTCAGGCACAGAGGCAAGCTACCGAGAGGTCTAAGGCTATGTCTATAAGTAGGTTTAATATTACATAATCTAGCTGTACCCTTATACAGCCTGCTATATATAGCAGTTTTTTCCCTTGTTGCAAAAAAAGTACTTAGATCCTATGTCCTATGGCTGATGTTATCCCAAAGAATCTTACATACGATTGTCTCTCCTACTGATAGAAAATACTCAATACACCGCTATTCGTAAAAAATATTTTCTCTTCCCCAATGAAATGTAATCTAAAATAAGTTTGGTCGTTATAATTTTCGGTAAATCTGACCCCGTAATAAAATATTTTTATGTACCCCTACAGTTGCCAGTTCTGGAGACCCTTTTGCGTAGTCGATCTAACTTATTTTACTTCTTTGTTTAATTTTATTTTCAGCCTTGCTTTCGCAAGAAAATAGCGAACATGTTTGTTTTGAATCAGAAACCGAGCATTTACGTTTATATGCCAACTCTGTTTCATAGGAAAATGGCTTTTCCTGAACCAGCAGTGCAAGTACCGTTCTTTATCGATCGTCAAATTCGCTAAAATGCCATAGAATCGATCACAGCGAGTACTGAAAAAATTGCATATTATCGAATTTGACGACCTCAACTGTCAATTTGACGATCGCTAAAAGAACGGTACTTGCACTGCAGGTCGTTAAGGAAACGGCAGCGCAGACTTATAGCTTGAGTGTTTTCAAAATGTGTATTGAACCGATACTTACAAGTTTAAAATACGGATTTACTTTCTGAAGGGGTCAGTCAGCTATTTGTAACGGTCTCTATTTTGAGCGTAATTGTTTGCCGGGTTTAGGATTCTATTTGGTCGTTTGCATCAATGGCTTTTAATTAAACCATACCTAAATCAGTTTGAAGTGCGTAGGGTTAGTTAGGGTTGCCAGCAAACAGCGGGCATTGAGTGGTAGAGCACCGATGGAGTGGTTCACCACCACCACCACCATTCACCATTCACGGTGATTAAACACACACCACATTACATTACATTTAGGTACATTTGATTGGCAAAAGTTTTTTTTTACATTATTTTATCTTTATTTTGTGCTTTTTCGCACAGTTAAAATGTTGCCTTAAAATGCAATATTACTCCAACGAACATAGCGAAGTTTAAAAAAAAACTGGTACAAAATTATAAACATTCTTTGTAAATTAGTTATGTACCACTGTGTAGGACTTTAGGACTTCCAATGACGAAATATTCGAGCCTTCAAGGGCTCATTGTGGTTTTCTGAAGAAAAAAAAAACACATCTTACATAACATGTTATCATAATCCACAATACAGATAACAAGTGAATTCAAACCACTTCCAAAAATGGCGTTCTGCAAGAGTTGCGACCCAGAAATTAAAATCTAGACTTTATAGTCGGGACTTTTAAACATCTATCATGGGACTATCGCGAAAAACGAAAAAAATATTAGCCATTCCTTACATTTTGTTGAGTATGTTTTATTTTATAGAGCGACTGATTTAAAAAGAAGCAAAAGTTGTTCACAATGGTTGGTGGTGGTTCCTCAAAGGTAGGCAATATACTGACGATGCCCCGAGTATTGTAGGTATCTAAAATAGTGGTGACCACTTGCCGTCAGGTGGCTCGTCGTTTGTATGCAACAATGACCTCGTTTTGGCTTAGTACAAGTCTATTGAATCCTGTATAGTGTGTCAACTCTAGCTAGCCAGCAGAACATTGCATACATGCACTGGAAGACAGGATAAAGGATGGGACGCAATAGGTTAGGTACCTATCGCGTTCCATCCCCCCACTAAAATTATGACGTAGATGATAATAATATAATGTTATTTATTTACTAAAGCCTTAGATAAATCCTAAGGTAAGTACAGGCACTAAATCTTTCAAAGCACCACAATGGAGAGGTTAAAGCTTTTCAGTCCATTCAGGTGTCTTGCAGAAAAATACGAAAACGCTGCGTTACCTTCTTTTATTGGGATAATAAAATCACGGCTAAATGTAGACATTGGGACGTAAAGGTTCGCCCATATAAAGGCGCCGACACAAACGTGTCATTTGGTAAACATCGGGACGTACGTACCTATACGTACACGACTGGGAGTTCCCGGAACGTTTGATCGGAGCCTTTCTAAAATTGTCGCTAAGTACGGGTTTCCGGCTTTACGAGGCCGAGGTAATCTTTCACAAAATGTATACAAAGAATTATCTGTCTGAGACATGTCATAATACAAGGATTCCAGTTTTAGAAAGAGATATAAATAAATAATATAAGAAATTACTTGAAGATACTAATAAACACCGTGTTTTAAAAATAAAAGGTAAAGGCACAAACACAGATAAACTAAACTTTTTAAATCAAAATGACAAATTATCTACGATCAAATAAAAAGAGTTCACAAGTTTTAAACTGCTAGAGAGATTTTGATCAAACATATCTTAGAACCACGGCAATGAACGTGCTTTTAAATAAAAACCGCATTAAAATCGGTCAAGTCGGATTGGAGACTAATAGTGTCCCATAGAAAAATACAGAAGCGTTTATTTTGTGACAATGAAATTTAAAACAAAACAAAATTAAAATATAAGTTGGTGCAATTGTAATAAAAACCGGGCCCCAACTCAGCATGTTGATCGCAGGTAAAAATTAGATAACGTACCTACCCAAATAGGTATATATTTGCCGCTATGTAATTTCTTTCACTAGCATTGAAATATTTTTTGTAAAATGAGATGGAATTTCACATAACCTATCAACTATCTACAAACGGAATTTTAGGAGGTCGTAAAGGAAATTGTTTGCCGTTTTCATTCGTGGTTAGAAATCTATGCATGCATAGCTATCTCTGCGGCTAACATGGAATCTGGGTTGGTGTTCTAAAAGTACGTACCCACAGACCTAGATCAGATAGCCCATTAAAATTTTAAAAAGTGATAGTTGTCCCTAGGACTTGTTTCAGACTTGGACCAGGTGGTCCAAGTCTGGAACATGCAAGTCCAAGGCAGGTGCCTTATAACCCATTTTTTGTACCTACTATAGTGAACTACTGTCACGAAAGTAATTTAGTGGTAGTTTAACGCCATTGGCACGGCCAACTACTTTTGAAGTTTTAACATTTTACTACAGATTTTGTATAGACCTCGGACTTAGCCGTTAAGACGACGGAGTTCGAATTGAACCAATTGGAGCAGCGCCGGCCTTTGATCAGGTGACTTTTTTGTTTTAAATTTAGGAATAGGCTTGCCTTTGACCGCCAGCTCGTCTGATGCTAAGCGGTGATGCGGTCTACGATGGAGCACGCTTGCCTAGAAGAAACCGATTCACTCGTGATATGAAGACACCCAGATTGTAACTATCGGGGAACACCCATTCAGGCAGCGCATTCCAAAGACTAGCAGTTCGCACAATAAAAGTGGAATCATAGCCCTTCGTACGGGTTTTTGGGATATCAAACATGAAGCGGTGTCGATTTTTCGTGTCCGCTCTAGCGTTTCATTTCTGAAAACTATGGTAGAGGAGTCGATATTTTTTCCGGAATAAAAAGTACTCCATGGGCTAATCCAGGGTGTAAACCATTCTTATTATCCACATAAAAAAAAAATGAATGCTGGTTACAAACAATGCAAGTGTGCTTCGCCACCCCCAGCCCTAATTGTGAGGCGCTATATTTATTTTTATTTTTGCCCCGTATTTTTTTTGCTTTTGGCATTTAGACGCCCGTAGCTATCTGGCGCCTAAAGCGGCCGGCCGCTGCCCTCGCTCTACCCCAGGCTGTGCCCCAGTGCCGGCGCTGAGTTGGAGATTTGATCCAACTTTCACAGACAGACTCCAAGCCAGCAGGCCAATGGCACAATATCTTAGATAGACCGCAAACATGCAATATAAGTAAACTCGCGGTGTTCAATACGTGACACATAACAGCACGTTCTTTCATTCACATTATCTATATAATTAGATTTCTTGCTTCATTTGATTCGATTGTTAACCAGCAGGCTGCATAATGGGACCGCTTAAATGCATTTCCAGTGTAGGAAAGCCCCTTTAATCAGCAACCTCCGGTAAGAAATGGTTGATTAACCACAGTCCAGTGGAACTACGACGTGCACTCATCTAGAGCATAAATTAATAATCGATTCTACCGGGAAGCGGAATAGAGTTTCCTTTTACGTTGGAGAATGGAATGGAAAAATGAGTAAATTCACATAACGACTTACGAAGAGCACACGTGATGTTCTTATGAGCCAATGATGTCTATGAACATTACAGTTTCGCATAGACGAGAAAAAATGGGTTAATATAAATGTATCGATGCGTTTTTGCTTTCGAAGGCATAACACATAATATACCTACACTACAGGGTTGTTGATAATTTGTTCCGCTAGCATGCTGGATACGCTGCCAACTGGTAGTGGGCTTAAGTATTTGAATTGTCTTTACACCTTACGGTCCATGGGCAGTCCAACTGTTTCTATAGTGTTAGCTTGTATTTTATTTAGTTAATAAAGGCACTTTTCAGTTTAAAATTATAATCCGAGTTATGTAGGGAACCTTCCTCCGAGAAAACCTCCCGCTGGTTATCTCGCAGTTCCTTACATTTATACTAAGTAGCAACATTTTACCCGACTTCAAAAAAGAAGGGGATCTCAATTCTGTTGTATTAAAAAAAAAAAACTTCAAACAGAATTCCGTCATTTCATAGATATTTCATCAAAATGGGTTCAATAGTTTGCTTTTTTAAATCATAATCAGTCTATCATAGTTGACTGTTAGACATATTATGCCTCTCCCAAGATACGCCACTCAGCCCGGTCTTCTGCTTATGCTTTTCATTTCCAGCCACTGCCAGCTGCCTTGAGCCACAGGGCACATCTTTAGGTTTACGCAAAAAGGATGTACTATGCAGAAAACGAGCCGTAATGGCCATCACTATGAACAGCTTTTACTATGGAACCCACAGATGGAACCAAACCTGAAATCAAAAATAAAATCACAAAAAAAAAAAACAATTTATCAATCAAGCAATCTTAATTCGCAAAAAAAAAATTTTTTCTTCCATATATTTAAATTTGTCTATTGTCTATTGAAATCCTAATAAATCAGCTGTTCCATATATTTTGTCGAGTTTAAATGATCGTTTTTAACTGAATTCAAAAAAGAGGGGATTCTCAATTCAGTTTTTATTTTTTCAGTTCAGTTCTCTGAGTCCGTCATTTATGAACTGATTTGGATTTTTTTTTACTGTAGTATCCAACCTATACTTTCACATTGGTCCCATAGAAATTTCATCAAAACAGGCTGAGTAGTTTGGCTTTAAAATCAAAATAACTGTAAATTCGGCACTTGGATGACAATGGTCATCTAAGTAACGAAATTACGTATATTTAATAAATTTTGTGAAGTTGGATTTTTAAATTGATAATTACGAAACAGCTAATATTTTAACGCGATTTCAGGGTTGCTCCCATGGTAAAAGTTTTCTTAATGACGTGTACTAATATGCTCCTGTTTTAAATGTTTATCGGGACTTACCTATCACGTATTATTTTATTTAGGTAAAAAAACATAAACCATGTGTTCAAATCGCAAAAGTTAAAAAAATTACTCCTTTCTGCTTAATACATCCTTTCCGCCTAACCCAGTGTAGGAACGAGATACTAACATCATTTTACATTTTCTCGTCATATGATTTATATTGTGCTATTCGTCGGTTCTGAGCTCTCGTATGAAACCATCGTCTTGGCTGGCGCTCGTTAGGTTTGTAGCGCTTCCCGATATTAAATTTATCGCCTGCCTTGTTCACCAGGAACTGCTTTACATAGGTAAGTATAAACCATATGCTTATATAGATAGCTCAGAGGATTTTATTCTAAAGGCGGTTACAGACGATGCGTAGTATCTACAAGTAGCAAGTAGAAGTTGCAAGTAGCTACTACGCATGGTCTGCAAAGTTTTTCTTAGTGCAAGTGGCAGTGGTAGTGCTTAGTAGTTACTTCCAACATCTTTAAATCTATCTTGTAGTATTTTTTTTATTGTTGCATGCCAATTGGTTACTTCATCCGACAAAAGCATTCGTCAAATTAAGGAAGGCATGAAAGCTCCTGAACAGAATAGAGGTAAATTTGGTTCAAAGTGCAATTGGAATGCAATACCAAACCTTTGGAGTCGAGAATCTGTGAAATCAGAACTTTGTCGATAGAAGGTAATGTTCTCTAGCAACTTATGCACCTACTTATAGGAGCAACTTATGCACCTAATTCTAGGTGCATAAGTTGCTCTTTGAACATCTACACGAACTTTGAACTGTTTAAGTTCTTAATCGCGCTATAATCGATAAGCCACAACACCTAAATACTTATATACGTAAGAAGCAGAAAAGTAGACTGGTGGAGTGTATAATTAGTGGAATATCGATTTTTTATATTTGCTAAAATTTGGCAATAGATAGCAAACCGTTAAAAATGTTTTTCGGGCTACTGGAAGTTTTTAAACTTAGAAGGTATACTCGTACTTACGTACCCATTCCTACCTATTTAATTATCGGTAGAGTATTTGCATTGATGTAAGTAAATAGGGGGAAGATACGGGACGAACTTCATGACGTGGACCGCACAATATAGGCTCCGGGGCACAATCCACTTCAGTCACAATCGAACTGGCGTTTTGATAGCACGTGAATTACTTATCAAAATTGTGTGAAATAAAGCAGCAAAAATTACTTCCTGCGTTTTCACAAGGTGCGCCAACAGTTCGATGACAAAAAACAAGTTTCACGGCATTACTTTTCACTCGTAAATACTTAAAAACAATGAACTTAATTTTCTTTAAATTTCACTTCTATGGTCTAGTGTAGTGTCTAATGAAGCGGTGAAGTTGACGTTTACAGTGTAGACGTCAACGTCGCCGCTGACTTGAGCCCACAGATATACACAACCAGATCGGCAATATATTTTAGTGAAAGAGACAACTTGATATGGCTCAGCACAAGTACGAAAAGGACATAAATAGATTTTGTTGTCCTTATCGGCGTGACCTGTTTTTGGTACCTCAAGTGTCAAAATCTGTAATAATCAGTGACAAACAAAACGGGTCTGAATTATATTTATTGCCTTTTTTTGGTGATTAAATGTGATAAATGCGTGTTTCTTCTGAGAAATAATTGTAAAAGATATTTTACAATGGTTGGTTGTAGCATTTTGGGCTGCAAGAAGCGCAGTGAGCGAAAATACGATGAAATATCATTTCACACGTAAGTAAACATATAAAGCTTGTGACGATCACCTAAATAAATTCAGGATATCAATTCGCAAATATTTTATTCATAATTAGTCAGTTTTTAGGTCGATTTGTGGTCTAATTCTATGAATTTTATCAAATTATTCACTTAGAAAATAAATTATGTATGTTGCCAGTTTATGAAAGAAATTACCCACCGCAACTAACATAAATTATTCGTTCTGCAGGTTTCCAACTGATCCTGTCACATTGCTGAAAAAAGCTGGCACATTGCAAGAAGTGCAAAATACCGACCCTTTTTGCCCATATGAATATGGTGAATGTTAATATTAAATATATATTAATGAGGCCACAGTTATGAAGCTGGAAATGCAAAAGGCGATTTCGGCGAACCGATTCAAAAAGCTACGCGCTGTTCGTGAAATTTGTACTGTAAACATTAAAGAGTCTATTTATCTAATTATTTGGAATGTTATACATAATTCCATTCATGAAAAAACTAAACTGACCAAGCGCGAGTCGGGCTCGCGCGCTGAGAGTTCTTTACAATCACAAAATACAAAAAGTTGTGCAAAAAGACAACATCACGCCCAGGCTGTCACCCATCCAAGTACCGACCGCGCCTGACGTTGCTTAGCTTAGTGGTAAACAGAAATTTGTCACTGACTCGCACTTGGCCAGTGTTTATTATTTGTTGTTTTACTTATGTTCACTATAATCCGCTAAATTTGACGCTTGTACGGATTACCGTTTTTACACTAGAACAAATCCAAAAATACGTTTAACGTTTGTTGCATGGGGGCCCTTCCTTTGCCCTTCCGTTTTAACTCTTTGACTTTTTTATTATTTTTAATTAATCAAAAAAAAACATGCTATGGTTACTTTACAACCCTTTTTCTAGTACTATATTCTAATCCTAACAAATAATTATAATAAAAACGCAAGTAAGTTTGTAACTTTCTGTCTGTTTTTTTACGAGGAAACGGCTAAGTCATGGTATAATAATATACTCCGCCAGGTATAGCAATTCGAGAAAAAATGTTTACGTAGGCGTCCCGCAATGATGTCATGATGTCAATTTACAACAGGTTCGAGAGAGATGACGATACACCACGTAACAGCTGATTGAATAAAGTGGCAACTGGACAGTGACGTCATTGCGGGACCACTCCCAGATTGCTAGACCTTGTTTTCTTAGATCATGGGCTAAGTCAAATTTTGTCAGGACGATAGGGTGTGTCATGAGGACAGACAACGTACTTTTCTTCCCAGAAAATTGCAGGTAGCACCGCGGGTTGCAGCAGATAGTGTATAAAATAGAAATATTTAAAAGGTAGTATTGTTTCCAAAGTACTCATTGAAGATTCACTACCCATCATAGTAGGTAAATTACCCTAACTTATAGCAAATCATTTTAATGTGGCAACACACCTTGTTGAAGCGAGAGGCACTGAGCTAGCCACGCTCATTGAAAATCTATAGGTAGTAGATCTGTGCTTGAGCCGAAACAGAGCCATATTTATTGGGTACAATGTTTGGATGTCACGCGTCTTCCCCCTTTTTAAACCTGTCATTGAGTATTTGTATCATATTCACGGCGCACTTCGCACAGAGCTAAAATCAAGAGTGTGTTATCCGAACATTGCGACCAAAAATCTGCTTAGCGCTGTTTATCGAAATCACAATCACCTAACTAGGTACATAGCATAACAGCGTGCGACTTGATTAATTAGGAATAAATGTACTAGTACGTAGAACATTTATTTCGATGGGTAGGAACATAATTATTTGAAGAATGACGCGACGTTCACCTATGAAACCGGCGAGCGACTGAATTCACACTGGTATGCAGTATAATACTTGTAGTCTTGTTCGCACTAGTTTGAGTTGGTATCATTGGAAAAGTGGATTCGCCCCGTCCTTAAAATATAAATCAATGGCACTAAAGCAGGAAATCCTGGCTCATTATTGTGATTACCATGCATCATTTCTACCAGATTTCAGTTGGCATAAATTCCCTCCGTATCAGGGAATATTAGTATCTCGTTTGCGGATAATAATTTCCTGACGGCTTAGTAATTTATGCTCGCTCTGGGCCTCATTACAGAAGATATATTTTGTAGGTTGCAATTGCAAAACAATACTTAAACCTACTCAAAAGCATGTGCAAAAGGCCTCGTCAAAAGTACCCGTAACCGACGGGCATGTATGAAAACACTCATGAAAGTATAGAAGAAGCGAAAGATATGGCGTTAAATCGTAGCAAGTGGAGTGATGTGGTATCTGCTTACCCCAATGAGAAAGAGGCGTGACTGTATGTAGTATGTATGTATGTATACATGTACCTATGTGCAAACGTTATTGTGTTTCGGATTGAAGAGCAATGTTTCAGTGAAATAATTAGGCATTAACAAAACAATAAATAATGGCTAAGTGCGAGACGGTGTCAAATTTCTGTTCACCATCGGTTCTCGTACGATCACCGAAGTGAAGCAACGTCGGGCGCCGCCGGTACTTAAATTGGATGGGTGACCGCCTGGGCGTTTATGGGATGTTGTCTTTTTACACATTTTTTTTTGTAATTTAGTAGCTCACATGGCATATGGTACGGTGGTATGGTACGGAACTCTCAGTGAGCGAACCCGACTCGCACTTGGCCGGTTTTATTATAATATTAGTATGGTCATAAATAGTTTAAATAGCATTGTGTTAGTTTTGCTCACAAGCCAACTGGTTTCTATCTTGGAATACTTCTAGATTGATTGGTTAGTAAAAATCCATTTAATTCTACCTACCGCTTTACCCTAGTAGAAGCATAGATAAATATACTAGGTAGAAGCCTAAATGCTAATAGCTCTCAAATTGGCCTGCCTAATCGTCTCGCAATATCCAGCGACTTATAATTACTTCTAAATGAGTTTAATGACAGTTTTTCCCAGAGTTTAGAGAATTTCCACCTTGGGGGCTGCCACGGGAACGTTTTAATGAAAATTCTTTATGAACTCGTTCCTCATTTTTTGTTTCATTCATCAGGCATCGTGATAAAAAGATTCGTTATAAATATATTATATTCGCCTGCGTTTGAAAGGCTTCTGAAATATTTGATTGCGATTTTATTCAATAACACTTGGTACATATTCATAGCCTTCTATTTCTGTATAGTATAATAATATTTTGTATGGATGGAGGTTATTAGCATGTTTTACTCATGTTATTCAAAGTTTTTAAATTTAGAATCACTACCACTCAAATATAACTTATAAGAACGAATTTTTTGTTCAACATAAAAGCATTTCCATTCTGTGTGGTAATGCCGCCAGCATACTGTACGCTTAACGCTACCAACTGGGGGCTTGAGCATTTGGACTGTCTCTACCTGTCCTTTAACTACTATGGGTAACGGATCCAACGGAAGACCAGTGCTGGTTGTTTACAACCAACATTACGCTGAGTTGGCACTGGCTTGTGACAGAAACAATTTTTTTATTGTGTTTAACTCGTAATGTCTTTGTATCTTTTGTTTCTGTCATAAATAAACATTTTTCTTTTTTTCTTTCAATTCAATTGGTTTTAGTGTAACTGGCTTTAGTAATACAAGCAATTGCCCGTTGGTCCAGTTGGTAGTGAACCTGCCTTTTATGCTTAGGAGCGTGAGTTCGATTCCCACCTAGGACAAACGTTCATGTGATGAACTTATTTTGTGTTTGTGCTATATCTGGGTGTTAATATCTATTAATAATTATGTATGTATCAGTCTCTGGCAGACATATTACAAGCTTTGCTTGGTTTGGCGTCTGATGACCGAAAAAAAATTTTCCCAAATATTCATTTATTTAGTAATAATAATGTTTACGTATAATTTATAAAGTTTTATACCGACGAAATGCGAGGATATTTTGCGAAACAGTTACGGTTTCCAAGTTGTTCTTAAACACCGGCGATTCTAGCTTCAATAAAAGTTTTTTAAATCTAGATAAAAATTCTAAGATAAGGTTTCATTGGTTTTCCATTTAAAATAAATCTCAAGTTTATAGCTGAATCGAGATTTCACGACTGTAAAGGAGATGCAAGACGGATATAGAGTGGGCATGAGACTAAAATTGCGGGTAGAACAAAGATAGGTAAAGGTATTCGTCGCCGGGGACATGTCTGCACGCCCGGCTGATCGCGAACTCTATCCACTTTCAGATTTATGAATCTTTCCTGAATTTTCCAACCGAACGTCACATTTAAATATTTTTATGCATCAGAGGGAAATTTACATTGCGCTTCCATAGTTTCAAATCGGATAACTCGGCACTGTTCACCTAACGGTTGCCAAAGCTTAACATTTGCAATCTTTTTTTGTATCGGTGAGGATTGTACATGTCGGTGGTATTTTAAATGGTAGTTCTATAGTTGTAGTTACGATTTAATTTAAGATATACCATTTTGATTTTAAGTTTTTTTTTAATTTTACTTGACATATTGATTGATTGATTGATTGAGTAACTCTTTATTGTTCACACCATGAAATTTGATACAGAGGACCAAAAACTCTTAAAAACTAGTGTAACAACTGGCGGCCTTATCATATTGGTCTTATGTATCAAATTCGTAGACGTAAACGCTCACAGAAATTTCAAATAAAAATGTGCAATAAAACTAAATATTACACATGCCTGTACACTACAAAATCTCGTCCATGCCACGCAGGTATACTTACTTACCCACTATATCTGCACACGTTTAAGGCTGGTTTCACAGCTGTAACTACTTCCGAATAGCTCCGCTCCAGAAGCCCGTACAGGCGATCCGCATGAGTCTCCCGTACGGGCTCCCAGAGCAGAGACATACCTACGTGAGGTGCTCGAACATCGTTACACAGCGACGCGGATTGTTCCGTACGGGGACTTGCTCCACGCAGCTGTGAAACGAGGTTCTAGCGCCACAACGGAACAATCCACGTCGCTGTGAAACAGTGTTAGAGCCTCACGTATGTCTCCGCTCCGGGAGCCCGTACTAGCGACCCGCATAGGTCTCCCGTGCAGCTGTGAAACCAGCCTATACAATCTAACTAATTGGTGCCTCTTATTTACGTCTGCATTCCATGCGTTCATTTTATCTTGGACGGGTTTTTTCGTCTCACTTATTTACGGTCTGAAGCGAAATAAAGCCGAACAGGAGCGCGCAGGGTTTTCAACAGGCTGGTTAATATTTGTAGAAAACCTACAAACATTAACCAACCGACCGACAATTTAGTAAGGTCGATTTATTAGTACCTGCCTACTTTGTTTCTGCCTACACAGAGATTATAATTTGCGGCATTTACAAACCCACGATGACACGAGATCTTGGCATCATGATTCGATTGCGTAGCTCAATACGAAAATGGGTAGCTCAATATAAGGCTGAGTACATCAGTACGACTGTTATCTCATTACGACTATGGGTAGCTCAATACGACTGTCCCAAAAATTACCCAAATATTTATTTATTTTATTTAGCTATGGGTAGCTCAATACGATTATGGGTAATTCAATACGAATGTCGGTACTTCAATACTTTTACGGGTAGTTTAATACGAATGTACTAGTTAGCTCAATGCGATTGTGCCGCCAGCGGAGGTGACGACGGTTTGTTGCGGAGTTGATATTAACGAGGGAGACTGTGGTCACTGTGGATATGGGAAAAACGATACAACTACCTACTATTTCTCTTGAAAATATCTACGTTCTCGAAATTTTTATACGGAAACTATTTATTATATTATGGGAGTTACTCACCTAAGATAAAGCCGGTTACTCTGACTATAGTTTCAACCGCATTCGCCGATCTCACTTAGGTATGTGATTCTGTATAACATACTCAAACAAAATTGAATAACCTTTGGATCTATGAATAATTTAAAACCGACTTTTACAAAACTGTGAAGTCATTAACCGCACAACACGGTTCAAAACTTGACATTAGCACGAGCTATCTTAGCCACTCGTTTGAAATAGTTGAAGAAATTCAGTTAGCCAAGATTTGTCGCTGTTTGGATTGCACTCGACGGAGAGCCCTCGGGAAACTCGAGCACAAAGCTGGGTATAAGGACTTCGCAGATACTTAGAAAGAAGCGACGTTATCGCAAATTTGTTGGAGTTTTTGCTTCAGCTTAAGATACGATTAAAAATATAAGGCATGCATTTTACAGCTAAATACTGTCAAAGCCTTTTTTTAATGCCATAGATGGCAAGCAAGCTGACGGGCCACCTGATGATAAGAAGTCACCGTCGCCTATGGATACTTGTAATACCAGAGGCATTACAAATACGTTGACGACCCTTAAGTACTCTATTAACTCGTCTTTTGAAGAACCCCATGTTATGTAGCTTCTCGGAAACACCACGTTAGGTAGTTCATTCCTCATTTTGCAGGTGTGAGGCAAGAAAGATCGTGTGAATCGCATAGTGTGTGATTTCCACTGATCTATTATGTGTGAATCAAAGCCTTAGCGGCCGGTTATCCGAGTCGCGTAGGCAACAAAACGCTCCCTCAGCCCCCGCCAAGTTATAGTGACGATGTTTTTTGCCACGCAAGAATCAGGACGCCCGCGGCGGGAGTGCAACGACAAAAACGAACATAGGTCCAACCTCGATGACGCCTGGCGCGGTACTGAACGCGGCGCGCGCAAATTCTCGCGACCTTTTTACGCTTTTAATTCCACTAAAAAACGAAACTATTCACTATCAAAAATCTATCCATAAAAAATTTTTGAATAAAATTGCCTTTCAGTAGGTACATGCAACTTCCAAGTTGTTACGAGCTTTCATTAGAGCATAAAACGAAAAAAAAAACTAACCCGTCCTTGTTTTTTTTTTTTGATCGAGGACAGTTTATTCTATTGTGTTTTAAACCAAATCATATACTCAAACACAGATGTATTTGTGACATGTATTTTTTTCCAGCTGAAATATTGTAATTTAACTGAATAAAATTGATTTAAAACCGTCAAATTTGGTATATGAGGCCGTTAAACATCGAATATGCAGTTATTGATTTATGTTTTGGCTGAAAGGATTTAACATTCCAATGTTGGCTGTCAGCCGTAGTTTCCTAAAATAAATAGCGGAAAGTTACATAAAAAGGGAATGGCCATTCTGGGTGGGAAATTAAACAAAGCCCAGCAGCACAGAGTTTTCAGTGCGGAGCACAGACATCAAAAGCGATCACTGGCCCGAGCTAATTCGATAGTTATTGAAAACTCGTCGACTCGTTTTACGAATACAAATCGTTTTCGCGATCTACGCTTTTTCAATTGCTCCATTGTTTTCTTTTGTTCGTTGAAAAAAGGGTAAGTAAGTAAAGGTAATATTCCGTTCCTGGCGACCGCAACCGGCGACCGTGACCGGCGACCGCGACCGGCGACCGCGGAAGATCGCGAAGATCGGAATGCTACCTTAAGTAGAAAGCAATCCAATCGGTTTATATTAACCACATAGGTAGGTATTGAAAAATAAAAATATCAAGGAGAATGAACAGCGATATTCCGTTTTATTCTTGTTTTACCTATTTAGTATTCATGTCGAGCTGCTTCGAAAATGATACAGCGTTCGATTACCTACAATGTTTGCGTTTTTCAAATTTTATTTCGTGTGAGTTTACCCGAATTACTTTTTCACTCTTCTTTCGTCGAGTTCTTGATAACCTGCTTACTTTTAGAAAAATACAGAAAAAGAAGTTTAGTACAGAATAAGCAGGCTTATAGAGAATACCATAATTCTTTTAATACTGGGACTCGGTTACACCGAAAGGTGGTACAAAGCCGAAAGGAGGTGCATTTAATTATCATTATAAAAACAATACGATGGAAAAAATCCTGAATTCGAGAAAATTTTGTCAGCTGTTCCATACAGTCATTTCGTCAAGTGGGAAATTGTCGTTTTTCTTTGGAACTACTGATATTTGTTGACCGAGCGAAAAGAGTTCTCTGATTCTGAGACAAGTCGGTGATTCCAATCTTCATGAAACTTTGTGGGAAAGTAGTTCGACTCAATAAAAAAAAAAAACCGGTTATGGGCAAAATTTATCGAGGGTTTCAGAAGATTTATGGGTCGCGAGGTCACAGTTAAGGGCGAACTACTAGTTTATTTGTATTTAAAACTTGTAAAAAGGTTTTATATAGCGGAAATGAGAAGGAAAATCTGTAGCCAGACATTATGAGTGAACCTTGATTGAACATTATTATTTAGATCAACGCGTTGAAGTCCGCATCACAGTTGCTAACTGATTTCGAATGACTGACGTTTCGTTTATATGGGTGCAACTGGCTACAACCTTACAAAAATGCCTTGACAGCCGTTCTTATTTAAACAAAAAAAACTTTTCTGTGGGTTGTACGCACAGTTGTACGTCTCGATGCGTAGCTCGTAGCCTGTGCTACGGTTCAGATGCTACGCAAAGAATCAACATCAAAATTATTATGCGAAACGGATGGATGATGGACGGATCTTACGAAACAATTCAAAATATTAGTGCATAATGACCTTACTCGAAGATTCACAGATTGGGACTGAGGAAAAGATAATTATCAATTTGAAAAACCGACGTCAAAATTTGTAAATACCTACGCAGTTTCATTTACTTAGATGACATATTTTTTCCAGTTAATTTAATTTAAAAACAAAACAACTAAACTGTTTTTGATGAAATTTCTATGGAACCAATCTGAAAGAATTAATGAACCGAAATGTTTGTTTTTTATGTTGGAAACGATTGGATGCTATTAGCTTGCGAAAAGGGAGAGTCATAAACAAAGGGAGGTCTATACCCAGCAGTGGGTCAAAGGTTGAAAGGATTCAAATCATTCCTCCCTGAATGACCCACTGCTGGGTATAGGCCTATAGGCCTCCCTTTGTTTATGCCACTCTCCCCGGTCTCTAGCTAATGGCATCCAATCGTTTCTAACAAAAAACAAAACAATTCGGTTTTTAATGAAGGAGTTCTGAGGTAACAAACATTCTATCAGAGCGCCTGGTTAATGCGACGTGTGACCAAAATGCTGGCGTGTATCTGGCTCAACGCATTAGCATTGCCATTCAACGTGGTAATGCCGCCAGCATGTTGGGTACGCTGCCAACTGGTAGTGGGCTTGAGCATTTGGATTGTCTTTAGACCTTCAACGGTCTATGGGCAGTCTAACTGTATTTGTAGTGTTAGTTTTAGCTTGTATTTTGTTTAGTTAATAAAGGCACTTGCCCAGAAAAAAAATATACATAAAAAAAACTACAATCGAATAGAGAAACCGCCTTTTTTCTTTTTTGAAGTCGGCTAGAAGTTGGTAGACAGGCGCTTAGGTACAGCTTATTTATTTACAAAAAAATACAATCACAGCTGTCGTTGCCTTCAATGTCTTGACAATGGAAATTGTTCATACCCCCTCAAGGTGATTGCTTCAGTTGGATCGCCATTATAAGTTTTCTCAAACAATTTCGCGCAACCTCAAACCGTTGACGTCCGTTAGAGCTCAGATTCATTTCGCGGAATTAATTTTGATTAAAAGTCTTTGCAGTTGTTGAAGTGGAATTTATTGAAAAGAGATGTTGGGAACCTGTTATTCGGTTACCTTTTTGCGACTGCGGGCAAAATTTAGTAACTTTAATTTAAAAATATCTGAGACGATTTAAATTGTAACGGAATACTGTGTTTCTTGTTTTTTTATAAAAGTAAATGCTGTACCTAAACTCAATTTAATAATATGGGGCCTTACGGCTTACGCGGGCTCAAAACAGCGTTGAAACAGCGAAGTGCGGAAGATCATGCGAACGTGAACAGGGGCCTTTTCTGTATAGATGACGCAAAAAGTTCCGCGAACGCAAACTGCGGAAATCTGGTTTGAAAAAAAAAATAGGTACGCAAACGCATCAATAAATACGCTCAGACGCTTTTTCCAAAATTGCACGTGCGAACGCTCTAAAGTCAAGTGTTCTCTTGCTTCTGAAAAATGTATACTCATTCATTTATAATGAAACGATAAAATAAAAGAGACACGAGCGCAATTTTACTTTAAAATTTGAATACAGCTGACGGTAACGAAACATTCGCAAAAATTCGCAGTTCCACATCCCGTAAAGCTTCGTACACATGACCTGATTCTTGCTGTATCAGCGCGACTGGCGATGACGCATTTTATTTTGTGTGAACGTCCGAGTGATGTATGCTTTATCTATCTGATGTTGCATGCATATTCGAAACGTAAATATTTTTAAATCGTCCTGTTGCACGATTGATTGCCCATTGCCCAATCGCACGGTTACATTGAGTTCTGGCACAACACTGCAGTCAATAATACCTTTGTTTATACTGTAAACGAGAAAGCCGTGATAGCCTATTTGGGAGACCGCTAGAATTGAAAGCGCGAGGTCGTGGGTTCAAGTCCCGGGGCCATACCAATGAGCTCTTTGGAGTTTATGAACGGATTTTCATACCTCTGGCTTTTCGGTGAAGGAAAACATCGCGAGGAAACCTGCATATACGTACGGAAAAGAAATTCAATGACGTATGTGAAACCGATAACCGATGGCGAAGAAAGATTCTGGAGTGGAGACCACGAACCGGAAGACGCAGCGTAGCTAGGCCTCCCACTAGATGGACCGACGACATTGTGAGAGTCGCGGGCATCCAGTGGCATGCTGTCGTTCAGTGTGGAGGTTAAAGGGGGAGGCCTATGTTCAGCAGTGGACGTCTTCTGATGATGATGATGATGATGATGGTGATGTGAAATTCACCAACCCGTAACTGGGCCAGCGCGGTGGATATGGCCCTATCGCCCTTTCGGAAGCATATTAAGACACATGCCTATTATGCCCTGTACCTCAGCCAGAAGTTTGTTTTATGAAGAACACTCTGATGGACGGGTGTTCGACGTATGAGACGAGTTAAACATTAGGAAGTTTCGCTCCAGATGGGACCCGTTATTCGGTCGTAGTTTTGCTCTACATTCTGCATAGACAGAGAAATAGATGTGGGTACTTTGTTCCGGTTCTTGGCAGGTACTTGGGTGCTATATTGTTATCTAAATCTACAATAATATTATAACTTGTCACTTTGTAAGTTTGAAGGAGGTAATCCCTAGAACTATGATCTGTCAAATATAGGATGAAAATTGTGGCAGGTAACGCCCATAAAGTTTCGGTATTTTTATCCGGTAAAGTGTAGGTACTACAAATGAAGTAGTCGTACTTCATTGGGTACCGCCCAATCAGTGAAGTGCCACGTATAATGAACAACCACATCCACACGTTAAACTTATAGCACCCCTCTTTTTGTGTCGGGGGTTGAAAACAGAATATAGTAAGGTCTGAGTTCGGGGCGAACTACTAGTTATTTTAGAACTATTTAGTTGTCCGTAAAATAGTTTATTACACCTTGTGCTTTTAAAGTAGTACCTACCCATCCTAATGTTTTCAATTTTCATTTTACATTTCGTTTCCAATAAATGTCGAGCTATAAAGCTTGTCTAGAGTTACCTTGTCTAGAGTTCCAAGCACAGCTAGAAGTCTTGCGTAACGTTCATTGTAGGTCGTGAGAGTACTTTATTGTTGCGGCCAGACTACAAGACACCGGTGCCTGGGTGCCCAGACCCTTGTAAACTTGTAAAGTCAGCCGTTCTTTACGACTCCATTTATCGTTATTGCTATGGAATAAAGCTTAGAGTTGTGTGGTAGCTTGCGGCAGGTACCTAAGCTTTCAAACCAAGGTTTCGTATATATTCGGTCTTAGTCTAGCTAAGCTAGACATCGCAAATGTGGGAAATTCACGCGAATGCGATAGCAAGTTGCTTATAAACACCAAAACCTCTTACCTATTTAATGGGCAAAATTTTTGTTTTGATATAACCCGCGTAAAGATGGATTTTCTAACTCGAAAAATTTACGGCACTTGCTAGATGTTTCAATTATGAATTTAAATATTTGCCATGGGTTTGATGTTAGTAGTTGACCTTTGTATGTATTTCATGGCTTAGGATCCAAGGAATCAAGGGCGTAGTCAGTATCCTACTACATAAATTTTGACAATCCTTAAATCTCGCCGA
Organism: Agriopis aurantiaria; assembly: GCA_914767915.1. Classification (NCBI taxonomy): domain Eukaryota; kingdom Metazoa; phylum Arthropoda; class Insecta; order Lepidoptera; family Geometridae; genus Agriopis; species Agriopis aurantiaria. The sequence continues at coordinate 4,690,588 of OU611991.1, read as the reverse complement.
GCAGGACCTGTATTTACCAAGGATGTTACGCGAGGCTATTGTAATAAAAAAATATAAAATGTTTAATATAGAGGATGGTTGTCAAGTGCCACTTGCTTGGGAACCAGTTTTTGTGGTATAGTTATATTACTCTTGGATCCAGTCATCAATTTAATAAAATCTGGGCAGAACTGGAAGATTTCTGGACACCCTGAGCGTCTACTGTGTCCATAGGGAACGGTTTGTTTTCAAATCATTGGTGGTATTTGTAACTATTTTCATAACATGAAATTTTCTACCTGTGACCACAGCCACCGCAAAGTGTTCGAAACGCTAGGAATTAAAATACACGCGATAAAATCCGTGTTTAATTTCAATTTGTAGCACCTATAGGTAGAATGATTTTATAATGCGCTCTGCTTCTATTATTTCTATTGCAAGCAGCTTGGTTAAGCAGCTTGAAAGTCGCCATTCTACTAACAACAGCACCCTCTTGCGGTGATAAGTTCCAGTGCTTTGCGTCGTTAAGATTAAAATTTATATTGTCATAGTTTAAGTAGGTGCATAAAGGTATTGCGGCGGCAGCGGCAAAACTTCGGGCCACAGGCTTTTGTCCTCGACACGTAGAGCTTTGGAAAGGTTGGAGCTACGCGGGGACTTGTTAAAGGTCATTTTGGTTACCTCCTTACAGCAACTTTAGGAGATAGCAAAAGTTAGATTTGCGAGATTAGAAATGCGGTTTTTATTTTCGTGTACCTGTCTAATAAATTCAAAGTTCGTCTACGGTGTTTTTTATGCTTGCACTGAAAAACAGTATATTTTTATGATTTCATCAGCAACGAGTCACTAGTTCAAACTAGGGTCCTTTGCCTTGAACATTGACAACAATTTTCTGCCATGACATTTAATCATTCGTATTTTTGTGTTCTGTACCCAAAAGGTGTAAACGGGATATTATTTTTCTTCCATAAAAACAAAAATATTTAAATTAGGGCTCTAAATAGCAATAACTTTACGTGGTTTAATAGCAAATTATCAATAACCATGTAGACTCCGTAGAATAACGATGTGTCAGTATTGATAATAAGTGTAGGTATATCAGGAAACGCCTTCTTATCAATAGGATTAATTAGGTTTTATCAATTTCTGGCGGTCTAAATTTAGCCCATTTCTTAAGAGCACTTGGTCGCTCGACAAGTAAATCCTGCCACAGAACAACAGTTGTCGAGTGGAAGATAAGGGATAAGTCTGGGAGATGCCGAGAGAAGAAATAAGAAAGCCTACGATTATTACAACTGATTCTAAGTGATGCTTAGTTTCAAATATTAGATAGCCCGTTGGTCCAGTTGGTAGTGAACCTACCTTCTGAGCCTGAGGGCGTGGGTTCGATTCCCACGAAGGACAAACATTTGTGTGATGAACATTTGTGTTTGTTCTATATCTGGTTGTTAATATCTATATTTAAAACTATATATGTATGTATATCAGTCTCTGGCAGCCATATCACAAGCTTTGCTTAGTTTGGGGTCAGATGGCCGAGTGTGAAAAAATGTCCCGAATATTTATTTTATTATTTATTTATTTATAAATTAATCAAAATATTTAGTAGTTAGCCTTTTAGCCATAGATACGGTAATATAATTTTTTTTGGTCGAGGGGGAAATCTTTTAAAGATACGCAGCTGCATTGAGGTGCAGCTATGTTATGTAGATTTATATCCACTAACTCCCCCGGTGACCAGTTTTAGTACTTAATAAGAGGGCTCTGGCATCCTCAGAGGAATGCACTGGAGCCCTTAGCACTGCACTACGTTGGCAGCATAGACAACTGCGTGTTGTCTCGGGTCCTCCATCCACGAGAACGTCGATCACACAACGCTGTCGTCCTTGACCAGAGTTAATGGTGCCATTTAAACGTTTTTGTACTCGATCCATAGGTTCTTTTTTTGTTGGTCTTTTTGGAAGACACCAGGGGCGCTATCTTACAGTGTAGCGCTCCTAGAGTTTCTTTACTAGCCGGTCTCAACTGAGCATTGCATAATCTCGAGACAGTCTGTCTCGTTGACCGCGAGTGGTATTTACAATAAGGGTCTACTGTAAGTAGCTTCATGACACGTCAATCATCTGATTGTTTGTTTTAAAACAAAATCATCAAGAAATGGTCACTTCTGGGAGACATCGAATCTTAACAATATGGCTGGTTAAATTAGCTTTACTAGCCAGACGAGCGCAAGCATATAATATTTCTTTTCTGAAGTTTGCATAACTTTATGGCAGTATCTCCCCGACTAGATGGCTAAACTAGAAATATTGTGGTGACGCGGCTCCCGCGGCGCGGATTTGTGAGACAGCAGCAGGATTAGCTGCCGAAGGAGCTCAGTGTCTTGGGTTGGGCGTATACTTACTTATGTATTATGTACGTACTTGTATTTACTAGCAAAATACGAGGTTAAATGAACTACATGTTGAGGTGAGCCACTATAAACGTCGACGTTCAATGGTTTCAGTTTCATTTACATACCTAATTACCTTTTTTTTTGTAGACTATTTATATGTATAAACGAAATACCACTCACCCAGTCCCTGACTGACTGTCTGACTGACTGACTGACAGACTCATCACAAAATCTTAAAAATAACTTGACCTGCGAAGCTGAAATTTTACATGTATTTTACCTTATTATGGGTTGTAGAAATCCGCTATGTAAGGACTTTGCGAAAGTGCCGAATTAAGGTGGGGTCAAAAGTTTTTATGAAAGTATCGCCTACGAAGTCACGAGCAACAGCTAGTAGGTTATTATGGGGTCCAACAAAATAATTTTTGGAAGCTTTGATCCGACGAACACTTTTCGAAATGTATCCGATAAAAAAACCGTCTATCGGTTTTTTTATGAACTTTGCGCCGATGAACCATAGTAGAGAATCCTTTTTGATGAGCCTCTTGGCATGTTTCTCAATGGGCTTATCTGCCATCACCATATTCTCATTTCATAGTTGAGTAATACTCAAAAAGCAGAAGATTGTTTAAGGGTTTAAACAGCAAAACTAACAGAAACATTTTAAATTGTTCAGTAATTTCACGAGTGGCTCAACTTTTTAAAACATGCGTAACGAACTGGGAATTTTAAAACTATCTCTTTTGTGGAATGGAAAACTTTTTTAGCGCAGTAAATGATGTGCAAAGTGCAGTTAGAAACTTTTAAAATTTGAATTTGTAATGTCCCAGGAAAATTGGTGGCTATATTAGGTATATAGTAGTTAGTAGCAGCCCCGATAAACATTTTAAAACATGTGTTTATATCGCGAAAGTTTAAAAATTACTAGTAGTTAGTAGTTACAATGTATAGATGGAACCACTATTTTTGGCTGTTTCCTAAAACGAAAGAGGTTTTGTTTAACTATCTTTTTTATGAAAAACGTTAGAATGTATAGATATCAAAATATCATAAGTAATTGAAAAATTACCACCATCTGTTGAAATCTCTATTCTCTATTTCGCATCGCCTAAGTAGGTATTACGACGACAGCTCGCCAAAAAAGTCGACATACAATTGGGTTCTCACTGGTGCACTTTACGTTTAAAAGCACCACTCAGTGGGTACAATTGAAAATAATCTTTGGTCCCTAAGGATCCCTAAACGTTCATGCTTTTAAGTATACTTGACATAATTATAAAGATTTCTAAGATTTCCTCGATTATCAGAAATTGAAAAAAATACGGTTTTTTGTGTTTTGTTTCATTATGTTTTTTTTTTTGGCTTATATATAAATTTTGTGAAAAGTCATGAAACAAAAAATTCAGGAACGTGCATAAGGGAAGCTGACTGCGAGAGGTTTGAGGTGAATTAAAAATAACCCTGTACCACTTTTTTATTTTTTTGTAACGCATTATTTTTAAACTAAACGTTCCATATTTAGTAGGCAATAGGCGCACAGGGTGCCTAGAGGTCATACAGTTCTGCGCTTGGCTTGTTTGATGACTGATCCCAAGTTGACAGTGTATAATTTCAATATTATACCTAGCTACATAATTACTAGGTACGTATTTTTATAATGGGTTTAATAATATCTTTTGTTGTCGCAGTTGTTGTCAGTAACTACGGACCCAGTTTACTAACCCATTAATGAGCAATACCTAGGTAATTGTTTACTGCGTGCGATTCCATTACCCATCATCTATTGCTTGCGAATATGAACCACGACATTGTGAGAGTCGCGGGAATCCAGTGAATGTAGGTGGCAGGCTGTCGTTCAGTGAGGAGTTCTAAGGGGGAGACCTATGTTCAGCAGTTGACGTCTTCTGGCTGATGATGATGAAACACAAATATCGCCTAAACGCGCAACACATTATAACTCCAAGTTGTGAACTAGATATGCCCAATCCACTCAAAGATAAAATGCCCATGTCAGTCAAAGTCAAGGCAAAAGTTAGTCTTATTTTTTCACGTAGTGATTTTCGCATTTTCAAATCTTCGCGTCCGGTGGCCGAAATGACATTACAAATGCATAAGTCTCTATATCTCACAGTGCTGTGAGATACAGAGCATTTATTTCTACGTATCTCACAGTGCTGTATCTCTACCGGGTGACTTTTCACTTTTCAGAACCGGAAATAAGGGTGTTTCACGGAGAGAAGCTATATGATTCAATAATTACTTTGCACATAGTAAAATTTTCAATAACCTGTATTTTATGAAAGAAAAACTAATTCATGATGATTTTTTAATACAACTAATAATTTTTATGATGAAAAATATAATTGATCTCACATCATCATCACAAATATGATCAACTTTTACTATGGGACCTGCTTGAAATCTCAAAAAAAGTAACAGTTGTTCATAATGATGAGAACAATTATCTCCTTTCGGCTTAGTAGTCTATATAATATGTAACCCTGCAGTGCTCATCAGATCATCGGCATATTATACTCCATAAAAAGAGATTAAAATTATCTTTGGACAAAATGTAGGTAGACATAGACATAGACATATATTTATTGATAATTATAGGAATTACAAGTCAGGCAGTATTCAAAATAATATTATGTTAAAAATTTGCTATACAATAGTATTACGCGCTATCTTCATATCGAAAAAGTCACTGTATCAAAAAAAGCTTGCGTAATAAGCCACTTATTTAACTTGTTTTTGAAGGATGCAAAGCTCGGAGCATCAATGACCGTCTGTGGAAGTCTGGGTATTGTAGGGACCGAAACCTATATCGGTAGAACTGATCAATTTACAATAGAGTTAACTATTTATGTTTATGCAAGGATTTAATTTTAATTATCTTGTTCGAAACAGAGTGTAGTCATAATGTACCTACCATGAAAGTACATTTCAGTATCAGGAAGCAAACTGTCTGACGGGCGGAAGTGGCTGCGGGTGGGAAAGGGGAAAACATCCGCTTCCGGTGTGCGTAGGTGTTGTCAACTGGGAGGTAATGCAATTGACAAGAATGTGAAGCACGTAGGACTCAGGACTTCTAGGTAAGGTAACCTTATTTGAAAACTTTGTATATGAAATAGTACATTGTAAATTTCTTATACTGGGGCAAATGCCTTTATAAAAAAAAAGCCTTTGTTTACTGAATTTCTGAAAACTAGAGTTTAAAACTCTAGTTATTTAATTTTTTGTTTAAAATGCAACTTTACGGTCACCAGGTTCCGTGACTGTTATTATACTTAACTGCAGTAATTTTGTTAAATGAATTTAGTTTAGTTATTTTCAATACAGGGAGAGGAAAGTTAGTTAGACCTTAATCTAAGGTTAAAACAATTTGATCATGTTCTCAATCTGGGTTCAATCTGGGTGTCTTTAAATCACGAGTGAATCGGTTTCTTCTAGGCAAGCGTGCTCCATCGTAGACCGCATCATCGCTTAACATCAGGCGTGATGGTGGTCAAACGTTAATTGCCTATTAGTTATCTATACTAATATTATAAAGAGGAAAGATTTGATTGTTTGTTTGTTTGTTTGTTTGCATTGAATAGGCTCCGAAACTACTGAACCGATTTGAAAAATTCTTTTACTGTTGGGAAGCTACACTATGCCCGGGTAAAATAGGCTATACATATTTTCAAAAAAAATAGGGATCCTTATTAAAATTCCAATAATGTAACCCAAGGTGTAAAAAAATAAGATTTACAATTTTGACTATATATGACGTGTTTGATAGTTCTAAGACAGGATAACGTCTGCCAGGTCAGCTAGTTGATTATAAAAAGTCTATTAATTATAAAAAAAATATAAATAAAATGTTACTACTAGTTGTTGTTGTGTTTACTGCGACCAGCCATTATACTTTTTTTTTATTTATTATTTCGAATATGGGATAATTAATAGTAAGTAGATTATTTAACTACTAAAGGAAGCTAAAAGCCGTACTAAAGCCGTTAACCTAGTGTGACCTAGATACATTTCTAACGCCTACATACAGAACTGTAAAATTTCAATATTTTTAACGTTCTTTTCAATTTTATTACAAAGTGGTCTTGTAATTACTACCTATTTCACTTTACCTGTTCCATAAACCACTTAGGTTGTTAAAGTTAGCCGTAAACATCAAAGACATTATCAGCGATTAAATTAGAATTGCTAAACACGAATACCAGCTTTTCCATTTTACTGCCTCCGCTTCTTTCATAAACTTTTCGAGTCGTTTTATTCCTTAGTTCTTGATTGCGAAAACCGCACCTAAAGGACTATACCTGCTACTTGGTAGGCAAAAAAGTGTTGTAGGTATGCAAGTAGGTAGACCTAAACTAAAATGTCAAGTATTTTGAGAATCTGCGGCTACGAAAACTTTTAGAGTTAATTAGAGTAATAATTAGTTAATTAATAAAGGCACTTGCCAAGTGTTTTTTTTTAAAAGAATTGTAAGTAATACAGCACATATCCAAAGATAAACTCTAAGTTCATATAGGAACTTTTTTTTTATAGGATTTTTTTTAAAATATTTTGCGGTAGGTATCAATGTATTATGTAAAATTACCTACCTATGTCTTGTTAACCGACTTCAAAAGTGGATGCTCAATTTGGTTGTATTTTTTATGTTTGTTACATCTGAACTCCGTCATTTATAAGCCGATTTTTTTATTTGAAAGGATATTTAGTAATTTCATCAAAATTGTTTCAGTAGTTTGGTTTTTAAATCAAAATAACTAAAAGTAATGACACCCAAGTAAAAGACATTGCTTATTTACTAATTTTGAAGTCGGTTTTTTAAATTGTTAATTATTTATGCATTCGATATGCATATGACTATCTTAGAGCTAAAGCAATATCTGGCGGCCGTATAACTACAAACGTTTTTTCCAGACACCGAGTATTATATTTACCTACTACTAGCTGACCCGACAGACGTTGACCTGTCTTAGAACTGTCAAACGCGCGAAGTTAAAATCTTAGTCAAGTATTCTGAAATATTCCAATTTTCTGTGCAATTTCCTTAATTTTTCTTTCCGTAAGAACCAAATATTAAATATAAAAAAAAAATGTGAAAAACATATTTAAAATTTGAGAAAAAAATGATGAATGAAATCGGTAAAGTCGTTCTCAAGTTATGGCGTATGACCAAGGTAAATAGGGATTCAATTTTATATACATAATAATATAGATAATATCATTTAAAGCGGAGAGTTATGGTGTTGGATGCATTGCCCAGGGTGACATCTCATTACAATGCGTCACCTGGTCGGTAAACAGGCTCTTATGAATAATTCAAACCTTCGAATAACATTACGCATACGCTGTACGCACGCCACACCTACATACCGCTGTGTATCTATAGAGACAGACCTATTGTATTTCCTGTTTTCCTGGTACACACAGGATGCCTGCAAAGCTGGGACTGCTCAATGACGGAACCCGTGAATGCGAACCTTAGATCAGACAAACAAAGGAGATATGGTAAGGTGGCGTGGCGGCCTAAATCAGACCAGATGGCTTTAGGCGTACCACGTCGAACTCACGCACCAGATGACCTTGTCGCCCCTTTCTAGGGTTCCGTACCCAAAGGGTAAAAACGGCACCCTATTACTACGCTGTCTGTCTGTACGCCTGTCTGTCCGTATGTCCTTGGTTAGTTCATTGGTGTCGCTACGAGGTTCTTAGTGTGCTTAATAACTAGTAAGTGAGCTGTATTTATCGTTTTTGGGTTAATCTGTAATAATGTTTTTTTTTAATGATAATTGAATAAATTTGAACACTAACGTTAATTGTACTAAGGCATATCTTCCCTGTTTGTCTGATCTGAGATAGATATCAAGCTCAACTTCTTAATTCAACATTATGTTATCTATTTTAATCATGCCACTGGTTCCAAGCATTTTAATGATAGGTAAGGCTGGTCACCGGGTGGGTTTTAGTGGGTATAAACCCACATAAGCTGGATGCACCACAATGTAGAAGGATTTCCCCTACGAAAAAACATATGTATATAATCTTTGGTATTATATACATTTAAAAATAACAACCGACTTCACAGAAAGTTCAATAATAAAGGTGTAATAATATAATGATTATAAACATATATTATTTGGTCTATTCCACTTTGATCACCTGGGTGATCAAAGTCGGCTCTTTAGTATCCTTTAATACCTTTAAGAAACATTAAAATCGGTTTCCAATTGTCAAATATATCGCGTAACATACACAAAACTAAAATAGTCGAATTGAGAACCTTCTTTTTGGAAGTCGGTTGAAAATTTAAATATATAGTAATTAAGATTTATAAAAAAACTAGCTGTGCCCCGCAGTTTCAACCGTGTGGATCACTTCTATAACATCAGCTATCTGCCAGTAAAAGTCCTGTCAGAATCGGTCCAGGAGTTTTGGAGTCCTTATGGAATATAATACACACGTCACTTTTTTAATATAGAAGACTAGCGGCCCGCCCCGGCTTCGCACGGGTATAGATATTCAGCCTAAATTAATCAGTGATAATGCAGCATTCACTCCAGAACCTTCACTCAGCAGCATTCACTCCAGGTTCTTGAGTGGAGACCACGAACCGGAAGACGCAGCGTAGGTAGGCCTCCCACTAGATGGACCGACGACATTGTGAGAGTCGCGGGCATCCAGTGAATGCAAAAGGCATGCTGTCGTTCAGTGTGGAGGTTAAAGGGGGAGGCCTATGTTCAGCAGTGGACGTCTTCTGGCTGATGATGATGAATGCAGCATTCAAATGGTAAAGAATTTTTAAAATCGGTCCAGTGCTATTTGAGCCAATTCGTTACAAACATACATACAAATCTTTCCTCTTTATAATATTATTATTAATATTCATATAGTATAGAGTATCGATATAAATATAGATTAGATTAGATAGATAAAGTATACGAGATCGTCATATTTTTTTACAAACAAATCACTTGAGATTCCTTAGCCAAAAAATGTTTTAAACTTCTTCAAAAGCAAAGCAAAGCAATTCCTTGCGGTTTATTTTTCAGTGAAATTGTTTCCAACTCAAAAAGGTAGGATTATTTTCATTTTAGCAAGGTCTTTGTCCGCGCCTCATCAAACTGGTTCAAGCTTAATAAGATTTTAATAATGGATGTGGACTGAGGTGACAACATTTCAGGTAGGTATGATGCTTTTTTATACAGGGGCAAGGGTCCTGCCTGCACATTCTGTTTAAAACGCCAAGGGGAGAAAAGTGCCTCATTTTGCAACTTTAATATTATAAATGCAACAGTGTTTTTGTTATTTTACGCAGTAACTTAGATACATAACGTTATTTTTTTTTTTTAAACCGACTTCTAGATTATGATACATGTACATTGTACAAACACAGAACTTTATCGTCTGTGTGTAAACATAAACTAATAATTAAATAGTTTTTAAAAAACACGCATAAATCGTTAATCCTGAAGATACTGGTAAGGATAATGGGACAAACTATAAAAATTATTGCATTGCCATCGGTCCTTGATAAGTGTGCAAAATTTCAAATTAATCCGACGTTTTGAAAGCGGCAAAATCACGTTCAAATATTCCGTTGTATACAAACAAACAAACATATGTACATTCATACATACATATCAAGCTAAGCGTGTTAATAATAAGTAGCAAACGTACAGTTAAAACAGAGATTGATACTACCTCATTAAAACTTTTGCTGAAAGAAACCACAAACCAAAGCATCATCTGTGTGGCCCCGCCTTCTACCTCCTGTATGAATCCTCTCCATCCTAAGGTTGCCTGGAAGAAATCGCTCTTAGCGATAAGGCCGCCGATTGTTGCACTAGTTTTTAAGCTGTTTTATCGTGTGTATGAAATTTGTGGTGTGAACAATAAAGAGTTTATCTATCTATCTGTGTATATTTGTTTTGTTTTTGTTGATTTTTATGGGACCATCCCTGAAGAATGACCTACCAAACAAAAAATTATCGTCAAAATCAATTCATAATTGGCGGAGTGATCGGTAAAACACATTTTAAAAAAAAGTGCCGTTGAATTGAGAATCTCCTTCTTTTGTGAAGTCGAAGAAGCAATTTCAACCTTAGTATCCACTAGCTTCCGCCTTCTCCCGCGTTATTGAAGGATAAAATAACAGAGTTCTCTGCACACGGAATCCTAGTGGAAGTCCAATCAGCTGCTCGTTCAGCTTCTCGATAGGTACGCACCAGAATGAGCACTACTTTTTCTAATATTTCTTCAATGAAACATCAAATTTAAGATTGAGAAGCTAAGGAATGAAAATGCACCGTGACGCTGCCCTTATAAGCATTAGATTGGGTTAGAAGTTTCATGACTACATCTCGATATGATTAGGAATGTTCTGGAGGGCAATCGCGCTAAAAAATTGCAGACGAATCGTTGACGAATCGCAACCGCTCCACTACTTTTGGTCGATTTCGTATCGCGTTAATGATTTTAATCAAAAACTAAACGCAACCCGATCACAGTTGGAACGTTGACGCTGTCAAACGAACTTTTGTGATAAAGTTAGAAAATATCAACTTTTTCGCGCTGATACGAAATCGACCAAAAGTTGTGGAGCGTTTGCGTTTCGTCAACGATTCGTCTGTAATATTTTAGCGCGATTGCCCTGCTGATTATCTAGATAACTGTACTACTTTAAAAAACAAAAATGATTAAAAAGTTGTTAAGCTATCTGGCCTTAATGGCGATCTGGTACAAACGCAATATATTTCTAAGTGTGCGTCCACACTGCAAGCCTAGCGCGGTTGCGACTGCAAACTTTTTTCTTTTAAAATAGCGGTAAACACCGAATTGTTTATACGTGCGATTCAATGTAATCCAGCTTTATGGCAAAGTAAACATCCACACCAAATTAATCGCACAATAACAAGAAAGTTATGGAGCGAAATAAAGGAACAATTTCCTGGAAGCGAAAGTAAGTATAATATAAAATACTACTTAATTACTATCTTTGATATTGTTCCCAGAAATAGTTTGTGAATTTTATACGAATATTTTGGAATAGGTTGTAACACCTGAAACACGTGTATTCGCTACAACAGTCCGGGCGTCACTGTGGCCACCTGCACGCTTCAGGCTTCAGCCGCCGCGCCCGCCACAAGCCTAAGTCACCGCGCATTCAGTGTGGACGCACACTTACGCGCTGTAGTCAAATCTAGATAAAACGATGTAGCATACCTGTTATCTAGTCATATCAAGATGTAGTTATAAAGCTTCTAACCCAAATATTGTGCTTATATCAATATTTCGAGACCGAGTTTGCAAGTGAATTAGCTAAGTTGTAATTGATGGGTTGATTCTCCGATAAATCGAGCTGAGATCATCTTTCTCGGAACATTTAGTTAGGATAAGCGGTTTCTCTCGATTTCGAGTACTTATTGGTGGCTTCGTGCCAAACGGCCGGCTTCCAGCCAGGAAAAATTCGATTTTCGTAGCCTGATAGGTAAATTATAATGCGTTATTACTGTAAAAGGAGGGGACACAAAGCCTAGTATGTATCCAAAGAAATAACATAATAAGTATAGATATTTCGTAGTTATGTATCTCTTCGCCTTTCTGTAGGTATTATAATAAGAGATGGCTTACTCAGCAGATCAATGAATTTCTCTGTAATGCTGAGTAAAGGCCTGTTCAGACCTAAGCGAAATTCGCTGCCGCTGTAGTTAGCCAAAAATACCGCACGCTATTCCGCCGGGTATTTGTATAAACTGCCAGCGGAATACCTCGAGGTATTTTTTTTTAACGATAGACACCATGACATGATTTTGTTACTTTTTGGAAATTCACACTCATTGATTTTATATCTTCAATAATGTGAAAATGTGCGAGCGAGAGAGCTGAAGACGGTATACAGGCCCCTTAAGCACTAAAAACATTGCAAAGTCGGTGCAGGGCAGAGGACCGAAACAGGTGCCGTCCGATTCGGCTACCATCGTTTGGATATAGATAGATGCTATGTAAATTTTCAGTGATCCATCAACCAATGAAGGTTAGTCGGCCGCGGAAATATACAATTTATTTGGATAACCACGTTCCTACCTGAGGGATCATTCATCATGCGTTATCCCACACCTGGAAAATTGCCGCACACATGCAAACTAAAATCAGCCAAAACAATCACCGACCACATGCGGTTGTTGCATAAATCAGTTTTTAATAACATTGATTTATTACTCGGCCGGGTGGATTCACACCGGGCACGGGCAACACTGGCAACTCGTATCTTTACCCACGGGAGATCCGGGAAATTGTACGCGCCACACAAGTGACGGCTCATAAGGAAAGGAAATAAGGACTCCGAGGCGTAGAATGACATAATTATGCTATTAGATTTGGTTTATTTAATTTTTATACCAGCCACGTGAGGAAGACTGTACAATAGATCATCGTCAGTCTGCGGATGGGTGACCGTGAGAGGCATTTATGACTGAGTGCTCCCGGTGAAAGGATGACTGCCTGATGTCTGATGAACTGCCTATCCATATTAGAGGCCTTCAGGCCAAAAAACTTTGACATTATTCTATACCTAAATTTATACATTTCTAGCAAATATGTAAAGAAAAGCAGATGGAGATTTTATATGTTTTAAAATGTACTACCTACTACCTACACACCAATATAATTGCATTACCATGGATTCGCTTATAGGCAGAAATCTCTTCGTATTTACCCTTATTTCCCTGCGTATTAATCTAATAATATTTAAACTAAATCTAAAGTAGAAAAACTGTGAGAAGAACGAATTGTTTAACACTACCAATTTAGAAAATGTAATTGGAATAATAATCACCCCTACCAACTGGTAGTTTGTGGTCGGGAATTTCTATTAGGGAAAAGGGAACTTTCTAAGTAGGTACAGTTTTCTTGTGTTTATGACAACTTGAAGGGAGGATATTGAAAATTGAAACCACTTTATGAAACCCGTTAATTTAGGAGTCTCTGACAATGTCTCAAGTAAGTATAAATCACAGATTCCTAATCTGTGGCATAAATTGAAATTTAACCACGGTCAAAAGAAAAGAGTTCGTAACTTTGAAAGCTGCTGGATCACAGATATAGATCTGTGTGCTGGATACCTACATTTTGACAGCTTATTAGAACCACTGTAATGAAACCTGCTTTCAAATCGGAAAACAGATGTAAAACACACAACTTTTCACCCAATACGCTAATAATCTATATCTATACTAATATTATAAAGAGGAAAGATTTGATTGTTTGTTTGTTTGCATTGAATAGGGTCGGAAACTACTAAACCGATTTGAAAAATTCTTCCACTGTTGGAGCTACACTATTCCCGAGTGACATAGGCTATATTGTATTTTCAAAAAAATTAGGGATCCTTAATAAAACTCCGCCTAATGCGGTTGAAACTAATATAGTTGGAGTGACCGAGAAATTCCCGTGCAATATAAATAAAATGTGTGAAAACCACGTCAGTTTCTATCGTAATAAAGCTTTAGGTAATCATAATAACATAACAGAAGGTTTATAAAAATAAAATAAAAAACACTTCCAGATACGGTGTATAACCACTACTTCCCTATAAATATAGGTATTTATCTGTCTCAGGGTTGGTGCACCCACGGGAGACCGTGAACGAAATTGTACAAGACTCCGTATGACAGCTTGTAAGGAATTTAAACGGAAAATTAGAATTTCCGTGTTGTGTCGCTGTCTAATGTTATTATGAGCCACATTTTCCCACAAAATGAAAGGAATACTACGTAAGTAGGTACAAGTAGGTAAAATAAGGCTTTTCCATTTATAGACTCGTTTTTAGGGTTCCGTACCCATAGGGTAAAAACGGGACTCTATTACTAAATGTCTGTCTGTCCGTCCGTCCGTCTTGCCTTTAAACGGCTGTATCTTTCGAAACGTAATATAGACATCCGTTGTCTAGTCTATGTCTACTACTGACCACGGACATTGCGAAGTGCTTGAAACGTCAGAAAAATAAATAATGTAAAATCATCATCATCATTTCAGCCATAGGAAATCCACTGCTGGAAATAGACGTCCCCGCATCGATCTCCAAAAGGGCCGGTTGGAAGCGGCCTGCATCCAGCGTTTTGCTGCGGTTTCTTTTAGGTCGTCTGTCCATCTTGTGGGTGGACGTCCTACGCTGCGCTTACCGGTCCGTGGTCTCCATTCGAGAACCTTTCGGCCCCATTGTCCATCTGTTCTGCTGTTAATCCGGTGGGGTATGTCAGTAACTTTCGTTCGTCTACGGATTTCCTCATTTCTGATTCGATCTCGTAGAGAAACCCCGAGCATAGCCCTCTCCAAAGCTCGTTATGCGACTACAAGTTTAATTTTAATAAATGCTACACCAAAAATTCGCGATCGCACATGTTCCTGGGAATCGTTCAATCAAGACGACACATTTTCCTCGTCTCGTCGCATTACCGCTTGTGTTTACCTAACGACGGGCGAAATGACTGCGCCAAGCAGCCTCCCTTTTTATCTGACACTGATAACTCGCTCTTTTATTATGAGCTCGCTCAAAGGGTTGATGTTAATGGAGGTGCAGACATTATCTATTAGCGGACAAAAGGAATTTCGCCCTAACTCTTTGTATTTACCTATACAAAAGCCCCTGAGATCGAATCTGGATTTTTAAGATGCTTTTGTTATAAACTTAATAAGTTTTAGCTTTAGGGTGTCTACATCCTAAAGCTTCCGTTTCACGAAAGAAGTCCGTTTCACGAAAGAAGGCCCGCAGACGCGGCGCTGTCATCGCGTAAATCACTATCAGTATCATTTATCGAGTAGAACTTTAACAACTTTTGGCATCGTACACGACTCTAACTTAATAAAAATCTCACTAGCGCCCAAACACAGTAACAACACCTGACAACTACAACATGGAAATTTAGTTCCGCTGTTTGCCGTGGGACTTCTTTCATGAAAAGCACTTTACAACGCAGTTTTACCCTGAGTCCTACAGAACCCGTAATTTTTTCGCATCGCACATTTTCGCACCTATGGCATACAAATAAAAAAAAAACATGTATGTAGTGGCAATGGAAGTGTGTAGCTTGTTGTAAACGATGCGTAGTAAGTACTTGCTACTTGTACTTGCCACTTGTACTTCGCAT
This sequence comes from Agriopis aurantiaria, assembly GCA_914767915.1. NCBI lineage: Eukaryota > Metazoa > Arthropoda > Insecta > Lepidoptera > Geometridae > Agriopis > Agriopis aurantiaria. Next base: position 4,675,060 of record OU611991.1, on the reverse strand, counting down.
GGTCTGCAAGTTTTACATGAATGGATATATAAAACAGTTCATCTTACTGATTATGAAATGCATTGTGACACAACGGGTTTAAGCTACGATGTGCTCGAAGATGTACCTACATAGAAGATACAATTATTCAGTCTGAATTCCAGTTGCGTGAATTATTTACCTCGAATCTAGATTTAATACAGCTCTGATTCAGTGCAAGAGGCAGTAATTGTCGATAAATCGTAGCACATGTGTTGAATGATACGAAACAGATTTCGCGAAGTGTTCGTGCGAGGAAGTTGCCGACGGAAGTAGTTTAGGCGGGCGGAAGCGTTGCGGCGGGAAGATGGCGTCGTTTCCGTAACCACTCTGTTGCTTACCCAGCTTTGTGGACGAATCCAAGGATGTTTGGAAACTGGGGCAGGGGGTGTCACTACGCAGTTTCGGTACGTTCGGCTAGCGCGCCTTTTGGGCAGGCGTATGGCAGGTCAATGGCTAGCTTGGCTTGCGTGCTAGCCACGTCGGCCGTAATTAGGTAAGCTTTTTTTCTGTGATTTTTGCAACGATCAATGTTTTCTAAACGATCTTATAATCCGTGTACAAGATACTGTTGTGCTTACGAGGAATAAAAAGGTATCAAAATTAAAAAAAAAATAAGAAGACAACCCTAACGTTAGGTTCACGTGCCGCGTCAGGAGAGAGGGCAACGTGATAGAAAGAGAACGGCTCTCTAGGTGAATACAGCAAGCTGTATCCAGAGCGCTATGCGAGTTGAACTGCTACTTTATTGCCTCTCAGAGTCCTTATTTATTTAAATTTATTTACGTAGTGAACTTTCTGCTCCTTGGTATATTCTGTGACTGGGAGCATACCGCATCATCATCGTTTCAGCCATAGGACGTCCACTGCACCATACCATCGTTTCAGCCATAGGACGTCCATTGCTGGACAAAGGCCTCCCCCATCGATCTCCAAAAGGGCCGGTTGGAAGCGGTCTGATTCCAGCGTTTCCCTGCGGTCTCTTTTAGATCGTCCGACGACGTTTAGCGACGTTTAACGTCTACAAATTACAATTTTTGACAGATTTGGTATGGTAAAGCTATTAAAACTGTTTGATGACAAGATTTGTGAATAAGTGTATGTTTTTGGTGCATACACAAAATAAAAAACATGTCGCCTCATTGTATTATTTTCCTCAAACTGTGTATTTTCGAGTGTTAATGCGTAGTGATATGGAGTGTTGTATAATAAGACCTACTATTTAAGGTGTCATCCGAACCACTGTCCGTTAGCCCGTTGGTCCAGTTGGTAGTGACCTACCCTCTGAGCCTGAGGGCGTGGGTTCGATTCTCACCTAGGACAAACATTTGTGTGATGAACATTTGTGTTTGTTCTATATCTGGTTGTTAAATATCTATTTAAGTATGTATTTAAAAACTATATATGTATGTATATCAGTCTCTGGCAGCCATAATATCACAAGCTTTGCTTAGTTTGGGGTCAGATGACAATGTGTGCAATTTTTTTTCCAAATATTATTATTATTATATGTCTCAAATATTACTGTAGCGCTCAGTTGTAAATACCACTCACGGTCACCCATCCAAAGAGTGACTGGTTCCCCTGTTGATTAATTTGGTTGGATCCGTGGAATCAGATCCTTAATAAGGGCCTGTTCTCCCGTGTTTGCTTTGTTCGGTAATAAGCTAAGTTGACTCCTTTGTAGAGCGTGATATTTGGCAGGCAACTGAGGACAATTGCTCAGAACTCACTTACAACTTTTTACTTTTGTTTTATAGACTAAGAAAAAAGTTCGCAAGACATGCCATTATCAAGTTGTCTTGTTTTTTGTACACGGCTTTACCTGTCGACTTACAATTAGGACCTATACCGAGGTATATCTTCTTCGGCTTAGCGTGTGTCCCGGCACGGGCCGGGGTCCGCTTTCCCACTGCGACTCCTCCACTTCGCACGGTCGTTAGCGTCATTCTTGGTGAGTTTATTGGCTCTCATGTCATCTCTTACGACGTCAAGCCATCGTCGCTTTGGTCGGCCACGAGGTCTTGTTCCAGGGAGCACAAGGTCCAAGAGTTGATTGCCAACGTACTCTGCCGGTCTGCGGAGAACATGGCCCATCCACCGCAGGCGACTATCCTGAAGCTTACCCGCTACGTCCCGTACTCCAAGGCTGCCACGGATGTGCTCGTTACGAATACCTATACCTAGGTATATACCATAGTTTTATTTAAATGTTTGCAAGTATATATCAACATAATAAAGAATGCCTATTCAAGACATTATTTTTTATGTTGATTGTCTCATAAGCTAATATAATATAAAGCTGACTATAAATACAGCAGAACGTAAACAATAAAATTTAAATGTATTCAAAATTAAGGAAGATATATATATATATACCTAAGCATATTAATGTCTAGCTAAACAGAGAGAGAGAGAGAGAGAGAGAGATAGAGAGAGAGAGCACTATACTTAAGAATGACGTCACATGTAAGTACGCCATACAAACTATATACTGACACTCACCTTGCGGGAAAGGGACAGGGCATTAGGAAAAGCGTTTAAACGCTTATGTATCAGTACTTTATTAGTCAATTTAAATAGTTTTTTCAGGAAGCGTATGTATAACATTTTAATTACCAGGTTTTACCGGGTCAAAAATGTATGAAAATTAGTGTCTGACTTGTTGAATAGCCACTTTAAACAAGCTAAATTAAATGACGAGTCATAGCAAGCAGCTCCTACTAATGGAATTGCAAGGTGCATTATTAAATGAGGTCAAAGTGCGCACGTGGTGTAGGAGTTCACTCGTATACCTTACTGGGTATGTACTTGGTTTTACCAAATGCTAATTAAATGTATAGGTGTATAGAAGGTAGTTTGTATTTATTGATATTATTTGATTTATTTGATAGCCCGTTGGTCCAGTTGGTGAACCTGCCTTCTGAGCTTCGGGGCGTGGGTTCGATTCCCGCCTAGGACAGACATTTATGTGATGAACATTTGTGTTTATTCTATATCGGGTTATTTATATCTATTTAAGTATGTATTTTAAACTATATATGTATGTATATCAGTCTCTGACAGCCATATCACAAGCTTTGCTTAGTTTGGGGTCAGATGACCGTGTGTGCAAAAATGTCCCAAATATGTATTTGTCCCGAACATTAAATTACAAATTTTTCTTACGCATGCTCAGAAACTTTGCTGCAACGCCAATAAACTAAAGGCGGCGAAGGCGTCTGTAGGGTCAGCTCGCCCACAGAAGACATAATAGCTCGACTGAAGACAGACACTGGCATCAGGCCTGTTTTAACCCATATGGGTTCGCATCCACCACGCTCCCGTGTCATATCTCTTTTGTTTGTCTGATCTGAGTATAAGGTTCTTTTATTCTGTATCCCATCGATGTGACAGATGGGTATATATTTCTGTCATCTCGGAGAGTAGAAGTTTTTAACCGACGCCAGTATGTATATTTTTTATGTGTGTACACCAATTTGCGTGTTTTTTTAAATCACGTTGAAGAAATCCGCACGGTGGTCCCACAAAAAAATTATTAATTAGGGCTCAGTAGTTTTTAAACCAGCTCAAATAATAATGAATATTTGATCAAGCGCCATGGCAAATCATCACAATAGTTTTGTCAGAGCGCCCTGTTCGGATTAAAAAAGGAAGTATATGTAAAGGAAAACTTCGAGGTGATCATATAAAAGTTTCACTAATTTCGGCTCAGCAGTTTTCATACTCCAATAATATGAATAATTGCGCTCAAACGCCTACTAAATCTGTACGGCAAAGCAGTTAAGGATCATACGCCACAGACGCCATAGTACTATAATGATTCGATTATAGTTTAAGTTATCTTTCCCACTGCTGGGACACAGGCTTTCTCTCAGAGAGCCCTCTCTCTCAGAGTAGATGTGGGCGATGACAGATGTCAGTGTAATCATCATCATCTTCATCATTACCCTACGCTTATCAGACCGCTGCTCCTGGGTATCTCTGGGTAGGCTGAATGTCTGCATTGACAGATGTGAGTGTGACAGCTGTCAAACTTTGTTGGAAGATATCTCGAAAACTGTCGATCCTGGACTAGCAGTTTCTTTACAGAAGTGATAGATCTCGTCGAGATCTTCATTTCGAATGACAGCTGTTAAACTTTGTTGGACGATATTTCGAAAATTGACGATCCTGGACTAGCAGTTTCTTTACAGAAGTGATAGATCTCGTCGAGATCTTCATTTCGAATGACAGCTGTTAAACTTTGTTGGACGATATATCGAAAATTGACGATCCTGGACTAGCAGTTTCTTTACAGAAGTGATAGATCTCGTCGAGATCTTCATTTCGAATGACAGCTGTTAAACTTTGTTGGACGATATTTCGAAAACTGATGATCCTGGGCTAACAGTTTCTGTACAGAAGTGATAGATCTCGTCGAGATCTTCATTTCGGATAACGACTAATTAAGGTAGGTTTCCAAACAATGCCTTCTTAAAACATAAGCTACAAATTCGCTTTGTAGCTTACGTTTCGATTGGTATTTTAAACGATTTAAGCAAGAAAATTAATGGATTACCTGTGGAATGTCACACCATAACTCTTATACTGCTTTTCTGATTTGGTGTGGCACGATTTCACCGCGCAAATTGTCATAGTCAAATTTTATTTTTTTTGGAGCCATATATGACACCATTTGAATGGCTTAAATTTTGCGAATGTACTTGGTTTCTTTGTGTAGTTATTCTAAGACAAAAACAGTAAATTCTGATCTCTTTTACTAGCTTTTTTAAACGTTAGATTGTAGATTTGACAAATATACATGTTCCTGATCTAAGGATTGTAGCTGGTAGCCGATATACTACAGTATAAAATATAAAAAGTTATTGTTTTTTTATTCATTTTTTTTTCAATGTTATAGGCTAGATTATAGTCAAGTACATTTGTTTCTTCCCCATCGGTTATCGGGAAGAAAGTTCTGGAGTGGAGACCACGAACCGGAAGACGCAGCGTAGGTAGGCCTCCCACTAGATGGACCGACGACATTGTGAGAGTCGCGGGCATCCAGTGGATGCAAAAGGCAGGCTGTCGTTCAGTGTGGAGGTTAAAGGGGGAGGCCTATGTTCAGCAGTGCACGTCTTCAGGCTGATGATGATGATGACATTTGTTTCGTAGTCTATAATAAGATTGTATAATTTTCGTCTCTGGTTATGATGGTGTGGTTCTGGTTGGTTTTTGCCGCAAGCTAGCTGCTTTTTGGGAGCTCGGAATGATCTAAGCAGTGGAATAATCCAGTCCTCATAAATCACATTCCATGGCCTGTAAAAGGCACGCAAATGCATGTCCGTTGCAAATGTGCATCAGGTGAACACTGGACATTTCTGTATTGTTTGTGCTGGTAAGTTTTGTTTGTTTGGTGTACACTGGGGTGCTACTGCAGAAGTTTCCTGGCTCCGTCTCTGTTGTGTAAATATCATACTACGGATTATAACTGCAGTACAAAGAGGAAATAATTATTAGTCACTTGTGATTCAGTAAAGGCGTGGCTGTGTTTAACTATGATTGGTATAGAAAGACTACACTGTCAAGTTATACGAAATGAAACCAAATAACTTTACCAAAAAACAGCTGTTCAGCTTGTATCAGATGTTCCATAGAATACGGTCAAACTCGAAAAATGCATGGGACAGCTGATATGTTTTTCGCGATTACAAGGTCAATAGCTTTCATAATGATGACCCCTTTCGGCTTAGTGCATTATTTTCGTGTAACACTGTATATGTATTGTATTTATACCCAAATTTTCCCTACTGTCGCTCTTGTTTCCTAAATAGAACTTGCTCTCGGGATCGGCATTACATTCCAATGCCAGAAGCCAGCGCAATGTGTTGTTGCCCACGTAGAATGCATAGAACGTTTGTACGCATTGCACGGATAGGAATCCGGGTTTCAGGAACTTTCGTATGCGGTTAATGGATTTAACGTGCGCTCGCTATTTGAGTCATTTGGTTATATCTATCGTTAGACCCTCAGATCTAGAGAGAGATCTTAGGTGCAGGGCCAAGGATCGAACCGGGTGTCGACAGATTGTAAAGCGCACATGCTACCGCTCGGCCACCATCGCTAAACAACCCAACAACAACATAACCCTTCCTTTTGGCTTTGCCGTAGTTGGATAAAAACCAGTTGGATTGCCCAATTCCCATACCTAGACCGTTGAAAGTCAAGAGACAATCCAAATGCTCAAGGCCACCAATTGGCAGCGTACCCAGCATGCTGGCGACAAAGTTGCCTGCGTAACTTAGAACAAGGGTGCGCGTGCGGGAATAGGATGTATCTATGTAATAATACGTATACCTATCCTTCTTAAACTGCGCAATTTAGATGCGCTGTGTGCAAGGCGCATAATGATTCTGAGCCAACGAAAAAACATTCAGCAATAACAATGGTATTTCGGCTTATCGTGCTGATAAGTACGCTATCCATAAATAGATAGGTGGATAGGTAAAGTCAGAAATTAGGTTTTGTTGCAATTTTGTAGAGTGTTTTGTATGTACTCGTACATTAGGTCCACTCGAAAGATCAAACGTTTAGGCTTTAGGTGTATGAAAAAGGCAGTTGCTTGTTTAATACTAGGAACTCTAAAGAAAAATTACAATAAGAACAATACATAGCGTGGTAGCAAATATCTAATCATTCTAATCTATTATACTCACAGATTATACTAATAATATTATAAATGCCAAAGTGTGTTTTTAGGGTTCCGTACCCAAAGGGTGTAAACAGGACCCTTTTACGAAGGCTACGCTGTCTGTCCGTCTCTACGTTGCCTAGAAGAAACCGATACAGTCCCGGCACGCGACTTGTGTGTTTGTTGGATTATTGTTTTACCTTTATTTGTTCACAGATCGAAGTGATTTTTGGTATATAGATTTAATTAATGTAAATGGTTTTACGTTTATAATATTAAAATTTGTAAATTGTAATTAAATATTACTCAACGCATAAGCATTGCCTTTCAGCGTGGTAATGCCGCCAGCATGCTGGGTACGCTGCCAACTGGTAGTGGGCTTGAGAATTTGGATTGTCTTTAGACCTTCAACGGTCTATGGGCAGTCTAACTGTATTTGTAGTGTTAGTATTAGCTTGTATTTTGTTAAGTTGCCACAAAAAAAAGTCTGTTAAAAAAAAAAAAATCGGTACATTTTTTGCACACGCGGTTATCTGACACTAACTAAACAAAGCTTGTGATATGGCTGCCAGAGACTGATATACATACATATATAGTTTTAAATACATACTTAAATAGATATTAACAACCAGATACAGAACAAATACAAATGTTCATCACATAAATGTTTGTCCTAGGTGGGAATCGAACCCACACCCCCAAGCTCAGAAGTTAGGTTCACTACCAACTGGACCAACGGGCTATCTATATATTTATATATACATCGTGACTATATATATATAAATATACATCGTGTAGCTATTATTGGTTTATGTGGCCAAGCTGTCCTGAAGTACAAAACTTTATCGTGATGACGCGAAGTATTGCTCCTCCACTCATCGGGATTATCGGGATAACGCGTATATTCGGGTTATCGCGATGTTATAGTATGTAATCAAAACGTCACGAAGACATTTAGATTGACTTAGACAACGCGATGACATTTATGCAAAATGTCGTGACGTATGAGATCTTAGCAAAAGAATTTCCGACTATAGGAAGTAAGCCATGCTTTTGTTCATTATTCTCTTCATATAAGTATCAATAGGCTATTCATCAGTACTGCTCCAATTTTTCTGTCCACAATAAGTCTCTAGAACTCAGTTTAAAATAACAGAGCTGTTAAAAAAAAAAAAAAAAACTCATCTACTTTTTATTTTTGGTTTTACTTAACTTCTAGAACAGCCCATGTAATCATCAGAATCATAATGCCTATATAAGTATACTAATTTATATCTGAAGCGTAGGGATACTAAAGTTAGTAGGGACAAAATAGGTTTACGATAACTAACTATCAATGGGTTGATAGGCACTTTTTATGGCCCTATTCAACTAGAATAATAAACTTATTACGCCACGAGTAGGTATCAAAAGAGTCATTACTAGGGACAACTTCCGTTACTATTCCAATTTTTATGGTGCCGCAGAAAACAAATGAACCAATGAAAAAGTATTTAAATTCAGCGCTGAAATTGGTTATCGTTCTGTCGCTTTTCACCTGCCGAATAAACAAACTATTGAATTCTCTGACGATGCAGTTCCATAATTGGTTTGCGTCGGTATTTTTCTGCTCGCTCGTTTATTTTTGTAGTGGCGAAGAAGAGTGTATTAATGCTGACGAGGATGGGACCTGTGAGTATATTATTTAATTTAATAACAAATTAAAAACCCGGGTATTATGATTTCACTATGGGCCTCATAAGCACGCACTCAAAGTCGCACAACGAGCTATGGAGAGGGCTATGCTCGGGGTTTCTCTACGAGATCGAATCAGAAATGAGGAGATCCGTAGACGAACGAAAGTCACCGACATAGCCCATGGATTAGCAAGTTGAAGTGGCAGTGGGAAGGGCACTTATCACGCAGAAAAGATGGCCGATGGGGCCGAAAGGTTCTGGAATGGAGACCACGGACCGGTAAGCGCAGCGTTGGACGTCCACCCCACAAGATTGACAGACGACCTAAAAGAGACCGCAGGGAAACGCTGGATATAGGCCGCTTCCAACCGGCCCTTTTGGAGATTGATGAAGGAAGGCCTATCTATGTCCAGCAGTGGACGTCCTATGGCTGAAATGATGGTTATGATTATGATTTGAAGAGGAAAATGACTTAAATAAGAAAGTGCTGTGAAAAGGTTCGGAGAAAATAGAACTAGACTGAATCCGTAATTTTGCTTCGTAATCACGAAACGTGCTGTGGAAAACGGTTTACAGCCTTTTTTATACATATAATGAGTGATGATACGAATATACGAATAAGGCGCTTATCGAGCAATCAACATCATAAAATATATTTTTAGTCAACGCAAATTTCATTATAATTTTCATTTTCATTGTTTCAATGTTATAGGTAAAAAAATGACAATTTGGAAATTTTCATACAATTTGAAATATTTTGATTAAAAACAACTTTTGCTGAATTGTATCGCTTAAGAAAGCCTGTATGCAGCATAAAGCACAAGATGTGCAAGTCCCAAATTCTAACTGCCGGCTGGACTTGTTTTTGAATATCTAGTAGTGTGGGTGTTATAGTTGTGTGTGTCTGTATGTGTTTCGTCATTTCAACCACAGAATAACCTGGTTAGCTACGAGTGTGAAACCTTATTCCTAGTTTTTTTTGTTACAGTCTAGTACGTTTGAGCAGAACTCGTCTGACGTTATGTTCTTTTCTGTGTCCAGGTCTAGAACGTTGCCCAGAGAACACGTTCGTGTATATCCCTGGATGCGACAATGAGACGATGTCGCAGCGGACGTGTCGGCACCCAACAGCCAAAAGCCTGGGCTACATCTGCGACTACACGCGGTGCGAGTGCCGGGAGCCCCAGCTCTGGGATGAAGCTGCTCACAAATGCGCGCTGCTTGAAGAATGCTCCGATCAGTCTAAGCTGGTGGAAGAAGAAGAAAGGTTGAAGAAAGAGCAAGAAAACATATCTTATAATTCTTATGAATACTTAGAATATACTGAATAAAAGCGTAGTGACAGAACACAATATAATTTATAGTACCTACCTCTTTAGTTAGTAGCAAAAACTATGTCTACTTGGTAGTACTTATATGTAGGTCCTAAAATCACGCCATATTATTGACTTGTTGACATCTTATTGTTTAGAAAATGATAGTAACAAGAGTTAATCTCTCCAACAGCCGATACGCGTAGGTCAAGAAGCCGTAGAGGACCACGTGCTGGGCTCAACAATTGCGTATTGGTGGCAATTCCTAGGCTAGTCAATTATGATACTAATATTATTCATTCAAAAGTGTGTTAGTTTGACTGTTTGTTTGCCTTCATTCGCGCAACAACAAGGCTACAGATCAATGTGTTGTTTTATGGATAGGTTCAAGGGCCGAGGAATGACATGGGCTAATTTAACCGACTTCAAAAAAGGAGGAAGGTTCTCAACTCAAACCGTATTTAAAATATATACCTATTGTAACGAAACAAAAACGTTACAATAGGTATATATTTTTATGTATTTACATCGATTATGCCGACACCTGTGAACCAATTTACGAGTTTTTTTCATTATGTAGAGAAAAATCCTACAAAAATTTCACTAAGTTTATAAGTTTTGAAACTAGCTCCATTAATATGAATAATCTTGCTCAAGTGCCTACTAACATAACTAACAACTTTGACATATGAAATAGCTACAATAGTTTTGTTCGAGTGCCTTGGTCGGGTCAAAACAAGGAAATATTATTATACATTTATTAATAAGTTTTACCATCTTGAAGACGGTTTTTAAAATTAACAATTTATTATTCCAGAAAATAAAAATGGTTTCTGTGGGACTGTCCACACGAGTGAAATCGCAGAGAACAGCTGATACATAGATGTTATTTAAACTTTAGATAGGTATTTAGATAGGTATTTAATATCTATGGTACATGTTATAAATATCTATGATATTTATGTAACATGTAATTGCTAAAACTAGAAGGAAAAGATCATTTTCTATCTGGGGCCTTACGGACAACTGCTATTGCGGCACCAAACTAACATTAAATCCGCTCAGTTGGAAAATCTCGCGACCTCAAACCGTATCTGGGCGAGTAAAGATTTTCGTTAACATCAGGCGAGATGGTGGTCAAACGCAAGCCTATTACTTATACATAAAAATAAATAAAAACGTTCGCGTTGTTTTCCGACTGAGCGGATTTAACGTTAGTTTGGTGACGCAATAGCAGTTGTCCGTAAGGACCCAGCAAAAAGCAAGTAAAAAAATACTGGGCCAAAAACAATAGGAATAGAGGTACTACGGCGTAGTACCTCTACGGCCAAAACATCAGTATTTTTATAATTGCATATTACATTTTTTGTACTTAACCGTATTAAACAGGCTAGAGTGTTACTCTATGTGTTTCAATATGTTTTATTATCATAATTAGTACAATCACATACTAGGATAGAGTGAACAATATTATGGAAATTTCTTTTGACCTCTGCAACTCCTTATAATCTTCAAGATAAACGAGTAGGTAATCTAGTTACTAATAATAACTTCTACAATTAGTTTTGACCTTTAGTTCGTCCTCTGTATCATCCATTGATGCATATTGTTTATATTTGAACTCGAGTCGTTTACGGAAACAAGACCATTGCATATTAAAACAAGCGTAAGGTAAGATGTCATTCAAGAGTTTTGTTAAATACACACTCACTACTTCAGAATAATATTAAATATATATTTGAAGATTATAATGCATCATTTTGTTACAGATCTTCTTAAGATATGACGCTGAACAAAGTATTGCTGACAACAGCTGCGGTAGTCATTGCGGTGGTATTACCTTCTTTAGCAGAAGACCAAAAAAAGAACGAGTGTACAAACATGACGTCGTGTTCATCATGCATATTGACAAGTTCCTGCGTATGGTGCGTAACAAAAAGCAAGTGCACAAAACAGGAATGCGGTAACGACAATATCATTTATCCGGACAATGTCGGCGCCCTAATGGCTGGCTCCAGCTTTTGTCCCAGAGTTGTCGAACCAGATGTTAGGACAATAAAAAGCGGAACAAGGGTGAGCTTCGTTGTGAAAATTACGCAAATACACTTGTACATGGCGTTCACTCCCTGGAAATGTAAAATAATCGTCGACGGCATAGAGACTGTTATAAACGCGTCGCTTCTAGGCGACACTGTGTTCTGCGAAGCAGTCTTATTGGAAAACAAATCGGAAAGGCCTTACGTGAACGGAACCGTATCGGTTATGTGGGATTACAGCAAGACTTTCGACGGGGCCGTGCCGATAGAAGTGTGCCGATGCGAACTAGATCCAAAATGCTCAGCTTGTAAATAAAATATTTTTCCAGTGCACGCTTTTACGTTCTCCCTCAAACCGGTTAGTTTGCTTTAAGAATTACACGTCTCATGAAAATAGTTTGACAAAAGTTAAAGTTCTACCTCGGAATGTTAGAGAAATATCTTTATGCCAGTTTCGGTACGCGAGTTTCGCGCCTGAGATGTTTTACAAAATGGTATTTTAGATATTGTATGCAGAATTTTATAATATAAATGTGAAATAACCTAAAAATAAAAACGTAAGTATGTTCCACGCGGGTGCTTAATGTCAAAGGACTTACATCGGAGCTCACAGCTGTCGGAGAAAGGTTTCATAAAAATATTTATTGCGCGCAGGTATTTTATTGGGGACCGCAATTAATTAGATCAGAATCAGGGGCGGGACCGGATTAGGTTAATAAACAACGGAACAAAGCGAGCAATGTTCCTCACTGGGAGCACATTTTCGCTAATTTAGCTGAAGAAATTGCTCCTTTCAATTAACAACCGTCACTAGCAATTTTTCTTTCGGTAGCAAATAGACGTCTTGCTGGCAGCAAAAAGTAGTAAACGTTGTTATGCAGCACTTTGTCTTATTGCGCCTCCACTTTTAAAAGCAGTGAGTAATTTAAAAGTTTTATTTAAATACTTAACTTCATTACGGCTACAATTATTCATGTCACTTCACTATGTAGGTATATATAAGTGGCACAGCTCAAATGTAAGTTATAAGCTTGACTGATATAGAAAAGTTTCCAAAATCATCAATATTGTTTGCACCACTGGAAGGAGTTGGGGGAGACCTTTGCCTAGCAGTGGGACATTCCAGGTTAGCATAAAAATGTTTTCACAGCTTAGAATAACTACTCAGAGAAGGTAGGTTTCCAAACAACGCCTTCTCAAAACGGCATTTGATTGGTATTTTAAGCGATTTAGGCAAGAAAATTAATGGATTACCTGTGGAATGTCACACCATAACTCTTATGCTGCTTTTCTGATTTGTTGTGGTACGATTTCACCGCGCAAATTGTCATAGTAAAGTTTTTATGTTTTTTTTGGATCCATATATGACACCATTTTAATGGCTTAAATTTTGCGAATGTACTTGGTTTCTTTGTGTAGTTATTCTAAGTTTCACGGATTATTTTCTTGGATTTAAATTAAAAAAACAAAAAAAAAAAAACTATTCTAGGTTTAAAATTTAATTGCTGTACGCCCAAAAACGGAAAGTAATAATAGAAAAGAAAAAAAATGTTTAAATATTTTCTGTGGTTATATCCAACAGAAGCTACTCGTATTCAATTCAATTGAATTAGATCTGTGTAGCAACTCTAATGCAATTTCTTCTTAAAAAGTGAAACTAATCTACCGGTAGGTATCTATGAAACAATGACCACTACCTACCTACCTACTTACTTAAACGCTTGCTTAGATATACTTACCCTTCTATGGTTTTAGTGAATCGTAACATCTCTCAGTTTAAATTATACCACGATCATCCGACCACTATTAGTTATTTAAGCAGTAAACAAAGGATAAGCCTTGTAATATGATTTTGAGTAAGGCTTTCCCAAAACCACAGTGCATTTCATGAACAGTACAATATCTAACCATTAGGCTACCCCACTGATTATTTTTATCTATATATTATATATATAAATTTATCCCTATTTACCTTGGTTACGCCATAACATGAAAACGACTTTACCGATTTCATAATTTTTTTTTTTTTATCAAATTCTTTGTAGAAGGTTCTTACGGAAAGAAAAGTGAAGAAATTGCGCAGAAAATTGGAAAAGAAATTAGACAGAGATATTCACACTATACTTTATTAACAACACTATTAATTCGATACAAAATGCGTCCTCATACAAAATGAGCGATCACGTGATCCATTTTGTATAAATAAGGGCTCACTTTTTTTCTTCTCGAATATAACAAACTTGTTTTCTACAAGCTGTTCACTTTGATGGTTAGAGCGACCACCTTAAGTATTAACCCTTAGGTATCATATACCTTTTCTGTTACACGTTGTATTTATAATATTCAAATTCAAATTAATATGATAGGTTTGATAATTCTCAATAAGAGAATAAAAACGGACAAATTGCACTAACATTTACCTCATAAACTGTTAAACTAAAATAGATTTCGTGGTAAAAATGGGAATAGTATAAAAATAAATACTAATATAATAAATAAAGTACAACAGACTTCTCTAAAAATATGTCAACATACTCGAAAAATTTGTATGTCATAAAAATTGTCATTTGCTTTTTTGCCCCTGCTCATTTTGGTCAGTTAAGTTCAGTTATATATTATTCAGACCGATGGGGAAGAAAGGTTCTTGAGTGGAGACCACGAACCGGAAGACGCAGCGTAGGTAGGCCTCCCACTAGATGGACCGACGACATAGTAAGAGTCGCTGGCATCCAGTGGATGCAAAAGGCAGGCTGTCGTTCAGTGTGGATGTTAAAGGGGGAGGCCTATATTCAGCAGTGGACGTCTTCTGGCTGATGATGATGATGATATATTATTCAGAGCACAAGCATAACAGTTGTAGCATAATTTTGGTTTCATTGTACGACTGTACGTTTTGATTTTATTGCTATATGCGGGTATGTAGAACACCTACTGTATTTTACTGTGGCTAGGCTTCATCAAACGGGATATACGCCACTTAAATCGACCGCGCGGATTCGGGTGTCGGACGTGCGCAGAATGCCGCCAACTTTGTTTAGCGGACTCTTGTCATTTTGTAATGTGTTGGGATGATAAAGAAGTTCCATCCCTGATGCGTGGAGGGTAACCCTCGGGGCTTGTAACTAGTTAGACTAGTGATTCGGCGAACAATTTTAGGAAAACTTTACGAGATAGTGTTTGCAATTTTAAGCGATAAATAATACATCTTTTTTTTTTGCTACGTTGGAGTTGCTTGCCTAAAGTTTCTTCACGCTTGTCCAACAGTGTTTTTAATGCCATAGGCGTCAAACAAGCAGACGGGCCGCCTGATGGTAAGCAGTCACCGTCGCCTGTGGATACTTATAACGCCAGAGGCATCAAAAATACGTTGCCGACCCTTTAGGACTCTATTAACTCGCTCTTTGAAGAACCCCACGTTGTAGCTTCTCGGAAATACCGCGGAAGGTAGCTCATTCCATGATCAGTTCTATGCAACCCAGAATAATAATTTAGAACTTCATCAGCTCAAAATCTTGCGCGGTAATGCCATGTAATACGCTGTGCTCGTCTCCCTGTGATATTAGATGGTAAATGTTCGCTGGAAACATTGCCCTAATATAGTTTAACCAATAATCTAGACCAATATTAAATTTCTACGATATATCTAGTATTATATATGTTTATCTATGGATTGTATCCAAGTATATCTAGTAAAATAACATAGTAGCTTTAACTACTTTAAAGAGCTCTCATCATCATCAGCCTGAAGACGTCCACTCCTGAACATAGGCCTCTCCCTTTAACCTCAACACTGAACAAAAGCCTGCTATCTGCATCCACTGGATGCCCGCAAGTCTCACAATGTGGTCGGTCCATCTAGTGGGAGGCCGGCCTACGCTGCGTCTTCCGGTTCGTGTTCTCCACTCAAGAACCCTAAAGAGCTCTGCTTCTATACAATCAGCTAACTGCAGCTTGAATAAAGAGCGAAACGCATTGACGAAGATCTTGAGCACCATGGAATGGAGTCGCCAAGCACATAGGCACCTCCCTCTGTCATGCACGTATCACACTGTATACAGATGTGTATTGTGTATGGTATTGAATGTTGATGTTTGCTCTATTTACAAATAGGTACGTATAGCAACAGAAAGAAGTTTTAGTGTGAGCGTGGATCCCAAGCAAAAACAACAGAAAATTATAATGTACTTACTATCGGTTGGAAGCACTATGGTGCCTCCCTTCAGGGTTTCTGTGAGTTTTTGGCCATGTATCTCTAAGACGGAAAACGACAAAATCAATAATAAGTATGTGTAGTATACATAATATATAACAAAGAAAAAAATACAAATAGTGATTAAATAAACAAAAACAAGGAGGTAATTAGATTGTGTGTATTTACGAAGGTTATTACTATTATTACCTTTATACATTTCTAAACTGATAACGTATCGTATAAGTAAGTATCAATTCCTTCCGTCACATTATCTACACACTAATATGTGCGAAAGTTTGTTTGTATTAAATTTGATTAAAGGTATGAACGGCTTCTTACTTAATTTCATTATTTTTTTTACTCATTTCCTTAAAGATACTTATACTTATAGATACACATACCGGGTGTAAGGAAACGCTCCCGAAAACGAAGACTGCTGATAGTGCTGGTGATTACTGATACAATACCACAAAAAACGTATATTTTTTACATTTTTACATATTTTATAAGTAACAGCTTTGGGGCGTTAAATACAACTGTTATTACAGGAATAAAAATATTGTTTTTAAAAGTTCGCAATGTATACTAAAATAAAATAACCAACTGACGCTAGAGATCAACGAACGACCTCCGCACGCACACACAGTCAGCGCCGCGCGCACGCTCAAACGCATTTCTACCTACGCGGTGCATTGGCCCCGAGTTTTGTACGCTTTACATTGCTGGTTTGCAAAATACTTGTTATTTAGTGTTATTTAGTGTTGTTTGCACTAAAACTACAATTATAAGGGAAATGGTTATTGGTATTCTATTGTGTTTAGGTTGTATATTAAAAGCATTTCGGCTTACCCGGTATTAAAAAAATATCCCGATAAAAATTACGTTTCCTGTAGAATAGCAGGTAAAATCGAGGATATTTACAAACCTACACTAGTATTATCAATGCGAAAGTTTGTGTTTATGTTTGTATGCAATCAACTCCATACCGGCTGAACAGGTTTGAAGGAATTTTGCTATGAAGGAGATTAATATCCTAGATTACCATTAACACATAGGCTTCTATTTATCCCGAAAAAACAATGAGAGCGTGGCTCTGCTGGAAGATACGTAGATATATGGATACAATCTTGATTATCCATACCAAAAATTACATACATACATATTATTATGTGTTGCTTTTGTAGGTGTATTGCAACAAACTAATGTATGTAATCTAAGCCGGTACTTGTGTTGCTGTCTGTCTGCACTCTAAACCATTAATAAAGGCACCTTTTTAACCCAAAACCCATGTACACAGTACACACGTAGTCAGTTAATCAACTTCAAAAATAAGTTGCTTTCATGCTTGCTCAACGTATACGCTTTGCTATTCAGTGTGGTAATGTCGCCTGCAGTGTGCTGGGTACGCCTGGAATGGGCTTGAGCAATTTAGATTATTTTAAGACATTTTATGGTGTATAGGTAATCCAAATATTTGTATAATAGGCTAAGTAATTTAGGCATTTAGTGTTAGCTTGTGTTTAATTTGTTTAGTTTAAACTGCCATGATTTCTTAAACTTGCCAGATAAAAATATGCAATCTGTAGAAGAGCTCCCCCAGGCCATAAAGAACTGAGGCCTACTTGGAAAACCCTGAACCAACTTCGGTCCCATGTAGGCCGAAGTCGGGATAACATGGCAAAGTGGGGTTATATAAAGAGCTCTGATACCGAATGTCCGAATGTCAGACAATGGCATCGATTCTGATGCACTCTAAACTAAACTAAATTTGACAGCTCTAAAATTGTTGCCATCCTTCTCTCACAAATTAAAATGAAAAGAGAGATAGATAATTTTAGTCCTGTCAGATTGGTTTAGTTTAGTGAGTGGCATGACAGAATCGACCCCAATGTCACACTTGATGGACTGTGCAGTGTGTCCTACAACTTGCACACTAGACGACCTGTATGAAGCCACGGAAAGTACTAGTGTACAAAGTACCTCAATCACCGTCTGACTAACGGGAGAGAAAGAGAGGGAAATATGGTATTCTCACTCTTTCTCTTCCGTTGGTTGGACGGCGGTCCGTCAACGAAATTCATACGTGTGTAACACTATACCATCGGAGTGGCCAAATTATGGTCCAAGAATATAATTTAAAAATTAATTAATAATTTACTAGACATCGAATCGAAAGAAGAAGAAGAATGATGTAAGTATTAGTGTAAGAGGTGATTCTGGGTGAAGTATTATAGCAAGAGTATCATTCAGTCTACGACGCACTCCATGTTACTTAGGGTTAGAGACGATGGAAAGATATCATCAGCGAGAGAGATTGATGGAAGGTTATAGTGGACACGACCCTCAGACATGAGGAATACGATTTAAGGAGGAGGAGGATCAGTCTGGGTAGAGTAGGTATTATAGTACGAATGTCAGTCTGGGTAGAGTATTAGTATTATAGTACGAGAGTCTGGGTAAAGACAGTGGCAACTATAGAATTATATACTTATCGACGTGACGGTGGACGCATGAGGGCGATAAGGTCAGGTGCAAAATTATCAAGTTATCGTGTTGGCTGTCATTTTCGTGCTATTTTTGCAATATACTACAACAATTTCTCCTCGATCGAAAATATTACGTAACGCATATGATGATTATGATGGCTGTGAAAATGTGCACGGTCTTGCAATGATATAGACGAAAATGGTAACTTTTGGTTCGGTATAGAGATTTATTATCAACGCCTTTATGCAAAGACGGATTTTTTCTTGGTAAGCGTGATTCAAACTGGTCCACTTCAATAAATAACAAAAAATATTGTTATGACTCTTAGGACAGTTTATAAATCAGAGCCTGATAATTACGAGAACGTTAGCTACTGCTTTTATTGTAATACATCGCGCCGATGTAGAAGGAGGCAATTAATCAGGCAGACACTTTTCCCGGATTATAGTAAAGAGCCCAGGATTACTCCCGCGTTTTTCCGGACATATCGCCTAGTTTTCTAAGACACGATAAATTAAGCTTTGCTTGGCTTTGCTTTAAGTAAATAGGGTGAATTGACTATTTATATTTTACAGATTATTTGATCACGTTATACGCTGTAAATATGTAACTTTTAAACTTTTGCGATTTGAATACATGTTTATTCAGAGGTAGTCCTGATTGGCAATTAAAAACCTTATTTGTTGTGACTTATTGTTTATTTAACTTGCACTGTTCGTAGGTATAGGTATGTATGAAACAACATATACCTATATTATGGTGTTACAAGTAGCCATAGACTATGGTGATGCAGCCCGTCTGCTTGTTTGCCACCTATGGCAAAAATAAATACAATAGAAAGTATATTGTTCTTTCGGTTCTCAATTGGTGAGTAATTTTTAATCGAGTGTGATTGAGATGGTCTGACCATGGGCCTGAGGCTCAATTTTTGAATCGTTTGTATGATATTTCTCACGAAAATGTCATGCGAAATCATGCAAACTGCCTTTCGAACGAAATCCCAAACATAAGTCGAATTTTTTATTGAGTGAAAAAGATATATCACTTAATCTATCAGACTACCGAAGTATTGTGTATTTATATTACGGGCGTATCTAAGCCCATAAGCCCATCTATCTATCCATATTTTTACCTTGAACGTGGTGTCAAGCGGTCGCGTCCATTTCGCAATCACACGCAGTGCATTTTTTACGTTATATCAATCAAAATAAAAATTAAAAAAAGGCAATGACTGTAACTGTTTAAGGTGTACGTGAATTACCGTCAATTCCGGCTGGTGCGAGCGCAGTGATAGTGGCATCAATACAAATACATCCTTGAAGTCTTATTGCAATGGCGTCCATGACGAACGTGAGTCCGCCGACAGTGGTCGATGTAGTGGAGAGTAAAACCTTCGAAGATAAACCCAAACCAACCTCTGTGTCGGCGTGGTGCATCGCGCATTGGAAAGCAATATTGGCAGAATTTGTGTCTACATCCATGCTCCTGTTTTTTGGCTGTATGTCGTGTATACCGATTGATGGATTAACCGAACAGTCTCCGATTTATTCTCCGCTAGGATTTGGATTAACTGTCATGTTCAATATTCAAATTTTTGGACACATCTCCATGGCACATATGAACCCCGCCGTGACGCTGGCAGGGGTGATATGGGGTAACACTTCAGTCGTTCTGGGAATATGCTACTTTATTGCCCAAGTCCTGGGAGCTACGATCGGATACGGCGTTCTCATCAGTCTCGCGCCGATAGACCTGACAGTGGATGGTATTTGTGTGACGCATCCACATCCTGGACTCAACAGTTTTCAGACTCTAGGTATTGAGATTCTTCTGACTGGTGCACTTTCTTTGCTCAACTGTGGTGTTTGGGATCCGGTGAATCAGCACAAGCAGGATTCAGTTCCTATCAAATTTGGTTTGGCTATAGTAGGGCTCTCAATAATAGGAGGTCCGCTGACTGGAGCCAGTATGAACCCTGCCAGATCCTTCGGACCTGCCCTGTGGACTGGTGTATGGACGGATCACTGGGCATATTGGGCGGGGCCTTTCATTGGTGCTGCTATACTTGCGATATTCTATAAGTATATTTTTCTCAAAAAGGATAACAATGCTTGATAATTATGATTGTTGTAAACATTATATTGAGTAACATAGTAGGAATATGTATATGAAATGTGTACATTATTTACCTGCTTTTAATTGTCATATACAGGGTTATTCTTAATTTACCAAATATCTCAGAAATTAAAATAATGTAAAAGACACGCGATAAAATCCGTTAACATTATTTAATTTCAATGTGTAATTAATTTTAACGTTGTCTACTTTGATTTCTACATAATAAGTCGTAAATTTGTTGATGTTTAAATAATTAATTTTAACATTTTTATTTTTGTATAGCAGAAACAAAAGGAGACTAGTTTAAAGAGAAAAGTTATGAAACTAAAGTTATTAGGTATAATATGTTAGATAAGTTACCTGTGAGAGGTTCATAGTATATTTACTAAAAATAACACTGTATAATAAGATAAGATCGTTTGTTTTTATTTGCAAACTTTGAAAAAAAAAACACATCTACTGACTTTTTTTACTAATGCGTCAACAATATATTTGTTTCTCTGAATAAGCTAGGCAGCATAATAAAATGTTTGTGACATAATTATTAATAACGTATATTTTATTCTTTACCACTAAATTAATATCGTTTATTCATGGAAACGAAAAAATTAAGTTTCTGTGGGCAAAGTATTTTGTTCCAGGTAGTATCAGAACTTCGAATTCTATTAGTGCTAGCTAACAGACGTGTGGATTTGGTTGACGGGCCGCCGTCCAACCAACGGGAGACAAAGAGTGAAAATAACATAATTCCCCTCTTTCTCTCCCGTTGGTCAGACGGCGGCCCGTCAACCAAATCCACATGTCTGTTAGGGCTTTATGATTAGATTTAATTGTAACCCCAATGATCACTATCGCGAACGAAGTCGCGCAAACAAGTGAGATATACCTATATGCCTTAATACAATTATCGCTCGTGTTTGTAGTCTCCATGTTTCATAAAAAAAACCGGACAAGTACGACGTAGGACTCGTGCTCTGAGGGTTCCGTTACGGAACCCTCAGAGCACGAGTCCTACGCGAGACAAAAAAATACTAACTGAAGTTATAATATTGAAAGACAAACTTAAGTTTGTAATTGAAAATAAGGTTCTTCGATACATTCCAACTACAAAATGTAAGTTTGTAATAGCAAAATAATTATTTTTAAATGATATAACTTCAAATTTATAACTATCGGATTTATTCCTATATATGTGCTATGAGACCTTGCCTCTTGCCAAATTTCATGATTCTAGGTCAACGGGAAGTACCCTATAGGTTTTGATTCCCCTGTGAAATCGCAAAATATACGACGTAAACGTTCATATCTTTTGATTGCGTTGACTTACAACTTTAATTTTTTTACAGCCGAAAGAAATCGCAGACTCAAGTATTTAGTATAAATTTCAACTTGATACCTTTACGCGTTCTTGAGAAAAAGGGTCTTGACAGACGGACAGACGGACAGACAGACGGACAACGAAGTGATCCTATAAGGGTTCCGTTTTTTCCTTTTGAGGTACGGAACCCTAAAAACACAATACCGTACAAAATGTAATCGTTTAACTTAGGTGCAGGATTTTCGGGCATATAACGAATAAATAAAGCCGTAGGTAATTGTCAAGACGAATATAAAATAAGCAAACCATAACATATATGATTAAAATAAAAAAAATATACATATTTTTTTTATTTTAATCGAATCAAATCCACTCTCAAACTTTCTCTCCTAGAGTTTTACAAAAAACCTCTTTTGTAAATTGGAGATAATAAGTTGATATGTTGAGTTTTTACAAAATTTGAAGCCGTTATTTTCAATAACTATAAATAAGTAAGAATTTGAATTTATTAATAATGATGACTTTTAACGTAAAAACTGTAAGTAGGTACGGCTCACTTACTAATTTTTCACGCACTCTAAACAAAACACAACAGTATAGACTACACAACACAATAGACACAATACAACACAATAGACATAATAGACACAATAGTATAGTGCACATACAAAATAAACCGGCCAAGTGCGAGTCCGGCTCGCAAACAGAGGGTTCCGTACCAACAATAAGGTCGCCCAGTAGAGAAATTACCAGTTATAACTTGGCAATGAGCAGAACTTTGTGAATTGTGAAATGAGCATTTATTTATTGTCGTTTTTCATTAGAGCTTATACAAATGGAGACTCCCCCTCTTTAGTTTTTACTTTTAGACTTTTTATTTTTAGTTAATTCATCCTAGCATTACATATTCTGTGAAAATTTCAACTGGTTATCTATTACGGTTCGAAAGATACAGCTGTTTAAAAGTAGGACTTAGTAATAGGGTCCCGTTGTTACCCTTTGGGTACGGAACCCTAATAATGAGCGGAAAGGTCGCCTGAATTTGACTAAAGGCATCACGTCTGTGTTTGTCTGATTGTTATATAGGTACAAAACAAAATGGGTAGCTATGTAAGTACTAAGTCACAATCAGTACCTACTAAAATCGGTAAATGAAAATATCGTAAGAAAACCGATATTTCGAAAAACTAGAAAAAATAGGACGTCCACTGCTGGACAAAGGTCTCCCCCTTCGATCTCCAAAAGGGCCGGTTGGAAGCGGTCTGCACCCAGAGTTTCCTATGTTCTCTTTTAGGTTGTTTGTCTTGGATGTCTTACGCTGCGCTTACCAGTCCATGGTCTCCATTTGAGAACCTTTCGGCCCCATTGGCCATTTGTTCTGCGTGCTATGTGCCCTGCCCACTGCCACTTTGACTTGCTAATCCGGCGGGCTATGTCGGTAACTTTCGTTCCTCTACGGATCTCCTCATTTCTGATTCGATCTCGTAGAGAAACCCCGAGCATAGCCCTCTCCATAGCTCGTTGTGCGATTTTGAGCTTGCTTATAAAGACTAAAGTGAGAGACCACGTTTCAATGTCGTATGTCATCACTGGTAACATACACTGGTCCAAGACTTTCGTCTTAAGGCACTGAGATATTTTTGACGAGAAGACGTTGCGAAGTTTCCCGATCGCTGCCCAGTTGAGTAAGATTCGCCGATTGACTTCTTTCTTGAATTTGGACCTGCCTAGTTAGACTGTTTTGTCCTAGGTATGCGACAAAAACTTCGAGAACTGAGTACCCAACGGATACTGTGGTGGGCACAACATGGATATTTGACATGACCTTTGTCTTGTCCATGTTCATCTTAAAGCCCACCTGTTGGGAGACTTGATTGAGGCCTTTGAGCATCATGCTGAGATCTTCCATCGATTCTGCCATGACCACAATATTATCGTCGGCAAACCGAACGTGAGTGATGTACTCGCCGTTGATGTTGACGCCGAGTCCTTGCCATTCCAGGAGTTTGATTTGAAACAAAAAAAAAATGGCCTTGCCAAGAAAATACAATTTCAGTTGTGCTTCACTGTTTTTTTGGGAAATTTTACCCTGAAGGTGAAATGGGCTGATCAAGCTTGTCTCTGATTCTATCCATATAATTTCTGCCTGGTCGGGAATATCTAGCTCGTCCAGAATTTTCACCTCTCAGGATAATATTCTTAGTTCGAAACAGGTACCTAAGTGTCAAAATAATCTAACTCTAGACAGGTTATTTTGTAACGTGACGTCCACGCGAACGAAACCGTGAGCACAAGCTAATTTAAAATGTGTTTAAGCGTAATTAAGTAATCACTTTAAATCAAATGAGTCGTAAGTATAATCGTTAGAGACTTTAAAATTCGCTCTCCTGTGATAAGGCGATTAGTACTTAGTAATATTTAAATGATTACGTAGATAACAGTACATTGGTGTAGGGTAACATCAGTTGCTTTGACACGACTGAACTGTAATAACTAGTACATAGCGTCTGTATGAGCCGCTGGATATTTCAATATTTTTACCTCAATCGTGCTGCCGAGCGGTCGCGTCCATTTCACAATCGAATCGATCGCAGTGCAATTTATTTACCGTGCGTTACCTACATCCTATAAAAAAGTTCTATAAAAACAGTTAGAGACAATGAACGTAACACTTTGAAGTGGATGTGAATCACCATCGATTTCGGCTGGTGCGAGCAAGGACAGCTTCGATCCACAGTTAACTTAGAAGAGTTGCGATGGCGTCCATGACGAGCGTGAGTCCGCCGACGGTAGTCGACGTCGTGGAGAGTAAAATGGAAGATAAACCAAAACCTACTTCAATGTCGGCGTGGTGCTCCGCGCACTGGAAGGCGATATTGGCTGAGTTGGTGTCTACATCTATGCTCGTATTTTTTGGTTGTATGTCGTGTATACCGATTGACGGATTAACTGAACAGTCTCCCATTTACGCTCCGCTTGGATTTGGATTAACTGTCATGTTCAATGTCCAAATTTTTGGACATTTATCCGGGGCACATATGAACCCGGCTGTGACGTTGGCGGGGGTGATATGGGGAAACACTTCGATCGCCCTCGGAATATGCTACTTCATTGTCCAAGCTATGGGAGCTACAATTGGCTACGGCATTTTAATCGGTCTCGCGCCAATAGACGTGACCGTAGACGGTATTTGTGTGACGCTGCCACACCCAGGACTCAACGGTTTTCAGGCTCTGGGCATTGAAGTTATTCTGACTGGTACACTTTCTTTCCTCTGCTGTGCTCTTTGGGATCCAGTAAATCAGCACAAGCAAGATTCTGTTCCAATCAAATTTGGTTTAGCTATATTAGGGCTATCAGTAGCGGGAGCTCCACTGACCGGAGCCAGTATGAACCCCGTAAGGTCCTTCGGACCTGCCCTGTGGACTGGTATATGGACTGTCCACTGGGCTTACTGGGCAGGGCCATTTATTGGTGCTGCTTTGACTGCTGTTTTCTATAAGCTCATTTTCTTGCATAACGATAAAAATGTTTGATTTCTTCTAATTTGATTTAATCTTAAAAGAATAAATGTAAATAATGTATTTATTTTAATATCTATTATAATACTTAGGTAATTATTTTGTGTTAACTTGTACCTATACAATTTTAACATAATCGACGAACCACAGTATTCATACTAATGTATACTCATTACTTTATTATGTTCCATGAACAAGTTTTAATACGGATATAATATGAATGTAAATAACACATGCTGTTTTTTGTCCTTAATGTTATTGCAATTTTGATTATAAATGATTGTCTAATACTCATACCTATAGTATATTTTTTATTTCGCACACACCGCACACAAACAAAACAGTTTCCATATTGTTATCTATGCTAATATTATAAAGAGGAAAGATTTGATTGTTTGTTTGTTTGTTTGTTTGCATTGAATAGGCTCCGAAACTACTAAACCGATTTGAAAAATTCTTTCACTGTTAGGAAGCTACACTATCCCCGGTTAACATAGGCTATATTATATTTTTTTTTTAAATAAGGATCCTTACTTAAACTCCAATAATGTAACCCAAGGTGTAAAAAATAAGATTTGTAATTTTGACTTTGCGTGTTTGACAGTTCTAAGACAGGACAACGTCTGTCAGGTCTTCTAGTGAGTAATACAGGGAATTCAACGAACCGACAAAGCAGTAGGTTTCTTCAACCGAGGTTTCGACAACTGCACTCTCAGATTTGAATACAGATTTTACCCTTAGGACCTTAGGTAACTACGTACCTTTTCACAACATGTAGGTTTAATACAGTGTTACAACTTTACAAGTTGAGGTGGTACTGTATTTTTTTTATAGTGCAAGGACTGCCCATAGATTGCAAATCTAAAGGCAATACCATGCTCAAGCCTACTATTTTTTTTAATGCCATTGGTGGCAAACAAGCAGACCTGCTCTCTGATGGTAAGCAGTCACCGTCGCCTATGGATACTTGTAATATCAGAGGCGTCACAAATACGTAGCCGACCCTTAAAACCACTTGGCAGTGTAACTAGCAGATTCAGCATTACCACGCTGAATGGCAATGCTTATATGTTGAGCCAGAAACACGCCAGCATTTTAGTCAGGTGTTGCAATAACCAGGCGCTCTGAAAGATATTTGAAAATGAGGTGAGCTTCTGGTCTCCGAGGGCCCAATGTCTCGACCCCAACGGCTCAAATATTATGTAACCACTGCCGAGGTTAGCATATTTGCGCCGCTTGTGCCGCTCTACCGAATTGGCTACGAGTGAAAATAGAATTGTTTTGCGGAACATCGACTCGAAAGAAGAACTGAATTGGCAGCCGCACCAGCCCTACTTTTTGTCTCAGGAAAATGGTACTAAGCTAACCATATCAGAAAAAGGCTTTTTACTATAGGACCATTGTGTGGGACCAACCCTGATATCGCGAAAAAATCAGCAATTTCAGACGATTTTGACAGTTTTCTATCGAACAGATATTATTCTATTGCGATTTCAAGCTTGGTCCCATGATAAAAAGTTTTTCTTAATTGAGTAAAATAGTACATCAGGGGCCTTACGGACAACAGCTAATTGCGGCACCTAATCCGCTCAGTTGGAAAATCACGCGACCGCAAACCGTATCTGGGCGCGATAAGGTTCACGTTCGCGTGATTTTCCAACTGAGCGGATTAGGTGCCGCAATTAGCTGTTGTCCGTAAGGCCCCTGTTCTTTGTACATACCGGTTTAGTCACTTAGCATGACCATGCTGTATGTAACGTGTGTCAGTGCGTAAGTTGAAACTTTTCCCTATTATTATGGGTTGTATTAGTATTAGGTCAGTAGTCGTTGGTAATTAGTTGAGTAATACATAAGCGTGATTCAATATCATTGATAACTTTTTGAATTGTGAATATGAAATATGACTATAATTAAGATAGGTGGGTATTGATTGCAACTTTCATAACGATGAACCTGTCAAAGTAAAATGTACAAGTGCGCATTGTCATTGACTTTATACAGGGTTATGCATATAGACTGTATTAAGTCGAAAGGTCTTGGTATATCATCAGTATGAACAACTTTTACTATAAGACCAACCCCGAAAAAAAATAGCTTTTCCATACATTTTGTCGAATGCCAATGGCCGTATTTTATGGAACAGATGTTTTTTTTTGTCAATTTCAGGGATGGTCCCATAGTAAAATTCGTTCATAATGATGAGTGCAATGACCTCTTTTCGGCTTAGTTCAGTCTATGTGCGTAACCCTGTATTATTCGCTTTATGGTTGATATTCCAAAAACCCGTACGAAGCGCTTTGATTCTACTTTTATTGTGCGAACTGCTAGTCTGTGGAATGAGCTGCCTGAATAGGTGTTCCGTGATAGTTACAATCTCGGTGTTTTCAAATCACGAGTCAATCGGTTTATTCTAGGCAAGCGTGCTCTATCGTAGACAGCATCCAGCTAATTGAACTGTTTCAAATGTACCGTATCAACTCAGAAGTGAACCTTCAGATCAAATAAACCAGTTAGATATAGTGTGGCAAGACTAGTGAGAAAGCATCAGGCCTAGAACAGGCTGGATGCGAGTTTCTACCCTTAGTTGAAGTCAATCTGCAGACCTGTATGTTTCCTTTGTCCAATTTGTTTTAATATGCACTGGTTTATTTGATTACTGTAGTATTATATTTCTTTTTTAATTCCAAACATATTTATACATTTCTTGTTTTAATTTACATATATTTTTATTACTGTTAAAAACAAAAACCTACAATTTTTTTTTTCAAATTCTGATCTGTTAATTTATTTTACGTAAATATTCAGTTAGATTAAAGTTATCTAGAATTCTGAATGATAAAATGTTGTGATAACATTATAATAATCAAGTAATCGTCCTGTTTCTTTGCTAATTATTGTGTTAATCATAATTTGGACAAAGTGAACTGAGAAAATGCTAGTCATGGTTGATTTACGAGGTATTTATAAACAAGTTTCTTATAAGGGTCTTACTTACTATACTGTGCACACAAAATAAATAGGTACAGAAAACCGGTTTCGTTTGACCTGATTATAATACTAGGTACGGAATAATATAAAACGAAAAATGCAGGCAATGCAGTTACAGCGGCGTCCACGGCCCAGCAGAGCGACCTTACACGGTCCGTTTGCAGTCATGGACATATCTCAATGATTTGAAGACCTAGCGTGATATTTTTTTTTTAAATCATCATCAGCCAGAAGACATCCACTGCTGAACATAGGCCTCCCCCTTTAACCTCCACACTGAACGACAGCCTGCCTTTTGCATCCACTGCATGCCAGCGACTCTTACTATGTCGTCGGTCCATCCAGTGGGAGGCCTACCTACGCTGCGTCTTCCGGTTCGTGGTCTCCACTCAAGAACCTTTCTTCCCCATCGGTTATCGGTTCTCCGAGCGATGTGGCCTGCCCATTGCCACTTCAACTTGCAAATTTTAACAGCTATGTCGGTGACTTTGGTTCTTTGGCGAATATCCACGTTTCGGATTCTATCGCGAAAAGAAACTCCGAGCATAGCTCTCTCCATTGCCCGCTGTGTGACTCTGAGTTTTTCCAAAAGGCCAACAGTTAAGGACCACGTCTCAGTACCATATGTCATCACTGGCAACACACACTGGTCAAAGACCCTTGTCTTTAGGCACTGTGGTATCTTGGACGAGAAGATGTCACGCAATTTCCCGAACGCTGCCCATCCGAG
This sequence comes from Agriopis aurantiaria, assembly GCA_914767915.1. Classification (NCBI taxonomy): domain Eukaryota; kingdom Metazoa; phylum Arthropoda; class Insecta; order Lepidoptera; family Geometridae; genus Agriopis; species Agriopis aurantiaria. Next base: position 4,645,990 of record OU611991.1, on the reverse strand, counting down.
TTGGATTCTTCGGGCGACCTCTTTGCCTAAGTTGGACTTACCTAACTGAACAATCTGTCCAAGATACGTGTAATGCTCAACAACTTCGAGAGTATCGTTCCCAACGACTACCGGCACGGGTTCAACATGGACATTGGACATGATTTTTGTCTTGTCCATGTTCATTTTAAGACCCACCTGTTGGGAAAGGCTACTGAGGTCACTGAACATCGTATTTAGGTCCTCCAGCGACTCTGCCATGATGACTATATCATCGGCAAAACGCAATTTTCACTTACCTTTCTATATTGATTGGTAATTTAATAAACGTCATAACAGTTTTGTTTAATGTTGTATTTAAACAACCAAACACATAATTCTGGCAGGATTTACTCATTCTAAATTGCGTGTGCGGCTTTCTGTACCTATTTATTTTGTACTATGTATCTAGGTAGACTTCTGTGTGATAAAATGTTCTGATAACATTATGTTAATCAACTAATCGTCCTGTGACTTTGCTTATTATTATGATAATCATTGTCTGGACAACGTCAACTGAGAAAATGCTTGTAATAGTTGATTTCTCGAGGTACCTACCTATAAACAAAATTCCTACAATGTTCTTACCTACTAGGTATACTAGACAGGGTTACTGGTAATCAATTAGGATCCTCTTATGGGCGGCCTGAATACATTAAAACAAACAACTTTTTTTCTACGACTCCTTAGATTCACGAAAAAAAACATCGGCTTCATATATTTTGTCGGGAGTTTTTTTTTTTTATACGGAACCACAAAAAAACACAGATTTCAAAAAGTCGTAGACTACCAGTAGGTAATAACTGATTACCAGTAATCCTTTATATCTAGGTTAATGCGACGCGTGACCAAAATGCTGGCGTTTCCTGTTTCAACGTTTATGTATTGCCATTCAACGTGGTAATATCACCAGCATGCGCTGGGTACGCTGGCAACTGGTAGTGGGCTTGGGCATTTGGATTATCTATGTAGACCAGTAATTCCCATAGTTGTCTATATCGACCCTCAAGGGTCGATATGACGGTGGAAAAAATTTACGATTCTATTAGGTGTATTTGGAGGTCAATAAAAGTGCACCCATTGTCAAAAATTTGGTGAGCAGTATAACTATACATTAGTGAGTAAGACCGCAAGGCAGCGCTATTTTGAGGTACCTGGCAGTAAGACTTCAAAAGATGGCGCTTGCCGACCCCTCTGAGTCACACCGACCCCTTCAAAAACAGAAGGTGGTCTATGAGTCAAAAAAGGTTTCGGGATCTCTGGTGTAGACCTTCAAGTCCGTCCGTCCGTCCGTCTGTCTGTCCTACCTATTAACGGCTGTATCTTTCGAACCGTAATAGAGAGCCAAATGAAATTTTCACAGAATATCAAACATGCAGTTTCATTATATTTTTACACATTTACTTAGGAAAATGAAGAAATATCTCTTTTTTATCACTGAAATAGTTTATTGCATCCTAGCCAGTAGGCACCTTATCTCATGATATTGAATTGATATCTTGCAAATTGAATCTTTCTAATAAGCTCTACAGCTAAGAATGCCATTAATTTCTACTTCCGTATAATCAGCAATGATTTGAAAAATGACTTTAGTGAGTTGCATGTTAGCCTATTAACATAATTATTACTTCAATCGAAAGTCACAAGTTCTTAACAAAACACAGAAAAAAGTTGCAAAATAACATTGTTACGTTTTCCTGTACTTAAACCATAACCCATGTAACCCATTTTTTGGCACAAAATGTACTATTGTATCCTTCGCTCCTACGCATTTTATCATTGCAAAATGTTACCCAAATTGGTGCAGGCGTTTAGTCGTAAAAAAGTAAAAAGCATAAGAAAAAAGCATACTCCGGTTTGTATTGTCTATTATAGAGGAATAACTATAGTTTCCAAGCACCCTATCGGGGGTAGGCTAAAATTCCAGTAAAAAGGCTGATTATGATGATGATGAATGATAGTTTTATTTTATTTTATGAGGTTTTTGGCGTCGCATCTTTTGCATTTGTCATAACACTGACTGATGTAATTGATACATAAGATAAATTTCCAAGTTTTATTAGATATCGTCAAACAAGTCTTAACATGAGTCAAGCAAAGTAAGTCACAGTCAAGTTCAAGTCATGCCCTAGTCATGTCAAAGTCTTTACTAGAGCCTTCTATGGAGTTTTGGAAAAATCACGAGAAAATACATGTTTCACGGCCAAATCCACGATCAGTTTGCAGCGTACCCAGCATGCTGGCGGTATTACCACGCTGAATGGCAATGCTTATGCGTTGAGCCAGAAACACGTCAGCATTTTGGTCACACGTCACATTAACCAGGCGCTCTAAACGATTTTTGAAAATGAGGTGAGGTCCCGGTCCCCAAGGGCCCAATGTCTCGACACCAAACACCTCAAATATGTAACAACTACCGAGATTAGCATATTTGAGCTGCTTTTGCTGCTCTGCTGAATTGGTAGCCGCACCAGCCCTACCCTGTGTCTCAGGAAGATCAAAAGCGCAAAAGTATCGACACGAGTCGCGTCCCATACAAGGTGCCTCCCCAACCTCCAGCTTTTGTAATACATCAGTATTTAATAATAATAGTGTTATTTTAAACGTTTATCGGGACTTATCACGTATTATTTAATTTAGGTAATATTTGAGCTGCTTTTGCTGCTCTGCTGAATTGGTAGCCGCACCAGCCCTCCTACCCTGTCTCCCAGGAAGATCAAAAGCGCAAAAGTATCGACACGAGTCGCGTCAAACCGCGGTGTAGGTACTAGGACATTTACCGATACAGTCAGTGTTGTGTGTCGTAGTGACAACCCTGCCATTTTTCAAGATCAAGTGAGGGTAGGAGAACAAAACACCCGCTCTTCTCGCCGGACTCACCCGCAGTTTTCAGTCAGCTCGTGACCACGGCTATTGTAACATGGTCGAAACGTCGAGCGAAAGGTACATATTATTACCTAAATTAAATAATACGTGATAAGTCCCGATAAACGTTTAAAACATGTGTTCAAATCGCGAAAGTTTAAAAATTACTAATAGTGTTATTATTTGGACTCATTGACGTTACGCACGAATGTTACTGATGTCAGTAATTTTACCCGGGTCTAACTTGGCCGGGTCTAACCCAAGCCAGGTCGTATAGTTTTATTCCAAACAGTTTTTATTATATCAAATTCCCGACTTACGTTAGATGCTACGAACAGGTCTCTTTCATTCTTATGTATCATCCGATTTACTTTTAATGTTTCGGACAGGTCTCTTTCATACCTATCATCCGATTTACGTTTGATGTTTCGGACAGGTCTTTTTCATAGCTATCATCCAAATTACGTTGTATGCTTCGGACAAGTCTCTTTCATCCGATTTACATTTCATGTTTCATACGGGTCTATTTCAAACCTATCATCCGATATACGTTTGATATTTCGGACAGGTCTCTTTCATACCTATCACCCGATTTACGTTGTATGCTTCGGACGGGTCTCTTTTATACCTATCATTCGATTTACGTTGGATGCTTCGGACAGGTCTCTTTCATACCTATCATTGTATCACTTAAGTAGGCGTAGTGTATACTTAATACACGTGTACGTACCTAAATACGAATACGGAAAATTTCCTCCAAAAACTTTCCCTGATGTCAAAACATTTCCACACGCTGAAATAACATAAAACTTGTTCAATTACGAGACCGTTAACGCGAATCTACTTCAAAAACATTCAGGAATGGGTTGTTAGTACCCGTTCTGAAACGTTAACTCTTGGGAGCGTTTACAAAAGAATTCAATTTGCCATCGACAAAACTAGATTCTTAGGAGAAACGCGATACGTCAAGGGATCGGTCCATACAACGCGATTTGCGAAATTGAACGGAAAGGACCCACTATTACGTAGGGGTAATCTTTGTAATGCCACCGAGGGATGACGTGATTTATACCCTATTTATACCCACTGTACTCCAAACAAAATACTCAATTTGAATGTTCTCCGGAAACGGGCCCTTTACGGTGATACATTGACATTTTTGATGGTGACAACCGTTTGTGGTACATAAAACCTTTTCAACCGACTTCAAGAGGGAGGTTCTCAATTTGGACCTTTTTAAAGCTTTAAAAATGTTTGTATGTTTGTTTGTTTAGGTCAAATCTTGCAAGCAGAATTCGAACCAGATCTCTTATCCAACGGATTTGAATTTTAACATGTTAGCTCAGTTTCCATGACATTGGCGTCGATTCTGACATACTACTAAACTAAACCAATCAGACAGGACTAAAATTATCTGCCTCTCTTTTCATGTTAATATGTGAGAGAAGGATGGCAACAATTTTAGAGCTGTCAAATTTAATTTAGTTAAGTTTAGAGTACATCAGAATCGATGCCAATGTATTTTTATGCTGAGCATGAGCTGAATCGACATCCAGAGTTAGCTATGGATAAAGGAACTCTTCATCTGACAACAGCACAGACACGAAATTTTGTGTACCTGCGCATTTTATTATGAAGCCGCTTTTAAGTTTTACCATGACAATGTTGCTGCACTCAGGGTAAGGTCCTGACTAGGGAACACCCCAATGGTAAGCGGTGAAACCGTGGGACGCAGCTAGTTATAGTTATGTATGCAAATTGAGAAACTCAATTAATTTATAGTTGTCTGATAGTGCCCTACGAGGGCAAGTTACACAATGCAATCTAATCTTGATTTCATGCAATCTGAACTCGTAGATTGACGACACACACCTTTGGCTAACCACACACGTGAGCATTGATGTTATGGGTGTTATGACATATCATTGGCAATATGTTATACGAACCACTTAACCTTGTAGTATTATTATAATTCAATATTTTTTTTACATTCAATAATACAACCGCTACCGCGCACGCGGCTTGCGTCTGACCACCACTTCCATCAGTGATGTCACTGTCGATTAGCACAGGAATAATGTACCTGGTAGAGTAAGAGCTGAAGTGAGATTAAAAAGAGAGACTGTACGTAATGGGATGAAGAATGCTGTGAATCAAGATGAAACTAAACTTAGTGTGCCTAAAATTTATAGTCCAGGGCCTACAACACAGGCTTTCTCTCATAGAGAGAGAGAGAGAGAGGATGGGCCGTAATCAACTATTATGGCCCAGTGCATGTTAGTGTAAATCATATATTATTCAACTATTTAGGTTCTTGGATATACCGGTTTCCTCCCGATGTTTTTCTTCACCGTTTATGAGCGATGGCATCGAAACTGCACAAAACAAGTACTAAATAAGTTATTGGTGCAGGGCCGAGGATCGAACCGGGTGCCGTCAGATTGTAAACCGCACAAACATGCTACCGCTCGGCCACCATCGCTCTACCTCCCTACATACACATTGCCAATATTCGAAGTTTTGTATTAGTGTACGTAGATTTAGTAGGTATACATACCTAATTAGAAAATCCATTTGTATTCGCTGTGCAGAACCACATATTGTTTCCTGCAACGTTGTTCCTTAATTGCACTGTGCCATGGACTTCTTTGATTTATTACTGCCGAGGTTTTGTCGGGCACTAATTCTATTATGATTTCATTTCCTAGCATGTAGGGTGTGAGCCTATGCAGTGCCGGTTTTAGCACCACCAGCGCCCTGGGCGAGACTTCTACGGCTCACCCCCCCCCCTGCCATTCAAACCAAAAAAGGCAAAGAATAGATTAGATTGTATAGATCTATAGATTTTTATAGGTGGTTTTATATAAGCTGTGGCGCCCCTTTTTATCTGGCACAGGCCCTGGGCGGTCGCTCAACCAGGCCCTACCCTAAGTCCCTAACGCTGGCATTGAGCATATGCTACAATTAACCTTTTAGTTAAGAAATTTACTGTATTATTCCTTAGAAATAATTGTCCCTATTGAAATTAAACGCTTAATAATTTTATCACGTGTATCACGTGAACTGATTCGATCTCGTAGAGAAACTCCGAGCATAGCCCTCTCCATAGCTCGTTGTGCGACTTTGAGCTTGCTTTATGAGGCCTATAGTGGGAGACCACGTTTCAGTGCCGTATGTCATCACTGGCAACACACACTGGACGAAGACTTTCGTCTTAAGGCACTGAGGTATTTTGGACGAGAAGACGTTGAGAAATTTACCGAACGCTGCCCAGCCGAGTTGGATTCGCCGATTGACCTCTTTCTTGAAGTTGGGACCTACGTAGTTGGACTGTTTGTCCTGGTAGACGTACGCGTCAACAGCTTCAAGAACTGAGTTCAGGACGTCCACCCACAAGATGAACAGACGACCTAAAAGAAACCGCAGGGAAACGCTAGATGCAGGCCACTTCCAACCGGCCCTTTTGATGATCGCGTGAACCCAAGTAATCATTAAATTGTACCTATTTCAAGCTTGCCAAAAGACAAGCTGTAAAATTGAGTAATAACGATATTATACCCAACCAATATAATTATTATCTTTGGCTATCTATACTAATATTATAAAGAGGAAATATTTGATTGCTTGTTTGTTTGTTTGCATTGAATAGGCACCAAAACTACTGAACCGATTTGAAAAATTCTTTCACTATTGTGAAGCTACACTATCCACGGGTGACATAAGTTATAATCTACATCCGTGCGAAGCTGGGGCGGACCGCTAGCCATTAATAAAAGCAATCATTTTCATATATTTTGTTACTCTCAAATCTACATCTTAGATGCCAAGTTGCTACCCTTTCACATTAAATAAGTATTGATGAATTGCATATAAGAGTGTCTGCCAACGGCAACACTTGGCACTGAGCTTGCTTATTTTTGCACAATAAATCATGTGAGATCAAATAAGTATCTTTTGCGCATATTTTTCTTTGCACGAATATTTTTTACTTCTCGGCGTTATAAATCTTATTAGACCCTGTAACGCAAGTAGTATTGGTGTTGGCCGGTAAAAACTTTAATGTATCTTTCGAATAGGTAGCCAGTTGAAATTTTCATATAATTTATGTAATGTTACGGCGGATTAACTAAGAAATAATAAAAGTCAAAAAGTAAAAACTAAAGGGTTCCCCATCATCATCATTCATCGTCTGATGCGCCGCCTGCGGGGCAGCTCCAACAGCTACCTGCAGCTGTTCGCCTGGCCTATGGACCTGGATTGCCCAATAATGCAGCACTGGACCAAAGTTCATGTTGAGCATTCCGGGTCTAAGCCGAAATATAGGTTAAGATTAAAAAAAAAATACTTTTGACTTTTAATTTTAAATTTTTATGTTTTAGGTAATTTTATTTTATTTTTATGTTATGTGTATGTAATAATAATTCTAATTTTTGACATTTTGTATATATGTATATGGAATTGTTTTCTGAAATAAATTGATTGAATTGAATTGAATTATCATTTCAGCTGTTGGACGTCCACTGCTGGCCATAGGCCTCCCCCATCGATCTCCAAAAGGGAAGGTTGGAAGCGGCCTGCATCCAGCGTTTCCCTGCTTTGTCTTTTAGGTCGTCATAGTTTAGGTGTGTGTGGTGCGGTCAAGGGTACAGCAAACGTAGGTATTTTTTTAAACGTATTTTTGTATTTGCTCTAATATATATGCGATATAAAGTTATATGATTATTTACGGGATATTTACCGTGCGGTAAGGTTGTGGAATGAGCTCCCGATATTTCGGCGCATATGCGATATATATGCGCAACAAGCGTAAAACTTGTCATGATTTTAGTGCACACTCTAAAGTAACAACAAATAATAAATAATGATCAAGTGCGAGTCGGTGACAAATTTCTGTTCATTACCAAGTTATAACTGGTAATTTCGTTACTTGGACGACCTTATTATTCGAATCTCGACCTTATATATCAGGTCAATGAATTGAAATGCCATGTTTTAATAATTTTAAAGTATTTTTTTTTTTGTATTTTGTGGTGATACGGAACTTTCAGTGCGCGACCGCAACTCGCACTTGGCTGGTTTATTTGTTTAAATGCCGAAATTTTCTTAAGGCTGTGCTCAACACCCAGAACTATCTCTTTCGCAAATGTTCAACATTTTACACAAACGCTAAGAATTAAAAAAAAACACTATACACCTAATAGGTTGGTGTGTTTTTTATATCTTCAGTTATTGACCCATCCGACTTAGTCTGCGTGACGCCATAGTATGATGGCACAAAAATATGATATGCTGTTTTTTAGGGTTCCGTACCTCAAAAGGAAAAAACGGAACCCTTATAGGATCACTTCGTTGTCCGTCTGTCTGTCTGTCTGTCTGTCCGTCTGTCAAGACCCTTTTTCTCAAGAACGCGTAAAGGTAGCAAGTTGGAATTTATACTAAATACTTGAGTCTACGGTTTCTTTTGGCTGTAAAAAAATAAAAGTTGTAAGTCAACGCAATCAAAAGATATGAACGTTTATGTCGCATATTTTGCGATTTCACAGGGGAACCAAAACCTATAGGGTACTTCCCGTTGACCTAGAATCATGAAATTTGGCAAAAAGCAAGGTCTCATAGCACATATATAGGAATAAATCCGAAAGTTATAAATATGAAGGTATATCATTTAAAAATGATTATTTTGCTATTACAAACTTACATTTTGTAGTTGGAATGTATCGAAGAACCTTATTGTCAACTACAAACTTAAGTTTGTCTTTCAATATTTTAACTTCAGTTAGTTTTTTTTTTGGTCTCGCGCTCTTAGGGTTCCTTTATGTCGTATATTTTGCGATTTCACAGGGGAATCAAAACCTATAGGGTACTTCCCGTTGACCTAGAATCATGAAATTTGGCAAGAGGCAAGGTCTCATAGTACATATATAGGAATAAATCCGAAAGTTATAAATTTGAAGGTACTTAAAAATAATTATTTTGCTATTACAAACTTACATTTTGTAGTTGGGATGTATGGAAGAACCTTATTGTCAACTACAAACTTCAAAGTTGTCTTCCTAGAGACTGTGGGATCGGCCGATCTGCGAACTAGCATGGAAATCGCTACTAGATACGTGTCCTAGTATTGCAGATCGCGCTCGTATTTTTGCTGTCTCTGTTTGGGAATCGGGACTTTGGTTGCAAGCCATGCCCTCTTTTAACACAGGTAGCCTTTTAGATCCAACCGCATTTCGTCTAGCTGTCAGCTTACGCTTGGGTGCAAGGTGCTGTGAGGCCCATCGCTGTCAGTGTGGTACTGCTGTTGACCAGCTCGGTCACCATGGTCTCTCTTGCTCGAGAAGCGCTGGTCGTATTGGTCGACACGCTAGCCTGAACGACATCATACGCAGGGCACTTTCCACCGCCAATGTCGCAGCTGTGCTCAAACCGTCAAACCGTGCTGTGTCTTGCGCGTGACGATGGAAAGAGGCCTGACGGTATGACACTTGTGCCCTGGAGGTTGGGGCGGCCCCTTGTATGGGACGCAACTTGTGTCGATACTTTGGCGCCGTCACATCTTCCTGAGACACAGGGTAGGGCTGGCTCGGCTGCTAATTCGGCAGAGCAGCACAAGCGTCGCAAATATGCTAACCTCGGCAGTGGTTACATATTTGAGGCGTTTGGGGTCGAGACATTGGGCCCTTGGGACCGGGAGCTCACCTCATTTTCAAAAATCTTTCAGAGCGCCTGGTTAATGCGACGCGTGACCAAAATGCTGGCGTGTTTCTGGCTCAACGCATTAGCATTGCCATTCAACGTGGTAATGCCGCCAGCATGTTGGGTACGCTGCCAACTGGTAGTGGGCTTGAGCATTTGGATTGTCTTTAGACCTTCAACGGTCTATGGGCAGTCTAACTGTATTTGTAGTGTTAGTTTTAGCTTGTATTTTGTTTAGTTATTAAAGGCACTTGCCCAGTAAAAAAAAACTACAAACTTAAGTTTGTCTTTCAATATTTTAACTTCAGTTAGTTTTTTTTTGGTCTCGCGCTCTGAGGGTTCCGTCTAACGGAACCCTCAGAGCACGAGTCCTACTCGTACTTGTCCGGTTTTTTTTTTATTGACATGCTTTAGAGATCTCACCTGGTAAAAGATCTGTGCTTACAACTAAACCGAAATTAATTTATTTCTAGTGAGTTCATTTACGAGTACTAATAAAATAAAATAAACATAATAATTTATAAAAAACCGAAGGTCCAAGCCAATGTGTAAACGCAATATAATATTAATTAAGTAACGCAGGTACGAGATCGTAATTGTTTCCGAAACGTACAAACGTTTTCAGTGTAAATGGATTTTGATCTCGATTAAGCCATGTTCCAGCTTGTTTTGTATTGTTTGAGCACCATCGGTTTGGTATTGACCCATCGCATTAGTATGAATGGTGCACGTCCGCCGCTGGAGGTATTGGAATTCGAAGCAGATACCCATCAGTGCCAATAGCCGCAGCCGTGAGACTTACCACTACTATATTACCTAGATTGAGTGGCTAAGGTATTTCGTGCCTAATCTTCAAGTCTTTTTCATTGATAGACTTACCGTAAATATTAGATACCTAACCTATCTCACTATTATTCAGAGCCCGATTGTCATGTATCTTCAATCTCGCTAAACAGGGTTACGAATATAGACTGCACTAAACCGAAAAGAGGTCAGTGTACTAATCATTACGAACGACTTTTACTATGGGACCAACCCTGCAATCACGAAAAAATATCAGAATTTTCATGGAAAACAGTCATCTGTTAAGCCGTTGAGAGACGAAAAATTTATGGAACAGCTGATTTTTTTTCGTAATTTCAGAGATGGTTCCTTAGTAAAAGTTGTTCATAATGATGAGTACAATCACCTCCTTTCGGCTTAGTACAGTCTATATGGGTAACCCTGTATACATAATTGTTTCTATAAACAACCTATAATAGAGCTGATAGTCTTAATACGGCTGAACAGATTTTCATGAATCATAGACAAAACACGCGATAAGTCACATAAAAAAAAAACTTAAAAGAAATGGTTGAACCGTGTCGGAGCTATACGATGTCACAGACAGACACGCAGATACTCACGTTAAACTTAGGTATTACATCCCTCTTTTTTCATCGGGGGTTAAACACGACTTAATGTACTGACTTGTAAAAAATCTAAGCTGTAGGAATAAAAAAATAATTATAAACAGTTAAATTATATTAGAAACAAGCTGTGGGAAAAATACCAATAATTACTACGCTCGTGGTTTTACCCGCGGCCGCGTGAACATTCCGTCAGTAATTCAGGATATCTGAAATATACGGACATTTTTGCACACACGGTCATCTGACCCCAAACTAAGAAAACCTTGTGATATGGCTGCCAGAGACTGATATATATAAATATATATATTTCTCAATACATATTTAAATAAATATTAACACCCAGATATAGAACAAACACAAATGTTCATCACATAAATGCTTGCTAGGGTTTGTGTGGGAATCGAACCCACACACCTCCAAGCGTAAAAGACAGGTTCACTATCAACTGGACCAACGGGACTGAAAAACAGTAAAATGACTGCTAATATTAGGGCTATAATCATCAAAACCCTATAACTAGTAAGTTTGTACGACTAGTATAAAAATATCCTCCTTCGATCACGCTTTATCCATTAGTCGACGGTTATCTGACCGATCAATGCAATGCAGTAATAGAACGATATGGCCACCGGAGCGGCGCGCACTGAGCCGTAATAGATGAAATTAGAAGCAGGTCCTCTACGATGCAGGCCACAGCTGCCCCCCGATAGCTGCTCGTAAACGGGGCTTTACCTATTTGATTGTTATAGAACTTAATGCTACATCATACTAATATCTCTAGTTGTTCGTCCCGAATATAGACCTCGTGACGCCTATATCTTATTTATTTATATAAGTCCACCTACAATGTGTACATCAATCATCATCATCATCAGCCAGAAGACGTCCACTGCTGAACATAGGCCTCCCCCTTTAACCTCCACACTGAACGACAGCCTGCCTTTTGCATCCACTGGATGCCAGCGACTCTTGCTATGTCGTCGGTACATCAATACAATATATCAAAACTTTGAACAGAAATAAAAATATAACTAAATGTCACAATAATTACAGGTGAAGACAGCATGCAATAATATTGAGCGATAAAATAAAACAATAGCAGTTAAATTAGTTAAACATAACAAATGAGATATAAAACTTTTTTTTAAACATTCAACGTTTTGTCAGGTATAAAAATTAAAATTAAAAAGTCAAGTAATAAATGTCACAAAGAAAATACAAATAATTAAAAACTTCGCAACCTCTAGATTGATTTTGCTCATTGAAAAGAATAAACTACTAAATTTCATGAAGATCAGACCAATCATCAGCAAGTTACTGTCGAATAAATTATGCTTATTATCTTTTGAGATGGAGGCGATAAGTCCTGCACTGATGATGATTGGGATGTATTGTGCATTTTCCTCTAGCAGCATCTACCCAAGCCAATCCAACTCCTTGAAGTATCGGAGTGAGGCTCTGGAGCGCTGGCACAGTTGCTTCAGTTAGCGTAGTTGGAAGTGTAAATAATGATGAAAACTAGGTAAGTTGTTGTGGTGACGTGGATGATGAGATTAGCCTCATGCTACCCGGTAGCGAGTTTAGTTTCTACTGTTGCTTCACAAAGGCACATCACGTGCTCTACAGTTTCGTTCTCCTTCCTCGAACAGATGTTTAATCATTCATAGAAATGCTGACTTGTCTTATTAAAATCCAGTAAAACAATTTATTATCAAAAAATATTAATTAAAGAGAATAAATTAAAAATGTACTAACTAGAACTTATAAAATAAATGTATATTATTTACTAACTAGCGACCCGCCCGCCGGCTTTGCACGGGTGTAATTTACGTGCGAAGTCGGGTCGGGTCGCTAGTTATATATATAAACCTTCCGTGAAAAATTATGTAACTGATGGTGAAAACCGCTTCAAAATCCGTTGCGTAGTTTTAAAGATTTAAGCATACATAGGGACGGACAGACAGCGACAGCGACTTTATTTTATACTATATAGTGATAGTGATAGTGATGATGACGATGAAACACGCCGTCCAAATCGCCACCGAGTGCCAGGGTCCCCAGAATGCTGCCATTATTACCCCGCAAGAGGCTCGCAAATGCGCAAGGCTCAACTTATTGGAACTTCTCGTGAAACCTATGGCATATGAAACTAGTTTAGTGGCGTTGGCCACCCCGGTGGCAAAGGTATATGAAACTAATTTAGTGGCATTGGCCACCCCGGAGGAAAACCTTAATTTAACTGGCCTGTGTGTGTTTACTTACCTGATACTGTTTTATTACAATAAAATTCGAAGAGTTTAGAGTTTTGACGCTATTTCAAAATGCACTGACGCATTAACTACGAGATTTCACAAATAGAGACCGTTCACTCCCGTTGTCCACCACTAGTGGAAAGTGACACATTTTTGAAAAAGTACTGTCCAGCAGGGGTGGTCAGCGACACAACTTTTTAAAATATTCTCATCGTCCACCACTGGCATGCATTATTTAAAATAATTCTATTTGTTCACCACTGACACCATTCACTTAATTATTATTCTCACTGACCTACCACTTCACATAATTTAATTACATGGAATTTTTATATTACATACTTACTTTTTACGTCATACTTACGGCAAAATTGAATTATAACTATACAAACTTATCCATATTTATTTATATCACTAAAGAGGTTAAAAGAATACAGAGATATATAGAGCCCGGTTGTCAGAAAGAGATAGCTTATAAATTCAGTATGGGTTGTGGTATGGGAACTAAATTAACTCAAGACAATTAATTACCTGATATTTATTTTGCCACACAAAGCGGGTAAGACGTATCTACCTTCGCTTATATATAACGTTATTTGAATGTATCATAATATAATTAAGATTGTTTGATATGGTACTAAGATACCATAATCAAAATTAATCACTCATCACACGAATTTTATAAATACGAAAGTCAGTTTGTTACCGTTTTATAAATATTGACATTGATATTTCCATTAATAAGTTATAAAGTTATAATAAGTTCCATAAGTTACTTCCGTTTCAAAGGCAATTAACAAAGATTTTGCACTTTAATTTGAAAAATTCTTTACCTATTGTATTAAGTAAGAAATGACTTGTTAATTTAAGGTTTGCATGTTAGCATTAAGTTTAAAAATTAATTGTTGAATATTTTATTAATTATCAATTTATAAACACCCACAATGATGTTATTATAATGCACCTAGGCATACATAGTTTTAGAATGTGATACAGATCATTTAAATGTAAATTAAACACTATTTTAAAATCATTGCATTCTGTTTTGTATAATAAAAATAATAAAAAAATATTGGGACATTTTTGCACACACGGTCATCTGCTGACCGCTGCTTGAATTTATTGCAGTTTATCGCTACAACTCAAATTGATGTGATAAAAAAATGGAAATGACTATCAGCTTGGCAAGTTACAAGTTTCTATGTCTAATAGTTTAGAAGTGCGGGGGGGGGGGGGACGGGGGGGGTACTTTTTGCCACTTTACCGGGTCACATTTCACAAAAAATATACTTGATAAAAAGTGATGTATGAAATCTTACCTTCATTTTAAATTACCTATTAAATGATAAGACTCGCGAGGAAGCGCAGCGAAAGAAAAAAAACATACCCATTCCACATGTACCAGAGCCACACCCTAAATGCAAAGTTATACTTTTAAAATTGAGATCTATATTAAAACTGTAATTGTACAAAATTTCATATAAAAGTTACAGGATCTCAAAAATTAGGACGGACAGACAGACGGACGGACGGACGGAACGAACTTATAAGGGTTTTATTTAGTGCTACGGGGAACCCAATCTTGGAGTGTTCAAGTCTAGGGTTAATAGGTTATTACTGGGCAAACGTGCTTCAACTTTGACAGCATCATCGCTTTTCATCAGGCGAGATCGCGGTCAAAAGTTAGCCAAGTCCGAAGTAAAAAAATAAAAAAAATGCTGTAGAAGTAAAAAACAAAAAAAACAGGTAAAACTGCGGAACACAGCTATGTAGTATGATATAAATATATTAACTAGTAAGATTCGCTTCTTACCAGTACAATCTAATCTTGAATACTTTGATTTTTAAAGTATTAACTGGGAAATTACGTGAAAAATTTGATGTAATCAGTTTTTAGGTAGTTTTCATGAGATTGGGTATTTTTAGGTAGACAGACGAACAAGATAAAAATCGACGCAGTCTGAGAATTATAACTGCGTATTTTCTTCGGTTGCACCTTGTTATGAAATGTTATCTCTACATAATAATCCCAGCAAAAACAATTAAGTACATAGGTTAAGATTATGAAAATAGCATCGTCGTCCAAAGTCGTTGACTAAAGATCGATCTCAATGTTGTCGACAGCCAAGCTCTTTAGCATTTTCTTAAATTATATGTACTACAATATTGATGTTCAATTTGCTCAAATTAAATTACCTAGTTTCTGTCCTTCATTAAAATATATTTTTAATGAAAAACATACTGGTATCATTATATAATTTTTTTGCGTGGTACTAGATAAATCTTTGATCATTTTTAATAAGAGATTTTTTTTAAACACGTGCTTTAGTATTTTATTTTTAAAAGGTTTGTGTGCGGTCCTAGCACCGCACACAAACCGAGGAAAGTAAAGTAATTTCACATTCACTTTTCTTGAGTAAAGAGGGTCAATCGACTGAAACAATTTACACTCACCTACTCGAACCTATTTTGCATCATAATTATATTAGTTTGCAAGATAATTTTGAACGCATTATAATTACTCTGATTTACTTATTTATCAACGAATTTCGCAATATGTTGCAAGTCATCAATATAATCGTTAGAGATTTTAAAATTCACTCTCAGATAAGGCGATTAGTACTTGTAATTTTTAAATGATTACGTAGTTGATCTGACACCACCATAGTAATTAGTATAAAGGGTAAGTGTGAACCACTGGAGATATCAATATTTTTAATTCACTCGTGCTGCAAAACAGTCGCGTCCATTTCACAACCGAATCGATCGCAGTGCATTTAATTTCCCGAAGTTCTATGAAAAACCGTTAAAATCAATAACCGTAACACTTTGAAATGATCCTGAATCACCATCAATTTCAACTGGTGTGAGCAGGGACAGCATCAGCATCTTCGATACACAGTTCAAATCCAGAAGAGTTGCAGTGGTGACTATGACGAGCGCGATGGTCGACATGGTGGATAGTAAGACCTTAGTAGATAAACTAAAACCAAGATCTGTATCAGCATGGTGCTCTGCGCACTGGAAGAAGATATTGGCCGAGTTCATGTCGACAGCCATGCTCCTGCTTTTCGGTTGTATGTCAAGTGTACCGATTGATGGTTATGCTGAACAGTTTTATATTTATTCTCCGCTCGGATATGGATTAACTGTCATGTTCAATGTCCAAATTTTTGGACACTTATCCGGGGCATATATGAACCCGGCCGTGACGTTGGCGTCGGTAATATGGGGGAATACTTCAGTCACCCTGGGAATATGTTACTTTATAGTCCAAGTTCTGGGATCTACAATCGGCTACGGCATCCTTGTAGGTATCACGCCGATAGACGTGACAAATGGTGTTTGCGTGTCAAAGCCACATCCAGAGCTTAACGCTTTTCAGGCTCTGGCTCTTGAGATTCTTCTGACTGGTGTACTTTCTTTCATCTGCTGTTCTCTATGGGATCCAGTAAATGAACACCGGCAAGACTCAAGTCCAATCAAATTTGGTTTAGCTATTTTAGGACTAGCCTTAGCAGGAGGTCCACTGACCGGTGCCAGTACGAACCCCGCCAGGTCCCTGGGACCTGCCCTGTGGACTGGCATGTGGACTCTCCACTGGATATATTGGGTTGGCCCATTCATTGGCGCTGGTTTGTCTGCGACATTCTATAGGTTTGTTTTGTTTGAAAATGATAAAAATCTTTCTACACTTTGATTTATTGTTGTTTGACTGAGTTATAATGTTATAAGATTAAATTTAAATAACATTTTTTGTCTAAATTTTAATATTTATACTAAGTTAAGTAGCTATTTTGTATAAATGTGTATTAAATCTAGATGATAAAACATCCATCGATGTGTTTATTAGGGCTAGTCTTAGCAAGAGGTCCACTGACCGGCGCTAGTATGAACCCCGCCAGGTCCCTGGGACCTGCTCTGTGGGCGCATTCATTTGACTGCAATATTTTATAAGCTAATTTTATTTAAAAACGATAAAACCTGACTATGTTTTGATTTCTTGTTGTTAGATTGAGTGATGTTATAGGATTAAATTAAATTAAAATAATAAATTATCTTCTAAATTTTAATATTTATATTGAGTTAAGTTTGGTAACTATTTTGTATATTTGTTGATGATATTGACAATACATCATGAATTTATTTATTGTTATTTGATAGAGTGATGTGAGGATTAAATGTAAATAGTAAATTATTATCTAAATTTTAATATTTATATTAAGTTAGTTAAGTTGAGTTATCATCCATTTATGTGTTAGTCTGTGGTTAAATATCACATCTCCCAAAACTTATATATGATTTGTTATTCTAAATATAACGGCAAATTGAAAACATGGTGTTTTATTATAAAAATCTCCAACAAATGCTTCTGCTGCGTGATTGTGGAAAATAACTTTGAAGCAGAATAACAATGGAAAAATGTCCCGTAGCAAAAAAATTAAGAAATATGAAGTTTTAGTGCAAAAAGTAGAGCCTCATAAATCCAATCACGATTAAAATGGCGTATACAAAAACTTAAAAAAAAAAAAAACGTGTATTACCACTAATGGTCAGTAAAGAATGCCTTTGCATGATGGAAATTTCGCCTAATAATACTGATGGAAGAAGAGCAGGCGTGGGGGCGTCATGGAGATTGAAGATACTAAGAATACGCCAGATTTAAAAAACAAGACACCAAAGCCAATAATCTTAAACTTTCGTGTATCACAGCAAATACTAATTAGAAATAGTAAAAAAGTGCAAAACTGCAAAGGATATTATGAAATTGAAAATACCTTCGAAAATAAAAACCTCCTCAACAAATTGCATTTAAAACGCAAGCTCGAAACTATAAAATGTGTATTTGGAAAGAAGTTTTATTTTGGTGGGGAGGGGGGGGGGGGGGAAATAACCAAAATGTCCATGAAACGCCTTGGCTACGCCCATGCAACTGGGTGTGTTACGTTCAACATCGAGACGATGACTACAGAAAATTCAAAAGTAACAGACACCAAGTCTGTTAAGGCTAGATTACTAGATGCGGAAATAAAGGACCAGAATACTAACACAGAGCAGCAGCCCCGGCAGCACTCCTGATATCTTACCAGTGTGGCTGTGGACGGCTAGGATATAAGGCGCAATGCAAAGGAAAACAGAGGTAAGGCTAGTACACAAGACGCGGCTTTGCAAGACAGTCAAGTGAGCAGCAGCAGTATGTAAGAGGACCAGGACGAGCAAAGAGTCCAAACAGAAGAAATAGTCAGAATCACAGAAAAGAGATCTGTCTTTAATATGACGTCTTAATACTCCACAGATATACAAGATCTGTGTAATACTCGGATTATGTCTTTGAATAGAAGTAAAAAAAAAAAAACTTTTCTGTGGTCAGAATCATGGATATTATGCATTATCTATACTAATATTATAAAGAGGAAAGATTTGATTGTTTGTTTGTTTGTTTGCATTGAATAGGCTCCGAAACTACTACACCGATTTGAAAAATTATTTCACTGTTGGGAAGCTACTCTATCCCCGGGTGACATAGGCTATAATCTATACCCGTGAGAAGCTGGGGCGGACCGCTAGTATATTAATAAAAGTGTTGATGTTTATGTACTGGGTGGATGTGTCTGCTTAGAGTTCACAGACTACTTTAATTTTACCAATTTACAAAATTAAATTAAGTTCGGTGTGGAGATAGATTTTCTGAAAATTTTACAGATGTAGCAGATCAGTCAAAAATGCAGGCGCATTTAGTCCTGTGCCGTTTTTTTGCGTTGTTTTTATTTGTTTGGCTTTTATATATTTTTGTGTTTGTGATCGGTTGGTCACATAATAAAGTAGTTCATTATAATGAAAACTACTATACCTCCTTTTGACTTAATAAACCGTTCCGTTTAACACTAAATGTTTTTTTTTTTTTTTAATTAATATAACTTAGGTACCTAGGTAGGTCCAATATGTTAAATTTTATGACGAATTTCAAATTATGTGGTGAAGAATAAACAGTTACGAAAAAGAATAAAATCATTAGGAAAATTATATAAAATGGAAATAAGTAAAAATCTTTTTCGTTTACAAATGACATGATCACCATGAGAAAAAAATAAGGGACTCTTCAAAAACCAACAGAAAATAACGACTGTGGTCCACAAATTAGGGTGATAAATCACGGAGTATCAAATAAATTATTCACGTGGCTGCTTCGAGTCGCTTCGAACAGACCTCGTGAATCTTCCAGAGACGTGTATTATTATGACACAAAAAGATAAATAAAGAAATGAGTATTGAGTATTTAGGTTAGTTAAGCCTTTTTAGGACAGTTACGTTCGCACTCGCTTCGACACCTTACCATATTTTAGCTCTCTTGTTTGTCTAATTTGAGTTTACACAAATTACCTAAAGATATATATGATTATTTACGGGATATTTACCGTGGTAAGGTTGTTGAATGAGCTCCCGATATACAAATTATCTGTTTGCTAATGAAATACTGGATTACGCGGAAAGGATGTCTAAGCCGATATTATTATAAACAACTTTTACTATGAGGCCTACCATAAAATCGCGAAAAAAATATCTGCTGCTCCATACATTTTGTCGAGTGTGAACCTTCGACCAAAATAAATAAAGCGCATTTTTGAAGATTACAAAATGAGCGCCGGTGCTCACTTGGTTTCAGTTGGTCTCTAGCCGTAGGCAGTGCGACACGCGTCTATTACATGATAACGAAACATCTGACAAAATTATGCCTTCGTGTGCTTTCCCGAAGTGTAAATACAAATCAAAAACCGCTATCCATTTTTTGTAACAAATGTACTGTACATGGTTATAATTAGGTGTTGAAGTATATGTCCGACGGTTTTGACTCGTTTTTACTGAGCAAGTTCAATGGTTATGGCCCGTCCATTCTATTTATTTTGGTCGAAATGTGAACAATGGGTGTGAATGAGCGTTTTCTATTTAACAGCTGGTGTATACACCCTTTCTGCGTAGCCCAGTATAAACTAAATTTTATGAAAAATAACTATTACTGATTAAGAAAACTAAAAACATGCTTATGCGCCTCGTTAAAACAAATGACTAGATTCAATTATATTATGAAAAATATATGATACAGCTGATATTTTTTCACGAGTCCTTGAACAAAAGTTGTTAGTTTGACGTTTTGAATGCGCCCTTAGGAGAATGCTAACTGATTACCAGTAACCCTGTATACTTGGAAAGAAGTTTCAAATTGATACGGCAATTAAAAGTATGTCGAAATCGACTTCCGAGATTTGATTACGTTAGTAATTAACAAGTGAAGGTAATAAATAGATGGTTACGCAGAAAGTATATACTAAGCCGAAAGGAGGTCATTAAACTCATTAATTGAATACAAACATTTACAATGGCGCAAACCTAAAAAAAACAGCTGTAGGTACCATAGAAATAACTTCAGCCACACTCAACAAAATGTACGAAACAGCTGTTATTTTTCGCGATTTCAGGGTTAGTCCAAAATGTTACTCATATTGATGAGTATAATGACCTCCTTTCGGCTTAGGACACCCTTTCTGCGTAACCTTCTATAAATGTGTAAAAAATACAGTCAGATTGAGAATTTGATTGAGTCTTCTTGATGCGAATAACATGATAATATTTAGAACGCTGTTTATATTGGACACGTAAGTTTGTTACAAAGCTAAATTAGTAAGCAACTAATCACATTCATCCCACCGCTTACTGGACAAGTACATTCCGTAAAGGGTACATTGTTGCAGACGAGTGACGAGGGTGTGATGAGCGATACGGTTGTTGAAGTTTCGGAACGCACCCCTTGAACACTTATACCCATGGAGTATATCACGGTTCAGGATGTAACATGATGAAAGATTCAGATATTATGTGATGTTTAAGGTGCGGCCAACTTATACTGGGTTCACGGAGTGGTGGTGGTAAACCGACAGGAGGTTATTGTACTGATTTTTATACCTAACCACTTTTACTATGAGCGTAGGTATTTGCGCCATAGAATCCAAAACGTGGATATTCGCTAAAGAACCAGAGTCACCGACATAGCTGTTAAAATTTACAAGTTGAAGTGGCAATGGGCAGGCCACATCGCTCGAAGAACCGATAAACGATGGGGAAGAAAGGTTCTCGAGTGGAGACCACGAACCGGAAGACGCAGCGTAGGTAGGCCTTCCGCTAGATCGACGACATTGTGAGAGTCGCGGGCATCCAGTGGATGCAGATGGCAGGCTGTCGTTCAGTGTGGTCACAGGGGGAGCCCTATGTTCAGCGGTGGACGTCTTCTGGCTGATGAAGATGACTATGAGTCCAACCCTGAAAACGCAAAAATATAACAGCTGTACCATAAATTTCGTTGAGTGGCATAAAACTCCGGATATTTTTCTCGCTTTATTGGTTGGTTTCATAAAAGTCATTCATAATGATAAGTAGGTACAATGACATCCTTTTGGTTTAGTATCATCAATCCGTATCACCTTGAATGTAAGGCTGAACAGGAAATTCACCATTGGCATTGCACCAGTTTTTTAAATCAAAACTGAAAGTAAATTTCAGTTCCTTTTTTTTTTTTTCCTGACTATACAGAAAATTTTCATACCTTTTTTACTGTACCACTTAACGCAAAATGTGTAAATAACTCACTCATTTTTACGCACACTAAAAAACTTGTAGCGACACTAATGAACTAAGTAATAGCATGCAAAATAAAAGGACGATAAGATCGTCTGCTGGGTAATTTCGACTAAAGGCATGTGTTTGCATCGGCCACGCCACCCACACGAGAGGTAACTTTCTTGTTTGTCGAAATCCGCAGGTCAATCGGAAATCGCAGGTAAAACCGCAGAGTGCAGCTAATATGCTATAATCCCAGTGTAATAGTGCTAACAGACGCACGGATTTGGTTGACGAACCACCGTCTGACCAACGGGAGGGAATGAGAAAATGTTCTCTTTCTCTCCCATTGGTTGGACGGCGGTCCGTCAACCAAGTGCGTCTCGTCTGTTAGCACTATAATATTGAACGTAGTCTTATTGACGTAGTCTGGACGGGAAATACGTTTCTTACAAGTTAAAATTACATACCTTTTTTTTACAGACCCCGCGAGTTCTCCTACTTTGCATGTCTGTGGCATTAAGTTGGATCATTGCTCCAAGTAGTATACCACATAATTAATTTCTATTATTTTGAACTCCGTCATCTTGGAAATAGCACATCAGACGTTTATAAATTTAATAAAAAAATTGTGCCACAGTAAACTGTTTTTTTTTTTTTAAGTTGATGGCGTTGCAGTTCTTTCTTGACTTCAATGATACAAATGACGCAGCACGCTGGGCTTCCATACAATTAGACGTGCTTAGACTTATGGTGTTTATAATGCAAAAGGTCTCTGAGTAAAATCGCAATCAAATCGTAAGTTAATAAGGTTAATCAATATTCAGATTCAAGATCATGATTAGATTAGATTAGGTATTATTATCCAAATCAATAAAAATTTGGAAAGTACTGATTGATTGACTACGTTATTGTTCACACCATATAATATTCTGACGGAAATAACATTAATCAAATAGGTAATTAGCGATTTCAAATCTGATTAAGTACTTAGATTAGGTAGGTTGAAAAATAAAAAGTTGACCGTCACGGGACGCCCACCCAGCAGATGTGAAACATGGCATCACGTCCATCACGGCGTACAAGCACAGAAGACATAATAGGTACAAGCTAGTTTTGTTGCTATATAAGGCTCACCAAGATGTTTCAAAAGATGCTCAAAATCTACGCGGTTTGTAAATTACAGTTGGTAATTGATTGATGTATATATGAAAATGAAATATTATGATCTATTGAAATTAAAGACTTTGTAAAGATCAACGCTTGGTAAGTCTAAACATGGTCTAACGCAGCTAACAGACGAGACGGTTTGCTTGACGGACCGCCGCCGTCTGACCAACGGGAGAGAAAGAGAAAAAAACCTGTTAGAACTAATAGTAGATGTTGTTTTATCTGTGGTGCAAACTTAGAAGATGACATTTAGCGCTTCTCTGACCTAGATAGATAGATAAGATAAGATAAATTTATTTCCAAAAATACGAATTAACTACATTTTTAACACAATAATTATAGTTAAGGTACATTAAAATTCATGTAGATAATTTGCAGACATTTCTGCGGTCCCACACTAGGCTCAAGGCCCGTAATATGGAGACCAACAAAACGAAACACAATATAACTATTATTATTTTAGGAGGCATTCTAGCGAATATATAAAGTTACAGATTATCCTAGTGAGTGTGGAGTGTTGTGTATGTGTGTGTGTGTGTGTGTGTGTGTGTGTACTTGTTTGTGTGTATGTGTAATGTGGTGTGGGATTTGCGTGGATGTGTTTGACCTTGAATGAGTGGATGATGAAATAAAATTCTCACTGCTCAGTACGTATCCGGGTAATTAAGTTTTCGGTGTCCTCATATGACAAAGTTAGTAACCATTCCTACCTATGCTATGACCCTTCCTCAACCCACACATGGAAAACATTAATAGGCTTTTCTATACTACCTCGTGCAATGGCAAATACGCTCACTCACACTCTCTCTCATCTCGTTTTTACCCTTTGGTACGGAACCCTAAAAATCATACAATTATGTACCTACTATAATTTAAATCACACAGCAAAATAAAACAATTCATTTTACGTTTATCGATTTATACGTCCCTAAAATTTTACTCAAGTTGACGCAAAGATCTTATATGTTATGTAGATATAGTATAGGTAGAACATCCTTGAGTTGACGTAACCTTGTTATCACAGAATGGAAAAAATAAATTTACTTCTTGTTTCTAGATAATCCACGCTAAATGCAGTCCCGTTTTAAAGATCAAATACACTTTTACTATTTATATGTACAGGCTTTGTAATTTAAAGTGGTTTTACACGCAGAAAACCAGTGTTCTTTGTGTTACAAATAACTATAATTTGCTAGACGTTATTACAAAGACATGCCGTGAAATTCCGTCAGCTGTCATTTCAATCAAGCTACATTTAACAGTGGTCAACGTCAACAAGTGGTCAAGGCAAATAAATTGGCCCTTTTTTATCCAATTTTTTTGGGTCAAGGCCTCACCTATGGCGGGAAATTCAAATTTTAAACAGTTTTCTTGTCCTTGTAGCTAGACCGGGTACTTATTGTAAACGATCTTGATGTTTGCGCAAATTGGTTATTATTTTTTACAAAATCATGTAAAGCTTTTTATCTCTAACTTACATTTGTGAAGAAACAAATGTTTACTGTTTCAAACGGTTTATTCACAAATGTAAGTAATATGGTGCGTTACTGTTAAATAGTGTAAGTGTAATAAAAGTGTGTAGTGTAAGTAATAGTGTGTGTGCGTGTGTGTAATAGTGTGTGTGTGTGATAGTGTGCATTATAATGTTAAAAACAGCCAACATTTTGCGCAAACTGTGTTATTTAAAAATAATTACCTGGCTTGGCTACTAGGACCAAAAAACTGTTTAAAATTTGAATTTCCCGCCATAGGTGAATCGTACCACCTTAAAGTCCAATTATAGTAGAACCGTGTTTATCAATAAATATCCTCATTAAATACTATGTTACAATAATAAACTCTGCTGTAATAGACACCTAAATATGTATATAAGTATGTTTTTATAGGTATAATTTTACGGTCATATCACTCAAAGATTACTACATGTAATTTGGCATGTACAAATAATGTAAGTGACTATTGTTATGCGTACAGTGTACAAGTGTTAAGTTTTTTATAATAGTGATATTAGGTTGTAATTTATTTTTGACTATGTTTTGCTTCTATTGTGCAGGTGCAGACTGCTTGTATTTCAAGTAGAAAGTTTTCATTTTTTTTTAGAGATAGATCTACTTTTCTTTTACAGCGATGGTGGCCGAGCGGTAGCATCTGTGCTTTACAATCTAATAGTACCCAGTTCAAACTTCGGCCATGTACCAATGACTTATATTTGGTACCTAAATAATTTACTTATGTGCAGTTTTAAATGTCATCACACAAAAACGACGAAGGGAAAACATCGTTAGAAAACTGGTATGTCCAAGAACCTCAAAAGTTCAAAGATATAAATATGACATTCAGCAACATGGACAGGGCCAGCATGATGGATTAGGGCCTATTCTCTCTCTCTCTCTGTGTCCCAGCAGTGGGAACATGATAGGCTGAAATGATGAAACATTTTCACTCTCTTTAAAAATAATCTTACTTAGGTATGCCAATACAAACTAGTAGTAGATAAAATCTACATCCCCGAGACTCGCCACTTAGCCCGATCTTCGGTTTTTTGTTTATGGTATTTTGTTTTGTAACTTCGGTTTTTAACCGACTTCAGGAGGAGGTTAACAATTCGACTGTATGTTTTTTCTAGAATGTTTTAATTTTTCGACTCTTTTTACCGTGTCAAAGCGAGAAAGGCGTATAGAAAACATTGTCGTTCTCGCTCGACAGTTTGTCGTTACCTACACATTTTGCTAAAGTTATGAATATGAACGTGCCACAAACAAAAGCCGCTCCTAAATACCTCATAAGATGTTTCCTTGAGACACAACGCGTGCCTAAAGCCCGTAATATGCGAGTTCGCACCTCCAGGCGCTTGCTTACTTACAGCGGGATTGTAAAGGATACGTCCTTTGAACGTCTAGTGTAGTTTATAAAGCGAGCAACTCTACCTATGCTGAATGGTACAATACCCTCTTTGATGTAAGTTGGCTGGATTACAGCGGGCAATGGAGAGAGCTTTGCTCGGAGGTTTTTTGCGCCATAGAATCCGAAACGTGGATATTCGCGAAAGAAACAGTCACCGACATAGCTGTTAAAATTTGCAAGTTGAAGTGGCAATGGGCGGGCCACATCGCTCGAAGAACCGATAATCGATAGGGAAGAAAGGTTCTTGAGTGGAGACCATGAACCGGAAGACGCAGCGTAGGTAGACCTCCCGCTAGATAGACCGACGACATTGTGAGAGTCGCTGGCATCCAGTGGATGCAAAAGACAGGCTGTCGTTCGGTGTGGCGGTTAAAGGGGCCTATGTTCAGCAGTGGACGTCTTCTGGCTGATGATGAATGTTGTCATTTTTTTTTATTATCGTGGATAATTCCGCCTTTGATTACCAACTCGCCTGTTGGTAAGCGACGATGTGGTCGAAGATGAAGCACGCAGACTTAGAAGATACCTATTTACTCTGGCCTTGAAAAGGCCCAGATTATATCTCTCAACAAACAATTTTATATGTGTTTCATTTCTGCAGCAGCAGTGGAACACGCTGCTGATAAAAAGAGAGAAAAGTACGCAGCCTTAGAGCCGCATAACAACTTCGTATTCGTTGCCGTAGAGACCATGGGTTGTTTTGGGGACTGAGGCCAAAAAGCTAATTTCAGAGATAAGGGAAAGGTTCAAAGAAGTGTGGTGACTCCCGCACCGGCTCGTTCCTGGTGCAAAGGTTAGCCATTGCTATATCCAACGTGGTAATGCAACGAGTGTTTTGAGCACCTTTGCGCCGGGAACAGTTATGGATTTACGAAGTTAAGTTTTTGGTGACTAATTTATCTGTTAATTAATTAGATTAATTAATCTGTGTAATGTATTTTAAATAAATTACTTGTATTTGACTTTTTCTTCTTCTAGAAATTGGCAAATATTTTACAATTAGTTTCGAATGTTTTGATTGGCATCAGTGGTCGAATTGGGCTTACGAACCGGAATGCATGCAACCCTTCAAACTTTGCAAACTTTTAAACGACTGTCCAAGAAGGAAGGTAATGTTTTTGGGTTGTAAGCATGTACGTATGTTCCTGGGTTCATGTAGTACCTCCTGTAGCTTAAACGGTTTGACCGATTTTAACGAGTGAGGTGTCGTTGGATTCCTTTACAAAACGGAACGGTGATTTCACGAACTGGAACGGCGTTCCGGTCCATTTCAAGCACTGATTGGCATAAGTAAGATTATTTTTGAAGAAAGCGTAAATATCTCATTTTTTTAGCATATCATGTTACGGCTGGGCTGGGACACAAGCCATCTCTCTAGAGAGAGAGAATGAGAGAGAGTGGATGGGGCCTAATCCACTATGCTGGCCCAGTGCATGTTGATGAATGTCATGTCTTTGAACTTCGGAGGTTCTTGGACATACCGGTTTCCTCACGATGTTTTCCTTCACCGTTTTTGAGCGATGCCATCGAAACTGCACATATTAGTAATTTATTTAAGGATCTGGCTACCAATCGGAAAATAAATAAAACTCTCTATTTCAAAGCAAAATAATATTAACTGACTACAGTTCAGCCGCTGTGAGAATGTGTCTGACAACTACAATAAGATCGTTAAGATCGAGTGAATAAATATTTTCTTTTAATATTTTACTGTAGTATTCGGTTTTCAGCTACATGCTTACGTTCAAAAAGCAAGTAAGAGTGATCCAAATTTATGGTTTTCATTTAACTTTTATGTAATGTTATGGCAACTGTCAGACGCATTCTTTCAGCGGCTCCACTTTAATAATTAAATCTTGAAAAAAAAACTTGACCTAAAATGCTGAAATTTGGCTGGTAGATTCCTTGTTGACATCTTCTTATAAAGAATTTTACGACAGGGCCACGACCTACTAAGCTAAAATTTGGCAGGTAGATTCCTTGTTGACATCGTCTAGATTTTACGACTGGGACGAATTCAAATAGTCAAAAGGGGGTTGAAGGTTCATAATATTACGAAATTCGGTGCAGACGATGTTGCTGTCAATAGCTCAGAATAGGTACACAATAGTACAAGGCAACAACTAGTTTAAGTTGATAACGTTTAAGGTGTAGGTATTTATTACACTAAAGTCAAATTTTTAGGTTTTCGTACCCTACGGGTAAAAACGGGACCCTATTACTAAGTCTACGATGTCTGTCTGTCCGTCTGTCCGTCTGTCCTACTTTCAAACCGTACCTACTAGATAGCCAGTTGAAATTTCCACAAAATATGTAATGATACGGCGGATTAATTAAGAAATAATAAAAAAGTCATAACGTAAAAACAAAATGGAAAAAAACAAAAAACGTATTTTATTTATATTACATAGGAATTACTCACGTATGATTAAGCCGGTTACTCCGACTATAGTATCAACCGCATTAGACGGTCTTAATCGGCTTAATCTTACGTGAGTAATACGGTATGCTAAAAAAAATTAACCTATGCCAATTCCAAAACCATTTCGAGATTTTATGTTACTAACCCTTATTTTTCTACTCTGACCCTTTAAAACGATAAGATGTCATTTATTTTAACATAAAACTAAGAAATCATTCGACTTTCATTGACCTCTAAATGACGTCACGGTGTAGCATTTTATTTTCTGTGCCTTTTAAGAATAAAAATATTATACATTTGACACACTGTTCGTCACACAGAATAGAATATTTTTTCATTTCTGTGGTTTGACTGTCTGGTTTTTTTCAGGGCTGCCAATATGGGGTGCTTTTTTAGACTTCTCAACGCAAAGAAATTTTGTGCTGTATGGTGACGTCAGATAATTTCAATTTTCAAAAAAATATTGTAAAATAACTACTCAATAGAAAACAAAAATATTGAAATTAGTTTCTTAAAATAGCCATCTACGAAATAAAAATATAAAAAAAAAATACAAAAAAAAAAAAACTTTACATACCGAATTCCCGTGTAATATAAATAAAATGTGTGAAAACCACGTCAGTTTCAATAATAAAAAACGTATTATTTGTATTAGCTCTAATGCTAACGCTAGCCCGTCTAGCACTTGGCCAGGTTTTTTTTTGGACCCAAGCAACAAATCGTTCACAAGTGTATAACAATAAATTATTATTTTGATTAAATTTTGATCTGAAGAAGAACTGACAACCGCTGGGGTAGACGGGTTCTAGAGTGGAGACCGCGT
Organism: Agriopis aurantiaria; assembly: GCA_914767915.1. Taxonomy (NCBI): domain Eukaryota; kingdom Metazoa; phylum Arthropoda; class Insecta; order Lepidoptera; family Geometridae; genus Agriopis; species Agriopis aurantiaria. Next base: position 4,616,821 of record OU611991.1, on the reverse strand, counting down.
ATTGGCAAACGTAGAGTAGGACGCCCTGCAGCCAGGTGGAGTGACGACCTGCGAAAGGCGGTTGGTGGCAAGTGGATGCGAAAAGCAGAAGATCGTGCCTTATGGCGTTCTTTAGGAGAGGCCTGCGTCCAGCAGTGGACGAACATTAAATAGGCTGATGATGATGATGATTAAATGTTGATAGCCAGATTAGTTCCCAATTCGTATATACCAAATCGATAATCGAATAGTTTTATCTAGTTCGTTTCATCATACATACAGTAAAAAAAATTACTACACACCCATACTTTTGGGTCCATGCTTCTCTCTCTCTATCTCTTCTCTATCTCTACAACCACAACGGATTTTGATGCGGTTTTCACCATCCGTTAGGTAATTTTTCATGGAAAGTTTATATATATATAGTATATACATATATATAATCCTTCCTTGGTTATATAGATAATAAAACATACACCCGTGTGAAGCCGGGGCAGGTCGCTAGTGTACTATAATTTAAGTAAGTATAGTCATTAACTACTACCCAGATAAATCCCCCTCAGTTATGTTTACGTATTATTCTCTACAGCTAACACAGATATGATGTAAGTAACTATCATTGAGATGAGGGGATCACGTTGTTTGTTTATCTTTATTTTAAGAACATTGTTTGACAATGTGTCAGATTTAATGTCACTGTAGTTACTTTGCACTTAGCATTTCACAAAGATTGTCAAGTTTAATACGTAATCATATTTGTAATTGGTTTATCTTGAAGCCAAATGCAATAAAATCTCGGAGGTTACGCTGAAAGGGTGTACCTACTAAGCCGAAAGGGGTCCATATTATCCATCATTCATCATCATCATCAGCCAGAAGACGTCCACTGCTGAACATATACCTCCCCCTTTAACGACAGCCTGCCTTTTGCATCCACTGGATGCCCGCGACTCTCACAATGTCGTCGGTTCATCTAGTGGGAGGCCTACCTACGCTGCGTCTTCCGGGTAATAGTACCTATCATTATGAACAACTTTTACTATAGGAGCAAATCTGAAATCGCAATAAAAATATCACCTGTTTCACAGATAACGGTCATTGCTAATCAATTTTTTTTTTAATATGAAGTAACAATTATTATTTTTTGTGCTGTAAATCCTTGCTTCTCGCCAAATTTCATTATTCTAGGTCAATGGGAAGTACCCCATAGGTTTTGATTCCATTGAGTCTTGACAGAGAGACAGACGGACAACGAAGTGATCCTATAAGAGTTCCTTTTTCCTTTTGAGGTACGAAACCGTAGAAATAACTGATATCGAATCAAGATGCAATGATATCTGAGTTTTGATCCCGAGCACGCTGCACATTTTGATTGACAGGGATTCTCAGTTGGGAATGTTGTTATGCTTTCCATTATAATCCACCAATCTTGTCTGTATCTTATCATGAATACGGTTTTAAAAATATTTGGGAGCAGCTGTGAGATAATACTGTGTTATCTGTTCTCTACCATCTTTGAGCTAGTAGCTAGCTTGGTATTTTTAAGTATTAAACTTAGTGGCTTTTGTATCAATGAAATAAAGAAACTTGAAACTTGAACTTGAGTTTGATAAAGTATTAAGGCGCTACCGCAAAACTTTTAATATTAATCCAGTTTTTATAGTTTTCAAAGAGAAAAAATATATGAATTTCATGAATATCTTTTCTATTTATATTATTGATTCGATACACAATTTAAATTAATTGACAATATATAGATGGAAAAAACCCAAAGAAACCTCTTCTAGGAATTCAAAATAAAATGTTGAAAAAAAAAACTGTTTATGCACATTAGATTTATGTTTTATTCTTAACGTATTCCTTAGTAATATTTTTTTTAACCCATTTACCTTGATCACGCCATAACTTGAGAAAGACGAAGAGTTATTATATTTAAGAGTTTATTTTGACGTACTGAGAACGCCCTTAAGATCATGCTAACTGATACCAGTAACCTTGTGTTAATGTTTCCACCTAATCAGCCAGCTAACTGGAACCTTGTTTCAAAATTGTTCGTAACTGATACTAATGAATGATCGATACAAGGGTAGAGCTGAACTTTGGCACAACTTTCTTACTCTCCCAGAACTTGGAAAATTTGAATTTCTTAACCCCATGAAAATCTTATTATACCTTCTTCTTGATGAAACCTTCCACGCTTTGATAAGTATCAATAAAAGTAATTTTGAGTTTCGTTTCAATAAATTCTGTGCTATTTGATGATCTACAGTTAAAACCAAAGATATTTACTTATACCGTCTTTAAGGTTGTTGAAATTACATATCTATAAATAAAATGTTGTATTTAAGAGTAATTATAAATGCAAACAAATGAATAACTCATGTAGGTATAATAGGTCTTTCTTAATTTATTAAAAATGACACATAAACCAGGTTTAGCGAGGATATAATTAAATACATTACACATATTGATAGCTTTAGGCTGACAATTATGTAAAAAAAAGTAATTTTAATTAAATATAATTTAGGTTACTTAACTTATAACTTCTTACCAAGTTTCATCAAAATAGGACGGAAAATTACACTAGTCCGTTTTGTATGAAAAGTAATAAAGGACATGATGTCCTAAGGACCGTTAAGTACACAAATACCTAGAGTACAGACTGTATTTATCCCCAGCAAAGAAGGTTCTAGCCGTGTCTCAGGATGCAATTACCGAGAAAAATAAAAAAGGCAACCAACTCCGCTCTTGTTTACTTTCAAAGAACGTAAATTCATCTATAACGAAGTTGACTTTAACTCCTTGTTTTGGACGTCTATAATGGAAAAACTACTGCATTTCTCTCAGACTTATTTTATAGTTTCACTATTAACTTTAAACTGTTTAGTTTTTGCTCCAACTTGTTTTATTAGTGCTCTACTTTGGAATCCCGAAGCATTTTGTTAATTTGTACGGTCCAGTCGAGAGGAAGGTCTCCTCTATACGTTAACTCTTGAAACAAGACAAGACCAATTAAAATTAAATACGTAAAGATACTATTTAAGAAAATAGAATCAATACTTTTTCATACTTTCTAAGCACATAGCCTAGTAGTTTCAGTCAAAATACAATCGAATGTAGTGCGTAGGTACTAGGGAATTATAAATAACATAATTATTTTACATTCCATAACTTATATAGGTATGGCTTTAGACGTCAGTAGCTTTACCTGTGGTGAAAGACGTTTTGAACGGTATTTGTCGGATGTTAAGAATACTTTCGTAACTATTCGTACAATTGAGCCCTTATTCACAACCCGCTCACTTAGCTCTTTTTATGATGGTTTATGACAGCAAATCAAATATGTTAAAGTTTGTAATTTGTCAACATTCGTTACGAAAAATGTGATTAGGGTATGGGTAAAATGTGGTCATACGTATAAACTAGCATTTGAGAAAAAAAGTGGTGGCATCATTAGTGAATCTATCTCTTTTCTTTTTTACCATTTTGAAGAAATTAGATAAACAATTGACGTAAGCCTAATTTGTTTACAATCTTTTTATTAACTTGCTACGTTTGTATTTTAGTTTGTTTGTTTAAGTCAAATCTTGCGAGCTGAATTAGAACCACTTCTTCTTATCCTATACGGAGTTGATTTTTTACATGTTGGTTCAGTTCCGATGACAATGCATTTTTATGGTAAGCATGACCTGAATCGATATCCATTAGGATTAGCTGAATTAGAATTCTTCATCGGTCAACTTTGCGATTGAGACCACGAAATTTTGTGTGCGCATTTTATTATGATGGTCGGCTTTAAGTATTACCACGATATTATGGTTGCTATTATGTTTTAAATGTTTATCGGGACTTATCACGTATTCTTTTATTTATGTAAAAATAGGTACCTTTCGCTCAACGTTTCGACCATGTTACAATAGCCGTTGTCATGAGCTGACTGAAAATTGCGCGTGAGTCCAGCGAGAAGAAAAAAAAAATGAATAAAAACAAAAAAAGAGAATAAAAGGGAAAAAGAAGAGTTTAAAAATAACTATGATTGCTACACTCAGGGTTGAGTCCTGTCTAGGGAACTCCTCAACATAAAATGTTGTATATGCATTCCATTATGATAACCCATTCTAAGTGTCAGTTTAGACTCATTAGAGCATACAAATAAAATAAAAAAATGCTATTACTTTTTATAATGCATTTTCAAGATCAAAATGATTACGGTCATAATTTATCTGTGGAAATCTAGCTCTATATCTAGCTCTATATCTATTATAGGCACAAAAAGGCTATGCTACAGTAAATACTGATTTCTGTATTTCTACCTTCATGCTTAGTTGTTTCATTCTTACAAATATTGAGCATTACAAAATAAGCACTTGTTTACGTAGGTTCTGGAAGATTCCCACGCTTGTTCGACTTCCAACAAAGCTTGAAATGAAAACAACAGCCAAGTCTTACAAGTCACGAGAATTTGAATAAGTATAATTCGTCGCATTTTGCTTGTAGCGTTAACGATTGAGTACCCCTTTGCTTGGGTTTACCATATTTTATGAAGTTATAGCACTATTTTAGCATAATATATATTCGCTTGGTATCGATGGTTAACGATAATAAATATGCGGTGTCATTTGTTACCGAAAAAAAAAAAACTAAATTTGTTTGGGTGAATCGACTTAAACCATTCAAAGGCATATTCCAAAGCAATGACATGCTATAGGTACCTAATTATACAGGTTGACTTTTTTCCCGAAACGAAAAAATAATTGAGTGATATAAATTTTTTTTAATACCTGTTTTGTAAATTACCTTAAATCTATTTAGCAACACTAGATAAATGTCAAATTAAAAAATTCTGTAAAGATGTCAATCTGTTTGGTACCTGTCATACCCTGATTTTTCCGTTTCCGTAAAAAAAGTAGCCTGGTATAACTAGACACACTCCATGATATACTAGCTTATTTTATTTAATACCTTATTAAACACTTACAAATAATGTAGAAATGCGCAAATGGAGGACTTATTAGTAAACATATTTGACCAGTCATTCACCAAGTTCGAAAAATTGCTTAAGACATAGTGTCAAAAAGAGAGCGTCTATTCTCACACTTCTGAATAGTTATTTAATTTAATTCGCAGAAATTACGTCTGAAGTAGTGGAGACCTTGTTAGTTTTGACTGGCTTTTTCAAGATTTTGTCCTGCTAAATATTTGCCACAAATGGCAACCCTCTAAACGAATTTGTTGTTAAGGATCGGAAACATTAACTCCTGAGTAACTAACTTTTAACTCCCCGAGACAGACGTTTGTTTCATTCCAGCAGCATTTTCAGTTTCTTAAGTTTCGGTTCTGCGCAAACTTTCCTTTAAGCTGAGACTTTTAATTCTTAGAATTGGCTTAGTGGGTTTGATTCTCAAGTAAAAAGAAGCTAAAACATTTTAGTTATGACTATCTTCTAAAAAGCTGTCTCCATGGAAAACTGTTTCCTAAAAATAAACAAGAACCTAACACACAAAAAAGTAAAAAGTGGCAACACAGAAAGTGTTAGTGGTAGGATTACGTTATTTCTGTTCACGCCATACTAATGGAATTAAATTTGTCGTGCGACTACCAGCCGAAACGTTCCATATTATTAGGTTGTGAGTTAAAAATCCTTTTTTGCTATAACGAACCTGCAATCAAAGCACAATGCACAGTGCACATACGATATAGAACGTAGCAAAGAGTTATAAAAGGTTTAAAGCTATGTAACTAATTATTTGACATCAGATTCACATCATGCATCTCTATGCGATTCATGTAAAGAGTGTTCATGTCACGGGTCACGACTAAAACTCAGACTTATTGCCACAAAACGATAAGAATTTAAAATATTAGATTGGTACAGTGACATGCAAACATATTGAAAAATGCGTGACAGTTAAATTTTAGGTCTCTTCGGCGGATTGAAAGGGGCGAGGGGATTTCGAGTAATTTCGACCGCGTGGTTGGTAGTAGGCTTTGCGAGTTAAGTGACAAGAAGACTAGACAAAGTTCCCCGAGCGCTGCCCAGCCCAACTGTATTATTTTCTTAGCCTCATTCGCAAAATTGTTTTTGCCTAGTTTGAACGTCTGCCTTAGGTAAACATACTTCCGAACTATCTCTAGAGTGAATCCATTATATAATAGCAACCAGTCTCGAAGCCATCTGTTCGTTGAAAATGACTTTGGTTTTATCCAAGTGTTAGATACTTAGAGCCGAATTCGCTAGGACGTCCAGCATCCATTCTAAGCCCTCAAACAATTCAGTCATTATAAGGATGTTGTCTGCAAAATGCAAGTGAGATATTTACTCGACATTGATATTTATACCCAGTTCTGCCTAGTCCCGAGAGTGCGTTTGAGAACAATTTAGGGGAGAAAACATCCCCTTGTCTCAAGCCTCGACGCAGATGAACATGTTTCATTTGCTGGTTTTGGACGATCATTAATGTCGCAGAGTTGTACGTACAAACATCTCATCACCTCGATGTATCGCCAGTCAACTTAGCATCGCTCAGGTGCAACCAGTCTCGTTAGCTCAGGTTTTGACAGAATCAAAAACCTTCTCACAGTACAAGGGAACGTATTTTTTGGTCTTGTAGGTATACAATCTGCCACACTGTGTACATGGGGTTTATTTACCCGGTTTGAAACTTGGCCTATTCCAGGGGCTAAAACTCGTCGAGTTTTCGCACAAGACGGTTCGCAATAATACTAGAAAATAGCTTAAATATACATAATACACATGGTTCAGATCAGAAGTAAGTTACAAAGAATTCAAAGCTGAAAGATTTTTAGGTAGGTACCTATTGGAAACAACTGATTTATGACCAGTTTTCCACGATACAATGAGTCTAAGAGGTATTCTTTTAATTAAAATACTTGAACCCTTCGACTCTATATTCAAATGGCTATGTATTTATCTCTGTTTTCCGAAGTGCAAGATTAAACATCGAGAGCTTCGGTGCGAAATTGGATTTCACCGCATCGCACTTAAGCTCGTGTTCGTATATATTGAACTGGTTCATTCAAATCACATTTCATTCATTATTTCTTTTTCTGGCAACTGCCTTTATTAATTAGACAAAATACAAGCTAACTAATAATAAATTAGTTGACGGTCGGTTTGGATCAGTGGTAGCATATCTGCCTCATGAGCCAAAGGTCCTGGGTTAAATTCCCGACTGGGCAGTAGTTTGAACGACGAATTTTAATAAACAGATATTCAAATTCATCGTTCATACGTCTGGGTCTGGATATGAGTTGTCCATGTCTTTGAGTGTGTTCCATGGCATCTCGACACAGGGAATCCTAGTGTATGGGGAGCTATGAGTCGGTTTTTTATTATTATTATGTAAATACCTAAACTCCTTGGTCATTATACAAAAACAGTTGGATTGCTCATAGACCGTTGAAGGTCAAGACATAATGCAAATGCTCAAGCCAACTATACTACCCATCATGCTGGTAGCATTATCATGCTGAATAGCAATGCTAATGTTTTCTTCTTTTATAATCTAAATACGGAAGTCACTGTCTTACTATCTCATTGTTTTAAAAAAAAACAAGGAAGAACTAAGAAGAATGCAAGCATAAAGAAATAAAATAAAATAAGCAAGCTTTAAAATTACGCAACATGAGGAAGGATTCTCATTTCCATTTCTAGACGGTAATAACTATTATCCTGTAATTCTTGGATGATTTTTTTAAATTAGTTTTCTGCAATAAAATGTGAAAATTATGCCAATATAACGTATGTATATTTTTACGTATATCTCCTTGCATATATCCATGCAATATTTGAGAAAAGTAATATACAAGACTTGGTGGCAATTGGGTGTTTATGTAATTACGTATGCTGGCATCAGGTACACCTCGACCCATATTTTCATGTACGTCCAAAATACCTCTGTTTTCTGACGCCGTAGCATTCAAGGATAGTTACTATAATCCTGCGAGGTGCTTTTCATTATTGTTAAAATAAAATGACAAACCTAGTTAATGGCACACACAATTTTAAAGATCGACGAAAATAAAGATTTATTTTGGAGCGAGATTTCCAGCGAAAAGAATTTTTCTTAGCGAAATTTTGTGCCCGACGACCCGTGAAATTTCGGTAACGTACCTAATCTTTGAGTTCCGATTACGTTGATATCCTTTGAATTTTTTTTCACGTTAACGATTGTATAAAGAATTTTCGAACTATACTTATTGAAACCAATTTATACCTACTTGACAATATCTGTCTTCTCCAATCTTTATTTCTAAGAGCTTATTCATCAAAGAGTTTGGGTTTTTCAGAAAGATTTGATGATACATTTTAAATTTCATATAAATTCAGTTTTTCGTAACCAAAGTCTTATAATTATGGTCACAATCATCATAGCTCAAGAAAACAACAGCCAAGTCTTACAAGTCACGAGAATTTGAATAAGTATAATTCGTCGCATTTTGCTTGTAGCGTTAACGATTGAGTACCCCTTTGCTTGGGTTTACCATATTTTATGAAGTTATAGCACTATTTTAGCATAATATATATTCGCTTGGTATCGATGGTTAACGATAATAAATATGCGGTGTCATTTGTTACCGAAAAAAAAAAAACTAAATTTGTTTGGGTGAATCGACTTAAACCATTCAAAGGCATATTCCAAAGCAATGACATGCTATAGGTACCTAATTATACAGGTTGACTTTTTTCCCGAAACGAAAAAATAATTGAGTGATATAAATTTTTTTTAATACCTGTTTTGTAAATTACCTTAAATCTATTTAGCAACACTAGATAAATGTCAAATTAAAAAATTCTGTAAAGATGTCAATCTGTTTGGTACCTGTCATACCCTGATTTTTCCGTTTCCGTAAAAAAAGTAGCCTGGTATAACTAGACACACTCCATGATATACTAGCTTATTTTATTTAATACCTTATTAAACACTTACAAATAATGTAGAAATGCGCAAATGGAGGACTTATTAGTAAACATATTTGACCAGTCATTCACCAAGTTCGAAAAATTGCTTAAGACATAGTGTCAAAAAGAGAGCGTCTATTCTCACACTTCTGAATAGTTATTTAATTTAATTCGCAGAAATTACGTCTGAAGTAGTGGAGACCTTGTTAGTTTTGACTGGCTTTTTCAAGATTTTGTCCTGCTAAATATTTGCCACAAATGGCAACCCTCTAAACGAATTTGTTGTTAAGGATCGGAAACATTAACTCCTGAGTAACTAACTTTTAACTCCCCGAGACAGACGTTTGTTTCATTCCAGCAGCATTTTCAGTTTCTTAAGTTTCGGTTCTGCGCAAACTTTCCTTTAAGCTGAGACTTTTAATTCTTAGAATTGGCTTAGTGGGTTTGATTCTCAAGTAAAAAGAAGCTAAAACATTTTAGTTATGACTATCTTCTAAAAAGCTGTCTCCATGGAAAACTGTTTCCTAAAAATAAACAAGAACCTAACACACAAAAAAGTAAAAAGTGGCAACACAGAAAGTGTTAGTGGTAGGATTACGTTATTTCTGTTCACGCCATACTAATGGAATTAAATTTGTCGTGCGACTACCAGCCGAAACGTTCCATATTATTAGGTTGTGAGTTAAAAATCCTTTTTTGCTATAACGAACCTGCAATCAAAGCACAATGCACAGTGCACATACGATATAGAACGTAGCAAAGAGTTATAAAAGGTTTAAAGCTATGTAACTAATTATTTGACATCAGATTCACATCATGCATCTCTATGCGATTCATGTAAAGAGTGTTCATGTCACGGGTCACGACTAAAACTCAGACTTATTGCCACAAAACGATAAGAATTTAAAATATTAGATTGGTACAGTGACATGCAAACATATTGAAAAATGCGTGACAGTTAAATTTTAGGTCTCTTCGGCGGATTGAAAGGGGCGAGGGGATTTCGAGTAATTTCGATCGCGTGGTTGGTAGTAGGCTTTGCGAGTTAAGTGACAAGAAGACTAGACAAAGTTCCCCGAGCGCTGCCCAGCCCAACTGTATTATTTTCTTAGCCTCATTCGCAAAATTGTTTTTGCCTAGTTTGAACGTCTGCCTTAGGTAAACATACTTCCGAACTATCTCTAGAGTGAATCCATTATATAATAGCAACCAGTCTCGAAGCCATCTGTTCGTTGAAAATGACTTTGGTTTTATCCAAGTGTTAGATACTTAGAGCCGAATTCGCTAGGACGTCCAGCATCCATTCTAAGCCCTCAAACAATTCAGTCATTATAAGGATGTTGTCTGCAAAATGCAAGTGAGATATTTACTCGACATTGATATTTATACCCAGTTCTGCCTAGTCCCGAGAGTGCGTTTGAGAACAATTTAGGGGAGAAAACATCCCCTTGTCTCAAGCCTCGACGCAGATGAACATGTTTCATTTGCTGGTTTTGGACGATCATTAATGTCGCAGAGTTGTACGTACAAACATCTCATCACCTCGATGTATCGCCAGTCAACTTAGCATCGCTCAGGTGCAACCAGTCTCGTTAGCTCAGGTTTTGACAGAATCAAAAACCTTCTCACAGTACAAGGGAACGTATTTTTTGGTCTTGTAGGTATACAATCTGCCACACTGTGTACATGGGGTTTATTTACCCGGTTTGAAACTTGGCCTATTCCAGGGGCTAAAACTCGTCGAGTTTTCGCACAAGACGGTTCGCAATAATACTAGAAAATAGCTTAAATATACATAATACACATGGTTCAGATCAGAAGTAAGTTACAAAGAATTCAAAGCTGAAAGATTTTTAGGTAGGTACCTATTGGAAACAACTGATTTATGACCAGTTTTCCACGATACAATGAGTCTAAGAGGTATTCTTTTAATTAAAATACTTGAACCCTTCGACTCTATATTCAAATGGCTATGTATTTATCTCTGTTTTCCGAAGTGCAAGATTAAACATCGAGAGCTTCGGTGCGAAATTGGATTTCACCGCATCGCACTTAAGCTCGTGCTCGTATATATTGAACTGGTTCATTCAAATCACATTTCATTCATTATTTCTTTTTCTGGCAACTGCCTTTATTAATTAGACAAAATACAAGCTAACTAATAATAAATTAGTTGACGGTCGGTTTGGATCAGTGGTAGCATATCTGCCTCATGAGCCAAAGGTCCTGGGTTAAATTCCCGACTGGGCAGTAGTTTGAACGACGAATTTTAATAAACAGATATTCAAATTCATCGTTCATACGTCTGGGTCTGGATATGAGTTGTCCATGTCTTTGAGTGTGTTCCATGGCATCTCGACACAGGGAATCCTAGTGTATGGGGAGCTATGAGTCGGTTTTTTATTATTATTATGTAAATACCTAAACTCCTTGGTCATTATACAAAAACAGTTGGATTGCTCATAGACCGTTGAAGGTCAAGACATAATGCAAATGCTCAAGCCAACTATACTACCCATCATGCTGGTAGCATTATCATGCTGAATAGCAATGCTAATGTTTTCTTCTTTTATAATCTAAATACGGAAGTCACTGTCTTACTATCTCATTGTTTTAAAAAAAAACAAGGAAGAACTAAGAAGAATGCAAGCATAAAGAAATAAAATAAAATAAGCAAGCTTTAAAATTACGCAACATGAGGAAGGATTCTCATTTCCATTTCTAGACGGTAATAACTATTATCCTGTAATTCTTGGATGATTTTTTTAAATTAGTTTTCTGCAATAAAATGTGAAAATTATGCCAATATAACGTATGTATATTTTTACGTATATCTCCTTGCATATATCCATGCAATATTTGAGAAAAGTAATATACAAGACTTGGTGGCAATTGGGTGTTTATGTAATTACGTATGCTGGCATCAGGTACACCTCGACCCATATTTTCATGTACGTCCAAAATACCTCTGTTTTCTGACGCCGTAGCATTCAAGGATAGTTACTATAATCCTGCGAGGTGCTTTTCATTATTGTTAAAATAAAATGACAAACCTAGTTAATGGCACACACAATTTTAAAGATCGACGAAAATAAAGATTTATTTTGGAGCGAGATTTCCAGCGAAAAGAATTTTTCTTAGCGAAATTTTGTGCCCGACGACCCGTGAAATTTCGGTAACGTACCTAATCTTTGAGTTCCGATTACGTTGATATCCTTTGAATTTTTTTTCACGTTAACGATTGTATAAAGAATTTTCGAACTATACTTATTGAAACCAATTTATACCTACTTGACAATATCTGTCTTCTCCAATCTTTATTTCTAAGAGCTTATTCATCAAAGAGTTTGGGTTTTTCAGAAAGATTTGATGATACATTTTAAATTTCATATAAATTCAGTTTTTCGTAACCAAAGTCTTATAATTATGGTCACAATCATCATAGCTCAAGAAAACAACAGCCAAGTCTTACAAGTCACGAGAATTTGAATAAGTATAATTCGTCGCATTTTGCTTGTAGCGTTAACGATTGAGTACCCCTTTGCTTGGGTTTACCATATTTTATGAAGTTATAGCACTATTTTAGCATAATATATATTCGCTTGGTATCGATGGTTAACGATAATAAATATGCGGTGTCATTTGTTACCGAAAAAAAAAAAACTAAATTTGTTTGGGTGAATCGACTTAAACCATTCAAAGGCATATTCCAAAGCAATGACATGCTATAGGTACCTAATTATACAGGTTGACTTTTTTCCCGAAACGAAAAAATAATTGAGTGATATAAATTTTTTTTAATACCTGTTTTGTAAATTACCTTAAATCTATTTAGCAACACTAGATAAATGTCAAATTAAAAAATTCTGTAAAGATGTCAATCTGTTTGGTACCTGTCATACCCTGATTTTTCCGTTTCCGTAAAAAAAGTAGCCTGGTATAACTAGACACACTCCATGATATACTAGCTTATTTTATTTAATACCTTATTAAACACTTACAAATAATGTAGAAATGCGCAAATGGAGGACTTATTAGTAAACATATTTGACCAGTCATTCACCAAGTTCGAAAAATTGCTTAAGACATAGTGTCAAAAAGAGAGCGTCTATTCTCACACTTCTGAATAGTTATTTAATTTAATTCGCAGAAATTACGTCTGAAGTAGTGGAGACCTTGTTAGTTTTGACTGGCTTTTTCAAGATTTTGTCCTGCTAAATATTTGCCACAAATGGCAACCCTCTAAACGAATTTGTTGTTAAGGATCGGAAACATTAACTCCTGAGTAACTAACTTTTAACTCCCCGAGACAGACGTTTGTTTCATTCCAGCAGCATTTTCAGTTTCTTAAGTTTCGGTTCTGCGCAAACTTTCCTTTAAGCTGAGACTTTTAATTCTTAGAATTGGCTTAGTGGGTTTGATTCTCAAGTAAAAAGAAGCTAAAACATTTTAGTTATGACTATCTTCTAAAAAGCTGTCTCCATGGAAAACTGTTTCCTAAAAATAAACAAGAACCTAACACACAAAAAAGTAAAAAGTGGCAACACAGAAAGTGTTAGTGGTAGGATTACGTTATTTCTGTTCACGCCATACTAATGGAATTAAATTTGTCGTGCGACTACCAGCCGAAACGTTCCATATTATTAGGTTGTGAGTTAAAAATCCTTTTTTGCTATAACGAACCTGCAATCAAAGCACAATGCACAGTGCACATACGATATAGAACGTAGCAAAGAGTTATAAAAGGTTTAAAGCTATGTAACTAATTATTTGACATCAGATTCACATCATGCATCTCTATGCGATTCATGTAAAGAGTGTTCATGTCACGGGTCACGACTAAAACTCAGACTTATTGCCACAAAACGATAAGAATTTAAAATATTAGATTGGTACAGTGACATGCAAACATATTGAAAAATGCGTGACAGTTAAATTTTAGGTCTCTTCGGCGGATTGAAAGGGGCGAGGGGATTTCGAGTAATTTCGACCGCGTGGTTGGTAGTAGGCTTTGCGAGTTAAGTGACAAGAAGACTAGACAAAGTTCCCCGAGCGCTGCCCAGCCCAACTGTATTATTTTCTTAGCCTCATTCGCAAAATTGTTTTTGCCTAGTTTGAACGTCTGTCTTAGGTAAACATACTTCCGAACTATCTCTAGAGTGAATCCATTATATAATAGCAACCAGTCTCGAAGCCATCTGTTCGTTGAAAATGACTTTGGTTTTATCCAAGTGTTAGATACTTAGAGCCGAATTCGCTAGGACGTCCAGCATCCATTCTAAGCCCTCAAACAATTCAGTCATTATAAGGATGTTGTCTGCAAAATGCAAGTGAGATATTTACTCGACATTGATATTTATACCCAGTTCTGCCTAGTCCCGAGAGTGCGTTTGAGAACAATTTAGGGGAGAAAACATCCCCTTGTCTCAAGCCTCGACGCAGATGAACATGTTTCATTTGCTGGTTTTGGACGATCATTAATGTCGCAGAGTTGTACGTACAAACATCTCATCACCTCGATGTATCGCCAGTCAACTTAGCATCGCTCAGGTGCAACCAGTCTCGTTAGCTCAGGTTTTGACAGAATCAAAAACCTTCTCACAGTACAAGGGAACGTATTTTTTGGTCTTGTAGGTATACAATCTGCCACACTGTGTACATGGGGTTTATTTACCCGGTTTGAAACTTGGCCTATTCCAGGGGCTAAAACTCGTCGAGTTTTCGCACAAGACGGTTCGCAATAATACTAGAAAATAGCTTAAATATACATAATACACATGGTTCAGATCAGAAGTAAGTTACAAAGAATTCAAAGCTGAAAGATTTTTAGGTAGGTACCTATTGGAAACAACTGATTTATGACCAGTTTTCCACGATACAATGAGTCTAAGAGGTATTCTTTTAATTAAAATACTTGAACCCTTCGACTCTATATTCAAATGGCTATGTATTTATCTCTGTTTTCCGAAGTGCAAGATTAAACATCGAGAGCTTCGGTGCGAAATTGGATTTCACCGCATCGCACTTAAGCTCGTGCTCGTATATATTGAACTGGTTCATTCAAATCACATTTCATTCATTATTTCTTTTTCTGGCAACTGCCTTTATTAATTAGACAAAATACAAGCTAACTAATAATAAATTAGTTGACGGTCGGTTTGGATCAGTGGTAGCATATCTGCCTCATGAGCCAAAGGTCCTGGGTTAAATTCCCGACTGGGCAGTAGTTTGAACGACGAATTTTAATAAACAGATATTCAAATTCATCGTTCATACGTCTGGGTCTGGATATGAGTTGTCCATGTCTTTGAGTGTGTTCCATGGCATCTCGACACAGGGAATCCTAGTGTATGGGGAGCTATGAGTCGGTTTTTAGGGTTCCGTACCTCAAAAGGAAAAAACGGAACACTTATAGGATCACTTCGTTGTCCGTCTGTCTGTCTGTCCGTCTGTCAAGACCCTTTTTCTCAAGAACGCGTAAAGGTAGCAAGTTGAAATTTATACTAAATACTTGGGTCTACGGTTTCTTTCGGCTGTAAAAAAATAAAAGTTGTAAGTCAACGCAATCAAAAGATATGAACGTTTATGTCGCATATTTTGCGATTTCACAGGGGAACCAAAACCTATAGGGTACTTCCCGTTGACCTAGAATCATGAAATTTGGCAAAAAGCAAGGTCTCATAGCACATATATAGGAATAAATCCGAAAGTTATAAATATGAAGGTATATCATTTAAAAATGATTATTTTGCTATTACAAACTTACATTTTGTAGTTGGAATGTATGGAAGAACCTTATTGTCAACTACAAACTTAAGTTTGTCTTTCAATATTTTAACTTCAGTTAGTTTTTTTTTTGGTCTCGCGCTCTTAGGGTTCCTTTATGTCGTATATTTTGCGATTTCACAGGGGAATCAAAACCTATAGGGTACTTCCCGTTGACCTAGAATCATGAAATTTGGCAAGAGGCAAAGTCTCATAGTACATATATAGGAATAAATCCGAAAGTTATAAATTTGAAGGTATTTAAAAATAATTATTTTGCTATTACAAACTTACATTTTGTAGTTGGGATGTATGGAAGAACCTTATTGTCAACTACAAACTTCAAAGTTGTCTTCCCAGAGACTGTGGGATCGGCCGATCTGCGAACTAGCATGGAAATCGCTACTAGATACGTGTCCTAGTATTGCAGATCGCGCTCGTATTCTTGCTGTCTCTGTTTGGGAATCGGGACTTTGGTTGCAAGCCATGCCCTCTTTTAACACAGGTAGCCTTTTAGATCCAACCGCATTTCGTCTAGCTGTCAGCTTACGCTTGGGTGCAAGGTGCTGTGAGGCCCATCGCTGTCAGTGTGGTACTGCTGTTGACCAGCTCGGTCACCATGGTCTCTCTTGCTCGAGAAGCGCTGGTCGTATTGGCCGACACGCTAGCCTGAACGACATCATACGCAGGGCACTTTCCACCGCCAATGTCGCAGCTGTGCTCGAACCGAGTGGTCTTGCGCGTGACGATGGAAAGAGGCCTGACGGTATGACACTTGTGCCCTGGAGGTTGGGGCGGCCCCTTGTATGGGACGCAACTTGTGTCGATACTTTGGCGCCGTCACATCTTCCTGAGACACAGGGTAGGGCTGGCGCGGCTGCTAATTCGGCAGAGCAGCACAAGCGTCGCAAATATGCTAACCTTGGCAGTGGTTACATATTTGAGGCGTTTGGGGTCGAGACATTGGGCCCTTGGGGACCGGGAGCTCACCTCATTTTCAAAAATCTTTCAGAGCGCCTGGTTAATGCGACGCGTGACCAAAATGCTGGCGTTTTTCTGGCTCAACGCATTAGCATTGCCATTCAACGTGGTAATGCCGCCAGCATGTTGGGTACTCTGCCAACTGGTAGTGGGCTTGAGCATTTGGATTGTCTTTAGACCTTCAACGGTCTATGGGCAGTCTAACTGTATTTGTAGTGTTAGTTTTAGCTTGTTGACAAACTTAAGTTTGTCTTTCAATATTTTAACTTCAGTTAGTTTTTTTTTTGTGTTTGTTCTATATCTGGTTGTTAATATCTATTTAAGTATGTATTTAAAACTATATATGTATGTATATCAGTCTCTGGCAGCCATATCACAAGCTTTGCTTAGTTTGGGGTCAGATGACCGTGTGTGCAAAAATGTCCCAAATATTTATTTATTTATTTATTATTTATTTTTGGTCTCGCGCCGGGTGCGCCGCGCGCGGTCGGGTTCCGTCTAACGGAACCCTCAGAGCACGAGTCCTACTCGTACTTGTCCGGTTTTTTTATTATTATTATGTAAATACCTAAACTCCTTGGTCATTATACAAAAACAGTTGGATTGCTCATAGACCGTTGAAGGTCAAGACATAATGCAAATGCTCAAGCCAACTATACTACCCATCATGCTGGTAGCATTATCATGCTGAATAGCAATGCTAATGTTTTCTTCTTTTATAATCTAAATACGGAAGTCACTGTCTTACTATCTCATTGTTTTAAAAAAAAACAAGGAAGAACTAAGAAGAATGCAAGCATAAAGAAATAAAATAAAATAAGCAAGCTTTAAAATTACGCAACATGAGGAAGGATTCTCATTTCCATTTCTAGACGGTAATAACTATTATCCTGTAATTCTTGGATGATTTTTAGGGTTCCGTACCTCAAAAGGAAAAAACGGAACCCTTATAGGATCACTTCGTTGTCCGTCTGTCTGTCTGTCCGTCTGTCAAGACCCTTTTTCTCAAGAACGCGTAAAGGTAGCAAGTTGAAATTTATACTAAATACTTGGGTCTATGGTTTCTTTCGGCTGTAAAAAAATAAAAGTTGTAAGTCAAAGCAATCAAAAGATATGAACGTTTATGTCGTATATTTTGCGATTTCACAGGGGAATCAAAACCTATAGGGTACTTCCCGTTGACCTAGAATCATGAAATTTGGCAAGAGGCAAGGTCTCATAGTACATATATAGGAATAAATCCGAAAGTTATAAATTAGAAGTTATATCATTTAAAAATAATTATTTTGCTATTACAAACTTACATTTTGTAGTTGGAATATATGGAAGAACCTTATTGTCAACTACAAACTTAAGTTTGTCTTTCAATATTTTAACTTCAGTTAGTTTTTAGGGTTCCGTACCTCAAAAGGAAAAAACGGAACCCTTATAGGATCACTTCGTTGTCCGTCTGTCTGTCTGTCCGTCTGTCAAGACCCTTTTTCTCAAGAACGCGTAAAGGTAGCAAGTTGAAATTTATATTAAATACTTGGGTTTACGGTTTCTTTCGGCTGTAAAAAAATTAAAGTTGTAAGTCAACGCAATCAAAAGATATGAACGTTTATGTCGCATATTTTGCTATTTCGCAGGGAAATCAAACCTATAGGGTACTTCCCGTTGACCTAGAATCATGAAATTTGGCAAAAGACAAGGTTTTGTAGCACATATATAGGAATAAATCTGAAAGTCACAAATTTGAAGTTATATCATTTAAAAATAATTACTTTTCTATTACAAACTTACATTTTGTAGTTGGAATGTATGGAAGAACCTTATTGTCAACTACAAAGTTAAGTTTGTCTTTCAATATTTCACCTTCAGTTATTTTTTGTTGTGTTTATTATACTCTGATAATGTGGGTAGGTCTCGCGGTTTGTTCGACCTACCACCAAGAGAAATAAACAGTTGTAACTAAGCCAAGCACGCGTTTGATTGTCGCTCCCGTTTCCCGATCCTAGTTTACGAATATAATATCTGTCGGCAAAATCAAAGAATTTAATGTGAGTGCGGGGAATTGGACTTTGTTCTGTGAAAGGGTGGGCATGTATTTTCGTGCTAATGCAATAAAAGACGACCTCAGGCTTCCGACTCTGATCTCGCTAGTGGGCAATGAAATCTACGAGCTAATGGTAAATTTGTCGAGCCCTAAAAAGCCAATAGGTTTAACCTACGAGGCGGTCGTCGAATTGGTACGGCATTTACAACCAAAGCCTTCTATCATGGCGGAACGTTACAAATTCCGTCAGAGGCGGCAAGCGGTCGACGAAAACATGATGCAGTACTCAGCCACGTTGAAGAAAATGGCGAAGGATTGTGATTTTGGGAGCGCGCTCAGTGAGAATTTCCGCGATCAGTTCGTGAGCGGGGTGAGCAGTGATTTAATACGGCAGAGGCTATTCTCGGAGCCTGATTTGTCGTATATGAAGATGATGACGTTGGCAACGGCCCTGGAGGCTGCAGAAAGGGATTCGGCGGCCGTGGACTCATCGGCAGCGTCAGGCAGCGGGGTGGCGGCGGCATCTATCACAAGCGCGGTGCATGCGCTCCACGTGACGTTGCGCGACCGCGAGCACCGCCCAGATGGCGGCGGGAAACAAGCCTGGCACAAAATGTGGGGCATGTGGCAGTCAGCATCGAGCAGACACTTGCAGATATGTTAACTTTGTTTGCAATAGCTGCAAAATCCGGGGGCATTTGAAAAAAGTTTGTCCGTACAAGGGCTCGGACGGTACCAGGAGGGGGCGGGCGCTCTTTCGGTGCACACTACGTGCAGCCGGCCGCGGTGGCGCGGCCCACTGGTGAACAAGACAGCTCTGCTTCAGACGAAGAAATGGAACCGCTATTTCAGATGGTTCTAGGTGACTATACACCGGTGAGTCTCAATGTAAACATTAACGGTACCAGTGTTAAAATGGAAGTTGACACGGGGACTCCGTGTTCGTGTGTTAGTGCAGCGACATACAGAGAACTGTTCAGTGATATTAAGTTAGAGAAATCAAGATATGTTTTTCGCTTTTATGATGGTAAATCTAAGGTAAAACCCCTAGGTAGCATAAAAGTCAATGTACAATACGGTAAAAATAAGAAACAGCTGGAACTCTTTGTAATTGATAACGGTGTGAATGGTTAGCCGAGCTGCAAATAAAGCTTCCCGTGTTGCGATATCCGCCCACTGATATCGGTAATCATTTTAAAATCGAGCCAATTAATGACGAAATCCGTAATATTCTCGACAGACATAAGGAGGTGTTGAGCGGCGGCCTGGGACGGTACACGGGAGGCTGTGCACGGCTACGGGTGCGTCGGGACGCCGCGCCGGTGTTCCATGGCGCGCGTGGCGTGCCTTTTGCAATGCGCGAGCACGTCGAAACCGAGCTCGACGCGATGCTACGGGACGGCGTCATCGAGCCCGTCGAGTGCTCGGACTGGGCCACGCCGCTAGTGTTGGTACTTAAAGGTGACGGCGCACTGCGCATATGCGCTGATTTCAAGGTAACGCTCAATCCTGTACTGATGGTCGATAGGTATCCGCTGCCGAGGATATAATAGATGAGTTGCTCGCGAACTTAGCTGAAGGCAAGAATTTACAAAAATTGATTTATCGCAGGCCTATAATCAAATATTGCTATCTGAAGACTCGGAAAAGTACACAGTTGTTAACACGCACTGCGGATTGTTTAGATAAAAGCGTCTAGTTTATGGGCTCGCTTCTAGTAGTGGGATTTTCCAACGAATCATCAGCAGTGTAGTCGAGGGCGTGCCGGGCGTCCAGTGTTTCGCTGATGATATAATTTTGACGGCCAAAAGTAGGGATAGCCATTTGAAAGCGTTAGAAATAATCTTCCAGAGACTAGAGGCAGCCGGTCTGAAAGTAAAACAAAGCAAATGCTCGTTCTTAAGAAAATAAGTCAAGTACTTAGGGTTCATTGTCGACAAGAACGGTATCCGGCCGGATCCGGAAAAACTGAAAGCGATAGATAGTATGCCGAATCCGGGTAACGTAACGAAATTGAAGTCGTTCCTGGGTATGGTGAATTTTTATGCGAGATTTGTTAGGAATCTGAGCGAAATACTGCACCCGTTAGATGAGCTGTTGCGGAGTAAAGTGCGATGGGAGTGGACGGCGAGACACGCGCGCGCGTTCGACCGCGTGAAACAGATGCTAATGAGCAGCGACGTGCTGGCGCACTATGACCCGCGGCACGAGCTGGTCTTGACTTGCAACGCGAGTTCGGTAGGGGTCGCTGGTGTCCTTTCACAGCGTGACGTCACGGGGGAGGAGCGCGGTTGCTTACGTCTCGAGGAAACTTACCAAGGCTGAGCAGGCGTACGCACAGATACATAGGGAGGCACTCGTATCGTTTATTGCGTAAAAAAGTTTCATCAATACTTATATGGTAGGAAATTTCGATTCAAAACTGACCACAAGCCGTTGGTCAGCATATTTGGCCCGCAGAAGTGTATCCCAACCATGGCTGCGAGTAGAATGCAGAGGTGGGCTCTCATCCTTTCTGCGTACAGCTTTGACATAGAGTACGTAAACACGACCAGTAACGGCGCTGATGTCTTATCACGCCTGCCCGTGTTTGAGAAAACCGCTTACGAGCCGCCCGAGCAAACGTACCTACATTTCGCGGTCGATGCAATGTTGCTAGACAACGACAGGATCAAAAGAGAAACAGCGCGGGATCCCATACTGAGCAGGGTTTATGGGTACGTCGAGAACGGTTGGCCCAGGAATGTCGACGTGAAACAACTCGAACCGTATTTAGCTAGAAAGTCAGAGCTGTACGTAGAGTTAAGATGCGTTATGTGGGGGCACAGGGTGGTAGTACCAGCATCGTGTAGGCAGTAGGTTTTGCAGGAGTTGCATGGCGCCCACATGGGAATCGTTAAGACTAAGGCGTATGCCCGCTCATACGTGTGGTATCCAGGCCTGGATGAAGATGTGGAGGCCCAATGTCGAGCATGTGGAACTTGCGCCGCGGTGGCGCTGGCCGAATTCACCGTACGAGAGGGTCCATTTTGATTTTCTCGGGCCGATCGATGGCAATACCTATCTAGTTTCAGTAGATGCTAGGTCTAAATCGGTAGAGGCGTTCAAAATGGGGCGGACTACGGCGGATGCAACAATCGCAAAGTTGCGAGAGTTCTGGTCGTGGTGGGGGATTCCAAGGCAACTCGTGACAGATAACGGGCCAGCCTACACGAGTAAAACTAAAAAAGCGCGTCAACTCACTCCGGGAGATCCCGTTTGGTATAGGAATTTTGGAACGAACACTAAGTGGAAAGAGGGTGAAATCGTTGACCGTTTCAGTAGGTCTAATTATACCGTCAAAACGGACGACGGCTCGGCAGCGCATAGGCATATCGACCAGCTAAAGCGGAGGAGCACCTGCGTGTTTCTGTCAGAAGGTGCCGATACTGGTGGCTTGACCGGGTCCGCATGCTCGTCGCTCGAGACGCAGTCAGCAGCAAGCGGTGGTGCCTCCCCGGAGGTGTCACCAATTTTAGCGAGGGCGAGAGGTCAAGAGTCATGCCCCGAATCGCCACCACGTGTTTCGCAAGCACGTGTCTCTCCCGGTACCGTATCAGGCACAAGTTTAGATAATGTAACTTCTACACCTAAACAAAGTACTTTGCCGAAGCGTATTAAAAAACCTGTAATCCGGTTCGGCGTAGAATCAGACTAACTTGCCTATTCAACTGAACCAACCTAATGTAAGCTTATATCATTGTAATATCTAGTAAGTACATAACACCTTACGTGACGGTGCCTTGCAGACTAAGTTGTGAGTCATTGTGCAACAGTTAGCATAGCACCTACTAGTATCTATCTACATGGTATTATGAGAATATTTGTTTGTGTTTAGCGTTGTACGTTATTTTTGCTTAGTTAGATATATAGTTTAGATTAAGTTTAGTGTGAAGGATTGTTGTGTTTATTATACTCTGATAATGTGGGTAGGTCTCGCGGTTTGTTCGAACTACCACCAAGATAAATAAACAGTTGTAACTAAGCCAAGCACGCATTTGATTGTCGCTCCCGTTTCCCGATCCTAGTTTACTATACCAGTTTTTTTGGTCTCGCGCTCTGAGGGTTCCTTCCAACGGAACCCTCAGAGCACGAGTCCTACTCGTACTTGTCCGGTTTTTTTTTAAATTAGTTTTCTGCAATAAAATGTGAAAATTATGCCAATATAACGTATGTATATTTTTACGTATATCTCCTTGCATATATCCATGCAATATTTGAGAAAAGTAATATACAAGACTTGGTGGCAATTGGGTGTTTATGTAATTACGTATGCTGGCATCAGGTACACCTCGACCCATATTTTCATGTACGTCCAAAATACCTCTGTTTTCTGACGCCGTAGCATTCAAGGATAGTTACTATAATCCTGCGAGGTGCTTTTCATTATTGTTAAAATAAAATGACAAACCTAGTTAATGGCACACACAATTTTAAAGATCGACGAAAATAAAGATTTATTTTGGAGCGAGATTTCCAGCGAAAAGAATTTTTCTTAGCGAAATTTTGTGCCCGACGACCCGTGAAATTTCGGTAACGTACCTAATCTTTGAGTTCCGATTACGTTGATATCCTTTGAATTTTTTTTCACGTTAACGATTGTATAAAGAATTTTCGAACTATACTTATTGAAACCAATTTATACCTACTTGACAATATCTGTCTTCTCCAATCTTTATTTCTAAGAGCTTATTCATCAAAGAGTTTGGGTTTTTCAGAAAGATTTGATGATACATTTTAAATTTCATATAAATTCAGTTTTTCGTAACCAAAGTCTTATAATTATGGTCACAATCATCATAGCTCAAGAAATTGGTGGCTACAGAAAAATTCGAAAGAACGAAGCTTTGTGGATTTAACCAAATTTCAGAGGTGCATAATACCAACATAACATTATTATACTTTTTATGGATTAGTCGAAAAGAAAACTACTTTACAATCTGACGGCACCTGGTTTGATCCTTGGCCTTGCACCAATGACTTATTGAGTAGGTACTTAGAAATAAATTATGTGCGGTTGCGATGCCATCGGTCAACAACGGTGATAACATCGTGAGGAAAGCGGTATGTCCAGGACCTCAAAAGTTAAAAGATATATGAAATTCACCTACATTTACTGGGCCATGTTGGATCCATCCTTTTGCTCTCTCTCTCTCTGACAGAAAGCCTGTGACCTTGCAATGGGAACATAATACGCTGATAATGATTTTGATGTACGTTAAGAGAATCAGACGGTCCTTAGTTATGCCCTTTTACTTAAATATGAAATAATTATATTCATAAATAACTTCCACGTTATACTCGACAAATTTCCCGTGAAATCGTTTCGGAATCCTTATTGTTGACTCAGTTCAAAAGTAAAATTATTTTAATTAACCCTTGGGAACCCTTGCGCAACTTACTAAATCTTTCGGGCTTTGAAACGTTTCAAAACTTTAATAATTACATTACTTATAAATATTTATTTAACCTTTAATAAAAGTATTGCAAGGGACAACTGGACTACAGTTTGCTGGTCCAAATCAATTTTGGCCCCATTGGTGTCTGGGGCAATTTTGCCATTAACAGTGAGGGAGGTGATAGTGAGATTGTCTAATCAAATCATTTATTTGTTTGAACATGGTAGGTACTAGGTACACGTACATAATAATATTATTATAAAGTAGCATACATGGTCGTAAGAATGGACATTTATCTCATGTCCTTGCCAGGTACAGATGTGCTATTATGTCTTCTGTCTTAGATCATCATCTGTGGTACTTCACATTTCGGTACATCACTTTCAAAGGTTTTGGAGTAATTATACAGATATTCTTACACGTTTCGTATGTAACAACTTACAGTTTACCATTGTCAAAGAACATAATGATGGCAACCTACCCCCAGTATATTAGTGTTTTAATATGTATAACATATTTTTTCTATTAATTTTGAAAATATAAATGGTTAAAGTTATATGATTATTTACGGGATATTTACCGTGGTAAGGTTGTGGAATGAGAACAACCGTGATAGTTTAAAACAGTGTTTTATATAAATGGTTATTGGGGCTTAACCCTTAACTATTCGCCTGAGATCAACGCACTTTTACGCACAAAAAATTATGCTTTGGTCGGTCAAATACCGCTTCCGCTAACAGTGGCTTCCTAGTTTGCCTAAAAGATGACACTAGTGACAAACAAGACGTTAGAGAATTCGCACACATTGTTTCACGCAAGTGTATGACCCCGTGAGAGTAATTACGTTACTTATTTCGTCCAAGGTTAGTAATGCATGAAATTTGAAGTCCGAATAAAATCCGCATGATATGATCACTCTAGGATCTAGTGTCTAACCGGTGATCAAAACAAGTCCAATAAGTTCGAAAGAAATTTAAAAAAAAAACAGCGGCGCACGCCGGTAAAGTAGCCAATCAGCCTTTTCTCCGACACTAATATGGTTATATAGTATAGAAAACAAAAAAAAATATAATAAATCATAGCCTATGCCTTTTAGCCACAGTGAAAGCGTTGCTTAGTTTGGGGTCAGATGGACCTTGTGTGCAAAAATGTCACGAATTTTTAATTTTTAATTTTAGAAAGATAATCTTTCTATTAATAAAATATTATTTAAAATCACACCAGTATCTCCAGAGACTACTCCCAACTAACATACAATCATGCAAAGCTACAAACGTGACCTATTTTTTAATATTAATGTAGATGTGTTTGTTATATTATTGTGCCTATATAGTATTTTAAATCATGTCGTAAATAATTTATCTCAAAGTGCTAGCTAATGTAAGTATAAGCAGGAATGGATCAGAAATGCAAGCACCGGATGCAGAGAGCGCGTGCTTCCTGTGACCTGCTTCCCGTGACAACCACTTCCGGCGCCTAACAGCATTTGCCACATTTAGGAACGCTGGATTCAAGTTCTATAGTACAATAATCTATACTTCTATACTAATATTATAAAGAGGAAATATTTGATTGTTTGTTTGTTTCTTTGTTTGCATTGAATAGGATCCGAAACTACTGAACCGATTTAAAAAAATCTTTCACTGTTGGGAAGCTACACCATCCCCGGGTGACATAGGCAGATGGTAACGTACCAACATAGGCAGACATTATATTTAAAAAAATAGAGAGCCTTACTAAAACTCCAATAATGTGACCCAAGGTGTAAAAAAATAAGACTTACACCCGTGCAAAGCCGGGGTGCGTTGCTAGTAGGCGATAAAGTGAATATTTTAAACATTTTAGTGAAAAGGCAGCACACATTTTTATTATCAATATCACTAGTTTGTTTGTAGTTAAATTAAGCACAGTACAGCTTGGTCGGCTGGCTCGTTCCTAGTCAAAGACGTATACAACCAATGGATCGCGCACGAGTCATAATTTGCTTGTGCAAGATGCGGTTGAGGGGAGCGGGGAGGGGCGGTATCACATGGCACTTGTGATTGGAGACTCATTCAATTCGCGCCTAGGATTGGCCCGCTCGAAAAAGGTTAAGCTGAAAAAGTGTAACTTTGGCTTACGGCGGGGTAAAGGATGACCAGTCAAGAGGTTATATCGTCATTGTTCCTGGTGCAAAGATTGACCACTATGTTGCCTTTTAGCGTGGGAATGCTGCCAGTGTCGTGGCCACTTTTGCACCAGGAAAAGTGCGGGCGGGTTATTTGTTACATATTTAATATTGAATTTTTGTAATAAATTATTACTTAACGTAACATAATATAGTTAACACAACTTACTAGCATGGTTAAAAACAGATAAAAGTAGTCTGCGTTTTAAAACTTCGATAAACATTAGGTAACTCGTAGAGTTACAAGACTGGCAAAAACAAGAGAAAAAAGTCAAAGATCTTCCCCAGAAAATTGTTATTTAAATAGTTTGCGCTTTGGTTTAACTGTAAGCATTCTGTTGATGAATAAATAAAAAAAAAAAAAAAAAAAAGTTCAGTACAACATGTGCTTTTATTTGATGTTTATTTTTTAGCAAGTGCTTTTATTTACTAAACAAAAGTTAAACTAACTTTAAATACCTAAACTTCATGGGCTGTTATACTAAAACGGTACGGTTTAAAGAAAATACAAATTCTCAAGCCCATTACCAGCAAACAACACACTATGCTCATTGCTCGTGTGTGTTGATTCTACCTATAATCACATTGTAGTTATCCCTCAAAATATTAATCACTGATAGTTATATTTTCATGTTTATATAACACTGTGATTTTTTTGTGTGTTGTCTGTAACGGTAATGGTAATACCGAGTTATACCTTTATTACGGCTGAGCCGAAATGCATTATTAACTATTTTTACTACCTATGGACTAACCGAGAAATTGCAAAAAAGTCGTAGAAAAGGCCAACACTTGACGCCTAGAATAGAACATCTTTTTTAAATGTGATTTAAGTATATGCTGCATAGTAATAAGCCCTTCCGAGTTCTTACATAATGAAAACACACGTTTTTCCAAATCCATCGGCAAGGTCCAATAACAAAACGCACAACGTTCAATTAGAAAACAGTGCTGTCCAGTGGTCCGGCAGCTGGCGGCAAAACGCCAGTAATGTCCACAATCGAGCTGCAATCCGAATCCCGTAGGAGCCCCGCTCGTTATCTGCGCTTGTATTTGTTCAATGCTCATACCAACGGATGTCGAAGTCAAATATCTATTAGCTATAAAGCAAAGTTACATAGCAACTCACTTTAGATTTCTGACTATCAAAATATCATAACAGACCCTCCTTACAAATTTTTCACGGTAAATGGATGATTAAATTTGGCCAGAGAATTGGTTTTATTAGAGCCAGTAGATA
Organism: Agriopis aurantiaria; assembly: GCA_914767915.1. Taxonomy (NCBI): domain Eukaryota; kingdom Metazoa; phylum Arthropoda; class Insecta; order Lepidoptera; family Geometridae; genus Agriopis; species Agriopis aurantiaria. The sequence goes on along the minus strand of OU611991.1, from coordinate 4,589,293 downwards.
GAGGATCGGTACGGAACAACGGGTCACAAATAAGAAAAAAAAATTCAATTGCAAACCAATTTTAAAGCTGGCCACGACAGCTGCACATGACTACGCGTGCAACATTATCTTTAACTTTGTTCAATACGGGTTGCCATAAATTTCAACACATATCGGTCGCACTCAGGATATGCACGACTGCGTGGTTATGTGACATCAGAGGAACACTCGTTGCTTGCCAAACTTGTAGGGCACAAATAAGTAAGACGAATATTCAATTGTGAACCGATTTTGAAGCTGGCCCTGTAGCCAGCTGTCGCTGTCTGTACAGCTGCACATGACTACGTGTGCAATATTATCTTTAGCTTTGTTCAAAACGTGTTGCCATATATTTCAATAAAAATTGCGGCTACGCGTACGATATGAAGGACTGCGTGGTTATGTGAAGTCAGAGGCACATAACCACGCAGCCGTTGCCGAGAGCCGGCAGTTAAGCAAATGAAGCGGCCATGGAGCCACGTTTTCTCTACAACTCACTGCTCCCGCCCGCTATCTCTCCCGTTCGCGTGGTTTAGGTCAGCTAACAGTGCCCTTGTGGGTGTGCATATTCTTGCACAAACTGTCTGTGGCCAGCTCTTCAACACGTATCCGTGCGCAGATGTCTGCAGCCGGCTTTAAAAGAAAGTAGTAAACAAAAAGGTGAAAACGTGTTTTTTTTTGTTATTTATACCTTTAAGTACGTACTTAAACATGCACAGGATGTACAAAAGTTACCCATATCTTTAACACCCATTAAAAACATTGATAGTTAGTTATTATTAATCGCAGATGTGTAGGAGTTACATTTTAATAGCTTTAAACTACCTATAGATATATTTTTTGTATTTTATTAAGTTCAACAGGATTTTAATCATAGACTAATTAAGAAACAGATTTCCTTAATAAAAGCTCCGAAAAGTATATTAAGTAAGACAATATCCCCAGTCATTTGTAGGTAGGATAAGAAAATAGCAAGGAAATAGGCTCAAAATTAAAAATTTAATTAAGAAAATAGTACCTTGCCATTTTCTAAGCTTCGTTTGCATTGCAAATTCGCGATGCCATTCATTTTCTCACCAATGCCCCTTTGATTTAATTTTACTCTTGATTTAAACCCACCCAATAAATCGGATTAATTTTTCAAACTTTCTCTTTTCGTACTGCTTTGACGAACGTTTTATGTTTTGTAACATAAATGTAATCTCATCTTGAGACCTTAAACCCACAAAACTGTTACTTAGACAAACGTTTTATTATAATTAATATATTTTTATTTGCAAGGTTCTGTAAATTATAGCATAAAAGTAAGACAAAAATAATTGCTCCCTAATACCTTATCGTACCTGCAGTGCAAGTACCGTTCTTTATCGATCGTCAAATTCGCTAAAATGCCATAGAATCGATCACAGCGAGTACTGAAAAAATGGCATATTATCGAATTTGACGACCTCAACTGTCAATTTGACGATCGCTAAAAGAACGGTACTTGCACCCCTGATACGACGTTGAAGCGGAAATTCACTAGAACAAGTCGTCTAATAAACAGTTTTGAAGATGATCTTTCACAAAGTAATGCCTGATTTAGTCAACTATTTAAAGCTACGTAAAAAAATAAGTACCTAAACCTATAAAATAAGTTTTTGGGCCGCCCGAGGGCCTCTGATATGGCTTAACAGTTGTTGTTAGATGACAAACAACCGAAACCTACAAGTAATTTTCAGCGAGTGTGCTTCATGACAAGTGCTTTATGACCTTAAACCACCCTCCATCTAATACTACAGGACAAGTAGGACCAAAAATTTGTACGTTGCGGTTTCTTTCCACGTTTATGATGCGTACGTTTATGTACTATATATACCAAAAATGGAGCTCCCTGCCTCCAATTGTTTCCGGAGAACTACAATCTTAGAGAGTGAATAGATTTCTTCTACATCTAAATGCTCTATGTTCGGCCACACCAGTGCTTATCATCAAGTGAGTTAGTGGCCAAATATAGATCTAAATATCCTATTTCTTATTTTCTAGCGAGACTAACTAACGAACGAGCAATTGATTTTTATCATTTGAATCGCTAAAACTAAAAAACGGCTTGACCTATTCGATTTTTTGTTCGCCTCAATATAAGATGGTTTAAAAGAAAAAGAAAATAGGAAATATAGCCCGGAAAAATGGGGATTTTTTTCCATGAAATTTGGACCGAAGAACATTTGTAGGGTCAGCTAGTACTCTATAATAAAATTATTACGTGAAAATTGACCCACAGCAGCGCTCAGAATGCCACTAATTAGCTATCATATATCTCATACAACTAAAACTGAGGATATCTTCCGTAAAGGACATTCTGTAGTCTTTTTTCTTCTTTCCCAAAGAAAGAAGAAAAAAGTTGTCTATGTGAAGATTTTGGCACTGCACGTTTTTTTGCATTTCCCAGTGTCAAGTATTGAAATATTTTAAAGTATTACTATATACCTATCGTCAAATAAAATCATAGTCACAATTAGAGACAAGTAAGTCACGGTCAAGTCCAGACTCTGCCTTAGTAGTGTTTAGTGGAGGCTTCTATGGAGTTTTGGAAACGAGAGTAAAATATAGATTTCACATCGTTATTTCACTTTCCTACACTCAAACACTATCACGAACACTTCCATGATAATCCACCATTAAAAGTCAAAAATACAAAAGGTTTAAAAAAATAACGCAATGAAGTTACATTTCCTTTCAAGTTGGCTCTAAAACGTTAAATAAAATCTAATTGGTTTTGAGAAGAATGAGATATTGGTACCTAGGTATTAATTACACAAATATTATTCATCCCAAAATTTGTAATTATGCGTGAATATTTGTCTGCACTCAACTCCGCAACAACTGGATGGATTTTAATGATAACACAACATAGGCTTCAACGAAACGAACAAAAAATCGTTTCTGTAGAAAAGTGGGGAAAACCAAGAAAAGTGCAATTTTTTTGTGCCATAGGTGGTAAACAAGCCAACGGGCTGCCTGATGGTAAGCGATCACTGTCGCATATGGATACTTGTAGCACCAGGGACAACATAGATACATCGACCTTTGAAGTCTCTATTAACAGCCCTTTTGAAAAAGCTCATGATATGGTTACTCGGAAATGCCGCAAATGCTAGGCAACTTCTATTTTAGTCTGAATAAACATTAACCTCTTCGCATAGAGAAAAATATTTCAATCTCATACTTTTACAGCCATAATATAGATAATGGATTGATACAAGGGGATAGCGTACAGTTTACTCAATTCAAGTCACTGCACGAGCGAGTGTTCCATTTAAGCGCGGAAGATATATCGTCCTTGTAGAATCTTTTTATTTTCTTGCCTGCCTTAAGAAGGGTCGTAACAGCTTGCATTTATTTCGTGAAAGATTCAGAAATACCTACCTGTCTCGTTTACCTCCGGGTACTTGCGTAATAGGGATAGATATATCTGTTTTACGTACTGTATAGCTGAAAAATTTATTCAAACTTTAGTGTTGATGTTGGGTGCGTGCGTCCTTGATATTCAAATTTTGCAGCCCCGTTTACGTCACATCTTCTATGAGCAGATCTTCGTGTTTTTGTGTATTTTTGTAGGCCACATATTTCTATAAAGATGCGGTAGAGCCGGCCCGTGGACAAACTGTCTTTCTAATGGTCTTATCCCGCGAAAATGACAAAGGTATCAATAATAGCATATATATACTAACTTTGTTGCTTCTACGCGCGGATAAAAACGGTGCAAAGCCAATTTGTCACGGTAGCCTGGAAGATATCATTTGCCGCATGCTAAAAGTCTTGATAATAGTTTTATTGTAATGTTTATGTTACCCTTATTTTTGTGGTCTTTTATAAAGAGTTATCTTTTATTATTTTTGTCCAAAGCCCGTGCTAGGCCTGCTGCGCGAGTTCCAAGTCACCAGCTGGCGAGAGACAGTGCGAGACCGAGACCGATGGCGTTCTTTAATGTCGAGAGAGGCCAGAACGCACTTCGGGTCGCTGCGCTAGCGAAGTAAGTAAGCAAATAGAATAGGTACTCGAGAAGAAAATCTACCACAACAAATATTTTAGGCTGTATTTTCAGAATACCGTCGAATGACATTTGCTTTCACCTTGAGTTTATGCAAAATTATTTTCTAGAACCAACATACTAAGTAGCAGCGTTGTGTTGAAATGTCTACAAACGACAAGGTTCACTTTTGCCACGCGTTTCAAACAAGGCGCTTGCATGGGAATGAGGGTAAATTGCATAGAGCAAACATACGAATACATTTCCACGGCACATGAACTCCCGGTTAAATAGGGAGGGGTGATAGAGGCTGCGCTTCATCCATCAGGAGGATTAATGGGAGGACTGTGTCGCCACTCAAACCGTCTGGGATTAGGGAACGACAGCGGCTCTGCGCTTCTGTCAATTATTTCGTTAAAAATCTCAGTGCTGGCGCGAACCTCGAGTCAAGTGCGTTTTTTCTCTTAGTGATTTTTGTTTCAGGACTCAAATGATTACCAATCTAGTAAGTACAATGGTGAGTGCAAAGTAAGCACAGTCATCATCATCATCAGCCAGAAGACGTCCTCTGCAGAACATAGCCCTTTAACCTCTACACTGAACAACAGACTGCTTTTTGTATCCACTGGATGCCCGCGACTCTCACAATGTCGTCGGTCCAATTAGTGGGAGGCCTACCTATATACGCTGCGTTTACCGGTTCGTGGTCTCCACTCAAGAACCTTTCTTCCCCATCGGTTATCGGTTCTTCGAGCAATGTGACCTGCCCATTGACACTTTAGCTTGCAAATTTTAATAGCTATGTTGGTGACTCTGGTTCTTTGACGAATATCTACGTTCCGGATTTTATCGCGCAAAGAAGCTCCGAACATAGCTTTCTCCATTGTCCGTTGTGTGACTAGTAAGTACAGTGAAAACTAGAAATCGGAAGACGCAGCGTTGGTAGGCCTCCCACTAGGTGGACCGACGACATCGTGAGAATCGCGGGCAGCCATCGGATACGGATGGTAGGCTGTCGTTCAGTGTGGCGTGCTAATGGGGAGACCTATGACCAGCAGTGGACGTCTTCTAGCTGATGACAATGAAGTACACTGGCACTCTGAGTAAGTAAATGATACACGAACTATATTCGTCTACCATTAGAGGACAGAATAGCTAAAAATGAGAATGTTTTGAACGAATTATGAGATTTAAAAATGAAACACTTTATTGATATCTATATTTTTATACATAAATTCACTTTTGAAACACTTTTTCATAACATTAAAACTAATTTGACGTAGATATATTCGAATGGTTACAAACGTTTCAAAAACATGGAATTTAAATGCTTCAGTACACTTAGCCAAATATTTGAATATTTGGTCAAATAAGGTATATTGTCTTAGGTCATTATGTCCCATTTCGTTATTTTATACCAATAAGTTTCGAAAATTCTTTTTTTATAGACATGGGCTATGCACATTTTAATGAAACTTTAATAAGTTACGTAATCACGTATCTTAATATTATTGGCTACAATTTCAATCTCAAATACCTAATAACCATATTAATAAAATCTTAAAATTAGTACAATATTTTATACTTTATTATAATCCTCATCCAGTTGAAATATCATAGCTTTGGCTCGATAAAACTTAAATATTAATTATCAATAATATTAAATTTATACGTAAGTAATAATAAATCTATGAAGCGACAGGGTCATCTTCAATAAGATATCTTTTTTACAATTGAATTATAAATTGATATAATTATTATCAGCGTTTAAAATGCTGCTTCTAAGCTTCTTAGTTTGGAAGGACATTCACTACTTTCTAAAGCTCTAACAAAGAAGCTGCAGAATAAAAGTATGCAGAATAGTCGAGGAAATAATTTACTCGTCTGATCACCGCTAAAAGCTATATACACAAAAAAGTTTATGTAATAGTGTATACTCAAAATATAAATAAAAACGATTATTTCCTGCCACTAAGAGACACACAGATACAATAGATTATTAGTATGTATAATAATAATGTTATAGTTATTACACAGACACATAAATATCAGTTAAATAGTTATAGCTTTTATTATTATTAATAATGTACCAAACGTAATTAAAGCAGCATTTCAAAATTTCGAATTGTTATTTTTTTCACAGCAATACGCTAACTGTCATCAATAATTCAGTCGCTTTTAAGTAATGTAACTACTAAACTAATGATACGGACTACAGTAACTTACACAAATTATTTACATCTGCTTAGAACATAAGAGAATCACAAATGCACCATTTTAATTTTAAGCACGTTTCTCTCCTTTTATGTACATTATAAAATCATTGATAGCTCTTAATTACTTACACAAAAAATGCTCCCTTCCAAATTTATTAGTAAATATTTACTAAAAATTCATATAAATTCAAAATATATAACCAGCAAATACGTTTACAGATGCTATTTATGTCATATTATTAATCAATATCAAAAGGTTTTTCTACGTTTATACTATTATGTATTAAAATTTACTATATTTTTGGGAATTTTGGTTGGAAAGTCTAATTAGCGTGATTTATTTCCTATTACAACATTTTATAAAAAAAAGATAAGAGTTTTTTGGATAAATATTTTGGAATGTATAAGTTATTTTTATTTATTTATGAAGATTATATACTTTAATCATATACAATGACCTTTGAAGTCATTGATACTATACATATAATATTTTTGAAAAGACGAAGATGTTTTAAATAATTTGTAATAGTTATATAAATATGATTTTCCAAAGAAGGCACAACGGATTAAAATATAAAATTAATTATGCAATAAATTTCACTAGCTCATCTCTGGTTTGAAGCGGTTGTCTTCCTTTTTATAGGTATATTTTTGTTTATGTTTGTATGTATAGTTTTGTTTATGTCCTCATATTATTATACTTCTTAAACGTTTATAACTGAATGTAGAAGTTATATAGAATATTACAAAATGGTTAATATTTATTATGCAGTGTTATAATTTTTTTAAATTACTGGCAGTGAATAATTATGTAATGAATCATACTTACGGAATTTAATACTACACTATATACGTCCCGTGGTCTCACCCTTTCTCTAACAGGAACGTTTTTTTTTCCGGGATATGAAGTCGCGCAGTTAATCTAGGGTTTATAACATTCGACAGTTTCGGAGTTAAAAGTGGACAAACACACATTTTCCCATTTATATGCGACAATTTAATGTATATTTTATTTTTTGGGACTGATTATTGTTAAGTTATTATGGAAGGTACTACATATGTTTACTCTATGCTTTACAAAAAACCCTGGAATCTGTAATAATGTTTTAAATTACTAACATAAACCATAATTGGTAACGAAATATTAAGTTATATTATTGGGACAAAATAATTTACGAAATTGATTACAACAACTATTAAATTATTCGAGATTCTCTTGAGAGCCTTTTGAACTCTTGATAAATTCAGTTCAAAAACTTGACTCAAATTAATAATTGACTTGAAATTAACTTCGGACGTTTTAGTTTTCCAGTACTCTCGCGAGCAAGATGGACAAAAGGAGAATTATAGAGGTGTGGGTAAGTTGGTCTGCGCTGCCCGTGGCTCGTATGTCGCTCTCCAGCACGAAAGGCTCGTCAATGACATGTATGATCCCGTTGGTGCACTCCACGTCGGGCCTGAAGACATGGATCCAATGACCGTTCCATTCCACGTAGTAATCTGTGAAACAAATGCAATTTACAACGGTCGTGTCGAGTTATGCGACGCGTCACCCAAAAGCTGGCGTTTTCTGGCTCAACGCATAAGCATTGCCATTAATTTATGCTGGCAGCATGCTGGGTACGCTACCAACTGATAGTGGACTTGAGCATTTGGTTTGTCTTCAGACTTTAACGGGCTATGGGCAATCCAACTATTTGTAGAAATGTGCTAAGTCCTTTAGGTATTTATCTAGTGTTATTTAGCTTGTAGTTTGTTTAGTTTATAAAGGCAGTATTTAAAATAGCCAGTTTATATCAATCTTGATTTAATATAATAATTACGTATTAATAATTAGGTATTTATTAGTAAAATTGTATTAACTTGAGTTTAATTGATTCGATTTTAAAGGTATATGTAGCCCAATTACAATAAAATCATCCCCAAAAGCAATTTATATGATATATCTTGCTCGATTTCATTAATTCCATATTTTATAGTTTCCATCATATCTTTGAAGGTTACAAGGTTACAATTATACTTTAATTAGTTGTTCGAACTCTGACTTTGTATCCTCGAAGCAACCTCTGGATAAATTTTACTCATAATCAGTTTTAAAAAATTGTATTAGAATATCTTCTTGTCTACAAAATTTCAGGAAAATCAGATTAAAGGTACGCAAGTTATCGTCGAAAAAAAATACAAACAGCGTAAGTAACTTTTCAGTCTGGAACACCGCCGTATAAAGTAGCGAGTCTATATTTTCCACAGGATTCGTTTCGGAGAATGTGCATCGGAGCTACATGGCCTTATCCTACCATCCCCTTTCTACTACAGGACAAGTAGAAAGTCGGCCCACTACCACCCATATATTGTGGATTTTCCTCCCATACGTACCAAACATTTGATTCTACCTTTCTAATCCATACGGCCAAGGATTGGAACAACCTGCCGGCTTCCTTGTTTCCTGAGAGATATAATCTTGGCCTTTTCCCTATTCACTTCTGACCTTTCAGAGTGAATTGAATAGGTATCATCTTTGTCTGCGTGCTTCATTTTCAATCACATCGTCGCTTAGCAACAGGGGAGTTGGTGGTCGAAAGCGGACTTATACGTGATAAAAAAACACACAAATACAAACGCTGACCCGTTAGAATCTGAGACCTCTCTTCTTTCGGTCAACTAAATCTTGGACTAGACTAGTTGTTCACCTTGAACTGTGATATTGAAAGCCCTATATCTTATTCTTACATTCACTATTGGAATGAACTACTTGCCTACAAAAATTTCGTGATAATCGGAACAACGATACGTAATTTATCGTCGAACAAATCTATAAACATACATAGAAACCCAGACTTCCATTAGAATATGAGACCTTCGCTCGGTCAATGATATTGTTAGCTATGATACCGTTATGTACCGATAAATTAGATATTTGAATCCAATTATGAGACCGTGTTAAACCGGCCCCAAACTTACAAAGCCTATTTTCCCCTTTGAAAGCAGATAATGATGCAAATGAACCGTTAAGGCTTACTTTTATCGGATTCCTTGACACGCAGACGCAGAGGGTCCCGTGACGTCGGCAGGACGAAAGGGTGGGTTTCATTGGCGAGGAGTTTCAGGTCAGACACCGTGTAAGCTTTGCCAGCCCTGATCACATGACGCTCGAGGATTTGTTTGGTCTGTAAGTGAATTAGCCATTTACGTTGTTACTCTTATAGCTACATCATTGCCTACCGACTTACTCGTTATTAACTCGCTTTGTTGACCATAATTATTCAAAACTTTATTTATTAATTAGTCATCGAATTGTATTCATATGCTTCAATCTGTCGAAGGTTATATGAGAAATGCAAAAGCGAGCTTTTGTCAACACAAAACATGAAAATCTGAAAACTGACCAAAACAATAAAAATAAGCTACCCTCATAGAGGTAAAATATTTCAATTGTTTTCTCTACGTTAGTAAATAATTAATTTACTTACAAAATATCCAAAATCTTCCCTAAAAAGAGCTTTGTAAGCCGAGGGGTGTTTAATCTGGAACTTCAGCCAGGCGTGGTCGCGAGGCACGAAGTATGTGTAGCGGTGCTCCAGGTCATTCAACTGCTGGTTGAACATCTGTCGCTTGCCAAGATTGTACGTGATGCTGCAAGAAAGGTTATGAAAGGTAAAGTGAATTAGTAAGAAAGAAGATACTATTGGAATATCGTTAAAGTTTTTATGCACTTACTTAAGCATAGGATCAGTCTTTAATTTCTCAAAGACTGTAGTGTAAGGTACGCCTAAGACTCTGTCGATGATATGTACGAAGCCGTTTGTTGCTGCAATGTTGGGCAGGGTGACTGTAGCGTTTACTCCACCACCCTCAACAGTCAGGGTTTGATTCGCACCACGAGTCAACACGTTGAAGTAAAGATATTTTCTTGGTAAAGCCGTGGGTGCTTGATATATCTAGAAAAGGTAGTTCGGTTAAGTTTCTATGACTGAATTTGTAGTTAAAATGGAAACGGCTCATGCTGCTTAATAAACGTTCAGGTCACTTGAACTTGAACACCTACACTGTACATTGTTTTTATCTAACAAAATAACTGACATGCAACACTGTCATATAACATTATAAATATCTGTAGGAATACAAATAAGTACAGTCACTATGCCATGCTACTAAAAGAGACCGCAGGGAAACGCTGGATGCAGGCCGCTTCCAACCGGCCCTTTTGGAGATCGATGGGGGAGGCCTATGTCCAGCAGTGGACGTCCTACGGCTGAAATGATGATGATGATGATGACTATGCCATGATTCCAAAATATACGCATAAAAAAATACAAAATCAGAATTTTACGAGTATAAGACTACCTACTCCACAAACATGCAGATATAATACACTTCAGTGACATTTAAAAACATTTTGTTTATTGACGATCAATAACAACCAATAAAATTAAAATGCCTGATAATAAAACACGACGAAGTGAATCATTAACAAAGGAAATTAATTGTAAATAAATTGAATTTCAAATTAACGTACAGTTCCAGGGAGCTATCCCGAGCAGCGTCGAAACCAGAGAATGTAGTCCAGTTTACGAAAATTAATTGAAATTCGAATGCATTATGTATACGGAATAAAATTGTGGTCGGACATCGTGTAACAAACAAGGAAATAATGAACGTTTAATGTAATCATTTGATTTTTAAATTTCAGCTTGGGATTACAAAATATTTACCTGATTCATATTGTTGTGAATGATAGCATCCATGGGCAGCCTTTCGCGGACTAAATGAAGATTGAGGATGTCCTTTAACTTTTGATGATTCCTGCGTAGTAAAAGAATGGTCAGAAAGTCACATGGAAAGATCAATAGTAATGTCAACGAAATGTACTTTGTTTTAGATGAAATAATTAATTATTTGACAAATATTTCTGCTGCTATAATAATCAAATAATCGAAAAATATAAAAGAAGAAAATTACTGTAGAATGTTTTGCACGCTAAATTCATTCCAGGCTTCATTGGAAGGCGCGAAGAGAGTGATGTCTTTTGCTAAAGTCAGCTCTGTGAAGAACTGGTTATTGGCTCCCAGGTCCATGATCACTTCATAGAACTTGCAGAGAGGTCCATCTTCTTTTTCCTTTATTTAATAGAAAAAGGAAACTATTATAACACACTTCCAATTAGTTCCGATACGAATTATGGAGCAGTAAATACATATTGCACCAGTCTTTAATCTGACTAAAACACTGTTTTAAGCTGTCACATTTGTTCACTAAAGTTATATGATTATTTACGGGATATTTACCGTGGTAAGGTTGTGGAATATGCTCCCGATATTTCTGCGCAGTTACATGCACCATGTTCACGGGAAGACTGAAGAATGCGAGTGGTTGGTCGAACAGTTAAAAAGTGGAAAGTGGAGTGGAGTGTATGTTGGTGCATGTAACTGCGCCGAAATATCGGGAGCTCATTCCACAACCTTTAATCTGACTCTACTTGGTTCAGCTATTCTATATAACAATAATTGCTCTTGTGCTTGCATAAACTCTGCATAATTTGTTTTTAATTCTGTTTTTCCTATAAAGCTCAATAACTGCGTGCTGCTTCGCAATATTTCATGTTCGCTTTAATTAATATTTCAGCAATTAAATCAGTAGCAATTTTTTTAGCTTCAGTTCCCTGAAAACGCTTTTACGCTTTCATGTTTTTACCTTTTATATAAATTAATTACACCTTACCTTTGCACAAGATTTCTTTGATAAAAAGAGACAAAATATATTAAATGTGATATCAAACTACTAATCTAGGTCAAAGAAGGAAGATGCTTAGATGCTGTCTGAATTAAAACACTACAATATCACAAGTATTCTGGTTTAAGTTTGCTTTAATGCATGCAAATTAAGGCAGTACTTACAATCCCCTAAAGTTGTCAAGGGCATGCAGGGTCCAACATCGCAGCAGGAGGGACGCACAAAATATATGAAAGACAGACAAATAACTTTTAACTAACACTAAATATATATACTAAACACAATATTTATCTGTTAAATACGTTTAGAGATAGTTGATGTTATTTTTTATGATTTAGTTAAAGTAGATGGAAAACAAAGCGTTTATGGTAAAAATGTTATAATCATGCCCTTAATCGTGGATTTTACAAATAGATACAATTACAAAAATGTCAACGCAGCCGCACCGTCACGTAAATATTTGTAATGTGCCTAAATAAATAAATGTGTCAAAACCAACTTCGGAAACAATCGAATGGAATGGGATCTATACAACTATTTGTTTTCACAAACGCATTTCTATGTCTGCGAATAAAGCTCACCAAAACATAACTGAAATATATTAGATAAATATATATAAATATATTAAATATATTATAATAGATACATTTTCATCACACAATTTAAATGGTAACGTGCTTCAATTGTTTGCTGATACTGCGATAGAATTAACGAAGTAAAAAGACACTCACAGGGATAAAATAATTCAAAAAGGAATAAATTAACGACGCTCTTCGTTTTACCTTCATTGCCTGGTTCCCAGAAAAATGGAGCGAAAAGTCAACGGTATATTGTAATATTAATTCGTTTACCTACTATTAACTAAGTTTAAGCGTAAGAATGTACATGAAGTTAGTATTTTTTTTAGATTGTAAATGTGTTAAGAATTTCGTGTTGTTAAGAAAATTGCTATTAATAGTGTGAAAAGCTCGATTTCAACAAACTAGTAGGTAATTGATTCGTACATACATACGTATGTAAGAGAACAGATAATACTTTTCCTCAATATAATATTGCACCTTGCATCTTTTAATACCCTAGATAATACTAAAAGATACGAGAGATTATTGGGAATTTGTTGATGATTAATCCATCAGATCGTTTTTTGTTCACCAAAATAAATACTATAATTTGTGGAACTAGTGGTGGAAATCCACCACTGTAACACAATACCTATTCTTGTAAGTTTTGTTAAAACGTACCCTCAGAAAGTCAATGACGGTGGTGTCCACGACCATCAAAGGTCTTTGGATAAGATGGACCACCCCGTTCTTGACCGGGATGTTGGCGCGGACGATGTCTGCCAGCACAACTCCTCGGCTGTGCTTGGCATCACCAGCCACCGTGTTTGACTTCACGTACGCTGAAAGAGTTTAAATTAATAAAAGGAATGCACTAAATTGAAGATAACTCAAACATGATTACTTAAATACTATGATGGAAGTGAAATTTATATGAGATAAACTCGTATTTACTCATAGTTACATTCGTAAAAATATCATATTTTTTTGGTTAGAGCTTTGATGGGAATGACAAAGAACCGAAATGAAATATGAAATATACAAAATTTCACAAGAGACACATTAATTTGGCTGAACATTATTTATAAAGATGGATTCCTTGTTACCAAATGAAATGAAATTGGCTTATGCGGAATGTACGTAACAGGAAACAAATCAACTGAACGTACTCAAGGAATCGATCTCTTAGATATAATTTACTGTACAAACTTATAAACGAGTACATCTTTGATGTTGCTCTGTTAAAGGATTTTTAATGATAGAATAAATGATGTACCGACATTTTAGCTTAAAACCCTTACTCTGGCGAGATCCAAACATGTTATTAGCTTAAGCATTGTACTTTTTAAATACCTTCAGACTCATTATGAGTGGCTGTAAGACAAAACATGTTCATTATAAATAGTGCCTACATGTCATAATTAAAACTACAAAAACTGAGCAACATTCATTGCCCTTTATTAGATTAAAATTGTTCAACCAGAAAAATGCAAGATTATCTTAGATCTTTTGGCCGAAACATATTTAGAGAAAAGGATGAGCGTAAAAACAGACCCGATTAGGTTAGTTTTACGTTCCAAATAGCCGTGAAAACAAGAAAATTACAGAGATTTGGTAATGGAAAAAGTCGTGCACACCTAATCGACTATGGTGTTCTGTTTGTCTGCGGTTGGGTCATATAATGTTTTCAAGAGCGGGAAATTTTTCGGGCTGCTCTCTCTCTCTGCGCCTTTGATCATAAAGGTCTTATGTCAACGCCTTGTGATGTACAGCGCTCGTGTCATAATATTATCGAAAAGAAAAAAAACTGTTATCGAAGTATATTACTTCTTACATGACTTTGGTACGAAAAACGGAACCCTACCATAAGCGTGTCTCGAGTCTCCGAGAGAGAGTAAAATTCCGACATTAGAGCTAGTCAATTATATATAGTAAAAGAATATTATTAAAAGTAGGACATAGAACCTGACTGAAAAATGCTTATGACACTCTATGCATAACGACGAACCTGATGATACCTTACATAACAAAACCAGTTAAACCGTTTAGACTATAGAAGGTAATATAACAATAATATTTAAAAAAAAATACAAATAAACAAACATAATATATCTATATATCCTTATGGGGCATTCGGTTTAAAATACCTGCCACAACAGTGTGTCTATTATTATTATGTATAGACATGCAAGAAAAACGCACGTGTTTGCACGCTTTACTGCAAATCATAGTCTGCAGTCCCGTTGGACGCGTAGGTTTCAACATGGCGTAATGACGCAGGCTATAGCCAAACACGGTGAAGTTTAATTAATGGCCGCACACAGAACTTCTGCTTTTATCGGAATTGTAAATCTACGGTTCAATTTGTCTGTTTGGATCTATTTCGATCTAATGAGCCACAGGCTTAATAGCAGCCTTGAGATATCAGACTCTAATAAGACAAGACTTGTAAATTCATGCCTCTAATTATAAGAGACATGTCAAAATGAAATTACACTAAAATTTATGGTAGGTACATTATTATTTGAGGATTCGGTTAGATTTTGGTATGGTATAGTGGCTTTGCTTTATTAAAAATCGTAAGTAAAACAAAATTAAACATGTCATTGGGGTCCCGGAGTTTATAATAGAAAATGATATCAATGTTCACGTTTCAGATGAGTTTTAAATAAAAATTACTAAAAAAATAATCAAAGAATACTTACTGATCTCTTCTCGCCCGTTCATTGCCGTGCTGAACGATATGATGACCTTCACGTTGTCTCCGAAGGCCAGAGTCTCAAATTCCTTCACATCAGGCGTGGCTTGCGTGAAGAGCACGTGGTGAGGAATAACGTGACCGTCTATTACTTTCTCGTCTATTAGATCCGACCGGGTCGTTGGCTGAAAATGCGTAATATTATTTAATATCTAATTCCTTCCTGTCCCTTTTTGTATCGGACGGCCAGGGGGGTTAGACAAGACTCACTTTCTGTAAGCGTTAACGTCTGCGGAAAGCTGAAGTTGTATGAAAATAACATTAGCTTGAGATAACATCTCTCAAGCTTATGTCATTGTCAATGTCATTTTCATACAATTTCATCTTTCCGCAGGCGCTAACGCTAACAGAAAGTGGGTCTTGTCTAACACCCCAGGCGGGCACGAATAGGTGACATCATTTGAAGGTTGATATTCCGATGAACCCGTACGAAGGGCTTCGATTCTACTTTTACTATGCGAATCACTAGGCTGTGGATTGCGCTGCCTGAATGGTTGTTCACCAATAGTTACAATCTAGGTGTCCATGTCATGAATGAATCGCTTTATTTTAGGCAAGCGTACTCCATCGAACATTTGTGTTTGTTCTATATCTGGTTGTTAATATCTATTTAAGTATGTATTTAAAAACTATATATGTATGTATATCAGTCTCTGGCAGCCATATCACAAGCTTTGCTTAGTTTGGGGTCAGATGACAGTGTGTGCAAAAATGTCCCAAAATATTTATTATTATTTTTATTTATTTTTTATCGTAGACCGCATCATCGGTTAACATCTATTATGCTGATATAGCATAAATCCATTTCATGTAGGTAAATAATATCATTAATAAGCAGAATAGGTCGCAATTTTTTTAAATATAATTTTAAAATATACCGTGCTCCGTGTACCGATATTTTTTAAATTATCTAACACGGAGACAGCGAAATAATCACTATTCATTGCATGGAGAGGTGTTTTTTTTTTTTTTTTTTTCTAAATTCACATTAGCCACAGGTTTAAAGTTAAATAAAAATTGACGTAGGTAATTGAGTTTGGGATCACGGTCGAGATTCTTTTGTTAGATTCTTTTGTTTTGTTAGATTTTGTTTGTTGTTATTTTAAGTTGCATTTGCAGAACCAAAAATAAACCATAAATTGTGTTTCTTATACGCTATACCAATTCATAAAATAAAGATAGTAAAGATGACAAAAAAATTCTGTTAGTTATTTACGCTTTGTTTACAATAATTGTCGCATAATGTAGAACTAAGCTTTTAAACACAAACACAATTTCTTACCTTAAAACCCTCATCTACAGGAATGAAGAACGTATGCCTGCCATCAGCGTTGAAAACCTTACTCTTCTGTAGCTGGTTAACTTTCTGTCTGAATGATCTGCAATACAGACGGATCCATATTGAAGGATATCCATTGATTTACGATCAATAACTACAGCATAATTCAATACAGTAAATCTCTGATGTTCGAATAAATATATTTTTTTTGTGTGAAACAGCTTTTTTTCGCGAATTCAGATTTGGTCCCATTGTAAACAGTGTTCATAATGATGAATAAAATTACCACCTTTCAGCGTAGCCCACTGTTCCATGATTGTAACCCTGTGTAAGCGTTGCATTTTGTTACCCTTTTTGGCACATCAATGTTTAACCTATTGACTTAAATATTTGTGTTTTTTTCTATTATTGAAACATTATCTGAGATTTAAAACCGTAGAAAACGGAAATATTTAATGACTGTCTAACTTTGATATATTACGAACTAGCTGTTACCCGCGACTTTGTACGCGTAGCCTTACATATAAACTTTCAACCCCCCAAATATATTGCTCCCCTTAATTCAGCCCTTTCGCAAAATTCTTCCTTAGCGGATCTCCAACCAGTATGTCAAAGAACCTTACAAGATTAAAGACATATATCTACGACATTATCTCACATGCAAGGGGCCAACATGGTGGTTTTAGTGCCCTGATTAGATACATTCCTTCTCTTCCTCTAGCAGAATGCCTATGTGTCTTTGCAGTGGGACCATGAAAGACTGATAAGGACGATGAATCTAAATTATGCAATACGTAGTTAAGAACAATACATGGACCACTCAGCGAAGAATCGCCTGTTTTCTTCAAATCAGTTTTCTGGTTAAATGGCAGTAAATAAGTGACGACATACCTCAATCTGTGTTGGCCGATGTTAAACACATCCGAATGTTCCAGAAATTGGTAAGCATTGGGGTTGTAGACGGGGCCAGGTGAGCTGGTCGAGCTAGACCCGTGCGGCTGCAGCGGCTGCAACACCTGGTCTATCACGTGTAACACCTGGAAATTTTCTTTT
This sequence comes from Agriopis aurantiaria, assembly GCA_914767915.1. Taxonomy (NCBI): domain Eukaryota; kingdom Metazoa; phylum Arthropoda; class Insecta; order Lepidoptera; family Geometridae; genus Agriopis; species Agriopis aurantiaria. Next base: position 4,571,667 of record OU611991.1, on the reverse strand, counting down.
GATAAGTAATACATAAAAAAAAAAACCGGACAAGTACGAGTAGGACTCGTGCTCTGAGGGTTCCGTTAGACGGAACCCTCAGAGCGCGAGACCAAAAAAAAACTAACTGAAGTTAAAATATTGAAAGACAAACTTAAGTTTGTAGTTTTTTTTTACTGGGCAAGTGCCTTTAATAACTAAACAAAATACAAGCTAAAACTAACACTACAAATACAGTTAGACTGCCCATAGACCGTTGAAGGTCTAAAGACAATCCAAATGCTCAAGCCCACTACCAGTTGGCAGCGTACCCAACATGCTGGCGGCATTACCACGTTGAATGGCAATGCTAATGCGTTGAGCCAGAAACACGCCAGCATTTTGGTCACGCGTCGCATTAACCAGGCGCTCTGAAAGATTTTTGAAAATGAGGTGAGCTCCCGGTCCCCAAGGGCCCAATGTCTCGACCCCAAACGCCTCAAATATGTAACCACTGCCGAGGTTAGCATATTTGCGACGCTTGTGCTGCTCTGCCGAATTAGCAGCCGAGCCAGCCCTACCCTGTGTCTCAGGAAGATGTGACGGCGCCAAAGTATCGACACAAGTTGCGTCCCATACAAGGGGCCGCCCCAACCTCCAGGGCACAAGTGTCATACCGTCAGGCCTCTTTCCATCGTCACGCGCAAGACACAGCACGGTTTGACGGTTTGAGCACAGCTGCGACATTGGCGGTGGAAAGTGCCCTGCGTATGATGTCGTTCAGGCTAGCGTGTCGGCCAATACGACCAGCGCTTCTCGAGCAAGAGAGACCATGGTGACCGAGCTGGTCAACAGCAGTACCACACTGACAGCGATGGGCCTCACAGCACCTTGCACCCAAGCGTAAGCTGACAGCTAGACGAAATGCGGTTGGATCTAAAAGGCTACCTGTGTTAAAAGAGGGCATGGCTTGCAACCAAAGTCCCGATTCCCAAACAGAGACAGCAAAAATACGAGCGCGATCTGCAATACTAGGACACGTATCTAGTAGCGATTTCCATGCTAGTTCGCAGATCGGCCGATCCCACAGTCTCTAGGAAGACAACTTTGAAGTTTGTAGTTGACAATAAGGTTCTTCCATACATCCCAACTACAAAATGTAAGTTTGTAATAGCAAAATAATTATTTTTAAGTACCTTCAAATTTATAACTTTCGGATTTATTCCTATATATGTACTATGAGACCTTGCCTCTTGCCAAATTTCATGATTCTAGGTCAACGGGAAGTACCCTATAGGTTTTGATTCCCCTGTGAAATCGCAAAATATACGACATAAAGGAACCCTAAGAGCGCGAGACCAAAAAAAAAAACTAACTGAAGTTAAAATATTGAAAGACAAACTTAAGTTTGTAGTTGACAATAAGGTTCTTCGATACATTCCAACTACAAAATGTAAGTTTGTAATAGCAAAATAATCATTTTTAAATGATATACCTTCATATTTATAACTTTCGGATTTATTCCTATATATGTGCTATGAGACCTTGCTTTTTGCCAAATTTCATGATTCTAGGTCAACGGGAAGTACCCTATAGGTTTTGGTTCCCCTGTGAAATCGCAAAATATGCGACATAAACGTTCATATCTTTTGATTGCGTTGACTTACAACTTTTATTTTTTTACAGCCAAAAGAAACCGTAGACTCAAGTATTTAGTATAAATTCCAACTTGCTACCTTTACGCGTTCTTGAGAAAAAGGGTCTTGACAGACGGACAGACAGACAGACAGACAGACGGACAACGAAGTGATCCTATAAGGGTTCCGTTTTTTCCTTTTGAGGTACGGAACCCTAAAAACATGATTTACAGGAACTTTAATAAACGGGATTCATTCCCTCATTTTTCATCCTGAGGTTGAATATTTTCTTCAAAATTTATTGAAAGCATCCTTGATATATATATAACCTATTCAACAAAACAAGAAAGATTAAAATTGATTCACAATCGTTGAAGATATGTATAAATTTACTGTTGATCACGACCACTCTGCCAAGAGTGCTAACGACTAAGAAGAAGAAGGCCTTACCTGCCGTTTATTATTCCTGTTAACAGCCTGGTAAGACCTGGAGATGTAGACTTTAGCATTGTTGACGTAGATGTCATCATGCATTGTGTCGCGGCGTCTCGTCACCCACAACGGGGGGTTGCCGTCCAGCTCTGACGATATCGCGTAGTCCAAATTTGTTAACGTGGTCGCTAGATTAGCTGTAACAAAACAAAAATACAGATATGACAGTTGTTCACACAAAACTTAGAATGAATCTCTCATGAATCCTATATCATTACAACCCCCTAAATTTGCTCAATTTCAAACTCAAAAATTAAATTGAAATTAATTTCTTATCTACAAAATTTGATGCAGTTTGGATCAGTGGTACTTAACTTACGCAAGAAATCGCCAAACAAATATAAAAACATAATTATACTGGGTTACGCTAAGTCGAAAGGAATCCATAGTACATGGCTATGATTATAAACAACTTTAGTTATGAGAGCAAGTTTGAAATCCCGAAAAAAATATCAGCTAGAAAATGGTCACTGACACTCGACAGATTGTATGGAACATCTGATATTTAGTTCGCGATTTCATGTTTGATCCTATAGTAAAAGTTGTTCATAATGATGAGTATAATGGACCTCTTTCGGCTTATTATTACACCCTTTCCGCGTAACCCTGTATACAAACGCTGATTTGTTCCTGTAGAATCTAAAACCTTCGTTCGGTCAACTACAAATTAATATCCGAGGATAGTGATTAGATTATGGAATATTTTAAACTAGTAACTATGTAAATAAATATTGGAAGGTGATTTTAACCTATTTCTAATTGTCTTTTCGATTTGAAAGTTTGCATAAGTTATTGTTTGTTAAGTTTGTTTGTTGTTTGTAGTATATATTATGTGCAACTTAAATGTTTGTAACTTAACAAGAGAAGCTAAACCTTGGCTAAACCCATGTTAATTAAAAAAATCAGACAATAAAGAAATTTGAATGAAATTCGGATGACAAAACAATAATTTGATCTAGTGATTGAGCCAAGACGATTTAGATTAAGATTCAGTTTCTTTATTTATTAATCATGATATCATTATACGTATTATAAGATAGTGGAACTTTCAATGGCTACGAGTAACCCCCTCGAGTTTGGACACTTTAGTTTTGTTTTAACGAGACCCATAGGTACTTTACGTTTGGTGACGAGTAGAACTCTTCAATAGCTAAGCATGTTCTTTAGTTTGGAAACCATATTAATTATTTAGCTAATAAATAATCACCTTGGTTTGTCAGGAGTTACAGTTCATGCGATAATTAGTCCTTGATACGAATAAGGTTCTAATTGTTAGAAGTCAAACTTTTCTCATTACAAAAACTTCAGCTGGAAAATGTTCCTAACCAAACAAACATGCTCGTAGTCAGAGTGTTTTCGAAGAGTCGTCAACCTGCTTAGACGAAGTTTTGTCGCAACTTCGAACGCTTTGATACTGTGACACATCGCAACTTGGCTCCGGATCGTGGTGTAAGTTTGGTCTGTGTTTATCCGCGGCGGTGGTACCAAGACGCCACAGTTGACGGCTGTCTCAACTTTGTGTGTTTGCAAATCGTTATAATCGCATTGACTGTTGTTAAATACCCTTGTACCGCTTGTGGTAGATAAGTCCTACTAGATTACGATAAGCCAAACTCAATACTGAAGAACCCTAAAAAGGACATCTCACGCCGCATACTACTCATTTGGGCGCTTTTGGAAGACTTGAAAATGCACTCAGGGATCGTAAAATACCGTAATGCCTGAAGATCAAGTTTTTTAGCCAAAATGTTCTGTTCACAATGCCGTACAGCGCTGAAACAACCCTAACCAAAGGGGAATGCTGTGAACAAAATTAGATTCGCGCAAAAAGCAATTGAGCGTGCGTTAGGTATCTAGCTGGAGAGACCGAAGCCGAAATATCGGAAGCCGATGAAGGACGAACGTCATGGATATTGGAAATCGTATCATGCGTCTGAGGACGCCGACGTGACTAGACGTGGTGATATCAGGTGCATTAGAGCTGACAGAGTGGTTACCGATAATGGTCAAGCGTTCCGTCAGCAGACAGCCCGAATGATGGGTCGACGACATCAGGTAGGAATCAATGGCACAAGGGAGAGGAATCCTATGCCCAGCAGTGGGTCAATACATCGTCACCATAATTTTCAGCTTATCATGTTCCCACTGCTGGGACACAGGCTTTCTCTCAGAGAGGGAATGGATAGGCTCTAATGCACCACGCTGGCCCAGTGCTTGTTGGTGAATATCATACTCGTAAGCCTTTGATCTTTTTTGATTTTCGGTCATACCGGTTTCCTCACGATGTTTTCCTTCACCGTTTTTGGGTGATAACATTGAAACTGCACATAAATTATTTAATGGGTTACAAAATTAGTCAAATCAAAATTATTAATCTAAGTTGATAATAAAAATGTAGTGGCATATTAACTTTATGAATTCGGTTATTTTAAAGATATTTTATTGTGATGTTGTATCAGTCTATCACCAGTCTTTGTTTTCGAGAGCGTTTCGCTTACCTACACTGAAATTATCAGCTCGTTACCGAATAGACTTAGTTGTAAAATTACTGAGACTTCTAATCCTATCAGACTTCCTAGTTCTGGGAAATTTGCGAGAATATTTTCCTAGAGTTTTTTTTAATCGATAATAGGCTTGCGTTTGACCACCATCTCGCCTGATGTTAAGCGATGATGCCGTCAACGTTGAAGCACGCTTACCTAGAAAAAGCGAAAAAAAGTATACAAGTTTCCATGATTATACTTACGCATTGTACAGACGCTTTGTCACATGAAATGAAACTTTTGGCACCAGATCAATAATGGCAACGGACTGTACTGCAATGCAACGCGTGTCTTTCAATAGTTGTACATATTCTGTGGGTCCGGGAGCAAATTTCATGTATTATGTCGTTTGGCGATTTTATTAAGAGGTCTATTCAGGAGGTTTTATTCGTAGCAGTTACATTATTACTCTGTCTGTCTGTCCGTCTGTCCTACCTATTAACGGCTGTATCTTTCGAACCGTAATAGATAGCATGTTGAAATTTTCACAGAATATGTAATGTTACGGCGAATTAACTAAGAAATTAATGGATGCAGGCCGCTTCCAACCGGCCTTTTTGATTGATGGAGATCGATGGGGGAGGCTTATGTCCAGCAGTGGACGTCCTATGGCTGAAATTTTGATGATAATGATGATAAACTAAGCGTAGCAATTGCTTCGACTATTTTGGAAGACCTTATTGTATTTTGTGGTGGTACGGAACCCTCAGTGCGCGAGCCCGACTCTCACTTGGCCGGTTTATTCTTCTTAATAAATATATCACAAATCGTACATAGCAGAGTCTTATATTATGTCCGTCGTCTAGAGATACACCCCGCATAGAGTCTATACTGTATTTGTGAAAACGTATTCGTTTGTACGTAACTTTGAGTCAAGGTTTGAATTTAGTTATATTCAAGAAAAATGGTTCTATGTTTATCTGTGTTCTCTGATTGACCCTTTATTTTCCTGCAACACAGTTCCATCGCCTGTCGTAAGCTTACAAATTGGAAACATCCGATCGATTGGTGCCAAGGGTATTTAGAGACTCTTTCAACTCACTCAATTACTGTTTGTGTCTCTTTTTACCCGACTACACAAAGTAAAAGGATTTGTTCAACCTATATGTATGTCACTACGTAACTTACGTACCTTTGATAAATGAGGTGCCAATAATGCCTCGTAAGTTCAGGAATGATCACTGAGTAGGTGACGTCATCATAAAAACAAAATGGAGAATGTAAAGAGGAGAGGAAAAAACAAATTTGACTCCACCTTCAAGTCACGTTTCACTGAGGTCTTTTAACATAAAAGTAAGGTTTGCAACATCGTTTTTTAGGTGGTTGGCGCAATATTTTTCGCCATACTTAACTATATTTCGTTTTGGAACTTTAATTTTTTGTTTATACCAACTTCGAAAAAGGAGGAAGGTTCTCAATTCGGCCTGTATACTTTTTTATGTATGTACCACGATTACGGAATCTGTGAATTCGCGTGTTTTTTTTCATGTAGAAATCCGCGTGGTGGTCCCACAAAAATGTCATTAATTAGTGTTTAGTAGTTTTTAAATCAGCTCCAATGATATGTTTTTTTCTAGAGCGCCTACGAATTTCGCAATTACGTACCTTAGTTTTGTCTTTTGTTCGTGTCAAAACAAGGAGGTATGCATGGATATGTAATCGTATCTATAAATAAACTAGTAGTTCGCCCCAAACAGAGTTAAAGAAGCTTTTAAGCATTCCACTATCAGAGGTGTTTCAAAAAAAATCTAAAATAAAATATATTCTTTCAAAAACAAAAAACGACTTAAAACCACAAAACATGCCACTACAAAGAACAAAATAATATTTTACCCGTATATATTTTCTGTTTTGAAGTCAGAATGCACTTCAATTCATGCTGTTCTACATAAAATGTATGGGAAAATTAATAATCTTCATAATTTAGTTTTTCGTGAAATTTTCCGATATTTTAGTATTTATTCTGCTATTCGGGCGGAGAGGAATCCAACAAATTAAAGATCATGAAAATCGGTCGGGCCATTCTTGAGTTATAAATGGTGTAACATACACGACTTTCTTTATATTTATATAGATACTAGCAACGCACCTCGGCTTCGCACGGCTTCGCACTTATTTTTTTACACCTTGGGTTACATTATTGGATTTTCAGTAAGGATACCTACGTAAAACAAAAAAAATATTATAGCCTATGTCACACGGGAATAGTGTAGCTTCCCAACAGTGAAATAATTTTTCAAAACGGTTCAATAGTTTCGGAGCCTATTCAATGAAAACAAACAAACAATCAAATCTTTCCTGTTTATAATATTAGTATAGATGTAATATTATGATAAGCGTACCAGTATGGTAAAGCACCAAGTTGTCGTCCATCTCGCCGTTGTACCGCTGGAAGGCCTGGTTGGTAGGCGCAAACAGTGTCATCTGCCGGTAGTGCAGACTCGTGTTAGCGACCACGTTCCGCTCTAGTAACGCCAGGAACTGAGGACAAAAGAGACTACGATAAATATACGATGAACAAAGAGACAGAAACATGTCTAGTGCCTAGTTGGAATTCATCATCATCATCATCATCATTTCAGCCGTAGGACGTCCACTGCTAGACATAGGCCTCCCCCATCGATCTCCAAAAGGGCCGGTTGGAAGCGGTCTGCATCCAGCGTTTCCCTGCGGTCTCTTTTAGGTCGTCTGTCCATTTTGTGGGTGGACGTCCTACGTTGCGCTTACCGGTCCGTGGTCTCCATTCCAGAACCTTTCGGCCCCATCGACCATCTGTTCTGCGTGATATGTGCCTGCCCACTGCCACTTCAACTTGCTAATCCGGTGGGCTATGTCGGTGACTTTCGTTCGTCTACGGATCTCCTCATTTCGGATTCGATCTCGTAGAGAAACCCCGAGCATAGCCCTCTCCATAGCTCGTTGTGCGACTTTGAGCTTGCTTATGAGGCCCATAGAGTTACCGTATGATACGTAAGTTTCTGTAAAATTGCGAGTTAAACTAATACAATCATAATTGTAATAGGCACATAATATAACAGGCGTTATTATTTAATAACTGTAAAAAAAAAAAACGACTTTAAAATTAGTAAATAAAATACGTAATATTAGTATGTAACCGAATTTTTTGCTATTTTGATTAAAAAGCCAAACTACTAAACCAATTTCAATGAAATTTCTATAGGACCAATCTGAAGTATATTCTTTCAAATAAAAATCAATGATTCAAATCGGTTTATAAATGGCGGAGTATTGATGTAACAAACATAAAAAATAAATGCAACTGAATTGAACCCCTGCTTTTTCAAAGTCGGTTAATAAGGGCAAGTGTTCAACAGAAACAGAGTGCTCAAACTGATATTAAAATAAAGACAACACGAAATTGAATATATTAATTTTTAAAGAATCAAAGCCTCCTAGAACCAAAGTTATATGATTATTTACGGGATATTTACCGTGGTATTTACCGTTTCATATAACTTTAGTGAACAACCGTGATAGTTTAAAACAGTGTTCTCCTAGAACCAGCCCAGCATAATAATTATATTGCTCAAATTACTTAAAAGTTACAAAAAAATTACCCTGCAGTGGGTAATTCAGGGTTGACGATGATGCTGGTTACTTGTTGTAACCAAATAGGTCTTGTAGACAGGCTATGAATAATTTAGATATAAAAAAAGCCAGTGAAATCAGGGAAGCAAACAAAATTAACATTTTTTGAGCTCACAAACTCCCAGAGCGTAAGAGCAGATCAAAGGCGATCACAAAATATACGAGTGTGATTGAATAGGCGCCTAAAGGAAATCAAATCAAAAGAGACTGTTTGTTCGTATGTAGGTACTGTGGTTATAAATAAAATATCGACTTGAACTGAGCGAGTCACAAGCCGTATAAGTACACAAAAGTGAAAATACGTACATGCCAAAGAAAACTCATAAATGAATAGAAGTGATGTTCTATTGCGTTGTTATAGTGAACAATAGGTCCGTGAGAGAGCCTCTGTGTACCTCACATACCGACAGGTAGGTATATACCTATTAGTATGGATATTATTGAGTGGGAGGTTCAGGAAGGCATTGTTCAAGTTTGGCATGATCACCAATAGATTATGGTAGATGTGCCAAATAATACTGCTTTGTTATGCGCAATAATGATCTATTACTATTAGAAAATAAATCCAGATTTTTCTGGGTGTTTTCAGATTATCCAAAGACAATGCGAAATATAAAGTAAATTTATAGGAAAAAAAACAAGAACCGACTTCATTACTATACCTACATTTACAAACTAAAAAGTAAAAAATAATATTAAAATTACTTCAAAGCAATGAGCATTAAAAGGCAATCAAAGAAATTATTGATACTTGATATATATACCTCCTTACTTATTTACGACTTATAATCAGTTATTTTTGGAGTCGGTGCCAGCCAATGTTGTCTCTATACCTATCATGTACCTACAACATTTCACGTTCGTCTTCATTGTCTCTAAATAAAATGCTGGAGAGGGTGAACCTATTAGAGTTCCTTCGATTGCTACTGAACCATAAAAAGCAATTGGAAGAATGATATCGGATATTAATAAAAACACACAAATCAAAAATAAATTGAGCATTTTTAGGGTTCCGTACCTCAAAAGGAAAAAACGGAACCCTTATAGGATCACTTCGTTGTCCGTCTGTCTGTCTGTCCGTCTGTCAAGACCCTTTTTCTCAAGAACGCGTAAAGGTAGCAAGTTGAAATTTATACTAAATACTTGGGTCTATGGTTTCTTTCGGCTGTAAAAAAATAAAAGTTGTAAGTCAAAGCAATCAAAAGATATGAACGTTTATGTCGTATATTTTGCGATTTCACAGGGGAATCAAAACCTATAGGGTACTTCCCGTTGACCTAGAATCATGAAATTTGGCAAGAGGCAAGGTCTCATAGTACATATATAGGAATAAATCCGAAAGTTATAAATTAGAAGTTATATCATTTAAAAATAATTATTTTGCTATTACAAACTTACATTTTGTAGTTGGAATATATGGAAGAACCTTATTGTCAACTACAAACTTAAGTTTGTCTTTCAATATTTTAACTTCAGTTAGTTTTTAGGGTTCCGTACCTCAAAAGGAAAAAACGGAACCCTTATAGGATCACTTCGTTGTCCGTCTGTCTGTCTGTCCGTCTGTCAAGACCCTTTTTCTCAAGAACGCGTAAAGGTAGCAAGTTGAAATTTATATTAAATACTTGGGTTTACGGTTTCTTTCGGCTTTAAAAAAATTAAAGTTGTAAGTCAACGCAATCAAAAGATATGAACGTTTATGTCGCATATTTTGCTATTTCGCAGGGAAATCAAACCTATAGGGTACTTCCCGTTGACCTAGAATCATGAAATTTGGCAAAAGGCAAGGTTTTGTAGCACATATATAGGAATAAATCTGAAAGTCACAAATTTGAAGTTATATCATTTAAAAATAATTACTTTTCTATTACAAACTTACATTTTGTAGTTGGAATGTATGGAAGAACCTTATTGTCAACTACAAAGTTAAGTTTGTCTTTCAATATTTCAACTTCAGTTATTTTTTGTTGTGTTTATTATACTCTGATAATGTGGGTAGGTCTCGCGGTTTGTTCGACCTACCACCAAGAGAAATAAACAGTTGTAACTAAGCCAAGCACGCGTTTGATTGTCGCTCCCGTTTCCCGATCCTAGTTTACGAATATAATATCTGTCGGCAAAATCAAAGAATTTAATGTGAGTGCGGGGAATTGGACTTTGTTCTGTGAAAGGGTGGGCATGTATTTTCGTGCTAATGCAATAAAAGACGACCTCAGGCTTCCGACTCTGATGAGCGGTCGACGAAAACATGATGCAGTACTCAGCCACGTTGAAGAAAATGGCGAAGGATTGTGATTTTGGGAGCGCGCTCAGTGAGAATTTCCGCGATCAGTTCGTGAGCGGGGTGAGCAGTGATTTAATACGGCAGAGGCTATTCTCGGAGCCTGATTTGTCGTATATGAAGATGATGACGTTGGCAACGGCCCTGGAGGCTGCAGAAAGGGATTCGGCGGCCGTGGACTCATCGGCAGCGTCAGGCAGCGGGGTGGCGGCGGCATCTATCACAAGCGCGGTGCATGCGCTCCACGTGACGTTGCGCGACCGCGAGCACCGCCCAGATGGCGGCGGGAAACAAGCCTGGCACAAAATGTGGGGCATGTGGCAGTCAGCATCGAGCAGACACTTGCAGATATGTTAACTTTGTTTGCAATAGCTGCAAAATCCGGGGGCATTTGAAAAAAGTTTGTCCGTACAAGGGCTCGGACGGTACCAGGAGGGGGCGGGCGCTCTTTCGGTGCACACTACGTGCAGCCGGCCGCGGTGGCGCGGCCCACTGGTGAACAAGACAGCTCTGCTTCAGACGAAGAAATGGAACCGCTATTTCAGATGGTTCTAGGTGACTATACACCGGTGAGTCTCAATGTAAACATTAACGGTACCAGTGTTAAAATGGAAGTTGACACGGGGACTCCGTGTTCGTGTGTTAGTGCAGCGACATACAGAGAACTGTTCAGTGATATTAAGTTAGAGAAATCAAGATATGTTTTTCGCTTTTATGATGGTAAATCTAAGGTAAAACCCCTAGGTAGCATAAAAGTCAATGTACAATACGGTAAAAATAAGAAACAGCTGGAACTCTTTGTAATTGATAACGGTGTGAATGGTTAGCCGAGCTGCAAATAAAGCTTCCCGTGTTGCGATATCCGCCCACTGATATCGGTAATCATTTTAAAATCGAGCCAATTAATGACGAAATCCGTAATATTCTCGACAGACATAAGGAGGTGTTGAGCGGCGGCCTGGGACGGTACACGGGAGGCTGTGCACGGCTACGGGTGCGTCGGGACGCCGCGCCGGTGTTCCATGGCGCGCGTGGCGTGCCTTTTGCAATGCGCGAGCACGTCGAAACCGAGCTCGACGCGATGCTACGGGACGGCGTCATCGAGCCCGTCGAGTGCTCGGACTGGGCCACGCCGCTAGTGTTGGTACTTAAAGGTGACGGCGCACTGCGCATATGCGCTGATTTCAAGGTAACGCTCAATCCTGTACTGATGGTCGATAGGTATCCGCTGCCGAGGATATAATAGATGAGTTGCTCGCGAACTTAGCTGAAGGCAAGAATTTACAAAAATTGATTTATCGCAGGCCTATAATCAAATATTGCTATCTGAAGACTCGGAAAAGTACACAGTTGTTAACACGCACTGCGGATTGTTTAGATAAAAGCGTCTAGTTTATGGGCTCGCTTCTAGTAGTGGGATTTTCCAACGAATCATCAGCAGTGTAGTCGAGGGCGTGCCGGGCGTCCAGTGTTTCGCTGATGATATAATTTTGACGGCCAAAAGTAGGGATAGCCATTTGAAAGCGTTAGAAATAATCTTCCAGAGACTAGAGGCAGCCGGTCTGAAAGTAAAACAAAGCAAATGCTCGTTCTTAAGAAAATAAGTCAAGTACTTAGGGTTCATTGTCGACAAGAACGGTATCCGGCCGGATCCGGAAAAACTGAAAGCGATAGATAGTATGCCGAATCCGGGTAACGTAACGAAATTGAAGTCGTTCCTGGGTATGGTGAATTTTTATGCGAGATTTGTTAGGAATCTGAGCGAAATACTGCACCCGTTAGATGAGCTGTTGCGGAGTAAAGTGCGATGGGAGTGGACGGCGAGACACGCGCGCGCGTTCGACCGCGTGAAACAGATGCTAATGAGCAGCGACGTGCTGGCGCACTATGACCCGCGGCACGAGCTGGTCTTGACTTGCAACGCGAGTTCGGTAGGGGTCGCTGGTGTCCTTTCACAGCGTGACGTCACGGGGGAGGAGCGCGGTTGCTTACGTCTCGAGGAAACTTACCAAGGCTGAGCAGGCGTACGCACAGATACATAGGGAGGCACTCGTATCGTTTATTGCGTAAAAAAGTTTCATCAATACTTATATGGTAGGAAATTTCGATTCAAAACTGACCACAAGCCGTTGGTCAGCATATTTGGCCCGCAGAAGTGTATCCCAACCATGGCTGCGAGTAGAATGCAGAGGTGGGCTCTCATCCTTTCTGCGTACAGCTTTGACATAGAGTACGTAAACACGACCAGTAACGGCGCTGATGTCTTATCACGCCTGCCCGTGTTTGAGAAAACCGCTTACGAGCCGCCCGAGCAAACGTACCTACATTTCGCGGTCGATGCAATGTTGCTAGACAACGACAGGATCAAAAGAGAAACAGCGCGGGATCCCATACTGAGCAGGGTTTATGGGTACGTCGAGAACGGTTGGCCCAGGAATGTCGACGTGAAACAACTCGAACCGTATTTAGCTAGAAAGTCAGAGCTGTACGTAGAGTTAAGATGCGTTATGTGGGGGCACAGGGTGGTAGTACCAGCATCGTGTAGGCAGTAGGTTTTGCAGGAGTTGCATGGCGCCCACATGGGAATCGTTAAGACTAAGGCGTATGCCCGCTCATACGTGTGGTATCCAGGCCTGGATGAAGATGTGGAGGCCCAATGTCGAGCATGTGGAACTTGCGCCGCGGTGGCGCTGGCCGAATTCACCGTACGAGAGGGTCCATTTTGATTTTCTCGGGCCGATCGATGGCAATACCTATCTAGTTTCAGTAGATGCTAGGTCTAAATCGGTAGAGGCGTTCAAAATGGGGCGGACTACGGCGGATGCAACAATCGCAAAGTTGCGAGAGTTCTGGTCGTGGTGGGGGATTCCAAGGCAACTCGTGACAGATAACGGGCCAGCCTACACGAGTAAAACTAAAAAAGCGCGTCAACTCACTCCGGGAGATCCCGTTTGGTATAGGAATTTTGGAACGAACACTAAGTGGAAAGAGGGTGAAATCGTTGACCGTTTCAGTAGGTCTAATTATACCGTCAAAACGGACGACGGCTCGGCAGCGCATAGGCATATCGACCAGCTAAAGCGGAGGAGCACCTGCGTGTTTCTGTCAGAAGGTGCCGATACTGGTGGCTTGACCGGGTCCGCATGCTCGTCGCTCGAGACGCAGTCAGCAGCAAGCGGTGGTGCCTCCCCGGAGGTGTCACCAATTTTAGCGAGGGCGAGAGGTCAAGAGTCATGCCCCGAATCGCCACCACGTGTTTCGCAAGCACGTGTCTCTCCCGGTACCGTATCAGGCACAAGTTTAGATAATGTAACTTCTACACCTAAACAAAGTACTTTGCCGAAGGGTATTAAAAAACCTGTAATCCGGTTCGGCGTAGAATCAGACTAACTTGCCTATTCAACTGAACCAACCTAATGTAAGCTTATATCATTGTAATATCTAGTAAGTACATAACACCTTACGTGACGGTGCCTTGCAGACTAAGTTGTGAGTCATTGTGCAACAGTTAGCATAGCACCTACTAGTATCTATCTACATGGTATTATGAGAATATTTGTTTGTGTTTAGCGTTGTACGTTATTTTTGCTTAGTTAGATATATAGTTTAGATTAAGTTTAGTGTGAAGGATTGTTGTGTTTATTATACTCTGATAATGTGGGTAGGTCTCGCGGTTTGTTCGAACTACCACCAAGATAAATAAACAGTTGTAACTAAGCCAAGCACGCATTTGATTGTCGCTCCCGTTTCCCGATCCTAGTTTACTATACCAGTTTTTTTGGTCTCGCGCTCTGAGGGTTCCTTCCAACGGAACCCTCAGAGCACGAGTCCTACTCGTACTTGTCCGGTTTTTTTTCATTACAGTATTGACTAAATCTTGTAGTTTTTAAACCATCGGCTGATCAGTTCGTGGTACAGTTAAATCTTTGAATATCTACCTACATTATTATATATAGTATTGTTTGTAAGCATTTTCCCTAACCTTGTTGGGAAAATGCCTGATAAAATATTATTTAACTCAGAGTTTCCGAAAACTCTCTTCCGCTATCGCCACCGAAACGCTTTCCCGACTCAGATCCGTCGTAAAAAGATGAATGTAAATAAACTACAGATAATTTCCCAATTGGCATTTACGAGTATTTCCAACGCTGTAAAATAAAATGAAAAGCAATTAATAACGTTATCGGATGCATAAATCGTGATAGGTACGAATTAATTCAGTTTTAATGATTCGAAGGTTGGACAGATTTCGGTATATAGTTGAGCCGGTTGTGAGAGTGATACATTCCGTGAATTTTTGCAGTGCAAAAACCGCTATAAAAATCCATTCACCTGCGCCTGAAACATGACTGTGGAATTCGTTTTATTTTATTGTTTTTGATGCAAGCTATGTGAGGTATGAGGGTAAATAAATTGAAGTTGGATTTATCCGTATGAAAATTTAAGAACATGATAAATGGTTTACTCAAATTCCATGAAAATCTACTTGCAAAGGAAATGCATTTACGATATTTTCTACATGTAATTTGAGGGTTTTATTATAAAATAGGTTTCATAATAAAATTGCTGTTGTTTGAGACGTCGTACTCGTAGAGTTTCAAATAAACTATCAACCTCCTTTTGCCCCCTTAAGTTGATACCTTAAATTTCATCTTCGAAAGTTAAGGCGAGTTTTTCTCACTTTATGCGACGCTTATTACTACAGATACTTATAGTCATAAGGCTTAATATAATATTGTACGAGTATTAAAGTCGCATTTAGTGCAGCAAAACCATGGCGCTTACACACAGTCGTGCGTTTCGCTACTTCTATTTTTGAGGTTTTTCTCATATTTTTCGAAAAGTATAGCTGTTATATAAAATGTACCTTTGCGATTTCCTCCGTTGTTATAAAATCTGTATATTAAGATATCGTAGACATTATTAAAAAATATAATATATAATTGAATGAATCCAAAAAAACAGGGAAAATAGCGCAAATTAGTGTTACTGTCATATATTTTTTCTATCGAGCGAAATGTCCTTATTCGTGTTTTGGTCTTTGGGGTTTCCTAAATAAAACATTCAATTTTGATATGACACTATTTTTATAATTTTAAGCTTACCGTGGAAGTAGACACATCTAAACTATAATGACCAAAATTTCTAAAAGTCGGAAAAGAGGCCCTTAAGTATTCGACATTTCGTGAGTCAGTCAATAAATGTGTAGTATTTCGCTTATATATAGATGCGTACCTATCATAGAAATATAATGTTATTTGGTAGCTATCTATAGATATTATTCTATTTATTAGAACCTCCACCTATATAACTTTATTGCATCAATAAGAACAAAGTAGAGTTTTTTGTGCAAATAAAAACAAAACTTGTTAAGCGATATTTCCGAAGTTATATCAAAAGCCACTAAAACAGCCCAGAAAAAAGAAACAAGTGCGCAACTTGTTTGCGCAAAAAGGGTTTAAGAAGATTTTACTAACATACCTACATATTCTTCTCGGTGCTCGGGGAAAGGATGTGAGAACAATTCTATTTTTGGCTTGCAGTAGGCAGGTACTGGTCTTGTGCGAGACAATTGCCGTAATTCGGGCGGAAGTAACCCATTCTGCGGCGTATGTACCATATATTCATCTTCTCTGGGCCCTTGACCTTTTATCGGACAACTAAGAGCGTATTATGCTTACCTAAAAACGAATTATTTATCTTTATTCACTTTTCATAGAAGATGCATGCTTAGTTTTGTAAATATAAGGTGAGCTCAGTAGCTTTATCATTATTTCCGCCAGTTTTCCCACGTTTTTGCGAAACAGTTATTAAACATCTATTCATGGCGTAGCTAAGAATATTATTGCCAAATTTCATTCATAATGGTTCAGTTTAGTTAGTCGTGAAAAGGTAACAAAGAGAGATACTGTCTTACAATACTTTTGAATTTGTTTATTATTAGCATCAATGATCTTATACGCATGATAAAAAAGTTTCAAGCACTTCCTTAATCATTATAGAAATAAGAAGGTTCTAAAAAAATTAAAAAATTTGGATGAAACGGACGGACGGACAGAACGAATTTATAAGGGTTCCTTGTCAGGCTACGGAACGGAAAAACGTATTTTAAATTAATGATGACTATAATTGCATTTAATAATTAAAATTAAATTAACCTAATCCAATATGACGTCCTCTACGTGTCCAGTCCGAGGTTCTGTCGTAAAAGGCTAACGACCGTATTGGAGACTACTAAACTACTTTGCGAGCTAGTTGTTGTACTACACAACAAAATCTCGTTATAACTTCTTCGCCCATTTTTTCCGTGAAAAGTTTTGTGAGAAAAATATACGCAGTGTAATTTTGCCATCGAATAAAAAGTAGGTTGGCACAAATTGCACGTAGAGGATCAAACTGTGTATTGAATATTTTGGGTCAAATAGTATTAGGCTATTATATTGCTCGGGAAAAAAACCGTGGCTGTGTTAATCAAAGAAATATTTTGTTGCGTACGTACTTAATTATAAGCAAATTCACCTGGTAAACGATATATTTATGGCCAAGATGGAAGCACACCTAAACTATTCAATCTAACCTTGAAAAGATCTCTGGAAGTACATTTCATAGGAAGCAAAGAACCTAATAAGTGTGGGACGAGATATTATTTCGAATTACACTCACATTAAGTCATTTACTATTAAAATATTTTTGACGTGATAAAGTCTTATAAATCGATGAATGCCGGCTGCACGCACGAAAAATTATCACATTCTGCCTGAGCCGCGTGTACAAGCGAGAGCGCGGAACAAGCGATAGAGAGGCACGATCGGCCTAAGCGTTATCGCGTAAAATTATCGCCCGTAAACCGATTTCACAGACAACCCCTGTTTTGAAGAGAAAATTACTTGATTCATTTTTAAATATTTTTAGTAAGTAAATTTTTCATCTAATCTTTAATTATATTTTTCTATTACTTAAATAATGCTTACAAACTAAATGAAACAAGTTGTTTTTTTATAAATTTACTCTTACTTTACTCTTTCACGTAGCAACAGAGCAACGGATCAACCTGATTTTACAGTTCATGGGTCGGACAGTGACAATAGGATACTTTTCATCATCATCATCATCATCACAATTTTTCATCACTACGCGTGTGAAATCGCGCGGCATGGCTAGTAATGTTATATAATTATACCTTATGTGAATTTAAATTGATTATTAATGTAAGAAGTCACATAATAATTATGTATGTCCGATAACGACAAAGCTGTTTAGCGTTAACCTATTTTAAGATCTTACTAAAACCTACATACACAGGTTGGCAATAAATGATTATTTTTGGTTTTGATTCAATTTTCCGTAACGCTAGTCTCGTCCACATTCCGCTATATACTTCACCATCGCTAATCTGAGTAGTAAGTGAAAAGTCACCAAGTGGTTGAAAAGATGTCAACTGAAAGCAAATGGAAGTGTCCGGATGTAAGTGACATGCGACCGCCGCGGTAATGTGGGATACAGCAACCTAATGGACGCTCGGAAACGTGATAAATATGGCAACCTTACGGATTAACTGTGATTTTAGTAAGTAATTTTGTTGCTATAAAATGTATGAAAAAAGACAAAAAAATAAGGCAAGAAAGAAAGTCTATGAGTTGTTGAATTAAACTTATTTTTTTTCTTCTTTCTTCTCCATGTCCTCCATGATTCCACAAAAAAAAGAACTAAGAAAAATTTCCCAAAAAGTATGTAAATATGAAAATTTCAAATTCAAAATGGCGTGGTGAGCCCATTCAATACCTTCATTACAGTTACTTTTCCAGGGGTAATATTTATTCTAGCATTGAACTGAATTTGATAAAGCACAATAGGTAAGCCTTCATTAAAAATTACCACAATTTACGGCCTGGGGGAGTATTCTGGTGCGCTCGATATTATTTCGGTAATGCTCACTCTCGTGACATGTTTAATGAAAGAGACAATCATGAACTAATGTCGAGGTTGCCAGAATAGCCCCCAGGATTATTTTGTGTGAATGGTGTGCATATTGTGCATGTTCTGTGAAAATTATTATTTGTGTGCATACCAATATGATTTATTTGTAAGTGCCTGTTTATTTGTACATTATTATTCCTAATTATTCAAAAAGTCAATGAGCTATACAGACATGGCTCCTAAAAAGTATTTCTTTAAAAAAAAACGACAACGCAATTTTTTGAGATTCATATTTTTTGCAAACGGTACACCTAAACAAATTATAATGTATCAAACACTATTTTCATATTTTAAAAAACCTACGTCACGTAAAGAGGTGCAGACATTTTTAGGGGACCGTAGCCCGAAATTATATGAATATGGCTACGAAAAACGGAACTTTACCATATGCGTGTCTCGAGTCTCGACACGCTCTTAGCCAGTAATTTTTTCTTCCGCACATTACATGTTGCTATCTTGTATTTATGGTGTCGTCACCTACGCAGTGACCATTCCTGAAGTTTAAGGAATCTATGGACACCTTATGTTTTTTTAGGCCATAGGTGCCATTGGTAGTAACAAGCTAATGGGCCGCCTAATGCTAAGTGATCACCGTCACCCATGGATACCTATAACACCAGATACGTATCCGACCTTTAAAGACTCTAAAGGGCTATTAATAGCCCTTTTGAACAACCCCGTGTTATAGTTACAAGGGAATGCCGCAGGCAAAGCTCATCGACATTATTGCAGATGTGAGGCAAAAAGATGGCGTAAAACGAACAGTGTGCGATTTTCACAGATCTATGATTACGTGGATGAGCTTTCAGGTGGTGGCGACTAGTGCGATAATAAAACCGCGACTCTGGCATCAGATTGAAAGTTTAAGATATCGGTTAAGGCGTACTTTAAGCACAAAGCCTCCATTGGGCTTTGCATTGTCGGGTACAATAGTACATTGTTATCCCAGGGGTGAAAGTAACTTATTTAGTCCCGAGACGGGGTTTGGTACCCGAGCGTAGCGAGGGCGCTAGCTAATAGTTCGAGGGACTAAATAACACTTTAACCCCGAGGTAAACACGGTGCTTTTCATTAGGAATACAAGGAAACCAATAATAAAAACATGACTGACTAAAGAAAACATGAGTGATTTTTTTTTTTTTTTATTTTTTTTTTATTTGTCGTTGTTTTTTTTTTGTCTGTCAGTTGAAAGTGATTCTCCCTAGAGCTGAAATATATTACTTTCAACCCGCTCCTCAGGCAACTTCAGACCTACTTTCCGAGTATGAGTAATGAAAAACATTTATCATGCAATGCTATTCTACGAATTCCTCATAAACTACTAACTTAATAATGCTTAGCCAATTTAATCGGAGACTTATCTTATCCACAGGATTGTGTAGGCGTGAAAATTATATTTGTTTCCATTACAAAGGCCCATGAATTCACTTACTCTCCCTTAATAAGCTTTTGAATTACCTCGCCTAAAAGAAGTTAGTCGAAATGAAACCCAACCGTGATTATCCTCTTCAGTTTTCTCGAGGGCAACTTGTATTATCCAAAAACGAAGGGATTTGAAAGGGACTTCAATATCTGAGTACTTTACTGTGATGAAAAATTTTCAAGTGATATATTTAGGCAATTGCGGTTTAAAGGTTACGAAAGATGTACCAAAAACAGGTATATTCGTAAGGTGACAAGAATATAGTTCTTACTTGCAAGTAATAAGGTTTATTCTGATTTGACGATTTTGATTCAAGTACAATCAAGCTCCAAATTAAGTAAACAATATCAATCCATTAGCAGCTAATCGGACAATTTAAAAGAATATTATATTAGAAGTATTTTTTTTAGTTTCAAAATCATAATTTTGCAAATTAACGCTCCATTAATTTGAGCCTGAACAAAATGACTATCTTTAAATATAATAATAAATATATGACTGACTAGCTGCACCCCGCGGTTTCACCCGCGTAGTGATGAAAAATGAAAGTAACCTATGTCACTCTCTGGCTCTTGAACTATACCCATGCAAAAAATCAGGTCGATCCGTTGTTCCGTTGCAGCGTGAAAGAGGAACAAACATCCATACATACATATATACATACAAACTTTCGCGTTTATAATATTATTAGGATTCTATCATAATTTTTGGGTAATAAATGTTTTTAAATTTAACACTCTCTGCCGATAAGCCCTAAACTAGGCAACGCTGCTTTCACGAGAAAGTTAATTCTACCGACTCGCTTCTTCAACATTTATGAAGCAAGTAATTTCTGTGAATTAAATGCCTCCTATGGCAGACATCAAGGAAATAGGTTACATACGACATAATACTGGCTTGCGAAACAGGCTTCGACCCCAGAATGGCGCCGTCGCGGCGGCAGCGTTCCCCACTACACGGACAGATTTGGCAAAGTAAGGGAGTGAACTATAATACCCTATTTGCGGGGCGTTTAATGACCCCATAGTTGGAAACTTTGGTACAAATTGAACCGTGCCGAGATTGGATCGAATTAGCCGGATCTGCCGAAAGAACCTTTGAACTTTCGAAACTTGGGTTACTAAAATATGTATCTGGCTCCGACTTCAGCTCCTACCACATCCACAATCTTTGCGTAAGTAACTAATGTGCGGAACCTTCGTCATTTGCTCGCGCGAGTGTAATGTAAGGGTTCTTTGTCCGTAATGGCAACGACCCTCGGATAGACGTTTTTGGTGTAATTACTTTAGGGCTCTAGCTCAGATCAGACAAACATAGCAGATATGCCTTAGTATACAAGCATGTGTCTTATTTTTTCTATACTAGTATTATAAAGAGGAAAGATTTTATTGTTTGTTTGCATTGAATAGGCTCCAAAACTACTGAACCGATTTGAAAAATTCTTTCACTGTTGTGAAGCTACACTATTTTCGGATGACATAGGCTATATTATATATTTTTTTAAATAGGGATTCTTACTAAAACTCCAATAATGTAACCCAATGTGTAAAAACATAAGACTTACACCCGTGCGAAGCCGGGGTGCATTGCTAGTACCTTATAAAAAAGCTGATCATAAATATAGCGCATACGAAAACATTTTTTTTTATTAATAAGTTGTATGTATTTTATATTCATGCTAGACAGAGAGCGTACGATAGCAAATTATGACGCCAAACAGTGCGCGTACCATAAAAATACTAACATAACGTCCTTTCTGGGACAGCGCATCCGCACTCTATCCCCACCAAAAACTTTAAGCGCTTGTAATATCAGAAATTTATCAGGCATTTTAAATATTTTTTTCAGTATGTGTAATGTATTTAATTATATCCTTCGCTAAGCTTGCTCTCTTTCTCATTTTTCACGCACATTAAGATACTTGCAGTGACCAATGAACTAACTCATAGATACATCCAAAAAAGGCCGGTAAGGTCAGCTGCAGGGTGTTATGAAGCACACGGCCCCAGCTGCGCTAACCACCAGGTCAGTCCTAATTAGCCGGAGACACGCCTGCAATACCCAGTTACAAGGAATGGTCACTGTGTAAGTCTTATACCTATCTCAAGGTTTGAACTCGCACAGAAACAGAAACACTAAAGTCCCTCATCATCATCATTATCATTTCAGCCATAGGACGTCCACTGCTGGACATAGGCCTCCCCCATGGATCTCCAAAAGGGCCGGTTGGAAGCGGCCTACATCCAGCGTTTCCCTGTGATCTCTTTTAGGTTGTCTGTCTATTTTGTGGGTGGACGCGGCGTTCTACGCTGTGCTTACCGGTCCGTAGTCTCTGTTTCAAAACCTTTCGGCCCCATCGGGCATCTGTTCTACGTGATATGTACCCTGCCCACAGCCACTTCAACTTGCTGATCCGGTAGGCTATGTCGGTGATTTTCGTTCGTCTACGGATCTCCTCATTTCTGATTCGATCTCGTAGATAAGCCCCGAGCATAGCCCTCTCCATAAAATCCTATAAGGTTTTATGGAATGCTTGCTAATATAGAGAGCAAGAAGAAATAATTAGAACGATACGTCGTCCGTTACTCAGCGATGCAGCTGCGCCTTCCAGTGGACAGCACAGCTGCAGCCACCAGCGGCCAGCACGGAGAGCTCCATATCAGAAGGGCTACTAATTTAGGAGCCATGGAGCAGCAGGGTGGCGTCAGCGGTTGCTTGATGAGTTCGTCGCATTTACCATCTTTTTAAGTTAACTACTTCGTTCCCCGGCTAGTATCAGGCTGCCTCTCTCGCCATTCTGTTTTTGTGTTCTGTCATAGTAAGAGTTCTTAGTGTGAAACACCAAGTGGCCTCACATAACATCATACATCAACATCCAGTAAACGTCCACTGATTAACAAAGGCCTCCCTCTTAGAGAGTGATGTTGCCATAATCCCCACGCTTGGCAGGTGGCTTGAGGATCCCAGTACGTTCGCCGTGAGCTAAAAGGACGCTACTGCCCATCGTCCCCAAGTGACCTAAATGTCATGTAATATAAGTAAATCCCGTTAATAACTGTACCAAGTATGACCTGTAGCGAAAAAAGGTACATTATAGTTATATGATTATTTACGGGATATTTACCGTGGTAAGGTTGTGGAATGAGCTCCCGATATTTCGGCGCAGTTACATGCACCATGTTCACGGGAAGACTGACAAACATAATCATATAACTTTAGTGAACAACCGTGATAGTTTAAAACAGTGTTTTAAGGTACATTATATTACAGAAAGGAGGTGGAATGAAACTGATGACGATGATAATTGATAACTGATTCTTAACAAGGGTGAGTTCGACTAAAAGGCTTCAAGCCTGATTTGCCTGTGTATTCGCACCCGCTACTTCACCTTACCATATCTCCCTCGTTTTCTGATCTGATGACTTTTGCCGCCTTTTAATGTTGACACGCCGGATTTAACGCGGCACTCATCTGGTACACTCATAAAGATGGGCGAGTTTCTTTTCAAAAGGGTATTTTACATAGCTGTGTACATATTTTGAGGAAAATTTACGGATGATTGGAAATTTAAATGAGTCGCGGTAAAACACTTCGGATTGAGGAAAAAATTGACATTTGATTTTTACTCTTGTTTATACAGAGCTTTCAATTTGTCATTGTTTCTTTGGTTTCCACGCAAAAATCAATAGGCATGATGCCTAATATTTTTTTATTACCTCATAAAAAAGCTGATCATAAATAGAGCACATCAACAAAAACAAAATTAAAATTAGTTCAAAAATAAATAAGATATTAACATTTTAATTTAATTTAATTTCATGCTAGACAGAGAGCGCACTATACTGAGCCGTAAAGTCACGGCTCAGGAGCGCCATACAAATGCTATACTAACACACAGTTTGCGAGAAAGGGATAGAACATCCCCTCTCCATCCCCACCTAAAACTTTAAATACTCATATCTCAGAGATTTATCAGCCAATTCAAATTATTTTTTCAGTATGTGTAATGTATTTACTTATATTCATCGCTAAGCTGGTTATTTGTAATAAATTAAACATTAGGAATCATGCCTATTCTTGGTGCATCCTCTATCATGCTTGCATATTTTAAGATTTTCTTAGATAATGACTTATTGTACGTAGGTATGTTTGTAAAATCTAAGCTGTATTAATATCTAGAATGGCTAAGTCTATTACTAAATTACCTATTTTGAAAATTGTCCTTAACCCTTATAATGTTAAACAAATGTTCAGTACAATATACAAACATGAAAACAGAATTAAAACTACTAGGATAGGATTGATTACTTCTACTAATTCTAGGATGGACTTTATCTATAAAAAACTTGTTCGAATGAATATGAAAACTTCATTAAACTTTTTTTTTTTTATATAATAGTCGACAAACAAGCGACGGGCCACCTGATGGTAAGTGGTCACCGTCGCTTATGGACACCTACAATACCCAATACAATAATTTTCTAATGTTATCCAGATTTCATACCTAAGTAGTGATTCATTACATAATTGTATATCTTTAAAAACGTTTCAACGTTCCATTTCAATGCGCGACAGACGAACAAAGTAAAGTTAAAAGATAAAGATAATTTATATGCACTTGTAAATCAAAACCACTTTTAATAAATTACCAATTTAAAAAAAAAACTTTAAGTGCTTCAAAATTAGTAGTAGACGCAATATCATTCACTTACTTCTTGTAATTTTTTTTTTCAAATTTTTTTTTTACTGGACAAATTTCTTTATTAACTAAACAAAATACAAGCTAAAACTAACACTACAAATACAGTTTACTTACTTGATTGAAGTTTTCTACTGTACCTACATATAATCGACGTAATGAAACCGACCTGTCAGTACATGGTGAATGTACTGCGATCCCCAAGCTACCTGCCAAGCGTGGGGATTATGGCAACAGCCTTCTCTAAGTGTGAGGCCTTTGTTCAGCAGTGGACGTTTACTGGCTGATGATGTGTGATGTGAAAAAAAAAAAAAAAAACATACAAACGAATTGAGAACCCCTTCGTTTTTTGAAGACGGTTAAAACGCATACATCACGTTGTATTGTCTTGCTAGGCGTACAAATCTGGAGAGATGGCATATACCATAAACGTAAGCTCGGGATCTTATGCCAAGTTGTGTGTACCGCTTACACCTTGTTATGCATCAGTACCATAATATGCACAATGCAGACAATGGCTTTGTTACGCCGTGGCTTTGGCGATTGCACGAGCGATAGTTCCTAGTACTTAAGTGAAACTTGGCGAGCCCTTCTAATTAGGGAATTGTAATGGCTTCGCGCCATGTGACCGCAAAGGAAAACCGCAAATGATGGCTACAGGTAACTAGACAGGAACAATAGGCCGTAATAAAGTAAGTACAAATTATTTGACTACGCCGTCAAGGCTACGGATTATCCGCAGTTATTACTAATTGTCGCGATTCTTTACTCGTGCCTCTTTTAGGCTACTTTAGCACTTAGTAACAATTTCACATGACTTGGCTAACTCGTCTTTGTATACCAAACAATTCTAGCTAAGCTAGCCCAAATATTATTATTTTTATGTTGATTAACTGATTTACCTAAGTCTTTTATGTTGTTATTTAACCGACTTTAATATTATTATCTTTTAAAAAAACGACTTACCAAAAAAACAAAACGCAATTTTTTTTTTTAAAGTTATACGCCACTACAAAGAACAAAAACATTTTTTACACGGATTTTTCATAAGTCGGGCGACAATTATACATACGTGTAGTTTATTATCAAACTAAAGATATTTTTTTGTTGTTGTTCCCGCCCGACTTATGAAAAATCCGTGGTAAATCCGTTTTTATCCGTGTAATAATATGTAGCTTTACGGCGGATTAACTAAATAATAATATAATCACAAAAATAAAGAGGCATCCCATACGACAAACGTATTTTTATCTATGATCTAAGTTGCTAGTGTAAAAACTACAATGGTAGTGTAATACGTGCAAACGTCTAACTTGGCAAAATTATTGTTAACTCTCTAAAGTAAAACAATAATAATAAACACAGGACAAGTGCGAGTCGGCCGAGCGTTAGGATCTCGAAATTGATGAAAGAAAACGAATTTTTTGTGTGCAATACTTTCGGTTCACTCGCACTTGGCCGGTGTTTATTTCATTTAAATTCACCCAATGTTTGTCAGTCCCTCTGGAGTCGGAAAGCCTGAGGTAAATTCAATTTTTCAACTAAAAAGAGCAAGCTTCGTATAATATAATTAACGGAATATATTATAGCAACTCTTTTCCTTTTTATTATGTTGGTAAAAAGACGCAATAAACTTTTATGGCCATTAGCAAGCAACGAACTTGCCAAATATGATACTGAATCTGCAGTGCAAATACCGTTATTTATCGATCTTCAAATTTGACAGTTGACATCGCCAAATTCGATAAAATGCCATTTGATCATTATTTGCTATGATCGATTCTATGTTATTTTATCGAATTTGACAATCGATAAAGAACGGTACTTACACTGCTGATTTGTGGTGCATAAAATACTACGTAGTACAAATACTTTTTTACAGATATAATATGTGTAGCCTCTTATTTTAATGAAACACAGGCAGCGCAAACACTGGAAATAAGTTTTTTTTTTGTTTATTCTATGATCCCAAAGGTACAATAATATTCATTAAATTTAGAATTAAATGGTACGTTATACAAACATTTTAACAAAGGTTGAGGGTATCTGAGGAATGGAAATGAAATACAAAACTTATTCACGATGCTTCGACAGATTTTACAAGCTTCGTTACTTTGGGCATAGACAGCTTTGCGTCAAATCATGCGCCTGAATTTTAAAACTTTTATCACCAACAGATTGTGCTGAAATTATGCATACCTACACGTTTAGTTTGGATGACAATGGCATCGATTATGATGTACTCTAAACTAAACTAAATTTGACAACTCTAAAATTGTTGCCATCCTTCTCTCACGTATTAAAATGATAAGAGAGGCAGCTAATTTTAGTCCTGTCAGATTGGTTTAGTTTAGTGAGTGGTATGACAGAATAGGCCTCATTATTGGCGTCGATTCTGTCATACTACTCACTAAACTAAACTAATCTGACAGGACTAAAATTAAAACTAAACAAATGAAAGGGATTGCTGAGAAGAATAGGAAAAATCGAAATTTAAAAACTTCCTTTTTTAAAATTTAATATTTTCTCTCAATCTACACGCAAGTTCACTGTTAGTTTCTAGCATCTTATTTTAAGTAAGTATGGCTTAACATTCACAGACAAACTTAGTGGAAAGCTTTGAGTGTGATGCGTTATAAATGACAACGAGAAACAAGTTACAATTGAAGTATTTTGTCTATCTCTCCATCATCCATCACCAGCGCGGCGCTCTGTCGTAATTTCGTAATGTTCTACAGGTACGTAAACACTTCTCTTTTGCTCTCGTGGACATTAAAATCAATAAGAAAGTGATTGATAATACTTATGACAGCTACCAAGCACAAACGAAACAAAAAAATTCTACATAAAAGTGTTGAGACTGTACCTACATTTTTACAACAAGCTTTATTAATTTAAATAAAAAAATAAAAAACCTTTTCATTTGATGCCCATATCATGATGTGAACATTTTGTCCACCATCTCGGGCGTCCGCCATATTGAATTTATTATCTAAGACCAAAGAGCTTGGGAAGACAAATCCAATGAACCAAAACTCGTTGACGTTACGTCGCACATAGGAGTATTTACTTGAAAAAACCGATCAAAATTATTTGATGGCTTTTCTTGATGTTTTGTAACATAATATAGCGAAGAATAATAATAACAATAATAAGGAGGTTCCTCACTCTACAGCCCTAACCACCGGTAGCTTGGGCCCTGCCCCACTGCCGGCGGCACCCTAGTTTTTAAGTTTTTTATGTTTTTTACGTAATTTTTTATTATTTATTTAATGAAAAAACTTAAAAATTAAGATATAAAATAAATAAAGTGAACAATAATAAAACAACATAGATACTCTAAAACCACGCTTTAATCAAATTATTTTAGATAGTATATGTAATTAAATTTGGTCAACAATGTCGTCCTCATCATCCTCCTCATCATCATCTTCATCAGTTGATGGTGGTAATATTGCGATCATGAGATCCAGTGCCTCCGTGTCGTTTCGTTTAGGAGTACCTATGGCCACCTTCTGTCTCCATCATCAGACCAGCTAGAAAGTACCATAACATTGCATCGTCACCAAATTTACATAAGTATGCCAAATTTCAGCTCAATCAGTTGAAGATATCTGCTTCAAAATTGAGTTGCAAGATTCCACCCGAACAAACATAGTTACATACCTACATACAATGCAAGTTAAATAAAACCTTGTAATTAAAATATAATAGCAATGACTTCACACTTGCCGTAGAACTTATAAAAAAAAAACTTCCTTTATCAAGATCGTTTTGAATGTTACAGATTCCGATTTTTGATATTGTACTGTTAATCATCATAAAACTGCCCCAAAAATAGTTCGTCTCATAGATCACTAGAGATTTTTTTCCAAAGAATTTAGGTTGAATTCCATTTTATTATCAGTTAGTGAAAAAAAGTACCTAATTTATTTAAATTACACCATCTTAACACGCGCATTTTTTTATTACGACCAATACACATGAAAATTGGGAAACTGCTTATCTCGTTTTATGTGGTCATACAAAAGAATATCTAAATATTTTCAAATTCAAATTCAAATTATTTATTTGTCAGAACATGGTAGGTACACATACATATAAAGTAGCATACATGGTCGTAAGAATGGAGACGTATCTCATGTCCTTGCCTGTTACAGCGTACAAATGTTAGGTTTTATAAATATTTTTATTAGTTTTTGTTAAAGTTTAAAAGGAAAATAAAAAAAACGAAATTATGTCTATGTTAGAATATTGTTAGAATCATATTTTGGTTTAGTTGTATTTTATACCTTAATTAGATGTTTATTACTACCTATATAAGCTATTATTATTATTATTTTATTTGTTTATGTCTACATTACATATCAAAACATTGAATCTTTTCATACATTTCTTAGAATACATCTTTTGAAAAATTTAATGTCGTAAATGACCGGAGCACATTTTTCAAAAGAAGACAGTCAGTCACTTATAATTATCTTTAAAACATCAAATGCGCGAGCGAAATCGCTGGACCCCTGCATTCATAAACCGTTTTGCCTCTCTCCCACATTGCGTATTTTGTCAATACCTACTCGTATGCAATTTTGTGTTTGCTTTTGCGAAAACTTTAGTACTATAGCAATAAGGTCAAGAGCCGAACCAACTTGAAGCGGGTTTTACGTGGATCGTCTGTAATGGTAACATTGTTGGTCAGGTAGAGGCGTCTATTAGTGACGAAATTAGCAACCCTCGTGTAATGTGGCAAGTGATGAAAACCGCAGTCCCGTAACCCGTAAGTCCCGTCACGTTGATTAGCTCGTTCACAGTTAATTAGCCGTTAATGAACCGTGCAGTGGCTAAAATATTCTCTTGCCCTGTATTTGACAGCCGATGCGACCGTTACGGTGGCAGTGGCAACGTATTTAAGTAATCGCCTCATAGTAGGTAGCTTATGTTTAGTTCTCCATTAACAAGCCCAACCAAGGGTGAAAAGACAAAAAAATATATCAAAACATGTTCTTTTTCTATAGGATTGTTGTATTAATTCAAGACCATAATTATACATAACCTCAGAAGAAGGACTTTTGTGAGCACAACTCACGATTCAGTAGATAAGACAATAAATAACTGAATATAGCAAAAATAAACCGTCCAAGAGCGAGTCGGACTCACCCACTGAGGGTTCCGTACCACCGCAAAAATCAATAACTAAATTATCAGTTATAACTTGATAATGAACAGAAACTGGTCACCGACTCGTACTTGGCCATTATTTATTATTTGTTGTTATATATATATACATTAGTGTGTACTATAATCATGCCAAGTTTGACGCTTGTACGTATTACCGTTTTCACATTAGAGCTAATAACCCAAAATACGTTTAAAAATACGCGTTTGTTCTTGTTCTTTAGTTTTTATACTTTTTGACTTTTTTATAATTTCTTAGCATTACATATTCTGTGAAAATTTCAGTTCCTAATGTACTCGATGCTTTATAGTTGCCATCTATGTATTAGCTTGTACTGTCCTAGGTATATTCTGTGGTATTAGCACGTTCACAGTTGATTAACTGATTATTCCATCCGATACAGTTGTGTAGCACCGGACTAGTTAAAGGTAACGAATCGACTATCTGTACGAGTACACAATTCTAATTTAAATAACAGAAATAACTCAATTAAATATTCTACAGCATACATTATATCTATAGTTACTAGCTGCTGCTGCGGTCTACAGTTTTGACCGCTTCGTATACCGTGTCAAATGAAAAAATAGGATACAATTTTTTGTGAATACATATGTTTTTTGTGAACGGCATATCCTTGATTATGTGAAATTATTACGGTAACAAAGTAAAACAAAGAAGTTCTTATACTTTTAATTTTTTTTTTAAACAAAGTTGTGAGAAAATTAGGCCTTTACCTCAAGTTTGGCAAGTTTAAGTAAATACAAAACAGTGAATAAACTGTTATTTCAGATGAGGTTTAGCGAAAAGTTCGTGGATTGAAATGTGCTACGAAACGTTCATCAAAAGCCAATGTTCGCTAAAGATCAATATTTACCTAAACAAGTAAAGCTAGACTTTCCCCGTATACCTATATCACTGACGTTAACAAGCGGTGAGGCGAGTAAGTGACATAGAGGGCGTTGCCAGCTTGTCTGCTTTGAAACCTGAACTGCTTTGCACTATGGGAAAAGGAAATCGACAAACGCTAAGGTAAGCTTAACTTCGAGCGAATCCAAGCGATTTGGTAACTTCACGTTTCATTGTCTTTTTTGTAGAATGAGGTAAGTAATATTTCAGTTTTTTTTTTATTGTTAAAATTTTCATGACCATGGATGCAATGTCCTTTAGTCGTAATCTTAAACAGTTTACATAGTCTTAATAGCGTCAAACAAGTCATAGTCACAGTCAGAGTCAAGCTAAGTAAGTCACGGTCAAGTCAAACTCATGCCCCTGTAAAGTGGTGGAGACTTTACAAGAGGCTCCTATGGAGTTTTGGAAACAACACGAAAAATCACGTTTCATCTCGTTATATCACTTGTCCACACTCGAGCACGTTTACAAGCACTTAATGAATTTACCATTTAGTACACATTAACACTCGAAAATACACAAGTTTAGGAAAATAATCTAACGAGCCGACACGTTTTTTTCCACGTTGGCGCCAAAACTCCTTTCACAGATATAACTCGATAGTGTTACCAGCTTCCTCGCGAAATTCAAAATCTACATAGAAGCCTTTTTTAAAGCCTCCACCACATCACTAGGGCACGACTTTGACTTAACCATGACTTACTTTGCTTTACTCTGACTTGACTTATATATGACGATATTGATAAAAAGTTGATAATCCTACTAATATTATAAACGCGAAAGTATGTATGTATGGATGTATGGATGTTTGTTCCTTTTTCACGCTGTAACGAAACAACGGATCGACCTGATTTTTTGCATGGGTAAGAGCTAGAGAGTGTAATTTTTTTCATCGTCATCATCATCGCAATTTTTCATCACTGTGCGGGTGAAACCGCGGAGCGCAGCTAGTATTTTAATACTTGACACTGGAAAATGTACAAGGATTGCGATATCAAAATATTCACAGAGGAAACATTGATGTAAGTAAATAGGGGGAAGATACGGGACGAACTTCTTGATGTGGACCGCACAATATAGGCTCCGGGGCACAATCCACTTCAGTCACAATTGAACTGCCGTTTGGATAGCACGTGAATTACTTGTCAAAATTGTGTGAAATAAAGCAGCAAAAAGAAAGTGCACCAACAGTTCGAAGACAAAAAACAAGTTTCACGGCATTACTTTTCACTCGTAAATACTTAAAAACAATTAACTTAATTTTCCTTAAATGTCACTTCTATGGTGTAGTGTGTAATGGAGCGGTGAAGTTGACGTTTACAGTGTAGATGTCAACGTCACCACTGACTCGAGCCGAAACAGAGCCTTATTTATTGGGTACAAGGTTTGGATGTCACGCGTCTTCCCCCTTTTTAAAACAGTCATTGAGAGAAAATAATAAAAGAAGAAGTGTCATTGTTGCTACGTATATATGGTACAACAAGTTTTTGTTAAAAGGTAGGTAGGCACTAGGTACCTACTATAACTGTAAACCACGAGATAGCACACGCGCAGCTTTTTGAGGTTAAAATGACTATTTAGGAACTTTTAAATAAACCGGCCAAGTGCGAGTCGGGCTCGCGCACTAAGGGTTCCGTACCTTCACAAAATACAATAAGGTTGTCCAAGTAACCGAATTGCCAGTACGCCTTCCAAATTTTACGAAGCAATTGCTAATTATTTTGCTACAAGCGCTCGAGCATAACACAAATATAAGTTCATAACGAACAGAAATTGGTCAGCGACCCACACTTGGCCATTATTTATTATTTATTGTTATACTTTAGAGTGTGTACTATAATCGTGCTAAGTTTGACGCTTGTACGTATAATCGTTTTTACATTTGAGCTGATACAATTTGTTTTTTAAATAATACGGTATGTTCTGTGAAAATTTCAACTAGCTATCTGTTACGGTCCGTAAAATACAGCCGTTAATAGGTAGGACAGACGGACAGACATACAGACAGACATCGTAGGCTTAGTAATAGGGTCCCGTTTTTAACTTTTGGGTACAGAACCCTAAAAACGATTGGGTATCTTAAAATAATGGTCCAAACTTTTACCAGCATTTTAAATTTTGATTTGTTAAAAAAAACATGTTCAAAATCCAAACTAAACATGTACGCGAAACAGCCTAATCGGTTGGGGATAACTGTTTTAAAATTCAGTTGCAAATTTGACCCAAATTAACAAGGAAAACAAAAAAAAAACTAGATTAATAAAATCTTTTTTATGATTATAAAACGCACGTTTGTTGGTAATCTCTGGAACTACTGAACGAATACTGAAAATATTTAATTAAATAAAAATAAAAAATATGTTTTTTTTTTTTTTTTTTTTTTTAATTTATTTATTTAATAAATTTTTTATTGACATAGAAATGTTAAGGCTATGCTGTGCATGTTCAAAATGCAGGCGAAGCTGTAGGCAAAAGCTAGTTCAACATCTGCCAGTTTATATCGAGTAAGAACAATACCAGTAGGAGCGAACCTCGTGCACGTAAAGGTCGGCACATTCAGTCGTCGATAAAATCTCCGGCAGGCACCCTAATAACAACGTGTGAAATTGTTTATTCCGACTGGGATTTAGCTCGCTTTTGTTGGTGAAATTTAAATGTAAAGAATTACACTGTGACACCCCTAATCTTGATTAGAAAGCGCTTACAAAAGCACGACTTTACTAAGTGTTAATCTGATTTAATTCAATGTATTTACACAGCAGGAGAGACGTATGGCATTTTTTGGAATGAAAAGGGTCGGTAGGACAATAATGTAACCCTCGCAGTCGAAATAGTAGTTGTAGATGTAATGTTGCAACAATGTTGCGCCTATTCAGCTTATCGCATTTACTAATCTTTTTTTAGGGTTCCGTACCTCAAAAGGAAAAAACGGAACCCTTATAGAATTAATTTGTTGTCCGTCTGTCAATACCCTGTTTCTCGAGAACGCGTGAGGTTATTAAGTTGAAATTTATAACAAATAATTGTGTTTATTGTTTCTTTTAGCTGTGAAAAAATCAAACTTGTAACTCAACACGATAAAAATATATGACCGTTTATGTCGCATATTTTGCGATTTCACAAGGGAATCAAAATCTATAAGGTACTTCCCGTTGACCTAGAATCATGAAATTTGGCAGTAAGCAAGGCCACATAGCAAATATAAAGGCAAAAATCCGAAAGCGGTTAATTTAATATAAAATCACATAAAAAAGTGGTTTATGCTATTACAAACTTACATTTTGTAGTTGGTATGTATTGGAGCACCTGTTTGCCAACTACAAAGTTAAGTTTGTCATTCAATATTTCAATATTTTTAACCTTTTTTCGTCAAGACTCGATTCCCGAGATGGATCTACATACATATTTATTAAGTTTATACGGAACCCTCAGGGTGCGAGTCCTACTCACACTTGTCTGTTTTTTTTTTTAATTTTATGGTAGGTTTGGGTTTGTTCACATTATGCAGATGTTGTCATGTTTGCTTCACTGAGTGATGCGGTATGAACACTCTTTAAACTTTTGGGCGGCATACTAAATGTACAAAACGGAGCAGACTAGTCACAAAGAGTTAAACATAAATTATTAATTAAAAAAATCCTTTTTTTAAACCAGCTTTTAGGCTTGTCTCATCTAGGACCAAAGTGCTTGGGAAGACAAAGTCAACGAAACCAAACTCGAAGTGGTTACGATGGCTACCTGCTGTCTCAGCCATACAACAAACGTATTTTTTAAACATGTTTTTGTATTAGAGCTAACGTAAAAACGGTGATACGTGCAAGCGTCAAATTTGGCATGATTATATTACACACTCTTAAGAATAACAATAAATAATAAATAATGGCCAAATACGAGTCGGTGTAAAATTTCTGTTCACCACTAGTTCTCGTACGATCACCGAAGTGAACCAACGTCGGACGCGGCCGGTACTTGGATGGGTTACCGCCTCGGCGTTCATGGGATGTTGTCTTTTTGCACTATTGTTTGTACTTTAGTAGCTAACAAGGTTATGTGGTGGTACGGAACCCTCAGTGAACGAGCCCGACTCGCATGTGATCGGTTTTATTTACTGCTTTATGTTTAGTGTGCGTGAGGAAAATGTTTAAATACAATACAAGAGAGTAGGTAGGCATATTATCTGTATAAACTTTGTAGTCCATAGAGTCGATGTCAAACTACAGAACTAAAGGCACAATTCAACAAGCTAACAACAAATTGCTATGAATCCAGTAATCTAAAAGTCAAATTACTATGAACGAGTGGCCGGCCAAATGACTGGGGATTAGCTTTGCAGAGAGCTCTCATTAAAATATTTATGAAGACCTACTCACAAAAATGTTCTGTTTTTACGAGATAAAACCAAAACGAGTTAATGTAAGGGCATTACGTCTGCAGACTGGTCGAAATGGAAGACTGGCCGCATGAATATCTAAGCTAAGCGTAATGAGATATGCCTTTGTAAAAACTCCTCGAATAAATATTTTGTCATCAATTATGTAATGAAATATGTGTATGTTTAAGGTAAAGCAAATTATTATAACTAAAGATGGTACTCCAAATAAGATGTTAATCTACAGGGTTAAACGAGACGGTGATACTAAGCTGATAATAGCTCAACATATTTACCTATACTCATTCATCATTATAAAGAACTTTTACACCAAGACAACCCTGTAAGCGTGAATAAAAAATAGCAGTTGTTCCTGACTTCTTTCATGACGAATGGAGGGTAAGTCCCACGGTGAAAATTGTACATGATGATGAGTATAGTGACCTCCTTTCGGCTTAGTGCTACCGTTCTGAGTAATGCTGCATCGATCAAAGGATCACATATCATATTCAATGTAAATCTCGTCCCTTCAAAGGTAGTTTTATCAAGTCTGTGCTTCAAAGTAGAGTAAAATGTCCTTGAAAGAGGTCAAGTTCTTAACAAGGCTAACCTACATTTCCTTTTTCAACATCTGGCATTTCACTGTTACCTTGATACAGCCGTATTAAAAAGCTCACCTTAAAATTTCATGAGTATTGTATAATATGTATGGCAATGGACCCGAGTTATTATTCCCGACCTTCACGTAAAAAGGTCTGGAAATGTGAAACCACTTGTCACTCAAAATATAAAAAAGCATTTCCGCCACAGTAGGAAAAATGTTGAACATAAAAATCATGTTCATAGGGCGGCGTACGTTTGCGCCGCCCGTGACTGGCTTCATAATTATTTGCGGCGCTTTTTCCGCTCGCTTTTCATTCTATATTTTCTGCCAAACACGAATCTACACCTTATTTATTCATTTCTTTCATTCATTCATCTCTCTGCTCTTGCTATGAAGGAAGGTTAAGGGTGCGTTTCCACAGAATGCGGGGCGGAGACGAGATGTGGATTTCAACCAATATGATTGGTCGATTCTGGCACGTTTCCTATCCTCTCCGCCCGTCTTGTCTCCACCTGAGAGGCCGGCTCAACGGTCAACGCTGTCTGTCGCACAATTTCAATATTTTAAACGATAAAAAATCGCTGATTAAGTTTAAAGGAAACTATTGGGCATTGTTTTTAGAATAATATTGCAAACATTTTAAAGTAATTGTTATGTTGACATGATTTATATTGGAGGAGGAGTTTAATAAGTTTTGTTTTTACGATTTCCTCCGCCATCCCATAAAATTCCAACACGAAATATGCTCACACAGATCACATCATCATCATCATCTTATACATTTGTAATGTTACTCTTAAGACAATGGTCACTTGGTTAAAAAAAATATCACTCGATGAATTTTTATTCTCTCAAATGTTGGAAGTGTACAAAAGATACAACTCTCAGGCCTGTGAGCGTGGCCTTAAAAGACTCTTTCGACAATTTTACTCCACGACTTCGTATGTTTATGATTCTATAAGCATTTTTATCTCAAGCACGAGGATTTTACCGTTGGGTGTATAAAAGCCTGTGGCCTCGTTTCTTTGTACCGCTAATCCTGCTCAGTACAGCCGCTGATATTTCTCCTAGAAATAAGGGATAAACAAAAATCTGGAGTACCAGTTCTCTAATTACAAGTTTACTAATACCTATATTTGAAGAACGTTGGCATTCAGAGCACTGAATATTCCATCAGACAAGAATTATTATTTTCCATAAGCAATTTGTCAATTGTAATCCAATTCCGCTTCACACTTCCTAATTCCGTCGGATGATTGACGGGAAAATGGAAAATTTACATAAATTCCAAATTCTGCGTTAAAGGGATAACTCATCGGAAGACGTCTTCCAAATAACTTGTTATAAGCAATGACTCTTTGGTGAGAAGTGTTGGTGATATTGGAGACTTCTTGTTGAATTTCTTCATCAAGGAGTCTTGACCTTAATCGTATACTTTTTATTCCGCACAATGTATAGTTCTTTGAGAATACATCTGAGGGTAATGTTCACGCGAGGATATGAACCTGAGAGGCGCAGCTAGTTTTATATAATTGATACTTAGATTTAAATTGTGATTCGATGAATTGAACAAAAAGATCACAGCTACCTTGATATTCAGCAAAATAACACAGAACGTTTGATGCTGCCTAAGTCATCTTTAGAAGTCATACTTGAATGGATATTTTATACATTGACACGGGAATCACTCACGGTTACTCTGACTATAGTTTTAACCGCATTCGGCGGTCTTTTTAAAGGTGAAGACGCGCGCTTTGCCGGATTGACCGGCTTAATCATACGTGAGTAATTACCATATCATCGGTATACATAAAATGTGTGAAAACCATGTCAAATTCCATAATAAAAATGAATGGGTATTGTATTTATTTTATTTTACATGGAAAACAAACAGCTGCTAATAAACACGGTGGATACGCGCAAAAGCCAAAGAGAAGTTTTCACTTATACAAACTTAAATAGCTGTGAATCATAGTATAAATGCCCCGTTGCAATACCAATAGCTGTAGCTGTATTATCGTGTGTATGAAATTTGTTAAAGAGTTTATTTATCTATCTATCTATCAATAAAAAACCACAAATATTAAATTATAAATTATACATTGCAAATGATATAATGATATATTATCATATTATTATAGTAGGAGTACGGCTTCGTTTAATTTCTGCTATAATTTTAGAAAAGTCATGGCTGAGTATTTCTTGAAGTCAAAACAAGGAGGGACCAAAGTAGCCTTATTTATAACGTGTTTATAAGTCTCCTCCGTTCTATCATAAAGTGTAACAACAAAAATTGTAATAAATTATTACGCTCAATTAAAAAGAGAAACGGCCGAAGATTTTCTGGCTTGTTAACCTAATTTGCTGTATGATTTCACAGAATTTCTCCATTATTAAGTTTTCTCCGCTATGCAAAAAATATACTTCTAACTGTAAGTAATAGATACTAAGTAATAATTTTTAAGTGGTTTATTTTATAGGGCCACAAAATTATAGTTACATGATTATTTACGGGATATTTACCGTGGTAAGGTTGCGGAATGAGCTCCCAATATTTCGGCACAGTTACATGCACCATGTATTGTACAATATCGGGAGCTCATTCCACAACCTACCACGGTGAATATACTTACCGTAAAATAATCATATAAATTTGGGGGTTGAAAGTTTAAATGAAAGTCTACGCGTGCGAACTCGCGGTCAACAGCTAGTTCGTTATACACCGTGATACACAAGGCATAACAGTTTTTTTTTAATATTATTTTATGCAGATACTTATATATATAATAATCTATAAATAAATGTATGTACATATATTATTCTTGAATGTAAATATTTGAAGCGCGTATTATCGTAATTATTATAACATGAATGCTGCCTCATTTTCCAAATGTAAGTTAAACACGTATATTTGCGCCGTTAATGTCGAGTTCTGAAGCTTTTAATAACTTCACAGCTATAAAATTTGCATTTTTATTCGATATTAATAATGAAATTTTGTATATTGTAGACAAAGCTTATTTGGAGAGAGCAGTTCCGTAAATGGAGGGTATACGTCCCGCTTCGCTAAGCAGTTCCAGCAGTGGCAGCAGCGGAGGGAACTTTACAACCGTGTCAATATTTTAAAACTTTCTCGCAAAAAGAAAAGTTTAGAGTTTTCTTGAGTACGCACGAAGATAAGTCAGAGAATTTACTGCGACATAGCACTCAGCTGGTTTATATATTTTACACCTAGCTTTACGTAGACTAGAATTTGTAGATCAGAGGTATTCATTTGTTCCATTTTAATTTAATAAATGTTTCATATGTGGAATTAACAGAATGCTTCCTCCCTCAGAAAAAAAATGTGTTATAGCTACAGTTTCCCCTTTAGCACTTACACCACCCCTTGGTCGTCCAATCGATCATCTCGTTTGCAGTTGTGTGCCACTCAATATTGAAGTGTGCGTTTGTAGAACTAGCAAGAATATGTCAGTGTGTGCAATACCTACGTGCTTACCTCGCCCACTTCCGTTTTTGGCAGACTTTTTTCAGTACTTAACTAGCTCGAGTTTAAGGCAAATCCAAACTATATAATGATCAAAGCTTTCTCAATTTTACTGCCCAAGTAGGTGGATTTATCAGATCAGACAAACAATAGAGATATGCATTAGTACAATTATCGTTCGTGTTCAAATGTCTCCGTGTTTCATAATATTTTTTTCCACTTTAATGTTAAACAAACTAACGAAAAAACTGTAAGTATGGCCTAACGAAGCCCCTGTCGTCGCCACTCGGTCAACCGAAGACGGCGATGATGATGATGTCTCAGTAGCAGACTAATTGACGGAGCGGGTCGACTCGTCTTTCGCTTACTCCCCTCAAAGATGAAAACAATGTTCCATAAGAACAATGATTAGATCACCAGCTGCGCCCCACAGTTTCAACCGTTAAGTATCCTAAAGGAACCTCTCAGTATTTTGGGAATTTTTTGACCTACGTTATAATCCAGTTGAGTCGTATACGACTCACTTACACTAATTTTTCACACACACTTAGAAACTTGTAGCGAAACCAATGAACCTACTAATAGTCCACATGCAAAAATAGGACGGCAAGATCGTCTGCAGTGTGAGTGAGTTGTGAGTTCGCCTAAAAACATCAAGGCTGATTTCGGCCAGGTGCTTTCGCACCCGCCACGCAACCATATCTCCCTTGTTTGTTTGATCTGAGTTGGATATGTTGCTTTGTCAAATCGCACAAAATTAGAGACTTAATTTTGAAGATTAATTAGAAGCTCCATAATTACAAGCGCAATTTCTAATTACCAAAGACAGATAAATTTATTTGACATCTAAAAATATCAAATCCTCCAATCTAATTAGTTGTTAATTAGCAACAGTTTATCCACGCAAAATATAACGATGTCATTCTATTTTAAGCTCATCAGATTGACTTTGATGCTACGCATACAAATAATTTTCAATAATACCTGCGCCTGCGGTTTCACCCGCGAGGATATTCTCTCAGAAATCATATTACCGAGATACAAAGTATATTTTCACTCCACGTGCTCGAAATTTCCAATTATACGTCAAGAAAACCAAACATACAGTAAGTAATTATTGCCCTACGGTCTAGCCGGGCAATAATATTGTACTGAATTTAATTATAACCGCTGCTCAACTATAAATTTGTATGAATTTTTACCATAGCGACCTGCAGTTTTGAACTAACCCAAAAGTCAGAGCCACAATGGTGCATTGTTTATTATTTGTGTTTTCAATTTAAAAAAAAAAAAACTTATTTGAATAAGTTTTTTTTAAACCAAACTGGCCGTGACGATTAGAGTACAATAAAGAAAAAAAAAAGTTAAATTGTGCCTACTTCTACGGTTAGCTTAATATTTTAAAAACGATGTCATATCAAAATTGAATGTTTTATCTAAGAACCCCCAGACCGAAACACGATTAAGGACATTTCACTCGATAGAACAAAAATATAAAAGTACCACTGATTTGCGCTTTTCTCCCTGTTTTTTAGGATTCATTCAAATCTATTTATTAAATTATGTCTACGATATCCTAATATACAGATTTCATAATTATGGAAGAAACCGTAAAGGTACATTTTACATTACAGCTATACTTTTCGAAAATTATGAAATGAACATCAATAATAGAAGTAACGAAACGCACGACTGTGTGTAAGCGCCATGGTTTTGCTCCGCTAAATGCGACTTTAATACAATAAACCAAGCCTTATGGTCATCTGTAGTAATAAGCGTTGCTTAAAAGTGGGAAAACATCGCCTTAAGAGACTGCTTTATCCCCTTAGAGTGGTTTCGCACTACGTCCGATGCGATTCCGATCCGAATCCGTGAAAATATGGATCTAGAAAACTCGGACCGAATTCGGATATTGCGTACGCACTAGTCCGATCACTGATACAAATCCAAGCAATCATTTTAGGCGGAGCCACAGCAGAGTGTTCACGTCATTGATCATGAGTCCTTTCAATCGACGTCAACTTCTGGCAATACTATTGTACGTACGAAGACGCAGAAGAAGTAAAGAATCCGAATCCGAATCTATTCCGAAATGGAAATTTACGGATGACGGAGAATTCGGATGACGGAAATCGGATCTAGTGCGTAAACTACCATACAAATAGTTGTACGACAACTTCGGAACGTATTTTCACAGATTCGGATCGGATTCGGATCGGACGTAGTGCGAAACCGCTCTTAGTGTATAATCAACTATACCATCTCCCGTTTCTAAATGACTAGAATGCCGTGCTTTCCGAATACATTTAAGTCTCTGAAAGATGTATATCGGAGTATTTTAAAATATTCTGTTTAGGTATAGTAAAACCGAAAAGGTCTCGTATGTCACAAGAATCGTAACACAAATCACAGAAAATACCCCTTATTTTACCATTGGCACAATTGAGAAATAAGACTTCACCGAACGACGGAAACAGGTAGAAAAATACACCAGTTTCATTTCAAATATTTATTTATAATTTGGATGAAATAAGAAGAGTATTGTGAGTATTGTAAGCATTGTAACGTGTAGGTAAGTACCTATATACTTACTCGAAAATAATATTGTGACAGAAGAAATCTTTCTTCCAACGAGTTTTTTGTTGGATTATATTTCGCAAACGGTACCCTCAGATCATACAAATAAGGGAGATATGCCTAGCTATGCTAGTACAATAATCGTTTGTATACATGTCTCCATTTATCTTTTTTTTTTCACTATACCGCCAGTCATTTTTACACACCCTAAGAAGCTTGCAGCTACACTAATGAACTACCTAATAGTCCACATGCAAAAAGCAGGTCGTCTGCTGGGTGAGTTCGACTAAAAGCATCAAGCCTGACTTAGGCCACAGCGTTCGCACCCGCTACGGCACTCTAAATATTTCCCTTGTTTGTCTGATCTGAGGGTAGAAAACCTCAATTTCCTTTAAAAAGATCTATTTAATGATACGTCACAGTCGCAATTTTTTTATTTTCATCCCCTCTTTGCTTTCTTGAATTTATTATTGCGTCATCTTTCCAGTGACCATCACTGAACAGAGAAATCAATTGACATCTCATTTATGGAAATCGGTTAAGGCGTTCACACTGTAGGTTTTTTTTAATAAATACATTTACACCAATAACAAAATCGCCGACGACTTTGTTTGCATATTTTAAATATTTTTTTCTGTTTAACTTACTTGATATTTACAACATTTTTACAAGATTTAAATACTAGTGAGTTATTTTAATATCACTGTCTTCTTAATTAGAAAACAGTGATAGTAAAAAAACGAATAAGTTAATTATATATTATAAATGTAGAATTAATGAATCATGCTTTTTTTCTTTCTCATTTTTACTTCACCGCTTCTTCAATTTCTATACAATTTTCTCTTAAATTAATAGATTGAGCAATACTACACTGTAGGTTGCTATATACACAATACATGGCATACATGTCATATACGTTGAACACAATACCTATCCTAGTTCTTGCTTTACATCGTAAAAATATGTTATGTTGCACCCATAAAGCTGCCAAACTGAAATACGACTAGGGTGGACATGTTTGCCGCATGTCGGATGATCTTTGGATTAAAATCACCAGTCAGTGGGTCCCAGATCGAAAACGGCGTCCCGGCAGACCAAGACAAAGATGGCGGGCGAAATTGGCTGGCAAACAAGGGTAGGGTAGGGAGGCTTTTGCCCTGCAATAGGACAAAACAGACTATATTTATCAAAGCAATCAAGACATCTATATGCCCGTTGATACAGATGGTAGTGAATCTGCCTTCAGCGCTTGGGGGCGTGGGTTCGATTTCCGCCAAGGACAAA
Organism: Agriopis aurantiaria; assembly: GCA_914767915.1. Classification (NCBI taxonomy): domain Eukaryota; kingdom Metazoa; phylum Arthropoda; class Insecta; order Lepidoptera; family Geometridae; genus Agriopis; species Agriopis aurantiaria. Next base: position 4,528,645 of record OU611991.1, on the reverse strand, counting down.
CATTCATGTGATAAACATTTGTGTTTGTTCTATATCTGTGTTAATATCTATTTAAGTACGTATTTAAAAATATATATGGATGTATTATCAGTCTCTGGCAGCCATATTACAAACTTTGCTTAGTTTGGGGTCAGATGATCGTGTGCAAAATTGTCCCAAATATTTATTTATTTATGTATATGTACCCAAAGTATGTCTTCTGTGCCCAAAGTTACGCTGTTATTCAATATGATTATAAACCTACATGGACGTATCGTTGGAACTAATTAATGATTAGTAAGTAATAAGTATACATAGCTCATACAAAATCACTAATAGTCTACTACCTATGACTCACTCCAGGCAATCTTCGAGAGAAATATTATTAGGCGCATGCAATCAACCATTCCTTATCTTTTGCACTCGGTGGCAAAGCACCGCGCATATTGATTCAGAGTAATTCAGTTGGCATCCTCAATCCTATTTAATATTATATCACTTATCCTTTCGTTTGAACTGAACCGCACGTTGAAAAACCTTTAGATTGAAGATATAAAGATATCGATGGGGCTGTTACAAGTACGTGCCAATCGTTCAAGTTGCGCCGAATCAGCCCATAAAACACGAGCTCGGCGGAAACGAAGCCTCTTGAATCCTTCAAACAGTCGAGGGATCAAGGAAGCCTACCGTTTTATTTTATAACATGGATGTACCTATAAATTGGGCACTTCGCGTTACGCAAATAGAAAGAAAATCTTTCGCCATAAATTAGACCAACAGCCAAATTCAAAAAGATTTTCGATAACGTCTTTCAATAAATCACAACTTCGTGCTTATTCTAGCAACACTAAATCAAGTCCTTATCCAAACATTTTGAACGGATTCTATCTACATCTTTTCAATGGGTCTCTTGAATTAACTGTGGGTATCTTAGCTATCAAGTTTATTATTAGTTGACGCTCCGAACGGAAAATTCAAATTTACAGTGTTGACTCTACCTTCGAGCGGAATAGGTAAAGTGAGGTATAAACCCACTACAATGTAGTGACTACATTACTACATTATAAGACATTATATTGGTCAAGCTTGACAAAAATTACATAGCATTTATAATAATTATCTTTTTGATAATTATTCACGCAGTCACATTGAAAAGACCGCCAAATGCGGTTAAAACTATAGTCGGAGTAACCAGTTTAATCTTACAACATAGCAACATTTGTAAAAACCACGTCAGTTTCCATAATAAAACAATAAAATTATCTTTTCAAAACTGACTTCGAAATGAGTAGGCGCTCGAACAAAGTTATTGATTCAACCAAATCAACAGGAACATAAGTACCTATTCATATAGTTCATTCCTAAAAAAGTTTCCTGCACAATAAAAAAAGCTCGTTCAAGAGAAGCGGTTGAAGTCGAAGCGGGAGAAGCGTTCACAAAGATCGGAGTAATCGGCAATTATATAGTAAAAAAACATCTATCTATATAAATAAATAAGAAATTCTGTTCGTTGGTAAAGCGCATCATTTGAGAAAGGCTTGAACAGTTTGGCTATTTTTGAAGTGAAAATGTATTTGGCTGCGTTTAGCGATTTTTTGTAGGGGCAAAACTTATGTGTTCGCGTCACCGACATGCTTACCACGTCGACATGCAATGTGACGTAAAGTTTTCACTTCTGTCGGCAGTCTCCATGAGTGCGTTTTTTTTTTTGAATGTTTGTTATAGTTCAAATTAGGTTTTCAAGCAACGTGAAAAAGAAAAGAAAAAAAAAGAAAAAAAAACGTAACCTCCTTTTTCTATGGGATTTTTGTTTGAATTCATCACCATAACTCAAACAAAATTTAAATTTGGACTGGACAACATCTGATGTGTCAGCCAGTACGTATAAAAAGCGATTACCTTCTTAATTTTTTGCAGTCAATCCAACCAAACCAGCCAAAACCAAAACCCAACCAAAAACCATTAACAACCAAAGAAACCCAAAAATAAAAAAACAAAGAAGAGAAAACAATTTTCTTCGACATCGATTCACATTTGAGAAACGTTCTGTATCCTCAAGAAGGAAGTTGTTAACTTGCAGCTCTGGTTGGTTTCGATCCGTTTGCTATTCTAGCATCCTAGGATTTCAATTATGCGCAACGTCGCTGCCAACCAGTCCATTCACCACGTAAGTGCCTGGAGATCTAGATTACCCTACGGCGAGCAACTACAAACACTCAGCAACCTCAGCGAAAGTTCAAAGCAACTCACAGCAAACGTCATTCCATGCAAAGTGAAATCATTCTGTGCAAATACGAACCCAAACCTGAGGAAGTACGACATCGATCGAGTTGCTTTACGATTGGCACATCCACGCAGATAGGTGTCCAATGACGGATAAAATGAAATAAAGCAAGATAAAATCGTGCTTACAAGGGTGTTTATTTTATGTGCGTCTTTAGTATCTCTATTTACTCCTTGGAAACACACGACGACTTTACCGTATCTTTTTATGAACATTGTACAAAAAGCGATATTTATTTTTAACCAAATTCAAAAAGAAGTTCTCAATTCGACTGTACTATGTTTTAGGGTTCCGTACCCAAAGGGTAAAAACGGGACCATATTATTAAGCCTACGATGTCTGTCTGTCTGTCCGTCTGTCCTACCTATATTTTATACTAGCTGACCTGACAGACGTTGTCCTGTCTTAGAACTGTCAAACACGCAAAGTCAAAATTGTAAATCTTATTTTTTTACACCTTGGGTTACATTATTGGAGTTTTAGTAAGGATCCCTATTTTTTTTTGATAATATAATATAGCCTATGTTAACCGGGGATAGTATAGCTTCCCAACAGTGAAGGAATTTTTCAAATCGGTTCAGTAGTTTCGGAGCCTATTCAATGCAAACAAACAAACAAACAAACAAACAATCAAATCTTTCCTCTTTATAATATTAGTATAGATATTATACCTACCTATAACGGCTGTATCTTTCGAACCGGATCGATGGTACGGAACTCTCAGTGCGCGAGCCCGACTCGCAATTGGCCGGTTTTATTTGTGTTTGTTATGCCATTAGTCCGCCAAAATCGTTTTGATGATTATTTTTTTGTTTGGTAGGTTGTTGTTCAGAGGGAGTCCCATATAAATTTTATCTAAATTGCTTAAGCCCTTTTTGTAACGATGAACAAAAACCACAAAAACAAAAAACATATACCTACACAGATGACGTTTTGGTTTGTGGTTCAGCAAAAGTTTTGATGGGGACTTTCAATCTCTGTTTTAACTGTCGTCACAGAAACAGCCAATTACTCAAGAACAAAGAAGAATGTAGGTATGTATTTAGTAAGGAGTCGTCAAAATAATAATTATACATTGATACCTATTCTTAAAAAAAACTACCTAGTTGTTGGAAAGATTACGCAACCGTTTCATTTCAGTTTTCTTTTCTACTTTGTACCTTAAGTTTGCACATGTAGGTACAAACATAAGTATTGAAGTCGGTATTTTTCCTAAAAAAGTACTTATTATGAACATGTACAAAAAATGGCATTTGTTTTTGTAGTGTTAATTTACCCCTAAAAGCTTTTCTTTTGGTGTCAGTATCAATAACCATTACTAACTTCATTGTCATAAAAGTAACACAGTAATACGTTGTCATATCAGATAGCCCAAAATCTGATCAGGCATCTCGGATAAACAAGAGCAATCATCTTGTTTAGTGAGAGTCTGGCGCCGGAGTGTCGCGCCGTGGCAGTCCCGCAGGCGCCGCTGCCGGCGGAGTCTGCGGACTGAACAGCTGGCGACAAGACAACGACAGGGTCGGCAACCTCACTTGACCCCGATCCTGATTCACTACTACGAAATTACGCAATCTAGGATAACAAGCAGTTCTGATACCATTTTACTTCAATCGTAAATTTTACAACGAACTAAAAAATTTACGTTTTGTATTAAGTTAACTACTTACCTATATACTCGTACTTCGCTCTACAACTTGAGTGACTAAATATAAAGTTATATTATGATTATTTACGGGGTATTTACCGTGGTAAGGTTGTGGAATGGGCTCCCGATATTTCGGCGCAGTTACATGCACCATGTTCACGGGAAGACTGAAGAATGCGGATGGTTAGTCGAACAGTTAAAAAGTCAGGTTAGAAAAATAAGTTAACTTTAGCTTAAAAGCCAAAGCCAGCTTTAGTTTTTTTAATGTTAGCTTTAGTGAACACCGTGATAGTTTAAAACAGTGTTTGACTAAATATACTTTCGAAAACTGTAGGCACGGAGCACATTTTTACGGAAAAACAGGACTCTTACGCGCGCTGTCTGTCTGTCCGTTCTACCGTTTAACGGCTGTATCATTACAACCGTAATAGATAACTAATTGGTATTTTTACAAAATTATGTAATGTTACGGCGGATTAACTAAGAAATAAAGATGAAGTCAAAAAGTAAAGGGGGGTCCCCATACAACAAACGTATTATTTAAACGTATTTGCTCTAATGTACAAACTGTAATACGTACAAGCGTCAAACTATGGCTATGGTTATAATAGGTATACACTCTAAAGTAAAACAACAAATAAAGAATGGCCAAGTGCGAGTCGGTGACAAATTTCTGTTTATTACTAAGTTAAGCAACGTAGGGAGCGGTCTTTACTTGAATGGGTATATACCACCTGGGCGTAATGTTGTATTTTTGCACTTCGTCTTGTATTTTGTGGTGGTACGGAACCCTAAGTGCGCGAGCGCGATTCGAATTCGGCTGGTTTATTGTGTAATACAGATTTCATCCACCATATTTCTCTGGCAACAAAATTTGTGAAAACGAAAATAACTTTTAATGCGCGCCATTTTCTAAAATTAATCTACACTACACTGTACCGGTCAGAGGATTATAATCCGCGATCAACATATTATGTCCATAGAAAAATTAATTCGACATATGGATCCAGCGCAATACAGCAAATAACCGTTGACTCTCGGTGTTTGTGCTTATCCCCCTCTGCACGATTTGTTCACCCTCACGAAGTTATTAGGTACTGATTAATTTTGCACGAACAATCGTCCGACTGTGCAGACAGCGGATCCCGCATCCGTTGTAAATGAAACATAAGATGAGTTTTGCCATCATTCATAACTTTGCTTTTTTGCGTATCTATATAATCTTTAAGGTGGCACGGTTAAGTATCATAGGCCCTTGGGGACCGGGAGCTCACCTCATTTTCAAAAATCTGTCAGAGCGCCTGGTTAATGCGACGCGTGACCAAAATGCTGGCGTGTTTCTGGCTCAACGCATAAGCATTGCTATTCAACGTGGTAATGCCGCCAGCATGCTGGGTACGCTGCCAACTGGTAGTGGGCTTGAGCATTTGGATTGTCTTTAGACCTTAAACGGTCTATGGGCAGTCTAATTGTATTTAATTATGTAATTATATGAAATAAATGAATAAAAAAAAATTAAAAAATTGTAGTGTTAGTTTTAGCTTGTATTTTGTTGAGTTATTAAAGTAACTGGCCCAGTAAAAAAAAAAATATCATCATCATTAGGCTTCCCCCATCGATCTCCAAAAGGGCCGGTTGGAAGCGGTTAAGCATGTTAAGTGTGTCACACCTACATTTTCAATGTACCTACTGTACCTACCACAGGGTTACACGGGAAAAGAAGTCATTCTACCCATCTTCTCTATATCTATATCTCCTCTCTACATAGTATAAATTAAAGTCGCTTTCCGCGTCCGTCTGTCTGTATAACCGCTAACTCCTCCTAAACCACGCAACAGATTTTGATGCGGTTTTCACTATCAGTTAGATACTTTTCACGGAAGGTTTATATACATATATAACTAGCGACCCGCCCCGACACGGGTGTACCCGTGCGAAGCCGGGGCGGGTAGCTAGTTATGAATATTTTTAACCACCGAAGCAAAAAGAGTGTAAGCTGGGGCGGGTAGCTAGTTATGAATATTTTTAACCACCGAAGCAAAAAGAGTGTAATGAACCTGTGGCATCGTAGCTCCCAAACGGCAGAATCGTTTTTTTTTTGTTTGTATGGTGACTTGGTCGGTCGTATTCTTAGCTATGAGTAAAAAAAAACTGTCCAGCCGTTTAAAGATCATTAGGTCTCTTTTTTTCTAGTAAAAAATATTTTTAATACTTTTTAGTCATTGCAATAATTGTAATATAATACAATGATTAAAGAAAATTATCTACATACATAATAATATATAAACATTAATCCCTATTTACAGTCGTCACGCCATAACTTCAGAACGACTTTACCTATTTCATTCAACTTTTTTTTAAACTTTTCTGATTATTTGTGGAAGGTTCTTACGAAAAGAAAAATTGATAAAATTGCGCAGAAAATTGGAAAAAATCAGGAAACGTAACGACTGTTTTAACTAACGTAACAGTTGTTTTTTTCCCCGGTGTGCCATATAAAAGTACTTATTCAATAATGACAAGTACAATGATCTCTTTTCCGCTTATTAAGTATCACCGTTCCTTGTAGCCTTGTATAACCACCATAGTTATGTACAGTCATTTCGCAACTCATAAAATATAAGTAATAGGAGTGTTTCATAAAATATTGCAAATATTCTTTAAAGCGTTTAATTCGAGTTTAACGAATACAAAAGCTCTTGAAGTATCTAGACAAAACACGTTCCTATTTTGTTGAAAAAGCAATATTTCTTGCACTCTAAACTCGTCACGACGGATACAAGGGAAGGTTGAATGTCAAGTGCCTAAACGGTAGACAGATGAACGCATGAACAATAGCAGCCCGCATTTTGTCAGGCATTTCATTTCGGATTCCGAACAATGTACATTAATTATCTTCTGACTTAAATTGTCACATTTTATGTCGTTAAGTGGCGCTTGAAACGTAAGCTCGGTGATCATTGTAAATTGTTTATAAGCTTCATTATTCAATTCATTATTTAGGCCCAACAATAATGAAATACGTACATCTACGAGTATACTAATATTAGAAAGAGGAAAGATTTGATTGTTTGTTTGTTTGCATTGAACTGCACTACGCTTGATATAAATTAAGATATAATTATCGTATTAGGCATTTAACATGCTTTTTACATACCAATATACGAAATGAGTTTACATGTCTAAAATCAAAGTGATAGAGAACGTATACCAACAAAATTGTTTGAGTATTTTGTTTACCTAAAATATGCAAATCTTTACAAAAGCTGTGATGCTCAGTGTACCTATATAATAGTGTGACTACACAGTGTTTTGCGATGCTTTTCACTACTCTTTTTAGTCATGTGAATTGGATTTGAATTTACGATCAGCTTTTATATTGAAAGCCATATTTGGCTTTCATGTTGTAAGTCAACGTGAGGTTTTCTATTATTATTTGTACCCAAGGGTCTGCTCAATGAGTCTTTCGGTACTAATATATTTATGAGGCAACCTCTAAGTTCAAAGGCAGCATAGTTGGATTCAGTGATTAGGTGCTTACAAAATTGGAAGCCCGAATAGATTAAGGCGTCTAGCGTCTGGACTTTCGAAGGTAAAATATTAATCCGTGGACGAGGTCGGAGAGTGGTCGAAGAGAAAAGCCTTTTAAAAAATGCTGGGACCTTCACTGACTCAAAGTGACTTTGCTGCAGACGGCTTTTGTTAGAGATTCGCCAGCTTAACAAAAGCTCACTCTGAAACGTACTGAATAAAATGGTTTCGGCCAATTACAGTTGAAGAGACTGTGCAAAAAATATTGTAGAATTTGGTAATTGCTTTGAATTAGGTACAAAAACATCAAAAATTATTACAGTTTTTGTTATGCTAGCAACATTTGCAGTCACAGTCAATGTTTTGTTGATTGTAATCACTGTGATTGTAATAGTTTACAAATTGACATGAAAGCAAGTGTGATCACTTGCCATATTTGTCATTATATTCGATTTTGTCATTATTTCAATTCGTCATGACTTCAACTCGTTATGAATTCAAACTCGTCCTGTATTTATTTAGTGGTCACAAGTAAATTCATAATTTGCCGAGGTTAAAACAAGCAAAGTATTTACATTCAGATATCCTATAATATCAATAGGATTACACAAAACCTAATCTTCTGTTGCTGGATCATTTAGCCCTTTCTTTTATGCACTTGCACTTTTATATTTCCTTATTGTTTACACGAGAAATAACATATAAAGGACGAAAAAGACTTAAAACTAGTGTAACAACTAGCACCTTATAGCTATAAAAAACTTTTTACAACTTTATAAGCATGGAGAGTACTTATATACAGAAGAGGTAATGGATGGAGTGCAGAGTGGAATCGATGACCATCTAAAAGAGAGTGACAGGTGATAGAATTAACATCTTATAGACTGATTATAGCTCGCTGGTATGAATAGTAGACCACCGGCCGAGAGTTTCCTGGGTACCCCTTTGATTTGCCGCTGGCAGCGCGAGTGGCGCGCTTGGTTGAATTCGATATGAACTCGAGAACAACGGAACCATTGTTAGCTTCTGATAAGCTTGAAAGAATCCGAGCAGTTGCGTCTTTATACCATGACTCAATGCTGAGACATTCCAGTATATGGTTCTCCGAATTTGCATAAATCTTTCGAGGGTTTTGTTTGCGGACGCAAGCACAATTTAGGATACTAAATTGTTATCGTTAAGCAAAATGTGCGTGTGTATTTAGATAGGGAAACAAAATGGCTTATTCTCGCTGTATTTTAATGTGAAATGATATACATTTTCTCAAATAGATACGTATTACGTATTTCCAAGGTAAGTTTGCTACTTCTTCAATCACGTCATCACTTCCCAGGTTCCATGCATCAGATGAGATTGTGGGCAACGCATACCTAGACCGTTGCAAAAAATGCGTTTTAATGTGTCCATTATTTATAAAACACAAAATGATGACAATTGGACTTCAAAGCCTAGACCTTCTTTGAAGTTATTGGCAGCCAATTTGTTCCTCCGGTATCTATTATGTGCATTATGCATACCACACAATATATCAATATTAATCAAAGAGATTTGATTTTGTTTTCCACTAAAAAGAGGTGAATGCACAGAGGCTATGATAGAATTTATAGATAAAATTACTTTTCTATATAGCTATATGTCTACAGTTGTGTTACATTTTCACCTTCCTCCATAAAATTGCCAGTCGTTGCATTATAGTATAGTACTTTATCTTTAAGAAAGTGTCATAAAGAGTTGCCGAGTTTTTGTGGGTTCGATAACAAATTCTCGCTCCTTTGTCAGTTTGGTCTTCGCTTTGTCCAAAAGTTGTTTGAATTATATGTCCGCGAACATTTTATTGATGGTTTGACGGTAGCACGACCATTTATTTACAGCCGGACCCGAATAAATCTCCCAGCAGTGTTGGCAAAACTGTAATCATTCATTTCACCCGAAATATTTGCCGGAGATATTTCAGGAATTTAGAATTATTGCGCGGACGCGAAGAAGTTCGTAATTCGTAAAATCAATTAATTTGTACTAAAGATATAATAAGCAGGTATTTGGAATACTAGTTGAATAAAACTAATTGGTTGATAGATAGATAATATATACAAACCCTTTGTTGTTCATACCGGGAAGTATTTTCATGGAAAAGAAGGGCTGGAAGTCTTATCGCTAAGAGCGATATGCATCACCATGGCTTAGCTTGAACGTTTGTTTCAAAAATAATATCAATAATAAATACAGAAGTAACTCTGGCGTCTCTCTCTCTCTCTCTCCCTCTCTGTGTCTCTCTCTCTCTCTCTGAATTATCCTTTTCATACTCTAAATGCAACATGCATCATTTTGCAACTAACCAGCTAAACTTTCAGATTCATCATAGTCTTTGTTCGTAACGGCTTAGAATAACTACTCAGAGAAGGTAAGTTTCCAAACAACGCCTTCTCAAAACGTAAACTACAAATTCGCTTTGTAGCTTACGTTTCTATTGGTATTTTAAACGATTTAAGCAAGAAAATTAATGGATTACCTGTGGAACGTAACACCATAACTCTTATGCTGCTTTTCTGATTTGTTGTGGTACGATTTCACCGCGCAAATTGTCATAGTAAATTTTTTATATATTTTTTGGAGCCATATATGACACCATTTGAATGGCTTAAATTTTGCGAATGTACTTGGTTTCTTTGTGTAGTTATTCTAAGCGTAACGATATGGAAATATGGTTGGCTACTTTTAAATTTTCGCGATATGAACAAATCATGTTTTAAATGAATAGGGACTTATCGAGCATTATTTTATTTAGGTAAAAAAGTAGATAAGTACCTTACGCTGGATATTTCGACCACGGGCAAAAAAAAATGCACGATAAGTCCCGATACACATTTAATAATCTGGTTGGATTTAGTGAATGCTCGTTCATTTAATTTAAGGTTCACAATGTTAGTACTGTTTCATTGGTAGCTAGCTTGCATCTCGGTTTCACTCGCGTAGACATCTCCAGCAGCAGCAGCCGTTGTCATCACGTGCGCATCGCGCGGGCGGCCCGCAGTGAAAACTGAAAAGCGAACAGCCGCGCGCGCGTTTTCACCCAGCCGTATACGGTTGAAACTATAGTCAGAGTAAGAGTAATTCTCGTGTCATAATTATAAATAACATATTTACTTAAATAGTTATAAAATATTTTTATTTCACGATATTTCTCTATGAAAACAGAATAATATGAATACGAATAGCAGTGGCTACAAAAACGCGTTGGCTCGTTATTACTCTAAAGCAACACGCATACAATGTGGCAAATGAGTCCTCACAAACAACAGCGAGTTTTTGCGGACCGAAAATGCCATGTAATCTTAAATTTATGCTAAGTTCACGCCACCATTTTTGTTTAAACATATTTTGCTAACACTTTCCATGGTACTTCCAAAAACAAAACACAACTACGATAATGAGTAACAGATTTTTCGAAAAATTTACACCACCAACACGCGTTTTTCACTTGTCTTGTATTAATTTTTATAGAAAAGAGACAGTCCCCTTCACTCTTTGAGTCTCTACAACTATGTTGAATTATACCTTGTTCCTTGGTAACTTATATTTCACAAGCTTTATTTTTTGCCTTGTTATATGGGTCAAATCTAAGAGCAACTGAATTTTAAAACCGTTATCCCCAATTGATTGAGCTGAAATTTTGCATACACGTTTAGTTTGGATGACAATACATGGTGTCATTCTAAATCCAATATGGCGGACTCTCAAAAATGGCGGATCAGTTATTTTTATGCACCCTGAGAAAAGGGTCTTGACAGACAGACACAGACAGACGGACAACATAGTGATTCTATAAGGGTTCCGTTTTTTCATTTTTAGGTACGGAACCCTAAAAAGAAGAATAATCCTTTAACCAAACCTTTCCAGAAGAAATTGACGGCATATTTTTGTTTCCTCTATTACCTTGAATCAATTAACTTTGCTCATTGTTAAAAGAATAATTACCAACTCGTATTTGCAGCAATGTTAAATGAGACATGGCGTGAGTCCATGTAGGCATTCGTAGCAGGTTGTGACCGACAAGCCAGGTTAGCTAATACACCGGTAAGTGGGCGCTGCGGTCGGCGTCGGAAGCCCCACCCGTGCTACCAGGCATTTCGCTCGAAACCGGAACACCCTCTTGTCCGGCTTCCTTCAATTTACCTAGTTTTCACCGAACACTACACTCCCTGGTGTTCAAGTTGTTATGTTAAAGTTTGAACTTCTAGGCAACGAATTAAATTTTCGTAATTATAAGCAATAACTTGGTGATGCCGGTCATTGCCTTTGTAGCTCCTGTCTAAATATACCTACGCAATTACACGGAACTGTGACACTAAACCTATTTTATTATTATTAAATAGCATAAGTGGCAAACAAACGACGGGCTACCTAATGGTAAGTGATCAACGCCGCCTATAGATACCTATAATAACCCTGGATATTTCTCGGGGGTGTTCATCGTTATAACCAAGTTTTACTTTGGAATAAACCCTTAAAACGCAAAAAAACAGCAATAAAGATAAATCAATCAACAATATCGCTGTTCAATATAATATATTATTTTTTTGAATAAGAAATGTGCTAATGTTTTTTTAGAACAGGTATATTATTTTTAGGGATATCAGGGTTAGTTTTACAATCCGGTGTCTTCAAATCAGTAATGAATCGGTTTCTTCTGGGCAAGCGTGCTCCATCGTAGACCTCATCAGGCGAATTGGCGGCAAGCCTATTCCTAAAAAAGTACCATAGTAAAAGTTGTTCATAATGGTACAACGACCTTCTTGTGGTTTTGTACCATCTTTCTGTGTAACCCTGTGTGGTTGCCCTTAAGATGACAGAAATCAAATGACACCACCGCCACAGGCTGAAATCAACACCATCAGCGTATACAATACAATGTAACTTTATTATACATCGAACAAAATACAAAGTTACTTCAAATTAATACAAAAACCTGCAGTATGGCAGCATATTGAGCTTGCTCTTAAGAATACAATGTTGTTGATTTTGTGACACATCTCTAAATTAATATGATAAGACTATAATTATCTGCATCACTTTTCATTTCAATGGGGAAAAAGATGATAACTATTTTAGTTGTCAACACAGATTAATAGGTAAAGCTACTGTTATAAAAAGTATTTGGCTGTCAAGTTAAGTTTAGAAAATGAAACTACAGAATCGATGTTTATATCAATAGAATTGTGAGTGTTACACCAAAGTACCACTTTCGTTACTTTAATACCCAACGTCGACAAAAAAAACCGAGGTGGCGTACCAGCGGCAGAAAAAAATTAACCCTTTCCGGTTACCGTAAGTATAAATTGTTCCTCCGCGATTCGGCACAACATAGCGTTGTGCCTAAGAACACGAACATAATCTACAGCATTGTTTAAAATAGGGGAAAGGGCCCAGCAAATTCTCATCAACTGATTATTTAGATATAGGTAATTAAAAATCTCACGTCAACTTTCAAAGAATATACAATCGTGATTTTTATTTACAAGGTGAAGTGGCAATGGGTAGTGCGCTGACAGCATCGCTCGAAGAACCGATAACCGATGAGAGAACAAAATAACTACTTATATAAAAGCTCTACGATTGTTTAATTATCGTGGAAAAGAAAGTTAATAGTATAGTACAGAATGATAATTGCGGGAATGACTAGCTTCTGTAGCCATAATAACAGACTTGTCCAAGTGAAAGTGAGACTTATCGAATGCAACGTGCTCGAACAATAACAGCTCTTATTGAATCGAGTCATTTTACAACATCGATTATGCCCGCATATTCGATTATCCGTCACAATAGAAATTCAACAATAGCATGTTACGCAACAAGCATATTTTAAACCCCAAACATGCAACAAAAAAGTGGAGATTACGGACAAAAACTCATGATAGAATGCCATACTGGATTACGCACGAAACTTCCCTTAATGTACTTTCTGTTATGTTAAATGGCCCTAAATGATAGTAATACGGACTAATCTGAGCAAGTTTAGTGATTTATTTTGGTCGCATCTGTTAGCAAATGTTTCTCTATATAACTATGTATATTAGAATTTATGAGATAGAGAACATTCAGGTTTATTTAATAATTTTTTTACTAGCAAGTGCCTTTGGTAACTTAACAAAACACAACACTAAAAACCTATTTGCCTATTAAACAAAAAAAAAAAGAATGATAGACCGTTGAAGAACTAAAGACAATCAATATGCTCAAGCCCGCTACCGATTGGTAGCGTACCACCCAGCTGGCTGGCGGCATTACCACGCTGAATGGCAATGCCAATTTTCGTTTATTTAATTACTAGATCTTACAATAATTCATAAATTAATTATGCCTATTTTGCTGGCCTAATTTTGTCATCATTATTAGCAGCTTATTCAGTCCACTGCAGCATAAGCCTCTTCTTTACCCAATTTTACTTGTTTATTACTAATCTCAACCATTAAAGTACCTCCTCAAAAATTATGTTTGTCATCAAAAGGCTTAATAAAATACTATAAATTTTGGTCACTTTGCTGTTTTTAAACGTAGGATTGCAGATAAGAACTGCAGCAAGATATTAAAAAAAAATATCTTTTGTTAAATGCTAGTGTCAAAGCAAAAAAATGTAGCTAGTATGAACATTTTTTCTATAGTAAGTCATAAGTCGATATAATGGAGTCATTGAAAGGAAACGCGACAAAATAAAAAAATACGTGTAACGAAATCTTTCGTCATGCTATCGATTGCAAAGCTCTCCCTGCTAGTTAGTATTATGGGCTTCATTTCCATTGCATTTGCCTTTATAATCTCCAGAACTATTCACAGTATTGAAATATAAAAGAGAGGCAATATAGATGGATTTATTTTAGTCAAAGAGATTCTTTAATGAGCAAGTATTGAACTCAGAAAATCACTATGAAAATGGCTTCGTCGTATACAGCGTGATATTGAAATAACGCAAAATGTGAAAATAGTTTGTTCAGAATCGAGAGTACAATCGATGAACCAAATAATATAAGGTGCTTTTATTTTTCAAATTTTCATTTTCGTATCTATAACTCTTTAACCAACGGTACAGCGCAAGAAACGACGTACATTTCGAACGAAACCTACTGTGTAATTGACCAAAACAAGTTGATTCATTCATTTATAATAAAAAATCCTTTTTTTGAATTAGCTTTTCGTATTCTCAGCAACTCCTTTCATTTGATACCCGTATTATGGGGGTGCATATATCTTTGGGAGTCTGCCATATTAGATTTAGAATAACATCATTGACCATGCATTGTTATCCAAATCAAACGTGTATGCTAAATTTCAGCTTAATCGGGGATTACTGTTTTAAAATTCAGTTACCTACAGCAGCTGCCAACACGTCATTCTGTTAGCAAAACAAATATCCCAAAATATATATTTTACAATACAATGGTTTTTTAGGGTTCCGTACCTTAAAAGGAAAAAACGGAACCCTTATAGGATCACTTCGTTGTCCGTGTCTGTCCGTCTGTCCGTCTGTCAAGACCCTTTTTCTCAAGAACGCGTAAAGGTATCAAGTTGAAATTTATACTAAATACTTGGGTCTACGATTTCTTTCGGCTGTAAAAAAATAAAAGTTGTAAGTCAACGCAATCAAAAGATATGAACGTTTATGTCGCATATTTTGCGATTTCACAGGGAAATCAAAACCTATAGGGTACTTCCCGTTGACCTAAATCATGAAATTTGGCAAAAGGCAAGGTTTTATAGCACATATATAGGAATAAATCTAAAAGTTACAAATTTGAAGTTATATCACTTAAAAATAATTATTTTGCTATTACACATTTACATTTTGTAGTTGGAATGTATAGAAGAACCTTATATTCAACTACAAAGTTAAGTTTGTCTTTCAATATTTTAACTTTAGTTTTTTTTTTGGACTCGCGCTCTGAGTGTTCTGTCCAACGGAACCCTCAGAGCACGAGTCCTAGTCGAGTTTTTTTTAATTACAATTATTACTACACTAAAAAAACTGTTTACTTGTTTGAGATTTTACGCCATTTCACGATTGTATAGAGAGGATTATTCTGGAATGTGGTTTACTTTACTGAAATGAGCACAAAGTTCAAGCAAAAAGCAAAGAGTTAAAAATAAAAATATTTTCGCAACAATTAAGGAGTGTTTATTTCGGTAGGCTTGATCTTGTTGTTTTGAGAGAACACCAACTCACATTCGAAGAGCTCGGGAATGGGAGTACAAATAAACTTGGTAACAAAGATTCCGCGAACAAAGCCCAAGCCTTATTAAATTAATTCGAGTACACGGAATACGTAAATAAAATCTATTAGCCGAAAACAACAGCCCATGGAGTTGCCGTAGAAGATTTTGGCGCGTATTTGTCTTTGATGTCGCCTTTGTAATGTTTAAGCCTTTGATTGTTTCGTGTTTGGGTTATCGTATGGCAGAGGTATTAGACTGGAATTTATATATTAGAGAATCAAAACATGTAACGTTAGAAACTTTACTATCTGTTCTTATTGGAAAATAAGTACTTAACCCGTCGAATGCGAGCGAAGGAGTTTTTTTATGGCTAAAATGGGGGATTTCACTTACATTGCAGATAATTAAAAAAAAAAAAAATTATATACCATTGGTATTGGTATTGGTATTGCTATTGGTCTTCTTACACACAATACGCGCATCGGAGCAGTTTTTCCTTACGCCGACATGCGGTGCGTAACACATTTGAGGGGTTAAATGGTTAATACAATAAATAATGTTATAATATTATGCCTTTTGCACCTATTTCCAATGTATTCTTCTTGTATTTTATTGCCTGGTGTTGCATTGTATTGTACAGTACAATTGAAAACTTCTATAATCGGCAGGATTCGAACCTTCGCAAATATTCGGGTAAATAATCCTAACATTGCTTTTGATTTATCTATAACATGACTATAATATGAACTTTTTGAATTAGCTTGACGGTTGTTGAGTAAAATTTGGTTTGATATAACTGTTACTGTTTTCAATTATCTTTTCTTTAAGTATGTATTTAAAACTACATAATTATAGGTATGTATGTATATCAGACACTGGCAGCTATATCACAATTTGCTTTGTTTAGTTTGGGCTCAGATGACAGTATGTGCAAAAATGTCCCGAATATTTATTTATTTGTTGTGTATCGTATTCTCAGTGTTCATTCTTAGGTATTTTTTATTACTGTTTCCATCCGCGATGACCTGTATTGCCTTTGTGTTTCTATTTAAGTATGTACATATATCTATAAGACATTTGTAACCAAGCTGTTGGTCTTCCTGTGAAGCATAAAATAAAATATATGAAATAAAACAAAACATAAATAGTAACATTCTGGACTTTTTTGTTTTTTCTTGTTTAGTTATGTAAATTGATCACAATGAACATTCTGATGATATCCAAGCTCCATTAGAAGACAAATACTTTAAATAATAAAAGATCATAAAAAATTCCGAAATATATATGGAAGGTCTATCTCTTATGTACTCTACATCCTTGGTATCCATAAATCATAAGCTTAATTATACAAACCGTTTTATGACCGTTACTAGATGCACCAGGAAGCTTCGGTACACAGTGATACCGACTTATTGCTCCATTGTGGAAGTTTTGGCATACAGATCACGGCTCATCGACTTTTATTGGTGGGGGACATCGGCAGCCGACCATAAATCGAACCCGATGACGGACTTAATGGCCCGTACACGCTTTTTAAAATCAGTTGTGAGAAGATAGGAGACCTTCCCGCCACTTTAAATTCGGATGTTACTAGACCTGTTTAGACAACATAAAACTTAAATAACTTATTGTGAGATAAAATTATGCACACCCTTTTTTATTTAGTTAGTACAAACTGTCAGTATATTAATATACTACAAAGTACTGAAAAAAGCATCCCTATAAAAGGGTCGTTAAACAAGGAGTAACATAACGCGTTCTATAGAATGAAAGCAGCCGTAGAAGGTCCCTGCCTTCTAAGGCGATAACGAATGTATGTATAAATAAAGCAGACTAAAAACGCCTTATGTGAAGGGATTAAGGTCGAAACGTATAGGCATTGTTTCGTGCTATATGTGAATCGATGCAACTATACTATTTGCCTTTGAATTCCCTCGTGAAGTCACGTTTTGCGCGGTGAGGCACTTCGCACCTTGCACATCAAGTGGCGTTCGAATGTTGGCTCGGTGCTTATGCGATGGTTATCTCTACCTGGTGAATGTCAAGCGTATAGATTTTTTACGAAGCTTTATTTAAAGGTTTGCTAACTTTGCTGACATAAACTACCGGCAAAGGGGAGCTCTCAAATAGGGCTGTCAGACAAAGTTGGAGGCGTCGATAAAATCGCCAAAACTTTCTGTTAGATGAACTTGGTTTCATTGTTCTCAATTCTGGGATCGGATAGTTGTGGTAATGCGTAAATAAAGTTTTTAGGGTCACACGTAATTCGAGAAATAAAAAAGAACAATAAAAAATTATAATATAAAGATTGTGATGGGCAGTTCAAAATTGTTTTTGTAAATGAGGAAACAAATAAAAAAATCTATTCCTGGGTAATCTAAGCCGCAGTAAGCCTATAGTATCCTTATTATTCAGAAACATCGGCGTCAATTTTTTTATACCACTAAGGTCACTAAAGTAAACTAATCTGACAGGGCTAAAATTGTCAGCTTCTCTTTTCATTTCAATGTATTTAAAAAATGGCAATCATTTGCTCTCAAATTTTGTTTAGTTTTAAAAATGGTCCAAAATTTACTACACTAAAATAATACTAAGCTAAAATAAACTAAGAACGCTCTATAGAAAAGACGTGCCACAAATAATTATAATATCGGGACTCCTTGCGGCACGTTGGTCTTATTTGGATACATGCCAAGTGAATACGCTAATAGCCAAAAATTAAAAAAACAAAAACTGTTGAATAAATGACTCCATTTTGTGCAATCAACGTGCTGCACATCACCGTAATAGAGAATTCTTACAATAAACACCAGATGAAATGGCAAACGCAAAGAAACGCCTTGTCAAACAACATTGGAAACAATACTTTACCAACAAAAATAAGAATGTTTGCGATTTTACACATTCTGTCGTGGAATATTTCCCGTGGCCTGCAGTGAATATAAAGGAGCCTATCTCTCAAGTCTGCACGAGACGCGACGCAACTCGATCATTATTGGGTTCATTCATATGTCATATGCCCCGTGTAGTGCCATTTAGATATCGTTTAGTATTTACTTTGCCAGTGTACGTTTGGGAATCGGTGTACTTTCAGTGGAAATATTACTATTGATAGTAGAGTAAATTTGTAGAGGAAAGTGCTTCGTAATAGATAGGTCTAATGCCGCGTCTATACATTGACAATGTTGGCCCCAAGTTTTCGTTCATTCTTTCACCAACTCGTGACACTTGATTGGTGCAAGAATGAACAAAATCGATCTTGGCATTGATTTTGGGAATTTGTGGATATGTTTATTCTGAATCGCGGTAATGAATTTATGTGGAACTATGAAGTACAACATTGCTGGCTCTTTGTTTGATGCGGCCGAGGCACGGTATCCCAGCTGAAATGTATGTCTACGGTATTGTCACCATCGCGGGTCGAGCCTGGATTCGATTAGCATATAGCATTGGACCGAAGCAGATAGCATTGCAAGAGAGAGGCCTATACCCAACAGTGGTATAAGAAAGGCTGCATGTAGATGATGAAGATGATGATTCCACTTTTATTGTGTGTACTGCTAGTCTAAGGAATGCGTTGCCTGAATAGGTGTACCCCGATAGTTACAATCTTATCATCAACATCATCATTTCAGCCATAGGACGTCCACTGCTGGCCATAGGCCTACCCCATCGATCTCCAAAAGGGCCGGTTGGAAGCGGCCTGCATCCAGCGTTTCCCTGCGGTCTCTTTTAGGTCGTCTGTCCATCTTGTGGATGGATGTCCTACGCTGCGCTTACCGGTCCGTGGTCTCTATTCCAGAACTTTATTATTTAAGGCAAGGCTATTATTTATTTATTTTAAATTACGATTTTGGGGCCAACACTGTCTATTATGTCTTCTGTGCCAACACGACTAACGGTGTAGACGCGAGGTAAAGTTGATTTTAGCATATCGTGTACATCAGGCTCGGTGTTCTCAATCTTGTTCACGATAACATCCTAAATAACCAAACCTTTAGGCTAGTTGCTATGTATATTGTATATATTATGCTTTTCGTACGAGGATAATGTTAAGATAATTAACCTGTTATAACATGAAAGGTAACGGAGCTATTTTCATAGATTTACTTGGGGTACCTCCTTACTGCAGTCGAAACCTACTTGCTTGCCGCACCCACAAGCCAGAGGCTAAATAGCAAGTTAAAAAAAAAAAAATAAGCTGAAATTGTACTAAAAAAGTGTGAAGTTAAAAATCCAATTGTCCAAAAACATTTAGCAAATGGTATACTGACTGCAATATTCGTGTTGAAATTTAGTAGGACGGCGTAGAACGAAAAAAGTTGTAGTAGTTGATAATAGTAGATTATACAAGTGGAAAAAAAGGAGTGACAAAAAGGAAATTTAAGTCAAGGCACTAAGTTGGATCCCGAGAGCAGCGAAGGATTTTAGAAGAGAACCCTGTGCGGAGCAATGTATAAAGAACCGAGATTATTTTTTTCACGAGTAATGTGCCTCCCCATTTTAACATTGACTGTGAGAAAATAAAACCGCGGGCGTGCATTCACCTTGAAAAAGACCGCCCGATGCGGTTGAAACTACAGTCGGAGTAACCGGGTTATTCATACGTGAGTAATTCCCGTGTAATATACATAAAATGTGTGAAAACCACGTCAGTTTGTTAATAAAAAAGGAATATAGTATTTGTATTTCAAATTACATATTAAAACAACTACAGAAAAGAAACTAACAAAAATTGGCGGGATATTTTTTCTTAATTTACATACTTCAATGGAAAAGCTCCATTCTACCAACCACCTACTGGTTGGTAGAATGGACTTTCAGCACATTTTATTAATTTTTGTACATAATTCATATAATTAGTGCTTGTATGATGAGCTGGCAATGAGCTGAAAAAACAAAGAATATTTCACTGACCAAATTCAAAATAAAAACATTTTTTATTTTGAAACATTCACTGTTATCGATTAGTCAAATGCCCTTTTTCTAATAGCAATGGTAAAAAAAAACTTTTTCGATAAGGTTGATATGGTTTTGTAGGTGAGCGCTCGAGTCTGTGCTCCTGTCTTTGACCGTCTTACTTCAAAAGATTTAAGAACGCTTTAGACAGGTGTTTAACATATTTTTCACAGTGAAACAACTGCTAAACACATGTCTAAAACGTTCTTAAATCTTTTGTAGTAAGACGGTGAGTGTTTTGCACCTGAGACACTAAAATCAAAACATCGCAAAGTGCAACGCCGTATCTACTGCCACTAGATGTATACTGCTCCACCTGCCGCGTTGCAGTGTGTATCTAATCGCTAATGCTTCTCTAACGGTGTAATAGTTCCGCAGTTAGAAACACCTGTCACCTTACAATTACGAGGAATCCAATTAAATTTAAAGCAATTTTGAAGTTCGTAATTAGAAATTGCATATTTAATGGCTTAATAATGCAAGCAGCTTAGAAGCTACACATAGAAACCAAGTACATTCGCAAAATTTAAGCCATTCAAATGGTGTCATATATGGCTCCAAAAAAAAATATAAAATTTACTATGGCAATTTGCGCGGTGAAATAGTACCACAACAAATCAGAAAAGCAGCATAAGAGTTATGGTGTGACATTCCACAGGTAATCCATTAATTTTCTTGCTTAAATCGTTTAAAATACCAATCGAAACGTAAGCTACAAAGCGAATTTATAGCTTACGTTTTGAGAAGGCGTTGTTTGGAAACCTACCTTCTCTGAGTAGTTATTCTAAGGCAAGCAGCTTCTTTAATTTTGCCAAAACTGAAAAGAAAGTGCTTTACGAGGAAATAAAATTGGTAAGGAGCTGCGAAATTATTGCATCAACGGCTTAGGTTCACAGCGTCTAGTTTTCTGTGTTTCTGGTAACACCATATTAATTATTTATTATATACAACTTACCTACTACTAAAAATATAATATATACAGAGAAAGTAATTGGTATTTTTTTTTTACTAGGTGAACAAATCGCCACCTTGCGGCAGGGTCCTCAGAAATGCCCAAAATGCTAGCAGCATTGCCCCGCTGGATTGCAAGGCTTAATTTTTGAGCAAAATATGCCCAGCTCTGGGGTCCCCCAATACCTCTGGTTGAAATCTGGGTGCTTAGTCTTTAAAGTTGGTTTGGCTGATTATTTAAAAACGTATATTATATGGTAGTTATGTACTAACAATAGTTTTTTTTTAATAATTATGAATTATATAAATGGCATCAAACGAAATTCACTTTTAAAAGTTGTTTATGAATTTAAATTATTTTAAGCAAGTGTTAATATACTTATACAACGCAATAATAAATAATGATAAATAATAGGCGACGTAAACAATATTATGCGCGTAATTTATAAAATCAACAACCTTTACCTATATGAAAAAAAAACACCTATAAATTCTGATCGCACAATAGATTTCACCACAAAACCTATGTAAATTCGAGTACAACACACATAAATCTGTACAAGAGGTATCACTTAAGTGGATGTCACCCGCATCACTGTCAGCCCTGTCGGACCCCAGCTTTATTTGCATCCCACCCACGCTATATTAAAACGATTTGAATCACCCACGAATAAACGGCACTTCGCCTTAAATACAGATTAAAAAATAGGTCGAATATCAAATGAAATA
This sequence comes from Agriopis aurantiaria, assembly GCA_914767915.1. Lineage (NCBI taxonomy): Eukaryota > Metazoa > Arthropoda > Insecta > Lepidoptera > Geometridae > Agriopis > Agriopis aurantiaria. The sequence continues at coordinate 4,506,359 of OU611991.1, read as the reverse complement.
TCCAGTATGCTAACGTGTCCATCAATTATTATTTCAAGAAGTTTGAATTCAGTGAAAATTGGTACCCGTAAAAATAGATTCCTTCTATTAATTACATATCAGTTCAATCTGATAATATCGTTGTTTTTTTTTACCAAAACGGAAAAATTATGGCGTGACAATAAATTATTACTAAAAAAAATAATGAAATAGAGATGATTATGATTACTGTAATTCGGTATGTAACGTTTTTTTTTGGGTATTTTTTTATATTTTTATTTCGTAGATAAAGCTATTTTAAGAAACTAATTACAATATTTTTGTTTTCTATTGAGTAGTTATTTTACATTTTTTTTTTTTAATTGAAATTATGTGACGTCACCATATGGCGAAATTTTGTGCTATATAGCACAAAATTTCGTTGCGTTGAGAAGCCTAAAAAAGCACCCCATATTGGCAGCCCTGAAAAAAACCAGACAGTCAAACCACAGAAATGAAAAAATATTCTATTCTGTGTGACGAACAGTGTGTCAAATGTATAATATTTTTATTCTTAAAAGGCACAGAAAATAAAATGCTACAATGTGACGTCATTTAGAGGACAGTGAAAGTCGAATGATTTCTTAGTTTTATGTTAAAATAAATGGCATCTTATCGTTTTAAAAGGTCGGAGTAGAAAAATAAGGGTTGGTAAGATAAAATCTCGAAATGGTTTTGGAATTGGCATAGGTTAATTTTTTTTGCATACCGAATTCCTACGGCAAAAATGCTATGCAATATTTTAATTTTAAAACCCCTCTTTTGCTGTCTAGGATTGGCTAATTCATGTCACAGAGGATTTCGTAAACTGAAATTTTTAGTACAAGCATCTCATAGGCTCTTAACATACTGTATATCTCCATCACAGATTTTTTTTTCTGTAATCTCCATACTCTAGACTTTGTACTTGTCACACCATAATTATAGAAGTCTGTATCAACTAGTCCACTGCTAGACATACATAAGTTTTTTTTAGCCACTTAAAACAATCTTCAGCTGTTCGCTTCTAGAGCTAGACAAACTTAGTTCTTTAAATTCTCATCAAAGCGTGCCCTAAGTGTAATAAGTGTAACTGCTAATTACATTTGAATTTTTACGATGCCATTGCGTTTTACAAGCGTTAAATTTTACGAGGTAGCCACAATGTTCATTAATTTTATAAACGTTCATCGACAGTAAAATATTCTTCGGTCAGATACAGGAAATGACTCATATAACGATCGTATAACTTATTTAAATTCTTGGTTGCGAGTGCTTCAGTTTCACGGCTCGATTTATGGGCAATTGTGGTGGCAAGTTTAACCGACAGTCGAAAATACGTTGGAATAAGTTAGGAGTGGAATACATTAAGGACACATCTCAGGTGTGTAGGTGACGGGGACTGAATACAAAAGCTTCTGTGAGGAAGTCGCAGAGGTAGATTTTCAACCGATTTTAATTTCGACTATTTTTTGTGTCTATATTACGCGATATCTTTGCCGATCGTGAACCTATTTTATTTATTGAATAGGTTATAGGTACCTCGCGTTATTTAAATTTAAAGAGAATATTACACTTCTAAATGTTTAATATTAAGAGTATATTTTATTTCGCCCTCTTCCCGTTAAGTCAATTTAAAAAATACTTTACAAATTAATTAATTTGCATTCTTTCGTACAGTATGGTTTGTTCTCACCGTTTTTAGCAGAAAAACACTATACATTTGAAAAAAAAAAAAAAAAAGTTTTATTATTTTAAATTTCAATTGGTAATAATTATTATTAATGTCATGTGACTAGCTACTATTATTATTATATTATAATATTATATCTATTGATATCTGTTTTTGATTTTGATTTGTATGAGTCTGTCTATGTTACTTGGAAATAAATAAATGATTTATGCTTTTAATGAAAAATTCGCAATTGAAATGTTATTCTTTAATAACTCGACTTTATTTTCAGTAAATATTTTTAAAACGATATTACAACGACTTCCACTCTATACTCTACTATTGAATCCTTCGCTTCAATCTGACGATAGAAATGCTACACTGTCCCTTTGTAACAAAAATAACTATTTTAATGTTAGAATTTTAATCATCAGTTTGAAAGTGTGACTTTATTTGATTGTACGACGAATTGTTCAATAAAATCATGAAATCTACCCATCCAATCCCCAAAAATTGTCTCGTAGGTGCGTCACGCACGCCACGCGCCCGCATTAACAACACTATATTGAATTCCCGACCAATTGATACTTCGCACCTTCGCACCTCCTCACAGGAAGCAGCACCAGGATGTATGAAATATTGCCATAATATTGCTCCTCTATTATTCAGACAATATGTAGGCGATAGACGTCTACATTTGTAAAGACAATATTGAGTTGAGACGTAGGAAATGTGGAAATGTGGAATGATGTGTAAGCGGATTCAGAAGCGTGGTGCACGTTTTTCCGAATATTCATTATTTAGATTATTTTTATTACTACTCTACAGTAAAACTTCGAAAGCATCCGCAGAAGGCCTCAAATGGCGCAAATATAGTAGCCTAGACAATGGGTACATATTTGAGTCTTTGGGGTCGAAAGTGTCGAAACTTTAGGTCCAAGGGGACAAAAACATTTTTAAGGATTTGTGTTTTTGGTGACAAAAATATGAAAGATTTGTCTAAACGTCTGGTCGAAGCATCTCGTGACCAAACTGCTGGTCGATATCTTACGCAACGTGTCAGTATTGCACTACGGCCCGGAAATACAGCTTGCATTTTGGGAACAATGCCTACGGGCAGCGGTTTATTAGATAAGTGTACTAGTTTAATATATTAGTGTCTTTTTAATTTAGTTTCGTTAAATTTGATTCCAAATATGTATAATTTTTATTAAGAATAAAAATTATACCTGCTGCAAAAAAAATATTTTTTTAGGGAATCTGCCTGACTCTTCACATTCAGAGTAAGGAGGAAGGTTATTTGAAATATTTACTAATATATGTCTTCTTTGCTAACATAATAGTTACTTTATACTAAGTTTTATCTCTCTCTGCGTGCTACACAGGCTACACAGGCTACACAGGGCTGTAAGGAATTAGTTAATAATTTTAAGCCAATTGTGCACATCATTATGATCCATTTTTAACCCTTGACGTAAAAGAGGGTTGTTGTAAGTTTAACGTGTATATCGTTGTATCTGTGTGTCTGTGTGGCATAGTAGCTCCCAAACGGCTGAACCGATTATGAATAAGTAAGACCAGCATAGAAAAGTAATACGATGGTGGTTAACTGTAGACACGTAAACTAGAATGAAAGTGTTAATATGTTGCATTTCGCCTAGCTGTTATCACTTCACTGCAGTAAAATCCTTTACACCGAAGCCGAAGTAATTTCCTACTTCGCCCGATTTCAATTACCGGGACTGCGCCTTGAAACCACTGCGGGTTAGAAAATAACCCTCTTTTAGGAACGAAGTAGCCACTTCGATGCAGAATAATTTAAGCCCGTCGGATATTCAGTCTAAGAGGTAAGGCTTTGATGGATCAATCCTCTAACAGAATATTAAACAAACCTTAAATAAAGCATCTTATAAGTACATGTATGAGGTACCAATGACTACATAAATTACGTGCAGTTTCGATGCCAGGGCTCAAATACGGTGATGGAAAACATCGTGATGAAATGAAATGAAATTTATTCACTAAAAATAGGGTTATACACAAATTTGCCGTTAGCATGTGAATTTGGTCATACAAAAAATGTGTAGTATAAAAAAATTTAAAGTATACAATCCAATGTTCAATGCGTGGTCAAAATTAATATTGGTGGAATTGGCAGGTACCTATATCAAAGAAAAAACCCGAAAAAATAAATTGCTAGTACCTATGTACAAATAATAGCTGTACTGCGCTTCGCTCGCGTTGACTGGGTCCTGATTCCGTAACTTTAACACGCACGTAACGCGTCGCGTTAAGTTAACCTCTTAAAATATGGACTCTATTCCCTAGGAATAAAGACCAACTTTTAGAGGTAAACTTAACACGGCGCGTTACGTGCGTGTTTGTAGTTACAGAATCAGGGCCCAGAATATGTTTCACTGAATAATATCAGATATTCAGAATATGTTAACTGATTGTACTTATAATCTATACTAATATTATAAAGAGGAATGATTTGATTGTTTGTTTATTTGTTTGCATCGAATAGGCTCCGAAACTACTGAACCGACTTGAAAAATTCTTTCACAGTTGGGAAGCTACACTATCCCCGGGTGACATAGTAATGTAACCCAAGGTGTAAAAAAATAAGAATTACACCCGTGCGAACCTGGGTGCGTTGCTAGTAAAGTATAAAGTGAAAGAAGATATAAAATCGGTAGTTTTTTGTGTATAATAATTACATCAGGGGAATCTTAAATTAATGAATAAATGTTGATAATATAAAGTTGTTATTATCTTACAACGTGCCATCAAGAAAGGAAAGGATTAAAACATTCAATTTTTTTTTACTGAACATGGTTACAGTCTGGGTTTCTTTAAATCACGAGTGAATCGGTTTCTTCTAGGCATGCGTGCTCCAACGTAGACCGCATCATCGCTTGACATCAGGCGAGGAGGTGGCCAACGCAACGCAAGCCTATTATTTATTTAAAAAAAATAAAAATAAACGAAATGAATGCTGTTAGACAATTGACAGACCCTCTACTTTACGGCGGCGTTCCAGACTGACAAGTTTCTTAGCCACTAACTTCTCATAACATAATGCGGCAATATTACAACAACAGAGAGAAATCTTGAGATGAGGCAACAGACTCTACATTTCAAGTTTATACAAATCTGTAGCACCGCAAATTCATCTTCAGGTATGACATAAAACACATTCTTGCGAATTAAATTTCGAGATAAAAGCATATTTGTTCCAAGTTCGGGAGCAAGAAGATTATTAAAATACTTTGGATTTGCTCCAGCTGCGGCATCCAGGTGTAGCAGAATTCCGCTTCAAGCCTCAAACGCCATTCACAACACACTCAACAATTTTCATTAAACATATTTCTTCCAATTACGCCGAATTACAAATGGTTGCAGCGAACATGACATTACTTTGTAATTGTGTCGTATAAGTACGAGTATTTCTAATTTTGTTGGCGTTTTTAACGCGTCCATATTAATTTTTAGGGTTCCGTACTCAAAGGGTAAAAACGGGACCCTATTGGCCTTAGCTTACGATGTCGGTCTGTCTGTCTGTCCGTCCGTCTGTCCTACCAGACCTGTATCTTTGGAACCGCAATAGATAGCCAGTTGGAATTGTAATGTTACGGCGGATTAAGAAATAGTCAAAAAGTTTAAAAGAAAGGGGGGTGTCTCCATACAACAAACGTATTTTTGTATTAGCTCTAATGTATAAACGGTAACGGTAATACAAGCGTCAAACTTGGCATGATTATATAGTACAGACTCTATTATTTATAAGAATAAATAATGGCCAAGTGCAAGTCGGTGACAAATTTCTGTTCATTACCAAGTTAAGCAACGTATTTTGCTACTTATATCACCTTATTATTCGTTCATCGTATCACCGAATCGAAAAGAATCAAAATTAGTAAAATATGGGTAAATATGGGTAAAGTATGGGTAAATTAGTCGGTATGGGTAGAAGTCGGTTTAATTATTGTATTTTGTGGTGGTACGGAACCCTCAGTGCTTGACTCGCACTTGACTGGTTTTTTTTCGTATCATAACTAATATCCTTGATGTTACTAGCTAAAGTGTCATTTTTACCAGCCTATTTACAAGGAAACACACACCTGTACATAACTGCTAGTATTTTGAAAGTAGGTACGTGCTCCACTCCCAAGCTCCCATGTCATTTAGACACAATTATACAATTATATTATTAAACACATAACGTCTTAGGGTAACCTAATTCCCCGTTTAACCTTCACAAAGGAAGCTCAAATGAAATTTAACTGTCCGTTGATTGACGAAGGGACCAGTTGTCCACAATAATTACCATGAAGAGGAAGCGAGCGAGATTAAATACGTCGGTCAAGGAATGACATCACTTAAGACAATTTTTGTCCTTTCGAAAATTCACATCATACTGTGTATTTTTAACCGAATTAGAATAAGGATAAAAAAAAACAAAAAAAAAACAACAATAACACAACAAAACAAAACATTTTTTTTTCCAAAATAAATTTATAAAAAAATAAATCTATGTTTGGTAATAAAATATATTTCCCTCCCGACTTCAAATCCGTGTACAAATAAATATTTTGTTCTTTGAAGTGGCATAAAAACTTAGAATGTTAGTTGTGGTTTTTGGTGTATATTATCTTTGGAAAAACAGAGCTGAAGAATAGTTGATGAAACTACAGGGCACTGCTACTAATGAGAATGTTGTTTCGTTTTGTATTGATGTAAATGGGATATCAAATTTTGGACCTAGCATACACTAAAAACTATTGACTTTTCCTTTGTCGCTGTACTCCTCAATGCTGCCTCTCTTCAGACACTGTTGGGCGTTAGATGTGTAGTAAAAACCACCAGTCGAGCAATCGTGTTCTGTTTATCGTCAGTATCGTTACGCAGCCTGATAATTCGAAACGCATAACGACTGGGTTTATTGCGACGATAAACGAAGCTTCGTGGCGATAGGTGCAAATACGGAAAAGCAGCAAGAAAGAGTAGTGTCAATTAGATACCAGAACAAAACTAAATTTTGAAAGGAAAATGCAATCTTTAGTTCCTGGTTTAGGATTCTCTTCCAGTGAAGTGGAAACCTGAAGATTAGTCTTCTGTTCCATTGTAAGAGCCTTTTACTATTTGCAGAGCTAATAGCAGACTCCTTTGACGAAGTTGGTCTACAATAGCATAAGGTAAGTAACACACTGTGCCCGTAGCAAAGATTCTACGATTTGTGCTATTTTAGGTTTATTATATTAAAGTATATTATATTTAGGTTGTGTTTGCAATTACACATGTCATGTTGAATTCCAAATCAGCAGCTTTTTGTAGAATCGATTTTTGTGACTTGTGCCTAATCAGTTGATGGTGATTGGAAGACAAAATCTTAGATGTAGATCATCTAAGATTGAACAAAGTAACGTGTCTTGGGAAGAGGTATGTATCAAGCAGTGGACTGATAAGGGCTGGTAATGATATAGATAAAGATATTGATGTTTTTTTTTTTTTATGTTTGACAAGCTAGGCGTTTGCCAGTGTGGTTGAAGATGGTAAAAACTTACGCTTAGATTGGAATAAGAACTGGTTCTCGAGTGAGGATGCTAAAACACACCTGGTGCTTAGCTACAGATTTTTAACCTGAAAGTCGTACCCAGCTAGACATAGAATGTGCTCTACCATCATGCAAAATGTTTGCATGTTTCAACCTAAAGTGTTCTGCTGGGCAATGACTTTGCTTCCCTTCTTCTGGACTGCCTGGTCGGCTTTTGTGACTTCGGATTGTCAATGCAGGTTGAGCTCGTCACGCTACCTTCGTTTGAGTGGACCCTGAGACCATTTTGATGACTCAATCTGTAGTGACCTATGGCAGTGGTCCTTCGGCATCCGATAAACGTGGTTCGTTCTTTATGAACATACTTATTAATTATAGTTCTTATATCACCTTGAACATTTCAAGGACAGTTTAGCCTTGAAGATATAACTGTTTCACGTTTGGGCACGTAAAATAAAACTAGTTATTTGTCTGTGTTTGCTCTGTGTGAAGTCCCGCAACTGTTTTATACTGCTACAAAGGAACAGTCGTAAGACACGGATGCAGCCGTTTGAGACTCCGCTCAATTATGTAACTAAGGGCTTTTATCTCTCTACAATTAGGGGTAACACAAACAATGGACTATTCATGAACGGATAATGCGTTCTTCAATCTACGAAGATGCACAGCTCACCCTTTCTCGTAATCGCTTATACTGCGCAATTGTGCGAAGTTTTGGGAATACGTTACTAGACTTTTGCCTCCTCTGGTAAAGTAAATTCGTAAATGCTGAGTAGCTAAACTTGATTTCAGAGTTTTTAGGCTTTCAAACGAGGCTGAAGCGTGAAGTGTTTGGAGACAGTTTTTAACAGGTGGTTAGGTGTATAGGGACCAATTTGTTCTTATTCAAATCGTTTTATAAATGACGGAGTTCTGAGATAACAAACACAAAAAAATCACTGATTTGAGAAACCCTTCCTTTTTTTAAGTTAGATAAAAAGAAAGAAACAGAACCACACCTTTCTGCTACATCCCTTATAGCCAGGCGATGTAAATGACGCACGAAGCATACAAAAGACGTACCTACTTCTGACATGTAGAAAATATTTTTTCTCCATATATTGCCTATTTATTTACTGTACACTGTATGGTACATAAATATTTTTTCCCCAGACAATTGCTTTTATTAACTAAACAAAAAACTAGCTAGCGCTAACACTACAAAATAGACTGCTCATAGACCGTCGAAGGTCTAAACACAATCCAAATGCTCAAGCCCACTATCAGTTGGCAGCGTATCCAGCTTGCTGGCGGCATTACCACGCTGAATGGCAATTAAAAAAAAGATAAACTAAGATAATTCCAATATAGTTAGTAACTCAGTACAAAGACATTGTCTCCATATTCTTGCGCCTTATACCTTTCTGGTGAATTAATTTGATCGCAAACCTATTATAACAAATTTAATTACTTACGTCGTTTAATATCATATGAAGCTGATGAGATTTCCACATGATTTGATTCTGCACAGCTTCAGTCTAATTAGCAGCTATGGCATATGGTCTAATTACTTATTTTATACAAAGTGCTTCATAATTCGTATCGACTATTTTAAGCTGAAGGAGTCACTGTAGTCATCAGTTTGACCAACTTTTATGATGGGACCAGCCCTGGAATCGTAAAAAAGCACCATCATGACATTTCGTTTCAAATAAAATCTATTAAGCGAGTCGGGCTCGCGCTCTGAGAGTTCTGTACGACCCATCGAGATACAAAAAATATAGAGTCACAATCGCGCCGAAAAAATGTCTGACCCAAAACTCGGCGCATGTTACGAATTACGCAGACTCTTTGGTTAGTTACAAGGTAACCGCGACCCGACTATAGTGCCGCGCGATGACAGAGCCACGATGACATAATTGACAATTAAGGTTGAACACTATGCAAGCGACATTACGTCTAAATTGGAGTAAATGTAGCATTGTGAAGTATATAATTGATAAAATGTATGTACAATGACGCTCGGACGTTTTTTTACTGAGAGTTTTTTCGTCTAAATTGGAGTATATGTGGCATTGTGAAGTATATAATTGATAAAATGTATGCACAATGACGCTCGGACGTTTTTTCACTGAGAGATTGTGACTCTATAGGAATTGAATCTCGATGATACCACCAAATAAATTGTTACCTTCTAAAGTACAAAAAAGTTGTGCAAAAAGACAATATCACGCCCAGGTGGTCACCCATCCATATACCGACCGCGTCCGACGTTGCTTAACTTCGGTGATCGTATGAGAACCGGTGGCAAACAGATATTTGTCACCAACTTACACTTAGCCAGTATTTATTATTTTTTGTTGTTTTTCTATATAGTGTGTTCTATAATCATGCCAAGTTTGACGCTTGTACGTATTACCGTTTTTACACTAGAACAAACGACGTAAAAAAAAAAAGTTTTATGTGGTTCTTTAGTTTTTAGGTTTTGACTTTATTATTTTTCCTTAGTTAATCTGCCGTAACATTACATATTCTGTGAATATGTCAACTGATTATCTATTGCGGTTCGAAAGATACAGTCGTTAAAAGGAAGGGCAGACAGACAGCGTAGGCTTCGTAACAGGGGTCCTGTTTCCACACTTTCGGTACGGAACTCTAAAAAGAAAATTCAAGAAAAAGTCATCATCATCATCATCAGCCAGAAGACGTCCACTGCTGAACATAGGCCTCCCCCTTTAACCTCCACACTGAACGACAGCCTGCCTTTTGCATCCACTGGATGCCAGCGACTCTTACTATGTCGTCGGTCCATCTAGTGGGAGGCCTACCTACGCTGCGTCTTCCGGTTCGTGGTCTCCACTCAAGAACCTTTCTTCCCCATCGGTTATCGGTTACGGTCGGTCGGAGCGATGTGGCCTGCCGATTGCTACTTCAACTTGCAAATTTTAACAGCTATGTCGGTGACTCTGGTTCTTTGGCGAATATCCACGAAAAAAAACAAGAAAAATTACATGGTCAAAAATACACTCAGACTTCAACGCAATTAGGCGCCTACCAATTGCGTGACTAAAACGGAAGCCTGCAAGTAAAGGGTTACTCATGAGTCACGTTATCCAGCTGGCTTATTACGGCTGTAATTTCGCAATAATCAAACACAGCTGTTATGCCATTATGCAAGGAAAACAATGACTCAAGAATATGTAACAATTAACGTGTAGTTTGAGCTTATTGCATGTCGATTTCGGTATAACTGTTGCTTGTATTAATCCAACACGAAACGCGATTCTGAGAAGAATGGTGATTGTGAAATTGTAAAACTTTTTATAGTAATGATAATAGGTAATACTCTCAAATAATAATAAAAAATACACCGGTAGATAGATATAGATTGGCGAAAACAATTTTTTTTAAAACACGAATGCTGCACTCACTAATTTACTACTGCCCTGCGTCGTTTCTTATTACCTATATAATTTACTAGCTGTTGCCCGCGACTTCGTACACGTAGACTTTCATATAAACTTTCAACACACTTTTGTCATCCTTAATTCGGCCCTTTCGTAAAATCCTTTCTTAGCGGACCTCTACACCCCATAAGGAATCCTGCCAAATTTCAGCTTCGTAGGTCAAGTAGTTTTCGAGATTTCGTGTTTAATGAGTGAGTGAGTGAGTGAGTAGATGAATTTCGCTTTTATACCTATATATAGATAGTTTGTTATATATACAAATTAAACAAGTTTTCGACGTTGATAATAAATTAGGTAATATCATAATTTTATTTTAAACAAGTCTATGACACTTGGGATAATACAAGGACTCCAATGATACAACTTACATGAAAATCGATTTGTACGTTCATGAGTTATGGTGGGATTAAAAAACTCACATACAAATATGAGCCCTAAAAACCTATCACTTATTATTATAGACAGTCGTGTAAAAATAGCGCAACCGCGTCATCTAAAACTAAACTAATATCTATACTATTATATATAACAAATAATAATATTATAAAGAGGAAAGATTTGTATGTATGTTTGTAAACAAATTGGCTCAAAAAGTACTCGACCGATTTTAAGCATTCTTTCTCCATTTGAATGCTACATTATCACTGATTAATATAGGCTATATAACTATACCCGTGCGGAGCCGGGGCGGACCGCTAGTATATTATAAATAAGTTTGTAAAGTTCTGAATGTGTATCGTATGTTTATAGCTGCAATGCCATATCCCACCCTTCCCCTTTTACTATAGCACAAGTAGAAGAACGTAACACACCTCGTGGAATTTCCAAAAAAATCACACACAACGACATGGTGCCGCATTTATGATGCGTACTGTCCAAGAATGAAACTCTCTTCCGTAAGTTGTTTCCTGATAACTACAATCTAGACATCTTCAAAGCTATAGTGAACTAGGTATATGTCTTCTTCATCGATGGGTTCCATGTTCGAATATACCGTCGTTTACCATCAGGGCCCTGATTCTGTAACGACAAGCACGTAACGCGCCGTGTTAAATTAACCGCTAAAAGTTAGTTTTTATTCCTAGGGAATAGAGTCCAAATTTTTGGAGGTTAACTTGACGCGCCGCGTTACGTTCGTGTTAAAGTTACTTAATCAGGGTCCTGGTGAGTTGGTAGCCAAACGAAGCTCAAACAAGCAATCAAAAACTATTATAAGTAGTAAGCTACACTATTCGTAGGTAAGTAACATTGGTGTTTTGTTCACAATGCGAGTGAAGCCGTAAGCAAGGGTTAGAGTGAAATGTAGATCCCGGTCAATAAATAAAAACACGAATAAAAATAATCATTAAAGTCTCTTGTTAGCGAAGATCTTCTCTATCAAATTGTTGATCATGGAAACAAAGCAATAGCCACACCCTAAAATCTGATCAGTGAGTACCACTATTCGGGTGGTTGCCCATTCTATCTTGCTCTCATGATCTCATGTGTCAATTGAACAGATTTTGTTTTTTTACTTTTTTTTACCAAAACCTTACCATCTTCTTTTTTGCCAGATTACCGCATCCTTGCTGGTTCAGGTCCTTTGTACATTATTTTAGAGTATAGGGACCAGACTAAAAAGATATGCCATTAGTTTATTCCTGACTTGCCACATCTAATCCATGTTATCTTTGCAAATTTTCTCTAAACATAGATTATGATTTATTATCATAATATTTAAAATGGAAGGAAGTCGCTTTGTAATGCATGAGATGCTTGAGTATGTACTCTTTAGATGGGATACTTTAATACATGGTAGCAACTCACGTAAATTTAATATTTTCTAACGAACATATTAAATATGGAAGTTTCTATTAGTTATGAATGACTGCGACTCGTGACGTTCATTTTCAATGTCTTCTTCACATTTTTACTATCACAAACATACCATATTATATATTTATCATAGCATGAATTAAAAATAAGATAATTATACTGTTTTGTTTGTAAAACTTGAGATAAGGCCAAAGTCACTTAGCGAAACCTGTTTACTTACTAACAAGTAGACTCGCAAAGTTATTCAACTTTATGCATATGGCCATTTAGGTCATTTTGATAACAAACATCGTATATGCTTGGATATAATTTTTCATCTAAATGTTCAATTTTGTTGCAGAATAAAGTTGTTTCTTTTTGTTCGATAGTACTTGTTCTTTGAAAGTTATGAATACCTGAGAAAGATCCGCGTCATCCTGAAGTTTCTCTGCGACAGTCAGCTTCCTATCGGCGACTGCGAAGCCGAAGCACAACACTAACAACAACACCAGTGGCCCACCCATCGTCACAGACCACTAAAACATCCGAAAAGTCACTAAACACTCGCGAGTAACATGGAACGAGTATGGGAGTAACGCGCGGAGGACGAGAATGTGGCGCGGTAAATGCCGGTACGGTGGCTCTGACGACTAGTCGGGACCGAGTTGACGCAGGCCATGTTCCGTCCCGCTCACGCACACGTGTCCCCTCGGCTTGAACGCTGTGGTCATCCTAGTCTCCAAGCCCGCCATCAACCGCGGCCGTTGGGTTTCCAAACGGACTCGAACTTTAAAGGTGTTCCGGAGGCTTGGCCGATTTTTGTTAACGGCCAAATACTCAAGGTCACATAACAACTTCATTGTGTTAGTTGCCTTATTTGTGCAACGGGAAAGTTTATTATATTTTCCGGTAACAAAACCCTTTGTTATCTTTAAAATTTATCCCGCCAGATATTTGGCAGCAGCTTTTCATCTTATAATTAAGTTGAATAAAGAGGAAATGCCTTCCGTTTTCGTGGGGAAATCGTTAATTAAAGGCCCTTTTAAATATTCCTGGAATCTTTTTAATTCACCAGCTTGAAAGTTTTTCGGGGATTTTACTTGATGAATTTCTGCGTTCGCTTTGTAATCATACCTTTTAGTATACCTTCTTACTTATTGGTTCGAAAATTATCTAGATACGTTTTTTTAATATTTAAAATTCTACTTCACGGACACCAGGGTCCATAACTTTTATTATACTTAACTACAATTAATAATTTTGTTAACTTAAATGAATTTACTTTAGTTGTTCACAACACAGGCCGAGGAAAGTTAGTTATATCTTAAACAATTTATACTACTAGTTTGTGTGTATTCCGCGAGCAGACCAGCGTCCCGCAAGCAGCATGATCACGAGTATGACAAGTATCTTGATGCGTTAGTAAATTTGTTATTAAACAGGGTTATTGATAACATTTGGTTTCAATGGTCTCTATATTAGTCATACTTAATATCAATGACCTTTGCTGATCAATGAGAGATCAACGAATTGATGTAGAGACCAACGATGATTCAACATGTGAGTAGGCAGTTAACACTTATTTGTTAGCATCCGTTAGTTAGTCAGTACTTTTTTAATTCTTCTTTCTCGACAACGTAAACCAAAAAGGAGAGATGCCTCTATTTTACCAAATTTTAAAGACACGTCGATATATTCCAGAAAAAAGTCAAAACAAGAAGAAAAAAAAAGGTAAATACAACACAAGGTAAACACAAGACAGGTAGGTTCAAGGTAAATACAAGAATATGAAACAAAAAGTGGAAATGAAAAAGTAAATTTGATTGCTCCTTCACCTATTACGTGAGGTATCGATGAAAAAGTCTTTTAAAATAAAAGTAAAACTAAGCTAAGTATTTCTTTATTTTACTTAAGTAAGTTTAGTATTTCTTTATTTTGTTCATCTGTACCGTTTTCAAAATAATTATAGTCTATCAGAAAAGAAGTCTGGTTTTTAAAAGAATCTTGTCTTCATCCAGGATAGCCATTGGCCTGCTCACATGCATGTAAATTAATTATATATATGAAGCCAAACCTAGCCAGAGGAGCCTATCAGTTCCAGTTATACATAGTAGGTTCATAATTTTATGTAAAACTAGCAACGCACCCTGGCTTCGCACGGGTGTAAGTCTTATTTGTTTACACTTTGGGTTCCTGATCTTTCCTCTTTATAATATTAAGTATAGATAAAAATCACGAAAACACCACGACTTTCGTTTTACATAGAGCACATTTTAAATATTAAATAGAGCCACTTGAAATGGTGTTAACTTTATTTCAAGCATTATTAGTGAAATGAGAAAAAAAGGTCGCACAACATGCTTACCAGTAACATAGATCCAAAACGTTCTCGCATAATTATCCATTGCCAGGATTGTGTAGAGAACATCCGCGAATAATCTATTTTCGATTACCTCAAATCGAATCAGCGTGTAACAAAAACGGATTTGTATGTTCTTTTAAATGCTTATGAAAAGAATTTGACGTGTTAGGTGGGTTTTTACCTGAGTTTTGTTAGATAATTCCGTCGTTTGGAGAAGACGTGACGGGAACCGATTATGGGGCTATTGTTTCCATATCTAAGAATCAACCTTTTTATGATACCATCTACTTTCTCTGCTGCATTTTGTAACTATCGTACATTGTGAAGTTATTCGTATCTCATTCAGTTTATATATTTGTGTGATGATTTCTCTTCCTTAGATATTCAAATTTTATTTATCATTATCTCCACAACCTTTATCAGTCCACAAGAATACTAAATCTTCTCGCAAAATACGCAATTCAGTCTTCTGCTTTTTGGATCTAAAGATAAGGCTGCGCAAAGCGTCTTATTATCTCACAACTTTCGAGGGCAAACATTCAAAAGGTTTATTTTACATGTATGGACTTATTTACCCCTTTTCATCCACACTTATATTTATTTATTTTATTACAATTTCTCAAAAACTTACAGCTAAAAAGCAAAACATTTTTGAGACAATAACAAAAAACTTTTCTTACAATAACATTTCGCAGCTAAGTATTACTAGAATGTAATATCGAGTTAATGCCAACATATTAAATTATATAATATTAATTATATTATATTATTTGAGTTATTGTAAACATATCAATTTTGTGGCTTTGTTTGTACAAGCTAAATAATAATTTATTTGATAAATATAATTAGGTAGGTATATAATTGATATATCTCCGTAACTACTGATCTGAATTTGAAAAATATGTCACTAATTGAGCGCTGCGGTATAAATAAATTTAAAAGTCTTTAAAGTGATCACGACATATTTTTGTTTTTGTCGCTAAAATGGCAAAAACTGCAAAGTTCTCAAATAAGAATAAATGCCTGGGCTAAGCCAAATCTTGCATCTACAAATCCACAATTTTTTCTTCATATTAAAATGAGTTTTCATTAAAAAGTAAAAAAATAAAAGTTATTACGTATGACGTAACGATACTGCTAGCGATAGGTAATTTCCTAATTATCAATAACCCTGTATAATCTAGTAAATCATTTTTTAAGTAGTAACCTGTAAACTAAAGTAACTAAATAAATAATGATTTCTTTAGTTCTCCCGATAACTAAAGAAATGTATGTCTTATGAAGTACTTTATCGCTTGTATTATACATTATTTTGATTTCAGTTATTTTGAACCTCTATTTTGAATCTAGGACCATTGACACTGCGAAGTAATAAAATCGTCAGGAATTAAAATAATTTAAAATACACGCGATTGTTTCAATAACAAATAAACCTTATCTGTTGGCATTATGGAAAACCTCACAGAGTCGCACAGCGGGCAACGGAGAGAGCTAAGCTCGGAGTTTCGTTGCGCGATAGAATCCGGAACAAGGATATTCCCCGAAGAACCAGAGTCACCGACATAGCTATTACAATTTTCAAGTTGAATTGGCAATGGGCACTATTATGGGCAGGTCACATCGCTAGAAGAACCAATAACCGATGTGAAAAAAAGGTTCTTGAGTGCAGACCACGAACCGGAAGAGGCAGCGTAGGTAGGCCTTCCACTAGATGGACCAACGACATCATGAGAGTCACGGGCATCTAGTAGATGCAGATGGCAGGCTGTCGTTCAGTGTGGAGTAATAATGGGCAAGCCTATATTCAGCAGTGGATGTCTTCCGGCTGATGATGAACTAAATAAATACCTAACTTAATTGGATCTATTTATCTCTATTAAATAGACTATCCAAAACTATACAAAAAAGCTTGGATTAAGGTCACGAGGTTTTAAGTTTAACCTCTCTTCTATCTTCTTCTTAAACTAATGAAGACAATAAACTGCATTGCCAGTAAAATAAAATTTAAATTTATAACTAAAATTAAAACTAATCTAACAAGCCGCTACCCGCGGGCAGCGTTCCCACTAAACAAACTGCACTTAAAATATCTCATATAAGTAGGTACATATAGTTACATTATAGTTAAATCTCATTGAAAGTTTCATTATCATTAGTATTACAGTCAAGTTCGTCTCTGTAAGATGGTTTAACACAAACTTCTTAAAGCACTTCCCGCAAGTTCGGAGAAGTTTGCTTGACGTTTTATGTAGCTACTAACCGTGTTTGCTGCCGTGCAGTGACAAACGCTAATAGGGTTAAAAATTATAGTGCTTGTTTCAATTCAATAGAACAAAAACGAGAACATACTTGGTACTTTCTAATTTTTAATCCCCGACGCAAACAGCAGGGTTATAAGTTTAATGGCATCGTAGGTTCCGAACGGCTGAACCGATATTGATTTAGTATGTTTTTGTTTGTAAGTTGAAAGGTGACTTGATCGAGAGTTTATTGCAGCTGTCAGAGCAAAGCAAATAAATGTATTGAAATAATGTAGAGCCACAATACATATAAGTTCAAGTATAGAAGATTCACTCCGCAAAATCATTTAAATAAGTAGTGACTCTTTGTTCTACACAATAAAGTGCAATTCAGAACGTGTGAGCACTATCTACCTACAGCTATATTAACCTAGAAGTTGCCTCTCTATCTATCGCGTAACTCTTGACGCGTTATATCTGTCATCGCGCAGAAGCGGCCGCGCGGCAGGTCCGACAAGTCGGCTACTTGTAGCTTCATACCTAAAGTGCGGACTGTGCCAGGCCTAGGGGGGTTAGACAAGAGCCACTTTCTGTTAGCGTTAACGCCTGCGGAAAGATAAAATTGTATGAAAATGACATTGACAATGACATTAGCATGAGAGAGGTTATCTCAAATTAATGTCATTTTCATACAATTTCATCTTTACGCAGGCGTTAACGCTAACAGAAAGTGGGTCTTGTCTAACCCCCTGGTAGTGCTAAAATGTATCTAAACAACAGTCTGCGTGTGGTGTTTAACAGCACACGCAAGTACTTACAGGTCAGCTGGAGCCAAGTTAGTGATCCATCGTGATTTCGTGAAGTCCCTGTCTCTAAGCGCATTAATATTTGAAAGCTCGTTACCGTGTGAGTAATGAGACGCCCTGTAAACCTGAGATAACTTTAGTTATCTGTTAATTAACAAGTAACATGTTGGGAAAGATGCTTTTAGTAAGAGTACATTAATATTATACTGGGTTACGCGGAAAGGGTGTACTAAATCAGGAACCGGACAGGAGGGAATTACATCATGCAGATCCGATGCCGGTTACATACCGGTTTCCTCACGGTTTTTTTCCTTTTCCGTTTTCGAGCAATAACATCTGGGCTAGCCACTGAGGTAGCATGTACCACTATGTATGTAAGTGCTACATACTACCTCAGTGGGGCTAGCCTGCTGGATTAGGGCCTATCCTCTCTCTCTATCTCTCTGAGAGAAGGCCTGAGTCCCGGCAGTGGAAAAATGATAGGCTGAAATGATGATGATGATGATGACTCTGAATTTGGTGGTTCTGTGGTGACCTTAAGATTCTAACTATGCTATACCATTGGCAGGCAACCGCCTTGTCCCAGATTCTCAGAAGTTCAAAGATATATGTCATTCACAAAAATGCACTGGGCCAGCATGGTGGATAAGGGCCTATCCTCTCTCTCTGAGAGAAGACCTGTGTCCCAGCAGTGAGAACATAGGATGAAAATGATGATGATGGTTCACTGACAAATTGCTTAACCTCTAAAACTTCACGAAAAAATATAAGCTTTTTCATACATATGAATTAATAAAAAAAAAAACTGTAAATTGTCTTCGTGATTTTAGGTTTTTTTTTCATAACGATGTGTTCAATTACCTCCATTCGCCTATTATCGCATATGTAACCCTGTAGATACAAAACCGATAATCCATTGAAAATGCAGATCTGTATTTGGCGAGGCGCAAACACAGATTCCAATTAGATAGAAACAGATAGAATAAATTGGAGCGCGGCTTAACGGCGCACATCCACATCCGGAGCTTCTGTTCCAGTAACATTAATTTAGTTGTTCACGTTACCAAGCTTAGTATTACGCAGTTCTGATTTAATTAACATCACATTTGTCATACTAATAACAGCATCTGCCGAAGCATTAGTGCAACATCTAATCCAAAACATATCTACTATGGATTAGGGGAGGGAGAGAAACTATAAAATTAGTAAGCATTGTATTTCATAACTATGCTCTATGTCTATCAAATGTGTTGCCACAAAAGTTACACACACAGTTAATTGTGACGACGTCGGAGGAGGGTTCTTACCTCAGATTAGACAGGATATAGTAGTCGTTATGGTAGGTTTTTTTTTATTGAATTTAGAATAACGTCATTTATTGTCATCCAAACTAAACGAGTGCAAAAAGGGGATATTTAATTATACATATAGATATATAATAATAATTTAAAAAAATAGGTCTATAAGAAAAAAAAAATATTTATATTTTTTAATAAAGAAAAAAAGGCATAGACGATTATGTAAAAAAAACGGGCATGCGAAATTTCGGTTCAAGCGGCTGGAGATAACTGTTTATTCAGTTTCAAGGTTTGACCCATACTAAAAATATAAAAAGCTCGCTTAATGCCTATCAAGTGTTAATTGAAGCCGCGATGATAGACCAGCTAATGAAAATGTAAAGTCAAAACTTGGCACGTGAACAGTTGCTTATTTAGGTTCACACGACACCGGGTAATGCATAATAAAGTTGTTAGAGCGCACCAGACCCTGGCCTTCAGCCAAAACAGTTCGCGCTGTGACAACTGTTCGATAATAAACTCTTATTTCAGGGGAAATACCAACAAGTTACGGTTATATAACCGTTATGCCTCTGGTATTACAAGTATCCATAGGCGGCGGTAACTGCTCAAGCTGCTTACCATCAGGTAGCCCGTGTGCTTGTTTGCCATCTATGGCATTAAAAAGTTAAAGTATTCGGAAGTGTAGGAAGCAGCTAGCTGTGCCTCGCGGTTTCACCAGCGAAGATATTCCCTCGGGAACAGTAAATTTTCCAGGATAAAAAGTATCTTATGTCGTAAAAAAGTTGGTCAAAAGTTCTTGTTTCAATCCTAAATCCATGCAAAAAATCAAGTTGATCTGTTGCAGCTTGAAAAAAGGGCAAACAAACTTTCATATTTCTAATATTAGTATGAAGTATGATATGATATCTATTACACACACACACCATCATAGGCCAGTAAACGTCCACTGCTGAACAAAGGCCTCCCTCTTTTTGAGGTCATCATCATCATCAGCCAAAAGACGTCTACTGCTGAACATAGGCCTCCCCCTTTTACCTCCACACTGAACGACAGCCTGCCTTTTGCATCCACTAGATGCCAGCGATGCTCACTATGTCGTACACTTATTGAGGTGTGTTGCCATCCCCATTCTTGGCAGGTGGCTTGGGGATCGCAGTACGTACACCGTGTTCTAATAGGACGCTGCTGCCGATCCGGTGCTTCTGGTCGCAGTTTTAGGACATACATCGTAATCCATATGATATGAGGATATGATCTAACAAAGATACTCAAACGGAACTAAAATATTCCTAGAACTAAAGCCGGACAAGTGGTGCACAAATCGCCAGAAGGCTCGTATATTTCTTGTCAACTTAAAGCATTAGATTAGAGTGCAAGTACGGTTCAAAAGATTTATGGAGGCAATACTAAGTCGATTCAAGGCGCTTGGATGGCTTTCAACTCAGTTCTCACTAACGATTGTTACTTATTCGATAAAAATACCCAAGCTGACTAACTTTCGAACTTTCGAGAGCTAAAATTTGACGTAAGCAACGTAAGTGTATGTACGGCGTAAACGTACCTATATGTCGCAGGTTTATGATAAAATCAGGCTTTTGATCAAAAATGTTCGGCTTATGTGAAAAAAGAATTATTTAATCTTTTTTTTTTATTGATAATTATTGTATTTTGTAGCGGTACGGAACCCTCAGTGCGCGAATCCGACTCGTACTTGTCCAGCTTATTTTGCGAGTGCAACTAAAATCAGACGTTACTTCTAGTAGAAGCCGCGTACGACCTCAACAAACATCAAAGAAACACATACAAACAAAGGACAGATCAGACAAACAACGAAGATAGGTAAGCTGGTGTGGCGGGTGCGAAAGCATCCCAAAATCAGGCTTGATGTATTTAGTCAAACTCACCCTGCAAATGACTTTGCCACAATTTTTTTGCATGTGGACTTTTTACTCGTAGTTTAGTTCATTGGTTTCGCTGCAAGTTTCTAAGTGTGCGTGAAAAATGTATGTGTGCCGTACTTATAGTTTTTACATTAATCGGTTTAGCGGTGTATATATATATATATATATATATATATATAGTGTAGCCTTCCACTAGATGGACCGACCACATTGTGAGAGTTGCGGGCATCCAGTGGATGCAGATGGCAGTCTTTCGTTCAGTGTGGAGGTTAAAGGGTTAGGCCTATGTTCAGCAGTGGACGCCTTCTGGCTGATTATGATATAGTGAAAGAAAAAAAAATGTGATGAAACACGAAAACATTAGAACACGAACGATAATTACTGTAATAAGGCATATCTCCCTGTTTTTCTAATCTGAGGTATCTACCTATGTGTTGTTATAGAATCTATTTCCCAATTATGTAGGGTGTCCTCTCAGCCGAGCGATGCCTAAAACCTGATCATTTTCCTTTTTGACGCCCTGTCCTGATCAAAGGAGACCGGCTGCCGAGCGATGACAAAATGCTTCGACGGTCCATAAACTTCGTTATTCGAGGCCGCCCCTCCAAGCCCGCGCGCTCCGTCTCGCAAACTTTGCTACATTTTCTTTATGACACTTAAAACTGAATAGATACATAATATAATGCAGGGAATAACACACGAAAAAATTTCAACGATTTAATTTCAAGTTATGAAAGCATGTCTATGTTATTAGCAAAAATGTTAGAAATGTGCTCTAAATAATCCGATATGTTTTGTTTCATTACCGCGACATTCAATTCCATGAAACGTTTAAATTCCTTAGCAGTTACTTGCATTGGGTATTCCAATACCTCCGTTATAACAGAAGGCCATTCATCATCGTCTTCTAACCAAGAATACCAGACGTAGCCGTTGTTGGTAGGGTCTGCCCTCAGGTCGAATGAAGATGGTGTCCTCGGAACTGATTCAGTCCAAAGCAATCGAAACCGAAGGACCATTTGCTGGACTACATCATTATGTGTATTCCATAGATCTTGAGATTCTTCCGGGTCTGCACTGATGTTATATAAGCAACCTTTTGCTGAAAAGTCGTTAAAAGTTAATCAAGAAATTGCTGATAACAAAAATTACTACTGTCAAACTTACTAACATATTAAAACAATAATTTAAAACAATGGATTAATATAGTTTCACCTCTCAAAAATGTCCAAACCAAAATAAACTAAAGCCATACAGGGCCCTGATTCACTAACTACAAACACACGCGTAAAACAGCGCGTCACGTTAACCTCTAAAAGTTGGCTTTTATTCCCTAAGAAATACTTAGAGGACAAATTTTTTGAGAGTAATTTAGTCATAATTAAGTCGCACCACGTTACTTATGTATTTTAGTTAGTGAATCTGGGCCAAGATAGTGTATGCATTTAGTCTACATTTGTTGCAAGCTAAATTAGACATTGTTATAATTGTCATAAATATATGATTAATTTTATTGGTCTATCAATATTTCTAGAAGATATCTAAAATACCGGGTGTAAGTAAAACACTCCCGAAAACGAAGACTCCGCGTTGACATGACCGCGTTGCGCCAAGCACGCGTTTGTACGTTTTACATTGATAGTTTGCAATATTCTAAACCATAAAAAACACACTAACCCGTAGAACGTATGCGCCGGAATATTTCTTTTCTCGCCGAATTTCCCGCCCCATATATTTTTTTTTTCTTCTAAACATTTACAAATACTTGCTTAAAGGTACCATACCATACCATACCTTATATACTATAATAAAAATGGTCTTTAAATATACTATCTCTTTTTTATAAGGTTATATTCTAAAATACTCACAATTAATAAGAAATAAGGTGATCTAAAGAAACTGCGCTATCAAGCCTTTGTTGATAAAATATGGTACCACTTTCACAACACGGTACCCACGGTAGCATTAATTCTGCAATTATTCCACTGTATACTTAACACTCATAAGCAAAATTGACTTCATAATCCACAATTATATCGCGCAACATTTTGTACCTAATCTCAAACCACGCACTAGAACCTACTTAATTCATCCTTTTTTGTCAGCCAGTGTATTTTTTTACATCTCTTTTGAGCCTTATCATTCCAGCGGGAGTAAATTAACGATTAGCAGCCATTTGCTTACGCACCCCATTACTGCTTATCACGCGTCGCGTCTTATACTGTTACGCAAACATGCGGTGCGTACAACACTCTAAAACAATAACTATAAGGCAAATACATACCTATTAGTATTCGATTGTACCTAGAAAGTATAATTATAGCGTTTTGGCTTCTGGGATACTATCTTACCCGGTATAAATAATCTTAGGACACTTTTTCGTGAACTTTGGTCTATTGTAAATCAATGAACATGATAACAAAATTAAAGTAACTTACCTCTTTTAGGTACGCATATCTCTTTCGCCTCTTGAGATGTGTCGTTTGATTTTGATTGTTTATTCAGATTACATAAGTCACGTTTTTCCATAGCATAAGATACATCAAGACCAATGTTCAAATATTCCGTAAACACTCTAAACGTTTTTGATGTTAGTAATTTCTCTTCGTAATCTGGTGCTTTGTATATTAACTTATTTAGCTCTTGGCCATAATATCCACATGTATTTGGAACATCGCCGATGACAATTTTCATGTCTCCATCTCTGAAGGCACCCCACTTATTCACCTCGTCCACAGCTATTATAGCGTGGACTCTCTTCGGTTTCTCATCTCTTGTAATAGAGTTCCATTGGTTTATACCGTCAATGTGTCTAGGCATCTTGCCTCCGGCTGCGGCCAGTAGAGTCGGACACCAATCAGTTACATGGAATAGCCCTTTCCATATTTTCGGGTTAATATCTGCGTGCCACGCGATCGCCGTCGTTCGGACGGCTCCTTCCCAAGGAGTGCCTTTCGTTCCTCGCAGTGGCATGTTGGAGCCATAGTTCCGGGAAGCCCCTATAGAACTCGCACCATTATCACTTACGAATACAATAATCGTATTGTTGAGAATGTCTTTTTCTGCTAATGCTGCAATAATTTTACCGACACTCTTGTCTACACCCGTGACTAAACCTGTAACAGAAACATAACAATAGACAAAGTAGTCATAGCAGTAGATCTCTTTATTTATCTGTTTGTGAACTTTTCACTATGAAATTGCTAAGAAAAACAAAAATTACTATTACAATAATATTGTGATATAGACAGCTCAACAAGGCTTTAAAACCTAGAGAACCTTTAAAAGGAGGAACCCGAATTTCGTTTTAATAAAACTTACTAAGAAATCGATATTAGCATTTTTTTATATTTACTTTGTTACAACTTACAACACTAACTGTGCCCCTCTTTTTCACCCGTGTAGACTATTATTCAGGAACGTAGAATTTTTCTAGTGCGTAAAAAAGTGCTATACTCGCCTGCGTAAAGTCGTCGAGCAGAATGTGCAATATGTGCGTTTGCGGCGACATCTTCACCAGGAGCTTGCAGGTTCACCAGCCCTCCTCCTATGTGAGCAGCCGCATGCGCCACGTGGAGGTATAGGGGAGATGATATGTTGTGCTTTTTTATTACTGCAATCGAAGCAATTGTTTTAGTACGAAACTCAGAGAGTACAAGTTTCTTTCGACAATATTGCAGATCATATTTCAAAAATGGTTCACCAGAACAAGAAAAGCTTTCATGTGGTTCAACGTTCAAGGTTCAAGGTTTCAAGCTGTCTACACTTTCATTTTAAAATATTATCTTTTTAAGCCATTTTTTCATCGCTCCGTCTTGTATTTATGATGACGTCACCTACCCAGTGACCATCCCTGGATTTATGTCACTAATACCTAAGTGCCTAATAGTGATTATTTATTAGGCTGCTCATATACGAAGCGACGCTAGTTGGTGACTCGAGTAGTATTGCGACTGTCGTCATGGTATGCCTGATACATTGTCGATATTAGTTCGATTCCTATCTGCTCCATAAGCAGAGGTGTTCCATGCACTTGTCAGTTCAATCCGTAGTCATTGGTCAGAATCACATCTTGGCAGAATACTAGGAGATACAGAATACCAGGGGAATACTGATCTTGTTATCCGAATTTTGATCCACATCATGGATTTTTTAAATTGGATTGGTCAGGTTGACGCCAGAATAAGGAATAGATGTGCCCATGTCAATATTTACATGCATACTATATTTATTTATCTACGTATCATATTCAATACAAATTACAATGTTGAAATTCAAAATATGCAATTCGATACGTAAGTATTTACCCATTCGTGTTACCGCGACGGAGTTTCGCGAGTGACGTGGTATAATTATATTATCTAAAATTAAGACACTAAAGAAAAGAGTAATAAAATTATTACCTATGCCACCCATAGCACTATTCATATCCACCAATTACTTACTAACACATGTCATAATCTTTGCTGGAGAGGTAGTTTAAAAACATAAATCGGACAAATTAACACTTAGACACAATAAAAAACAGTATGTACTACATATCTACATAATTATCTATGATATATGGCCACGAAGATGAGTACAAAAAACGAACGTCAAGGATATGGCTAACTAACAAAAATAAACAGTTAAATTGATTAAGTGAGTTAGAAACAATTTTGACCTATGTGATCTAACAGATCCCTTCTTTCTTATCTACATCATTCCATTCCCTAATTCCTTCATTCCAATCGTAACCATAATCACAGACCTAACTGACAATGAGTGTAATTTAGCTCGTTTCATGAAAGCGCACTGCGATAATTATAATGTTACCTTATCTCGAGTAGCAGCGTATCCAATACTTCACTTTCCTCCATGAACAAACGGCAATCAGGAACCGTCCATCGTTGTAACTTCACAAATAACTAAACATTATTTTAAAATAGGTAGATACGTACTATTTACAGCTTGTTCAGTTAAAATATTAGTAAGATGTCCGCGTTGGTCTAGGACGGGGTCAAAGTTATCGAATAGGTCCAATCCGAAATAGTCGGTTCCGTTATGGGTCTGAAAATTGAACAAGTAGGTTTGCAATTAAATACACATTTTGGACAAAGAAAGTAAAATATGTACTTATCCTATAATAGCAACATGGTCTTGACATTTGATTGGTAGGTAGATACTTTACTACTAATATTTTTATTATTTAGTTGTCGGTCATGAGCAACTTTTTTGAATAAAATTAAAAGCCTCTTTTTATGGCTTTTCCCTTTTTTTGTAGTTGAACATTAGCCCCCTTTCTTTCTGTGACAATTCACTTTATAATATTGTTTTATTTTAGGTAATATTCAATGAACAGACAAATTTGGGTTATTACCAGGTGTGACCTCCCTGACCCAACGCGTTTTCCACACCACTAATCATTTACAGCACGACCAACTTATTTTTACAGTTGAGTGGGGAGCCACTATTGTGTTTTCGGAATTAAATTCTAACAGTCAACTGTGACAATTTTTTGTTCCCATATTTGACCAACTCTGCCGACTAGTTGGTCTCACTGTAAAGTAAATCCTAATTTACGCTTGACTGACCTCCACGTGATTATAGGTATAGTAATCCACGGAGCTAGTGAAGCCGTAGAAAGTCTCAAAACCTCTTTTCATTGGTAGGTAACAGCGCCTTGACCTGCCGAGCGTCCATTTTCCTACAAAATGTGGAATGTATCCCAAGTCATTTAAGTAAGCGGGCAATAATCTTTCAGATAGCGGAACGCCTCGATCTTCAGCCGCACCGATTGACGGACCTTGGGTTCCTGCAAACAAATCACTACATTTTAGTTTTAGTTTATCATCGTAAACTTTCTTCCCAACCATAAAATCTCCAAATTTTTCTTCCTTTGCACCAAACTTAGTTTTGGTGGCACCCCCTATAATTCTTTCAGCATGCAAGTTACAAGGCTCAGGTAGAACCCGGATTACCTGAATTGCGCAGACACAAAATCTTTGATAAGTTACCTCCTTGTTGCTATGTTTCGGAGTATAAAGTTCGTTCGACAGTTGTGAGTTTATTCATTCGGCCTGCTAAACATGACGAATACGGATTTTCATACATACTTATCAGGCCGCTGAGTTATTTTAACAATTCTTTCTGAGTGCCTGGTTAATGTGACGCGTGACCAAAATTCTGGCGTGTTTCTGGCTCAACGCATAAGCATTGCATTCAGCGTGGTCATGCCGCCAACATGCTGGATACGCTGCCAACTGGTAGTGGGTTTGAGCATTTGGATTGTTTTTAGACCTTTAACTGTCCATGAGCAGTCTAACCGCTTCTTCCCCCACTGTTCAACTAAATTGCTCAACTAGTTGAGCAGTAAGACATAGTTTGTATTACCGATCTTTTTCTGTTTCTGTGGTGTTAGTTAGCTTGTATTTTGTTTATTTGATAAGGCACTTGAACAATAAAGAGTTAATAAATCAATCACGTGCCAGTACAAAAAGCTAAAAATAAAATATATAAAAATCCATAAAAATAAAATTATTGCAGACATCTTGTCCCATAGACAGGTACGTAATTTCTCAGACAAAATTTATTACCGAAGCGTTTATCCAGGTGTTTCCAAAATCGGACCAGCTTTGTCAAGCTAATTAATTCGATGAGTAACTTAACGATAACCAAAACGTATTAGAGCAAATATTTGAAGGCGTCATTACCCATTCTCATAGAATATTTTCCGGTGAATAAAGCGCTGGCAGAAGCAGTTCCGTAGCAGTCGGTGTAGTAATTCTCTATTATAACGCCTTGGTACCCAAGCATGTCGATGTTTGGAGTAAGGATTTGGTCCGAGCCATGAAGGCTTATATCATCATAACCCTGCAAAATGATAAAACACTGGATAGAAGAATGTTACAGATGGTGATATCGTCATGGATAACTAATTGCAACTGGCAATAGTGGTTCTGTGCTTATAACATCTTTAGCGGCTAGTTTTAAATAGAATGTAAATACAATCTAGGCATATTCAAGGCCAGAGTGAAAGGATTTCAGAGTGAAGGAATCTACATTCCCTATCTTTAGCTACACCATCGCTTACCAACAGGCGAGTTGTTGGCCAAATATAAATTTACTGGCTGTTGCCCGCGACTTCGTACGCGTAGACTTTCATATAAACTTTTAACCCCCTTTTGTCATCCTTAATTCGGCCCTTTCGTAAAATCCTTTCTTAGTGGACCTCTACACCCCATAAGGAAGCTACCTGCCAAATTTCAGCTTCGTAGGTCAAGTAGTTTTCGAGATTTCGTGTTTAATGTGTGAGTGAGTGAGTAGATGAATTTCGCTTTTATATATATAGATAGATAGATAGATAGATAGAAACTCTTTATTGTGTACACCAGAAATAAAAATTACAACACGATAGAAAACGCTTACGAGCTAGTGCCACAAGTGGCGGCCTTATCGCTAAAAGCGATCTCTTCCAGGCAACCATTGGATGGAAAGAATTTACGTAACAGAATCGACGGGGGATGCTAAAACACTTTTAATGATACCATTAAATAGATACTACTAAATGATACATAGTATAATAAATATATATATATATATATATATAAACACACATAATACAGACGCGACAAGTAAGTACATATATAGTACGTATATAGATTATGTACGTACATATATAAGTACGTATATAGATTATGGATCTACGTTACAAACCGCAAGCTTGTTTGCCTTTCTTAATTCGTTCAGTATCAACGTCAACAGTAAAATGTAACAAAATCTCGTTCTTATTTTTTTTAATGACGAACAAAAAAATTATTACGTTGGTAAATATGCATAATGTTATATTGTGATTAGGTCAAATGCGATAAGAAATATTGCATGCCCTTATTACTTATAATATTTAGTTTGAATTTAGATTTTTTTAGCCCAGCGTACTGTTACCACAAACATTTTCTTCTTTTGGTATGCAATATTTGATGTGTACTAGTGTGTACTAGTGTGCAGTTAGTATTCTGTTGAGACTATTATGTGTAAAATAATAAATAGGTAAATAAGTTTATTCGAGCTCACTAATTGTGAAGTCTATTTTTAAGGTTCCATTGCCTTTTTAACAACATTTTTTTACAAGGGACCTTTGAGACCTTTATTTAAAATTATTTTGAACAGTGATTACAACTGTCGGAGATATTATAGCGATAAAACTAATTTCAAGATGTTCTAGCTCTAAGGTCATTGACGCTATAGTAAAATAATCTTAACAAATAATGTTCCTCAAATAATATTTTCTTTGGATAAACCAAAAAAAGTATATCTGCTATGTCGGTATAATGTAGACTTAGTCAATTTCTGAAAATTGGCTAAGTCCACAGAGCTTCGTTCGAAACGCTAGATCCTTATTGCAAAATATTAAATTCTATAGCCTTGTGGCGAAACTCTTTTTCATTGCGTGCGACCTTTGCGGTCGCCTATATTCTTTTGTTTGAAACAAGTTGTGTTTTGTTTTGTTAGATTTAAGAGATCTGTCATGAAGTAAAAAATATAGATGTTTTCGATTCCACACAAATAAATTGTTTTAATAATAGGAGTAAAAATATCCTATAACCAAATTTTTTAACTATGCGGAAACTTAATATTTATTATAACGGAAATCTATCATTTTGCGCATATCGAAATACTCTTGGGCATTATTTAAATAGTTAATTATTACAAAAACTATACTTACTATATCATCTCCAACTATGAAGACGATATTAGGTCTTCTGATTTCATTACACGCTATATGAGCAACATACAGCGATAAAAGACTGAAACAAAATATCCATACTTGAATTATCTCATATTTTTATCTAGTACTAGCGGTCCGCCCCAGCTTCGCACGGGTATAGATTATATTATGTCACCCATACCACCCGGGTGCCTATGTCACCCGGGGATAGTGTAACTTCTCAACAGTGAAATAATTTTTCAAATCAGTTCAGTAGTTTCGGAGCCTATTCAATGCAAACAAACAAACAAACAAACAATCAAATCTTTCCTCTTTATAATATTAGTATAGATATAGACTATAGTAAACGCATTATCATCTGAGTCGTCAGGTCATAAATCATTGTTTGTCTATCTCGCTCGCACCCACATGTCATATTTGTCTATCTCGCTCGCACTTACAGGTCTTATAGTATGGCGTTTATTGCTCGACGACTCAGATGATAATGCGTTTACGTGGCGGTTACTATAGCTGACCCGACAGACGTTGTCCTGTCTTAAAACTGTCAAACGTACGAAGCTAAAATCGTAGTTAAGTTTTCTGAAATTTTCCAATTTTCTGGACATTTTTCTTAATTTTTCTTTCCGTTAGAACCTTCTATAAAGTATTAGAAAGCTTAAAAAAATGAATGAAATTGATAAAGTCGTTCTCAAGTTATGGCGTGACCAAGATAGATGAAAATATAAAAAACCCACTAAGCTCTCTATTTGTCTCTTTCTTTTTTCTTACTCTGAACCTTATCATAGAAGTTCTTATTCAGGAATCTTCTTACTTTTTTCTTTCTTTCTTACTTTCTTTCTTTGTATTCCATACATAACATAGTGCAGGATCTGACTTCTACTTTTTTCCTCTTGAAGGATTTTGGTTTCGCAGGTCTTGTGCATTTTTCAGTGTTTTGTAATATTTTCAAGTTTTATTAGATATCGTCAAACAAGTCACAATCAAGCAAAGTAAGTCAGGGTCATGTCAAAATCATACACTAGTAAAGGGGTGGAGGATCTACTGAGGGTTCTATGGAGTTTTGGAAATAACCCGAAAAGATATGAGCACGTCCACAAACACTTACATACATCAGCAGCCATTAAACGTCCACTGTTGGACAAAAGCCTTCCTCTTAGAGAGGGGTGTTGCCATAATCCCCACGCTTGGCAGGTGGCTTGGGAATCGCAGTACGTTCATTTTTGTACTAATAGGATGCTGCTGTCCATCCTCCAGTGGTTCTGGACGCAGTTTTAGGACATACCCGGACATATACTTAATAAATAATAATTAACCCTTATTATACATTAACTATCGAAAATACACAAATTTAGGATATGACAATAATAAAAAAGGCAACATGTTTTTTTTTTCACGTTGGCGCCTTACTCCATCTACATACTAACCTATACATGAAAGTTACAAGGACCGTATAGTCTCATCAAAACCTATTTTTAACCGACTTCAAAAAGGAGAAGGTTATCAATTCGACTGTATGCTTTTTTTTCTTTGATGCAGTTTGTTTTTGTTTCATTTATAAAATAAAGGATGTCTATGCCTACGTACGAGTAAATAAGGAACATATTTACTACACTTTTTAAAGAGGCTTGCGATTGTCATGCCTGTTGTTACGTCAACTATAGTATAGAGCAAGCTTGCCTTGAACACCATACTTTATTGGACTTATTTATAGTTACGTCAACTATAGTATAGAGCAAGCTTGCCTTGAACACCATACTTTATCGGACTTACTTATAGTTACGTCAACTATAGTATAGAGCAAGCTTGCCTTGAACACCATACTTTATTGGACTTATTTATAGTTACGTCAACTATAGTATAGAGCAAGCTTGCCTTGAACACCATACTTTAACGGACTTACTTATAAAAGTTACTTAAGCAATGCGAGAAGTTGAGAGAGCAATTTTATGCATAGATTATACATAGGTAGGTATAATTATATACGTAGGATATATAATGAATTTAGAATGCAGGTTAGTACTTACTTAAATATTAACGTCACTTCCATTTTCTCTAATTTATTTTTAACACTAAACCACTGCCTTCATGACTAAACACTTAATGGTAATGTATAAATTTCAAAATTTAACTACCAACATTATTAACATAACAATGTAGATTTACTTGATAATATTTTCAGGATATTTTATACGCCACATCTGCGAATGCATCAGGCGATAAGCGGAGCGGAAAATTATTCGCTTGCAAGACGGAGTGGCTGAAAAAGTGAGCTAGAAACTCAATTTATTGGGGAAATTTCTTTGTTCTCCTTTATACTTAGCACAGTGGAATCTATCGATGAAACTGAAACATACTTTCTACTAAGATACTTTATACATTCGGATACCTACTTAGTTGGGATTCACTTCAGAAGATCTTCATTATCAGCCTATCATTTTCCCACTGTTAGAACACAAGCCTTCTCTCAGAGAGAGAGAGAGAGAGAGAGGATAGGCCCTAATCCACCATGCTGGCCTAATGCATATTTCTCCTGTCTTCGAACTTTTGGGGGTTCTTGGACATACCGATGGTTTCCTTTACCGTTTTTTGAGTTTGGACGAGCGATGGTGACGGAGCGGTAGCAATCTGACGGCACCCGGTTCGATCCTCGGCCCTGCACTAATGACTTATTTAGTACCTAAATAATTATGTGCAGATTCGATACCACTTCAGAAGTGCTGGATTAATGGATTTATCACCAAATGTAGAGCAAAGCTTATTTTTCGTTTTCAATCTATATCTTGCAATATTATTTAATCATGATGTCCGCTGGTATGTTATAACTTAGACAACAGTCATAATTAGGCACCTGTTCAATCAATATTTAGGTGAAATCAAATAAATTTCGTTGATAAAATGAGTCGATGATATATCGATTCAAAATAGGATATGACGTATACAAAATAAATAGATTAATATGCATCAAGGCTTCCCGGAATTGTTATTAACAATTTAAAAGCTTAAAAACATCGCAATTTTCTATGGCAAACGAATTTTTGGCTTAACAAAGAAGCAAGAGCATTTCTTTGCAACTTTTTGCTATAAAACAACAATTTGCATGAAGTATGCGAACATCTGCTCCGAAAGAACTTGCGGTTTTCGGGGAAACAAATCTTAATTAGTTAATAAACTCGTAAAATGAATATAAAAAGTTAAAATATATAATATATTTAACTTTTAGATAGGTACTGCTTGTAGGGAGATAATATCTACTTACAAGCAGTACCTACCTATCTAAAAGAATAAAAGCATAATCCAACTTATATATTCGTATATTTTAAACATAACTGACACATCGTCGCTCTGATGAGAAAGTTCTCAAAGTGACGTTTTAGCCAAAACACGTTAATGATGCTAATGTTTTTTTTATATGAATTATATATATTTTTTGTATTTTAGATAATACAAGACTGTCATAAGTACCTACCTATGTTACTAATTGAAGCAGATATCAGTTTATAATAATAAACTAAGTCATCATCAGCCTGAAGAAGTCCACACATAGGCCTCCCCCTTAGATTTTCACACTGAAAACTCTCTGGAAAAACTTTGTGTTTTCCTGTCCATCCACTGGATGCCCACAACTCTCACGATGTCGTCGGTCCATCTAGTGGGAAGACTACCTACGCTGCGTTTCCGGTTCGTCGTCTCTAACTCAAGAACCTTTCTACCCCATCGGTTATCGGTTCTTTCAGCAATGTAGGCCTGCCCATTGCCACTTCAACTTGAAAACCTGAGCAGCTATGTCAGCCAGGAGTCTTACGTTCATTAAATTATGTTTAAAAAAAATTTGGTTACTGAGACGTGACACGAAAGTAAGTAAATTAATTCTAAAATAGAACACAATCAAAACAGAATAATATACATAGCTATATAACTAACAGCGATCGATTATTCTAATGTTTTTTTTTATATCAACACAGTGTTTTTTAATTATCAAAAGCGTTAAAAAGTTAATGTTCTCCTCTTAAGTTGTTTATTGGCAAGAGACTTGGTAACAAAGAACAATATTATAAGCTACAAGGGAGGCTTATCGCAACTCTTATTTCTTCGTATAAAAATACTATTTGCCAGCAGCTCAAAGATATTATCACTCTCGTCCTGTATATTATGGTCATAAATCTCAAAAGCGGCAATTTCAGTCGCGGGTATATTTTTTCTTTTTATTTTACTGAATAAAGAAACACTTATTTTTCGTAACCGCTCAGTTAACAAAAAAGCTTGTGATCGGTTTCAGATTGTTTGGTTATTTTAATTCTTTTTTTTAAAACTCATGTGAAACAATTATTAGGAGAAAATGTTTCAATGTTTCTATTGAAAAGAGAACCGCTGTAAAGTAGCTTGTCTGTCTATTTTCTATCGGATATATTTCGGCGAGTGTGCGCAAGAGCTTCATGACTTTATTGCACCCTCCCCCTTTTACTACAGGACGAGTAGAAAGACTGCAAACTAATATGTAACTATAAAATAATATGCCCTTCCTCGTGGAAATTACAAAGATTCGTACTCAATATTTTGGGTCATGTTATTTTCAAAATTTCTTAACTTTTCAGTGCCTTTATCCATACTGTATACATGTATATGCTACGCATATAGACTGTATTAAGCCGGAAGGAAGTCATTGTACTCGTCTTTACGAACAACTTTTACTATGGGACCAACCCTGAAATCGCGAGAAAAAATCAGCAGTACCATACATTTTGTCGAGTGTCAATATACATTTTGTATGGACCATCTGATTTTTTTCGCGATTTCATGGTTGTCCCCTAGCAAAAGTTGTTCATAATGATGAGTAAAATGACCTCCTTTCGGCTTAGTACAGTCTATATTTGTAACCCTGTATACATGCATAATTCTGCCCAATTTGAATTCCACGTCTGGCAACCGAGGTACAACAGCTGTCGACGGCATTTTCCCACATTTTCCAAAACTCTGCTACATTCCCCGCATTTTTCAGAACTCATTTCCTGTATTCTCTTACCAACACTGTTCACATATGGATTTATCCAATTTTGTATTCAATTTTAAGCGAAAATTCTAGTTCTACGAAGAGATTCAGATTTCCTGTTTTTTCTTTAAAATTTACGTGATTTTTAGCTTAAAAGCTGTTGTCTCGTTTTTTTCCTTATCATCTAAAAGCTATTGATCATCACCATCATCATATCAGCCATAAGACGTCCACTGCTGGACGTTGGCGTCCCCCGTCGATCTCCAAAAGGGCCGGTCGGAAGCGGTCTGCATCCAGTGTTTTCCTGTGGTGCGGTCTCATCTAGGTCGTCTCTCCATCTTGTGGGTGGATGTCCTACGCTGCACTAACCGGTCCGTGTTCTCCATTCGAGAACATTTCGGCCCCATCGGCCATCTGCTCTGCGTGCTATGTGCCGTGCCCACTGCCACTTCAAGTTGCTAAAAAGCAAGCCAAAGCTTAAAGTCGCACAACGAGCTATGGAGATGGCTATCTATGCTCGGGGTTTCTCTACGAGATCGAATCAGAAATGAAGAGATCCGTTGACGAAAGAAAGTTGCCAAAATAGCCCACCGAACTAGAGCTATTATTTCTTCACAATACCTAAACAAACAACAACACGAAGTAGTGGGCACTGCTTGTCTGCTAGCGCACCAAGTTTGAATTAGTGAGTACGAGCTTCGTTTTTGAATGCTAAAATTTCATTATAGACTCCCCAAGCTTAACTGGCGTTTAATATTTAAAAAACAAACCTAATCAAACCTGCAAAAAGGTTTCGTCTTCAACAGGCAGCGATCTCCCGTGACCCACGTGCATGGAAGTCGTTAAATTGACTCCGGGTACTAGTAAGCCGCTGTTTAGCAGTCCGGTCAAGCTGTAGAGGCCGCAAGGCCAACAGCGTTTTACTTCTTCGAAATTTCATTCTTCGACTGATTCATGTGGCCAAAATTTTGTTTCACTTTCAGCTTTGTCACACATGTTCATATGTAAAAAAGTTGACTTAAGAACATAGATATCAATGAGGGACTTGTTTTTATAAAGTAGTTTTCAAGATATCTACGTTCAAATATTTTGTGCTCAGATGAATCAGAATGTATTACAGATGAATCAGAATCTGAACTAAAAATTAAAAACTTTATGTCGTTTGGCTCTGTATTGAGGAAAGAATCATATTCACACACATAAAATAATTTGTATTTATGACAACAATTATCAGTGATCTTAGCACGGAAAAAATCTGATGATCGAAACTTCTGGAGATGATGGTAATTCCAAATCTAAAGGATCATTTACTTCGGTAGTGTCTGCTGGATCACATTCTTCATATATTTCCTCTTCTGAAGGAATATCACGTTCTTTTAATTTCTTTTTAGCATACCATCTTCAAGAACTTTTTCTACTTTTCTTCCTAGCTGTTTTTTGTTGTTTGGGTGTCAAATTCTGAACTGAAACTATTATACCTTCTCTCTTTCTTTTCAAATATGTTTCTTTCATTTTTAATTTCCACAAAGCACACTTGTCTGAATCTTTTCTTATGTTTTGCATTCTTTTGCGTTCTGCGAGTCTCTTTTTCTCCTTCTTTTTATCGTGACTTTCTGGCATTTTTGTGAACTGCAATATTAAAATAACAGAAATTAGAGGTTTTAACTTTTAATAAATAGCTTTTTTAACAAGGAAGATTGTTGTCAAATGTGCCACTTAATTGTTAGTGATCACAATTTTATTACATTATTGTTAGTAATAAAAACACTGGTATGATTGTTAATTCTAAATAACAATTATTAATTCTTAACTAAGACACATATCAAAAAAGTTTAATAATTATGTAGAATACTTCTGTAATATTTGAATTATTTAATCGGTTATACCGTAGTAAATATAATAAATAAGACAAGAACTACTGATTTGTACACGGCAAAAAATTGGACAAGGAGAATTACGTAACAAAAGCGTTCCTTTCGAGCTGGAGAGGAGAAAATCGAAGTTTTTTTATGATTCAAATGGTGTTTTGACCGTATGAATCAGGCACAGATGAATCAAGATTTTCCCTTCACACATGCATAACTCATCATACATACTGACGTCAGTATTGTAATTTTTGTAGTTGAATCTATAACCCAAAAGCATTACACGAAATACAAATTGAAGTTGTAAAACAATAAAATAAATTTTATAAGGTAGACATTGTAATCAAAATGCCACCTGAACAAAGCACATATGAATCAGATATTTACCCTTGTAACTCCGGGATCCAAGCGAACCAGCCGCACGTCCACCTTCTGGCTCGTCCGTTACACGAATGGCTTCCCCCCGCGCGGGAAGTCAGACTCTCATTGTTATTACCCGACCAAGCACGGTCAAGCGCAGCTTATGCCACATTAATCAGTATTATGTGCCGGACACTTCTTATTTGCCTATTTATAAACAAACTAAGGTAGGTATAACTAATAGAATATTTTTTTATAAGAGGGCAATTCATTTCCTTTTGATATAATTATAATTCGTAATGATTTATCAAAAGGAAAATGCGATATCGACCATTTTCTTCCGCAAAATGGCAAGCGGACGCGTTATATGAATCAGAAGAACAAACTTCAAAGATTTTTAATTTATACTTAGACTGTAATTATTTGAAAAATATCACTTGTCCCAGTTAGAGTTAAAGCTAAACTGTATTAAAAAAAAATTACACGCCGTTTTGTTAGTTAGTTTCAGAAATAAACCCATGGAAGTCCAAAATTTTGTCTTTGAAGAAGTACCCGTAAGTCACAATTTAAAAAAAGTAAGCCACTGCAGAGACAACCTGGGCCGTCACAACTGGACAACCGGATCATCGACACGACGAAGAAAATTGAAAAAGTTTTGACTATCAGACTATAGGTATATCAGGATGCTTGCAAAAAACTCTGTAGGTGAATAACGAATATTCGATAAGTAGAATACGTATCGAATACGACACTCAGTTTCTAAATTCTACATTTGTCATATACTGACAAATGTTGACTGTTATTTTATTTATATTGTATTTAATATAATGTGTCTGTTATTTTATTTGTGTAAGTTAAGTTTTTTTTAAATATTTATTAATAGGTACGACGATTTTATACTTAAAAAGTTCTCTCACGACTTTTCTTATTATGAACCTATAATAAGAAAAGCTAGGACGTAATCACTGCATTAGCACACGCAGTCCTAATAATGCCTATAGATACACAGTGAGTCTATTGTGAAGAAAATTTCCAGCAGTAGGTACCTATTACATGTTTATCTATGTTATTACAATCTGCGGTAAGACTGTTGGGGACGGCCCCATATTTTTCCTTATCAACAGATCTATAGAAAACCTTTCCTCAAACTTGACCGGGAAATCTCCAGCCAACATAATTATCGGACAAAACATCCTCGATCGCGAAGTAAAAGAACAAATAGTCGGTTCGACTTGTACCGTGCGACCATCTTATTTTTAAAGTTGTTTCTCTGGATCCACCTACGTTTTTTTCTTAACAGAACCAGCAGCCCCGTATAGAACTTTTTAGTTCCTTCATTTGGCCACCACCTTCATTTGATAAGTCGGTCTGTACAGGAAGCCTTAAATGCTCCTTACCAAGTTGTGGAACTAATTAAAAGTTGAACACTTGTAGCCGTGGATTCGATTGCGTGTTCACCCCAATAGCTGCTAAATTACTTCAGCTACTATTCCAGCTTGATTTGTTCATTGTTTCACTTCCTGTACTTTGAGCATTTAATTGCGGGAGGCGGAAAGCTGAGGCGTACCACTCTGCCAAATATATGTGACCGTTTTGATCATGCACATGTGTTGTGCATGTGCACTATACGCTGTATTTTACAAGCTTTTTATTTAAGTTGCGTTGAATTTAAAAGCAGTTATTCCCAACCGATTGAGCTGAAAAGTTGCATACACCTTTAATTTGGATGACAAGGCATGGTTAACTAAATGACGTCATTCTGAATCCAACATGGCGGACCAGTATTTTTTTATGCACTTACATGATATGGGTATGAAATAAAAGAGTTTGCTGAGAAAAATAATAGATAAAAATAAAATGACGTCACAATAAATTCAATATGGTTGGATACCCAAGATGGCCGGACAAGACGGACGGACGGATGGACAGACAGACAGACATCGTAGGCTTAGTCATATGGTCCCGTTTTTACCATCTGGGTACGGAATCCTAATAATATACAAACAAATATACTTTCGGATTTATAATATTAGTGCGTATGATTAGTTCTATGAATTCATAGCTTTTATGATAATCAACTATACCACGCGCAAGCCGTAGATAATATAATATACCTAGGAAATTATACCCGTTCTCCGCCTACATGCGTATGCAAATAGGTCTAAACTTTATCACTTTACGTAGTACCTGTACCGCGCTAAAGCAGTTATAAAAGTACGAGAGAGCCGAACTCTATGCGACACAGGAATCCAATTTACGAAAGCTCGATTCGGTGGCAAATTTGCACTTTTGTAGGGACAGCAAGTCGTTCAAATTTTCTAACTAAGACAATGTAATAGACGTACAATTTAAATGTGGGTCCTTTTTTCTTTGTTTGTTTTCTCGAAATCATCATCATTACAGCCTATGAGAGAGAGAGGATGAACCCTAATCCACCATACTGGCCCAGTGCATGTTTGGGAATGTCATAATTTATATCTGAACTTTGAGATTCTTGGACAAATTGGTTTCCTCAAAATGTGTTTTCCTTCAAAAATTTTGAGAAAAGACATCGAAACAGCACATAATTAATTTAATTACTGAATAAGTCATTGGTCGGCAGGGTCGAGGATCGAACCGGGTGCCGTCAGGTTGTAAAGCGCACATGCTACTGCTATGCCACCATCGCTCTGCTATATATACCATCACTATTACTATTACATCATCACCATTGCTATTACATCAATAGTTATAACATACTAGCTGACCCGACAGACGTTGTCCTGTCTTAGAACAGTCAAACGCACGAAGTTAAAATGATTGTTAAGTTTTCTAAAATTTTCCATTTTTCTGCGCAATTTTCTTAATTTTTCTTTCCATAAGAACATTCTACAAAGTATTAAAAAACATTTAAAAAAGACGAATGAGATCGGTAAAGTCGTTCTCAAGTTATGGCGTGACCAAGATAAATAGGGATTAATTTTTGTAGATATATCTATAGATTATACCTACTATGTTTTTACCGGATATTTGTTTTTATTAACAAAACAAAGTATAAGCTAATAATAACTAAACAACTTTTATGAACAAAAAAAAACCGTTGCATTGCCCATCGACCGTCGAATGCAAAGCTCCATTACAATATTTATGTTTGATACTGTCATGATTTTTAACTTATTTTAATTGTTTCTTTGTGGTTTCTTGGTATTAAACCATTTGATATTTAATTTGTCTAACAGTCTTTTTATTAAAATGGCGGTCGGAAACCTGTTGATTCAGTAGTCTAAGCAATAGTGCGAACCAAGAACGATTGTCTGGGGGTAGGAAAAAGATAATGCGGTAGGATGTTGGCAAGAGGGAGTTTAGTCTGGCTTGAGCGATTATAGCGAAAGCATATTGGTCTGAAAATTGTAATTAGTAAGTACCTACTAGGATTGTGATTTACCACAATACCTTTTCACAATAACAAAATGACAATTTTCCGGGGTTAAAAATCTGCACAGATCTTGATGAAGTTTGGCATAAAGCAGTGTGCATCATGAATACTTTTTATTCCGGAAAAAATACTGTTTCTGTGTATATAGGAGAGCGGGTAAAACCACGGGGTGCTGACAGTTTTAAATCTCTGCAAAAACATCGGTCAAAGTCACGCTTTCAGTTCACATATGTCAGGGGCTTAAGGTCCATCTAAGAAAGAACTTTTGGAACGAACACTATTCTCGAGAGCCTTTGCACGGACGCGCGGAGATTAAGGCACTTTGGGACGAATGGAACTGTAAATGGATTTCTTTTGAAAGTTGCTAAACTTTCGTACGTCAATGTATTTTAAATTATTGCCTGAATATAAACCACACACAAATTAACAATTACAGTTCATGTAAATACCTACTTATTTATATACATAACAACTTATACTACCAAACAATTAAAAAGCGGTCTTCGAGCGAACTAAAATTCTGTCTTTTGAGCTGACCACTCAATCTACAAGGTTTGAACTGATGTACTTACCTATTGAGATATTTTTTTTACGAATATAATTAATACTACTCTTATAGAGTCACAATCTCTCAGTGAAAACTGTCAAAAAACGTCCGAGCGTCATTGTACATACACTGTATCAATTAATACTTCCCAATGCACATTTACTCTAATTTAGACGTTATATCGCTTGCATAGTGTTCAACGTTAGTTGTCAGCTATACAACATTGTACTCGGCAACATTACATTTTGTTAGTTATCAATAAAAAAACCATTCAGTAAGGTTAGATTCACGTCGGAGAGAAATCACACGTCTTACTGTAAACGTACAGTTTACAGCCTCAACAGCCGTCAAAATTTAGTTGTATTTGGGAAACACATTTTTTTTTACAACATAATGTTATTTTGTACCTCCTTTTGTACCTGTATGCTTAGATTGCTTAGTAGGTTCAAAGATCATTTGAGTTTTCTCAATTAATCGATTCAAATTACATAAAGTCCTACCTTATGATTTTGTACTGAACGGTACGCTACCAATTGGTAGTGAGTGGGAATATTTAGACTTTAAACGCTCTATAAGTAATCCAAATATTTTTGTGATTAAAGCTAAGTATAATGATAATGATAATTTTATTCATAATAATAATTACATGTCAACATTTAAAAATATGAAAAAATACATCATAGAATTAATAATATTAAAGCAAAATAATAATAATATGAATGTCATTCTAATCATAACTAGGCATCAATTATTATTATAGGTAATTAAATTAATTAGTATTAATAATGTTGTATCTGTAGGTAGTTCCATGTAAATGGTTTTGACATAAGGTTATATGTAACCTCATTCCTTACTTAATCTGTGGTTGACGTTTTGGGCCGCCATTTTGAGTTGATACAAAATGGACAGGCTACTTAGCACTAATATAATATGTTATACTAAAAGGACGTTTTATTTATAACATAATAAATAATAACTATTGTCAGCCTTTTATTGTCCACTGTTGGACATAGGCTTCTTTTCAGTTTTTCCTGCCGTTTAACGCAGGTCGTCACTCCACCTGGCCGCGCAGGGTGTCGCACTACGTGGTCTCCACTCTAGACCTCGTCTACCCTATCGGTTATTGATTCTTCGGGCAATGTTGCTGAACGACGAGTAACGAAAAACTAAAAATACTTAAAAAACCTGTTCACAATCGGCAAATACATCGCTTTATTATTTACCAAAAATATCGTTTTATGATTATATAAACACAAAAAAAAACAGTCAAATTTTATTGTGAACCTCCTACTTCGAAAGTATTTTTTTGTAATAGGAGTTTTGTTCCACACTTTTGGTATCTTTTATTTTTGAATTGTTTATTACATTCAAATAGATAAATTAACCTATTACCTACTTCTTCAGTCAGTTGGAAATAGATTAAATAGAATTAGGTGACTGTTGACTATTCCATTCCGGACCCAAGGCACTCTTGGAGGACTCCAATATGGGTGCCACAGGAAAGAGGACGGGGACGGGGAGGATGATTCGGACCCGTGGCACCCCAAGGTCCACAAATCTATACAACGGTGTACCAGTGGTATCGCGGGTTCACGGGTTTTACTAGTTACCATAAATCCACCAATCAAATAGTGATGGGACAGCACAGACAAAAAAGGGAAAATAAAAAAATATAAATTAGCTAAAAAACTGTTTCGCACGACATTAAACTTATTTATTTATTCAAATTAGCACCGCAAAAAAACTTATTAGGCTAATGACAATAATATAAAAAAATAATAAGTGTCAAAAGGTTACAATACAATAAACAAAAAAACAGAGATTAAATACAAATACAAATAATTTATTTCATCATAGTACTTTCCAGAAATGATAACAGCGCTACCCATCAATTGATCACCCGTAGGCCGTATCTTGAATTTAGGCATGGCAAATAATTTTAAGTACAGTGTGAGAATTATAAATTATGAAATTAATTATTTAAATTTAAAAAACTAATGTCTTAATTATCATGCAAATATTATATTAATTAAATTTATGTCAGAAATATCATGCAAATATTATAAATACATAATTACAACGTCAGATTAAAATTCAATAAATTTCATCAATAATTACAAAAATATTATTATATATGATGTGAGTGGGATTTCGAAGTTACGTTGTTATCGTCAGCGACACATTTTCAATAACAACATTCGTTGTTGTTATTTGTTGTTATTGAAAATGTGTCGCA
Source organism: Agriopis aurantiaria (assembly GCA_914767915.1). NCBI lineage: Eukaryota > Metazoa > Arthropoda > Insecta > Lepidoptera > Geometridae > Agriopis > Agriopis aurantiaria. Next base: position 4,463,166 of record OU611991.1, on the reverse strand, counting down.
GGATGCAACGTTTCCAGACGTAGTAACTTTACCTAGTCTGTTCGTTGTTGTTATTGAAAATGTGTCGCAGGATGCAACGTTTGCAGACGTAGTAACTTTACCTAGTCTGTGGTTTGCAGTTTCAGTTAAATGACGCATGTCAGAAAATACATAACAACGCTTTCCTGTAAAATATTTGCCAAATATAGTCGTCATATTATTTGAACTAAGCAAGGCCTCCGGTTCAGTTTTGAGCAGGCATTGTACAAGGAACAAAAGTATCTCGCTACATTAAAATTATTTGCTTTACGCCATTAAAAGCCTTGGACAATTCGATACGGGAGCACAAAATAGTGGCTAGCTTGCACAGTTGGGCACGAAATTTGAGAATGAGCTGTAGATTTCCGTTCAAATATGGAAATCGTGTCAATCACACGGAACATAAAAACGTGTATTTGTCCAGGCCTACGATAAAGTTCAGTCTTTCATAAAATTAAATAGTACTTTTCTGCAGCGTCAGGCAACAAAATAATTTATGACAAACGTAAAAATGGTGGGCTCAATCAAGCCAGCATACATACGCGAGTTCATAACTGGTCCGCCATCTTTGGGAGTCCACCATATTAGATTTAGAATGACGTCACTAACCATGCATTGTCATCCAAACTAAACGTATAATCGTTTATGCAAAGTTTTAGCTCAATCGGTTGGGGATAACTGTTTTAAAATTTTGTGCGTGATTTGACCCATAGAAAGGCAAGTTAAATAATAATATCTTGTAAAAAGACATATCTCTGTCAGCTTTGAGACCCGCAAAGTTTCTAGCTGAGTAGTTCCTCATTTCAGCCGCAGGACGTCCACTGCTGGACATAGGCCTCCCCTATCGATCTCCAAAGGGGCCCATTGGAAGCAAACTGCATCCATTGTTTACCTGCGGTCTCTTTTAGGTCGTCTGCCCATCTTGTGGGTGGACGTCTTACGCTGCGCTTACTGGTAGCAAGATCGTACCGGTAGATTTAAATTTTAAGTAAATGAATTTGGAGACCGACAAGGTTGCGGCCATAGCTTAGTGGATAGATAGAGCGCTCGGAGCGTTTACCCGATGATGGCGCTGGGTCGGCTCCTGCCAGGACGTCAAGTTTTTAATTGTCAATTGTCAATAACATTTAAATAATGAGTTATGTTGCCCTTAAATTGGGTTACGCGGAAAGGGTTTACCTTATAAGACGAGGGGTCCATTAATACTCATCATGAACAGGTACTATAGGATCAACCCTGAAAACGCGCAATAATATCAGCTGTGCCATACATACATTTAGTCGAGTGTCAATGACCGTTTTCTATGGATCAGCTGATATATTTTTTTAAATTTTAACGTTGTTTCCATAGTAAAAGTTGTTCCTAATGATAGGTACTATGGACTCCTTTCGGCTTCGATGATAATTGATATAGTTTGGATCTACCATAAACTAGGGCTAGTACAGAAAAAAGTCAGTCAAAAAAGGCAATGTCTATAAGGGGCGAGGAAAACACGTATTGCTCTGACATTATACTTACTAGTTATACAAACGCACACTTAAATATTGAGCTGCACACTACTGCAAACGATGTGCTCAAATGTCATCAAATGTACGACCAGGGGGGGGGGGGGGGTACTAAAGGGGAAACTGTGGGTATCATCATCAGTTCAGCCGCAGGACGTCCACTGCTGGACATAGGCCTCCCCCATCGATCTCCAAAAGAGACGGTTGGAAGCGGCCTGCATCCAGCGTTTCTTTGCGGTGCAGTGGCAGTGGGCAGGTCACATGTCTCGCAGAACTGTAGGTAGGTATAACGCTTCAATTTTTTTCTGAGCCTTTTGCCTTATTAGGTACCACCTATACACCCTTTCCGCGTAACTTAGTATATATAATCTTTGGTATTGTGTACTATATCGTCGAGTGAACCTTACTCGCTTATTATCTCAGATTCCAATTTGCCAGCGGCGCAGCTGTGCGCGATCTTCATCAATTTGAGCACTGTACGGCGACTGTTTTGATTAATTACCTTGCGGTTAGGCGCTAACTATACGGGGAGCTCGTTAGCTATTTGTCTAGACCCGTTTACTGGAAGAATTTCAACTGTACTTCGTACAAGACAACGGCGCGGTGTAGAGGGAAAGAGGAAAATGCTCCGAGCATTTCCCGGGAGTGTTTGTATTTGTATTACACCAATTACACTAATTACATACTATTATTATTATTATTTTTAAACAAGCTTTTTGTTGTCCGCCATATTGAATTTAGTGTGACGTCATTTTGTTTTTCATATTCTTCTCAGCTAACCATTTATACAAAATGGTCAGCCATCTTCAGGAGTCCGCTATATTAGATTAAGAATGACGTCACTTAGCCAACCATGCTTATTGCATTGTCATCCCAAACTAAACGTAACGCAGCGGAACGCGTTAGTTACCTACGCGCAACGTAGCTACACAGTTTGGCAGAGTTTTGTAACTATAGCTTGTATGTTATTCACTGAGATAAATGTTCCATCTTCGGCCACATCGTCTCTTACCATCAGGCAAGTGGCCAAACGTAGAACTATTTATCTATACTAATATTATAAAGAGGAAAGATTTGATTGTTTGTTTGCATTGAATAGGCTCCGAAACTACTGAATCGATTTGAAAAATACTTTCACTGTTGGGAAGCTACACCATCCCCGAGTGACATAGACTATATTATATTTTCAAAAAAAATAGAGATCCTTACTAAAATTCCAATAATACCCGTGCGAAGCCAGGGCGGACCGCTAGTTAAGATATAAAAAACCGGACAAGTACGAGTAGGACTCGTGCTCTGAGGGTTCCGTTAGACGGAACCCTCAGAGCGCGAGACCAAAAAAAAATCTAACTGAAGTTAAAATATTGAAAGACAAACTTAAGTTTGTAGTTTTTTTTACTGGGCAAGTGCCTTTAATCATCATTTCAGCCGTAGGACGTCCACTGCTGGACATAGGCCTCCCCCATCGATCTCCAAAAGGGCCGGTTGGAAGCGGCCTGCATCCAGCGTTTCCCTGCGGTCTCTTTTAGGTCGTCTGTCCATCTTGTGGGTGGACGTCCTACGCTGCGCTTACCAGTCCGTGGTCTCCATTCCAGAACCTTTCGGCCCCATCGGCCATCTGTTCTGCGTGATATGTACCCTGCCCACTGCCATTTCAACTTACTAATCCGGTGGGCTATGTCGGTGACTTTCGTTCGTCTACGGATCTCCTCATTTCGGATTCGATCTCGTAGAGAAACCCCGAGCATAGCCCTCTCCATAGCTCGTTGTGCGACTTTGAGCTTGCTTGAGGCCCATAGTGAGAGACCACGTTTCAGTGCCGTATGTCATCACTGGTAACACACACTGGTCGAAGACTTTCGTCTTAAGGCACTGAGGTATTTTGGACGAGAAGACGTTGCGTAGTTTACCGAACGCTGCCCAGCCGAGTTGGATTCGCCGATTGACCTCTTTCTTGAAGTTGGACCTACCTAGTTCGACTGTTTGTCCTAGGTAGACGTACGCGTCAACAGCTTCAAGAACTGAGTTCCCAACTGATACTGGGGTGGGCACAACATGGATATTTGACATGACCTTTGTCTTGTCCATGTTCATTGTAAGGCCCACCTGTTGGGAGACTCGATTGAGGCCTTCGAGCATCATGCTGAGATCTTCCATCGACTCTGATGACCACAATATCGTCGGCAAACCGAAGGTGAGTGATGTACTCGCCGTTGATGTTGATGCCGAGTCCTTGCCATTCCAGGAGCTTGAAGGCATCTTCCATTGTGGCAGTGAACAGTTTCGGAGAGATAACGTCTCCCTGTCTCACGCCTCTTCGCAATGGAATTGCCTTCGAACTCTGCACCTGTACTCGGACCGACATGGTGGCGTTATTGTACAAACACTTCAACACTTCGACATACCGATAGTCAATACGGCATCGCTGGAGAGACTCGAGCACCGCCCATGTCTCGACCGAATCAAAGGCTTTCTCATAGTCCACAAACGCCAAACATAGTGGCAAGTTATATTCTTCGGTCTTCTGTATAAGTTGGCGTAGCGTGTGGATGTGGTCTATGGTACTATAGCCTTTTCGGAAACCGGCTTGTTCGATAGGCTGGAAGTCATCGAACCTGCGATCGAGACGATTCGTGATGACCCTCGAAAACAGCTTATAAACATGGCTCAGAAGCGAGATGGGTCTGTAATTCTTCAGCAAGGTTTTGTCACCTTTCTTAAAGAACAGCACCACCACGCCTCTGTTCCTTTGCCTTTAATAACTAAACAAAATACAAGCTAAAACTAACACTACAAATACAGTTAGACTGCCCATAGACCGTTGAAGGTCTAAAGACAATCCAAATGCTCAAGCCCACTACCAGTTGGCAGCGTAACCAACATGCTGGTGGCATTACCACGTTGAATGGCAATGCTAATGCGTTGAGCCAGAAACACGCCAGCATTTTGGTCACGCGTCGCATTAACCAGGCGCTCTGAAAGATTTTTGAAAATGAGGTGAGCTCCCGGTCCCCAAGGGCCCAATGTCTCGACCCCAAACGCCTCAAATATGTAACCACTGCCGAGGTTAGCATATTTGCGACGCTTGTGCTGCTCTGCCGAATTAGCAGCCGCGCCAGCCCTACCCTGTGTCTCAGGAAGATGTGACGGCGCCAAAGTATCGACACAAGTTGCGTCCCATACAAGGGGCCGCCCCAACCTCCAGGGCACAAGTGTCATACCGTCAGGCCTCTTTCCATCGTCACGCGCAAGACCACTTGGTTTGAGCACAGCTGCGACATTGGCGGTGGAAAGTGCCCTGCGTATGATGTCGTTCAGGCTAGCGTGTCGGCCAATACAACCAGCGCTTCTCGAGCAAGAGAGACCATGGTGACCGAGCTGGTCAACAGCAGTACCACACTGACAGCGATGGGCCTCACAGCACCTTGCACCCAAGCGTAAGCTGACAGCTAGACGAAATGCGGTTGGATCTAAAAGGCTACCTGTGTTAAAAGAGGGCATGGCTTGCAACCAAAGTCCCGATTCCCAAACAGAGACAGCAAGAATACGAGCGCGATCTGCAATACTAGGACACGTATCTAGTAGCGATTTCCATGCTAGTTCGCAGATCGGCCGATCCCACAGTCTCTGGGAAGACAACTTTGAAGTTTGTAGTTGACAATAAGGTTCTTCCATACATCCCAACTACAAAATGTAAGTTTGTAATAGCAAAATAATTATTTTTAAATACCTTCAAATTTATAACTTTCGGATTTATTCCTATATATGTACTATGAGACCTTGCCTCTTGCCAAATTTCATGATTCTAGGTCAACGGGAAGTACCCTATAGGTTTTGATTCCCCTGTGAAATCGCAAAATATACGACATAAAGGAACCCTAAGAGCGCGAGACCAAAAAAAAAACTAACTGAAGTTAAAATATTGAAAGACAAACTTAAGTTTGTAGTTGACAATAAGGTTCTTCCATACATTCCAACTACAAAATGTAAGTTTGTAATAGCAAAATAATCATTTTTAAATGATATACCTTCATATTTATAACTTTCGGATTTATTCCTATATATGTGCTATGAGACCTTGCTTTTTGCCAAATTTCATGATTCTAGGTCAACGGGAAGTACCCTATAGGTTTTGGTTCCCCTGTGAAATCACAAAATATGCGACATAAACGTTCATATCTTTTGATTGCGTTGACTTACAACTTTTATTTTTTTTACAGCCGAAAGAAACCGTAGACCCAAGTATTTAGTATAAATTTCAACTTGCTACCTTTACGCGTTCTTGAGAAAAAAGGTCTTGACAGACGGACAGACAGACAGACAGACAGACGGACAACGAAGTGATCCTATAAGGGTTCCGTTTTTTCCTTTTGAGGTACGGAACCCTAAAAAGTAAAAAAACCAGGTCATTAATTATATCAAAGAGCTTAAATTTTTTTTTAAAATAATTAATTACAAATCAGATTAATAAACTTCCTTAATTTGTAATGAGAAAAGCTACTCAAGATAGATTAGTTATAACACTTCAGTCAGCGGAAGTTTCAATTTACCGTAGCTCGTGGAACGTAAACACTTCAAAATGTTTCAGAGTCCAAATAAAATTTATTGTTTAAGTTAGGGTCGTTAGCTGCTGGTCATCAAGCGTAATCACATCATGAAACAATCATGCAGACGTGAGACCACTGATGTAAAACGATAGGCACTGCATGCAGACCGCCTATACAGGGTTACGCGGAAACGGTTAGGCCGAAAGGGGTTCGTAATAGTTCGTATCATCATCAAAGGGTCGTCTCTCATCATTATGAACAATTAACCTGGGTGTCTTCAAGCCATAGTGAATGAATACCTTCTAGGTCAATGTGCTCCATCTTCGGCCATAACATCGCTTTTCATCAGGTGAGCTGTTGTCCAAACGTAAACCTATTCTATATGCAAATTAAGTTTAAAAAAAAACTTTTATTTGTATTTTTTTTTTATAATTAATAGGCTTGCGTTTGACCACCATCACGCCTGATGTTAAGCGATGATGCGGTCTACGTTGGAGCACGCTTGCCTAGAAGGAACCGAATCACTCGTGATTTGAAGACACCCAGATTGTAACCATCCCTTGTTCAAGGGAAGCAAATATCAACTGTTAGGTATATACTTTTTGTCCCCGGACAAATCGTCTTTTTGTTTGGGTATGTCCTAAAACTGCGACCAGAACCACCGGAGGATGGGCAGCAGCATCCTATAAGTATAGATGAACGTACTGCGATCCCCAAGCTGCCTGCCAAGCGTGGGGATTATGGCAACACCCCTCTCTATGAGGGAGGCCTAAGTGCTATAACCAGGTGAAACGTGTCTTTTCGTGTTGTTTCCAAAACTCCATAGGAGCCTCATGTAAAGTCTCCACCACTTTACAGGGGCATGAGTTTGACTTGACCGTGACTTACTTAGCTTGAATCTGACTGTGACTATGACTTGTTTGACGCTATTAAGACTATGCAAACTGTTTAATATTACGACTAAAGGACATTGAATCCACGGTAATGAAAATTTTAACAAAAAAAAAATGAGGCTGGACTTTGTCCAGCAGTGGACGTTTAATGTGTGGGTGTGATGAGTGATACTTTATGTAAAGTGCCAATTACCGTTTTCTATGGAACAGAACATAGTAAAAGTTGTTCATTATAATGAATACCAAAGCCCCTTTCGGCTTAGTATAACCCTTTCCAAATAAGAGCTCTTTAAAAAAATATGGATGTAATCGCTAAAGTTTTTCTCAAGTTATGGCGTGACCAAGGTAAATAGGGATTCAGGGATTTGCCTCGACGAAGTAGCGTAATCTATTCCTAGTATATTACTCACGAGACCGTGTGGAAGCTTGAAGTCCTGATGACGCGCGTGTAATTATAATTAGCATCCGCCGCATCCGCAGTCGACATGCTTATACCACCCGCCTCGGGTTCAAAGGCTTTTTACACACGACGCCATCTGTCGCTAACGTTCTTATTATTACATGCTTTATTCTATTTATTTTTATTTCATTTATTTTTTCAAATTATAATTATGATTATCCTGTAATTATAATTGTAAGTGAGTGGAGATCAGTGAGATGTAATAATAGAGACGTTAGACGGCTTTAAAAACTGACTAAACGCAGCATAATATATCTACTTACCTACGCATTTTGCTACGCATGTATAATAGCTAGGCATGATGACTAATATTTTTTATTACTTCATAAAAAAGCTGATCATAAATAGAGCACATCAACAAAAACAAAATTAAAATAAGTTCAAAAATAAATAAGATTTAAGCATTTTAATTTAATTTAATTCCATGCTAGACAGAGAGCGCACTATACTGAGCCGTGACGTCATGGCTCAGGAGCGCCATGCAAATGCAATACTAACACACGCTTTGCGAGAAAGGGATAGAACATCCCCTCTCCATCCCCACCTAAAACTTTAAATACTCATATCTCAGAGATTTATCAGCCAATTCAAATTATTTTTTCAGTATGTGTAATGTATTTACTTATATTCATCGCTAAGCCGGCTATTTGTAATAAATTAAACATTAGGAATCATGCCTAATATTATGTGCATTTTGTGAAATAAGGGATAAAATATGAAAAACGTTTTACGCTTATCTGTTGTTAGAAAGAGACAAAAATACAATTTGTTGTGGACACTGACTGAGAGACGGCTGAATGAAGTCGGGAAGCCAGGCTTTCATAGATAAGAGATGTAAATAGAACGAAAATGAGAAGAAAAATCTATTGCCAGGCATTATGAGAGAACCGACGACATTGTGAGAGTCACGGGCATCCAGTAGATGCAAAAGGCAGGCTGTCGTTCAGTGTGGAGGTTAAATGGGGAGGCCTATGTTCAGCAGTGGACGTCTTCTGGCTGATGATGATGATGACGAGAGAACCTTGATTGAACATTCTTATTTATGAAAACGCATCGAATTCCGCATCTAAATAACTTGATTTGTAGTTAGTAACATAACTTCGAAAAATTAAAACGTTACCGGATATGGCTTTTACGATGAACTAAAAACAAAACACTAAAAATTACAATTACTTTTTGTCTGTAAATCAATCAGTAACTTAAAATCGATACAATCAATTAACTTAATTATCTGTAATCAATTAATTTAACAACGGTCGAAACGCCCAAGTCCAGTAAAGTGTTCTTCAAAAACTAGACACATGAATTATGAGAATATAATTACAAGCCAGCCAAGAGGAAACCCCTTGATGTTTGCCTTAGTTCGTATTGGAAAACAGAAACCTGCCGGAATAGCTACTCCTGTAGAACTGACAAAAGTCTACATTGTCTTGTTTGCGTGTATTGAAAAAAAATCTATTCAGAAAAGTTCAGCAGAGTTTTGGTGCCAAACGTTTTACATGAAAAAATCATGTTGCCTCAATGTATTACTTTCCTAAACTTATCTTTCTGTTGATTCCAAACCTCCATCGAAACTTCTAGTAAAGTCATCACTACTTTAGAAGGGTACTTGGACTTGACCGTGACTTACTTTGCTTGTCTTTTACAGCGACGATAATATTATATTTAGCAAAAAAAAACTTGACACTGGCAAATGTTTATGATACGTCAAACGTGATATGATACGTCAAAATTGTCTTATAAGCAAGAAAAGATAAAAAGCAAGGCATGACCACAGGGCAGGGGCCTTATTATGATTCTTTGATCGAGATTGCATGCTGTCCCGTTCGTATCTATTTACACGCACCACGTGCGTAAGTGAGATGGCACGCGATCGCGATCACGATCCGAATAATCCATAATAAGGCAGCAGGATGTTAAAACTCAAAATTAGAGTCAAAATCATGACGCTGTATGCGTCGTGTACTCGTGTCGCATCGCATCGTGTAATCTCGTGTAGCGCTGCCGTGATGCAGAGTGCTGGCTCGTTAGATTTTATATTACTTTTAGTAACATTTCCCTCGGGTCAAATGAAACTGGGTAATGGGATATTGCAAGGTCAAGTCGTAAAATAAGTGCTATCGCACCTTGTTCAGCTCTAGGGAAAGGGCTTTGTGTGTTGGTTTTGTTTTTTCCTTTGATGTTGTTAGTCTTAATAACTACATTATTTGAAAAGTACGTTTATTATCAGTACTTACTTCTGAACATAATAAAGTTTCTAGGCCCAATTATACCTACCTTAATACTAAGAAATGGAGTTGAAGGAAGGTGCCTACTAGGTGCTTGTTAACCCTGGTGCCGGGCTAAAATAATACGACACTGGTATCCCCAGATTACCCAGCCTGTATTAAAAGGCTGCATGGGATCTCTGGGCTCGGGATGGTCGAAAGTGGGGTTCTGACTACCCTCCAAACGAGCCCCAGGAAAGAACGACATCGTTATGGTAAACGGAGGAGCCGAGACAACACGCAGTTGTCTCGGGAGGAGCCGTAGCGCAGTACAGAGGGCTCCGGTGTATTCTTCTGAAGATCCCGGAGCTGTCTTGTCTACCACTGAGGCTGGTTTTAATGGATATAATTCCACATAGCCCGGCTGAATCCCATTACATCTATCTTTAAAAGATTTCCCATCGCCAACAAAATGTTTTTTTACAAGATTTGACTGCATTTATTTACTTGAATGATTCAATATTCAATACTCAATAATTTATTGTATAATAATATGAAATTCACATACACTTGTTAGGTATAGCATGTTTAAAGTAGGTATCACATAATGACCCTGATTGGGTATGGCAATGAAGTGCGGAGCGGATCGATATAGGTATTTATAATTATAATTGATTATAATTGATTTGTCGTCTAAATTTAAGCTATAGTAACATTTTGCTAGTGATATGTCTTTTGGGGTTTTCGATTCAGGCGTTAACTTGCGCAGACCGAAGTTGGCGTTTAAAACTGTTTCTTTAAGAGATTAGTTTTTTAAACAGTTTTGAATTTATTTACACAATTGCTCAAAATAAATAGCGGAATATTTCCCCATTTAAATTCTGATCCCGCCAATATTACCCGTGCAATTTAACTTGAAAGTTGGCGTTTAAAACTGTTTCTTTAAAAGATTAGTTTAATAAACAGTTTTGAATTTATTTACATAATAGCTCAAAATAAATAGCGTAATATTTCCCCATTTAAAATCTTATCCCGCCAATATTACCCGTGCAATTTAACTTGAAAGTTGGCGTTTAAAACTGTTTCTTTAAAAGATTAGTTCAAAACAGTTTTGAATTTATTTACACAATAGCTCAAAATAAATAGCGGAATATTTCCCCATTTAAAATCTTATCCCGCCAATATTACCCGTGCAATTAAACTTGAGGAGAATCTCCCCCCAACTTTCCTAACTAGTTAATCGAAAAGCTTGCGCCAAAACAAAACAGCCGATTCACGGTATTCATTGCTTCGTCAGCCGATGGCGGGCGATGCCTACAAAAACCCATTTCCACCCCCTTTGTTTTGCCTTCGTTGTTGCAGTTTTTTTACTTTCTCTCCGCGTGGTTCAATTAGTTCTCGTACGTCCCTCAGACAGGCATCCATCTGAGGCCATCTGATATTCGCTATTATGAAAACGTTATTCGTCAGCATAGTTTTTAAATGTATCTAACGTTTTTAGAGTCGTGAATGAATGGTAGTAGAGTAATGAATAATATTATTATGGTGGTAAGACTGTTTTGGAGAATCCACCTTGGGAAGTATCTTTGTAAAATTTTGCATTCGCCAAGCAGAAGTTTGCAATCGTTACTGTGTTCCTATGTTCCGATTAGATCCTTTTTTTCGAAAGTTTTAGCATAGTATTAATTTTTTTACGAATGTATGTTTATGTTACCTGGATTCTATTATTTTTATTACAGAATGTTGTCATAATAATAATTTATTATCATAAGTAGCCTATACTATTTAGATAGCCCGTTAGTCTAGTTGGTAGTGAACCTGCCTTCTGAGCTTGGGGGCGTGGGTTCGATTCCCACGTAGGACAAACATTTATGTGATGAACATTTGTGTTTGTTCTATATCTGGTTGTTAATATCTATTTAAGTATGTATTTAAAACTATATATGTATGTATATCAGTCTCTGGCAGCCATATCACAAGCTTTGCTTAGTTTGGGGTCAGATGACCGTGTGTGCAAAAATGTCCCGAATATTTATTTATTTATTTATTATTTATACAAGTCCACTGCTACGGTCTCTCCCAAGGCCCGCCACTCCACCCAATATTCAGCTTTTTGCTTCAAGTCACTGCCAACTACCTTACGTAGACCATCACTCCATGTCAGGGCGTCCTACGCTACGTTTGCCAATTCGTAGTCTCCACTTTAGAACACGGCCAGACTGTTGTGGCAGACTTTGGGCATGTCATATACACAATATTTCCCCCCCCCCTGTAATTATGCGTGTATTCTGTGCAAATAGAAACACTTCCAAATGATCAGCCCACAGAATAAGAATAAGCTAGAACCGGCAACATTGCGTAGGTAGGTATAGAACAAGTTTAAACCTCCGATAAAAGAGCTGATAATCTTCAAACGGCTGAACAGATGTTCATGAATCATAGCTAAGAACACTCTCGATCAAGTCACCATAACCAACTACCTACCATACAAACAAAACTAAATCAAAATCGGTTCAGCTATTTGGGAGCTACAATGCCACAGACACCTTGGTACACCCACAGAAAAGAAAATTTACATAACACACAGATACACACGTTAAATTTATAACACCCCTCTTTTTGCATCGGGGATTAAAAAGGAACGCATTGCAACCTAAACATGAACTAGATCAAATATCAGATTTCCAAAGGATTGGAAAATCTAATAAAGGTTAAGGTCGGAAACCCTGGATCAATGTGCCTCGATCCAGAATGTCAGGTCGATGTGACCTTCTGATAATACAAAATGTTACCAGGAAGATTATTACAATGAATACGGTGTGTGAAGGTGACGTGTTAGGTACAATAATATTTTGTTTAGTTAGGTAAGGTCACCAAAAAACCCATGTATTGCTGAAACATGTCAATATCAACAGACTTGTGTGAACAGACTACTTTTATGAGTTTAATCGAGATCTATTAAATGCTATCGATCTATACACATCAATGATGTTATATATAAACTGAGGGAGATCTATACATTTTACCCATCGAGATAAAAATCCTATAGAGTTATCAGTGAAAACAGTCAACAAACGTCCGAGCGTCATTGTACATACATTGTATCAATTACATAGTTCACAATGCCACATTTACTCCAATTTAGAACTTATGTTGCTTGCATAGTGTTCAACGTTAGTTGTCCGCTATGACATCGTAGCTCTGGCATCGCGCGGCGTTGTAGTCGGATCGCGGTTACCTTGTAACTAACCAAAAAGTCTGCACAATTCGTAGCGTGCGACGAGTTTTAGTTCGGATTTTTTTGATACGATTGTGACTCTATATGTATTGTATCTTGATGGTTTTACCGAGGTCTGCGCGGCGATACTTAACAAGTTTATTATCTTGAGTGAAGTCCGTCCTGTGACTGGCAACGACACAAACGTATACGATGCGCGATTTTGGAGTATGAAAAATTATCAAAAATACCATGTTGTGTGTTTATAAAGTGAAATACTTATACTGGGACGGCTGTAAAAGGCTGTAAAGTTCTAGAGTCCTATGTAGGTATAGCTACCTAGCTACAGTAAAATATCACCATGTTTTAGTGCTATTATAATGAGTATGACGTCTCTATTGTTAAAACTTCATTGATAGGCATGATGTTTTTTTATAATAAGCTTGCCTTTGACCGCCAACTTGCCTGATGAATATCCCGTAAATAATCATATAAATTTACTATCATACAAACATTGCAAGTATACACGCAACATAGTAATAAGATTAATTTTATAATTTGTATATTCCTCATGTATAGTCATTAGTTTTATGTTATATCAGAAATAGTTAATAAAATAAATTGTAATAGTTGACAAAGGGCACGGACCAAAGAGTCCGTGTAGCAACAAAAAAAAACATTGTGTTATATCAGAAATAGTTAATAAAATAAATTGTAATAGTTGACAAAGGGCACGGACCCAGGAGACCGTGTAGCAACAAAAAAAAAACATTGTGTTATATCAGAAATAGTTAATAAAATAAATTGTAATAGTTTACAAAGGGCACGGACCAAAGAGTCCGTGTAGCAACAAAAAAAAAACATTGTGTTATATCAGAAATAATTAATAAAATAAATTGTAATAGTTGACAAAGGGCACGGACCCAGGAGACCGTGTAGCAACAAAAAAAAAATAACATTGCACGTTAATAAAAAGCTTGTAAAAATCTTCTTTCCTGTAGATTTCTAGAACGGCTCAATCCCGAGTCAATGACCTGGAAACCTTTCGTGTTTCCGGAACTAAAGACGCGCAAATACTTCGAATTATGTAGTGACTGGACCGTGCGGCCTTTTTCAGACGGTACGGGCAATCCATCAAGCTGTCTATTCGATGCGATGACCTGCTTGGGTTCGGCACTGACACTCACGCTCACCGCAGAGAATTTCACTCTGATCCTCGGCCCTTTACCAATGTTTTTTTTTTAACACGAACAAATTCGCTACAACACTAAGCTATGGACAAAAAGGGTTTATGAATAAACCGTATGAATTATTTATGCGATGACGCTTAATTTTCCTTTCGAGGATGATTATGAATTCTGTGCGATGTTAATTCGACGTGAGCTCTCTCTTTTCACCTGTATTTTTTTCGAGGTATGGTTTTCTATAAATTCTTTCATTTTACGTTTTACTCTGAGGGATGTGTAAAATGATGCGCACATACTATCGCTCCGCCACCATCGTTCTCGAGCCATTACCAACTCATAAAAACTCCCATGCGAGCTGAAACATCACGTGAATGTAAGCTAACGCCCAACGCAAACATTTTTCGAAACTTTGTCCGGAACGCCCGCTTTAAAGGCATTTAACTGTTATGTAAATGTTGCATAAGCTTTGCGAAATTCGGGCTGGTTAATCGCTTTACCGATATCCTCATTATGTATAGTAGTAAGTAGAAACTCACAATCATCCCTGTTGTGAAAATAGCGTTTAGTTAATTACTATCTCGGCAAAAGAGACCGATGGACAAACGATATAATAAAGTAAATTTTTACAAAGAAAAAAAACCTACTTCAATACTATACATACATCTACAAACAAACTAAAAAGTAGAAAACACCAGTTTGACACAGCAGTGTGAAGGTTAGTCAGACACGGAAAAAGCAAGATTCAATCAAAACTTTTGCTGAAGGGAACGAACCAAAACGTCATCTGTGTATACCTATATTTTAGGTTTTATATATAAAAAAACGAGTTGATTCAATTTCGATAAAACATATTATACCTATGAAGTGACCTACGATACAAAAACATAATCATCAAAATCAATTCATAACTGGCGGAGTAATTGTGTAATAATACACACAAAAAAACATAATCCTCCTCCTTTTTTGAAGTACAAGAATATGGAACAAGACGAAACCAGGCAGGGCATTTAAAAAGTTTATATAAATAATGCCTCTGCTTCCCACAAAGCCAAGCCCATGTGCATTGCTTCAGACAGACAATTCCCATATATAATATATAACTAAGTACTTACGTTTGACCGTTATCTCGCCTGAGGAGCACGCTTGCCTAGAAGAAACCGATTTGCTCGCGACTTCACAATACGGGGATACAGGCAACCCATTCCAAAGTCTACCAGTTCCTACAATAAAAGTGGAATCAACGCGCTTCGTACGGGTTTTTGGAATATCAACCATAAAGCTGTGTCATTATTTAGGGCCTGCCTGGCCGTCCGATAAAAAATGGGTAGCAGGCACACTCTTTGAAATGTATCCGATAAAACACCAATAGGCTAACAATTTTGCGCCGATGTTCAAGACTAATAAATAAGCTTTAAAATAAAGTGCGTCAAAACTACGTTAGTTGCTATAATAAGACATAATAATGTTTGACTATTCAATAAGTCTTCCTCATAACAACAAATTTCGAATGGTGTTAAAGTGAGGACCTGAAAAAGACGTCCAAATAATATATTCAACACAGCAACGGTTCCCTCGGTCGCACTCGGAATATAGATGAAAAAGATATATGCGGTATCCCGAGATTGTCCCAAATGGACAATCCCAATCTCTCCACTGAATATTTACAAATGTGTATCACAAACCAGAAAATCCTATTCCGCGATGATCTCTTATCCCTTTGTTATGAAAATTTTGGCAACAAATAAAAGTAGTTATGGGTCTAATTCAAGAGTGTGTACCTCGTATTTACTTTTATACAAAAAAAATCAACGCTACAGTCTTCGATCAAATAAACATATTGCACCAACCGCCCGACCGCGTCCTACCTAAAACTCCGCCAAAACGCGCCAGTGCAGCAGTTTGCATTCAGTTACTTGGCTAGCGGTGCGTAAACATGACGTGCCACATACAAATTAATAGTTAGTAGGTATGTATCAGCAATTATGCCACTATTTACGCAGTGTTATATGACGTATGGTGTGCTTCTCTGTTTATTTGATCAAAGCCTACTACAGTATGACAAGTGTGCAATGCTTTGCTATTTTTCTATATCTTTTCAAGGTTCGTTTGGCCTTCGTTCGCTTACTATCAGGCGAGTTGGTTGCCTGGCCTGTGGCGACACTATGGGCGAGGATGAAGCACGTCAATCTAGAAGAAATCTATTAATTCACCCTCAGAAAACAAGGTGGTATGAAGTTCTATTTTTGGTAGTGCGTATCGTGAATAGAAAGAGGAGTCAACCATTGCGTACGAATTTTCGAAATGTTCACAATGTACAGATAGTAGTTTGGCATTAATCTACTTTACCTGTACTGAAAGAAAAAGGGTGAAATGAGGCTATGAAGCTCTTGTACACACTTGCTAAAATGTATCCGGTAGAAAATAGACATAATGCTTTACGGCAGTGTTCGAGGCTTAGCAATTGTTGGCGATTTTTTTGACATCGCCTTTCAACCCCATAGCACGCTATAATGCATCCAGCTGGTATATTCGTTCTATTGTTTCATAAACTAAAATTTATCCATGTTGGCACATTGAAAAAGTACCATTGGCTCAGTTTTTACGAATTAATATAAAAAAAAAAAAAAAAAAAAATTAATTACATCAGCCCTGTCAGTAGATTATTTTCCGTACCTCTTGTAAATAAAGTAATTTCTAAGTAATTGAAAAATCAATAGTATCTAGAGAGACAAATTTCCTTACACACTTTTGTTATTCCACATTTAAATACTGAAAAGATCATATTATAACGTAGAATTTATATTTATATTATATTATTTATATTATATTTATATTTTGTTTTATTTTTATTTATTTAACAAAATACACAGCTCTCAATATTTATACATTAGAACTGATAGATAAACTTAAAGCCAATAATGGATTTACATTTTATAACATAAGTTAAATTCTAATTATGGTATACAACCAGAAGGCCACGTGCATAAAGGGGGTCAGTCATGTCAGTCGAATGTCGGAGGATCGTGGGGCCAAAACCACGATACAGTGGCTTCCACAGGATGGCAAACGACCTCCTGGATGACCCAGACAAAGATAGAGGGACGAACTGGACTCCTACTTAATGGATACAAATTGCCCAAAACAGAGAGGAATGGAAGGAGGGAAGGGAGGTCTTTGCCCTGCAGTGGGACGATACAGACTAATATAAAATTTACATTCATAAAATATCACCCACTTGATAAGTTTCTACGTATTTTCAAATATTTTCACGCTGCACATGCCTTCAATTGCCTCAATTACTAGAACCCTTCAGTCTGTAATTTGTGACGATTGAGCTTGTTGTTATGAACGTGAATGGTAGGTCTTCAGTTTGAGTTCTGACAGCAAAATGAGGAGCTGTGGGCGTGCAGCTCTGATTGATGACGGGGAGTTATTCAATTGCCGAGCTTAATGTTCTTGTTACGAATTAGATTACGAATTAAGGTTGACTATAACACGAATGGATATAATATAGTAACTAACATTAGAAGATTATTTATTTGCACAAAACACGAGTAAATTATACACACATTTAAAAACGCTCAAGCTCACTACCAGTTGGCAGCGTACCCAGCATGCTGGCGGCATTATCACGCTGAATGGCAATGCTTATGCGTTGAGCCAGAAACACGTCACCATTTTGGTCACGCGTCGCATTAACCAGGCGCTCTGAAATATTTTTGAAAATGAGGTGAGCTCCCGGTCCCCAAAGGCCCAATTCCTAAATTCCAAACGCCAGAAAAATTTAAATTAAATCGAAATCATGTACTTTTTTATAAACTACTTAAAATTTTCCTCTTCGGTGCAATCTCCTACCGGAGGTCGGCTATCGTGAATGCTATTCGAATTTTCGACACATGCAGCTGCTCGAAATAGAGATCTTGTACTTAGATTGAATCACGTCCGGAGATTTTTGAGCCGCGAGATACGTCTTCGGATCTCTTTCCCTGGATTTTCGCTTGAATAATTAACTGCATAGGAGTTCGTATTTCTCGTGATACGAGTATGACCCAAATACTGCAGCTTCCTTTTTATGTGGACTATTAGTTTAGTTCATTGGTGTCGCTACAAGTTTTCTGGTTTTTTAGCTCGTGAAAAATAAATAGAGCCGTGCTTACAGTTTTAGCATTGTGCTTTGAGCATTTAGCGTGATAGAGAAAAAATTGTGAAACATGGAACATTTGAACACGAACGAAATTTTTATTGTACTGAAGCATATCTTCCTGGATGCCCGCGACTCTCACAATGTCGTCGGTCCATCTAGTGGGAGACCTACCTACTCTGTGTCTGCCGGTTCGTGGTCTCCACTTAACAACCTTTCAATGCAAAAGGCAGGCTGTCGTTCAGTGTTGAGGTTAAAGGCGGAGGCCTATGTTCACTGTTCAGCAGTGGACGTCTTCTGGTTGATGATTATATCTTCCTTGTTTGTCTGATCTGAGGTACGTTCTATAGCAAAAGTTGTTCATTATGATAAAACGAACTCCTTTCAGCTTAGCATACCTTTTCTTATTAACCCTGTTTATTTAATAGAACTACTACCCAACTCAAATTGTGTTAATTTTCAAGAGTAAATATAAAATTGTACTTACAGCTGCTTATTTCACTCGAGAGATAACAAATTATTATTGAGGCAGAGTAATTTCTAATAAGTTTTGATGTTGTTTGCATACAGCTTTTATAGCCATTCCATTCTATTGTTCGATCCAGCCTAAATAAACAAGATGAGCAACAAAATAAGGGATGAACGAAAATTTATTCAACCCCAAAAAGTCACACAATTTACGAGAGATCGTAAACGGAAATAGGGGCCAGTTAGGGCTACCTCGATTGAAATCTGAGCTGGATGCATGTATTATAAATTATCGATATCTATTATAAATTATCCACATAATATTAAAAAAGGACATGCCCTTAATTGTGCTGCAGCTTTTTAGAAAAACTCAGAGTCACACAGTGGGCGGTGGAGAGAGCTATGCTCAGAGTTTCTTTGCGGGATAAAATCCGGAACGTGGATATTCAACGAATAAGGCAGAGTCACCGACATAGCTATTAAAATTTGCAAGCTGAAGTGGCAACGGGCAAGCCATATCCCGGAGAGATATATGTATATATTTTTTAAGCGCTCCTTGTTGTAGCTCGGCGGGAAAACCTTCGAGGGAAGGACATTCCACGCAGTATTTTATACTATTAAGGGTGCGAGACTGGTAAGCGCAGCGTAGGACGTCCACCCACAAGATGGACAGACGACCTAAAAGAGACCGCAGGGAAACGCTGGATGCAGGCCGCTTCCAACCGGCCCTTTTGGAGATCGATGGGGGAGGCCTATGTCCAGCAGTGGACGTCCTACGGCTGAAATGATGATGATGATGATGATGAAGGGTGCGAGTGCCTTTATTAACTAACCAAAATACAAGCTAAACCTGAAACACTACAAATACAATTAGACTGCCCATAGACTGTCTAAAGACAATCCTAACGCTCAAGCCCACTATCATGCAGTTGCCACTTCGGCCAAAATAAAATGAATGGACACGCCCAGTACAACCGCATTTTTGAAGATATCAAAATGAGCGTCGGCTCTCATTTCGTTTCAGTCGATCTCTAGCCGTAGGAAGTGCAACACGTGTCTATTGTTACGTGATAACGAAACAACTAACAAAATTATGCATTCATATGCTTTCCCGAAGTGTAAATACACAAATAAAACCGGGATCTATTTTTGGTAACAAATAATATACTGTACATTTTTATAATTAGGTGTTGAAGTATATGTCCGACGGTTTTGACGCGTTTTTACTGAGTAATTTCAATGGTTAGGGCCCGTCCATTCATTTTATTTTAGTCGAAGAGTTGCCAGCGTACCCAGTGCCGACGCATTACCACGCTGAATGGCAATGCTTATGCGTTGAGCCAGAAACACGCCAGCATTTTGGTCAGTCGTCGCATTCCCGGCGCTCAGAAAAGATGATGAAAGTTTATTGATTTAGAGCACTTGAACTATTCACACCGTGGTCCGAATCACATGCGATGTGAAACGCCCCACAACCCGTAGTTATATGAGTATTCTACGTGAGTTAGTATAATTATTGCTAGCCCAGCTTTAACTTGTTCAACTCACAGCCCTACACAGCTTTAAGTAATTGTTGACATTCCGGAATTCTGCTTGAACAAATGCTAATATCTGACCTTTACATGTATTTACTAACTAACAACCCCAACAAGTTACAAATAGAACTTTTCTACTCATCGGAATTGGTCCAAACTGCAAATAGGTTCTATCTCTTTCGCACATTTTGAAGATAAGATATCACTAAATAGAAATTTTCTTGTGAACTTCGAAATAATTTGTGCAAAAGAAACAAGAGAGCCAACTAGTTAACAAGGCCTTAGCTGGCATACAATACCTACCTACATAGATTCGATAAGAAATATTGCAAACGTATTGTATCGTTATGTTGTTTAAAAAAAAAATACTGGCACTTATTTGAACTGTCAACTACCGGACAAATGCGATCTACTTTGCTTTCTCCCTCTACGGATCTACTGAAGAAATTATTTAAATCTGCTAATACAGTATAAGCGTGTATTAGGAAGGGACTACTTCTCGACTATCCTTTTCCCGCAAAGTGTGTCAGTATGGAGTTTATATGGTGTACTCGCAAGTGACGCCATTTCTTCCTTAATTTTGAACATATTTTGATATGGTCGGCTTTTTGCTTTTTTATAAGACAACTAGCTGCAATCCGCAGTTTCACCCACGGGGATTACTCCTTATGACATTAGCTAAATGCCAGTGAAAGTCCGTCAAAATTGGGTTTGGAGTCTATAGGGAACAAACATACATACAAACACACAACGCCTTTTACACAAGGCTATAATGAAAGGGTATGCCAAGCCGAAAGAGGTTATTTATACTCATCATTATGAACAACTTTTACAACAGGACCAAAATAAAATCGTGCAAAAAACAGCTATTCCATACATTTTGTCGAGTATCTCTGACCGTTTCTATGGAACAGCTGATATTTTTCTCGCGATTTCAGGGTTGGTCCCATAGTAAAAGTTGTTCATAATTATGAGTCAAATCATTTCCTTTCGGCTTAACATACCTTTAATTTATATCCCTGTAAATATATATAGATAGATAAATACCTATGTTAGCCTACGTGTTTTTATTATTTCTATATTTATGTGTAAGAAGGCTGTTGGCTATCCAAATATAAATAAAATAAAATAATAATAATCAGCCCGGTAGCCTAGGTATTCTTTGTGTGCGCATTTGAGATTCTGTCATGCCTCGTTGACGCAACTGACTTATGTGTACGGAATGATTAAAGTACGATCCAATTTCCACGAATTACTGCACCCACTAAGCTTTAGTGCCCACTAAGTCAAGCTAAACAGCTGTCAATTTACACGTAGTGTAAGCTACAGTGCGTCAATGCAAAGCACTCCGGTTACTGAAGCTCTACATTGTCAACATTATGGAATGTGTTGACCGTGTGGAAATATCATTACAATGAGCATGTACCTGTACTACAGACTAACAAGATAGACACGGCGTGTTCACCGTCTTTGCATGTCTGTGGCATGTCGATAATGGGTGCAGCAATCTCGCTCGCGCACTTAATGTTTTTAGGGTTCCGTACCAAAGGGTAAAAACGGTACCCTATTACGATGTCTGTCTGTCGACCTCGTTTTCTTTCACCGAATCGTAATGTCATAATTTAATTTGGAATATTTAACTAATTTTGAAGTCGGCGTTTTAAATGAATAATTATTGTGTTTTGTAGTGGCACGGAACCCTCAATGCACAAGCCCGACTCACACTTGGTCGGTTTTATTTAAGATAAAAAAATTATGTCTACTTTTGAAAAATGTGCTTCGGTCATTATACGTGATATATTTGGAACAAATTATTGTTTTAATATTGTTTTATAATGGAAGCTGACGTAGTTTTCACAGATTTCATTTATATGACACGGGAATTACTACTCCGACTATAGTTTCAACCGCATTCAGCGGTCTTCCGAATGCGGTTGAAACTATAGTCGGAGTAAGCTATGGACCAACCACAAAAAGCTAGTAACCTTGTTGCCCACGCTCGCCGTCGCCATCGCCTTGTTGCCCATCTTGTTGTTGGCGGTCTTGGTCCTTGAATAATTCCCGTGTCATATAAATAAATACTTTTATACTTACCAAAATAAGTGGGAAAAACTATTTATCCTATTTTTGTGATCACAATAATAGTATATTATGCAAATAGTGAATAAAGGATGGATTTAAAGCGAGGGCCATAGATGAATCACGAGCAAGTGAAGGATTCTAACGACTGAATCACGACCGTAGGGAGTGATTCGTGATGATTGAATCACAAGCGTAGCTAGTAATTCAACTTTTAGAATCCTGAGTGACGCGAGTGATTCATGGCCCTCGATATAAGTCTGTTTTATTCAAGAGTTGCATACTATACTTTATATGTACTTACCATGACTACAAGAAATATTTAAGCGAAAATAGACATAAAAAGAAAGGTTAAATTAATTTATTCTAATGCTAAACTCCAATGCTAAACTCCTAGTCCAATATGTCGACTAATCAAATCTCGAGGAGTTATTTGCACAAGGAGTTTGTATGTCGAGTATTCTTTGCACAAGGAGTTTGTATCGAGTTTTTTTTGCGCAGGGAGGTTGTAATATAGCATTGAGATGGAGGTCGAATATATTGCCGTGTTCTAAATTCAAACACCAAAATAGTGATCAAAAGTGTTCAAACTTTCTATTCGCTGTTTTCAGTAAATAAAATAAGCGTTTTAGAGGAGGAATGATATGAAAAATCTCATAATAAATGTGTTCTAAATATTTTGGAATATTAACTTCGCAAAATTGCCGACGCACGTTTATCAAAAGTAGACAGTAATTTTATGTTTTAAAATAACATTAAACGTGCGAGTGAGATAGCGGCGTTGCTATTTTACAAAAATGTAAATCCTATACTTCTACCTCACGAATAAATTGTAGGTATCTAAGTAATTTATTTCTCTCCACTCCGTAGAAATTAATGCTTTGGTGAGCATTAGCAAAAAGTAACTTCGTCTCCAAAACAAAATTGGCCAAATTATATTTCTGGGCATTTTTTCATTAGCAGTCGGCAGAGTTGTCGGGTCAGTGTTTTGTAATTGTGTTCCATTCCAAAGTACTGGGATATTACGGCTTAATGAAATTCTGTTAGTGCAGACCCGTCGGCCTCACAGTCTCGGAACTTTCTAAAGAGAACATGACGCCTTACTTTCTGGATATTGATTGCTTAATTAAGGAAAACCACTCTTATTGTTCAATGAATGGTGCCAATTACACTGCGACCGGTCTAGGGTCCATATAGTGTGCCTAGTGCAGGGTTTTCCAATCGCGTTTACTCACTCGAGTGCGCTACGTTAACTATGATTTATATGAAATAAGAACAGTGCCATCTAGCGCCATGTAGATGAAACTGATCGAGTAAGTAAATGCAGCTGAGTGTCTAGCTAGTGCCTACGGTCTGGAACTCAGGGTTCTGCATTCCGCGTTCATTAATCCATACAATGTAAATGCTATTGCTGTTATTTAGTAAATGTATAAACTAGGAGTAATTTTGAGTGCCTAGATAAAATAAGAGCAGCGTCATCTAGCGCCATATAGATGGCACTGTTCTTACTTCATACAAATCGTAGTTAACGTTAACGCGATCGAGTAGGTAAACGCTATTGGAAAAACTCGCACTAGACACCCCCAGTTACTCCTAGTTTATACATTTTACTAAATAGCAGCAATAGCAGTCACATTGTATGGATTAGTGAATGCGAAACGCAGAACACCGAGTTCGAGACCGTTGTGTAATCCGCACCTAAAACAAGTAAATGGTGGCCAACTGGCCAACAAAGATAATGAAAGCTTTTTGTGGTTGGTCCACAGCGATATTAAGTCGCAATCGACAATGGTAAATACGCCTAGCCTGAAGTGGGAACTGCCGGTAAAGATGCCAAAATACACTGTTGAATACTAAGCGATAGATTTTCAACTTGAAAGTAGTAGCTAGCCAGATGAGCAAAAGAAAGTATCATCATTTGGGATATCTTCTTGAACCGGCAGCGCTTGTGCTGTAGCTTTGTGTATTGGTATTTGATCCCGCACCCTGCAACCACTGAGCTATCATCAAGTTAATCCCTACTCCTCTCGCAATATTTGAATTGAAACCTGTGTTCAAACACGCGAAAAAACTGCAAAGTTTTTTCTGTCCAAAAAGGAAAAAAATCTCAGTACTCATTCGTCAGAAAAATAACAGCCTCATATTTATTCAGACGAAAGCGAAATCAACCTAAACCAAATCAATTGTACCTACCTATTCATAATTATGTGCCGTATGATGTAAAGAAACTGACGACAAGAGCCAACGCCTTAGGAACGTCTTTTCACCTCCAACAACTTTGTTTTATCTAGGACATTGCCAAGTAGAACGATCATTAAACAAGAGCAAGCTTCTGCCAAGAGTATAATACGCTTACTCAATTTATAAAACTTCGTGCTTAGCTTCCTTTAAATAAATACATACACAATCATCGCTTATCATCAGGCGATATGGTGATCAAAAGCGTACGTTTTTGTGTAAGGATGCAGTATTTAGTATAGACCGCTACTAATCCAATTTGGTATAGATATTATTAGTATTGTATTTTCGTCATTTATTACGGCACGGATCTAGCCCGAAACTATATACGGCATCATTAAATAAATAAATAAAAAATATTTGGTAAATTTTTGCACACATGGTCATCTGACCCCAAACCAAGCAAAGCTTGTGATATGGCTGCCAGAGACTGATATACATACATATACCTATAGTTTTAAATACATACTTAAATAGATATTAACACCCAGATATAGAACAAACACAATTAATGTTTATCCTAGGCGGGAATCGAACCTACTTTCCCAAACGCAGAAGGCAGGTTCACTACCAACTGGACCAAAGACAACTATATGAGGCCAAGAACAATGGGGAATGGGGGAACAATGGGGCCAACGACAACACTGAGAGGCCTTTTTGTGGATAAAAATATATTACCTACACTACGTGGAGTTGGATGATGTTGGTAAATTGATCATTGATACTTTGGGGTTACAAATATACTAGGCTATTGAGTTAAACAATTTTTGGATAGGAGAAAATATTATTATATAAAGGATGAAAAACACCTGCCTAAAAGCCCGTTCAGACCTAAGCGAAATTCGCTACCGCTGTAGGTAGCGAAAAATACCGCGCGCTATTCCGCCGGGTAGTTGTATGAACTGCTAGCGGAATACCTCGCGGTATTTTTCGCTGCCCACAGCGTAAGCGAATAACGCTTAGGTCTGAACAGGCCTTTATCCTGTCTCATCTCAAAATATATTTAGGCAGGTTTCCACCCACCCCCATGATTATTATTATTGGTCGGCGTAAGATACTAGTAGATAAATTATTATAAACTTATTTTGTAAATGCCGAAAATTGTCAACGTTGTGTTTTTGGGTATATAGGATTGACACCTGCATTTGACGATTCCGCTAAATTCATACTGACTACTAACTAGGTGATAGATTACCACGAATTCGTAAGTATTTAGTGTAAATTCGGCGCGATCTAATCGATGCTCTTATGCTGTTTGTAACAATAGAATAGATAAGTATCGTATTACTTCCCTGGATAGTAACCCTAATCTCAAGAATATAAAAGCCTTTTTAACTTACTAATCTTAATAAGACTGTAGAAGTACTGCCACGGCCGTAGACTGCGGTTTCATTGCTCTCAACGGCTACGGGAAAGCTTTTGCCTGAAGGAAGGTACTTTACGGAATTAAGCGTACGCGAGGTTCGTGATCACGTTGATAGAATATTTATGAAGAATATTTATTGCTCCCATCTTTGTAACGGAGCACCCAAGTATCAGCTTGACCCACTTGATGCATCACAGCGTAGAGCTGTCCGAATTGTCGACGATCCCAAGCTCACTGAACACCTAGAGCCGTTCAGCATGCGCAGAGACGATCGCATTTACAACGGCGAGTGTTCTGAAGTACTGTTCCATCTGATGCCGGCGTCGCGGTTTTACCATCGCACTAGCCGCCACTGCCTGAAGGCTCATCCACACATCATAGATTAGTGGAAATCGCACACTGTCCGATTCACTCGATCCTTCTTGCCTCATACTTGCAAAATGTGAAATGAGCTACGTTCCACGGTGTTTCCGAGAAGTTACAACATGGGGTTCTTCAAAAGGCGAGTTAATCGAGTCGTAAAGGGTCGGCAACGTATTTGTGATGCCTCTGGTGTTACAAGTATCCATAGGCGACGGTGACTGTTTACCATCAGGCAGCCTGTCTGCTTGTTTGCCACCTATGGCATAAAAATAAATATAAAAAAACATAATATAAATATTCCCACATCCACACTTGTCTTCACACAGCCTCCTACCCCAAACGCATAATACCTTCTCTATTTCATCTTGGATAAAAGGCTGGTAGTCTTAGAATAACTACACATAGAAACCAAGTACATTCGCAAAATTTAAGCCATTCAAATGGAGTCATATATGGCTCCAAAAAAAATATTATTTTTTTACTATGACAATTTGCGCGGTGAAATCGTACCACAACAAATCAGAAAAGCAGCATAAGAGTTATGGTGTGACATTCCACAGGTAATCCATTAATTTTCTTGCT
Organism: Agriopis aurantiaria; assembly: GCA_914767915.1. Classification (NCBI taxonomy): domain Eukaryota; kingdom Metazoa; phylum Arthropoda; class Insecta; order Lepidoptera; family Geometridae; genus Agriopis; species Agriopis aurantiaria. Next base: position 4,436,360 of record OU611991.1, on the reverse strand, counting down.
TAAATCGTTTAAAATACCAATCGGAACGTAAGCTACAAAGCGAATTTGTAGCTTACGTTTTGAAAAGGCGTTGTTTGGAAACCTACCTTCTCTTAGTAGTTATTCTAAGCTGGTAGTATTAATTTTAATCACTTTTTACTTACCCCCTTGCACCCACTCAGTCAACACATACCTAAAAGCTGAAAATGTTTGCAATAAACAACTTTTACAAACGAGCTAAAGCTTTTAAATTTCTAAACGAGAGAAAGAAAGGACATCAAAATGTTATGCAAAACATCCAATTATTAAGTTGTGACATAGGCGCTCAGGGTGTCATTATAATAATTAGAAAGTAGGTACAATTTTCTTCCTTGAATGGCTGAGGACTGTAAAGGAGCCCTTTTTGTTTTGTAATCGTAATACGAGTAAATAAGATTAACCATCGTAGACCGCACCATCGGTTACCATCAGGCGAGTTGGCGGCCAAGCGCAAGCAGATTTTTTTTTTTTTTTAAACCTATCTTATATTGTGAGTGCTTGTCAAATCTATACTTCTATACTAATATTATAAAGAGGAAAGATTTGATTGTTTGTTTGTTTGTTTGCATTGAATAGGCTCCGAAACTACTAAACCGATTTGAAAAATTCTTTCACTGTTGGGAAGCTACACTATCCCCGGGTAGCATAGGCTATATTATATTTTCAAAAAAAAAGGGGATCCTTACTAAAACTCCAATAATGTAACCCAAGGTGTAAAAAAATAAGATTTACAATTTTAGCTTTGCGTGTTTGACAGTTCTAAGACAGGACAACGTCTGTCAGGTCAGCTAGTTCACAATTCCGAACTTATAAACATTTGATAATGAGAGATTTGTTAGTGAGATAATAAGTCAGATATGTTTAACTGTAAATTGAAAACAAATCTTAGTATTACCGTAGTATCACCCGTAATGGCGTAGTTCCGTTTCTGTCGTCGTTAACTCGTGGGAAGTAAACTGAATAAGAATAATGGTTAGCAGTCAGACTGTTGTACAGCTAATGGCAGTAGCGGTACAAGTACTACTGAGCACTTCCACTGCCTCTTGCACTAAGCAAAACGTTGCAGACGATCCGTAGTAGGCACTTGCAGCTTGTACTTGCTACTTATACTTCGCATGGTCTGCTATGGGCTTATGTCTAAGTATATGGTTAAAAGATTAACAACATAAAACAAATGCTAAAATACCTAAGCTCGGTGAATAGAACGCGTCGACCTGCGTCTGCAATGTCAACGACGAAGCATAAAAGACGAAAAAGTTAACTAGAAACCGTCACTGCAAATTGGAATCAGAAATCAATTTATTAGGTATTCAAAATCGAACCATCTTCCGTTCCATTGTAAAATTAAGTTCCGTTTGGACCTAAAGGTTTGGCGAAGTTGCGTTCCCCTAAAGTTTTCAAAGTTAAGTAAATGTTCCCGATCTAAAACAATTACTATTAACAAACGCTAGTATCCAGCCTGCAGCGTGGCGAGTTAGAAATCTGTAACAATGGTCAGATAGAGCAAATTCGAGGGTTCTGGTACAGTTTCGCTACTGTTCTTTTATAAATATTTGAACAATCACGACCGAGGGATCTCACTGCCTAAACTACAAGAATTATTCATTACATCACGTCGGAACCTTCAACTTTATTGCATGAATACATAACATAAGAATTTATAAAGATAGGAATAGGTAGTTGCATTTTGTAACTCCTACTGGAGTCTATCAAAAAGATGTTTTCGATTATTTCGTCTATTGCATAATAAAATAAATACAATCATTCAAAATACTAACGTCTACTTTGGCTAAAAACTAAGCACTGCGGATAACTAACGTTGAACACTATGCAAGCGAAATAATGTCTAAATTGGAGTAAATGTAGCACTGTGAACTATATAATTGATACAATGTATGTACAATGGCACTCGGTCGTTTTTTGACTGCTTTCACTGAGAGATTGTGACTCTATAGAAATTGTACCTTGATGAATAATATCCTCTATGCTTTTATCCTGACTACATCAGCCCACGTCGTCCAAGTATAGTTATGCAAACTAGGTCTCGACCTGGGGTCTCTATAAAGTGGCACAACTCTAGATACAGTCCGTTTCATCTCAGATGCTAATCGCGACTGCAGCCTGATCACGATATCTGGGTTTCCTGCAGATATGTCGTTTGACTCACATGGATCTTCTTTTAGGTTATATAAACACGGTATATCTGAAATCAAATACACTTATCATCATGGTCAGCCTTTTAACAGTCCACTGCTGGACTTTTAGCCTACCCCCGAAAGGGTGATTGGGCCATATCCACCACGCTGGCCCAGTGCGAGTTGGTGGATTCACATACGCCATTGAATTTCTTCTCCGTACGTATGCAGGTTTCCTCACGATGTTTTCCTTCACCGAAAAGCCAGTGGTATGAAAATCCGTACATAAGCTCCAAAGAGCTCATTGGTACGGGCCCGGGGTTTGAACCCGCGACCTCACGCTTTGAAGTCTAGCGGTCTCCCAAATGGGCTACCACGGCTATAGATACACTTATAGATTATTATTATTCACTAGCTGACCCGACAGACGTTGTCCTGTCTTAGAACCATCAAACGAGCAAAGTTAAAATCGTCTTTAAGTTTTCTGAAATTTACCAATTTTATGCGCAATTTTCTTATTTATTTTTCTTTCCGTAGAACCTTCTACAAAGTATTAGAAAACTATAAAAAAAATAAGATGAACGAAATCGGTAAAGTCTTTCTCAAGTTATGGCGTGACCAAGGCAAATTGGGATTCATTTGTTTGTACATAATATATAGATTTTAGAACAAATTACCTATCAAGTACAAAATAAAATATTTACCTTTATTAGGATAACATAGTTCTGCGCTCTTTCTGTCTTTTACGCATTTCACTCTTATTTCATTTCTTAAATTAAAAGCATTAGTATCAAAATCCTTCCCCATGCTCTTCAAAGCAGCAAATGTTTTACTATTTTTCAAAGCATCGTCATAAGAAGGTCCTTTTCCAATAATGCCTCTTAGATCGTCTCCTTGATAATCGCTATATTCCTTTATTATATCACCTGTTACCAGCTTGTAGTCTCCATGAATTACTGCTGCAAACCCCGTGTAATCATCTATTTCTATGATTTCATTTCTTTCGGACTCCAAATATTGATTAATGTTATCCCATAGATTTTTTCCATCAATATTTGATGGAGGGTCTATACCTACAGCTCCAAGTAAAGTGGGAACCCAGTCTGAGACATGCATGTATCTGTTCCACAAATGGTGAGAATCGTTAAGAATTGGAGACCACAAGAGACCGGTAACTTTTATACCGCCTTCAAACGGTGACATTTTTATTCCTCTCAGGGGCCAGTTGGAGGCATAGTTCAAGGAATTTCCTGATGTCATTCCACCGTTGTCAGATATAAAGACTATTAAAGTGTTTTGCAGCATTCCTTTTTCTGATAGAGTATTGACGATATCGCCTACACTATCGTCGAGTTTTTTCATCATAGCTGTGGAAGTGAAATAATGATTATAAAACTATACCTAAAATTCAGATGCAGGTTTACAATATTTGGAAATATTCAGTATTCTAAATCTGTCTGAATGTGGTCAACACATTGGTGTTGTGGTTACCTAATTTACAACTGAAATGCGTTGATTTGTGTAGTAGGTGGGTCTGCGACAACATGAATAATAAAGTTATATGATTATTTACGGGATATTTACCGTGGTAAGGTTGTGGAATGAGCTTCCGATATATTTCGGCATAGTTACATGCACCATGTTCACGGGTTTCCGGTAAATATCCCGTAAATAATCATATGAATTTAGTGAACAACCGTGATAATTTAATAAGTGTTTAACATGAATAATATTTCAAAAATCAACTCTTTAGTAAAAATATACAAAAGTAAAATACCACTGACTGACTGAATCAGAAATATCGAAAGCTACTTGACCTATGAAGCTGAAACTTAGATGAAAAGGTTGATTTCTTTGGGAGTGTAAATATTTGGTAAGTAAAGAAATAAGGGCGAATAAAGGGGGACAAAAGAGGGTTGAAAGTTTATATAAATGTTTCCGCGTACGATGTCGCGGGTAACAGCTAGTTCAAAAAATAATTCAGAGCTTAAAGCTAAGACACAGAGACAAGAATGTAAGACGGTCCAAGACCAGTCTTATCCGAGCATCGGCTAAGTCGATTAAACTCTGTATTCAGAAACATAGTAGTTTTAGCGGAACCTTAAACCGGATATTTAAGCAAACCATTCCCATTAGCATTACCAGTACCATTTAAAAAAAAAATAGGCTTGTTTTGACCACCATCTCGGCGATGATGCGGTCTACGTTGAAGCATGCTTGCCTAGAAGAAATCGATTCACTCATGATTTGAAGACACCCAGATTGTTACCATCAGGGAACACCCGTTCGGCCAGCGCATTCCACAGACTAGCAGTTCGCACAACAAATGTGGAATCAAAGCGCTTCGTAACAAGCAACCGTCCATGAAAACAACAATTACATGCACACGCTCCCATCAACCAATCGCGTGGACTCGGTTGAAATTACTCGAAATGCCCATGTACATTTAAACACCTAAAAATAGACTTACTTCCCAGTCACTGTATCGAAATGGAAATGGGGGACAGAGAAAACAGTAAAAAAATACTATTTTCTATTATTATTGTCTAATTTGTTAATAGGTAATACGTATATTAAATTTATATACTTAAACTTAAAAGAATCCTTACAAATGGTATAAAATATTAAGTGTGTTTGTTTCTTAGTTGGTTTTTCCTTCTTTCACATTGACAATAATGAATTTCAACAGGAGTGCTGAAGAGTGAATATAATACTTTTTAACCGACGAAAAAGAAGGAAGTTCTCTAGTCGGCGCGTATACTATGACCACGCATAACTTTTTACTGAGTAGTCCGATTTTGATGTTTTTTAGGGTTCGGTACCTCAAAAGGAAAAAACGGAACCCTTATAGGACCACTTCGTTGTCCGTCTGTCTCTCCGTCTGTCTGTCCGTCTGTCAAGACCCTTTTTCTCAAGAACGCGTATCAAGTTGAAATTTATACTAAATACATGGGTCTGCGGTTTCTTTCAGCTGTAAAAAAAAAAAGTTGTTAGTCAACGCAATCAAAAGATATGAACGTTTATGTCGCATATTTTGCGATTTCACAGGGGAATCAAAACCTATAGGGTACTTCCCGTTGATCTAGAATCATGAAATTTGGCAACAGGCAAGGTCACATAGCACATAATATATAGGAATAAATCCGAAAGTTACAAATTTCAAGTTATATCATTTAAAAATAATAATTTTGCTATTACAAACAAATTATTTTTTACATTTACATTTTGTAGTTGGAATGTATCAAATAACCTTATAGTCAACTACAAAGTTAAGTTTGTCTTTCAATATTTCAACTTCAGTTAGTTTTTTTTTTGGCTCGTTCTCTGAGTGTTCCTTTGGACGGAACCCTCAGAGCACGAGTCTTACTCGTACTTGTCCGGTTTTTTTTTATTAGATAGGATAATACCTCGACATCAGTCCAATTTTTTTTTCAGAAATAGATTCCGTTCCTTTAGTATTTTCCACACAGGTTAAAGAAGGGACAGTAGTATACAGTATCAGAAATGATCAAAAAGTATAAACAAAACTAGTAATGGGCTTAAGTATTTTGATTGTCTTTAGAACTTCAACGGTCTATGGGCAGTCTAACTGTGTTTTGTAGAGTTAGTGTAGCTAATATTTTGTTTAGTTAATAAAGGCACACAAACCTGCATAAATCCGTCTCTCCGGCAAGGCGATGTGTCTCTGAGCCCTGACGACGTCCTGCGGCGCCTGGAGTAAAGCGTTGTCATTGCCGGAGTGAGGCGCGTTGAGAGCTAGCATCAGGAACAGAGGCGTTGAAGTATCGTGCTCTCTTATTACTGTAAAATCAAACATGAATAATGTGTTATTCAAAATTCTGTATTCATCATTCAAAACATCTACAATTGTCTGTTTTTTTATTCACAGCTCTTTGGACAGGTCCTGTTAAGTTTTGACAACCTGTGTTAGTAGAGACCGCTCTTTCGTTGTCACATCAGTAAACAGTTTAATGTTATTAATATTGATAGTTCATAATGTATAGTCGTTTATTCCATTTTCTCCTACTAGTAGTTCGATGATCTAACTAGAGTAGTTTATGTGCGTGTTTTTTATGTCATGACTGATATGACATGATTATTGAAACTGACGAGGTGTTTACACATTTTGGTCATGATGTGAAAACATTCCTTGGCAGCGCCTTGGCAGTAAAACCGACTCGTATGCCGTGACGGAAATACGTTTATATGTTAGATTAAATATCTTACTGTTGTTAGCTTCATTGTTGTAGAGGTCAGTGATGTATCCTTCTGATTCCCAGTCCGCTGTCAAGTTCCTGTACAAGTCCAAACCCGCAACTCTACCGGATGACCACTAAAATTTCCATAGATATCTGCTAGTTATGGTAGATCAGCATATGAAGTATAATAAAAAAATTTACTGGATAGCTTTAAAGTTAAACAGTTAACTGAAAAATAGCAGGCAGTATTTTGGGAATTGTGCCTGATTTACGGTTAATTGGATTAGTTTTGTTTTATTATGGAAACCGAAGTGGTTTTGACATTTACAGTTTATATTTTTTTATTTCCTCAAAAGAATTTACATATTCACTTATTGAGAAAACACAGTATGTTTAGGTAAGTATAATTATAGCGCCATTACGCGTAGTTTACAGAGATAATTATGCAAACAATAAATTAAACAAAAAAAAAAAACAAAAAAAAAATATAATTCAAACTTAGATGGTAGATTTACAAAGTTTAGAAGTATGCCTATTGCATGCAAGTTATATTATAAGACTAGCGATCCACCCCAGCTTCGCACGGGTATAGATTATAGCCTATGTAACCCGGGGATAGTGTAGCTTCCCAACAGTGAAGGAATTTTTCAAATCGGTTCATTAGTTTCGGAGCCTATTCAATGCAAACAAACAAACAAACAATCAAATCTTTTCTCTTTATAATATTAGTATAGATTAAGTCGGTTATTCCGAATATAGTTTCAACCGCATTTGCATGGCGTTTTTCAAGGTGAGTGCGTGGGCGCAACTTCGTCTCGCTTTGCACCCAACTCAGATTAATCTCGTTTAGATTAGCTTAGTTTTTATACAAGTCTTTTCAAGGTCAGTGTGATTAGGTGTCTGCCAAGTCTGCGTGCTCTATCTTCAAACACATCGTCGCTTACAAACAGGCGAGTGCGCGATAAAAATATTTTTTTACCTTTATTAACCTTTAACGTTCCCACTGCTTTCCACAGTTCTTTTACGTTACACGTTGGCACACAGGTCTGGGCCTTCATTCACCATGCATTCAGCTCACGTTGATAAAATGTCATATGTCTTTGAATTTTTGAGATTCGCGGGCTAACCGGTTTCCTCGCGATGTTTTCCTTCGCCATTTTTGAGCAAAGGTATCGAAACTTCATATTATACTTAATTTATTTAAATAGGTAGGTTTATTACAGACTACAGACGACCTAAAAGAGACCGCAGAGAAATGCTGGATGCAGGCCGCTTCCAACCGGCCCTTTTGGAGATCGATGGTGAGAGTAAGCTTATGTCCAGCAGTGGACGTCCTATGGCTGAAATGATGATGATGATGATGAAGTAGGTAACTAGGTATAAGTAATTGATGCAGAGAAACAGTTGAACAGGTGGTAACGACCTAGGGCCGAAGACCGAACCCAGTGCCGTCAAAATGTGAAACGCACATGCAACTGCTCACATTTGTTTTGATAATCCTCAAAACCTCGTCAAGGAGAACCAGTACATAATAAGTATGCTACGCTAAGCTATTGAAATTATAAAATATCCTAATTTTAATAGAGAGGATGATTGGCAACTTACTCTCGCTACCAAGGAGGTTGCTGTAAGAAGGTAGGTATAGGTAGGTATAACGTGGCTGAAACCGCAGGGTGCAGCTCGTATCTCAATAAAAGATGCTACCTACCACTTCTTGTGTAACATATTCATAGTAATCCAAATATCCTCCTCTATGTCCGAAGTGAGTGTCAAATCCCCTCATCGTGGGCAAATATTCCACTCTGGACAGCCCAACATGCCATTTCCCCACCAAATGCGTCGCGTAACCGCGTTCCTTCAAATATTGTGGCAATATTTTCTCTGTTACTGGTAACCCTCGGTCCTCCCCATATGTCAAGGGGTAGCCTTGCATACCTGAAATATTTCAAATAAATGCCACTCTGCAAACCTGGGAACTAAACTACAAAATAGTTACCTTCTACTTAAAATGGAAAGCATTACTTATACTAAATCAGGAATGTACAGACTCCGGCTCGTTGAGTTGTAGACTTGCGTGCAACTCGCCAGTGAATTTGTTAATATTGCTTTGGTAAATAAACAAGTACCTAAAACTGCGTCATTGACCAATATTTATTTTAAATTTTCGCGCTCGTTTCGTTCGCGTATTTTTATTGTTGTTACTTTGCAAGATGTACACAGTCACATAAAGTCATTGACCGATAATAGCTCAAAAATTTCGCGTTCATTGTACACATGCGCACTTTTATTATTATTATTACTGTCTGCAACTCTCTTGCTCGCGTATTTTCACATTATTGAAGATATAAAATCACAGAGTATGAATGACCTGACAAACTCCGTCAGGCTCGGTTGGTACTTGCATAGGTGACCGCTTGGGCGTTGATGGGATGTTGTTTTTTTTTGCTCTACTTTTTTGTACTTTAGTAGATAACAAATTATGTGGTAGCACGGAACCCGCAGCGCGTGAGCCCAACTCGCACTTGGCCGGTTTTAATTATGATTAAACATACCTAGAGTATGTCCATATTTCCCTGTAAGTAGAGCGGATCTGGATGGAGTACAAACACAATGGCTGTAATATCTGCCGAGAGCAACTCCCGTGTATGCCAGCATGTCTATGTTCGGAGTCAAGATCTGGTCGGATCCATGAAAACTGACATCGTCCCAACCCTAAAAATATACGCGCAAATAAGAACCTGACTCGCTGTTAGTATTGTTTCTTCAGCCTGCACTATCACTTACTATACTAATAACAGCAGAAAAGATTTTATTATAGAAACTGACGGGGTGACGTTGTCACACATTTTATTTATATTACACGGGAATCTTAATTGAGTAATTCCCGTGTAAATAAATAAAAAGCAGAAAATATCTTGATGAAATATGTCAAGGAAATAGGTAATGCGCATCATTAAGATATAAGGTAAGAACCTATACTAAGGCTCTCCAAAAAAAAATCTGGTGAAATCGCCGGACACACCCTTTTACTATTTCCATTCATTTACTTGCGCTGACAGCTGCAATAACATTTAAAAAAGGAATGCAAACATTTTCATCGGATAGGTACCTTCTACAGTCAATTCGAATAATAGAGTTCCGAATGGACCCAGTACAAAAAAAAACGTGGCCTATTCACAACGCAGTGCGAATGGACCCAGTATGAAAAAAGTTGCCGAATCACACCGCTTTGCGAAAGGCTTCATTGGTTTAGAACACGAGCTATTCACACCGTGTGTGTGAACCAGATGCGGTGTAAAACGATTCAACGCCCAACCATCCATTGCCCTTTGGCAATGGAGCGTTTTACACCGCATTTGGTTCACACACACGGTGTGAATCGCTCAAGTGTTCTAAACTGAGTGAAGTGAAAATGAAGCCTTTCGCAACGCGGTGAAACGACTAGCGAAAGTGATCAGAATTCATGATTTTCATTGAGTTTTTGTCAATCTTCTTGCAGTTGTCATAGCAAATAAACGAATTGAAAGTATGCAGTTATAAAACGGAATAAATATTTTTTATTTGTTTTTAATCGTTGATAATTCCGCGTTTGACCACCAACTCGCCTGAATTACTCGCCTTTGGATCTTCTACGTGTTTGCGTTAGTATATCCGAGCAACAGAATGATAGAAAGACTTGTCATGTCATTCATAGAGTAGTAAAAACTTCACAATACTTACCAAATCATCAGCAACGATTAAAACTATATTCAAAGGAGGATTAGCACCAATTGTAGTCACTATAACAAATAAAATTACTAAGGAACAACTTGAAGTCATTTTGGAACCAATTTTTGAATTAAGAGTGACTCCAGAATTCACATCCCGAGGGAGGAGCGAGCTACTTGTTTGTTTACTGTTAAATACTCGTTAATAAGATCGCACTACTATTGAAACGTCTAATCACTACCACTTATTGTTTAATAATAACACTGTTGTAACTCGTTTGTGAGTTCATTGTTCACATAAATATTGAAATATCATGGCATTTGGTTCCGCCCGCTACTCCATCTTTTTTAAAATGTCACTAAAAAATAAAAATAAAAAATAAAAATAATAAATTATCTTTTAAAAAACCCGGCTTCAAAAAACCACAAAACACAAACATTCTGCCACTTACAAAGAACAAAATATATTATTTATACATGTACTAGCTGCGCCCTGCGGTTTCACCCGCGTAGTGATGAAAAATGGTGATGATGATGAGGCCTATGTCACTCTCCGGCCCTTGAACTATACCCATGCAAAAAATCAGGTCGATCCGTTGCTCTGTTGCTGCGTGAAAGAGGAACAAACAAACCAACAAACTTTTCGCATTTATAATAAGTATATATATATATATTTTTTAGTATGATTATGAAGTCGGGCGGGAATTGTTATCCAATACAGATTTAAATTATTCAAAATTTATTTTGTTGTTTTCCCACCACTACACCACTCAATACAAGGCCCGACCGTGTATATTATTGTTCTTTGTAAGTGGTATAATGTTTGTGGTTTTGTCTTTTTTGGAGTTGTTTTTTTAGAGATATATATTTATAATTTGTAGTGAAACTTTACGACCTATTTACACATCCGTGCATGAATAACTCTTTGTTTTGAGTCAAACAAAGCGCCTGAACAAAACTATTGTGGTTACATTTTGTAATATTGTAGCGAAATTAGTAGGCGCTCAAGCAAAATTATCCATATTATTCGAGCTGGTTTAAAAACTGCTAAACCAATATTAATGAGACTTTTGTGGGACTACCTCGAGAGTTTCCACTACATGATAAAAAAAGAAACACGCAAATTGGTTCACAGGTGCCAGCGTAATCGACGTACATACATAAAACATTTTTTTTACAGGTCCAATTGGGAGCCTTCCTCCTTATTCGAAGTCGGTTAGAAAGTCAACAATATTTTGTTTCAAAGTGTAAAGACCGACAAACCGCTCTACTAAATATACGGATGACGCTGATACGTGTAAAATAAATAAAAAATACTTATTTATATGCTGCAATATCAAAACACTTGACCTCTCTGCCTTTCGTTATGATATCGAGATAAAAAGTTCGACAATGATAAGTTTAACACTGTTTTAAACTATCAAGGTTGTTCACTAAAGTTATATGATTATTTACGGGATATTTACCGTGGTAAGGTTGTGGTAAATATAAAAATATCCCGTAAATAATCATATAACTTTAATGATAAGTTTATCTAGTAGCATCAAAGATCTATAACAGGATAGAAACCGTAAGGACAAGTTTTCAAGTTGTATAAAAACTCATAATCTCTGATGTCTCTAGAGCAATTTTGCTTCGAATCTGCATGATTTAATTCCAGCCTGCCCATTTTTATATCGTACTGCCAGAGTGGGCACGAAATGGCACTCCGCTTCATGGTTGGTATTCCAAAAACTCGTACGAAACCCTTTCTTTCCAAGAACTGCAAGTCTGTGGAATGCGCAACGTGAATGGGTGTTCCCTGAAAATTAAAATCTGCGTGTCTTTATATCGCGAGTTAATCGGATTATTCGAAGAAGCCGAGTCGGCTCCATCGTAGACCGCATCATCGCTTAACATCAGGCGAGATGGCGGTCAAGAGCTATCAGCGCAAGCGGATTAAATGAAAAAGAAAAAAACTTAACTCCATTCACACAGCCGGCTACTAATATAATAAAGCACTATTTGTCATTTTTGTATTGACTTTACTGCCAAGACGACAGAGATCGAATTGAATGACTCAACGTGCGAGTTGGAGCAATGAGCCGACTTAACTTAACTTAGGGTGTGTTCTAAAGGCATCATCTCCCTCGCGCATTTCAACGTTTAAAAATCACTAAATACTGTACATGTACTATCATGTTTTTTTTTTCATGGTATTTTTTACAGTTTCGTAATTTTAATGTTGTAGTGTGTTGTGCACAAATTAAATGTTTTTTTTTCTTAGTAAAAAAATATTCTTCGAGTTTTTTTCACTCCTCCGCTATTCTTTACAAGTATAAATTGTTTCTTAGAACCCCTGATAAAAAGAGCTAATAATCTTCAAATGACTAAACAGATTTTCTTGAATCATAGATAAGAATACTCTCGATCATATCACCTTTCAAACAAAGTAAAAGCTGACACGCGCGAGTCGGGCTCTCGCACTGAGGGTTCCGTACCACCACATAAATTATAAATTATTATCTACTAAAGTACATAACGGACCACGGACCGGTAAGCAGCGTAGGACGTCCACCCACAAAATGGACAGATGACCTAAAAGAGACCGCAGGGAAACGCTGGATGCAGGCCGCTTCCAACCGGCCCTTTTGGAGATCGATAATGATGATGATGATGAAAGTACATAAAAGTAGTGCAAAAAGACATCATGCTCAGGCGGTCACCCATCCAAATACCGACCGCGTGATCGTATTTGCGTGGTGATTTACTGCAGCGGCTAGCTATAGAGCCTGAAAATATGGGCCAAGTTGTAGCCGAGGTCAGCATACGCTAGTCTATAAATGCCCAGTCGCTATTTTCATCGAAGTGTGTCCTTCTAATGATGGACACATTAGAACATTAGATGGTACCTTATATAAATAGATATCTTAACTAAGAATAGTTTATTACTACGAGCTATGTATTCAAAGGGCTGCTTTTAAAATAATTATTTTAAAATATTAATTTTTTATGTCGACGAAATATGCTTCAAAGTTTACGATTCGTCATCACGAATATTCAAAAGTAGACCTTAAAATCGATTAATTGACATAATTTCTTTATGTTAAATAAATGTTCTTGAAATATTTTATCCTGATTTGTTCACCGATACAAGATTAAAGAAATTTGGCTTGATAGAAAAAAATCGTAAACTTTCCTAAAAACACCCGTTTTTACGTTCCCTTCAATGGATTGAATCAACTTCATTCAGATTCTATAGAACATATTTTTATCAAAAAAAAATTGTGTTATCCTAACAATCATTCAATTACTTTAGTGGTCGCAGTTTTTTGTAAAAGCGTAAGATTATTTATAGAAAATAAAGAAAAAATAAATATTGAAAATATTTGAAAGCGCGCACGCCGCATTACCGTCATACAAGTGTAAGGTTCTCCATTACCATTTGGCCTTAAGTAAATTGAAATTGTACAAATCACAGAATTGGAGTCCGCTTTGTCAAAAAAAGACTTTTATATTTTACTATTCATTGATATTTTCATTCATGTTGATTAATTCGGAACATTTTTATTTACCTTAAATCTTGGTCATTTTGCTCGAGTTTAAACCTTTTGTATGCTTGTTGCTATTAGTGAAGCCATTACCACATAAATGAAAAGCCTTTTCATTGAATTAATATTTTATCGCAATAAACTATAATATAATTTATAACATTAATTCTATATTGCCAACTTAACTTATTAAATTGTTTTTAAGCTACAAAATTAAGTATGTCATAATGTAAGTAACAAACAGTATATGGTTTCTGACTGTTTTTGCGAAACTGTCTTAAATTGGCCATAATATTATAATATTGTGGCATAATCCTCATAATGTTCCGTATTTATATTATCCTCTCTCTGAGAGAAGGCCTATGACCCAGCAGAGGGAACACGATAGGCTGGAATGACTATGATGGTTCTATATGGACAATCAAATTCAAATTATTATCTATATTCCTATACTAGCGGGCCGCCCCAGCTTCGCACGGGTATAGATATATAGCCTATGTCATCCGGGGATAGTGAATCTTCCCAACAGTGAAAGAATTTTTCAAATCGGCTCAGTAGTTTCGGAACCTATTCAATGCAAACAAACAAACAATCAAATCTTTCCTCTTTATAATATTAATAGAGTATAGATTACCTCGAAAACGCTCTCTTTGACATTACAGGGGCACGTGAGTTCAGTGACGTCACAAGAAAGCAAACAAGTTCTTCCTCGTCTCTATGTCTATATTACTTGCCTGTGCTGGGACGTTCGACTTAAATAGATAGTTTGCAGTCAAATGATCAATGAATAAATACTTGTATTTGTATTTTTTTATTTTTTTTTTGCAGTTTTTCGTTATGAAATAACCTTTCCTAAATAATAATCTTGTAAGATTACACCAACATGATGCATATTTTTAAAACAGTCAAATACCTACCTAACCCTATTGTATTATTTACACAACAATCATGCGTAATTCAATAACTAAGACAATAAATTATTAAGAGCAGAATATAAATAACACTTCTTTTTTTGGGCAGTCATGTAAAAACGTGTCACATTATAAATTACTAGCGGTCCGCCCAGCTTTGCACCGGTATAGATTATAGCCTATGTCACCCGGGGATAGTGTAGCTTCCCAACAGTCAAAGAATTTTTTAAATCGGTCCAGAACTTTTTGAGCCAATTCGTTACAAACATACTAACAAATCTACATACATACAAACAAATACATACATACATACAAATCTTTCCTCTTTATAATATTATTAGTATAGATAATCAGCCCAAGCCTTTTTTGTGTCGACAGCTGCAGTATATTGTAATTACTAGTTATAAACGGATAGCTGTTTAGCCGAATACCGAATATTCGGCCATCTTTGAAGTCGGATAGCTGGATATCCGGCAGTTGGATATCCGGCCAAACATTGCCGATTGGCACATTGTAAGTAACGAGCAAGCATTCGTAGGTTGCACACCAACAATCGGGTAAATTCAGATATTTTCGTTCATAAGCGAAAACATTCGTGTTTCATTGCCTTGTCGAATTAATTGCATACACTTGAAATTATTGTAAATGTTTTTTTATCTGATATCCGGCTAGAATTTATAAAATTTAGGCCAGATATGCCGGATACCGTATAGTTACAAGATATCCGTTTCATCTCTAGTAATAACTGAATGGAAACCGTAAATTTTGATTATTTTTGCAAAAGTTTGAACGTAACGAACGTTTCTAGTAAATATTATTATAAAAAATAATGGTTTCATTTTACAATGGCAGCTATTAGACCTAAAAAACTAAGTCCATGTATATGGAATAATGTAATTTAACTTATACCAGCACTAGGCTGAGTTGGGACCGGCTTGTTACAGAAACTATTTTGTTGTTTGAACTCAGATAAATGTGTTCATAATATATTATATATATTTTGTTTATGTCACATATAAATAATTTTCTTTCTTGCTTTCATACAAATATTTCCGTGTAGTATCTACTTAAACCTAAAAAGTAAAATATTGTACGTACTTATTTAGTATCACTCATTTCTACGCTCTACATTGCAGATACTTAACTAGGCTTATTATAACTTATACGTAAGTATAAACAATTGATCAAAAATAATACCTCGTATTACTCGCGAATCCTGAGATAGTCATTAATCTAACTTTAGTTTAATGTAGTCGCTTACCGATAACATCTAAGATAAAATTCCACAAAGGAAAGTTAGGTTGATGGGACGGTATAAATTCGCAAACTCCAAGTTCGTTCAGAACTAGCGGGATAAAGTTGCTAACGAACCGCCTGGTATAAATTATAGCAAAGTCACTCAGAAGACACTTTTCAATATACATAAGAAGTTCCTGATACCCGTGGTGCCGTTGCAATTAATGGCAGCTGCGTGAGTCGTCTCTCTGCTGCCTGTTCTATTTGTGCTGACCTTGATAGATAAGTTAAGACTGTCAACTTTTTTCTCCATCGGGATAGCATTGTTGGAAGGGTCGTTGATCCAGGGCTGCCAGTTATATCCGAATAAGGCGGGGTCAGATTCGTTACGCAAGTTCGGTGGGCCCCGCCTCGACTGCTGGGCCCATAACCCTCGTAGTCTTGCGGTCAGCAGAACAGCTATCTTTGTAGCTTGACTCCAGAGGTCGTGACTTTCTGATGGGTCGCGACGCACGTTGAAGAGGCACCCGCGAGCTGGAAGTATACGTTTTATTTTACTAAACAATGTACCAATATTTATAGGTATTTACCTTTTTATTAACTGGCAAGTGCCAACTAACCATTAAAAAATACAATCGAACACTACAAAAACAGTTAATACTGTCCATAGACCCTTAAAAGTCTAAAGACAATCCAAATGCTCAAGCCCAATTCCATAGCAGCGTACCCAGTATGCTGGCGGCATTACCACACTGAATGACAATGCTTATGCGTTGAGCCAGAAACACGCCAGTGGCCAGTCCATTTTGGTCCAATCCAACCAGGCGCTTGAAAGATTAAAAAAGGGGGTGAGCATCCTGTTCCCCAAGGGCCCAATTTTACGATTCTAAACGGCTAAAATATGTTACCAGTACCGAGGGTAGCATATTTTATTATTAAATAATAGGCTCGCATGATGTCTACGATAGAGCACGCTTGTCTAGAAGAAACTGATACACTCGCGATTTGAAGACACCCCCAGATTGTAGCTATCAGGGAACACCCATTCAGGCACCAACAACAACTATCACTACAATGTTACACTGCCCCGCCGGTTGGCCCAGTCTGTAGTGAACCTGCCTTCTGCGCTTGACGACTTTCGTGGGTTCGATTCCTAGGATGAACATTCATATGATGAACATTTGTGTTTGTTCTACATTATGGGTGTTAATATCTATTTAAGTATGCATTTAAAAATATAATTATATGTATGCAACGATCTCGTATCTAGTATACTATGATTTTTTTTTCTTATGTATGTATATCAGTCCCTGGGAGCCATAGTACAAGCTTTGCTTAGTTTGGGGCCAGATGACTGTGTGGGGAAAGAAGTTCCGAATATTTTATTTATTATTAATTACAACTTACTGGGTGTTGGCAAGCAGGGAGTCCGGTCCCTGACGTTATCCTCTTGTCTAATAGTAGCAGCTTGTCTCATAGCGTTGACTCCTTCTACATCTAAATACAACCCCATCTCTTCGAATGTCCTTGCCACCATACAGTTCCGCAGCGTAGGATAGTAATCCTGGGTGGGTCCTCTGTTAATCATAAGCTCTGCTCCATAATAATCATTACTCAGTCCAGTGACATTGCCTACGACAACTTTGTAGTCACCAGCTCTGTAAGCCGCGTACATATTTCTATCGCTATCTTCGACAGATAGTAGAACCTCTGTTCTTTTTGACAGTCCATCTTGTACTATCGAGTCCCACTGGTTAACGCCGTCAATCTGTCGGTTGATGGAACCTCCGGCCGCAGCAGTCAGTGTTGGAAGCCAATCAGAAATGTGCATGAGTCCATTCCAAACTCTGGGCCTGAACGATGAGTGCCAGATGAATGCTGGGACTCTCACACCGCCTTCCCAAGGAGTGCTCTTTTTGCCTCTTAAAGGCAAGTTGACGCCCCAATTTCTGAGAGCACCGACAGTTGGAGCCCCGTTATCAGAAGCGAAGATTATAATGGTGTCGTCTAGCAGATTTTTGTCTGCTAGTGCTCTTACGATTCGACCGACACTGAGATCGATTTGACTCACCACTTCTGAAAAAAAAACGATCACAAACTTATTTTATTATAATGGTAGACTAGAGGTTATAATGGTAGACTATTACGTTCTTTATGTGCATTCCTATTCACGAAATGTGGTACAAGTTCTTTTTTTATGCCATAGGAAGCAAACAATCAGATGGGCTGCCTATTGATAAGCAGTCACCGTCGTCTATGGATACTTGTAACACCAAAAGCATCAAAACTTCGTTGCCGACCCGTTAAGAATCTATTTACTCGCCTTTTGAATACAATGTTGTAGTTTCTCGGAAAAACCGCGGAAGGTAGCTCATTCCATATTTTAGTTTTGTTTTAATAATTTGGCATTTACTCGCTGAAGTTGAAGCTGGTCTTTACTGCCCTAATCGTCTCGATTCACGTCTAATATAAACTAGTAGTTTGCTCCGAACTGTAACCTTGTCACAGACCCATAAATTTTCGGTACCCCACAATCGATTTTACCCATATTCGAACGTAAAAATTGTATTGAAATTAACTACTTGTCTACAAAGTTTCATAAAGATCGGGTTAACGATACGCAAGTTATCGTCGAGCACAAAACATCCAAAGAAATGCCGACTTGTCTCATTAGAATCAAAAAAATTTTTATTAAAACCACATCACTTCCAGCTCTTAGACTTGAGGGTCCAAAAAAAAAACACCAGTTTCTTAGAGCTAAAAAACGTTTGCAACCAGCATGGCACGCTACTTTTTGAAAGTAAAGGACTGCTATCACATTATCCTTTCTCTCAGCCTTCAAAAACGGGTTAGATGAGCCTGTTATTATTGAAGTTTGCTCTAATTTCAATGACTCAATATGAAACCTCAGAAAAAGGACTTATGAAACACTAATTGAAGTTGTGTCGAATGACAGATAGTTGTACTCGCTAAATCTAAAGTATGTAAGAATTGAATAGTTTGGTTTCTTTGATTTTATTTCATCTTTTTTTAAATCTATTTTCTAATTTAAATTGATTTATTGCAGTCATGTGCCTTTATTAACTAAACAAAATACAAACTAACTAATACGAAAAACCTAAACGACTTAGCCTATTATACATACAGTTGGTCTTCCCATAGCATAATATACCGTTGGCGGACTAATGACAATCCAAATGTTTATTACCGTTTCCTCTACTTCAAGGCTCAACTAGTTGAGCCGTTTGGACTTTTTTCCCTGTAGTCGCAACTAGTGGTTCTCCAAGGCTCAACTCGGACCCTAGGCTCTACTGCGAGGCTCAATTAGTTGAGCTGTTTGGACTTATCTTTTCCCATAGTCGCAACCAGTTGTGTTGTTACTTGTTACCTCCAAACTGAGAAATCGAGACATTTCGTCGAATGTCAATGAACTTTTTGTATGTAACTGCTGATTTTTTTTTGCGTGTTTATTGTTGGTCCCGTAGTAAGTTGTTCATAATGATGAGTACCTACTATGATATCCCCGAATATATCCACTGTCTCACCAGTCACCATCATCAGTCATATTCCTAGTAGTTCGCCCCAAACAGTGACCTCGCAACCCATAAATCTTCGGAAACCCTTGATAAATTGTGCCCATATTCAAACTTAAAAATTGTATTACATTAATTGTAGAACAAACCATGCACGCCGAAATGCCGACTTGTCCCATTAGCCATTAGAATCTAAGACCTTTCTTCGCTCCGTCAATTATGCAACAACACTGGGTACCTACTTTATATCACACGATGCACGTAAAATTGTATCAGCGGTGCAAATACTCTTCTTTATCGACCGTCACATTTGATAAAATGCCATAGAATCGATCATAGCGAGTACTGATCAGATGGCGTTATATCGAATTTGTCGAAATCAAATGTCATTCGTCAGCGAAATCGTGGAGCGCCATTTAGCTACTTACCAGCGTAGAGTCTTCGGTTGGAGTTGGCAATGTGCTGCTGCTTGACTGCAGAATTGAGCGGCGGCTGCAGCGCGGCGCCGTCGTTGCCAGCATGAGGCGCATTGTGCGTCACATGCAGAAACAACGGACGCGAAGTGTTGTGACGATGAATCACTAGAATACACCAGAATTTTATATTAGTTGTTTTTTAAATGAATCGTCATCATCATCGCTTCATCATAATTGCTTTGCTAGCCTTCTAACCTAACTGAAAGAATTTGGATCTGCCCAAATATAAATACTTATTTGATATTACAGTCGCCGCGCACTCAGTAATTCCAGTCGGCCACTTAAGAGTTTTAATATGCATCATTGCACATTTTTTTTAACCCTTTTCCAACCTTTTCACTAATCAATACTAGTCGACTGTTTATTTAACTTTCGCAAAATTAATCAAATACCACCCATGTAGTATTACATACCCTCATTTTAAGTTACCAAGTATTTTTTATTCACTCGATTAATAATAACCCCTTCTCTAGTATTAGGCTAGTTTATCATTTTCAAAGGTCAGCTCAATATCAGCTAGATTCTTAGACAGTTGACATTATTTTGGTTTCCACTCTCATTAACATTGATACCTACGCTATAAATCATAAAATTTAATACCTTTTACAGCTTGATCTGTGAGAGCATCAACGATGTACTTGGATTCTTGTTCCTGTGGAACAGGTCCGTCGTAGAGATCCAGCCCAAACAGCATCCTTCCGTTAGGCCACTGAAAATATTGCATATAGCATAATCAGCCTTATAATAGTTAATTGATCAAGCGTTTTTGTGTTTTACCGAGACTTATCATCATTTCAGCCATAGGACGTTCACTGCTCCCCCATCGGTCTCCAAAAGAGCCTGCATTCAGCGTTTTCCTGCGGTCTCTTTTAGATCGTCTTCCCATCTTGTAGGCCATCTTGTGGGAGGGTTTTAGCGAAAATCAATTGTTTTTTTTAAATAATATAGATAGATAGGGTTATTAATTAACTTACTTGTTCAACTTTATTGTAAGTATAATAGTCGATATATCCTCCCCTCATGCCGTAGTGTGTATCGTACCCTCTAGAAGTAGGCAGGTACTCTTGCCTGGACATGCCCACGTGCCACTTGCCGACCAGATGCGTGGAGTAGCCCAGCTCCTTCAGGTATGAGGGCAGCAGGCGCTCCGTGAGAGGAATGCCTCGATCTTCGGAGTTGAACAGGGGCATGCCGTGCATTCCTACATCAAAATTAGAGTTAAATTGTTTTGCTAACTAAATTAAAGTGCAACGACGTAGAGTGTGTGAGTATACCTGTCTAATAACTTCAAGCAGTTTTTTGTACTAAGCCGAAAGGAGGTCGTTGTATTTATAATTATGAACAACTTTTACTATGGGACCAACCTTGAAGTCGCAAAAAAACTGCTATTCCATAGAATACAGTCATCGATTGTATGGAACAGCTGGTTTTTTTTTTTCGCGATTTCGGGGTTGGTCCCATAGTAAAATTTGTTCATAATTCGGCTTCGGATTTGGCCTTTCGGCTTGGGATTCGGCCTTTCGGCTTAGCCTTCGAATAAGTAGATAGATATTCCCCAAGATATTTTTACTTTCACTGGATATTCTTTGTGAAATACGGGCAGTAATGTTAATTTTATTATCAATGGCGAAGGTATGGTGAAAATTTATAAAAATCAGCAATTTATTAAGAAAGAAAGAAAAATATTTATGTGACAGAAACAAATTATACAGACATTAGTAATAAAATTAAAACAACAATGTAATAGTTTCTGTCACAAGCCGATCCCAACTCAGCGTGTTGCTGGTTGTAAACAACCAGCGCTGGTCTTCCGTGGGAATCGACAGGTGACGTCACGCACGTCAGACAGCAGGTGTGCGTTGCTAAAAAACTTATCAATGAGTATATCACATATACAAACACGAAAGCAATTTTATAAATATACCTACTCAAAACCTAAACATAAAACATATTAAATACCAACCTAAACCTAAACATAAAACATATTAGACATGGTAAAAGTGCTATCCATCTTTGGTGAAAATTCAAGACTAGCTATAGTTTTAAACTCTGTTAGATTAGGTACGCTCTCGCTATCTATACTAATATTATAAAGAGGAAAGATTTGATTGTTTGTTTGTTTGTTTGTTTGTTTATTTGCATTGAAAACGCTCCGAAACTACTGAGCCGATTTGAAAAATTCTTTCACTGTTGGGAAGCTACACTATGCCCGGTTAACATAGGCTTATATTATATAATAAATAAAAATAGGGATCCTTACTAAAACTCCAATAATGTAACCCAAAGTGTAAAAAGATAAGATTTACAGTTTTGACTTTGCGTGTTTGACAGTTCTAAGACAGGACAACGTCTGTCAGGTCAGCTAGTGTTAAATATGTTTGTATCGCATATACCACCGTTAAAAATCTGTCATCTCCTAATCGTTTATTTCCAAGTAAATGCAGTATTGTATAATCGACTAAATAATTTAAGTATTTAGTAAGTAATAGTAAGTTAATTAGCCTGTATTTTGTTAATAAAGACTTGGCTGTTAAAGAAATATCTAGTGATGTAGTAATAACTGTTAACTTTTGTTTACCTTAGCGCTAAAAAATCGTTTTGTTAGGAAGTCAAGATATTTAATTACGCAGGTATTGCATGTAACGCTGTAACAATCATAACCTTGGTCATTAGCAGCATTATGATCCTGAATAGTCACGCAAACGGCTTAGTGCTATGAAAATACTTTGCAATAAGAAAAACAAGGAGTATGATTTTAAAAAAAATCTTTCTCTTGAGAGAATTTTGGCGTTGCACGTCTTGTGTATTTGCTAGCGTCAATTATATTGTATTCAAGTTTTTTTTTTGGCTACGGCCCCATTGGTTTTTGGGGCAATTTTGCCATTAACAGTGAGGGAGGTGATAGTATTAGGCACAGAAGAGAAAATTTTTTCGTTTAAAATAGAACGGCTGTCAAGGCATTTTTGCAAGAAATCCGTTGTAGCCAGTTGCACACATGTAAACGAAACGTCATAATATAACTACATAGGAAGGAATGCAATAATTCGTCAAGATTATTATTAATCCAAAAGGTTATGAACGCCATTTTGTTAAAGTTTAAAACTGACCTTCTCGTGGTGCAATACGGTTCAGTTCCCTGTGCATTTTGCACAATTATTTCGGTAAATGTTGCTATTCCAAAAAAACTGCACGATTCTTGTGCAGTTCAAAAAACTAGTACGAGTTCAACAGTCCTTAACGTAAATTCATCTACGACATAGTTAAAATAGTTCCAAATTAAACTGCACGATAAGCACGAGGGTTAAAATAATTTAGCTAAGAGTTTTTCATCGATTTTGCTTTTTTTATTAAACAAATCTAGTGTATTAACGCATGTGATTGTGTAATAATATTGAATTATTATCCGTTAAATAAGATTAAGGCAAATTCGTAGGTTTGCGTGAGTGTAGGCAAACAATGGGAAGTTGCAAATGTGATTTTTTGTTTTGCCCCAACACTCCATAGAAACTTGATTAAAAAGTTTCCATGACCTTACTAGGTCATGATTTGACCATGATATTGACGTAGGCTATGTTTAGAGCTCAATTTATGTGACTTTAAATGGGTAGAAAAATAAATATAACTTGATACGGTTAAATGCTATTTTCGTGAGGAGTCATTAAAAAAAAACCTCATCCTAAAATTTAGAATGTGGTATCACAGCTTAGTGATGGGAAAGTTTTGTGTGCAGTTTTAATTTTATCGATAATCTTAATAGGCATAATGACTAATAATTTTTATTACCTCATAAAAAAGCTGATCATAAATAGCACATCAACGAAAACAAAATAAAAATTAGTTCAAAAATAAATGAGATATAAACATTTTAATTTCGTGCTAGACAGAGAGCGCACTATACTGAGCCGTGACGTCACGCCTCAGGAGCGCCATACAAATGCTGTACTAACACATGCTTTGCGAGAAAGGAATAGAGCATCCCCTCCCTATCCCCACCTAAAACTTTAAACACTTATATCTCAGAGATTTATCAGCCAATTTCAATTATTTTTTCATTACTGTAATGATTTTGTCAATCATGTGTGAATTTTATTGTATTTTATACACATTTCTAATTAATTTGTATGGAAGTTAATAAATCACATTGCAGTAAATATAATTACCTACTTAATAGTAGTATTTTAAGTGTTTTTATATAAGCTTGTTTGTTTTCACCCAGTTTTAAAAGTAGTTTTTAAGTCTATTGACTAGATTGTACTTTGCTTTTCTCTGATTGGTCGACCTCCACTGTCTGTTTACCGATTGGCAAGTTTACGTGGGGGGAATAATCAGTCGGTTGAGGTAGTCTCGGACGAGCTTTCAAAGGAGCAACATCTCCCTGTATTAGAAGTAAAGTGTATAAAGGAATAAAATAATTATGTTAAAAATGATTGTGTAAATATCTATATTGTGAAAGATTGTAAAATAAATAATGTGATTGTACCCTAGGTGTCTGATTTATCACAGTACCTATGTGTAATGTATTTAGTTATATTCATCGCTAAGCCGGTTAATTGTTACAAATTAAACATTAGGACACATGCCTATTCTATACTTTAGCATATTAGATGGTAGGAATTCTACTAGTCGTTTAAAAAAATAGCAACATTGACATGCTTCGTCCGTATGAATTTGTCACTGACTCGCATTTGATCATTATTTATTTTTTGTCATACTTTAGTTAGAGTGTGTCTGTGTACTATATTCATGCCAATTATTACGCTTGTACGTATTATCGTTACACTACATTACATGTACATTAGACCTAATACAAAAATAACGTTATAAATAACGTGTAAATATTCCGTAATCATACAACTAAATAGTGAACAACC
This sequence comes from Agriopis aurantiaria, assembly GCA_914767915.1. Taxonomy (NCBI): domain Eukaryota; kingdom Metazoa; phylum Arthropoda; class Insecta; order Lepidoptera; family Geometridae; genus Agriopis; species Agriopis aurantiaria. Next base: position 4,411,744 of record OU611991.1, on the reverse strand, counting down.
GGGATATTTTAAAAAGTGGAGTTTAAAGTTTCGGGATCGCAATTGAAGCTGGCTAGGTTTTTTATTGAATAAAATAATCAATAATGAATATCAACGTTAGTTGATTGAATCAGGCGTCACTTTACGGAAGTCTAAAATTTGCATCACAAATATCTATAGAGAAAAATAATTTATAACTTCCTTTAGTTTGCATTTTCTTGGAGTCGAAGAATTTGAAAGAAAGGCAGGTGAAGCTATTTTAAGCCTCTTTGGAGATTCAAATGAGGTTGTCTGAGAGTAGTACGAAGACGTTGGTGTTGGTGATATGATTTAATTTTTAAGCACTAAATGTAAATAAATATTTTATTTTTGTGATATTGCTAATGGCTTCAAGTATTTTTATTTGTCGTGATACATAAATGTCCAAAAAATGTTTTGAACAAATTGTGCTTGTTTTAGTAGAAATCCAATCACGTCTTCCTGTTGCATCAATCCATTTTTGCCTAGTAGGCGGATTGCCTGGAAAACTGCAATAAATTCAATGTCTATTTATACAATAGAAAATTACGGGAAATGTAATAGTGCTAATAGATGAGACGGACTTGGTCCATATGTCTGTTAGTACTACAACAAAAATCTAAATGTATCGATATCGATAAAATAATGGTAACCACTATTATTGTCAACGGCTTGTCAACAGCTTTTGTAATTAAAACACGGTGAAATAATAAAATTATAAACAATTTAGACATATCGGTGATAGGATATGCCTCCTATTTTTAAATTAAAATCTTTGTTAGCTAGGCGACACGTAATTACAGCGCAAGAAGGCATTGTGGAATAAATTCGATGGAGCAGCTACGCGTTCAAAATCAGTTAGCAATTGTGATACGGAGTTCAACGCGTTGACTTAAATAAGAATGTTCACTCGTATGCCTGGTAACAGATGTTCCTTCTCTTTTCCGTTCTATCTACTTCTCTTTTCTGTGGTATTAGGTATCGTCTAAGTTGTCAAACAAGTCAAAGTCATGCCATACTAAAGTGATCGAGGCTTTACCAGAGAATTCGATAAAGTCACGATGAAGTTTTGAAAATAAGATATGACACAGATCTGTTGTTTATATCTGTGAGATGCATAGGCTAAGTATATTCTCCTTCTACGGCACAGATCTACTACCTATAGATTTTCAATGAGCGTGGCTAGCTCAGTGCCTCTCGCTTCAACAAGGTGTGTTGCCACATTAAAATGATTTGCTATAAGTTAGGGTAATTTACCTACTATGATGGGTAGTGAATCTTCAATGAGTACTTTGGAAACAATACTACCTTTTAAATATTTATATTTTATACACTATCTGCTGCAACCCACGGAGCTACCTGCAATGTTCTGGGAAGAAACGTACGTTGTCTGTCCTCATGACACACCCTATCGTCCTGACAAATTTGACTTAGCCCATGATCTAAGAAAACAAGGTCTAGCAATTTGAGAGTGGTCCCGCAATGACGTCACTGTCCAGTTGCCACTTTATTCAATCAGCTGTTACGTGGTGTATCGTCATCTCTCTCGAACCAGTTGTAAATTGACATCATGACATCATTGCGGGACGCCTACGTAAACATTTTTTCTCGAATTGCTATACCTGGCGGAGTATATTATTACACCATGACTTAGCCGTTTCCTCGTAAAAAAACAGACAGAAAGTTACAAACTTACTTGCGTTTTTATTAAAATTATTTGTTAGGATTAGAATATAGTACTAGAAAAAAGGTTGTAAAGTAAACATAGCATGATTTTTTATGATTAATTAAAAATAATAAAAACGTCAAAGAGTTAAAACGGAAGGGCAAAGGAAGGGCCCCCATGCAACAAACGTTAAACGTATTTTTGGATTTGTTCTAGTGTAAAAACGGTAATCCGTACAAGCGTCAAATTTAGCGGATTATAGTGAACATAAGTAAAACAACAAATAATAAACACTGGCCAAGTGCGAGCCAGTGACAAATTTCTGTTTACCACTAAGCTAAGCAACGTCGGGCGCGGTCGGTACTTGGATGGGTGACAGCCTGGGCGTGATGTTGTCTTTTTGCACAACTTTTTGTATTTTGTGATTGTAAAGAACTCTCAGCGCGCGAGCCCGACTCGCGCTTGGTCAGTTTAGTTTTTTCATGAATGGAATTATGTATAACATTCCAAATAATTAGATAAATAGACTCTTTAATGTTTACAGTACAAATTTCACGAACAGCGCGTAGCTTTTTGAATCGGTTCGCCGAAATCGCCTTTTGTTTTTCCAGCTACATAACTGTGGCCTCATTAATATATATTTAATATTAACATTCACCATATTCATATGGGCATAAAAGGGTCGGTATTTTGCACTTCTTGCAATGTGCCAGCTTTTTTCAGCAATGTGACAGGATCAGTTGGAAACCTGCAGAACGAATAATTTATGTTAGTTGCGGTGGGTAATTTCTTTCATAAACTGGCAACATTCATAATTTATTTTCTAAGTGAATAATTTGATAAAATTCATAGAATTATACCACAAATCGACCTAAAAACTGACTAATTATGAATAAAATATTTGCGAATTGATATCCTGAATTTATTTAGGTGATCGTTACAAGCTTTATATGTTTACTTACGTGTGAAATGATATTTCATCGTATTTTCGCTCACTGCGCTTCTTGCAGCCCAAAATGCTACAACCAACCATTGTAAATTATCTTTTACAATTATTTCTCAGAGGAAACACGCATTTATCACATTTAATTACCAAAAAAGGCAATAAATATAATTCAGACCCGTTTTGTTTGTCACTGATTATTACAGATTTTGACACTTGAGGTACCAAAAACAGGTCACGCCGATAAGGACAACAAAATCTATTTATGTCCTTTTCGTGCTTGTGCTGAGCCATATCAAGTTGTCTCTTTCACTAAAATATATTGCCGATCTGGTTGTGTATATCTGTGTTCTACGGTGAGATGTGATCTCTTTTTTTTTATCATGTCGTCTTGAGACGATTGTAGCATCAAGCGTCTTGTGCATTTTGCCAGTGTCAAGTATTTGTTATATTCGAGTTTTATTAGATATCATCAAAGCAGGTATAGGTAAGCAGTATATTAAGAAAGAAAGAAAGAAAATAAATGTTATTCGACACCTTTACAAAAACTTATATCTAAAGGATACAATCAGTGTCGAATGGTTCCGTCTCAGCATTAATGCTGTTATTAGATATACGTGTTTTGAAACGTCGAATAAATGTATTTTCTTTCTTTCTTTTTCTTTCAGTCAGTGTCAAACAATGTAAGTGACGGAAACATTAAGAAAATTAAATACTTTACATTTTGTTATATATGTCACAGATATACACAACCAGATCGGCAATATATTTCAGTGAAAGAGACAACTTGATGTGGCTCAGCACAAGTACAAAAAGGACATAAATAGACTTTTTTGTCCTTATCGGCGTGGCCTCTTTTTTGGACCTGAAATGTCAAAATCTGACGGTTCAGTGCCAAACAAAACGGGTCTGAATATTATTTATTACCTTTTTTTGGTGATTTAATGTGTTATGTGCGTCTTTTCTCTGAGTAATAACTGTAAAAACGGTTCTACAATGCTTGGTTGTAGCATTTTGGGCTGCAAGAAGCGCAGTGAGACAAAACGATGAAATATTATTTCACAAGTAAGTAAACATAATAACGCTTGTAATCGATCACCTAAAGACATTCAGGATATCAATTCATAAATATTTTATTCATAATTAGTCAGTTTTTGGGTCGATTTGTGGTCTAATTCTATGAATTTTATCAAATTATTCACTTAGAAAATAAATTATGAATGTTGCCAGTTTATGAAAGAAATTACCCACCGCAACTAACATAAATTATTCGTTCTGCAGGTTTCCAACTAATCCTGTCACATTGCTGAAAAAAGCTGGCACATTGCAAGAAGTGCAAAATACCGACCCTTCTATGCCCATATGAATATAGTGAATGTTAATATTAAATATATACTAATGAGGCCACAGTTATGAAGCTGGAAAAGCAAAAGGCGATTTCGGCGAAACGATTCAAAAAGCTACGCGCTGTTCATGAAACTTTTACTGTAAACATTAAAGAGTCTATTTATCTAATTATTTGGAATGTTATACATAATTCCATTCATGAAAAAACTAAACTGACCAAGCGCGAGTCGGGCTCGCGCGCTGAGAGTTCTTTACAATCACAAAATACAAAAAGTTGTGCAAAAAGACAACATCACGCCCAGGCTGTCACCCATCCAAGTACCGACCGCGCCTGACGTTGCTTAGCTTAGTGGTAAACAGAAATTTGTCACTGACTCGCACTTGGCCAGTATTTATTATTTGTTGTATTACTTATGTTCACTATAATCCGCTAAATTTGACGCTTGTACGGATTACCGTTTTTACACTAGAACAAATCCAAAAATACGTTTAACGTTTGTCCCCCCTTCCGTTTTAACTCTGACTTTTTTATTATTTTTTATTAATCATAAAAAATAATGCTATGGTTACTTTACAATCTTTTTTTCTAGTACTATATTCTAATCCTAACAAATAATTATAATAAAAACGCAAGTAACTTTCTGTCTGTTTTTTACGAGGAAACGGCTAAGTCATGGTATAATAATATACTCCGCCAGGTATAGCAATCCGAGAAAAATTTTTTACGTGGGCGTCCCGCAATGTTTACAACAGGTTCGAGAGAGATGACGATACACCACGTAACAGCTGATTGAATAAAGTGGCAACTGGACAGTGACGTCATTGCGGGACCACTCTCAAATTGCTAGACCTTGTTTTCTTAGATCATGGGCTAAGTCAAATTTTGTCAGGACGATAGGGTGTGTCATGAGGACAGACAACGTACTTTTCTTCCCAGAAAATTGCAGGTAGCTCCGCGGGTTGCAGCAGATAGTGTATAAAATATAAATATTCAAAAGGTAGTATTGTTTCCAAAGTACTCATTGAAGATTCACTACCCATCATAGTAGGTAAATTACCCTAACTTATAGCAAATCATTTTAATGTGGCAACACACCTTGTTGAAGCGAGAGGCACTGAGCTAGCCACGCTCATTGAAAATCTATAGGTAGTAGATCTGTGATATATGTAAATCAATTCTGTAAGGCTAATACTTAATGAATTACAACTGGGGGAATGTTTTTTTTTTAATTGTGTATTTCTCAGGTACAACAAACAGGTTTACAACAAACGTTGTATTAGCTCTAATGTAAAAACGGTAATACGTACAAGCGTCAAACTTGGAATGATTATATTGCACACTCTAAACTAAAGTATTACAATAAATAATAAACAATGGCCAAGTGCGAGTCGGTGACAAGTTTCAGTTCAATTTTGTAAACAATTTTGTAAAACTTCAATTTTGTAAACCAAGTTGTAACCGGTAATTTCGTTATTGTGGTGGTACGGAACCACCAGTGCGCGAGCCGGACTCGCACTTGGCCAGTTTATTATTTTTAAATATATGCCCTACTCAAACACTATGGTAGTTGTTAAATTAAAAATAATTATTTTACTGCTAAAATCTCCTTCGCAACAGCGCGTTTATTTTTAAAGTATTTATCTACATGTTTTTGCGTCATTGTTAGAATATAAGCCCGTGTTTTGTTGTAGAAATTAGCATCACAATCGCACCCATACAATTATTATTTAAACCGTCATAGTCACAGGTCATGGACGATCCGGACAATTTTGCGGGTTGGTGACCGCGAGTGATGTTATTGTGGACGCCACGTTACATTCTAGGTCTCGTAACTCCTCAGATCAGACAAGCAAGGGAGATATGCTAAGGTGGCGTGGTGGGTGCGAGCGCATCAGCCTTAATGAAATGAAATGAAATAATTTACTATCCGGATTTGCATCCATAACTTATTATAAAAATTACATTAACTGGTTGATGTTAAAAAAATACACAGAAAATTTAACTCAAGATTTAAAATGATTAAAATTGAAAATTAAGATTAATACTAAATCAGCCTTGATGCCTTCAGTCGAACCCACTCTTTAGACGACTTTATCGACCTTTTTATGGTTCCGTACCTCAAAAGGAAAAAAATGGAACCCTTATAGGATCACTTCATTGTCCGTCTGTCTGTCTGTCCGTCTGTTTGCATGTGAACTACTTGTTAGTGCATCGGTGCCGCTGCAAGTATCTCAGTGTACGTGAAAAATTAGTAAATGTGCCGTACTTACAGCGGTTTAGCGGTATAGTGAAAAAAATGGGTGAAAAACAGACATTTGAACGAACAATAATTTTTACTACGGCATATCTCCCTTGTTTGTCTGATCTGAGGAATTATAATAACCGGTTATATAAATATGCCGGCATCGGTACCTATATATAGGATATTTCCAATGAAGTTTTTTTTTTAATATAACGAATATTTTTTTTGCAGACACGGTCATCAGACCCTTGTACTATGGCTGCCAGAGACTGATATACATACACAATATATTTTTTTATACATAGGTACCTAAATAGATATTAACACCCAGATATGGAACAAACATGATCTAGTGTTTGTCCTAGGTGGAAATCGAACTCACGCCCACAAGCGCAGAAGGCAGGTTTACTACCAACTGGGCTACCGGGGCAGTCAGAGATGTCAATGCGGGCGGGGCTCCGCTGTAAGATAATCTCCTGTTGCACCAGCACGTCGTCAAAATTATAAAACGCATTGGTACTGACCTAGTCGCATAGGGTATTTTCCTGTAAGTAGGGCAGTGCGCGCGGGAGTACAGATGGCTTCGCTGTAGTACTGCTGAAGTATGACGCCCTGGTACGCCAGCGCGTCGATGTTCGGCGTCATGATTTGATCCGAGCCATGGAACGAGACGTCATTCCAGCCCTTGAAGAAATAAACAGTTAAAACTTGCACCTATATTTATATTTACGAGTAGGTAGGTACTTATTATAAGGTTAGCCCCGCGGTATTTCCTTCGATTGTGGGATTTCTTTTATGTAGCAACTTTTTTCCTTTTAACCAACCATCGTGAAAGTTTACAATGTTTGTGTTTTTGTCAGCGAACTAATAATAACTATTCGCTGAAATTTGTGTTGTTTTTAACTCCGTAACGAATTTGGATGAAATTTTGTAAGAAAGTAAGTTATAAATACTTAGTGGTTACTAGAATCAAGTGGAGATGGGCGGGACACTTGGTCAGAATGGAAGATGGACGGTGGACCAAAGCAGTCACAGAATAATGGCCGCGGATCAGAAAGTGACCACCGGGCAGACCACCAGCCCGCTGGTTGGACGACATCGTTAATATTGCAGGAAAGAAGTGGACAAGGCTAGCACAGGACCGGAAAAGATGGCGCGCTGAAGAGGAGACCTATATATACCCAGCAGTGGGTGGAAAATGGTTGATGATGATGATAATGATGATAAGGTTACGTGGAAAGGGTGTACTAAACTGAAAGAGAACTATAATACCATTATTAACACTATAGCACAAAACCTAGTCACGAAAAAAAAAAATATGAGTCACACCAAAAAAGGTTTTTTTTTCGATTAGTGCACCCTTTCCGTGTAACCCCGTACTTTTTATACCGGAATATGAACGGTTCTGTAGACTAGCGAGTGAAACCACGGGACTGAGCAAGTACTCAATAAATCCAAGTAAATATTTAGAAGCGGATGTGGTAGCAAAATAACCTTTGTAAGGAAATGCCCTTGTTATTCGAAAGGATACTAATTTAATGCCTAATGATAATTTCAGAACCTATTTAGCAACTTGATATAAAGTTTTATAGTTGTGACTCAACAATTAGGACACTCGATTACATATACTTAGTTATAAAACGGAATTATATATATATATATATATTCCTTTTTAGGGATTTTATGTTGTAAGCAAAACGGAGTATAGATCTTCCAAAAAACTGTGTTGCGTAGAATAATAGAGTTCTTATAAGCGATGATTCTTTACCGCCTTCAGCCTATAGCAAAGACTTTATAGTAAGTAGTTCAAGTAATATATTCCTTGTAGTACTTTTACCTAGTCTGTGGCCTATAGCATTTTAGCATATTTTTTTACATAAATTAATATTGTGAAAACCTGACTAATGCTAAAAAGCTAAACTAAGAAACTCGATTTACTCGATATACTTCGATGATGTGTTTTAATGATTGGTGACATTATTATTATTATGACTTGATTTTTTAATGATGTAATGGGCATTTGACCGCAACTAAGATAAGTAAGTGACGATGTGGTCTAAGATGGGCTACGTTTGCCCATGAAGTGACTATCACTCTTGTCTTGAGGAGACCCAGGTTGTGTTTTATAAGGAAAACCGAGGCATTTCGGTGAAGGAAAACATCGTGAGGAAACCTGCATAGGTACGTACGGAGACGAAATTCAATGGCGTATGTGAATCCACCAACCCGCAACTGGCCAGCGTGGTGGATATGGCCCAATCGCACTTTCGGGGGTAGGCCTAAAGTATTGCCTAAAGTCCAGCAGTGGACTATTATTATTTTTTTTTTTTTTTTTGTTTTAAAAAAAAATGATGTTACTCCCCTAACATTGATAATTCTCTTTTTTATTTGGAGTCTAATTTTTGTTGTTTAGAGACAGTAAACTAATGCTTGTCTTCAATAATTTTATCAAGTAGTATGCGAACGAACCAACAAAACATGTCTGTGTTATTATTAACCAACTTTACATAATTTCTTGTACGTGCCACCTTGACATTGCGTGTTGCCGAAAGTTGACTACAGAATAGATAATTTCACAATACAAGTCGAATCACACGCGAACTTTACCGCCTTGCCTGACTACTTAGATGTAATAACTTAAATTGCATGCGACATTGTGTTAAGTTTATACCGGTTTAGTAACTTTTCTTAAATTCTGATTGCAAGTAAATCAAGTTCACACGCATTCAGTTTAAGTAGGCTACCACCTCAGATCAGAACAACAAGGGAGATAATGGCATCGATTCTGATGCACTCTAAACTAAACTAAATTTGACAGCTCCAAAATTGTTGCCATCCTTCTCTCACATATTAAAATGAAAAGAGGGGCAGATAATTTTAGTCCTGTCAGATTGGTTTAGTTTAGTGAGTGGTATGACAGAATTGACACCATTGTTAGTGTTCAATTATTTATTTATTTTATGTGTATTTGTGGTGTAAACCCTCAGACAATGACACATTTGATGGACTGAGCAGCGTGCAAAATTTACACTAGACGATCTGAATAAAGCAACGGAGAGTGCCATTGAGGTGGCAAAATTTTGGTCTAAAAATGAAATTTGAAGACAAAAAAATACTTAACAAAACATTGACTCGAAAGAAGATAGGGAGATATGCCTTAGTGCAATTATTGGTCGTGTTCAAATGTCCCCGTGTTTTACCCACTTTTTTCACTACAGCAAAAACTGTAAGTAGGTACGGCACACTTACTCATTTTTCACGCACACTAAAGACGCTTGCAGACGTTTAGTAGTACAAGTAACAAGTATAAGTAGCAAGTGCCTACTACGCATCGTCCGCAACGGTGTGCTTAGTGAACGTGGCAGTGAAAGTGCTTAGTAGCACTTCGCTCTGGTCCTTGGTGCCAAGTGAAGCTTCATTTTCCCGCCCTGCTCGCACAACGCCCACTGCGCATCGTTCGTCTCGTTCGAACACTCGTACGAGTGTGTGCGATTACGTACTCACACGCGAGTTGTGGTGTCACCGTGCGAGTGGCTACTATGAATCTTAGTCCGACTATTCTATTTTTGGGCCTGGCAACCCTAGCCCCAATGCATTCGCACCCACCATATCACCATATCTCCCTTTTCGGTCTGATCGGTAGTATTTATTTGTTTGAAAAAAAAACTGCAAAGCAAAAAAGCTGGAATCTAGATCAGTGGGCGAGGTACGAATATTCAATACGTAAAATAGCTACTTATCGAACTACATAATATTTCAATTTCAATATGTAAATTTTTATAATCTGGTCATTTCGTATGTGTAGCAATGATTAAAATCAGATCATTTTGCTAGACTGTCGATGAGTTCTTGTGAACGGTAGGTAGGTAGGAAAACTGCGGAGCGGAGCTAGTCTTATGTATATAAAACGCGATGTGTTTATATAAATGTATGTACCCTATGAACTCCAAAACGGCTGGGTCGATTTTGACGAGACTTTCACTGGCAAATAGCTGATGTTATAAGGAGTGATCTACGCGAGTGAAACCGCGGGACGCAGCTAGTGTACTTATATTTGTCTATATAAGTATTTATTTAGGTATATTATATATCAGACTGAAAATTTTGTTTTGATCTTTACTCACCATGTCATCAACCATAATGAAGATAACATTGGAAGACTGCTGAGGGAACGCTGACACTGACACCATGCCCAGGATCACCCAGCATTGTTTCCTAAAAAAGGTAAGAACGATATTAGATAATACGAGTAACTAAATTTTATTTTAAACACGTGCATTAACTTATGCAATATTTATAGATTTATTTAATTACATCATCGTCACCATCATCATCAGCCAGAAGACGTCCACTGCTGAACATAGGCCTCCGCCTTAGAACACCACACTGAACGACGGCCTACAATGTGCGTCCACTGTATGCCCGCGACTCTCACGATGTCGTTGGTCCATCTAGTGGGTGGACATCCTACGCTGCGCTTACCAGTCCGTGGTCTCCATTCGAGAATATTAGACCATATAATTAGACCTCGTGTATTGTCAATATTTTCAATATTGTCAACTAAATGTGCACTATATTCTACCGGACAGTTCATAACAATCTTGGTGTTTGGAAACCACCATCAGGGTTTTACGTATGTCCCCACCACAATACACATTAACACTCTGGGCAGACCCATGGAAGAGGAAAAACGAGGGCAGACCTCCATATTGTAATCGTTGTTTTAGTCGGGTATTTTCACTTGTTTAAATGTATGATAACCTTACATCTCTAGTAGTTTTCTTCCTCAACAGTAATTTTATTGCAGAGCAGTTCATAATTACGGAAGAATCATCTTCATACAGCAGGAAAGCGCAGGAAGTACGTGTGTAAAGAAAAAAACCTTGTGGCAAAAACACTATTAATTCAAATATTTATAATAAAAATACAAATACTATTAATTCAAAGTTTTTTTTTTAAGTGTTTTTTTTTTTTTTCATCTTATGTTACACATTCTACATAATTATATTTTTTTATTAAATTTATGACATAATGCTATGCCATTTAAGTATAATTTTAGTTGACTTGACATATAATTCTTATAATTATGAATAATAAATACCAATAAATAATAAAATAATATTTTCCTCAAATTTTCTGTAGACTCCACAATGTGCAATGTACCTACTATTAGTGTTTGAGGTCGTGTTCACCGGTCAGAACTATATTTTATACTAGCTGTCCGCCCCAGCTTCGCACGGGTATAGATTATAGCCTATGTCACCCGGGGATAGAGTAGCTTCCCAACAGTGAAAGAATTTTTCAAATCGGTTCTGTATAGTTTCGGAGCCTATGCAATATTCAATGCAAACAAACAAACAAATCTTTCCTCTGTTTTATATAATTATATAAAAGAAAGTCGTGTTTTTGTTAAACTTTTGTCAAACCGATTTGGTTCATCTTAATTATTTTTTCAAGTTTTCTAATACTTTGTAAAAGGTTCTTACGGAAATAAAAAATAAGAAAATTACAATAAAAATGGAAAATTTCAGAAAACTTAACGACGATTTTAACTTCGCGCGTTTGATAGTTCTAAGACAGGACAAAGTCTGTCGGGTCAGCTAGTTTTACATAATTACATTTTCAACATTATAAAAGAAAAAAAATAAAGATTTTTTTTTAAATCTATTTCCATCGCCGATTTTTTTATGGTGATAATGATTAATAACACGAAAATTACTTTATACTTATTGCACTGAATATATTATGCATAATCAGTTTTTTTATTTATTTCTTACTCAGTGATTTTAGTGGCCTTAAATATTTAGTGCGCAGTTAACATCCTTTGTAATGATAACGGGTTCTGTACATACACATAAAGTGGTACGCTTCAAGATATCTAAAATATGTGTGACATTTTCAAAAGTGTTTGTAAGCGTTCTGTTTAGGTGATGGAAAAAATTGCGCGACCGCAAACCGTATCTCGGCGCGGTAAGGTTCACGTTCGCGTGATTTTCTGGACTGCACTGTTTCAGCGCTAATTCGAGCCCGCGTTGAGAGTTAGCCGTTAGGCACCTAAACTACTCCAAAGCGATTTAAAAATTGAAGTATTGATTCAAATCGCCCATAATTTTTACGCAAATTTGATGCGACAAAACTCGTAAAGTATATTATCTACATTTTAGGGTTCCGTACCAGAAGGGTGTAAACTAGACCCTGCTTATGCTGTCTATCTGTCTGTATGTCTGTCTGTCTTTGTGCCTTTCGAACCGTAATAGATAGGTAGCCAATTGAAATTTTCACAGAATATGTAATGTTACGGCTGATTAATTTAGTAAGAACTAGACAGTACATACCTCAAAAACCAACGTTTATTTGAACGTATTTTTGGATTTGCTCTACCTAATTATATAAACGTGCAAGCGTCAAACTTGGCATGATTACATACATACTCTAAAATAAAACAATAAATAATTACCAAGTGCGAGTCGGTGACAAAATGTTCTCCAAAGCAAAGCAACGTCGGAGGCGGTCGGTACTATCCACAGGGTGAATGGATGACCGTCTAGGCGTGATGTTGCTTTTTGCACTACTTTTTGTATTATGTGGTACGGAACCCTCAGTGCGCGAGCCTGACTCGCACTATGCCGGTTTATTAGGATTATGTAGTATGTACCACAAGGAACTTTTACAAGTTCATCCTGTCCATCCGTCTATATCCGTCCGTCTCTGCGTCCGTCCTAATTCTTTAGAACCTTCTGACTTATATAGTTATTATAGCAAAGGTCTTCATCATCATCATCAGATAAAGATAAAGATTATTTATTTGCACAAAACACAAGTAAATCATACACACATTTTAAACGCATGCACAATAGGTGGTTTAAAATATTTGTCACTTTGTATCATGTTTTGCCTAGTTTATTGGCGTACAAATCTAGAGAGATGGCATAAAAATACCGTAAATATTATTTATATAAAAAGTATTAATGCAATTAGCTGTCGAAACAATTTTAAAAGTCAAATATGATGTTATTAATTTAAATAGTTAACCACAGATCTACTACCTATAGATTTTCAATGAGCGTGGCTAGCTCAGTGCCTCTCGCTTCAACAAGGTGTGTTGCCCCATTAAAATGATTTGCTATAAGTTAGTTAGTTAAGTTAGGGTAATTTACCTACTATGATGGGTAGTCAATCTTCAATGAGTACTTTGGAAACAATACTACCTTTTAAATATTTCTATTTTATACACTATCTGCTGCAACCCGCGGAGCTACCTGCAATGTTCTGGGAAGAAAAGTACGTTGTCTGTCCTCATGACACACCCTATCGTCCTGACAAAATTTGACTTAGCCCATGATCTAAGAAAACAAGGTCTAGCAATCTGGGAGTGGTCCCGCAATGACGTCATTGTCCAGTTGCCACTTTATTCAATCAGCTGTTACGTGGTGTATCGTCATCTCTCTCGAACCTGTTGTAAATTGACATCATGACATCATAGCGGGACGCCTACGTAAACATTTTTTCTCGAATTGCTATACCTGGCGGAGTATATTATTATACCATGACTTAGCCGTTTCCTCGTAAAAAACAGACAGAAAGTTACAAACTTACTTGCGTTTTTATTATAATTATTTGTTAGGATTAGAATATAGTACTAGAAAAAAGGTTGTAAAGTAACCATAGCATGATTTTTTATGATTAATTATAAATAATAAAAAAGTCAAAGAGTTAAAACGGAAGGGCAAAGGAAGGGCCCCCATGCAACAAACGTTAAACGTATTTTTGGATTTGTTCTAGTGTAAAAACGGTAATCCGTACAAGCGTCAAATTTAGCGGATTATAGTGAACATAAGTAAAACAACAAATGATAAACACTGGCCAAGTGCGAGTCAGTGACAAATTTCTGTTTACCACTAAGCTAAGCAACGTCGGCGCGGTCGGTACTTGGATGGGTGACAGCCTGGGCGTGATGTTGTCTTTTTGCACAACTTTTTGTATTTTGTGATTGTAAAGAACTCTCAGCGCGCGAACCCGACTCGCGCTTGGTCAGTTTAGTTTTTTCATGAATGGAATTATGTATAACATTCCAAATAATTAGATAAATAGACTCTTTAATGTTTACAGTACAAATTTCACGAACAGCGCGTAGCTTTTTGAATCGGTTCGCCGAAATCGCCTTTTGCTTTTCCAGCTTCATAACTGTGGCCTCATTAATATATATTTAATATTAACATTCACCATATTCATATGGGCATAAAAGGGTCGGTATTTTGCACTTCTTGCAATGTGCCAGCTTTTTTCAGCAATGTGACAGGATCAGTTGGAAACCTGCAGAACGAATAATTTATGTTAGTTGCGGTGGGTAATTTCTTTCATAAACTGGCAACATTCATAATTTATTTTCTAAGTGAATAATTTGATAAAATTCATAGAATTAGACCACAAATCGACCTAAAAACTGACTAATTATGAATAAAATATTTGCGAGTTGATATCCTGAATTTATTTAGGTGATCGTTACAAGCTTTATATGTTTACTTACGTGTGAAATGATATTTCATCGTATTTTCGCTCACTGCGCTTCTTGCAGCCCAAAATGCTACAACCAACCATTGTAAAATATCTTTTACAATTATTTCTCAGAGGAAACACGCATTTATCACATTTAATCACCAAAAAAAGGCAATAAATATAATTCAGACCCGTTTTGTTTGTCACTGATTATTACAGATTTTGACACTTGAGGTACCAAAAACAGGTCACGCCGATAAGGACAACAAAATCTATTTATGTCCTTTTCGTACTTGTGCTGAGCCATATCAAGTTGTCTCTTTCACTAAAATATATTGCCGATCTGGTTGTGTATATCTGTGTAGTTAACAGATATACATTACTATAACTGTGTGATAAACAAATTGACCTACTGCTGTCTGTCATTACTAAAATTTATCTATACTAATATTATAAAGAGGGAAGATTTAATTGTTTGTTTGTTTGTTTGTTTGCATTGAATAGGCTCCGAAACTACTGAACCGATTCGACAAATTCTTTCACTGTTGGGAAGCTACACTATCCCCGGGTGACATAGGCTATAATCTATACCCGTGCGAAGCTGGGGCGGACCGCTAGTCATTTATAAAATCACTAACTTTGTAATAACATTTCTTGACTAAAAGATTTTTTAGTTTTTTTTTAATTTGACTAGATTTTAGATCCCTTATTGAAATCGGTATAGTGTTGTAGAAAATCAGTCCCATACACATTATACTGTGGTTCATTAAAGGGGTTTTAGATGGGCGATTACGATATCTGTTTTGGTCTCTACGATTTCTTACCGCTAAGTCAGATATTGCCGGGAATAATTCTGGATTAGTTTTTACGAATAAGGCAGTTTCCAATATATATAGAGATCAGCCAGAAGACGTCTACCGCTGAACATAGGCCTCCCTTTAAACTGAACTGAACTTGAACGTGGGCATCCAGTGGATACCCGCGACTCTCACAATGTCGTCGGTCCATCTAGTGGGAGGACCTACGCTGCGTCTTCCGGTTTGTGGTCTCCACCATTCTTCCCCATCGGTTATCAGTTCTTCGAGCGATGTGGCCTACCCATGAATACCAAACTTGCAAATGTTAATAGCTATGTCGGTGACGCTGGTTCTTTGGCAAGTGCAGTTTTAGTAACATCAATTTATGAAAAGGCCAATGACCGTTGAGCTAGCAGCTAGAACGTCTTGAATTTTATTATAATTTTATTGGTATAATTTTAAAAGTTGCGGCCATAAAGTATTCCAAGTAATTTTGATTTAATAACCTATCAGAATGGCAAGTTACAGGTTTTATCTATACTAATATTATAAAGAGGAAAGATTTGATTGTTTGTTTGTTTGTTTGCATTGAATAGGCTCCGAAACTAATGAACCGATTTGAAAAATTCTTTCACTGTTGGGTAGCTACACTATCCCCGGTTAACATAAGCTATACTATATTTTCAAAAAAATATAGGGATCCTTACTAAACTCCAATAATGTAACCCAAGGTGTAAAAAATAAGATTTGTAATTTTGACTTTGCGTGTTTGACAGTTCTAAGACAGGACAACGTCTGTCAGGTCAGCTAGTGTCTTATAAGTTTTGCCGAATCAAAAATGTGTACAAATTTATTATATAGATATATTACCAGTTTGTTAACGTTGAATCAATCATAAAGGTATTTTTACGGTTATTTTATTTTTGCATTATGTTATATAAAAAATGCGAAAGTAACTAATACGCATAGGTAGGCATGCTTAGACGCAAACAGCGATGAATACTGTATATCAGACTGAAGCTGGGTAACAATTAAAAACGGTGCCCAAAGGCTGTACTAATAATAACCACAACTTACATCACGGGAAATTAAATATACAATAATTTTCCACTTTTTTATGTATAAGGGGACCAGATATAAAAAAAATTAAACCTCCTTATAAAAGAGCTAATAACACAGAAGACATAATAGACAATCTCCAAACGGCTAAACAAATTTTCTTGAATCATAGGAATCCAAAAACACTCTCAAGTCACCTAACAAACAAAAAAAAACTAAATTAAAATCGGTTCAGCCGTTTGGCAGTTATATACGATGTCACAGAGATACAGACGTACACAGAACTTATAACACCCTCTTTTTGCGCCGGGAATTAAAAATAATCATTGAAATCGATTGCGTAACATACACACATTTACTAAAGTTATATATTTAAAAAAAAACATATATTTTTTATAATAATATAGTGAACAACCGTGATAGTATATACACACATTTAAAAAAATACAGTCGAATTCGGGACCTGGTTTTTGTCGTTTAAAAAATAACATATCAATATACGGTTGGATATAAACAGCTGTGAAAACAAAACTTAAATTCAGACTGAAGCTGAAATCGGATAACTACTATAGAACTGCCTAAAGGCGTACTAAATACAAATTGCCACTAAAAACGAGATAATAAAAAAAATTACGACCTGCAGGATTCGAACCTGCACCATCGGGTACACTCCCCGAGCGCTAAACCACAAAGGCTACAACAACATAGCTCGTAGACCGCGTCATCGCTTAACATCTGGCGAGTTGGCGGCCAAACGAAAGCCTATTATATATTAAAAAAAAAAAAAAAAAAAACGCTCACCAGCTTACTGCCCCAAACATTTTATCACAGTTAATATCGAGACACTGTCACGCACTAATAGGTGAAATGATATATTTAAATACCAGCGACACTTGTCTGATCCTTTTAGAGGTCCGCACTGCGCGCGCGAACTTGAACAACAGAACTGAAACAGAGGGCTTAGTTCTTACTGTTCAACACTTGTGAATTAACCAAGGTCGTGGTAATGAAACATCAGTCAATGAAATACCTACTGGGACGGCTTATGCTTGTGCTGTTTCAGTATCTTTGCGGTTTGTCTATGTCTTAGTAAAATAAGGTAAGATAGTAAGGATGAAATTAGGAAGTAGACGTATTTGATGTAGATAAGTATCTGACCTCGATCGTCAGATTCAGTGTTATTTCAAGCAAGGCTGGCAAGGAATAAATAATCCTTTTCACTGCTCATGCTCGTAAATTTCTTGCTTTTTTTGTGTGCAGACTAAAACTGTTTTTATGCTCTAGTGCATAAAAGTTTGCTTTTTATGCAATAGAGCATTTTTTTTATTGTTTTGTTTACTCTTTTTATTTATTTATTTTTGATTTGGTTGTTCAAAGAGGTTTATTTTATAATATAACTAGCGGTCCGCCCCAGCTTCGCACGGGTATAGATTATAGCTTAAGTCACCCGGGGATAGTGTAGCGTCCCAACAGTGAAAGAATTTTTCAAATCGGTTTAGTAGTTTTGGAGCCTATTCAATGCAAACAAACAAACAATCAAATCTTTCCTCTTTATAATATTATATTAGTAGGTATATAGAAATATCTATTTCAGCCAAGAAGTTTGCCTAGGTCTTTAGTAACCTAGGTAGGTTGTAACCCATAGATATATTTTAGAGGTTTTGGCGCCAATGTGAGTAGCAACGCCACATTGTATTATTTTCCCAAGCTTAAAATAAAATAAAAATAGGCTTACGTTTGACCGCCATCTCGCCTGATGTTAAGCGATGATGCGGTCTACGTTGGAGCACGCTTGCCTAGAAGAAACCGATTCACTCGTGAATCGTGATTTGAAGCCTAAATTGACCACCCAGACTTATGGATAAATTGTGTTAATGTGCAGTAATGGCTTCAACCAAAATAGAATGAATAGACGGGCCATAACCAT
The DNA here is from genome assembly GCA_914767915.1 of Agriopis aurantiaria. Lineage (NCBI taxonomy): Eukaryota > Metazoa > Arthropoda > Insecta > Lepidoptera > Geometridae > Agriopis > Agriopis aurantiaria. The sequence goes on along the minus strand of OU611991.1, from coordinate 4,393,269 downwards.
TGAACTTGTTCAGTAAAAACGAGGCAAAACCTTCGGACAACTAATTATAACCATGTACAGTACATTTGTTACAAAAAATATATAGCGGTTTTTTGTTTTGTATTTACACTTCGGGAAAGCATACGAAGACATAATTTTGTCAGATGTTTCGTTATCATGTAACAATAGTCACGTGTTACACTTCCTACGGCTAGAGACCGACTGAAACGACGTGAGCGCCGGCGCTAATTTTGTAATCTTCAAAAATGCGCTTCTTCTGGGCCGTCCATTCATTTTATTTTGGTCGAAGAGTAATGGTAGATATAATCAGGCAAGTAGTAGAGGATGAGGACCACATTATCAGTACATGTCATCACTGGCAACATACACTGGTTAAAGACCCTTGCCTTTAGGCTTTATGTTATTTTGGACGAGAAGATGTCACGTAATTTTCCGAAAGCTGCCCATCCGAGTTGGATTGTTCGGGTGACCTATTTGCCTAAGCTGGTTCCTAACTGAACCGTCTGTCCAAGATAGGTGTAATGGTCAACAACTTCGAGAGTATCGTTCACAACGACTACCGGCACGGGTAGGTACAACATGGACATTGGACATGATTTTCGTCTTGTCTATGACCCACCTGTTAGGAAATGCTATTGAGGTCGCTGAGCACTATTTTAATTTTCTCGCAATTAAAGTGAAAAGCCTAGTGTATAATTATAACACGTGCGTAAAACCTACGTTCACCTTGTAAACGTCTCGGCTAAAATTACTTGTTTTATGTACTCGTTTTACTATATACTATTGTTACTAATTTAGGGCATGTACACATTGATGTAAGTAAATTGAAACAGTCAATGCATGTACAGTAAACTTTGTTATTCTGAAAAATATTCAGTAAAAAAAATGGCTATGGCTGGTGCCCGATATCCTGTGACTAAACCATAGTAAGCCATTTGGAAATGAATAAATTTTTGGCACCTTTTAAAGTAAATGTAAAAATTACTCCAATATATTTATGTATACTGGGTTACGCGGAAAGGGTGTACTAAGCTGAAAGGGGTAGTACGCACCAATATGAACAACATTTGCTGTGTGAGCAACTCTGAAGTAGCGAGAAAAATATCAGAACAGGGTTGGTCCTATAGTAAAAGTTGTTGATAAAAGTAGAGACTCGCGGCTCGCGACTTGCGGCTTAGTAGGTACACCCTTTTCGCGTAACCCTGTTTATATATATTTTTATTTTTTTACCTATACTATCCCACGTATACGTAACCCTGTATTATTTCGTAAACATCCAAACTTGGTGGCAACTGGGCATTTATGGATTCGCATATGCTGGCCTCGGCTACGCCTGGGGCCACAACAGATTTTAAAATTTCGGGTGGCACTGGACTGTTGATGGCTGACTGAGCTTGTTGATGGACAAGCGTAACGTTTGCCATCGCAATTGGAAAAATTTGGACTAAGCACTCTGATTTAGGCCTGATGCGTTCGCACCCGCCACGCCACCTCATCATATCTCCCTTGTTTGTCTAATAGTAGGTAGTCGTGGTAGCCCATTTGGGAGACCGCTAGGCTTGAAAGCGTGAAGTCGCGGGTTCAAACCCCGGGCCCGTACCAATCAGCTCTTTGGAGCTTATGTACGGATTTTCATACCTGGCTTTTCGGTGAAGGAAAACATCGTGAGGAAACCTGCATACGTACGGAGAAGGAATTCAATGGCGTATGTGAATCCACCAACCCGCACTGGGCCAGCGTGGTGGATATGGCCGAATCAACCCTTTCGGGGGTAGGCTAAAAAGTCCAGCAGTGGACTGTTAAAAGGCTGATTATGATGATGAGGTAGTACAGACAGTTACAGTACAGACACACAGTACAGACAGTTTGGTCAGCTCTCAGCTTTGCTATGGCAGTACCTACCGTACTAATTGAATAGTACGTGCTTGCGTGCTAGCCGCTACGGCACCCACGATTACGTAAATCACCGAATGACAAGAGTTTGATAACAAAAGCATTGAAATAGTAGACCTTGGTCCACTAAACTTTTACTAGGTACACTTTATTTGTGTGATTATTGCTATTGCCGAACTGGAAACCTTAATTTGAAGTAAATGAAGTGGTTGAAATCATAATCACACTTGTATATAAGGTTACATGCTTGGCAGGATGTAAGCCGAAAGGAGGTCATTGTAGTCATCATTATGAATAACTCAACAATAATATATGATACCAACACTGAAAACGACAGCAAAATATCAGCGGTTTCTTCAAAATAATCATTCACTGCCCGACTGGAAATCGAATCAGGTACCTCATGCTTATGAGGCAGACGTGCAACCACTGAGCCATACTGGTCGTAAATATTTAATGTACTTAGCTTATTGTTTTTTTAACCCCTGAAAAAAGCTGATTGGCTTCAAACAACTAAACCGATTTTCTTGGTTCATAGCTATAAGAAAAACTCTCGATCAGTCACCTTTCAAATAAAAATAACTAAATCAAAATTAGTTCAGCCGTTTAGGATCTACGATGCCACAGACAAACGAAACATACGAAAAACTTTTAATGTTTAGGTACAGTAAGTAGGTAGGTATATACCTACAGGCTACATGGTTATACCTATAGGTACTAGACGGGGATTATAAGTAGACCTGACAGACGTTGTTCTGTCTTAGAACAGATCTTATTTTTATACACCTTGGGTTACATTATTGCAGTTTTAGTAAGAATCCCTTTTTTTTTTTTTAATATATTATAGCCTATATTACCCGGGGATAATAAAGCTTTCCAACAGTGAAAGAATTTTTCAAATCGGTTTAGTAGTTCGGAGCCTATTCAATGCAAACAAACAAATAATCAAATCTTTCCTCTTTATAATATTAGTATAGATATAGATTAGTTTTTTTATTATGTTAATGATTTAGTAAAAAAAAAAACTCTATACATATTTTTTTTATTTCGTAAATAAACTATTATATTTTTAAATGTTATACAAACTACAAATAAAGTCGTTGCACTTAAGTTCTGAAATCCAAAAGTTCCAAATAAAAATATAATTTACATTCAATGAAATGAAATAATATGACTGCTATTTTTCTTTTCGCGATTCAGCAGTGCAAGTACCGTTCTTTATTGCACTGCAGGGTTGATCCCATAGTAAAAGTTGTTCATAATGATGTACAATTGTCTCCTTTCGGCTTATTACACCAGAAGCTGGTAACCCTGTTGTGTTGCGACACGGTAAAGCACCTTTTACTCTATAAACGACGGTTGCTGGAGAGAAGGTCCAATTAACAAAAGTAGTTTTTTGTAAAACTCTAAGAGGAAAATAAGAGAGTTGATTTCGTTAAATTACTGACATAAAATAAACAAATTTAATGATATTAGTTAGTTTTCTTGTTTTTTATTCGTCTTGACATCAATTACGGGTTTATTTTTTCGTTTTATACCCGATAATCTAGATAGTTAAATTGAACGATTGCATTTTGTAATATATATAGCTTATAATGAATAAACCGGCCAAGTGCAAGTCAGGCTCGCGCACTGAGGGTTCCGTACCACCACAAATTCAATAACGAAATTACCAGTTGCAACTAGGTAATGAACAGAAATTTGTCACCGACTCGCACTATTTTATTGTTATGCCTATTTTAGAATTTTGTTATGCCTATTTTGTATATATCTAAGTACTATAATCGTGCCAAGTTTGACGCATGTATGTATTACCGTATTTACATTAGAGCTAATACAAATGGGGACCCCCTTTTGTTTTTACTTTTTGGCTTATTAATTATTTGTTAGTTAATCCGCCGTAACTTTACATATTCTGTGAAAATGTCAACTGGCTATATATTATGGTTCTAAAGATACAGCCTTTTAAAGTTAGGACAGGCAGATAATGTAGGCTTAGTAATAAGGTCCCTTTGGGTATGGAACTCTAAAAAAGTCATACAATTAAATTCAAAAAGAATTTTCATTGATTTGTTCGTGAGCATAGTTATCTCGATCAAATATTCTTTTGTCTGCGATTTAGGTAATAATTGAGTATCAAATGGCCGTGGCCGTTCCAATTTCAGAGATATTATAGCAACATCCTTTCTTATTGCAGAATTGAAGCAATCTACCTACGTGGTATTTGTAACAGTTCAGCACTACACAATATTCACAGGGAAAGACTGAAGATGAAGTGCAATATTTTAAAGCCGGCTAGGTTACAAGACAGCGTGGGTAATTACATAGTTTACATAGGTTAAAATTAAAATATTTAAAATTATGCATTCACAAGATGGATTTAATTATAAATCGCTACAAATACCGATGTTATCAACATGGATATAAATTAAGTACATTGAATTCATTGGTAAGAAAAATATACATAAACCGGCCAAGTGCGAGTTGGGCTTGCGCACTGAGCGTACCGCTACAAAATACAGAAAATGGCGCAGAAAGACAAATCACGCCCAGGTGGTCACCCACCCAAGTACTGACTATGACTATGGTTCGAAAGATACAGCCGTTACAAGGTTATAGGACAGACGGACGGATAAACGGACATACAGAGCAGGCAGATATGGAAGGCCTAGTAATAGGGTCCCGTTTATACCTTTTAGGTACCTACAGGACCCTAAAAAAGTAAGTCCATAACAACGTGCGTTTGTACGAAAACGGCCAAAATGTTAGGTGCACCAGAGCTATCTCCTTCGCACGTTTTCATAATTTTTGAAGCATCCTCTTCCTATGGCATTTCCGAGTAACCTATAACATATAGGGCTCTTCAAACAGGCCGGTCAGCAACGTATCTGTGATGCCCCTGGTGTTACAGGTACCATAAGTGACGGTGATCGCTTACCATTAGCTTGTTGGCTACCAATGGCAGAATATGAAAAAATCGATTGGACATTATATTGTTGAATTGTTGTTCATATTCTTTCTTTGTTGCGGGTTCTTGGCGCTGTCCATTCCTGGTGTTCCCATGATAACTCTTTGTTATCACATATATATTTATATCCAATATTATAATTAGGTATATAATTAGTATGTCTAAAATGTTGTGTTCCTACTCGTTGATGATGAAATTGTGTAAAGAGAGTAGATGTCTGCCTACAAAATGCTATGCAGTTTGGCAGAGTTGTGTTATAATAGTAGGTATGTTATTCAATAAAATAAATAATAATAATAAAATAAAATAAAACTTTGATATTTTATAGGAGATAAAAAATGTTTTTCGTCCAATAGCTTTTTCTCCCTCAGTTGTTTTTATCTTCAAAAACGTTGAAATAGGACAAGTGAGATAGCCGTGCAAGTGGCAACAAAATAAACACGAGCTAAACCTTCACAGGTCATTGTACCTAATCCGCCACTGCTTCAATTGAAGCAGACCTTTGTGACGTCATCAGCAGCATGACAGCAGAAGACATTAGCATTGTGAGAGCTGAAGCAAATAGATATTATGCAATTGCACAGGAACGTTATGAAGAGTCACGTGAGAGCATTGTATTATGTTCTTCGTGTTGTATTACATAATACTATTTGGTTTCACACAACACTACAAATCTACTCAAAAGTTTATAAATTATGTTTTGAAAAGCCAACTCCAAAAACCACAAACAAAGATTATACTTACGTATAGTAATGAAATCTTTGACCACAAAACACAAACATTCTAAGTTCATATACCACTACAAACTTCGACGAAAGTAAGACTACAAAGAACAAAATAATATTTTACACAGATTTTGAAGTCGGGCGGGAACTAGGTATATTTATTGACAAACTTAGATTTAAATTTTTAACAAAAATACGAATTAAATTTTTCAAAATTTAAATCTAAGTTTGTCAATAAATATACCTAGTTCCCGCCCGACTTCAAAATCTGTGTAAAATGTGGTGTAAAACTATTATTTTGTACTTTGTAGTGGCATATTAACTTAGAATAATTGTGTTTTGTGGTTTTTGAAGTCGTTTTTTTTAATTTATTTTAGATTTTTTGTGTAACACCTATGATAGTGTATTGCGCGAACTATATACTAGTTTATTAGGGTTCTGTACCTAAAAAGGAAAACGGAACTCTTATAAGATCACTTTCAAATCACTTTGTTGTCCATCTCTCAGTCTGTCAAGGCCCTTTTTCTCAAGAACGCGTAAAGAAAGAAAGAAGAAAGAAGAAGAAAATGAATTTTATTCGACACCTTAGAAACAAAGGTAAAAGGTATCAAGTTAAAATTTATATCCAATACCCCAGTTTACTGTTTCTTTCAGCTGTAAAAAAACAAAACTTGTTAATCAACGCAATCAAAAGATATGACCGTTTATGTCGCATATTTTCGCATATTTTGCGTTATCACAAGGGAATCAAATCTATACGGGAGGAACCTACTTCCCGTTGACCTAGAATCATGAAATTTGGCAAGGAGCAAGGTTTCACATGACATATAAAGAAAAAAATTGATATGGGGCCATCTCTGAAATTTGACCTAACAAACAAAAAAGAATCATTGAAATAAATTCCTAATAAATTGTTGAGTAATCGCGTAACAAACATACAAAATAAACATAGGTATCTAAGGTACAGTCGAAATGATAAACTCCTCGTTTCGTCGGTTCTAAATGGCATGAAATAGAAGTTTTTTAACAAACCCGCTTTTTCTCGCAGGACGTTTCGGTTTTAAATATTTCTAATATTTTTTATTTCCAAAGTTACCTGCCCTGCCCTTAAGTGTACCTAGGTATATTGCCACTACCACTGACCACCCGTACAACCTATATATAACACAACGATTTGTCATGCGTTTCCCACGAAAAAAACTTAGTTATTTTAAGCCATTTTGTAGATCTGTCACGGTATGCCTTGATTAATTGGGACCTTGAGTGGTGCCCCATAGTTAGTCATAGACAATACTTAATAGTCACGCCATTGTTATCAAAGTTATCATGTTGTTTAGCAGCCGTCGCAGCATCTTGCATGACTTCACAACTTAGCTAATAAGGGACAGGCTGGTCGCATAGGTGTGACGGAGCTATGCTAGGGTTGGCAGCTGTAGCAAGCCAACCATTCATCAACGACATCATTTCAGCCATAGGACGTCTACTGCTGAACATAGGCCTCCCCCATCGATCTCAAAGGGCCGGTTGGAAGCGGCCTGCATCCAGCGTTTTCCTACGGTCTCTTTTAGGTCGTCTGTCCAGCTTGTGGGTGGATGTGGGTCCGATGCTGCGCTTACCGGTCCATGGTCTCCTTCGAGAACCTATCGGCCCCATCGCCCATCTGTTCTGCGTGCTATGTGTAAGCCAAATATTACACGTCGTATGAATTTAACTAAATAATGAAAAATCTACAGTATGGCAAATAACTAGTTTCTGTAGGTATCTAATAGTTTCATTATGCACAAGATCCACTCCGTTTTTTTTTAATACCTTCAGAATTGAGATCTATATCAAAACTGTAATTGTGCAAACATGCACTCATTTCTATATAACTATAGAAGTTACATAGTTCTAAACAGCGAACTAATATATAGTTCGCTGGTTCTAAAGATGTAGGACAAACAGACAAAACGAACTTAGGTATAAGGGTTCCTTGTAGTACTACGGAATCCTAAAAAAGAACCTTTTATAGTGCGGCCGCTGAAAGAATGCGTCTGACAGTTACCATGACCTTGTTAAAAGCTGAACGAAAACAGCAAAATCTGATCACTTTTAACGTAAGATTACTACGTAGTTGGTAGTCAATATTATACTACAACAAAATAAATGATTTCATTCGGATTTTAAAAATGTTATTGTAGCTGTCAGACGCATTCTTGCTGCGGCCGGACTGTAGTCATCGACTTGACACTTGACAGAGCATTTTCTAGTTCAGCTTACCAAACGTTTGTGACGATAAAATTTTGTTACAATAGCATCGATTCTGATGCACTCTAAACTAAACTAAACTAAATTTGACAGCACTAAAATTGTTGCCATCCATTTCTCACGTATTAAGGCACGGTCTGATCACAATTTCAAATTCGTTTTTTACCCGCTCACGCCATGATGTATTTGCTATCTAAAACAACGGATTTGTTTTAAAATCGCAAATCGTATATCATTGATGATGATGTGACTTTGTGCTTGTGTTTATATTATATTGAGGGCTTTTATATAATTTATCAAAACATATAAATGCATTTTAACAATTAACTGGTTAAAGTTTTAAAAGACTAGTCTGGCTATAGATATCGTACAAAAAAATATGATGTTGTCGCTGAAAATTCAGAGTACCTACTTCAATTCAGAAGCTAATTTTATTGCGCAATTTGTAATATGTATTATTAAGAATCTAGATCATTTTTCAAAATTTTATTCGGTTAAGATTATTACCAACGGGTTTTTTTTACTTGTAGTATTTTTTAAATCTGATCAGTTAATTTGTCACATCACACTAAGCGTTTAAAAACACTTCTTTTAGTTAATTTTGCGATTGTACCGCGCCTTAAAATGAAAAGAGACGCAGATAATTTTAGTCCTGGCAGATTGGTTTAGTTTAGTAAATGGTATGACAGAATAGTCACCATTATTTAGGTGAATGTGACAACCCTAACGCAGTATGCAAGTTTAAAAACAGGACGTTATTGCAATCGCGCAAACTACACTGTGACCAACTTACCTGTTGAGTTTAATGGCGAGCCACTATCGCACTTTCTGAACCAACCTGACAGTCTCCCGTTGAAAAATATTGGTTACTTCAATTGGCCAACTTTGCATATTAGTTGGACGTTCTGTACTGAATATTAGCATGTCTTGTTATAATGAAGGCTCTTTTGAAGTTCAAATCACTTAGTCTTTAACTTACTAATGAGCCTTCTTTCAATTGTTAGAAGAAACAACACACTACCTTGACTGAAGTAGGGCTCAAGTGGGTACCAGAAGATCATGGACAAAGAAAGGCAAGTGGAAATGACACACCCCCAACTCACCACATTTTGTGATTTTCTGCACTGATGATAGATAAAGAACCTACCAGGATATTATGAACTGTGAATCTAAAACATTTGCAACTTGGAAGCGCCATATCTTGCAATACATGGTTTTACCACAGAAAACATAATAGACTCTACGTAGGTAGGTAGGTAGGTAGATATTATATAGGTACTTACTGAGGATAATAAGGTCGTAAAGTTTTGGACAAAGTATCTATAAATACTATTAGGTACTACATACGTATAGGTAAGGATACTTAGTTCTTAGTCCGATTGTTTTGTTGTAGCCTCCCCTTTGTTTTTAGGGTGCCGTACCCATCAGACGGACAGACAGACAGAGAGATAGCATAGGCTTAGTAACAGGGTTCCGTTTACACCCTTTGGGTACGGCACCCTAAAAAAGCTGAATAAAACTACGAATTCTAATCACTTTCGATTGGTTTTTGAACGTAAGGCCGTTAGCAGATATATATTTCAGTGAAATATTAAAAGAAAACGTGTTTATTCCGCTTTTTTACAATTTTATTAATGTCATTGCAACTGTCAGAGCAAATAAATTCTTGGACCAATTTTAGGTAGGTGCATAGTATTCTAACAGTAACAACTAGTACAGAAGTAACTAGGGCAACGTACCTATACAATAAAATTACGATTTAACCACCTTTGGTACAATACCTACTTATAATTTAGGTAACGCCCGCACATTGCATAACTTTTATGTCGTGTGACTGTCAACCTCAGATCAGATAAACAACGGAGATATGGTAAAATGGCTTGGTTGTTGCGAACGCATACAGTCTAAATGAGTCTGGATGCCTTTAGTCGAACCCCTGTTTTGCGTGTGGAATTATAATTAGTGAAGCTGCAAGTTTCTTAGTGTGTGTGAAATATTAGTGAGTGAGCTGTACCGTTTTTTTCGTTAAGCGGTTAGGGCAATAGTGAACAAATGCATGGAAAATTGAGACATTTGAACACGACTGTTTTTTTTTTAGTAATAGGCTTGCGTTTGAGCGCCAACTCGCCAGATGCGGCCAATGAAGGAGCACGCTTGCTTAGAAAAAAAAAATTGAAATAAAAGTGGAATCAATCGTACGGGTTTTCGGAATATCAACCATGAAGCGTTGTCAATTTTTCGTGCCCGCTCTTGCAGTCCGATAGAAAAATGGGCAGGCAGGACGGAATTAGACCATGCAGAATTGTAATAAGGCATATTTCCCTAGTTTGTCTGATCTGAGCTATGAACCCAAACCACTTTCGCAAATTGTCCACAATTAATGTGGTGCAAGGTCAGAGAGGTCCAGCAGTTGCTACACGCGTATGGAAAGCCCCGCGAAAGGATATGCACCTTTCCCAGACCGGACTAACCACTGGCTTATATGACAAACTTATCTGCTAAGCCGGCCAAATAAACAAACTACGGCTTTTATGTGGTTTTGTTCAGAAAATAAGACGACGGCTCCCTCTTTCAACTCTGCAGATAAGTGGTGGGTACTGGGTACTAACCACAATTATTTCAAAAGGCGCAAATTTAATTAGGTAAGTATTATAATGAAAACCCAAGGTCGGGTTGGCTGTCGCATAAGGTTTTTTACCGTCTATAATACTTTATAGGTGAAGTGTGCCGGAACTAAAAGCTGTTGGTTAATCTACCTAGAATACAAATCGTTCATATTCATTCATTTTTTCCATGCCCATGTACAAAGCATACTTATAAAATATCAATCATAATTTTGGCGAAATTAAAATAAATCGTCTGTGCCGACTATTAATAATAAATAAATAAATAATTGTTTATTCATTAATCATAGTACAAAACAGTTTCAAGTGACCAGGAATTCCATTTAGACAAAAAAATTGCGCCTTAATAAATAATAAATAGATAGTGTTTTGATTGATAGACCAAATAAATAGTGTCTTATTAGTATGTAGGTATTACTTTTTGAAACCTAATATACCTATAAGTACTTAATTTAAGAACTTTATATACCTATTGATCAATTTTAAGACGTTGGAAGTAAAATTTGAGTTTTCTTAAGTTGTCTGGTCACGATATACCTATAATAATAGAAAACATATTACGAACTAATTTACACTATATAAAATTTATTTCGAATTAAATAACCTACCCCGCACTGTTATGCTAAAAGTGCCCACAACACTGGCAGCATTCCCACGCTGTGAATATAAATTGTAGATATCGTATCGTAGGGATTAGAATAATATAACAATAGGTAGATACCTACCGTAATTTATTTGATCGTGATAATTGTATCTATTGTGTTCAAAAGGTTATATTTAACGGGGTAATAGATAGACACTTTCCTCTTGCGAGTACCTAGGTAGGTATATAGGTCTAGGGCTCACGCGCACCCCTGTGGCGCTGCCAAACCTCAGCAACTCCACAAAAACATAATTATCACGATATTCGTGAAATCTTTAAGAAAATTATAATATTTAATATTTTAGATACCATACTTACGTAATGACAAGCAAAATATACCATACTAGCTGCGCCCTGTGGTTTCACCCGCGTAGTGATGAAAAGTAGCCTTTGTCACTCTCCGGCCTTTGAACTATACCCATGCAACAAATCAGGTACATCCGTGGCTCTGTATAGCTGCGTGAAAGAATAACAAACAAACCAACAAACTAACAAACCAACAAACTTATCGCATATTATGATATTAGTATGATTCACCGTGATAGCGTTGTGGACAATTAGGATCAATAATAAGAATTTTAAGAATGGGTATACCTTATTAGCCTTTTTTCACGCAATAAATTTTCATATGCTTATTACCTTTTTTTTTTTTTATCACGCAATATTCATAATTTTATTATCAATTTATAAATTTTTAGTTTTTTTTTTAAATATTACTATTGAGGCTAAGAATCCCCGGCAGACGCTCGGCTACCAACCCCAACGACGACGACTGGCCCTGGTAACACACAACATACGCACCATGAGGACTGATGAGAAGATTGTTGAGCTGGAAGAAGAAATGGGTAGGGTACGTTGGGATATCTTGGGTTTATCCGAAGTCCGTAGAGAGGGCGAGGACACGATAACCCTGAAATCCGGTAACCTACTCTACTACCGGGAGGGCGACCAACAGTCCCAAGGTGGTGTCGGCTTTCTCATCCACAAGTCCCTCATTAACAACATTATCACCATCGACAGTGTTTCGAGCAGGGTTGTATACCTAATACTCAGAATATCCAAGAGATATTCGTTGAAGGTCATTCAGGTATACGCACCGACCTCGTCACACCCAGATGATGAAGTGGAGGTTATGTATGAGGACATTAGTAGAGCCATACATACGTCCGAGACCCACTTCACTGTTGTTATGGGGGACTTTAACGCGAAGTTGGGCAAGAGAAGTGATGATGAGTTGAAAGTGGGGAAATTTGGCTGTGGGAAACGGAACCCTAGGGGACAGAGGCTGGCCGACTTTCTGGAGAAAGAGGGACTTTTTATGATGAACTCTTTCTTTCAGAAGCCGCCTCACAGGAAATGGACCTGGATGAGCCCCGATGGTTCTACGAGAAATGAGATAGACTTCATTATGACCACCAAGAGACAAATATTCAATGATGTCTCTGTGATTCACAGGGTGAAAACCGGTAGTGATCACCGAATAGTAAGAGGCACATTGAATATTAACGTTAAAATTGAGAGGTCCCGCCTAATGAAGTCCACGCTCCGACCGAACCATGCCCATATTCAAAACCCCGAGAGCTTTCAACTCGAGCTGTCTAATCGCTTTGATTGCCTGGAGAATTTTGCTTCCGTGGATGAGATTAATAACAGGTTAGTGGAAACTGTCCATGCGGTAGGTTCTAAGTTTTTTAGACCTGGCCGGCGCACAGATAGACCTCAAAAATTATCCGACCATACCCGCAACCTCGTGGCTGATCGACGCTCGTTACAACTACAATGTTCCGATGACGCTGACTCATATAGGCAGCTCAATAGACAAATTTGGAAGTCATTGCGGCACGACATACGTACCTTTAATACGAACAGTATTAAAGAGACGATTGAGCAAAACAAAGGCTCCAAAGTGTTTGCAAGACACATGTCTATTGGGCAAAGCCAGCTGACAAAGCTGAAGAGGGAAGATGGTAGTGTAGCGTCGACCAAAGCCGAGGTATTAGGGGAAATCGAAAGGTTCTATGGACAGTTATACACTTCGGTTGCTAAACCTGTGAGCAGCTCGGCCAAAGACCCAAGAGCCAAGCTGAGCCGACACTATACCGAAGATATCCCGGACATCAGCCTGTACGAGATTAGGATGGCCCTGAAACAGCTCAAGAACAACAAGGCGCCGGGGGACGATGGAATCACATCAGAGCTTCTGAAAGCGGGTGGAACACCGGTACTCAGAGTCCTTCAGAAGCTCTTTAATTCTGTCTTACTCGAAGGTATAACGCCAGAAGCATGGAACAGAGGCGTGGTGGTGCTGTTCTTTAAGAAAGGTGACAAAACCTTGCTGAAGAATTACAGACCCATCTCGCTTCTGAGCCATGTTTATAAGCTGTTTTCGAGGGTCATCACGAATCGTCTCGATCGCAGGTTCGATGACTTCCAGCCTATCGAACAAGCCGGTTTCCGAAAAGGCTATAGTACCATAGACCACATCCACACGCTACGCCAAGTTATACAGAAGACCGAAGAATATAACTTGCCACTATGTTTGGCGTTTGTGGACTATGAGAAAGCCTTTGATTCGGTCGAGACATGGGCGGTGCTCGAGTCTCTCCAGCGATGCCGTATTGACTATCGGTATGTCGAAGTGTTGAAGTGTTTGTACAATAACGCCACCATGTCGGTGCGAGTACAGGAGCAGAGTTCGAAGGCAATTCCATTGCGAAGAGGCGTGAGACAGGGAGACGTTATCTCTCCGAAACTGTTCACTGCCACAATGGAAGATGCCTTCAAGCTCCTGGAATGGCAAGGACTCGGCATCAACATCAACGGCGAGTACATCACTCACCTTCGGTTTGCCGACGATATTGTGGTCATGGCAGAGTCGATGGAAGATCTCAGCATGATGCTCGCAGGCCTCAATCGAGTCTCCCAACAGGTGGGCCTTAAAATGAACATGGACAAGACAAAGGTCATGTCAAATATCCATGTTGTGCCCACCCCAGTATCAGTTGGGAACTCAGTTCTTGAAGCTGTTGACGCGTACGTCTACCTAGGACAAACAGTCCAACTAGGTAGGTCCAACTTCAAGAAAGAGGTCAATCGGCGAATCCAACTCGGCTGGGCAGCGTTCGGTAAACTACGCAACGTCTTCTCGTCCAAAATACCTCAGTGCCTTAAGACGAAAGTCTTCGACCAGTGTGTGTTACCAGTGATGACATACGGCACTGAAACGTGGTCTCTCACTATGGGCCTCATAAGCAAGCTCAAAGTCGCACAACGAGCTATGGAGAGGGCTATGCTCGGGGTTTCTCTACGAGATCGAATCCGAAATGAGGAGATCCGTAGACGAACGAAAGTCACCGACATAGCCCACCGGATTAGTAAGTTGAAATGGCAGTGGGCAGGGCACATATCACGCAGAACAGATGGCCGATGGGGCCGAAAGGTTCTGGAATGGAGACCACGGACTGGTAAGCGCAGCGTAGGACGTCCACCCACAAGATGGACAGACGACCTAAAAGAGACCGCAGGGAAACGCTGGATGCAGGCCGCTTCCAACCGGCCCTTTTGGAGATCGATGGGGGAGGCCTATGTCCAGCAGTGGACGTCCTACGGCTGAAATGATGATGATGATTGAGGCTATTGGAGGCTTAAAAATCATAATAATATTACATATTATATTATTATAACTGTACCTAGTAAACAACCGTGATAGTTCAAAACAAGATGTTTTTTTAATGTTTTTTTTATTAGGTAGTTTTTAAACTATTGTAGGTAGGTACTACTAGGTACGTAGAATACGTAGGTACGTGTGGAATATCGGGAGCGCATTCCACAACCTTACCACGTCCCGTAAATAATCATATAACTTTAGTGAACAACCGTGATATTTTAAAACAGTGTTTTACTAGGTACGTATCTACAATAGTTTAAAATCTACCTAATTCTAAACCTAAAGTCACGTAAATTTAAGTATTAATTTAATTAAGGTTGCCATATTATAATCTCCACACTTGGCAGGTGGCTTGGAGATCGCATTTGGTGCACCGTGCTGTAGGAGGTGGCTGCTGCCATCCTCCAGAACCACCAGATTATATTATATTTTTGAAGTATTGTTCCACCAGTTGGACCGGGCGTGTCAGAACTACACTCTCCCTTATAGATAGATAGATAGATAGAAACTCTTTAGGGACCGTCCCTTGAAAGGGGGGAGGGGGATTAGCTAAAATCACGAAATATCACAAGGGGGAGGGGGGAGGGGGGAGGGGGGGGTGTAGTAAGATATCACGTGTATAATTTTTTTTCGTCAAACGCGCGACTTCTAATCCGAAAAGCGGCGTGTAAGTGTGACCTTGCCATTCAAAAACAACCTGCAACCTTTCTGTTTAGACATTTTTGTCATGGTCTTTAATTTCAGAATAAAATTAGAATATACTTTATACCTGTATTTAAATATAATATTTAAAAAAAAGATTCTTTGTAGGTACTAAAAAATACACGTGATTTTGGGTGGGGGTATGTACCATGTATCACCAAGGGGGAGGGTTAGAAAATGCTAAAAAAAACATCACGTGATTAATGGACGGCTCCATATCGTGTACACCAGAAATAAAAATTACAACACGATAGAAAACACATAACACACAACACACACACACACTTACTTAACACTTACTTGCTTACCTTATTTGTCTAATCTGAGATTTACTACCGACTGACATTATTTGGTTTGTATCTACTACTAGTATATATGTTTATCTATGCTACTACTGCAGTGGTCGATTTGGACTTAGTCACGAACCGGAATGCATTTCCCTTCAAACCTTGCGAACTTTTAACCGACTGTCCAAGAAGGAGGGTAATGTTTTTGGGTTGTAAGTATGTTTCTGGGTTCCAGTAGTACCTCTTGTAGCCTAAACGGCTTGACCGATTTTGACGAGTGAGGTGTCGTTGGATTCCTTTACGAACCGTTACGGTGATTTCACGAACCGAAACGGCGTTCCGATCCATTTCGAGCACTGCACTACTGTACCTACTAAAGCAGGTGAGTTACAAAAAAAAAAACAACCCATAACACCACGTTCTTTTTCCCATTTAATTTTAATAGATTTGTAATCTAACCGATCGCCACGAGCCGCTAAGGTCACCACGCACAGACCTACCTACAAAGTTCACACGTTTCTAAATACTTGCCAATATTCCTTGGACCTTGGGGTAGCACTTTTACTCTATACCCGCATAGGTATCTAAATAAACAAAGTATGTATATCAGGGCCGGACAATATAGGTCTGGACTTCTGGAGGAGTCTCAATACCACTAATTTTTTTTTACATAGTTTAAAGATTTTTTCATTTAAGTGTTTCAATAATTTATTGTGAGACCACTGAGAAAATAAGTATGTACCTACTGCTAAGGATTCATATTAATTCTAATATATGAATCCTTGGTACTACATTTACCTACCTACATAGGTATTTTCTCAATGAGCGACACAAATAAATTATTTCAATAAAAAATTTTTTTTTATATTATAAAAGGAAAAGATGTTCTCTTATCAAACTTGTATTTATTTCGATTATGATTTTGCATTCTTATGGGTATCTAGGTATACCTATATAAATTTTATGTGTACCTATAAGTATCTATATAGGTTAGGTATATACCTACCTAATACTAGTATATATTTATCTAGGTATGCTAATACGTAGGTTTCAAAATTTTATTTACCTACCTATAATACATATTACGGACACGCGGTACTCACTGTAAAAAAACTGTAAAATAAACCGGCCAAGTGCGAGTCGGGCTCGCGCGCTGAGAGTTCCGTACCACCACAAAATACAAAAGGTTGTCCAAGTAACCGAATTACCAGTTATTATAACGCCTTCCAAAATAGTCTATGCAGCCACAGTTAATTATTGTGCTACAGGCGCTCGATAATAATAACTTGGTAATGAACAGAAATTTGTCAACGACTCGCACTTGGCCATTTGTTGTTATACTGAGTGTGTACTACAATCGTGCCAAGTTTGACGCTTGTACATAATTATCATTTTTACATTAGAGCTAGGTAATACAAAAATACGTTTGTTGTGTGGGGACCCCCCTTTTCGTTTTTATTTTTTGACTTTTTTATTATTTGTTAGTTAATCCGTTGTAACGTTACATATTCTGTGAAAATTAATAATAATATAATAAAATATAAAATAAATAAATACATAAATGTTCGGGACATTTCTGTGAAGCGAAGCTTGTGATATGGCTGTCAGAGAATATACATACATATTTATATCGTTTTAAATACACACTTAAATAGATATCAACAACCAGATATATAACACAAACACAAATGTTCATCACCAAAATGATTGTCCTAGGTGGGAATCCAACCCACGCCCCCAAGCGCAGAAGGTAGGTTTACTACCAACTGGACCAACGGGCTATCAAACTGTCTATCTAGTATTTATTAGGTTCTACAGATAGGACAGACGGACAGACGGATAGACATCGTAGGCTTAGTAATAGAGTCCCGTTTTGGGTGCGGAACCCTAAAAAGTGCCAGCTTTTTTTAGTTTTGGCTCCAGTCTTATTATCAATTTAGCTAACGTCAAATAGGTATTGAAAAATTATTAAGAACTACATTTACAACATTTTACATTTTTAAGTACCTAATTTTCAAGGATTCGTTAACGCCAAGATAAAAAAAACTTATACCATTCCCCCTCTACCTATAAAACTTATTTTATTCACTGAAAATAGTGAACAAAAAGCACTGTTAATCTCTATTTTGGTGTTTGAATTTAGAACACACCAATACCGCATATTCGACCGCAATGATCTCAATGCTATACAACCTCCTTGCGCAAAAAATACTCGATACATTATTTTTCTCGTGGTCATGGAATACAAGACCTACCTATAGTATGAAACTCTTGAATAAAACGAATTTATATCGCGCGTCGCTCAGGATTCAAACACTTGAATCACTCGCTAGGCTCGTGATTCAATCATCATGATTCACGATTCATGAATCAAGACCGTAGGGATACGGTCATAAAGTGAAAGGTGTATTTTAACGTTGAAACTCCACAAAAGAAAAGAATTTAATAAAATCTCTAACTACCATAATAAAATAAAATTATCAATAAGAAATACCTATTGTGTGGCATTTGGTGTGCGAAACCCATTAAACCGAACAGAGGGCGAAAATGAAAAAAACAAATAAAGCATTGGCTGTCAAAGTTGTCAAAGTCAGCTCAGCTGTTAGCTGTTATTATTGATTTAGGGTTGGGCTTGGGCTGGACTTGTTTTGATTTGATATTCTTTGGTTTCTATAAAATAAATCATGGCAGATATAATGAAAGCTCTTATTATAGCGTCAGAAAGAGCTGCTTGTGTTGCTCGTGCATGTTGTTCAGACTCCTCTCAGGAAGCCTTGTTTGTCGCTGAAAAAACCGAAGGAGAGGCGAACGCTCGGTTTGATAAAGACTTCAAAACTATAGCTGATGTTTTAGCCCAAGAATCGGCTAAAACTGAAATATCTGCCCATTTTCCTGAGCTCGCTGATAAAGTGAGAGGCGAAGAGTGCTCTGAAATAGGCGGAGTTAACATAGCAGTGCAGGATAGCGTAGAAAGAACGACCGAATTACTAAACTACCTCGTACCACCGAATGCAGCGAAACGTATGGCTGAAGCAGCTCACAGTAAGATAGACCTTGAATTGGATTTGCCTGATAATATTCCAGATATAAATCCATCAGATGTGGGCGTGTGGATTGATCCTATTGGTAAGTAACATTTATTAGCTTGAAAAAATTGATTTATTTTATATTCAAGAAGATAAACTTGTCTTTATCCACATGATGCCCGATTTTAAGCAAAAACAGACTAAGATCGCGTAAGCTTACCTAGAAGGAACCTATTTACTCTCAAATTGTGAACACCTCTAATGTAATTTTCTGGGAACAAATTAGGGCAGAGTTCATGTGGAAAATGTGCGTGTAGAAAAGAAGCTCTTTTAGTGTATCTACATGGGGAATCTATGTATGGATGGTGCAGTGGTTGTGTTTGTCTGGGTGTCCAATAAAAGATAGGGGAGGCCGTAATCAACTTCTGCAATTCCAGGACACACTGTCTAAAATAAAAAACCGATAAACTTACATCGATACTCGAAGCCCATGCAGCCGACAATGCCAACCTGGGTGTCTACAAACGCACGTGAATCACTTTCTTGTATGCAAGTGTACTGCATCATATTTCACATAACATTAATGGTAATCATTAGGCGAGTTGACAGTCAAGCAAGATACTTTGAATAAAAAAAAGAAAAATAAAGTAACTCAAGACAACAAAGCCATTCATTGGCCCATTTTGTGTTAATCAGCTGCAGCTAGTTCGGCTACCCGGTGTTAGGAAGGCCAGCAGCTTGCTGAAGCCGGCGTAAGCTTCCCAAAGCATCCACAATAACCCAAGAATATTGTTTTGATGTTTCGCCATGCTCTTTAAGGGTCCCTTTGCATAATGCGTAGGTATAAAAGTCGTACTACTACACGCGCACGGCCCAGACGCACACAGCGACGGGACGACGGAGAACAAACAAACCATAATTCAATCAAACCATATTGCAGCGATCAGAGATCAAGTTCGTATTGTAAAATTTTCCGTGTACATACAGCGATGTTTTCGAGTTCGAGGTGCTGGTGTCAAGCGGCGTAGGTCTGCTTTCGACGGCGTCCGAGCGCTGACTGACACGCCGTTTCAAATGATAGACAAAATTAGACAAAAATAATCAAAGGAAAACAAACCTTATCGTGCATAATTTAAGCCATGTCGGTTCTAGCAAAATATTACAAAACGTTAGTAAAACTCTTTTATTTTTCCTATGCCTATTTGAAACATATTTGAATTTTTTTTTGCGTCGTTTTGTTTATAAATATGCATACTAATGGATTGTATTTTTTTTATTGATTAAAAACCTACATTTTTTGAGAAATGTGTTCCGAAACACCACTAGTTTTCGTAACTTTTGTGGTAGGAGGCTACGAAAAATATTTTTAATTAATTATTGAATCATTAATCATTTTATGTATAGTTTTTGCGTTGATAGTGTAAAAAAGGAGGTTTCTATCTGTAGATAATAATACTAAATGACTAAGTATTACATAGTCGTCGGAAACGGAACCTAAAGTTAGCTTATTTTTATCAGTTGACGGGCTAACGTCCTTAAAGCAATTTTAGGGTTCACTTCCACTTATGCAGAGCAGAGCTGTGTAGTGGAGATGAGTAGACTTGTATAGCGAAGACAAGCGGAGTATCTCGCTCACTTGGGTGGACCGTTGGGTCAAAGCATCCTGAGCCCATAGGTCCCCTTTTAGTAACCTCTTACTACAGGCAAGCATATTACCATTATTATGTTTATTACCATATACTGTATTCTATTGCCTGGTACCAAAGGTACTAACTAATAAAGACTGCACCAATTACAATAGGGTATTTGACTACTTTTGGGAAACTATTGCACATTATTGTTTGATATAAAATAATGTATACTGCATTTATATTTTCTGGATATCAGTCGTATTTGCGATATAAATCGATGTTAAAGTTTGAATAAAAAAATATCGCGCCAAAACGCAGACCTGCGTCATAGCTCCGATCACGTGACTAATTGACGTCACACAAAACAAAACAACTGCAGCCAGGCTGCAAAAGTTTGATGATTAATTAATTTCTAATAGAAGTAATGGTTTATAAATATTGTGTAGTGCCAAAATGTACAAATACTTCCATAAAGACACTGGAAAATCTATTTGTTCCTGTTCCAATGCACCCAAAACTCCCCAAAACTCGAAAAAAGTGGTTGGAACCAATCTAAGGTTGGAACTAAGTAGCTCGTAGAGAACCCAAAAGTATTGGAGCTAATTCAAGTGTTTCTATGTGCGAAGATCATTTTGAGGTACATATTTGAGTCTATATATTTCTATTATAATTTGTGTTTTTATTGCATCACTATTTTATGTACTGTTACTTTCTTTTTAAACATTGTAAAGCTCGACATAACCTAACAAAATAGTTATATCCACTTACTACAACATACTTTTTGTACAACTTGATTGAATGTTTTGCTTGGAGAACAATTAAAAATTAATACTGACATTGTAGTTTTTACGTTTTGAGTTCTGCAGCGTAGAAACAATGACGTGGATTATTATTAAAGAAATATGCAACCATAAAAACATTAATTTTGGGTAAGTTACTGCTGTCTGCTTGCACAAAATATTTCTCCATTCTTCTCACATTTAACCTCCGGAATGTTTTTGGTGAAAATTTCTGGATAAATCGCTCTCAAAATAGCTTTACAACATTAAATTCGCAAATATCAATACAAAATCTGTATGTTTAGATTTGTGTGACGTCACTAGGGATGAAGCCAGTTACAGACCGTTTTCGATCACGTGATCAAATGTCGAAAATACAGTTATTTTATTCGCGTTTTTTACAAAAAATAAGCATATTTTTATCAAAAAATCAATGAAATATGCTTTTTCATTATGTCATGTTTATGGATGGCGTCAATTGGCATAATATTTTTAATACAGTCAAGTACCCTATTTGATATAGGACATGGGCCTAAGGGAAAAAGATGAAAACTAAATGTTTATAAATAAAACAAATCGTGTTATTAAAATAATTTCAGATGCCACTGCCGAGTTCATTGCTGGCGCCCAAGGCGAGGCCAAAGCTGGTGCAGGTCTGCCGTGTGTCACAGTACTCATTGGAGCTTACCTGAGATCCACTGGAGAGCCAGTCATGGGAGTTATCAACCAACCCTTCTACGATAAGTAAGATAATTAGTAATTTTTTGGATGCAGGCCGCTTCCGGCTGTCCCTTTGGAGATCAATGGGGAAGGCCAATGTCCAGTAGTGGAGGAACTATGGCTGAAATGATGATCATGATGATGAACCCTGTTTCTGTCTACAAAAGATTATTCAAATCAAGGCCGTAGCCAGTAATCCATTTCGGGGGGGTTGGACTTTGGTTTGGGGGGGAGGGGGGGTGCAGTAGAGCACGACCTCTCTGCTTCGCATTCGAGTATAAAACAGTGGGCTGGCTAGGAAATTTCGAGGGGGAGGGGGGGTTTAGGTGTATGTTTGTTACTCCTTCATGCCGAAACGACTGGACTGGATACATAGCTTATGTCCTGGATTAACCTACCTACATTTGATCATCATCACCACGCGGTGAAACCGCGGGGCGCAGCTAGTATAAAATAATAACATCAAATTTGGTATACAATAGAGCATAAACATTAAAAGTATCAACAGTATATATTTATTTATCAAGTATATATTTATCTGACTGGTTGAGAAGGATAATGTTTTTGTGAATACTGATCGGGCTAACATTTGTTTAGTGGGAAAGGCCGCACAGTGTGGGGTGTCTGTTACAAAGACACACGTGAATGTGGCGGCACCACAGTTGGTGCCGGAATGGGAACCAACACTATTCTGATGAGTGCTGCTGAGAGACCAGAAGTTGCCGAGAAGATCCAGAGTCTGGGGTGGGAAGTGAAGTATATGCCAGGAGCCGGACACAAGTTGCTCAAAGTTGCATTGGGTATGATACTTTTTTAAATATGTGTATTATATTTATTGTAACTTATTTTGGAAAAACTCGAGTCGCACAACGGGCAATAGAGAGAGCTATGCTGGGGGTTTCTTTGCGCAATAAAATCCGGAACATGGATATTCGAAGAACCACCGACATACCTGCTCAGATTTGCAAGTTGAAGGGCAGGCTACATCGCTCGAAGACTTCTTGAGTGGAGACCAAGAACCGCAAGACGCATCGTAGGTAAACAACTCACTAGGTGGACCGACGATATTGTGAGAGTCGTGGGCATCCAGTGGATGCAGATGGCAGGCTGCCTGTTTAGCGTGGAGTTCTAAGGAGGAGGCCTATGTTTAGCAGTGGACGTCTTCGGGCTGATGATGATCATTATGAACTTTTTAGTTTTTCAAGCATGTGAAACACTAGCACTAGCTAGTACCTAATGAAATAATGAAATATGTTTTCGGGAGCAAAGCTCTTTCTCTCTCTCTCTCTCTCTCTCTCTCTTGTAAGTCACAGGAATACCCCTAAACGATTTGGATTGGACCCCCAAATTGAACCAGCGGGATTATTATGAACTCTCTTCGTGATTCAGATTGTGATCACAAGCGCGAGCCATCCCGTTCCATCTACTTATTCGCACCACGCGTGTGAGCGACATGGCACGCGATCCTCATCACAATCCGGATCACGAACGGAGTCCATATTAAGCCCGCAGGTTAGAAGAATGCTAATGCTCAGATTAAGAGCACCTCTCCCAGTATGCTCTCTTTGCTGAAATCTTCAACAGCCAATAACGCACACGTTGTATTTTTGTCAGGTGAAGCAGCAGCCTACATAGTCTCCAAAGGCACCACCTTCCGCTGGGACACCTGCGCCCCACATGCCGTACTCCGCGCTATAGGCGGAGACATTCTTGACTACACCACCAAGACTCCAATCACTTACAACGACCCTGAGGGCTCCAACACCAAACAATACAGCAACTCTGGTGGAGTTATAGCATATGCTGACCAATCTGTTTATAACAAAATGGAAAGTATTTTCAACTAAAGGCCAAAGCCTATAAAGTGTATTTTTGTATTTTATGGGTAGTCGTAAACTACGAACAAGGTATATAACGAAAAATATAGAATGCCAGCTACAAAGTGACCTCACGTGGTTGACGGCAACGTATCGAATTTTTGTCTCTTTTACTCGTTTTCACAGGCTATCTGTCTTTCTTTGTCTCTAGTTGAGATGCACACACCAACGTAAGAATCGAATAGGGAGCCACCCCATGTAATTTCTGAACAAAACAGTCATCAATAGAAATTTCTTAGTTCCACGATTTGGCTACATCTTTTGTTCCATAGGCGACGGTGACTGCTTACCATCAGGCGGCCCGTCTGCTTGTTGTAAAAAAAAACTACGGATATGTTTCTTAGTCTATTCAGTAAGTCTGTTTTTATGACTGCTCTAGAAGAAGGATAGTGCTTTTACAAAGCATTGAACATGTGGCAAATATACCGTCCGCCATTTTGGAAAAAAAAACACTTGGTGGCGAATGGTGAAATGCAAGTGAAATGTGAAAAAGTGTTCAGTGATGAATCTCATAATTGTTTTCGAGCTTAAAGTTATAAGCTGAGATAAGGTAGTCATCTACTTATGCTGTTTTTTTATAGCCAGAGTGGAAAGCTGAACCCTGTAATATCCTTTTTATTTATAATCTTACGTGCGCAATTCCCGTGTAATTTAAATAAAACCTGTAATGCATATTCGGTTCATGTTAAAACAAGATTGATTACCTTATTAGCAAAGGCGGGTCATGTCCCCCCCACCCCATGGGCTGGGTCCAGGACCTAGGTGGACCACTAATTGATATAAAAATTTATTATACAAATTATTACTTCTTGTGACTTGACCGCGCCTACTTAACCCCCCCCCCCCCCCCCCCCCCGGCACCAAGCTGGATCCGCCCTTGCTTAAAGTTATGCCTAACATTGTGAAAGTTAACATTGTTTAAAGAGTGGTGGCGGCGAGAAAGTGGTGTGTGAACCCTATTTCGTGTTCCATACAGCCAAATTCTTTGACGCAAAAATGCATTAAACGGCTCTGTGTCGTTTGTTATTTGAAATTCTATCACATGGATATAAAGTACATATTTATGCGTTTTTTTCTTTGCCATATCTCTTGATCAATCATCGTCGTTCCTAAGGTTACAATATTGTATAAGCATTTATTTATAAATATATTTATTTGTAAGCATAAATAAGCTAGATCCAGTGTGCCATCTTAGTATTGTTCTGTCTAATTGCTTGCAAATTTATTAGAGAACACATTTTTTTTATATTCTTCTATCTCTAACAACTTTTTATATTCTTGTATTTAATCTAGATTCTAGTGTGACCTGGTGGGTACCACATCACAAACCCTAAAAACATTCTTATAATAATCTCACTTTGAATTTTGTCTCGCTCTCTCATTAGCCGAGAGAGCAAGACAAAACTCAATGTAAGGTATGAAGGTAAGGCTCATTATAAGAAGGTTTTTGTGGTTGTGGTAGCCCCCCCGAGCTGTTCCACCAAAGTGCAGAGAAGTTAAACAACAGCGTCGATTCTGTCATACCACTCACTAAACTAAACCAATCTGACAGGACTAAAATTATCTGCCTCTCTATTCATTTTAATATGGGAGAGAAGGATAGCAACAATTTTAGAGCTGTCAAATTTAGATTAGTTTAGAGTACATCAGAATCGAGGCCAATGGCTCGCAGCAAAATATTACGAATCGCGAGCGAGTCATAAATTTTATACAATAGGACAGCTGTTGTTTGATTTATTAGTCAATAAAAAATAATCAATCTGGTAGATTTAGTTGCTGGCTTGTTAAATTCCCTGAAGTAAAGGGTGCCCGAGGTCTCTTATTTATATTGGGTAATTACTAACAGGAAAGTCTGTGTGTAGGTGACGTGTCATCGAGATAAAATTCCTATAGAGCAACAATCTCTCAGTATAAACAATCAAAAAATGTCCGAGCGTCATTGTAGATACATTGTAGTATGTTATAGTTCACAATGCCACATTTACTCCAATTGAGACGTTGTCGCTTGCATAGTGTTCAACGTTAGTTGTCCGCTATGTCATCGTAGCTCTGGCATCGCGCGACGTTGTAGTCAGATCGCGGTTTCCTTGTAACTAACCAAAAAGTCTGCGCAATTTGTAGCGTGCACCGAGTTTTGGTTCGGACATTTTTTTTTGTACGATTTGACTCTATGTGTATTTTATCTCGATGAGATGTGTAAATATTTGTTCCCACTCAGTAATGGCTGAACGGATTTGAATGAGTGTATAGCTATTGGAACAGGCATAGGGTATTTTTTTATCCCAAATACAATGTGCCTTGCTGGAAAATTGAGGGTCAAAGTCAAACAATAGTGAGCTGCAGTATTTCGTTATTTCTCCGCACTCCGTTTTGGTAGAAATTGGACCTCTGTGCACAGCCAAAATCTAAACTATTTGTCTTCCGTAAGAAATTGATGTTGTTTAGCATAATTGTACCGAAACTAGCGCCACCATCGAATTATCTGTAACCTATGTCTGAAGCATACTATAAACTCTAGCTAGAAAGTTCATTTCTGCATCAGATGATCTCAATAAGTATTTTTTTAAACTCCTAATATCAAAGATAATATAACCACTAGATCGCGCACGAGTCATAATTTGCTTAGTTGGAAAAAAAGTCATTCATTGAATTCGCGCCTAGGATTGGTCCGCTCGAAAAATATTGTGCTGAATATTTAGTATCGTTGGCTTACGGCGGGGTAAAGGATGAGCAGTCAAGTGGTTATATCGTCATTGTTTAATTTAAACGTGGTTGTGTTTTCGAAAAATAATTACTTAAGTATAGTAAACTAAGACTCCATGTCTATAAAAATGTTATTGTGTGTAAAGTAAATTATATAACAAAATGTATCACTAATTATGTCTTTCATTTATTAATTAGGTAAGTAGGTTACCTACTGTAGGTAATTATGTAATTATACAATAGACAACATTTAATTTTTTACCCCCTGTTTTTATTTGATGAATTAAAAATATATTTAAAAATGATGTGTGCCTGTTTTCGTTTTCTTTTAACTCCTTATTTGTATTATTAATTATTTTTTAAAATCTCAAAAACTGTTACGCTTGATTGATGTCCATTGCCGTAGCCAGGACAATTAAAAAATATTACAAAGATATTTTCATAGTCAAAATTTAAGTTCACAAGAGGAGTCATTGACGAAAACGGAATCAAAATTGCATTTTTAGAAATTTGAAGTTGGTTTTTTAAATTGATAATTATTGTATTTCGTGGTGGTACGGAACCTTCAGTGCGCAAGCCCAACTCGCACTTGGCCAGTTTGATTTTACCTAGATAACCTCATTATGATTTTGGATGAAGGACTTTGTACCCATGGTCATGAAAAACAAATTTTAATAAAAAACAGCCCGCGAGGGACGGAGGTTTTGGCGCCAACGTGGAAAAAACGTCGCCAGTTCTTTGCATCAATAGTCAATTATTATTGTATTATTTTCCAATACTTGTGTACTTACGAGTGTTAATGTGTAATAGTGATGGATTATCATTTATTTAGTGTTCGTAAATTTGCTCAAGTGTGGGTCTAGGGCACTTTGGCCAAAAACACAATGTTTCCAAAGCTTCTCCAAAGCCGCTTGTAAAGTCTTTATCACTTTTATAGGGCATAACTTATGATAACTTTGACTCTCTTTGACTTAACCGTGACTTACTTTGCTTGACTCTGACTGTGACTATGACTTGTTTGACGCTGTTTAAGAATATGTAAACTTGTTTAATATTACGACTCGACTTTGTATGCAAGGTCAAGAAAAAATATGACAAAAAAAAAGTCTGTGATGTGATCTCGAGCACAGATCTCGAGTAATAGATAGTGCATTGGCAGTTGGCAGCATTGGTGTTCCGTATTGCTTCCGTATGTGTTATCCTGTGTTACCTATGTGTGTGTGATCAACTGGATGGATCAACAAACTCAACAAAGACGTCAAAGTCAAAGCCAAAGAGAATGATAAAGAGAAATTACTACTTGTGATAAACTTCGTGAAGTGAAGTTACAATAGTATCAAAATAGTATTAAATTAATTATTTTATTCGCTTCACCCTCTAAATCAGCAGAAAACAAACGGAAGGTGTGTTCATATATTATGTGTTTTACGTGGTTTATCGTGGTTTTACGCTTCTTTTGTTCACAAATGGTGCGCTGTGGCGGTGTATGAATGCAAAGAGTATAGTGTGGTATGGTAATGTACCCAACTAAAGTGAATAAATAGCAAAGAGATAGCTATCTTTTGTCCTGTACGGTCAACGTACTACCTAACAATCATTAACCGGTCTTTCGCTAATTATCTTCGAGGCCCCAGCCAAATTATCGTTATCAGTAGCACTGGCACCTACATACCTCTATTAGCAAGATTAGGTAGGAGTAAAGAATTGTCAATATTGATTGAAGACTGGGAACTTGGTAAGAGTTATCACAAGAAACTCAATCTATTCAACATTGATCCTAGGTAAGTGCACAAATATAATCATTAAATACTTCGATATTCTTTATAGTGAAAAAGGCAGTCTTGATAATTTGATTCAGGAGCTTTGTTTGTTAGTACTTACATCTATGTATTCTATATAACTAAAATTATAGCTTACACTCTTATACCTCGAGTGAATTCTGTGGTAAGAACTTATTTAGTATCTCATTAATTTATACATAATTATGTATCTACATGCTTACCAGGATGTTTAGGTTTCAAATGGCATTGGGTAAGTAATTGATACCTACAATGCATTACTGTAACTGAGAGTTTCACATTTGCTTTTGGAATATTGTATTTCGTACTAAAATGTAAGTATAATCTATACGCATCGACTGGCAGTGGATTTGTGGATGAGTCGCTAATTAGCAGGCTGCTCAAAAGAAAACAATAGACCAGTATTTGGTAGTAATCTTTATTCAGCAATATAATATCTGTGATGCCGCTGGAGTTATAGGTATGCCTAGACGACTGTACTCACTTCCCACAAGGCGGCCAGATTGCTTGCTAGCTATTGACGAAAAGAAAAACGATCATCATTTAGATTCGATGAACATAGATCTTGTGACTCTTCCAAAATGATTACACCTGATTTCAAGAGATGACTGTCAATTAAATTACTCTTGCGTGTGATTTCCAGAGATGAGTGAGCGCCCACACCCTCTGAAGGCCATAAACAGGCTGTTCGAGGGCCGGGAACCATGGCAGATTGTCTCAATCACGGCTTCATCAGTGCTTGCTGTGGTCTGGGCTCATAGTCTGTACAACGCTAGAGAGAGTAAGTTACACAATACATTATTTATTAGGCATCTCTAGATGATAACACAGTGATGACCATGATCATATTTTTTTTATAATAGATAGTTTTGCGCTTGGCCATCATCATCATGTGATGATCACAGTCACTTGAAGCAATTTCAAGACCCTTAGCACCGCTAACAGGTGTTTTTTTTTACTATATACTGTTTATTCTAAATGATAGTCTAATAAAAACTATAAATGTGAAAGTTTCAGTGGGCATAAATCTTTTGTGTAATGCATACAAAAATAGAAGGTTGTTTAACGAAATAACAGAATTTGTAAGACAAGTGAGAGAAACATTGCTTATTTACTCCTTTATCAGTGTGCGTTAAACAAATAGTTTGAAGTAAGTTTTAAATAAATGTAGACTATTTGTAAATACTCCTATCATACAAGTAGGTTAGTGAATCAATGAGCTAGGAATAATTAACATTTAACAATGAAGAATTTTGTAGGCTTATGTGAGCAATGGTACTAACAGTTGTCACAAAGAGCTATTTTATGTATGAGTAATCCACTAATAATTTATAATGATCTCATACAGAGGTACAGGTGATACAGAGGTTTTATCATAATAAAGGATTCATTTTCATCTTTATCAGCCTCTCATGTACCCAATGCTGGGTCACATGCCTTCTTTCAGAGAAAAGATGGGCCCTAATCCACCATGCTGGCCCAGTGCAGTTGGTGAATGTCTTCTCTTGGAACTTTTTGAGGGTCTTAGACACACCAGTTTCGTCACAATGTTTTCCTTCACCATTTTTGAGTAATGACATCGGAACTGCACATAATTTATATAAGTAGGTAGTTACATACTAAATAAGTCATTGGTGCAGGGTCGAGGGTCACTATCCCATACCATTGGCACAGTGTAAAAAACCAAACAGTAAGGCAACATCTTTGATGTTGCGCAAAATGCCACTTACGTCGAGACAACAACGTACTCTCATCAGATAGCTACTAAGACGGGCAATGTATGCAGATTGGGACCGCCATACCCACGTTTCGCCCTTCATACATCTTGGAAGACTATGGATTAAGACTGTGCCTTAGGCCCGATTATCTCATACCGTAGGCCCATGGTAACTTTTATTTTGCATTGTCACTCACACAAATACATAATATGAACAGTGCAAGTTAAACAAAGGCATGTAAAATGTTTTCATTTTTGTAAAACTCCTTGGTATCTTAATTTCCCAAATAGGCCCCAAAGATAGACAAATATAAAGCAAAGCTGTGTCGAAATCACTAAGATAAAAGTAGTAAAATTGAAGTGACTAAACACTAATTAAGGGATAATAATTCTAATTACATGCCTAATCTACCTTAGTGATATCACATGTATAATAGATACCATTAACAGAATGTTGCTATGCTCCTTGTGGTTTGACGTTTAGACAGTGCAAACAACTGAACCGCACGGTCGATTGGGCGCTACCATCGCATTATCAACCGATTTCAATAAAGGAGGTTTATCGTTTATTTTATTTTATATTACGCGTCTCTTTGCCTATTGTGAAAAAGTGGTAAATTAGGGAATGAATTCCGCTTATTGAACTTCTTCCCGTGGCTGTTCTATTTTGTTTTAAAAATTTATTAATGGCCTGTGCAAAACTGAAGACTTGTACAACATTTTGAGTCCGATTTTTTCTGTGATCACTTTTTTTTTAATTGTTAGATAGGCTTGCGCTTGGCCGCCACTTTTTTTAATATGCTAATGCAGGGTTACGCATTTACCCTGTACCTACTAAGTAAAGCCGAAACAAGTTCATTGTATCATCATTATGTTTTTTTTACTATGGGACCAACCTTGAAATTGCGAAAAAATAATCAGCTTGTTCTGTACTTTTGATTTTCAGGTGCATCAAGTCGACTTCGCAAAGAGTTCTTCCGATGGCTCCGTCGAGTACCTATCGTCAGACGCAAGATCGACGAGAAAATGTCGGAGATCAACCGCGACTTCCGCAAGGACGTGGTCAAAAGGCTCGCTGGAGTCACTACAAGGCGGGATCTACCGGAACAAGGTCTTTCCGCTGCACAGGTCGCTGAGGAAGTCAAGGATCATCTTAACTTGGGTAAGATTAATTTAATTTAATTTAATTACAAAAACAACTGCTGCTAGAAGAAAATGTTGCATATGAAGTAGTTGACAGGTTAATGGAACTTTCCATACGAAGGAACTAGCTTGAGAAGAGCTCCGAGGCCGAAAATCCGAAATAATGAATC
Organism: Agriopis aurantiaria; assembly: GCA_914767915.1. NCBI lineage: Eukaryota > Metazoa > Arthropoda > Insecta > Lepidoptera > Geometridae > Agriopis > Agriopis aurantiaria. The sequence continues at coordinate 4,361,948 of OU611991.1, read as the reverse complement.
ACACTTAACCCTGAAGATGATGAGCAATGGTGACCGGGTGAAGGGTGACCGGGACCGGGTAGCATGTGCGATTTACAATCTGGGTGTCTTCAAATCACGAGTGAATCGGTTTCTTCTAGGCTTCTAGGTAAGCGTGCTCCAAAATAGACTGCATCATCGCTTAATATCAGGCGAGATGGTGGTCAAACGCAAGCATATTATTAATAAAAAAAAAAAACAATCTGATGGCACCCAGTTCGACCCCTCTGCACTGCTCCAATGACTTATGTATATATTTTAAATAAATTATGTTTTGATGCTATCGCTTACCAACGGTGAAGGAAAACATCGCGAGGAAACCGGATGTCCAAATAACCTCAAAGTTCAAAGACTCGCCAACATGCTCTGAAAGAAGGCCCGTGTCCCATCAGTGGCAACATGATGATGACTCATAACTCTGGCTATAATAAGCACTGGCCCGTATGTCATTCTGACTGACTGCCCAAATTATTATTTAGTTTGAGGAGGCTTATAAATGATAACATTTTTAGGGTTCCGTACCCAAAGGGTAAAAACGGTTACTGAGCCTACCTTGTCTGTTTGTCTGTCCGTCCTACCTTTAAACGGCTGTATCTTTCGAACCGTAATAGTAACACACTCTAAAGTATAACAACAAATAATAAATAATGGTCTGGTGAGAGTCGGTGACAAGTTAATTACCGAGTTATAATTGTGTTATACTTGAGCGCCTGTTGCAAAATAATTAACCAATTGCTTCGACTATTTTGGAAGGCGTTATAATAACTAGTAATTCGGTTACTTGGACGACCTTATTATATTTTGTGGTGGTACGGAACCCTCAGTGCGCGAGCCCGACTCGCACTTGGCTGGTTTATTTTTCTGTGTCGAGACTTCCTCCTGATTATAAGGCAGAGCCCCTACCACTGCCAGTCGTCATTGTTCTAAAGTATGGCCTTGAATTAATCGGCCATCCATTATGTTCCAGGGGTATACGACTGGAAGAGCGGCATGATATCTGGTGCGGTGTACCACGTGTCGCAAGAGATATCCAACGTGGCGTGCGATGCGTACGCGCTTACAGCATACACTAACCCTCTCCACGCTGACGTCTTCCCCGGGATTAACAAAATGGAGGCTGAGATCGTCAGGATGGCCATCAATCTGTTTCATGGGGACGATGAATGTTGCGGCACAGTGAGTATTGACTAATATAACTTAGCTGCAAGAGCGATGGTGGCATGTGTGCTTTGGAATCTGACAGCACCCGGTTCGATTCTCGGCCCTTCTACTCATTTAGTACTTATAAAAATTATGTGCAGTCGATGACGTCGCTCAACAACAGTGAAAGACAACATCGTGAGAAATTGGTTTGTCCAAGAACCTCAAAGTTCAAAGATATTCACCATTCAAATTCACGAACATGAACTGGGCCAGCATGGTGGATTGAGGTGACAACTATTGGATAGGAGATCTATAGGATGAGAAACGGCATCTGCCTTATCCTGTATCATCTCAAAATATATTTAGGCAGGACTTGCCACCCACTAAATGGGGCCCACCATAAAGGCTGCCGCATATTGGCACCGGAGGGGCAACATTGGGTGGGTTGCTTAGGGTGTGTAGGGTGCTGCACTTTCACAGAACGCTACTCGCGGCGTTATGCCCTTCAACACTTCCATCTTGGAGCCTAGCTTACATAGACTAATGCGGTTAAGGCAAGCTAGGAGTCGGGGTCTCATCTCATTCCCTATAGAATCGGGGTACATGACATGGTGTTGGTGACGCCACTCACCACTGATGGCTCTTATCATGGTATAATAATATACTCCGCCAGGTATAGCAATCCGAGAAAAAATTTCCACTTGGGCGTCCCGCTATGATGTCAATTTACAACAGGTTCGAGAGAGATGACGATACACCACGTAACATCTGATTGATCATTGAATAAAGTGGCAACCGGACAGTGACGTCATTGTGGGACCACTCCCAGATTGCTAGACCTTGTTTTCTTAGATCATGGCTCTTTATTTATAATTTAATTATACTTATTAATTGGTCACAAATTAGTTTGTGACGTTATCGTAACGTCCTTCAAAAATACGCGGCGATGCCGCGGGCAAAGCTAGTTTTTACCTAACGAAGTGGGTAAATGGTAAGTTTGTATGTTTGTTTGTAACTGTTAATTATATATTAGGCAAAGATTTCGGAATTAAGATCAAGTCGTTTGCGCGTTTTAACGTGGTACAACGCCATCTACATTAAACATCGCGAACTAAATGTCAGGAGAACCATTCTACTACAGTCCCATCATTTTCGCTTCATGTACAGTTGACAGCGTCGCTAGTGGAGAATTTGTTATTACAACCTAAGAAATTTACCGATAACCGATGGGGAAGAAAGGTTCTTGAGTGGAGACCACGAACCAGAAGACGCAGCGTAGGTAGGCCTCCCTTACACTCCCATTAGATGGACCGACGACGTTGTCGGAGACGCTGGCATCCAGTGGATCCAAAAGGCAGGCTGTCGTTCAGTGTGGAGGTTAAAGGGGGAGGCCTATGTTCAGCAGTGGACGTCTTCTGGCTGATGATGATGAAGAAATTTACCAAGATAATGCTGTAGTTCTAATTTTGCTCATCAGAACAGCTTGTGTGAAGATGGTGACACTGTACAATGATTAACAAACAACCATGTTTGTACCACGCTTATTAAAATTTCGCGTCAACATCGTCATCAGCATCATAATGCGAAAGAAACTAATGTCGAGAATTTTTTGTTTTATAACTAAAAATATTGGTTATTTATAATAAGCTTTTGTCCTAATGTTTCATTTATTACAAAACTGGCTGCGTCCCGCCGCCTAAATACCATAGAATCGATCATAGCGAGTACTGATCAAACGGCATTGTATCGAATTTGTTGACTTCAACTAACAAATTTGACGATCGATAAAGAACGTTACTTGCACTGCTGTTATGTTTATTTTAAATGAGGGCGCCACTTTAGCTTACCTTTCGCCTTAACTTTATTCGAATGCCCTGGAATTTCACTGGAAACCATTCAATTCGAAACAATGTTTGCACATTTTTGGTTGGACTTTGCGGTTGACTTGTTTAACAAAAAAATTGAAAACTTTTTTAATTCTGACGTTGTTGTGAAAAACACAGCCGTTCAGTACCACCCAACATCTGGTGGTACTGAACTGCTATGGGCATGCCTGGCACTAACTATCAGACGAGCGACTTGCTCGAAATTTGACCACCAATCACACTAAATTGGTAGCGTTTGAGGCGTAGCTCGATAGCTGTTTTTATAAAATCACCGAGGTTAGGCAACGGATGATGTGGACCGTCTTCGGTAGGGTGACCGCAAGTGTAGTCAGATCACATGTTACAATCTAAGTTGGAAAAAAAAAAAAAAAAAAACAATAAAATAAATAAATAAATAAATAAAATAATATTTAACGACCCGGGTTAAATATTATTTTATTTATTATTCTGGACAAAATATCCAACAAAACATGTTCAGAATTTATGGTTTCGGCCCACATTTTCTAGTTTGTCCATAAATGCTTCTGTTGCACAAATTTTACTGCTAGAACATCTACTATCCACTTGACTGCTCAACCTTTACCCCGCCGTAAGCCAAAGGTTCTATAATGATAAACTAAACTATTTCGAGCGGGCCAATCCTAGGCGCGAATTGAATGAATGACTTTTGAGTCTCCAATCACATGCTGCTCCCCGCGACCGACGTGGCTTCATTTTGCAAAAGGGAATTTGACTACATGCACGATCAAGTGGCTATGAAAAGCGAGTATTTTCACTAAATTAAACTGTACTTTCAGGTGACAACAGGCGGCACAGAGTCCATTATAATGGCGTGCAAAGCATTCCGCGACTATGCTTACGAGAAAGGCATCACTAACCCTCAAATAGTCGTGCCTTCGACGGTGCACTCGGCCTTCGACAAGGCTGCTCAGTACCTCGGTTTGGGGGTGGTAACCGTTCCGGTGAACCCTGACACTCTCACCGTTGATATCGAGGGGGTGAAGAAAGCTATCGGCAGGAGGACTTGCTTGGTAAGACACAATAATAATATAGCTTTTATACCGGCAGCAAACTAACTGTAGGAGCCTAATCAACGTCATTTCTATCTCTAAATCTTGTTCAATTAAACCAGAGGTCCCCATACTTTTTTGACTCATAGACCACCTGCTGTTTTTGGTAGACCTCTGATTCTTATTGGCTTGCCTAGGTTTTGTTTTGAAAGAGATAATGTAACACAGAGAGGTCGGGCGGGTCAGCAAGCGCTCGTTTTTGAAGTTGTTTGAATACCTCAAACACTGGCACTGCCTTGCGGTCTATTTACTCACGATTTTGTGGATACACTGATCATTTGATTTATGAAAGTAGGATCCAATCTTGTGGACTTCCAATTACATCTCACAGACCACTAAATATTTTTCCGCTGCTATAGACCCCTTGAAGGTTGAAAATCTACCCTTGGGGGTCGATATAGACCACTTTTAACATGGTAATTTTCTTCTTAATGGTCTCGTTAACATGAATCCAATCCCTAGGTAAAGAGGATGCCTGGTGATCCAAGGCCAAGGTGAAGTTTTATCGGGTCTACAATTTTCCCCTAAAATTTCCTACATTATCTTGTGTAGAATGTAGTTCTACAAACAGTATGATATCAAATGTACCTGTTCAGAAAAAAAAGAGGAAATTTCATACTTATTTCTAGTGGGTTTTGTTGTTTTGTTTTTTGTTTACAGTCTAAACTCACAATTTGTTAAAACAAATTTTTACTTCAAAAGTTTAGAGTAAGGATGTCGGCCAAAACTAATAACCTGCCACAACCAATTTTGTCTGGTTATCAGTTTTGGTCTGTAACATAAACAATCCGAAAATCAGACCATTGAAGCGTAGATCGGAAATTTGCCTAAAAACGGTATAAACTTAGATGGCGTTGTAATTTGAGCGTGTTATAGGTTGTCTCGAACTTCCGTAAGCGCCGCAGTCAGCGTATGAAATGGTTCTACAAATTACCGTAGCGCTAGTATCGCAGTCAAGTTTCGCAGCATTGAGAAGAGATAATTATTTCCAATCTCCATTTCAGATAGTAGGTTCTGCGCCAAACTACCCGTACGGAACGATGGACGACATAGTAGCGCTGTCCGACGTGGCGCTAGAGTACGGCGTGCCGTTACACGTAGACGCGTGTCTCGGCGGGTTCGTGGCCGCCTTCATGCACGACGCCGGACGGACCGTGCCCGTGTTCGACTTCCGGCTGCCGGGCGTCTCCAGTATATCCGCTGATACACACAAGGTGAGACGCTATAATAATTTCAAGGAATTGGGTTAGCTATTTCAATGAGTTGGGGTGGCTATTTCAAGGAGTTGGGGTGGCTATTTCAAGGAGTTGGGGTGGCTATTTAAAGGAGTGGGATTGACTATTTCAGGGAGTTGGGTTGGCTATTTCAAGAAGTTGTGTTGGGTTAGCTATTTCAAAAAGTTAGTTTAAAAAATAAATAAAAAATAGACTTGCGCTTGGCCGCCAGCTCGCCTGATGTTAAGCGAGGATGCGGTCTACGATGGAGCACGCTTGCCTATAAGAAACGGATTCAGGTTGGCTATTTCAAGGACTAGGGTTGGCTGGGGTAGTTGCTGGTAGGGGAAATGCACAATACACTCCAAGCGGGACGTCAGTGCAGGACTTATCGCCCCCATCTCACATAAGAAGAATAAAGTGAGACGCTCTCATAAAAAAAAAAGTGATTAATAATTATTAATATAAAAAAGAGATTTCAAAATTAGTTTTATGTTAATACTTAGTCCTATTATTTTGAAATCACTAAACCGATTTTGATGAAATTTATACGGGACAAATTTGTAAGTATACACTCTCAAATAAAATAGCCGCTTTGTTAAACTTTAATTATTATTTGTGATGTTTTCAGTATGGCTATGCGCCGAAAGGTACCTCTGTGGTCCTGTACCGGAAGCCTGAATACAGACACTGTCAATATACAGTCACAACGGAGTGGCCCGGGGGGGTCTATGGCTCGCCTACAGTTAACGGTAAGTATTAACGTGTTAATTTGTTTGTTATGCCGATAAAAGAGCTGATAATTTTATTATGGAAATATTTATTTCACACGTTTTATATATTTTTACTAAAAAATTACAAGTAATAATAAATGTATAACTAAAACTAATTTAACAAGTCGCTACCAGTGGGCAACGTTCCCAAAAGGCTGGCAGCATGGCAATGTTTTTTTTTTTTTTTTTTTTTTTTTTTTTTTTTATTTATTTTTTTTTTAACTTTAGTCTGAGTATTGTCAAATAAATAAAGTGTTTTTTTTTTAGTAGTAGTAGGCTTGCGTTTGACCGCCAACTCGCTCGCTCGCTCGCTCCTCAAACGGCTGAACAGATCTTCTTGAATCAGCTAAGCACACTCAACCAATTCACCTTTCAAACACCAAAAAACTAAGTGCCAGTGTAACTAATACCACAGACCGATACACGTTAAACGTATAACACCCCTTTTTGCGTCGGGGTTTAAAAACGGTTCTCGCCACAAATAATTAACGTTCAGTCAAAAGGTTCACCTACTTTTTTCATAATATAACTTAACCGCTTTACGTAAAAACTAAGTACGGCACACTTACTCATTTTTAACGCACATACTCTAAAAAACTTGCCAACAGAATAAGTCAACATTAAAAAAAAACAGCTGACCGGTGCATGTGACAAATATTTCTTCCATTCGTGCGGTTCTCTGCTTACGTTTCTGAAATCTAGTATTAATACACAGGTAGCCGGGCGGGCGGTCTGATCGCGGCTTGCTGGGCAACGATGCTGTTCGTCGGAAAAGATAGATACGTGCAGATGACACGAGAGATCATCGACACTGCCAGATACATAGAAAGAGAGTAAGTATTAGAGGCTCACCACCACCACCACCACCACCACCACCCACTTAACGACTCCTCAAAGATTAAGTCCATACAAAAATCATTAATCAAGTAATTTTCCGTTCATTATCACCAGCCAAAAGTTATCCACTAAACATCCAAAAGACTTTTCATCTTTCTTTTTATCTTGTTTTTTTTTCATCTACAATTTTTTTTTATTTTTTTTATTTTTTTTTTGTTATGATAATTTGATTTTAACATATTTACTTAATAAAAAAAACTAAAAACCGGCTAAGTGCGAGTCGGGCTCGCGCACTGAGGGTTCCGTACCACCACAAACTTCAAAAACGAAATTACCAGTTATAACTTGGTAATGAACAGAAACTTGTCACTGACTCGCACTTGACCATTATTTATTATTTGTTATACTTTACAGTGTGTACTATAATCATGCCAAGTTTGACGCTTGTACGTATTACCCTTTTTACATTGGAGCTAATACAAAAATACGTTTGTTGTATGGGGACCCCCATTTCTTACTTTTTGACTTTTTGATTATTTGTTAGTTAATCCGCCGTAACATTACATATTCTGTTAAAATTTCAACTGGCTATCTACTACGGTTCGAAAGATACAGTCGTTAATAGGTAGGACAGACATAGACAGACATCGTAGGCTAAGTAGAAAACTGCTAAATGGTGTTTAATTATACAATGTATCTGTAATTTAGTTATTTATCACTGTATGTTTTCCAAATAAAATAAGTAATAGGGTCCCGTTTTACCCTTTAAGTACGGAACCCTAAAAACGATATTTATAAATCAGTAGAAAATCACCAAAAAAAACTGACACGTGTTACCGAAATAACTTGTTTAGTCTAATCTTACAGGCTGCGGCAGATCTCCGGTATCTTCATATTTGGGAAGCCGGCAACTTCTGTGGTGGCATTTGGCTCAGACAAGTTCGATATTTTCAAGATGGGCGAGCTACTGCACAAGGATGGCTGGAGCCTCAACGCGTTGCAGTTCCCCTCAGGGTAAGTTCCACAAGATAGATAAACTCTTTATTGTTCACACCACAAATTTCATACACACGATAAAACAGCTTAAAAACTAGTGCAACAATCGGCGGCCTTATCGCTAAGAGCGATCTCTTCCAGGCAACCTTAGGATGGAGAAGATTCATACAGGAGGTAGAAGGCGGGGCGAGCAATATTGAATAATGTGATACTTAGTTATAATATAAACCGTACATTCTAATAACAATATATACTAATACATATACTTACTACTTAAAATTACGATACTAATACTTATATTACTTAAGATTACGATAATATACTAATACATAAAACATAAAATTAATAAATATGATTAGTTACACAAACAACAACAGCTTCAACAAGGTGGCAACTGAGACAAATAAAACTGCTTTACACGGTGAACTTGCATGTGAACTTACTGCGGTCCCCAAGCCGTCTGGCAAGCGTGGGGATTATGGCAACACCCCTCTCTAACAGGGAGGTCGGGAGTTTTGGCGCCAACGTGGAAAAAAAAAACATGTCGGCTCGTCGGATTATTTTCCTAAACTTGTGTATTTTCGAGTGTTAATGTGTACTAAATGGTGAATTATTATTCATTAAGTGCTCGTAAACGTGCTCGAGTGTGGTAAGTGATATAACGAGGTGAAACGTGTCTTTTCGTGTTGTTTCCAAAACTCCATAGGAGCCTCTTGTAAAGTCTCCACCACTTTATAGGGGCACGAGTTTGACTTGACCGTGACTTACTTACCTTGACTCTGACTGTGACTATGACTTGTTTGACGCTATTAAGACTATGCAAACTGTTTAATATTACGACTAAAGGACATTGCATCCACGGTCATGAAAATATTAACAAAAAAAAAAAAAAGAGGGAGGTCTTTGATCAACGTTTACTGGCTGAAGATGTGATGTGTATAGTGCATTGATATTAGAAAAAAAAATGTTAGAAATATCTTTAATATGGACCGGGTATGTCCTAAAACTTGACTGATAATCCTATACCCCACCAAAGACACTAAATTAGCTAAAGGTAAGCCAAAGGTCCTAAATTTTCAGCATAACCTTTTTCGAGCGGGCCAATCCTAGGTGCAAATTGAATGAATAACTTTTGATACAATCACAAGCGCCATACAATACCCCCCTCTCCCTCGCGATCGACGTGGCTTACGTCGTGCCCAAGTTAATAATGACACGTGCGCGATCAAGTGGTTATATTATCTTTGAATGCACCCACCTTGCAGCTTGCAAGCAGTTTTGAAAATATAGTCGACGAAGAGATCTCAGATAATGTTACTTTGTAAATATTCGGGACATAAATATACGGGGTATTTTTTCACACACGGTCATCTGACCCCAAACTTAGCAAAGCTTGTGATATGGCTGCCAGAGACTGATATACATACATATATAGTTTTAAATATAGATATTAACAACCAGATATAGAGCAAACACAAATGTTCATCCCATAAATGTTTGTCCTAGGTGGGAATCGAACCCACGCCCCCTAGCTCAGAAGGTAGGTTCACTACCATCTGGACCAACGGGCTACTTGCACTGCAGCTCCGTAAAGGTGGGTTAAAACCTCCAACGAAAAAAGAAGGACATTAAAAGTTAACGTTTGTATCATGCCTGTGTATGTGCATTATTTTGACAAAGAAATCAGAACCTGATTATTCCAGGATCCACATATGTGTGACGCACGCACACACGCAAGCCGGTATCGCGGACAAGTTCATATCGGACGTGCGACGAGCCGCCGACGTCTGTCTCAAGAGCGGAACCGAGCCCGTACAAGGAAAGGTAAGCCATTAACTGATCGCTGGAACACGGTTATTTCCTTACAAACATACTTATAGTTAAAATCATAAATTCTTACATTATGCACAGCGGATTTATGTGTCTCTGAAGTTTTTAAAAAATAAATAATAGGATTGCGTTTGGCCACCATCACGCCTGATGTTAAGCGATGATGCGGTCTACGGTGGAGCACGCTTGCCTAGAAGAAACCGATTCACTCGTGGTTTGAAGACACTCAGATTGTAATCATCGGGGAACACCCATTTAGGCAGCGCATTCCACTGACTAGCAGTTCGCACAATAAATGTGGATTCAAAGCGCTTCGTACGGGTTTTCGGAATATCAACCATAAAGCGGTGACGATTTTTTGTGCCCGCTCTGGCAGTCCGATAGAAAAATGGGCAGGAGGGAATTAGATCGTGCAGATCCGATGCACGCTCTCCGAAATGCACATCCCTTGCGACACAAAAATTGCCACCAGCCAACGTCAAAGGCACAAACATACGCTGTGTCTACTGTACCAAAGATGTAAACAAAGAAAATATGCTTTGATTAGGTATATAGTTTGGATTTGCCTTTAACTCGAGCTGGTGCCTTAAGTCTGCCAATAACTGAAGGGGAAACATGTATTGCACACATTGACATATATTTGCTAGTTCTACAAACGCACACTTCAATATTGAGCGGCACACAACTGTAAACGATATGATCAAATCATAGATAAACATATATACCGACCAACGGGTGTAACTGCTAAAGGGGAAACTGTAGGTTCAATATTTCTTTCTGAAAGAAATGTGATCTTACAAATAAAAAAACTGGTTGACAAACCTTGCGTGATTTAAATGACCCCAATGAGTTATTTTTTTTTTATTTTCAGATGGCGATATATGGCGTGGCACAAGGCATTTCCGACCGGAGTCTAGTCTCAGACATTACGAAATATTTCATCGATTCCATGTACTACCTGCCGAAGCCCGACGACGAAAACTGAATAATCCTTAAAAATAAGCATTGTTTATTCAGTCGAGCGATGCCCAATATGACCCTGGGGTGCGTTCAGAGGATGCGTCAGAGCGCGCCTAGAGTGCAACTTAGCAGTTCAAAAACATCAGTGTGAAAAACAACCGTGACAAAACTGGACCTTAATTTTTTTTGTTTAATTATTTGGTTCTTTAATTGAATGTGACACCCTTAATACTACAAAATATATTATATAAGGATCGTTCATCGACCATTCTAAAAGCTGTGAACGCGCATTTGAGCGCACACCTCGGTTGCAACGAAACAACCGTCAAAATAGATGGTTAAAAAACACTTACGTTTATGTGTCCGTAATAATTACGGAAAGTTTTAACATTCGCGTTGATATTTATTTGACCAAGTATATTTTTGTTTTAGTTTCAATTGAAAAAAATTGCTAGGTTTGGTACAAAACAGATCTATATAAAAACTAGCTGCGCCCTGCAGTTTCACCCGCGATGTAAAGTTTTCTGAATTTTCCAATTTTCTGCTCAATTTTCTTAATCTTTCTTTCCGTAAGAACTTTCTACAAAGTATAGGAAAACTTAAAAAAAAAGATGAATGAAATCAGTAAAGTCGTTCTCAAGTTATGGCGTGTTTACGACTTTACCGATTTAATTCATCTTTTTAAGTTTTCTAACGCTTTGTAAAAGGTTCTTAAAGAAAAAAAATATATAAAGAAAATTGCGCAGAAAATTTGAAAATTTCCGAAAACCTAACTTCGATTTTAACTTCGCGCGTTTGATAAATGTGAATTTACCAGACAGCATTTTTTTTACATTAATAACTAAGACAGGACAACGTCTAACGGCTCAGCTAGTGCAATAATAATTAATTGCTTTCCAGTTCTAAGTGATAATCTGTGAAAGCAACAATACTAATTTATGAGGTTATAAAACAACAGTCGTTCCGTTCATTAAGGCGAGTGCGAAAAACAACGAAAAAACTGGTCTTCTATCCCCTGAACGCAGCCCTGCCTTAGGCTGTCTCCAAGGTCTTAAGACATTGCCAAAGCAGACAGCCGCAGAGAGAGAGAGAGAGAGAGATATATATATATATATATACATTGTTATTTTTTGTGGGTAGTAAGGTGTAATGGTCAGTCAACTAATAATCTAATGAAGCATTATAAAATATTGATAATTACTAATAAGTTTATTAGTTACGTAAGGTTTAACATTTTGGTCTGTAACGTCGCTCCATCGCACCAATATTGAATAAAATGTGGTGATGGTTTTTTAGATATATAGATAAATATGAGCGATTTTTCTGCGTGTTAACTCGTGTGACGGTTAGCGACGCAGGACTTTACAATAAATGACGCGTGCGCATGTATAACTACGCGTCACCAGACGACAGCGCAGGAGAAAATCAAGCCAAAAAAAAAAAAAAATTGATATCTTTTCACTTCCATTCAAGTATTGCGTAAGCAGAATTTTAGTAATTTAAAACCCTTTTCCCCTATAAGCAAAAGTAAGCAAAGCTCTTACCATTACGCAATTGCTCTTATGCTTACGTAAACTTTGTTTTTTAAATCCGTTCAGATATTGTTTATTGTTATTCATGAGTCCAGAAATAAGGAATTTCTAGACCGTAATGTATTTTAATGCCCATTGTGCAATTTTTGCAAAAAAACAGAAAAAGTCAGTAAACAAATATTGCTGACGTGATCACCACCCAAAACCCCCTTTCGTTCCCCGCGTCATAAAAATAAGTAAAGCAACCCCCTTCCACCCCCCTTTGGTTCGTAATATTTGAATGGGGGCCATTCAAGCGGTGCCAAGAGGTTCATTGTAACGGAACAAATTAAGCCGGGTAAACACTAACGGCCTTACTTAAAAACATTCTCGCAGTTGTTGAGATGATGCTCAACGGACGATCAGCGAAAATTACACCTAAAAAGGAATTTCGCTGTTGAGAGGGCATTGAGAGCTCTCAAATAACTGTCAAAATTTAACCAATAAGAGAACGAACACGGGAATAAGTTGCTTGATGTATCAGCAAATGCTAATTCATCATGCTATAAAATGTATGTTCGCTTTGCGTGGAGTTGTTAACGCAAGTGTTGGCGAACGAAGGTGCGGTATCCATCGACGAAACTGCCTGCTCGCGTTCGTTCACTTGTACCCAAAATACCAATCCCAGGTGGTATTTGATTTGATCAAATGAGGGCCAGTATTTGTGATATTTGCATCACAATTTTGCGTCAATTGTGATAATTATACTCATGATTTGTCCGAAGAGATTAGCTTTTTATTTAGTTTACATGTAGTAGACACACGGTGTCGCCATCTGCACTGTATTTGAGACTTTTTTTTTTTTTTTTTTATGGTATCACTTCAACCTTCCTATAACCTCCATTACACTTTCAGTGCTCCGCCATTCCGCACGCGTCAAATTGTGTTGCGCATTTATTATTTTCTTATACTCAAAAAATCAACATAGTTAAACGTACTCGTGCTGTTTTTCAAAGACAAGTCCATAGCAAATAAAATTAGAACAAAAGTTAATGCGCACACGACGCAGAGATCAACATAATAACATCGTGATCGTCGAGGAGACTGTCAACGTTTTCTTCACCGGACACATCGCGATCGTCATCACGCTCGAGCTTTGTTTCGAGTATACGATCGTTATTAGGTACGGCTCCGCAATATTCGTGCTTCTATCGTGTTTATGGCGCCGCAAAGTCACCGCCGCCGCCGGTGCCATGCTGGAATCAACGCCGCCGGACACGCTATGCATAGAAGGTAAATAAATTTTCAAATACCCACATATTCGTTTTAATTCAGTATGTTTGTTATCTTCCTGTTAACAAACTTGTTATCTTCTGTCTTTGACGTTATAACATAGTGTTGCGGGTAGTCCGTGGGACTATCACTTTACTATAATTAACGTGCATAATTAAGTAAAAGTGATGATGCGGTCATTCTCTGGGAATGTCACTTCATTGCTGGTGCTAAAAGACACTAAACAACAGCAATAAATTATATTCATATTAATTTATTTTAGCATTCCACAATTACTAGCGCGTCTGTAACAGATGTGTCTGTAATAAACAGACGTGTCATCTTGTCTTTTACGTTATCATATAGTGTTGCGGGTAGTCTGTGGGACTATCACTTTACTATAATAAACGTACCTACATAGTTAAGTAAAAGTGATGATGCGGTCATTCTCTGGGAATGTCACTTCATTGCTAATGCTAAAGGACACTAAACTACAGCATTAGATTACTAGTGCGTTTGTACGTGACGTGTACTAGTGTGTTTGAACGTGTTATGTTTGTCTTTTACGTTATAATATAGCGCTGCGGGTAATCTGTGGGATTATCAGGTTGCTATAATTAACGTAGTTAATCTTTTACGTTATAGTGTTGCGGGTAGTCTGTGGGACTATCACTTTACTATAATAAACGTACCTACATAGTTAAGTAAAAGTGATGATGCGGTCATTCTCTGGGAATGTCACTTCATTGCTAATGCTAAAGGACACTAAACTACAGCATTAGATTACTAGTGCGTTTGTACGTGACGTGTACTAGTGTGTTTGAACGTGTTATGTTTGTCTTTTACGTTATAATATAGCGCTGCGGGTAATCTGTGGGATTATCACTTTGCTATAATTGACGTAGTTAATATTTTACTTTCTGATGTAGTGCTGCGGGTAGTCTGTGGGACTATCACTTTACTATAATTTTATCAACTTATGACGATGCGGTCATTCCTTGGAAATGTCACTTCATTGCTAATGCTTATGTACTAAAACACACTAAACAAAAGCATACATAGCAAGCATAGCATATCAAGCATAGCATAGCAAGCATACATTACTAATGCGGTCAGCTATTAGGGCTGTCACTTTATTAATAATTGCTTAAGTATTAATTTAGAAGGGCGGGCAGCCTTACAGGCTGTAACTTACCAAAAATATAGTTACTATATCTATGTATACTATTTTAGTCGATGTCTTTTGGGTAACTTTGGTGTGCCAACACCGTCGACAAGAACCACTGCCACTGTTGCCACCGACAACGCTACCACCGGCGCCGCTATCACCGGCGCCGCGCTATTACCATCCACCAGTACTGCGGCTACCGTCAAGCTGCTCTCAGCTGGTGCAGTCTCCCCCCCTCGGGGTACATCAGCACCCGCCACCTGCGCCAGAGTTGATCTGGCGCCATGTAATACAAACCCGACACCGAATCTTGATGATCAAGATTTGATGACGAACTCCTTTTAATAGCTAGGACGGGTTTGCCGAAAGATATTTGCAGTTAACTTACGGATAAGTATATCATCATCATTATCAGCTTATCATGTTTCCACTGCTGGGAATCAGGCATTCTCTCAGAGAGTTGAGTGAGGATGAGCCCTAATCGACCATGCTGGACCAGTGCATATTAGTGAATAAGTGGATGGTATGTACTACCGGAAAAATGCACTTTGATTGAAGCACACACTCTCAATCTGGAAGTGGTAGCGGTTGTCTCCGAGGCTGTGCTTAAAACAGACAACGGCAGCGAGCTCAGTATAAATAACGCACAGCTACACTATCAGGCTTAACTACGGCTCTCTCACTATGTGTGTCGTGAGAACTAAAAATACTGCTCTTATTCAAATATTGAGGGACCTACCTACCTACAAGAATCGCCACTCCAACTCATCGAAGTCGTCGTCGCGTCCGGCGCAGAATCGCAACAGCAACCGCCGTTAGACACGATAAAATACAGGGTAGAATTTAACACTTTCGCAATCATAAGTGCGACAGTATTACCTATACTATCTTGGATAGAAGGGTATTATATACCTTTTTTTCTCGTCAAGTGAAACAAACAAACGTCCTGCAGCAAGAATGCTTGCCGCTACGGAACAAATTATATACGAACTTGCCATTCGTAATATTTTCACAACTGAAGTCATTGTGAAATGTCAGCTTTTATAAGAACAATTCTTATCTACTGTATTTTTAGTGCAAAAAAAAAAAAAAAAAAAAAAAAAAAAAAAAAAAAAAAAAAAAAAAAAAAAAAAAGTAACAGCAAATATAGATTTACACTAAATTCTAAATCATTAAAATAAATTCATTAACACTTCTCAATTAAAGCTTGAGGATAGAACGGCCTTAAAACATGTTTCCAGAATGTTTCATGAGCACCAGATGCTTATTCTTTTATACGCATACATGCTGCGTAAAAGAAGTATCTGCGTTTTTTTCAATTTGACGAGAAAACATACAAATTCAATGTTTTGCCCTTTGGGTCAAGTACAGCCTCGTTCGTTTTCAGGAAGATTAAATTGTGAAACTGCTGATTTTACTGCGATCTTGTGTCCATTTATTAAAAAAAATTCTGGATTATACTTCATTAATACCGAATAGTCTAGAATCATGTTTAGAAAACATTCAACGACACAACTAAACTTTTAGAGGCCATAGGTTGTATTATGTCTTCCCGGATACAACAAGTAAATTCCTGGGCTTCCTAACCGATTGACCTATCCTATAGACTAGGTACTCTAATACTGTAGAATTAGAGAATTCGTTCATCGTTTGGTAAGGATACTTACATCGACCTGCCCAGCCGTCAAACACAGTTGGCCTTATACAAAAGAAAACTGGAGTGATGTAAATATTTAACCTTGAAAGATGACGAGTATTATGACAACATGAGCATGCCGTCATTAATATTTCCAGGTCTTAAATGGCGGTCTCATACGATAGTTCACCCCAGAACTGACATTAATCAAAATAAGTTTTAAATCTATTAAGATGCCTCAACTACGGGATGGAGAACCTGCACCCTGAACCTGGATGGACAGCGAATTTTTATGACATATGCATGATGAAATAAAAAATTCTGGTTGTCCTTTTCGTTGGTTTTGTCAAAATTCTATCATGTCTAACAAATTATTTTACGGATTGACAATACTACTGACGACATTTCTTGCACAACTCGAATGGCAGGTGTCCAGTTCCTTCATATCACAAATGTCACTCGAAAACAAGCAGTGGTGCGAAGAACGCAATCTCATCGTTTTCGCTTTCTACATCAGTTCAGTTGGGAACGATGTCGCAGATGCAGAATCACATGTCCATCGAGACATCGAATGGAATCTGTCAGAAATTGCATTTCAAAAAATATCGTGCAATGCCTTTACAATCCTAAAGCAGACATATTTGTGGGTAGATTGAACAAAAAATGTACCAAATACATATCGTGGCAAAGTTTATTATAAAGACCCTGACGTCTTTACAATAGATACATACATTTACAAACTAGTGGTCAAATCTTTACTATTTCTACAGCTTTCCACCGTTTTCCATAATTTTAAAAGCATTCCGGAAAATAATTAATGGTAAGGCTAAATGGATCATGGTAGTTCCACTTTGTCCCACACAACCGTGGCACTCTTTATTTTAAAGTCTTAATTTCAGAGACATCGGCCTTGTAAGTCCTCTAATAAGTTGACTATCTCACATTCCAACAATCGATATATGCATCGGAAGATTATTCTGGTTCGGCCGGGATGTTATCAAGCAGGACGTCACTCTTGAAAAGAGGTGTCAGCAGCTTGTCAATTAATGTTAACATCACTTTCTGAAAATTTTATAAAGCAGTATGACACCATACTGCTGCATACTGTAATATTATAGCAATTATATATGAGTCAGGGTAAAATACCGAACTTTGTATACTTATATAACTTTGTATTTTAGATCGGCATTTTCCCTGATTCTTAGCCAAGAAATAACCAATGATGATTATATTAAGCGCCTTCACAAGGGGTTTGTTTAATTTGCACTTATCATTGCTAAAGTATGATATAACTTGGGATACGCCTAATTGTACTCGACACCCTAACAAGTTGGTATCTAATAAAGTATTACATTTAGAAAACATATATATACCAATGTATAAAAATACAATGCTACTTTATTGGCGCTATCTATAGCACATAAGAATGCAAACTTTATCAAAGATAAACGCAGAATTTCTGTAAAATTGGAACTCCAGATCTAATAAAATCTTCTCGTTCTGGGATATCACAACAAGCGCTGATTCTATCCAATTTTCATTTAAAAAATCCAGAAATACTGCAGGGTAGAGCGGTAGCTCCCAAACATTTGCAAAAATTTAATTCTTAATGCGAACCATAAGGATACTTTCGCAAGAAATATTATGAGTGATTAATTTAATTAACAAATACTTATAATTGATATTAATTTGTCAATATTACTATTACCATGTAAATATATATATATAGAGTTATATTCAATTTGCTACTAAGCAAACGAAACTGATGTTTATTTGAAAGTTGATATTTTCACTCTCAACATCTACATGTAAACTAAATAAAAAGCTAATCTCTTCGGACAAATCATGAGTATAATTAATGATTAAACGAACTTACCTGTACGTGAAGTTCTATCATAATTATACGAGGGATTTGTCCGAAGAGATTAGCATCCCACCCACCCTATTAAGCATTTCCCTATAATGACATATGTATTATGTATCGTTAAATAGGTTTACCTACATACATAACATCATTCAAACATCAACATTTACAAAAACATAAGCTCTGAACTAAATGAAGGTTATAGGAAGGTTGAAGTGATACCATAAAAAAAAAAAAAAAAAAGTCTCAAATACAGTGCAGATGGCGACACCGTGTGTCTACTACATGTAAACTAAATAAAAAGCTAATCTCTTCGGACAAATCCCTCGTATAATTATGATAGAACTTCACGTACAGGTAAGTTCGTTTAATCATTAATTATATGTATTTATTCTTTGTAGTTGGTATAAGTAAAGCTTGTAAATATCACTTTGTTATACTGTTGTGTTAGCTTTTCAGCCAAGAAATCACCTTTTAAACTGTTTTACACACAATTCGTTTACACTTGTTATCGCTTCGAGGTTCGAGCAAAGAAAGAGGGTGATTGCTTTTTTTTTTTTTTTTTTATGATTGACTTTTACTGTTGGCCTTTTGGCCTCTACAGCTTGACCGGACTAGTTAGCGAACGCAGAGTGCGTTCGGCATAACTTGGTGGTTAAGTTTATAGGCGACTAGCACAAGGGCACCTCGATGGTACGAACCTCGGCTTGGGCCGTCGCCGGGAGTGGGAATCAGACTTGCCCAGGCACCCCAGAGGGGGTGTGCCCTGGAGCCCTAACGGTTTGTTGAACTGAATGATTATTTGGAGAGAATCTAACCGATCTTCTAACAGATCCTGTGGGTCTACGATCCTGCCGGCGGGATCGCTGTGTGTGTGTGTGCCTCTGGTAACCGACGCCTGTACCAAAAACTGAATATTTCCTATTGCTAGGAGCAGTCGGATCGGGCGAGCCCAGCGCCGCCGCGGTGACGACGGCGATGGGGTCGTCCGGGTCGCCCAAGATGTTTCTAGGGCGTCTACGGAGAGGAGGAGGGTCTGTCACGTCTGTCGAGTAGTCGGAGGATTTTACTACAAGAGGATTGGGGTGGTGAGGCGCCGCGTCAAAGTAGCGGCGGGAGGTATACTTAAGGTATTGAATCATGGATGGGAGTTCAACATCGCAGTGCAGATCGGCGTTTCGCATATACCAGCTAGCGCCGACCGCTCTGCGTATGAAGCGATTTTGAATGACCTGCAACTTGTCCAGATCGATGCGGGAGGCGTGGGCGAATGCCACAGAGGCGTAAGTCATGACGGGGCGGATGCAAGTTTTGTAAATTGTCAGCTTATTTCTAAGTGACAATTTACTACGCTCGCCGAGGAGGGGGCTGAGGCGCCCTAGGAAGAACGCCGCTCGATTGCGGACTAACTGAATGTGTTTGGAGAAAGTGAGTCGGCGATCGAGAGTCACACCGAGATACTTGGTCGAGATGGTCCAAGGGATGGGCTTCCCGTTAAGCGTGATAGGCCTTGACGGGGGGTTCTTGGACGGGTGGAGGTACATTGCTGCACTTTTTTCGGGATTGACCGTGATGGCCCACTTCTTGAACCAATCACCTAGATGAGTGAGGGCTCGTTGAACGTGGGCCCGTTGGATGACTTTATTCCACCCTCTGGAGTAGAGAGCGGTGTCGTCAGCGAAGAGAGCTATTTCTACATGGGGAGATCTAGGAATGTCACTAGCGTAAAGCGTGAAGAGGGCGGGAGCTATGACGGAGCCCTGAGGGACTCCGCTACCTATAGGATGGAGGGTGATTGCAATGCAACCGCCACTTATATACTGTGTTCGTTGGCAGTCGACAAAAGACTGTCAACTGTCAACGAACACGTGTGAACTTCGCCAATACAGTTTCATTATAATGGTGTTGTTAGTTCATCTGTCCATTAAATGATTAAACTAAAGTTGTTCTACATTCGGCCATCCGACTCAATTACACGTCCTCGTGTATACGTGTCATGTATTATATGATAATAGACGTTATACGTGTTAATTAAATGTGTACTTTACAATCTTATTTTGAAGTCTTATACTATCGTTTTATGTTACATAATATCAGAATGCAACTGCATACTGAAAAGCACATCATATCAGACTAAAACCGAATCTGGTTTAGTTAAGTCAGTACGCAACTGCGTACACTGTCTCTTACGCAACTGCGTACATCGGCTCTTACGCGACTACGTACACCGGATCTTACGCAACTGCGTACAATGTCTCTTACGCAACTGCGTACATCGGCTCTTACGCGACTACGTACACCGGATCTTACGCAACTGCGTACAGTGTCTCTTACGCAACTGCGTACATCGGCTCTTACGCGACTACGTACACCGGATCTTACGCAACTGCGTACAATGTCTCTTACGCAACTGCGTACATCGGCTCTTACGCGACTACGTACACCGGATCTTACGCAACTGCGTACAATGTCTCTTACGTAACTGCGTACTGGAGGCTCCGCTGCAGGCTCAGCTGGCAGGTTCGACGGCAGGCTCAGCCGCAGGCTCGACAGCAGGCTCAGCCGCAGACTCCGCGGCAGGCTCCACTGCAGGCTCCGCTGTATGCTCCGCCGCAGACTCGACCGCAGGCTCGACAGCAGGCTCAGCCGCAGGCTCGACGGCAGGCTCAGCCGCAGGCTCGACAGCAGGCTCAGCCGCAGACTTCGCGGCAGGCTCCACTGCAGGCTCCACTGTATGCTTCGCCGCAGACTCGACCGCAGGCTCGACAGCAGGCTCAGCCGCAGGCTCGACGGCAGGCTCGACAGCAGGCTCAGCCGCAGGCTCGACGGCAGGCTCAGCCGCAGGCTCGACAGCAGGCTCAGCCGCAGACTTCGCGGCAGGCTCCACTGCAGGCTCCACTGTATGCTTCGCCGCAGACTCGACCGCAGGCTCGACAGCAGGCTCAGCCGCAGGCTCGACAGCAGGCTCAACGGCAGGCTCGACAGCAGGCTCAGCCGCAGGCTCAGCCGCAGACTCGACAGCAGGCTCAGCGGCAGGCTCGACAGCAGGCTCAGCCGCAGAATCGGCGGCAGAAATTTGCATATATAACAATAAGTACACTAATCGGATATATAATCTGAAGAACTTTTAACATGAGCACAGTTATTTAGTAATTAGTATTAAATTAATCATTAGCAAAGAAATTATAATCAAGAAAACGCAAGGAATAAAACAGCCACTTTGTACAATAACTATTAATTAGGGCTCTAAAAAAAAACATGACTAGCAAACAGGTTTTGAACCACTTAACAAAAGACAAATTACACTCTGTGGACATGGGAAAATAAGAAGACATCTGTAACTTATTAATCCCGATTCTGATTTGTTAGCTTTTCAGCCAAGAAATCACCTTTTAAACTGTTTTACACACAATTCGTTTACACTTGTTATCGCTTCGAGGTTCGAGCAAAGAAAGAGGGTGATTGCAATGCAACCGCCACTTATATACTGTGTTCGTTGGCAGTCGACAAAAGACTGTCAACTGTCAACGAACACGTGTGAACTTCGCCAATACAGTTTCATTATAATGGTGTTGTTAGTTCATCTGTCCATTAAATGATTAAACTAAAGTTGTTCTACAGTTGTATATGTAACTATTAAAACATTCTTGATTAAAGGACTTTGACTTACTTATTTTGTTTTTATTATTTTGGAAATTTATTGGTGAAAGGAGGACTTTAAGTAATAATAGGCATGATGTTTTTTTTTAAATTAGCTCATAAAAAAGCTGATCATAAATAGAACTCATCAACGATAGCAAAATTAAAATTCGTTCAAAAATAAATAAGTTATAAGTATTTTAATTTCATGCTAGACAAAGAGCGCACTATACTGAGTTATGACGTCACGCCTCAGGCGCGCTACAAATGCTATACCTACTAACACACGCTTTATGGGAAAGGGACAGCTTTTTAAACGCTCATATCTCGGAGATTTATCAGCCAATTCAATTAATTTTTCAGTATGTGTAAAGTATTTAGTTATATTCACTAAATTTATATGATTATTTACGGGATATTTACCGTGGTAAGGTTGTGGAATGAGCTCCCGATATTAGGTTCGAGTTCGAGTTCCAGTGATAACCGTAGCAAAAGACTAAGAAAGAGGGTAGATCGTTATGTCTGCACCTAACTTTTTAACTGTTCTCCAACCACCCGCATTCTTCAGTCTTCCCGTGAACATGGTGCATGTAACTGCGCAGAAATATCGGGAGCTCATTCCACAACCTTACCACGGTAAATATCCCGTAAATAATCATATAAATTTAGTGAACAACCGTGATAGTTTAAAACAGTGTTTTAGTTATATTTATCGCTAAGCCTGTTATTTGTAACAAATTAAACATTAGGACACATGCCTATTGCACATTTATTATGCAAATTTATTATGCATTTTTTATTGCACATTTATTATGTACATTTTAAACCTGTTCCAAATGAATATAGTAGAAAGAGAAAACAATAGTAGGTTATGTTTTTTATGCGTTTTGTAATGTTAGCGGGTTCGAAATGCGCCTTATAAATTACTAGCAGACCTGACAGACGTTGTCCTGTCTTAGAACTGTCAAACACGCAAAGTCAAAATTGTAAATCTTATTTTTTTACACCTTGGGTTACATTATTGGAGTTTTAGTAAGGATCCTTTTTTTTTGTTGAAAATATAATATAGCCTATGTTATCCGGGGATAGCGTAGCTTCCCAACAGTGAAATAATTTTTGAATTCAGTTCAGTGGTTTCGGAGCCTATTCAATGCAAACAAACAAACAAACAAACAATCAAATCTTTCCTCTTTATAATATTAGTATAGATACAAAGTCATAATATATCAGGCGAGTTGGCCAAACGCAAGTAGACCTTCGGCTTATTAGAATCTACGATCATCATAATAATAGGCATGATTCCTAATGTTTAATTTATTACCAATATCCGGCTTAGCGATGAATATAAGTAAATACATTACACATACTGAAAAAATAATTCGAATTGGCTGATAAATCTCTGAGATATGAGTATTTAAAGTTTTAGGTGGGCATAGAGATGGTGGGGATGTTCTATCCCTTTCTCGCAAAGCGTGTGTTAGTATAGCATTTGTATGGCGCTCCTGAGCCTCCTGACGTCACGCCTCAGTATAGAGCGCTCTCTGTCTAGCATGAAATTAAATTAAATTAAAATGCTTATATCTTATTTGTTTTGAACTAATTTTAATTTTGTTTTTGTTGATGTGCTCTATTTATGATCAGCTTTTTTATGAGGTAATAAAAAAATATTAGTCATCATGCCTATTATGTCCATCCATAGTTGCTTGTAGGAAATAGCTCTATGTAATAAGGCAATGCTACTTGTTACCTCGGTGTGTAATGAAGATATGTAAGTAGGTACATAAATTGAAAATATGCAATAGAATAAAATGACATCAAAAAAAACCAATCATCAAAAAAAAAAACTCATTCATATTAGTAGGAACATATACCTACGCGTCTACATTTACATCTTACACCACAAATCTATCGCATAATGCATGTTTTTTGATACTACCGTCTTCCTTATTATGTTTGTTTGAGTAGGCACTTAGTTATTGCATTGTACACTAACCTTTCTAAGGTTTAACGGTGTTATTAGACAATTAGTTGTATTTCATTTTTAGGTGTGACGAAAGAAAATCGATTACAAGAAGAAAAGATACATCATTATTTACCTAAAATAAAACACACATGCACATTACACACTTGCAAAAGATATATTTTTTGATTGTCCACTAGCCAGTTATTAGATGCTTTTTATTGAGTTATTTATATGATTTTATTGTTTCGTTTCCCATTAGCCTATTTCCTGACGGGGTAATCTCGAGGTGGCTCGGGAGGTAGCGCGTGTCCCAGCTCTTTCTCCAGCGCTTGTCGCTGCTTTCTCTTAGCCACGATGCGCTCGTGCGTTCGCTTCATTTCCAAAATTTCCTTCATTTCTTCTTTATCTTCATCCTAGAAAAATCACACACTAGGTATAAATGCGAAAATCTCTGTCCGGCCTTTGGGCACTCTAAATGCTCTGTTAGCCAATATAAATTTCCTTCGACGCAGAGTAAAAAAAAACCTACATATTGTAGTTAGTTGGTAGATATTTATGTATGCGTTTGTTTCCACCTTAACTGTTTTTTATAAATGAGGTGTCAAAAGATTCCTCTTAAGTTCAAGGATGGCCATTTGAGTACGCAATGGCTACCCCTGAACTTAGAGGAATCACTACCTATATCTATGAGTAGTGAGTAGTATAATTTGCAAATTCCGCAGTGAACTTGCTATGGCTGAAATGATGATGATGACTTTATGATACTTAAGATTGTGGAATGAGCTCCCGATTATTCAGCGCAGTTAGGGGAAAGGTGTCTATAATGATCCGTCTAAGGGAAAAAAAAATATAGCGAAAACATCACAGTTACATAAATTGTTAAATTAGAATTAGTTAATGTATTTCAGTGTTGTGTTATTGGCGTACTATTTCTATCAGAAATACATATAGTTTTGGAATTATTTATTATTTCTTAAAAGTTTAGTAAAGGATCATTTTAAGCACCTGGGGCCTTACGGACAACAGCTAATTGCGGCACCTAATCCGCTCAGTTGGAAAATCACGCGAACGTGAATCTTATCGCGCCCAGATACGTTTTGCGGTCGCGTGATTTTCCAACTGAGCGGATTAGGTGCCGCAATTAGCTGTTGTCCGTAAGGCCCCTGGGGTGTGTAAAATGATGCTCGGGATCATTTTGAACTTTCAAAATTTTCACATTAGTAGTTTTAGGTTAAAAAACCGGACACGTACGAGTAGGACTTGCGCTCTGAGGGTTCCGATGGGCGGAAAAATTAGAGAACGATTCCAAAAAAAATAATTAAATATTGAAAGACTAATTTAACTTTGCAGTGGACAATAAGGTTCATCCATACATACCAACTACAAAATGTAATTTTGTAACAACAAAACAATATTTTTTTATAAAATATAACTTCAAATTCACAATTTTCTGATTTTTTTCTTTGTATATGCTGTAAGGCCTTGCCTCTTGCCAAATTTCATGAATCTAGGCCAACGGGTAATACCCGATCCCTGGGATCGTTTTATACTGACTGGAAGGGATCATTTGACCCCAAGTGCAATGTTTGCATACATAGGTAAAAAAAAAAACTTTAAATTCACCACGTGAACGAAAAAAACATACCCAAATTCATATTAAATATAACCAGTTATGAAACCGCCATGTAGCAAAAATCACCACCAAGGAAGTGACCATAAATTGTTTTTGGCTTACTTTAGAAGACAGGCACCACTTTTAGTTTATTTGTTTTGCGACAACCCACGACACTCGCATCGCAATGATACTTCGTCAAGACGACTAAAACGACCGCGGGGAACGATTGCTAATGAATGCTGATAGATGGCATTAATAGTTTACTGGGAATAACGGGGGATCATTTGACCTCGAGGGATCATTATAGACACCTTTCCTCTACATGAATCATGTTCACGGGAAGACTGAAGAATGCGGGTGGTTGGTCGAACAGTTAAAAAGTTAGGTGCACGATCTACCCTCTTAGTCTTTTGCTACGGTTATCACTGGAACTCGAACTCGAACCTAAGTCCCGACAAAACACACTCACTGTATCACTGCGTATAGTATTTTGAACGCGGACTTTTATCAACAACCAACCGGTATCGGTTGTTCTTTTGTGAACAACTGTGATAGTTTAAAACAGTGTTTTATTATGATACTTGCCTTCTGATTGATTCTCAAGACAAGAGCTCTCTTCCCATTGGCCATCGGCTGACTGTAAGTCATCAACTGCTTGAGCCTCTGTGCTGGCGGCACTCCGCGCTCCACGACCAGCACTATCCTGGCCCACTGGCGCTGCCACTCGTTCCGTGTCTCTGCTATCTTCTGGTATGTGTTACCCATCATGGCAATCAGCATGTTCACCAGCAAGATGGCCACTATTATCATGTAGATTACAAACAGCAGCTGAAATAAGATAAGTACCTATAATCATCATCTATAAGTCATCTACAATAAATAAGTAGGTGCACCTACATTAAAAAAAAAAATTATGTTACTACTCAGCAGGCAAGTACCGTTCGTTATCGATCGTCAAATTCGATAAAATGCCATAGAATCAATCATAGCGAGTACTGATCAAATTGCATTTTGTCGAATTTGACGACCACAACAGTAACTGTCAAATTTGACGATCGATAAAGAACGGCACTATAAATAAATAAATAAATATTCGGGACATTTTTGCACACGCGGTCATCTGACCCCAAACTAAGCAAAGCTTGTGATATGGCTGCCAGAGACTGATATACATACATATATAGTTTTAAATACATACTAAAAAGATATTAACTACCAGATATAGAACACACACAAATGTTCATCACATAATTGTTTGTCCTAGGTGGGAATCGAACCCACGCCCCCTAGCTCAGAAGGTAGGTTCACTACCATCTGGACCAACGGGCTACTTGCACTGCAGCTCCGTAAAGGTGGGTTAAAACCTCCAACGAAAAAAGAAGGGCATTAAAAGTTAATGTGTGTATCTGAGTGTATGTAATAGCATCGTAGCTCCCTAACGGCTGAACCGATTTTGATTTAGTTTTTTTTGTTTGAAAGGAGAATTGGTCGAGTGTGTTCTAAGCTATGATTTCAGCCGTGTGAAGATTATCAGCACTTTTTTCTTGGTATAGGTTTTATTGAAATATGAAGGTAGACTAATTTTTGTTCCAAATTAATGAAATTAATATTTTTTTGTAACTTTTGTGGCTAATTTTAAAATGTGCGAAAACCACGTCAGTTTCTATAATCGTATAGTCATTATTAGCCATGGAGTTTAACATAGTTATATATTATACCCAGTGCCGGGTTTTACAGCGAGATTTCTACGTCGTAATCCCCCCCCCCCCCCCTCCCTCCCCCCAAATATAGATTTTTATATACCTGCGGCGCCCTTTTATATCTGGCGCCCTGGGCGGTCGCCCAACCAGGCCCTACCGTAACGCCGGTGCTGATAATACCTATAGCTACAATCTGGGTGTCTAGAGCGAATTGGTTTCTTCCAGACAAGCGTGTTCCATCACGCCTCCACCCAAGCCTATAAATCATTAAAAAAACATAATTAACTGCTAACTGCATACCTTAGCTTCGATTTCATGGTCAGTCCTATCGAAGGCTCCGTAGTAGTCAGAGAAGGACGTGAGAGACATCAGGAACATCGCCATAATGCTCTCCATGGGGGAAGGCATGGGGTTGGACATTGAGTCGTCCACGCCTTCTGGGGTGTTGGGGTTGTCGAAAGATAAGAATATCACGTAGTACGCTGCAACAACAATCAAACTATTAAATGGGATCGTTTTTTTTATTGTGAATTTCTCTGTTGGCCTTGCGGCCTCTACAGCTTGACCAGACTGGTTGGCGAACGCAGAGATCGATGGGCCTAACTCGTTTTTGGTGTTTGGGTGACTAGCCATAGCTATAGCTCAAGGGCACCTCGGAGGTACGAACCTCGGCTTGGGCTGTCAAATGGGGGATCAGACTTGCCCTAAATGTAAAAGATTGGGATTTTAACTTGTATTTCTAATTGAAAATGTATTTTTTTTTAATAATTGAAATAGATTACCTAAAGGGTCATCCGCGCAAAAGTCGGAATAGATTCAAATCAAAATATATGAGTACCTACCTAGTAAATAATGTACCTAGGTATACGTGTCTATTATAATAGCAGATAGAACTGCGGTGCACATATTTTATCTAGATAGGCAATAAGATATAGCGCGCACGGGCGCCTTTTATCGCCTTGGTTGGTAGAGATGTAGGTATGATGGTTACAAAAGTTACACGTGCGCGCCAGGCCTAAGAAGGTCTACAAATGTTTGGGTGTCTGTGAAATTATTTACATCAAACACCCCAAATAATTGTAATATATTGCTAAAAGTAGTATGTGAAATTGCTTTTGCTCTACCTTGTGAAAATCCCATGACAAAGACCAAATAAATAGCGACGAAACGAAGCAGATCGCCCATCACCATTCTGTAGATCATCACCACGAATGGTCCCACCGTTTTGAAGCCTCTGCAAATCGTAAAATTATTCTTGTTGCTGAAAATTCCCAAATCAATAGGTATTTTTATTTTGTGTCTAAATTCTATCCCTCATGAGTAGGCAACGCTTCTGCTGTTAGGTTTTATCCATAATAGGCGGCGGTGACATCAGGTTACCCAATTTCGTATTTTTTTTAACGCAGTGCATGATTATCTCGACAGTGGGTCATCAGGGAAAATCTTAAATAAAAAAAGAACGAAAGAATCTGCATTTTGTAAGTGAAAACCTTGGCTCTCAAGAAATATTGATGTAGGTACCTACCTAGGCTTGCACAAATTGCACATAGTAGTCTAGTAGATACTGTAGATAGGTATGTTTTGACAAATAAACAAGCACACTACTCTTCCAAATTATTACACGCACAGCGAGCGAGCGTGATGAACTCTGCCGGAGTACCTACCTAGGTAGGTATGTGTTCCTTGAAAAGAAGATATAGTATAGCTTCAATATGGGTGTCTTCAAATTGAGAGAAAACAGATATTCCTCTAGATAAGCAGTGCTCCATCCTAGTCCGCATCTTTGCTTAACATCAGGCACGATATGGACAAATGCAAGCCTATCATGAAACAATAAAAAAATACACGCATTTCATAAATATGTGTAGATTGATGAATTACGAAAACGTGATGTTGCTGCGAACTGTACTACGCTTTGTCTAGCGAAGAAAGGATTGAACCTGCAGAAGAACAAGAAGTAGGGTGCAGTAGTGAGCATGATGATGACAGCGAGGTGGTCCTCCTCCTCGTCAGCACACCACAGCCGCAGCGTCGGAAGCACCAGCATTAGCGTGCACGATATCAAAAACATTACTCTGCAAACATACCAGGAGATTATGAGTGTTCAGACACCATCATCTTCCTACCCTTATATCTTAATTATTTTTGTTCGGTCGTACCTTGTGCAAAGGTTGGCCATAGTCATTCAGCGTGGCAATGCTGCTAGTGTTATGGGCAGGTTATGGGTACCTTCGCACCAAGTACTTAGTAGTTTGTTTAGATTTTATTTTAAGTTTTAGTTTTTAGTTATAAAGTTTTATAAGTAATTTTGTTTAAATTAAATTAATTTAACTTGTAATAACTAATCTATAACCTACTTTAAACTGACAAATTAATATTAGAAGTCGATTTTAATCGTGAGTGCAAGCCGGTGTTATACTAATAATTGATTTTAACCTAGTTCAAACTGTCGTTTAAATTTGAAGCTTTGCAAGTAGGTAGATATATTTAACTAATCTGGATGACAATACAATAATTTGGTACCATCGAGCTGATCTCATGATGGGGCTGGAGGTAGATACCTAGAGGAACTCTTCATTGGCTACTTGTACACCCCTCGATTCGAGTTTGGACTCATTTCACATAGGTATAGGTAAGTGAGTTCTTTTAAAGTTGTTTTAACTCTTCTCCTGTCTTTACATTTTCATAATAAGAGTGGTTATGCAAGACACATATTTTTTAGGGGAAAAGACAATAAGTGAGTCTTAAAAAAAAGGGAAAGTTATTGTGTACCTACTTATCCATTCTCACCTGGATGGCACGGTGCTCAAATTCTCAATAAACATTTTGATACCGAGAAACCTGGCCTCTCGCAGCGCGGCCCCAACGTACATTAGTGCTCCGACCCACAAAGACAATTCTGCAAATACTCTCACCTACAAAATAATAAAAACTCGATAATATTAAAATGTACACGCTTTAGCAGTGCACACAAACCTATCTTCTATACTAGTTAGAAGTGGTTACTATTTCATTATGTCGTACTTAGGTGGTCATAGGTAATAAGTTGTTTGAAGCACGATAGGAAAGCGACCGTAGGTACGAATTCTGCCGGTCGTCAATTTTTTTATTGTTTCACATTTAACTCCTAATAATGAATAAGGTAAAAATAAAAGTAATACCTTGAAAAAAAACCTGATAGCTGATAATCTTCAAACTGATGAACAGACTTTCTTGAATCATATATAACTAAAACACCATCGCTTAAGTAATTTTTCTAAAAACTTATAACACCCCCCTTTTTGCGTCGACGTCCTAATCGTATGCACCTGACGATATGACATGTGTACAAATACAAAAATACAAATACAAAATTAATTTATTGTTGTTAAACATAGATCTAGAAAAAATAAGTAATCCTGCCTGCTGCTTTAGCAAGATGATGAATGTGTAGGAAGGTACCATTTACATGCCATTCAAGTTCCAACCAAGCGTTATTTAAAAGGACACTAATAGAGGAAGTCTTTATAACCCCACCGATGTTAATGGTAATAATATAGAGATCAAGCACTAGCAGATGGAATAACAAATTGAAGATGTTTGGTAGGTAGAAAGACTTACTTTTGCTTGCCAAGAATCAAAATTCATGAGCCTGCATTCCTCGGTGAGACCTTCCCACCACCCTTCCACGTTGTTGATAGCTGGTTCTGTTGCAAAAAGAAGACATTACCTAAGTAAAGGGACATCCCTCTTTTATTTGATATGGCCGATGGGGCCGAGAGGTTCTGGAATGGAGATCACGGGCCGGTAAGCGCAGCGTAGGACGTCCACCGACAAGATGGACAGACCTAAAAGAGACCGCAGGGAAACGCTGGATGCAGGGCGATTCCAACCGGCCCTTTTGGAGATCGATGGGGAGGCCTATGTCCAGCAGTGGATGTCCTATGGCTGAAATGATAATGATGGACATGATCTGATATAAACCTCTGACTGAATCATCACCATCATGGTCAGCCTGTATCGACCCTTTGCCGAGTAAGTATAAGCCTTCTCTCCCTTGTACCATTGATCGCTGCCTCAAGCTAATGTCTAGGTAAGACCTGCCATGAGTCTGATATCGTCGACCCATCTGGCTGGTTGTCTGTCGACGGAACACCCTTGCCAGCTATTGGTAACCACTCTGCTAGCGCTCTTACCCTGCCGATACCACGCCTAGCCACATATCCTGCCCAGCACCACTGGAAGAATGATTTTTAGTACCGAATTTTAAGCTTGACTTACCTATCAAATAGCACAGAAATATGTACAAAATCAAACAAAATTGCTTAAATTTGAAAAAAAAAACTATTATTTACAAGATGTACCTAATACTCAAACTGTAAAATGACTATGCCATTATGTATGCAATTAAATCTACGTGGATTTAGTTGTTTGTATACAATATATTATAGGCAATAGATGGGGCAGTATAAATAAAATGTCTACAATTAGTACCTAGATATGTAAGTCTATAAAGTGAAGGATAGATGTAAGGGTGAGGAAGTTTTTAGTTAAAAGTTTATGGCAGACTCAAATTTTTGGAGATTAATAGGATTGTTGGATGTTCTTTAGATAATTAATAGGTATACATTCGACAGGGCGATTGGTTTTTGGATATAGGTATTACATGTAGGGTAGTTGATTATTAGAATTTATTATATACAACTGTATATAATAAATTTATCGAGACTTAGGTTCGAGTTCGAATTCCAGTGATAACCGTAGCAAAAGAATAAGCAAGAGGATATAGATCGTTTTGTCTGCACGCACCTAACTTTGACTTTTCGCCAAACCACCCGTATTTTCTTCCCGTGAACATGCTGACAGCGCTGAACTATCGGGAGCTCCATCCACAACCTTATCACGGTACATATCCCGTTTATAATCATATAACTGTATTTGAACAACCGTGATGGTTTAAACAGTGTTTTGTTATTTCTTTGTCGTGGTAATGAATGTGTGTCGCTTACCTACCTATGTGTGTTTAAAGAGCTAGTTAATTTATTATGTGTCAAAACTAGCTTACTTTTATCCTTGTCTTTGGGATGACTCTTGAAGTGAGCACACTGCGGACCGCCAGGTTTAGAGGCATTTATGATTTCTACAGCTCCCGG
The DNA here is from genome assembly GCA_914767915.1 of Agriopis aurantiaria. Classification (NCBI taxonomy): domain Eukaryota; kingdom Metazoa; phylum Arthropoda; class Insecta; order Lepidoptera; family Geometridae; genus Agriopis; species Agriopis aurantiaria. Next base: position 4,329,721 of record OU611991.1, on the reverse strand, counting down.
GTCGCTCTCCGTCGTGTTCAAATGTGTACAGTTCTCTAGAAGCGCAATTGCCAGTTACACTAGATACAAGCCACAAAAATTAAGTAAGTCATAAGTAAATTTATTAATAAAATGGCAATTTACACGTCAATACAGTTATTAGGGTATTATATACAGCTGGATCAACTATAAAAATAGTACACAAGCAAATCTTACTGCCTTACAGCTAATTTAAAGGGTACACCGTACACAACTTATTTGATTGTAATTTTAAGCGCATAAAAAAAAAACATTCTTACCGATACCGACCATCGATATTTATATAATTTTCTATCATTGTGCCTATATCCGTACGATGCTACAAAACCCCTACATTAAAGCACAATTTATTTACACTACTTTTTTAAATGTTATACCGTACCTACATAATATAATAATTTTTATTATGTGCAGTATCTTACAGAAGTCATTGAATCACAAGTCCCTGCAAAATGTAGTTCATGACGCACCATAAAAACATAAACTAGCTCAATACCCCGCACTCCAAAAACTGTTTAGGCAATATAAGGTCACATAGGAACAGACAGAAACATACATCCAAAAATATTACTCTCGAGTGATCAATAGATACCGAAATAATAATTTTAATGGAGTCGGCTATGGTGACCTAGGTGATTATATTTACAGGTGTTCAAAGGATATTAAAGAGTCATGCTCAAGCTCATGATCACAGACGTGATCAAAGTGAAATAGTCCCTTCTTGGCCATCTGGGCTGGTGGGTAATAACAAAAATACACTTCAGATCATTGATATATATTATATGTACTACGTTTCTTTGCTTCAGATCTATTCAGGTCATTTCAGGACCACCCAAGAACAAACTTTTATTTGTAACAGAAGCAGATTTCGTTGTGTTAGCGACTTACCAGTTTCACTGCCCAGTTCCGTATCATTTAATAAAGGCCCCGCCGTAGAGTTTATTGCAGTTGCATTAAGGCCTCTCTCCGGAGGCCCCGGCCTCAAAGTAAAACATACCAACGACACCAAGAAGTAAAAGGTAAACAAAATGAATTGACGGTAGAAACGGAACTTCACAAAAGTGTTCCATTTGGTTTTCAGAAGATCGATTAGCATCCCTTCCAGAAGACCTAAGTGCTCATCTTTTTCCTAAAAAAGTAACAAGTATTATACAAAAAATACAATAATAAAATAAAAATAAAAGAAATCTATGTTAAATCTAAAAATCTGAATCAAATAAAAAATCTAATCTATCGGAAAATATCTTTTAAATTGCTGGACAGATTTTGATCAAACATAGCAACGAACTACCGACCTCATTAAACCACTCTAGTCGTAATTAATTTAACTGGCAAATGAGCAGTAACTTTCATATTTCTTTCATAGATATCTTGTAACTACTACAGAATTTAAAGTGGAGACCTCACAATTAGGTACGTTCACAAACTTACCCCAAACACAACAAGATTGAGGGCAGAATCCTTGCAAATTAGACCAGTTTCTGTATCAATGGTGTCCACCATGTCCAAAGGATACGCTGCACAGGTAGTGGCTCCAATTTGCCAGTAAATCTCGCGCTCGATGTTTTGTATATGGAAGAACATCTCAGTTCGAGCTAGCTTCGCCGATAGCGTCAGTGGAGTCAGGTTTAACATGTTACGGATGTTCAGAGATGCTCCAACTTCGTACGCTATATCGAAGGTAGCCTAAATATTTAACACAGAGTTATCTTAAATTCCTTATTATACGTACATATTTAATTTGAACATTAGCGCGGGCTATTAGGGATTTAAGCTAAAATTGCGCGCGCTCCACTATATATGCAATGGATTGGGAAGGTATAATTTACGTATAGTATACTACTATAGACGAGAACGCAGTTTTATCTTGGTAGAACCCAATCTTAAAAAAAAGTCCGCAATGGCATTCATGGGCAGGCGCACAGTTTTATCTTGCAAAACCTTTACCTTTCCTTGCCTCATAAGAAATGCCACAAAGTGATTTATAGATTGGCGCAAAATTATACATTGGAATAATAGGTACCTCAATCTCATAAGAAATGCTAGAGTTTTATGGACATGCGTGCAGTTTTTTTTTAGAAGAAAGTTAGAAGACCGACACCTTGTAAGAAAATCTGCAAAGAAATTTATGTACAGGCGCGCAGTTTTATCTTCGAAGATCCTCAATATAACAAGAAAAGCAACAAAGGGATTTCAACCACTGCCAGTTAACCGTGGCTGAAATCAAGAAGACCAAGTTGACCAAGAAGTCAAGAATCGGGATGAGTAGCGTGACTAGAAAACCTGTATTTACCAATGAACTGATGCCCCTATGATTATTATGTGGTGTGATGATGATGATAAGCCTTTTTTCAAGTATTTCTTTTTATCTAAATTTATTTTGATGCTTGAGTCGCATTGCGACTATGTCAGCTCCATAAAGAACAGAACAGCCACGAAACGTTAATCCAGAAGCAGTTCTATTAAAGTAACAACCACTTACGACTTTTTCATAAATGACAAGCATATGTAGAACAGTGTTCCCATTGGTGTCCTGTTTATCAGGGTCTGCGCCTCGCGCTAAAATCAACCTGTAGGAATCTTCAAGTCCTAAGCATGCCGCGAAGCTCAGAGGATATTCTCCCCAGTAGACATACCTGAAACATTTCAATATTATTTGCATTGTATCTTCTTAACTTTTCATATGAAAACTTTAGAGGCACTCTGTAGTAGGTACAGCTTAAAGTTCTTACCAAATTTCATTCAAATTTGAGCAGCTGTTACAGAATAAAGTAGCAAAGCAAGTAAGTTCATAAAGGCTGAGCCAGCCCTGATGTCAGAGTTTTAACTAACCCATTCATAACCACAAACACCCTCAAACTTTCACTTGGCAGTTTTTATGTAGGTACGATAAGATAAGTACATTATTATTAGTGTGATTTAAGGATCAGAGAGTCACAAACTATACAGTTTACGTGTATTTAAAAAAAAAACAATGACTGTTAAGCTCACCCGTTGTAGTTAGTAACAGGCTGCACATTGACCCACTCATGGTCGAACGAGTCAGTTCTGGAGGCTTTCTGGTCCTCAGGGCACATAAAGTTGCCGTAGCAGCGCTCGTGGTAGTTCGCCCCTGCGTCCAGGAGGAACTTCACCATAGTCAGGTCTTCGTTTACTATCGCAATGTGCAGGACGCTTTCACCTGCAATTTGAATAAATTGTATTGACTATCTGTGTGATTTTAAAAAAGTATGAGGATTGTAAATACTACTTAGTTGAAGTAAGATAAACGAAAGGCCCATCCAGAAACCATAGCCAATAAAATATAGAGTTAACACTATATGGGTACTTAAATTGATAAAATAGGCAAGGCATTTTACTTTAAACGGCTCTGTAACCATGGCTTTATTGGCCATGGTTTCCAGTTCCTTTTCGCTCACCGGAGCTATAATAGATAATTTAGAGGCCTATCAGTAATATTTTCTAGCTAACTCCCATGTTTCTACCCAAAATCTTTTAGAATTGGACCGACTAAGTGTCAACGATTGCGCAAAAATCTCTGACGCGATATACCAGGCTGGAGAACGTCAAAGGCGGTAGTAGATTTGTCACCATCTACCACAGGATCTTACATCACTACGCTCAACAGTGAGGGAACGAGCTGTGTAGGAGAGAAATTAGTCACCAGCTAGAATTAAATGCATCATTATCATCAGCCAGAAGATGTTCACTGCTGAACATAGGTCTCCCCCATTAACCTCCACACTGAACGACAGCCTGCCATCTGCATCCACTGGATGCCCACGACTCTCACAATGTCGTCGGTCCATCTAGTGGGAGGCCTACCTGCGCTGCGTCTTCCGGTTCGTGGTCTCTACTCAAGAACCTTTCTTCCCCACTGGTTATCGGTTCTTAGAGCGATGTGCCTTGTCCATTGCCACTTCCACTTGCAAATTTTAACAGCTATGTCCGAATAAAATGCATACGTACCGTAATATTCATCACTCATGTAAACATCGTTGATCATCTTCGGGTAGAACCTTAGCAGTCGCTTTGCAAGGTTCGCGAGGAGGGAGCTGGCGTTCAGAATACAAAGGTGCAAGATTGTCTCGCCGACGGCACCACGCTCCTTCAATAAAGAAGTTAATTTACTAAACTATAATTTTCGGCTTTTGCCTCGTATTGTGGCACAGATATAAATTATACTAGTTGGAGATTTTGTAATTTCACTGCACAGTTTCATTTTCAAAACATTACTGAGTAAAAAGAAAGACGTAGCAAGAAGCACCATTCTATATAGCTATGTTTGTGTTATTAGTCTTAGGCCTGAAGCGCAAGGGTGTTTTACATGTACACAATTTTATAATCGTGAAAATAAAGAGAAGTTACCGAAATCCTTTAGCATCATAATTTTTTTATTCAATGAAAACGAAATACCAAGGTATTGAATATTGCAATTACCTTAAGATCCCAGCATAGTTCTCTATACCCTGAAGGGTTGGCCTCATATTCCTCTTGAGTGACGTGCGGCCAGTCTATCTCCACGTCGAACTCTTCGTCTGGATTCTCCATCCCTCGCAGCGGTGGCAGCTAAATAAATAAAATAATATTTTAAACTACTCATAGCTATAACCACTAGCCTTAGGTTAGGTTGATTTATCTGTATTCGGGGATACCATAGAACATTTCAAAGACATGCACAACTATCACTCAGATCCAGTGCAGATATTTTATCAATTCATCAATCAAACAACTGCCTGGATGGGAATTAATCCCGGTACCTCCAGTTGACAAAGCAAACGCACTGCCGATTAAGTCAGACTGGTCGTCTAGGAAACTGGAGCCTGAGAAAGTCATTAAATCCGGCCGAAGTTGGTCAAGGTTCGAGGTAGAGCAAAGATAATATAAATGGTCATTAAGATGGAGCGAGCGGGCGAAACCCAACCAGTGACTAAAGTACACCCTCGATCTTGGCCTGTCCTGACGGGGTGACTTGGCGAGGGTGTGCAGCTGGCATAAAATATGATGTAGGTAGTCATTTGTCTCTAGGTACATCTTATTGTTTTTTCACCTGCCGTGGTTTTATATAATAATAATATTGTACTATACCAGTTTGTGTCTTGGCCTCTCCTTGTTCCGCAGCAGCACGAGATGTGAAACTGGAATGTATCGCCCTTTGCCTCTGTTGTACAGGAAGGGCTCTACCTTCGTCTTAATGGCGTGGTCGATCTCTGCGTATTGCTTATTTTGTAAGGCTCGCTTCATCATGTCCACTAGAATACCACCTCCTGAGTGGCATAAGACGTTAGGGAATTTTATTATGAAAGTTACGCGGTTTTGGCAATTTGATAAAAAACATGGGATTGTATTCATGTCAAGGGTTACGCAGAACGGTAGTAATAAACCTCAAAGAGCCACTGACGACAAATCACGAGTGAATCGGTTTCTTCTAGCAAGCGTGCTCCAACGTAGAACACATCATCGCTTAACATCAGGCGAAATGGTGGTCAAACGCAAGCCTATTACGATTATAAAAAAATAAGAAAGCTTTTGCTAATATAGGACCAACCCTGAAATCACGAAGAAAAAAAATATGAGATATTAATATGATATATAATATCAATATTATATGATAATATTGATTTCTCTTTGATATTTTGTACGTATTACCAGGTCGATGATTTAGGAATTTAGCTCGGTCAAAGCATTTATTTGCTCTGACAGCTTCAATACATTGCAACAAGCTGAATGAAAACCATGAATTCTGAACACTTTTACTAGGTTTTTGAACGTAAGACTGTAGTAGGCACCCGATATACTTTGAAATATTCGTATTAAAAGAAAACAATTTTATTCAATGTTATTGTAGCTGCCAGACCAAATAAATGCTTTGACGTAGAATAAATTATATTTTAACATCTTTTGTGCACGCAGCGCGCAGAACAGATGGCCGAAGGGCCGAAAGGTTCTGGAATGGAGACCACGGACAACTGCTATTGCGGTACCAAACTAACGTTAAATCCGCTCAGTTGGAAAATCACGCGAACGTGAACCTTAACGCGCCCAGATACGGTTCGCGGTCGCGTGATTTTAACGTTAGTTTGGTGCCGCAATAGCAGTTGTCCGTAAGGCCCCTGGTAAGCGCAGCGTAGTACATCCACCCAGATGACGGACAAACGACCTAAAAGAGACCGCAGGGAAGCGCTGGATGTTGCTGCTTCCAACCGGCCTTTTTGGAGATCGACGGGGGAGGCTTAGGTATGTCCTATGGCTGAAATGATGATGATCTTTTGTGCATGGTTTTGTATAAAATATCTCATGTCGAATGTTAACTAATAATCAATATGTTTATCTGGATCTTCGATTGCGAACTATATGTAACCAAAGAACCAATGTAATTTTTTAACCGACTTCAGGAGGAGTTCTGACTTTTTTCTGTTATTTCAGGGTTGGTTTTTTATAAAGTTGTTTTCGTAATTATGAGTTCATTGATCTCCTAACAGCCGTTCAGTGTATTCCTGTACAAGACGTACTGTACAGATTGTAGTTTTAATCACATTCGGTGATATTATCCAAGGAGTTCAAGGAGAGAGCAGTACGTTATTGGTATGCTTCGGCCTTGAAATATAGTACCGAACGTGGTTTAAAATATCGTCGAAACGATCTCACTACTATAACCTCGGGAAAACTACTAAATAAATCTAGTCTAAGCAATTATCTGCATAGGTACACATCACCACAACAGTTACTAGAAAGCCACAGAAAGTTCTATTTCAATAGAGCATAGCGGTCCGCGAACGGCGGCGCTATCTATCACAAACTTGTAAGTAACATGTTGGTATATTTCGCTGTCTGCCGATAATCATTGAAATACTAATGCTGTGAAATTGCACAAACAAAAAACCTCCCATAAGAAAGAAAGTTAATATAATAAGACAACATTTATCAATTGTTTTTTTTTAACATTTCAACCAGTAAAAATTTACTTTGCTTGTGAGATGGCGCATAATCAGTCGACGCATTCTTACTAGAAGAATAAAAAAATAATCATCAAAATCGGACCACTCCGTAAAAACATGCGCCAGAAAGAAAAACACTAGAGAATCTTCTCCTTTTTTTCTGTTAAAAAAACCTTGTCTATACAAGGTTATACATACTTCTGATTAGGGTATAAAATTACCTCCCATGTAAAATAAGCAATATTAAATTTCTTACAAATTATTTACCTTTAATATCCACAAGTTTATAACACTTCTGTTGCGACGTGCCAGCCTGTTTCTTCACTCCACTCGTCACATTGCTCTCTGTATTACCCATTTTCCTTTTTTAACCCTTAGATATCTTTCAATATATTATCTACTTGAATTGTTCACTCTTTAAACAATTACATTACAACTATTATAAAACCTTATTCTTACTACAAGAATATAAAGACAATATATATAGGTACAAGTACTAGGCACTATTGTAGGTAGATCCAAAAATAATTAGGCTAATGGCTAGCGAACACAATGTGTGATTCTCAATATGGAGCTAAACGCTGTTGACTGCGCAATCATATTGATCAAACGAAGTACGTAACTTGAGAGTCCTAATGCAATAGGTACTTCCACCATACACCCTTTACTAAATTACGAAGTGTAGCATTGATATGTAAACACGTGGATGTGGCTGGGTCTAGTAAAAAATCACGAAAAATAGTCCTGAGTTTGTCTACTGGGTTACGCGGAAAGGGTTTACTAAGCTGATAGAGGTGAATAGGACCCATAATTGTGAACAACTTTTAATAATGAAAGTGACTCTGAAATCGCATAAAATATAATCAGCTATTCCATAGACGGTCACTCACACGCGACAAAATGTATGGAATAACTGATATTTTTCCCACACCTTTTTCGCGCAACCCTGTATATAGGTTTGTACTGCCCCGGTGGCCTAGTTGGTAGTGTACCTGCCTTCTTTGCTTAGGAGCGTGGGTTCGATACCCACTTAGGACAAACATTCATGTGATGAACATTTGTGTTTGTTCTATATCTGGGTGTTAATACGTAATTAATATTCAAATAAAACATCATGATACTTTTTTTTTACCTACATTTAGATTTTGTGCTATGTATATTTTTTCTTTTGTACTTAATTATCATAATCATAATAGTTAATATGCCGTGTTAAAATATTTGTAACACTGGGAGAAGACGCTGGATCCCGAAATACAGTGCAAACTAGTTCGGGATACAGACGCTTCAATATATAAAATATACCGTTACTATGATCCCAATAAATGATTGATTGATTGATTTAAGTATGTATTTAAAAATATATAATATAATATTAATGTTTGTATACTCAGAATACAGAGTTTGTATAATATGTATATCAGTCTCTGGTAGCCATAGTACAAGCGTTGCTTAGTATGGGGCAAGAGCGTTTTATAACCCCATAGGTTATAAAAATGTCCTTGCCCCATACGATAACTAGTGCTCTTCAAGGGGCAAGTTACATAGTGATAATTATTTAGAATATTATGTGTAGTAGAATTATAACTATTATATTTGTCTCTAGTATTTCATCCATAAGGAAGTGGTTAAGTGACAACTTTTTCAACAATTATTTGTGAAAATTTTGGTACTATTCTGTCTTAAATATTATTAAATGTATTTCTTATCTTGTTAAGTGCACATCTTAGTTTGTCTTAGTTTATTTAGAGTCTATTGCTTTTTTCTTTGTTCTAGTAATATTATACATCAATATTTTTTTATTCACATGTTTTAGCGTTCATATAATGTACTCTGTTTTTTATAAGTAGAAACTTCTAAATGGCCTCTTTGTCTCTAGCTAATTATTAACTCTGTTAATTAAGACCGTTAGTTTCTCTAAGATAATAAAAAATAAAAATAAAATAACTTTATTTTGTTAGATTATTATTTATTTATATTGCAGCTGTCAGTGCAAATAAATGCTTGGATCGAGTTTAGCCTCCTTTCTGTAATACATTTTAAGAATTTTGACGAACCTGTATCATATTACTCTATGCCTGTATTAATGTCAAAGTTCCGTGATAGGCGATATGAGAGAAGAAACAAAAAGAAAATTAAAAATGCCCAAAATTAAACGTTTTCTATAAAAATGCATAGCATTGCTGCATTATTTTTTGTCTATTTGGTAGTGACAACGAACGGCCATGAAGTCAACTACTGCGGGGCAAAAATGTGCGGGTACACCAATGCACACACGTTTTGCCAGTTCTCTGTAAGTTTTAATCCAACATCAATATCAAGTAGGAGCAAAGATCTCATATTTATATATCTATGAGTAGGAGGTTCTCGCGTTTTCCTACAGTAATAAAGTTTGATGGAGCTATCGTTGGCTTAGAAATAACAAGCTCAGTGGCGTAACAATAGGGTGGCAGAACGGGCAAAATGCTACGGGCCCCCAGCCGAAGGGGCTCGCGGGGGCCCGAGGGGAGAGGGTCGCGAACACAGGAAGATCTTTTCTATATTATTTCAAAATGTAGTAAAAAACTGTTTCGAATAAATTTTAGTTTAAGTTAAAAAGCCGTGGTAGCCGTCCTATTTGGGAGACCGCTAGACTTGAAAGCACGAGGTCGCGGGATCAAATCCCGGGCCCGTACCAATGAGCTCTATGGAGTTTTTGTACGGATTTTCTTACCACTGGCTTTTCGGTGAAGTAAAACATCGTGAGGAAACGCAGAAGAAATTCAATAGCCTATGTGAATCCACCAACCTGCAACTGGGCCAGCGTGGTGGATATGGCCCAATCGCCCTTTGGGGGTAGGCCTAAGTCCAGCATTGAACTATTAAAAGGCTACATATAATATATTAGTATAAGTTACCTACTAAAACACCATACACATTTTGAATAAAAAATATACCAAAATGTGAAAGCATTTGTATTAAAAAAAAGAAAGTTATTTAAGAAATTCTAAGGGACTAAAAAGAAACATTTTTAAACTATCACGGTTGTTCACTTGTTCGGGAGCTCATTCCACAACCTTACTACAGTAAATAACCCGTACATAATCATATAACTTTAGGGGCTAGAAAGGTTACGCAACTTAGGTATTTTATTTATCGAACATTCAATGGCCCAAAAATTTAATTTTGATGGTGTAATTAACACTTTAGCTAAACAGAAAGCTCGAAAAAATGATTAAATGTACAATTAACGTTTTTTTATTTTATTATTTCTATCCAATACGCTCTTTTAATTAAAAGTTGAAAAATTCACACAATAATTACGACTTTAAAAACGTTTTGTTGCAGCGTTTTGTACGTAGTTTACGTGTTAAGGGGGGGCCCCATCTGATGAATTTGCCACGGGCCTCAACGATGTGGTTACGCCACTGCTCAAGCTGCGCTTTTTTTATAATTATAATTAAAAACTTACTTGTGTAAACTCCTTACCTCCTGACTTGCTTCATAAGCTTGAGTCCCAAATTACCATAATGAGGAATCCATAGCATCGTGGTGGGTTTAGAATAACTACTCAGAGAAGGTAAGTTTTCAAACAACGCCTTCTCAAAACGTAAGCTACAAATTCGCTTTGTAGCTTACGTTTCGATTGGTATTTTAAACGATTTAAGCAAGAAAATTAATGTATTACCCTTGGAATGTCACACCATAACTCTTATGCTGCTTTTCTGATTTGTTGTGGTACGATTTCACCGCGGGAATTGTCATAGTAAATTTTTTATATATTTTTTGAAGCCATATATGACACCATTTGAATGGCTTAAATTTTGCGAATGTACTTGGTTTCTTTGTGTAGTTATTCTAAGGTGGTGGGTTATTTTCTACTGCTTACCCGACCGCTACTAAGTACAGTAACATAAATATCTAATAAATTAGATATTATTATCTTCATCTTCATCTTCATCTACACATACATCCCATCATCGGCCAGTAAACGTCCACTGCTGAACAATCGAGTGTTTATTGCATAAGGTATACGAGTTACTACAGTCAAGTTGAAAATCTGACACCTAGAGCGGAGTGTTTCAACAGCCGGCATTTCAGAGCCTGGCGTCTGAGCGATGATGGTCGGTATATCGCATGCGCTATATCATGAGTTAGCCGGTATGTCCAAGAACCTCAAAAGTTCATAGACGTGTGGTGTTTTCGTGTAGTTTCTGACAAAAATTAAAATTTAAAAAAAAAAACTGATAAAAATCACCAACATGCACTGGGCCAGCATGACGAATAGGGCCCATCCTCCCTCTCTCTGAAAGAAAAAGGCCTCTGTACCAGCGATGGGAACACGAAAGGCTTATAATGATTGAGTTCATAGTTAGTGTCACAAATGTGTCTCACAACGGTAAAAGATATGCTCGAACATTTAGATAGTTAGTAATAAAAAGAGGACTGTTTACTTTTTGCAGTCCGGGTCAAGTCCGTCCTGCACCGGGATGATACCAGCGTCTCTAGAGCCTGAAGAAAAGTCGCATATATTGGCACGCCTGAACCGCAGGCGAAACGACGCGGCCAGCGGCAGGCTGCGAGGCTTGCCCAGCGCTGGGAACATGCTCAAACTGGTAACCAGATGCATCTCATACTAATAATACATGTGAAAATTATATCCATACTTTTAATCCCGTAAAAAAGGATTCTGTAGTGGGTAAAAACGCATTGCAGTTTTGCACAAGTCTATATAAAGAGATAGAGTAGTGATAGAGACCATAACAAAGTTATGGCACGTGGCGTGGTCATAATTATGCAAACGATAAATAAGTGGATCTTCGCCATGCCACCATAGTATAATTTACGTCAAAGTAAATGGTAAAATCATACGTTTGTAGTTCCACATTCGCAACCCCCACATCTGTATAAACTAGGCTTAGTTCTTTAGGCAGACATGATGTTTACAAGTCTACCGACTTGCTTGTATCGTTTTACCTGAGTCAATGATCCAGGTTTATCCAGCATTTTATGTTTTTTCCAGCGATGGGTCGAGGAGCTAGCGAGAGAGGCGCAGCTGTGGGCTGACCAGTGTCGGCCGCAGAAGACTCCGGAGGAACATGACGCGTGCCGTGATCTTTGTAAGGGTTGTACTAGGCACAGACGAGCGACGGACTTTTCGTTGGCAGGCTCATATGCACTGCATGATTGAGAGAGTCGGGTGAAATGTTCTGAGTGGCTTAGAAAGAGAGTGCTGAGAGGACTAAATGTCCGTCAGTTCCGTCACCCTTACGTTTTGTATTATCCAGCTTTTTTTGCCCATCGTATTCCAATAGTCATTACTGTGTTTACTGTGAAGGGCAATGTTTGCAGTGAATTTACTGGACATAAAGAGATTTAAGATCCAATATCTCAGGGTGATGACCGCAATGCATTGCCCCGTAAGATTTTGTACTGTTGATGCTCAAACCGATTCTATGTTCAGTATCTAAAATGAAAGATGCCATATGGCAATGAGCTATATTATAGACAAGCGGTACGCTTACCATCAAACGAGCAACTTAGTTGTCTCATCCCTCAGAGGCATAAAAAACTTTCGCAAAAGCCAACAATAGGCGAATGTTTTTTAGGAAATCAATTTTTCAAATCTAAAATGGGCACTACAGTTTGGGTTACAACAAAATGCCTCTGATTTGAGATATTGATCAACTTTCTTTAATTGTAACGTTAAATCTTCGATTATGTATTAATCAAAGCGCAAAATATTTGTACAATGCGTACGTAACTTGCAGCTGTCAAAACCTTATCTGATTCAATTTCTCTTACGCGGATGTAACGCGTCAGGTGGAGAAGGCTGAAAGCTGGGTGAAGTTTTGATGGATTCAAGATACGTGACCGGCAAACATCTGAAGCAAAAAGCGGTGTAGAGGGAAAATTGTTGGCGCATGTTAGCGCAGACTCACTCAGTCGAAGTCGCCTTGGTCTCCTAATTCGGTCTGCCTGAAATCAACTTTTGGCCGCTTAAGGTCATTTTTCAAGTTATTTCCCGGTATCTATACCATTCTGTATAGCTTGGCAATTAAATTTCAGATTCAATATCCGTGGGTCAGTGCGTGGCGTCTGTGGTAGGGGAGTCGCCGGGCCTCAAAGTGGAGTCCATGGTCGACATCTGGTTTATGCAAAACAAGTTTTTCAAAGGAAATGTTACGCTCTACGAACCGTGAGTAACTGGCTTAAAACTAGTTGTGCTCTGTAGTTGTAATCGCGATATCCAGTTTCTCAGATTATTTTGTAAAAAAGTAAGTCCTTGAAAACGTTACTATTAAAATTCCTCGGTCTCGTTTTCGGGCGTGATAATCTCCGTCAGCGAGAATTTGACAGATAGTTATCTTTGTCATATTTCGTCAAGATTAGTTCTAACGTTTATTCATTAAACGGTAACAGACAGTCTAGATATTAAAGTAGTTTTGCACCTAATCTATGTATACTGGGTTACGCAGAAGGGGTGTATTAAGCCGAAAGGTACATATCATATACATATCGTATAGTACATATCATTATGTACAACTATTACCATGGGATCAACCCTGAAATAGCGAAAAAAATATCAATTGTTCCAAAGAAAACGGCCATCCACACGACAAAATGTAAAAGATAAGATGTAACGCCAAAGTAAAAATCGTTTATAATGATGGGTACTATGGACCCCTTTCGGCTTAGTACACCTTTTCTGCGTAAACTTGTATGAAAGCAAAATACCACTCACATCATCATTATCATCAGCCAGAAGACGTCCACTGCTGAACATAGGCCTCCCCCTTTAACCTCCACACTGAACGACAGCCTGACTTTTGCATCTACTGGATGCCAGCGACTCTCGCAATGTCGTCGGTCCATCTAGTGGGAGGACTACCTACGTTGCGTCTTCCAGTTCGTGGTCTCCACTCAAGAACCTTTCTTCCCCATCGGTTACTACCAACCACTCACTGACTAATAACGAAATCTCGACAGAACCCGTACGAAGCGCTATGGTTCCACTTTTGGAATGCGCTGCCTGAATGGGAGTTCCCCGATGGTTACAATCTGGGTGTCTTCAAATCGTGAGCGAATCGGATTCTTCTAGGCAAGCGTGCTCCATCGTAGACCGTATCATCGCTTAACATCAAGCGAGGTGGTGGTCAAACGCAAGCCTGTTATTTAATAAACAAATAAAAAGTTGGATTGGTTTTATTCTTTCGAGTTTCTTTTTAATTTTCAGGCCTGAATCAAGCAAACATTTTTACGGGGATTTTGCCCAGATAATGTGGTCGCGAACTTTTATGGTCGGCTGTGGAAGGAGCCGCTTTATGGTTAGCAATCATACTTTTCGGCAGAAAACACAATCATCATCATCAGCCAGAAGACGTCCACTGCTGAACATAGGCCTCCCCTTTAATCTCCACACTGAACAAAAGCCTGCATTTTGCATCCACTGGATGCCGGTGACTCTCACAATGTCATCGGTTCATCTAGTGGGAGGCCTACCTACGAAAACATCACACGCCAAGAAAACATCAGTTCACTGATTATTCTAATGTCCACTTGCTATTAAATGATTGTCGTATATTTGTGTGATAACTTAAGATATTTTTACCTGTAGATAGGTTGTACCCGCCACCATATTAGCTAGACGAATGCAAGGCTGGCTGCCCGACTTCGTTCAGCCGTCTTTCAATCACGCACTCCGAGTGTCCACAACAAACTGTATTTTTTCTCTTTCTAACAACAGATATAGCTTAAAAAGTCTTTCATATTCCTTCCCTTATTTCACAAAATGCCATATACATGCGTAGGTAAGTAGATACTAATGCTACGTCTATTATTACACCTCACTGGTAATAGGTAAGGTCCGTAATACACTAGCAGCGCTCCGCAGTTTCACCCGCTCTCCTTCAGAACCATATTTTTTCGGGATAAAAAGAACCCTATGTGTTAACCAGGTTATATACTACATCCATGCCTATCTGCCAATTTCATCCAAATCCATACAAACGTCACGGAGTTGAGTGAGAACCAACATAAAAATACACACATACATAAAACGTTTCGTATATTTATAATATTATCATCATCATCATTTCAGCCGTAGGACGTCCACTGCTGGACTAGGGACTCCCCCATCGATTTCTAAAAAGGCCGGTTGGAAGTAGCCTGCATCCAGCGTTTCCCTGTAGTCTCTTTTAGGTCGTCTGTTCATCTTGACTCTTGAGATATTTATAATACAAGTGTAATTTAATATATATATAGTTAGTGATTATTGCTTATTCTTAGTTACCGATGAATGGTCGTCTGAGGACCATAGAGCGGTTGGTTTGCAACTTTGCTCCGCAAGGGCCGGTCCCCTACCGATCTATGTGGAGCCTGGGAGTCCCAGCTACGGCGTGTCCATCACGGTCAAGACCCTGTGGTGTCTTGACGTCACTGTGCGACTATCGTTAGTACTTACATTTAAGTATTCGACCCTCCAATCGTGATGCATTTGAAACTGGTTTTAAACTATTTGTAGTGGTAGGACTCTTTTGCAGAGTCTATATGGGAAATATTGAGCGATGGAGGTGGAGCCGTAGCATATGCCCTTTACAATCCGATGCCACTTCGATCCTCGCCCAATGACTTATAAGTACTTAAATAAATTATATGCAGAGTGTGCAGTTTCGATGCCGACGCTCAATAACTGAGAAGGTAAAACGTGCACTAGGCCAGAATGGTGGACTTGGGGTCCATCTTCTCACTAAGAGAAGGCCTGTATCCAAGCCGTAACATGGAACGCTGATGATGAGGATATGCGGAAAAGTCCACACTTTTGACAAATATTCAACAGTAATTCAACAATTATAGTGTGGAAATATTACTATGTTACCTATAATACCAGATGGAAGAGCAAAGTTTCCAATGAAATTACAGGACAGTGTGAGGAGCGCAGTGCATAACCATGCAGTATTTAGATGTGTTAAAATTCAATATTCTATGTAGCACTAAGCTATGTTGTGAGCAAGTATGACGCCTAACTATCAGGCGAGCGACTAACTTGTCTCGTCGCTCAGTTGCCACTAAAACTTGACTGATCATTTAGTCAAATTTGCCTCGACTGAAAATGGTATAAAAGAATCGCTGCTAATACTCGTATAGCTGAAAACAAGCTATCTAAAATCTATATCAAGTATAATTTGAATTGTATTATTAAAAACATAAATAAAATAATTGCTTGCATTAGTCACAAGGTAAGGTAAAACTGTATGAGCGAACAATAAAATTCAATACGATTAATAATATGAAATCCAATTACATTAACTCGTCTTCAGTGCAAACACCACAAAGAACCATAAAACAACGTCAGATTAAATTAAACATGCAATTCCGTGTCTTAACACATTCAAAACCCATTTGCTAATTGCAGAAAAGGAATTGAATGAACTGAAGGATATAGACGCCTCAATGACGATAGAAGACCACATACTTTTAAATACACTGTTAGAAAGAGATAGAAATGAAACATTATTCGAAGGCAGCCTGGACGAAATATATCTGACTTATTTAGTCATAGTCACTATGCAAAGTACTGATGCTACTACTTTGCATTACAATTCGATGCAAAAGAGAGATATAGCTGAAAATATTTATACAGATGATAATAACGATAGAGTAAAACTAAACACATTTGGACAATTAACGGAATTACATACAATCCAAAACACAACTACAAAACATCTTACAAAGAAATTGCTTCCTAAGAAGAAATTCAAAACCATTGGAAGGCCAAAAGCTTATAAAATAGAAGAGTTGTCCAACACTAGTGGTGACCACAAAGATGAAAAGAAAAGAAGTAAGTGATATATACAACTTCTTTTATCACAATAAATAAATATAGCTAATGTTCTCTCGCATGTTGCAGATCGCGATATAACTGAAGGTGCATTGAAACGTAAAATGGAATTCTATTACGATTACACCATGGATACTTCTGATGAAAATGTAACGACTGCAACAGAGAAAAAGATAATAGAAAAGAAAGATTTCAGTGGTCTGTGTCTACAGAGAAATTTAATATTCATATGTAATGTGTTAAGAAATAAAAATATGTATTGAACCGTTATAATCTGCAATATTAGAACATTAAGCTTAGATTTCATACATGGAAAGTAAGGCATTTAAGGTTCGAGCTAAAAGAAAGGACCGCAAACCACCTAAATATGACATTTTTACTTAGTTTTTTTGAGAAATGTAGTCTACATATTTAATGAAGTAGTAGTTTTTACTATTAAAGAACAAGATTTTATATTACTTTATAAATTTTTCTCGCATGGCAGGCATTTTAATAGAAATACCAGAAAATTATACATTTGAAGATCATACTTACGAAATGATTGCTATGACTATAAACACAATGGCAACTGTTCCTGTTTCGGACAAAACCAACTTTAATACAGATGGAACAGTAAAAACAGAAATCGCTCAAGCAAATTTAATTAACACTACGATGAGAGCTATTGGATCTACAGCTACTAAAGAAAATACAGTGGACGACTATTTATCTGATCGTAAGATACTGTTTACTAATATCTATGGATGTGGGCCACTAGTGTTAGATATACAATTTGAAACAAAACTTTTGTACAATCATAGTGTTATTGATGTCAAATGCGCATATATTTGAAAGTGTTGAATCTCACTTCTTATTCGAGATGGGGGCGATGAGTCTTTCATTGCCATCTAGCTTTGGGGCTATATTGTGCATTGCTCCCCACCAGCACCCACCCAAGCCAACCAAGCTCCTTAAAATACCGGAACGCTAGCACAGTTTCCTACAGTGGCGTAGGTGGAAGCGTAGATGATGTTGATGAAAAGCAGTCTAGCTTTTGTGATGATGTAGATGCTAGAGATGATAATGCCTAATACGACCTGGAAGCGATTATTATTTCTGCTGTAGCTTCACGATACCACAGCACACGCTCTACAGTTTCGTTCTCCTTCATGTACCCACGACACACAATCCCACTTTGCCAGTTATGTTTTGTTAACAAAACTATTAAGAAGGAAACCCCCGCTATTTCTGTGAATATTTTGTAAAAGATGATATGAAAATGACGGTAGTGAACGTGATAGAGAAAAAATAAGATCCTCATAATTATATTTCCGGCTATTAACTCGTTAAGTGATGATACGGCCAACGATGGAGCACGCTCGCCTTGAAGAAAGAGATTCACTCGTGATTTGAAGACACCCAGATTGTAACTATCGGGGAACACCCATTTAGGCAGCGCGTTCCACGACTAGCAGTTCCCACAATAAAAGTGGAATCAAAGCGTTTTGAAAGGGCTTTACAAATATCAACTATGAAGTGGTTTCGCCTTTTCATACCCGCTTTGGCAGTCCAATTGAAAAATTAGGGAGGGAGGGAATTAGATCATGCAGATCTGATGCACACTTTTTGAAATGCATCCGATAAAAACTACTTAATCTTTTGACTGTTTGATATTAAACTTTGTAGAATAATGACAAATGAAAAAGTACTCTCTTAGTAAATTTGGTTATACTACCTTTTCTTGATGCAGTAGGAGCACGTCAATAAGCTTTCTTCATTATTTTGCTCAGAGCTTTGAAAATACTAATTAGCTTGCATTGATTTGTTTCAGCTGAAACAGTGCGCCAGTTGCAAGAAGCGTTGGATCGTATTGAGCATCATGTTAGTAATACTTCGAGTAGCACAAGAAAAGTAAGACATTTTCGAATCCTTTCATAATTATTTTCTGTTAATATTTTTTTTAAAGAGTGTAAACCGTTTGTAATAATAAGTAAAAATATGTTTGCATTGAGTTTCAACACGGCTTACTTGTGATTATTAGTGTTGGACTCGTTAAAACCAAGCAAAAGTTCGCTTGAGGATGTATGGAGGAACATGAATAGCTGATAATGATGATCACATCGTTGCTAAAAGATGCCGGCTGTGACCGCTCTTACGCGCATTTGATAGTAATAGGAATATGATGCGATCAGTTTTGGAAGTTCTCGTTTCTATTCATTCTAGATGCGGCGTAATGCTCAAGATACAGACATTACCGAGGATGAGGACATATCTAATGCCGTCACGTCTTTTTCGGACGACGCTAACTATACTCTTCTAGCTGGCGACGATATTTCTTCGACGCTCTCATCTGAACTGGACGGGCACAACACTTCAGACACGCCACCTGTTCTAAGCATGATGTTGAAATACATGCCCTACTTAAAGCATTATGAGAATGACATATTGCGCCCTCAGAACTCGGCGGCTCGTCTCTGCCCCTCAGTGATCTTGATGATGACGTTTCTTCATGTTTGAGTGTTTTTTTTTTTTTGTAATTTTATTCATATTTTAATTGATTGTCCACATATTGTTTGATTTCTTTTGTTGTTGTGTTTTTAGAAATAAACTCGAAAAATTTGGTAATTGTTTGTTTCCATATTTTATAGTAACACCGATAGCAGTGGGCTTTGTTAAAGGTATAACAAAGGTAGGTTTGGTAAGGTGGGTTTGTTATTAGGCATGGACTTCTTGATATATATATTTTGGGGAAATCATTCGAATTATGTCAGTTAGGTTACCTCGATTAAGATATAACGCAGCATTCTTGAAATGATATCTAATATGTAAAATGTTGAATATAATGTGAGCAATTTTCAATATTTGTATTCGCCCAGTTTTTTGCCCATTTTGTATTTCAGTAAATCATATTCAGTACCTGCGACCGAACTCAGTGGCGTGCATTGGGAGAGGAGAGGCCTATGTCCAGCAGTGGACACTTAGAGGCTGATGATGATGATGATATTCAGTATTTTTGACATGTTCATGTTGCATTTACATTAGCTCGTTTAAATACCCTAGTTGATAAAGCTTGTATTTGACCCCCAACTCGCCTGATGCTAAGCGATGATGCGACCTAAAGATGCAAGTGGCTGATGTCAAGTGATGATCCGTTCGATGTATTTCACACAACGTTGAAATGGAAAAACCACAGGCCTATAAAAACATTAGAGAATTGTTTATAAAACATTTTTCCACGGCATTAGGTTGTCCAATGTATATACTGGTTAATACAGGTAATGTCCTAATACAATTTAATAACTGTCATAATTTTCATGTCACCATTTCCGTGGCCTACTTGTAACTATGAGTACTTATTGTAAGTATTTGTGCCAGTTAGTGACCGTATGTAGTCTTTATTGGAATGTATCAAATATTCACTAACTTGGGCTGTCCTACTATCTCTATGACCTACACATTTTAATCACTGTTTCCAACGTAGTCACCTCATACCAGACAAACAAGGGAGATATGGTAAGGTGGTGTGTGCGAAGGCATCTGGCCTAAATATGGCTTGATGTATTTAGTCTTACTCACCTAGCAGACTACCTTGTCGCCTTTTTTTGCATGTGGAATATTAGATGTCACTACAAGTTTTTTAGTTTGCTTAAAAAAATGTAGGTATGATTTTTGCGTTAAGTAGTTTAGCGAAATAGTCAATCTTTTTATAAAAAATTACAATTATACTGTAGAATTTCTCCCTAGTTTTTCTGATCTGAAGTTACATATGTTTTAACTAGTTATAATATTCTCATTATAATAAACCATGGTATAATAATATACTCCGCCAGGTATAGCGCTCCGAGAAAAAATGTCACGTGGGCGTCCCGCAATGATGTCATCAATGTCATGGATACACGTACACGTGCATAAGCAAGAGCAGAATAAGTAATTCACAACAAGCTCGAGAGAGAAGACGATACACGAAACAATGGCGGACTCTATGATTTTCTATGTTAACAGTAGCGTAAAATTATAACTCCCCAATATCCGTATATTACTTGTGGGAATCCAATTAATCAATGTGGTTTTGATAAAATTTGATAAAACTGTGTTTGAGCGGACCAACCAAACGACAATTGAAATGCTTTTTGTGTTTTATTTAATAGATTATTAAAAAACTTGTTTCCCAGTATCAGTGTTTGCTAGAATAAAGTGGCAACTGGACAGTGACGTCATTGCGGGACAACTCCCAGAGCGCTAGACCTTGTTTTCTTGAATCATGTAATAAACTAGCTCTCTGCTTCTAACTTTTGATTTTATTGAAATCTGGCAAGGAAGTAATTTGGATCTTTAGGGTGCAAATCCACCACAGTAGGATATATGACTGTTTTTACAAAACCATCTCAAATTATGTATAGTATTATAACAAAGCAATCTTGTGATTTTATCATAATTTTTTGTATTTGTATTAGAAATGGGCAATCAACATTAAAATTATTATGCTACCGCGTAAACGCTCCCTTTTACATTTATGGGGCCACGTGACTTCATTGACGTCACAAGCAAGCAAATAAGTTCTCACTACAATTGTTGCCCCCTATTACCTGCCTGTGACTGTCTTCTTTCTGTTTTTGACTGTGTTTTTGATTTCTTAGTTAATCCGCCGTAACATTACATATTCTGTGAAAATTTCAACTAGCTATATCGTACGGTTCGAAAGATACAGCCGTTAGAAGGTAGGACAGACATACGGAGTACGGACGGACATACAGACAGTGTAAGCTTAGTATTATGGTCCCGTTTACACCATTTTGGTACGGAACCCTATAAAAGAAAATTCCAGAAAATTAAAAACCACGGTGCGGTGCTATTTATAAGTAATGTCCTTTTCGAAACAAAGATTTTTCTAGTCATTTCAGTGCCACAATCCTTTTGGGGCCAAATGAAAAAGTAATTAGAATGCCGACATTGAGTCCTCGGTCATCGGCACTGAACGCTACTTTACTACAAACTCTTCCATACACTGTGGTACTACTACATGAACCATTAATCTAAGCCGTAACAATTGAGCTTAGAGTTGGAAATCGTATAAAGTTTCGTTTTTTCTTTTTGTTATTTGTGGTCATGCATTTAATCTTTGGTCAGTCAAGTCGCGTCGGTCAGTCGTAGCGGTCGCTCGTAGCTGGGGCCCGTAGCCGTTTGTAGAGGGTCGTAGCACCGTAGACCCTCTACGTTGCGTGTCGCAAGGTTTTGTTGAATTTTGGTAGGTCAAGATTGTAATAAAGATTTTTAATTGATTGTGGTTATTTAGAATTTGGAAGGATTTTCCAATTGCTTGGCTACGGTATGATTGTTCTGTGGGCATTTGAATAAAAAAAGTTGCCGTGTTTTACTGTACTCTGTGTTAAAGTTATGACAGTTGACTATTTTAATAAGCAAAAATATTCTATTTATTATGTTTGATTATTTTTAATGAGTCAAAACGTATGTTCGCAATTGTAGGGAGACAAACCTGTCTCACCGTGTTCCATTCTATAAAGGCTCCTCCCAACTTTTAAAACGCTTTCATACTGTCTAACAATTACTTCTTTTCTCTTCTGTTCTCAATTTGACTTTTTTTTTGTGTATGTTACTTGATAATCTTCACCGAGTGAATCTATTTTAATTACTATAAAAAAAAGAGGTTCTTTAGTCAACGCGTATTTATATATTTTTACTATGTCTGTATATCATCTCAAAGGTCGGCAGTTTAAATTTGAAGTCGATATAACAATTCAAAATTTAAAAAATTAGGAGATGCATCCCACTTATTGATAATCAAGTGAAGTTAGTTTTTCGTTAGTAATAAAAAAAAAAGAATTATCGAGTAATATTAAATTAGCAAGTATAAAAGGCTAAAGGGTCAGTAACGTAGTTTTTGTGATGCCTCTGGTGTTAAAAGTATCCATAGGTGGCAGTGACTGCTTACTATCAGGCGGTCCTTCTGCTTGTTTGCCACCAATGACATTTTTTTTTATCAGTAGTGTTGAACAACCACTTTTTTGATATTTTTTTTGTTAACCAATTTTCAACTAAACCATTGTGAATCGAGTTACCCTGTATTAGTAACTGCGGGTCGGGATGACGAATGATAGCCCTCACTCGGAGCCGTTCCTGCCGCGGCGAGCTGACGACGTGAAGATAGAGTTCGGCTTCGGAGTGCCTCTGGGAGCCATGAGTGCACACCCTGTATTCCGCTCTGCATGGGATATTGACTGGTAAGTCGCAGTCATAGAGCAGAAATTTGCAAATCAACCATATTTCTTACCGATTCAAGTACTGTGGATGTATCACCATTGAAGTGGTTGTAATTTAGTATTCTGATCACCGAAGTTTATCCGGTCAGTTGCATATTAAACTCGTTTCAAGCATTTATTTGCTCTGACAGTTGCAATAACATTTTAAAAAGCCGAATGATAACAAAAAATACGATCACTTTTGCTAGTTTTTAACGTAAGACTGTAGAAGCGCTATAATTGACTGAAATATTAAAAGAAAAAGATTTTATTCAGCTTTTTACAGTATTATTGCAGCTGTCAGAGCAAACAGAATTTTGGGAAACACAATTTTGAACTTTTAATCCTGCGCGGCATTATTAATATATTTATGCCATTTCAATGGAAAGATTACAAATCGTATATTATCGTAAAGGAAAGCAAAGATTTATCGGCGCAAAATTGCTTGTCTATCGGTTTTTTTGGTAAACTTTTCGGAGAGCGTGCATCGGATCTGCATGATCTAATTCCCTCCAGCCCATTTTTCTATCGGACTGCCATAGCGGGCACGAAAAATCGACACCTCTATAAAGTGGAGTCGATTTTATATACCAAACATTTTTATAGCTTATTTAGCTTTTTATTTTATTTATTTAAGGTTGATATTTCAAAAACCCGTACGAAGCACTTTAATTCCATTTTTATTGTGGAAACTGCTAGTTTGTGGAATGCGCTGCCTGAATGGGTGTTCCCTGATAGTTACAATCTGGGTGTCTTCAAACTCGAAAATAAACTTGTATATAAAAGGATTGAAGGAGGAGAAGATTGAAAATATTTGATATGCAAAAATTTGACGACCAGCAGGCTTAGATCAGGCAGCAGGATTGTCTCTAAAATTCATCAATCTATATGTACCTAATTCTTTGATAAAATTTAATTAGTAAATTCGTGAAACATTTCTGCAAATTTAAAACTACGGGAGATGCCGCGAGCAAAAACAAGTTCGGCAAATAAAAATCATCTTTAAATGAGACAGGCGTAAAAACGTGTTTTGCAATACAATAGAACAATATAAGTACTAATATATAAATACTATTTAATATTCATTTCCGTCGAACCATTGGTAGCGTTTGGTTGCGGTCGTATTGTAGGTGTGCTCCAGGCATTTTCTTTTTAACCACCTGTAAAAATAAAAGAAAAATAATGACATCTTTGCTCATTTACTTACTGACTGATACATCATGAAATCCCGAACACTACGCGTTTTATGAAGCAGACATTTTGGCAGATTCCTTGGGGTGTAGAGGTTCGCTAAGAAAATATTTTGCGGAGAGAACATTGAGCAGGACAAAATGGACGTTGAAAGCTTACATGAAAATAGTATAAAAGTTGTTTGTTATGTATGAAAAGGCGTGCGTTTGATGCTTGCAATACGGTCTAAAATAGAGCACGCTTGCCTAGAAAAAACAAATTCACTCGTAATTTGAAGACACCCAGATTGTAACTATCGGGGTACACCCATTCATTATGCAGCGCATTCCAAAGGCTAGCAGTTAATAACTAGTACGTGTTAGGCCAGGATATAGGCTGTTTCCATTCCAAATTTCATCTAAATCCATAGCGTAATGAAATAACAAACACACTCACACACTAACTTTCACATTTATAATATTGATGTGACGGCTACGAAGCCGCGAGTATTTATGTATAACATATTTAATCTTTGCTTACCCACGCTTCACGCAATCGAGGGTGGGATAGTCGTTCCTGAAGCATTTAGTGCCCAGCACGTTGAAATAGATGGTGCCAATTTTGTCAGCCAGCTTCTTCATGGTTGCTTTGAGGCATTTGTGGAACTGTTCGTCACATGTACAGCTAAATCTGGAAACTAAGGAAATATAAATTGGAAGTAATGATAGTTCAGTTTGCGCGCTCAGATTTCCCGCCATGGGCAAATAATACTAACTATTACTACGTACAGGACACACACACATCAATTAATCAACGCCCGCAAAGTTGCTTAGTTATGACTTATGACGTACGGTAATTACCGTTTTTGTAGAGTAATTACTGTATTAACTTCTTACCCGCCAACTGTAACGCGTGTTAGTTTCACGAATAAACTTCGTGCTTGTAACAAATTACCGTTTTATTGGAGTCCTCTTGTCCCAGATTACGGATATCGGGTTAGCACTCAAAAATCACCGAAAAAATAGACTAAAACTGTATGCATTTAGCGTACAAGCTTTTTGGCATTTTTGAAATATATCTAAATGTACATGAGGAAACTGGACTTTTATCGTGTTTTATCGTACTTGATACAACATCCACGTTTTTATACATTATAATTATTATCAGGTATTTTTATATTTACTTTACATATTATACCCACTTTACATATATGCGATGGCTGAAAAGTCTGCCAAATGTATATACACTGGTAACATAAGGTATTTTTAACATTTGTTCAAATACACATGTATGTATTCACATTCAGATGAACCTTACCATACTTTCTTACATATACATAAATTTCATGCTTTAATTGGCAGCTGTTTCAGTCCACTACATGGCAGAAGCCTCTTTTGCCAATTTTCCCTGTGTATGAGTAAGTCGCAAAACGGATGATGTATTTACGTTTTTACCCATCTGCCCGAGAAGGAGGGAAATGTTTTTCGGTATGTATTGTATGTATAAGTATGGTTGAATTTATAAAGTTTTTATATTAGGTACCTCCTGTCATGCCCAGAGTCAAACGGAGTCAGAGTCAAAGGCTACTTTTGCAGTTGAGTTCTTTGTTATTCTTTATGCATTTTCCCTATTTCGTTAATGGTGTTCTTTTAACGACGGACCAACATATGAATCGAGGATATCGTTGTGATCATCATTAAGCTGATTCACTTCGTTGGGTGTAAATGACATTTTTCTATGGAATAACTGATTTTTTTCCCGCGATATCACGGTTGGTCCCAAAGTAAAAGTTGTTTATAATGATGAGAACAGGGATATTCTTGAGTATGTCCGTCGTCTAGAGATACTTAAAAAGCCGTTGTAGCCTATTTGGTAGACCGCTAGACTTAAAAGCGTGAGGTCGCAGGTTCCAATCCCGGACTGGGTAATGAGCTTTTTAGAGTTTATGTACGGATTCTCGTACCATTTTTCATACCATTGTCTTTTCGGTGAAGGAAAACATCAAAATTCAATGGCGTATGTTAATCCACCAATCCGTAACTGGGCCAGCGTGGTAGATATGGGCCAATCTACCTTTCGGGGTAAGCTAAGTCCAGCAGCGAACTATTAAAAAGCTGATTACGCTAGAGATACCCCGGTATAAAGACCATACCTGGTATGAAAGGCATCATTAGTAAGATTGTGCAGCGTTGCACCGCCCAGGATGTATTCCGGGCAATAGTCGTGGTCGCGACAGCACTCGTCGGTCTCTCTCTCAGGACCCAGGTCATCGTAACTGTCAGATGAGTTCCCGGGACCGCACCATTTTGTACCTGAAATTAAAATAAGATTCTAACTTTTTTTTCTTTGACTTATCTGTAGTGTAATTCCGCTTTAACTATGGCTAGTATAACTACTATATAGCTATAACTAATATTTCTAGTATATATTTATCTATGCTACTATATAATAATAAATGGCCAAGTGCAAGTCAGTGACCAATTTCTGTTCATCACCGGTTCTCGTACGATCACCGAAGTTAAGCAACGTCGGGCGCGGTCGGTACTTGGATGGGTGACCGCCTGGGCGGGCGTTGATGAGATGTTGTATTTTTGCAAAATTTTTTTGTACTTCAGTAGCTAACCTTAGTGCGCGAGCCCAACTCGCACTTGGCTGGTTTATTTTAATATGCAGAGGAAGCTCTTGAGGTTGCCTCACAAAAATTTCATTACCTTTAGCTCAGTAGATGTTTATCATCTCCAATAGTACTCGTATGAATAATTGTGTGCTTGTTGATTTGGCACGCTGTGGAGGTCCGGCCTAAGAATAGACCTCCCCCTTCTCTTCCCGTGGGTGCCGTAGAAGTCGGCTAAGGGATCAACCAGAAGACGGGCAGCAGCGTCTTCTGAGTATAAAAACACCGACTGCGCTCGCCAACCCGCCTGCCAAGCGTGGCGAGTATTGGCAATCCCCCCCCATTATATGATGAATACAAAAAGGACCAGGCCCCCAGTCCCCGGCAGCCCCGCTATTCCTGGCTACGGTAGCGGTCATGGTAACGGCGGGGCCAGGGGTGCTAAGAATCCCCGGCAGACGCTCGGCTACCAACCCCAACGACGACGACAGGCCCTGGTAACACACAACATACGCACCATGAGGACTGATGAGAAGATTGTTGAGCTGGAAGAAGAAATGGGTAGGGTACGTTGGGATATCTTGGGTTTATCCGAAGTCCGTAGAGAGGGCGAGGACACGATAACCCTGAAATCCGGTAACCTACTCTACTACCGGGAGGGCGACCAACAGTCCCAAGGTGGTGTCGGCTTTCTCATCCACAAGTCCCTCATTAACAACATTATCACCATCGACAGTGTTTCGAGCAGGGTTGTATACCTAATACTCAGAATATCCAAGAGATATTCGTTGAAGGTCATTCAGGTATACGCACCGACCTCGTCACACCCAGATGATGAAGTGGAGGTTATGTATGAGGACATTAGTAGAGCCATACATACGTCCGAGACCCACTTCACTGTTGTTATGGGGGACTTTAACGCGAAGTTGGGCAAGAGAAGTGATGATGAGTTGAAAGTGGGGAAATTTGGCTGTGGGCAACGGAACCCTAGGGGACAGAGGCTGGCCGACTTTCTGGAGAAAGAGGGACTTTTTATGATGAACTCTTTCTTTCAGAAGCCGCCTCACAGGAAATGGACCTGGATGAGCCCCGATGGTTCTACGAGAAATGAGATAGACTTCATTATGACCACCAAGAGACAAATATTCAATGATGTCTCTGTGATTCACAGGGTGAAAACCGGTAGTGATCACCGAATAGTAAGAGGCACATTGAATATTAACGTTAAAATTGAGAGGTCCCGCCTAATGAAGTCCACGCTCCGACCGAACCATGCCCATATTCAAAACCCCGAGAGCTTTCAACTCGAGCTGTCTAATCGCTTTGATTGCCTGGAGAACTTTGCTTCCGTGGATGAGATTAATAACAGGTTAGTGGAAACTGTCCATGCGGTAGGTTCTAAGTTTTTTAGACCTGGCCGGCGCACAGATAGACCTCAAAAATTATCCGACCATACCCGTAACCTCATGGCTGATCGACGCTCGTTACAACTACAATGTTCCGATGACGCTGACTCATATAGGCAGCTCAATAGACAAATTTGGAAGTCATTGCGGCACGACATACGTACCTTTAATACGAACAGTATTAAAGAGACGATTGAGCAAAACAAAGGCTCCAAAGTGTTTGCAAGAGACATGTCTATTGGGCAAAGCCAGCTGACAAAGCTGAAGAGGGAAGATGGTAGTGTAGCGTCGACCAAAGCCGAGGTATTAGGGGAAATCGAAAGGTTCTATGGACAGTTATACACTTCGGTTGCTAAACCTGTGAGCAGCTCGGCCAAAGACCCAAGAGCCAAGCTGAGCCGACACTATACTGAAGATATCCCGGACATCAGCCTGTACGAGATTAGGATGGCCCTGAAACAGCTCAAGAACAACAAGGCGCCGGGGGACGATGGAATCACATCAGAGCTTCTGAAAGCGGGTGGAACACCGGTACTCAGAGTCCTTCAGAAGCTCTTTAATTCTGTCTTACTCGAAGGTATAACGCCAGAAGCATGGAACAGAGGCGTGGTGGTGCTGTTCTTTAAGAAAGGTGACAAAACCTTGCTGAAGAACTACAGACCCATCTCGCTTCTGAGCCATGTTTATAAGCTGTTTTCGAGGGTCATCACGAATCGTCTCGATCGCAGGTTCGATGACTTCCAGCCTATCGAACAAGCCGGTTTCCGAAAAGGCTATAGTACCATAGACCACATCCACACGCTACGCCAAGTTATACAGAAGACCGAAGAATATAACTTGCCACTATGTTTAGCGTTTGTGGACTATGAGAAAGCCTTTGATTCGGTCGAGACATGGGCGGTGCTCGAGTCTCTCCAGCGATGCCGTATTGACTATCGGTATGTCGAAGTGTTGAAGTGTTTGTACAATAACGCCACCATGTCGGTCCGAGTACAGGAGCAGAGTTCGAAGGCAATTCCATTGCGAAGAGGCGTGAGACAGGGAGACGTTATCTCTCCGAAACTGTTCACTGCCACAATGGAAGATGCTTTCAAGCTCCTGAAATGGCAAGGACTCGGCATCAACATCAACGGCGAGTACATCACTCACCTTCGGTTTGCCGACGATATTGTGGTCATGGCAGAATCGATGGAAGATCTCAGCATGATGCTCGAAGGCCTCAAAAGAGTCTCCCAACAGGTGGGCCTTAAAATGAACATGGACAAGACAAAGGTTATGTCAAATATCCATGTTGTGCCCACCCCAGTATCAGTTGGGAACTCAGTTCTTGAAGCTGTTGACGCGTACGTCTACCTAGGACAAACCGTCGAACTAGGTAGGTCCAACTTCAAGAAAGAGGTCAATCGGCGAATCCAACTCGGCTGGGCAGCGTTCGGTAAACTACGCAACGTCTTCTCGTCCAAAATACCTCAGTGCCTTAAGACGAAAGTCTTCGACCAGTGTGTGTTACCAGTGATGACATACGGCACTGAAACGTGGTCTCTCACTATGGGCCTCATAAGCAAGCTCAAAGTCGCACAACGAGCTATGGAGAGGGCTATGCTCGGGGTTTCTCTACGAGATCGAATCCGAAATGAGGAGATCCGTAGACGAACGAAAGTCACCGACATAGCCCACCGGATTAGTAAGTTGAAATGGCAGTGGGCAGGGCACATATCACGCAGAACAGATGGCCGATGGGGCCGAAAGGTTCTGGAATGGAGACCACGGACTGGCAAGCGCAGCGTAGGACGTCCACCCACAAGATGGACAGACGACCTAAAAGAGACCGCAGGGAAACGCTGGATGCAGGCCGCTTCCAACCGGCCCTTTTGGAGATCGATGGGGGAGGCCTATGTCCAGCAGTGGACGTCCTACGGCTGAAATGATGATGATGATGATGATGATTTGGCAATAGCAATAAGTTTTTTATTATTATTTTATTATATTATTAGTTTTTGTTAAAGTAAAAAAAAAGGAAAATAAATCTACATTTAGAATATTGTTTGAATATTAATAATATTTTGGTTTAGTTGTATTGACAAAAGAGAGATTTTAATGACTACCTATATAAGTTATTATTATTTTTTTATTTTTTCCTAGTACCTAGTCTTGGTTTTATGTCAATTATTTAGTCTACATTACATATAATTTTTTTATATTTATGGAATTCTGAAATTTCATAGTAGCCTTTTTGTGCTAGTAAAGATTAAGTTTATTTTTAAACATTCCAATATTTAAGTCTGTGATAATTATAGGAATTTTAGTATATATTCAAGGAGCCATACAGAATACACTTTTTTGCATGAGTGCAGTTTTGGCCGTACGTGGGCAAAGTCTCATCTCGGCCTGTGTGCGAGTTCGAATACCAGCATCAGTCCAACTACCAAAGAGATGTTGATTTGATTTTACATAAGTAGTTATTTCTAATATGTATAATAGTAATGTAAGAATACTATGTTTTAAGAAGTACGGTTTATAGCTATCAGTCTTATGTAGATGAAACATTGCCCTGACGCACCTCTTTTGGGCTTTGAAAGCAATCCTTTTGTCAGTAGAGTTCCCCTAGAAAATAATGCCGTATCGCAGAATAGATACTGCCATGCCATAATATGCAGTAACCAGGGCTTCTTGATTAA
This sequence comes from Agriopis aurantiaria, assembly GCA_914767915.1. Classification (NCBI taxonomy): domain Eukaryota; kingdom Metazoa; phylum Arthropoda; class Insecta; order Lepidoptera; family Geometridae; genus Agriopis; species Agriopis aurantiaria. The sequence goes on along the minus strand of OU611991.1, from coordinate 4,298,844 downwards.
TAACTAGCTATAATTTAAATAGTGCGTATGCCGTTGAATCCATTCTTTTAGTTAATATATCTATGTGTGCTTTCCAATTAAGTTTAATATCGATGGTCAATCCAAGAAATTTAGTTGAGCCCGCTTCCTGTATGACTCAACCATTATATTGCAAAACTATATTATCACGTACTGTACGCTGTCGAAAGTGGAGGATGTTCGTTTTTTCTAAATTAATTTTTGAGTTATTGTCATCTAGCCCTTGAATAATTGATTTTATACTATCATTTATTTCTGATTCGTAAGTGTTTTTATTTTTACAACTAATAGTCACTGTGCTGTCATCTGCGAAGAGAGTCGTAGAATGGTCTAGTGCTTTAGGTAAGTCATTGATATATCCTATAAATAGAAGACGGCCCACTTCAGTGCCTTGCGGGACTCCGAAGTTAGGAGAACGTGCTTTAGACCGATTAATTATTTCCTGTTTTTTATGTATGTTTATTTCCGTAATCTCGGTATAATGTTTTCTATTACTCAAGTATGATATACGGTCTAGAGTGGTTCTTCTAATGCCATATGTTTCTAGTTTTTGTAAAAGTATATCTTGGTGAAAATAATCAAAGCTTGGGTCATATCACAAAATATTGCGCAAACTGAAATAGTTGCATCAATAGTGGTCATAACATTATCTAAAAAAATCATTACATTGTCATATTTATTGTTTTATTTTCAAAGTATATCTTTCTATTTTATGTAGTTATAGAGCTGCGTGTAAATGTATTTTTCAAGAATCTTTGAAAATATAGGGATAAGTAAGATTGGTCTATAGTTATCTATGCATTCCCTATTTTTCTTTCCCCATTTAGATTTCTTCGTTGCCATTTTTATAGCGTAGTCGGTTTGAGCTCTTTGGGTGTCATCTGTATTGCTATACGAGTTTCCGCTTATATTTACTACATAGTTTGATGCCACGTGATATCCATTTTGGTTTTTTAGCAGATTTAACATTATTTTAAATTATTTTATGTTTTGTGTTTCCCTATCACACAAAAAAATTGTTCAATCAGTTAAAAAGCCAAAATGGATAGTATAGAAATATAAGGGTCGTCAATACTATATAGGTCTGAGAAGGAGAGATTTTTTTATGTGCGATATGTTTATATCGCACAAAAAAAAAAAAAAAAAAATATATATATAACTAAGTTTTTAGATATATTTTCTTGACTATAATCACGCCGTTTTATGTACCAGCTATCAATGATGCATTTTTTCTACAGCACAAATCAGTAGTTGAGTGGTTGGATAGCGCGAATTCAACCACTTCACCTTTACAGTTATTTTTAAAATCATGAACGACATTGTCTATGCTTGTTTGACTACTTAATCGGGTTGGTAGTTTAAATGTTAATTTGAAATTAAAGCTTGTTAGCAGTTGCTCTAACTTTCGGGAATTTATATCTGGTTTTAAAATATTAATGTTATAATCGCCAGCAACAACCAAATGTTTGTATTGTTTTTTATACAAGATCTAAAGATTATCTAGCTCCGTAAATAATACTTTGATGTGCTTTGATTTTAGTTTTTATTTAGGTACTCGATAGATGCATACAACCAAAATCTTATGGGGAATTAACTGTATGGCACAGCACTAAAGTACTCCCAAAATTGATAGAGCCGGAGCCTTAATTTCCGGGAGCTCTCTATAATTAAATCCATTTTTTAATAAGATACTTTTTTTTGATAAATAATAAGCTTGCGTTTGACCGCCAACTCGCCTGATGTTAAGCGATGACGCGGTCTACGGTGGAGCACGCTTGCCTAGAAGAAACCGATTCACTCGTGATTTTAAGACACACAGATTGTAACTATCAGGGAACACCCATTCAGGCAGCGCATTCCACAGACTAGCAGTTCGCACAATAAAAGTGGAATCAAAGCGCTTCGTTCAGGTTTTCGGAATACCAACCATAAAGCGGTGTCGATTTTTCGTGCCCGCTCTGGCAGTCCGATAGATACATGCTCCGCCTTTTGAAATATCTGATCTACGAAAACTGGACGCCAGTTGGTAGTTAGTGGATGACAAAATAAGGTACTGTATGTGTGACTCGTGCTTTAGTCTGGCATTGAGCGTAGCCGTTAAATTTTATTATTGTATTAGTCACGGTACTTCGCACTGCACTATTTTTAACACCACAGTTTAATAAGGGTTATTTTAAATACAACGCTTTTGAATGATTTTAACAATTTAGCATGTCTAAAGCATATCAGTTATTTGTGTCTTTTAATAAATTATATTCACAATATAAACCACTCCAGATTTTGATAGTTTCGCAGTTTTAGAACATAGTATAATAAAATTATGCGCCGAAACTGCGTTTTTCTCACTTGTTTTTTCCGATTTACTATTGTTCCACTTATTTGACGCACTAGATAACGCTAATACGAACTATTTACAACCATACTCGTATTTACACGCGTCACGTGTTATAATATTACTAAGAAATTGTGAAATTATCTAGGCTAACGTTTGACCGCTATCTCGACTGATGGATAGCGATAATGCGGTCGAAGAAGGAGCACGTTTGCCTAGTATTTGAAAAAATAAATATTATAGGCTTGCGTTTGACCGCCAACCCTAGACTTGACACTCCAAGATTGTTAATGCTGCGGAAACACAGACAGGGGCAAGGCGTTCCATTGTTTTGCTGTTCTAAGGAGTCAAAACGCTTGGTGCGAATAAATGGCATTTCGACCAAGTAAGGATGACGCAAGGATGACGCTTTGCCGTTTGTCTGGACGTCCGGTAATTAAAAGATGACGGGACAAGTTCGTGAAGTTCCGTTGCACTCTGCGTGGAAAATCTTTTAAATTACCGACAAGCTAGTCAGCTGTATTTAGTGGTTTCTATTTATGTTCTTAAGTATACTGAAAATTACCGTCTATAAAATTTAATACTTTAAATTGGATAAGTAGTTCTGGCGAATACCACATACAAAAAACTTATAAATAAAAATGTTTTCTTTGTTATGATAGATAATTTAATATGCAACACTTACCTGGCTGAATGGCAACAAATTTTATTCCATGATTAGTTTTTAAACTCACGTTACCATTCTCCCTCAATCTTACCCCCGAATTACTAAAAACTTGACAAGCATTACTCAAAGTTAGTTCGTATACTAAATTAAATACAGATAAAAGTATATACTTATTGTGATACATAATTTGTGATTTAATTATTTTACGCGCGTATTGGCACACCGGCACTTCATAAATGAGAACGAATTTACGCCAATCTTCTTTATCAGTTGTGTAGTGGTTATATAGGGTTACGCATTTAGACTGTGTTAAGCCGAAAGAAGGTCATTGTACTCCTCATTATGAACAACTTTTACTATGGGACCAACTTGAAATCGCGAAAAGATATCAGCTGTTCTATAAAAAAACGGTCGTTGTCAGTCATTTGACAAAATGTATGGAACCGCAGATTTTTTAGTTTAATCTATTTTAATATAACGATAATTATTGCAGTTTAAATGCGCAACTCTGTCTGTATAGAGAGAGAGAGCGTTAGCTGTTTTGATATTTATCGCTAAAATAAATATTAATTAAAAAATTATAATTTCAGAATATGCTTTTTCGGATTCTTCTCAGCAAACCCTTTCACTTGATACCCATATCATGATGGTAGATAAGAAAAATTTGTCCGCCGTCTTGGGGCGTTCGCCATGTATAATTTGGTGTGACGTTCTTTTGTTTTTCGTATTCTTAGCAAACCCCTTTCATTAACCGACTTCGAGAGGAGGATAATTTCGTTGATTGTCCTCTAATGCTCATTGCTTTGAAGTTATTTAAATATTATTTTCTACTTTTTAGTTTCAGTTTGTAAATGATAGGCATAGTCATGAAGTCGGTTCTTTTTTTTTCTAAAAATGATTTTATTTGATACCCATATAATGGAGGTGCATAAAAAATAGTAGCCTCTTTGGAAGTCCGCAATATTGTATTTAGAATGACGTCATTTTCACTAGCCATGCAGTGTCATCTATATGCATTTATGTAAAATTTCAACTCATACGGTTGGACATAAGACTTCGACCAAAATAAAATCGACCTAAATAAAATTTATTTAGGTCGAAGTCTTATGTCCTTCCTGTATTACCTATGTCCTTCGACCTAAATAAAATTTATTTAGGTCGAAGGACATAGGTAACCATTTCAAAATTTTGTCGCAAGTTTTAACCCATACTAACAAGGCAAGTTGAATAAAACCAAAATAAAATACCAAAAAAAATAATGGTAAAATAAGTTGTAAGCGTGCTCCATCGTAGACCGCATCGTCGCTTTACATCAGGCGAGTTAGCAGTCGAACGCAGTCTATTATTAAATAAATAAATAAATATATCGTAAAGATATAAGCATGAGTATTGCTAAAAAAAATTGTGTAGTTCTATGGATGATGCACATGTCGGTTTTTCACAAAAATCAAAATCAAAAATTAAGTCTCTTAAAGGCCAAAATAACGGGTGCAGTGAATTCGCTTGCCACGAACCGGAAGACGCAGCGTAGGTAGGCCTCCCACTAGATGGACCGACGACATAGTAAGAGTCGCTGGCATCCAGTAGATGCAAAATGCAGGCTGTCGTTCAGTGTGGAGGTTAAAGGGGGAGGCCTATGTTCAGCAGTGGACGTCTTCTGACTGATGATGATGATGATGATGAATTCGCTTGCGCGTATGATATTAAGCTACGATGATATTAATTTTTTAAGATATAAAATGACTTTTGAAAAATGTGCTTCGGCCATTTTACGACGTTAATATTTCAAAATATTTAGAATAAAACTGTTTACGGCGTACCATATTTTGGACGTCAACTAGATTTTACAAGGATTATAATAACACTGCAGGTACACTTGCGACCTACTTCACCCTTCAAGCGCGGTTTACAGTCCAAGTGACTCCATAATTGCCCGGCGTACTGAAGTGACCTGCTTTCCATGCCGATCCTGTCTGCGATAAACAAAGTTTCTTATGAAGCACACTTTGCGGCACAGCACGGCAACTGACGCGTGAGATTTCAAATTCAATCTTATTGGTATCGATGGGCAAGTCTTGATTCAAACGCGCGACACTTGCTGGTACCACGCAGTTAGAAAGTGCAGATACAAATTTTAATAAAGTACTTAGAATGAGCAACTTGTTTGCCTGATTAACCTTATCTAGAAGTAACAGATCCAACAGCTCTAGAAGTAAATTTGAAAGGTTGTGTGTATGCTTGTACGGTCTCAACTTTGTAACAACTGAACAGATTTGTATGAAACTAGCTACATTTTAACTAGTAAAAATCACGGTTCCTGTAGGATATATAATCTTCCGGTATCCTTATTTCCTGAGATATACAATATAAGTATTTTCAAGGTTAGAGTGAACAACTATCTAACTATCTTACAAGTCAACGTGCTCCATTATCGACTACATCATCGCTTACCACTAGGAGAGTTAGTGGTCAAACACAGACTCATACGCGGCAAAAAAGGATAGCGGAAATCCCTATAACTGTGAAATATGTGTGCTGAGGATAAATATTGACAGCTGACAGTATAATTAGCCCTGATAAAAGTCTGAATTAGCCTATTGGATAATGTGATACATACCTGATAAATGTAACGTTTAATTAAAGTTTTGCCACAATGATTGAAATACTTATTTCTACAAGCGTTCAAGGTAAGGCATAATTTGCATATTCGTTACAAGTCAAGGTAAAAATAACATGTAACATGGACGGCATGGATTTCTACGTCATGGCCAAAGAAATTATAACCTTGGTGATAGCTTGCTTATGGTAGAAGAACTCAGATCCAAAATCCATGAAATATATATATTTTATATAGTAGTATATCTATTTTCTTTACCATATCCCACCCTCCCCCTTTTACTAAAGGATAAGTAGAAAGAGGGCATAGTACCACCCGTTTCTCATGGCAATAATTTCTACGCAACAATTTGGTTCCACATCTATGAAGCGTATACTGCCCAAAAATTGAACTCACTGCCATCCTCCTCGCTAACCTGCAGTGCAAGTACCGTTCTTTGACGATCGTCAAACTTGACAGTCGATAAAATGACATTTGACCAGAACTAGGTATGATCGATTCAATTTTATCGAATTTGACGATCGATAAAGAACGGTACTTGCACTGCTGATGGTTATAACGTATGAAAATTTTTGACATTTGATCGTACTTATACTATAGCATATCTCGCTTGTTTGTCGATCTCAGGTCATATTAGTTGCCTGCGTCTTACAAAGCATCAACCATAATATAATTATATCAGCATTAACAGCCTTTCATGTTTCCACTGCCGGGAGACAGACCACTGATGCAGCTCGTGAATTTGTGAATGTGAATTTTCTATAGTTTAGTTTATTTTAAACATATCTTGTACATAAACTCAATGGCGTATGTGAATCCACCAACCCGCAACTGGGCCAGCGTGGTGGATATGGTCCAATCACCCTTTAGGCTAAAATTCCAGCAGTGGACTGTTAAAAGGCTTATTATGATGATGATATCTTCGGATATTTTTTTAATGTATATTCCATTGATGTAAGTAAATAAAGAGATTCAGTGTGGAGGTTAAAGGGGGAGGCCCATGTTCAGCAGTGGACGTCTTCTGGCTGATGATGATGATGATGAAGTAAATAAAACAGTCATTGGTTTATTCTCATATGATGCACAACTATTCCTTTGCCAAATTTCATAAACAACTTTATTAAATAACATAATCATTAATATATAATATAATAATTTATTTATTTCCAAGTAACATAGACTCATACAAATCACAAAAATAATATCAATAGAAAAAATAGAACAAATTAATAATAAAGATCAGTTGTTTTGTTTTAAAGACTATAAGATCCAAATTTAGGGATGTGATGATAATATCTGTAAAATAAACTATTTCATATTATTTTTCGCTACCCATTTCAAGTTTATTTACTACGTGTTACAGAATCTATGTATAATATGTTAGGTATAACAAGTCTAGAAGTCTAGACACTGGCTGGACAATAGCTAATGAACCGCCCCTCCGCTGTGACCAACGTAAATAATCTATGAGGAAGGGTGTGTCATATATAGAGGTATGAATCATATTTAATTTCACCATGTGTACACCATAAACATAGAACGGATGGACCAGCAGCGAATCAATGGTAGGGTGATAGGGGTCTAGTAGGAGGAACGTTTGAGTCAAATGCTTGTCAACCTTCTAGAGAAAAGGGGATTTTCCATGGTTTTTTTAAATAGTCCTAAAGAAGTGACGTGGCGAAGCACCGGCCGAAAGACAAAGAACAAGATATACTTAATCTTTACGGGCAAAGAGCAGGTAATATTCAGGTAGGGCTTGGTGCTCACTAGATACAATGCCAAAAAAAAGGTTTATCCTTAGCCCATCTCGGTTCTGAACCATGTCTATAAGCTTTTTCTGGGTCTATCATTAGCCATCTTGCGCGAAGACTCGGCGTGGTACACCACATTTATAAATTTAAATTAGATAAACTTACTACGTTCTACACTTTATGATTTGACCTTATTGTTGGCCCTAAGTTCATAAAACTCGATCGTAACGTCTCTTTTCGTACTTCCTTCTCGGCGGTTGCCACCCACGCTTGACGTGGCTCGTCCCCAATCTAAACGACATTGTAGGCGTGATAATCGCGATATCACCAATTTACTGCATTATCCACTTGACCGTGACATGTGTAAAGTGATATATCTTAGTTATAGTCCATTGGTTTTAGCCAAAATTAAATAATGATCTATGTTTGATTAAAATCTGTCCAACGGTTTAAAAGTTATGGACGTATTTCCAAATCAGTCGTGTGTTTTGAACTTATCTCAAAAAAATAAGGGTTTTTTTTTTATATAAAATTTCCTTTGTTTTTTGTGCATAATCTGGAATCCTCTTACTTGGTGCTGTGCTTGAGTGAATAAAGTAGACAAATATTTAGTACTATAAATACGCTAAGGCGTCCTGGAAACTAAATAGAGTTACATTGACTACATTGTGAGCAACAGTTGATTGGTGTCTTTATACTATCGATTGCATTTTATATGAATGGGAAGTGTCGCGGTTGTCGACCTCTCAGGGTGGAGGCACAGACAATACAAGAGTTACTACGGTAGAAGGCCTAGTCGTTCACCTTTGGCCCAGATTGGGAGGGAAGCACCACCTGTCAAGTTTACCCTGCTTCAGTCAATGGACAAACAAAGTTAGATTATTCTGCAATTTTGCAGTCAGCTTCACCGATAGACGTGTTTTTTTATTAGGTGGCATAAGCAGGTCATTTACTTGATGGTAACACCACTGTTCATCACGGATAGTAATATCACAGTAAGAAAAGTGTATGTTGCCAGTATAAGGTACTGAGTAACTAAGGTACTTAACTGCTGACTTTTGCTCTCAAGTCAAATAACTAAAACCTCAGTGTCACACAGCAGGTAACGGAGAGAGCTATGCTCGGAGTTTTGCGCGATAAAATCCAGAACGAGGGTATTCGCTGAAGAACCATAGTCGCCGACTTAGCTACTCATGATTTGCATGTTGAAGTGGCAATGAGCAGGCCATATCGCTCGAATAACTGATAACCGATGGGGAAGAAAGGTTCTTGAGTGGAGACCACGAACTGAAAGACGCAGCGTAGGTAGACCTTCCACTAGATGGACTGACGACATTGTGAGAGCCGAGAGTATCCTATGGATGCAGATGGCAGGCTGTCGTTCAGTTATGTAGTTCTAAGGGGGAGGTCTAAATGCTCAAGAATGGACGTCTTATGGCTGGTGATGATGATGAACGTCACTTCAGTGATACTTTATTACAATAACCTAAAATCTTTTCATGATAGGAATGTTACTATTTTAAAGTCACCACACGGCCAATGAAAGAATGCGTCTGACAGTTGCCATAATTTTGTAACAAGCTGAACGAAAACAGAAAAATCTGATCACATTTTTTTTCAATATTAATTGGTGCCAATATACTTCAATAATAATATATTAAAAGAAAATTTTTCATTCGGATATTTACAATGTTATTACAGCTGTGATATGCATTATGTCAGCCGGACTATGTTAATCAGATCATAAGAAAAATAAATCTGCGGCCGAAATGTAGTAATCGGATCATAAGGAAAATAAATCGTTGAAATAGAAATTGCTAGGATATTATAGGTTTACGATCCACGCCAACATAAGGTCAAACGCCTAGCATTATTTTATTTTTAATGTAACGGGAAGAAAAACTCTAAGAGATAATAATAAATAGCCAAATAATTTCTACGCCGTCACATAGTAGTTATTTTGCAAGTGACGCTCGGTATAACTTTTAATGAACACAAGTTTGTCTCCGACTAGCACTTGGCATTATTTATTTGTTGTTATACTTTAGAGTGTATACTATAATCATGGCAAGTTTGACGCTTGTACTTATTACCGTTTTTATATTAGAGCAAATACGAAAATACGTTTAAAAAGTACGTTTGTTGTATGGGGACCCATCCCCCTTTCAATTTGACTTTTTGACTTTTTTATAATTTTTCAGTTAATCCGCCGTAACATCACATATTCTGCGAAAATTTCAACTGGCTATCTATTACGAACAGATGGACAGACGGATAGACAGACAGACATCGTAGGCTTAGTAAAGGGTCCCGTTTTTACCCTTTCGGTACAGAACGCTAAAAAAAGCAACGACAAAAAGTGGCATCGTGTTTGTGATGCTTGTGGTGGCGTGAAGGGTGCGAACGCATCTGGCCTAACTCAGGCTTGACGCAATCACTTCATCAAAAAAAAAAAAAAACAATTAAATTTTTTTTCTTACCCAGAGGAAGGGGCTCTAATGGTTCCGAAACCGGTCGATCGTCTCGACCGATAGAAAAATAATCGTGAGTGCAAGCCAGTGTTATAATAATTTTCAAGCTTGATGCCTTTAGTCAAACTCACCCAGCAACCGACCTTGCCGCTCATTTTGCATGTCGACTATTAGGTAGTGACTATTGGTTAAAATGCTTCGGATGACCTCACTCCGTAAGTTTAGTGTAGTGCGAGTGTTGTTGTAATCAAGGGTAAATTCAGGTATAACTCGAGTTCATAGTTCCACAAAAAATAACGAGGTTCACCAAAAAGTAGACCAGTCAAGGGCCTTAATCGACTACTCCATTTCTACCCAAAACCGTCATCACTATTATCTTTATGACCTTTAACATGTTAACATTAAAGTTCAATTTCGTTTGTATTAGGATCTTGACAATAGCACAAACGAGGTTGTCAAAGTATACGCACGAATCTTGCGGTCAGCGTCTGTGGTCAGCGTGGTTTCCGCAAACGCGTTGCCATAGCAACCGTCACCAAACAAACCTTTCAAATAGCACACAATTTTCCACAAAACAAGTCCAGCAACGTAATGACACATTTTACAGAAGAAATTATGATTTCGTGACCATAGTGACCTCCAGTACACTGCCCATTACCACATGTACCTAAATGCTGCAAAGCTGTTGTGGAGAAAAATGGATTACGGCTTCGGAGACACCTTGATCCCTAACATCCGAGGAATCGGACAGTACTTTAACCATGATCCATTTTTTGGGTACGTAATGAAGGCTTTTGTTTATTCTTTTCGTATATTTAGCTGTTGGATGCCAGCAGATACTAAAAGTTTTAAGATGCATTGTTGTATGTAGATAAACTGTAGTAAGAGAGAGTAACCGACATAGCTGTTAAAATTTGTAAGTTGAAGTGGCAATGGGCAGGCCACATCGCTCGGAGAACCGATAACCGATGGGGAAGAAAGGTTCTTGAGTGGAGACCACGAACCGGAAGACGCAGCGTAGGTAGGCCTCCCACTAGATGGACCGACGACATAGTAAGAGTCGCTGGCATCCAGTGGATGCAAAAGGCAGGCTGTCGTTCAGTGTGGAGGTTAAAGGGGGAGGCCTATGTTCAGCAGTGGACGTCTTCTGGCTGATGATGATGAAGAGAGGGTAAGTTAACGATGAGTCCCAGGATACTATAAAAGAAGTCTTAAACGCTTCAAAAGCAGAGTTTAGAGTTATAATATTGTTTTGGTACTGTAAACTGGAAAAATTTTAATTTCTGCATATCACAGTCTCAGAAGAAATAGAAGTAACCACGCTACGAAAGGGGCTATAATAAATGCAAAAAAGGCGCTGCAGTTGTTCCCAGAAATTTTTGTTGTTTATTTTCCTGTTTTCTGATCAAAGAAAACAATTTCGACCAGTTTGGCTCAGTGGTAGCACGATTGCCTTGTAGCAGGAGATCCTGGTTCGATGCCCGATTTGAATGATGAGTTAAAATATGCTCTGGATATGGTTGTCTTTGTCTTTGTGTTCCATGGCATTTCCGACACAAATAATCTTAGGAGAGGCATGGGAGAGGAACTTTTACCCAGAATACGTAGTATTATTTATTTATTTTCACTAAAATCTACGATATATTATATGTATAAAGAGTAGATAAATAAAAGCACATGAAAATAATTTACAAAAACAAACTAGAGACTAAAATTAACTAAATAAATACCTAACTGATTTAAATATAAAATAAATCGACTATTTACCTATTATATTTCTTACTTGTTCTATTGGTAGAACAAGGATTAGAACAGATGGGAACGACCCATCTAAAACTATAAATAACAAACTGCAGTAAATAACCCAAAAAGCTAGCGACATCACCACGTTGAATGGCCAAACTTATTCTTTGGACAACCGCCAAATCAACGTGGCGTCTGGACGATTCTTTAACCATACCCCGAGCGACCTAACCCCACGACCATTTCAAGGTAGTTTTATAAAACTTTCTCTCGGAGAGAGGATAGGTCACCATGCTGCCCAGTGCATGTTGGTGACTGTCATAAATATCTTTGAAATTTTTAAGGTTCGTGACATGTGTCCGAGCCACAGAAAAGAGAAGTAGATAGAACGGAAAAGAGAAGGAACATCTGTTACCAGGCATACGAGTGAACATTCTTATTTACGTCAACGCGTTGAACTCCGTATCTCAATTGCTAACTGATTTTGAACGCGTAGTTGCTCCATCGAATTTATTCCACAATGCCCTCTTGCGCTGTAATTACGTGTCGCCTAGCTAGCAAAGATTTTATTTAAAAAAAGGAAGCATATCCTATCACCGGTATGTCTAAATTGTTTATAATTTTATTATTTCACCGTGTTTTAATTACAAAGCTGTTGACAAGCCGTTGACAATAATAGTGGTTACCATTATTTTATCGATATCGATACATTTAGATTGTTCTTATAGTACTAACAGACGTATGGACCAAGTCCGTCTCGTCTATTAGCACTATTACATTTCCCGTAATTTTATATTGTATAAATAGACATTGAATTTGTTACAGTTTTCCAGGCAATCCGTCTACTAGGCAAACATGGATTGATGCAACAGGAAGACGTGATTGGATTCCTACTATACAAACACAATTTGTTCAAAAATTTTTTTGACATATATGTATCACGACAAATAAAATATACTTGAAGCCATTAGCAATATCACAAAAATAAATTATTTATTTACATTCAGTGGTTAAAAATTAAATCATATCACCAACACCAACGTCTTCATACTACTCTCAGACAACCTCATTTGAATCTCCAAAGAGGCTTAAAATAGCTTCACCTGCCTGTTCAAATTGTTCGACTCCCAAGAAAACGCAAACTAAAGGAAGTTATAAATTATTTTTCTTAATAGATATTTGTGATGCACATTTGAGACTTCCGTAAAGTGACGCCTGATTCAATCAACTAACTTTGATATTCATTATTGATAATTTTATTCAATAAAAAACCTAGCCAGCTTCAATTGCGATCCCGAAACTTAAACTCCACTTTTTAAAATATCCCGGTTGTTCACTATTTAGTTGTATGATTACGGAATATTTACACATTATTTATAGCGTTTTTGAGTCATTTCCTGTGCCGAAACATTAGGAACTCCATATCCACAACATAATCACGGTAAATAAGTCGTTAATAATCATACAACTGTACTAAAACTCCACGTTTTTAAATAAGTCACACCCACGATTCCATAATATTTAATGGTATAGACAGACGGACAGACTTAGTAAGTTAGTAGACTTAGACTCGTAGGCTTAGTAATAGGGTTCCGTTTTTACCCTTTGGCTACGAAACCCTAAAAAGTCAAAAAGTTAAAACGAAAGAGGCGTCCCCATACAGCAAACGTATTTTAACGTATTTTTGTATCAGATCTAATGTATATGTAATGTAGTGTAACGATAATACGTACAAGCGTAATAATTGGCATGAATATAGTACACAGGCACACTCTAACTAAAGTATAACAAAAAATAATAAATAATGATCAAATGCGAGTCAGTGACTAATTTCTGTTCATACGAACTAAGCAAGTCAATCTTGCATTTTTTTTTAAGTCTAGTGGAATTCCTACCATCTAATATGCTAAAGTATATAATAGGCATGTGTCCTAATGTTTAATTTGTTACAATTAACCGGCTTAGCGATGAATATAACTAAATACATTACACATAGGTACTGATAAAATAAATGAAATTGGCAGATAAATCTCTGAGATATGAGTGTTTAAAGTTTTAGGTGGGGATAGAGAGGGGATGCTCTATTCATTTCTCGCAAAGCGTGTGTTAGTACAGCATTTGTATGGTGCTCCTGAGGTGTGACGTCACGGCTCAGTATAGTGCGCTCTCTGTCTAGCACTAAATTAAAATGTTTATATCTCATTTATTTTTGAACTAATTTTTATTTTGTTTACGTTGATGTGCTCTATTTATGATCAGCTTTTTTATGAGGTAATAAAAAAAAAATTAGACATCATGCCTATTAAGATTATCGATAAAATTAAAACTGCACACAAAACTTTCCCATCACTAGCTGTGATACCACATTCTAAATTTTAGGATGAGGTATTTTTTTTAATGGCTTCTCACGAAAATAGCATTTAACCGTATCAAGTAATATATTTATTTTTCTACCCATTTAAAGTGACATAAAACGAACTCTAAACATAGCCTACGTCAATATCATGGTCAAATCATGACCTAGTAAGGTCATGGAAACTTTTTAATCAAGTTTCTATGGAGTTTTGGGGCAATACAAAAAAATCACATTTGCAACTTCCCATTGTTTGCCTACACTCACGCAAACCTACGAATTTGCCTTAATCTTATTTAACGGATAATAATTCAATATTATTACACAAGCACATGCGTTAACACACTAGTTTTGTTAAATAAAAAAAGCAAAATCGATGAAAAACTCTTAGCTAAATTATTTTAACCCTCGTGCTTATCGTGCAGTTTAATTTGGAACTATTTTAACTATGTCGTAGATAAATTTACGTTAAGGACTGTTGAACTCGTACTAGTTTTTTGAACTGCACAAGAATCGTGCAGTTTTTTTGGAATAGCAGCATTTACCAAAATAATTGCGCAAAATGCACAGGGAACTGAACCGTATTGCACCACGAGAAGGTCAGTTTTAAACTTTAACAAAATGGCGTTCATAACCTTTTGGATTAATAATAATCTTGACGAATTATTGCATTCCTTCCTATGTAGTTATATTATGACGTTTCGTTTACATGTGTGAAACTGGCTACAACGGATTTCTTGCAAAAATACCTTGACAGCCGTTCTATTTTAAACGAAAAAATTTTCTCTTCTGTGGTCCGAGCTGTGGGGGAACATGACAGGCTGATAATAATAATGATGATGACATAAAACTTTTATTTTTATTGTATATACTTGTCTCTGAATGTCACCACTTCATAACAAAGCAGACCGACAGACAAATATAGCATCTTCAATTGCAACGAGGAAAAGATCAGCAACTCGTCATCTCTAATTGAGCAGATTAGTACTTCATGACTGTTTTATTTACCAATTGCCTGGATCTTGATTAAAATGTCCGGGAACTTTGTCTGCTACAATTTTTCTGAGGGTTTCATTGTCTTCAATGTCAATGAAGAAGACACAATGGAGGTCAGCTTAGAACAACAAAGTCATTTTAGCAATCTGCCCAACGCTCACTGGAGAGTTAATGCCTCAGATCAGACAAACAAGGGAGATGTGCCTTAAGTATGTAAGTACGATACGTTTACCAATTTATCACGCATACTTTGGATCTTTTAGCAACACCAATGAACTAAGACAACTAAGTAATAGTCCACATGCAATAAAAAATTGTGGCAAGGTCGCGGCTGCAGGTTGAGTTCGACTAAAAGCATCGAGCCACTAATTTATCATATCTCTCTTGTTTGTCTGATCTGGCATTCAAAGCGGAGTAGTAACAACAAGCAAAAAAGAAAACGTCAACGCTTCTCAATTTACCGTAGGTTCAGAATACTCGATTCGTTAAATTTCGTACTTCTCGCCTTGACTTCTAAGACTTTAGTAAACGAGGTACAATAATGAACTAGCGTGAACTGGAAAAGGTTGACTTTTCGACGGCCGCTTGCACCGCGATGCCGTTTCGACTCTTCAGACAGCGTCACGCAGCTCAGTCTAGGCTTCGTGTAGCCCAGATTCAGCTTCTGGTCAGAAAAAAAGTATGCAAAAAGGACGCAGATCGAAACATGGCATTGAGCTCAGTCTTTGAACTGTATCTATGAACCGTGTTTAAAAAGAAAGGTAAAAATAATGAATTGCAAAATTATTGGTTTCAACGCAAAATTTTCACATGTGAAATACCGAGTGCGCTGGAGGTACGATAAGCCATGCTCATTTCATCGATTAAGCAATTTTCTTACTAGGAAATACTGAATAGGCTTTCGATAAATATTATTGCCATCCGCTTTCTTTTCTACCATAGAATTTTTCTACCTCGTCGACCGGGCTGGACACATAATTGTACCGTATGTGTGAAAATCTACGAGCCAAAACCACAAAGATGTGATCACCAAATGTCATAAAGCCCAGATCGAGATCAAGACAAGCTTTGACTACAAAAAACTGTCCACTGTGACCAGTGGAAGGAAAGTAGGAAAGCTGCAGTAGTGGAACAGCAACAGCTAAAAATAAAATAATATTTACAACACATTTGCTCAAAAAGTGCACTTACGAAGCTTGTATACATCGTTCGAAAGTTAAACATTACGGATCATACAACGGAGCGTGCGGAAATGAATTTGTCCGCACGCTCAGATGTATAGCACCGTGCGTGTGATTTACGGTATTTTTTTAATTTCCATCATAATTACATAAGAATTCCACAAAAGAGTTTCATATTACGAGAATAAATAAGCTGAATGATCAAACCTCCTTGGAAGCGCTTTTGCT
Source organism: Agriopis aurantiaria (assembly GCA_914767915.1). NCBI lineage: Eukaryota > Metazoa > Arthropoda > Insecta > Lepidoptera > Geometridae > Agriopis > Agriopis aurantiaria. The sequence continues at coordinate 4,282,487 of OU611991.1, read as the reverse complement.
CAATACGTTTGTCTCAGTTTAATACTAAAGAGAAAATGAGACGAAAGATGTAGTTCTAATTTTCACCACGTGATAGTGGCGCTATTTGCATGTTCGCGCCATTTTCTTATTATATTATAGAAACTATTGTTGTGACTGATATTAAGTTATAAACAAAAATTGTTTCATTTGTAGCCTTTTTTTCTCGCAAATGTGTTGTAAAACGTTGTATGGCACACGTGCGGATTGGTTATTACAAACTCGTGACTATGGTAAGCCCTCGACTTCGTCTCGGGCTTACATTCGTCTACTCGTTTGTAATAACCAACTTTCCGCACTTGTATCATAAATAACTATATTATATCTTTTTTACTTGTTACTTGTGTAGCGGGCATTTTTAGTAACTAGGCCAAGACATTTTCCCTGATAGACCTTACGAAGCGAATCATTGGCCCATTTTGCGTTACCCGGTTGCAGCTAATTCAGCCACCCGGTCTCCTCCAGGAAAGCCAGCAGCGCGCTAATATCTGCACAGGCTTCCTAGAGTGTCTTCAGTGATCCGAGGATTATATTATTAACTTATCTTATCTTACATCTAAGCACATTTTATTTGATCTGATTCGTTATCGATAAGTCAAATTTCAGGAGAATAAAAGTGTGATATTTTTATTTCAGTCCATCGACAGGCTTCCACCACATGGCGCGCATGATGGACCGCATGATGGGGGAGAGCTTGCAGCCGTTCGGCTTCGCGCGGATGACCACCCGCAGAAGCAACCAGGACTCGCGCTCCGGTGGCCAGGAACCTCCGAGAGACGGCCTCCGAACTGAGAGGAGTGACGTTAGGAGAGAACGCGCAAAGCAACAACCCGACACGCATGTCGCTAACGGCACTAGGCATCCTCCCACACAAGGTAAACTGAGCAAGCTATAATTTTTGAAATGAATAATTGGCTACGCAAAATACCCCTTTGATAACTGACTGGTCAACCTTGACACATAAATAGCTATAGTTTACGAACATTTGCATAAAGATGATACTAAGTAGGTAGAAATATATAACAAGGAAAGTAGTTCCAATTACTGCATTCCACAGTTGCAAAAACGTTAACTTTAATCCAAAACATGCTATCTAACCTCTCAAATTTCGTTTTCCAATGACACGCACTTTTATGGTTTTTGATTGTACCAGCAAAAACCATATTACAATGGCCTACATTCCTTGTTTCAGTGGTAAAACCAACTCAAGCAACTCATTTTCAAGAACAATCATCTGATCACACTAAACAAACAGATCCCACGACGGAAAAATGGGCTGGAACCCTCCGCCGCCGCGACCCTAACTTACAACCTACACTGCCTTCCATCGTCTCACGTAAGACGTCATCAACTTCGTCCTCAGTTGGCAGTGGAAGAAAAGCCAGATCTGTCGAGAGAGTATGCAGGGTCAGAAGACAACTTGTGCCTATCAAACCGATAGTTAGAAAATCTGATGTTCCTTCCGAAGGTGCCGACGTCACGATATTCGAGAAGGACGAGAAAGTCTTTGATGCTACTGGATACGAACTCCATTTAGTAGAAACGCTGGAAAGAGATATATTGCAGAGGAACCCTGACGTGCGCTGGCGAGATGTCATCGGGCTGGATGATGCAAAGTCAGTTCTGCAAGAGGCAATGGTTTTACCGCTGGTTATGCCTGATTACTTTAAGGTAGGTTGCGTTTTAAGTGTCGATAGACTTGTAGTTGTGTCGATAGATCAAGGACACTTACAGGTTCTGTGTTAAAACAAAACTGTAAGCGTCTTGTAGTTTACAGGTTCTATGTTTTAACACTGAACTTTGTAAGTGCCCTGTAACTCCTGTAAGTGTTCACACTTACCCTTACAGCTCTTCAAGTGTGCTACTTGATCTAACCTTCATTCAGTGAGTTTAAAAGAAAGCACTTTTTAGCATAACTAAATGCTGAAAGTACGCCTTTTACCACGTCTAGTCTGGGCACCTACTTTATATGGCTGATTTGCGTGCGCGATACCAATCTCTTTGCGGTTAACTTATATTTACCCTTTGAAGCCGTAACACTACTAATGACTTTTAGAAATTTGCAACTATTAAGTATTGTGGTCAAGAAAATGGGTCAGTCAGCTCCAGTAATAACAAAAGACATTTAGCTAAAAACGTAGTAAAAGGTGCTTTGCGGTATAGATAATTCAAACTCCCAACATCTCCACTATTTCTATTTAAAACTCAACGTCATACTAACTACGTATGTGCAGTACAACTGCGTATTAACAGTTGTGAATTTAAATCACGTCACCACTTGCTTTTTGCATGCGTTGGGGACGTTAGGAGTAAGCCTGCAATTCAGGTCATAAAATTGCATTAAAATATTGCATCGCTTAAAAGTAATACCAGAAAGTAATAATTTGGCCTAAAATTTACGAAACTCAACACGCAAACTATTCACAAAAAAATTACTTTCGAGGGGTGTCAAATCAAAATCACATATCTAAATAATTGCTTTTAATAGGCACCATAGCTGATTTTGATTCTATACACCTCTACATGGCATGTAATGTGATTATTTTTGAAAGTGGATTCTACGTAAAGTACTTACCTATGTTTATTGCATGACAATAGCATGACGTGCACTTTAATTGGCAGATGCAATAATGGTTTTGACCATGTAACTGATGTTAATGTAGGCAGCCTATAGGCCTAATGTCTGTCGCTAGAATTAGTAATGACATCACACCAGTTTGTGATGGTACTTGTTCGATTTGCGCTTCATTCCTCGCAATTCTAATCGCTACGATCCCTACGATCTGATTGAAACAAATTTTTGTACAAACAGTTCTGTGATGAATGAGATTTTTTCCATGTTCTTAATTAAAATTCATTCACGTAATAATTCTGAAGACAGACAAATTTAAAACCCGACTTCTGAATAAAAAAAACTGCGCCAAGATGAACTTAAATTTGAATAATTTTTATACAATTACTTTGCAAGTGAAAGCAAACCCAGAGAAAAATGTATTTTTGATGATCGAAATTTCATTTTTGAAGTATTTAGAATCTGGCATCACCATTGATGCCAGTAAAGTTTGCTGGCTGTTTGGTTGTTTGTGTGTGTTATCAGTTTTGTTCGGCTTAAACCAAACTATATAGTAGGTTAAATAAAGTTTTTTTTTTCGAATCGAGTTGTTGGAATTGAAACCTACCATAAGCACTAATATTTTAATGAAAATTGCTATAATACATTTAGTACAATAATAAGCTTCCTTTCGCGGTGTTTTCGATAAGATAAAACATGGGGTTCTTCAAAAGACGAGTTAATAAAGCCTTAAAAGTTCGGAAATCTAATTGTGATGCCTCTGGTGTTATAGGTGACGGTGACTGCTTGTCATCAGGCAGCCAGTCTTTATGTATATCACCTATTATGTATATAGCATAAAATATATTAATAATAATGTGTGGTTCCTTCAGATGGAATCAATCATGCACAGATTGATCCAATAGCTTGCACCAGCTGGTTAACAATAAAACGTTTAAAATGTCCAGGGAATTAGAAGACCGTGGAAAGGCATCTTGCTGACAGGGCCACCTGGCACCGGGAAGACTTTACTAGCTAGAGCGGTGGCTACCGAGTGCAGGACTACATTCTTCAACGTGTCGTCTGCCACACTCACCTCGAAGTACAGGGGGGACTCGGAGAAACTGGTTCGGTTATTGTTTGATATGGTAAGCCTATGCTACTTTTCGTATCTTGAGCAAAAAGCTCTTTAGAGGGGAGAAATTTGACCCATGTACACACCACAACTAATCGTGCGGACTCAATCAAAATCCCCTTCGTTCCACAAAAGAGACCTACAAATACTTGCTTAGTGAAGAAAAATTTCCAGCGACTATTAGTGGCTATTATAAATCTTACTGTTAATTTTATTATCTCTATCTCTACGTAGTTCTATTATTTCTATTCTTTCTTTCCTTCTATTCTATTCTTTTTCTATTATATTCTACATACATAGTATGAATTAAAGTCGTTTTCCGCTTCTGTCTGTCTGTATGGCCGCTAACACCTCCTAAACCACGCAACAGATTTTGATGCGGTTTTCACCATTAGTTAAATAATTTTTCATGGAAGGTTTATATATAACCCGCCCCGGTTTCACACGTAAATTACACCCGTGCGAAGCCGAGCAGGCGGGTCACTAGTAAACATATAAAAATATAATAACACCTAATCAATAATAGTAGTACTAGTAATGGTCAATATCATTACTAGTACATTACCTACTATAAAAACAGAACATAGTGCTTCTGTGAAGGCTTTATAATGTAACACAGATTTGGTCAAGTCTTTCTACTTGCAATATTTAATTAATATAATGATTATGAACAAGCAGTTTTATATTAATATAATTAAAATTTCAGGCGGCGTTTCACGCGCCGAGTACGATATTCCTTGACGAAGTTGATTCCTTATGCGCGATTCGAGGAGCTGACTCAGAACATGAAGCTTCCAGGAGGTTCAAAGCAGAACTACTCATTCAAATGGATGGACTCGCCGCTGCGTTGTAAGAATAAATACATACCTACAATTGGGCACATACGCTGAACGAGTTACCAAGTTATGGATGGATGGATGGACACCAAACATGTAGACCACAAAGCACACATGCCTACTCTTCAAATGGAATAAAGACTTGACTTTACCCACCAGCAGAATTAACGCAAATAAATATGGGTTTGCATATACACGGGTTGCATGGCGTGATACCGAAACACCATGATTTGTCATCACGCTAAAATGTGGAGTGTGGAGTTTTGATACTTTACGGTCAAATTTTGGCTGTATATTACACCATTTGGCGCTATGGTATGACCGTATGTAGCCAGCTCTGGAGTCAATATCTACCAAAACTGTGTGTAGCAAAGCTGTATGGAGCAAATCTGCGTTGAAACACTTCAATTTCTCTTCTTGAATTTTCACAAGACAATCATGAACAAAAAAGGAATCCTTTTATCGTTGCAGGGGTGCAAGTACCGTTCTTTTAGCGATCGAAAATTCGCTAAAATGCCATAGAATCGATCACAGCGAGTACTGAAAAAATGGCATATTATCGAATTTGACGACCTCAACTGTCAATTTGACGATCGCTAAAAGAACGGTACTTGCACTGCAGTTTTGTTAGTAACCGGCACTAAGTCTAAAATGTTTACCTACTTACATTTGAAAAATAACTTACCAACTTATTTCCAGTAATCGGGACAAGATTATAATGGTATTAGCGGCGACTAACCACCCCTGGGACATCGATGAAGCTTTTAGGCGGAGATTCGAGAAGCGTATCTACATTGGCCTTCCAGATGGTATAATACATTCAATCAGTAAAATAATGCGTCAAGCCGGAGAAATGTGAAGAATCTTTTATTTAGCGTTCTTTTGGTTGTTACAGACGCTACCAGAGTCAGACTGCTGAAGCTTTGTCTTCGTGAAGTGACGTTGTCTGAAGATGTAAACCTCACAGATTTGGCGAAGAATCTCGAAGGATACAGTGGTTCAGACATTTGTAACCTCTGCAGGTAAGGCTAATGCTAATTTTTAAAAAAACCTTCTAGGTCAATACTGAAGATTCGATTCATTTACATAATATCTTAGTTCAGGCTTATTATAAAAACAAAAAGCAGAATTATTCCAATGGGTTTTTATTTCAAAAAATTCTCAAACCTCTAACTACATCTACAACTACTGCATCGATTTACAGAGACGCAGCAATGATGACGATGCGGCTCAAGATTGCTGGCAAGAGTCCAGACCAAATCCGCCGTCTCAAGCGTTCAGAACTCGAAGCCCCAGTTTCTAATGCCGACCTTCTCGCTGCCGTCGAGAAGACGAGGCGGACAGTGACAGAGGCTGACGTGATGCGGTACAACAACTGGATGCAGAAGCATGGCTGCTCCTAGCGCAGAGCCTGGGCGCTCAGGGCGCTGCTCCAGAGACTTAGGACGTAAGGACAGGGGTGAAATTTCAGTGACTTTGTGAAGACTTTGGTGATGCCTTTAAGGATGGAGTCAGACTTTATGAATAGTTGTGAAGGTTCAGGTTGAATACAACAATTTTTTTGTAATATTGAAGGCAAATTTAATCAAAACTTATTCGGGTTATCCCAGAAGGTTATTGTCTACGTCATAATTATTATTATCATTTTGTTTATGCCATATTGCGTACACAATAAGAAATTTATAAGAAAATGAGTGGTTAGCAAGAGAAGTGATTGGATGGCATGATATTAGGTTTTTTAAAGGCATTACTATTGTAATGCTTTATTGCACTTTTGTGTAAACGATGAAACTCATTTTATAACATGTAGCATAAAGTATGTAAGCAGGAGAGGTTTTTTGTTGGGTAGATTTTTTTTAAGTGGATTTTTAAAACTTTGTATAGATTGTCCTGCAATGATCGTCGAGGTTTAGCGTCGTTTAATATGGATACGGTGGAAATTATTAAGTTTTGTATTATTTCGTAAAACGTAGATTATTATAATTTCTTTTTGTAACATAGGTACCTACATCCTTTCACATAAAGATTACTAAGAAATATATTTTGCTATCTGAACCTTTTCTCTGACTGTTGCAGGTATTTTTTTGGCTTAATAGTATGTAACTTTATCTTCTTGGAAAATTTAACATTATTGTTGCGAAGTTTGAGGGTCAAAATTATTGAACATTATGGAAGAAAATGTCACATTTAATTTAATTTTAGTTTTTGAATCATGATATTTCAGTAGTAATCAAATAATTATAAAAAGGCAAGATGATTCTGGAGCAGTGCCTGTAATTAGTGGAACATTAGAGTAGGTATTCGATAGTAAGTTTTATGAAACGTGATGGTTTACAGCTTGGAGAAATTACTATCTCCATATTTTTGGTAACGTAGATAATACTTAGTTGAACTTTTATATTTTAATAAATTGCTAAGTATTATTTAATCATGTTAGGCTAGGTTTTGTTTACAGGTTTACGAGAAATGGGTGTACCCACTAAGCCGATAGGGTTCCATAATACCCATCACAATGAACACTTTTGCAATGGAACCATCCATAAAATAGCATTTAAATATCAGCTGTTCCATAGAAATAGTCATTTACACTCGACAAAATGTATAGAACAGCTGATATTTTTTTCACGATTTCAGGTTTGGTTCCATAGTAAAAGTTGTTCATAATGATGATGGGTAACAAACAAACACCGTTTGGCTTAGTAGGTATACCGTTTCCGCGTAACCCTGTAGTGATGAACTGTATTCTGGTTTCATGCGTTTTTAACTCATTATAATGACTCTTGGACTCGGAGCTGTCAAAACTTCAACTTTTATGTTCTGTGCTGTTTGCTGCTGTGATGTTTAAATTATGGCAGCTCTAAGAGATGGTTGGTTGAAAGGAAGAAAGGGAATTTGTAGCTCCAGGGAATAAATAGGTTTTCTGACCTCCAGGAGGAACATAGTTCTGCAACCATCGATAGATGGCGCTGGCGAGTTTTTATTTCCCGCATTTGTGTATGAAAAAGCAATCAGTGTTTGTTAGCAAATAATAACTACTAAATACTATACTATAAAATAAAATAGCATATAAACAAAGAAATTTGACCTTTTCGGGTACTTATTTCTTTACATAAAAACGAGCATGACAGACAGTGTCAAACAGAGATAATAATATATTATATTGTCTGTCTATGATAATAAGCAAGTTTTTTTATTGACCTTTCTTCGTTGTGGTTTTGGGAAATCTTCAAAATCCATGTCTCGTCTACGCCATCTATTGCATTTTATGAACTATTTATATATTTTCTTGCTTTTTGGATAACCCCCAATTGTTTTTAGCCTTTTAAGTATGTATGTCGTTTATTTTTGGGTTTTCATAATGTTCTTTTGTTATGGTTAAAGTTGTCATTGTGTTTAGCGTTTTCGGTATAGTTACGTTGTCAGCAATAAAATAACAATGAATACCTATGCCTAGTTTATTAATGATGTAAAATAATTATGAGTGTCGTATTATAACTATTGTAATAGGTAATCTAATAATATTGTTTGGCGTTGCGTAAATTTAGTGTTATTAGCGTTGTGCTGTTGTTGGACTATTCGAATGTAGATAAAAGGTTTTAATAAAGGACATTATCAATTTGCTAAAATAGATTTTTATTTTTGCCAAGAAAAAAGAAAGCCCTTAAAGTGTAAGTTGTGTATCAGGATCGTATCAAGTGGATATCAGGACTGTGGTTTGATACAAATGAAAAAGTCCAAATGGCCCGGTCATTATGAAATATGTAATTTGAATGTGATTGCTTTTTTATAAAAAAGGGATGGAATAAAAGGATCAAGTACGATCAAAATACTCAGTTTTTATCAGCCTACCATGCCACCGCTGGGACAAAGGGAAATGGGTCCTGTGTAAAATAGTGATATTTTAGGTAAATATCTCATTAGTTAATATTTAAAAAAATAACAATGTATACTAATGTAATTTTACATAAGCTACGTCTGGGTCTTTGATAATACTCTGATATATGGGTATTATCATGTATTATATAAGATTCATAAACTAGTTGATCGTTCTTGGTATTATTAACGACCCAGGCAAATTTACTAGGTACATGAAATATACCTATTACAAACGGAACCTCTTTGGACAATTTACAAAAGTATAATTTTTATGCATAAGTGCAGTAATAGCAGACTTATGCAACTAGATCATAAAATTAAGTTTTAGTCGTTTCGGCGGTTTAGGACCACAATTAAAAATGAAGTTAGCTTACACTCGGCATAAACAAGAGCTTTACGAGCATGAGAAGTGAAAACGTTATTTTTGCGGATTCCAACTAGGTACCTACATTTTGCAAGGAAGTAAAGTAGTGCTACAAAGAATATAACAATTGTAATTTTCATAATTTATTGAGGAATGGTGTAAACTGTAATATATAAGTGTACATTGATTATTATAATGCAGATGTAGCTATCCAACGCATTACTAAGCGTTGCGTGAATCCTGTGTTTAGCATTAAATTTTATTACTGGCCCATGTGTAGTAGCTATATTTTCAAATATTGAACAATGTTTTATCAAAAGACATGAATTTGCTACATTTGATTTCAATCTATCACATTACATGCAACATAATTGATATGTTTTTAAATTAAATTAATAAGGCCACAATTTGGTCCATTTGTTATCAATGAAAAATTATATGAAGATAATGGCAGTTAAATTTGTGAGATACATATAACAAAAATATATAACAACAAGGAAATATTTATGAAAAATATGTTCAAACAAAAATTCATTTTTAAATCATTTTCAAAATATAACTAAAAAACAGATGGAACATTCCTTAAACATATTAAAGAGTAAATACTTACATGCTAATATCGAAGTTAAAGGCACTAACAGTAGTAGATATAATAATTATTTACACACAAAAAATAACCAACTAGATAAAAATGAACTACGATTCTTTGGCTAAAGTTCAGGTAAAGTTTTACCGCATTCATGCACACTGCAAATCTCTTGCTGACCTCTTTTTGTTATAATCAATATCATAACTGGTCTACTGGTAAGTATTGCTTATAACTGCTCTCTTCTTTTAATGTTCTTTGGTCTTTCATCGGGCAACCATTTAGTGTCTACATTTATGTTTTTTTTTAAATCGATAAGAGGTCAGCCTAAAGTGCAGCCACACCCGATTATCCATGAAAAGGAAGCTGAGAAGAATATGGTGTGCAGGATTATTCCCTCAAAACCAAACGGAAACGTGTGCTGGCTATAAGGGAGATGTATTACATCTCTGCACGTATTCTGCTACCGCTTGTAGCATGCACAAGAAAGAAATGTATTTCTGTATCTTTATTAAGTTGTTCCGAACGATTTTATTAAAAGTCTGTGATGGCTGATGGCTCATCATCGGCAAGTGCTGATTAGTACATAAACATTGAACTGTCCTAAACAACCTGTTTTGAGTCAGTGCCCTATTCTTGCCAAAACCGAGTCGGATGAACCTCGCCTGATGTTAAGCGATGGAGCACCCTTGCCTAGAAAATACCGATTCACTCGCGATTTGAAGACACACAAATTGTAACTATAGGGGAACACGCATTCAGGCAGCACATTCTTCAGCCTAGCCACACAAGAGTTTAATCGTAGTTTCTTTTTTTAAGCAAAATTTTTGAGTTGGATCTTAACAAGTTTTGTGCAAACATAGATATCCTAGCAACAGGTCCGCAATTTCTGACTCAACTCGTTCAAAGCTAGCATAGTTTGGTAAACGCGCTTCAGGCGTACCAAATCCACTCGTCTATCAATACCTTTAAATTGTAGATAGACAATGCGGTAAAACTTTGATGATACATTTCAAACTTAACTACAACATTTAATTTCTAAAATAATGGTTTTGATTTTGTTGTACCATTTTCTAAACTAAATTTGATAGCTCCAAAATCGTTGCCATCTTTTTTTCACTTATTGAAATGAATTTACCTATCTGCATCTCTTGTAAATAATTTTAGTTTATGTGGTACAACATTTTCAAATAATTTTGGTGTTCATGCATAGCTTTTCTTTCTAAAACAACTCATTTTAATAAACATAATAGAACCAATAACAAATCTCATAGTATCACTTATATTAACTAATTATCTATATTTTTGTTCACATAATATCTTATCACTCTTGCTATTTGTAAAGCTATCACAAATGAGTGATCAGTTATTAAAATAATATTGTATCCTATTCGAGATTAGATTGTATTATGCCTATTGTACACTATTGAATGGAGAATCTACGGATAAACTGTGGTAATGAGAAGTACTGAATTTTTGAGTGGCAAACCGGCAAATTTTGTACGGTGACCAGTAAACATCTTGAAATTGATTTTTAGGTTTCTTTGGCGGATTAAAGCGAGAAGATACATTTTTGAGTAATTTGGACCATGCAATGGGTTGTAGTGTATCCATGTGTACGTGTACCCAATTCTGAGTAATTTCGACAGTGAAATTGGTTGTCGTTGACCATGTGAACGTGTACCCAATTTTGTATATTTTCGACAGTGCGATTGATTGTAGTGTATTCAAATGTATGTGTACACAATTTTGAGTAATTTCGACCGTAAATTGGTTGTAGTGTATCCATGTCTGTGTTTACCCAACCTTCTCTCACTCCGTCGCTTTTTGTACAAAATCTTTTCTAGTAGGTATATTAAAGATATACCTACCTACGGGTAAAGTGTTTCGGCTCAGATGATTTTCTAGTATACCAACGCTGCAATTTTATCGCAGTTTTACTTTAATGTGGCTTCCGTTTCCTTCTAATGGAAACGACTATTCTACACGATTAGATGGAGAAAAACCTCTGCTTATATGATTTTCATGTTATCTACAATTTAAATTTAAGACTGAATCCTTAAAGATGTGCGCGTGCCTAAATTTTGTATTTTCAAATTAACTATACTCGGTCAAAGTTTCACTACCTAATGTGAAAAAAAAAAAAAAACATGTTTTAACTAAAACCTTTTTTTTTTACTATCTTATTGCAGCTGTCAGAGCTAAAAAATTCAGACCAAGTATTGGTGCTTAAACTTAAGTATCATTTTAAACAAAATGGTTTGTCATGAAAATTTTAGAATCCGTCTATCGACATAATTATTATAACATCCGTTGTAACTGCTTGACCTATTTTGATAGTTTGACATTACGCTGGTTCACGATGACGCTAAGTGCAGAATGATCACTGTCAGGTCACTCATGAGATGTGCTGTTGGGCTCGATGAGGGGAGTCTTGTCATCGTCGATGTCTTGTTCCAGAATGATGGCAAAAGAGAATGGTGTGAAGACGTATCCCTGACCTTCGTAAAACTTACTCATGAATTCCACCCTGAAAAAAGAAAAAAGTTGAGTTTGTAAGTATAGATTAGATAGATGGAGAGAAACACTGTGTACACCAAAAATTAAAAACAGAAAACATGAGCTAGTGCAACAAGTAATAGTATAGTTGTTTATCTATAAAAATACATAATTGAAAACCATCATTAGCAAAGAAATGTGATCTATATACCTACCTCCCCAAACCTAACTACCTAAAGATACTATACTTTAGATCTCGTTGTTCTGAGATATTGGCATTATAATTTTATAATACAGTCTGTAATGTATGTACCAATGTAACTGCAAGAGCGAAAAGTTAAAGTATTGCAATGCCCACTCAGCGAACGCTTTTAGCTTAACTCGCTTTAACTAAACGACTATCTACCAAATTTGCTGTCGGGTTTACCAATGCAACCGAAGTGTGTGCAAGAAGGCGGACAGCCCCTCCATCAGTACGAGTATTGCAAGCGTGAAGAACGCCCACGCAGCAAACGTGAGGTACAGCATCACCACCGTGCCAGCGCTGAAGTCACCCAAGCCCATGCGGAGCACGCGCTGCCACAGCACTGCTGATAACTCTGCGAAAACAAATATAAATAGATTAAACCTACTTATTTTAAGTTAAAAGAGGTTTTGGACTAGGCCTTCATCTCGGCTGATGTTAAGTGATGACGCGATTTACGTTGGAGCATGCTTTGTTAGAAGAATCCAACCTGAAGATACCTAGATTGGACTATCGGTGAACCCATCCAGGCAGCGTTTTCTACAGTCTAGAAGTTCGTATAATGAAAGTGGAATTAAAGCGCTTGATTCAGGGTTTCGGAATATTACACATGAAATGTTGTCTTTTCGTGCCCGTTCTGGCTGTCTGATAGAAAAAAGACAGTAGAGCATAAGAACATGCAGATTCTATGACTCCCGAAATGAACCCCGAACATTTATCATATTTCAGTAATGTCAGGCACTGGCGTCCCGTTTAGAGTATTTTGTGCAGTTATGCCTGCCAGCATTTAGGTAGGTACTAAAACCAAACCAGCCAGACCAGTATTCTGGATACCAGAAGGAGGGCCTAGAATGCCGACAAAGTTATTATATGGGAGTGTAGATAAATGATGGTGAGAAGCATTCAAGCTATAGCTGTGGTGACATAGATGATGACATAGATGAAGTTGCCACAGGCCTCATCATTAATTCATTTATATAACCAAATTCGTGTCTAGTAACGGCATAACAAGATAACTAAATATAAAATACCTAAGATCAGCGTCAAACCCTATTTAAATGAATAAATTTTATAATTTAATTAATATTCATGCAAACTGGTAGCAATACACTTTATTTACCAGTTTTTAACCCACCGGCAGAGCTCTGAATCTGTTGTGTCATCACGTAAACTAAAGCCCCTTTTCAAATGCAACGTGTTCATATCACAGACAGACAGTCTTTTTGAGACTTTATTTAATATCAATACTATCGCAGCGTTCAACAGTCAAATAATATGACCTAAGTAAGTTTACTGTTTACTCTTTATGTTACCAAAATAACTTAAACTAATTTGTATGAAATTGTTTGTTTGTAATTTGTAAGGAAGAGATCAGATCGATAAGATTAGGATATCATATTAAAATGTATTATAAAGTAGAATATACTGTTGTGCTTTTGGGAAAGCTAGCGTAAAAATGATAAATACTCACGAGCATGAGCCAAAGACAGCGCCCAGAGCCGCAGGTAGGAGGCCGTGTGGGAGACTGTACCCAAAACGTACTCAATGGTGTGGATTGCCTGCGTGATGAGGATCTCGCCCATGCCCTCAGCGTGAGGGTCCGCTTCCTCCTCGGCGGCTTCCACACCTTGTTGGTATTGCTAGACAATTTTTTTTAAATTAACTTTTCCTGTCCCACTCTTAGGCAAAGGTCTCCTCCATTTCTTTCCAGTCAAATATAAAATATGTTATGTAAATTCACCCTTCAATTAGCCTTCGCTGTTCATAGGCGAAGACTGAGTCAAGGGCAATTGATGAATCAAAGTATGTACAGCCAACACCAAAGAACAGTTTTTTCTTGCCGACAGATAGTATACCAAATGTTGTCTTATTCATTAAGATCTTTATTTAGATACGATAATTAGTTCTACAGTTATAGTGACGGGCAAAGATCTTGAGCAGAAAGGAATAGCCCTCAGGAATACTAAATTTTCCAGGATAAAAAGTACCCTATATTACTGTCCATCCCTAAGCTCCAACTATATTTATGTAAAAAAACACGACGATTATTCTTCATCGTCATCATCATCATCATCATCCAAAACATGTCCACTGCTGAACCTCCTGATGTCTGCTGATGTCGTCGGTCCATCTAGTTCCCACTAGATAGACCGAAGACATCGTGAGATTCGTGGATACATATAGCAGGCTTTCGTTCAGTGTGGAAATCTAAATGGTAGGTTCAGCAGAGGCTTACGTTGCGTCTTCCGGTTCATGGTCTCCACTTAAGAACCTTTAAGCTGCCCCATCGAATATAGGTTCTTCGAGCTATGTGGCTTACCCATTGCCATTTCAACTTGCAAATCTAAGCAGTTTTTTCGGTGGCTGTGGTTCTTCAGTGACGATCCTCGATCCAGATTTTATCGTGCAAAATACTCCGCGCATAACTCTCCACAAAATCTTATAGTTAGATAATTCTAACATACCTTCCGTTTCTTAGCTGCCAACATGTAATACACAGGTTTCCCGAACAGCATGACTGGTATGCAGAGGAAGGCCAGAGCCAGAAAGGTCCGTTGCACTGCCTCTTGACCCGAGTACATAAACGCGCTACACGGAGGCTTGTCTTCCGACTTCTTCATCAGCATCATGTTGATGAAGATGATGAGGACAGATGGTGCACATGATGTGCCTAATGCTGGATCTGAAAGAAAATTTTAAGTTCACAGAATCTTCTTCCTGGATGTTTATTGATATTATTGATACTTATGTAGCGGAATTTAAAATTGCAATATTTAAACACACCACACATTTTAGTACTTTTTTTATAGGGTCTTTTTATTACTGGATGTTTTTACTACGGGATGCAGCTACTGCATAAATGAGAAATCTTGTAGCTATTTGTGGTTTTTTCTTACCAGTAGCATCAGCCGAGTACATAGTCCACTTCATAAACATCAGAATACAAAGGTACCAGAACAGCAACAAGAGAAACAGCATTTGCGGTATGTACTGCAGAAATATCATCTCTGGCTTCCGGAAGAAACTGAAATCAAACTTCGAATGTAATTACGATCTCTTTGCAGAATATACCACATGAAATCACTATTAATGTTAGATTCTATGAATACAGTAATTACTTGAAGTTTACCACACTCATAGTCACACCGAAGGCCATATGTAGCACGCCAAATATTATTGACAGTTTCATCTTGAACGAGTTCAAGAATATTATGTTGTTTGCAGCAAACTGAAAAAATAAAAACAAGACGTTCTTAACTTTTAACAAAGAATTCAATAGTACATATAGGTCAATGACTTTTAAAGACTTTGCTTGAAGTGATTGTGAATTGTCTGCTTATCATAGTTTTAAAGGCATCTACAGAAAAAACGCAGCGCAGCTTGAATGCGGGCACGAGCATTTTGTAAGCTCGAATAACGTGAGAAGCGCGGCAGCAGAGAAGTGGCTCAATTTTTTTAATTCTTCAATATACACTTCTTTTACACATTTGAAAACCGTTACAGATTAAATCAAATGCAATGATCCTAATTATACTTAGTTTTGAATCATTCAAACTCTGGATTACCATTTCTTACAAAACATTTAAATTTTCCATTTCACGCAGCAACCGGTAACCTGGTAACTTTCGCAACGTAAAAAGGAACGTCAATTTAAAAAAATGAAACAAATAAGTATTTTGTAGTCTGTGTAATGCGTGTATGTAATGTCAAACAATCTTTTAAAATATTATTTATGAAATAATTTTTTATGTATAATTTTTTATTTTTTATATAAATATATTTGTTTGAAATTGTTTTGCTCGCGTTTGAGCTGCTAAGTAAATAGTATACTGATTTAACTGTCACATTCTGTAAATGGTTCAATTAGCGTTGGCGAATGATGTTACTATTTCAAATAATACTTTTTAGGATTTCATTTGCGAGTCGGTCATTTCGTATGAAAATAATCAGGCGTGTGTTTAAAAAATCGAGCCCTTCGTGCATTGTGTAGTAGTTCATATTTATATTTCCTTGTTTGCTAAACGCGCGAGCCCGCGTTCAACACAAATGCCGGCGCTGACACGTGTTTAGTCTGTAGAAGCCTTATATATATATGCTTAACATAGAATTTATTAAAAAAAACATAAGCCAACCAGATAAAAAACGTAGAATACATTTTCTGTTATATTTTGAATTTCACCAAAATATTATGACAATATTTTTTTCATATCTTTAGAAAGTAGTTACCTGCCATACAGGATCCATTCCAAACGGATAAGGTTGCCCTTCATATGCTGTCGCTGGATCTAGCTCCAACATCGGATGATCCACCAAAGTATTGTTATCGTACACATTTCGCCATTTACTCCCAAATATATTAAATGACTTGGAAAATATATCGTTATATATGAATCCAGTATATATAGAGAAAAGTCCCATGAGTAGAATAATATAGCGGCCACTGAAGAATATGTTCCAGATTTCGTTGTCTGTCTTAATTTTTGCGAACTTTTTCTCGAAGATAACGAGGATGCCGGCAGCAATCGCCATGATGAGGCCGTGGCCAACGTCTCCAAACATCACAGCAAACAGGAAAGGGAATGTTACGATTGTATACAGAGCTGAAACAATACAACCAGTTAGCTTTAATTGGTGGTGAAGTCATTCTTAATGTTAGTAAATTAGATAATCGAAGACGCATAGCCGTTGCTATTAGTTGCAAAATATTGGTTTCTTTCTATTTGGGACAATAGGCTATAGAAACGCAGTAACGCGTTTTTGGCCATATAAATATATACTTTGAGATAAGGAACACCATAAAAATTTATATAGCGCTCGAGGCGTACCTTGATATTATCTACTAGGTGAGGAACTAGATGCTCTCAAGTTAAGCAACGGATGATTTGGCCAGTTTTTGGAATGGTAATTCGTACAAATTCGGCATGATTATTAGTACATACTAAGTAAAACAAGAAATAATAAACACTGGCAGTGGCCAAGTGTGAGCCAGGAGAGTTTAAGATCCCGAACTGAATAAAAGGAAATACATATTTGGGTGTGCCCTCGGTGTGCGAATCCGACTCGCACTTGGTTTAATATTTATACAAACAAGAAGCTGCCAGCATATATTTTATTGATAAATATATTTTTTATATGATATCTGGTATCTGATGCTTTTCATGAGAGAAGTCCCCAAGACGCGGTGTTGTCATCGCGTATCAATCACTATCAGTATCATATCTCGAGCAACACTTTTAACAACTTTGGGCATCGCACACGACTCTTTAACGATGGCAAATTACTAAAAAATTCACTAGCGTCCAAACAGTAACAACACCTGGCAACTACAACATGGAAATTTAGTTCCGCTGTTTGCCGTGGGACTTTCATGAAAAGTATCTACCACAGATTTCTTCCTGTAACATGGTGGGCAATATTTAAAAAAAATCTTTACCTGGATTGACTTCTCTATAGCTGGCGATTCCATAGGAATCAATGAGGTTCTGAAACCCTCTGGTGAACTTATTTGTTCTGTTGAACGTGGGAGGGATTTCTCTTGTAGGCACATAGTGGAGGATTGATGGTATCGGGCTACCAGTCGCTTTCTGTAACAATTTTAAACAAATTCTAGAAAGGGCTCGTCATTTTTATCAATTCTTTAATGATATACTCGTATTTTTGTATACCTCATCATCATCATCATCATCATTTCAGCCATGGCCACGTCCACTGCTGGTCAAAGGCCTCCCCACCGATCTCCAAAGAGGTGGTTAGACGCGGCCCGCATTTAGCGTTTCCCTGTGGTCTCTTTTAAGTCGTCTGTCCATCTTATGGGTGGAGATTCTACGGTGCGCTTACCGCTCCGTGGTCTCCATTCGAGAACCTTTCGGCCCCGACCATCTGTCTAATCTGTACCCTGTCCAATGCCACTTCAATTTGCTAATCCGGTGGACTATGTCCGTAACTTTTGTTCGTCTACGGATCTCCTCTTTGTATACCAAATTAATTTAAATTAAGCTTGATTTCAAATCTGGTCGTCGCTGAAGAAAAAAGCTGTATAGATAGAAGGGAAACACTTCGAGTATTTTCTGGAAGTATTGGCTCTGTAAGTGGGTTCGGAGATCTCGGTGCCTTCCATCAAACACAGAGACAGCACATCCAGAATTGTCGACGACCCACCACCTAGACCACTGCCTAGAGCTACTCAACATGTGCAGAGACGTTGCATCCCTCTGTATATTTTTATCGCATTTTCAACGGGGAGTGTTCTGAAGAACTGTTTGGTCAGATGGTGGCGTCGCGGTTTTAGCATGCACTAGCCACCACTGCCTGAAAGCTCATCCAAATATCATAGATCAGTAGAAATCGCACACTGTGTGATTCACGTGATGTTTTTCTTGCTTTTCTGCAAAATTAGGAATAAGCTACATTCTGCGGTGTTTCCGAGAAACCACAAAAAAAATTCTTCAAAAGGCGAGTTAATAGATTTTTAAAGGGTCGGCAACGTAATTGTGATGCCTCTGGTGTTACAAGTATCCATGCGACGGTGACTGGTTACCATCAGGCAGTCCGTCTGCTTGTTTGCCACTTATGTCATAAAAATTATAGATGTTTTTGATAAGATGCAATCCTACCAGCTGGATATCTTGAAGACCATTACAAAAAAGGTAAGTAAATAAACCTACCACGCCATCGTCCAACGCTTTTTGCACAATAGGCAGATCGCTTCGCGGCACCCAGCACTCCGCTATAAGGCACTTTTTGACGATGTCCATACTGAACATGTTGAGGGTGTGGTAGATTGCCTTCTCTTTCCTGACCGCCATCATCCAGGTGCTGATATCTCGCGCGATGTTCGTGAGGACAAGTCGTCGATGCTGTTCAGTCTGTTCTAAGACCTGAAAATATTGTTAGGATTAACCGAGATGCTTGTAAAATACAAAACTTAGTCTCGAAACCTGACTTTCGAAATAAACATATTTTTAAAGTAGCTGGTACCTAGTAGAATAGGCTTGCCACATGACTTGAAATTTCCATACTAACATCATGTTTTGTAGTGGCACGACTCTTTTGCAGAGTCTGTCTGGGGAAATCACGGGGAAATACTACATATTTGCCCGTTATTCAAGTAGTAATAATAATAACTTAATAGGGTATTTGACTACTTTTGGGAAACTATTGCACATTATTGCCTGATATAATTTAATGTATACTGCATTTATATTTTCTGGATATCAGTCGTATTTGCGATATAAATCGATGTTAAAGTTTGAATAAAAAAATATCGCGCCAAAACGCAGACCTGCGTCATAGCTCCGGTCGAGCGACGATTGACGTCACACAAAACAAAACAGCTGCAGCCAGGCAGCAACAGTTAGATAATCACTAATTTTCTAATAGAAGTAATGGTTTATAAATGTTGTGTAGTGCCACAATGTACAAATACTTCCATAAAACACCGGAAAAACTATTCGTTTCTGTTCCAATGGACCCTAAAACTCGCAAAAAGTGGTTGGAACTAAGTAGCTCGTAGAGAACCCAAAAGTATTGGAGCTAATTCAAGTGTTTCTATGTGCGAAGATCATTTTGAGGTACATATTTCAGTCTATATATTTCTATTACAATTTGTGTTTTTATTGCATTACTATTTTATGTACTGTTACTTTCTTTTTAAACATTGTAAAGACATAACCTAACAAAATAGTGATATCCACCTACTACAACATACTTTTTGTACAACTTGATTGAATGTTTTGCTTGGAGAACAATTAAAAATTAATACTTACATTGTAGTTTTTACGTTTTGAGTTCTGCAGCGTAGAAACAATGTCGTAGATTATTATTGAAGAAATATGCAACCATAAATACATTCATTTTGGGTAAGTTACTGCTGTCTGCTTGCACAAAATGTTTCTCCAGTCTTCTCACATTTAACCTCCGGACTGTTTTTGGTGATAATTTCTGGATAAATCGCTCTCAAAATAGCTTTACAACATTAAATTCGCAAATATCAATACAAAATCTGTTTGTTTAGATTTGTGTGACGTCACTAGGGATGAAGCCAATTACAGACCGTTTTCGATCACGTGATCAAATGTCGAAAATACAGTTATTTTATTCGCGTTTTTTACAAAAAATAAGCATATTTTTATAAAAAAATCAATGAAATATGCTTTTTCATTATCTCATGTTTATGGATGATGTCAATTGGCATAATATTTTCAATACAGTCAAACACCCTATTTCATCTAAGCCTTAAAAAAATTGTTAGCTTAGATCTAAGGTACAATTTACAGTGGTTGAGGCTAAGAATAATGCGTAAAAATATTAGCTTCAGGCCCCAAACTAGGCCACGAAGCCTGTGTTTTGGATGCCCAGTGGCACCCAAGTAGTTTGCAAACATCAACGGTTCTAGTAAAAATAGAGGTCATAAAGAGATTTAACCGCCGATATTTTAGGGTGACGAGCACATTGCTATGCTGCACTGGATTTTCAACGTGACGCTTATTATCAGACAAGCGATAAGCTCATCTCGTAACTTAGTTGCATAAACAAACTAAGCTCTAATAATTCTTGGATAAGGCGCCCCGCTATCTCACTTGCACATTTTGATGTTTTAAAAGAAAAAAAATGACTGTCTACTTTTAAAAAATGTGCTTCGGTCATTTCACGACGTTAATATTTCAAAATATTAAAAAAAAAAAAAAAAATATGACCAGAATATATGGGAAATACTGTTTATCCTATTCTTTTATAGTAGACAGTAGACAGTCATTTTATATCAATTGAAATTGAAGTGAATTGAACTGCTGCACCCGATATTCTGGCCCATAAATAGTCACTCGTGGCAGACCTGGCGCAATAGTAATTTTTAAACTTTCGCGATTTGAACACATGTTTTAAACGTTTATCGGGACTTATCACGTATTATTTATTTTTTTATTTAATTTTGAAGTCCCGATAAACGTTTAAAACAGACCTGGCGCACTTCGCACTAGATATGAAGCTATATACAAGTACCAAACTTGTCGAACCTACCGCGCCCGCTGCCGTGCGGTAGACAGAGATAACGCGACAAGAGTTACGCGATAGACAGAGAGGCAACTTCTAGATTAATATAGCTATAGGTAGTAAGCGCTCGCACGTTCTGAATTGCACTTTATTGTGTAGTAGCAAGAGTCACTACTTGATCGCTACTAAATGATTTTGCGGAGTGAATCTTCTGTACTTCTACTAATTTGTTATGTAGGTATTCTGTGCTCGTGGTAAGTATTTATTTGCAAATAAAATTCGTAGTTTAACCTACAATAAAATTTAACAGAAAAACTAGCATGATACGCATCTAAATTGAGCAGTTACATGCAGCAATTGGCGACAGGCGTTAATTTTTATTAAGGCCATTTGATCCCTATTACACTGGGCTAACCTAGCTGACCGTGGGAGTACAGACCATGATACTATTGCAATTTTAACTACTTTATATCTCTATCTATTTGCTACAAAACAATTATTGTTATAGACAGTGTTACTTATGTATCTTTACTAAATAAGTAAATAAAGAATTTGAAAATGTATTAGGTTGTTCGTTACATAAAAAAACTGTTTGAAATTTGAATTTCTCACCATAGGTGGAACGTACCACCTTAATTGCCAACGGGTTACCTAGCTGAAGTGGCAATGGGCTGGTCATAACCGTCGCAGAACCTTCGACCAAAATAAACGAATGGACGGGCTTTGAACTTGCTCAGTAAAAATGAGTCAAACCGTCGGACATAATTATACTGCAGCACTTAATTATAACCATGTACAGTAAATTTTTTACATATAATATATAGCGGTTTTTGTTGTGTATTTACACTTCGGGAAAGCACACGAAGGCATAATTTTATGAGGTGTTTCGTTATCATGTAACAATAGTCTTGTGTCGCACTTCCTACGGCTAAGGACCGACTGAAACGAAGTAAGCGCCGGCGCTCATTTTGTAATCTTCAAAAATGCGCTTCTTCTGGGCAAGTCCATTCATTTTATTTTGGTCGAAGCGCAGAACCGATAACCAGTTATAGTTATTTAATCTATATTCAAAATTTATATTTTAAAGTAAAGAGACATACCATCTCCAGGTCCTTAATCCTGGAGCCTACTCCCGCTAGCATCTCCTGCTGCTCCTTATAGGTGGCTGGGCAGGGGTACAGCGTCGCTTGGAACCCGTGGCAGACCTTTTTCACTCTCAGCTTGATCTGTTCTCCGTGGAAGAACACGATGAAAACTGTCTTTTGGAGTTCGTGACCCTGGAATGGTATTAATTGTTGGCTTAGATATTGAATAAATTTTTTTTTAGCACCTTAGCACCATAATAACCTAACTCGACCCGACCCGGGTAGGTCCTAAAACTGTGACCAGAACCACCGGAGGATGAGCAGCAGCGTCCTATTAGCACACGGTGAACGTACTGCGATCCCCAAGCCACCTGCCGAGCGTGGGGATTATGGTAACACCCCTCTCTAAGAGGGAGGCCTTTGTCCAGCAGTGGACGTTTAATGGCTGCTAATGTGAACCTAACTTTACTACTTTTTTATTTTCAAGCCTTTGCTAAGCTTATCGTCTAGAGAAATCGATATTTAACAGCGGGGTAACGACCGCAGTCACATGTTGTTTCAGTTATAATAATAGTGTTCATGTACTTCCATGGGGCGTAAGGTTCCACGTGACACAGTTGTTAGTAGACATTAGATATTATCTAATTTCTGTAACTTGTATTCCTATTGGCATTTCTAAAAGATCTTCTCATTTAACCGACGAAAGAAGGTTATCAATTCGTTTTTTTTTTACCGAAGAAATGGTGAGATTGTCAGTTCGACTGTATGTTTTTTTGTATGTTTGCTACGAGATTGCTCCGCCAGTTATGAATTAATTTTAATGGTTTTTTTGTTAGGTAGGTCATACATTAAATTAAATACTTCAGAGGTGGTCCCACATAAATTTTATCGAAATTGATTCTACGCTTTTTGAAATAAACCGGCCAAGTGCGAGTCAGGCTCGTGCACTGAGAGTTCCGTACCACAAAATACAATAAATATCAAACTGAAAAACCGACTTTAAAATTAGTAAAATATGGTGGCATTTCGTATCGGTGAAAGAAATGATAAGGTCATCCAAGTAACGAAATTACCAGTACGAGTATCGGTTATAACTGGATAATGAACAGAAATTCGTTGCTGACTTCCACTTGCCCATTATTTATTATTTATTGTTATACTTGTGTACTATAATCATGCAATTGGTTACAACTGGTAATTGGGTTATTTGGATGACCTCATTTTTCTTTGACCGAATCGAAATGCAAAATTTTATTAAATTTAAAGTAGTGTTTATTTAATTGATAATTATTGTATTTTGTGATGGTACGGAACCCTTGGTGTGCAAGCCCGACTCGTACTTGGCCTACTTGGAGTTCCTGACTGAAAACAGCAGCATTGAGTAATTGGACGCGGATTTTGTTATTGTTTTTATTTATACCTATGAGTTCGCGAGAATTTCACAATACTAATGAATCATTTAGACACTCAAGATGAAACAGAAATTGGCTGTAATTCAAAAATGTTATATTTATGTAACTCAGTTAGTAGACGACACAAAGGGTATATCCCGGGAAAACCTATACAATAAATGAATTTACAACTCAACATCAAATAGCAGTTTAACGGTTGGCCAATTTTACATGAGCTTCGAGTTGAGTAATTAGGTACATATTTATGGGTTTCCTATGGTCTTTAAATTAGTACTCTGAAATTTGCGTGTAGTCAATGCTACGGTCAATTAACGACAGGTAATTTACAGTGATGCTTGTCGTATAATGCATCTATGCTCAGTCTAAGCACGTTTTACTGTTCACTTTAAGTATGTCGGGTACCTGCTACAGTCTTTCACTCAAAAACCTAGTAAAAGTATTAGAATTCGTGGTTTTTATTCAGCTTTATTTTATTGAGATAGGTTTGGATACAGGTTTTAGGTTATTTCACATACCGTTATATCAGCAAACATTTTAAAAGTCCAATTAAAACCGTACACAACTTATTATATAAAATACTAGCGGCCCGCCCCGGCTTCGCACGGGTATAGTTATATTGCCTATATTAATCAGTGATAATGTAGCATTCAAATAGTGAAAGAATTTTTAAAATCGTTCCAATACTTTTTGAACCAATTTGTTTACAAACATACATACAAATCTTTCCTCTTTATAATATTATATTATTATTATATATAATATATATTATTATAGCATAGATTGACACGAAATTTAATTGTTTTTGTAGTTGAAAATTTAAAAGACAAATAAACTACATGAGAACATGTCACTGGGATCACTCAATTCATCGTATGTACGACACATCTTGGTTAAAGGACTGTTCGGCGAGACATCATTGTAAGCAAGTGGCATGTTAAATAACTTTAAACAATGTTATTGCAACTGTCACATAAAAGCATAAGCTTAGACCGAGTTTAATTATTTGAAGGTTCTAAAAAACACTCTATTTCAAGAATTGAAGACTCAATATTGTAATACCACGTGAAAGTCAAAGTTTTTGTCTTAAACAGCTTTAAAATTCACATCACTACCTGATTACTAATTTCGAGATGTTGAAAAACCGAAGACTTGTGAATGGTTACACGACTGAAGTGTGCATGAATTCTAAAGTTGTTCCAGAAAATAAATTAAAAAAACCTCGTCTGATGTTAAGCGACGATGCGGTCTACGATGGAGCATGCTTGCCAAGAAAAAAAACCCGATTCACTCGCAGATTGAAGACAACCAGATTATAACTATCGGGGAACACCCATTTAGACCGCACATTCCACAGACTAGCAGATAACACAATAAAAGTAGAACGGAAAGTGGAAGGCGTAAGTGGAGTGGAAAGTGGAAGAACATTGAAATTACGACACAGTCGTTACAACATTTTTGTACTGCGATCTAGGCTAATGTTTGACCGCAATCCCACCTGATGGAAAAGGATGCTGCGGAAGATGGAACACGTTTGACTAGTAATAACCTATTAACCAATCCACCAACCCGCAAATCCACCAACCCACACTGGGCCAGCGTTGTGGATATGGCCCAATCACCCTTTCGGGGGTAGGCTAAAAGTCCAGCAGTGGACTGTTAAAATGCTGATTATGATGATAATGATGAACCTATTAACCTTAGACTTGAACCCTCTTACATTGTAATGACGCAGGCAAGGCATTCCATTGTTTTACCGATATAATTAAGAAAGAGGAAGCAAAACGCTTGGTGCGAATGAATAGTGTTTCGACCACAGAAACGAGAAGTAAATAGAACGGAAATGAGATGGAAAATCTGTCGCCAGGCATTATGAGTGAACCTTGATTGAACATTCTTATTTAGATCCATGCGTCGAACTCCGCATGCAAAGAACTTGGACCTTACCTTTTTGGGCTAGGTCTCAAAGGTCTTTGCCCGCATCACAGTTCCTAACTGATTTCGAATGACTGGCGTTTCGTTTATATGGGTGCAACAGGCTACAACAAATTTTTTAAACAAAAAAATCTGATCTTTCGTTTTGGCCATATAATTTAGAGTATATTCAAAACAAATAGGAAAACATGAAACAAACAAAAAGGATCAGCAAGCCGTATAGTGTGTGCAGACCAACAGGAAAGTAGACCACATGGAGAGATAACTGAATTAGACTGAGCGGGTAATGAACTTTTACGAGTAGAGTGCCCATTGATTGACGAGGCCACTAATAACTATTTCATCATTGTTTGAGCCATTTTTTTATGCCTGAAACTTTGGCAGCAGCATATAAGTATAAGGCCCTACAATACAGTCCAGCCGCTGAAAACAGACGTCTGACAGCTACAATAACATTGTAAAAATCTGAATGTATTATTTTACTGTAGGATAAAGGATATACCAGCTATAAACTTACGTTTAAAAATCTAGTAAAGTGATCAGAATTTAATGTTTTTGTTCAGCTTTTTACAATGTTATGGCAACTGTTATGGGTGTTCCCCGATGGTTACAATCTGGGTGTCTTCAAATCACGAGTGAATCGGTTCCTTCTAGGCAAGCGTGCTCCAACGTAGACCGCATCATCGCTTAACATCAGGCGTGATGGTGGTCAAACGCAAGCATATTAATTATAAAAAAAAAAAAAAAAAAAAAAAAACTGTAACACTGGACAAATTTTCTTGAGTCATAGCTCAGAACAATTTTGATCAAGTCACCTTTCAAACAAATTAAAGAAAATTAAAATAGGTTCAGCCCTTTGGGAGCTATATGGTGCCATATACAGACAGATACACACGTTATACTTGTACCATTAAAACGTATCTGTTGATGAAACAAAATAAAATAACTAATTTAAATAAACCGGCAAAGTGCGAGTTGGGATCGCGCACTAAGGGTTCCGTAACACCACAAAATACAATAAGGTCGTCCAAGGAACAAAATTACCAGTAAAAAAAATTTTTTTTTTTGTTAATCCGACGAGACGTAATACGTATAAAGGATCGGCAACGTATTTGTGATGCCTCTGGTGTTACAAGTATGCGACTAGGTGAATAGGCGACGGTGACTGCTAACCATCAGGCAGCCCGTCTGCTTGTTTGCCACATATGGCATAACAAAAACACCGTAACATTACATATTCTGTGAAAATTTCAATTGGCTATCTATTACGGTTCGAAAGATACAGCCATTAATAGGTAGTACAGATGGACAGACAGACATCGTAGGCTTAGTGATAGGGTCCAGTTTTTACCCTTTAGGTACGAAACCCTAAAAAACAGGCTTTTAGGCGTCTGCCATATTGAATGTGTGATGTTATTTTATATTTCGTATTCTTCTCAGCAATCCCTTTCATTTGATACCATTATCATGGGGGTGCATTAAAAATAACTGATCCGCCATCTTTGGTAGTCCGATAATATAAGGCACATATAAGATTTAGAAGGACTCACTTGACTAATCATGTATTGGCATCGATTCTGATGCACTCTAAACTAAACTAAACTGAATTTGACAGCTCTTAAATTGTTCCCATCCTTCTCTCACGTATTAAAATGAAAAGAGAGGCAGATAATTTTAGTCCTGTCAGATTGGTTTAGTTTAGTGACAGAATAGACGCCATTGTCATCCAAACTAAACATGTATGCAACATTTCAGCTCAATCGGTTGGGTATAACTGTTTCAAAATTCAGTTTCAAGATTTGACCCAAACTAACAAGGCAAGTTAAATAACAAAGCTTCTAATTATAAGTAATCTTACCGTCACGGGGTCCTTTAACATCTGCTCAATCTGAGCATGCTTGAAGAATATGTTTCCATGCGATATCCTCCAAAGCATTCTTTCGAATGCATGCACTCTCGCTGTCGTCACCACACCAGCTATGAATCCAAGATGTCCCAGCACCGCATCGTTGTTGTAGATCTGCACCGATGCGGATATCTTCCTAGCAGCACTGTGGTCTTGGAAGAAAGTCTGTGTTTTCTCAATGAGGAGTTTCAGTTCGATCAGAGAGAGGTAGTCGCTTTTGAGATTCCTCGCGTTCCGTGTGATCTCCTGGATCTCCGATTCTATGTAATCGATTCTTTCCTGGAAAATTTAAGGTTTGTGAGAAGGTGAGGTGATGAACGAGACTTGTCAGATTAAGTTCTTCAGCTATACGAACTCTTGCTTGCTCTTAGTATTAAGCTTAAATAATACAAAAAACTACTGTCCTCAATTATACATCAGGGCTACCAGTTTTAAGCGATTCTGTTTAGGTGTTTGCGAAAAGTTGTGCGACCGCATCTCATCGCGTTAAGGTACACGTTTGCGTGATTTTCCGCACTGCGCTGTTTCGAACCCGCGTTAAAAGTAGCCGTAAGGCCCCTTAATTACCATAGTCATAGTCATAGTCATAGTACTTTATTGGTAACAAATAAAAGGTACACGTCACAGAAAATAAACGATAATAAAATGATTTAAAATTATTACAATAATAAAGGAAATTACACTTTCACGCAAAAACAGTTAAACAATAATTGTATTAATAATAGTCAAAATAAAATAAAATAATCAAAATTAAATTAATTTCATCCTTATCACGTCGTTGAAATTATAGAAAGCCTGTATCATAGTTCATATTTATACGTCAGTGGAATCAAAAAACGCAGGTAGTTCTAAGTGACATAAATAGTTTGTACAGTTCAAGCATTTGAGGTTCCTGGGAAACCTTATTACTCGTATGTAAGAAATACCTATTTTTTAAGCATCAAATTAATAGTCCATATCATTAAGTTCACTTTATTGTGTTTAGGTGTATTGATGAATTCACGGCCAAGGGCAGCGGTAAATTGGTTTTATCGATTGAAGGATAGTTCTTCAATGGTTTTTTCTCTTACAATATTTTTGTCATAGTTAATCTACTTAAATAATTATTATATTGAACTTTGTGAACATCGGCTTTTAACTTCAAGGGCCCAAGAGGCCTATTGAGATTAAAAAAAAACAAGAAAAAAATAATCTGTTGAATTTAATTTAAAAAAAATTAAAACGATGGACTGTGGATGTTTTTTTTTATAGTATCTATTAGTGACTTTGTAGTTAATAATAATTCAATAGGTCTGATTTTTTTTTATAGGTACCTACCTATACTATTCGATTTATAGAACTTGACTGATAATAAACAGTGAAGCGTATACAAAATAATTTGAAACAAAATGTGTGGAGAAATTTAAGGGCATTTTTTTATACACTGAAAAAACAGAATGGTTAATTTAACCAAAACTGTTTCGGTTGTATTTTTTTCGGTTGAATTTACAAGAAAATAGTTTATTTAACAAAAGCTTACTAAAACCAACGTGTTCAAACTAACAAATCCCATTTTGTTATACTTACAATTGTCTAAGTGGTTACAATGAAGAAAGTTACATGTTAATATAACAAAAGTGAATTGTTTGATTTTTCTTATGTTAGTTTAACAATTTTTTCTAGTAAAAATTATCAAAACGCTCTTTTGTTCAACTAAACATATAAACTTAGTTAAAGTAACCAAAAACATCTTTAAGATAAACTGTAAAATATAGTCAAAGTTAAGAAATCATTTTGATGAAATTAACAATACCAACATTAATAAACTGAACCTAACATATTTGTTAGAAGTAACAAAATGTACAGTTTGGCACAACAATATTTTTGGTTACCAATATCTTGACTAAATTTACCAGATATAGGCTTAATTCAACAATTTTATCTTCTTTAATATAACAAAGATACTTTGGTTCAATTAAACATATAAACTTGGTAAAAGAAACTAAAACATCGTTTGGATCAACCATGGAAAGTAGTCAAGTTAAGAAAATATTTTGATCAAATCAACTATACAACTTTATTGAACGGAACCTATAATATTTGTTAGTAGTAACAAAATATTACAGTTTGAAACAACAATAATTATGGTTGCCAATATCTTGATTAAAGATGCCAATACAGACTTAATTCTACATATTTTTTTTCTTTAAAATAACAAAGTTACTTAAGTTCAATTAAACACATGAACTTAGTAAAAGAAACCAAAACTATCGTTTAGATCAACCATGGAATATAGTCAAGTTAAGAAAATATTTTGATCAAATCAACTATACAACTTTATTGAACGGAACCTATAATATTTGTTAGTAGTAACAAAATATTACAGTTTGAAACAACAATAATTATGGTTGCCAATATCTCGATTAAAATTGCCAACACAGGCTTAATTCAACATATTTTTTTTCTTTAAAATAACAAAGACACTTTAGTTCAATTAAACATATAAACTTGGTAAAAGAAACTAAAACATCGTTTGGATCAACCATGGAAAGTAGTCAAGTTAAGAAAATATTTTGATCAAATCAACTATACAACTTTATTGAACGGAACCTATAATATTTGTTAGTAGTAACAAAATATTACAGTTTGAAACAACAATAATTATGGTTGCCAATATCTCGATTAAAATTGCCAACACAGGCTTAATTCAACATATTTTTTTTCTTTAAAATAACAAAGACACTTTAGTTCAATTAAACATATAAACTTGGTAAAAGAAACTAAAACATCGTTTGGATCAACCATGGAAAGTAGTCAAGTTAAGAAAATATTTTGATCAAATCAACTATACAACTTTATTGAACGGAACCTATAATATTTGTTAGTAGTAACAAAATATTACAGTTTGAAACAACAATAATTATGGTTGCCAATATCTTGATTAAAGATGCCAATACAGACTTAATTCTACATATTTTTTTTCTTTAAAATAAAAAAGTCACTTAAGTTCAATTAAACACATGAACTTAGTAAAAGAAACCAAAACTATCGTTTAGATCAACCATGGAATATAGTCAAGTTAAAAAATAATTTTGATCAAATCAACTATACTACATTAATCAATTGAACCTAACATAATTTGTTAGAAGAAACAAAACATCACAGTTTGAAACAACAATAATTTTGGTTGCCAATATCTTGATTAAATTTATCGGATACAGGCTTAATTAAACAATTATTTATTATTTAAAATAACAAGGACACTTTAGTTCAATTAAACATATGAACTTACTAAAAGAAACCAAAAATATCGTTTAGATCAAACATATAACATAGTTAAGTAAAAAAAAAAATTAATGAAAATAACTATACAACTTTAATCAACCGAACCTAACATATTTTTTTGAAGTAACAATATGCTACAGTTTGGTACAACAATATTTTTGGTAACCAATATCTTGATTAAATTTACCAGATTTAGGCATTATTCAACAATTTTATCTTCTTTAAAATAACAAAGATATTTTGGTTAAATTAAACATATACACTTAGTAAAGGAAACTAAAACATTGTTTGGATTAACCATGGAATATAGTCAAGTTAAAAAATAATTTTAATCAAATCAACTATACAACTTTATTGAACGGAACTTATAATATTTGTTAGAAGTAACAAAATATTACAGTTTGAAACAACAATAATTATGGTTGCCAATATCTCGATTAAAATTGCCAACACAGGCTTAATTCAACATATTTTTTTTCTTTAAAATAACAAAGACACTTTAGTTCAATTAAACATATGAACTTAGTAAAAGAAACCAAAACTATCGTTTAGATCAACCATGGAACATAGTCAAGTTAAAAAATTATTTTGATCAAATCAACTATACAACTTTAATCAATTGAACCTAACATAATTTGTTAGAAGAAACAAAACATCACAGTTTGAAACAACAATAATTTTGATTGCCAATACCTTGATTAAATTTACCGGATACAGGCTTAATTAAACATTATTTATTCTTTAAAATAACAAGGACACTTTAGTTCAATTAAACATATGAACTTAGTAAAAGAAACCAAAAATATCGTTTAGATCAACCATATAATATAGTTAGGTAAAAAAAATATATTGATGAAAATAACTACACAACTTTAATCAACCGAACCTAACATATTTTTTTGAAGTAACAAAATGCTACAGTTTGGTACAACAATATTTTTGGTAACCAATATCTTGATTAAATTTACCAGATTTAGGATTTATTCAACAATTTTATCTTCTTTAAAATAACAAAGATAATTTGGTTCAATTAAACATATAAACTTAGTAAAGGAAACTAAAACATTGTTTGGATCAACCATGGAATATAGTCAAGTTAATAAATAATTTTGATTAAATCAACTATACAACTTTATTGAACGGAACCTATAATATTTGTTAGAATTAGCAAAATATTACAGTTTGAAACAACAATAATTATGGTTGCCAATATCTTGATTAAAATTGCCAACACAGGCTTAATTCAACATATTTTTTTCTTTAAAATAACAAATACACTTTAGTTCAATTAAACATATGAACTTAGTAAAAGAAACCAATAATATCGTTTAGATCAACCATATAATATAGTTAGGTAAAAAAAATATTTTGATCAAATTAACTATACAACTTTAATCAACCGAACCTAACATATTTTTTTAAGTAACAAAATGCTACAGTTTGGTACAACAATATTTTTGGTAACCAAAGGTCTTAGAATAACACAAAGAAACCAAGTACATTCGCAAAATTTAAGCCATTCAAATGGTGTCATACCTAGGTATATGGCTCCAAAAAAAATATAAAAATTTTACTATGACAATTTGCGCGGTGAAAGCGTACCACAACAAATTAGAAAAGCAGCATAAGAGTTATGGTCCGACATTCCACAGGTAATCCATTAATTTTCTTGCATAAGACGTTTAAAATACCAATCGAAACGTAAGCTACAAAGCGAATTTGAAGCTTACGTTTTGAGAAGGCGTTGTTTGGAAACCTACCTTCTCTGAGTAGTTATTCTAAGCGTAAGGTGTTTTTAGGTGATTGTGAAAAGTAGCGCGACCGCAAACCGTATTTCGGCGTGTGAAGGTTCACGTTTGTGTGATTTTCCGCACTGTACTGTTTCAGCGCTGTTTCAATTCCGCGTTAAGAGGTATTCGTTGTCACATAGGTAGGTATATAGGTATAGGTACTTACCTACCTTATATAAAGTTTGTGACTTGGTGTTTGTAGAAGTGCCTCCCTGGAATTATTTCACTGATAGAAAGATACGTAGGTACGTACCTACCTACCTACAGCATCATCATTATTTCAGCCATACGACGTCCACTGCTGGACATAGGCCTCCCCCATCGATCTCCAAAAGGGCTGGTTAGAAGCAGCCTGCAACCAGCGTTTCCCTGCGGTCTTTTTTAAATCGTCTGTCCATCTTGTGGATGGCTACGTCCTAGCTGCGCTTACCAGTCCGTGGTCTCCATTCGAGAAAATTTCGGTCCCATCGGCCATCTGTTCTGCGTGATATACCTACCTACCTATGCCCTGCCTACTGCCACTTTAACTTGCTAATCTGGTGGGCTATGTCAGTGGCCTTTCGTTCGTTTACGGATCTCCTCAATTCTGATGCGATCTCGTAGAGAAACCCAGAGCATTAGCCCTCTCCATAGCTCGTTGTGCGACTTTGAGCTTGCTTATGAGCTTATTTACATAATCTCTGACTACCTTACACATACCTAAGTAGGCAAATTTTTGTTATGTGTAAAACGCGGGTGAAGCCGCGACAATAAAACTAGTTCAAATAATAACATCGTACCTACCTAAATTATACTAACAAGTAGGTACGTAGGTACCTATACTATACTAATAACATTCACATTATAAATTATATTTAGATCCAAACTACATAGAGGTACCTATTACCTATCTACTAAGGGAAATCTGTAAATTCAACAGCTAAATTAGGTACCTGTCTAGGCAAACAAGTTCAAACGTGTTTACGTTACAGGTAGCATCACTGACGCGCAATTTCATTGGTCGTTCGTTTCGATCGCTTGTGTGCCGGTGTTGCCAATTTTATAGTGTCGGTTACAACGTCGGGTAAATCTACTAAGACTCGAACCATGAATATAAGATTGTATTTTTTTTTATAACTAACCGTAAATCAGTAACATTCTGCGCTTGGGGATGTGGGTTCGATTCCCACCCAAGACAAACATTCATGTGATGAACATTTGAGTTTGTTCTTTAACTGGGTGAACATTTGTGTTTATTCTTTAACTTTATTTCAGATCCAAGATCCATAAGTAGCTAAATACATTAATTTAGGAACTTAAGTAGGCTAACACAAATAAAATTACAAGTTTTAACAGCAAATTTTGGACATTCGCGTCTATCCAAACGCAGTTAAAGTACAAAATAAACGTCAATTAGACAGTTTTATTTATTTTCAACTGTTATACATTAAATTACTTTAAAAAAAAGTTTTATTCTAATCGGGTAATTTCGGACTTTTCCTTCTTTGTCTAATGGGGATTGCCCACTGACTTTATAGTTTTATATTATTTTCTAATTAATTAGGCTATTTTAAGATACTAATTTGAATAAATTTGTATTCTTTACAGTAGTTGATTTTAAAAATTATGATTGTGTTTTTAATGTGATGACGTCACCATCTGCGTTATATTAGTTCGTACAAAAATCTGTACAAAAAAAACTTACTTCGGTCATATTTTCATCTGCCAATGTCATTAGGATTTGGTGGGTTGCACAGTGGTTTGGCTTTTTTGTTTGTGTAATCGGCTAAGATAAATTTCAACATAACGCCAACGCTGACGTCATTCAAGGGTAAATGAAGGTCAATCATCATTAATCAAAAATATGTATCATTAGCGTTCATTTTTAATAAGAAATTATGTATAGTTATCATTAAGTCTATAATATTGCTCGAAGTGGTTTTGTAATTACAATCTATAAAAAAACAATCCCCATTGCTGATTTGCTGGCAAGGCAAGTGGCAACACCGGTACGTTACTCCCGTCGCGCGCGCCGCGACACCGGCAGCCGGCAAGCCCGCTCATTTAGTTAGTGTACAGAAAATCGTTTACCGCACTGACGCGAAGCGTCCGCGCTTTTATTTCTAACGTTAGTTTGTGAAAAAGTGACTAAATATATTGTCTGTAGTGCCATTACAGACGTCAAAAATGGATGAACTAATGGAAATTTGGGGTGTCTCACAAGATACAATAAAAGTATTCCGCGGTAAGTACTTTCGAGTTGGATTAGCGTTTAGGTTCTATAAAACGTTTCAAAACTCGTCCGATAATTCCTCCTATTTATTTACTATTTACCTGTGTAGACAGTTCTACCAAAGTTGAGTAGTAGCAAAGATTATATAGGTACTTAATTACACAGAATACATATATTATTACGTACTATTGTGACTTTTTATGGTGTCCGTGCGTATGTTTGTCTGTTCGTTGTATGATTTTTATAATCTTTCAAACTTTTCAGATAACAATATAGACATATCATGTCTTGACGGCCTCGGCGAAGAAGAACTTAAAATTTTAATACCAGAAAATCGATTGAGGGACCGAATAAAATTTAAAATGGGATATAAAAAGTATACTGATGAAATAGAGACAGTCCATTCTGTGAGTACCTACTTACTTACCTAATAGGGTATTTGACTACTTTTGGGAAACTATTGCACATTATTGTCTGATATAAAATAATGTATACTGCATTTATATTTTCTGGATATCAGTCGTATTTGCGATATAAATCGATGTTAAAGTTTGAATAAAAAAATATCGCGCCAAAACGCAGACCTGCGTCATAGCTCCGATC
The DNA here is from genome assembly GCA_914767915.1 of Agriopis aurantiaria. Taxonomy (NCBI): domain Eukaryota; kingdom Metazoa; phylum Arthropoda; class Insecta; order Lepidoptera; family Geometridae; genus Agriopis; species Agriopis aurantiaria. Next base: position 4,247,183 of record OU611991.1, on the reverse strand, counting down.
ACGTGACTAATTGACGTCACACAAAACAAAACAACTGCAGCCAGGCTGCAAAAGTTTGATGATTAATTAATTTCTAATAGAAGTAATGGTTTATAAATATTGTGTAGTGCCAAAATGTACAAATACTTCCATAAAGACACTGGAAAATCTATTTGTTCCTGTTCCAATGCACCCAAAACTCCCCAAAACCCAAGAAAAAGTGGTTGGAACCAATCTAAGGTTGGAACTAAGTAGCTCGTAGAGAACCCAAAAGTATTGGAGCTAATTCAAGTGTTTCTATGTGCGAAGATCATTTTGAGGTACATATTTGAGTCTATATATTTCTATTATAATTTGTGTTTTTATTGCATTACTATTTTATGTACTGTTACTTTCTTTTTAAACATTGTAAAGCTCGACATAACCTAACAAAATAGTTATATCCACTTACTACAAGTACTACAACATACTTTTTGTACAACTTGATTGAATGTTTTGCTTGGAGAACAATTAAAAATTAATACTGACATTGTAGTTTTTACGTTTTGAGTTCTGCAGCGTAGAAACAATGACGTGGATTATTATTAAAGAAATATGCAACCATAAAAACATTAATTTTGGGTAAGTTACTGCTGTCTGCTTGCACAAAATGTTTCTCCATTCTTCTCACATTTAACCTCCGGAATGTTTGTGGTGAAAATTTCTGGATAAATCGCTCTCAAAATAGCTTTACAACATTAAATTCGCAAATATCAATACAAAATCTGTTTGTTTAGATTTGTGTGACGTCACTAGGGATGAAGCCAGTTACAGACCGTTTTCGATCACGTGATCACATGTCGAAAATACAGTTATTTTATTCGCGTTTTTTACAAAAAATAAGCATATTTTTATCAAAAAATCAATGAAATATGCTTTTTCATTATGTCATGTTTATGGATGGCGTCAATTGGCATAATATTTTTAATACAGTCAAGTACCCTATTGTTGATTTTTACCTATTATATTAATTATTGACCGACGAGTGTACTGGAACCTATCTCAAAGTCTACAACAGATTTTCCGCCGATTTGTTTTCAAAAAATCGGCGTTGTATGTTTATAAATGTAGGTATGTTTGTCCGACAATAATCGTTGAGTACGTATCGTTGAACCGATCGTCATGAAATTTTATTAGCAAGTATCTAGTTACCTACCTAGTTCGTGCCAATACTTTTTTAAACTGAACTAGATACCTACTTGATTGTATTGTAGATATCATCAAAATGATTTCTTTATTTTAACTGTGTTCTATGGTTAATTTAAACGATATTTTTGGTTTCTTTTACTAAGTTTATATACCTAGGTATGTTAAGTCGAACTAAAGTGCCTTTGTAATTTGAAGAGAAAAATAAATTTAAATTAATCCAATATTATAAACGCGTAAAGTATCAAGTTTAAATTTATACTAAATACTTGGGTCTACGGTTTCTTTCGGCTGTAAAAAAATAAAAGTTGTATAACATTCACAAGAAAAATACCTATGCAGTAGATAGGTAGTCATATTTTATTTGTCTAACAGAAATTCTCAACCTTCATATATAAAATAAAAATCAGACAAACGGATACTGGAAACTTAGTAATAGGGTCCCGTTTTTACCTTTGGGTAAAACGGAACCCCAAAAATAAGGGTCAAATTACAATGGATGATATTAGGTATAGTTTTATGTAGTTTGTTGGTAGTTAGATTCTATTTGATTTAAATTTCTTATGTTTACGCTCATTAAAAATAAAAAATTCAAAACAAATTATATTTCAGGAAACTTATGTTCCTAGTAGGACTCCGAGTTCAAAAAACACCATGCCAGCAAAAGGAAAATTCGTGGACAGATACTATAACCAATTGAGAACGCTATGTGTGTCTGCCTTGCCTAAAAAAAGGCAGAAAGTTGGCCAAAAAAGCGATAATGAAACCACAGATAGCGATTCTGAATCCACTGACAATGGTACTATAATTTTTATAACTAATAATTTTATTATACCTTTATTTATGTTTTATAAAAAATATTATGAATGGTTCAAATAATATTATTTTTAATAATATTTTTGTAAGTAAAAATGTAAATATTAATAATATTCTGATTTAAGTTATATTCTCTGTGATATCTTTTAGTATCATTTTATTAAGTTTTTTTTTTGTTTTATTGTTCAGACACTGAAGATGATGAAGAAATGACTTGGTTAAAATACAACCGGAACCCCTGGCCGATAGTAGAAGAAAAATGGAAGGCAATGTGCGCTTATCAAAAACAAAACACATACGACAGCGACAAAAAACTACCAATAATGATTAACAATTGGCCATGACGGAAATCAACCAATGGACATCGACTGGTAATGTTTTTGTTACTTCTAAATGTGGCGCATAGTGCCACTTATTAAATTTATGACACTAATATTATAAATGCGAAATACCCTTGTACCAAATTTCATCCAAATGCCTTCAGCCGTAACTGAGATGAGTGGTAACAATCACACATACATGCCTGCCTATGTGTTAATGCTTATGTGGGCATAATCTACCACTTTACCAAATTTCATCCATATCCATGTAGCCTATAGCTGTTAAGGAGTTGACTGGGAACAAACATACATACACATACAAAACACACACACACACACACACAACTATCGCATTTATAGTATTAGTGTGATGCAAATAATAGCCTAATATAAAATTGTTTTTTTTGCTATTAATGTTTCCCCTTAGTAAAAAAAACAAACAAATTTAGCTCAGCTACAGTTTTATTACATGTATAGATTAATTGATTGATATAGATATTGGTCTAAGTCTAAATCTTGAAATATTGTTGAAATATCTATAATATTGAACTTTTATTTTGTTTCAGAATTATGCTGACGTATTTTAAGAAGAGTTGCAGTCAGATGCGAGATGAATTTCGAAAAAGTATTGATAGATAAATAACCACAACTATTCACATTCTTTCGGGTAGGCGAGATTCAAAACCATAAAACATTTAAAGCAAATGTCAATAGCTTTTGTCAATGAAGTAAATCTGTACTTCTCTTCTATCAGTACATGTTTTGCTTCATGTCATCTACCACCACATAGAAAGATCTGTGGAATGCTTCAAACTCCGTAAGTGTACCAAAACTTATAATCATAGGTTGACAAGTTATATTTTTTTGTTGTACGACTTGTATATTATAACCATGTAGCTAAATGTTCTAAAGAGCAATTTAAAGACTCTTTATAACCATTGTCTATTGTCGCAACCTCGTTTTCTTCAGGGCTATTCAAAGAAATGTTAGATGGCTGAATGACGTCCGACTCTACATGGAAGTTTCTAGTAGAAGCAATATGGCCAAGTTCGGAGGAATGTGTGCCTAAATGCTTTCGAAAACGTTCCCGATGTACCGTTTGCACCATTGACTTGGTGCAAACGAAATTACTTTGTACTGCAAACGGTATATCGGGAAAACTTTTAACATTATTATTTATTCTGTCACAATTATTTTGATTTTTAACATTATTATAATATTCTGTCACAATTATTTTGATTACAACAATATGTGAAATCTGCTACTAGACTATGTATAACCTTCATATGAAGAACAAGTCTAAGTTTAATGGTACCAAAATTACTTACACAAACAGGGCAACGCCACATTGTCTAAATACCCTCTTTCAGCTTAGTACACCCTTTCCGCGTATTTTTCATGTATGTGCTATGTTTTTTTTTATAATGTGTGAGATCAATGTAACCACAGAAGAGCAAAAATGTAACAGATTTTAATTGTTTTGGTTTCAATTTAGTGTATTTGTTTTGGTCTCTTCAGCAAATGTAACTGATTTTATTTTAATTTACTATAGTTATTAATCAGTAAGTAAGTAGTAGTAAGTTATTCAATTATAAGTATAATAAAAATAGTTTGATAAATACATGTTTTAGTTTAAGATTTGTTTTATATTAATAAAATTAATATTGCATTTTACATATATACTTAATTTTTATTTCTCTAATGTTAGTTTCATTATATCTTTGACTACCCAATAATAGTGTTACAGTTTACGATAATAATGATAATAATGATTTTTGTATTGCAATAATATGCTAACCGTATTTTTATTAATAAAATCTTACTTATTGTTGTTAATGGGTAGTCATGGAGTGAAATAATTGTTGGATGTTAATCTATAGTGTTTTACATCAAATATAATATTTAGATGTATGTATATAAATATTTAAAAAAAAATTAACTTTTGGTTTAGTTAAGGCCTACTGAAAAATAATTGTTGGTTTTATTATGTCACTGGTTAGGACAACAACAAAAAACTGTAACATACTAAAACAGCTGTTTAGCCTAACCAGTGTTGTCTGTTAAATTAACTATATTGTTTTAGGTAGGGCCCACTGAAAATAATTATTGGATTTATTGTCACTTTAGTTAGGACAACTAAAAAAACTGTAACATACTAAAACAACTGCTTAGCCTAACGCTTATTGTCTGTTAAATTAACTATATTGGTTTAGGTAGGGTCCACTGAAAATTATTGTTGGATTTATTATGTCACTTTAGTTAGGACAACTAATAAAACTGTAACATACTAAAACAGCTGTTTAGCCTAACCAGTGTTGGCTGTTAAATTAACTATATTGGTTTACGTAGGACCCACTGAAAATAATTGTTGGATTTATTACGTCACTTTATTTAAGACAACTAAACAAAAGCACTTACAATACTAAAACAGATGTTGTTTAACCTAACCTGTGTCGTCAGTTAATTAACTATCACTTTGGGTAGGGCGCACTGATTTTTTTGTTGGATTCATATTACGTTAGTTGCAAATTTGGTTAGGACTACTAAAAAGGCTGTTAAACATACTGTTTAATCAAAATTCTGTTCTAATATAATATAGTATTTAAAAAACTGCTTAATCTGACTAATCGTTGCTGTTTGTTCAGCAATAGACTACGCTAGTTAGATTAAGCAGTTATTTAGGTATTTTAGAAGCTTCTTTCAGTTGTCATAACCAAATTGACTAAATAAATATATTTCTTTTCGGTATGCGCAACTCAAAACTATTTGATACTTAAACGAACTATTCTGGCTAGATTAAACAGCTGTTGTAGTACGCTTAACAGTCTCTAGTCCTAACCAAAGTCGCAAATTGATTCCAACAAAAAATTCAGTGCACCATACCCAAACCGATAATTTATTTAACAGACAACACTGGTTAGGTTAAAAAACTGTTTTAGTATTTTTAACAGCTTCTTTAGTTGTTCTAACTAAAGTGACTTTGTAAATCCAACAATTATTTTTAGTAGGTCATACTTAAACCGATAGTTAATTTAACGGACAATACTGGTTAGGTTAAACGGCTCTTTTAGTATTTTTAACTGCTTTTTTTAGTTGTCCTAACCAAAGTGGCTTGGTAAATCCAACAACTATTTTCAGTAGGACCTACCTAAACCGATAGTTAATTTAACAGCCAGTAGTGGTTAGATTAAACGGTTTTTTTAGTATGTTTAACTGCCTTGTTTAGTTTTCCTAACCAAAGTAACTTGGTAAATCCAACAACTATTTTCAGTAGGTCCTACCTAAACCAATAGTTAATTTAACAGACAATACTGGTTAGGTTAAACGGCTCTTTTAGTATATTTAACTGCTTTTTTTAGTTGTCCTAACCAAAGCGACTTGCTAAATCCAACAACTATTTTCAGTATGTCCTACCTAAACCAATAGTTAATTTAACAGACAATACTGGTTAGGTTAAACGGCTCTTTTAGTATATTTAACTGCTTTTTTTAGTTGTCCTAACCAAAGCGACTTGCTAAATCCAACAACTATTTTCAGTAGGTCCTACCTAAACCAATAGTTAATTTAACAGACAATACTGGTTAGGTTAATCGGCTCTTTTAGTATATTTAACTGCTTTTTTTAGTTGTCCTAACCAAAGCGACTTGGTAAATCCAACAATTATTTTCAGTAGGTCCTACCTAAACCAATAGTTAATTTAACAGGCAATACTGGTTAGGTTAAACGGCTCTTTTAGTAAATTTAACTGCTTTTTTTAGTTGTCCTAACCTAAGTGAATTGGTAAATCCAACAACTGTTTTCATTAGATCCTACCTAAACCAATAGTTAATTTAACAGACAATACTGGTTAGGTTAAACGTCTTTTTTAGTATATTTAACAGCTTTTTTAGTTGTCCTAGCCAAAGTAACTTGGCAAATCCAACAATTATTTTCAGTAGGTCCTACCTAAGCCGATAGTTAATTTAACAGGCAATACTCGTTGGTTGAACAGCTCTTTTTAGTATGTTTAACGGCTTTTTTAGTTGTCCTAACCACAATGACATAATAAATCAAACAATATTTTTCAGTAGCCCCTACCTAAATCGATAGTTAATTTAACAGACAATATTAGTTATGTCTAATAGCTCTTTTAGTACATTTAACTGCTGTTTTTGTTGTTCTAAGCAAAGTGACAAAATAAATCCAACGAATATTTTGTAAGGTTAACCCAAAACAATAGTTAATTTAACAGACAATATTGGTTACGATAAACGGCTGTTTTCAGTTGACTTGGTATTTATAATAGATATTGTTTTGTCGTCCCAACCAAAGTCGCCTAGTAAAGTCAACAAAATAATAACCAAAATTAGGTGTTACTAGTAGAGACTACAAAAAATATTTGTTGGAACAACAAAATTATAACCAAGAGTTACACGTCAAAATAGCGCCAACCGAGAAATTTTGTTATTGCAACAAATATTAAGTGATTTTTGTTGCAATAACAAAATTTCTCGGTTTTATAATAAGATTTTTTTAGTCGTCTGAACCAAAGTCACCTAGTAAACTCAACAAAATAATAACCTAAATTAGGTGTTACTAGTAGGGCCTACAAAAAATATTTGTTGATACAACAAAATTCTAACCAAAAGTTACACGTCAAAATAGCGCCAACCGAGAAATTTTGTTATTGCAACACACATTAAGTGATTTCTGTTGCAATAACAAAGTTTCTTGGTTTTATAATAGATTTTTTTAGTCGTCCCAACCAAAGTCGCATATTAAACCCAACAAAATAATAACCAAATATTGGTGTTACTAGTAGGGCCTACAATTTTTTTTTTGTTGGAACAACAAAATTCTAACCAAGAATTACACGTCAAAATAGCGCCAACCGAGAAATTTTGTTATTGCAACAAAAAACACGAAATGCTAGTTGTAATAACAAAATTTCTCGGTTGGCGCTATTTTGACGTGTAATTCTTGGTTAGAATTTTGTTGTTCTAACAAATATTTATGTAAACCCTACCTTAAGTGATATCGTGATAGTTAATTTAACAGACAATATTGGTAAGGTTAAACAGCTGCTTTGGAATCTGACAGCATTTTTAGTTATCCTAACCGAAATCATAAAATAAATTCAACAAATATTTTCAGTAGACCCAACCATAAAAGTTTTGTTATACTAACAGAAGCAGTTTCTGGAAATAGTTACTAAATTAAAATTTGTCATCATAACAAATGTGAATTCGTTGTTATTACTAATATTATCTGTTACTATAACAAAATAATTGTTATATTAATCAATTTATTTATTAACTTTACGTGTTACAAGTGGTATAAGTAACAAATTGTAGTTTGTTGCAATAACGAAAATCTCGGTTGGCGCTATTTTAACGTGTAACATTTGTTAGAATTTTGTTGTTCCAACAAATAATTTCTCTCTGTGTACTAATGAAAATATCTAGGCTATGTCAAATGTCTATGTTGTGCCCACCTCAGTATCAGATGGAAACTCAGTGCTTGAAGCTGTTGACGCGTACCTAGGACAAACCGTCAAACTAGACAGGTCCAACATTAAGAAAGAGGTCAATCGGCGAATCCATCTCGGCTGGGCTGCGTTCGGTAAACCAAAATACCTCAGTGCCTTAAGAAGAAGGTCTTCAACCAGTGTGTGTTGCCAGTGACATTGAAACGTGGTGTCTCACTATGGGCCTCATAAGCAAGCTCAACGTCGCACCATGAGATATGGAGAGGGCTATGCTCAGGGATTCTCTACGAGATCGAATCAGAAATAAGATGATCCGTAGACGAACGAAAGTTACCAACATAGCCCACTGGATTAGCAAGTTGAAGTGGCAGTGGGCACTTGGGCAGGGCAAGTATCACGCAGAACAGATGGCCCATGGGGCCGAAAGGTTCTCGAATGGAGACCACCCACAAGATAGACAGACGACCTAAAAGAGACCACAGGGAAACGCTGGATGCAGGCCGCTACCAACCGGCCCTTTTGGAGATCGATGGGGGAGGCCTATGTCCAGCAGTGGACGTCCTACGGCTGAAATGACGATGATGAAATATCTAGGTATATGCAAAAAAATATTTTTTGTTGACCTTAAATATCTTAAGACGCGGAGGAAAAAAAAGGTGTGGAGGTTAAAAACTTTTAGATTGCCAAAATAATGGTTTATAGAAGTTCACAGCCTTTTACCTCTCATTCCAAGGTTGAACCTTTTTGGCGTGTGCTATAGTCACTTTTTCTTGAACAACGATAATGCATTTATATTATTGTGAAGACATAATTAATTCATATTTATTATCACAAACACTTACGCAATGCGACATCGCTAATAAACGCATTCTTGGAAAGTAAAGAGCTAATAGAAAGATATACTGTACTGAAAGGTATACTGTTTAGTTACATCATTTGATATCAAATAAAGGAGTTATTGTAAAAGTTCAATAATCTATAGCGACATACACAGGTAAGTACCTACATAGTACATACCTACCTTAAATATTACTTATACACTGGAATTTAATACTGACTTATAGACGCATAGTAAAAGATTGTGTACCAAAATAACTATTAGCTTTTGGAATAGTAAAAAAAACTACTTGTTTAATTTTTTTTTTCTTTAAACCGAATTCGAAAAATTAAATTTAGGGATCTTTTATCATGCATAACTTCAAAAAAAGAAAATTAACGAATACTTAAATAAATAACTAAAAACTAAATATACTAATCTAAAAGCCCCTCGGTGGAGGTAACAGTGGCCAGAATGCTGAAAAATGTTCTTTCTTAAATTTAGAGATTTATGAATGTAGATTGTCCTGCCTCTGAAAAAACATTTTAAGGCTAGATGTATAAACATGCTGGCGTGTTTCTAGCTCAACGCATAAGCATTGTCATTCAGCGTGGTAATGCCGCCAGCATGCTGGGTACGCTGCCAACTGGTAGTGGGCTTGAACATTTCGATTGTCTTTAGACCTTCAACGGTCTATGGGCACATTGGGCAGTCTAACTGTATTTTTAGTATTATTATTAGCATGTATTTAGTTTAGTTAATAAAGGCACTTTCCCCAGAAAAAAATATCATACCTAATTATATAAAGATTTATCTATACACATATAGTAGTAAGCTTTTTTATGTATTATATTTTTGTCTGTTTGCTATAAGTGTTATTTCTAATATACTGGTTCCATAATATCACGAGTTTCATTAGTTTTGCACGAAAAGCCAAATGCGAAATTACGTAGAACAAAATGTTTTCTTTACGTAGCACGGGCTTCGCAGGCAGCCGAAAGATTGTGATCCATAACCTAAAGGGCTAAATAGAATTTAGAGAGCAAAATGGTAATATATGGTTTAATCTAATAAAAGCAGAAACAAAGCTTCTCATATAATCAAAACTCGTGTGAGGATTCATTATAAATTCCCCGATGAAGGACCTCTCATCATCATCATCATTTCAGCCATAGGACGTCCACTGCTAGACATTTGCGGCCAATCGTAAGCCTATTTACAATTAAAAAAAAAAATAGGCCAAAAAAACGAACTTACGAAAACGAAGGAAAAAGCTCTAACGAAAGAGGAAAAAACTCTTGTGAAGAAGCTCTAACGGCTCCGAAACCGGTCGATCGTCTTGATCGATCAACAAACGTGAGTGTAAGCCACAGACTATCTGTGGTGTAAGCCGTTGTTATACTAATTTAAAGCTTCTCATCTCACCTCAAGAATATTGATTTCCCTTGGAGTGAGCACCCGCGGAGAGAGTTTGGGCGGAGGAGGTGGTTCCGGCAGCTCTGCCCAAACCCAGCGCAGTTTCCGCTCCATCTCGCTGCATCGCCGTACTTCGGTCACGTAGCGCCGCTGGAAGTCATTCACGTGTGGGTTGAGCTGTAGACAAAGAGATGAGCTGTAGATAAACGTTTAAGCTGTACACAATGGGTTAAGCTGTAGACAAAGGGTTGAGCTGTACATAAAGGTTTGAGCTATAGACAAAAAGTGTTTAGCTGTAGACAAAGGGTTGAGCTGTACATATAGGTTTGAGCTGTAGACAAAAACGGGTTTAGCTGTGGGTAAAAAACGAACCAAAATTTGGCGTACGCTACGCATTGTGCCGAGTTTTTGAATAGTTGTAAGGCAACTGCGATCAGACAACAACGCCGCGATGCCAGTGCTATGATGATATAGCGGACAAGCAACGTTGAAAACTAAGCAAGCGACATAACGTCTAAATGGCATTGAGAACTATATAATTAATGTCTAGGTATGTACAACGACGCTAGGTGATTTTTGACTGTTTTCACTGAACTGAAATTGTGACTATTGGTATTGTACCTCGATGCGTAACATTCTAAACTGGGTAGTTTTCTTCCTTTTCTCTTTGGTACATAACTTATGTATGGACATGTTTCTAAAGCCCACTCCCCGAACAGAGCTATCTCTTGCATTATTTTCTATATTCTCGAAAAATATATAGTATCAACATGAAATTAGCTTTGCAAGGTTTACAGCGTTATTCTAAAGACAAAGAGTAATATTTTTTTAAATCTCAGTTATTATTTATCTTTAAATATGTGGAAGCGAGATAGCTGTCGCGGGAATTGAGCCACTAGAATTGTTGATGATCCCAATCTCACTAACAAGCTGGATCCACTCAGCCTCCGAAGACATGTGGGTTCCCTCTGCATTTTTTATCGCTTGTTTTTCGGGAAATGCTCTGAAGAGCTATTTGATTTAATTCCTGCGTCAGACTTCTACTACCGCACATCTCGACACCGTCAAAAAGCTTACACCCACATCTTGAAAAACTTAAAATCCACACCGTCCGATATTCCGCTCCTTTATTCCGTGGGCTGGGCCTGCATGTCCAAAAGATCTTCCCGCCGAGCTTCAATATGAAACATTTCAAAAAGGGTGTCTACATCATCGTCAAAGGTCTAAATCTACCTTTTCAGGCTGGCAAAGCACCGTAAACACCGCTATTGTGCAGGTGTCCATAGGCGGTGGTTTCTGCTTACCATCAGGTGGACTGCAGTCCACTTCTTGTTTGCAGTTGTATTTAATAATGCTAAAAAAACATGAAATTAGCGTAAGCAGTGTCTAAGCCTGGCAGTTTTATTCTAAAGACAATGAATAATCTGTTTTTTTAATTCTTACTCAGTAGTTTTTATCTTAAATCTGCGGTGTTAGCTGTGGCGGGCGGGTGTGAATTGAGCTATCAAATTGTCAAAACTTATTTTAACTGCCTATTCTTATTAATTTAACACACCTATTATCAAGCCAATCTTATTTAGAAAGTCCCACATCATCTGATCCAATAGCCAAATTGACACTAAACGGGGCAATTACCTTCAGTTTATATGAATTTTATTGCCGGCACGCCTCTGCAACACCCGGAATTGGTGAGATTGTAGGGTTGGGAATTTCTGGTGTTGGACGGTCGGTATTGTGTTCTAGTTTGTGATCAAAATTCGAAAAAAAGGATCGATAGTATTTTATTTTGCGGACACTTCACCAATATTTGGTGCAACTAAATGCAGTGTGAATAAATTAAATAAACCGGCTAAGTAAGAGTCCTAAAATTTGGGTACCGAATCCTGAAAAGGACATAATTATGAGCCATTAATATAAATACAAATCAATCAGTTCAATCGTTACATTGTCGTCATCACTGTATATTGAATTTAAATTCTGCATTACATTGCAGAAATAATTTACAGGGTTACACGGGTAATAGTACTAAGCTGATGGGAGGCTATTGTATTTATAACTATGAACAACTTTTATTATCGCGAAAAAAAAGCTGTTCCGTACATTTCTTAATTTTTTTTTATGGAATAGCAGAATTTTGCGAATTCACGCTTGGTCCCATAGTAAAAAAGTAAGTTATTTATAATGTTGAATACGATGACTTGTTTGCTGTTTAGTACCACAGTTGTGTGCAACCCTGTCTAATTGCCTATAATCTATGCTATAATTTATCACTATCAACGATAACAATTTATCCACGAAATGATTGTAAACAAATATGATATGAGATTGAGCTATTATCGATGATACTACTGATACTTGTCAACTGTTTTGATACTTGTGGTGCATATATTTTAGGTAACGAATTGCACAGCAAAAATACATTAAACACCATTTTGTTTTCACAACTAAGTATATAAGGCGTTTTTTTCGATACACACGACAGTCTAATTCCGATATCATAAAAATGAGCTTCTCTGGTAAAGTAGTAATAGTGACCGGAGGCAGTTCTGGCATAGGCGCCTCCACTGCCATATCATTCGCCAAGGAAGGGGCTGACGTCGCTATCGTCGGCAGGAACGAGACAAGACTCAATAAAGTCGCCGATGAAATAAGCAAAGTTGGTAAGAAACCTCTCGCGATCAAGGCTGACGTAAGCAAAGACGACGATTTAAAAGGAATTATCAAAAAAACTATTGACAAATATGGGAAGTTGGATGTACTAGTCAATAACGCAGGTATTTTATGGACAGCTGCTATCTGGGATGAAAAGCTGCCTCAAGCTTACGATGAGATAATGAACACCAACCTTCGGTCTCTTGTTCTTCTTACAAATTTTGCGGCACCTCACCTTATCAAGACTAAAGGGAATATTGTGAATATATCAAGCATAGCCGGGCAATCTCCGTTGGAAAGACTGGGAACAGGTCTTTCGATATACTGTACTTCCAAAGCAGGAATGGATCACTTCTCTCGTGTAGCTGCATTAGAACTGGCTGATAAAGGAGTGCGAGTGAATATAGTTAGCCCTGGACCCGTAGAGACTCCGATTATAGAGTGGAGTGGTAGCTCAGACTGGGGTCCACAGGTAGCCGAAACTGCTCTGAAAATAATGACTCAGCCAGAAGAAATTGCAGATATGATTATGTATTTGGCTAGTGACAAAGCAAGAAGCATCACTGGCAGCACTTTTCTCGTCGATGGTGGCGCACTATTAAAAATGTAAATAAGTAATCAATTTCACTTTAATTTATAATATATGTACAAATAAAATAAGTATAATATTACAGATGAAGCGTGATATTTGATTTATTTATTTAAAAAAAGTATTCAGAAAATTATTGAATTGGTTCACATATTGTCTACGTAGATAATTGATCACGTAAGATTAAGACGGTTATATCGACTATAGTTTCATTTCAACCCCATTCGGCAGTTTTTACAGGCTTTTTATTAACTTGCAATGTTTGTTTGTATGTTAGTTTGTTTAGGTCAAATCTTGCGAGCTGAATTAGAACCAGTTCTTCTTATCCTACGAAGTTGAATTTTTATATATTGATACAGTTCCGATGATGATGCATGTTTACGTGTATGGTAAGCATGACCTGATTGGACATTCAGGGTTAGCTCTAGATTAAGGAACTCTTCAACGTTTTATTTATATGACATAGCAATTATTCAGCTGGCTACTCCGACTATAAAATCTGTGAAAACCACGTTATTTTTCATAATAATTATAACTCTGCAACAGTCAATATCACAGACACGAAATTTTATATACGCATTTTATTATGATAACCGGTTTGAAGTTTTACCATGGCATGGTTACCGCTTTCAGGGTTGGCTTCTGACTAAGGAACTTTTCAATGGTTAGCAGCACAGTTATATGCTACTTTATATAAGAAAATATTTTATTTAGCTTTTACCAATGTTATTGCAGTTGTTAGAAAATAAATGCTTGGACCGAGTTTAGTATAGCTTATTCGATAACAATGTCATTAGTTGCAATTTTTTTAACTTGCCCCTCTCTCATCTTGCTTCCCACTATCGATACTAGCTCAGTTGTCTATAATGTCTTTTCTATCCCTAGTGACCGATGTCGTAATTCATCATTATAGACAATGATGAGTTTCCTGTTTTATTGGTCCTCTTTTCTTATTTCTTGTGTTACGTTACGATACCCTATAAATGGGAAGTGATCGCCTTATTACATACCAGTAATTCAAGCATCTCAGAGATCATAGAGATCAGTACCTAGATCTCTATAATTTAAAACAACGCAGTCTTTGCTGTTGTAAAAGTATACAATTTATAAAATATACGAAAATAATAGCTACGTATAATGAGAGCTTTCCAGAGCCTTATTCTGCTAAGTTTGACTAGATGGCGCTATTTTTAATGTGTCTTCGTCACCATTATCATCAGCCAGAATACATCCACTGCTGTACGTGGGCCACCCCCTTAGTACCCACACTGAACGACAGCCAGCCATCTGCATCCACCGAATGCCTGCGACTGTCACGATGTCTTCGGTCCATGTAGTGGGAGGCCTACCTACACATCTTCCGGTTCGTTTCCACTCAAGAACCTTAATGTAATAATAATCAATATTACGACACGCACTATTTAGAGATTATACACGCACTAGATTATACACACGCTAAAACGTCAATAACCCTTCCTAATAAGCTGTCATAGATTTAGATCAGAGCTGTGGTGCCACTTTCTTCACGTCTTCAATCATCACCATCATCATCGTTTCAGCCACAGGAAGGACGTCCACTGCTGGACATAGGCCTCCTCCGTCGATCTCCAAAAGTGCCGGTCGGAAGCGGCCAGCATCCAACGTTTCCATGCGGTCTCTTTCAACATCTTCAATAGTTCCGTAGTTTCCCACAGGTTTCGAAATCTAACAACATCCGACGAGTTGTAATTGTGTGTGCTACAACCTACGTAGTTGTTGTTGATATCGCCATCTACCGAGTCAGCTACAACTATTTCTTTTTTAAATCGTCATTCTGAATCACAGATCTTGTATATCTGTGTTCTGAATAGCTCTAATTGATTCGAAACTTTATGCTTCTACCTGTTTTAATCATTGTAATTTTCACGCCATTATAGGTCCCTGATCGTCTATACTGAATCTATGCTGATCGTAGAGGGAATACTGAATCTATGTCCCTGATATATTATACTAGTTTGAAAATATAATATAGCCTATGTTACCCGGGGATAGTGAAAGAATTTTTCAAATCGGTTTAGTAGTTTCGGAGCCTATTCAATGCAAACAAACAAACAAACAATCAAATCTTTCCTCTTTATAATATTGGTATAGATAAGTAATGGTATCTTCTTCGAGTCCGCAATTAGAAATGACTGTAACTACTAAGTATAATATATTATTTCTGACCAGTAAGAGGCTACAGAAACTGCGAGAGCATTAGACTCACAAATATTTCCCAGTGTGCAGCTGCCGGAGCACAGTGGGTATACAAGCAGATGCTCCATGGTCTGATAGATGGCACCGCCATCACACAGTTCCACTGAAGAATCAGCCTGACCCCATTTGCACATATTGTGTCTGCAGCAGCCTACTTGCAGGCAAACCCGGTAAATGGATTTTTAAATAAGCCATCGCAGATCATGAGCCGGAGTGCTTGAAGAAGCCTCCCCGAGCGGCTAATATAAGAACCATAACTACACCCAAACACAAAAAATAATCCTCCAATCACAGTGATTCGATCAAGTAATGGTATATAAGAACGCAAACCGTTCTGATCTAGCTCCAGGTTTCTGTACGTGATACTTCATACTTTATGCTTACTCCCTTTGACCAAAATAAAATGAATGGACGGGCCATAACTATTGAACTTGTTCAGTAAAAACGAGTCAAATACGACGGACATAATATACTTCAACACCTATTTATAACCATGTACATTTGTTGCAAAAAATAGATAGCGGTTTTTGTTATGTATTTACACTTCGGGAAAGCATACGAAGGCATCATTTTGTCAGATGTTTCGTTATCATCAATAGTCACGTGTTGCACTTCCTACGGCTAGAGACCGACTGAAACGAAGTGAGCGCCAGCGCTCATTTTGTAATTTTCAAAAATGCGCTTCTTCTGGGCCCGTTCATTCATTTTATTTTGGTCGAAGCTTACTCCCAGTACACGAGGCGTCCGCATGGTCGGTGTCGGACGTGACAGGATGCGCAGAGGTGGGGATCTCATTGTCGTTTCAATTAAAAACAATTACTGACGCGAGGACTCGCTACGTCCAGGATGGGTACATCAAACTATTAGTGGAAATGGGCCTAGTTGAGTGACCTTGGTAGATTTGGGGCCGCGAATAACAGAACTAAAATAAACCGGCCAAGTGCGAGTCGAGATGCGCACCAAGGGTTCCTTGGTGTAATAATGTAAATTCATTATTGAAGTGAACTATGAAAGCACAAAACATTGCTCTAAGGAAACTATACACTATAAGTATTGAGGGACACACTTAACGTTACTACTACTACTTTGAACCCCGAAACCACCGAGCTTGCATTTTATTCAGACAAAAAATATTTTGCTGAAAAAATATGTAAATTTTTTTTTTTTTTAATTTATTTATTAGGCTTGTGTTTCACCGCCACCTCGCCTGATGTAAAGCGACGATGCGGGATGCGGGAATCGTGTTCCATAGAAAACGGTCGTTGGTAGGTACTCGAAAAAATGTATGGAACAGCTGATATTTTTTCACCATTCCTCAGTGCAAGTACCGTTCTTTTATCGATCGTCAAATTGACAGTTGAGGTCGTCAATTTCGATAAATTCGATTACGGGACCTTTAGATATTACGATTATGTTATTACTCCACGATCCTCACGACTACCTCTTAACGCAGGCTCGAAACAGCGCAGTGCGGAAAATCACGCGTACGTGAACTTACACGCGCCGAGACACGCCTAGATACGGTTTGCGTTCGCGCAACATTTCACAATCACCTAAACAGAACCGCTTATAACAAGTAGCCGGAAGGCCCCCAACCTTGAAGCTAATGAAATCTCTGATTACGTTGGTACTACGGAGCTCTGTATGCTTTGATTTCAATTCTCCACTCACCAGTATCTCAGACTGAACTGCTACTGATATGAAGCTGGCAGGAAGCCAGCCTGATGGAAGTCTGTTATCAAAGTGTCCTGGCATCGAGATGAGTTACTCGCACCGCCAAATGGTGGGGTCTCAAGTGCTGGTACCTACTGGCTAGATTGATAATGTGTCCAGTAATGGAAGAGATATTGCAACTGAATTGGGAACCGGAAAACTAAATTGAAACTTGGAAATTACTGGGCATGAAGATATTTGTCACGCAGGATTTTGCGCTGTTGAAAGAGCGATGGTGGCCGATTAGTAGCATGTGCGCTTTACAATTTGACGGCACCTGGTTCGATCCACTGAGGTTTTAGAACCTAAATAAATTATGTGCAGTATTCGATGCCATCGCTTAAGACGGTGAAGGTAAACATCGTGAGGAAACAGGTATGTCCAAGAACCTCAAAATTTCAAAGACATAGGTATACCAACATACACTGGGCCAGCAGGCCGGATTAGGGTCCAACCTTTCTCTTTCTGAGAGGTCTGTGTCGCAGCAGTGAGAGCATAATAGGCTGATATTGTTGATGTTGAAGATTTGAGTTCTAGGTGACGCTGAACTATTATAGGTAAGCGGGACGCTCACCATCAGGCGAACGACTTGCTCGTTTTTCACTCAGTTGCATAAAAATAGAATGAAGATGTCTTGTCTACTCATTTGCCTTGTATATATAACCTTGTATATGTATATATATATGTAGTATTGTTTTATATAGCCTGATTACGATAGCTGTCACGCACCACCACAATAATGCTCTATTTCGAGGCGTGTGTAAAATATAGCGAGCAGTTTGGAGCGACTGCGATTGAGATTGAGGCCATTGGAGCCATAATGGAACCATTATATTCATCTAATATTTTAGTCAAAACTAATTTATTTTAGTCATAATGACACTAATAACACCTAATATTATAAACTAGCTGCATCCGCGGTTAACGCGGTGTTTTTTTTTATCATCAGTAGTAATTACTTAAGACTTGTAGCCTGATTACGATAGTTGTCACACACCACCGCAATAATGATATCTCTTTCGAGGCGTGTGTAAAATATAGCGAGAAATTGGGAGCAACTGTGATTGAGATTAAGGCCATTGGGGCTATAATGTCATCATTATATTCATCTAACATTTTAGTAAAAATAAGTAGTAGTAATAAAAAATGAGATTTTGAACTGCACACTTTTATTGCACTATATAGGCAGTTAATTATTATCTATCGTACTACTTTGCACTGAAAGAACTATAATGTAATACAAACTGCAATTAATGTTTTGAATTTGAATTTTGATACATTTCTTTTTAATGACCTCATTTTTCCATGGTTAAAATATCAAACAAACAAAACAAGGACAAATAGTATATTATGCAATTAGTGAATAAAGGATGGATTTAAAGCGAGGGCCGTAGATGAATCACGAGCAAGTGAAGGATTCTAACGACTGAATCACGACCGTAGGTAATGATTCAAGAGTTACAATCCTGAGCGACGCGAGTGATTCATGGCCCTCGATATAAATCCGTTTTATTCAAGAGTTGCATACTATACTTTATACCATGACTACGAGAAAAAGAGCGATTTATAGAGTTTGTATCGAGTATTTTTTGCGCAAAGAGGTTGTATATCATTGAGGTGGGTCATTGAAATCTAATCTTCAATGCTTTTTATTCACTGTTTTCAGTAAATAAAATAAGCTTTTTAGAGGGGGAATGGTACAAAATATTTTACTTCTTTCAGTTCAGTAAATAATTTTTAATTTTCCCGCTGTTTCTTGTGGAAAAAAAATTACGCTAGGTTGACTATAACTTCTCTATGGCTCGATTGCACTATATCTGGTATAATAAAAAATCGTACAGCCAACAGTGAATCAAGTTTATTATTATTTTCAACTCAACCTATTTTATGATTGAAATGAAAACATTTTTGAATCGACAATTAGTTCCAGTGATTGCATTAAAACAAACGCACAAACAATACTAAAAAAGGTAGAATAAGTTTTCTTGTACTTATCCAAGAAATATTATGTCATGAATGCAGGTACAAAAGAGGTTAACTTTGGTAGTATTATTTGGTAAAAGCTGCGCTTTGTGGTTTTACCAGCGTCACACAAAACCGTTTTATTTTTGCATGATAAAAATTTACATATTATTATTTTTGTCACTATAATTATACAATTACCAATTTAAAAACCCGACTTCAAAATGAGTAGGCAAATACGCAATTTCAGTTATTTGTATGACATATATTTTCCAGTTTAATAACCAAACTACTGAACCAATTTTGATAAAATTCTATGGGACCAATATAAAAGTATATTCTTAAAAAAGACCGAAACGCTTTGACGGAGTTCTGATGTAACAAACGTAAAAAAATACAACCGAATAGAGAACCCCCTCCTTTTTCGAGTCGGTTAAAAATGGTTTTATTTGTAGGATAAGAAGTAGTTGTCTTTCTATGGTCCTTTGACAAACTATACATTTATTGTATACTAGCTGCGCCCCGCGGTTTCACCTGCGTAGTGATGAAAAATGGTGATGGTGATGATGATGATGAAAAGTAGCCTATGTCACTCTCTGGCTCTTGAACTATACCCATGCAAAAAATCAGGTGGATCCGTTGTTCCGTTGCAGCGTGAAAGAGGAACAAACAAACCAACAAACAAACACACTTTCGCATTTATAATATTAGTATGATACAAAAAAATCAGTTGCTTTGTTGCTGCATGATAGATATACACGTAAACTGACTAAAGCACTTCGGCATTTATAATATTAGTAGGAATAGTTAATTCATGAGATTTCTTCGAAAGGGAGACAGTCCATTACGCCTAGTGTTTTTCCCAAAGGTTTGGGTAAAATTTCTGCTTTGCCAAGTGTACATAACACACCCTAACCCCTTTGCATGATTCAGGGTGCGACGGTGTTAGTAGATTTAGTTTGGTTTATTCTATGAAGGTTTCTTATTTTTATGTGTTACTTTGTATTCGTTTTGTGTTTGTGAGACCGGTAAGCGCAGCGTAGGACACCCACCCACAAAACGGACAGACGACCTGAAATAGACCGCAGGAAAACGTTGGCTGCAGGCTGCTTCTAATCGGCCCTTTTGGAGATCAATTGGAGGCCTATGTCCAGCAGTGGACGTCCTATGGCTGAAATGATGATGATGATGAATCAGTCTGGCAATCCAACGGACGGAGTTGAATGAGAACTGTTGCTCCTCTTACATTTTTGCCCCTCATAATATTATACCAAGCTAATTCAATAAACACACAAAAAAATGAACATCCTTTTTAGGGTTCCGTAGTTCTACAAGCAACCCTTATATATTCGTATGTTCGTCCGTCTGTCTGTCTGTGTCCGTGCGTCCTAATTCTTTAGAGCTTTCCTTCTAACTTTTATGTTGCATGAAACTTTTCACAATTACAGTTTTAGTATAGATCTTAACTTTAAAAGTGTAGAGGTCACTGACTTTCTTTGTAAAATATGTTGTTAGCAAAGAATATTTCCCTAGTAGTTTTTTTTTGCCTAAATCATAAAAAGTTGGTATATTATGGAATGACACATCTCTGAAATTAGGCTAAGTCCACAGAGCTTCGTTTGTTGGAATCTATCTATAATATAAAAATTACTCCCTATTTATCTTGGTCACGCCATAACTTGAGAACGACTTTACCGATTTCATTCATCTTTGTTTTTTAAAGTTTTCTAATACTTTGTAGAAGGTTCTTAAGGAAAGAAAAATTAAGAAAATTGCCCACAAATTTAAGAAAAAAAAACTACGGTTTTAACTCTTGTGTTGAAACCGCAGGGCGCAGCTAGTATTTCTATAAACACCAATTTCTGAATATGGCCCCAATTATTATCGGTTTGAGTATGGAACCCTACCATATACGTGTCTCGACGCGCTTTTGGCCAGTTATCTGTAGTTTGTTGCTATAGCCAATTGTTTTTATACGAGTAAATACGAGTACCTAATCCCAAAAGTTCCCGAGCAGTCACGCGGTGAAACATCTACGCCTGGAAAATTTGATTGAATAATATTGATACACCAGCATAATTGATCCCAGCCCGACGAGTATTTGAACGAATGAGCCCTCATTTTCCAATTACGCGCTTTCAGCCGCAACGTCCTCGACAAGGCCGGTGGGGCCCTTTGTAATGCATTTATGCTTACGACTCGCAGACACGAAAGAAACCACACAGTGTAGTCCTTCCTTTGCATGACCAGGAGAGCAGATACTTCCGTCCTTGTCCTAAATGCCCTATTATTTATGGGCGGCCTATGCCGTGGTGCCGTGGCTTTCGTGCCGTGTCGAGCCTCGGGAGTGTCCATGGTGTCGTGACCATCATATCGATTGCAGCTTATTCAGCGGTTCGTGATTTGGAAAGGTTACATCCAAATTAAGGTTAATGGTCTTATATGATGAGGTCTGAGATTCCAGGAATACTTACGAAATATAATAAAACGCGGTACTGATAAAAGTCAAATAAATTTATAAAAGTTATATATATAATTATATGACTAGCTGTTGCCCGCGACTGTGTACGCGTAGACTTTCATATAAACTTTCAGTGCCCATTTACCCTCCTTTAATCGGCCCTTTCGCAAAATCCTCTCTTAGCGGACCTCTACACCCCATAAGGCATCTGTCAAATTTCAGCTTCGTAGGTTAAGTAGTTTTCGAGATTTCGTGATGAGTGAGTGAATGAGTGAGTGAGTAGATGAATTTCGCTTTTATATATACCTACCTATAGATAGATTAAAGTAAGCTAAACCTCACATAAGCATTATTACCTAATTATAAAATTAGCCATCGTTAATGAAGTTATGCGAGATTTTTAAGCTATGTGTAATAAAATGCTGGCATTAATGGTCTTCTAACTATGATGAGGTCTAAGATTCCAGGAATATTTACGAAAACAAACAAAACAATAAACACTTATTATTATTTTGTTTATAACAAAATGCGGTAGCATCCAGTGGATGCAGATAAAACAAACAAAAAAATCTTTTCTGTGGATGCAGATGACAGGCTGTCGTTCAGTGTGGAGTTCTAAGGGGGAGTCCTAGGTTCATCTGTGACATATTCTTGCTGATAAATATATATTACTAGCTGTTGCCCGCGACTTCGTACGCGTAGACTTTCATATAAACTTTCAACCCCCTTTTGTCATCCTTAATTCGGCCCTTTCGTATAGTCCGTTCTTAGCGGACCTCTACACCCCATAAGGAATCTACCTGCCAAATTTCAGCTTCGTAGGTTAAGTAGTTTTCGAGATTTCGTGTTTAATGAGTGAGTAAGTGAGTATTTGAATTTCGCTTTTATATTATTATATAAATTATCTGTCTATTTATATAAAAGTGAAATTCACTGACTCATCACGAAATCTCGAAAACTACTTGACCTACGAAGTTGAAATTTGACAGGTACCTAGATTTCTTATGGGGTGCAGAGGTCTGCTAAGAAAAGATTTCGCGAAAGAGCCGAATTAAGGGGGCAAATCGGGAGTTAAATGTTTATATGAAAGGATACGCGTACAAAGTCACGGCCAAAAGCTAGTATATGATACGAGTAGGATAAAAGTGGGCTTATAATCAGATACTCATGCTTATGACTGTGAGGTTATTAAACTCTGTGAAATAAAATGCTGGCAACTATATGTACTATTTCATAGTTTTCAATTAACTACTTGAATATTTTTTGCATAATTAGCAAGAATTATTGTGTTTAGTAGCTACAACACTATTATTATTACTTCTTTACTATGACACCTTAATTATTAACAAACCTATTACTTTAGTTTTGCATTTTTTTTTTCAATGACAATCCCTGGTCACGAGTTTTAATAAGCCCAGTTCCATTAGTTAAATTGTTTGTTGTTGTTTTTGTGATTACTGTTCGGTTACTAACATTCATCATCATCATCATCATCATCAGCCAGAAGACGTCTACTGCTGAAAACGTGCTTTAACCTCCACACTGAACGACAGCCTGCCTTTTGCATCCACTAGATGCCAGCGACTCTCACAATGTCGTCGGTCTATCTAGTGGCCTCCTACGCTGCATCTTTCGGTTCGTGGTCTCTACTCAAGAACCTTTCTTCCCCATCGGTTATCAGTTCTTCGAGCGATGTGGCCTGCCCATTGCCACTTCAACTTCAAGTTCGCGTGATTTTCCGAACTGCGCAGTTTCAACGTTAGTTTGAGACCGCGTAAGGAGTTGGCCGTAAGGCCCTTATTGTATAATAATATCTTTATTTTTGTGGCTAGTTGACAGCGTAAATATTTGGAAATAGTTGGGATATCGGGGATCGTCCAAAGCGTGATAGCAATATCGGTAATTAGTAATTACTCATTACACTGTCAATCTACTGCAGTTGTCAGAACTAAAAACCACTTGGACAGAGTATAACGGCATTGTTATCTATTTCACAGTTAGGTAGTTATTGTTAATCGTAGATTGACCCTTGGACAGAAGTGGGTGAAGAAATACTATGATAGCTTTGTTATGTAGGTCTTGTGATTGGTTTGTTCACTTTTATGTACATAATGATAAAGATCTGATAATTATTTAGTAATGGGCAACGCAACAGAACTTCAGACTGAGAGAAAGCTGTCAAGAGCATGTCGAGATATGCATTATGATAGAGCAATGATTATTTAACTTTTTGAAGTCACGGACCACTTTCAGAATCACAAAAATACTACGGACACCAGGCGGCTAGAATTTTCGAACAAGAAAATTTTGTTAATTTAAATAACTGTTTACTTCAAACGAATTCATAATATAAACAGATCCCGGGACTGTGGACCCCTGACACTCGCATCATGGACCCCACTTTAAGAAACCGTGTAATAGAGTGAAGTTTTGACGTGAAACATCTATTGGCGCGCCATATAACCTAAGCAGTAAAACCTAATTCCGTAAATTACTTGTAAATACCTACAGTAAAAATATTATTTAGGTATTATAAAAGGGGTATAAAGTACTCATTTAGTACAAATATGTGACGTGCAGTTTCGGTGCTATTGTTCAAAAACGGTGAGAGTAAACATCGTGAGGAAACCGATTTTGTACGTCATAGGTGGCAAACTAACGGGTCACTCTAAGAACAAAAAGAAATTAAGCAATTTTTATTTGTTATGAGCGGGCCAGATGATACGATAAGCGCACCGTCACCTATGGATAGCCCTGAAAAGATGGCGAGTCGTGCTTGACTCCCAACGCCATAGCAGCATAGAGAGGAGTGGAAGAAAAGGAAAAAGTTTGCCCTACAGTGGGACGACCAGCTGAAATAATAATAATATCAGCTGACTGATATCGTGGTGGTCGACCGGTCTCAATACTCCCACTGCTTGACATCACTAAACGCATGACGAGAACCTCGTGAAGGCCGAGAAGGGCAAACTCAGCAAGTACATTGACTTAGCTCACGAGGTTACTGCCACGTGGAATGTTGACTCGACAATTATTGTTCCGATAGTCGTCATGGTGAAAGGATGTAGACGTTTGGGTCAAGGGTCAGCTAAAGAAGGCAGTCATCCTGGACACGATCCGCATTTCCAGGAGGTTCCTTGCTTTGCAGCCTTGACCACCGGTAGCTTTGCTATTATTTTATGTATAACAAAAAACACTAAGCTCAAAATCATCATCATCAGTCAGAAGACGTCCACTGCTGAACATAGACCTCCCCCTTTAACCTCCACACTGAATGACAGCCTGCCTTTAATACTCATACCTTTAAGCTCAAAATACTAAGCTCAAAATTAGGTATACAAATAGCAGCTGATATTGTATATATGTAAAGCACTCCTTGTTTTTAACCGACTTCAGGAAGAAGTTATTATTTTGACTGTATGTTTTTTTTGTAGGTTTTTACGCGATTACTTCGCCAAATATGAATTTATTTTGATGTTTTTTTTCAGTTTGTTACGTCATACTTCAGAGGTAGTCCCGTATAAATGTTATCAAAATTGATTCAGAGCTTTTTAAAAATCAACAAAAAAAATATGTACACTATGTATGTGTTCTATGTATATTGTATATGTATGTGTTCTTCTTCTGAGAACACAGATGCCGTTTTGGTTTGTGGTTCCCTCAAGGACTTTGTATACCCTCAATAGGGTGGGTATACAAAGTCCTTGTATACTCTCAATATGGTATACAAAGTCCTTAGGTTCCCTTGAGCAAAAGTTTTGATGAGGACTGTCAATCTCTGTTTTAACTGTCATCACAGAAATATGAGAACAAAGAAGATTGATTGTATGTATTTGTAAGTAGGCGTCATAATAACTACTTAGTTGTTGGAAATATTACGCAACCGTGTCATTTCTGTTATAGCTTTCTTATTGTGTAGGGTCGATTTTTAGCTTATCTACTTTTTAGTATAAGATTGTACATGTAGCTACAATTTTGAAGGGGTTTTTTTAAAATTTATTATTAGTTCCTACGAATACCTTCTGCCATATGCGACATACTCGTATCATGGTGGATGGTGAGGTGAAGGGCGCCCAAAGTTCATGGCCTTCGTATTGTATTCCTAATAGTAAGTATGGGCACCAACTGCCATTTGCCAGAAACGAGCTCACGGCTGCTGCTTGGTTTTAATTCCTTCACGCGAAAATATAGTTTGAATCTGAACAAAACAGTAAACCGGTCAAGTGCGAGTCGGGCTCGTGAACTATGATTTCCGTACCACCACATAAATTGTTAACTACTAAAGCAGAAATAAAACCTGCCAAGTGCGAGTCGGGCTCGCACACTGACTGGTCCGTACCACCACAAAATTAAATAATGAAATTACCAGTTATAACTTGGTAATGAACAGAAACTAGTCACCGACTCGCACTTGACAATTTTTTTTGTTATACTTTAGAGTGTGTTATACTATAATCATGCTTGACGCTATGCTATAGTCAAGTTTGACGCTTGTACGTATAACCGTTTTTACATTCGAGCTAATACAAAAATGTGTTAAAAATACGTTTGTTGTATGGACCGCCGTATGTTTACATATTCTGTGAAAATTTCAACTGGCTATCTATTACGGTTCGAAAGATACAGCCGTTTAAAAGTAGGGCGGACAGACTAACTGACGGATAGACAATGTAGGCTTAGTAATAGGGTCCCGTTTTTACCCTTTGGGTACGGAACCCTAGAAAGTAATGTTAAAAGACAACATCGCGCCCAGGCGGTCACTCATCCGAGTACCGACCGTGCCCGGTATTCCGCTCCACTACCACCTACAAATCTTACGGAGAGGCATCTATTTAAATCTAAATTCGTAGGAGAACTTTCTGTGAAGCAGTTGAAACCATTTTAAATTCCTAAATAATTTATCACAATTAAGAGTAGGAGTTCCATAATGAAGAACAAATTACGCGCTAAGATTTACGATTTCATCCAGTTTTTTTTAAACTTCCGCCTGTTAATTTGCGGAATGAATGAAGAGGTAAAATTCCTAAAATATTCTAGGTGACTAATAAAGTCGGAAACGCCACGAAGTTATATTGGACAGTTAGAAAATGGTAGTTCTAAAATAGAAACTGTGACACTGACATTCTGAAAAATTGTATCTTTATGTAAAACTATAAAAGTTCGACTAATAGGTATTATGAATTATGGCTGGTCAATTTGTAAGGTCTTTAACTGCTGTCAAGTTTCTGGGAGGTACACAAAATTTTACGAAAACAAAAAAAAAAGCTTTTTATATCTATACTTCTATACTAATATTATAAAGAGGAAAGATTTGATTGTTTGGTTGTTTGTTTGCATTGAGAAACTACTGAACCGATTTGAAAAAATCTTTCACTGTTGGGAAGATACACTATCCCCGGGTAACATAGGTGATATATTTTTTTTTTTTTTAATAGGGATCCTTACTAAAACTCTAATAATGTAACCCAAGGTGTAAAAAATTTAATTTGCGTGTTTGGCAGTTATAAGACAGGACAACGTCTGTCAGGTCAGCTAGTCTATTATACTAATATTATAAAGTGGAAAGATTTGATTGTTTGTTTGTTTGTTTGTTAGCATTGAATAGGCTCCGAAACTAATGAACCGATTTGAAAAATTCTTTCACTGTTGGGAAGCTACACTATCCCCGGGTGACATAGGCTATAATCTATACCCGTGCGAAGCTGGGGCGGACCGCTAGTATTTTATAAAAGTAAGCTCATTTGCCATTGTTTTGTTTACATACGTGTATTTTTACACTACCTATACTAATATTATTAAGAGGCAAATTTTGACTTTGTATGTTTGCAGGAGGTAAGCTATATCCAGAACAGACTGCTAACAAATCTGTAAATTCTTCCACTGATAGCTGTTACACTATCCATGTGACCTATGTTATGTTTAGTTCACAACACGAAAGAAACCGCCGCATGCTTTTATTTTTTTAATTAAATCGGTTTACGATGGAGTACATTTTTCTAGAAGATACCGATTCACTCGCGATTTGAAGACACCCAGATTTTAACTATCGGGGAACTATTCAGGCAGCGCATTCCACAGACTAGCAGTTCGCACAATAACAATGGAATCAAAGCGCTTCGTATTTTTTTTAATATTTTTTTTATAATAGTAGACAAACAAGTGACGGACCACCTGATGGTAAGTAGTCACCGTTGCCTAGGGACACCTACAATACCCGGGGCATTGGCGGTGCGTTGCCTACCTTTGAGGACCTGTACCTGTTTACGAAATATCATAATATATAATTATAATGGGCATAAAGCTAGTACTAGTTTTACTTATATAATACTTATATAGTTTACGTACGGCCATCTTCGTTGTTATCATCGTCCCGCAACCAGTGACCAACGAATTTCTAGATTAATGCCACCGACGGTTAACAATCACGTACACATACATACACACAAGGCCTTAGTAAGGGGACGCGGCTTGAGAATGTTGGTAAATCACTGCACAAAAAGACTACAATACATAGCTATCAACATTTGCAAGTGAAGTGGCAATGGGCAGGCCTCATCGCTCGAAGAACTGATTACCGATGGGGTTGAAAGGTTCTTGAGTAGAGACCACGATTCGGAAGAAGCAGCATAAGTTGGAAATTTGGACCCCACAAGATGGACCGAGGACATTGTGAGAGTCGCCGGCATCCAGCGGATGCAAAAGGCAGGCTGTCGTTCAGTGTGGTGGTTAAAAGGGGAGGCCGTGGTGGTGAAATTACAAAATCATCATGTCGTTTTAATATGATTGATAAGGTAGAAGAATTCCATCTAACAAGGAGACCCTCAGACGTGTGCCACGTGGGCAACATCGCTAGAAGAACTGATTAAAGATGGAGTTGAAAGGTTTTTGAGTAGAGACCACGAATCGGAAGAAGCAGCTTAAGGCCCCCACAAGATGGACCGATGATATCGTGAGAGTTGCGGGTATCCAGTAGATGCAGATGGCAGGCTGTATAGAGAGGAGGCCTATGTTGAGCAGTGGACTTTTTATAGCTGATGATGAAACAATGATTTCCAGCGCGATTCAAGTGTACTTACATCTCTAAACTGTGCCGTGCCTGCCTCTCCCAGCTGGTACATAGACACGTAAGCAGCTTCGGGCTGAACGAATAGCTGGCACAGCACCATCTCCTCACTGCGGAACATGGAACCCATGGTGGCTGATTGTCGAGACTGGCGTGCGAGTTCTGCGAAACATTAACATGAAGATTACTCACCACAGAAATGAAAAAGAGAAGAGAAAAGGTCACGACAAAGACATCGCTTTGGCGCCAACATATTGCATTTTCTTTTGCCTAAACTTGTGTATTTTCGAGTGTTTATGTGTAATAAATGGATTATTATTTAATGAGTGTCCGTTAAGAGAAATAAAAAAAAACACACTCCATACACTCTAATAGTAAGTTATATTAGTTATGTAAGTATAAGTATTTTTTGTATTCATGTGTTTTGTTAAAATAAATGGACGGGCCCAGTAGAAGCGCATTTTTGAAGATTACAAAATGAGCGCAGGCGCTCACTTCGTTTTAGTCGGTCTCTAGCCGTAGGAAGTGCAATACGAGTCTATTGTTACGTGGTAACGAAACATCTGACAAAATTATGCATTTGAATGCTTTCCCGAAGTGTTTATACAAAAATAAAAACGGTATCTATTTTTTTTTTTAATATTCTGTACATATTTATAATTAGGTGTTGAAGTATATTTCCGACGGTTTTGACTAGTTTTTACTGAGCAAGTTCAATGGTTAGGGCACGTCCATTCATTATATTTTAGTCGAAGACCTAAGATATGAAAGTTTGTATGTGTGGGTTTGTTTTTTGTTCCCGCAAGAGTTTTAATTGATGTTTATCATAAGTAGCTCATCTTATGCCCTGGGATACCATAGGGTTTATATTCGGTAACAATAATCTAGGTAAAGCTAATTTAGGTTAGCGAATAAAACCGCAGTGCGTTGAAGCCAATGACGATTGCTTTAAGAGTGGGCATCCGAAATTTTATGCTAATTTGCCATGATATTCTAACTAAACCAAATATTCCATCATCGTAATAATTGATATATGTGAATTTTCAATTCATTTTCTTTCCGCCATTAAGACAGAAACATAATAGCAAGATATTTACTCGATACTTTAATGTTTTGAAAATGGTGCCTTTTTGCAAATTTTTTTGATTTTACTTGGAAAGTACGTCAGTTACATATCTAAAATAAATACTCACCGAAGGAAAATATAGTTTGTTTTCCAGTGTTAAGACAAAATTTACCTAGATTAATTAGTACTCTCATAATAAATTATATTCGATTTGAGACTTACGTCCTTTAGTTCTAAGCAACTATTCGGTCAAACGGCAAGTCCGATATTCAGTCTTATTCTGTTGCGCTTTGCATCTAAATAGCGAAACATGCTCCGTTCAACCTCAGTACCGCACTGTGCCTCAATGGGGAAGGACGCACGCGCTTGCTTTTCGCCTTGGTTTTATCTTCCGAGTGCGATTATATCAACACCTACTATATTTTCAAACAAAGGATAATATAAAAATCGATGGCTCGAACGCGACCACTTGACGCGGCAACCAAGTGGTGCCAATGACCTTAGAGCACAGACTAGGTAAAGCTACTACGAAAAAATAACATAGATACAAATAAAATGGATATGACTAGGCCGTAACGCATCCATTATTATGTATGCTCAGTAATATAACTATTAGAGTCGGAGTGTTTCTTTGTGACAGACAAACAGACAGAGGGAGAGAGAGAGAGAGACGGAGAGAAGCAGAGAGAGAGAGTCAGAAAGATAAAACTAAAAATTAAATGACATTATATAATAATTTAGGTTCATTATAATTTTATAAAATTAAAATTAAAAATCATTTAAATTAATGTGATGGTTAATTTGACTTGAGAGTTCCATCCACATTTTCTCACGTTTTTACGAGAAGCGGCTTTCTGCAAAAGGGGGAAGGTTCTCAATTTTTACAGACAAAAAGTAGCTTGGTAATAATGGAAGCAAAAAAACTGCTTCTAATAAAAAAAAAATGAAAATGTGGAAAGTCAAACAATAGGTACTTATGTTTTTAACCGACTTCAAAATAGGGGCAAGGTTCTCAATTCGACCGGTATAAAAAAATACTAGTCGAATAGAGAACCTTCCTCCTTCTTTGAAGTCGGTTAAAAACATAAGTACCTACTGTTTGACCAGTTGGGTTGGCTCGGGTATGTGCTGGTAAGGGGAAATGCACAATACACTAGCGGGACTACTTACCTTAGTCAAAGTCAAATACTACTTACCTTTTTATCCGACTTCAAATAAGGAGGAAGATTCTCATTTACCTTAGAGTACCTTCAATTCGACCAGTATTTTTTTTTGTACTGGTTGAATTGCAGTCCACCACTGCGGTGCAACAATGCGGTGCAACACTGCGTTGCAACACTGCGTTGCAACACTGCGGTGCAACAGTGCGGTGCAACAGTGCGGTGCAACAGTGTGGTACAACAGTGTGGTACAGCAGTGCGGTACCATCTTTAAATATTTTGAATCAGTAGCATAAAATACGAGTTTCTCAGATCAAACGCTAGGTGGCACCACCAATATTTCAGTAAAAGTGAAGTTATATCAAAAAATAAATAGCTATTTTTGAATATTTTGAACAAATTGGTTGGAAACATAGGAGAGTTTTTTCTGCCATCCTTGCATATTTTAAATCAGTAACGGTGATTATAGATTGTTCAGTTCTAATACTAGAAGACATCTTCAATATTTCAGTGAAGACGTTAAATCAGAAAATATTTCAGCCATCCTTGAATATTTTAAGTCTGTGGCATCGATTAATGGCTGCTGAGGTCTAAAGCCAAACGACGGCACCAATATTTCAGAGATTTTGAGAAGTAGCTTCACTAACGAAATTTCTTTATTTAATTCAAATCCGAAAATATTTTGACCATCACTACATATTTTGAGTTTTATTCAGTGGTAAATGATTTCACAGGGTGAGTATTAGGGAACTAACGCAGTATTTTTCATACATTTTGGGTAATGAGAAGCCACAGGCAAACCACGGCAAAACTTATCTCAGATGGCGCCACCTTCGCTGGTGCTGTCATTTGTGGCTTATTTGAGGTTATAAACATTGCTCTTGAATGAAACAATAAAAATAAACTTTGCCTTTAAACAGTAAAATGTTGCTATAATGACAGTGGCGAATCTCAGAAAAAAGTTAATGTTTTCTTAGCTGGTAAAAAAGCGAATCTTTTGGCAAGGTAGGTATGCAATAAA
The DNA here is from genome assembly GCA_914767915.1 of Agriopis aurantiaria. NCBI lineage: Eukaryota > Metazoa > Arthropoda > Insecta > Lepidoptera > Geometridae > Agriopis > Agriopis aurantiaria. Next base: position 4,215,261 of record OU611991.1, on the reverse strand, counting down.
ATGATCAATATTATTTTTTCTCATTGGAAGGAAAACGGTGTGTACCTCTATTTTTACACTGATATGCACTACACAGAGGCATGTTTTATTACCATATGATATTTATTGTGTAATTCACAGAAGTGAGATTTTTTTCGTCAAAATTTTTTTTGTGGTGTAATTACTAAAATTATCTATTGATATTATTGACACTTGACAGTGAAATAAGTGCATTAGTATGTGCATCAGTATCAGAAATCCTTGGAGGCCTATGGCTCCAGGTACCAGAGGCTGTTCAGCTGTGCATCAGTATCAGAAATCCTAGGAAGCCGAGCGCTCCAGGTACCAGAGTCTGCATCAGCCACATATCAGTGTAAACGTATGAACCGTCGCGGTGCTCATAGTACCACTCGGTCTAACCTTAAATATAATTTTTGATTTAATATAGTACACTCTCAGCAACTAATTATCAGCTCACATGATGACAAGTGATTTATGCATACGGGTATTTCGCAGAGTACCTGTTGAGGTGCTTCGCGACATGCAACTTTGTGCAACATGCAACACTGCGCTGCAACACTGCGTTGCAACACTGCGTTGCAACACTGCGGTGCAACAGTGCGATGCAACACTGCGTTGCAACACTGCGTTGCAACACTGCGTTGCAACACTGCGCTGCAACACTGCGTTGCAACACTGCGGTGCAACAGTGCGGTGCAACACTGCGTTGCAACACTGCGTTGCAACACTGCGGTGCAACAGTGCGTTGCAACACTGCGTTGCAACTCTGCGTTGCAACTCTGAGTTGCAACACTGCGTTACAACACTGTGGTGCAACTCTGCGTTGCAACTCTGAGTTGCAACACTGCGTTACAACACTGTGGTGCAACACTGCGTTGCATCACTGCGTTGCAACACTGCGGTGCAACACTGCGTTGCAACACTGCGTTGCAACACTGCGTTGCAACACTGCGCTGCAACACTGCGTTGCAACACTACGCTGCAACACTGCGTTGCAACACTGCGTTGCAACACTGCGGTGCAACACTGTGGACCAAGTAGACAGAGACACTAAGATTATACAAGTCGCATTGAGAACCTTCCTCCTTATTTGAAGTCGGATAAAAAGGTAAGTAGTAATACCTACTGTTAGACCGGCCGGGTTGGCTCGGGTAGGTACTGGTAGGTCAAACAGTAGGTATATTAGGCCGACTTCAAATAATGAGGATGGTTCTGTGAAGGATGATGATGATGTTTTTTAGTAAATTGAATTGAATGGAATGGAATGGAATTGAATTGCATTGCATTAAATTAAATTAAATTAATCATACTTAAATAGATATTAACAACCAGGTATACTCGTAGAACAAACACAAAATGTTCATCACATTAATTTTGTCCTAGGTGGGAATCGAACCCACGCCGAAACTCAGAAGGTAGGTTCACTACCAACTGGACCAGCGGGCTTTCGGGTATTTCGTTTCGCGTGTTTCGTTTAGTATAGTATAGTATAGTATAGCATAGCGTAGCGTAGCGTAGCATAGCATAGCATTAGTTTAGTTTAGTTTAGTTTGATTTAATGTTTAACGATCTCTGACACTCTGTCTCCAGCGTAAAATTTTAATTTGAAAATTAATTTAGGCAATTTCAATTTAATTTATATAATTTATTAATTTTATATTTATATTGTAGAGAACTTAAAAATTAAGTAAAAAAATAAACAAAAAACACAATTTTGAAAATTGAAATAAACAATTTACGGTTTTCCGCGCCGCGACCGAACCCAGCTAATCGCCAACATTATGCTTATCCTGTGTTTATTACTCCTTGCCGCATGACGAGTCCAAGTAAACGAATTGTGTACACTGTAGCTGCGCGCGACTGCCGCGCTGCCGTGGTTGTGTTTCACACTAATGCGGGTGATGCGAGACGCGCGGGTGAAATCAGAAATTTTCCTCGCTTTATACGCACTCTTAAGCTTTGGTTTAAGCGTTCCCAGTTGCCGTGATAATTATTACAGAGCGTAAAAAGATTTGACGTCTAATATATCAGAGTCAATTATTCTATTTCATTTTGAAATTGAATATCTCTGGGTAACGCAGTGCATTGCTTAGCAGGATTTTGAACTGCTGAACAAGTTATTGTACGGTTACGCATATTTATGCTTATTATAGACTGTACTAAGCCGAAAGAAGGTCATTGTACTCATCATTATGAAAAACTTTTACTACGAGACCGACCATGAAATCGGAAAATAAATCAGCTGTTCCAACATTTTGTCGAGCGCAATGACCGTTTTCTATGGAACAGCTGATATATTTTTTGCGATTTAAGGTTTGGTCCCATAGTAAAATGTGTTTATAATGATTAGTATATAACCTTCTTTCGGCTTAGTAAAGTATATATGCGTAACCCTGTATATTATGTCAGGTTAGGCTGCTTGCGAGAGGTCTCCGGTATATAAAAAAAATCCAGTAACAATCCTTACTAATATTATAAAAGCGAAAGTAACTGTCTCTCTGTCTAGATGTTAAGTCGCTTTTCACGACTAAACGGCTAAGCCGATCGACAAATTTTGGCAGGATGATAGTGTACATCATATGGACGGACATAGGGCACTTATTCTCCCAGAAACTTCGGGAAAATTGGAAAATCGCGTGTAGCACCGCGGGATTCAGCTAGTATATTATAAACAGTATTCAAACGTGGGAGCTTCGAACAGCATTTTGCACGGGCCTATTTAACAATTTCAAGATATTTTTTTTCAGAAGCACAGTAAATAAGCAATTAATTGTTTAACCAGTTAAACGTGTTACAACTCATTAGAATTTATTGTTGTTTTGACAGCTGTTTTTTCGCCTCTGTGCGCGGGGCCGTGGACAGAAGTTTATTTAGCTCGTCAGATGTCGGTGTTAGAAGTGGTTTTCCTTTTTTATATTCTAGCTTTTACGAGTTTCTTCGTTCCGTATTGGAAATTACTAATTAGTACGGTTAGCTTTAGCAATTCTTTTTCTTCGTCATCCTTTATTTGAACTATACTGTTTTCTTATCTATATCTCTGTATAGTATAAACATTGCTCACTGACAGAATCTTTACGAAATTTCAAAACCTACTTAACCTACGAAGCTGAACTTATACTTAAGAAGCTGGACATATAGCTTTTTCGTATTGTTCTATACATTTTAGTAATGCACCTCCAGTGGAAACGCAAAATAACTAAAATTGGTAGTAGGCAATGACCTTACTATTACTGTCTTCTGTGTTATTACTAAGATCATTGGTAGTAGGTAAAGTAATCGGCAGTATAGGTTGCTTCACTAAAATACGAAAATAATTTTCGAATATCTTTCAGCCAGCAATGTATGGAACAACAAGAAAATGAAAAAAGTTTTTGTAAACTATCAAAACTTGTATTAAGGCTGATGCAGGAGCTAGACTGTAATATAATAACAGAAATATCATTTAAATGACAGATTGACTTTTACGATTAAAACAGTCTAATATAAAGATAAAAATGGTCGAAATATTTCGTAGAATAAGATAATGGAAGTTAAAGTGTCCCATAGAAGACCTCATAATATATAGCAATTCAAGTATGATTTTGAAGACGAATTGAGTACTGATGAGACTCTTTGCAAACAAAGATACGAATAAGGAGTACAGATTTACTACTAACCCGTTACTGTAAGGTATTTCTCTGCATGACAACTCACTTGGATTGTGTGCTAGTGAAGCCATGCATTGCCTACCGTGGCTTTTACAAGACACTTGCAAGCCGTTAAACTTACGAACTGAAACTGTAATTGTTAAGTATAACTTTAAAATGTATGCCAAATGTAAATAGATAGAACTTATAGAAACTTACTAAACTGGGTTTTTTATTTATCTTGTTGTGAAATTTATTTACTATAATAGAATGAATAGTATAAGTATTCCATGTTTACATTAAAAAAATGTAATCCATTTGCCATGGAATATTAGTGTAATTCTATTATACTGTTCACATAATAGCTTGTTTTCAAACCGAATACTATTGCAACTATGTATTACCGATATAACCAATACCACTATTTTCAAGTCAATAATATCGCTATGAGCTATTACTGTGTATGTCATTGTCAATAGTTCCCGCGAATAAAATGGTAATGTTAATTTGCGTTCTAAAGTTGTATCTTCAATTTTGGTATTAAATACTTTTTGGTATTAATAATTTTAGCTATTACTTCATTTTGGAAAAGAGATTACTTATAATTAACAATGATTTATCTTTATTTGAAAAAAAATAAGCATTTTTTTTGGCATATAAATGATCCCGTTACGTAAGACATGCTTAGAAAATATCGGCAAAAAATGTTTTTTTTTATTTTTCCTGTAAAATTGGGTTTTTTCGATTACTATACTATTCGCTGGGGACGGCGATATGACGGCTTTAATATCCTAATTAAAGTCATGTGGTCTGAGATCTGGGCCAGACATACACCTACACAGATAAGTGGTAATGACACTGAGACGTGGACAATACAGGGTTATTAACAATTAGCTAACAACTAAACGAGGCAGCTTCCCTCTGACTTCATCATAATTAAAAACTTTAGTTAGATTATAAATATACAAAATAAAAAAAAACTAATAATTATGAATTTGCTTACTGAAATAAAATAGTAAATTAATTAAAACTAAAACTACTCAACAATAAATATACACTAAACTATTAAAAAACAGTTAACAATGATTTTAGATTTTCAATCGACTAAAACAAGGTTTCTAAAATACTAAAGTTATATGATTATTTACGGGATATTTACCGTGGTAAGGTTGTGGAATGAGCTCCCGATATTTTGGCGCAGTTACATGCATCATGTTCACGGGAAGACTGAAGAATGCGGGTGGTTGGAGAACAGTTAAAAAGTTAGGTGCAGACATAACGATCTACCCTCATAACAAACAAAACAACATAACTAAACATCAACTTAAACAAATAACTAACAACTCATAAAACATAACAACATAACATAACATGACATAACATGAATCATATAACTTTAGTGAACAACCGTGATAGTTTAAAACCACAGAAGAGAAAAAATTTTCTCTTTTCTGTGTTTAAAACAGTGTTCTAAAATACTGTTTCATTTTTGTTTGTATGTAACGCATTAATTTTGACGATTGTTGAACGAATTAATTTTGACGACAAATGTTTTTATTAGATTAAATCTTGAGGGCTCATCTAAATTTGAAGAGTATATTCCACCTCTAAGGGTGGAAAATTAAGGGATGAATTCCGTTTATTAATTTCACCTCCGTCTTCCTGTGAGAGCAAAACGTAGCTGGAGTCACTCACTAACGTCACAATCGTGATTTATTGCTTTTTTAAAGTGTTGCATATAAATTTAAATATGTTTTCTAAAACATGTGGTCTGGAATCTACATAATTTGCCAGACCACCTCCTACTCGTCTGCATGCCAACGACACTGTAGACGTAATGCAAGACACTGGCCTTCGCGGCTACAACGGCTTTTATTAACGCATCTGTCTGAATATATTAATGTTTTTGTTCTAAAGAAATTTTGTTCATCATCAGCCTACGTTACTCCACTAGCGCCGATGTTCTTCCAAGCCACGTCATCATTCATACATTTATTAGCCTATTATGATGTTGCGAATGCTGGGACACTTGCTTTTTCTCAGAGACATAGAGAGAGAGAGAGAGATACAGAGAGAGAGAGGGTGGGCCTAAATATCTAACCACTATGCTGGCCAAGTGCATGTTGGGGAATGTCGAATGTCTTTGAACTTTTGAGGTTCGTAAACATACCAGTTTCCTAACTATGTTTTCCTTCACCGTTTTTGAGCAGTGGCATGGCAACGTTGCCTATTTTCTAAAAAGAATTCTTTACTGCATTGTGTAATTTATCAGTCCATTAAGTTGCAAAGCAAACCGGATTCCCTGTAGGACTGATTTGTGGTTTCCATTCTAGAATATTCCCAACAGTTATCAGTTCAGCGACAAACACAAACATGACAGGCCCAGGCTACTAATTTAGTATCATAGAAAAACACACTTATACTTTACGATGGTACCAACATTAAATTTTTTTTTTTTTTTGGGACATTTTTTATTATTGTTCTTTATCAAAATAACTGGTTGAATGTACCTTTAATTTTTCATATTTTTTACCTGACTGAGAGCTTCCTGGTGAATGATTTTCAGGTGTATAATATTTTTGTGTGTTTGCATAGGCGGGATCTTTCTTTCTTCACAGTCGGACAATCTTGTGTGTTGTGGTAAGGTTGTGGTTGGTAAAGCTTTGATGTCTTGACCGGAACGCACAACGATACGGTAAGTGGTTCGAACGTAGCGTCACGTTTTGGTCCGCATTATGCATGCTTTGACGGAACGACACATCACTCTGGATGCTTTTCATACAATTCAGTGTCCGACTCAGCATTACAGCATTGCAACTATTTGCTACGCTATGCGTTCCAACTTCCAATCAAGATACCAAAAACAACGACCGTACACAGCCGGTCTTCAACGTTGCCTATCTTCCTGGCAGTGATCACTGATCTTGCAATACTTCTCGATTTAATCAGTTCTTCATATTAACATGACACTCTGTAAAAGAAGACTTAGTTGCCATGTTAACGAGGTTAGTCCGGCGTGTAAATCTGCCTCAATCTCTTTTTCCTGTTACCTAAACTTTGTTTTTTTTTCCTGTTGAGTATAATATGATTCAGGATACCACATACTATAAAATTATTAGTAAAGATTGCTTGTTTAAAATGACAGTTATGTCAAAATTCATACAATAGGCCGACTACAATATACAAGACTAGACATAATTATATTGAAGATAAGTGGTAGAAAATAGGCATTAAAACATTAGGTACTATACTATTAAGCTTGTAATTTTATGTTGTTTTTATATAATAGAAGAATCTTTTATGGTGTAATTAAGATATGTGTTAGACATATTAATTGCTGCACCCTAACAGGGTATTTCTACTGACGTGTACAGTGTTTTTGAAACTCGAGTGAGGCTAAAAATATAAAATCAAATCTTTATCATCTTATAGCGCCTGGTTGATGCGACGTGTGACCAAAATGCTGGCGTCTTTCTAAATCAACGCATAGCCATTTAGCGTGGTAATGCCACCAGCATGCTGGGTACGCTGCCAACTGGTAGTGGGCTTAGCATTTGGATTGTCTTTAGACCTTCAACGGTCTATGGGTAGTCTAACTGTTTTTTTAATGTTGGTCACGCATCGCATTAACCAGGAGCTCTGGAAGTTTTTTTTTTTTAATGAGGTGATCTTTCGTTCCCCGATGTCTGGACCGCAAATGCCTCAAATATGTAATCATTGCCGAGGTTAGCATATTTACGCTGCTCTGCCGAATTAGCAGCCGCACCAGCCTTACCTTGTGTCTCAGGAAGATATTGTGATTTGTCTGTGTCCAGCTGCTATTCACATTTATTGTAGCGCACGATTTAAATTTGATAAATTACGGATTTAAGACAGATTTGCTATGGTAAGCTGTCAAAAATTGTCGTGACAACATTTGTAAATAAGGGCACATCGGCAACATTTTGCAAATTGATTTTTGTATTTATGTTTGTTGTAATGAACAATAATCGCGGAAACAATACTACAGTCAGATTAGATTAACCTTTTCATGAGTAAAGTGGTGTATCATCTAACAGGCGTGGCTAATAGCGAATGCCATAACAATTACACTCGATGTATCATGAATGAAAATTTTATTGTTCTAACTATGACGAGGATATCATAACAAGAAATTGTTCTGATCGATAGGTTTGAGAACTAAAGGGACGATTTTGCTTGTATCTACTGAGCAGGCATTTCTTTCAGATTCTATGCAAACAGTTTATTGAAATATTGGCTAGCGATATTGACCGCGTTGTGAACAGACCGTCACTCAGTGATAGTGCGGTTCCTTAGTTTAGGTTTTTCTCTCATTAAAATAATTTTAAATATATTTAGGTACTATGATAGTTTTAGTTCTTCATTGTTAGATGAAACTAAAAGTTTTTATAGTTTTGTTATTTTTATAATGTTTACGATTTGCTATCTGCAATTTATCACAGGTCAAATAATTATGATAAATATTTTGCTCGACTATTTTAGGCATATATTTTGATGACCAATATTATATGTAAGTTTCACTCAGTCATTGCATTGTTTCTTTCTCAATGTCTCAAGAATGAAAGGCCATAGTAGGTCATTCTCAGTATATATATTCGGGGCGACATCGGCATTGCATTAACCTATGACACATTTCGTACATGATGAAATTTCTTTGATGCAATGACTGTGGAACAGAGGATTGATGATGAACGTCCGAATGTGATTTGTCTAGAATCCTGATACAGATTCATGTGCTTTGTCCTGGTTTGGAACTCTGTCTCATAGTTATTATTTAGTTGTACCTGTGCTGGCCAAAAAGCGTGCATGGAGGCATCCCTCAACGAATCAGTCGGTTTGCCAGCGGTGTGATCGCGGTTGCTGATTCCATTCTTGGTTATTGTTATCTTCTATCAACAATGCAAGTGTTATAGGTGGAAAAGGCCTATGATGATGACGTACTTTATGTAGGTACATGATAATATTGATTTATCATCCTCTGACACAGGATCGGGGGGACACTAGGGTTAGTGTGAGATTCAGAGGTAAGGGATAGTGGAGTATGGACTATTTTTTCATCTGCCCACAATCATTTAATTATATCTTTATACCTACTCCATAAGCGTGTTTGATAAACGTGTTTCGTTTCTCTCCTACGATGGAGGTAACATAGGCACGGGTCGAGGCCAAGTGCTCATTCTAAGGATAAACATTTTCTTACTATCCTGCATGTGTTCAGGTTGACAGCCTTTTGAAGCAGTAAGTATTATTATCATTCATGCGTTAGGATCATACCGTCTGCAGCTCTCTCGCTCGCACATTTTCACATTATTGAATATATAAAATCAATGAGTGTGAATATCCAAAAAGTAACAATATCATGTCTTAGTGTCTATCGTAACATTACAAACATAGAAATGTTTGTTTCTATATCTTGTAATTTGACGGAATAACATGACACGAGAAATAAAAATCACTTGTTACCATTTTACTGTGTCAAATTAAAATATATCAAATTGACAATTTCTTTGTTTGTAATGTTACGATAGACACCGAGACATGATTTTGTTACTTTTTGGAAATTCACACTCATTGATTTTATATCTTCAATAATGTAAAAATGTGCGAGCGGGAGAGCTGCAGACGGTATACAGACCCCTTAACCCCCGTCACATAATAAAGTTGAATGCCTTTTTACAAGCTTGTATTTAATGCCCTGTTAGTTTGGGTCAAATCTTGTAACTGAATTTTAAAACAGCTATCGAACCGATTGAGCTGAAATTTTGCATACACGTTTAGTTTGGATGATAGTGCATGTATAAGTATACTAGCTGCGCCCCGCGGTTTCACTCGCGTTGTGATGAAAAATGGTGATGATGATGATGAAAAGTAGCCTATGTCACTCTTTGGCTCTTGAACTATATCAATGCAAAAATTCTGGTCGATCCGTTGTTCCGTTGCAGCGTGAAAGAGGAACAAACATACATCCATACATACATACAAACTTTCGCGTTTGTATTAGTAGGAAGTAGGCTATGTGACTTCATTCTAAACCCAATATGGTGGCCTCCCAACGATGGCGGACCAGCTTTATTTTATGCACCCTCATTATATGGGTATCAAATCAAAGGGTATGCTTTTTAGACACACGCTTAAAAGTTAGTTTTTAATAAGTTTTTGTTTTCATTTTTTATAGTATTTATTCCGAATTCATAGTTTGATTATTTAATTTAGACTTATATACAAGGGCCAATTTAGAAATGTGATTTCTTAAAACCTCTAAAGCCCGTGTATTCCATACAAAAGAAGGAAAAACTCAAAGTATCAAGAGTAAGGAAATCTATAAAGGACTGATAATGAGGTAGTTTGACTGAAGATATTAGCAAGGTCGGATGCTGTTAACTAGGGACGGAGATGAATAGCATTGTCATAGGGAGGTATCTACCTTGCAGTGGGTTGTCGAAGGCTGATAATGATTTATGACTTAGTATAATGTACAGTTATATGATTGTTAACGGGATATTTACAGTGGTAAAGTTGTAGATGGAGTTCCTTATCATCATCATCAGCCAGAGGACGTCCACTGCTGAACATAGGCCTCCCCCTTTAACCTCCACACTGAACGACAGCCTGCCTTTTGCATCCACTGGATGCCAGCGAGTTCCGTATATTTCGGCGCAGCTACATGCGTATTCCATCGTAGACCGCATCGTCGCTTAGCATCAGGCAAGACGGCCGCAAAGCGCAAGCCTATGTACTAAAAAAAAATGCACCATGTTCACGGGAAGGCTGATAATTTGCAGCTGTCAGAGCAAATAAATGCTTCGACTGAGTTAATAAGTGTTTATATCTTTAAAAACTATATTGAAACAACCGATGTTTGGTTAATGGCAGAGCTTTCACGATAGGATGATATGACCTCAAAGGGCGTACAGAGCAAGATATCTGATAAAAAAGCATTGGGACAAAAACTTATCACGCATCTGATGTTGCAACAGGCCAGACGAGGAGTATTCTAATGTCCCAGACTCGCAGCGATAATTTGACGATGCGTCGGACGCCCGGGTGGCACCACGTCCCAGCCACACGCTAGGCATTGTATTTTTATATCTGGACACCTTCCAAATAGTACTCCCAACGGTTATCAGAAATATTGTTCGAATACCCATTGATACAGCCGACATCATTATCTATGGAATGAACTCTATTTCGGTTCGGTTATTTTAGTTACGTATGTTGCATGTGTAAACATTCCTCGATATCGATTGTTACTCTCAATTATATTACACTTCCCTTTATATTTCAGAATTAGAATAGTCTCAGGTTTGTCGATAACGATGCGACAATTAGTTAAAATTTAGATTGTGAGAGGTGAAAACTTTTACTTACGTTTCGGTATTAAAATCCAAGTTGGAATATTTAGGTCACTCACACACTGTCAGTTTGTTTGTGATATTGTCGTGTTTGTGTAGTTTTTATCGCGGCCTCGAGTTGTTGTCGCAGGCGGCCGGTCCGGCCGGGAGGTACGCGTCTACTGCAGGTCTACCTACATTATACCACTGCTCGTACTAACTGCTCCCTAATCTGTGATTGCTCCCGTCCCAGTTCTAATAGCAGTGAGTTTTACCAGTAGTTCTACTGCGTGGAGTACGTACTGCCAAGTGTCAGCGGATCTAAACTGTATAAAATTGGAGTGTTCGTCGAGATCTCGGTCGTTAAGAGGGGTTTATCACCAGCGAATAGATCGAACTCTGTATTATTGTTAAAAAAATTGGCATTCCATTGTAAAAAGCTTTTTGAAATTTCATTAATTCAGGTACAAAGTGTTTATGTATTATTATAATTTTTTAGCTAGGTTTACTTTTGGCCACCAACTCACCTGATGGAAAGTGATGGTGTGGGCAAAGATGGAGCACGTAGACCTAGCAGGCTCACTCTGGCCTTGAAGGGTGTCTTCAAGGCCAGGCTATTGTTTTCAGGAAACAAGGACGGTGGCATACAGCTATGTAACGGGCCGCCTGATGGGTAATCCAAATATTTATGTAGTGTTAGTTATCTTGTTTACCTAATAGTAGGAAAAAACTACTATTGAACCCAATCGGTATTGGTCACGGGGATCCTGTAGATCTGCAGATGTGGCCTCAGAAGTCCAGATACGGTGCGAGTCCCTCTCTGGAGATATGGTGTGACCGGTTGTTAGTTATTAGGAGATGGGTTTTACGAGTAGCTCCATTATTCGTACGTAGTTGCAAGGTATTAGTTATGACTCTCAGATCAGACAAACAAGGGAGATATGCCTTAATACAATTATCGTTCGTGTTTAAATGTCTCCATTTTTAAGTGAAACATCTATTGGCAAGCCTTCAAGTTTGGCAGTAGTTTATACACATTGAAATTAAACACATAGCGTGTGTTTTACATTACTTTAATTCCTGGCGTTTCGAACACTTTGCAGTGTTCGTGGTCAAAGGTAGTCATAGAAATGTACGTAATATTACATAACGTACGTAAATTTATACACATTGAAACACTTTACACATTTTACTGTTTGTGTTTTACATTATTTTATTTCCTAACGTGTTTCGAACACTTTGCAGTGTTCGTGGTCACAGGTAGTCATGAATTAATGCATGACTGTACTACAATGGACGTAGTACATACATTTCTATGCAAGTAGTAGACTAGATAACGGATCTCAATAGATATGTTATGAACATATTTAATAAAGACTTACCGCATTTATTTTTTTTTACAAAATTATGAGTTATTGATAATTGAAATTACATATACACTTATGGCGGATTTTATTGCGTGTATTTTATATTATTTTAATTCCTGACGTTTTGAACATTTTGCAGTGTTCGTGGTCACAGGTAGTCATAGAAAATTAATGTATAATATGACTGTACTGCAATGGACGTAGTATAATATATAGACTTACAGTTCTATGCAGGTAGTAGACTAGATAACGGATCGCAATAATAAAAAAAAAATACATTTACTAGTATCGCCAATGATTTTTACTAAATATGTTCTATGTAGTACTACCAACATTATTATTTCAAACTAAATAATAACTGGATCATTAAAATAGCTGTTTAAAAATAGAACTCTCGTTAAAAGATGCTGGCCACAGGAATAACCCACTACGCTACTATTTACCTTGACCAATATAACCTGATCTACGTTTTACGATGAGCTCGATCTTCGTTATCAATGCTTATGACGGGATGAGGGAGGAGAGGGAGGTTAGGGTAATTTGGTGGATATGTAGGCCGGGTCACCGCTACCGATGACTAGATCCTGTGTTCATTTGTGTGCTGCAAGTACCGTTCTTTATCGATCGTCAAATTCGATAAAATGCCATAGAATTGATCATAACGAGTACTCAGCGAGAGTAATAATCGAATGGCATTTTATCGAATTTAACGACCTCATGCCAAAATGTCATTAGATCAATACTCGCTATGAACGATTCTATGGCATTTTATCGAATTTGACGACCGATAAAGAACGGTACTTGCACTGCTGTTTTGTTATTTTATGGAAGTCTTAATATTCATCTTCTTACAATGTTGAGGTAGGCGGTTGGGAGCAATTCGCCGAGGACCGCGTAGAAAGATAATTGCAAACCATATATTTTTGTTCACTGCAACGATGGGTCGAATTAAAAAAATAATTATAGGCTTGCGATTGGCCGCCATCTCGCCTGACGCTAAGGCCGTGTGGACCTAATTTTTGCTGTTTTGAAAGTCTACGGTCTACGCTGGAGCACGCTTGCCTAGAAGAAACCGATTCACTCTTGACTTGAAGACACCCAGATTGTAATTGACGGGGAACACCCATTCAGGCAGCGAATTCCACAGACTAGCAGTTCGCACAATAAATGTGGAATCAAAGCGCTTCGTATGAGTTTTCGGAATATCAACCACAAAACGATGTTGATTACGTTTTGGCTCAGAAGGGCCTGAAAAGACACTCTCATGCAAATACTGCAGTGCCACCACGCCGCAACAACACATTATCTGCGAATGGAGTTACCATATCAGCATCAGAATAGCTTTTATTGTAAAAACTGGTAGGTACATAAGGTGCTATATATATTTGAGTAGTATCACAGTTTACTCATTTTGGCAAATGTTTTGTTTGCTACTTACAAATAAATGTTCTAACAAATTGGATATTTTTCATTTACTAATACGTATTTGTTGCTACTTTGGTAGATACTAGATACAAATAATAATAATAAAAACTCCTCTTGTTACTTATTAATAATTTTAGAACTAACATTATGCGAAAGATAATTGTAATGAGATGTAATTTGTACAAATTATGCTGCTACAAATATTTACTTAGTCATTGAGATACTCTTTTGTATACTATAAAATACTTTGGATATCAGTGTCACTGTGATTTTAACTCCAGTGGTAGCCTAGGTGGTAAAATATCATTTTATTGCACTATAGAACGAATCTTTTGAAAAATGGTATTGTTTACCTGACTTATGTCGACATTATATTTTTGTTTTGAACGACTTGATTTCCATCCAAAAAATAGATGTAAGTTAAAATTAAATGTCAACCTGACCTAAAGCCGGATATTTCAATAAAAGTCCGGATATTTTAGTACCATGTTGGTTAATTTAAAAACAAGAGAAACGGAACCCTAAAAAAGAAAAAAAAAAAAAAAGCCGATACACCTAATAACGCCATCTGTGTATCTACCGTAGGACTACGTGGTTCTGATTTACGGTTTATCCAAGCTCTGGGTTGCATATTGTGTTGCTATTTCGTCTTCCGATGCAAATAGTACGCCTCAGTACTGCTAGATGGCGCGATTTAGCATTAATTTTACAATATATTTTATACTCATAACTGTTAGCTTGTTTTGAAGCTAACGTTGATGATAAGACTCGCGTTAGGAGTAGATACCTAATACATTCCTTTTGTCTATGAAAGTAGTCACTAAGGAGTGGACCTCTAGTGGACCACTGGAAATACCACTTCGCAATTCGGAATTTGAATAGGTACTCCGAATGTCGAGGTATCGTGAAGTGTGTTGATTTTTTACATAATATAAAGGTGAACGCATCAACGAATTATGTTTTATCACAGCTTAGTAAACTAAGTTGGTTTAAATTCCGTTGACTGCAGTGCAAAAGCAGCGATATTCTTATACGGCGCGAATAAGAAAAGTTTGTGTTCAGCTTTAGGAATGATTCAGGTAAGAAATCTACTTTAGATCACCGTTATATTAAAAAAAGTTCTTATTAAATACAGAATGTATTGTTTGTAGATATATTAGAATAGATTAAATATGTTTTAGTAGGTACTCTATCACTTTGAACTAGCTCCTCTGTTTCACCCCGGTGGACTTAATTATATTCTATGTCACTCTCCGGCCCTCCAATTATCTATAGGCAAAAATCATGGTGATTCGTAACGTTGCTTTGTTGCTACGTGAAAGAGGAAAAAACAAACAAACACATTTTCGCATTTACAAAATTTTTACGATTAGTATGATGTATTTTTATGTTAAGTAGTATGATGTATATGTATGATTAGTGTAAATTAATTTAATGATTATTATGATGTATTTGTATGATCTTGTGGGTATTATATTTTATGATCCTATGCTGTATTTCTCCTATCCTATATGATGTATTTGTATGATCCTATGCTGCGCTTACCGCAGGGAAACGCTGGATGCAGGCCGCTTCCAACCGGCCCTTTTGGAGATCGATGGGGGAGGCCTAATGTCCAGCAGTGGACGTCCTATGGCTGAAATGATGATGATGATGATTTGTATGATTAGTATGATGTATTTGTATGATAAGTATGATGTATTTGTATGATTAGTATGATATATTGGAATGATTAGTACTTAGGACAAGGCAAAGTTTACAAGAAAAATAATGTTACGAAATATAATATTTTTAATAAGATTAAAGAAATCCTTAGGATCCCTTGACGAGTAAGTTTTACCCGAGTTTTTGCAATTTTTTTTTGTTAAAACTGACTAGGCATGATTTTGTCCACTGATGAGAAACGTAGATGTGGTCAAATATGTTGTACAAGAGATCGCTTATAGCGATAAGGCCACCATCTTATGGAAATACCTATAACTTTTTTCTTTAACAACCCCTGGACTCAGATTAGATTATAAGTACAAGCACCATTTTCACCCCACATAAGTAGATAGATAGATATATAACTCTTTATTGTTCACACCAGAAATGACATACATAAGATGGCGGCCTTATCGCTATAAGCGATCTCTTCCAGGCAACCTACTAAGGTTGAGAGGACAAACAGAAGAGGTAAAAGACGAGGTGTGTTGTAATAAAGGAGTAGTACGTAGTATATAAGGCATAGACATATACACACACATACATTATAACAACACATACACATACATGACGTATACATTATAATAATACACTGATTAATACTGAAACAATATACAATAATAATATACATACATACTTATAAGCATAAAGCGAGAGTACCTATAGATATACGTAGGTATACCTAAATATTAACATAAGAAAACCATAAACAGACCGTGAGCGTCCGTAAAGAAAACTAAATGTAGCGCTCGTAGCGCTCGTAGCATTACAGAATTCTCGGAAATCGAGCAATTCGCCTCGTGAAAATTGCCGGCTTATTTAGTTAGGGTAAACTGTGCCCCATCTTGACATCTGAGGCTGGGCGGGCCGCAGTCGCGTCCGTACCACCGCCCGAACCCCACGCGCGAACCGAAATACAAATAAGAGAAACAATTATCCCGTGTTCTTCCCGCCAGTAACCTTAACCATGAGAGAATCGAGCAATTAGCAAGACAATGGAATACACGTCACAAATAGGTAGGTAATATAATTTTTATTGGCTGATTGTTCAGTTATGTGATTGTAGTTGATATGTGTCGGTGTGTAAACAAAGCATGAGCTCCAGGAAGGTCGCGGATCCGGTAAGTGAGGTCCTGAGACCTTGAGAAGCTACGAATTACGATAGAAAACACTTCTGTAACTACTCTATTAGGACTATGACGGTGTAACTACCAATTTATGAGCTGTATGATATAAAATGCATGATTGTTTTCGGAAATAAAACTAAATAGTAAAGCCGTATATTGTCAAGATGAATATAAAACAAGAAAATTATAAACTTAAACTTGTTTATTTTATGTCGGTAATTTAACGAAATCCACTCTCATACTTTCCCTTCGAGAGTTTTACGAAAAACTACTTTTGTTAATTGGGGGTAATAAGTTGAAATGTTAAGTTTTTTTCAAAATTTTAAGCCGTTTCTTTCAATAAATAAAATACAGATCTATGTATAACAGGAATTGAATTTTCTATAGAATTTTCTATTTGATTGAATCAGGACACCACAAATCTAGCTTTCGTTGCTTTTTTCGTCAAAAATTAAGTACTTAGTATTTAGTTCTGAGTTATGACAGTAATTGCAGGATTTGCAGGATTTGTATTTTTTACGTGGTAGGGTCCGAAACAATATTGTTATGTAAATACGGTATTATACTGTAAACTAATGTTTTTTTTAATAGCTCAATAATACTGTTTACTGTTCAACAAAATTAAGTATGCAAATTACTGTTTATTAAACTGTCACTTTAAACCTGTCCAAATAATAATTTCGGTCAACTCGCAGAAAAAAGTTTTCCAGGCTTTCAAAACGAAGTTTGTGGTTTAAAATAATTAAATATGTTCTGCAAATTTTTCCATATTAGGTACTGTTTATTTTCCCTCTCTCACCTTAATATACTCTAAAAACTTGGCAACCCTGACTGGTGATTCACAGTTCCCTCTTTTCTGGTGCACTTATTGTCACATTTGCTTCAAGTTTTTTTTTTTTTTTTGGTTTTTTTAGGAATGAAATTGTCGCATGGTTGCAAATTTAAGTAAATAAAGATGTAGTCCGTCTCATTATAATTTTAACCAAAACTAACTAACAAAGACATACATTTTTAAATTAAACATTTCTAATAGAGTTTCTAATTTCTAACTCATAGAGATTAGCGATGTACTTCGAGTATCCTCTATATTAGAGGGGATTGATTGGATGAACCTACTATGGGAAGACACTCGTTCGATAATAATTATATATATGAAATTTATTTTAAACATTTCGTTTTTTTGTATTTAATTAGTAGTATTATTTAGGGTTGTAAATTTTTTGCCTAGAAATATAATAAGTAAGTAGCGGAGGGAAAAAGCAAATTATTTTAAAACAAACAATATTAGATGTAGGACTTCCACCCACTAGATGGAGACCGCAGGAAACACTGGATGCAGGCCGCTTCCAACCGGCCTTTTAGAGTTTGATGAGGGACGGCGCCTAATATTATGTCCAGCAGTTGACGTCCTATGGCTGAAATGATGATGACATGCTATAATAATTATTATCTTCAAAAATGTTGAAACGCGCGAGCGAGATACAGAATGCAAAAATATTGGCTCATAAAAATGTGCCTCGTTTCAAATGTGGCGTCCAAATATATTTATAAGGTGGCACCACATAATAATTTGTGTGCAGTGTGCAACCGCCCTTAGGGAGGAAATACATGTATATCAGCCGCTTCAGTGGCTCCTAGCTATCCGTTATCTGTCAGATTGTCCTCGTCAAAGTTCTTGAAGGGTTGCTCCAAGTTCGGAACTTGTGATGAATGATTTTCAAGTTAAATTATCTTTGGGGCGGAATTTCCGAACAAGTTACTAGTTGGATTCACTTGAAAACTGTCAAAAAGTTTTGCTTTAATGTATAACTTGACGACTTTTGACAGTTAATTAAGTAGCTATCAGACTACATAGTGTAGGTTTTATATTATAAAAAAAGGTCCTAACGGTTTAGCTTAAATACCCAGCTATGAACTTGATAATATTTATTCTCCTAAGAATAATGAATAGGTACTTTTTTTTGGCAAGTGCCTTTATTAACGAAACAAAATAAACGCTAATACTAACACTACAAATACAGTTAGACCACCCATAGACTGTTGAAGGTCTAAAGATAACCCAAATGCCCAAGCCCACTACCAGTTGGCACCTCTGCTGAATTGGCAGCCGCACTAGCCCTACCTTGTGTCTCAGGAAGACTTGATGGCGCCAAAGTATCGACACAAGTTGCGTCCCATACAAGGGGCCGCGCCAACCTCCAGGGCACAAGTTTAGTGCGATACCGTCAGGCCTCCTTCCATCGTCTATCTTAAGTACGTACTTAACTATTTCGACAATTAATTTCTATTTCATACATATTTTTCACTATACTGGCAAAAACTGTAAGTACGCTCACTTACTAATTTTTTACGCAGACTAAGAAACTTGTAGCCGCACCAATGAACTAACTAATAAATAATCCACATGCAAAAATAAGGGCAACAAAGTCGTCTGCTGGGTGAGTTCGAATGACATCAAGCCTGCTTTAGGCCAGATGCGTTCGCACCCGCCACGCCACATTACCATATCTCCCTTATTTGTCTAATCTGAGGTAACATTTGTGTATTTTGTTGCGGTAAATAAAAGCCACCCGGCCATAGACTTGACCATGGATCCTAACTACTTATAAACATTATATCTTCTGTTCTGGTTTATTTATCCACGCTCGCTTTGATTTTCTTTATTATGTTTACTTTTCCGTCATTTTATTGGACAGCGTACTGCGGTAAACTCAATGTACGTTTGAGAAAATCTGTTGCTTTAGAAATATTATTTCGCCTCGGTGAAAAACATTCTATGATCTGCATCTTTTCGCAAGTGATTTAAAATTATTACTCATGTGCATCGGATCTTCATGATCTAATTCCCTCCTGCCCATTTTTCTATCGGACTGCCAGAGCAGGTACAAAAAATTGACACCGCTTTATGGTTGGTATTCCGAAAACCCGAACGAAGCGCTTTGGTTCCACTTTTATTATGCGAACTGCTATAGTCTATGGAATGCGCTGCCTGATGCGGCCGATGCCGATGATGCCGGAATTTGTTCCCCGATAGTAACAATCTCGGTGTCTTCAAAACACGAGTGAATCGGTTACTTATAGGCAAGCGTGCTTCATCGTAGACCGCATCATCGCTTAACATCAGGCGAGTTGGCGGTCAAACGCAAGCCTATTATTAAATAAATAAAATTTACTTATAAGTTCGCAAGATCAACTATTATATATTATAATACATAATAATACATATATAAAACCACGAACGATTGTGCGAACTACTAAGTCTGTGGAATACCCTGCCTGAATGTGTTCCGCACATAAAAGATATAAAAAAATATTAAAAAAAACTTTTTTGTGGTGATTCCCTGATGGTTACAATCGGGGTGACTTCAAACCATGAGTGAATTGGTTTCTAATAGGTAAATAAATATAATAGGCTGAATTGCGGGTAACGCCGCGGGATTCAGATATTATTATTATATTATCTTTGCAACAAGTGGGCTTGAGCATTTGGATTGTTTTTAGACCATCAACGGTCTATGGGAAGTCTAACTGTTTTTGGAGTGTTAGCTTGTATTTTGTTTAGTTAATAAAGTCACTTACCAGTGAAAAAACTTTGTATGTGAAAGTATAAAAACAACCCGATCTCCAGTCCCGACTTTGTTGCGAATTGATATTATGTCATCGAAATAACAATACAATACAACTTTATTACACACCGAAAATACAAATGAAACTTAAACTAACATAAAAAAACAACGTTAATGATTTGAAAGAATATGTTAAAGAAAGTGTTTAACTATGGTTTGGTGTTACCAGTAGAGTGAAGGTTTTCTCAACAGATGCATTCGTAAAATGCTTTACGAATATATCTGTTGCTATTTTTGTGTAGTTTGTGTTACTCAATAAACCGGGCAAGGCGAGTCGGGCTCGCGCACTGAGGGTTCCGTACCACCACAAAATTCAATAACGATATTACCAGTTATAACTTGGTAATGAACAGAAATTTGTCACCGACTCTATTTATTATTTGTTGTTATACTTTAAAGTGTGTACTATAATCATGCTAAGTTTGACGTTTGTACATATTATCATTTTTACATTAGAGCTTATACAAAAATACGTTAAAAAATATGTTTGTTGTATGGGGAACTCCCTTTCGTTTTTATTTTTTAACTTTTTTTAAATAATTTTTTAGGTAATCTGCCATAACATTACATACTCTGTGAAAATTTCAACTGGCTATCTATTACGGTTCGAAAGAGTACAGACAGACAGAGATTGACATCGTAGGCTTAGTAATAGGGTTCCGTTTTTACCCTTTCAGTACGGAACCCTAAAAACGTGTCGTAAATTCGTAATACATTTACAAACACATCTGTTGAGCAAACTTTCACTCTACTGGTAACACCAAACGATAGTTAAACACTTGCATACTCTTTAAAATCATCCTAACTGTCACCACTACTCGATCCTGCCCAACGTTTTAATTCCAGACCAGCCGTTATTACAATCAGAGCGACGCCAGTCTGTCTTTTTATTACTTTTACTGTGGGCCCCTCATCGAACCCTTTGTAACTATCACGTATGGACCCTTTATGATGTCACAATGGAACAGCAAGAATAAAAGGCCGTGAAGGGGCGAGCTGAGGGGATGCTCTATTCGTTTAGGGTGAACTGATAGTTTCAACGATTTATTAGCCGTACGTTAGTTTTACTTCTTATCGGTAGGATAAGGTTATTTGAGAAACAGGATTTAGTTTTTGGTAACAATGGAAGGATAGGTCATGGTAACATTTTGGAATATCACACTTAGTTCCCCACTAGGTTGCTTTGTGTTGGGGATGCCTTGCACATGGAACATACAAAGACTTGTAAAAGTAATAAACAGTATTTAATTTTAAATATAAATTTACCATTCAAACATCTGCCGCGGTATCAAACCTCCATCTTGACCAACCAACCATCCTGTGTGTCAATGTGTGGCAAGCTTTACCAATTGCGTTCATCTGCATCTCAGTCAGATCATCCAAGATCGTTATCGATCGAATACTTTGCGTAAGACTTTTTCTTATTTCATACAAATGAAAATTGAATCAAATGCAAATCATTTATTCAGCAGTTTTTTTAGCACTGTATAGAATAGTCATGTGTCCTCATGTTTAATTTATTACAAATAACCGGCTTAGGGAGGAATATACACATACTGAAAAAATAATTTAAATTGGCTGATAAATCTCTGAGATATGAGCGTTTAAAGTTTTAGGTGGGGATAGGGAGGGGATGCTCTATCCCTTTCTCACAAAGCGTGTGTTAGTATAGCATTTGTATGGCACTCCTGAGCCGTGACGTCACGGCTCAGTATAGTGCGCTCTCTGTCTAGCATGAAATTTAAATGCTTATATCTTATTTATTTTTGAACTAATTTTAATTTTGTTTTCGTTGATGGGCTCTATTTTTTTTATTTTTTTTATTTTTTTTTTCTTTATCAGCTTTTTTATGAGTAAATAAAAAAATATTAGTCATCATGCCTATTGTCTCTGGTCCCCAAACTCGGTTCAGCCTGTGTCTTGGGATCCGATGAGTAAGCAATTCCTGTTCGGAGATGTCGCACGTGCTTACGATTGGAGTTTACAGTAGAAAATATGAAAATATTGAATTGTTAACTACGATAGCGCAATTGGATAACTTGCACTATGCAACTGTTCGGATGTTAGCTTTGATACCAGTTGTAGAACGACAGCTTTGTAAACTATTTGATTGTATTTGAATCTAAAAAGTACCAGTACTTCCGAAAGTAATAAAAAAAAACAATATTTCTAATACTTATACAGTTCTAGATTTCTTTTTTATTAAATGCTGGGTGTAATTTTTAACCTCACCAATAAAAATAGTGTTAGGTATTCCTACAGGGGAGGCAGGAGGCGAAGTGTAGTAGTAACGACAGCGCAATTCATAACAATCTGAGATTGTTCTGAGATCAGTTTTATTCCACAGAAATTAGCCTGCATAGCGAACACAGAACATATCAGACACAATATACACTATACAGTATTATACACCAATCACCATTACGGGTGATTACGGTGAACATCAGAGAAGTAGGAGGAATATTAAGTGCGTGTTCTTTCTAACCAAGTTGACTTTCATCATCAAACCATTGGATGCGTTCACATGTCGGAAGGACAACAGAAATTACATTTTTTTAAACACATTTTTACAAATGGGTACTCATAGCTATATTTTAGAATAATGATAATATAAATTATGAATAATGAGAAATATGAATAATATTTTAGAATAATGATGATATTTTAGAATATAATAATCTATAAAAAAAAAAAAAACTACCCAAGATTTAATTTTTTTTATAGATTTACTTTGTACAAATTCTACATGAATTATTTATTCTTTATTTCAGTGTTGGTATACTTACGTATTGTTTGTCAGTGCGGGGTGAATCTGTGTGCCAAGACAAACCTTCCGTGGTTTTTTGGTGCTACATTTTTGTTAATTGTAAATGAACAATGTATTAAACAACAATAAAAAAATAAAATAAAACTTTGAAAAAAATGACAATCATTATGCAAAACGCTGATTGAAAAAAAAAACATAATAATTTAAAGCTTTCAAGTGATAAGATTGATAGATTTCCCCAGACACGTAAACTTTATTTCAACGACTCCACTATTAACTATATCATAGATAAAATACTACTATATTTAATACTTTCCCTTGTAGAAGCCATTTTTACACGTGTTCCAAAATAGGTTCTAAGACAGTGTTTGAATAAAATGACCGTGATATTTAGACGAAGCCATCTGGACGCAGCGAAAATTAATATTTTACTGCGGAAATGTAAATAGGTATAAAGTAAACTTTTTTAAATGTTTACACAACTTTGTATCGCGAAAACTTGTGAAATACTCGTTTTACTTACCGTAGTAGGTACAATAATCTTACTTTAGGTAGGTATACTTACTTAGGTCCCTACTTTTTCTATGGTGATTTCTGGCTTTTCTCGATATCTGGCGGTACAATACAAACAAAAAAGATATTATAAAAGAACACCGAAATATTTATGCACAAAAGGAGGTCTTATCAGTAAAAGCGATCCCTTTCAGACATCCTTTAGGTGAGTGAATGAAGTAAGTTCAGTAAGTTTGTTTTTTGAGAAAAATCATAATAATATAACTGTATTTTAAACAAAAAAAAAATATCGTTATTATGAGTACCTACATGATCTTAAGTTTTTGGTTTGATCTGTATTCTTCACTATTAATACTTTGTTTTTAATCTTCTACCCATAACAATATCAGCGTGCCAAGTGTTCCATATACAATATTTTCAATTAGTAATCATCATCTCCAGCCAGAAGACGTCCACTGCTGAGCAACCCTTAGAACTCCTTAGAACGATGACGTCGGTCCATCTACTATCAGGCCTACTTATGCTGCGTATTCTGGGTCGTGGTCTCCACTCAAAAATCTTTCTTCCCCATCGGTTATCGGTTCTTCGAACGATGTGGCCATTGCCAAGTCAATTTTCAAATCTTTTCTAGTTAGCGCTGTCTGTTGGTTGGAAACTTATAGTTGGCGGTTTTGTGTTATATTTTTATTTCTATCTCTGTTACTTAAGTTTTGGAGTCTTTGTAAAAATGATTAAACTTGTAGTCTAAACAATATGTAAACTATACAGTCTAGATTATGAATCTAGGCCCTATGGATTGGGAGGTTGGTCGTTGCAGCAGAATTTGCGATTCAATGAGTCGTCAAATAGAACCAGGCAATTGGAAGTCTTATAACAGGATGCTGGATAGCTGGACTGACGTGTGGATGTGCATCATTGAATCGTCTACACTGCCGATTGAATTGTAAATACTTACATGATACCGCGTTTACATTGGACATTATGGCTCCAAGGTCGTTCTCGAGCAAGAGAGCAAGGTTGTCTGCAGGGTGAGTTCGACTAAAAGCATCAAGCTTGTTTTAGGCCAGATGCTTTCGCACGCGCCACGCCACCTTACCGTATCTCCCTTGTTTGTCTGATCTGAGGTAACAACCTATTTTTACCGTGATCACGATCGGATCACAATCTGAATCACGAACGGACATCCATAATAAGCCTGATGTTAGCTAAACATAAATTTTGGCTTGCGCAGCAGACCCCAGCTTATTAGAAACACAATGATTTAAGTAACTTGAAAAACAAAAAGGATACCATATGGTACAAAAATAAAACTATAAGTACAAAAATATGCCTGAAGGCATGGGCGTATAAGGTTTGAATTTAGTTCGGGGAAAAAATTAAAATCTGGATGAGGTACCGAATTTCTTTAGTATAAACACCTACATGACAACTATCTTAACATTGAAACTTTCTTTTCAATGTTAAGTCAATTCAATGTTAGGGCAAAATGTTTTCAGAATTTCAGTTTTAAATTAAAAAAAAAAACACTTGTTTATGTTCTATTAATACAAAGAATATGAACGGAAGAGAAAAAAAAACATCTTATGATTATGAAGTGCTATAAATTAGATCAAAAATCAGCCCTTAGTTGTCATGCCAGGGCCAGCTAGGCCATCCAAGGTGGGGCAAGCGCCCCACGCTATCCCAACGTGCATACGCCCATAAATGTAGGTACAAAAGTATAGCTGTTGGTAAAAAAAGTATAGAAGTAGGTCTTATAGGTATAAATGTATACCTGTAGGTAGGTACACTGGTACAAGTCCAATTTCAATTGTCAAGTTCTAGTTGTTACAAATAAGGAGCTAAAGTAAGTAAATAAATAATAATAATAATAAATATTCGGGACATTTTTGCACACACGGTCATCTGACCCCAAACTAAGCAAAGCTTGTGATATGGCTGCCAGAGACTGATATACATACATATATAGCTTTAAATAGATACTTAAATAGATATTAACACCCAGATATAGAACAAACACAAATGTTCATCGCATAAATGTTTGTCCTAGATGGGAATCGAACCCACGCCCCCAAGCTCAGAAGGTAGGTTCACTACCAACTGGACCAACGGGCTATCCTACAAGGGCTAAGTACCTACATTAAAATGGAGTCGTTTCATCATTATCATAACTGTCTATTCGAGACTTCCAATGATAATGGTAGATACTCGTGCCCCAAGGCGAAGATAACAGAACATGCGGGAGCAATTCAATCAGCTCCAATCTGTGAGTCAAATAGAAGTGTAATCACGGCTCTGTAATAAAAGTTACCCTAGTGGTTTGCTTTGTCATGAAATTACATTGATATGCAGGGTTATGCATATAGACTGTACTAAGCCGAAAGGAGATCATTGTACTCATTATTATGGACAACTTTTACTATGGGACCAACCCAAGCTGTTCCATGCATTTTGTCAAGTGTCAATGACCGTTTTCTATGGAACAGTGTATTTTTTTGAGATTTCAGGGTTGGTCCCATAGTAAAAGTTGTTCATGACGATGAGTATAATGACCTTTTTTCGGCTTATAGTACAGTCTATAATATGAGTAGCCCTGTATAGATAGATAGAAAATCTTTATTGTGTACACCAGAAATAATGAAAGCGGCCAAGTAAGAGTCGAGCTCATGTACTGAGGGTTCCGTATCACCAATAAATTGCTAACTACTAAAGTAAAAATAGTTGTGCAAACTGACATCATGCCCAGGCGGTCACCCATCCAAGTACCGACCGCGTCCGCCGTTGTTTAACTTCGGTGATCGTTCGACAACCAGTGGTGAGCAAAAATTGGTCACCGTCTTGCACTTGTCCATGGCTAGTATTTATTAATTATTGTTTTACTTTAGAGTGTGTTATATATGATGATGCCTGTGACAACTCTCAAAGCTTTGCTAGTTTTTAAAAATAATAGAGTGAAGTGTTAAATCGCATTGTTGAAAACATGCGTACCAAAAAACATGCGAAGTCTGTGTTAAAAACAGCAATTTAAATATTTTCTCTACCATTTGTATGAAAACCCGGAGATGCCGTACTACTGCAAAGTTGTTTCATCATCATCAACCAAAAGATGTCCACTGCTGAACATAGCCTTCCCCCTTTGACCTCCACACTAAACAAGAGCCTGCCATCTGCGACTCTCACGATGTCGTCGGTTTATCTAGTGGGAGGCCTACTTACGCTGTGCCTTCTGGTCTTCACTTAAGAACCTTTCATCCCCATCGGTTATCGGTTCTTCGAGCGATGTGGCCTACCCATTGCCACTTCACTTGCAAATTTTAATAGCTACGTCGGTGACTCTGGTTCTTTGGCGAATATCCACGTTCCGGATTCTATCGCGTAAAGAAACTCCGAGCATAGCTCTCTCCCTTGCTGTGTGACAAAGTTGTTTAAATTAGTGTAAACACATAGATGTACATACAAGATTGCAAAGCAGTTTCTCGGTGAAGGCAAACTCGATATAATTATATACATTAACCGTATAAACATAAATAATGTACATGATTTGCTCCAAGTCTGCAGTCAAACATAGACTGTGTGATATCATGGTCCCCGTTTCTCATACAAATACTAAGACCAATCAAATTTAAATAAGTAAAGTCGTGGATAATGACGAATAATGTGTTAAAGTCAATGTTGGGTGTACAAGTTTTATATTTGTGTTAAGGATTTTTTTTGATGCTAGCTAGACTGTTGACGTAGCTATGTGGACACAGGTTTGCTTTTTTGTTTATTTTTACCCCAGATCAGACAAACAAGGGAGATAATATTTCTTTGTACAAGTACCGTTACGGAACGAAAGTTACTGACATAGCCCACCAGATTAGCAAGTTGAAGTGACAGTGGGCAGGACACGTCCACCCACAAGATGGACAGACGACCTAAAAGTGACCGCAGGGCAACGCTGGATGCAGGTCGCTTCCAACCAGCTCTTTTGGAGATCTATGGGGGAGGCCTATGTCCAGCAGTGGACGTCCTATGGGTGAAATGATGATGATGACAAGTACC
Source organism: Agriopis aurantiaria (assembly GCA_914767915.1). Classification (NCBI taxonomy): domain Eukaryota; kingdom Metazoa; phylum Arthropoda; class Insecta; order Lepidoptera; family Geometridae; genus Agriopis; species Agriopis aurantiaria. Next base: position 4,187,710 of record OU611991.1, on the reverse strand, counting down.
GTTTGTGTTCAAAATGTCTTTGTGTTTTACTCACATTTTCCACGCCTTTTTAAAAATATTATAAAATTTATGTCAATTAATAGTGTACTAACTTATTTTAACGTTTTTGAAGGACCTACTAAACTCTAAAGGCCCCTTGAGTCTGATTCTCTCACAGGTATGATAATAGATTTTCATAAAAATGGAGCCAATTTTATCAAAATCTGACCATATAAAACTTTATTGACAAAAATTAGTGATATCCAAATTTATCTTAACTAACTTAATGTACCGAGACAAATATCTAAATGATTTGAGAATTATTTAAAAAAATGTTTTGGGTTGAACTTGTTCAAGTAAAATTTGCCAAGTCTAATTAAAATAAGTTAATAGTAAAAACCTTTTTTTAAACAAGCTTTTAGCTTTAGCAAATAACATGGCCACCCAAATTAAACGTGTATACATTTCAGCTCAATCGGTTGAAGATATTTATGACCTGTTTCAAAATTTAGTTGCAAGATTCCACCCGAACAAACATAGTTACATACCTACAACACAGTTTTTTTTGTTTAAATTACTGTCCAGGCATTTTTGTAAGAAATTTGTTGTAGCCAAGTTGCACCCATATAAACGAAACGTCAGTCATTCGAAACCAGTAGCAACTGTGATGCGGACAAAGAACTTTGAGACCTAACCCATAAAGGTAAATTCCAAGTTCTTTGGATTCGAGTTCGACGCGTTGATGTAAATAAGAATGTTCAATCAAGGTCCACTCATAATGCCTGGCGACATATTTTCCTTCTCATTTCCATTATGTTTACTTCTTTTCTGTGGCTACATACATTGCAAGTTAAATAAGCTTGTAAAAACTACCAGAGCCTACTCAAGCAGAAGCCTATTTTACCCTGGGTGCATGTGTCGAATTGGTTTCATTACTTCAACTAGTACCAATTTTGAACTTTAAACTTATGGACATAAGGTAAAAAGTTGTTTGAAAATGTGATAGTGTCAAAGGGGTAAGCGCTCATTATTTTTTCAGAGGTCGACTTTCACATGTTTTGAATAGTGTTCACGGTACAGTGAGACATTGCTTTTAAAATGAATGTCGCGTTAAAAAATTAGAACAACTACTATGTCTTGTTATGGTTGCGTACCCAAAAGATGTAAACGAGACCCTATTACTAAGCCTACGCTGTCCGTCTGTCAGTCCTACCTTTTAACGTCTAGGTATATCTTTTGAACCGTGATAGATAACCAGTTGAAATTTCACATAATATTTGTGCGTATAACAGACCCCTTTCGGCTTAGTACCTACACCCTTTTCGCGTAACCCTGTGTGATAACCGCGTTATTTAGCATCACGTATAACAATAGTTAGATGACATAACAAGATGGACAGACGACCTAAAAGAGACCGCAGGGAAACGCTGGATGCAGGCCGCTTCCAACCGGCCCTTTTGGAGATCGATGGGGGAGGCTTATGTCCAGCAGTGGACGTCCTACGGCTGAAATGATGATGATGATGATGATGATAACAATAGTCTAATAGTACCTACAGTAGTATAATATTCATAACTCAAAACAGGCTAAACAAAACATCGCCTATTCTATTTAAACTTTGACCCAATTGTATTGTATATCGCCCGTGGGAGCCGACAGATGTATCACAGTGGCGCATTGTATGCTGCATCCATGCAACGTGCTCCTGAACAAGCTATAGAACAAACAAGATGAATAATCATTTAGGAAATTGATCGTATGGTGGTATTTGATAGCATGAAACTGTATACCGTTATGTCGGCTATACGGAACGGTGGCACTTAGCCGTGGGTAGGTTGTTGGTACTCATCATTATACGAACAAGTTTTTAGGGTTCCATACCCAAAGGGTAAAAATGGGACCCTATTACTAAGTCTACGATATCTGTCTGTCCCTCTGTCCCTCTGTCCCTCTGTCCGTCCGTCCGTCCGTCCGTCCTATCTTTAAACGGCTGTATCGGAATAGATAGCCAGTTGAAATTTACACAGAATAATATGTAAAGTTACGGCGGATTAACAAAGAAATAATAAAAAAGTCAAAAATTTTAAACGAAAGGGGGTTTATGCTGAGTACATTTATTATACATTTTGTAATATGCCATTTTTATATTATTATTATATTTATCTATACATATTATTGCAGGCGACTGTACTTGTTCATATTCTTGCTATAAGTTGGTACATTATAACCACGTGTTAGTTTGATTAGAAACGCAGTTTTCAATTGAATCTCAACGCGTTTGTTGTTCAACAATTATGCACTAGTAAAAGGGCATAGAACCCTCTAATGACTGTACCATCCCGTGGATTAATAGGATACATGGGATTTATGTTGAAACTCATGTGTTGTATTCATGGCATAAGTTTTAAAGTGACAAGTACCATCATAGATTTACAAACAATGAAGATCCTTAGGTTTGAGTGAGTATGTAAATTTACTGGACTAGATATATTATTATCCACTACGGAACGGAAAAAGTATGTGTTTGGTTCTAGCACAATATTTACGAAAAAACCTTAGTTTAAGTGAGTATTTAAATTTACTGGGCAACTTAGAATACTTTATTCTAAGCTGGGCTAGAAATAACTGATATCCACGACGGAACAGAAAATGTGTTTGGGAGTTCGTTTTTTGAAGATTACGTAGTTATATAGTGCCTGCAAGGAACCCTTATAAGTTCGTTCTGTCCGTCCGTCTGTTTGTATGTGTCTGTTTGTTTGTCTGGCCGTCAGTCCGTCCACCTGTCTGTCTGTAAGGTTTCATACACCACTTTTTTTATCAGGTGTGTTCTTTGCGAAATATTGTCCGCCAAAGTGGCAAAACTGGATAAAAAGTGTTTATTTGTTTGTTTTTAAAAAGTTCATGTTTGTTACAGGTCGAGTCAACGGTGATGTGATGAACCAAGCTCACGAGCCACTGAACGTCATGGAAAACCCACCAGACTACTCCACAAAGACCAAGCGAGGCATCCACCTCTCCAAGTGCCTCGCTTTTGTCATTCTCGTCATCTTTACCCTAGCGCTCGTGACTGCTTCTCTCTTAGTGTACAATTACGCAGCGTGCCCAAGGACTGATACATTAGCCAACGTCACTAAGTATGAACTATGCCATTGTGATCAATCTAAGCTCTTAGTATTACCTCTTACCACAGAGAGCAGCAAAAGTGTCATTCCTTTAGAGACTTCCACCCCCAGTGTTCAAGAAAAGCCCTTACAACTGAGACTACCTACAAACGTCAAACCAGAAAAATATTATTTGAAAATAGTGCCGTACATATTTGAAGGAAATTTTACGTTTGATGGTGAAGTAAGCGTAGTTATTTTCATAGTGAATGATACTAAAGAAATTACGTTCCATGGTGTAGAACTTGCGTTGCATGAGGTGAAAGTTTATGCGGAAGATGGAAATGAAATTGAAGTCTTAAAGAGAATCGAAGATGTTCCACGGCATTTCCATACGGTAATGTTGAATGAAAAAGTAAGCGCTGGGAAGAAGTATGTCATGAACATTTCGTTCACCGGTATATTGAACGATAACCTCCATGGATTCTACCGAAGCTCGTATGAAGAGAAAGGAGTAAAAACGTAAGTATTATTTTCTATTCATAATATGCATTTTGTTGCAAATTGCATTTTTAGACATTGGCCAGCTAAACACAGTTGTATAATATCTTGCGATTTCACACACCATTGCTATATAAGGTTGATGACAATGCGCACATTGTGGTGAGCGTTGTACACAGAATACATTTATTTTATTTAAAAGTAACATTTGACGCAGCCTTACTACTTTGTAGTACTACTACTGTACTATTTTTTTTTTATTTTTTTTTATCTTACATAATTAGTGAATTTAGTATGATGTACATAAAATATTTCCGACATAAAGGCTGCAGTGTTAATTCTGCTTCCTTGTGTTCCATCACACAATTTTAGTTTCATAATATGCTCGAAAAGTGTTCCTTTGAAGATTGTTTATAAAAATTGTTTAAAAGTTAAATATTACGCACTAGTGCATTTCCTTAATGCTATATTTAGAGACTTCTAGCAAAAGACAATAAATTATGACGTCTTCTACGTTAGAAAAATAATAAATTAATTAAATTGAGCGATTTTTTTACGAAACATGCTGAACATTCTTATCCTAAACTTTAATCTTATAAAAGGCAGCGTAACGAATACCTGCCTAAATACTGTGTTGTTGGCTAAATACCCTGAAAAGCCCCTTAAAAATATATGTTTCTAAATTGTTACAAAATAATATAAATCATGAAAGCAGAAAGGTTTATTTTTGTTGGTTTTTACTAAAATTACTACAAACGTTTTTTCTTCTCCTGGAAATCATCACTTCTTTCAAACTTTATAATTTAGTTTATGAGGTTTTTTTTTATATCATAGAGAATCGGTCTAATTTTGGCCACCAACTCGCCTAATGGTAAGCGCCGGTGTGAATTGAACACGTTGATCTAGAAGAAATCTATTCACTTTGCCTTGAAGATGCCTAGATTGTAGTTCTCAGGAAACAAGGAGGACAGGAAGGACTTGCATTCTTGGGTAGTACCTTTGGTAGTACGTATCATAAATGACGATCCTAATGGTTGGGTACGAATCTTAGGAATTTCCACGAGGAAGAGGTGGTAGTGTGCAGTCCAAAACAAACAAATACAAACAAAACGTTTTCTGTAACATTCAGAGTACGGAGATGATTAGATCGTTAAATGAATGAGATGATTGTAAAATGACTCTAACTACTCTCCGAATCCCTTGATGAATCATCCGAAAATGTCAGGGAGTTTCCTTTTCATATTCACAGATTACCTAATAGGTACTAACTGTTTTATAACAAGGTTTTATCGTATTGCAATTAGTTTTTTTTTTAATTGCCAAACCAAATTATTTGATTATTTTTTTGGTATGCCAAAGTCCTTTAAACCAAATTAATCCCTTTCCTGTACCTACTTATCTACTTAAATTTGCGAAACGCGCGGACGAAGTCGCGAGGCCAAGGCCGCTACGAGCCAAGGTCAGACGTCGACCTAAGGATAAATGGGGCTGTCTCTGGTACAATTTATACACCTATTTGTTCTCTGTGGAGTACTCGAGCTTACAAAACAGTCTGTAGTAAAGTGACGTAGTACGTTATGGAATTAAAAAATAACAAACTAAAGGCATGTATTTTTTTATTATGTCGGTATCCCCTTTGGGCATTTCTTGGGATAGAAACCAAATTTTAAACTAATTTTACTGATGAGGTATTTATCGATATTTGAATTGTTGCTTAGGATTTACTATGGCAATTCAAACATTTAATATATAGGTATAGATACATTTCTTTTCACCACTTTCTTCTCGTAGGTACGATCACCGAAGTTAAACACGTCGGGCGCGGTCGGTAATTGACTTCGTGACCGCCTGAGCGTTTATGGAATGTTGTCTTTTTGCACTATTACTTTTTTGTACTTTAGTAGCTAACAAGTTATGTGGTAGTACGGAACCTTCAGTGTGCGAGTCCCACTCGCACTTGACTGGTTTTTATATCATACTAGCTATGCCCCGCGGTTTCACCCGCGTTGTGATGAAAAATGGTGATGATGATGATGATAAAAAGAAGCCAATGTCACTTTCCGACCCTTGAACTATACCTATGCAAAAAATCAGGTCGATCCGTTGCTCTGTTGCTGCTTGAAAGAGGAACAAACAAACCAACAAACTTTTCGCATTTGTAATATTAGTTTATTTTTTATTATTATATAGTTAGGTACAAAAATAATCAGCAAAGTATGATGATGTTTATGAAGTGTTGTACAGATTTACTATTTGATTAGCATTGGTCCGCTGGATGGCAGAGCTTATTATGTTGCCTTATTATTGGTTGACTTTTCCAGATGGATAGCAGTAACGCAGTTTCAAGCAATGGACGCACGACGTGCGTTCCCGTGTTGGGACGAACCCGCATTGAAAGCGCGCTTCACCATCAGCCTCGCCCGGCCTCGGAACATGACCAGCCTCTCTAACATGAACGCCGTTAGCCACGAGCAGCAGTAAGCATATCTGAGTTTTTACAAAATCATCAACGTTCTTTAAATCAATATTTACTTCCGCTGGCGCAGCAACCCGAAGTGGGTCTTGGCTTTAAATAAATGACGAATGATATTCTATAAATAGTTTAATTCTCGGTTCAATTCTCTTTCAGACATTTTATTAACGGCAGGTAGGCTTGGGGTTTATTTAAATTTGTCAAACATTATGGCGCTACGTTGCAATAAACAGTAGTATTCATTCAACATTTAAAAGCTCTTGTCGTTGGACTAACTTCCAAGCTTCAGGTCTTCTGCCAGCGTTTTCACCTCCCTGTAGGACATGACATTTGCCTTTTCTTTTATTTGGTCTAAAAATACTCTTTTTGGTTATACTGGTCCTATCTTTCCTCCTACCTTTCCCTCTATGATGGTTTTCATTAATTTGTCATTTCGTACAAGGTCGCCAAACATCGTTCCCCTTCTCGCCTCTATATACGCTAGTATACTTTTTTCCTCATTGACAATACTGTATAACGCACTCATATTCTGAAGGAGCATCGCGCAGTGGTAAAGTGGAAAGTGACCGTTGTCCACTTTTTTACAAGCTTCTATTTAACTTGCAATGTTTGTATGTTAGTTTGTTTAGATAAAATCTTGCAAGCTGAATTCTAGATCTATAAGAGGAAGCTACTTCCTCTTATCCTTCGGAGTTGAATTTCACATGTTGGTTCAGTTCTAATGACAATGAATTTTTAGGTTAAGCACGTCCTTAGTCGACTTAAGTTTTACCATGACATGGTTCCTGTATTCAGGGTTGGGTTCTGACTAGGGAACTCCTCAATAGTTAGCAGCATAGACATGAAATATTGTATACGCATTCAATTCTGATAACTCATTCTAAGTGTCACCATGACATGGCTACTGCACTCAAGGTTGGATCCTAACGAGGGAACTCCTCAATGGTTAACAGCAGAAACATGAAATTTGGTAATTGTGTTTCTAAGTTTAAGTTTGACCATTGAATTTGTTTTAGGGCATTAAAAAAACTTTAATTTAAAAACAATAACAACGATTTGTTATGTACAGATTATATTTTATATTTTACAGTGAAATTCTACCAGACTATATGTGGGATCACTACGCAGAATCTCTCCCCATGTCAACATACCTCGTCGCTTTCACCGTAACTAACTTCCACAAAATGAGTGACAAGAACTTCTCAGTGTGGGCTCGCAAGGAGGCCTTACCATCTGCAGCATTCGCTCTGGAAATTGGTCCCAAAATACTTAAGTTCTTGGAAGAGTATTATAAAATAAAGTTTCCGCTGCCAAAGATAGACATGATTGCGTTACCGGATTTCAAGAACGGTGCGATGGAGAACTGGGGACTACTTACCTATAGGTGAGTTTAGTATAGTGTAATGCCTAACGCCGATTGAGAGTCGATGTGGTATCGCGACGTACAAGCGATCAACGAAAATTTTCTTTTCGGTTGACGCTATGTAAAAAATTGTACCCACAGAATAACACTCAAGTTCAAGTTAACACGTCAAACTGTAAGAAAACTTAGCGTGCTGCATTTTTGCAAGCTTTTATTTATCTTGAAATGTTTATTTGTTTAGGTCAAATCTTGCAAGCTGCACAAGAAACAGTTCCTTCTAATCGATTTAGCTGAAACGTTTACACCTTTAGATTATTTCCAGAGCTAAAGATATTTCTGTTACATTTTTTTTATCGCTACTGTGGATTAGGTTTAGCTATAGAGTTGGATAAAATCATAGCAATGGGCATAATCGACTAACACTTAAATTGTATCAACGGGCGTTCTTACCGAGAAGACTAAGTGTAATATTAATAAAAAAAATATTCAAATACGGACCCAATTGATAACCTTCTTCCTATTTCGAAGTCAGTTAAATAGTAACGTTAGGTCGGACGGTTTACTAAAAAAGTATATCGAGCTATTTAAATAATGTCAGCGACATGCATGTCGGAAGTTTTTCGAGACCAATATACCCATATGCGCCTGCTGACCCCAGCAGCCGCAGAATATTTCATGAATAAATCATATTTTTCAATTGACGTTTTCCCGATAGTGGTAGCCACGTAGTGCATTGTTAATTAATATTTCGGAGCAATTTTATTTTCTACCTTGGTACCATAGTAACATTTTTATGTTCGTCCGATCTGACAATTATGAGCCTTAACAGCAAGGGTAAAATTTTAAAGGCGCCAACAAGTTGTATGCACAAAATATTCGGAGTGCTTGCCAAAAAATTTCATGTCAAAGGCACCTTGAGATTTAACATGGTAGTAACACGGCACGCAGTCGCGCTTGACTCAGAAAAAAAATATGAAGAGACATATATATCTTCAGGTTTGGTAACGTAGACAATCCCACAATAACTGTAAAGTTTTTTGGGGTATCCTATGTCCTCCAACTGACATGGTGAAAAAAATCATGTCGATCCGATCACAATTCCAGACGGAATGTCCACGCGGATAAAAACACGGGCACATCTAGTTCATAACATTAAAAGGATAATAAACATATTTTTTCAGAGAAATAGCAATGCTATACGAGGCGGGTGTGTCGGCAACCACGGATAAGGTGCACGTGGGCACGGTCGTGGCGCACGAAATCGCACATCAGTGGTTCGGCAATCTGGTGACGCCTGTTTGGTGGCGTGACCTCTGGCTCAACGAGGGGTTCGCTACCTATGTTGAGTACGTTGCCGTCGATGCTGTAAGTATTAACGAGTAAAAATAACAACAATGTAACGCAATGGTTGAAACCGTTTACATCTTGGTCATGGCATTGATTCTGGATTGCCCAATGATAAGCCAGAATAGATGTCGACACAAAAAGCTCTGTCCACATTGGTAAACAGAGCTTTTTGTCATGACAGCTTTATAGACAATTTTTGTACTTATTTGTGGATGTGGACTAAAAGTGCAAGCCTTATCCAAGGTGTCTATGATGGATGTCGTAGGGGGTAAACTTACAGCATCACTTTTTCTGCTGTTAAGCCAGCCATTTGTTAGTCTTGACTTCTGGCAGGTTTGCGAAGTAAACAAACCTCCTACTAAGCGTTTAGTCTCAGCTTGGGCTAGAATTCGCTTTACAGAGAATTCTACAGCTGGAATTTTATGGTTCAAAAGCTTGACGTTTGACTGCAGCTAACAAAACAGAAATTATTCAAGTTTAGTCAAGCCAAAGTTATGTACAAAGTTTTTCTTTTGTTTGCTCGAACTATTCCAGTAATAATTGGAAACAGTAAATAAAATTGATAAAACTTGGTCTGCTCTTATTGTAGGTAGAAAAATCCTGGAACATAACGGAGATCTGCATTCTCGATCAAGTCCACAACGTGTTCCAGCTTGACGCTCTCAACTCCTCCCATCAGCTCTCTGTTGACGTCAGCGCTTCTGAAGAAACTGATGCTATTTTTGATAAGATTTCTTACGGCAAAGGTAACAACATCTTAACAGCTTATTTTGGCATTGTAAAAAATTTACAAGACTTGTAAAAACATGTGATAAAGTTTTTCGCGTGATTCGCATCAGATGTTAGCTGACGATGAAATCAAGATCAATTGTTGTCAACTTGCGAGTACCTACTCGTACTTTGAAGCATCAGAAAGGTTTCCATTTCTTGCCAGAACAAATGATATATTTTTTTAAAGATATAATAGCTAGCAGAGTTTGACCAGGTATTACTTTTGAGGACCATTAAATTATCCTGATTCCTCTTTGAAATTCCGAATTGATGTCAACGGGTTTTTTACAAATACCTACGTCCCTTAGAATAACTACACAAAGAAACCAAGTACATTCGCAAAATTTAAGCCATTCAAATGGTGTCATATATGGCTCCAAAAAAAATATAAAAATTTTACTATGACTATTTGCGCGGTGAAATCGTACTACAACAAATCAGAAAAGCAGCATAAGAGTTATGGTGTGACATTCCACAGGTAATCCATTAATTTTCTTGCTTAAATCGTTTAAAATACCAATCGAAACGTAAGCTACAAAGCGAATTTGTAGCTTACGTTTTGAGAAGGCGTTGTTTGGAAGCTTACCTTCTCTGAGTAGTTATTCTAAGCTACGTCCATATTTCTTTCTTACTACTTGCTACCTAAACAGTAATTATTATACAGTTTTAATCATCATGGTTGTTCACTACAGTTATATGATTATTAACAGGATATTTACAGTGATAAGGTTGTGGATAGAGCTTCCGATATTTCGGCGCTGTTACATGGACCATGTTCACGGGAAGACAATAACCACCGGGATAACCCGTTAATAATCATAAATAATTGTAGTAATTATAATTTTTTCTATTCATACTTACATTTAAAATCAATCCACTGTATCTTTTTTACAGGTTCGGCTCTTCTACGAATGTTGAACCATGTCCTGACCGATGAAGTTTTCAACTCTGGGGTCACCAATTATCTGACCTCCAAAATGTACGGGAACGCAGAACAGAGAGATCTATGGAGTGCGTTGACCACTGCTGCTAGGAAGAAGGGCGACTTCGATGCTGACGTAGCAGTGGTGATGGACTCTTGGACGCTGCAGACCGGCTTCCCCGTACTTACTGTGACGAGAGACTATGATAGAGGCTCGGTGAAGTTTAGTCAGGCAAGTTCGTATAGACTAAGTGGCCAACCTTATGGTTATAGTTTTAGAGGGTTGATATTTGGGGTTGCATAAAAGTAAAATAATGTTCCCGTAACATTAGCCAATAGCCTCCTAGCTGGTTTTTAGTTCGGTGACAACAATACCACATTACCAGGTTGCGCTGTTTGTCTTATCCGCGACATAGAGGTTAATAGTTTATGAACAGAAGATGTCCAATGCTGAACATAGGCCTCCCCCTTAGAACTCCACACTGAACGACAGCCTGCCATCTACATCCACTGGATGCCCGCGACTCTCACGATGTCGTCGGTCCATCTAGTGGGAGGCCTACCTACGCTGCATTTTCCGGTTTGTAGTCTCCACTCAAGAACCTTTCTTCCCCATCCGCGGTTATCGGTTCTTCGAGCGATGGGGCCTGCCCATTTTCACTTTTAATTGCAAATTTTAATAGCTGTCAGAGACTCTGGTTCTTCAGCGAATATCAACGTTTTAGATTATAACGTGCAGAGTAACTCCTAGAACAACTCTTTCTATTGCCCGATGTGTGACTGAGTTTTCAAAAGACCTGGGGCCTTACGGACAACAGCTAATTGCGGCACCTAATCCGCTCAGTAGGAAAATCACGCGACCGCAAACCGTACCTGGGCGCGATAAGGTTCACGTTCGCTTGATTTTCCAACTGAGCGGATTAGGTGCCGCAATTAGCTGTTGTCCGTAAGACCCCAGCACTGCAGTTAAATGTCACATGTGACAAATGTATGTATGTAAATAAAAGTGTCATAAAATGTATATTTCATAAATTATAAGACACATTTTTAAAAAAACTACTTATCTTAGGTTGGCAATAAAAAACAATTGAGATTTTATCCTCTGTGTGTCGTTTTTGTATTTCTAATTGAATAAGTTTAGTACATAATAGTGTTGATTACAAACAAAACAAAAATCAATAGATGGCGCTACGAGTATCGAATTGAACATTAAACTTTACACAGGCATGAATTTATTATCTACAAATTGAATTTTAATCAGATATTTTGAATGACTCCTAATTGTACTAACGAATAATGTAATATCCTTATCTGTTAGTGTTAAGCTAATCAGCTTTCCCTGGTGTAATGTCTAATCCGCATTCCCTGGTGAAATTTATACTAGACGGATTGGCATTGTTTGCAAGATCTTATCTTTAAATATTTGACGAATTTCACCTATAAGTTTATATATACGTACGTAGCTGAGTATAGTATTAAATTTCATTGTAGGCTTATTAGCTAAACAAAAAAAATGTTAAGTGCGTGTCTTGATAACGCCATGATATTCCATTACCTTGTCAAATACAATGTATATATTTTTCAATATTTCTGTGTAATCTGGTAATGACCACTCCTCGTCCATGTAGATAATTTATGAATTATCAACGTCGACATCTTCCTGTTTTAAGTCCCAAGGATAACTGTTCTAAAATGCTTCAATTCTTTAGCTATTTATTATGATGTATATGCAACAAGTAGTTTATAGTTATAAAGAAAAACAAAATACCCGAATGCAATATATTGTAGCCTATGACACTCTGGGTATGAAGACGAATCTAACGACATCTGATATCAAAATCGGCCAAGCCATTCGGTTTAAAGAAGTATTAGGTACAGACACGTTGAAAAAAAATAACTTAAGGATTTAAAAGGTAATAGACGAAAACATTGAAAAGCAATTGGGTAAAAAATAATAAAATAAATAATTATCTCAACGTAAACCAAATTTCAGCACAAAATAGGCCTTAATATTTAATCTGAGCACAATGGCCGTGATATATAAGCGGACGGGTTATTCCCAGTAGTATGTAAGTAGTAATAGTAGGCTACCGAATTAACTTACCTAGCTTACTAGGAAAAGTTCCCATTGGTCTTGATATTAACAGATGGACATAACGACCTAAATCTATTCTAATCAGCCCCGTTTCGTTTTTTCGTTTTTTTTTATTTAATTTCATTTTGCTTAAAAATCCTAAAAAGGAAGTGTCAAAATAGTATTTAAGGCTGGTTTCACAGCTGCACGAGAGACCCACGCGGGTCGCCCGTACAGGCTCCCGGTGCGGAGTCATACGTCAGGCGCTAGAACGACGTTTCATAGCTATGCGGATTATTCCGTACGGGACTTGCTCCGCGTGTCACTGTGAAACGATGTTCTTACGCCTCGCGTATGTCTCCGCTTCGTGAGCCCGTACGAGCGACCCGCACGGGTCTCCCGTACAGTTGTGAAACTAGCCTTAACGTATCTACAATTCCAGGAGCGTTTTGTTCTAATCAACGATACATCGAGCCTGAATAACTCGCCGGTCTGGTGGATCCCAGTGTCCTACACCACGGCGTCGGTGAAAGACTTTGAGTCCACGCAGCCAAAGATATGGGTGAAAGAGAGGACCTTGGACAGCAACATCAACGTGAAGAATGATGACTGGCTTGTTGTCAATGTGCAGCAGACTGGTAGGTTTTAAAAACACTGTTTTAAACTATCACGGTTGTTCACTAAAGTTATATGATTATTTACGGGATATTTACCGTGGTAAGGTTGTGGAATGAGCTCCCGATATTTCGGCGCAGTTACATGCACCATCCACAACCTTACCACGGTAAATATCCCGTAAATAATCATATAACTTTGGTAGGTTTTAGTATTATTTTATGACTTTAAGGCTGGAATTACCTTAGCACACGAACCCATTTCGTTTACGATGTTCATGAATGATTCGTAAGGAATTAATCATAAGTACCTAGACTACCTATATATATCTATAGTGGAAACTATGGGCAGTTGGGGCACTGAGGCAAAGAGTTTGATCGCAGAAGTTGGCCGCAGAATAACGGTGGCGACTCCCGCTCTGGCTCGTTCCTGGTGCAAAGATTGGCCATTGCCATTCAGCGTGCGAATGCTGCCAGTGTTATGGGCACTTTTGCACCAGGAACGATCCGGGGCGGGCTGTTTGACTAGATTAGTTTTTTTAATTTTTATAATTAGAATTAAGTAGTTTGTGAAATTGTGACGTATTAATTGTGTAATAATAATAATATGCATTAATTGACAAAAAAAAAATACTACCTATAAAACCAATTACTTATTTAGTACAGTAGAGTCTCACTAATCCGGCCCTTCTGTAAATCGGCATGTCCAGTAGTCCGTCACTCTACACTCACGGCACACGTCTTCCCCTTTCTTCAACTACCTACACGATCCCGAGCCCAGTCCTGCTTTAGATGACTTAATTAAGGTAGTGGCCATAAAGACATTTTTAAATACATTCATACTACCTACCTACATGTGCAATGGTTTATAATATTGCTTACATTGAATTTCCCAATTTATTCCAGCAAAATGCCATCTGTAAATAAATCCCTGAAGTCGGTTTCAGTTTTTTTTTCTTCTATTATTGCATTAGATTAATGAATAGATATCATGAACATAATAATTGGCTTTAAAGAGTAGTCACAAAATGTGCATGAGCTTTGATTAAACTATAATAGGTACCTAAATAATTACACGTAGGTACATACACAATCTAATATTCGTGCTAGTATACTACCTATTCAATTAGTATTAAGCGTGAATTGAAAATTAGAATCAATTGCGATATTCGATTGTTCGATAGATATCTATCTTATCGCCAGACAAATTTAATCCCTTACGCACGTAAGTACGGAACTTTACAGCAGTAAAATCTATGTCACCATGCTGACGCCAATGACGGCCGTCTACGTACTGACGGTTTTATAGTACCTAAACAGACGTGTGGATATGGTTGACGGACCGCCGTACAACCAACGGGAGAGAAAGAGTGAGAATAACGTATTTCTTCTCTTTCTCTCCCGCTGGTCAGACGTTCCCTGTATATTTCTTTACTCTTTGGTCAGACGGCGGTTGAGGTCAACCAAATCCAAACCACAAATGTTCTCTTTCTCTCCCGTTGGTAGGACGGCGGTCCTTCAGCCAAGTCCGTCTCGTCTGTTAGCTACTTTACGAAACAGTGCGAGGTTTTACCGCTACTATAGATGACCATAAGGCTGATTGTATGCGCATACACACAGTCGTGCGTTTCGCTACAACAAATTTTGATCGTTTTTTTATCTTTTTCGAAATAATAGCTGTAATATAAAATGTACGTTTACGGTTCCCTCCACAATTATGAAATCTGTATATGAGGACATCGTACACATCATTTAGTAAAGAGGTATTTGAATGAATCCAAAAAAATAGGGAGAAAAGCGCAATTCAGTGTTACTTTACGGTTCTTTTCGGTTTCCTAGATAAAACATTCAATTTTGATATGTCACCATTTTTATAATGTTAAGCTTGTCATGGAGGTAGACAAACTGAAACTATAATGACCAAAATGGCTAAAAGTGGGAAAAGAGGGCCTCGCTGGGCCTTTATTCTCTAACCTACATTATATTCTTTGCATCAAACGTGCGACGAGTAAACATATAAATTTTACAAAAAAATTGACTCTTATATGCTATATTTATTCTTAGTCTTCATTATCTTTGGTCTGCTTAAAGAGAAGCAAATAAACAAACAAACACACTTTCACATTTTATAATATTAGTTAGATACCGTACTACTTTATTGTTTACGTCATCATAATCAGCCTTTTAACAGTCCACTGCTGGACTTTTAGCCTACCCCCGAAAGAGTGATTGGGCCATATCCACCACGCTGGCCCAGTTGGTGGGTTGGTGGATTCACATACGCCATTGAATTCCTTATCCGTACGTATGTCCGGTTTCCTCACGATGTTTTCCTTCACCGAAAAGCCCGTGGTATGAAAATCCGTACATAAACTTCAAAGAGCTCATTGGGATGGGCCCGGGGTTTGAAATTGTTTGTTGCCCGGGGATTGTTTACGAACTTTATAGTAAATATATCTTTTCCAACAGGGTTCTACCGAGTAAACTACGATAAACGAAACTGGGAGCTCATTATAAAGGTCTTGAAAGATCCGTCTCGCTTCCAAGAGATCCATATCATCAACCGTGCCCAAATGATCGACGATGCCATGAACCTGGCTCTCACTGGACGTCTGGACTACAAAACTGCTCTGGACGTCACCAGTTATTTGACCCACGAGTCGAGCTATGTGCCGTGGAAGGCAGGATTATCTGCTCTGGGGTATATTGACACTATGTTTTCAAAAGGAGCACACTATTTGGAATATGGGGTGAGTGTTTTTATGTTACCTATTTTATTTATGGAAGGGGCTAATATAATTTTATTTCATTCGTTTCATGATTCTTTTTTAGGGTTCCGTACCTCAATAGAAAAAAACGGAACCCTTATAGGATCACCTCGTTGTCGTTGTCGTCTGCCATGACCCTTTTTCTCAAGAACGAGAGACAAGTTGAAATTTATAGTAAATACTTGGGTCTACGGTTTCTTTCGGCTGTTATTAAAATAAAAGTTGCAAGTCAACGCAATCAAAAGATATGAACGTTTATGTCGCATATTTTGCGATTTCACAGGAGAATCAAAACCTATAGGGTACTTCCCGTTGACTTAGAATCATGAAATTTGGCAAAAGGCAAGTTCTCATAGCACATATATAGGAATAAATCCGAAAGTCATAAATTTGAAGTTATATAATTTAAAAATAATTATTTTGCTATTACAAACTTACACTTTGTAGTTGGAATGTATCGAAGAACCTTATTGTCAGCTACAAAGTTAAGTTTGTCTTTTAATATTTCAACTTCTGTTAGTTTTTTTTTGGACTCGCGCTCTTATGTTTCCGTCCAACGGAACCCTCAGAGCATGAGTCCTACTCGTACTTGTCCGGTTTTTTTTTTGGACTCGCGCTCTATTTGTTCCGTCCAACGGAACCTTCAGAGCACGAGTCCTACTCGTACTTGTCCGGTTTTTTTTTGGACTCGCGCTCGTACTTGTCCGTTTTTTAATATAGATAGACTAGCGGTCCGCCCCAGCTTCGCACGGGTATTGATTATAGCCTATGTCACCCAAGGATAGTGTAGCTTCCCAGCAGTGAAAGAAATTACTTTTTGAGGCAATTCGTTACAAACATACTTACATACAAATCTTTCCTCTTTATAATATTAGTATAGATTCTAGCTAGTTTATCTATGGTATAGATTAAATGCGCGCTAACTCGCGATAAAAGAATTCAAGTTTACAAAACAAGCAACAGATGTCGCTACTAATATCAATTACTTAAAGTTTTAGTCGTGGGTATTGCCTTCGATGAATAATAAAATAATAATATATTTATGTAAGTCGCTTGATAAGAATATCAAAACAATTTAGTTCATCGATATTTTGTTACATTTTGTATCTAGGCAAGGTTTAATTCAGAGAACCGGTTTTTTGATCGATTATTGTGATAATAACTATAAATGCGTTTATGATTGCAAGTAATCTTTTTACCTATGTGTTTTACTCATTGGTAATACCTATTTAAAAGGAAAAAGTAGGTACACGTAGGATGTAGAAGATATTTAAGTATCATCGCGCTCACAAATGTAAAGATTAATATTAATGACGTCATCATAATTTGTTTAGAGCTCGATTGTTAAATCGCACGTATTTAGCACGAAAATATCATGCATTGTGAAATGACTGACTTTCGAACAAAATCCCAACATAAGTCGCATTTTTATATTAATCAAATCATACTCGCTAACGCAACGTGTGGTTTGATTTTTTTGAATTTGCTTTCTATTGTTTTTTTTTTCATATTGCATGATATTTTCATGCGAAACATCAAACGAGCGATTTGAAAATCAAGGCTCTGGAACCGTACTGTCTCTTATTACGCGATTCAATTTAGGTGACTACGAAAAGTTCGCGACCGCAAACGCAATTTGGACGTGTTAAAGTCACCTAAATTGAATCACTTTTAAGAGGTCACGGTACGGGCCCTGAACTGAAAAGATAAACAAGAAATCTCAGCCAATTAGATTAGTTTTAAAGTGTACTTACTAAAAATATAATAAGACTAGATGAAACAAAACATTAAGTTATACAAAAATATAATATTCAAAGTCTGGAATAATAATAAACCAGGCTCTAAAATTATTTTTACCGTACAGGTTTATTGGTAGATAGATAGAAACTCTTTTTTTCACTTTTAGCCTTAGAATAACTACTCAGGAAGGTAGGTTTCCAAACAACGCCTTCTCAAAACGTAAGCTACAAATTCGCTTTGTAGCTTACGTTTCGATTGATATTTTAAACGATTTAAGCAAGAAAATTAATGGATTACCTGTGGAATGTCACACCATAACTCTTATGCTGCTTTTCTGATTTGTTGTGGTACGATTTCACCGCGCAAATTGTCATAGTATTTTTTTTTTTTTTGGAGCCATATATGACTCCATTTGAATGGCTTAAATGCGAATGTACTTGGATTATATGTGTAGTTATTCTAAGCTTTTAGCTAACCACCTCGTGCAGGCAGCTTCCCTACATTATGCCGAACAGCATTAGTCCCATTTTTTTTTCAAACACTATAATTTTTATAAACAACCTTTCAAACAAAAAAAATATCGATTCCGCCTTTTGGGAGCTATGATGCCACACATGATAGACACACATGATAGACACAGATACACACATTAAACTTATAACACCCCTCTTTTTGCGTCGGTGCCTAAATGATCACTAAGGAAATATTTTTGAAAATTCATTTCCTAACAGCCGCACTCAGAGACGTTACTTAGGCTAAGGAATATTTAAAATTGCTCTGTCAACTTCTCGTTGACGGAAATTGTCACACATAAAAACGAGACAGAGCTATTTTAAGTATTCGTTAGCTTAAGTAACGTCTCTGAGTGCAGCTGTAAGGGGTTAATACAGAAACAATTAAAGTAAAAGTTTGTAATTTTTTGAAGTTAGAAACGTAGAATCTGTTATTTAGGCTTCCGTTTACAAATAAAAGTTAGCTATCCAAGAGTTTTTGGAAACTCATCCCCTAAAATAGTTAAGTAAGGGATGAAAGTATTATAAACTTCATCATTTGCTATTATATTTAACTGGTGGGATATCACATCGGGCACACAGCTCATTATCAAAAATTCTGTATAGTTTATGTTAGATAAGTATGGCCGCACGCGCCTTCTTAAATTGCCCAAACTAGACAGTCTTGGGTATCTCGGCGAGGGTGTATCATGCTGAAGATAATAGTGGTAATATCATTATTGTACTAAACCATTAGCATGCTATATTTTCAGCGCTATGTATATAGCCTACTGAGCAGTGCAATCCAGAAAGTCGGGTGGGATGTCTCCCCAAACGAGAGCGTAATCATGGGACAATACAGGGTCGACCTCTTGGGATCCGCCTGCCACTTCGAATACGTCAGCTGCTTGCAAAACGCAGTCAGGATGTACACCAACTGGATGCTAGCACCTAACCCAGACTCTTACAATGAGTAAGTGTTTACGAGTATTTCTAGCAGCTACGAGCAAAATAATTAGTCCTAACGGAAAATTTTGGACTGGGACACACTTTTTGGAATAGTAAACCATATAAATTTAATGTTGTAATACTTTTAGAAAAAGCTAATGTAAGTTTTCACTGTTATTTCGGGACTAGGGAGATAATAAAGCAACAAAATGTGAATCTTGGCACCAAACCTAGCCCAAGCTGTAGTGCGGGAAATCTCCGGACAATGCGTCATCCATTCGACAATGCGTCATCCGTATTATGTATACGACTTGGACCGATGCATAATGGTCTGCATCGTACGTGAATGTATTATTATCATCATCATCATTATCAGCCTATCATGTTCCCACTGCTGGGATATAGGCTTTCTCTCAGAGAGAGAGAGAGAGAGAGAGAGAGAGAGAGAGGATGGGCCCTAATCTACCATGCTGGCCCAGTGCATAAAATAACTCTGAATGTATACTAATCAAATACTTACTAACACATTGCCACAAATCAGTCATTTTTCATTATTACATACCAGTTTTATAGTTACCTTGCTCAAGTCAAAAGGACTTCCAGATTTGGGACGTGTCAGTTTGGTCGACTTTTTTCTCTGGCCGGAGCATAATCAAATGCGCGAACGTCTTTCGCTTCACTAGTTGCAGTGAACGAGGACGTCGAGAAATGCTGTTTCTGCTTTCGTAGTGCCCCATTATAGCGTGGAAGACGTCTGGCTCCAGTTTTTCAAAATCATATCCATCTATCGGCCAAAATATCCAGATGTACTGAAATTTTACTTTTGCAGCGCTTTTTAGATAAATTCTTTCGAACTAATTAATCAAGTATAGCGTCCTTTTACTTTTTTCTTATTGTCTCTGAGATAGACACTTTACACAGGTGTTTTTCAGACAGCAACAGCATCTAGTAACAATGGATATTTTTGAGTTTATGACGCACACATGCGCAGGAATACGCGCCACATCTTTGTTCTTACTAACTGCAAAAACTAAATTTTAATTTTACGAAATTGTATCCTACCCACCATGCGGCTCGATTTCGGGCGACCAATGAAAGCCCGCAACTGTTATAATTGCGCACTTTATAGCTATTTGTTTATGACAGAGTTTCAAGAGATGGTGGCACTACGCTAAAAGGAGTTCGTTGAACTTATCATTATGATTGACCTTTTCGATGCGACCAAACCCTTCATAATTATGAGTTTAATGACTGTCGGATTAGTACCATCGTCCCGTTTAACGCAGTATAAGTTTCTTTTACAATGTTTTCTTTCAATTTTCTAATGGCACACAAACCTACTGACGAAATATGCTTTAAATTTGACGATTCGTCATCACGAATATTCAAAAGTAGACCTTTAAAATCGATTAACTTACATAATTGTTTTATGTTTAATAAATGTTCTTGAAATATTTTATTTGGACATGTTCACCGATACATGATTTAAAAATTTGGCTCGATAGAAAAAAATCGTAAACTTTCCTAAAAAACACCCGTTTTTACGTTCCCTTCAATGGATTGAATCAACTTCATTCAAATACTATAGAAGATATTTTTATCAAAAAATTTGTGTCTTATCCTAACAATCATTCAAATACTTTAGTGGTCGCAGTTTTTTGTAAAAGCGTAAGAGTATTCGCAGAAAATAAATAAAAAATTAATATTAAAAATATTTGAAAGCACGCACGCCGCATTACCGTCATACAAGTGTACGGTCCTCTACTATGTCGCCTTAAGAACTATTATTATCTTTAATCGGGACATATCGGATTCTTTGATTGAATATTGACACTGAGTCCTGCACATAAAGTACGTTGTTGGCAAAGAATATCTTTGATTGTAGGCACATTGTAGGCAATAAATTGAACATTTATACAACATGAATTTTATCTTTTTAATCCACGTGACCGGATCTGAGGGCTACAGCTAAGTACTTCATCGCGATGTATCCTGCTCTCCATAACTTTTTGAAAGTGTGCCCAAAGTCAAAATTGAAATGCAAAGACCCATGGAGCGTTATATCAAACTACAAGATCGATTCTGGACCACTGAAATAGATCGCACAAAGTTGTGGGCATCGTAAGAAAGGTGATATGTATACACTTTTGCTGGGGAAGAAATAGCATGTGGCCAGACCATGACAGACGGTATACTTCAATAACAGAGTGGTGGCCCAGACTAGGTTACCCAAGCTCAGGCCGATCGTGAATGGGGTGGTCCAGGGATATCTGAAATCTGAGGATTTATAGGGGCAATCAGCATATGCAGCACTGGGTTATTAAATGCTGGTCATTGTGATGACAAATTGAAATTAAAATATTTACAAAGGTGGTTTCTTGATTGCAGTATCCACGTGGATCTCCGCGGCATAGTGTACTGCGTGGGAATACGAGCAGGTGGCGTCCGGGAGTGGACCTTTGCATGGAACAGACTCCAAACCGCCTCTGCCTCCGAGCGGCATCGCTTGTTGTCCGTGCTTGGATGTACCAGGGCGCCATCTCTCCTCAACAGGTACGTGAACGTTGCTAAATTTTCTTACCAGGCTATTTGGAAAGGATTATGCTAAGCCAAAAGCGAGTCATAGTACTCACTATTATGAACTCTGCATGGAACATCTGAAATTGTTTTCAGGGTTGATCTCATAGTAAAATCGATTAACAATGATAAGTTATGCCCTTTTTGGCTCAGTATAATCCTTTTAGTGTAACCACTTGCATACGTCAACTGCTAAAGCGGTAACAAACTAACGTTAAATCCGCTCAGTTGGAAAATCACGCGACCGCAAACCGTATCTGGGCGCGTTAAGGTTCACAGTCGCGTGATTTTCCGAACTGCGCGGTTTTAACGTTAGTTTGAGACCGCGCATGCAGTTGGTCGAAAGGCCCCAATAATCAACGGGTTCTGTAAGAATCAATGGCACCTCTAAAAGGGTCCGCAGTTAGGGCCAACACCCCAGTGCCCAATAAAATAGTGGCAAGTGGTTCGCTAAGACAAAAACTGGAAATATTATATAACTAGTTGCGCCCCGCGGTTTCACCAGCTTAGTGATGAAAAATTGTGATGATGATGATGATGAAAAGTAACCTATGTCACTCTCTGGCTCTTGTACTATACCCATGCAAAAAAATCAGGTGGATCCGTTGTTCCGTTATAGCGTGAAAGGGGAACAAACATCCATACATCTATACATCCATACATACAAACTTTCGCGTTTATAATATTAGTAGGATATTTGGCTACAGCAGAATCATCTGTCTCCATTTAATATTTGGCGATAGATATATTATACCAATTTATGTTTCTATTTCCAGATACTTGGAGCTCTCTCTGCGGAACAATAGTGGCATTCGTAAGCAAGACGCGGTACGCGTGTTTTCAGCGGTGGCGGGCACAGCCACGGGGCAGCCCATAGCTTTCAACTTCGTCCGGGCTAACTGGCAGAGACTCAGGGCTTTGTAAGTTATTTTTCAGAATAGGCTATCAGACTGGTGTTATTTTATTGTTTTATAAAAAAGATGACCATAATAATCAGTATCATTCAGTGAGATGATATCTGAGGTATCCTTACACCTTTCTGTTACACTCCGTGTAAGCATTTCGGGAAAAACTGCTACATGCTTAGAATAACTACTCAGAGAAGGTAGGTTTCCAAACAACGCCTTCTCAAAACGTAAGCTACAAATTCGCTTTGTAGCTTACGTTTCGATTGGTATTTTAAACGATTTAAGTAAGAAAATTAATGGATTACCTGTGGAATGTCACACCATAACTCTTATGCTGTTTTTCTGATTTATTGTGGTACGATTTCACCGCGCAAATTGTCACAGTAATTTTTTTTTTTGGAGCCATATATGACTCCATTTGAATGGCTTAAATTTTGCGAATGTACTTGGATTCTATTGTGTAGTTATTCTAAGAAATTATGTTTTAAAAACCGACTTCAAAAAACATCAAAACGTAACATTATAGTTTATTATGCCGCTACAAAGAACAAAATAATATATTTACACGTATTTTGAAGTCGGGTGGGAACTATATTTTATTTACAAACTTATATTTAAAAATAAAAAAAACCCGCTTGTCTTCAAAATCCGTTTAAAAATATTACACCTTGATCACACCTTCGTTGGCCCAAACAACCAAAATAAAATGAATGGACAGGCCATAATCATTGAACTTGCTCAGTGAAAACGAGTCAAATATGTCGGACATATCACCTAATATCACTTAACAACAATCAACACCTAATTATAACCATGTACAGTACATTTGTTACAAATAATAGATAGCGGTTTTTTGTTGTGTATCTATACTTTGGGAAAGCACACGAAGGCATAATTTTGTCAGATGTTTCGTTATCATGTAACAATAGTCTCGTGTTGCGCTTCCTACAGCTAGATACCAACTGAAACGAAGTGAGCGCCGGCGCTCATTTTGTCATCTTCAAAAATGCGCTTCTTGGCCTGTCCATTAATTTTATTTTGGTTGAAGACCTACATAATTTTCTCGTAAAATACAAGTGACAATCTCGTAAGTGACAATTAGATGTTATTTACTGTTCACATACGTTTTTTTATTACAGTGTCGGCTCTCTCTCTACTCTCAACCTCCTGTTGAAAGTGGTCACGAGAAGATTAAACCTACCGCACGAGTATGACGAGGTAAGTATGACGGAACATATTTACACAATGTCACTTCATCAGTGTAAAAAATGTATATTAACATGGTTAAAGCAACTTGAATACGAGCAAACGGAGCACTTACTCAGTCATTGACATAAAGACATACACGCACATAAACCACCCACTTTTAATTTAAAACTACCCTACATAATTATAAACTTTTTATACATATTTAACTGGGCAAGTGCCTTTAATTACTAAACAAAATACAAGCTAAAACTAACACTACAAAAACACTACAAATACAGTTAGACTGTCCATAGACCGTTGAAGGTCTAAAGACAATCCATATATATATATATATATATCCATATATATCCATATATATATCTATATACATATTAATGTGAAATTACGATGTAACAACGAAAGAGCGGTCTCTCCTAACACGGGTTGTCAAAACTTAACAGGAGAGGCCAAACACCTATATATTATAAAAATCAGTTAATAAAGAATTTTGAATTTTGTACATAATGGCAAAATAATTGAAGTGTAATAGAGATGAGTCATTGTTTTTTATCGAGTATTTGAACTATCGATACTTTTTAATTTTAAACTATATTGCTCAACTAGCTGCGCTCGCTATTTCACCCGCGTGAGCAATAAATAAACGAAATAAATAAAATAAATAAATAAATATTTCGGGACATTTTTCACACACGGTCTTCTGACCCCATACTAAGCAAAACTTGTGATATAGCTGGCAGAGACTAATATACATAAATACCTATATAGTTTTAAATAGGTACATACTTAAATAGATATTAACAACCAGATATATAAAATATCACTATTTTTATTCCAGGACCTAAAGTATCTAGGTATATACCAAATTTCATCAAAATCTGTTAAGCCGTTTCGGCGTGAACAAACAACACTATCATTCACGGAAATGGAATGGAGATAGCTTATACGCTGGATTTAACATGTAGGGAATTTAGCAGTGAGATTAGTGTATTTTAGAGACTGGTACTTAAGAATCAGATGGAATGGTCAGATGACAGGCTGTCGCTCGGTGTGGAGGTTAAAGGGAGAGGCCTATGTTCAGCAATGGAAGTCTTCTGGCTGATGATTATGATGATGATGATGATGATGATATCAGAATAGACGCCGAAATAACATTTATAAGTAGTAAAATATCCTTAAGTGTGGAAAAACAATTCAAATTTAAGAAACAAAAATTACTTTTGAATTTTAGAGTTGTCAAAATTTCTTTGGATAATGTACTTAAGAATCGGCATCATTAGCAGCCCAGATAACTACTATACTAGTCAGAGAATTAGCAGTTCAAACTTCTTTATGCCACCCTGTAGTTTGACTCTATTATTTCAGGGTGATAACCGCTGTGAATTGCCGCGCAAACTTTTCAACAATAATTTACCATTCTCATATCGCACTGTTGCATAAAAACAAATAAATAACGAAATTCTATATTTCAGCTAAAACGGTTCGTGGCTGAAGAATGCAGTGACCTCGGTCGTCCAGTCCAGCAGGTGTTAGAGACCATCGCTTCGAACGTGCAGTGGAGGGAACGGAACTACCAGACCATAGTCGACTGGCTACTCCAACATGATGCTAACGTACAATATACACGAGGAAATTATAGTTTAAATTAGTACTCACGGGGTATTTAAATTTTACTTTGGCCCCATATAATTCTCATCTCGACAGCTGCCAGTTTGACATCTGCCACTTTGACACTTAACACTTTGTTACCTACATTTTTACATGAATATTTAAATGTTAGACAATTAAAACAAAAACAAGTGATGGTGAAGTTTAAGTGGAGCAATACTCATATATAAAAATTACTTTCAAATGTATGTTTACAAAATATTGTTGGCCAGTGGCCAGTCGAAACTTTTTACAGATCTACCTGCGTTGCTTATTTGATAAGTTTTTTTTTTAATTTGGAAAATGTCTGCTGTCATAATAAACTAATGACATAATGTCGAAATTGCCATAGCAGATATACAAGTTATGAAGTTTCGACATCAACGCGAAATAAATTTGCTTTAAAACATTATTTTCAAAACATAGACAAGCGCAAAGTTTATATCATACATTCATGTACAAAATTGTCTATTTGGCAGACGTCAAGTTTACTTTCAACGAATAATGATGCTATATTTGGTAAATTCTCATTGACAACGAAGCCATTTTTGGCTAGGTTGAAATTTCCCCGTGTGTTTTGATTGTTTTAAATATTTAATAAAATTACGACTTAAATTTGACTTCGAATTTTAATGACCGATACTCGAATTTAACTATTTAAGGTTAATTTTTATAGTACAAGGGTACAAGTCATTTTGTGAATCTATGTAGTATAAAAATTATGTAGATAAGGTAATTTTCAATATACGAGTGTATTTTTAGATGTCGAACATAATTATTCACTTTTATTTTGGGGCCAACAATTATATGGCGTAAAAAATCAGTTGCTCTAAAAAAAAATATTAATACTTAACGAAGTGTATGGAGCTTATTTTTTTCCGGTTTCTGGGTTGGTTCCAAAATTAAAAGTTGTTTATGATGATGAGTACAATAATATATATCCTCAAATATATCCGTCGTCTAAAAGAACATCCCGTACACCTAGTTAATAAATAAATGAATCTTATGTACCTAAGTAATTTATAATTACAAGCGATGGCCGCCAGTAAAGTTGTTGCACTAGTTTTTAAGTAGTAGGTATCGTAAAAAACTATGTAATATCTGGTCTGAATTTATATACATAATAATCAGTAATTTAAATCAATCATTATAATATATTTAGCATAAATTTATTTATCCTACTTATTTTTTTATTTTATTTTTAGCATTATTATTTGTCGCAATAAGAAATAAAATAAAGATCTTACCTGTTGTCTGTGTTTAATTGAATTTGCTTCTATTAAAATGTTCACTCATTCCGTGATTTTGAAGATGTATGTTTTGGAGTCCCACAAGGCAGTGTGCTTGGCCCAAGTCTTTTCTTAGCATATTATATGAACGACCTCTGTCAACTCGAAGTTGCAAATGCTAAGCTTGCTTTTGCTGATGATACAGCCATTATCTTTCACGAGTGGAACTGTGGGGCGGTATTGAGAGGAACTCATTCTTTGCTCTTAATACCGCGTCGCCGTATTAAGAGCAACGGTAACGATAAAACGATATCGTTAACTAGCTCCTGCGAAATATTTTAATACTGAAAGCTACAAAAAATGGCCTTTCGTGTCTCGAACCGATTAGCTCCCTAGCATTCCTTTGGTGCTAACTTCACACATACACCCTTACACCTATCCTTAATGTACGTGTGGATGGCATTGAGATGCAATAAATAAATAGAGTCATAATTGTGTAAAAAAATACCCGAACCAAAACTCAGCGCACGCTATGAATTGCGCAGACTTTTTGGTTAGTTACAAGTTAACCGTGATCCGACTACAACGCCGCGTAATGCCAGAGCTACGATGACATAGCGGACAACTAACGTTGAACACTATACAAGCAAAATAACATGTAAATTGGAGTAAATGTGGCATTGTTAAATATATTAATTGATATAATGTATGTACAATGAAGCTCGGATGTTTTTTGACTGTTTTCACTGAGAGATTGTGACTTTATAGGAATTGTATCTCGTTGGTGGAAGTCCAACGCTAGAACAACATAAAGATACTAAATACTTGAGCATGAAAATTAATGAATTACTTTCTTGGCCTAAAAAAATTAAAACGATCAGAGGTAGACTTGGAAAACTATTATATACTTACTATAGGAATTTAGAAAACTTAGAAAACTGACAGACACAAAAATTGTGGAAATGGTCTATACTTCATAGCAAACTAGACTACTATTGACTACTATTGCATTACTTCATGGGACACCGCTTGCAGTATGCATCTGATGAAAGCGGAACGAGCGCAGAGACTAAACTTGTTTTAAAAGTTGCCTATAGTTAACCTATTCGATACTCAACCGTAGACCTCTACAGAGACATGAATGAACTTAGGGTTTGGCAGCTTTTTATTAAGAGTTAAGCTTTTTATTAATTTCTCAGAGCACACCCGCTCTGAGATTCCACAAACTGCCATCTATCACTGATCCAATATTAGCTCTTTGCACTCACATAGATTGGAGTTTTCTAAAGAAAAGAAGACTAGGGCAACGATGTTACTTAGGATAATTCGCCTATAAGAAACTCGACAAAATACTTAATATAATAGGCAAAACAAGAAACGAACATAAAAGGAAAATAAAAGAACATCTCACGCTGGACAGCAGCACAGAAAAACTGATTAGACCTATAAATATCATAGTGACCCTTCCATGAACGCAAAACAAACTGATTTAGGCCTAATGCGTTCGGACCCACCGCACCACCTTAGTATAATTATGTCCTTCGTTCGTCTAATCTGAGACATAAAAATCTATGGTGTCCCTAGACTAGGCATACGACAAATTTTAGTACACATGAACTATATTTTTTGAAATGTAACGTTAAAATATTATATTTTGCGATAATGCAACCAACGTCGATATAATTAAGATAAGGGATATTTAAGATACCACGTTTGATATTATATCTATCGATTAGGGTATATTTCAATACTTTTATTACAATAATCCAGTCGTGGGCACACTACCCACTTTGGAGGAACTGTCGCCTCATTATACAAGGTAAGAGAACTTTTTTTAACCTAGATATACCTACTTGTACTGTAATATAGTTAGTTCTATGATTTATAAGCAAAAATGGAATCAATGCTGTTTTTTTATTGTAGCTATATCTTTCGTTAATGAAAAAAAGGTTTTTTTATTCGGTAGTCGCAAGAGCTTTACTAGGTGTCACCTCAGTGGAAATTTATCCATACTTTTTAAACAACTTCAATCAAATACCACCAGTGTTTGAAATAAAATTGGATTTTTAATCAAAATATTAAGAAACGCGCATTTTTACCTCACCTTGACAAAATTTTGATATAATTCTTTGTTTTTTTTATTTGTAATAAAAATACACCAACCATTGTTGGTGACATACAAATAGGTATAATATAAACGTGTTGGCACTTTTGGTGCATACTTACTCATTTTGATTAAATTTTGCTTGTAGATAAGTAAGTACGATTTGATGGCAAAGAAAGCTTTAATTTTGCGTTTAATTATTAGACAATTTGGTACCTACTGAATTATTACAGCTTTATCTTATCGATGTTGTGTCGCCGAAATAAAGCATTATGCACACTATGCAAGTAGCCTGCTCAAGTTAGAACAAATGGGGGCGTGCGAGAGCAAGATGCATGTATGTAATATGTGCCTCCTCTATAGTTATGCAGGTTAGATGCGCAGTGAGTTATAACACTAAATAAGTTACTGAGCCCTAGGTACTATCCCTACCTATAATTATCCCTACCGGTATGGCTAAGCGCCGTGTGAAATATGCATATTCAGAGTATTATTGTTATTTCTTTTTTAGACTAGACTAGATCCTATTATTTCATAATATGGTATCATAATATCAGGTCGGCTAATCTTTTACATCCGATATAGTTTCTGTATTTTACTTCTTTTATTTTTTCGATATAGTTTTTCTATAGAAATGATAGTGAAAAAGACAAAACTAATATCGAAAGTCCTGGAATAATTTAGCTGAAAGATGTTCATCATAAAAAAAATATAAAGTATCATTTAAAAATGTAAATTAAAAGTTGTTATATAATATCGCATAAAATATCCGGCTAACGTACGAAACATTCTAATAATATTTAGTGATTGATAATTTTATTAATCTTTATGGCTAGATCGATAAACCAAATTTTTATCAGTGATAAAATTATTCATCGAACCGTTTATCCTGCTTTTAGCAGCCTAAAGTTAATTATGCACGTCACCTTTGATAAGATAACAGATAATCGCAGCTGATTAGCAAAACATGTCTAGGTATATGCTATAAAAAATAAATAACGGCCTTGAATAGTTTACGGTAAACAGGAATTTATTGATAATGGCCATAGAACTTATGCAGGAACGATGGCACCTAGCCAAAAGGAAATAATTGTACCCATCATTAGGAATAACTTTTACTATAGAACTTACTCCAAAATTGCAAGGAACTGTTCTCGACAGCTGTTCCATGGAAAAATAACATTTACACTCAGCGAAATGTACAGACCAGTTATTTTTTTTTGCGATTTTGGGTTAGTTCCTTTTGTCCCCATAGTCTCAATTTTTTTCATAATGATGAGTACAATGACATCCTTTCATTGTTAACCGACTTCAAAAAAGGACAAATGTTCTCAATTCGGCCTTTTTTAATACATATATGTATAGTGATTACGCCGGCATCTGTAAACCAATTCGCGTGTTTTTTTTATCATATAGAAGAAACCTGCGAAGTGATTTCACAAAAATTTCATGAACTAAGGATCAGTAGTTTTTAAACCAGATCAAATAACATGAATTTTTGCTAGAGCCCCCTACGAGTCTTTGGTTCAAGTCAAAACAAGGAGTTTTTCAATTATTCATGCATGGATGTGTAAAAAATAAAAATAATGGATAATGGATGTAGATGTGTGTGGATAAATAAACTAGTAGTTAGCCCCGAACAGATTTAAAAAAGGTTTTAAGCATTCCACTATCATTCGTTTCACTAATATTCAAAAATTAATTACCCTATTAAAAAAACCTACTCAAAAAACCAATATACACAAATATTCCGCCGACTTCAAAACCCTATTTCTCACTAACGAGAAGTGTCACGCGTCAAAGCAAGACAGTTTTTATAGTACAGAGTGCCTAGTTCAAGTTTTGCTTATTCGATTGTTTTAACGTTAACAACTTGTATGAAGTTCAAAGTTCTTTACATGGGCAATATAAAATGTTCAATTCTCGGTAATTATGACGTCACGAAATATCAAACAGTTACTGCAATGTCAACATGTAGCATTATGTTGTTAGAGACCACCACACCAACCTAGGCAATATGGCGCAACTTAATAAACTGCTAATTACTTATGCTGACGCAGCGATCCAAAATGTGTCTAGGCCTCTTATACTAAAAGTTGCCACTCTTTTCTAGCTTGCGCCAGTTCTGTTTTCGCCAACCATGAACGTCGAGTTTCAGCAGATCTTTTCCCATTTCATATTTTTATCTTTAACCTGGCCTTTGACGGGCCTTTGGCCACCGTGAGCCCCAAGAAGGCATTTTTACGGCGCAATTATCTCCCATTCTGTCCAGATGTCCAAGCCAGCGGTGTCTATAGGACTTTATTTCACCAATGAAGTTGTGCTTCGCTACCAGCTCTTCGGTCTCTTGGTTTTTTCGTATCCTCCAACTACCGTCTTCCCGCTTCTTTGGCCCTAAATTTTTTTCTAAACACCTTGCACTCTGCCACTAACAACTTGTACTTCTCCTTTTGGGTTAGTGTCCAGTATTCACAGCCGTACATAAATATTGGTCGAATAAATGTTTTGTAAATGTGGATCTTTGTGCTTCTAATCAGGAGACAAAAATAAAAAATGCCATTGTAAGAGCTCCTAAGAGTACTGCGGTAATAAATGGTTCTGCTCTAAGTAAATACTATTGAAAAAACTCGCACTAGATACACAGATTACCTTATCGAGCTCTAGTACAACTTATATCTTGCTCATACCTAAGAAAGTTACAACAAAATTTTGGTATGACTGTATAAAATTTAATTAACTTTTAGATGGCGACGATGAGGGTCATCGTTCTTGCTGCCGCGTGCGTATGCGCGTATGCGTTCCCAAAGGAACCCACTGTGCCATTGACCAGGAACACCATCTTCGCTGATGAGAAGCTCGAAGGACAGATCTTTGACAACCTTGAAAAGTTCGAACTTCTCGATGCAGCGAGAAACACAGCCGACAACTCTAGTGCATACAGACTTCCAACCACTACCAAACCCAGCCACTATAACGTCTTATGGACCATTGACATTGAGAGATTGACATTCGCCGGAGAAGTTAGCATCAACCTATATGCGACCCAAGCTGGTTTGACCGAAATCGTCATCCACTCTTCTGAAATGAATCTTACGACCGTAGTACTTTATCTGAATAATCAGGTTATTAACACTATTTACGAAGAAGAAGAAGAGACACAGTTTTTACGTATCCAACTGGCAGATGCTGCACATACTTCTCTGCAATACTCAGAAACCAGCCCCGTTATCTATACCTTGACTATTGCTTTTTATGCTCCATTGAGAACTAACATGTATGGTATCTACCAGAGTTGGTACAGAAACAATGCTACGGAAGAAGTAAAATGGATGGCGTCCACGCAGTTCCAAGCCACTGCTGGCCGTTGGGCGTTCCCTTGCTACGACGAACCTTCCTTCAAAGCTACTTTTGATATTACAATCAGACGTCCCGCAGATTTCAAAAGCTGGTCTTGTACTAGGATCAGATCAACAAATCAGACTCTTGCGTAAGTTTTCGTTTATCTTTATAAACACGCTTTCTTTAGCTTCATTATCATCATCATCCTTATCCACAGCCTTTCTTACCCAACTGTTTGGTGTAGGTCTCTCTCTCTTGCTATGCTGTCTGTCTCAGTTTTGTGCTAATCGAGTCCAAGTTCGACCCACGATAGTGACAATATCGTCGACCCATCTTGCAGCTGACCAATGCTCGCTAACTCGCTAACATAATATTTTGGAAGTCAATTTTACCTA
This sequence comes from Agriopis aurantiaria, assembly GCA_914767915.1. Classification (NCBI taxonomy): domain Eukaryota; kingdom Metazoa; phylum Arthropoda; class Insecta; order Lepidoptera; family Geometridae; genus Agriopis; species Agriopis aurantiaria. The sequence continues at coordinate 4,155,213 of OU611991.1, read as the reverse complement.
CTTTGAATTGTCATACCAATTTAAAACTTTGCAGGTATGATGTGGGCATTTTGGATGACAATACAATAATTTGGTACTACCAAAATGATCTGATGATGGAGCCAGGAGGTAGATAGTGAAATTATTTAACACTGAAACACTCAATTTTTCAAGAGGTTTTGTAGTAGCCAGTGATTAATTTCACTATCCACCTGCTGGGTTCATTTGGATTGTGTTAACGAGTTTTTGTGTTAGATTATCCACCTTCCCGGTCACTAATAGTAGTTCCACCCCCCCCTCGAGTTTTCGTTCTTTTGCTTCGTTTTATCGAGTCATATAAGCGTGTTTTTATTTTTTTTGTGCTTTAAGTAATTATTATTCCTCTTTCGCACTGTAAATATTGGACTACTTTCAGAGGATACGAAGATGATATTTACTACACAACTCCAGTAATGTCTACTTATCTATTGGCACTTATCGTCGCTGAATACGAAGCTCAAGAGCACTTTCAGGATGGTCGTCTAATGTACGAAGTCATCGCACGCCCTGGTGCTATGCAAGCGAACCAGAGTGACTACGCTTTCGAAGTTGGGATGGAACTCTTGGATGAGATGAGCAGACATACGGCAATGGATTATTACGATGTTCATGATGATTTGAAGATGACACAAGCTGCTATTCCTGACTTTGGTGCGGGTGCTATGGAGAACTGGGGATTGCTTACTTACAGGTAACTAGTATACGTTATTTATCTATGGTATAAGTTACACATTTAAAAATCCACAACCAAACTCCCTCTAACAAGATTGAGATTGCGAGCAAGTTGTACTCCAGCCGTGTAATTGATTGATTGATTGATTAAATCTTTATCGTTCACACCATTAAATTTGATACACAGGACAAAATCTCTTAAAAATTAGTATAATAAAGACAATTTTGAGAAAAAAAAAAAAACCGACTTCATGACTATGCCTATCATTTACAAACTGAAACTAAAAAGTAGAAAATAATATTTAAATTACTTCAAAGCAATGAGCATTAGAGGACAATCAACGAAATTATGATTACATATATTACCTACTTATATATTTACAATTTATAATCAGTTATTTTTGGAGTCGGTGCCAGCAAAGAAAGACAGGTTAATCCTGCCTTTGTAGGAAAACACTTTTCTACAGTCTATTTGGATATTATGTTTTCTGCACTGTACTGCCTTGAAGTTTAATTTTTGGCACCTGTAGTCTTACAGCGTACTGAGCGCGCTCGCGTACGTTCCGTATCACCACAAAATACAAAAAGTGCAAAAAGACATCACGTCCAGGGGCTTTACGGAAAACTGCTATTACAGGCACCTAATCCGCTCAGTTGGAAAATCACGCGACCGCAAACCCTATCGCGCCCAGATACGGTTTGCGGTCGCGTGATTTTCCAACAACAACAACAAACATACTTTTTTACGTATTTTTGTATTAGCTCTAATGTAAAAACGGTAATACTTAAAAACGCCAAACTTAACATATATAATAAACACACTGAAGTATAACAATAAATAATAAAAATGGCCAAGTGCGAGTCAGTGACATTTTTATGTTCATTACCAAGTTATAACTGGTAATTTCGTTATTGAATTTTGTGGTGGTACGGAACCCTCAGTGCGCGAGCCCGACTCGCACTTGGCCGATTTATTACATCAGAACTAATACAAAAATACATTAAAAAATTCGTTTGTTGTATGGGGACCCCCTTTTGTTTTTTACTTTTTGACTTTTTATTATTTGTTTGTTAACCCGCCGTAACGTTACATATACTGAAAAATTTCAACTGGCTGTCTATTTCGGTTTAAAGATACAGCCATTAATAGGTAAGACAGATGCACGGATGAACGGACGGATGGACGAACAGACGAACGGACAGATAGACATCATAGGCTTAATAATAGGGTCCTGTTTAGGGTCGGCAATGCTTATGCGTTGAGCCAGAAAAACGCCAGTATTTTGGTCTCGCATCGCACTAACTGGGAGCTTTAAAAGGTTTTTAGAAAATAAGGTGAGCTCTTTGTCTCCAATAGCCCAATGTCTCAATCTCAAACGGCTCAAATATTATGTAACTACTACCGACGTTAGCAAATTTTGCGCCGTTTCCGCGTTATTTTATGGTAATGTTAAAAGTCATTTTGTATTTATGGTTTCAGAGAAGCATACTTGATGTATGATGAGGAACACACCAACGGCTATTTCAAACAGTTAATTGCTTACATCCTATCTCACGAGATTGCCCATATGTGGTTTGGAAACCTGGTCACATGCGATTGGTGGGACGTTCTTTGGCTGAACGAAGGCTTTGCTAGATACTACCAGTATTTCCTTACTGACTGGGTAAGTAGAGTATTTTTTATTTCTTTTAGCAATATGCTCTGTCACACCCTTATACTTAAGTTGGGTAAATTCTCTTTAACCATATTAATGTAAGCTAATTATCACTCTTACTATGTCATTGCTAAGCTTTTCTATACTAATATTATAAAGAGGAAATATTTGATTGTTTGTTTGCTTGTTTGCATTGAATAGGCTCCGAAACTACTGAACCGATTTGAAAAATTCTTTTACTGTTGGGATGCTAAACTATCCCCGGGTGACATAGGCTATAATCTATACCCGTGCGAAGCTGGGGTGGACCGCTAGTTTTTAATAATACTGTTGATTTAGCATAAACAATCATAATCATAAAATTTTTGTGTAAAAAATTTAATCCGTGTTAATCGCATTATTAAAAAAAAAATGATGTAACCAGGTTGAGGACTACATGGGCTTGGAGACGCGTTTCATCACCGAACAGATCCACACTTCTCTGTTGAGTGATTCCGCCAACAACCCTCACCCTCTGTCCACCACCTCCATTGGAAACACCGCTTCAGTCAGCGCTATGTTCTCCACTCTCAGCTACAATAAGGGTGCTGCCATCATCAGGCAGACGGAACATCTTCTTGGCTTCGATGTTCACAGAGAAGGCTTGAGAAACTATTTAGTTAAGAAGTAAGTTTTGCTAGATCTTTGTTTTTTGTCATTTGTAATTTTCGATAGTACCCAATTTGAATATCACATGAATAGTTTAAGTAATGCATAATTGTATAGAAACTAAATGAGCTAAAATCTTTGTTTTACCAGGGCTTTCCAGACTGCTCTTCCTATCGATTTATTTGAGTCTCTCCAGAACGCCAGTGTTGCGTACGACGCTATCTCCGAGTATGGATCTGACTTCAACGTCATTGACTATTATAAGAGTTGGACCGAGCAACCTGGACATCCCGTCCTCAATGTTCAGGTCAACCACCAGACCGGTGAAATGACCATCTATCAGGTAAGAGTATTAATCATTGAGAACAAAAAATCAGTGTTATTGTCAAACATAATTCAGAAATGTATATATACAACTAAATTGAACAATATTAATAGCAGAACCACAACAACAAAAAAATTTAACTGAAAGAAATTTATTAGTATTTGTACATAATTAACCAATTATTTCCAGCGCCGTTTCAACATCAATACGGGCTACTCCCCCATCAACAATAACTACATCGTCCCGATCACCTTCGCCACGGCTAGCAACCCTGATTTCGATAACACCAAGCCCACACACGTCATCCGCAAAGCAGTCACCACTATCTCGCGTGGTTCTACCGGCGATGAATGGGTTGTTTTCAATAAGCAGCAGACTGGTATGTTTTTTCCTTCTTGAGTAGCTCTGATCTCTGAGTTTTTATGATTCGCGATTTGAATGTGACAATTTAATTATTTTTCTCTAAAATTATCTCAAAATATTGTGTTAATGTTAATTGATACTTTAGTACAATTGATACTTTAGTGTTTCTGGCTCAACGCATTAGCATTGCCATTCAACGTGGTAATGCCGCCAGCATGTTGGGTACGCTGCCAACTGGTAGTGGGCTTGATCATTTGGATTGTCTTTAGACCTTCAACGGTCTATGGGCAGTCTAACTGTATTTGTAGTGTTAGTTTTAGCTTATATTTTGTTTAGTTATTAAAGGCACTTGCCCCTTTAGTACATAATTCTGTTTTTCCAGGTTTCTACAGAGTCAATTATGATGATTACACCTGGGACCTTATTGTTGATACTCTTCGTGGTCCTAACAGGACTCAGATCCACGAGTACAACAGGGCTCAGGTAAAGAACAACAACAATTACTAACTCAGAAGAAATTAAAATTATAAAGAAAATTACCTTTTCGGTACGAAATACTGAAAAAAAGTACCATTATTCTTTTATACTGTTATTCCCTTGTGGGTGGATGTAAAATGGATAATAAAATTGCAATTTGAATCAAATTTGACCGGTCGATTGTCTTGACCGATGTACATAATCGTGAGTGTAAGCCGGTGTTATAGTAATTTATTTTGAATCCAAGTATTTATTACATTTTTGTAGATTATCAACGACGTTTTCCAATTCGCCCGCTCAGGCCTGATGACGTACACCAGAGCTTTCAACATCCTCTCCTTCCTCGAGAATGAGACTGAGTATGCTCCCTGGGTTGCTGCCATCACTGGATTCTCTTGGATCAGGAACAGACTTGCTGGTACCACTTACCTGTCCCAGCTTGAGGTGGGTACTTTCAATTTTATCAACCTCCCCCTATAACCACTACGAGCCAGACATTTATAATAAAAATGCATAAAATTGTATTTTAAAGTTTAATTTCCTGTTTTCTTCATTGTGATTTTTTGGCATAATATGGTGTTGAAATTAAACTATTTAGCACACACACACCTTTATATTTTTAGAGCCAAATCATCTCCTGGTCAAATACCGCCATCAGGGAGCTGACTTACTTGCCTCAGTCTGGGGAATCGTTCATGACTTCCTACTTGCGATACCAGCTCGCTCCTACACTCTGTATCATTGAAGCTCCTAACTGCCGCGATTCAGCCTACGAACAATTTGTTGCCCTTCGCGACAGTGAAGATGAGTAAGTACCTTGTTTACATCAGTTCCTTTGAAACGACTTTCTCAAGAAACACAAAACACAAATTCAGTCTAACCACGTCATTATATCTGTTATAGTTATAATTATTCGTCTAAACAGCTGCGGAGATATTAATTTTAAGTATGATTCAAATTTGGATTGACTTATATACATTGACACATTGATTTATAATATCTCAATTCAATGCAGCGAATTAATTTATTTATTTTTGATATTGAAACTAGACGAGGAGAGTTAACTCCTTCGATGTTAGTATTGACTGTTATTCTCATTTCGATTGACATAAGCGCGATGAGGTTAGAAACAATTATGCATGCGCAAGAACATACGTGAAAAAGTTCAAATCAATCAAAAATTTAATTAAATATTATAAGGTGACTGAAATGTAGACAGACGTTGGTAAAATAATGAGCATTACCATTTAAAATGACAATGCGTCAGAATTTTGGATACTTTTCCTCCCACTTTTTTGGATTAGATTTTTTGTTTAGAATTTTTTGCATGTTTATTTTTAAGTAGTGTTAGATTTTTATTTAAATTCACATTTGATGTTTATAGTAATAACTTCTGTAAATAAATTGGTTTTAAGATAATTTGTATTTTCAGGGTGCCAGTAGACAGCCGCAACTGGGTGTACTGCAACGCTCTTCGTAGAGGCACTCAAGCTGACTTTTCATTCCTATGGGATAGGTTTAAAACACACAACGTTTACACTGAAAAAATCCAACTGCTCATGGTTTTGGGATGCACACCTCACGCCGCCTCCCTCGACATGTAAGTTACAAAATATAATAGAAGTTTCGCAGCCTATTCAATGTAAACAAACAAACAAACAATCAAATCATTCCTCATTATAATATTATTATAGATTAATAGAAGTTATTACCTATCAATGAAGTGAATTGATAATTGCATAGGAATCTTACTGTAATAGTCTACTAATTTATCCATAAGTATCTATATACTAATATAGCCTATAACTCTAAAACATTAATTTAATATAAACTATCAATAATTCAACTAAATATAATATTCTTAATATCTAAATTTAACTAAACCAATTTAATATATTATCTTTAATTATCACCATCGAAGAGCACTAGCTATCGCGACATAGGGAATCCTATCGCGATAACTAGCGACTGTAATTAGTTATGGTAGCATGTTTATTTCAATTAAATTCCATAAATGTTTTGTTCATCAAATTTTAATTAATGTTAAAACTAAATATTGTCCTAAATTTTAATAGTGGAAAATGTTTGCCCCAAGGTGTCTTCAGCTAAAGCGAGATACTGATAATGCGTAGAGAAGAACTAAGTATTAATATAATCAAATGATTATCTTTTGCAGTTTCTTGAATTCAATAATCACACCTAACGATGAAATCCGTCGGCAAGACTATACCACTGCTTGGAACTCAGCAGTGACGGGCAACGAAGGAAATACCCAGATCGTATTCAATTACGTACAGAACAATCTTCAGGCAGTCATCTCCGCGTAAGTATCCCTATAATATTGAAGGTTATATGTTTTTTAATACCGTTTCCTTCGGCGTGATTCTTTTTTATTTCCTATTCTCAACCAGTGTTGTAGTAATCGTATAACACACTGAAAAAGTTTAACTGATTTTTAGGGTGTTCTAATTACAATAACTTAAAATATCACGGTTGTTCACTAAAGTCATATGATTATTTACGGGATATTTACCGTGGTAAGGTTGTGGAATGAGCTCCCGATATTACAATAACTTATTATTGTATTCTTACTCTTTATTTTTAATACGTAAATTATAGTAGTAGTAGTACTAAAGAAGCTTTTAAGGATGAACGTGAAAATGAACTAGTGTACAACACATGTGCACTTGCGCATGCGTGTGTGTGCTAGTGTGTACTAGTGTGTGTGTCCATAAATGCTCGGTTTCTGACAAGGCTGTACAGTACTTTTCTCAAACATACATATCACTTAAAAATAAATATACATAAACATTTTGAGGTAATATTTATATTATTATCATTAGAAAGTTGACCAGTAATACAACATTGAAAAAAAAACCTAATGTATGTGGCTTGTATTTTTAATTGAATGGTTTTTCCAACTGGTAACTATCTGGAATTGTTGGTCTGTGGATTCGAAATATTGTAAAAACGTATGTATTTAGAAGAGACAAAAAATTCCACCAATTACTTGGTCATAGGTGAAACCATACACTACGAAAGACGTGGTAGCCTATTTGAGAGACCGCTAGACTTGAAAGTTGAGGTCGCGGGTTCAAACCCTGGGCCCGTACCAATGAGCTCTTTGGAGTTTACGTACGGATTTTCATACCACTGGCTTTTCGGTGAAGGAAAACATCGTGAGGCACACGTACAGAGAAGAAATTCAATGGCGTATCTGAATCCACCAACCCGCAACTGGGCCAGCGTGGTGGATATGGCCCAATCACCCTTTCGGGGGTAGGCTAAAAGTCCAGCAGTGGACTGTTAAAAGGCTGATTATGATGAGGTGAAACCATAAAGCCCCATATTTATATAATCTGAAATGAACACACTATAAACCTCTTTTGAGAAAAAATAAAGATTTTTTTATTTTTATTGTGGTGTTTCATAAAAAAAAATTACACACAGTTTTTTAGTTGTTTTTAAATGGGTATATTTTTATTTTTTTAATAGTTCGATGATTTTTAAGTTTCCAGCATAGCGTTCCGATGCGATTAATTGATTAACAATTAATTTCACTGTGGTACTAAGCAGTATCCTTACACGCTCGTCTATTTATAAGTTCCGTATTTTGATTTCAGCAGATTCAATCTTAAAGAATTCCCGTTCAACGTTCAATCTTAAAGAATTCCCATTCACGTTCATGTCTTTATTTCAGCTTTGACGGTTCGGCTACCACTCCCTTATCGTACATTTCATCGAGATTGCGAACTATTGCTGAAATCAATGCCGTAAGTATCGCCATGAATTTTCACTAAACACACGTCAAATTGAGTAATTTTTAACATTTTCCTAACGTTTCGGTTCCATTTCAGTTCCAAGCATGGGCGACAGCGAATCAGGAAATTCTCGGTTCCCAGTACACCGCGGTATTCAACAACGCTGAAGCTTCCCGCCAGAGCATCCAATGGGCTAATGACGTACAAAGCGATTTCATCAACTACTTCAATGTCGGTGACACTCCCGTGACGACCAGCACAGCGGCTCCCATTGTTGCTCCACCCGTTATTACCCTTGCCCCTGAAAATCTGGTAGAGCCTGTTACTCCCGACCTGCCTGTGCGCGATGCTGCGGCAACTACCTATGTCTCCATGCTGGTGCTAGCATTCGCCGTCATGGCTAAGTTAATTTTCTAAGTAGCTTTTAATTTGTATCTCAAAGTTTGAAGGCTTCTTCAACTTCTTTTTTAGTCTTTAAAAATCAGGATTTAGTCTTCAAAATTATTAAGATGCAATTGTACTTAAGTTTTCCATTACAGTGCCTTATTCCACCGAATTGTAAATAGGCCATAAATTATTGAAATAAATATTTTTATAGAAGTAAACTTTTAAGTTTTCATTACGTCCCGTTTGTAAGATTGTCAAGCTTTTCAACGGCATCAAAGCAGCAATATATTTAAAATATTTATCGTTACATTTCGTTTTCATGTTACGAATTCAATAATACAGGTGCCGCAAGCTGTTCATATCAGTTCATTGAAAATGATAGGAGCTAAATCTTTCAATTAGTTGATAAAAGCATATAAAATAAAGATCTGATAAATGTCACCTTGAGTTAGGGCACTTAAAAATTATTATCTTCAAGGTTAGGTAGATTCACTGAAATGTTGAAACATAGCTTTTAAAGAAATTTTGACAAAAATACATCCTACTTAATATTATTAACGCGAAAGTTTGTATGTATGGATGTATAGATGTATGGATGTTTGTTCCTCTTTCACGCTGCAACGGAACAACGGATCAACCTGATTTTTTGCGTGGGTATAATTCAAGAGTCAGAGAGTAACATATGCTACTTTTCATCTATCAGAAACAATATGGGTATTATGTGGATATCCAAGTGAGTTTCTACTTGGTACAACGGGCTACAATACTCTCGTACCGTTGCATTGATGGTTGCGTTGCATTGTTGTTGGGCGTCTCGGTAACCCATCAGTGCTGGAGGAAATATTTATTGCTGTTCCAAACAGCAACAATGTTAGAGCTTGTCGGCATAAGCTGTTCATGGTGGCCGGTTGCAGGACTGAATCCGGAAGACAGGCCCCGCTGCAAAGAGCAGTGCGCCTACTCAATGCAGTGCTTGACCGGAATCGAGATCTTGATTTGTTCCTTAGTTCCTATGACGAGTTTCACAGAGCGGCAATGGATTTAGTCATTACCAGTCCAAAGCTGGCGTACTTATAAATTCTTAACCTTATTATTTCATGGTTTAGTTTAGATAATAGGGTTTAAAGTTATAGTAGATTTTATATTATTGTTAGTATGTATTTACGATTTTGTTCAATGTTTTTTAGTTTTAGTTAACCTTGAATGGGTGAATTGGGAAACTGTAATGCCCATTCAAAGTATATATCTCATAAATAAATAAATCATGAGGAAACCAATAAGTCTAAAAACCTCAAAAATTTAAAGACATAATTATGACATTCACCAACATGTACTGGGCCAGCATGGTAGATTAGAGCCCATCTTCTCTCTCTGGGAGAAAATCTGTGTCCCATCATTTGAAATATGATAGGCCGATGCTGAACTCTGTATAGGTAACAACAATAAATTAGAAGAGTTTTTCAACTGTTATATATACTATTTCGATAACGCTACAAGCAAACTCTGGGACGACATTAGCGTGGTATGACCCGCACCGCTGAAGAAATTCGCGATGCTTCAAGCAATTTTCGGGAATATTGCCTCAAGCGACGTGCTAGGGTATCAGTGCGTTTCAATAAATATCCAGGTGTCTTCCATCAGGGTAAAAGGCAGGCCACCGAGGTGGTTTTAGGACGTGGAGTCATATTTAACAGGGTTTAACCCGAATACGGCCAGTAATTTTTAAAGGTTTGAGCACATTAGGATGGGCCGCTGAAATACGATGAAAGTGATAATTGCGATGCATCACTCACTCAATCACTTTCATACATTTTATATGAAGTATTGCACGTTATACTGGGGCGCAGTGAGGCGGATTTTCATATAAAATGTATAAAAGCGATGCGACCCGGCCCGCTGCGGCCCGTCCTGATTTGGTACCTAAACGCAGTTCATTGCTGCAAAGGGATTTTGAACTGATGAAATTCTAAATTCTGGGTGTTAATGAAGTAATTATTATAGGCAACCGTGACGCTAACTATGAAGTGAAAGACTTGATCATCTTATAGCATTTAGTCGCATACAAAGACAGCATTCTATAAAAATAAATTGTGCATAACGTCAAGAAACCAATAGAGCAGCTAATACGCAAATGTCGTTAGTGCATTGTATTTAGTTTTGAACTGTTATAGAACTCGATATTAGTCATTACAATAAAAATATTTCTAGCTAAGGTATTTTTACTAATGAGAATCTTTCCGGAACTTCGGTTGTTGATAGAGGACGAAGACAACTATCGGGTATTAAATTAGCTATAAATATTTAGATCAAGTGCTAAATCAAAATTGTTGAGGGGTGAAACATGTACCAAAAATACGCGTGACATAAAGCTATAGCGATAAAACTAGTATTTTGTACCAATATCAGCGATAATTTCGCTTTGCATTATCTCAGTCATTAATTTTATTGTAATTTGGATAAGATAAAAAAGATTACAGGAAATGTTTTGATACTGATATATGAAGCGGGTGGAAGGTTTTGACTTATTCTTGTTCTGGCAAACCAGCGTGATCATGGTAAGTTTTTTTTAATACGATAAAATATGCCTCACATATACAAACTTAATGATACTTACCTACATAAACAGTGTTACTTTTTTACTTTTAAAAAGCTGCATCAAGTTTGTGACACTCATAGTCTAACTGAACAACGCACGCGGTCAGTCTTAGGATGGGTGACCACAAATGGTATATTTACAAACGTTGTATATTTGTGAATGTTACCGTGGGTCAGCTGATATGTTAAATTGTATGTCTCGGTTCTTTGTTTTATAACAACAACCACTTATGGAGCATCCATTAATTATGTGAGCTGTTTTTCTTTTAACTTGGACCCATACCCCCTTGGTGAGCTTTAGTGAAGTTTGTTAGTTGTTGGCCTCACGTGAGAATGGGACACTCCAAAAAGATTTTTTTTCTGTATAGCTAATAAATGAATATATAATTCTTTATAAGTTGACGTGAGATTTTCAATGATGCCCTCCTCAGTTTTAGATTATATGAGATTTACCTGGACCTTCCCCATTCCCCCCCCCCCCTTCCCCGCTTATTTTGGCTCATGTAATTAATGGATGCCTCCCTTAGCCAAGCTAGAGCGTTCAGGCGGTCTAATACATGAAATCAGGGCTAGCAACTCGCCTGTATTTGGTAAATAACATTGGTCCTGATATTGAAGCATGATAATATTTATATTTATGGTATGTGTCCATGGTAAGTTATTTTTTTCGTCATTTGTCACACACAAATGTTTTATGCATAAGGTTGTTGTAAACGAATCGTGTGAACAACCATGTAAAGAAGTGCTCGGGTCCTGTAAATGCGCATTGACGCGAGCCACCAGAGTAAAGTAACGTGGGCACGATATATCAGCGCTGTATACAGAATGTTGTAAACGTCATGTCCGACCCGTAATGGTGTTATTTGGTATCCATAAATGATTCTAATTCTAAAGTGCCTGGAAGAGTTTGCTTATAGCGATAAAGGCCGCCAATTGTTTCACTAGTTTTGAGTTGTTTTTGTTTTGTTTTGTTAATTTCTGGTGTGAACAATAAAGAGTTATTATTTATATTAACCCACGAACAATAAAAATTTAGTAATTAGTAGTTTAGTCTATAGAATTATACAAAAGGCGATATGTGTATTTATATATGTATGTATGTAAGTATTTATAAGCTTCAAATGTAAAAATTCAATTGTGGTTTGATATCAATGTGTTGTTTTAGGCCAATCGCTGGTTCTCCCTCCTTGTGGGGGTGGCCCTGCTCCAGGGCTCACTATCCTTCAGCCCGATTCCTGAAATGATGACTATGGAAGAGGAGTGGGCTCAGTTTGCTGAACGAATTGAAAACTCAGATTTCCGCTTGCCGACAACGACGCTACCCCATCACTACGAAGTGACTTTGACCCCTTACTTTGACCTCGTTCCTACACCAAACATTGCTCCGTTTTCCTTTGTTGGATCCGTGAACATCTACATTTCTCCCACGATAGCCAACGTTAACGAGATTGTCATGCATTGCAATGACTTGACTATCAATACCTTGACTGTCTCTTATGTTGATAACAATCAAAATACCGTATATATTACGGCAGAGAACCAGCAGTTCACTTGCGATCCAACGTACCAGTTCCTGAGAATCAGTACTAGTGTTCCTCTCGTTTTGGAACAGGAGTATACCATCACAAGCACTTTTGTAGGAAATTTGCAAACAAATATGAGAGGGTTTTACAGAAGTTGGTACAGAGATAGTTCTGGATTGAGGTGAGCACTATTATATAGGTACGTTTACAGTTATTTTCCCATAACATTGTTTGATGATAGCAGTTGGTCAAGTTTGAGTTGGACTTGCGCTCCAAGGGTTCCGTACTAACACACAGTTTGTGTTAGGTATCTAATAACTTTAAAAGAGAAATTCTTGTAGATACATTTATTTCGCGTATCTCGGAAACGGATTTAACGATTTGGATGAAATTTTCTATAAAGATAAGGTTTTAAATATCGAGTGAAACTGGATCCTCCAGGTATTTACTATATTTACTAACTGTATTTAGGTACTATAAAAAAAAATAACAATTCATTCAATTCTTATCCTGAGCCCAACTCACACTTGACCAGCTTTTAATTAGTTGCTTTAGTTATTAGTTTTATTAGCTTATTATTAGTTGTTTTGCTTTATTTTTTATAGTTAACACTATAGTCATACTGCGTTTGGCTGAAGAAAGTATAATTATATTACCATTTTTTTAATAAAACTTTAAAAAAATCACAAATAACGCTAAAAACGTAAAAAATCACGACCTTGTATTCGAAAACCTTGAATTGTAATGTTTTAAATAATTTGACACGATGTCTGCTATAAATATCATAATGACGGATGTTTTTTCAAAATTTTAAGCTTCACTTTCCTAATGATATACCTGTGTTAAGGTATAAAATAATAGAACAAAAAGTATTAAATAACAGTCGAAAGTTTAGTTCTCTATCAAAACCTATCATCAAAATATATAATTATATTATTATTATCTATAATTGTTTATTTATTATTGAATTTGATGTATACAAAACTGTTTTATTATGATTTTCAATGTCACTATGACACTATGGTCCCATTGACGTTCATTAAGCTTGGACTACGGAACCCTAAAATTTAATTAATTTTCTAGGTGGATGGGTACCACTCAGTTCCAGCCCGGTCATGCTCGTCAAGCCTTCCCTTGCTACGATGAACCTGGATTTAAAGCTACCTTCGACATTAGCATTTCCAGAGACGCTACTTTCCAACCAACCATATCTAATATGCCAATTAGAATTACCTCTGAGTAAGTGCCTAAACTGTATTCATCATCATCATTAGCCTGTAAACGTCCACTGCTGTATTACTGAACGGCAATTATATAGGATACATTCAACAAAATACCTCATTAAAATGCTGATCATAAATCTTAATTTTGAATTCGGTGATGGATAAATATCCATCACCGAATTCGTTCAAAAATAAATGTTATAAATTTTCTTCTAATCTAAGACTGTTATTTGTAATAAATGAAACAAGCCTATTCTCCCTATTAAATAGTGTCTCTGGTACCATGAACTGATTTGATAATGGAGCGTTGTAGGTGAATTGTGTAAATCTTCAATGTTACAAGTACACTTTTCCAGTTTGGGTTCCTTTGATTTGTTTTAGTGAGTCTCATAAGAGTATATCAAAATATAATATTTTTTTTATTTACCAGTGTCGTCAACGGCCGCATCACCGAAACATTCTATACCACTCCAATAACATCCACATATTTGTTGGCTTTCATCGTCTCTCACTATGATGTGGTCGCCAACAATAGTGATGTCAGCAGACCTTTCCAAATCTACGGGAGGGACAACATCGGGACCGACGGAGAATGGTCTCTGGACGTTGGAATGAGGCTGCTTGAAACAATGGAAGAGTACACTCAGATCCCGTACTACTCCATGGCTACAAATATGAACATGAAACAGGCTGCCATCCCTGATTTCTCAGCTGGTGCCATGGAAAATTGGGGTCTTCTTACTTATAGGTATGAATCTCATCAGCATATCTGCCCACCTTAGTCTATACTGATGCCCATAAGCCTCTTCTAAGGCAAACCACTCAGATCGCTCGCATCCCTTGCCTTGCCATTACCATGACCGCCGCCTAAGCGCTGCCTTGGCCAGGAATAGCAGACGTGCCGGAAACTAAGAGCTTTGTACTGATGCGAATGTCCATGGGGGAGTTTGCCTATAGTCGACACGCTGGCCGTACGGGTTGAAAATTATAGGGGCACAGCTTGTCGGACATGTGCCTCCCAGTAATAGTCTAAAAATTTGCTACGCTGTATGATGCCCAAATTATATAATAATAAATGTAATACTGTAATTTAACATTCTTAGATTATACCGTAGTATAAATATGAAATCTTTGTTAGCATTATAAAACTTACTTACTTAACTTATTATATAACTTTTGTTTGTTTGTTTGTTGCTAAGTTCCTAGTATTAATTTTATTTACCTGTTTTGAACGCTTTCATTTAAAACTTTTGTTATATTTTTAGAGAGGCGTTGCTTCTTTACAATTCTGCCGAGACTAACCACTTCTACAAGCAGCGCATTGCCAACATTGTTTCTCACGAGATCGCCCACATGTGGTTCGGAAACCTGGTCACCTGTGCCTGGTGGAATAATCTCTGGCTAAACGAAGGTTTCGCTAGATTCTACCAGTATTACTTGACCGGATCGGTATGTACTATTTTCTCCCTGAATTGAAAAAAAACTTTGCTGTAGCAAAATATATATCGAATCAGCTTTAAATGATTAAGCCAAAAGTAGACTAAATCCATACTACTATTTAAGATTAAAAGTGCATTTAGTCTTCATTTTGTTCCAAGCTAAGTTAGACATTGGCATCGATTCTGGTGTACTCTAAACTAAAGTAAATTTATTAGCTCTAAAATTGTTGCCATCCTTCTCTCACATATTAAAATGAAAAGATAGGGAGATAATTTTAGTCCTGTCAGATTGGTTTAATTTAGTGAGTGGTATGACAGAATGTCGATTCTGTTGTACCATTCTTTAAACTAAACTAAATTTGACAGCTCTAAAATTATTGCCATACTTTTTTTACGTATTAAATTAAAAAGAGACGCCGATAATTTTAGTTCTGTCAAATTTAAGTCTGATTTAAGCCTGATGTCAAATTTAAGTGTGATTTTGTCAAGTTTAGAGAAAACATTATATAAACTAAACTAAATTGACAAGACTAAAATGATTGGCATCTCTTTTCATTCCAATACGTCAGAAAGAGGTGGCAACAATTTTAAAGCTGTTAAATTTAGTTTCTTATGGAAACTCACGTGGATTTTCACGCATTTTATTTATATGACACGGAAATCACTCACGTATGATTAAGCCGGTTACTGTGACTATAGTGACTATCAGCTGTTCCATACATTTTGTATGACTAACATTTTTCTATGGAACTGTTGATTTTTTCCCCGCGATTTCAGTGTCAGGCCCATAGGAAAAGCTGTTCATAGTAATGAGTACAGTGACCCCATTTTGGCTTAGTACAGCTTTTCTGGGTAACCCTGCATAAAACTACACTAATTCAATAAAACACTGCCTGTAGGCATCTACAAATGTAACTAATACATTGATCGTTGCTGTTTTATTTATTTATGTTTTTTTTTCTTGTAGGTTGAACCTGAACTTGGTTTTGACACCCGTTTTATTGTCGAGCAAGTCCAAGTCGCCATGTTATTCGACTCTGTGGACTCCGCTCATCCTCTGACTGACCACAGCGTCACCGACCCTACGTCCGTTAGCAATCACTTTTCCACAATCACTTACGCCAGGGGTGCCGCTGTTCTAAGAATGACACAGCATCTTTTGGGAAACTCAACTTTCGTTGAAGGACTGCAAAGTTATCTGAAGGATAGGTAAGAATTATTCCGTTTTTACCGTGTGTTATTTCTTACCAACCTCTAAATAATTAAGCTTCGACCCAAATCCAACGGCCATCAAAATATAACAAACTACTAGTGCAGATACAATACATAGAAAATGAAAATAAATTTGCCAAATCCTTAGAAGACATATTGCTTGCAAAATGTTACTATATAATAGCCTAAACGAGTATTTAGAAGACAAATCAATTATAGAATAAATCAATCTGCTCTGCATTTTGTTGCCATAGAAAATCAGGGTCATTATGTGATACCTACTTACCTTAAACATGATTTAACATCTGTATGTGAATTTCATAAATGCAATAAGTTATTGAGTATTGTTTTTGCGCTGAATTAATATTTTGTTATTGAATCATTAGTTTCACATTGTTACCAGGTCTGATAGCTTAAAGATTATCAAGAAATTATATTCATTAGGTACCTACCTAATGTTTCAGAGATTATTGATTTATCTGTATTGACAAACTACCGATAACCGATGGGGAAGAAAAGTTCTGGAGCGGAGACCACTAACCGGAAGACGCAGCGTAGGTAGGCCTCCCACTAGATGGACCGACAACATTGTGAGAGTCGCAGGCATCCAGGCTGTCGTTCAGCGTGGAGGTTAAAGGGGAAGGCCTATGCTCAGCAGTGGACGTCTTCTGGCTGATGATTATGTATTGACAAACTAACAAGAACAGGGATTAAACACTGTATCTGAGGTGAATTAAAAACTACACGGAGACTAATTGCCCACAAATTTAATAACACACCACCCATGTTCCTGTAGTAGGTATATAGCGAGTGAAACTGCGGGTATGAACATAAAACACTTTGTTAAATGAATTAGTTAGCAAAGCTAAAAATATTCACAGTGTTCACATCGCTCTAATTTGAGTCTTATCTCTATAAAAATCATCAATCTTATTTCTATAAAAATATGTTTTCAGCTCTCATGCTTTTGTTTATACTGACACGCTCAGTCTCAGCAGACTAAAACTGCTTAAAAAAAAAAAAATATGTGATAAGTTTACCTGGGTCTAAAACCCAGAGATACCCACACCCATACCCATAGATTAGGGTAAATACCCATAGATTAGGGTAAAATACCCTAATCTATGGGTATTATTAAAGACATAACTTTTGTCGAATATAAATAGAACATAGTTAAAATGACAGTTTTAATTATAGTAAAAAAGTAATATCACTCACAACATCATTGTTTCATTTTACTCGCAATTAAAGTAAAGAGCCGAGTGTAAAAGTCATGCATAAAACTCATTTTAACTTCGACTTAAATATCCACCCTCGCATTCGGCCTGATAAACGTCTCGGCTAAAATGACTTGTTTTACGCACTAGTTGTACAATCTTCTATTTTAAGATCATGTAATTTGGTCCAACCAGGTCTTACAACGTTGCTGAGCCTCACCATCTGTTCGAAGCCTTAGACGCTGCTGCCGCAAATAACAACGCATTGGATGCATACAACGGAATGACCATCGATACATACTTTAGGACATGGTCTGAGAAAGCAGGCCACCCTCTGCTTACTGTAACCGTTAACCAAGCTACTGGAAGAATGACCGTTGTACAGGTAAATGGCATTTTGCAGTCAGAGCTAGATTATTAGGTGTTAATTTTTCTCTTATTAATAATGTTTAGTTTTACTATTCTTAATTAAACTAGCCTATTGCGAGTTTGGCTCACGCACTGAGGGTTCCGTACCACCACAAAATTAAATAACGAAATTACCAGTTATAACTTGGTAATGAACAGAAATTTATCACCAACTCGCATTTGGCCATTATTTATTGTCATACCTTAGAGCGTGTGCTATAACCATGCTAAGTTTGACGCTTGTACGTGTTACCGTTTTTACATTAGAGCTAATACAAAAATACGCTAAAAATACGATTGTTGTATGGGGAACCCCCCTTTTGTTTTTACTTTTCGACATTTTTATTATTTATTAGTAAATTCGCCGTAACATTACATATTATGTGAAAATTTCAACTGGCTTTCTATTACGGTTCGAAAGATACAGCCGTTAATAGGTAGGACAGACAGACAGACATCGTAGGCTTAGTAATAGGGTCCCGTTTTTTCCTTTTGGGTATGGAACCCCAAAAAAATATTTTTTTTTTACTTTTTAGAACGGTTGTTTCATCAATAATAATTGTCTAGATATTTATGTATTTAGTTTGACAATTCCAATTTCAAGCAACAACTTTTTTCAACCTTTCAGTCCCGTTGGGAGCGCACCACTGGTGTCTCCACTGATCCCAGCACTTGGCATATTCCTATCACCTGGACGAGAGAGAATAATGCTGATTTTGAAAACCTCAAGCCTTCACAGTTCATTAGCGCCCATGTATCCACAATAGAGAGAGAAACCACTGGTCTTGAGTGGGTTATCTTCAACAAACAAGTATCTGGTACGTCCCTATCGGTCTTTCATGGTTTCATTGCTCGTGTGTTCTTGGTATTTGGTACTTAGTGGTTGTTTCTTGGTCGTGTATTTCATGGTTTCTTTAAATTTATTAATAAAAATCTTAGTTAATAAATTTTGTATATTGGTTTCATGCTATCATTTGGAATTGGGTTTGTATAACTACAATAATAATAGTAAATACGTAATAATTTTTATCTTTATTGGTGTTTTGTACGTTCGAGTCTCTCATAATGTTGTGTTTTAGGTTTCTACCGCGTAAACTACGATGATACCAACTGGGCACTTCTCACTAGGTCATTGAGATCCTCGGAAAGGACAGTCATTCATGAGTACAATCGTGCTCAGGTATGTATCATGATACCAAAAGAAAATATTATATAAATTTCATCTTTAGATTTAGCCATCCTCTATTTTAACGTAATATGTCTTTTTCAGATTATAGACGACTTGTTTGCCTTCGCTAGGGCTGGTGTGACTCCTTATCAAAGAGTTTTCAACATCCTTTCTTTCTTGGAGTTCGAAGACGCGTACGCTCCCTGGATAGCCGCTATTACCGGTTTCGAGTGGGTCATCAGGAGGTTGGCTCATGACACATCTGCCACTACTCAGCTTAATGTTAGTATAATTATAAAGTATTTTGGCACCATTTTCACTGTTGTACTAATTGCTTATATACTTTAAATTTTTGATTATCCTGTCTTTCTGATTATCATGTCTGGTAATCCTTTCAATTAATTTCGTGTTTCATACAATTTATCAGGATTTGATCATCAAGAATAGCGCAGCCGTAGTTACTCGCCTTGGTTGGTCAGAGCCAGCCGGAGAGGCTTACATGCCTGGTCTTCAAAGACTTTACGTCAACCAGTTCCTCTGCAATGTTGGTCACACAGATTGTATAGCTGCTGCCCAGACAAGTTTCCAGGCCTGGAGGATCAGCCAGACACCGTAAGTGCTGCAGTGCATTTTAAAAGTGCTGAACTAATATTGGTATGCTTACTACTTCATTAAAATTGTATTGATAAGTAACTTTAGAGATGTGAGATCGTATGCACTGTTTGATATTAAACTATTCACACACACACAAGTAATTTGTAGGATAATGGGTAAAACCGTGGGGAGCTGCTAGTGACTATAAAATAGCAAATGTAAATTACGTAGAAATAACTTTATATTCTTCCCACATTCATTATAGTTTCCTTCTTTGGTCGTAAGGCTCATTGCTGAGGGTCATGATGATCTCGATGTGAATAGAATTGTTTAAACAAAATTATTACATATTTGTAAATAATTTACAGTATCCCTCCAAACATGCGCCCGTGGGTATACTGCGCTGGTCTTCGCGCTGGCACCGCTGAAGACTTTGACTACTTCTGGAGTCGCTACCTGCAAGAGGATCACGCCAGCGAGCAGGTGGTCATGCTCCAAGCGGCCGGGTGCACCCTTGATCCGGCCAGCCTCAGAAAGTTATGGGAAGCCATCACAGAGCCTTTAATTACCCACCCGCCTATTATCAGAGAACAAGACCTCACCACCGCATTGAGTTCTGCTATCAATCGCAACGAACAAAATACCTTGGAATCCTTCGCGTGGCTGACAGAAAATGTTGAGAGGACGCGCAACTCGTAAGTATTGCTTGGAGTACAGCTACTGTGCCTACTATAACAATTTGTAAAACAGTATTTATTGATATTAGGTGTGAACTACTCATGTCTAATGTATTTACATTTTTTAGGGTTGGCCTCAACACTCCATTGAACACCATCATTTCACGTCTACTGAACGAAGCACAGATCTCTTTGGTAAATATAACTATTATATTAATTCTATTCGTTGAAAAGGCTGAATAAAAACATTTTATTTTAGTATTTCACTGCACTAGTTTGATATCTGCTAGAGTCATACGTTCAAAAACAGAGAAAGTGATTAGAATTTATGGTTTTGATTCAGCGTTTAACAATTTTATAGCAGCTGACAGAGCAAACAAATACTTGGACCGAGTTTAGTAGCTTTTTATAATTTGATGTAGAAACAAATGAAAGTGAGTTCTATAAAGAATCTACTGCAAGCGCAGAGGGAGAATTAGTATACTTAGCCTATGACTGCAAGTAATAACGGCCAGTATCCAGGAGAGGAAGAAAATAGATCGTCAGATGAATTGCAAAGTTAGATCTCAAACAACCTTATAATATGATTAGCATTTACGTGCAAAAACAAATGACATCCGGGGATATACACAATCCCCGGGTATCATTTGGGTTTTATATCAGAACCAGCTCTTGTCAGCGACTTTGCACGCGTAGATATTCATAAAAATTTCCAACCTTTATATTTTGCCCCATCAATTCGGCCCTTTCGCAAAAAAAATCTTAGCAGATCTTTACACCGCAAAACAAAAAATTATCCCGGTAAACCCGTAAAAATCGATTTTTCTATCGATATTCTCCTTCAAATGCAAGAAAACCTCATCTCATTCCCTCCTGCCCATTTTTCTATCGGACTGCCAGAGTGGGCACGAAAAATAGACACCGCTTTATGGTTGATATTCTGAAAACCAGTACGAAGCGCTTTGATTCCACTTTTATTGTGCGAACTACTATTCTGTGGAATGCGCTGCCTGAATGAGTGTTGCTCGATAGTTACAATCTGGGTGTCTTCAAATCACGAGTGAATCGGTTTCTTCTAGGCAAGCGTGCTCCATGGTAGACCGCATCTCCGCTTAACATCAGGCGAGTTGGTGGCCAAACGTAAGCCTATTATTTAACCCAAAAAAACTACTTGCTTATAACAATGGATTGAAATATTCTAATTTCCGCCCGCAGGTGAATGATTGGCTGACTGAAAACCGGGATCTGTTGGGTGAAAGTGCGTACAACACTGCCATCAACGCTATCACGACTGCCAGGGCTAATATAGCATGGTACAGCCAGAGGGCAGCAGAATTCAACGCTTACTTTGAGACTGGTTACGAGGAAGACATCATAACCGACTTTACCGAGGCTCCTGAAGTTGTACCACCGCCAACTGAAGCGCCTACCACTGACGAACCAGATTCAGCCAATATAGCTGCGTTAAGCTTTGTCACTCTGTTAGTCACTCTTTGTATTAATTTCCTTGCTTAAATATTTTGTATTAGTAATATTAAATACGGTTTTAAACTATCACGGTTGTTCACTTAAGTTATTTTTTTACGGGATATACGGAACTGATATGCGATACTGCGAAAACTGCTAAATGGTGTTTAATTATTGTATGTATCAGTAATCTAGTAATTTATCACTGTATGTATTGTAAATAAAAAACTAACAAAAATATTTACCGTGGTAGGGTTGTGGAATGAGCTCCCGATATTTCGGCGCAGTTACATGCACCATGTTCACAGGAAGTCCACCTTACTACGGTAAATATCCCGTAAATAATCATAGAACTGTAGTATAAAACGTCTCGCTGTTCTATAAATATAAAGAAATCATGTTTTGTAATTAAATAAATGTAAGATACTTCTTAAAAAGTTATTTATATTATGAGATAAGAAAGAAATACTAGTTTTTTAATTATATTTTTTCTTTTATTCAAGAGCATTAATTTATTGAATAGAGTCCTCAAAGGTAGGCAACGCACCGCCCATGCCCCGAGTATTGTAGGTGTCCATAAGCGACGGTGACTATTTACCATCAGGACTATTTTTACTATTTTTTTTCCCTTGTTTGTCTACTAATATATATTTAAAAAAAACATGCATTAAAATATTTTACAGGTCTACTGTGTTAGATTTTAAAACTTTGTAAGTATGCCTAGGTGCCATTGTAATATCTTTGTACAAATTTTTGTCTAATAGTTTAGAAATTCCATTTTGCCACTTTGACGGGCCATATTTTACAAATTATACACTTGATAAAAAAGTAATGTATGAACCTTTATTTTAAAAGATCTATTTAACGATATTACACACGAGTTGCTATTTCACTTGCGCATTTCAACCGTTTTCAACATTAAATTAAACACCAAGTGAAAATTAAAATAAACCAGCCAATTGCGAGTTGGGCTCGTGCACTGAGGGTTGTGCTCAGGGTTCCGTACCACCACAAAATAGAATAAGGTTGTCCGAGTAACCGAATTACAGTTATTATAACGCCTTCCAATCGTCGGAGTAATTTGCTACGCAGTTTGCTACAGGCGCTCGAACACTTACTTAATAACTTGGTAATAAAAAGAAATTTGTCACTGGCTCGCATGTGCCCATTATTTATCATTTGTTATCACTTAAGAGTGATTAATACAATCGTGCCAAGTTTGACGCTTGTACGTATTATTGTTTTTACATTAGAGCTGATACAAAAATACGTTAAAAAAAATACGTTTGTTGTATGGGGCACCCCCCTTTCATTTTTAGTTTTTGACTTTTATACTATTTAGCTAATCCGCCTTAAGATTACATATTCTGTGAAAATTTCAACTGGCTGTCTATTACGGTTCGAAAGATACAGTCATTTAAAGGTAGGACGGACAGACAGACGGACAGCAGATAACGTAGGCTCAGTAATAAAAAGGGTCCCGTTTTTACCCTTTGGGCACGGAACCCTAAAAATTATGAATAATTATAATGACTAGCGTACTTCTGGCTCAACGCATAATCATTGCCAATCGGCGTGGTAGTATCGCCAGCATGCTGGGTACGCTGCCAACTGATAGTGGGCTTGAGCATTTGGATTGTCTTTAGACCTTCAACGGTCTATGGGCAGTCTAACTGTTTGTGTAGTTTTAGTATTATCTTGTATTTTGTTTAGTTACTAATGACACTTGCCCTCATATATAATCATTCAAACCCGGATTCATTACATATGGTGGTGTACTTGAAATATTAATGAATCAATATAATGATACAAACTGATAACAGCCCAATTGGACTAATTAGTCATCAAAACAAGACAAAAAATATGTAAATCTAGCGGTCCGCCCCAGCTTCGCACGGGTATAGATTATAGCCTATGTCACCCGGAGATAGTGTAGCTTCCCAACAGTGAAAGAATTTTTCAAATCCGCTCAGTAGTTTCGGAGCCTATTCAATGCAAACAAACAATCAAATCTTTCTTCTTTTTAATATTAGTATAGATTAGTTTGAACTTTATTAGAACGCTGTTTTATAGTATCATATATTTTGTTCAAAACAGTTATAATTAACGAAACAACGAAAAACGAAAAACGAAAACGAAAACGAAACGAAACGAAACGATAACGAAACGATTAACGAAATATTTACCGTAAAAAGTTGTGGATGATCTTTTTTATTATGTAATAGTCTTGCTTTTGATTGCCATTTCGCCTGATGTTAAGCGATGATGTGGTCTACGATGGAGCACGCTTCCATCTGGAAATGTTTTTTTTTTTGTTATTATGCAAACAGAGGGGTGTTTAGAAGTTTAATATGTGCATCTGGCATCGTAGCTCCTAAACAGCTGTACTGATTTTAATGTAGTTTCTTTTTTTCTTCTTCTTAGTCGTTTCGCTCTTGGCAGAGCGGTCGTGGTCGTCATGTAGTATTATGGGATGAAGCAGATAGGATGCGCTTCACGATGTCTCGCCATCTCTCTCTGCTGGAGGTCATCCTGCTGCACTCGTTTAAGGGACCACCCACTACAGACTTGATCTGGTCGGTCCATCGCATGGGTGACCTCCCGCGCGGTCTAGTGCGGTAGTTGCGGTGGTAGTTTCTTTTTTTAAAGGTGACTTAATCGAGAGTGTTCATAGCTTATTCATAAAAATCTGTTTAGACGTGTGAAGATAATTAGATATTTTAAAATTTAATTTATGCTTTCTCTTAATTTTAACATAACGTCTGTACCTACATTTGTAGATTTTTATGGAAAAACGGTTTCACCTCTTTGCGTACAAAGTTGACAGCCAGTCATTTTAAGGTCGAGACCAATTTGAGGGATATGTCAGTGGGGGGTGTAGTGAGGGGTGTGTACTGTGGGTGTGTATGTGTATGTGGGGTATGTGTGTTTGTTCCATAAGCTCTTTGGTTTGTGTAGGGTGTTTTGTTTTGTTGTTTGTATATATTTATTTTTTGTTTTTAAGGGGATTTGACCAATGATTTGATCTATTTTCTATAATCTACAATTATTATTAACTAGCGGTCCGCCCCAGCTTTGCACAGGTATAGATTATAGCCAATGTTACCCGGGGATAGTGTAGCTTCCCAACAGTGAAAGAGTTTTTAAAATCGGTCCAGTACTATTTGAGATAATTCGTTACAAACATACTTACATACAAATATTTCCTCTTTATAATATTTTTATAGATATATATATTGAATTCCATAATAGAGAGTGACTTTTTAATGAAAAATTAAAGTGTGGCTAGCCACACGACGCCTATTCTACTTACGTACTAGTACGTAAGTAGAATAGGCGCCACGACGCCTATTCTACTTACGTACTAGTACGTAAGTAGAATAGGCGTCGTAAGTCTACTCGACTTACTAGTAACTCTATATTTTTCATTAAAAAGTCACTCAGTATATGGAATTCAATCAATAATTTCCCCGTCTGCAAGTCATAAAAAATCGATAAAGATAAAAACTCGCGATTGTAGTTCGATAAAACTCGATTTTGTGAACTCTTTAGATAAAAAAATATAATCATTTACAGGTACAAAAGATAAGGCAATAATTATTGATAAATATATAATATGGTAAGTATGCGTACTAGTCGGTCGGTCGTCGCTGCCGGGACCGCTATGGGTGAGTCTACATAAAAGATAACAAAACGATAAGCAGAAAAGCAGCTTTTACACCAAATTCTGTTATAAGCTTTTGAAAAGCTTTATCATATAATATAAATCTAATGTAACTCGCTGAAAAATTAGCGTTCGCATTCTTTTTTTATAAAAACAGGAATCGACTCTTCAGCTTAAAGTTAAATTTAATTTTTATTTGACTAAATATGAAGCAGCTAAAGGCTCCGCCATCCTATAATGATATTTTATTATTTTATCACGAAAATTGCTTTATAATATTTGCACTATTAATGTCTTAATGCCCCATCGGTTATTTAAATCTCACCCACTGATTTATTATCTTCAGAAATATTGAAAACGTGCGAAAGAGACAACCGTGGCCGTTGCAAAAACGATGTGTTTTTTTGTCAGTCTAGTTTCAATTTGCACTCGTAAAACAATGGCGATGGAAAAATTAATTCATCTTGGCTTGACATAAAGTTCAAAATTGTTAACGGTGGTTTCGCGTCGCGCCTCCTTCCGCAACGCTTTAACTGTTCTCATTATCATCACCAGCCATAAGACATCCACTGCTGAACATATGCCTTCCCCTTAAAACGCCACACTGAACGACCATCTACTTCCACTGTGCCATCCACTGTGCCGTCTACATCCACTGGACGCCTGCAACTCGCGATGTCGTTGGTTTATCTAGTGGGAGTCTTACCTACGCTACGTCTTCGATCCATGATCTCCACTCTAGAAATTTTCTTACCATTCGTTGCCAATTCTTCGAGTGATGTGGTCTGCCCATTTGGCAATGCAACTTGCAAATCTTGGCAGTTATGTTGGTAACTGTGGTCCTCCGACGGAAAAAAAAACGATGTACAATTTTAAACCTAGCGTAAATTGAAAGAGATGGTTACCACTGCTGGGATACAGGACACAGGCCTTTGCCCAGAGAGAGAGAGGGAGAGAGAGGATGGACCCTAATCCACCATGCTGGCCCAGTGCGTGTTGGTGAATGTTATACGTCTTTGAACTTTTGAGGTTCTTAGATATACCACTTTCCTCGCGATTTTTTTCTTCATCGCTCTTGGGTGGCGTCGAATCTACACATCATTTATTTAAGAACTAAATAAAACATTGGTGCAGGGCCGAGAATCGAACCGGGTGCCATCAGATTGTACAGTGCACATGCTACTGCCCGGCTACGGTCGCTCATCTCATAAATATAATGCAGTTGAAATTTAATTTACCTTTTATACAGGAACAAATATGCTGCTGCCAAGTTTTTTGTTCGTCTTGATCGGGGCCGCAGCAGCGGTACCTCACGATGAGCTGAGGGCAGATTTTGAGTTCCTGGATCGCAGCACAAACTTAGACGAGCCCGCCTACCGCCTCCGGGACAACGTGTACCCCAACACTATGAATGTCGATCTGGACGTCTACTTGGAAGAAGCCAGGTTCAACGGTATCGTGCGACTCGAGGTTGATGTAAGTATCTATCTCTTTCTTGAAACTTTTAGATTTCCCAAGTTTAAGCCCAAGTATCCTAACAAATACTGTAGGTGCAGATTTCCATTCCAATTCTAATGTACTAAAAATTGTTACATATTTTTATTATAAAAAAAACAAAGTACAAATGTTGTATAAACAGAATAATATCAAAATTTTATTTCCTGAATACCTTTTAAGCTCAACTTTAATAAATAAATAAAAACCTTATATTAGCTTACACATGACACAAACTTTTGAATAATTTTTCCTTTGTTACGAATTTTTAAGTATCGTATATCGTATCGTTGGGGAAACATAATTATTTCAATAAGAAACTCATTAAAACCCAATTGCTCAATTTTTTGAAGATGTTTGATTAAAAATAATCTTTAACACTTAATCAAGATTTTTGGTCTATTAAACGCTTGTAATTATTAATAACTATCATATCCGTTGAAACTTCTTAAAAAATGTATTATAGGATAAGGTAAGATCAATGGAATATGTTACTCAGGAAATTAGAGTATTGAAGGACTTATATATTATTATTAATTGTATAGTTTTAATGCACTTGTGTACCCAAATGTACTCTTGCCCAAATTTTTATCAGGTCATATTATCCGGCAAATAATAATCTCCAGTGATAAAGAAATAAACCGTCTTGATAATGATTAACGATAAAACAATTATTAATCATGCTGATTGATATACCAAGATAAACCGTAACTAAAACCAAATTTTGATAGAAATGACGTAAAAGCCCTTACTTTAAGTGGCCTTGAGACGTTAAGTGAGTAGGTATCGATGAGAATGATTATAATAATTATCGCTGTTTAAACTTTGAATGATAATCTTCTAAGTCTGCATGCTTCATCATCTACTACATCGTCATTTACTAACAGGCGGGTTGGAGGTCAAAAGCGGATTTATACGATATACAATGCCGATATGCTGACAAACAGCGTGTCGAGATGGACCGACGACATTGTGAGAGTCGCGGGTATCCAGTGGATGCAAAAGGCAGGCTGTCGTTCAGTGTTGAGGTTAAAGGGGGAGGTCTATGTTCAGCAGTGGACGTCTTCTGGCTGATGATGATGATGATGATGAGCTTGTCGAGACACGCGCATAGTAGGGTTCCGTATAATTCCGTATATAAATAATCCGTATATAATCCAATGGCATATAATTGTGCTCACATCCATAGTTCAGAAATTGGCATCTATAATAAATATTGAACAATGCTGCCCCACTAGAGAAACAGCAGTGAAAAATGATTCCTCCCCATTTCACATGTATCACAAGTGCCACTATATAATAAAAATAACTTATTTTACTACGTTTAAAATTGAAATATTTATGTACCGAAACAGTAATTGCAAATTGGAAATGCAAATTTGTATGCACTTATCTTAATAACTAAAGAAGTTAGAATGTTTTAAAAGATTAAGATCCACCAATCCGCATTGGGCCAGCGTGGTGGATATGGCCCAGTCACCCTTTCGAGGTAGGTTAAAAGTCCAGCAGTGGACTGTTAAAAGGCTGATTATGATAAAAGATTAAGCTGGACAGGCAGACGTCAGACATACAGCCCTCTGTATGTTGAGAAAGACTTTATGAATGCTTGAAGAAATTCTCTGTAAGAACAGACTGATGGAATTTCTTCATTCTGCATCTGTATGATTTTTTTTGGGAACAGTTTTGTTTTTTTGCAATTCTAGGAGTTTCTTATACTTATTTAACCGATTGTGGTATTATAAAAACTTTTGATCCTGATCGAACGGCACCAAAAATGTATTTGGTAAAAACTAAATTTTTAAGCAATATCTGAACCAAAGCAATAGCAATCAAAATTTGCCAAAAATCCATGGAATGTCTTCTCAAACTTTTCTTGTAGTCATAATGGTTAAGGTACATAAATGTTCTATATAATTAAAATGCGCTTATTTCCTGATGTAGATATCAAAGTAATAGCATCAAAACCACTATACAAAACTAAATTCACCATTTCAGTCATATTATTATTATTTACATATTTTTTTCTAATTATCCAATGTAATCTCAAACTTCCAGGTGCGCGAAGATAATCTCACCCAGATCGTGCTGCATCAGAACGTGGTAGCTATCACTGGCGTGAACCTTGTCACCGCCGCTGGTCAGCCTGTACCTCTCCAGTTCCCTGACCCCTTCACCACCGACAGCTATTACGAGATTTTGTTGATCAATCTTGCCGATCCCATCCCTGCTGGCAGTTACGTCATCACTGTCAGCTACTTGGGAAAGATCAATGAAAATCCCCTTGACAGAGGATTTTACAGGGGTTATTACTATTTGAATAACCAGCTTAGGTGAGTTATATAAATTAATTAAGAATCAAATTAATTATAAGTTTTTTTTACTGTTCAAGTGCCTTTATTAACTAAACAAAAGTTAATTCCCCGATAGTTACAATCTGGGTGTCTTCAAATCGGTGTGAATCGGTTTCTTCTAGGCAAGCGTGTTCCAACGTATACCGCATCATTGCTTAAAATCAGGCGAGATGGCGGTCAAAAAATAAGCCTATTATTTATTTTAAAAAATATAGACACAAAATTGATTATGAACGAAAACCTTGCTTAATAAATAATAAGTAAATTGTCAGGAAGTCCAGGGTTTGATATTTAAACATTATTATTCATAATTCAAAGTTATCTCCGGTTGTACAAAATAACATCATCGTCAGAGCCCGCTGCATGGTGTAATCTTTTTCGTCAAGTTTCCCTGTTTTGCAACTAAAATCTGAAACTAAAAGTCAGTTATATGTGAAACAAATTAGTAAATTATGACAATAAATATTAAAAGAATTAATCAATCACATCATTTCCTGAGAGCACTTTGTTGAGTCAAAGTGCTAAATAGATTAATTACAAATTAGCTTCAAGTCAACAATTTTTTGCGTTTTAGCTTTTGTTTCGGGTTAGGTTAGTCATTGACAAATGTATGTAGAGTAAAACTTCATACTAATATTATAAATGCGAAAGTGTGTTTGTTTGTTAGTTTGTTTGTTTCACTTTCACGCAGGAACAGAGCAAAAGATCGACGTGATTTTTGGGATGGGTATAGTTTGGGTTAGATATGCTACTTTTCATTATCATCATCATCATCACTACGCGGGTGAAACCGCGGGACGTAGCTAGTAAATAATAAAATTGATCCCTAATTCCTTATTGTACATAGTACGACGTTAAAGTGGAAACAAACTAGAGATTCGTCAAAGAAACAGTTTTGAAGTGTTTTCTACTTTATAAAAAGTATCTTCTACCTTGTTACAGATTATACGCCACCACACAGTTCCAGCCTTTCCATGCAAGGAAAGCTTTCCCCTGCTTCGACGAACCCCAATTCAAATCTCGCTACACCATTTCCATCACTCGAGACAGCAGTCTTAGCCAGTCTTACTCTAACATGGATATTGCTGAGACACAAGTGTAAGTAGTACTTATTTATTGAATTGTCCTTTTGTGTAGATACTTTTATTATATTATAATTTAATGTACTTGTTATTAAATGTTAGCCCTGAGTTATAAATTGATGTATTCATAAACTACCATATTTTATTTTATTTTTCCAGTCAAGGCACTCGCACTCGTGAGACTTTCTACCCCACTCCTATCATATCTGCCTACCTTGTCGCCTTCCACGTCAGTGACTTTGTGAGCACCAACTTGACCAGCACCGCTGCTAGGCCTTTCCAGATCATTTCCCGCCAGGGTGTACTTGATCAGCATGATTACGCTGCTGAAATTGGTAAGAATACTCTTAGATTATAATTCAGTACAAACACATCAAACAATCATCTTACGATATTAGAAGTACCATTTAATACCAAAAATATATAGATTCAAGACTACGTGTATTTCTAGACAAATTTTATTTTTGTAAAACTTTCGCAAAGTATTACAAGTTCCAAAACAGTGTATTTTTAAACAATGTTTTATTTTATGAGATCTTTATATCAATGTTCATCCCAGATATCCCCATGAGCCTAAAATTCTGAAAATTATTGTGCGTACTAAAATATTGAGTACTTATTAATTGTGTTGTATAGTTACTCTGCCAATGATTTACTTCTTAATTTTAGGCCTCAAGATTACCAGTGAGCTTGACGACTATTTTGGAATCCAGTACCACGAGATGGGCCAAGGTGTTCTTATGAAGAACGATCACATTGCTCTACCTGACTTCCCTTCCGGTGCCATGGAGAACTGGGGAATGGTAAACTACAGGTAAAACTTAATCAATCATGCACAGCTTTTTTGTATGTATAGCAAGTTAAATTCATGCCAACATCTTATTTCAGAGAAGCTTACCTACTCTACGACCCTCAAAATACGAATGTCCTCAACAAGATCTTCATTGCCACTATCATGGCGCACGAGCTAGCCCACAAGTGGTTCGGCAACCTGGTGACTTGCTTCTGGTGGAGCAACCTGTGGCTTAACGAGTCTTACGCCAGCTTCTATGAATACTTTGGTGCTCACTACGTATGTATTTGAATACAAATCAATTCTCTAAAATGCAATTAAATTTAGCTTATCATCATCACCACCAGCCCTGTGTAAACCACTGCTACTGAGCAGTGGGTAAGGTTTCCTTTTGTTTATGCCACTCTCCCCGGTTTTTCGCTAGTCGTATCCACTTGTTTTCAGCATTTATTTTGATGTCGTTGATCCACCTCAACCTCTGGCAAATTTTGTTTCAAGTCCTATATATAAAAAAAACATCATCATCATCATAATCAGCCTTTTAACAGTCCACTGCTGGACTTTTAGCCTACCCCCGAAAGGGTGATTGGGCCATATCCACCACGCTAGCCCAGCTGCGGGTTGGTGGATTCACATGCGCCATTGAATTTCTTCTCCTTACGCAAGCAGGTTTCCTCATGATGTTTTCCTTCACCGAAAAGCCAGTGGTATGAAAATTCGTACATAAACTCCAAAGATCTCATTGGTACAAAAAATATATTTATATAATTAACACTCGTTATAGGTATATGACAACACACATTATTCAAAAGTTATTTTTCATCCCTTATTCTCCCTGTTTAATTAATCTCTCTTTCAGGCTGATCCCAGTCTTGAGCTCGCTGACCAGTTCGTTGTAGACTACGTTCACAGTGCACTGAATTGGGATGCAAGTGCAGGCGCTACCC
Organism: Agriopis aurantiaria; assembly: GCA_914767915.1. Classification (NCBI taxonomy): domain Eukaryota; kingdom Metazoa; phylum Arthropoda; class Insecta; order Lepidoptera; family Geometridae; genus Agriopis; species Agriopis aurantiaria. The sequence goes on along the minus strand of OU611991.1, from coordinate 4,123,053 downwards.
CCATGAACTGGACTGGTGTCGTCAACAACCCCTCCATCAGTTCCCATTTCAGTACCACTAGCTATGCTAAAGGAGCTTCTGTTCTGAAGATGTTGGAGCATTTCGTTGGAGAGAGGACATTCAGAAATGCACTGCGTTACTACCTCAGAGACAAGTAAGTTTGTAATTATATGCTAAAATTTGTTTTTAAATACTAAATATATCATAATAAAACTCTAATAAAATCAAAAATTAATCTCTCCATATTATTTTAGTGCGTATGAAATTGGAACCCCCGAGGACATGTACAATGGCTTCAGACAGGCTTGCACTGAGGACTTTCAGTTCGTACGAGACTACCCTAATGTTGAGATTGGAGAGGTGTTTGACTCCTGGGTCCAGAACCCTGGTTCTCCTGTGGTTAACGTCAATGTTAATATGGAAACTGGTGTAATAACCCTTACTCAGGTTTGTTATGTTCTTTTAAAAAGTGACAAAATTGTGTTGCTTTTACTTTAGTCAAATTTCTTGGAAATAATTATTTGAATTATGGATTCACTATTTATTTTGACAGCAACGCTTCCAATTGACTGGGACTCCAGCAGCAACTCTCTGGCACATCCCGATCAGCTGGACCCACAGTGGAAACCTAGACTTCAGCAGCACCAAGCCTGCATTTGTCCTCTCCAGTGACACCGTTACAATTCAGAACAATCCTGGACACAACTTCGTAATTTTGAATATTGCTGCGTCAGGTGTGTTTAATCAAATAAAATTATCAGAAAAGCGACAAACTAAGGCCCGTTTTCTGAGGTGGTTTGTCAATGGTTATAATGGGTATAACTTTACAAATTACGATTTTGAACACGCAATTATAAGTTATACTTCGTTAACTACTACTACTATTTATTGATTTGATGGCTATCAAACCATCCATTTTCTCTTCAAATCACAGTGAAAAATATACGAAGTTTATCTTAAAAATAACTTCGAGGAACCAATAGCTAGCGATAAAATATCTGTGAACTTCAGAAACCGGGCATAAGAGCCTTATAGATCTTTGTGGGGTTTCGTTGCTCAACACAGAACTTTTATACTAACATCCGTCTGTCCGTCCATCTGTTTATCCTAGGCTATCGAAACATTTGTTTACTTAATCACCGGTATGAAATTTGGTACCATTATTATTTTAGACATAGGTCTCAATTTTAATAGAGTAAAAATGTCGTAATATTCATTTTCAGGATAACGCATACGTCTGAAATGCAGATCAAATTTAATTTGATTAAATTTATTTTTCATTTCGTCAATTTGTCTTTTCGTTGACCAGGGCTTTTAAAATACAGTTAAGATATACAATATGCCCCGTCAAGTGACTCACGATGAGTCTTTACCTTATACTTTTAAATATAAATTAAAATAAACATAATCCGTCTAACTACAAAAGATTTAAACACGCCTTAGACAAGTGTTTAGCATATTTTTCGCAGTGAAACAATTGCTAAACACATGTCTAAAGCGTTCTTAAATCTTTTGTGGTAAGACGGTATACTTTTAACTTTGCACGCTAGATTACGGTGGAAATGTTTGCTTCTAAAATGAGTTTAATCGCAATGCAATACAAGCTTTTTAAATAATTTAAAGTATTCTTTGAAATCAGGCAAGATGGTGGCCAAACTTAGATCAAATCTGTGTAAAAAATACGAATAGTTTCATAGTTCAGGGGTTATTTACCCTAGAAAAATTACCTACGGTCAATGCCTCAATAGGATGATGTGGCAAACATTACATGAATTTGATAACAAAACAAACATCTATGAGGTAGTCGCAAAGTCGCAATCGACTCTAAAACTCTTTAATGTTATATTTTTTAAATATTTTGTATAGAAATGTATTGCGCAATAGTATGCATTAAAAAGATGAGCAATTTTACATGAATTCAGGAGGGCAGTTCTCAATTTGCTCTTTTTTTTTGTATCCTGATTACTCCGCCATTTTTGAAACGAGTTACGTGATACTGTTTTATTATGTAGTAAAAGCTATCAAGGTCTGTCCAAAAAAAAAACTTTGGCTCAGTAGTTTTTACCAGCTACAATAATATTAAATATATTTGTGCAAGCGCTTTATGTAATATCAATAATTTTGTTTGAGCGCTTACTAATATTGTTGTTTTTTATACTGATAATTATTATACATTTGTAGGTTTGTACCGTGTCAACTACGACGACCACAACTGGGAAATGATTGCTTCCTACCTCCGTGGTAACAACAGGGAAAGGATCCACAAACTCAACAGAGCTCAGGTAATTAATCAGTAATAATTTCTTATATATTGGCGATTATTGCGTATTAAATTTAAATACTTCACACGGGTTTTATCGCGTGTATTTTACATTATTTTTAATCTGCGTTAGCGACTACTGCGTACATAGAGAACGTTTTAACTATAAATTATTGGCGTTTCTTGTAAATAATTTTATAATATTTCTATAGACATCCATCATTTAGTTTAGCTGAGACCACGGACACTGCAAAGTATACGAAACGTCAGGTATTAAAATAATGTAAAATACATGCGATAAAAACTAACGGCCACGGTTTAATTTTAATTCATCTATACATGTCATATTTACATAACATAATATAGATCAAGTACTGTATATAGTAAGTATATAACTTCTACATTACTCGTTCGTTCTACATACTTCGTTATTCTACTGTAGAAGAAAGATTTGATATTTTTCTATTTTTTTTATTTTTTTATTTTTTAATTTGTGATTTTATAAAACGTATATCTTTATCGTTCTTCAGATTGTCAACGATGTTCTCCACTTTATCCGTGCTGGTAATATCGCAATCACACGAGCATTTGATGTTCTTTCCTTCCTCGAAAACGAAACTGACTACTACGTCTGGGCCGGAGCATTGGGCCAACTTGATTGGATCCAGAGAAGGTTCGAGCATCTGCCCAATGGTCATAAGGAATTTACTGTAAGTAGACAAAACACAATTCCTGCATCCAAAAACAAAACTAAATATCTGTTGTTCAAATTATATAGCTACACTATATTATTCACGAGTTACTAGAACTATTCAGTATTTTTTTACAAAGTCATTATTTAATTATTAATGTTTTTGTTAAATTTTATCATACAAATAATGCATTATTTTATTTTAAAATTTGACCAAAGTTTTATTAGTGCATTTTGAAAACATGTCTACAAGACCCTATCATAATCATCATATTTTGTTTCTAGGATTACTTACTCAGATCAATCGACACCGTAGTTCGTCACCTCGGCTACGAGGAGCGTGCTACTGACTCGACCTCCACTATCCTCAACAGAATGCAGATCATGAACCTCGCTTGCAACCTCGGCCATGAGGGTTGCATTGCTGACAGTCTTCAAAAGTGGAGGGCTTGGAGAGCTAACGAAGATGAGTTGTAAGGATTGAACAATTCTACCTAAACCAATAGAATATTTATTGGTTAATTTTGCACTCAATTCATTAGTAGGAGTAATTTATATTACATTGGAAGATCGACATTTTATGAAGTTTTTATTGACACGTTTTTAAGTCTATCTGATTGTATCTAAATTCTGTAACTTTAAATATGGTTAAGAATTGTATGGTGATGCAATGTTTACTTTAAGACGTGGCACATTAAGTATTTTATAAAAGTTTTACTTGTTTTTTTATATCTAAAATATTGTTTAAAACACTAATTGTTGTTTATATCAATCTATTTCGTAACAATAGCTTCACATTCTACAGGGTTCCCGTAAACATGCGCCGCTATGTCTACTGCACTGGCCTCCGTGAAGGTGACGCTACCGACTACGAATTCCTGTACAACAAGTACAACGCCTCTGAAAACACCGCTGACATGGTCGTCATCCTCCGTACCCTCGCATGTACTAAGGATGAAGCTTCTTTGAACCAGTGAGTTAAAACTTTTTGCTTTAACCATACTATCATCATAAGTCCTGTATTTCTCATTGCTGGGCACATGACTCTTTAGTTGTGACGAAGTCATCTCGATACCTTACCAGCCACATCCATCCACATGTTTTCTTAACACATTTTTAAACACGAATCAAACTACCCAAACTTTATAAGTTTACTGAAAATTTGTTTAACATTCTGATAGTACCATTGTTAAATTATTAACTTTTATTTTGGCAGTCATAATTTGTTTCATTGTTTCTCAAATAGTTTATTAATATGGTCTATCTAATAAAAAAATAACAATATGTTGTGTTAAATTTAAAGCCTTCCAAATTTTCCAATCCAAGATTATGGTTAGATTGGTTAATACATCATACAATTTTACTTGTTATACAAACAACTTTATAACACCCATATTTTACAGCTACCTGCAGCAGTCGATGTATAACGATAAGATTCGTATCCATGACAAGACCAATGCCTTCAGTTTCGCCCTCCAAGGCAATGTAGAGAACCGACCTATCGTTCTCAACTGGTTGTACCAAAACTTTGATGAGATCAGAGAGACGTAAGTTTCGTTTTTGTACTTACTAGCTTTAAGAGTTTTAAAGTCAACTCACTTATTAACTAGCTGTGCCTTGTTTTGGCCAAAATTTTTCTGTTTACCTCATTTTTTGAGACAGAAAACTGTTACATTTTATTTGTATAATATTTACTCCTTCCTTGCCTAATATCATTGAGATTTGTCCATCTGTTCAATTGTAAAAAAGGTATCAAACAGAAATAAATCCTTTCACAGTTATGATTTATGTATTATAATATTGTGATTGAAAGCAGCATTTTAAATAAAGTGATTTATTGCTTTAGATACGGTGGTGCGGCTCGTCTTACTATCTGCATCAACGCCGTCGCTACTTTCTTGACTGATTTCTCTGACATCCAAGAGGTAAGATTCGTTCAGAATCCTAGAAAATATAGTTTAGTTTACTGCGGTTTTCTATTTTTTGAGAGTCTTGGAAGATCCGTGTTGTGTATGGCTAAATACATTTTTTTGCAATGCAATACGAATCGTGATTTTTTAAACTCTTCTACGAAAAATTCTTACGCTTCAATTTTTTCGAGGTTTTTTTTAATTCAACATATGTGTATAAAAGCAAAGATCTCTGGAGGCCTTTGTTCAATAGTGGACGTTTACTCTATGATGATGATGATGTGTGTGTGTGTGTATAAAAGCATTTTTTTACTGAAATTCATTCCACACCAAAATTTTCGCAGACGATGTTTGTGTCTGTATGTCAACTTACAGTACTGCGAACTTTCATTCAAAATGATGTTTGATTACATAATCGTGAATACACATAGATTATTTAAATTAGTTTTTTGTATGTCTAATTTGTATATAAATTCATATAGATAATTTTAGAATAGTTTTATCAGAATTTTGGGTATCAAATGAAATGGTTTGCTAAGAATATTACGAAAAATAAAATGACGTCACACTAATTTCAATATGGTGTCCACTCCACGATGGTGGACACAGTTTTCTTAACTACCATAATGATAATAATTATGTGTATCAAATGAAAGGGTTTGCTTCGAAGAATACGCAAAGCTTGTTTAAAAAAGGGGGTTTTTTAATAACCATTTTATCTATCTTACAGTTCCAGACTTGGGCTTTCGCTAACCAAGTGGCTTTGGGCGAGTCCTTTGCCAGTGCCAGAAACGTTGTAACCGCTGCAATTGCAAACCTCGGATGGGGCAACGCTAACGCTCCTGAAATCTACAACTTCCTGCTGGAGAACAGTGGTGCTGCCTCCATTGTTGCACCAGTCATTCTTCTGTTAGCCGCCATGTTTGCGCATTTCATCCATTAATGTAATTTATTTCTAAGTAACTTTACTGTGCCTTGTTCAATAAAAAGTCTGTCCAAAAAGAGAACCGTCGTGGCAGAATGGTGAATTAACATTTTAGTCGGCATGTATGTGAACATACCTACCTATATGGTAGCACCAAGGTAACACCGACTACTAGTGATAACTGAGTAGGTACCTACCAAGTATCAAAAATTTTTAGTCATGCTGGCAATGACAGAGCAGTGTTTTCAACGCAACTAAAACAGTAAATTGGCACACGCACGACCTCTAACCTACGACGCTTCTCTTTTTGCGCAGACTCTAATTAAGCAATAGATTTATTTAATTTTATTTGAGCAGTGATTGAAAATAAATGTTACCCACCTAAGTTTTGGAGGAGCTGCATCGTTGATTCCAATTTATTTCTTAACATTGATAATAAACGATGTTTACCATATACAGGTATTATGTTTTATTGATTTATTTTCCGACGGAACAATATGCAACGTCATAGTAGCCAGTAGTAGGTATAGTATGTTATTAAGTTTTTAAATAATAATGGTAGTCTATTTTTTTTTATAGAACCAAAATATTGTTGACTCTTTTGTATTGGGAAAATTTGTCAGTGCTGTGGGTTTTTCACTGGAAAGTGGCCTTAATAATTAAACCAAATACAAGCTAACTAACAAATACCCCACATAAAAACCACAAAAAACGCTTTGTAATAAAAATCACTTGAACATTGATATTATAAATATGTACTTTGCATTAAAATGACTGTAACTAGCCCAAACTCTGAGTTTACTAGTATCCATTTAAGAGTTCCGTAAGCGTACTATCTTTCAACTCCATCTTCAGACCAATTCAAATTCGGGACATTCGGGACATTTTTTTTCTTTTTCGGGACATTTTTTCACACACGGTCATCTGACCCCAAACTAAGCAAAGCTTGTGATATGGCTGCCGGAAACTGATATACATACATATTAAAGTTTTAAATACATACTTAAATATATATTAACAACCAGATATAGAACAAACAGCAAATGTTCATCACATAAATGTTTGTCCTAGGTGGGAATCGAACCCACGCCCCCAAGCTCAGAAAGCAGGTTCACTATCACCTCGACCAACGGGCTATCTTAAATTGAATGGTCAAATGCTCTCTGATGAGAATTATCACGCGCGTAAACGAGATATTATATTGAATTTGGCTAATTTTAGCATAACAGACGTGTCAGAATAAGACACATGAATTTATACATGTCTCATTAAAGAATAGAAAAGAAAAATAATAACTGGTCAAGAGCGTGTTGAGATCATAATTATGCGTGTCTCGACACGCTCTTCCGTAACCAAAACCATATAATTGTGGTAACATTCTTAGTTTAGAAATTGGTTGCCAGGTATAGAAAAATTCAAACGAACTAATTGGTGGGCTTAGCCAAATTTCAGCAATACATCTCTGAATAGTGAAAGGTTTGTATTGTATAAAGTATACAATACAATACAATAGGTATGGTTTAGTTAAAAACAAAATACTAGGAAATTATTCTTTGTTTCCATAGTATTGGAACTATTGGATCATTTTACAATAAGGTCAATTATTTTTGAGCTTGAGCGTCTCGAATTTATTACAGTTTTATTAATTTAACTCAAAAAGTTACATGTTTCTATGTCTAATAGTTCAAAAGGGGGGACTAAGTTTTTGCCATTAATAAATAATAATAATAAATAAATATTGTTTATTTTCTAAGCATAAATTACATGGACATTAACACAGAATACAAACAGAAGTAGAAAGTAACACAGTATTAAAAAGATAAATAAAAAAGAAGGTTAATGAAATACATTACTAAATCAGATATTCTGTACGGTACCAATGGGCCCCAAACTAGGCAAAGCCTGTATCTTGGTGGCCCAAACCCCATTCTGGTAGGTCATATTTTGCAAAAGATACAACTACACAAAATAGTAATCTATGAAACCTTACCTTCATTTTAAAAGACCTATTCTACGATGCCACACACAAGAGGGGGTGAGCAAATATTTTTTATTCTCTATTTCACACGTACCAGGACCTAAGCAATTTTGTAACTAAGCTAGTAATTTTTATACTTTTTAAATTGAGATCTATACTGAAACTGTAATTATACAAAGTGTCTTGCACTTATCTTAATAACTACTAGCTTGAGTATAAGGCAGATCTAAACTACATACTATCAAATTCCCAAGGCAAAGAGCTACATGGACAACAGTTAGTTAGGCGCGAACCGATGATTGCGTTGGTCTCTCAAGGTCATGCCAATCAGGAATGTAATATTTCAATTGATTAAGAATGTTATATTTTATTGAAAGATTGTAAAAACCGATAACTTTGATATAAAGTATAAATTAATAATGCGATAATATGTATTTATCTAACAGCAGAATCCTTTTTATTGACTTGCTGAGATAAATTAATCACAATTAAAAACAGCTAAATACATTTTAATCAGTAGCCATCGTGCATCGGGTGTAGTTTGAGGACATTTTTGCTAACAAGTGAGTATTTTGTTACTGTTTTGAATTATCTCACTCTGCAAATATAGAAATATTTGTCTTTACCTGCAACATTGTGTCTAGCAAAATATTTTGCATATTGAGTACTGGCGTGAGACGTTTTATAAGTGCTTCGTTTAGCTACAAACGCGTTTAGCCGTTTTCGAAATTTTCCTTGTGATCGGATTTGTATGCTTCATAACCCTGAAAAGTGTCATAAACTGGACTTTGATTACTATAGCTATCATAAACTATTACAAAAATCATTACACTTACGTTATGTTTATCGGTAAAGACGAGCTACCACTTTCGGAGAGGATTAGAGCTCCGTCATCAGCGAATATGCACGCTCGGAGACAAAAAATGCTCAACGTGCCAAAAAAAGAAACCAGACAAATGAGTATATATTATATATATATATATATATATATATATATAAGGAGGGTTGAAATATAGACGAAAATAAAATAATCTCACCCAATATATTGGCTGACTTATAAGTCAGTCTGTAATGTGTACGACGTGTGATGTGTAAAATGCACGTGTGGAATGGTAGAATTGCAATTGTAGCATGCTGTCACTAACATAATTGCGCTGTCATTCCTTGGCTCTGCTAGGCCTTGCAACCCAACTCAGTTATAGTATCAAGTTTTTTACTTCATTAAACGAAAAGTTTTTTTTTACTTCTACAGAAAACGGCACACTGGTTTTCAATTCAAGTTGCTTGCCTAGTCAAAGTTGTTTAACTTTATCCCACAGCATTCCCGAAGAGGGACTATATAAGATAAGTTTTTCAAAAGGGCTGTTAATAGAGCCTTTTTTTTTATTTATTTTTTTAACTTTTTAATAGAGCCTTTAAAGGCTAGCAACATATTTTTGATGGCCCTGGTGTAACCACCATGACCCGTTAGCTTTTTTGCTACCTATATCATAAAAATTCCGCATTCATAGTTATACCTCTTAAAATTAGGGCAGAATATGCATTTTATAATGAACATAATGCCTAAAGGGAATTAATAAAAAATTCCATGAAGGCAGATGGAACTTTTTGTAGATAAATAATGAGACAAGAATCAAACTCCAGTTTTAAATACGTTGCAACTTGCAATGTACTTGAAGGGCCTTAGAGTACTTTTATTCTAAACAAATACCTGCTTTTTCAGAAATGTCCAAACTTCTTGTCTGTGCTCTGAGCTTAATGCTATTAGCACTTGCCAATGGTGACGATGACCTTCCACTGTGGACCAGAGAGTTTGATCCTACCGTTCACCTTTCTGAAGCCATTAGTAGAAATACTGACGAGAAGGTTTACAGACTACCCGAAAATGTGATCCCATTGGAATACGATATTTATATCGATCTTTTCTTTGCTGAAAGAACAGACAGACCATTTAGTTATGATGGATATGAATACATTAAAATTCAAGTAAGTGTTTTATTAAATTGAAACATTAAAATACGCAACCCATTTCGTTAATTAATAACCAAATAATATGTTTCAGGCTGTGGAGGAGAATGTTACTCAAGTGGTTCTCCATTCCAATGTTGACAGAATCAATGCAATTTCCTTAACATCTGAAGCAGGCCCTGTACATTTAAATAATTTTGAGCCTTATACACTAGAGCCTCAGTACCACTTCTTGAAAATAAACTTAGGACAGACTTTGAATGTTGGTGAAAACTATACACTCTTTATTGATTACTCTAGTACCATGAATGATGGTCCTATGAAACGAGGAATTTGGAAGGGATTTTATATTGATGAAAATGGTGTTGAAAAGTAAGTTATAAAAAATATGATGTGTGACGTAATGTGTGCATGTCATAATTATATCTTCCCATTTTGTTTATAATACAGGAAAAACAAAACTAGTTGTTTCCATAGTAAAATTAATGTTATTTAGCGGTGATAAAAAAAATGGGCTACATTCAAACGTCAATTAAGCGTGAATAAACAAAATGTTACTTTATTTTGTTTTTGCATAACAATGATTCTAACGCCTTTTTCTTCACCTTTCAATTTCTGCCAGCAAGAAATTGACAGCGCAGTAATACATACAAAATTAACTTAACAAGCGAGTAATATTGCAAGTCTTAAACAAAAGCTTCAAGACGTCAAGTTTAAGCTACACTAATTAGCTTGCTTGTAGCTTGTGTAAATGTCAATTGAAATCTTATAAGGTCAAAATGTTTTTGTTTACAGAATTTATGCGGCAACACATTTCCAGCCCTACAATGCTAGACAAGCATTCCCTTGCTGGGACGAACCTCTTTTTAAATCAGTTTTTACTCTCCATCTAACTAAGCCCGCGACTTATTTGGGCACTTTCTCGAATACCGGTGCCAAATCTATGCGTTTGTAAGTAAAATTAGCTTTAAAAAATATTTAATATTTAAATTTTTAATTTTTATTACCAACAAAAAAAATATTTATTGTTTGAGGTTAACCACTTACTGTTTTAGCAGGAATGGAGACCGCGTTCAAGACGACTTTTACCCAACACCAAAAATGTCTTCCTACCTTGTCACTTTCTTGGTCAGTGAGTCTTTCAAAGTCATTGCCGAGGACACCTCATTTAACCCTCATATAAGAATAATTGGTAGATCAAATACCGTTGGTCTTGGAGATCACGCACTGGAACTAGCAGTAACATTGACCAAACATTTTGATGAATACTTTGAAATGCCTTACGAATCACTTGATCCTTACCTCTTGAATGATCACATCTCGTCCCCCGATTGGGCTTCAGCTGGTACTGAAAACTGGGGAATGGTCAGTTACAGGTGTGTTTTTTAAAAACTAATAATTCATAATGCTATTTTCATATTCAGCAATTGCTTATTCAGCTCTTTTTAAGTGTTTTTATAGGTGATTTGAAATAATTTCATTTCTTATTCCAGAGAACTATATCTTATCATTGACCCTGCTGAAACAATTATGAGTATTGAACATTATGCTGCCACACTCGTTTCACACGAGCTTGCTCATAAGTGGTTTGGCAACTTAATAACTTGCTACTGGTGGAGTAATACATGGATAAACGAAGGTTTTGCTAGTTACTTTGGCTACATTGCTGCGCATGCCGTAAGTTTGAACTATACTTATATGTAGACATAAGAATAATTACATTGAAATAAAAACTCAGCTATTAGTTGTAGGTAAGTACCACCTGTATTATTACTTAATTTGGAACTTTTGCTTGATATGAAAATAATAATAGAATATAAAATATTGATTTTTATAAGTTCAACAAATGTCACCAGTTTGAACAAAAACTTTTTCCAGACATTCCCGAAATATGAACTTCACGAGCACTTCAACTCCCGGTACCTCCAGAACTCTCTCTCATTCGATTCTGGTGCCGGTACTGTTCCTTTGAACCATGACGTCAACACTCCTGCGCAAGTCACCGGTCATTTTGGTACCATCAGCTATTCTAAAGCCGCCGCCTTTTTGAGAATGACTGTCAACATCATTACGCCCGACAGCTTTAGGAAGGCTTGTCAGTACTTCTTGAAGGACAAGTAAGCTAATGTCATCCTTTTGTTTGTAGAAAATAATTAATTATATTTACAACTTAGTAGGTACCTATCATTATTTTCGATCCAACCGGGAAAGTATGGTGTGTTAATGATATGACTACCAGTGGTATGTAATAGTTAAAAGTGATGATAAAGATACCACTGACACTTAAAATACGTTTCTGATAATATTTGTTAAGAGTAAAAACTTAATTAAAACATTATTTTTAGTGCTTTCGAGCCTACTGACCAATACGATTTATTCGATGCATTCAAGAAAGCAGCAGATGAAGATGGATCTTTGGCTATTTATGATGGCTTTGATTTTGAAGAATACTATAGAATATGGGTTAACGAGCCAGGTTACCCAATACTGGAAGTAAACGTCGACCATGCTACTGGACTAATAAGCCTTAAGCAAGTAAGAACAATTATTTGAATGTCTACAAGCAATGCATATTTTTGCAACAGTAAAATCTGCAACAACTTGCAGAATAATATAATTTAACTGCTAGTATTTGTCCGCGCAGGAGCGGAATATTCATGTAAAGAAACAGCGTCTCAGCTTTTGAAGATTTCATTTTTAAATGAATAGTTGCTTTAGAATATTCTGTGAATATTATATAGCTTATGCAATCTATATTGCTATTTTTGTAGAAATGTATTTGGTACATAATAAAATTATATTCGTTAAATTAGACTGTCCGTTTTTAGGAAAGGTTCTTCCTTAGTGGCGCGAACCCTACTGGGCAAATATATCCGATACCTATTACGTACTCGACTAGGACCAATCGAGACTTTGCAAATCTTAGACCTATCATGATGATGGCAGGAGAAACAGCGGAATTAACAAAGACTGCTAGCGAAGAATGGGTCATATTCAATCATTTGCAACACGGTGAGTTGTAGGTCACCAACATTGGACGTCGTAGGACGTGGTTATTTTTTTATGGAATTGTTTAGATTGACGTATATATAACTTAAAATATATAAACATAAAATCAAACTGTATTTGAAATTTTCAGCACACTACAGAGTAAACTATGACGACAAAACTTGGGAATTAATCACTGAAGCTTTGCTTGATGACCCAGAATCGATCCATTATTTGAACCGTGCTCAGGTGAGTATTATGAAATGACTTTACCTGAATTTCGGGAAGTTTAGCATTCCATTTCATACTATACAAAGTCAAATAAATTTTTGTCATAGTATTTTTATTTACTTTATCGTACTTAGTACGAGTATAATGTATTTTTAGTGATTATCTCTCTATTTATTACACTTCGTATTTTTATCGATCTTTTCTAGTATTTTTTTTGTTGTACTCGTTTCTTGTAGTTTTGTTAACATAATGTTTTGACATGATATACTTAATTTGTTTAATTTCAGATTGTCGACGATGTATTTGCTCTAATGAGGTCTGGTAGAATGACTTACAGCTACGGCTTTAACATCCTTCGTTTCCTAAGCTCCGAGACCAACTACCACGTGTGGGACCCTGCCATCACCGGCTACACCTGGCTCAGGAACCGACTTCGCCATCTTCCTGACAGCCAGGCTGAGTTTGATGTAAGTTTGAAGTAATATTTGTATAGGCTTAATTTCTTCCTATGCTGATGTCGGTTGCATATTAGGTCGGTATTAAAAATTAATACATTGCATTATAATTATTATTAAGAACTGCACGACGCTGATAATCAATTGTGTGAGATTATGAATAGGTATACGGCGCACACGCATATATTTATATGCATGACCGACGACGTCAGAGACCGACGCCAGTGTATATTAACTTAGTGTTGTGACTATTGAAGACTTCTCCAATATTTATAAAATAAAAATTTACAAAATTTAAATTATTACTTTTAATAATATTAGTGTAGATTGGCGTACTTCCAATAAAAGAAATATTTTGTTTAACTTTTATAATTGCAAATCACATGTATCTTTGACTGCAACAAGCTGGAAACTAGTTTTGTAATTATACAGAACTTCTAGCTATGCTATGTATATTTTTTTCTATTCCAGGCTTTTGTCCTAAGCCAGTTGGAGTACGTGATTGGATACTATGGTTTTGATGTGGCAGCAAACGAGACTCCAACTGACAGTTTGACTCGGCAATCAGTCTTGCACTTCGCTTGCATGCTTGGCCACATCAAATGCATCCAGGAGTCTTATGACAGATTTGTTGCAATGACAGTCAACGAAAGGTACGTAATCTCTACGGTAAATACGCACGTGGGTTTGATAATAAGGTGTAAAAAATAGAAACAAAAAATTAACTACCTGTTTTCAAAATGCAAAACACTAGTCATGTGCTTGAACAAAATTATTCATATAATTTTGAGATAAATGACCGTTGCAAAGTTAATAAAAAATTGTGAAACTATTTTAAAAGCTTTTTATACATAATAAAATAAAGAATCACGTAAATCGACTCACAATATGTTGAAGTAATCGGTGTACATACAAATACATTAATACCCTTTCTCCTGAAATTGGTCAAAAATGTATCGGTTTTCTTTTTAGTGGTAAACAAAATGCACTCGATAATGAACTACTAGTAAACGCAGCCTGTGTTGTAAAAATATAATCGATTATAGTAAAATAATAATATTACAATTATTTGGGGCCTTGATTTTATTTTGATGGTATTTTTTATTTCATATTTCAGGATTGATCCTAGAATCCGTCGTAATGTCTACGTGACTGGCTTGAGAGAGGGTGACAGGTCTCACTACGATTTCCTACTGAACAGGTACCGAGAATCTAACTTTGCCAATGACCAACTCGAAATGCTGAGGGGACTGGGCGCAACGAGAGACCCTGAATTGTTAACGCAGTGAGTAACATCCAAAATGGCCTACACCAATTATAGTAACATTTATTTATTGGCATTCTGGTAATTATATGACAACATGTATGGCTTATTAGTAAATCATCTGCTTCAAGATGGCAAAAACAACTGATCACCATAACTTCTAACTGTACACACAAATAGCACCATCTTTTGTTGAATAAACGTAATTGCATTTGTTTTTACCACTCGATAAAAGGTGGCACCACATTGTATGTGTAAAAGTGTATCCGCCATCTATCGTAGAATAAAAATATGTCGTATGATCCTCTCTGTCTTGCGCATGGTCACGTTTTTTTGTAAAGGAAAATATTGTAAATGTTATTTCTTATTTCTGTCCTTACTCTGTGGAGCAAGAGATCCCAGGTTTGATTCAAGGCGAGGAAGATATGAGAAAGATGCATTTAAAGATCTTCTTTTGGTCTGTGTGTTTGTTGTGCTTGTCTTTGTGTGATATGGCATCTCCGATACAAGGAATTTATTGTAACAATGTATTCTGTCTATCATAGTGCTAACAGACGCTTGAACGCGGCTGACGGACCGCCGTCCAACCAACGGGAGAGAAAGAGTGAGAATATCATATTTCCCTCTCTTTCTCTCCCATTGGTCAGACGGCGGTTGAGGTCAGCCGCGTTTGAGCGTCTATTACCACTATAAGGTGCGTTACGCATATCTTTTATTATGTACTAGTTGCGGCCCGTGGTTTCACCCATGTGTACGTACCCTCAGAAATTATTAATTTTTTGGATATAAAAATTCTCCCGACCGATTTAGTAGCTATTAGAGCTCCTTCGTCAAGGAACATGGGCGCTCCCGGAAACGCTCGGGCGTTCAAAAAAATCACAACGATCCGGTACTTTCTTGCTCTGTTGCAACGAGAAAGAGGAACAAACACACTTTTGTACATTCATCATCACATCACATTGTAAATTTAATTAGTATGATCATTTTAATTAACGTCATATTTGCAGCTATCTGGAGCTATCATTGACAAACGAAGTGAGAACCCACGATAAAGTGAACGCTTTCAACTACGCATTGTTGGGTAACCCAGAAGGAGTCTACACTGCTTTGGAGTTCGTAAAAAACAACATAGATGCTATCAGAGTCGCGTAAGTAGCATATAAATATTTTATGAGATCTTGTAAGTGTATCAGTCACAGGTTATTTTCTTTAAAATCTTAATGATATATTTGAAAATACTGACAATTTACAAACGGTAACCTGCACAACAAGTAATGTTGATGATGATGTGAAATCTATTTACTGATATTCCATTATGAAAAAGTGCAGGCTACTATTTTTATTCATTCCCAAATGACCTGTATGGAAGCTAGCTAGTTGCTATTTTGCCTAACAATCATCATGATCACCATCATCATCATCAGCCCTGAGTGACCCACTGCTAGGTATAGGCCTCCCTTTGTTTATGCCACTCTCCCCAGTCTCTCGCCATTCGCATCCACTCGTTCCCGACAGTATTTCTGATGTCGTCAGTCCATCTCATACTCGGTCGGTCTGTGTTCCGCCAACCTAATCTCGGCCATCACGCGGTTATTACTGTATACCACCTCCCATCATTACGTCTGGCCATGTGTCCTGCCTAGTGCCACTTAAGTTCCTTCACCCTTTATACGACGTCTGCAGCTTTGGTGTGACGTCGTATCTCAGTGTTTCGGATACGGTCCTGCAATTTGATGCAATTTTTTTCGCTCCATGGAGCGAGCCATGCTACCTACCACGGCTACCATGGCTTAATTAATATAATAATATTATGTAAATTGAATAAGTCACAGTTTTTTTTAAATTCCAGATACATTGAGGATGCTCCAGCGACACCAGTACATTCAGTATTCTCAAATATAGCAGCATATTTAGATGAACCTGGACTAGTTGAAGTAAGCAAAGATATTTTTTTTTTTACTTTTTGATTTAAAAATAATAGTAAAAGAATTATAATAGATTATAATAAAAACGAAAGCTACAACCATCGTCAGGTAGCATGCTTAAAAAAAATATGCAACTCCACGGTCTCCAGGTTTTGTGACTAATTTTGTTACTTTTAATGAATTTACTTATGCTATACACAATACTGGGAGAGGAAAGTTATTCAAGGTTAAGTTTTCATGTTTATTATGATAGCAGTTTGCACATAGAGTAAAAAATATTTCATAAATTTAGCCTACTCAAAATACCTACTCTATTTTGATATTTTAAGGAAACTTGTATGATTTAAGTTTTCAATAATTTTAAATTATTAAAAAGTATGTGCCAAAGCATGTGTAAATCATTGATATCAAATCGCATGTGTAAATTTTCAGCAGCATCCTATTAGTACACGGTGAACGTATTGCGATCCTCAAGCCACCTGCCAAGCGTGGGGAATATGGTAACACCCCTCTCTAAGAGGGAGGCTTTTGTCTAGCAGTGGACGTTTAATGGCTGCTTATGTATGATGTATGTGCCAAAAGAAGCATTAGTTTGCGGCGAAGTCGGGTAAAGTTGGTGCTAATACACATTGTACACGTTTACCTACATATTACAACTAATCACGCGGACTCGTGCAGTCAAAATTCTCTCAGAATCTCTTTGATGCGCCAAAAGTCCTTAAAAATCAACTATTGTCAAGGTCATTCAACAAGATATGTTCTGGTACCTATACTTTCAGAATAGTTTTGTTACACTCAAACTTGACTTGACCGATGGTGGCCGAGCTGTAGCATGTGCACTTTACAGTCTGACGGCACCCGGATAGATCCTCGGCCCTTCACTGATGACTTATTTATTACCTAGATAAATGATGTGCAGTTGCAATGCCATCGTTCAACAACGGTGAAGTACAACATCTTGAGGAAACCAGTACGTCCAAGAACCTCAAAAGTTCTTAGACATAATATATGCAGGCCAGCATGGTAGATTGGGCCCATCCTTTGTATCTCTCCGAGAGAAGGCATGTGTTCCAGCAATGAGAAAGAAAAAAATAAAAAAAACATTTTTGCACACACGGTCATCTGACCCCAAACTAAGCAAAGTTTGTAATATGACTGCCAGATACTGATATACATACATATATATATTTTTAATTACATACTTAAATAGATATTAACACCCAGATATAGAACAAACACAAATGTCCATCTCATAAATGTTTGCTCTAGGTGGGAATCGAACCCACACCCCCAAGCACAAAAAGCAGGTTCACTACCAACTATTACCACCTATATGTATGTGTGTTCGATTCCCACCTATATATATGTATGTGAAGATGTGTGGGTGAGTGTATGTAAGTGAGTAAGTGTGGGTGAGTTTATCTGAGTGAAGAAGTGTTAGTGAGTGTATGTAGGTGAATGGTTGTGGCTGGGGATGTGTAAGTGCGTATTAACTTAATGCGTATTAACTTAATACGCACTTACACATCCCCAGCCACAACCATTCACCTACATACACTCACTAACACTTCTAATACGCACTTACACATCCCCAGCCACAACCATTCACCTACATACACTCACTAACACTTCTAATACGCACTTACACATCCCCAGCCACAACCATTCACCTAAATACACTCACTAACACTTCTTCACTCAGATAAACTCACCCACACTTACTCACTTACATACACTCACCCACACATATTCACATACATACACTCACCCACACTTCTTCACTCACATACACTCACCCGCATTTCTTCACTCACATACACTAACCGCATACCAACTACCTCAATCACATACACTCACCCTCATACCAACCACCTTACTCACATAATAACACTCTCCCTCTTTCACCCACACCTACATAATATAGCCCCCATACATAGATTACATACATAAATTTTTACCTTATATTTTTGTTAATTTAATGAGTACCTTAAACTTTTTACCTTTTTAATTAAGTACTTATCCCACATAATTATTGTATGTTTATAATTATATTCTCTAACAGTTTGTCAACAACTTGTTTTATATAACTGCACTCGAGCCTCAAGATACAGGCCTCGTGCTTAGTTTGAGGCTGGCCGACAATTCTATCTAGACAATAAATATCTAGTGTTTGCTATTTTTAAGTATAATTAAGGTTATGGTATATTACTTCTGGCAATAAATAAATATTCTATTCTATTCTATTCTAACTGGACCAACGGGCTATCATGAGATTATGATGGGCTGATAATGATGACTCAAATTTGATAATAAAGCTGGATTTTTTAATTTATAAACGTTTGTGTCTACAGTATGAAGAGTGGCTCCGGTCGACGCAGACAAACAGTCAACAGTTCAACAGTGCCATATCTGCCATCGCTGCTGCAAGATCGAACATTGCCTGGGGCACTGCCAATGCCGATACCATTCTCGCTGCTGCTGCCAGAGATAGTGCCAGTACAGCGATGATTTCTGCGACCATGCTTGTTGTCATGACATTGTTTGCATTTTTAATGTAATTAAATTTTTAACTTAATTATAATCTTTCAAATAAGTGCTTTTTTTAATTCCTGAAAACAAGAAGACGTTTTTCATGTTGCTGTTTTGTTGTTGTTATTCTTACTGTAATTTTTTCACCCTTATAAAATTGAAAGCAAAAAAAAAAAAGCATAAAAAAACAGAACCATAATAAGGTGCTGCCTATTCACTCGTGTCTTGAAGAGACACAGGTTGTAATTTTTTGGGAAGAACTGAGGCAGGAAACTTATTCATTCCTGTGCAGTTTGTATTAAAAAGTAATTTTGGAAACGCTGCATGCGGTCTTTACCAAAGTTCATGACGTAACAATGGAATGACTGCCTCGATGACCTATGGCGGAAATTGGTTGGTGGAATCAACTTAAACAGCACTTGTGCACATTATCCAAAATGAAGGCGATTTTTTTTAGAGTTAAGCTACTGTCCGTCTATATGCGACGGAGGCTGTGCGACATTTTCTTTTTGACGAGCGTAGCGCCTCGTTATTAATGAGTCGAATGGCGCGACTTTCTACAGAGTCTTAGAGAGTCGGAAGCAGTGCAGTCCCGCTACTTTGCTAGCGTGTGATATGTACGGGTTCAGGTGGCTTTAGATTGCGGAATAATTGTGAGGGTTTCAGTTTGCAGTGATGACAAATATCTAGCAGGATTTGTTCGCAAGGCTATTATTTTTTGATAATATAATAATATGAATACCATTTTTTTTCAAAAACTAGAAATACACAGTCAGCTTCGTTCATTCCCTATGGTACCACCAAGCTGCACTACTAGTAGTTGCGTGCTCCATCGCATCTTCGCTTAACATCAGGCGAAGTGGCGGTCAAACGCAAATCTATTATTTAATTTAAAAATAAAATGCCGTGCCGATTTTTTTACAGCAATACACTGACTAGTGCCAATCATCGAATATTCGAATATATATTTCATGTTTCCGATATTCGCTTTTTTTCGATTGTTTATTTTTTTGGATATTTCTCGATTTTGATATTTTGTTTTTCGTCTTAATTTTAAGTATTTTCGTCTTGATTTTAGATTCTATCTTCTTTAGTTTTTTCAATATTTTTTAGGTAACAAAATATTATTTTCCGGTTTTTATCTTAATCTTTCTTCTGTCACAACGACATACCTACGGTAAGTCTTTTCGGGTCTGATAACGTCATTGGGATATTTCAACTTTCGAATAATATGATTCACGCGTGAATCAAAATTTAGGAATTTGATGTGCTCACTAATGAGAACAAAATGAAGTAAAGTTCTAATAATTCTGGAAATCTATGTCCGGAACGTATCAGCGAAAGTTTGAGATGGTAATAAATGATAACAGCGAGAGACACGGTTTAGCTGCACTCTCGCCACGTCATTAAAAAAATATTCAATCAATAACATTTCTGGGTACGCTGCCAACTGGTAGTGGCATTTGGATTGTCTTTAGACCTTCAACGGTCTATGGGCAGTCTAACTGTATTTGTAGTGTTAGTATTAATTAGCTTGTATTTTGATTAGTTAACAAAGGCACTTGCCCTTAAAAAAAACTACATTGGAGCTTATAAAATGCTGTTGAATGTTTACAATTGAAAACACGCTTTTCAAAATACTTAAACCTAACTTAAACAAACCTTGTGCTATTGTTTTATTTAATTGTATATTTATCAATTAACATGAAGATTTATTTTAATTTTAATGATAATTTGATTGGACTATACGAGGATATCATTGTTCTAATAATTACAAACAGCTTTTACCAAACTAAAAACGCAAAAAAAATTAGATGTTACATTTCCTTAAGAGTGAATGATATTTTGCTATGCTTTTGCTGCTTTTTGCGATTTCAGGTTGGTCTTATAGTAAAGTTGTTTCTAATGATGATACAATCGTCGTCTAGAGATACAGCGTGTTACTTATAGGTTGGAAAGATAATGCTGCTTGATCTGAGCCTTGAAATGATTCAACGCTTCACGCACGACTGATCACAACTGGATGATAATGTATTATGTAAGTACATATTGGCGTCGATTCTGTCATGCTACTCACTATACTAAACCAATCTGACAGGACTGAAATTATCTGCCTCTCTTTTCATTTTAATATGTAAGAGAAGGATGGCAACAATTTTAGAGGTGTTAATTTAGTTTAGTTTAGAGTACATCAGAATTGATGCCATTGTTAGTGCTAATAATATTATATATATTTTTTTAATATCGAATTTCAGACTATAAATATTGGCCAGTAAAATACCGTTTACATCTCCTTTCTACGTCAATACTTATCTTATCTTACAAAATAATTTATCAAGAGTAATCAGATTATCTAATCACAGGAATATTAGTATTAATCCCGATAAACTTTATTACGATACATATAATTGTACCCAAATCAATAGATAATTATGTACTTAGTTCATTTCACATGGCGTATTCCTGAATACAGGTAACGTACAAATGAGAATTACTTGATAATTTGAATATAATAATCCACATCCATTTTTATTAAATCTTACTTCATTTTGTAACATTTGTATCTATGTGATTTAATATTTACTGTACGTTTCCATCTATATCCATATCCATACAGCGGTAAAATAAACAATCTAATTTGGACATTTATTATTTCTCTACAAATTTTTTCATGATTGTTTTTGACATCTTTACCATACCACATCTGTCAAAATTCATATATTTATTGTATGTCACCTATGGCATAAAAGCAGTTAAATAGAGAATAGGGATCAGGTTCCTATTCAAATACTTGGTAACGAGAGTTGAACTTCTTTTTTAAAATTTAGTTTAGGCTTGAGCTTGATCGCCACCTGCCTGATGTTAAGCGATGATGCGGCCTAAGATGGCACGCTTGCCTAAAAAAAAACTATTTACTCGTGAATTTCAATAAATTCATTCAAGGATCCAATTGTTGTTTTTACCGCTGCATGGTTACATACAGTGAATACCAAAACCATTTTACCAAGTTATATAATGTAATTATTCATTTATTTAATTTAATCTGTTCTAATAACTTATGCTCCAACATAATAAGTAGCGTATCGCATTACAACCTCTTGTCTTAATCACAAAACATCTGTTAATTCAGGTGTTCTTGAACAACGAATTCACAATTTCAGTGCTTTAAAATAGTTTCTAGGCTACGGTATAATTATTATGTAATTTTATCTGCAACTGTTTGGACCATTTTATCTTTTTTTCTAGCGTCATGGCGAAATTAGTGAACTTTCTAGTCTTGGCGGGGCTGATTGCTTTCGTTGCGTCAGAAATCCCTATAGAAGTGGACCGAAATGACATCAGTGCTGTAGGCTACAGTGACGAAGAGCAGTCTTATAGAGTTCCTGAAGATTTTGATCCAATCCATTTTGAAGTAGAAGTGACGCCATACTTCGATACAGCGCCTGAAGGAAAAAGCACTTTTTCTTTTGATGGAATTGTCAAAATTATTATGAAGGTAAAAATATATGTAGTTATTTTTCCCTAAAATTATAATATGTGACGTTAAAACTTCATTCATAATGCCCAAAACATTGTATAATTAACAGTACCCACCCAACCCATTTTTCTTCATTTTTCTCATATAAATAGGCGTGTTTTGATTGTAATTTCTTTCAGGCAATAAGAGATGATATCTCCGCGGTTTACATACAAGAAAATGTAAGAGAAATCCAAGAAATCACCTTAACTACAGCAGGATCTCCGCCTGTGCCTGTTCAAATCGATGTCTGGAATCCTTATGAAAGGATTCGGTCGCATCACTTCCTGAAGATTAACCTAGCTCCGAACGTAACCTTGGAAAATGACCAAGAATATATCCTCACTATACGTTATATCGGAAATATTAACGAGACACCACTCCAACGAGGCGTGTTTAGAGGACAGTATAAAGACAACAATGGCAGAGTCTAGTAAGTAAATATTCGTATGCATATCCAACGTTTGCTGTGTAATTTAAACTAGTACTTACTTCACCCAAAATTTAGACCTCGCAAATTTAAAATTTTATTTCAGATTCCTTATATTGATTTTGCATATACTATAATAATAATGATGAACTTTTTTAATAAGGTTTTTCATAATACTACTTACTTGGATACTGGAAATGATAATTGCATGAACTACTAGCCTAAAAAATTCTTGAAGATCGGAAAACAGTGCCTAGACAACAATATTAGACTGATACGTTTGA
Source organism: Agriopis aurantiaria (assembly GCA_914767915.1). Lineage (NCBI taxonomy): Eukaryota > Metazoa > Arthropoda > Insecta > Lepidoptera > Geometridae > Agriopis > Agriopis aurantiaria. Next base: position 4,099,698 of record OU611991.1, on the reverse strand, counting down.
TTTGCTCGGTCAACTACAGTCTCCAATTTGACAGTTGATGAAAATTACGTTATAGCTCAACTATTAACAATTAATAAAGTAAAATATTTTCATTTTCAGCTGGTACGCTGCCACTCACTTACAACCAGTCAACTCCAGGCAAGCTTTCCCCAGCTTTGACGAGCCTGGGTTTAAATCTACTTTCGACATCATCATCAACAGACCAGCCAGTTTTGGCGAGACTTTCTCAAATATGCCACTCAAGGAAGTCATTGTGTGAGTAACGTCAAAATTAAACGAAATATACACCTATATTTGCTGGCTCAGTGACCTAAATATGTCAATACTTAGCTCCTAGCTGAGCATCGGCGCAAAGTTGCTAGTCTATCGGTTTTTTATCGGTAACATTTCGAGGAGTGTCCATGATCTAATTCTCTCCTCTCCATTTTTCTATCGGAATGCCAGAGCGGGAACAAAAAAATAGACACCGCTTTATGGTTGATATTCCGAAAAACCTTACGGAGCGCTTTGATTCCACTTTTATTGTGCGAAATGTGTCTGTGGAATACGTTGACTAAATGGGTGTTCCCCGATAGTTACAATCTGGGTGTCTTCAAATTACGAGTGAATCAGTTTTTTCTAGGCAATCGTTCTCCACCGTAGACCACAGCATCGCTTAACATCAGGCGAGCTGGCGGTCAAACGCAACCCTACTAATAAAATAATTTTGATACCAAAATGCGCTATTATTTTCGTTTTTGCGCAAGTTTAAGTCAAGCATGATCGTCTAGTTTCCGAAAATCTTATTCCACTTCCCCTTTCTACATTATTCTGGTTATTTTAATTATATAAGTTTTTTTATATTATATTTTATTTTAAAATGTATTTTAATCATCGCCGTCAGACATTATTTGTCTCAAATTAGTTCATTGAATATTGTCCTCTCCTAGAGTAGGGTAAGAGACTTATACGTCAATTTATAATTTTTCAGACAAGGCGATCGCGTTAAAGAGATATTCCATAGGACCCCTAGGATGTCTGCATATTTGGTAACATTCCACATTAGTGAAGCATTTACCGTTATTGCTCAACACAATGACACAGCCAGACCTTACCGTATCCTAGCCCGACCGACTGCTGCTGGTCAAGGAGAGTATGCTCTGGAAGTGGGTCCGCCGCTGACTAAGTGGCTAGAAGATTACTTTGGTATTGGATATTACACCATGGATGAAAATTTGAAGAACGATCAAATAGCTTCACCTTATTGGGCTTCAGGCGCTACAGAGAACTGGGGATTGGTGACATACAGGTATGCAATATATCATCGAAATCATCTTTTTTCTACTGCTGGATAAAAGTTTCTTTCAAGACACGCCACTCGAACTGACTCGACTTTTCACTACCATTGTAAGCTTGTATCACTTGGCTTACGTACATTATAACTCCATCGAGTCTCAGACTATCTTACGCTACGTTAGCTGATCCTCGGTCTCCAGTCTAGAAAACGTATAGCAACGCAATGGTTACCAATCTTGCAATAAAATGACCGTCTACCTGCAACTTCAGCATGTTAACACGCTGAGCAGTGTCAGACTTTGGTTCGCCGATAAATTACTTCCTTCCAAATACGATGCCCAAAAGAACAGCAGAACATATTTTGATAAAATTGATATTACGAAAGATCGATATTAGCCATTCATCATCATCAATAATTTTCCACCCCCTACTGGTCTCCTCTTCAGTGCGTCATCTTTTCTGTCCCTGGGCTAGGCATCTCCACTGCTTTCCTGTTGCTTTAGCGATGTAGTTGCTTTTCGTTCCACGGCCACCATTCTGTGACTGCTTTGGTCCACCGTCCGTCTTCCCTCCTGACCAACTGTCCCACTCACCTTCATCTCCATTGCCCATAAATAGATTAATAATGATCAAGGTCAGAGTTAAACTTTCAGCTCGCATTACATATTTTTTACGACTATTTTTCATTTCAGAGAAGTCCGTCTTCTCTATGAAGAGGGTGAGACCAATGCTTTAGACAAGATGTACATTGGTACCATCACGGCCCACGAGCTTGCCCACAAATGGTTCGGAAACCTGATCACTGCCAGATGGTGGGACAATGTCTGGATCAATGAAGGCTTCGCCAGCTACTTCGAATACTTTGCTATGGATGGTGTAAGTACTTTCAGTATACATTTTCAGACAATTTTAACTAAACAAAATACTAGCTAATATAATACTTAAAAATTAATACCAAAACTACTTATCCTATTATACAAAAGAGTTGGACTGCTCATAGACTGTTGAAGGTCTGATGACAATTCAAATGATAAATTCACTATGGCGGACGCTCCCTAAGATGGCGGACAAAATGTTCTTATTAGCTACCATTATGGTATTATGGGTATCAAATGAAACGGTTCGTTGAGAAGAATACTTCATAAAATTTATTTAAAATTTGTTTTATTATATTTGTAAAGATGATATTAACGAAACAAACAGTATTCAATCTCTTATCTATACTAATATTATAAAGAGGAAAGAATTGATTGTTTGCTTGTTAGTTTGCATTGAATAGGCTCCGAAACTACTGAACCGATTTGAAAAATTCTTTGAATGTTGGGAAGCCACACTATCCCCGGGTGACATAGGCTATAATCTATACCCGTGCGAAGCTGGGGCGGACCGCTAGTATCTAATAAGTATACTATAGAAATGAGAAAAAAATTAAACTTGTATGAATGGTTTTTGTTTTACCAAATACTTTTTCTACATGCTACCAAAAGGATTTTTGCAGCCAACTCATCAAAGAAAAATAATGTAAGGATAGTTTTTTTTTTCTGTGGTGAGATCACTATAACACAGCTTCTGTATTTTTATTATTTTTATGCCATAGGTGGCAAACAAGCAGACGGGCCGCCTGATGGTAAGCGATCACCGTCGCCTATAGATACTTATAACACCAGTGGCATTACAAATACGGACTCTATTAATTGTTTCTTGAATAATGAATCAATTTATGTAATATATTAGTATATTTTATTTTGTAAGTTTTAAGAAGCCTGTGTGCCTGATAAAATATTGCATTGTACTACCACGAGCCATGCCCAATTATACACTGGTAATTGTACTGGCAAGTGTGAATCATCCGTTGTCATCGCATCACAAGCGCTTGGCAGATCGCAGCACAACAACAAGAACATAATGTTTGATTATATTAGTTATAATTAGTAGTAAGTAATAGCTAATTAAGGCTTCTTTATTTTTTTTGTTTGAAATAAAGTGTATTGTCAAAGAAATTAAAAAAAATTACATAGTACATGTTTTAAATTTTACTATGTGACAGGTCGACGAGTCGATGGAACTTGCAGATCAGTTCAACATAATGTACGTCCAGAGTGCCCTGTCTGCTGACTCTTCAGCCAACACGAGGGCCCTCCAGCATGCCGTGAACAGCCCAGCTCAGGTCACTGGCCACTTCAGTGGCATAAGCTACTCCAAAGGAGCTTCCTTACTCCTCATGACGAAGCACTACGTCGGCGAACCTACTTTTAAGAGAGCTTTAACCGAGTTCTTAGATGCCAGGTAGCTCTTCATATTCTACATTAATTATTGGAATTTTTACCCCCGACGCAAAAAGAGGGTGTTATAAGTTTAACGTTTTTATCTGTGCATCTGTTTATCTGTACATCTGTGTATCTATGTGTCTGTCTGTGGCATCGTAGCTCCCAAACAGCTGCACCAATTTTGATTTGAAAAATAAAAATTGAAAGTTGACTTGATCGAAAGTGTTCTAAGCTATGACTTAAAAAATCTGTTCATCTCTTTGAAAATTACCAGCCTTTTAATGGGAGATTTAAAAAATCATTTCGTACTTGCCATAAATTGCTTCTTAAATACCTACTACTTGTTTCAAGAAAAACAATGTTTCTAAAAACAGTGTTTCTGAACATTCGATTTTTTATTTTATTTTAGAGTTTGTCTCCAGATTATCTTTTCTATTTAAATAAGCTGACCTTGGTCACTGACATGAATGACCAGTGTCAAGATGTAAAATTTTCGAGTAAACAATAATATCAAGTAAATATAGACAAAGTTGAATATGCCAACTACTGAGCTATCATCGCCACAAATAAATTTAATTGGAACACTTTCTTCCTCAGATCCTATGAGCACGCCTTCCCAGAGCACCTCTATGAAGCATTCAGCTCAGCCGTGGTAGAAGAAGGCATCATTACCCCGGCCTCCATTGCTGACTACCTCCGTTATTGGGTCGACCAACCCGGATACCCTGTTGTTAATGTAGAAGTCCAACCAACTTATGTTTCTTTGGAACAGGTAAGAAACCAAAAAAGTAATTTAAATATTTTATTTATATTACCCGGGAATTACTCACGTAAGATTAAGCTTAATCTTACGTCGTAAGCTAAATTGCTGCTTAATTTATAATATGTAGTTTATTGTAGTATTTTTTTATTTTATTATTATTATTCTACGTTCAAGTTATAATTTTTACACAGGAACGATTTTTTATCAACTCCGCCACGCCACAAACTGAACAGGTCTGGCCAATTCCTTTGACATTTGCCACCGCCAGTGACCCTGACTTCGAGAATCTCAACTCTTCACAATACTATATGGATTCGAAATCGTACACACTTTTGAATGTAATGGAGAATCCTGGGGAAGAATGGATCATCTTAAATCTTCAACAAAAAGGTAATCAAAGTACCTATGTTAACATTAGCATCAACAGCTCCTTTAGCGCACTGAAAGACAAACACCTCTTCCCTCTTGCCAATTTTCCTGAAGTGAGCGCAGGAATAGAGCCCTAATTTAAAAAAAATATGTCAAAGAGAATACTGATAATTATGTAAATAAAAAATTTCGAGAATGCCATAAAGCATTCCTTCCAGTAACACGACGCATTGCGCAGGTTCAGATTAGCTAAAAGTTGCCGTTTTTGTCGGTAATGATTTCATAATTTATGATACCTGATGCTACTAAAATTAATAATTCAAAAAACACATCACCCCCTCGAGTGACTATCGGAGTCGAAATTTTATTTAGCAACATTAACCTGTAATGCCTTTTCCTATTGAGAGCGCCACGTCTGTGCCCTTTATGTATTTCCGCAAACTTTTTGTCATCACGCCACCGATGGACTGGTCTTCCGGAGTTACACCCACCGCTCCGTCAGAGACTTGCTCCATCTGCTATCACCACATCTGACCGAGTTTCCAGCGTAAAAACTTTGATAAAAAGTACCGATGTCCTTATTCTTATTTGTGTCTTATTTTCATTTCTGGTATATACAATAAAGAGTTTTTATATATGTCTAGTGGATCAACGATCAACTCAGTTTTAGTGAATGTACAATTGTATATTGTACACGTGATAATGGTTTTTTTCTCTGTTACATATTAAAATTTGATTATTGTGCTTTTAGGTCTTTACCGAGTCAACTACGATTCCAACACTTGGGGATTGATTGCAAAACAACTCAACGAAAACTATACCGTTATTCACCACCTCAACAGAGCTCAGGTTAGTTTTTGCAATTTTTCCAAGAAATTAGATTTTAAGTAAAATATTATTTTCAGGAGCTCAATAATCCCTATCCCTATGTCGTTATCTAAATTTCTCAAGTACTAATTAAAATGTGATAGATTGCTGTGAATGTGTACATCAACTTTTAACGTAATCTTTGACTTACAATTCGTCTTCTATTAAAAACGGATTAGCAAGTTGAAATGGCAGTGGGCAGGGCACTTATCACGCAGAACAGATGGTCGATGGGGCCGAAAGGTTCTGGAATGGAGACCACGGACCGGTAAGCGCAGCGTAGGACGTCCACCCACAAAATGGACAGACGACCTAAGAGAGACCGCAGGGAAACGCTGGATGCAGACCGCTTCCAACCGGCCCTTTTGGAGATCGATGGAGGAGGCCTATGTCCAGCAGTGGACGTCCTACGGCTGAAATGATGATGATAATTAAAAACTGACCGTTATGTCATACATGATAGGTACCTGGGATATTATTTCGTAGCAAATCAATATAAATGAGAATGGTAAACTGGTCCTCATCTAATGCATTTACTTGATGCTAAAGATGGATTGGTGTTGCCCTTTTTACAAGCTTTTATTTTACTTGCCTTGTTGGTTTGAGCCAAATCTTGCAACTGAATGTTAAAATAGTTACCTTGACCAATTGAAATTTTATATAGACGTTTTTTTGGATAAACAATGCATGTCAGCTAAGTGGCGTTATTCTAAATCTAATACGGCGGACTCTCAAACATGGCCGACCAGTTATTTTACGCACCCCATGATATGGATATCACGTACCAAATGAAAGGGGTTGTTGAGAAGAATTGGATAAATAAAATGACGTCACACTAAATGAAATATGGCGGATGCCTAAAAGCTTGTTTTTTTTTAGTTTTTCCTACTTTAATAATTATTTTATCAAATCTTATCGAACAAATCTTCTAAGACTGCGTGCTTCATCTTCGACCACATCGTCGCTTAACAACAGGCGAGTTAGTGGTCAAACGCGGACTTATCAGCGTAAAAAAAAACAAAAAAAAAACAATGCTCTCTCGCTAATACTGCTTTCGTTATACCAACAGATTGTAGACGATGTCTTCGCTCTGATGCGCTCGGATAAGCTTTCCTACGAGCTTGGCTTCCAAGTCGTAGACTTCCTGAAGCAGGATACCAGCTACTACTCCTGGTACCCGGCCATCACAGGCTTCAACTGGCTAAGGAACAGGTTCCTGCACCTTCCTGATGTTTTGGCTGATTTCGATGTAAGTATACTTTACCTTGCAGAAACAATATACTGGCATCATTTTAGATTCATTTATCTATCAGCGATGGTGATAATTAATAAACTATTCGGTGGCCCGACAGTCTTGTTGCCACTATATTTTATTTAAAATAATGTCTAGTGTTTTTGGTTGACACGTATCAACCAGATAACTGGTTAAACTAAACGAAAAAAATTGGGTGTTAAAGCAACCTCTGTTTTCTGTGTAGAAAACCTCCGTTGTCCAAAAAACCTATTAAAGTATTTATTTTTATATTATGTTTATTACTCCTTGAACTTATTAGTTTTCTGCAGTCAGTTTATAATTGTTGTTTTTGTAGATAGTTTATTGGTGTCAAGTTTTTAGCTTTCGTGAAAAATTTGTTACTGTATTACCTATCCGTGCGTAATTTTTAAATGAAATACGGAGACATTTGAACACGAACGATAATTGTACTACGGTATATCTCCCTTGTATGTCTGATCTGAGATTTTAGTCTAGTTTTGGTTCGGATATTTTAGGCGTTGACCCGATATCTATAGTTTTAAATATGTATATAAAGGATTATTTTTCATCAAAAAACATTTACCTTCAAGGATATCATCATCGAATTCTTAGACGCCGTGATTGAAGATCTGGGTTACGATGTGGTAGACGAGGAGCCTCTGACCAGAACTCTGAACCGGTTCTTCATTCTGTCCTTTGCGTGCAACAACGTTGGCCACGAGGGTTGCATCAGGAATGCCCAAGAGAAATTCACTGCGCTAAGAACAAATGGAAACAGGTAATAAAAAATCTACAGGATTACGCATATAGACAGTTCTAAGCAGAAAAGATGTAAAAATTCTAAACTTTTTCCATAAAAAACGGCTAATCACACCGACAAAATGTATTGGAGCACATGATATTTCTATTGCGGTTTCAGCGTTGGTCCCATGGTTATGCTTTTCATGATGTGTGTAACAAAACCCTTTCAGCCCAAGTAAACACATAAAAAGAGCGGCAAACAGGGATATTTACAAGTATATCTATTATTTTTCCTCTATTTTATTTCTATTTAATATGGATGAGCAGATTATGTAACGAGTACAATAACCTCCTTTCAGCTTAATACCACCATTCCATGTAACCCTGTTTATTACTTTTCACTATCAATAAACCAAAGATATTTTACGGAAATATCAAGACGGTAATGTGAAATTATCTGAGCATAATTATAATAAAAAGAACATTTTATAGCATCACTCAAAGTTCAAGGTAACAGAGATTTTATATTATCGTAAGGTAAACGAAAAAGCGGTAAAAGGCTTAGATTGAGTAGTTTTGGAGAGATTGCGTGACGAGAAGCCATTTGTTTGTTAAAATTATAAGTTATTGCCTAATCATAATCGTAGCAAATTTGGTTCTATCATACCTACGCAGGAAATTAACCTATCCTTAAAATTGCGTGATTGAAGCAAAATCGAAGCAAATTTTGCGAGAGTTAGAGCAAGAATTTAAATAGATAGAAACTCTTTATTGTGCACACCAGAAATGAAAGTTACAGATAAAAAAACTTAAGTCCTGTTAGTATTTTTATGCCATAGGTGGCAAACAACCGGCCGGGCTGCCTGATGGTAAGCAGTCACCGTTGCCTATGGATACTTGTAACACCAGGGGCATCACAAATACGTTGCCGATCCGTTAGGACTCGATTAACTCGCCTTTTGAAGAACCCCATGTTGTAACTTCTCGGAAACATCACGGAAGGTAGCTCATTCCACATTTTGCAATGTGTTGTTGAGTGAGTGTGTGTTATTAATTTAATAATAGATGGCTAATTAGCTTTCAAGCATATGTTTAAATAAATAAATCTGTTTACAAACATGATGACTTTATGGCACTAAGGCATGGTTCGCTACTGCTGGCCTTCTGGAAAAACTCAGAGTCGCACAGCGGGCAATGCAGAGAGTTATGCTCGGAGATTCTTTGCGTGATAGAATCTGGAACGAAGATATTCACTGAAAAACCAGGGTCACCTAGGGGTATTAAAATTTGCAAGTTGAAGTGACAATGGGCAGGCCAATCGCCCAGGCAAATTGCTCGAGGATCCGATAACCAATAGAGAAAATAGGTTCTTGAGTGAAGATCACGAACCAGAAGACGCAGCTTAGGTAGGCTTCCCACTAGATAGACCAACGCCATCGTGAGAGGCGCAGGCATCCAGTGGATGCAGATGGCAGACTGTCGTTCAGTGTGGAGTTCTAAGGGGGAGAGAGAGGCAGATGAGTCAGTTTATATCTGAAAAACGGTTTCTTAGATGAATTTTGAATGTATTTCCGCTTCGTACAACTAAGAATCAATTATCTGATATTTGGTAACGATACTAATTTAACCTAACCAAAACCGATAATTCACTAAATCTGAAACAAAAAATTCATAACACATGAAACAAGGTTTAAATTAATCTCTATTTGATGATTTTTTTAATCTGAATAAATATAGTTAAACCTGAAACAGAATTTTGTTTTGTTAATTCCAGGGTAAACCCCAACCTGAGACGCCACGTGTTCTGTCAGGGCCTCTTGGCCGGAGGCTATGAGGAGTGGAAGTTCCTCTACGACCGCAGGCAGGCTTCCAACAACCAGGCTGATGATGTCGCCATGCTGAGATCCCTAGGCTGTACAACTAACGACCAGGCGAGACACGAGTAAGTGGATTCTAGATCAGTAATTTTTACTCTGTCGTGATAATTATACCAATATTACTATTAACGGACCAAGTAGCACCTCTGTGGTTTGATCTGCACACCAAACTTAAAGCCGGCTCTAGATTTGGTCTGCCGATCATTGCGCGATTTTGCAGCGTGTACAAATCGCAATGGTTTTCGGTGGTTTCACAATACAGTTCGCAACGTTTAATGAGATGAACGTCGAAGTAGCTGCTGGTTCGTGTCCAACGTTGTGCGCATTGTGCGTACTAATATATTTATTTCAACGATCTCATACTTATACTACGTTATATCAATGATTTATTTATTTTATTTATAGACGTAAAAGTTTATTATGTGTACGTGTATTAGTATACTTGTTCCTTCTCAGCTCCGTAACAGCTGAACGAATTTGGAAAACTTTAGAATGCCTTAGATTGACAATATTATGATGTTTTATTACTATTATTACTGTCGCGGGTTGAACCTGGACTCGATTAGCACAGGAGCGAGGCATATGGCATAACAAGAGAGAGGCCTATACCCAGCAGTGGGGTAAGGAAAGCTGTGGTTGATGATGATGATGATGATGATGATGATGATGGTGGTAATGATGATGGTGATGACGATTTATTTAAAAGGGGGGAAATGGTTCTCTAAAATAGAAGGTGAAACTGCGAGGGGCTACTTGTAATACAGTTAGGTATATAAAGTATAAATAAAATTGATATCGTACTTATTAGAAATTTCTATCAACAGGTATTTGAACATGATCTTGGACGATGATGTTGTCAAAGCACAAGACCGAGTGAACGCCTTCACTTTCCTGATGATGGGTCATCGCTCCAATGCCAACGTTGTGTTGCAGTTCCTCAAGCAAAACTACGATGATATCAGAGATGCGTAAGTTTTTTTGATACCATTTTCTATCATTACGTAACATTTCGGAGAATGTATATTTCCGAATCTAATATAATTGAATAAACCATGCTTCTAATACTCTACTTAATCATCCTGCAAAGTTTCATAAAATGGCTAATCAACCACCTTTCCAGGTTTCCAATTAAATTACTCAATGCTCATTGATTTATTGCATATTTTAAAATTCACAATATACAGATCTATGTAGCAAATGCAGGTAATTAATGGTCTTAAATTACAGAATGGTGCTGCAGGCTTGGTTTGAAAGCATCATCTCTAACGTGGCTGCATACTTGGATGTAGAAGGTTTAGATGATGTAAGTCTAAATATTATTTAATTATTTTAGATGAAAATTTTGCTTTCTATCTACTAAATTGTATACATTATATGTATTCTAATCGGTAAACGTAGCGTAGGACAATCTGAGTCTCGATAATTTGACAAAATACGTAAAGAAGCAGGCATTGGTTGAAGGCAAAAAATCTGAAGATTGGGCTGAGTACCGTGCCTTGGAAAGGTCTATGTTCCGCAGTAAATTAAGGCTGTTTATGATGCTGATGACGAACTGTTATATTTTTTTCGTTTTGTTTAAAGTAATAAGCGATTATTTTTCTAAAACATATATTTATTACTATGCAGAATATACAAGCCCAAGCGAGATGTCAGTGCAGGTCTTATCACCCCCAATTTAAATTAATACTTATCACTTCTATCAATCATCCACAGATGGAGGCTTGGCTCCAAGCAAACCAGAACTCTATCCCTGAATTTAATTTGGGTATCAATAGTGTCAACTCAGCCAGAACCAGCCAAGAATGGGGAACCCAAAACGCTGATATAGTCCTGAAGGCTGCAAGAGGTTCAGCAGTCACCGTCCTGCCGACCACAATGCTATTACTCACTTCATGTATGGCTCTCATGCTGAGATAGATTACTCTTCTAAAATAAAAAAGGATAGAAGAATAAAGATGTGAAAATTGTATATCTTTCAATATCCTTAAATCTACGTCGTCTAAGAAAAAACTCCAAATGTATAGAAGCGATATAAAATTATAGACTGAAAAGTGATAAACTGAATTGTAATTAACATGAAAATTTTATTTATATACTTTTTCTCAATATTCAGTATCAATGTTTCTAAAGTATGTAAATGCAAAAGTGTATTTTGATATCAATATATTTTACTTAAACTTTACCTACTTACATACTTCCTACTTATAATAGATTCCTGGAAATTAGCAAGTTTAGTTTTCAACACTCTTCTAAACCTTCACCTACATTTTATTGATTAAGCAATCTTTAGAGATAAACATAATATCAAATAGATAGTAAATATTATCTATTAGCGACTTACAATCAAACTATATTTATTTTACTTTAAAATAGCTTCAATTAATTATTTTACTGAAGATCAGGCTGAGTAGTGTACCTTTGAAGAAGCCTATGTTTAGCAGTTGGCTGATGATGATGATACATTTTATTACGAACTTCATTATCAGCCTAACATTTTTCCACTGTTAGCAACAAGTCTTCTCTTAGAGAGCGAAAGAGAGAGTGAGAGTGTCCATGTTGGTAGATGTCAGTGTCTTTGAACTTTTCAAGTTCGTGGATATACCGGTTTCCTTACGATGTTTTCTTTCACCGTTGTTGTTGAGCGATGGCATGAACAACTGCACACAATTTTATTTGTTTAAATTTAAGTACTAAATAAGTAATTATTGCAGGGCTGAAGAGTCGAACGGAGTGCAACGATTGTAAAGCGCACATACAACCGCTCGTTCACATCGCTCGTTTTATATTACGTACTAACTTGCGGCCTTCTTGGCTTATGTATTATTGAATGAGTTCCAGTAAATAGAAACATGTAGGTAATTTTTTTTTAAATTAATCTATCGACCTCATTTAACCACCAACTCGCGGGATGTTGAGCAATGATGCAGTCTACGATAGAGCACGCCTATAATAAACCGATTCAACAACAAACAATATTTGAACAGGTAATTGTAATCATACATGTGTCAGAAAATGTAACACATATCGTTATTAAAATATGCATTAAAATAGTTAACACACTGAAAAAATAGACAAAAACACAACAATACCAAAACACACAGAGGTAAACACGTAAACAGTGATAATAAAATATACACTTGACAAATCGCACTCAAGACAGTTTTGTACTGTATCACAATAAAACAACTCAAACTTTTTAAAATTGGGATAGCAGACACATAGGAAATTTAAAACGATAAGGTTGTTCATCAATACGATGGTTTCCTTTTAGTTTGAAGTTTGTATAGTTGTGCACAATTTGAATCAGACCACTTCGCAAAGTACGTTTATCTGCGACGATCGTGATAAGGTAACACTTAAGATGAATTTTATCAGCATTTCTATTCTGGCGATACTTAAAACAGACAGTAGTGGAGTTGCAGTTTACACAATAATTTGACATAGTGAACACTACGGGTGAGTTAATTCAGTTATCATATTATAAATGTACTTGTGTGTTTTTATTATTATTATGGCTTATTATATAATCATTTCAAAATTAATAATTTCGATTCGTGAATTTTGTTGGCAAATTGGTAATATTTGGTATAAAAATATCTAAAGCCATAAATTTATAAAAAGTTTATCCATGTACTTTTGTACCGTTTCGTGTAATCCTGTATAATTTATAAAGTTTTTTTTTCTGTAGATTATTATTCAGTAACCAATTAAAATTATTTTCAGCCATGTTTCAAGCTTTATTAGTTCTTGCTCTCATATCTGCGTTGACAGATAGAGCAACCAGTGACACAAATTTCAGACTCAATATACCTATCAAGCCAAAAGCTTACTCCATTGCCATCACTCCTTACTTCGATACCGGAGACGCCACAGCCTTCACTTTTGACGGAGAAGTCGATATTACTTTCATCACTGAAGCAACTACGAATCAAATTAAACTACATTCTGAAGATCTTACGTATGACGCTTCAAATATAACCGTAGTCAATGGAGCTGGCAATCTTAATCTAAATGCAACTAATCCATTGGAATTTGATAATAACTACACGTTTGCTTTAATAAATCTTGAAGCAGATCTGCAATTAGGGGTGGAATATACTCTAAAGATATCTTATAAAGGGCCGATAAGGGAAGACTTGACTGGGTTCTATAGGAACTATTACATCGAAAAAGGGATTAAAAAGTAAGTAATAACAGTGTTATTTCTATCATTGCGTTAAGTTTAAGTTAAATAGATCAAAACTGTTTCATAAACGAATCTCTAAGAATCAGTTTTGAAGATGAGTTTCTGGGAAGTAACGACTGATTCAATCGACTAGATTTTGATGATAATTGATAGGGAAAATACCATTAACAGACTGACTCATCACGAAATAAAACTACATCAGGCATGTAGACTCCTTTGGCTGTAGTTCCGCTTAGAAAGGATTTTTGAAAAAATTCCAAATTATTGAAGGAAATATAAATATAAATTAAGGGAGGTAAAAAATAAAAAACTTTTATTTTGCGTATTTATTTAACTAGACTTTAGAGTACGCTGACTGCATGAGTATTCCCCAATAGATACAGTCTGACTGTCGTGTCGTAAGTAAATCGGTTTTTTTTTTCTAGACAAGCGTGCACCAGCTTAGACAGAGTCTATAACCTCAAGCTAGATGGCAGACTTATCTTACAATTAAAATAATTAAAAAAGATAGCTTACGTTTTTAATAATAGATAATTACTAGTCTAATTAACAAAGGTACAGCCCATAAAAAGATGTGACTATAGGGTACCCAAAGAAATACTTCACCTTTTTCATAACGGTATAAAATTACAAAAAAAAAAAAAAAAAGATTTTGATAATTTTGTTAGAAAATCAATTATTGTTAGAAAATGTTTAAAATCCGTTACTTAATAATGATGCAGGTTGCTGATATACATTTCGTCGTCTTTTTTTTCTTGGTTGGGTTCTTGTTCTCTAGATAATCCAAACTTTTAAATTTTAAGAGCCCTCTCACATTTTTTTGACTATAAGCTACGAAAATTTCTTAGATTTTAATCATTCTGATTCTATCAAATAGAAAGATCTATGATCATTTTCTGTCATAAATATATCGTTATTTTTATTAAAAATAACTGCTTAAAATTTTGGAAAAATCAACATTATCAACTTATTACCTCCGATTTACAAAAGTAGTTTTTCGTAAAACTCTTGGCCGAAGTTTGAGAGTAAATTTCACTAAATTACAGACAAAATAAAAGATTTTAATGATATGGTTTACTTGTTTTTTATTTGTTTTATGCCCGAAAATCTAAGATACCTAAAATTTTACTGTGTGATTTGTAATATAGCTTTCAATTTACCGAGCGAAAAGAGGTCTCAGATTCTAATGGCTAATAGAGCAAGTCGGCATTTTAGCGTGCATGTTTTGTTCGACGATAATGTATCGTATCGTTGATCCGATCTTAACTTAAACGTTGTAAGCAAGTATTTAATTACAATACTATTTTTAATTTGAATTTGGGCAAAATCGATTGAAAGTTTCCGAAGATTTAAGGGTTGCGAGGTCACAGTTTGGGGCGAACTACTAGTAGTTTTAATTCGAATGGATGTAAGTCGGCAAGTTTGTTGTTTTTCATGATTATAAAGTTAAATGTTATGTTAAGTATTTTTTTCTGATTTGGCTTTGTATTTTTTTGTCTAAATACAGGTATTCTATCTAATGAGATGGTCATAAGCCAAAAGAAGGACATAAGATCAGAAAAACAGCAAGCTATATAAATTGGCTTATTTTATCAGTAAACAGCATTCATATGATTCATTATGTCATTTACTAAATAATATAGCATAAAGTATTAGAAAAAGTAGAGCATCAATGTTGACATGACACTTGAAAGAGACATACACAATGTACAGATTGTGAAACAATTGTTGGATCTAATCTAAACTAACACTTGTCATGTCTTTATGATCATAAGTCGTGCAAAGATCATGAAACTATGTTATCTTTGCAGCCGTGAAAACTAAACAATACTTACTAAAATATAATGATAATCCTTTGTCCATTGAATACTTCTAGTTTTACCCACGACAAAACGGAGAAGGTATAAAATAATGCATATTATATGAGGTAAGAGGTTGAGTTTATGTTTTTATGATCCATCTCCAAAAACGACCAAACCAATTGAGCCTTTTTTATTTTAAAATATGTTGTAAATGTGGTGGCTCTTGGATGTGTTAAGTCAAAATCTAATTGTGTTATTAACCGAACCAGTTTTTTTTTGTATTTTTTTTAAATTAGACTTAAGTATTACAGTAATCGATTCAAAATAAACTAAACTAACTTAATTCAAAAATAAACTAAATTTGTGACTCTGAAATTATTGTTTTTTTAACTTTTTCCTTTTTGTATTTTTTTTTCCGAAATGTAATAAAACGACAATATTAATATCTAAGGGAGCAACGCTGAAATCGCGAAAAAAATTCAGCTGACAGCGGTCCCGTAGTAAAAGTTGTTCATAATGATGGGTACTGTACTGTAAACCTCTGTCAGCTTAGTGCACCCTTTCCGTGTGACCCATTAGGTAACAATTATGATTACATGACATGCATATTCATATTATTCATTTATAATTATTATCTTTTGTGTAAAACAACATAAGTACTTAACCAAACGGTGTGTTATTCTGTATATATTCCTACTACTGACATACATAGCTCACAGTCGAGAAATCTAACTAAACATACAGTGACGGGTCACCCCATTTCAGATGGCTAGGAGCTACGCAAATGGAGTCCACGCACGCGAGGAAAGTGTTCCCGTGCTTTGACGAGCCGGGACTGAAGGCGACGTTTACACTTACCATCGACAGACCTGAGAGCTACAAACCTTCGTTGGCCAACACGAAGCTGCAACAAACTGTGCCGTTGTAAGATACCTTTTTGTTTTCTGATAGCATACATATTTATTTCGAATGATGCTAGTTCCACAGAACTGTGCTACCGAACTGTGTACCACAGAACTGTGCTACCGAACTGTGTACCACAGAACTGTGTGTCTTACCTTTTACCTTCATAGATCAGATATTTTAACCGGTTTTGTTTAGATTTTAACCATTTTCAGGAGTCAAATTTGTCCGGTGTTTTATATTTTTACACCGATTACTCCGCCATTTGTTGACTGATTTAACTGATTATCTTTTATATAAGAGAAAGTTCTTGAGGTGGTCACAGAAAATTTCATTGACTTTGGCTTAGTGGTTTTTAACCAGCTCCTATAATACGAAGTGCCTATTAATTTAGCTATATCAATATTGTTTTGTTCGACCAGTTACCAATTTTGTAATCATTCACAAATTTTGTTGATATGGTATATTTAGTATTCGGGATCAAGATTGAAGATTTAAATTTCAGAGCCAATGGATATGTACGAGAAATTTTCTACCCTACGCCCATCATGCCCACCTACTTGGTAGCATTCCTGGTCTCACAGTTTGAAGGAGTGGAAACCATCTTTAACGGCACTACCAATGAATTTGGTATCTTCACAAGACCGGAAGCTTTGAACCAGACTTACTATCCTCTAGACTTTGGAATGAGGGTAGTAAAAGCCTTAGGAGACTATTTCGGCATTGACTATTATTCTACTGATGCGAATTTGAAGCTGGACCATGTGGCTTTGCCTGACTTTAGAGCTGGTGCTATGGAAAATTGGGGACTAGTTACGTACAGGTATATAATCATCTTTATCATCATCATAAACAGTCCACTGCTGGATATATGCCTCACCTTGTAGGTTCCTGGAAGCATGCAAAAACAAATCATAAAATACAATTTGTATTTTTTTGTATTTGTAATAGACTACCGGACATGTGTTTGATTTGTAAGAAATAACAGGCTTAGTGAAAAATATAATGAAGTGTAATACACTTACTTAACTGAAGGAACTATTTAAATTGGCTAATAAAGTTGTGAGATTTAAGCGTATTTAGATTAGGACGGGATCCTCTGTCCCTTTTCCGCAATGTGTGAGTATGAACTTTTGTATGGCGTACATGTGACATCACTTGTAAGTATATTGCGCTCTTAGCCTATCAAGAAATTAAAAATGTGATATCTTCCTCAATTTTGAACACGTTTTAATTTTGTTTTCGATCTTAGAGTCTATTTATGGTCAGGTTTTAATAAAATAAAATGAAAAAAACAGTCATGTAGTCTATTAGAATGTGTTGCTAGTTTTCACCGGTTTCAGGAGACGTCAGGAAGGTCATCAATGCACCGATTATTTCGACATTTGTGAATAGAGAAAGCTCTCGAGGTGGTCCACGATATCATTAACTCTGTATCAGTAGTTATTGAACCAGCTGTAATAATACTTTTTTTTGTTGGAGCGCCTGTTCATTTGGCAATATCAATAATTTTGTTCGAGTGCATACTAAACTAATTTTGAAGTCGGTTTTAGTATTTATATTAATAGTCTTCGGTTCGACTGACTTTACTCAGATAAACGAAACATTATATTAATTCGTTATTTTCATCTAACGACTTATCTTAATCCTGACTTCTAACCTTATATTACAAAAGTGAAAGTAACTATCTCTCTCTCTCTATCTCTCTCTCTCTCTCTCTCTCTCTGCTTGTTCGCTTTTCACGACTAAATGGCTAAGCTGATCCAAACGGAA
Organism: Agriopis aurantiaria; assembly: GCA_914767915.1. NCBI lineage: Eukaryota > Metazoa > Arthropoda > Insecta > Lepidoptera > Geometridae > Agriopis > Agriopis aurantiaria. Next base: position 4,081,620 of record OU611991.1, on the reverse strand, counting down.
TTTCACAAAATGACAGTGTTCTTCATAAGGTACTTGAACCCAGAAAATGAAAATAGCTAAAGATTTACGGGTAACACAAGCTTTGAACCAGACTACTAACTACTATGACTACTTTACTACGGGATTCAGCTAGTTTAATAATATACGTATCTGTTATATCTGTATTTTCCACTTTTCATTCCACTAGTTCGGGAGCCTGTGGAAAATCACGTTATTTAAAACAAAATTTATGTCATAATAAATGAATTTGTTTGTTTGTTTGGTGTTTAGTTTTGGTTTCTGATCGTTTTCATCTTATCCTAATCTTTGTTTTTATACGTTCAAAGTGACTAAAGCAAATGTAGTCAAGCGTTTTATTTTGATTTTACTTTGATCCAAACATTACAGGAATGTTCTGTTGATCTTTAAATTTTTAAAAGTTTTAAGACTCGTAATATTTTTAGGGAATCTCTCCTTCTCTACGTTCCTGAAGACTCAACCCCTTACTACAAGTACCGTGTGGCTCAAATCGTGGCTCATGAGACCACTCACATGTGGTTCGGAGACCTTGTTACTTGTCACTGGTGGAGTGACACTTGGCTGAACGAAGGGTTTGCTAACTACTTCCAGGATTACATTACTGCTTTGGTAAGTCACATACTACTACATACCACTGGAGTCGACGACTTACTGGGGGAAAACCTCACTTAGGTAAAACTAAGTGTAGAACAACTCTTATGGAGATGAAGAGACTGGCGGCTGACAGCGGCTTCAGTGCTAGAGCTTACTTTAACCTTGAATACTGAACATCGAGATCATCTAATAGGAGAGGTGGTCTAGCAGTGGACAATGGTCCAGTAGTGGGTGATGATGATACTTGATGCACATGAGTTTGGTAAATTTCAAGATCACGTTAAAGAATAGGTAAGGAAAGTATGAGTCTATAGAGTATTTTTTTTAAACGATGTGTTTTAAATTCGTATTTGACATTAACACAATGAGAAGTAGTTACAAAACACTGATCCATTATTTCATTCCCTTTAAGTCCTTAATTAAGGCTAAAATACCTCGCTCATGTAGGTACTCGTTTATTATCATGATAGTCAGCTTACGTTAGTCCACTGAACAGAGGCAAAGCATAAGTCTCTCACCATCATTGTGCCACTCCATTAAGAGGGTTTTCTAATAGTCACCACGCTGGGCATGTGGATTGGCGATCGTTCTTTTATCAACTTACATAATATTTATTTTAGATTGAACCAGAAGTGGGTTCAGGCAACATTCTCGTCACCGGATCTGTATGGGCTGCCTACGACGCCGATAACAGCCCTTCTTCATCCCCCATTACCCACGATGTCAACTCACCTGATGAAATCAGCGGACACTTCAGTGCCATCAGTTACCAGAAGGCTGGTTCGGTTATCCGCATGATGCATCATTTGATGGGTGATGATGCGTTCAAGTTAGGATTGAATAGTTACCTCGAAGCCAAGTACGTTACAATTTTAATTATTACAATTTTAGCATCAGTTTTTTCTAGGCTCAATCCACTATGGCAGATATTTTTAGTCCATCACAATTATTATGCAATGTCATAGCATTTATCATTTTAGAATTATTAAAGCTGAGGTAATTCAACACATGTTTCACAATAAATAATAAGATTACTTCTGCTTAACAATTTCTTTAAGCCTTTTTTGTCTGCAACTACAATATTTAGCACTCTCTATAACATTATTACCAAAATTAAAAAAGCTAAAACGACGGCCTTCATTCTTGGAGAAAATTAAAAATGGCTGACCTGAACTCCAAGGGATTTATGGTGGGGAAAAGAAAGAGAAGCGGCCTTCCTTTGTTGTTTTAACTCCCGACGCAAATGGACGCCGACGAGGGGTGTTATAAATCCTAATGTTATAGGCCCTAAATCAATGGCCGTTAAAATATTTAGTAAATTGCCAAATGAATTAAAAGATATCGAAAAAGATGTAACTTTTATAAATAACTTAAAAGGTATTTTACAATCCAAATGTTATTACAACTTAGACGAATTTTTCAATGATAATATCGACAAAATGTACATAGATCGTTCCGTTCCGACTATTGCCATACCCAAATAGGGTCATAATTATGTATTACTTTATATTTAAACATGTTAATTTAAGACCTCCATGTACTTACATATGTCTGCAATAAAATATTGAGTATTGAGTATTGATAAATTGAACGTGTCTATATATTATGAGTCTGACTTGATGCAGAGTATTCTTAGTTATAATTCAAGAAAATTCTATCAGCAGTTTTTTATAATAGAATAAGTGGCAAAAAGTGACGGGCCAGTTGATGGTACGTCACCGCCACCTATAGACACCTACATTACCCGGGGTATTGTCAGTGCGTTACCTTCCTTTGAGGACTTTCACCCCTCGTTTGAAGGAGTCTAAATAAACCTTGGTTGCTTCTTCTTCCGTTAGAAGATTATTAGCTCTTTTGTCGGAAGTCTTTTAAATTTAACTTTTACTTGTTTGTACCTCCCAAACAACCAATTGTTTTTTAACTGTTAAAACCGAGCCTTATTAACATAATTATTATTTTTACAGTAAATTTGGCTCAGGTTATCCAGATAAGATGTATGAAGCTCTCGACATTGGAGCAAGTAACTACAGTGCCTTAGCAGCCTACCCTGATACCAATGTAGCTGGAGTTATGCGATCCTGGATTTCACAACCTGGACATCCTTTACTACACGTGGAAGTAAATTACGAAGATGACACAGTAGTTCTGACACAGGTTAGATCAAAAGCTACCTTAGTAAGATCCATTTTTTTTTTTACAGAAATGAATGAAAATTGCTTCTGTTTATTTACTTGTTACTGTGTTAGGAATGCTTTAAACAGTTTCAAATATCGTCTGTTATAGTATTTTGTTGACATCTGCGATAATTTGTGAAAAGCTTAAAAAACTTATTATTTTGTTATGCCATTGTTATTATACCATGAGGAGAATAAAATTTATGGGTTTCATTCGGCTTCTCAAAATCTAAAAAAAAATAAAAAATTGTATATAGCAATTTTTTTTATTCAACACAAAAAAAGCTCTTACCAAACTTAGTAGGTCCTTTTCTGGTAATGTATGTACAAGTAGCAACGCCATTTTGTAGTCATATAAAAATTTCCGTCATTCAATTTTGTCATGTGATATTTTGCATTACTTCACATTATTTTGTTAGATTATATCCAATTTTATACCAATGTGTGATTTATTACAGAAACGCTTCTACATAGATTCGAAGTACTCCTCAAACGAGATCTACAACATCCCTATAACATTTACCACCCAGCAATCTCCAGATTTCGAAAACACCAAGCCTGCCTTTATTATGAAGAATACTACTCACGTATTCACCATCGCTAATATCAGCCAAGATCATAGCTGGGTCTTGTTCAATGTTCAAGAGACAGGTAAAACTTCCTTTTTTAATAATGCTCATTTAGTTAGTACAGAGCGCGCATAAACAACTGATCGCTGTGACTTTTAAGTCAACACACAAGTAGCGCCATCTTTTGTTGAGTAGTTAAACTCAAATAAAGATTGGCGCCACATTATATTATTATTATGCGTTAAACCATAGTAAGTACGCCTGTTTTACAAGCTTTCATTTAGCTTCCCTTGTTAGTTAGGGTCAAACCTTGCAACTGAATTTAAAACAGTTTGAAGTAACAGTAGTAGTTTTAAACCGATTGAGCTAAAAAAACATAATTATACTCACTTTTAGTTTGGATGAAAATGCATGGTTAGTAATACAAGTCATTCTAAATATAATATGACGGACTCCAAAAGATGGCAGACCAGCAATTTTTCATGCACCCCATGATATGGGTATCAAATGAGGTTACTACTTATGGCTAACAATCGTTAATTGTCCTTTTCCAGGGTTGTATCGAGTAAATTACGATGATCATTCATGGCAAATGATTGCTGGTGCTCTAAAAATCGAAAAAATTCACCATCTCAATCGAGCAAAGGTAGGAATTCTATAAGTGTTAGTATTTAATTAGTAATTAGGTATGGATGAAATTAAATGTATGAATTTACTGTCTGATAAATAAATGATTTTAATATCATTTAGAATTCTCCATAAAATATTATAATATGTTAAGTAACTTATTCCATCCATCTTCATAAGCGTATTGCATATTTTCAGATAGTCAACGATTTATTTGCATTCCTCTACGCAGACGAAGTAAAGTTTGATCGTCTGAAGAATGTTTTGGGCTTTTTGGTTCAAGAAGATGATTATTCAGTTTGGTATGCTGTAATTCGTGGATTTAACAATCTATGGCACAGTTACCTTGGCAGTGAGGCTTTGGCTGATATTCAGGTTTGTAACTGTAACTGCTGTGGTATTAAAAGTTAGCAGTGCAAGTACCGTTCTATATCTATCATCAAATTTGACAGTATTGATATAGTCAAATTCGATAAAATGCCATTTGATCAGTACTCGCTATGATTGATTCTATGGCATTCTATCGAATTTGATGATCGATAAAGAACGGTACTTGCAGTACAGAGTAGAAAAAAAACGCCAAAACGGTAATTTTATACACCGCAAAGCGTGGCCATGTGCAGGGTTGTGGGGATTTACAGCTGCATTCTTAAATTTAGATAATAGCCTTGGTAGCCCATTTGGGATATCACTAGACTTAAAAGCGTGAGGTTCACTTCAAAGCCCAGGCCCGTACCTACTTAGCTCTTTAGAGCTTATGTACGGATTTTCATACCGCTGGCTTTTCGGTGAAGGAAAACATCGTGAGGAAACCTGCATACGTACGGAGAAGGAATTCAATGGCGTATGTGAATCCACCAACCGCACTGGGCCAGCGTGGTGGATATGGCCCAATCACCCTTTCGGGGGTAGGCTAGAAGTCCAGCAGTGGACTGTTAAAAGGCTGATTATGATGAAAATGATGACACTGTGGCGCCACTTTTTAACCGACAACAAAAAAGGAAGGGGTTATCAATTTGGTTGTATATTTTTTTGTTACCTCAGTACGCCGTCATTTATTAACTGATTAAGCAAATTCTTTTTTACATTTGAAAGGAGATACTTTCAGATTAGTTCCATAGAAATTTCATCAAAATCATTTCGGTAGTTTGGATTTTAAATCAAAATTACTAGAAAAAATATGTCATCCAAATAAAAAAAATTACGTATTTGCTAATTTGAAGTCGGTTTTTTATTGATAATTATTTTAGAGTAAAAACAGGCGCACTTGACAATATTTAAGCCGATTACAATGTGGTGCAATTATTTGTTGAATATTTGACTACTCGACATAAGATGGCGCCACTTATATGCACACTTGGAAGTCTCACGGTGATCAGTTGCTTTTGCCTCTATCTTGACTCTGAAGTTACAAGGTTTATAGAAATAGTATACTAGCTAACAAGAATGACGCGTCAGAAAAACGCCTAGATCTCATTGTTCTGGTTTTTTAAAAGTGCTATTTATGAATGAAAAAATAAAAATCAAATTAAATGCATGAATTTACTGTTTTGGGGGCACCAAAACCCATTTTTTAAAGACAATATATCGCCATGGTGTTGATTCTCAAGCTACTTTAGATTTTATTATTTATTTATTTTAAATCATAACTCTTGTCGGTGAAGTTACTGCTAACTTTGACGGTCTCCTGCCAGCTTCCTGGTTATTTCTTTACTTTTACCTTTATCTCTATAATGATTTTCATTAATTTGTCATGTAATACAAAGTAACCAATCATTTTGCCTCTTTAAAAAAATAAAAGAACAAAATTAATAATAGTGTAAACAAATTAAACATTGGAAATATTGTTTCAGACTTATATGCTTAGTGTGCTAGATTATGCCATGGGCAGGTTAGGCTACGACATCTCATATACTAGTGAAGATTTTGAAACTTTGAGAAACCTCATGCAAGTTTGGGAGTTCGCGTGCAAGCTGGGCCATTCTGCTTGTATTGAACACTCAGTGAAGATGTTCAGAGGGCTGAGAGAAAATGGAACCGAGTAAGTTTTATTCATATATCACAGGGTTACGTGGAAAGCGTGTACTATGCCAAAAAAGGCCAAAATTTGCCTCTCTGGTCATAATTTATACATTTTGCCGTTCGGTTTTTTTATTCATGTAATATTTTTGTTACATGTGTAACAACTACAATACTGACTAGCTTAAAATTTACCTCCATTAGATAAACTCGGTTAACCACTGCCGCGATTTCATTACTTCCCTCTAATACAAAAACATCGGCTTCAAGCTTATTTGTTGAAAGCATACTAACCCTTTTAACTTTATGAGCTCTAAACGGGAACGTATAATGTAATGATTTGTTTTTGTATGTTGGTAAGTCAGCAAAGAATACTTTTTTAAATATAACTACATACCTCAACCTACTTTGTATAAAACGTTTTTTTATAAACGTAAAGACGAAAATGAAATGAAATGGCTTAAAAACATCAGCTGTGTGAGTGTAAAAAACTGTTTTCCATGAAATAGCTGATCTTTCTTTCGGAACGCCAGGGTTGGTCCCTTCAGTCATGATACTACCGATACTACACGTTGATATAAGAATAAAAGAAAACCATCTTGGGGTCAATACAGCCAATGTTTGGGCGCGAGATTAGTCCAGAATATTCTTATCACGTCACGTTATCCATAGACGAACGAAAGTCACCGACATAGCCCACTTCATTAGCAAGTTGAAGTGGCAGTGGGCAGGGCACATATCACGCAAAGAGATGGCCGATGGGACCGAATGGTTCTGGAATGGAGACCATGGACCGGTAAGCGCAGCGTAGGACGTCCATCCACAAGATGGACAGACAACCTATAAGAGAACGCAGGGAAACGCTGGATGTAGGCCGCATCCAACCGCCCCTTTTGGAGATCGATGGGGGAAGCCTATGTCCAGCAGTGGACTTCCTATGGCTGAAATTATGATGATGATTATTATCATACCATAATTATATTATCATTATCATCAGCCCTCACTGTCTACTGCTGGATATAGGCCTTTCTTAATGCACGCCACTGAGCTCGGTCAGCAGTTCTTTGCATCCAGTTTTACCTGCCGTTTTACGCAGGTCGTCACTCCGCTTGGCCACAGGGTGTCCTACAATACGTTTGCCTAAGCGTGGTCTCCACTCCAGAACTCGTCTACCCCATCGGTTGTCGGTTTTTCGGGCAATGTGGCCGGGCACTGCCACTTCAGCTTACTAATCCTTTAAGTTATGTCGGTAACTTTTGTTCTATGTCGAATCACTTCGTTCTGAATCCAATTATATCGACTGACTTTAACGAAAGGTTCGTTGTCTTCACTACCCATTGCTTGTCCACTAGGATCACACCCAGCATGCGTCCCGTCGCGTACTGCAGTGGGCTGCGTGCCGGCGATGCTTCCGACTATGACTTCCTTTGGAACCGAATGGTGACTACCAACATTGGCAGCGAGGCTCGCATCATCGGAGATGTACTTGGATGCACTACTGATGAAGGGAAGTTGAGAAGGTAGGTATTTAAAAAAAATTATCAGTCGCCAAGCAAAGGGGCGGTTTTCTGTCACTTTGCTCTGCGATTGGTGCCTTGGCTCTTGTTTTGTGGATAAATAAATAAAATCAATGATACTTAAAATTGGTCTTAATACCTATAATGTAGATTGGTGTAATTAATCACAATGTTGTTTGACAATTTTAATAACTGTGTGTTTTGACTATTTCAATAACATTCTTCTCAGTATACATAATAATATAATAATGATAATAAATTTTTATTTCCATAAAAATACATTTCTTTTGTGACACTGCAGATAAGTACCTATTAGTTATTATTTCAGTTCAGAAAGTTCTGTTGCATAGTCAGTGCTATACCAATGGGCCCCAAACTAGGCAAGGCCTGTATCTTGGTGGCCCGAAATATAGTGGAAATATAGTGGTATACTACATAAGTATAGTGGGTATGAAAAATTTGCACAACAGGAAGCAATCTCAACAATATTTTAAATTAGAATCAAAAAATTAGTAGGTACAGCTGTTAGACGTTATACTTCAAATTAGTTAAACACGATTTTCCAATTCTGTTAACTACGTTCTCTACTTATTAACAAATACACTTATACACACTGTGTAACACGAGGTACTCTGTGAGTACAATATATTAATATATTCGGAAGCAATTTTTTCACTTCTAGTCAAAATTTTAAGAAATTCCCTTAATTATTGGAATATGGTTATTTATATACTTACTGATATAAAATTAATAAAAATAAAGTTACCAAAAAAACAGAAATAGCACCAACAAAAACTAGCGTATACTATAAAGAATCACAGAACATAGGTACAAGGGATATCTTTGTGTTGCCTTGGGTATGATAAATTGAGGAATGAAGTTTTTTTTCTTCAGTTTAACGCGACTGACCGGACCACCCGGAATATTTCATTCGAACCTCTTAAATTTAAAATGTGTTCAACTTCTTTCAGTTACCTGGTATCGATGTTGGTAGAGAACAGTCCCATCAGGACCCAAGACCTGACGGTACCGTTAGCTAGCGTTCTCTCAAACTACAACAACTTGCACATCGTTATGGATGAACTGAAGCAAAACTACACTCAGTGGACAAGCATGTAAGAAATTCTGTTATTTTTTCAACTTTTCTATCCTTAAAATATGCCTTATGGAGTCTTACAGCCGCATGCTTTGCATCAGTTGGACGGACAACGTTGCCAATGTAGAGTTATTAAAACATATGGGGAAGAAACTAAATAATCTGGACCATTAAACAGCGCAAGGTTGCCTACCTGTACAGACTACGGCATCACCGGTATTTTCTCCTATAGACCATCATGATCGGCAAGATGTCGTGGCTTCATAATATCAGGGAATGTACGGGGATAAAATAGACCGCAGGAAAACGCTGAGTGCGGGCTGTTTCCAGCTGGCCCTTTTGGAGATTGATGGGAGGCCTATGTCTAGCAGCAGATGTCCTATGGCTGAAATGATGAGGATGATGATGATATACGGGGATAAAGATGGCAGAAAAACTGTATAGACTTGCGCTGGTCATGAAGCTGACTGCTGACCTTTACTGAGAGAAGAAGAACTATATAGGTAGTCGGATATTTTTATCGCGTTTTTTTATCTTACCTTGTAACTATGTAAACTATTGAAAGTTGACTTTAACCTACACATCACCATGTTCACCAGTAGACGTCTTCTAGCTGATAATGATGAGTCAGATATTTTCTAAAAGACGCTTGATCGAATCGAACAATAAAAACGGTCTCTTTAACCTATTTTATGATTGAAATAGCTGTTGCCAGCGACTTTGCATGCGTGGATTTTATATAAATTTACAACACCGTTTTGAACCCTATTCAGACCTTTCCCACAGAAAAAGCACTATATTTTCCCCCCCAAATTCCAATTTTACGGACAACTATCCTACTTTTCTTTCCCATATACCTTATTCGGGTTATTATGAACATATAAAAAAATCGCTCAATCGGGTTAGGCGTTCTCAAGTTATATATTTACCAATGCATGTATGCAACGCATGCATCAAATTTTTATTTAGATATGAATAATTAAATGAAACTTGCCGGTATTGTAACGTAGATTTGCTATAATTTACAGTTATACAACAATGGATGGAGTATTGTCTACAGTAGCATCAGTACTGCACACAGAAGCAGATTTCACAGAGGTAAGTGCCTATTAATAAGGTAATTGACAATCATCATCATCATCATCATCATCATCAACCATTTTCCAACCCACTGCTGGGAGGTCTCCTATTCAGCGCGCCATCTTTTCCGGTCCTGTGCTAGTCTTGTCCACTGTTTTTTTAGCGATGTCGTCCGACCAGCGGTCTGGTGGATGTTACTAATTTTAAAAGACGTATTTGTCGATACCTCACACAAGGGGTTGCAGTGAAAACAAAATCATCCCCATTTCACAAGTACAAAAATAAAATGTTTTCTTTTTTATAGTTTTGAAATTGAGATCTTATTCTAAAACTGTCATTAAGCAAAGTTTCATTTACTTATATTAAAAAGTATAGATAAGTAAGAGGGTTCTAAAAACTAGGACGGACGGACAAACAGAGGGATGGACAAAACAAACTTATAATAATTGATATTCGAAAACGTGAAGCGACTTATTAATAAAAACTTGGTTGTACTAAGAACCAGGAACAGTCAGCAGTTTGTTTGACACTCCATATACGGGCCACAAAGAGGTCACTTCTCGGAACAAACCCTTCATTAGGCACCCTCTACAAACAGGCTATCAAGCAAAGCGTTCTGTAAACACTCATTCAGGTCATGTTCTTAATTAGGTGAGGGGTTATCCATTGTTTTGCTTGTCACAGTGTTATCATTGTGGTGTAAAAGTGTCGGTAGAGTTATATAATTAAATGCAAAAAGTGTTTATGGGTATGTAACTCTCCTAGATTTTCTGAGCTAAAAAGCAGCTCAGCAGACTTGTGACACTGACATTTTTGGCGCTTTGAACATTGCAGCCAAAACCTCTCCCAAATGCTTTGGTTCTTTGTTTGCGAAGAATAGAAGTTAAAATTCTTGATAATCCCATTTAGTGATATTTTGTGATTGTTTTTAGGGTTTCGTACTAAAAGGTGTAAACGGGACCCTATTACTAAGCATACGATGTCTGTCTGTATGTCCATCCGTCCTACCTTTTATAGGCTGTATCTTTCGAACCGTAATAGATAGCCTGTTGAAATTTTCACAGCATATAATATATGGTTACGGCGAATGAACTAAGAAATACTAGTAAAGTCAAAAAGCAAAAGCTTAAGGGGTGTCATACAAAAACGTTGTTTTTCAGCCTATTAAATAAAAAACTAAAATAAATACTTTTGTTTTGGCCAGCGGGTCAGTCGGTACAGTCTAATGTAACAGTCGTATCAGAGTAATTTTACCTATGAATCCTATAAAGAAATAAATGCACCACGAATAGTGCAGAATTTTATTTGAAGATCGGGTCCAGGTATAGACGATAGTTACATACATATTGATGTACTATTTATGTGAAATTAATTAATTTGAATATTTTTTTTTACTTTTTTAGTTTGAATCGTTCCTGTCGTCTTGTACTGAATGCACTGAGAAAGCCAAGTCTAGTGCCAATTCGTCTCTTGCCGCAGCACGCGCGGCCACCGCCTGGGCGACCAGCCACAAAGAAGACATCCTGGCTAGCGTTAGAAGCAGCAGTGCGATCATGGCGCCATCTATGATAATGGTCATAACTCTAACTATCTTCTTGGAGATGTTACAGTGTTTTGTATAGGCATTTCTTTGTTTTGAACATGATTTTTTCTTAATATTTTATAATTAGTTATATATTTTTTACATGTTGTAATTAATTTATAACCTATGGAAATTAATTTATCAATATTGTACTATTACTATTAACAATAATTAGTTACTTACTTTATACAAACTGTAATTGATGGTCAATTATTTTATTGGTGTAGGTATACAAGGTTACACGAAACTGTGGTGTTAATTAAGCCGAAACAAGATCATAATTTCGAATAACTTTTACTGTAGACCAACCCTGAAATACCGATAAAAATATCAGCTTTTACATATATTTCACTAGATTTTTTTTTTATAATTAATTTTGAAATGCTACCTACCAATTTACTATTACTAATTTTGACCATGTATTCAACATTGAATAGTGAACTTTAAATTTATTTAATTTAACTATAAATTAATTTTATGACCAAATTCTCATGCTGACTAACGGATAGGAAGAAGAACTATAATTTTAAAATGCCTAACCAGTGCAAAAAACTCAATTTTTAGTGAAAAAAATTCATTTCTTTTTATTGAGCTGGAATGTCATTTTTTGAAGTGAAAACATTTTTAGGCACGTTGGGCACTTTTGGGATGGGGGGGGGGGGGGGGGGGGGGGATAGCACTGATCTCGCGAGACCGTCACGCTCAGATACTCGTTCGGGTAAAGTCGGCTCGAGTCGACTAAGGGAGCGAGAGAGATATAGTCAACCTTGATAAAGTTTTCGCTTCTGTCTCGCAATTTCAGCGTTAGCCCCTAAATAACCAAAATCAAAATCAAAATCAAAATATATTTATTGCAGTTTGTTGGTAAACCTAGATGTAATACAGACATAATCTGTTCTTAAGAGCTCCGAAAACAAACTTGTCTCTAAATGGACGTGCAATATTAGTACTGGCATTCATAACTCACTAATTATAAGTTATTAGTATTGTTAGTTTACAAAGGAAATGTCTTAGTATAGTAGTTAAGTATGTCAAGTTAAATAGGTACGATGTCTACAATATTATAATGTCATTATTAGTTAGTCAATGTGTGACCATGTTTCATACAGATACCAATACCAATGTCGAATTATATTATCTTTGGTAGATAGTTCCTGGCGATGGCCCAAACCGAGGCCCTATACCTTCGAGGAGCCCTTGAGATAGTTGCCCACAAGTTAGGCCATCTACGTTAGCCGACCGCCCGGTCAAGCTGTCGAGGCCATCTGAGGTACAACAGCGTAGTCACTCAATAAAAAATAAAGTTACAATGGGTACGCAGTTTTGTGTAACCCTGTTGACGTACCTATCTTAGTAAGCAAGAAGAGATTCCTCTCCACTTTGAATTTAGGTCATTCTTTTGTACCTATATAATGTTATAAGTACGTGTATACCTACTTTATTAAGCTTAGAATAATGTTTTACTTCCATGTGAAAATGCCTTCGGAGAGGCATATGTGCAGCAGTGGCCTAATATAGGGAAGGATGGGGGGGCAGATAAGTGCCTTCACATATATTATTAGTACTTACCTTATAAATGGTTAACAAAATATTAATTGGCGATATACATTATCATATAAGTATCTACCTATGAACCTTGAAAAAATGAAGTGTTGATAAATTGTTATACCAATTATTGAAAATATTAATTATTATTGTATAAACTTCGATACATTTAATAATATAGTAATATTCAATAAATCCGTATTTTTAAACTAATTATGTAATGAAATATGTGATAGTCAAATTATTCCAAAAATTCTATACATGGAAAACACCAAGTTTACTTATTAATTTTTGTTATTTATCAGCATGTTCTCCGAAATAATGCTTTGTTAATAATAATTGTTGTTCTCAAATAGTTACAAGCTATGTCTTCAAGTTGCAATTGAATCGGTTCTAGGCAAGCATCCAAATCAGACCAACGTAGACCACATCAACAGTTACCATCAGGCGAGGTGGCGGTCAAACGCAAGCCTATTAATCAATAAAAATTGCCAGCATTATCTCGCACACTTGGTAAAAATAAAACTGATTGATTGCAGCCGTAATAGGTCTACTCATTATTTGTCGCTGAAACTATTATACATAAACAGAATGTATATCAGAGACTAGGTCAAAATAAAAATATCCGATCTAAAACAAGTACAAAAAAAGTTATAGCAGTTAGTAGGTAAAACTTCTGCAAAACATGAAAAAATTCATTAAAAAAAATAGGCCGCCAATTTTTTTTGGGCAAGTGGTATTTTCTAGATGAGTCTCCAAACATGCCCGTTAAGTTTGTCTTACCATCAAACACCCTGTAGGTATAAATAAACATTACCTACCTACTTTGATATAAATATGTCTCCTATTGGAGCACTGACTTGGTCAGGGCAAGGACGCCCATTCCTGCGTGTGATGTCATTTGCATCTGTTTCTACGTATAGTCACAGAAAACATAATATGTAGTGCGGTTTGGGAATAACAAGCTATAACTAAATGGTGGTTACTTACTTAAATTTATAAAAAACACTACAATTTATAACTAACTATACATGTGTGCTGCTTAAGACCTGACAAAAAAAAGCTGAATCATACAATTTTATTTTTATTTTTCACTAATAATATCGGTTCGGTAGAATGTTCGTTCAAAAACCTGGCAAGATTGACCAGAATTTATCGTAATTTTTTTTTATTGAGATTCATTTCGTTTATTTATTCAGTAGGTAAACATACAAAACAGAATGCAATAATTTTAAAATAATATTGAGTTTACATTTTAATGATCTGTATCACATTCTAAAACTACATATGCCTAATATGTGCCTATAGGTGCATAATGATAACAATTTTGTGAATAATTTTTAAAATTAATAATTATTTATTTATTATTTAATTATTTTTTCACTTTATAGTTTATTTGTGCAAGTTATATACTATAAATATATAATTATATATACCTGCCGTTGAAGGTCTAAGAATAAACGATTGGTTAAAACCAGTACTTACCTCAGCGTACTAGGTATGATGATAGCATTCAATCACACTAAAAATTTAAATGCGTCAGTTTGTGTATAATTGATTGCGTTTGTCTGCACTCAACTCTGTAACAGTAAAACGGATTTAAATTTCATTCGGCTCACACGTTTGTTTTTAAAAGTATAACCTGATTATTTCTTGTAAATATAAAATTAATAGCAAATGTTATTAGTCAATTAATTACAAACAAAGTCCGTAAATTGACCACTCAAATAACCCGTGAATTAACCTTAGACCTTAGAATAACTACACAAAGAAACCAAGAACATTCGCAAAATTAAAGCCATTCAAATGGTGTCATATATGGCTCCAAAAAATATTTAAAAATTTTACTATGACAATTTGCGCGGTGAAATCGTACCACAACAAATCAGAAAAGCAGCATAAGAGTTATGGTGTGACATTCCACAGGTAATCCATTAATTTTCTTGCTTAAATCGTTTAAAATACCAATCGAAACGTAAGCTACAAAGCGAATTTGTAGCTTACGTTTTGAGAAGGCGTTGTTTGGAAACTTACCTTCCCTGAGTAGTTATTCTAAGCCTTAGACATTTTATTTCGGAAAAAACGGTTCCTGTGGTGTAGCGGGTGGAACCGTGAGGTGTTGCTACTAAAGTAATAAATGGGGAAAACGTTTGCGTTAGGCTGGTTTCACAGGTGTCCGGGAGATGCTCGGGTCGCCCGCATAGCTGCGAAACCGCGCTTACACTAAGTATCTAGCTATTCATAGAGTCACAAACGAGTGGGTAGTCAATGACTTTTGTACATCGAAGGGCGTTACTAGAAAAATGCATCTAATTATTGCTTGAGTTACAGTTAATTCCATTTTTAAGTGCTTATATAATGATGTTATGAAAAAAATATTGTTATTATACTCGTATATTGGGTACCTATTTAGATATATTAAAAAAAGCTAGTTTTCGCCCTGAACTGTGACTGCGCGCGCAACCCCTAAAGGTATCTTAAGAACTCCTAGATCGGTTGCTATGATATTTGAAATTTTAAAAACCTGGTATCACCTCACTTGTCTGCAAAATTTCATGAAGATTGAATTTACAGTACCCTAGTTATCGTCGATCAAATATAGCTACAAGCAAGTATTAGGTATATATATTACTAGCTGACCTGACAGACGTTGTCCTGATCCTGTCCTGTCCAAACACGCAAAGTCAAAATTGTAAATCTTATTTTTTTACACCTTGGTTTACATTATTGGAGTTTTAGTAAGGATCCCTATTTATTTGAAAATATAATATAGCCTATGTTAACCGGGGATAGTGTAGCTTCCCAACAGTGAAATAATTTTTCAAATCGTTTCAGTAGTTTCGGAGCCTATTCAATGCAACAAACAAACAAACAAACAAACAATCAAATCTTTCCTCTTTATAGATATGAGAGCGAAAAAATATTTTCACCCCCATTTCACAAGTACCAGAGCCAAAAATGCAAAATTAATTTTGCCATTACATTTCGCATTTTAAGGATGGCTCTGAGGTCTATCCTAAAAATTGAATCGAGCAAAGTTACATGCACTTACCTATAATATAAATTAGAATGTTATAAAAATTAGGACGGACGGACATATGGATAGACGGATGGACAGAACAAACTTCTAAGGGTCTCTTGTAGTACTATAGAAATCATAAAAGCATTAGAGGTAAATACAATTAATCTAAATTAAATACAAATTAACTCAATGAGCAAACGTTCTTGACACTAGACGTGAGGTAAAATTGCAATTAGAATGTAAATGATCACGTCACATCCTTTTGTTAATTATTGTTTCTTGAACGATTGCCAGAGTAGGTATTGCTGCTTAAGGACCTATTCGTGGCCGAACGTTCGAAAGGGGGAAGTTTTTTAACCGACTTCGAAAAACGAGGAACTTTCTCAATTCGGCCCGTATGTTTATTTTTTATGTGTGTACAGTGATTACGCCGGCACCTGTACACCAACTTGCGTGTTTCTTTTTTTTATCGTGTAGGAAAAACCCTCGGGTCCCATAATTTTTTTATTAATTTAGGTTCAGTAGTTTTTAAACCAGCTCAAATAATATGAATTTTTGCTGGAGCGCCTACGAATTTTGCGATAACAAATCACTACAATACTTTTGTTTTGTCTTTTATTCAAGTCAAAACAAGGAAGTATTCATGCATGGCTGTGTAATTGTATCTAAAAATAAACGAGTAGCTCGCCCCGAACAGAGTTAAAGAAGGTTTTAGATAAGCATTCCACTATTAAAGGTGTTTCATTAACAAATTCTTCAAAGTCTGTGTAAAATATTATTTTGTTCTTTGTAGTGGCATATTTTGTGGTTTTTTGAAGTCGATTTTATAAAAGATAATTTATTAAGTCCCGGTAAACATTTAAAACAAATATAGGTAGCTAAGTTTTTTTATACCCAAAAAAACTTAATTCTTGTTCTAATCTTTCTTTCTTTTACACTTCCATCTCTACATCTTCCACCTACGCCATGTAAAATTGAATGTAGAATTATATGCCTAGAGTACAGTTGAGCGCATTGTTAGAAGCTTCTCTGCAACGCGTAGGTAGTGGATTAATGCGACTGATTGTCACAAAGGTGTCACTGATAAGTAAGCTACTGTTGTATTTTTTTTAACATTTTTAAACTTTGGTAAAACTCCGGCTAGTAATAATTATCAATATCCATTTTCATTTTGCTGGCCTTTTGGAAAACTCCGATTCACACAGCGGACAATGGAGAAAATTCTCAGAGTTTCTTTGTGTGATATAATCCGGAATGTAGATATTCGCAGCAAAAAAAACCGACAAAACTATTAAAACACTGTTTTAAACTATCACGGTTGTTCACTAAAGTTACATGATTATTTACGGGATATTTACCGTGGTAAGGTTGTGGAATGAGCTCCCGATATTTCGGCGCAGTTACATGCACCATGTTCACGGGAAGACTGAAAATAATAATTTATGATATCCCGTAAATAATCATATAACTTTAGAAAACTATTAAAATTTGTAAGTTGAAGTGGCAATGGGCAGGCCACATCGCTCGAAGAACCGATAACCGATGGGGAAGAATGGTTCTTGAGTGGAGACCACGGTGCAAGTACCGTTCTTTTAGCGATCGTCAAATTGACAGTTGAGGTCGTCAAATTCGATAATATGCCATTTTTTCAGTACTCGCTGTGATCGATTCTATGGCATTTTAGCGAATTTGACGATCGATAAAGAACGGTACTTGCACTGCATAAGACGCAGCGCATATATAAGGTAGACCTCCCACTAGAGTCGCGGGTTTATTAGAGCTGATTCAAAAACAACTGAGCCAAAGTATGAACGTTTTGTGTGACCAACTTTGAGAGCTCCATCTACATAAAAAAAAGTTTCACATAAATTGGTTCACAAAAATCACAGAAATAGGTGTACAACAAACAAAAATGCGAACCCAATTGAGAACTCTCCTTTTTAAACTCCTAAAGTTGGTTAAATAAATCACGTAAGTCTGTAAGAGTGTATGTGTGTATGTGTATCCTACTTCGTTAAATTTAAAATCCTATCATTGACATCAATATACATATTAGAAATTAGCAAATTCGTAAAAAAATACCCCGACTTATTTAAAAGAGCAATCGACAAGCCGCGTATAATCAGATCACAATATAGACATAAACTTATTGAACCGAAATCTAATCTAGCAATTCATAGTTCTGGCCCTACATCTATGGCTGTAAAAATATTCAATAAACTACCAAATAAAATAAAAGACATAGAGAAAGGAAACCGCTTCATTAATGTTCTAAAACATTTCTTGGAATCTAAATGTTACTACACCCTAGACGAATTTTTCAAGGATAACTTCGACGATGTACAAATAGACCGTTCCGTTCTTTCTGTTGCCATACCCTAACAGGGTCATATGTACTACTTGTAATTTTAAAAATATAAACATGTTATTTAAGGTTTGCATGCATACATATGTCGCAATAAACATATTGAGTATTGAGTATGTTTGTTTCTACTCAACTCCGTAACTGCTAAACAGATTTGAATCAAGTTTGGTATTGGAGTATCATAATTATTGTATCCTAGATTAAAACATCGAGAATTAATAATAAAGGTTTCATAGGATAGCGGGTAAAACCAGAGCGGCTAGTTCAGACATTTCATTTTTAATACGTCATGTAAATAAAATATAAACAAATAGGTATATAGTATACATTTTATAATAAGTGCCCACTCTATGCGTTCTTGACGTAGAGTTTTTTTAAAAAGTATTTAGAACATCTCTTACCTTTTTAGAATACTCATGACGTACTCGTATGCTTTATCCTAATTTAGAAATACTACAAAAGTATACAAATATTCTTATCCTTATTTAGACTACAAAAACACTCATCCAAAGGTATAATAATCTTTAGGTCGAGCTCCAGCTTAAGAAGATCCGTGACCTTATAACGAACTGCTTCTTTACTAGCACACCTTCTAAGCGTGGTGGAGGGATGACAGGTCAAGTAATGTTGGTTTAGTATCGTCTGGCGCCAATCCGATATGCCGCGAGTGGAGTGGTGAATACCGAATCGGCGCGCGTGGCGTGCGGACGTTTTTCCGCACAACGAAATTTCGCGGGAAACGTTATGTTTTTGATTTCAAAAACAAACAACCTTTTTTTATCATTTGATTATGACAAAACTGGCCAGTGGTGTTATTAATTTTTTTTATCAAATCTTTCAAGAAACTGGCTGGATATACACTGTGAAAATAATATTGGGAAACTCTGGTTGAAACGACTCAATTTAAAAAAGTGAAAATGGTTGGCGTTCTTTTGTTTTTTATTCTCGCCACTTCGGCAAAAGCGGACCTCATTGAAGAGTGCATGAATTATACGATTTATCCATTACAATATGATTTAACGATCACTCCTTATATTTTCAAAGAGAGTTCGTACTACCACTGTGATATGACCATCGACGTTATCGCAAACGCTCCGGATATAAGGGTGATTGAGTTGGACGCTAAAGATTTAGTGATACAACAAGGGTCTATAAGAGTTTACGACGGAAGAACTGACATTGTAAACGGAGCCAGGCCTTACGAATACGATGAAAGAAATGGAAAACTGTTTATTTACCTCCGTGAGTCTTTAAAGAAGTATGATGTGAGGACTCAGCGATACGTTTACAAGATTCAAATTGCTTTTACGAAGCACGTGACTGAAGACACGGCGGGAGTGTTTTTGGTGAAATATTTTGACGATGAAAGTCATGAATACAGGTAATTTTTTTTTAAATACTTGCTAAATTAAAATTCACCCACAAGATGGACAGATGACCTAAAAGAGACCGCAGGGAAATGCTGGATGCAGGTCACTTCCAACCGGCCCTTTTGGAGATCGATGGAAGAGGCTTACGTCTAGCAGTGAACGTTCCTTGGCTGAAATTATGACGATGAAATTAAAATCATCTTACATTATGGGGTTTATCTAAAAACAATGCATTTCTATACAAACAATAATGTCACAAAAAAATTAAAGTACATTTTTATTGTAGCTTTCTTTATTCGTACAGCTTGGATCAAAATAATGATAAGTTAGGTAACTACATTCAATCATTTTATATCTTTACTAGCGGTCCGCCCCAGCTTCGCACGGGTTTGTAAGTTGTAGTATGTTTGTAACGAATTGGCTCTATCCCCGGGTGACATAGGCTATAATCTATACTGGTATAGATTATGTATAGATTATAGCCTATGTCACCCGGGGATCGTGTAGCTTCCCAACAGTGAAAGCATTTTTTAAATCGGTCCAGTACTTTCTGAGCCAATTCGTTACAAACATACTTTCATACAAATCTTTCCTCTTTATAATATTATAAATGTTGTAAGTGCGAGCGAGATGGAAGACGCACGTATCATTGGCTCTTCAGCATTTCCGCAATAATTATAGTTGCCCTATTTCTTATTTTCAAACGCATTGTATCAATTATGCCCACTAAAATGCATTACCGCATTTCAAACAATGATAAGTGCTCTCAGCTTTCACAATCGGTATTTTTGAATGGATAGTTAAAATAAATAAGTAGAATGTGCCCACACCACTGAACGTAGTTACGATATGCTCGGACGGGAAGGCCGTACGAAGCTTGGGCTCATAAATTTTGAATTTAAATTTGAGTACTTACCTCAATGTTGGGCTAAAAGTCGTATGAGTGCGGTAAAGGAGAATGGACGAATACGGTCTACCTGTCCACCATTAATGCGATTTGCCTAAAATAATAGTCAACTATACTTAGTTGATTCCTTCTTTACGCTTGATCTACTTTCAATACAAAAGCAATATTTTGTTCATTATTTATTCATGGTACAAATAGAGTAACAACGGCATATCGCTTAAAGTGCTAAGTAGATCTTACAGTCGCACTCAGAGACGTTACTTAAGCTAAGGAATACTTAAAATAGCTCTGTCTCGTTTTCATGTGTGACAATTTTAAGTTGTCCTTAGCATAAGTAACGTCTCTGAGTTTGGCTGTTAAGGCTCTAAGCGATATGCCGTTGTTCGTCAAGTTTTTTTAAGCCTTTCTGTCTTATGAATGTAATTTCTGGTGTAAACAATAAAGAGTTTACCTACCTATCTATATTAATATCTGTAAAGTCCATTGACGGTAGGTGGTGGAAATTTAGACCAAACTCCTTAATTAATTCCCCCATAGTAGGTACTTTAGAGCATAATAAAAAAAATACAAAAAAATAGAAACAATAAATGCACCGAATATTTATTTAATTATTACTAATATTATAAAGAGGAAAGATTTGATTGTTTGTTTGTTTGTTTGCATTGAATAGGCTCCGAAACTACTGAACCGATTTGAAAAATTCTTTCACTTTTGGGAAGCTACACTATCCCCGGGTGACATAGGCTATAATTTATACCCGTGCGAAGCTGGGGCGGACCGCTAGTTTATAATAAACACTATAAATAGTTGAATGCGATGTGTTAACACATCATTATTATGAGAAATGATTCGACCAAAATAAACTTTGGTCGACGGAGAAATGTATTTATTTTCCATTATAATAATAAGATAATGTCGATTATTTATTCTTGGTTCAAATAGAGTAACGACAGCATTGGTGATAGTTTAAGCGCTCTAAACGACATGCCGTTACCGTTTACCAAAATAAAATAATCCGCGACAATTCCCGATAAACATTTAAAAAACGCCGTTGTTACTCAAGTTTTCTTAGCCTTTATGTCTTATGTATGAGTTTCTGAAGAGTTTAGCTAATATCTACAAAGTCCATATATTTTATATCGGCCTACTTGACGTCAGTGAACCTGACTAGCGCCGGTTAAGAGTGCATAATTATATGGCTGGCAAAACTTAGTTCCAAACTTAGTTGTTTCTGCGGCTGCACACAAAGATTGCTGTGTACAAGCTTAGTCTATCTTCCTTGGTACAAGGCAATAATTCTACCCATAATGCTGTATGCCACCGAAACTAGGTGTCTCTACAAAGTCCATAGACGGTAGGTAGGTTATGGACACAGATAGGTAAAGCTAATAGAAAGTCTTTGGTGATGGACATTTGGACCAAACTCCCTTAAATTTTGTCTTTTTGAACATTATAAACAGTTGAATGCGATTTTGTAACACATTATTAATATGCGAAATGTTTTTCAGCATACGTTAAAGCTAACTGATGTTTATTAATGATTCAGCACGACTAATTTCAAGGACATTGAGCAAATATTTCGAAACGTCTGTTTAATTAGAATTTTTAACTATTATTTGTTTAATGGAACAGTCTATTATCTTTCACATGGTAACAGAACCTTAACTGTATTTATATTTATACGTATTTTGTGGTCAATATAAAGTAGATTGTCAAAAGAAAACGTAAAGCACAATAGAATTAGTCTTCAAATATTATTAGGTATGGTTTTGTCACTTTTTGCAAATTCATACTCAGTGATTTAATATTGGTATCTAAATATTCAATAATGTAAACATGCGTGATTGAGAAAACTGGAAACAGTAATAGCCGCCTTAATAAAGGCCAATAAGGGTTCAGTAAAAAAGTTAAATATTTACAGATTTTATTTTAATAATAAAATATCTTCATACCTTAGAAACCAAGTACATTCGCAAAATTTAAGCCATTCAAATGGTGTCATATATGGCTCCAAAAAAAATATAAAAATTTTATTATGACAATTTGTGCGGTGAAATCTTACCACAACAAATCAGAAAAGCAGCATAAGAGTTATGGTGTGACATTCCACAGGTACTCCATTATCTTTCTTGCTTAAATCGTTTAAAATACCAATCGAAACGTAAGCTACAAAGCAAATTTGTAGCTTACGTTTTGAGAAGCCGTTGCTGTTGTTGTTGTTTGTTGTTTTTTTTGTATTCTAAGCTTCATACAGTACGGGTTCCGTAGGATATGATGATACTAAATTGTCGTGAGGTCGCGGGTTCAAATTCCAAGCCCGTACTTCTGAGCTCTTTGGAGTTTATGTTACGGATTTTCATACCACTGGCTTTTCGGTGAAGGAAAACATCGTGAGGAAGCTTGCACACGTACGGAGAAGGAATTCAACGGCGTATGTGAATCCACCAACCCGCACTGGGCCAACATGGTGGATATGGCCCAATCACCGTTTCGGGGGTAGGCTTAAAGTCCAGCAGTGGACTGTTAAAAGGCTGATTATGAAATTGTCGTATTGTTGTAATTTGGGGTTTGGACGAAAGTAAGTTCAATATTTGTATATTTTGTCATCGACCATTTGTTTTTTTTTTTTTTTATATATATTGACTTGTACTGTTGGCCTTTTGGCCTCTACAGCTTGACCGGTCTAGTTAGCGAACGCAGAGTGCGTGACCATTTGTCCGAACAAAGTGTACTTATATACTTTGACTAAAATAAAATGAATGGACGGGCCCTAACCTTTAAAATTGCTCAGTAAAAACGAGTCAAAACCGTCGGAAATATACTTCAATACCTAATTATAAAAATGTACAGTATATTTGTGTTTTTTTTTTTTTGTGTATTTACACTTTGGGAAAGCATATAAATGCATAATTTATTCTGATGTTTCGTTATCACGTAACAATAGACACGTGTTGCACTTCCTACGGCTAGAGACCGACTGAAACGAAATGAGAGCTGGTGCTCATTTTGATATCTTCAAAAATGCTCTTTTACTGGGCTTGTCCATTTATTTTTATTTTGGTCAAAGCTTATATACACTTATTAGAGTCACTTTATATCGTTAGATAGTTTTAGTTAATGATCGTAAAATATTGTCTAGGCTAGGAGTTGTATTCCGGATTGTTCATGCAGTCATTACCTATATTGTAGACGCAGTATGTGGGTAGCCATTTAATCTAATGCTGACGCAATTTTGCGACTCATTCGGCCAGAAACAATGGCTGTGAATGCTACAATTATGTCATTTATAGCTTTAATTATTAACAGTATAGGTGAATCCAATGTGTTTCAAGTTCATTTCAATCTCATGGCTAGGCAAAATAAGGTTTAGTTCAAAGCCAACGTGATAATTACGATTATCAATTGGCAATAATTTAGGACGCAATTGTTTATTACCAAACCAAATTAGTTTGGATTAGATTATCTTCATTAATTACCTTTGAATATACCTTTAATCTGAACTAGGCATTCGGTTTGAGACATAAAAACTGAAAATTCATTTAAAAAAAAAAAAAAAATCGGGTCATTTTCTACGGTCATCTGACCCCAAACTAAGCAAAGCTTGTGATATGGCTGCCAGAGATTGATATACGTACTATAGTTTTAAATACATACTTAAATAGATATTAACAACCAGATATAGAACAAACACAAATGTTCATCACATAAATGTAAGTATAGAAACATGGTAAATTTTACGACATTAAGAACTGCTGATAGCAGTATTATGAGAAAAGCTAGAAGATGAGGAATGTAGTCATAATTTTATTATATTTCACCTTAGAATAACTACTCATAGAAGGTAGGTTTCCAAGCAACGCCTTCTCAAAACGTAAGCTACAAATTCGCTTTGTAGCTTACGTTTCGATTGGTATTTTAAACGATTTAATCAAGAAAATGAATGGATTAACCTGTGGAATGTCACACCATAACTCTTATGCTGCTTTTCTGATTTGTTGTGGTACGATTTCACCGCGCAAATTGTCATAGTAAATTTTTTTTTTTTTTTGGTGGCATATATGACACCATTTGAATGGCTTAAATTTTGCTAATGTACTAGGTTTCTTTGTGAGGTTTACGTCTGAATTAGTTTTGTTTTGATAATAATTTGGTGATTGAAAGATCTTATATAGTTCAATTACAATTATAATTAGCTTATCTGATAATAAAGATTTTTTTTTCCAATCTTTATTTTTAAAGAGGGTTTGATTGAGTAGTTATTTATTTATTTTAATACTTTATTGCACACTTACAAATTAAGTAGATACAATTGGATAAATTAAAATATATAAAAGATAATATAAAATTTTATAATGAAATTATAAAATTTTATGACAGACGGACAGACGGACTGACGGACAGACGGACTGACGGACAGACAGACAACGTAGGCTTAGTAATAGGGTCCCGTTTTCACCCTTTGGGTACGGAACCCTAAAACATCAAATTGACAACCTCTTTTTTGAAGTCGGTTGAAAATAGTCTTAAATATCTAAAATACCTTTTTCTAGCAACACATCATGAAAATATAGACGCACTAGTAGGTACCTATCGCTTCCACTACATAATACCTACTATAGTATTTCTAATCTCAAGTGCGATACAATGTGGGTGACGTCCCTATTAGGACATTGCAGGTTTTTATCGTGATGCCCATATTATTATCAATCTCAAAAAAACTTGATAGTAATCTGTGCCACTAGTCAACCTTCTCTCCAACGTGCGTAGACCTTTAAGGTAAAAACTATAAACACTAACATTGGTATAAATTCAAGGTTTTACATAAGTATAATTATAACTCTATCCGTGGAGGAGGAATTATCTAATATTTATTAGTAGGTCTTGTTGTGGATACGGCATTTAGATTATTAGGTCTTAGAATAACTACTCAGACAAGGTAAGTTTCCAAACAACGCCTTCTCAAAACGTAAGCTACAAATTCGCTATGTAGCTTACGTTTCGATTGGTATTTTAAATGATTTAAGCAAGAAAATTAATGGATTACCGTTGGAATGTCACACCATAACTCTTATGCTGCTTTTCTGATTTGTTGTGGTACGATTTCACCGCGCAAATTGTCATAGTAAATTTTTTATATATTTTTTGGTGTCATATATGACACCATTTGAATGGCTTAAATTTTGCGAATGTACTTGGTTTCTGTGTGTAGTTAGTTATTCTAAGTATTAGGTACTATATTCCTTATTCACAATAGATTAGATTTAGATTAGATTAGATTTAGATTAGATTAGATTAGATTTAATTAGATTTTAATTAGGTACTATATTCCTTATTCACAATTTTACAATGCATAAAATCACGGTAAAATCTTAGTCATCATCAGCATCATCATTTCAGCCATAAGACCAAAAGGCCGAAAAAAACAAGGCCAAACTGGAAGCGGCCTGCATCCAGCGTTTTCCTGCGGTCTCTTACAGGTCGTGTGTCCATCGTGTGGGGACGTCCTATTCTGCGCTTATCGGACCGTGGTCTCCGTTCGAGACCGCGAATTGGTAAAAAAATTTACAAATAGTGAGTCACTGGATCTGTGGGAGGACGATTGCTTTGTTCATAATGACTACTATGATCCCCTTTCGGCTAAGTACACCCTTTCTTTGGGTTACGCGGAAGGGGTTTTTTACTTCAAGTAAAAAAGACTTGTGGTTATTAATTTTCATTGATATTTTCAATTTTCAGGTCAATTACAAAAAAAAACTTGTGAATCCTACCTTCCTACTAATATTATAAACGCGAAAGTTTGTATGTATGGATGTATGGATGTTTGTTCGTCTTTCACGCAATAACTACCGAATGGATTTTAATGAAAGTTTACAATAATATAGCTCATACATTAGAATAACACACAGGCTATAACGGGTTGTAGTAGCGAGGCCGAAGGTTGAGCTCTACGCGTACGAAGTAGCGGGTTCCAGCTAGTACTCTTTAAAGCTATCACGCTAAATGAGTCATTCTGCAATGGATACAAGTCGCAGTTAATGACTGAAATAAATCTTCGAGACTTCGACACGGGTCGTTAGCGATTGTATACGAATGGTCTCTATCGCTATATCTATGCGTTTGCTTTTCGTATAGACTATAGTTATTAGCTCCGGTGTTCTAATGACAGACTGCACGTCTTCCTGACATATCTACGGATAACCAATAGGCCATTACGCAATTAGACTGTACTAGGTTGAAAGGTCCACCCACAAGATGGACAGACGACCTAAAAGAGACCGCAGGGAAACGCTGGATGCGGGCCGCTTCCAACCGGCCCTTTTGGAGATCGATGGGGGAGGCCTATGCCCAGCAGTGGACGTCCTATGGCTGAAATGATGATGGTGATGATGATGATGAAGTTGAAAGGAATTCATTGTACTCATCATTACGAAAAACTTTTATTTTGAGACCAACCAGGAATTCGCCAATAAAATCAGCATATTATTTTGTCGTGTGTCAATAACCGTTTTCTATCAGAGATTGACGTATGCAAAATTTGCGCACTCCAAAATCTCAATAAATCAATTATAGATCTATTGAGAATGATTTAAAAAAAGATTATTTTGTATAATATACAGCGTGTAACAAAAAGGTGTAGTAATACTTACGGGTGTTTTTATTTAATTTAATAATAGGCTTGCATTTGGCCGCCACCTCGTATAATGCGATCTGTGATGGAGCACGCTTGCCTAGAAGAAACCTATTCACTCGTGATATACCCAGATTGTTACTATCGGGAACACTCATTCAGGCACCGCATTCCAAAAACTGGCAATTCGCCCAATGAAAATGGAATCAAAGCGCTTCGTGCGGGTTTTCAGAATATCAACCATAAAACAGTATCGATTTTTCGTACCCGCTATGGCAGTCCGATAGAAAAATGGAAGATCCGATGCACACTCTCCGAAATGTATCCGATAAAACACCGATAGACTAGCAACTTTGCGTCGATGCTCAAGACTAAGAAGCTTAGTTTGAACCAGGGATTCGTTGCTGATGAGCCTCTTGGTACGTTTCTCAATAGACACCAACGCCCCAAGCTGGTACTTTGATGGGTAGACGTCAACCAAGGACTTTGTATACCCTAAAGGGAATACATGATAGAACGCGTTCCCATTATGTAACTTCCTTGACGTCAACACCCTTATGTATTACCATACCTACTACACTTTTGTTATACGTTGTATAATTATTTCCCAACATAACATCTGCACGGTTACAGGCAACACAAATAGGTTCGCAATCATTCATTCACACCATTTTTAGACTTCCCGTGCAATTTACATATACTTATACGTATTATGGCTGTCTATGTTGTTAGCTTTTCAGCCAAGAAATCACCTTTTAAACTGTTTTACACACAATTCGTTTACACTTGTTATCGCTTCGAGGTTCGAGCAAAGAAAGAGGGTGATTGCAATGCAACCGCCACTTATATACTGTGTTCGTTGGCAGTCGACAAAAGACTGTCAACTGTCAACGAACACGTGTGAACTTCGCCAATACAGTTTCATTATAATGGTGTTGTTAGTTCATCTATCCATTAAATGATTAAACTAAAGTTGTTCTACATTCGGCCATCCGACTCAATTACACGTCCTCGTGTATACGTGTCATGTATTATATGATAATAGACGTTATACGTGTTAATTAAATGTGTACTTTACAATCTTATTTTGAAGTCTTATACTATCGTTTTATGTTACATAATATCAGAATGCAACTGCATACTGAAAAGCACATCATATCAGACTAAAACCGAATCTGGTTTAGTTAAGTCAGTACGCAACTGCGTACACTGTCTCTTACGCAACTGCGTACATCGGCTCTTACGCGACTACGTACACCGGATCTTACGCAACTGCGTACAATGTCTCTTACGCAACTGCGTACATCGGCTCTTACGCGACTACGTACACCGGATCTTACGCAACTTCGTACAATGTCTCTTACGCAACTGCGTACATCGGCTCTTACGCGACTACGTACACCGGATCTTACGCAACTGCGTACAATGTCTCTTACGTAACTGCGTACTGGAGGCTCCGCTGCAGGCTCAGCTGGCAGGTTCGACGGCAGGCTCAGCCGCAGGCTCAGCCGCAGGCTCGACAGCAGGCTCAGCCGCAGACTCCGCGGCAGGCTCCACTGCAGGCTCCGCTGTATGCTCCGCCGCAGACTCGACCGCAGGCTCGACAGCAGGCTCAGCCGCAGGCTCGACGGCAGACTCGACAGCAGGCTCAGCCGCCGGCTCGACGGCAGGCTCAGCCGCAGGCTCGACAGCAGGCTCAGCCGCAGACTTCGCGGCAGGCTCCACTGCAGGCTCCACTGTATGCTTCGCCGCAGACTCGACCGCAGGCTCGACAGCAGGCTCAGCCGCAGGCTCGACAGCAGGCTCAACGGCAGGCTCGACAGCAGGCTCAGCCGCAGGCTCAGCCGCAGGCTCGACAGCAGGCTCAGCCGCAGACTCGACAGCAGGCTCAGCGGCAGGCTCAGCGGCAGGCTCAGCCGCAGAATCGGCGGCAGAAATTTGCATATATAACAATAAGTACACTAATCGGATATATAATCTGAAGAACTTTTAACATGAGCACAGTTATTTAGTAATTAGTATTAAATTAATCATTAGTAAATAAATTATAATCAAGAAAACGCAAGGAATAAAACAGCCACTTTGTAAAATAACTATTAATTAGGGCTCTAAAAAAAAACATGACTAGCAAACAGGTTTTGAACCACTTAACAAAAGACAAATTACACTCTGTGGACATGGGAAAATAAGAAGACATCTGTAACTTATTAATCCCGATTCTGATTTGTTAGCTTTTCAGCCAAGAAATCACCTTTTAAACTGTTTTACACACAATTCGTTTACACTTGTTATCGCTTCGAGGTTCGAGCAAAGAAAGAGGGTGATTGCAATGCAACCGCCACTTATATACTGTGTTCG
Source organism: Agriopis aurantiaria (assembly GCA_914767915.1). Taxonomy (NCBI): domain Eukaryota; kingdom Metazoa; phylum Arthropoda; class Insecta; order Lepidoptera; family Geometridae; genus Agriopis; species Agriopis aurantiaria. The sequence goes on along the minus strand of OU611991.1, from coordinate 4,052,149 downwards.
TTGGCAGTCGACAAAAGACTGTCAACTGTCAACGAACACGTGTGAACTTCGCCAATACAGTTTCATTATAATGGTGTTGTTAGTTCATCTATCCATTAAATGATTAAACTAAAGTTGTTCTACAATGTGTTAACCTAGTAACAATTTGAAGGTCTTTAGATGATAATGTGTAAAAGACTAAAAGGTTAAATGTAGGTATTAATTGTTTTGCCTAATTGCCTGTTTGCTTTCAAATGTAGGAACTAAAGAATAGGCATGATGACTATTTTTTTTTTATTACCTCATAAAAAAGCTGATCATAAATAGAGCACACAATTACTTCAAAAATAAATAAGATATAAGCATTTTAATTTAATTTATTTCATGCTAGACAGAGAGCGCACTATACTGAGCCGTGACGTCACAGCTCAGGTGCGCCATACAAAAGCTATACTAACACACGCTTTGCGAGAAAGGGATAGAACATCCCCTCTCCATCCCCACCTAAAACTTTAAATACTCATATCTCAGCGATTTATCAACCAATTCAAATAATTTTTTCAGTATGTGTAATGTATTTACTTATATTCTTCGCTAAGCCGGTTATTTGTAATAAATTAAACATTAGGACACAAGCCTATTGTAAATTGTTTTTGGTTCTAATTAATCAAGGCAAATTGTGATTAATGAAGAATTAAAACATAGCTACTCAGGTATGTTTTAAAAAAAATATCGGGACTAATCGCGCATTGTTTTATTTGGGTAAAAATAAGCACCACTTTTTAACCATTACGGTGGCCGTGGTCATGAATTGAGCGTACTGATAACTGCAGGTGAGGTGAGTCCGCCGAGAAGAGCGGATGTTTTCATATTCTACCCCCTCACGTGATCTTAAATGTCGCAGGGTTGTCACTACGACACACAACACTGACTGTATTGGTAACTTATTTGTGTAGATTCTTTATTGAAGTAGAATAAAAAACTTGGTTTGATATCTCAGCTATAGTTATTAAGTTATTTTAAATTGTTTTGCTATATAATCTATACATCATAAAATTTGCTGGATTACCGCTATACCATAGAACCTATTTCAACTAACTTCGTGGAAGTACGAGTATCGGGACAACTGACTGCCCGGGTGGCCTAGCTGGTAGTAAACCTGCCTTCGGCGCTTAGAGGCGTGCGTAGAATTTAATTACATTAAAAATGCCAACAATGTAATGACAACAAGCATGGTCGCAGAAATCATCGCTGTACTGGCACTATCTCTGGCAGCAGCAGCGAGAATGGTATCGGCATTGGCAGTGCCCCAGGCAATGTTCGATCTTGCAGCAGCGATGGCAGATATGGCACTATTGAACTGTTGACTGTTTGTCTGCGTCGACCGGAGCCACTCTTCATACTGTAGACACAAACGTTTATAAATTAAAAAATCTAGCTTTATTGTCAAATTCGAGTCATCATTATCAGCCCATCATAATCTCATGATAGCCGTTGGTCCAGTTGGTAGTGAACCTGTTTTTTGTGCTTGGGGTGTGGGTTCGATTCCCACCTAGGGCAAACAATTGTGATGAACATTTGTGTTTGTTCTATATCAGGGTGTTAAAATATCTTTAAATATTTAAGTACTTATGATTGAATGATTAAAACATATAAATGTATGTAAGTATATCAGAGTCTGGCAGCCATAGTACAATCGTTGCTAATTTTTATTAATTTTTTTGTCGTACCCACAATAAAAAATATAATAAAAAATATTGGGGTCAGATAGCCGTTTGTGCAAAAATGACTCGCATATATTTGCTTACAAACTTAATACAAAGGTTAAATTGATTGATTGGTTGGGACTGAAGTTAAAAAGAACCTTATTTTAGTGATATTTTCTTTTGTACTACCTTGCTAAATTTAGTTTACATGTAGTCGAAGCTAGTCAAGCAAATGTGGATTTTATTTACTAATTTACGAAAACTTATACATTCTATATCACTTATTCTGGTCTATATCAAAGCTTTGTATTTAATTATGATTTCTCATATTTTCAGATATATGTATACAACTCGCTTCTCACCAAATAAAGCCAAGTATGCCTTCCCCTGCTTCGACAACCCTCGGTTCGAAGCTGGTTTCAAGTTCAAGGTATACGTGCTCCCTCAGCGGCCAGACATGCAGTACTCCAACACTAGCCTGGTCATATCTGAAGTGCTGAAGAAGGAAACGTAAGTGAAGTCCAGTCACTTGTCATCAACATCATAAGCATCATCAAAACTCACGTGAGAATTCATTATGAATTATAACAAAATGGCTACGTTTCGTTTATCGGTCGAGACGATCGACCGGTTTCGGAGCCATTAGAGGAAACCGCAGGAGCACTTATCGTGGGCGGCTTATCTTTTGCGGCAGCGCATGCGACGCGAGACATTTGCATATTCGAACAATAATCTAAGTATTGCTATAGAATGTAATAGTGGAGGACACATCTAACCACACCACCTAACCACACTATCCACAATCTAAATGACTTCATAAGCACTGAGATTATAATTTAAAATCAATAGAAACCCCCCGACAGCGCTACAAATTGCTCCTACCATAAAAGCGAATGAGTAGGTACCTAATGAGCCCTGCAAGTTTTTCTCGAAGTTTCCACAACAGGCTAACTTTCTCTTGCATTTTCTCGATATGGAAGATCGTTGTCGGAAACGGAAATGGAAAATAATATCTCGTTTCTACAATTTGTTCTTTTTGCTGCGGATTTGATATTGTTGCAGTAGATTAGAGAAGCATGTTTATTAATTAAATATTAATTTAAATAAGAAGTTGGATTGGATCGTGTTTTGTTCACTATTCAGGACATTTTTCCGGAATTCATTTTTGCAGTGCTATTTGTGATTACTGACAAGTGGCAGCGTTTCGTGGTTTTAACCGCTATCCTACAGAAACCAGCTATGATCGAGAGATAAAAAGTCTTTGTGTCAAATCTGGTGGATTACATTATTATAATAACCCTACATTGACTTTTGTCTTGCTCTCTTATTAGCCGAGGGAGCGCGACAAAATTCAATGTAAGGTTATCATAAGAAAGTTTTTGAGATTATGGTATTCCCATCAAGGTATAAGCTTCATCCATACCAAATCAGATCAACCGTTACGAGTTGAGTCGGAAAAACATAAATACATAATTTCGTATTATTATGATAATATAAAACAAGCATTTATTTAAAAATATTTTTAACAGACTTCAGGAGGAGGTTATCAATTCGACTGAATGTATTTTTATTTTTTTTGTATGTATGTTACGCGATTATTCCGCCAATATAGAATTGTTTTTTATAAGATGCTTTTTAATTTAATGTAGCTTTTAATTTTTGTTTATGTTTTTATTTTGGCGACAACTATGAAAATATTATCTTCTTCTATATATGCCTATATGAAAGCGAAATTCATCTACTCACTCACTCATCACCAAATCTCAGAAACTACTTGAAATTTGGCAGGTAGATTTATTATAGGGTGTAGTCAAAGTCAAAGTCAAAGATTTTATTTGCTTGCCAATGGGTATAAAAGGTCTTAAAATATTACACGTTCATCCATTAAGAGTTCATCCATCATCCATTACCCATGTAGAGGTGTGCTAAGAAAGAATTTTGGGAAAAAGCTGAATTAAGGGGTTTAAATGAAGGTTGAAAGTTTGTATGAAAGTCTTTTGTTTTTGATGTTAGAGAAAAGAAATTTGGTATTCAGGTTAACTGTTTGAAATAAAATATGTACTGTATTAAAATTTTTTTCCGAAAAGGATGAATACAGAAGGGGAAATGGGGGTTTAAAATTTTGGTGATAGTTTTGTTTTTACGATGCTGAAATTTGGCAAGGTAGATTACTTATGGGGTGTAAAGGTCCGCTAAGAAAACATTTTGCGAAAGGGCTGAATGAAGGGGGGCAAAAGGGGGTTGAAATTTTATATGAAAATCTACGCGTACGAAGTCGCGGGCAACAGCTAGTATAATATATTAATGATAGTTTGATGTGGCTTTGATCAGTAGTTATGTTTGAAATTGCCGCAAAATCGTTTAGCCTGCGGTAAAACACCCACACTTTGATACTTCCTAAGACTTTCATGCAGCTAAATTACTACATTAAATACATACTCGCTAATTACAATTTCCTCTTGCAAAAGAACCATAAATATGTACGTGTCTATGGCGCTACCCACATAAGGCGCCTGCCATGCGTGGTCGCTGAGAATGGTGTCAATTATTGTGATCGATGTCTCGGGCTTACCGGTTATAATGTAATCCGATTTGTTCATTGAAGTACGGTCAGTTTCTCATTTTGGTTCGTGCCATTTAAAGCTTAAATTTTGTAAATTTAGAATACTTAATTTACTTTGAAGTTAGACACTGCTTGCGATGTTAGAAAAGTATGGGGCGTAAAAATACGTTAAATATTAAAATGCATACAATTCGGAAATTTGACTACCGGTACGATTTGAACCGGCGCAATACAAAATAAAAAAAATACGTTAACCTTTTTCACGCTTTTTACTAGGTAGGTTAGTACCAGGATTGTGTTCCGTGGGTTAGTAATTTGATTTTATAATGAGCGTTGATCGTTTACCAACAAGCGAGTTGGTGGTCAAACGCGGGCGTATCCGCGGAATTTTGTAGTGTCAAAGTCATCCTCGCGATTCAGCTGCATAAATTTCAGTGGAGAGGTGAGAAAATGGGGTAGAAGTAACATTGTAAAAAAAAAATTGGCCTAAAAAGTCAAATCATTAACATCAACGTTTTGAAAATATCGAATATCGGTGATGCGTAGGCACTGTCTTCGCAATAGGTGAGAAAAAAAGTGACAGGTTTATGGGCGACTAAATTTGTAAGCGATCACCACTACGATGTTAGAATTTTATTGAGATTATCTCATAATAAATATGGTCACAGTGCAGATCAAAATCAACTTTGATTTATGTTTCCTCTTCGTCAATATTCAAAGCTTTCTTAGATTTCAACTTACATATCGGATGCTGCACCCCTCGGTTTTATCAGCGTAAAAACCGGAAATTCCCGTGATAAAATTTTGTCCACTCTTATTCTCCCGCGAGTAAAAGACATCATCATCAGCCATAAGACGTCCATTGCTGAACATAGGCCTCCTCCATAGCTCGCCACACTAAATGACAGTCAGCCATCTGCATCCACTGGATTGTCGTGAGTGCGACTCTCACGATGTAATCATTTGTTTAAATAAAGTTTTATTTTTAACCGACTTCCAAAAAGAGGCGGTTATCAATTCGACTGTATGTTTTTACATAAAATATACTTCTAAGATTTTTTATTTATGTATCTACTTTAATCAACCTTAATCAAAATTTGATATCGCAATTATAAAGAAATACAGATGGGATAGGGTTAAGTTTATTATCTTTTATAACACCTTGTTGCATCATAACCTATAATATTCTATGATACTTTAAACAATAATATTCTGATTGCATGTGGTTATGTCAACCTTACTGAACTAAAAGAAAATATATTTTTTTTACTTATAATGTTGCAATGCAACCAAAATAACAGTTGGAGCAGATGAATAAACAACGAATTTAAACTTGGCATTATTGTAATTTGTGTCTGGTGTTCCGATGTTTGTAATGAGTCACATTGAGCTGTCAAACCTATGCCCAAATACTCCACAGACATCTTAGATCTTAGTGGTCGCGTGAGAGTATGGAGGGTGGTAGAAAATATTAAAGTTAACAATTGATTTATTAAAAACATCTAATTATACAGGACTTTACGGAACGGTGGTAGGTAGTAAGCCTAAAAGAGGTCAGAACTCATATTAATGAATTTACTAAGGAGTTACCTTCGGAGTCGCATAAAACGAGTTAAAAATGATATTCGCACTGAACGAAATGTATGTAACCCAATGGTATTTTTCGATTTTGAGGAATGATACCATAGTTTAAAAAAATCATAACGAAGATTACAATGACCTCTTTTCGGCTTAGTACCACCTTTTCTTGTAACCTTGTTTTATTTAAAAATATTAGGTATAAATAAAGATAATGTTTTGTATATTTTCAGACTGAGCAACCACTTTATAAGCATCAACTACATGCCTTCTCCTCAAGTGGCTCTTCAACAGCTTGGCTTCCATTTCTCTCAATTCGACAGCAACCAGCTGAAAGCCAGTCGGACTAATGACAGCCTCGTAGTGTGGTCACCCGGAAACGAATTGAAACACTACGACTTTATACTGCATTATGGTGTTACAATAATTGATCTGATTCACGGATTTTCGAGGACGAATCGGCCACTGCTAAACGGACCAATAAATTTAGTGGCAGTGCCGAAAAAGCTGGATGGATATGAAATATCCAGTTGGAATCTTTTGACGAACAGGTGGGTACTGCTTTTAACACATATACTACTTCCCATAATAATAGCATAGATTTATAAGGGTATAACCACCTGCAATCAACAAACAAAACGTATGATTTAGATATCAAAATAGAGTACTTATACGTACAGTGTGATTATAACCTGTATTTTATATATTTCCAAGCGGTTTCTGCAGTACATTCCTATGGCATTTAATGAGTTCATACTTTGGAATACCCTCTTTGATGAAAATTTTACTAATAAGGCCATCGACTTTAAACGAATAGCGCCCAATTTTTGTCTCCTCTAAATTATTGTCGGTACAAGTGCGTACAATATTTCAATGAGCAATAGAGTTTGAATTGGTTATGTAAGTGTTGGCCTCGGCTACATATTCATTAGCATTTTTACATTTGTCCATAAACGCCTCTGTTGCTTGCCATGCATTCATGTACTAATACTTAACGCAATGCAAGCGAGTCTCATTCAATAAACTATAAAATAAATGTCCCAACTGCGCAAGTATATTTTGATATACCTCAATTTGATTTCTTAGTAACAATTATAATTATGACCTACGCGCGCTATTTTGGCGGCGCCCGCGCTGGTTGCGATTATTTCTACCGAGCAAGGTCAGTGCGCAATGTTACTTCGTGCAAAACATTCGTCAGCTGCACTGTGTACAGAATGTAAACAATTACAGACATGCAGCTAGGTTTACGTCATTATTATATTAAAGTAATCCCAAAAATACTAAATTGTTTTATGGGAGTATATATTTGAAAAAAATGGCAATGGAATGCTAGCAGCATTCTGGAAGTTTTTTCTACCATCTAATTTTCTTATATATCTATTAGTCATATAGTTAAGTTTTTTGTTCCATGTTAATTTGAAATAGAGGTTTTTATTTTAATTCATGTACATTTTGTGTTCAGAAATATATTTAAATCTATGAAACTAAATAATCTGTGAATAGAACCTTTCTTGAACTGTTTTTCGTCACTTGTCAACCGCTGCTGGGTTTATGTCAATTTATGAGTGTTCTTTTCAGGCCCAGCAAACAATTAGTTAAAAAAATATTTAATCTTTCTTGCTGGGCACAAAAATCATTACATGGAAAGCAGCTTACGGGTAACAAGTCTTTATAATGTGCTAAATATAGCTTCGCCTATGTAATTAAGCAGTCCTTTGCAAAACTGCTATGAATGCATAACATTACTCTGTTACTAAATAACTCTTGCACAAGCCACTAACTAACCTCCTCAACTAGAAAAGAACGGTCATTTCATGAAGTACTTACATGCTTCCTGCTTTAGCACGCATGTCTTTACGCTAAGCTGTTGAGCAGGTTAAGTATTTGCATCGGGTGCAAGCTCTTAAAACAATATGATTATACTTATTCATATTTTATTTCTTAATAAAAAATTATTCTACAAGTCAAATTAAATACAGAATAAATTATGTCAAATTATAAATAAAAACTTAGAATCAATGTAATTACAATTCATTGTCTTCATTATAATAACAATAATACAAAGACACATAACACCAAAAAGGACGACCAAAAAACACATTTAGAATTCAACACATTCTTCATGAAGTCGTATCTCATACGACTATAGACTAAATAATGGCTGCAGTGATATCGTTAGGCAGGAAATGTAGACTGTGGGGCCCATGACGTGCGTTAACTTATCAGACTTCACCAGGTAACACAAGAAAGATAACCTAAGAAAGTATAAGAACCGGTGAATCGGTTTCTTCTAGGCAAGCGTGCTCCATCGTAGACAGCATCGTCGCTTAACATCAGACAGATGGCAGTCTAACGCAAGCAAACAATAAAATAATAATTTAAAAAGTTTAATAATAATATAAAAGATCACTACTACTACTTACTACTACTACTAAAGTTATTTTAAGAGAATGGTTTTGTGAATTTAGAATATGCTTTAAATATTTCTTTATTCCAGCGCATTTAAAATAGCAAACGTAGAAGGCATGACCAGCATCAAGCAGATAGAACGGATGAAGTTCGAGCTCGCTCAGCAGTTGAGTCGGCTCTGGCTGGGGAATCCTGGAGAAGCACAGGTTACGAGGTGGAGGGAAGAGTGGTTCAAGGAGGGCATGGCTACTTACCTAGCTCATTACTTGTTGGCTAAGGTGAGAATCAAATACACAGTTTACTTTACAATATCCAGGTTACAATTCATGCAATAAAAATTGATGAAAAAGTGTTTTATCACACTGTATTTTTACTTTTTTATGTAACTGATACAATTATGAGTTAAACTAGTTGTTTGCCTCGAAGTAAGACTTCGCGACTTCTACAGTATCGAAACCTCTTTAGCAATATTGCTTATAATTTGACGTTAAAAATTATATTGAAATTAATTGAAGACTGAACGATACGCAAGTTATTATTGAACAATTATACAAACATTCATATAAACGCTGACTTGTCATAGAATTTCAGGCCTCTTTTCGCTCGGTCAATAAAGTTCGAGTCATTTTTTAATCAAATCCGAAAGCCGTGCAAAAATGCTCATTAATGACGACTTTATTATGGAAACTGACGTAGTTTTCACACATTTTGTTTATATTTGACGGGAATTAAAGGTTTCAATACAGGGTTGTTCGAGAAAAAAGTGAATATGTATTTTTTAGGTAAGCGTGATTTATCTTCGACCACATCATCGCTTTCCATCAAGTGAGATTGTGGTCAAACGCATGTCTAGTCCGTTTTAAAAAAGCAATAGTAGGTATAATGAGTCTAGTTAAATTTTGTAAGTTCAAATGTCGTAAATGTATAAATGTCGTGGTGTCTTCGAAATCTTGTTGAACTTATTTGCAGTACGATTACGGCTCCCAAACCGTTGGCGTCATGCGCCCTCTAGGCGGGTATGGGCTTCAAATGAAACAACGCGCCATGGCTTCTGACTGGCACCATAGCACGCCATCTCTGAGCAACTTCCATAATGAACTGGCTATAGAGATACCGTGGAGGTATCGCGAGCTAGTGCAGATGAAGACTGGCGCTATCTGGTGGATGCTAGAGAACTGGTTTCAAGCGGATCAGTTGCATGCATCATTGGTCAAGCATATAAATGCTATGTAAGTATGTTTAAATATTTATTTTTATTTTTAACATGCATGAAATCACAATCCTGTGACACTTAGGAGAACTGTTCCCGTCTGCGATAATCTCGAGTCTCGAGTCTAATATAAGAGCGAGAGGCTCGCATATTTTCAAATTATTGAAGACTAGTAGGCCGCCCGGCTTTGCACGGGTATAGATATATAGCCTATGTCAACCGGGGGTAGTGTAGCTTCCCAACAGTGAAATAATTTTTCAAATCGGTTCAGTAGTTTCGGAGTCTATTCAATGCAAACAAACAAACAAACAAACAATCAAATCTTTCCTCTTTATAATATTAGTATAGATATAAAATCACTGAATGTGTTGTCATATTCAGTGATTTATATCTTGCTAATTTTTTATCTGACAAAGCCATGTTTTGCTAACAAAAACAAAGATTTTTTTAAATTTTATATACGCACAGAAAAGAGTAGGGTATTCTTTTCTTTTCTGTGGCGATACGTATTTTTATTTGCTAGAGCAAACTGGTAATAAGTGAATTTTTGCTTATTACCATCTTATTTATTTGTAATGATAGGATAGTCAGTAAAACTTGGTTTTGTTACTTTTTGCAAACTCACAATGTTTATTGATTTCATGCATTCAACAATGTAAAAAATTGCGAGCATAAGAACTGTTAACGGGAATAGTATTTTTAAGTTGAAGCGAACAAGAGTGCATGACTGTAGCAGCATTTAACAAAAGCATTAATGTACGAACGTTAAAATGTAGAGTTATATGATTATTTACGGGATATTTACCGTGGTAATAATCATATAACCTTAGTGAACAACCGTGATAGTTTAAAACAGTGTTAAAATGTAGGTCTAGTTGTAGCCAAGGCCAGTATATCCATGAATGTTCAGTTAGAACCAAGGCATGAATAGTAGTTTTTCAAAACTTGCGTTGATATTACTGTAAAAATATGCATAAATATTTTAGGGTAGATAATTTCACTAAAACGTATATCAATCAAACACTGAAAAAATTGCCGCCATTTACTTCGAGTTAAAAGTTCGTTGAATGGGGGGGAACCCCATTTTTTATTAAATACCATGTTTCAGAAAATACATTGTTATCTTAGCGAACATGTTGGGAGAGCTCTACTGCCTTATTTCAAAAACTACCGCGCTCGAGGTATGACCTCAGCATCAGATCACCTACATTGTTATTATAGTATACACTCAATTTTACCACCTTCAATTTTCCCATTACAGGAGAGGTCAATACATTTCCATCTGGGACCTGATCGGTGCCATTGATAAGGACACCATTGAATGCACTTACCAGTTCTTCAACGGCTCTACTCCTTCAAGGATTCTGAGCTCCTGGTACCACCAGGCTGGATACCCAGTTATCTACGTCAACGTGTTGAGGGATAGGACACCGAATGCTATTCAGTTGAAACAGGTCAGTTTAACTCTGTCAAGTTACTCTTAATAATTATTATATTAAAAGTTAGATCAAGAGTCTATACTCCATGCCTGTGCTCCATGCATTCTCTATCTCGCTCACGCAATTAAATATTTTTGAAGATTTCATAACAATAAGGAGGCTTGCGTTTGATCGCCACCTCGTCTGATGTTAAGCGATGATGTGGTCTACGATGGAGCACGCTAGCCTGAAAGAAACGATTTCACTCCCGAATTGATGACACCCAGTTTTACCAGAATCTTTTTGGTTTCTATAAAACAATTTGTCTTATTGCCTTCGAACTTTTTCATCATTGACAACTCAAGTAATTTTTTTGTAATAAATATCCAGAGACACTTCAGCTACACGGCACACAACCGCGAGCCAACTGACTTCCTGATCCCCATTTCGTACCAGCTGCAAAGCAACACCAACTGCTTCAACTGTCACATACCTCGGTTCACCATCGCTCAAACTTACACGTTCAGCGAGAATTTGAACAGAGGTTGGATTATTCTCAATAGGAATGCTACAGGTAAGATAAAAATGTCATGTTAAGCTTTAATAACGCCGCTAAATGCTTAGATGTGGTCAAAGATAATATAACCATTTGATCGCGCATGTAAAAATTCCCTTTTGCAAAATGATGCCACGTCGGTCGCGGGGGGCAGCTTGTGATTGGAGAATCAAAGTAATTAATCAAGTCGCCTAGGATTGGTCCCGCTCGAAATTGTTTAGGTTGACATGTTAGAACCTTTGCCTCATGCGGGGTAAATAATGAGCAGTCAAGTGGTTATATTGTCATTGGATACATTATATTAAATTTGTCAGTATTACTTGGGGAGCATTTTTAGTAGGCTATCATCTTAGGGCATAAATTTAAATAGTTTTTGACGGTGTATAACAATGATTTTCAATAGTTTTGATACATCTAGGTACAAATTATAAGCCATTATGACTAATTTAGTGAATAAGAGGCCAGGTTATTTTACCGGTATGGATATATTCCAATCTGACTCCAAAGATTTGTCTGTAAACGCAAGATTTACATTTCTGACCCACATAAGTACACTAGAAATAAATGAACTTGTAACACATTTATCCTCTATCGCGAATGTCAAAGTCCTTGGCCGTAGCGTAAGCGTTTCTATTTTAGTTTTGCTCTACCCACGCGGGATTCAGAATACGTTGTATCCCTCTGTTTATGAAATAAACTATAATAATAAATATTAGTGAGAAATATGATTGTAAAAGGAAACCAACCTTTTGGTATTTGACGTTGATATTGATGTGAATATTCCAACATCATCACCATCATCATCAGCCAGAAGACGTCCACATCTAAAAATAGGCCCACTCTGAACGAAAGCATACCTTTTGCATCCACTGGATGCCAGCGACTCTCACAATGTCATCGATCTATCTAGTGGGAGGCTTACTTACGCTGCGTATTCCGATTCGTGGTCTCCAGTCAAGAACCGTTCTTCCCCATCGGTTATCGGTTCTTTGAGTGAATATTCCAACATAATATATTATTATTATGTATATTTATAATAATTTTATACTCAGTGATAACTATTGCGTACTCACTTAAGTAGGTTTATAGTTTTGGCAGCAGTCGATGTTTCTAAATAAACGCGTGTTTCATTAAATCATAACTTTTTCTGCCAATACCTTGATTGAAAATATATTAAAGAAAATTGTAGAGATGATACTTGAGTAGTTGGAACGTTCAAATTCCAAACTGATTCCTCTATTTCCACAAAGAACCTGAACAGTAAAGGAAAATATCGCGAGGAACGTTCTTTACCGAAATAAGTTATATAATATTTTCATTGTATATATAAAAAATATGCTAATAAATAATCAATGTTTAGCTGTATGTATACCACCATCATCATAAAAATGTCAAAAATAATGTATTACTCAAAAAAATATTGTAATTAGTATGTTTAATATTGCTGGTACGTTTTATAACATGACTGGTTTTCACAGGATACTACAGAGTGAACTACGATGTAGACACCTGGCGGATCATCGCAATATCTTTACAACAAGATCCGGCTGCGATAGATGAAATGAATAGAGCTCAGGTAATAGGCTAGTTAACTGGTGTTTCATTAATTACAAATGACAGGTTTAATTAAATAGTGATACATAACAAAAACAAAAAAAAAAATATTAAGCTATTACAAAACTGCTTACATTCAGGTTAATATTTATCGGTCGAGACGAGTGATCGATTTCGGAGATATTAGAGCTCCTTCATCAGTGAATTTGCATGCTCCCGGAGACGCCTAATGAAATCATTTGATATTTAATTTAAAAATTTAAAACGATACTTACTTAATTTTCTATTCCAGATAGTGAACGACGTATTTGCCCTCTACATGGCAGGAGACATAAGCCGGACTCTTGCGGAACAAATTCTTGAATATTTGGTCATAGAAAGGAGTCCTGTAGTATGGGATGCAGTCATTGACGGCTTTGAAATGCTAAAGATAGATGGTGCAAACACTAGGATGACGAAACACCTTCTTTGGGAGTGGGAAGTGAGTTTAAAAAGTGTTTTGGAACATAGTTGAATGATGTAAAGGGACATTCAGTTACAGCAAATACTTCATTTTATTCCCAAAAACAATAATAATGTAAAGAGGTATAGAATTAAGTTTAAGTTTTTATTAGAGTGTACCTAAATATGTATATATTAAAGTACTAAATCGAATAAAAATTGTAACTAAGGTTACCGTCATTAGCTACAGACCCTGTTAAAGTTAAATTTAAAGATATATTTTTATATATAAATATGTTTTGATTTTCATTCTAGGCATTCATTGAAAAGAAAGTACAACCAGTTTTCGACATTGTAGTAAAGAACAACGACAAGCATCCTCAAGCAAGACTTTTTAGAAGCAATATCATAACTTTTGCTTGCGCGATCAAACACGAGCCGTGTATCATTTACTTGGAAAATGTGCATAATGAAGTCAGACAAGGAAGACTCAGGTAAGGATTTTTACAAAAATTTCAACCTGTTACTTTTTTCTTGCCCTGGGCCAGCATGGTGGATTAAGACCCACCTTCTCTCTCTCTCTCTATCTCTCTATCTCTGAGAGAAAGCTTGTATAATATGATAGGCTGATAATTTTTCTTTCAATATTGCTAGCAATTCCTACCTGCAGCGGTATTACGAATTCTCTCATATTTAATTGTTTTGGCCTAAAAACCACTACCACCTTGATTCTAAAATACGGACCCTAAAAAGAAGGGTAACAACGAAAATACTTCGAATATCCGACTTAAATATTTTAGTGATTGAAAAGATAAGATTTAAGATTTATTTAAGATTTAAGATTTCGTCTCAATATCCAGAGTGTTTGGCTATATTATTTTGCTATAGGGTTTTTATGTCTAATTTATACTAATGCATTTTATTCCTATCGCTAGCATTTCCATTATATTAAAAGACCCAAACTGGTTACTTATGATTATGGTGATAAAATATAAACAAAAAATTATTTTAACTTTCAGATTAGATCCAGACATTCGTGAAGCAGTTTTTTATCTATTTGAAAACCAAACAAATATTGGTTTCGAGAATAACAAACTGAATTCTATCGAATTAGAAGATAAATTATACGCTGAACATAGAGTGTAAGTCAAATTCTAAATAGTGTATTAATAGGTAGTTTAAAAGATGTATTTATGTCAGTGGTCTGGTATGTCTAACCAATATGTAAACTGCTGCACCCTTTATGCAGGGTATAGATACAAAAGAAGCAATATAAGTCACATAACAAATAATATAACATCTATAAATTTATTTTATCCATATAATTTTAAGTGATCGAACTTGCTTCTGAAAATTTACTGATTAAATAGTGTTTTATGATTTTTAATTATTATGTTTGCAGACGAGAGAGAAATAGATTTTTAATGCGACTGGTGTACGGAGAGCCGAGACCAATGGCAATAATTTCAACAGAAATGGTATGTCTTTGAATAATTCTGCCACTTAGTATTAGTAGGTATACCTGCATTTTGTCTTGCGCTTTTTATTGAAATTCGTTTCTCGGTTATAAATATTCTATTTTCAATTTATTGTTTTCTATCCTTAACTTTTCTATCTTCTTGTTCTTTTTCCTATAGTATTTTTTGTTTAACATAAATAATCACAATTGTTACAATCAGCAATCATTAGTGATATATTTTTAAGACAATTTTAAGTAATTTATCTTTACGTTGTTTGTTTGAACTTTCAGCCAAAACCAGATGTGCAAGTACCAGTAAAAGAAAAATTAGAAAACCCCCTGGGAGATTCAGCAGTGACACATTTAAGTTCTCTCACAGTTATGGTGGTTGCTATTATAGCAATTTTACTATAAACCATGTAACTAAAATTACATTCGCACTTTATTATGTACCTAATAAGTATTGTCATAAACTGAATCTTTAAATGCAATTGAATGTGCTATAAGTGTTTAGCTCTAGTCACAGTACATATAAGTTGATAGCTAATTATATTTATAAAATTATTGTTCGTACCATGATTTAATTTTATTATAATACTAGTTAGTAATAGTTTGTGAAATGCTTTGTAACAATTTTACTAATTTGTAAACCCATTAAAATTATTTCAATAATATTATAATGTTCGCAAAAACTATTGTTAGGTTCTTCAATGAAAAATCTTAACGGATGCATTTAAATTTTATATATGACTATTTTTTTATCGTTATCATACAGAAATATAGAATTTTTATGGTCACTGTTAATCAATGCTATGATGGTATTTATGTTATGTTATTTCACTGTGAATGAATACTATGATTCATGGTTTTTATGATTCATACCTTATTTAAGTCTATGTTTATGTTAATTATATATATTTTTCAATTCATTTTTCATTTTATTTTCATTTTTATGGTTTTTATTAACAATTTTACGGCATATTATAAAACGCGAACTGCTTATCTCATATTTGTAGGGTATTATTTATATTTATTGATCTTGAAATAAAAGACTTGCTTACCTTATTTCTATTTAATTATAATATTTAATTTTACATCGTAATGCAATATGTACATATTGAATTAATTTTGTTCATACGCCATTTTTTATACAAAATATGCCTAACTAGTGCCTTAGTACCTATATAAACTTATCATAATATGAAATCTAAATTTTATTTTTAGTGTAATTTATAAGATAACTTATTGTTCTATTTTAAGAATTGTGATATACTAAATTTGAAGCAAGAGGACGCGTTTGCTTCAGATTTAGTGTAAATTTATACTTACTTACCGTAATAATAACCCAATAAACATTTTAATTATATGTTAATATTTTCATTTACCCTTATTTAATCTGTTTAATATACTACATAATATTATTATAAGATAATTCAATTATTGTACAAATAAGTTAACTATACTATTGTATAGTGAAAACGCAGTAAAAAACCTAAACTAAGCTTAAATAATTTACTAGTTCGCTACTTTATTGTGCAAATATTATGTAACTTAATTATTATAATTCAATATCCATTCTACGTAATTCTGGTTTATTATGCTTTTAAGCCATAAGGTGGCAAACGAGCAGACATGCTGCCTGATGGTAAGCAGTTGTATTAAGCTTGTATATACAAATTCAATTTTAAAAATTGGATTTCAAACTAAACTTAACACTATTTGTATTTTATTAGATAATATTTAGTAGTAAAATATATTTAACTTATAATATAATAATTTTACCACTAATTCACTTTGTGCAATTTTAGCTTATAAACTAGAAAAAATATATTTTTAAATATTATAATATCAAACATTCTTAATACACATTAAAATGTAGAAAGATGTGACTGACACATTCAAACTTAGGCTGACTAAAGTTACAACCAAATATTGAGAAACATTGTATATTATGAATGGTAGTATTATTATGTTACAATCCGATAAACAAGAATTTAAAAGTCTAAAGATATTATTATTTTTGTGTTCAATTAAATTTAGGTTCTGCTATTATTTTATCTGTGATTAGATTTCAAAGCAAATTCGATAAACTTTAGCCAGTATCTGCAAAACATCAAATACTATCACAGCAATAGTACTGAGTTCGACTCATGCACCCATACAACAAACTTATCATAAATTTATTCCATAACCAATATCGAAGAGTCATTTTTGTTATGCTTTCTACTCTACTTATAAAATCAAACCCAGCCACCATAAAATCCAATAAAACTTAGCAATAATTTATTCAAACTATGTTTCCTACACCATTACGAACGAACGCTAAATTGTCGTTATTAGACGTTACTAATATAGCATTATTACTCAGTAATGTAGAAAACATTTCCCCTGCTGTACACTTGTTGAGACACCTCTCCAAGATCCGAAAAGTCCTTTTAACTCGACGTAGTACTTACTACTTGCACGCTTAATACGCGAAAACCGCTCAGTTTGTGCATTATTCTCGGCTTTCTTTCAATAGCACTGAAGTTAACCAGTTTTGTATTTACATGAGCGAAAAACACACTCAAATCGCTCAAGTACAAAATTGCCAAAGTACGCATGAAACTGCCAGAAAACGCAACATGCAAGCGAAACAATGATTCAATGATTACAAATAAAATAAAGCCGAGAATAAATCACGCAATTTATGAAAACGCATCAACTTTAGAACGTGCGTAAAAGCAAAACCTAAACTAAATGAAGCAAGGCGTTAGACCTAACGAGAGCTTTTGATACACATACACACGTTCTTGGCCTGCCTTCGCAAGTGTACAGCTGGAATTATAATTATGAAATACTATGATTGCAATAACGTTAAATAAAATAACATAACTAACACTAAGAATAATTGACGAACCTAAAACCGTAGTTACTAATGATTAAACAAACCTATAATGCATGATATGCTAATTAGTAAGAGCGATACGACTAACGTGGGTGCGTCATTTTCGTCTATCCATTCGTAGACAAAGTCTCTGTGGCGAGTGTCCCACTGTAGATTCTCTGAGACTATATCAGCCGCCCGTTCTGCTGGGAACTGTGAGTCTTCTAGATTGTTATTCTGGGCAAACACCCACACGATGAACTGAAAACAGTACTTATAGGTTAGTTTTCGT
Organism: Agriopis aurantiaria; assembly: GCA_914767915.1. Taxonomy (NCBI): domain Eukaryota; kingdom Metazoa; phylum Arthropoda; class Insecta; order Lepidoptera; family Geometridae; genus Agriopis; species Agriopis aurantiaria. Next base: position 4,034,115 of record OU611991.1, on the reverse strand, counting down.
TAAAATAACTAAACAAACAATTTTTTTAGTAATAGTAGTCTTGCGTATGGCTGTCAACTCGCCTGAAACTACTGACTAAATATTTAGACTGTTAGATCTAGATTAGAGAACTTTCCAAATTACAATAAGAACTTTTCAGGGAGTTCTTCCGGGAGCTCCGTAATAATAGATAGTATAGCGGGGGTGCAATCAAACGTCCTTTCCACTATAAAAAACACAGTTTAATGAACTCAACAACTGAAGAATGAAAAACTATCTGAATAAGGACTGTAATAAACAAAATGTAAAACAAGAGTGAAACGCGGCGGGTCTGTCGTCGACGCACGAGCAGCGTGCGGTCGCGGGCTTGTACTAATTGTCACTAACTGCGCATGGGCGCTGCGTCCGCAGACGGCTCGAGCGACGGCGGCACGGTGTCGCGGGAGGCGGGGAGCGGGGGGTGGCAATCAGCCCCGCGCGTTCTGCTATAATAGTTTTATTAGTATCACACGGTAATTACTCGCCGGTTACGCCAACAATAGTTTCAACCGCATTCGGTGGTCTTTTTTTAAGGTGAATGCGTGCGGGCCCCGTTTTGCTGTCTCCGTTTCCGTTTAGAGTGCAAAGTCACTCCAGCAATACAAGACAGCAAGCTTCAGTGCAAAGCGACACAGAGCCGCTCGCGCCTATTCACCTTGAAAAAGACCGCCGAATGCGGTTGAAACTATAGTAGGAGCAACTGGCTAAGTTCCCGTGTAATATAAATAAAATTTGTGAAAACCACCGCAGTTTCAATAATAAAATTAACGTAACCTTGAAACACTTACGTCGTTCGATAAACCGTCGTCTGCCATATTTTCAGCAAAAGCGTTTATTATCTCTTCCAATTTTTCAGCGCCACCGTACCTAAATAAATAAATAAAATTATAACATAGGACAGCAATATATTGTACTCGTAGGTACTTATATAATAGGTGAAACATAACGCCTTAGTTAGAAAATAAATGGTCAAACCAGCACACTAAGTATGTCACAAAAAAACTGTGGAGAAATTAAACAAAACTGTCTAAACATTATATACCTACAGGGTTACGCGGAAAGGGTTATACTAAGCCAAAAAGGGTCCATGGTAACCATCATTACAAACAACTTTTACTTTGGGACTAAACCTAATATAGCGACTAAAATATCAGCTGTTCCATACATTTTGACCGTTTTCTATAGAACAGCTGATATTTTTTTCGCAATTTCAGGGTTCGTCCCATAGTAAAAGCTGTTCATAATGATGAGTACAATTACCTTCTTTTGGCTTCGAGAGTGTTCCCCTTACACCCTGTATAGCTTTATATGATTATGTATCTAATAATCATAGATTTTCGCAAACACTGTGAGTGATCTTTTACAATAATTCCCGCCTAGCTACAAGGACAAAAAAACTGTTTGAAATTCGATTGAATCAGGCGTTGTTTTGCGGAAGTTAATCTTCAGAGGTGTTTCTTTGAAATTCTAGTCTAATTCCGCTTTAAAAAATATAAATGGTTTGAAATTTGAATTTACTTTGTACCATAAGTGAAACGTTCGACCGTTCCATTAAGTACATTACATTGGATAAACTAAGTAGTTATTCATATGTAACTCACATATTCCTGATCTCGTTGACCCGCTGTGAAAGGAAGTTCAAAGCAACCCAGGCGTTTTCGTAGCTGCTTTCAGACGCCGCTATCAAGATCTTCGATTTCTCTTCCGTCGAGTACGGAGAGTTCACTGCTATGGTTTCTTCTAGGAGGCTGAAAAGCAATAACCTTTGTTGTTTTACTTCAAATTGAAATCAGATTTGTGAGTGAGTGTGAGTGTAGAGTTTTCGATTTCAGAGTTTGTGTCATGGTAAAAGTTGTTCATAATGATGTGTACAATAGAGATGTCACGAATATTCGACTAATCGCTATTCGGCCTGTTCGGTGACTTTTTAATGTTCGGTATTCGGCCGAATGTTGCGTACGAACCGAACACCGAATTTTCACTACAAATCTCATATTATTATAAAATAGGCGATTTTATATTAAATGATCCCATTTTGCAAAACTTTTGGCAAATAAACAGAGAAATTTTTTTTCGTAGGAAAGATTAGTAACACAATTTAATATAACAATGAACAAATAATGCGTGCAATGGCACGATCTAGATGCAAATGAAACAATTACACCCGTGGCGTCGCCCAAGAAATATACCTTCTCTATGCTGCCGAATATTCAGCGTTTCGACAGAGAGCGTCACTGAATATTCGGTATATGGCAAATTTACTATTCTTGGCATCACTAGTGTACAATGACCTTCTGTCGGTTTAGTACCACCTTTCCAATTTACCCTGTATAAGAAAGTTACAAAGTTTTACCTTGACGATTTACACGCACAAGGAGACTTACAAAACATAAAGAATAAAGATAATAGAAAATGTAGTAGAAGTCAATGAAGATATTTTTTGTGTAAAAATAATTATTGTAAATACTGTGGCGTTTAGATTACTAAAGCTGCCTACTCATGCGGAGTCACACAAACATTCCAATTATCATAACGTGTTTCTGGCTAAATACATAAGCACTGTCATCCAGCGTGATAAAGGTAATGCCTCAATGTATCGCTGCGAACTGGTGTGGGCTTGAGCATTTAAATTGTCTCACTTTCAGCGGTCTATGGGCGGTAAACAGAACTCGTATATTGTTTTGTACACAAATATCATAGCGTAGTAAATTACTTACGTCTCATGATATCGTCATCATGATGATAATGACAAATAAAATCATTTGCAAGTAAAATTTAAACCAGCCAAGTGCGAGTCGGGCTTGCGCACTGAGGTTTCCACCACCACAAAATACAATAATTATCAATATAAAAAAACCGACTTCAATATTAGTAAAATATGGTGGTGGAAAGAAATGATAAGTTGATCATCCAGCTAACGAAATTTACCAGTTATAACTTGGTGATGAACAGAAATTTGTTAACGAAGTGCACTTTATTTACGTGCCAGTATTGATTATTGATTGTTGTTATACCTATTATGTCTTCTGTGGTTATACTTTAGAGTGTGTACTATAATCTTGCCAAGTTTGAAGCTTGTACGTATAACCGTTTTTACATTAGAGCTAATACAAAAATACGTTTAAAAATACGTTTGTTGTATGGAATCCCCCTTCTGTTTTTTTTTTTTTACTTTTTTATTATTTATTAGTTAATTCGCAGTAACAACACATATTCTGTGAAAATTTCAACCGGCTATCTCTTATAGTTCAAAAGATACAGCCGTTTAAAGGTAGAACAAACGGGCAGACAGACATACAGGCAGACGGACAGACAGACAGACAGACAGACGTTTTAGGCTTAGTAATAGGGTCCCTTTTGAATCCTTTGGGTACGGAACCCTAAAAATATCACAGCGTAGTAATTTCCTTACGTCCTAACGAATGCGCCGTCAGTGGAACAAGTAAGTGACTCGAGGATGACCACTCGTTCCCACATGCTGACTTCGATGTTGAGTCTGTCGTACAAGGCATTGATGACGTCATCCCCTCCTTCCCGAACCATCGTGCAGTACACTGCGGGTCTGATGTCCCGGGGGATGGCGGGATTCCTGCGAAGAAAGAATACTTTGAAGCTTTTCACCAATAAAAGAGATGACTTAGTCCTGGCGATTGACGGCGATTGACCAAAGCCCCCAAGCATATTGAGCAGTAATAAAGATGGTAAGTACTCCAAGCAGGGGCATTAAGGCTACCTGACCTGTTTTAAGCAATAGGGAATATGCATGTGTTTTTTTTATATTTTTAATTAACTGTTTGCATCGTTATATCATAGTAAAAAATATAATTACAGTTGGAAATGCTCAAATTAATTTTTAAAATAAGATTTAAAACATTGAATAAATTTGAGCTGTTTGAACGCCGCAATTTTTCGCGGGCCTTGGATGACGTCATAAGCCACGTTCTGTGTTTGTTTACTATAGACGATACACTTATTTCACACAGATTTTCAGTTTTATTGATATCCAGACCATGGAAGAAGCTAAAAAACATTATTATAGGTATCGTCTTGTGCCAAAGTGTACAAACACTATTAGAAATACACCCGATAAAGTGTTTTTTTCCTATTCCAAGACATGAGAAAATACGTAAACAATGGTGTAAGGTTATGAGAAGAGATGAAGTATCTCCAACATCATGTTTGCATTGTTGTGAAGATTATTCAATGTGAATATGTTATATTTTGATAGCATGGTGTGAGTTAGAAGTATGTTTAGTATTGAATATTATGCACTCAACAAACAAACAATAAGTAGGTACATTAAGTAGGTATTTAGAGTAAACAGTATTCACATTTAAAAAAAAACTTAAAAATTCACGGAAAATTATGGAACATAAGTAACGTTAGGTATAATTACTTATAAATTATTATAATATAGACAGTAGAACAGCAAATTCATAACAATTTTAATGACCAATGATTATTTATAGGTTAAGTTTTGGTAATTACTGCCGAGTGCATTTATGCGTAAAAACCTATGTAATGGATTAAAATATATCATGGATTATAACAATTACCTTGCAGCTTTCACTCCTTTGATCTCAGCAACTGTAAAATCTGGATTTGATGCAAAATATGCTGTCATTATGAATGCATCTAGATATTTTTGGTAGATTGTCCGAATGTGCTTTGACAAAACCAGTCTCAGTCATCGTCCTAAATGATCTCTAGTCTCACGAGAACGCTAAAATTACACTAGCTAATGGAAAAAACTACAGGAACTCAATATAAAACGATTTTTCTCTCAAACACTACTAAAACAGTATGAATATCGACGCCGCTAAAGGCGATGTTGTGGCTTTTGACGTCACGTTTCGTTTCGACCAATGGTGAAGCGTTTCGCAAATTTGAATTTCCCTCTTATATTTTGCACTTTTTATTTAATATTTTAAGCAATTAAAATGTAAATAAATAAAAAAAATATCTTTTAGATATAAAGTCAGAACAATAAAGATACGGAAAAAAATTATTTCAACCAAATTTAAACCACATGCATATTCCCTATTATGTTTAGGTGATGAGGAAAGTTGCGCGACCGCAAACCGTATATCGGCGCGTTGAGGTTCACGTTCGCGTAATTTTCCAAACTGCGCTGTTTTAGCGCTAATACGAGCCTGCGTTACGAGTTAGCCGTAAAGCTCCCTAGATTGACAACTGGCTCTGAAATAATTAACGGTTACTTCGACAGCTAAAAATGATGACTCACCTTCTTATACTAAAATGAAACTTTTTATACTTAGATGAGGCATTAGAGTCTATAGAGAAACGTGCCAAGAAGCTCATCAGCACGAATACTTAGTTCGGACTAAGCTTCTTAGTCTTGAGCATCGACGTAAAGTTGCTAGTCTATCGGTTTTTTATTGGATACATTTCGGAGAGTGTGCATCGGATCTGCACGATCTAATTCCCTCCTGCCCATTCTTCTATCGGACTGCCAGAGCGGGCACGAAAAATCGTCACCGCTTTATGGTTGATATTCCGAAAACCCGTACGAAGCGTTTTGATTCCACATATATTGTGCGAACAGCTAGTTGAATGCGCTGCCTGAATGGGTGTTCACCGATGGTTACAATATGGGTGTCTTCAAATCACGAGGGAATCGGTTTCTTCTAGGCAAGCGTCCTTCAACGTAGACCGCATCATCGCTTAACAGGGTAATCAGGCGAGATGGTGGTAAAATACAAGCCTATTATTAATATTTTTTAAAACATACTTAATTCTATGTAGATCCTTTTCCAATATTTAACTTAGTTGAGTAGATTTATAACAAGAAAACTTTTGACGCGCTAATGATTAATGATAGCAATCGCAAAAAGGTACTAAGATCGTTCATCACAATATTTTCGGAACAACAGTTATAAAAATCAAAGACCATAATCAATCAATGCGTCATTTTGTTCCCAAGACATATCACAATCTGAAGAAATGTTCAGTTCTTTTATTATGTAGTTAATTATAGTTATTATCAAAGTGTTTGAAATGAAAACTGAATGAAATCGACCAAGTGTTTCTTTATTGAAAATTTTAAATTAAGCCAGAATTTTGGGAACAATTCCCACTGGTAACGGTCAAATAGATTAATAGTAAGGTGTTAATAAAAAAAAATGTATCGGAGTTAAAGATAGGATATAATTTAAGTTACTGAAATAAATTATTATCTCCTCAAACAAAAATATATATTAAAAAAAAAACATCGATTGTATGGAATTCTATACCTTCGTATTTTACGCTCTATTCGACGCCTAATTTTTACAAATAAGAACCGGGACAACTTAATGGAACTGATACCTTTTCTGTTAACAAGTTACACAATAATTAAGGATAAACCGTTAATTGAAAATCAACAAAAAACACTTCACTGTTTTTCACTCTATTTTTCTTGTTAATTATTTGTCCCTACTAGCAGGAAAACTTAACAAAACAAAATGGCTTTTCAAGATTTCCAGATCAAAAATGTGTGAAAAGTAATCGCTGAATTGCCATCTTTTATGCAACAGACGTAGAGGGCAGCTGCTACAGAGATGTTGTTTGGACGAAAAATTAACGCTAATTATTTCAAACGGGGCTAGATATTACAAAGAAAACAAAATGGCGCGTAGCTGCCCGTTGTCGACACCTGGATGATTGAGGTTACCAGTTGATTGAAAGGACAAAAACGTTGATAATTTAACGGAAATGAAAACGCTCTTTCTATGTTATAAAAGCTTCTAATTATGGTCAGGCTATTTAATAATTATGAGTATACTTTTTAGCCGGGCTAGTGTAAAAGATCTCAGGCTAATATAAAAGGTCCCGGGCAATGTAAAGTTAGTACCAACATGCACTGGGCCAGCATGGTGGATTAAAACCTATCATTACGTCTTTAGTATCATTATCCAATGTCCTAGTTGCAAGAACTGTGCAGAAAAATATTGTGAGGAAACCGGTATATCCAACCAAGAACATCTAAAGTTCAAATACATAAGTCATTCACCAACATGCACTCGGCCAGCATGGTGGATTAAGGCCTATCCATTCTCTCTCTCTCTCTCTCTCTCTCTCTCTCTGAGAGAAGGCCTGTGTCCTAGCAGTGGGAACATGATAGGCTGATAATAATGAATGTAAAAGGTGGCAGTCAAACGCAAGCTTATTAAACAATTAAACTAGTAGTTTTCCCCGTACTGAGACCTCGCGACCTATAAATTTTCGGAACACCTCAATCGATTTGGCGAACTTATTTTTTTTATTGAAATAAACTACTTGCCTACAAAGTTTCATAAAGATCGGATCAATGATAGGCAAGTTATCGTAGAATGGTCACATCAGTTGCAGAACCTTTGGGGTTGACGTGTTCTGGAATGGAGACTACGGACTGGCAAGCGCAGTGTAGGACGTCAATCCACAAGACGGAGTCGAACAAACCATGCACGCCAAAATGCCGAGTTGTCCCATTAGCCACTAGAATCTGAGACCTCTCTAGCTTCGCTCGGTCAATAATAGGTAAAATATTGGAGATAACACTGCGGATGAAGGTATACAAAAATGTCTTACACAACAGGCTCGTTCACGTTAGGATCGTAGAACCAGTCCACGGCTGCGGCGATGCAGGGCTGGTATCCAGCTCGGCATGCGTGGTCCATCACCAGCCCTCGTGTCAGCGACGTCATGGCTGGTTCCGTGATCAGGGGGTCGGGAGTGAAGCCGATCTCATCCTCGAAGGCACCCATAGTTCGTCGGACCATACGCTGAAAAAGTTTCATGAGATGTTTCAATAACAATTTAAAAAGTACACTTAAACATTGATTGTAATGGCCTTACTCAGAAATGTTAGTAAAGTTTATAGTTCCTTTGGCAAGTGATTTTTTTGTACAAATAATACTTTGGGAAGAATGAATTCCATGAGTTTTGTTGTGATGTTTATTCCAGCGCGTTATTCCACATTTTCTTGCGGGCAACATTTAATGATGATCTTGCAGTAAAACGTATTTTTAGTGATATTTCCATAACTCTATAAAGGCCTTTAAACTCTCTTCCACTTTACCAGGGCATGACTTGGATTAGACCGTGACTCACTTTGCATGACTCTGACTAGTCTAACAGGAACATAATCACACGACTTGTTTGACGATATTTAGTAAAACTTGATATTATTTTAATACTGAACACTAGGAACATTCTCACAAGAATTTAAAAAAAAAGATTGACAAGTTCTCAATTAGATCCATGTTATTTGCAGTATGTATTGTGATTACTCCGATATAATATTAGAAAGCTATTTACGTACTTCATATTTAATGTGTAGAAGAAGCTCTCGAGGTGGCCCCAAAAGGTAACTAAGTTTAGTCGCAGCATTTAACACAGACTTTTAATACCAGGTATACCAGGTAGGTATTAAAAGTCTGTGAGCAGAAGACATTGTTTATTTGTGATTTAAAAAAAAACACAACAGGCAACATTAAACAATAAAAACCAAACTAAACCACAAAACTATAAATATATTTTTTTATGTCACAAACAACAATTTTATGATTAGAACGGTTAGTCAACTATTTAAAAAAAATTACAAGCTCTGTAAATTATGAAAAACATATTACTATTCCTTTTTAACCGACTTCAAGAGGTTATCAATTCGAATTCGAATTTAAAGACAGCAATACTTAGCTTAATAGCTTAACTTGGTAGCTTAGTTTGGTCAAATAAAATCACATTGAATATGTACTTACAAGATAAATGTCAGGGTCCAAATCTTCGTCATCAAAAACGAAACCAACGAGACGCTTTCTCAAGAAGTTCATGTTTCTGATGAAAGCCTTCCAAGGAGCATACTCGGTCTCGTGTTGCATCGTCAGCACCACCGATAGTGCAATGTCATAGCCGATCCTGCCACCTCTTGCTAAGTTCAGTGCATCATCTATCAACTGAAAATGGAATAAGTTATTTTATTTTTAAAGACGTACTAGCTGCGGCCCGCAGTTTCACCCGCAAATAGAATCGTCGTTAAGTTTTCTGAAATTTTAAAATTTTCTGTGCAATTTTCTTAATTGTTAGGTTTGCTCATATTTTTCGAAAAGTTTACCTGAAATCTAAAATATACCTGCACAGTTCCCTTCATCATTATAATAGTGCTAACAGACGCTCAAACGCGGCTGACCTCAACCGCCGTCTGACCGATGGGAGAGAAAGAGAGGGAAATATGATATTCTCACTCTTTCTCTCCCGTTGGTTGGACGGTGGTCCGTCAGCTGCGTTCGAGCGTCTGTTAGCACTAAAAAATCTGTATATTAAGGTACCATAGACGTCATTTAGTAAAGAGGTATATGAATGATTCCAAAAAAACAGGGATAAAAGTGCAAATCATGTTACTTGCAAATATAATATGCAATAAAAAAAAAACTATGAAGTGAAATATCCTTAATCGTATTTTAGTCTTCACAGTTCCCTAGATGAAACATTCAATTTTGATATGACACCATTTTTATAATGTTAAGCTAACCATGGGTGCAAGTACCGTTCTTTTAGCGATCGCAAATTCGCTAAAATGCCATAGAATCGATCACAGCGAGTAATGAAAAAATGGCATATTATCGAATTTGACGACCTCAACTGTCAATTTGACGATCGATAAAAGAACGGTACTTGCACTGCAGGGAAGTAAATAAATGAAACGATCAAAATTGCTAAAAGTGGGAAAAGATCGAGGGTTATAACATTGTTAGAAGAAAGTAATAAAATATACGTACAGTAGCACGATTCAATGGATGGATTTCCGCCCTTCGATCCGGATCGTCGAGAGCTTCTATGATTCTCTCCCACAAGTCGTTGTCGTAGGTAACTCTGTAATATCCTGAAATGGTTTAAGATCATTAGCAAATTCATCGTTTCTAACCTCAAGGCGTTTTGAATTATTGAAAGAAGAAGATAGAAAAAATACGTACTATTTCTATATGAGATTAATTTAAGAGTTTGGCGTAGGTATATTATTGTATTAATGGGTAGCTTGATGCAGTTTTTTTTTATTTTATTTTTTTTAAGAGGGTTTGGTCAGAGTTGCATGACATGATGCTACCCTCATTGGCCCGTTCTTAAAACTATGTTTTATGTGTAATTTTTTTATTTTATCAATTAATTAATGTAATTTGTGTAATAAGTAATCAGTAAAGTATCACACGGCCATTACCTAATTATTTTAGTTGTATTAATCTTATTTTTCAATTTTAATTTTAATTTTTATGTGTAATTTTTACATTTGAATTTTTTATATTTAATTTTAATTTTCTAATCATCAATTATTTAATGTAATTTGTATAATAAGTAATGGATGCAAATCCGGGTAATAAAATTTTTCATTTCATTTCATAAGTTATGGATGCAAATCTGGCAAATAAAAATTTTCATTTCATAAAAAAAAACACTTCATTTCATTTACTTTTAATATAATTTATCAATTATCTTAAACAGTATTATAGACTCCTCCGTTATAGGATCAGCCAGCATGATTATGCTGTTGTTACACCACCCAACATAATATGCTGGTAGAAATCCAACCGTTCACGCATTTAGGTACCTAAGTTGCATAAGATTTGTTTTGTTTGTTTTTTGAGTCTATATACTGAGATTTACTTCGTACAATAATTACAAAGCATAAGGATATTATATACAACTTATCGATAAAACTATAAAACTATTACTACTAAAAATATATACAGTGAAAGTAAGAAAATAACCTAGATGAACAAATCGCCACCATGCGGCAGGGTCCCCAGAATGCTGGCAGCATTGCCCCGCTGGATTGCGAGGCTTAATTTTTGAGTGAAATATGCCCCAGCTCTTGGATCCCCCGAGGCGAGAACCAATCTGGTCGAAATGTCTTTACAAAACTTTTTTGTATCGGACGACCACGAGTTAGTTTCTATATTAAAAGCTTTTCTTGAGTTTTCATTACTTTCTTTACCAGGCTTTTTAATAGAACTTGTGAAACTTATCAAAATAAATCTTTAAGTAAGTACTGTAGTATTATTTTCTTACCTTGTCCTTGGATATTAAAAAGCACAAAGTCTCCTTCTTCTTCGTCCAGGAACATGTTGAAGGTCATGGTGCCTTCCATCATCTCGATGGGGCGGATGTTGTCGTAGTTAGGGGCGGTGCTAACCGTGTAGGTAATGGGTATGTTATAGGTTACATGAGGCAAAGCGCTGAAGCCGAAGCGTTCCTGAAAACAAAATAACTCATAATCTTTATCATCCTATTATTTTTCCAAGAGAGAGAGAGAGAGAGAAGAGGGCCGATGTCACTTCGCTTCAGCAGTGCAAGTACCGTTCTTTATCGATCATTAAATTTGACAGTTGAGATCGTCAAGTTCGATATAACGCCATTTGATCAGTATTCGTTATGTCAATCATAACGAATACGGCATTATATGGCATTTTATCGAATTTGACGATCGATAAAGAACGGTACTTGCACTGTTGGTCCGCAATATTAGAGGAACAGAAGGCTGGCTCCATAAATCGCGTCCGTACAGCGATCTTGGGTCAGTCGATAGCCAGTCCCAAGACTCGAAAATGCCCGCGCTTTAGCAATACACGTAATTATCGTTTTGTGTCACAATTGTAATAATCTAAAAAGATTTTTCCATTTTAATATTGCAAAAAAAATACTAAAGAATGAGGCTTTATTATATTCGAAAATAAATAATCGTGCTTTTTGTACGGCCATAATCGATGAAAGTACTTTTCGGTAATTATGAATTTTATTCGGTTACCCTCTTCTATTAGAAATATATGTGATATTAAAGTAGGTACAGAAGGCCGGCTTCGGCTAACCTTGATTTTAATAACCCACGCGCTATAGGGCTGGCATGGCAACAATAATGTTTTGTTGAGAGTTTTTATAAAAACATTTTATTACGTATAATACGTAATAAAATGTTTTTAGTAAAAACTCGTATAATATACGTAATAAAATGTTTTTAGTAAAAACTCGTATAATATACGTAATAAAATGTTTTTAATAAAAACTCTCAACAAAACATTATTATTGCCATGCCAGCCCTAAAGCGCGTGGGTTATTAAAATCAAGGTCAGCCGAAGCCGGCCTTCTGTACCTGTTTATTTTGTGATATTAATAAGTAACAGTACCTGAGTAACAAGGACTCCACCCTGTCTCAAGCCGACATGAATGAGGGGGCATCCGTTATTATTAATCCAGGGCTCTAAGTAGTCAGTCACGTCTTCAAAGCGATCACTACCGCCGCTGTTTACGGCGTCCACGAAGTTCAATGTGCTGATGGTTTGGAGAGCTCTGTCGGATAAACATACATATACTGAATTGGTACTTGGATTTTGGGTCGATATTATAATGATGATAATCTAGTTACTACTATAAATGAGAAGGAAAATCTGTTACCATAGGCATATGAGTGAACCTCGATTTAACATTATTATTTAGATCAACGCGTCGAACTCCGCGTCGCAGTTGCTAACTGATTTCGAATGACTGACGTTTCGTTTGTATGGGTGCAATTTACAACTTTCTTATAAAAATGCCTTGACAGCCGTTCTAATTTAAATTTAAAAAAAAACTTTTTTGTGATTAGGCTACTTGCAAAAATGGGTGGGAAGGTCGTCTGAAGGGTGAGTTAGACTATTGGCATCTAGCCTGATTCAAGATATGTTCGCACTTACTGCGCCGCCTTATCATACATCACCCATGTGTGACTAATCTGAAATCAGATCAGTAAGACTAAAACTGGACCAGGGCCCTTACGACCAGCTGCTTACGTGGTATCAAACTAACGTTAAAACCGCACAGTTCGGAAAATCACGCGAACGTGAACCTTAACGCCCAGATACGGTTTGCGGTCGTGCAACATTTTTTCATCACCTAAACTGGATTGTTTTAAACAGCTATCCATAAGGCCCCAGCCCTGAGAATGAGTCACTTAGTCCTTGTTAAAAGCCGTTTTGATTTTAACCTCAAATAATTATCAATAAAAAAAACGATTTCACAAAATACGCATATTCGATTACTTGGATGACAGATTTCCAGTTATTTTGATTTTAAAGCCAAACTTTTAAACCAATTATGATGAAATTTCCATGAGGCCAATCTAAAAACACATATACCTATTATGGTTTTAAATAAAAAAAATACTTTTCATTATTGGTTCTTAAACGATGGAGTTCCAAGGTAACAAACAAAAAAAAACGTACATAACAACGTGACAATTTCAACGTACATTCCATTTTACTACATGAAAGATAAAAATGACAGATAGGTATGCCGATAAAGTTCGATCACGAGCTATGTGACGAGCTATGTTTATCTGACTACAACAAGTTGTCAAACTCACCGAATAGCGATAATGGATCTGCCAGCGTGCTCGATAATATCTTGCGTGTCGTCCCCAAGAACCAGTCTCAACATCCAGAGGATAGCTGGGGCTTTTACTTTATGGATCCCATATATATAATCTCTGATTTCGTCTTCTTCGAATAGGTCTTCCGCGAGTTCCAAAGGCAGAGCGCTGGAGTAGCAATCACGATACAAACTTTCTTGTATCACTTCTGTGACAAACAGCGTGTTAACGTCGAGCAATGAAATGTCTAAGCCCGTGACGTCGCGTTGGAACTGTAAATTATTTATTAACATTATGTCGAAATGCCACTTACTGATTCACTGACTCACTCAACATGGAATCTCGAAAACTACTTGACCTATAAAGCTGAAATATTGCAAGTAAATTTATTATGGGGTGTGAGGTGAGGTGTAGATGTCCCCTAAGAAAGAAATTTAGAAAAAGACCAAATTAAGGTGTTCAAAAGGGAGTTCAAAGTTTATTATGACAGTTATCCAGTTTCTGAAAGCCTGTTCAATAGGGTATTTGACACTGGTGGAAATAAAATATGAAACCTAGCTATATTGAAAGGTTTTATATTAAGAGATTTTTTCAATATTTTTTCAATAATATTAATCACTCCTAAATTTAATTATTTCGATTACAAAATCACGATTTTTTATCTATGTGTCACGTGACTCGAAAATCCAATCACAGTGCGTGACGTCAATATGGTGATGACAGCACAACCAAAACAAAACAAAGCAAACATATCGAAATCAAATCCATTTTCTGTAAAAGTTTACTGAATTTCTCAGTATAGAACGAGTTTATTATGGTGATACTCACTTCAAAATGATTTTCACAAACGTAAATCGACGAAGTTGTTAATATTTGTGAAGCATTCTATCTTCTTTCAAGTCACAACCAATTTCTTCGTATTTCAGCTTTAGACGGTACAATTATGAATAATTTCGCAAGTATTGCATTCGAAACATTAGGACACTGAGGCACTACACACCAATGATAAGTTTTACGATCCATTTTCAACTAAATAATTTTACAAATAAATAACAACAACGGCAGCATTTCACGGCCGACTGTGACAGATGTTTGTTTATTTACATGGGCAGCATAGAGTAATATAATGGGCAGATTCCGTTCGTAAGATGCGTTCGGGGCACCTAGAGTGAGATTTGAAAATGAATGACAGATGAACATCAGTGTTTTTTTAACCATCGATTTCACTATTGTTCAATTGCAACTGAAGTGTACGCTCAAATACTCGTAACAGCCAAGTTGTGTCTCGGTTGTTTTTCACACTGACGATGATGTTGTAAACGGTGGTGCTTTATTCTATCGCATGCCTTGAACGCAACTCTGTAGTTCAGTATATTGACGTCACAACGTCGATTTGGCGCGTTTTGATGCGTCATTTAAAAATTGAAATAAAAAGAGCTAATAATTATTCAATAAATGAACTAATGGAGGTAAAAGTATTTTTTAAAGTGAATATGCACCATATTCTTTAAATTAAAGGCCATTGCAAAATTTTGTCTATATCCCTATTTAATTTATTATCAAAACTCATTTCAAGTGACTTTTATTGTTCAACCAATCACGTCAGTTGACATCAAATTTAAAAATGTATTAGTGAATTGTTGATCAGCTTTTTAGAAACCGAGTGTTCTTTATATAAGTTTACTCAATTCCTCGGAGAAACTGTTTTCATATAAATGCTTTATGAACCAAGTATTAACAGTGCAATAGAATTGTAATTACCAGTTAAAAATTTACGTTCCAAAAACTAGCGTAAGTGGAATGGGATTAACTTCAGCTACCAGAGCTAATAAGACTAGCACCGAGTTTTTTTATAACTAGTAACTTACCTCTCTGAGTAGGTCAAAAGCAGCATACGACGCGAGGCCAGAGACTACCCATTCATACCTCCAGTTCTCTGGGTAAACCACCTGGCCAAACCATTGCTTTGCCATTGCTTCTGCCATCTTTTGCAAGGCTGTGTACCGTTGTTTTATAGAACACATGTTTTCCATGAGAATATACGGTTCCCTAAAAAAATATGATCCAATGAAAAAAAAAACCGTAAAATTCGTCTTTTGTATTGTAAGAACTCATCTAAGTGAGCTCAAAGAAAATAACAGCACGTTGTTTTGTAGGGGAAGTCACAACTTTTCTAGGATGTTGCCTCAAGCTAAGTGTTCATCAGCATCAGTCATAAGCACATTAGGCACAGATTCAGGTGCAATCCTACATAACTCGACTGGATCCCAATACTGCTTGGTATCTCTAGAATATTCTCTTCACCCCTATATCAAAAAAGCTTTGCTGCATAGAAAAACTTACCAAATAGCTATCGTTGACAATCCATACCAATTCCTTGAAACATCAGGCAAAGCCAAAATACTCAGTTGCTCAGCCTGGTTGACATTAATTTCAAAATAGGGCTTATTGGTCCACTCAACCAAGGAATTATAGTAGAAGTTCAAAGCTATGGACGCTTGGGACTCCTGGTTGCTGATGCCAGGTCTAATGTAAAGAAAGACGCCACTGGTTGGAACGTTGATGTTGTTTAGATTGTGAGCAGCCATTGACCACAGGTGAGGGGGTCCAAGCAGAGCTCTGAACTGGTTCCTGTAATAAATATAAATGTTTCTGTAATAAACACAGACCTTAAGCTGCAAATAATCTTTTTTGTCTTTGACAGGCTAGCCGGTTGACCATCACTCTCGTAAT
Organism: Agriopis aurantiaria; assembly: GCA_914767915.1. Lineage (NCBI taxonomy): Eukaryota > Metazoa > Arthropoda > Insecta > Lepidoptera > Geometridae > Agriopis > Agriopis aurantiaria. The sequence continues at coordinate 4,017,989 of OU611991.1, read as the reverse complement.
TTTAAGAGATGCTGTGATCAAAGATGTTAATCAAACCTATCCTGGAATGAGAATTGGCTCTGTTTGTTTCCAGGGTGCTGGATTAAACCATTAGGTGCTTAGCGACAGATTGCAACTTGAGGTTGGCAGCCAGTTAAGGAAAACTTCTCCACTGTCAGTTTAAGATCACTGATAGGATTTCAACCCACACTCTCCTCTTTAGAATTTGAACGCTCCAACCACTGAGCAATCATTGCTTCAAGCTAATGTGAATACTTCAAACGTGGGTTCGAACCCCGGGCCCGTACCAATGAGCTCTTTAGTGCTTATGTACGGATTTTCATACCACTGGCTTTTCGGTGAAAGAAAACATCGTGAGGAAACCTGCATACGTACGGAGAAGGAATTCAATGGCGTATGTGAATCCACCAACCCGCACTGGGCCAGCGAGATGGATATGGCCCAATCACCCTTTCGGGGGTAGGTCCAAAAGGCTGATTATGATGATGATGATGAATGTTAATACTTACGGGATGATGGTTTCGTCGCGTATGGAGTTGGTCATGACGTGGTTATACTCTAAACCATTGAACGTGAAGCTAATAGAAGAGCCTTCTGTTGGCTCATCCATGCAAGGAAACACGCGCCTGGCGTGTGTGGGGTGAAGGTTCATCGCTAGGTAGTTGCTGAAAGTGAAGTTGAAGAATTATGTTAAATTATATTAATATATATCTCTGGGTGGGTGGTGGTTGCTTGATGGACAACGCAGTCAAGGCCTAGAAAACACTGGCGTGACGATCTCGACAAATTTTGAAGAAGTTGGCAAGAGCTAGCGAAGGACAATGATTCCCAATCTATGAAAGGAAATGCTTTTTATTTATTTAATATAAAAAACCTTTGCCTAACATACGGAAAGTATACGTAAAAATAACAAAAAATATCTATACTTCCCTACCCTACTTCCATCCTTCCTTACTTCCCCACTTTCCTACTCCGATACACGATATTCCCTACTGCAATACTACCCTACTTTCCTATCCCAACTTCATATCTCTACTAAAATTATTGTAATAACAAAGTGTCTTTGTTTTTCACGGAATAAAAAAATCAACGAAACTATGTTATTTTACAAAGAGATGGTAGAAAGTGACTTATAATACTTTTTACCATCTCGGGTGGTTCACGTAGATGAAACTCTGGGCATAGTTAAAAAGGCGAGGGTAAAATCATCAGTGTCAATAACTCTAGAAACCGTGCACAGGTCTGGTAAAATTCTCATATACAAAAAATACGTGTGTCGTGGCATGTTATTGGTAGGATTCCGTAGTCATGTTATAAATAAATAACTCAAGTTTCAGGCCGGATCTTATCTTGCAATTTTTTTTCTGGGATTCAGGAATATTTGCTTGACTTTACGATAACATTAACTCATAAGTTAATTTGTTTATATTTTAGATTAGCTGTCACAAAATGAAATCAAAATGGTCACAGTGCCCTATTAAAAAGTAAGATATGTGAGAAACCTCATTGTGATTTCGAATTCCTATTTTAATACAACATCACGCTATATGACGGACAAATGGACATTCGGAAGGACACAGATGGATAGATACGGTGAAACTAGAACTAGTTCCTTAATTTGTTGCAGAATCCTAAAAACTTTCTATAATAAAAACTACTAAATAGGTGAAAGAAAATATATAAGTACTGAACTGGCCCTTGCTTTTCAGAGTTTTGGCAAACCAGATAATGACGTCAATTCTGCTGTACAGTCATCTAAATAAAACTAAATAAGTTTGACATCAATTGACATCCTTTTATCACATGTTAAAATTTATAAAAGTTTGTCGATTATTAAACATGGATCTTTTTTGAACTAGCGACAGACTTCATGAGAAGTTTAATAAACGAGATTCATTCCTTAATTTTCCACCCTGGGTTATTTTTTGTGATTTAAATCTACTGTAATACTGTAATCTACTGTAATATATACCCCTTATTCAATAAAATTTATAATTATTTAAATCGATTAAGAATTGGAGAAGATAACAATAAATACACAAAACATGAATCAAAATAAGAACCTCCTATTTCAAAGTCGGTTGGAAAGAGATGAAGGTAGGTAATTGTAGTCATGTCAAATGTTTTTAGTTTAGTGAATTGTACATGAGAATCGACACCACTATTAAAGTAGCCAACGTACATAAATTAAGGTATATTTAAGATGTCTTTTAACGTATAATTGATATCCTAACTGTAAACCACATTCTTTTTAGTACTACATATAAAATAATAATATGAAATAATTATTTACACATCATTAAATTGTCCTCTGTAGAATCCCTGGCCAATCGATGTCAAACTTCCGGTGTATTCAATAATGAGAATGAAGGAGGAGGCAATGGATCTCGGTGTTATCTCTAGCAAACCATCATCTAAGTTGAAATCTGCTTGAACTGCATTTGCAGTGCTGAATACTCCAGCCAATACTGACTGTATATTAAGACCTTCTGCGTGTAGCACTATAGGGTCTTCTCTATTTGCAAACTCCAAATCTACATAGAGTAATGCTCTTCCACTAAAGGTGTTTCCAAGTGGAGTTAATTCCAGAGCATATTGACTGACCTTTTGACCAGGTCTTACTTGTCTTACAAATGCATTTCTGCTAATAACATCAGTGGAGTTTGCATTGAATACTTCAGTAGAGTTATCTATGCTTGGCAGTTCTGTTGTTGGCACCAGATCTTCATGTTCAACAATCGTAGTGGCACGACTTCTAAGCTCGCTGGCAACAGTTTCGATGTCTGGTACATCGCCGTGATTAAAACTCGTGTCACTGGTGATCAAAGCAGGTAATCTCGTAGATATTGGTAAGGATTTTGTACACACATTCACTAATATTAAATAAGAAAAGAAACCAAACTTCCACTTGAACTTTGTCCCGGCCATTTTTCTAACATGAAAATGGCTGGTCACACCCACCAAGCCTCACATGCGTCCAACTAAACTGTCTTTGGAGAAATGGGAACGTTTAAGAATACTTTTGAAATTGATAGTGATTCACCGGATGAGATACGAAGATCTCGATAGTGTCAAATGTAGGTTTAGAAGAGATAAATTCACGAATTGGCACTTTATTACGCACTTCACGATAGCTGACTCGATCGGAACGTGAGAGTTTCTGCGTACATATTATTGATGTATATGACGTGTACGTATGGAAAATTGATAGTTTTTCCTCCTAAGTAGAATTTGGACTGCTTTAAAAAAAAGGGTGAAAGTCCTCAAAGGCAACGATGCCTCGGGTATTATCGGGTATCTTTAGGTGGCGGTGGCTAATTACCATCAGGTGGCCAGTTGCTTGTGTGCCACTTATTATATTTAAATAAAATACAGACAAACAGACAACGTAGGCTTAGTAATAGGGTCTCGTTTTTATCCTTTGGGTACGCAACCCTAAAAAGACGCATCAGAAAATTGAAAATGGTGTGAATAATAGGTACATTACTGCAGCGCTAGGCAACTTGAACATTTATGGACCAAAATGAAATTGTGCACCGGGGCGCAGCAGGGGCAAGCATACATGAGTCCATATATATGCTCAGTTTGTGCCAAGGCTTGTGTATAGTACTTTTTTCAAACATTGCGTGGATATAATTATCATGCTTAACTGGGCCGATGTGTCACAAATATCCAATTTCTTTAATTCTTAAGTAACTGTGATAGCTGTAAGTGGGCGTAGTGGATTTTTGACACAAATAAAATATTGTCTATTATCTAGAAACACGACTTCACCAAAAAATATACATAAATACACAGCATAAATATTTTGACGTCTACTTGTAGCTATGTTTTTTTTTTTTAGATTTATACGTTATAGGCATATGCTAAAACCGTAGAGGTACTTATATTGAATCTATGGCTAAAACACATTTCTTTAAAATAATGCCTTGCAGGTAAAATTTAGAAAAAAAAACACTTTTCTAGATTGCTTTGACTTGCCCTATGAGCCAATCAGACGCCACCTGGAAATTTATTATTTTATGTCTGTGAATACGATCTCTGTGCATATGCTCCTTTTTAGTAGAATAACGTAATCATACCTCTTTTTACGTTACAATATTATACGCACGTACAAAATAATTAGAGAACACAAAAAACAGCCTAAACTATTTAACAACGGTCAATTGGCCATACCGGAAACCAAACAAGTGAACATGAATCAATACAAAGTTTATATTTAAGTTGATTGATACGATTGAACAAGACCAGAAATAGTATATTATGCAATTAGTAAATAAAAGACGGATTTAAAGCGAGGGCCACAGATAAATCACGAGCAAGTGAATCATTCTAACGACTGAATCACGACCGTAGGGAGTGAATCGTGATGATCGTCAAGTGTTAGAATCCTGAGCGCCACGAGTGATTCATAGCCCTCGATATAAATCCATTTTATTCAAGAGTTGCATACTTTACTTTATACCAAGAGTACGGAAAAATTAAGATTTAGTGAGTTTGTATCGTGTATTTTTTGCGCAAGGAAGCTATATAGCATTGAGATGAGATGGAGGTCAGATATATTGGCGTGTTCTAAATTCAAGATTCACTGTTTTCAGTAAATAAAATAAGCTTTTTGGGGGGAATGGTATAAAATAATATTAGATCGATAGATGATGCCGATGTATGAAACTTTTTCCGTTGCGTTAGAGTATGCACTACTCTTGAACCGGAGCAACAATGATATTCTCCTATATCTTAATCTTACAGCGAAAACCATTTCAAGAGACGTATCCATGAAAAGGTCTTATAAAAATACAAGTGAGGTTTAGCACCTATTTGTTTAGGTGTACCGTTTTTAAGATTCCATACCCAAAGGATAAAAACAGTACCCTATTACTAAGCCTACGATATCTGTCTGTCCGTCTGTCCGTCCTACCTTTAAACGGCTATATCTTCCGAACCGTAATAGATAGCCAGTTGATATTTTCACAGAATATGTAATGTTTTATGTAATACGCACAAGCGTCAAACTTGGCATGATTATAGTAGATACACAGTCTAAAGTATAATAACGAATAATAAATAATGACCAAGTGTAAGTCAGTGACAAATTTATGTTCATTACCAAGTTATGCAACGTATTCGGCTACTTAGATGACCTTATCATTCATCTCGCCTAATCGAAATGCCATTTTACTAATGTTGAAGTCTGCTTTATTGATAACTAGCGGTCCGCCCCAGCTTTGCACGGCTTTACTACAATGTATGGAACAATACGAAAACGAAAAAAGTTTTCGAATACTATCAAAACTTGTACTAACAGTACCGGAACTGGGTTCTGTATTTGACCTCAATATAAAATTTGGTCTGAAATACCGAACTTTTGGTATTCATGCCCTACGGGTATTCAAAGATGTCCGAACTATAGGTAGACTAAAATGATACTAACTATTAAGATTCTGTGGACTTAGTCTACATAATTGGTTGATGCTAAAATAGATATTGGTAAAACGACGTAAGATTTAAATTAGTTAGTGTTTTAAAATAAATATAAATTTATTTAGATAGATAAGCTCAGAATCCTTTTTCGTGTGTTTTGTAGTAGATCTAACATTCATGATGGTATTTGTAAATATCAAATTGGCAGAGCAGCAAAAGCAGCAGCCAGCAGCTTATTATAAATTATTTATAAATTGATAAAAAGTCAGAATTCAATATTTCACCAATAGTAGATATTAACATACTGATGAAAGTAAGATTAACTGATTACTTTACTCTCAATATACTCAAAAAGTCCTCCACTCACCGAGCCATGACCAAAACTCCCAAAAACACTGGCCAATGTAACTTCATTACAATAGTATTTCTCCAAAGATAAAATTGTATTCTTTACATCTAAATTGAATGAATATCAAGGTCTACACTATTATTATAATAAGATTTTATAGAGATAATTTTGTATGTTTGTAAGGTAAAACTAAACCGATTCTGTAACCTACTACCTACGTTATCTATGAATAACATAAGGTATGATATATTTTGTTCACAACGCAATCAAAGCTGCGAGAAAAAACTAGTAGGTACTTAGTAATATTATTTCTCTTAATTCTGTTATGGACGCACACATTGAAAAAAGTTATCAGATAAAATAAAGCACCAAGGTAAAAAACGAATAGTAATTTAGACTCTTGTCAAATGAAGATTTTGACTTGGCTAAGATTTGGCGGCTTTTAGATTGGCTTGTTATACCTTTTTAGATATAAGTATTTAGTTTAAAATATAGTTTGTTATTTTTAACTTACTTGTTTTCAAAACTTCCCGCATACAAAGCTTGTCCAACAACTCCCAGCGATCCCGTATACTCTATAATAAATGTATACAGAGTCGCTTCACGGCCAGTGTCAATTTCCAATATTCCATCGTCATCATCAACAAAGAAATCTGCAGCACTAAAACTAGTACCTCCTCCTACAGAAAACGTGACGGAGTCTATATTTAAATCTCTAACATAGAACATGACAGGATCTTCTCTAGTCGTCTGATCTGTTATGGCCACTTGAGCAACTAAACGGCCACTGAATGTCCCACCATTAACATCTGGATCTATCTCTATAACGTAACTAGACACTGCCATTCCCGGTCTTATTTGGTTTCGAATCATAGTTCTATTTCTAGTCACATTCACTGATTGTTCCGCTACAAACACTGTATGTTCTTCAACGGTCACTGCATTTTCTACGAGATTACTGTGAAAATCTAAGTCACTGAGTTTGTTTGCTGCAGCAGTGTCCCTAACATTTCTAATGTTTATAGGTAAACTGCAAATCGATGTGACTGTCAGCAAAAAAATAAAAGTGTGCATTAAGCAATTCATTTTAAAGAATTTAACTTAAACGGCTATCCGAAACCCTCACATTGGGCGCAAAATGTGTTTACTGCGGATACTCAAATCTGACTGAGAGGCTACTTTTTCAAAATTATCTTAAAACTGTCCGTATTGATTTCTTTGATCTATTGGGAGGCAGGTTTTTCTTTACTGACGATGATTGTGCGTATTTGTTTACACTTCATGCCAATAATAATAACACTGTTTAAACTATTGCGGTTGTTACGGGCTATTTGGCAAATATCTTAATACATATAATTGTTCTGTACGTGTGTTTTTCACCTAACTCCTCATAAGTGGCTGGACCAATTTGGCTGAAATTTTGTATGTATATTTTAATGGGTTCAGGATTGTTTGAAAATAACAATTGGACACAATTGGATTGTTATTTAATATATCATATTTAAAGTGGTACTGGCAGGCAAGCAAATCTTGTGGATTTGCAAGTCAAATCATGGTAAATATCCCGTATAACTGAAGCTTAAGAACATCAGAAGAGTTAAACAAACCAATTTATACATTTGAGTTAGTAGCAAGTTTTCTGATTATAATGGTTGTGATTAATTTGCATACAATTTGTTTCAGGACTACATTTTTTTTGATGAGTAAAGTTGTTTTGTCTAGCTGAAATTATACTTCTATTAAGGTTTACTTGGAGACGCATATTTTATTGTACCTACTACGAATCAATAATAACTCACACGCCACAGGTCTATCACGTCGCTAACTCCGAATCAGCTGCTATAGATTTAAATCAGCGCGTTGGCGCCATTTTCTTTAAAATATCGAAAGATGGTTCAGTAAACACAAGCACCGATAACTATTACCCTCTAAAAAGCTCTTATTACTTATTGTTTGAAGGGAAGTACATTTTTATTTTAGCTTAAATTATTACCGAACCGAATATACTAATCCATCTACACACACACTCATACACTTATGATAGTAATTATTAGACTCTTAATCAATATAATTTTACGGTTCAACATAAAAATAAAAATAAATATTCGGGACATTTTTGCACACACGGTCATCTGACCCCAAACTAAGCAAAGCTTGTGATATAGCTGCCAGAGACTGATATACATACATATATATAGTTTTAAATACATACTTAAATAGATATTAACAACCAGATATAGAACAAACACAAATGTTCATCACATAAATGTTTGTCCTAGGCGGGAATCGAACCCACTCCCCCAAGCTCAGAAGGCAGGTTCACTACCAAATGGACCAACGAGCTATCAAACATAACATAATATTAACAACAACAACATAACAACAACACACAACAACATTTACTATAACATTTATAGTAAGGATAAATCTGTAGCCACGGACTCCGATACCTAAATTGCTCTGTATAAAGCTATAATTATTACATAAACTGTTTGATGAGATATATTTTATATTTTTCATTGTGCGGTTCAGTATTTTTTTTAACAACACATTTGCTCAAAAAGTGCACTTACGAAGCCTGTATACATCGTTCGAAAGTTAAATATTACGCATCATACAACGGAGCGTGCGGTAATGAATTTTACCGCACGCTCAGATGTATAGCACCGTGCGTGTACTTTACGGTATTTTTTTAATTTCCATTTCCATAAAAATTGTTTCAATTGTAGCCTTTTTTTCTCGCAAATGTGTTGTAGAACGTTGTATGGCACACGTGCGGTTGGTTTTTACAAACTCGTGACTATGGTAAGCCCTCGACTTCGTCTCGGGCTTACATTCGTCTACTCGTTTGTAATAACCAACTTACCGCACTTGTATCATAAATAACTATTTTAGTTTAGGGCCGCTATATTTTTAACCTGAACTTTTATATTTTAATCAAGACTTACTTTACAGGAGATACGATAAGAAATATCCATACCTTATCATTACAAAACACTTGTACGTAGGTACAATCTATGAGTTGTCAATTCAGTGTCATTTGACTAGTTGTCTACCTGACTTCATTAGCTAGATCTTTTATTGAGGATGTTAGAGCACGATGTATGGACTCCGTCCATCAATGCTCTTAGAGGAGTTTAGTGTCATTATTAGGTAGCAAATGAGCACCTAATCCCCGCACAACTTTAACCAGCCAAAACTTGAGAAGCAAACTTTGCCAAAATAGGAAGTCTTACTGGTTTTTTTAATGCCATAAGTGGCAAACAAGCAGACGATGGTAAGCAGTCACCGTCGCCTATGGATGTAACACTAGAGGCGTCACAAATACGTTGCTGACCCTTTAGGACTTGATTAACTAGCCTTTTGAAGAACCCCATGTTGTAGCTTCTCGGAAACACCGTGGAAGGTAGCTCATTCTACATTTTGCAGGTGTGAGGCAAGAAAGATCGTGTAAATCGGACAGTGTGCGATTTCCACTGATCTATGATGTGTGGATGAGCCTTCAGGCGGTGGCGGCTAGTGCGATGGTAAAACCACGACGCCGGCATCTTTTAATGATCGGATTTTTTTTTCTTTAAACTTTATTATCATGATCAGCCTATACCTACTACCTAGTCCACTGCTTGACATAGATTTCTCCCAAGGTACGCTACTCAACTCGATCTTCGGTTTTTCTCTTCCAGTCACTGCCAGCTGTAAAAGGGGTGTGTTTGTAAGGTTTGCGACTAGTATCCTTGATTAGCATCTCCCAATTTTTAACCAACGATTATTATGTATATCTTTTTACTAAGCTGACTCAAAAACAATTACTTACAATAGTTTACAAGCTTAGTTATTAATAATAAAAAGATAGATGTTATTTTTCAATTATCATATTTTTTTTCAAACCTTGTGTAGAGAAATAATACAGTTTTCAAAAAAAATATTTTATTAATAGTATAACGTTTCATAATATTAATTTTTACTCTTCATTTTGATCATATGTATATTATGTACAATGAATGACTTTATTGATCTGGGCCTGATAAGGCCCAGAATACCAGATACAGGATACTGTATGAAGCAATATAATACGCCGTAAACGTGTTATAACGTGTTACAAATAACACGGCAAACATTGTTACAAAATTTGACAAATTAAACGCTTCTTACGAATGGATACTACATTATCTTTACAAACGCGCACATCCACGTTATTTTGACATAATATCTAAATAAGTGTTTTACAAAGCTCATCATGTTTACATTTTCATGTTATGACGTCACGCGTTTATGGGAAAGAATCTTATGTGAAATAGGTAATAAGAGCCATTTTTTAAGTTGGCATTGAAGCTCCACAAACCTCCATTATTCACTCGTCCTAGGAATAGTATCATAGATAAAATACAACTTAATTTTACTGACAAACCCTACAATAATTTGTATAATCCCTTTTATTATTAAATGCGTAGCTAGAACATTGACGTCATGTTCGGCCTCTTTTATCTCTTTACAATTGTGAAATTGATCGAAAAACACAAAAGACAGATTACTATTCCAAATTCACTTAGCGTTTATTAATTAAGTAGTTAAGATTAATGTGTAGTAATACCTTTACTACTTTACTTTGATACGAATACAATGGTATAAAGCAAACACTCCAATAGTTAAGGGTTTCAAGTTTTCTAATATGGTTTTAATTAAGTTTTAGTAAAAAAATAAACTATAAAATTTCTGAGTATACCTATTTTAGTGGTTGAATAAGGCAATAATGACAGAAATTGTAACAAGCAGACTAGCAGTAAGGGCGCTGGCATTGCTTCCATAGTTCTCTCTGAGCCAGTTTTCCACCAAAGCAGCGTTTTCACTGCTCCAAGTAATAGAAGCAGAAATGTTTTCTTCGATAGCCCCAATGGATGCTAATTCTCCAGCGGTGAAAACGTTCTGGTGACGATTGGTGAATTGCCGGATCTGTAGGGGAAAATATTTATTAAACATGAGATAATAAAGTTCTGTGATTTCATTTAAACTCATAAAGCGAATGATATAATGGACATACTTTGGGAAAAAAAATCTGAGCCCAAGTATGATAAAATTTGACCTGCGTTTAATGTGGCCGATCTATTAATGAATCTACTGGTGGATTTGTCGATCTAATCAGCTGCTAGAAGCGGTCAACTGTGAGGTCAGTGACTGTGGTCTGTGGCTAAGCTCGCATACTTTTGGCGGAATCTATCCATACACAAAGTTTAAGTAGGTCACTAGATACATACACAATAATTGTAGCTAATGAGAGAAAGAGGAAAACTGAGGTCATAATAGTAGCACTTAACAAATTAGAATTCATCAGTTAAAAACATGCAGGAATGATTAAATCATGAGTCATAAGTAAGTACCGTATTTTTTTGGATATTTATTTTTATTTTTTATAATTGGCTTGCTTTTGACCACCATCTCGCCTGATGTTAAGCGATGAATCATTGTTTTAAATCAGGGTATAAGCAGTCTTGTTTATAAATTTCATGCAAATCCGTTCAGCTATTTCACCGTGAAGAAGTAACAAACATACACACTCACAAACTTTCGCATTTATAATATTAGTGTGAAGTGTGATGACAAAAACTGAGATGTTACACAATTCCTTAAAGCAGATGACAAATAATATAACAGCTGTAAAATAAATTATGATGGAATAAACGCCAAAAAATTACTTTATGATGGAGCTGCAAATTTAATTTTCACAGTACAGTAATACAGATTGTTTAACGTCAAAATAAACAAGAGTAAAAATATAGTAAATATATTATCATCAGTGTATATTGACCTCTTGTGCCATTGACTTCTATCTCGGGCTAATCTTGTCGACGCATGAATCACGATGGGTCTGATGTTGTTGAACTACCGGGCTAGTTAAGTTATTTGCCTATGGAGCTTCTGTCCGCTGTCCGGTAACCAATCAGGACTCTAGCCTACATGCTAACACCACACTTTTCTAGGTGATCTGTTCTGACCAAAACTAGAATCTTTAAAAAAAAAAATTACCTTTTCGGCATGGGCTTCAGTCGTTAGTCTTCTTGCAAAGGCGTTGAGAATGTTGGTTGTTCCAGTGAGTCCTTGTACCCTGAAACAAATAATAAGTTATTTTGTCACCTAAACCCAGAACATTTTCACCATAAATGACTTATTATTAATAATACTATAAATGATTGTGCGAAGTAAATACTTGGCATAATAATTTATAGTATTTTTTGGACAATTTAAAGTCATAGTTTCGAGCAATAAATATAACAACGGTCTTACCTTGGCTGAATTTCAGGCCAGTTTTCATAACAGAAGTCTAGAGCTGCAGCCATATTATCTGGACTAGAGTTGATGACAGAGACGATGATAGTGTGCTTGTCCTGCTCCCTCACGGGCGAGTTGTCATTGATAACTTCATTCAGGTAGCTGTTAAAGGAAAAGTGAAATGTAAAAAAAATAAAAAAATACAAACTTATGAACCTTATCCGTTTTAAAACAAGATTTTGTAGCACAAGTACTAGTTTTGTAGTTGATATTATTTCTAGCACAGTTTAAAATGTTTTATATTAATAACACAGCAATAATTATTTCAATCAATATTCCAAGGGGGGTCGAGACCTTATTAAGACCGTTGGGGCACCCATTATTTATAAAGGGATTTGGCCAAACGCTTGGTGGAGGTGACATGTGACCGGAATGCTGGCGCCTACTTTGGCCAAAAATTGCATTGCCATCCAGCGTGAAGATGCTGCCAGCATTCTGGGCACTTTTCCCACCAAAAGGAGGTTATATTATATTAAATAATATAGTAAATGTTTTCAATATTTTCGCGTAAATAAAAAAAAAATACGGTTATCTTCCAAGGATAAGTTAAACTTTCTGGTGCTGTATACACCACCCATAGCAGATCAGTCGGAGTTTTGTTACTATTAGGTATTTAGTCCGAAATTGCTACTCACAAAGTGCGTCTCTCTTCATTAGAAGTACAACCCATGGAGTTCAGCAAGATAGACTGTTCAGTTGAGTCAGTAGATGCCCCGAACTGGCTCCAGAGGAAGTTAAAGTTGTCAACATCTCCGCCGCGAAGACCAGAGCAGAAGACAGTAGTTTGGATATCAGGGTTGAGGCGCTGACCTGGAGAAAAAAACTCATATCAAGCATACTTCTTGATAGATCTTTTTAGGGTTCCTCTTCAACTAGTGAAGGTTGGCAGTCAGCTCTGCAGATATGGTTTTGTCCTTGGCAAGGTAAAATAATTCGTTGGCTCTTGAAACCTCCGTTCTTTTTCAGATGTTACGCAACCATTTGTTTCTTTAACGGCCAGATTACCCTTTTCTGGTAATTTTTCTCATCAATATTTAGTTGTCTTACTAACTTGTCATGCCTAAACGTATATCCCAGATATGCCACAATTATTTTTTTGTTTATAAAAGCTGTCCTATGATTGTCTCGTTGGTGACTTTCTAAGATTAAGATATTAGATAATTATCATGTTTTTTTAATATAGAATTAGTGGCAAACAAGCTACGAGCCACCTGATGGTAAGTGGTCACCGCTGCCTATAGACACCTACAATACCCGGGGCATTGTCAGTGCGATGCCTATCTTTGAGGACTCTATTCACCCTTCGTTTGAAGCAGTCCAAATTGCATGTTCTATCTAAGTGACAAAAGGAGTATGATGCTCTAATGGTAAACGCCACGCTTGCCCATAGCAGTGCACTGCCAGTTCGCAGAATTTAGAGCTTCAGCGGTTTAACACTCAGTGCCGCAATGCATTGTGCTTGTCCCTCTGAGATCACATTTTTAAACTCTTTATCCCCAGTAATTTTACTTGAAACATAGCCTTCTGAAATCTAATCAGAAAAACAGTAGTGTTTGTACACTACTGCTTGGCAGTTTAATAACTGGCAAATGTGTGTTACTTCCCTAAGCAGATTCTGCAAAAGCCCCAACAGACAGATACAGAACCTTCAGACCCCCCAGATAGACAGATTGTCTTTTTTTTGTTAAAACATATTTCTTACTGGGATTGTTCCTGAAGTCTTGAAGAAGCTGTGTGGCCGTGTCGATGCAATCTTGGTTTCCATGTCGGCAGTTAATGTCAAGGATGATGTTCCTGTGGTAGGGGGTCACGTGCTCCTCTCCATCAACAACTTGGAACCCAAGCTCTACATATAACGGTGCGCTTATTGTTAGAAGGAAGTCCTGTAAATTATAACCTTTATTACCGGAATTCATGATGGTTACTCAAACCTATTCACTTGTTTTCCTTATCCACTTGCATTTGCGGCCCCTCACGGCTCTCTGACACCGGGGCAGTCGGAGTACACACTGTCACTTTCGTACGGCCGATTTAAAAAAAAAATCATAGACCTTTAATTCTGGCAGGATTGCTCTATCAAAATTTGTACCTTAGTTCAAGTAGAATAGGATAGAAATAGTTTCATATGCGCAGTTGTTCAAGAAAAAACAGGAAAGCTGATTTTGTCACCACCGTGCGCAACAGGTTGGTAACTGTAGTGTCCAGCGCTGTCCAAAGTCTATGCGTGGTTACTGTAGTCAGCAGAACTACACAAGTGGTTAGTAAGGTGCAACTGCACCGATTGGGACCAAGCCTTATAGGTTTACTTGTACCTATCGGAAACCTGATTCTTTATGTCCGCGACCAATCTATTGATCGTTTCCCATGAAATTAAAAGAAAAATGTGGAAAGGGCTGAAGGGAAAGAAATGCAAAACCTATACTAATATTATAGTGAGGTACAGTTTGCAACTTTGTACTTTGTAGAGGCGGAACTACGGATCCAATAAAAATTTGAAACAGAAAGCTACGCTATCACGACGTAACATAGGCTACGTTATCTTTAACGCGAGCAAAGCCGCGAGCTAAAGTTTATAAATTTAAAATTCAAACACTACAACAACTTCATCGAAACTCGCGTGAGGAACAACTATACATTTTTATATCATACAAGGTAATCCGAAATAACTCACCTTAAATGTTTCATATTCGTTTGAGCCACTGAGGGCCAGGTCGAGGTAGTTGAAGGCGGGATTGACGGCAGCCCATGGAATGTAATCCTTTTCCTTTTCAAGGTAACGAGACAACTCAAAAGCGTAGTTGTAGTCCTGGGAAATTATAATAATTATTGTGTGTACTGGTGCGTTTTTATGAGGCTCCGTCTGGCAGATAGGTAGGCAACCTATAGAAAGGGGGGAATTTAGTAGGTGAGTAGATGCAATCCTACATAACCTAGCTTTTTTTTCAATATCATGTGAGGGTAGATGAACAAAACACCCGCTCTTCCCGCCGGACTCGTCCGCAATTTTAAGCTCGTAGCTCGTGACCACGGCCATTGTAACATGGTGGAAACGTCGAGCGAAAGGTACCTAATTTTACAGAAATAAAATAATACGTGATAAGTCCCGATAAAAAATTAAAACATGACGTGTTCAAATCGCGAAAGTTTAATAATTACTATAACCTAGCTGTTTCCCAAACCCAGGGAGCGATAGTCTGTTTTTAGTAGTATGAGCTAAGCAAACTGTAATTTGATATCACATCAATTTTGAAAAAAAAAAACTTAATATTATGGCACAGTGCAATGAATATGACGTCTCAATACTCAATACTCAATCATGTATTGCATAATTATTATGAAGTTCACATACAGATGTTAGGTAGCATGTTTATATTAGGTAACACATAATAACCCTGATTCTCTGAGTGGTCTCTCACTATGGGCCTCATAAGCAAGCTCAAAGTCGCACAACGAGCTATGGAGAGGGCTATGCTCGGGGTTTCTCTACGAGATCGAATCCGAAATGAGGAGATCCGTAGACGAACGAAAGTCACCGACATAGCCCACCGGATTAGTAAGTTGAAATGGCAGTGGGCAGGGCACATATCACGCAGAACAGATGGCCGATGGGGCCGAAAGGTTCTGGAATGGAGACCACGGACTGGTAAGCGCAGCGTAGGACGTCCACCCACAAGATGGACAGACGACCTAAAAGAGACCGCAGGGAAACGCTGGATGCAGGCCGCTTCCAACCGGCCCTTTTGGAGATCGATGGGGGAGGCCTATGTCCAGCAGTGGACGTCCTACGGCTGAAATGATGAATAACCCTGATTGGGTATGGCAATATAGTGCGGAGCGGATCGATTCATTCCATAATTGATTTGTCTTCTAAATACTCGTTTAAGCTATAATAACATTTTGCTAGCAATTTGTTTTTTAGGGTTTTGTCAAATTTATTTTCGTTTTCTATATCCTTTATCTGTACTGGTAGTTTATTATATATTTTGATGGCCATTGGATTTGGGCCGGAGCTATGCATTGCTAATTTAGATTTTGGTAAGATCAATTTGTGTTTATAGTTGACCATTGATATATACGTAGTATAGAGTAAAAGATCGTTGAGTTAAACCTTATTCGATAGTTTCGGTTATCAACTAATTTTCTAAAAAACTGTGGGTACTTTCTTACAAATTTACAGTTTTCAAATATATATATAGAGAGGCGACAGTTAAAATTTTATATTGAATAAAATATGGTCTATGGAAATTCATCTCCAATACTTCACGTATTGAAAACATTTCAAATTTTCAACTCGTTGAATAAATTCAATATCATGTATCTTGATGCCATTTCCATAGACTATCAAAACATGAATACAAACGATAGAATTTTCTAAGTTCGAAAATTGCGAGACGCCATGTGAAAATTTGGTGAAACAATTTGATATCACAAATTGCTCTAAAAATCATGTAAATATTCTTATGGTTTTATATCACTTACCACAGTGATCCTTCATTATGATGGCATTAAATATGATAAAAACATTATCAGTAATCCTATTACAACTATTTAAAGAGTATCAAGTTATCGTCAAATTGTTCACAATTGTCAGCTATACACATGAATAAAAAAAAAACAGACATAATCAGAGCTAAGTGAAGTTATAAGTGAATGATCACAATATAACCCTTAAATTCTTTTAGAGCTTGTTATTACATAGAAAAGATGTTACTGCGACAATTAACTCACAATTTGGCAATTTTAATTAATTTACGGAAAGTGCAGACATTAATTTGCATTGTATCTATTTTAATTGAAAACTAGAAATTCCTTTCGAAACCACTTGTTAATAATGCAACCCGCAACTTGGTTTTGTTCCACTCCAATAATTACGAATACCTATTGAAATTCTGCTTGCATTCCCGTTTTAATAAAATCACAGTTGCAATTTTCTTTTGATGTGTTTTCTCACACTTTATCGTAGAATCCATTGGCTTAGTATTGATTTCTTGCAAGGTAAAGATTTCTTTAAAGCACTTTGCTACTTTGAGTTATAAAATGATATAGGGAGTATTATTCGTATTATCTCTTATATCAAAGCATAACGTAGTTCTATAGCATCACATACTACAAGTAGGTAAAAAAACGTTCACACGTGAACTGTTCTCAAACATTTACTGCTATATTGTTTAAGCACCCATGTGGCCAAGAACGAAATATAGATGGTGAGTTCTTAAAATATAGATAGTGACTATTATTGTCAATTAATGTAGTCTTACCAAATCAGCAGTTCTGGCCAGGTTAAAGGCGTCGTCGAGAATCTGAGCTCGATTCAACAGATGGATAGTTTCGTGGCTTGTGTTCAACTGGCGAGCCAGAGCTGCCCAGTTATCAGGTTCGTAGTTCACTCTGTAGTAACCTGGTGAAGTAAAAAATACTATGAAAATGAGGTAACTGGGCTTGAAGGGAAGAACGTCATATAAATTATTTAAAGACAATGAAGTCAGAAAACATATTTCTTGTCTCAGTAAGTCATGTACCGTTCAAAGTAAGCAAGACTGTGAAAACGATACGACAAGGTTGGGGGGTAATCTTAATCGTTAAAAATCAGTTAGGGTATGAAAAGGCTAAGAAGCTTAATCTGGACTAGGGATTCGTTGCTGATGAGCTAAGTACATTACTCAATGGACTCCAACGCCCGAAGCTGGTTTTTGGCTGATCTCTTCCAATGGTGCAAACAGTATTGAGACTGAACCTTAAGTACAGTATATTAAATATACCTAGCTATGTCTGGGGTTTAGTGTTGATCGATACAGAATTAAACAATATAGAAAACTCACCAGTTTCTTGCTTGTTGACAATGTACCACTCAGCATTAGTGAGACCAGGAATGTCGAAGGACACGGCAGGGCCTGTTGGTGGGACCCAGCCTTGGGGACTGGTATCGCGGAAGTCAGGATTGGTGGACAGCACCCAGTTGATGGGGACGTGCCAGCGGTCGGTTGAACTCAGAGAAGTATCAGTGAGGTAGCGACGCTGAATAGTTAGAAATGATAAAACAGGTTAAAAATTTAATTATTTGAATTGTACTTGTTACATGTTATGTTTTTACTGAACGAAACACATTTAACAAAAAAATAACAATAAGGAACAGTTACTCTGTTATACTGTTATACGTTGTATACGACAACTGTCCCTTATTGACATTTTTGTATAATTTGCTTATACACCGTTCTTACTAACAAGAATTATTTAGACAAACAATCTATCAATTTTCAAAATAATAAAAATCTAAAATCAAACCTTCTAACCGACGTAAAAATAATATATAGAGAGGAGAATGGTTAGGCTTCTGGTGAACGGAATACAGTCTAACTAATTTAGCCAAAAACTAAGAATTGCCACCATCGATGTTATAGGATAAATTAAATATATTTTACACCTTAACTATTCAGCGTGGTAATGCACCAGCATTATGACCACCTATTCATTTTCCTTTTATGCTAGTTTTTTTTATCTTAACAAGGATTAGTTCTTCCGTATCTTGTTAGCAATTTATTATCTCGACTTTTTGTAATTATCTTTTGCAGGGAAACCTAGAGAGGCAGAAACGTAATTTTCTGAGGCAGTATAGTCGAGAGGATAACTGGGTAGTTACTCTCATTAGTGTATAACAAGCTTATATTCGACAGAAGCGGTCATAATCAGCTCCTTTATGTTCTTAGTGAATTTGCTGAAACGGTAATTGTGAGAAAGTTCACTGAATCATGATTTTTTAAGCCCTGCGCGTCAATTGAGTGTCAGCAGCAGCACAGCTTCCACGAGGGCCTGCGCTTTTTTTAAATAATTTTTTTGTTTGATGTTTCGTTTTCGTTTCGTTTTTGTTTCCGCCTCGTCTGATGTTAAGCGACGATACGGTCTACGATAGAAAACGCTTGCCTAGAAGAAACCGATTCATCCGCGATTTGGATACACACAGATTACAATTAAAATTAAATGTGATTTTTTGCACATGTATAGTTCAAGGACTGGAGAGTGACTTAAGCTTTTTATTCCAAACCTGACGTTACAATTGACCTGAGCAAATACCTACGGGAAAATGCGGGGTGCAGTTAATAAATGCATAAAATTACATTTCACGCATTAAATGCACCCATAAAATGGACACAAAAAGAATGAAACTTAAAATTTAAATATGGTTACTGTTACATGGATTTTTGCATGTTTCACAGATTGATTTTGCAAAACATAAACATATACAAAAACCAAAGTAGACAAATGAAAACTGAAAAGGTTGGACATAGCCATTCAGCGTGGCAATGATGCTAGCATTATAGGCACCTTTGCACTAGGTACAGTTAGGGGCGGGTTATTTGATTGATTGTTTTATTTTGTTATTTATTCTAAATATTTAGTTTGTAATAACAATTTTAATTTGTAGGTAGTTTGTTTAGATTTTATTATAAGTTTTAGTTTTTAGTCATTAATTTAAGTTTTCGTAAATATTCTAATGTTAAGTTGGCTTGTAATTTTTATTGAATAAATGCATTCGTTTTAACGTATGTAAAGGTTTTTAAGATAAACGATAATATAATGAAAACTTATCAATATTAAATTAATCTTATAATGTAAAGTTATCTTATTTATAATATTAGTATGATTAAAAACTTTAAAAGCGTATATATCAGATTATAAGCCAATAAAATTATGTCTATGTTAGAATAAATTAAATAATTGATATTACATATTAGAGTTACTAAATACAATAAAAATAAACATAACTGTATATATTAGAAATTAGAACTAAATTAAACTGTAAAGTAAATGTATAGTATATAATTATGTGAGCATGTGTTGTTTTTCCAACACAACTTAGAAGATTTTTTAAATAGATTTAACGGCAGTTTAAAAGTACTCTGAATTATCACAAAGCGTAACTTTTTACACCTTTTCTTCATATAGATTTTAGGTAAGCCCGCGAAATGTTTAGTAAGTATATTTATACATTAAATATATATTTCATGATAAAATAACGACCACAATCATGGTGAACGTATGTAAGGTGTAATTAATTTAATGTTTAATGTGTTTAATTGTGTTATAAGCTAGGTTTATAAATTATTATGTTGACATACGCTATTGAATTAGGACATTCCTGTAATTATAGTTGTAATTCGGATAAATAAATAAAATAAAAGAAAATGTTAGCTAACCTGAGCCGCCTGAATAGATTGAGCATTCGGTGCAGTTCTGGTGACGTCAATGACGGGGAAGCCTCCTTGGTTGGCCCAACGGTTCATGACTGTATTCAATGGGTAAGGAATGCTGTGATTTGATAGATTGAGGGCTTCTTGAAGCGCAGCGTAGAGGTCCGTAGGAGCGGCAGCGCGACGTGAGCTGGGTAAAAAAGAAACGATATGTTATGTTATCACTTAAGTGACAAATAATTGTCTTTGTGGTAATAAAGTTCTTTAAACCTAAACCTAAACCTATATTTCAGAACAATGAAAATGATATCAAAATTGTAGAAAGAGAGGTGAAAGAGATAAAGAGAGAGAGAATAAATGAGAGTTATTGCTTGCTAATGATTGGTTAAACTCACTTATTTTTGATGTAAATGACCAGTCCTTGTCTGAATATCTCAGGAGTCAGGAAATGTTGCATCATACGAATCACGGAACCAGCTAGAACAAAAATAATATTTTTTCAAGATACTCCCCAAATTATTATTATCATTACAAACTCTTTCTGTTTTTTAGATGAATCTCTAGTCACTAAAGCAGACATACACATGCACTATGGAGTTTAGTACCCATTATATTTGTGTATGTTAGTTTTAGTGTCGTATTAGTTACAATCTATATTATATAATTATATAAATATCTTAATACATATATAAAAGCACTCACTTACGCACTCATTCACTCACTCGCTGACTCTTCATGCAATCTAGAAAAAGTACTTGACCTACGAAGCTGAGATTTGGCAGGTTTCCTTAGATTCCTTATGGGGTGAAGAGATTAGTTACGAAAGAGTTTTGCGAAAAGGCCGTATTAAGAGGGGAAGATAAATGTAAGTTTTTATGAAATTCTACGCTTTCGAAGTTGTGAGATACAGCTAGTAAAGAATAATTAGTTATTTTCAATTTTACAGATATTTTTATACTCAATACTCAATAGGTATGTTTATTGCGACATTATGTATGCATGCAAACCTTAAATCTTAAAATGACAAGTAGTACATATAACCCTGTTAGGGTATGGCAACAGAAAGAACGGAACGGTCTATTTATACATCGTCAAAGTTGTTATCCTTGAAAAATTCGTCCAGGGTGTAGTAACATTTAGATTCCAAGAAAATTTTGAGAACATTAATGAAGCCGTTTTCTTTCTCTATTGTTCTTTTCTTTCTTTCTTTCCTTTTCTTTTGTTTTATGTTCTAGTTTGTTCTAATCCTTATGCTTAGAGCGCTCTTGTAGATACGAATTTCAAGTATTTTACCTTAAAAACAGTTTGAAGATGAAAGTTCGCAAAATTACGCCTGATTAACGTATCATGCCATTTTTGTGACAAATAATAAATTCAGATATGCAAATTTTATTCCCGTCGAGTTCCCGTCCGATCGTATAATGAATTACTGCATCAGAACAGATACGTTAAATCTCAGTCATACGACAATATTGCAGTTCTACCCTTTTAAATGACTGCAGTGCAGTTACAGTATGAACCTTTGAGTTATTATTTTATGCTTGGAAGTTTCGAAGTCTTTTCCATTGCAGAATAACGTCGCAAATCCCATAATAAAATATTTGGTGTAACGAACAATACCAAATATTTCACGTACGAACGCATTTTCATCTCGTGGAGTGCAGAGGTACAATCTGCGAGAATGAATATTTGGCTAGAAAAAATACTGCTTCCATTTAAATTTTATAACATAAATGTGTGTCCACCCTGGACGTAACTTAATTTTTTTTTGAAACTGAATTTGAACGAGCTGATTTCGTCGAGTTTTTCGACTTCAATACCCGTGAGTGCTAGACATTTATTAGTTTGACTACTCAATTAAACATATGTTTTTCTACCAAAATAATGAAGAAGCAGCAGGATCATCATTGACGTAAATTGTATTCACATAATATTTATATGGCATGCATTTATATTAGTGCTTATAAATATTTATAAAATTATTAAATATTAGGGACATTTTTTCACACACGGTCATCTGACCCCAAACTAAGCAAAGCTTGTGATATGGCTGCCAGAGACTGATATACATACATATATAGTTTTAAATACATACTTAAATAGATATTAACAACCAGATATAGAACAAACACAAATGTTCATCACATAAATGTTTGTCCTAGATGGGAGACGAACCCACGCCCCCAAGCTCAGAAGGCAGGTTCACTACCAACTGGACCAACGGGCTATCAACGCCGTTAGATGCTAGACAAAGTAGTAAGCTTTAAGCTTTACCTATAAGGAATCTCTTCACTTTAGTCTTGAAGATCCTAAGATTGTAGTTCTCAAAAAACAAGGAGGACAGAAGGGAGTTCCATTCTTAGACATTCAGCATCATGAATGTGGAATCAAAACGTTGCGTACGCGTAACTTAAATTCTTTGTTCTTGTCTTGTAGTAAAAAATATGATGGTATAAGGTCATGAAGCTCTTGCGCAAACTCACCGAAATATATCCGGTAGAAAATAGACATGTTAGTTGATATACATTTCGAGGAAATAATTAAACGGCAAATTAAATAAAACTTACATTTCTGGTAAGCGACCGCGTTGAAAGTTCCCAGGATTTCAGAAGGCGTGTACACAGGGTGGGTCATAGGGTTGATGCTGAGGACGGCATCAGACTGGAACACGTTTTGCAAAGCGATGACGAACTGGTCCATCATGCGCCATTCTGAGAGGACCTAGAAATAAATAACAGTTATTAAAGAAAAGTATTTGCGTAGGATGTTTCTGCTGATCAAAGGTGTAGTTGGGATGTAAGGAGCGATGAAAAAGATTTGGTACAATTTAAGGTGATGAAAGAAAAGATGCAAGTGACATATTTGTTCATCTCACAGCGTGCAAGATGATCTCTGACCGCATAAACAATGACACCACTGCGAGGTGGAGTCTGTACGCAGTACGCTGGTTTATATTTTATGTTTAGTTATGTTTCCACTAAACTCCGTGACGGCAGAACAAATTTGGATTTTGATATTTAGTATGAGGTAGCGTATAATGCAATAATAAATAAGCTTAATACTTTTATTTTGGAATAAATAATAATACATGTAGGATAGTTGGTACAATATATTACACATATATTTTTGAAATCAAAATGTAAAAAAAAATAAAAAAATACGAAATTAATAGTACAAACTTACAAGATCTGTAGCAAAGTTTTCAAAGAAGTTAGCAAAGCCCTCGTTGAGCCAGGTGTAGGTCCAGGAGAGAGGGCCGACCTCATTGCCGAACCACTGGTGCACGTTCTCGTGGCAGATGATACGCCCAATATTCTGCTTCACCGCTGTGGTGGTGACTCCATCTTGGACGAGCAGGGCTGCCTCTCTGTTCAAAGATTTTTTTATTTTTACACGACTCCTTTAGAGGGCGGATAAAATATGTTTTGAGAGTATATTCGGGTGTAATATGTATATGCATTTTTGGATGCATATTTGTGTGGCCACGCTCACTGGCCAGGTTTTTTTAAATTGCTAATGGTATAAAGCAATTGTCATTTTGTTATTTTATAGTATGGTGGAGGAAATAGAAAAAAACTTGGAAAAGTATAATTATTTTTATAAATATATCCACCAAATAAAACACATCAACATAAAAATACTTGTTTCCAAACGTTTGCAATTCTATTCTAACATTAATTCCCAATCCATTTTTCCTTCTAGCAAATACCTTTAAAAATGTGCGAAAGGGCTTTCAGGTTCGTTGCGTCAACTTTGCAAAATATTGTATTTTCAAAATGTCGATTTCTTGATAGTGTCTAGCTGGTAACGACCTTAAACTGTTTGAAGGGTTTTGGAATGTGATGTGTCATTAGATTAATTTCAATGTCTGGAGTGTCTTAAGCTACATTTGATTTGATAATACTCAACAGGAAGACTTAATGCTAGAGCATTTTCTACTTGACATCTCTGAATCTACGTGGTTTAAAAAAGTCATCACCACTATAACCAGTATCGATCGCATGTCAACGGCCCATCGAACAAAGTGCTTATACTAAAGATATTTTTTTAAAGCAATAAGTCAGTCGACATGGAAAATATATAAGGAAGAAGGGTTTTATAAGGCTTTGAATTTCTGTGAATTCAATTCAGTAGCCATTCGATGCAAGGCAAAGTAGCTTTTCCTAGTCTGTGATGCGAGATATCACAAAAGTTTACAAAAGACTCTTTTGTTTAACTTCGTAGCAAGATATTAGGGTTAAATATGAAAGTGCGCCAGCTCCCTTTGACATGAAACTCACTGCCTTTATAGCTTAATAGCAAGAATCTCAGCACAGAGCTAATTAATTAAATACCTCGTTTTAGAACTTACTTAACTATTCTAAGTGAAAAGATGACAATATTTTTAGGGCACGTGTACTTTGGAACTGAAATGAGACGACTGGGATTTTGTAGAAAAGTTTTTAGATGAGTTTTTGTTGAATATAGTTAGCCCTTGTGACTTGTAGCTCTGGATTTTAAAATTAGTAGTTTACTTGTTTAGTTTAAATTTGGTAATTTTATATTTTACTCTCAGCTTTTATTATTCCAGTGGGATTAATTATTGTTATTGCTTGTATAATATACATGAAATCTTTATTTTTTACAGAATTGTACAAACTTTAGTTTGTTTAGATAGTGGGCGCTTAAATAGTTGCACAATTATTTTTTTCGTTTGATAGATTCTTGTGCCCGCTTGTTGCCACAGTATCTCATTCACGTTTTAAACCTTTTTGAAGATAATTAATCTACTGCTATGTCAACTTACTAGGTTAGGTATATCTATGTTGCAAACTTTTTCAGTCATTTGTATATTGATATATTTTATTTTGGACGGAAGAGAATGCAGATTGATATTTTTCAAAGTTTTTATCGATCTACCCCGCTATACTATAAAATACCAACATATAAATTATTCCACCATTAAATTTGCATAATTACCCTAACCTAATCCGTTTTTTTCTCAGTGAAAAACATAACAGAAGTACACATTTCTGCTAAAATGCGTACCAGTTTGCAGGCAAAAATTTACTCACATTATACAATTATACAATTATATTTCACTATACAAGTAGCGGTAGGTATTTTATGTCACGTAAGATGCTCTGATACATAGGCTTATTGGTAATTATTATTGACTAGATTATATTAATAATTATAATTGTCAATAACTCTGTATAAGAAGAAATGTGTTGCGCTAAAATAAGCGTAAGGAAAACATTTTATCATTGAAACCATGAATCCCACATAACGCTGACATACAGAAATATTTATTGCGCTACTTTACGATGAACACTCGTATTGATTCTCTATAAGAACTCATAAATAAGTGTTTTATGGCTTAACATAAAATATTTTCTCAGCTTTGGCCTTTTATGTCTAATAGGGAATTTATTTTGTGCCTTTTGCAGGATTAAATGGAGCTGAATCATCAAACTTGTGAACACTACGATTGTCTTTCCTATGCAAATGTTCCGACTGCTACTGTAAGGAAATTTAAAGACCGCTGTTCGGTATAGTTGGTGATAAATTGACCAGAAAATTGCCGATCAGGATTATCACGACGTTTAGCAATGATCCTGCTGAAAGGTGACGGAAACTATATAACTATAACTAGATTTAAGCTACATAATATATATAAATTCAAATTCTTTATTGCACATTATGCTATATAGTATAGAGGCAATAGTGGCAGTGAGCAGGGCACATAGCACGCAGTATATATGGACAATGTGGCCGAATGGTTTACGAATGGAGACCACGGACCGGTAAGCGCAGCGTAAGACGTCCACTCACAAGATGGACGGGCGTCCTAAAAAACACCGCAAGAAAACGCTAGATGCAGGCCACTTCCACTTCTTTTTGGAGATCGATGGGATAGGCCAATGTTCAGCAGTGGGTATCTTATGACTGAAATGATGATGATGATAATCACCCAATTAGGATATGGCAATTTTGTTCGTAGTGGCCAGATCTGTTCTTATAATGTTTTTTAGATTTATATTTTGACGTGATAACGTCTTATAAATCGATGTGCGCCAGCTGCAAGCACGAAAAATTGCCACGTTCCGCCTGAGCCACGCGTGCAAGCGAGAGCGCGAAACAATCGATAGAGAGGCACGATCGGCATAAGCGTTATCACGTAAAATTATCGTCCGTAAACCGACTTTACAGGCAACCCCTTTTTTATTTTTTATTTACTAGATTTAACACTGTTGTTAATCCTTGTATGGATTAGTCATGCTTTGGTTAATACAAACAATGACCAAATAGTTCATAGACATTTACTATTATTTATTCTGTGGCCGTAGTCTAAATCTTTCGTCACCCTGTTCTCCCGATAACGCCCCAATTCTACAAGTTGATACACGAGAAATTTTATACAGATTAGATTAGGTATTGAGTTGGAACTTCGATTTGAGGACATTGATATGCGTTATCGGAGCACTATAACAAGATACGGTATATAGGTAAATACGATATGCTATAAGAATGTCACTAAATGTTTATGAACCAACTGTTCACTGAAAAGGAAAACAAAGGATGCAATCAAAAAAAAAATGAAGGAAAACTAAACAAGCTTTCCGCCCTCTTTTTTTGGATTCGTTCAGATAACTATTTACAAAATGATGTCAACAATATCTTAATATATAGTTTTCATAATTATGAAAGGAACCTTAAAAATAAATTTTACATTTGTTAGCTTTTCAGCCAAGAAATCACCTTTTAAACTGTTTTACACACAATTCGTTTGCACTTGTTATCGCTTCGAGGTTCGAGCAAAGAAAGAGGGTGATTGCAATGCAACCGCCACTTATATACTGTGTTCGTTGGCAGTCGACAAAAGACTGTCAACTGTCAACGAACACGTGTGAACTTCGCCAATACAGTTTCATTATAATGGTGTTGTTAGTTCATCTATACATTAAATGATTAAACTAAAGTTGTTCTACATTCGGCCATCCGACTCAATTACACGTCCTCGTGTATACGTGTCATGTATTATATGATAATAGACGTTATACGTGTTAATTAAATGTGTACTTTACAATCTTATTTTGAAGTCTTATACTATCGTTTTATGTTACATAATATCAGAATGCAACTGCATACTGAAAAGCACATCATATCAGACTAAAACCGAATCTGGTTTAGTTAAGTCAGTACGCAACTGCGTACACTGTCTCTTACACAACTGCGTACATCGGCTCTTACGCGACTACGTACACCGGATCTTACGCAACTGCGTACAATGTCTCTTACGCAACTGCGTACATCGGCTCTTACGCGACTACGTACACCGGATCTTACGCAACTGCGTACAATGTCTCTTACGCAACTGCGTACATCGGCTCTTACGCGACTACGTACACCGGATCTTACGCAACTGCGTACAATGTCTCTTACGTAACTGCGTACTGGAGGCTCCGCTGCAGGCTCAGCTGGCAGGTTCGACGGCAGGCTCAGCCGCAGGCTCAGCCGCAGGCTCAGCCGCAGGCTCGACAGCAGGCTCAGCCGCAGACTCCGCGGCAGGCTCCACTGCAGGCTCCGCTGTATGCTCCGCCGCAGACTCGACCGCAGGCTCGACAGCAGGCTCAGCCGCAGGCTCGACGGCAGACTCGACAGCAGGCTCAGCCGCAGGCTCGACGGCAGACTCGACAGCAGGCTCAGCCGCAGACTCCGCGGCAGGCTCCACTGCAGGCTCCGCTGTATGCTCCGCTGCAGACTCGACCGCAGGCTCGACAGCAGGCTCAGCCGCAGGCTCGACGGCAGGCTCGACAGCAGGCTCAGCCGCAGGCTCGACGGCAGGCTCAGCCGCAGGCTCGACAGCAGGCTCAGCCGCAGACTTCGCGGCAGGCTCCACTGCAGGCTCCACTGTATGCTTCGCCGCAGACTCGACCGCAGGCTCGACAGCAGGCTCAGCCGCAGGCTCGACAGCAGGCTCAACGGCAGGCTCGACAGCAGGCTCAGCCGCAGGCTCAGCCGCAGGCTCAGCCGCAGGCTCAGCCGCAGGCTCGGCCGCAGGCTCGACAGCAGGCTCAGCCGCAGACTCGACAGCAGGCTCAGCGGCAGGCTCGACAGCAGGCTCAGCCGCAGAATCGGCGGCAGAAATTTGCATATATAACAATAAGTACACTAATCGGATATATAATCTGAAGAACTTTTAACATGAGCACAGTTATTTAGTAATTAGTATTAAATTAATCATTAGTAAATAAATTATAATCAAGAAAACGCAAGGAATAAAACAGCCACTTTGTAAAATAACTATTAATTAGGGCTCTAAAAAAAAACATGACTAGCAAACAGGTTTTGAACCACTTAACAAAAGACAAATTACACTCTGTGGACATGGGAAAATAAGAAGACATCTGTAACTTATTAATCCCGATTCTGATTTGTTAGCTTTTCAGCCAAGAAATCACCTTTTAAACTGTTTTACACACAATTCGTTTGCACTTGTTATCGCTTCGAGGTTCGAGCAAAGAAAGAGGGTGATTGCAATGCAACCGCCACTTATATACTGTGTTCGTTGGCAGTCGACAAAAGACTGTCAACTGTCAACGAACACGTGTGAACTTCGCCAATACAGTTTCATTATAATGGTGTTGTTAGTTCATCTATACATTAAATGATTAAACTAAAGTTGTTCTACACATTACAGCTATACTTTTTGAAAAATATGAGATAACCTCAAAATTATTAGTAGCATAAAACAATATAACATTAATCCTTATGGTCATCTGTTGTAACAAGCGTTGCAAAGGTAGGAAAAACTTTCCTCAACAGGAAAATCAACGGGGACCTATAATTTCACATGTCATCTGACTCACGGTAGCACTTAGTAATAAAATTCCATTCCAATCATAAATAATATTCAATTACTTACTTTCTGTGATCTTATAAAAACTAGACAATACAAGCCGCAATAACTGAAACAAGAACCTCTGGGTGAAGTACGAATATTAGGTTATTTGATAACTCCATTGAAATTTCAGTTTCAAACTTTAAAATGCTAATGGGGTTTGATACGTTTTTTCGTAATTCACCCACTGATATTTACTGTTAATTGCCATTCTCACCTGTAGATGACCAGTCCCCAGTTTTCCATAGCCCCAGCGGCAAAATCAGGTACAGCTGCTTTGTCCATCTTAGGAAACAGGTAAGGGAACTCGGTATAATTCTCCAGAGCCACCATGTTCCTCTGGCCAAAGTCCAAAGCAAATTCAGCAAAGTCCTGAGTATCTGGAAAAAAGACAATAAAACTTCAAACTTATAGTTCTCCACTAGAATTCCCTGTGTCGGAGAATATTTGTAAAGATACGTACAGCTAACCCCCAGACCTACAACATAAAATTTAATTCACTATTCAAACACTGTCCAGCTAGTATGCTTATTAGAAGTATGCTTATTAGCAGTATGCTTATTAGCAGTAAGCTTATTAGCAGTATGATTATTAGCAGTATGCTTATTAGCAGTATGCTTATTAGCAGTATGCTTATTAGCAGTATGCTTATTAGCAGTATTATTTTTATCAGTATGTTTATTAGCAGCATGCTTATAAATTGCTTAAAACTGACATGATCTTTAGTTGTTCACATATGCTACTAATGAGTTTGCTTTTTGCAAAGCCACAAGACCAAGCTAGTAATAGAATGTAGAACCTACGCCTCAATTAGCAATGCTCGAAAACCAAACGGCAGCTAATTTTTGAGCTTGCTAGTAATGAGCATAATAAGCATATAGCAAAGTTTTTAAGCTTTCCTCTCATCTCACTCCCTGAGATAAAACCCGTGTCCCGGCTCTGGGCGCATTCGACATAATAAGCTAACAATGAAAGTTTTTAAACACCATGCTTCTATTTGTTACTAGTAGCATGATTGAGAGTCCTCAAAGGTAGGCAACGCACTGAAAATGCCCCGGGTATTGTAGGTGTCTATAGGCAGTGGTGACCACTTACCATCAGGTGGCTCATAGATTATTTGCCACTAATTCTATTAAAAAAAAAATGGCCTAGAAATGAGCATGTCATACTTGGAGACAACCATGGTCTTCGGTCACGAAGAAAATTTCTTTGCTCCTTGTTGAGATTTTGTGTTTTTGGCGCTTTTGGCGTAGTTTGGTTCTTATTTTTTTTTTATTCCCAATGTTTTACACCACACCAGGCACTAGTCTACAATATTTTGGGTTAGCATGACCTTGCATGCTTCTCTGTATGTATTACCTTCCAAGTTCTATCAAAATAAATACTGGAGTCTAAATTTGAATTTAAACGTACCAGGTCTGGAGAACACTTTGAAAGGCACGTGATAGATTGGGTTTTCTTCGTTATCGATAGATTCGAAGTTCGATACTAGGTATGCAATCAAGTATGAGGACATCACTAGTGTGTCTTCAAACTCGTACTTGTTCCAGCCAGCAACATTGTCTCTGTCAAAAAATAGGAAAAATTTATATACATAATTTATGAAAATGGGGATAAAATATGAGTAACAGACCAAAATAAAATAAATGGACAGGCCCAGTAAAAGCGCATTTTTGAAGATAACAAAATGAGCGCTGGCTCTCATTTCGTTTCAGTCTGTCTCTAGCCGTAGGAAGTGCAACACGTGTCTATTGTTACGTGATAACGAAACATCTGACAAAATTATGCATTCATATGCTTTCCCGAAGTGTAAATACACAAATAATACCGGGATCTATTTTTTGTAACAAATATACTGTACATTTCTATAATTAGGTGTATTATGTCCGACGGTTTTGACTCGTTTTTACTGAGCAATTTTAATGGTTAGGGCCCGCCCGTCCATTCATTTTATTTTAGTCGAAGAGTAACAGAATGTTTGACTGATTTTATGAAAATATCATAAATGATTTATTATAATATAATAAAGCAATATTGTGATTTAATGCTTAAAATTTTCAGTTATTCTGTTTTTGAATGGCGGATCAAAATTCAAATTATTAAACTACCAACTAGGTACTGCTCCCGTTGACTCCACATAAGCAAACAAGCTCTTCTCGCTATTCAATAATTGCCTTGCATTTACTTTTCTGTGACGTCATAAGGATGTTCGACCTACATAGAGTGTTTACAATCAAATCACGTGACCAATGAAAAACATTTACCGTCTTACTACAAAAGATTAAAGAACGCTTTAGACATGTGTAGCAGTTGTTTCACTGTGAAAAATATGTTAAACACATGTCTAAAGCGTTCTTAAATTTTTTGTAGTAAGACGGCAATTATTTTGCTGACAAACGGACTTTATTTTTTGGTTAAAAAAAATAATCTTGGGTTACACCAGCATGAATTGTATTCATCATCATCATCATCATCATCCACAGCCTTCCTTATCCCACTGCTGGGTATAGGCCTCTCTCTTGTTATGCCATAAAATGAATTGTATTAATACAGTCAAATACCCTATTCTAATAGTAGGTAGTAATACTGGTAGAACTGACTACTTACTGTAAAGTATCGTTCCTGATCACTGTGTTACTTCTAATGACGGAATATTGAGGAGGAGCGTAGATAGTGGTTCTGAAAACAGCCTTAAGAGCAGGTTCATCGTAGCAGGGGAAAGCACGCCGGGCAAATGTCGGCTGGAGCTGCGATGTGATCAGAGGTCTAGAAAGAGAAATGTTTTTTAAACAACGAGTATTTTGATATTATTTCTATTTTATTATATAGTGTCTGTTGCCCGCGATGTTGTACGCTTAGATTTTTTTATTTTTTTTTAACCTATACTGTCCCACTGCTGGGCAAAGGTCTCCCCCATTTCCTTCCATAAATCTCGGTCCTCCGCTACCTCTTGCCAACCTCTCCGGAATGAGTCAAGATCGTCACGCCAGCGTTTCTTGGGCCTGCCTTGACTGCGCCGTCCGTCGGGCATCCACTGCATGACGATCCTGGCCCATCGGTCGGGATGCATACGCGCCACATGTCCCGCCCAATCCCATTTTAGTCTGGCAGCTTTTTGGCCAACGTCGACCACACCTGTTATGGAGCGCAGCGCGCTGTTGCGGACTCTGTCCATTCTTTTGATACCCAGCACGCTGCGTTCCATTGCTCTTTGGCAAACCCCAAGTTTGAACTTTTGAGAATCGGTCAGTGACCAGGTCTGAGCACCGTAGGTTAGATTAACATTAAAAAACAAAACACTGTTTTAAACTATCACGGTTGTTCACTTAAGTTGGAAGACGGTGCACCATGTCTTCCCGTGAACATGGTGCATGTAACTGCGCCGAAATATTGGTAGCTCATTCCACAACCTTACCACGGTAAATATCCCGTAAATAATCATATAACTTTATTAAAAAACAACTCCTCTTTGTACCCCTAATTAAGCCCGTTCGCAAAATTCTATTTTAGTAGAACTTTACACCTCACTGTTTCCCCATCGTATACACATGTGTGTGTATACGATGTCGTGTCTTATAATGATTTTTTAAAACGTAGTTGGTCACAAACTTTTGTCTGTTTTTTTCTTTCCTTCATTCTTTCTATCTATAAATAACCTACGTTTGCTTTTCAGCTTCATAGATTTGAGATTTGATGATGAGTCTGTCATTGGGGGAGTGGTATTTCGCTTTTATATACGGGGTGTACCTATTGGATATTGGAGGATATCATTCTATTCATCATTATAAACACCTTTTACTATGGTTCCAAAACTGAAATTGCTGAAAAAACAGCTGTTAAATACATTTTGTTGAATTTGCATGAAAATATTCTTCTATGGAACATTTTGTTGTTTTTTTTTTCCGATACATTACCGACTTATTCATTACTAAATCTCGAAAACTAGTTAACCTATGGATCATTGCAAGGCTCGATGCTCGATCATGCTGGTCGTCGTATTTTTAAAATGGCTGTGGCATTTAAATTGAAAGACCTAAAATGTGAAGTGCTTCAATATAAAAAAAAAAAACACTTTTAATGACCATATAGTGCTTCAGTTGATACTTACACAGTGTTTCCATTGTACTGATAAGTTGACACATAAATGCCGAACATGTTAGCAGCATACTGCCCCGTGTAGCTGATATGCACCGTATACGGCTGGAAAGGCTGAATTTGCTCCGTTAACGTTATTGTCAGGAAATGCGTATCGTCACTAGCCAGAGTGTAGCTTGAGAACAAGTTAGTGTCACTTCTTTCGCCGACGACTTCAATGCTATCAATAGACATTTCCATAGCGTGCATTACAATCCTGTCGGTTGCGATGTAAGAAGTAATTCTGATGCTGACATTTCCGAAGAAGTAGTCAGGGTTGCCTGGGTCGAGGAAGAGCCTGACATCATAGAAGGTCGGGAATGTTTCTGTAGGAAGGACGTAGAGGTCTCCATGGTTTCTGGAGACTTCGCTGGTGAGTGGTACACCGAGAGCGGTGCCCAAGATGGCTAGGCATACCAGTAAATACATCTCTGCAAAAAAAATAAAAAAATTGTTGCATAATTCTGAAAAGAGCTGGGCCCCAATTCTACTAAGGAAATTGTTTTTAAATTGTAATTGTTTCAATTTTAGTTTTTAAATAATTGCCTCGAAATTTTACATATTTTTTTTTAATACTAATTTATAATATTAGGTGGTGGTATTTTTCTAGTATAACTTGTTTTACTGTCAATTTTGAGGCAATTATTTTAAAATTAAAATTGAAACAATTACAATTTAAAAACAATTGGTTTAGTAGAATCGGGGCCCCTGTGTCAATTTACATATATTTTACTAATTGATGTAAAAATTACAGACATTACTAAATTATGGTGTTCATTGTGCAATAGTTAGAAATATGGATGAACTTGTGAAATTCGAACATGTAGGTCGTAAGTCCACGATAATTCATAGGAAATGTGGGTACATTTCATTTTTGTCATTCATGTAAAATTATCGTTATGAATCGACGGTACCATCTAAACCAGTGAGTATCGCGATTATTCAATGTCTGCATGGTCATAAAAAATACTAAATGATATTTCACTTAAAAGCCCGCCTGGCCAGAGTCACTGGCTATGTATTCAAAAAGTGCGGGCTTTTAAGTGTAATATTAAATATTAAAATATTCAAAAACATACAAATAATCATCAACTTCTTTCTTCTTTAGAATTACATTGCAAATGTTTTAAACCTATTTTTGTGTCGATATTTTATATTTTGGCAAATGAGAATAAATAGTTTCTTCACCGAAATATACTAAGTTCATCCATATTTCTAACTATTATCTATTAATCTCAACTTGATAATTTCATCAACACATTTACAATGTTATTCTAAATACAATGCACAACATCGTAGATGGTATCGTCAAAAGTTCAAAAAGCCCTCATGATACCCGACCTCCAGTGAGAACCTTAAAAAAAGATGAAGAATGCACAATCGGGATTGCCGAACGCACTCTGCGTTCGCTAACTAGTCCGGTCAAGCTGTAGAGGCCAAAAGGCCAACAGTACAAGACAATAAAAAAAAAAAAAAAAAAAAAAACAATCAAGATTTTTTCAAATCGCTCTCCTTAATTTTTTTCTTATGTAAATGTTAAAGGTGCAGTAACAACATACCAGAGTGATACTGTCACTGCGGATTAATTAGTTTTGATAAACGTATCAAATAATTTTATTAATTATATTGCCGGTAATCTATAATTTTAGATCACGCTTAACAAGCTGTTGCTCGAGACATCGTACGCATAAAATACACGGCCCATTAATAGGGTAAGTAAGCTGAAGTGGCCGGCCACGTTGCCCTAAGAACCAATAACCGATGAAGTAGACATGTTCTAGAAGTAGATACCACGTTAAGGCAAACGTATAATATTGTAAAGACGCCCTGCGGCGAGGTGGAGCGATGACCTACGTAAAACGGCCGGTAAACACTGGATGCAGAGAACTGCTGACCAAGCTCAGTGGTTTGCATTAAGAAAGGAATATGTCCAGCAGTGGACATTATAAGACTGATGATAATGTTGTAAAACATGTAGATAATTATCTAATG
Source organism: Agriopis aurantiaria (assembly GCA_914767915.1). NCBI lineage: Eukaryota > Metazoa > Arthropoda > Insecta > Lepidoptera > Geometridae > Agriopis > Agriopis aurantiaria. Next base: position 3,982,699 of record OU611991.1, on the reverse strand, counting down.
CAAGATGGGTCGACGATGTTGTCACGAACCTGGACAAATTTAGCACAGGACCGAAGCAGATAGATAACTAGCAATAGAGATGCCTATACTCATCAGTATGGGAACGTTTAGGCCTCTCTCTTGCTACGGATGATCCACAGCCTTCCCTATCTTTATCATGATGAAAATTTATATGTCCGTTTGTGTTTAAAACTTAATCGGTAATTAACCATCTGCAAGTTGGTAGTCAGGTACTACGAAACATAAACGAAGAATTTTCTTCCTTTAATATTAAACGTTTGTAGGAAGCTGATGCCAGCAAAAGCACCAGGTTCTGCGTTATGAAAAAACAGTCAAACAAAAGAGGCGTAATACAATCGTTAATCAAAACAACTTTACTGGAATGCTCTAAGTGATTTCAAACTTTGTCGTAAAGAAATATAGTTGAAATTTCATTTGATTTCATCGTTTCTTTTACTGCTAAAAGGTCTTGTTGATCTTTGTCCGGTAAACACGGGTTCCGGTTCGAATATCCGCAACGAGACGGCAAGATTTTTAGTGAAAAAGTTCTGGGGACTTCAAAACAACCGCAAACGAGAATTAGAGCGGCTCGTTGGTTAAATTAACGTACATTTGACTGCGGTTAAATTTTTGAAGTTCCTTGCTTATTATCGTGGTAAAGGAAAGTTTAAATTCTGTTCCTTTTGTTGTGGCTTTTTGTTTTTAAATATATTTTTGACACGCAATCATTTCTTTATAAATATATTACTAGCGGTCCGCCCCAGCTTCGCACGGGTGAATAGAGTCCTCAAAGGTAGGCAACGCACTGACAATGCCCCGGGTATTGTAGGTGTCTATAGGTGGCGGTGACCACTTACCATAAGGTGGCCCGTTGCTTGTTTGCCAGCTATTAGCCAGTAAAAAAAAAAAAAAAAACAGGGTATAGATCGCCTATGTCACCCGGGGATAGTGTAGCTTCCCAACAGGGAAAGATTTTTTCAAATCGGTTTAGTAGTTTCATGCAAATAAACAATCAAATCTTTCCTCTTTATAATATTAGTATAGATGTATAATATGATTATGAATCAATTTTAATAAATTGTGTAAACAAATCCTGGAAGTCAATTTTAACATACTTCTATAATTATAGTAGTGTTGACTTGAAACTTTCCAAATACATACAAGGTTAATCATAATTATAGACATGAAGTGATTTTTATTTCTAGTGTCATGTTATTCCGTCAAATTACAAGATATCAAAACAAACATTTCTATGTTTGTAATGTTACGATAGGACCAAGACATGATTTTGTTACTTTTTGGAAATTCACACTCATTGATTTTATGTCTTCAATAATTTGAAAATGTGCGAGCGAGAGAGCTGCAGACGGGAGCAGTCCCTTTAATGGAGTTAATACATTTTAAATAACGTTTCATGGCTTCTTTTCTTTTTTCTCCCGTGTTCTTTAATGTTATCAATACTCAATAATTTATTGCATAATTATTATGAAGTTCACATACAGAATACAGATGTTAGGTAGCATTTTTAAATTAGGAACTTAACACATAATAACCCTGATTGGGTATGGCAATATGTATCAATGTGTAACTAGCAGTTTTTATATATTCTATGACTATTAGACAATTATCTATACTAATATTATAAAAAAGAAAGATTTGATTGTTTGTTTGCATTGAATAGGCTCCGAAAATACTGAACCGATTTGAAAAATTCTTTCACTGTTGGGAAGCTACATTATCCCCGGGTAACATAGGCAATTTTTTTTTTTTTTAAGTAGGGATCCTTAATAAAACTCCAATACCCAAGGTGTAAAAAATAAGATTTACAATTTTGACTTTGCGTGTTTGACAGTTCTAAGACAGGACAATGTCTGTCAAGTACAGCTAGTATTTTATAAAGACAAATAAGTTTTTTGTTGTCTAGTTATAACGAGAAAGTAATTTTTACTTTGTTACCTCATCACGTAATACGAACCTTTTTTAACTCCTAACTTTCCTGACGTAGGTAAATTATGTTACGAAATTAACGTCATTAATTATAAGGGTTCTTTCTAAATCTCGTAAAATCTAAATAATTAATTTTCTTCCGCTACAAAAAATCGTAATTTTAAGCAAAAATATCTGAAATATTAAGTAGAGTTTATCTCCGGGTTTTTGTAGATAAGTTAGTTATCTCAATTCCCAAAGTCTCAAAAAGATATCACATATCGTATCGTAGGTAAGTACCTCGCGCGTCGTACCTAAAGGAATTTATCTCGATAAGAATTTGATAAGGTAAAAATCCACTTGACGAAGTGAAACGAAGTTGCCCAATCAATTGGAAAACGTGTCGGTTTGGAAGGTTTTTTGATGATATAAACAAATATTTTCCAGAATACCTACTTACATTTATTTCATTTCATACTAAAGGTTGGGTTGATAAGGGTTGGATTGCGAGATTAATATTTAATTGCTATTGCTAATATAGACATTACTTATTAACTGCTATTAATATACAGTACTTAAAAAGTGGATAGGCTCTTCGACCAAATAAAATTAATGGACCGGCCCAGAAGAAGCGCATTTTTGAAGATCAGAAAATGAGCGCCGGCGCTCTCTTCGTTTCAGTCGGTCTGTGGCCGTAGGAAGTGCAACACAAAACTATTGTTACATGATAACGAAACATCTGACAAAATTATGCCTTGGTGTGCTTTCCCGAAGTATAAAAACACAACAAATATCACTATCTATTTTTTGTAATAAATGTACTGTACATGGTTATAATTAGGTGTTGAAGAATATGTCCGACGGTTTTGACTCGTTTTTACTGAGCAAGTTCAATGGCTATGGCCCGTCAATTCATTTTATTTTGGTCGAAGGATAGGCTATTGATTTACAGAATTTAGGTAAAGTTGTTGAGATCGTACCATCTTCTTCTTAGAATAGTTGGTGAAGAGACTTTCAAAGATGACGAAAACGAACGGCTGAAAGTAGGGCTAGTTTGGAAACAAAAGTACAATTTACCAAGACATCAGTGACGTGGAATTTGCGGTGTAGTGATGTAGAGCTATGACTTAGACATTAATGAAATAAGCTTTACTAGATAGAATAATGCTATGTATGATAATTACCTATGTGATAGAACAGAAAGATGGGATTTGTTTTATAAATCGTAATTCTTTTTATTATATAGATAGAGAAAACTCTCGAGAAGGTCCAACAAAAATTACATCCACTTTGTTTAAGTAGTTTTGAAATAATACGAATAATTTTGTTCGAAGGAATGTTGATTTAGCAATGACAAAAAATGAAATGACAATATCAATTACAAATTTTAGATTAAAAAAAATCTTAGACGTGTGCACTGAGCAGGTTCCTATGCAGTACGTGATATAACTTTTTGGATCATAGAGAATTTTTACTAACAAAAAAAACCACTTACCTAATGTATTTACTTGTACACCACTATTTAAGAACTGGATTATTTTAATTAGAAGGATAGATATAGGCGTTAAACCCGATTATTACATTTTTATCATTATTAGGGTGTTATCTTTCATAGATAAACTGATACCGTCAGTAGGTAGGTATAATGAATCTTTGCCTATTCATAATAATTGCCATCATTTTATGTTGAAGCCAAAGATTGCACATGATTAAGAAATTATTTCAAGGCCAGGGTGAATTGGTATCTTCTAAGTCTGCATGCTTCATCTTCGACCACATCGTCGCTTACCATATACAAGTAGAGCGATATACGAGTGGAATTGTACCGATTACTGAATAAAATAATTTTGAATTTGAATTTTGAGTTTCCAACAGGCGAGTTGGTGGTCAAACGCGGACTTAACCGCGTAAAAAATAACTAAAAGACCGAAACTTTTTACAACTAGTATGCCAGGGGTAGTTAGTAGCACTTCTTCCATCTAAACAGGAGGTGCCAAGTTTGATTCCAGGCCGGGTTCTAGTGATGAATTTTATTTTTATTATGTAGATAGAAGAAACTCCTGATATGGTCTTTATGCCCTGTAATTTCACTGGAAACATTGCTTGTCATTCCGGACCAGTAACGTGTGCACACTACTGCTTGGTAGTTAAATAACTGGCAAAACGTGGTACTTCTCCAGTGGATGCTGACTCTACGAGGAGTCCTGCCCGGAGAAGAACGAGAAAGAGTCCACTACAATATCATTGCACCACTCCCTCGCGTTGGTGGTTAATTTGTAACATTCGGGTACAGTACCCTAAAAGTTCGTTTCAATGCATTTGAACGTAAAACGTGTACGCTCAATTAGCTGCCACATAAATTAATTTCGTTAATTTTTGGGCAATTTTAACGACGAAAATTATTTCATTTTCAGGAAAGCGGTAGGTATACTGATAATTGTGATTAAAAATGAATGATCATTTATTATTACAAGAGGATTAAAAAGCCTGATAAGTTTTGGGTTGGTAATGAGTACTAATGGAAATATGAAAGAAAGGACTCGTTTTTTTGGCTAATGGGACAGATATTTAAAAAAAGAATTCTTATTTACCATGAACTTCAGAACGACTTTACCGATTTCATTCATCTTTTTTTTAAGCTTTCTAATACTTTAATAAAAGGAAATAAAAATTGAGAGAATTGGATGATTTCAGAAAACTTAACGTCCATTTTAACTCGCGCGTAAAACCACGGGCGCAGCTAGTATTATATAACTATTTGTCATTTCGAGTAGTGTCATTCACATAGTTGTTATTCCGTGTTGTTAAAATGTTTTTGGCAAAATTGCGGCAACAGTGCAGAAGCCACAAAGAAAAAAGCTGAACATTATGCGTGAAATCCAAAATATTACCTACCTTTCAAAATCTTGCACCACATCAGGTGAAAACTTTTCTCCAAGGACTTTTTATACCTAAAGCCAATAGAATATAAAAAGTCCTTGCTTTTCCCGTTTCATTTCATTCCACTTTGGAGCTGTAGGTTTTGCCATTGAATTCTTGTCAAATTGATGGAGGTTGCTTCGTGAGCCACCGTGTCTTCCGAGGACATTGCAAGAGTTGGGCGATAAATCATTCATCTTTCTGAAAAATAAGCAAACAAAACATTAAGGTGCTTCCACACGGCTCGATCGCGCATGAGTGATCAGGATACAATCACCTGCTCCTCTCTCGCACGCGATGATGAGACGTGTAGCAAGTTGTGCTTCGGAAAGCTTGTTAGATGACCATGTTACAATGATCTATCTCAATGCCATGTTACGTCAGTTTAATCGTTCTCACGCTTTCCTCGCGTCGTGTGGACGTGGTATTATTTATTTGCGATTTACTATAAAAGTCGTCATATCACTATAAAAGAGTGAATAATATTTACTCTCTTTGTGATCTCGACTTACATAAAAGAAACAATCTTTTTCTTATCTATAACATTTCCTTGCATTACAATCATTTATTGAATGTATTTCTTTATATCGTTCCGTATTACTGAAAACAGAACTCTTGTCAACAAATTCAGTATATCCAAAACCCTGCAGTTTGTTCCGTTTTACGGACTATGTCAAGCGTGACCTGACCAAATTCAACACGAGCATGGCGAATGAAAGAAATTTGTGGAGGATAGGAATCAGTAGACGAATCTCATCAAAGAAGGCCAAAAGCTTCATGATCGAGCCTGGTTTGATAGTCAACAAGATGACACATGCAACCGACACCAATACATATATCGCAACACTAGATGTGGACGAGCTTGCCGATCTCGCAATGGTTTATCTTTATTTTTATTTTTATAATCTTTATTTAAAGTGCTTTTTCGCAAAGCGAAAATGTCGCACTAATAGTACTTAACATGAGCATCTGAACCCAAGGACGTTTGATACCCTAAAAAAACGGGCTTGCCTGAAATCTTCGTGTATAAACACTAAATACCCCTCACTCATCCCGAAATCTCGAAAGCTACTGCACCTACTGAAAAGCTGAAACTTAGCAAGTAGATTCCTTATGGAGAGAGATCCGCCTAGAAAAGATTTTGCGAAAAGACCGTATTAATGGCAATAGGGGGTTGATAGTTTATATGAAAGACTACGCGTACCAGTTTCAAGTAACTGGGTGACTTGTTACACAGTGGAAATATTCGGGGATATCATTATACTCCATTATGAACAACTTTTACAATGGGACCAACCCTGAAATCACGATAAAACAGCAGTTCCATACATTTTGTCGAGTGTCAATGATTTTTTATGGCACAGCAGATTTTACATAGATACCAAAGAAGCAGTCCTTACCAACGATAAAAAAAAAAAAACGTTTATTTGCTCAAATTTTTTACAAGCTTATGAAATAGGTACAAAGATTTTAAAAAAAAATAAGAGTTAGTGGGTAGGTGAGAAATGTTTAAATACCTACTCCAAATAAAGTAGCCCTGGATCTCACACTAGGTGGGTCCTGTGCCGTGAGATTCAGTTCTTCCTTCCGAGTTCAAGTTAGAGTTTATAGTAGACTTAAAAAATAGGTTAGTACAAAAATTTTATTTTTTATTTTTACTTAGGGTAACTATAACTTATATAGGACTACTTGCAAAGTAATACCTATTAAATGGATATTACTATAAAGTTTGAATTATCTGTTATCCACGTATTAGATTAGATCATGTTTGCATGTGGTGTGGAATACTACTGGCCTTACTTCGAAAGTAAACAACAACGAAGTAAAACAACAGAACAACAATTCAACAACTCAAACAAAAAGTTAAACAACTCTTAAAATTGTTGTGGCAATTTCTCGTTGACGGAAATAGCCATGCGCGAAAACAATATATATCAATTTTAACCTGTGTTAAAATATATATATTTAAGCCGTTTGGGGTTGAGACGCTTGGACCGCGGGGACCAGGAGCCTATCGAATATTTTAAGACTTATCAGGGCGACTGGCCGAAACAACTCGTGACCAAAATGCTGGCCTTTATTTTGCCCAAAGATTAAGCATTGCCATACAACGTGACAATGCTGCCAGCATTTTAGGAACGCTGGTACTGGTATTGGTAATTGTTAGCGGCTTGTTAGATTAGTTTTAGTTATAAATTTATATGTAAGATAATGTTTATTGAAATCGGTACATTTGCACTCGTATATCGCACTAATGCCCAATTTAATTTTTGCACAATAATAATACCTATGTTTAAATTAAGTAGCGATTCTTAGTAAGTCCGTTTATGTATAAGAGCACCTTATACTGACTCGGATTGTTTAATCAGGTTCAATACGTAGGTCAATTTATCTTGGTCAGCAAGCTGTTTTTAATCAATATACAACCGGAAAAAGTATCAACTCTAATATATATAATCTGGAACCCTACAACGGGTGGCAGAGATTGCGACGTGGACTGACCTCTTATATAAATAAACCTTTAACCAAAATATTCCTGACTGGAATATTTAAACGAGCACATTTAAGCATGCAATATAAGCAACAAAAACGAATATATTTTGATAGTTTTATTTTATTTTGTTTTGCGGGTCGAATCTGGATTGCATTGGATTGGCCGAGACAGATGGCATAGCAAAATACAGGCATATATAGCAGTGGGAAAAGGAAGGCTATGGGTGATGATGAATATTTGGACAGTTTTGGAGATAGCATCTTTGCTTCTAACTGTCTGTTCAATGTTGACCTCCACAGCTGTCTTTATTACGTAAATTTTTTATAATGGCCTGTATTTTCCTGAAAGCTAGACTAGGCTCTTTAAAGGTTGGGCGGCGTATAACCCAGTCTGGATTTCTTGAAGACAAACTCCATTACCAGAAAAGTTATGTAATAAGGGTATAAAATTAAATAGGGTCAACTCGACTGTGCGGTCGAGTTTATTGCCGCCGAGTTGACCCCTAACTCTAAAATAAAACCCACTTATTTGGAAAATATCCCGTACATTTAAATGGGCTGATTAAATTTTTATCAAACATAATATCTAAAAAGTAATGTAATAAAACTTGCTTCCAAAAGAAAACATACACGAATCGGTTCGGTTGAATCGTTTTCTTTGATGCAAGTTCTCCATTGTAGACCGCACATACGGCGAGTTCCTTTATAATATTGCTAGCGTTTGCAAATTCGCCTGATGTAACACACATACACGCACATAAACCACCCACTTTAATTTAAAACTACCCTACATAATTATAAACTGTTTATAAATATTAATGTGAAATTAGGATGTAACAACGAAAGAGCGGTCTCTCCTAACACAGGTTGTCAAAACTTAACATGAGAGGCCAAACAACTGTATTTTATAAAAATCAATGATAAAGTTTTTTTTATTTTTTATTAAGCGATGATGCAGTTCACGATGGAGTACGCTTGCCTAGAAACTGATTCACTTGTGACTTGAAGACACCCAGATTGATATGGCGGTCAAACGTAAGCCTATTATTAATTAAAAAAAACACTTCTCCCAAACTCATATCTTCTCCATTCCGTCGTAGTTAAAGTGGTGGACAGATTTCGTTGCGCAATAATCATTCTTTTTTAGCCAGGCCGAAATAAAAACGCTGCTTAAGTGTTGCAACTGCGACGTTAAAAACCAGCTCAGCTATTCATGGTTCAATTCAAAACGCTTCATTCACTGCCCGGATTGAGGTTGGCTCACGCTACCTGGCGCTGAAATGTTCACTTTCTGAACTGACGTTTTGAAATGATGAAATACTTATCACTATAGTAGTAAGCTTTGCTTGTATAAAATAATATTTGGCCTATATTACCGGCAACCTGCAGTAAGCCTTCCTTCTATTATTTATTCCTAATAAGCAAAACTACCGCTCAAATATTTATTTCTTAAACATGTTATTTAATGTGCATATAATTTGAAAATGTTTACTCTATGATCGAGTTAAGTCTATACAAGGAAGTTACATAAGAGGAACGCGCTCTATCAAAATATTCCCATACAAAACTAAACCTTATCGTCTACGAGTAAGATCAAGGTTCATAATAATGTGGCTAGTAACTTGGAGGTAAAACGAACTCACTGAGATAGCTAGCGGGGAAGAAATGTGTCACCTGTCCCTTTCGAAAGATTGTCATTACATAAATCATATATTTTAGTAAAACACTGTTTTAAACTATCACTTTAGGGTATACAAAGTCCTTGATATACTTATAGTCTAGTCTAGTCTAGTCCTTTTTTTAATGCTCTAATACTTTGTGGGTATTTAAATGTCCAAAGAGATTTGATTACGTTTTACCTCTAAAAAGAGGCAAATGCTTTGGTTACACAGAGTTGTGTATATCTGTGTTTGGTTATGTTAGAATTTACAGACAAAAAAATATTATATTGTCATTTCCGGGTGGCTTCGGATAGTGTCCTGTACTTCATATTATCAACCATAGTTATCTAAGGTTAAAACAAAGATTAGATTAAGATAGGTATAACTAACTTTCCTCTCCCTGTATTGTGAATAACTAAGTAAATTCGTTTAAGTTAACAAAATTGTAGTCAAGTATAATAAAAGTCACGGACCCTGGAGTCCGTGGAGTTGCATTTTAAATAAAAAAATAAAAAAACATAGTTATCTGGAAATGTCAGTTTTTACCTTTAACGTTTGCAGTGTTTTAATGAAATTATAAAATAAGTCCGAAATATATATTTTATGCAAGTATACTTTTAGGTGAATATCGACGCAATGTTTGAGAGCTCTTGATGGTAACAGGGCATTTATGAACTGAAGCTGGCTTCGGCTACTTTCAATAAAATTTACAGTTTTTTGATTTACACTTGATTAAAAAAAAACGTAACATTTTGTATAATAAATGTTATGTAAGATAATATTATTTTGATGAATTTATTTACTGCATTACTTCATGTTAATTAATTATTTTTATTATCTGACTGAATGTATTTAATCTCTTTAATTATTATTATTTTGTTTATTGTAGGTAATCTTGTGACATTTGTTATGATTTAGTGTTTTTAAAATGTTATTAATGTCATTAGTGTAAGTCGTTTTCGTGCGGTGCTAATTTGTAATAAATAAATGTTGATAATTGAATTGTTGCAATTTGAATATACGCACAATTTTTTATAAAAATCAGGCGAATAATTTCTTTAATATGTAGTAATATCTTCACTTAGTGACTTTGTAACATCATTTAATAATCATCAGTTTTTTCTACATACATACGTTTTTAGGTACATCATACAAATATCGCAATAAAGTGAGGCAATTTCACCAGCGTGCTGGACAAAATTTAAATTTTAAACGGTTTTACTGCCCATCAAAAAGGTTTCTCGCGTTTTGTAGTACTAAGTATTTTTTTCAAATTTCACTCTAATCAGTTCAACTGCTTTGTTGTAAGAGCTATCAGACAGACAAAGATTTACTTTCGCAAATAAAGTAAAATGAAAACCACCGGTGAATAAAGTTTACATTGTATCACAACGAAGCAAAAAAATATTTTTACGGCAAGAGCGCTATTAGTGATACACTTTTTTATCCCTCTCTATAGAAATCATAATGCGGCGCATTTGGAAACAACCTTAGACTTGTAGCAAAAGAAGTGCGAGGTCTGCTACACAATATCTTTTTTAATACAACCTGCTTGCCTTCTCTCTAACCGGCCAGAATTTATTCTCCTACCATATTTTAGTTCGATCTCTTTGGTCGCGGACTAATTAAAAATTCAATAATGGCCCTCTGTGAAAATCTCAGTCCTAAGTCCATCCAAATCCCATCTAAATGACGAGGAAGGTGATCTGAGCCCTTATTCTTAAAAAACAACACGTCAATAATACGCCGTAAACGTGTTATTACTGAGTAATATGATCAAAAATAACTCGTTAACCATAGTTATAAGTTTAATACCTACAAATGAACTAATAACCGTTTCCCAAATAAATGGGATGAAAAATATTATATCATCGAAAACATAAAAAAAAAGAAAAAAAAAAAGAGGTAAGTTAACTCTATGAACTAGAAACTTAATTCACCCAAGTGATCTGATCTGAACCTAGTGCATTAAGTCTACCATGGCTAATTCTGTGAATTCAATGACGTGACAAAGATAAAATTAACTTAACTTTTGATTATTTTATTTAAATTTTGACTATTTATTAATATACTATTCATTTTCTGTTTTGTTTAAAAGTGTAATTTCTTTTATATTATTGTAATAATTTTAAATTATTTTATAATCATTTATTTTCTGTGACGTGTATCTGTAATTTTTTATCAATAAAATACTATGACTGACGGAGTGAATCGTGACGCAAACCTACCTACTAGTACCTATATACCGGGTTTCACAGAACGATGGTAAAAGCCAAAAAGAGATCATTGTACTCATAACTATTTACATTTTTTAGGGACCAGTCTGAAATCACGAAAAAAATTGCTTGGCCCATAGTAAAAATGTTTTTTTTTTTTTTCGGCCACCTTCTCGCCTGATGTTAGGCGATGATGTGCTCCACGTTGGAGCACGCTTGTCTGGAAAAAACCGATTCACTCGTGATTTGAAGACACCCAGATTGTAACCATCGGGGAACACCCATTCAAGCAGCGCATTCCACAAACTAGCAGTTCGCACAATAAATGTGGAATCAAAGCACTTCGTACGGGTTTTTATTATGGATATATGACCTCCTTTCAGATAAGTACTACCGATGCTTGTAACCCTATTGTTGATTTCCACTCATCACTATAAAGTCTAACAAAGGTCATAATATGAATTATCAAAATGTATGTCGTCAATGCGCAATGAGCGAGATGGTGGCCGAGCGGTAGCATGTGCGCTCTACATCCTGACGGCACCCGGTTCAATCCTCGGCCCTGCACCAATGATTTATTTAGAACTCAAATAAATTATGTGCAGTTTCGATGCAATGGCTTAACAACGTTGAAGGGAAACATCATGAAGAAACCGTTATGTCCAAGAACATCAAACGTTCAAAGACATAATATGACATTCACCGACATGCACTGGGTCAGCATGATGAGTCAGGGCCCATCCTCTCTCTCTCTGAGAGAAGGCCTGTCTCCCAGCAGTGGGAACATGATACGCAGGGTAGCAGGCAAAACCACGGGATTCAGCTAGTTCCCAAAATAACATTAAAATCGTAATAAATATATAATTAACTCATCATAAATTGCCACCGAAATGAGAATTACACCCTCAAGCTACGAATAAATGACATTATTCGAAGTCTCAAGGCACCCTTGAATACTTTAGGACACTGCCAAAGTCGTAATGATAAGTTATTGAGCAATGGTCAAATCGAAGTTTTCTAAATTAGCTTTTAACGACTCTTGGAACCATCGATATACATTCGGGTTACGCGGAAAGGGTGTCATTTTCATCATTTCAGCCATAGGACGTCCACTGCTGAACATAGGCCTCCCCCATCGATCTTCATAAGGGCCGGTTGGAAGCGGTCTGCATCCAGCGTTTCCTTGCGGTCTCTTTCACTAGATGGATGTCCACAAGATGGACATAATATACGACCCAAAAGAGACTGCAGGGAAACGCTGGATCTAGGGATTAAACAGACAGAAATGCACAGTCTTTTTCACATTTGTAATTATCAGTGTGAAATGTGATAATGTGACTTAACTGCAAGCCAGTTTAATTTGCCTGTATTGAAATGTTTATACTCAATTTGGGAATTAATATCGTATTTTCCTTTTAGGCTCCAATATTACGTTACGTAGATTATACTTTACAAGCAATCGCCGCGAGGGACGATCTGGATGTAATAAACGACTACAAATAGGGCGGGACTTGTTTACTACTTATATACGATACTTAGCATTTTAACCGACTTCGAAAAAAGGAGGTTATTAATTCGACTGTATGTTTTTTTTTTTCAAACAAAATAAACCTGCCAATGCGAGTCGAGCTCGCACTGAAGGTTCCATACGATGACATAAAATAGAAAAACTTAAAATAAAACAAACTTATCTTTTTTAATTTGGCTTATTTCTCAAAGAAATAAACACAATTTCAATTAAGGCCATAAGCTACCTAAATGATGAACTACTAAAGTACAAAAAAGCAGCGCAAAAAGATGTCATGCCCAGGCGGTCACCCATCCAAGTACCGACCGAGCCCAGCGTTGCTTAACTTAGGTGATCGTACGAGAACCTGTGGTGAGCAGAAATTGGTCACCAACTCGCACTTGACCAGTATTTATTATTTGTTGTTTTACTTTAGAGTGTGTCCTATAATAATGCCAAAATTGACACTTGTACGTATTACCATTTTCACACTAAAGCAAACACAAAAATACGTAAAAAAGCCTTTGTTGTACGGGGATCCGTTTAGTTTGTACCTTTTGATTTTATTATTATTTATTCATTAATCCACCGTAACATTACTTATGTATTCTGTGAAAATGTCAACTGGCTATCTATTACGGTTCGAAAGATACAGTCGTTTAAAGGTAGGACAGACAGACAGCGTAAGTTTAGTAATGGGGTCCCGTTTACACCCTTTAGGTACGGAACCCTAAAAAATTATGTCATCCCTGTCAATGATGCCCATGACTTCGTACGCTTTTAACAAGTTTTACATGAACTTTCAACACCTTTTATTCGTTCCTGTCGAAAAATATTTTCTTAGTAAATATCCACACCTGATAAGAAATTTTGTTACCTATCAAATTTTACATCATTCATTGTGTTCATTTTTCATCGTGAATTCTTGTACCCTATCTAACTCCCACTATCATAACGATTTAAATGACACCTCACATGTCGTAATCCATTAAGTCTTTTAGGCCAAAGAAACCACCATACATACATACACTCGAAAAACATAACCCTCTTTCTTGCGCAGTCGGGTACAAAAACTTTTACTCTGATATTTATGTGTGGACCAATTCACGTGATTCTTTTTTTAGAGGAAACTATCGAGATGCTCTCACGAAAAAAAAACCTCTTGTGTAGAGGTATTTGAACCAGCTCTAATATAACGAATAATTTTATACGAGCGCCTGAAGATTTGGCAATATCAATAATTTTGTTTTAAACTATCACGGTTGTTCACAAAAGTTATATGATTATTTACGAGATATTTACCGTGGTAATGTTGTGGAATGAGTCCCCGATATTTCGGCGCAGTTACATGCACCATGTTCACGGGAAGAGAAAGAGCTCATTCCACAACCTTACCACGGTAAATATCCCGTAAATAATCATAAAACTTTATCAATAATTTTGTTCAAGAGCTTGTATTCAGTAATTTTGAAGTCGGGTTTTATATTGAAATTTATAGCAGAGAGTTTTGAGTATCTGCTTGAAGTCACCCATTGTCTTCGAGTCTAATGTGATTGCTTGTTGCATAATATGATGCTCACAGAACACTTATTCATTATTATATCCCAAGCTATTAAAGGTAGGTTGTGGTACGGTGGTACGTTTAATTAAAATTTATGTATAAAGTATTTTATTTTTATTTGTAAAGCATACAGTGATAAACATCTAGCTTATTAAAACATTATTCAATTAGAACTGATTTCCTGAGGATGTGGTCGCATCGAAATCAATAAATGCGTTTAAAACGACACTATGTGATATAGGCACATCAGCCTTTGCTGCTCACCTAATATCAAATAAACAATAATCATAAAATAGATGCATACTTATGAAATAAATATAAGAAAGTCAGGAAGACAACAAACCAGTTATATTTTATTTTTATCTAGCTTTCCCTCGTGTGTTCACTCACACTGTGATGAAAAATGGTTATGATGATGGTGATGGAAATTTTGAAATGATGAAAAAATTTTTCGGGATAAAAAGTCTATGTGTTAATCCAGGGTATAAGCTAACTCCATACCAAATTTCATCTAAATCGGTTGAGTAGTTTTGGCGTTGAGTCCAGCCAAATATACACACTTTCGCATTTATAATATTAGTATGAACTAGCTGACCCGACAGACGTTGTCCTGTCATAGAACTGTCAAACGCGTGAAGTTAAAATCGTCGTTAAGTTTTCTGAATTTGTCCAATATTCCGCGCAATTTTCTTAATTTTTCTTTCCGTAAGTACCTTTTACAAAGTACCAGAAATCTTTAAAAAAAGATTAATGAAATCGGTAAAGTCGTTCTGAAGTTATGGCGTGACCAAGGTAAATAGGGATTCATTTATATACATATAGACTAATTTCTTTTTAATTTTTAATTAATTGTTTTTATTCAGAAAACGTACATAACTAACACACAAAGTACATACATAACTAATTTACAAAGAATTATGATAACTTAGCACTTTTAACATACATTGTAGAAAAAAAATCAAGTATTTATGTATAGAAACCGTTCTGAGAAACATTTCCAGCTTTAGAAGCTTACAACGGGCTATGTTGCCTGTTGCGTCGTAGCTTCAAACCACCGTAGCACCGCTACGGGTCGCTCCGTAGCTCTTCTGTAGCACTCGTAGCCAGTATCTCGCGTGACTCAGGCCTTCCGCCCGCGTCGCGCTGCCGTTCACACTACTAACCTACTTAATATTCACGTCATTTTTTTTTTAAATCTAACATTCTCCATTAAAATGGGCATACTTCAGTGATTAATTTGTAATTGAGTTCGAAAATCAAATTATGAGGACTTTTTGTTAGTGACTGTTTGATAAGTTTTTGTTTTTTTATTTTAAATGGAAAACTTTTTATTTCATAGTGGCCAGTTTGTTTTAAGTTATGCATGCTCTGTTTGGAATTTTTCGGTGTAATTGGTAAGTAATGTTTTTACTTTTTACTAGGATTTTGTAACATACATAATTTAAAAAAAAACAATGTTGAATCAGTATTTATCAGCATGTCTCCCCTAATTTTCTTGAGAAATATGATAGATTATGAACTTGAAATTGCAAACAAATATGAACGATGTCATGAACTCAGACAGAAATTGCTGTAAATGTTTTTTACTGATCTGATGGAAATTCTGTCAAATGAAGAGTCATCTAAAAGGTTTGAATTTAGTAATTTTTTGGCGTAATATATAATTCCATTACCGTGCAAAAATGGCCTTCCCTACCCGTACCTTAAAACCTATCAACGGCAAGGTTTTGTCACCAAAATTTGAGTTAGCAAAAAGTAAGGGGATAATCTAAGCGGTGTTCTTCTGACTAAATTAATCCGCTAATAATTTAAAAATCTTTTTACTCATAGTGTAAACATGCGTAAGTTTAGGTTAAAATCAAACTACTTATCAGCCTAACATTAGGCTAAATTGTAATAAAATAAAGGAGTGCCTTTTACCAGCGCAACTTAAATAATGGATAATAATAATTCCATGATATTATTTATGGACGGCATGAAGAAATAGGGACAAAAACTGATATGATTGCAGTTGGACTGTTTTTTGTAAAGACAATTTTTACAAAAAACCTCCAAGTCATAATGAAAGATTTAAATCAAAAATCCAATCATTAAAATGGAACAGAATCCTTTCAGCGTTCACAAGGTATGAATGTTAGGTACTAGTGCTTTCTACTTGAGTCCGTAATAACACCCGTCTCGCTTTTGTTTGCACAGAATTAAACGGAATGGCAGAGAATAATTAGAATAGTAAAATATATTATAGAGTCCTTACCTTGGTTAAAATTATTGTGATTTATTTTAATCTACAGAAAGAAAGAAAACTAATTTAAAATATGTTTATTTGTGACCATCTACGTTTTAAAAGTCACTAAAATACATAGAATTTAAAATCACATTTTGGCTTCAACTCTACATAATTCCGGCTGTTAACCAGTGCTGGTCTTCTTTTGGATCCGTTTGGTGAAGTCACGGTAAGTAGAGGCACATACACAGTACACCACTAAAAAAACTACAAAAAAAAAACACAAAAAAAATATTACTGGCTAAGAGTGAGACTCGAGACACGCATAATGGTAGGGTTCCGTTTTTTGTAGCTAAAGTCTTATAATTGTGGTCACAGAAAAAATCTAAAGAACGAAGCTATGTAAGTGTGGACTTTACCAAATTAATTTCTAAACTATCTTTTTTGCAACATCAAATAAAATTGGATTATTCAAATAATTGTTTAAGGAAATATGTATTGCCAATTTCAATATACTTACCAATTCTAATAAAAAACTTATGGAACCTTAAAATCCTTGTGGAAAGTATAAAAAAAAACTGGACCTCCGCTACTTTGTAGGTATTTTGTAGGTCTGGAAATTTTATGATAAAAACTTTCTAAGTTTTGTCCATCACCGCATTTTTGTTTGTCATAACAAACTTTTTCATCCAGTTATGGTTTTTCCTAGCCTCGAAAAAAAAACTTTGTTTTACGCAGCGATATTAAAAGGGTAAAAATCTAAAAAGCGTCATCTTTATCTCATGGATGCATGCATGTCTCTCATGCATGTTTATGCCAAGAATCAACTTGGCAGTTTTATTTACAGAAACCTAGTGATTAGTAATTTTTAAGCTTTCGCGATTTGAACACATGTTTTAAATGTTTATCGGGACTTATCACGTATTATTACGCTCGACGTTTTGACCATGTTACAATGGCCGTGGTCAGCTCGTGACCACGGCCATTGTAACATGGTCAAAACGTCGAGCGAAAGGTACATATTTTTTACCTAAATTCAATAATACGTGATAAGTCCTGATAAACATTTAAAACCTAGTGTTTATTTGATAAAAACTATAAATAAATAATATTATGGCTACGTATATGCGTCTTGTTGTAATACCCACATGCCTGCAAATCTACCAGTTTTTTACGGCATAAAATGTAGCATATCTAATAATCCAGAGAAAATACTATTTCTACAAATAAAAACATCCAAATTTTAATAACTAACACAGAGCTAAGTGAGAAGAACAAAAATTATTGCCTTTTAAATAACATGTTCGCTTATTAGAATATCTACTAAAAAGTTCTAAAGTCACAAAAGTTTTCTAAAAAGCTGGTTTTGGCGAAGTTTTTCAATCACCACTTCGTTTACGGTGTAAACGATTTTTTTGGCTTGATTCGAACGTATTCAATTTTACAAATACAAGCTTCGATACATTTTTGTGATTTAAGATAGTTCGTCAATTGTGAAAAGTGCTTGTTTTATCGCTGAAGTGTATTTGCATAGACAAACAAAAAGTCAGGCGACTTTGTTTCATAATTATAATAGTAGAGAGCTGTGCTATCGTTAAATTTGTTCCAGCGTTTTTGCATTCAATCATTAACTCCCTTCGAAAGTTCATTAAAACTGACCCAAATAGTAAAAACAATGCTCTCGAGCGAATGGAAGCACTTCTTGGTAAATCAAATAGTTCGCCTACGGCAGATCGAGTGCAAAACTTTTAATTACCCAGTTTTTGTTCATTTAGCTTCGCGCTCAGTAAAAATCACAAATTAACTATGACTTTGCTTTTCGAAGAACTGAAACTTTAAAACACAATAAAAAAACAAAATTATATAAAAAAAAGATTTAAAAAAAAAGGAAAAAAAAAGAACTAATCGAAATCAAAATTGTAGATAGAGTAACAAGATCTGTGGGAGGACAATAAAGAGAATCAACCTTTTCCCCCCTAACTTCATGAAGTAACTCTATGCAAAATGTGGGGGGAAAAACGACTTTTATTTAGTAACCAACTATGGGGAAAAAATCGTTTCACATTTTTATGAAAGTATCAACCAGACTAATTAAGGGTTACAAATAAAACTAAACTAATAACTGTCTCCTCAGCGACCGTCAATATTGCTTTCGCCGATCGGTTAACTTCTTCTGTATGCCACCCACATTTGGGCAAGGGCATTGAAAGACCCGGCGTAGCCTTGGCTGTGCCCCTTGATATTTCAAAGGCCCTCGACAGAGTCTGACACGAAACCTTTATTAGCAAGCTTCATTTCATACGGGCTACCTGCTGGTATGTGTATCTTTGGATAAGCAGATGCCAGCACAGTTGTCGACAATTAAATACATAATAAAATCCCAGGACCGGAAAAGTAAATATTCAGGCATTGTAAAAAGACATGGTTGAGCGACCGAATACGACTGGAGCGACAAGAATCTCATCAAATTCAACGCCAACCAACAAACCCCAAGCCATTATTCCGCTAAAAAGTGTCAGTTTTCGCTATCTCCATTATTCTGTATAGCTCTTTGGCAGACCATTTGAATTTCCTATGGTTAACCCTTACAGAAGTTTATCCTTAATTACCTGGTAAAAGCTGGGCGTCTTAAGTAAGGTTAGGCGGTATTTTACACCGGAGCAGTTGCTTACTCATACATGGTCAAGTTCAATGCAATTGCTAAAATTTTTGGGTGATGATAAGTTACTCGACTGATGGTGATGATAAGTTATTTGCCAAGTAACACCTTAGTCTGGAATACCGTCGTACGGTAGAGAGGCTGTCAATTATCACTTAATTAATTTCGAAGAATGTGCATCTGAGCTTTACGACCTTGGGGTCTAGACAAGAGCCACACACTGTTAGCGTTCACGACTGCGGAAAGATGAAATTGTATGAAAATGGCATTAGCTTCAGATAATTTATCTCAAGCTAATGTCATTGTCAATGTCATTTTTATACAATTTCATCTTTCCGCAGGCGTGAACGCTAACAGTGTGTGGCTCTTGTCTAGACCCCCTGATCTTTTCTACTACAGAACAAGTACAAAATTAGCCTACTACCTTCCATAAATTATGTTTTACCTAAATGCACGTTTTGATTCAAAGTATCTAATCTATACAGCCAAGGTATTGAACAACCTGTCAGGTTTCTTGTTTCTAGACAGATTCCTATGATCTAGATCTATAAACGTTTTGATTAAAATCACTTGTAAATAATTTCAAACCATTTCTATACACAGACATTCCACATTTAGGCTACCTGTGACCACAGACAGACAGTACGGATTTTCGTACCACTGGCTTTTCGGTGAAAGAAAAACATCGTGAGGAAACCTGCATACGTACGGAGAAGGAATTCAATGGCGTATGTGAATCCACCAACCCGCACTGGGCCAGCGTGGTAGATATGGCCCAATTACCCTTTCGGGGGTAGGCTAAAGTCCAGCAGTAGACTGTTAAAAGGTTGATTATGATGATAATCACAAAAAAAAAAAAAAAAAAAAAAAAAAAAAAAAAAAAAAAAAAAAAAAAAAAAAAAAAAAAATACTCGTGAGTTAAAATTGTTGAATTATCGATTAAAATATCTACCTACTAACTGTCTAATGAATCACCGCTTGACCACTGTGCTAGTTCAGTTAAAAATAGATAACGTGAGTAAAGTCACATTATAAAGCAATAGAATAGAAACTTAATAATGAGCGTAGAAGTGAAATGCTTCGACAAGAACGTCACACTTTTTATCGATTTAGTGATTATTTCCTTATCAAATTATTACTATAGGTAGAGATATGCGTAAATATAAAATTTATTATTTATTGCTTTCGTAATCGAAAGCAATAAATAATAAATTTTATATTTAGTGTTAATAAAATGAAGACAAACAATATAAGGAAAGAGCTAATGCAGATTTTAGAACAGTGTCTATTAATTCGAAAATGTGTTTGTTTGTCCCTCTTTCGTGCAGTAACATTATCAACGATCAGCATAGAAGGGCAGAGGGGCGGAGAGTGATATAGGATCTCAGATCACGCATTTTGATAAAATAGTTTTTGTCCGAGAAAAATGTGCAGTACCTTAGAGAATTTCCACGCGGATGACACATCGGGCCGCAGCTAGTGACTTAACAAATTTTTTAGATAAGCCGTGCGCAAACCCGGATATAGCCGCTAAGTTGAACGCCCGTCGTCGGTACCGTACGATATGAGTTTCAAACTTCAGATGTGCAAATATGGATGCACCGGACTTGCCAGTGGCAAAACTTCCCCAATATCTGGGGAAATATTATGGATATTCTGAATATTGCGAATATAAACATGAGCTGCACGTATAACATAGGAACTCGTGTAAAGTTTACGCTTACCGTTTTTTTCGTGTTCTATGTATACTATTATTGTTTTTTATCTAAGCAGCTTGGAATGGCTTACTTTATTGTTAAAACTCTAGCGCAAAAGTCAATTTATAATTTTCGCTGAAAGTGAATACAAAATTTAAACTTGATGTCTAACTTTTACACTTTAATTTAAAACAATTTAACCTCTTTTAAAAGCACTTAAAATAGTTAATCAAATAGTTGATTTAAGGACGTCCTTTCAATTATATATCTATGCAAACATTCACGTCAATCCATTGCTCTGTTGTTAGATTAAATAGCAACAAACAAACACATACGTATTTATAATATTATTAATTAATAATATTATTAAGCAAACTAAAAACTAAAACTTATAACAACTAAATAAAAGGTACAATTAAACTAAAATATGATTGTATAAAATATACAAACATGTACTACCTACTACAAAACAAAAACGCCGTCGAGATCACCACCGTGCGGCAGGGTTCCCAGAACACTGGGAGAGTTGCCCCGCTGTATAGCAATACTTAGCTTTTGTGAAAAGTATATGCCAGCTCTAGGATCCCCCGAGGCGAGGACCAGCCTAGTCGAAATATCCTTGCAATAATATAAATAATAAAAAATACATTTATTACATTAAAGTACACCAAATTAAATTTGCAGATTTACCAAACTAGGTGTAACAACACCTGTATTTTGGTGGGTAGCCTTCCCGTGATATTGTATTTGTTTGCTGTACAAGATTATAGGAATGAGTCCTTAATCGTAATTTAATGCTGTGAATAATAAAGAGTTGTCAATCAATCAATCAATCAATCGTAGTTACAATTTTAATTAGACATTTGAACAAAATGTGTTAAGTATATAAACAAACAAAAAATCTAAAAATATTATTTTGAAGATAGTAAGTACTCCAGGATTATTCAGTATCCACCAACATTAGTTACATAATAATGATATTGTATCACCTAAATTTTTGCTCATAATATTTTTAATTGAATAATTTTATTTATTGTTTAACAAGCATCCTCCTCCAGTTTAAAAAGCCATCCTCATATTATAGATGCGTGGAAGTCTCGCACTGTTCGATTTGATCCATTGTTTCTGCCACGCATCTGTAAGTTGTGGAATGGCTTACCACCTTCGGTTTTTCCTTCAAAATATAACCTCAATTGCTTCAAGCGAAGAGTGAATAGAGTCCTCAAAGGTAGGCAACGCACCGCCAATGCCCCGGGTATTGTAGGTGTCCATAGGCGACGGTGACCACTTACCATCAGGTGGCCCGTCGCTTGTTTGTCGACTATTATTTATAAAAAATATTTAAAAAAAATAACTAGCTGCGCCCCACGGTTTCACCCGCGTAGTGATGAAAAATTGTGATGATGATGGTGAAAAGTAGCCTATGTCACTCTCTGGCTCTTGAACTATACACATGCAAAAAATCAGGTCGATCCGCTGCAGCGTGTAAGAGGAACAAACATCCATACATCCATACATACAAACTTTCGTGTTTATAAAATTATTATACATTAAATATAAAAAAATTAGGTATTATAAATTTTTGCTCATAATAATTTTAATTAAATAATTTGTAAAACACTGTTTTAAACTATCACGGTTGTTCTTTATTTATTGTTTTATTTGACTTACAAATAATAATATTATGAAAATATATTTTTATATAAGTTGTGTACTGGAGAAGTTTGACTTGTAACTATGGAGTTATTAATAAAGAATTGTATTGAACATGAAAAAAAATATCGCAGAAATTACAACCACCGTCCCTAGACTGCCCCATCAAGCTGACATGCGAGCTTGTCGTCCGAAACCCTCAGCGCTCAATATCCGGTCCATATCTCACGTTGATTATCTCTCGTCTGCTGGGGCCGTCAATCACAGGGCAATAACCTGCCGCTCGATGCTATGGGGTTCCAACAAGCGTTGTTGGCTTGTTAACTCTTTTATATGTGAAACTTACTGCGCCCTACGGTTTTTTCAGAATAAAAAGTATGTGACATATTGAAGTGAATGAGTATGTGAAACCAGGGTACATAAGCTCCAGAAAGAAGCTCCATAAATGTGTTAATATTGTTCTGACGTTCAAAAATGTACAGTGGTGTTCTAATTAGAGGAATAAATGATTTGAATTGGAATTTTACAGAAGTAGTGGTCTATGCAATGTTGACAGTATCGAAGACACAATCATCTTGTAGGTGCATTCTTGAGTGGGCGTATTTTTCATTTACCTTGGCCACCATCAATGTCGTTGCAATGTCGACAATGGCGTCTATTCTGTCATACCACTGAACTAAACCAATCTGACAGGACTAAAATTATCTGCCTCTCTTTTTATTTTAATATGTGAGAGAAGGATAGCAACAATTTTAGAGCTGTCAAATTTAGTTTAGTTTAGTTTAGAGTGCATCAGAATCGATGCCAATATCGGTCACACATGTCGTAGGTGCATTCTTGGGAGGGTTATGTCATTTATCTTGGTCACCAATATTTCACTATCTTAACATTCTGAGTCCGCCTGTCGTTACATGTTCTGGCCCAAGTAGCTCTACGTTTAAAAAAAGATATGACTGAAATATCAGATCAGAATAAGTGTCCATATAAATCACTAAGTTATATGAGGTGTCTTGTCCATTCAAAAACCTCGGTAAACCCATTTCGCGCGAAGCAGCACGATTTATTTGAGGATACACCCGGAAGCTTACGAATATACTGAAGAACACGGAAGGATCGAACATAAAACACGAGACAAGCGTTAGATTTATAGACACAGGGGTGAAATGGGGGGCAAAGTAGAGAGATTACGTTACTACTTAAAGTGGTGACTTTTTTATAGTCATAGTCATAGTACTTTATTGGTAACAAATAAAAGGTACATATCACAGAAAATAAACGATAATAAAATAATTTAAAATTATTACAATAATAAAGGAAATTACACTTTCACGCAAAGACAGATAAACAATATTATATTAATAATAGTCAAAATAAAATAAAATAATCAAAATTAAATTAATTTTAGGGTTTGTACCCAAAGAGTGTCATTGAGTCCCCTAAGCCTACGCTGTCTGTATGCCTGATTTTTTATCAGCTGTATCTTTTGAGCCGTA
Source organism: Agriopis aurantiaria (assembly GCA_914767915.1). NCBI lineage: Eukaryota > Metazoa > Arthropoda > Insecta > Lepidoptera > Geometridae > Agriopis > Agriopis aurantiaria. Next base: position 3,958,690 of record OU611991.1, on the reverse strand, counting down.
ATAGTTAAGGATGGTCCCCATACGGCAAACGAATTTTAGCTTTTTCTATAGTTTAAAAAGAGTAATACGTTCTAAAGTCAAACTGGGCATAATAATAATTAATAAATAAATATTCGGGACATTTTTGCACACACGGTCATCTGACCCCAAACTAAGCAAAGCTTGTGATATGGCTGCCAGAGACTGATACACATACATATATAGTTTTAAATACATACTTAAATAAATATTAACAACCAGATATAGAACAAACACAAATGTTCATCACATGAATGTTAATTGTCCTAGGTGGGAATCGAACCCACGCCCCCTAGCTCAAAAGGTAGGTTCACTACCAACTGGACCAACGGGCTAGCACGGGCTATAATAAAAGATCTCTAAAGTAAAACAAAAAAATAAGATTACATTATTATGTTTTGTATTTTGTGGTGGTACGGCCCTCAGTGCGAGAGCCTGAGTCGCACTTGGTTGATTTTATTTATTTATATTTTTTACCGGAAATACTTAAATGTTTATACAGAAATTGTTGTAGGTATGCCTTACCCTTGCCACATTCATGCATTTCTTCGTAGGTAATTTGTCAATGTCTGTCGTCAGTGAAATCTTTTCCATCAAAGTAAAACCAAAACGCGGGTACGAGGTTACATTAGAAACCGTTATAAATATAGAACCAAAGCTTTCACGCGTACTTACTATTTCGGTTGAAATAACAAACACATGTTTAAAAAAGAAAATTGTAGTTTTTAACTGACGAAAGGAAGGTGTTATCAATTCGACTGTTTGTTTTTTTTGTATGTTTGTTACGTGATTACCCCACCAATTATGGATTGATTTTGATGTTTTTTTTTTTGGTATTTCATTCACACTTCAGTAATGGTCCCATATAAATGTTATCGAAATTGATACAGAAAAATTTACAAATACCAAAAATATATATACAGATGACGTTTTGGTTTGTGGTGGTTTGCTGAAGGGACAGCAAAAGTTTTGTTGAGGAATTTTAATCTCTGTTTTAACTGTAATTTTCTACGTTTTTAGTTTAAACTTGTACATGTAGGTATAGGTTTGAAGTAGATTTGCGTTGCTTTTTTTGCAGATCTTTTTTTCCTGAAATTCTACGATTCGTGAGGGAATGTTTACCCGGGTAACGCTGTGGGGCGCAGTGAATATTTGCTTATTTTGCTAAGTAGGTAGTTAATCTAGGTATCTATCCTGGGTTGCTCCAGATAGTATAAGTTTTGAGAAGACTTCTCAAACTAAACTGACATCTATCTTAGAGTTTTGCTTTGCTTGAGCTTGAGAACTTGCATTAAGCTAATGATAAGTTTGTAGTACAACTTCGTTAGTCAGACTGTTTTAATTCATCTTTATATACAGACTCAATTATTTGTGGTTTTGATCCATAATCAGATTAATATCATAAATGTGAAAGTTTGTATGTATGTTTTTTGCTACACACGCTTAACTCCATAGCAGCTGAATGGATTTTAATGAAATTTTATGTAGAGGTAGCTTGTATAGTAGATTTTATTTTATAAAATTTTAAGTATTTTATTAACTAAACACAGTGAATAAAAAGCTTTTAATCACTATTTTGGTGTTTGAATTTAGAACACAACAATATATTTGACCTCCAACTCAATGCTATACAACCTCCTTGCGCAAAAAATACTCGATACAAACACCTTCAATCTTTCTTTTTCTCGCAGTCATGGTATATCGAGGATTTATATCGATAGCCATCTCTTTGAGAGATGGCCTATGTTCTAGCAGTAGAAGCGTGACTCTGTTTTCAACACAACATGCTAAAAAGCCGAAGTGTTTGATGGGCGCCAATAATGTATCTCATGGTCAGAATGTTTCAGTAACAAAAATATTTTTTTAATAATGAGAGTGTCAAAAATGTAAGTATCATAGTATGCCGCTACAGTAATATGCTATATTTATGTACATAATTAACAATAATCAACTGTGGAGATGTTCATTTAATTGGAACTGATCACAGAACACAGAATATTATGTACATAATTAACATTAATCAACTGTGGAGATATCCATTTAATTTGAACTGATCACAGAACACAGAATATTATGTACATAATTAACATTAATCAACTGTGGAGATATCCATTTAATTGGAACTGATCACAGAACACAGAATATTATGTACATAATTAACATTAATCAACTGTGGAGATATCCATTTAATTGGAACTGATCACAGAACACAGAATATGATGTACATAATTAACATTAATCAACTGTGGAGATATCCATTTAATTTGAACTGATCAAAGAACACAAAATATTATGTCAAGAATTTTTTTAACGGAAAATAGTTATTTATGATACAAGTGCGGTAAGTTGGTTATTACAAACGAGTAGACGAATGTAAGCCCGAGACGAAGTCGAGGGCTTACCATAGTCACGAGTTTGTAATAACCAATCCGCACGTGTGCCATACAACGTTTTACAACACATTTGCGAGAAAAAAACAAAAAATGGAAATTAAAAAAAATACCGTAAAGTACACGCACGGTGCTATACAACGGAGCGTGCGGTAAAATTCATTACCGCACGCTCCGTTGTATGATGCGTTTCATTACCGCACGCTCCGTTGTATGATCCGTAATGTTTAACTTTCGAACGATGTATACAGGCTTCGTAAGTGCACTTTTTGAGCAAATGTATTGTAAATAAGATTTTGTATTTTATTTATATTACACGGGAATTACAAAAAAAAAAAAAAAAAATGTGTGAATACCACGTCAGTTTCTATAATAAGATTTTGTATGTTTACATCACTTTTTCGATTTACAAACTGACATCGAAAACCCGATTTTATGCCAAATATAGCAAGTTACGACTTTTACAGGCAAATAAAAGGGCGATCGAGAAGCAAAATGTACGAACTAATGCAAAGATGTTTGCCAATTTTACTGTCCAACATAAAAATGTAAGCGTCGGTGGCAGGTGCTCGCCAGATATGAAATGCTTAAATCCGTGTACTTCGGTACTCGAATCACGTCTTTGCCGTTCAAAGGTTTAAAGTGGTATTTAGAGACGGAGGACCTTTGTAATATTTTACTATCGTTATTAGTAGCAATGACCGTTGGAGTAGACGACTTTTTAGTGGAGACCATGAATCGGCAAAAGCGATATACACACGGCACCTGGCAGTGGCTGGAAGCAATAAGCTAAAGATTGGTCTGATGAAGAACCTTATGAGCTTGGCCATATTACCAGGTGTGGTACCAACAGCGTGAAATAAATTCCACTTTTATTGTGCAAACCGCAAAACTGTGGAATACGCTGCCAGAATACGTATTCAAGAGTATATTATGCAATTAGTGAATAAAGGACGGATTTAACCCTCTTTATCGCAACGTAACACGGATGTAACGAACGAAACAAAAAAATATTTTATCCTGTCGGTACAATACTTTTGAAAATCAACTCGCGTATTTTGTTAATACTATTAAGGTCATCTGGTGATTTCAATAGTAATCAACTCCAGTGTATTTCACGGCCAGTTTGTGTCAAAATGGCTCCAGGTCAACAATGTTCGCGCAGACGCACTGTAAGTTTTTAATCTTAGTTATGGCTATTTCACACAATTTGTAAATGTTTTTTGCAAATTTTGTTACTAATGCACGTAGTGTCTAATGCAAAATAAAATAAATATCTAACTCTTATCCCATCTTGAAATATCTGCTGCAATTTATGAATGTATTGTATTTGTAACGTTGCGAAAGACTGAACTAACCACTGTCAGTTTGATTAGTAACATGGGTGATACGTTGCACAGTTACTAATGATTTATATCAGTAGAATTTTATATGCCTTTTATGCTTGGTGTTGGGTATATGTTGCATATTGTGCTTTTTATTTTCAACAGGGGCTAAAATGGGATAGAGCAAAGCAAATTTTGGCACTCGTGCCTCCAGCTCGTGCTTCATCGACAGACACTTCGGCACCGGAAGATGAAGTTATTATCCAATACTGAACGTCGGCGTCGTTGCTTCAGTGATGAGGATTCCGCTGCTAATTCGAATCCTCGATCCGTCACCTCTTCATTTGAAAACCTCAATATTCTGAGTTCAGATGAAAAAGAAAATAGCATTGTTCTGAATGTGAACAAAGAAACATTGCCGTTGACCCCAGTTACAAAAGATATACAACTAAAACCATTGATGGGTATAATAACAATGCCCCGAGACTATTGAAGTGGTGAATTGCGATGCCCAATCATTGCCAATAGAATGCCTCTAAAGAAATACAAACAAATTAGGCGGTACATACACTTCATTGATAATTTGGACACCAATGAAGATTGCTATTTCAAAGTCCAGCCACTATGAGAAAAAATTAGAAGCCTTCAGCTTGAGGAAGAAGACCGATATAGCATTGACGAAATGATGGTAACTAATAAGGGAACTAGAGCCGGTAATAGGCGACAATATTTACCGAAGAAACCAAAGAAATGGGGTTTCAATCTTTTCGTCCATGCTGGAGTAGGTATCAGGTCTAGTGTATGACTTTCTACTATATGGCGGCGACGACACATTCCGTAACCAATGTTTTAACGACTATGAAGAAAGTCAGCCAACGGTAAGTGATATACCAGCTGCAAAGAAGATTAAAGTCCCAACTGCTCCTAGGCCAGCTGAAGCAGTTAGGTTTGATGGCACTAGATATTTCCCAACTTTCGTCACAACAGGGAGATGTAAATATTGTAAAACCGATACTCAATTTTTTTTCGTTCTACCTTCCAACGGCGAACCGTGCTTTGTGTACGGTTGTATCGTTGAAAGGTGTTTCGGCGAATCGTAAGTGACTCTGTTTGAGTTGACCAATGTACATTGCGTAAAATGCAATTTGAGACTGTGTTTTGTACAAAACCGAAATAGTTTTTACAATTATCACATAAAGGCTGAAACAATAATTTCGAATATCTACGTTTCATAGAATAAATACGTTTAATCTTTGAATATTGTTTTATTTTTACAACAATGTCAGATCACTGTAGCAAGTGCCAGGTAACAAATACGATACATAGTTTTTGTGAACAATTCGCCTCAATGTCTCGCAATGTATCATATTTGTTACATGCAATAAATAAAAAAATACCTGTGTAATAATTTTTTTTCTAATTTTTGGGCACTTCTAATTCATAATCAAAAGCAATTCTTAAAAAATAAATAATAATAAAAAGAAAAAAAATCTTGCGCATTAAAGGGTTAAAGCGAGGGCCACAGATGAATCACGAGCATGTGAAGGATTCTAACAACTGAATCACGGCTGTAGGGAGTGATTCATGATGATTGAATCACGAGCATACCCAGTGATTCAATTGTTAAAATCATGGGTGACGCGAGTGATTTTTGATTGAAGGCCTTCGATATACCATGACTACAAGAAAAAGAAAGATTTAAGGAGTTTGTATAGAGTATTTTTTGCGAAATGAGGTTGTATAGCATTGAGATGGAGGTCGAATATATTGGTCTGTTCAAACACCAATAGTGATTGAAAGTACTTTTTACTCACTGTTTTCGGTGAATAAAATAAGCTTTTTAGGGGGAATGGTATAAACTCTTCATTGTTCAAACCACATATTGCGAAAATAACATTTAAAACAAAAAATCTTCAAAAAAACTAGTCCAATGATCGGCAGCCTTATCGATAAGAGCGATTTTTTCCAGGCAACCTTAGGATGGAGAGGATTTACAGGGGCAGAAGGCGCGGCGTGCAATAGTGAATAAAAAACCGTACAATATAACAACAATACAATCTGGGTGTCTTGAAGTCGCGAGTGAATTGGTTTCTTCTTAGGCAAGCGTGATTCACCGTAGACCGCAACATTGCTTAACAACATGCGAGGTGTCGGTCTAACGCAAGCCTATTATACAATTTAAAAAAGGTTTACTCTTCAGCGTGCCGACTTTTCCTTTGTCAGTCTCGTCCACTGCTTTTCGACTGCATTAGCTGGTGGTCTGCCCGGTGATTGCTTTCTGCGACCCCATTCTGTGACTTGCTTAGGTCTACCGTCTTTATTTTCTGACCAAGTATGTTCACTTGAGTCTCGTGATCTATTACCTCGTCTTCGACCTTCGTACTTCGTTGAGTTGCCACGAAAATAATTTGATAATTAATACGAAACGAATATAATCAAAAGAATACAGAGTGCAGCGATTTATGACCACAAAAATGGGGTAAACAGTTTTTCCCCTTTTGTTCAGGTCATTATAAAAAACAAAAATTTGGTGTAAATATTTTAAAATTCTAAAAAAAATATAATATTAATAATAAATTATTTATTTACACGAATAATATTTAAAACACAGATATTTAAAACCTGAAACAATTAATACCAAAAATTAAAAATAATTAAATTACTGCTACCAGAGGGAACTGTTCCCAAAATGCTGGCCCCATTACTCCGTTGTATGGCGATGCTCACCATGTTAGCAAAGTAGAGGCCGAAATTGAAAAATTGAACGAAGCATATTATTCAAAAGTAAATTTATATTTAAAAAAAACATCGATGTGCGAGTGATATTGCACTGCGTCATATTCTGGGGCATCTCAACTTTCGTTTTAACTTATTTGTAGTTAGCGTGATCATAATAATATTTTCCGTAAGTTTTTAAGTAAATTATTTAGTTTGAATGACTAACCAACCGTATATATATTCAAACTTACCTATCAGAAGCATATAACCACCTTAATACCACAATCTCCATTTAATTTGAAATCAAATCAGATTACGCGAATTGGCTGAACTGAATTAGTTAGGGCTAATCAAGTGTGCTTGTAGATTGAGTTTGGGGATGTAATTGTAGGACTGTTATTTTGTAACTTCGTACGAATTTGGTAATAAAAGCATACAAACCCGTAACTATGTTAAAAGTAGCGTATTTGAGCGTATAATTTTCGCACTACTTTGGAATAAAACCTGTGAGTAAAACATTTGAATAGTATTTTTTTTTATTCTGAGTTGGCTTGGCTTTACTTTTTGGGCTTCTGCGACTATATATCACGACTTTGACTTTGTCACAATTATGCCAATGTCCGTTTCGTGGTAATTTTGAGTATCTTTGAAACTTTGTGACTAAAATTGACAAAGTTCGTGATGTTAGAAATTTTGAAGGGCTTGTATACACTCTGTGCTTGTATATGTCCAAATGTCACAATGTGTTTTTTTATACTTGGTTATTGCATCTTTTGGTTTTGGGATAATTTTCCACCAACCGGATGTTTCAAGCAAGGACGTGGTCATTTTGCTTCATTATTCGTGCTCGAGTGTGGAAAGTGATATAACGAGGTGAAATATGTCTTTTCGTGTTGTTTCCTCTCCATAGAAGCCTGAAAGTAAAATCTTTACTACTTTACAAGGGCATGACTTGGACTTGACCGTGGCTTACCTTGCTTGACTATGACTGTAACTACGACTTCTTTGATCATAATTTGGACACGGACAAATGCACACGACGTGCAACGCCAAAATGCTTTCAAGAGGAAAGAAAACGTCACCGACGAGATGTCACGTCACCAACTGAAAATAAAAATGTTATTTGCAACAAATGCTTTTGCTTTGCTTTTATTATTTATTCACTTTTTATTGGCGGTATTTGATTTTGTTAGAATAACAAAAAAAATAAAAAAGTGTAAATATCTGGCGTGTAATTTTTTCAAGAAATTTATCTTACCTGTGACTTTAACGCTAAACTTAATTGACATAATGGTGTGACAACCTTTTTCATTCTTTTCATTTACTAGCTAACTTCACTTGAAGGTTAAGATTGTGGTTAAGATGAAATAAAATCATAGATATAAGCTTCCTATTTATTTGTAACTAGCTGACCTGACAGACGTTGTCCTGTCTTAGAACTGTCAAACACGCAAAGTCAAAATTACAAATCTTATTTTTTTACACCTTGGGTTACATTATTGGAGTTTTAGTAAGATCCCTATTTTTTTTTAAATTATAATATAGCCTATGTTAACCGGGGATAGTGTAGCTTCCCAACAGTAAAAGAGTTTTTCAAATCGGTTCAGTAGTTTCGGAGCCTATTCAATGCAAACAAACAAACAAACAATCAAATCTTTCCTCTTTATAATATTAGTATAGAAGTATAGATGATATTTTAATAACACTTTAAAATATTTCAATACTTGACACTGGCAAACGCACAAAACGTGCGTCCCCAAAATGTTCCGAAGAGTGCCAAAGTGGAAAAAGCATGTCATCTCATTGTATTATAGAGTTTTGGCGCCTACGCTGAAAAAACATGTCGGCTTGTGCTATTATTTTCCTAAACTTGTGTATTTTCGAGTGTTAATGTGTATTAAATGGTAAATTATTATTCATGAAGTGCTCGTAAAAGTGCTCGAGTGTGGTGAAGTGATATAACGAAGTAAAACGTGTCTTTTCGTGTTGTTTCCAAAACTCCATAGGAGCCTCTTGTAAAGTCCCCACCACTTTACAGGGGCATGAGTTTAACTTGACCGTGACTTACTTAGCTTGACTCTGACTGTGACTATGACTTGTTTGATGCTATTAAGACTATACAAAACAGATGAACCTGCCCGATGGGCGAATAATAATAAAAACAACAACATTGTATTATATTCCTAAACTATATTTTTGATGATAATTCGTAATAATGGTGGATTATTATTTATTAAGTGTTCGTGGACGTACTCGAGTTTAGTTTGTGATATAATTTGGTGATACATGTATTTTCGAGTTGTTTCCAAAGCTCCATAGAATCCTCTTGTAAAGTCTCGATCACTTTACTATGGCTTGAATTTGACTTGACCGTGGCTTACTTTGCTTGACTCTGACTGTGAGTGCTTTGTTTGCCTACATTACTTTAAAATTGATAATAATTTGATACTTGACTCTGGAAAATGCATAAGAAAAATACACCAAATCCTAAAAAAAATGAATAAAAAACATGATTTGTCTCCTTATAAAGCTTCCATAGATAACGTTCTAATTAAAGCAGTTGTCAACAGACGCATTGTTTCAATTATTATTCTCCATTTAGCTTTTTTGTAATAAAGGTGCTGAGATAATGTTTCTAAACAACGCTCGTTTACTTCAAATTTGTAATTTAAATGGAGCGAGGTTGACGAACTTTATCAAAAGATTTATGGGATTTATTTTAATTTTAGGTTTATGTAAAATTTACGGTGGCAGGTCTGATTATTCAACGCGTGACAATGTTTAAGATTTTTTAAAACGTAACTTATAGGATAAGTAAAATGTTATACATACTAGTAAATAACGGAAATAATTGTAGTTTAATTTACTATGTAGCTTTTCAGTTAACAACTGAATTAGTGTGCATTTCGTGTGTGTCAGAGATTTTATTATATCTTCAAATCGCGAGTGAATCATTTTTGGATGATTTCAAATGGCGATTGAATCAGTTTTAATAGGCAAGCGTGCTCCATCGTGGCCCGCATCTTCGCGAGATGGCGGCCAAACGCAAGCCGTAGCAGTAGCCTAAGTATTTTTTTAAACGTTCCCATTTGGCATGCTTCCCATTTTCAACCAACTAAAAAAAAGAGTTAATCAATTAGACTGTATTTTCTTCAGAAAAAAGACTAAAGCATAGAAGTAGTGCTAATTTAGCATAAACGAGTTAAACATGTTACATTCTTTACTCATATGCCAAAATTGTTGTTAGCAGAACCAAACAGATATATTTTTGATAGGACGTCAATATGCAGGGTCGTACTATTCAAATGTAGGTAGAGGTACCTACTAGCCTTTTACAGGACCCTACTGTAAAAGGCTCCAAAGGTTACAAACAATTTGACAGACGGCTTTGTACGCTTTGTAAATCACGTGAAGGATTCTATGCTCTTTATTATTCTGTGGTATTTTCAATGGATTACAGTACAAAATGAAACTGTTTTGTATCACTGTATCAAGGCAGAGAAGACATAATAGCATACAATCAAGGTGTTGTATGCGTCATCATATTACTGCCAAACTGAAATAAGTATACAAAGTAAATGTTTCAGAGATATCCATGAGGTAGCGTCGTCCTTGGGTTTATTTTGCGAGGGACGTACCAGGTATTCAATAACTCTACCCTTCTCGTTTGTGACCTCGAACGGTGTTATTTTGAGCCTGTGCCTGTGAGGGTAACCACCTGTGCCCCATCCAGGAGTAACAAGAACTTACAAAATAATTGGGATTGGACTACGTACAAACGTATAAAAACATTAAGAACAAAAACCCAAAGAGTTTTATCGCAAAACAATGATATACCTACGTGTCTGAAACATTTTTGTTTTAATAATATCTTCGCTTGCTCCTCCTTATAGGGGTGTAGAGGTCCGCTAAGAAAGGATTTTGCGAAAGGGCCGGGGATAGGGGATCAAAAAGGGGGTTGAAAGTTATATGAAAAAATGCGTGCGAAGTCGCGGCCAACTGCTTATTTATTGATAAAAAGGCAGTTTACAAGTCAATAAAAATCGCTTAAAATGTGAGTTAATAACAAATAATTAAATAATAATCAATTTATTGACTAAATAAAAACAAACAAACAGATTCAGATTTATTTGATTCTTGCAAACAGATTAATTATTTACACTACAAATATAATAAATAAAATTAACCGGCCAACTGCAAGTCGGTAAAAAAATGGGATAAACACAAACAAACACAAAGGAAGACAAACTATAAAAATTGCACTAATGCATAGCATGTTTATATAATCTGAAGTTGAGACATCGGAAAGTTAAACACACGGAAGTTTCACGTGTTAATGATGTAACACGTGAATGTTTTACCGTAATATTAAAGTAAAAGAACTTGAATCCGACTGATGGTAAGTGGTAACGCTTATGGACACTGCAAAACTAGTGGTGCTGTCGATGCTTTTCCAGCCCAGATAAGTGTTTGTACCTATTTACTTGACTTAGTTTCCTTACCATTATAATAATTCAGTATCCTAAACTTCAGTTTGTTTCCTTGGGTATCCCGTAAACGTGCCACGGCCTTAAAACTCATCTCGCTCGAGGTCTCGCGACCGACCCTGGATTATCCCACCATTTCTGATGTAACCATGCCACAACTTAGGGCACTAATTCAGTCAGCGATGATTTACTGCTCCTATAACATTGCTCTGGCAATAAAATATTAGTATTTAAGACCCGTTTTACAAATGCATCGTAAAATTTTAGGTATCTTGATTTTAGGGTATGAAACGACAAAAAAACCGTTTGTCAAAACATGACAAATGTGGTGCAATAATCTTTGACCAAAATAATTGATTGGACGGGCCTAGAACGAGCGCATTTTTGAAGATTACAAAATGCGCGCCGGTGCTCACTTCGTTTCAGTCGGTCTCTAGCCGTAGGAAGTGCGACCCAAGACTATTGTTACACAGCACCTAATAGCACCTAATAGCACCTAATAGCACAGGATAAAAAACCCATTAAAAAAACTGCCCGAGATAATCTCGAGCGCGCTAGAATAGGGCCTGAACAGTAGAGTAAAGAAGGGTGTGAATGATGATAATACTTATAAAATTTAATTATGTACTTATCCCACGATCCTGAAATAAAATTCAAGACAGTAACGCTGCGCTTAATTTGACGACAATTTTGATCCACTAGATAAGTTTTTTTTTTTAAATATTTTAGTTTCAAATAGTCTAAATAAATAAAAATATTCAACAAAACATGCAAACAAATTCAAAATACTTAATAAGGTTGCAAAATAAAACAAGAATACCTACAGAAAAAAAATTGGTTGCAAAGACAGCAATTAAGCTTGGAGACCGACAGAAAAAGCGACCATAGCGGATAGAGTGCTTAGGGCGTGGTGTGGGTTCAAATTCTGCACTCTGTAAAAAATTTGAAAAAAAATAAAAAATATATCGTATATCCTAAAGTGTAAACAACACTTATATAATATACTAGCGGTCCGCCCCAGCTTCGCACAGGTATAGATTATAGCCTATGTCACCCGGGGATAGTGTAGGTTCCCAACAGTGTTTTTTTTTTCAAATCGTTTCAGTAGGTTCGGAGCCTATTCAATGTAAACAAACAAACAAACAATCACATCTTTCCTCTTTATAATATTAATATTCTTAGTGTAGATAATAAATATATAAAAAAAACTAAATAGGCAAAATTGGAAATATAAACTGTTGCTATGTTGAGCCCTTAAAAATATTTCCATAAAGGCTGACGCATTTTACGTGCTTTTTATAGATCAAGACATATCTGGGTCTCTACGTGTTTTCTTTCGTAACGAGATTTTTGCTCCGACATTAAGTAGGTAAACCCTTCATGACATAAATTACAAAGCTTGTATAACGTTTACGTACCGAGATTCTGAGACGTTTTTGAGGTTTATAGCTATTGTATTCATAAGATATTTACTACGTTTTACGAGTACGTTAGCCTATGAACTGATTTCTTCATCGTCATCATTTCAGCCACAGGACGTCCACTGCTGGACATAGGCAATCTCGAAAAGGGCTGGATGGAAGCAGCCTGCATCCAGCATTTTCCTGCAGTCTCTTTTAAGTCGTCCGTCAATCTTGAGAACGGACGTCCTATACGCTGCGCTTACCAAACCATGGTCTCCATTCGAGAACCTTTCGGCCCAATCGGCCATCATGTTCAGCGTGCTAAAATTTAAATTAAAATAATTTAAATTATAAATTTATATTTTCAGTATGTGTAATGCATTCAATTATATCCTTCGCTAAGCCTGTTATTTGTAATAGACGTGTAACCAGAATTTCTGAATGAATTATTCCCGTAATTTGTACTGCAGTATTATTAGGTGTACCCACGCGAGACGTAGCTAACGATTTATATGAACAATTTAGCCTCAAAATAACCGCTTTGTAAACCCGAACCCTTATTATCTAAGCTTGTCACAGTCGAGCGATCAAACCGTGTCACCAGCGTTTCCTTTACAGATGAAATAAGGCCGTGAGCGCATGGCCGGCAACGCGCCCTCACTCCGGACGGCCGCTCGTCTGCCGCCCACCTTATCTACTGTGAGTATTATGCTTACAGAATAAAAGCCTCGGGAACATGCTACGTAATTGTGTGATGAAAATGTTATCTCTTCTCTTTTTTAAGAATAAACTGCAGCGCGCCGTGGTTTCCATTTTTTTTCTCTTCTGTGGTTTCACCCACGTTATACCTATGTCCTCCTTAAAGCTACCTCCTTGGTAGCGACATTAACCTTAAATCTTTGACTTAGATGATTTTTTTTTTCTATTATCTATACTATATATACTAATATTATAAAGAGGAAAGAGTTGATTGTTTATTGTTTTTTTTGTTTGCATTGAACAGGCTCGGACACTACTTAACCGATTTGATAAATTCTTTCACTGTTGGGAAGCTACACTATCCCCGGGTGACATAGGCTATAATCTATACCCGTGCAAAGCTGGGGCGGATCGCTAGTTGTATATACAAGGACGTTTTACACCCTATAGGGTTTATACACTAAAAGGTATAAAAATAATAAGCCAAATAACATTTAAATTTAAATTTATAAAATTACTAGCGACCCGCGCGCCCGGCTTCGCACGGGTGTAATTTACGTGTGAAGCCGGGGCGGGTCGCTAGTTATATATATAAACCTTCCGTGAAAATGTATCTAACTGATGGTGAAAGCCGCATCAGAATCCGTTGCGTGGTTTAGGAGGAGTTAGCGGCCATACAGACATACAGACAGACAGACAGACACGTAAAGCGACTTCAATTTATACTATGTAGAGACTCTTTACATCTTACGTTTTATTTGTATGACCCGTAGTTTGATCCACATTGCTTAAAAAGCTAAACATTTTTGCGCTCACTTCACTCGCGCTTTTGTACCAGTTCTGTTTAATGTACTCGAGCTGCCTCCACCAGTTCTCTCTCTACCTGAAATTCTATATTTTTTCCAAATTGCGAAAATACGGGCTACAAAATTCTATACAGCCCAAGTGACACAAATCTACGCTAGTGAATTTCTGAATTCAGAAAATAATGAGGACGCCACTATCGCAAATAAATACCACACCGAAACAGCTAGTGAAAATTAAACACTGTTCAGTAGAAAACCCGACGGATTCTCTATTTTAAGCATTTAAAATACAAAATACCACTGCATTACCGACTTTAAGATAGAAGTTCACAAGGTGTCGCAGTTGTTTTTTTTTTTTTCATTTGTGTGTACAATTGTACGTACGACGTAGGTTTTTTTTTTTTTTCTTTTGTGTGTACATACTATGTAGGTGTTATAACCTACATTTGTTAACTAATTTACATGATTAGCGTTAAGTTTGCGAAATGGTCTATAAAAAATCATCAACATTGTCTTATACCTATCTAGTAGTTTTGGAACAGCTTAAATAGCACATACGAATAATTTTGAAGAGCACCTGTTAATTTTGCTATATCAATAATTGTATGCGATTGTTCATTAATTTTTGAGTCAGTTATTAGCGTTATTAGCGAGTCAGTTTATTGATATTTCTTGGATTTTCCTATGACATTTGACAGATAATAATGTCAAGCTCCGAAACGTGGATATTCGCCAAAGAACCAAAGTCAACGACATAGCTGTTAAAATTTGCATGTTGAAGTGGCAATGGGCAGGCCACATCGCTCGGAGAACCGATAACCGATGCGGAAGAAAGTTCTTGAGTGGAGACCACGAACCGGAAGACGCAGCGTAGATAGGCCTCCCACTAGATGGACCGACGACATAGTAAGAGTCGCTGGCATCCAGTGGATGCAAAAGGCAGGCTGTCGTTCAGTGTGGAGGTTAAAGGGGGAGGCCTATGTTCAGCAGTGGACGTCTTCTGGCTGATGATGATGATGATGATGAATGTCAAGCTCGATCCAAGCATTTATTTGCTATCACAGCTGCAATAACGTTATAAAAAGCTGAATGAAAAGAATGAACTCTGACCACATTCCCTGGATTTTGAATATAAGACTGTAACATAATATATTATAGCTGATATACTTCAGTTATACCTATATTAAAATATTTTTTTTATTCACAGCTCTCGGAGCAAGTAAATGCTTGGAGCGAGTTTATTTTATGTCATAGGTGGCAAACAAGCAGACGGGCTGCCTGATGGTAAGCAGTCACCGTTATCTATGGACGGTACTTGTAACACCAGAGGCATCACAACTATGTTACCGACCTTTTGAGAATCTTTTCTCGCCTTTTAAAGAACCCCTTGTTGTAGCTTTTCGGAGTTTAGTTTTGTTTCTACTCTTTTATGTCACCCAGGGGCCTTACAGCTAACTCTTAACGCGGGCTTGAATTAGCGCTGGAACAGCGCAGTTCGCACAATCACACGAACGTGAACCTTAACGCGCCGAGATACAGTTTGCGGTCGCGCAACTTTTCTCATCACCTAAATAGAATCGATAAAGCAGGTAGGAGGCCGATGTTCAGCAGTGGACGTCTTCTGGCTGATGATGATGATGATGATGATGATGATGATGATGACGATGATGAGGTATCCGTAAGGCCCCAGTACACGTAAGATCCACGCCTCGCACTCACATAACGTAAGGTCTTTTGTTGTTTAACCCACAGTATTGTTACAGATGCGTCACTGAACGTCGTCCCGTCTTTCAACTCGACAATAATAGCGCCTTAACAATGAACTCGACGGAACTTGCCGACGTCAACCGTTCCACTACCATAGTAACCATCGGAACCAGCTTCATTAGGCAATGGTGAGTCTGGAAACTAAACACTTCAATAAAACACGTGTGTCCTAATGTTACATTTTTTTTAAAGGCCCGGCGCACTCCACACTTTAATTATGAAACTACAAGTAGCCGACTTGTCGGACCTGCCGCGCGATACACAGAGATAACGCGATACACAGAGATAACGCGATAGACAGAGAGGCAACTTCTAGGTTAATATAGCTGTAGGCAGTTAGCGCTGGCACGTCCTGAATTGCCCTTTATTGTGTAGTAGCAAGAGTCGCTATTGATTTAAATGACTTTGCGGAATAAATCTTCTGTAGTTGTACTTATAAGTATGTATTCTGTGCCCAAACTAAGCAAACTTGCAAACACAAATGTTCTGCACATGAATGTTTGCTCTAGGTGGGAATCGAACCCACGCCCCCAAGCGCAAAAGGCAGGTTTACTACCAACTGGGCCAGTGCTACTATGAAAAATATAGAAAATGGTCATTGGCACTCGACAAAGGGTATGAAACAGCTGTTTTTTTTGTGATTTCAGGGTTGGTCCCATAGTAAAAGTTGTTCATAATGATGAGTACAATGACCTACTTTCAGCTTAGTAGAGTCTATATACGTTAACCTGTATAATTATAGATTTTGCAATGACGCAATATTCCATAGCAGACCAGAAGACGTGTCAAAAGAGAAAACTTTTTAATCTATACTAATCTATGCTTAATATTACAAATAGGAAAGATTTGTATGTGAGTATGTTTGTAACGAATTGGCCCAAAAAGTACTGGACTGACTTTAAACATTCTTTCACTGTTGGTAAGCTACACTTCTCTCTTTATCTCTTCTCTTTTTTAAGAATAAACTGCAGCGCGCCGTTGTTTCACCCACAGAAAAGAGAAAACAATTTTTTTTTCTCTTAGTGGTTTCACCCACGTTATACATATATCATCCTTAAAGCTACCTCCTTGGTAGCGACATTAACCTTCAATCTTTGACTTAGATGATTTTTTTTTTCTATTATCTATACTAATATTATAAAGAGGAAAGATTTGATTGTTTGTTTGTTTTTTTGTTTTCATTGAATAGGCTCCGAAACTACTGAACCGATTTGATACATTATTTCACTGTTGGGAAGCTACACTATCCTCGGATGACATAGGCTATTATCTATACCCGTGCGAAGCTGGGGCGAACCGCTAGTTTTACATATAGGAACAAATTTCAAATTCCATTGAAGGACCGAAAGATTTCGTGCCATTATTTACTAGCTTGCATATTTGATATAACTACTTCTACGACACTTAAAATTCTCAGAAGAGTACCAGAACGGTAGAACGTCCCTCTAACATTTTCTACGTTAGAAACGTTACTGAATATTAAATCTTACGAGCGACGTTACGAGGACTTGGTACACTAAATTTTGGTTTATGTGAATAATACAATAGATGCTAGACAGTTTACGGCAATGGAGAACAAACGTGCAGCGGAGGGATCGATTTACTACCGGTATGATCAAAGATCTTTTGCAGAATAGACACAACTTTGCATGTCTGGTCTGTTAAATGGCGATATTAGAGCCCTCCGCACTCGGCTATCTCCCTTGCGCGTTTCAACATTTTGAAGATAAAAAACCGGACAAGTGCGAGTAGGACTCGTGCTCTGAGGGTTCCGTTAGATGGAACGCACGAGTCATATTCGTACTTGTCCGGTTTTTTTATGTGCCTTTGGAATAGACTTATAGTAAATGAGGTACAATTTCGAATAGCGTAATCCGAAACACAACTGGTACGTCGCTTTGACTTTTCAGTCTGCGATGGCCTGATATTTCATTTTAAATTAAGAAATAACATCGTACTAAAGACCTAAAAGTCCTAAAGCTACAATATAGTGGAACAAAATGTTTCATAATCCGACTAACAGCTGTAACATAGTAGCACAATGTTCACTGTTAGACGTTTAAACATCTGGACATGAAACAATCAACCAATTGTTTTTATCATAATCAGCGACTATTGACGCGTTACAGACACACAAGTTGAGTTTTTTTTATTCTCGCCTTTCTTTATATCACTCTCTAAGGTCTCTTTTGATCAATAAGCTATCGGAGAGGTAAAAAAGCTAATGAAGTGATTAGTAAAAAATATAATAATTATGAAAAAATATAAATAATTTTGTAATACTTACGTATACTCGTATACTAAAAATATATATATAATCCGGCTAATAAATCTAAATTCAGCTGCAAAATTTTACCCATAAATTTACAATACAAGTTAAATAAAATCTAAATTGAAGCTAATTGTAAAAAGATAAAAATGTTTTTTTTTTCTTTTTCATTGGTCTCTCCGATAATATCGCAGATTATCAAATCAAATAAAATCAAATTTGCTTGTTTGTCAATCTTACTTCAGGTCCAGTGGTTTATATGACTAAGGTCTACGGTAGTGCAGCACAATCATCTACGACAGCGCTACGCAGGCTTATACCCTGGAGATTACCGCCCTAGCTAATACAAGTCTAAAGCGGCTCAAACTGGTTCAAACCAGATTAGTTGCGTGAAAATGGACCTTATGTGTAGATTAGTGCTTTGTGTTAGTGCTCATTTGTAGGGTGAATAGATTGAACATGGACATTGTGTAGGGCCTTTGGTAGTTCATGGCCTCGAAAAGGATCAAGCTGTGGTTGAAACGATTCAATTCTGTATTAAACTGTGCCAAAGATTAATATAGATTTATAAAACAAAGTTAACGGGCTAGTGCTTTAGACCAAAATAAATGAATGAACGGGCCCAGTAGAAGCGCATTTTTGAAGATAACAAAATGAGCGCCGGCTCTCATTTCGTTTCAGTCGGTCTCTAGCCGTAGGAAGTGCAACACGTGTCTATTGTTACGTGATAACGAAGCATCTGACAAAATTATGCATTCATATGCTTTTTTGAAGTGAAAGCTTCTTTAGGCACGTTGGGCACTTTTCGGGATGAAGAAAAAGCACGGTACTAGCGTGACCGTCACGATTAGATACTCGCTCGGGTAAAGTCGGCTCGAGTCGAGTAAGGGAGCGAGAGAGATTTATAGTCAACCTTGATGAATTTTTCACTTCTGTCGTGTGAGCACACAAAACACGAGTGAATCGGTTTCTGCTAGGCTAGCGTGCTCCACCGTAGACCGCATCATCGCCTTACATCAGGCGAGTTAGTGGATAAACGCAAGCCTATTATTAAATAAAAATAAACAATATTTTTACGCGATATCAATGATCTCCTTTCGGACTGGTAAAACCGTTCCGTGTAACCCTGTACAAATAAAAAGACGCAATAAAATTATCTTATTTTTTACTTATATTCCCAAACAAACCATAATGATTAACAGGAAAACGAGATATCTCATCAATCTTCTAATTTTGTTTGAAAAAACTTTCCGAAGTTTGGAAACATGAGCTAATTAAAAAGTTGTTTGCTCCATAAATATTTTAATACTCTTTTAATTAAATGGGTATAGTAAAACAATATCAACACTGTTTTTTTAGGGTTCCGTACCTCAAAAGGAAAAAAACGGAACCCTTATAGGATCACTTCGTTGTCCGTCTGTCTTTCTGTCTGTCCGTCTGTCAAGACCCTTTTTCTCAAGAACGCGTAAAGGTAGCAAGTTGAAATTTATACTAATTACTTGGGTCTACAGTTTCTTTCGGCTGTAAAAAAATAAAAGTTGTAAATCAAAGCAATCAAAAGATATGAACGTTTATGTCGTATATTTTGCGATTTCACAGGGGAATCAAAACCTATAGGGTACTTCCCGTTGACCTAGAATCATGAAATTTGGCAAGAGGCAAGGTCTCATAGTACATATATAGGAATAAATCCGAAAATTATAAATTTGAAGTTATTTCATTTAAAAATAATTATTTTGCTATTACAAACTTACATTTTGTAGTTGGAATGTATGGAAGAACCTTATTGTCAACTACAAACTTAAGTTTGTCTTTCAATATTTTAACTTCAGTTAGTTTTTTTTTGTCTCGCGCTCTGAGGGTTCCGTTATGTCGTATATTTAGCGATTTCACAGGGGAATCAAAACCTATAGGGTACTTCCCGTTGACCTAGAATCATGAAATTTGGCAAGAGGCAAGGTCTCATAGTACATATATAGGAATAAATCCGAAAATTATAAATTTGAAGTTATTTCATTTAAAAATAATTATTTTGCTATTACAAACTTACATTTTGTAGTTGGAATGTATGGAAGAACCTTATTGTCAACTACAAACTTAAGTTTGTCTTTCAATATTTTAACTTCAGTTAGTTTTTTTTTGTCTCGCGCTCTGAGGGTTCCGTTATGTCGTATATTTAGCGATTTCACAGGGGAATCAAAACCTATAGGGTACTTCCCGTTGACCTAGAATCATGAAATTGGCAAGAGGCAAGGTCTCATAGTTCATATATAGGAATAAATCCGAATGTTATAAATTTGAAGTTATATCATTTAAAAATAATTATTTTGCTATTACAAACTTACATTTTGTAGTTGGAATATATGGAAGAACCTTATTGTCAACTACAAACTTAAGTTTGTCTCAATATTTTAACTTCAGTTAGTTTTTTTTTTGGTCTCGCGCTCTGAGGGTTCCTTCTAACGGAACCCTCAGAGCACGAGTCCTACTCGTACTTGTCCGGTTTTTTTTACTTTTAGTAATTAACAGACATTTTGATTAACAATGACTAAATTTTTTTTCATAATCACTCAGCTTGCTATTATAGTAGTATATAATTTGCCCTTTTGTAATAGTATATATTTTGCTGTATAAGAACCGACAATCGTTGGGGTGGATGGATTCTTACGAATTATACAATTCGGCAGCAAGTAACTTGATTGAATAAACAAGGTGTATGATGTCGTTTGTTTTTGAGAATAAGCCCAATGAACGCATATTTTATTACAGGCTCTACCATAACTGATTGATATTTAAACGTATATTTTTGTTTACCAGGAAATTAACAAAACTAAAGCAGCGAACGTGCCTTCCAAGCGGGGGGTACCAGGAGTGCTCCGGGGGTTACTTCGTGGCTAATGGAACGAACTACACAGATATTTACTACTTTAATACCACGGCCGAGAATATACTTATTACTGACGGACTGGTAAGTACTTGTATAATAACAGCCAAGATATAATGTAGACGTGGAGTGTGGACAAGTGATATAACTATTGAGGTGAAATGTGTCTTTTTGTGTCGTTTCCAAAACTCCATAGAAGCCTTTAAAAAAAAGTTTAACTTTTTACTTGGACTTGATCGTGACTTACTTTGCTGGCGTTTGACCGTGACTATGACTTGTTTTTTTTAATGGCAAGTGCCTTTTTCAACTAAACAAAATACAAGCAACACACAACAAAACACACGGTTAAGGTCTAAAAACAATCCAAATGCTCAAGCTCACTACCAGTACCAGTGGCGTACCCAGCATGCTTACGGAATTATGCCATGCTTGGACCATATATATTTTACTAAAACTTTTATATATTAAAATACCTATCACTGGCAAATGCGCAAAACGAGTGATGCCAAAATCTTCTCAACAAAAAAGAATAGCCCAATTTTTATTATGAATCAATTGTCAAAATCTAACTTTTCACCCGTCCTGTAAGATCTCTATGCGGTTGTGTTGTGAGCACGGAATACTATCACTCCTAGGTCGTGAGGTCCATGGTGACTGAAAATCGCAAACTATTTTGCCCTTACCACATTGTTAATTAGGTAAAACTAATAGGAAAACAAATAAGAAGAAAAAAGTAATACGTAGATTACTTTTTAAGCTCGGAGTCCCCATATTTGTATGCAAATACTGACTCACCTTGCATATAAAACTAAAACTTTTGAAAACTAGGGAAAAGGAAAACAAGATATGTTGCGTTGTTGTTTAGGGCACCTTCGTGCTATTGTTTACCTTGCGACAGGTAATCGATTAGGCATCGACGCGAGTATGTCAGGGCTACACTACTAGAACTGTATACATTCCCCTCTTGCTAACCGTGGACATAGGCAAGGAGGAATTGCACGGGGCGTGTTGCCCCCAAAACTATATTTACCTACCTGATGGTGCCCGTTTTCTAAACTACAACTTTAATAAATAAGCCGGTCAATTGCGAGTCGGGCTCGCGCACTGAGTGTTCCGTACCACTACAAAATACAATTATAATCAATAAAAAAATCGACTTCAAAATTTGATAATGAGAGTTCTATGTTATTTCGATTCTGTGGAGCAAACACTACTTGTTGTTGTACACATGGGAGCAAATACATAGGAAATTAATTCCTGAGCTTACCTATCATAAAATAAGATACATTTTAGAAATACCAAAAAGCAATTTAAATGCCAAATGCGTGATGATAATACCAAATTTAGCTTTAATCAATTAGTCTGAGCAATAAAAAAAATCACAAGTTTGCTCTCAACAATTTTAACCAAAGGTAAGCTCAAAACTGACCACAAAAGAAAGAAACAGAAAGCGACCACCGGGCAGACCACCAGCCCGCCCGCAAGAGGACATCACTAAGGCAGCAGTAAACCAGTGGACAAGATTGGCACATGACCGGAAAAAATGGCAAAAAAAATATGAAAACTTGAAAGAGGAGACTTGTACCAACAGTGAGTGGAAAATGGTTGATGATAATGAATCTAAATCAGCAGTAAAGACTAAAGATTACATAATTTTTATTACGGTTTTACCTTACCTCTGGTTAAAACATTGAGTGCTGTCCCAAAATCCACAGTTTTGATAATCTTTGTGCAAAGATATATTTACCTTACCGATGGGGAAGAAAGGTTCTTGAGTGGAGACCACGAACCGGAAAATGCATAGGTAGGCCTCCCACTAGATGGACCGACGACATAGCGAGAGTCGCTGGCATCCAGTGGATGCAAAAAGCAGGCTGTCATTCAGTGTGGAGGTTAAAGGGGAAGGCTTATGTTCAGCAGTGGATGTCTTCTGGCTGATTATGATGATGATGATATTAACCTTTAGTTTTCTATAGCAGCCAGTGTTGCCCCCGTTCCCGCTATGGCTGGCAGTTATCATCGCGGCATGTCTCTTGCTGGTCATCCTGCTGACGGTGGGCGGCAACGTACTGGTGCTGCTTGCTTTCATCGTGGACCGCGCCATCCGCCAGCCCAGCAACTACTTCATAGCCTCGCTGGCTGCCACTGACCTGCTCATTGGTAACTTTCTTGTACCATTACTTTATTATTGTATCGGGTTATTCAAAACGGACAAGATTGGCTGGGCAGTGACTTGGAACTCATATTATTCATCATTATAAACAATTTTTTAAATTTAACTAACCCTGAAATTACTATAAGACTCAGCATCTCTTCTCTTCTATATTTTCAAGGAAGGTTTATAAATATAACTAGCGACTTGCCCCGGTTTCGCACGTAGATTACACCCGTGCAAAGCTGGGCGGGCGGGTCGCTAGTTTTTAATAAATTCATCACGAATGTATTTTTTTTTTTGGAAACAGCTGATTGTTTTTACAAGCTATTATTTAACTTGCAATGTACGTATGTAACTATGTTTGTTCGGGTAGAATCTTGCAACTCAATTTTGAAGCAGATATCTTCAACCGATTGAGTTGAAATTTGGCAAACCTATGTAAGTTCGGTGACATTGCAATGTTATGGTACCTTTGAGCTGGAGACAAAAGGTGGCCATAGGAACTCCTAAATGAAACGACGCAACCCCGTCGAGTTCTGGTTCATTGGATTTGTCTTCCCAAGAACTTTGGTCCTAGATGATAAATTCAATATTCATAATACAAGATAGTGGACAAAAGTTCACCAAATAAAAGGGTTTGCTGAGAAGAATACGAAAATTTGTATTTAATTTATTTATTTATTTATTTAATTAATAAAGCTTATTTTTGTTCTTTCAACGATCCAGTTAAGGCCGATAAGGCCAGTTGTTTCAAGTTTTTTTTTTTAATCCTTTGCTAGTAATTTCTGGTGTGCCAATAAATATTTTTCTATATGAGTAATCTAACTATGTGCTCAAAAGCAAACTTTTAGTGTACAATCTGGAGCTGCAGTGGGAATTTACAACATCTAAATACCTACAGCAACTAGCTAAAGCAATCTTTTAGCTCAAAATAATGTACCATTTTCATTACGGACTGCTTCAATTAGCTATAAGCATGATTATTTGAACATAGGCCTCCCCCTTTAACCTCCACACTGAACGACAGCCTGCCTTTTGCATCCACTGGATGCCAGCGACTCTTGCTATGTCGTCGGTCCATCTAGTGGGAGGTCTACCTACGGTTAAAGGCCTATGTTCAGCAGTGGACGTCTTCTGGCTGATGATGATGATGATGATTATTTGAAGTTGCTGTTTAGATCCCTTTTGAATATTGGAGTAAAAGCACCAATTTACCGCAGTAACTCTGTATATCCGTAAACAAATCGCTAATGGTGCGTTTGACATTTCAAACAAAATAGAACAAAGGTTTACTAAAGCTCAATTATACCTATTCTCTTTTGTCTCCAGGTACTCTGTCTCTTCCATTCTACACTGACTACGTACTTAAAGGATATTGGCATCTTGGGCCGTTACTGTGTGACCTTTGGCTCTCAGTTGACTACACAGTATGTCTCGTCTCACAATACACAGTACTACTGATCACAGTCGATCGGTTCTGTAGCGTGAAGATAGCAGCGAGGTACCGAGCCTGGCGCACCAAAAACAGAGTCATATGGATGGTCACTGTCACCTGGATTATACCGGCGTTACTGTTCTTCACAACCATATTTGGATGGGAGCATTTTGTGGGTTTCCGGGATTTACAAGAAGGAGAATGTGCGGTACAGTTTTTGAAAGATCCGATCTTCAACACTGCACTCATTATTGGATATTATTGGACAACACTTTTTGTACTAATTTTTCTATATACTGGAATTTTTAAGACAGCTTATGAAATGCAGAAGAAAAGTGAAGCGAGGCAAAGAAAAATGCAATCTATGGTAGCTTTGAGTGCTGGGGTTATGTCAGGTATGGCAGGACGAGCTGCAGGCATGGCAGCTTTGTCCAAAGCTACTATTTCCAGTGAAAATCAGTTAAAGGTGTCAGAATCCGTATGTAAAGACTCGTCATCGAAAGGAGCTTTGGCAGCCCCGTTGCTCAACTTAGGTGGTTCTACAGATTCTAATTCCAGTCAAAAATCTTCAGCTCATAAAAGCAGTACAACTGCAACAGGTACTTCTACTACAGCTGAATCAGAAGGTGATAAGAAGGAAGATCAAGTAGAAGCGGAAAGGTCAAGTAGTCCCGCTTTCGATTCAGACGAAGAAAGTGTTACAACGGCAAACCCAAAAAAGCGACCATCTATTGCCAATTTAGTGATGCAAACGGGAACTTTGCAATTACTTAACAATATGCGGTTCAACAGTGGAATGCTTGTAAAGCCAGATACGAAACATCGAACTCCATTGATTAAAAATGAGTTGGACAAAACAAAAACATCATTATCACTGATATCAGAAAAAAGTTTACTTGATTCGGGCAATATTGATACTTCACAACACTCCACCACCACTCCAACACCAGTGCCTACTATTCCACATGCAACAACTAGTTTTGCGTCTTCTCTATCTTCTGGTATGGCCACACCATCCGATCAAAGAGAAGTGGCGACCACAATAGCTCAAAGAATAATACCTCCTCCAACGGAATTTAGGTGCAGTCCACCCGTTTCGGAAAGTCCACCGTCTGTTTCAGAGTCTTCTAGGACAAGAACAGTAAGAGTTATGAAAATTGATGGAACATCATACGATATTCTTGTTGGAATGGATGGAGCTGATATGAGATATATGGATGAAAGCTCCGTTATTTTGGCTTCACCAACATTTGAAAGTCCACCATCTTCCATGACCTTCCCCACTGCAACAGAACCTTCATCACCACAAACTTTAAATTCAAACAACGTTACTGGCACGCCATTATTACAAGCTGCGCTAATAAGAGCAACGGCTGAAGCTCAAACTACGCAACCAAAAAATAATATTTCACCCCCTCTAAAAGTGAATACAGAGGTAAGTATAACTCCAGGAGAGCGACCAAAACCTAAGATCACTCTCGTATCAACCTCTTCAAATGACAATAAGCCGCAATCTACGAAGCCAAACGAGGCCAACGTGTCCCCATTGAAGTTAAATGCAGCAATAAGTCCAGCGGTTGAGAATAGCGACGTATCGAGCACTGTAGTAAGTGGGTCAGGCCGCGGCGATTCCAGAAAAGAGTTTGTTAAAAACATCGGGAAAAAATTAAAAGTTAAACGGTCGAAGCGAGAAGGTCTGTTTGCGGGTCGTCAGAAGTCTAAATCAGAAAACCGAGCTAGAAAAGCGTTTCGAACGATATCGTTTATTCTGGGTGCTTTCGTCGTTTGTTGGACTCCATACCATATCCTGGCGTTAGTCGAAGGTTTTTGTACGAATCCACCTTGCATCAACAAGCATATTTACATGTTTTCATACTTTTTATGCTATGCTAATAGTCCTATCAATCCGTTTTGCTACGCATTAGCGAATCAGCAGTTCAAGAAGACATTTACACGGCTCCTCCGCGGTGACTTCCACATCACCTAGTCCATGTATGTAGGTCGCAGGTAAGATGATGCTGCGACAAGGTGGTTCAGTGCATGTGCAGCTGTTGACACGCACAATATACTGAATGGGAAATACTTCATCATTATTTATCTTACAAATACAATAAATAGAATTACAACTTCATAGTAAAGCTTTTGATGGATAGTAATGGTTCGAGTGAGTAGGATATACATGTATGTAAATGTATAGTGATATAGATTTGTATAATGAACATGCATTTGTATTGGACGAGTAAATGCAAGATATTTTTAATGTTTTAACGTCGTCTAAATGTTCAGAACTGACAATAATTGTTAGAGTTATGTAAATAAATGTTAGATATAAAGTTCTTCATATTTCTAGTCAAAACGTTTGTGTATCTATAAATAAGTGTTATAGATAAAAAATATATGTAGTTACTTAGATTTATCTCTAGCGTCAAAGACGTATTTCTATAAATAGGAGTATATTTTATAAGAAAATCAACAGTATCTTGAAATTTTGTGTGATGATGAATGTTTATATATTTTGTTTCAAATTGTACTAAATTTATATTGAGTATTTTGTTTTTAATTTAATTTCGTCGTAACTTAAAGCGGTAAATATTTTTAACCCCGATCTACGTGCTTCGAATTAAAATGACTTCTGAATTATTCATCGTCACATAAAATTAATTACTACAATACGCTTAAAAGCTTTCAGTCTTGAGCCCTGGCTAAAGTTTTTCAGCGTTAAATATAGTCAATTATCAATTTCATATCCATAAATTGTAAATAGTTATTGTTGGCCTAAGTTTATTTAGTTTCAGTTTTTCCTATTAATTTGTATTTTTATTGTAAAGGATTAAAATACCTATAATACACTTGTGTACTTCAATTTTCACAAGATTATTTGTGAAAAATTATAGCAAGTATAAATTACGATAAGAAAAACAATAATTCAATCAATTTAATCAAATACAAAACAAGACAAAAATGGTTATATTGATCTAGGTTGTAGCGTAAATATAAGTATACAAAATTGTATTTACTACTAGTGAAAGTTTAACGACTTCCTTAATTTAAACCATATTTTTTATAAGTTTCTGGAGGTGAAATGAAAGACGAAAGTGAAATTACTTAGATATAACATTACTGCAGTTAAGTAAGTATACCTACAAAATATAATCTAGTGCATGCATAATGCAATGTAGAATATTAAGTTTTATTTTAGAACTTTTATAAATAGCTGTTATTTTTTTATATACTTGTAATAAATAGATTATTGATTATTTCGTAATTAGATTACTTATGTTTTATAATTTAAAGCACATTAATTCACATTTAATATTTTGTATTTTACAGTTATTATATAAAATCATTGTCTTTACCAATAATTATTATTAACTAATTATGGTCAGTATTTATTTTAATTATCCTTCGTACTCATTAGTATGTAGTTATTTATATCAATGTAACGTTTCACCTTAGTAAAGTGTCAATAATAATACATTTAAACATGTTACATGCAACGTCTGCCGTAAGCATAAAACATATTTTTTATCGCGTGGACGTCCCCGTTTGTGCACCAACTCACCTATTGGTAAGCGATAGTGTGGTCGAAGATAAAGTTTTGCAATATTATTCCCGTTCCTACCCCACTCTTGTTCACATTCATCTGGAGTTTCACTCCCGTATCCAAATATTGATTTTGTTGCCCTCGACTTCGAAAACAATTTTACTTCCCTAATTCACAATTTGTAATTTTCCTTGCCGTAAAATCTCTACAATGTATCTGCATAATGCTATTCGAAACTGCTCACCTAAATCCTTATTTTGTCACTAATAACTTTTTATTTATCTATAGCAATTAAATCGTGACTTTGTAAGTCTTATTTCAATAAATCCTGATTTTTTTAAACCAATCTTTCTTTTACTTCAGAAACACAGGACTTTGAATATAATTTTTTAAATGATTCTATTTGTCAAATTATTGTGTAATTTTGAAACTATATCCTGAATGCGTGGTGTTATTTAGTTGGTTCTTTTGGCTTGTTTACGTTATGTAATGCAAGGTACATCATATTAGTGTTCAAGAAATAATATAATATAAAATGTCTAAGGCTTCAAAAAAAGGCTTGTCCTACAAATTCAAAACTTAACCACATTTTATACTTTTAATTAATACCTATCTAATACCGTCTCTTGATTAGCAAATGTTTTCAATCTTGATCGTTAAGTTAATCCATGGCTGATTACCCTTTTTAATTATGAATCTATTTGCCAAATTTCAAGTTTCTAGCTTTTTTACCTATCTAGTTTCTGAAATTTTGTGACGAGTGTGTGGTATTTAATTTTTATTACCTACATTAAAAATAATTATTATACGAGTATTAATTTATACAAAAGCTTTGTATACTGTATTTTAGGTAACAAAATGTTTATGTCAAACAAATTTAAATAAAATAGTGAATAGATGTTATGTTCTTTTATTAATCAGACGAAAAATGATGGTTCTGTCATTGTTTGTGACAAAATTTTGAAATTTGTATTCAGGGTGTGCTATTAAGTCTTCTGTGGCTAAAGGCAAATTTATATCAATACCTCCCAAACACTTGAATTTACTTCTCTACACGCCAGGGGGTTGCTTGCAGGCACCAAGCGAGCAATGCAGCTGGTTTCAAATAATCTAGAAGATTTTGTTTCTCTAAAGGAATATCCAGGCGATCGCTCTCTACGCAATGCAAGGCATCTAAGTCATCATCATCATCAGCCAAAAGACGTCCACTGCTGAACATAGGTCTCCCCCTTTAACCTCCACACTGAACGAAAACTTGCCATCTGCATCCACTGGATGCCCGCGACTCTCACAATGTCGTCGGTCCATCTATTTCCGGAGGCTTACCTACGCTGCGTCTTCCAGTTCGTGGTCACCACTCAAGAACTTTTCTTCCCCATCGGTTATCGGTTCTTCGAGCGACGTGGCCTGCCCATTGCCATTTCAGCTTGCAAATTTTAACAGACCCAGACGGTGACTCTGGATCTTTGGCGAATATCCACGTTCCGGATTCTATCGCGCAAAGAAAATCCGTGCATAGCTCTCTCCATCGTCCGCTGTGTGACTCTGAATTTTTCCAAAAGACAATCAGTTAAGGGCCACGTCTCATCTAATCTTCATCGTCGGCATCTAAGTAAATTCCATGTAATTTTACTGGAAAACTCACCAACAAATCTGTTAGTAATCAGCAATCAAAACGAACAAAGCCGTAATTTGTCTCAGGAGGCACTATCGTGACGAAATCCATTAGAATGGAAGCCGAAACCGAAAATAGCCGAAGGCCTACTGTCTCCGAGGCCGAACTTGATCAACTTTCGCGATTTATTTCGTATTAGAACGGCGTCTAACTTAGTTATTATCATGATCAATTCCATTGTCGATTGTCATCATCGATTTTTTATTCATTGTAACTTTTTACATGTTGATTCAGCAAAAGTACGCAAAATCAAAAGAGCTCATGTTAAGTAATGTTTTTTAAACAACAGTGGTAAATGAGCAGACTTATACCTCACGTGATGCTTATCAGTTACCGCCATTTATTCAAAGTTATTTATTACTCCATAAAAATACTTACATAAATAATTTTGTGACCCTAGAATGTAGTTATTCTAAGATTGTGTTGCTATTCCCCAAACTGGGTGCAATGAAGTACCCATATCTTGGAGATTAGGCCTAACCAACAAATTGCCGATAACCGATGGGGAAGAAAGTATCTGGAGTGGAGACCACGAACCGGAAGACGCAGCGTTGGTAGCCCTCCCACTAGATGGACCGACGACATTATGAGAGTCACGGGCATCCAGTAGTTGCAGAAAGCAGGCTGTCAGGGGGAGGCCTATGTTCAGAAGTGGACGTCTTCTGGCTGATGATGATGATGATGAACAAATTGTTAACATCCAGTAGTACAAATAGCTATTCAATCTTACAACAATTCTTATTATAATTTAATCTCAAAACAGGTCATATAATTGTTAATAATTTGATTTTATACGTCATTATCATTAGCCAGGTCACGTCCACTTCTGGATGTAGGCTATTTTATTTCAATAGCATTTACAAATTATTTCTATTGCTAAATTATTCATAAATCTATGTCCACTAAATTAAAGTCTATTATTATGGTCTATGTAGAATGCTTCAAGTTTATTAACTAGTTTTAACTTGCTAACTGTTTCTGAAATTATAACGATGTCTATTGGTAAACGGATCTCTATCCATGTTGACTTTCGCCTTCATGCGACTAAACTCGATTGGGATGTGTTTACAAGTGAAGCAAAGGCCTCGTATTTAAAGACGCGGGGCGTCAAGCGGTGCGTAGAGTAGCGTGTCGTGAGTAACACGTTACAGCAGGTACTATCGCGTGGAACACCAAATGCTTCTGCATGAGCACTCCCATACATGGTCATACGTTTGAATGCCCCATTCAAGTCATCAAGTGGATGTGCTCTACTCACAATGAATTAATTTATTTTATTCTCGCCTTTCTTCCGAATCACCATTGAAATCTTGTGTTATATGTCGTCTAGCCGTTGTTTCTCTCGCGTAGGTATTTTGATAATACTGTGCAATTGAACAAACTTTGGCAATTTTGTGTTTGCTTTTACGGAAACTATATTGCTATTGAGAAAAGGTAGAGAATGGAATAAACTCAAAGCAGTCTTCGTGTAAGTAAATTGTGTGTAGATTTCTCGCAGGTATGAAAGCTCCGTTAGTTCCACAGACCTTGTATTTTTTGCTTTAACCTAAATCTATGGTTAGTTCGCAGGTTGATGCATTCAACGCAATGGGTGGTTTTATAAAACCATAGAAATTGCTATTTAGAGTGTTTTTTGCTTAGACCGCATGCAAACGCGCCAGTAGTGTACAGATCTGATTGCATAAATAATGCAGACACGCCGTTCGACACCCCGCGCTAATTCTGCGTTTCCAAAAACGAGGCTTAAACTACCAGCGTGAAGCGTTAAATTGCTAGGCACACTGTATCCAGGGCAGTGGTACGAACGTTGGCGACAGGCCGATACAAATCGATACTGATATATAGACATCGAACGGATTTCACCTATACCCGACTTCCTCTGAAGGAGGAAAATGTTTTTTCGGGTGCATGTATGTTTGCATGACCCTTGCTGTTCTATAATGCTTAATTTCGTCATCATCATTTCAGCCGTAGGACGTCCACTGCTGGACATAGGCCTCCCCCATCGATCTCCAAAAGGGCCGGTTGGATGCTTAATTTAGGGTTTTGTTATTAATGTAGGTAAGTTAATTACACTTTAACTAAAATAAAAATGAAGTAGTTGTCCATATGGTAAAGTACCAAGAACACTGGCTGCATTCCCGTGTTGAATAGCCAAAGAAATGATATGCGCTAGGAATAAGCCTATTTTTTTAAATAACCCTATGGACTAAATGTTTCGATCACGAGCAGCATGAATATCTTCGTATAGACTCGATATCAGCATACTTGCGCCGCTTGGCGTCTTCTGCGGCCACCAGATTACATCTTCAAAGAAATATTTTGAAATGCGAGCTAGTTTCATTTTATTCATCGTTGTCATAAGCAATTTTATTATTATGACTCTTTATTTCGATACAGTCACGGGTCTAGCCCGGACCTTTGAGAAGCATTGGTGGGGCTGAAGCCAACACCAAGTGTTTATTTTTTATTTAGGAATAAGCTTGCGTTTGACTGCCAACTCGCCTGATGCTAAGCGATAATGTGGTCTACGATGGAGGACGCTTGCCTAGAAGGTTTCTTCTAGGCAAGCGATTCTCGATTCACTCTTGATTTGAAGACACCCAGATTGTAACTACCGGGAAACATACTTATCTTCGAATTTTCATATAGATCGGATTAATGGTATGCAATGGTAATCGCAAATAAATATACAAGCATACAAACTCAGAAACAAGCATACACGCTGATTCCATAGACTCTGTGACCTTTTTTTACTATATTCGTCCAATTACATCACCTTTTTAAATATACCTATAATAATAATAATAATAATAATAATAATAAGTGTGAGTGGCGACACCGCGTACCCCGATTCCATGGGTCTAAAACCCCAGAGACCCAGACCCCTGGCTTGCCTTAACCGGCCGTCTGGGGGTGGAAACAGCAAGAGCTAAGAACCTAAGCTCCAGGGTGGAAGTGTTAAAGGGCATAACGCCGCTAGTAGCTCTTAGTGAAAGTGCAGCACACCTCTCGACACCCTAAGCCACCCACGTCAATGTTGCCCTTCCAGTGCCAATATGCGGCAGCCATTATGGGGGGCCCATTTAGTGAGTGGCAAGTCATCACCTGCCTAAGTATTTTGAAATGAGGCATAATTGGCAGGTGCCGTACCTCATACCATAGATCTGTTATCCCATCCACAAGTTGTTCATCTCAATAGCCTAGACGTTTTATATACTATACTGTACAATAGTTTTATAATCCATTTTATACACATTCAATAATATTGTATTTTATATTCAACGGGGCCTCTTGGTGTTGGCTTCGGCCCCACCAATGCCTACCAAATGTCCGGGCTAGACCCGTGTTTATATTGAAATAATAATAAATTTATTTCCAAAAAGAACACATAATAATTTACAGTAGGTATCACAAGAGAAAACCAAATATAAATTTTCGGTGGGCCCCAAACTAGGCTAAGCCTGTATCTTGGGTACCCTGAGAACATAACATACGTATTTTTGATCAGCGCTGACAAATGGAACACAATTTTAATTTTTCAAATTTTGGAATTTAACTTAAATAAGTAAACTAAAATCAAATCAAAGTAAAATAACCTTAAAATTAAATTTAAATTATCTTATAAGTATTAATGTGTTTGTGTGTGTGTGTGTTTGCGTGTGCGTGCGTGTGTGTGTGTGTGCGCGTGTGTGTGTGCGCGTGTGTGTGCGTGTGTGTGTGTGCGTGTGTGTTAGTGTGTGAATGAGCGTGAGTGTGTGAAGAAGTCTTTGAAGTTATGTTAGACTACTACTTGCAGGAAATACGTCTTTAAGCTTCATTTCACTAAACTTCACAAGTTTTTCTGTTTGTTTGTATGACAAAGATAGTAGCCACGTTTGTATTTTGTGCTTATACTCTCTAAATGTTCTATTTGTCATATCAATATGTCTGCAAACTGAGTTGTACGTGAAGATATGTACGTATTTTGGTAGACGGGAAGCGAACACTGTATTGATTCTTGGAAGCAACTGATCCCGTGGGCGTTTGCGTCTAGCATTCTCATGTCCAGCTGATAAGTAATGACTTTTTGCTATAGCCCGTAGTACGAAAAGTTGACGAACCGTTAGCACAGCCGCCTCTTCATATAGTTTTACTGTTGGGTACCGACGTGGTTTGCCCAGCAACACTTTAAGAACTGCTCGTTGCGCGTGTTCCACTTCTTCCATGTGCGTCTGGGCAGCCCCTCCCCAAACCCCTATACAATATTGTAGAAGCGACTGACACAGTGATTTATATACCAGTATTTTAACGTCATCCTTGGCAGCTGACCTTAACAACTTCATTACATAAATCAGCTTCCGGATTTTCTTAGCGATGTATGTTATGTGGTGTTTAAATGACAAGTTTTGATCCACCATTACTCCTAAATATTTTGTACATGCGACTCTAGTGATCAAGTTACAAGAACAACTTGTGATAGTCACATTGAGACTGGTGGCTTTCTTGCAGTTACCGCCATGAATATGCAACTGTGACAGGTCTGTGTCAGTGGCTTGCGTAATGTTGAAAGCAATAAAGTTGGTTTTCTTAATATTTAGAGTTAGTAGATTTGCGTCAAGCCACCGAGACAAAGCTGCCATTCCAGTTTCAGCTTCTATAGCTGCGGACTTCCAGTCTTTCCCATGGAAAACAGCAACGGTATCGTCAGCGTAACAGATCAGGTCCATGTTTGGTAAGTTAAGTCTCATTATCTCGTCCATGTAGACAGTGAACAGAGTAGGAGCTAGGACACTGCCCTGTGGGACACCGTAGTCAATATTAATCTCGTCACTCTTTCGGTCGCCTATTCGGAGACATTGGTGCCTATTAGACAAATAACTTGTAAACCAGCTTAGGGCACTTCCCCTGATGCCGATGCGTTCGAGTTTTTTCAACAGAATTTTCGTAGAAACAGTATCGAACGCTTTAGCGAGATCTAGGAAGACACCTATGCATCTCTGTCCACTGTCCAAATGTGACGTAACTATTTCTGTTAACATCTGAACGGCATCCTCCGTCGACTTCCCAGGTCTGAAACCATATTGACGATCATTTAGAAGCCGATATTTTTGCAAGAAATTCACCAGTCTCTTGTTTACCAGTTTCTCAACAATTTTTGATACTATGCTAAGTAATGAAATGGGTCTATAATTGTCTGGGCTTGTCTTGTCCCCACTTTTGTGCACCGGTATGACGACTGCAGTTTTCCAGCAATCCGGGAAAATACCGGAGGCCATGCTGAGGTTGCTAATGTGAACTAAGGGCTCGATTAGCGAGTGCTTTGCATACTTTAACAAAAGTGATGCTATATCATCAATACCTGGAGCACTGTCTGGTTTGAGGTCCTGAATGATGTCATATATTTCGCAGTGATCTGTAGGAGCCAGGAATAGAGAATTCGAGCTGCGACTAGTTGAAGTTACTTGTTGGCATAGAGCATCCTCTGTGATATTCAGTTTATGGAGAATTTTCGAAGCCAAGTTTGCTCCTGCGCGTGCAAAGTGCTTATTACAGTCATTTAAGATACTCTGATGATTTACGGCACCGTTCAGAAGCTCCTGAGCTCTTTTTTTTTTTACATGGGATATCGCATACGTTTCTTATGGCTTTCCATAAGTTTTTAGGATTGCCTTGGTGTTGAGTCAGCTGTTTACTATCGTATTCTGATTTGAGCTTATGGAGTAAATTGTTACAAAAATTTTTGTAACGGTTGTACGTTGTCTTGTGGATTTCATTTTGTGGATCGCGTCTCAGTTTCAGATGCAAATTATCCCGGTGACGCATGCACCTTATCAGTCCTGGCGTGATCCAAGGTTTGAGATTGTACTTTGTTCGGCTAATTTTCCGTTCTTCGGTATGTTTCAAGACACATTCCGATAAGATCTTGTTGAGGGCAAGTACCGCATCATCCACGTTATCTTTGTTCAAAACTTGGGACCAGTCTGCACTTTTAAGATCATTAGCGGCGCCGTGAAAATTAATTTTAGTAAAGACTCTTTCTTTTTCCCTGAGGTTTTTCATATTAATGTTCATTCCTATTGCCAGTAGCTCATGATCGGTCACAGAACTCTTACATATTATGCCCAGAGTCTTATTTTTACTTTTAACGAAAGCATGATCTAAACATGTCATAGTCTGTCTTCTGGTGGCTTCTGTAATGGACGGGAGAAAACCATGTTCAGCCATAATACACTGATATTCAGCGTTGTCTCTACTTGGGCGTTCTTCCAGCAGATTTATATTGATGTCACCAGTGACAATGACATTGACCTGATCTTTGGTACTGAGTAATATACTTTCAAGAGAGTCATTAAAACATTTCAGATTTTTAACAGCAGGGGATCTGTAAATGCCAACAATTTTCAAGCAGCTTGCCACGTTTGCTACAAGACAGTTTGCATCTTCAAAAACAGGCTCCTGAGCCGAGACAGACCAGCAATCCTTTACATAGATGGCAACCCCTCCACATTTATTTATGGACTTCTTAGTGTAGAAGACGTCGTAACCAGGCAACCGCGGTATAATAGAATGTTCCTGTAGCCAACATTCAGAAAAGACAAGAGCATCCAGGTTGTTTCCAAGGCGTTTTATAGTTGGGAGTATTTTAAGGAAATTTTGATTTAGACTTCTTATATTAAATGACAATACTTTGAAATTGTATGGTGTAATGAGTTCACCGCATAGCTCTGGTGTATCGATAGTGCGACATTCTATCTCAAAAGTTTCTTCTATATCCTTATATACGTCCAAGTTACCCATTATCAAGGATTATCACTTGTATTAAAAATGTGTGTCTTGTTATGAAAGGTGTCGCACCATTGAGCAGTGATATAAGTAGTTTTATCCAGTATCTACAAAACAGCTTGCTGAATTGAGAGTGTATTAGGATATAGTATAGGTGTGTGTGTGTGTTTAATGAGAGGTGTAAAGATCGGCTTGTGTTGAGAGAAGTTATGTAGTGTCTGAGAGTAGCATGAGAGTACTGTACTACCCTCATTTTAATTACATACCTTAGATACTTTATGCTAGATAAAATAGATAAGTTACAGACTAAAATCAAAATTATCAAAATACAATTTACAATAAATAATAACAGAACACGAAATACATGCAAAAATAATGAATTGAAAATTAAAATTATTATAATTAATGATACAATTATTTTTATTTCATTAAACATTATCATTGGTATTGAATCTGCGAATCCTGAAATATCATCCCTACTTAACATTTCAAGCCATTTGGCCGGTGGCGCCGCCAGGTTGATTGTGGTTCTCGCTGTCTCGAGTAAGTAAAACGCGATCCAGGTCAGATAAATTATTAACAGGTGATGCTGGTTTCCCTTCTTCTTTACGCAGGTGAACCTTTCCATTGCTGATCCAGCAGAAGCGAAATCCAGAATCTTTCGCACGCAATCTGGCTTCCCGAAATAACAATCTATTTGCCTTCGAGAGATGTTCGTTGATGTATAGATTCCGAGCCGGTCCCGCCAGGCCTATATCAGTTGATGTGAAACCAGTTCGACGAGATTTGACTGCTTTTAGAATTTCGTCTCTTTTGGCCTTCCTACACAGCTTAACGATGATAGGTCGGGGATAGGTATCCTTGTCGTTGTTTCTAATAACTTTCGGGCCGGCCCTGCTAATGCAATCTATCTCGTTCTCTTGTAAGTTAACTCCCATTTTCGTAGCCGCGACCATTGAGATATATATATAGCTATAGCTTGGTTATGTGGGATTATACCCATAAGGGGGTAGCCTGGTGACCAGCCTTAGTGCAAGGACTCCGGGATCTACAGAGGAACGCACCCCGCTATGTTTTCACTAACCTAATCTAACGAATCGGTTAAACCACAGACAACGTAATTTTTAATTA
This sequence comes from Agriopis aurantiaria, assembly GCA_914767915.1. NCBI lineage: Eukaryota > Metazoa > Arthropoda > Insecta > Lepidoptera > Geometridae > Agriopis > Agriopis aurantiaria. The sequence continues at coordinate 3,921,219 of OU611991.1, read as the reverse complement.
AATCGACAAAAAGTAGCGAACATTATTCTAACATAATTATGATTATATATTATATCAATCCCAAAAAAATATACTTGAAGAGTCTAATTTTATTGGAAAAAATTTTATGATACTGTATTGTCCATTCATTCAAGAAAACAATTCCATTAGAAGTGGAAAATCGAGGTAACAAACACAGCTACAATTCTTATCAAGTGATCAGTCACGTTGCATCTGTAACGTCTCGCACTGATCCTTCCATTCAAAGCCTTGAACAATAGCTAGTATCACTAGCCCCATCGTTATCACCAGTATACATAAACACATAAGCCACGGGACACGTAGCTTGTCCGTTTTCATAATCGTCAGTCTTTTATTGTCCACCGCTAGATATAGACATATGCCTCTCCTAATGAACGCCGCTAAAGTTCTGTAGTCAGTTCTCTACATTCAGTTTTTATCTGCAGCTTTGCGCAGGTCGTCACTATGTCACTCGGTCGTGTTCTAGAAAAGGAGAAATAATTATGGTGTATTATTTTGGAAATTTTCGGTAGGCTACCGGTCAGGTGTTCGATTTGTGGAAAATATAATACTGAAGAAATAATTTAACCGCCTTAGAAAGTACCGAGATTATAAGCGTTTAAAGTTTTTGGTTGGATTATGAAATTTTGTATAGTGTTTAAGTATGATGAACTTACAAGTTAACTCATTATTAAGTATAGTGCGCTCTGTTTTATATTAACAAGATATTAAAATACTTATATTTGCCTTAATTTTGAACACATTTTAATATTGTTTTTATAGTCAGCTTTTTTTATAAGAAAAATAAATCAGTCCTGTACCCATACCCTGTTAAGTTTTCCACATCCCATTGCTTAATCATCCAAGCATTCCAAGCTTATATGGGGTATACCAGCGTTCGTTATCGCTGGTCTCCCATCACGCTGGGACTCGCCGTTGTTAGTTGACAAAGACGTAGGTAGTATTGTCGCATGCATCTGCTTCGTAATTTGAAAGCCCTCTTTCCCCACTCTTAGAAATTGTGGTTTTGGTTTTAGTTTTTCTACTTCTATGGTAAGCTTACAATTATAAAAATAGTGTCATATTAAAACTGAATGTCTTACCTATACTAATATTATAAAGAGGAATGATTTGATTGTTTGTTTGTTTGCATTGAATAGGCTCGGAAACTACCTACTGAACCGATATGAAAAATTATTTGACTGTTGGGAAGCTACACTATCCCCGAGTGACATAGGGTAAAATATACCCTACCCTATAATATACCCTATGTCACCCGGGGATAGTGTAAATGTAAGAGAATCTAAAATTATTATATTAAAAAAAAAATGGGATCCTTACTCAAACTCCAATAATGTAACCCAAGGTGTAAAAAAATAAGACTTACACCCATGCAAAGCCGGGGTGCGTTGCTAGTCTATTATATAAGAAAAGACCGAAACACGAATAAGGACATTTTGGGCACGCGGCCCTCCCACTTGCACTTGGCTATCACTTGGCTTCATCTTCAATAATGTGAAAATTCGCAAGCGATAGAACTACAGATGAGAAGAGCTGCCTAAAGTCAGTGCTTTAATTGAAATATCATTCATTATTTAACCCGAACCAGTAGGTATTAATAATCCGACTGAAAATGGAGTCACTGGTTCATTCATACTAATAAATTATTCATTCTAAATACCTCTGCAGAATTTAATTATTAAGTCGCGAAGCGATATTAAATTGTTCATTATTGCTGAACTGGACAGTTTATAATTTAAGCTTAAGGACACGCTTGCCTGCCATAGCCTCTTTATTATTATTATTATTTAATAATAGGCTTGCATTTGAATGCCAACTCGCCTGATGTTAAGTGATGATGCGGTTTATGACGAAGCACGCTTGCCTAGAAGAAATCGATTCACTGATGATTTGAAGACACTCAGATCTAAAAAAACACTGTTTAAACATAAAAAAACTGACTAAGCGTTGTCTTTTGAATAACATTACAAATAGTATAAAGCAATTTTCGTGCTGATATTAAAAAAAATGGCGAAGCAAATTGAAAAAAAAAAACATATCTCGATCTCTTCCGCCAAAATAAAATAAATCAACATTACATTAAAAATTGCAATTATTCTAGTAAGAATAACCAATCGTTTTTTTCAATCGTTTTCAATCGTGAAGCTAAATTTGCTCAGGTAAGGGGAAATGCACAATTATACTAATAGAGGTAAATGCGAAAGTGTGTTCGTTTGTTTGTTCTTCTTTCATGCAGTAATAGAGAAACAGATCGACTTAATTTTTAGCATACAAATAGTTGAAGGGCCGAGCTTTAAGTATAAAGATATGTGGCTAAAGATAAGAGATAAGCCATTCTGCATTACATCTAAACTTGGGTAGCAGTTATGTTAAACATAGCGCATTGGCAATCCAGCGGAACGCTGTTCATCTATTTTACATAACGGAGCTGTTTTGTAAAATATCTGGTGGTTTTGTAAAAAAGCTGCAGTGCAAGTACCGTCCTTTGACGGTCGTCAAATTCGATAAAATGAATCAATCATAGCGAGTACTGATAAAATGGCATTTTATCGAATTTGTTGACTTCAATTGTCAAATTTGACAATCTATAAAGAACGGTACTTGTACTGCTGATTTGACAACCCATTTGCAGCATGAACACATTGAACACTCAAAGGCCGGAAAATTAGATTTTTTTTATCCCAGAAATGTTTGAAATGTTTGTTTCCTGAGATAATGACCACGCAGGTGAAATTGCGGGACTCGGCTAATATATTTTAATATGGGACATCAATGCCATACTAATCGTTTAATTGTTGAATGAATCTAATTATAAATGAAATGAATCTAATTTATCAAATGTGTCATGTTTAGTGTGCTATGATATGACGGAAGTGTTGCCTAGCCTCTCTAGTTAAAGTAGCTCTGAAACGCCGACCTCATTAAATACCTAACTAGTTGACTCGATGCTGCATCAGATAATCTCCTTGAGTGGTTGTTCCATATTATGAGGGCCTAAGTCAGTTCATACGGTAATTCCACGCTTGAGTGTTCATAACTTTGAATTAGGTTTTAAATGTTAAGTTATGCATTTAGACTGTGCTAAGCGGGAAGGAGGTCATTGTACTCATCGTTATGAACAACTTTTATAATGGGACCAACCCTGAAAACGCGAAAAAATATCAGCTGGTGCATAGAAAACGGTCATTGACACTCGACAACATGGTATAGAACATGATCCAAGAAAACAAGGTCTAACGCTCTGGGAGATGTACCGCAATGACGTCACTGTCCAGTTGCCACTTTATTGTAACAAACACAGATACTGGGAAACATGTTTTTAAATAATCTATTAAATAAAATACAAAAAGCATTTCAAATGTCATTTGGTTTGTCCGCTCAAGCAAGTTAAGCACGAATTGAATATATTAAACACAATTTTACCAAAACCACATTGATTTATTAGATTTCCACAGGTAATATACGGATATTGGGGAGTTATAATTTCACGCTACTGTTAACACAGAAAATCATAGAGAGTCCGCCATTGTTTCGTGTATCGTCATCTCTCTCGAACTTGTTGTAAATTACTTATTCTGCTCTTGCTTATGCACGTGTACGTGTATCCATGACATTGACGCCATCGTTGCGGGACGCCCACGTGAATTTTTTTCTCGGAGCACTATACCTGGCGGAGTATATTATTATACCATGGTATGGAACAGCTGATTTTTTTTCCCGCGAGTTCATGTTTTGTCCCATAGTAAAAGTTGTTCATAATGATGAGTATAATGACCTCCTTTCGGCTTAGTACAGTTTAAATACGTTACCCTTTACATTAAGATATATTAACAAAGCGTGCCCCTCAACTAAATATTTAGGCTTCTTAAAACAAACTTGTTTCAAATCCAAACTTTATCAGCTTCAGTTAACTTTACACTTCCTGTTTATTTTTATCTTGTTTTCAACAAATATAAATTAACCCCTTATTAAATTTGTCTATTTACCTGCAAATAAATCAAATCTAAAATGAAAATAGATATGACTGTACATACCGAGTTATTAAAAACATAAAATAGCTTAGATAGTTGATAGAATCAGGCGTCACTTTGCGGAATCCCATGCTTTATTTGTACGTATATGACGAACCTCTAGTAATTCCGCTTCTACGTTAAAGCGGAATTACACTACAGATTCAAACACTAAAAACAGAATCATAAAAATCAATTCATAATTGGCGAAGTAATCGCGTAAAAAACATACAAAAAAAACATTGATATTTGAGTGATAGTGATAACCTTCTCCATTCATCGGTAAAAAATACAGATATATTTTTTACCCAAATTGGATCTTTCTATTTGATAGAATCAAAATGCAAAAAAACAAGGATTCATTGCTTTTTGCATCAAAAAAAAGTAAGAGCTGTTTCTAGCACGGGCCACTGTCATTGGCTATCGATTATGGTAATGTTGCTATTAAATTGCTAATAGCCTCCAAAGTAGCGATTTATAACTGCAGACTCACCTGAGCCTGCGGCCAGAGATAGGCCCATTTTTATTGCTTCACAAATATGCTGCTACCCTTTCATATGTTGTAAGGATGTTTATTTTTCCCTTCCCGGTGATTATTATAAGCAATTAACTGGTTAATACTAATAACTCTGTAACCAAGTGTTTTAATTTGATTATTTTTAACGGTACAGAATGTAATGTTCGATTTTTAACAAAGTTTGTTATTGCCTCGGGAGGTAAACTTTCTTGCTACAATTTACGAAAAGATTAACTCGTATCTTTTCGTAATTTTCATCGTAAGTTTTGTTGCTTTACATTTCATCATCATCATCACATGCAGCCTATTTTAGTCCACTATTGGATATTGGATATGGATAGGTATGGATTCTTTAGGAGAAGCCTACGTCCAGCAGTGGACGAACATCAAATAGGCTGATGATGATGACGATGATGATGATGATTGGATATGGACATCTTCTAAGGCATGGTGGATTAGTGTCCATCCTCTCCTTTTCTAAAAGAAGAACTGTGAACCCTGACTGTGAGAAGAACCCTCATATTCATAGACGTAAATAAAGGTACCTCGAATCCTCACGTCAGCCTCAAGTGGTGTTTTAGCCTATAAAAAACACCACTTGAGGGTGACGTGAGGATTCGAGTGACCTTTATTACGCCTATGAATATGAGGGTCAGTAGTGGGAACAAGAAGGGCTCTTTCTTGCCTCACACCTGCAAAATGTGGAATGAGCTGTCTTCCGCGGTATTTCCGAGAAGCTACAATATGGGATTCTACAAATAATGGCGACTTAATAGATTCTTGAAGGGTCGGCAACGTATGGTTGTGATGCCTCTGCTGCTCTGATTACAAATATCCATAGGCGGCGGTGACTGCTTACCATCAAGCAGCTCGTCTGATTGTTTGCTACAATAGCATAAAATAAACCAGCCAACTGCGAGTCAGGCACGCGCACTAAGGGTTCCGTATCACCACAAAATACAAGTAGTGCGAAGTAGTACCAAAAGACAATATTACGCCCAGGCGGTCAGCTATCCAAGTGCCGACCACGCCCTACATTGCTTTACTTGGTGGTGAACAAAAATTTATCACCAAATCGCACTTGGCCAGTAATTATTATTTGTTGTTTAACTTTAGAGTGTGTATAATTGAATGAGACGATTATACGTATTACAGTTTTTACATTAGAGCAAATACTAAAATATATTTAAAAAATACGTTTGTTGTATGGGACCCACCCTTTCGTTGTAAATTTTTGGTCTTTATTATTATTTCTTAGTAAATCCGCCATAACATTACATAATTCTGTAAAAATTCCGGTTATTACGGTTCAGAAAGCTGTTAAATGGTAGAACGGACAGATAGACAGCGTAGGCTCAATAATAGGGTTCGGTTTACGCCCTTTGGGTACGGAACCCTAAAAAGGTAAAATGGTACCGAAGTATGCAGTAGGAACCGTTCCCGCAAAGCCATTTCATCATTCGTTGCAGCTATTGTTCCAGCGCCATTCATCGCACAGTCATTAGTGGAATGTTCAAACGTTTTATTTCAGTTTTTACTTTCATTATTGCGTTTTGTTTTGGGCTTTTCCCCGGCTTCGGTTTCAAGTGACGGGTTTTACGTTTTTTTAATGTTTTATATAGTTTGTGTTCTTGTACCCGTTTTATAGTTTTTATTCTAGTAAACAATGAAGTATGGATAGTGTTCAAATTCAAAGTCAAGAAGTAAGTCACTAATAGTCTCAAGATCCGAGTAAGGAACGACCTTCATGGATGAAAAGTTTTTTTTTTTTTTTTTTTTACCTGTTCTGTCCCACTCCTGGGCAAAGGTCTCACTCATTTCTTTCCAGACAGTGCGACCACCCGTCAGACTTAACCACTGTATCTGGAACGTGTCGAGGTCATCGTGCCAGCGTTTTCTAGGTCTGCTTTGGCTCCTTCGTCCGTTTTCAGGCACCCACTGTCTGATCCTCTGGGCCCATCTATCAGGATGCATCCTGGCCACGTGTCCCGCCCAACCCCACTTTAATTTGGCAGCTTTGATGCCAACATCAGCTATTCCCGTAATTGAGCGCAGCGTCGTGTTTCGGACTCGGTCTGTCCTATTGATTCTTAGGACGCTGCGCTCCATTGCTCTTTGGCAAACCCCAAGTCTGAACCTCTGAGAATCGGTCAATGACCAAGTCTGTGCACCGTAAGTTAGGACAGGCAGTATGCACAGGATGCACAAAGGAAGGTCGCCCTTCATAAGCTCCTCCCTATATGAAATTGAATATGTTAAATAATATAATTCGCGAATAGGTTAACTAAATTTTTTTTGTCCAGACAATGATTTTTGCTATTACCAACTTACATTTTGTAGTTGGTATGTATAGGAGCACCTGTTTGCCAACTACAAAGTTAAGTTTGTTAAACAAAAAATATTGAAATATTAAATGACAAACTTAACTTTGTAGTTGGAAATAATCTGCTCCCATACATACCAACTACAAAATGTAAGTTGGTAATAGCAAAAATCATTGTCTGGACTGAATTTGTTCAGTCAACCTATTCGCAATATATTATTTAATATATTAAATTTGATATAAATTCATATTCAAATTCAAATAAATAACTTTTCATCTATTAAACAGACAGGTGAAGGACGTTCCTCACTCGAATCCTCTACTATAAATAATTATTAGAACGGCGATTGTAAGCCAAAAGAGGACCTCATAATTCAACCTCGTCATTGTTAACAATTTCGGCAAGCGTGCTCCATCGCAGACCGCGTCATCGCTCAACATAAGGGTGGTCAAAAGCAAGCCTATAATTTACTTAATAAAAAAAACACATTAGGAATAGCTCTAAGTAATCCAAAAGTGAAGTTATAAAACAAGTACGTAAACTATATTGATTGCTCCGTTGGTTTTCAAGTGTTCGCGTGCTCTAAGTTCACTTGTTTGCGTGAGAACACTACTTTACACGTGGCCACTAAAATCGCGGCACTTTTGTTACCAAGCAAATTTAATTAAATTTAAAAATATAAGTCTCAGTGCTAGCTCTCATGTCATTATGGTTAGGATAGGCGTAATAGGCAATCCAATAAACAAAATTTAGAAGAAAAATATCGTAACTTTTTACAAGACTAGCTGTTGCCCGCGACTTCGTACGCGTAGACTTTCATATAAACTTTCAACCCCCTTTTGTCATCCTTAGTTCGGCCCTTTCGTAAAATCCTTTCCAATCCCAAATCCAATCTTAGCCTCATAAGGAATCTACCTGCCAAATTTCAGCTTCGTAGGTCAAGTGGTTTTCGAGATTTCGTGTTTAATGAGTGAATGAGTGAGTGAGTGAATTTCGCTTTTATATATATAGATTACATGGAATGGTTTTAATTAAAGTGGGGTTTGGCGAGACACGTGGCCAGGATGCACCCTGATAGATGTGCCCAGAGGATCACACAGTGGGTGCCTAAAAACGGACGAAGGAGTTAAGGCAGGCAGTGGTCAAGTCTGGCGGGTGATCGCCCTATCTGGAAAGTGATGGGGGAGACCTTTGCCCAGGAATGGGACAGTATAGGTTAATATAAAAAAAAAGGGCAGTGGTTGTACTAAACCGGAACCAGGTTATTGTACTCGTTACTATGAACTACTTTTTAGTGCGGAAACAAGCCTGAAAATGCGAAAAATTCAGCTGTTCTATAGAAAATGTCATTCACACTCGACGAAATATGTGAAGCCTCGGATATTTTTTTCGCGATTATACAGTTGAAAGTTGTTCACAGTTATAGTACAATGACCTCCCTTCGCATTAATATTTCCGCTCAGTATAATCTTTTAACTAACGTATAGATTGAAAAAAAAATACATTATATGTCGGGCTACATTACATTACCTTTAGGTACTAAAATACCAAGAAGCAAGGTAAGATACTGAACCAAAAACTTCCAATACAATTTCAGAATATTTTTAGAAAAAAATACTTGTTAGATAAGTTCTTTCGATGGCCACAGAAAACCACTAGTAGCCGACCAATTTTTTACAAACTAAACAAATAAATATGCTGAAAATTTTGATTGCTTAAAGAGATTTAAATGTTCAGAATGTTGTAATAAATCTATTATATTGCATAGTAAGAGTCGCTGGCATCCAGTGTATGCAAAAGGCAGGCTGTCGTTCAGTGTGGAGGTTAAAGGGGGAGGCCTATGTTCAGCAGTGGACGTCTTCTAGCTGATGATGATGATGATGATAAAAATCTCGTATAACGGTGTTTGTGGTCGCGCTCCTCCAAAATTGCTTGACTGATATTTATGATTTTTTAATGTTTATTTGGTAGGTATGAGAATAGGTCGTAAAATATGTTTCATACCGGTGATAATGAAATGAAATGTTTTTATTCCAGATTTACATCCATATAAACTAATTTAGAAACTAAAAACTAAACAGTAAGCATGATTAGGGTGTCCCTAAGGCCGAGCCCTACGAGTGGGTCATGGTAGCGAGGCCGAAGGCCGAGCTCTACGCGTACGAAGTAGCGGGCATCAGCTAGTATTTTTTATATATTAATGGGTACATTAAAAGTAGGTACTATTATACAGGATGTTTAATTATTATTATTATTCATTTATTTCAGACAAAGTCCATAAAAATAGAGAGAGAGTTTAAATAGACGACGGATATAATTCAAGGATATCATTGTACTCATCATAAACAACTTTTACTTGAAACCTGAAATCGCGAAAACATAAGCTTTAAAACCCCAGACCAAAACCAAACAGTAAAGCAAATTTTACTGAATCTGCTAGATTCAGTAATTATAGGAAACTTAAATTTGAAGCTAACAGTATTATTTACCGGTGGATCGTTTGATCCAACCACAAAGGCTCTGCCGCACGTCCTCTCCAATATTATAAATGAGAAAGTGTATTATCAGTACCTATAGTTTTTGACATTGATTTTCAAACGAATTGATGTCGAGTCTAGTACAAAATTCTTGAAAATGTGCCCTGAGTTACCTATATAAATTTAAATAGGTGCATTTAAAAATATGTGTCAGAAATTAGGAGAATCGTAGACGAACCAAAATTACCAACATAACTAACCGGATTAGCAAGTTGAAGTGGCAGTGGGCAGGGCACATATCACGCAGAACAGATGGCCGATGGGGCCGAAAGGTACCCGAATGGAGACCACGGACCAGTAAGCGCAGGAGGTCCACCCACAAGATGGACAGACGACCTAAAACAGATTGCAGGGAAACGCTGGATGCAGGCCGCTTCCAACCGGCCCTTTTGGAGATCGATGGAGGACGCTATGTCCAGCAGTGGATTTCCTATGGCTGAAATGATGATGATGATGACAAATAATAATTACAAATAAACTTATTTAAGGGGGCTGTTGGCCATATTCAAAGCCTACGTTGTCTGTCTGTCTATCTGTCCACCTAATAACGGCTGTATCTTTCGAACCGTAATAGATAGCCAGCTGAAATTTTCACAGAATATGTGATTCTATGGCGAATTAACTAGCAAATAATAATAAAGTCTAAAAGTAAAAACTAAAGGCATACAACAAACGGTTTTTTTAAACTTAATTTTATATTTGATCTATATAATGTGAAAACGGTAATACGTACAAGCGTCAAACTTGGCATGATTATAGTAAACACTCTAAAATATAAACACATAATAAATAATGGCCAATTGCGAGTCGGTGACTAATTTCTGTTCACGACCAAGTTGAGCTACGTCGGGCGCGGTCGGTTGATGGATGGGTGACCGCCTGGTCGTGATGTTGTCTTTATGCACGACTCGCACTTGGCCGATTTATTTTAAAATTGACCGTGACACACCTGAAAATAAAATCTGTTTAGCCGTTTGAAGATTACCAGAGATCTTTTATCGAGAGTTTCAAACTAAAACTGAACTAATCAAACACCTGTCTGATAGCCTACAGTGGTATTGTTAACTAATGGCAAGTCAAGGAAATTATTTTGTGTACACAATACTACAGCATCAAAATCACAAAACAGAAAAAAGCTAATACCTAGAACCTAGAGGCATGTTAAAATATCACTCAATATCATAAAAACCAACTCCAATTATTATGTAGGTACTTTTGGTATCGTCTGTCGGTCTACGATATCGTTCGTTTTGGTATGGTTCTAATGTGAAGACATCAAGCCCTTTTACTCTGTTATCGATGTATTCACACTCCCCGGTACACGGCATACCTGCAGCACTTCCACGGCCAATAACCACCACGCGATAAGGTGTGCCGTACTTCACCCTTTTTACTGTGCCACAGTGTAAATTATAAAGTACTGCCATCGCTCCATCACCCAGTATCCTACTTTGATAGCTCGTTGGTCCAGTTGGTAGTGACCTTCTGAGCCTGAGGGCGTGGATTCGATTCCCACGTAGGACAAACATTTATGTGATGAACATTTGTGTTTGTTCTATATCTTGTTGTTAATATCTATTTATGTATGTATTTAAAAACTACATATGTATGTATATCAGTCTCTGGCAGCCATATAACAAGCTTTGCTAAGTTTGGGGTCAGAAGACCGTGTGTGCAAAAATGTCCCGAATATTTATTTATTTTATTTACTTACACACAGAGTTTTTTTTATATTTTTTTTTTATTGAATTAGTGGCAAACTTGCAGCGGGCCACCTGATGGTAAGTGGTCACCAGCCTATAGACACCTACAATACCAGGGGCATTGTCAGTGCGTACACACAGAGTACACACAGAGTATCAGTCTATCATATTCCCACTGCTGTGACAGGCCTTATTCTCTCAGAGAGAGACAGGATGGGCATCTTAATGCACCACGCTGGCCCAGTGTTTATTGGTGAATTTCGTGTCTTTGAAATTTGGAAGTTCTTGGACATACCGGTTTGCTCGCGATGTTTAATTTCACCGTTATTTAGTGATGTCATCGAAACTGCACATAATTAAGTAGTAAATAAGTCATTGTTGTAGGGCCGAGTAAGGAGCCGGGTGCCATCAGATTATAAAGAAATAGTACCGCCTGGCTACTATCGATCAACGCTCATGCTATCCTACAGGAATCTTTATTTAATCGAGATAAAAGCCTAGGTGTATGTAGCAAGGCCGCGTTCACCATCATCATCAGTCAGAAGACGTCCACTGCTGAACATAAGCCTCCCCCTTTAACCTCCACACTGAACGACAGCTTGCCTTTTGCATCCTCTCACAATGTCGTCGGTCCATCTAGTGGGAGGCCTACCTACGCTGCGTCTTCCTGTTCGTGGTTTCCACTCTACCTTTCTTCCCCATCAGTTATCGGTTCTTCGAGCGACGTGGCCTGCCCATTGCCACTTCGCGCAAAGAAACTCCGAGCATAGGTCTCCCCATTGCCCGCTGTGTGACTCTGAGTTTTTCCAAAAGGTAACAGTTAAGAACCACGTCTCAGTACCATATGTCATCACTGGCAACACACACTAGTCAAAGACCCTCGTCTTGAGGCACTGTGGTATCTTGGACGAGAAGACACCAGAAGGCGTTCACCAGCCAAATCTATATTTATTATTGGGTATAATTTTAGACATTTAGTTACTGGAAAAAGCATACATTTAAAATCTTAGTATCATTTATACAGATTGCTCAACGTAACATGACAGTTTTTTGACCCACGACGCAAACAGAGGGGTGTTGTGTTAAACATTTCCGAAGAAAAAAATCAGTGTGAGATTTAAAAAAATCAGTTCCATAATTTTAGAGGTAGAATATTTTCTTGTAACTTTAAAAACCAAGCTAACAAGAAATATAGCATTTTCAAATAAGAAAAAGAATCGTTTAAATTGATTAACAATCTTCAAAGATATCGCGTGAAATAAACACAAAAATACAGTCGATTCAGAACCTCCTGGAAAAACCAAATCCAAAAAGTACTGAGTTCTTATCTTACTGAGTTTATGCGCGCTGTGCCAAGACGTAATCTGTCATGCTTCCGTAATAGCAAATATCGGAAAAATATTTACTTGAAGATCTTCTTGCATAACAATCTCATTTTCAAAGAACGCACATGTTTGAGACGTTCTGTCTTGAGGTAGATAGATAGCTTAATGTACTCTGATGATAGTCTTTGATGTACCTATTATTATTAGTGGTAATTCAACACCTGTTTTATGAATTTACTCGACAACGACGAGGTCATTATAGTTAGCGTAGGTATACGTATGTATGGACAATAATTGTGTTTGTTTAAAACAAATAAATAAATAATAAATAATGTTTATTTTCTAAGCATCAGTTACATGAACATTAACACAGAATACAAACAGGATTATTAATTAATTAAATAGCTTTTTTTTTTCTTTAAATGTCTATTTTCGCTTAAATCTTACTTTTTCTCGTAGTCATGCATGATATAACGTATAGTATGCAACTCTTGAATAAAACGGATGTTTATCGAGACCCATGAATCACTCGCGTCGCTCAGGATTCTAACACTTGAATAACTCGCTATGCTCGTGATCCAATCATCATGAATCACTCCCTACGGTCGTGATTCAGTCGTTTGAATCCTTCACTTGCTCGTGGTTCATCTATGAGCCTCGCTTTAAATCCATCCTTTATTCACTAATTGCATAATATGCTATTATGTACGGTCTGAAATACCAGGTGAAGTAAATACAAAATATAAAGGGAACTGGAAACAAAAATAACTCGTTAGTAAACACATAAAATAAATGAAAATAAACAAGTCATCAAGGTGTACGCGTATTCGAAAATAATTCAATACAATAATGAAAAATCAACTAGCTGCTTACCACGATGTCACTTATACGCGGCAACCTTATTGTTTGCGTCCTATGCTTATCGCATTTAAGTCTGTCTTAGCTTTAAATCTAGAAAAATAACAGACATGGCCAGAGTGAATAGGTATCTTCTAAGAAGCTTCATCCAAATTCAGAAGCTCCTGGAATGACAATGACTCGCTATCAACATCAACGGCGAGTACAATCACTCACCTTCGGTTTGCCGACTATAATATTGTGACGGCTCTGGTGTCTAATCCATTGATTCTTCATTGGTTAACTCATTTTAATGATATCTTATGACTTTCAATGATGGTAAATTGAAATAAAATTAATTCGTTAAATTTTCCAGCTTTTGACGCAGAAACAATTTTAAAAGAAACATTTTTGTTTTCCCGCCAAATAATGAGCAAAGTACCATATTCACATCAAACCACAGAGATTTGGTAAAAAAAATCTTACAAAATCTTAAAAACCTTATCTTAAATCTTTTATCTTTACATGTTTTAAGGACCTACATAGGCAAAGAAAAGAAAAAAGTAGCCTCAATGGCATAGGGTAAGTATATTCTCCCTCTACGCTCAATGGTGTTTTTTGACATTGGACTAGTTCGATTTTTAAATTACTTTTACCTCCTAGGGAGGCATTTAATGTCCGCGTTTTTAATCATCTGCTATATTTATAACTCAGTGAAATGTAAAGTTTTTTTTCTTTATCCTTTATTCTTTAGCCTTTACAATGTTTTTTCAGCTAAGCAAATAAATTTTAAGACCAAGTTTAAGCTATTAATAAACAGGTCGTTCTACTGATGGTAGCGGTAAACAAGCAGCAAACTGCTTTAACAGAGACAATAGTGGGCCTATTTAGCTCCATCAACAACTGTAACTGAGTTGCAGACCTCGACTCACCTGATACTGCATACTGACAGCACAAGGCAGTACCCAAACTCACGTGATTGCAAATAAAACTGCCCATTTCAACCACAGAAAAGAGAAGTATTTTCCACAAATTCTGATATTTTTCGCTTGGTTTTTGAACGTAAGACTGGAGGTTCCCGATAGATTTCAGTGAAATATGAAAAGTAAATGTTTTTATTCAGCTTTGTAACACGTTTTTATTACCTTGGTATATATGTATGTTTGTTTATATGTAACTGAATCTTTGAACGTGTTTTTCATCCCCTTCAAAACGTCCGATTAATTTGAAAATTTGCACACTTTGCAAGGACCGATGACAGTGCAATAATTTAAATAGTTTGTCCCATTATCCTCCCAACTTTAAGATTAGCGATTTTTAAGCATGTTTTTTAGTTTTTAAACCATTTAATTATTACGTTGTTATTGTAGCTGTCAATGCAAGTAAATGCTAAGACCGAGCATCAGTTGTGGTCAAACGCCTGGCCTATCCACCATAAAAAACTTTATACAAGAAACCTACCAATACTACTACCCTTACCACTAACCTACGAATCTACTTACCTACCTACTAACCATAGCTTTCTGGTACCTAACTGGTATCCATAGAAGCTAATATAATAATGCAGCGGCTAACCGTCCTCAAACAACTTCTGATGCCTTTAATGTGATTTCTTGCGGTAAAAGCTTAGATAACAGTTGATGTAGTTTGACCTATGGAGTTTAGATCGGCAAGAACTGCCTATTATAATCGATATTTAAGGCCGCGCCTAACAGCCACATCTACCCATTCGCACGTTTACAACATTTTTTTATCCTACTAATATTATAAATGCGAAAGTTTGTGTGTGAATGTTTGTTACCACGCATCTCCATAACTACTAAACCGTTTTTGATAAAGTTCGGAATGACTTTCCCTCAACAACCGTATGCATGTACAAATGTACCCTATGTTACTCCGGCCCTCCACTATCTCTCTAAGTATAAAATCACGTAAAATTAACTAAAAAGTAAGGTTAAATTTATCATCATCGTCGTTTTCAGGATAGGATTTCCATAGGACGTCCACTGCTAGATATAATTTAAGCTTCCCCCAACGGTATCGATCTCCAAAAGGGCCGGTGGGAAGCGGCCTGCATCCAGCGTTTCCCTGCGGTCTCTTTTAGGTTGTCTGTCCATCTTGTGGGTGGACGTCTGCATGGACGTCTTACGCTGCGCTTACCGGTCCGTGGTATAATCTATTCGAGAACCTATCAGCCACATCGCCTTTCTGTTCTGCGTGCTATGTGCCTTGCCCACTGCCACTTCAACTTGCAAACTCGGTGGGTTCTGTTGGTTACATTCATTGGTCTACGGATCTCTTCATTTCTGATTCGATCTCGTTCTCTACGGCATTGAAGGTTAAAATTATATCCAGATAATCTTTTTATGCTAGGCATCAAACTCCAAGACCGAGTTCGTAATACCGAAATCCGACAAAGAACAAAGGTTCGAGACGTCGGAATCACGGTAATGAAATTAAAGTGGAGCTGAGAAGGACACGTTGCTAGGCGCAGTGATGACAGGTGGAGTAAGGTTTTAACAGAGTGGTGGCCGAGGCAAGATAAGCGGAGCGTTGGTCGTCCAGCTGCAAGATGGGTCGATGATATCTTTACTATCGCGGGTCGAACCTGGACTCGATTAGCACAGGACCGAGGCAGATGGCATAGCAAGAGAGAGGCCTATAACCAGCAGTGGGATAAGGAAGACTGTGAATGATGATGATGAATCTTTTTATGTAATACCTACAATATTTCAGCTCTGCAAAGGAACGATATTATTTTTCTACTTGCCCTCTCATAAGTGAAACAAATAAACAGCCAATAAACCTTTTACTACGTTTTACCGCAAATCCCCAATGTGTTCGTTCACTGGCCGGCCATTATACCCTAGAACCGGTAATTTCCGGTTAGAGACAGAGTTAAACTCGATTGTAGCGCTGTTCAGGACCAATTTGCTATTTTAGTGGAGGGTTTTACGATAACAGTTTTATTATGTGTTACCATAAAAGCTTTTAAAAGACCAGAATATCTTTTGTTTGATCTCAGATCAGACTAACAAGGGAGATATCATCATCATCAGAATCATCATTTCAGCCATCGGACTTCCTTTGCTGGACATTTATGCCTCCCCCGTCGATCTCCAAAAGGGCCGGGACCTAAAAGAGATCTCAGGAAAACGCTGGATGCAGGCCGCTTCCAAGGGAGATATGTCTTAGTAAATGTATCGTTCGTATTCAAATTTATTTATGAATCACTTATAAATTTTTCAAGCACACTAATAAAACTGTAGCAATATCAATAAGCTAACTAATAATAGACCACATGGAAAAAACAAAGGGCGGAAAAGTTGGCTGCAATGTTAGTTCAACGAAGGACAACAAGCCTAATTTTTCGCACCCACTACGATACCTTATCATATTTCCCTACTGTTTGTCTGATCTGAGAGGATAATTATGTTTATACCATTCCCCCTCTAAAAATCTTATTTTATTTACTGAAAACAGTGAATAAAAAGCAATTGAAATGAATTTAGAACACACCAAAATATACGACCTTCATCTCAATGCTATACAACCACTATGCGCAAAAAATATACGATACAAACTCATTAAATCTTACTTTTCTCGTAGTCATGGTATAAAGTATAGTATACAACTCTTGAATAAAATGGACTTATATCGAGGGCCATGAATCACACGCGTCACTCAGGATTCTAACACTTGAATCAATTGCTACTATCGTGATTCAATCGTTAGAATCCTTCACTTGTTCGTGATTCATCTATGGCCCTCGCTTTAAATCTGTCCTTTATTCACTAATTCAATAATATATTATTATACGCCAGCTAGCTCACATGTTCATATTAAAAGCACATTAATACACAATTGAGCGTACCAAAAACTTTTCACAGGCGGTGATCCTACTTCATACTCACATGACTTAAAAAATAGAACAGCTTTACATTCATCAAATAAAGGATTCGCGACGTTCTTAGGTGCAAGAGTCGGCTCAGCCAGGCTCTTGTGTACCTTCGGATTATTCCAGTAAACGTCCACTGTTGAACAAAGGCCCCTCTCGCCGCTTGGCAGGCGGCTTGGGGATAGCAGTAAGTTTACTGTGTACTAATAGGATGCTGCTGCCCATCCTCCAGTGGTGGTAGTCGCAGTTTTAGGACATACCTACCTGGGTCCATAGTGCAAACTCACCTATAAAATACAGACCTTTTTTAGGCTTTAATCTATTATTATTTTATCAAAATTAATGAAATAATGTCAGTAAGTTCAAAGTAGAAAAGTCATAAATTTTACATCTTCCAAAACGATATTTTACATATTTCGTATGTCAAAATAATTATATTAGTGCTGTAAAATCCAAGTCAAATCCAAAATTTTAAAACTACAACTCAAAAAAATCTCAAAGCCCGTACTTTGACTTCAAAGAGCAACACTGCACAACAAAAAAACTGTAAATTGAAAACGTAGACATTAATTTAGCTAACCAAGAGCTAAAAGTAAACACCGAACGTGTACCACTTATGCAGCTCCAATCTATGGTGCCGAAAGTATAAAACTTTGGTTGCTAAGCCAATTGTATCCTTATTTTTATAATACTGAGGTCGAGTTCTTTTTTTCTATGTATAAAAGCATATTCGTGCCATATCATTCTCATGCAATATTGGTTGTTTGCGTTAAAGCGAAATATATTCTTTTAACGCGCTAGAGCTGCTGTTTTTTACATATTTTCTATTCATAGCTGTAATATTATATAAAGTTGCTACATTGTTCATTGGTTTCTGAAACTGTGATTTGTGATTGTAAAATGCGTATATTTATAAGGTAACAATCATAAAAGCATTTTTCAATGCTACCATTTTCCAATTTTTTATTGTATTTGTATTTTGTATTTGTATTAATATTATAAAGAGGAAAGATATGATTGTTTGTTTGTTTGCATTGAATAGACTCCGAAACTACTGAACCGATTTGAAAAATTCTTTTACTGTTGGAACGCTACACTATCCCCGGGTAACATAGGCTATAATATATTTTCAAAAAAAAATGGGGATACTTACTCCAATAATGTAACCCAAGGTGTAAAAAATAAGATTTACAATTTTAACTTTGCGTGTGTGACAGTTCTAAGACAGGACAACGTCTGTCAGGTCAGCTAGTAACATATTATAAGCGTATTAGTTTCTTTCGCTCAATGCTCTAACATTTGCTCTGTTTTTTTGCGAATTGAACTGTTTTTGTTACGTAGATATAATGCTTAGTAGACCGACGTCCTTGCCTATCCAACAAATTATACTACTCTCTTTCGGTCTCTTGCAATCCATTATCCATCAGATTTTGGAGGTGGATTCTAGGCTTAAGGCATATGTCTATGGTCTAAGCCACAGAACCTTCAGTTTGTTGAGATCTTCTGATTCCATGAGCATCTCCATCATCATGAAGGCATCATTGTTGGCTATCTTGAGCTTTGCTCACTGCAAATAAACAAAAATATTATATAAATAGCGTATCCATCCCTTTTCTCTATTTATATCACTTTGGCACATTTTTAGGGTTCCGTACCTCAAAAGGAAAAAAACGGAACCCTTATAGGATCACTTCGTTGTCCGTCTGTCTGTCCGTCTGTATGTCCGTCTGTCAAGACCCTTTTTCTCAAGATCGCGTAAAGGTATCAAGTTGAAATTTCTACTGTTTCTTTCGGCTGTATAAAAATAAAAGTTGTAAGTCAACGCAATCAAAAGATATGAACGTTTATACGCATATTTTGCGATTTCACAGGGAAATTTAAACCTATAGGGTACTTCCCGTTGACCTAGAATCATGAAATTTGGCAAAAGGCAAGGTCTCATAGCACATATATAGGAATAAATCCGAAAGTCACAAATTTGAAGTTATAATATCATTTAAAAACAATTATTTTGCTATAACAAACTTACATTTTGTAGTTTGAATGTATGGAAGAACGTTATAGTCAACTACAAAGTTAAGTTTGTCTTTCAATAATTCAACTTCAGTTAGTTTTTTTTTTGACTCGCGCTTTGACGGTTCCTTCCAGCGGCACCTTTAGAGCACGAGTCCTACTCGCACTTGTCCGGAATTTTTTGATTTTATTTTAGAAGTATGAAAGTATTAGTAGGTTATCAACAACAGAATTTCACCTACTAACGCCATAATAAATAAACAGCGTAGAAGAGCTCCCGGCAAAGTAGTTAATCGATTAGAGATCCTTAAATTTGATAAAAGTGGCTAAAAGATTCCGAACAAACAATACCTTTATTAAAAGCATTAAAAACTTCCCAAAAGCTCAATTTACAAACTTTACGATAGCGAAATTTATGCGCAATTACGACATTTATCTTGCGTTAGCTGCTGCGTACGGATTCACTCGTGGTTTGTCAATTTAACCATCATCATCATCAACATATAGTACATACTGCTGGACATAAGTCTCTCTTCCATCCAACCATCATCATCATCAGCCTATAGTCCACTGCTGGATATAGGTTGAACTTTGTGAGCAACTGACTTCACACTGGTGCGCAATAGCATAGATAAATATATACTAGATTTCTACCTATATACCTGTCCTGTCCTTACTGTGTAAGTCAATGATATAAGGTATTTTCTGTAGACTAAACAGAGATACAGTAATAATATTTACAGAGTTTGTAACTAAATGAGTTACGACTGATGTTTACCAGACTCGAACAATGTAAAAGTAATTTACTTGTAAAATACTGTTATTGTTTTAACTTATTTTGCTTAGAAATTTGATAAAGAATGTTCGGAAACTTACTTAAGAAATTTGCGTGTTAAAATTTAGTTGTTGGAAATATATATAGATATAGGAAAATCGAAATGTATCTCTTTTATCATTGACAGATTCAGATATGACTATGACACATTTTAAAAGATTTTAGTTAACTTACTATGTTTGTTCAGGTCAAATCTCGCAAGTTTAATAAATACTCGGGATACTTTTGCATACACGGTCACCTGGCCCCAAACTAAGCAAAGCTTGTGATATGGCTGCCAGAGACTGATATACATACATATATATTTTAAATACAAACTTAAATAGATATTAACCCAGATATAGAAAAAACACATCATCACATGAATGTGTGTCTAGGTGGGAATCTAATCCCAAATATTTTATAAATTTACACAGGTAGGTACAAACTACCAGAAAAAAACTTATAAGATGTTTAATGTATTTATATGACACAGGAATTACTCACATAGGTATGATTGAGCCGGTAAATAAAATGTGTGATAACCACGTCAGTTTCCATAATAGAAAGATTATGGCTGTTATAATTTTTTAATTTCAGACATGATTTTATTTGGCTTATTCCCTAGTTCCCATTGTTCTCGGAAAATAATGGTTTTATTTGAAAAATTAAGAAATATTTTTTTTAATTCCCAACCAGGTCTAAGATTAGTCTCAAGTACTATCAGCAAAATTATTAAAAAGAGAGTAAAAGTTCCTTGACCTTTAAACTTTGCACATAATATTAACGGCTCTGGTTGATGCCAATTGCCCGTTAATAATTAAGGATCCTTGAAATGGCATCAGATTTGACAGGATGCAGCGTAGGTGTCGCTTTCGTCATCCGGAACATGGATAAGCTTTTTATACCCGAGCTTACAATACAATACAATACAATACAATACAATACAACTCAGGCGGAATACTAACCTTCGCTTACGGTTTCTATTTATTTTTAAAGGCTGGAAATTATGTTACTTCGACATCGGTCCCGCAAACTCTTGCGTTGCTGATTACCAACCTAACAATACTATACACTTTTTATGAAGTGAAAACTTCTTTAGGCTCGTTGAGCACTTTTTGGGATGGGTAAAAGCACTGAACACGCGTGACTTTCAAGTAGCTAACAGTCGAGACGGACTTGGCTGACGGACCACCGTCCTACCAACGAGAGAGAATGAGATTTTTTTCGCTTTCCCAATAGATCCCTCCCGTTGCCGTTCCCATCGTGAGGAAACCGGTATGTCCAAGAACTTCAAAGTCATATGACATTTCAAGAACAAGCACTGGGCCAGCATGGTGGATTAGGGTCCATCTTCTCTCTCTCTCTCTCTCTCTCTCTCTGAAAGAAGTCCTTTGTTCCAGCAGTGTGAACATGAAAGACTGACCATCCTCTCTCTCTCTCTCTCTCGCTCTCTCTACGAGAGAAATCCTTACCTCAGCAGTGAGAACATGATAGGCTGATAATGATGATCCTACTGACACACCCAGCCCAGGGCGCCCACGCCCGCGTTCATGCATTTGCCAATAGTTTTACAACAATATCGTCTCATGAAAACTAATAATAGTAAAAAAATAAGGTCGATAAAAATTGGAAAACTTGAACTTTATACTTTCATCTCGAAGGAAATTACCTCATTCCTGGCTAATGGAACGCATAATGAGGACAGGTATGTGATATAGAAAATAATATTAAGACAGGGGTACACTAATCACGTCATAATTAAAAAATAAAATAAATAATTGACATACTTCACCACCTGGGATATCAATTTCTGGAATGGAGTCCACGGACCGGTAAGCGCAGCGTAGGACGTCCACCCCCAAGATAAATAATAATAAATAAATAGTCGGGACATTTTTGCACACACGGTCATCTGACCCCAAACTAAGCTAAGCAAAGACAGATGATCTAAAAGAGACCGCAGGGAATCGCTGGATGCAGGCTCCAACTGGCCCTTTTGGAGATCGATGGGGGAGGCCTATGTCCAGCAGTGGACGTCCTACGGCTGAAATGATGATGATGATGATGATATAGTGCATTGCTTGCCCATCCACCTCGATCCTACGATACGTAATGTTTGTCATTAATTATGTTTAGACCAGTTCATTAGGAGTCCTACCTCAAAAGTAACTTTGATCGGGGCTTGGAGAATGAGTTTAAAAAAATAGAATAGAGCTGTAACGTTTGCCACCAATATCTATGCCATTTTGCCCAGGGTGGTGCCAGTATTGTGAAAACCTCTTCGAGGGTGCTTGTGAATAATTTGGGAGAATTCGGGTCACCCTGTTAGCTCCTTGGGGCCGGAAGAGTGTAATTTAATATTATTATCTTTAGAATTACATTGCAAATGGTATAAAGCAATTGTCATGTTGATATTTTAAAGGATGGCGGAATAGATCGAAACAAATTAGAAAAAAATCTATCTCTTCAGCCATAACAAAATATATCAACAGAAATATAACTGTAAAACGTTTGCAGTGTTTTTTTAAATACATATTTTATTTATTTATAAATAATAGGCTTGCGACCCACCATCTCGGCGATGTTGCGGTCTACGTAGGAGCACGCTTGCCTAGAAGAAACCGATTCACTCGTGATTTGAAGACACCCAGATTGCAACCACCAGGGAACACCCATTGAGGCAGCGCATTCCACAGACTAGCAGTTCGCACAATAAATGTGGAATCAAAGCGCTTCGTATGGGTTTTAAGAATATGACCCATAAAGACATAAAGTGTTATTATAAAATAATTCCCAATCGTTTTTTTTTTATTCCTATATACTTAGCGAATTTTATGTTCTAAAATGTGCGAAAGAGATAATTAAGGCCAGTGATCGCGGCTTTACAATACAATACAACTTTATTACACACTGAAAATACAAATGAAACTTAATGACTAACTGACTTAATGACTTAATGACATTAATGACTATTATCTAGAATTCAAATGATCCTCTAGCACCCGTTACGCCTACACCCTGCCCCGCTAATATGATTAAGCCGTGCACTATGCAGCTGATAAGCCAAGCCTCGCTCTCTGCAAGTATAATATACCTACTTAAAGTCTTCCTCGTTGAGCTGAGAGAATGAACCTTTTGTGTGACGGGACGCTTTATTATTTAGACAATACCGTTTGTCTTAAATAACGAGCTCTTCGAAAGTACGGAAAGATGTTAGTAAGTAGCTCCAGTAAATAAATAAACTATACCGATACAGTTTTTTTTTTATAAATCCGGAACACCTATATCTTCACCGATTCTTATCAGATTTTAATGATTTTGTTAATGTAAGCTTTTTTTTGAGTGTGATTTCATTTAAATTTGAAGAAATTACTCGTATGCAGGGTATGAATCCTGTTTATTAAACCACCTGTAAATAGATAGATCAATATATAAAAATTCTTTATTGTTCACACCAGAAAAAATTATGCATATATTTATATAGTGCAAACAAGCAAGAAAGGTCCGTTGTTATCTTATTGTAAAACAAGTACTTATTATCTATTTCAGTATGTATTACAATATATATACAATTAATGTATATCAGTCTCTGGCAGCCATATTACAAGCTTCGCTTAGTTTGGGGTCAGATGACACACATCACTTTCGTAGCACGTGCTACGATGCTTGCTACGCGAATTCACCGTCAACGTAGCACGTTTTCAAATTAAAAATTTTGGAGCAGCTTAAGGCGCGCGGCTATCGCACAGACCATTTCATTGTTTTTGAAGATAAAAAAATCATTAGCACAAGAGTAGCTATGACCGTGGAGCGCAGCCTTAAATACTAGATTTTTTTATTGCGTAGAAGTCTGCGTTTGACTACAACTTGCCTGTTGATAAGCGACGATGTGGTTACTAACAGTTTGCTTCTGTGTGCTTCATTACACAATGAAGCACACAGACTTAGTACCTAATTATTAACTTTGACCTGGAAAAAGTCCAGTCCAAAAAACAAGGAAACCGGATAATTGTTCCATTCTTTGGCTATACGGATTTAAAAAGTACAATCAAAACATTTTGTTAGTGATATCCCACATAAATATTTCCTATCCCATATAATATTTTTGAGCCTTAGAATTCAGCACAATCACGCAGCGCTCCGTCTCATTTCAATTGAGATGCAGCGCATTCGTGTTCACTCGGGTCGTCACAGACCATTGAATAGACACCGTAACTTCACTAATTTGTGAGTCTATAGTGGTCTTAAGTCGTATCAATGCCCCAACTAGCACGTGGCACAATTCAGTTCGATCTCTATCGTCTTGGTAGTAGCACTTGGTAGTAAAAAAAACATAAACAGATTTTTTTAAGCTGGTAAAAGAGCTGATAATCATCTAACAGCTAAATAGTTTTTTTTTATCATAGCTTAGAACATTTTCGATCAAGTCACCTTTCAACCAAAAAAATTACATCAAAATCAAAACAGGCGTTTGGGCACTGCGATGCCACAGACAAACAGAACTCATAACACCTCTCTTTTTGCTGTTTGCGTCGGCCGCTTCAGGGGTTAAAAATGCCAAATCACGCCATAGTATAATTTCGTGGTATAAAACGTAAAAAAAATCAAAACCAGTAGGCTGTGCGTATACTACATTTTGTTAAACAACTTAGAATTAAAGCTAAGATAAAACTAAAAAAACTTTTAGTATAAAGAAATGTTATTACAAAGTTAGTGATATTATAAATGATTGTATAAATACAATACAATTCTTTATTAATAACTCCATAGTTACAAGTCAAACTTCTCCACTACACTTTCTACAACGATGTATATCTATATCTATATTATATACTAGCTGACCTGACAGACGTTGTCCTGTCTTAGAACTGTCAAACACGCAAAGTTATAATTGTAAATCTTATTTTTTTACATCTTGGGTTACATTATTGTAGTTTTAGTAAGGATCCCTATTTTTTTTTGAAAATATATTATAGCCTATGTTACCCGAGGATAGTGCAACTTCCGAACAGTGAAAGAATTTTTCAAATCGGTTCAGTAGTTTCGGAGCCTATTCAATGCAAACAAACAAACAAACAAACAATCAAATCTTTCCTCTTTATAATATTAGTATAGATAAAAGCGAAATTCATCTACTTACTCACTCACTCATTAAACACGAAATCTCGAATCACGAAGTCGCGGGCAACAGCTAGTAAACTTATATAAACAGTATATGTTAATTATATTATTATGTGTAAGTAATTCAAATTAAATAATAACTTATTCAATTAAAAATATTATGAGCAAAAATTTATTACAATTTATTATGTCAGTATTTCAATAGTTTTAGTTTTTAGTTTATATTTTAAGTTTTCATCAATTTGTTTTTAAAATAGCAAAATAATTATTGTTAAATATGTCAAATTAATTCATTAATAATTATTATAAAGTCGTATTGTTTATTTTGTTTATTTTATTTACTGTGGTATTACGGAAACCACAAAACTCCCAGTTCTCACAGCGAGCAATAAATCCTGAAGTTCCAGGCAACAAAAGGAAATATCAGCAACAATAGTAAAAGTCATTTCTCGCTAGAAAATAATAAAATATAGGTTTGACAAAGGCCTTTGTAGCAATACAAGAGCGTTTTACTGAATGGGTCTCGCGAGAGTCCCTTGTGTAGAGCTGCAAAACACCACCTGTAGGCATCAACCCATCTACACATGTGAGTTGGTAGCTCACAAGTTTCAGAAGCAACTTTTAGGGTCCATCAAAAGGAAAAAAACGGAACCCTTATAGGATCACTTTGTTGTTCGTCTGCCCGTCTGTCCGTCTGTCTAGACTCTTTTTCTCAAGAACTCGTAGAGGTATCAAATACTCGGGTTTACGGTTTCTTTTAGCTTTGAAAAAATCAAACTTGTAAGTCAACGTGTTCAAAGAAAATCACCGTTTATGTCGCATATTTTCGCATATTTTGCGATTTCATAAGGGAATCAGAACCTATAGGGTACTTCCCGTTGACTTAGAATATTGAAATTTGGCAAAAAGCAAGGTCTTATAGCACATAGAAAGGAAAAAGTCCAAAAGTTGTTAATTTGAAATCACATCACATAAAAAATAGTTTTTGCTATTACCAACTTACATTTTGTAGTTGATATGTATGGGAGCATCTGTTTGCCAACTACAACGTTAAGTTAGTCATTCATTATGTCAATCTTTTTAACCTTTTTTCGTCAAGAGTCGATTCCCGGGATGGATCTACATACATATTTATTAAATCTGTACGGAACCCTCAAGGTGCGAGTCCTACTCACACTTGTCCGGTTTTATAATATGTATTTTAATAATAATAATATATAACTTTATTATACACCGAAATAAAAAAAATACAAAAATAGGTAAGTTATAAATAATACAAAAACCGGCAGTATAATAGGCAGTTTAATGTGTTTTTCTCGAACATGGTATTTAATGTGTTCATAATTAAAAGACTACATGATGACTAAACAAGCCTACATGGGGTTCTTCAAAAGGCGAGTTAATAAGGTCTTAAAGAGTCGGCATCTTATTTGTGACTCTGGTGTTACAAGTAGGTATCCATAGACGACGGTCTCTGCTTACCATTAGGCAGCCCAGCTGCTCGTTTGTCATCTATGACATAAAAAAATTGCCTGATTGGAAGCGACGATGGTTGCTTACCATCATAGCTTGTTTGCCACTTAGGGCACAAAAAAACTCGTTTAAAGCCCGGAATGCTACCATGCATGGTCAAGGGCTTTACGGCTACTTCTTAAGGCCCCTTTTTCAGACTTTTAGCAATTTTGGTCATTTTAGCTTAAGTGTGCCTAGTTTCATGGTTAACTTAAAATTATAAAAACGGTGTCATATCAAAATTTTAAGTTTTATCTAGGAACCCCTAAAGTCCAAAACAGGAATAAGGACATTTCGTTCCATAAAAAACAAATATGAAAGTAACACTTATTTGCGCTTTTCTCTCTAGTTTTTTGGATTCATTCAAATACCTATTTATTAAATTATGTCTGCGATATCTTAATATACAGATTTCATAATTATGAAGGAAACCGCAAAAGTACATTTTACATTACAGCTATACTTTTCGAAAAATATGAGAATACCTCAAAAATAGAAGTAGCGAAACGCACGACTGTGTGTAAGCGCCATGGTTTTGCTGCACTAAATGCGACTTTAATACAATAAACCAAGTCTTATGGTCATCTGTAGCGTTGCTTATAAGTGGTAAAACCTCGCCTCGGTCGGAAAATCACACGAACGTGAACGTTAACGCGCCGAGATACGGTTTGCGGTCGCGCAACTTTTCACATCACCTAAACAGAATTGCTTGAAAAATTGCTTGAGGTAGCCGTGAGGCCCCAGACTCAAGTTATTGACGCACCCTAGGTCCTACAACCGAGCCGGCACAACTGTTATAGTTCCTATAGATCCTGCTAGTTAGCTTGAGAAAGTAGGTCACGGCTGCGTTACCCTATTTAACGTACCAGGCAATGTAACATCTGTTACATCGCCTGGATCACCTGGATGTTTTTCATGTTATTCATTAAGTGGTCAGTAGTACCTAAATAATTTAGAATGACTGGAAGACGCAGCGTAGGTAGGCCTCTCACTAGATGGACCGACGACATTGTGAGAGTCGCTGGCATCCAGTGGATGCAAAAGGCAGGCTGTCGTTCAGTGTGTAGATTAAAGGCCTATGTTCAGCAATGGACATCTTCCGGCTGATGATGATGATGAGTACCTAAATAAAATATTGCGCGATAGTCCCGATAAACATGTAAAACACGTGTTCAAATTACGATAGCTTAAGTCCTTGGTTTATGCCAAGTTTAAAAGTTACTTTTGACCGCATCACATTGACATAATATGCATGCATAGTTTGTTTTTCGTGGCCATGGATACGTATAGGGTCCTTCAGTTTGAATAATAAACAAGTTTAAATGGTAATAAATAACGTTAAACAAGTCAAAGTCCAGTCAGAGCCAAGCAAATATAGTCTCAAGTCCAAATCACGCCCTCGAAAAGTGATGGAGACTTTACTAGAGACTTCTGTGGTGTTTTGGAGACATCACAAAAATACATGTTTCACCAAATTTTATCACTTTTCTGCACTCATTATATCACTCGTGCACGTTTAAAAAACATTTATTATACAACAACCCACCATTATTATTTTTATTTGACCTGAGCCGGCGCCATCGATTCAAAAACGTCGTTGGTATGCGCCAAAGAAATTGGATTTTGATTTCTTTGGTTGGCGCCAAAACTTCCATTGCCATTTAGCATGGTAATGCCGCTAGCATCCTGCATTTTTATTAGACTTTCAATAGTCTATGGGTACATGTATACTTCAACTGGTTTTTGACGTGATCATCATCAGCCAGAAGACGTCCACTGCTGAACATAGGCCTCCCCCGTTATTTTGACGTGATAACGTCTTATAAATCGATGAACGCCGGCTGCACGAACGAAAAAGTGTCACGTTGCGCCTGAGCCGCGCGTGCAAGCGAGTGCGCGAAACAAGCTATAGAGAGGCACGATCGGCCTAAGCGTTATCACGTAAAACTATCATCCGTAAACCGACTTTACAGACAAACATTTTTTTTTTGCTGTAAAATAAGCTAACTTATTTATGTATTTACAGGGTACCCAAGATACAGGCTTAGCCTAGTTTGGGGCCCACCGATTTTTTTTATTGGGTTTCTCATATTGTTTATATCTATTGTAATTTTTTATGTGCCATTTTTTGAAAAAAAAAATAACCTATTATCATTATCATTTCATGTTTCTCGGTTTTTGTAAGCCAGCAATAAGTATTAAATTAAAAATTTAAAAGTTGTAAAGAAATCTTTTTACAAAATTAGAATCTTTGCCAATTAAAAACACTCAATAAAACCGGCAACTAACAAAGGCGTCCAATTTCGAAAGGTCGAATGGTTAGTAACGGGATACCAACTTGCTAACAAAGTTTAATTAACATTGCCATTGTGAAATCTATCGGGAAATTACGATTTGGTAATTAACAGTTCAGTTCAGTGGGTCGATGATTAGATTTAATAGACAATAGACAAATTTTTATTTATGGAAGAAAAAATCATAATATATACATTTTTGAGAACACACATTACAAATGATTCCCTCCACAAACCGGTTCCAACTCAGCATATTGCTGGTTGCGAACAACCAGCGCTGGTCTTCCGTTGGAGCCACCGGTGACATCACCCACGGCCAACACCGAACAGTACACGAGAAATTAAATAATAACAAAAATAATATAGCAACAACAACACATAACAAAAACATGCAAACTAACATTTAAATAAATAAACAAATAAACTTAGCAGTAATATAAACAAACCATAAATAAATACATAATACTATAAGGTGATTTGACTAAGACAACGTTTTAAACAAACTAATAAATTAGGTATATGCGAGTAACCTAGGCAACACTACCTCAATAAAAATTAACTACGAAACTAATAAAATAAAATAAAGAAATTTCACAGATCTACTACCTATAGATTTTCAATGAGCGTGGCTAGCTCAGTGCCTCTCGCTTCAACAAGGTGTGTTGCCACATTAAAATGATTTGCTATAAGTTAGGGTAATTTACCTACTATGATGGGTAGTGAATCTTCAATGAGTACTTTGGAAACAATACTACCTTTTAAATATTTATATTTTATACACTATCTGCTGCAACCCGCGGAGCTACCTGCAATGTTCTGGGAAGAAAAGTACGTTGTCTGTCCTCATGACACACCCTATCGTCCTGACAAAATTTGACTTAGCCCATGATCTAAGAAAATAAGGTCTAGCAATCTGGGAGTGGTCCCGCAATGACGTCACTGTCCAGTTGCCGCTTTATTCAATCAGCTGTTACGTGGTGTATCGTCATCTCTCTCGAACCTGTTGTAAATTGACATCATGACATCATTGCGGGACGCCTACGTAAACATTTTTTCTCGAATTGCTATACCTGGCGGAGTATATTATTATACCATGACTTAGCCGTTTCCTCGTAAAAAAACAAACAGAAAGTTACAAACTTACTTGCGTTTTTATTATAATTATTTGTTAGGATTAGAGTATAGTACTAGAAAAAAGGTTGTAAAGTAACCATAGCATGATTTTTTATGATTAATTAAAAATAATAAAAAAGTCAAAGAGTTAAAACGGAAGGGCAAAGGAAGGGCCCCCATGCAACAAACGTTAAACGTATTTTTGGATTTGTTCTAGTGTAAAAACGGTAATCCGTACAAGCGTCAAATTTAGCGGATTATAGTGAACATAAGTAAAACAACAAATAATAAACACTGGCCAAGTGCGAGTCAGTGACAAATTTCTGTTTACCACTAAGCTAAGCAACGTCGGGCGCGGTCGGTACTTGGATGGGTGACAGCCTGGGCGTGATGTTGTCTTTTTGCACAACTTTTTGTATTTTGTGATTGTAAAGAACTCTCAGCGCGCGAGCCCGACTCGCGCTTGGTCAGTTTAGTTTTTTCATGAATGGAATTATGTATAACATTCCAAATAATTAGATAAATAGACTCTTTAATGTTTACAGTACAAATTTCACGAACAGCGCGTAGCTTTTTGAATCGCTTCGCCGAAATCGCCTTTTGCTTTTCCAGCTTCATAACTGTGGCCTCATTAATATATATTTAATATTAACATTCACCATATTCATATGGGCATAAAAGGGTCGGTATTTTGCACTTCTTGCAATGTGCCAGCTTTTTTCAGCAATGTGACAGGATCAGTTGGAAACCTGCAGAACGAATAATTTATGTTAGTTGCGGTGGGTAATTTCTTTCATAAACTGGCAACATTCATAATTTATTTTCTAAGTGAATAATTTGATAAAATTTATAGAATTAGACCACAAATCGACCTAAAAACTGACTAATTATGAATAAAATATTTGCGAATTGATATCCTGAATTTATTTAGGTGATCGTTACAAGCTTTATATGTTTACTTACGTGTGAAATGATATTTCATCGTATTTTCGCTCACTGCGCTTCTTGCAGCCCAAAATGCTACAACCAACCATTGTAAAATATCTTTTACAATTATTTCTCAGAGGAAACACGCATTTATCACATTTAATCACCAAAAAAAGGCAATAAATATAATTCAGACCCGTTTTGTTTGTCACTGATTATTACAGATTTTGACACTTGAGGTACCAAAAACAGGTCACGCCGATAAGGACAACAAAATCTATTTATGTCCTTTTCGTACTTGTGCTGAGCCATATCAAGTTGTCTCTTTCACTAAAATATATTGCCGATCTGGTTGTGTATATCTGTGAGAAATTTACACATTTACTCTGACATTAAATAAAAATAACAAAGGTAAGTCCCCACAAAAAAGGTTCCCTATATAGCACTGGTGTCTATTAATAAAAGTTCTTCGCTTTTTTGATGCTCAAAAAGAAATCTTTTAAGCTTAAGCTTAAATGAATGTAAACTATGCAGGTTCCTTATTGGCGGCGGAATGTTGTTCCAACACTTGGTGGCAGCGTATCTGAAACTTCCTCTGAACGCGGCGGAGCTGTGACGCTCCGTCACGAGCTGAGTCGAGCATTGCCGACACTCTAGGGACATTCGACTCGCTCTCCACGACAACTTATCGTACAGATAAGTCGGTTCCCTATGTTTTATTACCCCGAACAAAAGACATGCCAAATGAAGCTTACGGCGATGCTTCATTTTCAACAATTGGTGCTTGTTAAAAAACGGAGTCACATGCGACCTCGACGGAATGTCGAAACAAAAACGGGCACAAGCATTTTGGACTCTTTGTACAAGCTTTTGTGTTTTGACTAAGAGTCGCGAACCAATAACAGTATCCATGTAATTCAATTTCGACAAAATTAACTGTTCAGCTAGTTGGATACGCAGCTCTTCTCTTAAATAAGGTCTTATCCTGTATAATACTCTTAGCTTATAAAAGCAGTTTTTTATGCAGTTCGCTATATGTTTATGGAATCGCAATTCACAGTCCATGTGCAAGCCTAAGTTGCGTGCTTCGTGAACCCGCTCAATGTGTTCACCCATGAGCGAGACGCTTACAGAAGGACGGACACTAGCAATCTGGTGGTTACTGCCGAAAATAAGGTACTTTGTTTTATCGGGATTGAGCAGCAGGCAGTTATTGGTTGCCCATGCTGCTATTCTTGCGAGATCTTCGTTGAGTTTGTCAATAGCTAAGTCAATTTCAAGTGGTTTGCAGGATATATATATCTGAATATCGTCAGCGTATATGTGAAACTTGCAATTTTTTATGTGCGTTGCAATGTCAGCAGAATATAAGGCGAAAAGATCAGGTCCCAAAATAGAGCCCTGCGGGACTCCTCTATTTATAGCCAACTTCTCTGACTCCAATGAGGAGCCATCAGAACGGTCAATCCTCACATGCTGGTGACGGTTACTTAGGTAGCTGTTGAACCACTGCACTGCTTTAGGATCAAAACCGTAATAGCTTAATTTAGACAATAGAAGATTTATATTCAAAGAATCAAATGCTCTGGAAAAATCTAACAAAACCAAAACTGTGCACATTCCCTTGTCTTGAGCAATAAGTATGTTATCGGTAACGTCAAGTAACGCGGTTGCAGTACTGCGTCCCTTTCGAAAACCCGACTGTACATCGGGCAAAATGTTATTATTTCCTAGAAACTCTGTTAATTGTGAGCACACTGCCTTTTCTAAAATTTTTGACATGCACGGTAAAACACTTATTGGTCTTAAATCTTTTAGGTCAAGTGGGTTAGGCTTCTTAGGTAACGGTCGTACCATAGCGTGTTTCCAAATATCTGGGAAAGTACTAGTCTCAATGGAAGTATTTACAAGAGCTTGTACGTACTCCACCGTATTCGGAAATGTCATTAGCAACATGTCCAAACTAATTAAATCGCAACCTTCTGCATATGACTTCAAACTTTTAATTATCTTAATTAGTCGGTCTAGACTGCATGGTTCTATTTTAAAAACTGAATCATTAAACCTATGATGCTCAAAGTAACTTAAGTGTGAAATAGAAGTATTTGAGCTACCTGGTATATTCAGAAAATGATTATTGATAATGTCAGGGTTATTAAAAAAACAAGGCAATTCCGTGTCAGTTTTTGGTAATATAGTATTTTTTAGATTTTTCCATAGTTGTTTAGGATTTCGAATATTATTATTAATATTTTGTCTTAAATAGGCAGATTTTTCATTAAAAAGCGCTTTATTAACTGTGGTCTTTAAAGTTTTGTAATACAGCTTTTTAGACTCTGATTTAGTTTTATGATAAACTACAGCAGCATCATCACGTAGTTTCATCATGAGTTTTACAGTATCTGTGATCCATGGATAGGAATGGTCTCTGATAACCACTGACGTGACCGGTGCATGGATATCAAAAAGAGTAATTACATTGTGATTAAATATTGTTAACATATCATTAATATCTGAATGCTGAGATATAAGATCCCAGCTTAAAATCTGCAAGTCATTGTTAAAGTTATCTAGACAGATCTTTTTCTTAGGCCTAAAAGTAATAGTACGAGGAGGGGTTTTTAAACGTTTAACATTAAACTCGCAAACCACAAGACAATGACCAAAAAGTGTCCCTACATGATCCAAACTTATTTTCCGTGTACTTAAATCAGAGCAGACCACATCGATTAACGTTTGACTGGTTTCAGTGAAGTGAGTAGGCTCGTCTACTAGCTGAACCAAGTTAAAACACGATAGAAATGATTTAAATTTCATTACATTACTGTCATTAATATTTAATAAATTTATATTAAAATCACCCAAAATAATCAAATTATCATATTTGGGAATTGTACTAATGGAGTCTGTGATTGCAGCAAAGAACAAATCAACAGTAACCCAATTAGGCCGATATGCCGTACCGATCATAAACTTTTTTCCATTGAGGTTCACAGAGAGCCACATTTGTTCTACTGCACTATAAATTGGGTCCACCGGGTGACGCCAAGAGCGCACGACAACACCTCGTTTGATGTAGAAACCAACGCCGCCGCCGCGCGAGCGGTGCGCGCGCGGCCGCGGCGTGTGCCTCAATCTGTACCCGGGGATGGCCGGAGCGCGCGCTTCCTGCCCCGCGTGGATCCAGGTTTCGTTCACTGCTAAACGGTTTAGATTTGGTATTCTAGACAGGCACTTGATTACGCGTGTCTATAAGCAGTTCTGAAAGCAGTGATTACATTAGAATAATCGCTGAACTCATATTGTGTACTACATACTAGAGAAGACATCGCACTACATTATAATATAATATAATATAATATAAAAATAAAATATTTTTGCGAGGTTACATTTAAGGTGTGATGGGTGCGCGAATTGCCTATAACGAGCTATAGATTATTATGGTTTTAAAAATAATTGTTATTGTTACGAAATTAAGAAAAATATATGGTATTTTTAAGTCTTTTATCAAGGGTTTTACGGAATTCAATACACAATTTGATTTATTTCGCTCGATAGAATAAATTCGCGAATATCGACCTATTTTTAAATGTAGACCTTTTTACCACCAACATATGACCACCACCATCATTTTAGACGACTTCTAAGACGTATTAATTTTTAAAGCGTAATAATCATAATTTGAATTTGAGACCCTTGCAAATACATTTAACTAAAATTTCAATGCTGATTTTATATTATTTTTTGTACTAAAAAATACGGCGTCGTGATGTAAGCTCGACGCGCTCGCCTACATTTTATCCTTGCAATGCTGACGTGCAATTTTTGTAATGTAAAGACTGACGTTGTGTCTGAGATGTCTCAGACATAGAAGTTAAGAATATTCTCAGATATTCCAAAAAAAACATTGTTTATAGCGTTGACTTAAACAATTTGGTTTGGGCTAGGTAAAAAAAAATAAAGCCACGAAAATCGATTGTAAATTGAAATGTTTAATCAAATAAACAAAACAAAAGCTTATTACCTTATAATTATGCCTTGTGCTTTTTTATTGGGCCAATCAGTGTTATAATTTACCGGAATAAAAAAAGCCTTAATAAACTCTTTTCATAAGACCAGTTACTAAAAATATAAATATAATATTAATAACTCAACAAAATTAAGGCTTTTTTTATTCCGGTAAATTATAACACTGATTGGCCCAATAAAAAAGCACAAGGCATAATTATAAGGTAATAAGCTTAAATAGTTTCATAAAACTATGACATAATCTGGCTAAGCTTTTTGAAAGAAAACAAGCTACTGCTGGGGCCTTACGGACAACTGCTATTACAGGCACCTAATCCGCTCAGTTGGAAAATCACGCGACCTCAAACCTTATCGCGCCCAGATACGGTCTGTGGAATACGCTGCCTGAATGGGTGTTCCCCGATAGTTACAATCTGGGTGTCTTCAAATCACGAGTGAATCGGTTTCAAGCAAGCGTGCTCCAACGTAGACCAACATCAGGCGATATGGTGGTCAAACGCAAGCCAAAAAAAAAAAAAAAACATACAGTCGAATTGATAACCTCCTCCTTTTCGAAGTCGGTTAAAAAAGCTTTTACTTTCACCGCCAAACAAACAAAATATCTCCGATGATTGATAGACAAGCTTTCCTCGTTCTTTAGTTTTTACAATGAAAACACATAATATAATATCAAAAACAATGCTCTACTAAAAACATTATGTCAATACTGACGAAGGTTTGACAGACCGCGCCGAGCTTTTAATCGACTGTATTCACAGATTTTTTTTCTGCCGAAACTACTGATAAACTTACGGCAACCATGATTTTTTTCTCAGTTTGGTCTGTCAGACCGCATGTCAGCACTTGAAGATTTGTAACTAATGTGTCACACTTCACTTAGTCACTTGTTAGACGCTTGCTGTTCATTCAGCTCTTTATAATCTACTTCATAGCAGCCGTCTTATAAATGTAACTACAAAAATAACAATATGATTTAAAAAACCGGACAAGTACAAGTAGGACTCGCACTTCGAGGGTTCCGTTGGACGGAAACTTACAAGTTTTTTTTGAACCTGAAAGAGACCCTAGTTTTTAAATTTAATTTGATACATTTCAACTTAATACCTCTAGGTACGCGTTTCTGAGAAACGGGTCTTGACAGACAGACATATAGACGGAAAACAAAGTGATCCTATAAGTGTTCCGTTTTTCCTTTTGAGGTACGGAACCCTAAAAACGACTCTAAAGTCTGCCAAATAATAATTTAAGTCAACGAAGCCGAATAAATAATAACAAGTTAATTCACCCTAAAATGT
Organism: Agriopis aurantiaria; assembly: GCA_914767915.1. Lineage (NCBI taxonomy): Eukaryota > Metazoa > Arthropoda > Insecta > Lepidoptera > Geometridae > Agriopis > Agriopis aurantiaria. Next base: position 3,884,926 of record OU611991.1, on the reverse strand, counting down.
GTCACGTGTAACATTGCGCCTACATTTCGAGCGCATTTCAATTTGTAGGCATAATTGGGACTACCTTCTGCCTCCTGAATACTAATTTTGATTTACACGTCCCCAACACAAACGCTTGGATTTTACACTCAACTTAAATACAATTAAGGTTTACAATTGCTTGTTATTATGCTTAATTCGCAGCTAATTGGACGAAGACGTTGAAGTCGTGTACGAAACAAAATACGAATTGATGTATGTTGTGTAGAGAAACTTAAATCCCATCAAAAACATGAATGTAACAAGTGGCTAAGGTTACGAATATAGACTGCCGAAAGGACGTCATTGAACTCATAATTATGAACAACTTTTACAAAGGGACCAACCCAGCCCTGAAATCGCGAAAAAAATCAGCTGTTCTATAGAAAACGGCCATTGACACTCTACAAAATGTATGGAATAGCAGATATTTTTTCGCGATTTCAGTTTTGGTCTCACAGTTAAAGTTGTTCCTAATGATGAGTATTACCATAGACAAAGGTTTCGTCTGTGGTATTACGAACCCCTTTCGGCTTAGCATAGCCTTTCCTTATAACCCTGTATATGCATGAAAAAAGTCAGCGGCCCACATAAAAGTTTGTTGTTCAGATGCTGTAGGTATCTAGCCCTTTTAAATCCCTGGGGCCTTACGGACAACTGCTATTGCGGTACCAAACTAACGTTAAATGCGCTCAGTTGGAAAATTACGCGAACGTGAACCACCCAGACACGCATGTGGTCACGTGATTTTCCAACTGAGGGGATTTAACGTTAGTTTGGTCACGCAATAGCAGTTGTCCGTAAGGCCCCTGCACTCAAATCTGATACTAACAATATTTTTATCTCCATGGGCTTTTCGAGCTCTAGCCAATAAAGAGCAAACCTAAAACATTGATGACGCTTCGAAATAAAGGCAACATCGCATGGAGTTACGAAAACATGACTGACATTTGAAGGTAAAGGTTGTCCTCCACAGTAAAGGGTAATAACGACCTTGGCAATCGATTTCTGCTCATACTAACCTGTTTCAAATGTGAAACAACAAACAACAGCCTTACGGCTGCCTCCAAAATTCCCTTTTGCAAAATGATGCCACGTTGGTCGCGGGGGGCAGCTTGTGATTGGAGACTCGACGTGACTCGACGCTTGTGATTGGAGAATCAAAAGTCATTCATTCAATTCGCGCCTAGGATTGGCCCCGCTCGAAATAGTTTACGCTCAAAACAGCGCAGTATGGAAAAACACGCGAACGTGAAGCTTTACGCGCCAAGATACGATTTGCGGTCGCGTAACCTAAACAGCAGTGCAAGTACCGTTCTTTTATCGATCGTCAAATTGACAGTTGAGGTCGTAAAATTCGATAATATGCCATTTTTTCAGTACTCGCTGTGATCGATTCTATGGCATTTTAGCGAATTTGCGATCGCTAAAAGAACGGTACTTGCACCCCAGCATCGCTCAAAACAGAGAGCCGTGAGACTCAAAATATTGACGTGCCTGTTGCATTTTTTTTTTTTTTTTTTTTTTTTTTATCTAATTTTTTTTTTGGGGCTTTAGTCGCTATGCGATTATGCCAGCCCCGTTTTTCAAAGCATCATACATTAGGCGGTAAAATAATGGCGATATTTATACATCCACTAAAAACAATTTGCGATTGAAATGTCTCAACAAATAACTAACTTTTCAATAAAATATGGTATAAATATATAGATTCAATCAAGTTCAAAGTTCACGAAAAAAAAATGTCCGGTGTTTACTTATTTCACTTATGTAATATAGAATTTATAAATTCCACCAAATTAAAATCCCATGTCGTTACAACTGTTGTTGATTATCACAATAGTTGTTATGGTTTTAGTTTACTGTAAGCACAGGTTTAGGCACGGTAGGTTTTGAAATTGTACATAAACCGACGCAGGCTAGGGCGGAAGCGCGCGTATGACAAAATAAAACTTAACTTCAAGCTTTGGTATGTACTTCAAAGTAGGATGAAAATTAGGCGGTGTTTTGCTACAATACTGTAGTGACTGTAAATGCTACAGGAATAAGATAAATCAGATGTAAATACCCCCAGGGGCAAACCCTCTTCGAAACAAATCTTACTTCAAAACTTCACAACAGTTTCATTTTTAGAAATCCTTTTCCTCGGGTGTGTTTATTTTATTTTACCTTTGAGACCGACAAAAGACCCTAAGTACCATTTAATAATAAAGTTGGTTCATCCACAATAGGGTTTTAGGTACACAGTATTCTGTATTTTGTCTGTCTATTAAACCGAAATCTTTTTTCCCGGGTTTTTTATGTCATGATACATGTCATAACACAGCAGTATTTTGAGCTATTTGACTTGAGGTAGCAACTCAGCACACAATTTTCGCATGCATTCATTTTATCATTTTTCGAGCTATTTCAACGCACTTAAACTTGGGAAGTTTCATTACGTTGATAATTGAACTGAAAATTTAATAATTATCAATTTAAAAACCCGACTTCAAATTAATAAAATACACAGTAACGGTTACTTGGATGCCAAATAATAGAATTTTCTAGTTATTTTGATATAAAAGCTAAACTACTGAACCGACTATAATGAAATTTCTATGAGACCGAACTGAAAGTATATCCTTTCAAATAAAAAAAATACTTTCCAAATCGGAGTCTGAGATATAACAAACATAAAAAAATACAACCGAATTGAGAATAATTCCTTCTTAACTATATCTTAACGGGACGCAGCGTGTATATTATAATTATGGGAAACTAGTTAGAAAACCACATAAAGCAAAATAAATACATTTTCGTTCGAGATAGATGTAGGTATATGTGATTCGTGAATAGGAACTACTTTAATATAAAAATAATCACGAAGTCAAAATGAGTACACTGTGAAAGTAAAATGTAATAAGAAAGAATTTAGATCCGAAAACTAACTTTTAGGTCGTGTCGTGACCCAAAGCCGACACACCTAAACGACCTCTGCATTCTCTGATAATTTTTTCACAAAAATATTTTACAACATTTTTCTCACATTGTTCACATGCGTAATGCATATACGATAGCTGCATGGTAAAAATTACATTGTGATTTACACGCAGACATGTTAAAAGTTTGAAGATAATTTATTAATAGTGCTATTTTACTACGGGTACTTATATTAAATTAATAATATATTGTTTTTGGATGGTTTTTGTTTCCGTCAATGTAATATATGTCATTTTGTTAAATTTTAACTAAATCTAATGAGTGTTCAAACGTAGGACGCTGGTGCCTGTAGCACAGTTTAATTACTAGTACGGGTGCCAGCCAGTTCCACACTTAAACAACATTGTAAATTTTAAATGTTATCATTATGTCCAGTTCGATTGCTTTTTAACAATATTGTTGTCTTTTAATTTTCGATCAATAAACTATTACTATTAAATATGTCACAAAGCCTCGTAACTATTATGTGACGACGACGATGACATTGGGCTCGAGGCAAAAACCAGACTGCACTGCAAAGCAAAAGGCATAGTCATAATAATTATATTGGCAACACACTTTTTTTCTTTACTTGAATGCCGCGCTATTATGATGTTGTTTCCACACATATTTGTGGCGGTCAAGAATAAAATAAAATGTCCATGCATAGGACGCATTGACAAAATCAATGGGAGTAACAAAGTTTTTACATATGAACCTATTCCGTCATAGTATTTTTTTTAATTCAATAATAGGCTTGTGTTTGACCGCCAACTCGCCTGATGTTAAGCGATGATGCGGTCTACAAGACACCCAGATTGTAACTATCGGGAAATACCCATTCAGGCTGCGCATTCCACAGACTAGCAGTTCGCATAATAAAAGTGGAATCAAAACGCTTCGTTCGGGTTTTCGGAATACCGATCATAAAGTGGTATCGATTTTTTGTGCCCGCTCTGGCAGTCCGATAGAAAAACTATGATTCCGTATTGCATTCGTGCTTTTCGCTTAGGTAGTATCTAAACTTTGTTTCGTGACTTCGATTGGGTTATAGCTTCAAACGCGAAGTCCTCACGAATTGTGCTGGTCTTGACCTTGTTTTTAAAACAAAGCTACAGTGTATTTATGGCAGGCTTATCTAGAAAAATTCTAAAAACATCGAGTTACAAGCACCATAAATCGTATAAGCAAATAGACTAGTGATGATAGGTAGTTGTCAACCTTTTCATCTTCTCTATCTTCTCTACATAGTATAAATTAAAGTCACTTTCTGCATCTGTATGTCTAACCGCTAACTCTCCTAAACCACTCAACGGATTTCGATGCTGTTTTCACCATCAGTTATATAATTTTTCACGAAATGTTTATGTATAATTATAATTATATAACAAGCTGATACTTTTTTCGCGATTTCAGGGTTAGTTCCATAGTAAAAGTTGTTCGTAATGATGAGTATAATGACCTCCTTTCGGTTTAGTACAGTCTATATGCGTAGCCCTGCTTAAGACTTGCGCGACAAAACCGCCTCGTTTATTCGTTCAGGCGATAGCCACCTTACCCCGATCTACAGCTCCTATAATGAACCAAAAGAGGGAGTTCAGGCAAACCGGTATAACCGGTTTGAACCGGTACGAAGTTGAGTTTAAACCTAATTGCTCGGTTAATTCACTCGATTACCCGCTAAATGGTGGAAAACTTCGCTCCGGACGCATTTCTGCTCTCTCCTGCTTTTTCTAACCTATATTTTTACCCTCGTGATATGGTATTAAAGGTAACGCGGTGCATAATTTTTATCCTATATTTTTATTCAGTTTTAGTTTACTGCATTTCCTTTTAATATGGGAAAATAATAAGGTAATACGACTTATAGGCGATGAGAAGTTAGTGGCTAACAAACTTCTCAGTCTAAAACACCGCCGCAAAGTAGTGAGTCTGTCAATTTTCTACAGGATTCATTTCGGAGAATGTGCATCAGAGCTACATGACCTTCTCCTACAATCCCTTTTCTACTACAGAAAAGTTGACTACTACAGGATAAGTAGAAAAATTGCCCACTACCACCCATACATTGTGGATTTTCCTTGGATACGTACCAAACGTTTCGAATCCACGTTTCTAATCCGTACAGCTAAGGATTGGAACAGCCTGCCAGTTTCCTTGTTTCCTGAGAGATACAATCTGGTACTTTTCAAGGCCAGAGTGAATCTTCTAAGTCTGCGTGCCTCATCTTCGACCACGTCGTCGCTTACCAACAAACGAGTTCGTGATAAAAAGCGGACTTATCCGTGATATAAAAAAAACAACATAAATAAGTTTCTTCTATACAACCGTGCTCCATCGTAGAATGCATCATCGCTTACCAACAGGCGAGTTCGTGATAAAAAGCGGACTTATCCGCGATATAAAAAAAACAACATAAATAAGTTTCTTCTATACAACCGTGCTCCATCGTAGAACGCATCATCGCTTACCAACAGGCGAGTTCGTGATAAAAAGCGGACTTATCCGCGATATAAAAAAAAAACAACATAAATAAGTTTCTTCTATACAACCGTGCTCCATCGTAGAACGCATCATCGCTTACCAACAGGCGAGTTCGTGATAAAAAGCGGACTTATCCACGATATAAAAAAAAAAACAACATAAATAAGTTTCTTCTTTACGACCGTGCTCCATCGTAGAACGCATCGGGCGAGTTGAGTCAAAAACAACCAATTACAGCAGATCAAACAATCAAACCCGGGACTCGGGTATGTCCTAAAACTGCGACCTAAACCACCGGAGGATGGGCAGCAGGGTCCTATTACTCGTAGTACATGGTGAACGTATTGCGATCCCCAAGCCGCCTGCTAATTATGGCAACACCCCTCTCTTAGTTGGAGGCCTTTGTTCAGCAGTGGACGTTTACTGGCTGGCGTAATCCCTTATTTCATTATTTATAATATTTTATTCTTTAAATACAAATAAGGTAGGGCGTTTATTTATTTTTTATTAATTTTGTTCTCATATCGTTTTTATTACCTAGTAAGTAGCTGCACCCCGTTTTTTCACCCGCGTAGTGATGAAAAATGGTAAAAAGTTAAGGTTAATCCCGTCATAGACCATGCGAAGTAGCTTGCAAGTACAAGTAGAAGTAGCAAGAATAAGTAGGCGTTCAAACTTAGGTAAATAGCCACTCGCGCACTAACGCGCTCAACTCGCGTGCGAGTACATTCTTGCACGAGTGTTCGAACGAGACGAACTATGCGCAGTGGGCGACACGCGAGTAGCGCGGGGAAAATTAAGCTTCAATTATGCAAGAATCAGCGCGAAGTGCTACTAAGCACTTTTTTTACTGCCACTTGAACTATGCAAAACTTTGCAGACGTTGCGTAGTAGGTACTTGCTACTTGTACTTCGCAAGGTCTGCAACGGGCTTTAGACCATAATAGGCATGATGACTAATATTTTTTGATTACCTCATAAATAAGCTGATCATAAATAGAGCCCATCAACAAAAACAAAATTAAAATTAGTTCAAAAATTAATAAGATATAAGCATTTTAATTTAATTTAATTCCATACTAGACAGAGAGCGCACTATACTGAGCCGTGACGTCACGCCTCAGGAGTGCCATACAAATGCTATACTAACACACGCTTTGCGAGAAAGGGATAGAACATCCCCTCTCCATCCCCACCTAAAACTTTAAATACTCATATCTCAGAGATTTATCAGCCAATTCAAATTATTTTTTCAGAATGTGTAATGTATTTACTTATATTCATCGCTAAGCCGGTTATTTGTAATAAATTAAACATTAGGAATCATGCCTATTCGCCACGTTTGAATCTCGAATTCGCTTTCCACGCTAGCGGATAAGACGACTTATGCGTGCAGATTTTAAGCGATTAAAGCCCAAAAAAGTCTTTCCGAGTTGCTGGGATGATAACATTACTAAAACATTACTGTGATAATATTACTAAAACATTACAATGCTTAGTTATGTTTTTACCGATGTGAAATGTCCCACATAACATACACATACCACGCTCCACATAACGTACATAGTACGTTTGATATTTTGCGTTAAAAGTAAAAGTTAGGAGGCAAAGAAGTTTTAGACGGAAATTCCGTTTTAGTGGGATAAATGGATAAAACTTGTTTCTAGTTTTTGTTGCTCAAATTTCTTCACGAATTGTTATTGGCCTAACTTATTTTCTAAAGATGTAGCTTCAGAAATTAAGTTTGTTGCCACTATATTTTATTCTTATTCTTATTCTTATTCTTCTATACTTAAAGAATAGTGGTTATTTCAACACTAATTTTTCTACTAATATACAAACACTGTTTTAAACTATCACGGTTGCTCACTAAAGTTATATTATTATTTACGGGATATTTTTTTTTTAATACTTTTTAACTGTTCGCGAACCACCCACATTCTTCAGTCTTCCCGTGCACATGGTCCATGTAACTGCGCCGAAATATTGAGAGCTCATTCCACAACCTCACCACGGTAAATATCCCGTAAATAATCATATAACTATACAAAATTAAGTGTAGAACAAGACTTCAAATGTAGAAAAAATTTACTCTGAGCAATCAGTTTGATTTGCCATGAAGCAGTTAGCTTGTTTAGCTTTTTCCGCTGCCATGTTACGACTGAGAAATGGCCTGACTAGTCATAAAGTCCCACTTTTGGCTTAACAAAAAGCAGATGGCTTATCTTTAAAATGTTGCGAACAGCATAATAAACGTCAACTTTTAAAATGAAAACCTAGATTGTTAACCTTTAGAGTTCAAAATTGTTCAACCTTCAAAGTGTCGTCGTTCCACCTCGTAAAGTATTCACTTGAGTGCCTACTAAATCAGAGTGATTTTACAAAATTAACTTATAAGAAAAATCCTTTGATAATTATACTAACTTAGTATAGAATAACTGTTTTAACTTTGTGCTCCTTCTCAGCTGATAGTTCTTTAACAAAATTACACGCATACAAACAAAAAAGTCAACCGCAAAGTGTATCGCAAACTCTTGAAAAGTACAAAGTATATACCTAGTGCGAGTTTTTCCTATTGCGTTTACCTATTCGATCGCATTAACGTATCTATGATTTGTATAAAATAACAGCAGTGCAGTGATTTTTTTCATCGCTAATAAGTCCTCGTTTGACCACTAACTCGCCTGATGGTAAGCGACGATGTGGTCGAAGATAAGCAGACAGACTTAGATGCAGTGGTCGAATTGGACTTACGAATCGGAACGCATTTCCTTTCAAACCTTGCGAAATTTTAACCGACTGTCCAAGAATGAGGGTAATGTTTTTGGGTTGTATGTAAGTATGTTTCTGTGTTGACCGATTTTGATGAGTGAGGTGTCGTTGGATTCCTTTATGAAACGGAACGATGATTTCATGAACTGGAACGGCGTTCCGGTGCCTTCCGGTCCATTTATAGTACTGCTTAGATGTCGCTAGATGGCACTGCTCTTATGTCACGTGAAAAAACAAGCCGCATCATTGATTATTATTTATTGAGTCATACGACCACTGCTGAACATAGGCCTCCTCCTTAGATTTCCACACTGAACAACAGCCTGTTATCTGCATCCAATGGATGCCCGCGACTCTCACGATGTCGTCGGTCCATCTACTGGGAGGTTATCAGTTCTTCAAGCGATGTGGCCTGCCCATTGCCACTTCAACTTGCAAATTTTGCATGTTGGTGACTCTGGTGCTTCGGCGAATATCCTCGTTCCGGATTCTATCGTGCAAATTAACTCCGAGCATAGCTATCTCCATTGCCCACTGTCCTAATCTGAGTTACTCGTGAAGCGGCATGAAAACGATTTTTCATTACTTTCTCAACTGAAGCTTCAATCCTAAACCTATTCCGGATATATTTGCGTGCGTCTATAAACCCCCATGTTTATGATGTTGCCAATAAGGCGACGGCACTCGTTTACTCAAGCCCTCGTAAATAGGGGTCACGAGTCGGTAGCGCGAACATCCCTGATAATACGTTTTATTTGATGCCCTTGATATGCGGGTCAATCTGATATTTGTGTGCGGTTAGAGGTAAACATTTGCGGTCTTCCTTAAAAACTTTAGTACGTCCAGGTTAACTAAATTAGCTGTAAACATAAACGGCGTTACTTTGAAACGAGTGAATCAATTAATTAAACTAAAATAGACCTGCCTCGTTTTTACGCGTGGCAATTTCTGTTGGCGAGATGTTTTGTGTTTGGGTCGTACTTAAAAAACGAAACCTTTATAGGATCAGTTTATTGTACGTCTGTCTATCTGTCCGTGTAAGAAAACTCATTTTTCTCAGAAACGTGTACAGGTGTCCAGTCTACGATCATATAGAGGTGTACAAATACAATTAGGTTTCTAAGTCAACGCAATCAATAGATCGCAAACTCAAAAAGTAAAACCTATAGGGCGTCGTACTTCCAGTTGACCAATAATAAAATTAAGCAAGAAATAAGGTGCACATGATAAGGAAAAAATCCAGCCGAAAGAGGTTAATTTGAAATTACATCACTTTTTTTTTGGGAATACCTTTACTTACATTTTGTAGTTGGCAAACCGACAGTGACTTAAATTTTCCTCTGCAAAGTTAAGTTTGACCTTTATTATTTCAACATTTAACTCGACTGGTAGAGGGATAATGTTTTTCTGGTGAACGGTAGGTACGTATGAAATAATTATTTATAAGGTTTGTACGAAACCCTCAGTGCGCGACTACCGACTAGCACATGGCTGTTTATTGTTTTTCAAATATAATGGGCAACACTTTAAACATAGATTTTATTTATATTACACGGGAATTACTCACGTAAGATTAAGCCGGTCACTCCGACTATAGTTTCAACCGCATTAGGCAGTCTAATCAAGGTGAATGCGCGCACGCGGTTGCGTCTCGCTTGGCTTTATACATAGGTTTTTTTTAAATATAATTAATATGCTTGTGTTTGATCACCATCTCGCCTGATGTTAAGCGATGATGCAGTCTACGTTGGAGCACGGTTGCCTAGAAGAAACCAATTCACTCGTGATTTGAAGACATCCAGATTGTAACTAAATAAAAATAAATAAATAAATATTCGGGACATTTTTTTTTCATACTATCGGGGAACACCCATGCATTCAGACAGCACATTCCACAGACTATATTATTATTATTATAGCAGTTCGCACAATAAATGTGGAATCACAGCGCTTCGTACGGATAGGTATGTAGATTATCAGTGAAAACGAGTAATATATAATAGCAAATTCCGAAAGACAAGTACCTACATTTTCGCCATGCCTTAGGGAATACTGAGGGGGGATGTACTGAGTTATTGAAAATTGATGGGAAGACATTCCCATCAATTTTCAATAACTCAGTACAGACATTCGAAAATTCCCCTTCACAAACTTTGTTTTCTTATCAATTTGCACCGTCTCGGGGTGAAATCAGTTTACTGGAGTTTCCAGACATGTTGAAATGCGTATAAAATATTTCGAGAAAATTTCGTCCTTAAATCAATGTCGTAAAGTTAGTTTTAGCTCGTGGCTTTCTGTTTCGTAGTTTGGAAAGAGATTCCTTCTTCCGTAGAGGTAAACCACGTCTTACATACTTCACATATATAAGTAAACATTTGTTGAAAGTTTGGTATGAGTTTCATGTTTATTCTGACACAACATGAAGTTGAGTGCAAAATGTTTATTATGCTCGATCCAAGCATTTAGTTTCTCTGACATCTGCAAAAACATTGTAAAGGATGAATAATAACATTTACTTATAATATTTAAGAATATTGAAGTATACGAGTACCTGCTACAGACTTACGTTCAAAATCCTAGTGAAAGTGATCAAATTCGTACGTGTTTTTCATTTAACTATTTTACAATTTTATTGCAGCTGTCAGACCAAATAAAAACTTGGATTGAGTTAAAGCTTTTAAACTTGTCGTAAAATCAAAAACTTAAAGGATATTTTTACCATTGACCTACATATATGTATTCTTTGATTTTTACATAAAAAATATTCTATAATCATACTAATATTTTAAATGTGAAAAGTTTGTTTGTTCGTTCCTCTTTAACGCAGCAACAGAGCAATGGATTGACCTGATTTTTTGCATGGGTATAGTTCAAAGGCTGGAGAGTGACATAGGCTACTTTTCATCACCATCACCATTTTTCATCACTACGCGGGGGAAACCGTAGGGCGCAGCTAGTCTTTCAATAAGTTAGTACCTAGGTATATTGTGGTTTTAATATAATAGACGATTTCACCCGCGTGGACATTTTCGCAGAATCCGTATCTATATAATTATACTATACCAAAAAAAACCTATTCATTCAATTGAAATATGAATAGGTATTTCTAGACATGCGTGCTACATCTTCGACCACATCATCGCTTCCCACCAGGTGAGATTGTAATGAAACGCATGCCTAATCCATTGTAAAAGAAAGGAAACTTTGATCAGCTGGTTTAGTTCAAAAACGAGGTGTTCTTAATTCGGTTGTATGTTTTTTTAAATGTTTTTTACCTTTAACTATGTCATTTATAAACCGACTTGGAAATTCATTTTGTTTTTTTAACCGGCTATAAAAAGGAGGAGGTTATCAATTCGACTGTATTTTTTTTTTATATGTTTGTATTTGAAAGGATTTACTTTCAGATTCATCATCATCATCATTTCAGCCGTAGGACGTCCACTGCTGGACATAGGCCTCCCCCACCGATCTCCAAAAGGGCCGGTTGGAAGCGGCCTGCATCCAGCGTTTCCCTGCGGTCTCTTTTAAGTCGTCTGTCCATCTTATGGGTGGACGTCCTATACGCTGCGCTTACCGGTCCGCGCGGTCTGCGCTTTCAGATTGGTCCCATATAAATTTCATCAAAATCGGTTTAGTAGTTTGGTTTTTAAATCAAAATAACTGGAACAAATATGTCATCCAAGAAACCTAAAATGCGTATTTACTTATTTCGAAGTCGATTTTTCAAACAGATAATTCGAGATTTCATTGTTAATCCTATAATAATATGGATTCGCATTGATAAGTACAATGACCTCTTTCCAACTTAGTTTTGTGTAGGAACCCTTTACACAATGTCAAGTGTAATGTGATTACGTTATTTAAAATTGGCTTGCCTTTCTAACACTCCATTTGAATGAAATCTGGAGGTAAATTTCACTAGAACCATTGATTCTGAACTAGGAATCCCTGGAGCACACCTTTGTTACTGCGTAGGTTTACCTGAACAGACGTGAGCACCGAAATGCGCATTTAATTACTTATTTATGTTCAGAGGAAGGATTCATTGACATGAGGAAAGACAGTCTGGGTCTGCAGAGAATTCGCAAAATGTCTCTTTGAGTTTGCGAGTACAGAATTCCGTAGCTAAGAGCGGCTTGAAGGTCGGGCAATTTCATTCTAAAGTTGTGGTGTTTTTCTTTGGAAAGTAGCTGGTCCTATTTTAATTAAATAGGCACATAATTAAAAAAAATATGAAATGCACATAATTAACATAATTCAAATTTACGATTTTTTATGTCACCGTCACAATCACCGTCGATAAAAAAAATAGGTATTTATTTTTTTCAGTGAAAAACATACATACCGGTTGTTAGGGAAACGAAGACTAGTGCTCGTGGTTGCTGATACGATACCACAAAAATATGTTTTACTAGTTTCGCCCCGCGGTTTCACCCGCGACGTGATGAAAAGTGGTGATGATGATGATGATGATGAAAAGTAGCCTATGTGTTAATCCAGGACATTAACTATACATATTCCAAATTTCATCCTAATCCGTCCAGCCATTTTTGCGTGAAGGAGTAACAAACGCACACAAAACACACACAAACTTTCACATTTATAGCATTAGTGTGATTTATAAAAAAACATGTTGGCAATTTAATGCAAATAAAAATATCAGCTGACCCTAAAGGTCAATTACGAACGACCTGCACCGTATGTACTGTTTGTACGCTTTAATACATTGCTGGTTGGCAACATTATAAAACACAAAAACAACACAAATCCAACAAGTATAAGTCAAATGGTTATCGGTGTTCGATTATGTTTAGATAGTATAATAGTAGCGTTTTGGCTTTAGGATAGTTTCCCTTATACGCATCTCAAGCTCAGCGCAGATCTGCAAGACCTCTGCGATCGAGTAAGTAAACGCAATTCGAAAAACTCGCACTAGGCATTTTGGACACTGAGCCGTTAACTCTATATATCGATTAGGTAAACGCAATTGGAAAAACTTGCACTAGGCACTCAGTTATGGGGCGAACGACTAATATAAAATAAAACATTACTTACAAAAAACTACAAAATCCTAGAGCTCCTAGATGGGCCTACAATTTACAGAAGCACACTTCGCTTTCCTTTAGTCAGAGGGTCGTTATCTCCACTCCCCGTCGAGTCTGTGAGAACAAAAGCAGCGCGAGACGTTTCAAATAATAGACACTATCGTTCGTTATCTTACCTACCTGAAACTCCACGACCTTATACCGTATAGACATCCCATCAAAATTATCCCAAATGGAAAAATCAGAACTGAGATGCGTGGATGTGATTGAACTGATTGGAACGTTTTTTTTTTTAATTAAAAAAATATATAATAATTCTAACGCTTGCAATAATACAAGATCCTAATAATACCACTCACATCAAAATCGGTCCAGCCGTTCAGAAGCTATGGTGAAATTAAGAAAATCATAAAAATAAACACAATACATGAATCCTAATAAAACTTCTTTTTTGGGCAAAAAAATATTATATTTTATGGAATTAGTGTATTGAGGACGGATTTAAAGCGAGGGTCATAAATGAATCCTGAGTGACGCTTGTGATTCGTGGCCCTCGAAATAAATCCGTTTTATACAAGAAGTGCACATATACTATACTTTATACTACGACTACGAGAAAAAGAAAGATTTAAGGTGGTTCGTTTCACAAATCGCGGGAAATTCAAATTTCAAACAGTTTTCTTGTCCTTGTAGCTAGGCCGGGTGATTATTGTAAACGATCATGATGTTTACGCAAATTGATTATTATTCTTTACTAAGTCATGTAAAGCTATTTATCTCTAATGCACATTATTACTTACATTTGTGACTAAACTAATTTTTGCTGTTTCAAACGGTTTATTGACAAATGTAAGTAATAAGTAGTAATATGGTGTGTTACTGTTAAATAGTTGTACATTATAGTGTAAAGAACAGCCAACATTTTGCGGAAACACTGTGTTAATTAATTAATTTCAGTTGAAAGACATAATTAAAATCTTTAAGATAAAGATTATTTAATTGCACAAAACACGAGTAAATCATACACACATTTAAAACGCATGCACAATAGGTGGTTTAAAATATTTGTCACTTTGTATCATGTTTTGCCTAGTTTATAGGCGTACAAATCTAGAGAGATGGAATAAAAATACCGTCAATATTATTTATATAAAATATATAATTGAAATATAATATATTGAGTATATAACAGTACCTACACACAGTAGTACATTTTTATTGAATTTTAAAGATACCATAAACTAGTAGCTAGTGCTAGCTAGTAACTAGTGCTAGCTAGTAGCTAGTATTAGGCCTTATCGCTAAATAGATCTCTTTCTGGGAACTTTTGGACGGAAATAATCCATGTACAAGTATAGGCGGAGGATGTTTTAAACATTGACACATTTTTTTCGTTTGTTTGACTTCAGGGGCGCTGCCGATACCGTTTGGTTAAAGGCGCTTTTTATGCTAATGTGTTGACTGAAAGTGCTCACCCTACACCAGGTGTCCATGCGGTAGGCAATCGTTGCTGTGACTGTAGTTTCTTACTATGTTACTGTGTAAACATGAACGAAGCCTTTTGCTCGTTACTCTTATTATTTTATTTTTGAAATTAGATAAAGAATAATTTTCTTCACTGATTTATATATTAAAGTCTAAGAAGAGTGTAATAATTCATTTTGTAACACAACGGATAATAAGCTAGCAGTGTATAACGCTCCTATATTGAAGACAAGGCTCAATTGGCTGCCAAGAACCTGGGTATCTTATCGAAGGTGCGTCGGTACATCACGTCGGAGTTGCTGTCACTGTATCAAGCACAAGTTCGGTCGTGCATGGAGTACTGTTCTCACCTGTGAGATGGATCAGCTAAGTATCAGCTTGGGGCGTTAGAGTCTATTGAGAAGCGTGCCAAGAGGCTCATCAGCAACGAATCCCTGGTTCAGACTAACCTCCTTGGTCTCGAGCATCGGCGTAAAGTTGCTAGTCTATCGGTTTTTTATCGAATACATTTCGGAGAGTGTGCATCGGTGTGCATTCCCTCCTGCCCATTTTTCTATCGGAATGCCAGAGCGGGCACAAAAAATCGACACCGTGGTTAATTTTCCGAAAACCCGTACGAAGCGCTTTGATTCCACTTTTATTATGCGTACTTCTAGTCTGTGGAATGCGCTGCCTGAATGGGTGTTCCCCGATAGTTACAATCTGGGTGCCTTTAAATCACGAGTGAATCGTTTTCTTCTGAGCAAGCGTTCTCCATCGTAGACCGCATCGTCGCTTTACATCAGGCGAGTTGGCGGTCAAACGCAAGCCTATTAATAGATTTTTTTAAAGCGTGATTAGTGTTTATGGTTCAACTATCCTACTGAATAACAAATAAATGGTCTTTAGTAAAACGACTTCAAAAAACCACAAAACACAAACATTAAAGTTAATATGCCACTACAAAAAACAAAATAATATTTTTACACGGATATTGAAGACTTTTTTACAAAAAAAAAAAGTGAAACACCTGGATACACCTATGATAGTGGAATGATTAAAACCTTCTTTAACTCTGTTCGGGGCTAACAAAAAAAAAGTATTGTAGTAATTTACTATCGTGAAATTCGTAGGCGCTCTAGCTATTATTTGAGCTGGTTTAAAAACTACTGATCTCTAATTAATGACATTTTCGAGGGTCTACCTCGAGGGTTTCTTCAACATGATGAAAAAAGAAACACGCAAATTGGTGTGCAGATCGCACACCAATCGATCGTAATCGCTGCACATACATAAAAAAGAATGAAAAATAATAAAAGAATTGAGAACTTCCCTCCTTTTTCGAAGTCGGTCAAAAACAAAAACGTTTCTTGTTTTTTTTTTTTCATTAAATTTGTATGAAAATTTATTTGGCGAGCTAATATTTATCAATCGATTTTTGTGTGAAAAGAGTCAATACCCAAGGCCGATCGTTGTCAATGATGACGTCACATCAACCGTGAAGTGAACTTTAAGAACGTCGAGCCTTCGATAATGTGAGTAGGAAACGAGATGTCATTCAACGTCTTCGAATGTGGGAACATTTTCATGCAACAAAGACATTTTGACAGACATTATGAAAATCTCATAAAGTTAGGCATAAAGATATGAAATTCAGAGGTGTACTCTCAGATCAGATAAACAAGAAGAGAAACAAGAAAGAAAAAAGTTTATTAGTGATCGACTATGTTTTAAAAATCACTAAAATACATGGGCTATAAAGTCACCAATCGGCCCAACTCAGCATTATGCGGCGTTGGATGCATGTGTTGAAGTCAAGGTACAGGCACAGTGCATCACTATAATAATATAAAACTAAGTACTTTGGTTTCTTTGTGTAGTTATTCTAAGATTGGGCATTATCTTTTAATAACATTGCAAATAGTATAAAGCAATTTTCATGTTTATATTGTGTCGGGTGGTGAAGGAGATAGAAAAATTTAACAGTAAAACTCTTTATTGTTTACACCACCGGCTTAGTCCCAGATTTGATAGTTTTCGAAAACTTTTTTCGTTTACGTATTGTTCCATACATTTTAGTAAAGCGCCTCCAGCGGAATCGCGGAGGAACTAAAATCGGTAGTAATCGGCGGTATAGATTGCTTCACTCTAAAACGAAAAAAGTTTTTGAAAACTATGTTTATTTTTATTTTTATTTATTTAGTTTATTGGCACAGAAAACAAAATATGGTCAAAACAAGTTAAACTTAGAGTAGACTATACAATTTTAAACTAAACCATATTCCTAAATATGTATACACAACATGATTTTTTTTAAATGCAGTAGGTATTGGTATTGGTAATGTATTACAAATAAATTTAGACACAATAATAATAATATTTTTTATTTTTTTATTTTTTTATTATTTATTTAATGTAAAAACCTAAAAAATTAAGAGATAAAATAAATAAAGTGAATAATAATAATATATTTATTCAGACAATTTTTTTTTTTTTTTTTTACGACGTCGACACTTCATTCTGTGTGCCCAATTTGGCAAAGGCCTCCTCCATTTCCTTCCAATCTGTTCTGTTTAGTGCAGTCCTTGTCCATGTTTTCCCTGCTATTGTCTTTATATCATCCACCCATCTTCGCACCTGTCGACCTTGGTTCCTCTTTGCATTTCTCGGGTATCAGAATACAATGGTTTTTTTCCATTTTTCTATGCCTCTCATAATGTGTCCTGTCCATCGTCCATCGTCTATTTTCGTGCGTTTCCTGATTGTTTTGTTTCTAATTCTGTCGGTTTTCTTTATATTGAGCATATGCTCAATAATATTATTAAATAAACTTAACTTTTATTATGGACCGTAAAAACAATATTTCGTACTCGTAATAGTTTTTTATTAAAAACTATTGAACTATCAAATCTGGGAGCAAGCCTACAGAAGATTATATTATTAAAGGTATATTACAATCAATATAAATGATTAAGTTGTATTATAACAATAAGATAAGTGACGCAAAAATTAAACACCATCGAAACCAGGGTTGCGTCGAGCGGGATCAGTTTATAAACTGAGAATTTGAGAGGCCGGACTTCTACGTAGCGGATAAACAACTCAATTTCGTGACTTTTAATTTTATCTGAAAACAAAGTATTAGGTTCCATACATTCTTACTCTGGTCGCCTCGGGACCTTTCGTCAAGTTCAGGACTTGACGAAAGGTCCCAGAAGGAATCGTAAACAATTTACTTCTTTTATCATAATTGAATGCGACCTAAATAGTAAGTATACAGACATGTCAGAAATAAACCAGCCAAGTGCGAGTCGGGCTCGCGCACTGAGGGTTCCGTAACACCAAAAATTTAATAACGAAATTACCAGTTATAACTTGGTAATGAACAGAAACTTGTCATCGACTCGCACTTAGTAATTTTTAAAGTGTGTTCTATAATCATGTTAAGTTTGACGCTTGTAAGTATTACCGTTTTTACATTAGAGCTAATACAAAAATACGTAAAAAAATACGTTTGTTGTATGGGAACCCCCTTTCGTTTTTTACTTTTTAACTTTTTTTTTATTTGTTAGTCAATCCGCCGTAACATTACATATTCTGTGAAAATTTCAACTGGCTATTTATTACGGCTCGAAAGATACAGCCGTTTAAAGGTAGGCAGACGGACGGACGGACGGACGGACGGATAGACAGACAGACTGACAGACAGACATCGTAGGCTTAGTAATAGGGTCCCGTTTTTATCCTTTGGGTACGGAACCCTAAAAATTACATATGCTATGTTACATAAACTACTCTTACTTTTTTCATCCAGCAGTTTTTCATAGAGATGTATTCTCAAGTTTTCCGCTTCCGAAGAAAGTTTTTGTGCGCAGTAAGCAGGCGCGAGTATCTCGAACAGAGACACCAGTACTTCATAAACTCTTTTGGCGGAGGCGTATTCATAATGCCATACCTGAAAATCGCAGTTTAGGCAGCTGAAAGTTAACAAATCACCGAGTAGGAATCTATGAGATCAATTGGAAATTATCTTTAAAATAACATTGCAAAATAGTATATAGTTTTTTATTATAGCCCAGGGTCGTTATGTCCTAAAACTGCGACCAGAACCACTGGAGGATGAGCAGCAGCATCCTATTACGTGAACACGTACACGGTGAACTTACTGCGATCCCCAAGCCACCTGGCAATCGTGGGGATTATGGCAACATCCCTCTCTAAGAAGGAGGCATTTGTTCAGCAGTGGCCGTTTAATGACTGCTGTGATGTGATAAAACTTTTTGTGTTGATATTTTATAGGATGGCGGAGGAGATACAAAAATACAAATATTTCGATCTCCTCTGCCATCAAATGCAATATCAACATGAAAATTGTTCGATATTATTTGCAATGTTATCCTTAATATAGTGCCCATTCGTTTCTTTTTTTAATTCAGTGACTTTTATTTTCAAAAATGTTGCAGATTTGCGATCGATATAGCTGAGCGTAGCTTCAATCAAAAAGGTAGTAGGTACAAAGCCAAAAGGAAGTATTTGTATTGTACACATCATCGCTTTACATCAGGCGAGTTGGCGGTCAAACTCAAGCCTATTTTATCTACTAAGTAACCCAGCAGCCACACTATGCTCCTCGAATTACCGCGATTATTCGCTAGGCCGCCACACACCACGTCATATCTACCACGACACCCTGTCATAAACGTTACAAGAAGAAAAATTATGAGTACACTAACCTCCGTACTCAGTACTACACTTTCGTGTAACCCTGTATGACTTATTGGAAAAAAAAATATTGAACAGCCACAGAATAGATACAAACAACAACAACAACAATACCTATATTTTATTGTATTGATACAATCAATCATCAATACCATATATCAAAGATAATATGGGTTGTCATTGCTATATATAGATCAAATCGTTACTTTCCACAGAAAAATTACTTTCAATGCAACTTAATGACCAGACTTTTAAGTAATTACGAAAAAATATACACTAGGCGAAAATGACCAAATTATTTTGCCCAAAGATACAACATTGAAACTTGAGCGCCTTCAAAATTATTGCATTAGATTCATATTTGGTTTACGCAAATATGATCACATATCCCAGTATCGCGCTAAGCTCAAGTGGTTACCTATTCGTCTTCGTCGGAATGCTCACATCCTTTCTTTTCTATTTAATATTTTATTTAACCCCTCCAGCCCGCGCTACCTTAAAGAATGCTTCACTTTGTGGAGAGACTGTCATCCTCTTCCTTTAAGGTCGAAGAACAACCTCTCACTTAAGTCCCCTCCCGCACGTTCTGAAACTTTTTATGGTAAGTCGTTTACATTTCAGGCAGTTCAGTTGTGGAACAAATTGCCCGTGTCTATCAGACATTCTCCATCGCTTGCTACTTTCAAAGATCGCGATTTGTCAAAGTTGCAGCCTTGTTAATATCGTTATGTCGAACAGCTTATTCGTATTATTTGTATCATTAATTATTACATAATTATATATATATATATATATATATATATATATATATATATTTAATTGCATATCTATTAGTATAATTATTTTAAATAATTTTAAGTAATAGTGTGTATTACTATTAGAATGTATGTGTATGGTATAAGTAAAAAATTTATAGTCGATCCTCTATTGCACACCCCGTCTTCTACGTCTTCTATAAATCCTTTCCATCCTAAGGTTGCCTGGAAGAGATCGCTTTTAGCGATAAGGCCGCCAGTTGTTACACTAGTTTTTAAGAGTTTTTTGTCTTCTGTATCAAATTTCATGGTGTGAACAATAAAGAGTTAATCAATCAATCAATCAATCATTTCTATTTCCATACAACGTGGCAATGCTGCCAGTATTTTGGGAACGCTGGCCACTGGACCGGCTTGTTAGAATAGTTTTAGTTTTTAAATTTATATTTGAGATAGTTTTTATTTTACCTACACTAGGTATATTAATAGTTGTGGAGAGAAATCAGTGATAAGCTATAGTACGGCCGCTGAACGTATAGTTGCCATAACATTGTAAAGTGCGAATGAAAACTGTAAATTCTGTAAATTTTTCTAGCTACGATTAATTATAGATCGTAAAAGTCAAAAGAGATGTTAATAATATGCTTTGAAGGTTGGTAACGTATCTGTAATGCCTCTGGTGTTACAGATATCCATATAGGCGATGGTAATCACTCACCATCAAGCAGCTCGTAAGATCGCTTGCCACGCAATAAAAAATACGGATCAAATTGAGGGCCTCCTTCCGTTTTTTAAGTCGGTTAAAAGAACGTTAGATTTTATGTACCTTCGATCAAAGATGTACCTTGATCGAAGAATAGCCAATATCAAAAAAATATTTTCATTCGATTTTTGAAGCTGACTGACGCATTCTATCAGCGGCTGGACTGCAAATGATAGAAGACCTCAATTAATTCCAATTTAACTATGTCACCTCTCGGCTTGGAATAAAAACACCGTTTCAACATGGAGAAGCTGTTGAAACGGTGCTTGTTTGTCACCTATGGCATAAAAAATAAAAATAAAAAGATAAGAATAATAAAAATTTACATTTACATCAATTCCATGGTTGCGCATCCCATCAGCACCCACTCCAGAGATGACGTTGTAGACTGTCATCATCACGTTAAAGATATCATAAATAAGAGTCACCAGGTACTGCAAAGAATAGACGTGTGTTGATCATTACTATTACTAACTACTACTATTACCACCTCATCATCATCATCATCATTTTAGCCATAGGACGTCCACTGCTGGTCATAGGCCTCCCACATCGATCTCTAAAAGAGCCGGTTTGAAGCGGCCTGCATCTAGCGTTTCCCTGCGGTCTCTTTTAGGTCGTCTGTCCATCTTGTGGGTGGACGTCCTACGCTGCACTTACTGGTCCGTGGTCTCCATTTCAGAACCTTTCGGCCCAATCGGCCATCTGTTCTGCGTGATATGTGGCCTGCCCACTGCCACTTCAACTTGCTAATCAGGTGGGCTATGTCGGTGACTTTCGTTCGTCTACGGATCCCCACCTACCTACCCTTTCCACCTTCCTCCTTCCTTACTCCTTCTTCGTTTTCTTTTTTCCTTTAACTTTCTAATACCATTATTTACTTATGCAATTTCATATTTAAAAAAAACGGAAAAAAACAGGATTATGTAACATGGCAAAACCGGGCGCTTAGCATTAAAATAAGCCAGCCAAGCTCAAGTCCGGCTCGCGCACTGAGGGTTCTATAACGCCACATAAATTGTTAACAACTAAAGTACAAAAAAGTTGTCCAAAAATACATCACGCCCGGGTCACCCATCCAAATACCGACCGCGCCCGACGTTGCTCAATTTTGGTAAACAGAAATTTGTCACCGACTCGCATTTGGCCAGCATTTATTATTTTTTGTTTTATTTTAGTGTGTACTATAATCATGCTATATTTGACACGTCTTTAGGTATGCGTATTACCGTTTTTAAACTATGAGCAAATACTACAAATTAAGTTTTAAAAAACGTTTGTTGTATGGGACCCCCCATAAGTTTTAAATTTTTGTTTTTTATTATTATTCCTTAGTTTATTTCCCGTAACATTACATATTCTGTGAAAATTTAAACTGGCTAAATATTACGGTTCAAAAGATACAGCCGTTAATAGTTAGGACGGACGGACGGACGGCGAGACAGACAGACAGACATCGTAGGCTTAGTAGTAGGTTACGGTTTACGGTTTAAGATTTTTATTTCCTCAAAAGAATTTACAAATTCACTTATTGAGAAAACACAGTATATATAGGTAAGTATTATAACGCCATTGAGCGTAGTTTACAGAGATAATTATGCAAACAATAAATTAACAACAAAACAATAAAAATTAAAAAGTCAAACTTAGAGGGTAGATTTACAAAGTTTAGAAGTATGTCTATGCATGCAAGCGGCCTGTGCCGTTCGTTGTTTATTATGATTTATGGCCCATAGTACGAAAAAGAGCGTTTTTGTATGACATTATTATAGGTAAGTAGATATGACTATATTAAAGAAATATCCTTTAGAATGTGGACTTTTAACAATTTTTTTAATTTTGTTAGCGATTTTATTTCTTTTATGTCTTTCGGCAATTTGTTGTAAAGTTGTGCCCCTTCATACATTATATTATTTTTACCATAATTAGTCCTAGGGGTTCTTAAACAGATGTTATTTGCTTGTCTGGTTACACGTTTTTGAACTTGTATCTTTTTTGTAAAGATTATTTGCGAATGTATGTCTTTAGTTAAAATTTTCCTAACCAGAATACATGTATTGTACTTATATATTTGAGATAGATTCATAAGTTTCGTTTCTTTAAAAATGTTGATAGTAGGTGTTAAATAGTGATATCGAAATAGTGTTTTTATAATTTTATTTTGAGCTATTTGTAGAGGAAAGTCACCAAATATGGAATAGTATCCTAATATGGAGTACCTTCATTTCTCTAAAACTTAAGTATGAAACGCAACACTCGACCATCTTCTGTTTCATTCGGTCTACTACTTATCGGCGATAGGTAGTAGACCGAATGAAACAGAAGATGGTCGAGTGTTGCGTTTCATACTTAAGTCTTAGAGAAATGAAGGTATTCCATATTAGGATACTATTCCATATTTGGTGACTTTCCTCTAAGGTTTGTAAATTTGTTTTGGCCGCAGTTCCCCAAACCTCAATCAGGTAGTCAATATGTGATTTGATCTATAGATTGTGTATCTTACCTGTATGGGGAGACATCGTACTATGCCACGCAGTGCGCCCGTTAGAGATGTAAGTTTTTTTCTAAT
Organism: Agriopis aurantiaria; assembly: GCA_914767915.1. Taxonomy (NCBI): domain Eukaryota; kingdom Metazoa; phylum Arthropoda; class Insecta; order Lepidoptera; family Geometridae; genus Agriopis; species Agriopis aurantiaria. The sequence goes on along the minus strand of OU611991.1, from coordinate 3,861,370 downwards.
ATTTTCAATGTGCGGTTTCCATGTAAGCTGATTGTCAAGAATTAGACCTAAGTATTTATCCTTGTTAATTTTATTTATTGTTTCACCATTGATAGTCAAAGGTTTGTAAATACCATTTTTTTTTATTTTTAGCAGCAAATAATATGTAATTTGATTTAGATGTGTTGATTGTTAGTAAATTCGATTGCAACCAAATATGAAGGAGATCCAAATCTTTTTGCGCTTGTTCTATTATTGAAACTATTGAGCAACCAGAGTAAAATAAGCTAGTGTCATCAGCATATAATGTAATGTCTCCCATTAGGCCAATTTCGTGAATGCTATTTATGTAGACAAGGAATAATAACGGTCCAAGGTTCACGTTTTTATCCTTTGGGTACGGAACTAAAAAAACATAACTACACTGTTCATAATAAATAATATTCATTCAATAAAGTATTTTTAATCAACCCTTAGGATAATAACTAAAAAGTGTAGCTAATAGCAGATTATTATTGTAGCTATAATGGTAATTAACATTGTAAACTTAGGTAGTAACCAATCAACAAGTTTAGTAAGGATTTTTCAACGCTCAACGCAGACCACTTCTCTCCAATCATGACCACTAATTTGCGAGTAAGTTATAATTAAAAAATAAAGGTAAAATCCTTCAAGGACAAAGTGTGTTTATTGATTTATTCAGCTATGCATTTAGCGTAAATAAAACTTGGTAACTAAATAACAATAAATTAACAGTTACAACGCGGCAATGCGGCTAGCATTTTGGGAACGATGCCTACGGGCAGCGTTTTATTAGATTACGTGCATACATACATCATCAGCCATTAAATGTCCACTGCTGAACAAGACCTCCCTCTTAGAGAGGAGTGTTGCCATAATCCTCACGCTTGGCATGCAGTTTGGGGATCGCAGTGCGTTCACCGAGTACTAACAAGACGCTGCTGCCCATCCTCCGGTGGTTCTGGTCGCAGTTTTAGGACATACCCGGATCCTTGTTAGATTAGTGAGGTTTAATATCTTAGAATAACTACACAAAGAAACCAAGTACATTTGCATAATTTAAGCCATTCAAATGGTGTCATATATGGCTCCAAAAAAAAAATTTACTATGACATTTTGCGCGGTGAAATCGTACCACAACAAATCAGAAAAGCAGCATAAGAGTTATGGTGTGACATTCCACAGGTAATCCATTAATTTTCTTGCTAAAATCGTTTAAAATACCAATCGAAACGTAAGCTACAAAGCGAATTTGTAGCTTACGTTTTGAGAAGGCGTTGTTTGGAAACCTACCTTCTCTGAGTAGTTATTCTAAGTTTAATATATTTTTATTTGGTTAAGTTTGTGTTTTTAGTTTAATTTGATTCCAAATATGTATAATTATTTACTAAGAATAAACACATGCCTATATTAAAGCAAGAGTACAAAGTTACTTACTATGGGATCATAAAGCTTTTTGTACTTTTCTGCGACATTAACAATCATCTTGTACAGTTGTCGAAGATAAATCACATCTTGAATAGTATTTAGCTTTGGAACTTTCTTAGTTAGTGTATTAATACGGAAATAAATAGAATAAAATATAAACACATTACTACATACCACAAAATCTGACGAAAAGTTAACAATGTAATTTGCAATGGTGCACCATACGGGCTTCATAAAAACACCAGTTGCAATAAAAAAATATGTTGTAATTAAAACTCTATATAGCACAAAAAATATTAATACAAAAATCTTCCATTTCCTTAAAGATTTGTTAAATTTGTCAGAGCTTAGAGCTGAGTCAATATCTTTCAAATCATTTTTCAAACGAATTAAAGCGGTATCTGACTGATAAAAATTAATTAAAAAAACAAAGCACATATATTGTATCTTACTCAGACTAAACCACAAAAGTGCCACTGCACTTAATTTGTAATAAACTGCAGATACCATAGAAAAAGATATCAACATTGATTGCAACAAGCATAAAACCTTAACAAGATATTTAATTCTGGCATCCTTGTATTCGAAACACCCAAAATCGTATCCAAGACATAATTGCAGAAATCCGAATGTAATTAACGAAGTTTTTGAATGTGAAGACTTGACAAACGAAATCATTTTTAATAATCGTTTAGATTAAATAAAAATAACAAGAAAAAGAAACAGAAGTATTTATAATTAAATATACGAATGTATACGTCAAAGATGTAACGTGTCCTGTGAATCAATAGAACTAAGTAACGAAGTACTAAGTCTAATTCCAATAATTCCTTAACAGTAATTCCATTAATATAAATAATAATTGACTTGAAACGATGGTGTCGAAATTTCTGATGTAGCACTATTCTCTTTATTGGGGTGGCTTTTTCAGTCCACAGTTCTCTGGCTTGCAAATTTTCATATTATCAAAATCTGATTGATTAAATGTATAAAATGACTAAGAGTGAAATTGCAAAAAGTGACATTGCCAAGTTTTGCTGACTACAATTTTTTTTTTTTTATTTCGATATATTTTATTTCGACGGTATAACATATTAGCAAAAGCAATGTAACAAGCAAAATATTCACTTGTATCTATATTTATGTGTGTATAGTTATGTATGTTATATTTTAATCCATTAAATTAAATAAATCAAAATTAAAATTGCTTTGTTTGTAATGTTATGATAGATAGCAAAACATGGTTTTGTTTAACTCGTTAATTTTATATCTTCAATAATGTGAAAATATGTGAGGGAGAGAACTGCAGACGGGAACAGCCCCCTTAAATAAACACTATTTGTAAAATGTGGATTTACCTGAAATTTTCCAGTTTTTCTGTTGTTGTTTTATGATGGTCTCACGTTTGCTTCGTCTAAATTCGTCATGTTGACTCAAATGGATGAAGCGACCTACCAATCATTGAGTAAAGTGCTATACCGGAAGAGGGCAGGTGGAATCAACTTGTATAATCACAACGTAGCAAATCTACTTACTGAGCAATTTTTTTTATTTCATCTCATCGTAAGGGTTTACGATAATAACTATACAGCAAATAGCAACTTATTCTTAAGCTATTATGGTAAAATATTGTAAACTTAGGTACTACTAATCAACAAGTAATTTCCTTTGTTTGTATTGACTTATGTTCCCTCAATTCTGTATACATTCATAAACACTAGTTGAGATATACTAACATTTAAAAAAAACAAGCTAAAATTCTTCAAGGCCAAGGTGTGTTTGTTGACTTATTCAGCTACGTCACTAATGTAAATAATACTTACTTACTTTTAAACAGTTACTTACTATTGGATCATAGAGCCTTTTGTACTTTTCTGCGAAATTTGCAATCATCTTGGATAGTTGTCGAAGCTAAATAAGATCTTGAATAGTATTTAGTTTTGAAACTTTCTTGTTTAGTGTATTAATACGGAAATAAACGGAATAAAACATAAACTCATTACTATATACTACAAAATCGAACGAAATGTTAAGAATATAATAGGCATGATGACTAATATTTTTTTATTACCTTGTATAAAAGCTGATCATTTTCAAAAGTTTTCACACGCTTTTTACAGAATAATTCACATTAAATCACCAAAAACGTTCCAAATTAGAAGCCTAAATTGTACAAAAACACAGCGAGCCGCATTTTTTGTACATCGCGAATGTAAATTAACAATATATTCGCAAGGTGAACTGGTTTCGAAGGGTTTTGACAGTTTACTATGGCGCAATTTTACATTTTTGTATTGACGTCTGACGTGCTTGGTACTGCCAAGATAACGGAGATTGAATTGAATGAAGTTGGTGCCAGGATCAAAATTAAGACTGAACAGACGCGCAAAGTAGGCGAACTCGCGGCATCCAACCTGATAACCCGTTGGTCCAGTTGGTAGTGAACCTGCCTTCTGAGCTTAGGGCGTGGGTTCGATTCCCACCTAGGGTAAACATTTATGTGATGAACGTTTGTATTTGTTCTAAATCTGGTTGTTAATATCTATTTAAGTATGTATTTAAAACTATATATGTATTTAAAACTATATATATCAGTCTCTGGCAGCCATATCACAAGCTTTGCTTAGTTTTGGGTCAGATGACCGTGTGTGAAAAAGTCCCGAATATTATACAGATCTGTGATTAGCAGCAATTTTGGAGGTTAGAGCGGTGTACACGGGATCACAGAAAAGAGAAGTAATTTTTTTTTTCTTTTCTGTTCACGGGATGGTTTAGACGTACGAGGGGTACGCCAGGGTACGCCGGTCAAATCCTTCTATACAAGGTTACGCATATAAATTGTACAATACAATACAATACAATACAACTTTATTACACACCGAAAATACAAATGAAACTTAAAGTAACATAAAAACAAATAAACGGCAGTATAATGGGCGGCCTTATCGGGCTTATTGTACTAAGACGAAAGAAGATCATTTTTACTCTACATTATGAACAGCTTTTATTATGGGACCAACCCTGAAATCGCGAAAAAAACCAGCTGTTTCACACATTTTGTCGCATGTCAATGACCGTTTTCTATGGAACAGAACCTATTTTATTCGCGATTACTAGATTGGTCCAATAGTAAAGTTGTTCATAATAATGAGTACAATGACCTTTTTTCGGTTTAGTCTATGTGCGTAACCCTGTACATGGATGAATAGATAAACGGGAGCGACTGTTTCCAAAACACAAGTTGTCCAAGTAAACTAGTAAGCCGCGGTTTGTCAGGGTTTAACCAACTATTTCTACGATTTAATCAACTGTATTCGAAACTTAGCAGACATTAATCCGGCGGTCACATCGATCACTTTTGATCAACTTTATAAGCCCAATTTGTCTCGATTTAGTTTTAAGACTACTTAACCAGAGGACATTACTGATTTTAGTTAAATGATGACTAATATTTTTATTACCTCACAAAAAAGCTGATCACAAATAGTGCCCATCAACGAAAACAAAATTAAAATTACTTAGTTCAAAAACAAATAAGATATAAGCATTTTAATTTCATACTAGACAGAGAGCGCATTATACTGAGCCGTGACGTCACGCCTCAGGCGCGCCATACAAATACTATACTAACACATGCTTTGCGAGAAAGAGATAGAGCATCCCCCTCTCTATCCCCACCTAAAACTTTAAACGCTCATATCTCAGAGATTTATCAGCCAATTTAATTTATTGTTTCAGTGTGTGTAATGTATTTAGTTATATTCATCGCTAAGCCAGTTATTTTGTAATAAATTAAACATTAGGACACATGCCTATTGTGTCTATTATTAAATCAAGTTTAGATAAATATTATTAACTCCAAGTAAATTAATAATTTACAAAATAAATTTACGACTAAAGATGTGACAAACAGTAGTTGCTTAGATGGCACTCGTATTCATCGTGTATTATCTGCTGACCTGTGCAATGCAGTTTTCATACATATTTTTCCACTGTTTTACGCTTCTAGTGTGCTATTATGTCTTTTGTGCTTCTGCAGTACGCGTCTTTGTGTGCGTGTGCCTTAATGTTCATTGTATGGAGCCGGCTTTCTGTACCTATTTATTTTCTCATAATACCTAGGATCTAGGAAAGTCTTCGACCAGTGTGTGTTACCAGTGATGACATACGGCACTGAAACGTGGTCTCTCACTATGGGCCTCATAAGCAAGCTCAAAGTCGCACAACGAGCTATGGAGAGGGCTATGCTCGGGGTTTCTCTACGAGATCGAATCCGAAATGAGGAGATCCGTAGACGAACGAAAGTCACCGACATAGCCCACCGGATTAGTAAGTTGAAATGTCAGTGGGCAGGGCACATATCACGCAGAACAGATGGCCGATGGGGCCGAAAGGTTCTGGAATGGAGACCACGGACTGGTAAGCGCAGCGTAGGACGTCCACCCACAAGATGGACAGACGACCTAAAAGAGACCGCAGGGAAACGCTGGATGCAGGCCGCTTCCAACCGGCCCTTTTGGAGATCGATGGGGGAGGCCTATGTCCAGCAGTGGACGTCCTACGGCTGAAATGATGATGATGATGATGAATACCTAGGATAATGGCAGTTTTTCTCTGTGCCTTTGGAAAAGTCTTTACCAGCTAACCGCATGGGCAGTTAAGTCAGCTATCGCATGGTATGCTTTGGCTGATGGTAAAATGTAAAGGTAAATGTAGTTTTTTTTGTTTGTTAATTATTTATGCTTGTTCTTGAACGCTACTTCGCCTAATTTTAAGCGATTATGCGGTCGACAGTGAAGCATGCTTGCCCAGAACATCCATTTAAACAGCACAGACAAAAAAAACAGCATCCGTTCTCGGCATCACGCTCGGAGAGTCACACGTCCTGAGGATGCTTCGTGAAGAGGCGAAACACGTGTCGACAAGGTGCACTGAGGGAATCGGTATAATTGTTTATTACCTACCTACCTACCTAGTTAAATCAAAATGACAAACCAATGTAACAAGTGTACCTACAATATTTTTTTATGGAATCATGTGAGTAATAAAAGGCTAAGTTTTTTAAGAAATAAATATTATTATTTATTATTATTGTATTTACATTTTAATTTAATAATATTTATGGTCAAAGCATATTAATTTCAAAAAGTTTCAAATTTATTTATTTAAAATCAAAAATATTAGTACTAATTGTTATAACGAATTTTTGTTACAGATTTAGTTGATTAATTTTTGTTTCAGGTTAGGTTAATTTTTCTCTTTTATGTTACTAATATTTTATTTCAGGTTAGGTTAAAATTAGCATCATAAATATCTACAGTACCAATATCCTTAACTCGAAGCAACGTAGAAGCGGAACTACACTAGAGATCCATAATAATCTATATATATAAAAGCGAAATTCATCTACTCACACACTCACTCACTCACACACTCATTAAACACGAACCGTCTTACCACAAAAGATTTAAGAACGCATTAGACATGTGTTTAGCAATTGTTTCACTGCGAAAAATATGCTAAACAGTCGTCTAAAGCGTGCTTAAATCTTTTGTGGTAAGACGGGAAATCTCGAAAACTACTTGACCTACGAAGATGAAATTTGGCAGGTAGATTCCTTATGGGGTGTATGTCCGCTAAGAAAGGATTATACGAAAGGGCCGAATTAAGGATGACAAAAAGAGGTTGAAAGTTAATATGCAAGTCTACGCGTACGAACTCGCGAGCAACAGCTAGTATTATATAAATTTAAAACAAAAACGTAAAAGTTTTAATGGTCAAACGGCATAAAGTGCTGTCAATGCAAATAACTTTTAAAATGCCATTTAAATATCTGATCCGCGGCCACTCGCTGGCAAAGGCCGTGCTTTAAAACCGATCCATCAAGCTTTCGTGCAAAGTTTGTTTTTTGTTCGTGAGTTCATAGTTTCAGATAAGCCAATGTTATAAAATATTTCTTTTACGTTAACCAAACTGTACCTACTGGGTACCTTTGCTGGGTAGTTAACAGTCACGAATTGTATTGTACAATTATATTAGCTGCGCCCCGCGGTTTCCCTCGCGTTATATCTATACTAATATTATAAAGAGGAAAGATTTGATTGTTTGTTTGTTTGCATTGAATAGGCTCCGAAACTACCGAACCGATTTGAAAAATTCTTTCACTGTTGGGAAGCTACACTATCCCCGGGTGACATAGGCTATAATCTATACCCGTGCGAAGCTGGGGCGGACCGCTAGTACTAGATAAAATTAGCCTAAATTACTCCTTATATCATCAGTAATGTTGCATCAATGCAACTTCCTTGAAGCAATCTCCTTCAAGCCTTCTAGGTAGCAGCTCTCTGTTGTATTCTGTGACTATTACTTACGAATGACGTCACACGTAAGCACGCAATACAAACTCTATACTGACATTCCCCTTGCGGGAAAGAGACCGAAAAGTTTTAAATGTACGTGTTTAACATATGTCTCAGAATTTTATCAGCAAATATAAATAGTTTCTTCAGTAAGTGCAAAAATAATATAAAATAATATTTTATATAATATAATATAAAATATTATATAAAATAATATTTTATATAATATAATATAAAATATTATATAAAATAATATTTTTATATAAGGAGACAATCTTCAAACGCCTGAATAGAGTTATTTAAATCATAGCTAAGAACACTTTTAACCAAGTCACCTTTCAAACAGGCTAAAATGGGAGATATAATGCACAGACAAACACACAGACACAGATATATACAGATATACAGGTAAAAGTACAATTTTTTTTTTTTAAATAACTTTACACGTTAAACTTAGGTTTGCGTCTGGGGTTAAAACATTTCTCATCTCTAAAGCTATATGATTTTTTACGGGATATTTACCGTGGTAAGGTTGTGGAATGAGACCGATATTTCGGCGCAGTTACGTGCACCATGTTCACGGGAAGACTGATTTTCTCATTTCTATGAACATTTCTCATCTCCTTCACGTTCATAAATTAAATCTAGACACGGGAGGTTTTTGGCGACACACGACATTTCCATTTGTGCCAGTGTCAAAAATTTAAGTTTTTTTCTTAGAATAACTACACAAAGAAACCAAGCACATTCGCAAAATTTAAGCCATTCAAATGGTGTCATATATGACACCAAAAAATATATAAAAAAATTACTATGACAATTTACGCGGTGAAATCGTACCACAACAAATCAGAAAAGCAGCATAAGAGTTATGGTGTGACATTACACAGGTAATCCATTAATTTTCTTGCTTAAATCGTTTAAAATACCAATCGAAACGTAAGCTACAAAGCGAATTTGTAGCTTACGTTTTGAGAAGGCGTTGTTTGGAAACTTACCTTCTCTGAGTAGTTTAACTAAGGATTTTTTATTTTATTTCGTCAATCAAAGTTCGAGTCATACATTAGTAAACTGGTGGATACTTTACTAGAGGTTGAAGCTGACCGAGAAACGTAGCATGCGAAGAAAAAATAAATGTATACTGCTTATCACTTCTGCAGTAGGTACCTATTTGTTTTTAACTGATTCTCTTTTCCTTCACGAAGAAAACGTTCTACTTGTATAATATTCCCCTAAAAAATACTCCTTTTCCTTCGTTTCATGAGATAAATAAAGGAACGGCGTAACAAACACCTCAATATGTATGCTAAAGATGATTTGCGATACGTTTGAATAAGAGTATTTCCTTGAAATGAGGTTCTGTAACATCGTATATTTGAAATAAATAGACAAAAGAATTGTTTGTTTTGGTGGTAGATTTATGTTCTAATGATATTTTAAAAAATACTGTACTTAGTACAAATAAAACTGGCCAAGTGCGAGTCGGGCTTGCGCATTGAGCGTTCCGTACCACCACGTGTGCATCGGATCTGCACGATCTAATTCCCTCCTGCCCATTTTTCTATCGGACTACCAGAGCGGGCACGAAAAATCGTCACCGCTTTATGGTTGATATTCTGAAAACCCGTACGAAGCGCTTTGATTCCACATTTATTGTACGAACTGCTAGTCTGTGGAATGCGCTGCCTGAATGGGTGTTCCCCGATGGTTACAATCTGGGTGTCTTCAAATCACGAGTGAATCGGTTTTTTCTAGGCAAGCGTGCTCCAACATAGACCGCATCATCGCTGATGGTGGTCAAACGCACTTGGGTGGATTTCTATATAAAATGTATAAAAGCAATTTTTGCGATTCGACCCGGCCCGCTGCGGCCCGGCATGATGTGCGCGTAACTTTAGTCAATAAAAATGTTTCCGTAGTAAAGAGCAACATCGATACGTAAGTCGTTGGAAACTTACTACTTTTGCTGCAACTGGCTTCGCAAATAAAACGATCCACAAGCGATTCTATTAAAAGTTTGAATCAGTGTTTACGTCACAGTCGCCGCTCTATCACCAGCTTTCCCACGATGTCGATAAAATTATGCATGAAAAGCCTCAAGTAAACATTTATTCATAGCTGTTAGCTTTCTGTTCTGTTGTCCCGCGATTCATTACTTGCTATCATCCGTCAGTGTCAAAAACAAGGGACAACTTGAGAACGAGTGGGAAAAATCGTATACATACCCACAAATATGAAGGCCAAAAATTAAAAGTAACTTCAGGCTTTCCTATAAGGTACATAAGTTTCAAAATAGAGTGTTGCTGTGGAAAAGATTTGGACTATACAGGATCGTGTTTAAAAAGCAAACTGTTGGGGTTATACGGGATTACCCTAATAAAATACGCGCGTCTACTTTTTGTAAAATGTAGAAAGGGATAAAGAACCCGTTACAAAACCTTTTATCTTTGTTCGTGGACGCTTTATTTTGGATATATTTATGGGTAATTCCCAGGCACATGCGTAATATTAACGTTGAGCATCCTCCATCAAAACTCGCGTGAGGATTCATTATAAATTATTATAACACCGGCTTGCACTCACGTTGATGTTTTATCGGTCGAGACGATCGACCGGTTTCGGAGCCATTAGAACCCCTTCATCAGGGAATACGTGTGATTCTGGAGATCTGATTGAGCATCCTATCTATACTAATATTATAAAGAGGAAAGATTTGTATGTAAGTATGTTTGTAACGAATTAGCTCAAAAAGTACTGGACCGATTCAAAAATTCTTTCACCGTTGGGAAGCTACACTATCCCCGGGTGACATTAACATGTTTTAAACTATCACGGTTGTTCACCAAAGTTATATTATGATTATTTACGTGATATTTTCCGTGGTAAGGTTGTGGAATGAGCTCCCGATATTACGGCGCAGTTACATGCACCGGTATGCACCGGGTTTACGGGAAGACTGAAGAATGCGTGTGGTTGGTCGTAGGTGCAAACATAACGATCTACCCTCTTTCTTAGTCTTTTGTTACGGTTATGACTGGAACTCGAAACTCGAACCTAAGAATCTTACCCTATTTATTATGGTGACATAATATAACAAGTAGATTTTTTAAATCCCGATAAATGAGCTGATTCTCTTCAAACGGCTGTACAGTTTTTCTGATTCTGATTTCAGTTCATCACCGCTTTATGGTTGATATATTCCGAAAACCCGTACGAAGAACTTTAATTCCACTTTTATTGTGCGAACTGCTCATCTGTGGAATGCGCTGGTGGTCAAACGCAAGCCCACTATTAAATTTAAAAAACTATTAAACATATTCTAGAATCCATGTCCTCATAAAAAACATTACCACCCTTCAATGTGACGCCTATAACTTTATTGAACAAAATCGATCGTCGCGGTCACCCCTAGCTCACTGACCTTAGACTTCTTCCGATAGCGCATCTAGTACGTGCTTGGAGTATACATTCCGTAAGTAGTAGGGAATATGTAGGTACCTAGTTAATTCTGTATTTATTTATATCTTATTTTTTCTTTTGTTCTTTAAATAATTATTGTAAATGAAATTCCAAAAAAGATAGCCTGTAATAGGCCTGATAAATCAATGCCGGGAGTTTCCACCCGATTGTGCCGCTCTCCCGATAAAGGTTGAAGAATCACTCCTATAAAGGTTACCCAGGAATAGAGACGACCCTTACAGACGAACAGCTTGTACCTGTATCACAGAATACATAATAAAAATAAATAAATAAATATTTGGGACATTTTTTTTTTTTGCACACTTGGTCATCTGACCCCAGACTAAGCAAAGCTTGTGATATAGCTGCCAGAGACTGATATACATACATAATATTATAGTTTTTTAAATACATACCTACTTAAATAGATATTAACAACAAGATATAGAACAACCACAAATGTTCATTACACAAATGTAAAAATGTTTGTCCTACGTGGGAATCTAACCCACGCCTTCAGGCTCAGAACGTAGGTTCACTACCAACTGGACCAACGGGCTATCTGAGGTGCAAGTCCTGTATACAGCAGTGCAAGTACCGTTCTTTACCTATCGTCAAATTTGACAGTTGAGATCGTCAAATTCGATAAAATTCCTTTTGATCAGTACTCGCTATGATCGATTCTATGGCATTGTATCGAATTTGACGATCGATAAAGAACGGTACTTGCACTGCAAGTTCACTATATATGTCGCAGGTATATGATAAAATCAGGTTTTTGATTAATAACCTAGGCTTTTGATAAAGAACCGGAAAAAGAGACTATCAGAATTATAAACGCGATAGTTTTTCAGTTTGTAAGTGTGTGAGCGTGAGAGTACACATATATATATTTTTTCAATGTCTGATGTTAAGCGGTGATGCAGTCTACGATGAAGCACGCTTGCCTAGAAGAAACCTGACCTAATAGTAACATTATTAAATACTGTTTCAACCGATTTCGAAAAAGGAGGAAGGTTCTCAATTCGGCCTGTATTTTTAATGTATGTACGTCAATTACGCCGGCATCTGTAAAACAATTTGCGTTTTTCTTTTTTTATCGTGTAGAGAAAACTTTTGAGGTAGTCCCACAAAAATTTCATTACTTTAAGCTCAGTAGTTTTTAAACCAGCGGCCTTATTATAAATATAGAAGTTTGATTGTGATCGAGATTGCATGCCGTCCCGTTCGCATCTACTTACTCGCACCACGTGCGTAAGTGAGATGGCACGCGATCACAATCCGAATCACGATAAGACATCTATAATAAGGCATCAGCTCGAATAATACGAATAATTTTGCTCGAGCGCCTACCAATATCGCTACAATATTACAAACTGACTATAATAATTCAGACGCATTGTTCGAGTCAAAACAAGGAGTTATTCATGCAGGGGTGTATTTTGGAGTCGGTTATTTTAAAAGATAATTTATTCTTAATATTGTTTTTACAAAAGCTTCGTTCGTGTTAACGCGCACAGTTCGCCATTATGCAGGAGTCAATATTCGAACAGAACAAATATTTGCAGGAACGGTTTAATTGACAAACAGACGCGTCGCCCACAATTACTTTAACCATATTGATTTTACTCGCTATTGATGTATTGGTAGCTTTTCAAAGGAAATAAGTGGCCAAGAGCGTGTGAGACACATATTATGGTAGGGTTCCGTAACCAAATCCATATAACTGTAGTCACATTCATAGTTCAAATATTGGTGGCTTAGAATAACTACTCAGAGAAGGTAGGTTTCCAAACAACGCCTTCTCAAAACGTAAGCTACAAATTCGCTTTGTAGCTTACGTTTCGATTGGTATTTAAACGATTTAAGCAAGAAAATTAATGGATTACCTGTGGAATGTCACACCATAACTCTTATGCTGCTTTTCTGATTTGTTGTGGTACGATTTCACCGCGCAAATTGTCATAGTAAAATTTTTATATATTTTTTTGAGTTATATATGACACCATTTGAATGGCTTAAATTTTGCGAATGTACTTGGTTTCTTTGTGTAGTTATTCTAAGATTGGTGGTTATAGAAAACTAACGAAGCTCTCGGCCAAATTTCAGAGATGTACCATCTCGACATAACATTATTATACTTCTTATGGTTTAAGCAATAAGAAAACCACTAGAAAAACATTTCTTTGTTTAAATAATTTTACGAAAACTCAATGACTTTTGAGGTAGAACGTACAATACTTCTTACTGAACTACACACCGAAAATACAAATGAAACTTAAACTAACATAAAAAACAAATATACGGCAGTATAATGGGCGGCTGTATCGCCTTAAGCGATTTCTTCCAGGCAACCTTTGGATGGACAGGACTAAAGAAATTGAAAAACGGTCGGTGGTGTACATAAAATAAACCTAAATAAATTTATATATCCACAAAAAAATATTATGTATCCCTACATTTATGTATACAATAAATACACTATACTACATACATACTTACACACATACATACATACGTATTGAATTTATTAAAGTTTTATCGCTATAACTCAAATGGTCATTTTTAGAATACAATTTGTTTTTTGTTCGAAACAATTATGAATGTAGATTTTAAATACGACCTATCAGTATTGTAAGTTACAAGTTTCTACGTCTAATAGTTTAGAAATGCAGGGGGGATCAACTTCTTGCCACTTTGGCGGGCAATATTTCCCAAAGGATACACTTGTTAAAAAAAATATGTATAGAACCTTACCTTTATTTTAAAAGACCTACACAATGATATCCCATACGAGGGGGGGGAGGGGGGTTAAAGCGAAATAAAACATTCCTATTTTACATGTACCAGAGCCACCCCGAAATTGAAAAATTATTTGTCTCCTAACGTTTTAAAATTGAGATCTCTACAAAAACTGTCTTTGTGCACAGTTTCATGCACTTACCTATATTTTACTATAAGTTCAAAAAAATGGACTGGTGGACAGAAAGACAGATAGACAGACTGACGAATGGACAGAATGAACTTATAAGGGTACCTTGTAGGACTACGGAACCCTAAAAAAGCTATATTAACAAACAGAGCAGAGGTAACAGAATTTATAATAATGGAGTGCTATTTAATTTTATTAAATGTTAGCTGACGTACTCGAGTGTTAGGTTAGGTTAGTAATTTAGTAAAGTGAAAACATATTATTCGTATTGTTTCCAAAACTTACTTAATACAGTCTCAAACCAAACTCACCACTTTGCTGGGGCTTGATTTGGATCTGACCATGTCTTACTTTGCTTGAATATGACTATGACTTGTTCGACGAAATATTTCAAAACTTTTAGTTGACACTGGCAAATGCACAAAACGTGGGACGCCAAATCCTCATAGGAGAAAAAGAGTAACAGTTTCAAAGAGTAAAGAGTAATAATAAATAAATATTCGGGACATATTTGCACACACGGTCATCTGACCCCAAACTAAGCAAAGCTTGTGATATGGCTGCCAGAGACTGATATACATACATGTATATTTTTAACACCCAGATATAGAACAAACACAAATGTTCATCACATAAATGTTTGCCCTAGTTGGGAGTCGCACCCACACCCCCAAGCACAGAAGGCAGGTTCACTACCAACTGGACCAAAGGGCTATCAATAATTAATAACTAATAATTAGTTATGTTGAAAACATAATATAAATGAGATAAAAATAATACCAACAAGTAACATCTTCGCAGCTTAGCAGCTTCTTTGATTCAATAACTTCGTAGTTTTATACACGGCAGCAGTTATAGAGTACATAAAATATAATATATACCCTATTTTAAATGTAACAAGATTGATAATTGCCAAAACAAGCTACTAAAGTCAGTTGAATGGCCACCATAATCAGTTTACTAGCCATATTCAATTAGCGACGCAACGGCGCGGTGAAAATTCTGAGGTTAAAACAGGATTAGAGTTTATTGAAGTGGCAACCCGCTCTATTACTTGAAAATGAATTAGTTTAGCATATTGAAATTAGTTTTTTAGTTAAATGTATATATTGTTTGTAGTTCTGAAACTTTGCACACTTGTACAGGGTGGGAACTTTGATCCACATAAGGAACAATGTTATTTTGTGAACAATGTAATTTTTCATCGCCAATAGGCATGATGACTAATATTTTTTTATTACCTCATAAAAAAGCTGATCATAAATAGAGCCTATCAACGAAAACAAAAAAAATTAGTTCAAAAATAAATAAGATATAAGCAGATATAAGCATTTAAATTTCATGTTAGACAGAGAGCGCACTATACTGAGCCGTGACGTCACGGCTCAGGAGCGCCATACAAATGCTATACTAACACACGCTTTGTGAGAAAGGGATAGAGCTTCCCCTCCCTATCCCCACCTAAAACTTTAAACGCTCATATCTCAGAGATTTATCAGCCAATTTAAATTATTTTTTCAGTATGTGTAATGTATTTAGTTATATTCCTCGCTAAGTCGGTTATTTGTAATAAATTAAACATGAAGACACATGCCTATTCCAATCATAATGTCTCATAAATCCATGGCATGTATTTTACAGTGGTTCAAATGTAACTACAACTGCTAGGGAAGCTTTTCATCAGTATGATACTTTCATTGCCGCGGGATTTCTCGAAAAGAAATTTTTCGCTAGTCCTAATGGTATTATAAAATCAGATACCTTCCCCTTTAGTTTCTTGGTTGTCATTATATTAACTCAGGGCTCATATTCAACTTTTATAGAACTTTAATGTTACCTGTCAAAATTAGAATCTGCATAAAATGGTCTGAGATGGGTTCTGAATAGATAGGGAATCTATCCACTATTATTTCCGTAGCGATGTTTCTACTACTAATTTGGACCGAAGCTTGTAAGTATAAAAGCTTAATATGGGCCGAAAAGTTCTCGATTGGAGCCCACGGACCGGTAAGCGCAGCGTAGGATGTCTACACACAAGATGGGTAGACGACCTAAGAGACCCAGGGAAGCGCTGAATGCAGGCCGCTTCCAACCGGCTCTTTTGGAGATCGATGGGGGACGCCTATGTCCAACAGTGGACGTCCTTTGGCTAAAATGATGATGATGATGAAAAGCTGAAGAGTCCTGAGGTAACATATTGGCAACCAAGAAACTTTACCTCATTCTATAATACCATTAGGACTAGAAAAATGTCCTTTCGAGAAATCCCACCGTAATGAAAGCCTTAGACACTGATGACTACTGGATTAGAACTCCCCACTGGCAAGCAAAATGCCACTCAAAGTCTGATCTAGTTAAGACTTTATTCCTTTGTCGGTCTCAATTTCGAGACGAGATACGTACGTGTAACGTGTCCAGTTTACGTAGACCTGTCCTGATACGTACACATGTTTCATGTGGTGTAGGAAGGGGAGGGGCGGGGGGAGGCCAAGCGAGCTGGTCCTGGCAGAGGTGGTAACCGCAGCTCGTCTAACAAAACATTTTGTACGGTAAGGTGTTTACTTGGACATTGAGCGGTTGAAAATGGACGTTGTTTTATATTACTGTGCCTACGTTTTTTTGTAACGCAACTTCAAAATAATAAGTAAATAAGTATTTTTATTAACAAGCAAAGAAAAAGAAAAACAAAGAAGAAAAGTTTCTTTTTTTAACAATAACATTTTATTATTATTATTAGCATATTAACGGGGTTGACAAATTAGTTCCTATGACCACCTTGTGACTCCATCATCAGAAAAGCTCCATGGTACCATATTAATCCATCGTATAAGTGTACCAAATTTCAACACAAATGAACGACGGGTAGTGGATCAAATTAGGCTTGTAAGATTATTTTATACTTATCTATACTAATATTATAAAGAGGAAAGATTTGATTGTTTGTTTGTTTGTTTGCATTGAATAGGCTCCGAAACTACTGAACCGATTTTGTGGGAAGCTACACTATCCCCGGGTAACATAGGCTATAATCTATACCCGTGCGAAGCTGGGGCGGACCGCTAGTAACATATAAACAAAGATATGAAGTTAAAATAAAAAAATTAAAAAAGGAAAAGGTAGTCTAAAGGATGGCAATGACGATTTATATTATCTTTGCACCCAATAAAGCGCTGCCAGTTTTTTCTTCTAAAATTTTGGTAAAAATATTATTACTTGATCGCTTGTATGTCTTACAATTTAAAATGCATAATACTGAGTTGAAAACTATTGACAGAATTATTTCTTTTAGTTCTACAAATTCATGCACGCTCAGTGATTTTATATATAAAAATGCGTGGGCGACAGAACTGCGGGCGGGAAAAGACACCATAATTCATTAGGTGGCCCATGAAACAGTCAATTTTCGTTACAGCATCTGTGCGATGTCTTTTGCAACATCGACTTACATAATAAATTCAGCCTGGGTTCCTTCAGTAACAAGGTTATAGCGTGCGCAGGAAATCGAAATGTACCTACTTACTGTAGAACCGCAAAGCCGATTGGGAAAGGTTATGGCACACTAAAATTTTATTACGCAGACATCAGCCATCGAAGTATTCAAGCACCTTCAACTCCTTTTATAATTATGAACTCAAAATGACTTGTATCACCGCAAAAATCACACTAATATTAAATGCGGAAGCTAGGAGTTTTTGGAATACATGAGCACATTCATGAACACTTCATAAAATAATAATAATCTAATTCCTCATCATAAGACGTCCACTGCTAATAATAGGCCCTTAGAACTCCACACTGAACAACAGTCTGCTAATGCATCCACTTGATGCCCGCGACTCTCACGATGTCGTCGGTCCATCTATAGTCTATACCTACCTACGCTGAGTCTTCCGATTTGTTTTTATTTTTTATTTTTTTATTGTAGATAGTCTTGCGCTTGGCCGCCATCTCGCCTGATGTTAAGCGACGATGCGGTCTACGATGGAGCACGCTTGCCTAGAAGAAACCAATTCAGTCTCGACTTGAAGACACCCAGATTGTAACTGACGGGGAAAACCCATACAGGCTACGAACAAAATAAAATGAATGGACGGGCCATAACCATTGAACTTGCTCAGTAAAAACGAGGCAAAACCGTTGGAATACTTCACCATGTAAGTACAGTAAATTTGTTACAATAAATAGATAGCGGTTTTTTGATGTATGTTTACACTTCGGCAAAGCACACGAAGGCATAATTTTGTCAGATGTTTCGTTATCATGTAACAATTGTCGCGTGTCGCACTTCCTACGGCTAGAGACCGACTGAAACGAAGTGAGAGCCGGCGCTCATTTTGTAATCTTCAAAAATTCGCTTTTTCTGGGCCCGTCCATTCATCTTATTTTGGTCGAAGAGTCAGGGTCGAAGATTCATGCACCGAATTCCACAGACTAGCAGTTCGCACAATAAATGTGGAATCAAAGCGCTTGTAGACGGGTTTTCGGAATATCAACCATAAAATGATGTCGATTTTTCGTGCCCTGGCAGTCCGATAGAAAAAAGGGCGGGAGGAGGGAATTAAATCATGCAGATCTGATGCACACTCTCCGAAATGTATCCGATAAAAGGAAATCTCCCCATCTTTCTTCCCCATCGGTTATCGGTTCTTCGAACGATGTGGCCTGCACATTGCCACTTCAACTTGCAAATCTAAGCAGCTATGTCGGCGAATGTGTTCAATCCAGATTTTATCGCGAAAAGAAACTCCGAGCATAGCAGTCTCCTTTTATCTGAGATTATATTTAGATCTCCAAATATTCGCGAAACACTTTACCTCCGTAATCCTTGGTAGCCTCCGGCATTGCAAAGAGCAAGTCGCGAGCCGAGATAGAATCGGAAGCCGTCACGACCGCCTTCCAATTCCAATCAACCTGTTGATTGCTCCTTAAGTGGGGCTTAGGCTGAGTGTAGAGTCTTAATCACGTCTTCACGTCCGGATTTAGAATCAATAACGAAAAAAGACGATACGAATAAAATATACGGAATCATGTTTTTTTATTGCTCTCTTTTGCAGTTGATTTTCTTTAGCGTATCGCGGACTTATATGTCCGTGTTTGACATAGATAGCGTTTGACCACCAACTTATCTGTTGGTAAGCGACAATTTGGGCAAAGATGAAGCACGCAGACTAAAAAGATATCTTAGATAGTTTATTTTATTTTTATATTCATCATCAGCCAGAAGACGTGCAATGCAGAACATGGGCCTCCCCCTTTAACCTCCACACTGAACAACAACCTGCATCCACTGGATGCCAGCGACTCTCACAATGTCGGTCCATCTAGTGGGAGGCACACCTTCCGATTCGTGGTCTAAATAGATCTAATTAGTTGAAATTTATTATTATAATGTAGCTATTCTAATGTAGATTGAATCAGGCGTTACTTTGCGGAAGATCTTCAAAACTGTTTCTTTGAAGAATCTCTAGTGGCTTTGAAGTATCCTCTTTGACGTCGTATTAGGTACAATAAGGAATTAGATATCTATTATTTATGTTTTACGCTATAGATATTTGTCAATGATGATAATATTTTAACCTGATCTGAAAAAACAAATGATAGTGAGAACTTCTAGTCTCTTTCATCCTATGACGATATAACCATTTGACTGCTTCTCCTTTAACCCGCCGTAAGCCAGTTACACTTTTTCAGCTTAACCTTTTTCGAGTGGGCCAATCCTAGTCGCGAATTGAATGATGAATGACTTTTGAGTCTCCAACCACAAGCGTTGAGTCTCCAATCACAAGTGCCATGCGATACCCCCCGCGACCGACGTGGCTTACATCTTGTACAAGCAAATTATGACTCGTGCGCGATAAAGTGCAATCAGCCCTTTCCTAATAACCCGTTATATGGTCAAGATGCCAAACAAAGTATTAGCAGTTCTGCATATAGAGCTTTTGATGCTAACGTTCCGACTCTAAAACTCCTGATTAATTTCAGGGGTCAAGTCACACTGTGAACGTATCACATGGTATTTATGAAGGTCTTCCTCGGCCATCTCCTGATTAAGTTCTCAAACTCGGCCATACTTAGATTAAGTACACCCCAAACTTAGTCGTACTTAGATTAACGTAGATTGCAAATTTTCATTGGCGGGAAATGTCCTGTAAGCGGAAGTTTAACGTAAACTAGTTTGCATTAGTTTTCACAGTCGTTGGTCCAAAACTTATAGTATTACACAGAATGGAAATACCACGCTGAAAGAAGGCAATGCACTCATCATTTTGAACAACTTTTACTATATGAGACCATCCCTGTAAATAGCAAAAAAAATATCTATAAAAAAAGCAGGCCGATTTGAAAACCTTCCTCCTTTTTCGAAGTCATTCAAAGTCAATAAATAACTTTGACACGTTGCTCTGTTGCTCGTTAAAGAGGAACAAACAAACAAACGCACTTTTTAATTATATTTATTAGTATTATGATGCAACGTAAGTACCTAGGTATACCCTTTCCAACGAATTGGTAACAAAATCTTCTTTATTCGAATCTTACAATGCGCAGGAATTTAATAATGCCTATTGTGCAAAATTCCAATACGAAAGATGCAGCACATTGGAAAATGCTGCACTAAAATCTATCTACATGATATGTAGGTAAGTAAGTCAGTAAGTTTGTCACAATAGTGAACCGAACAAAATTCTATTGTAGTTCGTACAATGGCGGTACGTTGAGTGGATTCCCTTGTACAGGACTGTGTAGCATTTATGAAAATTTCGATAAAATGGAGTTCGAAAACTTATTTCGCCAGTTCCAGTTAAAAGGCTCTAAAGTAAAAAAATATCAAATGATAAGATTCCAAAGTAAGTATATTGATATGAATTAACGTATTCAAAAAACAAACTTCCTGTAAAGGGTTTACGGATAGAAGACGAGACATTATTATCTATATCCACATTTTTGCACCACATGCACTTACCACAAAGCTATTTTCTCGATAGTTGATGTTAAAGGAGTTATTGTGCTGGAAAAAACCAAAAAAGGGATATTTAATTATTGATAGATAATTTCAAAAAATTGGGAAATAATATGGAATCATTAGTAATAATTTAAGTCTTGTAATGTTACGTCAAAGATATTTTTTATATTTTTTTTAAATAAAGAGCATGCAAAGCCATGGGCGATTTTGTCCATGGTGAAAATTATGTATTAAAAAAAACAAGTGTAGGTATATATTCAAAGTTTCCAGTTCCGCAGTATCCTAGAGTGTGGGCTCCTGGGGCCGCGATAATAGTCTCCATTCGCGCTGAGTGTAACGACTCCCTCCTCTGAATGAAGGGTCCTCCAGTATTCATGCGTCGTCTGCTGTCTAAGACTGAGGGAAACAGCGGACACTAATGGAAGACCAGCGCTGGTTGTTTACAACCAGCATTACGCTGAGTTGACACCGGCTTGTGACAGGAATTATTATTTAATTTTATTGTGTTTAACTCGTAAAGTCTTTGTATCTTTTGTTTCTGTCATAAATAAATTATTTTCTTTCTTTCTTTCAACATAATATATATTTATTTTCTTCCAACTCTAACATTTAACTGTATTTTAGCCCCCGGCGCAACAACGGATGTTATAAGTTTGACGTGAGTATATGTGTGTTTGTGTATCTGTGGCATCGTACCTCCCAAACGGCTGAACCAATTTTGATATGTTTTTTTTTCGTTTGAAATGTTTTGTCAAATCCAAAGTGCAAATTGCATTAATGAATTTAGGGCCACCCAATCACATGCGACATTAGTAATTACCTCTTCCTATGCCCAACGTGGTGAGCTAGGCTTCAAGCTTTGTCTCCAGGCTGGATATCATTAATCTTTGGTCTTAGTGGTATCTGTTCTCAGACTACAATCGCCATAGCGGCCTAAAACCTCTGGCCCAGACTCACCCACTCAGCAAATAAGAATAGAATTTTCTAGAACTCAAAGCACCATTTGTGTAGGTAGTTTCATTGTAAGAAAACTCTGTCTTTATCTTACAAGAAGTTTTCAGACATTTCCAAAGCCTTTTAAAACGCTAAGTTTGCTTCTCTTCACACGGATCACGATAGAGAAGCTTCGCGAAATCTAGAACTGCTATGACTTAAGCCGCTTATCTTTTACCTTTGGCCCGTCGACCTCGAGTTCCCCGCATAGACTGAATGCAATCTGCGCCACCGCTTCAAAGGTAAAAAATGCATTAAACTTATGACTTCTATAAAGCTAGAAATAAAGTCGTGAATACGTTGACGTGACTTTAACAGGTGGACTCGTTTGAGATTTTAAAATGTGTGATGGGAATAAAGGTTTTGTCGGTTATCAAATGCGAGTCCATTTGAACTTTTAGTTTTATGCATAAGGCTTTAAAAGCCCTTTACTTTTCATAAACGCTCGATAAGGTAGGTAATCTATGCTATAACATTATTTCTCAACTTCTTGCCGTCGAAAAGTTTCACATAATTATGAAAGAAAGACAACTTCTATGAGCTTTTGTTCAACTTTGCCTTGTTAGATTGAGTCAAATCTTGCAACTAAATTTTAAAACAGTTATCGAACTGATTGAGCTGAAATTTTGCATACACGTTTAGTTTAATGCATGGTTAGCTAAATAGCATCATTCTAAATCCAATATGGCGGACTCCCAAAGATGGCGGACCAGTCATTTTTTATGCACCCCCATGGTAATTATGGGTATTAAATGAAAGGGTTTGCTGAGAAAAATACGAATAATGAAATGATGTCACACTAAATTTATTATTATTATTATTTACAAGTATCCATAGGCGACGGTGACTGTTTACCATCAGGCAGCCCGTGTGCTTGTTCGCCATCTATGGCATAAAAAAAAGGAAAACATTTTGAGATTTGTTTAACCTACGAGTAAACGTATACAAATACCTTCCATCTGAATAGTTTCAACGTATGGGAATGAAAACCTCTACAGACCAAAGAGACACATTTCAAAGAGATGCCTTCCATTTCTACCTGAATAACCACGTGTTTCGCATATCACACGCGAAAATCGCCTTTATTTGTAGCTCAAAAACGACAAAATGTGAATTACATTTGAGCAAATAAATAAGCAATATTAACGAACATATCTCTCTCGATGGTCTCTAATAGGATTCCGTAAAGATCGAGCCTCATAAGCAAGCTCATAGTCGCACAACGAGCTATGGATATGGCTATGCTCAGCGTTTCTCTACGAGATCGAATCAGAAAATTAGGAGATCCGTAGACGAACAAAAGTTACCGACATAGCCCACCGGGTTAGCAAGTTGAAGTGGCAGTGAGCAGCGCACATATCACGCAGAACAGATGGCCAATGGGGCCGAAAGGTTCTGGAATGGAGACCACGGACCGGTCAGCGCAGCATAGGAGGTCCACCCACAAGATGGACAGACGACCTAAAAGCCGCTTCCAACCGGCCCTTTTGGAGATCGATAGGGGATGCAGCAGAGGACGTCTTCTGGCTGATAATGATGAGCTTTAGAATAGTTACTACGGCTTTTTTGCCTTTTACATTCGAATTCAAAATATAAAAAAATAACAGGATAAAAAATGGCGTAAGTATTCCAAAACTACTTATATAGTTTATTAATAACTAGCTGACCTGACAGACGTTGTCCTGTCTTAGAACTGTCAAACACGCAAAGTCAAAATTGTAAATCTTATTTTTTACACCTTGGGTTATATTATTGGAGTTCTAGTAAGGATCCCTATTTTTTTGAAAATATAATATAGCCTATGTTACCCGGGGACAGTGTAGCTTCCCAACAGTGAAAGAATTTTTCAAATCGGTTCAGTAGTTTCGGAGCCTATTCAATGCAAACAAACAAACAAACAAACAATCAAATCTTTCCTCTTTATAATATTAGTATAGATAAGGCTAGAGTCTAGACGTTTTTCAAACAATTTGGTTTCGACAACGCTGTGGTAAGAACCACGGCGTTGTGCGTTTCGATCAAGAGACTCCGCTTTAGATGGGTCTAATTTACGTTGAAAGAATAACGACTATTACCGCTGCACCTGGACTTGAATGGTCATTGAAAAATTACGGAACATTCTGGAAATATTAATTTCGGCGAGAAGGTAGATTGAAGTGTAGTTAGTATAAAGCGAGGTCTGCGAGCGACCCGCTTATTTGTTGTCTGGCTCAATACATATTTTAATTAAAAATCTTGGTTGGTTTGGTTTGCTTATTCTTGTAACATTCTATTTTTATGCGATACGAAACAGAGAATAAAGTGTAAGGTTTCATAAAATTTAAAATAACGGCCATTTGGTACGCCTTCAACTGGTCACCCTAGCGGGGGTGAGCTGTCAGTTTGGAAAAAGAAAAACACTCGACAAGAGTGGGTATTCGCTATATTCGGGCACTCTGGCCGGGGTGTTGGATCGGTACGGTTGGAGATATTGGATTTGTTGGTTAAGGTTACGGTTAATGTATATAAAGTTGGATAATATAATTGTGGATATATGAAACAGTGTTTGATTATTCATGTTAGTTTACATTTCACGAAGCGGGATAACAACGATAAAATTTCGTAAGTACACGTCCACTTGTTCATAACCGACTGCTGTTGCTACCTGTGGTATTTTACCTACATACCTGAACTAGTTGATTTGGTTATATCACATTAGGTATACTATTTTGATTATTAGAGGATTTTCGAGGGAAGGTACCTCTTTATTTTCATGCTATGGCATTAGATAGCCAGAACAAAGAGGAGAATATAAAACTTGAGCCGCAATTGTCGGATTTGTTGGAGTTATCGTAAACAAAGATGCAGATACTCTGTTAATACAACTTGTGTATTTTATATAGTAACAACTTAAGTTGTGCATATTAAAATAATATGTTTTCTGGGTAACAGCTAATCTACTAGTGTTGTAGTGAATTACCGTGCTAAAATATGGGGGCACGACAGTACCACCAACTAAGTTGAGCGTCAAATTATTTGATGAAAATCAAGTAGGTAGGTACTCTTACCAGTACCTACCTAACCTAGTTTGCATGGGTTTTCCAAAGACAATGAATCGTACATTAAAAAAAAGGGTTAGATTTGGGAATTGAGAAACATAAATCCGTGTAATCTTTTTCTGTTTTCGAGTTTTATAGTAGTTATGTATATACATCGAACAATTATAAAGTAATATGTAATAAACTGGTTTGTTGTGATAATGTCGTGATAATTAACGTTTGTTTTTTTTATTTTCGTGGCGAGTTTCAGAGAATGGACGATAGAAATGGAACCCCAGAAACACCACCGCGAGTTCGTTCGGTGTCTAGGAAAAGCCTGGCTAGTACGAACCAAAGACGCAGCCACAACAGGCTACCTGGGGCTGGGTCGCGGCCCAAGCGTTGCGGCCGCAGCAGAGTTCGCGACGCTGGGAAGCACCGTAAGCGACGCAGCCACAGCAGGCTGCCTGGAGCTAGAACGAGCAGCGAGCGACGCAGCCGCAGCAGGCTGCCTGATGCTGGAACGCACTGCGAGCGTCGCAGCCGCAGCAGGCTGCCTGATGCTGGAACGTGCAGGGAGCGAGGCAGCCGCAGCAGGCTGCCTGATGCTGGAACGCGCTGCGAGCGTCGCAGCAGCAGTAGGCTGCCAGATGCTGGAACGCGCAGGGAGCAAGGCAGCTGGAGCAGGCTGCCTGATACTGGAACGCGCTGCGAGCGTCGCAGCCGCAGCAGGGTGCGGGATGGTGGAAGGTGCCGCGAGCGGCGCAGTCGCAGCCAGCGGTCTAGTAGCCGTGACAGGAGGGGTCGCGTTTCTACTGGCGATCACCGTTCGAAAAGGTCATGTAGCCCGACTTTTACCTCTAAAGACATTATACAAATAATTAGTTCTATTAAAGACGTTTTGCCATCACAGCCGTCAAACCAGAGCACATCATGCAATAGAGGGATAAATCACAAAAATATTATTCCCGAGTTTAATCCATCGGAAAAGAACCAGCGCGTAGATGTATGGATAAAAAAAGTTAACGAATGTGTGAAGGTTTACGGCTGGGATGAAAAAACGGTAGTACACTTTGCAATGCAAAAACTCTCAGGACTAGCTAAGACGTGGTACGAGAGCCTTAATTCAATATTGTTCACCTGGGAGGAGTGGCAGATAAAGTTGACGAACGCATTTCCCTACGAACAAAACTATGGTCAGCTCTTAGAGGATATGTTAAAACGAAAAAGTAGGACTGGTGAACAAATTGAAATTTACTATTATGAAAAGTTGGCGTTACTAAATCAGTGCGAAATAACGGGTAGACGGGCCGTTGACTGCATTATTCACGGCATCAGCGATAGGACTATGAGATCAAGTGCTTTGGCTTTACGTTGTGAGGAACCTGATCAGCTGTTAAGGTTCCTTTTAAGCAACAGTAAGGAGAATATCTTCACACCACAACCACCGATTAGAGATAGAATTGTTGGCACAGTAGCTGATAAGCAGAATAGTAGAAGTAGTTTAAAAGTTAATCCCAATCTCTATTGCTACAACTGCAAAGAAAAAGGCCACCCCTATTCTAGATGCCCCAAACCCCTGATTAAGTGTAGCCGTTGCAATCAAGTGGGCCACAAACTTGAGGCTTGTAGTTCTAAACAGGATGCAGGGTCAACGAAGACAGAGGCGGTAGCAAAAACCATGCGCATTTCTAGCTCAAATTTAAGCGACAAATTTATAAAAGAAGTAAGCATTAATGGCCTGCTGCAAGAAGCATTCGTTGACCTAGGCAGTGAAGTGACACTTATTAGACAATCTAATTTTGAGAGTCTAGGACTTAATCATGACGGCACGCCGACTACAATGAAGGGGTTCGGTAATAGTCTGGTACATTCCGTAGGGTCGGCTAATTTGACGCTGGAAATTGATGGTGTTGTTGCCAGCGTTATATATAGGGTAGTAGACGATCGGTTATTGGAGAGGCCTATGCTGATTGGCCAGTCATACTCAGAGCAGCCCCATGTCGTTGTGTATAAAGACACAAACAAACTACGATTCCTACACATCGGCGCTGAACTACCTAATCTACAGGAGGAAGATGAACAACTGGAAAGGATTAGGGTAGTTGCACATAATACAATTTATGGCCCTTCAAGCATTAGGGCTGCCACAGAAACAGTATTTTCAGGAACTGTGGTACTAGATACCAAGATTATAGGGAGACCAACCCAGCAATATGTAATATGCGGGGGCGTTTACGAGGTTAAGCACGGCTCACTCTTTGTAGTAGTGATGCCATGTTCGGTACCATGCCTACTGCAAGAAAATTTGATATTCTCGCGTGCCGAAAGGGTTCAGAACGTTTATAGACTGGTAGACGCTGAAGCTTCTCTGGACTTGGATCAGCACACTGAGGTCTCGTCAGCTATGCGACTTGATGAAAGTCAGATATGTTTAGGTAATGGGGTTACAGACACAGACAAAGCCAAACTTCTAGAGCTTCTCCGTCGTCACAAGAAGTGTTTTGCGTACGACTTGAGAACTTTAGGTTGCACTGATGTTACCGAAATGAAGATTGAGCTGAGTAGTCAACAGCCCGTAGTTTATAGACCTTACCGATTGTCGCATCATGAACGCGAAAAGGTTCGAGCAATGGTGGATGAAATGTTACAAGCAGGTATAATCAGAGAATCTGTATCAAACTATGCCAGCCCAATTGTTCTTGTTCGCAAGAAGGATGGCGGTATTCGTCTATGCGTCGACTACAGGTTACTCAAGTCGGTAACAAAGAAAGAAAGGTACCCGATTCCCGTAATAGAGGACGAGGTAGCTAGATTATCTGGACAGGCATGGTTTATCACGCTGGATTTAATGTCCGGGTATTACCAAGTGCCAATTTCAGAAGAGAGCAAACATCTGACTGCCTTTGTCACGCCGGACGGTCAGTATGAGTACAATCGTATGCCGTTTGGCTTGGCAAATGCACCAGCTGTATTTCAGAGAATGATGAACAATGTGCTGGGATCAGCGCGGTTTGATAAAGCCACTGTGTACATCGATGACTTGCTTATCTTTGGTAAAACCTCGACTGAATGCATTGATCGTTTGGAGGACATTCTAGTTCTATTACAAACGGCCAATTTAAAGCTAAATCTCTCGAAATGTAGTTTTCTACAAAACACAATAAACTACTTGGGTTACGAAATCAGCTCAGCTGGAATGAGACCCGGGGAGGCGAAGATTCAGAGCGTAATCGATTTTCCACGACCAGGAAATATACATACTGCACGTCAATTTTTAGGCCTCGTGAGCTATTTTCGTAAATTCATATGTGGGTTTGCACAACTGGCTCAACCTATCACCAAGCTACTGAAAAAAAATGCTGTGTGGGAGTGGTCGCGCGACCAAGACGAGTCTTTCGAAACACTGAAGGCTAAACTAGTTGATAGACCCGTATTAGCGATTTACGATCCCACGGCAGAAACCGAGCTCCATACTGACGCCAGCAGAATTGGCGTGGGAGGGATTTTGCTGCAACGTTCTCGTGTTGGTGAGAGTTCTCTTCATCCGGTGGCGTATTACAGTCGTCAGACGTCACCGGAGGAAAAGAATTTTCACTCCTACGAATTGGAGACGTTGGCCGTCATTTGCTCCCTTAAGAAGCTGAGAGTGTATTTGTTAGGGAGGCCGTTCAAGATAGTCACTGACTGCAGCGCACTTCGTTCGACTTTCGAAAAGCGCGATCTTATACCAAGGATTGCTCGATGGTGGTTGGCTATTCAGGAGTACGATTGCTCTGTGGAATACAGAGCCGGCACTAAAATGGGGCATGTTGACGCACTGTCCAGAAATCCAATTGAAGACATAACGACCCTGAATCCTGAGCAATATCCATCAGTGATGGCTATAAGTGCCGAAGATTGGCTACTTACCTTACAACTAGGTGATCCTGAGCTGCTCAGGCTTCGGGAAATCGTCAGCAGTGAATTGGACCCCAAAGGTGTTGAGTACATCAAGAACAATTATATCGTAAAGGACAATAAATTGTTCAGGTGTATAGGAGGTGACAAGGAATGCTTAAGATGGGTGGTTCCAAAGGGTGCAAGATGGCAGGTGTGCAAACTTAATCATGATGATATTGGGCACGTTGGATTCGAGAAAACCATGGAACGTATGAAAAGAAATTATTGGTTTGCGAAGATGAAGCGATTTGTAAAAAAATACGTGGAAGCATGCATCGATTGTGCATACGCCAAACGGAGTGGTAATACACGCGAAGGGCTATTGCATCCTATAGAAAAGGTTGAAAAGCCTTTTCATACTTTGCACATCGACCACCTTGGGCCCTTTGTAAAATCGAAGAGGGGACATACCCACATACTAACCGTTGTAGACTCGTTTACGAAGTTCTTGTTCGTTAAATCGGTCAGGAATACAAACACGCAAAATGTGATTCGAGTTCTAGAAGACATTTTTGACACCTTCAGAGCTCCGGAGCGGCTAGTGAGCGATCGGGGTTCTTGTTTTACTTCCCACGTATTTAAAAGGTTTTGTCTTGACCGAGGAATAAAGCATGTATTAAATGCAGTCGCAAGTCCAAGGTCTAATGGCCAAGTTGAAAGATACAACAGAACGATTCTTGACTCGTTGACTGCCCAGAACCTCAGAGAAGATGAAAAGGACTGGGATAACAAGCTAGGGAAAATCCAGTGGGGGCTAAATAATACTGTTCAAAAGACGATAGGTCGATCTCCGGCAGAAGTTATGTTTGGGACGGGAATGGTAAGTGAATATAATCCGTCGTTGAACGAGATAATTATAGAAACACGTGACGACTCCTCACTGCCATTTATTCGTGGTGAAGTGAAGCGCAGAATTGACAAAGTACAAGAGGCGCAAAAACGGTATTATGATAAAGGAAGACGGCCTGCGCTCACTTATAATAACGGTGATCTAGTTAAAATCACTAAAGTCTCGTTTCAAAATAATGGTCAAAGCACTAAGCTCATGCCTACATACGAGGGACCGTTCAGAGTGGTGAAGGTCTTAGGCAACGATCGGTACAAAGTGGCACCAATTACAGGATTTGAAGGTATGAAAAACAAACGAAAGACGACGGTTGCCTCTGACAGAATGCGACCGTGGATTCATATAGCCTCTCTAGAAATCGATGAAAGTACTACTGACGTTGAGAATGATGTTAATGGTGAGGATATTATGTCGGAATAATAACTTTTATCTGTTCCATATCACTGACGTGGTAACGCTAACATTGATTTTGTTTTCAATTAATTAAAGACTAAAGTTGACAACGTAGGTACACAAGTACTTACTATTTTGCTATATGATTGTTATGTGTTGTTTCAGGTCAAGCGCGAGAAAACACGGCAGTTCGTGACTTGACCTGAAACAGTTGGATAAACGGATATTACTGGTTAAATGAATTGGTTTGATAAACGGATGCTATTGGTTATATGGGTTGGTTGGATAAACTGATATTATTGGTTACAAGGGTTGGTTTGATAAACTGATATTATTGGTTACAAGGGTTGGTTTGATAAACGGATACTATTGGTTAAGTATGTTGAGTAGATAAGCTGATAGATATTATTTATATGGTTATTTTGTTTAAAACTTTGATTGTTCAGCCAGATATTTAAAGCACATATTTCACGTTACGTTAATTTAGAAAAATAAATACTTGGCCTCAATTCTCTTTATATTTAGAATAATACTTAATGATAATGTCTTCCTTGGATTATCGTGAAACAAATTGAATTGTGTCTTTAGATAACATAGACTATTCATATTATTTTTGTAAAATACCCCTCTTGCCGAGTGTAAGGTTCCACCGGGTGCGTGCATGAGGGCATGCACGTCGTCAGGACGGTCGAGTGTAAGGTTTCATAAAATTTAAAATAACGGCCATTTGGTACGCCTTCAACTGGTCACCCTAGCGGGGGTGAGCTGTCAGTTTGGAAAAAGAAAAACACTCGACAAGAGTGGGTATTCGCTATATTCGGGCACTCTGGCCGGGGTGTTGGATCGGTACGGTTGGAGATATTGGATTTGTTGGTTAAGGTTACGGTTAATGTATATAAAGTTGGATAATATAATTGTGGATATATGAAACAGTGTTTGATTATTCATGTTAGTTTACAAAAGTAATACATATCTAAATTATCTTTGTACATATACATACATAGTACGTGCGAATAGGATAAGTACCGGTGCTTTCCTGTTGCCATTTTTCTAAAATGGGCTAAGCTGATACAAATATGGTTCTTTTGTTTTAAAGCAGGTTTCATTGTGATGGTTCTAATCAATGTTTGATGAAAAATTATTTCTTAAGCTAGCGTAACAAAAAAGTTCATATTCTGTGAAAATTTTAACTGGCTATCTAAACGGTTCGAAAAATACAGCCGTTTAAAGGCAGGACGGACGGACAGACAGACAGCGTAGGC
The DNA here is from genome assembly GCA_914767915.1 of Agriopis aurantiaria. Taxonomy (NCBI): domain Eukaryota; kingdom Metazoa; phylum Arthropoda; class Insecta; order Lepidoptera; family Geometridae; genus Agriopis; species Agriopis aurantiaria. Next base: position 3,829,777 of record OU611991.1, on the reverse strand, counting down.
TTAGTAATAGGGTCCCATTTTTACCCTTTGGGTACGGAACCCTAAAAATAACAAATTTATACCAAACAATAGCGCTGTTATTTTAATATAATATGCAAATAAATATGCAAACTAGTGCGCAGCAACACAAAAAAATTGAAGAAACCGAGCACAAGTGATATGTAAATTAAGACTTAGATCTCGTCGGTACAGAATAGGAGAAATAAAGTTGGGAATTTTCATAAACAGCTTTTTTTTTCTTTCATTTCTCACACGGCGGTGGATTCTGCATTCAGAGCCTACGTTTCGTGCGTACTGCATCTCCTTGGGTATATTCCAAAATTTTAAACACTTCTTTTACATATCTAGAACTATAGCTGAACCAACAGACGTTGTTCGGTATCAGAACCATCAAACGGGCGAAAATAAAATCGTCGTTAATATTCCCAATTTTCTGCGCAATTTTCTTAATTTTTAAGAACCGTAAGAACCTTGTACAACGTATTAGAAAACTTATAAAAAAAGATTAATGAAATCGGTAGAGTCGTTCTCAAGTTATGGCGTGACCAAGGCATTTTATATAGATAAATAAATCTACATTTGGCCACCAACTTGCCTGATGGTAAGCGACGGCGTGGCCGAGGATGAAACACGCTGACCTAGAAGAAATCAATTCATTCTAGCCTTGAAGATGCCTAGACTATTATGTAGTTCTCAGGATACAAGGACGGCAAGGAGTACACAATAGACATGATGACTAATATTTGTTTTATTACCTTATAAAAAAGCTGATCAAAAATAGAGCACATCAACGAAAACAAAATTAAAATTAGTTCAAAAATAAATAAGTTATAAGCATTTTAATTTCATGCTAGACAGAGAGCGCACTATACTGAGCCGTGAGTGCCAGGAGTGCCATACAAATGCTATACGAACACACGCTTTGCGAGAAAGGGATAGAGCATCCCCTCTATATCCCCACCTAAAACTATAAACACTCATCTCAGAGATTTATCAGCCAATTTAAATTATTTTTTCAGTATGTGTTATGTATATACTTATATTCATCGCTAAGCCGGTTATTTGTAATAAATTAAACATTAGGACACATGCCTTAGAATGACTGAATGTACAAATGCACATATTTAACTTATTATAATATATAATCTATATCTACTCGTGAGAACCTGTTGGTAATTGGCTACCTATCGTTTTTCCATTATATATTTTAGTGTAAAAAGCTGTTGGTTTTCCAATAAATAAATAAAAAAAGTAAAATCTATGCCCTGTATTATACTTGTATATATTCTGTGGCTCTGCGAATAAAGAAAATATTCATATTTAAAATCTCAGGGTGACAAGCGCATTAGTTACCATCAAGCAAATGACTTGCTCGTCGTCGTCAATCAGTAATTGTAGACGTTTTCACCCCCGAACTGTAGGGGTTGAACCATTTCGCACTAACAGTGTGGTTGCTTAGCAAATTAACATTCCAGAAGCGCTGCTCGTTTGAACCGGGTAAGAACCTCTATTTGTCATCAAATATTGCTCGTTCGCCGTATCTGAGCCACGCCGGTGATTTCACTGAAATATTTCACGTTATCTTTCACCCTGGTTCTCTAATGACGTAGATAAAAGCACCCAAAAAATTGAGAGCCTGCGTTTCATAGGAAGCTATATTTTTGAACATTCTTGGCCTTGGACTGTCGAATGAACTTTGATCATATAATTATAACGATATATAGTTTGGTCATGCTAGTACCGAAAAAAGTCTGCCAAAAACTAAAGGTTGTCGACAAACCGAAGTAAACGCGCACTGCACACACTGACATATTCGTACTAGTTTATAGTCATACGCACACTTCAATATTAAGCGGCAAACAACTGCAAACATGATTACGAATGTCATCAAATGGACGACTACAAAGGCTAAAGGGGAAACTCACAGACTATGTAAAGCTACTAAAAGTATTTAGGGAAACTGTAGGTATAACACTTGCATTTATTTTTTCTGATTCTGTTCACTTCATGTTTTTTTTTATTGAGTTATTAATATTATAGCTGGTGGTTGACCGCCACGATAGCAATCCGAAGCAATGATGCTGTTTACGATGGTGCGGTGGTATAGAAATACAAAGGGGGGAAAGACGGAAATTGCCGGGATGATAGGATGTTTTGGCCCAGGGGTAAAATCAGTTGAATGGTTTTCTATTAAACTTGACGTTTGCAGTGCCCATATGAGCCCAATGCTCGATAGAAAAGCCATTATTTAGTATGTGGGAAAAACCCAGAATCGCGGGAAAAAAAATCTGCTGTTCCATACATTTTGTCCAGTGTCCATGGCCGTTTTCTATGGAACAGCTGTTATTTTCGCGATTTCAGAGTTGATCCCATGGCAAAAGTTGTTTATAATAATGAGTACAACAACCCCCTTTCGGATTAGTTCACCCTTTCCACGTAACCAGTAGATAAGTTGGTAGTACTTTACCGACAACATTCGTCCGCTAAATGGTTATGTTACGTCAGAGCATCGGTGCGTACACAGACTTTTAACAGGATAGACACCGCGAGGTCTACTACTTTGCATGACTTGGACTTGGATCAATGCTCCAACTAGCACCCCGCGTAATTCAGTTCAAACTCCGTCGTCTTGGCAGTAGCACATCAGACGTCAATACAAAAAATTCCGAATTGTGTGTTTGTTGTTGTTGTTGTATTGTTATTTTTGTTTGTGTTGTTGTTTTCATGTAAAAACTTTCTGAAAGCATTTGGACGTGCATACGAAGTTAAGGCCCAGAATATGGAGCGCCGCTATCTCATTCGCACATTAGATAGTTTTTTTTTTTTTAGTAAAATTACTGTCTACTTTTGCAAAATGTGTTTCGGTCATTTTGCGAAGTTATATTATTTAAAAATATTTAGAAAAAAAAATGATTTTATATTTTTATAATGACGAGAACAAATGGGAAGACTGTTAATTATCTTAAAATATTAACGTCGTCGTAAAATGATCGAACCACATTTTTCAAAAGGCAACACAGTAATTTTATATTTAAAAAAACATCTAATGTTCGAGCGAAATCACTGCACCCGGTATTCTATATAGATCTACTGACTAGAGATTGCAAACCGGGCCCGGCCAGGCCGGGCCCGGTCGCCGGGCCCGGTCATCGGACCCTATTGGTAAAAAATTTAAAAAAAATCACTTTTGAATCCATCACGACCTGGGGCCTTACGGACATCTGCTATTACAGGCACCTAATCCGCTCAGTTGGAAAATCACGCGACCGCAAACTGTATCTGGGCGCGATAAGGTTTGCGGTCGCGTGATTTTCCAACTGAGCGGATTAGGTGCCTGTAATAGCAGTTGTCCGTAAGGCCCCAGGTCCAAGTCATGCTAATATCAGCGAAAAAGATGAAAATGTAAAACCACTTAATCCACATCCAATATACTAATGTTACTTTTGCGTCCATAAGTAAAAGTAATCAATTCTGTATTAAATGCGATTTTGAGACTTGAGACTGATTATTGTGATAATTGTTCATAAGCCAGTTTGAAATAAATAAATAAATAAATAAATATTTGGGACATTTTGCACACATGGTCATCTGACCCCAAACTAAGCAAAGCTTGTGATATGGCTGCCAGAGACTGATATACATACATATATAGTTTTAAATACATACTTAAATAGATATTAACAACCAGATATAGAACAAACACAAATGTTCATCACACAAATGTTTGTCCTAGATGGGAATCGAACCCACGCCCCCAAGCTCAGAAGGCAGGTTCACTACCAACTGGACCAACGGGCTATCAAAATAAATACATAAACACAAAAATAAATACTAACCTTGAATTCAAGTCTTTTTCCATTCATATATAGAAAATTTTCGTAAAATACTCGCTAACACACAACCCGGCCGGGCCCGGCCGGGATGAGAAACATACCGGGTTGCAATCTCTACTACTGACGTCATTATTAGGGGAAAAAAAGCTACAAGTAGAGTTTTTTAGAACTGTAGGGTGTCTTTCCTAATAAAAGTCTGTAAGTACGTCACTATTCCACGTAGTTACGTCAGTCACTCAGCTGGCTAGGGACGCTTTGACATGCTAATCGAGCGTGACCAAACGAGCCCCCGCAGTGTGCACCGGCCTTATTGGCGGTTTCCAGTTGCACCACTGAATACCTGTTATTTAACAATTGGGTAATTTAAAGCTCGGCTAATAAATTTACACTGAGATTCCGATTTTAGCGGTTAAAAGCAATTACATCCTATTTGGTTTAGAGTATTAAAAATAAACTACAATTACACGGGTACATGAAATAAATAAAGGTGACCAACCCCGTTCTATGGTTGATATTCCAAAAACGCAGAAAACGTCACACTTCACTTTTCACGGTATCACTTTTATTGTGCGAATCGCTAGACTGGATTATGCTGCCAGAATGGGTAGGTATTGAGAGTATTGCTAAAAATACTGTATTTTGTATTTTATATTTTAAATACTTTACAAAAATATTTTTTATTTTGTATTTTAATTACTTGCGAGACAGTATTTTGTAATTTGTATTTCAGTTAAAGCAAAGCATGTATTTGCCCAGCCCTGGATAGTGGAATGATTCAAACGTTATTTAATTCTGTACGGAGCAAACAACTAGATTATTTATAGATACGGTTACACATCTATGCATGAATACCTCTTTGTTTTGACTCAAACAAAGCGTCTGAACAATATTTGATATATAGTTATTTGCTATCGCCAAATTCGTAGGCAGACGAGCAAAATTTATTCATAATAATATTATTCGAGCTGGTTTAAAAACTCATGACCCAAATTTAATGATTTTTTGTGGGGGGGGGTCCCCACAAAAAAACGAGATTTTATTTATTTAATACTTTATTGCACACTTACAAATTAAGTAGATATGTACAATTGGAGGACTTAATGCTAAGCATTTTCTACCAGTCATCCACCAGGTTGGAACAAATGGTAGGTAGGCGTGCATCAAAAACACCTTATAAAAGACAAACAGAAATAAATAGAAATACCAAAGTTTTACAAGATAATATACAAAACAACAAATTACAATAAATATAAATCTAACTTAAATTATTTATAAATACAAAATTATACTATTATATTACTACATAAATTATACTTAATATTACACATATAAATAAAAATTATAATAAATATACATATATATATATATATATATATATATAAGTGAGTGATTTAAGATGATAGATGAGCTTTTAAATAATGTTCACGTAAAATTCGCTTGAAAACCGCTTTTGATGGCGCTTGCCGAATAATTAGAGGGATCTCATTCCACAGTCGCACTGCTACAACTCTGAAAGAGTCACCTACAAACGAAGTGCTGTGACTAGGGGTTTTGAGAAGCAAGGTACTACTAGCTCTAGAGGGATTGATACGAACGTCCGAGAAGTAGGTAAGGGAGTCTTTAAGATAGGAAGGTAATTTAGGATCATTTAAGATGGAATACAGTAAGCCAAGAATCCTGGCGTTTCTCCTTTCGCGAATCTTGAGCCACCTAAGTTTAGACCGATACTCAGAGATATGGTCATACTTACGCAGACAATATACAAAGCGAATACAGGTGTTGAGTAATCGTTCAAGCTTGTTAAGTTGCTCTTCAGTAATATCTAGGTAGCATATGTCAGCGTAATCGATGATTGGCAAGAGAAGGGTGTTTACTAGGGAAATTTTAGTATCGATAGGTAGGAATCTTTTAAAACGAATTATGGAATGAAGGGAGGCGTAAAACTTGCGGGAAACTTCGTTAATTTGAGGATGCCAAGTCAAGTTTGAATCTATTATGATACCAAGGTCTTTAACTGTGGTGGAGAATGGGATGACACAGTTGTTATAACTCAGCGGAGTCAGTGTGGTAAGATTTACACTGTTGAGGCGACGAGAACTACCCACTATGATCGCTTGACATTTCTCCGGGTTAACCTGAATACCATAACGCCTTGACCATGACTGAAGTCGAATAAGGTCATTATTAAGAGAAGAAATAGCTACATCCAAGTCCTGAACACTAGTATGTTGATACAGTTGGAGATCGTCAGCGTAAAAGTGATAACGGCAAGACAATAGAGTCGAAAGCATATTGATAAACGAAGAAAAGAGCAAGGGTGACAAAATGCCACCCTGAGGGACCCCTGCAATCAACTCACACCAATCTGACAAGGTCTGATCGGCACGAATCGCCTGCCGACGTCCTTTAAGGTATGAACAAAACCAGTCGATTGAGGTACTAGAAAAATTTAAGTGGCGCAGGACTGCCAATAGGAGATCATGGTCAACTGCGTTAAAGGCATTGCTGAAATCAATCAAAACCAGAACAGTAACTTGGCCATTTTCCATGGCTCCCCTCATATCCTCAGTAACTTTTAATAAAGCGGTAGTAGTGCTATGTCCAGATCTGAACCCTGACTGAAGTGGGTTAAACAGTTTCGCCATCGTCAGAAACTCGGTAACTTGTTTGTGAACCACTGACTCAATGACCTTCGAAAGAAATGGAAGAATAGAAATAGGGCGAAATTGGTTGGGTAAAAGAGCGTTGGGGGTTTTGGGAAGAGGAAGTACGTGAGCCTTACGCCATATATCAGGAAATTGTCCGGATGATAAGGAGTAGTTGATTATATGGACAAGGGCAGGGAGAATATGTTTTAGGATGTACATTAACATGACACGGCCAATGTCATCACAACCTGTGGCTTTTGATTTCAGATTGAGAATTGTTTTATGGATAAAATCTTGACTAACGGGAGATAAATCAAAAAGGTCAGAGATCGCGAAGGGTAATTTGTTTATTTCATCAAGGGTATTAAGTTTGTCGGTGGGGTCAAGGGTATTGCAGGAGGTAAAGTGTCTGTTGAGGGTATTCAAATCCAACGGAACCTTGATATCGGGCGACTTGGGCTTGCCGATGCCGATTGATCGGAGAAATTTCCAGATACCGCCCGTAGAGGAAGACTCAATTTGATCGGCTATGTACTGCCGTTTGGCACTGCGGCACAGCTGGTTACATCGGTTTCTTAACCTTTTATATTCGTCCCAGTTAGTATCAGATCTATTGCATTTGAATCTACGGAACGCAAGATTCCTTCTAGCCCTAGCTTTGTGAATCGGATCAGACATCCACGGAGACGCCTTATGCTTGATTTTAACAGCATGTATAGGAGCGTGATGGTCAAAGAGACTAATGATTTTAGAAGAAAGGCATTCGGTCTTTTCATCAATAGAGTGAAAAGATTCCACCTCCATCCAATTATGATCGCCAGCATCCTTATTAAGCTGATCTATGTCCATACGGGCAAAATTCCTTTGAAATAGCACTAAAGGCTTCGACTTAGGAGTACGAACCTTTACCGAGACATAGATAAGGTCATGATGAGAAATCCCAGGGACTTCCATCTGACCATGGGTGGAGAAAAGATTTTCATCGGAAGTAATGATCAGGTCAAGAAGAGTGTCTGTTGTGCGAGAGTGATGAGTTGGAGACAGCTGAGTGAGTTTGAGGTTAGAAGATTCAATTAAAGACTTTAGTTTTTGGGCGCGATAATCGTTTTTGACTATGCAAGTATTAAGATCACCCATCATTATAATCTTATCATAATCTAATAACAACATTTCCAGGGCGTTCTCAAGGTCGGGAAAGTAGTTTATTTTATCATTATGGCTGTACGCCACGCCAAGAAGAAATTTTGCTCCCAAATTAATTTCGATAAAGAGATATTCCAGCGACCGGCTATATGTAGACGGAGACTGCATAACAATTTTGTATGGAATGTGACTTTTTAAGTAGATTGCTACTCCTCCACCTCCCTTCCCGACACGATCATTGCGAATAAGTATATTATTGGGTAATGGAAACAGGTGGGACGGTAATGTGGGCTTAAGCCAGCTCTCTGAAACAAGTACAGCATGAATATGGTCTGAAGAGAAGGTATCAAGTATGTCACTGTAGTGTGCATTAATGCTTTGAGCATTAATATGACAGATATTAAAGTTTTTAGCAAAAGGAGAGAAGGCATCATTAAGTAGTTTCGCTGGTGACGAGACTATTTTATCTACATGATAGAAAAAAGAATCGACGTACAATGTAAATTCATGAAAAATAATATGAAAAATACACCGTGGTTAACACGGTACGCGGTTTAGGCGCAAATCCTACTCTACTTTCCATACTGCAAGTTGTTTTTAAATCATCAAAAGCCTTTTCGCTGCTGCAGGAAATCACTTGGCGAAGGGAGGAAATGGGCAGTCTCTGGCGGTAAAACAGCGGCAACGATAAATTGAATATTGAAAATAACAACGTTGAAAAAATAAAGGAAATTGCATGCCGTTTACGTTTCTTGGTATGTATACATTTATAGGATTACAAACATGTAACTACTACTTGTGATTTACTATTTAAGTATTCGAATTTATTTATTTCGCCATACTAAGTTACGCTGAAAGGTTGTGCTAAGCCGGAAGAGGTCTATAGTGCCCATCATTATGAACAACTTTTACATTAGGACCAGCCCTGAAATCGTGAAAAAATATCATCTGTTCCAAAGAAAAAGGTTATTCAGACTCGACAAAATGTATGGAACAACTGACAATTTTTTCAGGATTTTTAGAGTTGGTACTATTTGGTACCATAGTAATAATTCGCTTATAATGATGGGTAGTATAGACTTACATTTGGATCATTAAAATACTATGATAAAAAACTATTTGTCTTACGTCATTAACTCGACACTATTAATAAAGCCAAATGGTTGCCTGGAAAAGATCGGTTTTAACGATAAGGCCACCACTTGTGGCACTAGCTTTTAAGTTTTTTCTACCTGTTTGTAATTTTTATTTCTGGTGTAAACAATAAAGAGTTTCTATCTACCTATCTATCTAAAGTAAAAATACTTAAAATGAATGCATACAAGTGTGAAACATTTAAAAGTTCAAAAGGTCAAGTGTAATTATTTATAAATGGATATGATATAGCTAACATAAAAATAAACAAACCAACAATACAGTTGTTACACTAGTTTTTAAGAGATTTTTTTGTCCTCTGTATCAAATTTCATGTTGTGAACAATAAAGAGTTAATCAATCTATCAATACATTTTACTGTATAATTATGTGACTGTATAAAAAGACAACTACACTTTGGGAGCCATCACCATATTATCCTATAAAACACAATTGCATTCTATAACGAAATTTGATGATTGTAATAATCATTATCAAAGTCCGTCAGTCAAGACTTGATAAGGCAGTGATCATACAGAATATCAAAACGGAGGCATCAGGAAGTTATAATCGCAAAACATGTCGTAAAAATTGGAAACAAAAAACGAACCAACACTATCCCTATTGCCATTAACGTCAACATTGCGACAAGTAGTATACAGAGAGAAAAAAAAAACGTAAACCATCATTTCAAGAACAAACTGTTGTATTTTTCACTATTCAACACGAAATCTTGCAAATACATGAAAACAATTTTGTTATCTATTATGAAATCTTCAATGAGACAAAATAATCATAATCTTTTCCACATCTGACTTAATACAAACCTTAGGAAAATCAAAATTGTGGGTTATATCTTCGACCAAAATAGTCGAAGGATTATATGGAACATTTGCAGTAGCGTGCAAGTTTCATCAGCTTTACGTACTTTATGGAAACATCTTTGAGGATAATAAATTAAATCATTGCACCCAATGGTATTTTCACTTTGTACTCACAAGGATAAATCGACTTACAACATTGAAACAGTCATTGACTTCCAATAACCTTTTCAATGCGATCACACATTACACAAATATAACATTGAAATATAAATAACAGAAAAAACATCATTATGGATTTCGAATAAGCTGCAATTGAAAGTGCGACACATAATTTTGACAGTCACAATAAATTGTTGTTTGTTTCACAGGACAAATCATTTACAGAAGAATACAAAGACCTAGAAAAGCAGCGTCACACGGAATGAACATTAATGTTTGTATAGAAAAGAAGCAAAGATAAAATAAAAGAAGTGTCTTCTAGCATTAGTCATAAGAAATGAAATTTAAACCTCAAATACTACACCAAGTTGCAAAAAAACAGTTCCCTAGATGGCTCAGACATAATCACCGACTTCGGCAAAGACTACGTATCAAGCGAAAACAAGATCACCAAGATTTCCATCATGTATCCATCTGGAGTACCTATAGCAAATTTAAAAGAAAGAGGATTACCACGTACACAAACGTGCGCCAAATTCTGGCATGACCGCTTTAATCAAATTGTGAACAAACCAACAAAGGTTTTATTACTTGGCCAATGAACTCAGCCAAGAAGAAAAAAAAAATTGTGACATCAAATACTTTAAAAAAACGCAGAATCTCCTCTAAAACGAAAAAAAGGATATGAACAACCTATATATATCATAATAAATGGCAAAAATAATTAGGTACACAGAATGCGAATTTCATTTCATTTGTATTTTCGATGTGTACGTAATAATTATCAATTTAAAAACCCGAATTCAAAATTAGTAAGTACAAAATTTCATTTTCTCAAATAATTATTTTTCAGTAATTTTGATTTGCCAAACTACCGAACCACCTTTATTTAAAGGGTTGGTAAAAAATATATATTGAATTGTAAGTTACATAATTAAAACAAATAAAAACTTTAACTAACACAAATCCTGACTTTTTATTTTTAACTATACGCTTACCAAACTTAGTGATAGGACACTAAGAAATGCCAAAGGCTTCTTCTTGTGGCGTTGTGGTCACCAGCAACCTATCACTTCTCCTCGCTTCGCTCATCGTCGTACCTCTAAGGCTTTGCCTTCGACTAGTATTTTTATGACAAAAAGATTGCCTTAATGTTCTTCTTCTGGTGCGTCGCCGGCCGCTACCGCGACAGTCAAATATGACAAAAAAACTTTCATATTCAGTGAACGGTATTAAAACAAAAATATATGTAAAATGAACGTCGAACAAAAAAGACGCACCCTGTAATTTTTGTGGGACTATTTTCGGTGATGTTCGTAATTAGTGTGAATTCGGCGCGATTTTATGAATACGAGGCGGACAAGTGGGCGTCTATTACGCAGTCAGGGTAATTAATTTTCTAAGATATTTTACTGTATCTGTACTCACAAGTAAATTCCTCTTTATGAATGAAGGCAAGAGAACAAAGTTTCAAATCTAATTTCTTTACAGACTTACCTACATTCAAAAAATTACAGCGATCTCGTAAAAACTTTGTCACCGAAACCAATCTCATTTTACGCGGGTTTTGTCAAAGTTTGATCGATCGTAAAAAATGCAATTTCATTTCGGCGCAAGCTTTGTTACAAGAAAGGTCAAGCTTTATATGCCTGGAATGATAAACACGAGTAAAGACCGGTCCAAGTTCATTGGTGATACACTTCGAAAAATATCAATCACAAATCGACATGTCTGAAGGCGTTATACGATATACACATGTGCAAAATACGTATCTAATTCCATCATCATCATCATCATCAACAGTTTTCCTTATGTCAATACTGGGTATATGCCTCACTCTTGCTATGCCATCTGCCTCGGTCCTGGGGCCTTACGGACAACTGCTATTACAGGCACCTAATCCGCTCAGTTGGAAAATCACGCGACCGCAGATCGTATCTGGGCGCGATAAGTCTAATGCTAATGTGCTAATCGAGTCCAGGTTCGACCCGCGATAGTGAAAACATCGTCGACCCATCTTGCAGCTGGACGACCAACGCTCCGCTTACCTTGCCTCGAATTCCATACAAATTTTAAATTATGATATTGAAATTTGTATGTGCGTGTGTGTGTTAATACGTATTTACATTTGCGCACGAAAATAATCTTGAATGAGAAATGAAATAAAGCCCAAAGACTAAGATAGATAGACTTAGATGTTCGACACATGTGCAAAGCCAATTTTATTCTTTTCGTATCATTCTATGCGTTGTAGAATAAAAATAAAACCTAAGTATATCATTTTATATCAAGTATTACCATACTCCTTACGTCTTATGTTTTATTTTCAAGATCCACATTGTTTAAAAAGCAATGTGAGAAGTGAGTGAGAGAACAGTGTAGTGATAACATTATAGACTGAAATGATCATGATGAAATAAAACACCGGACCAAAATTGGGTATTCTGCGAAGACTGCAAGTTTATCCTACTAATATTATTTAAAATGTGAAAGTTTGTAGGTACGTAGCTTGCCTTTTAAGTTTTGTCGTTTGAAGAAAAAAACACAACTAGAACCATATAGTACTTTTTATTGTTTTTCACCACGTAGCTTGATACACTTTTCCATTCGCTCAAACCAGTTATTATAACATCTATTCCAGTCTAAAGTGGGGGTGTTCAAAATGGCTGACTTGAAAGCGTCGACTGCTTCTTCACCGGACTGGAACCTTTGACCACGAAGACTTTTCTTAATTTAAGGAAATGTAAAGAAATCGTTAGGGCTTAGGTCAGGACTGTATGGAGGACGGTCAAGAATTTCTACTTTTTCCTGCTTCAAATACTCAATCGTTTGACGAGCGCTGTGTGAGCTTGCGTTGTCGTGGTGCAGGATGATGTGTCGCTTTGAGTTAGATTTTCGAAGTTCGGCGATGACTTGTGGTAAACAAACTGTGGTATACCACTCTGCGTTAACCGTTCTACGATCTTCAAGTGCAATAGTCGCAACATGGCCGGTTTTTCCAACGAACGTGGCCACCATCTTCTTTCAAGTGCTTCGAGAACGAACAACTTTAGTCGGCTTTGGCTCGTCTTGAAAGACCCAGATTGTAGATTGTTTTTTGGAATCAGGATCGTAGGCATAGATCCAAGATTCGTCACCACTGAAGATGTCATCGACGTGATTTCACTCTCCTCGGTTGAACCTTTGCAGTTTTCTTACACCATCTGACGCGAGCCGCCTTGTGATCGTCGGAAAGCAGATGCGGTATCCAACGGCAAACTAGCTTTCTCACACAAAGTGCTTCATGCAAGATCTTCTGAATGGTTGTCCCTGAGATGCCTAATAGAGCCTCTATCTCTCGATACGTCACATAACGATCTTCGAGAATTAGTTGTCTCACAGCAATGATGTTATCTTCAGTGACGGCGGATTTTGGGCGTCCTTTGCGAGATTTGTCACTAACACTAGTATGTCCACGCCGGAATTCTAAATACCAGCGTTCGACAGTCCGCAGACATGGGGCTTCATCACTGAACACAGATGTTAGGTCTTCAAAACACTGAAGCCGTGTCAGGCCTCTTCTAAAGTTGTAGAAAATTATTGCACGAACATTTTCCTTAGAAAGATTCATTTTCGTACGTAACCTGCCAGATTCCAAATCGACGCTGTGACTAAACAATAGCATTAATCCTAATACTTTCAACGGTTTTGAGATTCAAAATTTAAACACATTCGAATGTTAAACAGTTCCAAATTCATAATTGCCGGGAAATATGGAAACGACAGAACTTAAAAGGCATGCCTAGTATGTATGGATGTTTGTTCCTCTTTCACGCTGCAACGGAACAACGGATCGACCTGATTTTTTTCGTGGGTATATTTCAAGAACCAGAGAGTGACATAGGGTACTTTTCATCATCATCACCATTTTTCATCACTACGCGGGTGAAACCGCGGGGCGCAGCTAGTTGTCAATAATTCGACTCTTGCGTTATAACGTAAAAAATGCATTTTATAAAACGCATTTGTTTCAAACATGACCGATAATGTGGTCATTTCAATTTACTTTGAAAAACATGCATATTATTGTCTCCTTGCTAGCGGGGCGGCGCATGGTTACAAAGTCTACTTTTTAATGGCTTTCGCCGCTGTGATACGAACAGGATGTTACTCCATTTATCTTGATCCCGACACATACTTTCAGCTCACGTGAAGTCATAAATCTTTCTTGCATCTACTAAATTAATCTGACAGCGTTATGGGACACTGAAAAATTGCTTTTCTCTCACTCACCTTTACAGTGCCAACGTTAGGCATGGCATCCAACAAAGCTGAGCTAGGCAAAGCAGGGAGAAAGCGTGATCTCAGTATCAAAATCACAAATATATTGTACAAAAGTTCACAAAAACTTTTATATATATTTCATCAGATTCGATTAAAAACTCAGTTGAGGTATCTGATATTTTGTGTTATTTTGATGGCACGTTCCATAGAAATAACGCAAAACCTCAGACACCCGTACAGATTTTAAATCTGATATGCTAAAAAAATTGTTTTCGTGAACTATATTGTAAATGATACTTGTGATTTTTGATTTCCTTAGAGAAAGTGTTGAACGCTGATCAGTTTTTGATGAGGTAGAAAGAAAATTAAACTTTTCAAAAAATCCTTGGTTAGGTATATCGACTGTACCTACTCCTGATACTGAACAAACTATTTTCAGGTTTTCCTTTTTTTTGATAGAAATTTGTATATGTATTATAATATAAAAAAATATATTAAAAATTCGCTTCGCCAAGAGTTTTACTATATAATCCACCTCCATCATCAGAAGAAGTAGGTAGCTTAAATCGACTTCCAAGACTTGTTGACATTGTTATTAAGTTACAAGTGAAACATAAAAAACGTGTAAAAATCAAGAGCAAATTTTTTTGCAACCAAGAGCGGATCCAGGATTTTTTCTGGGAGGCACAAGGGGCGGACGGGCAAAAAATCAACAATAACTGTTAGAAATAAACTTGAATTATCAACCATACGTACTTCAAGTTTATTTCTACAAATTCAAGTATGTATAGGAAGGTTTTTTTTTTTTTAAATAATTAATAGGCATGCGTTTGCCACCATCACACCTGATGTTAAGCGAAGATGCGGTCTACGTTGGAGCACGCTGTCAAAACAATAGAAAAATTAAATGTTCAATAAAGACAGTTTTCTATTATGTTTCCTGCTAAAGATGTCCAGCACTTTGTCCGTCTGGGGGCACGTGCCCCCTTCCCCCCTACCCCCTTAAATACGTCCTTGTTTGCAACTATCCTATATTGAAGCTAAGTAAAAACCACTAAGTTTAATAAGGACGGAGATAATTATTTTGTTGTTATGCGTTATTTCACGCCAACAGCGCAATGAGACAAAGAGCACAAAACGTACTATTTGTGTTGTGTTGGGTCTCATTAGTACTGTTGGCGTTGTGGGCGTTATTATAAACTCAAGGAATGTGGTTATATAGATTCTATAATAAAGCACAAAAAATAGGAACAGTTGTGTAATGAATTATTTTGATGTTAAATTCTACAAAAAAAATTATGTTATAATTTTAGACCGAATTGAGAACCATTTTTGAAGTCGGTTAATTAGGTGCTTTTCCCACAATCTTCTGGACTTATTTCAGATACGTATACTTAAGGCCCCCTTTTCCGAAATTTTGCAATTTTGATCATTCTCGTTTATGTGTGTCTACTTCCATGGTTAGCTTAAAATTATAAAAATGCTGTCATATCAAATTTTTTATGTTTTATCGAGGAACCCCCAAAGACCGAAACACGATGAAGGACATTTCGCTCTACAGAAAAAAAATGAAAGTAACACTGATTTGCGCTTTTATATACCTGTCTTTTGTTTTGATTCGTTCAAATATCTATTTATTAAATTATGTATGTGACACAAATATTTAAAAAATACGGTGTCTAGACAGAAAAAAAAGGAATTAACATTTTAACATTATGCTAATAGACAGCGTCTAATACAAGTCTGATATAATATAATACAAGTCTGATATAATATAATATAATACTTTATTTTTTTGTATGTGATATCTTGATAAATAAATTTCATAATTATGAAGAAAACCACAGTTACATTTTACATTACAAGCTATACCTACTTTTCTAAAAATATGAGAAAAACCTCAAAAATAGAAGTGGCGAAACGCACGACGGTGTGTAAGCGCCATGGTTATGCTCCACTAAATGTGACTTTAATACAATAAACCAAGCTTTATGGTCATCTGTAGTAATAAGCGTTGCTTAAAAGTGGGAAAACCTCGCCTTAATATGACTAAATAGCACGGCGTGTATATCGATGGAATGTAATCAAGGCAAACAGTGTTGTACCTACATGGAACACTCGTTTAATTTCGGAATATTTGTTCCGTAACGATACGAATTGTTTTTAATCGTGTAGAACGAAAAAACGAATGAACGAAATGGCGTTCGAGTTCGCTCGAATAAATCCTTTTAAACAAAGTAGATACAATTCAACTTCCATAGCTTCCAGATCGACCGACATCAATTGGGATTACCATTCGATGAGCTTTCTGAACGGTAATGAAACCATTTTGTCTGTTTTCACTTTTGTGATCAAATGAGTTTTGAGTTGAGTATTTTAAATTGAAAATACCTTGGGAAGTCCTAAGATTTGTATAAGTAATCTCAAAACTTGTCCATTGATTGAAATACTGAGGTGCGGATTATCGAGATTCATGAGAACAAACATAATGATTGTACCCAAAGATCTCAAAATTAATGATTTTCTCATTCAAACCTTTGATAGCCGTTGGTCCAATTGGTAGTGACCCTGCCTTCTGACCTTGGGGGCGTGGGTCCGATTCCTACCTTGGGCAAACATTCATGTGATGAACATTTAAGTGGGTTTAAAAAAAAACCGGACATGTACGAGCAGGACTCGTGCTCTGAGGGTTCCGTTGGACGGAACCATCAGAGCGCGAGACCAAAAAATAAAATAAATGAAGTTGAAATATTGAAAGACAAATTTAAGTTTGTAGTTGACAATATAAGTCATCCATACATTCCAACTACAAAATTTAAGTTTGTAATAGCAAAATAATTATTTTTATATGATATAACTTAAAATTTATAACTTTCGGATTTATTCCTATATATGTGCTATGAGTCCTTGCCTGTTGCTAAATTTCATGATTCTAGGTCAACGGGAAGTACCCTATAAGTTTCGATTCCCCTGTGAAATCGCAAAATATACGACATAAACGTTCATATCTTTTGATTGCGTTGACTTACAACTTTTATTTTTTTACAGCCGAAAGAAACCGTAAACCCAAGTATTTATTATAAATTTCAACTTGCTACCTTTACGCGTTCTTGAGAAAAAGGGTCTTGACAGACGGACAGACAGACAGACGGACAACGAAGTGATCCTATAAGGGTTCCGTTTTTTTTTTCTTTTGAGGTACGGAACCCTGAAAATGTACCTATAACAATTTCTGGCAGCCATATTACAAGCTTTGCTTAGTTTGGGGTCAGATGACCGTGTGTGCGAAAATGTCTCGAATATTTATTATTATTTGCGTCCAAGTACTTGAAAAATGATAGTGCCAACTGTCAAAATCTACTAAAAAAACTTGGTCCAAGCATTTATTTTCTCTGACAGCAACAATAACATTGTAAAAATCTGAATAAAAACCGTGTAAAGAAATATGACCCGGACTGGACCCGGTTATGTCTTAAAACTGCGACCAGAACCACCGGAGGGTGATTAGCAGTGTCCTATTAGTACACGCTGAACGTACAGCGATCCCCAAGCCACCTGCCAAGCGTGGGGATTATGGCAACACCCCTCTCTACGAGGGAGGCTTTTGATCAGCAATGGCTGCTGATGTGATGTAAAAGAAATACGATGCAGTTTCCTCCGAGAGGTATCCATAAAAATATCTTTGTATATACGCAGATTCATTTTGAAAGAATTAATTCAATATCCTCATTTACCTTTATTACTGTAGGTACTGTTCTTAGTTTACTAGATACAAGGAAATATTCCTTATCTTCAAAGTACTTAAGCGAGGAGAGAAATAGACGTTATTTCTTGTTTCCTCCCTGTTAACCTTCTGACACAGTGTAACGTATACAGTATGCAAGGTAGATACTGTTTGATTTCAGCATTGCTCAATTAAAACAAAATGCAAAAATACGTTTATACCCCCCTTTTATGTGATAGCCCGTTGGTCCAGTTGGTAGTAAACCTGCCTTCTGAGCTTGGGGGCGTGGGTTCGATTCCCATCTAGGACAAACATTTGTGTGATGAACATTTGTGTTTGTTCTATATCTGGTTGTTAATATCTATTTAAGTATGTATTTAAAAGTAGTATAGTATTGTTTGCATTCCATTTCAAATATTACCTAATCTATCGCATTAAATATTTATAGTAAAACAACTTCATCCTAAGTTAAGTTTAAATAGTAGATAATTATTATGTAAAATAGACGTAATTAAAAGTGTATTTATAAGATTTAAGTATATTCAATGTCTGTGGTCTGGTTTGTGACCAGCCACAACATTAACCATTGCTGCACCCTTTATGCAGGGTATATTACACTATGTACTCCAAAACTTAGTTTTAGAGGAAGAAAGTGTACATATTTGCAATAAAGAATAAAGAATAAAGAATAAAGAATAAAACTATATATGTATGTATATCAGTCTCTGGCAGCCATATCACAAGCTTTGCTTAGTTTGGGGTCAGATGACCGTGTGTGAAAAAAATAAATAAAAAATTATTTCCCGAATGTTTATTATGTTTATGTTTTGTTTTTAGTTTTTGACTTTTTTATTTGTTAGTTAATCCGCCGTAACGTTACATATTCAGTGAAAATTTCAACAATCTATTACGGTCGGTCGGTATTGTGAGAGTCGCGGGTATCCAGTGGATGCAAAAGGCGGGCTGTCGTTCAGTGTGGAGGTTAAAGGGTGTTCCTATGTTCAGCAGTGAACGTCTTCCGGCTGATGATGATGATGATGATCTATTACGGTTCGAAATATATAGCTGTTAATAGGTAGGACAGACGTACAGACAGACAGACATAGTAGGCTTAGTAATAGGTTCCCGTTTTTACCCTTTGGGTACGGAACCCTAAAAATGGCTGCGTTTAAAACAGTGGAGTAAGATGACAGCAGATTATGATAGTGATGCGGTCTTGTCGAGTTTCAAAACTACAATGATGTCTGAACTGTGTCACTCGCAGCTCGCAAAGCTTCTGACGGTTTTATTCGAAACGGAAGCGGTAACCAGTGGCTCGTTTGTCGGCAGTTTGCTGAGGACTGCGGCAGCGAGTTTGAAGATACACCTCTTTATTTTGATGTTAACGGAAATTTTACTGTCTTCGCAAGCATTAGCTAAGAATGGGATCTTTTCGGGATTGTCCTCTCCAAAATTGGTTTACCACGTTTTTTCAGTTTTTTTGCTTTACTCCATTAAATCTCATCACACCTTTAAGCTATAACAATCTATGTAATACATTAGTATGTAGTAGATTTACATATTAATACTATATAAATTTTTATATAAGATTAAAAAGTTAAAATGGGACCCTATTACTAAGCCTGCGATGTCTGTCCGTCCGTCTACTGTATCTTTCTAACCGTAATAGAGAGCCAGTAAAAATTTCACAGAATTATTAAAAAATAAAATAAAATAATAAAAAGTTAAAACGAAACGGGGGTGTCCCCATACAACAAACGTATTTTTTTTACGTATTTTTGTATTAGCTCTACCCTAATGTAAACGAATGCGCTTGTAAAAACGTTTGACGCTTGTACGTATTATGTAAACGATAATACGTACAAGCGTCAAACTTGGCATGGTTATAGAACACACTCTAAAGTATAACAACAAATAATAAACAATGGCCAAGTGCGAGTCGGTGACAAATTTATTTCATTACAAAGTTATAATTGTGTTATACTCTAGCGCCTGTAGCAAAATAATTAACTGTGGCTGCGTAGCAATTGCTTCGACGATTTTGGAAGGCGTTATAATAACTGGTAATTCGGTTCACTGAGCACTGTGGTTCGGTGAACTGAGGGTTCCGTACCACCACAAAATACAAGTACGGAACCCTCAGTGCGCGAGCCCGACTCTCACTTAGCCGGTTTATTTATAAACACAGGCCTCAAGTTTTTCATTTTCACACGTTTTTCATTAAAAAGCGTCTATTCATCGGCCAACAACAACCGCGACGTACAATACGGCATTGTGACGATTCATATTTAGCCACAATGGTTGACGCCTAGCCTGTCGTACAAATAAAGTGCACATTAATTTGTCTAACGGTCATATTAAGGCAAAGTTTTCCCACTTTTAAGCAACGCTTGTTAAGTATTAAAGTGGCAATTAATGGAGTGGCGCTTAAACAAAGTCGTGCGTTTTGCTACTTCTATTTTTGATATTTTTCGAAAAGTATAGCTCTAATGTAAAATGTATCATTACAGTTTGCTTCATAATTGTAAAATATATATTAAAATATCGGAGATATCATTTAGTAAATAGGTATTTGAATGAATCCAAAAAAAACGGGGAGAAAAACGCAAATCGATGTTACTTTCATTATCGAGCAAGAGGGCCTTAAAGAAAAAAATGTGCTGAAAAGTACTTGAGATTCTTGAGATAAGAAAACAAACGATCATTGATACTAAAAAAACCTTTTACAACACATTTGCTCAAAAAGTGCACTTACGAAGCCTGTATACATCGTTCGAAAGTTAAACATTACGGATCATACAACGGAGCGTGCGGAAATGAATTTGTCCGCACGCTCAGATGTATAGCACCGTGCGTGTGATTTACGGTATTTTTTTAATTTCCATCATAATTACATAAGAATTCCACAAAAGAGTTTCATATTACGAGAATAAATAAGCTGAATGATCAAACCTCCTTGGAAGCGCTTTTGCTCAATACGTTTGTCTCAGTTTAATACTAAAGAGAAAATGAGACGAAAGATGTAGTTCTAATTTTCACCACGTGATAGTGGCGCTATTTGCATGTTCGCGCCATTTTCTTATTATATTATAGAAACTATTGTTGTGACTGATATTAAGTTATAAACAAAAATTGTTTAATTTGTAGCCTTTTTTTCTCGCAAATGTGTTGTAAAACGTTGTATGGCACACGTGCGGATTGGTTATTACAAACTCGTGACTATGGTAAGCCCTCGACTTCGTCTCGGGCTTACATTCGTCTACTCGTTTGTTATAACCAACTTTCCGCACTTGTATCATAAATAACTATTTTTTACATTATTTTAATTCCGTAAGTTTCGAAAAAAAAACTTTGCTGTGTCCGTGCACTGGGACCAATAGAGACAGAACATCCAGTAAGAGCATGGTACGATGATGATAATGATGACGTTGAAAAATTACATTTATTTAATTAAACTGCTTACTTTGGTTCCCAATTATATTATAATAATTATAAATTATTGTTTCGCATTGTTTGAAAGAATAGAATTATTTATGAGAATTGTTTTACAATCTTGTTCGTAAATAAACTTGTTTTTTTTTTAAAGATAATGTAAATTTATTCACACAAAAAGTAAACTTACATAGAGAGAGCAACTAATTAGTAGACAAATCTCTTACGATTAAGAGTAATTTAGTAAGACATCGTGTGTTGGGTCGGCGAGCTCCAAACTAAGCACGCAGCTTGTGTCTTGGAGCTCGAGTGCGAAGTTACCTTAAGGGTTTTGTTACATCTACAGCTTCTGTCTTAGCAGAACATATTTGTTAATCTTTAATAAAAGCAAAAAACCGGACAAGTGCGAGTAGGACTCGTGCTCTGAGGGTTCCGTTGGAAGGAACCTCAGAGCGCGAATCCAAAAAAAAACTAACTGATGTTGAAATATTGAAAGATAAACTTAGCTTTGTAGTTGACAATAAGGTTCTTCCATACATTCAAACTACAAAATGTAAGTTTGTAATAGCAAAATAATTATTTTTATATGATACAACTTCAAATTTATAACTTTCGGATTTATTCCTATATATGTGCTATGAGACCTTATCTCTTGCCAAATTTCATGATTCTAGGTCAACGGGAAGGACCCTATAGGTTTTGATTCCCCTGTGAAATCGCAAAATATGCGAAATAAACGTTCATATCTTTTGATTGCGTTGACTTACAACTTTTATTTTTTTACAGCCTAAAGAAACCGTAGACTCAAGTATTTAATATAAATTTCAAGTTGATACCTTTACGCGTTCTTGAGAAAAAGGGTCTTGACAGACGGACAGACAGACGGACAACGAAGTGATCCTATAAGGGTTCCGTTTTTTCCTTTTGAGCTACGGAACCCTAAAAAACAGAGAAAAAACGTTATACAAAAAATCTACGTATAAACAAAGTTCGCAAAGTACATCCTTGAGCGAAGTTAAAAATCTCTGTGGCAAGATAGTGTGAGTGAGTGAGTGAGTGAGCAAGAAGGTAGAGTGTGTACGTATGATCCTGCAGCTGTAAGTATCCACTACTCGCTGTATATGCTATGAATGAGGACTACAGTTTCGTCATGAAACAACTTTAGAAGCCGTATGTGAATATATTGATTTTTATTTTGCATGAATTTATAAACAAAGACGACTGTCAAGATATCAAGGGTAAAAAAATAACACACATATATTGTTTTGAAATAAATTTATCGAATCCCTAAAAATGTTACGATAAAAATAGAACTAACAATTTCAATTTAAAACAAAATTAACATTCTAATCTAATCTATGAGACCACTACCAGCTTTTATTTTCAAGTAAAAAGTAATTATAATTATAATAAAATGATTCATCGACCTAAAAATTTATATGACGAATCAATATTTGGTAACAAACTAAATGCTGATTTATGCTAGACCGTGGCGGGCACAACCCGTGACCCGTACGAGGTACGGATTTTACGCTTCACGAACATTTTATATGACACCAGCGACCCACCCGCCCGGCTTCGCACGGGTGTGATTTACGTGCGAAGCCAGGGCGGGTCGCTAGCTATAAACATAAACCTTTCGTAAAAATGTATCTAACTGGTAGTGAAAACCGCATCAAAATCCGTTGCGTGGTTTAGGAGGAGTTGGCGGCCATACAGACAGACAGACGCAGAAAGATACGGAAAGATATCCATCGAGATATTATAATACCTACAGTCAAAAGACCTTACTTATAAACGTTACTTAAGTTAAACAATGTTTAAAATTGATCTGTGTCCTTTTCATGTGTGCGACAATTTCCGTCAGCGAAAAGTAAACAGAGCCATTTTAAGATTTGCTTAACTTAAGTAACGTTTTTAAGTACTTAAAGCCGTAAACTTCTAAGTGAAAACAGTCAACAATCATCCATGCGAGATTGTACATACCTCGACATCAATTATTTAGTTCGCAATGACACATTTACTCCAATTTAGATGTTATGTCGCTTGCATTCAATGTTTCAATCTTTTTAACCTTTTTCGTCGAGACTCAATTTTCGTTAATAAGTTTGTACGGGACCCTCAGGGTGCGAGTCCTACTCACACTTGTCCATTTTTTATTTCCTTTTGAGGTACGGAACCCTAACATTTTACCTTCGTCCAGTTTACGGGGCCACGTAACTTAGATGACAGTGACTGGCATTATACATGATTTTTTAATAAATTTTTTTATACCAAAAGTAAATTGATTCCCATATAAAATATCAAATATATAAGTTTCCATACACAATAAGCATACAACGATACAAGGAAATAGTTAGCAATTCTCAAAAGTTTCTGTTTCTTGACTGCATATTGAGTGTCTTTGAGGCCATCCTTAAAAATATACTTTCTCAGGCCGAGGCAAATGACAAGCATGTATTCAGCCCAGTCTATGTTAGTGACGTCAAAGTTATATATAGCCTGGTCTTGTTTTGAAAGGTTTCTAAATAACTTTTCCGAATTATTGTCCACAAAATTCCATCCATTTGTAGCGAAATAAGTTAATTTGTTTTGCATACTGTACAACTTGATCGCCAATTTTCCGAATCTGCAATAGAAAATGTTATTGTTATCTATATTCTATAGATTTAATAAAAATAATATCATTACAGTTTATTACAAATTACTTACAAGTATAATTAATTTTTTGCTTCAGGTTAGGTTACATTAGTATGATTTAGTAACAAACAGAAACAAGTAACAAAAATCTGTAAAGTGAACCATAAATATTTGATTCCTAACTCATTATATCCGATACGACGAAGATGGAATACATTAGAATTTATCTAAGAAACATATTCTATAGATTATATTTTTGTAGTGTTGTAAATCATATTTGTTACAACTAATAGTGCTAACAGACGTATGGATTTGGTTGCAAGACCGCCGTCCAACCAACGGGGAAATAGAAAATTTTCTCTTTCTCTCCCGTTGGTTGGACGGCGGTCTTGCAACCAAGTGCGTCTCGTCTGTTGCTATATCAATATCTAATTTGTACTGATCGTAGAACCGGTGCTGAAGAAGTCAAAGAAAGTAGCGCATTCGGAGCCAACTTAGTTTAATATTATTGTTTAGTATTTACTTTAAAGAAAGTAGCAGTACTTATAATTTCAGGACCTCAGATCAATCAAACAAGGGCGATATGCCTTTTTATAATTATCGTTACCGATTTCAAAAAAACAACAAGACTCAAACACTGTGCCACTACACAGAATAAAATTATATTTATCAGAATCAGAATCAAAAACTGTGTACAGAAGATGGTAAAAACATAACATATAACGAGCGTACAATAACTTAAAGTAAGTAGGTATTATGCTAACTTAAAATAACTGGTTTTATATTATGGGATTTAAAGTCGGTCGGGAACTATATATTATATAATTATTATTCTATCATATTTAGATATAAATTTTTCAATTGTACCCGCCTGGTAATATCAGGATTTAAAAAAGGGGGTTTTGTTTGACCACCATGACGCCTGATGATAAGCGATGATGCTGTCTACGATGGAGCACGCTTGCCTAAAAGAAAATGATTCACTCTCGACTTGAAGACACGGTTTTTGTATAGTGTTAGCTAGTAGACACTTGCCCTCCTTGTTATAGAGTAAATGGAATACGTAGTTTTTAAAAATAATTATATATTTACCTTCTTTGTTTTCCCATGAGTGCACATATTAAATCAGCTGCATAAGCTGGTATAATGTGCAAAAATAATGACAGAAGCATGAAATACAACTTGTTGGTCGCCAATATTATGAATACGTAATAAATTGACTTTGGAGGCATAATACTTTTTCCTTTCACGTCAAGCGTTTCCAAAAACACATAACCTGCAAATTACATATGAAACAATAACAGACATAAATTTAAACCCCTATGGAAGACATGATATTTTCAAACAGCCGATCAAATTTTCTTGAATCATACGATGAAGAATTCTATCAAGTCACACTTCAAACAAAAAATACTAAATCAAAATCAGGTCAGCCGTTTGGGAGCTACGATGCCACAGACAGACACACAGATACGCACAGGCAGACACAGATACACACGTCAAACTTCTAACACCCCTCTTTTTGCATCGGGGATTCATCATCATTATCATTTCAGCCTAACATGTTACTGGGACACAGGCCTTCTCTCAAAGAGAGAGGATGGACACAACACATACACCACATGCACCATGCTGATCCAGTGCATGTTGGTGAATGTCATAATGCCTTTGAACTTTTGAGGTTCTTGGACATACCGGTTTCCTCACGATTTTTCCTTCACCGTTTTTGAGCGATAGCATCGAAACTGCACATAATTTACTTAATTACCAAATAAGTCTGAATACTGTTCCCTGATAGTTACAATCTGGGTGTCTTCAAATCAAGACTGAGTTGTTTTCTTCTAGGCAAGCGTGTTCCATCGTAGACCGCATCATCGCTTAACATCGGGCGAGTAAGCGGCTAAAAGCAAGCTAACAATTGGTGCAGAGCCGAGGATTGAACCTCACGCGTTGAACATCACTCACCTTCTGTTTGCCGACGATATTATGGTTATGACCGTTAAACACCGTATGTGCCGTCAAATTGTTAAGCGCACATGGTCGACCAACGTCGCATTATCATCCTTACCGAATAATACCGCGATAAGTTTGTTGGTTTGTTAGATTGTCACGCAGCAACAGAGCATCGCTGCGCCTCGCTCGTCCTACGCTGCGCTTACCGGTCCGTGGTTTCCATTCTAGAACCTTTCGGCCCCATCGCCCATCTGTTCTGCGTGATATGTGCCCTGCCCACTGCCACTTCAACTTGCTAATCTTTCGTCTACGGATCTCCTCATTTCTAATTTGATCTCGTAGAGAAACTCCGAGCATAGCCCTGTCCATAGCTCGTTGTGATACTATGATCTTGCTTATGAGGCTAGATCTTTACGGAACCCTATTAGAGACCATCGAGAGAAATTTGTTTGTAAATGTTGCATATTTATTTGCTCAAATATACTTTACGTTTTGTCGTTTTTGGCTACAAATAAAGGCGATTTTTCGCGTGTGTTGTGTGAAACACTTGGTTATTCAGGTAGAAACCGAAGACATCTCTTTGAAATGTGTCTATTTGGTCGGTTGAGGTTTTCATTCCATTTCAGGCCATTCCAGTACGTAATAATGCTGTAATACTCACTAAGTGTAACAGGGTTCCTGTGTGTTGTACTAACAGTGTATATTTTGGTGTCATTCCCGCCTTTAGCTTGGTTCGAGGCGGTTTCCCTTGCAGCAACAATAATTGCATTGTTGACGTAGTCACATGGCACGATCGATAGTGTAGCATTAGGATTACCAATCCCTGCGTGAACAACACCTAAAGCCGTTCCAAAGATCAACTGAAATGAAAAAAATGTGTTTATATTATATCGCGAAATCGCGATCATAATGTCATAAGAAATAGTTAACAATCAAAGATCTCAAAAGTAAGGATTTGCTCATTCAAACACTTGCGTCCCACTATGCTATGGTATAGTAAATCTCTTCTATGTTGCATCGTTTCGTTCTATACTATAAAGGCGCTTGCAGACGGTGCGTAGTACAAGTAATTGCAAGCTACAAGTAGTAGTTAGTAGCAATTCCAATGCCACTTGCACTAAGCAAAACGATGCGTAGTACAAGTAGCAAGTAGCTCCTACGCATCGTCTGCAAGCGCCTTAAATTTGTAGCCTCGTTTTCAAGTATGACATGTCAGTGTTCTACTGAGATTATACTGGTGAGCAATAATATACAAAGCTCACCCACTGAGTCTGTCCCATTAAAAAAGTTCCATTTGCCATAAAATGCAATGCAATTTCTACGTAAGGCAATGCTTATAACATGAACAAAAACATAACATATCATAATATTTTAATTGTTAACTAACTTGTTGTTTGTTGTAATTATATGTGATAAAATCCGTTAAAAGCTTAGAATAACTACTCAGAGAAGGTAGGTTTCCAAGCAACGCCTTCTCAAAACGTAAGCTACAAATTCGCTTTGTAGCTTACCTTTCGATTGGTATTTTAAACGATTTAAGCAAGAAAATTAATGGATTACCTGTGAAATGTCACACCATAGCTCTTATGCTGCTTTTCTGATTTGTTGTGGTACAATTTCACCGCGCAAATTGTCATAGTAAATATTTTATATTTTTTTGGAGCCATATATGACACCATTTGAATGGCTTAAATTTTGCGAATGTACTTGGTTTCTTTGTGTAGTTATTCTAAGGTTAAAAGTGTAATTTCAATATTAATTTGAAGTGCAGATTTTTTGTGTCATTTGTATTTTCTGCTATGGATTAATGCCATGATATTTTATTTACTTTGATCGATTATTTATGCCCAGTAAAAAAAAAATATCGGTCTTAAAATTATGCCATCTCTCTATATGTAACTAAAATTGTTTTAACACCTATTGTGCATACGTTTAACACAAAATAAACAGGTACAGATGGATGGCTTCGGCTCACCTTGATTTTAATAACCGATTCGATTTTAATAATTACGTGTATTACCAAAGCCCGGACACTCGCGACAGGCGTTCGACTGATTTGATCCAAGATCGTTGTACGGACGCGTCTTTGTGTGCGTGCACATATTAAAGTTCGACGTATGAATCCAGCCTTTTATACTTATTAAAGCCTTTTGTGGTTTAAATATGTGTATTTTTACTCGTGTTTTGTGCAAATAAATTTTCTTAATTGTATTAAATTTGATTTGCTACCATACCCCAGTGACTCCGTAGAGGCAGCTATTATCGAGCCAACCAGTAGAGGGTTCACGGTACGTACTCATCACTGAAAAAGAAATGCGTTTTATTTAGTATTAGAATAATAAGAACAGTGTATACAAATTACGGATAATAATTGTAGTTATACATAGTACACTTACTACAGTGGCAAGCAACAGAAGCATTTATAGATTAACGTCAAAATGTGGTCCAGGAGTATCCGAGGCCAGCATACGCGAGTCCTAAAATGCTCAGTTGCAACCAAGGCTTACCCAGTACTTTTCTGTATCATCATCATTATCATCAGCCGGAAGACGTCCACTGCTGAACATAGGCCTCCCCCTTTAACCTCCACACTGAACGACAGCTCGCCTTTTGCATCCACTGGATACCCGCGACTCTCACAATGTCGTCGGTCCATCTAGTGGGAGGCCTCCCTACGCTGCGTCTTCCGGTTCGTGGTCTCCACTCCAGAACCTTTCTTCCCCATCGGTTATCGGTTCTTCGAGCGATGTGGCCTGCCCATTGCCACTTCAACTTGCAAATTTTAACAACTATGTCGGTGACTCTAGTTATTTGGCGAATATCCACGTTTCGGATCTTATCGCGCAAAGAAACTCCGAGCATAGAAAAACTCCGAGAAAACCAACACCACCCTGGGACTTTCGTTCTCCTTCCCGGAAGAAGAGCATGTTACCGGGCCAGGGCCAGATTTTGTTGGGGGTGGTAGCGGGGCAACTGCCGGAGATTCCTAGCACCCCCTACTCCACCGTTACCTGGCCCTCTACCTTGGCCAGGGATAGAGGAGCTGCCGGGGACTGGGGGCCGTCGTAATTGTTTGTCTGTCATTGGGGGGGGGGGGGGGGGGGTTGCCAATAATCCCCACGCTTGGCAGGCGGCTTGGAGATCGCAGGAGGATCCACCATTCAAGTAGGAGGATGCTTCGTAGTTTTAGGATATACCCGGGTCCATCTTTTCTGTATACAATGACGCAATACTCTTTAATATCAAAACAATGTAGTAACTATGTCAGTGTCAGCGTCAGTGTCATCATCATTGTCAGCGTCAGCGTCATTATCAATTTCAGCTTCAGCGTCAGCGTCAGCATCAGCATCAGCGTCAGCATCAGCCTCAGCATCGGCTTCCGCGTCAGCGTCAGCTTCAGTGTCAGTTTCAGCGTCAGCTTTGGCGTCAGCTTCAGAGTCAACTTCAGCGTCAGCTTCAGTGCCAGCTTCAGCGTAAGCGCCTGCGTCTGCGTCAGTGTCAGCGTCAGCGTCTGCGTGTGCGTATGATATATCTATTTCTGAAGTCATCCTTTTTTTAAGATGGAATTATTAGGGTTCCGTACCTCAAAAGGAAAAAACGGAACCCTTATAGGATCACTTCGTTGTCCGTCTGTCTGTCTGTCCGTCTGTCAAGACCCTTTTTCTCAAGAACGCGTAAAGGTAGCAAGTCGAAATTTATACTAAATACTTGGGTCTACGGTTTCTTTCGGCTGTAAAAAAATAAAAGTTGTAAGTCAACGCAATCAAAAGATATGAACGTTTATGTCGCATATTTTGCGATTTCACAGGGGAACCAAAACCTATAGGGTACTTCCCGTTGACCTAGAATCATGAAATTTGGCAAAAAGCAAGGTCTCATAGCACATATATAGGAATAAATCCGAAAGTTATAAATATGAAGGTATATCATTTAAAAATGATTATTTTGCTATTACAAACTTACATTTTGTAGTTGGAATGTATGGAAGAACCTTATTGTCAACTACAAACTTAAGTTTGTCTTTCAATATTTTAACTTCAGTTAGTTTTTTTTTTGGTCTCGCGCTCTTAGGGTTCCTTTATGTCGTATATTTTGCGATTTCACAGGGGAATCAAAACCTATAGGGTACTTCCCGTTGACCTAGAATCATGAAATTTGGCAAGAGGCAAGGTCTCATAGTACATATATAGGAATAAATCCGAAAGTTATAAATTTGAAGGTATTTAAAAATAATTATTTTGCTATTACAAACTTACATTTTGTAGTTGGGATGTATGGAAGAACCTTATTGTCAACTACAAACTTCAAAGTTGTCTTCCCAGAGACTGTGGGATCGGCCGATCTGCGAACTAGCATGGAAATCGCTACTAGATACGTGTCCTAGTATTGCAGATCGCGCTCGTATTCTTGCTGTCTCTGTTTGGGAATCGGGACTTTGGTTGCAAGCCATGCCCTCTTTTAACACAGGTAGCCTTTTAGATCCAACCGCATTTCGTCTAGCTGTCAGCTTACGCTTGGGTGCAAGGTGCTGTGAGGCCCATCGCTGTCAGTGTGGTACTGCTGTTGACCAGCTCGGTCACCATGGTCTCTCTTGCTCGAGAAGCGCTGGTCGTATTGGCCGACACGCTAGCCTGAACGACATCATACCCAGGGCACTTTCCACCGCCAATGTCGCAGCTGTGCTCGAACCGAGTGGTCTTGCGCGTGACGATGAAAATAGGCCTGACGGTATGACACTTGTGCCCTGGAGGTTGGGGCGGCCCCTTGTATGGGACGCAACTTGTGTCGATACTTTGGCGCCGTCACATCTTCCTGAGACACAAGGTAGGGCTGGCGCGGCTGCCAATTCGGCAGAGCAGCACAAGCGTCGCAAATATGCTAACCTCGGCAGTGGTTACATATTTGAGGCGTTTGGGGTCGAGACATTGGGCCCTTGGGGACCGGGAGCTCACCTCATTTTCAAAAATCTTTCAGAGCGCCTGGTTAATGCGACGCGTGACCAAAATGCTGGCGTGTTTCTGGCTCAACGCATTAGCATTGCCATTCAACGTGGTAATGCCGCCAGCATGTTGGGTACGCTGCCAACTGGTAGTGGGCTTGAGCATTTGGATTGTCTTTAGACCTTCAACGGTCTATGGGCAGTCTAACTGTATTTGTAGTGTTAGTTTTAGCTTATATTTTGTTTAGTTATTAAAGGCACTTGCCCAGTAAAAAAAAACTACAAACTTAAGTTTGTCTTTCAATATTTTAACTTCAGTTAGTTTTTTTTGGTCTCGCGCTCTGAGGGTTCCGTCTAACGGAACCCTCAGAGCACGAGTCCTACTCGTACTTGTCCGTTTTTTTTTTTTTAGGTTAGGTTACATTTTATTAGCATCATTGGCAAATTACTGAAATTCATTTATTTATTTATTTCAATTTCCGTGTTTTTCTGTTGGTCCACGTTCCGTATTGTACTAAATGCGACGTTAAAACGGAAATACACTAGAGATTCATAAAAGAAAAAAGTTTTCGAAAAAAATTACGTGCATTTTTGTAGTAAAAATTAAATATGTCTAGGAAACCGTTAAGTACAAAATGTAACCGTAATATTTTGTAGTGTACACTGTGGTTAGGTTTATTTATTTATAGACAAATACTCGTCACACTTGCAGCTACGCCAAGGAGTGTAAAGAGTTACTCAATAAAAAAAATACAATAATAATTACGAATCAATATAAACAATAAATTGTATGTAATATAACAAATAATAAAATAATGACAAATACTTGTAGGTAGGTTATAGTAACAATCATAAAAATTCAAAGTAAACCACCAAAACGTACCAATAGCAGGCCTCACTATACATATCGGCAGGCCAACACTCGTGGTCCGGACTAGCTCTTCACCTATTGCTTTCGTGAATGTGTAAGTGTTAGGCCAATCCTTGATCAAACTGAAATTGTAATAAGAACTTAGTTTTAAATAAACAAATAATATTCTGGACACGAGCTATGACGTGATGTTTTCAAGAAGCTACAACATGGGGTTCTTCAAAAGCCGAATTAATCGAGTCCTTAAGGGTCGGCAACGTTTTTGTAATGCCTCTGGTGTTACAAGTATCCATAGGCGACGGTGACTGGTTACCATCAGGCGGCGCGTCTGCTTGATTGCCACCTATGGCATTAAAAAAATCATTTTTGCACACACCGTCATTAATTTGAACCCAAACTAAGCAAAGCTTGTACTATGGCTGCCTGAGACTGATATACATACATATATTTTTAAATACATAGATACTTAAATAGATATTAACACCCAGATATAGAACAAACAAATGTTCATGACATTCGGTCCAAGCATTTTTCTGACAGCCGCAATAATTATTGTAAAAAACTGAATGAAAACCACGAATTATGATCACTTTTGCTAGGTTTTTGAACGTAAGCCCCGATAACCGAAATACTACCAGTGAAATATTAAAAGAAAATATTTGACGATGCCAGTGCAGCTGTGAGAGCAAATAAATCCTAGAACTGCGGTTAGTTTCAGTATTTATCATTAGTAAAAAAAAACAATCAAAACATTATTAAAATTGGGGCTCTATACGGCAATAAATATGCACAGTTTCAAATGAAAAGGGACACGCGCACTCGAGCAAAGCTTACGAGTTGACTTTTTACACTTTCAAAACACAAAACTAAAACACAAAGCTGTATTTTTTATACTATTCCTCCTCCTCCTTAAATCGTGTTCCTCATGTCTGAGGGTCGTGACCACCACCTTCCATCAATCTCTCTCTGATGATATCTTTCCATCGTCTTCTATCCTCAGCTAGATGGAGTGCGACATAGACTGAGGTGTCGAGAGTGGTGCGAATCTGATCGGACCAACGTATTGGGCTGCGACCTCGTAATCTTTTGCCGTCGACTTTCCCTGTCACCATAAACTTTTCCAGGTCGTCGCCTTGTTTCCTAGCAATGTAGCCAAAGTACTCGAGGACACGTTTATACTATTAAGCTGGGCCAAATTTCACGCACTTAATAACTATAAAATATGGAAGGTTCTAAGGGATTAGGACGGACGGACGAACAGAAGGAATTTATATGGTACTCAGAAAAGGTAAAACATCCATACAAAACATTTTTGGTAAATGTATTCAGTATTCATGAATCTAGAATTTTCTTCTTCAGGCTGACTGGAAAATTGGAATTGAGACTTTATTATTATTGTTATTTATCAATAACCCTGTATACTAGCTATAAAAAATAAATGTTAAAGTGTCATCATCATCATCATAATCAGCCTTTTAACAGTCCACTGTTGGACTTTTAGCCTACCCCCGAAAGGGTGATTGGGCCATGTGCACGCTAGCTCAGTTGCGGGTTGGTGGATTCACATACGCCATTGAATTCCTTCTCCGTACGTATGCAGGATTCCTCGCGATGTTTTCCTTCAACGAAAAGCCAGTGGTATGAAAAAGTGTGTACAAACTTATTTGTTATATTATCCAATCTATCCAAGTCCATTTTTTCCGCCATTGATATCAATGCATCCGGTGAAATTGGGGAGTCATAGAATTCTTCTTGTATGTTGCATTCAATAACAGTTGTGGTGGCATGACAATACGCTGTTGAGACATGCACGAAAGATCTGTAATTATTAGAATTATATAAGTAAGTACGCAGTAAATGTCACATCATCATCATCATTTTAGCCATAAGACGTCCACTACTGGGCACAGGCCTCCCTCATCGATGTCCAAAAGGGCCGGTTGGAAGCGGCCTGCATCCAGCGTTTCCCTGCGGTCTCTTTTAGGTCGTCTGTCCATCTTGTGGGAGGACGTCCTACGCAGCGCAGATGTCACATGCCTGTATATAAATAATTTGAAAAAAAATAATTTTTTTTTTATTTAATTTTTTTTTTTTAATAATTTTTAATTTGTTTTTTTTTTTTTTGTACAGACTAATAATATTTTTTTAGGGTTCCCTACCCAAAACGGGACCCAATTAGTGAGCCTACGCTGTCTGTCTTTCTGTCCATCTGTCTCTACGTCTGTTTTTTTTAAATAATTCGTGCTTGTTCTAAATTCAAAATGTTCATATTCACTCAGTGACTAATAAAGAGTTTTATTCACTGTTATCGATGAATCAAGTGCCATTTTTCGAGTGGTAAAACTACAATGGTAAATCTACATTTTGTGCGAGCTTCCTCTACATACATAATACAAAAAGAAACATGCCTGTTCACAAAGGTCGGAGTAATCGGCGTAGGTACATACTACATAACTTTTATTTTATATTAATACGGATAAAAGTCAGAGCATCCCTCCTTTTTTGGAGTCGATTAAAAGAACCCAACTCACCGGAGCTTCTTGCATGTTTGTCCTAAAAGCAAGGCTTCTCTCGTTCCTCTCACATTGATGAAGGTGGCTGCTCGTAGAGGCTCGTCAAACCTCGTGGTGGCTGCCACGTGGAATATCACATCCACCTGAATAAATTGAAGCAGTACATGTGACAGCTTTGTTAGATCAGCGACCAAAATTGTGTCGTAGCTTCTGATAATAAGAGCTATATTTTATCTCTTTCAAGTTCATTCCAAGCAATTTCTAGAGATCCTTTGCCATTTCATCTTTCCATTTACACTGTAGATGGACAGCCCGTAGATTCTACAGAGTTACGCAGAAAGGGTGTACGTACTAAGCCGAAAGGAGGTCATTGTGCTTGTTACTATGAACAACTTTTACTATGGGGCTGACCCTGAAATCGCGAAAAAAAAGACAGCTAGTCCATAGAAATATTTCAGTCACACTCGACAAAATATATGGAACTGCTGACTTCTTCGCAAGTTCAGGGTCAGCCATAGTAAAAGTTGACTATAATGATGAGTATAATGAGCTCTTATCGGATTAGTTCACCCTTTCTGCGTAACCCTGTACCGTTGGGACGGCCAATGGGTGTTGTTGTGTTGCGGCAGCAGCACTACTGGTCCCTGTAAATTTTCTATAGAGAAACCTATAGAGAATGTACAGGGACCAGTAGTGCTGCGGCAGCAGTGTTGCAGCAGCACTTCTGCGTGCTGCCAAGTTCCGAGAATGATACCATAATAATTGAACTAACCTCTTCGGTTAGAGTATTCCAGTTGTCATCTCTGATACCGAGCCTCGTTTCCGCAACGTCTCCTTCTATCGCTACTATTTTATCAATGAAATTCGGCTTTTGCTGCCTTAAACTGTCAAATACCTGAAACATATTATTATGCAAACACAAATGAGGGTTTCGGCATCTCACACCACAAGTGGTTTGACCCAGGTGGAAATAACCCGAATGTTCTTTTTACTGGGGCTATTCAGACCGGTTGGAGTTTTTTCGAAGGTGAGTAGCTTTCTATCAGAAATGTAAATTTATAGTGTATTTTAGAGTATCTTTTGCACTGACGGAATTGTAGAAAACAGTGTATTTATAAATAAACCGGCCAAGTGCGAGTCGGGCTCACGCAATGAAAATTCCGTCCCAACTAATATTTTGGTGTCAGTTCCAGGTTTTAATATAACTTTAATCTGTTTAACTGGGTAATAATTATCTCAGTTCTAATATTCTTCACTAAAGATGTGTTGTTGAGAGGACTTAGGTGAAGACATAAGGCTTTAATGTAAGTTCGCCATTGTTTTAGTAAACTAACCTATAAATTGACTGGGTTATTCAATATTTGTCAACAAAATACTTCATTATATATGTTGGCAAGAGGTTGGCAAGAGGTGGCGGAGGACCGAGATTTATGGAAGGAAATGGGGGAGATCTTTGCCCAGCAGTGGGACAATATAGGTTAAAAATATATATATATATATATATATATGTTACTTTTGACATTCCATTAATGCCACTTAATTTAACATGCCACTGGCCAGCAAGAATAATAACCACCACAAAATACAATAATTATCAATTTAATAACCGACTTCAAAATTAGTAAAATATAGCCATTTCGATTCGGTGAAATGAACTGTGTGTGTGTGTGTATGTGTGGGTGTGTGTGTGTGTGTGTGTGTGTGGGTGTGTTTGTGTGTGTATGTTCGGTGTTTGTGTTTCGGTGTGGTCGAGGTTCGATTTATAAGGTCATCCAAATAACGAAATTACCAGTTATAACTTTGATCAGAAATTTATCACCGACTCGGACTTGGCAATTTTTGTTATACTTTAGAGTATGTACTATAATCATGCCAAGTTTGACGCTTGTACGTATTAGGATTTACATTAGGTATGGAGCCCTAAAAATTAAAATTGTTAATATTTAAGTGCCCAATTAACTTACTGGATCTTTTGTCATCTCTTGTATTCTCTCATGTACATCTTTTCCTTTTTTAGGCCGCATCAACATGTAAATTTTTGATATTTGGCAGGACCTGTAGTCATACACAACATATATATTTATGGTATCATCATCATAATTTCAGCCATAGGACGGATAAGGGCGTCCACTGCTGGATATAGGCCTCCCCCATCGATCTCCAAAACGGCCGGTTGGAAGCGGCCTGCATCCAGCGTTTCCCTGCGGACCCTGCAGTCTCTTTTAGGTCGTCTGTCCATCTTGTGTGTGGACGTCCTACGCTGCGCTTACTGGTCCGTGGTCTCCATTCGAAAACCTTTCGGCCCCATCGGCCAGAGTTCTGCGTGCTATGTGCTCTACCCACTGCCACTTCAACTTGCATATATTTATATACACAAACAAAATTCACGTTATACACGGAATGGTGGTACTAAAACGAAATAAAAACATTGTACTTTTACCCATAAAATACCAGTAGAAAAATAAAATTATGGCAATACCTGAAGAGTTTCTCGGTGAGCTGCTTCCCGAGAAAGCCAGTGCCTCCAGTGAGGAACACCACGGAGTTCTTGTAGAACGTCTGCACTTCAGATTCGGTCTGCTGCATCGCATCTAGCATCGGCTTCTGCTTCGCCAGCGCTTCTATCTCCAATGCCATGGCTACGTCCATTATTCCACAATGAATTCTATACACGTCCGTTACCTGTTAAGTTTTTTTTTTTATTTCGCTTTGTCCTACAAATAACGTGTTTTTTTTATTTTTTGTTTCGCTTCTGAATTAAAGTTTTTTTTTAACCCCCAACGCAAAAATAGGACCGGGCTGTCATAAGTTTAACGTGTGTATTTTTGTGCCTGTGTGCATATGTGGTTGCGTGTATACGTGCCTGCGTGTCTGCTTGTTTTTGTTTTATTCGTTAGTGGCGTCGATTCTGTCATACCACTCACAAAACTAAACAAATCTGACAGGACTAAAATTATCTGCCTTTCTTTTAATTTTAATATGTGAGAGAAGTATGGCAACAATTTAAGAGCTGTCAAATTTAGTTTAATTTCGTTTAGAGTACATCATAATAGATGCCAATGTATTAAGTAACAAGTATAATTAATTCGCATAGACACGCATTATGATAAAGTATGCTAGCCTAGTATGTTATTTTGCATATAATAAGTATAAATAATAAATATGTGACAATATAATAAAAGTGACTTACCTTTAATGCAGCTGTTGAATGATTAAAATATTTCTTCGTATGTAAGTCACAAACAAACTAATTGTTGACTTAATTAGTGCTAGTAGGTACATATTAAAATACAATAAGTATATTCATCATTAAAATAATTACGAAATTTATTCATTTAAATTCTGAATAGTATATGTACGTGACTCCAATATCATATTGTAATAAGAATATATGAATATTTATTTTTAATTGATTAATTTCATTATCAAAAAGTTGGAAATAAATATGCGCAGAACTATCGGCTGGAACCACAGAAAAGAGAAGTAAAATAGTTATTTATGATACAAGTGCGGTAAGTTGGTTATTACAAACGAGTAGACGAATGTAAGCCCGAGACGAAGTCGAGGGCTTACCATAGTCACGAGTTTGTAATAACCAATCCGCACGTGTGCCATAAAACGTTTTACAACACATATGCGAGAAAAAAACAAAAAATGGAAATTAAAAAAATACCGTAAAGTACACGCACGGTGCTATACAACGGAGCGTGCGGTAAAATTCATTACCGCACGCTCCGTTGTATGATGCGTTTCATTACCGCACGCCCCGTTGTATGATCCGTAATGTTTAACTTTCGAACGAAGTATACAGGCTTCGTAAGTGCACTTTTTGAGCAAATGTGTTGTAAAAAATTATTCTCTTCCGTGGCTGGAACGAACGTGACGTGACGTGACTTTAACATGTTTTCTGGGCATTTGTATTATTTTGTATTTGTTTGTAATTATAAAACAGTTCTGAACATCAATAGCGAAATATTGCTTTCTTGTCAAGAAGTGACTGCGCTATTCCAACAATGACTGGAGAGTGGCAGTCGGCTTGTCTGCCGAAATAGATGTGTTTATGATGACCACGTATTTCGCATCTAATTCAGATTTTACGTCTGCTGAACTGCAAGGTATTTTATTTATATTACACGGGAGTTACTCGCGTAAGCCAGTCACTCCGACCGATACCAATGAGCAATGGTTTCAACATGAGAAAACCACGTCAGTTTCAATAAAAAAAAAGTAATAGATATTTGATTAGTTCATTGGTAACTAATTTAATGGTTTTGGTGGAATATACGAGAAAGTTTAATGTAACCTAATCATAGATTTTATAAGAAAAGCTATCTGTTTTCCCACGGCAAATAATCAAAATAAAAGTTATTGAGTATTTATAAACTGTTTTATATAGGTTCCATATTTCTTTAATAGGTAAGTAGGTGATGCAAATGAGAAATTATGGGGATATCAAAACTTGGTAGGTTATGTTTTGAAGTCGACAGTCGTAAACAAACAACAAGTTTGCAAAAGTATTAAACACTTATGTACTTACGTTAAAATGATCGTCACAGCAATGGCCCTTGGCTTTTGTTTTTCAACCTTTGATATTTACTTGTATTTATACAGTTGATTTTTATTTAATTGTTATTTCAATCATCACTTATCTGCAATGTATTGTATCTTTCTTTTATAAATATGTGAAAAGTTTTAGGCTCGTCCGTTTATATCTTTTGTTTTACTATGTTTTACTTAAAGCTGTTTGTTATTCGTAAATGAGTATAAATTGAAAATTTTAAGAATTCAAATCTTATAACATCGTCCCTTCTCATCGCCGTGCACTTTTCCCTTACGTTCACATCTCGCGCCGCGCCATATGGAAGTACACTTTATCAAGTGCATAATTATCTTCTAGTATTTTTGCACATAAGTATTTCAATGCCATATTTAAAAATGGTTTCTCGTCTATTTCCGTGATATTGAGTAGATTTAATAACTTTAAAATAACGAAATTGTGAAAATATGACTGCTCTCGCGCGACCCACGGCTCAGTACGAATTTAGATGAAGTCCTAAACAATGCAAGCGACAGCGTCGCGCGACATGTGGGTCGCTAGTATTGTTTAGCGTCAGGAGGTCATAATAATTATACGGACATAATATGATCTTGTTCAGTCCAACCTCGGTCAACCCATGGTATAATAATATACTCCGCCAGGTATAGCGCTCCGAGAAAAAAATTCACGTGGGCGTCCCACAATGATGTCGTCAATGTCATGGATTAATTTACAACAAGTTCGAGAGAGATGACGATACACGAAACAGGCCGGACTCTCTATGATTTTCTGTGCTAACTGTAGCGTGAAATTATAACTCCCCAATATTCGTATATTACCTGTGGGAATCCAATAAATCAATGTGATTTTGATAAAATTGTGTTTAATATATTCAATTTGTGCTTAACTTGCTTGAGCGGACAAACCAAATGACAATTGAAATGCTTTTTGTATTTTATTTATTAGATTGTTTAAAAAAAATGCTTCCCAGTATCTGTGTTTGTTACAATAAAGTGGCAACTGGACAGTGACGTCATTGCGGGATCATGGGTCAACCGACTTACCGTGTGGTTCTAAACAGATGAAAGATCTATTCTCGCTATAACTATTGTGTATACTACGCTTCGACCAAAAAAAATTATGGACGTGCCATAACCATTGAACTTGCTCAGTAAAAACGAACCAAAACCGTCAGACATAATACTTCAAAACCTAATTATAACCATGTACAGTACATTTGTTACAAAAAATAGATAGCGGTTTTTTTGTCTTGTTTTTACACTTCGGGAAAGCACACGAAGGCATATTTTTTTCAGATGTTTCGTTATCATGTAACAATAGACTCGTGTCGCACTTCCTACGGCTAGAGACCGACTGAAACGAAGTGAGCGCTGGCACTCATTATGTAATCTTAAAAAATGCGCTTCTTCTGGGCCCGTTTATTCATTTTATTTTGGTCGAAGATTCTACGTATAATAATGTAGGTATAATAATTAAGTGTATAATTGAAAAAACTCTAAAATGAAAATGCTTTATTACTGCAAAACAGATAAAGTGCATTAAAATAGGTAAATATCCTATTAGATTTAAAAGCATTTTGCATAAAACAATTATTTACTATTGGTATCCTAGGCAAGCCTGTGTCAAGGAAACCGAATTTCAGGTAACAATTAAAATGTACAAGATCTCATTGTCAAGTCAGTGAAGGGGTTAAAATAATGTACCTTATTATATTTACACGGGTTACAGTTTTTACAGTTAAAAAGTAATTTGAAAAGTAAGTAGTATAGTTTCTACGTGTAATTTCAAGATTAAATTAAATTAGTAAAACAATTGCTTAATATTAAAAGTAGGTATTACAATTATTTTAATTAATGATATATAAAGTTATGTATGCATTGTGATCTATTGTGATTATCGGAGTTCGGACCTTTGAATTACAATTGCTTTTGAGTTCTGTAGCGGTTGCCCGAGCATTTGAACAACAAAAGGTCAGTACGTACCCGATATATTTCAGTAAAATAATAAAAGAAAATTATTTTTTTTCAGCTTTTTACAATATTGCACCTGTCAGAGCAAATAAATGCTTGGACCGAGTTTGGCTAGTTACAAGTGAAGTTAATGTAAATCATGTAAAAAATAGAAATTGTAAGATGGTGAAAAACATATAAAATAATAAGGCCTGTTTCCCAGCGTGGAAACATCATCATCATCATCAGCCAGAAGACGTCCACTGCTGAACATAGGCCTCCCCTTTAACCTCCACACTGAACGACAGCCTGCCTTTTGCATTTTGTTGCGTGAAAACATGATAGGCTGATAATCTATATCTATACTAATATTATAAAGAGATAAGATTTGATTGTTTGTTTGTTTGTTTGCATTGAATAGGCTCCGAAACTACAGAACCGATTTGAAAAATTATTTCACTGTTGGGAAGCTACACTATCCCCGGGTGACATAGGCTATATATCTATACCTGTCCGAAGCCGGGGCGGACCGCTAGTGATGAATAAAAGAAAACACATTTTTTAGGTACAGAAACCTGCATGCGCTCCTTTGATTATTTATCAAGTACTTCACAAGTCGACGACGCAGAGCGGCCGTCATGTCTGATTACAATCGTGATAAATATCTTGAGAGACTCCTCACATGGCAGAAATTAATCATAGCTCCCGACTCGTATTGACCCACTTTCTTTTCCTCGTTTCCAATTAATCCTCGATTTCATAGCTCCATTTTGTGTAGGAGCTACTTCTTAATCTGCACCTCCGTATAAAGTTTGATTCACATTAACATTGGGCCTCGTCCGAGCCGAGATGGGCCCTTAAAATG
The DNA here is from genome assembly GCA_914767915.1 of Agriopis aurantiaria. Lineage (NCBI taxonomy): Eukaryota > Metazoa > Arthropoda > Insecta > Lepidoptera > Geometridae > Agriopis > Agriopis aurantiaria. The sequence goes on along the minus strand of OU611991.1, from coordinate 3,788,329 downwards.
TTAGTTGCGTGGCTGGAGCCAAAATATCTAGGCGTATCACAAAATACAAAATATTATTACAAAACATCTAAAACTTACTGACATATATATATTTTTTTAAATTTATAATTAATCGGCTTGCGTTTGACCACCATCACGCCTGATGTTAAACGATGATGACATTACGGGAAGTGGATGAAATTCAAAATGCCTGAATCCCTATAATATACCCATCCCATTTTCCATTCTATTGGCTTTTTGCTTGGTGCCTCCGCCTACCTAATAGAAAAAAAAAACATTAAAATTCTGATCATAATCGACGAAGATATCACGTAACAAACCGTTACCGACACCGATAACGTTTTTCATAGTTTGTAAGTAATTAATGCTCGCGTGAGTTTTAATAAAATAACTGTTTAAATGTTTAAATATTGCGAGCAACATAGCTTTTTGCTATGTCCGAGATCGGGCTCTTAATACTGTACTAAATATAATAGAAGGAAACCAAATGCATACATTTTCAATATCGGAGCTGTCCGGGCCCGAACGGGGCCCGGTGTGTCTTGAATCTTGCCAGCCTCTATTTCAACTATACATGGTTACACGTAACGGTGGTACAAAGCCGAAAGGAGGTCATTGTCTTAATTATTGTGATCACCTTATTCACCAACGTTGAAGTCGAATTTTTGTTGGTCTATTAGTACATTTCATTGAGTGTGAATAACATTGTGCGCCCTTTGCTAAAGAATGCTAACCCGACTGATTTTAAGGATCTTAGAACAATAATTATTTAGGCTTGTTGTTCTAAAATCAAAAGGCAGTGTGTACAGATTATCTCGAGAAACAGTATCTTACCTAGAGTACAGTCCTATAGAGTTTTAGAAAATGACGCAGCACCACACCACTACTCGATATCTCTTACCAGACATCTATCATCTATCAGAGACTCGATAATATTTATTGAGTGGTCAAGATAATGGTATGTGCACTTTCTTAGTGTTGGTAAATTTTTTGAGGGCTTTTGATTCTATAAATACGAAACTTATTATGTCCATGTTAAGTTATTACTGGCTACAGAGATTTAATACTTTACCTCAGTAACCGTTATCAGTGTGTGAAGATAGGTAGTAGTGTTGGCTCATCGGCAGTTACTAACAAAGTAGGCGTAAATCGAGGTGTTCTCCAGGGCTCTATATTGAGGCCCATTCTTTATACTTGGCAGACATTGCTTCGCAAGTAAGACATTGCAAATTCCATATTAATGCAGATGATATTCAAGTATATTTATCATGTAATCCACTTGGTGGATGAAGCTTAGTAAGCTATACGAAGATCTTGCGATTATAACTACTTGGTCTTCAAGTAATTGTCTGTTACTGAATCCATTAAAGACTTAATACCTTATTTTTGGCAATAACAATCAATGGACTACACTCATTTTCTATATTTTATATTTTTATTTTATTTTATTTATGAAATACATACCTTGAATAGGCATTACAGTTTCCCAATTCACCCATTCAAGGTTAACTAAAACTAAAATAAAAACAACAGCACAAACTAAAAAAATAGACCTTAATTAAAACAATATACAAAATTTAAATAGAGTATCTATTTAAATTTTGATGTAAAATGTAATATAACTTTAAACCCTATTATCTAAACTAAACCATAAAATAAAACAGCTTAAGAATTTATATATCTGAGAATGTCTAGCTAATGGGTGAACCCACTGGTTATTTACAACCATCACTACGCTGAGTTGGGACCGGCATGTGACATGTGACTGAAACCATTTAGTTAGTTGTTTTCGCTCAAAATGTTTGTTATTTTGATATGTCAGTTTTTATCTATTTATTTTGAAACAGCTATATTATTTTCTATTTTAAGACTAGTCCCACACTCAAAGTTGTTCATAATGATGTCCTCCTTTCAGCTGTGTACACGCGTTCCATATAAACCCTGTATATGGTTTTTCGTACGAACTTACTACGCTAACTACGGATTAGTTTCACGATGTGGGTGGAGTGTTCTATGGTCTTATTTCTATAGAGCTCGTTAGACCCGGATCCAACCGCAGTTCTCTTATTATTTTTATAAACTAATAGGATCTCAAGAGTGCCGTATTGACTTTGCTAGTAAAGGCACTTCTAAAACTAATTAACACTAGAGCTTTGTGGAAATTCAGTAGAAGATTGTGTTTAGATAGATAGATAGATAGAAACTCTTTATTGTGTACACCAGAAATAAAAATTACAACACGATAGAAAACGCTTACGAGCTAGTGCCACAAGTGGCGGCCTTATCGCTAAAAGCGATCTCTTCCAGGCAACCATTGGATGGAAAGAATTTACGTAACAGAATCGACGGGGGATGCTAAAACACTTTTAATGATACCATTAAATAGATACTACTAAATGATACATAGTATAATATATATATAATAATAATAATATAAATATATATACATAATACAGACGCGACAAGTAAGAACATACTATATCCTAAGTCCCTGGAGTACCTTCGCACTATGAGCACACAATGCAAGGGCAGCAAGGAACACACACAATGACAGAGCAAATAACGGCCAACACGAATCCGGAGCAACAGATATGTCCAAAAACTCTCTTCCAACAGTAACGAACAGTTTTAGACTTGGGAAAGGTAAAAGTCTTTCACTCTAGCCTTGAAAATGTTGATAGATTGGGATTGTCTAATGGAGACCGGAAGGGAATTCCACAACCGTATGGCTTTCACGGAGAAGGCATCTTCATAGAAAGTACTTTTATGTTTAATTTGTTAATACTTTTTTATATTTCGTTATTTTTAATATGATGTGAGAATGGCATATGTTGTAGCCTCAAACCAGACAAACAAGGAAGATTTTACTTTAGTACAATTATCTGAATGTCTCTATTTTACAAAATTTTATTTAACTTGCAATGTATGTTTGTAACTATGTTTGTTTGGGTGGAATCTTGCAACTCAATTTTGAAGCCGATATCTTCAACCGATTGAGCTGAACTTTGGCATACTTATGTAAATTCGGTGACAATGCAATGTTATGGTACCTTTGAGCTAGTCTGATGATGGAGACAGAAGCTGGCCATAGGAAATCCTAAACGAAACGACATAACCACGTCGAGTTTGGGTTTGTTGCATTTGTCTACCCAAGCACTTTGGTCCTAGATAATAAATTCAATATGGCAAACGCCCCAAGATAGCGGACTACATGTTCTTATCTACCATCATGATATGGGTATAAAAGGAAAGGGTTTGCTAGGAATAATATAAAAAGCTTGTTTTTTTAAAGTTTTTTTTTTAAATTACTTAAGCTTATTTCATTATTATTTTTTCACAATGCATTAAGCGTGCTGCTACTTGTACGGCTCACTTACTCATTTTTAACGCATACTAAAAAACTTGTAGCGACACCAATGAACTAAGTAATAGTCCACATGCAAAAAAAAACCGGCGTCAAAATTAGTAAATACGCAATTTAGTTTACTTGGTTGACATACTTTTTCTGTAACTTTGATCTAAAAAGATCTATAATATAATTTATATGGAACAATCTGAAAGTACGTCCTTTCAAATAAAAAAAGAATTTTCTACATCGGGTTATAAATAACAGAATTCAGAAGTTTTTAAATTTTTAAAAACATACAACCGCATTGCGAACCTTCCTTTTTAAGTCAGTTAAAAAGGCCTGATTTAGGTATGTTTGCACCCGCTGCGCCACCATATCTCTCTTGTTAGTCTGATCTGAGGTTACTACTATCTTATCTTGCAATCTAAGATATGTTTACCTGTAGATAGGTTGTGCCCGCCACCATATTGATTAGACGAATGCAAGGCTGGCTGCCTGACTTCGTTTAGCCGTCTCAGTCACGCACTCCGAGTGTACACAACATAATGCACATATTATACATGCGTAGGTAAGCTATTTATGGTATATTATGGTACTAGCGACCCACCCGCCCGGCTTCGCACGGGTGTAACTTACGTGCGAAGCCGGGGCGGGTAGCTAGTTATATATATAAACCTTCCATGAAAATGTATCTAACTGATAGTGAAAACCGCATCAAAATCCGTTGCGTGGCTTAGGAGGAGTTAGCGGCCATACAGACAGACAGACGCGGAAAGAGACTTTAATTTATACTATGTAGAGATAGAGATAATGTTTAGTTAGTTTTTAAAGCCATGTTGTTCGCCTATAACGTCTCTATTATTACACCTCACTGCTTGCGATATGTTTTAGCAACTTATCCGAGTCAACACAAACAACAACACAACAAACAACAACACTCGCACCCGCACCCGCTAACAACACTCTCGATATTTTAATAAAATATATACCTGTTATCTGACGAGGTCTACTGTTTACCCGCATAGTACTCCAGGGTATCTTATTCTGCAGTAGAATATTGCAGTCTTCTTATTGACCTACTCCAAACAACGAGATAACAATTTCTGCAGACGGCTGCACAGTGCCCTATGTCCGGGCACGCTCGTTAAATATTTATTATTTATCAATGCTATTCGGAGTTTGGACATGGTGCAGATGGAACAGTATGATGGAATACAGGATTAGGGTAGATCACAAACTTAGGCGACATGAGTCCCAAAATTAGCAAATCGATACTCGTTGAAACATCGTTCGTAAAATATATTATATATTCTTGATAATAAGTTTTTTTATCAATGTCGATACAAAAATCTTATTGGCTGTCTTTTCATTTTGTTTTTCTTTTCTTTTCTTTTCTTTTCTTTTCTTTTCTTTTCTTTTCTTTTCTTTTCTTTTCTTTTCTTTTCTTTTCTTTCTTTTCTTTTCTTTCTTTTCTTTCTTTTCTTTCTTTTCTTTCTTTTCTTTCTTTTCTTTCTTTTCTTTCTTTTCTTTCTTTTCTTTCTTTTCTTTCTTTTCCTTTTTTTTGTTTCTCTCTAATTCAATCTTTACTTGAACGCGGTGGTTACTGTATAGAAAATGAAAATCTGATACTAGATCTGCGTCTATTAGTCTCTTCCTGTTTTCGCCGGTTAAAAATGAGCCTCATCAATCACTGACTGAACTGGTTCTACATTATAATTTTTTCGTATTTAAAGCTACACAATTGTTGCGAGTCCAAAGGCTAGTTTTAAGTAGGTATAATTGGTGAAAATATAATTATTATTACCACAAAATATTTTTATTTCAGCATGATAAAAGTGAATTTACTTGTTTCACGACAATCAAAAATTCGACACGTAGACTGATGAACCCTTATCCAAAATGTCAGATAATCGACGATTGGCATTTAAATATTCAACTCACCGAAAATCTGACCTATACCTACAATAGCTTGGCAAAAAAGTCTAGAATGAGAACTGACATATTTTTGACAGACTTAAGAGGGAGGTTCTCACACTGCCACATAAATTTCATTACCTTTGGCTCAGTAGTTCAGTAGTCAATAATAGCTCTAGTATATAATCTTTGATAATAGTGACCAACTACATTATTATGTTTGGGCGCGTGTTGATTTAGTAGTATTAAAAATGTTGTTTGAGCGCTTACTCATTATATTATGTAATTAGTAAATAAAGGACGGATTTAAAGCGAGGGCCATAGATAAATCAGGAGCAAGTGAAGAATTCTAACGACTGAATCATGACCGTGATTCGTGATGAACAGGTGTTAGAATTCTGAGCGACGCAAGTGATTCATGGCCCTCGATATAAATTAGTTTTATTCAAGAGTTGCATACTAATCATACTATACTTTATACCATGACTACGAGAAAAAACATATAATTTTTTATATGTAGCTTTGTACCTTTAAAGTATTCATAAATATTTATAATTTCACTTGATAAAATCTAACCAGTATAAATAGGGCCCCCAATTTCTTTTTGCACCAGGGCCTTTGGCCTTTACTTAATTACGCCACTGACCATAGGGCACTTTGCAAGTTAAAGTTTTTCAAGTTACTTTTCAATGTATTTCAGTTTAGCATTTATTTGCGATAGTGGCGCCTGAAGCTTTTCCATTATTTTTACCAAGATATGCCTTCTTTTCGTTAGAAACCCTAAAAATGTCGAGCAATTGAGTGTGGAAGGTAATTGTGGCTACTTGAAATATTGCGGCAATGTATCTTGCTCGCGCCGCCGCTGCCGACATGTTTGCGCTCCACCGCACCACGAAGGGGGCCATCCACTCAGAAAGTATTATCTGCACGGATAATAAGTTAATATTAAAAAAATCATTTTTCAAAACAAGCTTTTAGCTTGAGGAAATAAAATGTAATCCGCTATCATGGTGACACATAGGATGGGTTATCATAACTCGCATTCGAATTCTCAGCAAGTCCTTTCATTTGATATCCATATTGTAGAAAATAAAGAAATCTTAGAATAACTACTCAGAGAGGGTAGGTTTCCAAACAACACCTACTCAAAACGTAAGTTACAAATTCGCTACATGTGCTGTGTTTACTTGCCTAGAGTGAATAATTTGTTTTCACAATATTTGGTATTTTAGACGATTTAAGCAAGAAAATTAATGGATTACCTGTGGAATGTCACAACTCATAAGCTGCTTTCCTGATTTGTTGTGGCAAGATTTCACCGCGCAAATTGTCATTGTAAATAATTGTACCTATATTTTTTGGGAGCTATATATGGCTCCGTTTGAATGGCTTATAGTTTTGCGAATGTACTTGGATTCTATATGTAGTTATTCTAAGAAAGAAATGCTTTTTTTTTAAATTAAAACGGCTGTCACGGCATTTTTGTAACAATTTTGTTGTAGCCAGTTGCACCCATATAAACGAAACGTCAGTAATTCGAAATCAGTTAGCAACTGTGATGCGGAGTTCAACGCGTTGATCTAAATAAGTTCAATCAAGGTTCACTCATAATGCCTCGTAACAGATTTTCCTTCTCATTTCCGTTCTATTTACTTCTCTTTTCTGTGGTAGGAAAGCATAAAAAACTTAGCCCGCCATCTTTAGAAGTCTACCATATTGGATTTTGAGTGACGTCACTTTATTTTTCGAGTTATTCTCAGCAAGGCATTTCATTTGATACCCATATTGTAGGATTGCATTAAAAATAACTTATCCACCATTTTGGGTGTTCCGCCATGTTGGATTTAGAATGACGTCACATATCTCACCATGCATTGTCATCCAAACTAAACGTGTATACAAAATTTAAGATCAATCGGTTGAAGATATCTGCTTGAAAAATGAGTTGCAAGATTCCACCCGAACAAACATAGTTACATACATACATTGTTTGTATAAACAGCATACATTGATTGGTCCGCTTATACCGTTCTACCAAAGTTGTTAGGATTTGATGTATCGATTTTGTTTTGTTTAGTATTCACCAGAAGTTCATAGTAGATATCTATGGAGGAATTAACGATGTGGCTGACATGTAGATCCTTCAAAATAGTAGGCATTTTCTCTAACAAAAAAATAGTTCCAGTAAATAAAACGGGTTAAGAGATCCTCTGTCTCAAGCCTTTTTAACGTTAACTCTAAGCAAATATTGGCGCAGATATTTTATATGCCAGATTTATATGAGAGTGCTTATAACATTGGCTTATTCAGGATCAACCAGTTCGAAGAAACGTTTCCCGTTTTGTATCTTTGATGTATAGCAAGAGAGGTGTAAGGTAATTCTATCTTTTCACAGCTTACAAAAGGATAAAGTATTGAGAATTTGTTTGGTATGAAGTTATGTATATCCGGAGCCAGTGCCTATACAGGGTTATTGCTGATAACTATGATTTGTTGCTAAAAAAAGCAACCTGCGAGAGTTCGTCGCCTCGAAGGCTGCTTTTGTACATCATCATTATCAGCGTATCAGCCTATCATGTTTCCACTGCAGTGATACAGTTCTTCTCTCAGAGAGAGAGAGAGAGAGAGAGAGAGAGAGAGGGAGAGAGGATGGGCCACTAGGTATATACATGTTGGTGAATGTCATGTCATTAAAATTTTAAGGTTCTTGTACATAAGTACGAGTTTCCTCAAATTTCGTTCACCGTATTTTAATTCATCATCATCATCATCATCAGCTAGAAGACGTCCACTGCTGAACATAGGCCTCCCTCTTTAACCTCCACACTGAACGACAGCCTGCCTTTTGCATCCACTGGATGCCCACGACTCTCACAATGTCGTCGGTCCATCTAGTGGGAGACCTACCTACGCTGCGCCTTCCGGTTCGTGGTCTCCACTCCAGAACCTTTCTTCCCCATCGGTTATCGGTTCTTCGGGCGATGTGGCCTGCCCATTGCCACTTCAACTTGCAAATTTTAACAGCTATGTCGGTGACTCTGGTTCTTTAATAATAAATAATAATAATAAATAAATATTGGCGAATATCCACGTTTCGGATTGTATCGCACAAAGAAACTCCGAGCATAGCTCTCTCCATTGCCCGCTCTGTGACTGAGTTTTTCCAAAATACCAACAGTTAGTATTTTAATTATAGCATCGAAACTCCACATGATTTATTTAGGTAAGTCATATCTAACAATTTTAACTCCATGACTTTTTTCTTGCATACGAAAACAAAAGCCACAAAAAATTCCTTTAGGGTATAAGATCTTTGCTAAAAATCAACTTTACGCGGTTTCAAATGAGACGGAAGGCGGTCCCGGGCGAAGCTTAGGAGCCAATTCTTGCACCTAAAAAATACGAAACTAGTTTTTTTACACAATATTTAGTTTGGTGTATGTATCAAGATGTATCCGGGTCAATCCAGCCACCAATGACTTATTTCGTACTTAAATAAATTATGTGCAGTTTCAATGCCATCGCTCAAAAACGGTGAAGGAAAACGTCGTGGTAACCGGTATGTCCAAGAACCTGAAACAGCTCAAAGACATGAAATTCACCAACATTTACTGGTCCAGCATGGTAGATTAGGACCCTTTCTCTCTCCCTCTTAAAAAGACCTTTGTCCCAGCCACAGAAAAGTTTTTTTGCTGTCAAGGCATTTTTGTAAGAAATTTGTTGTAGCCATTTGCATCCATATAAACGAAACATCAGTCATTCCAAATCAGTTAGCAACTGTGATGCGGAGTTCGACGCGTTGATCTAAATAAGAATTTCAATCATGGTTCACTCATAATGCCTGGTAACAGATTTTCCTTCTCATTTCCCTTCTATTTACTTCTCTTTTCTGTGGTCCCAGCAGTGGGAACATGATATGCTGAAGTTGATGAAAGCTAAAAGTTTATCTAGCAACTTCCTTCTTCCACGCCATAAATCTACCTCTTGAAGCGATCGAGTGTAATGTAATAATAGGTATGTTTACTGAATAAAATGTTTGGATTTATCGCGAGCTGTCTCTTGGCCCGTAAAAAATAAATTGAATCCCGAAAATATCCCGCGTACAAGTCGGGAGATTTGTGATTCCATCGCCGCTTCGTCAGGAGCAAATAAATTACCTAATTTACAAAATACGCCTTTTGGCATATTCCGATTCGTGAGCCGAAGGAATTTTTATGTAAATTATGTAGGTGCTCTCAATTTGTTGTGACTGCGAGCAGATGGAAAATAAGGTGTACCTACCTAAAGTTGGGTCTCCTGGGCCAATAATCTAATAGTGTTAACACACGTATGGATTTGGTTGACCTCAACCGCCGTCTGACCAACGGGAGAAAAAGAGAGGGAAATATGATATTCTCACTCTTTCTCTCCCGTTGCTTGGACGGCGGTCCGTCAACCAAATCCATACGTGTGTTAACACTATTAAAAAACAAATAACATTTTTTTTTTTTAAAGTGCCTTTACGATTTGCCGAAACATCTTTATGCCATATTTTTGTAACGCTAGGTAAATCAAACGTAACCATTTTAATAAATAAAATATTCAGATCCAAGATCCATAACCTTTGTGGCTGTTTCGTACAACCGTTTTGGCTGTTTCATACAAAATATAAACTCATAAAAACAGGAACACCCATTATGGCAATTTTAATGCATTTTTGGTACTTTCTGCCAATACTGCCATAAGGTCGCGCTATTTTTTAAACAACTTATCAGCCGGTCCCATCGAAGTTACATTTTTTTTTGGAATGTTCACGTACCACATTCCTCAAAAACTCATATTTATATTATTCTCACCTTAGAATAACTACACAAAGAAACCAAGTACATTCGCAAAATTTAAGCCATTCAAATGGTGTGACTCCAAAAAATATATAAAAAATTTACTATGACAATTGGCGCGGTGAAATCGTACCACAACAAATCAGAAAAGCAGCATAAGAGTTATGGTGTGACATTCCACAGGTAATCCATTAATTTTCTTGCTTAAATCGTTTAAAATACCAATCGAAACGAAAGCTACAAAGCGAATTTGTAGCTTACGTTTTGAGAAGGCGTTGTTTGGAAACTAACCTTCTCTGATTATATAACCTTCTCTCTATTCTAAGATTCTAACTAAATATTGACGTGATTCAAAATAAAGCACATAAATAGAAATGAGATTATATTATTATTTTTAAAAACATTACTTTGCACTATTGATAGCCCAGAGACTCAGCTGGACAGGCCACTTGCTGAAAACGGGATAGGATCGCGGACCATTGCGATTGCGATGTCAGCTAAGCTGCCCAGGACGTATCGCTTGAAAGATGCCGTAAGGCGCTTGCGCAGACGATGCGTAGTACAAGTTATAAGTAGGTAAATTCCACAGCCACTTGCACTAAGCAAAACGTTGCAGACGATCCGTAGTAGCTACTTGAAACTTGTATTACGCATCGTCTGCAAGCGCCTGTATAGACGTAGAGTCGAACTTAGGCGAGTGCTAAGTCGCCAACTGGTTGAGTGACAGTGAAGACCGGGACCGATGGCGTTCTCTTGTGTTCAGAAGCCAAGACCCACTTTGGGTCGCTGCACAGGAGAATTGGAATTTATTGGAAAAAATAAAATTTCCCCGTTTTCCACCAAAAAATCATAATAATGTATTCAGTTCACCATTGGAGCCGCTTTTTAATAAAAGTCAGCGCTTCTGCTTGAGTTCGTCTGTATTTAATTAAGGTCTTTTTGAGTGTCGTTTCACCCATAATGAGGCTCTTTCCTTTGAAATGGAGCTTCTGTGTTCTGATTTCATCATTTATGATAAGTTGGTATTTTAATAATTTGCTGTTATGTAGGTTTTATTATCTCAGAGTCTTAGAAGTGAAATATTAAAAAAGTAGAGTAATCCGATAAAACAATATTGTGTAAGTGGGCTTTGAGCATTTGGAATTTCTGTAAACCTTCAACGTTCTATGTGCAAACCAAATGTTTTTGTATAAATGGCTTTGGCTGGCTATATAGTTTAGGTAATTATTTAGTGTTAGCTTGTAATTTGCTCAGTAAACAAAGGCACTAACACAAGACATTAAAAAAAACATGTATAAGAAAACTATATAATTTTTTTTAATATGATTATTTTACCAGCTCATTTCTTCTCTTAAAAATTTATTAAATTGCTCTTTAGAACTCATAGATGTCTTGTTAAGAACCCTATTACAAAATGCATCGTTCAATTTTAGTTATCTAGATTTTCGGGCATGATGCGAAAAAAATAAAGACGAATAAAAAGGAAGTAAACCATAACTTTTTTTTTATGTCAGTAATTTTATTAATCCATTCTCAAACTTCCCTCCAAGAGTTTAACGAAAAACTACTTTCTATTGTAAATTGGAGCAAGTATTCATAAGATATGAATCCTTGATTGGAGGTCATAAATTATTATGTTGAGATTTTCCAAAATTTTAAGCCGTTTTCTGTTTAAAATCAAATCTATTAATACGGAATATGAATTTTCTACACATCTTTCATTTTGATAGAATCAGAACGCCAAAACCCATTTTTCGTTGCTTTTTTTAAGGGTTATAGGTCGATAATCATAATAATTATAATATTTTATAGTTTCATATATATTTCTTGACTAGAACCTGACAACCTCCAATGCATTATCGAAAGCCAGTTTCTAGTTTAATGTTATAAGCTAAGCAGCATCAGGTACTGGAGCGTTTTCGTCAAGGTCTGGCTTCTGGCAGGTGAGGGCTCCACAGTGGTTGGCGCAGCATTTCAACGATCGAGGACAGTCAGAGTCGCCGGTGCAGGTGTGAGAGCAAATCCACGGGCCTCGGGGGAACTCGGGGCAGCGGCCTGCTTTTACTGAAAATATTTTCTCAAATGAGGATGTTGGATCAGATAAATACAGACAGATCAAATCCTAATAGATTCAAACCATCCTTGGTCAAATAAATCTGTATTTATCTGATTGATACAACCTCTTTGGTAGAATCAATAAGATAATTAATGCAGATTTACTTGATCTTGGTTTACTTGATTGGTTGGATCATTTAGTTAAATCCAGACATATTAAATCCAAAGAATCCCCGAAAACGGGTAACTCTATTTCTCTTTGCGTAATATCTCTGTTTTGTATAGTTCTAAGTTTCTTTTGATATTTCAGCATCGAAATTTTATTTTAATTGTGTTTTCATGAGTTTTTAATCAGTTTCTAAAAGATAAAATGAATAAAAAAATGTATTTGATCAGTTCATCATCCTCATCATCATCAACCGGAAGACGTCCACTGCTGAACATAGGCCTCCCCCTTTAACCTCCACACTGAACGACAGCCTGCCTTTTGCATCCACTAAAGTGGATGCCCGCGACTCTCACAATGTCGTCGGTCCATCTAGTGGGAGGCCTCCCTACGCTGCGTCTTCCGGTTCGTGGTCTCCACTCCAGAATCTTTATTCCCCATCGGTCATCGGTTCTTCGAGCGATGTGGCCTGCCCATTGTCACTTCAACTTGCAAATTTTAACAGCTATGTCGGTGACTCTGGTTCTTTGGCGAATATCCACGTTTCGGATCTTATCGCGCAAAGAAACTCCGAGCATTTGCCCGCTCTGTGACTCTGAGCTAGCTCTCAATAGCTCTCTCCATGGAGAGAGCTATTTGATCAGTTGCAACCATTAATTTATTAAAAATTCGTTGGTTACAACTCAAAGCAACATCTGATGGTCACGTGATATTTCCGTGATATAATAATATATATAATAATATCGTAATATCTTTGCTACGAGAAAAGTAAATTACAATCTCGTATAGCTAAACAATTGGCTGATGCCAAATTTTGGTATTAAATACTTTTAGCTATAACTTCATTTTGGGTTAAAAAAAAAAAATTACCTATCATTAATTACCTTCAGTTAGATCTGTGCCTTCAGTAGTTTTTTTTTTTTTTATACATAAATAATCCGACTATTCGAAAATATTAGCAAAAAACGGTTTTTTATTTCTCCTGTAAAATTTGGTTTTTACGATTATGATATTATTCGCTGGGGACAGCGAACTGTTAACTGGTGTAAGTGACGGTGCCTAAAATATGCACAGCTTTTGAAATATTGATACATTGTAAACATAACAAAATTGAAAATTCCACTTGAATGGCATTATTGGACCGCAGGAGGGGCCGGATACCGCACATGAACGTGACCCACATTAGATTTATTTGGGACGCGATAAAATATATCTTCCTGCCTAATGTTTTAGATGTAGGCTGGCATGCAAATTCAAGAGAAATTATCTTAGTATAGGATTTATACAAAGAAGCCTATTTAAACATGGTTTATACGCTATTTAAATGACAGACAATTGACAACAAACAGACAAATGATAGACAATACAAAAAATTACGACCGGCGAGATTCGAACCTGTACCGTCCGGAGTTACGCCCCGAGGGTGGAAGCACGATTCACAGTCATATCATACTAATATTATAAGTGCAAAAAATTTGTTGCTTTGTTAGTTTGTTTGTTCCTCTTTCACGCAGCAACAGAGCAATGGATCAACCTAATGTTTTGCATGGGTATAGTTCAATGGCCGGAGAGTGACATAGGCTACTCTTCATCATCATCATCATCAGCATCACCATTTTTCATCACTTCGCGAGTGAAAATGCAGGGCGTAGCTAGTAAAAAATATTTTTAAGTCATAATCACTAGGGCTGGGCTGGTAGCGTTACCTAGTCCTTGAGGCTGGAAATAACACGGGGAACGAACTTCGACCAAAATATTTTAGTTTGGTCGAAGGAAATGAACCAAATAGCTAGGGTTACCAAATCAAAATATGAAAAGTCCTGACCTAAAGCCATAATAAGGATATTTCAATTAAAGTCCGGACATTTTAGTTGTTGGTTACCTATATTTCAAAAGTATTTTTTGTTTGTTTTTTGTTTACCTAGTACTCGTATCTCATACATCGCTCAATCTAAAAAAGCCGGACAATAACCGGACAAAGATATAAAAGTCCGGACATGTACGGAAAAATCTTGAGAAATGGTAACTCTAGCCACAGCTATCTCACTTACAAATTTTAACATTTTATAAGATAAAAAAAAAAACACTTATAAGTGGGAATTTCAAAAAACATATTTCTGTTAAAGTAGGTAAAAATTATAGTACAAAAAGATAAAAAATAAAAATTATTGAATACACGATTCAAACAAAATAAGTAACCAAAAAATTCAATAAATATAAAAGAAAAAAGAGGAAAAGAAAAAGATGAAGTAAATGTGCAAAAGAACTCTGGACGGAGAGTGTTGCGGCTATATAACCTGACCTGATATTGTTTGACAAGAAGGGTAAATGCAGTGCTGTGGTCCTTGTCCATCTAAGCTGCAGCATGTAACGTGCCTAATTTGTTTTTATGTATGTTTGTAACGAATTGGCTCAAAAAGTACTGGACCGATTTAAAAAAATCTTTCACCATTTGAATGCTACATTATCACTGATTAATATAGGCTATTTTAATAGGCTATATAACTATACCCGTGCGGAGCCGGGGCGGACCGTTAGTAAAGAATAAAGAGTGTGAATGAAACTAACCCAAAGTAACAAAGTGCCTCTGGGTCATGGCGTCGACACACATAGCGCCTCCGCAGGCGGTGGGGCAACACAGCTGGGCTCCCTTGCAGGGGGCAGCTGGCCCACACGTGGGGCCGCACTCGTCCACCGGCAGCGTCGGGGGGCAGGACCCCGCGCAGTAGCACACGCCGATCACTGCTGACGCTGGTAAATACATATGTCTTTGTTATCTTAAGCACTCTTGGAAGAGTGGTCGTGGTCATCAGTTCTGGTGGCGGCTTGCTTCACAATAAGTTGCCATTCCTCGCGTGTTGCCCTTCTCGTGCACATGTTCACGAGACCGTTAAGTCCAGTCTTTAGTCCAGCGCCGGTCCTGGGGTAGAGCGAGATGAGCAGTCGCTTTAGGCGCCAAATAGCAAGGGGCGTCAAAATACCAAAAGCGAAAAAATTATCGAAGCGCTCGGGTGGTGGGGTACACTTGTGTTGTTTGTAGATAACATACAATGTTAATGTGGAAATAGTTTACATCCTGGATTAGCACATGAAATACTTTTTTTTATCCAGGAATCGATTACTGGGGTCTTATATGCCTAGCTGTCTTAAGCAATCCAGTTTATGTGATGAAAAAATGTTGCGCGACCGCAAACTGTATCTGAGCGCGTTAAGGTTCACGTTCACGTGATTTTCTGAACTGAGTGGTTTTAACGTTAGTTAGATACTGCGTAAGAAGTTGGGCGTAAGGTACGGTAGTTTTCAAAAATAAAGCGCCCTGAAAGACAATCTCTTTCTACCCCGATCAAAGGCTACGGCTGGCTGCTTTAGTCCTTTGTTTCAGGCACTCTATAGATTTGTTCTGAATTCAGTCCACGATTAATTTGAACCTTCCTTTCACAGGCCTAAGTCTGTGCTTCCTTTGCAGCACCACATTTCGAGAGAAGCTATCCTCTTGTTCTCACTTTCTTTGATATTATCAAGACTAAATCTAAACCTCTCTGGTAGGTACTTGAAATGAGAACTGAAAAGACACTTCCACATTGCCTCTAGAGATGAAACCAAAGACTTATTAGGGATGTAGGTGAAACCTTTTGAAGGTAATCGCTGGCTGGCTAAAACCAAAATACCGAAAATTTGATTTGAGCCCTATATCAGTGTTTTATTTTTATGGTTAACGGGCTAAGTTTACGCTCGCTGCGACATTTAAAGAGCTACTCGGAATCTTGGTACTAAGCCAAAAGAGGTCCATAGTAACCATAATTATTAACAACGATTTTACTAGTAGTAGTAGTAGTAACTCTGAAATCGAAAAAAAAACTTTTCCATAGGCAACGGTCATTGAAACTAAAATATGTGTGGAACAATTTCAGGGTTGGTACCATAGTAAAATGTTTTTTATAATGATGAGTATAATATCATAAGGACAGCTGTTTTAAGCGGGGCCAAAAGCGGGCCTCTTTTGGCTTCATCATCATCATCATCATCAGCCCTGAGTGACCCACTGCTGGGTATAGGCCTCCCTTTGTTTATGCCACTATCCCCGGTCTCTCGCTATTCGCATCCACTCGTTCCCGACAGTATTTCTGATGTCGTCAGTCCACCTCATCCTCGGTCAGCCTGGGTTCCGCCAACCTAGTCTCGGCCACCACGCAGTTACTGCTGTACACCACCCCATCATTACGTCTGGCCATGTGCCCTGCCCAGTTCCTTTTGGCTTAGTACACCCTTTTCGCGTAACCCTGCATACTCATTATTATGAATAACCAATTCTTATATCGCGCAAAAAAACACCTGTCCTTAGAAAAATATCATTGAATGGTCTATATTTCTCACTCAACTCATTACAAAAATCCTAAAGAGCACGCACGGATAATAAACTGAGAGTAAAATGCTAAACAAAATGTTCATGAATTCCAATACACTCACCAATTAAGTACACAAATAACGACGACATTTCAACTGACACTAGCAGAACTCGGCTTTATAATTTGCGCTTACACAGTTATTACAACCTCGTATTGTCACAAATAGCAACCCTGACACACGGGCAGAAAGATACGCAAGCCAGCGCAATCAAATTGAGAATCTACTTCCCGACACAACCGACTTCCTGGTCTCGTTCAAAAACAAATTGTGTGGAGCAATATTTTTATTTTGGTGGAGTTCAAAAAATTAAAATTAAGAACTAGCATTTCAGAAGAGGAACATCGGGGTTTATAAAACCCTTTTATTTGATACCCATATCATGATGGTAGGTATGAACATTTTGTCGGCCATGTTGGGGCGTCCATCATATTGAATTTAGTATTACGTCATTTTATTTTTCGTATTTTTTCTCAGCAAGCCCTTCATTTGAAACACTGTTTTAAACTATCAAGGTCGTTCACTAAAGTTATATGATTATTTACGGGATATACACACTAAACTACTAGGGTTATTTACTCTAAAGTATGTTAGATAAGGCTTCTGCAGGGTCAATCAAGTAGCTTATAGTAGAACAGAAAACCACACAGTATCTATTTCACATTTATATTTTAAATTAACAGCCTTTCACTATCTTTAATAAAATAATCTTCGCTCTCCAATGACCATCGTCCGAATGTGTCGCCGACCAACATTTTTCCTACCACTTCTCTATTTACGTATCCATCCACTTCCATCCTTCTCCTTCCATCTCCACGGTTTCTTACAGCTGTAAAAAAATCAAACTTGTAAGTTTACGCAATCAAAAGATTTGACCGTTTATGTCGCATATTTTCGAATATTTTGCGTTTTCACAAGGGAATCAAAACCTATAGGGTTACTTCCCGTTGACCTAGAATCATGAAATCTGTCGTTAGTTACAAGTTCGCCAGAGATATAAGCAGTGTGTCCGGCATGTTAGCGTCATCCAGATAACATAGGAATCTTCCAGCGTAGCGTATAGCATAGTTACTGGTTATTCATTACATCATCGCGTATATCCCAGAAATAAGTAGTAATTGTTATTTATCCTTACTGACGAGGAAAACTAAACAATGCATAATAATGAAAACTATTGCACATAATTTAAATACTTTAGAAGACAATTATTTAAATGATATGATTTTTAAATGACAGCAATCTGCAGCTCATCTTCTGTTTTACAGGCTAGGTGGAAGCAATCAAAAATGTTCCGTTGGACAGAACCCTCAAAGTGCGAGTCCAAAAAAAAACTAAAGTTGAAATATTGAAAGACAAACTTAACTTTGTAGTTGACTATAAGGTTCTTCTATACATTCACTACAAAATGTAAGCAAAATAATTATTTTTTTAAGATATAACTTCAAATTTATATGTGCTATAAGACCTTGCCTTTTGCCAAATTTCATGATTCTAGGTCAACGGGAAGTACCCTATAAGTTTTGATTTCCCTGTGAAATCGCAAAATATGCGACATAAACGTTCATATCTTTTGATTGCGTTGACTTACAACTTTTATTTTTTTACATCTGAAAGAAACCGTAGACCCAAGTATTTAGTAAAAAAGTTCAACTTGATAACTTTACGCGTTCTTGAGAAAAAGGGTCTTGACAGACGGACAGATAGACGGACAGACAGACGGACAACGAAGTAATCCTATAAGGGTTCCGTTTTTTCCTTTTGAGGTACGGAACCCTAAAAAAGTAAGTATGGCTATTATTTTAAGTATTTAACTTAGAAGCACCCTAATATTTTAGTATCAGCTACGCGTCAGGGTTATCACCGAACTCGATTCGAAGGGTACGCGAGTGACGTCATCGTTAACTTATCTCCCGGACTAGGGTCAGAGCAGTTTTACTACAGTTCAATTAATTTGCTCGAGATATTGATTTTACGGCTCGGTTTATGAGTGAGAAACTCATAAAAGTAGAGCCACCTCTTGGATTGATTCACTTTGTCATCGAGGGCACTTGCTCCGTTGAGTATTAAGAGCTAACTATTAAATAGAATAAACTCGGTTCGTTCTCTTCATTTAACTGCTTGTACATCTGTTCTATCTATGTTGGTAGAAACGGTGGTGTGAACGCATGTCCTGCGCTCTGAAAGATTTTCAAAAATCTATTAGAACCTTTTTTTATCTTTTTCCTTTAAACGAACAATAAGTCGACAAACTAGGAAAACTATGTTCCGAAAACTCAAGCGAACTCGGCGAAAGCCTAATCTGAAATACTTATAACCGTGGTGCCTGGTCTTTTTATGAAGGCAAATTTCTAGCACGAGTTTGCTCTTCTGAATTTGACAGGTGCGTGGAATTTATGGGTGGGTTCGCACATTTATCATGCTTGACCGTGATCCACAAGTTCAACTGTACTGATAGGATTTTACAGTGAAGCGGGACAGAGATTACAGATTTAAATATTTTATTATGAACATCCAATATTTTTTTATATGTTAACCAACTTCAAAAAGGAGGAGGTTATCAATTCGACTGCATGTTTTTTTTTGTATTTTTTTTTAATTTTAATGTTATGTTATGTTATGTTTTTGTTGTTAATTATGAATTGATTTTGATGATTCCTTTTTTTACCTAACTTAAAAGGGACCGACCAAATAAAAGACATTTAGTTTTAAAAGTTTTATAGCAAAAAGTTACCTACCTACGTATTCTAAAACATATCTTAAAATAATGTACAAAATAAATATAAACCTAAACCTGATTTGTAATATTTAGTACATAACATAACTTACTTTATTGTTGCTACCTGTAAACAAGTTTTATAAACTACCCTCATAAAAACATAAGCTTGAGTTGACCTAAGAAGAATGCATAATATCGATTAATCATGCTAATCATGTTAAGAGAGCAATTAATGTGGCATAAATTATTCTAAATTTATGTTGCATGTTTTCGCAATGTACTTACCTAAATGGCATAACTTAGCTACTTGCCGACAGTAAAGTAGGTGGAATGGCATGCGTCCCATATTGGCCCTAACCCTTTACAAAGGTCCTCTTGAAAGTTATGGTATATGACAAAGGAAGCACTCGTAATATTTTGATGGTTACAATGTTTGTGGAAATGCGTTATCTGGTATAGTTTATAGTAGTTGTTTTTGTGTAAAATCATAGTTAGAAAACTTTGAAAAGTCCACTGCAAGAAGACAATAATGCAAGGAGAATTAGTGTTAAATTATTCATACGGTTTTAAACGTTTATCGGGACTTATCACGTATTATTTAATTTAGGTAAAAAATATGTACCTTTCGCTCGACGTTTCGACCATGTTACCTAAATTAAATAATACGTGATAAGTCCCGATAAACGTTTAAAACATGTGTTCAAATCGCGAAAGTTTAAAAATTACTATTCATACGGTTCAAATAATGCGATGGTTTTGAAGGTATGAAAGCAAATGTTAGAGCGCTAGGATCTAGGGAACATCTGATTCTAGTATCAACTTGTGATCAAGCCATGATCCAGTTAAAATATATTTAAACTTTTAGATCATAATTTGTCTACTTGATCAAACTTCATTGCACGTAGCTACATAAATAGTGAGGATGTCAGTTCAATAACTGATGTTGGTTCTAGATTAACTCAAACGAATAATTTTCACACATTTTTGAGTCAACAAAACTCAAAAAGTTTAACAGTTTTTACTATAATTATATACCTACTTATACTCATATAATTAAGGGCATTCCGTTAGTCAAAAAATCCGAAAATTATCGAATCAAGGGGCGGTCTGTTCCGTTAACTGAAAATATAAAATAACAGAGTAGGTACATTCTCTTCCTATTTTTTATGAAACGTTAATTGATGTAACGGCGAGTCTCTAATTATGCGAAACTAAGCTTACAAAATATAACAAAAAAGGTATCCTTTTCAAGTTTTTCCGGGTCAAACTTTTGTGAAATTTAGGAGTTGAGTTAAAAACCCTTGAACAACTTGTGTATGAAATTCAAGAGGGCGAAAGAAATCTATCATCTGTTCTAATCGAAAAAGTAGGTATCTTAATATTCTATCAATATCATTTCACATAATCATTTATTGTTTGTTAATAAACTGATCATCCTTAACTTCAGAGCTGGCGAGGTAACCGTCCAGCCAGCTGTCTATAACAGGCAGGTTTTCCGAAGACCATTTAGCTTCTTCTCTAATGTTCTTCATACTTTTTTCAATTATATGTTCTGCTGAAGCGAACTCTCCTTGGTGGGCCATGTAGAAATTGGAAACCATTTCCAAGCCTTCTTGTGTCGTGAACTGTGAGGTCGCTGATGTGATGAGATTGTCCCAGAGATTAGTTTTCTGGGCGAACCTGAATTAATGTGTGAAGTTAGACATACTAAAGGGAAACCAAGGTTTTTCTTATAATTGAAGCAAAGAGGTCTCTTAAACTACTGGAGCATTTGCGTTTACGTTAGGTGTTATTAAAACAAGGTCGAGAAAAGATCTCAAAGAATGGTTATCGGTGGAACGCGTGCGCAGTAATACAAGTTCCGCTAGTGTAGTGATTTTTTGCTACACACTAATATGACTACAAACACACACACATACGCCACACTGATATGGCTTACAAAACTGTTAATAATGAAGATCAAAATAAAATAGCACGAAATTTAGATGATTGGAATATTGAACCAAGTTAATTGACCCATTGAGATAAACACAAAAAAATGCGCAACATGTTTTAGGCTACTAACTTTATCGTTACACAGATAAGTGTATTGTATATATTAACAAAAACATTGGTTCATATATTTTATGCTGGCTAACTAGCCCTAATATAAATAGCAAATCACGTTCGATTTCTGCATAATTCGTGTGTTTACAGACATAATGGGGTATTAGACTTTATTAAAAATTTAACTTCTTTCTACATTATTTGAAGTGCTTATTTATGGTGCTATAAAGTTATTACGAAATTTGGAAAAAAGAAGACGTACTAGCGTATATATTTTTTTTGTACGGACAAGAGCGCTTCGGGCGTTTCTCTTAACAGTTTGAGCTGTTCAAGAATTTGAAAAAAGAAACTTACTTTAACTTCAAAGCATCCCAGTTTTCGTTCAAAAAGCGGAATAGCGTGGTGTACCCTTGCGAACTCCCAGTCAGCATACTGAATATCAAGAACAAGTCATTATCTGTAAAGTTCCCATTCCCAGCCAGGAGTGTGATGTTCAAGAGCCTGGTGATTGTGGTCTCCTCGATAGGACATCCTGCTAAGGTTTTGAGGAGGTACGTCCTTTCACTTTGCTTCCTAGATGAAGGGAAGTTGATGACTCTTTCGAGACCAAACTTCCATTCCTTTGTGGTACCGTATTTGAAGACTGGACAGATGAACTGGTTGGATATTCTGGAAGAGACGTTTTTAAGAATTAAACAACTCAGTGAATTTACTTTTTATTTTAACATGTATACACTTCATTTCACTTAACACTATGTAAACAAACATAGCTACATCTCTTGATTTTAACCTAGTTCTAATATTGTGGTGTCGTTTTGAAACTTTGCATTTATCCGCAATGAGCGATGGTGCCTGGGCAATAGCCTGTGCGCTTTACAATCTGACGGTTCGATCCTCGGCCATGCACCAATGACTTATTGAGTACATTAATAAATTTTGTGCAGTTTCGATGCCATCACTCAATAACAGTGGAGGAAAACATCGTGAAGAAACCGTCATGTCGAAGAACCTCAAAAGTTCAAAGACATATGACATTCACCAACATCCACTGAGTCAGCATGGTAGATTATAGGGTCCATCCTCTCTCTCTCGCTGAGAGTAGAAGGCCTGTGCTGTGTCCCAGCAGTCGGAACATGATAGGCTGATAATGATACCTATATGATGAATTATCTGGATGACAATACAATAATTTGATATCATCAAACTGATCTAATGATGGAGCCAAGATGTGCATAGTGTATCTCTTTAGCTGTTACTGGTAAATCCCTGGAGTTGGGCTCATTTTGTTTGTTTAATGAGTCCCTTATTACATATTTTGCTGACGAGAGTCTGAAAATGGAGCCGCCCGGCAGGTGGATAGTGGAACTCCTCAATAGCTAAACATATTTTTGGTTCTTTAAACAATAATAATTTATTCAATCTTTGATTTGTATTAAGTCATTACATTATTAGTTTTATAGCTTTATCGATAAGATAAGTTGTATATCATATCTAAGATTCTAATAAATTTAGTAGTGTATTCTTGGTGCATATTCTAAAGATATCTAATCATGTAAAAGGTACCAGACAATGACCATAAGCTTTGAATGGTAATTTCAGTTAAACGAACATCTTTGCAATGGACCATCGCGCTCTGCGAATCTACAGTCTTAGAATTCTTTCATTTTCTGGAAAGCTTTACTAGCTTCAGCTTCTCATTCTTCAATATATATTTCGTAATTAGGTCTTAATTAGGTACACAAAAAAAAATAGGTAGGTATTATATAAAAAATCAATTCATGTCATATTTTATGTCTCTTGCGAGCAAAACCAATAAATAGGAACGCGAAAGTAGATAATTATGGCGGCCACAGCCTTCAATGAGTCAAGCATCATAAAGAATTAGATTTATAACAGTAGATTTGCCACGGCTTTCATAAATTATAGTAAGAATATGTATGGTATATATACTGATAAAATAAAAATGGGATACGCTTACAGTATCATACTCATTAATATTGTATTTTAGTTAAGTATTTTTACTGTTTCATGTGTTGTTTCAAGCAGCTTTCCTACATTTAGATAAAATGTCACAGGCACGGAATAAGTTCCAGCTCCCTTCAAGCTCCAACAAAAAGTACCTTCGTAAGTACGTAAATGATAAGTAAGTAAATGTAATGGCACAGAATAAATAATAGTGAGTTAACAAGTACAGAAGACTCTCCAAAATTATATTTACATTATATTGAGACTCACTACGTCGCAGACGTCGCAGTTTGTGAAGCGTACTTAGACTTCGTATACCTAAAAGCTTAGACGCTTTTAGTGCACGGTTGCCTGGAAGAGATATCGCTTTTAGCGATAAGGCCGCCTGTTAAAAGCCTAGGTGATATTTTTTATTGTAATGTTTATGTTATCCTTGTTTTGTGGTATTTTAATAAAGAGTATTGTATTGTGCTTATGAGAAAATGTCTGAAATCGTGAAAATGTTACAATAGAAAGTAACTCACGGGTTTCCTTCGTCAGGGTCTTTAGCTAGCATCCACTTTGAGAACTGTTCCTGGGCCTCCCTGATGCAGGGCTTGTACCCGGCCTGACAGAGGAAGGTCTTAGTCATTGACCGGAGGTTCTTTTTCCAGCTTTCTTCATCATCTTTCTCAGGATTGTAATCTTTTGTCAGCTCTTTATACAGAGGAGTCAGAAGGATTCTAACGTAGGCCTAAAATCAGAAATAACATTTGTAATTTTTCAAGAATTAAATCTTACATCTTTGATAATGTATCAATTGAGAAGATCATGTACTGATTTCCACAAAGTACATTATGTCTGTCATTTAACCAAATATCCTATTGTATAAAAAGTTTTACAAGTCTATCACATCAGCTTACAGCCGCTCAAAATATCGCCAAAATGCAACGAACCACCGGAGGATGGGTAGCAGCGTCCTATTAGCACACGGTAAACGTACTGCGATCCCCAAGCCACCTGCCATGCTTGTGGATTATGGCAACACCTCTCTCTAAGAGGGAGACCTTTGTTCAGCAGTGGACGTTTAATGGCTGCTGATGTGTGTGTGCAACGAGATTTGTCAAATAGTACCTGGAACTTCCCTTGAATACACTGACAGATATGCCTCCCAATGTGATCGATCATGGTGAACACTGGATCCCACACCAAGTGATGCCGTTCCTCTTTCATGAACAGGGTCATATTAAACGCAGTAGCGAAAGACAAGTCTCCAGCATAAGCCAAGTTCCACGCGTCGTGGAGCAACTTGGCTCGGGTCAACTCTGGGATGGTTGTACGCTTTGAACTTTGGAGGTACTTGGAAAGGAGGTACCAGTTATGGGCATCGTAGTTCACTGGGTAGGGAGCTAAAACAAAAAAAGTATTAGCATGTTATTAATAGTCAAACCAAGATGGAATGTTCGGGACGAATCATAACTAGCCTGTCTCAGTAGACCAGCAAATAGTATAAATTATAAGCTATTTTAGTCATACGTATTTATGAGTTAGTAGTATTAGTATAATTGTTTATGTTTTAAATATTAGTGTGTTAGATAAAATAATTAAATAAATAAGTCTTTTATTGACTTATTTAAATCGGGCAGGTAACGAATCGTTACATAGGCAGGGGAAGTCCGGTCTATTCTGGGTGACCGCGGTTGGCTTTGTAGCCTGAGTGGTAACGTTGTAAGCAATGGGTTCTATGAACTTATCCAGAACAGCAGTCGTAGGTCGTAAAATAATTTTGACACTGTCTGGGCTCTCAGCCTGATCGATGACGGTTGCTCAAGCGGATCATTTTAAAATTCAGACTTTTTCAAAAGTTCATAGTTTTTCAATATAGGCATTGTGTACCCGTCGTATCACAATTCACGTCAGACTCTTCACGTCAATCTCTTAGACCAGTTTTTTGTCATACTTGCTTATTTTTTTTATCTATCTCTTCTTCTAAGTATAATAGAGAAAGAGAAAGAAATAAAGTTTAATGTAAGACTAAATAAGGTGTGGTGCGCCTTCTGGACTTACCAATTTCTTCAGGGTTGACGATCAAGAAGTGTTCCTTCCCGGGCATGCCATTCAGGTTTAGTTCCTTGTTCTTCGTCCAGGCAAGAGGAGCAGTGTTTGTGAAGTCAAGCTTATTTTCCCGAACAAGAACAACGGGCGCCCACCACGTCATGGAAGCCGCGTCCGGGACATCATGCGGCCTCTCGCGGAGAAACACTTTCTGGGATAACAATTGGGGATACAATTGGCATAACGTGCCAAAAACCTGATCGTTCGTTTCGTTGCAGGCTCGTATCCTACCAGATTAAATTTTAAAAATAGGCTTGTCAGCTCCGGAAATAAAACCTCTAGGAAGTTATACCTCCATAAAACAGAAAATAATAGAGTAACATAAATTAGCCATAAATAATTTTCTCGGGACTAGGGTGGGTTCCTTTATTTTAAGTTTTTAACCCAGAAAAAAACGAGCTAAATGAAAATAACCCAAATTCATTGTCGGAAGTACATTATACCTGGGTTTTGGCCTGAGCTGCCTCACCTGAGTAATTGCAATAGAGTTGGTATCATAGTTCCTCAGAACAGTCAGAGTTGGTAATCTGTCTTTCTCGATCCAGCTCTTGGCTACTGACTTCACGTCAACGTCTTTAGGGATCTTCTTATCTTCAATAGCAGCAGTGTTCAATGCATTCCAGATATCATCGCCGGTAAAGGTTTTGAATTTGCTAGAAGACAATTTGAATTTACGCCACCCCTCTTCAATTAAGATACAGACACATTTGACATTTTAAAATAAACACTGGCCAAGTGTAAGTCGGATTCGCGCACCCAAAATATGCATTTTATTTCATTCACATTGGGGTCTTTAGAGTGCGCCCGACTCCCACTTAGCCGGTGGTTATTATTTTATAGTGTCTTATAATTTTGCTAAGTTTGACGCTTGTGCGTATTACCGTTTACTAGTACAGCAAGGACAATACACATTTGTTGTATGGGGACTGGGGGACAACTTATTTAAGTATTTTTTAATTATTATTAAAGAGCAGGCACACTGATATTATTGAATCTAAATGAAATTATTACCGTGACTCCAAGAACATTTTTAACCCTTTCTTAAAAGTGTCTCCTCCCAGAGTGTAGTTGAACATCCTGAACAGAAGTTCTATTTTGGTGCATGCAGTCTCTTGCTTCATTCCGGTGATCCGAGAGTGGGGATACCGCTTGCTGAATTCGTAATACAGAGAGTACAGGACAGTCATAGGCCATTTGCCTTCCATTTCGGAGCCGTTGTTAATCTGTGACAAGAGACAAGGCTATAGCAAATCCATTGTTGTACTCATCATCTTTCAAAGATAACAAACATACAAAAAAAAAACATGCAGTCTAATTGATAACCTCCTCCTTTTCGAAGTCGGTTAAAAATCAATGCTACTTTCAACGTTGCAAAGTTGTTGCTTGTACCAGGAATCTTTCCTCTCATTTTTCGTAATAATCATATATTTTGGCAGATTTATATTCATAGTTTTCAGCAACTTTGTCTTTCATGACAAAATTTATGAATAAGAGCACTGACACTAAAAGTTACAGTGTATATGAGCAGTAGAAGTTTCACAAGGTACGCTGTTAGAGCCTATGTCATTGGCTTTTGCAGAAATCTTCTTTTACCTTGAAAGCAGTCTCAGCAGCTAAGTATCCAACTAAAGCCTTATTGAGATGAGCATCTGACCACCAGGCTGGAGTTGTGAAAGCACCCAGCCATTGGTATGATAATTCTTGAGCGAGCTGCAGGTATCCTTTATTACTAAGGTCGCTCTCTCTGTAATTTAAAAATATATATGATTTTCAAAAAAGTTCTACTGTTTTATACACTGTTAAACCAATTTACCGAGTTTTTTTAGTTAGTAAGTGATGGTTTTAATAACTTCGTAGAAAACAAAAGAATGAGTTTTGAATATGCCACAGAAGCCTGCAACTAAGTATTGAAATTGAAGCCGCGGAAGCGGCCACGCAAGGCCAAGGAAACAAAAATCCCGACATACAGACAGATAACAATATCGAAGATAAGCACAAACTTAGCATGCAACTGTCTGCTTAAGTAACCGAAGTTACAGAACAATGAGCTATTGAAATCACATAACATAACAAAAAGGAAAGACGTAAAGCCAGAGTGAAAATGACAAATGGCTTGCTCATTACTCTTGTTAAATAACAATGTCGCTTCTAGAGCCTTTCCGTCATTCTATTGTAGTGATTCATGTCAAGATGCTTTTGCTGTCGCAACTATAATATTCGCATACAGATACTTTCAGTGTTTTAGTTTTAGACAGACACATGGCTAGGCACAGACACTGGCTCGTTATGCCTAATGGAATAAAGTCATAGGCAAAATGTTTTACATGAGAAGTTAAACGTTCCGTTAACAAATTCTCGGCCTGCAGGGTCAACGACTTCCGATCCCTCGTGGCGTGGTGGATATTGGATATTGGTTCGAGCCAGATATACATAACACAAGGTAGCAGTGCTTGATGATTCTTTCAATGTGTATTACGACTAAATCAACTTGTTTTTACGAGGCCTATTATATTTGACCTGGTCTAACAATTGTCAGAGAATTCCTATTGAAGTTAATTTTTTTGTAGATTGGGTCATTTTGTGGTGGTAAGTACTGAGCTATTGGCGTCTGAAATTAATGAGTATATTAAATTGAATTGAAATTGACCACTTACTTAAACACGATCAGCCCCCAGTTATCAGCCGGCTTCACTCCCTGATAGTGCGGTAATGCCACGATGTCCAGCCTCTTCAAAGGTAATGGCACTCTCCATAGTTGAGCGATCTCGCCAAACACGCGTTTGACCTTTTCTGTGACGCCTTTCAATGCCGGCAGGTATTCTGACCGAGCCCAGACACGGAGTTCTAAGGAATACATACAACGAAATATATGATAAACATAGATATTTTAATGTAAGTAGGTAATCGTCACAGAATAGTAATTCTCTAAGCTAATGTAAACGTCGTAAAATTGTACCATCATTGGAGTGAAGTTTACATTACATACATACGTTTATACGTTTACGTTACATTATTTAAAAGCTCATCTATCATCTTAAATCACTCACTTATATAAATATATTTATTATAAATTTTATTTATGTGTCTAATATTAATTATAATTTGTGTAAATAATATGTAATAATATAATAGTATAATTTTGTATTGATAAATAATTTAAGTTAGATTTATATTTATTGTAATTTGTTGTTTTGTATATTTTCTTGTAAAACTTTGGTATTTCTATTTATTTCTTTTAGTCCTTTATAAGGTGTTTTTGATGCACGCCTACCATTTGTTCCAACCTGGTGGATGACTGGTAGAAAATGTTTAGCATTAAGTCCTCCAATTGTACATATCTACTTAATTTGTAAGTGTGCAATAAAGTATAAAAATAATTAAATTAAGATTATTTGTTACCGGTGAAAAACAAGTTTAGTATTTGCTTACGAATATTGTTTCCAATATCATCTCTATAATAGATAGTGTCATTCAACTGCTCCAAATCAGCGATAACAAGCCCCAACGTGAATGTGGACATAGGGGGAGTTCTTTCGAAATAATCCTTAACGGCATCTGGTTCGCCAGTTCTGTAAAGCAACAAAATATGTGTTACGATGTATCATGATATAGTGATTTATTCTGGCGCCTCTCAAAAAAGCACTCAGATCGACTTCAAGAGCTTTCTCTTTTCTCTTCTAGCAGACCGATTTTCCAATTTAATGATCTTCACGGTCAGTGGTCACAAAACGGCTACAAAAAAGATCAAAAGATACTCACATGTTTTCAGTTCGAGCGACGGGAGTGTTGCTCAAGGCCAACATATTCCGAGGTCGCACTACGCTCAGCTCAAACGGGGTCTTGTAACCAGGCTCGTCAAAGCACGGGAACATTCGTCGAGCATTGTTCGGCCGCAGTTGTGTCGCAGCTAGACTCCTAGTCAACGAAAAAAGAAAACAAGTAAAATGCGTAAAAAGAAACTGCGATAATTGTGTTGGTCCATTTGAAAGTAGACACTGCTGAATACAGGTTCCAATTTTAAAAGATTTTAACAAGTCATAAGCGTTATTGCTGGAAGAGAAGTGTGAGAATTTCAAAACGCACACAAAAATTTAGTATGAAGTAAAAATTCATCATAAATTCGCGCAAATTTTGCCCTTCTCCATTTCACATTCCCAATGTCACCACGGCTGTACTCTTTGACAGACCAAAAGCATGGGATGCTCTTGTTGGGTCTCACTTGTCACATGTTGAAATTTTGCCGAATGAGCCAAAGGAACTCGTCGGGGTGTCTCAACAAAAGAGTACAGCGAGGGTCAAGCATCAAGGAAAAGTAACCTTTGGAGTATCTTCATGACCGGCATTGTACCCCACCTTTCCACCTCCTCCTCTGTAGTGTAAGTAGACGTGAAGAACGCTTCAGTATTCTCCGATTCCATGTTTCCATTAAAACTTAGCTCCAAGAATCCGGTAGAACTTTTTGGAACCGATTTTTCAAGATAAAGCGTCGCTATAGGCTTTTTAGTGTCCATTAACACCTTTGTTACTTTTATTTTCTGCTGTTCATTTCTGGAAGCACACAATATTTATGTTTGTATGTTTTTTCATTTCCACAAAGGTTTTCTTATATTTATTTAACGTGACTTAATATTTTCGAAAAAACTTTGTTTTTATACAAGGTTACGTTACGCATATAGAATGTACTAAACAGAAAGGAGGTCATTTTGCTCATTATTATACACAACTTTTACTAAAGGACGAACCCTGAAATCACAAAAAAAAATCTGCTGTCCCATAGAAAACATTAATTGACACTCGAAAAAATGTATGGAAGAGCTAATTATTTGATCTCATAGTAAAAGTTGTTCATAATGATGAGTACAATGACCTCCGTTCGGCTAAGTACAGTCTATATGCGTAACCCTGTAGTAGCTAATTCATATAAACTAGTAACATTTTGATATCACAGTATCTATTCAACAGACTTAATTAAATTGGCACCTGAAATCAGATAAAAATCTGAAAACTCGCAATTTTCCATTGCACGGCATTCAATTCCCTAGCGGAAGCACATCCATCAAAATACTCACGTATCCGAGCGATGATGGCCCGGAAAGTGAGCTTTGACCTCCGAATCGCTGATTTCGATTTCATGCGCGCAGTGAATGCTGATTTCATCAGCATCCTTCAGCCAGGTCACGTTGATCCTCACGTGGCCTTTGAAGATCCCGTCTTCGAGGTAAGGTTCCAGCTCCAAGCGGTATCCTGTCGGCTCGACAACTTTATCCAAGCGGCTCTCCATGGATAACCCATGGGCATTGTTCAGGTCTATACTGCGAGTCTTAATTATGTGATACGCTGATTTCTACAACAAAATATTCTTCACTATCACTATCACTACATAGTATAAAACAAAGTCGCTTCCCGCTGTCTGTCCGTCCCTATGTATGCTTAGATCTATAAAACTACGGAATGGATTTTGATGCGGTTTTCACCATTAGTTAGATAATTTTTTACGGAAGGTTTATATATGTAACAAGCGCCCCGACCTGGTTTCGCACGTAAGTTACACCCGTGCGAAGCCGGGCGGGCGGGTCGCTAGTTATAAAATAAGTGACAATCAACGGATCTGGTCCCCTGATTCATCACTGACAACCTTTCATGTTCCCACTGCTTCACAAGGCTTCTCTCAAAGAGAGAGATGATGGGCCATAATCCACCATGCTGGCTTAGTGCATTTTTGAGGTTTTTGGACATGTCCGGACCCGGTATCCTATCGCTTTTTCCTTCACTGTTTTTGAGCGACGGCATCGAAACTACATAATTTATTAAATAAATCATTGGTGCATGACATGAGGATCGAACCGGGTGCCATCAGATTGTAAAGCGCACATGCTACCGGTCGGTCATAATAATTGCCTATGAACAACAAAATATAATCTCACATTGTCACAAGACATTGGATATCTTAATTCTTTTCACTTTTCATTTAAAGCAATTAGGGTGATTGCTATTGGGTGACCTGGAAATCAAAATCGTAAGAGTACCTAAAGTACAGTTATTATTAAAGTGCCGATTCGGGTAACAAATATTGCCAGATTCGAGGTCTTTTAAAGGTATATATGTTTCAATTTGTTAGTGCGTCAGACCCGAGAGGAAAGCGTCGTTTGGCATAGTAGGGTCATGTTGAGGGGCTCAATTGCCCATTCCGACCCTACTTACCATAATGGGTACCTACTACCTACCATGTAGGTTGCGTGAAAAACCACGATAGCGGGGATTTTGGTATGAACTACCTACATTTTATAATGGAAGAAATAATAAAACTATGAAATATTTTATGTAAATAGTTGAAAACCGTTTAGTTTTTTTTTTTTATCTACACGAGTAGTATTAAAATTATACTGCAAAATATGACACTCTGGGAATGAAAATTAATCTTACGACAGGGTCAAGTGCTGCTATTGGAGATTATGACATTATAATAGGTATTTAATAAATCAAAGTATGTACCATTGCTATCTATGCACTTTTACCATTTCTTACGTACTTAGTTCATTGATTTCTTTGCTAAAGGAATTGTGGGACCGATAATCATCATCGCATAACATCAGGCGTGATGGCGGTGAAAAGCAAGCAAGTCACTCATTTAAAAAAAAACTTTGAAGGCGGTTGGGACTGCTTCATCGACACTGATTTCTTTCTTTGCAGAAAGTTGACTAAATTCCGGAAAAAGTGGTAATCTATTGGATCAAGGTCCGGGGCGTATAGTGGGTGTCGGAGACATTTCAATCGCAACTCATCAAAGCGACCTTCTATCGTGCAGTGTGTGGTCTAGCGTTGTTATAAAGCTGTAGTGGGCTAGAGCAATTGACCACCATCGGAATGCGCCTAATTCCAGAAGCAAAAAAACAGATTTCACCCGCGCGCCTTGCATCGCCCAACTAGCTTTTCTGGGATTTCCTGGAAAATATATAGAATGCCTATATAGGTATTGTTGGTGCTAAGAAATACATATCATAACTCTTCTTTGGTTTTGTTTTTCTATTGGCGGAAACTTGTAATTGGCCCAGTCAGCTAATAATTTTTTTTCTGACGGCACCCGGTTCGATCCTCAGCCTTACACCAATGACTAACTTATTTAGTACTAGCTGACCTGACAGACGTTGTCCTGTCTTAGAACTGTCAAACACGCAAAGTCAAAATTGTAAATCTTATTTTTTTACACCTTGGGTTACATTATTGGAGTTTTAGTAAGAATCCCTATTTAAAAAAAATATATAATATAGCCTATGTTAACCGGGGATAGAGTAGCTTCCCAACAGTGAAGGAATTTTTCAAATCGGTTCAGTAGTTTCGGAGCCTATTCAATGCAAACAAACAAACAAACAATCAAATCTTTCCTCTTTATAATATTAGTATAGACTAGCAGACCTGACAGACGTTGTCCTGTCTTAGAAATGTCAAACACGCAAAATCAAAATTGAAAATCTTATTTTTTACACCTTGGGTTACATTATTGGAGTTTTAGTAAGGATCCCTATTTTTTTTGAAAATATAATATAGCCTATCTTACCCGGGGATAGCGTAGCTTCCCAACAGTGAAAGAATTTTTCAAATCGGTTCTGTAGTTTCGGAGCCTATTCAATGCAAACAAACAAACAAAGAATCAAATTTTTCCTCTTTATAATATTAGTATAGATATACTTAAATAAATTATGTGCATTTTTGAAGCCATAGCTCAACAACCGTGAAGGAAACATCGTGAGGAAACCAGTATGTCCAAGAACATCAAAGTTCAAGAACATATGACATTCACCAACATGCACTGGGCCAGCATGGTGGATTAGATCCCTATCTCTCTCTCTCTCTTTCTTGTTCTCTCTCTCTCTCTCTCTCTCTCTCTCTCTCTCTCTCTCTCTTTCTGAGAGAGCAGTGGAAACATGATAGGCTGAAATGTTGAAAAGAACGGCAAACAAGCATGCGGTCTGCTAGAAACCTCCGCTAGAACACCTGCAACACAAGCGAAGTTGCAAAGAAACTTACGAAAACAAAACAATAGACAGATAAGGGCAGGTTGGATACCTATCCAATCTACGTTCTTTTACAGCACGTACATCCAGTCTGTTCTTTTCAACAGACTTCAAATTAGTTATTTATGATACAAGTGCGGAAAGTTGGTTATTACAAACGAGTAGACGAATGTAAGCCCGAGACGAAGTCGAGGGCTTACCATAGTCACGAGTTTGTAATAACCAATCCGCACGTGTGCCATACAACGTTTTACAACACATTTGCGAGAAAAAAACAAAAAATGGAAATTAAAAAAATACCGTAAGTTACACGCACGGTGCTATACAACGGAGCGTGCGGACAAATTCATTACCACACGCTCCGTTGTATGATGCGTTTCATTACAAAACAAACATTATGTTTTTTAATGCCAAATCACCAAAAGTAGACAGTGTTGCGGTAGATGTGGGAGCTTCTACTTTGTATAGTACAAATATTGTTAAACTGTTAGGTTTTGAGCTCGACTCAAC
Organism: Agriopis aurantiaria; assembly: GCA_914767915.1. Classification (NCBI taxonomy): domain Eukaryota; kingdom Metazoa; phylum Arthropoda; class Insecta; order Lepidoptera; family Geometridae; genus Agriopis; species Agriopis aurantiaria. The sequence goes on along the minus strand of OU611991.1, from coordinate 3,754,278 downwards.
TTTGACATGGAAAGGCCATATAGATGCTACATGTAAGAAAATGTCTAAAGGAATTTTTGCGCTTAAACAATTAAAACACATAACAACCCCCGACTATCTTATAGAAACTTACTACGCTTACATTCATTCGATTATGTCGTATGGAATTATCATGTGGGGAAGTGCAACAGACTATGAGCGAATTTTGAAAATGCAGAAACGTGCCATTAGAGTCCTAGTAAATGGAAAATATAAGGAATCATGCCGAAAACACTTTAAAGACTTAAAAATCCTGACATCGGTTTCTCTTTATATTTATGAAATTCTAAAGTATGCTCGACATAATCTAAATGAGTACAAACGTCATGTAACTAACAGCATAAGACCTTGTAAAATGAGAATATATTTAGAGCCAATACATTACACACTGGGTATGTCCAAAAGAATCCCGATCATAAGAGGCCGGCAACTATATAACAAACTTCCAGAAGCGATACAAACACTGACGAGTGACACCGTTTTTCTTAATAAAGTCAGACTCCTGTTGCTGGACAAGACGGTTTACACAATAAAAGAATTCTTAGACAATGACTACGGATAATAATTTATGTTGATATTTATGGAGTTCTGTACCTACCTATTTGATTGTAAATTGTAAATAATGCCCCTATACAGCAGGTTTAATAATTATATAATAGGGTGTTAAGTTTTTCCTATTAATTTGAATGTGAAACAATTATTATGAACAACAATGTTTAATATGAATTTAAGTGAATTGTATTTTGTTCTTGACGAGACATAGCGTGCACCACATGGGTATTATTGCTTTTAGGCAATAGTATTTAAGAGTGTTCGTTGTTTGAATAAATTATCTTATCTTATCTTATCTTACAGCACTCTCCGTTGTATGATCCGAAATGTTTAACTTTCGAAAGATGTATTCAGTTATCGTAAGTGCACTTTTTGAGCAAATGTGTTGTAAAATTAATTTCTTTTTTTGTGTACCGATAATATCTCTGCCGATTATGAAACTATTTTTTTCATTAAATACGTTATATACATAATGCTATATACATAGCCAGTGGATGCAAAAGGCAGGCTGTCGTTCAGTGTGGAGGTTAAAGGGGAAGGCCTATGTTCAGCAGTTGACGTCTTATGGCTGATTATGATGATGATGATGATATATTAAATCACATTTAAATTTGAATATATCAATCTACCTCTAAGGGTGGATAATTTGGGTATGAATCCCATTTTTAACTTCCCATGAAATCAGTTTTTTTATGTAGGAAATTAATTAATTCGTTTTTGTCCACGTATGTAAACAAATATGGCGGACAGACGACCAATAACAATCACTAGCGAGGAAATCAGACAGCGGCGGATCCAGGATTTCATTTGGGGGGGGAGGGCATTCTGGATTTCATTTTGGGGAGGGCCATTCTGACAAGGTTCGAAGGATTCAAATCGAAAAATTGATTCGAATGTATGGAATTTCTAGGTGTTGTAGGTGGTGGTGTAGGGCATACCCCCCCCCCCCCCCCCTCTGGTTCCGCCAATGAAATTAGAGCTGTCATTGGTAAAAAAACGCCATGTTTGTTTACATGATTGGATATCTATAAATACAATACAATAGCCATTTACTCCGAATAAGATTTTAAAGTAAATTATTTATACAGTTTTATAAAATGTCTCTTAGTTCGGTGTGCCTTTTGGCATAGGCCTGACCCAACTGTCTCCATTGCTGTCATCTAAAAATAGCAGACTGTTAATATTGTCCATGGACGTGGAGAACGTCCTTGGTCTAATACATCACGTTAAATGATACGAGGGAGGATGCGAGATAGATTTTTAATCATGTCAAAAATAACAAGCTGTAGTCACAGGGTCTCTACTGCAGGTCTAATGACTTTTTACAGGAAGTTAGATAAAGATAAATTCAGTGAAATATTTGTCACTTTTTATCATGTTTTGCCTAGTTTGTACGCGTACAAATCTAATCAAAAAGTATTAATTAAATTAACTGTTGAAACAATTTCAACAGTTAAGATACGATGTTTTTAATTTAAATATTTAACAGATAGACATTACCATAATGGTATGACTGACAAATTGACCTACTGCAGTCATTACTAAAATGTATAATTTATAAAATCACAAACTATAATTAAAAAAGCTATTCCAACATTATTCAATTATAATAGCAATTTTTAAGGTAATCAATTAAAGTTTTTAGTGGGGTTTATTTTACATTTGCGTGATAAATATTTTTATGATACTCCATTCAATCCATTAAACCTTATCCATTTAATCTTCAAATAGTGAATACAAACACATGGTTGGAAAGATGAAAAATTGCTAAAACAACATATTATTGCATGTGTCGGTTACTTTTTGTATTATATTTTTAATGCAATAATCTGGCTATAATAACAACAAACTCGGTGGCTATACAAAAATTTTATCGAAATGAAAGAGTTTGATCTATTAAGTTCTGTTTTGAGGTAAAAAATACTACAAACATACTAGAAAACATCTTTAATGCAGGCAAAACTGATGATATTTTTTGGTTGTATTAGTAATTTTTGCGCGCCTATGCTACGTGAAACAAATTACATATTTATAATATTTTTTGCTACGTGTTTGCCACTATAAATGTACGAACTCGCGCTTAAATCCGCCATGTCAACCTTTTTAGAAAGTTTCGTCTAATGAGCTTCTCATTGTTTTTTAACTAATTTCAACATATAAATATGCTGAAAGTTCTGGAAAAAATGCTATTGCCTCGTAGGTATGGTAAACTGCACTATTCATCACATTCTAGGCCCTTACTAAGCTCGTGTCGCAAATGCCACCCTCGTTAAAAACCTGTTCGTTTACCCCCACGTAAAGTAATACACTATTTGGCTTGTGTTAGCGTTGAAGTTTTACTACAAACAAATAACATTTTCATCTCAGTCATCATCATCATCATCATCAGCCTTTTAACAGTCCACTGCTGGACTTTTAGCCTACCCCCGAAAAGGTGATTGGGCTATTTCCACCACGCTGGCCCAGTGCGGGTTAGTGGATTCACATACGCCACTGAATTTCTTCTCCGTACGTATGCAGGTTTTCTCACGATGTTTTCCTTCACCGAAAAGCCAGTGGTATGAAAATCCGTACATAAACTCCAAAGAGCTTATTGGTACGGGCCCGAGGTTTGAACCCGCGACCTCACGCTTTCAAGTCTAGCGGTCACCAAAATAAACTACCACGGCATTCATTTCAGTTGGTTCAGTTAGGTAGATGAACACTTGGCACCTCACATACCTATATCCAGGTCTGTGTGGCACCTTGATCAACAGGGCTAAAGAGGTTAACAAAATAATATAACAGGGCTATGTCGTAAGGCTATAAAGGTTATTATTCTTTCATGATAGGCTTACGTTCGTCCACATCTTGCCTTCGCGAGAGATACTGGGATAGAGGACACTTACCTAGAAGGATTCTATATGTATAATATTTATTATGCTTGCAAAATAGATGATAAATGATAAATTTAAAACTGTTGTCTTACCTTATCCGGTGGGAGTGAAAGAGCTTGACTGAGGCACAGGCATATGATGACCGACGCTAGGAGCGACATGGCTATTATTTGGGCCTGAAAGAAATTAATAGCTTTTACTTGGGCAAGTATGGGTACATAATACATATACTGGTAAATAGAAATTAGTTACCTACCTAAACGAAAATCAAACAACACTTTTTTATTTTACCAGTAGGGACAAATTCATGGCACAATAACGAGGGAGAACACACCACAATAATTATATACCTACCTTTCCTCTTTTTAACAGACTTCAAAAAAGGAGGGGGGGTTCTCAATTAGTTTTTTTTAATGTTTGTTACCTCATTATGAACCGTTTTATTTTTATTGAAAGGATATACCAACTTTCAGTTTAGTTTCATGGACATTTTATTAAAATCGGTTTAGTAGTTTGGCTTTCAATCAAAATAACCGGAAAATTCAGTTACTTGGATGACAATGTTATGTCATCCAGAAGTAGCCAAAATAGCGTATTTAAATTAAATCCAAATTAGTAATTATGTGTTAGTTATTTTTTTGTAATTTTTAATTATTTCTTTACCTTTCTGTAAAATCCTTATTAATACACTATTTGGAGGCAGTATTCCCAATATTGTTATCGAAAAACAAAATAATGTTGAGGTAATAAATGTAGTACTTACGTAAGGTTTGGCTGCCAGCACGCCACTGCCCTGAGGTCCCCACGGACCCGCCAATTGACTCCAGGATATAACTAATTTACTCGTCGACACGCTGAGATTGCCAACTCATATTAGCACTAATATTATTTACTCTGTACTGATGGAAGAAACAATGTAATCCTGAAGGAGCTAATATCACAAGAAGACTCTCGAGCAACTATACTTTTATAGACTGGTATATACTTACAGTACTTTAAAAACATCGCCCGTAACCCTTATGACTACCTGGAAAAACTTAGCATCATTATCAGCCTTTCATATTCCCACTGCTGGGACATAGGCCTTCTCTCAGAGAGATGGTCCTTTGAGGATGGGCCCTTATGAATGAATGACACTAAAGAAACACGATCTAATTCCCTCCTGCCCATTTTTATATCGGACTGCCAGAGCAGGCACGAAAAATCATCACCGCTTCGATATTCTGAAAACCTGTACGATGCGCTTTGATTCCATGGTAACGGTGCATGTAACTGCGCCGAAATATCGGGAGCTCATTCCACAACCTTACCACGGTAAATATCCCGTAAATAATCATAGAACTTTATTGGTAACTTGTTCTGGATAATAATTTTACCTGTATCATAACCACGCTGCCTACGTCCATTTTTTTTCAGTAGTTTGTGTTTGTACATGCAGTGCCTAATATTATTAACCCCCAAAGACGCAAGAATAGGGGTGTTAGAAGTTTAACGTAGGTATGCATTTTGTGTCTATGTGGCATCGTAGCTCCCAAACGGATGAAACATTTTAGTTTTTTTTAGTTTAGTTTGTAAGGATTCTTGATTGAAGAGTTTTTAGTTATGATTCATATGATCTATTCAGCGGTTTGAAGATAAACTCCTACATCAGGGGGTTTTATTTATTTTCAGTTTATACTTGTTCTGTGATGTTGTTTTTAGGAGGTTATCAATTCGACTGTATGTTTTTTTTTTTTTGTATATGTGTTACACGATTACTCCGCCAATATAGAATGGTTTTTGATGAACTCTTTTTTATTAGGTAGGCCATAAATCATAGGTGGTCCCATATTTTTTTACCGTTATTGATTTGGCGGTTTCTGAAATATCTACATAAACATCCGTAGGTTACTTTTGCTTTGGCTGGCATCGACTCCAAAAATAACTGATTATAAATTGTAAATAGGTAAGGAGGTATATTTATAATGTATCAATAATTTCGTTGATTGTCCTCTAGTGCTCATTGCTTTGAAGTAATTTTAATATTATTTTATACTTTTTAGTTTAAGTTTGTAAATGTAGGTATAATAATGAAGTCGGTTCTTGTTTTTTTCCCTAAAAATTTACTTTTACGGCTGTTGACTGTACCTTAGAATGATGACACAAAAGACATCGTCATATGGTTGTTGTATCATGAACTAGTGACCTTACGTAGCCTCGTGAAAATAACTATTTGATTAGAAAACGATTTTATGTATTAAGGCGAAAGGTAAGCTAAAGTGGCGCCCTCATAAAAAAAATAATAGGCTTAGAATAACTACACAAAAAAACCAAGTACATTCGCAAAATTTAAGCCATTCAAATGGTGTCATATATGGCTCCAAAAAAATATAAAAATTTTACTATGGCAATTTGCGCGGTGAAATCGTACCACAACAGAAAAGCAGCATAAGAGTTATGGTGTGACATTCCACAGGTAATCCATTAATTTTCTTGCTTAAATCGTTTAAAATACCAATCGAAACGTAAGCTACAAAGCGAATTTGTAGCTTACGTTTTGAGAAGGCGTTGTTTGGAAACTTACCTTGTCTGTGTAGTTAATCTAAGATAATAGGTATAAGATAAGTAAATAAAAATTCGACACCTTCAGATTATCGAGAAGTTAATCAAGTTTTTGAACTGTTATTTCTAGTATTATAATGTATTGCATAATTATATTATGTTATAAAACGCAGATTAGCCAAAAACGGCCGTTTTGGCGGTACTGAGATGTATAACTATATGATACTTTATGTTTTAAATGTTTATCTAGACTTATCACGCATTATTTTATTTAGGAAGAAATAGGTGCCTTACGCTTGACGTTTCTATGACACACAACACTGACTGTATCGGTAAATGTCCTAGTACCTACACCGCGGTTTGTACTACGCGGTGTGCTTACTATGGGATTCCACAACGCCGCTAACTCCCGGTTGATATTACGATGTTTTCTAATTTCAACCGCTTCACGAACCATCAATAACAAGCAACCAAAAATAATGTCGTTCAGTGGAGAGGACCTTCGGATCGTGGAGCTCGATCCAGCGACCAGATCCGGCCGTAAGCAAATGTTCTGCAATGACGTCTGGCGTCGCGACGTCTGGCGATTGTTGACGGCCGCGACATGTGTTCAAATCGCGAAAGTTTAATAAACTGGCCAAGTGCGAGTTGGGCTCGCACACTGAGGGTTCCATACCACCTCAAAATTCAATAACGAAATTACCTGTTATAACTTGGTAAAGAACAGAAACACTTGCAATCCTTGGACTCGCACTTGGAGATTATTTATTATTTGTTGTTATACTTTAGAGTGTATACTATAATCGTGCCAATTTAAGTTTGACGCTTATACGTATTACCGTTTTTACATTAGATTAGAGCTAATACAAAAGTACGTAAAAAATACGTTTGTTGTATCGGGAGCCCCCGGTCGTTTTTACTTTTTGACTATTTTATTATTTGTTAGTTAATCCAATGTAACGTTATATTCTGTGAAAATTCAACTGGCTATTTATTACGGTTCGAAAGATACAGTCGTTTAACGGTAGGACAGACAGACGGACAGACAGACATCGTAGGCTTATTAATAGGGTGCGGTTTTTATCCTTTGAGTACGGAACCTTAAAAGCATGTAACTCATCTAAGTAAATAGTGACAAATTCTATACCTACTCTAATACATTTTTGTAAAATATCTGGTAACTTATAAGATGCCACTTGGAGATAGCTCATCACTGACCTCATCACATGATCACAACGATCATCCTACTTCCTACTAATATTATAAACGCGAAAGTTTGTATGTATGGATGTTTGTTCCTCTTTCACGCTACAACGGAACAACGGATCGACCTGATTTTTGCATGGGTATAGTTCAAGAGCCAGAGAGTGACATAATATGCTACTTTTCACCATCATCATCACCATTTTTCATCATTACCGCGGGGCGTAGCTAGTCGTTTATATAAAAGAAGGTAAATGTCAATATGAAAGCGTAATAGCGTATGCAACATCTGGTATTGGTATTTGGCCAATATAGGGTTCCGTGACAGTAACCTATCTACTGATAAGTGAGATTTTACTCCCGCCCCCCGGTGTAACTATAAAAATCTATTAGGTACTATTATTAGCCGATTGCCCCAGAAGGTATATGTGAGTAACGTCTAATCTGCGTAGGTATAAAAATAACAGATTTTGTTGCTTTGTTTATTTCTGTAACCTAAGCATTTTTACAGATTTTTGAGTGCAAACGACCTTCCTCGCGTGAACCTTAGATAAACCATCGAAAGAAAAAAACTTGTTGTTATTGTTCTGGCATGAATATTATACTCTAATAATGGTGGCGTAGCACAGTTTAAATAGGTATTACTAGTACGGGTGCCAGCCAGATCAAGACACAAAAAAAAATATCTTTATATTAAGTCCAGTTCGATTGCTTTTTAACAATATTTTTTGTTAAAAAGCAATTTGTTTTTTGTTAATTTTTTAAGAATTATTAAATTCAAACATTTCAAACTGGAACAAGTAGCTTACTTACCTGCATTCTGGCAAATATATTACCCAGAATGCAGGTAAGTAGGTAAAGTAATGTAAATAAGTACTATTATAACCTATCGGTTATAAGACCGATAAGCCATAAGACGTCCACTGCTGGACATAGGCCTCGCTATCGATTTCCAGAAGGGCTGGTGCCAAAGGGCTTTTACCATACCTACAAAGAAATTTCAGATATTTACATGAAATTTATATATTCATATTATTTTAAGTCAAAATTGTTTAAAACAGAATACCTCCTTAGATGAAAATGTTTAAAAAGGTTACCAAGGCGGATAAGGTCATGAGTTCTTATCTAATTTTCAGCTCTGCACGGCTTGTACATTCGTCGTGACAAATAAATATAGGCAAAGATTATTATATAGGTAATAATAATTGTTTCACATAGTAGCGCCTAAGATTAGCGCGCAAAAATTACTTAGGCACAAAAAACAAAAAAACAAATCATTTTTCAATTATTTCTGATCTTAAACAGTAGAAGATCAAACTCTTTCACCTACTATAGATAAATATACCTACTATACTAGAACACCTACCTATATAGCACCATAGAGTAGGTATGTGTGAGCCCTAAACAATAATAAAAAAAATATTAACAAATAAAAAAAGGTTGGCAGAGGCACTTAGTTAAAGTTATCTGTGATAGCACCATATTAAATAATTATGTGTTTTGGTTTTTTTTTCGACCACGATTCTTCTTCCTTCTACATAATGTTGGATAAAAGCCTTGTTATCACTTTTCAAAGATAAATTGAACCTATTTTCGGGTGAGAGGTAAAATCAAAAGGGTATAAACTCATTTCATTGGTGGTTGTTCTAATATTGAATTCCGCTTATGTATTAGTTTTATAAGTCTACACTTCTATGAAAAGAATGAACGTGTTTGCCACTTGACTAATTATAGAATGCACGGAACCATTTCACATAAATAGCGTTCGCGCCTATCGATATCTTTATTAGCGCAGCGTTCTCGCAATAAAACGTATACTGCCAGTAAAATACTTTTCAGTATCAGCTTACATTGTTGGACTACATTCGGACAATATTGTTTGTAAGATCTGACGTCGGTTTAAATCGGACCGTATTGTTTGCTTCGACCAAAATTTTTGGTCGAAGATTGTTTGTTGGATTTGTTTGTTCGCATCGCGTCGGTTTAATTCAAAGATAGCAGTTATTACGCACACTAGTTATATCATCATTAATTTAATTCAACTATTTTGAAAAACAAATAGATATCCCTATAATGATAGCCTATTATTTTATTTTTTTAAATGTAGCTGGTATATGTGTTCTGTAGCACAGAACACATATACCAGAGGTGATGTAGTCATACGGGAAGCACGCATGGAACTTAGATCAGGGGCCTTACGGACAACTGCTATTACAGGCACCTAATCCGCTCAGTTGGAAAATCACGCGACCGCAAACCTTATCGCGCCCAGATACAGTTTGCGGTCGCGTGATTTTCCAACTGAGCGGATTAGGTGCCTGTAATAGCAGTTGTCCGTAAAACCCCAGGTACTTTATATTTGTCAAAGACATGGAAAAGCTAATCCTACAGAAATGGGCCATGAGCTGCCATTCGTAGGACTTAACGTTCCCTAATATTACTAATACTTTTTGACCTTAGCGGAAGGTGTGCCCCTACACAATCGCTTAAAACAGATAGCCATAAGGCCCCAGGGCATTCCACTCCAAATCCATTCAGCCATCACGGTGTCTGTTTCTTTTTAGATGTCATCATCATCAGCCAGAAGACGACCAACTGCTGAACATAGGCCTCCCCCTTTAACCTCCACACCGAACGACAGCCTGAGTTTTGTATCCACTGGATACCAGCGACTCTCACTCTTTTTAGATGTCCAACAATGTAAACAAACATGATGTGCCTCGACTAATGACAGCTCTAAAGTTCCTTGCCAGTAATCATCATTGGCCCTTGTCCGCCATGTTTGTTTACATAATCGGAGACCTAAAAAACCAGAATGAACAAACTTCCACATTTAGGTATAAGTTATTTTATTTATTTAACAAAATCTACATCTCTCAAAATTTATAGGTAAACTTACAGCCAATAATGGATTTACAAGATAAACTTACATCCAATAACTGATTTACAACTATTAGGTATACCTACCTACCTAATTATTCTCAGTCCAAGCATTTGTTTGGTCTGACAGCTGCAATAACACTTTTTTAAGCTATCACGGTTGTTTAATAAAGTTATATGATTATTTACGGGATATTTACCGTGGCAAGGTTGTGGAATGAGCTTCAGATATGTCAGGGCAGTTACATGCACCATGTTCACGGGTAGACTGAAGAATGCGGGTGGCTTAGATCAGGTATGACGTCTATGGCGGGTGGTTGGTTTGGATTTGCCTAAACCTCAAGCTAGTATCGGAAAATGTATGTCAAAAACGGTACGGTACGGGGTACGGTAAACAATGACATATATATTCTTACTAGTTCTACAAACACACACTTCAATATTGAGCGGCACAGAACTGCAAAGCAAACGAGATTATCACAATATCATCAAATGGACGACCTAGGGGGGTGTGGAGGTAAGAGCTAAAGGGGAAACTGTATTTAGTCATTTTATTTTGGTCGATAATAACAATCGTAATAACAATACCATTTCTTTTTCTGATGGACCTACGTACTTACCTGTTAGTGCGTGTCTTATTTCTATATCCGTACTGCTCGCTCCCCTGTCCCTAGCTGTTTTATATCCCTTCGCAGGTCCGTAATTTTTACGGACCTGCGTTGAAAATTTCTATGGCACGCCACGGGCGTGCGCTATAGTGTGAACACGCACTTACAGTATTACTTACGTTCAAAACCCTAGCAAAAGTGGACAGAAGTCGTGGTTTTCATTAAGCTTTTTATAATGTTCTTGCCGCTGGCAAAGCAAATAAATGCATGGATCAAGTTTAGTCTCGTTTTCGTGGCTCTATCATTATTACTATAGAACAGATGGCCGATGGGGCCGAAAGGTTTTGGAATGGAGACCACGGACCGGTAAGTGCAGCGTAGGCTACAAGATGGACAGACGACCTAAAAGAGACCGCAGGAAAACGCTGGATGCAGGCCACTTCCAACCGGCCCTTTTGGAGATCGATGGGGGAGGCCTATGTCCAGCAGTGGACGTCCTACGGCTGAAATGATGATGATGAATTATTATTATGATCGCCATGAAAATATGTAAAAACGCGAAACGCACGAGTAACGATTAGCAGACGCATGAGTCACATCTTCGCACAAATTGTCTATAGGGGATGGTGAACAGTAACCAAACTACGTCACTTCATTGTATACATCTCGCAAAGGTAATTCATACATAGATCGAATGGAATTACTGACTGGCCGAGAACGAAAACAGTGAGTCAAATTAGATACCGGACTACAATAGGCATTTCAAAAACAGTTCTCATAAGCATCTACCCACAATTTACATGTAGAACTTTTTTTTAACCTCTATATACGAGCTGGTAATATTCAAACGGTTGAACAGATTTTGTTGAAACATACCTCGATCAAGTAAATTTTCAAACAAAAAAATTAAATCAAAATCGGTTCAGCCGTTTTGGAGCTACGATGCTACAGACAGACACACATATGCACACCTTAACTAATAACACCCCTCTGTTTGCGTCTCGGGCAAAAAAATACAACTAAGTAAGTACCTACATATCAGAAAATTAGACGCTGAATTTTGAAGTCCCAGTACCTATGTCAAGATGCCAATCTATTCTCTAAGCGTCCAAAACCTATAGCCCAATAACATTCAAGTTCTTGCCCATGATGTACCTATATCCTACACTCTGTCTGCTTGCACACTACCTACTAATAGATACAAACTGCGAAGGAAATGTTCATTTTCTTGAGACTGCAATTTTTCAATGAAACCAACTTGCATTACCCCACTGTCGTAGGGACAATTTAGTAATAAATTGAACAAGGGAAAGGAACTAACCAGTTATAGATTAAATTACACGCTTATTTTTGAGACCTAGATTATCTATATTCAAGTTGAATTGGAGATTCAGCATCATTTTTTTTTTTATTTATTACATCAGTAGATAGTGTAGGCAGGTGAGTGAGCAATATACAGAAGCTAATCAATGTTTCACAAAGGTGGCCTCAACTCAGCACAATACCTACTGTTGAACAAACAGCGCTGATCTTCCGTTGAAGGCAAAATGAAGTGAAGCTGTGGTCAACTGTGCAAGTGAGGCTTTGACCAAGCCTCTGCTAGGTCGGGGTTTGGATTTATGTTAGACCGTGGCGGGAACAATTTATATACAGTTCATGCTCCACCATGTCTTTTCCCGTTGGCAAAAACTCTAAATAGAAATACCTTTTATACCTACCTATGTACTTACATAACAATCTATTTGATAATATAAGGTCATCTTGTAACGTACAATTTGACATTGCCCCTTTTGAAATGACATTGTATTGTTAAGTATTGTCGTTTATAATTTATGTAATTAATTTTGCATATACCTATACTACTCAATTAAAACATGGCGAGCAAAAAAAAGTAACAAACTGTATCAAAAATAAAAGTAACAAATAAAGTAACGCATGGTAACAATTTAAAAAGAATTTTTTTTTTTTTTTTTAAATGTACTTAGGTAATAGGTATCTAATGTTTTGTGAAATTGCGACCAGAACCACCAGAGGATGGGCAGCAGCATCACTTACTTACTTAGCAGCACTTACTGCAGTGAACGCTCTGCGATCTCCAAGCCGCCTGCCTGCCAACCGGGGAGATTACATAGGGGAAGGCCTATGTTCAGCAGTGGACGTCTTCTGGCTGATGATGAATGTTTTGTGAAGTACATTTTGTATTACAATTTGTAACATTATTGATGCAAATGGTCGATTGCCAGCCACAGGCTTGCCACAGGGTATAACTTTAGTGTGACTGTTTTTTCATCGATCTATATGTACTACGTACTTAACTTCTTTGGTTTTTTTCCATGTGTCCATTGCATGTTAAAATCAAATAATTACCTAATTACGTCTAGTCTTCTATGCTTCGTCGAGTGCGTCCGATGCCTCCATCTCGCTAGCCTATTCAAACGGGTAAACAGACTTCAAGTTCGAGTTCCAGTGATAACCGTAGCAAAAGACTAAGAAAGAGGGTAGATCGTTATGTCTGCACCTAACTTTAAACTCTAATTTAAACTGTTCGACCAACCACCCGCATTCTTCAGTCTTCCCGTGAACATGGTGCATGTAACTGCGCCGATAAATATCGGGAGCTCATTCCACAACCTTAAATTACCACAACTTACCACGGTAAATATCCCGTAAATAATCATAAAATTATAACTTTATTGTTTTCTAGTAACGAAACCAATGGTAACAATTTAACGATCAAAGAATGCCTGCGACAATAAAAAAGATGAAGGATTTTCTAAAATATAATTAAACTCTCCCCTATAAAATATAAGTAAATCCTCCCACAATAGATGGACCGACGGCATAGTGAGAGTCGCTGGCATCCAGTGGATGCAAAAGGCTGTCGTTCAGTGTGGAAGTTAAAGGGGGAAGCCTATGTTCAGCAGTGGACGTCTTCTGGCTAATGATGATGATGATGAAGTATAATCTAGAAGAAGAAAAAGTAAAAGATTAAAAGAAAAACTATAATAACCGTTCAATTCTTATCTCCGCCGGTAGTCGCGGAAAACATGGCATTATAATTTATTGGCAAGGTCGGTTAAAATTGCTATATACCGCCAGTTTTCTTAACCTATAACCGGTTTAAAAGATCTCCCGCCCTGTGCGGCTTCAGTTCATAGTTGAATGAAACTCGTAGCGGACCGCGTGTCTAGGATGGCTGGTCTCGATCATGTAAACTACGGCCACCATCAGTAGGAACGCGCGTGCATATCGCCGTAGATTCGAGTCGCGTGCAGAGCTCTTGAAGTTGGAAAATTTAAAATTCGAACGATACGCTTTTAATTTCAGTTTTTAGAGCTTGAGTTTTCTTAGCGGACAGTGATTTGTGGTTTGTAGATTCAGTTTTTTTACGTTTGTGCAACCTTTTTGGACTGAATTGACGGTAGGTTCATAACAATATTTACTTATATTGAATGTTTTTAGTATTTTATTCAATGTCAAGTACCTACCCATAACAATTACATAATTATATAGTGTAAAACAATGCCTTGTAAACTGTTTGTATTATATTTTAGGGCATGATTAGGACGATTTCTGTAGTTCTTGTTGTCCGAAGATTTCCTTATGTTATTTCCGTGGCAGCTGTTTTATTGAATTTCATTGAATGAGTCATCAGATTTGTTTTGTTTTTTTTTGCTTATCGCTTAGCATTCTTTAGAAAACGGTTTCCTTTAAATTTACCTATACCTAAATTATTTCGCTCGAAACTTTTCGTTTCTGAGAACGATTTAGTCGAGTTCTTGGACTAGCTAATCTACCCCATACCACCCCATACTTAAACACATTAAACTTATACTTAAATATATTATGTGCATCGATATAAACCCAAATAAACCAGCAGTGCAACTACCGTTCTTTATCGATCGTCAAATACAATAAAATGCCATTGAATTGTATAAAGATAGCCCGTCGGTCCAGTTGGTAGTGAACCTGCCTTTTGCGCCTTGGGCCTTGGGGGCGTGAGTTCGATTCCCACCTTGGACAAACATTCGTGTGATGAACATTTTCGTTTGTTCTATATCTGGGTGGTTATATCCATTTAAGTATGTATTTAAAAATATATATTTATGTATATCAGTCTACTGGCCCTTTTGGAGATCGATGGGGGAGGCCTATGTCCAGCAGTGGACGTCCTATGGATGAAATGATGATGATGATGATGATGATATCAGTCTCTGGCAGCCATATCACATCGCTTTGCTTAGTTTAGGGTCCGATGACCGTGGGTTCAAAAATGTCCCGAAAATGTTGTTATTTTTTTTATAGAGTTATTTTATTAACGTGGATAAGTCCGCGTTTTACCATCAACTCGTCTGTTGGTAAGCGACGATGTGGTCGAAGATGAAGCACGCTGACTTCAGAGCTCTGTTAAAATTGCATTTTATCAAATTTGATTATCTCAACTGTCGAATTTGACGATCGATAAAGAACGGTACTTGCACTGCAGGATAGTGCGAGTACCCAGAACAGAGGTAGTCGTAAGACCCTAGAACAAGGCCCCGATTCTACTAAAGAAATTGTTTTTAAATTGTACCTAATTGTTGCGATTTTAATTGTTAAATAATTGCCTCAATATTGACAGTTTTAAATATTTTTTTATACTAGAAAAATACAACCACTTAATATTATAACTATATATATATAGTAAATTATTAAAACGGTAAATTATGAGGCAATTATTTAAAAATTAAAATCGCAACAATTACAATTTAAAAACAATTGGTTTCAGGGCCCAGATCGGTTTCCATATAGAGTTATGAGCATAGACGTTTTACTATTTCTCAGATTATGAGATTGTAGTTGGCTAGTCGCCAGCTTCCAGTTAGAGCGTTCCGTTGGCTATCACTCATCACAGTTACTAATTACGGTAATTTTATACTAACCGTTGAAAAAAAATTATTTGGACCAGAGATAGCGCATTTGAACTACAATAGGCATGTGTCCTCATGTTTAATTTATTACAAATAACCGGCTTAGCGATGAATATAACTAAATACATTACACACATACCGAAAAAATAATTTAAATTGGCTGATAAATCTCTGAGATATGAGCGTTTAAAGTTTTAGGTGGTTCGTTTAAAGTTTTAGGTCTAACACACGCTTTCTCACAAAGCGTGTGTTAGTATAGCATTTGTATGGCGCTCCTGAGCCATAACGTCACGGCTCAGTATAGTGCGCTCTCTGTCTAGCATGAAATTTAAATGCTTATATCTTATTTATTTTTGAACTAATTTTAATTTTGTTTTTGTTGATGGGCTCTATTTATGATCACCTTTTTTATGAGGTAATAAAAAAATATTAGTCATCATGCCTATTGTATTTTTGGGTGTGTTGTTAGGATTTTTAAACTACAGCCCAGCAGCTGAGACAATGATAATAAACCGGCCAAGTGCGAGTCGGGCTCACGCACTGAGGGTTCCATCATCATCATCAGTCAGAAGACGACCACTGCTGAGCATAGGCCTCCCCCTTTAACCTCCACATTGAACGACAGCCTGCCTTTTGCATCCACTGGATGCCCGTGACTCTCACAATGTCGTCGGTCCATACCACCACAAAATACAATAATTATCAATTTTAAAAACTGACTTCAAAACGAGTAAGATAATGGCATTTCGATCAGGTGAAATTATAAAGAGGTCTTCCAGGTAAGGAATTACCCGTTATAATTTGGTAATGAACTAAAATTTGATACCGACTCACATTTGGCCATTATTTATTATTTTTGTTGTTCTAATTGAAAGTGGGTACTATAATCATGCCAAGCTTGACGCTTGTACGTATTACCGTTTTTACATTAGAGCTAATACAAAAATACGTTAAAAAATACGATTGTTGTATGGGGAACCCCCGTTCGTTTTTACTTCTTGACTTTTTTATTATTTCTTAGTTAATCCACCGTAACATTACATATTCTGTGAAAATTTCAACTGGTTATCTATTACGGTTCGAAAGATACAGCCGTTTAAAGGTAACGGACAGACGGACGATCAGACAGACAGACATCATAGGCTTAGTAATAGGGTCCCGTTTTTAGTCTTTAGGTACGGAACCCTAAAAATATTAATCTTTGGTTAAATTCATTATCTGTGTCAGACCGTATTGGATTGGAATACGTGATAAGCACACGTATTTCAATTCTCTAATTATTACATAGTAAGTA
Source organism: Agriopis aurantiaria (assembly GCA_914767915.1). Taxonomy (NCBI): domain Eukaryota; kingdom Metazoa; phylum Arthropoda; class Insecta; order Lepidoptera; family Geometridae; genus Agriopis; species Agriopis aurantiaria. The sequence goes on along the minus strand of OU611991.1, from coordinate 3,737,396 downwards.
ATCATCCACTTAATTAACTGATCACAAAACGTCCTTTATTCTCTGCTAGGCCTTTGTCTAAGGCTGTGTCGGCCTCTGATACGCCTTGTGCCCATAATTGTAAAGGAAAACAAAGCAATGTGGCGTGGGTCTCCATTGTCTTTGCCACTGTCTATATTTGTCACATAGGTACAATCCTGTAGACCAGGGGTCTACAAATTACGGCCCGCAGGCCAAATCCAGCCCGCCACTGCCATCAATCCGGCCCGCGACAGCTTAAGACTTGTAAGACAAGTCCATGTTATGGCCCTTGCAACATACCGAAAAAAATATTATGGCCCCAAGGCTTCAATGTTTGGAGACCCCTGCTATGGACTATGGATTAGTGATTAAAACAGCATTTGATGGAACAGTATTATCTCTACACTTGTTTATATATCTACTAGCGACCCGCCCCGGCTTCGCACAGGTGTAGTTTACGTGCGAAGCCGGGGCCGGTCACTAGTTAGTAGTTATATATAATAAACCTTCCGTGAAAAATTATCTAACTGATTGTGAAAACCGGATCAATATTCGTTGCGTGGTTTAGGAGGATTTAGCTGTCATACAGACAGACAGACGAGACTTTAATTTACACTACGTAGAGAATTGAAAATAATATTTAGGTAGCTAAGCTACCGGAACCGATGCGGTTCAAGGTATTTGGATTTTCAGGTATAAAACGAAAATATAAAGCAGAAATTTTCAAGACAATTATAAAACAAGTAAACCTCTTGGCATATTTTATATACTACGTGGTCACCGAGGCGGAGGCGGGTAAAAAAAATTAAACAATGGGTCACGTTCACGTAGTATGGGTAATTGGGTACGTTCCCTTAGAAGTTATGGAGTTGAGTGACAAACATACACACACAGTGGCGAATCCAGGATGTCTGATTGTGGGGGGGTGGATTAAGAGCTTGACACAGCTGAGGGTAGGCATAGTAGAATTATAGATTTGTCAGCGTGGACCCAGATACTTTAGGGGGAGAGGTTAAATCTCTCTCTCTCCCCCCCCCCCCCCCCCCCCCACCCCGCCTGGAACCGCTACTGCACACACTTATGTATTTATACTAGGTAGGTACTTATAATTATTATATTTTGTGCAGCTGCTGGTGATTTTACGTTTCACTGTGTTATCGGCCCGCATATACCTAATGTATGCGCACACGCATTGGACACGCCCCGCTGCGAAAGCGCGATACGACTCACTCGACACCAAATACGTTCTAGGTACCACCTACAGTGGATTCTTTTAGAAAATAATACCAATGACATATAGGTATCTCGATTTAGTTTACTCATTTTTTACGCTCACTCAAAAACTTGAAGCAACAGCAATGAACTAAATAAATCATGCAAAAATCAATTTTATTTATTTACAAAATAAGTAATTTTTAAAAACAAGCTTTTAGCGTCTCGTACTCTTCTCTGCAAACCCTGTCATTTGATACCCATATATTATCATGATGGTAGAAAACAACACATTTTCCGCCATCTTGGGGCGTCCGCCATATTGAATTTATCATCTAGGAACATAGTGCTTGGGAAGACAAATCCAACGAACCCAAACTCGACGGGGTTACGTCGTTTAGTTTAGGAGTTCCTATGGCCACCTTCTGTCTCCATCATCAGACCAGCTCGATGGTATCATAACATTGCATTGTCACCGAACTTACTATGCTGACAAATTTCAGCTCAATCGGTTGAGGACGACTGGTCAGTATTAAGTATTCAGTTGCATTTGTCCCGCACTAACGAGTTAAAAATAAACCGGCCAAGTGCGAGTCGGGCTCGTGCACTGAGGGTTCCGTACCACCACAAAATTGAATAACGAAATTACCAGTTATAACTTGGTAATGAACATAAACTTGTCACCGACTCGCACTTGGCTATTTTTGTTATTTGTTGTTATACTTTAGAGTGTGTACTATAATCATGTTAAGTTTGACGCGAACGGTAATACTTACAGTATTACAGTTTTTACATTAAAGGTCATACAAAAATACGTTAAAAAAAAATACGTTTGTTGTATGTGGACCCCCTTTTGTTTTTACTTTTTTACTTCTTTACTATTTGTTAGTCAGTCCGCCGTAACGTTACATATTCTGTAAAAATTTCAACTGGCTATCTATTACGGTTCGTAGGACAGACAGACAGACGGACGGACGGAAAGACAGACACAGACATCGTAGGCTTAGTAATAGGGTCCTGTTTTTACCTTTTGGGTACGGAACCCTAAAAAACTTATAAAAAAGGGCGACAAAGACATCTGCAGGGTGAATTGGACTAAAGGCATCAAACCTGCTTTAGGCCTGATACGATCTTGCCTGCCATGACACCTTACCATATCTCCCTTGAATGTCAGATCTGAGGTATACCTATTCTTTGAACTTTGACAAAAAAAGGTTCAAAATGATCGTATTCTGGACTACTACATTACAAGAACGTTTTGGTTATATAACGTCTTTGCTACAATATGTCTTCTGTGCTAGCTACTACTTCTTTTGTATTTTGACACGTCCTAAAATATTGGAGAAGTTTAGAAAAAATATATGTAAAAAACGAAATGATGATAGGAAAATCACAATGAGGTGGCATGATTAAACTTACTGTACTTGTACCTACCTACCTTCCAAATCCTAGAATCGAGTAAGAGTATTGGCCTACCTATAAAATAGTTTAATTATAAAATAATCATCCATTGATTCTATATGATAACGATTTACAAGAATATAGTGCACAAGCAAATACCTACTCTATACAAACAATGAAACAGCTGCTGACGATTACATTCGCGAATTCACGATCGATACGAAAAAGGCGGTGCGGTGGTGGTGTTGTGAAACATTTGTAGTGTTTGACTTTTGCTCTCTATCCCATTAAAATTAAAGGTCGTTTTTCTGATATGTATACTTATCTAAAACTGTTGTTGCAGAATGATATAGCAAAATGTCTTTATCAACGAGTCGACAGCAGTTTTTAGCATATGAAACACATGCCGCTGAAAATAATATTCAATATGGGAGAAAAAAAGGCTTCTTCATTTCACACTGCATTTGCGTCGGATTTGTTATATTTGCAATCATAGTAGCAGTTATAGTCGGGATTATAGCACATTACGTCACTTATTTCAAGGTAAGCATGAGATTTTACTCATAATTTTGTACTTATCTACGCTGATAAACCTCGGCTCTGATGAGATAACTTGTAAACTGTCAATAATATATGCCTACTACGCAGGGTTGCCAGAAGTCCTGGGGTTTTGGGAAGAAAATCTGATGTTTCGCGCAGCGCAGCTTATATCACGCTTCTTACTAAATTAAATTTTCAATATTTTGTAATTGGTTAGATAGATAGATAGATAGAAACTCTTTATTGTGTACACCAGAAATAAAAATTACAACACGATAGAAAACGCTTACGAGTTAGTGCCATAAGCACTATTACGACGGTATATTATACGGTTGTATGCATTATTACGACTGATTCTAAGTGACAGACGACCCATCACTTTTTAAATCTGTCAATATTCTTGCACTCGCTCGCTGCACTCGTAGGTACCTAATGAATTTCATTCTCCATTGACCAATCACTTGTATGTTTTGTGCTTGAATCCCCACGGATACTCTTTTATATAGATTGAAAAAGCTTGCAATCGCTACACTCGCGCATTTTTCTAGTAAAATTTTGTTTAGCTGCTTGGCTATTTGGAGGCACATAACAAAAAAAGGGGTTGTCTGTAAAATCTGTTTACGGACGATAATTTTACGTGATAACGCTTAGGCCAATCGTGCCTCTCTATCGCTTGTTCCACGTTCTCGCTTGCACGCGCGGCTCAGGCGGAACGTAACAATTTCCGTGCGTTCATTGATTTATAAGACGTTATCACTTCAAAAACATCACGGTTTGGATGCCATGTTATTAGTGATGATAGCTATTAATCATGTTCTGCCATTAACTAGGTAACGAATCACGCGTTTTGCTAAAGGTTTGCTTAGATTACAGTATTGGTTGGCTGGAAAAAATCAGGCAAAGTGGCAGTTCCGATAGAACAACGTTCTACTACGACGTGATTTGAGACATTATTTGATTTCTTTTAAATTTCAAAACATACATCAAAACATATGCGAAACGTGAAATGTATCAAGTGTATTTACCACTTTACAAATTAATGCTCCACGATGTCGATCTATATTAAATTAAATTAAATTAAATAATTATTAAATAATTATTTAATTAGTATACGCTACTTGCTTCGTAAACGTGAATATTTTATTTTGCCTTGATAAAAAAAAAGAAACGTCAAAATTTAAAAATGACAATCGATTAGTTCGCTGAACAGTGTGCGCGAGTTTATGAAAACTCGAGAATAAAAATTATTTTAAACAAATACTCAAATTAAAATAGTTGGTTGAGATGTAATCAAGTAACTAAACCAAAGCTTCATACTTTGATTTTTCTGTACTACTGTGCTACTGTGACATCTAAAATGTTTTCGAAGTTGTGTCTATTCTCATTATTCGCATTTAATATATCCGTAAGTTAAAAGAAATTTTACATCATTTTTGGATTTGGAAGATAAACTGTTTAAAATATGAGGGCGACTAATATTGTAGCATAGAATAAGTATTGCTCGAAATTACACAATATCTGCCTAATAGGTGAACTTCTTTAACAAAATAACCACATTCATGTCTATAGTATTAGTGTATTATTAAACCACGTACAGAAAAATATAATTTAAACTATAGTATCGGCTCTACTTCTACATTTATACAACATTTCACTGTTTCACCTAATTTACAACCCTATTTTTATTCCAGCTAAGTTCACAAAACAGCACTCAATTCTGGGATGAAACTGAGCCTTTCGGACAGTCGCAAGGCCCACCTTCAGGAGACCTCCGCCTTCCCCCAGAAGTAGTTCCACGCTACTACAGGCTAAAACTAATAGCCAATTTGGACAACTCTACTTTCTCCGGGAAAGTAGCCATAACTCTCAGATCAAAAAAACAAGTGAAAGCTATCATTCTACACTCAAAAAACCTCAGTATTATTAATGATCAGGCTAAATTAACAGAGCAAGTCTATGAGAAAGTTGACACTGTCAATTCTAGGTCCAAACGGGAAGATACCGTTGCAACCACTGCAGCAGTTGAAAACAATGTTACCGCAACAAACATTACCACTACAAACAGTACATTAAACTCCATTGATACTACTACCTCATCTACAACAACATTTAAGCCGAGCACAGTGGACACCCAAATAACGAAAAGCACTGCTCAAAAAGTCCGGATCCTGTCAATAACCCCAAGCATAGGAGACAGGCTGGTCATATTTTTAGCTTCCACACTAAAGCCAGATGTAGATTATATTTTGGAGTTATCGTTTGAAGGGAAAATCAGCGACACCCTCACTGGATTCTACAAGAGTACATACAGGAATAAGGATAAGGAAGAGAAGTATGTATTAGCTTAATTGTTATATTAATTAACAGATATATCCTTTATGAGTGTGGAATATTTACCAATGATGTAAGACTACTGGTATTTCGTCTAAAATGTGATTAATTTCCGTTTAAATTTAATTACTATTTAATTACAAAATCACTTACTGCTTGTGTGGCATATTTTTCTGATATGAGTACCTTCATGTATGTTTGTAGATGGACCGACGACATTGTGAGAGTCGTTGGCATCCAGTGGATGCAAAAGGCAGGCTGTCGTTCAGTGTGGGGGTTAAAGGGGGAAGCCTATGTTCAGCAGTGGACGTCTTCTGGCTGATGATGATGATGACGTATGTTTGTAGCAAGAGATACCTAGATTTATTTCAATGTTTAAATATTTTTTTTGTATAAACTAGAAATTCCTAACAAGAGCTTATTTCATCTATCCTCATAAGCTATCACTCATGGGTGGGTAGCTGGGTAGACAGTCTTTTTTACAGTCCGCTCTAGACATACATATCTCAAATTATGCATTCTGTCTAGGATGTTATGGATGTGGTTTTATCGGAACGAGTTTCGGAGTTTTCAAATTTGGTTTGTCAGAACCGGAATCAGAGTCAGAGTCGAACTCAGAAGCGGAGGTAGGAGAGAGATGTGTTCTGTAAAAAAATAATAGACCTACCTAGAGAGCAATGGTGGCCGAGCGGTAGTAACATAGGCCTCCCCCTTTAATCTCCACACTGAACAGTTTGCCTACTGCATCCACAGGATGCCTATGACTCTCACGATGTCATCAGTCCATCTAGTGGGAAGCCTACCTACGCTGCATCTTCCGGTTCGTGGTCTTCACTCAAGAACCTTTTATCCCTATCGGTTATCGGTTCTTCAACCGATTTGGCCAGCCCGTTGCCACTTCAACTTGCCAACACAACTTGTATCAAATTACAATACCTTATTTTACCCTGGACCTGTAATTGTTTTCAGGGTGCTGGGAGTAACTCAGTTTGAGCCAACATCGGCGAGAGCAGCTTTCCCCTGCTTTGACGAACCAGCGTTCAAAGCCAAGTTTGAGATAAGCATCGCCCATGTCCAGAACATTACTGTACTTTCCAATATGAAGGTGGCAGCTGAAGAACCCATGTAAGTAACTACTACGCCGTAACCCATATGAAGCGCTTCGATTCCACTTTTATTGTGTGAACTTCTAGTCAGTGGAATGCGTTGCCTTAATGGGTATTCCCCAAAAGTTTTAATCTGCATGTCTTCAATTCACGTTTGAATCGGTTTCTTCTAGGCAAGTGCTTCATCGTAGGCCGCATCATAACTTAACATCAGGCAAGGTGGCGGTAGAAAACAAAATGCACTATTATTCTGTAACAAGAACCAAAAAGTATCATAAGATAGCGGAAGACTGTGCTATTCAAAGGGTAGTTTAGCTTGGGGTAAACCACCACAAGCTTATGAGTGGCTTATTTGGTTCAGCTAATGTTCTCAAAAACTTGAATCCAAATGTTACTATGCTCTGGACGAATTTTCAAGGATAATTTGGATGATGTACAAATAGACTTCTATTCTTAATGTTGCCACATTCTATCAGGGTCATACTCACATACCTATATCCAAGTGGACGCCACAAGTCGACCTACCTTGCATGTCATATTTCCAATACAATTATGATTAAATAAGTAATTGAGGCCAAAATAAGTCTGCTCAATCGGTGCCGCGACAACACGTGTCAACACGTCAGTTTTTAACGAAAAAAGGTTATTGTGCAATACTGAGTTGTCAGAATACCGCAAATAGAGTGCCTTCTGAGCTTGGGGGCGTGGGTTCGATTCCCATCTAGGACAAACATTTGTGTGATGAACATTTGTGTTTGTTCTACATCTGGTTGTTAGTATCTATTTAAGTATGTATTTAAAACTATATACGTATGTATATCAGTCTCTGGCAGCCATATCACAAGCTTTGCTTAGTTTGGCGTCAGATGACCGTGTGTGCAAATATGTCCCGAATAGAGTTGGCCGACAGAATAAAGATATTTCTTTTCAATTTTAGGCACGCTAGTTTCATACAGTTTGGACCGCTTGTGAAGTCTACTTAGATGTAGGTTTGTGGTCATACTACTACCGTACTGATTATTTGAGATGAACTTAAACATGCTACTTCCATATACCATATATACTTAAATCTGCACGCATAAGACGCAATAAATATATTGAGTATTAAAAACCGTTTTTCTAACGAATCCCTAGTGTAATTCCGCTTCTACGTCGCTTCAAGCACAATAAGGAATTTGGGATAAATTCCTCATCAGTCCCATCAGTTTTGAAGATGGACTTCCGCAAAGTAACGCCTGATTCAATCAATTATTTCATTATTAAATAAACCACTCTCGGAAATCTTGCCCAATTCGTGCCTGGGTAAGGTCATACCCTGACTTCTACCCCACTATAGACAGCGAGGGCACTTAATTTATGACTTGGATTATGATGACAGGCCTCCCTTATAATCGTGGTACACAGATTGTTGTATGTAAGTGAATAACAAATTTAAATTTTCCACATCCAGGGCTGACCAACCGAACTGGGTATGGACCCACTTTGAGCGCTCGGTCGAGATGTCCACGTACCTTGTTGCCTACGTGCTCTCTGACTTCCAGTCCCTGCAGACCACCTACCTCAGTAAAGACGGAGTCAACAAGACCATCCGGGTGTGGACCAGGCCAGAACTCATTCATAAAGTAAGTTCAGCAACTCATTATAAAGTTTTACAGGGGCCTTACGGCTAACTCTTAACGCGAGCTCGAATTAGCGCTAAAACAGCGCAGTTCGGAAAATCACGCGAACGTGAACCTTAACGCGCCGAGATACGGTTTGCAATCTCCCAAGTTTTGAATGAATCGCTTAAAACAGGTGTTATAAGACAATACATTATCTTTTATGTCAAGTGTATGTTATAGTCGTGTAGGTTTGTCCCTCTCATCTGTGACGGTGAATATATCAACGGATTTGAATGAAGTTTGGCATACAGGTAGCTTATTATCTATATTACCATTATACAGGGTTACGCGGAAAGAGTGTACTAAGCCGAAAGGGGTCCGTTAAGGAGGTCCGGGGATCATTATGAACAAGTTTGACCTTCCCTGAAATCGCCAAAAAATATCAGCTGCTCCATATATGTTTTCTATAGAACAGAAGTAGTTTTTTTTGCGTCAGTTGGTCCCATAGTAAAACGAAGACCCCTTTCGGCTTACACCCTTTCCGCGTAGCCCGGTAGACAACTATTTATTCCGAAACATTTTACTGGTTTCGTTAGATATCGGACAAAACTGCAGGTCTTAGTTAGTCGTGATCGCTACCATCTGGCGACCCGTTTACTTTTTTGCAAACTTTGGCATAAAAATTCACCTCAAAAAATTGTTCGCAGGCCAACTATGCGCTCACCATCACACCGAAGCTTCTAGATTATTATGAGGATGTGTTTGGTGTGCCGTATGTATTGGACAAACTAGACCTGATAGCTATACCAGATTTCTCCAGTGGAGCCATGGAAAATTGGGGATTAATAACTTTCAGGTAAGTTACATACTTCATTATATACCTACACTAGCTGAAACCTGCTACTTCGTACGCGTAGAGCTCGGCCTCGGCCTCGCTACTACAACCCGTTATCGCCTATGTGTTATTCTAATGTATAAGCTATATTATTGTGAACTTTCATTAAAATCCATTCGGTAGTTATTACGTGAAAGAGGAACAAACATCCATACATCCATACATACAAACTTTCGCGTTTATAATATTAGTAGGATACGTTACAGAAGGCCACATCGCTTGAAGAAACGATAACCGATGGGGAAGAAAGGTTTTTGAGTGGAGACCACGAACCGGAAGACGCAGCGTAGGTAGGCCTCCCACTAGATGGACCGACGACATCGTGATAGTCGCTGGCATCCAGTGCATGCAAAGGCAGGCAGTCGTTCAGTGTGGAGCTCTAAGGGGGAGGCCTATGTTCAGCAGACGCCTTCTGGCTGATTATGATGATGGTGATAAACTTTCGAATTCGTACATAATATTTTTTTTAGGGAAACGACTCTTCTATTCGACGAGGCAGAAGGTGTGCCGCGTGACAAGCAAAATGTGGCCATCGATGTAGCGCACGAGCTGGCTCACCAGTGGTTCGGCAACCTCGTCACCATGCGCTGGTGGAGCGACCTCTGGCTCAACGAGGGGTTCGCCACTTACATCGAGTATGTTGGGGTCGACCATGTGAGTACAACTTGCATCGAGTTCATCGGGTCAACCCCTTCTAATAAACCGGTCAAGTGCGAGTCGGGCTCGCGCACTGAAGGTTCCGTATCACCACAAAATACAATAATTATCAATTTAAAAAACCCACTTCAAAATTAGTAAAATATGGCATTTCGATTCGGTGAAATGGCGACGGTCGACATTCGAATGATAAGTGTAACAAAATTACCAGTTATAACTTGGTATTGAACATAAATTTGTCACCGACTCACACTTGGCCATTATTTATTATTTGTTATACTTTAGAGTGTATTCTATAATTCCAAGTTTGACGCTAGTACGTATTACTGTTTTTACATTAGAACTAATACAAAAATACGTTTCTTGTATGCGCCCCTTATATCGGTCGCCAAACCGCGCCCTACCCTAACGCCGGTACTGCCAACGCATGATGGTGAATGTCATATATTTTGAGGTGCTTGGACATACCGGTTACCTCACGATGTTTTTTTTCACAGTTTTTGAGCGATGGCATCGTTAACTACACGTTATTTAGTGCAGGAATCAAGAACGGGAATCGAACCAAGTGCCGTCAGATTGTAAAGCGCAATGCTACCGCTCGCTCACCATAGCTCATACAGACTGGTCCTACCTTACTCAAGAAAAACTAAGACACATACAAACCCTGATTTTCGGTGGACTCGTTTCGCTCAGTCAACAAAGCATAAAGCTTCACTTCGCCTCTTGTTTCAGATTGAGCCGGACTGGAAAATGTTCGAATCGTTTTCCCGTGACAAAATGGACCTACTCCGCACCGATGCCCTTAAGAACACCTCCCCCGTCGCCCGGGAAGTCGTCGACGCCTCTGAAATATCGCAGAAATTCGACGAAATCTCGTACACGAAGGGAGCCAACCTAATTCGAATGCTGAACCATACAGTGTCTGAGGAATTATTCCATAAAGGCTTGCTTATTTACTTAAACGACTGGTAATTATGTCACTTTCCTTGATCACATTAATCTATTAAACTTTAACAGAATTTTAGCATTCAGGCATAAATAATAGTACATACTAACAAGTATAAATTGGAAATTTTAAACAAACCCCATATACAGGGTAACGTGGAAAGGGTGCAGGGGCAGATCCAGGATTTCATTTTGGGGGGGACCATTCTGGATTTCATTTTGGGGGGCATTCTGACAAGGTTCGGAGGTATCAAATTGAAAAATTTAGTCGAATGTATGAAATTGCTAGGTGTTTTGGGGGGGGGGGGCATGCCCCCCAAGCCCCCCCCCCCCCTGGATCCGCCAATGAAAGGGTGTACTAAATCAAAAGGGGCCGTTATACTTATCATTATGAACAACTTTTACTCTAAGAATGTGAAAGAGACCGGACCGGTAAGTGCAGCGTAGGACTTCCACCCACAAGATGGACGGACGATCTATCAGAGACCGCAGGGAAACGCTAGATGCAGGCCGCTTCCAACCGGCCCTTTTGGAGATCGATGGGGGAGGCCTATATGTCCAGCAGTGGACGTCCTATAGCTGAAATGATGATGATGAATGATGAACTCGTAATGTATATTTTGTTTCTGTCATAAATAAATTATTTATTATTTAAGCACGTCCTGTGAATCGTACCAAATTTCATAAATACCTACAGACGCACTAAGCATGTGAACGAGAGCAGACGATACTTTGCTGTCAACCATGTGGCACGATGTAACGGTTACGGTATTAAAAAAAAAATCCACAGGAAATACTCAAACGCGGAGGAAAACGACCTGTGGACAGCGATGTCGAAGGCCACGGCTTCAGAGCCGCTGTTCAAAGACGTGTCCTTGGTGGACTTCATGAATTCATGGACCCGGCAGGCAGGCTACCCTGTAGTCAAGGTCAACAGGAACTATCTGACAGGAACCATCGAGCTCGAACAGGTGAGGGGATACCTCCAGGAGGATCCAGGAGGGTAGTACTAAACAAACCATTTTTTTTAAATATAATTTCAATAATGATGATGATAATGATTCCAACTCGATAATTACTGGGGTTCCATACCTAAAACATTCCGTTATGTTAGTCTGGGTGCTTTCAAGTTGCGTGTTATCGATCGATCGAGAATCGGTTTCTTCTAGGCAAGCATGCTCCATTGTAGATCGCATCATCGGTTAACATCAGGCAGATGACAGTCAAGACAAGCCTACATCTTTGAATAAGAAAAAATTCTCTGTGATACTAACCTATTTTTCTATCGTTTCCAGAAACTATTCACGAGCTCGAAGCAGCCGTACCAGGCCATGGTGGACCAAATCTGGCAGATTCCCATCAGCTACACGAGTATGGACACCCCGTTGGAACAGTGGTCCACCAAGCCCAAGGTCTGGATGACTAAGTGGTTTAAAGTGGTGGAAACTGCCAACATCAGCGCTTCGCAGGCTTTGTACGTCAACGTCAATGCCATTGGTAAGTTTTTTGTTATATACAAGCAATAACACGTTTTTTTATGTTTGTCAGGCTAGGCTAAGGTTTCCACTTTATGGAAAATCAGGGAAGCAAAAGGTGGAATGGGATGGTCGGGCGAAAATGTCAGGGCAGCCGAGAAATCTGGGAAAAGCTTAATATTTTTGAAATTAAGTTTTATTAAAAAAAAAACACCCATACTTTAATGGTTTTTTGAGATCATTTTCTCATGTTCATCATTTCAGCTTATCATGTTCCCACCGCTGGGACACACTGTTACTTGCTTACTATGGGATTCCACGACGCTGCTAACTTAAATCCATTATCCCGGCTGAAATTGCGATGTTTTCTAATTTCAACCGCTTTACGAACCATTCTAGAAAATAATGTCGTTCTGTGGAGAGGACCTTCGGATCGTGGAGCTCGATCCAGTGACCGGATCCCGCCTCAAGCAAAAGAGCGAGGTCGGTGAGACATGTGACACCGAAAGATGTTATTCCTTTCCAGACTACAAGGTTTTACATTGTAGCTGCGGTAGTTCCTACATAGATCAAACCACAGAAAAGAGAAGTAAATAGAATAGAAATAAGAAGGAAAATCAGTTACCAGGCATATGATTGAACCTTGATTGAACATTCTTATTTAGATCAACGCGTCGAACTCCGCATCACAGATGCTAACTGATTTCGAATGACTGACGTTTCGTTTATATGGGTGCAACTGGTTACAACAAAAATGCCTTGACAGCCGTTCTAATTTGAACAAAAAAAAAACTTTTCTATGGGTCAAACAAATCGTACCATAGCAGAACGGATCAAAAAACACATCGTGGACGTCAAAAACCGCCAGACACAGAAGTCGGCTATTGTAGAACATTAGCTTGATGCGGGATCCGGTCTCTGGATTGAGCTCCACGATCCGAAGGTCCTCTTGGTTTGTATAAGGGATACTGATGAAATTAAGTGTTGTTTTTTTTTTTAATAGATAGCCTTGCGCTTGGCCACCATCTCGCCTGATGTTAAGCGACGATGCGGTCTACGATGGAGCACGCCTGCCTAGAAGAAACCGATTCACTCTCGACTTGAAGACACCCAGATTGTAACTAACGGGAAACACCCACGCTTCGTACGGGTTTTCGGAATATCAGCCATAAAGCAGTGCAAATTGTTCGTGCCCGCTCTGGCAGTCCGATAGAAAATTGGGCAGGATTAAATCATGCAGATCTGATGCACTCTCTCCAAAATATATCCAATAAAAAACCGATAGACTAGCAACTTTGCGCAGATACTCAAGACTAAGAAGCTTAGTCTGAACCAGGGATTAATTGCTGATTCTTGGGATGTTTCTCAATAGACTCACACCAGATATACACATAGATAGATAAATTGTACATACGCGCATCATTCTCTTGTATAGAGATCCCTAAGATAGTTAATTTATTACAGGCTATTACCGAGTGAACTACGACGAGAAGAACTGGCAACTACTCAGCTCAGCTCTCAAATCCGGGAACGTGCGGTCACCCATCACGAAAGCGCAGCTCATAGACGACGCTTTCAACCTAGCCAAGGCTTCTCAGTTAGATTACAGCTACGCCCTAGGGCTGACCACCTGCGTCATAGACGGGGAGGACTCCAAGATAGTTTGGGATTTGCTCCTTAATAATATGGCGTTTTTGAGATACAATCTGAGAGCTACGCCCGGATTTGTGTATTTCCAGGTGAGTTGTATTTACCTTATTTAGTCACTGCTCCGGAAGGAGTGATGTTTACGGTTGTATATGGGGTTACGCGGAACTGGTGTACCAAGCTGAAAGGGGTCCATAACACTCATCATTATGAACAACTTTTACTTTGGGACCAACCTTAAAATAGCTAATACATTTCATTGAGTGTAATGACCGTTTTCAAAAGAACAGCTGTGGTGTCTGGGTTGGTCCCATAGTAAAAGTTGTCCCTACTTCTTCGCCGAGAAGCATAAGAGTCCCTACTTACTACTTGTTCATTGTGAAGCGGGCATTTTCCGCAACTGGGCTATTTACTGACCCTTTTTGCGTGAACCGTCTACAGCTTGTTTAACCACCCGGTTTCTCCGAAGAAGGCCAGTAGATCGCTGATGCCAGCTCAGACCCCCGGAACTGTCTGCGGTGACCTCACGATGTTCAAATATTTCCAATTACGGGAAACTATCTGTCTGTCTATTTGCTTATAACTACCCACTGTGTATGTATGTATGTATATGTATATATTTGTTTGAACGTTTTTATAGTATCTTAATTATCTCCTATAGCCTAAACGGCTCATCCGATTTTGATGTCTGAGGTGTCTTCATGCCCAATGTCATAGGCTACATTTTGCAGACAGGTTCTTCTTCTTTTAATAATATATTTGTCTTTTTACAGGACTATATGCACCTTCTATTAAAGAAGCAACTAGCGAAACTAAACTACGGTCTCGATAAGCCCAAAGACGACAACGAAGCATTTTTAATAGAAAACCTCGTGATGTGGGAGTGTTACGTAGAATCTCCGCGCTGTACGGACTGGGCCAAGGCGCAGTTTGACAGCTGGGCCTCGCAGCCAGACCTTAACAATAACCCGTGAGTATTGAGAATAACGCCATCTGTTAAACAAAGGCGTCAAAGAAGCTTTCATAATGGACAACCTTATGATGTGGGAGTGTTATGTGGAATCCCCGCGCTGTACGGACTGGGCCAAGGCGCAGTTTGACAGCTGGGCCTCGCAGCCAGACCTTAACAATAACCCGTGAGTATTGAGAATAACGCCATCTGTTAAACAAAGACGACAAAGAAGCTTTCATAATGGACAACCTCGTGATGTGAGAGTGTTACGTGGAATCTCCGCGCTGTATGGACTGGGCCAAGGCGCAGTTTGACAGTGCGCCTTGGCCCAGTCCAAACATTCATGTGATGAACATTTGTGTTTGTTCTATATCTGGTTATTAATATCTATTTAAGTATGTATTTAAAAGTATATATGTATGTATATCAGTCTCTGGCAGCCATATCATAAGCTTTGCTTAGTTTGGGGTCAGGTGACCGTGTGTGCAAAAATGGCCCGAAATATTTATTTATTTTCAAGTTTTCGTAATGTAAATTCCAGCATTCCGAGCTACCTCCGCTCCCTAGTGTACAGCATGGCACTGAGGCACGGCGGACGGCGCGAGTTCGACTTCCTCTACAACGTGTTCCTTAACTCCACGGACCCTAACGTCAAGAGCATGGTCATCAACGTACTTCCCAGTACCAGGGAGGACTCCCTCATATCCTCGTGAGTGTCATATCCTAACACGCATATCATATAGTCGAAAAGGGGAAATAGTAGGAAATAGGAAAACAGTATTAGAACATTTCGAATTAAGCAATTTTGAGTTACGACAGAATTAAAATGTCAAGAATAAGCAATTTTGAGTTACGACAGAAATAAGGTGTCAAGAATAAGCAATTTTGAGTTAAGACAGCATTAAGGTGTCAAGAATAAGCAATTTTGAGTTACGACAGAATTAAGATGTCAAGAATAAGTAAAAATACTAATTACGACAGAGTTAACATGTCAAGTATCAGCCATTTTAAACTACGACAGAATTAAGATGTCCGTAATAAGCAACTAAGAGTTAGGACAGAAATAACATGTCATGAATAAACAATGTTTGAGTTACAACAGAATTAAGATGTCAAGAATAAGCAATTTTGAGTTACGATAGAATTAAGATGCAAGAATAAGTAAATTTTGAGTTATAACACAACAGAACTGAATTATTATTCAGGTAAAAAGAAAAAAAAAACTTAATTAAAAAACTTAATTGACACTTGACGATTTTTTTCGCGATTTCCAGGTTGGTCCCATAGTAAAAGTTGTTAATAATAATAAGTACACTGGTATCCCCAAATATTTCCACTGTCTGTTCAATATATTGATGTCAAAGATCATCGTCATCATCATCATTTCAGCCGTAGGACGTCCACTGCTGGACATAGGCCTCCCCCATCGATCTCCAAAAGGGCCGGTTGGAAGCGGCCTGCATCCAGCGTTTCCCTACAGTATCTTTTGCGGTTTTTTTTTATTTCAAAGATAGATTTTTAAATTTAATGGTGTAGGTAGGGAAGCTAAGGAAACTTGCAATAGTAATGTCACGAAATTTTATGATAGCTATAGAGTACGGATACACTTTGTTTATTATTTCTCACAGGTTACTAGAAAAAAGTCTGACCGAGATTCCCAAACAATACGCGGTCGCAGTTTGGAGCGTGGAGCCGCCGGTCGGCGCGCGCATCGCGCAGAACTTCCTCGTGAACAACTTCGACCGGGTTTATGAACGGTTCACGGCCATGGACCCGTTCATGTTCCCCGCCGTCCTGAACGCGGCCTTCGGGTTCATCACTGACTCGGACGAGCTGGACAGAGTGAGTTTATCTTTTAAATGTCTATTGGGACTTATCGCGCATTATATTATTTAGGTAATAAAATAATGTAAAAACTATAAAAACATTTTTGTTTTTTTTTAAATGCCTATACTTCATTTCGTGTCTTTGCTAATTACCATTGAGGAGTTCCTTAGTCAGGACCCAACCCTGAGTACAGCAACCATATTTTTATGTGAAAACTTTTTTATGCACGTTAGGCACTTTTTGAGATAGGGGAAAACACTGAACTCGCGTTACCACGTATCCGTAATTTTTGAATACAGCGCCATCTCTTGTGGAATATGTAAATTACTACTTAAGATTTCACTTCTGACGTGCAGTCCTACGATTGATTGTTCTTTTTATTTTTTTACTAGCTGATACCCGCTACTTCGTACGCGTAGAGCTCGGTCTTCGTCCTCGCTACTACGTCCCGCTCCAGGAACACAAAATTTCATCCAAATCGGTCCAGCCGTTTACTCACCGTTTAAACCTTCCCTGAACTTCCACAGATATTTAATGATCAAAATCTGCTAAATCGGCTGAGCCATTCTCGAGTTTTAGCGAGACAAACGAACAGCAATTGATTTTTATAAATATAAATTTCTCAAAAACTTACAGCTAAAACCAAAGTAAGATTCAAGCTAAGTTTTACCATGTCATGATAAAACTCTAAACCGGCTATCATAATAAAATGCGTACACAAAATTTCGTGACTAGCACTGACACGAAGTTTTGTGGGTCCTGTTGACACCCACACATATGTTTGATATCTGTGTTATTCACAGGAGTAGCAGAAAATCTACTTGGAAACAAATCAAAAATTCATTGTTTTTGTTTCCCAGTTGAAATCGTTCGCGCTCCAGCACAAAGAGAAGTTGGTCCCGATGTCCCAAACGCTGCAGAAGCTTGTGGACACGGCCACGCTCCGCATCGACTGGGTCAAGAAATACGCGCGGACCATCAACCACTGGTTCGAAGACTACATCACTGGTATGTCAATGGCGTCAATTCTGTTTTATCAAAATCATCTTCAGCATTTCGCTGTCCACTGCTGGACATAGACCTCTCATTAGATTAGTGGCGTGCATTAGTTCGCCACTGAAATTGGTTGGCAGTTCTCTCCAGCATCCCGGGACCCTGCTGCTACCATGGCTGCTACCATGGCTGCTACCAAGGCTGCTACCATGGCTGCTACCATGGCTGCTACCATGGCTGCTACCATGGCTGCTACCATGGCTGCTACCATGGCTGCTACCATGGCTGCTACCATGGCTGCTACCATGGCTGCTACCATGGCTGCTACCATGGCTGCTACCATGGCTGCTACCATGGCTGCTACCAAGGCTGCTACCATGGCTGCTACCATGGCTGCTACCATGGCTGCTACCATGGCTGCTACCATGGCTGCTACCATGGCTGCTACCATGGCTGCTACCATGGCTGCTACCATGGCTGCTACCATGGCTGCTACCATGGCTGCTACCAAGGCTGCTACCATGGCTGCTACCATGGCTGCTACCATGGCTGCTACCATGGCTGCTACCATGGCTGCTACCATGGCTGCTACCATGGCTGCTACCAAGGCTGCTACCATGGCTGCTACCATGGCTGCTACCATGGCTGCTACCATGGCTGCTACCATGGCTGCTACCATGGCTGCTACCAAGGCTGCTACCATGGCTGCTACCATGGCTGCTACCATGGCTGCTACCATGGCTGCTACCAAGGCTGCTACCATGGCTGCTACCATGGCTGCTACCATGGCTGCTACCATGGCTGCTACCATGGCTGCTACCATGGCTGCTACCATGGCTGCTACCATGGCTGCTACCAAGGCTGCTACCATGGCTGCTACCATGGCTGCTACCATGGCTGCTACCATGGCTGCTACCATGGCTGCTACCATGGCTGCTACCATGGCTGCTACCATGGCTGCTACCAAGGCTGCTACCATGGCTGCTACCATGGCTGCTACCATGGCTGCTACCATGGCTGCTACCATGGCTGCTACCATGGCTGCTACCAAGGCTGCTACCATGGCTGCTACCATGGCTGCTACCATGGCTGCTACCATGGCTGCTACCTTGGCCAGGAGTGCGAAGCTACCGGGAACTGGGGGCCATTTTTTTGCTATTAATTGAATGGTAATGCCATAATCGCCTCGCTGGTCAAACATGTTGGCGATCACAGAAACGTAGCTTCGCATCAGGAATGCTGCTGTCCATCCCCGATCTGTGGTATTTCAATTAAGTTGGGTTCGAAATGGTTATACAGCCCATTGGCGGATGCAGGGGGGCATGGAGCCCCCCCCCCCCCCCAAACACCTAGCAATTCCATACATTTGACTAAATTTTTCGATTTGATGGGGGCAGAATGGCCCCCCCCAAATTGAAATCCTGGATCCGCCCCTGATACAGCCACCAAGTATAGCAAGGGCAGGTGAGGTTGGCTTGGAACAAGAGGTGGTTTGTGCTTTACACCCTACACAATTCTGTTGTACCATTCTCTAAACTAAACTAGTTTGACCGGACTAAAATTATTGGCGCTTTTCACTACAATACCTCAGAAAAGGTTGGAAAAATTTGTTGCCAACCTTAGCTGTCAAATTTAGCTTAGTTTAGAAAATGGTACAACAGAATAGATGTCATAGATGTAAAACAGTGTTAGAATAGAGGACACTGTGTTTTTTTTAAATTTAATAATAGGCTTGCGCTTTACCGCCAACTCGCCTGATGTTAGCGATGATGCGGTCGATATGGGACATGAAAGCGCTCCATCTGGAAAATTCACGGTGGAATTATAATCATCGTCCAAATTTGTGCTCACCGGACAATCTCCATCGTTTGATGGTTTATCCCAATACGTAGCATTGGCGAAATTGTGGTGGCTCCTCCACAAAAGAAGCCATGAAATAAAAGTTGAAGTTGAAGTTAATTTGAAGTGCTGCTCCAGGACTATTAATATCGCTATCCTCTTAAGACTATTAAAGTGTTTAGTCCAAACGCTAGGTTTAGGGATGGATTAGACAACCCAGCATTGGAATATCCACCTTATCATCCCCTATAAAGTACCCCATTTAATAGTTACTGTTACCAGAAACATTTGTGGTCCAGGTAAGCTGTTGCCGGACGGTAGCTCAACCACTGCACCACCCGCTGCCAACGTCACGGCACCACCCGCTACCAACATCACGGCACCACCCACTGCCAACATCACGGCACCACCCGCTGCCAACACGACGGCACCGACACCCGCTAATGACACCACCACCACTGTTACCACCGCCGCTCCCGGCAAGAGATAAAACCACCTGCAACACCACTGGTAGGAGATGCATGTCACGTGTCAGCTCATTATGTTCCGGATAGAACTTGATTGAAATTGTATATACGGATTTAGTACAACTGGGCCATCATATAAACGAGAGAGAAGCTTAGTTCTCTTTCACACGACTGCCCAAAAATAGAGTGCTGTGTTTTAGGATTATCTGTGTTTCTTAATCATCAATTTCACAACTCTTGAACGCTTGTTTCGTGCCATTGGTGGCAAGCAAGTAGACGGGCTGCCTGATGGTACAGTCACCGTCGCCCATGGATACTTGTAACACCAGAGGCATCACGACTACGTGGCCGACCCTTTAAGACCATGTTGCCTTTTGAAGAACCCCATTCCATATGTTGGCGACCGTTATGAAAATATTACAACTTTGTGTATTGCATATTGTATATTGTATAGTCAACAGAACTTAAAATTGTGTGCAAAATCGATTAGGAGGAACTGGTTCTAATTCAGCTTGCAAGATTTGGCCTAAACAAACATTGCAAGTTTATTAAAACCTTGTTTAAAAGTCTTTTCTAGTTTTGGTACTACAAAGTTGTGTGCAAAATTAGGGGTGGAGTTAGCCGTAGGTAAAGTAACGCTCCGCCAAGTTACCACATCGGCTGCACCGACTGGTCTGGTAGGTATGCCTTTGCCCCATAGTAATATAATATTAAGATATCTAAAAACCCTCTAAGAAAATAAAACTAATATTAAATTCACTGTTTTAAACTATCACGGTTGTTCACTAAAGTTACCACTACCACGGTAAATATCCCGTAAATAATCATATAACTTTAATATTAAATTAGTCAAAGATCACAAACAAAAGTTATGGAGTCATTCAGCAGAATAAGATACCAAGTTTAGAGGAA
This sequence comes from Agriopis aurantiaria, assembly GCA_914767915.1. NCBI lineage: Eukaryota > Metazoa > Arthropoda > Insecta > Lepidoptera > Geometridae > Agriopis > Agriopis aurantiaria. Next base: position 3,716,596 of record OU611991.1, on the reverse strand, counting down.
CTGCCACAACGTCTAAAGCTGCGGACATAAAGAAGCAGGTTTCCGGTACAAGAATACCTATCCGGGTCGGTACCAATAGGCATGATGACTATAATTTTTTATTATCTCATAAAAAGCTGACCATAAATAGAGCCCATCAACAAAAACAAAATTAAAATTTGTTCAAAAATAAATAAGTTATAAGTATTTTAACTTCATGCTAGACAGAGAGCGCACTGTACTGAGCTATGACGTCACGCCTCAGGTGCGCCATACAAATGCTATACTAACACATGCTATGCGAGAAAGAGACAGAGCATCCCTTCTCTATCGACCTAAAACTTTAAACGCTCATATCTCACAGATTTTTCAACCAATTTAATAATTTTTTTCTGAAAGTATAATGTATTTAGTTATATTCATCGCTAAGACTGTTATTTGTAATAAATTAAACATTAGGACACATGCCTATTGGCGCAGTGGCACCATACACAAAGAAAACAGGAGAATCGTTTTGCAGGACTATCATAGTCTCTAGTTCGTCGGATAGCAACTTTTACTGCAACACTCGCTTATACCGACCCGTACAGTTTACCCGTACAGAAAACCTGCTTTAAATCTGCGCCTTAAAATATTATGCAATTAGTATAACATACCGTTGCACAAAATAGAAAATGTATCTATTATTGCTAAAGTTATAAGGATAAATGTAAAATATTTTCAGTAAGCCAATTGGTAGGTTTATAATGATAATGAAAACGCACACAAATGCCTCGATCGGGTTAGATGTATACTTGTATATAAGGGGAATCTACTACACAATAAAAATATAAATAGGTAAAGTTGTACTTTGTATGTTTGTACGGGGTAATCTCTGGAACTACTAAACCGAATCTGATAATTCTTTCATTGGTAAAAAGCTGCACTATCCCTTAGTGCCATAGGCTATGTTGTGCTCACAACATGGTGCCGCGGGTTAAAGCTGGTAAACAAATCACGGGAGGGAAACAAAGTAAAATTTTCCAAAAATATTTTATGTCGGATATTTGGAATAAAATAAAATAAAATAACGCCTTACTATTTATTGGCTTTGCTATATTTTTGTATAGGTAGTATTATATTTCTGGTGTATTGTCTAGTCGAATTGTCGTGCTATTTTTTGTATAAGCTTGCTTTTAGTAAGTGATATAGTAAGATTGTATTCGAAATGCTGGATTTTTTTATCGGTGCTTTCGTTGATGTGTCATTCTCTAAACTAACCTAAAATTTCTAACAATCAATTCGTAATAAACAATTTATTTATTCATTTATTGTGTATCAACGTTGTTGTTTTGTCATTTGGACTAAAGTGAAAATTGCAGAAACATTTATCAAGACTCAAATTTACTTTAGTTAAGACAAAGTTACTACAGAATCGATGTCATTAAAGTTATAGATAGAAGAAGTACTTACATAACTAGATATTTATATATGTAAGACATAGTTTTGTATAGTTATGAGTTAAATTTGAGAAATCGTTTTTTTTTATAACATAGTTTATAGTTAGAGGACATAATATGTCCATAAAAATTATTTGCCTTTAAATCTTAATGTGCTAAACTCTTTATTTATTCATTATTCGTTGTTAAGTCTTTATTTTTATTAACTGGGTGATTTAAAAGATGCCTTTGAAAAAGTGCCAATTTTGTGGGATATAAATATATTTTGAAAATGGCAATTCAGAGCCTATTTTACAAAACTTTGACTCATCAAAACTTGAAGAGTTAACCTTTGTTTATTTTGGTAATCTATTAGTTTGACATAATCTAAGACATACCAACTGAAACAACTGAAAATAAATTTTAAAAAAGCAAAAAAACTAATTGTAAAAAAATATTGTCCTGAAAATATTATTTGAAACTAATCACCAAAAAAAAAACATACAGTCTAATTGATAACCGCCTCTTTATGGAAGTCGGTTAAAAAAGTATACTTTGCAAGTTCTAACGGGCCAAAGTTGTGTACAAATTAGACTCTGAGTTAAAACCTTAAGTAATGCCTGTGTTACTCAAAGAGTTCTGTAACACTTCTTTCAAACATATGTCAAAAAAATGCAGTGCGAGTATTTGTTACAATATTTTAAAGATTAAGTACAATTATATAATTGATGTCTACAAATAAAATAAAATAATGTTACATAAAATAATGTTACGTTTATTATAAGCCAAAATGAAATGGTCTCGAATTTATAAGATCTGTTAGCAATTTTTTATCTCTTTTTAGTGTTGAAAAATGCATGTTGAATTAATATTAGAAAATAAATGTGATTTAAATAATTTGCCTACTTTATTTTATACAGGGTTATTATGAATGTCTTTAGTTCCCAGACTTTTTTAAATACAAGTATAAATAGTTTTTTAACTCCTGATAAAATCTTCAAACGACTGAACAGATTTCCTTGAGTCTTAGCGATGATAACTCGATCAAGTCGCCTTTCAAATAAAAAACTAAATCAAAATCGGTTCACTCTTTTAGGCTGTGCTTTTAGGAGCTACGAAGCCAGAGACAAATACAGATACACACGCCCCTCTTTTTGGGTTAAAATAGTGACAAACGGATTGGCTGATAAGCCTTTGATGGTAAGTTCCTCGACACCTGACAACTACAACATGGAAATTTAGTTCCGCTGTTTGACATTTTTTTTCATGAACAGCACTCCAGTATATTGTTAGACCGACCGTTCAATTTCTCTTGTCTGTACAAGAGAAATTGAACGGTCGGAAAATTGAAAAAAAGAACACGCCGTAATCTTTCACGCCACATCACTCCGCCCTACTGCGCGTGTCTAGTCTATGGCTCCCTAAAAATCAATACTCGGCTTGTAAACATGGCTCGAATGTAGGGCAAACAACACTCCACGTTTTATACCTGTTTTGTGTGTTATTTTCTATAACCATTAGTTTCTTTTCAATATAATACAGTAGTGAACATTATGGATACGGCAAATGTTGGATATTCGTACCACCTCCCGTCTGGGGGATGGAATTATAAAATCCGCAACACGCTGTCCCAATTCAGCGATTTGTTTAGCGAGTTTAATAAATACATCGCTCCCGCATACCATCACGACCGATGTGAAAGGTGAGTCCAGCTTTTGACAACCCTGGCAACTATATAAAACAGTGTACATAGACCATTATCTGCTAGTCATAAAATTAGTATTGCTTTTATGACCTCGTGTAAGGTTAAACTGCGTCTTCGGCGTTTCGACGTTTTCTACATTGTTAAGAACTGCCACAGCTGTCTCGCTCGCACATTTTTTACCAAGCAAAATATTTTAGTTTTCCATGTTTTTCTAAAGATACCTAATGCCTAATGGTTGTGTAAAATTAATCAGATTTTTATATTCAAATATATGCAAAAAAGATCTTCGGCCGGGGGTACCTTTTTGCCAACGATCTATCGTGGTATAGTATGAAAAATATTTTATTTTTGCTCTAAGTGAACGTGATCAAAAGCGGAACCAACCAGATACAGTGTCGTCTCATTTCCTCTTTAGTGTTAAAGAGAAAAATGTAGGTTTCTCCGGAAGGAATGGAGGCTCCATAATAATTTTTTAAATAGGTTAAAAAAACATTCAAGTGTTTCAATAATTTATTTAGAGACAAATGATTTTTGTAATTAATTTAATTTGACAAACAATTCTTTTTTAATACAAAAGGAAAAGATGTTCTATTATCAGGACAATTTTTTTTCGATTATTATTTTGCAAATTATTGTTAGAAAATTTTACTCACAAATGTCTGTTGCTCTTCTTTTGTGGAGGCACCGGAGCTGTAGCCCCGGTCGCCTTCCCTAAATCCGGCCCTGAGCGCCTCATCAATTCACTCATCCACTTTCACCGCTTTGTACGAGAATGAGTAGGTATATTGCCCGGTTTATTAAGTATATTACCGGTCACTGCAACTTGAATAGTCACCTATAAACTGGGAGGTGCTGAAAGTCCGGTGTTTCGTGGCTGTATGACAAAAACGAAGTACAGCATGTGCTGTCGCTACCGGGTTACTTGAGGCATCATCATCCATATGACCGCACGACAGATTGACTGCTTCTCATCATGATCTACACTTCCATCTACGCCCACTGGAGCAACTGTGCCAGCGCCTCAGACCCTCGCTCCAGTATTTCAAGGACCTGAGTTGGCTGGGTAGGTGCTGATAGGAATGGACAATACACCCAAAGCAGGACGTCACTGCACCCCCCCCCCCCCCCCATCTGAAGAATAAGAATCAGTATACAATAGAAGTGCCAAGCATGTGTAGGATTCTAGGTGTTTTCACTATTGCGGCTCTATGTCGGAAAACAGGCCTTCAGATACATAAGACAAAATGATGAAATCTGAAAATGTTTTTGCTACTTTAATATTTTTGTTTCAGGTCTGTTCAGATGAGGATATACTCGATGCACAAAGGAGAGTTCGTGATGGTTTTTATCGCGTTTTTCGCTTGCTTTGGTTTGGGTGTTTTTATAGGACTCGCAGGTGAGATTACAAAAACGATTACCTACTTTACATGCATATGCTGCTGCTGCTTAATGCATTCCAGATGGCAAAACGAAGTGCTGTTATTGCACTTTCACTGTGCAACTGCTAGAATGTGGAATGTAGGTACTGCCTGGGTGGGATGACAATTTGGGTGACATCTAGTTGCGAGTGAGTCGATTTCTTATAGACAAGCGAGCGAGTGTATACGATGTAATACACATCACAACGGTGGCCAAACGCAAGCTTCGAGTAAAAAAAAAGATACAGTGAGACTAAATAGTGCAGATATTAAAATCCGAAGTAGAGACACGTTCGTTGGTGCACAATTAAGTAGATTATGTTGGTAAACATTTCTAATTAAAAAAAAAAATATTCTTACATGTATTGTACTTTAATGATCTATGCACAAATGATGTGCTGGCTGATGTCCTACCCTATGTGTTATCAGGTCCGTCGCCGACGAAGACGACCTCTATATCCGCGAGCGCGGCGCTATCCAACTCAAGCGACATCTACCGGGGCCCCTTCCACCTGCACAGCCCCGCGCTCGGCACTCGTGCGCAGCAGCTCTGGCTGCTAGCCGAGATACTCACCAACAACAACGACGGTAGGCTAATACAGCACTAGGTTTAGGAAGATCCCTTCCACCTGCACAGCCCCGCGCTCGGCACTCGTGCGCAGCAGCTCTGGCTACTAGCCGAGATACTCACCAACAACAACGACGGTAGGCTAATACAGCACTAGGTTTAGGAAGATCCCTTCCACCTGCACAGCCCCGCGCTGGGCACTCGTGCGCAGCAGCTCTGGCTGCTAGCCGAGATACTCATCAACAACAACGACGGAAGGCTAATACAGCACTAGGAAGATCGTAAAACGAGTGCTATTTACCACGGCCCTTCCATCTGCACAGTCAGTATTACGAAATGTATGAAAGATATAGCTGTGTGTCCGCACTATTGTAGCAATAGGAGGATCCTAACACAACCTTCATCTAGCGGGGCCTTCCACCTGCACAGCCCCGCGCTTGACTCTCGCGCATCTGTTAGCAGAGTTACTCACCAGCAACAATGGTAGCTTTTAACACAATTTTTAGCGTGAGTGGGAGAATTTGTCCCGCTTTAGGGCCCTAACACTCCTGCGATGTGTCTCCATTAACAAGGATGGACACAGAGATGTTACGGTGCTGGGATACGTGACGAAATTAACTTTCATACTTCATAGTAGTAAAACCTTAATCGTACTTTAAAACGATGTGACTCGGTAGTTTCTGGCTAGATTAAGATCCGGATCTGAAGTCCTATTTTAAAAATGTCTGTATAATTTTTCAGAGGAGATCTTCGACAAGAGTTTCCAAATAAGTCTATCTGTAGAAGGCATCCTCAGTGACCACACTACAGTCACCCTAGTTCCTGAAAGCAAAGCCACTAACAGGTAAGCTAGCGCCTATACTAACAACAAGCGAGGCGGTCAAAAGTCTAATATAAGTACAATAACAATAATAAAAATTACACCATATTTATGTTTTTTTTTTAAATGGCTTGCGTTGAACCTCCATCTCGCCTGATGTTAAGCGATGATGCGGTCCACGACGGAGCACGCTTGCCTATAAGAAACCGATGTTTAGAAGTTTGAGGGTAGTCAAAACACGCCTTCGACATTTGGGTTCTTGGTTGTTTGACAGCAATGTACATACCAATTAAATTGTTTATTGCACATTTATCATTGGCGGATCCAGTGGGGCCATAGGGGCCATACGTAATCCTGTATAATATTTATTAATTAAATTCCAGAACCCTACACCTAAAATGCAAGAAACAAGTGTGCGAAGAGGTGATGGTGCTACATCTCGGTGCACTGGAGTACACGCACTACGTCCTCAACGTGCGGTTCTACGGACTCGGGGAGTTCCACAAGCGGTACTACATCAGAGAAATTGTATTTTACGTGAGTAATTGTATTGCATTGCTAAATACCTTGCGATGAGCTATCGACTCAAAGATAATATAACCACTTGATTGCGCACGAGTCATAATTTGCTTGAGCAAGATGTAAGCCACGTCGATCTCGGGGGGTATTGTATGGCGCTTGTGATTGGAGACTCACAGGTCTTTCATTCAATTCGCGCCTAGGATTGGCCCGCTCGAAAAAGATTATGCTGAAAAAGTGTAACTTTGGCTTACGGCAGGGTAAAGGATGAGCAGTCAATTGGTTATATCGTCATTGTATCGACATTAGCTGAACTTTTGTACATGGTTACACGGGACGATGGTACAAAGCCGAAAGGTGGCCATTGCACTTATCTACGTAATTATTTTATGTCCACTGCCGTAGAGACCACAGAAGAGAAAAAAAAACTACTTCTCTTTTCTGTGGTAGAGACCATGCAGTTGAGGCTACGGAGGCCATACTGCTAAAAACAGTATTATAGGTACTGTTTTTGCTCAATAATACTGTTTACTTAAAACAAAAATCTAATACGTTAAACACTGTTTATTTCTATACTGGGTTACGCAGAAAAGGAGTACTATATATAGTAAAGCAGTTGAGTATAGTAAAGTAGCTGAAAGAGGTACGTAGTAGGTACACATCGTCATGAACAGCTTTTCTTTTACTAAGGGAGCAACTCTGAAATCGCAAAAAAAATATCTGCTGTCATTGACACTACAAAATGTATGCAACAGCAGATATATTTCTTCGCGATTTTTGGTTGGTCTATTAGTAAATGTTTTTTTTTTTTTTGGCTACGGCCCTATAGGTTTTTGTTTATTCATATCATAATAGAGAGTCGTAGAGCCCGGGAACACCCACACATGCATTACCCAATGCGTGGTGTAAACTGGGAACATCAAAGGTCATCATCATCGTGATTTACCCGATTACCCCGATTTACCTATTTAATAACGTAAATTTATAATGAATTAATAAATTATTTTATCTCGTCATCATCATATCACCCATAGTACGTCCACAGCTGGGTTTATTTTTATTTTTTAATATACATTAAATCTTTCAAATCCGTGTTATCTGCCCCGAGCACTGAACGTAGAATGAGCCCTAAATAAAAAACAATTTTAGAGTTTAGCCAACGAAACGTGTCACCACAAGGCAACAATCACGTCAGCGTAGGTGTGAAATTTTTAGATTTTTTGCGTCTTCTCATTAGACTTATTAAACCTAGTTTTTTTTGTTGGTAATGATAGACTAATTAAGTAATTATTCACATTTAAAATTTATTTCAGTTCAAAACCTACAACCCTGCGTTCACGCAAATGGAGACGTGGTTTCGGTTTATCTTCCTTCTGACGACTTTTGCAATAGCGGTAAGTTTGTAGGTAATTTTCTATAATTCCCAGTAGGCTCAGTACAAAAGTCTCCTTTTGTGCACTAGTGCATAAAAATAATCCGAACCTTTTTTAACTGTTCAAAGATGTTTATTATGAATTTCTAGTATATTTAGTGTGGGTTCTAATATATTTTGCCTGGGTCTTAAATAATACCCATTGATCAGGGTATTATTAAGACCCTTGCATATCTTTTGTCGAAAAAAAATTAGTACATTGTTTAAATTTCAGTCTAAATTGTAATGAAAAAGGCAATACAAAATCACTGTTTCAGAGTGTATAACATGTGCATAAAACCCATTTTAGCCGAGACGTCTAGCAGTGGATATTTAAGTCTAGGATAAAATGGATTGTTTTATGTACTTGTTGTTCAATCTACAATTTATAAACCGTCCCTGTGTCGTTTCCGTCACCATAATGTATTACGTGCTCCAAAATGTAGATTAGCTCTGTACAATAAAAGTACGTTTGTGAAGAGGGTACAAATCAGCAAAGGACATCCAAAGCAAAGAAATTTTTAAATTTAAACTTATGAAACTTCTAATTGAAAAGGTATATTACTCTGTAGATGACTTTTTAAAAGATAAAAACATTATAGTATAAGATAATTCGATGTAACATGACTCAAATATAATTTGACATAAATCTAAACTGACATGTTAATTGGAATAATGTAATTTGAAATGATTGTATTATTAGTCTTAAGATCTTGAATGTTAGTTTGAAAAAGCCTTTTCTGTAGTACCTAAAGTCTTTTACCATTTATAAACAATACTTAGGTACTCATATTTATGTATTAACTGTAATATGTCTTCAATTTCGCACACCATCCGGTTGGAACATGGCGAACGTAACCTTACCTTAACACACTGTTACAATTACTAAAACTGTAACACCCCATGTTCCGTGAAATAAATAATTTGAATTTGAATTTGAATTTTCATATTTCAGTTCTGGTTCGCGCATACGTTAAGGAAATACGCGACCCACGACTGGGCCATCGAGCAGAAATGGATATCCATTTTATTACCATTGCTTCTACTATACAACGGTACGTAAGTAAACGACTTCCTTCATAATAGATGACAAGCATATGATTCGAAGAACATTCAGTAAACAGTAGCCACTGTAGGCAGGGCCGTCTTTAACCTATTAGAGGCCCTGGGCACAATAATGGGGCCCTTATGACCTTGACAGAGCACTATTTTGTTCGAATAGACAAAGAAAGTTGATATGCTGATTTTCAGGCGAGAGTAGAGTAAAGCTAATAAGCAAGTAGGTATTGTCTATGATTTTTTCGAAATAAATATGTTTGTCAGTAATAAATATTGGGTATCATTTGGTGATCTGGCAGGAACTAGGCCCCTGTCGATCGCGGGGCCCTGGGCACGTGCCCAGAGTGCCCAGTGGGAAAGCAGGGCCTGACTGTAGGAAACACATTAGCACAAAAAGTACCTAAATTATTTTGATATCAATAACCGTAAAAGTTTCAAACAGCGTTAGTTAAGCGATTTAGGTACCTTGGAAATGTAGGAACTCATCAGCAACGAATACCTAGTTTAGACTAGGCTTCTTAGCTTTGAACATCGGCGCAAAGTTGCTAGTATATCGGTTCTTATCTGATAGATTTCGGAGAGTGTGCATCGTATCTGCGTGATCTAATTCCATCCTGCCCATTTTATATCGGCCAGGGCGGGTACGCAAAGGACACCGTTTCATGGTTGATATTCCGAAAACCCGTACAAATCACTTTGATTTTACTTTTATTGTGCGATCCGCTAGACTGTGAAATACGCTGCCTAAATGAGAGTTCCCCAATAGGTACAATCAGGTCGTCTTCAAATCGCGGGTTTATCGGTTTCTTATAGGCAAGCGTGCTCCATCGTAGACCGCATCATCACTTAACAACAGACGAGGTGGTGGTCAAACGCTAGCCTATTAGCACAATAAAAAAACAATCTAAATAGCAGTTAAAATATTTTTAATGTTTCTTTGAACCAGAAGACGCAGCGTAGGTAGGCCTCCCACTAGATGGACCGACGACTTTGTGAGAGTCGTGGTTTTGGAGGGACTTATGGCCCCCATGCCCCCCCCAAAACACCTAGCCATTCCATACATTCGACTCAAACTGTTCGATTTGATTCAGATGCACCTTGTCTGAATCCCCCCCTCCCCCCCCCCCTAAAATGAAATCCTAGATCCGTCCCTGATTAAGGCAGGCTGTCGTTCAGTGTGGAGGTTAAAGGGGGAGGCTTGTGTTCAGCAGTTGACGTCTTCCGGCTGATGATGAATGTTTCTAAATAAGAGTGCATGTTTCAGACCCAATATACCCGCTCCGGTTAGTTTCGGGCAGTTGCTTCGCACCTCTCGTGGACTCCGTATTCCAGAACATATTCCTCGCGTTCGTGATGCTCTCCTGGCTCGCTTTATACCACGGACTTAGACAGGTAATGCTACAATAATAACCACACATACGGGGTGTAGGTATTTCTGGACGACGGACATGTTCAAGGACATTATTATACTCATCATTATAAACAACTTTTTACTTTGGAACTGACCCTGATATCGCGAAAAAAAACCTGTTCGATCATCAACAAATTCAATTCATCAATTATTATTAGTAATTAAAAATTCAGTTCAGTAACATGGGGTTCTTCAAAAGGCGACTTAATAGACTCTTAAAGGGTCGGCAACGTAGTGATGCCTCTGGTGTTACAAGTATCCATAGGCGACCATGCTTAGCATTAGGCGCTAATTTATAAGCCAACTTTGGCATAAAAAAATTAAGTTTGTGGAACAACTGGGTGTTTTTGTTGCAATATCTGGGTCGATCCCAAAGTAACAGTTGTATACAAAGATGAGTAAAATAATATCCTTCAAAATGCCCATCGTCTAGAGATGCACCGTTTTATATAATTTTATACAAAAAAAATTGCACGCCCGAAAAGGGTAAACTGTTGATACCCTAGTTATTATGAACATCTTTTGTACACAGTTCTTGCAATAAATATATTCTGATTCTGATTATAAAAAAAAAAAAAAAGTGAAGCCCAAGGTGAGTATATTTTTGAGTATATTTTTTTTTCTAGGCAAATGTCAACAAAAAATACGAAACACGATCGTTTCGTGTTTCGTATTTTTCGTTATATATGTAGGTTAAAACTAGCAGAAGACCGTGGAGCCTGAAAGTTACTCCATCGACAAAAGTTACCTACGGAATGGAAATCTATTTACAGTTTTGGAAATGACGTATCATGATGATTAGCTACAGACAGATTTGGTATTTATAGGAAACAAATTACGTAAAAGCCGTTTTAAGGAATTTTAGGAATAAGCCACTAATTCTTATAGTCTGATAGTCTTAGGGTACCTATTTATTATTATTTTCTGCCTTATTTTTTTATCTCTCGCTCTATCTAAAGTAGAGTAAGTGGGAAAAAAATCAAAAAGCAACGAAACGAATCAAGAAAACTAATATAATTTTGAAACGGGAAAGATATAACAAAATGAAGAAGGGAAAGGGATAATCCATGATCTTAGCCTGAGAAAATTTGTAGCATTTATTGAGATAGTTAATACATTACCATCAAGTAAATGAAAGATTATAATTAATACAGTACTTCTGATGATGTTACCACCATCTGTTAGCTAGATTTCATACTCAGTAGTTTTTTTAATCCAGGTAAAACGATTATAATTATAATTCTTAATGACCGTGGCCATGACCTCCAGTGCCATGAGTAGGGTCATTATATTCCTTGATAAGTTCGGTTGCTACAGGTACATCGGGCAGGATGTTAAGAATACCACCGATACCATCGTGAACCCCTCTGTGAATATCGCCTGGAATCCGAGCAAGAGTAGTGAAGAAACCTCTCCTGTCATTTTGGACTGACCGTTTTGAATGACCGTTCCCATGACCTCCAGCGCCAAGAGTAGGGTCATTATATTCCTTGACAAGTTCGGTTGGTACAAGTACAGCGATATCATCGTTATATCCTACGTGACTATAGCCTGGAATCCGAGCAGGTGTAGTGATGAGATTTCTTTTGTCATTTTGAACTGACCGTTTTGAGTGACCGTGCTCACCGTGAGGGTTGACAAAATGTCTGGCACCATCTTTGATTGCGACCATCTGGGGTGGTATCACGTCAACCACTTTATTGAGACCATCGTGCAATAACAGATGTGCATCGACGGGGGCTCGGATTATGCTGGTCAAGAGGCCTCCAAGCGCACCTTCGCACCCATAGCAAACAATGACTAACAAAATAATGATCTTCATCTTCATTTTTCCACAGTAGGCCAGTTATTATGGGCTGCTCAAGTGGAACTGATGGGAACCGTAACGGAGCGGACAACTGACGTGACGGACTGACGGACTGACACTGACTGGCACTTCATATTCCGCCTGATATATGCTCACAGAATTACTTGCTTCCTCGCTTAATCTGTTATTCATTCGAAAATGCATTAGTTTAATTTAATCTTAGTTATTATAAATAAGTTATAATCATTTGATAACTTACGTATATAGTACTATGTTTGCTTGGCATCACGAGTACCTACCTACTTTGAAATTTTCTTGGTATACGTACTGGATGACTGGTTTCACTGGTTAGACAGTGGAAATATTCCGGGATATCACTGTATAATTATGAACTCATCATTATGAACAACTTTTATTACGGGACCAACCTAGAAAACGAGAAAAAAAGCTCATCGAGAAAGTCAGCTGTTCTACATAGAAATGTCATTGACACTTAACGAAATGTATGGAACAGCTGAATTTATTTTTTCGTGATTTCAGAGTTGGTTTTGTGGTGAAAGTTGTTCATATGAGTGCAATGATATCCGGAATATTTCCACTGTCTAACTAGTCACCCAGTATACCATGACAATTTCAAAGTAAGTCTCCCTTGTTTGTCTGATCTGAGTATACCGGTATACCCCTTCGACCGAAATAAAATGAATGGACGGGCCATAACTACTGAACTTGCTCAGTAAAAACGAGTCAAAACCGTCGGGCATATACTTTAACACCTGATTATAACCATGTACAGTACATTTGTTACAAATAATAGATATCGGATTTTTGTTGTGTATTTACACTTCTGGAAAGCACACGAAGGCATAATTTTGTCAAATGTTCGTTATCATGTAACAATAGTGTTGTGTTGCACTTCCTACTTCTAGATACCGACTGAAACAAAGAGAGCGCCGGCGCTAATTTTGTAAAAAAAATGCGCTTCTTCTGGGCCTGTCCATTCGTTTTATTTTGGTCGAAGGTATACCTTATACATGTTTATCTATGCTTATACCTATAATCAGATCACAGAAAAGGGTTATTGTTAACTCGCCGCAGGCAAAAAATATAATAATTAGTTTGTTTTGTATTTGTGTTTATTCAATTAGCATGGTTTAACTGTTTAACACCGATTACACTAATGATACCTAGATATAAAATTTAAATACCTGTCAGATTAACTAATTACCTACATGTTCTAGTTCGGTGGTACGTTTCACCAAGTTTCACTTATGGCGGGAATTTCAAAATTTAAACAGTTTTTTCCCTTATATAGATAGGTAGCTAGGCTGGGTCGGGTGTATAACTATTATAAACTTGCTAATACGACAAAAGTTATCTTCTCCAAATTTTTATGAATTTGGAGAAATGGTGATGAGTTCATACAAAAATCTCATAGGAAAAAAAGCACCTTTTATTTTTTCCCCTAATTTTCCGGACAACTCTTCCAATTAGTTGCGTTGCGGAGACGCGTCCTTAAAACCTTATTCACATTTTTTCCAAACCAAATCAGTCCAGCCGTTCTCAAGTGATGCGCTTACCAACGAACAACATAAATTTTTTATTTACACAAAAACATGATTTCTTTACGCTCATCGATGATTATTCTTTATCATGTAAAGATATTTAACTGTTATTACTTACATTTGACAATAAACAAATTTTTACTATTTCAATCGGTTTACCTTACCTTAATACAAATTTAAGTAAGAATGGGAGTAAAACCAGGCAGATAAGGCTAGTTAATTGACCACGTGACCATTAAACTTTTCCAATCAATACGACGAACGAAAATAAGAAGTAAACTATTAGTTAACTTATCCTATCATTAATGGCTTTATAGTAATTGATTATTACTCTTATTTATTTGACTATTATCTTACCATTAGTTAGATAAGAGGGCTGGTACGTATTATCTAGCAAGGTCAGGGGATGATCTTGAGTATTATTAACCGACTTCGAAAACGAGGAGGTTATCAATTCGACTGTATGTTTTTTTTTTTTTTTTTAAACATGATACAAATTCAGTAGTAAAAACACAATACAAATCAATGGCAGCTAAAGGCGCGCGGCTATCTCGCGTATGTCAACGTTTATGAAGATAAAAAATATAAATCTATAGGATAGCGGTGGAGATAGTTTTTTTAAATTCTTTTTTACTTCTGTTACTATAATATGCAGTGTTATTCTAAAGCTTATGCCCTATCGGTTTTAAAATTCAGACAGTTTTTTTTTTTTTTTTTAAATTATGGTAAACTTGCTACAGGAATAGCTATGGCCGTTGACCGCAGTTTCAAGCTATAGGTATAGGACTACAGAGTAAGGAACCTCCGGACAATAGGTCTGTATCCTATTTTTTTTATTAAGGCGCGGTGCCATCGCGAAATTAACCAAAAGAAGTGTTTTTAAACGCTTAGTGTGATTTAATGAAATTAAGTGATCAAATTCAAAAAAATACTACACGTAGATAAAACGCCTGTTAATAAGTCTTAACCAAAGATTTTCTAATGTCTAGATGGTGACAGGAGCCGGAAACGCAGAGAAACAAATATGCGGGAACTGTAGGCGCCTATGCCTTTTCTCACTGCTCATTGTCAGTCGCGGTGTCACATCATAAACATCAAAATCGTAAACAACATTATTTTCATAAAATGCATTGTGAAATCAATTTATGTTGAAACACTACAAAGATCGCACAAAATTATTAAAAAAACTGACCCTTCATCGGTAATTAACTTTATTTCGTATTAGTTGCTACAAAATAAGGCATTGAAATTGTACGAAAATAAATCGTTGTTTTTTTTGCGTTTGTGGTGTTGCTTGTATATGAACTCAACTTTCCCATTAATTGAACAGTCCCAGTAAATTTTCGTTGGACTCGATATATTGAAGTTCGAGAAAGATAGTGGCCATGTTATTTTTGGGGTTCTGTACCCGGTACCGGCAAGCTCTTGTAGGATCTGATTGTTGAGACAGATTTTCTCAGAAAACGGGTAAAGATATCAAGTTAAAAATAATATCAATAATTGCAGAATACCAATCTACCCAATTCAAAAGAGTAGGTGGATCGAAATAATAAGAAAAAGCCGTAATGAGCAACTTTGAAAACCCTCAAAAAAAATTTGTACGGAACCCTCGGTGCGCTAGTCCTACATGCACAATATAATATTATTTGCCTGCTTTTCAATGTCGATTACATAATTTAGGTTGCAATGGTACTGTCACAGCTTTTTTATTTTCATTATTTGTAATGCACATATCTCATTACTTATTTAAATGTTTATGTTGTGTTTGGTATAATTACTTTTTGACCGGTTTTTTGTTGTTTTTTTAATAGTATTTTTAATAAAGCACCAATCATCCAATTATTGTAATGTCATATGCACAAACGGTGCACCGTTTGTGCATTCGCCGTCAAAAAATGTTAAAGAATTAATACAGTAAACTCCTAACAATTTTTTTGCAATATTTAATGTTTAGATTGCCTATATAACTTCATTTGTAAAGAAATAATTACAGATAACATCTTCTTCGTACCTGGTGAATAAATATGTTTTTTTTAATTTTTCTTCACATTAGAAGGTACCTACTAAAAACGTTTTTTGTTTGTTTCCTTCACTCAACTCTATAGCAACTGTTAAGATTTTTAACGTAATTTCAGGGTCGGTCTCATAGTATAAAGTTTTTCACAGTGATGAGCGTGATGCGTTCCTTTCGGCTTAGTACCCCCTTTTTGCGTAAACCGGTATAGCTATAGCCTAGTAAATGTAGTAAAAATCATAATTGTAATACGTATTTTACTTTAACAATTATTAAAAATACTCTAACTAATGTCCAGTAGCTGGCATCACCCAACATGCAAGCTTAGATGCCAAACAAACAATGACAGTGACGCGTGGCGCATGCGTATAGCGCACCTAAGAGTTTCAAACCTAACCTGCTTTTTTACTGCGATTGTTTTGCAAGAGTCTGTCTAGACAGGTATGACGTCATTGGTCTTAACCGAATAAAATTTTGATAAATTATCTGGATTCATAAAAAAACATATTATTACAAATTCTGCAACAAAAATAGCTTCTGAATTGAAGTACCTACTCTGAATTTTCTGCGACAATAACATTATTTATTTGTATGAATTGTGTAGCCAGACTAGTGTTTTAACGCTTTAACCAGTAAACTGTTAAAATTAATTTTTATATTTCGATAAATTAAATTAAAACCCTCAAAATAATATAAACACAGGCACAAAGTCATCATCATCAAATATGATGATATACGATTTTCGATTTTAAACAAAGCCGCTTCAGATAGTAAATAGATAATGGCGTGAGCGGTTAAAAAACGAATTTGAAATCGTGATCAGACCGCGCCCTAAGTGCCTAATCAAAAAGCTGTTCATAAATAGTGTCCATCGACGAAAACGAAATTAAAATTAGTTCAAAAATAAATGAGGTATAACTATTTTAAGATCATGCTAGACAAAGAGCCCACGTCATAGCACGTTATGACGCGTCTAGTACATATAAATGCTATACTAACACGCTTTGCGAGAGAGGGACAAAGCATCCGCTCTCTATGCGTACCAAAAACTTTAAACGCTTGTATAACAGAAAATCAGCCAATACAAAAAAAAACAGTACGTGTAATGTTTTAATTACAATTTTCGCTAAGGCATTATTAGTAACTAGCTGCGCCCCGCGGTTTCACCCGCATAGTGATGATAAATTGATGATGATGAAAAATAGCCTATGTCACTCTCCGGCACTTGAACTATACCCATGCAAAACATCTGGTCGATCCGTTGCTCTGTATAGTATAATAATGGAACATTAGGACACGGGCATATTATTGCGCAGCTCGAAGGACCTTTTATTGTAGACTAACTTTGCCACGCGGTTCGCTGCTGTTATTTTTTTGTTCAAAAATTGCCTATATTTATGGTACCTATAGAAAAGTTTAAATCCGGCCTGGGGGGTTAGACAAGAGCCACTTTCTGTTAGCGTTAACGCCTGCGGAAAGATGTAATTGTATGAAAATGACACTGATGTTCTTGTAGTTCTTGCTGTTTAGGTTTTTTAAGCTGTCGAATAAAAAATATTTTCTTTCTTTCAGAATGAAAGAAGTTTTCTCTCGTTCTACCTGATCAAAGTGGTGATCGTCGGGCTGGTGTGGTCGCCGGCCATGGTGGTCACGATATGGCAGAAATACTACGCGTATGTCGACCCTACCTTTAACTACATGACCAATCCTAATTACACAGTAAGTTGTGCAGTAATGGTGCTTCCACACGGCGCGAGCAACATGAGCATGTTGAGACGCGGGCGCGTCCGATATAATAGCCCTAACAGACGTATAGATTTGGTTGACGGACCAAGTCCATCTCGTCCAAGGGCGGATCCAGGAGAGGGGGGGTCATGGGGGTCATGACACCCCTCCTGGGCTGGGTCCAGGACCTAGGTGGACCACTAATTAATATAAAAATTTAATTATAACTTCTTGTCACTTGACCACGACTATGTGACCCCGCCCCCCTGGCACCAAAGCTGGATCCGCCCTTGGTCTCGTCTGTTAGCTACTTTATAGCGCCTAGTGCGAGTTTTTCCAGTTGAGTTTACTCGAGAAATAAGAACAGCCTGCAAGTCTGTCTGTATGTCTGGATGGCCGCTAACTCCTAAACCACGCAACGGATTTTGATGCGGTTTTCACCATCAGTTAGGATACATTTTCACGGAAGGTTTATATGTATAACTAGCGACCCGCCCCGGCTTTGCACGTAAATTACACCCGCGCAAAGCCGGGCGGACGGATCGCTAGTTTCATACAAATCATAGTTGGCTTACCATTTAAAGTCTGTCTATACTAGTAATTCGCCCTGAACTGTGACCTCGTGACCTCTATATCTTCACAGTCCCGATTTTGCTCATAAATTACTTGCCTACAAAATTTCAAGACGGTCGTATTAACAGTACATTAGTTATCGTTGAACAAATATACAAAGATAGATACAAACGCTGACTTGTTCCGATAGAATCTGAGACCTCTCTTCGCTCGGTCAACTCTACCTACAACTAGTTGTTCGCTCCGAACTGAGACCTCGCGAGTTGCGACCCTTATGTGTAACGTTAAGAGTTGAGTTAAAGTTAGTTTAGTTTAGTTCAGTTTAGTTTAGCATAGTTTGGTTTCATGTTTAGCTTTCTGACACTTTGTCTCCGGCGAATTTTTTTAATTAGAATATTAGTTTAGGTTATTTCAGTGAAATAAACAATTACGGTTTTGCGCGCCGCGATCGAACCCATGCAGCTAATCGCCAAAACGCCAAAACTACGCTTATCCTGTGTTTATTACTCCTTGCCGCATGACGAGTTCGAGTGCGCGAGTTGTGTACACTGGAGCTGCGCGCGACTGCCGCGCTGCTGTGGTTGTGTTTCACACTAATGCGGGTGATGCGAGACGCGCGGGTGAAATTAGATTTTTTTCTAGGTTTATACTCACTCTTAACGCGATCAAGTAGGTATCTACGGAAAACTCGCACTAGGCAGTAAGTACTCAGTAAGTTTATTCATGTTGCCCACGCCATGTAGAGGCAAACATTTCTGTTAGTCTTGTAAATTAGTAGATATTTCGTAAAATGACGCTACGTGCTACGTGCTAGCATAGACGAACACCGAAAACAAAAACGTTTGAAGTTTATAGTCTTATAGATACATATATATACTAATTGTTATATCTATTAGACATCGAGATACAATATATATAGAGTCACAGTCGTGCCAAAAAAATGCGATGACAGAGCTATGATGACATAGCGGACAACTAACGTTGAACACTATGCAAGGGACATTACGTTTAAATTAGCGTAAACGTGGCATTGTGAAGTATATAATTGATACAATGTACCTATGTACAATGACGCTCGGACGTTGTTTGCCTGTTTTCACTGAGAGATTGTGACACTATGGAAATTGTAGCTCGTTGTTATTAGATACATAAATTTGAATTATCTGCATTAGTCACACCGATAAACAATGAAAATAAATACCTAGTTTAATTGATTGATTGATTGATTGATTAACTCTTTATTGTTCACACCATGAATTTTGATACAGAGGACAAAAAAACTCTTAAAAAACTAGTGTAACAACTGGCGGCCTTATCGTTAAAAGTTCATCTAAGTTTATTTTGTTTCCAGGTCGTGAAAACGATGTTCTTCGCTGCGATTACGCTGTACTTCCTGTATTTATTAGTAATGGTAGTAAAAGCGTATAGTGATTTAAGAAACATGCCATTTTTCGGTAAGTTGTTGCTTTATTTTAAATTAACTTTTTAAAATGTATAATGTTTTTTTTTTTATTTGAAGTTCTCAATTCGTTCAGTCTTTTAAATATTATTTTTATGTAGGAATGTACGTTGATTACGCTGGCATCTGTAAACCGATTTGCGTGGTTTTTGTTTTATCATTTAGAGGTAACTCTCGACGTTGTCCCACAAAAATTTCATTACTTTTGGCTCAATAGCTTCTAAACCAGCTCGAATAATATGAGTAATTTTGCTCAAACGCCTACCAATTTCACAAACGCCTACAATATTACAAACTGTAACTAAAATAGTATTATTCAGTCTAATAGTATTGTTCAGGCGCTTTCTTCGAGTCAAAATAAGGTATTCATGCATGGATGTGTAAGATCATTATATCGTCGCTTAACATAAGGCGAGTTAGCGGCCAAGCGCAAGCCGAAAAAAAAAATAATGATTTAAAAAAAAGTGTTAAACTACAAATTTTTATTGAAATTATCTTTTAAAAAACCGACGTCTAAAAACCACTAACAAACATTGTGCCACTACAAAGTACTAAATAACATTTATACATGAATGCCCTTCCAGGGTGGGAAACAACAGAATTACAAAATGAATTTTGAAAATGTTTGTTCTAAATTTGCTAGTAGTTCCCGCCCTACTTCAAAATCCGTGTTATATGTTATTTTGTTTTTTGTAGTAGATACAATGTTTGTTTTGTGTTTTTTTTAAAGAAAATTTTTAATGGTAGATTTCCTTTTCAAGGTTTCGGTGCAAAATATTGATCACTTTTCAAAAATAGCGTAACAAAAATGTCGATGAACATCAACATCGTTTCATGATTAACATTCCAAAAACCTGAAGAAAATAACGCTTTGATTCCACTTTCTGTGTACGAACTGCTTGACTTTAGAATGCACTGCACGAGATAGTGTTCCCCGATAGTTGCCATGAAACCCCCATTTTTTTTTTGTAATGGAATAAAATTCCATCCTCTTTCAGATATAAGACTACGCGCCCTGTCCATAGTGGTAGCGACAGTAACAGTGATTACAACAATACTAGCGGCCCAGGGATGGGGCCCTGCGGCACTCCAGGACCACTGGGCGTCCCAGCCGAGGATTCATTACGACACGTCGGCGCCATTTATGGCTCTGTACGGACTTTTTAACTTCAAGATGTACATATTAGCCTATCTGTTCTCGCCAGGCGGTGGATCCATACATGGTAAGTGATACCTACATAGAAATACATAATTAGACACTAGGATATACCTACCTAGACCTACCTATGTGGTGTAAAGTAGATAACATAGACACGTGGATTTGGTTGATGAACCACCGTCCAACCAACGCGAGAGAAAGAGTGAGAATAACATAGTTCCCTCTCTTTCTCTCCCGTTGGTCAGATGGCGCTTGAGGTCAACCAGACTGGCTACGTAGTAGCTTTACCTCATCTGTAAGGTCAAGCAAATCTACACGAAACACTTAAAGTTGTATTACATATTAAAAAAAACAATACAGTAAATAATTATATTAATCTACCCATCAAAGTGAACAAACTGTAGAACATAAAATTGCCAAATTAAAGAAGAAAAAAACTGTGTCTTTATGAAAAATTCATCACGTGATCGGTAATTTTGTATGGGAACACAATTTATTTATTCGAATTTAGCAATATTGTAAATCGCAAATGTAAAGAACAGCTGATATTTTTTTCGCTATTTCAGGGTTGGTCCCATATTAAAAGTTGTCTATTATAATGAGTAGGTAACAGACCCCTTTCGGCTTAGTACGCCCTTTTCGCTTAACCCTGTATTACCTGAATATAAATTAAACGCACTGAATACTGCAGTCGGGTCGAACAAGTTCTAATACTGGCCGTTGTTTCCAGAGAGCGGCATCACCAAAGACAACCCTGCGTTCTCGATGATCAACGACTCCGACGAGGACGTGATATACGGCTCCGACGAAGAGAGCCGGCGTCCGCTCAACGCGCACCACGCCGCCAACGAGGACATATGATTCACACACAAATACACCTACCTATATTTTCCATGTGTAAATGTAATTTTTTTTCATGTTAAAACTTTATGAACCAACTTAGAGCGTGTTATTGTTGTAGTACTGCCTAATATCTAGTAGATTCATCGAGATACAATTCCTATAGAGTCACAATCTCTCAGTGAAAACAGTCAAAAAAAATGTCCGAGCGTCATTGTACATACATTGTATCAATTATATACTTCACAATGCTACATTTACTCCAATTTAGACGTTATGTCGCTTGCATAGTGTTCAACGTTAGTTGTCCGCTATGTCATCGTAGTTCTGGCATCGCGCGGCGTTGTAGTCAGATCACGGTTACCTAATAATTAAACAAAAAGTCGCAATTCGTAGCGTGTGCCGAGTTTTCGTTTGGACATTTTTTTGGCATGATTGTGACTCTATATTTATTGTATCTCGATGAGTAGATCTAATAAACCGCTGTCATCTTCCATACAAAGTTACGCGAAAAGAGTGTACTAAGCAGGGTGTTAAAGGCGTCCATTAAACTCATCATTATGAACGACTTTTACCATGGGACCAACCATGAAATCGTGAAAATATCTTAGAATAACTTAAGATATTTTCGCGATTTCAGGGTTGGAATTTATTCTGAGGAAAATATATTTATTAGTTGTTTTGTTCTATAAATTTTGTCGAGTATAAAATAACCTTTTTATTTAGACCAGCATATATTTTTTCACGATTCCAGCGTTGTTAAAAATTATGTGTATTGAGGGGTCTTGGGAATGGTCTTGCAAAATTACGCTCAAGGCGTACCGCCCGCGGCTGACTAAACTGCTATCGTGACCGGGACTAAAAATAAAAATTTGAAACTTTGTTTTTTGTTTTGACCCATATATGATTTTTCTAGTATATATTATGAGTACGATACCTACCTTAAAAAATAAAGTTGGCAACCCTGAGCTACCATTATAGCTTCATTCAATAAATACTTATTTCTATTGAAACAGCAGTTCTGTTACAATATCACTAAGTATATTGTGCTGGTGTAAACTGGCTGCAATGTAAGCTGACTTCTTCAACTTCTTCAAGTCTAGTAGATACAATATATCAATAGGCCCTGATCCCTCCATGGTTTTCTTCATTAGTCAAAAATATGACCAGCTCCCTGATATTAGCGTAGGTACCGATGCAGCAAAACGTCAGCCCAAGCAGTATGAAGAACATTGCCTTCCACACGCGCCAGTAGTGCTTCCCTGGGCCAGGGTCTGTCCAGTCTATGCTTAGAGCAATAAAGGCGGGGAAGATCAATCCTAATACTGACACAAAAAAGGAACCAAGCTGAAAAAAATAGTAAAAATTATGCATTTCCAAATATTTCGACCTTCTCTAACTACATAAAAAACATCTAAATACTTAGAATTAATTATGAATAAAAACATAGGTACATGTTTAAATTTCGTTTGATCGTTGTCCGGTCTGTTAATCTTACTTAACACTTTGTGGTTCAGTAGACTATTAACTAAGCTGGTACTACCTACTTGCTACAACCAGAAACTCACCAGCTTAGTAGTCTTCACCAGCCTAGTCCGGTAGTCTAGTCTCAAACGCACCAGCCTAGTCCAGTAATCCAATCTCGAACACCCTAACCTAGTACCGGTAGTCCAGTCTCAAACTCACCAATCCAATAAACACGGCAATGCTCGGCACCAACATAGCCACTACAGAAGTCATGACAACCAGTATCATCCTGTAGACTCGCTCCCAGATCCAGTACTTCGCAGGGTTGTGATGGTAAGAGGCGTAATACCAGACCAGGCAGGAGGGCACCCAGAAGTTCAGAGCGTATGTGATATACGTCATAATGGCTAAGAACATTTTCAGTTGGATAGAGAATCTGAAATAATTGGGGTGCAGTTCACTGATCTCACTGGTGCAGATAAATCATAGGCTAAGCTACTAAGAACCATCGTATAATAATATACTCGGCCAGGTATGGCATTCCAAGACAAAGGTCACGTGATTGACACAAGCCTACGTCAACGACGCTGTGTTACCAGTAGCATGAAATCAAAACTTCCCAATATCCTTTTATTTAAAACATTTCTTTCCCATTTTCTGTGTTTGTTGCAATGAAGTGGCAACTGGACAGTGACGTAGGCATGTGTCACTCACGGAATGCCTGAACTTGTTTTATTGGATCATGTCTAAATATAGTTAATCCTTATGTTTGTTTACACTTCAATTAATGTCAATTTCATTTACAGGGGAATGAGATTTAGTTGGAATCGTGTGACTAGGGAATGCAATCTCGAACCAAGATTGACCATTAGAGATCTTGGAGTCTTTTTTCTGAATCAAGTTTGGTCAGTTCGGGATCTTGTCGAGATTCGGGTCGAGATCTCGATCTCGAATCAAGTTTATCGGGATTATTCGAGATTGAGCAGAATAAATGAAAAAGGCGTTGTTTTTGTATCAAATACTGTAAATTGATAGTATTAGGATTAGGATATTTTAGTGACTAAAATTAAATAAATGGAATAATGCAACGAGATCATGATTATAAATTATAACCTATAATTATGTAATGAGGAGCATAAATTTTCAAAAAAATAATTAAAATGGCTTCTCAAAAAGCATACACTTAAAATGTCATCACCCAATCGGCACTGCATATCAGTGGCTAAATGGCCCGCGGCTGAAAATGCCCCTTCTGCCTCCACACTAGTAGGGACTAAAGTTTCAGGTATTGCCCCCATTCTCCTCCGTATTCGTCGATTCATTTCTTTTTTTTTAAATTGTGTCCATTTTATCAGAAATCAGCGCTTTAGGTTGCAATTCATTACATGCTTTTAACGCCAGTCGGTCGGTCGACAGTTTGCGCGACAGTCTGAAAATCTCGAAATCTTGTTACAATCTTGGTCTATTTTGTCGAGATCGCGAACGTAATTTCAAAATTCGAGATTGATGGCCTTCGAGATTGAATCTTGGAAAATCACTCGAGATCTTGGTGGAATCTCGACCTTGCAAGATCGAGATTGCATTCCCTACGTGTGACGTAAAAAATTAAAATATTTCACTGTAAAGTAGGTACCTACTTATATTATATACTAATATCAGCTACTATCTAATCGTGGCTATATCTAAATTATAGGCAAATATCAATGTTGAAAAAAACTTGGACCGAGTATAATGAACTGAACGAACAGTACTCACGCTCCCCAAGGGAAATTAATTGTTACAGGTGACAAGCTATCATCTCCATATCCCCAGCATCCAAACGACCCAATGATCATAACGACTGACACCACTATCGGCATGCCTGTTAAACAGAGTTATTAATAATAAATATTATAAAGAGGAAAGATTTGATTGTTTGTTTGCATTGCATAGGCTCCGAAACTACTGAACCGATTTGAAAAATTCTTTCACTGTTGGAAAGCTACACTATCCCCGGTTGACATAGACTATATATCTATACCCGTGCGAAGCCGGGGCAGCCTACTAGTTAATAATAAAAGAGTTATTATTCTTCATCATCATCATCATTTCAGCCATTGGACGTCCACTGCTGGACATAGGCCTCCCCCATTGATCTCCAAAAGGGCCGGTTGGAAGCGGCCTGCATCCAGCGTTTCCTTTTGGTATCTTTTAGGTCGTGTGTCCATCTTGTGGGTGGACGTCTTACGCTGCGCTTAGCGGTACGTGGTCTCCATTCGAGCACCTTTCGGCCCCATCGGCCATCTGTTCTGCGTGATATGTGCCCTGCCCACTGCTACTTCAACTTGCTAATCCGGTGGGCTATGTACGATGGGTATGATTCGATCTCGTAGAGAAACCCCGAGCATAGCCCTCTCCATAGCTCGTTGTGCGACTTTGAGCTTGCTTATGATGCCCATAGTGAGAGACCACGTTTCACTGCCGTATGTCATCACTGGCAACACGCACTGGTTGAAGACCTTCACCTTAAGGCACTGAGGTATTTTGGTCGAGAAGACGTTGCGAAGTTTACCAAACGCTGCCCAACATTCAGACGAAATGTCAGATTTTTTTCTGAAAAGTCATCTACCTACATTGTCACTAAATCTTATTATTTGATCTGGGGCCTTACGGCTACCTCTTAACGCGGGCTCGAAACAGTGCAGCGCGGAAAATCACGTGAACGCACCGGGATACGGTTTGCGCTCGCGCAACTTTTCTCATCACCTACACAAACAGATAGCCGTAAGGCATCCAAATACCATACATATAGAGTCACAATCGTGCCAAAAATATCCGAACCAAAACTCGGCGCACGCTACGAATTACGAATTTTTGGTTAGTTACAAGGTAACCGCGATCCGACTACAACGCCGCGCGATGCCAGAACTACGATGACATAGCGAACAACTAACATTGAACACTATATAAGCGACATAACGTCTAAATTGGAGTAAATGTAGCATTGTGAAGTATATAATTTATATATTTTTACATTGTACATAGGTACATAGAATGTACCTATTTACAATGACGCTCGGACGTTTTTTGACTGTTTTCACTGAGATATTGTGACTCCATAGGAATTGTATCTAAATGCCGTAACGCAACTGGTATTCCTACCTATAACCAACACCAAAGGGAATATCTTGGGATTGTGAAGACTGTTCTCAACAGCGAGGGTGACTGCAACGCCGTCCATTGCGAACATGCACACCCCGATCAGCTCGAACAGGCCGTCCACGGAGCGGAAGATGGGCATATTCCAGGGAGTGACTTTAGCCGCCAGGGCGCTGTAGCACATCGTCGTTATACACAATAGCCCTGTTGGCAAACGTTTACACTTCTTGTAAAGAACTAGCAACCGGAATATTCCGTTAGCTCCGGTCTTGATTATCCAAAAACTCCCCCCACTTCAATCACATCGAATTTTATCGATTTTTCTTACTTAAATGTTAGGTACATTTAACCATGTAACCTAACCTAACCTAACCCAGATGAAATAAAAATTTTGAATCAGCGTGGGCTAACTTTAAGAAAATTTCCACTCCTTACTGGTGGCTCTAAGTGGATTTTTTACACTTATCCTTACCAGTGGGGATACCTTGGTAGAGGGATAGGTGTACCAGCCGGGGTATAGGTGTGATTATAATATGATTATTCTTTTAATATAGCCATTTTTTGTACCTAAATACATAGGTTTTCCGATATTTAGTTTTTGCCCCACCCTAAATTAAAACCTAGCTACGCCTATGGACAGGATGGTCAGCCTATGGAGTCGCGGGCATCCAGTGGATGCAAAAGGCAGGCTGTCGTTCACTGTGTAGGTTAAAGGGGGAGGCCTATGTTCAGCAGTGGACTTCTTCTGGCTGATGGTGATGGTGGTGGTGATGATGATGATGGTGATGATTATGACGCCTATGGACTGGTCTGATGGTTAAGAATAATCATAGATGAAGATCCTTACCAATGAAAAAATCCAGAATGATAGATAAAGGAGCGAGATGCTTCAGGCTAGTAAACACAGATATGATCAAGCAGGGTAAAATAAGAATTGCGATGTACTCCCTCACTGTAGGCCACTTGTCAGACAACCCCTCCGTTCCTGGAAGAGAGAAAGAACTAATACAAAAACAAGAAAGAAGAGAATGGAAAATTTTGATAATCATGCAACTAAGTTTAAAAAAAAGTACAGGGTGGGTTGGAAGAAAATTCTGTGCCCACATGCTAAACAAAAATTTGAGCGCTGATAGGTACATATTTTTCAAATATCATTGATATTATTGAACTGCCAATTACCTTCCATTAGTTGCTTCATTTGTCGAGCTATCATCGTTTGGTAGACGGAGCAGCCGCCTAAGGCATTGATGCAAATAAAAGTTTCTACCGTGTGCCTGGAACATAACATCGTGACTTGAAATTAAACACCTAACACGTGCAAGTCGACGGGTTACCAACGCCTACCAAGGGTTCCACTCCAAGAAAAGTGTTTTCTTTCATTCAGTTCTGGATTTATGAGCGTGTTCAACTCGCACTTGGCCAGTGTTTTTTTAGTATGTACTAATAATCAGGCCAAGTTTGACGCTTGTACGTATTGTTGTTTTTGTACTAGAGCACATTATCAATACAACCTGAAAGCTCTGCCGTGATTCTCCAGTTTCTTCCAGGGTCCGGAGTCGAGAGTGGCCTCAGCGAGCTCCGGGTAGGACAGGGTGCTCAATTCTAAGCGCCTGTACATCTTCTGCGCCGATAATGTCAAGTCCTGGAGTCAACGAAACTGAGCGTTCACAACGAGTGGTTTAAAGAGCAAGTCAAAATATTGAATATTTTGGCATTTATGACATTCACCGACATGCACTAGGCCAGCATGGTGTATTAAGGCCATGCATAATCTCTCTCTCTCTCTCAATCTCTGAGAGAAGCCCTGTGTCCCAGCAGTGGGCACATGATAGGATTATGATGATTAACTTAGGTACCTATGTACATGATAATTGAGGGGTATTAACTAACCGTTAGTAACCGAGGGTTTTTTAAGATGTAATCCTACATAACCTGGATGTACCTCAACACACATTTTAAATGTTTATCGGGACTGTAAAAATAAAAAAATAAAAAAAAAACATTTAAATCGCGAAAGTTTAAAAATTACCACCTAGGTAAGGTATCCTAATGAATTTATTGAAATGAATGTAAGCTTGTTATTGCGTGGAACAGGAATGGGAAAGTAACTCACATACATAGAAAAGGAAAGGAGTATTCCCAGCACCGCGTTGACAGGCAGGGCCGTCCACAGGCCGCAGACCATATAAGACTCGTGTATGCACATTATCCCGCCTCCCAGGCAGCCTTTCACAAGCGACATTACACCGCCTTTGAGACTGGCAAGAGGATAATTAATATTTTAGTTAAAACACACTTATGAACAAACAAAAGGCCCCAAACTCGAGGGGTTTACTCAATACTCAATAGTTTATTGCATATTATAAATTACACATAGGTACAGATCTTAGGTAGCATATTTGAGGTAGTTATCACATAATGGCCCTAATTGGGTATCACCCGCAGGGGCGGATACAGGATTTCATTTGGGGGGGGGGGGGGGGGGGGGGGGGGGCATTTATACAAGGTGCACCTGAATCAAATCGAAAAGTTGATTCTATCCATGATCCTTGGTCGAATGTATGGAATCGTTAGGTGTGGGGGGGCATGGCCCTCATGCCCCCTGGATCCGCTGGATCCGATCCAATGATCACCCGCGATTTCGTAAAAAGTGCGAATCGAGCTCCGTACCACCAAAATTAATAACGAAATTACCAGTTCTAGTAATGAACAGATTCTTGTCACCGAGTCGCACTTGGCCATTATTTATTATTTGTTGTTATACTTTAAAGTGCGTACTATAATCATGCCAAGTTTGACGCTTGTACATACTTATTACCGTTTTTACATTAGAGCTAATACAAAAATACGTGTTTTGTATGTTTTTTTATCATTTGTTAGTTAACCACTTTTTTATTATTTGTTAGTTAATCCGCCGTAACGTTACATATTCTGTGAAAATTTCAACTGGCTATCTATTACAGTTCGAAAGATACCTACAGCCGTTTAAAGGTAGGACAGACAGACGGACATACAGACATCGTACTCTTAGTAATATCTTGGATGAATTGATAGGTAATAGGGTCCCGTTTTTACCCTTTGGGTACGGAACCCTAAAAAAACATCAAATATGCGAGTGAGACAGAACTGAGCCAAAAAAAAAATGTTTATCAGGCGAGATGAGCAACCGGTTCGGTTCGGAGTTCGGAGCCATAGAGCTCGTTCTCAGGGCATACGTCCGCTCCCGGAGACGGTTGCCGCGCACCCGCGCTTTTCGTCGAAGTTTCTAATGAAATCGTCACGCGAGTTTTGATGAAGTGAATAAATAATAGGACCCGTGTATGTCCTAAAACTGCGACCAGAACGACCGGCGGAGGACGGTCAGCAGCGTCCTGTTAGTACACGGTGAACGTACTGCGATCCCGAACATTGTTGCTCCTTATGTGTCTAATAGTATTATGTCCATTGTTTTTGTTTGTTGTTGGCAATAAATATATCTTATCTTATCCCCAAGCCGCCTGCCAAGCGTGGGGATTATGGCATGACCCCTCTCTAAGAGGGACCCCTTTGTCCAGCAGTGGATTACTGCTGATGTGAATAAATTATAATCGAGCATGTTTGAGACAAAATAATGTGTTCTTATCTAGCGTGTTGTAGGTATGCTTATCTTACTCAAGCCTCCTAGAAGCGGTCCTAGTAATGGAGAAGTCAAATTCCTTGGTGGAGTCTCTGGGTCGCAGATTGAACTTATTAGGTCTGGTATTTACGCCACCAATAGAATCTTTCCGAACTCCTGGCGTTGCTCGTTCGAGAGTCTCCCTCCTGGGCGGGATTATTGTTATGCCGTCCGTGATCATCACACCGCTGTCGAACTGCATACACGTTTTTGGTGCATTAATAAAATAAAAAAACAATTACCTACTCTATACGATCAGTGGCAGATTAATCTATACTAATATTATAAAGAGGAAAGATTTGTTTGTTTGTTTGCATTGAATAGACTCCGAGACTACTGAACCGATTTGAAAAATTATTTCACTGTTGGGAAGCTACACTATCCCCGGGTGACATAGGCTATAATCTATACCCGTGCGAAGCTGGGGCGGACCGCTAGTTAACCATAAGGCTATAAGGTTATGCAAGTGCCTAAGGGCTGGCGCTCAAAGACGACGAGGTTTTCGTCACGTCGGGTGCTACAGGATCATTCGGCATCCACCGGCATTTTTCGGCATGCCGAAGCGTGCCGTGCCGTGCCGTCCCGTGCCTCGCCGTCTATGAGCAGGGATGCCACAGGATCTTTCGGCATCCATCGGCATTCTTAGGCATGCCCAAAGATAATATAACCACTTAATCGCGCATGTAAGCAAAATTCCACGTCGGTCGCGGGGGGACAGCTTGTGAGAATCTTCAATTCACGCTTAGGATTGGCCCGCTCGAAATAGTTTAGGTTGACATGTTAGAACTTTTGGCTTATGCGGGGTAAAAGATGAGCAGTCAAGTGATTAGGTATCTTAGAATAACTACTCATGTAGTTATTATATGTAGTTAGGCTATTGTGTAGGTATATTGTCATTGGGCATCCTAAAGCATGCCATGCCACGGCTTTACCGACCTATTCCAGCGTGGCATGGCCGCTGTAATTAGCACAATAAATAAACAGATAAGGTACTTACTTGAATTGAGTGCATTGAGTCACTGCTGCTTTTCAAACACTGAAATTTTTGTAAATATAGTAGGTATTTTTCTTAAACATTCTGTGTATGTTCAGTGAAATTGTTCACGTATAAATTTACATAATATATCATGGAAACTGTACTGACGACGTACTACACATTTCGTTTATATTTTACGGGAATTACTCACTATGATTTAGCCGGTTAGGTCGACTAGTATAGTTTCAACCACTTTCGGCGATAGAAGACCAACGAGAGAAACCCAGTAAAATTTACTCACAATCTATGTCTTCCGTTGGTCAGACGGTGGTCCGGGCAACAAAATCGACATGCCGCGTTCGGTCTAGATAAATAATAATAATATGGAGCTGCGCGTTCGCACTAACCTTGAAAAAGACCGCCGAATGAGGTTGAAACTATGGTCAGACTAATCGGCTTAATCTTACGTGAGTAATTCCCATGTGATAAAAATCGATAAAAGTGATGATGGGATCTCAAGGAAATGGAGGAAAAACTAACTAACAATGTTTGACCGGTTTTCCGGTTTCCGATTGCGCTGAAATTTTGCATACTTATGTAAGTTTAGTAACAATTCAATAATCTGGTACTATTGAGCTGATCTGATGATAGAGCCAGGAGGTTGATAGTGGAACTCCTCAACGGCGAACAGCAAAGGCACGAAATTTTGTATATCGATTGTAACTATATTATAGTCTGTTCTAAACTCCATCATGACATGGCTGCCGCATCCAGGGTTGACTTCCGGCGAGGGAACTCCTCAACGGTGAATAGTACAGACACAAAATTTTGTAAATGGATAAAACCATAATACCCTGTTCTAAATTCCATCATTACATGGCTCATGCACCCAGGGTTGACTTCCGGCGAGGGAACTCTTCAACAGTGAATAGGACAGACATAATATTTTTTTGTACATGGATTTAATTATGATTGCCCGTTTTAAACTTCTTCATGACGTGGCTGCTAGATCATAAAAGCTTGTCATTAAAAACGTGTTTAAATTAAAACTTGTTTTGCACTAAAAAGGGTAAAATAAATTATTTCAATATATATTATGTCAATCCGATCAGTATATTGATTTCATTAAATGTGTGTGTGAATAGTATCTGACCTAAAACATTTAACCAAAAACGGGTAAGTAATGTCTAAGCTGGCAACATTACGCGGGTGGAGGTGAGACAGGCGCGGGAGGCATTTAATGACATTACCTGATCGATCTAAGATTTCATTATAATGATATTGCAAACAAACTTCAAAAAAATATTTATTTATTGTCCATGGTATAATTGAGGGTATAATAATATGCTTCTAGTAAGGTTTACGTCCATTATCGTTTCGTAATATTACTTACTTATCTAAAGTAGGTAGCACACAGGTAACATAAAAAATAAATAAAGTAGGTAAGAATCTTTGACAAATTTACCTGATCTAAGGTAAGAATTTGTATCTTACCGGTGTTGGCTGGATGCGAGACATTATTATTTTGAAAAACAAAACAGGAACTCTAAATAAACAATAAAAAAATGCTCACTATAAAATTTTCATAAAATACAGGAAAACAACGGGAAAAAAAAACATTGAAAATGTGCGAAAATGTCAATGAATTTCTTATGAATTCAATGAAAATGCAAAGAGCGCAGATACTGTGGCAAAGAGAATATAAATACTTGAAAATCTCAAGAAAAAGTGCAGAAAATGCACGTGACACGTGACATTGACATAAAAGAAAAGTTTTTAATTTTAGGCTCCTAGCATCTTGTCTATTTAGACAGACTCATATTAGAATGGTAAACTTTGGCCACTTCATAAAATGGCTGGGTACATCTTAATATTAGCTACAAGCTACGACTCGTAGAGCGTAGCTGTTCGTGCCGTAGCTTTATCGTAGCGTATTGGCAGCCCTACGAAGTAGCTTACAATAGGGTATTTGACTACTTTTGGGAAACTATTGCACATTATTGTCTGATATAAAATAATGTATACTGCATTTATATTTTCTGGATATCAGTCGTATTTGCGATATAAATCGATGTTAAAGTTTGAATAAAAAAATATCGCGCCAAAACGCAGACCTGCGTCATAGCTCCGATCACGTGACTAATTGACGTCACACAAAACAAAACAACTGCAGCCAGGCTGCAAAAGTTTGATGATTAATTAATTTCTAATAGAAGTAATGGTTTATAAATATTGTGTAGTGCCAAAATGTACAAATACTTCCATAAAGACACCGGATAAAATATTTGTTCCTGTTCCAATGCACCCAAAACTCCCCAAAACTCGAAAAAAGTGGTTGGAACCAATCTAAGGTTGGAACTAAGTAGCTCGTAGAGAACCCAAAAGTATTGGAGCTAATTCAAGTGTTTCTATGTGCG
This sequence comes from Agriopis aurantiaria, assembly GCA_914767915.1. Taxonomy (NCBI): domain Eukaryota; kingdom Metazoa; phylum Arthropoda; class Insecta; order Lepidoptera; family Geometridae; genus Agriopis; species Agriopis aurantiaria. The sequence continues at coordinate 3,683,496 of OU611991.1, read as the reverse complement.
AAGATCATTTTGAGGTACATATTTGAGTCTATATATTTCTATTATAATTTGTGTTTTTATTGCATTACTATTTTATGTATTGTTACTTTCTTTTTAAACATTGTAAAGCTCGACATAACCTAACAAAATAGTTATATCAACTTACTACAACATACTTTTTGTACAACTTGATTGAATGTTTTGCTTGGAGAACAATTAAAAATTAATACTGACATTGTAGTTTTTACGTTTTGAGTTCTGCAGCGTAGAAACAATGACGTGGATTATTATTAAAGAAATATGCAACCATAAAAACATTAATTTTGGGTAAGTTACTGCTGTCTGCTTGCACAAAATGTTTCTCCATTCTTCTCACATTTAACCTCCGGAATGGTTTTGGTGAAAATTTCTGGATAAATCGCTCTCAAAATAGCTTTACAACATTAAATTCGCAAATATCAATACAAAATCTGTTTGTTTAGATTTGTGTGACGTCACTAGGGATGAAGCCAGTTACAGACCGTTTTCGATCACGTGATCAAATGTCGAAAATACAGTTATTTTATTCGCGTTTTTTACAAAAAGTAAGCATATTTTTATCAAAAAATCAATGAAATATGCTTTTTCATTATGTCATGTTTATGGATGGCGTCAATTGGCATAATATTTTTAATACAGTCAAGTACCCTATTGGCTTACATATAGCATTTACCTGTATGTTCTTTACGCGCAAACATATTGCTAGGTAGGTAAGGTATGTAGCAGCTGAACTGGAGGGGATTTCGAAGGATATGTAGTTACAATATACAATAGAGTCCTAAAGCGCTGCTTTGTTCTGTACCCAATATCTCTGTTCTTTAAATACTTTATAGGATGGCGGAGATAGAAAATCCTCCGCCATCTTATAAAATATCAATAAAAGAATGGACATTTAAACTTGCATTTACAACGGTATTCTAAAGATAATGCCCAATCGGTTTTTGAAGTGAAAACTTCTTTAGGGGCCGTCTATTAATCACGTGATGTTTTTTTAGCATGTTTTAATTGAAAAACATGCATTAGCATGTTTTAATTTTGTAATTGAAAAACATGTTTTTTTAATATGATATAACTTCAAATTAACAACTTTAGGATTTATTCCTTTATATGTGCTGTAAGACCTTGCCTTTTGCCAAAATTCATGATTCTAGGTCAACGGGAAATACCCTATAAGTTTTGATTCCCTTATGAAATCGCAAAATATGCGACATAAACGTCCATATCTTTTGATTGCGTTGACTTACAACTTTTATTTTTTCACTGCTGAAAGAAACCATAGACTCAAGTATTTAGTATAAATTTCAACTTGATACCTTAACGCGTTTTTGAGAAAAAGGGTCTTGACAGACAGACAGACGGACAACGAAGTGATCCTATAAGGGTTCCGTTTTATCATTTCGAGGAACGGAACACTAAAAATAAAACTCAGGTAAAACTCAGGTAGGCTTAAGCTGGACTTGTAGGAGCAAAGCACAATACTCCCCATCAAACGGGACGCACCATCAAACGGGACGCAGTCAGTACCTACTGAGTACAGGTTTTATCATCCGGCCCACCGAGCCACAGACCTGTACCTATATATTATATGTGACCCCTGCTATGAATTACCGTATTTATATTCTCTTTTGAATTACCTAGAATGTAAAAAGATCTTTTTTTTTCTTTAGAAATGTTTGGCTTCAGACGTCTCGTGCATTTCCGAGTGTTGGGTAGGTAGGTACTCAAAAATAGCTCTCAACGTAAAAAGGACGAAAGTTCCAGTAAGAAAGTTAAAGCCGCGTCTACTGCTATTCCGCTGATCGTTGCTGACGGTTCTTTCGCTGCTCGGGATTGCCTTGGGATTGCCACAACAGCCAGCTCCGCAGAGCTCTCTCGCACCTACGACAAATTGACATAATATATTTACTATTACACCTATCACTCTAACATTATGTGTTCGTGGCGCAGGCATGAAGCGCTTTGATTTGCGCTACCATACAGGTACTATGTCTCTAGACATCCGATGATGGAAAGGGGAGTATTAAAATAGAGGTGTAGTTACCGGCCAAAATTAGATAGCACTAGCCGGAAATGGGGCACCGTCCACATGCACAGCGCCGGACGCCGAAACGGAAGATGCGCCACTCGTATGGTGTGTCGTAGTGCCGGTAGCGCCCACCACCGCCGCTTTCTGCCAAACAAAAAGCATCTTTTTGCGCTTCACATTTTGTTAGACGATGATGCAGTCTACGATAAATCACGCTTACCCAGAAACATCTACACCATCTGCATATACAAAAAAATTAAAGAGGTAGTGTGTGTTGTATATTTGTAGTAGGTAATATGTGGAACTTCAGAACGATTTCTGAAAATTATTTCAGTGATAAAACGCTACAGTATTCCTGAGCGGCATGACGTTTTTTTTTACAACGCGGGCGAAGCCTTTACCCTTTGTGGTTACATAGATAACTACATCGAGACAAATTAGTTATTCGCTTAGGTGGCGATCCGGAAGCGAGTTCTTCGTTCACTTTAGAGTATGTGATGACTTGGATTTGTTCATTCTACACTGGATCTTTCCACACAATATCTCTATGTAGATTTGACATCTAAACGAATATTGTTCTCGTGCACGGCGTAATAATAGGACAATTTATAATTTGCTCGCGGTGATGTCGGGTTTACCTTACCTTCTAAAGCCGCAGCGGGCAGTGGTTGCGGTGGCCTCTGCGAAATACTCGCTGGCACTCCTGCAAAATGTCGAGCGATTAATTTATTAATTAATAACACGAGACTGGGCCTTACCTATATCATCCTATATGTACCTATCAATCCGGTTGTGTATGATTACGGCCAAGCTGTTGTGGCCAGATAAGTATCTGGCGTCACGCGGAGGGGTATGGAGACTAGAAGACTTAACTCGGGCATCTCCAAATATACTGGAAGCGCTGCACCATCACGGCAGCCACAATCATTCCTATGCGATAGACGGAGGGCATATAATTATTTCTTCCTATTTAGATCCTGATAGTATGAACGAGCATTTCAACTTTTTTTATCGCACGGAACACGATATTTTAATGTTAGCTTTCGAAGATGTACGATTTGGCGGCTAAAATGTTTTGGTGATATTCGCTATTTTATGCATAGAGAATCAATATTTGTTCGACGAAATTTAATTCCATACCTGAAGCGGTAGGCAGTTCTGGTATGACTTCGTACTGGGGCTCTTCGCCGTCGCAGTAAGAGCGGGAAGATGGCGCGTGGAGCTCATTGCAGACGCCGCTTGAATCGGACGCGGTCCCGCGCTTACAAAACCAGCGCGGCCGCCACCACACAACGCTCACTGGAATCCACACACGTCTATATCGTCATCCTGTATACACATTATCTTAGTTAATGTTAATTTGTGTGTATGTAGCATTTTGTATTTATTGTATTCATGTATGTATATACTACTATACACTACTTATTTCTATTTTATGTGCACCATCGACCATTTTCTAACTCTTTTGTCGTATCCATCCAAAGGTCGGGAAGAAATTGCTTTAGGCAATAAGGCCATCCATTAAACGGTGTGTAATAAGGATAATTATATTGTATTGTATTGTCCAATATTACAACCACAAATCAAAACAATATACGAGTACATTGAAATCTGTTTTTTGAAACTTATCCATTCTATTATCAATCAATATAGAAATATAATTATAAAAAAACTTTGTTGTACACGCCGGAAACTTACATACAGAAATTAAAACAACACATCTGGCGGCCTTATCGCTAAAAGTAAATAAGTAAAAACTTCCATTCTTTATTTATTTTTATAACTTTATGTAATTTACTACTCATCTATACTTATAATAAAACTGTAACAGGTCCAATTCTGTACATTAAAGATATTTTGAAGAAAAAAAATTGGACGGCACTATATAATCGATACTGAAGTCAAAACTGTAATTTTTAACATTTTTGTCTGTCTGTCTGTCTTTCTGTCTGTCTGTCTGTCTGTCTGTATCTGGGCCGCACATCACGCCAAAACTATTCAATGGATTCAAATGAAACTTAGCATAATTTGAGTTCATACTACGAGGTAGATTATAGGATACTTTTTATCCCGAAATTTTGCATGGTTCCCTTGGGAGAGGGGACGAAAGTCAAAATGTGTACTTATTTGTAACTCATTACTGCGTAGTCAGATTTCATTAATTCTTTTTTTGTTAGAATGGACATATATTAGAAAACATCCCGTAAAAATTTCAAGGTCATCGTTTTCGTAGTTCCGAAATTACAGACATCACAACTCTCAGTATTAGTTCCAAATAACTTGACCTCCAGAATGTACAGGAACCTTTGAACGTACGGCTCATCTTAAGCTGGCAGTTGATTTGCAGCGCACTTTGTAGTGTACGTTGAGTAGGTACTTAGGTAGCCCTATTGTCAAAGTCAGTAACACCACCGTCACCACCCTGAAGACATCATTTAGAAAGGAAATACCTACTCTATGGATTATCACGTAAAAGAAACAAGTTTTCAATGCCATAATTTTTAGTGTTCCGTACCCAAAGGGTAAAAACGGGACCCTATTACTAAGCCTACATCTGCCTGTCTGTCTGTCTGTCCGTCTGTCTGTCTGTCTGTCTGTCTATCTGTCCTACGTATTAACAGCTGCATATTTCGAACCGTAACAGATAGCCAGTTGAAATTTTCACAGAATATGTAATGTTACGGCGGATTAACTAACAAGATAATAAAAAAGTCAAAAAGGTAAAATAAAAGAGGGGGTACCCCATACAACAAACGTATTTTTTACGTATTTTTGTATTAGCTCTAATATAAAAACGATAATACGTACGCACGATTGTAGTACACATTCTAAAGTATAACAACTAAATATAGTAAATAATGGACACCACACCACCACAATTTTGGAAGGCGTTTTAATAACTGGTAATTCGGTTACTTAGCCAACTATTTATTGTATTTTGTGGTGGCACGGAACCCTCAGTGCGCGAGCCCGACTCGCACTTGGCCGGTTTATTTAAATTAAATTCGGATAAAAGTTATTTTCAGAACTATTTACTCAGTTATTGGTCTTCTATAAATATTAGGTACTTAGTTTCTGATGTATTTCTAGGATTTTGTTTAGGTTATAGCAGGCGTTTTTTGGTGTAAATAATTAGCTAATCTAGAACATCGCCACATTGAGTCTGTATTTGTCTAAACTATCTCGTCCGTCTTTTACCGGATACATTTCGGAGACTGTGCGTGCAATGCAACTGCACAATTTATTATCCTTCTGATATCATCTTCCTTCCACCAAAAAAGGAGGAGAACCTCGGTGACAAGACTCCGTTTTACTGTCGAAATTCTAAAGACTCGCACAAAGCATTTCGCTTCAACATTTATTGGTCGAATAGCGAAGGAACGCTACCGAGTTAATGTCTTCTGAGAAATACAACCTGAAAGTTTTCAAATCCAAAGTAAAAAGCTCCTTTCTTGATAAGAGTGCTTCACCGCAGACCACAGTGTTGCTTAAAATATGAGACAAACGGAACTGTGCCCAAGAGCGAATAATTAGTCTGCAGGGATGGCAATCGCGGACGAAGTCGCGCGGGTACAGCTAGTGTTTTATATAGCTTTGTAAATGTTCATGAACCTGACTCTTAGAAATAAAAATTATATCTCTCTCTCTCTCTCTCTCTCTCTCTCTCGTAAATTCTTAGAAGGAACTTTTGGATGGAGAGACTTTTTGGAGAGGCCAATTTGGATGGATTATACGCACCGGCAAGGGCCACGCAAACAAGAGCCGCGAGCGAAGCTGCCACCGCAACAGCCGGCAACCACCATGTACTCTCTGCATCTGCAATACCACACGAGTACGCTTAATTATGGTCATCATCATCATTACCAGCCTATTATGTGTCCACTGCTGGGACACACGCCTTCTCTCAGAGAGAGAGGATTAATTTTATTATGGAACAACCCGCACGTTTAGGCTATTAAATTGCCAACCCTATATCAGACTATCTATTGTTGTTCCATGATAAACAATCCAGACCTGCTATTTAACGTGTCGTCATATCCACGGTAGCGTTCAGTTGTCTACTACCATAGATAAATATATACTAGCACGGTCACCCATTCAAGTACAGATGCAATCTGTTGCTAAGCTTTGTTAATATTTTTTGGAACACCTATTAGTTAACCTATGCTCTGTCTGCCGTACGAAGTGTGGTGTCTAAGGGTATTCAGCGAATGTTTAGGTAATAGACTAATAGTAATATTGATATACCTCTGCTGGGAGTAAGAAGCTTTGTCGGCGGCAGCTCGTCCCGGCGATGTAGCCACAGGTTCACAATGCGCGGCGGGATTAACGTATCGTCCGATTTGCGCATGCATTTTATTAAACTCCACTTAACGTCGTCCTTCATACGAAACGAATTTGGGTACGTGGCACCGGAATAATCAACCTGCGAAGCTAAAAAATTTAATACAAATAGGTTTTAATCATAACAGTATTTCATGATTATTTATTTATAAACAAGCTACGCTCGGCAGGTTGACAATGCCACAGCAGCACAGGTCACGAACTGTAAAATTTTCATCTCTTCAACAATATAGGTATCTACGCAAAAAAATTACATCTTTCGTCCAGTTGGAAAGAAAGAAGGACCAAACAAACCAACAAACACACTTTTGAATTTATATTATATAAGTGGGATTACTATTTTTAACGAATAGCTAAGATCTTCTTAATATTTTTTTTTCTTCTGGAACCTACTGGTTATGCCAACCTAACGCATCCAGTTCTAAGCTCTTCTTTTTTCTATATTTTAGAGGAAAAGTGGGAATAGGGATGAGACTTACGTACAAATATCCACATGCTCTTGGTGGCTGGTCCGTCGGGGTTACAAGTGAGGTAGTGCGTCCCGTTGCCCATGTCCGTCATGTCATTGTCGTACGTTATTTGCGTCACGTTGTCTTTGTACAGGAGCATCACGTTCGCCATAGACAGCCCGCCGACAAAAGGCACTGAAAGGAATTACTAAAACTGTAACACCCCATGTTCCGTGAAATAAATAATTAGAATTTGAATTTGAAAATATAAGTGAGGATCGAGGATGCTTAATTAAGCCTACAAATTAGAAGATTATTCATAGAAGTCGTATCATAATTATTTATGATACAGTTCTGTAAAACAAAAGTTTACACAAGTCACAAAAATAGGGCTTTTATTAGTTCAGTGTGTACTGTGTAGTAATGGTGAAATGTGTGTTTATTTATTTAGGTATTCCTTCAAACAATTAACAATGCAGCACCAAGTTGCAACCTACTTGATCAATTTATTTTTTATCGACAAAAACCAGCATATTTACCCTTTGACAAATATACATGGTCTAGACGGACTGTTCCAAAACAATCGCAGTAAAAAAGCAGGCTAGGTTTGAAATTCTTAGGTGCGTTATACGCATGCGCCACGCGTCACTGTCATTGTTTGACATCTACGTTGGCATGCCGGGTGATACCAGCTATTGGACATTTCCCATAAATTAGAAGGGAAATGTAATGATTTCGTTACGAGCAATTTTAATAATTGTTAAAGTAAAATACGTATGATAATTATGATTTTTATTACATTTACTAGGCTAGCTATACCAGGTTACGCAAAAAGGTGGGTAATAAGCCGAAAGAAAAGTATCACGCTCATCACTGTGAAAACTTTTACTATGAGACCGACCCTGAAATTACGAAAAAACTAGGTACGAGTATTTACAGTTGCTATACAGTTGAGTGAGAACAAACAAACAACATTTTTAATAGGTATAATGTGATGAAAAATTAAAAAAAACAGGCTAAAGCGAAATGGGGTCGCGCACTGAGGATTCCGTACCACCACTAAATACAAAAAGTGCAAAAAGGCATCACGCCCAGGAGGTTATCCATCCAAGTACCGACCCGCACCCTACGTTGCTTAACTTGGCAATGAACAGACATTTCTCACCGACCCACACTTTGCAATTATTTATTGTTTGTTGTTACTTTAGAGTTTGTACTTATATCATGACAAGTTTGACGCTTGTACGTATTATTATTTCTAATACATTTCGGAGAGTGTGCATAAGATCTGCATGATATAATTCCCTCTTGCCCATTTTTCTATCGGACTGCCTGGGCGGGCCGAAAAATCGACATCGTATTATGGTTGATATTGCGAAAACCCGTACGAAGCGCTTTGATTCCACATTTATTGTGCGAACTTCTAGTCTATGGAATTCGCTGCCTGAATGGGTTTTCCCCGTCAGTTACAATCTGGGTGTCTTCAAATCGAGAGTGAATCGGTTTCTTCTAGGCAAGCGTGCTCCATCGTAGACCGCATCTTCGCTTGCCATCAGGCGAGATGGCGGCCAAGCGCAGTGTAAAAAAATTGGTTTGTTGTATGGGGGATCCCACTTTATGTTTTACTTTTTGACTATATTATTATTTCTTAGTTTATCCGCTGTAAAAAAAAACAAGTGTACAAGCTGTACAAATTCTGTGAAAATGTCAGTAATCTCAGTAATCATCATCATCAGCCAGAAGACGTCCACTGCTGAACATAGGAACATCCTCAAATGATGATGAACCCTCCCTTTAACCTCCACACTGAACGACAGCCTGCCTTTGCATCCTCTGGATGCCCGCGACAGGCTCATTATTTAGGTTCCCCCTTTTTTACCCTTTGGATACGGAAACCTAAAAAAATATATTTTATTCGCCAGCTACGAAGCTGGTATTGATTGGTATTCTGCAATTATCAATATTATTTTTAACTTGATATTATTACCTCTTTTCTGAGAGAATTTGTCTCAACAACTCAACTGTTCTTTTTCAGATCAGAACAAGGGTTTTCTTTTATGGTACGGAACCCCAAAAACGACATGGCTACCATGTTTCTCGAACTTCAAATATCAGAAAACTGTCCCGGTAATTTTCCGTTGGAATCGATATTTGTTGTTCAATAATGGAAAAGTTGAGTTCCTAAACAAGCAACACCACAAAGGCAAAAAATAACGACTTATAATTTAATTTATTTATTACAATTTCAACGTTTTATTTTGTTGGAACTAATCCGAAATAATGTTACTTACCGATAATAGGTCACTTTTTTAGTGCGATCTTTGTAAGTTCGGCATAATTTAATAGCATGACTTATTTTATACGATTTTATTATTTTACGATTATGATGTTCATCGTGTGACACCGCGCCTGACACTGATCAGTGAGAAAGGCCTTATAAGCCAACAGTTGGCTTATATTTTTTTCTCTGTTTTCCCGGCTCCTGGTGGAATCTAGACATTACCTGATCTAAGATAATACCAACTAAAAACAAAAAATTGTTAAAAGGCGTAGGTAGAAAGAACAAATAATGATTAGGTATCTACAAATTTTGCAACATTTAGATATTATACCAGCGAGTGGGTGCAGTGAAGTCCTTACCGAGATCATAGTATATAAATATGATTTCCATCACCATCTCCTCGTAGCTCCTCGTCAAGTAGGCGGCGGCGGTACGCCATAAGTGGCATGTGACTGTAGTACCAGACTGCTGCATCAGTAAGGTCGTATTTACCAGATACAAACCCATCGAAGATGACAATACGTCGGCGTTCACATCTGGAACAAAAAAAAATTTATTTGTTGTAAAAAAAAAAAAAGTATTAATTTCAACTTCCCTGTTTTAATAGTAAAAACAATACAAAATACGTACCTAGGTTTGTATAGAACCAATAGATCATTTATATGCCGTTGAAGTTATATATAGACCTTTATGTAATCGAATCGGTCTGTGCTACCACCAGGCTTGGTAAAAAAAGACCGAATAATTTACTTAATTTCTGAGAGCAAACAAAAATTACTTATCGAAAGTAACGCTTTCGATGGGAAGCTTTTCAGCACTAAAAAGCTAAGCCAATCTTAACGAAATTTGGCAACAAGGTAGTGTGCATCATAAGAACAGACATAGGGTAATTTTCCCTCCAAAATGCGGAAAAACTGGAAAATTGCGGGTAGATTCAGATATTCATTTAATAGGTATTGTTTCTAATTGAAAAGTGAAGTGATATACATATAATAGATGTTCACTCACGATCTAGCCAGGGGCCGGGGAAGTTGTAGCCGGAAACGGTGCACCGGGCGGCGCTATACTTGCGCGCGTCTTTTACGAGGCGCACCGTCATACGCTCTTCCCAGAAGTAGTGGTATTCGTGGAGCAGCTTGCCGTTACTGCCGTTAGGCTTGCCGGAGTCGGCACGCCGTGCCACAAGCAGCCCATTCACTTCAAAACCTATAACCAAAAAAACGGACATCACGATTCTCACGAGAACCTTGCTAGCAAACAAAATTTCCAGAGGTCTATAGCTTATACTTTGAGCTAATCATAAGAAACCATCAAAGAAGATAGCTGACATACCATATACATACGCGCGTATACCTAGACGTGCAGCGCTGTGCGACACCTTGCAGCAGAAAAACGGTGGTTTGTATTCAAATACAATAAATCGGCCAAGTGCGAGTCGGGCTCGCGCACTAAGGGTTCCGTACCACCACAAAATACAATAAGCAATTTCTACGCAGTTACAGTTCATTATTTTGCTACAGGCGCTCGAGTATAACACAATTATAACTCGGTAATGAACAGAAATTTGTCACCGGTCACACTTGGCCATTATTTATTATTTGTTGTTATACTTTAGAGTGCGTACTATAATCATGCCAAGTTTGACGCTTGTACGTTTTATCCTTTTTATATTAGAGCTAATACCAAAATACGTAAAAAAATATAGATAGTGATAAGTATAGATAGTGAACCTTCTTACCTTCGTCGTAGAGTAGAGTCCGCAGAAGGAGGCGCATTTGTATGATGTTTGAGTCATTCTTCGAGTCATCCTTTATAGAACATGTGAGGAGGGTATCGTTATTAGCCACTGTCAGCTTAATGTACATGTCCACCGAGTCTTGCAGCTGGAACCAAGTCGACACTGCGCCCGTTTCTAAAATATTATAGTTATCTCTTACAATTATGTTATTATATTACGCAGATAAACTCTGTACTATCATTGCTGCTTATCATTGTATTTATGTCTATCAGAAGGTAAGTGCTGTGGAGGTCCAGCCTAAGAATAGACCTCCCCCTTCTCTTCCCGTGGCTGCCGTAGAAGTCGGCTAAGGGATCAACCAGAAGACGGGCAGCAGCGTCTTCTGTGTATAAAAACACCAACTGCGCTCGCCAACCCGCCTGCCAAGCGTGGCGAGTATTGGCAATCCCCCCCCCCCCCCCCCCCTTCAATGATGTATACAAAAAGGACCAGGCCCCAGTCCCCGGCTCAAGATCAGCTCTGACAAGGATGGGGCGGAAGAAGAGTAGATTACGGGACGGATTCGGGCCTGGGGCAGAAAGAGCGGAACAGGAGTTGAGTGGATTTAGGGGGTGAATGCAGAACTAGAGCGGAAAGGGTGGTACAGGAGTAGAGTTGATTACAGGATGGATGCGAGACTGAAACTAAAAAGATAGGATGTAGTAAAGTAGATTTCAATACTACGTGAGCGAAGCCGCGGGCAACAGCTAGTCTTAATATATAGATTTCATAATTATTGAGGAAACCGCAAAAGTTTTATATCAAATCTCTACTTTACGAAAAATATGAGAAACCCTCAAAAATTGAAGTAGCGAAACGTACGACTGTATTCAAGCGCCATGGTTTTGCTCCACTTAATGAGCCTTAAATACAATATTTTGAGCCTTATGGTAATCTGTAGTAATAAGCGTTGCTTAAAAGTGGTCAAACCTGGCCTTGGTAACCTCCAAAAGTAGGCTTTTATTCCCTAGGACATAGAGGTAAATGATTTAGAGGTTAACTTAACGCGCCGCGTTACGTGCCTTTTAAAGTTACGGAATAATGATATCGAGCTACATGTTAGGTAGGTAAGTACCTATAGAGAAGTATGATATCTGCACGGATGTTCGCGAGTCGGGCCCCGGTGGAGTGCGCGCGCACGTGAAGTTGACAGGCATGTAGTAGTGTAGTAGTAGTAGTCCTCGTAGTAGTGCAGCTCTTGTAGCCGACTGCGGTGCGCCTCGCCGTTCGCTCTCAACACTCCTGCGGACACCTCTGTGACGAAACATAATTTCCATAATCCTCACCAAGATCGGGGGACGGGACGAGAGGATTATGGAAAAACATAAAATTCATGCTATTACTATATTCAACAGTCAAAAAAAACCGGACAAGTACGAGTAGGACTCGTGCTCTGAGGGTTCCGTTGGACAGTACCCTCAGAGCGCAAGTCCAAAAATAAAACTAAAGTTGAAATATTGAAAGACAAACTTAACTTTGTACTACTTGACTATAAGGCTCTTCTATACATTCCAACTACAAAATATAAGTATGTAATAGCAAAATAATTATTTTTAAATGATATAACTTCAAATTTGTAACTTTCAGTAACTTTCATTTATTCCTATATATGTGCTATAAGACCTTGCCTTTTGCCAAATTTCATGATTCTAGGTCAACGGGAAGTACCCTATAAGTTTTGATTTCCCTGTGAAATCGCAATATGCGACATAAACGTTCATATCTTTTGATTGCGTTGACTTACAACTTTTATTTTTTTCAGCCGAAAGAAACCGTAGACTCAAGTATTTAGTATATATTTCAACTTGATACCTTTACGCGTTCTTGAGTAAAAGGGTCTTGACAGACGGACAGACGGACAGACAGACGGACAACGAAGTGATCCTATAAGGGTTCCGTTTTTTCCTTTTGAGGTACGGAACCCTAAAAATTAAAACGAAAGGGGGGGTCCCCTACAACTAACGTATTTTTTAACGTATTTTTGTATTAACTCTAATGTAAAAACGATAATACCTATTTACAAGCGTCAAACTTGGCACGATTGTAGTACAAACTCTAAATTATAACAACAAATAATAAATTATGGACAAGTGCGAGTCAATGACAAATTTCTGTTCATTACCAAGTTATTATACTCGAGTGCCTGTAGCAAACTGAGTAGCAAATTACTCCAACAAATTTTGGAAGGTGTTATAATAACTGGTAATTAGGTTACGGTGGTACGGAACCCTCAGTGCGCGAGCCCGACTCGCACATGGCCGGCTTATTAACCTGTATTTGACATGTTTGTGTATGACCTATACTACCTCTCGACTAGTCAAGTTAGTAGTAAGTATAACTGTCAGTATAACTTCTACATATTTATCTATGCTTCTACTAAGTAGGTACTTCTACTTCGGATTCCTCGGAAAATATACTTATTTTTATAAGCCGGAACGCCTCCTTAATTTTGTGCCAAGAGGAATATGTCGCGGTCTAAAGCAGAACTATATAGGCACCTTACTATATATGTGTGAAATTATGTATACCTACATTATGTTTCATGTTGGTTAGCTTATATCCCCGATTGGTAATTTTTAACCTACGAGTAAACAGCCGAAACGATCTTGCTGATAGGTATTTGGCAGGCAGAATAAACGATACTCTTTATCAGGAAGATTGGAAATCGTGGGGTGCCTATGACACCGTCGTTTAGTCGTCGTTCGTTGCAGCTTAGAACAACAAATAAACCGGCCAAGTGCGAGTCGGGCTCGCGCAATGAGGGTTCCGTAGCACCACAAAATTCAATAAGGAAATTACCAGTTATACTTACTCGTAACTTGGTAATGAACAGAAACTTGTCACCGACTCCCACTTGACCATTACTTATTATTTATTGTTATATTTTAGAGTGTGTAGTAGGTACTATACTTAATCGTATCTGACGCTTGTACGTACACTACGTACCTATTACCGTTTTTCCATTAGAGCTAATACAAAAATATGTTTGGTGTATTTTCGTTTTTACTTTTTCTTTGTGGATCCGCGGTAACATTACCTACATATTCTGTGAAAATTTCACCTGGCTACTATCTATTACGGTTCGAAAGGACAGACGGACGGACAGACAAGTCTAGGGTTAATAGGTTATTACCGTGCAAACGTGCTCCATCTTCGACCGCATCATCGCTTTCCATCAGGCGAGATCGCGGTCAAACGTTATTGCCTAGACCGATGTAAAAAAAAGACAGAGATGCAGACATCGTAGGGTTAGTAATAGCAAAGATTATATCAAAGATTATAGGTAATAGGGTCCCGTTTTTACACTTCGGGTGCGGAACCCTAAAAAAGAGTTGTGTCTAATAGCATGTAAGTACCTACTCCAGACAAGAAAAATCTAGCATCGCATTGCAAACATAGAAATACTTAATTATTTACACACACACTACACATGAAAATAAATAACCTCTTTTGAGACATGCGGGTTAAACATACAGGGGCCTTACGGACAACTGCTATTGCGGCACCAAACTATCGTTATATCCGCTCAGTTGGAAAATCACGCGACCGCAAACCGTATATGGGATATGGGCGCGTTTAAGTTCACGTTCCAACTGAGCTGATTGGTGCCGCCAAAGAGTAAGGTGCCGCAATAGCAATTGTCCGTAAGGTAGTCTCAGGCAAGTTGGTATACGTATACGGGTAAGTTTCGGAACTCGAGATATTAGTTGAACTCGTGGGAAGTAGCATATTGGGCACACAACATACCATCGGAGTAAGTTTGTCCGCTGCTCGCGGCGCACCACAGAAGCAGCACTGCCACATACGGCGCAACACTCATGTCGCGCGACACGATACACTACGCCACACGACGCAACACGTTGGACGGCACACGACGCAAGTTGTACGCCACACGAGGCAAGTTGGACGGCACACGAGGCAAGTTAGAAGGCACACGACGCAAGTTGTAGGGCGCACGACGCAAGTTGTACGCCACACGAGGCATATAGCACGCCTGCACCGCGCAGCGACATGTGAGAGATTCTTTGGAATTCCAACACAGATAAGACTAGTTCTTTATTGGTTTTCCTCATCCTTTACATACTTATAATAAAATTACTCACATTACACGAGAGTCATAGTAAGGTGACTAAGTATTAAGTATGTTGCACACAAGTTCTTTTTTTTTGGAAATTGTGGATAATCCATGCCGTACAAATAGGTATATGCGAAAGAAACAGTTTCTCACATTTTCAAGATGTCTGTGAACTCGGACTAACTCCCCATCCCCCTATAACCCTAAAGCACTATGTTCAGACGCATCACGAAACATAATAAATATACGTAGGTATAATTTATTACTAGACACTCAGAGCCGCACAGCGGGCAATGGAGAGAGCTTTGCTCGGAGTTTCTTTGCGCGATAAGATCCGAAACGTGGATATTCGCCCAAGAACCAAAGTCACCGACATAGCTGTTAAAATTTGCAAGTTGAAGTGGCAATGGGCAGGCCACATCGCTCGGAGAACCGATAACCGATGGGGAAGAAAGGTTCTTGAGTGGAGACCACGAACCGGAAGACGCAGCGTAGGTAGGCCTCCCACTAGATGGACCGACGACATAGCACGAGTCGCTGGCATCCAGTGGATGCAAAAGGCAGGCTGTCGTTCAGTGTGGAGGTTAAAGGGGGAGGCCTATGTTCAGCAGTGGACGTCTTCTGGCTGATGATGATGATGATGATGATAATTTATTAAAATCTGATAAAGGATTTGGAGCAATGAGGGAAGAGCATTAGTTCACTTCACATTAGTTCATTTACATAAGAAAATATACATACCTATATGAAATGATCTCATTATGCTCTTTCATCAGATACCAAACACGAAATATTTGTCTATATACCCGCGAAAATGTCATAAAATCCGCCATATTGGCCGTCGCATTTATCCGCCGTCCGCGATAGCGTGACGTCATATAACCTATGACACGACGCGTCGATAGACATCTCATTGGCAGTACCGGCGTTAGGGTAGGGCCAGGCATGGCGGACTTCGGACTTTAGGTATGTTCGGCCGGTGTCCCTTTCCGAGAGGGTCACAGCAGGGCAATCAGTGGCCGCTCGGCTCGCGCCCGGCCCGCACGCTACGCTAGCCACGTCGCGCCAATTATTTTCAACAGAATCAGCAAATTAGGGCTCTCAAATGAGGTATCCATGTTTCATATAGTTTTTACCTAAATATGCAACGGGATGATGATCTTGTAATAGGCTTCTTAAACTTATACTTTTGCATATGATTGTTATTGGACCAAATTCAGAATAAGCGTTAGTTTTGTTGTGCAGATTAGATGTCGTTCTAATTATAATAGAATAGGTAGTAAAATAAAGATATATAAGAAGATATAGGTAAATAGGTAGGTAGGTAATTATAGTAGAATAGGTAGATACTACATAGGATACATAGCTGGTAAGTAAATGCTTATAAGTATTCTGTGTAACACCCCTCTCGAAGAGGGAGGCATGTGTTCAGCAGTGGACATTTACTGGCTGATGATGATGATGATTATGTGTAAATATCAAGAAGACAACCCTAACGTTACACGTGCCGCGTCAGGAGAGATAGACCTACGTGATAGAAAGAGTGCGGCCAAGTGAATATAGCGAGCGGCATCCAGCGCTGTACGAGTTGAATTGCTACTTTATTGCCACGTAGATAGAGTCCTTATTTATTTAAATTTCTTCGCGGAGTGAACCTTCTGTGTCTATTATGTCTTCTGTGGTAGGGCGCGGTTGGGCGACCGTCCAGGGCTGCCAGGGCACCAGATATATAAAGGGGCGCCGCAGGCTTTATAGCTATTATAGCCATATTATACCACATGCATTAAAAAAAAGCCTTTATTCGGTTTGAATGGCAGATGGAGGGAAGAAATGGCAGATAGATGGGTTGCGCCGTAGAATCTCGCTTAGGGGCCTTACGGACAACAGCTAATTGCGGCACCTAATCCGCTCAGTTGGAAAATCACGCGACCGCAAAGGGGCCGTCCATTAATCACGTGATGTTTTTTTTAGCATTTTTTAACCCCCCCTCCCCGTTGGTGATACATGGTGAGGTTTAAGACTAACTTGGTCAAAATATGATAAGTGGATAAAGATATTGAGGGAAACCATTAATTAGAGCACATGAACATACTTACATAAACGGTCAAACTCATAACGCTCGTTTTGCTGTAGTCGTGTAAAAACGAGTGCAGACTTCGTGTTCGCCGTCTTTTTCATAACAGTGCTAGTCAATGCTAAAAATCTAAAAGTACTTTGTAATTTTTAGGGTTCCGTACCTCAAAAGGAAAAAACGGAACCCTTATAGCAGGGGTGTCCAACATACGGCCCGCGGTCCAAAATGCGTCCCGCCAAGGTTCCTAATCCGGCCCGCGGACGAGTCAAAAGTTGGGTAACTTTTAACTTTTTTTAGACGAAATATTGTAAAGAACAAAGTCATATGTTCGTAAAAAAGTGAAACGCCGTTCTTAAAAAAATTACGTCGATCGATACAATACGACCCGGCGAAAACGTAGACGAGCATATCGGGAAGTTAATAAATCCGGCCGGCCTCAAAATTTATTGGACACCCCAGGGGCCTTACGGACAACTGCTATTACAGGCACCTAATCCACTCAGTTGGAAAATCACGCGACCGCAAACCTTATCGCGCCCAGATACGGTTTGCAGTCGCATGATTTTCCAACTGAGCGGATTAGGTGCCTGTAATAGCAGTAGTCCGTAAGACCCCAGGGGCCTTATAGGATCACTTTGTTGTCCGTCCATCTGTTTGCCAAGACCTTTTTCTCAGAAACGCGTAGAGGTATCAAGTTGAAATTTATATTAAATACTAGAGTCTGCGATCTCTTTCAGCTGTGAATTAAACCAGCCAAGTGCGAGTCGGGCTCGCGCACTTAGGGGTTCCGTACCACCACAAAATACAATAAGGTAGTCCAAGAAAAATACGTTTGTTGTTCGGGACCCTTTCGTTTTTTTACTTTTTATTATTTGTTAGTTAATCCGCCGTAATGTAACATACTCTGTGAAAATTTCAACTTGCTATATCTATTACGGTTCGAAAGATACAGCCGTTAGGTAGGACAGACAGACAGACGGACAGACATCGTAGGCTTAGTAACTCTGTAACATACAACAAAACCCCATACAACAAATGCAATAATAATTCAAACGGAGTCGCCTATTATCACCCAGGTGATTATATTCCCAGGAGATCAAAGTCGACTAAAGAGTCGACTTTTAGCACCCAGGTGATATCACCCAGGTGATTAAAGTGGAATAGACCATTTTTTCAGCGTATTTTTGTATTAGCACTAATGTAAAAACGGTAATACGTACAAGCGTCAAACTTAGCATGTTTATAGTACACACACACTCTAAAGTATAACAACAAATAATAAATTATGGCCAAGTAGTTGGTGATAAATTTAATTTCGATAATGAATTTTGTGGTGGCACGGAACCCTCAGTGCACGAGCGCGACTCGCACTTAGCCGGTTTATTTTAGTTTGGACTCGCATTCATTCGAGCTTAACTGATATGAACAAATAACAAATAAACCGGCCAAGTGCGAGTCGGGCTTGCGCACTGAGGGTTCGGTACCACTTCAAAATTCAATAACGAAATTACCAATTATAACTTGGTAACGAACAGAAACTTGTCACCAACTCGCACTTGACCATTGTTTATTGTTAAACTTTAGAGTTATACTTATACGGCCTTACTTAAAAACGTAACTTAAGTTAAGCAATGCTTAAAATTGCTCTGTCAACTTCTCCTTCACGGAAATTGTCACACGTTAAAACGAGACAGAGCAATATTAAGGATTGTTTAACTTAATTAACGTTTTTAAGTAAGGCCGATAGTTGTTATACTTTAGAGTGTGTACTATAATCATGCCAAATATAACACTTGTACATATTACCATTTTTACATTAGAGCTAATACAAAAATATATGAAAAAAATATGTTTGTTGTATGGGGACCACCCTTTAGTTTATACTTTTAGACTTTTTTTTAATATTTCTCAGTTAATCCGCCGTAACATTACGGCTATCTATTATGGTTCGAAAGATACAGCCGCTTAAATGCAGGACAGACAGACAGACAGACAGACAGACGTAGGCTTAGTAATAGGGTCCCGTTTTTACCCTTTAGGTACGGAACCCTAAAAATGTAGTTTGACTATCACGTTTGAACATTTAATGACTCCTTTAGAGCTGACCAAACCAGCAATATTTAGCTGATTTTAATTATAGCCAAACAATGCTACCGCACAAAGAAATAATAGTACAAGAGTTACTAGTTGTTGAAGTTAAAACAGATTTATTGCATGTACAGTGTAAACTCTATCATAGCAACACCCGATTTAACGACAAACTGAGAAATCCCTAAAACGTCGAAATTACTTGACTTTGGTTGGTTTACCTTGTTGTACATACAATGTTACTCTATGTACCATCATACATCTATGTAGCAGCGTACCCACTCTAAATAATGACAATAATAAGTAATTAACAATACTATCTAACGCCTCATATTTAAAATAATATAAAATACTGGAGCAGCAATAAACGTCAGACGAAGATAACAGACGCGCGCAATAAGCTTGTTAATCAATATTAATGTTTGTTGTCTATAAATTGTATACTTTACTAGTAAATACGTATTATAAATTATAATAATATTGATTTTTCTTATCTCCATTTAACACAACTCTTAATAACGAATGCGCAGTCGTGTAAGTGTCCCTATATTGAGTTTATACTGTATTTTACATTATTTTATTTCCTGACGTTCCGAAACTCTGCAGTGTCTGTGGTGACAGGTGGACTCACGCGACACAAAACCGCGATAACATCAAAGAGAGTATTTAATTTTAATGTGTAATAATTGCAAAAATCTAATAAATAATTTTTGATTAAATCTGTTATTTTATTGATGTATTTGTAAAATCCTAATGGTGGAAATAACATAAATTTGATTAAGATTTGTACATAGTAATAGTACAGACAACAAACTAATGGTGACAAATAATAGTCGAAAAATCAAACATTACCTTGAACATTAATTTTTAATTGAGATGTAAGAATAAATAATAGTTAATAATTAATATACCCTAAATTAGATTAAATACGTGAACTCATTCTAAGGATATAGTCTGTAAGGTGTTGAGTGTATGCGCAATTAATACGACAGGGTGCGGTTGGAGGATAGCGGAGGGTAGGGGACGGTGCCTAGCGCCGCAGGGCTCGTCGGGCAAAGCGCGCGGCGCGGCGGCCGCCGTCCGCCGCAGCACCGCACCGCCGCGCATCACGCACGTCACACCGGCGCGCGGGTCGCAGTTCTCGTTCACACTCCCACCCTCCTCGTCCGAGCACAGGTCTATCACTTCACATTCACTGTCCGTTCGTTTCAGGGGGTCCATGTGCTTCATCTCTACCTCGCTTTGCTCGCAGTCTACCCCGTCCACAAACACAATATCTTTCTCCGCCATCAATTGCTCTTTCCTCTCTGCTTCTTTTCTACAGTTCTCAATATACTCCTCCATGCTCTCTTTGGACATTCTGTCGACGTGCACAGAGATTGGTCTACACTTCAGCAGGAGCAGTTGGCCTTTCACGTCTAGTATTTTCTTTTTTCTCTGGTTTGGAAAAGTGTGCTTACGATACCAGTAATCGATCGGCCTTCTGAATCTAATTGGAAATTGATTGTTTTTACTTTTATTACCTAAAACTTTACTAGGAAGGGGGTTTGTGCTGCAATACCTCTCCACTCTCTCTCTCGAGTATGTAGTATCCCTTTGAACATTTGTTTTTAAATGTCTCAAGTACGCTAGAGATGAAAATGGATATGGTGGTCCCCTGTCGATGTTGGCAGCACTTCTTACAATTTTAGATTTAGATTCACTATTGGTGTTAATGCTAATGTCAGTCTGGTCTACTCCGACCGGTAACAGTTTGAGAGCAGACAAGAAATCGGGCAACCCTCCCATGCAAGTACTCGATGGAACATATTTGTTGTTACAGAGCCTCTCGTGTACATTCAAAAGATGCAAATTGTCAAAGTGGCTGTCACAGTTATCACATAAATAAATGTCGGATTTAATCTGAGGTTCCTCTCCCGCCAGCGAAGACTTCTCACCAGTAGTGTCATCATCGTCATCATCCAAGAGTATGGGTTTAGCGTCATAGTAAAGGTTTTCGTTTCTGAAGGTGACCAGCAGCATCTGGTTGCGCTTGTCGTAGAGTGAGGTGGTGTGGTCGCGATTGTCGACGTAGCGCAGCTTGTGGCGCGGGTGGCGCGCCAGCTGCGCGGAGAATACCAGCAGGAAGTTGCTCTTGTGGAACTCGTAGCACTTGCGCACCACATTCTGGAGCTTTTCCTCCCAGTCCTTGGGCAGCTCGGCGGTGGGTGGCGACGCGAACGGGTGCGAGAACGGCACGTCCTCTGGCCACCACGGCGGCTGTAGGATCGCGTTCGCGGTGTCGTGCCCCCAGGAACATGTCACCATGAAAGTTATGAACTTCTCCAACTCTGCGATAGTGAAGTTGGTGAGCCCAACCGGATGCCCGTTGGCGAACAGCAGCGGCAGGATGGCGATCATGGTTCCCGCTCGCGATCACGGTCATCGCAACCGAAGGACGAGCAGCGCTTGCGATCGGGCCCCGCGCAGCCATTTCATAACGGTTAACGCGTTGATACTCATTTCCCCAGCCAAGCGTCGATGAGACGCAGTTTGATCACATAAAGTTTATCACTTTGTATTGTTCAGAACAAAGCTACGAAAAACTGAATATTATAAAATTGCACCAAATTAAAAAACGCAATCGAAGTGAGAGCAAGCGTACGTTGAAAAGAGAAGGACAGACCAGCCAGACTTCACATTCACAAACTTCACATCTTCACATCACATCACATCACAGAATTCACAGATTTAAAAAAGAAAAATGCCAGAAACTCCAGCAACAGAGCAAGCAAGCGTGGAGCAAGCAAAGCAAGCAATGTTCTCTAAATCTCTTACTCTATGGAGCAACCTTTTTTTTTTTTTGTTAAAATTTTCATTACCGTTGAGAAGTGATGGTGAATTATTGTGTACTCACAGATCTACTACCTATAGATTTTCAATGAGCGTGGCTAGCTCAGTGCCTCTCGCTTCAACAAGGTGTGTTGCCACATTAAAATGATTTGCCATAAGTTAGGGTAATTTACCTACTATGATAGGTGTGAATCTTCAATGAGTACTTTGGAAACAATACTACCTTTTAAATATTTATATTTTATACACTAGCTGCTGCAACCCACGGAGCTACCTGCAATTTTCTGGGAAGAAAAGTACGTTGTCTGTCCTCATGACACACCCCTATCGTCCTGACAAAATTTGACTTAGCCCATGATCTAAGAAAACAAGGTCTAGCAATTTGAGAGTGGTCCCGCAATGACGTCACTGTCCAGTTGCCACTTTATTCAATCAGCTGTTACGTGGTGTATCTTCATCTCTCTCGAACCTGTTGTAAATTGACATCATGACATCATTGCGGGACGCCCACGTAAACATTTTTTCTCGGATTGCTATACCTGGCGGAGTATATTATTATACCATGACTTAGCCATTTCCTCATAAAAACAGACAGAAAGTTACTTGCGTTTTTATTATAATTATTTGTTAGGATTAGAATATAGTACTAGAAAAAAGGTTGTAAAGTAACCATAGCATGATTTTTTATAATTAATAAAATATAATAAAAAAGTCAGAGTTAAAACGGAACGGGGGTCCCTCATGCAACAAACGTTAAACGTATTTTTGGATTTGTTCTAGTGTAAAAACTGTAATCCGTACAAGCGTCAAATTTAGCGGATTATAGTGAACATAAGTAAAACAACAAATAATAAACACTGGCCAAGTGCGAGTCAGTGACAAATTTCTGTTTACCACTAAGCTAAGCAACGTCGGGCGCGGTCGGTACTTGGATGGGTGACAGCCTGGGCGTGATGTTGTCTTTTAGCACAACTTTTTGTATTTTGTGATTGTATAGAACTCTCAGCGCGCGAGCCCGACTCGCGCTTGGTCAGTTTAGTTTTTTCATGAATGGAATTATGTATAACATTACAAATAATTAGATAAATAGACTCTTTAATGTTTACAGTACAAATTTCACGAACAGCGCGTAGCTTTTTGAATCGGTTCGCCGAAATCGCCTTTTGCTTTTCCAGCTTCATAACTGTGGCCTCATTAATATATATTTAATATTAACATTCACCATATTCATATGGGCATAAAAGGGTCGGTATTTTGCACTTCTTGCAATGTGCCAGCTTTTTTCAGCAATGTGACAGGATCAGTTGGAAACCTGCAGAACGAATAAATTATGTTAGTTGCGGTGGGTAATTTCTTTCATAAACTGGCAACATTCATAATTTATTTTCTAAGTGAATAATTTGATAAAATTCATAGAATTAGACCACTAATC
Source organism: Agriopis aurantiaria (assembly GCA_914767915.1). NCBI lineage: Eukaryota > Metazoa > Arthropoda > Insecta > Lepidoptera > Geometridae > Agriopis > Agriopis aurantiaria. Next base: position 3,660,100 of record OU611991.1, on the reverse strand, counting down.
GACCTAAAAACTGACTTATTATGAATAAAATATTTGCGAATTGATATCCTGAATTTATTTAGGTGATCGTTACAAGCTTTATATGTTTACTTACGTGTGAAATGATATTTCATCGTATTTTCGCTCACTGCGCTTCTTGCAGCCCAAAATGCTACAACCAACCATTGTAAAATATCTTTTACAATTATTTCTCAGAGGAAACACGCATTTATCACATTTAATCACCAAAAAAAGGCAATAAATATAATTCAGACCCGTTTTGTTTGTCACTGATTATTACAGATTTTGACACTTGAGGTACCAAAAACAGGTCACGCCGATAAGGACAACAAAATCTATTTATGTCCTTTTCGTACTTGTGCTGAGCCATATCAAGTTGTCTCTTTCACTAAAATATATTGCCGATCTGGTTGTGTATATCTGTGTGTGTACTAAATGGTGAATTATTATTCATTAAGTGCTCGTAAACGTGCTCGAGTGTGGAAAAGGGATATAACGAGGTGAAACGTATCTTTTCGTGTTGTTTCCAAAACTCCATAGGATCCTCTTGTAAAGTCTCCACCACTTTACAGGGGCATGAGTTTGACTTGACCGTGACTTTTTTGACGCTATTAAGACTACGTAAACAGTTTACGTAGTCATGATATTACGACTAAAGGACATTGACTCTACGGTCATGAAAATATTAACAAAAAAAATGTTATCATTGGCAACACAGATCTACTACCTATATCTGCACGATCTGTGTATATCTGTGATTGGCAAGGACTTTGTATACTACGAAGACGAGGCGGTGTGGCTTTAATGGCTTTAGCCTGCTTACCAATGAGCGAAAAACATTAAAAAAACAAATGTCAAGCAAAGCCAAATTCTTCTGTGGTTCAGTATAGTGAATCTATGGGCAAAGCAAAGCAAAAAAAAAAAGAAAATTTTTGCAAAACATAAAAAGATTTGATTTTATTGACTAAACTCAAGGACGTTTTATACTCTGTGTTTTATAACCTAAAGTTCCATGACTAAACTACAAAGAACTTATGTGATATTGACTCCACGGTCATGAAAATATTAACAAAAAAATGATTCTTTATGTCATTGGTAAAATACGAAGACGAGGCGGTATGGCTTTGATAGCTTTAGCCTGCTTAGCAACGGGCAAAAAACATTAAAAATAAAAAATGTCAAGCAAAGCAAAGCAAAAAAAGAAAATGCAATTTTTGCAAAACATTTTAAAAAGATTTGATTTTAATGACTACAAAGAACTTATGTTATTTTTGCGACTTGTAAAAAAAATTATTATAACTTTTGTAACTTACTAGCAAGTGCTTAATTTATATGAATATGTGTTCATGAAAAAAAATATACAAAAATGGTAAAAACCAAACTGGAAAATAATGATACCTTTATGTTTATCATAAAGTTATAATTGTACACTTTAGCCTAACTCAGAACCGTTTTTCTCAGGAAATCAATGGAGACAATTTGTCTGGCTCTCCATTTATGACCCTTGTAAATGAGATCGACTATGAGTGAGTAAACTATTATACCCATTTATTTAAAAGAATTTCATTGTTCCCAAAAAAAGTTGGGTGCCTAACCTGATTGACCTTTACAAAAACTGGTTATTATACCAGCAGAGTAGGTTCTTAGCATAAATAAAAGTAAGTTATCAACATAATAATGTGAAAAAAGATAAATAGGATTTTATTCTTATTTTTATACATGTCTAGCTGTAATGCTGGATGCTTAGATTTGCATAAATAATCAAAGGCTGAATGCTATAAATCTATAACACAGCTCATTAGATAGGTTTGTTAATCCTTTGGTTTTTTGCTACCTATGAATTTTTAATTACATATCTGTACAAATTATGTATACAAAATTAGGATGAGTCATTCCTTGGGAGAGGCCTATACAGCAGTGGACTAGTATACAGTGGCGGTGCGAGCGATGCGACCGCACCAGGCGAAGAAAACGCCCAACCGACTGACTGACAAGTGTCGGAATCCCTACAGACCTCGGCTCCACCTTTGGGAGGAGGAGGAAGGACGAGAGTTCATTGCCCCAATGGAGGTCTCTAGATCCGCCAGGAGTCGTTGAAGAGGGCGCCGTGTCATGACAGAATCTGCCGCTCTCATGCAAATGCCAAAAGCCGAGTCCAGACTGACCGAGGCGAGTCAAGCCTCGCTTGACTCGAACCATGCTTGGGCTAATGCCGAGGCAATCTGAAAGAGTTACAAAACGGGCCACCCGAGGCAAGCCAAGCCATCGGTCTGCATTGTAACCAAGGTAGAGAATAAGTTAATTGTCCGACCATGGCTTTAAATATTGTCTAGTTATTTTATTAAAAAACAAAAAAATCTGCTTAACATCATTTTAATCTTAGAGTTTGGTTTTATTCAAATGTTGGGGATCTTTCGAGTCCTACAACATTTTAAAACTGCTGTAAAGTTGTATCCATCAAATATTGTTTTCCTTGTCCGTTATGGCGCGCTCGTAACGTCACAACACAACTGTCCCTACCAAACGAGCAGCTCGGGCTGAAGCGCCTTTAAGCACAGCCCCTCACCAAAATCAAATAACTCGGAGTCAGGCCATGCTCGATCGAGGCAGCGAGCGCCCGAGGCAGCCCGAGCCAATGCCATTCCAGACAAGGCAATTTGCTATCGAGCCGCACTCGAGCCATGCTTGGTCGGACTGTACCTAGCTATTGAGGGGCATAGTTTGCTTGACCCAGCTTTTCAACAAAATCCTCTGAACCAAACATTTCCCCTCAATATGGAAGTTTGGCAAGCTGATCGTCCTACCAAAGCCTGGCAAAGACATAGTACACTTTGGTTTACGTAGCAAACTGCACAAATGGTTTGACAACTATTTAACAGCCAGATCATTTCAAGTTCGAGTCGGTAAATCCTTATCTCAGCGAAAACGGGTGTCCAGTGGTGTCCCCCAAAGTTCAGTGGCATCTCCACAACTTTTTCTTGTCTGTCGTCACTTTAAATCTTCATAACTGACCTGATTGGCATTCAATATCCTCCATATTGAATGCCAATCCGCCTTTTTCACTAATGATGGAAAATTCTTTACTGATCCGTTAGTCAAAGCTAGGCAGCTCCAAGAGCATCTCCACCGTATACATAACTGTACCAAAGATTGGATTATAAAGCTAAACAAACATTGAGACATGTAGTGTTTTGAGAGTGTTTTACATCTTGGCAAGACTAACCCGCATGTTACATACCATCTGAATGGTGTTGCCATGGCTGTCAGCCAACAGAAAGATCTGGGGGTAATGATTGCCGCGGACTTGAAATGGGAAGGGCATATTTCTATGGGCAATATCTAAAAAAGCTAACTCCTTTATATATGTGATATGACAGTCTTTTCAAAATGTGGCTGTGGAAGTTTTTCTCAAGATTTACAAGACATACATAAGGCCACTGCTGGAATATGGGTTCCAAGTTTGGAGCCCTTACTTCAAAAAGGATATTGACCAGCTCGAAAGTGTTCAAAGAAGATCGAGCCACCAAAATATCATATGCTCTTCGTCGCAAGCCCAATGTAGAAAAATTAAAATCTTTGCTGCTCACTACTCTAGAAGGAAGACGGTTGGGCGGTGACCTGATTGTAACCTTTAAAATTCTTAATGGGTTCTACAACCTTCCTGACATACACGGCATATACTCACTAAAAGATTACACAAGAGAAAGCAGACGTCACAATACCCTCCTGTGGCCAGCACCATCACAGACCAACACTGCACACCACAATCCTCAGCAACAGAGTCGTTTTCAATAGTAACAGCTTGCCTGAGGATGTGATCGCATCAAAATCAATAAATGCGAATAAAAACTAACTGGGCAGATGGATAAGAATGAAGAAGATAATCTTAACAGATAAAAACTAAATTTTGACACTCTGATATAGGCACATCAGCCTATGCTGCTCGCCTATTATCAAATAAATAAAATAAAAAAGCGTGTTACAGCCGAATGTGATGTGGGTTGAGGTGAAATTCAATAACTAGATCAATGGTCTTCAGCTTGGAACAGCCGGTGTGGAGCCTGGAGCAGCTGAAGCAGGCAGCCATAGAGCAGCGGCTGCTGCGGCCTCGCAGCCTCGCCTGGGCTATCCTGCTTGAGGTTGTGCCCCCACCCAATGCAGATATTTTATCGACGTAAGTACCACAAAATAAATAAAAATTTAAAAAATATACTAATTCAGAAAAGAGTTTATAACTTTTAAACTGTTGGAATTATATTCCCAACCATCCTGCCTGATCAAGGGCTTAACTCAGTGCCTAGTTTTTTGACAACTTTGACCTGGCGAAACTTTATAAGTATATCTTTTAATAATTTTTCTTAGCCTACTATTTCCTTAATTTCCTTACTTTTCCTATAGGACATTCCAACAGAAAATCGAAAAAAAATAAAAAAAATATCACTGAAAATATTTGCAAAAAAAAACACCTAACCAACCACTTTTTATTTATTTTCCAAATTGTTTGTAAATTAGAGGCTGCGTCTTCTCACTAGCATTCATAGCACAATCCAAATAAATATGGTCATCTGGTTATAGCCATTGGTGTTTAGCATTAGCAACACAGGTTATAAGATAGTGAAAAAACTGATTGTGACTTACTTCTTCATTCATACCTGAATTATCTTTGCTATCTCTTAAGAAATTTCCAAGCAGGAGCAGTGAAAGGGTGACCCCCCAACCCAAACGCGACGACACCCTAAGTGGGACGTCTTACACCCTAAGTGAGATGTCAGAGACCCCAAACAGGACATCAGCGAAAACTCATTGTAATGCTATGTTTTTATTTTCAGTATAAAAACAAACAGAAGTTTCTACAATGACTTGAAAAAGAAGCTGAGCATGGATCCTCGTGATGCGATTGGGGATGATCCGTTATCACAGAACGATGAGGTAAGATTATACCAATAATCACATTTTCAATCTGGTTTTCAATCAAGTGGTGAAATCGCACGGTAATCGAAATAAGCAGTTATTTTGATATTCAAACGCCAAGCAGCAGTTGCAAACACTGGCCGTTTTTAGGGTTCCGTACCCAAAGGGTAAAAACGGGATCCTATTACTAAGTCTACGATGTCTGTCCGTCTCTCCTAAAAAGTAAACAATAACTCCCAAGGTAGCTAAATACCTACCTACTTACCTAGCTAGTTCTGTACATGGTAGATTTGAGCGAGTGAATTTCGCTTTTATAAATATAGATTCCTTTATAATTAAAACAAATGTGTGGAAACCACATTAGATACCATAATAACAACAAATATATGTTACTCATATTAGATAATATAGCTTTACTTTAGTCTATCTACTTGTTATCTCTATATATTACAGTTATATTTATCTGATTTTTCTGTGGAAAAACAGGCTTATGAACTCATTGGCTATAATTATTACAATATTTGCATAACGTGTCCTATCAAAATACAAGTCTAGACTATGATCTACACTACAGCAATGTTTTTTTTACTGTACAGCTAAAGGTCACCGCTCCAATCTTTTTTTTTTTATTCTAATTTTTTTTGGGACTTATATAGCATTCTACATGGCAGTCCCATTGTATGTTCTAAACTAAAGGACTCATAATTAATACACAAAACTCAGACAACAAACAAACTCAGGGTCGATAGTCACTTGAGGTGAATCGGGTTCAACCAGTAGTCTGTTAAACTGGCCCACGTCTGGTCTGTTCAGATAAGTCACCTCAAGTCTCCTCTCATTGCTGGAGGCATGTGGAGGCAATGTGTCCACATTCCACCAGTAGGTGGTATACATCTTCCACCACTCCACATGTATATAACAATTCGGTGTTTCTGTTTTCCCCATCGTTTTTAAAATATATTTGTTTCAAAAGTTATATATATTCTATACTAATATTATAAAGAGGAAAGATTTGTTTTTGTTTGTTTGCATTGAATAGGTACCGAAACTACTGAACCGATTTGAAAAATTCTTTCACTGTTGGGAAGCTACACTATCCCCGGGTAACATAGGCTATATAATATTTTCAAAAAAAATAGGGATCCTTACTAAAACTCCAATAATGTAACCCAATGTGTAAAAAAATAAGATTTTCAATTTTGACTTTGCGTGTTTGACATTTCTAAGACAGGACAACGTCTGTCAGGTCTGCTAATTTATTATAAAACTGTGAGTCTTTTAGTACTACTGTTTATTCTGCGACCCATAGTTCTCGTCCTCCCCGGGTTCTAATAGGCGGCACATTTGCTATTTCAGAGTGTTTGGCGACAACACTTCTGTGACAACGAGCTGAAAAGTCTGATACTCCAGGATGTAGTGAGGACCTTCCCGGATGAGCTGTACTTTAGAGAGCAGAGTGTTCAGGATCTCATGGTAAGGAAACTCTTTTGGGGTTCTTTCAGTGTCTGTCTGTATGTCACAGCTAATTTCTTAGGAACTACATAAGCTATTGATTGGAAATTCGACACATACCCAGATAACTTTTTACCACATTAAAGCTACGCAATGTGATGAAATCGCATGAAAGGTCTTGTTTCGCACATCCAAAAAAAACTATTATTAATAGTTTTTTACATACCCACGAAATGTATACATTTTGCCGAACATTCGGCCACCGAATATTCTGCTATTCGGCCGAAAACGTCATAAATTTATTTATTTAATATTTAGTATTCGCGGCATCACTATAAAATATTATGTTGTCTATGTTTTAGTATTTGCGGCATCACTATAAAATAGTATGTTGTCTATGGTTTAGTATTTGCGGCATCACTATAAAATAGTATGTTGTCTATGGTTTAGTATTTGCGGCATCACTAATAGTATGTTCTCTATCGTTTAGTATTTGCGGCATCACTATTAAATATTATGTTGTCTATGGTTTAGTATTTGCGGCATCACTATAAAATAGTATGTTGTTTATGGTTTAGGTGCGAGTGCTGTTCTTCTGGTCGCGCACGCACTCCCAGGTGGGGTACCGGCAGGGGATGCACGAGATACTCGCGCCATTACTCTATGAACTCTTTCTGGACAGAGAGTTCGCGCCGCACGACCTTAGGTAAGTGTAATGACAATGGTTGATTCTGTAACAGGGTTATAAGCTTGGGGTGTTCTAAGCCGAACGTAGGAGGAACTACTTTACCTATGAAGCTGTGGCGCGAGAGGGAATGTCACGATTGAGATTGCAAGTGACAGCTAACATAATCAGGCTACGATTTTACACAAATTAATAAGTATTTGATCGCCGGCTCGGGCTGAAAACGTGACTTACTACTGGCTTCGTCTAATAGTTAAAAGAGCATGGCTATAAACTGGTACTTAACTATGTGTTTTTTTCTTTTTAGTGACACGCTGAAATATGTTTTAAGTAAAGAGCATTTGGAGCACGACAGCTAGTAAGTTGTTATTATATTTTTCCCTAGTCCTATCATTGGCGGATCCAGGGGGGGGGGGGACATGGGGGCCATGGTAAAACACCTAGCAATTCCATACATTCGACTCAATTTTTCGATTTGATTCCTTTGAACCTTGTCAAATGCCCCCCCCCCCCCCCCCCCCCCAAATTAAATCCTGGATCCGCGGTATTGTTGTACATCTCCCTTGTTGGTCTGATCTGAGAACCTACCTTACTTAATGTTAAGCATTGATGCGGTCACAGATGGCCGGTAGGGCCGAAAGGTTCTGGAATGGAGACCACGGACCGGTAAGCGCAGCGTAGGACGTCCACCCACAAGATGGACGGACGATCTAAAAGAGACCGCAGGGAAACGCTGGATGCAGGCCGCTTCCAACCGGCCCTTTTGTAGATCGATGGAGGAGGCCTATGTCCAGCAATGGACGTCCTATGGCTGAAATGACGATGATGATGATGAATGTTGCGGCCTATGATATAACATGCTTGCAAGTAACACTTGCTACTTGAAAACAGCCAGTTTGTATTGAATGTGTGCAGCATGCTGTTCGCGGCCGTGATCCGAGGCTTGGAGAAGTTCTACATCACTGGAGACATGATCGTGCCTAGCTCTAACGGGAGGAAGCTCTCAAGGGTTTGTATAAAACAATACTATCACATTACTTACTATTGCACGCCCCGCCTTCTACCGCTTGTATGAATCCTCTCCATCCTAAGGTTGCCTGGAAGAGATCGCTCTTAGCGATTAAGCCGCCGATTGTTGGATTGTTGCACTAGTTTTTAAGCTGTTTTATCGTGTGTGTGTAATTTGCGGTGTGAAAAATAAGTAGTTTCTCTATCTTAATTAAAGTAAAATAATATCCATATCATCATCATCATCATCATCATCATCAGCCTGTAAACGTCCACTGCTGAACAAAGGCCTCCCTCGTAGAGAGGGGTGTAATATCCATATGTTATATAATTAATGTAGAGACGGAAGAGCTACTGGCACAGACATTTTATGTCTAAAAGAGGGCTCCTGCCTACATTTTATATTTTGTAAATCGTGTTAAAGAAAAAAAAGAAAACCATACTATAGATAGATAAACTATTTTTCATTGCTATAGATTCTATAGCATAATCAACTTTTTTTAAAATAGTTTACAGCTAGACTTACCAGAGTCACCGAGATAGCTATTAAAATTTGCAAGTTAAAGTAGCAATGTGCAGGCCACATCGCTCGAAGAACCGATAACCGATGGGGACGAAAGGTTCTTGAGTGGAGACCACGAACCGGAAGACGCAACGTAAGCAGGCCTCCCACTAGATGGACCGACGACATTGTGAGAGTCGCTGGCATCCAGTGGATGCACAAGGCAGGCTGTCGTTCACTGTGGAGGTTAAAGGGGGAGGCCTACGTTCACCAGTGGACGTCTTCTGGCTGATGATGATGATGACTACAAATAATTCCAGAACCCGAACGAAGTACTGCGGTACTTGGACAGAGTGAAGGAAGACTACCTCGTGCCGTTAGACCCCGAGCTGGCCACGCATCTGACCAATTCAAACATATCCATGGAATTATTTGGAATGTAAGTTTTTTAGGGTTCCGTACACAAAGGGTAAAAAAGGGATCCTACTGGGGTCCTAATGAGCCTACGATGTCTGTCTGTCCGTCCGTCTATCCGTTCTACCTTTAAACTGATGTATCTTTCGAACCGTAATAGATAGCCAGTTGAAATTTTCACAAAATATGTAATGTTACGGCGGATTAACTGACAAATAATAATAATTAAAAACTAAATGACATACAACCCCTATACAACAAACTGTTTTTATAACGTATTTTTGTATTAGCTCTAATGTAAAAACGGTAATACGTACAAGCGTCAAACATAACATGATTATTGTGCACACTAAAATATAACAAAAATAATGAATAATTACCAAAGGCGAGTCGGTGCCAAGTTTATGTCCATTACTAAGTCATAACTGGTAATTTCGTTATTAAATTTTGTGATGCTACGGATCCCTCAGTGCGCGAGCCCGACTCGCAGTTGGCCGGTTTATTCCTAGTACCTATTCTCGTAGTTTAGTATTACATATCAAAACATTTTTATCGCTATGGTATTCTGAAATTACATAGTATCATTTTTGTGCTAATAAAGTTTTAAGTTTTTTTAAACATTCCAATACTCATGTCTGTGATAATTTTAGGAATTTTAGTATATCTTACAGGAGCCATACAAAATACACTGTTTTGCATGAGTGCAGTTTTAGCCGTACGTGGGCAAAGTTTCATCTCGGCCTGTGTGCGAGTTCGAATACCAGCATCAGTCCAACTACCAAGGAGATGTTGTTTATAATTTACAAAAGTAGCTATTTCTATTATGTACAGAGATAGTAATGTAAGAATACTGTGTTTTTAAAAGTACGGCTTACAGCTGTCAGTCTTGTGAAGATGAAACATTGCCCTGACGTACCTCTTTTGGCTTTTGGGCTCGAAAATAATTAAGTTTGTGCAGCACAGAAACAAATAACACAAAAGAAATATGAATCCCAGGAAGAGGCCTATGCCGGAAGGCAAGCTGGGGAGAATACAGCGGAGCCGATGTCAATGTAAATTTATAATACAATAAAAATCTGACATCTAAAATGTTTAAATAACAAAAGTATAATATTTAATTAATTTTACAGTAAAATAGATAATTGACATCATTGCAATATGAGAAGCAATAAACTTGACCAGCATAGAAGGCTAAAAAAAAACATTTATATTTGTGCAGTCGGTGGCTGCGACTGCTGTTCGGGCGCGAGTTCCCGCGCTCTGAGCTGGCGGCGCTGTGGGGCTTCGCCTTCGCCTCCGGGCCCTCCCTGCCGGAACTGAACGTGCTCGTCGCTGCACTACTACTCGCCGCAAGACACCAGCGTGAGTCACTATCAAATTATACTACATATCTATAGCGTCAATTATATATCGGTTGCGTCTGCCCCACTTACACCTATTGTTACCGCAGTGCTTACTTAACTAGAATTAAATAGCTCGGACGGCGGATTATTATTCATCTACTCGCTGAATGTTTTTCATATAATTTTTTGTGTTTGTTACTTATTTTGAATGACATTTTTTTTTATAAATCCTTGATTTAGTACAGGTTAACTAACGCAAATCTTCTTAGGGGCGACTTTAGTGCATAAAGACTAACGTCTTCTGTTTACAAAAATGACAATTTTTTTGATGATATACTAATTTCGACTTTAAACAAAGCCGTTTTAGATAGCAAATAGATCATGGCGTGAGTGGATGAAAAACGATTTTGAAATCGTGATCAGACCGCGCCTTAATTAGGGAATGCAGCTAGCATTCATTCTTGTTACTTTGCCACACGGGCACCAACTAAAACAAATATATAAACAAGTAATATAATAAACGATTTTGAAATCGTGATCAGACCGCGCCTTAATTAGGGAATGCAGCTAGCATTCATTCTTGTTACTTTGCCACACGGGCACCAACTAAAACAAATATATAAACAAGTAATATAATAAACGATTTTGAAATCGTGATCAGACCGCGCCTTAATTAGGGAATGCAGCTAGCATTCATTCTTGTTACTTTGCCACACGGGCACCAACTAAAACAAATATATAAACAAGTAATATAATAAATATAAACAAGTATGACAAGCGGATAAGCGTATACAGGGCTACTGGTAAAGCATCCTTTTAAGGGTGGCCTAATTACATTAAAACAAACAACGTTTGTCCGACGACTTCTCGAAATTCGCGGGTAAAAAAACAGTTGTTCCATACAATTAAATCATTCACTCCCGACAAAATGTATGAAACAATTGATATTTTTTGGCATTTGGATTGTCTATAGACCTTCAACGGCCTATGGGCAGTCTAACTGTTTTAGTGTAAGTTTTAGCTTGTATTTTCTTTAATAAATAAAGGCACTTGCTAGTAAAAAAAAGAACAACAAGTTTCAAAACTATTGTATTTATTTGGCTATATATTTAACTTTGTGTTACGGCTATTGACATCGCAAAGATACTGTAAGTAGTGTTAAAAACATCTAAGGGCTTTTTATACATGGCCTTAGACGTCAGTGAGTCAGAATAGCCTTATGGCTGTTGAATATGTAACAACAAATGAATCTATTTACAACTACGGTATTTTGAACAGTAATGTTTAAATAATAAAGTACTATAATGTGATGTCATCGCGCCCATATGATACTATAAAGCTATATTCACACTCGTCCGCTTTCAGGTTTGACTTCTTCTGATGCATGCACGAATTGTTATAGCACATGATATTTCAAATGAAGCACTGTAATGTTGTGTATGCAGTTAACTGCTTGCTCAAATGACATTCAATTATAAGTAAAGTTCAATTATGAGTAGGTTCAAATATTAGCAATGTTAAAATTTTGTAGGTTTATTAATTAGTAATGTTCAATTATAAGTAATTTCATATCCATTTAAAATTAAAAAATCTGTCAAGATGTCATTAATTTAAATAATTCACAGATAGACATTACTACAATAGTAAAGTTAAGAGTAATTTCAATTGTTACTCTAAAATTAAATTATGAGTAAGTAGGTTTAATTATTTGTTATTTCAATAACTAGTAATTTCAGCTACTGCAATAGACGCAAGATTAATTTAAAGTTGAAGCTGATTGCGCACAAGTGTGGACTTAGCGACAGTATGTATCAATCAGTATGGTACCGCCTGCCGTAGGCTTCGCACGCGCCGAGCAGCGCGCGTCATGTCATCCCCTCCGATGCGTTCCAGAGCGCCTGCTATCTGCTGTATTATATCTAACACGCCTAGAAACACTTCCTCTTCGTCTTCCTGGATGTCAAGTTGGTCCCAGTCGCCGGCGGAGGTGGCCGCTTTTAGTTTATCAATAACGTTGACAACCGCGTCTCTATCGCGTTCCTCGCTTTCAAGACGCTCCAAGTCGATTTCGGCGGTAAGCATTATGGTTCTTAGAAGATCTAATACGGATATGAACACTTCCTTCTCGCCAGCCTCTAACGAGAACTGCTCGGGCGCCGGCAGCGCGCACGCAGCGGCAAACAACGCAAACAGTATCTGAAATCATCATCACACAAAAATAAATACAAGTCACAAAACTGTCCGATAAGGCGCTTATAAACGATTGTCTGCTTGCAAATGCAGGTAACGAGTACAAGTACGCGTTCAAACGTAAAGTAGCCACTCGCGCGGTGACGCCCACAACTCGCGTGCGAGTACGTACTCGCACGCGTGTTCGAACGAGACTAACGATGCGCAATTGTCGTCGCGCAAGTAGCGCGGGGAACTAAGCTTCACTTGCGCATGGACCAGTGCGAAGTGCTACTAAACACTTTCACTGCCACTTGCACTAGGCACATCGTTGTAGACGATGCTTAGTACGCACTTGCAACTTGGACTAAGCATGGTCTGCAAGCGCCTTTACCTATTCGCGGCTAAACGACTTGACCGATTTCGATGAAGATGTACAAAGAACTGTACAATGAGGACCTCAGATCACGGGAAAACTGGTAAAACACGGGAAAAATCGCGGAAAGCAGCTAATTGGGAGTGAAATAAAAATTAAAGACAGACAAGTTTGTTAGCAAATAGATCATGGTGTGAGCGGGTGAAAAACAAATTAGAAATAGTGATCAGATCGCGCCTTAAATGCCATATTTCAAAAAGATACTTATTATGTGTATACTGACCATGAACTTCATATTGGTGCGGCGTGAACTGCAAGTGATGCTCGATTCGTCGGAGCACGCCTTATAAGGACCCTCGAGTGACCACACCACCTAGCCTAATTGATGTCGTTAATATGCCATCATAGAAGCATTGGTTTTCATTTAATAGTAGATTAACTGCAGCGGCGACGACAGAAGCTTTTATAGAAAAAGGGGTAAATGTGGACCGAGGAGTGGCCAAGGCCAGCATTAGACTGCATCTTGTACGCCAACAGCGGGCAAATAAAACAAAGTTGAAGTAACTATCAATAAATAAAAACCGACTTCAAAATTAGTAAATACGTAATTGCGGTTACTTAGATGACATATTTTTTTCAGTTATTTTGATTTAAAATAAACAGTCCAAGTGCGAGTCGGGCTCGCGCACTGAGGGTTCCGTACCACTACAAAATTCATGAACGAAATTACCAATTATAACTTGGTTATGAACAGAAACTTGTCACCGACTCGCACTTGGCCATTATTTATTATTTGTTGTTATACTTTAGAGTGTGTTCATAGCAAGACACTTGTACGTATTACCGTTTTTACATTAGAGCTGATACAAAAATATGTAAAAAATACGTTTGTTGTATGGGGGCCCGTAATAGATAGCTATGGTCTGTCTAATATAAGATGATAAATTTGACAAGTCACGCCCATGAAGTTTCGTATTTTTTCCGGTAAAATGTACTACAAATAATGTCGTACTTCATTGACGGCTACCGCCCACTTGTGAAGTGCCACGCATAATGAATAACCACAGACTATCAAAAATCGGTTTCGAATTAAAATAAATCGAACAAATAAAAAATGTAATATAGGTAACTATATTATTTTTTGTAAATATTAAAGTTGTTTGCAATTATCTATGGCGCAATTACTAACAAAAAAAACTAGTCTAACTAGGTAGGTCCAACTTCAAGAAAGAGGTCAATCGGCGAATCCAACTCGGCTGGGCAGCGTTCGGTAAACTACGCAACGTCTTTACGTCCAAAATACCCGAAAGTCTTCGACCAGTGTGTTACCAGTGATGACATACGGCACTGAAACGTGGTCTCTCACTATGGGCCGCATAAACAAGCTCAAAGTCGCACAACGAGCTATGGAAAGGGCTCGGGTTTCTCTACAAGATCTAATCAGAAATGAGGAGATTCAAAAACGAATGCAAGTCACCGACATAGCCCGCCGGATTAGCAAGTGGAAGTGGCAGTGGGCAGGGCACATATCACGCAAAACAGATGGCCGGTGGGGTCGAAAGGTTCTGTCTGGAATGGAGACCACGGACCGGTAAGCGCAACGTAGGACGTCCACCCACAAGATGGACGGACGATCTAAAAGAGACCGCAGGGAAACGCTGGATGTAGGCCGCTTCCAACCGGCCCTTTTGGAGATCGATGGGGGAGACCTATGTCCAGCAGTGACGTCTTATGGCTGAAATGATGATGATGAAGAAAAAAAACATTCCTAACAAATGATTTGATTTTTAAGGTTCCGTACCCAAAGGGTAAAAACGGGACCCTATTACTAAGCTTACGATGTCTGTCTGTCCTTATTTTTATGCACTGTATTCATATTTTTTTTTTTTTTTTATTAAGTTTTTATCGATTCCAAGTTCTATGAGAATAATAATTATCGGTGATCGAATAGGTTCATTAACGATTATACACTACCTCATCCTTACTGAGAGCTGTCAAATTTATCAACTTATATTAGACAGACCATAGTTGAAATTTTCACGAAATATGTAATGTTACGGCGGATTAACTAAGAAACAATAAAAACATCAAAAAGTAAAAACGATACATACAACAAACGTATATTTTAACATATATTTTATTATTAGCTCTAATGTAAAAAAGGTAATTAATATGTACAAGTGTCAAACTTGGCGCGATTATAGTACACACTCTAATGTATAACAACAAATAATAAATAATAGCAAAGTGCGAGTCGGTAAAAAAATTCTGTTCATTACCAAGTTATAACTGGTAATTTCGTTATTGAATTTTTGTGGTGGTACGGAAACCTCAGTGCGTGAGCCCGACTCACACTTGGCCGGTTTATTTTAGAATAAATTTTTGTTACATTAATTTATATTCCTATTTAGATAAAGGATTAAATGGGCAGTTAATGTAAGAACATTATTTGCCCATTTTATCCGTTATCTAATTCTAAACTAATGCAATTGTCAATTGCATTGCAACATTTGCATTAGTTTAGTTAAAGTATTGGTATCAAAGCAAGTTTAAATAAAACACATTCATTATGTAGTATTTTTTTTTCTGAATTGGAGTCAAAAGTCTGATTTGGGCGGAAAAATCACCAAAGCGCGAATATCTCTGAACCTGATTTTGCGTCAAGCGTCATCATCATCAGCCAGAAGACGTCCACATCTGAACATAGTCCTTCTCCTTTAACCTCCAAACTGAACGACAGTCTGCCTTTTGCATCCACTGGATGCCCGCGGCTCTCACGATATCGTCGGTCCATCTAAAGGGAGGACTACCTACGCTGCGTTTTCCGGTTCGTGGTCTCCACTCAAGAACCTTCCTTCCCCATCGGATATCGGTTCTTCGAGCGATGTGGCCTGCCCATTGCCACTTCAACTTCACTAGCTCTCTCCGTCATCTTGTCACGCATATTAGGAATCAAATTCGTAACATCTTAGCTTCTCTATCACGTCCTGGAATAGTAATACTATGATGAGTAACCATGACTATATTTATTGTTATATTTTACTAGTTGCGCCCCCCGGTCTCACTCCTCAGGAACCGTAATTTTTTTCGGGATGAAAAGTTTCAAGGATTTTCAATCTTTTTGCAAAAAATCAAAACGAATCAAGCAACGGCATGAAGTAGGAACAAACATTTCACATTTATGATATTAGTATAATAGGCATGATGACTATTTTTTTTTTATTACCTCATAAAAAAGCTGATCTTAAATAGAGCACATCAACGAAAACAAAATTAAAATTAGTTCAAAAATAAATAAGATATAAGCATTTAAATTTAATTTAATTTCATGTTAGACAGATAGCGCACTATACTGAGCCGTGACGTCACGGCTCAGGAGCGCCATACAAATGCTATACTAACACACGCTTTGCGAGAAAGGGATAGAACATCCCCTCTCTATCCCCACCTAAAACTTTAAATACTCATATCTCAGAGATTTATCAGCCAATTCAAATTATTTTTTCAGTGTGTAATGTATTTACTTATGTTCATCGCTTAGCCGGTTATACAATACAATACAATACAATACAAAAACTCTTTATTAAAATACCACAAAACAAGGATAACATAAAAATATAAATTATCATATTTTATTTGTAATAAATTAAACATTAGGACACATGCCTATTTTTTAGATCTGGGGCCTTACGGCCAACGCCTTACGCGACCTCAAACTAACGTTAAAACCGCGCAGTTCGGAAAATCACGCGAACGTGAACCTTAACGCGCCCAGGTACGGTTTGCGGTCGCGCAACATTTTTTCATCACAAAAATGGATTGCTTTAAACAGCTAGCCGTAAGGCCCCAGGTGGACCGTTAGCTAGTTTGTCAACTGTGGCATAAAAAAATATACTTACCATAGATGAACAATTCTAAAAACGGCGATTTAACTTGTTGATGTCATCATTTTAATTGTTCGCAATAGAAATAGAAACATTCCTGTGATAATATTGTAATTTTCTCCATTATGGAGTAGTATAAAAATTAATTGTCATCTATGTCGCTTTCGCTGTCGCAACCAAGGAGGTTGCTATTCGATATAATGACCAAACGAAATATGACGACGTCTGATATAGATTTGGTCTATTGATGGGACCAAAAAATTAAATTTAACCCTTCTCAATTTACCGTACTACTACCTAGTGTGTTCAAATATAGTACCGCGTCGTGCCTCACCTGTTTAAAAGTTAAATTTTAAACCTTTATGCTATATTTTGTCTTTTTTATGGGCGCTGGTACTCCGAGACGCCGCTTCGACTTTGTTGTCTTTAGGGTTCCATTCCCGGCTGAACAAATATTCGAATTACGAATTTTAATATCTGCTCCAAGTCTAGAGTGTTTGTGCTACATGGCAACCCCGACACTGGGAAACCTAGCTAAGAGTGTGACACGTGCAAACCTGTTAGGGGTTGATAGCTAAGGTCTTAACTCCTAAGCAAAAAGGAAAGCGTTCTCAATTTAGTATTTTTGTTTGTTTGTTACCTCAGAACTACGTAATATAAAATCAGATTTGTAAAATTATTTTGTTTGAAAGGATATACTTTCAGATTCCCTTTGAAATTTCATAAAAATCGGTTCAGCAGTTCAGTAGACAACCTTATCATTTCTTTCACAGAATCGATATACCACATTTTATTAATTTTGAAGTCGGTTTTTAGTGATAATTATTGTATTTTGTGGTGGTACGAAACCCTCAGTGCGCGAGCCCGACTTGCACTTGGCTGGTTTATTTATTTATTTTTCTGCGCTATTTTCAATGACTATTAACAAATCATAAGGTCAGCCATTCAACGTTGCCGGCTTATCTAACCTTAATAGATAGCCAGTTGAAATTTTCACACAATATGTAATGTTACGACGGATCAAATAATATGTAATAATAAATGCAAAAAATAAAAAGTTATGGTTAATTAGTTTTATTAATAAGTTATGTCCTCATACAACAAACGTATTTTTTAACGTATTATTGTATTTGCTCTAATGTAAAACCGGCATAATTTACAAACGCTAAACTTGGCATGATTATGTACACACACTAAAGTATAACACCAAATAATTAATAATGGCCAAATGCAAGTCAGTGACAAATTTCTGTTCACTACCAAGTTAAGCAACGTAGGGCGTGGTCAGTACTTGGATGGGTAACCGCCTGGGCGTGATGACATGTCTATTTGCACTACTTTCTGTCTTTTGTCTTGGTACGGAACCCTCAGTACGCGAGCCTGACTTGCACTTGGCTGGTTCATTTTTCTCAATTATACCCGTGCGAAGCCGGGGCGGGTCGCTAGTTAAATATAATACAGATAGATACGCTTCTTTATCGTGTCCTTGGGTGTCAAGTTGATTCATATCAGCGCCGGTGGCGAGTACCCTGTTCTTGAGGTGGTCTAGTATGTCTAGAAAGTCTCCTACGTCACATTCGAGGCCGCCGAGCTGCCACACGCTGTCGGTGGTGAGCAGTATGTTTTTTACTAGCTCTATTATGGCTAAAAACGCTTCCATGTCCCGGACATCGCTGTCTGGGTGCACCCAGACATCGTTGTAGCGGGGGGCGAGTGCTATGTTCTTTAAGGTTACGAGCGCTTCTACGTCGCGAGCCTTGCTTTCGAGCTGGTCTCTTGTAAGAATCGAGCGCTCCGGCGTCGGCAGCGCGCACGCAGCCACCAACAACGTACACAATATCTGGAATATATAATTACAGTGTTTATAAAGCAAATTAAATTAAGGATTAATAAAAAATTAAAATTAAAATACATTTTTTTTTTTGTTTACAAAAAAAGACATCAAAATGCTTTTCTATGAGTTAAAAATACTAATACCATAAAAAAAAAACACATTTTGGACGCATTGTCTTTACCGTTAACACTGTTCTGAAGCTAAATAAGCTAAATGAAGTCTACGGCGACGGGCGTTACGATCGATGTTTCTGTCAACACGTGTAGATGGGACTCTACGTCGCACGCAACGTTCAGCGCCGGTTGTTCACGACCGGCATCTTGCTGAGTTGGAGCCGGTTTGAGACAAAAAAATATAATAAAAATTTTAAGTGTTTTGATATACCATTATATATATTGTAATTTTTTTGCTACAAATAAATGATGTCTTTGTCTATGTCAACATTTTTAATCGCCAATTGTTAAGAATCCATTGATAGATGCTCAAATGTATACCATAGGTGGCAAACAAGCTAACGGGCCGCCTGATAGTAAGCGATGGGATAACTTTCGCCTATAGATAGCAGGCACGCTGCTGACCTTTAAAGCATAATAACAGCCCATTTGAAAAAACCCATGTTATAGTAAGTCAAAAGATGTCAGTACGCGAGCTTGACCCGCACTTGGCCGGTTTTTAAATAAATTTCATTTTAACAAAAAAGTGTAGGTATGGTAACTCTGGTGTAGTTGATGATGATGATGATACAATACACAAAAACATTAATTTATCACTTACACTCATCGAGGTACAATACATCATCAGCCAGAAGACGTCCATTGCTGAACATAGGCCTCCCCCTTTAACCTCCACACTGAACGACAGCCTGCCTTTTGCATCCACTGGATGCCAGCGACTCTTGCTATGTCGTCGGTCCATCTAGTGGGAGGCCTACCTACGCTGCGTCTTCCGGTTCGTGGTCTCCACTCAAGAACCTTTCTTCCCCATCGGTTATCGGTTCTCCGAGCGATGTGGCTTGCCCATTGCCACTTCAACTTGCAAATTTTAACAGCTATGTCGGTGACTTTGGTTCTTTGGCGAATATCCACGTTTCGGATTCTATCGCGCAAAGAAACTCCGAGCAATAGCTCTCTCCATTGCCCGCTGTGTGACTCTGAGTTTTTCCAAAAGGCCAACAGTATTGTATACTGACCACGGTCTTCATGGCGGTGCGCCGCTGAGTGAACGTGACTTTTCGAAGCGCGCATTTAAAGAGTCTCCGAGTCGACCGCACGACACGATAGCCTAATTGATGTCGTTAATTTGCCATTGAATCACTTTTGACATGTGTAGGTAAATGTGTATGGTTATTTTAACCCGTCGAATGCGAGCGAAGGAGTTTTTTATGGCTAAAATGGGGAATGTCACCTAGCTATCAGATTTTTTTTAAGTATAAAATACGTGCATAATATTATATACCATTGGTATTGTGTATAAGTCTTCTTACACACAATACGCGCGTCGGAGAATAGAATAGAATAACTTTTTTTGTTTCAAACTGGTACATGAGTTGTTACAAATACATTATTGAGTATCACAGTTCTACCCTCTTCGGGTGTACAATATTTGGCGAGCACTTTTCGCTTACGCCGACATGCGGTGCGTGACGCATTTGGGGGGTTAATTACGGTTTCGGTTTTCAATCTCTAACAAGCACCTACTGGACACCCTTTATATTGTTAACAGGGGCGGATCCAGGATTTTGGGGGCGCCATTCTGGATTTCATTTGGGGGGGGGGGGGGGGGGGGCATACTGACAAGATTCGAAGGAATCAAATCGAAAAATTCAGGCGAATGTATGGAATTGCTAGGTTTGGGAGGGGGGCATGGCCCCCATGGCCTGGATCCTGGCCCTGGATCCAATGATTGTTAATGTACATACAGGTGAACAGGACGGTGATAGTATATTATGAACAGCTTCTGCTTTATTTATCGGAGTAAACGACGTTTTAAAGTCGTAAATGATAATTTTTTAATTGCTTGTTTGATAACGACAGATATCGTCGCTAATATAGTAATTCTTCCATGATTTTAAGGTTTTTGAAGTGAAAACTTCTTTAGGTGCGTTGGGCACTTTTTGGGGTGGTGAAAAAGCACGGAACTCGCGTGATCGTCACGCTCAGATACTCGTTCGGGTAAAGTCGGCTCGAGTCGGCTAAGGGAGCGAGAGAGATAGTTATAGTCAACCTTGATGAAGTTTTCACTTCTGTCGTGTGGTCACTTTTTTGCATTAGTAGGGAGAATTACAGTCTTTGCTTAGTTTGGGGTCAGATGACCGTGTGTGAAAAAATGTCCCGAATATTTATTTGTTTAATAATATAAGTAAGAAATTGAATATATGACTAGGCCAATTAGAAGTTTCAGCCAAAATAAAAAAAATAAAATTTTGCTTGTCACTTTGCATTTGCGGACCCAAGATCTGAAATGCGCCGTGTGGCGTTGTAAATCTTTTTGGACAGACCCATCGACCTCTCGACGCCGCGCCGCGCATAATGGTTGGCGATTTTCCCGCTAGATGGCTCTGTCAGTGTGATTCGATTTCGGGTCTAGGCCTAAGTCCAGCAGTTGACTATAAAAAGGCTGATTATGCTGCATAAAAAAGGTAGTCTAATAAAAGCATGTAAAAAAGTAAGGGTATTGATAAATTAATGTTTTATGTGATATCCAGTGCTGGAGCCGGACCCGGGCGTGGTGCTGGCGGCGCTGATGCGTCCGAGCTCGGCGCCGGTCGCGCACGTACTGGCGCTGGCGCTGCACCTGCGCAGCCCGCTCGACCACCCGCGCCCACCCACCCTCGCCGCACCACACCACCACAGGTACACTAACAGACTGGTTTTCACAGCCCCAGGTACTGACCAACCAGTAGACATCGACTGTACATTCTGCTGTCTATACAGTTCCTGATGTGTTCTCACTACTGGGTCTGCATTGGCAGACAGCAGTACTGCTGCTGTGTTACTAGTTCTGGCTTGGGTTTCTGACCCATTGTGTTTTCACGGGGCCAGCAAAATGACTGATCAGTGCGATATAACACGAAAAAATTAAAGAATTTTATATTATCAGCATCATTCCAACGACCTGCCACCGCCATTTTTGAGAGAAAAAAAAGCTGACTGGCCGGCGACTGTCTAATTGCGTCCCTATGGAGCGAGTGACGACCCAGTAGCTGTCCTTGTGAGACAGGGGGAAGGTCAGTGGTCATTAAAACAAAAAAAATAAGTAACTGGCCGTCAGCAACTGATCGGTCAGAGTACTGGCTCAACTTTGTTTTCACGGACCCAGTATCTGCCAGACAGTAACTGTCCTTCGCTGACCGCCAGCTACTGGGCCTGTGAAAACCAGGCTTAACAGACTGGGAAGAATGTAACCCCCCTTTTGGTCCTTTTAAATCGGCTCTTTCGCAAAATTATATCTTAGTTGAGTTAGAAGGCCAAGCTCTTGGCCTAAGCGCAAATTGTGCAGCACCTGTAGCATATTGTCAGACTCACACATAGTACATAATATAATTATAACGTTGCAGCGAGGTGGAGACGCCGGAGATAGAACAGCAGGGCTCGGAGGCCGGCGGGGAGTTCGACTCGGGTTCGGAGGGACTGGCCGAGGGCGCGGACGTGGCGCGCGAGCTGGCGGCCTTGGGCGTGCTGCGAGCGCGTCTGCCGCCCGCCGCCGCCGCACTCGCCGCCGCGCTGCCCTCGCCGCCGCCGCGCGCCGCCGGCCCGCTGCGACAGATACTGCAGGTACACAGCTCGCAACCTGCAGCCTACACAATAATACACACTTTAAACTTAACACCCCTCTGTTTGCGTCGGGGGTTAAAAAAAGTTAATTGATTTGTTTGTTCTAGTTGGCGGCCCTTCTCCAATGCCGGAACCACGCGCTTGTCGACGTTGAGACCGCCCTGGAAGCCGCCGAGGGCGAAGCCGCGGAGCGGGTCGGGCGCCGGCAGCTGGTGCCCGTCACCCTCGGCCGCCGGAAGCACCCACACAAGCCCATCAAACAAGTGAACAAAGTGAAAGAAGTGCCCTTAAAGGTGTTCCACCAAGTGGAGTGCGCCAGTACTAACAGTGATCTGCCCTGCCTCGACCCGCTCAGGCTACGGACAGAGTGACTGCCACAGAACTAAAACTAACATACTGTATAGTTAACATTGACGTGCCGAAATTAGCTGATAAGGGCAACTTTATTGTAAGAAATCATGTTTTTTTTTTTATTATTGTTTACTAAATCTATTGATTAGCGTTATTACAAAAACTATGTCGTTCTTTTTATCCGACTTCAAAAAAGGGGGGATCTCAATTCGGTTTTTTATGTTTGTTACCTCTGAAGTCCTTCATTTATAAACCGATTTGGAAATTCATTTTCTAATTATTATTATTTTTATATAGAATAGATCTACTTTTATCTGCCATCTAGCTACGTTTAGCCACACCGTCCTGTCGCTTACCTGATGGTAAGCGACAGTGTGGCCGAGGATGGAACACGTTGATCTAGAAGAAATCTATTCACTCTAGCCTTGAAGATGCCTGGATTGTAGTTATCAAGAAACAAGGATGATGGGTTATATATTTTCAGATTGGTCCCATCGAAATTTTATCAATATCGATTCACTAGATTGGTTTTTAAAAATACAAAATAACTGGAAAAAAATATGTCCTCCAAGTAAACGATCGCGTATTTACAAATTTTGAAGTCGGTTTTTTATTGATAATTATTATTGTATTCTAAGTATATTAAAGTTATATGATTATTTACAGGATATTTACCGTGGTAAGGTTGTGGAATGAGCTCCCGATAACAACACACGACTCATCTGATCATATAACTTTGGGAACGTCCATTAATCACGTGAGGCTTGAAAGTGGGGGAGGGGGTTTAGCAAAACTCACGAAGTATCACAATCAATATACAAACAATAGTCTTAAACCTCACCAAGGGTAGGGGGGGTTAAAGGGGTAGGGGGGGTTAAAAATGCAAAAACATCACGTGATTAATGGACGGCCCCTTTAGTGAACAACCGTGATAGTTTAAAACAGTGTTCCAAGTCTATTGATTATCGTTAGTACAAAATATATGTCGTTTATTTTTAAGTTACTTTTTACGGGCGGCGCTGGAAGCCCGACATCAAACATACCTATTCAAAACAATTAATTGGCAATATCATCAACAGATGATGATGATGATCATCAACAGTCACAGCCGTGAGCCGTATTAAGATTTTTCGTAACAACATGCTTTAGTAATTTTTAAACTTTCGCGCTTTGAACACAAACACAACACACAAGTTACATATTTTTAACTAAATTAAATAATACGTGATAAGTCCCGATAAACAATTAAAACATGCTTTAGCAACTAACTTCATCATTATCATCATCATTTCAGCCATAGGACGTCCACTGCTGGACATAGGCCTCGCCCATCGATCTCCAAAAGTGCCGGTTGGAAGCGGCCTGCATCCAGCGTTTCCCTGCGGTCTCTTTTAGGTCGTCTGTCCATCTTGTGGGTGGATGTCCTACGCTGCGCTTACCGGTCCGTGGTCTCCATTCCAGAACCTTTCCGCTCCATCGGCGATCTGTTCTGCGTGATATGTGCCCTGCCCACTGCCATTTCAACTTGCTAATCCGGTGGGTTATGACGGCTAAACTAACTTCAACGTTGTAATAATTATGAGAAAATTGTGCATAAGGCCACGGTAGTTTTGCAGGTTTGCCTGTAGGTACAGTTTGAGATCTTAGTGTGAATCCTAAAAAAAACTCATTACAAAAAAGGCAACTAAAGATATCGCCATCTTGAGTAAAGTGTTTTTCAAAATTACGTCTCATTTAAAAACATTGTGTAAAAACAGTATATACAATAAAAATTAAAAAAAAACCTAGTGGAATCCTAGGAAAGAATGTTCAAAGTTTAAATGAAAGATGTTTTTGTTGTTGGGGTCATGGAATTTGGTATTCAGGGTAATGGTTTAAAAAAAAAAAATACTGTAGTAAGTTTTTTAACATGGTTGTAGTTTACTCTGTGGCTTCACAAGGCCAGCCAGCCACACATTAGCCCAACCCTAGCTGCCTGTAACTTTTATTTCTGGTGTGCACAATAAAGAGTTCTATCCATTTTTATTATGGAAACTGACGTGGTTTTCACACATTTTATTTATATTACACGGGAATTACTCACGTAAGGCGATTAGTTTCAATCGCATTAGGTGGTCTTTTTCAAGGTGAATGCACGCGCGTGGCTGCGTCTCGCTTTGCACTAAGGGCCGCCGCGCGGCGCGCACGTGAAGACAACGTCAATCTAACGTGAGTAATTCTCGTGCAATATGAATAAAAAGTTCTATCCATCATGCATCTCACTTATCAGACAGTTTTGGAACTCTCCTATACAGATAGCGAGAGTCACCATAGAGTTCAAAATACCAGGGGCCTTACGGACCACTGCTATTACAGGCACCTAATCCGCTCAGTTGGAAAATGACGCGACCGCAAACCGTATCTGTGCGCGATAAGGTTTGCGGTCGCGTGATTTTCCAACTGAGCGGATTAGGTGCCTGTTATAGCAGTTGTCCGTAAGGCCCCTGGCATAATTTTGTTAGTATGAATTCGGTTCTAGTGCATGCCTTTCTTAGGACGCTTATGTATTAGTTAATAATTTTAGTTTTGTGATCATGTACTTGTACAAGTGTAACTATAGAAATATTGTATTGTTGTGTATACGTAATCATTTTTCGTAAAGAAGATGTAGCTTTTAGGATAAATCATATGTAAAAAAACTTTAGTTACTGGCAACAGTGGGGAGAAAGTACGCATATACACATTGGCGGATCCAGGGCATGGGGGCCATGATGCCCCCCCCCCCCCCCAAAACACCATGCAATTCCATACATTCGACTCAATTTTTCGATTTGTTTCCTTCGAACCTTGCCAAGATGCCCCCCCCAAAATGTAATCCTGAATTCCCCCCCCCCCTAAATGAAATCCTGGATCCGCCCCTGCATATACACGTACATAATATAACAAATTGCGCAGATTGGTTCTATAATCGTATCGTACCCCTTCGGTCCGCCAAGAGACCTAAAAATAAACCAACGCAGTTAGAAAAATTGCCTGTGACTATAATATTAAACTTAGAAAGACGGAACAAACTAATATTAGGTCGCTTGTTGCTCAAGCCTCTTTTCTCAAAATAATTTTGGTTGTTTTTATTGTCCCAATACTCATATTAGAAAAGCTCACCCCCACATCTTGCAAAGTTGGAAATCTAACACCATCCGGTTTTCCGGAGACCATGGGCCTTACGGACAAATGCTATTGCGGCACCGAAGTAACGTTAAATCCGCTCAGTTGGAAAATCACGTGTACGTCAACCTTAACGCGCCCAGATACGGTTTGCGGTCGCGTGATTTTCCAACTAGGGAAAATCAGGCGAAGGGGGAGCTATGTTTAGCAGTGGACGTTTTCTGGCTGGCTTAGGCAAAGAGGTCGCCCGAAGAATCCAACTCGGATGGGGCAGCGTTCGGGAAATTGCGTGACATCTTCTCGTCCAAGATACCACAGTGCCTCAAGACGAGGGTCTTTGACCAGTGTGTGTTGCCAGTGATGACATATGGTACTGAGACGTGGTCCTTGACTGTTGGCCTTTTGGAAAAGCTCAGAGTCACACAGCGGGCAATAGAGAGAGCTATGCTCGGAGTTTCTTTGCGCGATAAGATCCGAAACGTGGATATTCGCCAAAGAACCAGAGTCACCGACATAGCTGTTAAAATTTGCAAGTTGAAGTGGCAATGGACAGGCCACATCGCTCGGAGAACCGATAACCGATGGGGAAGAAAGGTTCTGGAGTGGAGACCACGAACCGGAATACGCAGCGTAGGGAGGCCTCCCACTAGATGGACCGACGACATTGTGAGAATCGCGGGTATCCAGTGGATGCAAAAGGCGGGCTGTCGTTCAGTGTGGAGGTTAAAGGGGGAGGCCTATGTTCAGCAGTGGACGTCTTCCGGCCGATGATGATGATGATGATGTTTTCTGGCTGATGATGATGATTTTCCAACTGAGTGGATTTAACGTTAGTTTGGTGCCGCAGTAGCAGTTGTCCTTCCCCTAAAAGTGATAGTGATCAAAGATGAAATTATTCGTTTTTTTTTTTTTTATGTTGTCAATTGTACAACCGCCACTGAGTGTATTCCATTCAGTTGGTGAACTAGTATTCATCTAATGCGTCTTGCTGACGGCGCATCTAGTTGCGCTGGTTGAGAAAGATGTCATTATATGCATCCTGCTCTCGCACAAGCGCCCTTGTTTTCAAGACCTATATGAGCTGTCACAAAGGTAGGTTTTTTAGCACAAGTAAAGGAATACATCCAAAAATCATGTTATGTTAATTTCCAGGAACAAGTTTAGTATCTTTAATTACTTTTGATCACTAGCGCTCGGTAAGTGGATCATTAATGACTCAAAATGCAGGCGGTAAATATCACTTTACCTCCGTAGGGAGGTAAAGTAAGTTAAAAATCTTACTAGTCCCATGTCAAAAAATGCCATTGAGCTTATTTTTTTCTTTTCTTCTATTATGTAGGTCCGTACCATGTCAGAAACTTTTTGCTATGAAATCTGAATCTGATGCCTGTGTGATGTGAACCTGGTGATTTACTTACTCTTTTTTTAGCGGAAAAATAAAAAAAATAAAAATTTGTCTTACCTTACACTAGTGATGAAAAGTAAATTATTAACACATACGAGTAGGTGATCTTTTACATCCTCAAACTATTAGAGCTTTCCTCGCTTCGTTCGTCGGGTGCCAAAATATCTCGTGTGTAAAAAGGTCACCTTCATCCCTTGTGTAACAATCTACTATTACCACATTGAAAAAGGCGTGGCGTTTTATATAATTCGTCCCTTACAAATTTATTCATTACCTACACATAACTACATTTTGGAATTGTAGCTCTTTATATGCATTATTACTCTTAAAGTTTAAGTCATAAGATAACAAGTAAATGTGAAACGTGTCACCTATGGCAGGAAAATCTATTTACAATCACTGTTTTTTTTTTTATTCTTGTAGCTAGGCCGGGTAATTATTGTAAATGAAACACGGTTTCAGATTTTTATTTCCTCAAAAGAATCTGCAAATTCACTTTCATTCAAATAGGTAAGTATTATAGCGCCACTCTGATCATCGCTTAACATCAGGCTAGTTGGCGGTCAAACGCAAGCCTATTTTTTAGTCTTTTTTTTAATTTACTTTTTATTTATATTATCATGTAAGTAAAGCTATTTATTTTATCAGTAACGTACCTTATTATTTACATTTCTCGATACACTATTTCAAACTGTTAATCGAGAAATGTAAGTAATAAGGTACGTTACTGATAAATAGCTTTACGTAGATTTTCACAAACACCGTGATGGTTTACATATGTTGCCCGGGCTAGCTACAACAACAAAAAACTGTTTGAATTTTGAACTTCCCGCCATAGATCCAGATAGATCTAGATCGGTAGCAGGTTCGCTTTTTACAATGTTATTACAGCTGTCAGAGCAAATAAATGCTAGGACCGAGTTTATATATAAAGATTTTTAATTTGTGATAAAATTGCTTTGGAATCAATATCCCTTGCATTTATTTCTAAGAAAATAAAATAATTTCATAAACATGCTGGTTTACTTATTCGCGATTGCACAATCTCCAACAAAACAAAGACATCCAACGTCCTCCATCGTAGACCGTATTATCGCTTTACATCAGGTGAGTTGACGGTCAAACGCAAGCCTCACGGAATAGCCTTCCATATTCGGTGGCAAGCATAAGTGCTCGTAATTGATCTCGAGTGTGGGCAAGTAATAACGAGGTCAAACGTCTTTTCGTGTGTAAAACTGCATAGAAGCCTCCTGTAAGGTCTCCACCACTTTACTGGGGCATGAGTTTGACTTGACTGTGACTATGACTTGTTTGATGCTAATAATCCTATCTAAACTTGTATAATATTGCGACTAAAGGACTTCGTATCCAAAGTCATGATTTTTTTACAAAAAAAAAGCATAGACGGCGGGACGAATAGAATCGCATTTTTTTCTTATTTTAATATTCTCTAGGCTAAAGTATACTAGTGTGCTTCTTACTTACCACAGTTTTTTTTTCTCTTCTGTGCTTCTTACCCAAAGAGAATATAAATACTACGGTCTACGTTCAAAGAGAATACTACGTTCTTAACCGATTTAACCTAACCTAACCTCTGAATTTTATAAAATAACAAAACAAGTAATAAGTGTATGATGGATGCACAATCTCCGCACAATATAATGTTCCTTGTGCAAAATATATAATCTAAGATGCACAAGCAGTGCAGTGTTGATAAAAAAAGTCACTTTATGTTTATCGAAATGTGTAAATAAAAGTCGGCACAAGCAAGTAAGTAGGTACATAGTAGAAAACGACAGGAACTCGGTAGAGAGTTAAGTAGTATATTCCTTGGATATGAAGGTGTTCTGTGCCTATACGAAACCCTTATTGCGTTGTGATCAGAAGCTAAAACTTTACAACCCGTTTACGACATTAAATTAACACAAAGTGGAGAAAAAACATGAATATATAATAATGTGTGATTATAAATCAGCACAAGAAAGTCATATGCAACATAAACGCACAGTGATGAAAAACCATCAAAAGTGAATCTATGCTTCGACCAAAACAATTATTATTTTGGTCTGTAATTAAAATTCAACATAAGCATACTCATATGCATACTCTAGAACGCCATATTCGAATATAAGTACACTGGTAGAAAACCACATTAATGATATATGTGTGACAGCATCACAAGATAAAACTTTACAAAGTACTTACTGAAGAATAACCTTATAAATTTGATGTGTGATTATAAATCAGCACAAAAAGTAATACAATGCAAAATATAAAAATGCATAGTGAAAAAAAACCATATGAATGTGATATGTGTGACTATAAATCGGCACGGCCAAGTCATTTAAAACTACACAAAACAATACACACGGGAGAAAGGCTACATGCATGTGATGTGTGTGATTATAAAGCAGCAACAGCAAGTCATTTAAAAATACACAAATCAAAACACACTGGAGAAAAACCATTTGAATGCAGTATATGTGATTATAAAACAGCATATGCAAATTATTTAAAGTTCCACATTAAAATACACTCTGGAGATAAACCATATGAATGTTATATGTGTGACTATAAAGCAGTAATGAAGAGTCATCTAAAACAGCATATCAAAACACACACAAACGAAAAACTATATGAATGTGACAGATGTGATTACAAATCTGCACGTGCATGGAATTTAAAATCTCACATGAAAATGCACACTGAAGAAAGACTATATGAATGTGGTATGTGTGACTATAAAGCAATACAGTCAAGTAATTTAAAACGACACTTAAAAAAACACACAGGGGAAAAACCATACACTTGTGATACGTGTGACTATAAAGCAGCGCGATCAAGTCATTTAAAAGATCACTTAATAACACACACTGGGGAAAAACCATATGTATGTGATATGTGTGACTATAAAGCAGCCCGATCACATCATCTAAAACAACACAAGTCAACACACATTGGAGAAAAACCATATGAATGTCATATGTGTGATTATAAATCAACATATTCAAATGCATTGAAAAGACATTTAAGAGCACACACTGGAGAAAAGATATATAAATGTGAAAAGTGTGATTATAAATCAGTAGATGGAGGTGATTTAAGACGACACATACTAACACACACCAGAAAAAAAATATATCAATGTGATATTTGCGATTTTAAAACCATACAAGATAGATATTTAAAAGGACACAAATTAACACACAGTGGAATAAAACCATATAAATGTTTAATGTGTGATTATCAAGCTGCACGAGCAAGTCATTTAAAACAACATATAAGAACTCATACTGGAGAAAAACCATTTGCATGTGACTTTTGTGATTATAAAACAGCAGCAACAGAAACTCTAATAATTCATCTCAGACTACACACTGGTGAGAAACCATATGAATGTGATATGTGCGATTATAAAACAGCATATGCAACTAGTTTGAAAGTACACAAATTAACACACACTGGTGAGAAACCATATGTATGTGATATGTGTGATTTTAAAACAGTATATGCACGCACTTTGAAAGCACACAAATTAACACACAGTGCAAAAAAAAAAGCAACACGAGACAAACCATATGTATGTGATATGTGTGATTAGTAATCAACACAAGCAAGACATTTTAAAGAACGCAAACAAACACACACTGGAGAAAAATCATATGAATGTGATATGTGTGATTATAACGCAGCATCTGCAAATCGTTTAAAACTACACAAACGAACACACACTGGAAAAAACCATATGCATTTGATATGTGCGATTATAAAACAGGACATGCAAAGTGTTTGAAGAAACACAAATTAACACACATATAGTTTGAGAATTTAAGTTCAACACCTTCACTGGCGACAAAAGGTATGTTTTTTTACCTGACTGCACAAGGAGGGTAAATTTTTTCAAGTGTATGTATGTATGAATGGACTGACGACATTGTGAGAGTCGCGGGCATCCAGATGCAAAAGGCAGGCTGTCGTTCAGTGTGGAGGTTAAAGGGGGAGGCCTATGTTCAGCAGTGGACGTCTTCTGGCTGATGTATGTATGATGGTTTCTTTGGCACGCCCTACAGCCTAAAGTATAGCATGTACTCATCCTGTGATTTTTGTATGAAAAACATTTAATTTTATGCCGAGTGGTAAACAAGCTAATGAGCCGCCCGATGGTAACCGATCATCGTCGCCTATACATACCTGTAACCAGTGCTCGAAATGGATCGGAACGTAGTTCCGGTTCGTGAAATCACCGTTCCGTTTCGTCAGTTTCGTAAAGGAATCCAACGACACCTCACTCGTCAAAATCGGTCAAGCCGTTAAGGCGACAGGAGGTACTACAGGAACCCAGAAACATACTTACATGCTTACATACAACCCAAAAACATTACCCTCCTTCTTGGACAGTCGGTTAAAAGTTCGCTAGGTTTGAAGGGAAATACGTTCCGGTTTGTGAGTAAGTCCAATTCGACCACTGCCTGTAACAGCAGAAGCATCACAAGGAGATATGTTGCCGACGTTCTAGTAATCGATTTTATAATTATTATTCATAGTATTGTTTTTTCGCGTGTGTTGTGGCCGGTTTTATTAAAATGTTTAATTTTGACCTTTCAAAAGTGTATTTGTACCCAATTGAAATAAAGATACTGACCTGAACTTTGAAGACACTATTTAACAGCCCTGAAGGACCAGCAAGATTTCTCATTTACATGAATTCTTTTCAATTTCAGCCCGGGCACGATTACGAAATCAAAGAAACACCTAGAGGACCTTCTACAAAGAAAGCATAGAAGAAAAAATCTGACTATTATTATCATGGTCACCGATCCAGCCATGTGTATTTACTATGCGCCATAATTTTGCTTGCAAAACGATGAATTAATTTTTTATATACAAGGTATTTATGGTAATTTTAGTATGTATTCATTAAGCAAACTAAGTGACAAAAAGAGGAAGTGAATGTGTTGTGCGGACGGGATACGGCTTCTACGGGCTTCTATGGCAGCTTCGATAAAAGTCCCGTCTCGGTAGAACACATATAATAGTTCTCTTGTTTGAATGTTGTTCACGTTACAAAGGTGAGTGCGGTGCGCGCAAGAGGTTTAGGGGAGCAACGATAGCTCGTGAGTCCCGAGCGGAAGCAAATGGCTGACTACTCTGACTAGAGAGTAGTTGTGTGTAAATCAGCTCTGATCTGATTCAAACATGCAGATCCCTTGTGTTTGACTCACTGATTCACAGATCACGTGTATAACAGGCAGCTCTCTCGCTCACTCACTGTACTATTAGATTCTGTCACGCGAAATATTGCGAAACGAGCCGAACTGACTGACGTGACTCCGAGCGTGCGTGACAAAAAAAGAGCGATAGAGCGCGTGATAGAGAGAGAAAGACCAAGCTAACTTTTCTACCATAGATTATTACCTAGTTACATCGAAAAGTTACAACTAGCGTCAGCGACTTTTTTCCGTATAAATAGTAGTGATGCACTTATTTATGGTCTTACAGCCGCACTCAGAGACGTTACTTAAGCTAAGGAATACTCAAAATTGCTCTGTCAACTTCTCGTTGAACGAAATTGTCACACATGAAAACGAGACAGAGCAATGTTAAGTGTTCCTTAGCCTGAGTGCGGCTGTTAGTCTTGTACTTGGAAGACATTAATATTTTTTATATTAAAAAAAAAAAAACTAATATGTAGAAAAATGTGTATTGTTTTTGCATGAATTTATAATTTGAGGTTCATATAGGTGGGACTTTTTTTATTATGATATCGTATTAGAGTCGAATGGACTAAATGTTTGTTTAGGTAAATAAAAGATCAATAATTACATACCTACATACATATTTATTACCATATAGTGAATGTATACATTTCTTATTCGAAATGGGGGCGATAAGTCCTGCTTTGACGTCCCGCTTGGGGTGTATTGTGCATTTCCCCCTACCAGCACCTACCCGAGGCAACCCAGTTCCTTGAAATATCGAAGTCATCGTTCCCATGGATAACGTATGGTTCCTGGACCAGTGCTATTGTGTTCTGTCGCTTCTGTAGAGCTTCCCGCAAAGTGGCGGAGCCTGTGACGCTGTGATGGGTGTTGGCCTGAATGATGTCGAGTGTAGTATTGACAGTTTCGCCCCTCAGTGGCCGTGTAGCAGGAGTTGATTGTGTGTCGCGTGTAGCGCGCCTATGTGTATCGGCAGCAGGAGTCTCGCGGTGGCAGTCCTTTTTATCAGCCGCCACGACCGCGGTGGGTGACACCAAGTCCGAGCTCCGCTGCCGTTTCGCGCCTCGGGTTGTCTTGTCTCTCTCCCTACCCCCGAGTGTG
The DNA here is from genome assembly GCA_914767915.1 of Agriopis aurantiaria. Lineage (NCBI taxonomy): Eukaryota > Metazoa > Arthropoda > Insecta > Lepidoptera > Geometridae > Agriopis > Agriopis aurantiaria. Next base: position 3,626,529 of record OU611991.1, on the reverse strand, counting down.
GAGTCTCCGTGTTGGACACGACGGTTACCATAACCTCTGTCAGTGCCGACGATCCCCCTTCTTACCCTTCCACTTGCCTTTTGAGGGGCGCGGAGGCGGGTCTGTTTTAGATAGGGGGACGGCGTCTGAGTTGATTGAGTCTCGCGGTGCCGGTTTCGATGTCAACCCCTGCCCCTGCAGCTCACTTTTGGGTTGTCCGGCTGACGCTTCCGCAATCAGATTCGGACGGTCCGTCTGTGTCGTCACATTGGCAGGGGTGGTTGCAGGATGGCGCGAGTCGTGCAAGCCACAACTGGTGGAGCGAGCTCCGCCACGCTGGGCAGACGAAGTGCGCCATCCCGTTGCAGCTGGTGATACCGGTCCACCAGCTCGCCGTCACGGGCCCTGCGCTGCCTCGCTAGAGCTCGGTGGCTAGTGCCGCGATATGCACCTCGGGTGGGATTCATTTTGTGGAATTCCCGCACGTTACCTAACTCCAGCATCGCGCTTCGCAGCCTCGTTGCCCCGTCGCCACGCCTCGCTGCTCCTGCTGCCGGACCACCTCCTCTCCGGGCTTCTGCACTGGGCCAGGATCACGCAGAGGCGCGACCGTCGTCTCCGTCTCCATCCTCGTCGGTCCAGCGGTATCCGCTCTTGGCGAGGCCTGGGACACCACCTCGCCGTCGCCTTCGGCAGCCCATTTCTCACCCTCCAGCTCGTTTAGCTCCTGAAATATTACTTTAGGTTTTCTTTGCTTTGTTCCTGGATCCATCCAGTTGTTCCGGCTTCTATGTAAGCTTGAAAACTACGCAGTATTGTTTATTACAAAATGGCGTAGACGGCGCTTCTGCACTTTCACGTGTATTTTTCCTCTGTACTCGTCGCCATTGTTATATATTGGAATTAAACGTCTTGCAATTAGATTTAATATTTTATTTACCACAACGTTACTTATAATAGTTATTTATATTTATTTCTCTGTTTAATAGCACTGTTCTAACCTGTGAACCAGAGAGAAGAGAGAGATCTGTCACTGTCAGAATCTCAGATCACAGAGTATGCTACAGTCGGCAACCTCATTTTCCCTATTTTTCTCTACTTTTCTATCAATTTATGCCTTTCTGGCCCTATATATGTGTCCTACAGGCGGCGGGCAAGCTCTAGGTCAAGGAAAAGACACTAGCGACCCAATATTTATTCCATAACTTAAGATTAAATACAAGCGTTCTTATTTTGCTATCTTATAGCTTATATACATAGTTATAAGACTTATGGAATGTCTTATAAAGAGTTATGTATTTCACAGTATATATAATACACTGTTTTCATTATATATTGTCTATGTACACATAACTAAACTGCGATGAACGCGGCTGTTCAGAACACTATTGTCACTTTACTATACACAAGCACAACTATGAAGCCACGACGAGTGCAACTGTCCGGAACAGTCTTAATCGTGCTACCATTTGCTGCCGCAAGTTGGTATCCTGTGGGTGATGTAGCGCGACCTTTGGCTAACTTTTTAAGATAGCAGCAGAGGTCGCTACCGGAATTGATAAGGAACCTGCGCGTAGTGGTTTTGTCTGTTACAAATAAGCGGTGACAGGACGTCACGGCCAGCTGCGCTGTTCGCGTTTCCCTGGTCTTTACAGCTGCATGGGTGAACGCATTTTATAGCCTTTTTCTTATAATTGCGATGGTACCAACACAGGGAGGAACACAATGATGTGATGACCTGGAATTAGATCTCGTATCGTTTTTGTCTGAGCGCTTAATGCTTCGACTACTTTTTTGAGCTGTTCCACCCGAAGAAAGAGCTGTGTTAATTCGGATGGCTGCGTGGCAACGGCCTGAACCGCGGGCGTTGCTACTTCAATTATTTTGTCCGCGATGTCAGCTGCCTTTTCGAGAGCCAGGTCTTCTTGTGCGGCTAGAATAGCCTGTACGTTCTCTGGCAGGCGGCGTATCCACAGTTGCCGGATGATGTCGTTATTGAACTCTGGCCCAGCTAAGGAGCGGAGGCGTCGCAAAAATTTAGACTCCTATGTTAAAACCAACACATATCAACGGACGTGTATTTGACCACCGCTTCTATTTTTTCATGATGGTGACAAGTTGCCTCTCACTCAGCAGCTGTTTTGTAAAGGTTCTTCTCAGGTGATTTTATTCCTATTAACCTCTCATAAAATCCGCCATGCTACGATGACAGCAGTTGTGGTGTAGACGTGGTATAACATTTCCATATTATTTTGTTTTTGATGCAATAGTTGTCTGACAACACTTCTGCATTTAATTTAAATTATATAACATTTCAATGTTATTTTGTTTTGACGCAATAGTTGTCTGACTACACTTCTGCATTTAATTTAAATTGTAATGCGTCTGTTATTTTGTTCTTGATGCAATAGTTGTCTGACAACACTTCTGCATTTAATTTAAATTGTAATGCATCTGTTATTTTGTTCTTGATTCAATAGTTGTCTGACAACACTTCTGCATTTAATTTAAATTGTAATGCATTAACTGATACTGATAACTGCCGAGATGCCCCTGAAGAAGATAAATCTACTCAATGCGAGAAGATATTCATGAGCTGTGAGATCCTTAACTGTCTCTAAGTTTATCGCAGGAATTGCAAGGCAAGTACAGGCAGACCCATCTCTTTTCCTCTTTATATCCATTTCCATTTATAATTAATTATTAATTATTATTATTTTTTTCCATTTTTTTTTTTTTAATTTTCCGAGTGTCCCACTGCTGGGTATAGGCCTCCCTTTGTTTATGCCACTCTCCTCGGTCTCTCGCTATTCGCATCCACTCGTTCCCGCAGTTTAATATATAGAGGCTCAAAATAGTCTACTCCACAAAAAGTTCTTAACTCTTTCTTGTAAGAGCGTAGGAGTAGGAGGCACTTGGGAAAGTCCACCTTCTTGTTAAATGCATCTCTTACATTTCTTTAAAATCCTTTGTACATAGCTTCTCTTTTGCAGGATCTAGTACTTTTCACGTATTAGGCTTAATGTGTGGTTAACGCCTATGTGGTAGTTATCTTCGTGTATTGTTATTATTACATTGTCTGTGAAGTCACAATTTTTGGAATTAATATTTGGGTATTTTTTATCATAAGGCCAGTCTGCATTTTTCATCCTTCCTCTGCAACATATCAGTCCGCTCTCATCTAAAAATAAACCTAAATTGCGGCTTCGGTCTGTTTGTTGTATTTAGTCTCTTCCGGAAAAAAAAACTTTTGAATCTTCCCAATTTTTGTAACTACAGGCTTAGCACGGGCCGTGAAGAAATTGTCTTTCCCTTGTTTTTATCTGAAATTTTGGTTATATGTAACATCCTTAATGTGGAGATTTTTCGTAGTAAAGGTTTCAGTTTTATTGTTACCTTGGACAATCCTATAAGCGTCTTCTCTTGCCGATATAAAAGTTTTTAAAGCCTTTCTCATATCTTCAATTGATTCTTGACTTTATTATTATTTTCATTTCATAAACGATATCCTCTAGAAATTTCTCGTTTATCAGAAATCGTAGATAATTGTGATTTTTGTCCCCGTTTAAGGAATTTAACACTCTCAGATGCCTTTCCACTTCGTTTAGTGTTCTTCGCGTATCTTCCGAGGGTTTTTCAGCACTCTTGATACGACATAGATTATGATTTTCGTCAACATTTAAGGAATTTAACACTCTCAGATGCCTCTCCACTTCGTTTAGTGTTCTTCGCGCATCTTCCGAAGGTTTTTCAGCACTCTTGATTCGATATACCTAATGCCGAATAATGAGCGTCGATTATTTGATTCTCCTTTCCAAATGAAGAAGGTGTTCACGGTTGTTAAGTAATTTTTGTTGTTACCTCCAGGCCATATATAGCGACTTTGGTATAGTATTTTCCTGTTAAAGTTAGTTACTTTCCAGTTGACAGTATAAAGGAGTTTCAAATAGCACGGCCGGATAACACTTCAGATGGTCATTAGGCGATAACAAAATGATAAATGCATTTATCAAATCATTCATAATTACGGAATCGTATTTATTGGTAGTTTTTTTCCTTTGATTTCAATTGTTGTAAGACTGGGAATTGAAAATCTTGATGATGTAGTGTGATGTGGCCTTGATTTCCACAGGTAAAACAAGTTTTGGCACTGTTGCATTGTTTTCCCTTATCGTGGTACAAGCAGTTTCTACAGATTTGGTTTTCAGAGACTAAATTGTTACGTTCTAGTACCGATAGTGCCCTTAAATTCGGGCATTGTTAAATGGCGTTGGTTTTTAGTGCATCCTGCGTCATGTGCTGTTACACGGAAGGTACTCGTTGTATGTTTTTTTACCTAGGGACTTGTAAGAGTGGACTATTTGATTCCTTACAACTAGATCAGGCGTTATATAGACGTTCTAAATTTACCAACCACCATGATCTTCGCGCGCGCGTTACGCGTTGGAGCAAACTCTGTATATAACCCCGTTTCCTATGATGAGCTCAGCAAGATCGTATATGGTGACTGTTTTCCAGGGTTTGAATGGGGAATTAATTCCGACGTCTAACGGCTACATTTTACTGGTCGTGTGAGGATGAAGTGTTATGATTGTCACCCCATTAGCTTTTCTAGCTCTAAGTTTGGATAAATGGTACCTATTGTTATGGGGTATGGGTCGGGATTGGAAGAAAAGCCAGCTTACCGGTGCGACGATTTATTTCGAAGCTATTTTCTCACTCACAATCTTTTTATAAACTAATTTCGTAATTTTACACTTCGACTAAAATATTCTATAAATATTTCTTAGGCTGTTTAACCTTTTTAGCAGTTTTTTTGTCTTTGTCAGTCTTTGTATTAGTCTTCTTAGGAACATCCCAGTCCCATGTCCCAGTTATTCGGGTAGTACAAATTATTTTTCTTGCCGTAGATGAACGCAAATTTTTTGAATTAATCTCGAGTCAAGCCACAAAATACAGAATCCATATCTTTGAGATATGTCACCAACTCTATTTCCTGATCTTTAGTGAAAACGGGACGGAATCGACCAAGTTTTTACATGCCTATACAAGGTTGCATAAGCCAAACCATACTTTGTGCCTGTGCTTTTTATTGATTCTCCAGCTTTGCACAAATTAATAGCCGTTTGCATAGCATTTTCATCCCACGTCCCTTGCTTAGTTTTTTATTTTATTTAAACACCACCTGAAACAAATAAAAGACATTTTTAGATAATAAGTCAACAATGAGAAATGGCGGGCAAATTATGGCGGGCATTACAGGATTTAACAACATTTTTGCCTTTTAATTTAGCAGGTCCTTTAACTGGTTTTTTGAGTCTGTTTTGTTAGGTTTACATTTTTGTGGCCCCCCAAGCAATGTTCCTGGTTGTGGCTCGATGTTTCTTACTGCTGTCAAAGTGCCATGAGATTGCTCCCCATCTATTCTATCTGCCATTGATTGATGCGAGTGGACTGAAGATGAGAAGATAGTCTCAGTTATAGTTTCTATTTCGCGCTCGGAGTTAGCAGCATTGGTTATATTTGAACTTTATTGCCTTGTTAGTTCATCAGACTGCAATGATGGGCTATGTTGAAGCTCCAAAGACGAGAAGTGGGTAGATGATGTGGGGATAGTAGGGGCTACAATTTCTGTCTCGTGGTCGGAATGTACATTCTCGACGTTCCTTGATGTTACTGGTGCCTCTATAACAAATTCTGAAGATAGATCAGAATCCGAGTAAAGCTGAGACGAAATGATAGCACGACCTGTTGTTTCTTAGTCTACTAAATCTGCAGATATAATTCCTTTGCCTGGTGGAACGTTCACGCGTTTCCTTTTTCGATAAGGCCTTGTCTCAGTGACTTGCAATCTTGTAGATCTTTAATTCTCTAGGAAGCTCTCACCTAACAATTCACGAACTGGTACAGTAGCTTCCAGCTGTTGGTTTGGCATTCTGTGCAATACAGGATCTCGGTTTAAGGGGGACAAACCACACTTTCTAAAACCGGATTTTAAATTTTGCGAAGAGTTTGCTTCCATTTCTTGGAACATTTGTTTTAAGAGCTTCGGGAACTGGTCTTTCGGTACACTGGAGTTTCTACTATTAGGGGGAAGTGGGGCAGATTGATGATGACTCAAATTGTGAATGAATTTCGGTACCTTCCTACCCTGTTTCTCCAAATACGATTTAGCTATGCCAGCGCAGCGCAGCTAATGTTGTTATTGGAAATCCAAAGGCTGACAAAGCAGTAATGTGTGATATCAAAGCGAGTACTTCTACTTCAGTGAACAGTTTGACCTCCGGGTTTTAGCGGTGCTTTACCTTTCAATTTTGATAAAGTGTTTCTGTGAATGCCGTATTTTTCGGCAGCGGCACGCGTTGAGATTTTAAATGATTTAATTTCGTCTAATTTTTTTTTAAATGTTTCTTCTGTATAATTTTTGTAAGACCTACCTACATCCAATAGGCCTATTATAGTCTCGTAGCATTTTGTTAGTTCTGAAATAAAATAATTATACCGTTTTGGAAGTTTTGTGAATGATAGTAGCTTTTTAGTCATCGCTATTAGCAGCATCATGGTGGCACATTTTCACCTACGAAATTGAGTTTTATTTTTAAAACACCCATTTTAATGTGAAATCAAAAAGCTTTGAACATGATTTTGATGCATTTCAATAATAACTAATAGTACTGTAAGCTCAACATACCTCTATAACGATACGTGAGGTAGATTTTATTGGACCATCAAAAGTTTACACCTAACCTCAAAAGTTGACAAACCGGTTCTCCACTTCCATCACAGTGACCTTTGACATGAAATGTTGCCAGGACGAATAAAAAAAATTAGATATTAATCACGAAACTATCTAAAAATCTATTTTTGAATGAAATATGTGTTGTTAATCTCAGCTTTAGAGAAAATTGGCCAAAATATATGACCGGACCCTCATTGCACATTTTCACCTGCCAGGCACATGAGGCACATAGTCACCCCGAACGACGGTAGTCTTCTTGTAAAAGCCTTGTACGGACTAACTCAGTAGATAATGACCCTGTTATGCAGATAGTTTCCAAACTTGTTACCTACTCACTTGTAAAAGCCTTGTACTGACTAACTCAGTAGATAATGCCCCTGTAATGCAGATAGTTTCCAAACTTGTTACCTACTCACTTGTAAAAGCCTTGTACGGACTAACTCAGTAGATAATGCCCTTGTTATGCAGATAGTTTCCAAACTTGTTACCTACTCACTTGTAAAAGCCTTGTACGGACTAACTCAGTAGATAATGCCCCTGTTATGCAGATAGTTTCCAAACTTGTTACCTACTCACTTGTAAAAGCCTTGTACGGACTAACTCAGTAGATAATGCCCCTGTTATGCAGATAGTTTCCAAACTTGTTAGGTACCTACTCACTGGACAAGCCGCTGAGTAACAGCTCGGCCACTTCTCCTCTTCAATAATCTTGCATATATCGGCCAACTGCTGTACAGTGTTCACCACAGCTTCTATACACTAATAGACGGGAACGAGTTAAGTTCAATCTTATGAAGTTGCCGAGCAACAGAACACGCTGATATACACGCAACAGAACACGCAGAATACTGTACAACCCCTTATATCTTCGAATATTTTGGATATGTCCCATGCTTCTTTACTCGTGTTAGGAGTTCTGAACATATTGAAAACAGTGCGGTTTAATCGAAAGACAGATGCGCGCCAAAGCACGCTGATCTCTGAATTGGTCAGCGCCCTTTACGCAGCTCTAAAACACTTGCAGTGTGTCATTCTGCCTGAAAACTTCCATGTAGAATAGTTGCTCAATCCGTCTAGCTTATCGATGATATAATTTCCAATCGCTCCGGTTTGTATAGATGGACGGACCGCCACATGTTGATACGGTGGCAGAGGCGACATCGCTTGCGCTCGGCGGCGTGGTAGGTGGTGCACAACGAAGATTCGTGCAATGCAATATTGTATTTACGTATAAACTTTGTTGAATCGCGATACCTTTCACGTCTTGTTCTTATTATCGCCAAATTTGGGCTTCTATATCCTAAAGTTATATGATTATTTACGGGATATTTACCGTGGTAAGGTTGTGGAATAAACTCCCGATATTATGCACGGTAAATATCCCGTAAATAATCATATAACTTTAATGAACAACCGTGATAGTTTAAAACAGTGTTCTAAGTAAGTATATCCTGTTCATTCTGTTTATAGATATATTGATCCTGTTATTCAGATAGGCGTGGATCGCAGAAGTGAAAAGATGTAGGTATGCGTATTCGGACATTTATTTACTCAATGATTCAAAGTCTATAGATTATTATTTAAGATAGTAGGTATTGTAAATGAGAAACATTTGAACAAACCATGTTACAGCGACAGGACATAATATATGGAACATACTTAGAATAACTAGCTAGGGCCATAATATGTCATATGGCGCTGTAACATGGTTCGTTCAAATGTTTCTCATATGGCGGATAGGAAAAAGAAATAGCATCAAAATAAAGCATAGGCTTTTAGACAACCACAATCAAGTCTATCAATCCTAACTGGAATTAGGTATCCTGACAGTCCATGCACATCATGGTAGGTACTACTTTGTACCTACTACAATATTTAACTCAAGGTTCAAAATGAGAGCATTTCTCAGTTGGTGTGGTGCACTTATGCATATGCAGACAAATGTGTATATAATAATGTTATTTAAAAAAGATTATTTAAGAGGAAATTATGTTGCAGATTTACTATAAAACATTAAATTTTACTATGTATACAACATAATTATTACATATATAATATATTTGCATGATATTTCTGACATAAATTTAATAATTATAATATTTGCATGTTAATTAAGATATTAATTTTCATTTCATTTCACTATTTATAATTCTCAATGTACTTAAATTTATTTGCCATGTAAGGGAAGCCTAACTTCAAGATACGGGTGATCAAACCCAGTTTGATGGTTAGCGCAGTTATTGTTTCTGGAAAGTACTATAATGAAAATAAATTATTTGTATTTGTATTAGTAAAACTATTGTTAGTTGTTAGTAAAACTATTTTTGATTATACTTTTTTGAAATAAAAAAATTACGTAATATTTTGTGTTGTTTATTTTTATGAATAAATACATAGTTACTTAAGACATAATATATAAATTAAATTCTTTATTAGCTAGTTTATAGGACTCATTGATCTTACTAGGATTGTACAGCCAAAACAACCTTAAATCAGGCATGCAAACATCGATCTATATGTACTAGGTACATTAAATTCTTTGCATGGAAATTAATAATTAAGTTATATAGGTACCTATAATACTTTTACATAGAACTTATACTTTTAAAATGTCACAAATATTTGCTTAAAATAATAGTAATTGATATTGATGATGAAGCATTCCTTAAACTCAGTCCAAGCTTTTATTTGCTCTGACAGCTGCAATAACATTTTAAAAAGTTGAATAAATACATTTTCTCATATTTCACTGAAGTAGGTATATTGCTACTCAACTGCTAGTGATCACAATTCGTGAAACAATACGTGGTTTTTCATTCATTCAACTGACAGAGTAAATACATACATGCTTGGACTGCGTTTAAGGACATTAATAGCCTTTGTAAATAGAGAAGTGTCGTGCCGTAACGGTAAACTAATCGACGCCTCACTTTTTACACAGACTAGATAGAAACTATTGTATACACCAGAAATTACAGATAAAAACACCTACGAGCTAGTGCCACATGTGGCGGCCTTACCGCTGAAAGCGATCGCTTTTTTAAAATGTAGTAGACAAATAAGCGACGGGCCACTTGCGTCGCCTATGGACACCTACAATAACCGGGACATTGGCGGTGCGTTGCCTACCTTTGAGGACTCTATTCACTCTTGAGATCATTCTTTTATCATAATCATCACATCTATATGGTCATATTATCTGGCAACCATTTAAAATTCGTAAAACTATTCTTATTAGAGATGGGCTTGATGGATGAGTCCCTAACCTGATGGTTGATACATTCCCTCAAACATTACCTGAGCCAAACAAGATCCTTGAAATACCGAAGCAAGGCTCTGGGGCGCTAGCACAGAGGAAAACTACGATAGAGTGAATTCTGTAGATAAATTTATTTTTTTAGTCGTCATTCACGGTTTTGCCCTCTTTAAGAAAAAATGCAGTCTTGTGCTTATCCGCCACCTAACGTGATATTAAGAGATGATGCGGTGTATGATGGTGCACACTTGCCTAGAAGAAGCAGATACCACCTTTTGCAGGTACCACAGTACCATAATACAAGAGATATCTTAATTTTACACACAAGCACTTTTACTTTGATATACACATACACACATCAACTTTGTCACAAAACCTAAATATCCTAGCTAGACAGTTGACATATTTTTTAATCTAAACTATTATGTATTCTGTGACTACACCAAATAAGTTCATTCAAATCTCTTCAGCCATTTCCTTAGAGTCATCATCATCAGCATATTTAATGTTCGTCCACTGCTGGACGTAGGCCTATCCTCAAGAACGTCACAAGGCACGATCTTCTGCTTTATGCATCTACTTTGCCACCCTTTCGCAGGTCGTCACTCCAGCTAGCTGCAGGGCGTCCTACTCTACGTTTGCCGATACGCGGTCTCCACTCTAGAACCCGTCTACCCCAGTTCTTCTACAGATTCCTTAGAGTAAATATATGATAATATAATTATATATATATATATGGCCATTACGGAGTTTAGCCTGAACAAACATAATCTGAAGACAGACTTCGCTCAGTGGTAAAATGTGACCAATTTATGTAGAGGTGGCCAAATGAGAAAACTAACCATTTTCAACAAGAGCTGTTTTGTAAATAATTAAACTAGTGGCTGTCCTAGTCAAATATTGAACCAATAGAACAGAGCCTACAGTATACAGGGTTACCCGGAAAGGGTGTACTAAGCCAAAAAGGGTTCATAGTACCTACCCATCGTAATGAACAACTTTTACTATGGGACCAACCAATCAACGATTTGGGTAGTCATATCTAATTTATACTGTTGCTTACCATTGGGTGAGTTGGGGGCCAAACGGAGGTCTATTCGTAATTTTTTTTTTAAACCTCATGTCGCGAGAAATATCAGCTATTTCATACATTTTGTTGAGTGTGAATGGCTGGCAGGGGCAAATGCACAATACACACCAAGCGGGATGTCAGTGCAGGTCTTATCACCCCCACTTTGAAATAGAACAGCTGATATTTTTTTCGCGATATCACAATTGCTCCCTCCAATAGTAATTGTTGTTTATAAAGATAGGTGATGGACCCCTTTTGGCTAAGTACACCCTGTCCACGTAAACCCAATAGATAATTTGGTCACACTATAATCATAAGTCTCAGATAAACATCACTTGAAATCACAATAATAACACATAATTACAGCTATACAGGGTCACTTAAAATTATTTGAGATTATTCTAATTATACATTATAACAGACGTTTTAGCATACATTTTAATTATATACAGTCATGTCATTCTTTAATAACAGATTTAACTATACATATATAAGTGTTGCTGGGCAAACTTTACAAACCTCACTTTCATCTTAACCCACATTGGTTAAGATGAAAGTGAGGCACAGGTAAGTTGAATGCATGAAATAAAAGAACTATGGAAATGAAATCAGTTACAACAATATTTGATCAGAAAAATATTAATTTATTGCTCTAACATGAGCAATGCAATTAACTTTACTCAATGTTGCTGTACTGCTGTTTCTGCACTTTATCTGGTTTTGCAGTGTGTATCCTCATGACATGTCGTTTTAAAGCATTTGGTTGTACTGATTTATAATCACACATATTACATTTATATGGTTTTTCACCCGTATGTATTCGTAAGTGTATTTTCAAATTACCTGCTCTTGATGACTTATAATCACACACATCACATTTAAATGGTTTTTCTCCAGTATGATTTGCTCTTATATGAGTTTTCAAATTACTGGGTTGTACTGATCTATAATCACACATATTACATTTATATGGTTTTTCTCCTGTGTGGGTGCCTAAATGTATTTTCAAATTACTTGGTTCTGCTGTTTTATAGTCACATATATCACATGCATATGGTTTTTCGCCAGTATGTGTTCTTATGTGTCTTTTTAGATGACTTTCTACTCCTGATTTATAATCACACACACCACATTTATATGGTTTTTCTCCTGTATGGATTCGTATATGTATTTTCAATGTTTTTAATTCTGCCGCTTTATAATGACATATATCACATTCATATGGCTTTTCTCCAGTGTGTGTTCGCAAATGCTTTTTCAAACTACATGCTACTGCTGATTTATAGTCACACACATTACATTTATATGGTTTTTCTCCTGTATGGGTTCTTTTATGGATTTTCAATGTTTTTAATTCTGCTGCTTTAAAGTGACATATTTCACATTCATATGGCTTTTCTCCAGTGTGTGTTCGCAAGTGCTTTTTAAAACTACATGCTAATGCTGATTTATAATCACACTCACTGCATTTGAATGGTTTTTCTTTTGTATGTGTATTTATGTGTGCTTTCAAATAGTTTCCATCTGCTGCTTTATATTGACAGATTTCACATTCATATGGTTTTTCTCCAGGCTCAGTGTGTGATTGTGTGTGCCATGCTAAGGATCCTTTATGTGGTGATACATAATCACACATTGGGCATTTATGTGATTCATTTTCAGGTGTTTGTCTTGGGCATGCAGTTGAAGATGTTGACTCATCAAACGAGTAAGAGTCTTTTGTTAGCAAGAACTCAGTAATTCTATCCTTTGAATTCATATTGAATTCTGCTCGCAGCGCACAGTATGGCCAGTAGGTATAATAAATAAAAACTTAAGTACTGCAGTCACTTTCTAGACCTAAACTAATGTAGGGATCAACATAGTATAGTATGAAAAATGTTTGGTAGGGATATTAAATTACTCGAACCTCACAAATAAACCTGTGTCCACTTTAAACGTGTGTGGACTGAGAATGGAACACTGTTACTCCGTGGGACTGAGAGACCACATAGATCTCTAAGTTTTTTGTTGTTGTTTTAATAAGTAGGTAACTGATTTGTTTAGTAAAAGTTATAAAACATTTGTAAAACGCATATACCGATAGTAGTGGTTATAACTTTGTCACTGATGTATAAATTCGCTGTTTTGAACAATTCATTTATCACAAATAAATTATTATAATATTGTTACAAAAACACAAAGCTCGATATAAGTTTAATATTATTGTTCGTATATGAAGCACAGTAGACAGATTAGAAACTTTATATACTCTTTGAAGCACAGATCAATACGGTGTAACGTGTAAACGCACAGACATCACACAGACGAGGGCTGGGGCCTGAGGGAGGAAGGCAGAGGGTCAAGAGTAATCTGTGGGGTGGCCAAAGAGAATAAACCACCACTACGCCGCGAGCTATGCTAGGGTGGCGTCTACAACAAGCGTCCACTCCACTAGTGGTGTGTGTGTGAATATATTCATAATGATACACGTAATACTATTATGTAATATTGGTATAATAACATACTCCGCCAGGTATAGCGCTCAGAGAATAAGTGTCACGTGGCGTGGGGGCAGTGTTGCCAGTGGCAGATAGTCATATATAACATGACACAGCTCAAAAAGTAACATTTTCACGAGAAAAGTAACATCACCTATTTTATGTGGAAAAATCATCATCATCATCATTTTGGCCATATGCCGTCCACTGCTGGACATAGACCTCCCCTCATCGATCTTCGAAAAGGCCGGTTGCAAGCGGCCTGCTGTATCCAGCCTTCTCCTGTGGTCTCTTTTAGGTCGTCTGTCCATCTTATGGGTGGACCGTCCTACACTGCGCTAATCGTTCCGTGGTCTCCATTCGAGAACCTTTCGGCCCAATTGACCATCAGTTCTGCGTGCTATATGTCCTGCCCACTGCCACTTCAACTTGCTAATCTGCAGTGCAAGTACCGTTCTTTATCGATCGTCAAATTCGCTAATATGGCATAGAATCGATCACAGCGAGTACTGAAAAAATGGCATATTATTGAATTTGACGACCTCAACTGTCAATTTGACGATCGCTAAAAGAACGGTACTTGCACCCCTGGTGGGCTATGCTGGGAAATTTAGTTCGTCTACGGATCTCCTCATTTCTGATTCAATTTCGTAGAGAAACCCCGAGCATACCCGTCTCTATAGCTCGTTGTGCGACTTTGAGCCTACATAGAGACCCATAGTGAGAGACCACGTTCCAGTGCCGCATGTCATCATACTTCATACATCACTGGCAACATACACTGTTCGAATACTTTCGTCTCAAGGGACAGGTATTTTGGACTCACACCTTTTGGCTCATCTTGAAAGACCTAACGCTACACTACGCTCAATTGCTGCTTTGTTTTGGGATCGTACTAATAAATCGCATGTTTCATCACATGTGGAACACCAAATTTGACGCTCCGTCGTTGAATCTGGTAAGCATGGCATTGCACCAAGTGGCGAGGTCCGTTATTTGAGCCTCAGTCTAATTGTGTGGGATCCACCGAGAGTACCGAGACCACAGCTTTTTCACGCCCAAATGTTTGTGTCTACGCTTACTACGATTGGTTGTATTTGTCTCATACTTAGGCCTAAAGATGCCGAATCTCATGGTAGGTCACATGTTTGTCTGTTTCGATCATACGGTGCACAGCATCGATGTTTTTGTTATTCACAGCGGTTGACATACTGGACATGTATTGTGACTATCACTTAATTCGTCACTGAAATTGACACGACCGCGTTTGAATACTACAAACCAGCTATAAATACTCATCTTGCATGACGCTTCATCGCCAAAAGCAGTTTCAAGCTGAGCGAAGGTCTGCTGAGCTGTCAAATTACACTTAAAATCGTAGAAAATCATACTACGAAATCATCAGCCAGAAGACGACCACTGCTGAACATTGGCCTCCCCCTTAAACCTCCACACTGAACGACAGCCTGCCTTTTGCATCCACTGGATGCCCGCGATTCTCACAATGTCGTCGGTCCATCTAGTGGGAGGCCTACCTACGCTGCATCTTCCGGTTCGTGGTCTCCACTTCAGAACCTTTCTTCCCCATTGGTTATCGGTTCTTCGAGCAATGTGGCCTGCCAATTGCCTCTTCAACTTGCAAATTTTAACAGCTATGTCGGTGACTCTGGTTCTTTGGTGAATATATACGTTCCGGATTCTATCGCGCAAAGAAGAAACTGCAAGCATAGCTCTCTCCATTGCCCGCTGTGTGACTCTGAGTTTTTCTAAAAAGCCAACAGTTAGAGACCACGTCTCAGTACCATATGTCATCACTGGCAAGCTGGCAACACACACTGGTCAAAGACCCTTGGAGCCATAGTGATGAAGACAGGCAATTTCTAAAATGACGCTAAAACAAGTGACAGTTAGATGAAACAAACTGTATTCTACAGCCAAAGAGTTCTATTTTCAAATGTAATTAGGTACTTTTTAAATAATGTTTATGTACTGGCCAGTACCGAAAACATACAGTGCGCCCTATGTAATCAACACCATTTCAAAGGGCTTTACTTCCCTTAATATCGGGCCATAAATACCGTGTTGCCTTAATGTTCCAAAAGTAACATTTTGAGTCGTGTAACATGGAGGTAACATGAGAGGGTCAAAAGTAACATAAAATGTTACAAAAGTAACATTCTGGCAACGCTGCGTGGGGGGCGTGGGTGACACTTCCATAAGCTCTTTGGGTTGACACCCACTGAGGTCATCAATGAATCAATGTCATGGATACACGTACACGTGCATAAGCAAGAGCAGAATAAGTAATTTACAACAAGTTCGAGAGAGATAATGATACAGCTTTTTTTTTGTTATAATGTTCATGACCGTAGATTCAATGTCCTTTAGTCGCAATATTAATAAGTTTACATTGTCTTAATAGAGTCAAACAAGTCATAGTCACAGACAGAGTCAAGCTAAGTAAGTCATCATCATCATCATCAGCCAGAAGACGTCCACTGCTGAACATAGGCCTCCCCCTTTAACCTCCACACTGAACGACAGCCTGCCTTTTGCATCCACTGGATGCCAGCGACTCTTACTATGTCGTCGGTCCATCTAGTGGGAGGCCTACCTACGCTGCGTCTTCCGGTTCGTGGTCTCCACTCAAGAACCTTTCTTCCCCATCGGTTATCGGTTCTCTGAGCGATGTGGCCTGCCCATTGCCACTTCAACTTGCAAATTTTAACAGCTATGTCAGTGACTTTGGTTCTTTGGCGAATATCCACGTTTCGGATTCTATCGCGCAAAGAAACTCCGAGCATAGCTCTCTCCATTGCCCGCTGTGTGACTCTGAGTTTTTCCAAAAGGCCAACAGTTAAGGACCACGTCTCAGTACCATATGTCATCACTGGCAACACACACTGGTCAAAGACCCTTGTCTTTAGGCACTGTGGTATTTTGGACGAGAAGATGTCACGCAATTTCCCGAACGCTGCCCATCCGAGTTGGATTCTTCGGGCGACCTCTTTGCCTAAGTTGGACTTACCTAACTGAACAATCTGTCCAAGATAGGTAAGGTAGATAAGTAAGTCATGGTCAAGTCAAACTCATGCCCCTGTGAAGTGGTGGAGACTTTACAAGAGGCTCCTATGGAGTTTTGGAAACAACACGAAAAGACACATTTCACCTCGTTATATCACTTGCCCACACTCGAGCACGTTTACGAGCATTTAATGAATAATAATTCACCATTTCACCATTCGGACCCGGGTATGTCCTAAAACTGCGACCAGAACCACCGGAGGATGGGCAGCAGCGTCCTATTAGTACACGGTGAACGTACTGCGATTCCCAAGCCGCCTGCCAAGCGTGGGGATTATGGCAACACCCCTCTCTACGAGGGAGGCCTTTGTTCAGCAGTGGACGTTTACAGGCTGATGATGATGATGATGAATTCACCATTTAGTACACATTAACACTCGAAAATACACAAGTTTAGGAAAATAATTCAACGAGCCAACATGTTTTTTCGCGTTGGCGCCAAAACTCTAATGATACAGCTGATTTTCTGTATTACCAATAGCGTGAAATTTTATCTCCCCAATCTCCGTATATTACCTGTGGGAATCCAATAAATCAATGTGGTTTGATATAAAATATAATCTTAATTCGTGCTTAACTTGAATTGCTTTGCTTGAGCGGATAAAACAAATGACAATTTAAATGCTTTAAGTATTTTATTTAATGAATTATTAGCTAATTTGTTTCCCAATATCTGTGTTTGTTGCAATAAAGTGGCAACTACACAGTGACGTAATTGAGTGTCAGCTTCCAGAGCGCTAGACTTTGGTTTCTTGGATCATGATTAGGTTATTTAATAATATTGATAATAGTCAGCTTAAGCTAATCCGCGCGGCTCAACGTGATCTCAGTAATTATAGACTAATATAATATAATACTATAAAAAAAAAAATACAAAAAAAACTAAAAACTATAAAATTTATTTTCTTTCTTCTTTCTTTCTTTCTATAATAGGTTTCTATGCGCGTGCTGCGGGAGAATGCGACGTTGCCGGCGCTTCTGTGAGAATGAGAATGAGACTGAGAGAGAACAACAAAGAACATAATAATTCTGTCAATCGTTATTCCGTGAGTGAGTTGTATACACGTCGCGTTTTGTATGGAAGCAGAGTGGATAAGCAGAGTGGCAGCAAGCAATCGATATCGAATAAGTACATATTAAAATTGTGAAATCAAGTATGCAAAATGGTATGGGTAGGAATATAAACTCAGACTAATATAATGACTATTACTCAGTAGCTAGTATATATTTATCTATGCTCAGTAGTAGGTATGACACCCTATTATTCCTAAAGTGAAATATTCGATAATAGGAACATGACAACCTAATATAACATCACTACACTCTACCCACAGATGACAGACAGCGTCAGTAGACAGAACGCATGGAAGTTTTTTTTTTTTTTTTTTTTTTTTTTTTTAAATTTTCTTTAGCTTGGATTCAATGTCCTTTACTCGTAATATTAAACAGTTTACTTGTCTTAATAGCGTCAAACAAGTAAGAGTCAAGCTAAGTAAGTCACGGTCAAGTCGAACTCATGCCCCTGTAAAGTGGTGGAGACTTTACAAGAGGCTCCTATGGAGTTTTGGAAACAACACGAAAAGACACGTTTCACCTCGTTATATCACTTGGCCACACTCGAGCACGTTTACGAGCACTTAATGAATAATAATTCACTATTTAGTACACATTAACACTCGAAAATACACAAGTTTAGGAAAATAATCCAACGACCCGACATGTTTTTTCCGCGTTGGCGCCAAAACTTTTCCGCATGGAAGCTTTAGGGCAGTGTTACCAACCTTACTGTTTTAACAGTAGATTTGCTGTTTTCTCATTGATGTTCCTGTTTTCTGTTTCATTCTAAATTTTTACTGTTTTTCAACTAGCGTTCTTCAGCGCCACCTATTATTACACTATGCATTCATTTTTTGATAACCACTACGTCCTACGTAATAAAATGCAATGACACTAGATGGCAGTATCTTCTCAAAAATATGTATGATTAAAAAAAAAAAATGTGTGATAATACCAGGCATGGCGCACTCCAGACTTTAGGTATGTTCGGCCGGTGTCCCTTCCCGAGAGGGTCATAGCAGGGCAATCAGTGACCGCTCGGCTCGCGCCCGGCCCGAACGCTACGCTAGCCACGTCGCGCCAATTATTTTCAACAGAATCAGCAAATTAGGGCTCCCAAATGAGGTCTCATGTATGAGGTCTCATATATGTTTCATGTAGTTTTTACCTAAATATGCATCAGGATGATGATCTTGTAATAGGCTTTTTAAACTTATACTTTTGCACGATTGTTATTGAACGCAATTCAGAATAAGCGTTAGTTTTTTTTTGCAGATTAAATGTCGTTCCAATTAAATTAGAATATAAGTAATAGGTAGGTACTACATAGGATACATAGCTGGTAAGTAAATAGTTATAAGTATTCTGTGTAACACCCCTCTCGAAGAGGGAGGCATGTGTTCAGCAGTGGACGTTTACTGGCTGATGATGATGATGATTCCCTGTAAATATCAAGAAGACAACCCTAACGTTACACGTGTCGCGTCAGGAGAGATAGAGCTACGTGATAGAAAGAGAGCGGCCTTCTAGGTGAATATAGCGAGCGGTATCCAGCGCTGTACGAGTTGAATTGCTACTTTGTTGCCTCGTAGATAGAGTCCTTATTTATTTTAATTTCTTCGCGGAGTGAACCTTCTGTGTCTATTATGTCCACAGAAGAGAAAAAAAATTCGTTTAAAACTTTTCTGTGATTATGTCTTCTGTGATAATACTGAGAGAATGATAGTACGGTTAACCTTAGAACAAAAATAAAAAAATTCAATTGCACTTCCGGGATATACCTACGACTGGTATCGTTGGATTCCTTGTGGTGTCAGGAACACGAAACTGTCGGTCGTAAAGTGCCATAGTGGTGGAGGGGGAAGCTACGCCCCATTAAAGATGGCGCCCGGGCAGTTTAGTTTTTACAATATATCTCGATAAATACTGCACCGATTTCAAATGCGTAAACTATTTTTGAAAGCTAATAAAATGTGTTATGTTTCTTATACACATTACACATTTATATGTTATAGTTA
This sequence comes from Agriopis aurantiaria, assembly GCA_914767915.1. Taxonomy (NCBI): domain Eukaryota; kingdom Metazoa; phylum Arthropoda; class Insecta; order Lepidoptera; family Geometridae; genus Agriopis; species Agriopis aurantiaria. Next base: position 3,606,845 of record OU611991.1, on the reverse strand, counting down.
ATGAGTTATCTTGTGAAATATATGTTTTCGAACTAATACTCAAATACGTTTCGATGGATGGTTCAGTATCCAGCCCTTTTTCGAATATTTATGTGTGAACATAATTTATTGAATAGACATTAAGCTATTCAAAAAAGTAAGTTTAATTACGCTAAGTCTTCAAATCATTGAGATATGGCTATCCGCGTAAAACGGATGGCGCAAGAGTGCTCTGGTGCACTCGCTGTGGACGTTGCTGTAACTGCACTGTCTGCATATTTTTTTGTTTTAAAGTGTTGCATGGTACTAAAAGGAACAGTTATAAGTTCATTCTGTCCATTTGTCCGTCCAAATTATTTCATCATCATCATCATAATCAGCCTACACTAGTCCACTACTACACATAGGCCTCTCCCAAGGCACGCCACTCAGACCGATCTTCTGTTTTTCTCTTCCAGCCACTGCCAGACTTCTTACGTAGGTATATCGTCACTCCAACGAGTCTCAGGGCGTCCTACGCTACGTTTGCCGATTCGTGGCCTCCATACTAGAACACGTCTACCCCAACGGTTAATGGTTCTGCGACAGATATGATTGGCTCACTGCCATTTCAGCTTGCTAATACACTAAGCTATGTCGGTAATGTTACGGCGGATTAATTAGAAATAATAAAAAAGTAAAAACGAAATGGGGGTACCCCAAACAACAAACGTATTTTTGTATTAGCTCATAAGTAAAAACGGTAATACGTAAACTGTCGTAATATTAAACTCCTTGTTTTAAATGTCTGTCTCTGATATTAATCAGAAGAAGTTAGTTGTCAAAAGTATGTCGTGACACCGTGTGCATTTTTGTTAAATAAAGCCTACATTTATGGGTTTTCCTCTTTCACTACACGTACAAGCGTCACACTTGGCATACACACACTCCAAAGTAATAAGTATAACAACAAACAATAAATGATGGCCAAGTGAGTGTCGGTTTCAAATTTCTGTTCACCACCGATACTCGTATACGATCACCGAAGTGAAGCAACTGCAACGTCAGGCGCGGCTGGTACTTGTATGGGTTACTGCCAGGGCATTGATGGGATGTTGTTACACGCTAACAAGTTATGTGGTGGTACGGAACCCTCAGTGCGCGAGACCGACTCGCACTTGGCTGGTATTATTTTGTAATTTATTTAAATGATCAATGACCAGGAATACAGAGTCATTCAGTCAGAATAATAAACCCATTGTAATAAATAATATAAAACAAGTCATAGTCACAGCCAAAGTCAAGCAAAGTAACTCATGGTTAAGTCTAAGTAATGCCCTAGTAAAGTGGTGGTCTTTATTAAATGGCTTCTGTAGAGTTTTGGTAACATCACGGAAATATAATGTTTCATCTTAATATATCACTTGCCTACACTCAAGCACATCATCATCATCAAGTGGCAGTGGAAGTACCTACTACTAAGCACTACCACTCGCACTAAGCAAAACGTTGGAGACGATGCGTAGTAGCTACTTACATCTTCTACTTGCTACTTATATTACGCATCGTCTGCAAGCGCCTTGTTGCGTACTTTGGTTGACCTCAACTTGTTTGACAATAACTTGAAAATAGTTTATATTTGACTCTGGCAAATGCACAAGGCGTGGGACGCCAAAACCCTCTTAAGAGGAAAGAATTAAAAAAAACTGTGTCACTGTCAATGTCAAAACTGGATTAAATTCTCTTTGTAGTGAATAAGTCAAGTGCCAAGGAGAGTTTTGGCGCCAACGTTGAAAAAACATGTCGGCTTGTGCTATTATTTTCCTAAACTTGTGTATTTTCGAGTGTTAATGTCTATTAAATGGTGAATTATTATTCATTAAGTGCTCGTAAACGTGCTCGAGTGTGGGCAAGTGATATAACGAGGTGAAACGTGTCTTTTCGTGTTGTTTCCAAAACTCCATAGGAGCCTCTTGTAAAGTCCCACCACTTTACAGGGGCATGAGTTTGACTTGACCGTGACTTACTTAGCTTGAATCTGACTGTGACTTGTTTGACGATATTAAGACTATAGAAAACAGATGAACAGGCGGTATGGCTTTAAAGGCTTTAGCCTACCCGATGGACGAATATAAAAAAAAGTGCCAACATTTGTTTTGTAATGTAAAAAATATATATCTTCTCCTCACTTGAAAAAATAATTTTATCTATATTTTCCGCAGCCTAAACAACAAATAATCCAACCCACCAAAGCTCTTCATAAGGTGGTAGTTTGTTTTCCTTCTGCAATGGCAGAATCGAAAGAAAACGGCGATAAACCGCTCGACATCAATGGAAATAATTTCAACCCGGATAAGTATCTTGATTGTATTCTTAAACATGCTACACTCAAGCAGATCATGGACAAAGAAGCCGAGATTGTCACTCAAAGCCAATTCCTTCAATCTGAAATGCAAACTTTGGTTTACGAGAATTACAACAAATTCATATCGGCAACCGAAACTGTACGCAAAATGAGGACAGATTTCAAAATTATGCAGGAGGAAATGAATAAACTCAGCGAAAACATGAACAAAATAACCACATTTAGTGCACAGATATCAGAGTCATTAAAGGAAAGCGGTAATAATGTAAGTAGACTATGTGGCACGAGGCAACTCCTTGACAAGCTTCAGTTCCTGTTTCTACTACCTTCTCAATTAAATAAAGCAATATCTGCAGGACGATATGCTGATGCTGTTCATGATTATACACACGCACAGAGGGTATTGCAAAAGTATGGCAATCAACCTTCATTCCAAAGTATTCAAACAGAATGCTTAGAAATAATTTATGCTCTAAAGAAAACGTTGAGGGATAGACTGTTAAACCCTGAGACCTCGGCTTCTGAGCTAGCGGAAAGTGTAGGGCTTTTGAGACAATTACAGGAAACGGATTCATCTCTACATGATATTTTCTTAAGCTGTGCAAAAAACCGCCTCGACCAACACCTGCAGACATTGAGTGCAACGGTTGAAAGCATGGATATCCTCGAGTGGGTGGAAAAGTGTAATAACACACTTCTAGCAGACTTGGGGATCTTAATGTCATGCTATCATGACATGTTTCAAGAGACAGAAAACACAGAATTTGGTGACAAGATCCTGCTTCAGGTGTTCCATCTTTTTGAAGAAGTCATGAAAAGACCTGAAAATATTGGAACTGACATTTTGATCAGAGGGTTGGATAAATTCTTTAGGAAACTACAAGCTATGACCGACATAATATCCAGTGATACCATGTGCAATCAGGCTGTGGACGTTGTGATACAATGCATCAACCACAAGGCCACCATGCAGCACCAATTCATCCAGACTCAGTTTAAAGACAATTTGACAAGAGTGCGACAGACATTGGCCAGTAAAGGCACGGAGCAGACTGATCTGAAAGACATTTTGAACTCCTTACAGGTGTATCTTATGCAAAAAGTTCAAGCATCGCTTCTAGACTTGATGGCCTTTCTTCAAAACAACCTGTCTTTTGGTTTGAAGCCGTGGTGTGGTAAAGCCGTAGCAGACATGTGCTGGAAAGTGATCTCCGAAACGATGGTCAACCTCTCAGATATGGTGAAAAATATGGCCTGTGTTCAGACCGCTAACAACAACATTCCATTTGAATTGCTTCTCATTCTGGCTAAGCTCTGCCTAGAAATGCAAGAGAATGGAGTCACTACTTTAAATAACCATTTGATAAAGCTCTTAGAAGAAGCCGCTCCAGGGTTAACCATACCTAGTAAAGACACTAACAGTGTAATGATACACTTGTCAACTGCTGCTCAGTCTGCACTGGATTCGGAGGTGGTGTTCATCGGGCAAACCGCTGCGCAGATGTTGCGGGTGTCAGTTCTCGCGCGAGACTGGCTTCGTGCGCCGGAGCCTCGCGGGCCACGCGCCGTGTGCCGTCGGGTCGTAGAGACGCTCGCGAGCGCCGACAGTGCTGCGGCGCAGCTCTTCCCGACAAGCGTCAAACCCTCCAGCGACTCCAGTCGAAGAACTATTTGGTCGAGAGCACCATCGTCTTTCACTTCACCTCTGAATCGTATATTCTCTGAACGAATTGAAGTGTTCAGCCCCGCGGGCGCCGACAGGGCAGCTCTCTCTAACGGTGCACTGAAAGTGGCTCTGAAAGCACTTGTGGAATGTGTGAGACTGCGAACTTTTGGAAGGCATGGCCTACAACAGCTGCAAGTGGACGTCCACTTCCTGCAGCAGAGACTGTCTTGCATGGGCAATGACGAGAGGCTGCTGAATGCATTGCTGGAGGATGCACTCTCATCAGCACAGCTTAGATGCATGGACCCGCAGTTGATGGAACCCAGTATTGTAGATATTATTTGTGAAAGGGGATAGAATAATTAATTTTTTGATTAGGTAGTATTAGATATATTTATGTAAACATAAGTATTATATAAGTTGAAAATTTACCTTTATAAATCAGTAATCCTATAATTTGTTTTTGAGTCAATCCCATAAGTCCCATTAAAATCACTCTACCAGTGGAAATTATAAGAATAATAAATAACTGTCCAAGTTCAAGTCAGACTCATGCACCGAGGGTTCTGTACCACCACACAGTATATTGTGTTATGTATTTACAAAAAGAATTGTTTTCTTTTAATCAGTTCGAACTTCTAAGTGCGAGTTAGACACACACTTGATCAGTTTTTAGTATTTGATGTTTTATTTGAGTACACCAAGTTTGACGCTTGTATGTATTACTGTTTTTACAACAAAATATAAAAGTAAGCAGACAGCAACATAGGCTTACTATTGGTAGAACATAGAGCAGAACAAACGAGAATGACCTGTAATAGAGTACTGTTGGGATCTCAATCACACAAACGAGAGATATGCCAAAGTACAATTATCATTCTTGTTCATTCTTATGATTCCCATTTTTCATTAAAAAAAATGTAAACTCATTACAACACGTGCAAATAAAAAGCTGGTCGTCTGGTGAGCGAGTTTGACCAAAAACACATTTGTTTTCGCACCCGCCACACCACCTTACCATAATAGTATCTCCCTTGTTTCTCTGATCAGAGGTTGGGATCCAAAGGTCCCAGATACAGAATCCTAAAATCGTTGGTTCATACTGTACCTGACATGACACCCAGGGCGATAGTATACATCGGGCATATGCCAGTATTATCCACTGATACAAATTTATGAACTAAAGTGCGTTTGTTCCTACGTAGTAGCTTTACCTAGTCTGTTTAGTTTGTGCCGATACCAGTAATCTAGTTCCTCTGTCGCCTTGTACTCGTATTTTCGCAGTAGAGACATTATGGGTTTCCGAAAATCCCACAGCGGTTTTTCACCGTCATACCATGTCATACTCTATGAAACCAGTAAGTGCTTATAAGAATTGGCCTTCGGTCATTCAAGTACTAGCTTAGCACTGTGGTATTTTCGCTATCCTACAAGCACAGTTCAGCCATTATAGAGTTAAATGGAAGAAACTTCCACATTCATCATAATATAAGTCACTCAGAGCCAGGCGAGCTAAATCATCTATACAACACACTAAGGGCAAGTCTCGCTCGCACAAGTATTCCACACTCTATACTTGTTTTTTCATTCGGGGAGTTTTAGTACACATACATTGTGATTGAAATGTTAGACTTTTCTGTTTGGAACCACCATTGATTGCAAAATATTAAATAAACATCATACATTTTTAGATGATTTATTTATAACCCAATAATCAAATTTTCATCTTATATTAAAAATAATGATATCATCATCTACATACATAATATATATTTTATGTTAAATGCTTCTAAACATAAATCTCACAAGACAGTACTACTATTTTAGAGATAATTACATGTGTTAGTCACGAGAATATGTAAAACAAAATTTTAAATCAAAAACAACATTATAGTAATTATTATTTAAGTGTGAATTATAAACAGAGAATTTTGGTCCTATGTTACTATCGGTCTAGACAGAAACAAAAATGGGACAACTTATAATCAATCTTATCAAGTCATTTATATTGAAAATAATAGTCTTACAACATAAGTAAATATGATTGAAAAAGATTAGTCATTTCGATTATCGTAACTAGATTATTGATTTATCTGCCTACAGCAACCTGCAGTGTATATTATTACATACTACAGGGGGTGCTACCATAACCTCAAAACATTACTATTTTAATATTACATTTGTCTTGCTTTTTCATTAGCCACGAGAGCGAGACAAAGCTCAATGTAAAATTAATATAAAAATGATTTTGAGATATGGTACGCCCTTAGATTTTAATGTAGAGTATTGCATTGTATGAATACTCAGAATATGTATTCTATGAATATTAACACCAACCACCAATATTTATTTATAAAAATAGACTCTGATTTGTTAATTTAATTTACAACATTATATTATTCTTCAATACATTTGCCTGATCATATCGAGTCTAAATGCTCATTTATGTATATTTTATTGTTTATTTCTGTAACAGCGACCACAACGAAGTTGCAATCGAAAATTATTATTAATTATGCACCTTTGCAAGAATATATTGCATTATGCATATTTTCATCTAAATTCATACAAGTGAGACATTGGCGTCGATTCTGTCATACCACTCACTAAACTAATCTGACAGGACTAAAGTTATTTGCCTCTCGTTTCATTTTAATATGTGAGAGAAGGATGGCAACAATTGTAGAGCTGTCAAATTTTGTTTAGTTTAGAGTACATCAGAATCGACGCCACTAACTACTAAAATTAAGCAAATCACCATACTATAAGTTCTGATACAAATTATACAGTTACTACTAACTCTATTAAAGCGGAAGCTCATGTGTTCACTACATCGATTTTGTAAATAACAACATCTGGAACTAAAATGACGCTATCTAATTAGAAAATACAAAATGATTTAAGCATTTAAACGATTTTTTTTCTTTTCTGTTATATAAGCTGTACCGTTATAATTATCAATTTATCAAACCGACTTCAAAATCAGTAAAATTATGCATTTTTCATAATATTGGCATTGATTCTGTCATAGCACTCACTAAACTAATCCAATCTGACAGGAATAAAATTATCTGCCTCTCTTTTCATTGCAATGTGTGAGAGAAGGATGACATCAATTTTAGAGCTAAAAAAAATATATCCAAATTGTTTCCTAAATAAATAAATATTCGGGACATTTTTTCACACACGGTCATCTGACCCCAAACTAAGCAAAGCTTGTGATATGGCTGCCAGAGACTGATATACATACATATATAGTTTTTAAATACATACTTAAATAGATATTAACAACCAGATATAGAACAAACACAAATGTTCATCACACAAATGTTTGTCCTAGATGGGAATCGAACCCACGCCCCCAAGCTCAGAAGGCAGGTTCACTACCACCTGGACCAACGGGCTATCAAATGAAGGAGTTGTGAGGCAACAAACATAAAAAATATACTTCCTTATTGAGAACCCCATTTTTTGAAGTCGGTTAAAAATTCAAAGGCCGAACAGGATTAGACCAAAGAGTACTAAGGCGAAAAGGGTCCACAATGTCCATCATTATGAAAAACTTTTACTATGGGACTAACCACAGAAAAGAGAAGTAAATAGAACTGAAATGAGAAAAAAAATCTGTTACCAGGCATATGATTGAACCTTGATTGAACATTCTTATTTAGATCAATGCGTCGAACTCCGCATCACAGTTGCTAACTGATTTCGAATGACTGACGCTTCGTTTATATAGGTGCAACTGGCTACAACAAATTTCTTACAAAAAGGCATTGACAGCCATTCTAATAAAAAAAAAAACTTAGGTTCTAAACCTGGAATCGTGAAATATCAGCTGCTCCATAGAAAATAATCGTCAAAATGTATGAAACAGTTGGGTTTTTTTTTTACGAATTCATGGTTGGTTCCATAGTAAAAGTTGTTCTTATCTATATGTATTACCAAGGAAGATATAGACTAAGAGGAAAGACAATAGTGGAACATTAAAGCGTAGCTCGGAAATTGCCTAAAAACGGTATAAACTTAGATGGCACTGTAATTTGAGCGTGTTATAGGTTGTCTCGAACTTCCGTAAGCGCTGCAGTCAGATAGCGTACGAAAGGGTTCTACAAATTACCGTAGCGCTAGTATCGCTGTCAAGTTTCGCAACATTTCAAGGGAATAAAGAAAAGCGCCATCTAATAGTATGGGTTGCGCTTCTGAGAGCTTACGGAAGTTCGAGACAACCTATAGCACGCTCAAATTACGGTCCCATCTAATAGTGCTAATAGGCGCTCGAACCGGGCTGACCTCAACCGCCGTCTGACCAATGGGAGAGAAAGAGAGGGAAATATGATATTCTCACTCTTTCTCTCCCGTTGGTTGGACGGCGGTCCGTCAGCCGCGTTCGAGCGTCTGTTAGCACTATAACTTTATACAGTTATTAGGCAAATTTCCGTGCTACACTCTAATGTTCTGCTATTGTCTTTCCTCTTAGTCTATCTTCCTTGGTATTACGGACCTCTTTCAGTTTAGTACATCCTTTCCGCGTAACCCTGTTTGTTTCTATGCACATGTTAATATAGTAAAGGTATTTATGGTATATTTATCTATCTTAGGATTCGAGTATCAGGCGATTACCCAATAATAACAACTACTTGCATTGACAAATGAAAAGATACAATGAGTTTTCTTTCTTAATTCCCTACCAAATGAATAGCAATAATAATCTATGTATCAAATACAGTAGTTCCAATGTGGTTGCACCTTCGACCAAAATAAAATGAATGGACGGGCCCAGAACGAGCGCATTTATGAAGATCCCAAAATGAGCGCCGGCGCTCACTTCGTTTCAGTAGGTCTCTAGCCGTAGGAAGTGCGACACAAGACTATTGTTACATGATAACGAAATATCTGACAAAATGATGCTTTCGTGTGCTTTCCCAAAGTGTAAAACACAACAAAAACCGATATCTATTTTTTGTAACAAATGTACTGTACATGGTTATAACTAGGTGTTCAAGTATACGTCCAACGGTTGACTCATTTTTTACTGAGCGGGTTGTGGCCCGTCCATTCATTTTATTTTGGTCGAAGGGTTGCACCGATTTATCCAAACTGTCAAATGTACTCTTAAGCGCTATAGCATAAATATTCACTCTTCATCTTACAGAAATCTAGACTAAAACAAATTGACAAGTATAATGATAACGTTTTTCATTTACAAAGTTATACCTACGCTCGAGATAAAAATTTGTCGCATCATAAAACGTCACGAAAATTGTAAAAATATTTGTATCTTACAATGGTCCTTCTGTTACATTATTGTGAGGCGTTAACTCCGTCTAAGTCTAGCGATCCCTTACACTATAATACACTACCCTATCGCGCCGGAGTCGGCCGGCGGCGCGATCAGTCCAATTGCCAGATAACCAGTCGACCGCCCTTGATTTATTTCATGAGGTTTTGTATTAGTTTTCTCACTTTTTCGGGGAGTGGTACGCCGGAGTGCGCGGCGGCCCGTCTCGTCTTTGGCGCGGTCTTCGCCTCGGACTGACTCGGTTTGAGGGACTTGCGCGAGTCGGCCGGCGACTTCGTTTTGAGGGACTTGCGTGAGTCCGCCGGCGACTTCGTTTTGGACGACTTGCGCGAGTCGGCCGGCGACTTCGTTTTGGGGGACTTGCGCGAGTCGGCAGGCGACGTCGGTTTGGTTTTGTTGACGCTAGATTTCCTTGTCGGCTTGACAGCGCAGGGTGCTGCGTCGCTCTTGGCGCTGGACTTCCTGGCGGGTTTGTGTTTGTCGAGTGGTGCGGCAGAGGGCGCAGGCTCGTCGCGGCGGCGGCGTATGCGCGGCGGCGTGTGCGCGAGGCTGGTGTGCCGCGACAGGAGCGCCGCGCTACTGAACAGCTCGCCGCAGTCACACCGGTGCTCCACGCCCAGCGAACCTACAACACATAACAAGCAACCATACTCAAGTCTGGAACATATCACTCTTAGCACTATGATCGCCTTTTGTGTTTTATTTATTTTACAAATCCACAGCTTTAAAATTAAAACAATAAATAAGTATTGATTTGTTTGTCTATATACAGTGTAAACTCTATATAGTGATTGATTGATAGTGACACTCGATTTAAGGACAAACTTCCTAAAACGTCGAAATTACTTAACTTTGGTTAACAAGTTTGGTTGGTTTACCTTGTTGTCCATACAATGATACACTCTATGTAGCATCACACTCACTCTAAATAACGACAAACGTAATTATTAAGCAATAAACAGTACTTTCTAACACCTCTTAGCGTATTTACCTCCACTGTCGGCATCATACGTAGACGAAGATAACAGACTATACGCAATATCCGTTGTTATTTGTATCAATATTAATGTTTGTTGTTTGTAAATTTCATACTTTACTAGTAAATACATATTATTATAATAGTATATTGATTTTTCTCTCTCCATTTAACGACAACTCTCTATAACGCCATAATATGCGCAGTCCCTTCAGTGTCGCTATAAAGAGTTTACACTGTATATAAAAATCGATCTGTGTATGTATGATTGTTGCCTAAGGACTCCAAAACGACTGAACCGATTTTGACAAGACTTCCACTGGCAGATAGCTGATGTTATAAGGAGCAATCCACGCAGGTGTAACTGCGGGGCGCAGCTAGTGTTTTGAAGGCTTCAATAAAGTGTTATTGTATTGAAATAGCTCCTACTCGCAGGGTAGGTAGGCCTCCCACTAGATGGACCGACGACATTGTGAGAGTCGCGGGCATCCAGTGTATGCAAAAGGCAGGCTGTCGTTCAGTGTGGAGGCCTATGTTCAGCAGTGGACGTCTTCTGGCTGATGATGATGATGAGCTTCTACTAGGTTCCATGTTGGGGATGTGCAGACAAGCTGAACACTCAGAACCGATAGAACCCTAACAGAATCTCGCCATCATCATCATCTGTGCAACGGATCAAAACTCTGCGCAGAAGGCAGACACACTACCGAGGAAGCCATTCGTACATAATTATGTGTGCCACCGTGCGACTTCAAAGCTATCCAGCCCTTTACCGAATTAAAAAGTATCCTATCTATCCTCCTATATGTGAAGAACGAGTAATCGAATTCCATAGAAATTTCAATTTGTAAATTTAATATTTGTATGAATTTCAATACGTATTTTAAGTATCGAATATTCGTACTTCGCCCACCGATGCACACTATCTTCTTGCCACATTTCATCAAGTTTGGGTCGTTTTTTTTTATGAAACAAAGCGACAAGATAAGTAAAATGTACTTACGTTTCTTGATCGGTTTTGGTGGTGGAGGATTCTCTTTGTGTTTCACAGTGATTCCTTTTCCCAATGTTTTTCGCTTAGCGATACCCCCTAAAGACTTTCGCTTTTCCGCTAGCGATTTTCTCAGGACCTTTTTTTCTATTTCTTTTGGCATCCGCTCCGGAGCAGACTTTGATGTTTCGGGAGCAGTTTTGGGGAAGGAGTACTTCACGTCACTGTCATCTGAATCTGTGGAAAGCACCGCTTCAGCTTCGGATAATTTGGGCATTTGTTTTAATTTCATTGGAGTTTTATTTTCTATCAGTTTCAATTTAGTTTCTGTCAATTTAGCGTTAGGTTCAGGCACTTTGGGTTTACGCTCAGCTGCTTCCGGTTTCGTCTCTATAGCTTTTGGCTTCAGCCGTGATATTTTAGGAGGGAGCTGTAAAGATGTTCGTCTCTTTGCATGGTCATTGGAGTTTGGTCGTTCAATTTGAAGAGAATTGCGCTTCCTAGCTCGGACTTTCATGAACGTTTTTCCTTCCGATGTCTCGAGGACTTTGAAGTTTGGATTAAGCATGTATCTGATTTCATCATCATCACTAGATTCTACGGAAGGTTTGGTTGTATCCACTGGTATAAGTGGTGCTTCAATAGACTTTTGACGTTTGGTCACATGTGGAGTAACTTTATCTTTCAGTACAATTTTCCTTTTCGGTATTCCTTGAGTTTTAACTTCTTTGTGTTCGATTTTCTTTGTTTTCTCCGGAACCACAGGTTTTTCTTTATCTTTATTCAAGTCTAATTTTGCTAAATCTCTTTTAGCAGATGTACTTAGTAATTCAACAGATTTATTTTCTTCTTCTTTCAGCAAAGGTTTATCAGGCACTTCTTTGGGAGTTGCTTTTTCATCTTCAATATGTTTTACTTCTGTACCAACTGGGTTTTCTACTTCGAGTATGTTTTCGACTACAAGTAATTTTTTCACTTCTTCCCTGTCTTGCTCTTTGGCAACATTGTTGATATCATCTATAACTTCTGTTGCAATAATATTAGGTACATCATCACTTTCTATACCATCTTTTTTCTTATCTGAATTTGTATTTTCAGTCTCTTTAGCAGAATCAATTTCAGCACTGTCTTTGAGCAGCTTGGATTGTCGCTTCTTTTTCGAGCAATTAGCAAAATGCTTATTTAACGAATGCTCGTTGGGGAACACCATGTAACATAACGAACATTCGTGTATTATATCTTTTGTGGACAGTGCACTTTTGATGCTTTTGTCGTCAGATTTATCTGAACTCGTGTCTGCATGCTGCTCTTTGTGTTCAATCAGATGATGTAATTTTCTGAATGTTTTCTTACATATCTGGCACTGTGGTGGCGATGGAGGCTTCTCGACAGTCAGTTGGGCTGGGGCTGAAGGTTTCTGCCGATTGATGCCGTCATGGGTACCCCTATGCTCTACTAAGTGATGCAGCTTCCTAAACGACTTATCACACGGCTCACAGCGAAAACCAGCACTTGCATCTTCGGCTTGCTTTACAGCACTATCTTCTTTAAGATTTTTGGTGTCAGTCTGTTCAGATGAACTCTTTCTAAGCGCACGCTTTGGTGTAGTATTAGGGTTGTGATTGATTCTGTGTTGCACTAAATGATGTAATTTTCTGAATTCTTTTTTACAAACTTCACAGCTGAACACTTGTGACTTATTAGAATCTTGAGCATCTTTCTCCTTTTTCTTTGCCAAGTCTTTTTTGTGTTGCAATTTATGGCTCGTTAAATAAGATTGTTGCCTAAATGTTTTTCCACAAAACTCACAAACGAGACTCTTGTTCCGATGAGGAACTTTGGCTTTCGATTCTTTTGTAGGATCGTTTTCTGTTTCTTTACTACATTTTTCAAGTTTCTCTTTAATAGGTGTATCTTCAATGACGATCACATCATATTTGTCTCCGTCCAGTTTAGTTTCATCAGGGTTTGCCTCAGATTTTGCAGTGTCTTTGGATTTGCGTTCTTTAGGAGTGTCTTTTTTGCCTTCGCTACTAGAGATTTCATAATCCATATCAATGTCCTCGGATTCTCGCGAAAGCCTGGCTCTACGCGGACTCTTTTTGTCTGACTCAGATCTGTTAGGTGAAACTCCGGTACAATGTTTCACGTGTTTGAAAACTACGTTTTCAGACCTAAATAGTTTATTGCAGATCGGGCACACAATATTTTCATTTATTTTACCCATGGTCCAGTTTTCCCTGATGATTGCTTCTTCTGAACTGTCATCATCCTGCTCATCTGATATGGAATCTTGCTTGATTGGCTTAGCATCGATAAGCCTGGGTTTTTTCTGGGGACTAGGCGATTTGTCATCAACTGTTCCATCAGGCAATGGATATTTTCTGGGTCTTCCCCTTCCTCTCTTCACAGGTGTATTTGTTTGAGCAGTAGTATTTAGACTTACACTTTTATTTTCTGTTTCAGCCTGATTCTCCAATAACTCAGCAGCTTTAACTAAGTTGTCAATAGCAGAAGCTGTATCTTTATGTTCTGTTATATCTTCCCTTCGGTTTATAACATCTTTTGTATTGTCTTTCACTAAAAGCGGCGTGCTGGCTATTTTGTCTTCCACATTGGTATTACGACCGAGTAAATATGATTTCTTGGGCACTACGTTTTTAACTTTGATGTCTTCCACTTTCCTTTTCTTCTTAAAAGTTGCTTGTATACCTATGTCACTAGGCTGGATAAGCTCTAAATCAGGCTCTTCTACTGGAGTCAATACTTGTTTTCTCTGGTGTTTTATCTTAGTTTTATCTTGTTGTTTAATTTCATCTATAATTTCTGACATACCTGAATCTACAGAATCGTTATTTGCAGTTATAAAGGTATTTGCTTCTGCTGCTGGCTTCTTCGTAGGAGATAATTCTTGTCCTTGAACATTTAACTGACTCGGAACAAATCCTATGTTAGACTCTAGGAAAACTACTTTGACCGGCTTATCTTCAATGATACTAATTGGGTGAGAGACCTGGTGTTTAGCTGTCAAAGCTGACTGATAGGCACTGTGTATTTTAGACTGATACTTTTTGTTACTAGAATCACCGACTACACTGCCATGTTTAGTAGAATCTTGACTTTTATCTGATTGAATAGGATGTCGTATTGTTTGTATTGGCAGTTTTGACTTAACTTCATTGCGAGTAGGTTCTGGTTTGGGGTTCACTTTCGGAGCAAGATCTTTTTCCTTAATTGTTTGCACAACATTTTGGGGTTCTTTATGATCAAAATGAACTGTCAGACTATTTTCATAAGTAATAGAATTTCTTCTAGCAAATTTGTCAAACTCTGTTTCAGTTATTATTTCAGGATCTTTATTAGAGGCAGCTTTATCTGCTACTGTACCTTTACTTTTTTCTGACACATGTTTTTTCTCTTCAGATGTTTTAATTGGTACAGTTTTGTTCTTCAAATCTAGATCTCCAGTTATTGGTTCGTGATCTATAATTTCTTCGTCTGAATCTAAATCTTTTACAAGTTTAGGTTCAGAAGTCGTGTTCGTTATTTTCGAAACTATGCTCAAAGATTTCTTTTTATCAATTTTGCTGTATGTTTTAATTTCGGGTTTTAGTATTTTTGGTAATTCATGAGGTGGTCGTTCAACAAATGGTATTCCATGTAATTCGTTCATTTTCATTTCTATGTCATCTAAAGATACAGGATCATCGACTGTGAGTTTAGAAACATCTTGCGACGAGGCTGGTTTTTGTGCATCAGACTCAGGTTCACTTGAATTGATTAATATTGCTTGTTTCGGTTCATCAGTATTTTTACCCGGCACTACTCTACTTATCATATCTTCAATGGTTTTGTCTATTAAACTAGCCATGAAGCAACTAGCAGTGTTTTGATCTCTTGGAGCTGTTTCTGTTTTACAAACAGTGGCATGATCTCTTAAAGCAAGCTCGGTTTTAACAGCAGTGGTTTGATCTCTTGAAGGTTCTATTTTACTAACAGTGCATTGTTCTTTTGAGGCAGTTTCTATTTTACCAACAGTACTTTGCTCTTTTGGGGTAGGTTCTATTTTACAAGCAGTGGTTTGGACTGTAGAGCCAGGTTTTGTTTTACTACCTGTTTTAGCGTTAACTTCTGTAGCATAGCTTTTGGGCAAGGTGGACGACACAGTAGTTTTAAGAGTATTTTCTTCTTTTGTAATTATTTTATTAGAAGCCTGTTTAAGTTTGGTTTCAGGTAGCTCACAATACGATACTGTTTTTGTTTCTACTGTTGGAGAAACGACTTTGCTTGAAAAAACAGTTTCCGATTTCACGCTTATTTTATCCTGGCCTTTGGCTACAGCATTGATTATTGTTTGTGCACGCTGGCTATCAATTTTTTGAAGCACATCTCTTCTATTCAAATCATTTGAGTTTTTAATTTGTTTGGAGTTGGTACTAAGAGGTGCCTTGACTTCTTTAAATTTGTTTACAAATTCTTGCCTATGCGCGTCTGTCCATTTGCCGAATGGAACTGCTGTTGCGTGATTGTTATTAACAGGCCCTGATTCTACATTTGGTTTTCTTATTGGTTCTTTTATTTCACGCGTTTCAATTTTAGTTACTATCGGTTTCTTGTCCAAGGTATTATTCTTTGCTATTTCTTTATGACCGGCTGCATTGTCTACTGGTTTCAAAATTGCGTCAACTTTAGGAGCTACGACTGTAATATGTTTTGAGCTGGGTTTATTAGCAACAGACGCAACTGGAATATGGCTATCAGGTTTACTTGTCTTATTGCTAGTGGTAGAAGAATTTTCTGACTGGTTGATTTCTGCAGGGATAGAAGTAATATCTGTAGCTTTAGCCAAAGGTATAGGAGCGGAATATTTTTTCTCAGCTAGTTTTACAACCGGGACAGAAGCAGGAACTACTGTTTTTTCTTGTGGTTTTGTTTCTGTTTTAGAGGCTGTTTGTACAGTCTTGGCATCTTGCGTAACAGCGGACTTTGATAGCTTTTCTGTTGGCTTTGCATGCAGCGTAGGAATAACCTCTGGTGTTTTAGTCAATGGCTTTATTCCAGATATAGGAACTTTTCCTGATGACTTTACTGTAGGTGCAAGGGAAGACTGAGATTCTTTTATAGTAGGCTTTAACTTGATTATAGTAGAATTTTCTACTGTAGCAGCTTTTTCCTTTGGCGCTGAAGTACAATATGCTGATTTTTCAGTATCTTTTGTTTGGGGTACAGAAATTGATGACACAGCCTTTTCTGGAAGATTTGGTCCTATGACTGGAATAGGTTCTTTCATTTCTTTACTTTTCTGGCTATCACTTGTCTTAGCAGTTTTCGTTTTCTCTAACTTAGAACAAATAATTTGTTCTGTTAACTTACTAGTGCTGTCAGCCTCATTTTTTGCTTTGGCTTGGACAGTAAATTGCTTCATCATAGGTAAAGATACAGTAGGTTTTACATTTTTAACAAATGTGTCTTGGGTTTGAATGTTACTTAAGTTGCTAATTGATGTTAGCACTTCCGAGATCTTATCGCTAAGAACTACCTTATCATCTCTTATTTTAGTAGTACTTGAAGGTGATATCAAAGAAACACTTTCATCTGTATCGATTGAATAAAGGGTTATGCTTTCTTCTTTAGATTCTTCATTACCAAGGTTTGTGCATGTACTTGACACTTCTGAAAAAGATTCTAGAGGAAACTTGATTATATTATTATCATCGTCAGGTTTCATAGAACTTTCCATTCGATCTTTTACTGCAGACGGTTTATTATTCGAACCTGATGTCGTAGGAAAATTCAAGGAAATATTTTCAAGTATTTTTATTTTTGACGGCTTATCTTTATCTTTAACTTCATTTTCTTTAGAAGTCATATTATGAATTTCTTCTACAACAGCTGGTTTAGCGGCTTTCACTATGCTTCCTGCTACAATAATTTTATTATCTGTAGGTTTTTCTACTACTTTATTAATGATTGGAGCTGATTCTATGTCCAAGTCAACAGGCGTAAGCTGTTCCAACACAGGTATGCTGGCAGTTTTAAGTTTTTTATTAGTTTCAGAAGTGGAAATTGCAGTTTTATTTTCTTGTTTAGATGTTGATGGTGATGATACAACTGATTTGTCTGGCTTTGAAAGATCCATGTCTTTGTTGTTAATTAGAGATACTCCTTTTTCTGAAGCAGCACTATCTGATTTAACCGACATTATTTCTACTTCAATCGATTCTTTAATGCTACTACTTGTTATTGAGGCTTTATTTTGATCTTCTATGACAGGTTCTTTAGCAATTTTGATTTTCTCTTTGTCTGTACCAATTTTAGACTTTTGTATTTCTCCAGTACTTTCATGTTTTGCTGATTGCGTTTGATTTAGTTCATCTTCATTCTTGGGATTGTCCTTTTTTACATCTTCTTTGTCAGTGACTTTGTCACTTTTTTCTGTCGAAACGTCTTTTTCTACAAGAACAGCATCAACAGATTTAACATTTTTGGTCGTGCTTTTTTCTTTTGCAGGTAATTCTGTTGGTTTTTGCTTTACATTTTCAGTATGAACTTCAATAGTCTTTTTCACATTGTCTGACTGCCTATTAGGATCCAACTGAAGGTCGACCATAGTTTTAGTAAGAGGCTTGCCTTTTTTTTTGGGTGTTGAATGAAAAGTCCTTGGTGTGAAACTGCCTACAACAGGCGATTTTCGAGATTCACTAAACTTCATCATTTTCCCATTTAGATTTACTTCCGGTATAGACTCTGGTGATGTCTCTTTCTTATCAGTGTTTCTTTGACATCCTGACGCGGATGGAATAGATTCGTTTTGTGGTGAATTATTTTTCCCTTCAGCTTTACTAGTACTTGGTGCTGGATCACTTATAGATTTGTTGTTATCTACAGTAGGCACATGTGGAGTATTCTTATCTAATAGTTTCCCTTCCTTTGTAGGCTGAAAATGAAGAAACATTAAAAGTTAACAAAAAATGGGTTCAAAGACATTATGCAATATTGTCATGAATCTTGTACCACATACTTTGGTCTTTGAGCTCCACTGATTTTAGTTTTGTCATAAGCCATCAAAGTTTTATAACAGAGTACATGACATTGAGAGTGCCTAAGGTTTAATACTGGGAAACACAATAGTAATGATGAATATATGAGAAAACACATCCAATAAAAAATAACATAACATATCGCACACATTTAATGTCTAAAAATGTCAGTAGTGACTTTGGACAGCCTAACAACTCTGCTTTCAGGGCTGCCTGCCCACACGATCTATACAAACTTTTTTTTAGGGTTCCGTACCTCAAAAGGAAAAAACGGAACCCGTTTAGGATCACTTCGTTGTCTGTCTGTCTGTCTGTCCGTCTGTCAAGACCCTTTTTCTCAAGAACGCGTGAAGGTATCAAGTTGAAATTTATACTAAATGCTTGGGTCTGCGGTTTCTTTCGGCTGTAAAAAAATTAAAGTTGTAAGTCAACGCAATCAAAAGATATGAACGTTTATGTCGCATATTTTGCGATTTCATAGGGGAATCAAAACCTTCCCGTTGACCTAGAATCATGAAATTTGGCAAAAGGCAAGGTCTCATAGCACATATATAGGAATAAATCCGAAAGTTACAAATTTGAAGTTATATAATTTAAAATTAATTATTTTGATATTACAAACTTACATTTTGTAGTTGGAATGTATGAAAGAACCTTATAGTCAACTACAAAGTTAAGTTTGTCTTTCAACGTCAGTTAGTATTTTTTTTTGGAGTCTTACTCGTACCTGTCCGGTTTTTTTTATAACTATTACTATGTCATAAGTCATACAATTAGTTTGATAGGTAACTTGTTTTATTAAAAGACTAAATAAATAGTGGCCATACATTATTATGGGCAGTGTTTAATCGAGCGAATATAAAATTAAACTACAAGTGTCAAAAATACTGAATATGACTTACAGAAATACTAAGTGTGCGAATACAAACATTGGCAATGGCTCACGTTATATTCAACATTTTGCATATATTTTACTTCAAGAAAGCTGAGTTATATTTTAATCGAGGTAACCTAACTGACAGAATTCAAATCTGCCCTGATAGAGCGTATCATTTAGCGTAGTTATAAAAAAAACGGCCGAGCGGCATTCGGACTCGCGCACTGAGGGTTCTGTACCACCACAAAATACAAAAAGTAGTGCAAAAAGACAAAATCACACCTAGGCGGTCACCATCCAAGTACCGACCGTGCCCAATGTTGCTTGGCGGTGAACAGAAATTGGCACAGACTTCACACTTGCCATTATTTATTATTTTACTTTAGAGTGTGTTCTATAATCATGCCAAGTTTGACGCTTGTACGTATTACCGTTTTTACATTAGAGCTAATACAAACATACGTTTTAAAAATACGTGTTATAATATGGGGACCTGTGTATTTTTACTTATTGACTTTATTATTATTTCTTAGTTAACGGCCTCTTATAGCAAATTTGACGGTTTTAAATCAATTTTATTCAGTTAAATTACAATATTTGAGATGGAAAAAAATACATGTCATAGATACATCTGTGTTTGAGTTTATGATTTGGTTCAAAACACGATAGAATAAACATTCCTCGATCCAAAAAAAATCTGAAACAATGTCGATTCCGTTTATTTTTTTCGTTTTATGCTCTAATGAAAGCTTGTAACAACATGGAAATTGCATGTGCTGAAAGGCAATTTTATTCAACATTTTTATATTTGGATAGAATTTTGATAGTGAATAGTTTCGTTTTTTAGTGAAATTAAAAGCGTAAAAAGGTGGCGAGAATTTGCGCGCACCGCGTTCAGTACCGCGCCAGGCGTCATCGAGGTCGAACCTATGTTCGTTTTTGTCATTGCACTCCCCCCGCGGGCGTCCTGACTCTTGGGTGGCAAGATACATCGTCGCTATAACTTGGCGGGGGCTGAGGGAGCGTTTTGTTGCCTACGCGACTCGGATAACTGGCCGTTAATACGCCGTAACATTACATATTCAGTAAACATTTCATCTGGCTATCAGCTACAGTTCGAAAGATACAGCCGTTAGGAGGGACTGACAGAAAAACAATGTAGGTATGCTTAGATACAATAAATATAGTCACAATCGTGCCAAAAAAAAACCGAACCAAAACTCGCGGCGTGCGCTACGAATTGCGCCGACTTTTTGATTGGTTACAAACCGCGATCCGAATACAACGCCGCGCGATGCCAGAGCTACGATGACAGCGTACAACTAACGTTAAACACTAAAGTTATATGATTATTTACGGGATATTTACCGTGGTATGGTTGTGTAAATAATCCCCGTAAATTCCCGTAAATAATCATATAACTTTAGTGAACAACCGTGATAGTTTAAAACAGTGTTATTGACGTTTAACACTATGCAAGCCACAGAAATACTGTCGGGAACGAGTGGATGCGAATAGCGAGACCGGGGAGAGTGGCATAAACAAAGGGAGGCCTATACCCAGCTGTGGGTCACTCAGGGATGATGATGATGAAGCCACATAACGTCTAAATTTAAGTAAATGTGGCATTTTGTAAACTATATAATTGATACAATGTATGTACAATGCTCAGACGTTTGGACGTTTTTTGACTATTTTCACTGAGAGATTGTGACACTTATAAGAATTTTGTCTAAATGTTTCAATGTTATACTTTATTTTTATAACTACACATCAAATAGCCACTAATAAATGGATTACTAAAGCTCAGTTATACTTAGGACCAATTCGTACTACTGACAGATGTTACCAGAAGCTTTATTATGGAAGTCTGTTCATGATTTTGATAGTGATCGCGGGCGATTTCGCTCGCGCGCATGGCGGAAATAATTTGGTGCGAGGGACAGTATGCGATCGCAATCTGACATGCATAAGGCCGCAGATACTGCCATGACGGTCTGAATTGCCCATATAGTTGGTTAATTTAATTTTCAAAGTTGTAAACCTCACTTTTCCTCCTCACTTTTGTAGTAACTCATCATCATCATGATCAGCCAGAAGACGTCCACTGCTGAACATAGGCCTCTCCCCCCTTTAACTTATACTCTAAATGACAGCCTGCCATCTGCATCCACTGAATACCCGCGTCTCTCGTAGTAACTACTTCGACATAATGATAAAACGAAAGTATTGAAAGAAATACAGTTTATATATTGTGAGATAAGAAGTAAAATAGGTCAAGTGTTTATTTATACACGGTTTACAAAGATCATCAATAACTTACCACTTCTTTTGGAACTTCTATTTCAATTTCTTCATACACTTCTAAATTTCCCTGGGCGTTATCACTGAAAACAATAAAATCAACAATGGCATAAACAAGAAAAGTGAATATCATCTAAAATAGGGCAGCTTTGTAAGAATGGCTTGTACAATTATCGGAAAAAATCTAGAGCAAGATGCAGAGTAGTGCATAATTATATGCACACAAACTACAATCTATCACTCATCATAATCACCATTTAACCTATCATGTTCCCACTGCTGGGACAGGCCTTCTCTCAGAGAGAGGATGGGCCCTAATCCACCAAGCTGGCCCAGCGCATGTTGGTGAATGGCATGTCTATGAACTTTTTTTGAGGTTCTTGGACATACCAGTTTCCTCACAATGTTTTCCGTTTGTTTGTTTTTGTTGATCAAACAAGTTTAATTAACATTTGCCATAATATAATGATCCGAAAGCTTCGTGGATCTGAAGGGGGTATACACTTTTGGAGTTTGGATTAAAGGAAGTCCTGTGAGGAGGCAAAAGTATATTTTGTTTGTTCCTCTTTTACACAGCAACAAAGCAATTGATGTGATTTTTGCATAGAGATAGTTGTAGGACCTGTGAATCCCAAAGAAACTCCCAAGCAGGTGAAAGTACAAGTTGCAGCTACTTATGAATAACTTTTACCCTGATATCATGGAAAAAAAAAATTGTACCATAGCAAAATGTCATTCGCACTCAACAAAATGTATGGATAGCTTATTTATATTTAGGTTGCGTTAAAAATAAAAGTTCGCGTTCAAAATACTATACGCAGTGATACAGTGAGTGTGTTTTGTCGGGACTTAGGTTCGAGGTAGAGTTCCAGTGATATCCGTAGCAAAAGACTAAGAAAGAGAGTAGATCGTTATGTCTGCACCTAACTTTTTAACTGTTCAACCAACCACCCGCATTTTTCAGTCTTCCCGTGAACATGGTGCACGTTACTGCGCCGAAATATCGGGAGCTCATTCCACAACCTTACCATGGTAAATATTCCGTAAATAACCATATAACTTTATTATATATTTGTATTTATTTATTATTTATATTTGTTTGAGATTGGGTTGGTCTCATAGTAAAAGTTGTTTAAAGTGATGAGTACTACAACCTCCTTTCAGCAGTGGCAGTACCAGCAGGCTGAGTAGGCTGGAGTCTAGGGCGGCAAATTCAGGGTATTTTTTTTTTGTGTTGCAAAAATTAAAAGATCCATATTTATATATTATTAGGACCACACAAACATAATCAGCGTCCAATTAGTACACGGTGAACGTACTGCGATCCCCAAGCCGCCTGCCAAGCGTGGGGATTATGGCAACACCACTCTCTATGAGGGAGGCCTTTGTTCAGCAGTGGACGTTTACAAGCTGATGATGATACATAATTAAACTTGCACCACTTAGATATTTTTTTCTAATGTGTAAGTAATTTGAAATAATAGCCTATGGCAAATGTGTAAACCCGCCATTGCCTTTCAGCTTAGTACCACTGTACATAATCCTCTATATATGTATATATATTTATAAAAAGTATTATTTATGAAATGAAACTTACCGAACTTTAAGGAACTTGAAACTGTGCTGAGGGTCATCATCAAGAATTTGAATAGCAGCGAGCCCATGCTGACCATCTTCCCGATACAAATACAGTCCATTCCCAATATCTACAGCATTCACATTATTGCCGTCAATCTGTAACACAACTTCCATTTCTCTATTGGCTTCATTTGCTTCCGGTTCAACCAATGCAGGCTCTGCTATGTTTTCTACTGGAGCCACTGCAACTTGGTTGTCTGGGGCCACTTCAGCCTGGTTGCCTGGGGGCACTTCAGCTTGGTTATCTTGGGCCACTTCTGCTTGGTTGTTTGGGGCCACTTCAGCTTCGTTGTACGGAGCCATTTCAGCATGGTTGCGTGGAGCCACTTCAGCTTGGTTGTGTAGGACCACTTCTGCTTGGTTGTTTGGGGCTACTTCAGCTTGGTTGTGTAAGGCCAATTCAGCTTCGTTGTTAGCCTTATCTTCTACCTCCATATTGTCATCTATTACAAGTTCATCACCATCAAAAGAGTTATCATCGCCGTCAAAAATGTCTACACCGCCCGACAGAATGTTAGCTGCTTCAATCTGCTTACCGATTTTGTAGCTGTCCAGCTCTTTCTTCCCAATTGGTGATAGATTAGATATGAGCTCGTCACCGTCCGCGACAGAGCGGTCGGCATCCGCAGAGGTGGACGCCAGCGATACATCTTTAATTGGCGTGATGTCAAAGGTAGAATCATTGATAGAAAAATATTTGGAAGAGTTTTCATTAGCTGACATGAAATCCTCGCTCGGCGGGGACGTGGTGTCGAACGTGGAGTCCCCGGAGCCCCCCGCTTCACCCCGCAACTGGCTCAGTCTATCCATTTCCACACTTCATCTGCAGACAACAAAAAAAATTACATTATTTCGACGTTGCGTGCACGCAAACGCGGCAAAAATTTCACCGACTCGCTCAGAAGAAAGCTAAGAAAACATTTGAAGTATTTTGAAGGTTGGACGATTAATTAACACCTAGGTCAGTATCAGTGAACAGAGAAACTTATAAAATAGGGAGATATTAAACTGAACTAAATGATAAGTACTGAGATGAGTCTGGGAGACTTTTCCGCATTGCAATAATATATAATTATGTACTAACCAGGTCAATATGAAAAACAAAAGTTTATCTAAAGACTTATTTTATAGCAAATGATTTGGCAATTTGTTCGTACAAGAAATAACTGTATTTTTCACAATTTTGGTACAAAACAACACAACACATCAAGGAATAAAGATGGACGCCAAATAATAGTGTTGCCGTGTTTATGTTTCAGTGCTGCCTTGCTTTCCCCGTTGACGAAAAGAAATATTACAAAAAAAGTCATATGTCAGTATGTACTTAGTAATGTCATTTTTTGACATTATTTAAAACACTTTAAAAGGGGTTTTTTTCAAGGACGTTTTATACCCTATACTACTTCCATGGGTTTTTTAATTGAACAATGCGAAAAATATGTTATCACAAGGATCTTAAATATACCTTGTGGCACAGATCTTGCCTTGTGGGATCATGTTTCGTCAGCGCCATCTATCGATAGTTGCAGAAATATATGTTCCTGTAGCTGTCAGAAGACCTCCCATTGCCAATCACCTTAGAATAACTGTAGTTATTCTAAGCCAATCACACAGAAACACAGAATATAGTGCGACCAGTTCTCTCTGCAGTTGAATGGGAGAGCCACGCCACAGAATTTTCTTATGGTGGTTTTCAGCCAAGTGCGTCTCGTCTGTTAGCACTATGACAGCTATATCCGCAGTAAAAAAAAATTTCTATAGTTTGACCAACTGCACAGATAAATTGGTTGGTTTGTACACAGACCATTGAATAAGCACAAACTCAGACTAACATAGAAGGAGTGCTAGTAAAATTTAGCATAAACGAATCAAATATGTTACATTTTTTACTCATAAGCCAAAATAGGGTATTTGACTACTTTTGGGAAACTATTGCACATTATTGTCTGATATAAAATAATGTATACTGCATTTATATTTTCTGGATATCAGTCGTATTTGCGATATAAATCGATGTTAAAGTTTGAATAAAAAAAGATCGCGCCAAAACGCAGACCTGTGTCATAGCTCCGATCACGTGACTAATTGACGTCACACAAAACAAAACAACTGCAGCCAGGCTGCAAAAGTTTGATGATTAATTAATTTCTAATAGAAGTAATGGTTTATAAATATTGTGTAGTGCCAAAATGTACAAATACTTCCATAAAGACACCCGAAAAAATATTTGTTCCTGTTCCAATGGACCCAAAACTCCCCATAACTCGAAAAAAGTGGTTGGAATCAATCTAAGGTTGGAACTAAGTAGCTCGTAGAGAACCCAAAAGTATTGGAGCTAATTCAAGTGTTTCTATGTGCGAAGATCATTTTGAGGTACATATTTGAGTCTATATATTTCTATTATAATTTGTGTTTTTATTGCATTACTATTTTATGTACTGTTACTTTCTTTTTAAACATTGTAAAGCTCGACATAACCTAACAAAATAGTGATATCCACTTACTACAACATACTTTTTGTACAACTTGATTGAATGTTTTGCTTGGAGAACAATTAAAAATTAATACTGACATTGTAGTTTTTACGTTTTGAGTTCTGCAGCGTAGAAACAATGACGTGGATTATTATTAAAGAAATATGCAACCATAAAAACATTAATTTTGGGTAAGTTACTGCTGTCTGCTTGCACAAAATGTTTCTCCATTCTTCTCACATTTAACCTCCGGACTGTTTTTGGTGAAAATTTCTGGATAAATCGCTCTCAAAATAGCTTTACAACATTAAATTCGCAAATATCAATACAAAATCTGTTTGTTTAGATTTGTGTGACGTCACTAGGGATGAAGCCAGTTACAGACCGTTTTCGATCACGTGATCAAATGTCGAAAATACAGTTATTTTAATCGCGTTTTTTACAAAAAATAAGCATATTTTTATCAAAAAATCAATGAAATATGCTTTTTCATTATGTCATGTTTATGGATGGCGTCAATAGGGTACTTGACTGTATTAAAAATATTATGCCAATTGACGCCATCCATAAACATGACATAATGAAAAAGCATATTTCATTGATTTTTTGGTAAAAATATGCTTATTTTTTGTAAAAAACGCAATTAAAATAACTGTATTTTCGACATTTGATCACGTGATCGAAAACGGTCTGTAACTGGCTTCATCCCTAGTGACGTCACACAAATCTAAACAAACAGATTTTGTATTGATATTTGCGAATTTAATGTTGTAAAGCTATTTTGAGAGCGATTTATCCAGAAATTTTCACCAAAAACAGTCCGGAGGTTAAATGTGAGAAGAATGGAGAAACATTTTGTGCAAGCAGACAGCAGTAACTTACCCAAAATTAATGTTTTTATGGTTGCATATTTCTTTAATAATAATCCACGTCATTGTTTCTACGCTGCAGAACTCAAAACGTAAAAACTACAATGTCAGTATTAATTTTTAATTGTTCTCCAAGCAAAACATTCAATCAAGTTGTACAAAAAGTATGTTGTAGTAAGTGGATATAACTATTTTGTTAGGTTATGTCGAGCTTTACAATGTTTAAAAAGAAAGTAACAGTACATAAAATAGTAATGCAATAAAAACACAAATTATAATAGAAATATATAGACTCAAATATGTACCTCAAAATGATCTTCGCACATAGAAACACTTGAATTAGCTCCAATACTTTTGGGTTCTCTACGAGCTACTTAGTTCCAACCTTAGATTGATTCCAACCACTTTTTTCGAGTTATGGGGAGTTTTGGGTCCATTGGAACAGGAACATTCTTTTTTCGGGTGTCTTTATGGAAGTATTTGTACATTTTGGCACTACACAATATTTATAAACCATTACTTCTATTACAAATTAATTAATCATCAAACTTTTGCAGCCTGGCTGCAGTTGTTTTGTTTTGTGTGACGTCAATTAGTCACGTGATCGGAGCTATGACGCAGGTCTGCGTTTTGGCGCGATATTTTTTTATTCAAACTTTAACATCGATTTATATCGCAAATACGACTGATATCCAGAAAATATAAATGCAGTATACATTATTTTATATCAGACAATAATGTGCAATAGTTTCCCAAAAGTAGTCAAATACCCTATTGGCATAATATTTTTAATACAGTCAAGTACCCTATTGTTTGAAAAGACGGGTGAGGCGATGGTGAGGATTTATCGAGCGATCGTTCGTCGATTTACACATGTACCATAGATAGAAGTAGGCACAAGATGGGTAAAAAAAAAAAACTTTGTTTCCAGTTTTTTTTTTCTTCTTCCCCGTGTTGGGGCTTTTGGCTCCGCGTGATTGACGCAGTTGCCACAACAACAAGTTTGTTTCCTGTTGGCAATAAAAAAAATGTGATGCCATTTTGAGTTTGACATTCTATTCTATTTCAGTTCTGTCATTTGATTTTTGAATCTTTTGAATAAAACTTTCCGTTATCAATAGCGACTACTTACATGTACGTACGTTACCTTAGCTTCGGTTATTTAAACTTATTTGGTTCTCGCTTCATAGATTGTGGGACATTTCTAAACACTTTTTGCCGTAAGGAGAGTTTGCTAAACTACTTGTATATAATGTGCTCTAAGGCTATACCTGGAAACATGGCACCCAAAACGGCGTCGCCAAAAGTGCAACGCAGCATCACAAAGCCAAAGGTGAGATCGGGGGATGATATCGCCTTTGGATTAATGACCGCCACCGCTATTAAAAAAACAATAATGAACAAGAAACCGTCAGAAAAGATTCCTCTTAAAAGTAAGTAACCAAACAATACACTGTTCTAATTAAGTACATTATGTATGAAATAGGTAAAAATAGAACAAATGCACCACCAAAGGTTTACATATAAGATCATTGTGCACCACTCACAATAGGTTCGTATTTGTTTTGTTGTGATTTATTTTTAAAATCAAAGAGTATGTTTATCAGTCTCATATTTCATCAAATTAAGTGTCTCTCCCTAATTTAAATCATCTAGTAGACCCACTAGTTAGACCAAGATACGGGCCTACATGTCTAATGACAACTTAAGAATGTGCCATCTTATTATGTACTTCAGTTCTTCCAGCTGTGCAAGCCTATCATCTTGCCAAATCATTTTTCTGTTGTACGTTGCCAGATGACTCTGAGGCCACCAAACCTCACCGATGTATACTGACGTGAGGTTTGGTGGCCTGCAGTTGCTTGGGGATACTTTGCAGCCCTTGGCCAGAAATAGCAAGGCGGCCGGGAACTTGGAGCTGCATACTTTTAAGAAGTTTTAGCAATGGTCGGCATTAAAAAAATAAGTATTTGAAAATTAAACACTTGTCATTATTACATTTTCCAGTGACTAATACAGCAGCAATAAAAAGACAAATGGCAAGCACTGCCCCAGTTCCGTCCACTTCTAAAGCTAAGCAAGTGGACAAGCCAAAAGCTAAGCAAGTGGACAAGCCGGCCCCATTGCCAAACAGCACAACTAAGAGTGTCAAGAAGCCGATGCCGTCTTGGAAGAGACGCCCATTGCCTGCCCACTCTGGAGTCCCAGTTCCAGAGAAAATGAAAAGGTTATTCAGAAACCAACTGCAAGATGAGAATGACAGCCTATGAAATGTTTTCTGATAACAGCTTCTTAAAAGAGGCCCATTTTTAAGTCAGGCAGAGACATTTAAATCAAAAACAAAATGTAGTAAGCACTGCATTTCTTTACCATGTTTAATGCATAATGTTAAATTTATAGTTCGTAAAATCTTTGGAACTATTCCTGTTTTATACAAACACTAGCAACACCCTATGCTTTCATCCGCTATCAAGCCACTACGAGTTAAGGTGCTCGCAGACGATGCTTAGTACAAGTAGCAAGTACAAGTTGCAAGTAGCCACTGCAACAATGCGTCGTCTGCAAGCATCTTAATACTGTGTGCAGTTGAAACTCTCCCTCCAACTTTTATACACACAACACTACACGGAGAAATTCAGAGACCATTAAGGTGGTACGTTTCACCATAGATAAACATGTTTCACCTATGGCGGGAAATTCAGTTTTTTTTGTCCTTGTAGCTAGGCCGAGTAATTATAGCAAACGATCATAATGTTTGCGCAAATTGATTATTATTCTTTACAAAATCATGTAAAGCTATTTATCTCTAATGCACATAATTACATTTGCCAACAATATTTTTTTTTGCTGTGTCAAGCAGTTTATTGACAAATGTAAGTTATATGGTGCGTTACTGATAAATAGCTGTACATGATAATGTAAAGAACAACCAACGATTTGCGCAAACACAGTGTCATTTTGTAATAATTACCCGGACTAGCTACAAGGACAAAAAACTGTTTGAAATTTGAATTTCCCACCATAGGGAAACGTACCACCTTAATAATTAATTTCAGTGCACAGTAAAAAATCGCAATGTCAAAAGTAAGACAAAATTACGTCGTATCCATAAAAAGCTCACGATGCAGGCACAGCTGCAGTTGTTTTATCTGGGTGCTGTAAAGAAATTGGCTGTGACTGAACTTAAAGTATTATCTGAAATTCTTGCTCTTTCATCTAAGAAAATAACAATTCTGACTGCTTATCGGCTGAAGAATAACCACTCCGCTGTCATACAATACATAATACCTAATAATCTAGATTTAGGTTAGATTATGTTTTTTCTTTTATTCCATTAACAAGCTAGGTCGGCCGGGAATCGAACCCGGTAGACGTTTGCTACCGCTACTTTACTTTGCTACTGAGCCAAACCGGACGTCGACCAATTACAGATATAAAGATGTGCCATATTAACTAAGTATGCACTGAAAAATTTATAATGCAGAACGATTTTGGTGCATACTGAAGTTTCCTTAGCAACAAATACAATGACTTGTCATTGTTATTGAACATGATGTAATGGATATTAATCTTACAGCCGCACTCAGAGACGTTACTTAAGCTAAGGAATACTTAAAATTGCTCTGTCTCGTTTTCATGTGTGGCAATTTCCATCAACGAGAAGTTGACAGAGCATTTTTAAGTACTATGCTACTGCAAAATTACCTGTTCTTAAGAGAAATAAGACTGCTGTGTGCATTATTTTGTTCAGTTTCTTTTTTAAATATAATATATATTATAGTATCTGTACTCGATGATTGGGTAGTATTGGTACCTCGAACCTACAAAAATAATGTATACAGGGTTACGCGGAAAGGGTGTATTACCCCAAAAAGGGTCCGTAGTTCCCATCATTATGAATAACTTTTGTTGGACCAACCCTTAAATCGCGAAAAAAATATCAGTTCTTAGTTCCATACATTTTGAGGGACATTAAGTATTGAGTATTTTACTTACACTTATGCATAAAAGCTCATAAGCTAATCTGTAATTTTTTTTACTTCTCTTTCATACGTGACCTTTTACGTCGGCGATTAATTTATATATATTTTATTGCATTGCCACAGAAGACATAATAGCACAGCATAGCATAGGTAAAATTTAATTTAATTTCTTGTATTCTTAATTAATAAACATTAAATTGAAAACTTGATTTTATAGCTTTAAAATTCCCATGTGTAATTTGCTTCACGTTCGCGTGATTTTTCGAGCAGCGCTAATTTGAGCCCGGGTAAAGAGTTAGCCGGGTAGGGAGGTCTCCCACTAGATGGACCGACGACATTGTGAGAGTCGCGGGTATCTAGTGGATGCAAAAGGCGGGCTGTCGTTCAATGTGGAGGTTAAAGGGGGAGGCCTATATTCAGCAGTGGACGTCTTCCGGCTGATGATGATGAAAGAGTTAGCCGCGAGGACCCTGATCTGGTGATGGAGCCATGAAGTGGGTAGTGGTCTCTTTAAATAAACGAAGTAAACCTCGAGTTTGGTCTCATTTCGAGTCGTATAAATTCTACTTGGTGACGGGGATATGATGATGGAGCCAGGAGGTGGATAAAATAACAAACGTTTCACCAATAGGATTCCCTGTGTCGGGATGCAATGGCAACACACACAAATTATTTTTAAGATATAAAATGCAAAGATCTTGTATATACCCTAAGTAACTTCCTTGATAAAATGACGTTAACGCTTCACGGTTGTTCACTAAAGTTATGTCAATAGTTGTCATTCCACAACCTTACCACGGTAAATAATCGTATCGTATAACTTTATAAAATTACTTGTATCCTTTTGAAAAATGCGCTTCAGTAATTTCTCAAGGTATTTTTTGTTGTTTTTATATTGAAGTACTTGAATAGTTAGGAAAAAAATGTTATTCCCATTTTTAATGGTCATTAAATATACAAAATAACAAAGCAAAAATTTGCTCGAATTTATCATTCAACCATCTGCCTGGCCGGGAATCGAACCCGGTAGACGTTTGCTACCGCTACTTTACTTTGCTACTGAGCCAAACCGGACGTCGATCCGAACATTGGAACTCTAATGGCTTAGTAGTGAACCGTTTGAACAAGTCCCACACATTATCTGATGATGAAGCCTGTAGGTGGAATTAGAACTTTTCAATAGCTAAGCGTGTAATTAATAGTTGTTTTAAACTCTAGCCCCCTTATAAACGTGGAGAACTCTTGGAATAGTTACGCCGTCTTTTGTTTTTTTGCTCTGAACTCGATAGAAAAAGACAAAAGACGGAGTAAATAACTATTTCAAGATTTCAAGGCTACTCCGCGTTTATTAGTAAGCAGGTAATTATTATAAAGTACCTACGTATTACCTTTATCATTATGAAGAAAAAAAAAAACAACAATCGCTTTGCTTGAGCAGTCTAGCTGGCTAGACTAGACATCACTCGATAAGGATCAGAGTGTTTGTTTAAAATTCTTCACACTCTAGCTTTGGCGCCAGGTTCTGATGTCATCCTGGATTAAAATTAAATGATCGAAAATAATTTATGACTTCAGTGTTCCTCTTAGTTTGGAGGTGGATTAGAAATAAGTATAATAGGCTATTCATTATCATACACCTAAGTACCTACGTATTATTTTGAACTGGCAGTATTTTATGATATACCTTAATAAAATAAAGGCGGCCAAGTGCGAGTGAGGCTCGCGCATTGAGGGTTCCGTACGACCACATATTTTTTTAATTTTTTTTATTTTATTTTTATTTTATAGCCTTTTTTGCTGGTCAAGTTTCTTGCTTCTCATCTTGCAATGATGTCAATTATCTATTTTACTGTAAGATTAATTAATTATAATATTTTTGTTATTAATATATTTTAGATGTCAGATTTTTATGATATTATTAATTAGTCATTGACATCGGCTCCGCTGTATTCCTTCCAGCTTGCCTTCCGGCATAGGCCTCTTCCTGGGACTTCCATTCATGCCTCTTTTGTGTTAATTGTTTCCAACAATTTTGTTGGAAACAATTTTTTTAAATTACTAATGTACAAAAAAGTACTGGAACAGACATCATGCCCAGGCGGTGACCCATCCAAGTACCGACCGCGCCTGACGTTGTTTAACTTTGGTGGTGTTTCGAAATTTGTCAACGACTCGACACTTGGCCAGTAATTATTACTTATTTGTAGTTTTACTTTGGAGTGTGAACTATAATCATTTACGTATTACCGTTTTTACATTAGAGCAAAAACAAAAATACGTATTTAAAGGGGTTTTTTTTGAGGAGTTTTCAGTAGTAGACCTTGTTGTAAGAGTCCCCCTGAGTTGTGAGAGACCCCCTGTTAGTTTTAACTTTTTGACTTTATTATTATTTCTTACATAACATTACATATTCTGTAAAAAAAATCAACTGGGCATCTATTACGGTTCGAAAAATACAGCCGTTAAAAGGTAGGACAAAATACAGACGGACAGACAGACAGCATATGCTTAGTAATAGGGTCCCGCGCGGTTCCCGTTCCCTTAGGGTACGGAACCCTAAAAAGGTGACTCCCGCTCAAAACATTAGGTTATAATATATCATTGACCCATAAGTAGGCACCTACACATTTCGTCCTCGTAATATCATTAGGTTTTCTAATGCATATAGAATCGATAAGGTAAGGTAATAAAATCTAAGATTGCTTTGTTGAAACAATTTTTCATTTTACCTACATTTTATTAAGTTAGTAATTTGCAGTTGTTGCACTACATTGTAAATTTTAAAAAGTTTTTTCTATGTGGTAGGTATAGGTATCTAATTTCAGGGTATTTTTCCCTTGATTCTAAAGCGGATCGGTCACCGCCAGCTAACCTAAGTTAGTTTAGATTAACTCGCATATTTGAGCCAGTTTTTCATACACGTGAAACTTAGTTTAGCTAGCGGTGGACGATCGGCTTAATTTCCGACTTTTTTTCCACCTCACTATCCTTGTAGTTGCCATAATACCAATTTAAAAAAAATTTGATACATATTTTTTCGCGTTTCGTAGAAGTTTTTAGAATGAGGAGTACAGTACTGTCAGTATCGGTCTGGCAAATATTTAACCATTCTGACTAACCGTAGCGTCAAGATTTGCTTTCAAAATCGAGTGCTCGAGACCACTCGATTGGATCGTCATTGGTGTATACTTAGTTACATTCTCCTTGTGTATAGCTTACCTTGTCGTCCAAAATTTCCTAAATTAGCGTAGGTAATTTGAGGCTTAAGAATCCAAGCAAGACCAAAGACTAAACAAAAGACATCACTGTGATCACAGCGATGTCCTATTGTTTAGTCGGCATTCTTACAAAAATACTTAGCTGGCCTGCCAAGCGTGTGGGATTATAGCAACCCCATGACCGATAGCAGGCTGTCGTTCAGTGTGGTGGTCTTCTTGCTGAAGATGATGATGTCTTAACTAGAATTATATTTCTACGATCAAAAGATTTTGTCCACCCCGTAGTCGTATAGCTTCTGCTTCAGGTCCGTAGCATCAAAGGGTTCCATAGTTGGGGCTTGTAGCTCGTAGATAGGTTTCGTAGGCCCGCAGTAGCTCAAAGTTTTCTTAGGGCTGCGATTCCCTAGCTACTATTCAGTTTCGAAGGGCCGCCCGTTGCTGGATCGTGATAGCTCGAAGCTCTAGCCTACACTAATGCTCTTAATCATAAAATCAAGACATAAAAAATGCAGTTTGTCAAGTTCTACAAAAAACTGTTCAATTACCCATTGGTCGTTGAACATAGATACCTATCTAGAAACAATCCTAATGCTCAAGCCCACTACCAGTTAGCAGCGTACCCAGCATGCTTGCGGCATTACCATGCTGAATGGCAATGCTATAACGTTGAGCCAGAAAAACGCAAGCGCTTTTTGGTCACACGCGACGCATAAACCATGCAGGCGCTCTGAAAGAATCAAGATTTATAAATCAAAACTTTGAATATGCGCATAGTGCCAAATGCGCAAAGGTTGCCTGGAAGAGATCGCTTTTAGCGATAAGGCCGCCACTTGTGGCACTAGCTCGTAAGTGTTTTCTATCGTGTTGTAATTTATATTTCTGGGGTACACAATAAAGAGTTTCTATCTATCTATCTATATCTATATATATCATATTTCGAGCAAAAAGGTCAGGAAGCTAGTTTTTTTAATATATTGACAGGGGTAAAGAGGGCGGGGCTTGCCACAGTTGCGAGCTTCGTGAAGTGCGCATACGCACGCGCTGCGGGCCGGTGCGCGGTGGTCGCGCGCATTTTTGGCGCGACGCATGATTTACTGCCGGCTAGCTCCGCCTGTCGCGGGTGATGAATGGCGCCGGGGATGTGATTGGAATGATGATGAGCAGAGGGACAGGTGATGAGCGGAGAGATAATATTTTAGTCCTAATGTTTATGTCCTGGTGGATGACTGGTAGAAAATGTTAGCATTAAGTCCTTCATTTCTATATTATTTGTACCTAAGTGTGCAATGTAGTAGGTAATATAAAATCTAATTACTATACATAATAAAAACTTTGGTTCTTCCAAGCTAAAACTGCGTAGGTAGGTAAGGTATTTACTACTTCACTTCACCATTTTGGTTCAGTTCCGATGAGATCGATGAAAATGCCTTATTATGGTATACATGACCTGAATCGACATCCAGGGTTGGCTCCAGATAAAGGAAATCACAGACACAACCATTGGCGGATCCTGGGGGGACATGGGGACCATGCCTCTCGCCAGAACACCTAGCGATTCCATACATTCGACTCAACTTTTCGATGTGATTCAGGTGCACCTTGTCTGAATGCCCCCCCCCCCCCCCCCAAATGAAATCCTGGATCCGCCCCTGGACACAACAGCACAGACACGAAATTTTGTGTACGCATGCCTTAATCATACTAATATTATAAGATATAAGATATTATATTGTTTGTTGGTTTGTTTGTTCTTCTTTCACGCAGCTACAAAACAACGGATCGACCTGATTTTTTGCCTGGGTAATATAGTTCAAGGGCCGGAGAGTGACATAGGCTTTTCATCATCATCATCACCATTTTTCATCACATACGCGGGCGAAACCGCGGCACGCAGTTAGTAATAAATAATTATATTATTCCGGACATTTTTGCACACACGGTCATCTGACCCCAAACTAAGCAAAGCTTGTGATATGGCTGCTAGAGATTGATATACATACAAATATATTTTTAAATACTTACTTAAATAAATATTAAAACCCAGATATAGAACAAACACAAATGTTCGTCACATGAATGTTTGTCCTAGGTGGGAATCGAACCCACGGGCTATCTATATACATATTATTATGATAGCCGGTTTTTACCGTGACGTGGTTGCTGCACTCAGGGTTGGGTCCTGACTAGGGAACTCCTCATTGGTTAGCAGCACAGACATGTAATGTTGTATACGCATTAAATTATGATAAAAAATTCTAAGTGGCACCATGACATAGCGGATTACATTTTCTTTGCTAAAGCTAAAAGCTTGAAAAATTATTTAATTTATTTATAATTTTTGCCAATTGTACCGTTCACAAAAAGTTTTTTTTTTGTTTAAATTAGAACGGCAAGAAATTTTTGTAATACTCATAATTGAAATTGTCACAATACTCATAATGCCTGGTAACCATAGATTCAGTGTACCTATACTGAATCTATGCTGGTAACAGAATAAACAGAATTTCCTTCTCATTTCCGTTCTATTTACTTCTCTTTCTGTGGTACCGTCACTAATAAAATTTATTCTAACACGTAAAAAAACAAAAGCTCTTCTATTCATAAAAAAAATATACTATTAGCTTAAATATTTAAGTACATACCTAATTTAATGGATAAATTCCTGTTTAACCGACTTCAAAAAAGGAGGAAGGTTCTCAATTCGGTCAGTATTAAAAAAAATATTTTTTTAATTCTTTTTTATGTATGTACGTCGACGACACCGGATCTGTAAACCAATTTGCGTGTTTCTTTTTTATCATGTAGAAGAAACTCTCGAGGTGGTCCCACAAAAACATCATTAATTAGGGCTCAGTAGTTTTAAAGCCAGCTGGAATAGAATAATATGGATAATTTGCTCGAGCTCGAGCGCCTACGAATTTCGCGATTAAAAATAACTATAAGCACAATACTTGTGTTTTGCCTTTTGTTCAGGCATTTGGTACGAGTCAAAACAAGGAGGTATGCATGGATGTGTACCTAATCGTAGGTATCTATAAATAAACTAGTAGTTCGCACCGAACAGAGTTAAAAAGGTGTTAAGAATTCCACTATCATAGGTTTCACTACAAATCTAAAAAAAAAAACTTTAAAAAACCGACTTCAAAAAGTTATTAAACGCAAACATTCATAAGCCACTACTAGAACAAAATAATATAATTTTTATGTCGGGCGGGCCGGAAGTGTTAACTAAATTAAATATTTTAATCTAAGTTTGTTAGTAAAATATAGTTCCCGACCGACTTCAAAATCCGTGTAAAAATATTTTGTTCCTTGTAATGGCATATTTATTTAGAATGTTAGCGTTTTGTAATTTTTTGAAGTCGGTTTTTTTAAACGATAATTTTTTATTCTTATATATTAGCTTATTTTATCGCGTAGGGATAGTTCGCGTTTGACCAACATGCGAGCGTAAAATACCTAACATAATTATGAAAAGACTTATAAAAGTATCTATAATATTTTTGCATATAAATTAAACTTGATTGTACAACCTATCTAGATTGTTATTAAGAATGTATAAAGACAATGGTGTCTATTCTGTCTTCTGTAGCAGGACTAAAACCACAGAACAGTAGGTACAGAAGGTCGGCTGTAAACATCGAACGTAAACAGGCGCACGCACGCAAAGACGCGCACTTACAGCGATCTCGGATCGCGAGTCGCGAGGGCACTACACGTAATTATAGTTTCGGGCGAAAATTCGCCCGATGAACATTATAGCTGCTTTGCGTACCTACCCTAGCGCTACGGCGAAGTAGGTAATTAAAATCAAGGTGTCGGAGCCGACTTTCTGTACTCTTTATATTCTGTGCAAAAACTTTAATTGTCCTTGTCCTTGCCTATTATATAATAATAATTACAAATTTTTCACGCACACAAAAAACTTGCAGCCACACCAATAAACTAAATAAAATAATCCAGATGCAAAAAAGGCGGGAAGGCAGTCTGCAGGGGTTGAGTCCTACTAAAGGCAATAATCATGATTATTTTATGCCTGATGCGTTCGCACTTCGCACCCACCGCGCCATATCTTACCATATCTTGTTTGTCTGATCTGAAAAGTCACACATTTTTTTTGTATTGGTTAAGTATACCTATTATTGGTAAGTACCTACTTAATAAAATAGTATGGCTGAGGATGGAGCACGTCGATCTAGATAGCGATACCCAGACTAGATTAAAAACATAACTAGACACTAAAAATATACATAGGTACTTACATACTTATGGCTATGGCCTTTGGCACGTTAAACTGCCGCGTGCCACAGTGGCACATTAAGGGCCAAGACTAGGGACGAAACAGAACTAGGATACAGGACGAAACGTGAATTTATACGACGAATTAGGACGAAACGAGGCTTTTTAATTCGAAAACGAATTTAAATGTTTTTAGGGCCGAAACTCTGGGGGACGATTCGTGCATAAATCCTGATAAGACCTCTCGATCAAACGAGCCCAAAAAAGACAACGGCGTGATGGCCCACTTCAGGCACTGAGCTATCCACCAAGAGGGTGTATTTTTATGGTTTACACTATGGGGGCTAAAGGTAATGTAGGTTACGCTGTAAACCATAAAAATTGTCTGTCGTACAGGCTTGGCGTTTGACCACAGCTCATCTGATGTTAAGTGACGGTGTGGCCGTAGCTCATTGTTGGGGTTGGAACCCACAGCCTGGGGCTTGGAATTTGAACGTACCAACCACTGAGCTTTCATCGCCAATGCCGGAGTAATGCCGGTGCCGGTGTCGGTGCCCTGGGGTAAAGCGACAGGAGCGTTCGCTCTACTATCTTAGAGTACTTAGTCTATCTTCCTTGCTACAGGTAAAAATATCTTAGACATCGCGCTTCGGAGCGCGGTCGGCGTGCCAGGCGGCGCAGCGGGCCACTCTTGCATTGTTTGTCGACAGCATAAAAGTTTGACGTGGAAATACTTTACATCCTGTATTAGCACATAGGCTTTTTATTCCGAAAAAAATAAATGATCGATTCCTGTAAGATAGTTTTCAGAAATAAAACGCGCCGAAAGACAATCTTGCTCTACCCTAAGAAGGACTAAAGCTGCCGACAGAAGTGTGTCAACTTAAAACTCAGTCTAAAAAGGGTCACATTAGCATGTCAATGCTAAAGAAGTTATACCTTCCAAAACTTACCATACCCCGGCTGGCTAATGCTGTATCTTCGAAATATCTCTATCTTCGAAGATTTCCCCCCATTATTACCACAGTAGCAGATTCACCTTGCTTACTATACGTGGAGCGAAATCTTTGGGTTTCTTGGAATGTTCTGAATAACTGTTCGATCTGATGCCAGAATCGCGGTTTTATCATCGCACTAGCCGCTACCACCTGAAAGTTCATCCACATAGTTATCATTAGATCTGTGGAAATCGCACACGGTGTGTTTTATGCGATCTTTTTTGCCTCACACCTGCAATTTGTGGAATGAGCTTCCTCCAATCCTCCTGCGGCATTTCCGAGTAGTTTCAAAAGGGCTGTTAATAGAGTCTTTAAGAGTCAGCAACTTATCTGTGATAGTGTTACTGGTATCCATAGGCGACGGTAATCCTGATCGCTTACCATCAGGCGACCCATTCGCTTGTTTGTCACCTATGGCTTAAAAAAAATAAAGTCAGTAGGTACAATTTTTAATTCACAATACGTTTTACGTTCTATAGTCGGAGTGACCGGCTTAATCTTACGTGAGTAATTCCCGTGTAATATAAATAAAACGTTTTATAGATTCAATATTTTTTTAAGTATATGCGAAAAGGTATTAAGACCGGCCCCGAGTAGGAAGGCTCTGTTGCCAGGGCAATATAATACCACGGTAAATATCCCGTAAATAATCATATAACTTTAATATAATACCGTATTGGCATCCTCTGAGCGCAGTAAGAACTTAAGAAAGAGGCTTGGGCGGGGTCAGAGGTCGGGCTTTGGACTATCCTAACCAAACGCGCGGGGGACAACGTTGTTATTATAGAGGAACAGCCCTGGATCTAAGAGATGTGTTAGTTAGGGTATCCAGAGGAACACCCCTGGGTTTCTTCGGAGATCCCGGAGCATTACGCCGGGCATCAAAACACTACTATCGAGTTTAGTGGATGCAATCCCACAAAACCTGGTTGCAGACGTTGCAGTCCGCAACCATACCATGTGTAGGATTTCCCGTAAAAAATACTTCGATTCGCAAAAAGCCACAGAACCTTACTAAACAGCTAAACAGCAACTAAAAAGCTAAACAAAACAAAAAAAAGTTCGAATAGCCAGTTACAAACCCTAGCAGGATTGATGCTTACTGTCTGACAAGCGACCACCTTACCTTTCTCGACACTCAATTGAAAATTATAAACGCTTATTTTTTTCAAGCCAGGAACTGTACCAATGACAAGTTATACAATAGAGATTACAAATTTAAACAATACTTTTCGATCGCTAATCAACGGGTTACCTTTATTATTTATTTTGGTTCTAATCAATGAACTATTATGACAACTAGCTACCTAATTAACATCATCTCACCGTAATGTTATCATCTATTGTTTCAGAGATATGTCCAATCGAGCGATGCAGCTTTAACCCTTTTGTGGACGATGTGATTTTTTGGTCAGTGGTGATTTCTAATGGGTCATATAGACCAGAAGGACACGCGTGGTAAAAAAAATGCATATTTTTATCATGCAATAAATTAACATACAAAATAAATAGCCACTTTATTCGCTACGTTTTGTCTTCAAACGTTTTGTTTTTTACAATGGGGGATAGAAAAGAGTACCTATAATTATATCATACTAATACTTATTACTTATCTATACTAATATTATAATGATAAAAGATTTGATTGTTTGTTTGCATTGAATAGGCTCCGAATCTACTGAACCGATTTGAAAAATTCTTTCACTGTTGGGAAGCTACACTATCCCGGGTGACGTGGGCTATAATCTATACCCGTGCGAAGCTGGGGCGGACCGCTAGTAATATTATAAATGCGAAAGTGTGTTTGTTTGTTCCTCTTTCACGCAGCAACAGGCAACGGATCAACCTGTTTTTTTGCATGGGTATAGTTCCAGGGCCGGAGAGTGACATAGGCTACTTTTCATCATCATCACCATTTTAAATCACTACGAGAGTGAAACCGCGGGGCGCAGCTATATAGTAAATTATAACTATCATCGCATAAATATTTTTATTGCGCATGTTTTTTTGTGCTTCTATCACGCACGCAGCAATAGAGTAACGATAGACATGTTTTTTTTGCATACAGATAGTTGGAGGGTCGTAATACAAATGAATATATATTTATTATACCGGAAAAATTCCTGAGGGAATAGGTGAAACCGCGGACTGCAGCTAGTACGTTACAAATGAACAGCGGAAACAATTGTTCCAGCAGATATGAGTAGGTATTTAGAGAGAGGAATTGGCGAGACGGCGGCCAATCGCAAGCCTACTATAACTTACTATAAAAAATATTATTAAGATTACCATACAATGTGAATACTCTCCCACCGGAGGCCTTACCGCAGATATACTTATATCACTTATGTTTTAAAAAGTTAGCAATTCTTAACCTGAAGAGTGGCGGAGGCGAAGAGTGGCAAGAGGTGGCGGAGGACCGAGATTTATGGAAGGAAATGGGGGAGACCTTTGCCCAGCAGTGGGACAGTAAAGTTAAAAAAAAAAAACTGAAGAGTAGGCAATGCACCGCCATCGCTTATAAATATAGTGTTACAGTTATGTATTGCGGTGATGACCACTTATCATGAGGTAGACCTGCTTGTTTGAACTCTATTTTATTTTAAAAAAGGCTCGAAAGAAGGACTTTTAAACGGATAAGTAAACTCATTCACAAACTTCTCGTATAGGTATTCAGCGCCGGCCCTAGGGCAGAACAAGACGAGTGGTTGCTCTAGGCACCAGATACCAAGGGGCGCCTAAATAGCAAAAGCGAAAAAACATTTTTGATGGTGCTTCGCGCCTCGGTCGTGTGCGGCGTGGTAATTGCGGCGGCGGCGCACACTTGCGTTGTTTGTAACCAGCATAAAGGTTTGATGTGGAAATAGTTTATGTCCTGGATTAGCACACAGGTGGGCTACTTTTTATCCCGGAAAAATGATCGATTCTTGTACAACAGTTTTCAGAAATGAAACACACCGAAAGACAATCTCGTTTTACCCTGATCAAAGGCTAGGATCGGCGCTGCATAGTATTCAGAGCTTTGGTTCCTAATAGAGGAAAATTTACTAGATCTACGCAAGCGTAAAATTCATAATCATCAGCCAGACGTCCACTGCTGTACATAGGCTTCCCCCTTTGACCTCCACACTGAACAAAAGCCTGCCTTGCATCACTGGATGCTCGCGACTAGCCGCGCCGTAAAACTGGGGATAATTTGCACTGAAATTCAACCGAGTTGTGCACTACAGGGTTAATTCGTACGTCGATGACGCGTTTGCTCATTGAAACCGCAGCGTTAAAGATGTGCATGTGTAGTATATAAACCGCCCGCACTGTGGCAGGAAGCATTAAGGTGTTCCAACAAGAATCATTCCTGTTTAAATATCAAATTAGTGAACCATGAAGTTTTTTACTATTAATGCAGTGATGGCCCTTCTGGCAGCAAACGGTAAGTCAATTATGGCATTTAAAAAAAAACTACGTCTGTATGAGTAACGTCCGTATGTCTGTCTACGTCTGTGTCTGTGTAATTCCGTATTTAATAAAACAAATAACATTAAATTTAAATTTAAAAAGTTGTGTTACCAATTGAGGTCATAATAAGTTGGATATCGAATTTTCAAAAACTTTTATATTGTGAAGTATTAATATTTATTCAAATAATAAAATTGACTAGCATTTGAAATTTAATATTTTGATCAATAAGCGGAAAAGCAACAACAAAAATAAAACAAGAAATGTGCAATAAAACTACTTATACTAACTATTTAATTCACTTTTATAATTAAAAAAGTTTAAAACTGTTGTTATCAACATAATTTTGATATTATACTAGTTATAAATACGCCTTTTTATTATAAGTTTATCTCAGCATCATTCAAAGAATCAGATTAATAAAAATTAACCCATACATAATTAAACTTAGATTAACTACTTACAAACCCATCATTTGAAAATATGCGGTAAACTTTTTTGTGATCAAACTCGGGAATGATAAAGAGGTGTGACCTATTAAAATCAACTTAAAAGTGTTGCTGCCACGCCTGTAATTCCATAACTACAAAGCTAGTTTCATAAACTTGAAAAAAAAAACTAGCTTACTAGCACCCACTCCGGCTTCGCACGGGTGTAATTTACGTGCGAAGCCGGGGCGCCAACCTTCCGTGAAAAATTATCCTGATGGTGAAAACCGCATCAAAATCCGTTGCGTGGTTTAGGAGGAGTTAGCGGTTATACAGACAGACAGACGCGGAAAGCGACTTTAATTTATATTATGTAGAGAAGTATAGCTTTAGTGTATAGGTACTCTATCAGTCTGGTCACTAAAACAATGTTTTTTTGTAACAGTTCATTCATACATAATTCAATTAAACGTATTTATGCAAATATAATAAAATTTAAATCAATACAGAAAAAACTTATTCATATACTCTAACAAATTTGAAATTAGTAGGTACCTATGTAAAGTTAATACCTACTCTAAAGATTTTCTATCGAAATCTAATTAAAACGTGTTTGATCTAAAATGCGCGAGGTTAGATAAAAAATACATAATTATAGTGGCAAATTTGTTCGTAAATAATGAATCTTAAATACCGTGCATCGATACCGTGGTGCATTTGTAATTTTATTGAGACATGCTAAAAACGCATCATCTTCCTTTCGTACTCGCGCGGCTCGCATAAACATCCGATGTAAACACAATCTGATTCACGGCATATTTTGACAGCAAGCACCTTACTTATATCAAAATCATGGACACGTTTTGAAACTGTCGCCTATTTGAAAATTCCATACAAGATGCCTGGAGACAAAAAGATATCAATTCCGTTACACCTACTTTTTATATACTACTAGCTGACCTGACAGACGTTGTCCTTTCTTAGAACTGTCAAACGCGCAATATTAAAATCGTCTGAAATTTCCCAATTTACTGCACAATTTTCTTAATTTTTCTATCCGTAAGAACGTTCAACAAGGTAGGTATTTGAAAACTTAAAAAAAAAGATGAATGCAATCGGTAAAGTCGTTCTCAAGTTATGGCGTGACCAAGGTAAATAGGGATTCATTTATATATATAGATAACTAAATCTGTGTATAAAGGTAAACTAACACTATATAGAAATTCAACTACAAATCGATGACTCATTCAATAGGTTGGTACATAAAAATTATAATTTACGAAAGTATTTTATTTACTAGTTAATGAGATGAATTTCTTCCCCATTACTATCAATCGCATCTAACAGCCCATTGCTATAGGAATATCTATTTGATGTCATTTTCTTCCGCCCCTAGTCAATCGCACCTATTCACATCCTGCTATCTTTATATCGTCGAACTGCCTAATTCTCTGCCGGCCTGCCTATCTAGTCTGGACCACCACTGCTATTGCCCAATATTAGACATTCCTATAATATGCACAAATTGCAGTTCGACCTCAAACGTAAGTTACGATAATCCGCACAAAGGTCGAACTTATTTGAAGTTTCAATTTTATTTAATGCATTTATCTATTGCGTTAATACGTGTATCGCAGGAATCCAATCAGTTGTCACGAACTAGTATGTGTATATCTATAATTTCAAAACTGCATCAGATAACTTTTTGCATGAGCAAGTGACATTTCAAATTAAGAATAATATCTAGCCTAAGTAACTGGTAAAATAATTATTCTAATTTTGATACGTTTAATAATGTGTCAATGTATATATTAATAATTATTTTAAGCATGCGTAATAATTAATCATATAATATTGGATTTGTTTGATTACACTAAGATCTAATTGAGTCTAACCCTTTTATGCATAGATGCTTGATTTAAAATAATAAAAAAAGTCTCGGTTTTACATGTGAATTTTATTATTTTAATGAACTAGCTTATTGACCGTAGTTTTAACCAAGATCAAGAGCAATTAAAATTAATTCTAGTAACTTCTAAATATTAACTTTAATCAGAACAATTGCAACTGACTTCAGCAGATCTGCGTGAAATTATGATGCTTTGACAGCACAGCACATTTAAACGAATATAAATTCAAATTAAAGGTGTCAAAATACTGAATGAAATGACTAACTGAAATACTGAGTGGTCGAAT
The DNA here is from genome assembly GCA_914767915.1 of Agriopis aurantiaria. Lineage (NCBI taxonomy): Eukaryota > Metazoa > Arthropoda > Insecta > Lepidoptera > Geometridae > Agriopis > Agriopis aurantiaria. The sequence continues at coordinate 3,561,867 of OU611991.1, read as the reverse complement.
ACAAATATTGAAAATGGCTCGTATTATATTCAACATTTTGCATATATGTATTTTATTTCAAGAATGCTGCGTTATTTAAAATCCTAATCGAGGTAGGTCAGGTGACAGAATTCGAATCCTGATAGAGGGGTACGTAAGGAATATTTTGCGTTGTTATAGAAAAAATAACCACGAAGGCTAAGGCGGAAGCTTCACTTCGCTCCCGCCTTAAGCTGCGTTTCCACCAGTGATGTGCGAGGAAAAAATCAACCAATAGGATCGCTTCATTCCGTCTCGCCTCACCTCCTATTGGTCGATTTTTAGGGTTCCCTACCTCAAAAGGAAAAACTGAACTCTTATAGGATCACTTTGTTGTCCGTCTGTCAAGACTTTTTTTCTCAGGAACGCGTAAAGGTATTAAGTTGAAATTTATATCAAATACCCAAAACTACGGTATCTTCGAGCTTTGAAAAAAATAAATTTGTAAATTAACGCGTTCAAAAGATATGACCGTTTATGTCGCATATTTTGCGATTTCACAGGGGAATTAAAACCTATAGGGTACTTCCCGTTGACCTAGAATCATCTCTAGGTCTCACAGCACATATAAAGCAAAAAATCGGAAAGTTGTTAATTTGAAGTTACATAATAATTATCATAAAAATATTGTTTTGCGATTACAACCTTACATTTTGTAGTTGGTATGTATGAAAGCAGCTTATTGTGCACTACAAAGTTAAGTCTTCAAATATTAATTTTTTTAATGTTTTTTTTTGTGGACTCGCTCTCTTTGGGTTTTATCCATCGGAACCCTCGGTGAGAGAGTCCTACTCGTACTTGTCCGGTTTTTTTCCTTGCGCACCGCTTATCACCGAGTGTCGCACATCTCTGGTGGAAACGCAGCCTTCTAACCTAACTGAAAGAATTTAGATCTACCCTGATATTACACGATTAAAGGCATTTCGCTCGAAAAAAAAAAAATATTATGTAACACTTATTTGCGCTTTTCTGCCTGTTTTTTTTTTAATTCATTCAAATATCTATGTTTTAAATGATGTCTACGATATCTTAATATACAGATTTCATAATTATGGAGGAAACCGCAAAAGTACATTTTACATTACAGCTATACTTTTAGAAAAATCTCAAAAACGCACGGCTGTGTGTAAGCGGTTTTGCTTCACTAAATGCGACTTTAATACAATATCTTAAGCCTTATGGTCATCTGTAGTAATAAGAGTTTCTTAAAAGCGGGAAAACCTCGCCTTAACTTTTTCCAACATACCGCCCAAGTAGATTACAAATTCTCATTTTAAGTCACCAAATTATTATTTACTCCCTCGATTAATAATAACTCCTTTGTACAGGCAAGTACAAATATACAATAAGTAACTGTCAGGCATTCTACTACTTGCATTGCAGTGTCAGTAATAATATTCCTATCAAGTTAACATGTCTATAAGGCTATAACATGAAAACTTTTAAAACAAATTAAATTCATTACTAGAGTGCTTTACATTTTTAAAAAGTCCGATGGCAAATAGCGGAACTTAAATTTCCATGCTGTAATTGTCAGATGTTGTTCTGTTTTTGGACGCTAGTGAGATGTTTATTAATTTGCCATCGTTAGAGAGCCTATGCGTACGTGTACGATGCCTAAGGTTGTTAAAAGTGCTGCTCGAGATATGATAATGATAGCGATTGATACACGATGCTGCGCTGCGTCTCGGACTTCTTTCATGTAAAACACTCTACAACCTAACATTTTATTAATGTGCTTTGCATAATTCATATTGCTAGAAATACGAGTTTAATAAAGTAAACACCCATCAAAACAAACCCATAACGTTGTGACAAGAATATTTCGACAACATTTTGTCAATGACATTTCGAGAACAATACCTTTGTCGGCCGCGGTCATTGAAGGGTTAAGTCACCACCGAATGCAATAAGGACTGCAATCACGTCCGTGACATCCTCCATTATTAAATTTAGATATTTAAATAACAAAATGATCCAAGTAAAGATACTAAAGAACATTATTTAAGGATCTCGTAACTCGAACATTTACGACACATAAAAGTTACGACTAAATATAGCAAACGAATTCTTTTGTGAGATTATGCATCGCTGCGCATAGTTAATTCGACGTTCTTGGCAAAAAAATTGATAGCCACTATGAAACTTGATTAGGACCCAAGACACAGCGAGAATACTAATGCGACCGGCGCTTATATTTATTACAGGATTTATTATTCATTATTGAAATATTCCTAAGCTCCACACGTACGCTTTAATAGGAACATCAATAAACTGGCCATTCAAAATGTTCAGACTAATTTATTGGGACTTTAATGCATGAATTGGCCAATGAAGTACGTTAATGTGATGTCATTTGGATGACACTTAATAGATTTAAGATTGATTTACTAATTAATCAATGCGATAAATAAATCTAGAAGCTCTTATAAGGTAACCAAAAAGTAACAAGATTGTTACTCTTTGGTTACCTAGTATGTAATCAGTCACGCACGTGACTGATTATATACTAGGTAAAGCTACCACATGTGATAGCCAGCTTTTGTTGATAACACATTACTAGTCCAAACTAGTCAATAATCGATTTTACAATCTGAACTTTTCCTGGAGTCCACACTAAAAATCTTTAAGCGACCAGGGGCCTTACGGACAACAGGTATTGCGGCACCAAACTAACGTTAGATCCGCTCAGTTGGAAAATCATGCGACCGCAAACCGTATCTGGGCGCGTTAACATTCACGTTCGCGTGATTTTCCAACTGAGCGGATCCAACCTTAGTTTGGTGCCGCAATAGCTGTTGTCCGTAAGGCCCCAGGATAAACAAACATCCTTCAATAGCCAAATATACCTTAAATGTTCTATTGCAATCGAAATGGTTGGCGGTCAAACGCAAGCCTATTATTAATAAATAAATAAAAAATGCCACGAAAGTTCTGCAATCTAGTTCAGCGGTCCTGGAGCCACGGCCAAATCCTTACGCGATCTGAAACTAACGTTAAAACAACGCAGTTCGGAAAATCACGCGAACGCGAACCTTAATGCGCCCAGATACGGTTTGCGGTCGCGCAACTTTTTTCATCACTTAAACTGGATTGTTAAAAACAGCTAGCCGTAAGGCCGGGTCATAAAGTCGGATCTACCAATACGAAGATCAAGCGCGAGGAAAGCAATACTAATGAAACAATATTTCGGAGCAGTTCAAATAAATAAATAAAAACTAATTAAATGTTTACTACCCACGGGTATAGTTCGGTTGCAGTAGGACCACGTTATCTGCAGCGCCTGCTTCTAAAATAGGTCATGATAAAAAATCATGGTAGAATTCCATCGAGATACAATACATATAGTCACAATCGTGCCCAAAAAAATACCGAACCAAAACTCGGCACACGCTAAGAATCGCGCAGACTTTTTGGTTAGTTACAAGGTAACCGCGATCCGACTAAAACGCCGCGCGATCCCAGAGGTACGATGATGACATAGCGGACAACTAACGTTGAAAACTATGCAAGTGACATAACGTCTAAATTGGAGTAAATGGGGCATTGTGAAGTATATAATTGATACAATGTAATGTATTTACCCTGCCAAATATTTAATTGCGGTGGGGAAATATGAGTAAAGAATTGTTGCATGTTACCCTTGTGTAGAATCAGAATCAGGAAACATTTATTGACCAACTGATACCATATTGACTTTACTTTATTGATTAATTGACAAATTGATAGCTCCTTGGTCCAGTTGGTAGTGAACCTGCCTTCTGAGCTTGGGGGCGTGGGTTTGATTGCCACCTAGGACAAACATTTGTGTTTGTTCTATATCTGGTTGTTAATATCTATTTAAGTATGTATTTAAAAACTATATATGTATGTATATCAGTCTCTGGCAGCCATATTACAAGCTTTGCTTAGTTTGGGGTCAGATGACCGTGTGTGCAAAAATGTCCCGAATATTTATTATTATTATAACCCCTTCACGACATAAGGCCATTCCCGTTATACCTAGGGTTATCATATCACAATTTGATAAGTCCGGAGAGAAAGCCTGATTTCCATTGAAAAATCCTGGGATTTTGTTGCAATTTGCGAATTTTCTCGCAAACGTAATATACAACTTACAACATGGTGGAAAAAAAATCAAAGTAATAAGTCTAGTATCATCGCAAAGTAAATACAATTTTACTGATTAAGTAGTTGAAGGTTTCATAGATTAATAATTTGTTGATTTTATTTGTGCAATTCACATGACCCGGGTACCCGGGTATGTCCTAAAACTGCGACCAGAACCACCGGAGGATGGGCAGCAGCGTCTTATTAGTACACGGTGAACGTACTGCGATCCCCAAGCCGCCTGCCAAGCGTGGGGATTGTATAATTCTGATTTCTGATTAATTTAATTTCATATTTTTAATTGTAATTTTTTATGGAACTTGTGTCTGATAATAAAAATTATTTGATTTGATTTGATTTGATTATGGCAACACCCCTCTCTACGAGGGAGGCCTTTGTTCAGCAGTGGACGTTTACAGGCTGATGATGATGATGACATGACATATGTAGATTTTTAAATTAGTCTGTATTAATAAAGAAGTTTTTTTTTTGTAACTTTGTTATAAAAAAGATCTGACAAATATACTCAATTTTATTGAAAATTCTAAAAATCCTAAAATGTTCTAAAATATCCGGCCGCAATCCTGAAAAGAGCGTAAAACACTGAGATCTGAGGACAAATCCTGAGATGTGGTAACCCTAGTTATACCTATCAGTGCGTGGCGAACTTTATAGTGATTGGGAATGTCCGATGCTATCCAGACTCTGATAGGAACGGAATCTTATGAAGATGAAGATCATAATTATGCCTGCTGTACTTGTAGTGACGCTAGCGGTCGGCTGGGGCTACAGAGCCTCGGATCAGAGGCGCTGGGCCGTGTTGCATCCGGCGTGTGGCGGTCGGCAGCAGTCGCCCATCGCTATCGCAGCTCGCCAGGCCATCCCCATCTCTATCCCAGCGATGGAGCTCATTGGCTACCAGAACCCGCTGCCTGGACCCCTTACGATCTCCAACAACGGACACTCAGGTAACGACAATACGATAATGAGATGGTGAATCCAAATTCGCAACAGCTCTCGTTCCTAAGCGACAAATAAATGCCTCTACTATATTAAGTACTTATATCAAAAGATTGATATAATACGTGGTCATTTTCGACAAACTGGACTAAGGGGCGTCCATTAATTACGCAAGATGATTTTGGCGATTTTTCGACCTCCCTACCCCCCTGGTGAGATGTCGTGAGATTTGGCTCGATTCCCTCTCCGCCCCATAATCTCACGTGAGATTTTTCTATTCTAAATGCGTTTTTTTTTAATGTAAATACGTTAATCTGTGTAATACGCTGTGTTGGATTTAGCCATATTTTAGAGGAGAAACATGTTTTACTTCATTTAACCCAGCTTCCAAAAAAATTACGGTTTCTTGCGAAAAAAAAATTACGTGACATTTGTCGAGTCCCCCTCACCCCACGTGCGATTGGGTGAGAGTCGGCTCTACCCCAAACATCTCACGTAATTAATCGACGCTCCCTTAACCGGAATTAGACTTAAAGCAACGCCTACTGCTTTGGTCATCCTATTCAGGGCAAAGGCCCGCCACTACTTTCTATGGGTTAAAACTGGAGTATAACTAAACGATAGACGACCCCATGACTGCATGTAATGCCAACCTATGTTAAAATAAAAATAAAAATAAATGTATTTATTGAGATTTAACACGGTCAAGCCAATTACATTAGTATCTCACAAATTAACCAAATTAAATTAATTTATTTATTAATTACATTTTTTTTTTAAATATTTTTTCAACCAGTACCCCTTCGAGCACATTCAATGGGCAACTAATAACAAATAGAGACGGCATATATTAATGACCGAATGATTGTCACACATTACGAAAATGTTTTTTTTCAACCGTTAACCTTATCCAAACACCCAGAATAAAACATGGAAATGTTATCATAACATTTTAGCGTCGAACAATCAGCATAACGTAAACTTGGGTCTTGACTACTCCTGACCTGACCCTTTCACTCCTGGCTAGAATACGTAGTGTATCCAAGTAATCGAATAACCCCAGAGTGCCCCTGCCTTACCACATACAAAACTATATTTCCAGTTGCTCTGACCATCCCCAAGTACAGTTCTGAGGAAGAGAAGAAAGGCTTCCGTCTACCATACATCTTCGGCGGTCCATTAGACAACGAATATGAGATCGAGGGCCTGCACTTCCACTGGGGAGATAAGAACAATCGCGGCTCAGAACACACTCTAAACGACATGCGGCTGCCTCTGGAGATGCACATCATCCACAGGAATAAGAAGTATAGAAGCCTGGCAGAAGCTCTGCAGCATCCTGACGGTCTGTGCGTCCTCGCTTTCTTCTACCAGGTAGAGTTGAAATCAACTTAATTATATAGAAGCACTATCGACAGAATCAGGTGAGTTGACATCAAAATAATTATCTAGAAGCACTATCGACAGAACCCCCTGATGTTTTCAGGCGGCGAGTTGATGAACGCAAAGCCGCACATAAGTTTGCGCAGGTCTATTTCGATAACAAAAACCGCCTTAAAAACGATTAAGGTCATCGTGTGTTTACCGCTCTAGCTTGGCCTAAATTCTTACACCCAACGGACTTCGAAATATTACTTAATATATCGAAAACGTTAATAAACTAAAATGTTGTCATTTTTATCTGTCACCAGCAGACCCGACAGACGTTGTCCTGTCCAATTTTAATAAAGTTTGATGCTAATTGTATTCATAAAAACAAAAAAAAAGGACAATTTTTCAATTTTACATTCCCTAAAAACCTTGTTCTATTACGAACATTTAAAAATAATGCCAAATCAGTCCAGCCCTCCGCTAGGAGTAATAGTGTTCCGTGGTCCAGCCGTTCTCAAGTGATAGGTACGCTTACCAACGAACAGCATTAAATTTTTATTTATATAATAATATACAGAAGACAGTCATTTAAATTTTTACAAAAATTATTTGGCGGATTATCCCAAAAACGAGTCGTGTAGGTAAGTAAAAGAGGCGTCAGCAGTAAACGACACAGGCTAAAAACATATTATCATTATGATTTTTAGGGATCCCAACCTCAAAGTATAAAACGGAACCCTTATAGGATCACTTTGTTGTCTGTCTGTCCGTCTGTCAAGACCCTTTTTCTCAAGAACGCGGTACGCAAAGGAGGTATCAAATTGAAATTTATATTAAACTAGCGACCCGCCCGCCCGGCTTCGCACGGGTATAATTTACGTGCGAAGCCGGGGCGGGTCGCTAGTTATTTATATAAACCTTCCGTGAAAATTTTTCTAACTGATGGTAAAAACCGCATCAAAATCCGTTGCGTGGTTAAGGAGGAGTTAGCGGCTAAACAGACAGACAGACGCGGGAAGCGACTTTAATTTATACTATGTAGAGAAGAGATACTCGGGGTCTAAGGTTTCTGTTAGCTGTAAAAAAAAAAAGTAAGTTAACGGGCTTCATAAATAAAACCTTTCAATCACTACTATTACACAATGAGTCGCACAGAAAATGTTTATAAACAACATTCAGTGTCAACAAACCATTATAAAAACATGTTCGTTGTTTGGTATAACACAGGCCGGCAGGCCCAAGCAATGCACTATCGCGTTACCTCAGATCAAACATACAAGGGTGACATGCCCTAGTTAAACTATCGTTAGTGTTCAAATGTCTCCATTTTCCATAAACTTTTTCACGTAAAAACTACGGCTCACTTAATAATTTTTTACGCACTTGAAACTTGTAGGCTACACCAATGAACTAATAAACCACATGCAAAAAAGGCGCCAAGGTAGACTGTTGGGTGATTTAGACTAAAGGTTTCAGGCCTGATTTAGGCCAGATGCGTTCGCACCCGCCACGCCTTACGATAACTCCCTTGTTTTTCTGGAGGGGAAATAGGGTATTTGACTACTTTTGGGAAACTATTGCACATTATTGTCTGATATAAAATAATGTATACTGCATTTATATTTTCTGGATATCAGTCGTATTTGCGATATAAATCGATGTTAAAGTTTGAATGAAAAAATATCGCGCCAAAACGCAGACCTGCGTCATAGCTCCGATCACGTGACTAATTGACGTCACACAAAACAAAACAACTGCAGCCAGGCTGCAAAAGTTTGATGATTAATTAATTTCTAATAGAAGTAATGGTTTATAAATATTGTGTAGTGCCAAAATGTACAAATACTTCCATAAAGACACCGGATAAAATATTTGTTCCTGTTCCAATGCACCCAAAACTCCCCAAAACTCGGAAAAAGTGGTTGGAACCAATCTAAGGTTGGAACTAAGTAGCTCGTAGAGAACCCAAAAGTATTGGAGCTAATTCAAGTGTTTCTATGTGCGAAGATCATTTTGAGGTACATATTTGAGTCTATATATTTCTATTATAATTTGTGTTTTTATTGCATTACTATTTTATGTACTGTTACTTTCTTTTTAAACATTGTAAAGACATAACCTAACAAAATAGTGATATCCACCTACTACAACATACTTTTTGTACAACTTGATTGAATGTTTTGCTTGGAGAACAATTAAAAATTAATACTGACATTGTAGTTTTTACGTTTTGAGTTCTGCAGCGTAGAAACAATGACGTGGATTATTATTAAAGAAATATGCAACCATAAAAACATTAATTTTGGGTAAGTTACTGCTGTCTGCTTGCACAAAATGTTTCTCCATTCTTCTCACATTTAACCTCCGGAATGTTTTTGGTGAAAATTTCTGGATAAATCGCTCTCAAAATAGCTTTACAACATTAAATTCGCAAATATCAATACAAAATCTGTTTGTTTAGATTTGTGTGACGTCACTAGGGATGAAGCCAGTTACAGACCGTTTTCGATCACGTGATCAAATGTCGAAAATACAGTTATTTTATTCGCGTTTTTTTAAAAAAATAAGCATATTTTTATCAAAAAATCAATGAAATATGCTTTTTCATTATGTCATGTTTATGGATGGCGTCAATTGGCATAATATTTTTAATACAGTCAAGTACCCTATTGTAGGTATACACTTCCATATTTTTTTCTGAGGATGTAAGAGACGATTGTTATCACAGGTGGTTGAATTCGACGCCAAGCTCTTAACACCTATTGCGAAGAACTTGTCAGCGGTCGAGAACTTCAACACCAGCATGCAGCTGCCGCACACATTCTCCCTGTCCTCGGTCCTCTCCGGGCTGGACACAGAGCGGTTCTACACCTACAAGGGCTCTCTGACCACACCGCCCTGCGCTGAGGCCGTCACATGGGTCGTCTTCTCAGACTATCTTCCAATATCAGTCTTCCAGGTAATTACGTAATTTTTTTTTATTGCAAAAAAAAAAAAACACATTCATGCCTTATTTTAGGGATCTAATTTACCTCCTTTTTAACCGACTTCTAAAATAAAGAGGTTTTTTCAATAATATTTTTTTACCGACGAAAGGAGGAGGTTCTCCATTCAACTGTTCCTTTTTTTGTATGTTTGTTACGCGATTTTTGATGTTCTTTTTTGTTTGGTAGCTCATACTTTAGAAGTGGTCCCATATAAATTTAGTCAAAATTGTTAAAGCGCATTATGAAAAAAATTACATATACCAAAAATATATACACAGATGACGTTTTGGTTTGTGGTTCGCTTTCAGCAAAAGTTTTGACGACGATTTTCAATCTCTGTTTTAACTGTAATAATGAATTTGAATTTGGACAATGTTAAATACGTATAGATGAAGATATCACAAAAGGTTTACCAATCAGATCATCATCATCATTTCAGTCATAGAACGTCCACTGCTGGACATAGGCCTCTCCGATCGATCTCTAAAAGGGCCGGTTGGAAGCGGCCTGCATCCAGCGTTTCCATGCGGTCTCTTTTCCTTAAAAAGACCACAAATTTAGATAGGACATTTAGAACCCATACAAAAATACCACCAGAACCATATCCTAAAGATTTGAAGGCCTATTATTTTAATGATATATAGAAACAAATATTTTCAACCCCCGACGCAAAAAAGAGGTGTTATAAGTTTAACAACGTTAGGTGTACCTGTGTGTGACAACTGGCATCATAACTCCCGCAAACGGCTGTCGATTACGTTTTTTTTTTGTTTGTTTGAAATATGGCTTGATCGATTGTCCTTAGCATTTAAGAAAAGTTTGTTCAGCTGTTTGAAGATTATCAGCTCTTTAATCGAGTTTTTTTTTCTATTTATACTTGTATATAAACACTTTTGTAACTTACCAGATGGACAACTTCCGCGGTCTCCTCTCCAACCTGAACTTGCCTCTGGTGGACAACTTCAGGCAGCTGCAGCCGCTGTTCGGACGGCGGGTCTTCGTCAGGATCACATCCAAGAACCCCAAGTTCAAGAAGACAAAGCTCCACTACTCCAAGTGGGACTGGGTCGGCCACAAGAAGGCCGAAAATGACGTCGTTGACTTCGACGAATAATCTACAATACTCAACGAGCTAACAGTATTTCGTTTTACGGGTAAAGCTAACTCTTCTATTGATACCAAATATTTGGCAATTTTTGATTTATAAGTCTGTGTGCAATATTGTATATTTGTGTGATAGTATTGATAAGTCTGTTATTAATCTACTTTGAATAATAAACGTACTAAACTTATTTGGTAATTTTATTATGGTATATTTAAGCCAATACATAGATAAGTATTAGACACAATTATATAAGTACATATATATTTGAGTTATTGGTTTATGCGTTGTAGTTTTCAGCTCCAAACATAGACTGAAATAAAAAAATGTTAATCATTATAATTAAAATTATATTTCGGTATACTTACAATAATATAAATAGCAATGGATATCTACATAAATGATTTAAATTATAATCTATATAGCATAATATATAGATTATATCTATTATTATATCTATATAGAATAATAGTTAGTTAGTTTTTTTTTTTTTTTTTTAATGTTTGGTAGTACCTAGTAGTTTTAGGTTCTATATATACATATATATATAACGAAATTAAGAATATTTATTTGATAGATACACCTACCTTTGGATTTGTTAGAATATCACAGCAAAGAACACAAATATAAATGCAAGAAAATTAGTAATATCACACCACACAATATATTCAATATTTTCCATACAGCACAAACTGTACAAACAACGCTTAAAAATAAGTCTAAAACTATTTGAAATATTTAGCTAACTTCAAAACAGAATCTGCCTACAAATTGCACATCAAGATCATAGTGTAATTGTACATCTTTTTTGTTGGTATTAAATCAATATTTTAAATTATGACCTAAAAGTTAAAAGTCTAAGTATAACACTAATAAAATTGGAATATGAAATTCTGCTAATATAATGCAATTTCTATTTACGGTTCCCGCTTGTCTGCAGCACCATCTCCAACAAAACATTAAATAGGCATGTGTCCTCATGTTTAATTTATTACAAATAACCGGCTTAGCGAGGAATATAACTAAATACATTACACATACTGAAAAAATAATTTAAATTGGCTGATAAATCTCTGAGATATGAGCGTTTAAAGTTTTAGGTGGGGATAGGGAGGGAATGCTCTATCCCTTTCTCACAACGCGTGTGTTAGTTTTGCATTTGTATGGCGTTCCTGAGCCGTGACTTCACGGCTCAGTATAGTGCGCTCTCTGTCTAGCATGAAATTTAAATGCTTATAACTCATTTATTTTTGAACTAATTTTAATTTTGTTTTCGTTGATGGGCTCTATTTATGATCAGATTTTTTATGAGGTAATAAAAACAATATTAGTCATCATGCCTAAGTGTAAAGCATTTTTTATCAGTGAAGATGATTATTGCACCTTTATATTATAAGAGCGCCACTAGCCTTGCGGATGCTGTTTTTATTCTATACCACTCAACTACATATTAAGGTGGTACGTTTCACATATGGCGGGAAATTCAAATTTCAAACAGTTTTCTTATCCTTATAGCTAGGCCGGGTAATTATTGTAAACGATCATGATATTTGCGCAAATTGATTATTATTCTTTACAAAATCATGTAAAGCTATTTATCTCTAATGCACATTATTGTTCACATTTGTCAATAAACTGTTTGAAACATCAAACAGTTTATTGACAAATATAAGTAATATGGTGCGTTACTGTTAAATAGCTGTACATGATAATGTAAAGAACAACCGACACTTTGCGCAAACCTGTTATTTTAAAATAATTAGCCGGCCTAGTTACTAGGACAAAAAACCGTTTGAAATTTGATGTTCCGCCATAGGTGAAACGTACCACCTTAACGGCCTCATATACCAAATTTGACGGTTTTAAATCAATTTTATTCAGTTAAATTACAATATTTGAGCTGGAAAAAAATACATATCACAGATACATCTGTGTTTGAGTTTATGATTTGGTTCAAAACAAGATAGAATAAACTTTCCTCGATCAAAAAAAAATCTGAAACAAAGTCGAGTTAGTTTATTTTTTTCGTTTTATGCTCTAATGAAAGCTCGTAACAACCTGGAAATTGCATGTACTGAAAGGCAATTTTTTTTTATTTTATTTGGATAGATATTTGATAGTGAATAGTTTCGTTTTTTAGTGGAATTAAAAGCGTAAAAAGGTCGCGAGAACTTGCGCGGCGCCAGGCGTCTTCGAGGTCGGACCTATGTTCGTTTTTGTCGTTGCACTCCCCCCGCGAGCGTCCTGATTCTTGCGTGGCAAAATACATCGTCGCTATAACTTGGCGGGGGCTGAGGGAGCGTGTTGTTGGCTACGCGACTCGGATAACCGGCCATTAACAAAATTATATCTATAACAGATTGATTTCAAGTTGAGGTGATACTACAAGACGTAATAAGAGACGCACTTTATTTTTTTCTTGATTTACATATGTATAAAAAATGCAAACTGCGTTAACATACATCACACAATGTATAATTATTGTCAGGTTGTAACAATGTAAAAAGTTCGATCATCCAGCAAACACTTCATTGAATCATAAAAAGAAATTGTATACCAATAGACTAAAGTAATATGGAGAGTGTTGTAGACTAAAGTAATATGGTCAAGCTTTTTTTGACATGATTGCATTAAATTAAACTATAATTTCAATCTCTTTAATTGGCCTAATTAGACGTAATTAATTTAGGCTAAACAAGTATTACCCCAAATAAGATTTGACCACCGACAAATTATCTGCAACTTTATTGTATGTTCAAGACTTATTAAACATAATTTATTTAAACAATTATCTATACTAATATTATAAAGAGGAAAGATTTGTATGTATATTTGTAACGAATTGGCTCAAAAAGCACTGGACCGATTTTAAAATTCTTTCACTATTTAAATGCTACATTATCACTATATACCCGTGCGAAGCCGGGGCGGGCCGCTAGTTGAATAATAAAACTCAACAATATTTTTAGTTATGATGCCTATAATACAATTTAAACATTATTACTACATAAATATACAAGATTAATACTCTGATAAACATTTTGAATAATTTATTCTTAAATAATGGATATTATTTGTAACTAAAATAATATGTTCCTTGCGGTGTACGCCTACTCATCTTTTTGCAATGTGTAATGGAATGTACGGTCAAACTGCATTGGTTAAGGATTGCACACGGAAAACAGACTTATAGCGCAGTAACAGTTAGTTTTGTACATTTGCCGGTATGAGGGGCATACAAACAACAATATCATGCGGTAATTAAGTTTTTAGCGTACCAAGTCTTCGGGGTTGAACATGCCCTGGAAATAAGAAAAACACATTGTAAATGGTGTTGTATGCAAAAGTAGGCCAGCTAGGGGAAGACCGTCGCAGCTTTATTTTTTTAGACTAGCAACCTTGCGCCGATGCTCAGGGCTAAGAAGCTTAGTCTGAACCAGGGATTCGTTGCCGATGAGCCTTTTCCTTTTTCCTTACGTTGCAAAAAATATATATATATTGGTTTGTGGTGAAGATCGTCTACATGCTATAGCTTACATTTCTATATGTGTGAATGAAAGTTATATTCAAGGTCAGTATAGAATAAGAAGAAGAATAAAATATATTTATTGCCAAAAAACAAAAACAACAACAAGTAGTAGTAGTAGTAGTAGTATAACAGTATTATGGTTTAATTCGTATCATAGATGTCGAATCTAGTATCATAGATGTCGCTATATAAAGAAGGCCTCCATATCATTTCGGTAGGAGGCAAAGCATAGGAGGTATATCGTTTTTATTTAGACTTGGGTTTGACCACCACCTCACCTGATGTTAAGCGATGATGTTATTTATTTATGGTGTTATGTATTTAAAATATGTATATATGTATGTATATCAGTCTCTGGCAGCCATATATCACAAGCTTTGTGCTTAGTTTGGGGTCAGAAGACCGTGTGTGCAAAAATGTCCTGAATATTTATTTTATTTATTTATGAAGCAGTCTACCATGAAGCACGCTAGTCTAAGAGAAACCAATGCCCTCCCATCTTGAAGACACCCAGATCGTAACTACCGGGGAACACTTATTCAAGCAGTGCATTCCACAGACTAGCAGTTCGCACAATAAAAGTGGAATCAAGGCGCTTCCTATAAGTTTTCGGAATATCAACCATGACGGCGTCACCTCTTCGTGCCCGATTTGGCGTTCACCACCATCACCATCAGCCATTAAATGCCCACTGCTGAACAAAGGCCTCCCTCTTAGAGAGGAGTGTTGCCATAATCCCCACGCTAGGCAGGCGGCTTTGGGATCGCAGTATGTATACTGATTTGATATATAGTATGTATACTGTGTACTAATAGGATGCTACTGCCCATCCTCCGGTGGTTTTGGTCGCAGTTTTAGGACATACCCGGGTCCGCTTTGGTCTTACGATAGAAAAATGGGCAGGAGAGATTTAGGTAATGCAGATCTGATGCACACTCTGAATGTATCTGATGCGAACTTTGCGCCGGTGTTAACGCTAAGTAGCTTAATCTGAATGGTCTTGGGATTCGTTGCTGATGAGCTTTTTGGCACTTTTTAGGGAAACCCTTGTTAGGGTTTTTACCCAAAGGGTATAAACGGGACCCTATTACTAAGCCTACGATGTCCGTCTGTCCTACCTATTAACGGCTATCTTTGGAACCGTAATAGATAGCCCGTTGGTCCAGTTGGTAGTGACCCTGCCTTCTGAGCTTGGGGGCGTGGGTTCGATTCCCACCTAGGACAAACATTTATGTGATGAACATTTGTGTTTGTTCTATATCTGGTTGTTAATATCTATTTAAGTATGTATTTAAAACTATATATGTATGTATATCAGTCTCTGGCAGCCATATCACAAGCTTTGCTTAGTTTGGGGTCAGATGACCGTGTGTGCAAAAATGTCCCGAATATTTATTATTATTATTATTATTAGATAGCCACTTGAAATTTTCACAGAATATGTAACGTTACGGCGGATTAACTAAAAATAATAAACAAGTCTAAAAGTAAAAACGAAAGTGTCCCCATACAAGAAACATATTTTTGTATTAGCTCTATTGTAATAACGATAATACGTAAAAGTATCAAACTTGGCACGATTATAGTATACAGTCTAAAGTATAACAACAAATAATAAATAATGTGTGAGTCGGTGACAAATTTCTGTTTATTACCAAGTTATAATTGTGTTATACTTGAGCACCTGTAGCAAACTGCGTAGCAATTACTCTGATTTTGGCGGGCGTTATAATAACTGGTAATTCGGTTACCATGGTAAGACTATTACTAACATTGGTGCACTCGTATCTACACATTTTGTGGTACCTAATTAATCTGTTGACATCTGGGCAATTTTTTGTTTTCTTTCGGCTTATTTGATTTAGCGTTTTTTTACTTATAGATAGGGACAAGACAACCCTGCATATTCGGGCTAAAGTAGGTATTTAAATCTTGTCCAGATCTCCAGTTGACATACTTTTTATTTCTTTTTGGTTAGTTAAGTTAGTTTTATATTTGATTGTTAGCATACCTTAGCACGACGTAAGATAGAGTCCTTGCTAGCATCATAGGGGTGGTCCTTGGAGGGGATCTCGAGCACGGCCGGGACGGGCGCGTGGTGTGCGTCAATAACATGCCGGATCAGCTCGGCAACGTTCTGGTTGATCAGGATGATGTCAATATCATCACGTTTGACGAAACGCTTGAAGCAGTCTTCAATCTCGCTCACTGGTGTGTCTGTAAGCAATACGTCAATACTTGCTAATAAAATATATTAAAATTCAAAAATTATTTATTGTTAGCTGGGTGCATCATTGTCATCATCACCATTTTTCAACACTACGCGGGTGAAACCGTGGGGCGCAGCTAGTCCATACATAAAAGCATCAACATCTACCTTTTTGGGCATAATTATGTACATATTAAAATAGGTATTGAGTATTTGAGATATGATAAGTTAATCAATTATACAATGGCATCGATTCTGATGTATGTACTCTACAGCTCTAAAATTGTTGCCATCCTTCTCTCACTTATTAAAATGAAAAGAGGCAGATAATTTTAGTTCTGTAGAGAGGTATGCCAGAATCGATGCCATTGGCATTTACTAAACTAAACCAAACACATCACACTAAACTAAACCAATCTGACAGGATTTACCAGGAAATTATCTGCCTCTCTTTTAATTTTAATATGTGAGAGAAGGATGGCAACTATTATAGAGCTGTCAAATTTAGTTTAGATTAGAGTACATCAGAATCGATGCCAATGTCTTACAATATTAAGGAAGTCAAGAGATTTTTGTTTGTTATGTTAGTAGAATTTTCAAAGTAATGGTTTTATTAATTTATTTTCAATAGTAATTATACCAAAATTATTTCAGTTGAATTCTTTGTCTAATAAATTTGATCTATAACCACGGGAGACAATAGTGCGATGATCCGCAAACTATTTTTTCTGCCACTTTTGACAAGGAACATGCACATCACACTACTTGCCGATCAACACACTACACAAGATCCTGGTTATATGAATGCACATTTAGAGGTTAGGTAGGGTTAGGGATGCTATCACCTAAATCGCCAATACCGGACAAAAACTTTCAAAACCCCGGAAATTTGTTTTTTCCCGGACTCCCCTGGAGTGAATGGGGCATGCGGTCGTCATCGATTTTGCAGCACCGAAGTTAACTTGTAGGCAGCTTACAATTACAAATGTTATTTAATAGTGCTAACAGACAAGACCGCCAGCCAACAGGTGGGAAAGAGAAATTTTTCTCTTTCTCTCCCGTTGGTTGGACGGCGGTCCGTCGACTAAGTGCGTCTCGTCTGGTTAGCACTATAACTCAGATTTGTTTTAATTTATTGCTTAGTTTCAATTGGGATTCTAATTCAATGTCAGGGTGATAAGACCTGCACTGCCATTCCGCTTGGGGTGTATTGTGCATTTGCCCCTACAAGGCTACACAGACCAGCCGAGCTCTTTAAAATAACGGAGCACAGGTTAAATAAATCAGGATTCCTTTGACACAAAAAATATCTAGGTTACACCCGGACATTATTTGAAAAATCTTTCTGGACGCTCTCCAGACTTCCTCTAAACTAGAACAAATCCAGGAATACCGGGCGGATGGCAGGCCTAGGTAGTCAATCAATAGCTCGAAGTCTATCGTAGATCACAACATCAATGGTTATGTTTGTACACTGCTAAATCTAATCTTCACTTAATGTACGCCACTGTCTCTTCAAGTCTTGGTTATTGCTCACCGCTTTACGCAGGTTATCACTCTACCCCGAGTGTGGGTATTATACACTGTCTGTCGAACAGCATTACACATATTTATGATGTTAAAGCTAAGTGCTACTTTTGTAACATGACTGAAACTTGCGGTGATACGTAATAACGATGATTTTATAGAAGAATTATATATTTTTTGATATTGTATAGATGATGAGTGTTAGTGGTACATACTTTTGTCGACAACCATGAAATTTGGGTGTCTGTTCTTGTTAATTTCACCAATCCCGCCAAGAAGAAAGCCTACGCATGTGTCCTGAAATCATAATAAGGCTTTTTTACGCATCTAGGCCGCGACAAAGGAAAAACACAAACATTTTATGCACTGAATATTAAACAATGTATTATCGATATCTTTTGATTACAAACCGAAAAACTTACCTCGTCTCCAATGACACTGATGAGTTTGCCTTTAACTGCTGCGTGAAGAGCCATTTTTCGAAGACTTTTCCTTGCTTTTTGTTATTTTTCAGAAATATGGACTATCACAAGGCTCGTCACCTGATCAATTTTTTTTCTAAAAGTTGGTATTGGTAATTTTGGTATTGGTTAGTTGGTAGCTCTGCGTCGAAACGTCAAAATTCATAGACCACAAAACAGTCTCTTCCATAGACCGACCACTTATTTTTTTGCAAGAATAGATATATATCTGTGATGTTGGCTTATCGTGCTTATTCTCTGGAACAAAATGAAAATGTAATGTCAATATCGTTGTCTATACTAGTTGAGATTTCAATGTCAATCTACTTCAATGCAATCAAAACAAGAAAAAGAAAAGAAACTCACGCGTCGCATGCAATGCAAAATGCAAACATTTTGAGAAACTAAGGAGTTAAAGATTTCATGTAAACTAAGTTATTTACTTTATTGTAAGCAAAAGTCAGTAATATAAAAATGTTGAACATCCAAAACTACGGAAGCAGTTCAGAGGCCGAGGATGATAGTGATACAGAAACCATCAAACAGCACAGCAATGAGAGTTTGTTGACTCATTTGAAACCTGTTGATCCCAGCTTATCTTTGGCAAAAAGCATGCAAATATGTGCTGCCCCGGTCGTAATGCCCACAGTAAGTAAATAAAGATACTCATAGGCAATAGGTTCACGCTTTTGTTAAGGATTGCATTATTCTTTTATCCGTTTCATGTAGTACCTACCAGATTTGGTAACTTTCATCTTCAGTCAGGCCTCTTTCTATTTTGTGATCGACCATGGCATACTCTATTCTTTTTCTTAGCAAGAGTTCTGAAAACAGCATGTGAATTAGTGGTGCCGACCGTCAAAATGCGAAATCGGTAGAATTCAACACTAAAAATTAAATTATTAAGTTTGATGAATCAGAGGATAGGAAACAAGGGCGTCTGGAATAATGGACTACATAAGGAAACTTCTAATCAAACCTTTGGAATCTGCGACTCGCTTCTGTCACAGAAAAGGTTTCCCGTTTGTCATAAAAAACCTTAACCTATTTTGGTTATATTACAGAAAGGTTTCCAGGTTTTGTTGTTCCAGTTATAAAAATGCATCTGACAGTGCCATAAATTATCATTCGAGAAAGCTGAACTAAAACAGTAAATTCTGATCACTTTTAGTAGCTTTTTGAACATAGAGCCTGTTGCAGACAACGCGTAGTAACATCGCGTGAGTACTGCAACGTGTTATCTACAACGAGCTACAACACTTTTTGCTTAGTGCCAGTGGCAGTGGAAGGTCTTAGTAGCACTCACTTTGATCGTTGTGTAAGTGAAGCTTCGTTTCCTTGCGTTACACCTTCAGCACCCTTGCCAGACTTGTGCGACGACCACTGCACATCGTTCGAACACCCGAGTTGTAGGTACTTGCAACATTTCATTCACTGGGCTGATTTTGGAGTGTTGTTTTTGCGCTGATAGTGCCAATGATGCCTAACTCTCAAAATGAGTAATGAGTGGACTATAGAAATATCATCTATAATTTATTTCTTTAAGTAAGCATAATTATTTGCAAGTCCATCTAAGGCGCGCGACGCGAGTCATTTGAACTAGTGCAATACACTACTTGCACTAGTTGTGTATGTCACCCCGCGAGTGAATATTTACGATTGAACACTGGCGCGAGTACTCGCGCAAGTACTTGCGCTAGCTACTGCGCATGATCTGCAACGGGGCTTAGATTTTTGCTTTTAGCCAATATATGCTACAGTAAAATATTGAAAGAAAATGTTTTCATTCAGTTTTTTTACAATGTTATTGCAGCTATCAGGCACATTCTCTGAGCGGCCGGACTGTAGTTTATTAGAATACAGGCATTGTGACGAAACTCAAATAATACTCTTGTTTTTTACAGAATAATGATGAAACTAGAGTATTAATACCTGCAAATCAAGAACTGATGCATAATCCAAAGTATGAAGAATTATATGCACCCACATTTGGTCCCGAGAACCCTTTTCAAACTCAGCAAATGAAGGCAAATAGAAATATACTCTCTGGCTTTGTTGAGAAAGCCCATATTAGTGATTTTCAGTTTGAGAACCAAAGAAGAACATTTACTAGTTATGGTTATGCTATGGACCCTTCAACCGATGAACAAGTGGCAGGAGACAATGTAGTTGGTAAGAAATATATATATAATTATCAATATAAAAAACCGACTACACCACATTTGTAAAATACACAATTTCGGTTTCTTTGATAACCATTTTATCATCCATGTAACCAAATTTTCTAGTTATTTTGATTTCTAAGCCAAACTACTCTACCGATTTTGATGAAATTTCTATGGGACCAATCTGAAAGTTTTCCTTTCCTTTCAATAAAAAAGAACCAAATCAGTTCATAAATAACAGAGTTCTGAGGTAACAAACATAAAAAAAAAAACAACCAAATTGAGAACCCCTTTTTTGAAGACGGTCAGAACATATGAATACTGAAAAAGATAAACATGAAGGCCGGGTAAAATACAAATGTATTTGATTAAATGAAAATACCTGAATGAGAAAATGAATGAGTTGTTATATGATTATTTACGGGATATTTACCGTGGTAAGGTTGTGGAATGAACTCCTGATATTTCGGCGCAGTTACATGCCCCATGTTCATGGGAAGACCGTTAATAATCATATAACTTTAGTGAACAACCGTAATAGTTTAAAACAGTGAATGAGTTGTAACGGTCTAACCATACATATACCATACTAGCTGTGCCCTGTGATTTCCATAAGGAACCATACATTTTTATGAAGCGCCCCGCGGTTTCACCCGCGTAGTGATGAAAAATCGTGATGATGATGATAAAAAGTATTCTATGTCCGTCTCCTGGTTCTAAGCTACCTCCCCACCAATTTTCAGCCAAATCGGTTCAGCCGTTCTTGAGTTATAAATAGTGTAACTAACCCGACTTTCATTTATCTATACTAATATTATAAAGAGGAAAGATTTGATTGTTTGTTTGTTTGTTTGCATTGAATAGGCTCCGAAAGTACTGAACCGATTTGAAAAATTCTTTCACTGTTGGGAAGCTACACTATCCCCGGGCGACAGGCTATAATCTATACCCGTGTGAAGCTGGGGCGAACCGCTAGTATAATTATATAGATATAGAAGATAAATTATCTGATGTTACTTTCAATGTTCCCTTTGAGAGAAGGCTTGTGTCCGAGCAGTGGGAAAATGATAAGCTGATTATGATGGTGATGAAATATAATAATATCTGATAATCTCATTTACAGTGTCGGCAATGGTAGCAGCACCAGAAGAAGCTGAAGGCAAGTCTGTGTTTGAAACGATCAAAAAGAGGCCCTTAGACAAGAAAAAACGGCATAAAAACGACAATCCTGAAGATGTAACTGGTTTTCTAGGACCTTGGGGCGGCTATGAGGGTGAACGAAGGTAAAATGTAATGATAATCAGAAAATACTTTCAAGAGGCCTATGTCGAGCAGAGGACTATGATAGGCATCAGCCTAACGTACTCCACTCATATCAATGTTGATAAAAAAATATTTGAAACTGTGTGTGTGCTTTTTTAACTCCCGACGCCAAAAGAGGGGTGTTATAAGTTTAACGTGTATGTAATTACGTATCTGTGTGTCTGTATGTGGCATCGCAACTCCCAAACGACAACCAATTTTGATTTACTTATTAGGGTTCGTCCCCATAGGATAAAAACGGGACCTTATTACTAAGCCTACGATGTCCGTCTGTCGGTCTGTCCTACCTATTAACGGTTATATATTTCGAACCGTAATAGATAGCTAACTGAAATTTTCACAGAATATGAAATATTACGGCAGATTATACTAAGAAATAATAAAAAAGTATAAAAGTTAAAACGAAATAAACGGCTTCCATACAACAAACGTATTTTTGTATTAGCTCTAATGTAAAAACGCTAATACGTACAAGCGTCAAATTTGCTTTGATTATAGCACACACTCTAAAGTATAACAACAAATAGTAATTAATGGCCAAGTGCAAGTCGGTGACAAGTTTCTGTTCATTACCAAGTTATAACTGGTAATTTCGTTATTGAATTTTGTGGTGGTACGGCACCCTCAGTGCGCGAGCCTGACTCGCACTTGGCCGAGTTTTTAAAGGTGAGTTGATTGAGATGCTATGTTTCAAGAAAATCTGTTGAGCCATTTGAAGATTATCAATCTTTTATTGAGGGTTTTAGAAATGTTAAATTTATATTTGTGTTTATTTGACACTAGCTGCGCCCCGCGGTTTTACCCGCGTAGTGACGAAATATGGTGACGATGATGATGAAAAGTAGCCTATGTCACTCTCTGGCTCTTGAACTATATCCATGCAAAAAATCAGGTCGATCCGTTGTTCCGTTGCAGCGTGAAAGAGGAACAAACATCCATACATCTGTACATACAAACTTTCGCGTTTATAATATTAGTAGGATAGGTTCAGCCATTTCTTTCCTCGTATAAACCTCGTGGAAATTGACGGTAACCTCTTTCCAATCTGTGACTGCTTTGGTCTACCATCCGTCTTTCCTTCTGAACCATCTCCACTTGAGTCTAAAAAAACATAACAAAGCAGAAAGATGAAAGAAACACCCGCTGCGTTTCTATAATGTACAATACACCCCAAACAGGATGTCAATGCAGGACTTATCACCTCTCGAATAAGAATATTACACCCGCTGGGAAGACCTACAGCTCGCTGGTCAGATATAATTGTTAAGGCGGCCGGAAACTAGACGAGACTGACAAAGGAATAAAAAAAAAAATGAAGGGCTTAAAAACCTATACTCAGTAGTGGGTGGGAAATGATGATGTGTTTTTTATATTCCAGGATAATAAAACCTGAAGGTGAAGAAGCGAAAGAACTGGAAGAAATATTAGCAAAGAGACAGAAGAAGGGCAAAATTGAAGACGACAAACCTTTGGAAGAAAAATCAATATTGCACAGTGAGTTTCCTTTACTGACAACTATTTCTGTATGCTTCCAACCGGCCCTTTTGGAGATCGATGGAGGAGGCCTATGTCCAGCAGTGGAGGTCCTACGACTGAAATGATGATTTCCGTATGTACAACAGGCCTATTTGCATCTCTTCAACATTAAATTAAAATTAATGTTTAAAGAATACATACCTTTAAGTATAAACAATGTACAAACAAAATCTCTGGCGTTTTTAAAAAACTTTATAAGATATTTGTTGTGGCTGATAATGTTGTTCCAATAAGTAACTAAAAAGTCGTCATCATCATCATTTCAGCCTATAGTTTTCCAACTGCTGGGACACAGGCCTTCTCTCAGAGAGAGGATGGGCCCTAATTCACCATGCTGGCCCAGTGCATGTTAGTGAATGTCACGTGTCTTTGAACTTTGAGGTTCTTGGACAAACCGGTTCTCTAAAATAGTGATATTATTAGAATAGTACAACAGTTATGTATGTATAACCGAGTATAGTTACGTAAAGGTAGACTTCCGTGTATCACGGCCGATCGCAGCCGCGCGCGTCGGACACGCGTGTCTAATAGTGCTAACAGACGTGTGGATTTAGTTGATGGACCGCCGTCTGACCAACGGTGGAAAAAGATAAATTTTTCTTTCTCTCCCGTTGGTTGGACGGCGGTCCGTCAACCAAGTCCGTCTCGTCTGTTAGCACTATAACGCGCGCGGCTGATGCGCCATACATTTTCATAGTGCGAGTATTGACGCACCAGCCGCGCGTGTTGGACGTGCGCAGGTGCGATCGACCGCAAATACCGCGATGCACGATAGTCTACCTTTGTATGGTACATTACTGCAGCGGCCTTAAATTCCAATTTAGGTGGAAGCGAGTTATTTAGTAAATATAAACATTAAACACTACTAAGAAAAATTTGTTGCGTGTTCTAGTTGACAAAGAGACGGACTACCAAGGCCGGTCGTGGATAGAGGCGCCTCGCAGTGAGACACAGCTGCGCAGCGACACGCCGCCCGACCGATGCTTCCTGCCCAAGGTATGATATATCTATGTTTTAAACGTTTCTCGGGTCTTCTCGAGCATTAATTTATTCAGGTAAAAATTGGTACCTTTCGCTCGACGTTTCGACCATATTACAATGGCCGTGTCACGAGCTGACTGAAAACTGCGGGTGAGTATAGCGGATGTTTTGTTCTTCTACCTTCACTTGATCTTGAAAAATCGCAGTAGGTATATTAAACCGGCCAACTGCGAGTCGGGCTCGCGCATTGATGGTTTCGTACCACAACAAAATTCAATAAGGTTGTCCAAGTAACCGAATTACCAGTTATAACGCCTTCCAAAATTTGTAGGAGTAATGCTACGTAGTTTGCTACAGGCGCTCGAGTACAATAACTTGGTAATAAACAGAAATTTGTCACCGACTCCTCACACTTGGCCATTATTTATTTATTTGTTGTTATACTTTAGAGTGTGTACTACAATCGTGCCAAGTTTGACGCTTGTACGTATTATCGTTTTTACATTAGAGCGGCGCATAACCCACTTCTACAAAAATACGTTATTTTTTTAACGTATTTTTGTAGAAGTGGGTTATGCGCTTTAACTCGAAAAATTTATAGTTCCTGTTACGATATTGGGTGAAACAGCTAGTCAAAAATGTTTATAGCACTATAGATCTAATATTACCAATAAATATGTGCTAGTATTGTGAACGGATGTTCAAATGAATTATCATTTGCAAAAATCAACTATATTGCTATAGAAATACCGGTATACCATGTGGAGTGATTTACCAAATGCGCAAGTGTGAGTAATGTGTAACCATGTTGTTATGTTTCAGTCGCACGTGCACACGTGGCGCGGGCACACGAAGGGCGTGGCAGCGGTGCGCTGGTTCCCTTCCACTGCTCATCTCATGCTCTCCGCTGGCATGGACTGTCGGGTTAAGGTACGTTCCGACACGAGCGGAGCTTAGCCTAGCCTAGCCTCGCCTAGCCTAGCCTCACCTTCCCTCATCTCACCTCATCTCACCTCATCTCACCTCACCTGCTAGCCTAGACTCGCCTAGCCTCACCTAGCCTCGCCTATCCCCACCTAGCCTCGCATCGCCTAGCCCCACCTAGCCTCGCCTCGCCTAGTCTCACCTTCCCTCATCTCACCTATCCTCACCTGCTAGTTTAAATTCGCCTCTCCTCATCTCGCCTCACCTAGCTTAGACTCGCCTTTCCTCGCCTTCCCTTATCTCGCTTTGCCTTTTCTCATCTCGCCTCGCCCTCGCCTTCCCTCATCTCGCCTTGCCTTCTCTCATCTCGCCTCGCCCACTGAATCTATCTTCATTACAGAAATAATCATTTAACTTGATATCATCGTTTGTAATGTTACATATCTCAACATGTGTATGTTATATATCTCAATGATTATATTGTTACAGATCTTAATGTTTGTAATGTTACATATCTCAACATTTGTCTTAAGATCTCTGTGTGATGTGATGTGATGTGATGTGATGTGATGTGATGTGTATATAATGTTAAAGAGCTCAACGTTTGTATTGTTACATATTATATCAACATTAAATTTGTAATGTTAATGATCTCAACCTTTGTAATATTACAAATTTCAAAGTTAATATTACAGATATCGATGTTAGCAATAATACAAATAACAAAGTTAATGTTACAGATCTCAATGTATGTAATATTACAGATCTTAATGTTAATGTTACAGACTGCAACACTTGTAATGTTGCAGATCTGGGAGGTGTACGGTGACCGACGCTGCGTTAGGACATACTTCGGCCACCGACAAGCTGTGCGTGACGTCAATTTCAACAATTGTGGCAAACAATTTGTTTCTGCAGGTAACTTTTCAAACAATAGCTGCACACTCTTTATCTTGAAAAAAAAAACTCTAGTTATTTTTAATTTGTAAATGAAATTCTAGTGTAATTCCGCTTCTACGTCGTTTCGAGTTAATCTTGCTATAAATTTAACAAATATTTTTAAAATTAATATCATTAGTACAAATTGTTAAAACGAATTTTTTGTTACAGATTTAATTACAATTTGTTTCAGATTAGGTAAATTTTACTCTTTTATGTAAATTAATGTTTATGTCAGGTTATGTTTAAATTAGCATCACAAATATCTATAGAGAAAAATAGTTTGTCCCAAAATCTTTATTGTACTCGAAACGACGTAGAAGCGGAATTACACTAGAAATTCATTTACAAATTAAAAATGGTCTTCCGCAAAGTAACGCTGGATTCAATCAACTATCCAGTTATTTTGTCTTGTTGGTGTTATTTCGTTGTTCCGCCACGCTGCTGCACTCTAGCAGCAAATGCGTGGCCGTTTCTTCGACTTCCATGCACCCTGTATATAGAGGACTGTCTGTAACCCCAGTTTTGAAAAGGTGTTTGTTTAAAAAGCCTCGTTCTGTGACGATACCAATAATTTGCCGGAACTTGTCTACTGCGAGCAGTGGCCTAGCTAGTTAAGCAAAGGTCCTGGGCCCCGATTCTACTAAACAAATTGTTTTTAAATTGTAATTGTGTGATTTTAATTGTTAAATAATTTTATTATAGAAACTGACGTGGTTTTCACACATTTTATTTATATTACACGGGAATTACTCACGTTAGATTAAGCCGGTCACTCCGACTATAGTTTCAACTGCATTAGGCAGTCTTTTTCAAGGTGAATGCGCGCGCACGGCTGCGTCTCGCTACAGCAGACGCGTCGTCGAGACGCAGCCGCGCGCGCGCATTCACCTTGAAAAAGACTGCCTAATGCGGTTGAAACTATAGTCGGAGTGACCGGCTTAATCTAACGTGAGTAATTCCCGTGTAATATAAATAAAATGTGTTAAATAATTGCCTCAAAATTTACAGTTTTAAATATTTTTTATACTAGAAAAATACAACCACCTAATATTATAAATTAGTATTAACAAAAAAAAAAACTAAATTTTGAGGCAATTATTTAAAAATTTAAATCGCAACAATTACAACTTTAAAACAATTTGTTTAGTAGAATCGGGGGGCTGGTGTAAAAAGATTGGGGGACCCAAACTGGGGGGATCTAAACTGGTTAGGTTTTATAAAAAAAAAAATTATTATTACTATATGAATACTATAGAGGTGCAAAAGCTACTTATAACATGGTTAAATTTTTTTGGTTAAAATCTTCATGAGCGTGGATTCAATGTCCTTTACTCGTAATATTAAACAGTTTACTTTGTCTTAATAGCGTCAAACAAGTCATAGTCACAGTCAGAGTCAAGCTAAGTAAGTCACGGTCAAGTCGAACTTATGCCCCTGTAAAGTGGTGGAGACTTTACAAGAGGCTCCTATGGAGTTTTGGAAACAACACGAAAAGACACGTTTCACCTCGTTATATCACTGACCCACACTCGAGCACGTTTACGAGCACTTAATGAATAATAATTCACCATTTAGTACAGATTAACACTCGAAAATACACAAGTTTAGGAAAATAATCCAACGAGCCGACATGTTTTTTTTCACGTTGGCGCCAAAACTCCACTTATAACATGTATATGTATGAGTTGCCATGATTAAAGTCGTGTTACAACCTTTTATATTTATATTGTATGTATCTTTTAATAATGTAATTCATCATCAACATCATCAGCCAGAAGACGTCCACTGCTGAACATAGGCCTCCCCCTTTAACCTCCACACTGAACGACAGCCTGCCTTTTGCATCCACTGGATGCCAGCGACTCTTGCTATGTCGTCGGTCCATCTAGTGGGAGGCCTACCTACGCTGCGTCTTCCGGTTCGTGGTCTCCACTCAAGAACCTTTCTTCCCCATCGGTTATCGGTTCTCCGAGCGATGTGGCCTGCCCATTGCCACTTCAACTTGCAAATTTTAACAGCTATGTCGGTGACTTTGGTTCTTTGGCGAATATCCACGTTTCGGATTCTATCGCGCAAAGAAACTCCGAGCATAGCTCTCTCCATTGCCCGCAATAATGCAATAATGTAATTAAAAATATGTAATTAGTGTAAGCAAGCAGCAAGCAGTGTAAGTGTAGTGTGTTATGTAATGTGTGTGTGTATGTATATATGTATGTAATATGTTATTGTTTTGCGTTTTGTATAAAGTATAACCCACGTCCGTGTAAATCTCCAGCGTACGACCGCTACATAAAGCTGTGGGACACGGAGACGGGCGCCTGCATCTCCCGGTTCACGTCCCGCAAGGTCCCGTACTGCGCTAAGTTCAACCCGGAAGAAGACAAGCAGCATCTCTTCGTCGCAGGCACGTCCGATAAGAAGATTATATGCGTGAGTAGCTACCTTTTAGGGTTCCGTACCCAAAGGGTAAAAACGGGACCCTATTTCTAAGTATACTATGTCTGTCTGTCCGTTGTCCTACCTATTAACGGCTGTATATGTATGATGTCTAGATGTACCTTATAACTTACAGACGTGTAAATTCTAAAATTTATGAATAAAGAATCTGTATCTGTATTTTTCGAACCGTAATAGATAGCCAGTTTTTTTTTACAGAATATGTTGTTACGATTGAATAATTAAGAAAAAAAAAAAGTAAAAACGAAATGGGGGTACCCGATTCGCACTTGGCCGGTTTATTTACAAGCATTTATTTAACTTGACCGGTTAGTAGGTATGTATGTATGTATGTGTGGGACAAATTTTGAACTGAATTTTAGGCCAGTTATCCTCAATCTATTAAGCTGAAATTTGGCATACTACTCATATAAGATCGGTCATAATGCAATTTTATGGTACCATCGAGCTGATCTAATGATGGAGACAGAAGGTGGCCATAGGAACTCCTAAATGAAACGACGTAACCCTGTCGAGTTTGGGTTAGTTTTTCCCAAGCACTTTGGTCCTAGATGGTTTCCGGGGCCCTGATGATGGAGCCAAAGGGAGGTCATAGGAACTACTGAACGAAACGACGTAACCTCATCGAGTTTGTGCTCATTGGATTTGTCTTCCCAAGCAAATTACGTCTCATAAAATTCAATATGGCGCACGCTCCAAGATGGCGGACAACATTTTCTCATCTACCGTCATTATATGTGTAAATGAAAGAGTTTGCTGAGAAGAATACGAAAAAAAACAAAACTTGTTTTTAAAAAGTAATAAATAATAATAATAATAAATATGTTGGGACATTTTTTGCACACACGGTCATCTGACCCCAAACTATGCAAAGCTTGTGATATGGCTGCCAGAGACTGATATACATACATATTGTATAGTTTTAAATACATACTTAAATAGATATTAACAACCAAATATAGAACAAACACAAATGTTAATCACATAAATGTTTGTCCTAGGTGGGAATCAAACCCACACCCACACCCCCAAGCTCAGAAGGTAGGTTCACTACTGTTATATCTTTAGATTGCCTTAGGTGTCAGGATAGTTAATTAGTAAACACAACACTTCAGGAACTCACTATATATTTTATAAAGGATTAAATCTATTACAGAGATATTACAGTATACCATTCAGTTAGGGCGCACAGAGCAAAGAGAGCAAATAAGTGAACGTTATAAACTTACTAGCTGAATCCCGCTACTTCGTACGCGTAGAGCTCGGCCTTCGGCCTCACTACTATAAACCTATATGCTATAAACCTCACGGAGCCCGAGACCTTTCCAACGAATGCAAACCCGTGGAAATCGGTTCGTGCGTTCTGGAGTTATAGCGTCAGGAAGGAAAACCCGACTTATTTTTATATAGTAGATGAGTGAACCATATTGTGGATATACCACAACTACCAACTGGACCAACGGGCTAAAGTATTTTCAAATAATAATTTTATTTATGCTTTAAACGGCAAAAAGGTAATCATTCAAAGGTGATGATGGTAAATACTTAACCTCATGCAGCCCAGCTGCATGTTGGTAACTACTTACCATCATGCAGCCCGGCTGCATGAGGTTAAGTATTTACCATCATCACCTTTGAATGAATACCTTTTTGCTATCATAACATACACTAGCACTGTGCTAGTATAGCACTGGGATAACGAAGGGGGATGGCTTCGTTATCCCATTGCTAGTATCTTTTTGTACCGGTGCATCCATATGGGTAATATCTTGGTAATATGGATGCACCGGTAGAACGTAGACCGTATCATCGCATAACATCAGGCAAATTGGCGGTCAAACGCAAGCCTATTACTAAATAAAATATATAAAAACCTGATGTTATTTTCCAGTGGGACATCCGTAGCGGTGAGATAGTGCAGGAGTACGACCGGCATCTCGGAGCAGTCAACACAATCACGTTTGTGGACGAAAACAGGAGATTTGTCACCACTTCAGACGACAAGAGCTTGAGGGTTTGGGAATGGTAAGTGAACAATGTCTAATTTTATAACTGTCTCTCAGCCTGACTATGGATCCCACATGGTGGGACAGCCTTCCTTATACTGGGTTACGCGGAAAGAGTATACTAAACCGAAAGGGGTCTATAGTACCCATAATTATATACAAGTTTTCATCGTCATCATTCATCATCATTTCAGCCATAGGACGTCCACTGCTGGACATAGGCCTCTCCCATCGATCTCCAAAAGGGCCGGTTGGAAGCGGCCTGCATCCAGCGTTTCCCTGCGGTCTCTTTTAGGTCGTCTGTCCATCTTGTGATTGTCCATCCTACGCTGCGCTCACCGGTCCGTGGTCTCCATTCCAGAACCTTTCGGCCCCATCGGCCAACTGTGTGTGATATGTGGCCTGCCCACTGCCACTTCAACTTGCTAATCCGGTGGACTATGTCGGTGACTTTCGTTTACAAGTTTTACTAGGGAGCAACTCTGACATCCAATGACGATATAACCACTTGACTACACATCATTTACCCCGCTGTAAGCCAAAGTTACACATTTTCAGCTTAATGTTTTTCGAGCGGGCCAATCCTAGGCGCGAATTGAATGAATGACTTGAGTCTCCTATCACAAGCATTGAGTCTTCCAATCACAAGCGTTGAGTCTCTAATCGCAAGCGTTGAGTCTCTAATCGCAAGCGTTGAGTCTCTAATCGCAAGCGTTGAGTCTCTAATCGCAAGCGTTGAGTCTCTAATCGCAAGCGTTGAGTCTCTAATCGCAAGCGTTGAGTCTCTAATCGCAAGCGTTGAGTCTCTAATCGCAAGCGTTGAGTCTCTAATCGCAAGCGTTGAGTCTCTAATCGCAAGCGTTGAGTCTCTAATCGCAAGCGTTGAGTCTCTAATCGCAAGCGTTGAGTCTCTAATCGCAAGCGTTGAGTCTCTAATCGCAAGCGTTGAGTCTCTAATCGCAAGCGTTGAGTCTCTAATCGCAAGCGTTGAGTCTCTAATCGCAAGCGTTGAGTCTCTAATCGCAAGCGTTGAGTCTCTAATCGCAAGCGTTGAGTCTCTAATCGCAAGCGTTGAGTCTCTAATCGCAAGCGTTGAGTCTCTAATCGCAAGCGTTGAGTCTCTAATCGCAAGCGTTGAGTCTCTAATCGCAAGCGTTGAGTCTCTAATCGCAAGCGTTGAGTCTCTAATCGCAAGCGTTGAGTCTCTAATCGCAAGCGTTGAGTCTCTAATCGCAAGCGTTGAGTCTCTAATCGCAAGCGTTGAGTCTCTAATCGCAAGCGTTGAGTCTCTAATCGCAAGCGTTGAGTCTCTAATCGCAAGCGTTGAGTCTCTAATCGCAAGCGTTGAGTCTCTAATCGCAAGCGTTGAGTCTCTAATCGCAAGCGTTGAGTCTCTAATCGCAAGCGTTGAGTCTCTAATCGCAAGCGTTGAGTCTCTAATCGCAAGCGTTGAGTCTCTAATCGCAAGCGTTGAGTCTCTAATCGCAAGCGTTGAGTCTCTAATCGCAAGCGTTGAGTCTCTAATCGCAAGCGTTGAGTCTCTAATCGCAAGCGTTGAGTCTCTAATCGCAAGCGTTGAGTCTCTAATCGCAAGCGTTGAGTCTCTAATCGCAAGCGTTGAGTCTCTAATCGCAAGCGTTGAGTCTCTAATCGCAAGCGTTGAGTCTCTAATCGCAAGCGTTGAGTCTCTAATCGCAAGCGTTGAGTCTCTAATCGCAAGCGTTGAGTCTCTAATCGCAAGCGTTGAGTCTCTAATCGCAAGCGTTGAGTCTCTAATCGCAAGCGTTGAGTCTACAATCACAAGCGCCATACGATTCCCCCCTCCGCGACCGACGTGGCTTACATCTTGCACAAGCAAATTATGACTCGTGCGCGATCAAGTGATTAGATTAGATTTGCTGACATCGTAAAAAAACATCTGTTCCATAGAAAACGGTAATTGCCACTTGTCTAGACAAAATGTTTGGAACTGCTGATATTTTTTTTGCGATTTTGGTTCCATAGTAAAAGTTGTTTATAATGAGTGTAACGGACCGCTTTCGGCTTAGTACACCGTTTCCGCGTATCCCTGTATATTGCTGTACGGGCTTGTAACTGCATAAGCAGTGTAAGTACTTATTTATGAAGAACTTTGATAAGTTCAAAGATGTATCAGATTCACCCACATGCACTGGGTCAGCATGGTGGGTTAGGGCCCATCCTCTCTCTCTGAGAGAAAACCTGAGTCCCAGCATGTTCCCACGAACATGATAAGCTGATAATAGGTATGCATGTTTTTTAGTTTTTAGGGTTCCATACCTCAAAGGGAAAAAAAGAACTCGGGATGACTGCTATCTGTCTGTCTGTCAATACTAGGGAATCAAAATCTATAGGGTACTTCTCGTTGACCTAGAATAATGAAACTGGCAAGAGGTCTCACAGCACATATAAAGGAAAAAATTTAAAGTTGTTAATTTCAAATTATACCACATAAAAAAAAAATTACAAACATACATTTTGTAGTTGCTATGTATGGGAGCAACTGTTTGCCAACTACAAAGTTCTTTCCATCAATATTTCAACCTTATTAACAGTTTTTCGTCGAGACTTGGTACCTGGGATGTATCAAAGATTATATGTATGAACTATCTACATACATATTTATTAAGTTTGTACGGAACCCTCGGGGTACGGTGTCCTACTCACACTTGTACGGTTTTTTAATAACTGTAATATAATTTTATCATTTCCCAGGGACATTCCAGTAGATATGAAGTACATAGCAGACCCGTCGATGCACTCCCTCCCCGCGGTGACCGCTGCACCCAATGGCAAGTGGCTCGCTTGCCAGTCCATGGACAACAAGGTCATAGTATTCAGCGCACTGAACAGGTTCAAAATGAACCGCAAGAAGACGTTCACTGGACACATGGTGGCTGGGTACGCTTGCTCCGTCGACTTCTCACCCGATATGAGGTATGGATTTCTTTTTTGTGTTATTTCAGGCAGGACAGTACAAAGAAAACAATTTTTTTTGTTTAAATTAGAACGGCTGTCAAGGCATTTTTGTATGAAATTTGTTGTAGCCAGTTGCAGCCATATAAACGAAACGTCGTCATTCGAAATCAGTTAGCAACTGTGACGCGGAGCTCGACGCGTTGACCTAAATAAGAATGTTCAATCAAGGTTCACTCATATGCCTGGTAACAGATTTTCCTTATAATTTCCGTTCTGTTTACTTCTCTTTTCTGTGGGACAGAAAAGAGAAGAGGGAGAGGGTCTTTTCTGTGTGGTAGGTAATGCAGATATTTTTTTTGTTAGTTTCATGGTTTCAAAGGTAAATGCGAATTAACTGTGCATCCTCTAGTGGGTGAAGCCGGTGGGTGGACGGGTCGTGACCCTGCAGATCGAAACCAAGCCAATTAAAAGCTAACCTATTGCTAATAATTTAAAAAAAAAAAACCCGGACGGATGGACGGACAAACAGACAATGTAGGCTTAGTAATAGGGTCCCGTTTTTATCCTAAAAACTAAGTACGGAACGCTTACACATTTTTCACTAAGAAACTTGCAGCGACACTAATTAACTAACTAATAGGCTACATGCAAAAAAAAAAAAATGTATGTAACGAAACACGACACGAATATAACGTAACGAATAAAAACGAGCTCCATTAATAGAAATGCGCGAGTGAACAAGAGCAGAAAAAATTATCTAATTTTGGTCAAAGTAGATATGAATGTATTTTTTTTATAAAAGGTACCAAAAAAAATACCCATCATGTTGTGCTTATATGATGTCTAGTATCAACCTAGTTTTAGTGAAAGTCTAAGACTATGCTTGCCTCATCAATAGTACATTGTTACCCTAGGGGTGAAAGTAACTTATTTAGTCCCGAGACGGGGTTTGGCGCCCGAGCGTAGCGAGGGTGCTAATAGTTCGAGGGCACTAAATAAGTCTTTAACCCCGTGGTAAACACTGTGCTTTTCATTACGAATAAAAGGAAACTAAAAAGGTTTTCCACCACTGCTTTCTTTAGCCTCTTCTCTTATGAAATCAGGCGTTAAATCCATATTGGAATCAGTTATAATCAGTTTTGTTATACGGAAGTATGAACAAAACTCTAAAATGAAGATCGGATTCCCGCCATTTTTTTTTTGGAGCATCCTGACACTGGCAAATGCACGAGAAGTGCGGGACCATAATTCTCTGAGGAGAAAAAAAAAAGTTGGAACATGGTTCAATACAAATGTGAAAATAGAACTAGTTTTTGTTTTTTTATTTGAATGTCTGTCATTTGTCAACTGTCACTGTCAGTTGAAAGTGATTCTCCCTAGGGCTGTAATGTATTACTTTCAACTCGCTCCTCAGGCAACTTCAGACTTACTTTCTGAGTATGAGTAATGAAAAATATATTTAAAGGGCAGATACGACCGAACATATTCCGAAAAGAGTGTTATTTTCTGGCCGAGTTGGTAGGTTTATTGTCATTGCAGCCATGATTCTAGGGTAACTTCACAATGCCTCTCAGCAGTGCTCTATTGTCTGAAACATGAGTTGACCCCGTGATACTCCTCGCTTTATCGCTGGCAAGAAACAGAATCAATACAATACAAAACTCTTTATTAAACTCTTTTTTTTTTTTTTTTTAAATCAAATCTGCTGTCTCTTTAGGTTCTTCTATTCGTTGTAAAGGAGCTTGCTGGGCCAGTCCATCGAACGCAGCGTCCCATTGCTCCGCTGGCACGCCAATAGATTCCAGGAAATCAGTTCGCACGGGTTCACTGCATTTACTCTTACGCCTTTAGGAGCCAGTTCCTGTGCTATTGCTTTCGTCAAGTGATCCATTGCAGCTTTAGAAGTCAAATAGGAGAAGCTTTCGTCTGCTGTCACGCCTATACCAGCGATACTGGATACGTTGACGATGTTGCCCCTGGTCTGCAGGAGGTGCTACCACTTAACGTGTTTTATATGTATAGTAAAAAAAGACAAAGCCTGTTTTTGCAAAATTATTGATATATTTATTTTGATACTAGCAACGCGCCCCAGCTTCACACGGGTGTAAGTCTTATTTTTTTACACCTTGGCTTACATGATTGGAGTTTTAGTAAGGGTCCCATTTAATAACCATAATATAGCCTATGTCACCCGGGGATAGTGTAGCTTCCGAACAGTGAAATAATTTTTCAAATCTGTTCAGTAGTTTCGGAGCCTATTCAATGCAAACAAACAAACAAACTATCAAATCTTTCCTCTTTATAATATTAGTATAGATTAGTCCAATCCAGTTTGCGAACACATGATAAGTCACTTGTAATCATCACGACACTAGATTCATGGCCCTGGTACCTTTACAATGCCTGTCAGCAAAGCTCCATTGTCAGCAACATACGTCGACCCCGTGATACTCCTCGCTTTATCGCTGGCTAGAAATAGAATCAAATCTGCAATCTCTTCCGGTTCCCCAATCTTTTTCAAAGGGGAAAGTTAACCTTGAGCATCCCACACTGCGTCCTTTTGGTCCGAGGGTACACCACTAGCTTCGATGATGTCAGTTCGCACGGCTCCGGGATTCACTGCGTTCACTCGCACGCCTTTAGGAGCCAGTTCCAGTGCTACAGTTCTCGTGAAGTGATCCATTGCGGCTTTAGACGTCAAATAGGAGAAGCTTTCTTCTACTGCTACGCCTATACCAGCGATACTGGATACGTTGACGATGTTGCCCCTGGTCTGCAGGAGGTGCGGCGCCGCCAGGTGCGTCAGGTGCACGGCAGGTTGCAGGTTGGTGGCCATCGTCTGTTCGTGCACTTCCATGGCATTGGGAGCGAGGATGTCGGCTTTTTTGTACATACCGGCGTTGTTCACTAGGATGTCCAGTCGCCCGAAGCGGGTTATGGTTTCGGACACGATTCGCTTGTTGTCTTCACTCTTGGATACGTCGGCGATGATGACCAGTGGTGTGCTGCCTTTTTGTTAACATTTTTCGGCGATGTTCTTGAGTTTGATTTGATTTCTTCCAACCATGGACACTCGAGCGCCTTCTGCTGCAAAGGCTATAGCGGTTGCGGCGCCGATACCAGAGCTGGCGCCGGTCACTAGCACTACTTTTCCTTTAAAACTCATCGTGTGTCGACTTTAAACTTGGAAGAAGAAAATTCTCGAATCTTCTTTTTTTAATGATTCAATGTTAAGCGAAGATGCTGTCTTCGATAGAGCACGCTTGCCTAGAAGAAACCGAATCATTCGCGATTTGAAGACACCCAGATTATAACTACTGGGGAACACCCGGTACAGCGTATTCCACAGACTAGCAGTTCGCATAATAAACGTGGAATCATCGCGTGGCGTCTTCAAATTATAGACACGACTAGCACAATTATATAATATCCATTTGTATGAACTGGAAAGATATCTTATCGTCTGTTGATCTCAGCTCTGTTATGCCTACCGTTCTAATCTATACAGGTAATGGTGGTACTAAGTCGAAAGTTGATTGTACCCATCATTATGAACAACTTTTATAATATGACCAACCATTTAATAGAAAAAATATCTGCTGTATGTACCCATTGATTTACAAATACATGGAGGACAGATCTAGTATAAAATTTATGAGAAAAAATGGGTTCACCAATAAAACTTAAATACATTTTAGAATAACGACAAACAAATTTAAATCATATGTGGTCGGGGCACAAATGTCATCGTGATCAGGTGCTGCTTGCGGGTCGCTGGTCTGCTCGCGGTATACAGTAAAAAAAAGGTTTTTGAATTTTTGTCAAAACGAATGCAAAAAGGCAGAAATTTTTATATAATTTCGCGTTATGCCATGCAGGCCATTTTCGACAGTTTCATATTGGTTTCATTTAAAGAGTTTCTTATTTTGTTTAAAATAATTAAGAAAGACTGAAAAAGTCGGTTAAAAATATGGTGACAGTTTATAGGAAAATTGCGATTTCCTTGTAGGTATGGTAAAATGCACTATTCATAACTACAGAAATTTTACTTGAGTGGATACGGGCCACGCCCGTGCTGCAATTGCCTTATGCCACCCTCTTAAGAAATACGTCCGTTCACCCCCACCTAACGTATTTTATATGTATAGAAAAAAAAGACAGCCTGTTTTTGGAAAATTATTAATATATTTATTTTGATATTAGTCCAATCCAGTCTGCGAACACATGATAAGTCACTTGTAATCATCACGACACTAGATTCATGACCCTGGTACCTTTACAATGCCTGTCAGCAAAGCTCCATTGTCAGCAACATACGTCGACCCCGTGATACTCCTCGCTTTATCGCTGGCTAGAAATAGAATCAAATCTGCAATCTCTTCCGGTTCCCCAATCTTTTTCAAAGGGGAAAGTTGACCTTGAGCATCCCACACTGCGTCCTTTTGGTCCGAGGGTACACCACTAGCTTCGATGATGTCAGTTCGCACGGCTCCGGGGTTCACTGCGTTCACTCGCACGCCTTTAGGAGCCAGTTCCAGTGCTACAGCTCTCGTGAAGTGATCCATTGCGGCTTTAGACGTCAAATAGGAGAAGCTTTCTTCTACTGCTACGCCTATACCAGCGATACTGGATACGTTGACGATGTTGCCCCTGGTCTGCAGGAGGTGCGGCGCCGCCAGGTGCGTCAGGTGCACGGCAGGTTGCAGGTTGGTGGCCATCGTCTGTTCGTGCACTTCCATGGCATTGGGAGCGAGGATGCCGGCTCTTTTGTACATACCGGCGTTGTTCACTAGGATGTCCAGTCGCCCGAAGCGGGTTATGGTTTCGGACACGATTCGCTTGTTGTCTTCACTCTTGGATACGTCGGCGATGATGACCAGTGGTATGCTGCCTTTTTGTTCACATTTTTTGGCGATGTTGTTGATTTTGGTTTGATTTCTTCCAACCATGGACACTCGAGCGCCTTCTGCTGCAAAGGCTATAGCGGTCGCGGCGCCGATACCAGAGCTGGCGCCGGTCACTAGCACTACTTTTCCCTTAAAACTCATCGTGTGTCGACTTCAAGTTCGGAGGAGCTCTCGAGGACTTCTGATTAGAAGATGACTAGCACATTACATGTAAGGGCCTTTTATATGAACGTCTGTTAGCTTAATATATTATCGACTGAATGACAGTATCCTTTCGGCTGCAGCGTCAGAATGAATGGGCACTATTCCGTAGGTAACTGCGAGTTCCGTAGTTTTATGCCAGTCATTGATTGTCTTACAACATCAACTGATGGGATAAATTAGTTAGACAAACAGATAGCTTTTGCTTATCTTAATTACCATATTTAAATGCTATACATAAATTAGCTTAATTTATAACTAACTAGCTTACTAACTAACAATGTTATCAAATGTTAGGAGTCGATTTTAACCTACTTCTAATAGGCATGTGTCAATTTTTTTTCATTACGTTATAAGAAATCTGATCATAAAATTAAATAAAGACCAAGAATAACTTTAAAAAAATTACGTGTAATAAAATTAAGTCATCGCTCAAAAACTGTGACGGAAAACATCGTGAGGAAACTGGTATGACCATGAACCTCGAAAGTTCAAAGCCATATGACATCCGCCAACATGCATTGGGCCAGCATGGTGAAATAGGGCCCATCCTCTCTCTTAGAAAGCCTGTGCCTGCCTGTGTGCCAGCAGTGGGAACATGATAGGCTGAAAATGATGATAATGAAAGCCAGTAAAAAAAAAACTCATAAAAAACCGGACAAGTAAGAGTAGGACTCGCGCTTTTTTGTTTGGACTCTGTTGGACGGAACCCTCAGAGCGCGAGTCCAAATAAAAAAACAACAACAAAAAAGTTGTAATATTAAAAGACAAACTTAACTTCATAGTGGACAATAAGATTACATAGATACCAACTACAAAATGTAATT
The DNA here is from genome assembly GCA_914767915.1 of Agriopis aurantiaria. Lineage (NCBI taxonomy): Eukaryota > Metazoa > Arthropoda > Insecta > Lepidoptera > Geometridae > Agriopis > Agriopis aurantiaria. The sequence goes on along the minus strand of OU611991.1, from coordinate 3,522,387 downwards.
TCTTTGGATTTAAATGTTTTTTTTTCTTTTATAATTATTATTTGTGAGACCTTGCTTCTTGCCAAATTTCATGATTCTAGATCAACGGAAGTACCCTATAGGTTTTTATTCCCTTGTAAAATCGTAAAATATGCGACATAAACGGTCATATCTTTTGATCGCGTTGACTTACAAGTTTGATTTCTTTACAGCTGAAAGAAACCGTAGATCCGAGTTTTTGATATAAACTTCAATTTGATACCTTTACACGTTTCTGAGAAAAAGGGTTTTGCCAGACTGGCAGACGGACAACAAAATGATCCTAAATGGGTTCCGTTTTTTCTTTTTGAGGTATGGAACCCTAAACATTGAGTATACTGCAGAATAAGCATTCCTTCAACGCATGACGCGTGATGAAGTATCTACTTGTTAATAATTATCACAGCACTTGTACCATGACTTGTAGCTATTGGTACTCGATTTCAAAGTCATCGTTAAACAGCCTCGGGCATCTACGGCTGCCTTCGATATAGCGAGTATGTTTGATTATTCGATTGTTTCAGGGTTAACTACTCGTGTGAACTTATCATTGTAAAATTACTTATGGTTAACTAACGGTGCTCCGCGGCTTCGTTCGCGCAGACATACCCTTAAGAACCGTAATTTCATTATCAAAAAATTATAATTATAATTTAATTAATTAAAAGGATTACAGCATTTTTTTTTTCTGCCTTTACTGTCCCACTGCTGGGCAAAGGTCTCCCCCATTTCCCTCCACAAATCTCGGTCCTCCGCCACCAATGACATCAATTAAATCATGTGAATATCACCGACATGCTTGAACATTCTCGCGACTTATTTCGCTTATATAAACAGTGTAAACTCTATATAGCTACACTTCAGAGACTGCGCATTTTATAGCGTTTTTGAGAGTTGTCGTCAAATGGAGAGAAGAAAAATCAATTATTTTACTATTATAATAGGTATTTACTAGTAAAGTATAAAATTTACAAGTAACAAACATTAATTTTGATACAAATAACAACGCTTATTGCGTATAGTCTGTTATACATCTTTGTCTACGTATGATGCCGACAGTCGAGGTAAATACGAGGTGTTAGAAAGTACTGTTTATTGCTTAATTGACATATTGTTGTAATATATATATATATAATCTACTATATAAAAATAAGTCGGGTTTTCCTTCCTGACGCTATAACTCCAGAACGCACGAACCAATTTCCACGGTTTTGCATTCGTTGGAAAAGTCTCGGGCTCCGTGAGGTTTATAGCATATAGGTTTATAGTAGCGAGGCCGAAGGCCGAGCTCTACGCGTACGAAGTAGCGGGATTCAGCTAGTATAATATAAATGTTTGTCCTTAAATCGAGTGTCACTATAATATAGAGTTTACACTGCATATAGATTCGTATGATCATGTATTTGTGTACACACCCGTAGCTGTGTTTATAAAGTTAATTTTTTATTATCATTGCATGCATGCATGATGTCATAATTTACTAGACTGCAAGTCGGGAGACTCTTAACCTAGGTGACTTGGAGCTTATTTTTCCAAATAATACTTACCGAGAGCGGTCCAAGCATTTATTTGCTCTGATAGCCGCAATAACATTGTATAAAGTTGAATGAAAACCACTGGTACTCTGATCACTTTTGCTAGGGTTTTAAACGTAAGACTATCAGGTACCTTGGTTAAAATGCAAAAAAAAACATCACGTGATTAATGGACGGCCCCTTACAATGTCATTGCAGCTGTCAGAGCAAATAAATGCTTGGACCGAGTTAGCTTGTATCAAACCTGAAGACCGTACGAATATCAAGTAGGTATGCAATAAGGCTTATTTTGCAACAATGCATGTCCTTTGAGCGGATAAGCTGTGTAGACTTTCTCTTCTGGAGTCGCGTGACCTCGCCTCTTAACGGTTTGCCTTATAAGTCTTTGGTTAATCGGAGACTTTGCCTCGTAATATGTTTATTACCTTGTTATAATATTAGTGTAGGTACTGACCTCAGATCAGACATACCAGGGAGATATGGTCCGATAGAGATATCGGGACTGCACGATCTAATTCCCTCCTGCCCATTTTCCTATCGAACTGCTATCCCTGGGCACGCTTAAGTGGATGGTCAGAGCCCCAACTTTGACCATCCCGAGCCCGGAGGTCCCCTTTTAGTAGCCTCTTACTACAGGCAGGGGCTATCGGTGCCGTATTCTATTGCCCCGGCGCCAGGGCTAAAGACAACTGTGTGCCTAGTGCAAGTTTTCCCAGTTGCGTTTACTTATTCGATGGCGTTGCGCATCTAGCTGATATATGCTTACATTTTATTTCTATACACACTAGCGACCTGCCCGCCCGGCTTGGCACGGGTGTAATTTACTTGCGAAGCCGGGGCGGGTCGCTAGTTATATATATAAACTTTCCGTGAAAATGTATCTAACTGATGGTGAAAACCGCATCAGAATCCGTTGCGTGGTTTAGGAGGAGTTAGCGGCCATACAGACATACAGACAGACGCGGAAAGCGACTTCAATTTATACTATGTAGAGATTTGTATGAAGTAAAAGTAGTGCCATAGTGATTGAGAAGGTTAAACGCAATTGGGAAAACTTGCACTAGGCACTTTGATCCGCAGTTTATCGGCGCGTGTCGAAAATGCTGACGCATTTGCTTGGAGAGGCATTTCTTCCGATGACGTCATGCCATGCAAGTTTTGCCTACGCGGACGCACAATATTTCAACCCCGAGTATTACAACTTACAGCAACATACTAAATATTACAAATAGATTTATTGCAATTATATTAAATATAATTAATAATTAAATATATTAAAAAATAAACCGGTCAAGTGCGAGTCGGTATCGCGCACTGAGGGTTCAGTACCACCACAAAATACAATTAGGTTGTCCAAGTAACCGAATTATCAGTTATTAAAACGCCTTCCAAAATTGTCGTATGTAATTTGCTACGCAGTTTGCTACAGGCGCTCGAGTATAATAACTTGGTAATGAACAAAAGTTTGTCACCGACTCGCATTAGCCATTATTTATTGATATTGTTATATTTGTTATTATACTTTAGAGTGTGTACTACAATCGTGCCAAGTTTGACGCTAGTACGTATTGTCGTTTTTACATTAGATCTAATACAAATATACGTTTGTAGAATGGGGACCCTCCTTTCGTTTTTACTTTTTTTTTATTTTATTATTTGTTAGCATTCAGTATTTATTTGATCTGAGTTTGTTAGTTAATCCGCCGTAACGTTACATATTCTGTGACAATTTCAACTGTCCATTTATTACGGTTCGAAAGATATAGGCGTTAATACGTAGGACAGACAGACAGATATCGTAGGCTTAGTAATAGGGTCCCGTTTATACCCTTTGGGTACTGAACCCTAAAAACAACAAAATTTGGGAGGAATAACAGCAATTTTAGTTCCGCCAAATAAAACTAGATGGCGTTAGTATTCCCTTAAAACGCGTAAACGACCGTAACAGGCTCCGAAGGAACATCTTTTCGCATTACTGACGAGTCAGCAGACGGCCGTTCCATTGCGATCGCCATATAGATATAATATAATTTTAAATTTAAATATAGTATTGCTATGCTTTGTAATTGTCTTTTTGGAAAAAGTGTAGTGTGCCGACTGGTGCACCGCTTTTGTTTAAGAGCGAGTGTATACCAAAAAAAAAAATCGGATTTCACCCGCGCGTCTCGCAACTCCCGCATTAGTGTGAAACACAACCACGGCAGCGCGGCAGTCGCGCGCAGCTCCAGTATACACAACTCGTGTACTTGGACTCGTCATGCGGCAAGGAGTAATAAACACAGGATAAGCGTAGTGTTGGCGTTTTGGCGATTAGCTGGGTTCGGTCGCGGCGCGCAAAACCGTAAATTGTTTATTTCACTTTTCAAAATTGTATTTGTTGTTTATTTTTTAACTTCATTTTTAAGTTTTCTACAATATAAATATAAAATTAATAAATTATATAAATTAAATTGAAATTACCTAAATTAATTTTCAAATTAAAATTTTACGCTGGAGACAGTGTCAGAGATCGTTAAACATTAAATCAAACTATACTAAACTAATGCTATGCTATGCCATGCTATGCTCTATACTATGCTATGCTATGCTACGCTATGCTACGCTATACTATACTATACTATACTATACTATACTATACTATACTATACTATACTATACTATACTATACTATACTAAACGAAACGAAATACGCGAAAGCCCGTTGGCCAGTTGGTAGTGAACCTTACTGAGCTTGGGGGCGTGGGTTCGATTCCCATCTAGGACAAACATTTATGTGATGAACTTTTTCTGTTTGTTCTACGAGTATACCTGGTTGTTAATATCTAACAGATATATAACACTCTCATAATAAATTATATTCGATTTGAGACTTACGTCCTTTAGTTCTAAGCAACTATTCGGTCAAACGGCAAGTCCGATATTCAGTCTTATTTTGTTGCGCTTTGCATCTAAATAGCGAAACATGCTCCGTTCAACCTCAGTACCGCACTGTGCCTCAACGGGGAAGGACGCACGCGCTTGCTTTTCGCCTTGGTTTTATCTTCCGAGTGCGATTATATCAACACCTACTGTATTTTCAAACAAAGGATAATATAAAAAATCGATGGCTCGAACGCGACCACTTGACGCGGCAACCAAGTGGTGCCAATGAACCTGGTTGTTAATATCTAACTGAGATTCGCCACTGTCATTATAGAAACATTTTACTGTTTAAAGGCAAAGTTTATTTTTATTGTTTCATTCAAGAGCAATGTTTATAACCTCAAATAAGCCACAAATGACAGCACCAGCGAAGGTGGCGCCATCTGAGATAAGTTTTGCCGTGGTTTGCCTGTGGCTTCTCATTACCCAAAATGTATGAAAAATACTGCGTTAGTTCCCTAATAATACTCACCCTGTGAAATCATTTACCACTGAATAAAACTCAAAATATGTAGTGATGGTCAAAATATTTTCGGATTTGAATTAAATAAAGAAATTTCGTTAGTGAAGCTACTTCTTAAAATCTCTGAAATATTGGTGCCGTCGTTTGGCTTTAGACCTCAGCAGCCATTAATCGATGACACAGACTTAAAATATTCAAGGATGGCTGAAATCTTTTCTGATTTAACGTCTTCACTGAAATATTGAAGATGTCTTCTAGTATTAGAACTGAACAATCTATAATCACCGTTACTGATTTAAAATATGCAAGGATGGCAGAAATATTTTACGATACAAGTCAAGATTCTCTGAAATATTAATGCTCTCATCTAGTGTTGGACGCAAATCACGAAAACCTCACCTAATCCTAAAAAAAAAAACTCACCTATGTTTCCAACCAATTTGTTCAAAATATTCAAAAATAGCTATTTATTTTTTGATATAACTTCACTTTGCTGAAATACTGGTGGTGCCACCTAGCGTTTGATCTGAGAAACTCGTATTTTATGCTACTGATTCAAAATATTTAAAGATGGTACCACACTGTTGCACCGCACTGTTGTACCACACTGTTGCACCGCACTGTTGCACCGCAGTGTTGCAACGCAGTGTTGCAACGCAGTGTTGCACCGCATTGTTGCACCGCAGTGGTGGACTGCAATTCAACCAGTATAAAAAAATACTGGTCGAATTGAAGGTAAATGAGAACCTTCCTCCTTATTTGAAGTCGGATAAAAAGGTAAGTAGTATTTGACTTTGACTAAGGTAAGTAGTCCCGCTAGTGTATTGTGCATTTCCCCTTACCAGCACATACCCGAGCCAACCCAACTGGTCAAACAGTAGGTACTTATGTTTTTAACCGACTTCAAAGAAGAAGGAAGGTTCTCAATTCGACTAGTATTTTTTTATACCGGCCGAATTGAGAACCTTGCCCCTGTTTTGAAGTCGGTTAAAAGCATAAGTACCTATTGTTTGACTTTCCACATTTTCATTTTTTTTTTATTAGAAGCAGTTTTTTTGCTTCCATTATTACCAAGCTATTTTTTGTCTGTTAAAATTGAGAACCTTCCTCCTTTTGCAGAAAGTCGCTTCTCGTAAAAACGTGAGAAAATGTGGATGGAACTCTCAAGTCAAATTAACCATCACATTAATTTAAATGATTTTTAATTTTAATATTGTAAAATTATAATGAACCTAAATTATTTTATAATGTTATTTAATTTTTAGTTTTATCTTCCTGACTCTCTCTCTCTCTGCTTCTCTCCGTCTCTCTCTCTCTCTCTCTCTCTCTGTCTGTGTCTGGTCTGTCACAAAGAAACACTCCGACTCTAATAGTTATATTACTGAGCATACATAATAATGGATGCGTTACGGCCTAGTCATATCCATTTTATTTGTATCTATGTTATTTTTTCGTAGTAGCTTTACCTAGTCTGTGCTCTAAGGTCATTGGCACCACTTGGTTGCCGCGTCAAGTGTTCGCGTTCGAGCCATCGATTTTTTATATTATCCTTTGTTTGAAAATACAGTAGGTGTTGATATAATCGCACTCGGAAGATAAAACCAAGGCGAAAAGCAAGCGCGTGCGTCCTTCCCCGTTGAGGCACAGTGCGGTACTGAGGTTGAACGGAGCATGTTTCGCTATTTAGATGCAAAGCGCACCAGAATAAGACTGAATATCGGACTTGCCGTTTGACCGAATAGTTGCTTAGAACTAAAGGACGTAAGTCTCAAATCGAATATAATTTATTATGAGAGTACTAATTAATCTAGGTAAATTTTGTCTTAACACTGGAAAACGAACTATATTTTCCTTCGGTGAGTATTTATTTTAGATATGTATCTGAAGTACTTTCCAAGTAAAATCAAAAAAATTAGCAAAAAGGCACCATTTTCAAAACATTAAAGTATCGAGTAAATATCTTGCTATTATGTTTCTGTCTTAATGGCGGAAAGAAAATGAATTGAAAATTCACATATATCAATTATTACGATGATCGGATATTTGGTTTAGTTAGAATATCATGGCAAATTAGCATAAAATTTCGGCTGCCCCCTCTTAAGTAGTCTTTGACTTTCACTTCACTTTGTTGACGGCGATAAATCACATTACCTAAACTTGTCATCTACGCCTAGGGTTGCCAACTATACTTTAAAATAAAGTCTCCTACTTTATTTTGCTTTATTATACTTTACCTTTGAAAAATAAATAAATATCGAAAGTGCTTTATTTCTTGCTAATCTTAGACCAAAATAAAATGAATGGACGGGCCATAACCATTGAACTTGCTCAGTAAAAACGAGTCGAAACCGGCGGACATATACTTCAACACCTAATTATAATCATGTACAGTACATTTGTTACAAAATTATGGCCTACCTAATAAAAAATAATCATCAAAAACAATTCTATATTGGCGGAGTAATCGCTTAACATACATACAAAAAAAAATATACATACAGTCGAATTGATAACTTCCTCCTGAAGTCGGTTTAAAAAAGATAGCGGTTTTTTGTTGTGTATTTAAACTTCAGGAAACACACACAGGCACACGAAGGCATAATTTTGTCAGATGTTTCGTAATCATGTAACAATAGTCTTGTGTTGCACTTCCTACGGCTAGAGACCGACTGAAGCCGGCGCCGGCGCTCATTTTGTAATCTTCAAAATTGCGTTTCTGGGCCCGTCCATTAATTTTATTTTGGTCAAAGATTGCCAACTATACTTTAAAATAAAGTCTCCTACTTTATTTTGCTCCATTATACATTAAACTTTTGAAGAAAAAAAAGTATCCAAATTACTTTATTTCTTGCTTGTACTAATATGTATTCTCATAAGCACAGTACCGAGACCGTGTAAGGTAAGTTGGGCGTAAGGCCCCTGGGGCCTTACGCCCAACTGCTTACGCGGTATCTAACTAACGTTAAAACCGCGCAGTTCGGAAAATCACGCGAACGTGAACCTTCACGCGCTCAGATACGGGTTGCAGTCGCGCAACATTTTTTTAATCACCTGAACTGGATAGCTTTACACAGCTGGGTAGCCGTAAGGCCCTGGCATATTTTACTTTATCTTCTGACCACTAAACAGAAACATCAAGAAAAGATGGCTCTTAAACTTGAATCGGCACTTCACTGCCTAAATTGTATAGTTTTTTAACCGAATTCAAAAAAATTGGGGATTGTCAATTCAGTTGTTTTATCGTTTATGTTTGTTAACTCAGACTCTTTCATTTATAAAGCGATTTGTTAATTTTTTTATTTGAAAGGATATACTTTCAGATTTGTCCCATACATAAATTTCATCAAAAACGATTCAGTAGTTTAGTTATTTAATCAAAATAACTGGTAATGATAATTGATTAATCTAAACTAGCTGCGCCCCGCGGTTTTTTTCTTTCGGTAAGAACATTATACCTATACAAAGTATTAGAAAACTTAAATAAAAACCGGACAAGTACGAGTAGGACTCGCGTTCTGAGGGTTCCGTTAGAAGGAACCCTCAGAGAGCGAGTCCAAACAAAAAAAAACAACAAAAAAAGTTGAAATATTGAAAAACAAACTTAATTTTGTACTTGACAATAAGGTTCTTCCATACGTTCCAACTTCAAAATGTAAGTTTGTAAAAGCAAAAACATTATTTTTTTATGATATAACATCAAATTTAAAAATAAAAAATTTATGACTTTCGGGTTTATTCCTTTATATGTGCTGGAGACCTTGCCTCTTGCCAAATTTCATGATTCTAGGTCAACGGGAAGTACCCTATATAAAATATGCGAAATAAACGGTTGATTTTTGATTTTGATTTATCTTTTGATCGCGTAAACTTACAAGTTTGATTTTTTCACAGCTGAAAGAAACCGCAGATTTGAGTATTTGATATAAATTACAACTTGATATCTTTACGTGTTCTTGAGAACAATGGCCTTGACAGACGGACAGACGGACAACTAAGTGATCCTATAAGGGTTCCGTTTTTTCCTTTTGAGGTACGGAACTCTAAAAACTTACAAAACATTTAGTTTACCTACTTCCTTCAATTAATACAAAAACACAATTACATTTTTAAGTCTTGTAGGTATCACGTAAGCAGCTGTACTAGGTGAAACCTGTGTTACATCTAAATAGGTATATGAATGAATAAAAAAAACCCGACAAGTACGAGTCCAAAAAAAAAACTAACTGAAGTTGAAATATTGAAAGACAAACTTAACTTTGTAGTTGACTATAAGGTTCTTCGATACATTCCAACTGCAAAATGTAAGTTTGTAATAGTAAAATAATTATTTTTAAATGATATAACTGCAAATTTGTAACTTCCGGATTTATTCCTATGCTATGCTTTGCTTTATTTCCTTTTGTGCTATGAGACCTTGCCTTTTGCCAAATTTCATGATTCTAGGTCAACGGGAAGTACCCTATAGGTTTTGATTCCCCTGTGAAATCGCAAAATATGCGACATAAACGTTCATATCTTTTGATTGCGTTGACTTACAACTTTTATTTTTTTACAGCCGAAAGAAACCGTAGACCCAAGTATTTAGTATAAATTTCAACTTGATACCTTTACGCGTTCTTGAGAACAAGGGTCTTGACAGACGGACAGACAGACAGACGGACAACGAAGTGATCCTATTAGGGTTCCGTTTTTTCCTTTTGAGGTACGGAACCCTAAAAAACAGGGAGAATAGCGCAAATTAGTGTTACTTTCATATAATTTTATTCTAGCGAGCGAAATTCCCGTGTTTCCGTCTATGCTTTCTTAAATACAATTTTATTGTGACACCATTTTAAATTTTTTAACCTATCCATGGAAGTAGTCAATGTTAAACTAGTGACCAAAATCGCTAAAATCCGGAAAAGAGGGCCTCCGTTTGATACGATCCGTCCGATGCGTACGATAAGAGCCCGTGTACACCTGCCTTTAAATCAACTTCTGACGCAGATCTAAACGTCGCCATGCCACGACTGTGTGAATCGGAACAAAATATTAAATTCTTATGCAAATTACGAATGTGCGCCCCAATACAATCTGAAGGGTCAAGGATTTAATCGACAAATGCTAAGAGAATATTTGTTTGGGTTGTTTTTTTTTTTTTTTTTTTTTTTTTTTTTTAAATATGTAAATTTGCTACACTATCGCATTAGGTTAACCTGTAATGATAGTTCTAAGTTGGAAATAAAATAAATAAATAAATTTTTTAAACGTTGCTATATCAGTGTCCCGAGTTGATTCCTCAATTGCTGCGAAAATCAGGTGTAACAAACAGTTTTTACCCACGTGAACATTCCCTCAGGTACTGTATATTCATCATCATTATCAGCCTTTCGTTTTTCCACTGCTTGGACACAGGCCTTCTCCCTGAGAGGACCCTAAACCACGATGTCACGGCTTAGCCAGGTTTTAGTATCGAGGAGGGGTTCAAAGAAAATAAAACAACAAAAATGTGCATGAAATGCGTTCTCGCCTCTCCTTGAATATTTCGAACACCATTCTGGCCAGTGCATGTCGGTGAATGTCATATGTCTTTGAACTTTTGTGGTTCTTGGAGATACCGGTTTCCTCACGATGTTTTCTTTCATAACGTTTTTGACTACTTGTTGGAATATGGACTTTATGTTGTGTCACGTACAACAAAAACTACTCTAACCTGCCAAAAACTGCCCTATGAGAAACTGATATGTTGACGACCGCTTTACTTTCGAAGTTTGTCATTTGCAGTTCTTTTGTACGTACACAATGATAGCACACTTCCGCCGCGAAACCGTAGTAGCGATACCGATACTAGTTTAAATGTAAAACCTATATCGTGTAACATCAGCAGCCATTAAACGTCCACTGCTGGACACAGGCCTCCCTCTTAAAGAGGGGTGTTGCCATAATCCCCACGCTTGGCAGGCGGCTTGGGGATCGCAGTACGTTCACCGTGTACTAATAGGATGCTGCTGCCCATCCTCCAGTGGTTCTGGTCGCAGTTTTAGGACATACCCGGTCCGTGTAACGTACTGCAGTAATCTTACAACGGAGACACCGCTCTACGCGTTTGTCGTTTCTCCCACGCGTATATAAATCTCTGTTGTTTGTTTCAACGAGTAGCGGTTGGCTGCTACGGCTCCTCCTCTCCATAGACACCTTAGAAACATCTTAGGCGACCCGGACGACCCCATCGCCGTCGTCACAGCGGCGGCGCTGGGCTCGCCCGATCCCGCCGGCGGGATCGTATATAGACCCCCAGGATCTGCTAGAAGATCGGTTAGATTCTCTCCAAATAATCAATCAGTTCAACAAACCGCTAGGGCTCCAGGGCACACCCCCTCTGGGGTGCCTGGGTAAGTCTGATTCCCACTCTCGGCGACGGCCCAAGCCGAGGTTCATATATACCTTCGAGGTGCCCTTGAGCTAGTCGCTCAAAAACTAAAACCATCAAGTTACGTCGAACGCACTCTGCGTTCGCTAACTAGTCCGGTCAAGCTGTAGAGGCCGTAAGGCCAACAGTATTTAATAAGTCAATATATTTAAAAAAAAGTTGGCTGCTACGGTGCTAGTATAAATTATGATTTATACTGTAACAATATCTGTCATCGACATTGCTGAGTTGAACTGGCAATGGGCAGGCCTCATCGCTCGAAGAACCGATAACCGACGGGGAAGAAACGTTCTTGAGTGGAGACCACGAACCGGAAGACGCAGCGTAGGTAGGCCTCCCACTAGATGGACCGACGACATTGTGAAAGTAGCTGGCACCCAGTGGATGCAAAAGGCAGGCTGTTGTTCAGTGTGGAGGTTAAAGGGGGAGGCCTATTTTCAGCAGTGGATTTATTCTGGCTGATGATGATGATGACTTTTAACAATGAACACTTGATAATTTAAATATGTATGACGTCATTTACAGAGAAGGCTCTAGTGAATACGTAGGTATAAATTATATTATATCTATTGTAGTTAATATTATAATGAAGGCATATAACGCCAGGTTCAAGGTGTCGACGTTGTCTTGCCGTTTCCTTGCTTTATAAACACAGCTGACTGAATAATTAGTTATTGTGAACACTGTATGATTAATTATTTTGGTATTACTTATTTTTCACTCCGAAAATGAAGTTTGAATTTCAATTTAATACGTTCTAGAAACGTAACCTCAGAAAAAAATATTGAAGTGTTTTACATACAGTTTCACCTTTACCACTTACACCCCCCTTGGTCGTCCATTTGATGACTTTTGAGTATATTGTTTGCAGATGTGTGTAGCTCAATATTGAAGTGTGCGTTCGTAGAACTAGTAAGAATATGTCAGTGTGTGCAATACGTGTTTACCTCGCCCCTTCAGTTTTTGCAGACTTTTTTCAGTACTAGCGGTAGATACAAACTATATAAATTATCAAATAACGTAACAGATAAATAAATAATAAATAAACAGTTCTTCGTTCTTTCGTTCTCGCGTTCTCTCTAATTTCTCTCGCTCGCACATTTTTTTTAACCTATTGATATAAAATAACACAGCGTGAAAAAAAGGAGGTTATCAATTCGACTGTATTTTTTTTTTTTTTTAGGTATAACATTTCAAACAAGTCTTAAAAAACTTTGCCAGTTGAAAAATTGAGTTTCCTATTATATACTTAGTTTTGCAGTTTCGAATGAAAATAATTATGCTATGTAAATGTATTTCGAACATTTTGAATGTCATGCATGATCAAGAAAATTATGCAGTCACATTTTTTCATTATTACTCAGAATCAGAATGTCATTTGCTAGAACTGCGTTCAAAAGATGTTCCCGGGAGCGATGGTGGCCGAGTGGTGCACGTGCGCTTTACAATCTGACGGCACCCGGTTCGGTCCTCGGCCCTGCACCAATGACTTATTTAGTACTCACATAAATTATGTGCAGTTTCAATGCCATCGCTCGAATACGGAGAAGGAAAACATCGCATCGTGAGGAAACCGGTACTATGTCCAAGAACCTCGAAAGTTCAATAACTTTCAGGGCCGATCCTCTCTCTCCGAGAGAAGGCCTGTGTCCCAGCAGTGGGCACATGAAAGGATGATAATGATGATGATGAATTGCTTTACACTCCGTAGTCACTAATATATATCTCTATCTCTACGCTTAGTCGCTTTCCGCGTCTGTCTGCTGTCTTTATAACCGCTAACTCCTCCTAAACCACGCGGATTTTGATGCGGTTTTCACCATCAGTTAGATAATTTTTCACAGAAGGTTAATATATATATTACTAATGACCCGGTCGCTAGTCTATACTATATACTATTTACTATAACATTATAAAGAGGAAAGATTTGTATGTAAGTATGTTTGTAACGAATTGGCTCAAAAAGTACTGGACCGATTTGAAAAATTATTTCACTGTTGGGAAGCTACACTATCCCCGGGTGACATAGGCTATAATATATACCCGTGCGAAGCTGGGGCGGACCGCTAGTGTATAATAAATGCGAAAGTTCGTGTGCAAGTGTGTTTTTCCGCACTCAACTCCGTACGGCCAAGGATCCATATCTTCCTTGGTACGCTGAAGCTATACCTACCCTTTGAAATATTCATTTGTATCTGACTGATTTACGTCATTCGTATCCCATATTCAAATTCGGTATCAGACTTTAAAATTGTCTGGACTATTTGTGTCAGTGTCAAAGGTAGCCAGTATTCTAATAGTGTTAACACACGTATGGATTTGGTTGACCTCAACCGCCGTCTGACCAACGGAAGAAAAAGAGTGGGAAATATGATATTCTCACTCTTTCTCTGCCGTTGGTTGGACGGCGGTCCGTCAACCAAATCCATACGTGTGTTAACACTATAAAAACAGACAATATAATTATATTTCTTCTATCACAGGACATTCATGTTTCTCACTCGCGCAGACTTTGACGCCCATTGATTAACAAGTTTCTTTGTTTCCTTACGAGTTCATAATGTAGAACACCTTAGGCCTAAAGTTATACTTCCGTGCATCGCGGTCGATCGCAGCTGATAAACTAACTTCGACTTTGTTTCAGATTTTTTTTTGATCAAGGGAAGTTTATTCTGTCGTGTTTTGAACCAAATCATAAACTCAAACACAGATGTATCTGTCACATGTATTTTTTTTTAGCCCAAATATTGTAATTTAACTGAATAAAATTGATTTAAAACCGTCAAATTCGGTATATGAGGCCGTTAACCTCTTTTAGCGTCGGGGGTTAAAAATAGTTGGTTTGCCTATATTTTATTGTCAATTTTTACTAATTACTATTTTAAAAGTAAATCGATGCATTTTATTACTATATTGAAAACATTCAACAGGTTTTTACTCTACGTTACGCTACGTTACTACGTTACAGAAAATTTGCTTACCATATCTACGTATCTGAATTAGGTACGCCTGGTAATTAGTCTCGTTGCTATTAAGGGTTTTGCACTCAAATAACAAAAGATAAAAAATATTTTAATAAGGCTTACTAATGACTAAGACTGTTTGCTTTAGATCAGCCACGTCAAACATGCGGCCTACTCAGCATTTGAAAACAAACAGATAATGCGGCCCGCTGTTTTTGAAAACGCGCGCGCAGCAACGAGTCAACTAACTTACACTACAGAAACAGTTAGACTGCCCATAGATCGTTGAAGGTCTAAAAACAATCCAAATGCTCAAGCCCACTACCAGTTGGCTGCGTACCCAGCATGCTGGCGGCCTTACCTCGCAGAATGGGAATGCTTATGCGTTGTGCCAGAAACACGCCAGCATTTTGGTCACGCGTCTCTGAAAGAGGCCCAAGGGCCCTAAGTCTCAATCCCAAACGGCTCAATCATATAACCACTGCTGATGTTAGTATATTAGAGCTATATTATTATTAGCATATATTATTTTAGATAGCCCATTGTTCCAGTTGATAGTGAACCTGCCTTCTGAGCTTGGGGGCGTGGGTTCGATTCCACCTAGGACACACATTTGTGTGATGGACATTTGTGTTTGTTCTATATCTGGATGTTTAATATCTATTTAAGTATGTATTTGAAAATATATATATATATGTATGTATTACAGTTTCTGGCAGCCATATCACAAGCTTTGCTTAGTTTGGGGTCAGATGACCGGGTGTGCAAAAAATGTCCCGAATATTTATTTGCGCCGTTGCTTTGTCGAATTGGCCGCCGGACCATCCCTATAATAATCAATTTAAAAGCCGACATCAAAACTAGTAGAATATGCAATTTAGTTTACTTACAAATAAACAAATTTTCTAGTTGTTTTGACTTGAAAACGAAACTACTGAACCGATTTTGATGAAATTTCTATGGGACCAATCTGAAAATATATCCTTAAAATTAATTATCCAAATCGGTTTTGTAAATGACGGAGGTCTGAGGTAACAAACATAAAAAGGAAAAGAATTGAGAACCCCCTCCTTTTTAGGGTTCCGTACCTGAAAAGGAAAAAACGGAACCCTTATAGGATCACTTCGTTGTCCGTCTGTCTGTCTGTCCTTCTATCTGTCTGTCTGTCTGTCCGTCTGTCAAGACCCTTTTTCTCAAGAACGCGTAAAGGTATCAAGTTGAAATTTATACTAAATACATGGGTCTACGGTTTCTTTCGGCTGTAAAAAAATAAGGTCAAATAAAAAAAAAGGTGAAGTCAACGCAATCAAAAGATATGAACGTTTATGTCGCATATTTTGCGATTTCACAGTGGAATTTAAACCTATAGGGTACTTCCCGTTGACCTAGAATCATGAAATTTGGCAAGAGGCAAGGTCTCACAGCACATTTATGGGAATAAATCCGAAAGTCATAAAATTGAAGTTATATCATTTAAAAATAATTATTTTGCTATTATTAACTTACATTTTGTAGTTGGAATGTATGGAAGAACCTTATTGTCAACTACAAAGTTAAGTTTGTCTTTCAATATTTTAACTTCAGTTATTATTATTTTTATTTTTGACTCACGTTCTGAGAGTTCCGTCCAACGGAACCCTCAGAGCACGAGTCCTACTCGTACTTGTCCGGTTTTTTTGAAGTCAGCCGTAAAACGTGACTTCAGTGTGAAGTCAACAACAGTGGCAAAAAAGATAAAATTAATATTATTGAGTTTATTTTTTTCTCAGTGGTTTTATTGCGCCCTTTTTATAAAATAATGAGCATATAAAAACAAGCGCGTCGAAGTATTGCGTTCCAAACGGAAGGAGGTCGTTCGTTGAATTAAATGTTCTCGCACAATGTCATTGGCCCATCTAGAGGCCTACCTACGCAGCGTCTTCCGGTTCGTGGTCTCCACTCCAGAACCTTTCTTCGAGGGTTCCGTACCACCACAAAATTCAATTACGAAATTACCAGTTATAACTTGGTAATGAACAGAAATTTGTCACCAACTCGCACTTGACCCTTATTTATTATTTGTTGTTATACTTTAGAATGTGTACTATAATAATGCCAAGTTTGACGCTTGTACGTATTACCGTTTTTACCGTTTTTAATACAAAAATACGTTATAAAATACGTTTGTTGTATGGGGATCCCTCTTTCGTTTTTACTTTTTGACTTTATAATTATTTCTTAATTAATCCGCCGTAACATCACATATTCTGTGAAAATTTCAACTAGCTATCTATTACTGTTCGAAAGATACGGCCGTTTAAAATAGGACAGACGGACAGACAGACATCGTAGGCTTAGTAATAAGGTTTCATTTTTACCCTTTGGGTAAGGAACCCTAATAGTCATTATTTTTAATTGAGCACGGAACTTATTATGTTGGAATTGGGACAAAGTTCAAATTTGCTAAGGTCGAGGACGGGGTCATTAGCAGCCTAGTATTCCGACTTTTCGAAGATTAACTTACAAAATTTAGGGCAACGGCTTCTTTAATCAATGCACACGTACTAGTGCCAGCAAATACGTGGCTTTTAGTTATTTGACAACGTTCTTATCCGACATTTGTACATTTCTATATTTGTTAAATAAATAATTGCTTTACAAAACATGGATATTGGGCCCAAAATGTATATTCTTGAATTAATATTTAACAAAATGAAATTTTGGAAACAATCTAAGCATTAGTGTAGCGACGTTATTTAAGGATCAACAAACAGTATACAACACAATTTAAAACTAAAAAAGTATACAGAGAAATAACTAGTTGAAATACCAGCATCGTTGACCACGGATTAATCATAGATATTGATCATTATCTTATCATATCATATGAATATGACGCAAGGAAAAATCTTATTTAAGAGTTAAAGTAGTAAACTTAATTTACGTCATCATATAATTAATTAATTACTAACGAGTACCTAACAAATATTTAAGTTTAAAAAAAACGTAGGTAACCACTAAAGTCACTTGGATGACAAGTGTCATCCCGTCATCCCCGAACTACCAAACCGATTTTGGTTCAATTTATATGGGAACAATCTGATTCAATTTCCCAAATCGGGTAATGGCGAAGTTCTGAGGTAACAAACGTAAAAACATTAAAAAACAACTAAATTGAAAACCCCTCATTTTTTGAAGTCGGTTAAAAACAAATGTTGTTTAGTAAATGTTATTGTTTTACATACCATAATATAGCAGCATTAAAATGTAAACAAACCCCGATATAATCGTAATTAGGTATCGATTAAATCTTACTTTAGTGAAGTCTATTACAATTATACGAAATTCATCTGAATAGATTAATTTCATATTACTTGTGTTTTCTGCCGAATCAAGAATTTCGTTGAATTGTAGACTCATTCTGACAATGGATTTTATTATACACAACACAAATTAACACATAGTAACTTAAAAATACAGTGTAAACTCCATGTAACGTCACTCGATTTAACGACAAACTCCCTAAAGCGTCGAAATCACTTGGCTTTGGTTGGTTTAGCTTGCCTTCCATACAATGATACACTCTATATAGCATTACACCCACTCTCAATAACGACAACAATTAAGTAATGAAAAGTACCTTTTAAGTTGCCTATATTAGTAAAAACTGCGCAGCTGTGTACGTTCTTTTGTCGCTTTTCTTTTGTCGCTTTTTTATCCTAGCCCGTAATAAACTCTGTCGGCATCATGCAAAGTCCGGTACTTTCTAAGAAATTCGTTCTTTTGTTTACAAATTGGGATTGCTTGGACTTGTTGTTGACCATGACTAATAAGTAGGGGTCATTGATTATCTATACGCTATCATATTCTTAGTTGCTCATAAATTTTCATAAGTAAGTAAACATTATGGCCAGTAAAAGAAAATCATAACATTTTTATATACATAACTACTAAACACTAGTCTGAAATAAACTTTTTATTTCTATAATTCTGATTTTTCTTCTCTCCATTTAACGACAACTCTCTATAACGCTGTAAAATGCACAGTCCCTTCAGTGTCGTTATATAGAGTTTCCACTGTACGTGTAAACATAAAAACAAAATGAGCAGACATGAATGAGGTTAGTGCTTAATATATATTATACAAACTGTTCATAAACCTGCTGATTGTAAGATGTATTGTTATTGAAGACCTGCATACTGAATACGCAGACGCAGCGCAGGGAGGCCTCCCACTAGATGGACCGACGACATTGTGAGAGTCGCGGGTATCCAGTGGATGCAAAAGGCGAGCTGTCGTTCAGTGTGGAGGTTAAAGGGGGAGGCCTATGTTCAGCAGTGGACGTCTTCCGGCTGATGATGATGATACTGAATAACTTGATAACGAGTTGCCTTACGTTGAAGGTGAGGGCAATAGACGAGGATTATTTTGTGAAGAAGACTACTTGACTACGAAGCTGAAACTTGGCAGTAGGGATGTAGAGATCCGCTGAAAAAAGATTTTGCCACAATAAGGTTATTGACAGTTCATATGTAAGCCTAATAAATGAGCTGTGGAGCGAGCTTTGCTTGGGGTTTCTTTGAGAGATAGAATCAAAAATGAGATTATCCGACAAAGAACTAAAGTTATCGACATAGCTCAAAGAATTGGCAATTGAAGTGGCAATGGGCTGGCCATATCTGTAGAAGAACTGACAACCGCTGGGGTAGACGGGTTCTAGAGTGGAGACCGCGTATCGGCAAACGTAGAGTAGGACGCCCTGCAGCCAGGTGAAGGGATGACCTGCGAAAGGCGGCTGGTGGTATGTGAATGCGAAAAGCAGAAGATCGTGCCTTGTGGCTATCTTTAGGAGAGGCCTACGTCCAGCAGTGGACGAACATTAAATAGGCTGATGATGATGATGATGGAAGTATACGCGTACCAAATCGCGAGCAACAGCTAGTCATAGTACGTAATTAAGTAGTAACTTTGTTAAGTCATGTTCATGCGTAGTGCACGTGATTCAAAAACATTGTATTTAACAATGATTTAAACTAAGTATAGCTTAGTCATCATGATTTGACGTTGTTCGATTTTCTCTATGATATTTCTGTAAACTGTTTTGATCTTTATCACTATGTATGATATGGTTCATTATAGAAATCAATTTTTATGTACACAAGAGTATAAGATCCTTGAAGTAGACGCTGTCGAACTGCTGCAGCAAAATTAAATACAAACATCAATCAGGATTGAAAATAAAGTTTTACCGGATTTAATCTCGTATATTTTTACATTATTTTAATCCGTGACGTCACAGACACTGGCGTAGCTATCGGAGGGCTAGGTGGTGCAGTGCACCGGGGCCCTCAAGCTCAGGGGGCCCTCGGGCCGTGACCAGTCAACATCAAACAGAACTTGTGAAAAAAGATCCACTATTTCTATGGACGGCTAGAAATAATAGACGAAATCAGAAAGGGGCGAAAAAATCACTCGTACACATACATGTATTATGTAGCTTTGAACATCCTATTCATATAATTATAATATTTTTACTTGATAAAACCTAACCAGTATAGGGCCCTAATTTTTTTTGCACATGGGCTCTTTGCTCACCTAGCTACGCCACTGGTCACAGGTAATTTCAATGTGTAATAATCGAAAACGTAAGAAATCATTATCAGGATGTTCATTTAGATCAGAGAGGAAGCCCAATTATCCTACTTCGTGTGCTTTGTTTTGTGTCATGTAATTGTAAAGGATGGTTATCTTACTTCCTTTTTTAGGGTTCCGTACCTCAAAAGGAAAAAACGGAACCCTTATAGGATCACTTCGTTGTCCGTCTGTCTGTCTGTCCGTCTGTCAAGACCCTTTTTCTCAAGAACGCGTAAAGGTAGCAAGTTGAAATTTATACTAAATACTTGGGTCTACGGTTTCTTTCGGCTGTAAAAAAATAAAAGTTGTAAGTCAACGCAATCAAAAGATATGAACGTTTATGTCGCATATTTTGCGATTTCACAGGGGAACCAAAACCTATAGGGTACTTCCCGTTGACCTAGAATCATGAAATTTGGCAAAAAGCAAGGTCTCATAGCACATATATAGGAATAAATCCGAAAGTTATAAATATGAAGGTATATCATTTAAAAATGATTATTTTGCTATTACAAACTTACATTTTGTAGTTGGAATGTATGGAAGAACCTTATTGTCAACTACAAACTTAAGTTTGTCTTTCAATATTTTAACTTCAGTTAGTTGTTTTTTTTGGTCTCGCGCTCTTAGGGTTCCTTTATGTCGTATATTTTGCGATTTCACAGGGGAATCAAAACCTATAGGGTACTTCCCGTTGACCTAGAATCATGAAATTTGGCAAGAGGCAAGGTCTCATAGTACATATATAGGAATAAATCCGAAAGTTATAAATTTGAAGGTATTTAAAAATAATTATTTTGCTATTACAAACTTACATTTTGTAGTTGGGATGTATGGAAGAACCTTATTGTCAACTACAAACTTCAAAGTTGTCTTCCCAGAGACTGTGGGATCGGCCGATCTGCGAACTAGCATGGAAATCACTACTAGATACGTGTCCTAGTATTGCAGATCGCGCTCGTATTCTTGCTGTCTCTGTTTGGGAATCGGGACTTTGGTTGCAAGCCATGCCCTCTTTTAACACAGGTAGCCTTTTAGATCCAACCGCATTTCGTCTAGCTGTCAGCTTACGCTTGGGTGCAAGGTGCTGTGAGGCCCATCGCTGTCAGTGTGGTACTGCTGTTGACCAGCTCGGTCACCATGGTCTCTCTTGCTCGAGAAGCGCTGGTCGTATTGGCCAACACGCTAGCCTGAACGACATCATACGCAGGGCACTTTCCACCGCCAATGTCGCAGCTGTGCTCGAACCGAGTGGTCTTGCGCGTGACGATGAAAAGAGGCCTGACGGTATGACACTTGTGCCCTGGAGGTTGGGGCGGCCCCTTGTATGGGACGCAACTTGTGTCGATACTTTGGCGCCGTCACATCTTCCTGAGACACAAGGTAGGGCTGGCGCGGCTGCCAATTCGGCAGAGCAGCACAAGCGTCGCAAATATGCTAACCTCGGCAGTGGTTACATATTTGAGGCGTTTGGGGTCGAGACATTGGGCCCTTGGGGACCGGGAGCTTACCTCATTTTCAAAAATCTTTCAGAGCGCCTGGTTAATGCGACGCGTGACCAAAATGCTGGCGTGTTTCTGGCTCAACGCATTAGCATTGCCATTCAACGTGGTAATGCCGCCAGCATGTTGGGTACGCTGCCAACTGGTAGTGGGCTTGAGCATTTGGATTGTCTTTAGACCTTCAACGGTCTATGGGCAGTCTAACTGTATTTGTAGTGTTAGTTTTAGCTTGTATTTTGTTTAGTTATTAAAGGCACTTGCCCAATAAAAAAAAACTACAAACTTAAGTTTGTCTTTCAATATTTTAACTTCAGTTAGTTTTTTTTTTGGTCTCGCGCTCTGAGGGTTCCGTCTAACGGAACCCTCAGAGCACGAGTCCTACTCGTACTTGTCCGGTTTTTTTTTACTTTGAAACAATGTTTTTAAAAGTTTAGTTTATCTACTTTTTTACCGACGAAAGGAGGATGTTATCAATTCGACTGTATGGTTTTTTGTATTAATTACGTGATTGCTGCGCCAATTATGAATTGATTTTGATGATTTTTTTGGTTGGTAGGTCATACAGAGGTGGTCCCAAATATTAATTTTATCGAAATTGATTCACCGCTCTATGAAAAAAATCCAAAAATATATACCATACACAGATGACGGTTTGGTTTGTGGTTCCAGCAAAAGTTTTGAGGATCTCTGTTATAATTGTAATTTTTCAACTTTTTAGTTTATGTTTGTACATGTAACAAGCAGTCTTGAAAACAGTGTTGGTTTATTTTTCTCTCTTAAAAAAAAACTATGTAAAAAGTTGTTTATCTACTTTTTTGGAAAGGTTACGTACGATAACAATATTTTAATTGTGTTACTTTTAATACAAAATTATAACCTTTTGACAACGGTGTAGTGCAGATAACTGGAAGTCAAAAGCGATTGTTTTTGTTCAATTTTTTGCCTTTGAAAGTTGTTGGCAACTGTTGGATTGATTGTATTCGTTAGTAACAAACTCACATACCTATCTTATTTTATATATATATATATAACGCATATTATTTTATTCATAAATGTGTCTTTTTGCGTACCTATACTTGTTTCAAGTTTAGCTCTAACAACTGCAATAATATCTATATCTACAAAAGAAAGTCGTGTTAGTTACACTATTTATAATTCAAGAACGGCTCGACCGATTTTCAAGATCTTTGATTTGTTGGTTTCCTCTCCATTCCGAATAGCAGAATAAGTAATAAAATATTGGAAAATATTACGAAAAGTATTATTATGAAGAAAATTAATTTTCCCGTACATTTTATACGGAACGGCAAGAATTGAAGTCTATCATCATCATCATCGAGTTCTGATGTGGAGACCACGTTTAGGCAAACGTAGTGTAGGACACCCTGCAGCCAGGTGGAGTGATGACCTGCGTAAAACGGCGGGTAAAAACTGGATGCAAGGAACTGCCAACCGAGCTCAGTGGCGTGCATTAGGAGAGGCCTATGTCCAGCAGTGGACAGTTTGAGGCTGATGATGATGATGATGATGATCATCATCAGTCAGAAGACGTCCACTGCTGAACATAGGCCTCCCCCTTTAATCCCCACACTGAACGAAAGCCTGTCATCGGCATCCACTGGATGCCCGCGACTCTCACAATGTCGTCGGTCCATCTAGTGGGAGGCCTACCTACGCTGCGTCTTCCGGTTCGTGGTCTCCACTCGAGAACCTTTCTTCCCCATCGGTTATCGGTTCTTCGAGCGATTGAAGTCTATACGTTGACATAACTATTACATCAGAGGAAAAAAAAGAAATTGTCATCTAATTCAAAAGAGGTTGCTTCAAGGTGGTATATACGGCTAATACGGCTAGTTGTAAAAATAAGTCTACAGCTGATATTGTCACCACACCACTATTGTTTTAGCAAAGTGAAACTGATGACCACAGAACAAACTTGCAGAGTAGGTAGTTACATCTCGTATTGCCGTGCAACGGGATGTTCGGTAACATTTGTATTGAAAAGAACCAACGCAACGCCGCCACAGGGAATGATGCAATACATGTTTGCTCATTGCACAGTTTGATTTGATCATACTGTAACTACCACAGACTTTGTGTCTACGTAGAGTTGCCAGACGTCCTGCTTGTTGTATATATATCTGTTTTCTATACGTTATTGAGTATTGCAAAACAATCTGATGTCTTGCTCGGGACCAAAGAAAAGATTTAGAACGGCTGTCAAGGCATTTTTGTTAGAAATTTGTTGTAGCCAGTTGCACCCATATAAACGAAACGTCAGGCATTCGCAATCAGTTAGCAGCTGTGATGCGGAGTTCGACGCATTGATCTAAATAAGAATATTCAATCAAGGTTCACTCATAATGCTTGGTAACAGATTTTCCTTCTCATTTCCGTTCTATTTACTTCTCTTTTCTGTGCTCGGGACACCCTAAAACATTCTTTGTCACCTAATACTTTTTTTTTTTAATCACGATTATATTTTCACTAAAAGTAGGTTACATCAAGAGTGTCGCACTAGGATACGAATTTAACAATAAGCGTTTAATTCTAAATGCTAATTTTATATTTTGTACACAACCTGTTACGTAAATCTGTTTTACATTGACCAAAAATATATCATACTAGCTGTGCCCCGTGGTTTCACCCGCGTAGTGATGATGATGATGATGAAAAGCCATGAACTATACCCATGCAAAAAATCAGGTCGATCCTCTGCTCTGTTGCTGCGTGAAAGAGGAACAAACAAACCAACAAACTTTTCGCATTTTTATATTAGTATGATTCGCGCTCGTGTTTTTTGTTTGTTTTCGGTCTTTGATATAAAGTTGTTTTCTTTTGACCAACAAAGCCTAAAATTTTCGTATAGATCAATAGTTTGTCATGTATGATATCCGCTAATCCGTCACGTAATAAACTGTTGAGCTATACACATACCAAGCCATAACATAACCACAACCGCCAGGGACTGGAATCCTTTGCCACCGTCCTTGTTTCCTGAAAGCGATAATCCGGGTGTCTTCAAGGTCAGAGCATATACATAACCAAAGGGTGAGAGTGAGTCTACGTGTTCCATCTTCGGCCACAACATCCCTTTCCATTAGGTGAGTTGGTGGCCAAATGTAAACATATTCTAATTTTTCGGAGTATGTTGTGTTTGTCAGGCTGGCCACACAAAAAAACCTACAACAATGCTACTGTTTAACATTGGATGCTTTGTGATATATTTAAAAGTCTACTTTTCATTATGTCCCACTTTTACCTAACAGTCGTGCCTTTTTGTCGACAATTAGCATAGAAAGGCGTTACTGAAAAAAAAAAATTTAAACTTCTGTCGTATAATGTTTTCCATTTAACGCTCTTTTAGCTTTCCGGTACCTGAATGTTATTGTGGTAAGCCAGGTATCAAAACGGTCGCTCGATTTTCACAGACGCTCTTGTTATCAAAACAACCCGTGTATCATTTCGATTGCCCAAAATAATCGCATACTAATTCCCCAACATATTACAGACTAGCTGAATCCCGCGGTGCTACCCGCGGTTTTACAATTTTCCCGCATTTTCTGGGAAAATAAGTACTCTATGTCCGTCCATATGATGTACACTATCATCCTGCCAAAATTCGTTAAGATCGACTTAGCGGTTTAGTCGTGAAAAGCGAACAAACATCCAGACAGAGAGACAGAGTTACTTTCGCTTTTATAATATTAGTAAGGATTCTAACAGAACGATAAGGTGTTTATTTACGTTAAATGTGAGTCGTTTGTTTTGCAATCGTACTGGTCGACCTCTATCGGGTGTTTTGACAACGCCGCAGTATAGGCGGCAGTTTGTATTGGCACCCCACTTTATTTTAACCGAGTATTCCTTGGCAATGGCGAGGTGAGGAAAGGCCACATAACAATGTTGTGTCGCTGATGCGCGTCACTCGGTGGGCTGGTTTGGTGGGTTTTACACAACAATGTGTGAATAAATAACATATTATACTCCAATTTGTTTTATCAGAAAATGGTTCAATGATCCATCGAAGTAGGTAACATGTTTTTCGAATTAGAGTGTCCTTATGTTGAATAAGAAAATAATTTTCAATTTGACGTACCTAAAATAGTAATACAAGTTTAGATAGGTGGTTGGCTCTTTACATTTTTTTGTCCTCAGAACATATTGATATACATGATAGCTAACTTGTACATGACTGACAAATCTGAGAAGCACGCGAAATATAGGAATCAAAGAACGTCCCATCAATCTCCATGATGGAGTATAGTTTCGATAGACTTGCTGAAAAAAGAGGCAGCGGTCGCAATACCCATCTGCATAAGAAGTGGACAATATGCATGATGACTAATATTTTTGTTACCTTATAAAAAAGCTGGTCATTTATAGAGCCCATCAACGAAAACAAAATTAAAATTAGTTCAAAAATCAATTATTTATAAGTATTTTAATTTCTTGTAAGACAGAGAGCGCAAAATACTGAGTTATGACGTCACGCCTCAAACGCGCCATACAAATGCTAAACACGCTTTGCGAGAAAGGGACAGAGTATCCCCTCTCTAGTCTCCACCAAAAAATTTAAACGCTCATATCACAGAGATTTATCAGCTAATTTAATTTATATTTTCAGTATGTTTTATGTATTTAGTTATATTCATCGCTAAGCCTATTATTTGTAATAAATTAAACACTAGGACACATGCCTATTGAGCATCTGCCTCTCCTGCGTAATGATTTGTGTAACAAACTCAGACAAAATTAGTAAATGGAAGCGACAGTACAGTCCCCCACAGTCCTACAGTTTCCCCATTAGTACTTATACCCCTCTAGGTCGTCCATTTGATGACGTTTTGAGCGTCTCGTTTGCAGTTGTGTGCCGCTCAATATTGAAGTGTGCGTTTGTAGAACTAGCAAGAATATGTCAGTGTGTGCAATACGTGTTTAGCTCGCCCCCTTCAGTTTTTGGCAAACTTTTTACGGTACTAGCTCGAAACTATACATTATCAAAGGTAACCATTAACCACAAACGATAGTGTCTCCGACATCCGTCTGAACTCACAGACGCTGAAGGCCATATACGCATATAAAATAATACTGTTATGTGATTACGAATGTGCATAAGTGTAAGTGTATTATGAATGAGTTGGAACTTTGGAAAGGTCAGCCACTCGGCTGCTCGGGAGATCGTGCCAGAAGTTTGGTCATAACCAGGCGTCGATCAAGGTTCCCTCGCATCGGTGCCACACACGCGATCTACCTACCTACCTACCTACTCATGTGTTATGTATTTCGCTAAATGATGTTTATGAATTTGTACGGATTTTCCAGTTCAAAGTTACCTTAGTCGCTGGCGTGATTCCCATTTTGATAACGGGCAAGCATCAAAATTTAATAGAACCAGATAGAACAGACTATACAATACGGCATCATTAATCAGACAGTGCAGGGGTCATATTGCTACCAGTTTTAAGCGATTCTGTTTAGGTGATTGCGAAATGTTGCGTGACCCCAAACCGTATCTCGGCGCGTTAAGGTTCACGTTCGCGTGATTTTCCGCACTGCGCTGTTCTTATCCCGTACGTTACCTGCGGCGGAACGTTCTTTTATACCGGGATCAGTTTCTGTTCTTACGAGGTAGCCGTAAGGCCCCGGTATCAGTATCATTCATCAGACAATAGGTACATACAGCATCCGTTAGAAATACGGTCGAGACAAAATGCCGAGGGCGACTGCTCGAAGCCGGATATCTTGCTTATCCTCGTCAATGAAAAAGGCCCTTGCCCTTAAACCTCAGTAAGTAAGTCAGCGTCAACTTTTATGTTTTAACTTTAATTTTATGTTTTCTCAGTCTTGTTTTCTAAAAAGACTGAGATAACTTGTTTTCTGTGTTACATTTCTAAAAGCCTTGGTAGCCTATTTGGGAGACCGCTAGACTTGAAAGCGTCAGGTCGCGGGTTCAAACCCCGGGCCCGTACCAATGAGCTCTTTGGAGTTTATGTACGGATTTTCATACCACTGGCTTTTCGGTGAAGGAAAACATCGTGAGGAAACCTGCATACGTACGGAGAAGGAATTCAATGGCGTATTGCAGCAGTGGACTGTTAAAAGGCTGATTATGATGATGATGCTGAGTCTTGTTTTCGTTTGTGTAGTCTAGGTAGAGAGTAGAGCCTACTTTGTTCCTATCGCTTGTATATGGTAATTTCTAAGCCACAAGTAGTTCGCCACTTTCTTAGCGTCGCGTTGTTATGTACAAATATAGGTAGGCCAACAAGAATTTCGCTTACCTCGTGACTGTTATATAACTTTACATTGTACTAGTTTCTGTTCGGGGTGCGGTAGTTTTGGCGATAGCGATATAAGTATAAGATTTGTGGCGAACAATAATAAACGTGTTACCGGAAATTTATAAAATTTGGATTTATAGCGACCCGCCCGCACGTAAATTACACCCGTGCGAAGCCGGGACTTGTTATATATATTCGTTATATTCGTTATATGTTGTATACCTTTCGTGAAAAATTATCTAACTGATGGTGAAAACCGCATCAAAATCCATTGCGTGGTTTAGGAGGAGTAAGCGGCCATACAGACACACAGACAGACAGACGCGGAAAGTAACTTTAATTTATACTATGTAGATATAGATATGCCTAGGTAATGTGTGCCTTGTGTTTTAACCCAAAATGACCAGGCTAAATAATTCTCTGAAATAAATAAAATCTTATTTCCTGATCTAAGGTTATTTCACATATTTTTTTTAATTGTATTGGCTTGCTTTTGGCTGCCACTTCGACGACGACGCGCTCTACGATGGAGCACGCTTGCCTGTAAATGTACATAGTGACAAACTCGTAACCTGGAAATGTATAAAACCGACTGGCCAGGTGTTGAGACAGTTAAAATAGCCAGGTAAAACGATCGTTGCCTAAAACAGACTTGAATTGCATACAACACCTAGGCATTGTGTAGAATGGTATAATTTAAAACATATCCGGTAACATTAATGTTTATCTGTAAAGTCTTTATCTTTAAACAGTCACACCGTGTCTGATAGTTACGGTTGTACTATAGGACAATAGGGCAGGATGTTTGGAAGATGCCTAATCTGGCTAGTGTCAATCTTATCAGTGATAGAATTTGTGATTGGGTTTTATATGGATTGGATTGAATGGATAATGCTTGTAACTTTGGAGATATATTTGTTTATCTGTATGATAGAGGTATCATACAGATAAACAAAATGATAGAGGACGATAGAACTTTTAAAGACAAATACAAAATCATTTATTTGGGAATAATCATGATCCAAGAAAACAAGGTCTAACGCTCTGGGAGATGTACCGCAATGACGTCACTGTCCAGTTGCCACTTTATTGTAACAAACACAGATACTGTTTTATTTTATTTTTATAATCTATTAAATAAAATACAAAGAGCATTTCAATTGTAATTTGGTTTGTCCGCTCAAGCAAGTTAAGCACGAATTGAATATATTAAACACAATTTTATCAAAACCACATTGATTTATTGGATTGCCACAGGTAATAATTATACGAATATTGGGGAGTTATAATTTCACGCTACTGTTAACACAGAAAATCATAGAGAGTCCGCCATTGTTTCGTGTATCGTCATCTCTCTCGAACTTGTTGTAAATTACTTATTCTGCTCTTGCTTATGCACGTGTACGTGTATCCATGACATTGATGACATCATTGCGGGATGCCCACGTCACATTATTTCTCGGAGCGCTATACCTGGCGGAGTATATTATTATACCATGGGAATAATGTAAATTAAGCTACAGTGTTGATCACAGAGGGACCGAACTAGTCAGAGTCCAAAGACTGTCGGGAGCCGTTGACTTCTCTTATTAATTTGACAAGCAACAGCGTTGCCAACTGTATTTAAAGAATATGCGCCACGTCCTGAGTGAAAAAATGGAATACTTTCGAAAAAAAGCGCAAAATTATAGAACATTTGAAAATTGTCTATGACGGCTCAAGAATTTGGAGGCCGACAGTAAAGCGGCCGTAGTTACTGGCTATAGAGCCAATTAGGAGCGTTTGGGGCGTTTACCCGGATTGCGTAGGCTCGAATTTCGAATCCTACCGGACGACAATTTTTGAATTGTCTATAAACATCTAAAAAGTAAATCTTAAAGTGTGGAACAATTTCGAGGTACCAACGGTCTACATTTGGTCTACATAGTACATACATTATTTTGTCATGCTGTTTTGCCACATTTTCCACGCAAGCCAGCTTACAACATTGTTATTATCGCAGCTGACGACACATAAATACAATGCATAGGGTCATGTCATTTATAACCATTTTAAAACACATGTTTATCGTCGTTTCAAACAACACGGGATGACCCCGTGTGTCATTAAATTGAAAAGCGAATGAACAATATTAATTCCAAGCCATAGTATATATTGATTCATTTATTTTTACGTAGAGAAATACCCTTTCCAACTGAACTAATAATAATAGTGGGTGATCCACTGAGGAGCAAACCGCTGGAACGCCAACGAGCCCACGAGCCATATAATGTAAACCGTTAGGCTGGTTTCACAGCTGTACGGGAGACGCGGACGGGTCATCCGTTACTACGGGAGACCCGTACGTCAAACACGGCAGGTCCCGTACGGAACAATCGGCATCGCTGTGATAGATAATAGATGTTATAGCGCCTCACTTAGGTATGTCTCCGCTCCGGGAGCCCATACGGGCAACCCGCACGGGTCTCCTGTACAGTTGTGAAACCAGCTTTACTGGACTCTGGATCTCCCACTAAACCGCGGTCTAAATTGGCTCGCTGGCTCTTTGTGCATGCTTGAAATCCTAGTTCGCGGTACAACGGTATAAAGTTTTAGACTGATGTTGGCCTTCCTCTGCCCGCTAGTGGACCACCCATTTTAAGACATATCGTTGAAAATAATTAAACCTAGGTGGTAACCTACATGACATTTACTCCATCACAGCTCGCAGTACTCGTGCCTATAGGTTAGTTTTTTTCAAATTTTATTGAATAACTGGCTTGCGTTTGATTATGTTAGGTCTACGATGGAGATTCACTCACAAATTTAAGACACAGATTTTAACTATCAGAGAACACCCATTCAGGTAGCGCATTCCAGTCTACCGGTTCGCACAATAAAAGTGCAATCATAACGCTTCGAATGGGTTTTCGGAATAGCTACCATGAAACAGTGTCGCCTTTACGTACCCGCTCTGTTCGTCCGATATAAAAATGGGCAGGAGGGGAATTAGATCATGCAGATCCGATGCATGCATGATGCAGGTCTGTATAAGGATAAGTATCCCTGCTATATGTATTTTGATCGGTAATTCTGTATTACATATTGTAAATTTGACCACCCGTTGCGTTCATGCAAATTACTCTCTCAAGTGAACTCGCGTCGTCGTATTCTACCAGCATTTTCCGGCGTGCCACAGAAATCGTAACCATTAATTAAAGTCTTACGTAGCTAGTTGATTTATTATTGATAGATACTTTGTTTCGTCCACCTGTGCTGTACCTAATATTGACGCAGTTTCGTAAGAATCTAGAAATATCCTGTTTTATGATAATGCTAACCAGTGTCAACCGGATACTTCTCACCATGTCTTACATTGTATGAGTTACAGCAGGCAGTTAGCATTAGCAGTATAGTTAATTAAATATTATATCAGATTTAAGGTCATTATGGTACAAAACAAACCGTATAGGCGGATACAGAGTGGAGTTGAGAGGTGTAGTGGCCGGTAAGGCTTTATGAACTTGCAAGGATTCTAGTTCATTGTGGAATGACACGGTCATTGTACATAATCATCATCATCTAGAAGACTAGGCCTCCCCCTTTAACCTCCACACTGAGCGACAGCATGCCAAGACAATGAACATAATGGCTTACTTATTTAAAAAAGTTCAATTCGTAGATAAAGACTATCAGTCAATATGGAATCGTGATTATGTATTGTGCATTTGCCCGCCAGCCTAGACAAACCAGACGAGCTCCTTGAAATAACGGAGCACGGCTTTAGGTCGCTGGCTAAACTGTTCTACCCCTATTTCGCCAGTTGTGGTATTGAAGACATGTTGTTAAGTTTCTTCAAGATCGTATGGTTTCTGTGGCCTTGCAATGCAGTCGTACATGCTCCACGGTCTCGTTAGTTGTTATATTTTAGACATATATAAAGAATATAATATTGAAATTTTTATGTGTACGGGCTGATTCACACTGAGTGTTCGAATTATAATATTATGGAAACGTGATTAACAACTATGCAAATTAATTGCCCCATATCAGAGTACACAGCCTTGTATTTCGCGTTATATTTTAGACTAGCAATCCGCCCCGGCTTCGCACGGGTATAGTTATATAGCCTATATTAATCAGTGATAATGCAGCATTCAAATGGTGAAAGAATTTTTAAAATCAGTCCAGTACTTTTTGAGCCAATTTGTTACAAACATACGTACAAATCTTTCCTCTTTATAATATTGTGAGACTAGCCGCCCCAGCAGTGCAAGTACCGTTCTTTATCGATCGTCAAATTCGCTAAAATGCCATAGAATCGATCACAGCGAGTACTGAAAAAATTGCATATTATCGAATTTGACGATCGATAAAAGAACGGTACTTGCACTGCAGCTTCGCACGGGTATCTATGGGGATAGTGTAGCTTCCCAACAGTGAAAGAATTTTTCAAATCGGTTCAGTAGTTTCGGAGCCTATTCAATGCAAACTAACAAACAAACAAACAATCAAATCTTTCCTCTTTATAATATTATATATAGTATAGATATATATTGAAATTTTTATGTATAAGGGCTAATTCACACAGATTATTAATTAACTGCACAGGATGGGTTTACATAATATACACATACACACCCTGTATAATAAATATTACATGAGCTCTGTTTGGCTTAGTATAAGTATAAGCCAAAAGTGGAATATTAGCTGTTCCATAAATTTTGGTGAATCTGAATAACATTTTTTTATGTTTTTTTTTTTTGTGATTTCATGGTTGTTCTTGTTCATTCATAATGATCATTCCTTCCATAAAACCTTGTATTGTCTAATTTTTCCAACTAATAGTAGCTTTACTAACCTCATTTTCTTTTGTTTCAGTTATCTGGTGTCTGGCGATGCAGATGGAAAATGCTATGTGTGGGACTGGAAGACAACAAAACTTTACAAGAAATGGAAGGCGCATGACGGAGTGTGCATCACCTCCCTGTGGCACCCACACGAACCTAGCCGGCTCCTCACTGCAGGCTGGGACGGCCTTATCAAATACTGGGACTAGGAAATAATACCACAAAATACAATGCCACAATTTTAATTCCCCTAAAGAACCATGAACCATATAACATAAATAGAGAGTAATCGAAATAAACTATACAACATCCAATAACATGTTTTTTTTATTAAAGCTTTTTACCCTGTTTAAAGCTAAGCAGCCTGCATCGGCATGCGGTATTTGTAATTGTAATCCTCGGGGATGAAATCCACCTTGTACTCCATGCTGCACTCACGACAGGTGCCATTCTTCAAGAACTCGTTGAACGGTATATTGTTTTCGTGGAATGCTTCAGTGAGAGCGGTGATGAGGCTATCTATCATCTCTGGCGTGTGGAAGGGTCCTGGCGCAAACCGCAGGCGCTCTTCGCCGCGCGCCACCGTCGGGTAGTTGATGGCTTGCACGTAGTGTCCACGCCGCATGAGCGAGTCAGCCACGCGCGCCACCTTATCCGCGCCCACTACTGGTACTGGCACGATGTGGCTCACTGACGGCAGCTGCGGCAGCCCCGCCACTAGTAGAGACAACTTAAAGTACCGCACCATCGCCTGGTGCTTAGTCCGCAGCGTCTGTCCTTCCTCGCCTGCTAAAAGTCTAATGGACGCCAGCGAGCCTGCTAAAGTTGGAGGTGGAAGTGCTGTGGTGAAGATGAATCCCGGAGCTAACGATCTTATCGTATCAATCAGTAACGACGACCCGGCAATATATCCGCCCACGTTTCCATACGCCTTTCCTAACGTGCCGGATACTATGTCTATCTTGTCTTGGATTCCTCTCTCTTCACCGATGCCGGCGCCGTGTTTCCCATACAACCCGACAGCATGAACTTCATCCACAAACGTCAGAGCTCCGTATTCATGAGCTATATCACACATCTCTTCTAATGGACAAATGGCTCCACTCATTGAGTGGACAGTCTCAAATACGACTAGTTTTGGAGCGCCAGCGGGCGAGTCGGCCAGCAATTGTCTAAGGTGACTCGGGTCGTTGTGTCGGAATATATGTTTCGGAGCCCTACTGTTCCTTATGCCCTGTATCATAGAGGCGTGATTTCCCGCATCAGAAAACACAATACAGTCAGGCAGGATTCGCGCGAGAGTCGATAGAGTAGCGTCGTTAGCAACAAAGCAGGAGCTAAATATTAAAGCTGCGGGTTTCTTGTGGAGTTTGGCGATCTCGGATTCGAGTTTCTCGGTCATCTGGGAGTTGCCTGCGATGTTTCTAGTGCCGCCGGCTCCGGTGCCGTACGCGCGGATGGCGTTAACGGCCGCATCCTGCACGGCCGAGTGGCGCGACGTGCCGAGGTAGTCGTTGGCGCACCACACGGTGACGCGCCGGTTTTCGCCGCCCTCCAGCGCCTGCGGATACGCTCCCTCCGCTGCCAGACGAGACACTTTTCGGAACACTCTGTACGAGTAATCCCTCTTTTTCGCGCTGATCTGCTCGTTGAAGAAGTTCTCGTACGGATAGGGTGGGGTGGGCTCTACGATGTCCTCGTTCATCTCCTTCGGAGCGTCCGAAATGAAGGGACACTTCGTTTCATCGTTTCCCATAGAGCGAAAACCTCGAGACAAAATCGGGCAGTAATTCCCGTACTGCTTCATCAGGGTGGCCCCGTAATTCCTCACGAAGGCGGGGCTCAGGGTTCCCAGGAATGGACAGGGCATTTTTATGTAATCGATGACACAAAACACTTGCGACACGAACGACCGTTCTACTTGTTTGTACTTTGGCTTAGTTTTTTTATTTTAACGTTGGCTCCCACTGTAGCCGAACGTTGGACAGCTTTTGATCAACTGGTGGCTCACGCGATGGCGCGATGGTACTTTATAAACTTGCTGTCGTCATATCGATTAAAGTAGACTTCGTTCACTAAAAATTTTTATTTTGATTTCAGTACCTACCACTGGATTTTGTGACAATCTTAGAAACAAAGTCATTGTCAACGTCATATTTTTTTTTTGTTATTTCCCTCCATTACTGTGCAGGCTAAAGCTCTTGAAGCCGTACCTCCTCATCTTAGATTATTTTACGGATAAAAGCATTCCCCAGTAAAGTAGTGGTTACTCAGCTACAGCCCTTTTTGATCAGGGTAGAGCGAGATAGTCTTTCGGCGCGTCTCATTTTTGAAAACTATCGTACAGGAGGTGAGTTCGGATAGCCCCTTGGTGGCAAAAATAACTGTTACAAACGTCAATAATGATCACATGTAGCGTTCGTTTTGGGAATGTGTGAGCAAAAGTGGCATTATTAACTGTTTTCGCTCACCGTTCGGATAGGTCGAAAACAGCTAAAAATGCCATCGTAATCTGCCACTTTTGACCCACCTCGCGACATGGGATCGTTGTGATCGTTTTTTGACATTAGGATTATGACGTTTGTTTTTCGCGGTGTTTTGGTGTTTTGTTTGCGCGCGACTGTAATAATAGTTTCTCGTTTTACAACAAATCTACGGTCAACTACGGATTGTATTCTCTTTGAACTACGGTGTTTGACGTTACCGCTGGTGACTAGCGTTCGTTTAGGGTAGGGATCAAAAGTGGCAAATATAGCAAAATTCTCAAACCGAACGCTTTACATTAACGCCAATTTTGACAATGCTAAAAATGCCATCATAGCCTATCCGAACGCACCTAGGAATAGATCATTTTTCCGGACTAAAAAGTAGCACTCGGAAATACATAAGTTTTGTAAAATATTATTGAGAGCTGCAGCCTTATTGGAATACCAGGTGTAGCCTCTTGAAAGCTCACTAACAAGCTGGATTCACCTAGCCTTCGAAGAGATGTGGGTTTCATTCTACATTATCTATCGCTTGTGTTTTGGGGAATGCTCAGATTTTTTGATCTCATCAGACTTCCAATAATACTACCGCACATCCCAACACCGATAGAAAACTCACCCTCCACATCTTGCAAAGCTAGAAAGAAACCATCCGATTTATCCACTCCTTTATTTCGCACACCTGCAAGGTGTGGATTGTCCTTCCCCCAAAGGTCTTCCCGCCGAGCTTCAACATAATTATCACAGAAGAAAGTTCTCTTTTCTGCGATAATTATAATAAAGTTAGCTTATATTTTGTTATAAGTTATAATAAAAGCACTGGCATGTAAAAAAATTGAGTTTTCATGTAATTTCATGTTATTTCTAAAACTCTAAGCCAAAAGTCTTCACTGCTTTACTTGGGCACACTTACAGGTTACAATAATAAATATAAATCAGTACAATACAATATTTGCATTGCCATTCATTTGGCAGTGGGCTTGAGCATTTGGAATGTCTTTAGACCTTCAACGGTCTATGGGCAGTCTAACTGTATTTGTAGTATTAGTTTTAGCTTGTATTTTGTTTAGTTAATAGAGGCACTTGCCCAATAAAAAAAAAGTTTAAAACTTAAGATGACGCCATGTGTCCCGTTTCAACTTTAGCCTGTCCACTAATAGGTAGAATAAAAATCTAGTTATGTCAATATTAGACAAGGACAGCTTGAGCTCGATGGACAGGACAGACAGATGTCACTTGAGTGTCACTGTCAGTTTGATTGAGAGGAGGATAAAAGAAATTGGATTGGATTCACAGATATACACAACGGTAGTAGATCTGTGATTGGATTGGTGGAATTTATTTCTTTGGAGAGGAATGAGGATTAAAAAGTACTCTTTGGAGGGGATGATGGATTGTTATCAAAGTATTATAGTGTTTTTTTAATTAAGTTTAAAAATTTAACAAAGGCATAATGTTTTCCCTGAACAATCAATTGGAATTAAGACGAGTGACCGTATCTAGTCTGGTAACATGCATTTACCTACCCAGTATTATCACAGTGATATCTTACAAAGGGTTACTGTATTCCGTCGGCAATGGTTCATCATTTTATATTTTTGTTCTGATCTTCATCGCTGAACTGTTAAAATCGTTTTACTTGAGCGCTGACAATGATATACATGGCAAGAAAACCAAACCTAGCAAGAGCAGAGCCGGCGATATATTGAAATCGTTCCTCTTTCTACTTGGGGTTATGTTTTGTTTTTTCGTCGGGATTATACTATTTGGAGCTCCGGTCCTCGATTGTCACGAAGAGACACTGATGCTGTCGACACTGCTGACGTTGTTGACTGTTTTTCCTCTAATTGCCCACTCTGGAGTAGAGACATCAATGCAGCTGTTATTTGGAGTGAAGACTTACTCAAAGGACACCATAATCGAAATGCTAGTGAATAACGCTTTGCTGACGGTGTGCGGTGCGTGGTTGGGAGCTGTAGTTATCCCACTGGACTGGAACACCCCGTGGCAGCAGTGGCCAATACCTTGCTACCTCGGTGCTCTTGGAGGATTTGTTTTATCCAATGTACTAACTATACTCAAAGTAACTTTAATGACTGCAGCACACAAATACCCCACATTGCACTTTGTTGTAAACATTCTGAACAAATTTAGAATTTCTAAGTAGTTCAACAGTATTATTGTTGTGTGTTATAAATAAACAGAATTTATATGGGATTTTGTTGTTAATTTACATTATTAGTCTTTTTATGGTCAAAATAGGTTTAGCATTTCAAGTTTTACATCATTCTATAGGTGAACTATAGGGAATGCAATCTTACAGATAAATCTTGAAATTTGGTATTTGCGAGATCCATCAGACCTAATCTTGCAAGGTCTCGGTATTTCGCGCGGTCTCACAGATATGTGAATTAATTATAATTATTTCTATTGCAACTTAATAAAGTTATATCGCAAGTATATAAGTATATATTATAAGGAATTCGAACTTATATTCGCAGACTTGTTGATTGCAGGCAAGAAGTGTTTGAAAATAAACTACTAGTGGACGTAATGTGCGGCATCACCATAAATGGCTGTCTCATTTTCGTGCATGATGATTTATATTAGGGAGAAACAGACAGTAATTTTAAGTTAAACAACAGAGCGGCTGCACACATAGCCACAAGCGCTGGACAAAACTTTTCATACATTTTGTATGGTATTGGCGCACACTGAGCATTCTAGTTACCACTTCTGAGCCAAAAGCGTGGGTTGCCAATTATATACCTGGCGCCGGCGCAGACGACCACAGACGCCGGCAGCGGGCGACAAAACGTGGCCAACAAGTCTCAGTCTAGTTCAATTCAGTCACACAATCCAGTGTTTCTATATTTTTTTTTATTACATAGACGTCCGACTCTCATAATATATTGAGTGTAAATGTCAGCACGCACAAAATGGTCACGCCCGGTGGTCATGTTCAAGTCACCGGTGGTCGCAACGAGTGGCTCGGCTTGGCCACTAGAGCCACACGGACACTAGTGGTTGCGTTTTATGGCTGTGTGCGGTCGCTCCTAAGTAACTAAGGCTGTTTGTTTAAAGCAGTTGCAGATACCTCATACACCTTACTCTATGAGACTGCTAGAAAGTCATAGCATTAGTGGCATGGCAGTCAGTACAGGCGTAACTTACTGACTACTATGGTTTGGTTATGTCTATGTTAACCGTCTTTGAAATATAAGTGCTGAGAGTTTTTTGTGACTCATTAATAATTAGATTATTTTAATATTCCATTCTGGATTCTGGATTTCATTTGGGAGGGAATTCATTCTGAAAAGATTCGAAGGAATCAAATCTAAAAATTGAGTCGAATGTATGGAATTGCTAGGTGTTTTGGGGGGGGCCATGGCCCCCATATCCGCCAATGCGTCACACGCCGTGTTTGATCCAAAGACATTTGTTAATAGCGAAGGTACAAACACAAAATTGTATGTAGCTGACCTTCACACTGCTTGAAAATGATCTTTTGATGATGACAAACACGGTGATGTCTGGATGCAGGATAGAGTAAAGAAAATTCAGAGAGTAGTAAATTAATAATTTTATTCTTTCATTACATATTCACATACGTTATTTAACATTATATTTAATAATATATGAAACTTAACCAGTACTTTGCTTGATCACATTTTTCACATAACTCTTATGTAGCCAATTTGTTATGAACTGTCAATTGTTCAACATTATAATATAAACACACAATAAAAATCAACAATAGTTAACACATCTAAGGCCTTGTTGAGTTACTTACAGAAAGGAACCAATATACATATGTTAGATACATGTTGATATTCCAAAAACCCGAGCGGTTTGATTCTACTTTTATCGTGCTAACCGCTACTGGACCCGTTGCCTGAACGAGTGTTTCGCGATAGTTACAATCAAAACAATCGAGAAAAACTGGTGCACATTGCAAGGGTTAATCAGTACTGTTTTAAATCACACTGCAAGTCATTGCCATCCATTTCTGACATTAAAATGTAGACAAGTGAACAACACAGTTGGATGTGTTAATTTACAGGAATGTACAACAAAATCAATGGCATTTTAATGTAACACTAAGTTTTCTGGATTTTTTGGGACCAATATCCATCTAAAACCCATGCACTGCAGATTCTCAGTCAAATATTTGAGATTAACAAACTCATGGGAATATGCCTTTCAAACATACATCTAGTATAGCATTGCGTTAACTCTTGATCAATATACCAGATAACATTGACCAGCAGGGGCATTACGGACAACTGTTAACTGTTAATCTGTTGGAGCGGATTTAACGTTAATTTGTTGTCGCAATAGCAGTTGTCCGTAAGGCCTAGAAAGCAAGCCGCGACAAATTGACACTTTGTCGTGCGAGAACATGATGTTTTTGCGGTACTAATTGAAATAAAAATAATAATAAGGCTACGTTTTCGTATATGCCTGTTTCGCTTTGCCACGATAAAAAGAGTGAAGATTTTGTTGCGGCTTGCTTGCTAAGTCTGCAGTAACAAATGCATCTATATTTTTATTGCTTAATTATAATAACTATAATGCAATTTAGAACATAGTATGATCAAATAAAATAAAAAAAATACATAATTAGGTACAGAAATGTCAAGAACATGTTTATTTTAAGCACTTAAGTTATTTATTTATAATGTTATCCGTAAAATTACAAAGATAGTGTTGATAACATGTACTCTAAAACAATCTAGATAGCTATTAAAAATGTGGCACACTGATAACTGAACATAAAACCCCTAAACTGTCTAATATTATTATGAAAATCTACTTAACACTTTTACAACAGTTTAAGAAAATATCCCTGTCTGTATTAAAAATATATCGGATCTATGTGCTTCCTACATTTTATGTAAGAAGCAACAATGCTGGCAACACTTGCAACCACATCACAAATGTATTTGCAGTAGCCAGGCTGTCTCTGCAGTAGATTCTGATGCTGCACCACGCGAAGTGATGCTTTTACACATGGTCGTAGTAACGTTCATGCTTTTACATCTAACCTAACGAATGCAAAAGAGAAAGCGATTCTATAACAGTTACAGAAAACGAAGATCACACGGGCAGTTATACGATATACATCAGATTGCTCGCGAGCTTCAAATGCCTTTATTGCTTCAAACATTTAGAGATGCTTTGAGATTTAGAGAAATAATCTCTATTACGATGTAGCAAGTCTCTATATTTTTAAATCCCAGCTACAAAAAGAGGGAAGTAGTAAGTTTAACGTGTGTATCTGTGTATGTTTGTGGCATCGTAGCTCCAAAACGGCTGAACCGATGTTGATATTTTTTTGTTTGTTTGAAAGATGACTTGATATATATATTGTTCTTAGCTATGGATTTAGGAACATCGGTTGAGCCAATGCTTAAAAAAAATATATTTTGAAGCAAGTCTTCTTTGCTTGTATTAATATAATTTATTCTGTGCTAGAGCTAAGATTACCCGCATTGCTTGGAAATTTATAAGAAACAGTTTTAGCACTGGGACTTTTCATCTTCCTTTCTCCTTTCTAGTGAGTGATTATTATTACGAAAAAAAGCTTCCGCTGAAGCATTTTTTCATAGGATTAGCGCGAATCTATTTAGCATGAAAAAAACATACATGATAGCATGGTTTATTAGGAAAATTTGTATTAAATTTGTATTGTTAAAACAAAACCCACAATCTTAGTGCAAACGCGTGAGAGCGAATGGCAAATACACGCGAAAATTTCAACAGCATTATATAATAATATAATATACAAAATCGTTCTAACTTTACGATATAAACCTTTAACCTAATTGTAAAAATAAAAATCTCAATATGCATAATATAATTAAGCACCGTTGATACAAAAATAATAGAATGGGTGTTGAACAATCATATCGTGGTTTAATTTCTAAACTATACATTAGGAAACTATGTTACGATGAATTATTAATTGTAAAGCATTTTGTTGTCGCTATGCGCTAACCAAATACCCTGTCTGCAGGGTTGAAAACATTTATACAGGGTTATTTTTTTATAATTAATATGCTATCAACATCAATCTCTTGAGGGCAATTCCTGTACACCACAACAAACAACCTTTGTTCCACGAGATATCCTATTTTTATTTATTAAATATTTGTTTACCGATTATTCTGTCTGGCAACTTTGATATCTCTATCAGGACCGCGCGTCACTGGCAGCACGAGACGGTCACATAGCTTGCATACATTATTCACACATACGCATACATAATTGTTATGCTCACAATATAATACTTTTATATGTGAGAAAAAACGATGAATCATTAAAATGAAAAGTAGTAGATCAAAAGTTGTTTGTTATGACATACAGATGCATTGGCGGATCCAGGGGGGGCCATGGGGGCCATGCCCCCCCCCAACACCTAGCAATTCCATACATTCGACTCAATTTTTCTATTTGATTCCTTCGAACTTGTCAGAATGCCCCCCCCCCCCCCCCCCAAATGAAATCCTGGATCCGCCCCTGTACAGAAGTTTACCTTATGATGCTCTTAGCATATTATATAATAACCCTGTACATGGCGCGAATACTACACTTTATTTTATAAGCTGATAGATAATGTGTAAATCTGATATTGCTGGTGCGATTATTAAGATATTTTTATTTACTAATAATTTTCCGTCTTACCACAAAAGATTTAAGAACGCTTTAGACATGTGTTTAGCAATTATTTCACTGCGAAAAATATGCTAAACACTTGTCTAAACACTTGTCATAACTTGTCACAGTGCTTAAATCTTTTGTGGTAAGACGGTTAGTATTTTAATATTATTATTTCTGTCAAGCTCATATTGAAAGGTCCACGCTTCCAGACAAAATAAGCTAACTGGGTAAGTCTAGGTAATTATCCCGTACGTTGATTTCAAAGTGTTTATAATAGTTTCGAAAGTAGCGCATGCTTTGCTTTACATAAATAAAATTAAACAAAAGTTAGGTGGAATATACATTTACCCTTTTTATTCATGAAGCTTGATAAGCTAATCTATGCTATAAAATGGCCTGTTAACTTCCCCAAGAAGATGCATCATTCAGTTTTAGGTATCTTAATATACGGGCATAAAACGAAAAATAAAACCATAATTGTCTAGACAAAAAATAAAATTTAAACCTTACATTTTTATTTTATGTCAGTAATTTAACGAAATTCACTCTCACTCCTAGAATTTTACGTGAAACTACTTTTGTAAATTAGAGGTAAAAGTTGATATGTTGAGATTTAAAAAAAAATGGAAGCTGTTATTTACAATAAAAAATAAAGATTTACTTATTACAAAAAAATAAAAATTCTATGGATCTTTCTATTTGATAGAATCAGGACACCAGAAAACCAGTTTTCGTTGCTTAATTTCGTCAAAAAATGTGTGAGCTCTTAAAGTGAGACGTTTTTTTATAGAACAGATTAGCTTATCGAGAGTTTATGAATAAGAGGGTTATAGAGTGTAGCGAGAGATAAAATACAGACTTACGAGAACATCTAATCTAACAACAGTATCTTACGAATTAATATAAAAATGCACCGCTAATACTCAAATACATAACGCTAATAAGTTTTATGGTGGATTTTATATTTCACATTACACTTGGACAAATACAAGATTTGTTCGTTAAAATTATTATCAGACACGT
Source organism: Agriopis aurantiaria (assembly GCA_914767915.1). Classification (NCBI taxonomy): domain Eukaryota; kingdom Metazoa; phylum Arthropoda; class Insecta; order Lepidoptera; family Geometridae; genus Agriopis; species Agriopis aurantiaria. The sequence continues at coordinate 3,479,676 of OU611991.1, read as the reverse complement.
TTAAAGTTAGATTATAATTGAAAAGTTCTTACATTGCAAAAATGAAATGATTATCATACTAATATTGTAAATGCGAAAGTGTGTTTGTTTGATCTTCTTTCACACAGCAACAGAGCAACAGATCGACCTGTTTTTTTTTTGCATGGGTATAGTTCAAGGTTGGGAGAGTGACATAGGCAATTTTTTATCAACATCATCACCATTTTCATAATTTCATACCCGCAAACCACAAACCGCGGGGCGCAGCTAGTGAAAATATATTTATTGAAATCAAAACAAACCATATTTAAAACACAATTTATTTTGTTTAATGAAATGAAAGTTAGAGTCATGTTATAGTTTCTGATTAAAACCAGAAACTATTACGAATTATAAAAAACAAAAGCCCAAACATATAAATAAATAAATATTCGAGACATTTTTCGCACACACGGTCATCTGACCCCAAACTAAGCAAAGCTTGTGATATGGCTGCCAGAGACTGATATAAATACATATATAGTTTTAAATACACACTTAAACAGATATAGAACAAACACAAATGTTCACCACATAAATGTTTGTCCTAGGTAGGAATCGAACCCATGCCCCTAAGTGCAGAAGGTAGGTTCACTACCAACTGGACCAAAGGGCCATCTAATAATAATATGTAACTTCATTTTTAAAGTTCACAAATTACGAAACCTTTCTGTCAGCAACAGCCAGTCAGTAAGACTGCAACAAATCCAACCACAGGCTTACTTTTTTTAAAACTTTACGTACTTAAACGTCTTTAGTATAATGCGGTTTCTTTCATAGAGCGCGGCATCGTCCTGGGTTTTAGGGTCAGAATACCAAGTGCAGCAAACTCGATAATACACATTAAAAAAAAACGACTGTATTTCCATTAAACTAAAAGTTGAAGTTGTAGACTGTCTTCTTTTGAAAAATATGCTTCGATCATTTACGACGTTAACATTTCAAAATACTTAGAATATTTTTTTTTTTTTTTTTTCATATATTTTTTCATAACGAGAATAAATGGAAAATGGGATTCTATTTTTTGTGGTTGTAATAAAAAATACTAAAACAAAAATTTGTTCTAAATATTTTGATATAATAAATGTGCAAAGTGGCCAAAGTAAATAAAAAAATAAATTGATTTCTTGTTTTCTTGTGTCAAATAATTGTCACAATGAAATCTTTTATATAAAACCCACAATAAAATACAACAGCGGTCTTAGTTAATTAATTCAATCGACAAAGTCTATACGTCCGCTGACTAGGTCCCTTGAATTAGCATTTTAAATTGCTAGCATATCTTATAGTTCATAAAAAGTGGTGGAATTATGTCGCCACCAGCGGCCGAGTTACTCTGTAAGTTTTCATATACAGAGCGAAAAGAAAGAAAGTGGCAAGAGTGGAAAATGGTAAAGCGCGATTCACTCCCTGAGCTGCCACCCAAATTAACTTAATTATGGGTGTTTCCTGATGGTTACAATCTGGGTGTCTTCAAATCACGAGTGAATCGGTTTATTCTAGACAAGCGTGCGCCAACGTAGACCGCATCATCGCTTAACATCAGGCGAGATGGTGGTCACACGCAAGCCAATTAATTATATTTAAAAAAACTTACTACGTTTCGTTTTTTTTTAAAGTGAAAACTTCTTTAGACACGTTGGGCACTTTTTGGGATGGTCACGCTCAGATACTCGTTCGGGTAAAGGCTCGAGTCGACTAAGAGAGCGAGAGAGGTATAGTCAACCTTGATGAAGTTTTCACTTCTGTGGCGTGGTCTTACGCACTTTTTTTCCCTTTTTACCGCCTGATGTTAAGCGATGATGCGGTCTACAATGGAGCATGCTTGCATAGAAGAAAATGATTCACTCATGAAATCATTTCTGAATGTGAACCGTACCAATTTTTTTTTTTTTTGTGGAAATTAGTCAAGTTATCTCAGCTTGCGGTGTGAATCACGCTGATATATAAATGAGATAGTGAATATCACTTTCTCACTTCAAATTACAAGCGCGTCTCTCACTTCACCTTCCTTCTGTTCATCGATAAGAGAGTTGTCCCGTTTTTCGTGCTTTCTTGCTGGCACACGTTTTTAATTATATACAATTACTGAGGATAGATACTGCAAGAAACTTGAAAGCATTATAGTGCTTACTCAACTCAACACCTGATTTTCATACAAACTTAAACAAAACTAGAACAGTTTATCCCATGTCCTAGACGAAAAGTAAACTTTTCAGGATTTCAAAGTCTTATTTACAGGGCGCTCTGATTCACTAACTACAAACACGAAAAAATTTGGCCTTTATTCCCACCTCTAATAGTTGGCCTTTTTCCCCTGGGGAATAGAGGCCAAATTTCCATCGTTTTTGTTAGTGAATCTGCAGTGTATGCAAGTACAGTTCTTTATCGATCTTAAAATTTGACATTTGAGATCGACAAATTCGATAAAACGCCATTTGCTCAGTACTCACTATGATCGATTCTATGGCAGTTTTATCGAATTTGACGATCGATAAAGAAGTGTACTTGCACTGCAGGGTTCTGAAGTCTGATATTGGTTGCGTGCCACCTCACTCGCACTATGCGTGCGAGCGGGACGGCACGTGATCTATATCAGACTAAACGTATAAAAAACTTTCGTAATAAGGCCGCTGGTAGACTGAAGTTGCATGTAATTAGGTGCTAAGTGATGGCACGGCGACAATGAAGACATGCTAGCAACACTAGGGCCGTAGAATACTATAGAATAACAAGTGTAATGCAAGCTGGCGCGCGCCTTACGTGGTACTCGTGTCTGGTTGGAAGTAATGCAGACCGTTTATCTGGAATAACAAAACGGAATATTAATTTAGTTGAAAATTTGAACACAAATTATTATGTATCTACAAGTTTTTTTTTTTTTATAATAGAGCGGCAAACAGGCAATCGGCCTTTCAGATGGTAAGTTGTAATTCCCGCCTATAGACAGATCAGGGTCATCAAGTCACGAACCACTAGGTTGTCGAGTCATGAACCACTAGTTGATCGAGTTATGAACCACTAGCTCATCAAGTCATAAACCATTAGCTCATCAAGTCATGGACAACTAGCTTATCGAGTCATAAACCACTAGTTCATCGAGTCATAAACCACTAGGTCATCGAGTCATAAACCACTATCTCATCGATTCATGAACCACAGCACAATCAATTGCAGCAGGCTACGTACCGTCATGTCGTATTCTGTGACGAAGGCGGGCACCTCGAGCTGGTCGCGCGCCATCACTGAATACAGATACTCGACTCCGGGCAGGTTGTGGACCTTCGCCTTTATCGCCGGCGCCATGAATGTCGTGAACCACCACGTCATCATCTGAAAACAAGTGTGGTTTGTAAGTGGATTTAAGGTGTAGTTCGACTGTGAAGTGGTATTTAATGTGTGGTTCGTTAGTGAAGTGGAATTTAAGGTGTGATTTGTTAGTGAAATGGAATTTAAGGTGTGGTTTGTTCGTGAAGTGTAATTTAATGTTGTTTGTTAGTGGTGGATGTGTGGTTCGTTAGTGAAGTGGAATTTAAGGTGTGATTTGTTAGTGAAATGGAATTTAAGGTGTGATTTGTTAGTGAAATGTAATTTAATGTTGTTTGTTAGTGGTGGATGTGTGGTTCGTTAGTGAAGTGGAATTTAAGGTGTGATTTGTTAGTGAAATGGAATTTAAGGTGTGGTTTGTTCGTGAAGTGGAATTTAATGTGTGGTTCGTTAGTGAAGCAGAATTTAAAGTGTTTATAAATAAATTGGGAAGCGATTACAGAGTAAGTAAATTTATTTAACTTTAAAATAATGGGTTATTTTATTGGCAAATGTAGCTATTGTTTATTTCGTGTTTCATATGAAATAAACAAGTAGGTATATTACAATTTAGTTAATTTACCTTTGTCCAAAATGTAGGGTGAACAATATAAAACGCTTTGAGGTTCTTCTTATATCTGCAAATTAAAAGAAAACAATTTTATTAGATCACTGCATGTTATACAAGTAAGTATACCGCAAGTATAACTTGTTACTGAGATTAGATCACATGATATCGGGGGATAATCTTCTAAATCGAAAGCTACTTCAGATTTTTCTCGCGTGACCCGTGTCTGTGTGTTAGTGGAGTCCATTGACATGGGGCGCATGAAACTGGCATAATTCAGCTTGCATCAGAGATCCATTATCCAGTAACTAATCCGATTAGGATTAGTTACTGGATAAAGCGTACAACATATCACTTGTATGGCTTCAGACAGGCGTATCAGAGAGTGAAGTATTGCGCGATGTCATTTATTTTTAACAGACTTCGAAAAAGGAGGAAGCTTGTCTAATTGGTTTGGCTTGGTGGTTGGTTAATTTTTGTCGAGATCGGTTCCAATAAGCTCCTGTCATCAGAGGCAGTGGCATTTAAAAGAGGCAGGTACTATATGCGTTGGAACTATTTGGTGTAGTTTATTATTATCTATATATACTAATATTATAAAGAGGAAAGATTTGATTGTTTGTTTGCATTGAATAGGCTCCAAAACTACTGAACCGATTTGAAAAATTATTTCACTGTTGGGAAGCTACACTATCCCTGGGTGACATAGCCTATGTCACCCAGGGATAGTGTAGTGTATTATATTAAAAAAAAAAAAAAATAGGGATCCTTACTAAAACTCCAATAATGTAACCCAAGGTGTAAAAAAATAAGACTTACACCCGTACGAAGCCGGGGTGCGTTCATCATCATCAGCCCTGAGTGACCCACTGGGTATAGGCCTCTCTTTGTTTATGTCACTCTCCCCGGTCTCTCGCTATTCGCATCCACTCGTTCCCGACAGTATTTCTGATGTCGTCAGTCCACCTCATCCTCGGTCGGCCTGGGTTCCGCCAACCCAGTCTCGGCCACCACACCGGGGTGCGTTGCTAGTAGTTAAATAAATAGGTAAAGTAACAGGATTTTATATGCAGCTGGTTGTAATATTTTCGAATTGTAATTATAGGGGTGTGTTAGTGGATATAAAGTAGTTACTTGTAAGGCAGCACGGTGTAGACCTCCTTGAGCCAGGAGAAGGGCGGGTGGTTGCCGGAGGAGGCCAGCGTGTGGAAGTACGCGATCACGTAGTCGCCGCGCACGATCGGGTCTAACAACTTGATCAGGAACAACAGAGCCTGGAATGGAAACGTAAAAATTCTATACATAATCAATTTTGTATACGTACAAGTCGGTGGGAATTTACTCAAAAGTTATCTCGACACGGGGCTCGCACAAAAATAAAATTAATGGACGGGCTATAACCATAGAAATTGTTCAGTAAAAACGAGTCAAAACCGTCGGACATATACTTCAACACCTAATTATAACATGTACAGTACATTTGTTACAAAAAATATACAGCGGTTTTTTCTTGTGTTTTTACACAATAAGCACACGAAGGCATAATTTTGTCAGATGTTCGTTATCACGTAATGATAGTCTATGTGTCGCACTTCCTACGGCTACAGACCGACTGAAACAAAGTGTGTGCCGGCGCTCATTTTGTAATCTTCAAAAATGCGCTCCTTCTGGGCCTGTCTATTAATTTTATTTTGCTTGAAGAATGAGGCTCGATTTTTGAATCGCTCGTATATATATATACGACCCGTCTGCTTGTTTGCCACCTATAGCATAAAAAAAAAAAAAGTTGCGAAATAACTGCCTATCGAACGAAAACCCAAACAAAAGCCGCATTTTTGAACATAATCATATCACTCGCTAACGCAACGCGTGGCTTGAACCATTCGAATTTGCTTTCTATCAATAGAGAAAATCTTTCATTTCGCATGATATTTGGGTGTGTAATCGTACGAGCGATTTAAAAATCGAACCCTTGATCATTATAAATTCAAACGATATGCATTTATTCATTTATGCATGCAAGACAAGTAAGACAAACCTGCTTGAACATATGAGCAATTGATCGGCGTGATTTTATGTTTAGCTAGCGACCCGCCCGCCCGGCTTCGCACGTAAATTACACCTGTGTGTAATTCACCTGGGGCGTGTCGCTAGTTATATATAAACCTACCGTGAAAATGTATCTAACTGATGGTGAAAACCGCATCAAAATCCCCTGCGTGGTTTAGGAGGAGTTAGCGGCCATACAGACAGACAGACAGACAGAGGCGGAAAGCGACTTTTATTTATACCACGTAGAGAAGAGAAGATAACGTAAACAAATGAGCAACGTATTGGCATGATTTCATTTATTTCTTTAAGAATTTTAAGTACTGGTGTGTATTACTATTAGAATGTATAAATAAGGTATAAATAAGTAAACATTTAATAGTCTATCTCCTATTGCACACCCCGTCTTTTACGTTTTCTATAAATCCATTCCATCCTAAGGTTGCCTGGAAGAGGCCGCCTTTAGTTTTTAAGATTTTTTTCCTCTGTATCAAATTTAATGGTGTGAACAATAAAAAGTTAATCTATCCGATAATATTTCGGGGAGTGCAAGGATACATTTCACACTGTTGCGTTTCGGCATTTACGAGACTTCGGATGCTTTCGTTCTTCGCTGTAACTGTGCTGCGAATGTAGTAGGCAACTGCACCTTGAACATGGACCGATTCACTCCATGTCAATATGATGACTCCTCCACCGCCCTTAATAAAAATCTCATTCCGATGACTGAGTACGTCATCGAATGAATAGATATGTAAGCTAGCTATTATTTTGTAAGTTCTTGTACTATTTTAGAAATGCGTGTTCACAGGCATCCGCTTTACACTCTTGTGTAAACATTGTTATCAACAATAGGCATGATGACTAATATTTTTTTATTACCTCATAAAAAAGCCGATCATAAATAGAGCCCATCAACGAAAACAAAATTAAAATTAGTTCAAAAATAAATAAGATATAAGCAGATATAAGCATTTAAATTCCATGCTAGACAGAGAGCGCACTATACTGAGCCGTGACGTCACGGCTCAGGAGCGCCATACAAGTGCTATACTAACACACGCTTTGTGAGAAAGGGATAGAGCATCCCCTCCCTATCCCCACCTAAAACTTTAAACGCTCATATCTCAGAGATTTATCAGCCAATTTAAATTATTTTTTCAGTATGTGTAATGTATTTAGTTATATTCATTGCTAAGCCGGTTATTTGTAATAAATTAAACATGAGGACACATGCCTATTACCAAATGCTTTTAGGAATGCGCCTCCAGACGCATCCCTCTTTTTAACTTAAGTAAACTGGTATTGACGATGTCCAGATACTTTATGGATGCGACCTAATGTGCCAGACGCATCCCCTTGTATCCCCAAGTGTAACTGTGAGAGACAACAACCAGATCCTTTCAGGACGCGCCCTAATGCATTCCCAGGCATGCGAGATAAAGTCGCACGGGTATAAAACCCCTGCAAACCATGTATCAGTTGAATTCATTCTTGTGGAAGCTCTATCTCTTTCTTTGTGTGTTTTTTTTTTTTAAAGAAAGTAGAATCAGTTTCAGAATTACAATTGACTCCTAAAGCACAACAGCAGAGTACGAAGCGTATGGTCACCTTGTCGAGGTCGATGTCTCCTATAGGGAACCACTTCCCTATGAAGATGACGACGGGTCGGCCGAGACGGTCCACGCCGCTCTGGTACAGGCACCCGATGCCCGACACCTCGCTCAGGTCTTCTGTGCGCGCGCGTCTGAGGAGGCGCTCATATCTGTTGACAATACAAACGAGTTTTTAACAAGAAGGTTCCTAAGCTTTTGCGTCGTGAGCCACCAACATCCTTAATTAATTATTTTAATATTATAAAAGCGAATAAATCTCCAACATACAATCATCATCATCATCAGCCAGAAGACGTCCACTGCTGAACATAGGCCTTTAACCTCCACACTGAACGACAGCCTGCCTTTTGCATCCACTGGATGGCAGCAACTCTTACTATGCCGTCGGTCCATCTAGTGGGAGGCCTACTTACGCTGCGTCTTCCGGTTCGTGGTCTCCACTCAAGAACCTTTCTTCCCCATCGGTTATCGGTTATTCGAGCGATGTGGCCTGCTCATTGCCACTTCAACTTGAAAAATACAATAGCTTCAAGAAATTACAGCGCAATACAACACTCATAATGTGGTCAAAAGTAGAACATCAGCTGTCGCCTTATTTGAGAAAGACAATCGTAGTCCAAGCACCAGTCATACAAACATGGTTGAGTGTCACACAAAAGACAGTTGGATAGTTTTTAGGGTTCCGTATCCGAAGGGTAAAAACGGGACCCTATTACCAAGTGTACGCTGTCTGTCGGTTTGTTCTACCTATTAACGGCTGTATCTTTCGAACCGTAATAGCCAGTTGAAATTTTCATATAATATGTAATGTTACGGCGGATTAATTAATAAATAATAAAAAAGTCGAAAGTAAAAACGAAATAGGGGTCCCCATACAACAAACGTATTTTTGTATTAGCCCTAATGTAAAAACGGTAATACGTACAAACGTCAATCTTGGCATGATTATAGTACACACTCTAGAGTATAACAACAAAGAACCCTAATAAAATGCTAACAATTAAACAGGAGCAACTAACGACAAACTAATTTTGTGCGAACTACTTTTATGAGTATCAAACTATAAATAGCAACAAACAAAATAAACACGAATTAAACTCGAGCCATTAGAACTGAAAATATCATTTATTTTTATGCCGTCTGTTATGTGTTTGGAGCGCCCTTGGCCTAGTTAGCTACCATGGATCCATTTGGCCACATTCCGGGGACACTCGAGATTGTTGCCATTCTGTATTGACGTTCGCAGGCAAAGCAGGTCAAGTTAAATTGGCAGTTAATAATTATTACGTCTAGGATTCTATTTCTGGGTACGATTTGAATATTCCGTGACGCGACGTCAAGTTTACAGAGCCAGGGTAATGTTTTGTTCATATTATAACAAGCTTTTATTTAACTTGCCCTGTTAGATAGCACGTACGTTTTAAAAATAAATAATAGGCTTGCGTTTGACCAACTTTTCGCCTGATGTTAAGCGATGATGCGGTCTACGTTGGAGCACGCTTGCCTAGAAGAAAAAATTGTGGGACGAATATTGCAACTAAATTTTAGACCAGTCCCAAACCGATTAGAGCTGAAATTTTGCATATACGTTTAGTTTGGTTGACAAAGCATGGTTAGCTAAATTACGTCATTCTTAATCCAATATGGCGGACCTGTAATTTTTTATGCACCCCCATGAAAATTCAGTCGTAATATATTTACAGTAAGCAAGGTTTATTATAATATAATATGAATAAGGAAACAGTGCAAGGAAAATATTCAAATAACATTTGGTAAATTCCATAAAATATGATCATAATATTGACTACTATTTTGCATAAGTCAAAAAGTAAATGATTATTTACTGTTGACTGACTAACCACCTACCAAAGCATAATCTTAAGTGACGGTGTGGTCGAAGATGGTAAATACACCTATATAACCTGAAATGGGAACTAGCTCCCAAGTGAGGCAGTCGAAACACACAGTTATAGGTGCTTTGCTAGAGATAATTGTTCCTTCGTAAAAACACTGTGAAGCGTAAACCTTTTTAGGGTTCCGTACCCAAAGGGTAAAAACGGGACCCTATTAGTGAGCCTGTGTTGTTTGTCTGTCCATCCGTCTGTCCGTCCTGCCTTTTAACGGCTGTATCTTTCGAATTGTAATAGATATCCAATTGATATTTTCACAGAATAGGTATGTAACGTTACGGCGTATTAACTAACAAATAAAACAAATAATAAAGTCAAAAAGTTAAAATGAAAGGGGGGACCCCATTCAACAAACGTATTTTTGTATTAGGTCTAATGTCAAAACGGTAATACGTACAAACGTCAAATTTGACATGATTATACACCCTCTGAAGTATAACAAAAAAAAAAAAAAAAATGGCCAAGAGCGAGCCGGTGACAAATTTCTGTTCATTACCAAGTTATAACTGGTAATTTCGTTTATTTGGACGACCTCATTTTAAGTCGACCTTATCATTTCACCGAATCGAAATGCCACATTTTTAAGTCGGTTTTTTTAATTGATAATTATTGTATTTTGTTCTGGTACGGAACCCTCAGTGCGCAAACCCGACTTGGCACTTGGCCAGTTTATTTAAAATCTATGCTCAGATCAGACAAACGAGGGAGATATGCCTGGTCTCCGTGTTTCTCCCACTTTTTTCACTACACCGCTAAACCGCTTAACGGAAATTCTGTAGGTACGGCACACTTACTCATTTTTCACGCACACTGAAACTTGCAGCAAAACCAATAAAATAATAATCAACACACAAAAGGTCGTCTGCAGGGTGATTCGACTAAAACCATCAAGCCTGATTGAGGCCACTCCCTTATTGGTCTGATCTAAGGATCTATGCATCCGACAAAGCAGGATGCATGAGTAACTGAGTACTTACCTTTACCTACTATAAATCGCGGAATGTAGCTAAACTACTATACAATGCATTTTAGTACCTCATGCCAAAGTGTAAATAAACGCCTCATAAGTTTATTTTGGACTACGCATCGCCCACAGTGCAAGCTTTACCAAAATATCCGATAGATACCAAAATACCCCATTGACGTAAATGCCACGTCAAACACGTAGGTACCTAAACAAACGTTTATTTTACATTTGACTAAATATAGTAAAAGATATTTCGACGGTATTCGACTAAAGCGATGCCCATACATGTCCAGGTCAGAGTTTCGTCAAGATCACGCCTGGTTGATAATCCGAAAATCCGTATGAAGCGCTTTGATTCCACTTTTATTGTGCGAATTGCTAGTCTGTGAAATACGCTGCCTGGGGGGTTAGACAAAAGGTGAATCGATTTCTTCTAGACAAGCGTGCTCCATCGTAGACCACATCCGGTCAAACGCAAGCTAGCTTACTATTCTGGGTTACGCAGAAAAGGTGTACTAAGCCGAAAGGGGTCCAAGACTTGGACTCCAAGTACCCATCATTATGAACAACTTTTACTATGGAATCAAAACTAGAATCGCGAAAAATATATCAGCCGTTTCAAACAACAATATTTTGCAAATAAACCCCTCTGTTTTTATTTGCGTGTGTAAACGCGTTCCCGTTCCGAATTTCGATCCTTATTGAATTAAAGTGAAACCAACATTTAAGAGACATAATTTTATATTCAATTTGTACCGAAAGATTTACAGGTCGACCAACTTAACCGTGGAGTAGTTAGACAAATGACAAAACAAAAAACTTCCGAGAGAGGTTCTCAGTTTTGTTCTAAAAATGCGATGTGGCGCCCTCACTCAACTCTTCAGATAAGTTGGTCGGGTAAGTAGGTATGTCAAGTCTTAGGGAGGGGATCGTCTGGCTCCGCTGCCGCCCGCCCATTGACTTGTGACGTCACCCGCCCGCCCGAGTGCCGCGAGGGCGGGCGGGTGACGTCATCCCAACTGGGAGCACCACAGGGGAGCACAAACAAGTGGCGCAAGGTATCAGATGTTTCATTTTCCACAAATTACCTAACGTTAACGTTAACCCAAAGCGCAAAAAACGTTGTGAACTTGTTCTTACGAGACCGGTTGTAGATAACCAAACGTTTTCGAAGCTTGTATCATCACTATACAGCATTACGCATATAGGCTGTGCTACGCCGAAAGGAGGTCATTGTATGTATGAAAAACTTTTACTATGGGATCAAATCAAAAATCGCGATAAAAATCTGCTGTTTTATACATTTTGTCGAGTGTCAATGACAGTTTTCTATGGAACAGCAGATTTTTTTGGCGATTTAGGGTTGGTCTTATAGTGAAAGCTGTTCAAAATGGTAAGTAAAATGACCCCCTTTCCGCTTAGTACAGTCTATATGCGTAACCCTGTATACCACCAGGATAACAACGCCGACTTTGCGATTCGTCACTACGAAACCTAAAGAATCTAAGAATGGTTTAATTTATTTCGGTAAGAGTATACTTAGGCAGCACTTGGTCATCATGACATGTGTAAAATAGGAAAAGGTAAACATGCAAAAGTTCAATGCCAATGAAATTTATAATAATACTTCATTGCTCAATATGGACATCGGGGAAGTACTGGGATAACATCCGTACAAGCAAGGAAGATAGACTAGGTACAAGGTAGTGAAAGATGAAGCAAGAAAGCTAATATAATTTTTTTTAACATCCACGAGAAAAGCAATCATTGTATAAATCATCATCATAATCATTGTGTAAAAAATATATCATGCGAGTATAAAACAAAACAAACACTGAATCCGAAGTTTTTTTGGGTTGTACAAATACAACAGTTTTTTATTACTGAAAAAATCATCATTATCAAAATCAGTCTTTTAACAGTCCACTGCTGGACTTTTAGCCTACCCCCGAAAGGGTGATTGGGCCATATCCACCACGCTGGCCCAGTTGCGGGTTGGTGGATATACGCCATTGAATTTCCTTCAACGTACGTATGCAGGTTTCCCCACGATGTTTTCCTTCACCGAAAATCCAGTGGTATGAAAAACTATCCGCTTGTTATTAAATTTTTAAAGCCAACAAAGACTCAAACGAATTCATGTTTATCTTATGTTTGTCGTTATTGTTGGCACTGCTCGTTCCGAATGTTTAATTGTGTCGCAGATTTGCTTTTTGTTGTATGCAAATTCTCGTAAAAAGTTAACAGCAGTCACGTCAAGGATGATTGAAACGTGGTATGACGATCTATCTAGGTAAATGGTTATTTTCTGCTTCTTATTTTGATTAGTTAAGCATTTCGTCAGTGCAGGATAGGACTTGTAGGATATTTTAGAACCAGAATTCCTACTTATATTAAACTAGCGGTCCGCCCCAGCTTCGCCAGGGAATAGTGTAGCTTCCCAACAGTGAAAGAATTTTTCAAATCGGTTTAGTAGTTTCAGAGCCTATTCAATGCAAACAAACAAACAATCAAATCTTTCCTCTTTATAATATTAGTATAGATGTTTGCTATCTATTGTTAGTTCACAAAAGGCCGTTTTGAATTTAGGTGACTACCGGAATTTTATTTTTAGTATTCTTCCCAGTAACCCCTTGATTTAATACCCATATTACGGGAGTGCATAAAAATAAATAGTCCGCCACCTTTGGGAGTCCGCTATATTTGATTTAGAATAACTTAACTAAGCTAACCATGCATTGGCGTCGATTCTGATGTACTCTAAACTAAACTAAATTTGACAGCTCTAAAATTGTTGCCATCCTTCTCTCACATATTAAAATGAAAAGAGAGGCAGGTAATTTTAGTCCTGTCAGATTAGTTTAGTGAGTGGCATCCAAACTAAACGTTTATACAAAACTTCAGCTCAATCGGTTGGAGATAACTGGTCTAAAGATCAGTTGCTAGATTTGTCCCACACATACATACTAACTAACAGGGTTAAATAAAAACTTGTAAAAAGGAATAAGCGTCCACTATAAATATTTCGTATACGTTCTGGTAACAATAAAGAAAGCTGTATCAAAAATTTCGTCAATAATTATAATTTACAGTACAACACCGCCTAAAACGGCAATTAAAAACGGTAAGTGATAAATACTTACCTCTCTAAATATACATCATGCCAGCCAACAATTACAAATGACACACGCGGTATTTGGGTTCATTAGTTTCTCAAAATCGTACTGCTACAATTTAGTTAATCAATCAATCATCACTGGCTTTTCGGTGAAGGAAAACATCGTGAGGAAACTTGCATACGAACGGAGAAGGAATTCAATGGCGTATGTGAATCCACCAACCCGCACTGGGCCAGCGTGGTGGATATGGCGCAATCACCCTTTGGGGTAGGCTCAAAAGTGCAGCAGTGGACTGTTAAAAGATTATAATTATCGTTGAAGTGGCATTGGGCAGGGCACATAACACGAAGAACAGATGGCCGATGAGGCGGAGAGGTTCTGGAATAGAGACCACGGACCGGTAAGCGCAGCGTAGGACGTCCACTTATAAGATGGACAGACGATCCGCAGGAAAACGCTGGACGCAGGCTGCTTCTAACCGGCCTTTTTGGAGATTGATGGGGGAGGTCTATGTCCAGCAGTGGACGTCCTATGGCTGAAATGATGTTGATCATTATCATAAGCTTTGCCGTGACCCACTGCTAGGAATACGTCCCTATGTTTCCACTCTCCCCGGTCTCTCGTCAGTTATGTGAGGTAATGAATATTGTAAATATGCTTTATCAATATATTATATGCAAATTAGGTTTATGTGAGCTTGTTAAACATAAGAAAACGGATTAGGAGATAATATTCTTCCCGAAACAACCGGAGAATGGAAAACGTCAGAAAAATGAAAATGTTCAAGTGAAGTGACAGCGCGGGCGGATCTGTTAAATAATCACTCGGCCACTTTGAGGGTCGAGAAACTGACTCAGGCTGTTGTTGAAAAATTGTGTAAGAACAAAGGAACAACGGCGCACCAATGACACCTTGTCTAACTCCTTTGCCGCCAAACTGTGATGGTGATAACAGAGGAATTGTAATTAGATTGTTTAATTAGTCACGAGTACGTGTCTGTCATCAAGCCGGACTGAAATAGCTTCTCATCAGTAGTTTTTTGTCATTTTCTTAATTTGGAATTCGTGTGTGAATATTTGAGAAGGTTTGCGTTACACACGTGATTCGATTGGTAGCTCCAAGGAATATCAAACACATGAGTAGTTGACTAAGTAATTCATCAAACAACACGCAATATTTGAAGCGTATATACTTACTACGGTAGATACATACTCAGTACATAATTTAAATAACAATTAACAGCGGTTTTCTTCTCTAACTCTCTTTTAGGAGCGGCTGGACGAAAAAAAAAACGCATGAGGAAGTACAGATTCATAAGCAAAAACCAATATACCGGCCAAGTGTGAAGCGGACTCGGGCGCCGAGGGTTCCGCAGCCGACTCCCACTTGGCCGGTTTTTATTATTTTGTTGTTTTACTTTAGAGTATGTACTATTATCATGCCAAGTTTGACGCGTGTACGCATTACCGTTTTTACAATAAAGCAAAGACAAAAATACGTTTCTTGTATGGATCCTTTTGATTTTATTATTATTTCATAATTAATCTGCTGTAACATTACTTTGTGGAATTTTAACCGGATATATATATTACGGTTCAATAGATACAGCCGTGAAAAGGTAAGACAGTCTGACAGCTTAGTAATAGGGTCTCGTTGTCTCCTTTTGGGTTCGAAACCCTAATAACAGAGTGAAATTAGAAGTAAGAGAAAAGATAATAGAAAAGGTGTTTGCCACCGTGTACGATATGACGGTTTCATCAAAACTATAATTGAAGGAAATATTGATAGGAGCAAACTTGGCAGAGCAGTCTCAGAACAAATAAAGGAGAAATTGAACATCATGTCATAAAAAGAAGTAAATTGCTGGAATATCGCGATCATGTGATCATGTATCGTGAACATGACGAAGAATTAAATCGCGAGGCTACTCCTCTAACAAGAGTTAAGGATCTTAATATAGAAGACATGTTAGACAATATTGTAGTTGACATATCGACTGATACAAGTGTCATGATTTCTAACGTATTTCAATTGTTTCGTTGCGATTTCTTGGTTTTAAACCTGTTGGTATCTAATTTGACTAACAGTCTTTTTATTTAAAATGGCGGTCGGAACCGTGTTGACTCGGAAGTCTCGGCAATAGTTCGAATAGTGGAAAAAGAAAAAAAAAGTGTAGGAATAAGATAATGCGGTAGGACTTTGGCAAGAGGGACTTTAGTCTGGCTTGAGCGTTCATAGCGAAAGCATATTGGTCTGAAAACTGTAATAAGTAGGAATAAAGAATATGAATAAAGTTATATAAAAGAGAACTGGATTATTATTTACCACACAAGATAAAAAATCGCATACGTTACGGTAATGCTACATAAAGATCGTAAATACACTGCTATTTTCAAACAATGCACAGTGACTTTACTACTATGAAGTACAATGTACAAAAATCTGTATCCTCACGACACCTCATGAGATCGATGTATACTTGAGATCGAAGTAAGTAGCAAATAACTTTTTAAACAAATTAAACTTTTTATCTTTTAAATATTCATAACCCTACCAGTTGTATGAATGTCTATGAAAAGTATCTGAATAACTTTCCGAAAATTATTTAGCGAAAGTTCTTGAGTTGAGCGAAGCATTGAAACCTTGTGCGGGCAAGCTTTTGACATTCAATACAATCCTAAACGCTAGACATACCTAGATATTTTATTTGGATAGGTAACCTTTAAAAATACTACGTACGAACGAATGATACCTACTGATTGTTGTAACACAAATTGTTTTACCCCGATATAGCAAAAAAACACATTGTAACATTCGATCCTCAAGACTGTTTCTGATATAGTTCGATATCATATTGTTATTATTACTATAATAGCGAACTAAAAACAGCCTTGAAGAATATTATGCACATAATAAGCAATAGAATTTTATGTTCCTGCATATGCGAAGCTATCAGTTACTCTTCCTACAGAATATGCAACTTACTTTTCTTCAGCAGTCTCTTCCACAGGTATTGGCGGAGCGTGAGTGGTCAAGTCGGGTAGTTCCACCACCATTGTGTCCATCGCCATCTTTCACTATTTGTATATCACTTATGTCCGTTTAGTAACGTTTACAGTTTGTTTCAAACACATGAGAGTTATCAACAATATCTGGTCTTGATAGTTAGCAGTTTCTTTTACTGGCACTGTTTTTATTCACGGTTTTCAAAAATTTCACTTGTTATCAATATCCTTTAAAAATGCACTAAAATTTTAACGATGAAAAGGTTAAAGGATATATTTTCATTCAAATATTTTAGTTTATCTTACAGCATAGGTTGAATCTAGGCATGATTAGCACAAGACCAAAACCGACATAGTAAGAGAGGAAACTACACAGAGGATGAACGAGGCTGGAATTGTTAATAACGATGTCAGTCGTATTTAAATTTCGTGAGATAGAATCGCTTCCTCAATTTCCAAGAAACGTTACATCTCCAAAATATTTACAAGATTTGTGCGTAAGTTCTCTAGAACGTAAACATAACGCGGTTGTTTACTGCACATCCGAATTACTTCTGTCTTCCTGGTGTGGGAAGAATAACAGCGGTTCAAAACACTCGCGTTTCTAATTTATGTGCCACTTTGCTTTTAATAGCTCTCGTGCAGATCTGTAAACGTTATCTAATGTACGCGGAAACCAGCTACTGTAATCATTGACGAGGTAATGCATGATTGTGATATTTGTGATGTAAGTACATTATTGAAGCGCGCTAAGAATTTGCAACGCTACATTCGTTTTAGTGTTGTTTAATAGACGATTAGAAGAAGATAAGTTAACAGACCTTCGAGTATTATTTACATATACATTCCTCAGGTAAATGAATGTATACTTTAAGAACACCTATTTCCTTTTCAAAGATGGTCTTAATTGACCTACATCACACTAATTCTAATACTATAGACGTGAAAATAAATCTGTCTGTTCGTTTGTTACCTTTTCACGATTAAGCAGCTTAAGCGATCTCGATAAAAAATTACAAGATAATCGTGCACACCGCGAAGATAGACGAAATACCCTTTATCAGAATGGATGCGAGATAAGTGCGGACAATTTCACGTCACGCAACTAGTGTTGTCATAGTTCTAGCTGGGTACATCTCTATAATTCTGTGGCTTACTCACGACAACATTCATAAGCGTCACCTGATGGCAAGATGGTCAATGAAGTAAATAACCCCTTTGGTACAATTACCTAGGCTGTCGTTTATACTCAAGGTGAAGATGAATCGTGGCGGGTTAACAATGATATCACTTACATCTACAATTCTACACCTAAAGACAAATGGGTTTCCACGGTCTGCGTAATAGCTCGTTATAAGGCTAAATATAGGACATTATAAAGGACTAGTCAAGTCACTAGTTTCGAGATTGTGATCGAAGTTCTTGCAAGGTCTTTAAGGGTAGTAAATTAAATTCTGTTCTGTGAGCTGGAACAATGGCAAGTGTTTCAGTAGAAATCATTTTCATTTGGTACAAATTTAACGTACCTAAAGACGTTATGAGGTGGTTCATTTAATAAATCCTTTAAAATTTAGATGAGTCATTAAAGATTTACTGCACTCGTTCTTTTAACCACGTAAATCTGTAGAGTGTTAATGCTTATCGCAAGTTTGAACAAAGTAAATTCTATTAAAATGTACAAGTAAAATCGTATAAACTGCGTGGAGTGTGCATTATCACGAGGAAGCGAATAATTGCGTACATTTTATAGTGACGTCAGAGCCTCGTCAATGAATCATAGAACGCGCAACCAACAATACTTAATTGCGATAGATTTTGTAACAAACTAAAATAACAAACCGGGTGAAAACGAAGAGGAAGTACTAATATCATTTCTAAAATCATTTTTAAAAGTTAGTCGTTGCAGCATTATTGTTTTCCAACATTTGCACATGTAAGATAGTCTAAAAGGTAAGTGAGTGATTCATATAACGTTTGTGATTTAAATATTCTTACAAATAGCAAAAGATACATCCATATATTATAATCATTTACTGCACGAATCATTAATATGTGTCATAAACAGGCTGATTCAGATTACAATTATTATATTTTGCATTCTCCAGATTGAATTTCAAATAAGAATTTGTCTAATCTAGAAAAGTGCACTCAAGTCATAAATATGAAAGCGCTTTTACAACTGAGAGAGTTCATTCTGCAAGTTAACATGAAAGTGCTGTCAGTAATAAACCGTACGTTATTATAGTTTTTCTGCGTTTTAGATGCAAATAAGTATGAAATGAAAGTAATGTTAAACGAGACTTAAACGCCAGGCAAGTAATTGGATTTAATATGCGTGTTATAACGTAATATGCAATTGCATTTGATAAAATCACACTCATAGGCCTTCAAAGATGATTCTGAAAGAAAATTATGATTATATGCGAGAGAAACGCTTCAATATAAACCGCAAACAAAATGAGAAATGTAACAGCTTATCGCTTACCAAATGCCGTGGAAGTGGCCATGTGTGAGTCAACACCGGAACTAAGTACGTAAAATTACGCATCAACCATAAATTATGCATAAAATATACATGATTCCAGTGTTATTGACATAGCAATTTATTTATCAGTGAACACTGAAATAGTATAGAATGGACATAAAATCATGTGAGATAGTATAGAGACAATCCCCAACTATATCGAATCGACAAACCACGGCCTTCACGCTGAAATTATTTTGTAAAAGAGATTCGAAACATTCGCTAGAACCGAGTTAGTATAACTAAATAAACTATGAGGTGAAACCACGTTTGAAACGACATAATGAACCAATTGTAATTTTTTAAGTTTTCTACTAATAAGTTTGTTCAGAGAATTTTACTATATACTTAAATCAAAATATGATTTAAACTTAAGTACTTTAATGACCTAAATAAAGTATTGCAGATTTTGATATGGTAAATGGTAACAATAGAGAATATTGCAGAGATATTATGCAAGATAGTATTGACATTATCACAATCTTATCAAAATCTGTTGCAAAGACCGGTTTAATAATTTGAAAAGTAAAAGCAAATTATAAAGATCCTAAAGGCCAGTTCAAATGTAATAAAATGTTCTGTGAGATGGTAAATCAAGTGGTGCATTAGTACAGCTGCACCAGCTGTAAAATGAATAACGTTTTTTTTTTAAAATAACGGTGAATAATCGATGTGATTATCCGCGCACTATCATCCTCACTAATATGCATTAACGATGCAAAAATGTGTTTGTTTGTCTTCCTTTCAGGTAACAACAAATAAAAGTGATTGCATAGAGACTGTTCGAGGACCAGAGGAATCACTTAAAGGATCACTTTCCTCCACTAAATCAGAATAGCATAATCAGAAACACCACGAAAATTTACTTAACGATTTCATTAAACAGCATCGCAGGAAAAGGGTTTAAAACATGTAGGTAGGCACGATCTCAACGAATTATGAATTCGTACGTCGTCGTAACATCCTGGGCCCAGGGCCCTGATTCTGTAACTTCGAACACGCACGTAACGCGCCGTGTTAAGTTTACCTCTAAAAGTTGGTCTTTATTCCTAGGGAATAGAGTCCAAATTTTACGAGGTTAACTTAACGCGGCGCGTTACGTGCGTGTTACAGTTACGGAATCAGGGTCCTGATTCTGTAACTTTAACACGCATGTAACGCGCCGCGTTAAGTTAACCTCGAAAAATTTGGACTCTATTTACCAGAAATAAAGACCAACTTTTACAGGTTAACTTAACATGGCACGTTACGTGCGTGTTTGTAGTTACAGAATCAGGGCCCAGGTTTGTTTGTGAGTTCTTCCTAACCAAGTTGTGAATCTCAAACGTCGAATAAAAAATGACACGACAATAAATCAGCAAGTATTGGAGATCTACATCGACAAGGGAATAAGAAATCGACTCGAGATTGTGACAATAAGAATGACTAATGCACAGTTCACAGACTGTTTTCCAATAGAAAAGTGCGAAAACTGGTGGCATTGTTTTAATTTTCTAACTTCACATCGTTACAGTTGTAGAATTTTACTACAAACAACCTAATAGGGTACTTGACTGTATTAAAAATATTATGCCAATTGACGCCATCCATAAACATGACATAATGAAAAAGCATATTTCATTGATTTTTTGATAAAAATATGCTTATTTTTTGTAAAAAACGCGATTAAAATAACTGTATTTTCGACATTTGATCACGTGATCGAAAACGGTCTGTAACTGGCTTCATCCCTAGTGACGTCACACAAATCTAAACAAACAGATTTTGTATTGATATTTGCGAATTTAATGTTGTAAAGCTATTTTGAGAGCGATTTATCCAGAAATTTTCACCAAAAACAGTCCGGGGGTTAAATGTGAGAAGAATGGAGAAACATTTTGTGCAAGCAGACAGCAGTAACTTACCCAAAATTAATGTTTTTATGGTTGCATATTTCTTTAATAATAATCCACGTCATTGTTTCTACGCTGCAGAACTCAAAACGTAAAAACTACAATGTCAGTATTAATTTTTAATTGTTCTCCAAGCAAAACATTCAATCAAGTTGTACAAAAAGTATGTTGTAGTAAGTGGATATCACTATTTTGTTAGGTTATGTCTTTACAATGTTTAAAAAGAAAGTAACAGTACATAAAATAGTAATGCAATAAAAACACAAATTATAATAGAAATATATAGACTCAAATATGTACCTCAAAATGATCTTCGCACATAGAAACACTTGAATTAGCTCCAATACTTTTGGGTTCTCTACGAGCTACTTAGTTCCAACCTTAGATTGATTCCAACCACTTTTTTCGAGTTATGGGGAGTTTTGGGTCCATTGGAACAGGAACAAATATTTTTTCGGGTGTCTTTATGGAAGTATTTGTACATTTTGGCACTACACAATATTTATAAACCATTACTTCTATTAGAAATTAATTAATCATCAAACTTTTGCAGCCTGGCTGCAGTTGTTTTGTTTTGTGTGACGTCAATTAGTCACGTGATCGGAGCTATGACGCAGGTCTGCGTTTTGGCGCGATCTTTTTTTATTCAAACTTTAACATCGATTTATATCGCAAATACGACTGATATCCAGAAAATATAAATGCAGTATACATTATTTTATATCAGACAATAATGTGCAATAGTTTCCCAAAAGTAGTCAAATACCCTATTGTCATTATTAGTTTATTCCTAGTTGCATTGGAATAAAATAGTTGAATGTTATCGCTTGTCAACGATTAGCATACATATTTATTATGCTCAAACATGCAATTTTGACTTGAAATTTTTAAGCAACGTTTTTCAACGAACTTTAGAAATATTCAAATAGGTAGAGACAGCTGTTTTCCAATGGTTCAAAAACCTTTGCTAGAGCTGGAAGGTCAAATAAGTAGAAATGCGATCTTTAGGAAATGTTTCGATGAAAATGTAACAGCAGGTGTGAAAACATTTCCTTCTGTTCAAAGCGATCCCAGCACGAGTGCGGAACAATAACAAGAGGCCGATGCCGCACAATGGAACACGGTACAAAAACTCCGCTAAAAATATACTATCAACGTTCATTCGCTGCGAACCTCGTCTGCAACCGAACTCACAGTGAAACTTTGTTATTTGCCAGCTCAAGATCAATACCAAAGTTTTGAACAGAAGAATTCGTATCATCTCAGTCGGGAATACTTTACATGCTTTTGATAACGTTTATTGGGATAATTCAACGAAAACGTTTATTAATATCAATGCAGATAGTAGCACATTTTTTCCAATTACCTAAGAGTTTAGACACAAACAGCGTTTTATTAGCTATTGGTATGTTTGCACATGTAGATGATTGTTTGCGATCGGCAACGGAGCCGTAGGAGCGTGCGTTCAGCTCAACTGTCGCGAGAACACTGACCAGGCTCCCTAATCTTAGAACAAATCACAGGGTAATACAAGCGTTAAAACCCTGACAAACTAAAAAGCACATTCAAGGCCTTCACAGTTAAACTATAATGGTGATTTTTCATTTTGTAGCATTATAATTCTTATATGTTAACTTGAGCGGAGAGATGGCATTTTTGCAGCATTACAAACCTTCACATGGCAATTAATTTAACATGATTTGAATAGATGGCGCTGTATAATATTACTAGTAGTAATGATAACTTTTAATTACATTTTAACTGGTTAAAATATGATAATTAACTCTTATTTACAATAAAATAAATTAATAAACCCTTTTCAAGCCTTGTTCAGATTAATGTTTATAGATATTAATAATGGTCGTTCGCAAAATGGCTTAGCTTGTCTAGTGCTGCCATCTTAGCTAGTTATAGCTAGATTTAGCTTCTTTTTAATCCTTAATAGTACAGAATACACAATAATAATTAATTAATCAAGTAAAATAATTCTTAATGTTTACTGATTAATGATTCTATTTTTAGCGCACTGGGACTACCACAACCTCAAAAACATTCTTATAATTATTATAAATTGAGCTTGTCTCGCTCTCCCAGCTCACGACAGAGCAAGACAAAAGATAATTTCATAGATGTTTTTGATGTTGTGGCAGACCACGTAATATAATGCATAATTATAATGTATTTGGACCTTGAAAGGTCTATGGGCAGTCCAAACTATTTGTGTACTATTATGTTTTATTGGTACGAATCGGTAAGAACAAGCTCTAACAAGCAGATTATTATATTCTAAATCTGTATCCTTGTGAAAAAAACATAAATATAAATTTAATATATACGATCTAAAGCTTACGTCCCAAATTTTATGCCTGTACGGATGAATCAGTACCTTAATTTTAAACTTTAAAGGTTGATTTAGTTTTATTACACAAAATCCTATATATTATATACAAATACAGTCACCTTACTCTACGTTTTACTACCTTATTAAACAGATCTCAGGTTTTTTTTACTGCTTAGTTTTATATTTATTATATCACCTAAGATATATTTGTTTAGTTAATATTTATGTAAAGACGGATTTATAATCTAAATAGTTTTAATTTATGTACCTACCCATTGTAAATATTACGATGTTGCACGTCCGCTAGGGCAGACCGTAGAAACTAAGACCGTAGAATTTGACAATCATTACAAAAATTTATAATAATAATAATGGCCCTGAGGCACCTGCCAAATAAATAAAAAATCAGGAACGTTACCATTTTTTAACGTTTAGGTTTAAAATTTTACATTGTGCTGGCAATACTGAATGTCATATTCCGAGCTTTCAATTTCAAACGTCTGCCGAAACCGTTGCCGTTGTGCTGCTGTGTTTCGTGTGGTATTTTTGTGATTTATAGTGCGCTGTATTTATCCATCGAGTCGAGCTAAAGTTCCTGCGGTAAATACCTCTACTGTGATCTCAACTATAAGGCTAATTTCTAAGTGAAAAGAACTTGAGATAGGACTGTGTCTGTGCTGCGTGGTGTTTTGGTTTCCGGGAAAGGACCCTTTAACGTGTCTTGTTTGAATAAGTATGTCTTCAGATAAGCATTGTTGTGTTCCTGGGTGCAAGGACAGTAGAGGTAAGTTTGCATAATGGAGGTTTTTTTTAATCCTTTAAGTTCGCACTCCACCCCTCAACAAACTCGCCATCCAGTACCTAGTTAACGCTGTGGGCGCTAGCAGATGATGCGTAGTAAATGTGCGAGTACAAGATGCATCATCTGCATCGTTTTGCTCAGTGGAAGTGTTTAGCTACTACGAACCGTCTGCATTGCTTTCAACGATGCAGACGATGCGTAATAGCTACTTGCAACTTGTACTCGCACTTGTAGTACGCATCATCTGCAAGCGCCTCGTGGGTTGATATATTGTCAGTGATCAGTCTGGGCTGGCATTGTTAGTTGGGACACGGGATAGAACAGGGCTGAATTACAGAGGGCCTTATTATAATATATACAGTGTAAACCCTATATACTAATAATTATGCTATATATAAAAATATAATGTCGTCGGTCCATCTAGTGGGAGGCCTACCTATGCTGCGTCTTCCGGTTCGTGGTCTCCACTCAAGAACCTTTCTTCCCCATCAGTTATCGGTTCTTCGAGCGATGTGGCCTGCCCATTGCCACTTCAACTTGCAAATTTTATATTACAAATATTTAACTAGCAACAATGTGTTTTTTCAGGTGCAATGTTATCATCAAAAATGTCTCAACCGTATAAAACATATGGCAAAAGAAAGAAGAAATTGCAAGAAATTGTCAATCAGCCTGGATCACCAATACCATCAGGTACTTACAAAGCCTTATTCATCTTTGAGCACTTTATTTTTTGTTCAGTTAATTTCCTAATTTTGTGTAGGTATTTGACATTAATAAAAAAAACATTTTCAAAACTTGCATGATGATGATAAACTAATAAAAAGGCTTACAATGAAATTATATTTATCGGTTGAGAGGAGTGCCTGGCCGGTTCATCCTTACTCATCTCGACCGTTAAATATAATGTAAGCCGTGTCATAGTTAATAATAAAAAAAATATCTTTCTTACATATTTATCTTTATTGGAACCTACGAAATCAATAGATATTAGAAAAGATACTTGCAAAGAAAATGTTGGTAAGTGTCAAATTAATAAAATAAACACATATATGTTTTTTTTTATAGGCTTCGGCTTGGCCTCCAACTGACCTGATGTTAAGCGATGATGTGGTCTACGATGGAGCATGCTTGCCTAGAAGAAACCGATTCAACTTCAATCTTTGTCCGTCTATCTGTCTGTCCATCTTTTAACGACTGTATCTTTCGAACCGAAAAGATAGCCAGTTGAAATTTTTACAAAATATGCAATTTTACGGCGAATTAACTAAGAAATAATAATAAAGTAAAAACTAAAGTGGGGTGTCCCCATACAACAAACGTATTTTTTTAAAGTATTTTTGTATTAGCTCTAGCTTAGCGCGGTCGATTGGATGGGTGACCGCCTGGGCGTTGATGGGATGTTGTCTTTTTGCACTACTTTTTGTACCTTAGTAGCTAACAAGTTATGTGGTGGTACGGAACCCTCAGTACGCGAGCCCAACTCGCACTTGGCCAGTTTTATTTTCTCTAATTTAATAATAATTATTATTCATTTTAGCTCCTGTGACGTTCCAGCGTGAATGTTCAGCAAACGTGCTGTCAATAAGCATGGACATAAAGGACCATGATATGCACGGTATGTTTTATGTACACAGAATCAACCAACATACTTGTATGATAGCCCGTTGGTCCAATTGGTAGTGAACCTGCCTTCTGAGCTTGGGGGCGTGGGTTCGATTCCCATCTAGGACAAACATTTGTGTGATGAACATTTGTGTTTGTTCTATATCTGGTTGTTAATACCTATTTAAGTATGTATTTAAAACTATATATGTATGTATATCAGTCTCTGGCAGCCATATCACAAGCTTTGCTTAGTTCGGGGTCAGATGACCGTGTGTGAAAAAATGACCCGAATCTTTATTTATTTATTTATGTGTCTTATAGTATTTTTTAAACTTTAGCTATTTAAACACAATATGTTTACCTAAATGTTTGTTGGGACTTATCGCACATTATTTTATTTAGGTAAAAATAGGTACCTTTAGCTCGTTTCGACCATGTTAGAATGGCCGTAATCAGTAAAAATGGAGTAGGTGTTTTGTTCTCTTAGTTCTTAGTTCTTCCACCCTCACTTGATCACGGCCATTGTAACATGGTCGAAATGTCGAGCAAAAGGTACGTATTTTTACCTAAATAAAATAATGAGCGATAAGTCCCACCGCAGGTATATAAACATCATCATCATATTTTATCAATCAGCTTATATTATTCCACTGCTGGACGTGGGTCTCTCCCAAGGCACACCGCTCAGCCTGACAATACAGGCTATAAACCATCTCCGTTCCAAATTTCATCCAAATAAATTCAGCTCTTTCGGCATGAAGATGTAAAAACAGTGTTGAAATCAAATCTAATATATATATAACTTTTCAATTTCAGACAAAGGCATCCTTCCAGAGGACTGTAAAGAAACTGCCGATTTACTCCTATTTATGGACTCCATATTTGATTCGGTGAACGGCAGTTTCACGAAGAATAAAAATGCCAAACCATTACTGGGCCCAGCGACTCCAAACTCACTCCGCCATAAAATATGGCAGGAAGGGATAAAAGTATTCCAAAGTATGGCCTTTGTTACTCCAGTTGGAAAAGTCTGTACCCTACAGTGGAAAACTGGGTGTGGACACTGGAAGGAATTTAAGTGTTATTAAAAAAAACTACTCGGTGACTACCAAATATCATCAGTTTGGTTGAGGCACTTAAACCAGGACCCACTGGAAAACTTTTTTGGGGCTGTAAGAAGCCATGGGTGCCGCAACGTCAATCCGACATGCGACCAATTTGAGTCTGCATTTGCGACACTGCTAATAAATAATATAAACAGTGTCCACACCCATGGTAAAAATTGTGACGCAGATTACTGTAACACTATGCAAACGCTCATCATCAACGAAAATGCTGAAGCAACGTCGTCCGAACTAAATTTTGATTTTGCTGATTTATTAGAGTTGGAGCTAGTATCAATAGAGGTCAAAGAAAATGATCCTAGTAAATCAAATGTATTTTAAATATGTGCGGAATGTACATCTGATTTGTCATCTCGTGATGAAATTGAATACATTCGGAACAGAGAATATGAATAACGACGGCGATGGCTTTGCACTCCCAGCAATGAATTAGTAAAAATGATTTCTAATATGCAGGACATCATAAATGAAACAATGAAAACAAAATTAGAATCTCCTAATCTGAAGCAGGCAATAAAAACAGTAGTGTTGATAATAGTTGATTTTAGATTTATTACGTGCAATGTCCATAAAGACAAACTGATTAATTATTTTATAAATATAGTTATTCGATGCCCTGCTTCATAACTTTTGCAAAAATATAAATCAAATATTGGCTGGGAGAAGGCAAGTCGATGATGATGATGATTTGCAAGTGAAAGCAAAGAAACATAACAGATGCTATAAAAGATATAAATAATATTGTTAAAGCAGGACCCTTCTTAACAGAAATTCCAGTGTAATTTATTGATAATTGTGTTATCTGGGTCCCGATTCTACTAAACCAATGTTTTTAAATCGTAGTTGTTTAATGAATTGCCTTAAAATTGACAATTTTTACACTTTTTTATACTATAAGTGTCAATGTTGAGTCAATTTATTAATAATTTAGAAACAATTGGTTTAGCCGCACAAATTGCCACTTATGACACTTGTTTATCCTATAAGTGTAATTTTTTATGAAATTCATTATCAATTAAAAAACAATTGGTTTAGTAGAATCGGGGCTCTGGTATCTTACAATTTCAATACCTATTGTGTTATTTCATGAGAAATAAAATAGTAAATAGTAAGAGACTAGAAAGAATAGAAAGTGGTATTCCTGAACCATTTTTTTATTAGTAATTCTTTGTTGTTCGATTGGGTTTTGCCAATATCGTTTATATATAGTAACCGAGGAACACATCTTCATAACCCCGGTGGAACCAAGGTTACTTCTACCTTATTCTAGATCAGTCCTAACATCCTAGCAAAAAGTTTTTATTTCTCATTCAGTAATCCAATAGGTACTTATTTTATCAAACATGCTCATTCTCATGTTTTACCCTTAGAGGGCGCGTCCCAGAGTGGTGGATCCGGAATGCTCACCGGGCCCCGTGAAGGGCTTGGAGGGTAGGGGGTATTATTAGTATAACTGTAATAGGTCTTCTTACTTATTATATTATTGTGTTGTGTTATGTTAGCGATGTGATGTGAGAAGCCACTATAGCAAGGTTTTGCCTCTGGCAATGTTTTTGAGGGTATGACAATGTACCAAAATAAATACTTCATTTTCATTATAACAAGTTTATCATGTTTAAATAAAAAGGACAAAAAATAATAGATAAAAAAATAGTTTCAATCAAAATATATATTTTTTGGTACATTCAGTAATTAGAAATCTTCAAATTACAAAATGTGCAACCTAGAGCAACCCTTTTGCTGTGGTAGCATGTTAACTGAAACTTAACTGTTTATTGAAATCCGCCTTGAATGTAATACATGAAAAAATCACAAATACTAAACTAATAGAATATGTTCAAATGTTACTGCTGCATGAAGGGTCCCGCTGGGTGTGGTCATGTGATAGTGCCTATAGTAATAAATAAGGATTTCAACGAATAAAATTTAGGTGATGTGAATTGTGATTACCGTGATTTAGGTGTCATATCTTATTAACCACTAAAGCTATTTCGATAAAACTTTTATCGATCCATAATCAATTATGTTGAAAGATACTTGGCCACGAATTATTAAAATTGATTAGTAGTGTCTAAGAAACTTGTGACCAAACTTACATTACATTTTATGATATGACAGGAATTTTTGTTACTTAAATAATAAATATGTTTTAATATAAATAATAATTCCATTAATTAGTCATAAAATTATATAATTATTTTGAAATTCCTACTTTTCCGCGTTCATAGAGGCCGTTATTTTCCTCCTTATAAGAATGTATTGTAAAAACAATTGATAAACTTGGTGTCATTAGTATCTAACCTAGATTACGGTATGAGTAATAACTAATACTGAATATAGGTTCCTGCTATAAATTAGACAACAGAAGATGCATAACATAAGATTAAAACAAACTAAATTAACTAAGTATATTATCTTTACTCACAGCATAAAACGATGCCTAAGCAATTGTCCTGAAATTCTTTATTACGAAATATGGTATGTATAATCCCTATATTATGATGCAGTATTTTCTTTATAATTATGAAGTAATCATGTTTCCGGTTAATAAATAAAAGCACTTTGTAAACAATTAAGTATTTAATTTAAATACCTCAGAAAACCTGTTTTATCGAGTAGGATTAGCTATAGTAATATATATATTATATAATATGGGTGTGTATCCATACCTAGATGTAGGTATATACCTATATTTAGGGACCAAGCGTCGCCGTAACTCTCGCTCGAAAGTGCAGATGGCGCTATTTACGACTTTCCCGTTTTGACGCCGAGATAGGTCTCTATTTCAGTATATAAAAGGTACTCTTTGACACTGACGTCGGGAGCGGCGCGCTGCCGATGCGCGCCGCGACACCCTCGCATAGGGTAAATGTCCAGGAAATATGGGAAAATATTAAAATAGCTATTTCTACAATCAATACGAATATGAACATAAATCACAAATCACGTGACAAATAACAAGATAGTAGTGAATTTGAAAAGAAGCAACCTGTTGATAAATTTTGGCACGGTTTCAACGGCATCGCCTTGTTTGGGTCTGCCAGATGTTCTGCGGAATATCGCTATGCTCTCTTTCAGATGATGTAATAATTACTTATTTGATTGCGTATAATTCAACGTATAATTGTGACCATATATGATACAAGGAATATTTAAACCCTGAATCATGGAGAATTGTAATTGTACAGCAAACCAAGCTCACGGAATGTGAGAGAATTGAATAGCAGCAAAAGATAGACAGATAGAAAAAAATTGCTAAGTGCGAGTCAGGCACGCGCAATGAGGGTTCTGTATCACCACAAAATATAACAAGTAGTGCCAAAAAACAACATTACGCCCAGACGGTAACCCATCTAAGTACCGAGTACCGACCGCGTCCGACGTTGCTTGACTTGGTGGTGAACAGAAATTTGTCACCGACTCGCACTTGGGCATTATTATTTGTTGTTTTATTTTAGATTGTGTATTATAATCATGACAAGTTTGACGCTTGTTACGTATTACCGTTTTTGCATTAGAGCAAATGCAAAAATACGTTTTTTCTATTTTCATTTTATTATTATTTCTTAATTAATCTGCCGTATCATTACTCTGTGAACATTTCGACTGGCTGTCTTTTACGGTTCGAAAGATACAGTCATTAAAAGGTACGACAGACAGACAGCGTATGCTTAGTAATATGGTCCCTGTTTACACTCTTCGGGTACAGAACCGTAAGAAGGTAAAATAAATATAAGTGAATTACAAAAGCAACCTGGCAACACCGAGGGTTTATTGAAGATATTAACGTAAGGAACCGACCGGGGCGGGGGTTGGGCCGCGCCCGCCCTCGCTCCCACTCAGGGCGGGTGGATGCCCGATCGATCGGCCCACAAGTCTGCACACTAATACTACAATTTGTCGCCAGTCGTCATCAACATCCGACGAATACGTCGCGACTACATCATCGATATTCAAACTGGAAGGTCCGAACATGAAATATATCCCTGAGATTTCCCTCCCCCAGTATTATGTAAAACTTAAGTAAATTTGTTTAAGCTAACAAAATTGTAGTTAAGTATTTCAAAAGTCACGGACCCCGGTGTCCGTTGAGTTGCTAAATAAATAAAGTATAAAAAGATGATAGATAAAAAAAATACAACCAAATAACATTCCTTTATAATCACACAATAGTAGAAATAATGCTTTGGAAGAAAATCTCGGAAAGTCTTACCATAAACGATGTCAGCCTTGCATTCTTCTGATGAAACAATAATTAGTTCATTTGTGCCCATTTAGTAAATGAGTCACATATGCTATATATATAGATTAGTAAGTTGTTAGCTGTGAAGCCGATGGGGAAGAAAGGTTCTTGAGTGGAGACCACGAACCGGAAGACGCAGCGTACGTAGGCCTCCCACTTGATGGACCGACGACATAGTAAGAGTCACTGGCATCCAGTGGATGCAAAAGGCAGGCTGTCGTTCAGTGTGGACGTCTTTTGGCTGATGATGATGATGATGATGATGATAGCGGTGAAGGCAAACACGCCGAGAAACCAGCCCGAGATTAAGTGATCGGAACATATCAACCAAGCTTCTTTATAGAATAAACTTCAGCCCAATTTCGCTGAACTTTGGTCTAATTCGATACGGCCTCTATTTGTCTATATATTTATGTAACTTACACAAGGGTAAGGCTAAATTGAAACATATAAGGTTAAAGATACCATTACTGAATCTGTTGTCGTTTTTAACCTCAATTCGCTAAATTAAAAGGAGTGCCGATGAGATGTCAGTGAAATACTTGTACCTATTATGTAAATAGAGACTACTATGTAAGTAAGAATCTACCGAAAATAGTCTATAAATTTTCTACAGGATTCATTTCGGAGAATGGGCATCACAGCTACATGACCTTTTTTTTGCCACTTGGGTGAGTAGTCACCGTCGGCTATGGACACCTACAATACCCGGGGCATTGGCGGTGCGTTGCCTATCTTTGAGGACTCTGTCCTACCATCCCTTTTCTACTACAGGACAAGTAGAAAAACGGCTCATACGTTGCGGATTTTCCTTGGATACGTACCAAACGTTTCGAATCCGAACACCCGAGGATTGGAACAACCTGCCAGCTTCCTTGTTTCCTGAGAGATATAATCTAGGCCTTTTCAAGGCCAGAGTGAATAGTTATCTTCTAAGTCTGCGTGCTTCATATACGATCATATCGACGCTTACCAACAGGCGAGTTGGTGGTTAGCCGCGGACTTATCCGTAATTGTTTTTTTTTTGAAAATGCTAAATATTTGGCTAATTTGTACGACATGACAAAACCAACATGAAAGGAAACGCAGAGAAGAAATTTAAGAGTTTGAACAAAAGAGCATTCCTACATCATACCAATATTATAAATGCGAAAGTGTGTTTGTTTGTTCCTCTTTCACGCTGCAACGGAACAACGGATCGACCTGATTTTTTGGATGGGTATAGTTCAAGAGCCAGAGAGTGACATGGGCTACTTTTAATCATCATCATCACCATTTTTCATCACTAAGCGGGTGAAACCGCGGGGCGCAGCCAGTAGATAATAATTATAAAGTAGAAGGCGATCTAAGCGCAAGAATAAATCGGTCCTAGCATTTATTTGCTCTGACATGCAATAACATTGTAATAAGCTGAATGAAAACCACGAATTTTGATCGCTTTCGCTAGGTTTTGGAATGTAATTACTGTAGCAGATACCCGATATACTTCAGTGAAATATTTAAAGAAAACGTACTTTACCAACACGGACAAAATCTTGTTTTTTATTTTTAATTATTAATAGTTATTAGTGATAAGTAATAATTAAGCCTTTTTCATTATCTTTGTTTGATATACTTACTTAAATTAAATAAATCTTTACTCTCAAAGAAATTGTTTTCATTCAACTTTTTACGTTATTGAAAAATATTGAATGATAGTGTAATGTGTAATGGAAAGAGCTGGAAATTACTCCACCGACAAATGCCACAATCTTTAGTAATGAAGATCTACGAAAAAAGCTTCAAGAGCACCACATGTTTCGATGAATATTAAACAGACCCAATGGTAGGCGTGAACACGTCCTGTCCAGGCGTGAAAGAATCTCATTTCCCCGGAGACGACTGAGTGGGCTGATGTCGAGGCGACACGAAATCGATTCCAAACTAATTTCCCTAGCCCAAGGTCCTATTGTTCTAAGGGAACGTGTTTTGTTGAGACGGAGACAATGGACACGGACCTGACAAGTCCGTGAGAGGTAGGTTTCAATAGTAGCAGGTTTCATGTACAATAGCAACAGTGACAGCTACTGTGGGCAAGTTTGAAATCATTGTTTAGGAGTAAAGAAGACTAGGAAGCTGTCAAATGATATGGGAAACTTTAGAGTGATATTCCAAACAGGTTTATTTACGTAACTACGTCTTCATCTTCACCTACTATTATTATGTTTGTTGTATTAAATGTTTTTATCAAATGTCTGTTTACATACATAACTAGTGTTTATAAGTTATTTAAGAGTTTAAGATAATGCTTGTAAGTAATAGGTTAAGATTATTAAATAAACTGTTGATTGATTGATTGATTGATTATGATAGATCTCTTTATTCTCCACATCAGAAATGACAAAAACAACAAGTACTTAAGTGTGAGAAATGCTGTCAACTCAGCAGGGGCATTAAAAGTGTACCAATCAGAAAGAGAGATATCGAAATGCACCAATTGTTTCAATCTGTAAGTGCTTAGTACTTTTATAGATGAGTTTTGAGAAACAAAATACTCAGGCCGTACCAGGAAGCAGAAAACATGAGCATATAAACAAAACTTGATCACGAAAATAGCTATTCTGAAAAATTACAGCGTCATGCACACTGATAAATCACGGCCCATAGATCAAGCGTGTCAGATACTCTGCGCTAATATTTGCCCATTAAAGCTGACGGCGGCCAGCGGCGCGATGATTTCCGAGTTTCGCAGATAACACGTAACCCAATATCTAGTCATCATACCAGGGTATCATGTTCTCACTGCTGGGACACAGGCCTTATGTCAGAGAGAGAGGATGGGCCCTAATCCACCATGCTGGCCCAGTGCATGTTGGTGAATGTCATGTCACTGAACTTTTTTTTGCGGTTCTTGCACGTATACCGGTTTCCTCACGATGTTTTCCTTCACCATTTTTTGGGTACTAATTAATTCATTGCTGCAGGGCCGAGAATCGTTCCGGGTGCCGTCAGATTGTAAAGCGCACATGCTACCGCTCGGCCACCATCGCTATTATCTAGCGGCTTGTCTTATAAACTGCTCCCCTCGGTGTTTTATTCATGTGGAGCATGCAATAGGAACCCGCATCTCGCATTAAAAGTATCCGGTAAAACGAAAGCAAATGTTCCATCTAGAAAACGTGATCAAATGGTTTTAATTGATATAAGTACACATTAAGACCTAGTTCCACAGCTATCTCGCTCACACATATTTATTGTTTTTGAAGGTACAAGAAAAACTATTAATTAGGCATTATCTTTAGGATAATATTGAAAACGTTTTACAGCAATTATCATATTAATGGGCAAGTGCCTTTATTAACTAAACAAAATACAAGTTAATACTAACACTACAAATACAGTTAGACTGCCCATAGACCGTTAAAGGTCTAAAGACAATCCAAATGCTCAACTCCACTACTAATTGGCAGCGTACCCAGCATGCTGGCGGCATTACCACGCTGTATGGCAATGCTTATGCATTGAGCCAGAAACACGCCAGCATTTTGGTCAAGCGTCGCATTAACCAGGCGCTCTGAAAGATTTTTGAAAATGAGGTGAGCTCGCGGTCCCCAAGGGCCCAATGTCTCGACCCCAAACGCTTCAAACATGTAACCACTGCCGAGGTTAAGCTTCGCAAATATGCTATATTTGCGTAGCTTATGCTGCGCCAGCACCGCCGCACCAGCCATACCTTGTGTTTCAGGAAGATGTGACGGCGCCAAAGTATCGACACAAGTTGCGATGTCTCGATATTATCATATTGTATAATATAGATGTTTTATTTTGGCAGGTGAGCAAGTTTTTTTTTATTGAGTTTGTTTCGGTCTCCTCCGCTAAATTATAAAATATTGACTTAAAATAGCTTTAAAGCATTTGCTACCTTTTTCTAAAGAAAATGCATAATCCTGCATATTATTTTTTTCACTCAGTTTCTTTTTTAATTTAGTAATGCGTTTGGCTGCCAACTGCCTGATGTTAAGCGATGATGCTGTCTACGATGGAGCACGCATGCCTCGAAGAACCCGATTCACTCGTGATTTGAAGGCAATCGGGGAACACCCAATTGAATTTGTTTCCAAAAATATTAAATATGTCTAAGCTCTGGTCACAGAGCGGGCTCTTAAAAACCAACTGGAAACACTATCGTCTACATACTGTGGTAGTTTCAATAAGGTGGTTACTAACGAAGTATCCAATACCTACCTTTATGTCCTACATTATATGTGAAGTTATGCACATATTACTTCATGGTTGCATGTTGAACGCGTGTTAAAGCTTTACCAAGGTCAGGTATTGCAGTAGCAGGTTGAAAGACTACGTAAGTACTAAAAACTTGAATTAATTAAGAACCATATGATTGGCAAATTATGCATTTTATCGCAGTAACAAGCCGCTTACACAAGGCAATTACTGATATATTTCACTAGCTGCGATCCACGGTTTCACCCGCTGTTACCACAGGAATATACTTACCCTTGAATGGCATCGACATTTTCCCGTTGCCACTGACAAGTGGCAGAGCTCCACAGGCAGGCAGGGAACCTGCGTACGGTACGCCACTTCTAGCGCAAGCGCGCGTTACCGGGAATCGGTATATAAGCTACCTATATTAATTAATTTTACTCAAAAATGCTTGTAATGTTCTCCTTATTTTGACAACCTTCTTTGGGCAAAGTCGACCTTTCCGTGCTACTCAAAAAGGCGCCAACAAAGTTGTATGTAATTTCATTGCTGGCGTGTTTTAGCGAGTAGTACGGATATGTTGAGGTGCAAGTGTGATTGCGAGTATGATTATTAGTGGGGGTGGGTGGTTGTGTGAGTGAGAGTGGGTGTGAGTGTTATGTGGGTGTGGTGTGAGTGCGGGTGTGGGTAAAGAGGTGTAGGCAGAACAAGCATCATTGCCCAATAATAATAATAAATCCGATAAGGTAAACCCGGGATAGATGCCCCACTTTTCGAAAGGGTAGATATAAGGCAACTTCTAGGTTAATATAGCTGTAGGCCTAGGCTGTAGGTAGGTAGTACGCGCTCGTACGTCCTGAATTGCACTTTATTGTGTAGTAGAAAGAGTCGCTACTTGCGGAGTAAGTTATCTATCTATCTTATATGTATTCTGTGGTATTAGAGGAACCTCTTTGCTCGTGTCTAGCCGTGATGCGATTTTGTGGCAATGAAGTATTCCATAATGTTATCCCATATTCAACTAAGTACGAAGTGTTTGTATAAACATTCCTATTTTTCACACCACGTCGTCACAATGTAGATATGTTGTCGCAACGTCAACCATCTCACCCTTCAAGATAATGATTGTTTGAACATGGCTTTATGCGCCAGCTACTTTGTTTGCCTTTGTGCATGGAGCGAGATATAAATTAGCAATTTTAGTACTTTATCGCAGTTAAATACAGAAAATATTAATGAGCAGTCGATTAAATGTTAAAACACAGCTATTGCCACATGGTTCTAAAGTGTAAATAGTTTAATGTTTATTTTCCGTCAGTATATGGGGCAGCAATGACAGACGCGTTTTTGGTGAAGGTCTGTATTGTTCTTATCTCATGTTGTCATAATAAATATTTCATGATAAATAACGTTTCAAGGATAATTAGGCTATATTTATTAATAGTGCGCAAAAATTGTTGAGCTGTATGGCAAAATATTATCAAAGAAATGGAAGTAAAAATGTTGTATATTCGGCGTGGAAAATACAGATCAATTCACAGACCGACCGACTCAATTTGGTATCAAAAAAAAATTAACCTATGCCAATTCCAAAACCATTTCGAGATTTTATCTTACCAACCATTATTTTTCTACTCCGACCTTTTAAAACGATAAGATGCCATTTATTTTAACATAAAACTAAGAAATCATTCGACTTTCATTGTCCTCTAAATGACGTCACATTGTAGCATTTTATTTTCTGTGCCTTTTAAGAATAAAAATATTATACATTTGACACACTGTTCGTCACACAGAATAGAATATTTTTTCATTTCTGTGGTTTGACTGTCTGGTTTTTTTCAGGGCTGCCAATATGGGGTGCTTTTTTAGGCATCTCAACGCAACGAAATTTTGTGCTATATGGTGACGTCACATAATTTCAATTTTCAAAAAAATATTGTAAAATAACTATTCAATAGAAAACAAAAATATTGAAATTAGTTTCTTAAAATAGCCTTATCTACGAAATAAAAATATAAAAAAAAATACAAAAAAAAAACTTTACATACCGAATTGGTAAACGATGGTACTAAAGATCTTCTATGGCTGGTTGGCAGTTTTATACAGAAAATAGGATCGTGTCTCCCTCATTTAACTCTTCAAAGGTGGTGGTCAAATTTAGGAAATATTGTACACTAGCTGCGACCCGCGGTTTCACCCGCGAGTTAAAACCGTCGTTAAGTTTTCTGAAATTTTCCGATTTTCCGAGCAATTTTCTTAATTTTTCTTTCCGTAAAAACCTTTTACAAAGTAATAGAAAAAAAAAGAGAAATGAAATCGGTAACGTCGTTCTCAAGTTATGGCGTGACCAAAGTAAATAGGGATTCGTTTATACCTATATATATATATATATATATATAGAGATAGATTAAAGTATTGACTATGTACGGCTAAAACCGCACTCATGCAATAAAAGTGTTATTTGGAGTGATCCTATAATATAATAACTATACAAATATTCTTAAAAATATCGAAGACTTTGCATGAATGTTTAAAAATGTCACTACTATAAAATTTCAGAATTTCTAGTGATAAAAATGTAAATAAATAATTGACATACTCGTAAGATCGAGAGTTTTGGCGCCAACGTGGAAAAAACATGTCGGCTCGTTGGATTATTTTCCTAAACTTGTGTATTTTCGAGTGTTAATGTGTACTAAATGGTGAATTATTATTCACCAAGTGCTCGTAAACGTGCTCGAGTGTGGGTTAAGTGATATAATTAGGTGAAACGTGTCCGTGTTGTTTCCAAAACTCCATAGGAGCCTCTTCTAAAGTCTCCACCACTTTACAGGGGCATGAGTTTGACTTGACCGTGACTTACTTAGCTTGACTCTGACTGTGACTATGACTTGTTTGACGCTATTAAGACTATGTAAACTGTTTAAGATTACGACTAAAGGACATTGAATCCACGGTCATGAAAATTTTAACAAAAAAAAAAAAACTAGTATTATCGAGACTAGAAAAAAAACAATCGTAATAATGTATTTAGCATGTTTATACTTTCTTTAATTCATTACAATGTTCTGGGGGCTTAGTCCCAGATTTGATAGTTTTCGAAAACTTTTTTCGTTTACGTTTTGTTCCATACATTGCTGGGCTGAAAGGTATTCGAAAACTTTTTTCATATTAGAGTGAAGCAATTTTAGTTCCTCCGCGTTTCCGCTGGAGGCGCTCTACTAAAATGTATGGAACAATACGTAAACGAAAAAAGTTTTCGAAAACTATCAAATCTGGGACTAAGCCCCCTGACAAATAAATGATTAGAATTTGTGACCCATGCTAACCAGTGGTGACATCGTCGTAGGGTCGGCTTGAAGACAATTATTATAACCTGCCTAAGAAATTACTCAAGAAATCAATAGTATTTGCGAGCTCGAACGACTGAAAAACATGTTTGTTATCTTTAGCACTCTGCTCTATTTCGAGTGCATCCTTTTAAGTTTCCGTTTGAAAAAAAAAAAACGAAAATAAACGTGAGACAGAAGGTCGATGAAAATTAATATTGAGATGGTGAAATACTTAGGTTAGATGCATAAGAAAGAAATCAAGAAATTTCAACATGTTAGGGGCTCGATTTTTGAATCTCTCGTATGATTTCGCACTAGAATATCATGCGAAATGAAATACATCTATTTGTAGAAAACAAATTAGAATGGTTCAAACCACAGAAAAGTTTTTTTTTTTGTACAAATTAGAACGGCTGTCAAGGGATTTTTGTAATTTGTTGTGGCCAGTTGCCCCCATATAAACGAAACGTCAGTCAATCGCAATCAGTTAGCAACTGTGATGCGGAGTTCAAAACGTTGATCTAAATAAGAATGTTCAATCAAGGTTCACTCATAATGCCTGATGATTTTCATTCTCATTTCCGTTCTTTTTACTTCTCTTTTCTGTGGTCCTCTCTACTAAGAAACGCTTCAAAATGGCAATGGATGGTCAAGGGGTGATTAAATTTCAGCCGTTATAGTTTAAACAAAAAAAAAAAAAACCTTTTCTGTAGAGAGGACCATCTCTACATGTGATGTATGTAGACAACATTATCATCATCAGCCGAAAGACGTCCACTGCTGAACATAGGCCTCCCCCTTTAACCTCCACACTGAACGACAGCCTGCCTTTGCATCCACTGGATGCCCGCGACTCTCACAATGTCATCGGTCCATCTAGTGGGGAGGCCTCCCTACGCTGCGTCTTCCGGTTTGTGGTCTTCACTCAAAAACCTTTCTTCCCCATCGGTTATCGGTTCTTCGAGCGATGTGGCCTGCCCATTGCCACTTCGACTTGCAAATTTTAACAGCTATGATTGATTGATTAACTCTTTATTGTTTACACCATGAAATTTGATACAGAGGACAAAAAACTCTTAAAAACTAGTGTAACAACTGGAGGCGTTATCGGTAGCCTATGTCGGTGATTCTGGTTTCTTGGCGAATATCCACGTTTCGGATCTTATCGCGCAAAGAAACTCCGAGCATAGCTCTCCTCCTCAGACAACATTAGCCGTGTAACAAATGGATATGCTAATAAAATATTTTTCACGGTAGCTTTTAAATCGGCAAATGTCGCTTACTTTTCAGAGTCAGCACGATTTACATTGTTGATGCACAGATATTGTTGATTACTATGGGCAAAGCCAATTGTTTGTGTAAAAATTCTAGTCTTTTCAATAAGATAAAAATTTACGAAGACTTCTAAATTTTATGTTTTTATTTCACGGTCTTTGGAAAATACTTCTGTGTCACGGCCGATTTCATAGTATTTTACGAGTAAGTATAAAGGCAACATTGAATGCCAATTTTTTTTCACTGTTAATGACATATTTTTTTTTTTTTTTAATAATAGGCTTGCCTTTCACCCCCAACTCGCTCAAATTACACTCTGTTAAACTATCACGATTGTTCACTACTGTTATATGATTACATATTATTTTGGAGATCGATGTAGGCCTATGACCAGCAGTGAACGTCCTATGGCTGAAATGATGATGATGATGAAATGTTAATACTTTTAAGAAGCTTTAAGCGTCAGCTGTGCATATTGTTGTGTATTTTCATTGCGCGGGAATCGGAAATTCTGGGAAATTCTTGGCGTTGTTCGGACTTTGTGAGATTTCTAAAGTAGTTTTTCATGATAACATCCGTTGGGCATTGCAGGAAAGACGTCCCGTGCTTGGCAGCATTGCACTCATAGATTTAAGAGTAATTTAAGAGCTGAAAGCTTCCCGTCTGTCAGTCAACTTCATTTGAGAATCGTACAAACAACGTAAGCGCTTGCTCACATTGTTTATATCACGGAAGAAAAAAACACGTTGTTTTTTTTTTTTTTTATTCTTGGCTCTATAATTTTGTATTAATTATTTCTAAATTATAAGCATACATTACTCACGAGCTATGGATACTAATCTCAGATCAGAAAAACAAGGGAGATATAGCAAGGTGACGTGGCCGGTTTGAACGCGAACGGTTTTATTTTATTTTTAATTTAAAATGTTTATAAATATATGACATTAACCAAACTTGCACTGAGGCCAGCATGGTAGATTCGAGCCCATCCTTTCTTTCCAAGAGAAGACCTGTGTTCGATACAATTGATCACTTGCTGAGGCAGCAATACTATACTGCACGCGGGCCGCGGCAGTCGCGGCTCGCGTCAGTGCACCGTCAAGCAGCAACCACTGTGCATTCATCAGCATTTAGGCTAATTTGAGTTATTAAATAGTTCATGAATTTAATAGCACAATGTTTCCGCCCACCATGTCCACAAGAGCATATCGAGTGCTATCCCACACAACCTGTGTCCCAGCAGTGGGGACATGATAGGCTAATGTGTGTGTGTGTGTCAGAGTACTCACTGGTCGGAGTCTGCGAGGCGCGCACGGAGCAGCGCAGGCGCACGCGTGTCGGCCAGCAGCCGCTGCGTGTCGGGTGCGCAGGCGCGCGCGAACGCAGCCGCGGCCTCCACCGCCGCGTCCTCGTCGTACAGCGACGTGTCATCTTCAGCTGCAACAACCAAACCTCTTTAGTCTCTCTTTAGTCCAAAGGACTGCCCTGGTGGTCCAGTTGGTAGTAAACCTGCCTTCTGCGGTTGGGGGCGTGGGTTCAATACCCATTTAGGACAAACATTCATGTGATGAACATTTGTGTTTGTTCTATATCTGGGTGTTAATATCTATTTAAGTTGGTATTTAAAAATATATATGTACTTATGTATATCAGTCTCTGGCAGGCATAGTATAAGTTTTGCTTGGTTTGGAATCAGA
Source organism: Agriopis aurantiaria (assembly GCA_914767915.1). Lineage (NCBI taxonomy): Eukaryota > Metazoa > Arthropoda > Insecta > Lepidoptera > Geometridae > Agriopis > Agriopis aurantiaria. Next base: position 3,438,074 of record OU611991.1, on the reverse strand, counting down.
TGACCGTGGGTGCAAAAATGTCCCGAATATTTATAATTTTTTTAATTTTATTCCTTTTTAACATGATTTTATTAGCTTCACTTATAACCAACCATGGTATAATAATATAATCTGCCAGGTATGGCATTCCGAGACACAAAGGTCACGTGGGTGACACAAGCCTGCGTCATCGACGCTGTGTCACTAGTTAGTAGCATGATATCATAACACCGCAATCTCCGTGTCTTTGGGAATCCGATGAAACTGTGTGGTTTTGATTTAAATAATGGTTAATATAATAAATTCGTGTTAAACTGGTTCGCTTGAGCGGACAAACAAAATGACAATCAAATGCTTTTTTACCCGACTTAAAAAATGGAATAAGGTTCTCAATTCGGCCCGTATTTTTATGTATGTACAGCGATTACGCCGCTTTGAAGTCTACTGTTTTAAACTAAGTATCACGGTTGTCGCTAAAGTTATATGATAATTAACGGGATATTTACCGTGGCAAGGTTGTGGAAGGAGCTCCCTATATTTCGGCACATTTACATGCACCTACGATATCTCATTCTTACAATAACTTCTCACAAAAATACTCGCCGGGAATTCCTAATGTACTTACTTACAAAAAAATATTTATAAGCCTAATATTTGCTCCCAGCACACAACTCACAAGCCATTAAACTTTGTCAATATAGGATACAGCAGATTTACACACGTGTTTTTATAATTTTTGGAGATAAAAAGTACCGCAATGCGTATATTTCAAATGTAATAACAATACAAGCAAAATACAATCATATCACACTACAATCTTCTATATATCATCATCATCAGCCAGAAGACGTCCACTGCTGAACATAGGCCTCCCCCTTTAACCTCCACACTGAACGACAGCCTGCCTTTTGCATCCACTGGATGCCAGCGACTCTTACAATGTCGTCGGTCTATCTAGTGGGAGGCCTACCTACGCTGCGTCTTCCGGTTCGTGGTCTCCACTCAAGAACCTTTCTTTCCCATCGGTTATCGGTTCTTCGAGCGATGTGGCCTGCCCATTGCCACTTCAACTTGCAAATTAGAACAGCTATGTCAGTGACTCTGGTTCTTTGGCGAATATCCACGTTTCGGATTCTATCGCGCAAAGAAACTCCGCGCATAACTCTCTCCATTCCCCGCTGTGTGACTCTGAGTTTTTCCAAGAGGCCAACAGTTAAGGACCACGTCTCAGTACCATCTTAGTACAGTCTTCTATAATATAAAAGCGAAATTTATCTACTCACTCACTCATCACGAAGTCTCGAAAACTTCTTGACCTGCGAAGCTGAAATTCGGCAGGTAGATTTCCGCTAAGAATTTTGCGGAAGGGCTGAATTAAGATTGCCAAATGAAGTGTCATTTGACCCCCTTAATTAAGAATCATTTAGTGGGTGGTAAGACATCACCTGCCTAAATATATTTTGAGATGAGACAGCATAAGGCAGGTGTCGTTTCTCATCCTATGGATCTGTTCTTCTATCCACAAGTTGCTCATCTCCAATAGCCCAGATTTTTAATCCTATGCTGTATAATAGTTTCATAATGTACAGCAAGCGCGGAGAGAAGCACTCTTGCGGCATCCGGAACGCCAACAAGCTGGTCGGTATCCCACGCTCCCTGACGAAATCCAGCAAACTGACCCACGTTATGGGCCCGGAGGTGTACAACATGTTGCCGGATACGATAACAACTGCTCCAAGTGTGAGCTGCTTTAAAAGCAGTTTGTAGCAGCGTTTGTCATTGAATGTATTATCCAATCGGAAGACGGGTTTGATTCGTTTGAATGTTATTACCATGGTAACAGTGTTATTTGTAGTTATGGTTACCGTGTTATAACATGTTTACGGCGTGGTATGCGGATAAGGGCCCAAGGGCCTTATATACGGCTACCTCTTACTTAACGCAGGCTCAAAACAGCGTAGTGCGGAAAATCACGCGAACGTGAACCTTAACGCGCCGAGATACGGTTTCCGGTCGCGCAAGTTTTCGAAATCACCCAAAAAAGGTAGCCGTAAGGCCTCTGGCCTGCAATACTTACGGTCATATTCAAAGGCAACGTTCAACATATTCCAACTGACAGTTCCACGACCACAGACAACACAAGATAACGGATCACACCTGTCACTGTCTTCTCTTACAAATTTCACTGACAATATAATTTATAGACTATATTCCGCTCCTACAATAGCCACGAAGTCAGTGTTTACACTCTCCTTTTCTGATAAAACCATCACACAGTGTAACCAAATAGTCACCGTCCAAAATATCTTCTTGACGAGAAAGTCAACACACACTGTCTGTATTTAACACAGCACGTTGCCGAAAACTATGTCAAGCCGGTAAGATAACACTACCATTATATGTAACTCTATAGTTTACATATACGCCACTACGTCATCGAGGTAGTTAAGGTTTTCACTGTTTCGACCTTATTTCAATGCAATGGCAATTCCGTAAATGGCAGTAGTTTCTGTTGCATACAAAAACTACAAGTATTTTCTGGGACTCTGATTTATTTTATATGAATTATTGTTTTGCTTTTGAAGTGCAATGAGACGGACACATTGAAGCACTGACTGGCTGGTGTCACTTAAAATATTTCATGTTTTCCTCATGATTAACAATAAAAGGACGTCAAATTTGTAATAATTGATTGGAAGCACGAATTATCTACACTCGTCAATGTTTGTCACGGTAAAACACATTAGTTAAGAACGAGTTTGCTGGTTGTTTAATGGAATAGAACTAACATATTTTTAACAGTATTTTCTTTAGTTTAGGATGCACAGTGTAAATAAATTTCATTTACATAAGATAGGTCGTAACTTTACTTAATTAACGATTTTTTATGTTTGAGTATATCGCACATATTTTGGTTGCTCAATATGAACTAGCTTGTACTTCTTCGCTTGCAAAATACAGCTTATATACCTAACACGGGGATATTGTATCTTTTTATAAGTAAATTAAATTTATGTCTTTATTAAGTACAAAAAATTATAAGGTTATATGATTAGTTACGGGATATTTACCGTGGTAGGGTTGTGGTTGTGGAATATCTGGAGCTCATTCCACAACCTTACTACGGTCAATATCCCGTAAATAATCATATAGCTTTATTGAACAACCGTGATAGTTTAAAACAGTGTTTTAAATAAATTATAATTAACCATTAACTAACTTCTGAGCCGATTTTCATCAAACATAGCTACCATCATCATCATCAGCCCTGAATGAACCACAGCTGGGTAAAGGTCTCACTTTGTTTATACCACTGCCCCCGGTCTCTCGCTAGTCGCATCCTACCATCATAATCAGAATCAGAAGAGAGTCTAATTATGTTTTAGGTTTACCATCACAATGGGGTTTAATAATGTTTTAGCTTGGAAAAAAATAATACATTCAAACTGGTCCGCCCGTTTATGAGCTACGATGCCACAGAATAGACTCACCCCACGCCTGACATACACATAGGCTTCAAACCAAAGATAATATAACCACTTGATCGCGCATGTAGTCAAAATTATATTTTGCAAAATGAAGCTACGTCGGTCGCGGGGGGCAGCTTGTGATTGGAGACTCGACGCGACTCGACGCTTGTGATTGGAGACTCAAAAGTCATTCATTCAATTCGCGCCTAGGATTGGCCCGCTCGGTATAGTTTAGGTTGACATTGTAGAACCTTTGGCTTACGGCGGTGTAAAGGGTGAGCAGTTAAGAGGTTATATTGTCATTGCTTCAAACGTATAGCATCCCTCTTTTTGGGCCGGAAATAAAAGTTGATATTACGTCAGCACGAATCTAAGGTTTGTTTGGTTTCAAAACAGTCTCAATACTAAACAATCTACGCCCGTGGGAAGCGATCAGCAATACCACAAATTGTGGTACTTTTGTGGCGTTACGCAGTAGTGCTGGGCGTAAATATATGAAAGTACTACTACTGAACTATATAAAAGTACTGTACTTTTACTATAGAACCAACCCTTAAATAGCGAAAAAATATATCAACTGTTCCATAGAAAACGGTCATTGACACTCGACAAATGTATGGAACAGCGTATATTTTTATCGCGATTTCGTGGTTGGTTCTATAGTAAAAGATTTTCATATTGATGACTACAATGACCTCCTTTCGGCTTAGTACAGTTTATATGCGCAACCCTGTATATTATGGTACGGTACGGTATGATATAGTACTTGTAGCACAAAATAAATTTTTAAAACTTTTGTCTTTCTGGTTAATCTCAGAAATGGCTGGACCGATTCTGATGGGACTTTTATTGGCATATAGCTGATGTCATACAACTGTAGCTTACAAAGACTTACAAACTAATCAAATTTATTATTAAACAATGAATCGTCACCTGATGCAGTAGGTCTCGCTTTCAACTCCATATTCATGGATACCGAAGCTACGTCCATTTCACAAAAATCGGGATATCCAAAGAAACACCGACAACAGAAAAATGTACTAGGAAAAGAATATCAGTACAAACAACAGCACTGCAGTCACCGATACAACTAAATGCGTCAATAGCAGATAACCTGGTTATTACAACGGTCTATCGGCGATAAGGGCCCGGTCGTAGATATCAAGTCGTCGATACTGATTGTTGTTATTATCTGGTAAGTTAATCACCGTTTAGCTATGCGCTTTCTTGTAAGTTGGACATCAATTAGTAATGCACGCCTCATTAAGTTCTAGTATTGCTAATGGGGAATAAATAACTTTACCATCAAGTATAACACTGTTTTACCACCAAGTAGGTCAGGCACACTCCCTCGCAAAGTCCGCCAAGTCGACGCACGTTATGGGGCCGATGGTGTACAACCGGTTGCCAAAAACATTGACAGATGCACTCAATCTGAGCTGTTTTAAATTTAAATTAAGACGCTGGCTCATCGATCAAGCCTTTTATGATTTTAATGAGTTGGTAAACGCTGACGGTAAAAAAATCTAATACATAACACGGATAATGTATGTACTGTTGTTTTATAATTTTTTTATGGTTATTTACCTTTATATAATTTTATTTTTTATTTCTATTTTATTACGTTTTAAAATGTTGTATATTATCGATATACATTTCTTAAATAATAATATTACAATTGCCTGACCTATAAACATATGTTTATCAATAAATTACTTTGACTTTGCACAGTCCTTCATTTGAAGACTAGTTCCATCACTAGGTGAGCTAGTGAAATAGGGAATTGTCTGAGGTCAGAATCAGAAAAGTTAATTTTTAAACCGACTTCATATAAACCAGTCAAGTGCGAGTCGGGCTCACGCACTGAGGTTTCCGTACCACCACAAAATACAATAAGGTTGTCCAAGTAACCGAATTATCAGTTATTATAACGCCTTCCAAAATTGTCGAAGCAATTGCTACGCAGCCATAGTTAATGATTTATCTACAGGCGCTCGAGTATAACACAATAGGCTTGTGTCCTAATGTTTAATTTATTACAAATAACCGGCTTAGCGATGAATATAACTAAACACATTACACTTACTGAAGAAATAATTTGAATTGGCTGATAAATCTCTGAGATATGAGCGCTTAAAGTTTTAGGTGGGGATAGAGAGGGGATGTTCTATCCCTTTCTCGCAAAGCGTATGTTAGTATAGCATTTGTATGGCGCTCCTGAGCCGTGACGTCACGGCTCAGTATAGTGCGCTCTCTGTCTAGCATGAAATTGAAATGCTAATATCTTATTTATTTTTGAACTAATTTTAATTTTGTTTTCGTTGATGGGCTCTATTTATGATCAGCTTTTTTATGAGGTAATAAAAAAAAATTGTCATCATGCCTATTATAACTTGGTAATGAACTTTTTTAACATTATTTATTATTTATTGTTATACTTTAGAGTGTGTACTATAATCATGCTAAGTTTGACACTTGTACGTATTATCGTTTTTACATTAAAGCAATACAAAAATATGTAAAAAAACATACTCGCACCATCCGCGTGAGCAGGACAGCACTCAATCGCCATCAGACTGACGTGACAAGGCCACGTATATAATGGTGTGTTAAAGAGTTCCATGCCCAGCCTCCCGGCGACGGCCCAAGCCGAGGTTCGTACCTTCGAGATGCCCTTGTGCTAGTCGCCCCAAAACTTAAACCACCAAGTTATGCCGAACGCACTCTGCGTTCGCTAACTAGTCCGGTCAAGCTGTAGAGGCCAAAAGGCCAACAATACAAGTCAATGTTAATAAACAGTACAGTAATGTCAAGTTCCATGCCCAGCAGTAAATAGGTAACACTTGAAATGGTGATGAAGTAGCTGATACTCTATCCTCAACTTGTGACATCCTCATAGGTATTTCTAACTAGCTGGGCCCCGCGGTTTTACGGCGTAAAACTAAAGGTCTAAGGCGCTTTCTTTTATAGCAATTTAAACCTTAGTGTCCTTATAATATGATTCAACAGCAAAAGTCTATATATCTTGCTCGAAAACGCCTATCATTTTAAGGGTTCCGTACCCAAAGGGTGTAAACGGGATACTATTACGCTTTTTTTACATGATTATAGTAGGTACACCTTTTATAGTAAAACAACAAATAATAAATACTGGCCAAGTGCGAGTCGGTGACAATTTACTGTTCACCAAAATTAAGCAACGTTGAGCGCGGCCGGTTAATGGATGGGGGACCCGCCTAGGCGTGTGACGGTCTTTTTTGCATTACTTTTTTTTTCGTTTAGTAGTTAAGTATTTATGTGGTGGTACTGAGCTCTCAGTGCGCGAGCCCAACTCGCACTTGGCTGGTTTTTGATTTGTTAGTGAGAAAAGTCATAGATGAAATCTTATCGGATATGAATATACGATAGTCTTTTGCAGTTCATATTTAGGAACAGTGGCGTAGCTATCGGAGGGCTAGGTGGTGCCGTGCCCCGGGGCCCTCAAGCTCAGGAGCCCTCGGACCCTGACCAGTAAACCTCTAACTGAACTTTCTCCCACCTTCAGAATATAACTCATACAGATAGTCCGTTGGTCCAGTTGGTAGTGAACCTACCTTCTGAGCTTGGGGGCGTGGGTTCGATTCCCACCTAGGACAAACATTTATGTGATGAAGTTGGTCGCGCGCAGTTGGCGAGAGCTCCACTGTCGGTAGTTAGTAGTAGTGTGCACTCACCGCTGTCAGAGTTGTGCGAGTGCGGGTTGTGTATGATCCGTATCCGGCGCTCTGGGAACACTGGTTCGCCGTACAGTCCCCCCGCGTCGTTGAGCCGCGCGCAGTTGGCTAGGGCTTCGCACTCGCTCCGCGGGAAGTAAAGCGGCGCGAGGGTGGAGTAGAGAGCCACGTCGGGCCCGCACGAGCTCGCGACTACCACCAGCTGCGGGAGCTTGTGCTGCTCGAGGTAGCGACGGATCGTGCCTGGCAAACAATCACGACATCACATTATTAGAAGACGAAAGTTTTCGACCAGTGTGTGTTACCAGTGATGACATACGGCACTGAAACGTGGTCTCTCACTATGGGCCTCATAAGCAAGCTCAAAGTCGCACAACGAGCTATGGAGAGGGCTATGCTCGGGGTTTCTCTACGAGATCGAATCAGAAATGAGGAGATCCGTAGAGGAACGAAAGTCACCGACATAGCCCACCGGATTAGCAAGTTGAAGTGGCAGTGGGCAGGGCACATATCACGCAGAAAAGATGGCCGATGAGGCCGAAAGGATCTGGAATGGAGACCACGGACCGGTAAGTGTAGCGTAGGACGTCCACCCACAATATGGACAGACTACCTAAAAGAGATCGCAGGGAAACGCTGGATGCAGACAGCTTCCATCTGGCTCTTTTGGAGATCGATGGGGGAGGCCTATGTCCAGCAGTGAACGTCCTATGGCTGAAAGGATGATGATTAGAATATACTCTGCGTTCATGCTATCTCTCTGCTCAACACCCTGGGGCCTTACGACCAACTATTTACATGGTCTCAAACTATCGTTAAAACAGAGCAGTTCGTAAAATGATACGAACATGAACTTTAACGCGCCTAGATACGGTTTGCGGTCGCGCAACTTTTTTCATCACCTAAACTGGATTGCTTAAAACAGCTAGCAGTAAGGCCCCTGATCGCTTAACAACCAGACATTGATATATTTCACATTAGGTTTTGTATATTTGTAAATGTCTGTATTAATATTAAGACTCATCATCATCATCAAAATTTCAGCCATAAGACGTCCACTGCTGGGTATAGGCCTCCCATTGATCTCCAAAAGCAGCGGCCTGCATTCAGCGTATATTATGACTATTTTGAAATTAATTACAACCATTAGTGTATACCACGCACATGTTAGACTGGCTGCATCATATAAAGCGCCTTTACTCATGAAACGCAGCCATAACGATAATTCTATTATCAGTCCGGGCGAACCAAGCTGTGCTTTATTGCGTTGCAATAAAGTGCGGTTAAGATTACGCAGAGCGTAATCGCGTGTAGAGGCGAACGATCGATCGAAAATCAACCTGTGCAAGCTGAATTGTTCTTTATTTTGTGTTGTTATAAAGTTTCCTTCAAACTGGCCGCAGCAAAAATAATTGGAAGTGTTTTAGCTACAGTTTCCTCTTTAGCACTTACACCACCCCTTGGTCGTCCACTTGATGACGTTTTGATCAACTCTTTTGCAGTTGTGTACCGTTCAATATTGAAGTGTGCGTTTGTAGAACTAGTAAGAATATGGCAGTGTGTGCAATACGTATGTTTACGTCGCCTCCTTCAGTTTTTGGCAGACTTTTCGGTACTAGCTCGAGTTGAAGGCAAATCCAAACTATATTTAAGATCAAAGGAAATGACAGTTAATTCGATATCACTCGCACCTGGGATGGAGTAATTATTGCAGAGATGACGTGTGTTAGTGTGTGTGATTGAGTGGAAGTGGTTGTATAAGTGTGTGCGTACTCACGAAGCGCTATGTGTGCGGCGAGGTCTGGCGGGAAGTTCCGTCGCGGCGTATTGATCACACAGAGAGCCAGCGAGCGGGCGCCCAACTCGGCAGCCTTGAATAGCACGTTCCTGAAATAAACGCGAAAATACGGTTAATGCAATTGCGCTCGGCGCATAACTCGATTAGCTGGTCAGCTTCCAAGGCTTTCACGTCCATTGTGCTCTCTCGCAATTTTAATATTATTCAAGGACACCAAATGACCGAGTGTGACATTAAAAATCATAGTTGCAACGTTTTTGTGGGTGGTTTAGAGCGTTTTAGATATGATATGAAGCGACAGTCTGTTTCTAAGCGGGTACGGCGTTTTGTTAGATGTGATACAAAAGCACGTTTGCCTCAAGAAGACAAATAAAAAATAAACATAACTGCATCTCAAAACACCAATATGTTTTATCGAGGATTTAGATTTCAGTTAGAGTTCCAGTGATAACCATAGCAAAAAAACTGAGAAAGAGGGTAGATCGTTTTGTCTGCACCTAACTTTAAACTTTTTTGCCAAACTACCCGCATTCTTTAGTCTGCCCGTTAATATGGTGCATGTAACTGTGCCAAAATATCGGGTGCTCCATCCACAACCTTATCACAGTAAATATCCCCTTAATATTAATACATAGAATACAATAACCTGACGTGACTTGGATTATGCAGCCGAAAATTCAACGCCTCAAAAAGTTACAGTATTTTTTTTTCAAGTGTAAACTTTTTCGGGCACGTTAGGCACTTTTTGGGATGGAGAAAAAGCACGGAACTTGCGTGACCGTCACGCTCAAATACTCGTTCGGGTAAAGTCGGCTAGAGTCGACTAATGGAGCGAGATAGACAGTCAACCTTGATAAAGTTTTCACTTCAGGGCCCTAACTACAAACGTAACTACAAACACGCTCGTAACGCGCCGTGTTATGTTTACCTCTAAAAGTTGGTCTTTATTCCTAGGGAATAGAGTCCAAATTTTAAGAGGTTAACTTAACGCGGCTCGTTACGTGCGTGTTAAAGTTACGGAATCAGGGCCCTGTCGTGTGGTCTTAAGCGCACACATTTTTAAAATTATAATTTCATATCAATCTAGTTGCGATAAGGCCGCCCATTATACTGCCGTTTATTTGTTTTTATGTTACTTTAAGTTTCATTTGTATTTTCGGTGTGTAATAAAGTTGTATTGTATTGTATTGTATTGTATTGTTGTTTTTGTAGTGACAACTCACTTGTAACACGCATGGAGTGCACTCTCCGCGGCGGACCGGTACGCGGCCACGTACTTGGGGCACACTGTATGCGCCACGTGCCGGCAGCGGAGCGCAAACCCCGGCGTCACCACCACTTCACTCGTGCCGCACTCTGGAACACCACACCAGAGGTGGTTAAACCACATAAAAGAGAAGTAAATATAACGGAAATGAGAAGGAAAATATGTTACGAGGCATTATGAGTGAACCTTGATTGAACATTCTTATTTAGATCAACAGTTGCTAACTGGTTTCGAATGTCTGACGTTTCGTTTATATGGGTGCAACTGGCTACAACAAATTTATTACAAAAATGCCTTGACAGCCGTTCTAATATAAACAAAAAAAAACTTATCTGTGGTTAAAACATTGAGAGTCGATTATGTCGTCAGCTCAAATCCAATTTTTGCCCCTGCGCGAAACAGTGACAAAAACATGCATTCTACGCCTGCAGGAAGAGATACGCACGAGTCGGCGCTCGTCTCAGAACTAAATAACGAAAGCTACAAATGATAAAAACTCCGAATTACTCAAGAACTATTTTAATTTTAAATAAAACGTATAAACATTAATTTACACTATAAAAATAACCATTAGAATATGAAAAAAAAAAAAAAAAACTCAAGATCTTCTCTACTCAGAGAGAAAACTAAGAGCGTTTTAGAAGGCCTATTTTCGCTGAATTATTCTATCGAAAAAAGGTTCACCTATCATGTTTCCAAAATGACATCAAACTTGTTTATACACTCAACTATTTATAACTAAAATATGAATTTGTTACTGTTTGCCATAACCGCATTAATTGATGCAACACAAGTCAATTTGATGACATAATAATATAAATTCTTAAACAGATAAGGTACGATTAATACTCAATTAGTCACGACAACAGACCCGTCATGGGTCTAACGTAAGCTTAGCCCGGGTCAGGAAACAGTGGAATAAGGGAGATGAGACTTAACTCAGTTGTGAGGCGATACAGGCTGAAATATAAAATACATAACAGTAGTATAACAGAATTTACCGACTTCAAAACAGGAGGAGATTCTTTATTCGACTGTATGTTTGTTGCGTAATTACTCCGCCAATTATAATATGATTTTGTTTTTTTTTTGTTTGTAGGTTATACTTCAGAGGTGGTCTCATATAAATTTTATCGAAATAGCTTGTGCGCTTAAAAAAAAAACAACCAATCCAAAAAAAACAAACAGATGACGTTTTCGTTTGTGGTTCAGTAAAAGTTTTGATTAGGATTTTCATTCTCTGTTATAACTTTAATTTTTCAGTTTCAGTTCGTAGTAGCGTTGAAGTAATGTTTTTATACACTTTATTAGTGATTAAATTTAATTTAATTTCAGTAGACTTGTGTAGCTCGCAAACAACTGAAACAAACGATATAGACAAGAGAACGTCCAAGATCTGCTCATTGACGGGGTTGCCTCCAGTTAGTGACTCGTCGAACCGGCCCTTCTGGAGATCGATGGGGGAGGCCCATATCCAGCAGTGGACATCCTATGGATGAAGTGACAATGATGAGTGACTTGTCAGTCAAGTTGTGTGATAGTTACCATGCGCTCTAGTGAGTATTTCCTCCTTTAGATCCGCACCGGCGTTGTGCATGATCCGCTCACTGACGGCGTTGCATTCTGTCAGTGATTCGTCAGTCGTGTTCGTTATCACATCCGCATCGAGGGTTGATATGTCACCGTGCCTGGAATTTGTATGAAAAAACATTGTTATAATTCAGTAAATTGAAGTTAGTCAGTGTGTCCCTAGCCCTATGGTGATGAAACGAGGACATTCACGGTTAAGAAGGTCCACAAGTTCAAAGTCGCTCAGCGTCCTATGGAGAGAACTATGCTCGGAGTTTCTATATGGGACAAAATTAGAAACTAAGTGATTCGACTGGAAACAAAGTTACCGACATAGCCTTACCCTTTGATTAGTAAGCTGAAGTGGCAGTAGGCCGGCCACATTGCCCGAAGAACCGATGGGGTAGAATACAATAAAATCTTGTATTTACATACTTGATTGGATTCGATTGTCCGATTATAATTAAAATTTACAAGTTGAAGTGGCAATGGGCAGGCCACATCGCTCGAAGAACCGATAACCGATGGGGAAGAAAGGTTTTTGAGTGAAGACCACAAACCGGAAGACGCAGCGTAGGTAGGCCTCCCACTAGATGAACCAACGACATTGTGAGAGTCGCCGGCATCCAGTGGATGCAAAAGGCAGGCTGTCGTTCAGTGTGGAGGTTAAAGGGGGAGGCCTATGTTCAGCAGTGGACGTCTTCTGGCTGATGATGATGATAAGGATGTCCGATTATCATAGCAGGACAATACATACATACGTACGGTCGTACACACTTATAAATAAGTATAAATTGAAATATTTTTTAGGCCAACTGTAAAAGAGCTGATAATCTTCAAACGGTGAACAGATTTTCTTGAATCATATCTATGAAGAACATCCTCGATCAAGTCACTTAAAAAAATATTATCACACCCCTCTTTTTGTGATGGGACATGGACGCAAACACTTTGAGCAATTTCAACGTTGGTGGTATAAAGTAGTTGGTACTGACCATATAGCGAGCCTGGAGTTGACGGCGTGGTCGTACGGGAAGAGCGGCTGGTCGAGCAGATGCGCGCGCACCGCGGGCTCTGTCGGGGGCGGCGAGTGCGCCCACCGCGCCAGCGTCGCGACGCCACCGCCCGGTGCGCGCATCACGCACACAGCGGGCTCTGAAAATAACACACAGCATATTGTAATACTATAGAGTATGAATATTCGCAAACTAGGTAAATGGCAAGATACACGGCGCTGGTAGTATATAGTGACGTGACGCTGACGCACACAGTATAGACTATAGTCACCGCGTTACCAACTGAGTCGTCGAGCAATAAACGTCATACCATAAGACCTGTAAGTGCGAGCGAGATAGACAGACAATGATTTATGACCTGACGAATCAGATGATAATGCGTTTACTATAACACAATAAGGTCCTTGGATACCCGTCATATACGCGTCTATTGCAATGGTGATCGTGTGCTATCTTGATGCACAAACTTACTTGCAACATCTGCGCAAGCAGGACAGCAGAAAAACAACATCGTCACCAGGCTTACGCGATATGGCCCCAAGATGTAAGGCTAAAGGTAGCATTCCGATCTTGGCGACCGCGACCTGCGACCGCGACTGGAGGCAGCGGCCGCGTCGCGCGACCCACTGTTTAGTATGAATTTATATGGAGTGCTAAACAAGCAAGCGTCCACACGTCGCGCTGCCAGTCGCGGTCGTCAAGATCGGAATGCTACCTTAAGACGAAATATGCTTCAAATTTGACGATTCGTCACCACGAATATTCAAAAGTAGACCTTAAAAACGATTAATTGACATTATTTATTTATGTTTAATAAATGTTCTTGAAATATTTTATTCGGATGTGTTCACCGATACACGATCAAAGAAATTTGGCTCGATAGAAAAACATCGTAAACTTTCCTAAAAAAACACCCGTTTTTACGTTATTCAATGGATTGAATCAACTTCATTCAAATTCTATAGAAGATATTTTTATTAAAAAAAAATGTGTGTTATCCTAACAATCATTTAAATACTTTAGTGGTCGCAGTTTTTTGTAAAAGCGTAAGATTATTTGTAGAAAATAAAGAAAAAATAAATATTGAAAATATTTGAAAGCGCGCACGCCGCATTACCGTCATACAAGTGTACGGTCCTCTACCATTTCGCCTTAAGAGTGAAAACAGGACTCAATCATATTGTATAGATACCTAACCTTATTTTAGAGATTTGAACTCGGATAACATCGGCGTTCGCCTGCGCGGGGAAGGGAATGATTATTTCACCATTGTTTTCTAACATTAAAGACATCGCAAATTATGATTACCTAAGTTATTCGCCGGTCACCTTTATTGTGTAACTTTACAGACATTGGCCATCGTTTTTAAGAAATTCAGGTTGGAATTCATCAAAGGCAGTGTTTGATTATTGTTCTGCATAGCCGGATCTAAACACCGATGCTTGGATACAAAAACAATAGGCATGTGTCCTCATGTTTAATTTATTACAAATAACCGGCTTAGCGAGGAATATAACTAAATACAATACACATACTGAAAAACAATTTAAATTGGCTGATAAATCTATGAGATATGAGCGTTTAAAGTTTTAGGTGGGGATAGGGAGGGGATGCTCTATCCTTTTCTCACAAAGTGTGTGTTAGTATAGCATTTGTATGGCGCTCCTGAGCCGTGACGTCACGGCTCAGTATAGTGCGCTCTCTGTCTAGCATGAAATTTAAATGCTTATATCTGCTTATATATTATTTATTTTTCAACTAATTTTAATTTTGTTTTTGTTGATGGGCTCTATTTATGATCAGCTTTTTTATGAGGTAATAAAAAAATATTAGTCATCATGCCTATTCTAAATTGGCGGAGTAATCGCGTAACAAACATTTAAAAAAAAAACATAGTCTAATTGGTAGCCTCCTTCTTTTTGAAGTCGGTTACAAAGAAGCTCAAAATACGAGATCAATAGTTTTTAACTGGTCCATTTATGTAGATAAAACTGGGCACTGCGCTAAACGCGACAAATTGGCGTTTTTCCGCACTATATAAACCTTACTATCCTTACTAATATTATAAAAGCGAATGTAACTCTGTCTCTCTATCTGGATGTTTGTCCGCTTTTCACGACTAAACCGCTAAGTCGATCTTAACGCATTTTGACAGGATGATAGTGTACATCATATGGACGGACATAGGGTACTTATTCTCCCAGAAAATGCGGGAAAATTGGAAAATCGTGGGTAGCACCGCGGGATTCAGCTAGTATTATTATAAGCTCGAATACTTATAATCGAATACTTACATGGGAAAATATTAACATTTATTCAAAAACAATATTTTTGGGGTATTGCCCCCAGTTTTCATGTACCAACTATTCTTAATAAGGGTTCCGTACCCAAAGGGTGAAACGGAACCCTAATACTAATCCTACGCTGTCTGTCTGTCCGTCTGTCCTACATTTTAACGGCTAAGTATATTTTTCGAACCGTAAATTTGGCATGATTATAGTACACTCTAATAAATAATAAATAAATAATGGCCAAGTGCGAGTCGGTGACAAATTTCTGTTCACCACCGGTTCTCGTACGATCACCGAAGTTAAGCAACGTCGGGCGCGGCCGGTACTTGGATGGGTGACCGCCTGGACGTTGAAGGGTTATTGACTTTTTGCACTAATTTGTTGTTAGTAGCTAACAAGCTATGTGGTGGTACGGAACTCTCAGTGCGCGAGCACGACTCGCACTTGGCCGGTTTTATTCAAAATTATGCCGTGTTTAAAATGTATAGGAGTAATATTTTTGATTTTTTTTGGTACTAAATAAGTAATTCGTGCAGGGTAGAGAATCGAATCGGGTGCCGTTAACTTGTAAAGCGCACATGCTACCGCTCGTCCACCATCGCTCTCACGGTTGGTTAGTTGAAACAAAGTGACTGTTCGAGTTTCAATCGTAAATAAATAATTATTCAAACGGAGATGTCTTTGTTCGTTTCAATAAAGGGAATTCTAAATACGATTTCTCATGTAAAACCTTCAGAATTCCGCACGCAGAAGAAAAACACGGCAAGGCCGCCGAGTTCCTGCTTCCGACAAATCTAATAGCATTAAATATTTAACTTCCATAAATCCGTTTCGGAATTTAGCGGAGCACTTTACGTGGAAATTGACCTAGTTCTGTAGAGCGAGTATAGGGCTACCGAGCCAGCTATGTACTTAAATAATGTATATACCTATGTAGTTAAATAAAAATCGATGTGTGTATGTCCCCTATGAACTCCAAAACAGCTGGACCGATTTCGACTGGACTTTCACTGCCAGATAGATGATGTTATAAGGAGTAACTTAGATTACTTTTATCTCGGATATAACACGGGTGAAACCGCGGGGCGCAGCTAGTAAAAAGTTTACGATGCTCAGGACAGAGACAAGTAGAAGGAGTGGGGGTGGTCTTTGCCCAGCCGTGGGACTAAACAGGAAAGGCTTTATTTATCATCAGTAAAGCAATTTAAGGTCTAAGTGGCACAAAGGGCGATGGAACGGGCCATGTTAGGCATCTCTCTCCTGGACCGCATACCAAACATGGAAATTCGACGAAGAACGAAGGTCAAAGACGTGGTTAAACGGATCACGAGACTCAAGTGGAGATGGGTGGGATACTTGGTCAGAAGGTAAGATGGACGGTGGACCAAGGCAGTCACAGAATGGCGGTGGTGAACGGAAAGCGAGCACCGGGCAAATCACCAGCCCGCTGGTCGGACGAAATCGCTAAGGCAGCAGGAAAGCAATGAATAAATTTGGCACAGGACCGGAAAAGATGGCACGCTGAAAAGGAGACATATAAAAAAAAAAAATGGCTTGCGTTTGTCCGCCATCTCGCCTGATGTAAAGCGATGATGCGGTCTACGGTGGAGCACGCTTGCCTAGAAGAAACCAATTCACTCGTGATTTGAAGACACCCAGATTGTAACTACCGGGGAACACCCATTCAGGCAGCGCATTCCACAAACTAGCAGTTCGCATAATAAAAGAGAAATCAAAGCGCTTCGTTTTTTGTTTTTTTTTTGGAATATCAACTATAAAACTGTGTCGATTTTATGTGCCCGCTCTGGCATTCCGATAGAAAAATGGGCAGGAGGGAATTAGATCATGCAGATCCGATGCACACTCTCCGAAATGTATCCGATAAAAACTTATACCCATCAGTGGGTGGAAAATGGTCAATGACGATGGAAGTAATCTTATCTACAACTAAAAAAGTAAATTAATTCAGGCAAGTACAGTAGGGCAAAGTTTGCAGAATAACAAAAAGGCGAAGTAGGTATAGATTGTTAGGGTTCCGTACCCGACGGGTAAAAACGGGACCCTATTACTAAGCTTACGATGTTTGTCTATCTGTCCGTCTGTCCTACCTATTAACGGCTATATCTTTCGAAACGTAATAGATAACCAGTTGAAATTTTCACAGAATATGTAAAGTTACGGCGGATTAACTAAAAAATAATAAAAAAGTCAAAAAGTAAAAACCAAAGGGGGTGTCTCCATAAAACAAACGTATTTTTTTATTAGTTCTAAAGTTATATGATTATTTACGGGATATTTACCGTGGTAAGGTTGTGTTTATTAGTTCTAATTTAAAAACGGTAAAAGTACAAGCGTCAAGCTTGGCATGATTATAGTACTCACTCTAAAATATAACAGCAAATAATAAATATGGCCAAGTGCGAGTCGATGACAAATTTCTATTCATTACCAAGTTATAATTGTGTTAAACTGCGTAACAATTACTCCGGCAATTTTGAAAGGCGTTATAATAACTGGTAATTCGGTTACTTGGACAACCTTATTGTATTTTGTGGTGGTACGGAACCCTCAGTGCGCGAGCCCGACTCGCACTTGGTTGGTTTATTTGTTAAATTGAACTGTTTCAGTAAATCCTCAAAGAGCTAATTTTACTTGCTTTTTGGGTATCTTTTATTTACGAGTCTACTTGTTTATTGTGCCGACTCTTCTTCAACGCTATACGCTAAAGCAGAGTCGAGCAGTAACTAGAGTTCGCTGTATTGGAAGCCAAAGCCGTACGTATACGATAACTAGGGCACGGTTCATAATCCTGTGACGTCAGAGGGATGTTCTCTCTCGCTCGTACGCATGTTTTCTGGAGAAGACGGAGAATCCATTGAAATTTCAGGCTGAAAGGGTTGTTAAAGCGATTACGTTGCATTAAGTATTAGGTAGCGTTCGGGTGTAGATGTTCTTAATGCTATACGAGATTTTCGGGTTTGAGGAAGTAAAAAATAAATAATGGTAATGTGAACTTTTTGTGGCAATCAAATATAATAATGTACATCTCAACGATGTATTGATTATAAATTTCAAATATAGCTATGCATTACTATACGGTGCATTGATAATTAATTTGGCATAGATAAAACCAATATAACTACCTAGCACAACTCTACGATGCATTGATTACTATTTTGGCATAGACAAAACCAATATAACTCTAGGTATATATGTGCATTTCTATATTGATTGTTTTTTTTTGTCATGGACAAGACAAATATAACTATGAACATCTCTTTGATGTGTTATTATAACACCGGCTTAACTCATGAAAAAAAAACAATTCTCACGCGTTTTTTGATGAAGTGATTTATACGACGTATAATTTTAGCTGTTATATAATTATGTACATTTGTACATCTATACGATGCATTCATTACTATTTTTAACCGAATTATTTATTTATTATTTATTTAATTCATCGAGAAACACCAACAGTACACATATTAAAAAATACAAATAACACATAAAAAAATAAAAGACAAAAAAGAGAAAAAGACTTCAAAATCAAGAGGTTATTAATTCAACTATATCCGTCTTACCACAAAAGATTTAAGCACGCTTTAGACAAGTGTTTAACATATTTTTCGCAGTGAAACAATTGCTAAACACATGTCTAAAGCGTTCTTAAATCTTTTGTGGTAAGACGGTATGTTTTTGTTTTGTTTGATAGTTTTGTACAGTGATAGCTCAAGGGTAAGAAAGTTCACAGTAAAATTTTCATTTACACTTGTCACAGAAATTATTCTGTTTCTATGAAATTAAACGTAAGAAATGGATCATTCGATATACTTATTGGATTTCTAGATAAGAATAATTCTAGATTCATAACAAAATTACCATGGTGGAAAACAAAGGGTACTGCGAATAGTTTCATATAAGTACTTACTATTAAAGGTTATAAAAAAATAAGTCAATAATAAAAAACTGTTACTGTGAAACAAAGTGTTTGAGTTAATAGTACGACGAAAGATATTAACAAATGCCTCAAATACGCCTGCTTGGGGTCAGCATACGATTTTGTACCGTTTGCCGTCGAGACGGCGGGGCCTTGGTGTGCTGAAGCACGGAAGTTTGTGCTGGACCTGGGGCGCCGCATGAGGGAGAAGGGCCTCGATCCACGATCGGGTTGGTTCCTGGCACAGTGGATTTCTCTCGCAATTCAGCGGGGGAACGCAGCCAGCGTATTGGGGACTTTCGGTCAGGGCTCGGTCCGCGGAGGACTTTTCGAGTAGGTAATTAGTATTAATTGACTATTTATTTTATATTATTTCTGTAAGTAATATAATGTAAGTTAACAAATTGTTTTTAAAAATGACTATGGATTACTTGTACAGCATTCGGAGAGTAGATAAGATTTTTTCAAACTATGGTTAAAAAACTAAAAAACACGCTTATTAAATGTGACTAACTAATCCAAAGGAGACTCGAGAGGTCAATTGTTGATGAGGGCCTGAGAGATGGAGCTGGGAGGTGGACAGTGAAACACTTGGTATGTACTCGGTAAAATAAACTAAATGATCTCAAACTCGAGGAGGTTTACTAGGAGCCATTGAAGAGTTCCTTGTGGCTTCATCGTCAGATTAGTTCGATGGTACATTGATAGACAATTAGAAGTAGTTCATCGTCAGATTAGTTCGATGGTACATTGATACGACAATTAGAAGTAGTTCATCGTCAGATTAGTTCGATGGTACATTGATAGACAATTAGAAGTAGTTCATCGTCAGATTAGTTCGATGGTACATTGATACGACAATTAGAAGTAGTTCATTGTCAGATTAGTTCGATGGTACATTGATACGACAATTAGAAGTAGTTCATCGTCAGATTAGTTCGATGGTACATTGATACGACAATTAGAAGTAGTTCATCGTCAGATTAGTTCGATGGTACATTGATACGACAATTAGAAGTAGTTCATCGTCAGATTAGTTCGATGGTACATTGATACGGCAATTAGAAGTAGTTCATCGTCAGATTAGTTCGATGGTACATTGATACGACAATTAGAAGTAGTTCATCGTCAGATTAGTTCGATGATAACATTGATACGACAATTAGAAGTAGCTTAAATCGACTTCCAAGATTTGTTACATAGCGTCGGGGATAGTGCAATAACGCGTAAGTAGCATCGGTCAATACCGCGTAACTACGTATGTAGCCAAATTTTTTTTTTTTTGTACCAACGCACACAACGAATTCGTTGTCTCCTCCCTACGTTACAAAAAAATAAAATTGACCAATAGAAAACGAGATATGTGGTTCCTGGAACCAAAAATTACGAAACTAGGCAGTTTTTGTCTCTCCTGTAAAGTGAAGTGAACTGTAGATACGCGTCATTTACCTGTGTTAGTTTCGCGGTATTGCACTATCCCCGACGATAAGTTACGTTACAGTAATTAATAGTGAAGCTAATATAGCGCATAAAATGATTTTAGAAAAAGCTCCAGACTACACTATAATTGGTGTTTTTTAATCTTCAAACAGCTGAACAGATTTTGACGAATCGTAGCCAAGAACACTCTCGATCAAGTCACCTTTCAAACCAAATAAACTAAATCAAAATCGGTTTAGCCGTTTGGGAGCTACAATGCAACAGAGACACAAAGGTACGCATGTTAAACTTATAACACCCTTCGTTTTGCGTCGGATGTTAAAACCTTTGTGGAAAGGAAAAAAACAGCATTGGGAGAGTAAGAAAAAAAAAAAAACTTTTTTCTTTTTCTATAAATAAAAACCTCCTGACTATCTTACTTGACCCAAACAATAAAAGAGATGTGAAAAGGAAAGATCGAGAGTCAGGTCATTATTGGTTTTATATGCGAATTACAAAAAGTAAAACGGAGCAGCAGCCGTTAAAATATAATAAAACGTGACAAGGCAAGTTTATGTCTTCATAAGAAATGAACACGTGAAAAAATACCAGAAACGGGAACATCTAAATTCTTACTATTCTATTTAACAATAAAAAAGGAGGTTCTAGGTCGACGCGTATTTTTAACCGACTTCCAAAAAGAAGAGGTTATCAATTCGACTGTATGTTTTTTTTAAATATATGATGTTTGCTGTCCGATTTTGATTCTTTTGTTTGTAAGTACCTACATAATTTTAGAAACACATGTGCAAACTGAATTAATTAATCTTCTTCTTATATATAAAAGACGATACTCAATACTCAATATTTTATTGCAGACATATGTAGGTACATGGAGTTCTTAAATTAAATTATGACCCTATTTGGGTATGGCAATAGTCGGAACGGAACGATCTATGTAAATTTCGTCAAAATTATAATTGAAAAATTCTTCTAAGTTGTAGTAACAATTGGATTCTAAAATATATTTTAAATTATTACGAAGTGTGTATGTTATATTGACTCCGAAACGGCTGGTCCGATTTTGACGGGACTTTCACTGGCAGATAGCTGATATAAAGAGTAACCCACGCGGGCGAAACAGCAGGGCGCAGCTAGTGTTACATGATTTTCTTTTGTTATAGTATTGATATGATAATATAATAGCTAACCCTCTAAAGTCTAGATTAATCATTATATCTGTGCTGCTTCAGCTAAAGTTTTAAGCATGTATCCTCTCGAACTCGAACCCTCACATTATAATTAGCATGGATTCAAGATTAATATGTTCTCTGGTATAACAAAAAGCCTGCAGGTAGAAAAGTGGAAAACAATGTTACGTAAGCATTGGTAGAAAAAGTAGCTCCAGCTAGTAAATTTCACTTATTACGTTACGTGACATCTGACAGTCTTTATGCGACCTCCAAACAAAGCTGTTAAACATACAGGAACATGAAAAATGTACATATTCAAGTAACTTTTCTCTCCACGTACCCAATATTGTCATGCCGGAAAATTAGCTCACAACTCGTTCCACTTGGTAAATGAAAAATGCAACTTTGGTCGGAGCGCACGTTCGTCCGCGGCGGTATCCGAACAGCGTGTGACCTCGAAGGGAAGCAGGAAGGAAACACACCCCCCGAGGGTGACGTGACCGTGGGGGTGGCGAGGCGGTGACGTCACACGGTCGTCGACCTGCGAAGTAGGTCATCAGGCTGCGCGATCCAGCGTTCTTAGCAATAAAGCCTTTGTGTAACTCGTAACGTTACATAATTAAACATAATCGGACTCTGTTATGCACTCATTAGCAGCTTCGCAAATCGTATATTTTGCTTCATTGATAAACATAATCGGGCTTTGTTATGCATTTATTAACAGTTTCGCAAATCATATATTTTGCTTAATTGATAAACTTAATCGGGCTTTGTTATGCATTTATTAACAGTTTCGCAAATCGTATATTTTGCTTCATTGATAAACATAATCGGACTCTGTTATGCATTTATTAGCAGTTTCGCAAATCATATATTTTGCTTCATTGATAAACATAATCGGACTTTGTTATGCATTTATTAACAGTTTCGCAAATCATATATTTTGCTTCATTGATAAACATAATCGGGCTTTGTTATGCATTTATTAACAGTTTCGCAAATCATATATTTTGCTTCATTGATAAACATAATCGGACTTTGTTATGCACTCATTAAAAGCTTCGCAAATCGTATATTTTGCTTCATTGATAAACATAATCGGACCCTGTTGTGCACTTATCAACAGCTTCGCAAATCGTATATTTTGCTTCATTGATAAAAATTATCGGACACTGTTGTGCACTCATTGCCAGCTTCGCAAATCGTATATTTTGCTTCATTGTTTTTTTTTTTTATTAATAGTAGGTTTGCTTTTGATCGCCGTCTCGCCTTATGTTAATCGATGATGCGGTCTACGATGGAGCACGCTTGCCTAGAAGAAACCGATTCACTCGTGATTTGTGGTCGAGATTGCTACTATCTGTTAGTACTTCAGGCAGCGCATTCCAGACTAGCACTTCGCAAAATAAATGTGGAATCAAAGCGCTTCGTACCGGTTTTCGTACGTTTTTTTGTGTTTTGCCATGAATAAAAGATGAGCGTTTTGAGAAATTTTGCTTCGGTTGATTTCGCTGCCACATATCAGCAGTAACTGCACTCGTAAGACTATAACGGTTAACCAACACAATAGGCATAATGACTAATATTTTTTTATTACCTCATAAAAAAGCTGATCATAAATAGAGCACATCAACAAAAACAAAATTAAAATTAGTTCAAAAATAAATAAGATATAAGCATTTTAATTTAATTTCATGTTAGACAGAGAGCGCACTATACTGAGCCGTGACGTCACGGCTCAGGAGCGCCATACAAATGCTATACTAAGTACTAACACACGCTTTGCGAGAAAGGGATAGAACATCCTCTCTCCATCCCCACCTAAAACTTTAAATACTCATATCTCAGAGATTTATCAGCCAATTTAAATTATTTTTTCAGTATGTGTAATGTATTTAGTTATATTCATCGCTAAGCCGGTTATTTGTAATAAATTAAACATTAGGACACATGCCTATTACAATACAGCAACACTTTATTTAATTTACTTTTCCGGACGTAAAGGAATTTTATAGTCAGCAACTGCGTAGACATAAGCGAGCTTCGAGCACCCGTAAAAGTCTAGGAAAGACAAGGTTGTCCCAGAGATGAAATCTACTAAGATCCGATTTTTGCCCTCGAAACTGCTGTAATACAAATTTTATCGAAATCTTTGGAAACGTTTTCGAGAACTCAATTACAAACAAATATAAATAGAAACACTTTTTGCATATGCTTAAAACTCCATCGCCAATATAAGAAAACAAAAAACAGACTAAAAGTCAAACAGTAAACAATCAAGATTAAACTACATAATATTCGATTCTTCAAAGCAAAATCACTAAAACTTCATCCTAGCGAAAGACTAGAAGACTCGAATGCGGGAACAGTATTCTGCTAGCAGGTAAAACTTCGCTTTTCTTATTTAACTTTGGCATTAACCAAGTTTTGATTGCACACGTCTACACTGAAATCGTGGGACAGTTGCTTGTGTGCCAAGACAAACATAAGTTTACTAACATAAGGTCCTACTTTGAAACGTCTGTTAAGCTAATCTTCACATGCAGAAACGAAACAAAGCAACGCTTGATTGACGCTTATAAGTGAGTTGAGTGAACCGTTAGTTGGTAATGTTAGTATGTAAGAGTATACAGCCCAACGCATACTAAACAAGTGCTGTCGCACGTAAAGCAACTGGATTATGTGTAAACAAATAGTAGCCAAGGTAAAGCAAATATTTTGAAACCGGTCATTCTTTAGAATAAAATATTGAAGCCAAAGACAAAGCGGAAGCAAAAGACATCAATATTTAAGAAATACAGACAAGGGTTTAGAAATTACAATAAATAAAAAAGGCGTTACCTTGATATTTAAATAGTGAGGTACATAACATAAATATGTACATAAAAGACCTAATTTCAGTGTGTGCGTGTATGGTACGCAAAAAGAAAACAAACAGACAGATCGTAAAACTGCGCCGTATAATGAAACAATGGGCGATTTAGAGGATGATCTAAATTACGAGGATTTGTTCAAGGCTAGAGAGTCGAGATAGATGACTGTTATGTTTACTTCTATAAAGGCCCAACAGCCTTATAAAGATAGTACATGAAAGACAACAATCTATACAGATAAAAAGGGTCTTACTAAAGTAGTATGCGAGCTTGGCTTATCTAAAAATATGTAGAGTATAAAACATGTAGGTTTGAAAATCAATTTTAAAGAAGCAAACGAATGTGTTGCTGACTCCTTAGGTGTTCGCTATTATTACACATTATAAAATCTCAAACTCGGTGGAGAACTGCAAGGCCTTTGGACACCGTGAGCTACTACTGCGTGCATAGGGATCAGGGAACGTTTTGATTAAAATTATTTACTACTTACGGTACTTGTAAAGTTCTACATAATTTCACAACTTTTCTATGTACATCCGTCATCTAGTCTACCTGTGACCAGTTGGAAACGGCAGGAATTGAAATAACGTAAATTACACCCGATAAAATCCATTAAAATAAGTATGTATTGCTTTTAAAAGTTTTTTTTTTTGTTTTTTTTTTTTTGTTTTTTTCAAACCCAGGCATTTAAAACAATCTCATCATGTATGTTTAGTTCATTACTGGCAACAAAGTCAGTCAAGTCTGGTTTATGATATTCATATAGGACAACGACGACAACAACGGTAGCTCGTAGATATAAAGTTAATTTATTAAGATTAGCAACGCTGTAGAGTAAACTTGCGCAAATGGGTACACTGCTCGAAGCTTTGCAAATTCACAGTTAAACAGATAAAGCAGATAAGAAGGATAATTTATTCACACTAAAGGCTTGCATGTAAGCCAGAAACATGGCCGACGAAATATTGCAATTAGCGACGAGAGTGAATAATGGCAAAGTGGAGCAGGGTAGCAAAAACTACTCAATTTGGCACCGGACGGACAACAGCAGTCCATAAAAGGTGACTAATGTACATAAAAACAGTATCAAGAGGCCAATGGCTAACCATTTTTTATAAACAGAGGTTTCTGACGTTGGTACAACAAAAATACAGTGTGAATATTTAGTAGAAACTTGTTCAACTGGTTAGTGAGTGGGTGAGGCATTGCGTACGGTGCATTCATTTATAGACTAAGTAGAACTGTCGTTTTCATAGAAAATTTAAGATCAATATATACGCGTAAATAAATGTTTAAAATCATAGAAGCAAAATACGCTCACCGACTGACACATCACGAAATCAAAGCAAATTCACGAAGCTGAAATTTTGCAAATAGGTTTCTTTTAAGAATAAGAATAAGAATAAAATATATTTATTGCCAAAAAACAAAAACAATGGACATATACTATAAGAAACATAATAAGATACAATGTTTGGCAATTTTAGAGTGCCGCAGAAAATGGAGGTTGAAGATTTATATGAAAGTCTACGCGCACAAAGTCGTGGGCAACAGGTTTTTGAATGTCATAGGTGGTGGAGAAAAAGGACAAGGAAGGCCGAGCCCAAGTTAATGAGAAATGGTCTAGGAAGACGAGGTGGCAAATTAGCTAACGGGCCACCTGATTGTAGGAGATCACTGTCACTTATAAATAACTGTAACACCAAGCGCATCACAGATACGAAGCCGACCTTAGTAGCTTTGTGAAACGAAAAACGTAGACAGCAATATACAATTACTATAACCGGCTAGACTGGCCTTGAAGTGGATAAATAATATTTACAACAACTACAACGAGCTGCATGTAAAAAAATGTACCGAGCATAATTAATAATGTAATTAAAAAAATTGCCATCGAATGTAATGTTGCATTTAGGTACATAGTTGAAACGCTTTGTAATGCGAAAACAAAGCCGAGGTACACGCAGTAAAATTATTATAACCTAATGAAACGTAATGTAATAAAAAAGCAATTATCTGTTATATCTATCTTCATTCAGTTTTACGATTATTTTATACAACAAAGATTTTGCAGGGACCAGTGATGGCAAAAAGCGTCCTTAAAAATAACACTTAAAATTATATATGCGAAAGTTTGTTTCGACCCAACTCCGTAATGACTAAACGGATATGAATGAAATTTGGTATAGAAAAAGCTCATACCATGGATTAACACCTGGGCGACTTTAATCTCGAAAATTTAACGTAGCACTAGCAGTAGTTACGGTTCCCGTAGGATAGTGGGTGAAACCGATGAGCGCTAGTAGTTAACGAAACAAATATTTTGGCCGATTTTATTGATTTCGGTAAAAAAGAACAAACAGCGATAAAGTCAGTGAGCTGTATAACAAGTCGAACAAAAGTATCGACGTGGACCTTGACCTTGTGTGCCATGAAGCCAGTAGAACCGAACAGCAGAAACGTGACAATTTATTTACCATCGGTGTGTATTCATAGAACGAACGACGAACGCACTCTAGTAGAGCCTATTGTTTCAAACGACCCAATTCATATATCATCAACCTCTATTCATAATATATCAGCAAGGTTGGCATAGCGATCCTATTCGTGTTCAAAATCATCACGCTTTTGAAGGTAGTAAGTATTTAATTCAACCATGCTTGTGGATTTTCTTTGCTCGTGTAATATTATGCTGGAAAGAATTATGAGAGGCGATAAAAAGTTAAAATCCACTCTAGAAAAACTTAAAATGTAAGTACTGCGAGCTAACCAACGACAGTCACCATAAGCAACAAAAATCCGCCCCAAATTGTACTTTGTGTATTGAAGCGGATTTTTCTTGTTAAAATATTGCCGAGGCATGGATTGCGTGTTCGGAACCCTTTGGGTATTACAAGTCGTTTAGGAATTTTGGAGGAACATTAGATCGGTGATTGATGTCACGTCCATTATCCATCCTTCCATTTCGTGTTTCTTAAACATGCTATCCAGAAATCGTGAATGCTAATAAACCTTTGCGTTTAAAGCCTATAAATAATAGTTTAAATGCTTTGCCTTTTCATGGTTGTTATACTGCATACTTAAAAGGTTATTCCACTACACCTATATGAACAATATTAGTACATAATATAATACGTTCGTTCACTGCTAGCGAAGTAGTATTTCGTATGGAGCTGATGTTATGTTTTCCTGATGTCGCAATCTTAATTGTTATAGAAAGAACCTAAAACTGCTCAGTTGCGTTACCGCGTATGCTGCAATGATCATTTTTAGGGTTCCGTACCCAAAGGGTAAAAACGGGCGGGACCCTATTACTAAGCCTATGTCTGTCTGTCCTACATATTAACGGCTGTATCTTTCGAACCGTAATAGATATCTATTTGAAATGTTCACAGAATATGTAATAATACGGCGGATTAACAAACAAATAAAAAAAAGTCAAAAAGTCAAAACGAAAGGGGGGTCTCCATACAACAAACGTATTTTTGTATTAGCTCTAATGTAAAAACGACCAAGCGTAAAACTTGGAATGATTACAGTACACACTCTAAAGTGTAACAACAAACAATAAATAATGGCCAGGTGTGAGTCGGTGTCAAATTTTAGTTTATTACCAAGTTATAACTGGTAATTCCTTACCTATCGAAACGCCATAACTTACTAATTTTGAAGTCGGTTTTTTAAAATGGTAATAATGGCATTTTGTGGTGGTACGGAACCCTCAGTACGCGAGCCCGACTCGCACTTGGCCGGTTTTATTGTATTTTTAACATGATCCGGAGCTACCAATTTGGGAAACATGAAGCCTTTATTCAGGATTTAAACATTTCCACAATATCTAACCTCAGAGCCGATGATTGCAACTACATTGTGCAATGCAATGCACACAATAGACTATGCAATATTTCCTGCTTTTTACACAAAAAACTGGTTTTACCGAAACACCAAGTGATAAAAGGTAACACAAATAGATAAGTAGGCGGCACCTAAATGGTGACATCAGCTGAGAATTCGATACATCTGTGACTAATTTAGATTTTTGAATTCGAAAACACAAAAGTTAATATTGAGCTAAGCATAGAGATAGAAATAGTTATACTAGCTACAATAGATGGCTATAGAAAAGAGAAATAATTGATTGAAATAAAAACAATAATTTGAAACTATGTACAAATATGATGGAAATTTTCCTAAATTAAATATTCAACAAACAGCAGTTATTTTACATAATCACCTAATCGACTACAGCGTGCAAGAAATGCAATTTGGTATAGGTTAATTTGTTCAGTGAACAGAAAACGTGCAAGCCAATGTATAGTAAATCATTTGAACATACAAACAATGCTATTTACTATTTAAAACATAAATCTTCTTATATGTAAATTGCCGACTTCTAACACATAAATTATGCACAAAACTAATTCTTTAACTATTCTATACTAATATTATAAAGAGGAAAGATTTGATTGTTTGTTTGCATTGAACAGGCTCCGAAACTACTGAACCGATTTGAAAAATTCTTGCACTGTTGGAAAGCTACATTATCCCGGGTAACTTAGGCTATATTATATTTTCAACAAATTAGGGATCCTTACCAAAACTTCAATAATGTAACCCAAGGTGTAATAATTTTTTTATTTTGAAATTTTTGTTAAATACCCGTGCGAAACCCACCCCGGCTTCGCTAGTAAATAATAAATTGGGTTAGTATAATCTTATTACACCCAGATACTGAAACTATGTGTACCTATAAGATGCATAGAATACGGGTATGTAGATTTTGTAGTATTTCCGCAGGCAGGTATTCGATTAATTTGCACCAAGCTAAGGCCGACTGCTATTACGCACAAATTTTCATATTAATAATGTATGTTAAATAGATTTTGAATTAAGTAAACATGGTAGTTTGATTACATAATATAAAATTTTTGAGGACAAAATCTTTTAGGCAATAAATTTAATTTGATTACTACGCAAATAATATAGTCAATAATCAAAACGGGATCGGTTCGTCGACCACAAATCACAACAGCATCATCAGTTCAGCACATAAACTCAATAATAATGATGTTGATTATTTTAATTGGCAGATATTACCAATTATGATAACTAAAAGTACCATAATTGATCCGATATTATTCTCTGTAAAGCGTGACAGTTTTGTGATACGCTAGAGATTAAACATTTATATTTTTATTGAATAATTTAAAACTATTTAAATCTTAAAAACGGACCGGACGGTTGCTTGACAGAAGATTGAAATGCCTGTATTGCCTGTATATCAGACGGAATCCTGGATACGAAAACTGTGGAAACATTATCGACAGACCAATGAAAAGGTTCACCCAGCCATGGTCGCTGCACCGCATAAACGAAACGGTGATGTCACTGTCCTAAGTACAGCAGCCAAGGCTTACACTGAACCAAGGATTCATATTAAATGGACTGAACTAATCAGAGCACTATTAGAAGACATTTCTTTAGAGAACACTAAGTTATGGATTTTTAAAAACAATTGCGCTTATGTTGGCACGAAAAATAATTGTGTCAGTAATTAATTTAATAAAAATATGCGCACTATCAAAAGAAAACATTCTCTTCTCTATGTAGTACAAAATAAAGTCGCTTTCCGTGTCTGTCTGTCTGTTTAGCCGCTAACTCCTCCAAAACCACGCAACGGATTTTGATGCGGTTTTCACCATCAGTTAGATAATTTTTCACGGAAAGTTTATATATATAATACAACTTATACTCGTGCGAAGCCGGGGTTGGTCGCTAGTTTACATATAAATGGATAAAGTTATATGATTATTTACGGGATATTTACCGTGGTAAGGTTGTGGAATGAGCTCCCGATATTTCGGCGCAGTTACAACAAATCACAAGTTAGTGAACAACCGTGATAGTTTAAAACAGTGTTTTATATAAATGGATGTTGTTATATGGCGAATGTTTTAAGGTTTTGTGATCAAGACAATGCATGATCTACTATCTCACAAAAATAAAAGTACCATAATAGTAATTAATACAATAAAATTAGCGCTATTTCTTTGCTAGCTTGGAGTATTTGCAATTATACTGATTATTAGTAATATCACAGACACTGGAATTTGAAATAAACGTAAATAGAAACGTAATAAAGTTATTTATTTTCTAACATAGATTCCAACTTAGATGGATACTTGTGTACGATCCCATCGGCGGTGCAGCAAGATAACTATTCTTTCATTTTCCTTAAGCAATCCAAAGATTTACCTTCTTCGGTTAGATAATTACTACTAGTATGAAGATCGTCGACCGTATACCTGCATTGAATAATGCATGAAATTCCACAATCGTGACCTGTTTATTGTTCTGAGTTATTCACGATTGTATTTTACTGTAGTCATCAGTGAAGACTACGAAATATTTTTATACTGGGCGTTATTTTCTCTTCGGAATATTTTTTGACTTGTAAATATCAGTAGGTACATAATATCGGAGATTTAAAGGGTCGTGGCTCGTTTTCACCTATACTATGAGATGTTTCCTTTTATTTCGTGGATTAGATAAAGTGATTTTTTCTATTGCGAATAAGTCCACGTTTGACCACCGATTCGCCTGTTGGTAAGTGACGATGTGGTCGAAGATGAAGCACGCAGACTTAGAAGACTTGGGCGGTTAGTATAATTATTCTTTATGACTTCCAAGGAAAATAGACTATCTTCCTTGTCACTTCTCATGATCGTAAATGAGTGAGAATGAGTTCCTATTTATGCCCGATGTATGCGGACTAAATATGCGTTTTACGCACTAGCGCATAATAACATTTCCCATTAAATTGCTCAAAGAGTTTCAGTTTGTAATATATTTAATGTTGCAGTTTACCTGGGTCGTTAATAATACCCGGGTGTTATTAAAATAAGCAGACATACATTTTGTCGAATTAAAATAGAACATTGTTCTAAGTTGTAATTTTAATAACAGAGATACTTACAATATCATTATATTTCATAGCAATTAAAGTAAAAAGCTGAGTGAATAAATCGTGAACAAATTCATTTTCACCTCGATTTAAGGGCCAGTTTACCGGATACAGCGATCTTGCTCTCGCAATAGACGTACTTTTTAAAGATATAAAATGACTATTTTTCATTTGATAAACGTGCTTCGTTCATTTTACGACTTTAATATATCAACACATAATTTTTTTTTTGATATTTTTATAATGGACAGAATAAATGGGAAACCCTGTTTATCCAATTTATTGTGTGCTGATAAAGGTCTCGGTTAAAATTGCTTGTTTTTTGCACTAGTTATAC
Organism: Agriopis aurantiaria; assembly: GCA_914767915.1. Lineage (NCBI taxonomy): Eukaryota > Metazoa > Arthropoda > Insecta > Lepidoptera > Geometridae > Agriopis > Agriopis aurantiaria. Next base: position 3,406,245 of record OU611991.1, on the reverse strand, counting down.
AATCTACTATTTATTGGACGAAAAAGAAATGCTGGAGCTTAATCAATGTCAAAGACACCATTCCTAGAGTATCAACGTCAAAAACGCTTCATGTTGTTTAAGTCACGCTAGGCTACGTAATATTAACTGTCTAGACCGAGTCCATAGCACACAATTTACGTAATTAAATAAGAAACGTGTAAAAAGAAAACTGTTGGGAAGAAATAACAATCACAATTAAGGTTGGCGTAACTATTTAGTAAATTTTATTATTTAGATGATGATGAAATGTTGATAAACGGCTGCACAGATTCTCATGAATCCTTGCTAAGAACACGCACGATCAAATCACCTTTTAACAAAAACATAACTAAATCAAAATCGCTGCAGCCGTTAGGGACCTACGATGCCATATACAGACAGACAGAGAAAAAGGGTCTTGACTCTTGACGGACACAAACGGACAACGAAATGATCCTATAAGGGTTTCTTTTTTCCATTGGAGGTACGGAACTCTAAAAATAACATGGTACCATTGAACTGATCTGATGATGGAGCTAAGAAGTGGATAGTGAACTGTTCAATGGTGAATCATACTAACAGAGCCATCTAGCGGGAAAGACGTCAGATATCATGCTAGCAGCGCGGTTTCGACCACTCCCTCCCACCTTGTGCACGTGCTTAGATCCCTATTTACCGAGTCACATAGGCGTATTTATTTTAACAACTGGGTTATGCGGAAAGGGCGTACAAAGCCGAACGGTTCCATAGTACCCTTTATTATGAACTACTTTTACTATGGGAGCAACTCGGAACTGCTGTTCCATAGAATACGGTCATTCACACTCGACGAAATGAAACAGCTGATATTTTATTCGGGATCTCAGGGTTGGTCCCATAGTAAAAGTTGTTCATAATGATGAGTACTATGGGCCCTTTTCGGCTTAGTACACCCTTTCTGCGTAACCCTGTATAATATTAGTCAATTTCCAACTGTCCAGCTATACGACCAAAGATAATTTAACCGCTTGAGTGGTTATATTGTCATTGTATACAACTAAAGCTTGTTAACAAATTGCCCTTCAAATTGGAGCGTGAGGAAGTCCTAGCATACAATTCAACGGCAGATCCGCTCAGGGGCTATAATCTCATCTATGCCTATTGCGTGAGCGATCTGTCGTCATAGCATTTAGCTGGCTTCCAACACGGTCAAACGAAGCCTTGCAGTATGTCTATGGATATCTTATTTCTGTCTCACTTGGATATATTCGATACCATTATATTGGACTATTCCTATCACTAAGGCAAAAGGAAGGTCATGAGTTTGACCGTGTAAGTAAGTTATGTTCATGTGTTTTTTATAATCTCCTGATCTACGTACCATAATTTGACAAATGAGGAGTCTATAGACGCGTCTTAATACTACTCGTCTTATAGGCTTATGACGTCACGCTAAAACTAATATGGCGGAATTTATGACTTGATTTCGCACGTCGAACATATTTTTTTGCATAAGTACATATATCGTGTTTGGTATTGAAATAAATAAAGGGTTTAAAAAACTATTTCAAATATGTGTGTGAATTCTGTGCATGAATGCAATGTATATGTGTGTGAATTTTCATGCTTCATGTGTCATTCATTTGCTCCAAATCCACTAATCAAAACAGTTTTCTGTCGAATCTCTAATGTGATTACGGTTCTACTATTATACTGTAAGAAGCAGAATTACACTAGAGAGTCGCCAGAAACACAGTTTTGAAGATGGACTTCCGTAAAGTAACTCCTGATTCAATCAACTACCATACTGATTATATTTTAACATATTTGATGTTTTCGTGATGCGTCTGAAGCTGAACGAACTCCTCGGGTGATATAGGATATATGATGCCACATAAAACAAAATATGGCGGATTTCATGACCTAATTTCGCACAGAGAATTTCATATTTTTGGGCCTTTTTTTACATAAAACATTTATTGTAATTTTTAATTTTATTTTTCGTCTTCGTTTTTTTTTTAACCTTTATCTTGTTTGGTGCAGATAATTAAACGTTAGTGAAGAAACTATTTAAATCGGCTAATATGCCAAACACCTCTGTCCGATAGTCTATTGAAGATAATTATTGATCCTTAACATAAAATGCTCATGTATCTATCTTGTAAGCGACTGGCATATCAGGGAATTCTACAGCAAAGCCACGAATGTGCGGTACGATGTAGCGGTTATCACAAAGCGAGAGAACTTCACGGTCCAGCGGCTGCACAACCAGATTGCACTAATTCAACGCCTCCAATCTAGCAGTCTGATTGCAGGAGCGTGGGAATGGAGCATGTCGGAGAGATCACACATGTTTTTTTTCACACATCATATATATTGTTTGAATGCAGAAATAACTAGGTATAGCCAATTGACGAGTTGACCATTATATTAAATCTAATCCAAACAAACAGTTGCAGCTAGCTATCTTAACTTTCTTGATGAAGCAGAAACAAAACCATAGTAGATATAGGATCAAAGATTAAGTGTCATGTGTCTTCAGTTCGCGATTGCCAGGCCATAAAGAAGAATGACCTACTTGGAGAACCCTGAACCGACTTCGGTCTCAAATGGCCAAAGTAGGGATAACATGGCAAAATAGGGTTGTATAAAGGGATCTGATAGCGAATGTCTTTGTGGTGTGAACCCTCAGACAATGTCACACTTGATGGACTGTGCAGCGTGTCGTACAACCTGTACACTAGACGAAATAAATGAAGCATCGGAGAGTGCCATTCATCATCATCATCAGCCAGAAGACGTCCACTGCTGAACATAGGCCTCCCCCTTTAACCTCCACACTGAACGATAGCCTGCCTTTTCCATCCACTGGATGCCCGCGACTCTCACAATGTCGTCGGTCCATGTAGTGATGCGCTGCGCTGCGTCTTCCGGTTCGTGGTCGTTTCTTCCCCATCGGTTAGAGAGAGAGAGAGAGAGAGTCATCGGAGAGTGCCATTGGCGTGGCCAAATTCTGGTACAAGAACTTAATATGAAAAACTAATAAATAATTTACGAAAAATCGACTCGAAAGAAGGACAAATTGATTGCTTATAGGCAAGCGTGCTCCATAGTAGTCCCGATCATTGCTTAACTGATGGCTATTGACTGTTGACGCAAGCCTATTTTACATACATAAGCCTTCACGCATAAGCGGGAACGTATTTGTGATGCCTCTAGTGTTACAAGTATCCATAGGCAACGGTGACTGCTTACCACCAGGCGGCCTGCCAGCTTGTTTTCCACCATTGGCATTAAAAAAACATAACTTTTACCTATAAGCAAAAAAAAATGCAACACGGTAAATGAATATTGAAAGTACTCATACTTCTGAACGTGTTAAACGAAACAGACCAAAAATTCGTCATACGATAACGCAAATAATCTAACAGACTTTACACTTTTTGTTTGAGCTGTATAAAACAGTGATGTTATACAAATATTAGTCAAAAATATTTGGCTTGCGGTAAAACTAAATACCAAAGTCGTAATCACAGCATTGTTCAGACTTTAACGAGTAACGTAACTATGGTACGTTGACCCCGATGCAACGGAATGACTGTCGTGTCGATTATTGTGGTCTTAGTCAATTTTATTTTGACCTCATAGAGCGCGACTGATGTCGTACATACTGATATTCAATCTGTTGCACTGGCATACAATTTCAGTAGGGTTTGAAAGCCACCACGGGTCAATATAAAATTGTCGGCATCGATATTCAGCCGGGCGAAGTAAGGCAATTAGAATTCTGCGCACGAGTATAATTGGGACCGCAATAGATGACTATCTTGTAGGTAGGGCCGGGAGTGGTCGTATCGTTGGAACCAGTATCTGTGAAACCAATTGATATACGGAATTTCAAAGTGTAGCTATAGTTAGATAGTACTAAGTGGGTTTGGTAAAATTTATCGTGCATGTTCTACTTACGAATTGTAAGTAAGGATTTGTACATGTTAATAATAATAGTTAAGATACCACAGGTTCCACAGTATCTGAAGACTCGTCTCTATAATCAATGTGTCCTGCCCACCATCACGACCTATGGTGTTGAGACATGGACGCTCACGGAGAAGACTGTGCACAAGATAGCCGTCGCACAGAGCCATGGAGCGAGCCATGCTCGGCATCAAGTTGCAGGACCGTATCCGAAACACTGAGATACGACGTCGCACCAAGGCTGCAGACGTCGTAAAAAGGGTGAAGTGGAACACACAGGGCACATGGCCAGACGTAATGATGCGTGGTGCTGTACAGCAGTAACCGCGTGGTGGCCGTGACTAGGTTGGCGGAACCCAGGCTGACCGAGGATGAGGTGAACTGACAACATCAAAAGTACTGTCAGGAACGAGTGGATGCGATGAGCGAGAGACCGGGGAGAGTGGCATAAACAAAGGGACGCCTATACTCAGCAGTGGGTCATTCAGGGCCGATGATGATGATGATGATGAAGAATAATAAGAGTATTTTTTTAATCAAAACATTCATACTAAACTGTTGTTTAATCATGCGGTTAAGGTCATTGAAGTCAAAGCAATTTGATAAACAACATATTGGATTCATACGACGACAGAAAAAGAAATCATTGCCAGCTAAAATATTAGTTACTAGCTGACCTGACAGACGTTGTCCTGTCTTAGAACTGTCAAACACGCAAAGTCAAAATTGTAAATCTTATTTTTTTACACCTTGGGTTACATTATTGGAGTTTTAGTAAGGATCCCTATTTTTTTTGAAAATATAATATAGCCTATGTTAACCGGAGATAGTGTAGCTTCCCAACAGTGAAGGAATTTTTCAAGTCGGTTCAGTAGTTTCGGAGCCTATTCAATGCAAACAAACAAACAAACAAACAAATCTTTCCTCTTTATAATATTAGTATAGACAAGTAAGTATATATCTAAGACTCCTGCATACTTAGAATGCGCATAGGTGTTAATATGGTTACAATGCCACTTTAAAATATTTTCGGATAAGGACATTTTAATAGTGATATCTAATACAAAGGCGACTTCCCGCTTCAAGGCCGCCAGTTGTTACACTAGTTTTTAAGAGTTTTTTGTCATCTGTATCAAATTTCATGGTGTGAACAATAAAGAGTTAATCAATCAATCAATCAATCAATCAATCATCTAAAGAAGACTGTGCTGGACACCTGTATTCTGCCGACTCGCACGTATGGATGCCAAACATGGACATACAACACTAAAACCAAATCAAAATTAGTTACTTGTCAAAAGGCGATGGAGAGAAGCATACTAAAAATAAGAGGAATACATAAAATAAAAAGTAAAGACATAAGAAAAAAGACCAAACTGATAGATGCTCTGCACTACAGTCTAAGATTAAAATGGCGATGGGCAGGACACGTAGCGCGTTACGATGACAAAAGGTGGACGATAGAGGCGACGAAATGGAACGGACCAAGTGGAAAACGAGATAAAGGACGGCCTAAGAGGTGGAGCGATGATATTAGAGCTGTAGCGGGAAGAGAATGGAGAACGAAAGCAAAAGACAGAGAAACCTGGAATAAGCTGGAGGAGGCCTACACCCAAATAGGGGTTCCTATCCACTCAAACGAGGAAAGTGAATAGTAAAAACCTGTATTAAACGCTTATTTATATAATAAACAAATATTATCTATAGTGTGAAATATAATGTAAATAGTAATTAAGATAAACATGCATGTAAATACTTAAGGGATTGGAAATAAATCGGCTTTATTATTATTATTATTTATCTAATACAAAAAATAAAGAATAAAGACCACAAAGGCAATACGAATCAATTAGTTCCAACAAGGTGAGCCTTAAAAAAAAAAAACATAAGACAAGCACTTGATCACTTAGGTATGATTTGTTAGATTAAAATAAATAACACAGATATATACTTTACACAAAGAATGGGCTATAAGGTCGGCGGAAGAAAATTACCAAAATTTTAAATTTCCTTTAAAAAAGTTCCTCTATTACCTTTATGCTTTGCATGAGATAAAGTATAAATGGATAATTTTAAAAAAATACGAATAAGGAGCTGATAATCTTTAAACGGCTGAACAGATGTTTTGAATCATAGCTAATAACATTATCGATCAAGTCGCCTACCAAAAAAAAAAAACCGGACAAGTACTAGTAGGACTCGTGCTCTGAGGGTTCCGTTAGACAGAACACTCAGAGCGCGAGTCAAAAAAAAACTAAAGTTGAAATATTGAAAGACAAACTTAAATTTGTAGGTGACTATAAGGTTCTTCTATACATTCCAACTACAAAATTTAAGTTTGTAATAACAAAATAATTATTTTTAAATGATATAACTTCAAATTTGTAACTTTCAGATTTATTTCTATATATGTGCTATGAGACCTTGCCTTTTGCCAAATTTCATGATTCTAGGTCAACGGGAAGTACCCTATAGGTTTTGATTCCCCTGTGAAATCGCAAAATATACGACATTAACGATCATATCTTTTGATTGCGTTGACTTACAACTTTTATTTTTTTTACAGCCGAAAGAAACCGTAGACCCAAGTATTTAGTATAAATTTCAACTTGATACCTTTACGCATTCTTGAGAAAAAGGGTCTTGACAGACGGACAGACTTACGTACAGACGGACAACGAAGTGATCCTATAAGGGTTACGTTTTTTTTCTTTTGAGGTACGGAACCCTAAAAACTAAATCAAAATAGGTTCAACCGTTTGGGAGCTACGATGCCAGTGCCACATACATACACACAGATGTGTGTATAACCTAGTATATAATCTTTGGTATAACACACACGTTAAACTTATAACACCTTGAACTGTTTGCGACGAGAGTTAAAAGTTTTGACGTAGGTATAATACAATAACTCTTTATTAAAACACCACAAAACAAGGAAAACATAAACATTACAATAGAAATATTATCTAAGCTTTTAACAGGCGGCCTCATCGCTTAAAGCGATCTCTTCCAGGCAATCAATCAGGCTATTAAGTATGTGTAAATTCTGTGAGTTAAGCATTTCATTAGAGTAAATTATCCAATTTGGTGATATGAATCACCCTAATAGAATAAATAAGCTAAACTACATAATGAATAATAACGACGTGTTATAACTAGCTAGCTAATGAGGCTAATTTAAGTACCAAAGAAGCGGGATAAGCATCAGTAGTAGCGTTGCCAGATTTTTGCCTGATTTTCCAGTCGGGATTTTGGAACTTTTTGAGTGAAAAAAGCGGGATTCTGTCGTCGAAAGCGGGACATAGTAAAAAAAACTTATAATAACCAGAAGTTATGAAATATTTTGCTTTTTATTTGAGTTCAAATTATGTTATGTGGCAATAGCAAAAATAGCCATAGAAACTGTATTTTAATAAAAATATGATAATTATATAGAATATAATTATGATAGGTATATAGAAAAGCGGGACTGAGCCTGTCCTGTGCGGGACATTTAATTTTGATTTAAAAATCGGGACGTCCCGCCAAAATCAGGACGTCTGGCAACGCTGATCAGTAGGTACAACCTACAAAACAATTAAAGACTGTACAGGCCAAGGACTCCGTTAAAGTTGAGAAACTGGGCTGTCACGCCATAATATTAGGTCATCGAGATACAATTCCTATAGAGTTACAATCTCTCAGTGAAAAGGTGAAAACAGTCAAAAACGTCCGAGCGTCATTGTACATTGTATTAATTATATAGTTTACAATGCCACATTTACTCCAATTTAGACGTTATGTCGCTTGCATAGGGTTCAACGTTAGTTGTACGCTAAGTCATCGTAGCACTGGCATCGCGCGGCGTAGTCGGATCGCGGTAACTAACTAAAAAGCCTGCGCAATTAGTAGCGTGCGCCGAGTTTTGGTTCGGACATTTTTTTGGCACGATTGTGACTCTATACATATGTATTGTATCTTGATGTATTAGGTACAATAAATTACCTTACAGTATAACCGCATCCAATTATAGCAAAAAACAGACAGAAAATAAAAGTGAATAATTATAATATATCAATGGATTTCTCGGAGTCGTCGTGTTTGTGCAAAGAACAAATGGAGTACAAAAAAAAAATATGATTATTTTTAAGCATGGTTTTCTGTGTTCATAATTTGAAGAAACTTCTACAAAAATTGGACTTTGAGACCTTATCATTAACGAAATCGGTCGTAAAAAAATGAGGTGCAAAGATGTTTGATTACAAGCTTTTCGATAAAACAGAGGCGTATGTACAGAAGTAGTATTGACAAAAATAATACTCTTTCAGGGTGTCCTGTGATTGGCTCATAGACAAGCCATAAATATACGGTTTTTTTTTTGAAATTTGTCTCTTACATAATATATATCAAACTACAACTTGTTAGGTATTGTTTTAATAAAATCTGAAAGTTACCCTAAAATATAAATATCAATGCGTTGTTTCAAAATAGCACAAGCCTTGGCACCTATTGAGCATTTGTGGACTCACGTATGTTGGCCTCAGCTACACCTCGGAACACATTTTCACGTTCAACTACAAATGTTTCTGTTGCCTGCAGTTGCAGTAATGTACTATTATGTAACTCTAGATTTAAGATATTTTTTCTACCATAGGGCCTAGGCTAACGTTGATCTCGCCAGATGGCGCGGGCGAAGATGGAGCACGTAGTAATAACTTATTAACCCTAGACTTGAACACTTCACGATTGTAATGCTGCGGAAAGACAGACAGAGGCAAAGCGTTCCATTGTTTTGCCGTTCTATAGTGCCGTATGTCAAAGTTCCATTGCCGATCAGTGGGCTTACCCTCGACACTCGATTTCAATCGTAATTTGGGATTGGGATTGAAAACATGCCATTTGGTACTCTTGAATTCTAAACTAGCGCACGATTGGAACCGATAATGGTGGAATTTTATGGAACTAAATAAAATCGACTCAACTCGACGCTACCCTCTTTTTCGGTACTCTTGACGCGATTTTGACGTCGACAGATTGAATTGGAATAGAGTTTGCGGTAGAAACTACACAGTTTTCAAAAGCTGACTTTTTTGCGTTCGAGTTTGTTGTTACCAGTGATTAACAAAGAAAAAATGGCACGTTTGGCGCTCAAGTTTCGTATTTTGGACAATGCTCATATAGTAGACCTAAGGCAAAGGCGAAACATGAGAAGAATGGCGCGCTATAGTAGCGCTAGTCTGCCTCTGCTGAGCTGAGGAAAGGAGGTGCTCGCCTGGTCCAAGAACTATGGGTAGCACGGCGTCTTCATCATTCATCATCATTTCATCCATAGGACGTCCACTGCTGGACATAGGCCTTCTCCATCGATCTCCAAAAGGGCCAGTTGGAAGCGGCTTGCATCCAGCATTTCCCTGCGATCTCTTTTAGGTCGGTTGTCAATCTTGTGAGTGGACGTCCTACGCTGCGTTTCCCGGTCCGTGGTCTCCATTCCAGAACCTTTCGGCCCCATCGGCTATCTATCTGGATCTACCTAGTTCGACTGTTTGTCCTATGTATAGACGTACGCGTCAACAGCTTCAAGAACTGAGTTCCCAACTGATACTGGGCCTTAATTCAATCTAATGTGTATAATATGTAGCTATTTTAGTTTGTGTTAATACAATAAAAAGCTTTTATTACAATCAAAATGTTTATTTTACATTCATAAATAAGCAAAAACTTTTTAAACAAGCTTTATTGTATTCTTCTCAGCAAATCCTTTCATTTGATGCCGATATCACGATCGTCCATTAGGAAATCAGCAAGAGCCTCCAGCTGTTGGTAGGTTGGCTTACTCATTAGTACCTGATAATAAAAATGAAACATTTATTAAACATTTGCTGGGATTCTTAGAATATGGAAAAGTTACAAACTTACCTTGATCTTGGCCTTCTATAATTTACTAACTTGACACTGGTTTAAGTTTTATTGTATCGTATATTGTATATTATTATATAAAGCTTCCGTGAAAAATTATCTAGCTGATGCTGATGGTGAAAACAGCATCAAAATCCGTTGCGTGGTTTAGGAGGAGTTAGCTATTACACAGACACAGCAGATGCGGAAAGCGACTTTATTTTATACTATGTAGAGTTAGGCCAAAATTACGTTTGAATAAACTGTGCAAATAAAATATTTATGTATTTTGAAATGAAACCACAACAAAGTTTGAATCTTTGAATGAAAAAATTTTTTTTTTGTTTTTGCCCATGGCTGAGCAGGCTGAAGCCATTAAGACCATACCGCCTCATCTTCTGTATTTTACTAACGCTTTTCATTAACTTTATTGACTAAAAATCATAACACATGATAGATATATGGAAAATAATAATAATTAGTTAAAAATGTTGGAATAATAAGGACATTGCAAGGTAATTTCAAATTATATATTTTGTTTCGTTATGTATGGCCACACCTACATAGTGTTGTTCTTCTTTGAGTCACAATGATAAATCGATCGAGTACTCGATTTCAATTTCAATCTCGATTTTGTTCAAGAGTGCCAAATAACTGTTTATTGGGATTGAAACTGATTGGGATTAGAATTTGATTGAGATTGGAACTGGATTCAAGAGTTAGCCCGCAGAAAATTGAAATTTTTTATAATAGTAATAATCTAATTCTTTTGCTATTGTATTTTTTTATCTGTGTGTCTTTTAATTATTTTTTTATTTGTTAAGTACTAAAAATTTTATGTGACATTTTAATTATGTTATTTGATCTAGGGTATTTTTTGTAATTGACATTTTAGGTTATGTTAATTTTATTTTAACTTTCCACTGACATTTTACTATTATTATTTTTATACCTAATTCTTTGTCCAAATATTGCTAAGTATGAGTCCATGGTTACTTGAAATAAACAATTTGAATTTGAAATTTGAATTTGAATAGGAGGCAAAACGCTTGGTGCGAATGAATGGTATTTCGACCATGTAAGGGTGACGCTCTGCCGTTTGTCTGGACGTCCAGTAATAAAAAGGTGATAAAAACATGACATGAAAACATTCTTTCTAAAGATGGGGCCTACCTGCAACATTCAAAGATAAAGTTATATGATTATTTACGGGATATTTACCGTGGTAAGATTGTGGAATGAGCTCCCGATATTTCGGCGCAGTTACATGCACCATGTAGATAGATGATAGATCGATGGGTATCGTTATGTCTGCACCTAACTTTTTAACTGTTCTCCAACCATCCGCATTCTTCAGTCTTCCCGTGAACATGGTGCATGTAACTGCGCCGAAATATCGGGAGCTCATTCCACAATCTTACCACGGTAAATATCCTCTGGGTATTTATCGCTTTGCTGGGTATTTTTTTATTGCTCTGGGTTGTAATAAATATTTTTTGTTAATGAATAAATAATAATAAATCTTTTGAATGCCATATTGGCAAACAAGCAGACGGGCCGCCTGAAGGTAAGCCTACGCAGTCACCGTCGGCTATGGATACTTGTAACACCAGAGGCATCACAAATACGTTGCCGAACCTTTAAGACTCTATTGACTCGCCATTGTAATAATATGTTATTTACAATATTACAGTCATCATCATCATAATCAGCCTTTTAACAGTCCACTGCCGGACTTTTAGCCTACCCCCGAAAGGGTGATTGGGCCATATCCACCACGCTAGCCCGGTTACGGGTTGGTGGATTCACATACGCCATTGAATTCCTTCTCCGTACGTATGCAGGTTGCCTCACGATGTATTCCTTCACCGAAAAGCCAGTGGTATGAAAATCCGCACATAAACTCCAAAGAGCTCGTTGGTACGGGCCCAGGGTTTGAACCCGTGACCTCACGCTTTCAAGTCTAGCGGTCTCCCAAATAGGCTACCACGGCTACAGCACTGTGGTGAAGTGATTTTAAATGAGGTAGAGCTCAGACTTAGCGGATCAGAGGTCGTTGACGACCCCTGTTCGACCTGCCCGATTATACTGCCGCTACGGAAGAAAATGTGAAAAAGTTGAGAAACATTACGTCTGACGCCTGATGTTAGCAGGGATAACTAGTGTGTTGGTATCGTGCACACTATTCTACATTACCATGGTGATGTAGATATTACTACATTATTATTCTACGTCAGTTTTTGCCCTGGTGCCAGGGTTTTAGAATACGGCGTCGGTATCACTGCCTGGTAGTAAGACCCTACTAAAAGGGAACTGACTGATGGCGGTATACCTAACCATCACAAAGTACGGCGAAGTTAAATTTTCAGACTGGTGACGGGCAGTAGCGTCACCAGTGCGAGAAACTTTCCAACTGAGTGGATTTAACGTTCGTTTGATACCGCGTTAGCAGTTGGCCTCTACTGATTGTTAGTTATCCCAAATTGGAAAAGATACCTTCGTGGGTCAGGATTTTCGCATGAAGAGATTATGTCAGAAATAAATGCATAATGCTAAGATATTGCATTATGCTTATTTTGCAGACATGGAAAACAATTATTTTTTACAGGGTATTGAAAAGCACATTATGCATTGTGAATATGAGGGATTGCATTAGATAATAAAGAAACGTTAATTGTTTCAGCGTTTTTAGGGTTCCGTACCCAAAGGGTAAAAACGGGATCCTATTACTAAGCCTACGATGTCTGTCTGTCTGTCCTAACTATTAACGGCTGTATCATTCGAACCGTAATAGATAGCCAGGTGAAATTTCCACAGAATATGTAATGTTACGGCGGATTGACTAAGAACTATTAAAATAGTCGAAAAGTAAAAACGAAACAACAAACGTATTTTTGTATTAGCTCTAATGTAAAAACGGTAAGCGTCAAACTTGGCATGATTATAGTACACACTTTAAAATATAACAACAAATAATAAATAATAGCCAAGTGCGAGTCGGTGACAATTTCAGTTCATTACTAAGTTATAACTGGTAATTTCGTTATTGAATTTTGTGGTGATACGGAACCCTCAGTGTGCAAGTCGGGCTCGTGGGACCCGAACTGGGCTTCCTAATCATGATGCGTGAAGCACAAATCGGATGTAGGCAACCACGGATGAACCAATGACACTACCGCGAATACTAATTCAGATGTAAAATATAAAACTGGAAATATTAGAGCTGTATGGACTATACATTCGAATGATTTATTTGTTATTAAATTGTTTTCTTTATAAATTGAAATGTGCTTGAAATTACCAACTCAGTAACAGCAACTCGTCACAACACTATAAATGTTATTTTACCACATGACGCAAATAAGTTTTAACACAGCATTAACAATGAAAATACGATGCCGAGATAAATGTAAATTCCGCAAGTAAACTGGTGAGTCAAGCAACAACCGGTAAGGGAAAACGATAGATTCTTAAATGGCATCGCGATTAGACTTACCATCGACTTTGAAATCCAGGGTGAAAGATAGGCAGCACTTGATCAAACTCTAGACACTCACTCGCGGGAAAGCTCCACAGTTTATTGACACGGTCAATTTTTAAACGGCAACAATCGCACGGACGGCACACGTCTGCGCCAGTCACAGGTTGAATGGCAACTGATGATGGGTAACACTAACAACAAGCAAGATGCAACGGTGCGACAGCCTTCGCACTCCGAACGAGGGAAATTCAACTTTATGGCTGGAAGTTTGGAATTATTTATGCATTTCCCAAGGCTCTACATTAAATTGAATAACGTGTAGGCTGGGGCGGTGGTGGGTGCAGGTCTGATGAAGAGTTTGCCCACGCATTTTCTACCTGGAAATAGGCTACTTCAAGCCGTAATATTACATTCCGGGATAAAATAGGCATCTAAATAAAGCATAGAGTAGTGGGTTGGGACTTTAGTAAAGAAGTCCTTAGTACCTGGTGGGTTGAGAATTTAAGTCATAGGTATTTCTATTACCTTTGCCAGGGTTCTTTACACGCGTAAAGTCTACAGTTTCGGACAAATTTATTTTGTACTAATTTTTGTCCACATTGTGAACAAACTATTCCCTAAGTCACACAGAGATAGTGTAGCTTTCTATCGGTAAAATAATTTTCAATATAGGTTACAGTGATTCTAGAGATTACCGTGAACAAACAGAACTTTACCACTTTAAAATATTAGTGTAGACTAGCGTAGTTTGGGCACTGAAATGTATATTTGAGCTGGTGATAAATTTACGTATTTTACAGACTTATGCTTATTGCTGTGGCTTTATTGTTCTAGTCTGTTCTAGTGTTAGTATAGTACGACGTATTTAGAGTGCAATACAATACAACAACACTTTATTGACACCACAGAAAGGGCAGAGTACTGACCTAATGGTCATCATCCTTGAGCTGTTGACTCACTGCTGAGCGTCGCGATTCGTGATACTACCGATCCTTCAAACGATCTGCTTTTTTGAGATCGGTCCCTAGTCTGGTAGAGTAAGGGATTTTCGATTTTAGGAGATTGGACACTTGGACCATCTTATTGGACTGCGTCCTATGGGCTGGGTTTCTTTTCATCAATTTACCGGTTATGAGTTTCTCGGGGTTCCCGGAGGCTTTTTTAACACACTCTGTTAGGATCTTCACCTTACGATGCTTTCATTCATTGAGAGCTCAAAGTCGTTGATGGGTTTTCGAGCAATGTGACTGAAGTAAAACAGCAAGCACTCTGGAGGCAAATACTTCTTTTAGGTTCTTTAGGATGGTTACATTACCTTAAATGGATGTAAAAGAGCAGCTGTTTCAAAACGTGTTTCTGTATTGGCACACCGGTTTATGCAAATAGTGTGACATACTTCAGGTAATTACATATTTATAGAAGTAAATAAACATGGCGAGTCTTATCTGTTTTCTAAAGGCGCAGTTAGATCGGAGCATTTACTCGAGCCGTATCGAGCTGAGCATTCGCCGTTAGTAATTTTACAACGAATACCAAGGGCCAATTAATTTGATGCCTATATTCAAGAATGTTCACGTAAATACTAGTTAAAAATATTATACAAACAGACAGGCGTTCAGTAAGATGCGGCCAAGAGGACCTGCAGCGGAACAGCGGGAATATATTGCTAGTCGCGTTGATTCGCGAATATGTTCACTAGAGCACTTCTTTCTGTTTCTGTTCATTTCATGTGTTTCATTTCATTTGCCTGACGGCGTCGATTCTGTCATACCACTCACTAAACTAAACCAATCTGACAGGACTAAAATTAGTAATCAGCATCGACGTCATAATGGCATCGATTCTGATGTACCTACTCTAAACTAAATTTCTCCAAAATTATTGCCATCCTTTTCTGACATAGTGAAATGAAAAGAGACGCCGATAATTTTAGTCCTGTCAGATTGGTTTAGATAATGGTACAACAGAATTGATGCCAATACACAAATATTGTAAAATTTATTGACTGACAACGTTTGTATCAAATAGATTTTCATTTTCAATTGTGAATGCTCAAGTCTATCTGAGCCTTAACCCGAGCTATGTTACAGGAACTGATGTAGACAAAGTATGTGCAACTAATTTCTTAGTTCTGCCATTATTTCTATGCTATTTGTCATAGCTATGATAGCCTTTGTTGTGTTTAAGTAGGATGCTTTTTTTGTTTTCCAGAATCAAGGTTTGATCCCGTTGTCTTCATTTTAGGGTTCCGTAGCAACTTAGGGACCCTTATAGTTTTGCCGTGTCCGTCTGTCATTGATTAATCTGTCCATAATGTCTATATGTACGTCACGGTCATTTTATTCAAAAACTATAAAGATAATATGCTAGAATTTATTACACATACAGATACATTATTTATGTGTCACCGTCACAATCGTCTCTAGTTCATCATATTGCGAAATCGTTTCCGTTAAATTGTAATCTGCCATTCTGTTAGTTGCTGTAGCTACCAATTAGTACGAATTTTGGGAATTAAACGTACCTAATCCATTGTCCGCAAAATTCTTAATTGTCTTTTGATTGGTCGGTGTCAACATTTGCCGTGAATAAAACATCAAAAACCGCAACTACAACATTGTATGCCAAGAATTCGGCCTTTTATGATGTTGATTTATTTCTCGCACGGCTACTGAACCCTACCGTGAGCGTGTAACGAAACGCACTTGACAGTTTACTAAGTTTTATGTTGCCAGCTTTAACTAGATAATTTGGTTATGTAAGTAAAAATAACTACCGAAAATTCAGGGCACAAAAATATTAATATTACTTTTTTCAGCTGGTTGCAAGTTTTTCATATGTTTCAAGCGAAGTCAACCGAAGGCTTCGGTTGCCGCGTGTCGTAACTATTCATCTATTCTTCAAAACTGCTTTCCCTCTGTTCATAGGCCCTGCACTTTTCGCACCATTGCTTCCGGCCTACAGTGAATGGAGTAGTGTGCTAAGAATAACTTCACAATGTGCAGGAATCAAACCTGAATGGACACACCCCGCACCCACCCCCTAGTTAAATAGGGCACTGTGTCAGCTGTGGCGTCACGAGCGCTGACGTCACGAACGCATCACAGAGTATATAAGCTATTATTCAATCTGTGCCCAGGTGAATTGGAAATAGGTCAGAAATGCGAAGATTTTTTGCCATGTTTATAACCTCGCTTTCTTGACTCGTCTGTTTGTCTGTTCGGTACATATTTTAAAATTGATTTTAAACTGACTTCCCGACGAGCTTTCAGAACTGGATGGCAATTAAATATAAACTTTCTATAGAAGTAATAGCTGGTACAAGTTAATAACATGGCAAATTGGAGGACTTTTAGTCCGAATGGCCGAAATGGGAACAAGGACTTCGTGAAGATGCTCAATTTGTCGTTTTACTAGAGCTTGTCGACCGGTATGACTCAAGGCACGTCTGCCTTATGAACAGCAGGTCCCGGTTCAATTCCCGACCAGGCAGGTTTGAATGATGAATTTAATTATCTGCCCCGGGCTGGGTATGGGTGACTGGATTTTTAATGTAAAAATGTATTCATAATCCTACTAGCTGCGCTCCGCGGATTCAACCGCGTAATGATGAAAAATGGTGATGATGATAATGTAAAGTAGCCTATGTCACTTTCCGGCATCTGAACTATACCCATACAGAAAATCAGGTCGATCCTTGCTCTATTGCTGCGTGAATGAGGAATAAACAAACCAACAAACTTTTCGCATTTATAATATTAGTATGATGCTCACTGTCCGACCACTGACTTATTGGAAAGGTGAACAACATGTATGGTCAGATATGATGAACATATATAGCCCAGAATGGGAACTAGCAAGAGGCTGCTGGAATATCACATTAGCTGGTTGGCGAGAGATCTACTCGAGTGGTAACAATACAGACAAGGCAATGACAAGAAATACGACACAGCTGTTAAAATTAGCAAGTTTAAGTGGCAATGGGCAGGCCACATCGCTCGAAGAACCAATAACCGATGGGGAAGAAAGGTTCTTGAGTGGAGACCACGAACCGGAAGACGCAGCGTAGGCTACCCACTAGATGGACCGACGACATTGTGAGAGTCACGGGCATCCAGTGGATGCAAAAGGCAGGCTGTCGTACAGTGTGGAGGTTAAAGAGGGAGGCCTATGTTCAGCAGTGGACGTCTTCTGGCTGATGATGATGATAAATGACAAGAAAATACCACCCTAACACCATGCTATGAAATCCTCCTGATGTTTTCATTGCTCAAGCTCTTTGTTGCATCACCTCGAAAAGTGCATTGTGCAAGAATAAAGAAAAGAGCAGTAAAAAGCCCACAGATCTCCGTGATGAAAAGAAATGGGAAAAGTAGGTCACCCATTTTAAAAAAAAAAAGATGCCAAGAAACTGCAAACGTGTGAAGAAAAGGCGCAAGATACAGTGCGACCAACTTAACTGCAGAGCTGACGGAAAAAAGAAACTAAAATTTTCCATGGCAGACTATCAGTTTCGTTTAGAAAATCAGACTGTGGCTCCCCCTGGACTGCACTTTTAAGTTGGTCGCACTAATCTACATGCTACGGAGTAGATGAGGTCGACCGAAATGAGGCAACTGGCAGCCACACAAAGGGATGCTTCTGAACACTGACTAGGCATGTTTCTGTTATAGGCTATCTCAAGATATCACTGTGGAGAAGGTCTTAAGTACTTCACCAGTTTTCTGGGTTATGTAACCGTGGTTTGTGTGTGCAGTGTATTTAACCCTCGACGCAAAAAGAGGGGTGTTATAAGCATATGTTTGTCTGTGCATCTGTGTAGGTATGTCTGTAGCATCGTAGCTCTCAAACGGCTTTGACTTAGTTATTTTTTTGTTTAAAAGGTGTCTTTATCGAGACTGTTCTTAAGGCGCAGTCTGATTATGATTTCAAATTCATTTTTCACCCGCTCACCCCATGATCTATTTGCTATCTAAAACTGATTTGTTTAAAGTCAAAAATCGTATATCTTCATCTGTTCTGATGATGATGACTGTGCTTGTGGTTTTATGTTGACGGTTTGTGTTTATTTTAATCAAAATTTAAGTATTAATTTTAAATGGTTAAAGTTTTACTATACATTTCGTAAAAAATATGTTGTCTCTGAAAATTCAGAGTATTCAGCTAAAAACTTTTTTTTTGTTGCGCAATTTGTAATCTTATTTTTAAGAATGCAGATTATTTAGCAAAATGTTATTCTGTTAAGATTATTGACAGGTGTTTGTTCTACACATAGTATCTTTTTGAAAATAGTTTATTTTTCTGTATGTAAGACATTTTTAACACGCTTTTATTAGCTTCAATTGTAACTAACTATGTAAACAAATCTTGGAAGTCGATTTCAACTTACTTATATTTGTCGTATTGATTTGAAATTTTGCAGGGTTTTTTTTACTCTCGAATTATACGTTTGACCATCAACTCACCTGATGGTAAGCGACGATGTGGTCGCAGATAACGTACACAGACTTAGAAGATACCTATTTACTCTGGCTTTGAAAAGGCCCAGATTATATCTCTCAGGAAACAGGAAGCCGGCAGGATGTTTCAATTCAGAGAGAGTCAGCTAGCAGAGGACCCGAAATCATTCTGGGATTACATTAAGTCTAAACGGGGTGCGGTAAATCGGAAAAAAATTACCAAAGATGGAAATACACTGTCAGATCCAGAGTGTGCAGAAGAATTTGCTAAGTATTTTCATTCGGTTTACGGCACCACTAGTGCGGCCTTGAATGTGAGCGAGGCAGAAGCGGCGAGCCATGCTGGTGGCACTCGTGTCCACGTACCTCGACTCACGGAGGCCGAAGTACGGGCGGCACTCACAAGGCTTAAGCCAAAAAAATCCGCGGGCCCGGACGGTATTCCAGTGTTTGTGATGAGGGACTGTAGGCGGGTCTTGGCTGAGCCGCTCGGACACATATTTAACTTATGTTTGGATGGGTCATGTTTTCCCGAACGGTGGAGAGTTACCAGGGTGATTCCAATACCAAAAGTCGACGCTGGCTCAGAGGTAAGCGGATTCAGACCCATAGCGATACTCTCGACACCTGCAAAAGTGTTTGAGTCGGCAGTGCAACGCAGCATGCAGCAGCAGATATCGGCTCATCTCTCGGACGCACAGCATGGGTTCCGACCAGCTCGTAGCACGACCAGCAACCTCCTAAACTCCATGGCGTACATGCTCCCTAACGTAGACGCAGGGGTTCAAGTCGATGTCGCCTACTTTGATTTTAAAAAAGCATTTGACATGGTTGATAATGACATCCTATTGACAAAGTTGGCGACGATTGGCTGCACAACCAAACTGCTGCAGTTCTTCGCGAGCTACATGAAGGACAGGCGGCAGTATGTCGAGTACGCAGGATGCAAATCTGAACCGTATTTCACGAGAACAGGAGTAAGCCAAGGGAGTAATTTGGGGCCGCTGGAATTCATCGTTATGATCAACGACTTGCCTGAAGTTGTCACAGAAGCCAGATGTCTATTGTTCGCGGACGATCTAAAGTTGATCTTACCAATCAAAGAGGAAGGAGACTGCGAACGTCTTCAACGAGACATGGATAAGGTAGTCGAGTGGAGTCAGAGGAACAAATTGCAGTTTAATGTGGACAAATGTTCCATAATAACATTCAGTAGAGCGACTGAACCACTCAAATACAACTACAAGGTACAGGAAACGCAGTTGAAGCGAGTTGAAACGGTGAGGGATCTTGGGGTTCGTCTGGACACAGAGTTGAGGTTCAGAGTACATGTTGTTAATGTATGTAAAAAAACGTACAGAATTCTAGGATTTATTTTACGTCGAGCGAATGGTTTTACAAACAACATGGCCCTAACAGCAATGTATGATGCACTGGTCAGAAGCCAGCTAGAGAGTGCAGCTTCAGTATGGGCTCCTCATGAAGCTAAATATAGGCTAATGATGGAGCGCATACAGAATAAGTTCACTAGGTACTTATACTGGAAAAGGTATGGCGTCTACCCTTTCTATCCCTTGATGTATCCTACCTTGTTCGTTTTGGGCATGGTTGGTTACAACAAGCTGGAAATTAGGAGGGATGTGGCGCTTGCTGTGTATGTGGTTAGGGTGTTTCGGGGAATGGTGACCAATCCGACAATTTTAGAAATGATGGGGTTGTGCGTACCAGACGGGTACGTGGGGCGGCGCAGGCAGCCACCTCTGTTCGCGGTGCCTCGCGGGAGGACTAACTTGCTCAACAAAGCGCCATTGACGAGCACCATACAAACACTCAATCGGGTCGCGGAGAACATTGACATTTTCCACTGTTCACAGAGCGAGTTCGTAAGGGCTGCACTTTATAATTTATGTTATTCTGATGCTGTGGACTAATTTTATATGTAAATTTTGTTGACTAATTAATTGATGTATATTTAAGTTATTGTAATTCTTTTGACTAACTCTTAGATGGATGTATAATTTTTTTATTGTAATTTTTTTGACTAATTCTAATTCCTATATTTATGATTTAACTACTCTATTGTATTAGGAATCAACCTGTAATGATAGATGTAATGTTTTAATAAATAAATAATAATAATAATAATAATAATTTTTGGCCCTACAGATTAGAAACATAGAATCGAAGCGTTTGGAACTTATCCAAGGAAAATTCACAATGTATGGGTGGTAGTGGGCTAATTTTCTACTTGTCCTGTAGTACAAAGGGTATGGTAGGATAAGGTCATATAGCTCCGATGCACAGACAATACAATAATTTGGTAACATGGAACTGTGATGATGGAACCAGCTAGATAGTGAAACTCTACAATAATGTAAAATGTCTAGTGAAAATCGTAAGTCCCAAACCAAAGGACCCAAAGTCCTTTGGATTGTTTTAACAAGCCACGCAAGCGTGTTTTTAGTTCTTTACCGTCTTACCACAAAAGATTTAAGAACGTTTTAGACAGGTGTTTAGCAATTGTTTCACTGCGAAAAATATGCTAAACACTTGTCTAAAGCATGCTTAAATCTTTTGTGGTTAGATGGTTAAAGTTTAAACTATAATAATTATTCAATAACATATTATCAATGTGAAAGTAACTACTATAGTCATCATCATTTCAGTCTATCATGTTTCGACTGCGAAAGGATGGGCCCTAATCCACCATGCTGCCCAGTGTGTGTAGGTGAATGTCATATTTTTATGAATTTTTGAGGTTCTTAGACATACCGGTTTCCTTACTATGTTTTCCTTCACCGCTTTAGAGCAATGGTATTGAAAAAGCACATTATTTATTTAGGTACTAAATATTCATCAGTCATTGGTCACGGGCCGAGGATCAAACCGGTGCCTCAGGTTGTAAAGCGCACATTCTTCCGCTCGGCTACCATCGTTCTGTCTATCTGTGCGTGTATGCAAGTAACTACAGCAGGACCTCTTTAATCCGAACTCCAAAAATTTACTCCTTGTTCGGATTCGTGGAGCGTTCGGATTACAGTACAGACGATTTATAAGGTATTTTTTATGAAATAAAACTAATAATATTATGAAATTTCAAATGTATATTCATCTATTATATACATTACATTTATTAAAGCAACTGGCGAGACGGCGGAGCCGAATATAAACTGGAGTATATAAAGGAGTGGGACGTTCGGATTACAGAGGTGTTCGGATTAGGAGTTCGGATTATAGAGGTCGTGATGTACATGCCAAAATAACTCGATAATTCCTGTTCTTCTATCGATTAATCAGCCCGTTTGCTTGTTTGCCACCTATGGCATAAAAAAAAGCACCTTTGAAGCTGATTTTGAAGTGACAACATCCTCGCGATACCTTTTTCAATTATAAACGACTCTTTTATTTTGTTGAGACGTTTAAATAGCATAGAAATTGGTTATTTGTTGGGCCATTAAATAACATCCCCATTGTAAAATATCTTTTTTCACCCATCCGTATTTTTTTTTAAAACTTCTCAGCTCAACATTATGTTTATAAATCAATAATCTACAAATAAATGGAACAAATTAGTGTCCTATTTTCGTATAGTAATACTAATAAATTAATAATTTTATTCTGTAAGAGCATTACATTGGCTAGGCGGTTGTTGACTTGAATTCTTTAACTAATTGTAATTTGGTTTGATATATAACTGTTTTCAATTATGTTTTCTTTTCATTTTGTATTGTATTTATTGTATTCGCAGTGTTCATTCTTAGATATGTTTATTA
This sequence comes from Agriopis aurantiaria, assembly GCA_914767915.1. Lineage (NCBI taxonomy): Eukaryota > Metazoa > Arthropoda > Insecta > Lepidoptera > Geometridae > Agriopis > Agriopis aurantiaria. The sequence goes on along the minus strand of OU611991.1, from coordinate 3,383,701 downwards.
CTATATTTCTATCAGTGATGACCTGTAATTAGCTTTGGGTTTCTATTTAACAGTCTCATAATTATACGAAAAAAATTACACTAAGGCGTGAGAAAGAGGTTTCAGCCACTGAATAAAATATGAGGGTGAAGTTACGGTTAGCCCCCATTGAGAAATAAATTAAAAGTTAGGCTTTAGATCGATTCGCAGCTAAACACAAAACAAGTGATAATACAACAAATTGGGTTACAAGGATCTGTCTAGAAGTCTACAGAAAGGCATCTTCCGTTTTTAGAGTTTACTTTTCAGTGCTTCAGTACTACGCAAAGGCTGACATTGGCCTTCTTTCGGCAGTTATAAAGGTACACTTACCTGCACAACACAATCAATACTACAACCATGTAATGTGTAATTTATAGACAAATAATAACTCACCTATTATAACTCGAAAGAAGAAATTAGCACTATCACTATGTTATTGCGTACAAAATTAGAAATTTACCCTGATAAGCAATATAATTTTAATTACTTATTGTAACAAAACAGGCAGATTAAAATCATTGAAATTTTGAAATACGGCAGCCCATTTTGTTTTTTATGACATAGTCAAGTGTCTGACAGTGACACGCACGAAATGAATTCCTTTTTTTTATTTTCATCAAATACTGGACAGTCTAAAGTCATTACGGCCGTACCACCTCGCATAAAAGCCCGTTGCAGACGATGCACAGTAAACTCGCGCGGATAATACTCGCGCGAGTACTACGCATCGCTTGCAACGAGCTACAACACATTTTGTCTAGTGCAAGTGGCAGTGGAAGTGCATTGTAGCTTGTAGCACTTATGCTGATCCTTGGGCTTGTACGTACGCCCGGTACAAGTACGTTCGCGCACGTTGTGGGCGTCGGCACGTTACGTTACGTTTATGCTTACGTTTGAACTCTGGCGCTAGTACTTGTGTAAATACTTGTAAAGTAAAGTAAAGTAAAATTTTGCGCAAGCTACTACGCATGGTCTGCAACGGGCTTTACTATTTTTAATTTTACTGACTTTGGTGTGGTGTGTGTGCTATTTATGTTTGTATTAATATTTTCTGCAAGGACGTCTTCTGTCTTTGGTGTGTAGACATCTTTACTTACTCGATCACATCTAGGGCAACAACGTACTCGTATGAAAAATCTTTGATCTAGCCAAAGATTATTATTATACTAGAGATCTAGCTTCACAGATCTGTTGTGTATATCTGTGTCTAGCTTAGGTCATAGATGGAACTGCCTCAAATCGAATGCCATTGGTAGAACTCGTAGGCCCTCTATCTTCACTCGCCATCTATGAGATATAGCGTAAAACGCAGTACCAAATTACTCATGCTGCTGCAGGCCTAGCACGGGCCGTTAGTTAAAAAGTACAATCTACTTCGCTCAGATGTCGCTTTAAATATTTTGTCTAGAACTAGTATCACAGAGTACTTTTTATATACTGACTAGTATAGTGGGTGGCGTGCAAGGACGTTGTTTACCCTATTTAGGGTATACAACCAAAATAAAATAAATGTACGGGCCCAGGTATTTTTTTAATACTTTAAGTGTCATAAGTGTCAACTTTGGGGCAAAAACAATTATAATTTAAAAACAATAAGTTTAGTAGAACCGGGACCCTGAAGGAGCGCATTTTTGAAGATTACTGCGGGAACATGATAGGCTGAAATAATGATGATGAATAAAACACCCAAGTGTAAAAACTAAAACAATTTATATCATTAACTAAACAACATATTAATATCAAATAGGAAGTTATATAGTTCATGTACACAAACTAGGTATACAATAAAAAATACAATTAGTACCTACTTTGTCTATGATACAATGTTGGGTAGTAATGTAAACAATTTGATTAACCACAAATGCCACAATGAACGACTATTATTTTCTAGTTATGAATCCCTGTCACCGTTTTCCCATAACTTGTTTCGGATTTGAGGTGAGTTTGAGAAAGATTAGAGGGGTTCGTATTCCGCGGACCTGCAAGGTGTGGAATGTCCTTGATGATACTCCAAAATGGGTATCTACAACTACCTCTCCGGGCTGGCAAAGCTCCGTCAATACCAGTGTTGCAGGTGTCCATAGGCGGCGGTTTCTGCTTACCTTCAGGCCAGGGGCGGATCCAGGATTTCATTTTGAGGGGGGGGGGGGGGCATCCTGGGTTTCATTTGGGGGGGGGGGCATTCTGACAAGGTTCGAAGGAATGAAATCGAAAAATTGAGTCGAATGTGTGGAATTGCTAGGTGTTTTGGCATGGCCTCCATGGCCCCCCGGATCCGCCAATGCTTCAGGCGGACCGCAGGCTTGTTTACCGCTTGATTTATAAAAAAAAAAAACGGCGCAGCATGTTAGCATAGTTGACCCGAGTAGTACGTTATGCGTACTATAGCGCGTAACATTTTCGGCCATTTATCAATAGCCCGATTACTTAGTCCGATGATCGGACTGGTGAGGCTTTTTCTTCTCGGCAGTGCATTGTTATATATAGATAATTGGACTAATGAACTTTTTAGTTCGATTAAAAGTACTTACTAAGAGAGCAGAAGTACTGAGTAGGTAAGTTTTTTTTTAGCTTTGAGTTATTAGTAAGTAAATCAAAATATTAATTTAAATGGCCGTTAAGGAATATTCAAATATTTATTCTTAAAGGTGCAGTGCGTGCATCCAAGGATCCATAATATAATATAGATCTTCCTTGGTGCATCGCAGTGTGAAGGTTAGTCCATTACTACTGTGAACGTGTAAACATCGAACTAGAATATATACAACTAGTCCGATTATAACACCGGACTACTGGGGCCTTACGGCCAACTGCTTACGCGGTATCAAACTAACCTTAAAACCGCGCAGTTCGGAAAATTACGCATAAGGTTTGCGGTCGCGCAACATTTTTTATCACCGCTAGCCGTAAGCCGTGAGATGTCTCATCAGTCCGAGCATCGGACTAAGTAATCAGACTACGATAGGTACTAGGCCCATTTTTCTTGGACGCGGTGGTATGGCAGAGCACTTTTAGTGTTCCTACCATACGCTGGCCCGCGCGTGCGTGCGTGTAGCACTTTTATCGAAGGTACGCTAGCTCGTAACCCGTCGCACTTTTAGCGAACGTTAATTTGTAGCCCTTTGCATTTACAGCGTACGTTAGCTTGTTATAGCACATATAATTTTTAGAAGGAAGTAGTTCATAGCACGTAGCATTTTTAGTAAATGCTAGTTCGTAGAGCGTAGCATTAGGTACGCTAACTTATAGCTTGTAGCAGGACTAATTTCGATAAAAGCACCTCATAGTAAAGTTCTTTTCGGTAAAAGCGGGTAGCACAGACTGCGTAGCACACGTAGCCTTCGTAGTTAGTCTCTAGTGGTAGTCGTAGTTAGTGTGGTTGGGGAAGATGTAGAGCTTGCCGACGTCGAAGCGGCGGCTGGCGCAGAACGCGTCGTACCGCTCGTACCCCAGCTTGACGCCGACGAAGGACACCACGAACACGCAGACGACTATGAGTGCGCACACGACTGGGCACAGCACGGCACTGATGTGGCCCACACGCTCTGAAGCCACCGAGCCCAGCTCCGAGTCCGACACACTGTGCCGAGCTGGATGCTTGGTCATCACTGAAGAAACAGGAATAATATTGAGACTTTTTTTTTGTAGATAGTCTTGCGCTTGGCCGCCGTTTCGCTTGATGTTAAGTGACGATGCGGTCTACGATGGAGCAACGCTTGCCTAGAAGAAACCGATTCAATCTCGACTTGAAGACACAAAGATTGTAACTGACGGGGAAAACCCATTCAGGCAGTGAATTCCACAGACTAGCAGTTCGCACAATAAAAGTGGAATCAGAGCGCTTCGTACGGGTTTTCGGAAAACCAACCATAAAACGATGTCGATTTTTTGTGCCCGCCCTGGCAGTCCGATAGAAAAAAAGGCAGGAGGGAATTAAATCATGTAGATTTGATGCACACTCTCCGAAATGTATCCACGCCAGTAACACGCCAGTCCCACAGCAGTTTAGGGTTCCGAGTTCAGAGTTCTAGCGTGTTTCCTCAGACCGTCGCAGTCTGACCGCTTTTCAGAGTGTACAGCGCCAAAGCAGCGCATACATCACAAAGAGTGCAGAACTCGGACCGCAGGTCTTTCGCTGTGGCACCTCACTCCGTTGAAAGATGTAGGAGATGTAAGGTAGGTGGAGTAGCGGCAAAGATATTAAAAATTAAAAGACTCCACATCGAGGCGCTAAAAACGGCCAAAATATATAGGTGGGTAGTAATCACAGCGCATTTGAGAAATAAGGCATAACGGTAGAGCCTTTGACAAATGTGACATGTACCTGATGTACCTGATTTAACGGTAGAGCAATATATCTTTAGTTTTTGTGAATGGTTGCATATTTAAAAATTGGTCTACAGTTTTAGTACTCTCTAGATTTATACGCCTATACCTAAACTAGGCAAAACATGATACAAAGTGATAAATATTTAAAACCACCTATGCATGCGTTTTAAATGTGTGTATGATTTACTCTTGTTTTGTGCAAATAAATAATCTTTATCTTTAGTATATACGGGTCTGCTGATAATGTTGAATCTATAGTTTTATATATGTTTGCGTAGCGGTCACGAATGGTGACGATGGTGATCGAAAATACAAGTAGAGATGGTGGATGATGGTCATTGTAAGGATTCATCATCAAGTAGTGGTCAAAGAACCCATGATATGGATAGAATCTTTGGAGACATCCCAGGTAGGTAGTTTGGATGTTAATCTCTTTTTATGATTACTGGAAAAAACTAAGTTACCTTTGGTAACCTAATGGTTACCTATGTGTATTTGTTTCAATTTTAAATTATATTCCTTCTATATAACAAGAATCAAAATACCTATATGAAATTACTTACCTTGTCTATTTCAAATATTATCACAAACGAATCAAAGTAAATATTAAAAATTGCTAATCCAAAACAACTTGATCACAAATACACAAATAAAAGTTTAAAAAAAACTTTGTAGTCAGAAATGACACTCTTTGGTACTGAATTTTGAAAATGAGCTTCTAGAAAACCTTTTTACTCATTTTTGTGTCTAAAGCTGTACCGAGCGGTTTTATCCCCTATTCTACGGGAACCAGAAACTTTTGATCATAAGTCAGGAACCATACCTACATTTTTGGGATGAAAATACGGAAACCCATGTGTAAATAAGCCTGTGTCAATTCTGGTTATCAGCTCTACATTACCGGGTGTAAACTCTACATTACGCTCCTGAAGCCGAAACGCTACTATTATACAGTATTATACTATCTAAACACAATAGAATCCCAATAATAATATACCTTATATTTGCCTTATATTGTACTTGTTGTTTGAGTGGGTTATTATTTTGCAAAACAGCAATGTAAAGCGTACAATACTCGGGTCGGTAATAAAGCGCGCAATCGTGCGAGCGGCGCTAAATGCGTGCAGTGTGCGTGCGGAGGTTTTCGTCGACGACTTCTTACTAGCGTCAGTAGGGCAGCGTTCAGGGGATCGACGATCAGTATTTTTCGTTGTTTTTCGCACTTGCCCTAATGTACGGAACGACAACGTTGTTTTATAACCTAATAACATAGTTTGGTATTGTTGAAGCTTTTACAGATTATCACTTGAAAAAACTGGAAAACAATTAATAATTATTGCATTTTAAAGAGATCAAACAAGTTATAGTCAAAGTCAAGCAATGTGACTCACCCAAGCCACGTGACCGTGACAGTTGACAATCCAAGTCATGCCTGAGGCAGGAATTAAAGTGGTGGACACATGGTGGAATTTTACTCTTCTTTTTTAGCGTACCCGGTCAAAATTTGTTTGAAATACATCTCAGTAGATAAAATTAAATTCATTCCCAAAACATGATTCCCTTACCATTCGTCATCGAACATCATGATAGTGGTAAGGAGTTACTAACTTAGTAATACTAAGTACATGATGTACTTAGTAAATATAGTAGTAGATCATGTGAAAACTCAAACTCAAACATACTTAAACGAGATATTTGTCACTGTAGTAGCATATACATGAACTTTCTCGCTATGTTCGTGAAAAGTAATTTCACCATCGCCTTGGGTACCATAGTTATTTATATATCTATAATTATATCATACTAGCTGAGTTCGCGGTGTTAACCGCGATTTTCCAGTTTTTCCGCATTTTCTGGACCGAAAAGTACCTATGTCCCTATGTATGGACCTATGTATGGACCCTATGTCCGACCGGTTTTTTTCCTACTTGTTCTATTGGTAGAACAAACAGTAGAACAAGTGGCAACGTCCTCGCTCCGGCGGCGAGGTTCGATCGCGTAGTTCGATCAAGCGAATCACGAAGATTTTATTTATCCTTACAGTTCGATCATTGAAAATCAAGCAAACCATGATTGTTAGGTCCTGTTGGTTCAATCAATCGAACTAGGGGTCTAGACAAGAGCCACTTTCTGTTAGCGTTCACGCCTGCGGAAAGATGAAATTGTATGAAAATGACAGTAGCTTGAGAGATGTTATCTCAAGCTAATGTAATTTTTCCGCACCTTTCCAAATGGGTTTTGTCTAACTATAATGTATACTATCATCATGCCAAATTTCGTTGAAGTCAGTCTAGCCATTAACAGCCGCACTCAGGCCCGTATTCCAAAACGACGCTCAGTCAAGATTCTCTACTTAAAACTAGTTTTAAGTAGAGATTTTATTCTAGAACTAAACTTGAGTCAAGATTCTACGATCGTAGTTCACCTGTATTCTAAAACGTCATTCAGTTGCCAATCTGTACTCAAGTTGACATATGATCTGCGATCACGCAAGTGACGTCTGTATCACGCTTGAGCAGAGATTTCTGTGTAGTGTACTTGGTTTGGTTGTTATTAGGCCCGTATTCTAAAACAAGACTCAAGTATCGTTTGATCTTAGTTCACCTGATTATTACTTGAGCCTAGAATCGTTGCTTAAGTATTGTTCTTATTCCAAAACTGCCCTTAGACTCAACTCAGCTGAATCTAGATTTAAGTAGAGATTCAAGCGGATATTCTTTTTGTCTATGAATCAGTCTGTTTTCGTTTACATTTTTATTTTAGTTTAACAATGTCGTTCCGCGTAACGCATAATTTAAAATGTTACAATAATTTAATTAATTAAATAAACAGTAATGTAGTTTGAAATTATTAAGTATTTAACTATTTAGGTAATGATCTACACGATATCATAAAGGTTTTATACATTTTTATGCTTAAAACCCTAGAATCTACTCAAAGCATTTTTCGTCAAATAATTTCAAGAAAAATTATGTAATACGGAACGTCAACAATGTCAATGTATTGTGAAATGTCACATTAGTCTTGTTTATTTTTTCGCGATTTTCTTTGGAAATTTAATTCAATTCAAGTAAATCAAGGAAGTAAAGAACTGTGCTACGAAATAGTAGTATCTTATCCTGCCTTTATTTGGATATTTTTAGGATTTTCCCTTCAGTTTGGAAAGAAAAATGTCTATAAAAAAATATTTGTATTATTATATTATTATTATATTACTATTCCTAGTAATTAAAATGATTATAAATAAAAGACTGACCTTATTATTTAGTAGTTTTGTTTAATTTTTATATTCATTTAAAAGCTATATGATTAACAAATGAGTTAATTAATACAGACAGTTTTTTTAACCAATTTGTTAAAGTTGTATAGGAGACCATGCTTCAGTCAATCAAAACTGCTAATAATGGAAGCTCTAACTGCAAACCCATCAGATGTTCCTGCGATAGCGCATTTTAAAATTATTTGCATCCATTGCATACGGATCTTCAGCATCTCTCAAGTGTCGCATTGGAATGCTAACAGTGATCTGTCTATTCACTCGGAAAATTTGATCATAATATTCGATATCTTCAGAAATATCCATTGTGCAAAGCAAATAATAACAAGTTTAATAACAACCAAACCAAGTACACTACACAGAAATCTCTGCTCAAGCGTGATACAGACGTCACTTGCGTGATCGCAGATCATATGTCAACTTGAGTACAGATTGGCAACTGAATGACGTTTTAGAATACAGGTGAACTACGATCGTAGAATCTTGACTCAAGTTTAGTTCTAGAATAAAATCTCTACTTAAAACTAGTTTTAAGTAGAGAATCTTGACTGAGCGTCGTTTTGGAATACGGGCCTTAAACTTGTTATTATTTGCTTTGCACAATGGATATTTCTGAAGATATCGAATATTATGATCAAATTTTCCGAGTGAATAGACAGATCACTGTTAGCATTCCAATGCGACACTTGAGAGATGCTGAAGATCCGTATGCAATGGATGCAAATAATTTTAAAATGCGCTATCGCAGGAACATCTGATGGGTTTGCAGTTAGAGCTTCCATTATTAGCAGTTTTGATTGACTGAAGCATGGTCTCCTATACAACTTTAACAAATTGGTTAAAAAAACTGTCTGTATTAATTAACTCATTTGTTAATCATATAGCTTTTAAATGAATATAAAAATTAAACAAAACTACTAAATAATAAGGTCAGTCTTTTATTTATAATCATTTTAATTACTAGGAATAGTAATATAATAATAATATAATAATACAAATATTTTTTTATAGACATTTTTCTTTCCAAACTGAAGGGAAAATCCTAAAAATATCCAAATAAAGGCAGGATAAGATACTACTATTTCGTAGCACAGTTCTTTACTTCCTTGATTTACTTGAATTGAATTAAATTTCCAAAGAAAATCGCGAAAAAATAAACAAGACTAATGTGACATTTCACAATACATTGACATTGTTGACGTTCCGTATTACATAATTTTTCTTGAAATTATTTGACGAAAAATGCTTTGAGTAGATTCTAGGGTTTTAAGCATAAAAATGTATAAAACCTTTATGATATCGTGTAGATCATTACCTAAATAGTTAAATACTTAATAATTTCAAACTACATTACTGTTTATTTAATTAATTAAATTATTGTAACATTTTAAATTATGCGTTACGCGGAACGACATTGTTAAACTAAAATAAAAATGTAAACGAAAACAGACTGATTCATAGACAAAAAGAATATCCGCTTGAATCTCTACTTAAATCTAGATTCAGCTGAGTTGAGTCTAAGGGCAGTTTTGGAATAAGAACAATACTTAAGCAACGATTCTAGGCTCAAGTAATAATCAGGTGAACTAAGATCAAACGATACTTGAGTCTTGTTTTAGAATACGGGCCTTAGAGACGTTACTTAAGCTAAGGAATACTTAAAATTGCTGTCTCGTTTTCATGTGTGACAATTTCCGTCAAAGAGAAGTTGACAGTAACGTCTCTGAGTGCGGCTGTTAGTCGTGAAAAGCGAATAAATATACAGATAGAGCACAGAGATAGAGAGACAGAGTTACTTCTGCTTTTATAATATTAATTAGGATAATTATAAGCGAAATATCACTCATTTACCGACACTCATGCTGTGGTAATTTAGAACATTAGTGGCGGAACGCTCTAAGGCTGCTGACATCCATCCGCGCCTAACCAAAGAGATGAAAGAGAATGTAACTCGACGCTACGCCTAACTAAACTAATTAAAACAACATAACGTACTGTGTCAATATCCTCTGGTATAAGTGTTCTGTGGTCAATATCATCCATCAAAAATGTTTCAAAATAAAAAACATAACGTCAACAATAATTATTCTTTGAACATTATTAATAATTAATTTATCATTTCTTCGATAAATTTCACGGTAATATCTCTAATTTTATCAGTAGAGTGATTCAAAGTTTCTGTGTACCTATTTTAGTGTTAATTTGAACGCATGTGCCACCGTTTCAATTTAGCTACCTTCGAACTGAGATTTCATATTTTACTACGTATCGTTGCCCCCCACAAAGATTTCATACTATACTACGTGCCCCCGAACTGTGAACCCATAATATATTTATGCTAAGGTTTGTTCAAATTTCGGAGAAAAAACTCGTGCAGTTATCTAGGCCACGTAGTACAGCATGAGTAAAGCCCGATGCAGACCTTGCGAAGTACAGGTGGCAAGTACAAGTAGCAAGTACCTACTAGATACTAGTAGTTAGTAGATACTTGCTACTTGTACTTCTCATGGTCTGCAATGGCATAATACTTAGGTGATAATTTGAATTTAGTTTAGGAATCGTGGTAATTTCTGGTAATAACTGTGATGATTACTTGTTTTGCAGTTGTTTGAACACTTTGAACTGATACAGGACTCACTACCTATATTATTATCACTGTATTGCAAGATGTCATTCAAGTTGCTGGTTGCAACGTGAGCGATGGAAAAGGTAATTTCATATTAAAACTGTTAACATATTCGTGTCCTACAACGAAAGAGAATGTAAACACAATGGTACCGTATTACTAATGACCATTACCCAATGAATAGACTTTTCGAATTAGCAATCCAAGGTATTTATTACTATAATATGATTACGATTTACCCTTAGTCTCAGATAAGATAGTTTTCGAACACTTTTTTCGTTTACGTATTGTTCCATACATTTTAGTAAAGCGCCTCCAGCGGAAACGCGAAAGAACTAAAATCGGTAGTAAACGGCGGTATAGATTGCTTCACTATAGTACGAAAAAAATATCGAATACCTTTCAGCCCAGCAATGTATGGAACAATATGAAAACGAAAAAAGTTTTCGAATACTATCAAAACTTGTACTATGGGTAGAACAGAGTAGATACTTTTAAAGGTTTCGTACGGCGTACCGTACCCAAAGGGTGAAAACGGAACTCTATTACTAAGCTTACGCTATGTCTGTCAGTCCGTCCTACCTCTTAACGCTGGTCGGTTTTTTATGTTATTTCCCAAAAGCAAAGAAGTTTAAACCACTGCTGGAACACAGGCCTTCTCTCAGAGAAAGGATGGGCCCTAATTCATCATCATCATCAAACTTGCTTGGGCGATATCTCGGAAACTGTCGATCCTGGACTAGCAGTTCCTTCGCAAAAGTGATAGATCTCGTCGAGATCTTCATTTCGGATGACAGCTGTCAAACTTGCTTGGGCGATATCTCGGAAACCGTCGATCCTGGACTAGCAGTTCCTTCGCAAAAGTGATAGATCTCGTCGAGATCTTCATTTCGGATGACAGCTGTCAAACTTGCTTGGGCGATATCTTGGAAACCGTCGATCCTGGTCTAGCAGTTCCTTCGCAAAAGTGATAGATCTCGTCGAGATCTTCATTTCGGATGACAGCTGTCAAACTTGCTTGGGCGATATCTCGGAAACCGTCGATCCTGGACTAGCAGTTCCTTCGCAAAAGTGATAGATCTCGTCGAGATCTTCATTTCGGATGACAGCTGTCAAACTTGCTTAGGTGATATCTCGGAAACCGTCGATCCTGGACTAGCAGTTTCTTTGCAAAAGTGATAGATCTCGTCGAGATCTCAATTTTGGATGACAGCTGTCAAACTTGCTTAGGTGATATCTCGGAAACCGTCGATCCTGGACTAGCAGTTTCTTTGCAAAAGTGATAGATCTCGTCGAGATCTTCATTTCGGATGACAGCTGTCAAACTTGCTTAGGTGATATCTCGGAAACCGTCGATCCTGGACTAGCAGTTTCTTTGCAAAAGTGATAGATCTCGTCGAGATCTTCATTTCGGATGACAGCTGTCAAACTTGCTTGGGCGATATCTCGGAAACCGTCGATCCTGGACTAGCAGTTCCTTCGCAAAAGTGATAGATCTCGTCGAGATCTTCATTTCGGATGACAGCTGTCAAACTTGCTTGGGCGATATCTCGGAAACCGTCGATCCTGGACTAGCAGTTCCTTCGCAAAAGTGATAGATCTCGTCGAGATCTTCATTTCGGATGACAGCTGTCAAACTTGCTTGGGCGATATCTTGGAAACCGTCGATCCTGGTCTAGCAGTTCCTTCGCAAAAGTGATAGATCTCGTCGAGATCTTCATTTCGGATGACAGCTGTCAAACTTGCTTGGGCGATATCTCGGAAACCGTCGATCCTGGACTAGCAGTTCCTTCGCAAAAGTGATAGATCTCGTCGAGATCTTCATTTCGGATGACAGCTGTCAAACTTGCTTAGGTGATATCTCGGAAACCGTCGATCCTGGACTAGCAGTTTCTTTGCAAAAGTGATAGATCTCGTCGAGATCTTCATTTCGGATGACAGCTGTCAAACTTGCTTGGGCGATATCTCGGAAACCGTCGATCCTGGACTAGCAGTTTCTTTGCAAAAGTGATAGATCTCGTCGAGATCTTCATTTCGGATGACAGCTGTCAAACTTGCTTAGGTGATATCTCGGAAACCGTCGATCCTGGACTAGCAGTTTCTTTGCAAAAGTGATAGATCTCGTCGAGATCTTCATTTCGGATGACAGCTGTCAAACTTGCTTGGGCGATATCTCGGAAACCGTCGATCCTGGACTAGCAGTTCCTTCGCAAAAGTGATAGATCTCGTCGAGATCTTCATTTCGGATGACAGCTGTCAAACTTGCTTGGGCGATATCTCGGAAACCGTCGATCCTGGACTAGCAGTTCCTTCGCAAAAGTGATAGATCTCGTCGAGATCTTCATTTCGGATGACAGCTGTCAAACTTGCTTGGGCGATATCTCGGAAACCGTCGATCCTGGACTAGCAGTTCCTTCGCAAAAGTGATAGATCTCGTCGAGATCTTCATTTCGGATGACAGCTGTCAAACTTGCTTGGGCGATATCTCGGAAACCGTCGATCCTGGTCTAGCAGTTCCTTCGCAAAAGTGATAGATCTCGTCGAGATCTTCATTTCGGATGACAGCTGTCAAACTTGCTTGGGCGATATCTCGGAAACCGTCGATCCTGGACTAGCAGCTCCTTCGCAAAAGTGATAGATCTCGTCGAGATCTTCATTTCGGATGACAGCTGTCAAACTTGCTTAGGTGATATCTCGGAAACCGTCGATCCTGGACTAGCAGTTTCTTCGCAAAAGTGATAGATCTCGTCGAGATCTTCATTTCGGATGACAGCTGTCAAACTTGCTTGGGCGATATCTCAGAAACCGTCGATCCTGGACTAGCAGTTCCTTAGCAAAAGTGATAGATCTCGTCGAGATCTTCATTTCGGATGACAGCTGTCTATAATAGGTAGAGACTCTGGCAAAGCTATAGTAATATTTTTGTGTTTCAGGCATGCAATCTCAACCAAACGCAGGACTTACAAATGTAAATGATACAAGTGCTGCAATGGTTCCTAATGAAGGTGGTGTAACATCGGATACACAAGAAGAAAAAGATTTTTAAGAAGATTTTCGAGATTGGTTTGTGTTTGCAATCTCAAAATTATGAGATTTATAGAAAACAATGTTGCTTGACTTTGAAGTTACCAAAAGAATGTGAAGAAACTGCACATCTTTTGATGTTCTTCGATAAATTATTTGATTCGGTGAATGGATCTTACAGTGAAATTCTGGGAAGACATTTTTACTTTGCTGCTGTAACGCTGAAATCACCACATCAGAAATTTTGGAGTGAAGCTCTTCCAGTTTTAAGATCGTTACGATATTTAAATGACGGGAGGGAAAAAGTTGTTCGGTACATAACAAGCTGGATTAAGACTAAAGAAGGATTCCAAATGCTTGTAAATTCTTTACACAAAAATCAACTTAACTATATAGTTAATAAATTTCAACCACAGGATGACAGGACCCATTAGAAAATATGTTTGGCTCCATATGGTCACTGAACATATGCAATAGAATGCCTGGTGCATTTGTTTTTGAAAGCAAATATAAATCACTTTTAATAAATAATTTATCAATGGGTGATTCGCAAGGAGCGAATTGTGAAAAAGATACTTCAGCCGGCTTACAAACAATACGCGATTATTTTGATATTTGAGCTCAAAATCAAATGAAAAAGAAAATATCGAAATTGATGAGGAAGAGTTTATAATGAGGATCAGTAATCATCATCAGCCGGAAGACGTCCACTGCTGAACATAGGCCTCCCCCTTTAACCTCCACATTGAACGACAGCCCGCCTTTTGCATCCACTGGATACCCGTGACTCTCACAATATCGTCGGTCCATCTAGTGAGAGGCCTCCCTACGCTGCGTCTTCCGGTTCGTGGTCTCCACTCCAGAACCTTTCTTTCCCATCGGTTATCGGTTCTGCGATGGGCGATGGCAATGGCAATGCGATGGCAATGGGCGATGTGGCCCGCCCATTGCAACTTCAACTTGCAAATTTTAGCAGCTGTCGGTGACTCTGGTTCTTTGGCGAATATCCACCACGTTTCGGATCTTATCGCGCAAAGAAACTCCGAGCATAGCTCTCTCCATTGCCCGCTGTGTGATTCTGAGCTTTTCCAAAAGGCCAACAGTTAAAGACCACGTCTCAGTACCATATTAGTAAAGTAGTAGCAAATTCAATAGAACTAGTACTCACTTTATTCTTCATGACATATCTTTTTGAATTATCCAAATCGGACCATTACTTACGAAGATATTAAGTAATAAACATTATGCCGTTGCTGCCGCTAAAAGAAATGTACGTGGGTGCGTATGACGTCACTGGGACGGTCGCCGCCAGCTACCCGTTGGCCGCTAAAAGGCGCGCAGTGTTTTGGGTGGTTAATTGTGACTTTGATGCAAATTAAGTGCCCGATTTGTGTCTAATATTAGCTTAGTACAGTCTATACTAAATGCGTAACCCTGTATATAATAATGATCTCCTATCGGCTTAGAACAATCTATATGCCTAACCGTGTTTAATGACCTCCTTTCAGTATAGGACAGTCTATATGCGTAACCTTGTGTAATGACATATTTTTTTTGCTTAGTTCAATCTATATGAGTAACCCTGTATAATGACTTCCTTTCAGCTTATTAGTCTATATGCGTAACCCTGTATAAGACTTCCTTTCGGCGTAGTACAGTCGGTCTATTCCACTTTGATCCCTGACTGAAAATACCATTGTACCCCAGACATTTGTATTTGTGTGCGTGCTGCGGTGCGTGCGTACAGGCATGCGCACATACAAGCCGCACGATGTATCTTTCTTCGAAGATAACTTACTATTATATTTTTACTACGGTGGAGTTTTATCATCTCTTTTTACAACGGAGTACCATATTTTACGAAGTAGTAAAAAAAATTGTTTTTCTGGCGTTTTAATAGAGCGTTTTTATTTGTTTGTACATTTCGGCACTATTCAATATTTGTACATAGTTAAAAGATCAATTAGACACAAATCGGGCACTTAATTTGTATCGAAAATCACAATTATCCACCCAAAACACTGCGCGCCTTATAGCTGCCAACAGGTAACTGGCGACGAACGTCCCAGTGACGTCACAAGCTATCACGCCGGCCGACCAGTGAATTTCGCTAGTAATTTGGTCATAACTTCGTTATTTTTTGTCGTAAAACAATATTTTTGCACTGTATGTTAAGGATTTCTTAGCTCTATAAATCTGCATTATCAACTAAAAACGTTACTGATCCTCATTGATCCCATCAACACTCAATCAATGATGATGAACGCATCCACTAGTGATGTAGAAAATTGTGCAGCTGTTGGTTATTGCAGTGGATGGATAGTCAGAAAGGAAAAAAATAATATTTAGTTAACCACTGTAAAACCTGCAATAAAGACCTCGAAAACCATGAGGAACTACCATTCGTGGTCTCCACTCAAGAACCTTTCTTCCAGTTTATCGGTTCTTCGAGCGAAATGGAACATAATTATAATACATAATATTACCTATGATTTTAGACAAACACAGTATTTTTTTTTAAATCGCAGAATACATATTTTGATAATATCTATAAATGTAGATTTAAACTTTTTAAAGTCTAAATTGCACAAACAACGCCTGCAGAGTTTTTTAATATCGATTGGTGCAAACTAATCTTAAACATATTGTCAGGAAAATCACAGAGACGGAGATTGTTAAAGCTGCTTTTGATTATTATACAAAACATAAAACAAAAAATTTAACGTAATCAGGTGTTTTTTTTAAAATAAGATTTAGCATAGTATAATGTTTAATTAAAACCAATGCATTTTTAACGTATTTTTGTATAAGCTCTAATGTAAAAACGGTAATACGTACAAGCGTCTAACTTGGCATGATTATAGTACACACTCCAAAGTATATAAACAAACAATAATAAATGACCAAGTGCGAGTCAGTGACAAATTTCTGTTTATTTCTTCAAGATATAATTGTGTTACATTATAGCGTATTCATTTGATAATTGTATTTATGAGTTGTATAAAACTGTACAGCCGTTTAATAAAATATTTTATTAAAGCTCGCAAAAAAGCTTATTATTTCTGAAGTAGACGGAGCGCTGCAGCCAAACTTATGCTTAGCGGACTTAATTTTTACAGTAGGCAAGATGTTTTTTCTACTATGGAAAATGATTGTAGTTTTTTACGGAATGTATGGGATTGGTCACGTGAATTTTTCACCAGTTGTGTAAATCTCATACATTTTGTATAAAACTACAAGCGTTTTCTGTAGTAGAATAGAATTAATACAACCTGCTATTCATCTGTACGTTAAATGTAGTACCGTTAGTGGCGGATAGATGGAGGCACATATAATTGATTTCAAATATGGCTGAGTTGCCAGTCTATCTCCGTATATATATAGTAGTCTTTGCCGACACTCACGACTCTGTCACGAAATGTCGAAAACTACACAGTTGTCTTATTTATACCAGCCTGCCTAAAATGCGGACCGCGACAAAATTTTGTCGTCACTTTGTCGAGAGAGAACGCGACAAGGCGCCTACGGTTTCGTATACGCCTGGCTCGCTTTGGCACGATAAAAAGAGCCGACAACATTTTGTCGCGGTGCGCATTCTAGCCCGCCACGCTAAACTTTGATTCCATGTTTAGGAAGTAGAGGTAGACGTACATTAAGTCTGTTATTTTTAACAAATCGAACAACCAATAGCCTATTAGGGATGTACTAAAGAGATAAATATTCATGTTCAATTCGTTATAATCGGAGCCTGAAGGCCTCTAATGTATAAGCGGTTGTAGTTTTAAAACAAACAACAATATTTATTCTTCAATGACAATATTCTTACCACAGGCTCTTACATAATTAAACTAACTAAACTATAATAGAATCTCATAGGTATTTATTGTGCCTGATTTATTCTTTCTTCTTATTCTTCACTAGCTCATCAAAGTCCATGTATTGTTCAGATGGCTGAAACAGAAAAAATCAGTGTGAATCTTAGAATAACTATATACAGAAACCAAGTGCATTCGCAAAATTTAAGCCGTTCAAATGGAGCCATATATGACACCAAATGACGCTCGCGCGGTCAGTGCCCGCTGTAATAGTGTTCCGTGGTCAGTGCTCTTAGTCAGGTTATAGTGTTAAGAGCTCCCAAAAAAATAACCTTAATTAATGCCGCATAATTTTTGCGTCTATGTGCGTAACGAGGCAAGTAAACACAGCACACGTAGCGAATTTGTAGCTTACGTTTTGAGAAAGCGTTGTTTGGAAACTTACCATCTCTGTGTAGTTAATCTAAGGTGTGAATATATTTTTTCTTGTTCAGAATTTTCTGTACTACTTTCAACTGCTACGACAACAACTTTGTACTACGTTTTTAGGGTTCCGTATTTGGAGGGTAATAATGGGACCCTATTACTAAGCCTACGATGTCTGTCCGTCCGTCTGTCTGTCTGTCTGTCCTACTTATTAACGGCTGTATCTTTTGAACCGTAATAGATAGCCAGTTGAAATTTTCACAGAATATGTAATGTTACGGCGGATTAATTAAGAAATAATAAAAAAGACAAAAAGTAAAAACGAAAGGAGGGTACAGCAAACAGCAAAAAGTTAAATAAACGTAGACTTTACGTGTGTAGTTCTGGGTCCAGCGTTCAGTTTAACCTAGTCGATGGATTTTTATACACACACACACAAACACATAGCAGACTGCACCGCAGTCAGATTCTGATACTTGCGAAAATTCGGAAACTCTTTTTAGACAAATTGCTGTCGGATCAGTGTCTCAAGCGCTCAAAACGCTGACTAGACAAGTTTACGAAGAATGGAATCTGAAATTGAGATAAAAAGAAAAACGTAGATACTAATATAGCAATGTCCTGATATACAGGCTCATTCCTCATCATCCTGGCCGCTTTCTCCGGCAGCTCCTTCAGCCCAGGGTCCACCAGCGTCATGAGATATACGAATGTGAATAGCAAGCTCATCGTCACGCACGTCCAAACCAAGAAATATACTAATGCGCGCATCTGGTATTCAGGTTTTATAGCTAGCATAGGCGTCAAACTAAATTGTACAATATGAAAATGATCAGAACCAACTTATTTTTCAAAGTACCTATTTCTAATAATTTCAATCCCAGACTATTCTATGACAAATGATGACAGCATAGAGTAATATATACACCGGGAAGATGACAACGAGTTCCGCAGACGTTTAACCATAGAGTAATATATCGTTTAACTGAGGTTTACTGAGTAGGAGCTGCCAGCACTTTACTACGAAAGAGTATTTAGGTAACCTCTACGCTCTTATAGGGTTGACTGGTAGTCTTTTTACAAGTTTGTTAGTTTGTTTGTCTATGTCAAGGGATAGCGACAAAATAGCTAGTGTGACGAAAAGCGTTAGAACCAAATCTTGCAAGCTGAATTAGTACCTTTTCCTTTTATCCTACAGAGTTAAATTTTTACATGTTGGTTCGGTTTCGATGAGAATGCATTTTTATGGGAAGCATGACTTGAATCAACATCCAGTATTCATCATCATCAGCACTGGGTCCTTTCTGTTATCCTGGATGTAGGCTTATTCCCTTTTCTTCCATTTACTCTGAGTATTCGGATTATTACGAAAAAAACAAAAAAACAAATCGATCTGTCTACGTGTCTACGTTCATAAGTGATGCGCTTACCAACAAACAGCATTAAATTTTGATCTAAGGAGATTTGAAAATGACAAGTTTAATGTCACATAACGACAAAATTATCAACATAAGGCACGTGCTATGCCAAAGAAAATGGGTTCTACTCACAGATCTACTATGTGGTTCTACTCGTCATTATTCTGTGAGCTATGCTAAAAAACACTGACAGTTCCTGGCCACACACGGAGTGGTCTAGAGTTTTGAGTTCTCGCGTGTTACTTGTAGAGAATGTCACGGTCCGATCTCTATTCTATGTCGAATACATATCGCGCTGCGGCGATGCTATTGGAGAAAATGAGTACAAGGCGGTGGCTAATGGCTAATTAGCAGCGAAAAGGTTACCTTTAGGGATTGTACACGCGGGTGAACCGCGGCATAGTAAAAATATAATAGTATGTTATCTTCGAAGAAAGGTACATCGCGCGGCTTGTATGTGCGCACGCCTGTACGCACGCACCGCAGCACGCACATAAAGACAAATGTCTAGGGAGCAAGGGGATTTCCATTCGGGGCTATGCCGGTACCCAGCCAGTGTAAGTAAACACGTATATATACACGACACATCACCCGGGTTATCAAAGTGGAATAGGCCGACTGTACTACACTGAAAGGAGGTCATTATACAGGGTTACGCAAACAGATTGCACTAATCCGAAAGGAGGTGGGTTACACATAAAGACTGTACTAAGCTGAAAGGAAGTCATTATACACGGTTACGCATATAGATTGTACTAAGCCGAGAGGTAATCATTATACAGGGTTACGCATATAGTATAGACTGTACTAAGCTGAAAGGAGGTCATTATACAGGGTTACGCATATAGATTGTACTAAACCGAGAGGAGTTCATTATACAGGGTTACGCATATAGTATAGACTGTACTAAGCTGAAAGGAGGTCCTTATACACGGTTACGCATATAGACTGTACTAAGTAAGCTGAAAAGAGGTCTTATACAAGGTTACGCATATAGATTGTACTACGCCGAAAGGAGGTAACTATACAGTGTTACGCATAATAGACTGTACTACGCCAAAAGGAGGTCATAATACAGGTTTACGGATATTGACTACTATATAGATAGGCGTGACACTAACCATCAAGCGACTGACTTGCTCGTCTCGCACTCAGTTGTATATTTAAAAATATATACTTACAATAATATATATTGACATAATATAATCGTAGTAATGGAGATAGCCGTGACCGATGTTTGTTGAAGAATAAAATTATACTTTTACCGGGTCGTAGACACCCGCTACAAACATGCTGATTTATTTTAAGAGTACCTATGTACCTAATTATTTACAATCGTAAAATCCATATGTCCGTATCTAATCTACGTATTGTTGTTTCATTATAATATACATAGGAACATCTATAAAACACAGAGACAGGGACAACCCTGCGTGTTCGGGCATGAGTAGGTATTTAAATCTCCTACGGGCTTCGAGTCAACTTACTATTATATTTTTACTATGACCGCGGGGTGCAGCTAACAGTTTGTGTTTACCTACATCTGTGACCTACATATTATCGGACACTAGTAGTAGATATCTGTGGTAAATTCAAATTCAAAATATTTATTTGTCAGAACATGATAGGTACACACCATAGATTCAGTATTATACTGAATCTATGGTACACACAGGTATAGTCACGTGGGTATAGTAGATATCTGTGCCAAGGACTTTGTATACCCTAAAGGGAATACAAAGTCTGTGTCCTTCCTTGATCTGTGCAAAATGATCTTAGCTCATTGTCTAAGTATATTATATCGATGGCATTTTGTGTTGGCTCCTCCACTCCACAAAAGAGGCCATTAAACACAGATCTACTGTGCCATTAAATAAGAGTTGAAGTTACGTGTTTTTTTTTTGCATAATTTTGTTGTTTATAATTTTTACCTTTTTAAAACTGTCATTGAATTTTTACAATACTTTTTATTTACTTTAATAATAACATGTCCAAAACTTTCATCGTGGTGTGTATAATAATAGTATTGGTTTCATTTACTGTGTCTTGTTTTCTGATGACTATAGTGAACCCTCCGCCTCTGAAGAAAAAGCTCCATCAAGACACAAAAATATCATCAGCGGTAATCAGCATCTCTTCATATGGATTATGAGAAAATATTAGATCTAGGATAGCTCCCTATCTCTCGATTAGAGGAATAAAGGGAATTTAAAAAAAAAACTTACACCTTACCAAATAACACAGTTAGTATTTTTTTAAAACAGGTGTTGCGAGGTTCATAGGTAATGATGGAAGATGGTAAGTCATCATGCGGCAATTCAAGCATAGCCCCGATTGGTTATCTACGGGAAGGGGGGGGGGGCAAGCCGAGGCGTTCTCTAAGGCACACTAAGACGTCGATAGTGAGTGTGTACTGTCGTTCGTTTAGGGGTCATCTGCCTCTATCTTAAGGGAGAGGTAGGGAGATCGGCTTCATTGCTTTAGCATTTTTGCCGAGGCTGGGCTCTGGGTCTTTCCACCCCCAGGGAAAGTTAGGGGCGAGCGCCCGCCCGGTGCTGTCTGACCGGTCGTCGTTCGTCGACCTCAGTGGACCTGTGGCCATGGGTCTCGATAGGTGTCATTGTCTTCGAGTTTTATGCTGTATGTATACACTGTACAGTACTCAAACCTAGCGAACGTGAGTGCACCCAGATGATGCTTCTTTTCAGCGTTCGCTTAGTCTGTAAACGGCTTCAAATCCCACGGTCTCGGCTGAGAGACCTGACAGTGCACAGCCGGTATAACACTCAATTTAATATCCCGGAATATAGTAGTAAAACTAAAAGATATGATAAATCTTTTTCAGGCATCCCAGAGACGGTCAGAAGATAATGAGTTGTCATCTAACCCACTGGAATCTTTGACTCCTTTTTATCGTTTCAATCCGTCTAGTTTGATAGCCGGCGTAAATAATGTAACTTCCATTGAGGAAAATGATGATGATGATCCGATATTTAATTTCCCACTTGATATGATTAAAAAAGTAATACCTCCACTTTATCCACTGAGATTTACCCCAACCACGAGAACCACGACACATGAAGTACTAACTACGCAATTGAATAAAATTGAAGATACCACTGAAGCAAATGAATCTCTGGAAGCGAATCAAACTGAAATTCCAACAATTTCAAATTCTGATTCTATATCTTCCCCGGTGCCAGAAAAAGGTCTACGGAGATCCGTTACCAATTTTTTAAATAAAATAATTGATGGAAATACAAGCAGTATTATCATGAAAATTGTAGACAACTACGGACAGCCTAGGATTGAAATAAAAATAAACACCGATTATTCTTCTGCCATTAACGACGATCCATTTAAAATTGGTTCCAATTTGGAAATGATTGTTAAAAGAAATAATTCCAGAGATGAAAGAGGTGAACTTGCACCGAATACTGCAATAAAAATATTACCAAATAACACAGTTATTGTTGATAGTAATGATGACCTCTCAGATAGTGAAAGTATTGTTACAACATACATTAATGAACAAGAATCAGAAACAACTGATGAATCTACTAAATTTAGTTTTAATAGTGAAACAAATAAAATATTGCCATCTAAAATAGTAGCAGTCGATAGTAATGATGACTTTTTTGGTAAAACTTTTGTTGCATCAGGTTGCACCAAATCAAAAGTTACAAATAAGTCTACCATTGTGACTTTTCCGATTACGGATGATAGCAGCACTGTTGCAAATATTGATGAAAAACAAATAGCTAAAGATGAAGTTAAAATAATCTCTGCGTTCAAACCTAACTTTCGCCTAGAAAAAATGATGGTAAACAAATCAGACGTAATTAAGAGCACAACTTTTCTAGACTTGGAAAATCATAGAAACCGTTTTGACTTTATAACTAATATAAAGAATGATACCAAACAGAGCATCTTACAATTCCGTTCAAAAGTTAAGAATGATGCGAGGAAAGATGCAGAGATAGAAAAATATATGGCGAACAAATCAGACGCGATTAAGAGTATTCTTTTGCCAGGTTTGAAAACTCATACATATCATCGTGTTGACGCTACAAGTAATATAAGTAAAGATACTGAAAATATCATTTTACAATTCCCTTTAAAAGTTAAGGATAATGCAAGCAAAACTTTTGATATTGAAAAATATATGGCAAACAAATCAGACGTAATCAGTACTCTTTTACCAGACATGAAAAATCGTATAAATTATCTCGACGATGCTACAAGCAACGTGAATAACAAAACTAAAAAGAAGATTTTTCAATTATATTCAAAAGTTAATAAAAATCCGAAGAAAAATATAGAGATGGAAACAAATGTGGGGAACAAATCAGACGAAATCAAGAATAATGTTTATCTAGACTTGACAAATCAAAAAAACGTTCCAAGTGACTTTACAAGTAGTATAAATAACGACACTGCACAGAGCATCTTAGAAATTCATTCAAAAATTATGAGTGATGCGAATAAAACTAACAATATGAATATTAAAAATAATATGGCGAATGAATTACACACTATTAGGAGTACTGTTTTTCTAGACTTGAAAAGTAATACAAACCGCCGCGCTGACTTTGAAAGTAGTATAAATAACGTTACTACAGAAAGCATCTTGCAATTCCATTCAAAAATTAAGAGCAATGCGAAGAAAGATGACAATATGAAGATCGAAAAAAATATGGCAAAAAAATCAAACTTAACCAAGATTGCGTCTATTCCAGATTTGAAAAAAGTTAACAAAGAGAGTATCTTAGAATCCCGTTTAAAATATAAGGGTGATGTGAGAGAAGATATAGAAACCGTTAACTTGAGAGCAGAAAAAAAAAAATCGCTAAAAATAAAATAAAATAAAGACGCTGAAAATAAATCAAATACTTTTCAGCAAATTATAGAAAAGAAAAAGTCAATCGGAAGTAAAAATCTTAGTAAAATAACATCCGATATAAAACAACCTTAGCTGAGGAATAGTAAAAATGGCAGTAAACTAGACATCAGCTCAACAGCAAGCAGCGACAACAAACAAAAAGCTCAGTTTTGTTTCTCCGGCTTCGACAACAAATAATAATTTTAATACGCATAATTTAATATTTTTTAACAAAGAATCGATAACTACCCTTATGACATCATCACTAGCACCGAAAAATACCACACATTCATACGATCTAAAAGTGCTAGGTATTCGACAGTAATAATCAAGTTATTGGGTACTAGCGGTACGCCCCAGCTTTGCACGGGTATAGATTACAGCCTATGTCACCCGGGGATAGTGTAGCTTCCCAACAGTGAAAGAATTTTTCAAATCGGTTCAGTAGTTTCGGAGCCTATGCAATGCAAACAAACAAACAATCAAATCTTTCCTCTTTATAATATTAGTATAGATTTGAATCTCATTATACATGACATGTGTTATGTTACATTACAATGAACTTTATTTGCTGTGTTCATCGAGATACAATACATATACGATAGAGTCACAATCGTGGCAAAAATGTCCGAATCAAAACTCGGCGCACGCTACGAGTTGCGCTGACTTTTGGTTAGTTAAAAGGTAACCGCGATCCGACTACAATGCCGCACGATGACAGAGCTACGATGACATAGCGGACAACTAACGTTGAACACTATGTAAATGTGGCACTGTGAACTATATAATTGATACAATGTATGTACATTGACGCTCGGACGGTTTTTGACTTTTCACTGAGAGATTGTGACTCCATAGAAATTGTATCTTGATGGCTGTGTAATTAGCGCTTTGATTCCAATTTATTATGCGTACTGCTAGTCTGTGGAATGCGCTACCTGAATGGGTGTTCCCCGGTAGTTACAATCTGGGTGTCTTCAAATCACGAGTGAATCGGTTTCTTCTGGGCAAGCGTGCTCCATCGTAGACCGCATCGTCGCTTTACATCAGGCGAGTTGGCGGTCAAACGCAAGCCTATTATTAAATAAATAAAATAATAAATAAATAAATTACCACAACAAGGTACTACGTCACATATTTAGTAGCCTAAGGAAAAATAACTCCCATAGAATGCCCGTTCTAACTAAAGCGGTTATTACACCCTCAATGATAAAAAGTGACCCCAAGTATGCTCGGGTCAAGCATTTATTTGCTCTGACATCTGCAATAAGATTGTAAAAGCCGAGTGAATACATTTTCTTTATCTTACGATCAAAAACCTAGCGAAAGTGACCAGAATTTGTGGTTTTTATTCGACTTTTTAGAATGTTATTGCACCTGTCAGAGCAAATAAATGCTTGAACCGAGTTTAGTAGTATTCAAGGGTCGTAGTTTCAGGGTTCAAGAACCGTAATAGATAGCCAGTTGAAACTTTCACATAATATTAAATGCTAAGAAATAGGTACTAATCCAAAAGTCAAAAAGTAAAAACGAAAGAGCTAACGTATATTTTTTTTCGTATTTTTATAGACAATAGACAAATTTTTATTTATGGAAGAAAAAATAATAATATATACATTTTTGAGAACACACATTACAAATGATTCCCTCCACAAACCGGTTCCAACTCAGCATATTGCTGGTTGCGAACAACCAGCGCTGGTCTTCCGTTGGAGCCGCCGGTGACATCACCCATGGCCAACACCGAACAGTACACGAGAAATTAAATAATAACAAAAATAATATAGCAACAACAACGCATAATAAAAACATGCAAACTAACATTTAAATAAACTTAGCAGTAATATAAACAAACCATAAATAAATACATAATACTAATAAGGTGATTTGACTAAGACAACGTTGTTAACAAACTAATAAATTAGGTATATGCGAGTAACCTAGGCAACACTACCTCAATAAAAATTAACTACGAAACTAATAAAATAAAATAAAGAAATTTACACATTTACTCTGACATGAAATAAAGATAACAAAGGTAAGTCCCCACAAAAAAGGTTCCCTATATAGCACTGGTGTCTGTTATTAAAAGTTCTTCGCTTTTTTGATGCTCAAAAAGAAATCTTTTAAGCTTAAGCTTAAATGAATGTAAACTATGCAGGTTTTTGTATTATTTCTAACGTAAAAAAGGGTAACATGTACAAGCGTCAAACTTGGCATGATGCTCACAACACGCTCTAAAATGTAACAACAAATAATAAACAATGGCCAAGTGCAAGTAGGTGACAAACTTCTATTCATTACCAAGTTATAACTGATAATTACTTGGACGACCTTATTTATCATTTAAACCTCGACCTCTTCATTTCATCGAATCGAAATGCCATATTTTACAAATTATTATGATAATTATTGTATTTTGTGGTGGTACGGAACCCTCAGTGCGCGAGCCCAACTCGCACTTGGCCATTTCATAAATCTTTATTTGTGATAAGATTTTCGTGCGTCCTGTGAATTTGCCATTGTGCCAATACTTGACAAGCCATCAACACCCTCATCAGCGCTTGTCTTATCATGTTTTATTATATCCTCAAACAAGTCATAGTCACAGTCTGAGTCAAACAAAGTAAGTTACGGTCAAGTCAAAGTCCTGCCCTAGTACAGTAGAGCAATAATTAATTAATGCTTCTACGGAGTTTTTAATAAAACAAATAAATATTTCGGGACATTTTTCACACATGCACGGTCATCTGACCCTAAACTAAGCAAAGCTTGTGATATGGCTGCCAAAGAATGATATACATACAATACATATATAGTTTTAAGTACATACTAACCAAACACAAATATTCATCACATAAATGTTTGTCCTAGGTGGGAATAGGGAATATGCATGTGGTTTAAATCTGGTTGAAATATTTTTTTTCCGTATCTTTATTGTTCTGACTTTATATCTAAAAGATTGTTTTTTTATTTATTTACATTTTAATTGCTTAAAATATTAAATAAAAAGTGTAAAATATAAGAGGGAAATTCAAATTTGCGAAACGCTTCACCATTGGTCGAAACGAAACGTGACGTCAAAAGCCACAACATTGCCTTTAGCGGCGTCGATATTCATACTGTTTTAGTAGTGTTTGAGAGAAAAATCGTTTTATATTGAGTTCCTGTAGTTTTTTCCATTAGCTAGTGTAATTTTAGCATTCTAGTGAGACTAGAGATCATTTAGGACGATGACTGAGACTGGTTTTGTCAAAGCACATTCGGACAATCTACCAAAAATATCTAGATGCATTCATAATGACAGCATATTTTGCATCAAATCCAGATTTTACAGTTGCTGAGATCAAAGGAGTGAAAGCGGCAAGGTAATTGTTATAATCCATGATATATTTTAATCCATTACATAGGTTTTTACACATAAATGCACTCAGCAGTAATTACCAAAACATAACCTATAAATAATCATTGGTCATTAAAATTGTTATGAATTTGCTGCTCTACTGTCTATATTATAATAATTTATAAGTAATTATACCTAACATTACTTATGTTCCGTAATTTTCCGTGAATTTTTAAGTTTTTTTTTTTTAAATTTGAATACTGTTTACTCTAAATACTTAATGTACCTACTTATTGTTTATTTGTTGAGTGCATAATATTCAATACTAAACATACTTCTAACTCACACCATGCTATCAAAATATAACATACTTACATTGAAATGATCTTCACGACAATGCAAACATGATGTTGGAGATACTTCATCTCTTCTCATAACCTTACACCATTGTTTACGTATTTCGCATCTCTTGGAATAGGAAAAAAACACTTTATCGGGTGTATTTCTAATAGTGTTTGTACACTTTGGCACAAGACGATACCTATAAAAATGTTTTTTAGCTTCTTCCATGGTCTGGATATCAATAAAACTGAAAATCTGTGTGAAATAACTGTATCGTCTATAGTAAACAAACACAGAACGTGGCTTATGACGTCATCCAAGGCCCGCGAAAAATTGCGGCGTTCAAACAGCTCAAATTTATTCAATGTTTTAAATATTATTTTAAAAATTAATTTGAGCATTTCCAACTGTAATTATATTTTTTACTATGATATAACGATGTAAACAGTTAATTAAAAATATAAAAAAAACACATGCATATTCCCTATTGAACCCACGCCCCCAAGCTCAAAAGTTAGGTTCACTAATAACTGGACTAACGGGGCTGTCTGTTGTTTTTGGAAAACAACACGGAAAAATTATGTTCCCTAGCTACTAGTTATGACCTACATTGCTACTACGATAGCAATACTAACTAATTTATCAGTAAGTAAACAACAAAAGTTTAGAAAACACAAAAGCAAGTTGAACTAATCGTTAATCACATAAAACAATGTAACTTGGTTAATTGGTTCTGCCAGTAATTGAGATCACAAAATTGAATCTCATTTTACAATAATTTAAAAAACTAGAGCACTTAGCAGTAATGCGTTAAAATGTGCCTCCACGGCGTGTCCCGATTGTTTCGGCCTTCCACTAACAACTTTATCGATCAGTGAACGCAGGTTTAATTGCGAAATTATTTCAAACAATCGAAGGGCTTAGTGTTATATTGCTCATAAAGCCTCAGACACTAAATATGACTGTATTGAAATAACTTTACGAAATTCTGCGCTTTTGCCACAGAAAAGAAAAGAAAAATGTTTAAACTAGAACGGCTGTCTAGGCATTTTTGTAAGAATCAAAGGAAATGATTAGCTCTAATGTAAAAACGGTCATACGTACAAGCGTCAAATTATAGTACACACTCTAAAGAATAACAACAAATATTAAATAATGGCCAAGTGCGAGTCGGTGTCAAATTTCTGTTCGCCACCAGTTCTCATACGATCACCGAAGTGAAGCAGTCGGGCGCGGCCGGTACTTGGATGGGTGACCGCCTGGGCGTTGATGGGATGTTGTCTTTGCATATTTTTTTTGTAATTTAATAGTTAACAAGTTAAGTGGTACGGAACCGTCAGTGCGCGAGCCCGACTCGCACTTGGTCAGTTTTATTAATTTTATTTTATATTATTTTCCTAAACATATATTTTCGAGTGTTAATGCGTAACAATGGTGTAGGTATTATTATTCATTAAGTGTTCGTGGACATGCTTTAGTGATAAAACGCGGGAAAACATGTTTTTCGCGTCGTTTCCGGTTCCAAATACCAATATTTTGTTAAGTCTCCACCACTTTACTAGGACATCACTTTGACTTCTTGACTCTAACTGCGACTGTTGGACAACATTTCATCAAACTTGATTAAATTTGATTACTTGAAGCCGGCAAATTCACACGATTGTGACGGCAAAATCCACACAGAGGAAAGAAAAAAAAAACATGCTCAATTCAAGTTTTTGTTGATTTACCTACTTACTTAGCATTGTTAAGTAAATCAAGCAAAGCAAAGAGCAAGTACAGTTTCCACGTTATGAATCCGCCTACAAGTTTCGACCAAAATAAAATGAATTGACAGGCCCAGAAGAAGCGCATTTTTGAAGATACAAAATGAGCGCCGGCTCTCATTTCGTTTCAGTCGGTCTCTAGCCGTAGGAAGTGCAACACGTGTCTATTGTTACGTGATAACGAAACATCTGACAAAATTATGCATTCATATGCTTTCCTGAAGTGTAAATACACAAATAAAACCGGGATCTATTTTTTGTAGCAAATATACTGTACGTTTTTATAATTAGGTGTTGAAGTATATGCGCTTTTGACCATCGTTTGACTCGTTTTTACTGAGCAATTTCAATGATTAGGGCCCATCCATTCATTTTATTTTAGTCGAAGCGTACAAGCATAAAAGCGTTGCGGGAGCTCCTGTGCATAGCGTATGGTCTGCAGCCAGTCCAGACGCGGCAAGGCCGTTCAAGGCAGGCGGCAGCAGCAACAGCGGCGCAAGCGCACGTGGGAACGCGCCCGCTCTCTCGCCAAATATCGCCCGATTACTTTCCGACGGCCTTGTACGGCCGCACTTTAGTAGAAGTCTATAATACTTTATATTGTCGAGTAGTGTTGAAAAACGAAACACTAATAGTTAGCCTGATAGGGTGATTTTTAGCACAGTGATACGGCATCCTAATCATCATCAGCACTGGAATGGAGCGATGATGGCCAAGCGGTAGCATGTGCGCTTTACAATATAACGGCACCCGGTTCGATCCTCGGCCCTGCACCAATGACTTATTTAGTAACTAGATAAATTATGTGCAGTTTCGATGTCATCGCTCAAAAACGGACAACTTCGTGAGGAAACCGGGAATGTACCATTACCTGAAACGTTCAAAGACATGACATTTACTCAAAGATGTACAAAATGGTTTTAAAAAAGCATTTAAATACAAAATGCAAAATACTTTTCAGATTTACTATTTCAAATGCAATATACCAAATAGTTTTGCGTTTTGAATTTCAAATGTTAAATGCAAAATAGCAATTTTCAAAATATTTTTTCAAAATAAAATACCTTTTGACCAAATCACAGATATTTTTATTTATTTTAGGTATTTATCATGATAAATAGAGACACAATGCCGAGCCGAACAAAAACGTCTAATAACATGGCACTTTATGAATGATATTTTGGTCATATTTATTACGCGTATCAATAAATTTTGTTACGTTATCAATAATAATAATACTCACTTAAAATAATGTAAAAAACTAGACTAACGAAAAGAGTGCTATGGCTCCATTTTGTGAATAGTCATCATCATCATCATCAGCCAGAAGACGTCCACTGCTGAACATAGGCTTCCCCCTTTAACCTCCACACTGAACGACAGCCTGCCTTTTGCATCCACTGGATACCAGCGACTCTTACTATGTCGTCGGTTCATCTAGTGGGAGGCCTACCTACGCTGCGTCTTCCAGTTCGTGGTCTCGACTCACGAACCTTTTTTCCCCATAAGTTATCGGTTCTCCAAACGATGTGGCCTGCCCATTGCCACTTCAACTTGCAAATTTTAACAGCTATGTCGGGGACTTTGGTTCTTTGGCGAATATCCACGTTTCGGATTCTATCGCGCAAAGAAACTCCGAGCATAGCTCTCTCCATTGCCCGCTGTGTGACTCTGAGTTTTTCCAAAAGGCCAACAGTTAAGGACCACGTCTCAGTACCATATGTCATCACTGGCAACACATACTGGTCAAAGACCCTTGTCTTTAGGCACTGTGGTATCTTGGACGAGAAGATGTCACGCAATTTCCCGAACGCTGCCCATCCGAGTTGGATTCTTCGGGCGACCTCTTTGCCTAAGTTGGACTTACCTAACTGAACAATTTGTCCAAGATAGGTGTAATGGTCAACAACTTCGAGAGTATCGTTCCCAACGACTACCGGCACGGGTTCAACATGGACATTGGACATGATGTTGTGAATAGTGTGACCATTTATTTCGGTTGATTGTGCATCTAGTTCTTATTTTATTATAATTACACTTTTCTTTTATTAATAACAACTGGACTGGTATTGTTAAACATCTCTCTATCAGTCTGAACTCTATCGGTCAAATTCGGCAATACAAGCGTCATTCGTTCATTTCATTTTGTTTGACTGATAATGTTGGCTAAATTTAATCACAAAGTATTTTGCATTTTGAAATGAATATTAAAAATGCAAAATGCATATAGAAAGGTATTTCAAATAAAATACAAAATGTTTTTTACTAAAAGGCATTTAATTAAGTTTAAATGCAAAATACATAATAGGTATTTTGCATTTTGTATTTGCATTTTAAATAGAAGTATTTCAAATAAGTCGCATCTCTGCATTTACTAATAGGTACGCAATGGGCCAGCATGGTCGATTAGGGCTCATCATCTCTCTCTGAGAGATCGGGAACGTAATGTCATGTCTGTCTGACTGTCTGTCCGTCTGTCCGTCTGTCCGTCTGTCCGTCTGTCCGTCTGTCCGTCTGTCCGTCTGTCCGTCTGTCCGTCTGTCCGTCTGTCCGCCTGTCCATCTGTATATCTGTATGTCCGTATGTCCGTCCGTCTGTCCTACCTTTTGACGACTGTATCTTTCGAACCGTAACAGATAGCCAGTTGAAATTTTCACACAATATTTATTTTTGTATTAGCTCTAATGTAATAACGATAATACGTACAAGCGTCAAACTTGGCATGATTATCTAATCTACTTACTCATTCACTCATTAATCACGAAATCTCGAAAACCACTTGACCTAGGAAGCTGAAAGGCAGGTAGATTCCTTATGTAGGTCCGCTAAGAAAGGATTTTGCGAAAAGGCCGCATTAAGGGGGGATTTATCAAAATGTTCGAGGATTGCGCACAAAAACCTCCGAGTTTTATAGAAACGTTTGTATTAATGATTATGACGTTATATGCATCTCGGAGTCATGGCTGGTCGACAGCATAGCTAGTAGTGAGTTATTTGATAGTAGATACCTTATATGGAGGCGCGATAGGAATCTTCTAGCGACCGGGCAGTCCCTCGGCGGAGGAGTACTAATTGCTGTGCGCCGGGAGCTGGTAGCCGAAGGTCGCACCGAGTGGTGCTCCACCGCTGAGGACATGTGGGTGACGCTGTCACTTCAAAATACTAAACCTAAAGTCGCTTATAAAATGCATATTTGTATAGTTTACTTGTGTCATCAAAATTTAGGAAACTCATTAGCTATGCAAACAACCAATTTTTCAACTACCCTCACTGACATTATATTAAATCATCCTTTGGATAAGTTTATTGTTCTGGGTGATTTTAACATACCTAATTTGTCGTGGAAGATTTCTGATGACGGCTGCTCGTATCAGCCCTATAATATTGAAGGTACGTATCAATTCGAATTGATTGATAATTTTGTTTTATGTAATTTATCTCAGTACAATTCTGTGTCGAATACTAATAATAGGATTTTGGATTTAGTTTTATCTAATAATGATGTCTCAGTTAAGCACTCTGACAGTCCATTAGTACCGGAGGATCTCCACCACAAATCACTTAGCATAAACGCTGATTTTCTCGAATTTCATTCATTGCAATGTAAACCATATTTGAAGTATCTGTATCACTCGGGTGATTATGAGGCTATCTCAACTAAGCTTAACGAAATAGACTGGCACAGCGAGGTTCATAATAGGTGCCTTGATGATGCTGTTAGTTTCGTCTACTCTACTTTAAATGAACTCCGTGATGCTTTCATTCCCTCTAAAATAGTGACTCATTTGCGTAAATATCCGTTGTGGTATAAAACACCCTTAATTAAACTCTTGAGTGAAAAACATAAATACCGGACAAAATATAAGAAGTATGGCAACATGAGTGACCTCAACTCCTTTAGTACCTTGAGGGAGCGGGCTAAAGTCATGGAAAATAATATGTTTAAAGACTACATTGCAAACATTGAATCCAGTATTGTCAATAACCCTAAAGCTTTTTGGTCTTATGTAAAAACCAAAAAGAAATCTAACGCGTATCCGTCAGTGCTGAAACTTGGCCAACGCTCCTCTGATCAAGGTGAAGATATTTGTAATATGTTTGGGGAGTACTTCCAGTCCAATTTTCTTCAACCTTCTGCAGATAATGGTGTTTTCACTTCACATGGCTTCGATTTATTTGACCCTCCCACTGACATTGGTTCTGTTGATGTACTGGAGTCGGAGGTATTAAAACTTCTGAAGTCATTGGACCTTAATAAATCTGCAGGACCAGATAACGTGCCTCCAATATTTATTAGTAGCTGCGCTAAAAGTCTGGCGATACCGTTAAAATTGCTATACCAAAGATCGTTGAATGAAGGGTCAGTACCTAAGATATGGAAAACTGCATTCATAACACCCATACATAAAAAAGGGCCAAAAGATTTAATAGAAAATTATAGACCAATTTCCAAATTGTGCATATTTGCCAAAGTGCTGGAAAAAATTGTATATAGGCAGCTATACTCATCTCTTAAGCACGCACTTTGCGAACATCAACATGGGTTTCTCAAGGGCAGGTCTACTACGTCTAATCTTTTGTTATGTAGCGAATATCTGTCAAAATACATGTCTGAACCATCCCAAGTAGATGTTATTTATACTGACTACAGTAAAGCTTTTGATCGCATAGATCACGTGATCTTGATGCGCAAGCTGCAAGCGGTCGGTATCAGAGGAAATTTGTTCAGGTGGTTTACTTCGTACGTACAGAACAGATGTCAGACCGTAGTACTCAATGGCTATACATCTGCGGCGATGAGCATTCCTTCAGGAATTCCTCAAGGATCCTTGCTTGGGCCCCTCCTTTTTATAATATTTGTGTTTGACATTTCTTCCTGTTTTCAATCTTCTAAGATCCTTCTTTACGCCGATGATATGAAAGTTCTCTGTCCGATACGGGCTATCGTTGACGCTTCACGTCTCCAAGAAGATCTAGATAGGTTTCAAAATTACTGTTTGCTGAACAAATTAGACCTTAACGTATCCAAATGCTTTGTTTGTTCCTATACTCGCAAGCCAAAGCCTATCTGCTTTAATTACAGTCTACAGAACTCGTCCATATCGAGAGTTTCTACAATCAAGGATTTAGGAGTCATTTTTGATTCAAAACTACTTTTTGATGAGCATATTGGCAGTGCAGTAAATAAAGCCTCAAAGGCTTTAGGATTTGTTTTAAGAATGTCTTCAGACTTTCTATCTCTTAAGACATTCAAAATATTGTATTGCGCGTACGTGAGAAGCCACCTTGAATATGCTTCTCAAGTGTGGAACCCGAACTATGCCATTTATATTACTCGTATTGAAGGCATTCAAAAACGTTTCCTACGATATCTACAGTATCGTGCTAAAGTTTTCTTACCAGATTATTCCACCAGGTGCAAAAAATTCCATATTCTACCGCTTCATGAAAGAAGACGAGTAGCAGACATGGCTTACCTCCTGAATATAGCAAATGGTACAATTGACTGTCCGGAGTTGCTCGAGCAGCTGAGACTACGCACACCCGCCACCACGATAAGAAGGCCGAATCTCCTATACGTCCCACCCGTGCGTTGCAATTACAGGCAAAATAGTTTTTCATTAAGGGCATGCAGTACATTCAACACTCTGGCTAGGGAAATTGACATTGACTTGTTCAATACCTCTGCGTTTAAACTGAAGCAGCTTGTAAACGTAAAGTATTTCAAATAAGTGTTTTTTTTTTTTGTTAAATAAGTATTTCTTAATTTTGATCTCTGTATTAATGTATACCTATATATTTGTTTACATTATTTTTATTGATTTGTATGTATATATTTTAATAGTATTATTTTTTCTTTACACTATGTAGGTATTTAATTTTTCTTGTTATTGTATGCTTATTGCGAGTCCGTTTTCTACAGTGTTATTTATCTCCTCTATTATTTGTGAAAACTTGTAATTGGCCTTCTAGTTTTATTTATTTACTTAATTTTGTACCTAGCTGTAAGTTTTCCTATGAAAATAAAATAAAAATAAAAATAAAATAAATGGAGGTTGAAAGTTTACATGAAAGTTCTTTGTTTTTGATCTTAGGGACATGAAATTTGGTATTCAGGCTAATGGTTTAAAATAAATAAGTACTGTATAAAATAAAATAAAAAGACAAATTAAAGAAGAGAAATAGGGGTTTTAATAAAAAAAAAATAAGTTTGGTAATTACGAATCTAAAATTAGGCAAGAAGATTCCCTATGGGGTGTAGTCTAGGTCCGCTAAGAATAGATTTTGCGAGAGGGCCGAATTAAGGAGGACAAAAGGGGGTTGAACGTTTATATGCAAATCTACGCGTACGAAGTCACGGGCAACAGCTACTAGTATATACACGAAAGTATAACAACATAGTAATAAATAATGGCCAAGCGTGGGTCGGTGACAAGTTTCTATTCATTACCAAGTTACAACTGGTAATTTCGTTATTAAATATTTTGGTGGTACGGAACCCTCAATGCGCGAGCCCGACTCGCACTTGGCTGGTTTATTTGTTTATGCCACACTTTTCGATCCTTTGCCAGACAGATCTATCTGCCTTGATGGGTCTCATTTTGCCCCATAAAATTATTGTGAACATTATTATGAAAAACATTTACTGTAGGACTAACTCGGAAATCGCGAAAATGGAACTTGTAAACGTAGGAGGCAAGCGTTTGTTTGCTCAAGTGCCGATGTTCACTGAATCACTGCTACAGATGGCGGCAGTAAGAGAACTACAAACATTACTAGAAGAGTCGGTTAATATATCATTTGTACACAATGAAAGTAACGCTCGCGGTGTTATCCGTAAGTCCGTGACTAACCAGTTTGCCTTGCCTATATGTTCATTAAAAAATTGTGTATTCTGTATCCGTCCTTATGATGTACACTAGGTACTTCCATTCAAATTTTATCAAGTTTAGTCAGACAAGCAGTGCAAGTACACACAGTTCTTTATCGATCGTCAAATTCTATAAAATGCCATAGAATCGATGTTAGCGAGTACTGATCAAATGGCGTTTTATCGAAATTGACGATCTCAACTGTCAAATTTGACGATCGATAAAGAACGGTACTTGCACAGGTCAGATAAGATCGCTTTCATCTGAGCCATCAGTGCTCTGCATACTCCAATTTTCCCGGTTTAGCCAAATATGCTGATAATTTTTAAACGTCTCAACAGATTTTCTCGAATCATAGCTAAGAACACTATTGACTAAGCCAACTTTCAAACAACAAAAAAAATTATAAAAAAAACGGTTTAGCCGTTTGGTACCTACGATGCCACAGACAGATACGTCAAGCTTATAGCATATATTTTTGCATCGGGGCTTAAAAGCTTGATGATGTTGAACTGTGGCTATACTGTAAATCTCCGGTCCATATTCACCGCGGAAATTGAAAAAGTTCCAATCTACCGCCTCCACTCACCCACGCGTCACGCCCACTGCATACTCTTTTCATTATTAATTAAAGTCGAACGAAAATAAAACTTTCTCTTGCTTTTAAGTATCTATAAATAGGAAATCATATTATGGGTCACATCGGGTTACTACTGGAATAAATCATATCATATCATAATAAATAAATAAATACGAAAGTGTGTATGTTTGGCTGAACTCAACGCCGAAACTAATCAACCGATTTAGATGAAATTTGGTACGAAGTTAGCTTATACCCTGGATGAACACATAGGCTACTATTTATCCCGAAAAACATCATCATCATGTAAACATTTTCATCATCATCATCATTACCATTTGTCATCACAATGCGGGTGAAACCGCGGGGCTCAGCTAGTTAACATATAATTTCATTGCTATTCTCGGACCGGTAAGCGCAGCGTAGGACGTCTACCCACAAGATGGACAGACGACCTAAAAGAGACCGCAAGGAAACGCTGGATGCTGACCGCTTCCAACAGGCCCTTTTGGAGATCGATGGGGGAGGCATATGTCCAGCAGTGGACGTCCTATGGCTGAAATGATGATGATGATGATAATTCATTGTGTTAAATTATTTCGATGTTGACATTGTATGTAAGTAATATTAATTATGTAATTCTGAATTATATTTTTTTAAATGGCAATTGACTATATTAACTAAACAAAATAAAAGCTAGCACTAAAAAAAACACTTAGACTGCACAAGACCGTTGACGGTCTAAAGACAATCCAAATGCTCAACCCCACTAATAGTTGGCACCGTACCCAGCACGCTAGCGGCATTACCACGCTGAATGGCATTGCTTATATGTTGAGCCAGAAACGCCAGCATTTTGGTCACGCGTCGCATTAACCAGGCGCTCTGAAAGATTTTTAATAATGAGGTGAGCTCCCGGTCCCCAAGGGCCTAATGTCTTGACCCCAGACGGCACAAATATGTAACCACTGCCGAGGTTAGCATATTTGCGCCGCTTGTGCTGCTCTGCCGAATTGGCAGCTGCACCAGCCCTACCTTACCACGTCTGATTTATTAATTTTTCTTTTACTATTGAGCTATGGTGGCCGAGTAGTAGCATGTGCGCTTTACAATCTGACGGCACCCAGTTCAATCCTCGGCCCTGCACTAATGACTTATTTAGTAGGTGCTTAAATAAATTATGTCTGTAATAATGTTTTTAATATATTCAATCTTTTCCACATTTATTGTGCGAACTGCTAGTCTGTGGAATGCGCTGCCTGAATTATTATTCCCCGATGGTTATAATCTGTGTGTCTTCAAATCACGAGTGAATCGGTTTCTTTTAGGCAAGCGCATCATCGGTTAACATCAGGCGAGATGGTGGTCAAATGCAAGCCTGCTATTTATTTAAAAAAAAAAGTGCAGTTTCGATGCATGCGCTCAAAAACGGTGAAGGAAAACGTCGTTATATAATATTCCCTGCATAACTTGTTGTATATTCCTAGCTACATTTAGTGAGACTACATTTCAAAATTATAACACGTCTAGTTTAACCTGGTTTGAATAACCTTCCATCATTCTAGAAGATAATGTTATTGAGTTCGTCAACACCGTGTTTTCTGAATCCTATTATGTAAAGGTGTCCTAAATAAACATCCCAGGGTTATTTTGAACACGAACATTGAACCTGGACTCAATCTCTTCAATTTATGCCATACATATTGGATAGCAATAACGGGGCAAGGCTATAACGGTAGAAATTGCAAGAAAAAAAAAACCGGACAAGTACGAGTAGGACTCGTGCTCTGAGGGTTTCGTTGGACGGAACCCTAAGAGCGCGAGTCCAATAAAAATTAAAAAATTACTGAAGTTGAAATATTGAAAGACAAACTTAACTTTGTAGTTGACAATAAGGTTCTTCCATACATTACAACTACAAAATGTAAGTTTGTAATAACAAAATAATTATTTTAAAATGATTTAACTTCAAATTTACAACTTTCGGATTTATTCCTATATATGTGCTATGATACCTTGCCTGTTGCCAAATTTAATGATTCTAGGTCAACGGGAAGTACCCTATAGGTTTTGATTCCCCTGTGAAATCCCAAAATATACGACATTAACGTTCATATCTTTTGATTGCGTTGACTTACAACTTTAATTTTTTTACAGCCGAAAGAAACCGTAGACCAAAGTATTTAGTGTAAATTTCAACTTGATACCTTTACGCTTACT
This sequence comes from Agriopis aurantiaria, assembly GCA_914767915.1. Lineage (NCBI taxonomy): Eukaryota > Metazoa > Arthropoda > Insecta > Lepidoptera > Geometridae > Agriopis > Agriopis aurantiaria. The sequence continues at coordinate 3,344,760 of OU611991.1, read as the reverse complement.
TGAGAAAAAGGGTCTTGACAGACGGACAGACGGACAGACAGACGGACAGACAGACGGACAGACAGACGGACAGACAGACAGACGGACAGACAGACGGACGGACAACGAAGTGATCCTATAAGGGTTCCGTTTTTTCTTTTGAGGTACGGAACCCTATAAAACGAATAGAATAGCAAATACAAACAGGCATAATACCATGGACACGGTTGCAGTTTGATTGATGCAGGTGCTTAGTGATTAGTGTCACAAATCGTCTATAATATTACTATAATAAAGCAAGTGATCAATGAAAAAAATATTTTAATATTTTATCTGTAAATCATTAAATTATTTTGTACATAGTTTTTAGTCATGATGATATAAGCACTATTATATTTATTTTAGTAGTTAAAGTTTTACTACTATTATTTAGTTTTAAATAAATAAATAAATTCTAGGATTACATCAGCATGAATAATATTTTTAATAGAGTTTACTGTATTGTATAAATTCTTTAGAATTTACCCTATTGCAGTATCTACAACCCAATATATTAAACTCCAAAATAATGTATATTTTTTTGTATGCGGAGCTGAATCATAGTTAGCCTTGGGAGATACTTATGTCCACTGCTAGACATAGGTAATAGGTATGCCTTTCCCAAGGGAAGCCACTGACCCAATATTCTCCTTTTCGCTCCCAGGCAGCTTCGCTAATTCGTAGTTTTAGGTACTGCCTACTGCGATCCTGAGATATTAGTTGCTAAATCTTATCGTACGATTCGACCAACATTTTTGAAGATTACAAAATGAGCGCCGGCGCTCATAATGTCTAACTCGTAATATCTTTGTATCTTTTGTTTCTGTCATGAATTAATATATTTTTCTTTCTTACTTTTCTTTCTTTCTCATTTCGTTTTAGTCGGTTTCTAGCCGTAGGAAATGCAACACGAGTCTATCGTTACGTGATAACGAAACATCTGACAAAATTATGCATTCGTATGCTTTTCCGAAGTGTAAATACACAAATAAAACCGGTATCTATTGTTTGTAACAAATATACTATACATTTTTATAATTAGGTGTTGAAGTAATAATGTCCGACGGTTTTGACTCGTTTTTACTGAGCAAGTTCAATGGTTAGGGCCCGTCCATTCATTTTATTTTGGTCGAAGATCGTACTCCAATTATTTCACTGAAAATCTCATCGTACCCAATAATTTCGCTGAAACTATTGCCCTACACTAATTTCAGCCAAAACAGTGGTTTTTAGGTAAAACTAGTGTTAAGTATTTGTTTTTTTAGTATCATCGTTAGCCCCGTGTAACAGTAATAGTAATTTTAAAAAGTTGACCGTCACGGGACGCCCAGAAGATGTGATACATGACGGCGTAAGAGAGTGTCATGTCGTTTGCCGTCACGCCCACCACGGCATACGAGTCATTTTACTGCCAATGCGCGCCAATACATTTTTCACATCAGCGATTAGATTTTGATAATTGCGCCTTATTATAGTTAGTGTATTAGGGTCGGACTCGGAATCCATCAAAGCTGTACGTACACCTAGGCAGGCGTAAAAGTCCATTTTATCTTTTGGTCTGCACTAGTACAAACATTTTAACCCGGACTACCGAATTTTCAAACCTATTGACATAGCCTTCGACCAAAATAAAATGATTGATAGAGACCGACTAAATGAAACGAAACGAAATGAGCGCTCATTTTGTAATCTTCAAAAATGCGCTTCTTCTGGGCCCGTCAGTAAATTTTATTTGGTCGAATGGCATAGCTTGCGTCCGGGCGTATTGTATGACATTTGCAGGAAGGACAGGGTGCGATGGCCGGTTTCCTCGCTCTCAAGTTGGCTGCTGTAACCTCTGCATGATGTATGTATCTAGGGTGCGGTACCGTTGTCGGCGCCAGCGGTCGGGATTATCGCCGATAAGGCTGCGTTTAAGACCATAGCAGGCAGCGGGCGAGAGCATGCAGGTCAAAAACGGTAATGAGCCTTATGACAGGCCAACTCAAAAATCAACTGCGGTTTGATTTTGGAGCTACTTGAGGCGCGAAGAGGGAGTATGCATGTCAATGTCTGTCAGTTTCTATAGACTGTATTTAGCTAGGAGCATGCATAGAACTATGACTAATTCAAACCAAATGTGAAGAGCAAGAATAGGCTTGTCATAATTTTTATTTAATATCTCATAAAATAAGCTGATCATAAACAGAGCCCAAAAACGAAAACAAAATTTTTTTTTTTCATAAATAAATAAGTTTTAGGTATTTTAATTTCACCTAAAAGACCGCAGGGAATCGCTGGAAGGCTATTTTAATAGGCTATATAACTATACCCGTGCGGAGCCGGGGCGGACCGCTAGTAATAAATGTTAGCACGCATGCCTATTTTAAGCATGCTAATTTATGAAGCATGTCTGTCAGTAGCTTTACGTCTGGATGAATTGATCATGAACCAGTTCTATATAAAAGGTGTATAAGTGATAAAGGGGAATAACTGAGTATTGACAAATCTAGACTTAAAAGCTATGCCGTCTTACCACAAAAGATTTAAGCACGCTTTAGACATGTGTTTAGCAATTGTTTCACTGCGAAAAATATGCTAAACACCTGTCTAAAGCGTGCTTAAATCTTTTGTGGTAAGACGGTTAGTGTAGCGTGTAGTGTGCGTTTTTAGGGTTCCGTACCCAAAGGGTAAAAACGGGACACTATTACTAAGCCTACGATGTCTGTCCGTCTGTCTGTCCTACCTATTAACGTTAAGCTTTTATAAAGTCTAGTTCATTTTGGTACCTAACATAGTTTTTTATAACATATTTTTACCCACAATGAAACGGATCTAGTGTTATTGGGGTAGAAGGTTGTGTTACCATATTCTCCAAAACAGCTGGACCAATTTAAGTGTGTGTTTAGTCTGAAAGCAGGTTTCTTTGTGGTAAGTAGTTATTAGCTGTTTGATCAAAATCTGTCCATTCTGGTTTTTCTGTGTATTTTTTTAATCAAAATCAAAATATATTTATTGCAGTTTGCTGGTAAACCTAGATGTAATATATTAATCTGTTCTTAAGAGCTCCGAAAACAAACTTGTCTCTAAATGGACGTGCAATATTAGCACTGGCATTCATAACTCACTAATTATAAGTTATTAGTATTGTTAGTTTACAAAGGAAATGTCATAGTATAGTAGTTATGTCAAGTTAAATAAGTACGATGTCTACAATATTATAATGTCATTATTAGTTACTCAATGTTAGTATTCCAATTTAATCTCTTATCATTAATAAATTCTTTTACGGTGTAATAGCACTTAGTCAGTAGTATTTTTTTTAATTTCAATTTGAACACATTAATATTTAGATCTTTAAGGTTTCTGGGCATCTTATTATAGATTAACGGTCCCGTACAGAAAATGCTATCATTTAATAATTTCTTGTTGCGGTGTTCTATGAGAAGCTTGTGCTTGTCACGTCTATTACGTTTAGATTTATCATTTGTAAGAGGAAAATAGTTCGGGTTAGTTTTAACAAAACATGCTACTTCAAAGATGTAAAGTGACGGAAGTGTTAGAATTTTATATTCAATAAATTTTGGTCTATAGCTATCAGTGCTGTTAAGTCCAAACAATACTCTAATGCTTTTTTTTTTATGAGTGACTTTTACTGTTGGTCTTTTGGCCTCTACAGCTTGACCGGACTAGTTAGCGAACGCAGAGTGCGTTCGGCATAACTTGGTGGTTAAGTTTATAGGCGACTAGCACAAGGGCACCTCGAAGGTACGAACCTCGGCTTGGGCCGTCGCCGGGAGTGGGAATCAGACTTGCCCAGGCACCCTAGAGGGGGTGTGCCCTGGAGCCCTAACGGTTTGTTGAACTGAATGAAACAATACTCTAATGCATCGTTTCTGTGCCTTAAATACGCGTTCCACCTGTGTTGAATTGCCCCAGAAAATCAAGCCATATCTCAATAGTGATTAATCAAGAGATTGAGATATTATATATGGAGTGAAACTATTACCACCAACTTCTTTTTGTTTATTCTACTTATATCGTGACTAGGTTACACAGAACGGTGGTACTAATCAGAAAGGAGATCATAGTATAATCTATGGGACCAATCCGGAAATTGCGAAAACAAATTAACTGTTCCATAAATTTAGTTTCAGAATAAATTAAATTTTTCTATGAAATAGCTTAATATTTTTTCGCTAATTCGGGTTTGTTTCCTTTGTAACATTTGTTCATGAAGAGAGATTAGAAAGATCATAGTGCCTACTCAAGATAAGTTATGCTAAGTACCACCGTTCCATGAAACCCAATTACCACACTTTGCTTAGGTACTTATATAAGGAGAGAGAGGGTAAAACTTCTGGACCATTTATTAGTTAAAAATGAAAGACCTTCATCACTGTTTATATCACTTTTTTATAATTTATTTTTCACAACATTTTTATTTGATTTTCTGTAAAATTTACAATAGCTTAAAACTCCTCACAAATATATACTTAGTAATCATTTATGTATCGCAACAACAGCGATCTATCGCTTCGTGTACCACGAAACAGGCAACTTGGAAGAGAAAACTAATAACTATAATAAACTATATATAATATTATGTTTTTATAAACCTAACAGAACTAAGCTTATATAACGTAAGGCGTTATGTACTAGCAACCCTTATACTAGAGAGTCGGTATGTCGAGAGATCGCTTGGAACATATGAGCGACATATTCGACAAGTGAGTTCAGGGCCAGCGCAAGCAACAGCGATGCGAATAAGCCGCTAAAACCCCGACATGGTATGAATATGACAATATTTAGGCTAATCGAGAAATGACGATAGCAGTGCAAGATCGGCGTTCACTTTTGAATTCTACCAAATATGCTAACATCGGCCCTAAATATTATAAAGCAGATGGCGGACCCAAGGGCGGATCCAGCCAGCTTTGGTGCCAGGGGGGGTTCATGACCCCCATGACTCCCCATGACCCCCCTGGATCCGCCCTTGGACGGACTATTAGTCAACCTATTCGAGAGCGAGTACGCAAGTTCGAGCGAGGAGACACTTTTCGCAACTATAGTCTGTTTGTTCCTACGCGTTCCGAGCATTTATTTTGATACAGCGAAGTGTAAAACATAATATAAGTAGTAAATATGCCGATAAAAACTGGTTACTGTGGATATTTATTACTCCGTTCGCAATACCATTCTGTTTTGATTTGTAATAAGTAATTAAGTTGGAATGATTCGAGTGGTGGCCATAAAATTGGCAGAAAGGTTGGCAGGTGTGGAAACGTATTTAATCTTTATACATAAAGAAAATGTTAAGGTAAGGTATTGTTTATTGAATAACATTCTAATCACTGTGCAGCAAACGTTTAAATATACTGCAAGCATAACATTAATGCGTTAAATCTACATTTCCAACTATTGTACAAAACTCGTGCGTGCTAGCTTAACCTTTGTCGCATTTAGATACCGAAACCGAAATCCATTTTTTTATGGTAACCACTATTACCATGCGCAAGCGAGAGGTATGTTCATTGTTCACGTAGCACGTAGTTCATGTGCTTAAAAAGGTCGTCAGTACTGGTTAATGTTATTAACATATATTTTTTACAACACATTTGCTCAAAAAGTGCACTTACGAAGCCTGTATACATCGTTCGAAAGTTAAACATTACGGATCATACAACGGAGCGTGCGGAAATGAATTTGTCCGCACGCTCAGATGTATAGCACCGTGCGTGTGATTTACGGTATTTTTTTAATTTCCATCATAATTACATAAGAATTCCACAAAAGAGTTTCATATTACGAGAATAAATAAGCTGAATGATCAAACCTCCTTGGAAGCGCATTTACTCAATACGTTTGTCTCAGTTTAATACTAAAGAGAAAATGAGACGAAAGATGTAGTTCTAATTTTCACCACGTGATAGTGGCGCTATTTGCATGTTCGCGCCATTTTCTTATTATATTATAGAAACTATTGTTGTGACTGATATTAAGTTATAAACAAAAATTGTTTCATTTGTAGCCTTTTTTTCTCGCAAATGTGTTGTAAAACGTTGTATGGCACACGTGCGGATTGGTTATTACAAACTCGTGACTATGGTAAGCCCTCGACTTCGTCTCGGGCTTACATTCGTCTACTCGTTTGTAATAACCAACTTTCCGCACTTGTATCATAAATAACTATTACGTACAATAGTTGGAATTATAACAGCACTATTAATATAATAATCCACAGGAGAAGGTTTTCATTCGATTACATTTTTATTACGTTCAATTTATAAACACACTTGCGACCCGCCCGCCCGGCTTCGCACGGGTGTAATTTACGTACGAAGCCGGGGCGGGTCGCTAGTTTTATATATAAACCTTCCGTGAAAATGTATCTAACTGAAAGTGAAAACCGCATCAAAATCCGGTGTGTGGTTTAGGAGGAGTTAGCGGCCATACAGACACACAGACAGACGCGAAAAGCGACTTTAATTTATACTATGTAGAGATAGAGATTTCAATTATTATGTTTCAATATTACTTAGGGCATTGCAAGATGATCTTAGGTATATAAATTTGATCAGAATCTTATAATATGTTTTACGATTATAAGCTTCGCTCACGGCTCGACAGCTAAAGCGGTTGAAGTTGAGCTAGTTTTGTGTGAAAATATATTTCAGTTTGATATTCGTAGCATCGCATCGCAGTTGTTTGCTTCATAACCTGAAACCACATTTTTGCTTGTGGGCGCTTGCGTGCATCTCTGCATTTGTTTTTTTTTAACAAAAACAATTAACGATCCAGTTACGTTTACCAAACAAATATTTCCCAAGTTCAGACGGCAATTGACTACCAGGTGACCAACTGGCACATTTATTCATATAGAAAGCACTGAAGAAAAAAAATGGGAAACAATTGTAAATCGATGTGTTCGAATAGGTAACACCAATTAAGACCAATTTACAGTGAAGTTATAACTACTAAATTCGACACTAAACAGGAAAATACATTTTTTGCTTATTAACATTTCAAGTATACGGTATTTTATCTATCGACAAATTTGATATTTAGCATTGATATAAGTGTATAGCCATTTTTTACTGAATAAAAACTCTTTGCTTTGCTTGATCGCCACTTCGCTTGCCTAGAAGTAATCGATTCAATTGCGCCACCCTGATTCTAACTATCGGGGAACACCCATTCAGGAGTACATAACAACCATGAAACGGTGTCGCTTTTTCTAGCCCGGGCGTACCACAATTCAAAAATAATTATAATTTTAAGCTTACATCGAACATTGTCTAGCTCTCCGCAACACGAAGGCCAACGTAAGATTAATATAAGACTGTTTTTGGAGTTATGGTTCATATTCTGATAACTTAACTTTGTCGTAAATCGCCCGATAGCAAAGGAAAAGGATTAGATCATGCAGATCCGATGTCAAACATTATGACGCTTTGAATAGATAAGAACGATTTAGTCGTAAATAAATGTAAATTTGACGATCTGTAAAATACAGTACTTGCAGTGTAGGACGTAACTGGACCGTAAAATTACTTTTACACTAGGTAAATGCTTCAAACGTTTTCGTCATCGCAAATTCCGATTCTAACATCATGTCTCTTACATATTCAATGCGCTTTCGCCGTTGCGTAAACTATCGCAACGTCATCTCAAACTACTCGTGAATATATTAACCATACATTTACATATAATAAATCAATGGAAAACCGATGACATAATAAAGATAATATATGTATTATAAAGATCGTAAGAAAAGCGATTCAAATATGTTTATTACTTCCGCTTTAGAAATTGTGAACTGACTGAGATATCCATGTACTGCCTTATTTAGAGACGTTACTTAAGAAATAACAATGTCTTTTTCCAACAAAATAATCCCTGTAAGCTCTTAAAGATTACATTGTTAAGCGACAATTTTTTTTTTATCTATAACCATAACCCCGGGGTTGAACTTATCTGGACACGTGAAAAATAGTATACTAATTTGAATCACGTACGATTCGCCGAAACACCTTGAACGATAAAACTGTACACAGAAAGCACGGTTCACTTTTTTATATATATAATAGTAGACAAACAAGCGACGGGCCACCTGATGGTAAGTAGTCACCGTTGCTTATGGACACCTACAATACCTAAGGTAAATTCACTATTTCACGCACCGCCAATGCCCCGGGCATTGTAGGTATCCATAGGCAACGGTGACTACTTACCATCAGGTGGCCCGACGCTTGATTGTCAATTAAATTTAAAAAAAATATGAATGGTTCTACGATAAAATAATTAGTCGATACATTAGGAAAGGATTTTTTTAATTTGAGTCAAGTTTATTCTATCGTGTTTTGGGCTCCTATAAACCCTAAAAAATATCATTATAATTCGTAATTATATATATTTTAATGATCTATAACAGGTTTTTAATGTTTGATAAGTAAGCGAAGTTAAGTCGAATCGTCAGATTTGAAACTCACGTAATCTTAAACAATACTCAAAATTGCCGTCAAAATTTCCAGCAGTTAGAAGTCAACAGAGCTTAAGTAACGTTTCTTAGTAATGCCTTTACAATTTAAGTACATAAAAATAAGATTAGAATACATTAATTTATTAATGTTCATAGATTTTTTTAACATCGCACACCTACTCGTTCGCAAGTACTGAGAGATACCACGCAAGCGCCATTTGACCAGTAAGTAATAATTAAAATAAAAAAATTAAACGTTACAATAGCTAGCAGAAAACTGTTGGTAACTTTAGAAAATAAAAACCTAAACTATATTGCAATGTCTCTCATTTTAAAACAATTTTTATATATGTTTTAGACCGTAACTGCTTATGGTAAAACCACCAAGGGGTATTTTTCAAGCTTTTTAAGCCGCAAATATTTTTTAAACCCTCACCACTTTTCACTATCTGCAAATATTATTTAAAAAAACAACTCAACTCAATTATACAAATAACTTTATCGTTCAACTCTTCCAAATAGTGAAAACGGGTAATTTGACATAGTACAAAAATCTGCTTCAATTACAGTATATTCTCTGAGTTTTCATCAACAGTAGCGTGAGCGAAAAATTCTTATAAAATTGCACATTAATATTAACTAACATCGATTGTTTATAGATCATCGCAGTAATATAGAAATATCGTAGTCAAATTCAAGCGAGGAGGTAGTTTTAACTGATTTTGCCAATAGCTGATGTACTATTTATAGTTACAATCACAGTTATGTATAATAATAAAGATGACGATAAAATACATGTCGAAAAGACTACAAATCACAACGTAGAGGCCTGTCTCTTTACAGCAAGTAACATTAGTGATAACTATTTACTTACATTCACTCTTATAACAAATGGAATTACAGTTTACTTCGCGTTAAACAATGTTTATGTATTTCATTTATTTGATGAGTACAGATGTTTTATAATTCAAGGTTCAAAGACAAGTGACATGTTACATTTCACTCAGAATATATATGCACAAAATATTTTTATAATATAATTATTATATAAAAAACATGAAAAAACAGCCTTGGAAATAATTGGAAGTAAATCACAAACGTTATCGTTTGATATAAATTTGTAAATAGGTGAAATGTAATTATGCACAATTGTTTCACAAGTCCGAATACAATGTTACAATAGATAGTATAACGATAGTCGAAATGATACGAATCAAAATGTAATGACATGGGGATGGCCCCGTCCATTAAAAAGTTTACAAAAATGAGATCTTAAATTTTGGTTCGATAGTGAGCAAGTCGGAAATTCGTTCATAAACTCGATAATTGTTCCGAAGTTTCAATAAAGATTACGATTAGTAGCTGATTGTACTTGATTACTCTGGATTATGTCAACTACGCTTAAGGACTATAAATAACAACTGCTTAATCCAAGCGCCACTAAGAATTTCATGCAATATTTTGTATACATAATACTATTATATATATTATTCCGAATATGCATTGGCAACATTTCTAAGACATGCACGTATTGGCCGGACACTGTTAACTTTATAGTTCATTAACATAGCTATATCTCATTAAAATACAACAATTATAGTATATATCTCTCTATGGGATTTAATCTACAAAATGTTATGTAATTAGGTATATAATAATAATATTTTTTTGACAACATGTTAATTCTACAACAATTAAATCACATTTTTCCATACGATCTACATCATTTATAATTGATGAAACATTAATAATAGAAAAATGTGTTCATAAGTACTGTTACTAAACTGACTTCGCTACTTGTAAATGTTCTTAAAATATTTAGTGTATTTATTATTAAAAAAAGCCGTGAACTTTAATATTGTACACACCTAGTAATATTTTTTTGGGTTTTTATTATTTTAAATTTTATAGCTTAATTTGTTGTTTTTTAGGCCAAGCCGTGTACAATACTAGAGGGACCACGAGACGAGATGAGTGTATAAATGTATACATAGTAACATCCTTTAGCTTGGTAAATATCTAGTAAAATAGGTTTTTGCAGTGTCTCTTAAGGAACGGGTGTTTCCGCGCATTTGTGAACCGAGTGCTCTGATGTCGCGTTCTAGAGGCCTTCACAAGGCCGGACTTGTTACTTTTTCTACGTTTTATTTCAATTATTCTCGTTTATAATTTGCTTGTTCATTCAACCCCCCTTTCTTCTTCGTACCCGATGTAACATAATCGCGAGAAAACATTCTCAGTCAACTCGCGAGTACCGACAGAGCTCTTCTCCCGTTCTATGGCTTACCGCGACAGTTTATACGGCGAGAGACATGCCACTACCTTACGGAGACAATTTATATACATAAAAGCTTAAAAATAACTAACTAGTCTTTTTTATAGGCAGACCATCGACTCGGACTCACTATCTGACGACGCGTCCGTCCCGATCGCCCGGGAAATAATTTTCGTACTGCTGACATATTAAACGATCAACACGTAAGGAGTACGACTAGAAATTATTTCACGCGTCGAGCCGCCGGCTCGGTCTCCGATACGTCGATCGCTTCTGCCGTCCCGGCGCGCTCGGTACGATTCTAGTAATATAATTGGCAAAATTCATGGGTGCGAGTGCACGGTTCGGAAACGTCCGCGTCCCGCCGGCGCCGGGCGCGGCGGCCGCGACACACTACATATCAGTTACATTTGGCACTAAATTATCTTGTATCGGGCGTCCAGGGCGGCGGGCGGCGGGTGCCAACGGGGCGGTCACGCCGGGCACAGTGCCGGGCGGCAGTAGTCGCAGCACGCGGCGGCGGAGTAGGCGGCCGCGGCGCACGCGGGGCACTGCGGCGCCGGCACGCACGCCGCGCACACGCACACGTAGTACGGGTGCGGCGGCGCCACCAGCATCGGTGCGCGCGCGCACAGCTCGCGGCACGCCAGCGCCTCGATCAGTGCCAGCGTCTGCCGCCGCTCGTGCCCCATCAGGCACACCGTCGACTCGCGCACCACGCCGTGCAGCAGCGTCAGGTACCTGCGGACAATGCAGCACGCGCTTACTGTTTGTTCGCCGCTCCAACTACCGGACCCTCCATTCAAAAGGAAATTTATGATGGAACTGCTACTGATGGACGAAAGAAATACATCCTTGTGCAATTTTGATGATAATGATTAGTGAACGGTCTAGTCCAGATAGTGACTCAAGCCATATTATCGTCGCTCACTTTAGGCATGATTGCGATAGAAAGTGTCAATGAGTACACACCTGTGCTTGAGCGTCTCTTCCTCTCGGCCCACGAAGTGGTTCCGCAGGTATGCCTCGAGCTTGGCGCGCTGCTGACCGAGCTCGGGGAAGTCGATGAAGAACCTCGAGCACATGTACCGCTCGAGGATCTTGATTTTGTCGGGTCGCGCCGGCCTGTAGCCTTTAGCCAGCAGCGCACAGTACTTGAGCAGGCCACCGCCACGGATCTCCTCGGGCTGGCGCGTGGCGATCAGCTTATCGCCGAGGTGCATGAGCGCCTCGTGGAAGTCACCGAACACCGACTCGCCGACTACGGTCGGGTAGAAGTTCTCGCCGATGGGCAGCGTGGCGCACTCGTGGAATGCAAGTAGCGAGTCCAGCGCGATCTGGAAAGAGTCCACCGAGAACTCGAACTGGCGGCGCATCGTGTCCACGAATTTAAGCTCGACCGACTTGTGGCCGCGCGAGTGGCCGAGAGAGATGAGCGACCAGCGGTCGCCATCTGAGTTGACGCGCACCATCTTGGAGACGTACGCCTCCTTGAGGCAAGCGGGCGAGACGCGGCGGCGCGGCGTCGTTGGTGGCATAAGCGTCGACAGGTGCGAGAGCACGGCCGCCTTGACGCGGTCACAGTGGCGCGCCGTGGGCAGTTCGGCCGTGAAGATGAGGTCGATGTCGGAGTAGGGTTGCGCGCGGTCGGCCAGCACGGAGGAAGCTGCGCCACCGTTAAGGCGCACGTCGCGCACGGCGACGCCGGCGCCACCCGCGCTTGGCGCCGCCTCCAGGCGCGCGCGCACGCCCGCTACCAGCTCGCGCAAACGCACGTGCAGCGTGGGGAAGTTCCCGCGCCCGTGGATGGCCACCACCTCGTCCATCACGTCGTTCAGCCGCCGCACCTGCTCGTAGCACAGCACGGCGTGCCGCTCGCCGGTGAACCCTCCTCCCTCTTCCGACGACGTGTAGCTCGACTCGCTCTGTAACAAAGATACGATTTAGGTTAATATCAAGAAATAACAAGTGGTACTGCTAATAGGAAGGCGTGCCAAATGTTACACATAGTCTAAGTAGCACGTCGTGAGTACGTGACGCTAAAACATGACATTTGATGTCAGCACTTCAAGGAGTACAAGGTCTGCAACTGCAAGTAAATCCTGTTCTGCGTTTTAGGACTCGGCATTTGATTTTTTTTACTTAACTATTTTTTGACTACAGCAGGTATCTCGTAACAAATAAGTTGGGTCTTATGATGCAGTTTCTGTACACATAGTTGGTAATATACTGATATTACCAGCTATGTGTACTAGTAAATATTTGAGCAAAAAAATCAAATGCCGGCTCCTACCTACTACCGCTGGTATCTCGTATCAAATATGTTGGGTCTTATGATGAAATTTCTGTAGACATAGCTGGTAATATGCTGACACCTGTGACTAATGTGAAGGTAATATACAAAATTAATAATTCTGTAATGATACCAAATGTTAATGGAAATATAGAAATCAATAGATACATAATAATATATTACATAGTTCGTGTAAAGCTTTGACGGACCTTTGACCGCAATCGGTGACCTTTGAATGGCATGCACCGAGATTAGGTAAGTATCTTACTTAAAACAGGTTCTAATTGTGTCCATTAAGAAATTTATACTTAGAATAAACTGCTCCATGTTTATAACATTCAGAGATGAAGGTTTTCAAATTTAAGACAAAGTAGCAAAAAAATACTTACTAATGTTTATAACATTCAGAGATGAAGGTTTTCAAATTTTAGACAAAGTAGCAAATTAAATACTTACTAATGTTTATAACATTCAGAGATGAAGGTTTTCAAATTCTAAACAAAGTAGCAAAATTAATACTTGCTACTGTTTATAACATTCAGAAATGAAGGTTTTCAAATTTTAGACAAAGTAGCAAAATAAATACTTACTAATGTTTATAACATTCAGAGATGAAGGTTTTCAAATTCTAGACAAAGTAGCAAAATAAATACTTGCTAAATAATAAGTATTCAATGTGTCTCTGTATCGGTGTTCTGTATTTAAATAATTGTTGTAGTTATAATTTTTAACTAGCTTTGCCTCGCGATTTAACCGCGCGAAAATCCTCTCGGGTCTACATTTTTTGGGATAAAAAGTGTATTATGTCACTATCCGGCCACTCAACTATGTCTATACAAAAATCCCATAATTCCTGTTACTACAAAATAAATCAACAAACACACTTTTCCATTATAATATTAGTATGACTTTGTCACAGACCAAAAAGAAAATTCCAAGAAAAATGTTACTTAGAAATAATGTAAATAACATGCTGTTAATTGATCTTTACTAATTCTATCACTGACTGAGAAGTAATTAGATCAAAGTCAAATTAATAAATAAAGAAAACACACGCAAAGATCTAACTTTTGTTTTAAAGGTCGTTAAGCACGTGAGACGCGGGTGCGTTATTTGTCCAGAGTCTAGACATACCAGAAATGTTTGGCATATTAAATTTAAATTAGGTTATTGCCAAAGTTCGGCTCTCGTAAATTGATATAATCAACATTGAATAGCAACCAATTGATCAACAACGTTGGTAAATACAACCCATAAATGTCAGTAACGTTGAACATGATGAAAGGAGCACAATTAAATACACGCCGAACGCTCCCGACACTTCAAAAGGTTTAAGATGGAGCATTTTACATATGGCGGGAAATTCAAATTTCAATCAGTTTTTTTACTAGTAGCTAGTTCGGGTAATTATTGTAAATGATCACGGTGTATCCAAAACACGATGATTTTCTTTACATTATCATGTAGGCCGATGCCAGTATCTGATGCTGATTTAGATAATTTTTATAGTTTGGAGTTGTTTTAAACTCTAACTAGTACCGAAAAAAGTCTGCCAAAAACTGAAGGGGGCTAGGTAAACACGTGTTGCTCACACTGACATTGTCTTACTAGTTCTACAATTGTCACACTTCAATATTGAGCAGCACACAACTGCAAACGAGATGACAAAATTTCATCAAATTAACGACTGAGGGGAATGTACGAGTAAGTGCTAAAGAGGAAACAGTAAGTATAACGGTTTAAATTTTTTTTCTAAGGATGCCGCTAAACATCTACTTAGTGCATTCCACTTGCATCAAAAAAAAAAAAAAAAAATTTAAAAAAATTCAACATTCTTTATTAACTGATTTTTATAAAACATAGGTGTTTGGCAAGCTACTTCTTGGAGTTTACTATATAATTGAATGATAAACTCTTTAAGTTTCACATCAGTAACTATTGCTATTGTTAGTTGTAATGAACACAAACTTTCTGATCAGATTGTTACAAACACACACGCGTGTACACTTTTACAAGGTCAAAATGCGAGGCACTAATAAGCTTCAGGATAGAGCAGGATTTATTGTAATGAGATTCCAAGTACTAGTTCCTAGCCACGCCCACATTGTCCAAACTGGCCAAGGTCCGGGACCAATCCACAGATTATAGTGATTTAATACAGTTCGACCACGACGTCTCAATTTAATAATGTAATATCCTGTTGGTACACTTCCTATTTTATGATCTGTGTCAACAATTTGATTCGGTTGCGATTGAGGATCCTGTTGGTAAGGGCACATTGCGTCAAATATATTTTGCTAGTAGCGAATATTAAAGTAGTTATTTTGAACTTGTTCAGAATATATGAATACTTTAAAGGTTAACTTAACATTATCAGCCATAGTTAAAATACTAAGTAAATACACTGATTTATAACTAGGCGAGGTAAATAACACTTAAATATTATAGGTAATGACAACTTCTTAGGACATGTTACACAACTACTTGTATTACTCTTCTATCGAAACTATAGAATCTTGTTTCTAACTATTAAACTATGTGAAACTAATAGTCAAAACAGCGTGCCTGTCACAAAACAGGCAAGAAAATTCAAAATTCGTTATTTCGTTATATGACATTAAAGTTATATGACAACACTGAATGTAGAAGTGAATTTTAAAAAAACATGACGCAACATTGTTTTATTTTCCTAATCATTTTGTAGTTTTTAGTGTTAATCTATACTTAATATTATAATGAGGAAAGATTTGATTGTTTGTTTGTTTGTTTGCATTGAATAGGCTCCGAAACTACTAAACCGATTTGAAAATTATTTCACTGTTGGGAAGCTACACTATCCCCGGTGACATAGGCTATATATCTATACCCGTGCGAAGCCGGGGCGGGCCGCTAGTGTGTAATAATAATAATGGCGGATTACTAGGTATTTATTAAGTGTTTGTGAAAGTGTGAGTTCAAGTGCTGACAAATGATAAATAATGATGTGAAACGTGTCTTTTCGCGTTGTTTCACACAGCAATATTAATAATAATTGATAATTAATATTAATATTTTATTTATCAATATTTTTTATAACATGTTATGTATTTATAGGCAAACTAGCGACCCGCCCGCCCAGCTTCACACGGGAGTAATTTACGTGCGAAACCTTTTTTGAAAATGTATCTAACTGATGGTGAAAACCGCATCAAAATCCGTTGGGTCATGCGTGGTTTAGGAGGAGTTAGCGGCCATACAGACATACAGACAGACAAACAGACGCGGAAAGTGACTTCAATTTATACTATGATGATGATGATGAAGAAGAATAAGAGAAGGTAGAGATAGAGATGAGATAATGTAAAAAAAACTTAGATTTAAGAATGAAAATAAATATATGTACAATAATTGTATTTTGTACTCAACAGGGCCTCTTAGTGTTGGTTTCGGCTCCACACTAATGCTTCTCAAATGTCCGGGCTAGATCCGTGATACAATATTGAGTTTAGTTTGTTTCAGTTCGATTAGTCAGCAGTGGTTGAAGTGTGCACACGACCGGAGACTATTGATAGTCACTGTCTTTATTGTTTCGACTTGAATTATTGTGTCCCAAAATAGCATTGCATGGTTTATTGCCTTTGCTATGAATCAACCAATTTAATCTGGCAAACGTCGCCGACACGGCTGATATTTGATAAGATTTGACTGCTTAAAACCTGCGTTACTAAACTATTGGACTTTGATAAAGCATTTAATGCGTTTTCCTAGCTTTATTAAGCTCTTCAAACGTAGCTTACCTTCAGCTTTTATCGGCAGTGGATTATTTTGCAGATAGTTGCGATTATCTCTGCGGAAGCAGGCAACGAGTTCGCTTAGATATGATTTTCTCTACATGGTGACGTGAACTAGTTGGTGTTCCTCAGGGTGGCATTTCATCTCCTATTCTCTTTGCTTTTTTTCACCAACTCTATTTCTCACAACATTTCTTCTTGTTACCAGTACCACCCGTAGACGATTTTCAGCTGTACTAGCAAATATAGTGCTATCAACACTGGTTCATCAACACAAACTCTTTACAAATTATAGTTTGCATTTTGGAATGGTTTGAAGCTTTTGGCTTGAAATAATCCTACTAAAATTCCGTTTTTTTTTAATCCTCACCTTTGTACACTTCACCTGGCAAGGACATGAGATACGTTTCCATTTGTACGACCCTGTATGCTACTTTGTATGCATGTGTACCTACCATGTTCTGACAAATAAATGATTTGATTTGACTATAATGGCGTTCTCGTCTGATATTCAGAATAGAAAGGAAACAAACCCAAAAGGAAACCGGGTGAACAATTATTCCTAAATAATTATGATAAAGACTATAACTTTGGCATAGGTGATAATGGATTGTTGTACGAGTTGGGTTCCGCAGCTACTGCAGGAATTTGTAGGGAAGTTCCGCGTCTGGCAATATGACTTGCGAAAAAGACGTAAAAATAGATATGAACAAACAGGCATCGACATAATTATTCTATAGTTACAATATAAGGTGTTGACATTTGATTGCATTCAATAATAACATTGATAAATAAAATTGTGATGTTTTCATCTTCAACAATATTTATTTACTGACTTCAATAAGGCTATCATTTGTATCATTTTTATTGCATTTTTACAGATTTATGATTTTATTTTTCAGTTCAGTTAAAGAGTTCCATGACAACGAGCGCTTATCTAGTGCATTTGGTTTTATGATTCGGATATTATACTATCGCAAGGAAGATAAATTTTATCATCACCTAATCCGAATTTCCTGTGGTTATTTATTGTGTTAATTATTGTTGAAAATTAAATTATTTGAAACAATGTGTGCCCTATGGTTACACCCGCGTGTACAATCTTACAGTACAGTTCCACCGGATCACTCTCAGGCCAAAACACGAACTGGGGGCGTACCATAATCTCAAAAGCATCCATTTCAATCTTACATTGAGATTTGTCTCGCTCGTCGATTTTTCGTGCCCACTCTGGCAGTCCGATAGAAAAATGGGCAGGAGGGAATTAGATCATGTAGAGCTGAGGCACCTCTCCGAAACGTATCCGATAAAAAAACCGATAGATTAGTAACTGGGTAGGTTGTGGTAGCCCCACAGAACAGATCAGCATAAGCATAGAGTTTAAGCAAAAAAAAACGCAAGTTGCAGGTAGCATACAATTAATCGTATTTTTAGGGGTATTAAATAGATACCCCATATCATACCATATTTTATACAAAATGGAAGAGAATATATGGCAGTCGTCAGTTATCAGTAATAGGTACATGAGGGCAGAGGTGCTGGCAACCTTCTGGCAACAGCAAACAATGATTGTTATCTTAATCATCCCACAAGTAAACACATCGATAAAAGTAATACGACATGGATTCGATTAATCAATCGGAAACCTTCCTCGCTTGATCAGTCAACTTCATCAGACACACTTTAAATAGGTTACCGTTAGAGACATTTATGACATAGCAACAGTACTATAGCAACAGTGTTTCATATGACACGTTGAAACATGGATCCTGGTAGGCTTGGGTAAAAAATATCAATATATCAATACATACTTTTCGATATTATATATCGATACTAATTGTTAATATCGATACTATATTTATTGATACAGATCCCAGTTGTTTATTAGAAAACGTCATAAAACAAAGTAGCACAACGATTGTTAATATGTTGGAGATCTCAGAAGGTCTAAAAATTCTGTCAGGGCTGGCACGAAGTATGTAGTACGTACGTACCTATATTTCTGTACATATTACATATTTCTGTGATACGAACCACATAATTATTACGAACATGTTATATTGTTATAGTATTGGATAGATCGATCAGTCCGAATAGAAAAGCCGTAAGAGTGTCAGTGTCACTGTCACGGCTACTCGGCCCGCGAGCGACCTCCTTACCGCAACCGATTAAAATACGAAATTCGTTTTGTTTTTCCTTGTCGATTTGAAATCAGTCACGGTTTGAGGTCGAATGCGCAATCAAAGCGAATCGTATCTGCCGTGGCGCGGCCGGCGCGCGGCGCGATGCTCTCTTGATTCTAACAAGAATAACTTTTTAGTCGAGAAATCAGCTGTTTGCAAGGTCGCCTGTTGCGTGCCGCAGTTGTTTTACGAGATACGTATACGCCACTACGTGTGAAAACCGAACAATAGCTTGTTTCTTTGTTGATTCAACTACTTCAAATAAAAATTTTGAATGCTTGACATAATTAATATAAAATTAAAAACGTATTGTGATTCGAATGCGTAATCCACTTAAAAAATTTTTTGGTTCGATGATCGTTTGTTGTTTGGAAAGTCTACAAAAGTCAGTTACGTTTTTAGTGACATTTAACGGAAATATTATGTTTTTCTTCACGCAGATTTCTCTTGTGCAACTTCCAGCAATTTTTCGGGATACCTATGTAAGAATTAGGCTATGTTAACCTATAATAATAGGTTTTAAGCCACCTCCATCAAAATTTCATGCAAATCCGTAAAACATCGGATATAAGTAGGAACAAACCTTCATACAATTTTTTTTTTATTTTTTTTATTTTGGATCTTCATACTTCTGGCCTTTCCGTGAAGGAAAACATCGTGAGGAAACCTGCATACGTACGGAGAAGGAATTCAATGGCGTATGTGACTACACCAACCCGCAATGGGCCAGCGTGGTGGATATGGCCCAATCACCCTTTCGGGGGTAGGCTAAAGGTCCAGCAGTGGACTGTTAAAAGGCTGATTATGATGATGATGAAACCTTCATAAGTATATTATACTTGCATACAAACACTTTCACATCCTTCTAATATTATAAATGCGTATTATATAAGTGTGTTTGTTGGTTTGGCTGTTTGTTTGTCCTAATTTCACGCAATAATAATAAATAAAACAATAAATGTGGTGAATATTTGCATAGATGTAGTTGGAGGTTCGGTGAGTCATATAGGAATTCATCATGAAAAAAAGGTTCCTGAAGAAATCTATGCAGGTAAAACCGTGGGCGCTTCTAGTTCGTAACTAGTGTGATTATGTAGTTATCGACTCATGTAGGTGCAATATAATTTCGCGTGATATGAACGTGAAAACGCGAGTGAAATACTCCTGCATTTGTCGCTGAATGTTCCGGGGTGGGCCAACGCTTACATTGTTATACTAACTTCTTGTACAGTTTTTGCTTCGATCGGTTAGTTTCCTTTTTTTCTTCAGTTATTGGCTTTTATAAGTATATCTATAGGTACTAGTTGCGCCTCGCATTTTTACTTCGTTGGACAATCCTACAAGAACCATTTTTTTTCCGGGTTACAATGTAGCCTCCGGCTCTTATAAAAACTCGATTATGGTGGAAAATTCCAATTTAAAAAAACCTGTTTTTTGTCCTTGTTATTGATACATAGCTTCACATCATGAACTGAAAAGCATTTACTCCTAAACCAAATCGTACTTCCAATATTATGATCAGCTTAGAGCGATGAACAAATATTTCCAACTATAAGCTGATGTTCACCAATAGGTGAAGTAATTACGCATTAGTGATGAACACTTAACAGATTATATCGCGTGTATTTTACATTATTTTAATTCCGCCTAATTTTAATTCTATCTGTGACATTTTCCTGACATTTTGAACACTGCAGTATTCAAAATGTCAGGAATTAAAATCATGTAAATACATGCGATATAATCAAAGCACGCGATAAAATCCATCGCAAATACCTAAGAAGTCATTACGTTTAAGTGTACCTAGTAACAATAATAAACCTTATTTCCAATGTAATAGGAACGTCGACAATGTAAAACTTTCCCCAAGTTAGAACCGCTGTCAAGGCATTTTTGTAAGAAATTTGTTGTACCTAGTTGCACCCATATAAACGAAACGTCAGTCATTCAAAATCAGCTAGCAACTGTGATGCGGACAAAGAACTTTGAGACCTAAACTAAAAAGGTAAGGTCCAAGTTCTTTAGATGCGGAATTCGACGCGTTGACATAAATAAGAATATTCAATCAAGGTTCTGTCATAATGCCTGGTAACAGATTTTCCTTCTCATTTCCGTTCTATTTACTTCTCTTTTCTGTGATTCAGCATAATATGACCATTGCATTGCAATCACTAACGCTACTCTTTTAATCTAGTTCCATTATGACCACTATTTCCTTAAACTGTTTACCTCGCTTTGACGACAAAATACCTCTGCTTTTATTGTATAAATGAATGTGTAGTACGTCATTCACGAAACAAAAAGGTGACAATTACGCGAGTCTTATGTACTAACACACAAAATAATATGGTATAGAGAATAACAATGGAGCGGTAGCATTGAACAGGTGGTACGGAAGGAGAGGTGAGTGTAGATCGGCTTATGCATTCAAAGGAGAATTGGCAAATATAAATGAACGATAGCCTACCTACTCCATAACTCCATATCAACATGTGTGAAAATTAAGAGCTAATATATAGCTGATAATACTACGCGTGATGAAGTGACTACGCATAGCGTTTTTGGTAAAATAGGTAACGTCAATAAATTCATAAATTTTAAACTGAAGTGTTTTTGTTTTTTTTCCTGTACTGTGACCTTCATTCGCAATAAACTAACACACAGGGCCCTGATTCTGTAACTACAAACACGCACGTAACGCGCCGTGTTAAGTTTACATCTACAAGTTGGTCTTTATTCCTAGGGAATAGAGTCCATATTTTAAGAGGTTAACTTAACGCGGCGCGTTAGGTGCGTGTTAATGCTACGGAATCTGGGGGCTTAGTCTCAGATTTGATAGTTTACGAAAACTTTTTTCGTTTAAGTATTGTTCCATACATTTTAGTAAAGTGCTTCAAGCGGAAACGTGGAGGAACTAAAATCGGCGGTATAGATTGCTTCACTCTAATACGAAAAAGTTTTCGAATACCTTTCAGCCCAGCAATGTATGGAACAAAACGTAATCGAAAAAAGTTTTCGAAAACTATCAAATCTGGGACTAAGCCCCCAGGGTCCAGTTTCTGAAAGCCTGTTTAATTTAATCTATTGTCAAAACTCATGTCAAGTGATTTGATTGGCTGTTGTTTTTCCGTTCAACCAATCACGTCAGTCGACATGAAATTTAACATCGGGTCAGTTAATTTTCAAGCCTTTCAGAAACCAAAATGTTGAATCAAGTGGCCAGACACATGAAATTCACCAACATGCGCCAGGCCAGCATGGTGGATGATGATGATGATATACCTATATAAATAACTCCAGTTTTAAGAACTTTCTCGCAAAAAATTGTCTAATAGTCGTCTCATAAAAAACTCCCTAGAGAAATCAGTGAGGTGTAATAATAGAGACGTTTTAGGCGAACAACACGGCTTTAAAAACGAACTAAACGCAGCATATACCATAACATAGAATAGCTTACATACGCATGTAGAGGTATTGTAGGTATATGTGCATTTTGTGAAATAAGGGAAAGAATATGAAAGACTTTTTAAGCTATATCTGTAGTTAGAAAGAGACAAAAACACAAATTTGCTGTGGACACTCTGAGTGCGTGGCTGAGCGACGGCTGAACGAAGTCGGGCAGCCAGCCTTGCATTCGTCTAGCTAATCAATATGGTGGCGGCCACAACCTATCTACAGAAAAAAAATCTTATAGAGAGAAATTACATAATTATCATGTCATTTTAAAGGTAGAAGAATTCCATCTAAGATATGAACACCTTATAGGTACTTCACTATAGCCTCAGCTTAACGTCGGGAGACATTGTGCAAACACCGCAATACCATTTCACGAAGTCTAACGTAATCAGCACAGCTGTTGAAATATTTATGTTAAAAAATGTATGAATATGTATGTTAAATCGAGCGGAGATCGTGTTCGCTTCACGCTCGACGCAACCGAATCGAATAGCTATTAGAAACCATAGACATTCTTGAGGAGCTATAGAGACGGCATGCGGCGTCCGCAGACGGATCATTGAATCATCGCCAGACCATAATCACCACAAGTATTATTTTTTTGTTTGGAAAAAAAAAAAAAAAAAAAAAAAAAAAACATGTTGCGTTCGTAGATGTAGCACATTTGCCCAGTAACCTACTTGAACACTTCAAGATTGAAATGCTGCGGAAACACAGACAGGGGCAAGGCGTTCAATTGTTTCGCTGTTCTAATTAAGAAAGAGGAGTCAAAACGCATGGTGCGAATAAATGGCATTTCAACCAAGTAAGGGCCTTGCCGTTCGTCTGGACGTCCGGTAAAGAAAAGGTGATGGGGCCTGGGGAACAAGTTCGTGAAGTTCCGTACCACACTCTCCGTGGAAAATCCTACAAAAATAATTATTAACAAGATAATTGAGCGTGTGATGTGATTGTGCCTAAAGAATATGAGATTGAGCAGGAAGAAATTTTTTGAAAATGTAAAATGAAAATTTCACTGAGCCACTGTATAATAGTAAAAACTGAACATATGGTACTTTTTTTATTCGTTCTGCTTAGATATCACACCGGGGCCTTACGGAGTCCAACTGCTATTACAGGCACCTAATCCGCTCAGTTGGAAAATTACGCGACCGCAAACCTTATCGCGCCCAGATACGGTTTGCGGTCGCGTGATTTTCCAACTGAGCGGATGAGGTGCGTGTAATAGCAGTTGTCCGTAAGGCCCCAGTATATAATATTCGACTTTTAGAATAATTCAAATCGCGGCTGAAACAAAAGAAAATCAAATAATAAGACAGATAAATATAACTTACCTGAAGCTAACATTTATCGTTCATTAATTTAATTATGATAGCATTGAAATTTGTTATTCAAATTAAATACAAGTTAACAATGCTTTAAATCACTCTAATTCATTATAAGAATGACCTTTTAAAAAGCAATCCATTTTGCGACAAAAACTATACACGAATGACTTTTGTTGGGAATATAAAAGAGTATATTTAAATTTAGAAAGCCGGTCAGGCTGGCCAACATTTCGGGTTTGGATTAAAGTCAAATAAGTCATAGGTTTTGATTATTACTTTATATAATGAAAATTGATACAAGTTGTCAAGAATTATAAACTAGAAAGAAGTGACTATGGACGTAATACGTTTTACTTTGGGACAACTATTTGGGTATTTGACGAAAGCAAGTGATTTGTCATTCTCAGTTTTTTTTATCGCGGATACGTCCGCGTTTTTCCACCAACTCGCCTGATAGGAAGCTACGATGTCGAAGATGAAGCACGATGACTAACCTTGAAAAGGCCACAGCGAATATAACCTTCTTCTCTCTTCTTATATATAAAAATCAATTGCTGTTCGTTAGTCTAAAACTCAAAAAGCCGTTTTTGAGTTTTAGCGAGACGTTTGGCGTTTCCGAGTAACTATAACATGGGGTTTTTCAAAAGGTCAAAAGGGTTGAGTATTTATTTTAGATATGTATCTGAAGTACTTTCCAAGTAAAATCAAAAAAATTAGCAAAAAGGCACCATTTTCAAAACATTAAAGTATCGAGTAAATATCTTGCTATTATGTTTCTGTCTTAATGGCGGAAAGAAAATGAATTGAAAATTCACATATATCAATTATTACGATGATCGGATATTTGGTTTAGTTAGAATATCATGGCAAATTAGCATAAAATTTCGGCTGCCCCCTCTTAATAAAGTCTTTAAGGGTCAGCAACGTATCTGTGATGCCCCTGCTGTTGCAGGTATCCCTAGGCGATGGGATCGCTTACCATCAGGCGGCACGTCAGCTTGTTTAAAAACCGAATGAACGGCAATTGATTTTTATATATATTACGAAGAAGATTAAAAACCCAGTTCGATAGCCTATTGAGACGAACTATTTTACTACAGACTTATAAATAAGTAAAAACAACGCAAACTACAATCGAGTGTATTTCCTTATTGACCGACAAGAGCGTGCGATTCTTTGTTTAGGCCAGCATCAAACCAGTTGCAAGCTCAAGAGCTTATCCCAGTCTAGTCGGCCTTGAACTGTACGGCGTGATCGTGATCAAATGTTACAATTCTAAATCGACCGTAAAAATTCAAATTATGTAACAAATTATCTCGGAAATCCGGCACTGGAGCGGCGGGACCGCACTCCGTCCGCAGCGCATTGTGACGCTGATTGCTTGATGGATGCTTTCGGTTTCGACATGGTTCCGATTAGCATGCCATGCGCGACCGTTGCTACAATACCTATTCATATTTCAGAACGGTTTATAAGTTACTATGCTGAAATAATATTAACACAACGTACCATATCAAATTCTTTGAGCGATAAAATCCGAAATGAGGGTATTCGCCGACGAATCGCAGTCACCGACATTTGCAAGTTGAAGTGGCAATGGACATGCCACAACGCTCGAAGAAGAGATAATCGATGGGGAAGAAAGATGGAGACCACGAGCCGGAAGACGCAGCGCAGGTAGGTAGGCTTTATGGTTTAAGATTTTATTTTCTCAAAGAATAACAATAATTCACTTTCCAACGTGAAAGTCACGGGCATCCAGTGGATGCAGATGGCAGGATGTCACTGTGATGTCGCTCAGTGTGCCGTTCTAAGGGGGACCCTCATCTTGTTATGCGTCACCGGGTAAAAAGATGTTTTTTTTTTAAGTTTGGGACTGTATATGTTTGTATGAAATAATCTCTGAAACTATGAACACATTATAAATATTATTTTACTGACATAAAACTACGCTATCCCTGTGGGACATAATATAAAGTAAGTAAATTGTGTTCAAACGCAAGCGAAGTAGCGAACTAAAACAAGTTTTGTATAAAAATAGATTTGTTTATAATTTTTTTTTCTTTTTTGGAAACATTATTTTTTACTGGGCAAGTGCCTTTATTAACTAAACAAAATACAAGCTAAAACTAACACTACAAATACAGTTAGACTGCCCATAGACCGTTGGAGGTCTAAAGACAATCTTAAACATTGTTTTAAATTATATTATTGGAATAGTTTTGTGTTGAAAAGGTCTCACTAAGATTTTAGAAGAGAGAGAGAGAGAGAGAGGGGCAGAGAGAGAGAGGCAGAGAGATAGAGAGAGAGAGGTAGAGAGAGAGCTAGAGAGGAAAAAAGATTAACCAGAGAAAAAAAAGAACTTATAGCTATAAAGATTAGGAGACACAGCGGTCGAAAGCCAAGCCCAATGGCATCAAAATAAAAATCTGACAGAGATACATAAAATCTGTGTAATGTGACTAGTGGCATTTTAAACTTGCCGATGCAAAAAGAGAGCGACGCGAGCTACAATAAAATTCTCAGTGTATTATGGAGCTGCGTTCCTTTGCACGTAGCAATCTAGACAATCGGAGTACGTACTTTCGATTTCGTGAGGCCACTAATTAGCATGGCCTCGGCATACGTGCTGTGCGTAATACGGAACGGAACTAGCTCGCAGCGACTTAGTGGTACCTTACTGTTTTATCTTGGAGTAACCATATCATATGTCGTCGGGATTCAGACTCTAACACCGTGCAATTAAGGTACCATTTGCATGGAAAACAATAATATGGTATCGAACAAAGTTGGGTTTGTCGCGTCGTCATAGCGGGATACCGACGACGCGACGCCGCGTATATGTTACGCGAACTCACGAAGGAATCCATTTTCACTTTCTTTTAAATTATTTGACCATCGTTCGAAATTCGAATCGGCTGATTAATATGACAAACGGCCAGTCGCTTGCGTCACAAAGTATCGAACAACGAAATCGATACTAAATCGAATTTCGATTTAATTAACAGGCGCGCGCGCTGGTCTTTACCATAATATGTTAATCAGAGACCTATGGAGAGAATAATTTGACCTTAACAACGAATACTTGACATTAACAGAAACACTTGTTTGTTAGTTTAATATTTATTGCAACTACACAGCAGAGCAAAAAAAGAACCGATTTGATGATAGCTGCAACGTTATTGGAAGAAATCTGAATGAAAAACATTTTCTACGTGTTACAATCTTTAAACAAACAAGTAAAAGAGTACAGAATTGACGAGTTTCGTTTAGCTTTGTCGCAAACTATTTGTTTTGTGGCTTTATACACTGAAGCTGACAGAGCTAAAGCAAACTTGCATGCTTCATCTTCGACCACATCGTCGCATATCAACAGGCGAGTTGGCGGTCAAACGCGGACATATTCCCGAAAAAAAAAACTTCTACGCCCCGTGCATACAAAATTTTCGTGGCCTTTGAATTAAATTAGATTAAAACATAGAATTAGAATAAACTTTCAGGCGCTAGCAATTGAATGGTATGCAATTTATGTATTACGAACATTGGTCGGTCGAAACTGATTAAATTGAGAAAACAAGTTCTTTTTATATCTTTGTTTGTCAAGTGCTATTAATAATTTATCAGTATCTTATAAAAATTAAATGCTATTCGTTGGTAAACGCATCATTTGAGAACAGCTGACCGATTTGGCAAAAAAATATTAAGTGTTCGTAAAAGTCCGGATAATGTTTTAAGGGAAATAAATATTGGGAAAGATATAAGTAAAAAAAAAACTCCTATTTCGAAGTCCGTTCAAAATGAAAGTGCTTTTTTTCTTTTGGATTTTTGTTAGACTATAACTCGAATATATTTATTTAAATTTGGACAGACGTCTGTCCGGTCGGCTAGTCTGGAATAAACATAATGAGTCCCTATTGTTTCTTGGTAGATTTATCAAAAACTAGCTGACCTGACAGACGTTGTCCTGTCTTAGAACTGTCAAACACGCAAAGTCAAAATTGTAAATCTTATTTTTTACACCTTGGGTTACATTATTGGACTTTCAGTAAGGATCCATATTTTTTAAAATATAATATAGCCTATGTTACCCGGGAATAGTGTAGCTTCCCAACAGTGAAAGAATTTAAACGCACATAACTTTTCCTAAAAACTAATTTAAATTCGATCGTTGTAATTGTCGGATTTAACATTAGCATTTTATATATGCATGACATATTATTATGCAGCTGTCAAGGCAAATAATTGCTTGAATCGAGTTTAGACATTCAGGGAATTGGACGAAAATGTGAATGGACATACAGAGAAGGTTGTAAATTTGAACCCATTTAATAGCGTGTTAATATTGTGTGAAATGTGACCTGAATGTTATAAATTGTCTACTGTTTTGCTGTGTATGGGTTATAAGTACCTGAAATAAATGAATTATTATTATTATTATAGCAGCCCGTGCTGTTTATCAAAAGCATTTAACATATTTCCTTTTTAATTCCCTTGTCATTTCCGTGAAAGTTAATTCTGCTCAATTCAGTTTTCGTTTATAAAGAGATGTCAGTTACCTCCTTTGAATAAATGATTCAATTTGCAGGTGTCATGGCCATCGCAGATAGTTACAAGATCTGACCGATTGCGTTAAACAATGGATACTTTTTAGAAAACTCAGTTTTTTAGCATCCACGCTGATTACATCAGAAACCATTGTGACAATTTCATGTTTTATTTATTTAGAACTGAAATTAACTAAAGCGATTTCCATTCATTGTCCATTGAATAAATTGATTACGAGATAAAAATTGAGCAGAGTATTATAGTTTTTAAGTGGTCACTCCAATGCTATTTCATTGTTTCAAGCCTGTTTAATGATCGATTCGTTTTGTCTGGGTTTTTCCAAGGCATTAAATGACAAATTAAAATACAAAATGTCACAGATCATGTTTTTTTACTTGGTGTTGTTATTAGTTTTATAATCAGTTCAAACAAATTTGTAATTTACGTATTTAATAACAAGAAGAGCTGTGTAATGACGGGAAGGGAAATGAGAAGCTGACATAGAATTTAAAACCTTAGGAAACTAGCCAAAAAAAGTTTGATTTTTCTTATAACTTCCACAACGAGCTTTAAAATTTGCTAATTATGTGACAATGTTTTTTTTATGTGATATATTTTTATATGTCAATTTTTTTTGCCTCTTGGCTTTGACGTTTTTCCTATTTAGCCAGTGTCATGAGCATCCATTAATTACGAGAGCTGTTTTTTAAATTGGATTTATATATTGATAGTTTAAGCTGACAATGGATGCCCGGCAAATAAAACAATATCTAGCCCGTATGTGTTAGAAACTGTCATATCGTTGCATAAGGGCGTTAAAACGCCTTGCCCTGGCGAGGTCTCGCGTCCAAGCGCATTATTTACGTCTATGGAGATGCGCGTGCGCATACTAACCGCGTCCTCCCTGTGAGGCAACTATTGGCACCTAGCGTAGTGAGGAGCCGGTAACTAATGATACGTGATAGATAGTTAAGGCTACAGATTCGTTTGGATTCCATTTGGCTCAAAGATAGACAATCTACTCGTGAATAGCAATTGAAACTATGATGAAAGAGTTCAGCGAATAATCGAGTTTTTAACCGATTTCATTTTACCGGTTAGCCCGTTGGTCTAGTTGGTAGTGACCCTGCCTTCTAAGCTTAGGGGCGTGGGTTCGATTCCCACCTAGGACAAACATTTGTGTGATGAACATTTGTGTTTGTTCTATATCTGGTTGTTAATATCTATTTAAGTATGTATTTAAAACTATATATGTATGTATATCAGTCTCTGGCAGCCATATCACAAGCTTTGCTTAGTTTGGGGTCAGATGACCGTGTGTGCAAAAATGTCCCGAATATTTATTTATTTTATTCATTTATCAGGAGTTGGCAAACTTAGTCTCGAGATTGGCTAAGTCTAGCCATGAAGTCCTTTTGGGTACCGAATCCAAAGAATATTATGCGAAAGGTTCTCTTCCCATGCCTCAGAGCCTCAGGGGCTGCCCAGTTGCTAAGTACAAAGTTCGTTCTATGAGAAAAAAATTAAGCATGATTTAAGATGTAACCACGTAAAGAGAACCTCAGCTTCACATGCCTCTTTACCCCGGGTCCTGCATCCTTTGCTATCAAGTGCCATGGGGCATACCTAAATCCGAGCCTGATTTTAATTATTGAGCTTAGTTCCACAGCTGTGCGGGAGACCCGAGCGGGTCGCCCGTACTACGGGAGACGGGATCTATGCGGCAGCAAGTTCCGTACGGAACAATCCGCGTCGCTGTGAAACGATGTTCTAGCGCCTAACGTATGACTCCGCTCTGGGTGCCGGTACGGGTGACCCGCACAGCTGTGAAACCAGCCTAACAAAGTGCAGTTAGTTGTATATATCATCAGGAGAAGTTAACAATTTTCTCACTATGTAATTATGATTGGGGTGTGCGTGTGGGTGTGTACAACATTGACACAGTTGTTGACAATCTGTCATATCAGCGACGTTTCTAGGGCTGAGATAAATGCAGATAAGAGAAGCGATCCGTCAAGTACATAATTGATGTTGTTTTTAACTCCTTTGTAGCTACTTTATGGTAATCGTCGCAACTTTATATTGCTCGGTATCACAGACTCGGTTTGGATATTACCACTGAAAAGAGTAGTAAACAATATTTTTTTCTGTGGATATTACGGTATCCGTCGGAGTCTAATTGAGGACCTCTTTTTAGAAGTTAGAAACATACCCCCTTATTAATAAACGTGGAGTAGCCTTGGAATAGTTACTCCGTCTTTTGTCTTTTTCGATCGAGTTCAGAATGTGAAAGAGAGAAGAAGACAAAACACGGCGTAACTATTCCAAGACTACTCCACGTTTATTAATAAGGGGGTATTAAAGTATATGTGAATTTCATAACTGTTTTTTTAAATAAAATAATAATCATTTATATCTCTGTCTTCTATAGTAAGAATTTATATTTTAGGATAACAGATATGATATAGAGAATTTTTATTTATTTAGATTAGGATATATTTCGAATATTACACAATTTGAATGAAAAAAACTAAGTTTTAAGTATCTATTGCCATATACAACAACCACCAACAACAATTACATTAGTACTCCATGACAAGTACTTATCACAATCAAATTTTCCGCTCCGGTAAAAAAATATCTCCCAGTGAGTATAAAATAGTATAGTAACTACACGATTAATATTCTTTTGTTTAAAATACGTAATCTAGGAATTATATCATAAGCGGTTCCTAAATGAATTTCTCATTATTTTGTCTTTAACATCATAACGGCGTTTTTCATTATTTTATCTTTAATACTTTAACACCTTATTAAAAAAATCTCCTGGTAAGTATAAATAAGTATAGCAACTACATGATTAATATTTAATTTTGTTTAAAATACGTAATCTAGAAATTGTATCATAATCGGTTCCTAAATGCATTTCTCATTAATTTGTGACACTTTACACCAAATTTTGGTATTATTATTGAAGCGGGGATTGTGGTAATCGTAAGACAATGAAGAAATACCTACTTGGGGAAAATCAATTTCACCTAATCACTATTCTTGAACGAATCGATTATAATTTAGATAAGTGATTATGAGAATAATCCATGCAAAAAGAATTAAGCAAAGCCTTACTAATAAAAAGGTAAATATAGCCCTAATATTTTATTTGTATTAAATCAAAACTTCTTTAGAAGTATTATACTAAATTTTACCGAAGATGTGTGGAGCTGTATATTTTTTTCATGAATTGAGGTGTCAACATAGGCCCTAAATGTTTTCATAAATTTATAATCTGTCAGGTCAAAAACTTGAACAGTAAAGACATCAACGTTAACTAAAAATGCTGTTAGTTACTGATCTTTAATTATATGAAACGATTAGCTGTTGCTCTCGACTTCATACGCGTACACTTTCATATTTGCCCCCCTTAATCTAGTCTTTTCCCAAAAAACTTAGTAAATACACCCCATAAGGAAACTACCTGCCAAATTTCAGCTTCGTAGGTCAAGTAAATTCCGAGCTTTCGTGATATATTATTATATTTTTTTAAATTGGTCTTGCTCTGAAATAAATAAATAAGTAAGTGAGTGCTGAGCATTTCGTTTTTATATACGAGTATTATAGAAGCAGATAGATAAGGCTAAGGAAATAAATAAAAAAAGGTATACTTATCCAGTTTTGTCGGGAGAAACTTGTATGAAAATTAGGCGTTAATTTCAGCCCAAGTTTCAAGTATTGTTCATGTTTTGTTCATTTTTATTCCTTGGAAAAAAAAACCCGGGGTCCTCAAAGTTCCGCAGGATTCTCGCCTGTCTTTTAACTAGGTTGCATAAGTATTATAATCGACCCGTAAATATATATTATAGCGAAACTTTATGAAATCAGGAAATGAGCAAGGACAACCTGTAATAAAATGAAATTTTTATCAATGTTATAGTTTTTATCTTTATTAAAATATAAGACTTTCCTTTGTGATAATGATATGATAAGGTATGAGTACTTTAGCAAATTGAATAAGGCGAGGAAACGGCAGTGTTCTGAACGTTTCCAAACATCCGGAGGAAATGGGTTTTCAGAGTGCAAAATATACGTCACTTTTAAAGATTTTTCGCGTCCGTTTTATTAGAAACTGTTTACCTAAAACTGGGAATTGTTTTAAGAACATATTTTTACACAAGCTAGTGCCTTTATTAACTAAACAAAATAACACTAACGCTGCAAAAGCGGTTAGACTACCCATAGACCGTTGAAGTTCTAAAGACAATCTAAATGTTCAAGCCCACTACCAGTTGGCAGCGTACCCAGCTTGCTGACGGCATTATAATAATATACATTATTTTATTTTTATTTTATTTATTAAGGTTATATACTAAATTAAGTGTGTTGACAATTGTGAACTAAATAAACCATATCCCAAGAATTGTACACATACATGTTGATTGTTTATACACAGTTAAAGTATTTGTTTGACAACTGTATAAAAAAATTTAAAAAAATACGAATGATATCGGCTACCATAAGTAGCCAGCAAAATAATGTGATCTGAGTTAACGGTTTTAGTTTTGCATTTTTTGTTAAAATCTTATTGTAGCTTGTCAGAGCACAAAAAATCGTTTAATAAAATGTCATAAATTTAATGAGAAAATAAATTAAAATTGTATTTTGTATTTTTACATTTTCCTTTGAAATTTATTTAGACAAGTTTAAAAGTGTTTTTCCTCGAAACCAGTTTATCGTTGGTATTTGGGATGCGTTCTCTAGGTTGCCTTGTGCGGGTATTGTCACCAGTGCTAATGCAGGGTTGTCAACATTATATACATTTTCCGTCGGTTACAGCAAGATAGCGAGTTTCACAAGTAAAGTGCGCGAGATAAGATAAAAGTTGACAATGCCGAGCTAAAAACCACCATGTCAAGGCTCCGCAATTATCGACTTTAGTGCAAACAAGTTTTAGCATTGGTGCTATTTTGCAGTTTTTAATTGAAGATGACTTAAAACGTTATGCGTTTGTTTTGTAGACAATTTACACAGAAAAACTAATTTACACACATACAACATAAATTTTTGGGTTTTAATTATATGTAACCAAATTATTATTTAGTAGTAGCGGGGAAACCCTATTCTACAGGAATCGTTAATTTTTTGGAATAAAATGTAGCCTATGCTTTATCAAGGTTATAAGATAAGTTACGTCCATACAAAATTTCATCCAAATCTGTTCAGCCGTTACGCATGGAATGTCACATACAAACTTTCACATTAATAATATAAGTGAGGTTAATTAAAAAAAATATTTGGTATGTAACTTTGGTAGACAAAAAAGTAGACAATTATTTTTAAAAAACCTTTATATACTTAATGCAAACCTATTATTTAAAAAAGTTAACTACAAAAATTCAAATGATTCTGTTATATGTGTCTATTTGGTTGCAGACAACAAAACTAAAATTGAAAATAAAAGGGCGAGCGCACACGAGGCCGCGTTAGCCGAGCGACATTGAGCGATTTCAAAACGCATCGTGCGACCCATATATTCGGAGCCTGTGCGCATCCGCAACAAACCGCTTCACTTGTTAATATCAAGGATCGGAGACTCACGAGTCACGACTCCGCGACGTCTCATTTGGGGCTATAAATATAATTGGATGCAATGATTGACGCTATTGACTGACGGTGTGCACGCTGCCTTATTGTTTCGACGAAAGAGATCTAGATGTTAATCGGCCTTTTGTGTGTTCAATCGAAGAAGGTTTGATAATGAAGGTCGGTTTAAATATTTCCGCTTTACACGGCTTGAAATAATAACATTTTGTGTAAACATACCTGAATTTAACGTGGCTGTTTCATTTTCACACTATGGCGTCGATTCTGTCATACCACTCACTAAACTAAAGCAATCTGACAGGACTAAAATTATCTGCCTCTCTTTTAATTTTAATATGTGAGAGAAGGATGGCAACAATTTTAGTGCTGTCAAATTTATTTTAGTTTAGAGTGCATCAGAATCTAAACTAAACCAATCTGAAAGGACTAAAATTATCTGCCTCTCTTTTCATTTTAATATGTGAGAGAAGGATGGCAACAATTTTAGTGCTGTCAAATTTATTTTAGTTTAGAATGCATCAGAATCTAAACTAAACTAATCTGAAAGGACTAAAATTATCTGCCTCTCTTTTCATTTTAATTATGTGAGAGAAGGATGGCAACAATTTTAGTGAATCGACGCCAATGACACCTGCCAACCTTGAAAATTATTAACTTGTTTTATTTTATAGTCCTACAGATTTCAATAATTAACTTAAAGAAATTGTGAAAGAACCTTTTATATATATTTTTATATTCTACATGGAAAACAAACAGGATAAATGGTTACACAAAATTAAATTTTAAATATATCACTAATACAAACTTAAATAGTGAAACAAAACGTTGCAACACCAACTTGGGACTGGATAGATAGGAGTTTTGGCGCCAACGTGGAAAAAAAACGTGTCGGCTCGTTGGATTATTTTCCTAAACTTGTGTATTTTCGAGTGTTAATGTGTACTAAATGGTGAAGTATTATTCATTAAGTGCTCGTAAACGTGCTCGAGTTTGGGCAAGTGATATAACGAGGTGAAACGTGTCTTTTCGTGTTGTTTTCAAAACTCCATAGGCGCCTCTTGTAAAGTCTCCACCGCTTTACAGGGGCATGAGTTTGACTTGACCGTGACTTACTTAGATTGACTGACTGTGACTTTGACTTACTTGTTTGCCGCTATTAAGACTATGTAAGCTGTTTAAGATTACGACTAAAGGACATTGAATCCAAAGACATGAAAATTTTAACAAAAAAAAAACTGGATAGATAATAGTCACAATAGTTATTGGTAAAGACCACAGGTAAAGACATATTCAAAATCTTAAATAAAACGGAATATATAACAGCCATATAAAAACTATATAAAATATCATAAAAATTCATCTTAGTTATATTTCCAGTTAACGGCATAATATTTATTTGTTGATCAAATAAAACAAAAAGGGTGTTTTTATTCAATTTTTGGTGGTAAAAAGTGCTGTAAAAATCAGGTGTAACATGTTTTTAGTAATGATTCAAACGATTTTATGAGTTTCAACCAATGACAGTTTTACTTACATCAATGGTTTCAACTATTGAATTCAAACATCATGTAGGTATAATAGTTTTGCCGTTTTTTTTTAGTATCTAGGACACAATTTATATCATTTTACCACTAGCAGCCGCACTCAGAGACGTTACTTAAGCTAAGGAATACTTAAAATTGCTCTGTCTCGTTTTCATGTGTGACAATTTCCGTCAACGAAAAGTTGACAGAGCAATTTTAAGAATTCTGTAGCTTAAGTAACGTCTCTGAGTGCAGCTGTTAATTGATTTTCTAAATCGATAACAACCTTCTGTTATTTATCAAAGGACATGAAGTTAATATACTTAGTACGTTTAAAACATTTTATTTAACAGTACTAACAACAACTATACTACACAAATAGTTTTACCTTCTAATGAATAAGTTTCTTAGCAATAAGGCCAGCATTTTGGGAACAGTTCCCACTGGTAGCGGTTTGATAGAATAATAGTTAGGTTTTAATTTTTTTTTTTTTTTTTTTTTTGTTTTTTATAATAGAGTAAAGTTAGAAATGTTAAGAGAGATGTTTTTATTCAAAGTTTTATCACAAATAGTATAGTTAAAAAAGTTGTGAATGCAGAATTTTGAAGATGACAGTAGATAAGTAAATGTTAAATTAGTGTTAAAAGAAAGCACTATTTGGCTTACGTGAAAAATTAGTCCGTAAATATTAGATTTCTATTTTTCAATGATCTATGCATTGAAAAATAGAAAGCTTTTATTCGGTGGTTAAATGGACAGATCAATTTATTGATTTGTTAACTATCTGACCGTTTGACTGCGAATTAAAAAATCGACCCAGTAGATTACTGTGGTGCATTATACATTATTTTATTTCTGCTGACTATAACAAAATATCGCGCAATAAATGGTTCCTTTTTTTAAGCAGTTGTTAAACTTTGCAACGACATGCTATCCGTAACTGCTTCTTGATCCGTGGAAAAGCTGAGATTTGATAGTTTATTTTACTGCAGATCCGAAACTAGCAAGTACAATCGCAGTACTTTGCTATACAAGTGTAAAACCTATTAAGTGGAAAATATATAGGTAGCCGTAGTTAGATTCACCGATCGTCGCACGCGCAGTACCCGTGTACGGATTGCACCGAATTGCATGCGCCAACGCAACCATCCATCGATTATTCACTATTCGATTACTTTGGTCTAAGAAATTTAGCATGCAAACACCATGAGCACCTTTGTTTAAAACTACCTACTTAATAACATGAACAAAATATGATGCTAACTAGAGGCTAACAAAATGTTGAATTGGATAAACCGTATCAGTTTCCTGCGATACAGGCCTAGCCTAGTGCAGGAATCGCAGTATACACAATTAGTATTTCTCTTTCATAGACATAAGCCAGTGTGTATTCCTATTTTATAAACAAATATGTAAGCCTATGTTTAAGCAAATAAAATATTTTTCATTTTTCATTTTCATTTTTAAACATTGGAGGCATTATATATATATATATATATATATATATATATAGGCATATATTTGCTGCTTTTTATTTGGATAATAATATTCTATATACAGGGTTATTTTATTTTTAATGTTCAAACATTTTCGGTGACCGGCAGGACTTGAACATGCATACAAATTACGATCAGACTGAAACCCTTCGTTGGCAGCTTCATACATCATACTTTTGTTTCATGCATTTTTATTTTGTTCATTTAACATTATTAAGAGCGTAGCCCTTGTCGGTGGAGTAACTTCCAGGCTTGACGGTCTTCTGCCAGCGTTTTCACCTCCCTGAACGACATGACATTTGTCTTCTCTTTTATTTGGTCTAAGAATACTCTTCTTGGTCTTCCCAGTCCTCTCTTTCCTTCTACCTTTTCTATGATGGTTTTCATCATTTTTCCATGCATTATATCAATTACGAAACTCAAAAACAGACCAAAATTTGGTTCAGTCATTTTTGAACCAGCTTTTTAAATAGATACGAATAGTTTTGCTAGTGCGTATATGTTGATTTGGCAATATTTATATAGCCAAGCAAAAGTATTGATATATTAATACTTTTATTCGAGCGCTTATTAATTTTGAGTCAGTTAATATATTGATAATAAATTTTTATTAGATATAGAACATAAAACTATTACTCCGATTGCTCCGTATGTCAACTATCACTGCCAAAATATTACTTATGGTAATTATTGTTTTTTTATCAAACCAAGTTCATTGATTCATTAATCACTATATGTGATAACACACTATCATACTTCAGTCTTTATAACGGCCATAAAAATATTATTAACAACAATTATAAAGAAAACAACTTTTGATCTGTTGTTTTCAATTCATGTTTTGCGGCACTCAATTTTATGATTTCCAACGAATAGTCAGGAATTACAAAGTTAAAATGCCTGTAACGTTGGTTTTTAAATAAATATACAATCTATTGCATGTACTTTATTTATCAAATTCTTGGCATTATTTCGAAGTAGCATCGCGCGGCGTCGAGTAAATAAGTTTTCTTTGTATATATTTTAACTAGCTAATTCCCGCGGTGCTACCCGCGATTTTCCAATTTTTCCGTATTTTATGGGAGTAATTTTTTTTTTCGTGAAAAGCGATCAAACACACAGACAGAGAGAGAGAGTTTCTTTCGTTTTTATAATATTAGTAAGGATTAATTAAAATGAATCAAAGCCAATGAGCCCGAGCATAAACGGGCACGTCAACAAGTACCCAAGAAGTAAAAGAATTCCCGCAAATGGCCAAGACAGATTTGTAGGTAGTTACTGTGAGTAGAAATACGAATTTCTTATTCAATGAATTCAGTTTATTCGACACTCCAGACATTCATTCACTGATTTTGGCCAGTTTCTGAATGTTACCAGCGGCGGGAGCCAACGCGAGTTCAATGAAATAAACGCTGCTAGTTCTTTTTATGGCTGGGAGTCGATGTGATCGATTCTGAATTGATATCAATTAGGCTCAATAAAAGAATGGACGTTGTTTGTACCACGCAAAACTGGCTCGTGTTGTCTTGTACAAATATCACGAGATAGTCGCACATGTCGTTTAGACGCAATACCGATCGTAATCAGTTACAACGACATTACGTCACCGTCACATCTCTGTGTCGGAACACTACCGAGTAATTACAACCGTGATTCATCTCCGAATAGGAATTTCACCAATTAATTTTCCAGAAAATTCGCTAATAATCCGTGACTTTCTTTATCGTCGCGATAGCGATAGCCGACATCGGCTAGTACGCTAATTCAATTCCAAAATGGCAGGCTCACTTTCAATCGTGGAGTTGCTGCTGTGTGAATGTTCTCACGTAGCGTGCCTATTCTAGATATAGCAATCATGTCACAAACGACTGATAAGGGCGACCGCTTCCGTTGACCGCGCGGCAGTTTTCATTTTCACCTCGCGACGTCGCGCAGCTCAGATCGACACGGGGGGGTTCCGGTAGGAATGCACGATCTGCATTTCGCGTGTCTATCTCGAAATGCGCTAAACGGCGCGTCGTAAATAGTAGCCGCGAGACTAGATCGCCGCGGCACCCACGCTTCGCTATTTTTTTTCGCTTATACGGAACTGGCGTATGGCGGAGCGTCACCGGCCATCACATGATTTTCTCTCGACTTACCTTCATATCGTCAAGCAGGTCACACGCGGAGATGAGGGACGCGGTGTCCGGAGTCTCTTTAATGACGCCCATGGTGCAGTCTTTTAGCTGGCGAGAAGTAACGAAGGCTCGAAGCCCGGGATTGATGCCACACGGAGGACCGATCGGGTCTTTGCGCGCGTGCTGGTCCCGTCGAAAATCGGCTTCTAGTGAATTTGAAATTCCTGAGTGACGCGTGAGTCGTTCTGTGTTGAGGAGCACTATACGCGAGACGAGCTCACGTGGTGACCGAGCCGCGCGGACTGCCGCGGCTGCAGCGCGCCTCCGCCAGTGAAAGGGTCTTGACGTCACGCAGATAACGCGGCCCGCGAAACTGACTTGTTGCTACATCTCGCGTCCCGCTCCGACACACCGCCGCGCACGTACACCCCTCCCACTTACTAATAACATGACACCTAGTTATTTGATTAAAAGTATTCATACCAGAATGCGAGCCGTTCACGTTGTTTTGTACTCAACAAGCTGCGCGATTTCAATAATTTGTACAAAAAGCATAATAAAGCGTGACCTTGATTAATTCGAAATTCGTACCGAAACCTTTTTAAAGTCACTTTGTGATTATTGTTTCGAGCCAGTTTATCTTTAGATTTTTGTGTATGAAACGGTAAAATTAATGGAGATAATTTTCAACGAGTAAAATGAGAAAATGTTAGCTCCCTTCGCTCATACGTCGTAGAGGGTCTACGAATGACGTAGACCGCGTGGAGGGGTAGGGGCCCGCTACGTGCGTAGGTTGGCGTAAGGAGCGTTGCTACGCGACTACCATTTTGAATGTAAATTGAGTTTGTTAAAAACTTTGTAAAAACATCCAGTTCGATCGAGTTATAGAATTTGCATTAATTATTCAATAGTAGCGAGAAATTAATCCGTTTATATAAAGCTGAGCACGATGTTGAAGAAATACAAAACTTGTTTTTAAATTGTTTAATTATAGATAATAGGATTTTACTTTGACAATAAAAAACAAATGCCATGGCAATTCAATGTAATGCTTTATGATAACATTTTCAATGACAATTTATCGCCGATATAATTATTTCATTTTTGTTTTGATGATTACTTCCGCAGACTCTAATTTTTATAAACTATAAATAAATAACATAAAATTAGAGGATGAAGTATAAAAACTACGCAAATATTAGTATTGTGTAACAAAAAAGTTAAAACTTTATTTTTAGAAACATTAAAATAAAGGCATTTTAACACGAGCGTTATTATAAAAATGTAATGAAAGGCCGCGCGTCGTGTGGCCGTGACCTTATCAGCTGCGCGGGCGCACGCAGTTACATTACAACACGCGCTAAACAGTAACGTCTACTTTTGTAACATTAGAGAATACACTAGTTACTGGAACACGTAAAAATGTGGAAATAAATACAATAAATAGGTATGAAAATTTATGAAAAAAAAAGTTTGTTACGTACTTACCTCCTCAACTGCATAAAAGATTTGGATGCAATTTAGTGTGGAGATAGCATATATCTAAGAATTATAATGTTTGGTGTAAACAAAAATACAAGTTAAGTACCCTCTAACATTTTTTGACGAAAAAAAAAACGAAAACTGGATTTTTGGCGTTCTGATTCTATCAAATAGAAATATCTATATAAAATTAAATTTTGTAATAAATAGATCCGTATTTTGTATTGAAAATTACAGCTTAATTTTTTTGAATAACTCAACATAATATTTATTCATTCCTATTTACAAAAAGTATGTATGGACCCGGGTATGTCCTAAAACTGCGACCAGAACCACCGGAGGATGGGCAGCAGCGTCCTATTAGTACACGGTGAACGTACTGCGATCCCCAAGCCGCCTGCCAAGCGTGGGGATTATGGCAACACCCCTCTCTACGAGGGAGGCCTTTGTTCAGCAGTGGACGTTTACAGGCTGATGATGATGATTTACAAAAAGTAGTTTTTTCGTAAAACTCTCGATGGGAAAATTTTAGAGACGATTTTGTTAAATTACTGAGATAAAATAATAATAAAATATTATGGTTCACTACTTTTATATTCGTCTAGATAATAATGGCTTTATTTTTTAGTTTTATGCCCGTAAATCATGATACCTTAAATTTAACGATGCATTTTGTAATACGGCTCTAAAACTATGACAAAACGCTTGCTCTTTCGTCACAGAGGACATATTTGCTTTCGTTATGTACAGCGTCCATACGAACTCCAGAAAAAATAACGAAATAGCTAAATACACAAGAAATCTAAACTAATGTGCCTATTATACAAAAACAGTTGGATTGCCCACAGACCGTTGACGGTATGGTTGGTGAATAAATAAAAAAACAAAAAAAAAACTAGATACAATCCAAATGGTCAAGCCAGCTATCTGTTGACAGCGTACCAAGCATAATAACACACTAAATGGCAAGCAAAGAAGCTTATTTTGAGAGGTGGTACTAATCGACACACTGTGCCAAAATTATGGTTAAAAAAGTGTTTATGCTTACGTTTGACCGCCACCTCGTCTGTTGTTAGCTTGAATGATTTTATATATACAATATACGGCCTAAACACTTAAGATACCAGGACAAACCTACTGTTTTTTTTGGTACGACATTAGTCTAATAAATATTGTAACACGTGTTTAATGCAATATAAAAAATCTCTACTGATTTTGAGTGAGAAACTCGCTTCTTTATTACATTGACAACAAATCAAATAGTCTATGAGGCAAGACTACTTTTTAATTCGACTTTAAAGCATAAAGCTTAATTAATATAGTACAATTTTGTCGATTTGTCGAACGATTGTCTACTTTGCAGAAAATGATTAATCCAAAAAATTGTAGAGGCAATTTTTGAAACAAGCGCACTACATTGCCCCAATATGGCTATACCCATGCCCAGAAGTAAAACAGAAAGAAGATATTCGGTCATTATTTTCTAAATTTTGTAGCCTTTTTCTTTTATTTATCATTTCATTTAAATTTAGGTTTAGTTGCCAAATCGCTAGTTACTGTCATAACGCATAATTTCATCAATCTAAGCTAATCTGTCGTCAAGTAAACTTTTCCAATACAATAAATCACGTATTCAAGACATTTCACAGTAGGAAGCACGTATTCGTAAATGTCCTACTGTCTTTATCTACTCTATAATAGGAACATTCATTCTCTTGTGTAACTTTTTAGTCCGGTATGTGCGTGAGACAACATTGTTTTTTAATATAAATAAAATTATATTTAAGTTTCGCAGTTTGTGTGAGTTTGAACAGGTGTTTTATTTTTGAAATATTACACTGATTATGTTTCGTTGGTAAAATAATTTGGTTTTTAATCTACTTCGGGAAAGAAGGTTTTAAGTTCGATCAGTTTTTATAGATATGTACGCCGATTACTTCAATATTTTGACAAACAATTTAAGTACGTGTTTCTTTTACTATTATTTATGTAGAAGACCATCCCACACCGTCCGATTTTTCCGCTTCTTTATTCCGCGGACCTGCAAGGTGTGAAATGTCCTTCCACAAAGGTCATCCCACCGAGCTTCAACATGAAACTTTACAAAAAGGGTGTCTACAACTACCTGTCCGGGCTGGCTATGTACCGTCAACACCGCTATAGTCACCGCGTTACCAACTGAGTCGTGTCTATACTAATATTATATAGAGGAAAGATTTGATTGTTTGTTTATTTGTTTGCATTGAATAGACTCCGAAACTACTAAACCGAGTTGAAAAATTCTTTCACTGTTGAGAAGCTACACTATCCCCGGGTAACATAGGCTATATTATATTTAAAAAAAAATAGGAACCCGTACTAAAACTCCAATAATGCGTGTTTGACAGTTCTAAGACACGACAACGTCTGTCAGGTCAGCTAGTAGTGAATATGATCGTAGCGCCTATATGATTGGGCATATAATATGTATGTGGTTTTATTTTTATTTTTTATTTTATGTTCTTCGATTCATCATCATCATCATTTCAGCCGTAGGACGGCCACTGCTGGACATAGGCCACCCCCATCGATCTCCAAAAGGGCCGGTTGGAAGCGGCCTGCATCCAGCGTTTCTCTGCGGTCTCTTTTCTCTGCGGTCTCTTTTATGTTCTTCGATTGGATGACCTATACAGGGCTCACTACAATTAGTAAACAAAACGAAGCCTCCATACGTGTCCATCTCACCTTTTCATTATAAACGCAGGCCAGGAACCACGCGGCAAATAGCGCAAGTGCCCTACTGTGCATCCGTATGGAAAATCCCAGACACTTTTTTGTTCTTATGGCTCGAATTTCTGGTTTTTACAAAAAAGACTGAGGCCAATAATATTTATAGAGCGTAGTCGATACAGTTATTAGGCCACAAAGAGAACTGAGAGGTTAACAAAGAGTTAATTAATCTATACTATAATATTTTAAAGAGGAAAGATTTGATTGTTTGTTTGTTTGCATTGAATAGGCTCCGAAACTACTGAACTGATTTGAAAAATTATTTCACTGTTGAGAATCTACACTGTCCCCGGGTGAGATAGGCTATAATCTATACCCGCGCGAAACTGGGGCGGACCGCTAGTAAAGAAATAAAATAAAAGAACTGCAAAACA
Organism: Agriopis aurantiaria; assembly: GCA_914767915.1. Taxonomy (NCBI): domain Eukaryota; kingdom Metazoa; phylum Arthropoda; class Insecta; order Lepidoptera; family Geometridae; genus Agriopis; species Agriopis aurantiaria. The sequence continues at coordinate 3,301,069 of OU611991.1, read as the reverse complement.
ACAATAATACAATGAAATAACGGAAAAATAACAACACACTGCAACACATACATAATGCAATGTGTGTTCAACTTTAAGACAAATAAACCAAAATTAATAAACAAAAAATTAAAACACACGTTCAATTAGGAATAGCTTGTAACCTTAACCTGGTGGACAGATTTTGATTTGACTAAGAACACCGTAAAGAAACTTGGTTTTAAGTAACAAAACATTCTACATTTATCGGTCCATCAGCTTTGGAGAAAAATAGTAACAGATTTACAAACTCACAACTTTTTTATACCCCAAACACTTGTAACTGTACTTACAGCAGAATATTAATTAGAGATTCAAGATAAAACATCTAAATGTTTAGATAGATATGAAACGTGGTCTCTCACTATGGGCCTCATAAGCAAGCTCAAAGTCGCACAACGAGCTATGAAGAGGGCTATGCTCGGGGTTTCTTTACGAGATCGAATCAGAAATGAGGAGATCCGTAAACGAACGAAAGATACCGACATAGCCTACCGGATTGGCAAGTTGAAGTGGCAGTGCACATAGCACGCAGAAGAGATGGCAGATGGAGCCAAAAAGTTCTCGAATGGAGACCACGGACCGGTAAGCGTAGCATAGGACCCACAAAATGGACAGGCGACCAAAAAGAGACCGTAAGAAAACGCTGGATGCAGGCCGCTTCCGGCCTTTTGGAGATCGATGGGGGAGGCCTATGTCCAGCAGTGGACGTCCTACGGCTGAAATGATGATGAGATAGATAAACTGTTTATTGTTTACACCACAAATAACATACACACGATAAAATCAGCTTATAAACTAGTGCAACAATCGGCGGTTTAAGTGTACAGTTCGGTCGCTGAGAGAATGAGTCTGACAGCTACAATAACATTGAAAACAAAAACATTTTTTCAAATATTATATTGGATTACGTTCAAAAAGCTAATAAAAATGAAAATAATTTATCTTCGTTCAGGATTTTTTAAATTTATTTAAATGTGGTCTACGATGGAGCACGTTTGCCTAGAAGAAACCAATTCACGATTTGAGCCCAGATTGTAACTATCGGGGAACATCCATTAAGGCAGCGCATTCCAGTTTCCGCAGACTAGCAGTTCGTACAATAAAAGTGGAATCAAAGCGCTTCGTACGGGTTTGCGGAATATCAACAATAAAGCAGTGGCGATTTTTCATGCCCACTCTGGCAGTCAGATAGAAAAATGGGTAGGAAGGGTAGGTCATGCAGATTCGATGCACACTCTCCGAAATATATCCGATAAAAAAACCGATAGACTAGCACATTTTTACAATGTATGGACAATTATTTCAGCGGCCGTACTTTAGTTATCGGAATATTGAAGTGTAGTTTGGAAACTGGTCGGCAGTGCAGAGCAGCCGTCCAAGGCCGCGGGTTTACGACCTTCACGGTCAGACCAATTAGATTTGGTCGGCCTTTGTCTCGGAAACTAGATTTCGTCGTCTGTCGGCACTTCTTTGTTAGCTTTGCTTCAATCTATCAAGAGAAAATGTTCGCAGCTTATTATTTCCTAATATTCAACCAATCTTACCGGATATTACTTTGGAATTTTGGCTTACGAGTTTTTGCTTTGAATGGAGATGGTGCCTGTCGGCTGTGTTGAGTAAATAATTGGTTACTGATACAATATTGACAAGACTCTTTCTTTAAAAATATTAAAAGCCAACGACGTTACTTTGGAAGATCATGTTTCGCAAATGGTAGGGCTTGATTAAAAAAAGTGTATATGAAAAGATCTATGTTACCCTTTTGTATGATACCCTTTGATTAGGATGTAATAAAAGAATAATTTAATAGGCATGTGTCCTCATGTTTAATTTATTACAAATAACCGGCTTAGCGAGGAATATAACTAAATACATTACACATACTGAAAAAATAATTTAAATTGGCTGATAAATCTCTGAGATATGAGCGTTTAAAGTTTTAGGTGGGGATAGGGAGGGGATGCTCTATCCCTTTCTCACAAAGCGTGTGTTAGTATAGCATTTGTATGGCGCTCTTGAGCCGTGACGTCACGGCTCAGTATAGTGCGCTCTCTGTCTAGCATGAAATTAAAATGCTTATATCTTATTTATTTTTCAACTAATTTTAATTTTGTATTCGTTGATGGGCTCTATTTGTGGTCGGCTTTTTTATGAGGTAATAAAAAATATTAGTCATCATGCCTATTCCAGGTTTACCAGTTATAGGATCTATTCGCCATCTTGTGAATATGCTGACGTCACCTATATACCCAGTATACCCAGTCTGCACGACCAAATAATTATTTATAACTAACTCCGTAACACGAGTTATTTATCCATTGTCATTTGCACGATACCATGAGAGACGTCTTCTACTACGACACGATAAAGAGACAATACCCAACCCGATTTTTTAAATTTCTTCAAAATAAGTTACTACAAACGCCTTAAAGTCACGATAATGTTTATCGTTATTTTTATATGTTTATTGGTCGAGACGATTGACCGGTTTCGGAGCCATTTTAGAGCTCCATCAGAAAATACGTACGTATCTTAAAATACGTTAAAAATACTTGACTGAGTTATTTTTGATACCAGGGTTACTCGCGCGTATGAGGTACTTAAGTTTGCGCGAGCGTAGTGATATGATAGCGATAGCAATTGATAGCTTTCGTGATAGCCCCGCTGATTTCATACCGATGTTTGTTTTATACAGACGCAAGCTCATTCTAAAAAGTGTAACATAATATTGGCCAACATGCAAAAAGATTGTGCAAATATTATCAGTAACATCCATATTTATAACGCACGATTGTTTACCTACCTTTAAGGTTTAATTTACTTTGCACAAAAAATTACATCTGCAACAATTTTCGTAATAGTAGTGGATTTGAGACACAGAAAATTAAACTAAACTGATACGTAAGAATAAGAATGAATAAGATTGGCAAACAATAACACCGTACTTATAAGATCGTACGTACTCGTGTGTACTTATAAGATGTTTATGTAAGGCATTTGATAGGTTTTTTATAGTGCCACCATCTGTCTGTCTGGATCTAGACTAGGTCAAGTTTCGGGCGTGTAGTTATATGGTTCATTTCATTCACAGAATGTGGGTTTATAAACGGTCACTTTTTGTTCTAGACGCTTTTGATAAGGCGATAACGCGGCGCATAATTTTCACACAGCTTTCTTAGCAAAACTTGAAAAATATACCTGGTTTGTTTTTTGGTTCTTTTATCCTATTATTTGCAAATAACATAAGTTAAAGACTTGCCGTAAACTGAAGAAGAAAAAACCAGACAAGTACGAGTTCTGTCCAACGGAACCCTCAGAGCACGAGTCCAGAAAAAAAAAAACTAAAGTTGAAATATTGAAAGACAAACTTAACTTTGTAGTTGACTATAAGGTTCTTCTATACATTCCAACTACAAAATGTAAGTTTGTAATAGCAAAATAATGATTTTTAAATGATATAACTTCAAATTTGTAACTTTCAGATTTATTCCTATATATGTGCTATAAAACCTTGCTTTTTTCCAAATTTCATGATTCTAGGCCAACGGGAAGTACGCTATAGGTTTTGATTTCCCTGTGAAATCGCAAAATATGCGACATAAACGTTCATAGCTTAAAAATACATACAGTCGAATTGATAACCTCCTCCTGAAGGCGGTTAAAAATAAAAAGAGATTCATTAATAATCATTAAAAAAATACGCACCGAATTGCGAAATTCCCTTCTGAAGTCTTAAAAATGAGTTTTCTTACAACAAACTTTTAAAAACAACCATTTCCCAAAAAAAAGTTTTTGAAAAGATGAAATTTTGGGCGCGTTAGGCGTTTGAAAATTATACTGTGGGTCAATGACAATATAAACAAAATTATCTTTGCTCTGAGTTAATCTCTTTAGTACCATCTATCATTCCACAGTCTCAAAAAGATCGAGAAGAATGGCGTCTTTTAGTGTTTTAGGGTAAAACACATTTGGGTCGAAGTATTAACAAAATAAGTTAACAACGCTGATCCTGACAGATCACCGAAGTTGAGGAGCCTTCGACCCTGTCTTGTCCCTGCCCTGTCATAAAAGTCTTGGATGGATTAGTTCTTCAGCGGAATTCACAGCTGAGTTATAATTACATTTTTATTGTTTCATGACACGAAAACTTGAATTTATGCGATGCTGCCAGCATGCTGGGATGCTGCCAGCTGGTAGTGGGCTTGAGCATTTGGATTATCTGACCTTTTAAGGGTTCGTAGTAGAACTACATGGAACCCTTATAAGTTCGGTTCCGTCCGTCCGTCCGTCTGTCTGTATATCTGTCTCAATTGCCCAGTTATTTTATATAGTTCTCAGGCAGGTGTTCGATGTGGTCAACTCAGTGGTTCCTAAGATATTTGCATCTCACTGAGTGGTTCCAAATATTTTGTCGGGTGTGAATGGTCGTTTTCTATGGAATAGCTGTTTTTTTTTAGTGATGTTGATCCTGTGTTGATTCCAAGCAAATGATACTTGCCAACCATACCGTCTATTCAAATAATTAATAATTAAATTTGTGATAGAAAAAAATCTAAGAAATAATAAAATTAACGGGGTGGGACCGTTGGGCGTTGCTAGTTTGTTTATGCTGTTTTTTTTTATTCCATTAGTTTGTTTATTTCCGAATTGTCACACTTTAATTTCCAGTATAAGCAAAATAGCAACGCCCAGCGGTTTCACCCCAGTTATTTTACATGGTTCTCATGCTAAGTGTCCGATGGGGTCAACACAGCGGTTCCATATGTATATCCATATTGTACGGCTAATATTTTTGTCGCGATCTGGATCCCAAGGCAAGCAGGCGAAACTTGTCAACTATGTCTATTAAAATAATTAAATTAAAATAATTAAATTACACACTGAACGACATCCTGCCTTTTGCATCCACTGGATGCCCACGACTCTCACAATGTCGTCGGTCCATCTAGTGGGAGGCCTACCTACGCTGCGTCTTCCGGTGGTGTTCTTTCCTGTGTGGAGGTTAAAGGGGGAAGCCTATGTTCAGCTGTGGACGTCTTCTGGCTAATGATGATGATGATGATGAATTAAATTACAATAATTAATAATTCAATGTTTAATAATCGCGAAAACCTATGAAATAATTAAGTTAACGTTGCTAGTTTGTTTATCCTGGTCGAGGCTCTCTCACTTCACTGCAGGTGCGTCCTATCAACGCCGGATTCCATCGAACTGTCGCACTTGTCACGAATTCGTAACTTACCAACATAACAACATAATATCGCCTTCACTTGACTTTGACCCAGTTCCAAAGTACTTTCGGTTTTGAACGCCTTGTTTACGTTTTGCTATTGAGGAAGTTCAAAGTAATAAGGCGCTATTGATGCAATTTATCGTGATTTATTTGATGATGTATATAATTAAAGGTATTAATATTTGTTGCATGCAACGTTTTAATATCAGTTTGCACGATAAATGCAGTTGCTATCTCGCCTTATTCATAGGAGCGCCACAGTGGCCGTTATAGGTCTTAGGCTAGGTCTTATAATGCATATTATGCATCTAGCCACATTGCCCAATAAGGATCGTTTTTAGGGTTCCGTACCTCAAAAGGAAAAAACGGAACCCTTATAGGATCACTTCGTTGTCCGTCTGTCTGTCTGTCTGTCCGTCTGTCAAGACCCTTTTTCTCAAGAACGCGTAAAGGTAGCAAGTTGAAATTTATACTAAATACTCGGGTCTACGGTTTCTTTCGGCTGTAAAAAAATAAAAGTTGTAAGTCAACGCAATCAAAAGATATGAACGTTTATGTCGCATATTTTACGATTTCACAGGGGAACCAAAACCTATAGGGTACTTCCCGTTGAGCTAGAATCATGAAATTTGGCAAGAGGCAAGGTTTTATAGCACATATATAGGAATAAATCCGAAAGTTATAAATTTGAAGGTATATCATTTAAAAATGATTATTTTGCTATTACAAACTTACATTTTGTAGTTGGAATGTATGGAATAACCTTATTGTCAAGTACAAACTTAAGTTTGTCTTTCAATATTTTAACTTCAGTTAGTTTTTTTTGTTGGTCTCGCGCTCTGAGGGTTCCTTTATGTCGTATATTTTGCGATTTCACAGGGGAATCAAAACCTATAGGGTACTTCCCGTTGACCTAGAATCATGAAATTTGGCAAGAGGCAAGGTCTCATAGCACATACCTATATAGGAATAAATCCGAAAGTTATAAATTATTTGAAGGTAAATTATATCATTTAAAAATAATTATTTAGCAATTACTAACTTACATTTTGTAGTTGGAATGTATGGAAGAACCTTACTGTCAACTACAAACTTAAGTTTGTCTTTCGATATTTTAACTTCAGTTTTTTTTTTTGGTCTCGCGCTCTGAGGGTTCCGTCAACGGAACCCTCAGAGCACGAGTCCTACTCGTACTTGTCCAGTTTTTTTTTTTTTGGCTACTACAGTATCTTACGTTCAAAAACCTAGCGAAAGTGATCAGATTTTACGGATGTTACTCAGATTTTTACAACTACAAAAGCTGTCAGAGTTAAAAAAAAACCTTGTACCTACCGAGTATAAGTTAAAATAGGAAAGACTTAACAAAAGATTAACTACACATATTCTAAGAGTAAAGAATTTTTTGAAATAATTCCCTACTATTTTAAACATTAAATATGTTTTTAAATGTACAAACGTAACGTAATATCATCTTCAACTAATCGACACATCTTTATGGTTGACATTCTGATAACCCGTGTGAAGTGCTTTGATTCCACTTTTATTGTGTGAACTGCTAGTCTGTAGAATGTGCTGCTTGAAAGGGTGTTTCCAGATAGTTACAATCAAGGCAAGCGTGCTCTATCGTAGACCGCATCAGGAAAATTGGCAGTCAAATGCAAACCTATAATTTAATAATAAAAAAACTTCCTGTAAAAAATAAAAATAATTTTTATTTCGCAAAAACTTAATTGCAATTCTTTCATTGGGTTGGTAATGCCATTGCGACAAACCAGTTTTTTGTATTAACTAAAATATTATAATATTTCAAGGTACGGATGATAATTATAATACTTAAATGAAGCATAAGTTGCGCAAAGGTCCCTTGCGTAAAAAAAAGATTAAGAAAATAAGCTCAATAAGCTAGAGCTATTTAAGCTCTAGCTCAGTTTTATTGTTAACTAGCTGTGCCCCGCGGTTTCACCCGCGTATTTCCGGGATAAAAGTAGTCTTTCTAAGACACTCCTTATGACATCAGATATCTGCCAGTGATAGTCTCGTAAAAATCGGTCCAGCCGTTTTTGAGTCCATACTTTATAGCACATACATCGATTTATATATATATTTATATAGGTTTAATGTTTTAGTACGAAATAATACGAGATAACGGTGGCGACTCCCGCTCTGGCTCGTTTCTGGTGCAAAGATTGGCCATTGCCATTCAGCGTGGGAATGCTGCCAGTGTTATGGGCACTTTTGCACCAGGAACGATCCAGGGCGGGATTGTTTGACTAGATTAGTTTATATTATAATTAGAATTAAGTAGTTTGTTAAATTGTGACGTATTAATTATGTAATATTAATAATATGTATTAATTGGAATTTTTATATGGTAAAAATATAATAAATATAAAAATCGTATTATAGGCATGTGTCCTAATTTTTATTTAATATATCTTTAAATAAAAGCTATACATAAATATAAACGTAAAATGTTTTAGTTACTATTGTACATTGTATATTGAGTTTTTCTGTCACATAATAATAGAAAGAAAATGTTTTCAGCGTTTACCACCGTAAGAGATAAAATAAATTTTTAGAAATAGAAGCTACTTCAGGTCCAATACCTACATGTACAAACTTAAACTAATAAGTAGAAAAATGACAGTTAAACCAAACAGAGATTAAAAGTCATCATCAAAACTTTTGCTGAAGGATGCAAAACGTCATCTGTGTATGCACCTTAGTTTTTTTCAAAAAACGCTATATCAAATTCGACAAAATGTACATGGGACCAACATTGCAATTTGACCTATCAAACAAAAAAAACAACATCAAAATCAATTCATAACTGGCGGAGTAATCGCGTAACAAACATACAAAAAACATACAGACGAATTATTGAGATCCTCTTCCTTCTTTGAAGTCGGTTAAAAACTAGGATCGATTACACAACTAAACCTAAACACTGAACTGTATAAAACGCAGTATCTAAACGCGGATAAAGATCGAACCGTCAAAACATATTGGTTAAAGGGAATAGACGTGAATCACACCCACCATATCAAATCATGCAAGTATGTTCATAACATTCAATTAAATAACTTCATTCGGCCACCGGAACAGCCCACACGATTTAATCAGAACTGGTGCGTACATACTAGTTGCTGTTTATAGTTTATACAAAACGCTTTTTTGTTACAGTCCAATTAGATCGAATACAGTCGAGGTAAAAACTGAGAGCTATAAATCAATAATAACCCTATCGAATGAATTGCCATTTTAACACACATCGTTATGTTTACTAGCTTAACCGCGCAATTTTGGTCACATTATTTTGACTGTATCTACCTGTATGTTTTTTATTGTTTTTTGTTCATGGCTAACATTAGATTCAAAAATATCTGTACCTATATCTTAGTTTACTAATAAGATTTGTCAAGACAGCTGGTATTTTAGATTTTAGGAATAGGAGCAACGTGTAATTTAACTGCCCAGAAAGACGGTAATGTTTTTACCATAGACAATATTTATAAAAAATATACATATCTCATACCTACGCTCATAGATTTTTGTCTGGCAACATAATTATTTGTGTGACAGGAAAATAATATTAAAAAACGTTTAGTGGAGGCGAATGGTGACCGGAATGGCACCTACTTAGGCCAAAAAATTAGCATTGCCATTCAACGTGGAAATGCTGCCTGTTAAGTATACTGGCTCCTTTTCCTTCTATCGTGGGGCTTTTAGATTAGTTTTGTTTTTAGTTTAGGATATATTTATTTTAAAGTTGTTTTAGGTTTTAGTTCATTTGATATTGTATATAATGATGTTTTGTAAAACTCATAATATTTCAGCATGTGTAATGAATTAAATGACAAATTGGAAATCTCTACGTATAGCACTTTTCCACTCAGCAGTCCGGACTAGATCCGTGTTAAGTAGGTACGTATAATCTGAATAGCAGCGGCCCTGCAAGGACGCCCTGCATCCGCGACGCGACGGCTGCCCCATTCATTACGACGACTAATAGTAGTCGTAGCTTTTGCCTTTTTGTTTGTTTATGGTAGTCATGTTTTTATCAGTAGAGGTAATGTAATTTTAATACCATCTAAATGAAATATAGCAAAACTTGCAATGAATTGGCCATAATACAAATAATACTAATAGAAATGAATATGTTTTAAATTTTAAACTTCCTAATGTTTCACTGTAATTATATTGGCTACCAGCAATCATACTTTCAAAAACCTAGCAAAAGTGTTCAGAGTTTACGGGTTTCATTCAACCTTTTTACAAATTATAGAATCTGTCAGAGAAAAAGATTGGATTGAGTACTTATTCTTAGTGAGATTGAGTCTTTATTTAACTGACTCTTTACTTGTGACCTGGTGGTAGCTGCAGCTGTTACTATGCTCATACTTTGTCATGAAACTGGTTTAATTGTGGTAGACCACTATCTTTTGCGTAGGTATAAAACGTTGTGAGCACCACGTATGTTGCAATCACCCTTTGATAACAATAACACTAAAAGGACAATTTGTAATATTAATACATATATATATTATTTTAAAGTCCTCAGTGCCTTTAAGACGAAGGTCTTCAACCAGTGTGTTGCCAGTGATGACATAGTACGGCATTGAAACGTGGTCTCTCACTATGGGCCTCATAAGCAAGCTCAAAGTCACACAACGAGCTATGGAGAGGCTATGCTCGGGGTTTCTCTACAAGATCGAATCAGAAATCAGAAGATCCGTAGACGAACGAAAGTTACCGACATAGCCCACCGGATTAGCAAGTTGAAGTGGCAGTGGGCAGGGCACATATCACGCAGAACTGATGACCGATGGAGCCGAAAGGTTCTCGAATGGAGACCACGGACCGGTAAGCGCAGCGTAAGACGTCCATCCACAAGACGGACAGACGACCTAAAAGAGACCGCAGGTAAATGCTGGATGCAGGCCGCTTCCAACCGGCCCTTTTGGAAATCGATGGGGGAAGCTTATGACCAGCAGTGGACGTCCTATGGCTGAAATGATGATGAGGATGATTATTTTATGATTTATTTTTTGTTTGCTATTTTATTTTAAGTTTTTGTTATCCTTGTTTTGTGGTATTTTAATAAAGAGTTTTCGTATTGTATTGTATTTTAAATAAATTGCAACATTGTACTATCAACCACTTCGGCTCATTTCTTTTCCTTTTTCAAAGGCACCTCTTAATTTAATTACAATTTAGCAAGGACTTTGTATACCCTACTTCCTTGCAATTTAGCCTAATATTAGGCTAATAAGTGATATATGTCATTCTAACTTCAACTTTTACATACTATCAAAACTAAAAAATGGGTTTTATAACACGTTTGGTATTGTCGCTATTAAAGGGAAGACACTTTGTTCACGTGTTCTTTGGAGGTAGCACTACAATACTTAACACCGACAGCTTGTCCACTACACCAATTCGAACGATATTGTTCTATAGTTTCAATTCAATCCAAATAGGTCCTTCTATGAAAGTTGTTTTTCCTCTTCCTATTTCGTAGATTACGACATAATTTAGATCTGTTTGTCATATATAAAATTTTCCATATTATTAATAGCAGCTATGGTTATGATAACCTCATTCGTACGCAGAACTCTATACACCGATAAAAAGAATGACGTTTAATCGCTGACCTTGTAACCTGCTATTGACCAAAACCATGAAAATATTCTAGAAATAAATCGTCAGACTATTTAGTTAATAATAAATAATAGTAAAGTTCAATTTAGGTCCTCTCCCTGCCGTCCTCCTTCATTCCTGAGAACTACAACCTAGGCATCTTCGAGGCTAGAGTGAATAGATTTCTTTTAAATCAATGTATTATGTATTCCATCTTCGGCTACACCGACGCTTACCATCAGGCGAGTTAGTGGCCAAACGTAGATCTATTCTACCTCACCTTCACGTTTCTCTCTATGATGGTTTTCATTAATTAGTCATGCCGTACAAGGTGGCGAAACATTTTGGCTCTTCTGGTACTGGCTAGTAGACTTCTTTTCTCATCGACGATATCTAATACTTACTGTTTTTTTTCTGTCCAGCTTACTCTTTCCATACATGCCACATGTACGTATAATAATATAGACAATTTAAGGTGGTTTTGTAAAAACAGTCCATTTCCAATTCCTTTTCAAATTCCAATTCCAAACAGTACAAAAAAACCCCATTGTATGGAACCATTAGACAGTATAACCCTATATACAGAAAACCCAATTATAAAACCTCTATTATCTCACTTGTTTAGCAATTTTTCACATAGCTCGAAAGATGCTATAAAATCGGCCATGACTTTGCAACGTGAATTTGATAAGGCACTATTTGATAACAAATACCTACATAATACGAGTAGGTATATCGTAAGTATGTAAAGATAACACACCACTCCTCGATAACGTTTTATTTGGTAAATAAACAAACTGCTCTAAACATACAGCTGGTCCAAGGTTACTCACACTTTAGGGTATTTTGTAAGATGCCATTAACCAGCGCAGGCACAGGCACAGGCCTTTGATCATGGTAGAGCAAGATCTAGGGAAGAGTCTTTCGGCACGTTTCATTTCTGAAAACTATGGTACAAGAACCGATAAGTTTTTACCCGACTGCGCAAGAAGGAGGGTTATGTTTTTCGAGTGTATGTATGTATGAATGAATGATGTTTTCTTTGGCACGCCTGTAGGGCTAAACGGCCTAATGGATTTCGACATGTGAGGTGTCATTTGAATCATTTTAATAGTAGGAGTAACATAGGGTACAATAATTCAAAATGGAGACAGCGATTTAAATTTTTTTATCTAAATAGGTCAATATTACTATCATTATGTACAGCTCACTCAGCAGATTTCAAAATTATAAAACACTACTATGAAATACTCAGTATAGTTTACGAGATAAAGCGGTATGAAAGAGTCCTCTGTATGTATGTAAGAGAGTATCTACTACGAGTATAGGTATATATAGGTATACGCAGCGCGCCGTTGTTACTATTCAGTTTCTTTCTATTTATACAATGCAGCTTATGCAGCAACCAGGGCCCCGATTCTACTAAAGAAATTGTCTTTAAACTGTAATTGTTGCGATTTTAATTGTTAAATTACTGCCTCAAAATTGACAGTTTTAAATATTTTTTTATACTAGAAAAATACAACCACGAAATATTATAACTTAGTATAAAAAATATTAAAAACTGTCAATTTTGAGGCAATTATTTAACAATTAAAATCGCAACAATTACAATTCAAAGACAATTTCTTTAGTAGAATCGGGGGGCAGAGTTATATTTTTTTAATAATTTAAGTTACTGGTTTTGAATAATTTGAATAATTAAATCATTCAATCATTAGATTGCAATAAAGAAAACAGCTATATTTAACTTACTTCAAAATAGGAGAGAGGTTTACAATTCGATCCGTATTTAAGTATAGTTGTGTCAAGCTAGTGAGGTGTAATAACAATTATCTTAGTTTCAAGCCTTCAGAATTGACATCACTGTCTCTAAATTGACTTCTTTGGCGTATATTTATACGGCGGTGCCGTTTTAATCTCTGTAATATCGACCAAAAATATTTCAAGTTATCACATAATCTACTTTTAAATAATCTGCGTGGGTGTTATTACCGATATAAAACATGTTTGGTGCTGACAAAGGAAAGGTTTGGAAGGTCAACGCAAGGCTACACACTTGTTTTGTTCCACATGCACTTGGACAGATTCAAGTTTTTATAACCATTTGCATATTTTCATTATTTGTGCGGATCGAATAAGCAGTTCTCGACCATATCTTTTCTTTTCGCGCTAAAACACAATAATTATGATTTTCAATTTTCAACCGACCTAAAAAGGAACTTCTCAATTAGACTTTTCCTTTTCCTTTTTTTCCTTAAACTTTTTTTGCTTATCTGTAATTACAATATAGGTTAGTTACTATATTTGACGGATCATACGTACTTCGCAAACGGTACACCTGAGCAAAAAAATATGTACCTGGCTTTAATCCTAAAACTCTTGTCAAGATAATATAATGAACAGTAAATTTTTTCACACATACTTTATATACATATTATGTCTTATATTTATGACGACGTCACCCCTAGTGACTGTCCCTACATTTACAGGAATCTAATTTATCCCAATTCTAGAGGTGCTGAAGCTGTGCGTGCTAACATACAAAACAATACCCTTAGCTTATAATAGCCAATAACTTATCGCCATCGAGTAAAAAGAACTTTAACTGAACAACAAACCATCATCTATCGTGAAATCTTGAAGCAACCACTAACGCGTAATTTCCAATCAATGTTATTTATGTAAATCATTATTTATAGATTCGTGATTGCATTGACACGTGGGGATGGCAGTGTCGAGTCAACTAGCCAATAACGAGGACGTTGAACCGCGTCTTACGCAGGCCACCGGCAGTCGGCACCGTATCTCGCATGCTGCATGAGTATGATTAGGCTCTGACACCAGATTGATTAGCTAACTTTGTTGGCGCACTGTTCAGCCCTCCTATACCAAAACGTCATCTTTCTCTATCTTGCCCAAGTTAAACCAGGTTTCTTTGTTGGTTCGTCTAGCACCATCTTTCTCTATCTTGTCCAAGTTAAACCAGGCTCTGATAGCTCACTGTATCCTTTTATAGCTTGGTCAAGTTAAACCAGGATTTGATGGCTTACGCCATCGATCTTTATCTTGTCCAATTTGAACCAAGCTATGTTGACCCGCTCTATCTTGTCCTAGTAAAACCAGACTTATTGGCTCGCGCCATCTTTCTCTATCTTGTCCAACTTGAAACAGGCTTTGTTAGCTCTCCCTATCTTTCTCTGTCTTGTCCAACTTAAACCAGGCTTTGTTGGCTCAGCGATTCAAATTGTTTTCTGGCCAATACTAAAACGTGCCAATTTTCTCTATCTTGTCAAAGTTAAACCAGGTTTCCGGTGTTTTTTTGCCATTACATCTTTTTTATTTGTACATGGGATCGCCGACGTCCCTAGCCTGTTTAAAAATAACTGCAAACTAGCAGTTTGCATATGGAGAGCCCTTGCGAAATGGCAAGAGGCACACAACGTTCCTATGGAAGACCATTCGCCAAATAGTTTGACGTCATCATATCCTTCGAATAGGTCACGTGAAAATTTTGATCTATATGGCATGGAAACAAATGGCACAAAAAGGGTATACTTAGCTGACTGACAAGCAACATATTATTAGTAGTAATTTTGCGTTTGAATTCGATAGAATTTACCGCTTTCTGTTATTACTAAGGCTTGATTGCATCCTACGCTGACGTCAGTTGCTGACGTCGGTCACGTGCAGGAATATAAGCGCGCGCACCGCACAGGTATCTATTACATCATCATCCTGCCTGCGTCGCTGATCATCAGCGTTGAAGTGTAGTGCTTTATAGAAAGCAATGTAAATTTGTTCTCGCGACCGACATACGCGGATGACGTCAGCATAGGATGAAATCAAGCCCATGGTAGTAGATCTGTGAGCCCATGAGTTTAACAGTTAGCTTACATAAGATCTGACGTTAGGTGACAAGAGATTTTTATCCTCCTTTGAGAATTTTAGCGTACCTCGTCTTTTTCATTTGCCAGTGCCAATTATTAAATATTTTCAAGTTGCAAATATGTTCAAACAAATCACAGTCACAGTCAAATTCAAGAAAAGCAAGTGACGGTCAAATTCAAGTTATGCATAAAACGATTCACTTGTTTGATCGTAAAACGTTTTAGCTACCTACATTGTCAAGTTATTTATATAAAATTCTGGAAAAGTTTGAATGAGTGATGATAGCAGAAAGACTCTCAAATATAATGTACTAGCGTCCCGCCCCGGCTTCGCACGGGTGTAATTTACGTGTAAAGCCGAGGCGGGTCGCTAGTTACATATATTATATAAACCTTCCGTGATTTTTTTTCTAACTGATGGTGAAAACCGCATAAAAATCCATTGCGTGGTTTAGGAGGAGTTAGCGGTTAGACAGATAGACAGACGCGGAAAGCGACTCTAGAGACTAGAGACTAGAGATACAGATTTACACCTAATTAAATTTCATTGCAATCGCACGAGTGAAGCCCTAGTGCGCTTTGGGTTATCTGCGTTATTTGCTCTAATAAGTCCACAACCTTGTTACCCTAGTGCAATGCGTATTATTGAGATTGCACGCGCATTCGATTATTTCCGATAAACAGATACAAAGTCATGCCACCGTCTTACTACCGGGTTAACGTACCGTATAATGAGATCATATGAATAACCATGAATGGATGGCCTTTGCTCTACGACATATTATCATTATACTAGCCACGCCCTGCGGTTTCACCAGCGTAGAACGAGAAACATCAGAGAAAGAAGCGTACATTTTCCGGGATCAAATGTATCCTACACTCACCGGTCATCCAACAATTACTGTGCCAAAAATCAGGTCGAACCGTTGTTCATCATCATCCAAAAGCCCTCACTCTTAGAGACCCTGTGTTGCCAACACAGAAAAGAAAAGTAAATAGAACGGAAATGAGAAGCAAATTCTGTTACCAGGCATTATGAGTGCATGAACCACGATTGAACATTCTTATTTAGATCCACGCGTCGAACTCCGCATCACAGTTGCTAACTGATTTCGAATGACTGACGTTTCGTTTATATGGGTGCAACTGGCTACAGCAAATTTCTTAGAAAAATGCCTTGACAGCCGTTCTAATTTAAACAAAAAGAAAAATTCTTTCTGTGGTTGCCAATGCCATAATCCTCACGCTTGGCAGGCGGCTTGAGGATCGAACCGTTGTTGCTCTGTTGCTATGTGAAAGAAAAACGATTAAACTAATCACTCACATGCATGATAACACTTTCACAATTCTTTTAACTGATAAATAGGCTTGCGTTTGACTGCCATCTCGCCTGATGTTCAGCGATGTTGATAAGTCTCAGCGATGCAGGACGCTTGCCTAAAAGAATTAGTTTGAATACACCCAGAATTGTAACTATCAGCGAAAATATTCAGCCGGCGCATTTTACATTCTAGCGCACAATAAAAGTGGAATCAAAGTGCTTAGATAATGCAGATCCGATGAAATCCGATCAGATCTTCGAAATATATCCGTATATTAATGGTTTTATTATGATTAGCTCTATATTTTTAGTCACCGAAATATTTAAATTGAAAGTAAGAACCTGATACCTATTCCATAACTACTTAATTCCTCACTAGGTAGAGTAGGGTTCAAAGCACAAACCTGTCTGTAAGTGGTCACCAAAATCCTGTGAAATATTCCGCATATCGGGTTCCTTTTGTCCCTTTTGTCACGCGAAAGCAGTTCTTTTAGTATCAACTTTCATTTAGTAACTGAGCACCGAGCTCAAGGATTTCCTTCGATGTTTCCGAAATACAGCTTATTGTTTGAATAATAAAGTCTATAATCCAATAGCATTTCGTACACTTTCAAGCGTCCACTACTTAATCAAGGTTAGAATTTATTGACACAATTTTTAGTAAGTAATTTACCCTTGATTTGAGTAAATGTCTCAATTTTATTGCGTAACTAATTATTAATTGTATAAAATGTTTATGAAGGCTAGAACACGTGCAGTCATGCACGTATATGGATAAATTATTTATTTATTCCAGTAAACTTATCAGCAACTGATTTTTAATATACACACTATAATCGGTTCACCGAAACGTAGTCAACATTGTGGCCCACACAGAAAAGAGAGGTTTTTTTTCTTCTTTTTTTCTGTGGTGGTCTATAACCGAGTGAAGCAAAGAGGTTTACATACATATAAGAGTGAAGAGTCGAAGTGGTGTGAAGTGGTCCTTCCACACAAAAACAAAATATTTAAATTAGGATTCTAACTGGTACTATTTTACTTGTAATCAAATGAGACGAAACGTCAGCCCGGGCGAAGCTTATAAGTTAACATTTGCGCCTAAAAAAATAAAAAATGTAACATAAAATTGACCCTGTATAACATCTTTAGTTCAAATATTTCGTTTCAAGTTATTTTATTTGGGTAATACACAAAAATTAAAGCTAAAATGGATGTCTTGAGTCTATTTTCATCTTGCAACATAATCTTGCTGGCACCCCCGTGGTTTGTATACGAGTAATACAATAACTCACATGATAACCGAAATATTCTGTTACAAAGCGGCTGATATCACAAATCCCAAATTCGCAGAAACCAGCCTTTATTTACCGATATCTGATTCCAAATTATACAATCCAATAATAGCAGTTTAGATGTTCTGATACGGCGAAGGTGAAATTGATGAGCTGCCAAAAGAAGTACACATTCATCGACCAATAAATGTTGATCTCTGTATTTCATTTAAAACACAGATTTCGGCCTGACTTACTGCCTATCTAGAATGGTTGTTGAGGTATATTATTGACGCTTGCGGTAATATATAGACAAACCCACCAATTCACATACGTTTGATAAGCTTATCTGTCTTTAATTGCTTTATCAATCTCTCACTGAAATGAAGTGTCTTAGTGAAAACAAGACAAAGCACATTTGACACTGTTATGATTTTTATTTTGACGCCAAAATATGTGTGTGACAATACCGAGGGAACACCATGGCGCTGCCAAAAACGTCAAATGCAGGCGTACTGTTGGTGTTATTTATAGCGGGAACATTACATGTAGCAGCATGTAGCCTATATATAAACGTTTATTCATTGTATTCACGTATTTTTCTTCAAACAAAGAAGTGGATATCAATAATATTTCCACTGTAATGGTTTTTAGGTGTCTTCAATGGGAGGAGCAGAGACCTATATGCAAGTTTACGGTACAAGTCGACCTACCGTCGAAGACGATTAATCGTCTTAATTGAGTCCGGCTAAAATCAGTCTGCTCAATCGGTGCCATGACAACACGTGTCAGTATGAAACGAAAATGGGTAATTGTGCAATACTGAGGTCTAAGAATACCACAAATAGAGTTGGCCGACAGAATAAACATATTTCTTTTCACAGGTGCGCACTTCTGGGTGCGAAAAATTTGACACGCTTAGTTTTCATACAGTTTGGACCGCGTGTGAGATCTACTAGATATTTATAGGTCTGTGGAGAGCAGGTTGCGCTACCAGCTTTGCTTTCCGCCAACTGTGGACCAGAAGAAGAAACCGATTTCTGCTCCATTTTTCTCGCACGTTCAATATATTGTAATTTTACAAGCTTATCGTTTTGTCATCTTATTTTATTTTAATATATATACAACGCAAATTACAATCTTACAAAACATTATATCTATTATTATCGGTCCAGATCTGGATTGTAATCCAGATTGGTTGTTGTGTGTGTGTTGTTGTGTGTCTGTGTCTGGATTGATCTGGATTGGATTGTGTTTGTTGTCATCTTGTAATTTTACGAGCATATCATTGTACTCATTTTAACAATTCGTTCTTTTCCCGGTATATTACTATACTCTTTGGTTATTTTGCTACACCCATGATGGCATTATGCATTCATTGTTAATTATTATAACTGAGAGATTTTGCTCACACGCTTAAAAACACGCTTAATGTGTGGGAATCTAAACGATACCAAACTTGAGGTATTTACTAGTAGCCATTGAAGAGTTCTACTATCTACCTGCTGGCTCCATCATCAGATCAGCTCGATCGCACCAAATTATTGCATTATCATTCGGATTACCTACATATAACCTTACCTAATTTGTGTTAAGTGTAATGTAAGTGTAAACTCAAGGGTTCGTCTAAAAATCTGCGCTGATAGTCCTTGACTTTCAATATTAACGCCGAGACGGACCCATTCGACACTGATTGTATCCTTTATATATAAGTTTTTGTAAAGGTGTCGAAAATTTTTTTTTCTTTTCTTTTTTTCTTTCTTTCTATATAATTGCAAAGTTTCTAACAGAAACTACAATTAGAAGTAGGTTAAAACCGACTTTCAAGATTTGTTTTCATTGTTATTTGGGTACAAGTAAAGCTAACGCGCGTATAACAAAATTATTAATATGAAAAAAAACAACAAACTTTTTTCCTATTTTTTTTTCTATTCTTTCAGTGTGGCACAAGTTCTTATTAGAGTCTGTGCAAAAAGAGAAGCGTCGTAGGCCTTGAGGGCGCGTGTGTGCTAATTCACTGGATAAAACACCCCTCTTCCTGCGTCGTGGTTTAAAAAGTATAATGGTTGATTGCTGTTTGTATAAATTATGAATAGGTAGTCTTTGCAACAAGAGAAGCGTCGTAGGTAGCGCGTGTGCTAATTACTGTTTTTAGTTCTTTTAGCGCGTTTCTACGTTTGACGATTGTTCACAAAGTTCCTAACTGTGTCAACAGATGGCGTACGAAGAAAAAATCCACAATGACTGTAGTCAGCTGAATAGTATGAATACCACCACAGAAAAGAGAAGTAAATAGAAAGGAAATGAGAAGGAAAATCTGTTACCAGGCATTATGAGTGAACCTTGATTGAACATTCCTATGTGGTTGTAAATGTTGTCACTTGCTGTAACTTTTGGAGTACTTATCATGATTTTACTTGCCTTTTAGTGTAGTATTTTTCGGAAAGTATAACTTTTGAAATAACGTAGAGTGAGTCCCAGACATAAATCGTAAGCACAGACATTCGTAAAGGTGCTAGCCAAAAGTAGAAGTGATATATCCAGTACAACTAGTACCTTTTATTATATTAACACTCAGAACAGACAAACAAAGGAGAAATGCCTTAGTACAATTATCGCCAGTATTGATAAAGGGGCAGAAAGGTCACCTGCAGGGTGAATTCGAAACCCTGACGATAGACATTAAGCCTGATTTAAGTCAGATGCAGGACAGAATTTCAATTTGATTAGCTAGTCAGCCGAGCATTAGGAAGTCCCTACTAACATGCTATTATTTCCTCATGATGTATTCCTACACCGACAGCTAAAGCTGATGGTAGTTGGGATTTGAACCCATATCCTGCGGTTTGGAATTCCAACGCGCCAACTACTCATGTCTTCCAGCGAACCGTAGTAGCTTTACCTAGTCTGTGATGTAGCTGCACCGAAATATCAGGAGCACCTTCCAAAATCTTACCACGGTAATTACCCCGTAAAAAATCATATAACTGTAGTGAACAACCGTGATAGTTTAAAACAATGAACTACTAATGTGTTCATAACAAACCTTACATCTAGAAACTCAAGAAGTTGCAATATCTCTCCTGAGTACTATAATCTAAATGAATGGGCATAACATGTTTGTAATTAGCAACCATCGAGATAAAACTCCTATAGAGTCACAATCTCTCAGAGAAAACAGTCAAATAACGTCCGAGCGTCATTGTACATACATTGTATCAATTATATAGTTCACAAAGCCACATTTACTCCAATTTAGACGTTATGTCGCTTGCATAGTGTTCAACGTTAGTTGTCCGCTATGTTGTCGTAGCTCTAGCATCGCGCGGCGTTGTAGTTGGATCGCGGTTACCTTGTCAAAAAGTCTGCGCAATTCGTAGCGTGCGCCTAGTTTTGGTCCAGATATTTTTTTTGCACGATTGTCACTCTATATGTATTGTATCTCGATGTTAGCAACAGACAAATTTAGATAAAATATTTTTCAAGAATTTAATTTAATCAAACTAACTAGCTATGAATTAACGAGTTCATTTACAAAACTGAAACTCAGTTCGAGTTTGGTGAATGTAATTATCTTTATTTGATTAAAAGAACAGTTGAAACCGTTATTCAATTAACTTACCGAGTACTCGTTGTTTAAGTACAATTCATTTCGAGTATTATAAGAACTGCTTCGATGATCTCACCTGAAACAAACGAAAAAGTTTCTGTTATAATTTATTTAGCGACATTTTTGCTGACATTATTATACACAGGTTTACGCATAATATATACTGTACTAAGCCGAAAGGAGGTCATTGTTCTCATCATTATGAACAACTTTTAAATTGGGGCTAATACTGAAATCGGTAAACAAATGACGGACCGCCGTCCAACCAACGGAAAAGAAAGAGTGAGAATATCATATTTACCTCTCTTTCTCTCCCGTTGGTCAGACGGCGGTTGAGGTCAACCAAATCCATACGTGTGTTAACACTATAACGGAATAGAAGTGACGTCTGCCTGCAAATCCACCAATGCCAACCAGCCAGCCAGCCTTACTCTATGCCACCGCTAAGCTTGCCAAGCCTTTCGCGTGGTAAGTATATATAAAACGGCCAGACACATCTCTGTCCGTTTCGGTGGCAAAAATAAACCAGCCAAGTGCGAGTCGGGCTCGCGCACTGAGGTTTCCGTACCACCACAAAATTAAATAACGAAATTACCAGTTATAACTTGGTAATGAACTGAAATTTGTCACCGACTCGCATTTGGCCATTATTTATTATTTGTTGTATTAATTTAGAATGTGTACTATAATCACACCAAGTTCGCGCTTATACGTATAACCGTTTATACATTAGAGCTAATACAAAAATACGTAAAAAAATACGTTTGTTGTATGGGGACCCCTTTTCGTTTCTACTTTTTTATTATTTGTTAGTTAATCCGCCGTAACGATTCATATTCTGTGAAAATTTCAACTGTCTATCTATTACTGTTCGAAAGATATAGCCGTTAATAGGTAGGACAGACAGACAGACAGACAGATATCGTAGGCTTAGTAATAGGGTCCCGTTTTAACCCTTTGGGTACGGAACCTTAAAAACGTTGTGTTATTAAGTTGAAGTTTCCCTCCGCAAGTTATTTGACGGCATTTCCATTTCATTCACGGCACTGCAACTAAAAGTTTGCGTAACTTGTTCAACGATGCCGTTAATTATTTTAGTCACAATTGAGTTAAAAATAAGTAAAACCCTTTCAGTTTCTCCAAGCGCGGAGTAATTACTGAACCATTTTCGCCGGAATGGTTCTGTTCTGTACAACGAAGAAAATTGCTGGCATTGTGTTGCTAAACATAATTGGATTAACGGTTAACCCTGTGATGTAACAGGTGGAAATATTCAACCCAGCAGGGATTTTAAGGCGCTCTATACCTGTATGTAATGAGATACTGAGATAATGAGTACGTTCGTTACCACAACCGATCAGAAGGCTTATACTGTTTCTGATAAGGTCGCATTTAGCCGAGCAAAAATATGGCGGAATCATAATGGATGCCGGCGTCGTGGTTTTACCATCGTACTAGCCGCTACCGCCTGAAGGCTCATCCACAGATCATAGATCAGTGGAAATCGCGCACTGTGCTATTCACACGATCCTTCTTGCCTCATACCTGCAAAATGTGGGATGAGCTGCCTTCCACGGTGTTTCCGAAAAGATACAACATGGGGTTCTTCAAAAGGCGAGTTAATCGAGTCCTAAAGGGTCGGCAACGTATTTGTGACGCCTCTGGTGTTACCAGTATCCATAGCCGACGGTGACTGCTTACCATTAGGCAGCAAGTATGCTTGTATGCCACCTATGGCATAAAAAAAGCGGGAAAAAATATATGGAATCAAAGTTGTGTGAATTTAGAACATGATATAAGAATATGTATTTAAGAACCCGGAAGCTAAAACCAAAAGTGATGATTCCAGAAAGAGCGACATACTATGGCAATATAATATCAGATCATTCAAATAAGGGAGATATGGTAAAATGGCGTGGCAGGTGCGAACGCATCAGGCCTAAATCAGGCTTGATGCGTTTCGCCAAACACCCTGCAAACGACCTTGCCACCCTTTTTTGCATGAGGACTATTATAGTTAGTTCATTTGCTACAAGTTTCTTAGTGTGCGTGAAAAATGAGTAAGTAAGCCGTACTTAAAATTTTTGCGTTAAATGGTTTAGCGGTACAATAAAAAAAAAGAAAAACGGAAACATTTGGACACGAACGATAATTGTATCTCCCTTGTTAGTCTGATCTGAGGACAAAACTAGCAGCGCAGTAGAGGTAAGTATCAAAGGAAATAAGATAATACCGAGTTGAGTAGATGTGGCATGGTTTCCGTTCTCAGGCCGCGTCCCGTACACACTACAACAACAATAAACACATTTTTAATGCGCTAGGTTCCATCTCCTAACTGTCCCGACTGTGGAGTCGTAGAAGACACCACATCTTGATAGAGCGTGTGCGGAACGAGGCCTTTATATCGATCCTTGGAAGGTTGGAGAATGTAATTGCATCCTGGCTTATCCATTATCAAAAGAAGGAGGTCTCCAGGCGCATACAGCTTGGATGGGCAGCATTCAAAAAACTGGACGACATCCTCAAGTCACGCCATATGCCACAATGTTTGAAAACTCACCTCTTCAACCAATGTGTTCTACCCACCATGACTTATGCCGAAACATGGACTCTCACACATGAGGCTGTGCACAAAATCAGAGTAGCACAGAGAGCCATGGAGAGATCCATGCTAGGCATCAAACTCCAAGACCGAGTTCGTAATACCGAAATCCGACGAAGGAAAAAGGTTCGAGACGTCGGAATCTCGGTTATGAGGTTGAAGTGGAGCTGGGCAGGACACGTTGCTAGGCGCAGTGATGACAGGTGGAGTAAGGTCTTAACGGAGTGGTGGCCGAGGCAAGATAAGCGGAGCGTTGGTCGTCCAGCTGTAAGATGGGTCGACGATATTATTACTATCGCGGGTCGAACCTGGACTCGATTAGCACAGGACCGAGGCAGATGGCATAGCAAGAAACAGGCCTATACCCAGCAGTGGGATAAGAAGGCTGTGGATGATGATGATTATTATCCATTATCGGACAGAGCTAGGTTAGGTAACTGTATAAACTAAATAGACTTTAAGGTCTGTACATTATTTTTTTTTATTTTTTTTTATTGGTTGATTATTGTATAGTTTTTAGGTACTTATTAGAATGCCATTGCCGGCAACGACAAAATTCTGAAATAAAGATTTAATAAAAGTAGAGGTAAGTAACTGTTAATTTATCTGTGTCAGTAGGTTGAACTTTGGTATATTAGGGTGTGTGGGATGCAGGTCGAGGTCAGGGGTGAAGGTCACTGCAAATGCGCAGGTTGTGTTGACGTAGGGCGGGGATGGGTGGAACCAAATGGGGAAGGATCGCTTGGTACGTATTGTGACGTCATGTAGGTTTGGGATCAAGTGTAATTTTTTACGAAAAATTGTGGGACATTTTTATTTAGCAAAATACTTTCATCGTAATAGGAAAGCGGAAGTCCCTATTTCGTGATGATTTCAACAGAGTTTTTATGAACTGGTAGCTTTTTAAAAGCTTTTGATAACTTTACTTGAAACTATGTAAACATCTTGGAAGTTAATTTTAACCTCATCATCATCATCATCAGACGTCAACTGCTGAACATAGGCCTCGCCCATAGAGCGCCATACTAAACGATAGCCTATCAAAGCCAGTCCTGACAAATAATTTGTATTTGTTATATGGTTCTACCTTTTGAGTTAGTTGTAAAAGGCAGTATCTTCACAAAAGGTGTGTTTGTAAACATGTTTTACAATTTAAGTGTATTTTTTTTAAATAAACATTCTTCCAAATCTATTATAGTCCTATTCATCGATTTCGATGACGACCGTGGCTTGATAGGCCGAACTTAGTCTTAAAGACCCAATCGCAGCCTGGTTTAAGTCGTTTGTTTTTTTGGTGTTTTGAGTCTGTTTTCTTCAAACACTTTCACCTTCTTATAGGCTGTATTTCACCACGATGATCTACACCCAGCTACACAAACAACATATGACTCAAAGATAAACACATAATCCAAATCACTATTGTGTTCAACTTTTAATATCATTGGTCCGTGTGAATTCCTTTATTTTAAATCCAAACTCTCATGTATTATTCTTTTTCATTGAAAAGGTTCTTTATCCGTTTTAAGACAACAAAAGGTTGCCATTAAAACATTTTAATTGACCAGACCCTTTTATTAACGCTTCATTTACTCGACATCAACCAAAATACTGGATTATTTACAAAGAATGAGCCGTGAGCTTAATTTAATTACTCTATCCTTAACTTTTTGCTGTCTGGTTTAGGAAATAAAGGTTGGTTTACATTGGTATTAAATCATCATATTAAAATTATAAATGCGAAAGTGTATTTACTTGTTCCTCAGACCAGACAAACAAGTGTAAAACAACTTTAGTTTAATCATTTAATGTATAGATGAACTAACAACACCATTATAATGAAACTGTATTGGCGAAGTTCACACGTGTTCGTTGACAGTTGACAGTCTTTTGTCGACTGCCAACGAACACAGTATATAAGTGGCGGTTGCATTGCAATCACCCTCTTTTCTTTGCTCGAACCTCGAAGCGATAACAAGTGTAAACGAATTGTGTGTAAAACAGTTTAAAAGGTGATTTCTTGGCTAAAAGCTAACAAATCAGAATCGGGATTAATAAGTTACAGATGTCTTCTTATTTTCCCATGTCCACAGAGTGTAATTTGTCTTTTGTTAAGTGGTTCAAAACCTGTTTGCTAGTCATGTTTTTTTTAGAGCCCTAATTAATAGTTATTGTACAAAGTGGCTGTTTTATTCCTTGCGTTTTCTTGATTATAATTTCTTTACTAATGATTAATTTAATACTAATTACTAAATAACTGTGCTCATGTTAAAAGTTCTTCAGATTATATATCCGATTAGTGTACTTATTGTTATATATGCAAATTTCTGCCGCCGATTCTGCGGCTGAGCCTGCTGTCGAGCCTGCCGCTGAGCCTGCTGTCGAGTCTGCGGCTGAGCCTGCTGTCGAGCCTGCGGCTGAGCCTGCCGTTGAGCCTGCTGTCGAGCCTGCGGCTGAGCCTGCTGTCGAGCCTGCGGTCGAGTCTGCGGCGAAGCATACAGTGGAGCCTGCAGTGGAGCCTGCCGCGAAGTCTGCGGCTGAGCCTGCTGTCGAGCCTGCGGCTGAGCCTGCCGTCGAGCCTACGGCTGAGCCTGCTGTCGAGCCTGCCGTCGAGCCTGCGGCTGAGCCTGCTGTTGAGCCTGCCGTCGAACCTGCCAGCTGAGCCTGCAGCGGAGCCTCCAGTACGCAGTTAAGTAAGAGACATTGTACGCAGTTGCGTAAGATCCGGTGTACGTAGTCGCGTAAGAGCCGATGTACGCAGTTGCGTAAGAGACATTGTACGCAGTTGCGTAAGATCCGGTGTACGTAGTCGCGTAAGAGCCGATGTACGCAGTTGCGTAGACTTAACTAAACCAGATTCGGTTTTAGTCTGATATGATGTGCTTTTCAGTATGCAGTTGCATTCTGATATTATGTAACATAAAACGATAGTATAAGACTTCAAAATAAGATTGTAAAGTACACATTTAATTAACACGTATAATGTCTATTATCATATAATACATGACACGTATACACGAGGACGTGTAATTGAGTCGGATGGCCGAATGTAAAACAACTTTAGTTTAATCATTTAATGTATAGATGAACTAACAACACCATTATAATGAAACTGTATTGGCGAAGTTCACACGTGTTCGTTGACAGTTGACAGTCTTTTGTCGACTGCCAACGAACACAGTATATAAGTGGCGGTTGCATTGCAATCACCCTCTTTTCTTTGCTCGAACCTCGAAGCGATAACAAGTGTAAACGAATTGTGTGTAAAACAGTTTAAAAGGTGATTTCTTGGCTAAAAGCTAACACAAGGGAGATATGGTATGGTAGCGTGGCGGGTGCAGACGCATCTGGCCTAAATCAGGCTTGATGCTTCTAGTCGAACTCACACTGCAGATGACATTGCGTTTCTTTTTTTTGCATGTACACACCTACTATTAGTTTATTTGTGTCGCTGCAAGTTTTTTAGTTTGCGTGAAAATATTCAGTTTTAAATAATAACATAAATATTATTGATAACTAAATACTCTTTAAATGATAATTAAATTTGGTGGTTCCATCAATCAAACTCGTAACATAGCGTCCGAATTATCCTTTAGTCCCGGGCAAAAGGGACGTTTTCAATTAATAGTCCTTCATAAGTTTTAATCCTACGACGGGTTTCATGGAAATTTAGTAGCGCATTAACGCATTTATGCGACACGTTTATACAATAGATGGAATCTTCGTTCAAGGTCGAAAGTTTAGTAAGTTTTGAAGCAACGAAAGTAGTTTAAGGACTTAACCTAGTTAGATCCTCAACATATATTTTTAGTTCGATCCTTAACATTGCATCAATGTTCAGCAATCAGTGGAAGTTTCCGGCTGAAGAAGAAGTTACATCATAGTTAAGCACCTTTGTCTTTATGGACTTAAAAAGGTGCCATTGTTTAATAAGTGGAATATCTTTTCACTCTAGATGTAACGTTATACAAAAATGGACAAGATGAAAGGACAACAAAACGGGCATTGTTTACGGCTATGTACATAAATAACCCGGGGTTTTAAACGTCGAAGCTGCTGCGCAGTAATTGTTGATACGTAGTAGACCATTCAACAGTGCCTAGTGATGTACGCCTACGATCCTTATGATAGAGGCAGCACGCAGAGTTTCACCTGTTTATTAAATACTGTCCCAAAAGCAACGTGTTTTTTTGGAACAAAAGCCAGAATCTGTATGAAGAATTATCAACACGTCTGGCCGAAGCATCCCGTGACCAAAATGTTGGCAAAATACCTTGCGCAACGCGTCAGTATTGCAATCCAACACTGCAATGCGGCCAGCATTTTGGCATAGACAAAGAAGTCTTTATCTTTATCTTTGTCTATGATTTTGGTAAAGATGCTAGAAGTCAGCAATCTATTAGATTAGTTTTTTTAGTTTAGTTTCTGTATTTCTGTGTTAAGTTTTTTTAAGATTTAATTTTAGTTTATATTTTATGTTATTGGAAAAATATATAATAGCAACCAATTTTTAAAGACCCCGCTTCTGTATAGAGCTTTGGCACTTTTTCGGAAAAAAATTATAATAACGTTGCATATTTAAATGTTTAATTAAAGCGATTTTTATGGTGGTATTTTTTATTTTAGCGAAGGAAAAGGAAAATAACAATTTTTCAGATTTTTTCCTTCTTCGCGTAAATACAAAGCTGCATCATGAAAATTACTTTAAACCATTTTGTAACATTAGTTTCATATTGTAATAGTAAACATTGATAATTGTATCTTTAAAAATTCTGAAACGTGAGGAGAACAAGTGGTGGAAAGCGGGCTTTAAACTTTTTTTTAGAATAAAAACGTTAAACCGTTCTACTAACAGAAAAGAAAAAAAAAACTGTGATTCTACTCTACGCTACGTTCACTGAGCGCTACGAATACGCAGGACGCTACGCCGCCGCTACGCAGGGCGCTACGAAAGCTCTACGCTTCTAAGTAACTTCACGGCCCATTTGCGCCTAAAACGATAGGATATTTTTGCTAAATAGACTATTTACGCGTAAATCTATTTGTAACAAAGGACTATTAATCAAAACACTCGACGATGCCTACACATCCCTAGTCGCGCTTGAATGGGGTTAGCGTAGGCGTTGAATGAACGCGTGGGCGACTAGCCTGAGACAGGTATACAGCTTTTTTGATGATAATAGACAGAGATGGGTGCATAGAGGGGTTTGTAGGGAGGTACGCCCACGGCTCGCACCCGCATTCAATAGAGGGTGAATGAGTGACGCAGACACAAATGTTACCGTTGATTTTTTCAGTGCATTATTTAGTACAAGGACGTGAATTAACAGGTTGTTTGGAGATTTTCAAGCCAAATTATGGCCCGTGTATGAGATTTTTTTTTAACGTATTTATTTACCTACACTTTTTGTCTCATATTTCGACGAGTATTATATATTTATATATATATATATTTCGACTATAAAACAGCTGTTTTATTATCGCTATATCAGGGTGGTTTCCATAGAGAAAGTATAGTTTATAAAACTTTTAAAAAAAGACGAATGAAATAGGCAGAGTCGTTCTCAAGTTATGGCGTGACCAACGTAAATAGGGATTCATTTTTATATATTACTAGCTGTTGCCCGCGACTTCGTACGCGTAGACTTTCATATAAACTTTCAACACCCTTTTATCATCCTTAGTTCGGCCCTTTCGTAAAATACTTTCTTAGCGGACCTCTACACCCCCTAAGGAATCTACCTGCCAAATTTCAGCTTCGTATGTCAAGTGGTTTTCGAGATTTCATGTTTAATGAGTGAGTGAGTGAGTAGATGAATTTCGCTTTTATATATATATATAGGTATAGATTATGAGTACAAATACCTCCTTTCGGCTGACTACACCGTTCCGTATAAACCTGCTCTGCGTAAATGCGTAAATCCTAATATCTTCCTGCCAAAGAATAATGGACTCTAACCCCCAGAGAACAAAAGATATTTCTCAGTAATGCGCTGTCCGTATATATGCGTAGGTCATGAAGTATGTTAGGTCTGTGTTAGGTAAGTAAGATTACAGATGTGAAAGGGTGTTTTTATTAACTTTCAAGCTGTAAGGTTTCATGGATCATAAAGATGTAACATGTAAGTAGTTCCATTTCATTTGTAAGTCAATTTGTGTACATACTTGTGTGTTCTTGTTGTGTTCTTTTATTATTATTTCAACATTTATTCATTAGCTTCTACTACTATTAACTATGTAAACAAACCCGCGAATTATTGAAACCTGCTTATTATCTATACTATTATCTATACTAATATTATAAAGAGGAAAGATTTGATTGTTTGTTTGTTTGTTTGTTTGTTTGCATTGAATAGGCTCCGAAACTACTGAACCGATTTGAAAAATTCTTTCATTGTTTGGAAGCTACACTATCCCCGGGTAACATAGGCTATATTATATTTAAAAAAAAAAAATAGGGATCCTTATTAAAACTCCAATAATGTAACCCAAGGTGTAAAAAAATAAGATTTACAATTTTGACTTTGCGTGTTTGACAGTTCTAAGACAGGACAACGTCTGTCAGGTCTGCTAGAAAGATTTGTATGTAAGTATGTTTGTAACGAATTGGCTCAAAAAATACAGGACCGATTTAAAAAATTCTTTCACTGTCGGGAAGCTACACTATCCCCGGGTGACATAGGCTATAATCTATACCCGTGCGAAGCTGGGGCGGACCGCTAGATATCTATACTTTAGTATCGAATTGAAATTTTACAAGTGTAATTCATGACATAGAAAACACTCGACGAAATGTATGGAATAGCAGATTTTTTCTCGCGAGTGCAAAGTTGCTTCCATAGTAATAGTTGTTCATAATGATGATTATAACAGACTTCTTTCAGCTTAGGACACCCTTTTTGCGTAACCCTGTATACTACCCATCCACTAATAATTTATGCACGTCAGACATCGAGATACAATTCCTATAGAGTCACAATCACTCAGTGAAAATAGGCAAAAACGTCCGAGCGCCATTGTACAAACATTGTATCAATTATATAGTTCACAATGACACTTTGTTCCAATTTAGACGTTATATCGCTTGCATAGTGTTCAACGGTAGCTGTCCGCTATGATATAGTAGCTCTGGCATCACGCGGCGTTGTGGTCCGATCGCGGTTACCTTGTTACTGGCCAAAAAGTCTGCGCAATTCGAAGGGTGCGCCGGGTTTTTTTTTTGCCACGATTGTGACTCTATATGTATTGTATATCGATGACGTCAGATGATGCATGCCAGGAACAAATGATCCTGGGTTGGTATAGGTAAGTGGCGTCGACGATACCGCCTCTATCTACTCAGGAGCATTGGGTAGCGATAGGAACATGCCAGGAACAATGATCCTGGCTTGGTATAGGTAAGTGGCGTAGACGATACCGCCTCTATCTACTCAGGAGCATTGGGTAGCGATAGGAACATGCCAGGAACAAATGATCCTGGGTTGGTATAGGTAAGTGGCGTCCACGATACCGCCTCTATCTACTCAGGAGCATTGAGTAGCGATAGGAACATGCCAGGAACAAATGATCCTGGGTTGGTATAGGTAAGTGGCGTCGACGATACCGCCTCTATCTACTAAGGAGGATTGGGTAGCGATAAGAACATGCCAGGAACAATTGGTCTTGGTTTGAAACAGGTTCCATCACCAATCCAATTCTAGCATTGCAACGTCGCGACATTTTTGTATGTATACGAATGACAGTTTTATTTGGAAAATTATAAAGATAAATATATTTTTATTTTCTTAAAACAAAAGCATAATTATCATACACCCATTTAAAAACGAGTCAAGAGATCAAGAGAAAACCAAGTGACGGTAGAAGAACAAAACACTCGCTCTTCTCGCCGGACTCACCCGCAGTTTTCAGTCAGCTCGTGACCACGGCCATTGTAACATGGTCGAAACGTCGAGCGAAAGGTACCTATTTTAAATTACCATTTAAAAACGCATGCACAATAAGTGCTTTAACAATATTTTAAGTTATGAATCTATTGTATTATAGTCTGTGGAAAGGGCTCGACCTGTGGTCACGAATTGTAACTGTCCCATGCGATGTTTGCTGAGCCTATGTCAACGATACGTTTATTACTATTGATTGAAGTTAATGGATACTGTTTCGTATACACTTAAGTGGCTATTTTATCCTAACTTAGATTTAGTGCGCCAATCTTTAGTCAGAAGTAGGTACCTAACTTTGTTCGCAGTGTTCACAGCGGTGACTTTCATAACAAACGGGGATCTTGAATTGGAGCTTTTTGAATGGCTCTCTGAATCAGAACGACCTTCGATCTAATAATAACTCTAATAACACTGTTACCTCGTGGTCATACTAGTTTGTCATACCAGTATGACCACGAGGATATACATGTCCTCATGGTCCTACTGTAACATCATATTTTCGATAGAGGTTTTTTCTTCCTTCTGTACATACTTACTTACATACTTAATAACTTATATACTTAAATACTTTTTTTGCGTGTAGACTGAATAATTTGTCAGAATAGTCAGAGAAGTAATAAGTTAAGGCTTGACAAACTGACAGCAATAATATAGAAATATTACGAGTAATCTATACTAATATGGTATTATAAAGAGGAAAGATTTGATTATTTGTTTGTTTGTTTGCATTGAATAGGCTCCGAAACTACTGAACCGATTTGAAAAATACTTTCACTGTTGGGAAGCTACACTATCCGCGGGTAACATAGGCTATATTATATTTTCAAAAAAAATAGGGATCCTTACTAAAACACCAATAATGTAACCCAAGGTGTAAAAAAATAAGATTTTCTATTTTGACTTTGCGTGTTTGACATTTCTAAGACAGGACAACGTCTGTCAGGTCTGCTAGTAGTATATAAAGGTATAATCAAACAACAAAAGTTCTTCATACTTTTTAAAATTTACATTCTCTTTTCCGATTAAAATTACTTATTATTAGTTTGCTAAAAACTATTCGATTTTAATTATAAAAATATAAAATTTATTTTATATAGTCTCTCTGATAAGTTCTCATTGAGTTCATAGTCCAAATAACGAAAAACACTTTACAATTTTTACTGAAAATGGCTTAATTAAAGTACCTAATTTTGTGGGCTTTAAAATATCACTGGTTTCGAGCGTCCGCCTCCAAATAAATAAAGTTTATGAAAGACATCCGCGCCCTAACCATTGTTTATTGCTTTAAAACCGAAGCATTTCATCCAATTTGAATAAATCCATCGCAAACTCAGACTTGAGAGAGGAGAGTGGGCGAACGAGGGTTCCTAATTGTGAGAACCCCGATTGAATACTAAGTGAGGAGCGCGGCTTTGCTCGCAGATGTCCCCGATTGAGTTTCACGCCTCCCTTGCTTACCATTATCGATAATAGGATAGAAACAGTTTAAAATTTTATCTAGGATTCGATTTCGAATAAATGTACAGTATATAATAATAACTTGTAAAATAGTTGTCATTAAAAAAAAGTAAAATAGTTGTAGCTGTAATTGTATAATAGTAATATATATTTAAACAAAGATGTGGACTAGCTGCACTCAGCTGCGCCACGAAACGGAAGACGCAGCGTAGGTAGGACTCCTACTAGATGGACCGACGACATTGTGAGAGTCGCTGGCATCCAGTGGATGCAAAAGGCAGGCAGTCGTTCAGTGTGGAGGTTAAAGGGGGAGGCCTATGTTCAGCAGTGGACGTCTTCTGGCTGATGATGATGATGATGATTGGTAAAACCTCATTGCATGCCATCAGTAAAGTTTAGAATTAAAAAAAAAAAAAAAAAAACTCACAAAAAACAAAGTCAAGTCGGACCAAGTGTAACCATATTTACAAAAAAAACGCAAGCTTATTTATTTAAAAAAAAATACGTTTGACAACAAATATGTACCGAAGCGCGTTTATCACAAAGTTAATTAAAAAATTATGTGTCGTTGTTTATAGTATATCGTAACAGCAGTTGCGCCTCGGAAAAAACGGTTATATGTGTAACAAAACATGGTAAAAAGTTGTTCTGGTAAAATAATTACTTTTGATGTCATTTATCACAATAAAAACCATAAACCTGCCGGCGTGAATTTATTTTACTTGGTGGCCTTTCCACAGCCGACCTACGCAAAAAAACAAGCAAAACGCCGTCGCTGAATTTTGTGTATATATATAAAATTATCCACTGGATGGGTGGGTCTTCAAATCACGAGTGAATCGATTTCTTCTAGGCAAGCGTGCTCCATCGAAAACCGCATCATCGCTTAACATCAGGCGAGTTGGCGGCCAAACGCAAGCCTAGTTATAAATAATAAATTAAATAAAAAACAGTATTTTCTACGATCACATCTGCCAGGCTAGCTTATTCCAAGCACTCGACATTGTTTCTATCTCCATCACAGGGGTGTGGGCTTTTATTTCTAACACCTTTCAATGGACAATGCCCGGCTACTTGTACTCAATACATAGTTAGCTCATAGACAATAAAACAAAACCTATAAGAAAATAGACATTCTCATGTAATAGACTTTTATAATCGGATGTACTCACATACATGCAATGCATTTATGTGAAATAAAAATAACGGCAAATAAGCTTGCTGTCGGCCTGATGGTAAGTGGTAAACACCGCCTATCGGAACCTGCAACACTAGTTGTGGACAGGTGGATATGTCATATCAAAATCAAATAATCTTAATTTCATTAACAAGTAGGTTTCATGAAGTTGCGTGTTTTATATAATTTTGTCATAATCCTGGCTTGTAATAAGGTGCAATCACTTTAGGATTTTTTTCTTTTGTCGTAGTTGTAAAAGAACCTTCATAGAATAACATTAAAAGCCATAATCGTGCAAAAACAACTAAATCGGTATGTGACAGAGTATTCTATTGTATTTATATTACACGGGAATTACTCACGTAAGATTAAGCCGGTCGGCGGTCACTCCGACTATAGTTTCAACCGCATTAGACGTTCTTTTTCAAGGTGAATGCACGCGCCGCCGCGCCGCCGCACCGCCTAATGCGGTTGAAACTATAGTCGGAGTAACTAACTTGAGTAATTCCCGTGTAATATAAATAAAATGTGTAAAACCATGTCAGTTTCCATAATAGAGTATACTATTGTTTATATACCTACTTTACAAATGATTGCGTTGAATTTCCATGAATATGGAAATTGCAGGTCGTGTAAACTAGTTAACATGTACGCTAGCGACTTTGGACCAGTGGGCTAAGTATGAATAGTGGATACGTAAAATATTATATCAAAATCCATACAAATATCTATTACTAAAATTTTTATCTAAAATTTGGTTGGAATTCGATACGTATCTAATACTTTGTACTACGCTCACGGATAAACGCCCGAATTTTGGTCAATCGACTCTGGTAATACAAGGCATCGTTCGGTGTATTTACGTCAGATGGTATGCAGTCCGCCCCCAGATCTGCGTCGTATTTTGAGACGTCACAGGGGTGTGGGGCGCTATTTCCAGTTCGCGTGGGCGGGCGGCGGCTATCTACGTAGGCCTGTAGGGCGGTGGTAGGGCGGCGGTAGGGCGACGTAAAGACGCATATGTCAGTGAAGACAGTGAATTAACTTCGCGGAGATTATTCTGATTTTGTACTTAACTTGTAATTTTCTATATAGATAGATAAAAACTCTTTATTGTGTACACCAGAAATAAAAATTACATACAGATAGAAAACACTTACGAGCTAGTGCCATAAGTGGCGGCCTTATCGCTAAAAGCGATCTCTTCCAGGCTACCATTGGATGGAAATAACTTACGTAATAGGATCTACGGGCGTATAATTATATATGCGTGTATAATTGTAGGTATAGCATTGAAGCCGGCTTTTTATTTTTTCAAAAACAAATATTTTTACTTTTGTTTGCGAGCACTGTTAATAATATTTACGGTATTTTAATACAATCTCTCTAGATTTGTATGCCTACAAACTAGGCTAAACATGATACAAAGTGACAAATATTTTAACCCACCTATTAAATTGTGCATGCGTTTTTAAATGTTTGTATGATTTACTCGTGTTTTGTGCAAATACATTATCTTTACTGTTTCGATGTGACTGTAGATGCAAAAACCGCCAGGTACATGTGTTAGGTGTTAAGAGAGTTTTATATAAAAGGCGAGGTCACTATATATATGACCATGAGGCTTAATATTATATTGCATTATAGTCGCATTTAGTGGAGCAAAACTATGGAATTTACATAGTCGTGCGTTATGCTACTTCTATTTTTGAAGTTTTTCCCGTAATTTTTTTTAAGTTGCCCTCAATCTATACTAATGTTATAAAGAGGAAAGATTTGATTGTTTGTTTGTTTGCATTGAATAGGCTCCGAAACTACTGAACCGATTTAAAAATTCTTTCACTGTTGGAAAGCTACACTATCCCCGGGTAACATAGGCAATATTATTTATATTTTTTTAAATAGGGATTCTTACTGAAACTCCAATAATGTAACCCAAGGTGTAAAAAAATAAGATTTACTATTTTGACTTTGCGTGTTTGACAGTTCTAAGACAGGACAACGTCTGTCAGGTCAGCTAGTATAATATAAAACGTCATTGAAAGTTGTTATCTGATTGTTTTAACTTACAATCCTCTGTAAAAGTTTAACAGATAAGATTAAGTTACTAAGAAAATGCACAAATAAACCCCGGAAATACAAAAAACTTGCAAATCAAGTATCGTAGGAGGTAGTGGTGGATGAAATAACAATTTAAGCAACAATGTAGCGTTAATTAAATTTAATTAACACTACATTGGTACATAATAAATTAAAGTAAAACCTAATTGTACGTTAAAATATCCACGTTCTTCTCTCACCTCAATCCGCCACAAGGTCAGACGAACACTCCCGAAAAGCAAACTTTAGACATCTAAGTTCAAAATTGTATTTCACTGGAGACTAAAACGTAAACACTACAGCAGTAAGTTTAGATTTGCTGAGCTCAAACGTGAACTTAAACTTCGGCATTCGCTTCACCGCTATGGCTCAGGGGCAGCACGTCTGTTTCATGTGCCGGGATCGATTCCCGGCCGGGCAGATGTTTGAATCATAAAATTTTGGTAAATATCTGCTCTGGGTGTGGGTTGTTTTCGCTGCATAAATATTCGATCCCATCGAAACACGAAAAAGTTAATAAGGCAGAACCGAACTTTTTTCAAAATAAAATGGCTAAACAAATCAATCTTCCAAGATTGTGATAATCACATTTCACTTTTCGAAACTTTTTTCGCTGGACTTGGATTTCTCAGGTTTGTCTAAAAACTAAAGTTAGCTTCAGCTCTCCCGTCCAAGGCCCTCCGATGTCTGGCTTCGCACAATGGAATTAAGTCTAGCTACGTTCTTACTAAGACAAATAAAAAATAAACTTAGCTTCTTGCAAGTTTATTAATTTAGTGTAGTGTTTTAAGATAAAAGATTTACACAGGAACTGTTTGTGTGTGTCAGAAAGACACACAGGCTTACACAGAACAGTGGTCCAATCTGAAAGGAGCTCATTGTACTTATAATTATCAACAACTTGTATAATGGGAGATACCGTAAAATCGTAACAGCTGTTCTATAGAAAAAGGTCAATCAAAAATAACGAAGTGTATGATGAACAAACAGATAATATTTTTTTCTCGATTTTAGGGCTGGTCCCGTAGAAAAATTGTTCACAATGATAAGTATAATGATCTCCTTCCGGTTTAGTACTACGGTTCCGTGTGACCCAGTTTAAGTAATAAGTAGTGATGTGTGCAACAATCACTCAACAGTTTCCCAGTGACATATAACCACCATCTTTGACATTAACAACACACGCAAAGCTCTTCTTGTTCATATTCAAAAACGTTAATAATTAATTATTGTCATTGAATCAGGAAACTGGAACGTAGTTATATATATAGGATACTAAATTCAATAATATGTCACTCATCTGATTCTGGTCACTTAAATGTTGCCTTGCAGGCTTTGTTTGGCAAGAATCCGGATGCCTATCTTTCATAGAAAACCCATGCTTAATTTCAATCCACTAAAGTTGATTACTCATGTGCTCAAAAGTGTGAGTTCCGCCATTTTGCTTTTGTGATGCAGTGAACATCACTGAATGTCAAGGGTAGAGTCCTACGCCGGAATACGATTATTTATTGGTTTATCAGTTTTTTGCTGGTCAAGTGCTTAGAGTATAGACGATGGATATTTGTCTATAGATTAGGAAGAACAAATCACAGCGTTTGGAGCAAATGTAGGAATTTACGAAGAAAATGGAAATTACTTTTGAAATGTGCAAACTGCTAGTCTGTGGAATGCACTGCCTGAATAATTACAATCTGTCTTCAAATCGCGAGTCATTCGGTTTCTTCTAGGCAAGCGTGGTCTGTTGTAGACCGAATCATCGCTTAACATCAGCGAGTTGGCGGTTAAACGCAAGCCTATTAATAACAAAAGAAAGGAAAAAAATTACACTTAGTAAAAATAAAATAAAAAACTATTTAATTAGCTATAGATATATATATATAGACTAGCTGTTGCCCGCGGCTTCGTACGCGTAGACTTTCATATAAACTTTCAACCCCCTTTTGTCATCCTTAATTCGGCCCTTTCATAAAATCCTTTCTTATTGGACCCCATAAGGAATCTACTGCCAAATTTCAGCTTCGTAGGTCAAGTAGTTTTCGAGATTTCGTGTTTAATGAGTGACTAGATGAGTAGATGAATTTCGCTTTTAAATAATAGTAGCGACCCTCCCGCCCGGCTTAGCACGGGTGTAATTTACGTGCAAAGCCGGGGCGGGTCGCTAGTTATATATATAAACCTTCCGTGAAAATGTATCTAACTGATGGGGAAAACCGCATCAAAATTCGTTTTGTGGTTTAGGAGGAGTTAGCGGCCATACAGACAGACGCGGAAAGCGACTTTAATTTATACTATGTAGAGAAGAGATAGATTCATATTTCACCCTGCCTAGAGTGATAACATGGACAAATAAAAAAATGATGGCATTGAAAACTTGTTTCTTTTACGTGATAGTCCTTAGAAAGTACCTACTCAACGTCACGACAAAGTGCGCTGCAAATCTACCGCCAGCATAAGATGAGCCGTACGCTCAAAGGCTCGTGTACATACCGGAGGTCAAGTTATTTGAATATTATACTGACGGTTCTGATGTCTGTAATTTCTGAACTACGAAATCGATGACCTTGAAATTTTTATGGAACGTTTCTTTACGTACCTATTTTCTAACAAAAAAAGATTTTATAAAAAAATAAATAATAAAATTACAACTAAGTACACTTTTTGACTTTCATCCCCTCTCCCAAGGGAACCATGCAAAATTTCGGGATAAAAAGTATTCTATAACCTACCTCGTAGTATAAACTCAAATTATGATAAGTTTCATTTGAATCCATTGAGTAGTTTCGACGTGATGCGCGGCCCAGATACAGACAGACAGACAGAAATACAAAAATGAAAAAAAAAACAGTTTTGACTTCAGTATCGATTACAAAGCGCCGTCCAATTTTTTTTTAAATATCTTCAATTTACAGAATTCGGTATGCTAAAAAAAATTAACCTATGCCAATTCCTAAACCATTTCGAGATTTTATCTTACCAACCCTTATTTTTCTACTCCGACCTTTTAAAACGATAAGATGCCATTTATTTTAACATAAAACTAAGAAATCATTCGACTTTCATTGACCTCTAAATGACGTCACATTGTAGCATTTTATTTTCTGTGCCTTTTAAGAATAAAAATACTATACATTTGACACACTGTTCGTCACACAGAATATAATATTTTTTCATTTCTGTGGTTTGACTGTCTGGTTTTTTTCAGGGCTGCCAATATGGGGTGCTTTTTTAGGCTTCTCATCGCAACGAAATTTTGTGCTATATGGTGACGTCACATAATTTCAATTTTCAAAAAAATATTGTAAAATAACTACTCAATAGATAACAAAAATATTGAAATTAGTTTCTTAAAATAGCCTTATCTACGAAATAAAAATATAAAAAAAATACAAAAAATAAACTTTACATACCGAATTGGGCCTGTTACAGTGTTATTATAAGTATAGATATTATGCCTAGAAATTAGTTCGAATTAAAACTGAAAGCTGCGGTTCACCTTATGTGTTTTTTTGCACACACGGTCACCTGACCCTAAACTAAGCAAAGCTTGTGATATGGCTGCCAGAGACTTATATACATACATATATAGTTTTAAATACATACTTAAATAGATATTAACAATCAGATATAGAACAAGCACAAATGATCATCACATAAATGTTTGTCCTAGGTGGGAATCGAACATACGCCCCCAAGCTCAGAAGGTAGGTTCACTACCGACTGGACCAACGGGCTATCAAAGTATTATAGCTGGTGCCAACCATAAACAACATGGAATATATTAATTTTCATTTATTTATGTCAATTTTTCATCATAAAAATAAATCCATGATTGATAGGTACATCAGGAATAATATTTATTGTCGGGTTTACTTTCATTGTATTTTAGCGCAATAAAGGACAATTGTTCACCGTGTTCCGGGCTTGGTATTTATTAAGTCCGAGGTCTAAAAATTTAAAGGGTCATTGAAAAATATTATGCTATAATAAAAATAAATAATTTGAAGCTTTTGACAAATTTTTTAGGGTTCCGTACCTCAAAAGGAAAAAAACGGAACCCTTATAGGATCACTTCGTTGTCCGTCTGTCTGTCTGTCTGTCCGTCTGTCAAGACCCTTTTTCTCAAGAACATGTAAAGGTATCAAGTTGAAATTTATACTAAATAATTGGGTCTACGGTTTCTTTCGGCTGTAGTAAAATAAAATTTGTAAGTCAACGCAATCAAAAGATATGAACGTTTATGTCGTATATTTTGCGATTTCACAAGGGAATCAAAATCTATAGGTTACTTCCCGTTGACCTAGAATCATGAAATTTGGCAAGAGGCAGGGTCTTATAGCACATATATAGGAATAAATCCGAAAGTTATAAATTTGAAGTTATATCATATAAAAATAATTATTTTGCTATTACAAACTTACATTTTGTAGTTGGAATGTATCGAAGAACCTCATTGTCAACTACAAACTTAAGTTTGTCTTTCAATATTTCAACTTCAGTTAGTTTTTTTTGGACTTCCGCTCTGAGGCTTCCGTCCAACGGAACCCTCAGAGCACAAGTCCTACTCGTACTTGTCTGTTTTTTTTTTGTTATTGATATTATAATAATTTTTTGGAAGTTTTTCACTACACTTTACACTTTTTCTAAAATGCACACTTTTTCTTTTTGCTACATTGGAATGGCAGGGCTGCAAATTTTTAGTGTTATTCTAAAAACTAAAACAAATCAAATTGAAAAACACAGAGTTAATTAAATCTGTCAAAGGTTTATTTAAGAAAATGGAAAAATAGAATTGTAGAATCGTCGGTTTTTCGCGTAACGCGTTTCATTTGTTACCTACCCGCAATAACAGTAATTTCAAAATACTTTCGTAAGTATTTTGAAATGTAGGGAATCATTTTGTATTGAAATATGGCAGGAAACATAAAATTTTATTTAAGCCATATATAAATAATTTTTTTGTAAGTATTGGTTATTTAAACCACAACACAACTGGATAATTATTTTGATTGCCAGATGCAAAACGCTCGCCCATTGAGAGACAAATTATACACTCCTTAAAGATCAGGTACTTGTCGAGCATATAATTCCAACCTATCAAGCGCCCTATTACTTACTTATTAGCGACTGTACCGTGGTCAATTTACTGAGTACATTTTACTGACACTGTTTACTGAGTACATATTATTGATAAGGTTATTTTTTATACTCGTATCGTTAAAAAGGTCTGCTTTTAGATATTATTTCTGTGGTTCAGGCAACTTCTTCTGGGTAAAATTCCACCGGAATTGTGAACAGCATATTTGTTTTGTGCAGAACACCAACAGCGTGTATAGCGTAAGTACAGTAAAATGTATAAATAACACTATTGCCAGTGTCGCTGTATTCGTAAATTTTGTATTATTTGTTTTTAAATTTAGTAATAGTCTTTAGCTTGACCGCCAACTCGCCTGATGTAAAGCGATGATGTGGTCTACGATGGAGCACGCTTGCCTAGAAGAAACCGATTCACTCGTGATTTAAAGACATCTAGATTGTAACTATCGGGGAACCATTAAATAAAGCGCTTCGCACGGGTTTTCGGAATATCAACCATAAAGCGGTGACCATTTTTCATGTCCACCGAATTGTCCGATTGAAAAATGGGCTGGAACTCATCATTCCATTCGATTCATGCAGATTTGAAACAAAAAAAACCGATAAAAAACCGATAGACTAGCAACTCTATGCCGATGCTCTAGAGTCTAGACTAAGAACCTTAGTCTGAACTAGGGATTTGTTGCTGATTTTTTATGCCATAGGTGGCAAACAAACAGACGTGCTGCCTGATGGTAAGCGTTCACCGTTGCCTATGGATACTAGTAATACCAGAGGCATTACGAATACGTTGCCGACCCTTCAAGTCTTTTGGGCCTCTTTTGGCACGTTTCTCAAAACACTCCAACATATTATTCTAGTCCTTTTTAATAGCATGGCACTTGACAACCACCACTAACAGACTAGTTTTTACCATTAGTTTTCATAGTAGCGCTATGCTATATGTTTTCGCGCAAAATGTAAATTTTTAATTTAGTTCTGTGACGTCACATTTAATATTTACGAATCACATTATATTCTATCGTACTGTCAAACCACCTGTCAAGTGCTATGCTATTGAAAATGACTATAGACCATAGATTCAGTATGAATCTATGCTATAGACCTTTTGAGAAAGGAATTCTTTACGCATTGTATAGACCCTACATCAATACAGGGTTACGCATATAGACTGTACTAAGCCGAAACAAAGTCATTGTACTCAGCATTGTGAACAACTTTTAGTATGGACCAACCCTGAAATCGCAAAAAAATCAGCTGTTACATAGAAAACGGTCATTAACACTCGACAAAATTTAAGGAACAGCTGAATTTTTTCCGCTTTTTTAGGTTT
Source organism: Agriopis aurantiaria (assembly GCA_914767915.1). NCBI lineage: Eukaryota > Metazoa > Arthropoda > Insecta > Lepidoptera > Geometridae > Agriopis > Agriopis aurantiaria. The sequence continues at coordinate 3,258,379 of OU611991.1, read as the reverse complement.
GGTCCCATAGTAAAAGTTATTTATAATGATGACTACAATCAAATGATATAGAATATAATAATATAGAATGATATAGATGTGTAATCATCTAACATTTACAGTATAGTTAACCTTATTGCTAATCTAAAATTGAGGCTACAGAAACTCACCGCTTTAATACTTTAGGTATACGACTTACTTGTAACTTGTAAGCCCTATAGGTCAGATTTAGCGCACCGATAAGACCTATATGATACCTGGGCACCTACTCTTGAAATAGGTATGCGTGTCGGCTTTTTGTATACAGGGTTATCTATCATTAGGTAACAACATCTCGCAGGCAGCTTTCCTGCGTCATGAAACATTGTTTAAATCTTGAAATTTACGTAACTATTTCTGAGAAAGGACGAAAACAGTCACGTGTTAACTACAAATAGTAGAAATATCACCCGCCCGCATAGAGCAGATTTTTACTCCTCATTGTTCGTTCATCATGCTGTTTAGTTAATAATACGCTTTAGAATGATAAACGAGTAAATATAGCATGCAAGCCAGCAAAAATGCATTTGATATTACAATATTTAGGTCACCTTTCGAATCCACACCGTTATCAGGGCCAACAACGTGCTTGGACTCGACCATGTTATCAGTTGTTGGGCACTTTATCAAAGGTTCTACGCCAATCTAGACTAGCTTTAATTTACTACACATGAACTTTTTTAAGCAGTATATAACACAACAACATAGATACAAAAAAAAGCTTGAACAGAATTGGAAAAACGTAGATCCCATATAAAAAAGTATATCTACAGTTTTTTTTTTAATCCCGGAATGAAAACCAAGGCTAAAACTATGACAAACGGGTAGCAACTTGCAAGTTGATCCATTCTTTTTTTAGTTTTTTGCTATAAAACTAGACACATAGTAATCTAACTTAAATCCCGATCGCTACCAGACCTATACAAAAAATATGAAGCAAGACTATTAAACGTATATTAAGATAAGACTGATTTGAATATTAAGCCCATTAAATTAATAGGTTTCACCTATGACGAAATTCATGTAGGAACAAAAAGTGTCGTGGAGAACAAATAAAAACATAATGGTCGTTTATTTGGAGCATAGTGAGTAGGTTCCGACTGTATGATAATGAAATGAGGTAACTGGGTTTCCCGATTTAGTGTGCAGTGTTTTTGAAGTGAAAACTTATTTAAGCACACATTTTGGGATCAGAAAAGCACTGACCTCGCGTGACCGTCACGCTCAGATACTCGTTCAGGTAAACGGTCATTTAGAGCTCTAATTAAAATATTTCCGTTTTTAGAGTTCCATGCCTAAAAATGAAAAAAAACTAACCCTCATAGAATCACTTCGTTGTCTGTCTATATGTCTGTCAAGGCCCTTTTTTTCAGGAATGCGTGGAGGTATCAAATTAATAGCAAATATTCAAGTCTACAACCCCTTGAAGCTGTGAAAAATATCAAACTTTTACGTCACAAAAGATACTGCCGTTTATGCCGCATATTTTGACACTCGCAAGGGAATCAAAACTTATAGGGTACTTCACGTAGACCTAGAATATTTAAATTTAGTAAGAGCAGGTCTCACAGCACATATAAAAGTTGTCCGAAAGTTGTTAATTTGTAGTTATATCTAATAAAATATTTTTTTTTACTATTATTACAAACTTATATTAAATTAAATACAAACTTATATTTTGTGGTTTGTGCATGCATAGGAGCTTCTGTTTGCCAACTTTCAACCTTTTAAAACCCTTTGTTCGTCTAGTCGATTCCCGGGATGAATGATCATAAATATTTATTTTATTTTTTATAAATACATTTTCACCATTAACAAAATCGTCCATGCCTTTATTTGCTCATTATTAAAAAGATCTCTTAGGCGTAATATTACAAGACTTAAATTAAACTTAAATACTAATGAGTCCATTTTTTTTTTCTCTCTCTCTCCTTTTCTCCTTTACCGCACTTCACAACTATTGAGTTTGTTAGGAACCCTCAGGGTGTGAGTCCTAATCACACTTGTCCAGTTATGTAAGGAAGCCACCTGCAAGAGTTTGTTAGCTAGTTACCAATAACCCTGTATTCACGTGAATATTTTTAGAATGACCTAGTTAAATCCAGTAACTGTATCTTATCGTGTTAGAATTTTACGAAGCAAATCAGCTGCCCTCGGTGACCTTTTCCACGCTTGTATCCAATATTAAATTATGCATGCATTAGCAACATTGTAAGGCGCTGGTATGTGTTTCGCAAATCACACCCAAATGTCTTACTATTGACGCCTACACACTATGACCAAAATTAATACTTTAGGGTCCATATAATCCTAGCTAATATTACAAAAGCGATAGTAACATGTTTTTTTAATTAAGTGGCAAACAAGCTGATGGGCCGCCTGATGGTCGCCTTTTTCCGCGAGGGTAGGTGTGAGAAGTAACATCTTTTTAAAACATCTCTCGACAATTTATTAAATAAAAAATAGTAAAAGTATACTTACAATTAAAATTTATGCATAAATGCATGTGTTAATGCACCCTACCTGCCAATAAGTGTTATCTTTACTCTCCATGAACTGTGCACTGTGATTCAAAATTTTTAACTTTTTTAACTGCACTTCCTGCTAAACAAGGTGGACGCCATACAACAATCGCTCAACCAAATGATGGAAACATTCCACAAGCGCCTGGACACAATCGAGGGGCAGCTTCCGAATGCAGCACCACTCAGTTCAGAAGGACTTGTAGCAGAATTTGCTTCCTTCAAGGCCTTCGTTGTGACCACTTTCCGGGCAGTACAAAGCCAAATCAGCATGTTGGCTCAACAAGTCGACCAAGGTGAGATGCGTGCACGGCGGAAGATCCTCCTTCTGCATGGTCTCCCTGAGGAACAAGACGAGGACACATGTAAAATTGTTGCTAAGGCAGTAGCGGAGCGGCTGAAGTTGTCCAGTGTTTCCGTGAATGACATAAGCAGATGCCATCGTATGGGGCGTGCTGCGGCGGATAAGCCGCGACCTGTTTTATTCAAGCTGCATCATGTTGGTCTCCGTGACAAGATCTGGGCGTCCAAAACCAGTCTCAAGGGCTCGGGCGTTACATTGTCCGAATTTCTCACGAAGACTAGACATGAAGTGTTTCTGGAGGCTCGTCAGCGGTTTGGCGTCACTAAGTGTTGGACGATGGAGGGTCGCATATTCGTGGTTGGACTGACGGCGTACGTCATCGCGTTATTTGCATGGATGACCTCGCTGCTTTACAGGCGAAACTTGTCCCAGCTGCCATGCCGCGGGATGCGGACAATCGGGCAGTAGCTGGTGTGGCAGCAGCGGCGGTTAAGGAGGTGAAGAGTCTGAGACCCAGAAGAGCTCCAGTAATGAAGTGATAATTTTTTTTTTAATTACCTTTTCTACTAGTTCTATAACAGGGTAGTTGCACTTTTTAGCCTCGACCTCCGCTCGTTTTTGTGTTTTTTACAATATTTGTTTTGCAATTTCTGTACCACATTTTTCATTTTTATATTGTTTTAATTGTTTTTGTTTTAATATTTTGTTGATTGTCACTGACTGTCAAACTTATTTATATTATAATTTTTATTTTTTATTTTTTTAGTTTTCTGCCATTGAACAGGCTAAAGCTTTTGAGACCATACCGCCTGTTCATCTGCTCTCATGTCAATTAAATCAACTTGACATCTCAAAAGTTTTAGGCTCCTTGCGTATTATTCATTTAGCCAAGTGACAATAACAAGTTGTAAGATTGTGGTAACAAATATTATAGTGCATTTTGTGTTTGTAATTCCAGTAACACAACTGGCAGGTGGACGACTTGTATTTTAGTTGAATACCTTATATTTTTTTTTATTATACAATTTTTTTTTTATATATTTAATTATATTATTGTATCTTTATATAGTATCTAAATTTCATTAATGTCTTGTAGTGATAATGACGAGTCTGTATATGCTACTTGTTCTTCATCCGACGACAGTATGGACAGTTTCTGCAGCATCCCCACCTTGTTTGACTCTATTGAGTCAATCACCTCTGATATTCCGAAGAATTTTAATGTTTGCCACATAAACGCCCAGAGTATTACGGCTCACTTCCCAGAAATGCTTGCGTCTCTTGTACAACCCAATAATCACGCCATTCTAGTTTCTGAGTCGTGGTTGAAACCTGTAATCCCTTCTTCTTCCGTGGCGTTGCCAGGCTTCCGACTCGTAAGGAATGATCGTATTGGTAAAGGTGGTGGCGGTGTTGCAATTTATCTCCGATCGCATATAGCTTTCTCTATCGTTAGCATGTCTGCACAGCCGCCCCCATCTGACGCTGGTGAGCATCTCCTTATTGAAGTTGTCCTGCATCACACAAAATTACTTTTAGGAGTTTACTATCCTTGCTCTCGTGATGTTAATTACTTCCCTTCTTTAGAAAACCTTTTAGAAAACATTTCCACTTCTTACGATCATACTATTTTGATGGGAGATTTCAACACTTGTTTGATAAAGCAGGATCATAGAAGTCGGAAACTTGAGTCTTTGGCTACTGCACTTAACCTTATGTAAGGTTTCATAAAATTTAAAATAACGGCCATTTGGTACGCCTTCAACTGGTCACCCTAGCGGGGGTGAGCTGTCAGTTTTGGAAAAAGAAAAACACTCGACAAGAGTGGGTATTCGCTATATTCGGGCACTCTGGCCGGGGTGTTGGATCGGTACGGTTGGAGATATTGGATTTGTTGGTTAAGGTTACGGTTAATGTATATAAAGTTGGATAATATAATTGTGGATATATGAAACAGTGTTTGATTATTCATGTTAGTTTACATTTCACGAAGCGGGATAACAACGATAAAATTTCGTAAGTACACGTCCACTTGTTCATAACCGACTGCTGTTGCTACCTGTGGTATTTTACCTACATACCTGAACTAGTTGATTTGGTTATATCACATTAGGTATACTATTTTGATTATTAGAGGATTTTCGAGGGAAGGTACCTCTTTATTTTCATGCTATGGCATTAGATAGCCAGAACAAAGAGGAGAATATAAAACTTGAGCCGCAATTGTCGGATTTGTTGGAGTTATCGTAAACAAAGATGCAGATACTCTGTTAATACAACTTGTGTATTTTATATAGTAACAACTTAAGTTGTGCATATTAAAATAATATGTTTTCTGGGTAACAGCTAATCTACTAGTGTTGTAGTGAATTACCGTGCTAAAATATGGGGGCACGACAGTACCACCAACTAAGTTGAGCGTCAAATTATTTGATGAAAATCAAGTAGGTAGGTACTCTTACCAGTACCAACCTAACCTAGTTTGCATGGGTTTTCCAAAGACAATGAATCGTACATTAAAAAAAAGGGTTAGATTTGGGAATTGAGAAACATAAATCCGTGTAATCTTTTTCTGTTTTCGAGTTTTATAGTAGTTATGTATATACATCGAACAATTATAAAGTAATATGTAATAAACTGGTTTGTTGTGATAATGTCGTGATTATTAACGTTTGTTTTTTTTTTATTTTCGTGGCGAGTTTCAGAGAATGGACGATAGAAATGGAACCCCAGAAACACCACCGCGAGTTCGTTCGGTGTCTAGGAAAAGCCTGGCTAGTACGAACCAAAGACGCAGCCACAACAGGCTACCTGGGGCTGGGTCGCGGCCCAAGCGTTGCGGCCGCAGCAGAGTTCGCGACGCTGGGAAGCACCGTAAGCGACGCAGCCACAGCAGGCTGCCTGGAGTTAGAACGAGCAGCGAGCGACGCAGCAGCAGCAGGCTGCCTGATGCTGGAACGCACTGCGAGCGTCGCAGCCGCAGCAGGCTGCCTGATGCTGGAACGTGCAGGGAGCGAGGCAGCCGCAGCAGGCTGCCTGATGCTGGAACGCGCTGCGAGCGTCGCAGCAGCATTAGGCTGCCAGATGCTGGAACGCGCAGGGAGCAAGGCAGCTGGAGCAGGCTGCCTGATACTGGAACGCGCTGCGAGCGTCGCAGCCGCAGCAGGGTGCGGGATGGTGGAAGGCGCCGCGAGCGGCGCAGTCGCAGCCAGCGGTCTAGTAGTCGTGACAGGAGGGGTCGCGTTTCTACTGGCGATCACCGTTCGAAAAGGTCATGTAGCCCGACTTTTACCTCTAAAGACATTATACAAATAATTTGTTCTATTAAAGACGTTTTGCCATCACAGCCGTCAAACCAGAGCACATCATGCAATAGAGGGATAAATCACAAAAATATTATTCCCGAGTTTAATCCATCGGAAAAGAACCAGCGCGTAGATGTATGGATAAAAAAAGTTAACGAATGTGTGAAGGTTTACGGCTGGGATGAAAAAACGGTAGTACACTTTGCAATGCAAAAACTCTCAGGACTAGCTAAGACGTGGTACGAGAGCCTTAATTCAATATTGTTCACCTGGGAGGAGTGGCAGATAAAGTTGACGAACGCATTTCCCTACGAACAAAACTATGGTCAGCTCTTAGAGGATATGTTAAAACGAAAAAGTAGGACTGGTGAACAAATTGAAATTTACTATTATGAAAAGTTGGCGTTACTAAATCAGTGCGAAATAACGGGTAGACGGGCCGTTGACTGCATTATTCACGGCATCAGCGATAGGACTATGAGATCAAGTGCTTTGGCTTTACGTTGTGAGGAACCTGATCAGCTGTTAAGGTTCCTTTTAAGCAACAGTAAGGAGAATATCTTCACACCACAACCACCGATTAGAGATAGAATTGTTGGCACAGTAGCTGATAAGCAGAATAGTAGAAGTAGTTTAAAAGTTAATCCCAATCTCTATTGCTACAACTGCAAAGAAAAAGGCCACCCCTATTCTAGATGCCCCCAACCCCTGATTAAGTGTAGCCGTTGCAATCAAGTGGGCCACAAACTTGAGGCTTGTAGTTCTAAACAGGATGCAGGGTCAACGAAGACAGAGGCGGTAGCAAAAACCATGCGCATTTCTAGCTCAAATTTAAGCGACAAATTTATAAAAGAAGTAAGCATTAATGGCCTGCTGCAAGAAGCATTCGTTGACCTAGGCAGTGAAGTGACACTTATTAGACAATCTAATTTTGAGAGTCTAGGACTTAATCATGACGGCACGCCGACTACAATGAAGGGGTTCGGTAATAGTCTGGTACATTCCGTAGGGTCGGCTAATTTGACGCTGGAAATTGATGGTGTTGTTGCCAGCGTTATATGTAGGGTAGTAGACGATCGGTTATTGGAGAGGCCTATGCTGATTGGCCAGTCATACTCAGAGCAGCCCCATGTCGTTGTGTATAAAGACACAAACAAACTACGATTCCTACACATCGGCGCTGAACTACCTAATCTACAGGAGGAAGATGAACAACTGGAAAGGATTAGGGTAGTTGCACATAATACAATTTATGGCCCTTCAAGCATTAGGGCTGCCACAGAAACAGTATTTTCAGGAACTGTGGTACTAGATACCAAGATTATAGGGAGACCAACCCAGCAATATGTAATATGCGGGGGCGTTTACGAGGTTAAGCACGGCTCACTCTTTGTAGTAGTGATGCCATGTTCGGTACCATGCCTACTGCAAGAAAATTTGATATTCTCGCGTGCCGAAAGGGTTCAGAACGTTTATAGACTGGTAGACGCTGAAGCTTCTCTGGACTTGGATCAGCACACTGAGGTCTCGTCAGCTATGCGACTTGATGAAAGTCAGATATGTTTAGGTAATGGGGTTACAGACACAGACAAAGCCAAACTTCTAGAGCTTCTCCGTCGTCACAAGAAGTGTTTTGCGTACGACTTGAGAACTTTAGGTTGCACTGATGTTACCGAAATGAAGATTGAGCTGAGTAGTCAACAGCCCGTAGTTTATAGACCTTACCGATTGTCGCATCATGAACGCGAAAAGGTTCGAGCAATGGTGGATGAAATGTTACAAGCAGGTATAATCAGAGAATCTGTATCAAACTATGCCAGCCCAATTGTTCTTGTTCGCAAGAAGGATGGCGGTATTCGTCTATGCGTCGACTACAGGTTACTCAACTCGGTAACAAAGAAAGAAAGGTACCCGATTCCCGTAATAGAGGACGAGGTAGCTAGATTATCTGGACAGGCATGGTTTATCACGCTGGATTTAATGTCCGGGTATTACCAAGTGCCAATTTCAGAAGAGAGCAAACATCTGACTGCCTTTGTCACGCCGGACGGTCAGTATGAGTACAATCGTATGCCGTTTGGCTTGGCAAATGCACCAGCTGTATTTCAGAGAATGATGAACAATGTGCTGGGATCAGCGCGGTTTGATAAAGCCACTGTGTACATCGATGACTTGCTTATCTTTGGTAAAACCTCGACTGAATGCATTGATCGTTTGGAGGACATTCTAGTTCTATTACAAACGGCCAATTTAAAGCTAAATCTCTCGAAATGTAGTTTTCTACAAAACACAATAAACTACTTGGGTTACGAAATCAGCTCAGCTGGAATGAGACCCGGGGAGGCGAAGATTCAGAGCGTAATCGATTTTCCACGACCAGGAAATATACATACTGCACGTCAATTTTTAGGCCTCGTGAGCTATTTTCGTAAATTCATATGTGGGTTTGCACAACTGGCTCAACCTATCACCAAGCTACTGAAAAAAAATGCTGTGTGGGAGTGGTCGCGCGACCAAGACGAGTCTTTCGAAACACTGAAGGCTAAACTAGTTGATAGACCCGTATTAGCGATTTACGATCCCACGGCAGAAACCGAGCTCCATACTGACGCCAGCAGAATTGGCGTGGGAGGGATTTTGCTGCAACGTTCTCGTGTTGGTGAGAGTTCTCTTCATCCGGTGGCGTATTACAGTCGTCAGACGTCACCGGAGGAAAAGAATTTTCACTCCTACGAATTGGAGACGTTGGCCGTCATTTGCTCCCTTAAGAAGCTGAGAGTGTATTTGTTAGGGAAGCCATTCAAGATAGTCACTGACTGCAGCGCACTTCGTTCGACTTTCGAAAAGCGCGATCTTATACCAAGGATTGCTCGATGGTGGTTGGCTATTCAGGAGTACGATTGCTCTGTGGAATACAGAGCCGGCACTAAAATGGGGCATGTTGACGCACTGTCCAGAAATCCAATTGAAGACATAACGACCCTGAATCCTGAGCAATATCCATCAGTGATGGCTATAAGTGCCGAAGATTGGCTACTTACCTTACAACTAGGTGATCCTGAGCTGCTCAGGCTTCGGGAAATCGTCAGCAGTGAATTGGACCCCAAAGGTGTTGAGTACATCAAGAACAATTATATCGTAAAGGACAATAAATTGTTCAGGTGTATAGGAGGTGACAAGGAATGCTTAAGATGGGTGGTTCCAAAGGGTGCAAGATGGCAGGTGTGCAAACTTAATCATGATGATATTGGGCACGTTGGATTCGAGAAAACCATGGAACGTATGAAAAGAAATTATTGGTTTGCGAAGATGAAGCGATTTGTAAAAAAATACGTGGAAGCATGCATCGATTGTGCATACGCCAAACGGAGTGGTAATACACGCGAAGGGCTATTGCATCCTATAGAAAAGGTTGAAAAGCCTTTTCATACTTTGCACATCGACCACCTTGGGCCCTTTGTAAAATCGAAGAGGGGACATACCCACATACTAACCGTTGTAGACTCGTTTACGAAGTTCTTGTTCGTTAAATCGGTCAGGAATACAAACACGCAAAATGTGATTCGAGTTCTAGAAGACATTTTTGACACCTTCAGAGCTCCGGAGCGGCTAGTGAGCGATCGGGGTTCTTGTTTTACTTCCCACGTATTTAAAAGGTTTTGTCTTGACCGAGGAATAAAGCATGTATTAAATGCAGTCGCAAGTCCAAGGTCTAATGGCCAAGTTGAAAGATACAACAGAACGATTCTTGACTCGTTGACTGCCCAGAACCTCAGAGAAGATGAAAAGGACTGGGATAACAAGCTAGGGAAAATCCAGTGGGGGCTAAATAATACTGTTCAAAAGACGATAGGTCGATCTCCGGCAGAAGTTATGTTTGGGACGGGAATGGTAAGTGAATATAATCCGTCGTTGAACGAGATAATTATAGAAACACGTGACGACTCCTCACTGCCATTTATTCGTGGTGAAGTGAAGCGCAGAATTGACAAAGTACAAGAGGCGCAAAAACGGTATTATGATAAAGGAAGACGGCCTGCGCTCACTTATAATAACGGTGATCTAGTTAAAATCACTAAAGTCTCGTTTCAAAATAATGGTCAAAGCACTAAGCTCATGCCTACATACGAGGGACCGTTCAGAGTGGTGAAGGTCTTAGGCAACGATCGGTACAAAGTGGCACCAATTACAGGATTTGAAGGTATGAAAAACAAACGAAAGACGACGGTTGCCTCTGACAGAATGCGACCGTGGATTAATATAGCCTCTCTAGAAATCGATGAAAGTACTACTGACGTTGAGAATGATGTTAATGGTGAGGATATTATGTCGGAATAATAACTTTTATCTGTTCCATATCACTGACGTGGTAACGCTAACATTGATTTTGTTTTCAATTAATTAAAGACTAAAGTTGACAACGTAGGTACACAAGTACTTACTATTTTGCTATATGATTGTTATGTGTTGTTTCAGGTCAAGCGCGAGAAAACACGGCAGTTCGTGACTTGACCTGAAACAGTTGGATAAACGGATATTACTGGTTAAATGAATTGGTTTGATAAACGGATGCTATTGGTTATATGGGTTGGTTAGATAAACTGATATTATTGGTTACAAGGGTTGGTTTGATAAACTGATATTATTGGTTACAAGGGTTGGTTTGATAAACGGATACTATTGGTTAAGTATGTTGAGTAGATAAGCTGATAGATATTATTTATATGGTTATTTTGTTTAAAACTTTGATTGTTCAGCCAGATATTTAAAGCACATATTTCACGTTACGTTAATTTAGAAAAATAAATACTTGGCCTCAATTCTCTTTATATTTAGAATAATACTTAATGATAATGTCTTCCTTGGATTATCGTGAAACAAATTGAATTGTGTCTTTAGATAACATAGACTATTCATATTATTTTTGTAAAATACCCCTCTTGCCGAGTGTAAGGTTCCACCGGGTGCGTGCATGAGGGCATGCACGTCGTCAGGACGGTCGAGTGTAAGGTTTCATAAAATTTAAAATAACGGCCATTTGGTACGCCTTCAACTGGTCACCCTAGCGGGGGTGAGCTGTCAGTTTTGGAAAAAGAAAAACACTCGACAAGAGTGGGTATTCGCTATATTCGGGCACTCTGGCCGGGGTGTTGGATCGGTACGGTTGGAGATATTGGATTTGTTGGTTAAGGTTACGGTTAATGTATATAAAGTTGGATAATATAATTGTGGATATATGAAACAGTGTTTGATTATTCATGTTAGTTTACACTTACTATACTTCCTCTTTCTGCTACTCACAATCCTCCAAATAGTACTCCTTCTCTCCTTGATTTGATGCTTTTATCTTCTCCAAATCATGTCTCCAAGCACGGCCAGTGCGCAGCGGACGATTTCTCTCATCACGATTTGATCTATCTCTCTTATAAAATCCGCCCGCCTAAAGCTAAGCCTAAAATTCTTTTGCAGCGCAGATTTGGTAGTATGGACACTGAAAAATTGCGCAAAGATGCGCAAGAATTAGATTGGTCCGATGTCGTTGATGCGCCTAGTATGGATGACAAAATCTCAAAGTTTAATTGTATTTTGACCAAACTATACGACATTCATGCTCCCATTCACGCAGTGAAAATGAAACATGCACCGGCACCTTGGTTGAATGACGAAATCCGTTCCCTCATGCAAAAAAAATTAGTAGCCAAGAATAAACTTAAGCATCGCCAATCTGTTGAGAACAAGGAAAAGTATATAGACCGACGCAACGCCTGCAATAGAGCGTGTAGGGACGCCCAACGCCGACACATTCACAATTCCGTAGAAAACGAAGAACCAGCAAAAGTCTGGAAATTTCTTAAGTCATTAGGAGTTGGTAAGCCTCGTCAAGATACTGTCCCAAATAAATTGGACATTAACCTGTTAAACCAGCATTTCTCCACGTCTTCCAATTTTGATGGACCTGTAAAGGCAGCTACTTTAAAATATATCTCCTCTACCGTGCACTCCGACCTCGACACTTTCACCTTTAATCAATTTTCCGCTTGTGATGTTAAGAAGAGTATACAGTCCATTTCTTCTAACGCAGTTGGTAGTGACAGTATAAGTCGCAAAATGATCATGCCCATACTCGATGAAGTCATCCCTATCATCCAGTATCTTCAAAATTTTTCGATCTCCTCGGGCACTTTTCCAGTAATATGGAAAGAAGCTCAAGTCACACCACTTCCAAAAAAACTTAACCCTGATACATTCTCCGACTTTCGGCCTATCTCCATCCTTCCTTTCTTATCTAAAGTTTTAGAACGGCTTGTCCACCAACAGCTGTCATCGTTCCTTGTAATAAATGGTCTCTTTAACCCATTCCAATCCGGTTTCCGTCCTGGGCATAGTACTGTAACGGCTTTGACAAAAATTACTGACGACATAAGGGATGGTATTGGTCATTGTCATCTGACTGTACTGTCGCTACTAGACTTCAGCAACGCTTTTAATAATGTTGATTTTGATATCCTGCTCGAACTCCTACGCTCACTTAACATATCTCCAACGGCAATTGATTGGTTTCGAAGTTACCTGTTTGGACGCCGGCAGCGCATTCGTATTGAAGATATATACTCTTCTTGGTGCGATATTACTGCTGGTGTTCCACAGGGCGGCGTTTTATCTCCCCTTCTTTTTGCAATTTTTATAAATTCTATCTCTAAACAGTTGACTTCCTCCTATCATCTCTATGCAGACGACTTGCAAATATATACTCAAGCTCCTTTAGCGCGTTTGCACGAGGCGATTGAGTCCACAAACTCTGATCTAAGACATATAAGAGATTGGAGCAGATCATACGGCCTCACAGTTAATCCTACCAAAACTCAGACGATTATTATTGGTAGCTCCCGTATGATCTCAAAAATCGACTGGTTTCGCCTTCCACAAGTGATTTTTAACGGAATCCCCATCCCCATTAGCGAGACAGTAAAAAATCTTGGAATACTGATTGATAGGGAATTTTCCTGGGGTCCTCAATTGGCTGAAGTTAGCCGTAAAATCTTTGGCTCGGGATCGTCACTCAGGAGGTTACGTAACTTCCTACCTATTACTACTAAGACTGCGCTTGTAAAATCTCTCCTATTTCCAATATTAGATTACGCTGACGCTTGCTATCTGGATTTAACCGAAGAGCAATTGAACAAGCTTGAGCGATTACAAAATTTCTGCATTCGGTTCATATATGGCTTACGCAAATATGATCACATTTCCGATTTCCGCCAAAAGCTCAAATTATTGCCTATCCGCCTTCGCCGTAATTCTCACATCCTCTCCTTTCTTTATAAAATCCTGTTTAATCCCTCCACCCCATTGTACTTGAAAGAACGTTTCAAGTTTGTTCAACCTCACTCTAGTTCCTTGCGATCCTCTCGTGCCCTTCAACTTAAGATTCCTACGTCCTCTCATACTAACCTTTCCTACAGTAAATCTTTCACTGTTCAAGCTGTCCTGCTGTGGAATAAGCTGCCTCCTTCTATCAGGCAGGCCAAGTCTCTTCCTATTTTCAAAAATCTTGTCTACAATCACTATCTTCCTTTATAATTGGTACGTATATATGTATTATTTATAGTATGTATTAGTAAGTAAATAGTATTATTTGCATATTCAGTATTTATTTGTATGTATGTATATTAATGTATTGTCTACACCGCCGACCCTACTCCTGTCTCAGCTATGTCCATCCAAAGGTTGCCTGGAAGAAATCGCTTAAGGCGATAAGGCCGCCTATTATACTGCCGGTTTTTGTATTATTTATAAGTTACCTATTTTTGTATTTTTTTTATTTCGGTGTATAATAAAGTTATATATTATTATTATTATGACACTTTATTTCAATATAAACACGGGTCTAGCCCGGACATTTGGTAGGCATTGGTGGGGCCGAAGCCAACACCAAGAGGCCCCGTTGAATATAAAATACAATATTATTGAATGTGTATAAAATGGATTATAAAACTATTGTACAGTATAGGATATAAAATGTCTAGGCTATTGAGGTGAACAACTTGTGGATGGGATAACAGATCTATGGTATGAGGTACGGCACCTGCCAATTATGCCTCATTTCAAAATACTTAGGCAGGTGATGACTTGCCACTCACTAAATGGGCCCCCCATAATGGCTGCCGCATATTGGCACCGGAAGGGCAACATTGACGTGGGTGGCTTAGGGTGTCGAGAGGTGTGCTGCACTTTCACTAAGAGCTACTAGCGGCGTTATGCTCTTTAACACTTCCACCCTGGAGCTTAGGTTTTTAGCTCTTGCGGTTTCCACCCCCAGACGGCCGGTTAAGGCAAGCCAGGGGTCAGGGTCTCTGGGGTTTTAGACCCATGGAATCGGGGTACGCGGTGTCGCCACTCACCGACGGCTCGCCATAAAGCCGCCCCTGCGTATTTATTATTATTATTATTATGGTAAGCGATCACCGTCGCCTATGGATACCAGAAACACCAAAAGGTGTTCATATCAGATCTACGTATTTTTTACGAATGTGTAATATTATGTTCACTGTTGGCGTATCTCTCAATAAATAAATAAATAACACCAGGGGCATCACAGATACGAGACTCTATTAACAGCTTTTTTGAAGAACCCCATGCTATAGTAACTCGGGAAACCCGGAATTGTTTGTTTGTTCGGCTAGGCTGATTTTAACGAAATTTGGCAGCAAAAAAGTGTGCATTATAAGGACGGACATAGGGTTGCCCCAGAAATGCGGGGAAACTGGAAAATCGCGGGTAACACCCCGGGGTTCAGCTAGTGAAACATGTACTGAAAATCAAATAGTTAAATCAAGCCTCGCAATCCAGCGGGGCAATGCTGCCAGCATTCTGGGAACCCTGCCGCATGGTGGCGATTTGTTCACGACCTTTGATTTTTATTTTTTTATGAATTTTTTGTATATATTATATTTTAGTTGTACATAGTAGTTTTATCGATAAGTGGTAAATAATTTCGTTGTGCAAATAAAAAATATTAGTAGTCAAAAAAAAGAAAAAAAAGTGATATACCTAAGTAAATGTGGTACTTAATAATAACTGCCAAATATATAATTACTCGTAAATGGAAAAACTCAGAGTCACAGAGCGGGCAAATGCTCGAAGTTTCTTTGCGCGATAGAATCCGAAACGAGGATATTCACCAAAGAACCAGAGTCACCGACATAGCTGTTAAAATTTGCAAGTTGAAGTGGCAATGGGCAGGCTACATCACTCGAATAACCGATAAGCGATGGGGAACAAAGGTTCTTGAGTGGAGACCACGAACCGGAAGACGCAGCGTATGTAGGCCTCCCACTAGATGGACCAACGACATTGTGAGAGTCGCTGGCATCCAGTGGATGCAAAAGGCAGGCTGTCATTCAGTGTGGAGGTTAAACGGGGAGGCCTATGTTCAGCAATGGACGTCTTCTGACTGATGATGATGATGTTTTTTATTCTTGATAATGAATTTCTAGGTTCATAATATGTTCCGGCAGAGTAAGTAAAAAATAAAGAGCACATAAAATGTTTGGAATGTCCAGTAGTTTTTTTTACTTAACAAATTGTTATTCGAAAGAGTTACCTGTGATTGGTGAGCGCGGCCTTAACATACTACCATAGGATGATAGATATTTCAAGTCCATAATAAATAATCGTACTGGAGGTAAAGACACACAGATACAACCGGATCCGACGATCACCGAACTAAATACCACTCCACTTGTAACATACGGGGCTCGACGGAACGGTAGCACTAAGCCGGAAGGTGGTTCTTGTGCTCATCATAAACAACAACGAAACCGCAAAAAAAAACAGCTGTTCCATATATTTCGTTTGGTGTGTATTTTACTATAAACATATGTTTTCTTGTGATTTTATTAAAATTTTAAAGACCTTATTTCCTTATTTCAAATATAGAGCGTTTTAAAAAGGGTGTCTACAACCACAAAATTAATGGTTGATTATGACACAAAATAAATACATATTTATTTTGTGTTACAACCAACTCTCCAGGGCTGTTAAAGCATCGACAACCTTGCTAGTGTTGCAAGTGTTCATAGGCAGTGGTTATCGCTTACCATCAGGCGGACCTAGTTGCCGTTCTTATATAATCCCAGACGCAAAAAGAAGGGTGTTATTAGTTTAACGTGCTCCCAATAAACGACTGAAGTGATTGTTATTTAGTTTTTTTGTTTGAAATGTGACTTGATCAAGTGTTCATCTACGTATCTACGTATAGCTCCTTTCGAGTTAGTACCACCATAACGTGTAACCCTTCCCTACACCATGCACAAAATGTCACAGTTAATTTTAATACTAGTCAAGCCTATTAAAATACTAAATTTTCATGTTGATAAGGCAGTTGGTCTCTGTGGTATTTAAATGTTTTCATACATCCTGCAGTAACATGCATGTACCAAATAGAGTGGCGGACGCTGGTCGGCCTTGCCACGCCTAGACTTGTGTAACTCCACATATTACTACAAAATAAATAGGCACAGAAGGCTGGCTTCATACAATGGGCATTGACAGGTGCACACACACAAAGACCTACGTACAACCAGTACCGGCGTTAGGATAGCGCGGTTGTGTGACCGCCCAGGGCGCCAGATACAGAGGGGCACCACAGGTGCCTATAAATGGGCACCGCAGGCGCCCCTTTATTGCTATATTATATCTCGTCCATTTAAAAAAATATCTTTTCTTTGCCTTTTTCTGTTCGAATGGCAGATTGGGGGGAGGGAGGGGCGGGGGGGAGCGCCGCAGAAATCTCGCCCAGGGCGCTGGTAGTGCTAAAACCGGCACTGCGTACAACGTTTCATGTGACAATTGTCATAACATACAATGAGTAAATCCCACCAGAGTTGTTGTGTATTTGATTGTTTCAATGCAATATTAAAAAAAAACGGACTTGACGTTTTTTAAATTACCTATCAATGTAGAAAGGTAAGTGAACATTATTTTTGACTGTGAGTTAACCCTTCCCGCGCAATGGGCTGACTAGCCTCTGTTGCCAGAAATGTGAGAGTCCAACCGAATTTTCGAAAACTAACCGACTGTAAAATAAAATATATTTTTTTCCTATTAATTTGACATTTTATGTTCATATATTATATATAATATTAATCGTCTTGAATTGCTGTATGATATTTTCATGTATTATATATTTAATTACTCACCATTAGTACAAAATCTCGTGATGAAATTATAATTTCTGAATTTTCTTGCGCCATCACGCACTTGTTGATAAAAATATGCTATTTTTTTACAATAAATTACAATCACACCACTTTCACAACAAGGGAGCACTATTTCCGCAACTTTTACACTAATTACTTGACACTAATAGGCAATATTCACTTCAAAAACTAAAACTTTATCGCGAACCATTTTTACGTAATGTTTCCGCCATGTCAGTTTGCCGAACACTGGCTAAACGGGGAAATCCCACTCACAAAGTACTGTTGCCAAAAAAAATGTTTATGTGAATAATCGTAACGGTTATTCTTATAATTATCAAATCGTGTTCTAGTGAATAATTTCCAAAAAAATTATACTATTGTTAATAAATATTTAGATTTTCTGTAATGCAGAGAGGGATTTCCCTATGGTGTAAAAATAAAACCAAATAATTGTTTTTAAGTAATATATAATTCAAACACTAAAAATAAGTACATTTGCGATTATGTATTCAAAATGTCTCTCATACTAAGTAACATTATAAATGCGAAAGTGTATTTTTTTGATGACTTGTCGGTTTGTTTGTTTCTCTTTCGCGCTGCTACAGAGCTACCTGACTTTTTGCATGGATATAGTTCAAGTACCGGAAAATGACATAGGCTACTTTTCATCGTCATCATCACAATTTTTCGTCGCTACATCACTACTATATACATATATAATTATATATATTATTTTATTATAAAATATTTAGATTCACTGTTATGCAGAGAAAGATTTTCCTAAGTTGTAAAATTAAAACCAAATAAATGTTTTTGAAGTAAAATATAATTCAAACACTAAAAATAAATACACTTTCAATTGTGTGTTCAAAATATCTATCATACTAATATTATAAATGCGAAAGTGTGTTTGTTGGCTTCTTGGTTTCTTTGTTTGTTCCTCTTTCACGCAGCAACAGAGCAACGGATCAAACTGATTTTTGCTTATAGTTACAGTGCAGGAAAGTGACGTAGGCTACTTTTCATCATCATCATCATCATCACTACGCGGATGAAACCACGGAGTGAAGCTATTCATCTATATATAATTATGTATCTGAAGTTAAAATGCTTACAACTATACATATCAACGCACAACCTAACTACTGATGGTAGAATAATGAAAAATACAGTTATTTCCTATTACTATGCGTACCTTGTATAAGGGAATTTGCGATATTCGACCCACAAGAGGATGAAATGGGACAATAATGCACGTATACATGTATGTATATGTATGATATGTAATGTAGACTAAATAATTAACATAAAATCGAGACTAGGTAGTAGGAAAAAGTAAAATAATAATAATAGCTTATATTGGTGGTTATAAACATCTAATTAAGGTATAAAATACAACTAAACCAAAATATAATTCTTACAATATTCTAACAGACATAATTTAGTTTTTTTTCTTAACTTTATCAGAAACGATTAAAATATAATTATATATGAAAAACTAACATTTGTACGCTGTAACAAGCAAGGACATGAGATACGTCTCCATTCTTACGACCATGTATGCTACTTTATATGTATGTATACCTACCATGTTCTGACAAATAAATAATTTGAATTTGAATTTATCGCTTAACGTCAGGTGAGATGGTGATCAAACGCAAGATATTCATCAAGACATCAGACACAAGAAGAATTTATGAAAAAAAAAAAAAAAAACTATCTATCTAAAGCTGTATATAATTAAATGCGCAGCGCGTTCACATGGCAACGAATAACGTTATACAATACAATAACTCTATTATGACACAACAAAAAGGAAACCATAAGATGAAAATACATATAATTCTAGATTATAATAATTCTACACGAGCAAAGCAACGCGGGCAAACTTTATCAAATTAAAATATGATATAACACTGACTATAAGATTTTTATTTAGTTCTCCTATTTTGCCGTCATTCGGCATGTGAATTTGGTCATGATATTATATTAATGTTAAGTATACAAAATAAAATAAAAACATAGCACACAACTCAATGTTGAATGTTTGGCTAAAGTAATATTAATAAGACGGTAGATGGTAAAGTATACATTATGTTTTGACATACATGTTTTGTTTGATTACAATATCAAGTTAATCGGTATTTCAATTTGGTTATAATAATTAATGTACTTATGTATAAAGGAAAATAAATGGAAAGTATATAATTCAATGTTGAGTGCGTGGCCAAAATTAATATTAATAGGTTGGTAGATGGTATGGTGTTCACAATTTTTATGTTTGATTACAATATTACGTTAATAATATAACGCTGACTATCATTTACAATAAAAAACAATCAAAATAAAATTACAAATTAATTAATTACAATGAAAATATACATGATTCTTAAATACACTATATACAATATTACCTAACTTACCTAGAAAAGCTAGCCAAACCTGCCGAGAAATTTTGAATTCTATTTTACTCGGGACAGTGACGGCAATGAGCGAAATAAAAACCACAAAAACAGAGGCTGTTTAAAATGTTCATGAGTTTGAAAGCCCCATATCAGTAACGAATATCCCTAAATTATTTATTTACTTACTTACTTACCACCTCCCAATGCCCCATGTCCAACTAAGCGGCAAAAAAAAAAAAACAACTCTGCCTAGTTATGATTAATCCAAAAGTAAAATCTGGTATTTACAATTGAACACGAATGACCATTGTCCTAATTATTGCAAGAATTATTTGGGAAACAAACATCACAAACTAAGCCAATCAAATCTCGCTTTCACACACTTTTCACACACAAAAAGTTGTGAAGACTCATTCGCGTCGTCTTTTCCGCCCACGAATTTCATGCCCTTTGAGCTCTGCAAGAGAATGCCACTCTTCCCAGCAGTCCTCAAAGCACAGAAAAACGTCACAGGTAACGCATTTCGTATGTACAACTTTTCGGATTCCTTGTCTTTGGTGAATCACACAACGCTTTATGGTACTTTTGCCCGGCAAGTACTTTGGTACGTGCATGACATCCATTCTCAACCTCGTGTCTTTGTACACGGGCTCGCTAATCTCCTGACGAACAGGACGGTGGTGCTCGACCAGAGAATTAGCCAGCGCGTAACGAAACTCACGATGCGTCACGGGCAGCTTGTCACGTCGTTTCAAAGAGCTGGCGTACATAACAAAAGCGTTATGGGTGCTCACGTTCAGCAGCCTCTTAAAAATCTTTATATACCACTTCACACATCTCTTCCGCTCCAACAAATACATTGAGAGTTTTTGATCTTTGAGATCAACACCTCCCATTGTATTGTTGTAATCTCTCACACTCACAGGCTTCACTAGCGGTTTACCTGCCTTCGATCCAACGTAGGTGTCGTCGTTGTGATAGGTGGAGATCATCGTCACCAATTTGGAGTCTTTCCATGCTAACACGGAAAGATCACCACATTGACGCGCGATGATGGTCCCTTTTTTCACATTCTTCGGTACTTTCGCGATGTCCTGAGGCACGTGCTTACGATTTGTGCGCAAAGTTCCCAAACAATCAAAACCCAAGCTCTTGAGATGCCGCGCTAACGCTGGGCAATTATAAAAATTGTCCATCGTTACGCAGTGTCCCAGATTCTCGAGACCTTGTAATAATTCGAGTACCACTTTGGTACTCTTGCCACCCAAATCAGCACTAGGCGCAAGGTCGCCGGTACTTGCAGAGTTTTTCCCCGTATAGATTTGAAATTTGTACAAGTACCCCGTTCGTGACTCACAGAGCTCGTAAGACTTTATGCCAAAACGCGCAGCCTTTGTCCTTATTGCTTGAACCCAGGACAAGCGGCCCTTGAATAAGGTCAATGACTCATCGATAGAAATTTGTCGTTGCAAGTTATAGAGGGAGGAAAATTTGCCGTTGAGGTGTGAGATCACAGGTACTATTTTCGCCAGTTTCGGTGAAAGCTCAAGTTCTTCATATCGTACATAGTCCTGACTTACATCAGCATTATCGACGAAATGCAGAAATTTGCTCAGCAAAACATACCGATCGTAAGTCATCAGTTGCTTGAAATTGGACAACGTTAGGCAACCGAGTGACTTCCAATATTCATGCTGCAATGTCCGCTGGTCAATGCCCATGAACATGAAAACAGCAAAAAGAATCATTATCTCGTCTGCATCAGTGTCAGTCCACTGATGAAGACGAGACGATTTCTTCAACGTCTCGTTGGCCCTCATATGATCGATTGTTTGTTTCGCGTACCTATTAGTTTCTAGGGCGATAAGCTCTATGATGTCATTACTCCAGATATCAGTAAAAGCATCATAAGGCGTATCGTAGTCTTTGAGTGGCCCCGGGGTCGGACCTGAAAATACTTCAGGAACACCACGAAACGACTCAAATTTACTTTCCCACGTGAAAGTATTAGAGACGCCAAGCAAACAATCAGCTGCTTCATCCATTGCCCTCTCAACAGAAGATAAAATATCTCGAACAGGTTCTTCTAGTTCCTCGTTATCCGGAATTTCCCTCCCTATGCCAGCAAAGACGTTGGTTTCGATAGGAGCTACGTCGAACTCGTCGTCAAACTCGCTATCTAAATCACTGCCTTTACATGCCTTGCGCCTAGTGACTCGCTTAGATGTGGTTGTCACCCCCGAACATGACGGACGAACATCAGCATCTACGGAGGAAACATTCGCTACGCTTCCAGGCTGAATGCTAGTTCCTTGCGGTTGGAAACTAGCATTTCCCGAAGCACTGCAAAAGTTTTCCTCGGCAGCAGTGCTAGGCGTAAGTGGCCTAGGTGAGGCAAATCCCTGATCCTCCACCCACCGCCTCACCTGCTCCATGGCGTCGTCCGCCTCGTCGTCGGTGAGGTCCATGGCCTCCACTCGCTCCACCACACTGGTGCTGCAAGGAAATGTAACATTGTAACAAACTATTTTGAACACTTACCTGATGTTAAACAAAGGCTTAGAATATCAGCCATGATGTGTTCAAACGCAAGCCTATGTTAAATAAAAATATATATGAAAAAACGTACCTGAGCGAAGGCATGGGCTCCAACTCCATGACTCGACGGACGGTACCACCTGGGGTTTGTTGTATGGGGACGGTGTCCCCAGTAATTTTGAAAGAACCGCCAGGAGTGACCTGGACGGCAATTCCTAATGACCTAAAAAGTGAAAAATTTACAATATATAATATAATATACAATTATGTAAAAGTGAGTTTGTGAATTATGGCGAAATTTTGATTAAATTAACTTTTAGGATACTTTCATTGCAGTAGTCTCTATTTATTACAACCTGATTATAAGCATCATGAATAATATTTAAAAAAAGCAGAAAAAGGTTGGCATACCGGGGAAGGACCTCTGGCGGAGGCATCTCAGGGTCGCGCGGCGCTGCGTCTGCCGCCAGCCCCATTAAGAGAGCACGTCGTGCGGCAGAGGGCCGTGGGCCTCTGCGCTCGGAGCTGGGCGTCACAGATCGTGAACGCCCAAACTCCGAGCTCGTCGACCGCAATCTAGCTAATCTAAAAACAATAAAAATAAGTCTGATGAAATATCTACACGACCAACACATTTCTACAAGTAAGTAATTTACTACGTACGTACTTTTCAAAAAGTTGATTGAAGAAAGGGTAAAAATTCGTGCAAGGTATACACTACAAGCAGCAGAATTCATTATCAGAAAAAAAAAACATTGATTTTACAAAAAAAAAACGGATATAATAAAAATGTACTATCTAAATGTAATCTATCTGTTTCAATTCAAAAATTGATGATGATGATGACAAAACATACATACGCTACATACATTTTAATTATCTAACGAACTGTTTTTTATTTTTGAATATTTTTTTATAAATAATTTAATAGTTGCGTTGCCGGAGAAAAAAAGTTTAAAAAAAGGTTAAACGTCTCGATCTATAAAATCTATTTTGTATGGGCGAGTTAGCAATCGTAATTTTTTTTTGTCGACTGTACTTCCCGTGTTGAAATGAAATGGCCGACTTCTTATTTTAGAAAAAAGGTTACTATATGATATTAATGCACTTAAATGAGAACCTGTTTATCAAGAAATGTTTCAAGATACATTATTTACAAACTTGGATGCGATTTTACATTTTTACAGGTAAGTTTGTCGAATTATCAGCTAAAAACTGCCGGCACCAAGCGATCGTTTTATTGCAATTAAAAGTTTTTATGTTTTTTCTCATTTATTTTTGCCACAAATACATCCTAAAACACTTTTAACACACTCTATACACATTTTTCAGTAATTTAAAAGCTTTTACTCACCGTTTTCGCCTTTGTAACATTTTCTTGACATAAAAACATAAACCGATTCGACAGTAAAATTTCACAATATGGCTATCGCACTGTCAGTTCATTCTTTTTGGTCAGGCGGAGTTGTATTTTATTTTTTTCAAACCTCTATAGGCCCCCTGACACGGTAAGAATGCATCGATTCTCTAGTGATTGAAGTAAGCTAGAGGCGAAAGAACTTAAATTGTCTTTGGAACGTTCATTCGAGCGGGAATAAATTGACGAATAGCGGTGATTTCCTTACGCACCGCTCCGGTGCGTAACGCGCGTCGAGCACTTTTCGCTTACGCCGACATGCGGTGCGTAACACATTCAAAGGGTTAAGAGTAATTTATATATTTATGTTTGGTATTGCATCCGTTATTAATAGTTAGTAGGTATTACATTAAACAAGCGTAGAAACAGCTGAGAAAGGATTTTATTAAACCGGAAGACTGAAGAAATAAACGTGCTTTAAAGTTACATTTATAATTACCTAATTAATTGTTTTTAATTAAAACTTGCAAATCTATTATTTTAACACAACCTTATAGAAGCTTTGCCAGCCTTAGCGGTTGCGATTGGTTATTAAAATCAAGGTTAGCCGAAGCCGGTTTTCTGTGGCTATTTATTTTGTGATATTACACTCTTTATATTTAATGCTACGCTTAAATCTAGTGTTGCTAGGTGTAGCCTGAGACCTAGGTTTAGGTATTGCGTATTTAGCACGCCCTCGGTGCCCTAGTGATACAATGTTAGCCTTCTTATCATGTTATATGCTGCATAACTAAACTATTATTGATTAAATTTGCAATCACACTAATCACATAATATTATAGATGCAAAAGTTCGTGTGTATTTTTGTCTCCACTCAACTTCCTTCCACGGTGTTTCCGAGAAGCTACAACATGGGGTTCTTCAATAGGCGAGATAATCGAGTCCTAAAGGGTCGGCAACGTATTTGTGATGCATCTGGTGTTACAAGTATCCATAGGCGACGGCGACTGCTTACCATCAGGCAGCCCGTCTGCTTGTTTGCCACCTAAGGTATTAAAAAAAAAAGTCTAATTTAGCTTAAAATAAAAAATGTAGACTAAATGAAGAGATCAAATAATTATAGTAAGTATGATTCAGTCTACTTACTTTTGTTTCGGACTTTTTTAGTCATCATAATCATAATCAGCATATGTAAGTTCGCTGCTGCTCCTTTGGAAGAGTTTTAACAGTTTACTCTAACATTACTGACGTCTGACGTGCTACCAAAACAAAGGAGATGAAACTGAAGCGCTAAACCAATATTTAAGACGCAAACAGACACGCAAACAAAGTGAACTCTGTGCAAAGTAAGTGAACTTCTAACGGATCACGACAAACAAACAAATATGGATGTAGAACCATCTTGAAGCTATCACGGCCACTTTGTGGCTGGGTAATCCCGTGACACATTGTAATACGTATACCATACCTACCTGCAGTAGTGGATTTACCAGCAGGCTAAGTAGCCTGGAGCATAGGGCGGCAGATTTTAGAGGCGGCAGATTTTAGAGGTGGCAAATTTGAGGCCAATACTATACATATACCTATTTATATAAACCTAAATGTTATTAGGTCTAACAAACAATTCAACATATTATGTAAGTAATAGGTATTGCCGATAAAAAAAAAACAATTTGCGCAGTCACGTTTCGTTTCGGGACGGGAACGTTCGCTAAGGAATGCACAAATAATCTAAGAACTCACACATCAATCCCCGGTTCACAATAATACTAATTACCTACGGGGAAAAGGTGGTGTAATTAGGACGATAGCGCACAAATTATATAGGTACAATTTCTGTGACAAAAAATTAAGCTAGGGTATTAAACTGTAGAGGTAGGTAGGGGCGGCAAAATTTTAATAGCCTACTGGCGGCAAAAATATAAATCCGCCACTGCCTACCTGATATAACGCATGTTTACTGTTGAGTCATAGCTGTTTTTCTACTGTCAGCATCGTTGTAAAGTGCACAATTTCACGCAATCGCTGATAAAAGTAATTTGCGCTAAGTGCATGTTGTGAGTATGATGAGTATTTACCTGATACGAGTCCATTTCGTGATGATTGGCCTTACCTGGGAACAACATAGCATTGCATAAATAATAGAAAAAAAAAGACAGTCATAGGACTGCACGTCAGTAGTGAAAACTTAAGTAGTAATTCACCTATTCCACAAGAGATGGCGCTGTATTAAAAAATTACGGATAAATATATTATCTGAGCGTGGCGGTCACGCGTGTTCAGTGCTTTTCTCCCATCCCAAAAAGTGCCCAATGTACCGAAAGAAGTTTTCACTTTAAAAAAACATGCTTAATGAGACTCGTTTAAAACCAATTAAAGGAGCCTAAACTCGAGGGGTTACTTACATTGGGGGACATTTTTCTGTTATTGTCTATTACGGGATATTTAGGTACAGTGATTAGGTTGTGAATGGAGCTCGTGATATTTCGGCGCAGTTATAATATATGCATGACCATGTTGTGTTGTGTTTTGTCTACAACTTTTCTATCAACCATTTTGTAGTCTTCAAGTCAGTAAACATGAAGCGTGTGCATGTTTGAGCTCAAAGTGGTTAAAATTTAATTACAAAATGTTAATCAGAAAATACAACACATGAACTTTACAAATTAATAAATTCTTGTGGAATCATTTTTCCTTCGGGAACACCTCAAAATCACGACTGTTTAGATAAAATCTCGCGTGTGTAACTCAAAATTAGAGGTATAATCCCACCATACATAAGACATTTAGACGTTCCGATGGAATAGAGAAACTGACTCGCATAATTAGGTAGGTAAAGCTGTTCTTGTGTAGTCATAAATATATGTTATTTAAATCATTAATTTCTACCGCTCTCGTAACTCAAGTATCATGTTGGTCATAAATACGTCGACGGTTACTCAATATTCCCTATGCGACGTCATTTTCCGACCGTATGGCTCGTTTGTATCAAAAATACATCGGAAAATTCGGAGGAAATGCACAAATTTAGTTGGATTCGTGGTCCCATGACCACGATATAAATTGTGTGATCGCACAAAGAAAACACAGTTCTCACGATTATTATATACTATTATTATATACTCGTATACCTACATTAATAGATATACAATTCCTATAGTCACAATCTCTCAGTGAAAACAGTCAAAAAACGAGTGTCATTGTACATCATGATCACCAACCTCTAACTGTCCACTGCTGGACATAGGCCTCTCCTAATGCACGCCACTGAGCTCGGTTGGCAGTTCCTTGCATCCAGTTTTTACCCGCCGTTTTACGCAGGTCGTCACTCCACCTGGCCTCATTTCGTCATTGTACATAATTATATTGTATCAATTATATAATTCACAATGCCACATTTACTTCAATCTAGATGTCGCTTGCATAGTGTTCAACGTTAGTTGTCCGCTATGTCATCGTGTGGCGTTGTAGTCGTATCGCGGCTACCTTGTAACTAACCTATAAAAGTCTGCGCAATTCGTAGCGTACGCTGAGTTTTGGTGCAGACATGTATTGTATACCTAGATGCTACATTGAAATAAAACACTTAAAACACGATAAAAATCATTGGCGGTACTTGTAAATACCATTACATTTCTATAGACATCTGTCACCTAGTCTGACCACGAACACTGCAGTGTTCGAAACTAAGAATTGAAAACGATCAATCTCTCAGTTAACAGCCTGTATAAATCTGTGGCTACATTCTACAGGTGGCTGAAATTCTTATTGCTTCATTTCACACGAATACGGAATAAAGGCGGTATAACGTGTATAAGTAATATTTCTCGTAAATGTAGGTAATTTGTTACGTGTGAATTACAGCCTCATTTGTATTTCATATTAATATAAATAAAAGACTCGTTGCTCTTTCAACTTAAGGCGAGATTTTCCCACTTCGTTTGTTACTATATAGGACCATAATATAATGTAATTATAATAAGGCCTAATATAAATAAGGGCCTCTTATCCCACTTTTAGCAATTTTGGTCATTCTAGCTTTAGTTTGTCTCATCATCATCATCATTTCAGCCATAGGACGTCCACTGCTGGACTGGCTGCCTCCCTCCCATCGATCTCCAAAAGGGCCGGTTGGAAGCGGCCTGCATCCAGCGTTTCCCTGCGGTCTCTTTTAGGTCGTCTGCCATCTTGTAAACGGACGTCCTACGATGCGCTTACCGGTCCGTTGTCTCCATTCCAGAACCTTTCGGCCCCGTCGGCCATATGTTCTGCGTGATATGTGCCCTGCCCACTGCCACTTCAACTTGCTAATCCGGTGGGCTATGTCGGTAGCTTTCGTTCGTCTACGGATCTACTCATTTCTGTTTCGATCTCGATTCTGTTTGTAGAAGTATACCCATGCAAAAAAATCAGGTCGACCCGTTGCTTTGTCGCTGCGTGAAAGAGGAACAAACAAACCAACAAACCGAAAAACCAACTAACAAACACACATTCGCATTTATAATATTAGTTAAATGGCATTTTTTTGTCGGACTTGTGCCAACTCTAAGTCGCCGACTGGCAAGAGACAGCGCGAGGCCGAAACCAATAACATTATCTTGTTTCAGAGGCCAAGACCCTCTTCGGGTCTCTGCGCCAGCGGAGTAAATAGTAAGTATTTTTTTAAGAATGGCGGAGACGATAGAAATAAATCTCGTTTTTTTTTACATCTCCTTCTTCAAAATATAACATCTACCAAATATGCGAAAATGTACGACTTAATCGTGATATCTTTTGATCGCGTTGACGTTAATTTTTTCATAGCAGAAATAGACCGTAAACTATTTAGTATTTTATGTAAACCGTTATTTTATGTAAACTTCAACTTGATACGTTTACGCATTCATGAGAAAAACGGCCTTGACGGACGGACAGATGGACAACAAAGTGCTCCTATCAGGGTTCTTTTATGCCATTTAAAGTACGGAATCCTAAAAAAAACGAATTTACACCACCTCTTTTTTGAAGCCGGGAAAACAGCCTAATTATGACTGATTTTCATGGACGTATATTAGTGTTTAAAGGGGGAGCCCTATGTTCAGCAGTGGACGTCTTCTGGCTGATGATGATGATGATATTCTTGTTTACCCTGTACAAAAATAAATAGGTAACATAATAGATTTCTTAACAAGTGCGTGGTTTTCGCACTCCGATAATTATTCTGCGGTTTTAAGTTACGTTTTTACACTAACCTATAACAAAACAATTCGTAGTAAATTCATAACATGGAATTGATATTCATCTGTAAATTCTAGGTATTGGTAAAGGAAAAACTTGACGTTAGAAGCTGGTATATGTAGATTCTAGTTTTGCATCTCGGATCAAGATGATACGAGATTAAATAGCTAGAAATATCCATCTACAATTTTTCCTTTTACAGGGTTACTGTTAATCAGTTAGCATCCTCTTAAAGGCTTAAAGTCATAGTACAAAACTGGTTTGTGTAGATGTACTTACTGAGGAGGATGCTGATTAATAGTAACCCTGTATACAAAAAAAAATAATTGAAAAGTATTTTTTTCGCCGCTAGTATTGCAGGTGTCCATATGCGTAGATTACCGCTTACGATAGAGGGACCGCTTACATGTTACGTTACCCCACTATTACTGATAATTATTGTTTCGGTTTTCCCCATCTTTTGGGGGTTTCCCCCAAAACACCTAGTTTAAATAATAATTTATAGTTCAAAACGAAATAACGAAACAGGGTGAAGAGAGGGGGAGAATTTTGTAAATACGTAACTAGTAACTAGAAAATGCAATAGAAGAAATAAGTAGGTAAAGACGGAAAAGGGTGAAAGTAGGAAAAAAAAAAAAAAACAAAAAAAAACAACAATACGGACAATAATTATAAGACATAATTTATGTGCAAGTATGCTTAGATAATAGATCAACATATAAATATACACAAATATGAAGTAATAAAAATAAAACAGACTGAAAACTATATGTATGATATATTTATGAATATATTACTTGCATATAGACCTTTGCTTGAACAGTAAAATAAATAACCTTAATATGAATAAATAATAGAAATAAAATTTATGTACACACGCTCTAAAACATAAATAGGAAAATGTTAAGGGATGCAAATATGATGTTAATATTTGCATTCTTTCTAATCTTAAGCTGTTAAACTGTCATAAATGAACGCAAGCATGTTACACCATGCTAACTTCATTTTAGATATTTTTTGTTACGTGATAATGAGCTAGATATTAATTTAAAAAAAAAAAAAAAAATACGAGAAAAAAAGAAAACAAAAAAAAACAAAAAAATGCTTAACACTTACGAAGATGTGTATTGTACTGTACTTATTTAGATATATATTTATAACATTTAGAAAAAAAAAAAAAAAAACACAACAACTAACCTTTATTTTATACTTACACTCTAAAATAGAGATATTACATTTAATTTATTTATTTAACTAGCTACATAATACCTATTTATCTATCTATTCATGTTTTATTATTCTTCTGACAATATTGTATAATTATAGATATCTAAATTGGTCAATTAAATGTTTAAAAAAAAAACAGAAAACTGCGTAAGCAACATGTTCAGCTTGACAATGTCCCCGACTTGTGTTGGGGGAAGAACAGGTGGAACAACAAAAAAAAAAAAAAAAGAGAGGGGGAGAGGGGTCGACACCGCGTCGCTCGGCTCATGCGGCATGACGGTTGGAGTTTTTCCCGCTAGATGACTCTGTCAGTGTGATTCACCAGTGAAGAGTTGCAGTACTTCCTAGCTCCATCAGATCAGTCCGATGGTACTAAATTATTGTATCGTCATCCGAACTACAAATACATTCAAAGTTTCAAATCGATACAACAGTTAGAATAGGTAAAAATCGTATTCTAAGATTTGATTACATTGTTAATAAGTAACAAGTAAGCCAATACTTATATTTTCTTAAAATTTTGTCACACTTTACGTGTAAAAATGAAAAGATTTTGCTAAAGACGAACATGGCTCAACAACTCAGTGACAACAATTACCAAAGCCACAGAAAAGTTGTAGCCAGTTGCACCCATATAAACGAAACGTCAGTCATTCGAAATCAGTTAGCAACTGTGATGCGGACAAAAAAACTTTGAGACCTAACCCAAAAAGAACTTTGAAACCAAAAAGGTAAGGTCCAAGTTCTTTGGATGCGGAGTTCGACGCGTTGACATAAATAAGAATGTTCAATCAAAGTTCTGTCATAATGCCTGGCGACAGATTTTTCTTCTCATATCCGTTCTATTTACTTTTCTTTTCTGTGACCCAATATCATCTTCGTACAGATTTGAGGGAGTCTTCTGAGAGTTCTAAGGAAACTTCGTTTTTGTAGGTTTCTTCAGGTTTATATTGCAGTAACTTCACAATGTAGGTCTACGTAATTTAATTATTGTGAGAGCACATTGTTTGCGTCGCAAGCGCCGGGAACAAAAAGAGTGAATTGAATGAACGACTGAAAAATTAAAACAACATAATGGTATGAATGAATTACAGAAACTAATAATGACACATCAAAGATGGCGCTAAAATAAAAAAATGTGGCGCATACAAATGCCACACACCTAACTACCAAACACCCTGTATAATTATACTTGCCTTGTTTTAACAAATATACACAAAATTTACATAATTGTGAACCTTTACGCACCACTAACCTGAGTGGGCAATCATGTACCAACGTGCAATTGGCTTGATAATCACTGTGTAACGTCTTTGTTAGTAAAAATGTTGGTTTCGACACTTCTTTTGCCAAGTGTTTGTCCGAACCGGGTGGCAAGTTCTTTAATTTATATTGTCTGTAATATCACACTAATATTATAAATACAAAAATTTGTGTGTAAGTGTGTAACTTATATTTTTCCGCAATTAACTCTATCGTTCACCTTCGCTTTAGCTGTACGGATTTGCATGTGGAGGAAGTGTTTACCCTGGCTTTTTTGTCCCAGAGAAAATAATGGTTCCTCTGTGATAGCGGCTGAAGTCGTGGAGAGCTGCCAGTGTATATTCATCTAAATTCATAGTTCCTGGAACAGCAAGCTTGTACTTCCACTCTAAATAGTCGTGGGGTAAATATATAATCATAAAAAAATCCCATAAAATTTGTCGTTATAGAGAAAGGTCTTTTCCTTTCTGTTTGTCACCATAACGTCAAATGACTATGATATTTAATTTCAAACTAATACGGTACAACCAATTATCTACATTAAATAAGCAAGCTGATAATAATAGAACAAAGGAAGAAATTATTATCCATAATTAGAAAGAGACAACCGCTTTCGCGGACATTATTGTCTTCTTTATTCAAGGTCAAATGCGATACCCATCATGCTGAGTTTTCATACAATTTGACGTAGGTGCTCGCGGAATCTGTCCTTAAATTTTACTGAAAAATCTGTAGATACAGTAGATTTTACATCGATATAGTTGGAGGGCCGGAAAATGACAAGTATACCTTTTATCTTTTTTTTATAAATAATAGGCTTGCGTTTGACCACCATCTCGCCTGATGTTAAGCTATGATGCGGTCTACGTTGGAGCACGCTTGCCTAGCAGAAACTGATTCACTCATGATTTGAAGACACCCAGATTGTAACCATCAGGGAACACCCATTCAGCCAGCGCATTCCACAGGCTAGCAGTTCGCACAATAAATGTGAAATCAAAGCGCTTCGTACGGGTTTTCGGAATATCAACCATAAAGCGGTGACGATTTTTCGTGCCCGTTCTGGCAGTCCGATAGAAAAATGGGAAGGACCACGCGTGTGAAACCGCGTGGCACAGCTAGTTAATATTTTATTATGATAACCAGATTACCTCTCGTACGTGATGCTCTTCCACAATTGGGTATCACTAATGATCAATTTACAGATCAATTAATAATAATCCAATGAAGCATCGTCCCTGCGTAAACATAGCACAATATACTACCTACTACGTACCTACTTACTTGTAGGCACAGAGGGAGTTCAGTAAACATCCACAACTTGGGATAATAAATTTAATTTCATCCCGCGGAGGCCTTAGAAACGTGACGTTAATTTAGGAGGAAAAATAATGATGCTGAAGAATACAGGGTCAACAATGAAAAATACGTAGAACGCTTTTTCTGTTTTGTTCACCGTAGAAAGAAAATAAATTTTACTAAACATTTTTATTTATTTTAAGTACCAGGCAGAAGCACTTTGGGGTTTCCCGCGCTATCATAGATCCTATGTATAAGTTATACCTGATACCTCGCTACCAGATTTAATAAAAAAATATTTTTATCTGGAAATAGGAGACGTCATCTAATAACGTTAATTGTATAATCCGTACGGATGAAAAACAGCATATGATTTGAATTGCTGATCAAATCTATGTTATTATACTAGCTGAATCCCGCGGTGTTTTCCGCGATTTTTTGCATTTCTGGGGGAAAAGCATACGTTCGTCTTCATGGTGCACATTGTCTTCCTGACAAATTTCGTTAAGATCGGTCTAACAAATTCGTCGTAAAAAGCGAACAAATAGACAGAGAGACAGACAGAAGGACACAGTTACTTTCGCGTATATATTATTAGTTAGGATGAAAGTCACTCATTTACTAGCTGACTGAATCATCTAACTTGAAAGCTTCTTGTCTTATGAAGCTAAAATTAGGCAGGTAAATTTCTAATAGGGTATAGAGGTTGGATAAGAAATTTAAGGATTTGCGTAAGGGTCGAATTAAGGGAGGGGGGGGGGGGGGGAATGGGGGTAGAAAGTTTTCATGAAAGTCTACGCGAAAACCGAACGCTTTATTGTAATTTGTATGCAACAATAGGAACAAACTGGAAAACTGTACCAAAACCGCATGGTCCAACTAGTTTATGATAAAGCAATACATTATTCAATTAGTTCTAACAACAGATAATGCATTAGTTGAATACAAACACGGAAGCTGAGTTCTGCTCCCAGTGTTTACCAAACTTGGAATGTACTCGTAATTACACAAAAATAGAGATGGGCAATATATTTCCATCGATTAACCCACTTGACATTTTGTTCCATTTGGCGGAATAAGCAAATACAAAAAAAACTCGTTTGATTTATATCCTAATGAAATGCCTCTTTTTGAATCTTTGTCATGTGTGACATCACATTCATAGTGTTTTATGTGTTCTGATTTCAGATACATAATGCGTTTTCGAGAAAAGAACGAAGTGTATGGTAGTCAGTAAAAAGAATTTCGATTGCCATAATACCATTGCCAAAAGATCGATTGCTCAACTCTATAATGGAGAATGAAGTCATTATATTTGCAAATATGCGAGTTTGCATAAACGTAGTTTGTATACCGACAAAGTACTGCGAATTAATAAAGGAAATTATGCTTAATCGGTCGATATTAAACCTTTGTTTTGGTAAAATAATTGAGCACTTTATGTTAGCGGCTGTTTAAAACATCATTGATTTTAATTGTCTAATTGGATTAATGTATACTACTCATAACTAAGAACAAATCAAAATCAATTGAAATATAAAGTTTGAGTATACCAGTTACATTAAATTTACACATACGAAGATAATTGATCGACAGATTTGACTACATAATTATGTATCAATCTTGCTGTGCCATTAAATTACATACACCTATTCCAAGAAAATAGAGTATATTTTTGTACGAACAGATTATGCTAAAATGATTTAGTGCCAGCAAGACAAACAGTTTTTAGTTTTTTCAGCGGTAAGTTGCGTTTAGAATTCATATCCATGAATGATTTATTCGCGATTAACGAGTAAAGTTTGCGAAGGAACAGTCAACTCTATTGCAAACAACATATGAACTTAGTTTTGATTGAACTATTAGCTATTAACATCGCCTTGCGGTTTCACTCACTATCCTACATAACTCTTCACCATCTCATTATCCTATATAGTCTTTTTATTTCTGGTGTACTTACACAGTAAAGAGTTTCTATCTATCTACTGGAAACGTATTTTTATCATACCTAATAAAATTGTATGCATGCTTATCCAGAGTATAAGCTGCCTACATACCAAATTTCATCCAAATCCGTTCAGCCGTTGAATGCGGACAAACATACATACAAACTTTCGCATATATTATATTACTAGCTCCGCTTCAGGTGTTCACCCGGTACTTATCGAACGTATTTCGCTCGGAACAGTATTTTTCCCACCATAAAACATACCATATGTTATCACTGTATATGCCATAGGAGTTTCTTTGCGCGATAGAATTCGAAACGAGGATATTCGCTGAAGAACCAGAGTCACCGACATTATTAAAACTTGCAAGTTGAAGCGACAATGGGCAGGCCACATCGCTCAAAGAACCGATAACCGATGGGGAAGAAAGGTTCTTGACTAGAGACCATGCACGAACCGGAAGACACGGCGTAGGGAGAGCTCCCACTAGATGGACTGACGAGATCGTGAGGGTCGCCGGCAGTCAGTCGATGCGGATGGCAGGCTGTCGTTCAGTGTGGACTTCTAAGGGAGAGGCATATGTTCAGCAGTGGACGTCCTCCGGCAGATTATAAAGAAAAACATTATTTGTATTTGAATCAGATGAAGTTGGTATTGGCAGTTTTGTCAGGCATGGCGCAGTCCGCACTTTAGTTGTGAAGCTACAAAAAGCCGACTTGTCAGACTTACCGCGCCCGCCGCCACGCGATAGACAGAGATAACGCGACAAGAGTTACGCGATAGACAGAGAGGCAACTTCTACGTTAATATAGCTGTAGGCAGTTAGCGCTCGCACATCCTGAATTGCACTTTATTGCGTAGTAGCAAGAGTCGCTACTTATTTAAATGTTTTTGCGGAGTGAATCGTCTATACTTGTACTAATATGTCTTCTGTGGGTTTGTGACAAGACCGTTGTAAATGTTTCGCTTAATTCGTGTTTTTTTTGTCGCCTTTTTCTCAACCAAACAAGATACACAAGGCATCTAAACTTTAAAATCGTCTCTCCGAAAAGCTTCTATCCAATAAACCAGCCTCTCCCGAAACGTTGTTCAATAATTCGATCACGCCACCTCCTATTATCACCGCATTATTATGAACGCCAAGGGAACTAAACAAAAGAAATACGAAGACCAGATTTCATCATCATCATCATTATCATTTCAGCCATAGGACATCCACTGCTAGACATAGGCCTCCCCCATCGATCTCCAAAAGGGCCGGTTGGAACCGGCATAATTATTTTAAGACCTTTGTTAACACAATTATGCATAAAGTTTATTCTACTATAAGTATTCTAGCATGTAACCTAAATAGCTTGAATTATTTTGAAGAGCATGGTGTCGTATGATTAGGTTTGTTCTTACGTCTGGAGTGCTATAGGCTACATTTTGCAGCCGGGTCTTTTGTTCAATGGTAATAATTGTTTCAAGAATTGCTTTACACTTCAAACCACAGATCTATATCTAATTAGACTTCGCAAGCGGTCCAAACTGTATGAAAACTAAGCATGTCAAATGTTTTGTAAATAAACAGGTTTTTTTTTTATTCTGTCGGCCAACTCTATTTTTGGTAAGCTTACAACTCAGTATTGCACAATTCGGTATGTAAAGTTTTTTTTTTGTATTTTTTTTATATTTTTATTTTGTAGATAAGGATAAGTAGATATTTTAAGAAACTAATTTCAATATTTTTGTTTTCTATTGAGTAGTTATTTTACAATTTTTTTTTGAAAATTGTAATTATGTGACGTCACCATATAGCACAAAATTTCGTTGCGTTGAGAAGCCTAAAAAAGCACCCCATATTGGCAGCCCTGAAAAAAACCAGACAGTCAAACCACAGAAATGAAAAAATATTCTATTCTGTGTGACGAACAGTGTGTCAAATGTATAATATTTTTATTCTTAAAAGGCACAGAAAATAAAATGCTACAATGTGACGTCATTTAGAGGACAATGAAAGTCGAATGATTTCTTAGTTTTATGTAAAATAAATGGCATCTTATCGTTTTAAAAGGTCGGAGTAGAAAAATAAGGGTTGGTAAGATAAAATCTCGAAATGGTTTTGGAATTGGCATTGGTTAATTTTTTTTAGCATACCGAATTAGCCATTTTTGTTTCAAATTGACACGTGTTGTCGCGGCACCGTTTGAGCAGACTAGTTTTAGCCGGACTCAATTAAGACTATTCGTCATAATTGTGTTGGAAATATGACATGCAAGGTAGGTTGACTTGTGGCGTCTAATTGGAAATAGGCCTGTGCTTTAAACTAATATTTTAAATGTGATTGCACGCAGACTGCTGTTCTTTATAATTATTACTTTTCAGTTCCACGAACGATAATTAAACTTAAAAGTGCATCACCATGAAGATATAACTTTGCTATTGATACCCATTTTAAAGTCGACATTTTAATAGCCTAGTGTAGTTAGACTCTCCGAGTGTTGCAAGAAGAGTTAAATGCCGATAAATCTGCACCGAGAATGGCCTCATTATTTCTAAAACGTGCATTACTTAATATGTAGGTATAACACAGAGCATAGAATGCTGTGTGAGCTTCCATGTTCAAGTTTTAGCATAAGACCGGCATCTCCTTACCTATATCCCTTTCACTTGCATCAAGAGCATCGCTCAAATATTAGTTGCCAACTCGCGGAAACTATTTCGCATTACAAAAGCGTGTTAACGGTCGACGAGTGCTCAGGTATTCGAAGGTTGTGGGCCGGAGCCACGGAACACTATTACTCCGGTTTGAGACGAGCTCGAATCGCGAGATCCACAAGGCCGGGACGCGCAATCGGCCCCGCCGCTTCGACGCACGATGCTGCCTTTCTTCTAGACACCAGTGTAATAGCTACGCTACGTGCATATCATCGATATTTTTTAAATAGTTGATTGTATCAGGCGTTACATACATTTTCATAGTGCGAGCATTGTCGCATCAGCCTGCAATCGACCGCGATGCACGGAAGTGTACCTTTAGACGAATTTCTAGTGAATTTCCGCTTCAACTTTCGTATCACAGGTCGTATCAAGTACACTACGGAATTAGGGATAAATTATCCATGTTTTGTTAATTAACTCATTGACAAAGTTCGGAAGGAGGACAAAGAGAGTACTGGGAAGACCAGGAAGAGTATTCTAAGATCAAATAAAAGAGAAAGAAAATGTTTCGTCAAGCCTGGAAGTTACTCCACCTAGAGCTACATTCTTAAATGTTGAATGAATGACAAAGTTCGGTAAAGTAAAGTAAACAGTAAGTAGTAGTTTAAGTGAACAAGTAAATAAATGTAAACCGGATGAAAATACAATAATTTGGTACCATAAGATTGATCTGATGATGGAGACCAGAGGTGAATAATGGAACTCTTGAATGGCTACACTAAACTTATCGAGTTTGAGTTCATTTGGTTTGTTTTAAAAAGTTTTAAGAGTTACAGTTTTTTAACCTGTAATAT
Organism: Agriopis aurantiaria; assembly: GCA_914767915.1. NCBI lineage: Eukaryota > Metazoa > Arthropoda > Insecta > Lepidoptera > Geometridae > Agriopis > Agriopis aurantiaria. Next base: position 3,220,274 of record OU611991.1, on the reverse strand, counting down.
TAATTATTGACGTACAGAAAATATTGTAATTTTTTGCATAAATTACTTTACGCCTAAATCGCCATTTCGATTTTACAAAGAGTTTTATCTAAATCTCAGGTTGTTGCGACACGTAATAATTTGTGCGTCTGTACGCATTTTTGTAGTGTTCACTCCTGGTAAATAACAACAAAAACAGCTTCTGTTGACGCGATGTGTAATTACGCGACACGCCAGCCCTGATGGCATGTCGACATTAGATTTAGGATCCACCCCTACGGGAAATCAGGGCACGGACGTGCCGCGCGCAGGACGTGTCCGGCGCGAGCCGACTACTCGCACTATGGCGGGGTTCAACCAATAAATCATTCGAATAATATTAGTGTTCGATTAAGACTATTGGTTCAAAAATATTATGGTGTATTTAAGTAAATTAGAACAAGTAAAATGTATAGTGAACGTAATATAATATCTATATATAGGATTAATAATGCACCTTTTTTATTTATTTATATCATAAATATATATTATAGTTCGGGTAAAGAGTATCGAAAAACTAGGATGTTTGTGTCATTGTAACGTCACTATACACGAAAAAGATAAAATTCCTAAAAAGATAAGTACTAGAACGTTTGTAATGTTCAAATAAATATGTAATGGAATAATATGGAAATATAATTTAATTCCAACGTGAGTAATTTATATGTAATAAAAATAAAAACCATTCAAATACTTTCGCGAATCAGCCAAATGGAAATAACGAGGCGTCCACTTACGGGGGCTTTTACCGTCCGCTCAGAGAATGTCACAAAAGTGACATAACCATGTTTCTATCATACAAAGATAATATAACCAACTGTCATTTCATACCAAATGAAGAAATTTTTGTTATATTTTAAGTTAACACAGTAAAATGGTAACGACCAACATTTTTGCTTATTACTATTTTACTCCGTCAAATTAAAAGATATTATAACGAAAATTTCTTTATTTGGTATGTTTTTGTTCTTACAACGGTCTAGGCATGCGTTGGACCTCAATCATAATCATAATCGAAGAAGTAGCACGCTTGTCTAGGAAACACCTAGTCGCTTTGACCTAGTCGTCCTTATGCTGAGTTGGGTCCGATTTGTGACCTTATAACTTGTTAAGCTATTAAAAACCTAATTTGGTCACAAATAAACTATTTCTTTCTTTCTTTCTTTTTTAACAATTCCGGGTTGTACCTGTTCGAAAAGACGCAGGTAAAGAGTGCCATATACCTCTGCTGTTCTGGTAAAGGAGACGAGAGTGTCTCCTTGCCATGTGTCTGGTAATGTTATGGAAGAAAGGTGATAGCAGTATTAGGTTGTGCAGTTTTTGTGGACACTCGCCGTTAGCAACTCGCTAGCAACTTCACGCCACCAGAGCGACAGGCTCTGCAGCCTAGATTCTATTAGTATTTCAGTATTTTCTGCAGACCAAGAACAAAATATTAGGTAAGCATATGGTCGGGAGACGCAAAATGTCAAGGCCCCGTAATATCAGGAACTGTAGATAAAGTCGGTAAAAGACGGAAAGTATATGACCCGTTATTATTTTATACAATCATTCGAATACTATTTACTCGTTCGAATATTGGTGATTGTTTTGAAGGGTGCATCCCTAGCTGTCACACGGGACCGGGGACGTCAAGTAACACGTCTGACACGTTTATTGCTTCCAAAGCGGAGTTAATGGGAAATTATGCATGTACTGGCGTTGATATTTGACGGGAGGCTAATTAAAATAAGCATTGAATGAAAATCCTTACTTTCTTGCTTTTTAAGAAGAGTCGTAGGTATACGTGTCTCAATTTCCATAACATGTTGAGTTTACCTATTTCATGGAAGGGTTACATAGGTCCCTAAAATATATATAATTTCAATTATCAGAATCAGAATCAGAATCATTTATTGACATATCGAAAAACTCACATTATTGTAAAACAATTTGTATTTAATGTATATAAAATGGCAACACCATTTTATCAAAACTGTATTAGCAAACGTCATGTGTATTCGTTGACAGTTGATTGCTGACAACTGTCAACGAACACAGTATATAAGTTGCGGTTGCATTGCAATCGCCCTCTCACCAAGTTATGCCGAACGCACTCTGCGTTCGCTAACTAGTCCGGTCAAGCTGTAGAGGCCAAAAGGCCAACAGTAAAAGTCACCCATAAAAATAAAAAAAAACCCCCCCTTTTTCGGTGCTCGAACCTCGTAGCGAGAACAAGTGTAAACGAATTGTGTGTAAAATAGTTCAGGAGGTGATTTCTTGGCTGAAATGCTAACATTAGTTATACCTATTGTAGAATAAATAATACTTAATATTGCTTACAATATGTCTCGTCATTTCACAAAAAATATTTGCTGTAAAAGGGCAATAGTATAGGACAAACTAACATGCATAATAATAATTAAACGTAATAGGTAGGTACAGATCAACAAATGTCATTACACGTGTATTCTTTTATGCTGTACAGTGTTCTCTCTAGTAGAAGCTGCTTCACTTTCTTAATAAAAATTGAATTACTGGTAGTGGATTCGATACCCTCTGGCAACTTGTTATACAATACTCGACCCATATGAATTGGTAATCTTTTCGCCATGGAAAGTCTGTAGTATATTGGTTGTAGAAGCGATTTCTTCTTGCCAGATTTTCTATCTTTTATCTCGCTGAGCGAGTATTTGTCCATATTGTTCCTAGTATATTTAAGAACTTCAAATATATAAAATGCGACTGACGTCATTATAATTAAATCCCTAAAATGTTCTCTGCAACTTTCTTTAAACTTTCCCGCTAACAATCGTAAGCAAAATTGAATCATTCTGTTTAACAATTAAAACTAGTTGTTCAACCCAACTGTGACCTCGCCACCCCTATGTATTCACAACCCTTGGACCTATTTTGCTCATAGTCAAACATAAATATTGTATTGGAATGAACTATTTGCTAACATAATTTCTTGTAGATTAGATTAACGATATAGTTTGCGTCGAACAAATATACAAACATACAAACGCCGATCGAACAGATCGGCGGCGTAGTGAAAGACTTTATTGCATAGCTCGGTCAAAAAACAGCTATCGAGTCTAGAATACACAAACAACAAAGCAAAAGGAAAAGGCCTAAATAAAATGTGTAATATATATTTAGGGTTACCTATTAGGGCAAGATTCAATATCAAATAATAAACGGCTTGTGTTTGTGACCGCCAACTCGATCGATGTTAAGCGATGATGCGGTCTATAATAGACCACGCTTGCCTAGAAGAAACTGATTCACTCTGTAATTTGAAGACACCCGGATTGTAACTATTAGGGAACACCCATTCAATGCAGCGCATTCCACAGACTAGCAGTTCGTATAAATGGAATCAAAGCGCTTCGTACGAGTTTTGAGAATATCAACCATAAAGTCGTGTCGATTTTTCGTGCCCGCTCTGGCAGTCCGATGGAAAATGGGCAGGAGGAATTAGATCGTGCAGATCCGATGCACACTCCGAAATCTGATGGCTTATCAGATTAGAAAGGACTACAAGTTGTAATTAGAAGTCTCACAGAAAGTTTATATGGACACCTAAGCGTTAAAAGGCACGGGCAACAGCTATTGTTTGATAAAATTTGTGATGGATAGAATAGTTTTTAAAACTAATTAGCATTATTAGCTATATCTACTGGATTAACGAGACAAACAAATGAATTGCCGCAGGGATATAAACAAGATATAAACAACAAGAACCCAAGAAGCTGTTCTACCGCAAACACTCACTTATAACAATGTTTACTTAGTTAACATTATAGCGTGAATAGAATCGATTAAATCTTTATTGACAGGTGAAAGTATAGACAAAAAATTAATAAATTCTTATTTTAAATGTTTATCGGGACTTGGCATTGACTTCAGCTCCACCAATGCTCCCTAAAAGCCCGAGGAAGACCCAAAAACAATCGATTTATTGAATAACATACAAATTATTGTTACACAACTCCGCCAAACTGCATAGCAGTTTGTAGGCAGACATCTACTCTCTTTACACAATTTCATCATGAACAAGTAGGAACACAACATTTTAGACATACTAATGAATACGATAAATTATATACCTAATTGTAATATTGGTAATTTAAGCCTAAATCTGTTTATATCAAATAAAACAAGTTAACTGAAACTGGAATAAAAATTTGCCTAAAAAACTATCTTTATAAAACATTTATGAGTCACGCTACGAGTATGTGTGCCTCGGCCACAATTTTTCGGATTCAACAATGACTTTTCGTCATGAAACAATAGTAACGTACTTTCAGATTCTTATCGATATTTGATCATCATCACGTCCCGACCCTATCTCTCCGGGATGCTATTAAAGCCCGCATAAAGGCCAACGAACCCAGCACAAACGTCATTAAATGCACAAGCACCTAACAGTCGCCAACTTATAAAAATTCTGGGAAAACAACTTAGTTCTTTGTGATAGAGGCAACAGAGCGAATGAAAGGTCTTGCAACAGGATTGCAACTTAGTTAACGAACAGGTTTCGACAGCGAGGCCTACATTCCTGGAACGAAATACGCAAAGCACAAAGCTGATCTGGGTGGCTTTTGACTTATAGGCTAGCGTGATGCTTACCATCAGACGAGTGTGTGACTTGCTGGACCCGTCACTCAGTTGTATCTAAAAACAGCTTCATTGCCCGAACCTTTTAGGGTTCCGTACCCAAAGGGTAAAGACAGGACCTTATTAGTAAGCCTACGATGTATGTCTGTCTGTCCGTCCGTCTGTCCTGTCCGTAAACAGCAGTTGAAATTTTCACAGAATTTAATTTTTTCATAAAAACATTAATAAGTACCCTATTTCACCTCCTTAGGGGATGATTTTTTGAAACTGCTGAAACATGATGTTATTTATGCTCAATATATATGCATAGTTTGATTTCCATAACATCAAAAACATTTATTTTTCTATACAAACATTAGGTATCACATCATTGCATTAGGGGATAATTTTCTGAAAATATTTAAACAGGTTTCTGATGTTTTTTTGCTTAGTATACAGGGCTACGCAAATAGCCTGTACTAAGCCGAAAAAAAATCTGCTGTTCCATACATTTTGTAGAGTGTCAATGACCGTGGAATAGCAGTTTTTTTTTTTGCGACTTTAGGTTTCGTCCCATAGCAAAAGTTGTTCGTAATGATCAGTACAACGACCTCCTTTTGGCTTTAGACTCTATATGCGTAACCCTGTATATTTATTTATTGAGAGATACGCAAACAGTGAACATATTACACATTCTTAAAAAATACAAAAATGTTATACATGCATAGATCTGATATGAACACCTTTTATAGGCGTATACAACATTCGCCAAAAAAGTGGTTAGACACTAAAACTATAAAATCGAATAACATAATTAATTATATGATATTTTTAATATTATTTGTCTCTAGTTAGAGACTTTACTATTTTGTTATTAAAAACACATAAAGAATCATTAGAAATCAAATCAAAGAATCTGTATCTGTATCATTAAGTACATCCAGATCACTCAAGGAAACGTTAAATTCATTATAGGTGCGACATAATCTCCAAGCATTGCAAGGATGCAAGGTTCCACTAGTTGTAATAAGTGAAATAGACTAAGAAACTGCGTTGTTTTGCAAACCATGTTAACATTGTGAAATGAACAGGTTCACGTTAGAAAGGAGTTAATTAAAATGGTTAGTTTAACACTGTATTGGAATTACTCAACCAGGCGCCCAGTTTGATAAACGGAAACTTAATTCAAGTAGGTATCTCACCCGCTCTCCGGCCAAAACTATCTCTTTGGCAAATTATAAATTCGCTAACTAGAAATAAAACAAAAAACAATTTGGTATTCTTTTTAGAATAACAATGCAAACTTATATTCCAAAACGAAGTATTTATTCAATAAAAATTATAAGTAAAGTAATAACCATCCTAAATTTAAATTTATAACTAAAACTAATCTAAAACTAAAATTAATCTAAAACTAAAACTAATCTAACAAGCCGCTACCAGTGGGCAGCGTTCCCAAAATGCTGGCAGCATTGCCAAATAAAAGGCAAATTATTTTCATAAAATGTACAAAAGTAGGTAAGCAAAAAAGGTAAAGGCTTAGAGGCGACCAACCGCATTGTGATTTTACTAATGCTAGGCCGAACGAGTGTCCAAATATATCAAATAAAAAAAAAATGCACTTTACCATCTTTCTACAAAGCCGGAAATAGACAACATTTTGTGAGGAAAATATTTCCTATCGAAGATATGTTTTAGAAAGCAAACAGCGAGCGCTTGTTATTCCAACTACGAGGTTTCAAAGGAATTTGTGCCGTATCGTTCGTCCGTGCGATCCGTTATCACCTGTTAAAAGGACTGCGACGTTCAAAGAAAATTCTAATACTTGGCTAGATAATACAACAAAGGAAAATTATCTATGTTAGGCTGCTATTGGGTCATTTTAATCTTGAAATATGTCCGTACCCTTCGACTAAAATAAAATTAATGGACGGGCCCTAACCATTGAAATTGCTCAGTAAAAACTAGTCAAAACCGTCGGACATATACTTCAACACCTAATTATAAAAATGTACAGTACATTTGTTACAAAAAAATAAATCCCGGTTTTATTTGTGTATTTACACTTCGGGAAAGCATATGAATGCGTAATTTTGTTAGATGTTTCGTTATCACGTAACAATAGACACGTGTTGCACTTCCTACGGCTAGATACCGACTGAAACGAAATGAGAGCCGGCGCTCATTTTGTTATCTTCAAAAATGCGCTTCTACTGGGCCTGTCCATTCATTTTATTTTGGTCTAAGTCCGTAACAAGTTTCGCCGGAACTCGGACTAAACGAAAATTCGAGACTTTTTATTTCTCGGCCATCTAGCTACCCTAATTGTACAGCCAGCGTGCGCCAGAATTATTTACGCATAGCTACTTTTTGTAGAGAATTAACTTTTTCCATTTCATCGTACAGGGTTATTGATAACTAGTTAACAACCTCTTTCTGTCCTACATAACATCCACCAATAAATTTAGTGAATCGGTTTCTTCTAGGCAAGCGTGCTCTTAGACCGCAACATCGAGGTTAGGTTAGGTTAGGTCAAACGCAAGCCTATCCCTAAATATAGACGTTTAAAAAAATTAAACTTTAATTCAAAAATAAAAACATATAAATTAGGCCTCTCAATCGCAATAGCTTAACGGTGCTTCAAATAAGAAAGAACGTGAGAATCCGGGGTCGATTGTTGCATCTTAAAAAAAACAAAATTAAAAAAAAATTATGCGCTACCGCTCGACTTCACTTTGTCCTGATGATGCCTCGTGTAGAGGTGAAACACGTTGCACGTGTCGACAATATACTTTAAATAAGGGTTTCATTGATTATTTCTTTCAGGTTTAAATTAATTTAAAATTATTGTCATTACACATAAATTACTAATTTGTTTAAGATTTCATAATTGATTTCGTTGCATGTTAATTACAAATTAATTTTAGATATATTATATCGAATATTTTTAGTTCAGATTAAATAAATTCTTTATTTAGGTTAGTACCTTTACTACTTAGTACTGGGGCCTTACGGATACCTGTCTTAATCGATTCTACTAATGATTGCAAAAAGTTGCGCGACCACAAACCGTATCTCGGCGCGTTAAGGTTCACGTTCGCGTGATGAGTGCATCATCATCATTTCAGTCATAAGACGTCCACTGCTGGACATAGACCTTACCCATCGATCTCCAAAAGGGCCGGATGGAAGCGGCCTGCATCCAGCGTTTCCCTGCGGTCTCTTTTAGGTCGTCTGTCCATTTTGTGGGTGGACGTCCTACGCTGCGCTTACCGGCTAATAAGTATTTATTTTATAAGTAGTATTTCGCGCGCACAAGAATTACCTTGTTACTCGTATATGGAGACGAATGAGGACAAAGACGGTCTCTCAAGTTGTTTTTAATTTAACTTAAGAGTTTTGACGCCCATCTCTTTTCGGGCAACGAGCTCCCTTTGTTATTATGATGGATGGCACTTCAGATGAAAAGCCCTATTTATAACTCTGTTGGTCTATGTAAATTATATATTAAAGGACTAAAATAAACACGGTTTGTATTTCATAAGCTAAAAAATTTCATAATACGAAAAATAAAGCCGTAATTATCAAGACGATTATATGACAAGTAAACCATAATATTAAAATTGTTTATTATTTGTCAGTAATTTAAAAATCTATTCTCAAATTTTCTCTCAGAGAGTTTTACGGAAAACTGCTTTTGTAAATTAGAGGTGTGCCGAAATTTTAAGCCGTTATTTGCAATACAAAAAAAAACAGATGTATTTATTACCGAAACATAACTTTCTATAGATCTTTCTATTTGATAGAATTTGTTTTAATGCCTCCACGAGACAAGCTTTGTCCTAGTGTGGGAACCGATAGTAAAATATATTAGAAGTTACTTTTTAAGCAATAAAAAAATCTTTAATCTTTAGATTCGGAACTGAATTTTCGTTGGTTTTTTCGTCAAAAATGTGAGGAGGGTGCATGGCCCTCTAATGTTTAACATTTTTATATAATCAGTATTTTTGTCATCCTGGTTGATTCGAGTTGTTGTTGTTAGCAATCCATAACAGGTTTCATACTTCCGGGAGAACCAAAATTGGCTTCGGGTATTTTCTCAATCCCACAAAGGAGACCCTTATCAAATTACTGGTAACATCTGTCTTCCTGTTTCAAATCAACTTGTCAATAAATAATAGATGCGATAACATGGATGCTAAAGATTTTAACTGCGAAACGTCCGGACATCAGTGGGCGAAGTATAAATATCCACATGCATAAAAACGTATCGGATTTCATACAAATTTTGAATTTTGTATCGCATTTGATAAGTACGTAAATATTTATTTTCTTTCTTTTTGCACCTCAAAATTTTCAGACCCTTTTTTAAACATAAAATCATGCTACTTATAATATGTCTAAAATGTCGTATACCTACTCGTAGGTAGTGTATATATAACTTAATATAAGTCATTCATGATAGTAGATTATTCTGCCTACAAACTGCTACGCAGGTTGGCAGAGTCGAGTAATCAGCGCTTAGCGCCCAATCTAGAGCATGTTTTAGTATTCCGCATAATCAAAATGTCCTAGCGTTACGGAAGGTAATTGCTAAAAAACAAACAGCTAGACCCTAATTATTTTCACCATACAATTTTGAAATGTTAAATTTCGTGGTTTTTCGATTTTTTTAGCGCTTTTCAAGAGTCGACTCAGCGCGTTTGCTATAAAGATAGTTGGCAACATATATAATCTAATGAGCCCAGTTGTGCAAGCGTGCAAGGTATTGCCCCGGCGGTTGCATCACGGTGAATGTACAACAATCACATCCCAAACATGTTTACCAGACGAGCAGACGTTATTTAATATTCAAAGAAGCTATATCCATCCCATCCACCATGATAATTACTTTAGTTTATTTAATTTTTATTCCTCCAGAATAGTGTCATCTTCTACATAGGTATACCATTGTTCGCACTCCACTCTATCTAGTCTTAACATTTAACTTTAATTATATACATATAATATTATTTATCTTTCTTCACGTGCTTATATACATAATATACTTCCCCTCATGTTATGTTTATTTATATTTTCTGATGTGTTGTCCATGTTATTTGTGTGCTTATTGTAATGTACTACGTTCTACGAATGTTTTTTAAACTCTATTTGTAATTCCGTGCGTCTCAGAAGGTCAGTGCTGAAAATCAGCGCTGCAGAGAAATCTGTAGCATTATCGCTGAGCACTGCCCTTTTTTGTCGCACTGGACACTACAGCGACAACTTAACGTGTATTATTAATATTTTGTTATTTCTGTTTTCTAATGTTGATGTTGTAGTGTTTTGTGCGCAAAATAAATGTTTTCATTCTTTCTTTCTATAACCTATTGCTTATTAGCTTAGTAAGGTGGGAATCTTTGGTTTCCAGTTTCCTGCTAATTCCCAGGAACAGAGTACACAATCACTAGAAAAGTCCTTGTCGCAGACGATTGACTTTCGGAATCTTACTAGTAAAAACCCAAAATCAAATCAAGCATAACCGACCATACCTTACCACCATACCGACCATACCTTGCCACCTTATGCCTTTTGCCTTTGCCTTGCTATGGTCACCGGCGTGACCATAACTTGAGAACGACTTTACCGATTTCATTCATTTTATTTAAAGTTTTATAATACTTTGAAGAAAGTTCTTACGGAAAGAAAAATGAAGAAAATTGCGCAGTAAATTGGAAAATTTCAGAAAACTTAACGACGATTTTAATTTCACTTGTTCGACAGTTTTAACACAGGACAACGTCTGTCGGTCAGCTAGTTTTAATATAATTCCTGACGATTCGACATCGAAATATTTCGCTGCGTTTCGAACACTTCCGTGTCAAAAGTAGACTAGATGGCGGAAGCCTATAAAAACTGCAAAGTGTTACTGCAATTACAATGTTTAGAAATCCCCTGAGAAATCATTATGCACAGAGATAATGAGTAGTGCATATTTCTGTAGGTACGTTGTGTTATTGGTATATCGAATTTCCGAGAGGCTGGTTCGCCTTGGCACTACTGTCATAGTTCGACACTGCGCGGTATATACTTACGTGTTTGCTACAAAAGCTTTGAATTCAACGAGCGCGTTCGGCATTACGTGGCGCCTGTCATATATTCAGTTTACGATCATCATACTTATCTATACTTAAATAGTATTACTAGTAGGCCGCCCCGGCTTCGCACGGGTATAGATATATAACCTATGTCAACCGGGGATAGTGTAGCTTCCCAAAAGTAAAATAATTTTTCAATTCGGTTCAGTAGTTTCGGAGCCTATTCTATGCAAACAAACAAACAATCAAATATTTCCTCTTTATAATATTATTATTATTAGTATAGATAGTATAGATCACTAGTAGGCCGCCCTGGCTTCGCACGGGTATAGATATATAGCCTATGTCAACCGGGGATAGTGAATCTTCCCAAAGCGAAAGAATTTTTCAAATCGGTTCTGTAGTTTCGGAGCCTATTCAATGCAAACAAACAAACACTTCCACTTCAAATGTGTTTTCTTTTCGGGTGTACCCCGATGGTTATCATAATATGATATAATGCATATTTTGTATGACTTTTGCACTTTTTGTATTTTGTGGTGGTACGGAACGTACGCGAGCGCGCTCAGTGCGCGAGCCCGAATCGCACGTTTTTATCTCTGCGGAATAAATCCCACTAAAAATTTAAAAATAAAATATTTATATACCTACCTAAGTTGTGAATGAATCGATTACTTCTAGGAAAGTGTGCCCCATCGTGCGAGATAGCGGCCGAAGCACAAACCTACGTACAAAATAAACAAAATAACAACACTTATTTAAAAAACCGAATAGCCGAAGCCGTTAAAAAGTACGAATATAACTCGAGATCCGAGGGTTCCGATGGACGAAACCCACAGACCACGAGTCCAAACAAAAAAAATAAAAATAATAAAAATATTGAAAGCCAAACTTAACTTTGTAGTGCACAATAAGGTGCTTCCATACATACTAACTACAAAATGCAAGTTTGTAATCGCAAAACAATATGTTATATATGATAATAACTTCAAATTAACAACTTTCAGTAATTTTTTATTTATATGTGCTGTGAGACCTTGCCTGTTGCCAAATTACATGATTCTAGGTCAACGAGAAGTACCCTGTAGGTTTTGATTCCCCTGTGAAATCGCAAAATACTTATGCGAAAATATGCAACATAAACGGTCATAATCTTTTATAATAATAATAATAATAAAATATTTATTTCAAGTAAATTAACTCATAGTTTCAGGCCGCTTCCAACCGGTCCTTTTGGAGATCGATGGGGGAGGCCTATGTCCAGCAGTGGACGTCCTACGGCTGAAATGATGATGATGATGATGAACTCATAGTTTCACAATTCAAATTAATTAATACAGTCATATTACAAAAATTACAATACTCAAACACAATTAGTTACAACTTAAATACTAACACTACTTACGTACCAGATTCCCGCGATACAGGCCCAGCCTAGTGCGGGAATCGCTGTTATTATATAAACTACCCAACTCTCTCATAAGCATAAGCCTTACTATATTGTTCGATTGGTGCACATACCTTATTTAAGTCTATGTTTATGTTAATAAATATATTTTTCATTTTTTTTTTTTTCACTTTTAATTCATCAAAATATCAAAATAATAATCATTCTACCTACATAAGAATAAAAATCTAATCAATTTTAAAATATATTAACATAAAATGTTAAACAAGTAATTTAGTAATTAAAATGGCACCCTATAAGATCTGTGTGTAACGTGCATTCCACAGCAGTGAGCAATGTAAGGGCAGTCGAGCCTGCAAATTTGTTTTTTTCACAGCTGCCAGAAACCATAGCTTCAAGTATTTGATATAAATGTCAACTAGATACGTTTACGCGGTCCTGATAAAAGGGTATTGACAGACGGACAGACGGACAACAAAGTGATCCTATAAGGGTTCCGTTTTTATCTTTTGAGGTACGGAACCCAAAAACCAAGCTTATATAAGATTGATGCTCTTATTTTTTATTGCAATGTTTTTATTTATATTTGACGGTCATTTTGTCACCAGAACTAAAGGTGTATGCAAAATTTCAGCAAAAGTGGTTAAGAGGAACTGCTACAGACTAATAACAATTCATCTTGCAAGGTTTGACCTAAGCTAACAACATTGTGGATACTTTTTAGGCATAATATGGACTGATTTGCATACGTTTTTACTGTATAACCAAGTAGTATTGTAACGAATAATTGATTAATCGCATTAAATACTAATTGTTTAGTTAGCAATGCAGCTGCAATGTTTGGATGCAAATTCGGAGAAGTAGGTTAATATTGGTAGACGAGTTATTCATACCTATTTGCGAGCGATGGAACGAATTTTGATTACTATATTTATTACAGGGTTACGCGAAACAGATGCACTTAGCTAAAATTTGCTTATCCTCATCATTTGGACTACTTTTATAATAGGACCAACCCTGAAATCGCAAAAAACACACCCAACGAAATGCATGAAATAGATTTTTTTGCGTTTTAAGGTTTGTTCAAGGTTGTTAAAAGACATTCAAAATGACGGGTACAAAGAGCTCTTTCCGACTAAGGCCTTATTCCTAGAAACAGCTGAAGATTAGAAAACAGGAAAACTAGAACACCAGGAGATGCAGTACCATGTCCCATCTGGCAGAATATATACCATCCCTAACCCAAGTCTTAATCTAAAAAGTCATAGGAAAAAAAGCCGTGAAAGCTATTTAAATAAAAATAAATAAATATTTGGGACATTTTTGCACACACATCTGACCCCTAACTAAGCAAAACTTGTGTAACAGCATATGGCTGCCAGCGACTGATATACATACATAATATAGTTTTAAAATCATACTTAAATAGATATAGAACAAACACAAATGTGGGAATCGAACCCACGCCCTCAGGCTCAGAAGGTAGCTTCACTACCAACTGGACCAACGGGCTATCTATATATATTTGGGAGACCGCTAGACTTGAAAGCGTGAGGTCGCGAGTTCGAATCCCGGGCCCGCTATGAGCTATTTGGAGTTTATGTACGGATTTTTATACCACTAGCTTTTCGGTGAAGAAAAACATCGTGAGGAAACCTGCATACGTCATCATCATCATCATCATTTCAGCCGTAGGACGTCCACTGCTGGACATAGGCCTCCCCCATCGATCTCCAAAAGGGCCGGTTGGAAGCGGCCTGCATCCAGCGTTTCCCTGCGGTCTCTTTTAGGTCGTCTGTCCATCTTGTGGGTGGACGTCCTACGCTGCGCTTGCCAGTCCGTGGTCTCCATTCCAGAACCTTTCGGCCCCATCGGCCATCTGTTCTGCGTGATATGTGCCCTGCCCACTGCCATTTCAACTTACTAACCCGGTGGGCTATGTCGGTGACTTTCGTTCGTCTACGGATCTCCTCATTTCGGATTCGATCTCGTAGAGAAACCCCGAGCATAGCCCTCTCCATAGCTCGTTGTGCGACTTTGAGCTTGCTTATGAGGCCCATAGTGAGAGACCACGTTTCAGTGCCGTATGTCATCACTGGTAACACACACTGGTCGAAGACTTTCGTCTTAAGGCACTGAGGTATTTTGGACGAGAAGACGTTGCGTAGTTTACCGAACGCTGCCCAGCCGAGTTGGATTCGCCGATTGACCTCTTTCTTGAAGTTGGGCCTACCTAGTTCGACGGTTTGTCCTAGGTAGACGTACGCGTCAACAGCTTCAAGAACTGAGTTCCCAACTGATACTGGGGTGGGCACAACATGGATATTTGACATAACCTTTGTCTTGTCCATGTTCATTTTAAGGCCCACCTGTTGGGAGACTCGATTGAGGCCTTCGAGCATCATGCTGAGATCTTCCATCGATTCTGCCATGACCACAATATCGTCGGCAAACCGAAGGTGAGTGATGTACTCGCCGTTGATGTTGATGCCGAGTCCTTGCCATTCCAGGAGCTTGAAAGCGTCTTCCATTGTGGCAGTGAACAGTTTCGGAGAGATAACGTCTCCCTGTCTCACGCCTCTTCGCAATGGAATTGCCTTCGAACTCTGCTCCTGTACTCGGACCGACATGGTGGCGTTATTGTACAAACACTTCAACACTTCGACATACCGATAGTCAATACGGCATCGCTGGAGAGACTCGAGCACCGCCCATGTCTCGACCGAATCAAAGGCTTTCTCATAGTCCACAAACGCTAAACATAGTGGCAAGTTATATTCTTCGGTCTTCTGTATAACTTGGCGTAGCGTGTGGATGTGGTCTATGGTACTATAGCCTTTTCGGAAACCGGCTTGTTCGATAGGCTGGAAGTCATCGAACCTGCGATCGAGACGATTCGTGATGACCCTCGAAAACAGCTTATAAACATGGCTCAGAAGCGAGATGGGTCTGTAGTTCTTCAGCAAGGTTTTGTCACCTTTCTTAAAGAACAGCACCACCACGCCTCTGTTCCATGCTTCTGGCGTTATACCTTCGAGTAAGACAGAATTAAAGAGCTTCTGAAGGACTCTGAGTACCGGTGTTCCACCCGCTTTCAGAAGCTCTGATGTGATTCCATCGTCCCCCGGCGCCTTGTTGTTCTTGAGCTGTTTCAGGGCCATCCTAATCTCGTACAGGCTGATGTCCGGGATATCTTCAGTATAGTGTCGGCTCAGCTTGGCTCTTGGGTCTTTGGCCGAGCTGCTCACAGGTTTAGCAACCGAAGTGTATAACTGTCCATAGAACCTTTCGATTTCCCCTAATACCTCGGCTTTGGTCGACGCTACACTACCATCTTCCCTCTTCAGCTTTGTCAGCTGGCTTTGCCCAATAGACATGTCTCTTGCAAACACTTTGGAGCCTTTGTTTTGCTCAATCGTCTCTTTAATACTGTTCGTATTAAAGGTACGTATGTCGTGCCGCAATGACTTCCAAATTTGTCTATTGAGCTGCCTATATGAGTCAGCGTCATCGGAACATTGTAGTTGTAACGAGCGTCGATCAGCCATGAGGTTACGGGTATGGTCGGATAATTTTTGAGGTCTATCTGTGCGCCGGCCAGGTCTAAAAAACTTAGAACCTACCGCATGGACAGTTTCCACTAACCTGTTATTAATCTCATCCACGGAAGCAAAGTTCTCCAGGCAATCAAAGCGATTAGACAGCTCGAGTTGAAAGCTCTCGGGGTTTTGAATATGGGCATGGTTCGGTCGGAGCGTGGACTTCATTAGGCGGGACCTCTCAATTTTAACGTTAATATTCAATGTGCCTCTTACTATTCGGTGATCACTACCGGTTTTCACCCTGTGAATCACAGAGACATCATTGAATATTTGTCTCTTGGTGGTCATAATGAAGTCTATCTCATTTCTCGTAGAACCATCGGGGCTCATCCAGGTCCATTTCCTGTGAGGCGGCTTCTGAAAGAAAGAGTTCATCATAAAAAGTCCCTCTTTCTCCAGAAAGTCGGCCAGCCTCTGTCCCCTAGGGTTCCGTTGCCCACAGCCAAATTTCCCCACTTTCAACTCATCATCACTTCTCTTGCCCAACTTCGCGTTAAAGTCCCCCATAACAACAGTGAAGTGGGTCTCGGACGTATGTATGGCTCTACTAATGTCCTCATACATAACCTCCACTTCATCATCTGGGTGTGACGAGGTCGGTGCGTATACCTGAATGACCTTCAACGAATATCTCTTGGATATTCTGAGTATTAGGTATACAACCCTGCTCGAAACACTGTCGATGGTGATAATGTTGTTAATGAGGGACTTGTGGATGAGAAAGCCGACACCACCTTGGGACTGTTGGTCGCCCTCCCGGTAGTAGAGTAGGTTACCGGATTTCAGGGTTATCGTGTCCTCGCCCTCTCTACGGACTTCGGATAAACCCAAGATATCCCAACGTACCCTACCCATTTCTTCTTCCAGCTCAACAATCTTCTCATCAGTCCTCATGGTGCGTATGTTGTGTGTTACCAGGGCCAGTCGTCGTCGTTGGGGTTGGTAGCCGAGCGTCTGCCGGGGATTCTTAGCACCCCTGGCCCCGCCGTTACCATGACCGCTACCGTAGCCAGGAATAGCGGGGCTGCCGGGGACTGGGGGCCTGGTCCTTTTTGTATTCATCATATAATGGGGGGGGATTGCCAATACTCGCCACGCTTGGCAGGCGGGTTGGCGAGCGCAGTCGGTGTTTTTATACTCAGAAGACGCTGCTGCCCGTCTTCTGGTTGATCCCTTAGCCGACTTCTACGGCACCCACGGGAAGAGAAGGGGGAGGTCTATTCTTAGGCCGGACCTCCACAGCGCGCTCCACACCTGCATACGTACGGAGAAGTAATTCAATGGCGTATGTGAATCCACCAACCCGCACTGGGCCAGCGTGGTGGATATTTCGGGGGTAGGCTAAATGTCCAGCAGTGGACTATTAAAAGGCTGATTATGCTAAGCCAAGTCTTTATACATTTAAAACTCGTAGAACCTGCAACTTGCAAGTCGACAGAAATCAACCATGTGCCTCTATGTAAGTAGGTCTAACTAATTGTACTAGAATCAAGATCTTGTACTGTTGCTATGGACCATTGCATCTATTGCACCTGTTTCTGGCATTAACGTTCAATAAAATTCTAGGCGTAAGGGCGAGTATCACAATATTTTTATGAATTCCTAAAAGTAAAATAAAAACTTACTTTTGCATTAACCAGTTGGTTAGTTATACTTATCGGAATTTGAAATATACAGTTCAATCAAACTGAATTAATTATTAGGGCAATTATAACCGAATGAATAAAACGCGTGGTTATAATTTCCATAAATATAAATATATGCGTATCTAGATGCAATGAAATTTTAACCATTATGTGTTTGTCTTTGATTAACAAACAGTGTGTATAACATGAAACTTAGTTCTTAATGTCCAGGGGTCGACCGATCTAAGTTCGGCTTAACTTAGATAAGCCGGATTACCCTCTTAAGTGGACGCTTGGAGGGGAATAGTTACACTGCAGTTGTGTCACGAGTATGGTAATCCAAACTAAGTAACTATTTTACTATGAAAACTGACGTGTTTCACACAATTTTGTTGACGTAATACAGGAATTACTCACATGTTTTAACCGCATTTGGCGGTATTTTCAAGGAAAGCGCGCGCACGGCTCCGTCTCGCTTTGCACGCTTTTGTAGTCTAAACTACTGGCTTATTATTACGTGAGTAATTGCTGTATAATATAAAAGTAAACCAAGTACTTATATGTAATAATTTATTTTACCATTATTATTTTTTTCATTTTTTTTTTACAGTATTAAAATACATCACCGAATCTTTTCCGAAGTTACTTTAGATATCCCATATTTTCTGAATGGATTAGAATAACATTTGACATTGGAAGTAGCTCTTAGATAATTTCTGGCTTATCCCTAAAATACGCAAGTTCTTGTAGGATAGCGGGTAAAACCGTAAAACATTGCGAGTGAACTTTACTGTTAATTCAGTGACTGCTATATAGATGTATTAATTAGAATAAAATTTTACTAAAAATTACATCAGAGTTCACGGAAGTTCAATAAAAGAGGTTCATCCCCTAGTTTTCCAACCTGAGAGGTGGAATATTGGATAATTTCTTCTCCATTTCGATTATTTTTTAATAATAAAAGAGGGATCATGCCGGAAAAACTTAACCACGTCTTACAATCAACAAAGATAATACGTAATATACCTACACAAAAAAATACAGTTGAATTGCGACCCTCGTAAGTCAGTTAAAAATAAATCCGATGCAATTTAATGTTCTGAAAAGACATTAACATTAAAATAACTCACCATTACTTCAACCCAAACGTTACTGCAAAGATAATATACTGCATAAGCCTTAAACAACTGTTAACCAACTAACCACCCATTAACTGTTAGTGTCAGTGGGCCCACTGAAGATTAAGTTATGATTGCTTAGAGAGCCGGCTTTACACAGGAGGTTAGCAATGTGACACCACTTCGCTGTTTATAACATTGTAATTACCCCTTGCTGTGACTAATAACTACTGTATTATTAGTTTACTAGTCGTACTAATCATCATCATCATCATCATCAGCCGGAAGACGTCCACTGCTGAACATAGGCCTCCCCCTTTAACCTCCACACTGAACGACAGCCCGCCTTTTGCATCCACTGGATACCCGCAACTCTCACAATGTCGTCGGTCCATCTAGTGGGAGGCCTAACTGAGTCGCACTAATACTATAAACTAACTACCGATTAAACCCCGCGGTTTCATCCGTGTCGACAATCCCCTCAGTAATTGTAAATTTTTAGGGTTCCGTAACGAACTTATAGAGGTTGCTTTTGGTATTCAATAATAATAAATAATATTCGGGACATTTTTGCACACACTGTCATCTGATCCCAAATTAAGTAAAGCTTGTGATATGGCTGCCAGAGACTGAAATACATACATAAAATATATTTTTAAATAGATATTAACAACACAAATGTTCATCACATGAATGTTTGTCCTAGGTGGGAACCGAACCCACGCCCCCAAGAGCAGACTGCAGGTTCACTACCAATTGGACCAACGGGGCTCAATCCCCCTGTCTAGTGCCGACCCTTCTTTCTTTGAATTAGAGTTGAATTAGAGGTGTGTTGGTCTGTGGTGTGAGATCGGTGAATAATTTGCACCATCTAGTTCTTATAATTTAGTCTGTGGTTGTTCGTTCACTGTCACTGTCTGTCATCCAGAGGAAAATAAAGCAACGTGTGAAATTTGTCGGTGTTTTTATTTGAATCTTCGAGTAGTGGGCCATAACCGGAGTGGAAAACGTGAGGAGCAAGAAAAGCCAAGTAAAACAACAAATACGTCAAATAAACAAGGTCCTACGAGACGGATTAGAACATTGGTGGAATTTCTTGGCACGGGGGGGTCACTTACGGTACGAAATTTGTGAAAGAAATGTTACCGGGGCTAAAATCGAGATGGCGCCACCAGTACATTGAAGATTAATTTTGAGTTCGACATTATTTATGCATGGATATTGGAAAACAAGTGGAAGAGTGCAATAATACGAGGAGTTGCTATTATAAAACTATCAGGGTTTTTGTGAATTTTGCTTCATTTTGGAATTTTCAAAAATATTAAAATCAATTATTTCAACTATCAAAATGGAGAACGATATAAGAGTACTAGAAGATCTTAAGAATCAAATAGAAAAAGGACGTGTCAATCTCAGGAAGACCTCAAAGGAAAGGCTTACGGAGTCTTACATTACGGCAAGAGTTGAGGGTGTAGAACGATTGATTACGCAGTTTGTACAAAAACATGAAAACCTAATAGCAACGTATGGCGGAAAAGATTTAGATGCAAGTGATTACATCAAAAATGAAACTTTCGACTTGTGTTACGAAACATACATCACTTACAAAGGCGAGTTGAAGTCCAAGTTAGCATCGATGACGCAGACATCAGTAAGCAGCCGGGAGACGAGCGCACCTTCGGTAAATTCAGTCGTCAAACTACCAAGAATCGCGATACCTACCTTCAGTGGGAAATATTCAGAATTTTTATCGTTTAAAGACTTATTTACTTCGTTGGTCCATAGTAACACAGCACTTGACGACGTCCAAAAGTTACATTACTTAAAAACTCAGTTGAAAGGCGAAGCTGAACAGTTAATTAAGAATATTCCCATCACTAGCTCTAATTATAAAAAATGTTGGGATTTATTAATAAATAGATACGACAACAAGCGTTTCATGTCCAATTGTATTCTGAAACGTTTGTTCGGACTACGTACTATGAATGGGGAGTCTGCTCAGGCCTTAAAGGAACTTTTGGATACAACGTCAGATTGCATGCATGAACTTAAAAATTTAGGGATTGATGTAGATTCTTGGGATATAATGATTATTTATGTCGTAAGCCAGAAGTTGGACCCTGAAACAAGGAAGCAGTGGGAGTTACACGTGACCCAATCAGGGGAAGACTTACCTTCTCTAAACTTGTTCAAAGATTTCTTAGAATCACGTTTCCGTGCGCTTGAGTTTGTTGAACCTCTTAAAAGTAAATCTAAATCGAACAATGCTACTAAAGTCTTGCACACAACATCCAATTCCAGCATTACTTGTCCTCATTGTAATGAAGGGCACAAACTGTACTCTTGCAGTACATTTGCCAAGGAAGACGTAACTAAACGTCAAGGAATAGTAAAAGCTCTTCAGCTTTGCTATAATTGCTTAGGAAGCAATCACTTTGGCAAATCATGTCGTGTCACAACAAAATGCCGAATTTGCAACGGAAGACACCATACCCTTCTTCATGGAAAACCGAAACCTGAAGCTACTAATGCAGTTTCAGCCCATGAAGGAGAGAAAAACCCGGAACAATCATCCTCAGAGATGAAAGAGACCACCAACATTCGAAACCACTTTGCGACAGGGCAAAGCCAGACTTTACTGGCCACAGCTTTGGTTAAGGCTGAGTCCAAAGACGGTTCGAAGCTGA
Source organism: Agriopis aurantiaria (assembly GCA_914767915.1). Lineage (NCBI taxonomy): Eukaryota > Metazoa > Arthropoda > Insecta > Lepidoptera > Geometridae > Agriopis > Agriopis aurantiaria. The sequence continues at coordinate 3,199,158 of OU611991.1, read as the reverse complement.
TACTGAGAGCTTTGCTAGATCAAGGGTCACAAGCAAGTTTCATATCAGAGGCAGCTGTACAGTTGTTACGGCTGAAGAAAACAGCTGCTAAAAGCTGTATATCAGGATTGGGGGATACTAAGAGTGGCTTAACCTCGAAAGCGACGGTTATTGTCAACATTCAGTCACTCTATGATCCTAATTTCACGTTACAGGTAAAGACGCACGTGCTCAATACTGTAACGTCTCTATTACCTGAAAGGAAATTCGTTCTGCCTAAGTGGGCGGAACTCGGTCGTATTCAGTTGGCTGATCCACAATATAATACGCCCAATAAAATTGACATTTTATTGGGCTCTGAGGTATATTGCGCTATCTTGAAACAGGGCTTGTTACGGAGCCCTGCTGGTTGTACAATTGCTCAAGATACATACCTCGGATGGGTGTTGTCGGGTCAGGTGAGTGGCCGCGGAGACAACAAACAAGGTTGTCACAATGTAATCTTGAATTTGCATGTCAAATTTGAAGAAAACGAGCTTCTCAAAAAGTTTTGGGAGCTAGAATCTGAACCTAGTTCAATAAATGAAAAGATGCTCACACCGGAAGAACAAGCGTGTGAAGAACATTTTAAGGTAACGACCCGTAGAGATGATTCCGGTCGTTATGTAGTAGAGTTACCTTTCCGTCCAGACATAGATCAAGATTATGGGGACACACGATCTGTAGCAGTAAAGCGTCTGGTCGGTCTAGAAAAACGGTTAGCAAAAAACCCAGAGCTAAAAAAGAATTATTCTCAGGTACTAGAAGAATATCTTACGCTTGATCACATGGAAAAGGTGACCCAAAGGCTAATGCCAAAGTGTGGCAAGGTATGGCTGCCGCATCACGCTGTGGTTAGAATGGACAAAAGTACAACGAAAACTAGGGTGGTTTTCAATGCCTCTGATCATTCGGCAAATGGCGTGTCTTTGAATTCCACTTTGAGAGTTGGCCCAACCTTGCAACCGGAATTACGACATACCATTATGCGTTGGCGCCTCTATCCCGTATGCCTCACAGCAGACATAGTCAAAATGTATAGAATGGTTAGAATTGCTGAGAAACATAGGGACTATCAGCGTATAGTTTGGAGAGAAGACGCCAACGCTGACATTCAGGATTATCGCCTGTTAACGGTTACGTTCGGTACATCTTGTGCGCCGTACTTAGCCGTAAAAGCACTGCAACAAGTTGCTCTGGATGAAGGTCATAATCATCCACTTGCTGCTAGTAGAGTTCCTAATGACTTTTACATGGACAACTTGCTCACTGGATGTGAATCTGAAGCAGAAGCAGTTAAACTGTATGACGAAATGAATTCTCTTCTTCAAAAAGGTGGATTTGTTTTGCAGAAGTGGGCCAGTAACAGGATTGGTTTACTAGAAACTGGAATTGACCATACTGGATTGAACCGTGAATTCAAGGAAGACGATGTCACCAAAGTGGTGGGTCTGACTTGGAATCGTCGGACGGACGAATTTGACTATAGCGTCAATTTGTCAAACGCTTCAATACCTGCAACTAAACGCGAAATTATTTCGGAGATTTGTCGGCTGTATGATCCTTTAGGATGGATCGCTCCATGCATAATTAGTGCAAAAATATTTATTCAAAAATTATGGATCACAGGTCTTGACTGGGACGATAGTTTGCCAGAGGATCTTCTGAAAGAATGGGTGATATATAGAAAGGATTTAGCGAAACTACTCAACTTTCACATCCCTCGATGGGTGAGAAGATCCGAAGCAGACAAACAAGTGACGTTACATGGGTTCGGAGATGCATCTAACGCAGCGTTTGCTGCCGTGGTATATATTCGTTGCATCTCTGCGGATGGTACTATTAACACCCACTTGGTGACATCAAAAACCAAAGTCGCCCCGATCAAGCAGGTGTCGATCCCGCGACTAGAGTTGTGCGGAGCATTGCTAGTTGCAAAGCTGCTCCATGAAGTAGCTGAAGTCTTGAATGTTCCTAAGCCAAACCTGCATGCATGGACGGATTCGACCGTCGTCTTGGCTTGGCTTAGCGACCATCCAAGCAGATGGAAGACTTTTGTGGCAAATCGGGCCTCAGAGATCCTTAATTTGTTGGACGGGTCGCAATTTTCTTATGTCCGATCCGGAGACAACCCAGCAGACTGTGCTTCTCGTGGAATCCCAGCCTCGGAGCTGATAGATAATGATTTATGGAAGTATGGTCCTGCATGGCTTCGTAATGAAGATATTTATTACGCAAAACCACTGTCAATATGCACTAAAACAGATTTGGAAGCAAAGGAGCTAAAGGTACATACCTCCACGGTAGCGAGTGATCCTGAAGCTCCGTTGTGGACGAAATTCTCTTCGCTTAGAAAACTTCTTAGAGTAGTGGCGTATTGCCGACGGGTTCTGCGATTAAAGGATCCAGTCACTGCAAAAACAAACCCTTTACCTTATCTTACTGCACCTGAAATAAAAGAAGCACTTACCTGTTGTATTAAACAGCATCAGCAGCACTCGTTGCCCGAAGACATCGACAGCATCCTGAAACAGAAAGAGGTTAGTAAAAAGAGTAAGATATCAACCTTGAACCCGTTTATGGATAAACTTGGAATATTGCGAGTGGGAGGAAGACTTGAGAATTCTGACTTACCTGACTGCAGCAAACACCCCATAATTATCTCTGGGGACGCGTATTTTGCTAAACGTCTAGTAGCCGATGCACACGAGAAGACGTTGCACGGAGGACAGCAGCTAACCTGCAATTATATTCGAACAAGATATTGGGTAACTAAACTAAAGAATTTAGTTCGATCTCATATCCACCAATGCATACCTTGCATTCGAAACGCTGCGAAGACTCGAACTCAGTTGATGGGTCAGTTGCCAGCATGTCGTGCGACCCCAGATAAACCTTTTGTACGTTCGGGAGTGGATTATGCGGGACCTATAAACATAAGAGTGTCAAAGGGGCGTGGCAATAAGTCTTACAAAGGATATATCTGCCTTTTTATCTGTGGGGTGAGCCGCGGGATACATCTGGAAGCCGTGTCTTGCCTTACTTCCGAAGGATTCTTATCCGCGTTTAAACGATTCGTCGCTCGACGAGGTCGTTGTGTTGAACTGTGGAGCGACAACGGAACCAATTTCGTTGGAGCTTCTAGAGAATTAAAAAACCTATTGAGCAGTGAGAGCTCATCATTTCCCAGTGAAGTGGCTTCTGCACTAGCCAATAATGGAACGGAATGGCGATTTATACCTCCCCAAAGTCCGAATTTTGGTGGATTATGGGAGGCAGGAATAAAGAGCACCAAGCATCACCTAAAGAGGGTCATCGGCGATTCCACCCTCACCTATGAAGAACTTGCCACCGTCCTATCACAAATTGAGGCTTGCCTCAATTCGCGTCCGCTATCGCAGACCAGTACAGATCCTGACGATCCTGTACCTCTGACGCCAGGCCACTTTTTAATAGGTGAGCCTTTGCTAATTGCCCCTGATCATAATTATGAGCAATTGCAACCAGGTAGCTTACGCCGCTGGCAAGTTACTCAGAGGATGGTACAGCAATTTTGGAGACGTTGGTCTCAAGAATACTTAACCCATTTCTTCCAAAGGTACAAATGGAAAACCCAATCTCCTGAGGTGAGGACAGGTGATGTTGTGTTGGTACGTGAAGACAACTTACCTCCTACCAAATGGCTTTATGGTTTAGTGGTAGATTTGCACCCTGGAAAGGACAAACTCACGCGAGTTGTGACGTTGCGTTACAAAGGGTCTTTGATTCAGCGTCCAATCTCTAAGCTTTGCCCTTTACCTGTCCATAGTGACGATTAGAAATTAAATAAAAATATAATAGATATAGCTCTGTTAGGGTAAGTTGTTCAAATTGTGTTTATTTGTTTACCTTGTAAATACGAGTAAAATGTCGTTAAAAAAATGCACTTTAGAAATAAGATTGGTTGCGATGTAATCAGTATTTTTTTTGTAGTTAAAAGTTTGTATCATTTTCCAAGAAATGTATTACTATATATTATGTGTTTACAGTCCACAGAAGGTTAAAAAGTAGTAGTATAGAATCTAATATTAAAAATGCGTTGCTATGTCATTAGATAATTTACATTAGTAAAGATAATTAGTTTGAGTTAGATGTAATTTTCCCTATGTAAAAGATCAACAACTTTTGTATTGCATATTTTGTATCTGTAGATCAAGGACTATTCGTCCTTGGTGGGCGGTATGTCTAGTGCCGACCCTTCTTTCTTTGAATTAGAGTTGAATTAGAGGTGTGTTGGTTTGTGGTGTGAGATCGGTGAATAATTTGCACCATCTAGTTCTTATAATTTAGTCTGTGGTTGTTCGTTCACTGTCACTGTCTGTCATCCAGAGGAAAATAAAGCAACGTGTGAAATTTGTCGGTGTTTTTATTTGAATCTTCGAGTAGTGGGCCATAACCGGAGTGGAAAACGTGAGGAGCAAGAAAAGCCAAGTAAAACAACAAATACGTCAAATAAACACCCCCTTATAAGTTCGTTTTGTTCGTCTGTCCGTTTATCCGTCCTAATTATTTAGAACATTCTGACTTCTTTAGTAATTAAGATAGTACATAATTATAAGTTTAGTGCATGGAACTATGCACGATTATAGTTTTAGTATAAATCTCAATTTTAAAAGTATAACAAAATGCAATTTTTCATTTCAGTTTGAAGGTTCATACGAAAATCTACGCGTAATAAGTCGTGGACAACTGCTAGTTAGTTTAATATTCGTTGAACCTTATTTAAACAGCGCTAGATATATTCGAAGCTTTCCCATAATTTATGATAACACATTCTTCACGCTCCTACAAAGCCAGCATAGCTCGGTAAGGCAACCAAATATATTTATACGATATTTACCGTGATTAGGTTGCGGATGGAGCTCCCGATATTTCGACGCAGTTACATGCACCATGTCACGGGGTCCGTATAAATGTAGTGAACAACCGTGATAGTAAAGAAAAGTATTTTGCAATCAAATATTACCACAGAATCATAATTATTACAAACTAGCTGTATCAGCCGCGCAGTGATAAAAAAAAATAGCCTATGTCACTCTCCGGCCCTTGAACTATACCCATGCAAAAAATCAGGTCGATCCGTTGCCCTGTTGCTGTGTGAAAGAGGAACAAACAAACTAACAAGCCAACAAACTTATCGAATTTATAATATTATAAGTATGATTTGAAAATACGTTTATCTGTTGGTTTGTTTATTCCTCTTTCACGCAGCAATAGATGATCTGGGTGTTTTTTTTTAACCTCGACGCAAACCAAGGGGTGAGTCTGTCTGTAGCATCGTAGCTCCCAAACGGCTGAACCGATTTTGATGTATTTTTATTGTTTCTTGTTCAGCTTCACGGACTCTGTGATCCGTATATACCCTTTGTCAACTTATACAATTTATGTTTTAAATGTTTATCGGGAATTATCACGTATTATTTAATTTAGGTAAAAAATATGGACCTTTCGCTCGACGTTTCGACCATGTTACAATGGCCGTGGTCACGAGCTGACTGAAAAATGCGGGTGAGTCCAACGAGAAGAGCGGATGTTTTGTTCTCCTACCCTCACTTGATCTTGAAAAATTGCAGGGTTGTCACTACGACACACAACACTGACTGTATCGGTAAAAGTCCTAGTACCTACACCACGGTTTGTACACTTGCTTACTATGGGATTCCACGACGCCGAATTAAATAATACGTGATAAGTCCCGATAAACATTTAAAACATGTGTTCAAATCGCGAAAGTTTAAAAATTACTATTATACAATTTACTTTGTTAACAACCTATTGCTACTTTTTTCGATAGTATTCTTAGCTATGATTCAAGAAAATTTGTTCAGCCGTTTGAAAACTACCAGCTGTTTTAAAGGGGGCTTAAAAAAAACTGTATAAAAATCGTTGAAGAGGCGAAGAGTAATATTACTTTTCATCACGGAAAATTATACTGACTGAGGGAATGTTCATCCACGCGAGTGAAACCGAGGGAAGCTATTACCTGCCTAACGTGTATTTCTCTATAACCTAATAAACAGTCTCATTAGCTAACAACGCGGAAACGTTTTATGTCAAATTGACATTTAGAGAAATGTTCGGTTTCCTAGTACGGGTTATTGTTGTCTAATCGATCGATTTAATTAAATTGAAACGGTGAAGGTCGGCCAAAATTATTGTGTTGTAAAATTAAAGTTCCGAAATCGTTATGTTAATTGATTTTGTTTTATAATAACCATGTTTTATGCTCATTGATATATAACATGCTTATAATATAGCATTCTCAATTATTATAATGGAGATTAAGTAATAAAACTCCGCCCTGTCTAAAATGTAATGCTTTTATATCAAACACAAATTTATAAGTATACGTTTTACTGCGTATAGGTGCTTTTGTAATTTGTATTGTAATATTGTAATTAGCGTGTATATTAGGTATGTTATTGTATTCATGTTTACTGATAGAGCTTAGGGCCGCGAAATTTCAAATTTTTTAAAGATAAAATTTCGCTTAGATAGTATAAAAAAACAATTAGGCGTTATTTTTAGAATAACATTGCAAACGTTTTAAAGTAATGAAATTGTTACGTTGACTTGTTTTTTTTTTTTTTTTTTTTTTTTTAACCTATACTGTCCCACTTCTGGGCAAAGGTCTCCCCCATTTCCTTCCATAAATCTCGGTTTAATTTTAGTGAACGAAAAAGAGAAAAAAGCGTTTTTTTTTTAACTTTAGCTGTGATCAAGCCCTTAAAGTCTAATTTTCCTATAGAAGCTTATTCTTCAATAAATAGACACATTAATAACCATGTTTCAAACAATAGGCAGTCGTGGGACTGGTGACATAAATGAAAACTAATAACTACGTCACATCAGCATGTCGGTGACGCGAACCCCTAAGTTTTGCCCCTACCAAAACTAAGTAAAAAAATAAAATAAAGCTAAAGAAGTTTTCATTTCAATTTCTTTTTTGGTGATCACTGTATAAGGTTCTATCGGTACTCCTGAAAGCATGACTCGGACTTCTACTTGACCTTGCTTAGACAATCTCCTTTGACACACTGTACAAAATCCTTAACCCAATACCGATTGGAGAATCGAAATAGCGTCACGGCGTCAAAGCGGCCACATAAGGGCTAGACCACAATCACACGGTGCGGCGTCATCGGCAACGTGAAACAATTAGGATGGCGTCGTGCGACGGTACGTTGTCGTTGTACGTTGCAACGTGTGAAGAGATTTATCTATAAAAGTTATATATTTATAAGTTATATATTTAAAGCTATATTTGTTGGTTTTGTAACTTTGTAATAAAAATAGGTCTGAAAAATCTACTCTATTTTATTGAAAACTAGCTGTGCCCCGCGGTTTCAACTGCGAGTTAACTTAGTTACTTTCTGAAATTTTACAATTTTATAATTTTTTCTTTCCGTAAGAAACGTCAACAAAGTATTAGAAAGCTTTTAAAAAAAGATGAATGAAATCGGTAAAGTTGTTCTGAAGTAATGGTGTGACCAAGGTAAATAGGGATTCATTTTTATATATAAATATTTAAAAAATCCTGAGATCTCCTGATATTTACATAGTCCGGCCGCAATCCTAAAAATATTGAAATCAGGACCAACCCTAAGATATGGTAACCCTACATGTATTATTATCTGCCACTTCACAGGTCATTACAATGGAAATTGACACGACGAGATGGCGTTTTAAAACGGTGTTACGCCGCGCCGCAGATTTCTACGCTATAGTGCCGGTGCCGCACCGTAGTGATGTGGCTAAGGCCTTATATGTCCGCTTGTACGCCTCGACACCTTTTCAATTCTCTAGTCGGCGGCGTTGGCCTAACACTAGCAACACTAAGCACAGATCCCGCCCTATTTATGCGTGTAATCTTCCTACGCGTAGTGAACCACTTTATTTTTATTATCGCCACCCCCTGCCAGCGATTGACACGGTAATGGATTTATTAATGTATCTTTTTATTAATGGTACATCGTTTATCGCGCAATGGGTAACGGACTCACGGAGACATGGTGTATATTGTATAAAGGTTATTTGTTTTATTTGTTCAGGGTGTTGAGCACGCTTGCCTAGACGAAACCGATTCACTCGTGATTTGAAGACATCCAGATTGTAACTACCGGGGAACACTCATTCAGGCAGCGCATTCCACAGACTAGCAGTTCGTATAATAAAAGTGGAATCAAAGCGCTTCGTTCGGGTTTTCGGAATACCGACCATAAAGCGGTGTCGATTTTCTATCAAGTATCTAGCAACAAAATACAGGGTGTCAACAATACGGGGGAGTAAGGTCAAGTGGGCGTCAGTCTGGCACAGTGGCGCCGCCTGGCGGGATTATACGGGCGCTACTCGTGCCGGCCTCCGGAGTAATGGAACGGAATTACCCCCTGTTTCAGTATTCAACACTGGAAATTTAGCGTGTGATGGATGTTATTTTGCTGTGATTATTTACTGTTCTCATTTCAGAGAAAATAGGCGTTTATTTGGCTGAGAAAGAATAAGAAAGTGGGCTAGAAACTATACATAGTTTTCGTATTTCTGCCATTAAACCTTACTCGATCTTACTCGACACAGCGCAAGTAGGCTATTAGATAGTTCGTTGGTCCAGTGGTAGTGAACCTAACTTCTGAGCTTTGGGGCGTGGGTTCGATTCCCACCTAGGACAAACATTTATGTGATGAACATTTGTATTTGTTCTATATCTGGTTGTTAATATCTATTTAAGTATGTATTTAAAACTATAAATGTACCTATGTATATCAGTCTCTGGCAGCCATATCACAAGCTTTGCTTAGTTTGGGGTCAAATGACCGTGTGTGTAAAAATGTCCCGAATATTTATTATAATTTTATTATTCAACTTAGGAAAGAGTGCGCGTGCACGACCAGCTTGCACGTATGTAGTGATACGTGCTTCCTTCTCAATCAGTGCAACATAGATGCACCGTGTGCAGGAAACTTCAGGCTTAGATGGCGTAGCAGATCGTCGTGATCGTCGTATTTCGCAGGTTGTCAATGTCATGCTTGCAACTCGACAAGAAAGCAAGTCAAATCCGTGAATTTGCGACACGTCATGATTTCAACTCGCTGATTGCTACACATTTATTTTTGTCTGTAATTTTAAAATTACCTTTGTGCATTTGCCTCTGTTTAGTGGGAAGATGCGATTAGCAAAATGAAATATTTTTGTAAAAAAAAACTATACGAAATTTGTTCTTCAAATTAATGATCACATCAACCTATGAGAAAAAAAGTTTCTATGAATAAAAAAACTAACGTTTTGTGAAAACTTTAATAATATTATTATAATAAAGATGAAAAAATTAGGATAGCCGCAAATTACTATCGCCAACATTAAAAATAACTACTTCTAAGAAAGCGAGTTTTTTCCAATTCCAGCAAAGAGAATTCCTGTTTATTTTTTTCAGTTACATTTTTCTCTCGGTTAGTTTATTCGGAATCAATGGTGTCCAGTTTTCCAGGTTAAGCCACCCAAAAGAAAAACACTCGACCATAACCATATAGTTTTTAGGGTTCCGTACCCAAAAGGTAAAAACGGGACCCTATTACTAAGCCTATGATGTCTGTCTGTCTGTCCGTCTGTCCTACATATTAACGGCTATATCTTTCGAACCGTAATAGATAGACAGTTGAATTTTTTTATCTTAATGATGTCTGCTGCTGCATACCTGTTGAGCATTCATGTGTGGAATATTTAGAAGTTATTTGACATACCTAGTGAAGCCGTTGTCATATTCGCAAAACCATGTTCGACCCACATTGATAAGCATTATCTATCTCATTCGGCGTAGGTGTATCAAAGTAATTGCTCACGCATGTATCAATGGCGCCAAAAAGAAATTGCCAACAGACTCCTACGCAACTCGACTGCTTTAGATCAAAGCACAGTAAGTAACTATGGTTTTTTTTAAAGACGAGCGAAATATAGGTCCAAAAAATAATGATTATTTACGGGATATTTACCGTGGTAAGGTTGTGGAATGAGCTCCCGATATTTCGGCGCAGTTACATGCACCATGTTCACGGGAAGACTGAAGAATACGGGTGGTTGGAGAACAGTTAAAAAGTTAGGTGCAGACATAACGATCTACCTTCTTTCTTAGTCTTTTGCTACGGATATCACTGGAACTCGAACTCGAACCTAAGTCCCGACAACCTTACCACGGTAAATATCCCGTAAATAATCATATAGCTTTAGTGAACAACCGTGATAGTTTAAAACAGTGTTTCAAAAAATAATAATTAAAAACCGGGCCGAAAAGAGAACCTTCCTCTTATTTGAAGTCGGTTAGAAAGAAATATGGCTATTCGACAATTTGTAGAATAGTATGATTAACAATTTTTTTTTTTTGGTATCATCATCATCATCAGCCTATTTAATGTTCGTCCACTGCTGGACGTAGGCCTCTCCTAAAGAACGCCATTTTTTGGTATATGGCTTGCTCCAGTAAAGTTACATATACATATATCGTGTTTCTGGCTCAACGCCTAAGCAAGCATTACCTTTCAGTGTGGTGATGCCGCCAGCATGCTAAGTACGCTGCCAAATCGTAGTGGACTTGAGCATTTGTATTGTCTTTACTCTTTAGACTTTCAACGGTGTAAGCAGTCTAACTATGTATTTGTAATGATACATATTTTGTATTTTGTTTAGTTAATAATGGCTAGTAAAAAAAAAATAAGGCACCTCTACCTATTAAAATAGATTAGCATGTATTTGACAAAACTAAAATAAATGGTGTTAATATAACGTTAAAAAACTAATTCTAATCAAGAAAAATATTCTAGTGAATGTGTTTTTTGCTCTATTTCTTGAGTGCTTGTATTTTAATTTTCAGCTATACATAAGCTACATAAATATGTTATTTGGCTGAGCATATATTTAATTATTTGCAGCAAACAGATTTGAAGGGTTTTGGGCAAGACGACCAAAGCATTTCAGCAGCAGTAATCAGTACAAAAAAAATATTCAAAATGTTCGTTTCTGCATTGTAGTCATAGGCAAACGAGGTACCCATTTCTGTTTATTGAAAATGGTCAAGTGGCCCATTTCTAATCTCGCTTTGTTTTTTATGTACATTGTTATTGCAAAGTCATCAGGTCAGACAGGCACTTGGGATGTCCATTGTCCACTAATGAAAAGCTGATAGGTCGGACATTCAGGGTTATATTTATAAAGGTTGTGTTAAGCCAAAAAGGAGTCATGTATGTATCATTATCAACTTTTACTATGAGACTAAACCTGATTAGGTAACTGAGCGGTGGTGGCCGATAGGTAGCATCTGCGTTTTGCAATCTGACGGCACCTGGTTCGATCCTTGGCCCTGCACCTATGATTTATAGTACCTATATAAATTATGTGCAGTTTCAATGTCATTGCTCAAAAACGGCGAAGGAAAATATCTTGAGGAAATGGTATGTCCAAAAACCTCGAAATTTCAAAGACACATGACATTCACTAACATGCACTGGGCCAGCATAGTGGATTAGGGCCTTTCCTCTCTCTCTCTCTATCTCTCTGAGAGTAGGCCTGTGTCCCAGCAGTGGGATCATGAAAGCTGATAATGATGATGAAAGAAAGAAAGAAAGAAAATAAATTTAATTCGACACCTTTACAAACACAAATATCTAAAGGATACAATCAGTGTCGAATGGGTCCGTCTCAGCATTAATGCTGAAAGTCAAGGACTATCAGCGCCGGTGATGCAGCCTGATTATCGCAAAAAAGATATCAGCTGTTCCAAACATTTCGTCGAGTGCTAATAAACCTTTTCGCAGCTGTTATTTTTTTCACTTTCAGGGTTAGTGTCATAGCAAAAGTTGTTCATAATGATGACTTTCTTTCGGCTTCGGATATCCTTTCCGGACGCATATTAATTTTTTTTTTGTTAAAATCTTCATGAGCGTGGATTCAATATCCTTTACTCGTAATATTAAACAGTTTACATTGTCTTAATAGCGTCAAACAAGTCATAGTTACAGTCATAGTCAAGCTAAGTAAGTCACGGTCAAGTCGAACTCAAGCCCCTGTAAAGTGGTGGAGACTTTACAAGAGGCTCCTATGGAGTTTTGGAAACAACACGAAAAGACACGTTTCGCCTCGTTATATCACTTGCCCACACTCGAGCACATTTACGAGCACTTAATGAATAATAATTCACCATTTAGTACACATTAACACTCGAAAATACACAAGTTTAGGAAAATAATCCAACGAGCCGACATGTTTTTTTCCGCGTTGGCGCCAAACTCACGCATATGACATGACAAACTATGTTACCAGCAACAAGTGACTCACAGGCAACTAACCAATGTGAATTTTATTTGCCATAAGCAGCCGTAAAAATTATAATATAAATACAGATTCATTCAGGCTTGCAGGTTTAATAATACACAAAACATACAAGAAAACTTTTGAGTTGTTTCCGTGATACGCGAAATAAATTTATGTACAAGAACTGCTGGTGTAAAGTTATAAAATACTATAACTCTACTTTGCATCGTAAATTTCATTTTTGTATGTCAAGTAGTTTTCGTGTTTTCGTGATGGTTCAGTCAAATAATGCCGAATCGATTATTCTAAATTCCTACTTAATATTTTTTAACCGACTTCAAAAAGAAGGAGGTTATCAATTCGACTGTGTGTTTTTTTAAATGTTTGTTACGCGATTACTCTGGCAATTTAGAATTGTTTTTGATGTATCCTTTATTGGTTGGTAGGTGGTCCCATAATTTGGTGGGCTCATAGGTGGTCCCATAATTTTTGTATCGACATTGATTCAGTGCTTTTTGAAAAATCTACAAAAATATCTACGAATTCAATGTACATTGTAAACATTGGACAGTGCCACCAACTTAACATTGGAACTACCGTTATTTCTTGGTGAATTTCATACTTTGTTCTCCACTAGCGACGCTGTCAACTGAACAGCAAACATAGAGGAACAAACTTCAAACAAACAAAGAAGTGACTCCATGGCGACCATGATGCGACCATGCCCTGCGTATGCCCTGTTGTTTTTCGTTAAATTTTTCATGACTATGGATACAGAGTATTTCAGTCGTAATATTAAATAGTGTCATGTATTTAGTATTAAATATTTTATATAGTGTTCAATAGCGTCAAACAAGCCAGTCAAGCAGAGCTAATCATGCACGGTCAAGTCAACTCATGCACCAGTAAAGTGGTGGAGGCTTTAAAAGAGGCTTCTATGGGTTTTGCTGGGGCTGGCACCGACTCCAAAAATAACTGATTATAAATTGTAAATATATAAGTAGGTAATATAATATGTATTCATAATTTCGTTGATTGTCCTCTAATGCTCATTGCTTTCAAGTTATTTAAATATTATTTTCTACTTTTTAGTTTCAGTTTGTAAATGAAGGCATAGTCATGAAGTCGGTTCTTTTTTTTTCTAAAAATTATCTTTATTGTTTTTCAAAACGGTTGAAAATCTGTGAAATAGATAATGCACTCTACTTGTGAACAAATTAATGTCACGAGTCATGATGCATATAACTGCGCTAAAATATCGGAAGCTACACACATAACCTTATCACGAATTTTGTTTGGGGCTTTAGTCGCTATGCGATTATGCCAGCCCCGTTTGCAAAGCAACTTACACAATAAAAAGGGACAGAGTCCCTACGCTGATCTAATATGACCGAGACCATGGCACATAAGGCCCTCGCCGCATCAGTAATATATAAATTTTTTTGCACACACGGTCATCTGGCCCCAAACGAAGCAAAGCTTGTGATATGGCTACCAGAGACTTATATACATACATATATTACATACATACTTAAATAGATATTAAGAACCAGGTATAAGACAAACACAAATGTTCATCACATAAATGTTTGTCCTAGGTGGGAATCGAACACACGTCCCCAAGCTCAGAAGGTAGGTTCACTACCAACTGGACCAACGAGCTATCAAATATATAGATTGTTATGACCGGAAAGTGTGCGTACTTACAACATTTTTTTATTTTTTTTATTTAATGATCAACAATCAGTATACGTTAAATATTTTAAACTAAAGTACTCTAAAGCGTACTTTCTATTTCCCGACATTTATATTTAAGTTATTTCTTTTTATTTGCTATATTTCACTGAGTGTAATGTGAGCACTGTGGTTCGAATTAATTGTAGCATGATAGGTCGTCGGGGCTGTAATCAGGGGTGCGACTCAGCGGCGCCGCGCTATTGCCGCGGGCCTCTTGTTGCCAACCCTGTCTGGACAGAAATATACGAGAAATTGGCACTTCCGAGAAACGTTGGTGCGGGTAGATAAGGCTTTTTTTATACTAATAATAAATGAACACTGGGGCCTTAGAATAACTACACAAAGAAACCAAGTACATTCGCAAAATTTAAGCCATTCAAAAGGTGTCATATATGGCTACAAAAAAAAAAAAAACTATGGCAATTTGCGCGGTGAAATCAACAAATCAGAAAAGCAGCATAAGAGTTATGGTGTGACATTCCACAGGTAATCCATTAATTTTCTTGCTTAAATCGTTTAAAATACCAATCGAAACGTAAGCTACAAAGCGAATTTGTAGCTTACGTTTTGAGAAGGCGTTGTTTGGAAACCTACCTTCTCTGAGTAGTTATTCTAAGACTGGGGCTTTATTCACAATTTGTAACAAAATTTTGACAACTGGTTTTTTTATCTATATTTTTTAGATAGAATAGATCTACGTTTGGACACCAACTCGCCTGATAGTAAGCGACGGTGTGGCCGAAGATGGAACACGTTGATTTAGAAGAAGTCTATTCACTCTAGCCTTGAAGATGTGTAGATTGTAGTTCTCAAAAAACAAGGACGGGAGGGAATTCCATTCTTGGGCAGTAGGTATCTTGTGACGACCCAAATCGTTAAGTACGGATCTTTGGAGTTTCCACGAGGTAGTGGTGGTAGTGTGCAGTCTTTCTACTAGTTCTTCTTCTTCTTCTTTTTTCCTTTCTACTTCTACTTCTATATTGTTAAACTCAAAATACGCCGTTAATAAAAATCTGAACCGTATCTGGGCGCGTTAAGGTTCACGTTCGCGTGATTTTCCAACTGAGCGGATTTAAAGTAATTTGATACCGCGTTAGCAGTTGGCCATAAGGCCCCTGTTCTTTTTAACAAATCAAACATCTGTCAGGCACCCTATTGTCACGATATTAAGGTGCAACAGTACCTATATGTGTACAAAGGCTAACTTTTCTGCTTAAACTTGAACAGCCCACTCGAGCAGATCAATTCATATCAATTGGATGGCACCCCAGCGTTATCACAATTATCTTGACTGGTAGGTGGTGTAACGATGACGTCATGCGATAACACCCGCGTCACTCGCACTCGAGTGGCTTGTTGACGTCATCAGCTCTCTTGAATTGCCTTGCTGACGATAAAACACGGTTACAGGAATCTCCCACGTACATGCAGATCAACTGAGTGATTATAGGAAAACTACTTAAGGCCCTCTTTTACGACTTTTAGCAATTTTGGTCATTCTAGTTTAAGTGTGCCTACTTCCATGGTTAGCTTAAAATTATAAAAACGGTGTCATATCAAAATTGAATGTTTTATCTAGGAACCCCCCAAGACTGAAACGAGATTAAGGACATTTCAATCGTTAGAAAAAAATATGAAAATTACACTTATTTGCACTCTTCTCCGTTTTTTTAGATTCATTCAAATACCTATTTACTAAATTACCTATGTCTGCGATATCTTAATATTATACAGATTTGATAATTATAAAGGAAACTGCAAAGATACATTTTGCAGTACCGCTATACTTTTCGACAAATATGATAAATATCTCAAAAATAGAAGTAGCGAAACGCACAACTGTGTGTAAGCGCCGTGGTTTTGCTCCACTAAATGCGACTTTAATACAATATATTAAGCCTTATGGTCATCTGTTGTAATAAGCTATGCTTAAAAGTGGTAAAACCTCGCCTTAACCCAGCATGAATGTTCCTGCTTGCGAGTGAGCGAGGCATTCGTTTGGATTCACTTATAACAAACTTTCAGTCAGGAATTCGTCTCCACCGATGAAGTTTGTTTGTGAAATACAACAACAATTTGCCTTAAAAAGACGCAAAGAGACACGATTACAAGTTTCTTTCTTTAAAATAGTTTTAAACGCGACAACGGCACTTTTGGCGGATTGAATCCCCAAACGGTATACTTGAACAAAAATAAATGTACCAAACTTCACTTTCATTACGACCCATTCAATGATACGTCACATGAAAGGGCACAATAATTATTTTCATCACTAGCGCTCGGTAAGTCAGTAGTTTTGGGTCATGGATGATTCATAATGCGGGCGGTAAATATCACTTTGCATTCCTAGGGAGGTAAAGTAATTTTAAAATCGAACTATAGTCCTAACTGTAGTCCTATGTCAAACAATACCATTGAGCTTATTTTTTCTTTTTTCTACCATGTGGTCTCAATTTTTGTCGGAAAATTAAAAATAAAACTGTTTTTTCAGGATTTTTGTCTTGCGGTTACACCAGTGAACAAAAGTTGTTTATTTATAACGCTAGTAGGTGATCCAGGAGATATTTTGGCGCCCGACGACCGAACCGAGGAGGTCACTAATAGTTTGAGGGTGTATTAGATAATTACATTGGGTAATCTACTATTACTCTCTACTTTACATGTCGCAATATTGTATTTCTGATGACGGATCTATCCATACCTCATTTATCAAAACCTACACGTGGGAACATACACGCTAACTACAATACCCTCCTTTTAATTTTGCTTCGTCGGGTACTAAGTAATCCTAACTATTATTATAAAAACGAAAGTAACTCTGTCTATCTGTTTGTTAAATTTTCACGACTGAATCCGACCATAGTTCCAACCGCATTAGGCAGTATTATATATTTTTATTTCACAAGTTTAATTATTCAAAAATATATTTGTTATTTCCGCATTTTTATTGTCAGCTAAACTAAAAATGCACACAAACCGATAAACAGGTAGTAACAATGATGCAGCTGCGCAGTTGGGTAAATATTTTGCCACAAATGCGCACGACAGTTATCCAAGGTGCCTTTGTGAAAATCGTTTTTGTATCAGAATATTACAGCTATGCAAATTTCGATAATTTTTATTGTTATAAATCTTTTCGTTACGGTGTGAACGATCTTCTGTTTCCTCTGTGTCAGAAATATGCGGCACGCTTGACACTGCGTCGTTTTGCCATACGCTGTACTAAAGAAGAACGCGAACTTGTTTGCTGAGGCGCGGTCTCATCACGATTTCAAATTCGTTTTTCACTCACTCACGCCATGATCTATTTGCTATCCAAAACTTTCCTTAAAGTCGAAAATCGTATGTTATCATATTTGATGATGATGATGATGATGACTTTGCTTGTGGTTACATTATTTTGAGGGTTTTTAGTTAATTTATCGAAATATAAAAAATAATTTTAACAATTAACTGGTTAAGTTTTAAAACACTAGTTTTGCTATACATTTCGTAAACAAATATGTTGTTGTCACTGAAAATTCAGAGTATTTCAACTTAAATGCTTTTTTTGTTACGCAATTAGTAATATTTATTTTTAAGAATCCAGATATTTTTTCTTTTCTTCTTTTTTCTCTTCTTTTCCAGATTTTTTTATTCGGTTAAGATTATTAGCAGGTGTTTTATGTTAGTACTTGTAGTATTTATTTTTATCTGATCACACTGCGCCTTAACAACGCAAACGTTTAATTTCTAATTCGGCTAGTTGGGAAAGCGTTCAACTGTCTTTTTACAATCTTTTATTTAGTTTGTCTTTTTAGTATAGGTCCAATGTGGCAAAATACTTTTTGTCCAAGCCAAGGGTAATATTTTATCAGAAGTTTAAAATACGAGTATACAGATGTACGAGCGTTAGATTAGTTTTTATGTCAAAGGCTACATTTTGAATTCGGCCTATTTGTTTTTCTATGACAATATAATTTGTTACCCGAATTATACTATTATTGTATATTCAGCACAAAATTATCTTATCTAATTAAAATAAACATTCACTGAGCGTACCTACATGAATTTTAAACAGAAAACATTTAATTTTAGGGTTCCCTAGTACAAGGAACCTTTATGAGTTCGTTCTGACCGCCCGTCCTAATCTTTCTAACTTTTATTTTTTATAGAATAAGTGGCAAACAAGCAACAGGCCACCTGATGGTAAGTGGTCACCGCCGCCTATAGACACCTACAATACCCGGGGCATTGCCGTGCGTTGCCTACCTTCGAGGACTCTATTCACCCTTCGTTCACCTTCTCGTAAATGTATGAGTCAAAATCATAGTTTTGGTAAAGATCTCGATTTTAAAATAATAATAAACAGCTGTTTTTGAGGCTCTGGTACATGATAAATAGGAACTTTTTTCGCTGCACTCCCTCGTGTAGTTAGTATGTCATTGATTAGGTCTTTTAGTGAAGTAAAAGAACGTTTCGTAAATCACTTTTTTGTCTTTTTTTTGGTTAAATATATCCCACCATCGTGTCCATAAACACCCAATAGTCCCCCTGCATTTTTCTAAACTATTATAACTCATAGGTTATCATATGATATAAAACCTTTGATCAAAATATTTATTTATTTTAAATAATCATATTTTGGAATCAAACTTTTTCAGTTATATCTGTGAAGCTGTAATAAATTCAGGGCGTTTTAGTCCAAAGGTCATTACCCTTCTCGGAAAAAAATCATTTTCTCAATTAGGATTCTCATTGACTAAATCGTTAAGTATACCTATTTTATTTCGGGATGATACGTTTCAGAAATTTGGCTTAGTCCACAGAGCTTCGTTCGACCACCAATTTCTGAACTATGACTACTACAATTATATGGCTTTGGTCACGGAACCCTACCATTTATGCATGACACGACACGCTCTTGGCCAGTTATTTTAAATTTAGAACGCTGATAAGGCTTGAGGCCTTACTCTTTTTTTTCCAACGAGTTCTCTACGGGCTGGGAATGGGTAGTGAACGATTATTGAAGTTTTGTGATCTTACGTGGGGCCTTACGGCTACCTCTTAACGCGAGCTTGAAACAGCGCTAAAACAGCGCAGTTCGGAAAGTCACGCGAACGTGAACCTTAACGCGCCGAGATCATGCGGTCGCGCATCTTTTCGCATCACCTAAACAGAATCGCTTAAAACAGGTAGCCGTAAGGTATGTACGTATGTAAG
Source organism: Agriopis aurantiaria (assembly GCA_914767915.1). Classification (NCBI taxonomy): domain Eukaryota; kingdom Metazoa; phylum Arthropoda; class Insecta; order Lepidoptera; family Geometridae; genus Agriopis; species Agriopis aurantiaria. Next base: position 3,179,868 of record OU611991.1, on the reverse strand, counting down.
GCTTTAGTCCAACTTTATTTTATTTTATACAGTTTATAATGATGTTTAATATTGTTATGTAAAACGCGTCAAAAATAAATGAATTCTGGGACAACAAATGATTACCGAATAAAGTTCTAGAAAGACTCCCCCCATCAGTTTATTCTTAAAATCTCCAAAACAAAGCAAGATTAACTCTAAGCTGAACATAATCTATATTCGTTTGTGTTCAAATTACTGTTGAAGAAAAATGATGAAATGAAATAAAAATAATTCCACAAAAGTAGGAATTGCTTGCGTACCGCCCACGCAGTTAGCGGGCTTCTGCTTTAGAATGTTTTCTCAAGATTTGATCTTATCGTAAGTAAATAACAGCAATAATAATTTCTTACAGTTTCGCAATTATTACGCATTGGATCGCGTATATTTTATATTATTTTGATTCTGACGTTTCAAACATTTTGCAGTGTCTGTGGTCACAAGTAGAATGACGGATGTCTATAAAATGTTGTAAATTTATTCACAAGTACCGCTAATTATTTTTAATCAAAAACTTAGGTTTTGAGTAAAAATTATATGCATTTTTTGCAAATCTTGTAACTGCAAATCCATAATTATATAAAACTAACTAACAAAAGCAAAAAAATATAGAGGACAGTGGGCAAACGGCGAACACCTAAAAAAGAACTGAAGCTGATTCGCGACTACCCCGCGTTCAGGATTTCCCCTACGCTCCCCTAATATTTGAGTTTTGCCGGGTTAAAGTTGTGTAAAAATTAAGCGTTGACGTAAATCCTTCATACAAAATGTTAGGTTAAGTACCATATATTACCAAAGGCGAGAGTTAAAACGAAAACACCTTAGCAAAACCGATGTCTACATTTTAAATAGCAATGCTCATTTACCAACAGGCTCTATGACTTTGATTAATTATGTAATTTAAAAAAAATACAGTCGTACACATATTTTAAGGGGCAACTGTGCATCTAATAAGGCATCGTTCACATTACAGACGCAATCGTACGCAAAGACGACTCTGAGTTTGTTCCATTCTAGACCTTATCTCATTAGCACCAAAATGTTAACTTACTCTCAACATTTACAACGTGTGAGAGACCAACTGTTTACGTTTTAACAAATGAGATCTTTAGGCTTTAAGGCGATTGGCACATTAGCGAGAATAAAATAAACTCAGATAGTGATAAGGTACATTAGAATGGTGCTCACGTTCATATTTAACCCGCAGATGGATACTTGCATACATCATACGTATCGGAATAAAAAATATTTCGCTGTATCTATATAATATATAAATACAATAAATCTAATATAATGATGATGATAAATGATATAAAACACTGTTTTAAACTATCACGGTTGTTCACTAAAGTTATATGATTATTTACGGACCACAACCTTACCACGGTAAATATCCCGTAAATAGTCATAGTCATAGTCATAGTAGTTTATTGGTAACAAATAAAAGGTACACGTCACAGAAAATAAACGATAATAAAATAATTTACAATTATTACAATAATAAAGGAAATTACACTTTCACGCAAAAACAGATAAACAATATTATATTAATAATAGTCAAAATAAAATACAATAATCAAAATTAAATTAATTTCATCCTTATCACGTCGTTGAAATTATAGAAAGCCTGTTCGACAAGCCAGTTTTTTAATTTTTGTTTGAAGGACTCCCTCGATGGAGCACTTCTTACCTCTTGCGGTAGCCTATTGTAAATGAGTGGTGCAGTCACATGCACCAATTTAGCAGTCCTAGCGAGTCGGTGAGGCACCGATCGTATCCGATGCGCGTACCGCAGCGCGTCGGACGCGCGCGTGTCTCCGAGGTACCTGTACTCCTCGGGGTGGTCCCTGACGTACAATGCCGCCTGAAAACACACGAGACTTGGGACAGTGAGTATTCCCATGGACCTGAAATACGGCAGCGCAGATGTATCTTCTGGCACTCTAGCAATTGCTCGTATGGCTCTTTTCTGCATTCTGAAGACGCGCTCCCAATCGGCAGCACGTCCCCAAAGCTCGATGCCATATTGGAGTAAAGAGTGCACAGAAGCAAAGTAACATTGCCGGACCATTTGGTATGGCAAGATCGCTGACACACGCCACAGGGCAAAACAGGCGCGGCCTATCTTACTGCATAGGTTGTCTATGTGATCTTCCCAAATCAGTGCTTTGTCAAGCTGGAAACCCAAAAAGGTGGTCGATTGTACTTGTTCCATTTCAACACTGCCGACTCCCACCTTGAATGGTCTGTAGGAGCGACCTGCCAAGTTGAAATGGACAAAATTTGTTTTACTTGTATTTAACATTAATCCATTTATTTCGAACCAAGTATTAAGATCGTTAGCCACCTTGTTGAGTTTCCGCTCGAGTTCATCCACCGTTGGTGCCGTAACTATGGCAGCTACATCATCTGCATACAAGAGGACATGTCCATCCCGTATGTTCTCCGGCAGGTCATTGAGGAGGAGAGAAAACATAATATTGGAGAGCGAGGAACCCTGCGCGACCCCAATAACCGTCCTCAGTGGCTGTGACCTCGCCCTACCTCCATCTCCCACTACAATTTGACATCGGTCCGTCATAAAATCAGTGAGCAGTTTCAGGACAGCACCTTCGACTCCATAGTGTCTCATTTTAGCCGCTAGAACATCGTGATCGGCCACGTCAAAGGCCTTTGAAAGGTCGCAGAAGATTACTGCGACCTGCTGCGAGCCCTCGCGAGCTTCGAGTATCCGTCGGATCACTTCTCTAGCTAGCGAAGTCGTGGAACGCCCGCTCCGGTACGCGTACTGCCTGTCGCTTAAAGCTTGGCAATCCGCTAGGTACTCCGTCAACCGGGTGCTCAGACCATTTTCAAAAATTTTTGCTATTCCGGGAATAATCGAATAACATCGAATAACAATAATCATATAACATATTTGATATATTTAAAATATATTTATTTATATTTAAAATATATTTATTTATATTTAAAATATATTTATTTATATTTATAATATATTTAATTATATTTTTATATGTTTTGTGGTTTTTTAAATAGCTACAGATTTATTGTATTTATAAGTAACTAGCTGACCCAACAGACGTTGTCCTGTCTTAGAAATATCAAACGTGCGAACTTAAAATCGTCGTTAAGTTTTCTGAAATTATCAAATTTTCTGCGTAATTTTCTTAATTTTTCTTTCAATAAGAACCTTCCTCAAAGTATTTGGAAAAAAAAAGATGAATGAAATCGGTAAAGTCGTTCTCAAGTTGTGGCGTGACCACAATAGACTAAAGGACTAAATAAGTCATTGGTGCAGGGCTGAGGATCGAACGGGCTACCGTCAGATTTAAAAGCGCACATGCGACCGCTCAGCCACCATCGTTCTTCAAATTCAGCTTCCTCATAAATCGAAATCCCAAGTAAACACCGCAGAGAATTCCGCAAGGGAAAGTTTAAACTTTATTAAACAAAGTCTGAGCAGTCAAAGTATTTACCGATAGCAGCTCTAACTTGTCCATTGTTGCGGGATGATTTGTTAAAGAGCTTCCGGAAGTATAATGGTTCATTGAATGCGGCTTATTTTACCCCATTGACCATTTAACTTACGTTTCTTTGAACTTTGCAGACTGCTTTCATAATTTCATTTCATAATTATGTAGAGACCCGTAAAAGAAGATTCTAAATTACAGCTATACTTATCGAAAAGCCTCAATAATAATAGTGGAAGCGAAGTGCAAGACTGTCGTAAGCGCCATGATTTCACTACACTAAATTAAACTTTAACACAATATGTTTGACCTTTTGGGCATCAATAGTAACAAGCGTTTGTTCAAGGGTGGGAAAGCCTCGCCTTAATAAGCAAGTTTTTGTCTTGTATAACAATTATTGATCCTATTTAATAATTTATAATCACTAATCACTAATATTTGGAATCTGTTAAATACTGTCAGCGCTAATCTGGAATTACATATGCTCTGATCTTTCCGGGTACCCAAGATACAGGCCTAGCCTAGTTTGGGGCCCACTGCAGACTTCTTTTTTTTTGTGTTTTTCTATATTGTATGTATTTTAAGAATTTTAAGTGCTGTTCTTTCGGAAATATATGATTTATGCTTGAGTTTGATAAGAGATAAATAAATAAACAAATAAATAAATAAATAATATCGGGAGCTCATTCCACAACCTTACCACGGTAAATATCTCGTAAATAATCATATAACTTTAGTGAACAACCGTGATAGTTTAAAACAGTGTTTTAGATAAATAAATGGTACTTATTTTCTTCTTTATCGTCACTTTGAAAAGGTTAGTTTTTTTTGTTGAAAAATAGGCTTAAGTTTGACCGCGATTTGGCCTGATGCTAAGCGATGTCAACGATGAAGAACTTGCCTTGAAGAAACCGATTCACTCGCAAATTTATGATTCTCAGATTATAACTATCGTGGAACACCCATTCAGGCTGAGCATTCCACAGACAGCAGTTCGCACAACAAAAGTAGAATCAAAGCACTTCTCTGGGGTTTCCGAGAGAAGTGATTTAATACAATACGCGAATGCAGAACGTGAGGGAGAGAGAGGAATGAAGAAGGCTAAGGGAGGCGTATGCCGCAAAGGCAACTTCAGTGCCACATATATCAGGGGTATACCCCATACAACAAACCTATTTTTTTACGTATTTTTGTATTAGCTCTGATGTAAAAACGGTAATATGTACAAGTGTCAAACTTGGCATGATTATAGTACGCATTCTAAAGTATAACAACAAATAATAAATAATTGCCAAGTGCGAGTCAGTGACAAATTTTTGTTCATTACCAAGTTATAATTGGTAATGGGTTATTTGGATGACCTCATTTTCTTTCACCGAATCGTAATGCCATATTTTACAAATTTTGAAGTCGTTTTTTTAAATTGATAATTATTATATTTTGTGGTGTTACGGAACCCTCAATGAGCGAGCCTGACTCGCACTTGGCCGATTTATATATATATAGATAGAAGATAGAAGATTATTGCTCTAAATTATTACTTATACCAAAACAGGAAACGTAATTAAACGCCATATAATTTTCTCAAACATTATCCTTGAAAACCAGGACAATTACCTGTGTAATTATTTCATAATTACTTCTTAAGAGAATTATATCTAACTCTTTGAAGAATATAATAACACCTTAAAAATTTCTAAGAACATTATCCAAGCCACAATAATGAATTTACCGCACAGAAACCCATGAATGACATAATAAATAAGGCTACGCGAACGAGGCACAATATTTCGCAGCACTCTGTGCAAAGATCTTACTTAAAAGTAAAGATATGCCCATTCAAACTATTGAGATGCAGTGCGTTTAGTACTTTAATAACTAGCGCCATCTGTAAAAATATCTACTATCTACATCGCCTCGTTCTTTACTAAATTGCAGTCACAACACTCTCAAGTACAAATACTCACTCGCTTACCAACAGGGCCGTCTTTAACCTATTAGAGGCCCTGGGCACATTAGAATAATGGGGCCTTTATGACCTTGACAGAGCACTATTTTGTTCGAATAGACAAAGAAAGTTGATATGCTGATTTTCAGGCGAGAGTAGAGTAAAGCTAATGAGCAAGTAGGTATTGTAGTCAGTCATTACCCTATGATTTTTTCGAAATAAATATGTTTGTCAGTAATAAATATTGGTTATTTTGGTGATCTGGCAAAAACTAGGCCCCTGTCGATCGCGGGGCCCTGGGAACGTGCCCAGAGTGCCCAGTGGGAAAGAAGGGCCTGCTTACCAACGAAGTCGGCTTTCGAATGAGTTCTCTCTGGTGGTGGTGATCTTGTGCTCACCACTGAGTCGCGAACTTTCAATAATGTAATTATTTACACCACAAAAACGCAACCATGTATAATATAAAACACTGTTTTAAACTATCGCGGTTGTTCACTAAAGTTATAATATGATTATTTACGAGATATTTACCGTGGTAAGGTTGTGGGATGAGCTCCCGATATTTCAGCGCAGTTACATGCACCATGTTCACGGGAAGACTCAATTGAGACGTCTTCCTGTGAACATGGTGCATGTAACTGCGCCGAAATATCGGGAGCTCATTCCTCAACCTTATCACGGTAAATATCCCGTAAATAATCATATAACTTGTATAACGTGTTAAAAAAAAAAACAATAAACTGTAGGTATTTATCCCCTAGTTTACCACTCATAGAGGTGGGGTATTTTTTTTATATTAAAACTAATATCTAAATATACGCAATTCAATAAAAAAATAATTCATAAAATCTGTTTACAATTGCGGAAGTAATTGGGTAGCATACACGCCAAAAACTAGTCGATTTTTTTTAAGTATGTTGAAAGTTCTACTGGGCCGGTCCTGACAACGTAACATATAATCAATGACTGTAGGGCAATTTCCACGCGTTTCTTGCAGGAAACTTGACATAATCAGCTCCCTTTGTGACATTACCCACTGGCTTATTGCGAGTGTTGTTTTATGTGACGTTACTTCCCTTTACTAAGTTAGATGTATACCGTGCGTGATCATAAAAACAAAGAAGATATGCCCTTTGAGGCAGAAAATCTACTGTACCCTATGTGCTTTTTCAGGGTTTATTTATCTCTTATTCTTATATCAGTATTAAGGGTTTATCTTGGCGCCTTGTTTTCATTTTCACTTAACTTTGACCCGTCAGAATATGAAGAGCTTATTTTATCTTGTTAACAATAGTTTTTTTTTTTACTATTAACAGTATGAGAAACTAGTAAGCTAATTTCTCATAATCGAGGATAATACTAAAAATAATAGTTAATATAATATTTAAAAATAATCTATACTAATATTATAAAGAGGAAAGATTTGATTGTTTGTTTGTTTGTTTGCATTGAATAAGCTCCGAAACTACTGAACCGATTTGAAAAATTCTTTCACTGTTGGGAAGCTACACTATCTCCGGTTAACATAGGCTATATTATATTTTGAAAAAAAAAATAGGGATCCTTACTAAAACTCCAATAATGTAACCCAAGGTGTAAAAAATAAGATTTGTAATGTTGACTTTGCGTGTTTGACAGTTCTAAGACAGGACAACGTCTGTCAGGTCTGCTAGTAGTTAATATATGTAATAGTTTTTTTTTCGCAACTTTGTATTTGCTACTTTGACCCGTCAAAATATGAAATCGCGTCACCCCGACCGCGCTGACTTAATTACTGGCACAAAGCACGCGAGCTGCTGAAATACCTAAACCAACATAAATAAGTCAAAAACTACTTAAACACTACTCGGTCTGTGGTCTTGTTCGAATAGCATTTAAAAAAATATATATATATATATATATATGTACTTATTTAACGATCCAAATCCCCTTACATCTACATGATTCTCTGAAATACATTAACCTACTTCGTAGAGATACGCAAATGTACATTTATCCTTTTATCTACATTTCTCGTAACCTAATAATAAAACGCGAGAGGTGAATGGAAATCCATAAAGGACCCTCCACATTCGTGTCTAACACACAAGCAGAATAATGTTTTTCAGGAGAATGAGAGTATGTTTGTGAGTTCCTATGTCACTTCGTGTAGCTTAAAGCTTTGGTCTCTTGATCGGAACGCACGACGCTGCGGTACGCGGCTCCATCGCATTAAACTTTGCTCCTCAACGCTGATTAGGGTTGTCAACCCTACTATACCAGGTGTAAGAAAACCGCTCCCCAAAACGAAGACTGGTGATAGTGCTGGTAAGTACTGATACGAGTCCACAAAAAATACTAGTCTATATATCTATAAAATGAATCCCTATTTACCTTGGTCACGCCATAACTGGAGAACGACTTTACCGATTTCACTCATCTTTTTATCAAAGTTTTTTTATACTTTGTAGAAGTTCCTTACAGAAAAAAAAATTGGAAAATTGCGAAGAATATTAAAAAATTCTGAAAACTAGACGACGATTTTTACTTCGCGCGTTTGACAGTTCTAAGACAGGACAACGTTTGTCGGGTCAGCTAGAGATTTTAAAAAAACATGATCGTAACGTAATGCAAATAAAATAGCAGCTAATACTAGAGGCCAACAAGCAAAGCTTTTACGCTTTATATTGCTGGTTTGCAGAATTCTATGAGGTAAATGGTAATTGGTATTCAATTATGTTTAGACAGTATAATAATTTCGGCTTTGGGAGCGTTTCCCTTACACCTGGTATACCTATAGTATCCTACTATACTAGGGGCCCGAATACTATAATTCAAAAAAATATTACTTAATATTACATAACTATGAAGCTTTAAAAATAAAAACTTTTCTTAAAGCCACAAACCACCAATTATTCTTATTCAAGTAAAATGTTAACTTGATGCTAACCTCTATTATGTAATTTTTTTTATTCGCGTTCTACTGTTTTTAACATGTAATAACCTCATTTTTTTATTTTTTTTAAGTTGGCTGCCTGTTTTCGACGCATGCTTCGACGGAACAACAGACCATTCTACACGTTTTACGTACAATTAAATAACACACACATAATAACACCTGTCCGATACCACCAGATCGCTTACCGCTGCGTTGTGCGTTCTGATCAATAAGACAAAGCTTAAGCCGCTTAACAGATATTGACAGTGAACGGTGTCATTAAATTCGTTTTAACGTCTTATTAACATCGATAATGACACAGGCTACATGTAATTTTTCAGTCGAGTTTTTTCTTTTTCTTTAATAATGTACTTGTTGGCCGAAAGTCTGGAGTATGATTGATGTACTATGAAAGAGGCCTAAAGCCAAGATTTTTACACACGCATTCAAAAAAGCCGTAACAAAGTTTCACATATTTTTCTTCAAACAATCTCATAAAGAAATATCCTCTTTGTGTACAATATGGGTGTCGGTGACAGGGGACAATAAATCACTTCTTTGATACTTCCCGTCACAATAACTCACGTTCGAGACAAGTCGCAGCCTACGACGACTCTACGAATGCTACGAGTGCTACGGTTGCTACGGACTACGACGATACGGATTAAATTTGAGCGAGTATCCAGGCAACTCACTATCTCTAAAGTTGCCGTTAGTGAGCTTGTATTTTGTTTAGTCAAATAAATTATTTAAATTTATTTAATAAATTAATTATTTAATTTTATTAAATTTAAATTTATTATTTAAAAATTATTTAAATTTAAATTTATTATTTAAAAATTATTTAAATTTAAATAAATTATTTAAACACCAATATATAACCTCAATTGCTTCAAGCTAAGAGTGAATAGAGTCCTCAAAGGTAGGCAACGCACCGCCAATGCCCCGGGCATTGTAGGTGTCCATAGGCGACGGTGACCACTTACCATCAGGTGGCCCGTCGCTTGTTTGTATACTATTATATATAAATAACATAAGATAAATATTTACAAAATAATATACGAATTCATTCTAATTGATGAGCTATTAAGCCACTGGTGAATCATAATATGACAAATTGATGACAAATTAACCTTGGGTTCAGTATAAAAAAGATTCAATCGTGAATTTAAATCCAATGTTATTTACTAACGATCCTCGAAATTTCCCCAAGGAGATGTCCAATTGAAGTTATAAAACAAGGAAATTAAGCGGCTGTTACCGGCGGGCCACGCGTGGGCGTGAGCCGTGGGCGGTTGGGAGAGAAAACAGCTTCAGACATAGAATGAAAATGAGTTGTTGTAGTTGACTTTAGCCCTTTCATAAGGTTTGTCTAGAAGAAGAAATCTAAGGAATGATAACCACTTAAGTTACATGAAATGTTATGAGACAAATCTTTCAGGAGCACATCTTGCCACATCTCACATTCTAAGCATTTCTATAGAGCAAAAAGGTAACGTAGTTTCACCATTTAAGTTGACACCAGGCCTTATTATACAGCTAGGCGTCTTATGAAGATATCAGCGTCATCAAGGTCTCGTCGGACATTTTTTTTTTAAATAAAATAACTTACTCCGCTGGCGCAGCGAGCCGAGTGGGTAAGAGAACGCTCCGATATTTTTTTCATGTTTTCCCCTCAAGTGGACAGAGTAGGGGGACATACCGAACAGACCGGAATAATCCGTCGGTTCCGGTCTAGCGCCGTTTCTCACTAATCGGTGATCAACAAATAACAGAACCAAAACACAACAAAACTTACCGAAACAAAATCTTTCTTACCTGAAACAAACGGACATAATAAAAATCAATTTCAAAGCTATAAATACAAATTGTAAACATGTTAAAATACAGAATACCTACTCGTATTCGTTATTTGTTAAAAAATAGGTTTGTGTTTAACCGTCAACTCGCCTGATGTAAGGTCTACGATGGAGCACGCTTGCCTAGAAGAAACCGATTCACTCGCTAATTGAAGACATCCAGATAATACTCTCGAAGAACACCCATTCAAGGCAGCGTATTCTATAGACTAGCATTTCACAAGTTTTCGGAATATCAACCGGTGTCGATTTTTCGTGCACACTCTGGCAGTCCGATAGAAAAATGGGCAGAAGGGAATTAGATCATGCAGATCCGATGCACACTCATCAAAATTTATTCGAAAAATATAAAAAGTTATAATTGTTCTCCTCTTCTCCATTTGACTTGAAATCCCGTTACAACTAGACCGGGCTCCAACGTAGACCGCATTATCGCTTAACATCAGGCGAGATGGTGGTATAACAAACCTGTTGTTAACAAATAAAGTCTATTATTTATAAAAAAATATATATTAAAAAAAACTAGCTGCAATGTTAATCTGTTACGGAGTTACAGAAAAACAAACAAACGTATATACAAACCAAATGTGATTAGTAAACATCTTACAATGTAACATTTGGCCAAAACTTGACTGTATATTCCATTATGATATCAGTTACGAAGTGTAGTGTTACAAATAGTCAGCCGACACCCGCGGGCGGTTTTTTGGTTTGCCGGTCCAACGCCTCGCGTGATTATCAGAGAGACACGCTTGACACCCGCACTGAGTGTTACAAGGACATGTTGAAAATGTAGTTAGATATTAGATCCAAATCACAATACTGTAAACAAGGGTTAATTTTTTTTTTTTTTTTTTTTTTATGTGATACATTTATGCGCCTTGGCAGTCAAACCGATTCGTATGCCGTGGCGGCAAACATAATTACGCACTCTTATGCCGTCATGTTTCTCATCTGCAGGGCGTCCTGTGACGGCCATCTAATGTTTTCAAACTCAAATCTTTTTTTAAATAAAGGTTTTAATTTTTAGGGTTCCGTACTCAAAGGTCAAATGTGGAACCCTATTACTGAGCCTGCGCTGTCTATCCGTATGTTCTTCTGTCCATTCGTCCGTCTTTCCTACGGCTATATCTTTCGAACCGTAATAGATAGTTGAAATTTTCACGGAATGTGTAATGTTATGGCAGATTAACTAATAAATAATAAAAAGTCCAAAAGTAAAACGAAATAATACGGGGGGTCCGGAATAAAACAAACGTATTTTTTTACGTATTTTTCTAATGTAAAAACGGTTATACGTACAAGCGCAAACTTGATTTGATTATAGTACACATTCTAAAGTATAACAATATATAATAAATAATGGCCAAGTGTGAGTCGGTGACAAATTTCTGTTCATTACCAAGTTATAACTGGTAATTCGGTTATCACCAAATTGAAATTCTATCCGTTGTTTAAATTGATAATTATTGTATTTTGTAATGGTATGAAGCCCTCAGTGTGCTAACCTAACTCACACTTGGCCGTTTTATTATTAAAATGTTATATACTCTAGGTAGGTGACCCTAAAAAGATTTGAATGAAATTGGGTTGTGAGTAGCTTTTACCCTGTAATAACACAAAGGCTATTCATCCCAAAAAAATTACGGTTCCTGTAGAATAGTAGATGAAGCATCATCGCTTAACATCAGGAGAGTTGGGGTCAAGCACAAGCCTAGTACTTAATAAAATAAAAAAAAATCGCCCGGAATTTGTACTAAATACTTTTCCAATTGACTACATCTAGTTTATGACTCGCATAAACACAATACATTATGGTAATTTTACCTACGACGAATAATGTCTTTGATTTTAGCTACAAAAAACGCGTTAGGTGGAAAATTCTCCATAAATATGCAAGCGAAACGCAACGTGTGAACGCCTCCATATATCATTTATCCCGTGAACCAAGCTCAAACTAACAATGGCGCCAGAGGCACAGACTAGAATGAAAAGCTCTACGACAAAGTCCAAAAAGTATTCATATATTTTTACAAATTCTTACAATCTATGTCAGCGATTCTCGACATCTGTCCCCCTAAATTCTCATCTCACTATCGACAGATCAAGAGATGATATCAGATGACCTATGTATTAGTAGAACTCTTTTGTGGTCTGTCTGGAGATATTTCTCCACACTTTTGCCAGTTATTCAACCGCTTAGCTAAAGCAATTCATTTGCCAAAGCACATGTAGAAACATGGGCTGTTACAAAATCATACTTGTGTCCAAATATGTTTTTCATCGATGAGGCAGGCAAATACTCATAAAAGACACAAACTAAGTTAAAGAAAACAAAACAAAAACACAAAAAAAGTACATAATTCAGACTCCTCGATACAAAAGACATTATTATCATAGATGTTAGGTTTTTTAAATATTATTGTTATAATAGATAGGTTTGCGCTTGGCCGCCATCGCGACGATGCGGTCTACGATGGAGCACGCTTGCCTAGAAGTAACCGATTCACTCTTGACTTGAAGACATCCAGATTGTGACTGACGGATACATCATTCAGGCAGTGAATTCCACAGACTAACAGTTCGCACAATAAATATGGAATCAAAGCGCTTCGTACGGGTTTTCGGAATATTAACCATAAAACGAAGGTGTCATGAAAAACAACCTCAGTATATCCCATCCATCTAGTCCCATCTAGTCATTCAAGTCAAGATCCAAAAATTTAACAAAAAAAAAAAAAAAAGCCGCAGTAAACATTCAGATATTATAAGCTAAGCTTGCAAATGCTCTGATTTGAATAATGGTTTATGGTAAAGTTAATAAGTTTCTAATTAAGTTATAGAATAGCCAAGAGTTAGCTCAGGGTGACGAGCTGAGCAGTACAGTGTCGTATAGGGAGACATTCTAAAGGTTTACAATGCCAAGAAGAAGAAAGAAGTCAGCCATTTACACCAGGTCATATTACGCACCAAGCCATTGTTGACATTGTAGAAATAGAGAACTCTGTCGATAACGATATGAGACTTTTTTTCTAGAAAATCGTGGCAAAAATGCAGGCGGTCCTTAAATATGGTAAGCGGTAACCGCCGTCTATAAACATCTGCAACACTAGCGGCGTTGTCAATGCTTTGCCAGGTAGAAGAAATGTTTGCTCGGCGGGAAGACCTTCGGGGGAAGGCCAGTCTACACCTTGAAGGTCCGCGGAAGAAAGCAGCGGCAGAACCGAACGGTTTGGGATTTCCAGCTTTAGAAGATGTGGGGAAAAGCCTTTTGACGGTGTCGGGATGTGCCGTAGCGACTGGGCTAGTGTTGGCTTCTCAGATCAGATAAACTAGGTCTTCCTTGTCCTTGTGTGGCCTGAGGTTGTCTAAGTAGAATGGCTAGTTAAAAAGCCTGGTTTAAAGGGTCCATACGGCAAGCTTGCTGGTTTTTTCATCAGTTTTATCAAACCTTTTTTTATAATTTTTATGTCAGTTTTTAGAAGACCCTCGAGAAGGCAGTTTTGCGAAGCCACATGAGTTGCCGCAAGGTCGAAACAGAACGAGATTTCCCAACGGCAATAAGAGAAAACAATAACAAAGAAACAGCTGGAGTACCCGTTTAATATAGCCTATTTAATACTAAGTATTTGTTTTTCTCCAGAAACAAGAACTCGAGGGAGAGGCTTCACACACTCAACAGGTCAGGGCCAAGGCATTGGCAGACAGGAGAGCTCGTGGACAACCGCCACTAAAGCAGACTTCGTCATAAAACATTTCTTCGAACTGGATCTAAAAGCTAAAAAAAAATTTTTATGTTTCAAAGATAAAAAAATCTTTTTATGTTTTTATGTATACAGTCTTACATTCAATAAAGATAATTTTTAGGAAAAAAAAAAGAACCGACTTCATGACTATGCTTCATTTACAAACTGAAACTAAAAAGTAGAAAATGATATTTAAATAACTTCAAAGCAATGAGCATTAGAGGACAATCAACGAAATTATGAATACATATATTACTTACTTATATATTTACAATTTATAATCAGTTATTTTTGGAGTCGGTGCGGCAGCCAAAGCAAAAATAACCTAGCTAGCTAGCCGAACTGCTACGTTGCGGGCGACAATAAATCAGGGGGTGTGTCGATTCTTTACGCAGTACCTACTTAGCAGAGAGTGAAAAACAGTTAATGATGATGATGAGGATGATGATGACGATGATGACGATTATGATGATTAAGTAAATTAGTTCCCGCGATTTTGTCCGTAAAAATAAGCATACCTGAATAATTGTATTACAGTCTTACACCGTTTAACACGGTCATGCCAATAGCAGCCGTAAGTACGCGTGAAAATCATTTAAAACCAATTAGTTCCCTTTAGCTGGCAACATTAATCAATCCAAGTTTATTACTCGGACGCCCATTTCGTTTACACGCCATTAGTTAAAGACAAAGAGCAACACTTTATAATCGTTTGTTTAGATAATGATTTATTCGTCGATTGGTACCGATACTTCTTTATCATAACCAACTGGAGCAGCCAAGTACCAGCTGGAAGCTTAAGATTCAGCAGAACGGCTTGCTATGAGGCTGATTGATGACAGAAAACTTGTCGCCAAAAAATTGCAAAGCCCCGAGCACCGCCGCGCCGTAAAGTAGCTTGTCTGTCTATTTTCTACCGGATACATTTTGGCAAGTGTGTGCAAGAGCTTCATGATCTTATTCCACCCTCCCCCTTTACTACAGGACAAGTAGAAGGACTGCACACTACCACCTCTTCCTCGTAGAAATTCCAAAATCGCCATTTATGATACGTACTGTCCAAGGATGGAACTCCCTGCCGTCCTCCTTGTTTCCTGAGAACTACAACACTAGACTCTCACAATAGTGGTTGATGCTTGGATGTATTGTTTGCATAGTTTTAGCTAGATTCTATTTAATTTCCATTAAAAATTTAGTTATTATTTCGCTCACAAGATATATGGATTTTACTAAAAAAAAAATTTTTTTTGGATGTGAAAGTATAAGAAAAAACTTACTCGACTTTATAGTCTCCAAAGATGTGATGAAACGTGCCGTAGAAGAAGTATTTATTTTTCATGGTCTCAAATACTTTTACAAGTCATCTGGCTCAACTAGCCCCATGGGGGAAGATCAATTAACCCCACCTAATGGGGTCAACTGAGCCATCTGACTTTGATGAAATTTGTGTAAATACGATATAGTAAACAACGTCTTTGCTACAGTTTTTTTAATGGTGTTACATACCCCCAATATATGACCTATATAAATTAAAATAAATAATTACTTGTCACTCTATTAATTCAGAGTCAAAAATCAAAAATCATGATCAAGTGACCCGCTCTGCCCTACTAAGTCAGTGGATAGAGAAAGGCAAATGATGATGATGATGATAGCTGGATAGCGGGTAAAACCGCGGGAGCAGCTAGTCTAAAGAATTCCAAGAAGTTAACTCCGTAATACTAAAGTAATTACACTTAATTTTATTTTATTGTTAAAGTAACAAAATTACATAAAAGAGTTCGGAAGTGTCAGTAAAATCTTTAGCCATTTGTGAAGTCATTTCAAGAGGAGTCATCAAAATGTAACTATTAAAGCACATGTTTCAATGATGTCATAATCAGCGGATCGTGATCGTTAACTCAAGTTCGTCCACTGGCGACGCATCGGCTCCTCGTTTCAGAATTATACCAGCACTAGCTTTATTCATTTAGATACCTAGAAAATATTCATTGTGTATACCGTTTTGATGGCGTAAATTCTTTTTATCACACATATTTGAAAAGCGACAATTGGCTATAGAGTATAGCGGGTATACCAAATGCAATTTTTTCCTATGCTTTTTTTTTCTTCTGATTGGTCCGCGTTTCTGCTTCTGATAGATTAGCGTAGTTAGGTGAGTAAATATCGCATGGAGGTTGAAAAAAAAAAAAGAAACTCACATTAAATTCTCTTAGGTGATAAACTAATACGGTTGGCGCGTACGCCTACCTAGGACAAACAGTCGAACTAGGTAGGTCCAACTTCACGCTAGAGGTCAATCGGCGAATCCAACTCGGCTGGGCAGCGTTCGGTAAACTTCGCAACGTCTTCTCGTCCAAAATACCTCAGTGCCTTATGACGAAAGTCTTCAACCAGTGTGTGTTGCCAGTGATGACATACGACACTGAAACGTGGTCTCTCACTGTGGGCCTCATAAGCAAGCTCAAAGTCGCACAATGAGCTATGGAGAGGGCTATGCTCGAGGTTTCTCTACGAGATCGAATCCGAAATGAGGAGATCCGGAGACGAACGAAAGTCACCGACATAGCCCACCGGATTAGCGAGTTGAAGTGGCAGTGGGCAGGGCACATATCACGCAGAACATATGGCCGACGGGGCCGAAAGGTTCTGGAATGGAGACAACGGACCGGTAAGCGCATCGTAGGACGTCCGCTTACAAGATGGCAGACGACCTAAAAGAGACCGCAGGGAAACGCTGGATGCAAACCGCTTCCAACCAGCCCTTTTGGAGATCGATGGGAGAGGCCTATGTCCAGCAGTGGACGTCCTATGGTTGAAATGATGATGAATGATGATAAACTAATTGTTGTGATTGGTTAACAAGGAGTTTGTACTTCCTAATACTAATTCTAATATTAATACTACTTTTAATTAATACCAATTCTTTGTTGGTAAGTATGTGAAGCTAACAAAAGAGGTCGAAGTAGTTTTTTTTCTTTTTCTCATGGGTGAAGAGTGAATCGTTTCTTCTAGGCAAGCGTGCTTCATCGCAGACTGCATCATCACTTAACATCAGGCAAGTTGCCAGCCAAATGCAAGCCTATTATCTATACTAATATTATAAAGAGGAAAGATTTGATTGTTTGTTTGTTTGTTTGTTTGTTTGCATTGAATAGGCTCCGAAACTACTGAACCGATTTGAAAAATTCTTTCACTGTTGGGAAGCTACACTATCCCCGGGTGACATAGGCTATAATCTATACCCGTGCGAAACTGGGGCGGGCCGCTGGTTAGTAAATAAAAAGGTAGTGTTGAAAAATAGTGCGTATCAGACGGGGTCAAAATATGTTGTCCTCAGGCTGCGTATATTGAATTCCTCGCTCCGCTCAGGATTCTACTTTAGAAACCCTGGCTGAGCTCGGGATTCTACTATAGAAAATCCGTTTCGCTTTGAATTCATACAAAATAACGCCCACGGCGAACAAAATGTTACTTTGTCCTCTTGTAACACAAATAAATTTTAAGCTACAATATATAATTTTATTAATCGGAATATTTACTCTGTGTTACCCTTTATTCATCGTTTAAGGAAATATATAAATGGTGATAGTAAAAGCGTGCAATGATCATATTAACCAAACGGCATATTCATTATTTCTTGGTCCATTTACCCTCGGTTATTTGCCAAGGAATGCGAGGGGAAACCATTCGGCTAAAAGGTATCGACTTGTTATTTCTGATGCTTAGAACTACACTAATTGTATGCCACGAGTTTACCTGCACGTTGTACGTACGTTACATGTTTAACCCCTGAGAAAAATGTATTTTCTACATATTAATTTATTAAGCTAACAGCTAAAATTTTGTAAATTGTAAATAGATTTTATTGTTTTAAATACATACCGACACTGCATTGCTTTACCTAACCTACCTTACCTAAAATTGTGTAATCTGGACGAGTACATAAACGTAATATTTATTATACTTAGATTATAATAATAGATTTACTCTTATGACAATAGAAAATGTCTTATCTTATCTTATAAAAAAATGGACCAAGTTATAGTGTCTCTAGCTGCTCTACTCTAGCCGGCGCTTTCGTCCGCAAATTTTACATTTTTCCAACTTGTAAAACTTGTACTTGGTAAGTTGACTGCGTTAAAAGTATCCTTATTTTTGTATCAAAATCCCACCTTTAAATGTGTACGTAAATACAAACAGTCATGCGTATTTTTGCATTCATATTTCTGGTGTAATGATGGTAGAAGAGTATATCACGTTTTCCTGTTTACTATGAGTAAGGTAAATACTTTTCCTTCAGAGTATGTATGCCATTACAATACTAGTGCAAAAATAAACGTTACCATTATTAGGTTTATTTTTGTATTCATCATAATCAGCCGTTTAACAGTCCACTGCTGGACTTTTAGTCTACCCCCGAAAGGGTGATTGGGCCATATCCACCAAGCTGGCCCAGTTGCGGGTTGGTGGATTCACATACGCCATTGAATTCCTTCTCCGTACGTATGCAGGTTTCCTCACGATGTTTTCCTTCACCGAAAAGCCAGTGGTATGAAAATCCGTACATAAACTCCAAAGAGCTCATTGGTACGGGCCCGGGGTTTGAACCCGCGACCTCGGGCTTTCGAGTTTAGCTGTCTCCCAAATAGGCTACCACGGCTACTATTTTTGTATTAGAGTATTTTCTCACTACACGTCATCATACATATATTATAGTTGCGAAAGTTTATTTGTTAATTTTTCACGCAGCTACAGAGCTATTATGAATCGATGTTATTTTTAGCATAGAGATAGTTAGAGGGCCATACAGTGACATTTGCCAGAAAATGTACGGTTCCTGAGGGAATGTCTACGCGGATGAAACCGCGGGGAGCAGCTAGTAGAAAAGTTCAACAGTAAATCGAACTTTAAATAGAACTTGCAGCAAGTAGAAAAATCAAACAGCAAATAGAAATTCGTACTGCGTTCTTTGTTGACAACATTGATAAAACCACTTCTATCATCGAGACATTTCATTCTATATTTACAGTAGGTAAGTATTTTATTACAAATAATGTAGAAATACACAAAAGGATTTACTATCAGTCCTCCACAAGGTTGGATTTTTTTTAATGTTACAGTCATTATCGACACCGCTTTATGGTTGATATTCCTAAAATCACTACGAAGCATTTTGATTTCTCTTTTCTTCACTTCTTCAATAACTGCAGGAGTTGTGTGGACAACTGCTATTGCGGCATCAAACTAACGTTAAATTCACTCAGTTGGAATATCACGCGAACGTGAATCTTAACGCGCCCAGATACGGTTTGCGCTCGCGTGATTTTCCAACTGAGCGGATTTAACGTTATTTTGGTGCCGCAATAGCAGTTGTCCGTAAGGCCTCTGGTCTGTGGAATACGCTGTCTGAATCGGTGTTCCGGTGTTCCCCAATAGTTACAATCTGGGTGTCTTCAACTCACCAGCGTATGACTACTTCTAGGCAAGCGTGCATTGCCGCATCATCGCTTACATATAACTCGATGATGTCTGGAACAGCTGATAGGTATATTTTTCACGATTTCAGGGTTCCTCTCTTTGTAATAGTTGTTTATAATTCAGAGTATAATGACCTCCTTTCACTTAATACTATATACCAGCAATGGAGGTTAACTAAGAACGTATCGCATAGTTAGCTAACAGTAAAAGGCAAAAGTTATAATGATTATATCACTTTGTAAAATATTATATTTACACATGTAATTTATTGCTATTAGTATTTGCACATATAGAAAGGTGCTCTAATAGAGATAGGTCAGGGATCAACATTTACATACATTTATATGTCTAAGCGTTATGGTAGTTAAAATTATGATTTATCACCGTTGCTCGCGACTTCATATTATTTGTGTTTACTTGCATATAAACATTCAAGCTCCATTTTTAGGGTTCCGTACCTCAAATAGAAAAAACGGAACCCTTATAGGATCACTTCGTTGTCCGTCTGTCCGTCTGTCAAGGCCCTTTTTCTCAAGAACGCGTAAAGGTATCAAGTTGAAATTTATACTAAATACTTGAGTCTACGGTTTTTTTCGGCTGTAAAAAAAATAAAGTTGTAAGTCAACGCAATCAAAAGATATGAACGTTTATGTCGCATATTTTGCGATTTCACAGGGAAACCAAAACCTATAGGGTACCTCCCGTTGACCTAGAATCATGAAATTTGGCAAGAGGCAAGGTCTCATAGCACATATATAGGAATAAATCCGAAAGTCATAAATTTGAAGTTATTTCATTAAAAAATAATTATTTTGCTATTACAAACTTACATTTTGTAGTTGGAATGTATCGAAGAACCTTATTGTCAACTACAAAGTTAAGTTTGTCTTTCAATTCAACTTCAGTTATTTTATAAATTTTTTTTGACTCGCTTTCTGAGAGTTCCGTCCAACGGAACCCTCAGAGCACGAGTCCTACTCGTACTTGTCCGGTATTTTTTTGTAATTTATCATTATCAATTAATAGGATTGGTTTTAGCCGCCAACTCGCCTGATGTTAAGCGATGATGCGGTCTATGATGGAGCACGTTTGCCTAGAAGAAACTGATTTCTCCAGCCATTAGTAGGCTATCGCACTCGGTATTTTTTATTATCTTATAAAAAGCAGACCATAAATAGAGCCAGACCACAGACATATAATCCGGGGCTGCTTAAGAAGAAAGTAAATATAAGTAATTAACTATTCCCTTTTTTCTTGATATACCCCAGATTTTCGAGGCAAACGTGGTCGCTTTCACTGGGTGAGATAGAGTTTAAAGGATTCCAAGTTCGTTGATAAAAAAATCAAAGAGAAAAACTCGACTGGAGAAGATTCGAAGCCTGAAATTATTGTGGAAAAAATAACTGTAATATTGGTTTGTGTTTGTTCGTGTTTGTTTGTTTGTAATAAATAAATGTAACAATGCTAATAAATATTATAAAATCTGAAACTTTATGCGTACTGGGCGCCTTACGCCTAGCTGCTTAAAACAATTCAGTTTAGGTGATGAAAAAATGTTGCACGACCGCAAACCGTATCTGTCGTTCACGTGATTTTCCGCACTGAGCGGTTTTAACGTTAGTTTGAGGCTGCGTAAGGATATGGGCGTAAGGCCCCTGTAAATACACTAGATATTAGTAAAAAAATGTTTTAAACACAATGCGATAAAAAAATATTACAAAAATAACAATTATAGATAGTAATTTTGGTAAAATATTGCTCTTAGTGTTAACACTAGCGTAGAAGGTAATAATATCTGAATAGAGTATGATAACTGCATAGTCTGAAAGCGTTGGATAGGGCGTGCGCACGGACAATACGAAGCGCCGGCGCCCGCCGCGCCGCGCTACTTGTGCCCGGCCCGTCGCTTCCGCCGGTTCCGCCGTATACATTACACCAAATTACACGCACAAAGCCAACTTACTATGTTTCGTCACCTGTTTTAGGCGATTCAGGTAATTGCAAAAAGTTGCGCGACCGCAAACTCTATCTTGGTGCGTTAGGGTTCATATTCGCGTGATTTACGCAGCAATCACCAAAATTTAATCGCTTAAAACAGGTGACGGTACTGCCCCTGAATCCCCAAAACTAGTCTCTACGAGTTGTCAGGAACATCGTACGGAAAGTCGTACACTTAAGGCAGCGGTCACCAGCCAGATCTATCTCTTACACACATTTGCAAGAGATGCAAACTGGCAGGTAGGTAGAGCGATCTTTCCTGTAGGTCCGATAAGAAAGGATTTTGCGAAAGGGCCGTATTAAGGCGTGCAAACGGATGTTGAAGGATTTTATGAAAGTCTACGGGTACGAATTCGCGGGCATCAGCTAGTTCTATTAAACTTAAATCTAGACTATAGCTTAAATAGAAAGAAGTCAGTACCACAAAACTTGAATACCTACGTTCCTGAACTTCTTTCACATGCCATTTTCTGACTAACGACTAACACGCCCGTTTTATTAAAAACACCCACGCCTAGAATCTATGGCGGCGGAACCACAATTTAAATGGCAATCGGATATGATACATGGAAGCAATATGGGACGTATTCTATAGCTACCTACCTACAGACTTCTACAATACAACATGCCTTGCAACGTGCTATATTAGAATTAATATTTGTTTGCGAATATTAGAACAATCTTTGCGAGTACTCTAAACTCGGTCCAAGCATTAATTTCCTCTGACAGCTGCAAGTTGAACTATGTTTCTTCCCCTTTTTCAACACCACAAACGCAAAAAGTGTAAGTACGGCCTATTCATATTTTCACGCACACTAAGATACTTGCAGCAACATCACTAAGAAATCTAACGTTAGAATTGTCGACGATTCCAAGCTCACTGAACACTGGAGCCGCTCAGCATGCGTAAAGACGTTGGGTTTCTTTGTGTCTTTTATAGCATTTACCACGGGGAATGTTCTGAAGAACTGTTCGATCTGATGCCGGCATTGCGGTTTTATCATCGCACAAGCCGCCACCGGCCATCGGTTGAAATCACACACAGTGCGTTTTATGCGATCTTTTTTGCCTCACACCTGCAATTTGTGGAATGAGCTCCTCCTGCGGCATTTCTGAGTATATATATAGCATGGGGTTCTTCAAAAGGGCTGTTATGAGTATTTAAGGGTCGGCAACGTATCTGTGATGCCCCTGGTGTTGCAGGTATCCATAGGCGACGGTGGTCGCTTACCATCAGGCGGCCCATCAGCTTGTTTGTCACCAATGGCATTTAAAAAAATAGTCCACGCGCAAAAAAAGAATGGCAAAGCCGTCTGCAGATGAGTTCGAGTAAGGGCAGAATCTCGCATCAAGTCTAATTTAAGGGCAGATGCACTCGCACCCGCCACGCCATCTTACCATATCACCCTTGTATGTCTGATCTGAGTCTTGTATACTGGACTGAAGGATGCTCAAGTATCTCTGTTAACGTCGTAAGCGGCCGTCACAGACCGTCTTCATTAATCACGTGCGTAGTAACGAGTCGGAGAGGAACAATAATTGCGTCGAGCACGACAACTACACAAAAACGGAGGAATTATAAATGCAAATATGGCGACCTTGTCGGGTGACAGCTTTTGGAGGACCGTTTTCCGGCGCTCTGTTCCGGCCAATGTCCCGGTCACTCGAAAATACGCCGTACACTCAAAAATATCTACCGACAAATAACAATTGATATTGAACAATGAAGGCTATATAAAAAAAAACGCCTTCTTGGGGCGTCCGCCATATTGAATTTCGTGTGACGACATTTTATTGTTCATATTCTTCTCTGAAAACCCTTTCATTATTTGATATCCATATATAATAATAAAGTGGAATTCATAGTCGGGAGGAGATTTGGGGTGCATATAAAATTACTGGTCCGCCGTCTTTGGGAGATATTGGGCTTAGAATGACTTCATTTGGCTAACTATGCATTCCAAACTAAACGTATATTCAGTTAACTGTGTAAGATTTGACCCATAATAACAAAGCAAGTTAAAAAATCTTTTGTTTTGTTTTTATAACCAGCTTGTTGCTTCCTTCTTTGCAAACTGTTTAATTCTTTAGACCTTCAACGGTCTATGGGCAGTCTAACTGTATTTGTAGTGTTGGTTTTAGCTTGTATTTTGTTTAGTTAATAAAGGCACTAGTCCAGAAAAAAAAAATTATATAGCCATGGGGATTCATTAAAAATAACTGGTCCGCCATCTTTCATTTTAGAATGACGTCATTTAGCTAGCCTTGCATTGTTATCCAAACTAAACATGTATGCAAAATTTCAGCTCAATCGGTTGTGGATAACTGGGCCCCGATTCTACTAAAAATTTTTTTTTTATTATAATTGTTTCAATTTTAATTTGTAAATAATTGCCTCAAAATTGACAGTTTTTAATATTTTTTTATACTAAGTTATAATATTAGGTGGTGGCATTTTTCTAGTATTTTTTTTTTACTGTCAAATTTGAGTCAATTATTTACAAATTAAAATAGGCATGATTCCTAATCTTTAATTTATTACAAATAACCAGCTTAGCGATGAATATTACTAAATACATTACACATACTGAAAAAATAATTTGAATTGGCTGATAAATCTCTGAGATATGAGTATTTAAAGTTTTAGGTGAGAATAGAGAGGGGATGTTCTATCCCTTTCTCGCAAAGCGTGTGTTAGTATAGCATTTGTATGGCGCTCCTGAGCCGTGACGTCACGGCTCAGTATAGTGCGCTCTCTGTCTAGCATGAAATTAAATTAAATT
Organism: Agriopis aurantiaria; assembly: GCA_914767915.1. Taxonomy (NCBI): domain Eukaryota; kingdom Metazoa; phylum Arthropoda; class Insecta; order Lepidoptera; family Geometridae; genus Agriopis; species Agriopis aurantiaria. The sequence goes on along the minus strand of OU611991.1, from coordinate 3,155,645 downwards.
AAAATGCTTATATCTTATTAATTTTTGAACTAATTTTAATTTTGTTTTTGTTGATGTGCTCTATTTATGAGCAGCTTTTTTATGAGGTAATAAAAAAAATTAGTCATCATGCCTATTAAAACAATTACCTACACGTATATATACTAACAGGGCATGTTTAAAAAGATTTGCAAATATTAGAATAAAACCTTGTAAAAATAACCCCTATAGAGGTAGGTACTTTGTGTATACTATGCCAATGTCACCGACAATGCTCGCAAGCTGACACTAGTTGATACTGCCAGTAGATACAAACAGAAAATAAAGAAAAATATAACCAGCGACGCGATACGCAGCAATTTCTTCCCAGATGCCTATTTATTCACATTAAGGAACAAACTTTGCGATCTAAACAGAACTCTATTTTCCAACCGTTAGTTATAAATTCCAATATCTTCCTTCAGCAATGTTCTTTTAAAAGTTTCTAAGGAAAATAAAACTTATTTCAAAGAAGGCTAGATCAGTATTTGTTTGTGGAGGGAGTTGTTTGAGGTCAGTAGAGCGAGTTATAGCAACAGGTTATATCGATCGGAGCGCCATCTATACAGGGTCACGCATATAGACTGTACTAAGCTGAAAGGAGGTCATTGTACTCATCATTATAAACAACTTTTATTATGGGACCAACCCTGAAATCATGAAAACAAACCAGTCAAGTGCGAGTCGGGCTCGCGCACTGAGGGTCTGTACCACCATAAAATTCAATAACGAAATTACCAGTTTTAACTTGGTAATGAACAGGAACTTGTCACCGACTCGCACTTGGCCATTATTTATTATTATTGTTGTTATACTTTAGAGTATGTACGATAATAATCATGCCGAGTTTGACGCTTTTACGTATTACCATTTTTACATTAGAGCTAATACAAAAAGTACGTTAAAAATACGATTGTTGTATGGGGAACCCCCGTTCGTTTTTACTTCTTGACTTTTTTATTATTTCTTAGTTAATCCACCGTAACATTACATATTCTGTGAAAATTTCAACTGGTTATCTATTACGGTTCGAAAGATACAGCCGTTTAAAGGTAGGACAGACAGACGGAGAGACAGACATCGTAGGCTTAGTAATAGGGTCCCGTTTGGGTACGGAACCCTAAAAATATCAGTAAAGTTGTTCCATAGAAAACGGTAATTGAATCTCGACAAATATATGGAACAGCTGCTTTATTTTCGCTATTTTATGGTTGGTCCCACATTAAAAGTTGTTCATAATGATGAGTACAATGACCTCCTTCCGGCAACAGCAGTACAGTCAATATGCGTAACCCTGTAATTTTAAAGTAAACTATGACGCCGGTTTGTCAGGTTTTGTTTTGTTGACTCTCGCTGGGAGTTTCTCAGGCCCACTAAAAATAGATAGAGCCTTTTAAAGGTGGAAAAAAGCTGAGACTCTGCGTTTGATTTTTTGAACGACTTCAAAAAAGTAGGGGGTTCTCAATTCGATTGTATGGTTTTTTGAATGTTTGTAACGGGATTACTCCGCTGATTATAAATTGATTTTGATGATTTTTTTGTTAGGTTGGTCATACTTCAGAGGTGGGTCCTATATTAACTTAATCGTAATTGAATCAGCGTTCGCCAAAGAACATACACGTCGCTGACATAGCTGTTAAAATTTGCAAGTTGAAGTGGCAATGGGCAGGCCACATCGCTCGAAGAACCGATAACCGATGGGAAAGAAAGGTTCTGGAGTGGAGACCACGAACCGGAAGACGCAGCGTAGGGAGGCCTCCCACTAGATGGACCGACGACATTGTGAGAGTCGCGGGTGTCCAGTGGATGCAAAAGGCGGGCTGTCGTTCAGTGTGGAGGTTAAAGGGGGATGCCTATGTTCAGCAGTGGACTTCTTCCGGCTGATGATGATGATGATGAATCAGAGCTTTTAAAACAAATCAACATAAACAAAAAATATACACAGATGACGTTTTGGTTTGTGGTTCTCTTCAGCAAAAGTTTTGAGTCATCATCATCTTCAGATGCCAGATGACGTCCACTGCTGAACATAGGCCTCCCCCTGGGGGGTTGCCATAATCCCCGCGCTTGGCAGGCGGCTTGGGAATCGCAGAACGGTCCACCAAGTCGGAGGATGCTGCTGCCCCTCCTCTGGTGGTTCTGGTCGTAGTTTTAGGACCCGGGTCCGTTTTATTTTGAAAGTTTTGAGTAGGACTTTCAATCTCTATTGTATGTGTAATTTTTCTACTTTTTTGTTTAAGTTTGTACCTACACGTATAACTTACATGTAGAATAAAAACTTTTTATAAATGAAGTCGTTGTCGAAGTTAGATTTGTAAGTTTTTACACCATTAGTTCAGTGTGAAAAATCTCGGGTTTAATTATGACAATCATCGGTATGAACTCGAATGGTTAGCACGTCACGACCACAATGCGAGCGTGTGTAAGCAAACTACACTGTTGACAAGAGCAATATAATTAATCAAGATGTACCTATACCTAATACATCAGAATCAGAATCAGAAATCATTTAATTGTAAAAACTGTGTACAGAAGATGGTAAAAACATTGTAGTATCAACAGTCTGCCCTTTACGAGCGTACAATAACTTAAAGCTAGTAGGTATTATGCTAACTTAAAATAACTGAAGTTATATGATTATTTACGGGATATTTACCGTGGTAAGGTTGTGGAATGAACAGTGTTTTAAAATAATTGGTTTTTAAAGTTATTCTAATTATAATATTAACAATAAAATTGTAATTAAAAATTAAGTAATAAAATTGAAGTATTAACAATAAAATTGTTATTATAATATTAACAATAAAATTTAATTAGTCACCGAAATATTTCTTTTAACTTGTAATATCCTTTGGAAATAAGCCATGATTTTAATTTCGATTTGAATTTGTTATCGCTTAATATTTTCATATCAGTAGGTAACTTATTATAAATCTTGAGTGCCATTACGTATGGACTATTATGGTACATACTATTGTTAATTTGTGGCTTGAATATATTATATTTTTGTTTAGTTCGTAAAATATCAGTACGACTCGATTTTGTTACAAAAAAATTATATCATTTTACAAATATGCAGATTTCATAAATATAAATGCAAGTGAGTGTCAGGATATTACAATTTTTAAATATGTCACGCAAACTGTCCAAATTTTCTAGTTTAAATATAATTCTTAAACATCTTTTTTGTAAAAAGAAGGTTGATTCAAGTTCAACGGAAGCCCCCCAGAATATCACACCGTAACTTAACTGAGGGTAAACATAACCATAATAGGCGTTTAATGCAATTTTTTTAGATGATATGTTACTAAGTATAGACAAAACATAACAGTATTGAGCTAATCTATTATTTACTTTACTTATATGTGATTTCAAATTCAAGTGTGTGTCTATGCAGACACGAAGGAAGTTAGTTTCTTCTACTGTATTTATATTACTGTCTCTATATGAGATGTTAAGTTTTATTGGCTGTTGTTTATAATTTCTAAATTGAATTAGTTTTGTTTTATCAACGTTTAATTTTAAGTTTAAATTTTCTAACCATGTACCTACTGTATTTAGTGTATTATTTATTTCTATTTTATATTCATGTTTGCTATTATTGCGGTTGGGTATATATATGGTTGCGTCGTCTGCGAACATTATACATAAGTGTTTTGCAATTTGGGGCAATTCGTTAACGTAAGGTAAAAATAATATTGGCCCTAAAATACTTCCCTGCGGTACGCCTGTAGTCATGATTTCAGGATTTGAAGCCACTTGTTCTATTGTCTTGGTAGATTTATTATAGACATCCAATACTACTGATTGGGTTCTATTATGTAGATATGACTCTATAAGTTTTAGGGCATTACCTCTTATACCCACATTTTCTAATTTATTTAATAGTGTATCATGTACTACATACTCTGCCTGTGCACATTTTCTTAACTACCCGACGCAAACAGCTGGTGTGATAGATAGATAGATAGATAAACTCTTTATTGTTCACACCACAAATTTCATACACACGATAAAACAGCTTAAAAACTAGTGCAACAATCGGCGGCCTTATCGCTAAGAGCGATCTCTTCCAGGCAACCTTAGGATGGAGAGGATTCATACAGGAGGTAGAAGGCGGGGCGAGCAATATTGAATAATGTGATACTTAGTTATAATATAAACCGTTAACCGTTAACCGTGTGTTGTCTGTTAAGAACAAGTTTTCCTAACCGACCACCCAGGTGAACAACTGCAGGGCCGTCTTTAACCTATTAGAGACCCTGGGCACATTGAGAATAATGGGACCCCTATGACCTTGACAGAGCACTATTTTGTTCGAATAGACAAAGAAAGTTGATATGCTGATTTTCAGGCGAGAGTAGAGTAAAGCTAATAAGCAAGTAGGTATTGTCTATGATTTTTTCGATATAAATATGTTTGTCGGTAATAAATATTGGGTATCATTTGGTGATCTGGCAGGAACTAGGCCCCTGTCGATCGCGGGGCCCTGGGCACGTGCCCAGAGTGCCCAGTGGGAAAGAAGGGCCAGACTGATGGTCTGTTAGGAACAAGTTTTCCTAACCGACCACCCAGGCGGATGGTTTTGTCGATCCGTTAGGAACTTATCGCTCCCAAACGGCTAAACCAATTTTGATTTACCTTGTTCTTGTTTGAAAGGTGACTTGATCGAGAGTGTTCTTAGCTATGATTCAAGAAAATCTGTTGATACGTTTGAAAATTATTACCTTTTTAATGAGGGTTTAACCATTATTACACTAATTATTATTAACCATTATTATTAATGTCCCGATTTTTGTTTTACACTGCCGGGCAAAGAGAAGGAGGCAGAATTTACGTATAGGATATGGGGATGTTACCCATGATGGGGATGATGATGTTGGGTACGTTTATGGGGATGTTATAAACTCTTTTAATTATATCAATCTGACAGATCTATTTCCTTTGTATGTCTGATCTGAGATTGTAACGTTGACAAACTTTTCCACTATAATTTCGTAGTGGTTGCGCCCGCGCAGGAGCTATTACCGCGTCCACGGGCGGAACAATGCCAAGGTCACGGGACGACACCCGACGCAACGACACGCTGTCACAAAATAAAAAGGCACAGAAGGCCGACTCTATACAACGAACGTGAAAAGCGAATGCACAGAAAGACGCGTAAGTACAGCGATCTCGGATCAAGTTGAACACCAGTTGCGATTGCCTACGCTTCGGCATCACACGGAATTATTGTTTCATGTGATAATTGTCATAATTTACAATGTTTCTTTTTTCTTTTCCATATTGCAGAAAAAAATATTTAAGAATGAGGCTTTATTATACTTTAAAATATAATAATAGTGCCTTTCGTACGTGCCGTAATCAACGAAAGTACTTTTCGATTACCAATTTATAGATTTTTATTTGGTTACCCTTTTCTATTACAAATAAATGTGTTTTGATGAAACATACCTAATAAATTGTTTTCAATTGAAACTCCCAAATCTAAACTTTCACAGAACATTATAGTAGCTTAGCCAGCCCACTATGGTTGCGCGTAGGTTATTACAATCAAGGTCAGCCGACGCTGGTCTTCTGTGCCTGTTTATTTTGTGACGCTGTTTCCATTTAACAATGTTTTGTTTAGCTTTGCGTAATAGAACCCAGTGTCATCGAAACGTAAATGCGCAGTTCGATGTGTTTACAAACGTTTCAATTTTATCGCGTTTCAATTTTATTTTGCTAAAGATGCAAATTTCAACCGACTGCTAAGAAGTGGGTTTTTAATTCGACTGTGTGTTTTGTGTTACGCGATATCTTAGCCGAATGAGAACTATTAGATAGTCTGTTGGTCCAGTTGGTAAAGAACCTGCTTTCTGAGCTTGGGGGCGTGGGTTCGATTCCCACATGGGACAAACATTTATGTGATGAACATTTGTGTTTGTTCTATATCTGGGTGTTAATATCTATTTGAGTAGGTATGTATTTAAAAATATATATGGATGTATGTATGTATGCATGTATATATGGATGTATGATAGCCCGTTTGTCCAGTTGGTAGTGAACCTACCTCCTGAGCCTGAGGGCGTGGGTTTGATTCCCACGTAGGACAAACATTTGTGTGATGAACTTTTGTATTTGTTCTATATCTGGTTGTTAATATCTATCTAAGTATGTATTTAAAAACTATATTATAATATGTATTTATGTCAGTCTCTGGCAGCCATATCACAAGCTTTGCTTAGTTTGGGGTCAGGTGACCGTGTGTGAAAAAATGTCCCAAAAATATTTATATTTATTTATTTATATATATCAGTCTCTGGTAGCCATATTACAAGCTTTGCTTAGTTTGGGGTCAGGTGACTGTGTCTGCAAAAATGTCCCAAAAATATTTATATTTATTTATTTATATATATCAGTCTCTGGTAGCCATATTACAAGCTTTGCTTAGTTTGGGGTCAGGTGACTGTGTCTGCAAAAATGTCCCAAAAATATTTATATTTATTTATTTATATATATCAGTCTCTGGTAGCCATATTACAAGCTTTGCTTAGTTTGGGGTCAGGTGACTGTGTCTGCAAAAATGTCCCAAAAATATTTATATTTATTTATTTATATATATCAGTCTCTGGTAGCCATATTACAAGCTTTGCTTAGTTTGGGGTCAGGTGACTGTGTCTGCAAAAATGTCCCGAATATTTATTTATTATTTGTCTTTATGGCGAGGCCTATGTCCAACAGTGGGCGTCCTACAGCTAAAATGATAATGATTTAACGCATCGCATAGTTCTTGAAATTGAAAAGAAAACTTCAACAAACATAACTCATGCGCTTGGCTAATGCAAGATCTATAACGGTAACAAATAACATTCAGTCGGCGCAGCGTCGCTTGCGCAGCGAGTGCGGGGACTCCGCGGCCTTGCAACCAGTTCCGTGAAAGGCGATCGGTGAAGGATGATTTATGCTAGACCGAGACGGGCACGAGTCGTGTCCCGTACGAGGCGCGGACGAAACACGAATATTTTATATGAAAGAGTAGGTCGTCCGGGACACGGGTGACACACGGTGTACTGCTCAGCATGAACTGCTCTATATATCAATATTATCTGTTTAATTTGAAAGCCTGTTGGTCTAGTTGGTAGTGAACCTATACCCATACCCATTTGTGTATGTTCTATATCTGGTTGTTAAAATCTATTTAAGTATGTATTTAAAACTATATATGTATGTATATCAGTATCTGGCAGCCATATCACAAGCATTGCTTAGTTTGGGGTCTGATGACCGTGTGTGAAAATGTCCCGAATATTTATTTATTTATTTATTTCTGAGCTTGGGGGCGTGGGTTCGATTCCCACCTAGGACAAACATTTATGTGATTGACATTTGTGTTTGTTCTATATCTGGTTGTTAATATCTATTTATTTAAGTGTGTATTTAAACTATATATGTATTTATATCAGTCTCTGGCAGCCATATCACAAGCTTTGCTTAGTTTAGGGTCAGATATCCGTGTGTGCAAATAAAAGTCCCAAAATATTTATTTATTTATATTTAATTTAAGTGTTATATTTATTTGACTTTCTTTTTGTTTGTTTGCATGACTTTGATTATGATTTCTATGGCATCTTAATATTAATCAAAAAAAGCTTATTTTAATTTGATATCGCTATAAATAAATAATTGAATTTTTCTTGATTTGTATAGTTATTGATATTAAAACGTAATTAAATGCTTAATTAATCATTATGGTAAGTTTATTTTTAACCTCTATTTGACATTTATCTTTCTGATATTATAACGGAATGTTGGTTAAATAGTTCCCCATTTATTCCACAATTACCGGGATACATCTCATTTAAGAGTGAGAAAAACCACAATCAAAACAGCGGTGTTGTGGTATATGTGAGAGAAATCTGGGATGTATCAGTTTCAGAGCTTTCTGTTGACAATGCTCAATGTTTATCTATTTGTATTGAGAAGATGATTAAAATTCTTGCAATTTATCGTTCCCCAGCCTGTCGAAACATTGAAAGTTTTCTGTCTTCTCTTGCTCCCTATATGACAAATTTTAGTGGGATTCCTCTCGTCTTTGCTGGTGATATAAATGTTAATATTTTTGACTCCAGTAATACCCAATACTTAGAATATTTATGTTTCATGGAAGAATGTGGTATGGTTCCTGCTATCACTGAACCTACAAGAGATGCATCATGTTTGGATCATATTTATATTAGTAGATCACAACTTCCTCGGGCACCTTTTGGCATAGTTTGTAGATCTAACGTTACGGACCACTACCCCGTCATGATCGGTATGAATCTGAACACTGTAAAACAATCACGACCAAGCCGTACCACGTTGAGAAGAGATTTTGATGCAATTAAAAAAGATCTTGAAGTTCACTGGGGTTTTATTACAGATATTCTAGACGTAAATGAAGCCACCAAAACATTCACAAAATTTTTGACAGACACTGTAGCTAAGCATACGCGCGAAATCCGTTGTAGCAGAACACAGTACAATCTTAAGCCCTGGATTACTCCAGGACTAATACGGTGTATGAAACATAGAGACAAACTTCATCAAAGAGCGAAACGTAATCCAGATAATACGATATTGCAAATATCTTACAAGAGGTATCAAAACTTCTTTGTAAGCATCTTACGTAAACTGCGATTGGAACACGAAAGTCAAGAACTACACAAAAACAAAAATAATCCTCGTAAGCTGTGGAAGTCAATCAAGTCCGTTTGTAACATGTCTCCAAATAAACAACTTCCCACAGAGCTGTTGTCATTGCCAGTTAGCTCTAATACTTCGCGACACTCGCTTGACATATGCAACAATCACTTCTCCACAGTAGGCCAACGACTAGCAAATCAAATATTGTCTGATACTAATCAAACCCAAAGTAGTTTGGCTAAAGCTGTAAATACTAAAAGCAAGCTAGCCAAATCCTTTTTTATGGCTCCAACAAATCACGAAGAAGTTGAAATACTTATTTTGGGTTTACATAACAGCAAAGCTCCAGGTATAGATGGCTTTACTAATTCATTAATAAAACACGTTAAACAGGAAATAGTAGTGCCAATAACGCATATTTATAATCAGAGCTTGTCTAGTGGAATCTTCCCAGATGCTTGGAAAGTGGCCTCCGTTACTCCTATTTATAAAAGTGGTCTTAAAAATTGCCCAGAAAATTATAGACCCATCTCACTCCTAAGCACTTTTTCAAAAATATTAGAAAAGCTAGTAAATAAAAGAGTAACGAAATTTTTAGAGTCGCGCAATGTTTTATCACCAAGACAATTTGGGTTCCGAGTGGGTAAGTGCACTGAAGATGCAGTTTCGTTGTTAACTTCGCTGGTGGCTTCCAAGCTGGATAATAAACAGAGATGTGTTGCGGTGTTCTTAGACCTGGCCAAAGCCTTCGACACTGTCTCCGTTCCAATTCTTTTAGAAAAACTTAACAAAATTGGTATTAGGGGAGTTGCTTCTGACTGGTTCAAAAGCTATTTAATGGGACGGAGGCAGTGCGTGAAGATTGGTAACGAGCGGAGTAACACACAGGCTATTGATTTTGGGGTACCACAGGGTAGCATATTAGGTCCAACTCTTTTTAATTTGTATATTAATGATATTCATGAAATGCAAATTCAAAACGCAGAGATTGTTTGCTACGCTGATGATACTGCCATTGTATTTCATGGTCCATCCTGGGAGAAAGCTTTAGAGTATGCAGAGCTAGGCATGTCTAATGTCTTCGGGTGGCTACAAAAGAATTTACTGACGCTGAATGCCAAAAAAACTGTATATCTTTGCTTCCACAAAACAGCTGCTTCAGCGCCAGTATTGCAATCAAATATTAAACTTCATAAACTCTATTGTATTGACAAAGAAACGTGTAACTGTGAAACGTTAAGTAGGTCTAAAACAATTAAATATCTGGGTGTAACTTTAGATGAAAATCTAAGTTTCAAATATCACATACTTGCACTCTCTGCCCGTGTACGAAAAGTTATAGGCATAATGAAAAACTTGCGTGACGTCACTACTTCAGACACACTGTTGTCAGTTTATTTTGCATTATGCCAGTCTCTTCTAAGTTACTGCATTACATGTTGGGGTAGTGCTGCCATGACTTTCATTATTCTAGTGGAGAGGGCGCAGCGATCAGTACTAAAAGTGATGATGAAGAAACCACTTAGATATCCTACTACAGATGTTTTTAAGGAAAGCGGTGTGCTAAGTGTGAGACAGCTATTCATTTTAAAAATGTCGCTCTCCGTACATAAGTCTACACTTGCCGCTGATAGTTATGACAAAACCCTTAAAAAAAGATGTTACAAAATACCTTTTCCCCTTGTTAATACGTCTTTTGCTCGTCGGTTTGGTAACTTCATAAGGGCTCATGTCTACAACGCGGTGAACAAACATTGCAATCTAAAAGAAATGTCTGTTCGCCAAGCCAAGAAGACGTTGTACAAGTTTCTAAAAACACTCAGCTACAAGGAGACAGAAGATATACTAAAGATTTTATCTTGATGATACTTATATATATAATTCATAATACTTTACCTACTCGTATACTGCCATTGCTTTAATAATAATAAAATGTACTAGGAACTGCATTTATATATTATATTATATTATGTTATATCATATCGTATCGTATCGTATCGCGTCGTATCGTATCATATCGTGTCATGTCATGTCGTGTCATGTCGTGTCATGTCGTGTCGTGTCGTGTCGTGTCGTGTCGTGTCATGTCATGTCATGTCATGTCATGTCATTTCATGTCATGTCGTGTCATGTCATGTCATGTCATGTCATGTCATGTCATGTCATGTCATATCATGTCATGTCATGTCATGTCGTATCATGTCATGTCATGTCGTGTCATGTCGTGTCATGTCGTGTCATTTCATGTCGTGTCATGTCGTGTCGTGTCATGTCATGTCATGTCATGTCACGTCATATTATATTATATCATATCATATCATATTTTATTATATTGTAATGTATTTTATTTTATTATATTTATTCATGCATATAGTGTTAATTATAGTAATATATAAAATAACTAAATATATTAACTAAGTAGTAATCAATAATGTAAACACATATATACTTATCACTGGTTTTGAATGAGCACCTTTGTTTAAAACTACCTACTTAATAACATGAACAAAATATTATGCTAACTAGAGGCTAACAAAATGTTGAGTTGGATAAACCGTATCAGTTTCCTGCGATACAGGCCTAGCCTAGTGCAGGAATCGCAGTATACACAATTAGCATTTCTCCTTCATAGACATAAGCCAGTGTGTATTCCTATTTTATAAACAAATATGTAAGCCTATGTTTAAGCAAATAAAATATTTTTCATTTTTCATTTTCATTTTCATTTTTCATATTAATAAAAAAACTATGAACTATGAAATGTTCCTGTAGTGTAAAATACCTGCCTCGTCCGCGACTCGTACGGGTCACGGCTAGCGCCCGCCACGGTCTAGCATAAAACTATACACATTTTTTTTGTATAATTTTATAGACCGTGGATTCAATGTCCTTTAGTCGTAATATTAAACAATTTTACATAGTCTTATAACGTCAAACAAGTCATAGTCAGAGTCAAGCTAAATAAGTCACGGTCAAGTCAAACTCGTGCCCCAGTAAAGTGGTGGAGACTTTACAAGAGGCTCCTATCATATGGACTTTTGGAAACAACACAAAAAGACATGTTTCACCTCGTTATATCACTACCCACACTCGAGCACATTTACGAGCACTCAATAAATAATAATTCACCATTTATTACACATTAACACTCAAAAATACACAAGTTTAAGAAAATAATCTAACGAGCCGACATGTTTTTTTTCACGTTGGCGCCCAAACTTTTCAACTATACACACGACGCATAGGGTTGCCATCTTGTCATTTTGCTGCACTTTATGCAATTTGTGATGATGGTTTAATTGGCCATGTCGAATGCCAAAACGCATTAAAAAATATGATAGCTCAGTTGGCTCGTTCGAATTCTAAACCACAGGTTCAAATCCTAACAATGTATTTGAGCTGTCGGTGATGGAAATATCGTGAGGAAACCATGGCATTGTGGTAGCCCACTTTCTAATGTCTAGCTGGCTGAAAACCTGTCGCTAGCACCTAACGGTGTGTTCCGGCAATATCACTTGAGAGCCAGTTCTCATTCCAAGGTCGACGTGTTGACCATTTCATTACGTGAACTTATTATATCTAATGGTTTGCAATTATTAATTTTATTGTTGTTTTACACTATTCGGAAAATAAACAGCTGAAACTAACTATTTATAGTAGGTAGATAAAGCCATAAAAACTTTTTCACTCATAAAATCGAAAGATGTTTACAATCCAGATCTCAAGACAGAGATATAATAAATAATACCTAGCTAAACAGTAATAACTAATTGATATATTATGCATTCAATCTTCACCAATTTATTTTCCTAACGATTATGATTTAAATAAGCGTGCGTGCTTGCAAAATAGTATTGGAATCTACCGCTAGGATTCATGTGCACTGGCGTTTGTACCTAGGTATAATGTTATAAAATTGAAGAAGAAAAATCTGTTGAGCTGTAGTCAAATGCCTTGCTTGTCAACAATGAAAAAAGCTAACGATGCCTTGTCATCCAAACTCAACGTGTATGCAAAATTTCAGCTTTGGGGATACTTAACTGTTTTAAATTTAGTTGCATGTTTTGACGCAAACTAACATGCCTTCGATCAAAAAATTTGTTCATAGAACAAGGCAAGCTAAATTTTAAAACATCTTGTGAAAATATCAGTCCATTACTCTATTGCTAAGGCAAAATACCACTAAAAGTAAGGCAAACATTTTTGGCCTTAATTCACGAAGCCGAAAATGTATAATTCTACCTTTTATCTTCAAAATTAATCACCACACCAACGATAATAATATAAAACACCTCGAAATTATGATTAAGGAAAACATTTCTCCAAATACAATTCCGTAAAAAATATGCTTGTTCCGTAAATAATTAGCCATTCGAGAAGGAAAACATAAAACAAAAAACAAAAATAAAAACTAATCTGAGACTGATTCATCACGAAATCTCAAAAACTACTTTACCTAATCTGAAATTGGGCAGGTAGGTTCCTTATAGGTTATTCCTGGAGCCGGGGTCTTAGAATACTGCTTCGGACGATCGGTTAGAGTACTGCCTGTCGTAAAAGCCGACTAAAAGGGGGCCTTTGGGCTTGTGGTCAGATTTGGGGATCTGACCTTCCATTCAGCAAGCCCAAGGAAGACAACGGCGCAGTGTGGCTCACGCCGTTGTAAAGGAAAGGAACGGAAATATCCAGAGTATTTTCCGAGAGCATTGCTTCAGGCAGTGTGCTAGGAGGATACCGGTGCGTTCCTATGGAGATCCCGGTGCCCTCCGTCTGGCACAGAGGTCGGCCACCAAGGTAGTTTTAGTGGCTGCAATCTCACATAACCCGGCTTCACGCCAATGTAGCTGGGTATCTTTCGAACATTAACCCCACCCCCGTTAACAAAAAAATTAAGGAGTGAAAATTGAGTTGAACGTTTATATGAAACCTATAACTATACCAACAGGTGAGGTGGCGGCCAAACGCACAGTTTTTTTTTTTTTGTGTTTAAATTAGAACGGCTCTCAAGGCATTTTTGTAAGACATATTTTGTTGTAGCCAGTTGCACCCATATAAACGAAACGTCAGTCATTCGAAATCAGTTAGCAACTGTGATTCGGACAAAAAACTTTGAGACCTAACCCAAAAAGGTAAATTCCAAGTTTTTTGGATACGGAGTTCGACGGGTTGACATAAATAAGAATGTTCAATCAAGGTTCTGTCATAATGCCTGGCGACAAATTTTCATTCTCATTTCCGTTCTATTTACTTCTCTTTTCTGTGGCCAAACGCTAGCCTAATACGTAAAAAAAAATCGACACTGAACGGAACTTAGTCATTCTGAAGTCGCAAGTTTCAGCGACCTTGCTGGACCGTAGTAGTTGTAATGTACGGTAGGTATGATGACGTCACATCCGGTAGTTTATTAACATGCCGTCATGATGACTGTCATTACAATGATTGTTGAGAGCATGTTCACTTTTTTATCTGAAAATGATGAACAATCGCCAGGAGCAAAAATTAGCGTTTGAATTTCCTCGTAGGCTATAAATAATCATATTTTATTCAAAGCTTGCAAATGTAATTTGTTTTCTGCTTCTTAAAAGAATAGCGAGAGAATATTATAAATGGAATAACTTGCCGGCTTGGTCCAGAAATTCCCTTAGACAGTCCCCTTAGCATCCCTTTTGATTGGTAGAACAATGAGATTTATATCATTGGGCAGAAGGGGATTATTAAACAAAACAATCACAAAAATAATTTTCAAACATTATACTCGGAATGAGTAGTTCCCGTGTCATTTAAATAAAATGCTTGAAAGCCTCGTCAGATTCCATAAAAAAATATTTTGATACATCTTTCAGAGCGCCTGGTTAATGCGACGCGTGACCAAAATGCTTGCGTGTTTCTGGCTCAACGATTACGAACAATTTTCATTACTGCCAGCTAGTAAAATTGACACTGCTTCATGATAGATATTCCAAAAACCCGTACGAAGCGTTTGATTCCACTTTTATTGTGTGAACTGCTGTGGAATGCGCTGCCTGAATGGGTGTTGACAATTTTTTTTTTGGCTCGCGTTTGACCACCAACTCACCTGATGATAAACGATGATGAAACAATAGAGCAAGCTTGCCAAGAAGACACCGGTTCACTCGAGATTTAAAGACACCCAGATTGTAACTATCAGGTAGTTACAATCTGGGTGTCTTCAAATTAGGAATGAATCGGTTTCTTCAAGTCAAGCTTGCTTTATTGTAGACCGCATCGTTGTTTATCATCAGGTGAGTTGGCGGTCAAACGCGAGCCTAAAAAAATCAAACAAATTCCAGCGGCTCTCACAGGCCTAGTTATATCAGTCCACTTTAAAACCCTTGTTAAAAGACTATTAAGTAAGAAGTTGTATCATTTACTTCCATAACCTCCATTTACCTCTTTATCGTCACTATAGTTATAAAAAAGTGTCTGTCTGTATTACTGTGTGTTTGTATTACTGTGCAGCTGTTGTTATTGCTGGGCAACTGTTGTTATTGCTGTGCAATTGTGGTTATTGTGCAATTGTTGTTATTGCTGTACAACTGTTGTTATTGCTGTACAAATGTTGTTATTGTGCAAATGTTGTTATTATGCAACTATTGTTATTGCTGTGAATTTCAAAAATGCTCAACTTTCCAAATTTGATTTCAAACACCAAACTAGTTAAACCGATCTATGCCTACATGTACAACGCGAGCCAGCTGTACTTAATAACTTATCATCGGGTTTTCAAGACGAAGTTTGAATTTGCCAGCAGTATACAAGAACACACTGAACAGGTACTGAAACGTGGTTCTTAACTGTTGGCCGTTTGGAAGAACTCAGAGTCACACAACGGGCAATGGAGAAAGCTGTGCTCGGAGTTTCTTTGCGTGATAAAATCCGGAACGTGCATATTCGCCAAAGAACCAGAGTCACCGACATAGCTATTAAAATTTGCAAGCTAAAATGGCAATGGGCAGGCCACATCGTTCGAAGAACCGATAACCGATGTGGAAGAAAGGTTCTTGAGTGGAGACCACGAACCGGACAACGCAACGCGGTTAGAACTAGTGGGAACTAGATGGACCGACGACATTGTGAGAGTCGCGGGCATCCAGTGCATCGCGGGCATCGCGGCTATCGTTCATCGTGGAGGTTAAAGGACGATGCCTATGTTCAGCAGTGGGCGTCTTTTAGCTGATGACGATGATGATACAAAAACACGCCAGGAAAAAGCCAGGGTTACCATCGTCGGCCACGACGGGGATGACATCGTCATCATTGATGTGCAGCATGCTGTGCAGGTGTTTCTGTGCAACTCTCGAATGTACCAATTCGGAAAGGCAGGTAAGAAGTTCTACATCTCTGATTTTCTGTTCAAAAAAGAGGATTGAAAACGCATCTGAATAGAATTTCTACCACAAAAGAGTATCTCGAGAGTGTTTTAGGTCTCTTGTGGTGGCTACATGGTGGCTAAACTCCCCGTACCCCCTTGCAATGGTAATGGTAGGGCTATTTTAAAGTCCACCTGGGAAAGTAACACGTCTTTGCCAGTTATTCGACTGCCCAAGAGTTATTTACGGTCACTTTATACCTACCTGTATATCGTAATAGGAATCATTATATATTTATAACAACAAAAAGAAACTACACTCTTTTTTTTTCTTTTTTTTTTAATTTAATTTTTTTGTTTGGGGCTTTAGTCGCTATGCGATTATGCCAGCCCCGTTTTTCAAAGCATCATGTACAATCAAAAGGGAGCAGAGTCCCTACGCTGATTCAATACGACCGAGACCATGGCATACAAGGCCCTCGCCGCATCAACTACACTTGTGAAGAGGTAAAGTTTGTGACTTTGTATAATATATTTGCAGGGCGTGTTCTCTCGAGCTACTAAATTGATTTAATAAATTCCGTCATTGAGTGAAATCTTTACTATCCCTGCGTGCCATAGGCTGTTTTGTTTACAACGCAGGTAAAGCCGCAAGCAAAAGCTAGTTTCTTACATTCTTAGTACAAAAGTGCAACAAGTGAATCCACGAGCTGGCGCCAAGTTAATGTCGACTCGTCGTCCTTCGGCCCTGGACAACTTTTGTCGCGGTGCAACGACCCGGAAAACCTTATAAGGAACACACGTAACGTGCGCAGGAGTGGATTCTGTGGTGTAATGAAAACTTATTTTTGGCCATAACCGATGACTTGATGTAATCTTATCCTGTTTTGACGACGAATGAGTTTTAAGGATTTATTTAAAAATAATGAAGTATGGATACATTTTTGAACCCCGACGATCCAATGTATTGTGTTAGTGTTAGCTTAATCATCTTGATCTTCACGAATTTTGTTAGAAGCCTATAAAAAGCTCACTGAGGTCACTTTGTTTGGATGGGTTAACCAAAAATAAACCTTACAATGAGCTTTTCAGAGAAACTATTTATAACTAACATAGTTCCTGGTAACTGGTAACTCGACAGGTGAGAAGGTTTGGTCCAAATGGAAATTTAAGCCTAAGTCACCTTCGGAGTATTTGCGCCATCGAGTACTTTCAACATGACAAGTTAATGAAAGCCATCATAAAGGGAAAGGTAAAGAAAAAGAGGATTCTTAGACCAAATAAAAGAATGAAAATTTTATGTCGTATACAGGGTGTTGAAAACGCTGGCAGAATATTTCGGAGAGTGTGCATCGGATCTACATGATCTAATTCCCTCCTGCCCAATTTTCTATCGGGTGGGCATGAAAAGGTGACACCATTTCATGGTTGATATTCCGAAAACCCGTAAGAAACGCTTTGATTCCACTTTTATAGTGCAAACCACTAGACTGTGAAATATATAGAATGGAAGTTACTCTGATAGTAACAATGGGTGTCTTCAAGTTGCGGGTGAATCGGTTTCTTCTATGCAGGTGTGTTCCATCGTAGACCGCATCAAAGCTTAACAACAGGCAAGATGGCGGTCAAACGCAAGCCTCTTAATCATCATCATCAGCAGCCATTAAACGTCCACTGTTGGACAAAGGCCTCCCTGTTGAGAGGGGTTTTGCCATAATCCCCACGCTTGGCAGGCGGCTTGGGGATCGCAGTACGTTCACCGTGTGCTAATAGGACGCTGCTGCCCATCCTCCGGTGGTTCTGGTCGCAGTATTAGGACATACGCGGGTCCTCATATACAATACAATACAATACAATACAAAAACTCTTTATTAAAACACCACAAAACAAGGATAACATAAAAATTACAACAAAAATATTATCTAGGCTTTTAACAGGCGGCCTTATCGCTTAAAGCGATCTCTTCCAGGCAACCGTGCACGGAAAGGAATTATATTTAATGTGTGGCCTTACACAATAATAATTTAGAAAAGGACCGTGAAGCCTGGATGCTATCCCACCGACAAGAGCCACACTGTTAAATTACGAATGAAATAAACATAAAACTTAGCTCAAGTTCTACGATACAAAAATAGCCCTACCTCAACACGGCTTGAGTTACCTAATGGCCAAAGTAAACGAGTGTTGGCACCACTATTGGCAACTCTCCAACATTTCGGTCGCTGCCGGGTTACTGTCGCGTACCTGTGGAGCGTAGACTAACTTTGATGTTTCCGTTCTTATTAATAGACTGAATTCTTATTGATTTGTAGTAGTGGAAAATAAAAGAAAGACCCCTTTTGGAGTTCGCTCAGGGAAGTAACACACCATTACCAATTATTTGTATTTGTTTATTCAATTAGTACGGCTTGCGCCAATTACACCAATGAGACAATGTTACACAATATTATAATACTTAAAAGAAATTAAAATTATTCAACTGTTAAGCCAGCTAAACAGTACTGTGCAAATATAACCGTGTTTCGGATTGATGGGCAAATTTTACAGTGAAATTACAGGGCATAAAGAGATTAACATTTAATATCTCGGTCTCGGGACGAGAGCGGTGTATTGCCGCGCTGGGTTTTGTTATGGACAAAGATCCCCTTATTCCCTCCTGCCCATTTTTCTATCGGACTGCCAGAGAGGGCACGAAAAATGGACACCGCTTTATGGTTGACATTTCAAAAACTCTTATTAAGCGCTTTGATCCCACTTTTATTGTGCGGTTGCGTGGTTCCCCGATAGTTACAATAATGGTGTCTTAAAATTGCGAGTGATCGGTTTTTTTTAGGCAAACATGCTTCATCAAATCATAATACAGATTGTTTTATTTTCATAAATGTTAAGTGTACGACAGAGCTGTGGCAGGGAGCGGACACTTAGAGCCCATAAATATCATCCATGTTATCAAATAATCGACTTTTGTTGCGCCAGCGCACTGACTGCATTTATTAGTGCGTCAAAATGCTCTCTTACAACACTTGATGAACGCCGCTCGCGTGAGTGCGCGGCCGCACTGTGAGCGACGACCAGCAAACTGACGAGGTTTTCACATATTTCGTGTTATTTTTTGCTAGTTTGATCTTATTCTTTCGTGAGCAACTGGCTGTCTAATATGTCTTCTGTGCTCGTACACAAAAAATAACTTTACCCCTAGAAGCAAAAATTGGAATAAAATTCGTCATACTCTGGGGGCCCAATTTTTCCACCTTTCACTCTGGCACTTGCCACATTTGCCTATAGCCACACAAGTTGCATTGCCACACTTCCAGAAGTTCGTCATTCACATACAAAAACGATTAGCAAACCAAAGAGAAAACTGATGAAAGCGCCATTTTATTGCCGTTTTATTGACGAGTGTGGACCCGGGTATGTCCTAAAACTGCGACCAGAACCACCGGAGGATGGGCAGTAGCGTCCTATTAGTACACAGTGAACGTACTGCGATCCCCAAGCCACCTGCCAAGCGTGGGGATTATGGCAACACCCCTCTCTACGAGGGAGGCCTTTGTTCAGCAGTGGACGTTTACAGGCTGATGATGATGATGATGATGATTGACGAGTGTCTTTAGAAGTTCAAAGTTTTTTTATAACAGGTTAGTTTTAGTATTTAGCAACGTTGTCCTGTTAAAGTCATTGTATCATTGCTCATAGAGACTCAAGAGCAAATTTTCCAAAAAAAAAACAAAAAAAACACCATAGTATATATTAAGGCAAACAAAACAAAAAATATATATATATTCTGCATATATTTTTCTAATACGATACAGTAGAGTTCATACGTAAACTTCGACGCTGCCATGATACTCTAGTATAGGCTTTCAAACCTATATACAAATAGCCAGACCTCATATTTCACGCTCGCAGTCTAGCTCCACTATTGCTCGCACGATCTGTCTAAAATAATGCAGGACTCGTGGTTCACACCATCCAGACCACACGACGTTTTATTACTACTAAGAACATATTGTTGTTTTATTACTTATGTTAAAATCAAAACCTTTGGTCTATCAATGGCGTTTTGACAATCGACTACACGAACTCGACTAGATCTAATACATCGAATACTATTTAATCACAAACCTTTGATTACAACATTTGTGTTTGTTCTTTATCTGGGTGTTAATATCTATATCAGTCTCTAGCAGCCATATAGCAGCTTTGCTTAGTTTGGAGTCAGATGACCGTTGTGCAAAAATGTCCCGAATATTTATTTGTCTTACCTTGTTAGTTTGGGTCAAATCTCAAATTTTAAAACAGTTATCCTCAATTGATTGAGCTGAAATTTTGCATACACGTTTAGTTTGGATGATAATGCATGATTTGCTAAGCGACGTTACAATAAATCTAATATGGCGGACTCGCAAAGATGGCGGATCAGTTATTTTTTATGCACCCCCATGACATGGCTATCAAAAGAAAGGGTTTGCTAAGAAGAATACGAAAAATAAAATTACGTCACACTAAATTCAATATGTCGGACGCCTAAAAACTTTTTTCTAAATTTTTTTAATACTTTTTTTAATTTTTAGTTATTACAGCTGCAGCAGTACATTGTAAAAACCTGAAATAACCCCGTAAATTCTGATCCGTTATGCTAGGTTTTTGAACGTGTAGCTGGTAGCCGATATCATGAGACGAACTCTATAAACGCGAAAAAAACAGCTGTTCCATACATTTTGTCGAGTCGCATAAACTTGTGATGACAGCTGATTTTAATTCGCGATTTCAGAGTTGGTTGGTTCATATTAAGGAATGCAATGACTCTTTAAGATGTTTTGAGTTATTTAACATGACGCCCGTGACTTAAGACACTGCATTATCCGCTTCGTGAATATTCTACTATTAAATTAAATAAATACCCTGTAGTTTATCTTCTGACAAAACGGGTAAAACTGCTGATTTTGGATAGACCTAGCCTTTTCAATAGAACTTCAACTTTAATTCGAAGAATTCAGAAGCCAATATCAACTGAAATCTTCTACTAGTTACCGGCTTTCGTAGCACAAACAGATCTTATACTTTACTTACTGGATTAGGTAGCACAAACACCTGCTTAGAGTATGTTAGGCGCTAGACACACTCCTGAGACGAGGAACAGACGCGATTCATCATCATCATCATCATCAGCCAGAAGACGTCCACTGCTGAATAAAGGCCTCCCCCCTTTAACCTCCACACTGAACGACAGCCTGCCATCTGCATCCACTGGATGCCCGCGACGCTTACAATGTCGTCGGTCTATCTAGTAGGAGGCCTACCTACGCGAGACGCGATTCCTCTAATAAGTTCAAGGCGAAGTCGCCCGTGTCGCCGTGTTTTATTGTGTGTATGTAATTTGTGGTGAGAAAAATAAAGAATTGATCTATCTGACGTCGAGAGTCAACAACATACAAAGTACAAGCGACCGTTGACAATTCAACTCTTCCTGATTTATAGTAATTTTTATCTTTATTTATTTATCCTTTTGATAAGATACACAGGTATTAATTGTTTTTTTAAACCTCCGATTAAAGAACTAATAATCTTCAAACGGCTGAACAAATTTTTATGAATCATAGCTTAAAACGCACAATCGATTAAAGGACCTTTTTACAAAAAAAAAAACTAAATCAAATCAGCTCAGCCGTTTAGGAGCTACGATGCACCTTCCGTGAAAAATTATCTAACTGATGGTGAAACCCGCATCAAAATCCGTAGCGTGGTTTAGGAGGAGTTAGGGGTCATACAGACAGACGCGGAAAGCGACTTGTATTTATACTATATAGAGAAGAGAAGAGAAGAAATAGAGAAGAGAAGATGAGTGTGTCTTGCGCTTTAGGCTACCTAAACTATTAAGCAAGTATTTTGTCTTAGAAGTTAGTTTATCTTACCACATATTACAAGGAAAATGGTCCCATTGCCGTTAAACCGCAGACTATTGGACGAGACGGTTTCTTTTCGCTTTTATCAGTTTTATTTGAGTTTGTTTACCAACATTGTGCAGCGTCGCTGAACTGTTCAAGTAGATGTGACGCAAAAATAACGCACTATTAGGTTGGGTATTTTTGCAAAACTTACCACACTCGCAAAAAAATTATTTGGATTTGTATGTATAAATATTTTTTGTGTAGTTTGTTGGTGCTAGAGTCGGCTGCTAAGTTTCGCGTCGCATTCCTTCCCATTTAAGATCACGTAAAGTTATTGCCATTCAGAACTCTAATGTATATACAGTAGGGTCTCGGTAATCCGGACTCCCACTTGTTCGGTGATCGCTGTAATCCGGCCGGGCAATGGGCTTCGCGGGGGAGCCGGGCGGGTATAGGTGCGGGCTGCCATGAGCCAATGCGTCGTCAGTATTTTGTCTATCGCCTTTCTTGTAGTACGTACAGTGTCAATTTAGTGCGCTCGCTATCATCATGGCGCCGCCACGTAAACATTCAACATTAACATTAAAAGACTACTAATACCATAATCCGGACGACTCGATAATCCGGAAAGGGTCTTGTTTTTGGCTCTCCGGATTAAAGAGGCTCTACTGTACTTAAGGCGAGGTTTTCCCGCTTTTAAGAAACTCTTATTACTACAGATGACCATAAGGCTTAAGATATTGTATTAAAGTCGCATTTAGTGGAGCAAAACCGCTTACACACAGCCGTGCGTTTCGCTATTTCTGTTTTTGAGGTTTTTCTCATATTTTTCGAAAAACATAGGTAAAACATTAGATATGACAGCATTTTTATAATTTTAAGCTAATCCTGAAAGTAGACAAACTAAAAGTAGAATGACCAAAATTACTAAAAGTGGGAAAAGGTCACGGCACGAGCCCAGGGCCTTACGTCCAAGTACTTACGCGGTCTCAAACTAACATTAAAACAGCTCAGGGGGTCTAGTCAAGAGGCACTTTCTGTTAGCGTTCACGCCTGCGGAAAGATGAAATTGTATGAAAATGACATTAGCTTGAGATAATTTATCTCATGCTAATGTCATTGTCAATGTCATTTTCATACAATTTCATCTTTCCGCAGGCGTGAACGCTAACAGTGAGTGGGTCTTGTCTAACCCCCCAGTTCGGAAAATCACGCGAACGCGCCCAGACACGGTTTGCGGTCGCGCAACTTTTTTCATCACCTAAACTGGATTGCTTAAAACAGCTAGGCGTAAGGCCCCTGGGCACTCTTTTGGTAATTTTCATACAAGACTCAAACATTCATGTCTGTATAAAATTACAATCTAAGTTAAGTTGATGGCTACATTTAACCTAATAAGCAAAATGCGTTTCGATCCCTAACCTGCATGACCATCAGCGCTGCTTCCTTAACGAACGCAGGGATTTGATGGACGAGACGTGGTCAGTGATTCATCGTCTAATCTCGCAAGTAATCACTAACTTGACCAACTAATGAAAGCACCATTATGAATGAGCGCAAGGCGCAAAACACGATCAAAAGAAGAGGTGCAGACGCGGTGCTCGCGTTAAAAGCAATTTCAACCTTACAGTCCTGTTAATACAATTCAAACAAAGACTTTCGTGACGGCAGGGGATGTTTTGTGTCGGTATTAAGAGCCCGCTCCTGGCCAGAGCTATTTATTATCTTTAACACAATTATTAACATTTTAAAACATAAATATTTGTTAAGTGGGTTGGTAGGTAAAAACAATTAGATATTCTTTTTAGAATAACATTGCAAACGTTTTAAAGTAATTTTTTATATTACTGTTTTATTTTGGCGGAAGAGATTGAAAATAAAACAATTTTAGGTTTTTTTTTATTCTCCTATAAAATATCAACACAAAAATTGTTTTGTATCAATTGCAATGTAAATTACGTCTATGAATGTGAGGGTTAGTCTAGTCGTGATTCGTTAAACAGAGTCAAGTCTCTTTTAAAGGCCTTAACAGGCTGAATAAAATAATTTAAAATTTTTATTTTTATTTTGTATCTCTTTCATCACTAAGCCAGCGTGATTCTTAGCGCTAAAATGACGTGACTTGCTAGTCTCGTTACTCAGTTGCACAAACACCTACCCCCTTATTATTAAACGTGGAGTAGCCTTGGATTAGTTACTCCGTCTTTTGTCTTTTTCGATCGAGTTCAAAATGTGAAAGAGAGAAGAAGACAAAACACGGCGTAACTATTCCAAGACTACTCCACGTTTATTTTAGATAGCCCGTTGGTCCAGTTGGTAGTGAACCTGCCTTCTGAGCTTGGGGGCGTGGGTTCGATTCCCGCCTAGGACAAACATTTGTGTGATGAACATTTGTGTTTGTTCTATATCTGGTTGTTTCTATCTATTTAAGTATGTATTTAAAACTATATATGTATGTATATCAGTCTCTGGCAGCCATATCACAAGCTTTGCTTAGTTTGGGGTCAGATGACCGTGTGTGAAAAAAAATGTCCCGATTATTTTTTTTTTTTTTTTTATTAATAAGGGGGTTAAGGTTTTGTATAAATCGTGTTTTTACCATATTTATAGTTACCTGTGTTAATAAAACTGTCTTATTACACGACTGTCCAAGAAAGAGGATAATCTGATGGATAGCGGTGACTTACCTGAAACAAGAAAATAAGCATTGAACAATATTGTTGCAGTATCTCCGGAGTTTTTACTTAAAACCATCATCATTGTCTCAACGTCATTGCCGTTGAAATTGACCTATTTAGTTGTGCTCTGAGTGAATTTACAAAGATAGCTTTAAAGGTTATATGTTATTAGAACATTTAGTGTTGTTGTCACAATGTTATTGTTAATATGTTAATATGCTACACCATCGCATTCGGTTATAACCTGTAAGGATAGGTCTAAGTTGGAAATAAAATAATTATATAAAAATAAATAAATCATTTTACCGGTTCATTTTACTTCAAAATCACATTATAAGGGACAGCTAAATGCACGCGGCTATTTCACTCGCGTATATCAACGATTTAGAAGAAAAAAACTGAGTGACAATTGTAGAAAACCGGCTGAGTATTATTATCACAGAATACAAAGGTGTTATTATCTAGAATAACATTTCAAATAGAATATGGAAAAGACAGAAAAGACGGACAAGTACGAGAAAGACTCGAGCACTAAGGATGCGAGGTAAACAAAGCTCTAAGGTGGCTTATGTCCAGCAATGGACGTCCTAAAGCTGAAAAAAAATGAAAATGAAAATATATTTATTACTTTATAAACATTCACAGATATTTTAACAGATAAATTCTACTAATGTAAATTAAACATGCTTAAACAGAGATTTAGTGCCCTTGATAGTATTATCTAACGGTCCTCACACTAGGCACAGCCTGTATCGTGAGGACCTGGATACGATGATGATGATGATAACAACTATGATGACAATCACGAAAACTTAATTTAACACGATTTTCCAGTCTTAGTCATAGTAACTTAGCTTCCGATGCATATGATATCATACTAATATTATAAATGCGAAAAGTTTGTTGGTTTGTTAGTTTGTTGGTTTTTTTGTTCCTCTTTCACGCAGCAACAGAGCAACGGATCGACCTGATTTTTTGCATGGGGATAGTTCAAGGGCCGGAGAGTGACATGGGCTAATTTTTATTATCATTATCACAATTTTTCATCATTATGCGGGTGAAGCCGCGGGGCGCAGCTAGCTCCTTGATATTTAGGGACTGTCCATTAATCACGTGAGGCTAGAAAGGGGGGGAGGAGGTTTACATAAAAAACTAGGACATAAGCCTATGTGACATAAGCTTATCATCACCATCATCATCATCGCCATTTTTCATCACTACTCGGGTGAAACCGCGGCGCGCAACTAGTGTTGTATTAAATCAAAAAATATAAACGAACATAAAATTGTAAAACAAATGAGGCGCAATGCCGTTAAATTCCTAATTCCATAATTCGACCACGCCTTAACTTCGCGATGCATAAATATTAGGTTTTATTATCAGTGCTGAATGCCGATCGGTCAGAAGGTCACCTGACGGTCCGCCTGTCGACCTTTGCTGTCAACTAGCCTGTCAATAAAAGGATGAAACAAAACCGCAGAATCACTAGATACAAAAATAATAAGACTTGATTGACAACGGTATTAAAATGTGAACGAGCTTAGCTCAGCTATGAGAGAGCTATGTTTCTGTTAGTTGTAAGATAACGAGGGAGATATCATCATCATCATCAACATCATCATCGTCATCATCATCAGCTAGAAGACGTCTACATCTGAACATAGGCCTCCTTCTTAAAAGAGGCTTTCCCTTTAAAGGGGGAGGCCTATGTTCAGGGAGATATGCATTAGTGCAATTATCGGTGCTCAAAATGTCTTATTTTTTTTTCACTAAATAAATAAATTCGGCCATTTTTTAAGTTTTTTTTTTTTAATTTTTTTTTCACTATACCTCTGTGCCGTAAAACCTGTAAGTACGGCTCAATTAATAGTTTTTAATGCACACTATGAAACATGTAGCGACACCAATGAACCGATAGTCCACCTACAAAAAAGGGCGGCCAGAAAAATTTAGGCCAGATGCGTTCACACCCGCTACGCTACCATACCATGTCTCCCTTGTTTGTTTGATCTGATGAGGAAGTAATCTTTTTCGTTTTCTGCACTTCCAACCCTTTCTCTCGCCATTTAAATAATAAATAACTAACTTCCTCTTGCCTTCAAAGGATAATCATGTAGAATATGTACTCATATCGTAAAGTTTACTCGGAAAGGGTATACAAAGCTGAAAGGGATCGATAATATTATTCGTATTCGGGCTTATTCGTATTATTTGTATCATTAATTATTACATAATTATCTATATATATATATTCTGTGTATTACTATTAGAATGTATGTGTATGGTACAAGTAAAATTTTTATAGTCGATCCTCTATTGCACACCCCGTCTTCTACGTCTTCTATAAATCCTTTCCATCCTAAGGTTGCCTGGAAGAGATCGCTTTTAGCGATAAGGCCGCCAGTTGTTACACTAGTTTTTAAGAGTTTTTTGTCCTCTGTATCTAATTTCATGGTGTGAACAATAAAGAGTAATCAATCAATCAATCAATACCCATCATTATGATTTATGACCAACTTTCATTGTGGGACCAACCCTGAAATCGCAAAAATCGTGTGTCGCAATAAAATCGCAAAAAAAAATTCGTCGTTTTCACGGACACGGAAAACGGTTATTCACGCTCGACACACTGTATGGAACAGCTAATATTTTTTTTGAGAATTTCAAGGTTGCTCCCATCGTAAAAGTAGTACATAATGATGATTAATAACGGACCCTTTTCGTCTTAGTATACCCTTACCGCGCAACCCTGTTTACACAATCCGTGTTTAAAATCACTCGATTTACAAACGCAGATTTCTTAGGCTTCGCAACACGTGGAAAGAAGCGGAAATACTATATAGAGTTGGAGCTTAGTACTACCGTATATATAACAAATACCTAAATAAATCACACTAATGTTATAAACTACGCCCCAGGGATTTACTCGCGTGGACAATCCGTCAGGAACAGTACTTTTTTTTCGATATAAAAGTATTCTTAGTACTTACCGTTTTCACACTTGACAAAATTCTGGAACGGCTGATATTTTTTTGTGATTTCAGGGTTGGAGATATAGTAAAAGTTTTTTTTTAAATCGCGTACAAGTCCGCCTTTGACCACCAACTCGCCTGTTGGTAAGCGACGATGTGGTCGAAGATGAAGCACGCAGACTTATAAGATACCTATTCACTATGGCCTCGAAAACAACCCAATATAAACAAAAAGCTTAAATAATATACGTTACTGTTTCCATCTATTCTCAGTCAAACCTGTATTTATTAGAATTTACAATAGAATGATCATTTCAATTAAACCCGTAATAGGCTCCTGTACAAATTGATCGTTCGGCACCGGTTGTTTTGAAAGCCCTGACTTCACCCTTTCAATGTAATCCGAGTCGTATCTTTCCATTTGACAACCCTGGAGCCCAAAGGAAGACGTCTAATTTAATATGCCTTTGTCTGCTCTCCTTTATAACCGAATCCTCGGGCCTTTTGTCATTGGAATAAACCTGAATGCATGTCAAAGTATTTTTCTATTTGTTTAACATGTTGTGGCACCTGTCGGCCCTGTCATTTTCCATCGACGCCGTATCTTCTCTTTCGCGTCGGCTGTAAACAACTCTAACAGAAGAAAGACCTTCCTTTTTTGGGTAAATAACGGAGGGATTATGTCATCTTGGGATAACAAGTGCTCTGATATGTGCAATGAATGGACAGCGGACACTCTAATAAACTTTAGTTGCTGCTTTACTGCGGTGTTATACTCGATTGTATATTGTGAGAAAAACTATCTTAGATTGACGCAGTACATTACCACCACACCTGCCTATGACCTACTAGTTTATTTTAAAACCTACGTTTTTAAACTTATTAATGAAAATTGGTAGTAAAGTAGTGCATTCTTCAGAATCAGACGACAAAGTCCACAGTAATAATTAAATTAAACTTGAGCTGAATGCCTACTGGTTCCATAGCAACATCCTGTTAACATCGCGACAAAAAACGTACGATATCGGTTCAAGGATCGATTAAATGTAATTATTCGCTCGCTTCCTACGATATATCCTTCAGTTTTTGCTGGTCAAGCGCCACTAGAAATCGAATCTTGCTCAAGGTCGCTTACCCAATTCCTAATAATCATTAACATCACTATCGGTCAATCACTATCTCATTTCAACTAATTAATAAGCTAAGCGGCAATTGATGACGTGTAATTTTGCGTTTTGGTAATGACTCGTTAAGGTTGTGTTTTGCGTGTATTTTCACGAGCCTTACGTGAGTTATTACGGGGCATTATCGTGGACAGTGAAGCCGTATTGTCGACGAATCTATGTACGTGGAAAATCGATATTGCGTTGGCGGATGTCGGTGCGTCAAGGGCAAGCCTTGTTTACTGACTACTTTTAATTCTTGAAGTGATTTTTTATACAAAATTGGTAGATACTTGGTATCTACCAAAGTATGCCTCATCTCGCCGTATTCGAGAATTTGTGTTTTTTGTGTATATTTTTTTTTGTTTTTCTTATTTTCGCTAAGGACGTTAGCGAAAACAAGTATACAGGGTTACGCGAAAAGGGTGTACTAAGCCAATAGGTTCCATACCATAGTACCTACCCATCATTATGAACAATTTTTAAATTGGACCAACCCAGAAATCGCGATATTTTTTCGCGATAACAGCTGTTCCATACATTTTGTCGAGTATGTATGACCTTTTTCTACAGAATAGCAGTTTTTTGGCAATTTCACAATTGCTCCTGTTATTAAAAAAAACATAATGATGGGTACTACCACAGAAAAGAAAAAAAAACTCTTTTCTGTGGGTACCTACTATGGACCCCTTACTTACTTATGACGTACGCCATACCGGTCATCGATTATTTAATTTTTGATACATTCTATGTAATATTATGCAATTGTGGTGAACCAAGGTGAGTCACAGTTAGTTGTTACATCGGAAAATGGCGTCATGCATTGGAAATCAGTCATTTACAGCGATGTGTTTTTTTTCTGTGGCTATGCGACATTCGGGTTACCTTTTAAAGTGCGTATTTTTTTATAACGCAATCAGTATCTTTATTAGAACATATTTAACTTTTTCTTTATGTTAAGTGATGATGCGGTTTACCCATTTGTTGTCAAGGGTCCGATGAAGCCGGAGGAATAGAATGGTGGACCTCTTCAGCTACCTACCAGTAAACACCTCGAGTTTGGGGTTTCTCTGGTTGGTTATAACGAGCCGCATAAGCGTTTTTTTTGTATTTTTTTTTCATAAAAAAGCTGTGTAGATATTACGATGCCAGGCGCTGAAAACAAATTCCTCGCTATCATTACTCAAGGACATAGATTAACAAGGTTACTAAAAACGCCTGTAAACGAGTAAATAATTTCATAACCAGTTCAAAAAACTGAAATTGATCTGAAAACTCCTTTAGCTGGTTTTAATGGAGGGATTTAATAATATATTAGAAGTTATTATTAAGCCTCGTTGCGGACTTGTCATCCTGTTTTCGACGAGGTGTAAGGATGGATTAACGGGCTGAATATAATAGCCTAGAGTTGAATAAGTTTACTGGTATATTAATTAATAGTACCTTAATTAAATAGGGACTTTCCAAATCGGTCTATTAAGATTGAATTTAAAGTATAAAAAATTAATTATAGTATCGCTCAAAAACTTTATCGCAGACGTGCGCTAAGTGCAGAACCATAATTATATCATAAAATAGTTAATTTAGAGAAATCTTACAAGTGTTATGAATGAACCTTGGGGTAATGAGTTAGCGCCACAGATTGATTTATACTTACTATGACCTGCCGGTACTGCGTCACTGCGACACAGATTGAATCATAGTTTCTGCGGCGGAGGCTACGCTAGGCACGTGACGTGTTATACCTACCTAAGCTTGTTAGGGGCGCTTTTGGAGCATGGCGTCTTACATACGTCTTGTTTTACGAGTACTTATCTCAATTTATATTCACGTTTCAAGTTCTTTTCATTTTTGCGCAGACGATATGAATGGTATCGAAATTTTAATGTTAAAATTCGCAAGTATTTATGAAAAATCACGTCGTATTATGAGGTTATAAGTAATTTCCGAAATTAAAACATAATATTTTATATCTAACACACACGGCCGTGTGCCAGCCAAGCGACCGCGAAACGACAGGCGGACGCCACCGTGTGTATATACAGGGTTATAAGGAAAGGGTATGCTAAGCCAAAAACCCGTTAAAGTACTCATCATTCTGAACAACTTTTGTTCAGGCAGTTTTCCGGAAAACCTAATCGTTTTTGAGATACAGCCTTTCAAAGATCTCGTGAAAAAACTACGTGTTCAACCCTAGCATCAGCTGATCTAAAGGTCAATGGTCACGAAACTCCTCAAAATGTAGAATCAATGCAGTGCAGTAACCCAACTTTGCTGTCGGAGCAGAGTAGGTACATGTCGCCGCGCCGCGCCGCCGCTGTCTCAACGATGACTGTATTTATTTCGCACGAGTCACTTAAATACCCCAAGACCCCTTTGATTCCAGGACTCACATAAACTCAGAATCCAAGATAAGATCAGATATCAATCGATAAGATTGAACGAGAAAAAAATAATAAAAAAAAGAGAAATAAAAAAAAGCAAAAGTAACAAGAGAACTCATGAACATTTTGAAGAAATTATAGCTCAGTTGGTTATGCGATCCCACAGAAAAGAGAAGTAGAAAAAAATTTCTCTTCTGTGTGCGATCCACTTCCACTTGAGCTTTCGGTGAACGAAAACACCGTGAGGAAACCATAGCAT
The DNA here is from genome assembly GCA_914767915.1 of Agriopis aurantiaria. Taxonomy (NCBI): domain Eukaryota; kingdom Metazoa; phylum Arthropoda; class Insecta; order Lepidoptera; family Geometridae; genus Agriopis; species Agriopis aurantiaria. Next base: position 3,124,283 of record OU611991.1, on the reverse strand, counting down.
CATGATAGGATACTTTCTACTACTGCTCGCCTGACTCAAGTTACTAATCTGTCACCAAGCACCTAACAGTGTTTGAGCAGCCTCACTTTAGAGCCAGTTCCCATTCCAGACTAGGCTTGCTACAAACTTCCGTTACTGTGTCGCTTACCTACTATCAGGCGATCCGATGTTCAAATGCCTAATCTGCCAGTCTGGCATAATAAAAAATAGTAATTAGTTTTTTTGTCGTAAGTTGGGCAACTGTTTCGCACTGTACTGGGACACTCAGATGAGCACACGTACATCTTTATTGTTATAAAACGCACACATATGGGCATACGCACGTGTGTGCAAAATCCCAATTAAAGAATAAAAGATGTACAGATAAGACAATGTTTGAGCTTTGCGCGTTGGAGTGATGCCATGACTTAGATAACATGTAAATGTAAATCTCGATTGCTTATTCTATCTATCAGAATCAGACAGTCTATCAGCTGACGTTAATGTAAGACGCGGTTGTTGTGGGTGTTTCATTAATCTAGGATGTATGCATAGATGGAGGCCCTTAGGTGGCCTCATGACTTGCCCTGATGGCGGGGGATTAGAATACGGCATCGGTATCCCCTGCCTTTAGAAAGTGCTTACTAAAAGGGGACTTCTGGGTTCGGGGCTAGCTAGCGGTGAGGTTCTAACCACCTGCATAAACGTGCCTGGGAAGGACGACAACGTCGAATGGCTGACGTTGTGGCAGGCGGAAGCGTCTCAGGACAGCTTGTAGCTATCCCGAGAGGATCTGAAGCGCGGTGCTGAGGGCTCCGGTGCGTTCCCTTGGAGATCCCGGAGCCCTCGGTCAAGCACCAAGGCAGGCCACCGGGGGGTGGGGGGCTTTAGTGGGTATAATCCCACATAACCCGGCTGCACCCCAAAGCAGTCTGGTATCTTATGAAGATTTCCCTCTCGTAAAAAAATTAAAATTGGCCTTATGACACTAGGGCCATCCACTCCACTCTCAGGGAAGGAACGTTAGGTAATTACGTGGTTTAATACTTTGTGATTAATTTGTCACTTCTGTAATGTTTTTGATCACTACTTGGCGGTGCGCGTAAACACTTGTTTTAAAAAAGCCGCAAAAGAAAGCCGGTCTCTGGCGGGCGGGCGGCATTTTTTGGAAAGAAAGAGAGAAACTACCGGGAAAATCTACTCACCTGCTCATCAATTTGTATTTTGTTTAATTAGATTATTTAGGAATGCAGTCTGTTGCTGGCTACCGATTCGTGCGTATATCGACAGCTTTTGTTAACGGGTTTTTTTGCGATTACTTTTGTTATTTGTTAATTTCTTTTGTTACTTATTAATTTATTTCGTTACTTTGTTTTGTTGTGTTTGTGATAGTTTTAGTTAAAAATGGTAGAATACTCCAACGCGGAGTATTACAATATGATGCTTTGCGTAGGAAAATGTGACGGTGTGCTGACAGCAGCACGGGTACTGTACGGAGAACGTTTTCCCAATCGTGCGTTACCCTCTTACCACTGCTTTCGTAATTTAACCCATCGGTTATTTAGTACGGGCTCTGTTCGAGCGCCGCATTCGGAAGGAAGACCTGTACCATCCAGTCAAACACGTACAGCACTGGAGGACTGTGTGCTCGAATACTTCCAGGAAGACCCAAGACGCAGCACTACCCGTGCCGGTCTTACCTTTGGCATTTCTCAGCCGGTCGCGTGGAAGATAATCCGTGGCGATGGCCAGCACCCGTACCACGTACAGCCCACGCAGGAGCTTCTTCAGCGAGATTACGCCCCTCGGGAAGATTTTTGTCGTTGGTATCTGGAGCAGCTAAATGACGATGAACTCGGTTTCGAGAACAGAGTTTTGTGGACGGACGAGTCCACATTCACGAGAGGCGGGATAGCAAACATCCACAATGAACATTTCTGGGCTCATCACAATCCCCACGTGTCGAAAGAGAATAGTTTCCAGCAAAGGTGGGCCATCAACGTATGGGCGGGGATAGTTGGCTCTCGCCTTATTGGTCCGGTATTTCTACCGAGTAGACTTAGTGCCGAAAACTACATAAGCTTTTTAAGGACGGAACTAGAAGATTCGCTGGAAGAGTTTCCTCTATCCGAGTATTACAGACTGATCTTCCAGCACGACGGCGCACCAGCTCATTATGCTCGCGACTGCAGGGCATATCTGGATGAAAGATTCTCCACCTGGATCGGCCGCGGAGGACCGGTTCCCTGGCCACCTCGCTCTCCGGACCTCACTCCACTGGACTTTTTTTTATGGGGCCACGTGAAGTGCATGGTGCATGCGGATGAATGCAGCAGCGAGGACGACATGCGTGCACGAATTGTGTCCGCCTTTGAGAGCATACGGACTACTCCAGGGATGCTCTCAAAGGCAACAAAAGCAGTTCGTCGCCGCGCTGCCCTCTGCATCGAGATGCAAGGACGCCACTTCGAACCGTTCTTGTGAATGGACCAGGTAAGTAGTTTAGAGATTATTAAATCATTAAGCTTTAGGTACTTGTGGGTTTGGTTCCAAGTAGGCAATGGTGTGTGTTCAATTTTGTTTTCGGTCGCGGGACGCAGCGCGGGCGCTGGGGAGTTTCGGGGCGGGCGGGCGGCGCCCATCGCCCGTCTTGGGGATGTGTGCGTGTCGAACCGCGCGTGCTAGTGTGCGTGTACTGATAGACCGCGTGCTAGGGTTGTGCAATTTTAGAACAGATTTTTTTTTTTTTAGTTTTGTATGAAATTCAAAATATGCTCTTTTCCTTTTGAAACTTTCAGGGTATAATGGTTACAATGTATAAATTCAAGGGTTTTTGGCTTAGCATACCCTTTCCTTATAACCCTGTATTTACCCCCAAATATCTCAAAATCTAGTTGTGCTATAGCCTTGACATTTTTGTGTCTAGATAGATCTCAAATCAATTATCTTTAATTTCAAATATTAACTTTAAATTTGTAATCGTGATAGGTTTTCAGTCGTGTGTAAATCTCTATATCAATTCCTTAAATGATAGCTACAATAATAAGAACATTCTTCAATTGCTATAAATTGAACTTTTCTGTTTCTTTCTCGGACGGAAAATATTTATGACAACTAAATTGGGTTTACCAAAACTCCATAAAAAAAAACATACAGTCGAATTGATAACCGCCTCTTTTTGAAAGTCGGTTATTAAGGGTTTACTTCAGCTTCCTCCCGTTACTAAAAATAGACTATTCGATAGGACAATCAGTGAATAAACTCAGTATTTCAAACAATGTATGTATTTGCATTGAATCCTTCTAATCAAAACGAAGGAAAATGGCAACAACGTCATTCAAATTGTTTATTTCAAGTAACCATGGACTCATACTTAGCAATATTCGGATAAAGAATTAGGTATAAAAATAATTGTAAAATGTCAGTGGAAAGTCAAAATAAAATTAACATAACATGCAATGTCAAATATTAGTAACAAACAAAAAATACCCTCGATCAAATAAAATAATTAAAATGTAACATGAAAATTTTATTACTTAACAAAAAAAATATAAGTCACAGAAATAAAATACATAAGCAAAATAATTAGAAGATTATTACTATTATAAAAATATAACATAGATACATACCATTATAAAAATATAACATAGATATATACTATTATAAAAATATAACATAGATACATACCATTATAAAAATATAACATAGATATATACCATTATAAAAATATAACATAGATATATACTATTATAAAAATATAACATAGATATATACTATTATAAAAATATAACATAGATATATACTATTATAAAAATATAACATAGATATATACTATTATAAAAATATAACATAGATACATACCATTATAAAAATATAACATAGATATATACCATTATAAAAATATAACATAGATATATACTATTATAAAAATATAACATAGATATATACTATTATAAAAATATAACATAGATATATACTATTATAAAAATATAACATAGATATATACTATTATAAAAATATAACATAGATACGTACTTAATGATATTTCAAACACAGACAATGAAAGTTTCATAACCAGACGTTCAAATTCAAGCATTTCCTATCTCAGGGCGGCCTTCGATCGCAGCTTAAGTAACTTAACCGACAAGTAATGTTAACTTCAATTGATTGACACATGAGAGATGAAACGCAACACGTTTCCACATTTATTGTGAAATAAAGACGAGCAGCTAAAAAGTTCAGTAAAATGTTGGGGCAAGTGCACACTGTTGACGCAACAGAGACAATGTTGCGAATTTAAATGATTGCTAAGTACCTATTAAAGCGCTTTGTTAATGAGTCTTGAGATTTTAAGATTGCAGTGCAGTCCAACTGTGTGACGAAAATAATTACTTTTGACCCCTTGTCGTTTTGTACGACTTTTACTTTATCCGGTGATCACTTGCCTTGACGACTATGTGAAATTCAGACGGGAAATCCCTAATCCCAGATAGCGTGCGAACTCTCTATTAACGACGCAAAAATATAGCAAACATAATAATGTTAACGCTGTAACAGGCAAGGACATGGGATACGTCTCCATTCTTACGACCATGTATGCTACTTTATACGTCAGCCTGCACTCCTTTAACTCGCGTCTCAAAAAATGGCTGATCGAGCAATCTTTCTACACGTTTGACGAATTTTATAAATGTATAATTTAATTAATGGATTTTATTACATTAACTGTAATTTTTATTTTATAACTGACTTATTTTTTATTATGTAATAGATTGATATAATTTTTTTATTTTAGTCTAGTTCTAAATTATTTGGTTGTTCTAATTTATTATTTGATTGACATAATTTATTATTTGATTTGTATTATTTTAGCAATTTAATTTGACATGTAAAATAACATTTTATTAATGAATTAATATGAATATGTATGTGTACCTACCATGTTCTGATAAATAAATAATTTGAATTTGAATTAACTAAAATAGCGCAGTCTCAAATTGATTCTCCAGATCTCTTCTCTAAGGTGTAGGTACTTATAATAGCACCTACACGTTCCCTCCTCCACTCTAAAGCTGGAAACAAACTATCGGATGCGGCTGATGGACGCGGCTGACGGACGCGACTGATAAGTCAGTGTGCAGTCTTTCAAAAGACAACAACGGCTGACAAAAACATCCAGCGCGCCAGATTTCTGTCGGACGTCCGAACGCTCCAGGTCAGCCCCAGGTTTTGTACAGCTCAGAGTGCATTAATTATCTAGATACCTTTATGTCGCGTCCGTCAGCCGCATCCGTCAGCCGCGTCCGATAATTTGTTTCCTTCCCGATGTCTTACAGGCAAAATTCTTTCTTCGTCAGATCTCAGAAAACTATTAATAGCCTGGACTTTCCTGAATTTGACGTATATTTATCATATTTCCGAATACAGTCCGCAATTTACTATCTAAGAATTGGTTTGACGGTCGGTCGGCACCTCTTAACTCTAGAGTTTTATATAAACAAGAAAAGTTTTTCTCTTATATATTTTTGTAGCAAACAAGTCAATCTAGACGCTTAATACGAAAACAATTAAATGGTGTTTAGAAATAATATTACTCATAACTTAGATATGAATAACATTGTACGTTTTCCGAATAAAATAAAAAAATTGCAATTCTGAATAATGGCGTTCTAAGGGGGAGGCCTATGTCTGTATAAATGAAATTATGTCTTTGTGGGGTATTTTCTTTCAAAACCTGAATTTTGGGGGGGAGTTCAGGTAAGATTTGGGGAGAACGTGAGACGGTCGTGTGGTAACACTGTGATTAAGTACAATTCATGAGTTTAACACTAACATAGAGGTTCGGTCGTAAAATCGGGATGTAGGGATGAGCTCAAAAAAGCTCATCAGAGCATTCCCCGTTATAGTGTCTGTATTTACCATTTGGTTTTGCTACTTAAATAAAACTAGTAGACTGTTTGATTGTTTAGTTAAGATATACTGGTATTCAGCACAAATTAAGGCTGGCGACCATCGCATTAGCATAGTGATGTAAGTTAGATTAGCGCACGATTAATCCCGCATTGACATCATTTGACTAATAATTATTACCGCAGAACTGAAGGAACAACTACGTTTAAAACAAGTTTATTTCTAAAGCCATATGATTATTTACGGGATATTTGCCGAGGTAAGATAAATATCCCGTAAATAACCCGTTCCGTTCCCGTTCCGTTTGGGAGTTCATTCCACAACCTTACCACGGTAAATATCTCGTAAATAATTATATAACTTTAGTGAACAACCGTAGATATAGTTTAAAACAAAGTTTATTTCTTTCAAAAATTTAAAACTGTTTTAAACGAATTGTATTTTTAGGGTTAGATGTAGTCTATGATTTAATAGACCCGGGTAAGTCTTAAAACTGCGACCAGAACCACCAGAGGATGGGCAGGAGCATCTGCTTAATGCACGGTGGAACGCTCTGCGATCTTCAAACCAAGGGGATTAGGTATGGCAACCCCCCAATTTAGGGGAGGCCTATGTTCAGCAGTGGACGTCTTCTGGCTGATGATGATGATGTGTTAATTTCGAGTATAAACTAGCTCGAAACCAAATTTTATGAGACTGAATACTACTCAAAAACTGCGAAGAAATAATACTCACAAAATGGATTGTGAAAATATTAAATCTATGAGGGCAGCTAAATGCGCGCGACTATCTCACTCGAATATTTTAAGATAAAACCCACTCGTCATTACAATCACTACCAGGCTTTCATGTTTCTACTGCTGGGATACAGGCCTTCTCTCAGAGAGAGAGAGAGAGAGAGGACGAGCCCTAATCCACCATGCTAGTCCAGTGGATGTTGGTGAATGTCATATGTCTTTGAACTTTTGAGGTTCTTTGGACATACTGGTTTCCTCACGATGTTTTCCTTCACCGTTGTTGAGCTATGGCAACGAAACTGCACATAATTTATTTAAATACAAAATAACTCATTGGTGCAGGTTTGAGGATCGAGCCGAGTGGCCGTTAGATTCCAAAGCGCTTATGTTACCGTCAGACCATCGCTCCATTTAGGTACAGATGTTTTAGACCTGCATGATTGCAGTAGTTCGTGTCTACGAGTACTACTTTGCCCTGTCAGTAGCGTTGCAAACTTCAGTCGGTTGTTTCCCAACAGTATTGCGTTTGCAAATTGACGCTTCGGCACAAAGTAGCAAACATTTCTAATACAACTAGGAAACTTGGCTTAGCGTTTGAAACGTGCTTCGACAGGCGATTAAGATGTCTGCGGGGCTTGTATTAATGGACCCATAATGCGGGGCTTAGTAAAATGTTCTTGCGTTGTATAAGGCTACCATGCTATACGAAAGTTCTTTGGCCATATGTCCAGAAACGTGAACTCGATAGAGAGGCTTGTGGTACAGGACCCAGTAAAAGGCAAGCGTAGCCCTGATCGGTCACCAACTCGCTGGACCGACTCCATCAAAAATGCCACGCAGTCTACCATGGTGCAGTGTGCTCGCAATGCAACCAGCCGCCAGAAATGGAGAAGCATTGCGAGACGAGCGGCAGCCCTGGGAAGGGATGACGACAGCAAGGAGCTTTATGTACCATCAACGCAATCACGACCACTCTGCCAAGAGTGCACGACTAAGAAGAAAACTTGCTATACTGCTATGGGACAACTACTCAAGACATAGGTTTTACAAAGGTTTATGTTCGGATACACGATACGATACTTGCTCAGTCTCTCTTACTTCCAACTCTTGATTATGCTGACGTCTGCTATCTAGATCTCACAGAAGACCAGCTGAATAAACTTGAGCGCCTTCAAAATTTTTGCATAAGGTTCATTTTTGGCTTGCGCAAATATGACCACGTCTCTGAATTCCGCACTAAACTCAAGTGGCTACCCATTCGTCGTCGCCGGGATGCTCACATACTCGCCCTTCTTTATAGTATTCTTTACAATCCTGCTTCACCTTGCTATCTTAAAGAACGTTTTAAGTTCCGCCATTCCCTTCTCACTAGGTTCCTGAGATCATCAGAAAACTGCACGCTTGACATTCCTCAACATAACACGACTTTTTATTCCTCATCATTCACGGTGAAAGCTGTCAAACTCTGGAATGACTTGCCGCTTGAAATCAAGCGTGCCCCCTCCCTCGACGTTTTCAAACTCCGCGTAAAAGCGCACTATCTCGCACTATAGCTGCTATCTAGACTCTAATTTCTGTGACAAATATAATGTATGTAAGTATCAACATGTGTATATCTTTGATAACAGTAGGTATGTTAAATATTTTTGATGTAGTTTATTAATTATGTAGGTAGGTATGTAGTATGTTATTTATATTATGTAGTCTATGTATATGTATGTATTAGTATGTAATATTTATTTGTAGTCTATTGATTGTTTGTTGTTATTTGCATAGGTATTTACTTTCTATTTTTTTATTTTTAGTTAAGGCCACACATTATTAAATATAATTCCTTTTCGTGCACGGTTGCCTGGAGGAGATCGCTTTAAGCGATAAGGCCGCCTGTTAAAAGCCTAGATAATATTTTTGTTGTAATTTTTATGTTATCCTTGTTTTGTGGTGTTTTAATAAAGAGTTTTTGTATTGTATTGTATTGTACGAAGCGGCTGATAAAATAATAAAGTAAATTACACGGGAAGCGAGTATAATTCAATAAATAGGATTCTTCAAATTCTCCACTTTTAGAGGTGGAATGTTTTCTTTAAATTTGAATGAAGACACACTCAAGATAGACTTATTCGAAAAAAAAGTTCACAATCGGCGATGATATCGGGTAAAATCTTAAAAAACTGGCCAAGTGCGAGTCGGGCTCGTACCGCCATAAAATACAAAAAAGTACTTAGTGCAAAAGACAACATCATGCCCAGGCGGCCCAGGCTTTTTATTAAAATTGATTTTGTTGTTTACTTGAGACCGATAACGAATTGAAATTCAAAACATTTATTGCAGTTTGTAGGTATATTATAGGTCTTACAGTGGAGAATTACTAAGAATTCTTATTTAGGTCCGAGTACAAACTTGCCGCGGTAAGTGGCTTGCACCATTAGTGGCTTACTATTCATAATTTATAATCTAAATCAAAATGCAACTACCATTAGGTATTACTATTACAAAAATATGTTATGTATAGTCATGTCAAGTTCAATAATACAATGTCACTTCCATTATTGAATACTAGCTGCGGCCCGCGGTTTCACCCACAGGTTAAAATCGTCGTTAAGTTTTCTGGAATTTTCCTATTTGCTGCGCACTATTCTTAATTATTCTTTCCGTAAAAACCTTCTACAAAGTATTAAAAAACTTTTAAAAAAAGATGAATGAAATCGGTTTAGTCGTTCTCAAGTTATGGCGTAACCAAGGTAAATAGGGATAAATTTTTATATCTATAGATTAGTCTAAGAGATTAGTATTCAAATATTTTTCCGTCATTCATAAAATGTGTGCATGAATCTTTAGTTAAATACCAAAAAGCCTATAAAGTACCTACTGATGAAGATAATTCCTCCAAGCAAAACTTACTATACAATCTAAGATTTTATGTACGACTAGCTGAATCCCGCGGTGCTAGCGATTTCCAGTTTTCCGCATTTTCTGGGGGTAAAAGTACCCTATGTCCGCTTTTATGATGTACACTATTATCCTGCCAAGGTTCGTTAAGATCTGCCTAGCCGTTTAAGCGTGAGTAATTCCCGTGTAATATAAATAAAATATTGTAATAACATTTTGCACAAAGAATTTTCTTCAATTTAGTTTTAATCAGTTAGATGTCAAAACAGATAGAAGGACTCTCAAATACACTGAGAGAGTAACTGTCTAATAATGCGTGTTTTAATTTGGACACGTTTTTATTAGCTTCACTTATAACAAAGTCGCACAACGAGCTATGGAGAGGGCTACGAGATCGAATCAGAAATGAGGAGATCCGTGGAAGAACTAAAGTTACCGACATAGCCCACCTGACTTAACCCTCACTTGGCCCGCACTTGCTCCAAGTTGTCGCAGCTTAGGACAGAGCGACATAGCTCAGCTGCCTTCAGAGGCAGTTTCCGATACGCTGCGACAAAGTGTTGGAATAATATTCCGCCGCCTATAAGGAACCTGCAAAGTATTTGTGGCTTCAGAAATAAACTAAAGAATTTTATTTTTATGCATCAAAAAGGCGAGGGAAGTCGAAAAAATGACACCAGTGCAATTTAGTATTAGGCTCCAACTCCATATATTTGTCTGTCTCTGATCGTGGGCCAGTATGTAATTCTTGGTTTTGTACGTAATTGTTTTTCTGTATGTTATTGTTGTTCTGTATAAAATTGTTGTTCTAGTGTTTATTATTCGAGTTGTATATATATTTTATTATATGTATTTGTATGCGCGCGCACGCACAGGTATTGCGCGTGACGTCACTTGCCGGGCCCAACATAATACCAGCGCTGGTTGTGTACAACCAGCAACATGCTGAGTTGGGGCCGGTTTTTGTGATAGTGTACGCACTCATATTTGAATAACTGTGTTTGTTCTTAAATTTCATTATCACAAAATAAACATTTCTGTTCTGTATTCTGATTAGCAAGTTGAAGTGGCAGTGGGCAGGGCACGCAGAACAAATGGCCGTTGGAACCGAAAGGTTCTGGAATGGAGACCACGGAACAGTAATCGCAGCGTAGACCGTCCACCCACAAGATGGACAGACAACCTAAAAGAGACCGCAGGGAAACGCTGAATGCAGGCCGCTTCCAACCGGCCCTTTTGGAGATCGATGTGGGAGGCCTATGTCCAACAGTGGACGTCCTATGGCTGAAATGATGATGTAAATAATTCTCACATTACCAAGGAATGCAATGGAACCCGAGTATGTAGGTAAACAGCAAATCAGCTGCGATCGCCGCTGGTCTAAAGAGAAAGGCGTGCACGGTCTAAATAACCATTTTGTAAGTTCCCTTACATAACGCGTTACTATTAGATCTTACCTCTCGAGATCACGGCGGCCATTGTTTGTTTGTTAGCATTTTGTAGACGGGTAATAATAGAGCGCTACTATGAAGTACAGGGGGAACCCGGGCAATAGGAAGACCACAAGAAAGATGGGCAGACGAAATAACAGCCACAGCAGAGAAAAACTGGACGGACAAAGCACAGAACAGACAAGACTGGGAAGCTCTGGAGGAGGCCTTCACCCGAAGAGGGGTCCTCAACTTTAATCAATAACTAAACTACTATTATATAAATTGAAATTTAACTATAAAAGTGAATTCTATTGTAATTTGATACTATGCAATAACAGCAATCAAATTTTATTGTAATAATACTAGCATCAAATATAATTTAATTTAATTTTTAATTGTAATACTATGCAATAATTGTAACTTAATCTTTAACACTATGCACTGATTATTATTTAATTTTCAAATTTCAATATTATAATAATTAATAATTATTAAGTACATTTAGGAAATCACCCTAATGCATGCAAGTGTGTTTATTTAGGTACAGATTGAGGAAATAAAAGGCTATTTAATTTTATTATTATGAAATTATTTACGGGATATTTACAGTGGTTAGGTTGTGGAATGAGCTCTCAATATTTCGGCGCAGTTACATGAACATGTTTTCCCGTGAACATGGTGCATTTAACTGCGCCGAAATATTGAGAGCTCATTCCACAACCTTACCATGGTAAATATCCCGTAAATAATCATATAACTTTAGCGAACAACCGTGATAGTTTAAAACAGTGTTTCTAAAGCTGGAGTCCTTAAATTCGGTTTTGGTATCTCCTGCTTATCGTAGGAGCCGATTAAAAGGAGATCTTTAAGCTCGTGGAACGTCAGAATTGAGGATCTCACCTTCTATTTCAGCGAGCCCAGTGTGGTCCGTGCCATAGTAAAGGGAAAGAGTGTAAATAATCCAAGCAGTTCCAGAGATCGTTGCATCAGAGGCAACGTGCTAGGTGCCGGAACGTTACTATGGAGACCCAGTGACTGCGGTCAGGCAGAAAGGTAGGTCAAGGGTTTCTTGGTAGATGCATGCCTTGTGACCCGGCTGTAGCTCGAATAATCTAATTCCCTCCTGCCCATTTTTCTATCGGAATGCCAGAGCGCAAAAAATTGACACCGCTTTATGGTTGATATTCCGATATCCCGTACGAAGCGCTTTGATTCCACTTTTATTATTCGAACTGCTAGTCTGTGGAATGCGCTACAATCTGGATGTCTTCAAATCACGAGTGATTCGGTTTCTTCTAGGCAAGCGTGCTCCATCGTAGACCACATCGTCGCTTTACATCAGGCAAGTTGGCGGTCAAACGCAAGCCTATTATTAAATATATTTAAAAAAAAAACCTGTTCCATAAAACGAATTTTAAGCTTTTACCACTATCCAATTAGAACTTTAACAAGAACTTTAACTTTTTATATTAGTAATAGTTGACAAGAAGACAAAGGGCACGGCTCCGAAACCCGTGGTGCTACACTACAAAAAAAACTATTCTATTCTCAAAGAATCCTTTTTTCCCAAGAAAATAATTTAATTTTCAAGATTAAAACTAAAGCAATTTTATTGATACATTTGTAAATGTAACCTTATAAATCAAGAAACGCAGAAAGAGGTTCAAATTCCGTAAAAAGTAACGGTGGCGTAACGCATGGTCATTAATTGTCTGTTTAACTTCCTAAACAAGTTTTAAAAAAATGTGAACGCGCTCTACTTTTACTGTGCATTATTATACAGACAATGGACAGTAAGTTATTTCTTTTACTCTAATGATAACAATGACTAATAACAAGGAAATGATTGTAAAGATCATTATTAAGTTTTTGGGTTGATTTTAATCTTCGAGTATACTTTCCTCTAGGTAACAATGTATATGTTTCATTCAGTCAAAGATTTTAATAATGAATGATGATTTTGACGTTTCCGTGGACTTAATGGACTCGAGATTATAACCATGATAAAAATAAGTAGTCTTGTTTGATGGAGTTAAAGTTAAAAAGAATAACAATATTGTTGTCTCAGACTTCAAAGCGTTGCGTGTTATCAAAAAAATCCTTTGTGGTTTGTTATTTCGTCGATTATTAGAGTTCTGTATAAATAAGGAAACTTCTTTCATTAGGCTGGAATTAGAGTAACGTTTTTTACGAAGGATTTAGAAACTGACAAGAAAATGTAGTTAAATGGCTAGAGAAATAGGGGCGTTTACCCGAATCGTTGTGCAGCTTCGATCCTGTCGGTCGTCAAATTTATGAGTTGTCTGTCAAAAATTATGATTATGTACAATCTTGGACGAACTTGATAGTTTGTCCTAGTGTACCTACGGTCAAAAGTTCAAGACATGAAACGTACCTAAACGGTCAAACATAGACATTGGTACTATCTGGATCGGTGGGATAGGTACCAATCTTCACAACAGATTTAAAAAATAAACCGGCCAAATGCGAGACGGGTTCACGCACTGAGGGTTCCGTACCACCACAAAATACAATAGTTATCAATTTAAAAAAACAACTTCAATATTAGTAATATATGGTGGTTCGCTTTGGTGAAAGATATGATAAGTTTGTAGGTCGTCCAAGTAACGAAATTACCAGTTACAACTTGGTAATGAACAGAAATTTGTCACCGACTCGCACTTGGCCATTATTTATTATTTGTTTGTTGTGTGTTAGAGTGTGTACTATAATCATGCCAAGATTGACGCTTGTAAGTAAGTATTACCATTTTTACATTAGAGCTAATACAAAAAAACCTTTAAAAAATATATTTTTGTTGTATGGTGAAACCCCCTTCCTGTTTAACTTTTTGACTTTGTCATAATTTTTTAGTTAATTCGCTGTTACATTACATATTATGTAAACATTTCAACTGGCTGTCTACTACAGTTCGAAAGTAGCTAGGACAGACAGACCGACGGACGGACAGACAGACATCGTAGGCTTAGTAATAGGGTCCCGTTCTTACCCTTTGGGTACGGAACCCAAAAAATTCGATGTGGGGAAAACAGCAAAACTAACCTGAACTAGGGAATCCATGGTGAGACGCTCGATGTCGACATGGTAGAAGCTGATGGGTGGCACGTGACGGCGCCGCGGACGGATGTCGTCGTAGTACGCCACTACGTCGTTGATGGACACCACGGGGCAGTCGTCCGCCGAGCTGCACCCGCTGCTCACGCCGTCCACTCCACTATCAGAGTCCCCCTCCCCCCCGAACCCCTCCTTACTGTCCCTCCTCTCCCCGTAGCTCTGCTCTGACACCTCCGACCCCTCCTGGTACCCGGACTCGTTCATCTCGTCCGGAGTTACGATTTCGGGTATCTTCGTGAAGTCGAAGTCCTCGTCAGCGGTCGTGTCAAGCATCATGTCCGCCATTGTGGGTTTTAATGTGTTTCACTGTGTTGTGTTCACTACATGCTGTCACTGAGTTGTGCTCACTGGTAGCGCCCTGTGGACAAACGGGGATGCTTAGTTTGGCTGTTATTACCAGTTATTACATATTTTTTATCAAAAACTATAGGGGCTCGTCTATTTTTTTTCCCCACTGGGCATGCTAAAGCCATTAAGGCCTTGTCTTACGTATTTTACAGACATGTGTGTCCTAAAGTAATGGACAGTTTACTAAAGGCTTCTATGGAGTTTTGGATACCACAAAGAAGTTCAGGTTTCATTACATCACCTGCCCACACTCGAGCACATTCACGAACGTCCAATAGTAAACACTCGAAAAATACAAAAGTTAGGAAATACAATTAGGGTGACATGTTTTTTCACGTTGGCGCCAAAACGCAGGTTTTAAAAAAAACTACTATTTTCAATTGTGTCTTCTGTGCTTTTATGACTGACAAATAAGTAAAATAACTATGAACATTATCACACACTTGAACAGTGGGTGATCTGATAAAATGATGTAAATGAGTAAGCCGAAGTATCTAGATTTATGTTATTTAGGCTGATCCGTAAGTCCTGTCTTGGCTGTCCGTTATTTTCTTTCTTCTTTCTAAAAAAGCTTTAGTTCTCATTAAAATAAATAAATGGCAGTCATCCAACTCAAAAACAAATAATGCATTACATTCTAAATGACACGAATCTGTATAATTGTCATCATCATTTCAGCCGTAGGACGGCCACTACTGGACATAGGCTTCCCCCATCGATCTCCAAAAGGGCCGGTTGGAAGCTGTCTGCATCCAGCGTTTCCCTGCGGTCTCTCTTAGGTCGTCTGTCCATCTTGTGGGTGGACGTCCTAGGCTGCGCTTACCGGTCCGTGGTCTCAAATAATCACTATTTAAAAAAAACACTAAACCACTAACCACCAAAAAATTATAAATGATTAAAGCATAAAAAAGCCAGTTATGAAGCATAAGCCAAACTGTACAAACACACCCACCAAAATAAACACAGCGACTCCCATTTCAGTGTAACTGTATAAACCAAATCACTTTTGATTTCCATAGCAGCGACCGCGACCAAAACAAACTTTCGTTCTCGATGGAGTCTGACTTGCGATATCCTGACCTCAAACAAAGGTAAAAGCTCTGCAAGTTAGAAAAGTAGGTTCGGATGACTATGTCTAGTTGTGTTACAGACTGTTACAGACTCTAATTTATTACAAGCTTTATTTAACTTGCAATGTTTATTTATCTATACTAATATTATAAAGAGGAAAGATTTGATCGTTTGTTTGTTTGTTTGTTTGCATTGAATAGGCTCCGAAACTACCAAACCGATTTGAAAAATTCTTTCACTGTTGGGAACCTGCACTATCCCCGGGTGATATAGGCTATATATATATATATATGTATAATATTTTCATAAAAATTAGGGATCCTTACTAAAACTCCAATAATACCCGTGCGAAGGGACCGCTAGTGTATGTATATGTAACTAAGTTTGTTCGGGTGGAATCTTGCAACTCAATTTTGATGCAGATATCTTTAACCGATTGAGCTGATGTATGGCACACTTTCGGTGTCATAAGTTCGGTGACAATGCAATGTTATGGTACCACCGACCATCGATGCGGTAATACTACAGCTTTGAAAAAGACGACAAGCTAGGACGGTAAAGGTTTATATGAGATTACATTCCGAGGCTGCGGCTGCAATGCTGCGTAGCTCGGAATGTATTCTCATATAAACCTATAGAGAATGTATACCTTCGACCAAATTTTATTTTGGTCGAAATTGGGGACCAGTACGACTAGATATAATATTATGTATATTGTCCGGCGGAGGGTATTGTTACGCCATAACACAGGTTAATTCCTAGCTTGGGTAACAAGGCTCCTCATCATGGATTATTTATTTAAGGAACAAACTATTGTAAAAAATTTATGATCGACAACGTTTGTAAACACCAAATATATATTGTCATTTTTTTCAGTAGTGCTGCGGCAGCACT
Organism: Agriopis aurantiaria; assembly: GCA_914767915.1. Taxonomy (NCBI): domain Eukaryota; kingdom Metazoa; phylum Arthropoda; class Insecta; order Lepidoptera; family Geometridae; genus Agriopis; species Agriopis aurantiaria. The sequence continues at coordinate 3,107,887 of OU611991.1, read as the reverse complement.
GTTGCGTTAGCACTGCTGCATGCTGCCGAGTGCAGAATCATACCTCAAGGCTGCGTATCCATCAGAGGTTTGCAAGGATGATTAGCAGTGCGCGAGGAAAAAATCGACCAATGCTTCATTCAGTCTCCCTAGTCTCTTATTGATTAATTTTCCTCTCGCACATCTCTGGTGGTTACGTAGCCTAATATATCGACCAAAATAAAATGAATGGACGGTCCCAGAAGGAGCGCATTTTTTAAGATTACAAAATGAGCGCCGGCTCTCACTTCGTTTCAGTCGGTTTCTAGCCGTAGGAAGTGCAACACAAGAATATTATAACATGATAACGAAACATCTGACAAAATTATGCCTTCTTGTGCTTTCCCGAAGTGTAAATACACAACAAAAAACCGCTAACAATGTTTTATAACAAATTTACTGTACATGGTTATAATTAGGTGTTGAAGTATATGTCCGACGGTTTGACTCGTTTTTACTAAGCCAGTTCAATGGTTATGAGCCGTCCATTCATTTTATTTTGGTCGAAGACTACAACATGTAAGTAAAAACCAAGGACGTTATATACCCCCTTTAGGGTATATAACGTCCTTGGTAAAAACTAAGCATACAAAAACGTTCCATAATAAATCAATATCTAATTTTAAATAGAGAGTTAAAAACCATCGTCAACGCATCATCGCTTAACATCAGGCGAACTGGCGGTCAAAGGCTACCCAAATATATAAAAAAAAATACAACAAAGCCGTCAAATAATATCGCGCAAAAGCCATAACTTTATATTTCCAGGTTCGTTTTCAATCAGTCGAGGGTTTGAACAAACTTTTTCAATAAACATGAACATGCTGTTTATTCTACCTCGACCGGAAATTTGAACAAGTTATTGGGATTGTTCCGTTTGTCGATTGATACACGTGGAAATTCAGTACGTTGTTTTTTGTTGTACGTAAAAATATTGTTTTTGCGAATGAAATTTCGAATTCGGAAAATGTTTTACGACTTAGTAGGATTTGATTATCACAGAATCATAGACTTACGTATGCTGGCCTCGGCTACGCATCGGACTATATGTTCACGTTTGTCTATAAATGCTTCTTAGACGCTATAGGTGGGAACTTGTAATTGGCCCAGTCACCAGGCGAGTTGGTGGTCAAACGCGGCCAATTTTTTTTTTTTACTTATTCTACAAATTCCTAATGCTTAGTTTTCCTAAAAATTCAAAAAATAAATGTGCCACGAAAGACCATACGAATTCAGGAGATATCGAGTAACATTTTTTTTTATATTTTTTTTTTTATTAAAAGAGTTGTGTCTCTTTTGATTTTCTACCATGCCACTCCCATAAGTTTGAACAGATAATTTAGAAATGCATATGGATAGAAAAAACAAATACCAAAACTCACGATAAAAGCACTACGTTGTAGATACTCGCACATATGTCTTGCAATTTCAAATACAATACAATTTCCGAGCCAGTACTACCTAATGGATAAACAGATAGAACGTTCTTTTCCGCTCTTATCTCCTCCACACATTCCACCCCATTCATAAAACTACGCCGCGTTATTCGACCCCCAAAGCTTGGTTCAACAAGTGGGAACCCTAGTGACCTAGTTAGGGGTGTCAAGGGCGCCCCGTGCCGCACGGATGGCGTCCCAGTACGCAACAAGTGGGAGAGATATCGCCCCGTAGTCAGCCCTGGGTTCCCCTCGCAATTATCGCGATTATCCTTGGACGTTTTATGGCGAAGACCGGAGTTATTTTGTTTACCAACATTTTGAGGTAATGGATAATGAAAAAATTTATTGTTTCGAGAAGGAAAATGCCTGTCTTTGAAATTTCTTCAACAGTGTAGCAAAGTAATTATATTTTCACGGATTTTGGGTAGCAAAGTAATTGTATTTTTACAAATTATGTAGTACCGTAAAATATAACAGTATTTTTTTCAAATCTGTATTTGTCTCTCTGAATTAAACTACTCATTTTGGAATAGCTAGTGATACTAGGATTCTTAGGAATAAATTAAAAGCATTTCTAAACAAACTTTATAGTAATTGTACCTATACATTATACTCATCAAGACTATTCCAAAGAACCCAAACACGATGGAGTTATCTTGTTGCGTTCATTAGAGAGTACCTTCCGACTCCATCGTTAGAAAAGCTCTATGGTACCATATTAATGCATTGTCATCCAAGTTACATAGGTGTACCAAATTTCAACTAAATTGAACGCTAGGAAGTGGGTCAAATTAGGCTTGCAAGATTTGTACTTCACATACAAACAAATATTTAATAATAAATAAATAATAATAATAATAAAACGCAGGGGCGGCTTTATGGCGAGCCGTCGGTGAGTGGCGACACCGCGTACCCCGATTCCATGGGTCTAAAACCCCAGAGACCCTGACCCCTGGCTTGCCTTAACCGGCCATCTGGGGATGGAAACCGCAAGAGCTAAGAACCTAAGCTCCAGGGTGGAAGTGTTAAAGGGCATAACGCCGCGAGTAGCTCTTAGTGAAAGTGCAGCACACCTCTCTACACCCTAAGCCACCCACGCCAATGTTGTCCCTCCGGTGCCAATATGCGGCAGCCATTATGGGGGGCCCATTTAGTGAGTGGCAAGTCATCACCTGCCTAAGTATTTTGAAGTGAGGCATAATTGGCAGGTGTCGTACCTCATACCATAGATCTGTTATCCCATCCACAAGTTGTTCACCTCAATAGCCTAGACGTTTTATATCCTATACTGTACTATAGTTTTATAATCCATTTTATACACATTCAATAATATTGTATTTTATAAAGTTATATGATTATTTACGGGATATTTACCGTGGTAAGGTTGTGGAAAAAAAACAACCGACAACCGTAAATAATCATATAACTTTAGTGAACAACCGTGATAGTTTAAAACAGTGATTGTATTTTATATTCAACGGGGCCTCTTGGTGTTGGCTTCAGCCCCACCAATGCCTACCAAATGTCCGGGCTAGACCCGTGTTTATATTGAAATAAAGTGTTATAATAATTACATACTTATTACATACAAACATCTTGTAAAAATTACGCCTAAGTTTTTACAGACCTTTAAATGCCTTTATACAACCAAAACTTTTTTACATACCTAACATACTAAAACATTATGATTATACCTACTCTTTAAGTTTTCAAAACTTATTTTCGGCTCAGTAGCATATTATAAAAACGATGGAAGTGATTTTTTAACACTTCCACTTAAATATATTGAGTTTTAATAAATATTGTTTTACTATTGGATTCCGAGTATGCAAGGCCAGATAAAGCAAAAGAGTACGATTAAAGTTGGGCTTCCTTGAAGAACCTCCGCAACAAGTCTCCAATATAACACGTAAAAAAATAGGGGAAATAGGGGAGGAAGCGTTCTCCGTTATTTTCAAAAGCTCCGCTGGCTTGGGTTTGTAGGAAAGGCAAATGCACAATACACCCCAAGCGGGACGTCAGTGCAAATGCAATTACTTTGAATTAGATCTAAACTTACATTTTAGAACAAGTTGCTTTGTTGCCAAGAAGGGTGTCAAGTGATTCAAACGAGCGCGTCTTAAGTTCCCTACACTCGTAACCATAAAGATAAAGCAATAAAGCTTGAAGTATACTTAGGTAAGTATAGGGTAATATGTACGTTAACCGGAAGGGTAACGTTTGAACTTTTCTTTCTGAACTAGAACGACCGCGAACGACCGATGATTAGTCGGCGGCGGTCAGCGAGAGTAAGCATAAAGAGGACGGGAGAAAAAAATATGTATGCCTTAGAATAACTACACAAAAAAACCAAGTACATTCGCAAAATTTAAGCCATTCAAATGGTGTCATATATGGCTCCAAAAAAATATATAAAAAAATTACTATGACAATTTGCGCGGTGAAATCGTACCACAACAAATCAGAAAAGCAGCATAAGAGTTATGGTGTGACATTCCACAGGTAATCCATTAATTTTCTTGCTTAAATCGTTTAAAATACCAATCGAAACGTAAGCTACAAAGCGAATTTGTAGCTTACGTTTTGAGAAGGCGTTGCTTGGAAACCTACCTTCTCTGAGTAGGTATTCTAAGATGTATGCGTTAAAACGAGAAGGGATTTTGCGCAGACTGAAAGTCCAGGGTGACTCGAAAATTTATGAATAACGTTTACCATGTCTAACATCCGATTTTTTCAAAGAGGGTTCTTCAAATAACGGTCTTATTGAATACCATGTTTGATAAAGACTTGTTTTAAATCAGCATAAGTTTAATCAGACCAATAATTTATGGGTCAGAAAAACGGCTACAATCACTTGTGTTTCTAGCTTGGGTATCAAGAAACCCCGCCCTGTTGCGAAATCGTTATCAAGTTCCGATAGCGAGCCTAAGCCTGCTTAGGTAGCCTAGATAACTGTACTTGCGAAGGTAGTTTAGATAGCCTAGATATTAGGCAGAACGTGACCGGTCTGGTACTTACCTAGTTCAATGTACAACATAAGAACGAACAAAATCATTTTTGAACCAAAAAATTATGTGAATCTAAATAATCACGGAGAATGTCATAGGATGCATAAATATGCCTTTGATCATAATTATAACTTAATATTAATATTAACTTTGATCTCATCATAGATCAGTGGAAGTCGCACACTGTACGATTCACACGATCTTTCTTGCCTCACACCTGCAAAATGTGGAATGAGTTACCTAGCGGGGTGTTTCCGAGAAACTACAACATGGGGTTCTTCAAAAGGCGTGTTAATAGAGTCCTTAAGGGTCGGCAACGCATTTGTGATGCCTCTGGTGTTACAAGTATCCATAGGCGATGGTATGCGGTGATATGGCTGCTTACCATCAGGCGGCCCGTCTGCTTGTTTGCCACCTATGGCATAAAAAATTGTTTGGATTTGCCTTAGACTTACTATCATTATTTTTAAAAAATTAATAATAGCTTTGCGTTTGTTGATTATGGAGCATCAAAAAAAGTCAGCCAAATACTGAAGGGGTCGAGGTAATCACGTATTGCATACACTGACATATTCTTACTAGTTCTACAAACGCACACTTCAATATTGAGCGGCACACAACTGCAAACGATATGCTCAAAATTTCATTAAATGGACGAATAACGGGGGTGTAAGTGCTAAGGGGGAAACTGTAGGTAATATAACGATAATAACACTTTAATTTAATTTTTTTGAGGATGCAGCTATTCTTATTTATCATGTACGAACCTAGTTAATAGTTCGTCTATGATACTACTAAGCGTAAACGTGCGTGCTATGCGTGATAAGTCCCAATAAACATTTAAAACATACATACTACTGTACTATGTCTTCTGTGTAGTGATACTACTAATCAATTAAAATAAATAACCGGCCAAGAGCTTGTCGATATGGTAGGGTTCCGTAGTCAAAGCCATATAATTGCGGTCACATTCATTTCTTCTCTTCTCGATCTCTATCTCTTTTCTACATAGTAAATATTAAAGTCGCTCCGCGTCTCTCTGTCTTTCTGTATAACCGCTAACTCCTCCTAAACCACGCAACGGATTTTGATGCGGTTTTCACCATCAGTTAGATAATCTTTCACGGAGTGTTTATATATATAATAAAACTTACACCCGTGCTAAGCCGGGGCGGGTCGCTAGTAATCTATGAATTGGCTTATATTATAAAGGAAATGTATAATAATATTATGTTTTTTGGCAACACGTATCCGATAGCCTATTGTCTTATTATTTAGCGCTGGTTTTGCAAATACTGCAAATTGTTCCTAACCAAAAAAATTGTGTGTAAAACAGTGACCTAGTTGTGTGCGGCGGATAGTGACGCGGTAACACGAGGGGTTGTGTTTGTGACAGGCTGACAAGCAGACAGGTCCCTGGCTGTCTTCACCCTGCAGATGTTGCAGCATGGATATTTCTTGACAACTTCTTGCCTCCTGTTATTAATCTTTTATCTAATAGGCATGATGACTAATATTTTTTATTACCTCGTAAATACACTGATCATAAATAGAGCACATCCTCTCCATAGCTCGTTGTGTGACTTTGAGCTTGCTTATGAGCAAGTGAGAGAGCCAGTATGCCGTATGCAGTGTGTGTTTCAGTGCCGTATGTTATCTCTGGGAACACACACTGTTCGAAGACTTTCGTCTTAAGGCACTGAGGTATTTTGGACGAGAAGACGTTGCAAAGTTTACCGAACGCTGCCCAGCCGAGCTGGATTCGCCGATTGACCTCTTTCTTGAAGTTGGACCTGCCTAGTTCGACTGTTTGTCCTAGGTAGACGTACGCGTAAACAACTTCAAGAACTGAGTTCCCTACTGATACTAGGGTGGGCACAACACCCCCAGCCCAGCGATGTATGGAATAAAAAGAAAAAAAAACGAAAACTATTAAAACTTGTATAGTAAGTGCCACGAATGATGAGACTTGACGAGTGTCTGTGGTGGGGACCCTGTACAGGTACTCTGGTCTCTGGTGAGTCTCATCTCTAGTGACACCTGCTGTACTAAGGGTACGTGCTCAGACAGCGGGGCACCTCCGAGGCGACACACGTAGCCATTCGCCACCCATCACGCTTCCACTGCCATATTTAATCAGCAGTCATTTTATAAACACAGTAATCGCTGTCATGGTCAACCATTACACGACCGATAACGTCGCCGTAATTAAATTAAGGAAAATTCTTAGCTTGTGATTAAAAAGTAATAATCGCACTGACGGGTCGTGAGTCAATACATTTAATGTTGTGATTCGATGCAGCACAAGGTCAGCTATCATCATCATCAGCTTCCACTGCTGAACTAGGCCTCTCCTTTAGAACGCCCCACTGAACGACAGCCTTCCATCTGCATCCAATAGATGCACGCGACGCTCACGATGTCGTCGCTCCGTTTAGTGGAAGGCCTACCTACCCTGCGTCTTCCGGATTGTGATCTCCACTCAAGAGCCTTTCTTCCCGATTCTACAAGTGATGTGGCCTTCCTATTGCCACTTGCAAATCTTAAGCAGGCAGCTAAATTAGTTATGTATAGCAGCTGATTCTTTGAGCGGTAAAATCCGGAACGAGGATATTCCCCAAAGAACCGACCGACCGAGAGTCACCGACAAGATCAGTCTACAATAGTTATTATGCATGCTACCTATGTACTTATACAGGGTTTGGCACCAACATGAAAAAAAACATGTCGTCTCGTTGTAATATTTTCCTATACTAGTGTATTTTCGGGCGTTAATGCGTAATAATGGTGGATTATTGTTTATTAAGAGTTCGTGGACGTGCTCGAGTGTAGGTAAATGATATAACGTGGTGAAACTTGTATTTTCGTGTTATATCTAAAGGTCAATAGAAGCCTTTTGTAAAGTCTCCACCACTATACTAGGACATGATTTTGGCTTGACCGTGTTTTCTTTGTTCGACTCTAACTGACTTGTTTGACAACATTTAATCAAACTTGATAACCATTTAATACTTGGCACTTGACACTGGCAAATTCACAAGAGTGCGACGCCAAAATCCTGACACAGGAAACAAAAAAATAGAGGTTCTGACGTTTATGTTGTTAGATTAAAATTTTACTTCAACGTTGTGTATATCTGTGTTCAACACAGATCTCTGTGTTGTTCAACTGTATGAAAACCAAGGAATTTGTATACCCTATGATGAAAACCGATCAAAACAGGCGGTATGGCCTTAAAGGCTTTAGCCTGCCCGATGGGCGAATATTGTTTTTTTTTTAAACAGATTTAAGAAACCCAGGGACGTTTTAACTGTTCCATTTAGGTTACACCTATAATACCTCCTCCTTCGGTTTTTCCTCCAAAATATAACCTCGATTGCTTCAAGCGAAGAGTGAATAGAGTCCTCAAAGGTAGGCAACGCACCGCCAATGCCCCGGGTATTGTAGGTGTCCATAGGCGACGGTGACCACTTACCATCAGGTGGCCCGTCGCTTGTTTGTCGACATCTATATAAAAAATTTTTTTTTTTTTTTTTTTGATGAAACCCAGTTCCCAGTATAGCTAAACCTAGCATTCCAGTGTATATAAACAAACGAGTGCGTCCGAAGATTGAGCCAAGTCAATTGAGAGTACTTGAAAGTCTTCGCGGCCGTATTGGAAAAATGCAACACACACGCTAGAAATAGTACGGTGCCTACAAGAAGTACAATCATAATCTATACTAATATTATAAAGAGGAAAGATTTGATTGTTTGTTTGTTTGCATTGAATAGGCTCCGAAACTACTGCCTCCTAACCGAGTTCCAGTGCGATACGAACACCTGCTGCATCATAGTGTCGCATTAAGCCGATTAAAATAATATGATCAGTATAAACGTGTCGGATTGTGAATCCTTCTCGGATATAAATATATTTTGTTTCGTGGGATTTATAAGGAGATTATCATGGTCGTGAAGGTCTCTAGAACAAAGTGGTATTTGTTTTTAGTTTCAAATGATTGCTTTCATTGTCACGCAGGATATTGATAGAATAATAAAACTATACTATCGAGTACAATGTATGGATAACATTGTTTCTACATATGAGGTCATTAGGTTGATCTTTGCTCAAACTCTTTGGTGAGATACATCTATACTAATATTATAAAGAGGAAAGACTTGATTGTTTGCATTGAATATGCTCCGAAACTACTGAACCGATTTGAGAAATTCTTTCACTGTTGGGAAGCTACACTATCCCCGGATAACATAGGCTATATTATATTTTCAAAAAAAATAGGGATCCTTATAACTCCAATAATGTAACCCAAGGTATAAAAAAAAAAGGTTTAAAATTTTGACTTTGCGTGTTTGACAGTTCTAAGACAGGACAACGTCTGTCAGGTCAGCTAGTTGTTAATTAAACTTGAAATGGCTAGTCAAATCTAAAGCATGGCTTCGCATCTTCGGTTTTTCCTCCTAAGTATAATTTGGACTGCTTCAAACGAAAGGTGAATAGAATCAACGCGCTGGCAGTGCCCTGGGTATTGTAAGCAGCGGTGACCACTTACCAAAAAGTAGCCGGTAGCATGTTTGCCACTTATTCTTTTAAAAAAAGACATTACTTTTTCGTCAGATCTAACGTAGAGGTCGTCCCACAAGAGAAATCCCGTGACAATAATTTTTCAAGGGTGTACTAAGCCAAAAGGGGTCCATCGTACCCATAGTTACGCGGAAAGGGTGTATTGAGCCAAAAGAGGTCTATAGTAGGTACCTATGAACAGCTTTTCCTATGGGACCAAACCTAAAATTGCGAAAAAAAATATCAGCTGTTCCATATAATATATTGCCGAGTATGAAAGGCCGTTTTCTATGGAACATGTGGTACTTTTTCGCGATTTCATAGTTGTTTCCATATGTAGTAAAAGTTGTTTATAATTATGGGTACTATGGACCCCTTTCAACTTAGTATTTAGTAGGTACACCCTTTAGGATGTATATGACTTTTTTGTATAAAAAAATTGATATCTCCATTGTCTTGACGTGGTCTACTATCTGCTGCCTTTTCTTCTTAAAATCGTGTATAGTAGCACGCCCAACACCATATTCTTTTGCCAATTTACACATGTTTTGTCCGCTATCTAACTTTTTTTAAATTTCCATTTTATTATTTAAATCTAGTGTTTTGTGTTTGCGTTTATTTGACATTTTTAACTGTAAACTTGTACTTACATCAACACAGAAAATTATATTGACATCGTACTAATAATAATTGTATAATGGGTTACACGCAAAAGGTGCCGTACTTAAACTTTTTGGTTACATTCGTGGAAAAAAGTGTGTGAAACACGGAGTCATTTGAACACGAACGATAATTGTAGCAATAGAATACCTCCTTTGTTTGTCTGATCTGAGGTAGAGCATGATGCTGTTTATATGAATATTCATCATCATCATTTCAGCCGTAGGACGTCCACTGCTGGACATTGGCCTCCCCCATCGATCTCCAAAAGGGCCGGTTCAAAGCAGCGTCCTGCGTTACCCTATGGTCTCTTTTAGGTCGTCTTTCCATCTTGTGGGTGGATGTCCTACGCTGCGCTTACCGGTCCGTGGTCTCCATTCAAGAACCTTTCGGCCCCATCGGCCATCTTTTCTGCGTGCTATGTGGCCTGCTCACTGCCACTTCAACATGCTAATCCGGTGGGGTATGTCGGTAACTTTCGGTTCTAACTCCTCATTTCGGATTGGATCTCGTAGAGAAACCCCAAGCATAGCCCCCTCCATAGCTCGTTGTGCGACTTTGAGCTTGCTTATAAGACCCATGGTGAGAGACCACGTTTCAATGCCGTATGGCACTGGCAACACACACTGGTTGAAGACTTTCGTCTTAAGGCACTGAGGTATTTTGGACGAGAAGACGTTGCGTAGTTTACCGAACGCTGCCCAGTCGAGTTGTATTCGCCGATTGACCTCATTCTTGAAGTTGGACCATCATATTAATCACATTAATATTATTTATAGCATAATATTATACGTATTATTTCCTTCGCACAATATTTTTTCCTGATAAATTATGATAGATCGCTTGCTTTGTAGTAGTCTGTGTTTATATATTAATAAAATTTCAGTGTTTGTAAAAAAGGATCCATTCAAAGGTTATCAGATTTTATTAGAACAGATAATATTTTCAAATAAAACCAGGACGTGTGGCAATAAATCAAGCACACTACACGGCAAGGAAAGCTAGCTCCATAAATGGCAACGCACTAACATGCCTAAACAAAACCATTATCAAATACAAAACGAACCCTAAACTGTGTTATCATAAAGAATATTTTAGATCGACACACATAATTCGAGCATACTGTGTCGGCGTGAACACCGGTCAGCCTTGGTACACTCACTTTTGTATATAACCATGTATTTATTGTGAATGCCGATTTATAGAACAGCTTTATTAATTCACCTCTCGTACACCTTATTATGATCAGCAAAAAGCTTAATATTGTATTTAGAGCCGCCAATAAGGTAAGTATCCAGAACATTATAAATTGACATTTGAAAATTGTATTAGGTAATAATTTTGTTCCATTCTTTTGTTTTTAGATAAAGCGTCTGTCAGTTTATAGAGTAGGTAATATTCATTAAGTGATCGGAGGCATTAATCCATACTAACGTTGGAATAAATACAGGGCCCTGATTCACTAACTAAAACGCGCACGTAACGCGTCGCATTAAGTTAACTTCAAAAAATTTGGACTCTATGCACTACGGAATAATGACCAACTTATAGAGGTTAACTTAACGCGGTGCGTTACGTGCGTGTTTGTAGTTACAGAATCAGGGCCCAGGTGTTACACGGAGCGAAACCGATGTTATTTAATACCATTGTTTCCCGCCAGTATTTATCTGTCACGCTTTGTGTAAATACGGTTATTGTGATTTTAAATAAAAAGTACGGGTCAGAACAATGTATCTGGTTTACCTAGTTTCCACTACATCATTTTTATTTTTATAATTACATAAATAGGCTCCCCGTCAACAGTTATCTCTTACCCTCTTACGCACATTTTACAAGCCTACCTTGTTCACATCATCAGCCAGAAAACAACCACTGCTGATTAGGCAATACGACAAAAAAAATCACACCACCGGCTCTACAATGTCCAATTTACATATCATGCAACCTCAACGTAAAGTAAAGCATTATCTCTTAAGGGATATAAAGTTTTATGAAACTCCCTAGGTAATTAAAGTGATTTGAATTTGGAACGTCAAATTCGAGTGGAAAACTCTATGTAAAAAAATGCCCATATGGCATTGTAAAGAGGTTTGTTCGAAATTCGAACTGGCCACCGTAAGCAGAACTCAAAAAAATATAAAAAGGTGCGTTTACAAAGAATGTGAAGAGTAGAGTATGGTCCTCTGGAATAAAGCCTGTCTTCGTCTTGGGCAGCTTGAACCCCTCGCTTCACTCAGGACTATATAACCCCTAGAGTCCCTCGTTACGCTCAGGTTTCAATATGCCGCCCGCGACGTAAGACACTGCTTTATTCCCTTAGTGCATAATTTACTATTATTACCCCAAAAAAATAGCTGATCATAAATAGAGCCCATCAACGAAATCAAAATTTTAATTAGTTCACAAATAAAGTTATAAATATTTTAATTTCATGCTAGACAGAGAGCTCACTATACTGAGCTATGACGTCACGTCTCAAGCGCGCCATACAAATGCTATACTAACACACACTTTGCGAGAAAGGGACAGAGGATCCCGGATTCTCTATCCCCACCTAAAACTTTAAACGTTCATATCTCAAAGATTTATCAGCCAATTTAATTGTTTTTCAGTATGTGTAATGTATTTAGTTATATTCATCGGTCATCTTGTTATTTGTAATAAATTAAACATTAAGACACATGCCTATTTTAATTACATTTCAAATGTTTTAAAGCCATTTTCATGGTGATAATTTTAATTATATCGAAAGAGATCCAAAGTAGTACATTAATATTAAGAGGTTTTTAAGTATGTATATAGTAATAAAACATATTTACAAAAAAAAACATGACTTCACGGGAAAATTCATCCCCTAATTTTCTGAACCTGGACGGGAGTATAAACAAAATTATGGGACCGATATAACAACCTATTACATAACAAGTATAATTTTTTTTCAAATGGCTGAAAATATTTTCTTGAATCATAGCTAAGAACACTAAATCACAAGTCACATTTCAAACAAAAAAAACCGGTCAAGTGTGAGTAGGACTCGCACCCTGAGGGTTCCGTAGAAACTTAATAAATATGTATTTAGATCCATCCCGGGAATCGAGGCTTGAAGAAAAGGGTTACAAAGATTGAAATTTTGAACGACAAACTTAACTTTGTAGTTGGCAAACAGGTAATCCCATAGATACCAACTACAAAATGTAAGTTTGTAATAGCAAAAACCATTATTTTTATATGATGTAATATCACATTAAAAACTTTGGGATTTTTTCCTTTATATATGTTATAAGGCATTGCTTCTTGCTAAATTTCATGATTCTAGGTCAACGGGAAGTACCCAATAGGTTTTGATTCTTTTGGGAAATCGCAAAATATGCGAAAATATGCGACATAAACGGTCATATCTTTTGTTCGCGTTGACTTAGAAGTTTGATGTTTATCACAGGTAATAGAAACTGTAGACCCAAGTATTTGATATAAATTTAAATTGACACCACTACTCGTTCTTGAGAAAAATGGTCATCACAGACGGACAGACGGACAACAAAGTGATCCTATAAGGGTTCCGTTTTTTCCTTTTGAGGTACGGAGCCCTAAAAAACTAAATCAATATCGGTTTAGCCGTTCGGGAGCTACGAAGCTACAGACATACATACAAATACACACATTTAACTTATAACACCACTATTTTTGCGTCGGGGGTAAAAAATTGGGTCGAATTGAGGATTCCGTTTATATAAAAGTCGGTTAAAAATACACGTGTACATTTATTTCTATGACCTCGATAATTATATGACTTGTATAATGTATACATTGCAATCTCTACAAAACAAGAGTCATCAAATCGATGCAATATTTCGAAATAATGCTTACACGATTATCTGTATGCACGCACAATAAATGGGACATTTTAGTCCACGTGTGTAAAGTGAACTTTTTAGAGCGACAGCATATTTAGCTACCTAAAATGAAAAGAAACAAAATATCTGCTATTTTACAAATAATTAGCAATACAAAATAAAAAAACTATGAAACCATTCAAAAAAGGAATCATCAAAATCGGATCACGTAGTACAAAGTTATGCTTGGCGGGTAAATATTCAGTGGTGAACAATCAACTATTTCATATTTTCCTACACATATATGAGATAACATTCCGAGCTAAGCAGCAATGCAGTGGCAGCAATGCAGCCGCAGCCTGGGAATGTAATCTCATATAAACCTATAGATAATGTATGGGGACCAGGGGCCTTACGCCCAACTCCTTACGCGATTTCAAACTAACGTTAAACCCGCTCAGTTTTAACGTTAGTTTGAAATCGCTCAGTCAGTCCGGAAAATCACGCGAACGTGAACCTTAACGTGCCCAGATACGGTTTGCGGTCGCGCAACATTTTTTCATAACCTAAACTGGATTGCTTTAAACAACTAGGCGTAAGGCCCCAGTAGTGCTGTGGTAGGACTGTAGCGGCAGCAATGCTGCGTGCAGCGGAGTTCGGAATCATAACTTTAAGGTTCGATTTTTCAATTTAAATGGGACTATACAATTATCAACAACCCTGTATAATATAAATGTCCTTACATAATAATTTTAGTTTATTAATTATGTTCTATCATTAAACAATGTTAAACAATGACATAGCCCACCGGATTAGCAAGTTGAAGTGGCAGTGGGCAGGACACATATCACGCAGAACAGATGGCCGATGAGGCTGGAAGGTTCTGGAATGGAGATCACGGACCGGTAAGCGCAACGTAGGACGCCCATCCACAAGATGGACAGCATTATCTAAAGCAGATGGACCTAAAAGACCTAAAAGAGACCGCAGGGAAACGCTGGATGCAGGCCGCTTCCAACCGGCCCGTTTGGAGATCGATGGGGAAGGCCTATGTCCAGCAGTGGACGTCCTATGGCTGAAATGATGATGACGATTAAACAATGTCACTTAATAAATGTATACCTATACATCGTGGTAGGTATAATATTGATAACCCTGAGCACTAGCACTACCTAAATAGGTACATTGTCGCAATATTTCTTTTGGTCGGTCGTTCGGGAAATGATCAAAGTAACAAGCAATCGTGACAACGAAGTTTTAATGCAGTATTTCCGATATCACAAACTTCCTTGAAATCGTTATTAATAATGTGTCACTTAATTACCACCAAAATAACGGCTAGTCATTTGGAAAGTAGAAACAAAGTAACTCACCGACCGACTAAGGCGACGCCTCGTGGTAAGGAATTCAAATTAATCAATTAAATGGTTAAACCTAACACCAAACATTCACACAACTTGTTTGGAGTTACAAATCTTGAAAAAGTAACATAACTATTTTGTTTTTCTACTAGTTTTAGATAATCAGGAACACGTAGAAAGTAATAAAAAAATATTAAAAAATGCTAGCAAAATGTTTACAAAAATGACACGGTTTATTTTCCAGTTGGCGAGATGACCTTCATTATGTGAAAGTAGAAGAATAATCGAAGAACCGATAACCGATGGGGAAGAATGGTTCTTGAGTGGAGACCACGAACCGGAAGACGTAGCTCAGGTAGGCGCTAGATGGACCGACGACATTGTGAGAGCCGCGGGCATCCAGTAGATGCAGATGCCAGGCCGTCGTTCAGTGTGGAGGCCTATGTTCAGTAGTGGACGTCTTCTGGCTGATGATGATGATTAGAATACGATTAAGAATATTTCCAATTATTCCAGGATATTAAAAAATATGAAAGTAACATTGACTTGCGCTTTTCTCCCAGTTTTTTTGGATTCATTCAAACACCTACCGTCTTACCACAAAAGATTTAAGCACGCTTTAGACAAGTGTTTAGCAATTGTTTCCCTGCGAAAAATATGCTAAACACTTGTCTAGAGCGTGCTTAAATCTTTTGTGATAAGACGGATATTTATTAAATGATGTCTACGATATATTAATGTACAGATTTCATAATTATGAAGGACACTGCAAAGGTACATTTTACATTACAGCTATACTTTTTGAAAAATATGAAAACAACTTAGAAAATAGAAGTAGTGAACGAAGGTCTGTGTGTAAGCGCCATGGATTTGCTCCACTAAACGCGAATTTAATCTATACTAATATTATAAAGAGGAAAGATTTGATTGTTTGTTTGTTTGCATTGAATAGGCTCCGAAACTACTGAACCGATTTGAAAAATTCTTTCACTGTTGGAAAGCTACACTATCCCCGGGTAACATAGGCTATTTTATATTTTCAAAAGAAATTGGGATCCTTACTAAAACTTCAATAATGTAACCCAAGGTGTAAAAAAATTAGATTTACAATTTTGACTTTGCGTGTTTGACATTTCCAAGACAGGACAACGTCTGTCAGGTCAGCTAGTAGAATATATTTAGCCTTATGGTAATAAGCGTTGCTTGGGAAGTGGGAAACCTCGCCTTAAGAAAATTGCCTCGCGTTTTGTCTTTTTATTCATCAAGCTATTTTTTTAAAGAGAAGTTTTTGT
The DNA here is from genome assembly GCA_914767915.1 of Agriopis aurantiaria. Classification (NCBI taxonomy): domain Eukaryota; kingdom Metazoa; phylum Arthropoda; class Insecta; order Lepidoptera; family Geometridae; genus Agriopis; species Agriopis aurantiaria. The sequence goes on along the minus strand of OU611991.1, from coordinate 3,091,715 downwards.
AAGGGTTCCGAGTCAGTTGCCTCGTTTATTAATTAGGAGGTATATTTCCCTTAAAAGCGAGATCGTAGTTTCAAAGAATATTTCAGCGGCTCACTGAAGCTTTCGAAGCTTTGCGGAAAATGTACCTTTTGTAAATTGGAATTTAATTATTATAAACGATTCTCCGGCACCCAGCGTGGTAGGAAATTGATTCAAATTAGACGAAATTGAGACAAAAAAGTTAAATTAATTTTAGTGATGTCCTGTTCATAGAAAACCTAAATTTTATACCAATATTTTAAGTCATTTTCGTCAGGAGATTCTAAAAACAGTCAGTTTTATTTTAATTTATATGTATGTATTTGTGTATTGTTATGTATTTTACGGATGTATTATGTATGTATGTATACATAGAATACCGATTACTACGCTAATTGTGAACTAATGTACAACTTTGTAGGGTTCCGTACCCAAAGGGTAAAAACGGGACCCTATTACTAAGCCTACGATATATGTCTGCCTGCTTGTCTGTCTGTCTGTCCATCCGTCTGTCCGTCCGTCCGTCCTACCTTTAAACGGCTGTATCTTTCGAACTGTAATAGATAGCTAGTTGAAATTTTCACAGAATATGTATTTTTACGGCGGATTAACTAACAAATAATAATAATAAACAAAAAATAAAAAACAGGGGGGTCCCGATACAAAAAACGTATTTTTTTTACATATTTTGTGTTAGCTCTAATGTACAAATGGTAATAAGTACAAGCGTCAAACTAAGCATGATTATAGTACACACTCTAAAGTATAACAACAAATAATAAATAAAGGCCAAGTGCGAGTCGGTGACATGTTTCTGTCCATTGCCAACTTATTGCTGGTAATTTCGTTATTGAATTTTGTGGCTGTATACACGAGGCCGACTCGCACTTGACTGGTTTATTTTTTGGTATATAGGCTAGCTTACATTACAAGACAGCTCTACAAAAATTTCATTGGCTTGGTCCAGTGGTTTAACCAGCTCCCAATAATACGAATAGTTTTGTGCTATTCCAGTTAGTTTTTAAAGTCTTTATTTTTTGTTTTTATTTTATTATAGAAACTGACGTAGTTTTCACACATCACGTGGTTTTTCGTGGTTTTCGTGGTTTTAAGTTTTTTTTATTGATGATTATTTAGAAAAAGATTGAAACTATAGAATAAAACTGAGCTAAGATTTTGCTTCAACTACATTTCCTTTAGTACCGTGTAGGTATATGCATCGGCATTCCAGTAACAGCACATAAAATGTCTGCTTCCGTCGGTATATATTAAAAGTCAATTTTGACGGTTTTTGATCGAATGAGCGGTACTTACATACAAAATATTTTGTTATACATACTTGTAATTTATATTTTCTGGTATGACGTGTAATATTCAAGTAAATAAGTGACATGTAGATAGATTACCAGTAAACAATCTGTATCTGCAAATTATGTCTACTGACGTAGGTTTACATTTATTTTGTTTTCAGAGACATTAAGTAGATGGTAGGTATGGCTTCCACGGCTTCTACCGGTCTGTCGTCACTTCACCTCTCACGACCTCGCCGCACAAACATAAATATTAGTAAACAAAGCGGTACAAAAACCCGACCGACCACTCGCCAGCGTCCGCGTTGCGCGCACGCAGTGAAAGTGCCGCGCCAGCTGATTGGTCGGTTAGCGCATAGCTGAGGGACTACTCCCAAAGCATGGCGTAAATTGCCGTAAAACCCAATGCTATGGTAATGGGTTTTACGGCAATTAAGTTCTTCTCTGTTAAGCTCGGTGTGCTTAGCAGAGCGAAGCGATACTTCACGCCGGATCAGCGGCTTCTACTTTATAAAGCACAAGTGCGACCCCACATGGAGTATTGCTCTCAACTCTGGAATGGCACACCGGAATACCAGCTGTATCCTCTTGACTCCCTACAGCGGCGAGCTACTAGAATTGTTGACGATCTCAAGCTCACTAACAAGCTGGACCCACTTAGCCTCCGAAAAGATGTGCGTTCCTGCATTTTCTATCGCTTGTTTTTCGGGGAATTCGGGAGTGAATCGGTTACTTCTAGGCAAGCGTGCTCCATCGTAGACCGCATCGTCGCTTAAAATCAGGCGGAAGGCGGCCAAGCGCAAGCCAATTTATAATAAAAAAATTAAAAAAAGAGCTTTTCGATTTTATTCCTGCGTCGGACATCCACTACCGCACATCCCGACACCATCAAAATGCTCACCCCCACATCTTGCAAAGCTGGAAATCCCACACCATCCAATGTGTCCGCTCCTTTCTTCCGCGGACTTTCAAGGTGTGGAATACCCTTCCGGCTAAGGTCTTCCCGCCTAACTTCAACATGAAGCGTTTTAAAAAGGGTGTCTACAGCTAGAGTCCCTTTACATGTGCTATTAATTTAACCTATCGATTAAAAATCATTTAATAAAATCGTAATTCAATGTCATGCGTATCGAATCGCACGTTTGACGCACTACGCTGCGGCGACGTGGTTGTAATCGATTTAGTATCGAGCTACCGCGATAATACTTCTTGTACTTGCACTCGACGGTCAAATTGAACAATCGATACCAGATTTACATGTTACTAACTGTAACTTTTTTTTATTTAAAAACACGATGCGCGGTACTTAGTTTTTTAATTTCCTCTTAATCTGGAAATAATGACCTAAAAACGCCATTCAACGTGGTAATGCCGCCAGCATGCTGGATACGCTGCCAACTGGTAGTGGGCTTAAGGATTTGGATTGTGTTTAGACCTTTAACGGTCTATGGGCAGTTGTAGAAGTGATCATTTGAAGAAGTGGTCATTATAAGAAGATGTCATTTTTAATTGTAGTCCTAAACCGCCGAAACGCTTCTATTTTCTTTAGCCAATAAAAAATAAAAGAAAAAACAAGTACGGATCAAATTGAGAACCTCCAGATAAGGAGTGATCCTTTTTAAAATTTGTTAAAAAGTGGCATAGAACGTTAAAGGCGCATGTACAGTACAATATAGGTCTGTGTACAGTACAAACACTACAATCAATTACATCGACCCCACTCGGTCGAAATCTCCTCCGTCCTCCTTCTGTCAGCCAAAGAAACCAAAAAAAAACGAACAATCAAAAAGTAGGGCAAACGCGGAGGCATATGAACACGAACGATAAATGTCATAATCATTTCAGCCTATCATGTTCCCACTGCTGGGACTCAGGCTTTCTCTTAGAGAGAGAGAGAGAGAGAGAGAGAGAGAGAGAGAGAGAGAGAGGATGGGCCCTAATCCACTATGCAGGCTCATTGCATGTTGGTGAATGTAATATTTCTTTGAACTTTTGAGGTCTTGGACATACCAGTTACCTCACAATGTTTTTCCTTCACAGTTTTTAAGCGATCAAAACTGCACATAATTTATTTAGGTAGGTACCTAATAAGTCAATGGTAAAGGGCCGAGGATCGAACCGAGCGCCGTCAGATTGAAGCGCACTTACTACCGCTCGGATACCATCGCTCTCAAATCAAATATAAGATAAGTGATTTCAACGATAAGTGTTCTAACTGGTCTTCGGCCACATCATCGCTTATCAACAGGCGAGTTGGTGGGCAAACGTCATTGATGTAAGGATGGCAAATGTGGACTTATTCACGAAAAAAAAAAGTGTCGGATCTGAGGTTTGGCCGTTAAATAAATACAACCGCGGGGCATATTGCGTCATAGATCCCAAATCACAACAATTTAGCCTTCGATATTATCGGTACATTCAAAAAGTGAAGATGTAATATTTTGAAATGCGGTTCTCATAAGCGTAGCATGAATGCTCTATCGACACTCCCCGACATTTCAATTGCATCAAGATTTTTTTTTATTGGATTAGCACTCAATATCTCTAGATGGTTTTCTTTCTTGAAATTGAGATCACGTCTGGTAGATGCAACTCGTGACCAAAATGCCGGTCTCTACTTTGCTCAATGGGTGAGCATTGCTCATACAACGTGGTAATGGGGCCAGCATAATGGGAACTATTCCCACTGGTAGCGGTTTAATAGATTAATTTAGTAGTTATCTATTTTTATATTATGTAGCTACAGATGGAATGTTATTTAAGTTACTGAAACAAATATTACGTTCAAAACAAAAAAAGGTATATTTTAAGCTACAAAGTTGTGAGAACTAAGTAGATGCTAGAGCTACCTAGTGGTAGTGAAATGATTGAACCTTGGCATTCTTGGTCAACAGCCATTTATCGAGAGTTGCCACGCAACGCTTAATACCTTCCAATACAAAGTTACTTTAAACATTATTATTTATTGATAACGGTCATGATAACCAAAGTCATTTAAAACAATCGATATCGAGTCGCCGCTCAAAAATTTCCGACAAAATTTTAAAGTCGACTCAATACTGTACAATTAGTCTAAATTTTTTGCAATCTAAATTAGACATTGTTTTAACTATATAGGATTTAAATACGTTTGTGGCGTTTTAAAATGTGTCAAAATTTTTGAGGTAAAAATCTTAGATCACATTTTTTTTTTATCGTCTTTAGACTACACACCCTTTAGTGTTTGCAAATCAATTATAATAACCATCGATCAAGAATGTACTTTAAATGGATCTTAAATCCACCATGCTGGCTCAGTACATGTTGGTGAATGTCATATGTTTTTGAATTTTGTGTTTCTTAGACATACCGGTTTCTTCACGATGTTTTCCTTCGCCGTTTTTGAGCGATAGCATTGAATCTGATTATTTTTTAATACTAAATAAGTCATAAGTGTAGGGGCATTGGTCACCAGGTGCCGCTCTGCAACCATCGCACACGACGGTAGTCTCGATTCTATTACTAAAATTGTCTTAATCGTCAGAGTAACTCTGAATTTTTCGATTCAATGATCGCGCGTCTAATACAGCTGTTATCGTACTACTGTATGAAAATTCACGCTTAAGACACATAAATAACAATGTAATCGCCGTGAAAGGTCGATATTGAATGGCTGTTGCTGTGGATTGCATTTTTCAATTGCTTATACTTTGTTTTCTGGTAATATATTGGTCTGTCTACTTCCGGTTTAAATATTTTTAGCATGCCAAAAGCCAATATATATTAGCAGATCCACACACCTCATTCTAATTGTCTAATCCTATATCCTTTTATGCAGTGAAGCATTTTTTATCGTCATATTCATCTATCATATTTGATTTTTCATCTTTATACCTGTCTTCTTTCATGCACGTCATCTAAAAACCTGAACGAAGCGCTTTGATACCACTTTTATTGCAAGTTTCAAATCCAAATTTCAATTTCAGTTCCATAGCCAAATGTCCTACACATTACACACTAATAAAATGAATGAAACTGCTTTTTTTTTGATTACATGGTTGGTCCCATAATAAATTATGTCATTCATCACATCGAGTGCAATGACTTCCTTTTTTTTCATCATCATCATCAGCCGGAAGATGTCCACTGCTGAACATAGGCCTCCCCCTTTAACCTCCACACTGAACGACAGCCTGCCTTTTGCATCCACTGGATGCCCGCGACTCTCACAATGTCCTCGGTCCATCTAGTGGGAGGCCTCCCTACGCTGAGTCTTCCGGTTCGTGGTCTCCACTCCACACCTTTCTTCCCCATCGGTTATCGGTTCTTCGACCGATGTGGCCTGCCCATTGGCACTTCAACTTGCAAATTTTAACAGCTATGTCGGTGACTCTGGTTCTTAGGCGAATATCCACGTTTCGGATTCTATCGCGCAAAGAAACTCCGAGCATAGCTCTCTCCATTGCCCGCTGTGTGACTCTGAGCTTTTCCAAAAGGTCAACAGTTAAGGACCACGTCCTTTTTTTTGTAAGTCTATATATTTTAATTATGCGACTAAGCAATTTTGTAGAACGTCACCATTTCTGCAGAAAACAAGATTGTTTAAAGTAAAAGTAAATATTTATTTCTAAAACGCTTTTACATTACCCCATCGTTGTTATACATAGTTTACAATTATGTGTTACATAACTTGGCTAGGCCGGTCTCTTGGAGACCCGTGCATAATAAGATTTTAAATCAGAAAAAAAAAAAAAAAATAGGCGAGTTTAAATTAAATCTCCATTCGTTTAAATCAGAATTATTGTTATTATAATTAGATACAAAGTTGAAGGAGTTGAAATATTAGATTACATACGGCTATTGGACTTCCAAACCGATGATTGTTTTGGACATTTACGTTTACGTCCTAAACACCTGATTAGCGTAGTATTGGATACGATTTACTTTTTCCCACCTACCCTCACCACCTAAAAGCGGTTAAGGGCGAGCTATAATGCGTGGATAATGTCCAAACAGATTTAGTTTACATAAATTTATATAACATAATTTTCCAGGCGTCTTGTACGATTTTCGGTTGACTCGAAAACTTTGAAAGCTTATACGAGTAAGTTATCGGAATATTTTACCTAAATAGTTGAATAATATATATACTAAAGAATGCACACCACGCAATGCAAAACGTACTTTTGTATAACGTAGGTGGTGGCTGAAGAACTAGTGAAGAAAATATATCTATCCGTAGCCCGTTGGTCCAGTTGGTAGTGAACCTGCCTTCTGCGCTTGGGGGCGTGGGTTCGATTCCCACCTAGGACAAACATTTATGTGATGAACATTTGTGTTTGTTCTATATTTGGTTGTTAATATCTATTTAAGTATGTATTTAAAACTATATATGTAGGTATATCAGTTTCTGGCAACCATATCACAAGCTTTGCTTAGTTTGGGGTCAGATGACCGTGTGTGCAAAAATTTCCCGAATATCTATAACACGCAATAGTACAGAAACATACATTTTATTACTCTAGTTCTGCCACAGAAAAGATTTTGTTTTGTTTAAATTAGAACGGCTGTCAAGACATTTTTGTAAGATATTTGTTGTAGCCAGTTGCACCCATATAAACGAAGGCAGTCATTCGAAATCAGTTAGCAACTGTAATGCGGACAAAGAACTTTGAAACCAAAAAGGTAAGGTCCAATTTCTTTGGATGCGGATTTCGACGCGTTAACATCAATAAAAATCACTAGGTACTTAACAAATAACAAACTTTTTATTTTATCTGAGTTCCTACTATGTGATTATAATTCCTTGTTATTGACCTAATACAAATATGTAAATAGGATTTTTACATAACATCTAATTTTTAAGATAAATGTAATTAGTCAAAAATATGATTTTCTTGCAGAATCAAGTTAATCCGTTTGGTTTCATTGATGCTTTGATTGAAAAGGCGAAGTTTTTTTAGTGTAGCTGGCTTTTCTCTTGTAGTGATATCCTGTAGTTTCTCTAACAAGGCTCTAACAGTAATCTGTGAGCATAGCAGGCTCCCATCTTCCTTGGAAACATTTTTCGATTGCAGCCACATCTTGATGAAAGCGTTCCCCATGTTCATCGCTAACTGATCCCATATTTTCGGGGGAAAAGTCCAAGTGCGAATGAAGGAAATGCAGTTTTAATAACATATTACATCCCATTTTATGGAAACAGTCCAGCATCAGTTAATTTTTTTGGCGAAAGTCAGCGGATTTGTTGTTACCAAGAAAATTCTTTGTCACGTCAATAAAAGCATCCCATGCTTGTTTTTCTGTATGGTTAAGAGTAGACGTAAAAGACGAATCTTCAAACCGCTTTTTTATATCCGGACCTACGAATACGCCCTCTTTGGTTTTTGCCTCACTAAGCTTTGGAAACTTTTGTTTGAGCAATTGTTATGCAGGACCATATTTATTTAGGCGTTTTACGAATTTTTTTATGAGGCCCAATTTAATGTATAACGCCGGCAAAATTATTTTAGGACTGTTAACACACACGCGCGACATTTTCAAGTTTACCAATCAAACTAACGTATAAAGTAAGTTTTGTTAGTAAAATAATCTTATTTTCAAAATACCCGCAATATAAAAATCAAACATACGTCAAAAACTTTAAACTCATATTTCTAATTTTTTAGACGTAATATCAAAATAAAATGTCTACATATATTTATTATTAGTCAACCTCAATATGAAACAATATGAACCAAATCAGATATTTTTTTTAGTGTTGAGTAGTGAAATGTTCAATCTAGGTTCTGTCATAATGCCTTGCGAATGACTTTCCTTCTCATTTCCGTTTTATTTACTTTTCTTTTCTGTGAGTTCTGCATAGTCATCACAAGATATTGCTTAAAATTTTAGAAATGTCTGATAACTTTGAACTTATGAGTTAGTTACTGAAATGTAGTATCAAAATAGATATGGGGTAGATACTACAGAATGGATAAACGCAAAACGTTGTACTTATATGTATATATAAAATGGTATTGATAAATTGTGTTCGCTTCTTCTATTGTATCTATTCTTTGAGACGACGCGACGAGTAGAATAAGAAAATAGAAAATAGTAGAATAACATATTTACTATAGATTCTGAGCCGGTTGAGAGTTACACATAACCTCAATAAAGAGACTTTTATATCCATAGGAATGAAGTTCTTTGAACGTTTTTTTCTTAAAGCTCGTCCCACAAGAAAAATGTTATATACTAACAGGAATTTAGTATACAGGTATACCAGGTGCAAACTTTAATTGAGGCAGACAACACACATATTGAATAACAGATACGGATTTAAAAAAAAACAGTCATGGAGACAAAACCTTTTTTGATGACATTCGATCCTGCTCCCCGTAAAGCATAGGCTAAGTATCTCCCTCTACGTCGTAAAGTTTTTTTATTTAACATTAATTTATTTTCATGTCAACGCAATACATATTTTGTATATTTTAGCCAATGACAGTTTTAAACAAAGATTTTAGCATTTAATCTTCGACTAAAATAAAATTAATGGACAGGCCCAGTAGAAGCGCATTTTTGAAGATAACAAAATGAGCGCCGGCTCTCATTTCGTTTCAGTCGGTCTCTAGCCGGAGGAAGTGCAACACGTGTCTATTGTTACGTGATAACGAAACATCTGTCAAAATTATGCATTCATATGCTTTCCCGAAGTGTAAATACACAAATAAAACCGGGATCTATTTTTTGTAACAAATATACTGTACATTTTTATAATTAGGTGTTGAAGTATATGTCCGACGTACTGAGCAATTTCAATTGTTAGGGCCCGATTCATTTTATTTTGGTCGAAGCTTTTAATATAATCTCTATAATCTCTATTAACTCAACTTTTAGAACATAAGAAAAGTTTATATGAGTAAAACTTCTGTTACGACTTCCGAGTTGTACGTTAGAAACTACAGAGATCGCAAAATTATGGTTTTACACTTTCAAACTGTGAATTTCGAATCGAAGATTAATGCACTTTCAAAGAAATAATATATTTTTTTTAATGCGGGCCAATTTTAAAACTAGTGCAGCAAAGTGCACGCAATCTCACGAAAACATTGAACTTGTACATAAAACAATACAATACAATATTTCTTTATTACACACCGAAAATCAATGTAAGGCCCAAGATTACTTGATTCCAACTCATAATTCAATTTCTTTTATTATCGTACGCATTAGCGCCGTATCAAATTAAAGTGAAGTACATTAGAGGCGGCAAACAACTAAGTACCAACTATACCTATAACTAAACATGTTTTATATGGACATGATAACGCTGAATTACAACTAAGGAGGGACAAAAGTCGCGTCCCTCGAGAATCCTGAAATACCAGTTTTGTTGATTCATTTGTAAGGCTCAAATGACTCACGGATAAGGAAAACTAATGTAGGAGATGTAATTTGAGGGAAGCAATAAGGAGTCGACGTAATCTTGCAAATAAAAGTAAATTATACATTCTTGTACGGGGTAACGCATATTGTAGACTGTACTAAGCCGAAAGGAGGTCTTACATCCAGACATACAGACATACTAAATAGTACAGTCTAAATGCGTAACCCTGTTATATTATAATATGTAGCATTCAAATAATGGGGTTGGTCAGTAGATTTTATTTCAGATGGCGTTTACATAGCTTGTACCATTTTTACACAAAAAAGGTGTGTTTTGTTTTTAGGGTTCATGTATGTATGTCGGTTTCTAAAAATAACTCCTAGGCCGATTTTGATGGGAGTAGTATCGTAAAAATATTGCATCCCAGGCGCTGCTATGTGCAGAAAAACTGACATAGTGACATAAAATTAACTTTTTTTAAACTGTACAAATTTAATGTATTATTACTTACGACTAAAAGTTGTCTGTTTCACTTACTCCTAATGCTACTTGTATATCAAAGTCATTGTTATTTATGAAAAATTTGTAGCATAGGAAATTATGGTAAAAGATTCACAAGCGCCACTAGCAGTTGCCAACCCCATTACAAAATACATGATTAAAACATCACAAAAATAAATAACATTACTAAAAACTTGTCTGTTTCACTTAATCCTAATGCTACTTGTATATCAAAGCTATTGTTATTTATGAAAGAATTGGAGCATAGGAAATTATCGTAAAAAACACACAAGCGCCACACTGACAGTTGCCAACCCCATTACAAAATACATGATTAAAACTTCACATGCGTCATCGATTAAATTCTATTATTCTCGTAAATACAAATAAACCTACTAATATCCCAGAAGACATAATAGACACTAATACTTATGTAATCAACAGTACAACGGCTAATCATAAAATAAACTGTAGTGGGCAAAAAGGAAAAATAGGCAAAAATTAAGATGTAACACCTAAAGTAATATGGTTATTTAAGGTATATTTACCGTGGTAAGGTATAATCATATAGCTTTACGCCGCCTTAGTGCTTGAATGGCCAAGCAACCATTTACCAAATTATACAGGAGACGTTTTTTTTAGTTTGTTATTAATGTATCTAAAATTTATAAAAATATTTGATGATTTAGGAATAATGTTGTATATATTTATATGATTGTCTATATTGTATTTTAATATGATAAGCATAAGACCGATATTTTTTCATTTATTTGTGGAGGTTGGACAAAATGCCTCCGTAGAAATTATGTAACTGGAGGTTGGACATAACGACATGGAGATAGCCCATGAAAATGATTAGAGAGTTCAGTGCTTGTTTGTCCTATCTACCATCAAGACGTATACAGCATGTTCAACTTTTTAATGAATTTAACTACTTTGTGTCCCCCTTGGGCCAGGACTGCAGAAAGTCTAAATTTAGATGAATACATAAAATAAAATAAAAACTGGGTATAGTAGGCATTCAAATTTGAGACTTGTGAGGTGACTGGATGGTGGTAGTGGTGGATTGAGGTGATCTATGGTACATAATATTAATAGGTGTTATTATTAATGGTTATACGAGTTTTGATAAAGTCTTTGGAAGCTTACGCAAACTCCGTACATCTGCGATCCCGTTAGAACGGCAATAAACGTTTATGCTTGCCCAAAGATAATAGGACACTTATTCTGTCCAGGTATAATTCTTTCGCGAGAAAGCGGAGATGGGGCATTTTATGAGTCCCGTAAGGTCCCGTTACACGCACCCTGCCAAAATGTACCGTTGAGTTTGAACCCACAGGTAGCCGCAAGATGACGCAATATTTACCTAGATGAACTTGCCATGGCAATTTAGTGCTATAGCAAAATAGTCACATAATAGTCTAATACCTAGCGTAAGACGATGTTTTAACCCTAAGCTAGTTAAGCTAACATATCCCTGTAACCAAGTTTTATCTCTAATCTATTCAAATGAGTATATTTTAACGTTCCATATTATGTCGCAAGGTTCAGTACACAATATATCTACAATACATTACTAGCAATCTATATCGTAGTCTTATCAAAAATCTAACGTAACCCTAGCACATACTAATTCCTAAATATTCCTAATCACGAAATAATTTTCCTTATTATTAATAAAATTATGTATAATTAATAATAAAGAAAATTATTATATTATTAAATTTATCGTGTAACATAAAAACAAAAAAATACAGTCGAATGAAAAACCAAAAAAAAATAAAAAAAAATGATATTATATGATATTTTAGATAATTTTTACGTAGACTAAGCGATGAATGATCTGCTATTTAATGCATTCGATTTTAAATCAGCCTGTACGTATACTGTGGTCTGTGACATACAACATTCTAAAACTGTTAAACAAATTAAATGCCAACGTTTCTTTCTAAATTCAGTTCTGGTTGCTTATATTGATGGTTTTTAGTTGTTACTGACATTTTCAAGCACTCATTTAAAAACTATTTAACTACTTAAACTCTTTCATTTATCACAGGAGCTTAGAAACGCTGCTAACTCATTGACAAAACAAACATTATGCAAACAAGACGGCGAAACGTCACAGCTCACAGCGTAAATACTTAGCTGTGATTGGTTGGCCTATGGAGGTTGGACAAACAAGAACGGAGCTTGATATTTGGATGCGGTCATTTGAGCTAATTATGGAGTTAGGCCAAAGAAGCACTAAAGACTATTTTAATTACGGAGATAGGATATTTTATTTTTGCAAAAAGTACGAATAATATTGAAAATAAAATAAAATAATCAATATGGTAAAGAGTGTAATTTTTTTCTCTAAATTTTAAAACAAAAATGTTGTTTTGGGTGGAATTGGTCTGTTGGACATTCAAGCACTAGGGCAGCGTTTAGTGAACAACCGTGATAGTTAAAAACAGTGTATAACACCTAAAGATACGAATATTAACATATAAACTTACTAAATGTATGTACTTAACCCCTTTTTATACATAATATTATAGACTAATTAGGCGTTAGTGTGCAAATACTGACTTTTATTTCCTACAGAATTTGAGCATTGCCTTTCAACGTAGCAATACCGCCAGCATTATGTGGACCTTTCCCTCCACTACTGGTCTTTTAGTTTACTCTTTTATTCAGTTATTTTAGTTTTATTATGAAAACTGACGTGGTCACATTATATTTCTATGCCGCCGAATGCAGTTGAAACTATTTTATTTTATTTGGAAAACATACAGTGATAAATAACTATAGATTACTGATACATTGTATCATTGTATTATATCGTCGGAATAGCCAGCTTATTCATACGTGAGTAATTCCCCTGTCATAGTACATAAAATATATTGTAGTTTTATTTTTAGGGTATATATAAGTTTTCGTTTTGTTTTCTGTTAGTTAAGTTGTGCATAATAAAATATTTCAGCTCCAGAAAAAAGTATGTAGGACATGTAAGTATATCTATTGGTTTACATAATATCTACGTATTTATTTAAAGGTACTTGATTGGTACTTTTAAAGCTTTTTTGTCTAAAAAATGTTATTTATTTAAGTATTCCCGTCTACACCGATTCGTCAATGTGGTCCATCTAATGGTTGCCTGAAAGAGTTAAATTTAAGCGATAGAGCCGAGACTTGTGCGTTTCGGACCCTTGACAATAACTCGTAAGATTCTCTATCTGTATGTGATATTGAGGTGAAACATCTATTGGCGAAGATTGGCGCACCTTAAGGCAGCAAAACCGACTCGTGTGCCATGACGCTCTCATATGCCGTCATTTTTTACATCTGCCGGCCGGGTTTTTTTATTTCATTGCACTTATTTTAGGATGCACAAAAAGAGTTATCTATATTAATTCAAATCCAAATTATTTAAATCAGTAATCAGTACATTTACACCAATAACGCACTAATGCCCAAACTAGGTGTAGTAAACACCCATATCTTGGGAATTAGTCCTTCCGTTTATAAATCAATTTATTGTTTAAACACTTCGTAACTTTTATTTTTAAGACTAAAATTATATAAAATTTTATTTAGGTACATATTAATCAAATCAAATTTATGTCAAAATAAGTTACAGTTTAAACTTAGAGATAAGAACCAAAAATACGATATAACAGATTTAAGGTATTCAGTTTAAGAATATTACAATATTATTATAATATATCGATATTAAAATCATGTCAGTTAAAGCCAAACAAAACCACAGAATGTATCTTCTTGATATTTGTAAGTAATGAAAATCCTAACACGAAGAATGCAAGCATATGCTATAGGTACACATAAAGTGCAGTTGTATATAAAAGTTATACAACATTTATTGCACAGCTCAATATCGGAGATCGGTCAGGAGTATCAAATGACAATTATTATATTATTATTGATGATATAAGATATTACGTGGATCCTTTCTAATGCTCAAGTGATTATTTTTTGTTGCTTTTTTACTTTTTTAAATGTAGTTCTGAAGATTTTTGTTTTTATTATAATCTAGCTACGTCCCGCGGTTTCACTCGCGTAGGGTTTACTGATTTCAGGGTTTTCAATTCAGTCCGTTTTTTTAAACGTATTTTTTAATGTGTACTTACATACATTAAAAAGAAGAATTACCCCGATTACTTCGCCATTTGTAAACCGATTCACTAGATTCTTATTTTTATGAAGAGAAAGGTCTCGAGGAGGTCCTACAAGAATTTCATTCATCATATTATCATAATCAGCCTTTTAACAGTCCACTGCTGGACTTTTAGCCTACCCCCGAAAGGATGATTGGGCCATATCCACCACGCTAGCCCAGTGCAGGTCGGTGGATTCACATACGCCATTGCATTACTTCTCCGTACATAAGCAGGTTTCCTCACGATGTTTTCCTTCGCCGAAAAGCCAGTGGCATGAAAATCCGTACATAAACTCCAAAGAGCTCATTGGTACGGGCCCGGGGTTTGAACCCGTGTCCTCACCCTTTCAAGTCTACCGGGCTCCCACATGGGCTACCACGGCAAAAATTTCATTGACTTTGGCTAATTGGTTTGATACATAATGAACATTTTTGTTCGAGGGCCTGTTGATTTGGTAACATCAATAATTTTGTTCGAGCACTTACTAATTTTGAAGGCGGTTAATATTGATAATTAAGTATGACCTATTATTTGTTCTATTATTGAATCTCAAAATATATCGGAAGTCTTTTTTGTTTATGACTCAGTGTATATATAATTCTTATATATGAGATTTAGATATATACATAAATAGTAGGCCGCCCCGGCTTCGCAATCACGGGTATAGATATATAGCCTATGTTACCCGGGGATAGTGTAGCTTCCCAAAAGTGAAAGAATTTTTCAAATCGGTTCAGTAGTTTTGGAGCCTATTCAATGCAAACAAACAAACAAACAATCAAATCTTTCCTCTTTATAATATAAGTATAGATAGTATAGATTAAGTATACCTCTTCTATATATCACGCCAATTGTTTTGCTGAACTTTAACCCAATGCAAACAAAACAAAAATGGTATGGACGGTTTATGTCCTATTTCGGGAGGAAAAAGACGGACAATGGATTTTTTTCTTCCAATAAGAATAGGAAATACAAATACAATTACAATTCGTAGTTCGTACCCAAACTACAACAAAGTGCTCTAGAATTCTAGACAGAAGACCTAATAAACTAACAAACGGAATGCTGTGGAAACCTCTTCACCTACAAAGAGGATTAGTCCGCGGAGTCACGTTTTAGTAACAGGATTAGTTACAGGTAATTAGTATAAATGTCATACAAAGGTAAACAATGCTACAAGATTAATAACATACTCTGTTCGCATATTTTTCCTCAACAGTACTTGTAGGTATCTGCTAACAATTCAAGGTTTTAGAAGCAATTCGCTAAAACAATCATTCTACCCTCTTTTAGCAGAGCACCCAACGTTTTTGTGAAGTCGCAAAGCGAAACGTCATTAAATTCTCGAATCGAAGTTACTTTTCCGATGTTAATTGCGTATTTCGTCTGTAATCGAGTAGTTTACTTTTAATCATCCTAGTTAGACCAGTCTTGTCTTCATTGTCAGAATGTCGTTGTGAAATCGAATTCGAATATTGGCGATCTGTGCGTTGTGTGTTTTGGAAAGTTTCTCTATCAACAGAACGATGTTAAGTATTACGGCAGAATTAATTGCCATCCATGAATCGCACAGCACACGTAACAGTATCGGTGCCAAAGATCCAATTAGAAAACATGCAATGATCGACGAAACAGAAATCGGCGGCGGCGAGCGAAGCCAACGCGGGATCAACAAGTGCATGCAGCGTCCCACGAAAACACCTCTCGCGGTAAACAAAGAAAACCAACTCGAACAGAATCCACCAGAGACAGAGCCGAGTATCGTGAAAACTGGGCCGGACATGTGTGCCTCGGCCATGACCGCGTTACAATCACTTTTCAATTAATAAAGAACAAGCGAGCACCTGCAGAATGCAACAGATTCTATCACTCGCAACGGTCATGCAATAGGTACGCACGCGTGTGTTGCCGCTCCAAGACCACTCGGCACTTTCACAGGTTACTCGGCGAGTTTTGTTTACGTACTTTTTAGGGGATTAAAACACAGGGCACGGACACACGGGGCAGCGCGAGTCGCGAGAGGACGCGGCAGCGCGAAGCGGGTGGCTGGCGCGGCTGTCGTCGCGGTACTGACTGCCGCCCGCGGGCCGCGCCGCCGCGCGAAAGCCACCGCACAGCGGACAATTCGCAACTCTCCATACGTAACGTAACTTAATTCCATAATATTTTATAGTTTCGTAATCGTGTTACTCGATTACCGTGCGCCGTTCGCGTCTAATCGATGTCACGATTTCGGGAGCGGTCCTCTGAGGCTGTCGAGAGCTCACACGCATTCTTCGGTGCTGGTGTAAAAGGTCAAACAGCGCTCGCGGCACCGGCGGCGGCAGGCGCGCTTGCCGGGATGATGCTCGACCTCTAAACGCGCTCAAACCTGTCAACGTAACGCCGGTGTCAAACAATCTGCTGACCTTTGACGACATGCACTTTGATATTCAACACGCTGAATAGACTAGGCACTTATGAAGAATACCTACCATCAACTGTTTTAAGGTAATGCCCGTAAGTAGCATACCGATCTTTGCGACCGCAACCGACGACCGCGACCGCGACCCACTGAGCAGTACTCTCATACCTACTCATACTCATACTGAGCAGTTGCTCATGGATGGAGTGCTAAACAATGTAAGCGACCCTCACGACGCGGTCACTTGCATTGTTTGGCACTCCATCATCATCAACATCATCATCAACAATATCATCATCATCATCAATATCAGCCAGAACACGTCCACTGCTGAATGTAAGCCTCCCCCTTTAACCTCCACACTGAACGACAGCCTGCCTTTTGCATCCACTGGATGCCAGCGACTCTCACCAAGATCGGAATGCTAATGCGCAGAGCCGCGCACCGCCTGCAACGAGCCACATCACTTTCTGCTTAGTACAAGTGTCAGTGGCAGGTGCTTATTAGTCTCGCTCTAAGCAAAAAGTGCTGCAGCTCGCCCCAGGCTAATGCGCATCACTTGCGCGATCACAAATCGCGCGAGTTTACAGCGCCTCGTCTGCAACGGGCTTTAAGTAACATGAAACTATTTTCAATACCTGGAAGTGTTGCCCTGACATGCCAGTTGCATCATTGTTTTACGTAATTTTATGTAGTACCTACTAAAGTATAGTTCTAAGCTAAGTTTCTGAACGGTAATAATGGGTAGGTACCTAATCATACTGAACCGGTTTTAGTCATAAGTCAAAGGCGCTTCTTCAAGAATTTTGATATGGCGTTCACGCCGCACCGACCATCTCGTCCTTTCGGGCGTCGTAAGGCGCTGCATTGTCTGCATCGACAAAATAATGTAAGAGATAAAACCTTAGAATAACTACACAAAGAAACCAAGTATATTCGCAAAATTTAAGCCATTCAAATGGTGTCATATATGACACCAAAAAATATGTAAAATTTTTACTATGACAATTTGCGCGGTGAAATCGTACCACAACAAATCAGAAAAGCAGCATAAGAGTTATGGTGTGACATTCCACAGGTAATCCATTAATTTTCTTGCTTAAATCGTTTAAAATACCAATCGAAACGTAAGCTACAAAGCGAATTTGTAGCTTACGTTTTGAGAAGGCGTTGTTTGGAAACTTACCTTCTCTGAGTTCTCTGATTCTAAGAGATAAAACATTATACGCCCAAAATACGTTTCATGACGGTGATTTTCAATTAGTAAGCTTGCTGTACTCTGCACTTTTTAAATTATTTTCTTCATAACTATTGGGTATGAATACACCATTGTTTATTTATGAACATAGATATTATATACAACTTATCGATAAAACTATTACAGATAAAATACAATTGTTTTAAAAAGTTTTGGAAATCTAAAGCTGGAAGGCGGCGTCACAGTAGATATGTACCGACGCTGAATCGAGTGACGTAATCAAACACGAGTCCCCTTTGCCGCTACGATACTTCACGGTACGCTCAGAGTCGGTCGTGCCGTGTGCTATTCCGTGTGCCGTGTGCCGTCTTCTGTGGTGCCACGTCATTTAGATTCGACGATTGTGTGCGACGTTTGTTCGTCAGCGTAGAACTAGCATGCAAAATTGTTTTTTTTTAACCCGATTGTATTCAAGTACACGTCCGAGTTTTACTTCCTTCGTTGTCAAGAGTTTATTAAAAAAAAAATATAGTTAAAAAAAAAAACTGTTTTAATAACCAGTTATGAACAGAGAAAAATAAATCCATTTTCGTGGTTATGAAAATCGGTTACGAAAACGGCAATTTTATTCTGTTTTCGTAGCTGGTTGTCAAACAAGAAAAAAACTCCATGTTAGTAGCTGGTTATGAAAGTTTAGTTACAAACGTGGACGAAAGGAGTCTATAATATAGTCATCTACTGCTTTAGCTTATATTCTACTGGGCGGTGTTCTCAAAATCTTGCTTAGGGCGATAGTACTAAAGCAGGCTCTGATTCTTCGAATTTCTAAGTAAACCAGAACTCAAAATGTAAGTACCTATGTAGTTAAATTCCATAATCACCGAGAGGTTCCCGACCGCCGGCGCTCGCAGGCGCGGGGGCGTTGCTGAATGATGCTCCATGAATATTCAAATCCTGTTAATGAAAAGTCATTCCATATTCCACCCGTCTGAATGAGTCCACCTCAATACCCATCCTCCGTAAATGGACAGAGATGATTGTGGTCCACGAAAACCAATAAAAGGCAAGTTGTATCCCTCCACCCCGGTTTTACCACCGAACCGGCCGCCATCGCCAGAAATGCCATCCGCACATTATAGATGCGTGGAAGACTCGCACTGTTCGATTTGATCGATTGTTTCTGCCACGTACCTGTAAGTCGTGGAATGGCTTACCACCTTCGGTTTTTCCTCCGAAATATAATTTGGACTGCTTCAAACGAAGGGTGAATAGAGTCCTCAAAGGTAGGCAACGCACTGACAATGCCCCGGGTATTGTGGGTGTCTATAGGCGGCGCTGACCACTTACCATCAGGTGGCCCGTAGCTTCATCATCATCATCAGCCTGTAAACGTCCACTGCTGAACAAAGGCCTCCCTCGTAGAGAGGGGTGTTGCCATAATCCCCACGCTTGGCATGCGGCTTGGGGATCGCAGTACGTTCACCATGTACTAAAGGACGCTGCTGCCCATCCTCCGGTGGTTCTGGTTGCCGTTTTATTTTAAAAACAAAACAAGGAGCAGTCGTGTGCACTCACCTTGAAAGACCGCCGAATGCGGTTAAAACTATAGTCGAAATAACCGGCTATAATCATACGTGAGTAATTCCCGTGTAATATAAACAAAATGTGAGAGAACCACGTCAGTTTCCATAATAAGACGTGACATGTTTCGTTTGAGAAATGCCGCGCTCGTGGTATAGCTTGCGCGTTCTCCACGGAAAGACCAACATTTAGCTAGCATCATGATTACGTTGGCTGTCACCAGCAATCGCAAAAGTCCCATCCCGCTCGCGTGCGTGGTGTAAGTAAGGTGGCATCGGGGAGGTGCGATTGCGAATGCAATTTCCTACTAAAGTAACCAGACGGCCGATTAGTCGGATGGATAAGTACAAGTGGCATTAACAACTGAGCACTACTGTATTTTGGATGGAGCTTGCACACAGATACCGGCTTCTTTCGGTGTTCTTGAAACACAGACCACTAAATATGTTATACTCTACACGACATGTAAGCACGCAAGCAATGTTATGTAAATATAGGTACAGGGAGGAATATCCCCGATGTACCGTTTGCACCATTGACTTGCACCATTAATGGTGCAAACGCGAAAGCTTGCCTTTCACTCCAGAAATGCCGCAGGGTGTCGCAAACATTTAATAAAACTCCAAATCGACTAGATTTCTATACTACTTCATGAAATATTGATTTTTCTTGTCGATATCTAATTATTTTCTCTCCAGCTGTCTACCCTGTGCCAAAAATAATCAGTATTTCCACATCCGTAAAAATAAATTCGCCTTGAACAGTCATGACATTAATCTATCTATACTAATATTATAAAGAGGAAAGATTTGTTTGTTTGTTTGTTTGTTTGCATTAAAAAGGCTCCGAAACTACTGAACCGATTTGAAAAATTCTTTCACTGTTGGGAAGCTACACTATCCCCGGGTAACATTGGCTATAATCTATACCCGTGCGAAGCTGAGGCTGACCGCTAGTACTTAATATTATAAAGAGGAAAGATTTGATTGTTTGTTTGTTTGTTTGCATTGAATAGGTTCCGAAACTACTGAACCGATTTGAAAAATTCTTTCACTGTTGGGAAGCTACACTATCCCCGGGTGACATAGGCTATAACCTATACCCGTGCGAAGCTGGGGCGGACCGCTAGTGTTTCCTACAAAATGACATCAAAATGATTGGTTTATTAACCATCCCTAATTTTACCGACTTACAATTTGATGAAATTTTATCATAATACACAGATCAGTTAAAAAAGGGACTATATATAGTAAGGGTAGCGTGGTGGGTGCGAAAGCATCTTGCTAAATCAGGCTTGATGTCTTTTGGAACTCACCCAGCAGACGACCTTACTGCCCTTTTTATGTGGACTATAGTTAGCGCATTGGTGTCACTACAAGTTTCTTAACGTGCATATTGTGGTTTTTTAAATAAAAAAATGAGACATTTGAATACGACCGATTATTGTACTACCTAAGGCATATCTCCCTTGTTTGCCTGATCTGAGGATAATGCGCTCTTTAAAAACCCTGAACTCAGAGAGACTGTAATGTACTTTCGTGCATCTGACATAACGACCCAATGAGGAGGCGAAGCTGGTCGATAATCTTTAGTAGGGACATTAACCTTGTATGAGCGTAACAATAAAACGTTATAGCGGTGTTAAGTGGAACGCATAATCCTAGTATGTCGCCGTCCAACATCAGGAAGTTTCAGTTTAGCTCTTTGGTATAAGACACTCTCCACTTGTAGGTATAGAGGTATAGGTCTAGCGCGGCTGATAAATAAATAAATAAATAAAAAAACCGGACAAGTACGAGTAGGACTAATGCTCTGACAGTTTTGTTGGACGGAAACCTCAGAGCGCGAAACCAAAAAAAAAAACTAACTGAAGTTGAAATTTTGAAAGACAAACGTAACTTCGATACATAACAACTACAAAATGTAAGTGTGTAATTGTAAAACAATATTTTTTTATGTGATATAACTTCATATTAACAACTTTCAGATTTATTCCTTTATATGTGCTGTAAGACCTTGCCTCTTGCCTAAATTTATGATTCTAGGTCAACGGGAGTACCCTATAGGTTTTGATTCCCCTCTAAAATCGCAAAATATGCGACATAAACGTTCATATCTTTTGATTGTGTTGACTTACAACTTTTGTTTTTTTACAGCCGAAAGAAACCGTAGACCCAAGTATTTAGTATACATTTCAACTTGATACCATTTCGCATTCTTGAGAAAAAGGGTCTTGACAGACAGACGGACAACGAAGTGATCCTATAAGTGTTCCGTTTTTTCCTTTTGAGGTACGGAACCCTAAAAACGGGTAATTTTTGCACACACGGTCGTCTGACCCTTAACTACGCAAAGCTTGTTATATGGCTGCCAGATACTGACAAACATACACATATTTTTAAATACATACTTAAACAGATATTGACACCCAGATATAATGAACACACACACATGAACATCATCACATGAATGTTTGCCCTAGGTGAGAATCGAACCCACGCCCCAAGTGTAGAAGGCCGAGGTTCACAACCAACTAGACCAACAGGGCTATCAAAGATGCTAATAGTTCAACAGGCTATCGTAAGGTATTTGATTTATGGAAAACTAGCCGAATCCCGCGGTGCCACCCGCGATTATCCAATTTTCCCGCATTTTCTGGGAGAATAAGTAGCCCATGTCCGTCCATATGATGTACACTATCATCCTGCCAAAATTCATTAAGATCGGCTTAGCAGTTTAGTCGTGAAAAGCGAACAAACATCCAGACAGAGAGACAGAGTTACTTTCGTTTTTATAGTATTAGTAAGGAAAACAAGCGAAGTGAAAAATATAATTTAAAAAAGAATTACACACCTACGCATTACACATTTCAATTTTGTTTTCGGTGTTCGGCTCTATTTATCTGGTCTGCTTATACGATATGAAGATAAAATCCAGTTCGGTTGTGTATTGTTTTCTTTAGTTACACATTATGAACAATTAGTAACCAACAAGTTTTTTGATATTTATATTATAAAACTATCGACCCGCCCACCGGCTTCGCACGGGTGTAACTTACGTGCGAAGCCGGGGCGGTTCACTTGTTACATATATAAACCTTCCGTGAAAAATTATCTAACTGATGGTGAAAACCGCATTAAAATCCGTTGCGTAGTTTTATAGATCTAAGCATACATAGGGACAGACAGCGGGAAGCGACTTTGTTTTATACTATCTAGTGACTTAGATGAATACTTGAAGAAGTGGTGCGAAATTAGAAAACTTGATACAGTGGTGTTATTGTAATTTGGGCCAAACTATATGTCAGATATCCATTACCGGCGCATCCTTACCATTCCCTAAATTGTGATAACGAAGGTGGCCGGGCGGTAGCATGTGTGCTTTACAATCTGACGCCACCCGGTTCGATCCTCGGCCATGCACCAATGACTTATTTAGTACTTAAATAAATACGTGCAGTTTCGATGCCATCACTAAATAACGGTGAAGACAATTATCGTGAAGAAACCGATATACCTAAAAACCTCAAAAGTTCAAAGACATACCTATGACATTAACCAGCAATGATGGATTAGCTATGATCTTTGCTATTAGCAATGATGGATGGTGTTTGGTCCCATCCTTTCTCTCTGAGAGATGCCTGTGTCCCAGCATTGGGAACATGATAGGTTGCATGATAATGATGATGATGATGATTCACTTAATCATTATATTTTTAGCGACCCGTACAAAGCGTTTTGTATCCACATTTATTGTTCGAACCGCTTGACTGGAATAATATACGCTGCCTAATGGGTATTCCCCATTAATTACAATCTTGGTGTCCTTAAATCGTTAGTGAATCAGTTTCTTCAAGGCAAGCGTGCTCCATCGTAGACCGCATCATCGTTAAACAACTGGCGAGGCGTACAAATTCAAGTATTTTTTTTTTATAATAAAAAATATATAAAAAGGGTGAAATGGAGCAGGTACTTACATGCGTTTGGGGCAGTACCGGCGTTAGGGTAGGGCGCGGTTGGGCGACCGCCCAGGGCGCCAGATATAAAGAGGCGTCATAGGCGCATAAAAGGGGCGCCGTTGGTGCCCCTTTATATCCATATATATTTTGATTATTCTGTTTGTCTTTAAATTTCATTATTGCAAAATAAAAATTTCTGTTTCTGGATTTTCTGTATATAAAACTTTGCCTTTTTTAGGGTTCCGTACCTCAAAAGGAAAAAACGGAACCCTTATAGGATCACTTCGTTGTCCGTCTGTCTGTCTGTCTGTCTGTCCGTCTGTCAAGACCCTTTTTCTCAAGAACGCGTAAAGGTAGCAAGTTGAAATTTATACTAAATACTTGGGTCTACGGTTTCTTTCGGCTGTAAAAAAATAAAAGTTGTAAGTCAACGCAATCAAAAGATATGAACGTTTATGTCGCATATTTTGCGATTTCACAGGGGAACCAAAACCTATAGGGTACTTCCCGTTGACCTAGAATCATGAAATTTGGCAAAAAGTAAGGTCTCATAGCACATATATAGGAATAAATCTGAAAGTTATAAATATGAAGGTATATCATTTAAAAATAATTATTTTGCTATTACAAACTTACATTTTGTAGTTGGAATGTATGGAAGAACCTTATTGTCAACTACAAACTTAAGTTTGTCTTTCAATATTTTAACTTCAGTTAGTTTTTTTTTTGGTCTCGCGCTCTTAGGGTTCCTTTATGTCGTATATTTTGCGATTTCACAGGGGTATCAAAACCTATAGGGTACTTCCCGTTGACCTAGAATCATGAAATTTGGCAAGAGGCAAGGTCTCATAGTACATATATAGGAATAAATCCGAAAGTTATAAATTTGAAGGTATTTAAAAATAATTATTTTGCTATTACAAACTTACATTTTGTAGTTGGGATGTATGGAAGAACCTTATTGTCAACTACAAACTTCAAAGTTGTCTTCCCAGAGACTGTGGGATCGGCCGATCTGCGAACTAGCATGGAAATCGCTACTAGATACGTGTCCTAGTATTGCAGATCGCGCTCGTATTCTTGCTGTCTCTGTTTGGGAATCGGGACTTTGGTTGCAAGCCATGCCCTCTTTTAACACAGGTAGCCTTTTAGATCCAACCGCATTTCGTCTAGCTGTCAGCTTACGCTTGGGTGCAAGGTGCTGTGAGGCCCATCGCTGTCAGTGTGGTACTGCTGTTGACCAGCTCGGTCACCATGGTCTCTCTTGCTCGAGAAGCGCTGCATGGTCGTATTGGCCGACACGCTAGCCTGAACGACATCATACGCAGGGCACTTTCCACCGCCAATGTCGCAGCTGTGCTCAAACCGAGTGGTCTTGCGCGTGACGATGGAAAGAGGCCTGACGGTATGACACTTGTGCCCTGGAGGTTGGGGCGGCCCCTTGTATGGGACGCAACTTGTGTCGATACTTTGGCGCCGTCACATCTTCCTGAGACACAGGGTAGGGCTGGCGCGGCTGCTAATTCGGCAGAGCAGCACAAGCGTCGCAAATATGCTAACCTCGGCAGTGGTTACATATTTGAGGCGTTTGGGGTCGAGACATTGGGCCCTTGGGGACCGGGAGCTCACCTCATTTTCAAAAATCTTTCAGAGCGCCTGGTTAATGCGACGCGTGACCAAAATGCTGGCGTGTTTCTGGCTCAACGCATTAGCATTGCCATTCAACGTGGTAATGCCGCCAGCATGTTGGGTACGCTGCCAACTGGTAGTGGGCTTGAGCATTTGGATTGTCTTTAGACCTTCAACGGTCTATGGGCAGTCTAACTGTATTTGTAGTGTTAGTTTTAGCTTGTATTTTGTTTAGTTATTAAAGTCACTTGCCCAGTAAAAAAAAACTACAAACTTAAGTTTGTCTTTCAATATTTTAACTTCAGTTAGTTTTTTTTTTACGAGTAGGACTCGTGCTCTGAGGGTTCCGTTAGACGGAACCCTCAGAGCGCGAGTCCTACTCGTACTTGTCCGGTTTTTTTCTGTTTGAATCGGCCGTATAAATCTCGCCCAGGTCACTGGTAGTGCTAAAAAGTTGTGTGTTAGTGAGTATATATTTTTTTCAAATGTTCTCCAAAACTACTGATTTGAATGCGGTTTTTTATTTGAATGCAGGTTTCATTCGAGCTCAAGTGCTCTGTGTCATTTGAAGATTTCATTTCAAACTCTGGAAAGATCTGAACATTAATTTGTGCAGTGCAGTTAAAACTTTATTGAACCCTTTTCCGAATTAGTAGGTCAGTCATTAATTCATTTTATTTATTATTGCTTCACTTGTAAATTAATATCTATCTAACTTTCAGATTTTCATCAATTATAGCTTAGAACTATACCGATTAAACTAGCTTTTGATTGAAAAACCGTAAGAATTCGGTTCACTAGTTTGGAAGCTAAAAAGCTATAGACATAGACGTTAAAACGTCAAACGTATCACCACTCGGTTTTGACGTCGGTGGTTAAAAGTAACCTTGTGACAGAATTCCGCCTTTCAAAAGTTTAATTGCCAACTGTATAACGAGCTTACTCCCATAATGCTCTCTCAAGTTTCTAAGTTAGTCCGTGAAAAGGTTCAAGTTAGACCAATTAACTTGTAAATCAGCCTGAATATTCAAAAGCTACCTGACACCGTTCTTGCCTGACCACAGAATAATAATAATTTGACAAGTCCACAGTTAAAAAAAGGTTCGACTTCGAGAAAGGCGGCAATGCCCAGGCCCCATAATATTGCAAACTCAGATCAGCTTGCGGCTAGCTGTTTAAAGCAATCCTGATGAGAAATTATGTTGCGCGACCACAAACCATATCTGGGCGTGTTAAGGTTCACGTTCGCGTGATTTTCCAAACTGCGCGGTTTTAACGTTAGTTTAATACCGCGTAAGCAGTTAGCCGTGGGACCCCAGGGGCATTACGGCTAACTGTTTTAAGCAATTCTGTTTAGGTGATGAGAAAAGATGCGCAACCCCAAAAAACTCAGAAAATTTAAAAGAAATTTTCGAAAATTTTCCTTAAATTTCATATTGGCATAATGAAGTAGAGGTCTTTACGTTTTGTGCAAATGTTCTGGACAAAACCCTAAATTTCCGGACATGTCCGGAAAATTCCGGACGCATGGCTACCCTTTACCTACATGACTACATTAAGCGTTTATTGCGAAAGCTTGTCTCCAAGAAATACATGATAAACCCATATGCAAATATGCCAACGAGGGCGAAACCAAATACTTTTAAATACCACTTGCTCGATAAATTGTCGTCGGCGAAACATAGTATTCATTAGTGTGGCAATAATAGGGCTAACATTTATAGTGGAGTGAGAGTATTTAGTATTTATCGTCTAGCTCACACAAATACTACTACGTATTGTACTCGTACGTCAGATGACAGATCACACTATGATTATTAATGACCATATAGATATTGGTATAGATACAATTATAGCCTATGTCACCCGGGGATAGTGTAGCTTCCCAACAGTGAAAGAATTTTTCAAATCGGTTCAGTAGTTTCGGAGCCTATTCAATGCAAACAAACAAACAAACAATCAAATCTTTTTCCTCTTTATAATATTAGAGTATAGATAAAGCATGTCTGTTTTGTTTGTTTGTTCCTCAACAGAACAATAGATTATAAATATTCGGGACATTTTTGCACACACGGTCATCTGACCCCAAACTAAGCAAAGCTTGTGATATGGCTGCCAGAGACTGATATACATACATATAGTTTTAAATACATACTTAAATAGATACTAACAACCAGATATAGAACAAACACAAATGTCATCACATAAATATTTGTCCCAGGAGGGAATCGAACCCACGCCCCCGCGCCTTAAAATGTTCGCACTCTATCAAGAAGGAAAAAAATATCAGCTTTTTTCTTACTCAGTGATCTTGAAAAATGTGTGAAAATGATAGCACTGGCCTGTGAGCGTGGTCTTAAATAAAAGAGTTCAACGCGCAACGTCTACGAATTTGGCCTGCTACGCAGTGCGTAGACAGCGCTTCATACGGCATTATTCACAATTTTCTTTAAAACGTATTAAGACGAAATATGCTTCAAAGACGATTCGTCATCACGAATATTCAAAAGTAGACCTTTAAAATCGATTAATTCACATTATTTCTATGAATGTTCTTGAAATATTTTATTCGGATGTGTTCACCGATACACGATTAAGAGGGGGCAACCGAAATTTTATGCTAATTTGCCATGATATTCTAACTAAACCAAATATCCGATCACCGTAATAATTGATATATGTGAATTTTCAATTCATTTTCTTTCCGCCATTAAGACAGAAACATAATAGCAAGATATTTACTCGATACTTTAATGTTTTGAAAATGGTGCCTTTTTGCTAATTTTTTTGATTTTACTTGGAAAGTACTTCAGTTACATATCTAAAATAAATACTCACCGAAGGAAAATATAGTTTGTTTTCCAGTGTTAAGACAAAATTTACCTAGATTAATTAGTACTCTCATAATAAATTATATTCGATTTGAGACTTACGTCCTTTAGTTCTAAGCAACTATTCGGTCAAACGGCAAGTCCGATATTCAGTCTTATTCTGTTGCGCTTTGCATCTAAATAGCGAAACATGCTCCGTTTAACCTCAGTACCGCACTGTGCCTCAACGGGGAAGGACGCACGCGCTTGCTTTACGCCTTGGTTTTATCTTCCGAGTGCGATTATATCAACACCTACTGTATTTTCAAACAAAGGATAATATAAAAAATCGATGGCTCGAACGCGACCACTTGATGCGGCTACCAAGTGGTGACAATGACCTTAGAGCACAGACTAGGTAAAGCTACTACGAAAAAATAACATAGATACAAATAAAATGGATACGACTAGGCCCTAACGAATCCATTATTATGTATGCTCAGTAATATAACTATTAGAGTCGGAGTGTTTCTTTGTGACAGACAAACAGACAGAGAGAGAGAGAGAGAGAGAGAGACGGAGAGAAGCAGAGAGAGAGAGTCAGAAAGATAAAACTAAAAATTAAATGACATTATAAAATAATTTAGATTCATTATAATTTTATAAAATTAAAATTAAAAATCATTTAAATTAATGTGATGGTTAATTTGACTTGAGAGTTCCATCCACATTTTCTCACGTTTTTACGAGAAGCGGCTTTCTGCAAAAGGAGGAAGGTTCTCAATTTTAACAGACAAAAAATAGCTTGGTAATAATGGAAGCAAAAAAACATCTAATAAAAA
This sequence comes from Agriopis aurantiaria, assembly GCA_914767915.1. Classification (NCBI taxonomy): domain Eukaryota; kingdom Metazoa; phylum Arthropoda; class Insecta; order Lepidoptera; family Geometridae; genus Agriopis; species Agriopis aurantiaria. The sequence continues at coordinate 3,062,951 of OU611991.1, read as the reverse complement.
AAAATTTAAATGTGGAAAGTCAAACAATAGGTACTTATGTTTTTAACCGACTTCAAAACAGGGGCAAGGTTCTCAATTTAACCGGTATAAAAAAATACTAGTCGAATTGAGGACCTTCCTCCTTCTTTGAAGTCGGTTAAAAACATAAGTACCTACTGTTTGACCAGTTGGGTTGGCTCGGGTATGTGCTGGTAAGGGGAAATGCACAATACACTAGCGGGACTACTTACCTTAGTCAAAGTCAAATACTACTTACCTTTTTATCCGACTTCAAATAAGGAGGAAGGTTCTCATTTACCTTAGAGTACCTTCAATTCGACCAGTATTTTTTTATACTGGTTGAATTGCAGTCCACCACTGCGGTGCAACAATGCGGTGCAACACTGCGTTGCAACACTGCGGTGCAACAGTGCGGTGCAACAGTGCGGTGCAACAGTGTGGTACAACAGTGCGGTACAACAGTGCGGTACCATCTTTAAATATTTTGAATCAGTAGCATAAAATACGAGTTTCTCAGATCAAACGCTAGGTGGCACCACCAGTATTTCAGCAAAGTGAAGTTATATCAAAAAATAAATAGCTATTTTTGAATATTTTGAACTAATTGGTTGGAAACATAGGTGAGTTTTTTTTTTGAGGATTAGGTGAGGTTTTGCGTGATTTGCGTCCAACACTAGATGAGAGCATTTATATTTCAGAGAATCTTGACTTGTATCGTAAAATATTTCTGCCATCCTTGCATATTTTAAATCAGTAACGGTGATTATAGATTGTTCAGTTCTAATACTAGAAGACATCTTCAATATTTCAGTGAAGACGTTAAATCAGAAAATATTTCAGCCATCCTTGAATATTTTAAGTCTGTGGCATCGATTAATGGCTGCTGAGGTCTAAAGCCAAACGACGGCACCAATATTTCAGAGATTTTGAGAAGTAGCTTCACTAACGAAATTTCTTTATTTAATTCAAATCCGAAAATATTTTGACCATCACTACATATTTTGAGTTTTATTCAGTGGTAAATGATTTCACAGGGTGAGTATTAGGGAACTAACGCAGTATTTTTCATACATTTTGGGTAATGAGAAGCCACAGGCAAACCACGGCAAAACTTATCTCAGATGGCGCCACCTTCGCTGGTGCTGTCATTTGTGGCTTATTTGAGGTTATAAACATTGCTCTTGAATGAAACAATAAAAATAAACTTTGCCTTTAAACAGTAAAATGTTTCTTATATTTCAGAGAATCATGACTTGTATCGTAAAATATTTCTGCCATCCTTGCATATTTTAAATCAGTAACGGTGATTATAGATTGTTCAGTTCTAATACTAGAAGACATCTTCAATATTTCAGTGAAGACGTTAAATCAGAAAATATTTCAGCCATCCTTGAATATTTTAAGTCTGTGGCATCGATTTATGGCTGCTGAGGTCTAAAGCCAAACGACGGCACCAATATTTCAGAGATTTTGAGAAGTAGCTTCACTAACGAAATTTCTTTATTTAATTCAAATCCGAAAATATTTTGACCATCACTACATATTTTGAGTTTTATTCAGTGGTAAATGATTTCACAGGGTGAGTATTAGGGAACTAACGCAGTATTTTTCATACATTTTGGGTAATGAGAAGCTACAGGCAAACCACGGCAAAACTTATCTCAGATGGCGCCACCTTCGCTGGTGCTGTCATTTGTGGCTTATTTGAGGTTATAAACATTGCTCTTGAATGAAACAATAAAAATAAACTTTGCCTTTAAACAGTAAAATGTTTCTTGACAGTGGCGAATCTCAGAAAAAAGTTAATGTTTCCTTAGCTGGTAAAAAAGCGAATCTTTTGGCAAGGTAGGTATGCAATAAAATTATCAATCACTGCGTTGCAACACTGCGGTGCAACAGTGCGTTGCAACACTGCGGCGCAACAGTGCGATGCAACACTGCGTTGCCACACTGCGTTGCAACACTGCGTTGCAACACTGCGTTGCAACACTGCGTTGCAACACTGCGTTGCAACACTGCGTTGCAACACTGCGGTGCAACACTGCTTTACAACACTGCGGTGCAACACTGTGGACCAAGTAGACAGAGACACTAAGATTATACAAGTCGCATTGAGAACCTTCCTCCTTATTTGAAGTCGGATAAAAAGGTAAGTAGTAATACCTACTGTTAGACCGGCCGGGTTGGCTCGGGTAGGTACTGGTAGGTCAAACAGTAGGTATATTAGGCCGACTTCAAATAATGAGGAAGGTTCTGTGAAGGATGATGATGATATTTTTTAGTAAATTGAATTGAATGGAATGGAATTGAATTGCATTGCATTAAATTACATTAAATTAAATTAAATAAATCATACTTAAATAGATATTAACAACCAGGTATACTCGTAGAACAAACACAAAATGTTCATCACATTAATTTTGTCCTAGGTGGGAATCGAACCCACGCCCGAAGCTCAGAAGGTAGGTTCACTACCAACTGGACCAACGGGCTTTCCGGTATTTCGTTTCGCGTGTTTCGTTTAGTATAGTATAGCATAGCGTAGCGTAGCATAGCATAGCATAGCATTAGTTTAGTTTAGTTTGATTTAATGTTTAACGATCTCTGACTCTCTGTCTCAAGCGTAAAATTTTAATTTGAAAATTAATTTAGGCAATTTCAATTTAATTTATATAATTTATTAATTTTATATTGATATTGTAGAAAACTTAAAAATTAAGTTTAAAAATATACAACAAACACAATTTTGAAAATTGAAATAAACAATTTACGGTTTTGCGCGCCGCGACCGAACCCAGCTAATCGCCAAAACGCCAACATTATGCTTATCCTGTGTTTATTACTCCTTGCCGCATGACGAGTTCGACTACGCGAGTTATGTGTAAGCTGCGCGCGACTGCCGCGCTGCCGTGGTTGTGTTTCACACTAATGCGGGTGATGCGAGACGCGCGGGTGAAATCAGAAATTTTCCTCGCTTTATACGCACTCTTAAAGAAATTTGGCTCGACAGAAAACAATCGTAAACTTTCCTAAAAAACACCCGTTTTTACGTTCCCTTCAATGGATTGAATGAACTTCATTCAAATTCTATTGAAGATATTTATATTTTTTTAAATTGTGTGTTATCCTGACAATACTTTAGTGGTCGCAGTTTTTTTTTATAAAAGCGTAAGATTATTTGTAGAAAATAAAGAAAAAATTAATATTGAAAATATTTGAAAGCGCTCACGCCGCATTACCGTCATACAAGTGTACGGTTCTCTACCATTTCGCTTTAACAACTAATTTCGACCTTTGATTCAAATTCAAATTATTTATTTGTCAGAACATGGTAGGTACACATACATATAAAGTAGCATACATGGTCGATAAGGGGTTGTATTTAAACGAGCTAATATAAATTCAATTTAAAGGTGTCAAAAATACTGAACATGACTTACTGAAATACTAAGTGGCTGAAAGACTGTGGGCGAATAAAATAAATAGTGCGTAGACAGCGCTTCATACGTAAACGAAACATACATCGCAATTTTCAAAATTTTCTAAATAACGTATTAACAATAATTTATACAATTATTATTGACTAGCGGTCCGCCCCAGCTTCGCACGGGTATAGATATATATTATATGTCATCCGGGGATAGCGTAGCTTCCTAACAGTGAAAGAATTTTTCAAAACGGTTCATAAGTTTCTGAGCCTATTCAATGCAAACAAACAAACAAACAATCAAATCTATCCTCTTTATAATATTAGTATAGATAAGAGGTATTACTTAAACAAGCAAATATAAATTAAAATTAGAGGTAAAAAAAAATGTAAATTATAAGTAGGCGAATAAAATTATTAAAAAATGGCTCAAATTAATATATTTAACATTTTGCATATATTTTATTTAAGCAAACTGCGATATATCCTAATCAAGTTCTGTAATCAAGGTAACTTAACCATGATACCTACTACCTATTATGAACCCTAACTGACAGAATTCGCATCTGATCAATCGGCCACGGATCATCATCTGATTCAATCGGAAATTCCAGTCGGCTACTTCGATTTTTAATAATATGCATCATTGCTAATTGCTACCCATTTTCAACTTTTTAAGGTTCCGTACCCAAAGGATAAAAACGAGCCCTATTACTAAGCCTACGATGTCTGTCTGTCTGTCCGTCCGTCCGTCTGTCCGTTCGTCCTACGGCTGCATCTTATGAACCGTTATAGATAGCCAGTTGAAAATTTCACAGAATATGTGATGTTACGGCGGATTAATTAAGAAATAAGAAAAAAGTCAAAAAGTAAAAACAAAAGGGACAACAAACGTTTTTGTAATAGCTCTAATGTAAAAACGGTAATATGTACAAGCACAAATATACTATCTGTGTGTACAATCGTCAAACTTGCCATGATTGCCATGCCACGGTTGTTTACGATTGCCGACATCATGCTGAGTTGGAGCCGGTTCGTGTCAAAAAATATAATAAGCTATAATTCAGTTTTATTTTTAATTTCATGTTTATGTTTCACTTTTCATTGAATATTGTTTTTTTTTTTTTGTTACAAATAAATTATGTCTATGTCTATGTAACAATAAATAATGACCAAGTGCGAGTCAGTGACAAATTTCTGTTCATTACCAAGTTATAACTGGTAATTTCGTTATTTATTTTTGTGGTGGTACGGAAACCTCAGTGCGCGAGCCCGACTCGCACTTGGCTGGTTTATTTTTGCCACCGAAACGGAAAGAGATGTGTCTGGCCGTTTTATGTATACTTACCCTGCGAAAGGCTTGGCAAGCTTAGCGGTGGCATAGCGTAAGGCTGGCTGGTTGGTTATAAATGCAGCACGCTGGGATTTTTGTAACTTGACGTGGTCGCGGCAAGGGCGTAGCCAGGATTTCTTTGAGGGGGGCGGGGAGCAGTTGGGGGAAAATGCAACGTTATTTAAAATTATTTCGGTTGAGAAGCTCTTTGAACGAGCCCTTACCCATGGTCTACTAAGGGAGAGCTTCTGCCCCCCCCCCCCCTCCATATCTCTGGCTTTGGCGCGGTGTCTATATTGAGGAAGACCTGTGAACTTAACGAACTTAGATTTACAGTCAAGATAACGTAACAAGTCTGACATTTAGCACTGACAGAATGACATTAAAAAACCGCAAAAGTTACGCACCAGCCTTGAATGAAGCACCCTATTCATTTGTTTTGAAATGCAAAAATGTGTAATTGTGACTGCCATTAAGGTAACCTTTCATAATGACTTGTGGTTTGAAATAAAAACTTACAATATTTTATTTTATTTGTATACTAGCTGAAACCTGCTACTTCGTACGCGTAGAGCTCGGCTTTCGGCCTCGCTACTACAACCCGTTATAGCCTATGTGTTATTCTAATGTATAAGCTATATTATTGTAAACTTTCATCAAAATCCATTTGGTAGTTTTTGCATGAAAGAGGAACCAACATACATACAAACTTTCGCGTTTATAATATTAGTAGGATGACGAAATAAAATAACGCTAGCACGTATCGTATTACGATTAAAAACTACCTGCTTACCTGCTCAAATCGCGAAAGTTTAAAAATTACTACCTGCTTAAAGTAGAGTAAGAAAATGAACGGAAAGTAGAGAGAGTGTAGTTAAACTATCTCATGACGTCATAATAGATACAAAAAATGCGGCGCGCTTAGAATAACTATATACAGAAACCAAGTACATTCGCAAAATTTAAGGCGTTCAAATGGAGCCATATATGACACCAAACGACGCTCGCGCGGTCAGTGCCCGCTGTAATAGTGTTCCGTGGTCAGTGCTCTGGGTTAAGTGATAGTGTTAAGAGCACCCAAAAAAATTTACTTAATTATTGCCGCATAATTTTTGCGTCTGTGTGCGTGACGAGGCAAGTAAACACAGCTACGTACACGTAGCGAATTTGTAGCTTACGTTTTGAGAAGGCACTGTTTGGAAACTTACCATCTCTCTAAGGCGGCGCGCTTAGTTTTCATACAACGTGCTTGCAGTTTCTACCCTGATATATTTCTGTAGTAGTACTATAAATCAGGAACAGTTGATTTTTCTACGCCGCTTGCACTTTTGCTTTGTCTCTACTTTGAAGTGGGCGTTTGGGCCAGAACACTGTGAGGAGCCTGTCGCCTACGCTAGTCTGACGATTCAGAGATTTCAGAGCCTGTGGGCGTTTGTATTATGGAAATCTAGATTTGGGGAAATGTATTTGAGAATGCGAACAGGAAATATGTCAGAGCTTAGTGAAAATTATACGGCGAGATTGCATTGAATCACTATCGGAAAATTAATTTCATAGCAATCCAGCTTACAAATCGTTGGACTAATACTTGTATACTACGATCTACAACCCTCTCACGTGTCTTACAGTTACAAGATTCACATAGAGCATTGTGATAGTAGGTGTAGGTACATTATCTATCAAGCTAGGTAGCTGCCTAGAACGTAGTGCATCGACCTCAGAAGGACTTAAGCATAGAAGTTGTGCTAATTTAGCATAAAACGAATTAAACATGTTACATTATTTTTTCATACTTTTGCCATAATTGTTGTTACTAGAACGTAGCAGATATATTATTGACAGGACGGCAAATTGCAGGGATGTTGGTACACTATTTCAATATAGCCCTGGCACCGGGGCAATAGAATACGGCACCGGTAGCCCCTGCCTGTAGTAAGAGGCTACTAAAAGGGGACCTCCGGGCTCGGGATGGTCAAAGTTGGGGCTCTGACCATCCACTTAAGCGTACCCAGGGAGAGAACGACAACGTTGTGTGACCAACGTTGCCGTGGGTGGTGGGGCTGAGACAACACGGTTGTCTCGGGAGGAGCCGTAGCGTAGTGCCGAGGGCTCCAGTGCGTTCTTCTGGAGATCCCGGAGCCCTCTTTTCAAGCACTAAGGCTGGTCACCGGGGGGTTTTTAGTGGGTATAATCCCACAAAACCTAGTTGCACCCCAATGCAGCCGGGTATGTTTGGAAGATTTCTCCCACAAAAAGAAAAAAAGGGACCTGTAAAAGGCCCAAAGGCTACATACTATTATTTGATATGCGGTCTTGTACACTTTGTAAATAACGTGATGGATTCTATGATCTTTATTATTCTGTGGCATCGACTCAGCGCCGGCCCTGGGGTACTTATTATATATATATATAGGCGTCAGATAGTAAGAGGTCCAAAGTATTCTAACACTTTGTAGAAGGTTCTTTTCCACGGAAAGAAAAATTAAGAAAATTTCAGAAAATTTAACGACGATTTTAACTTCGCGCGATTGACAGTTCTAAGACAGGACAACGCACAGAAGAGAAAAAAATCTGTGGGACGTCTGCCGGGTTAGCTAGTAGTTTATAACATCCTGGATTAGCACATGGAATACTTTTTATCCCGGAATCGATTAAGGAATCTCTGCTTGATCTCCTACATAAAGTATGTAGGAGATCAAGCAGAGATCAAGCGCACCGAAAGACAATCTCGCTCTATACCAAATTTAAGGCTAGGGCCGGCGCTGCATCAACTAGGAGACGACTTCATGTTACCCAACTAAACCTTCTGTTTGATAATTATTATTTATCTACTTCGTGCATGTGATACATCGGACTGCCAGAGCGGGCACGAAAAATCGACACCGCTTTATGGTTGATTTTCCGAAAACCAGTACGAAGCGCTTTGATTCCACTTTTATTTTGCGAACTGCTAGTCTGTGGAATTCACTGCCAGGTTTCTTCTTGGCAAACGTGCTTCATCGTAGACCGCATCATCGCTTAACATCAGACGAGTTGGCAGCCAAGCGCAAGCCTATTATATAATTATTATATTAAATATATAAATAAACTACCCTCTATATCTACTTACTTGCTTTTAGTTCACGGTCGTCATTAAGCCACAGAGAAAAGTCATATATTATATTATAACCTAATGCCTAGACTCGGTCCAAGCATTTATTTGCTCTGACAGCTTCAATAACATTGTAAAAAGCTCGCACGTCAACGTGTTCTGTCGTCGACCGTATCATTGCTTTCCTTCAGGTAAGATACGTGGTGAAGAGTTAGCCTAGTTGCTTAGTAGAAAGCAAAAGCACCCTAAAAAACTATAAACAATTTCTAGGTAGGTATATACCTAACCCTTAACCTAACTTAAGTAAGTACCTAGGTACCTATCTATCTACTTACGAGTAGGTAGGTAGATACTTACATAGTCAATACATAGGTACCTAGGTACCTACTTAAACAGGTTTCTGGTTAAACGTGAAAATAAAGATAAAGTAACACAATTACACAAAAATGCAATTACTGATAATTATCTTTATGAAATAAAATACATTCCAAGAAATATCATAACATTAACCACCATTAACATTGTAATGAATCTGCTCGTAACATTTTATTGATTGGGTTCGAAACGCGCTACACCTATGAAGTCGCCGGTTCAGTTCTGCTATCCAATTGTTCAATATGTATTTTAATTTAATTATATTGAAATTGTTGTACATAAAACTTAACGATTGAGTCAAAAGAGTACGTTACATAGTTTCATCACTACACGAAGCAATGTATGAACGTGGAACATGTACCTACCTAAAGATATAATTCCACCCATATTGTATGCAGTTATAGCAAAGTTATAGACATCCTGCCATCCTGCCCATTACAATCAATGACTAAAGAATCGATTCGATAATAAAGGCATTAAGGATTTTGTATCCAGTTGTCAATAATTTAAAGAAATCTTCCCGCCAAGAAGTTTTGTCACCTTTAAAGTTCATGCAAAGTGATAAAATAATGGGAGATTTTCCAACAGCCTGTGAAATATGTATTTTCATGTTTACTATAGTATCTACTTCTGTACTGGGAGTTTACTGGGGCATATTTATGTCAGTAAAATTCATAAGACTATTTAGGAGATACTGGCAGTATTGCATTAATGGCTTTAGCCTGTCTAGTAATGGGCGAAACAAACAAAAAAACAATCATTGACTGACAACTACTGAGTGACAAGACTGACAAGTTGATAAGAAAAAAGTAAACAAACAACGAGAAACGCTGTTTCGTCAGCTTAAACTCCGATAACAATGAATTATAATCAACCCAAAGCAAATTACAATTGCAGATAAGATGCTATACCTAACGCCTTGACCGTAGCCACTTGTAGTACAGATACAGACTATACCTTGAGCGGTTTGCCACACAGCAACGATGACGAGTTTAGTGCCTCAAAATAGTGTTTTATTCTTAAAACTTGTTAAAAATATTAACAATTGCACGAAAAGACTATCATCTCATTTCACGTACTATCCGGACAGAGAGAAACCAGTAAATGGTATGTACAATAATGAAACATCTGAATTAGTACAAATTTGCCAAAAATTCAATTCTTGTTTTTAACATATTCTGGTTTTTCTGATTTTGTTACTATCTAAACTGACTACGCTGCACCTAGGAACTAAATAATATCGCACAAGTAAGGAACCACTGAATTAATTCTGTATCATAAACTATAGGTTTACAGCACAATTTGCAATCATAGGTAATCAACAAAATATTTCACATGATTGATACCTAACAGTATGAAGAGCTATTTAGTTTATGTTGGTAATTTTAGGTTTCATGTAATTGAGTTGGATAGCAACAATTCTTTTTATGCCTATTTCATTTGGTTATCTCTTATCTAATCTGAAACCTGCTTGTGTGCTTTGATTTAATTTTTATTATGAACTGATTGGTTTGTATAAATCACTAGCTGTGTCACTAGTGTCCCACGGATTCACCTGCTTGAACATTCCGTCAGGAACTGTATTTTGTTTTTCAGTATAAAAAGTACCTTCCTTATGTCACTCTCTGGCCCTCCAATGATTTGTATGTTATGATAATAATATGTATTTGTATCACATCGATCCATTGTACTGTTGCTGTGTGAAAGACAAAAACGAACCGAGAACACACTTTCCCATTTGCAATATTAGCAAGATAATTAGCTTGTGTAATATTTGTCCGCTGCTGTATTTAGTTAGGGCTCCGAAAAATTACATTTAAAGGCCAACCCAATAACCTCCACGCAAAACCAAAGACAGGCAGGACAAACAAACAAAAAATGAGAAGGAAGATGGCAGGCTGTTGTTCAGTGTGGAGGTTAAAGGGGGAGGCCTATGTTCAGCAGTGGACATCTTCTGGCTGATGATGATGATGAACACTTTAGAAATTGCGTATTTATCGCCACTGCTTGAAAACTCATCCACATATTATGTGGAGATCATAGATATATATATAAAAAATATGATAGGCGAGCAGCATATTATTATGCTGATGTGCCTATATCACACAGTGTCAAAATCTAGTATTTATCTGTTAAGATTATGTTCTTAATTTTTATCCATCTGTCCAGTTTGTTTTTAAACGCATTTATTGATTTCGAAGCGACCATCTCCTCAGGCAACCTGTTCTGATTGAAAACGACTCTGTTGCTGAGGATGTGGTGTGCAGTCTTCGGGCGACGTCTGTACTTGGATGGGTCACCGCCTGGGTGTGATGTTGTATTTTTGCACTACTTTTTTGTACTTTAGCAGCTAACAATTTATGTGGTGGTATGGAACTCTGTGCGCAAGCCTGACTCTCACTTGGCAGGTTTATTCACCATATGAGATTCAAAAGTTTATTCATTATCTATTATGCATTTTAACTTTTTATTTCAGTCAATATTGAGTATTGATAAGGTGACGCAAACCTAGTTGCGGAAAATGCCTGCTACACAAGTATTGATCTGCTTGTGATGTTTATCACTTGTCTCTCTACTTAATTTCAGGAGAAACAACCAAGATGAACATGATGCAAGCAATTAACAATGCAATGGACATCACTTTAAAGAATGACCCGACAGCTGTGCTGTTTGGGGAAGATGTAGGCTTCGGCGGTGTTTTCAGATGCGCGCTCGGACTACAGGTACTTAGAGTTCTTTTTTTATTGAATAATAGGCTTGCCTGAAGGCGCGCAGCAGGAAACCAGTGCAAATGTTGCAGAACTGTGTAAACCAATGTCTATGGAAGCACGGAATCTGCTAAGTATAGCAACAAAAAATTAAAAGCAAAAGATAAAAAAGAAAGGTATTTTAATTTTTTATAAATATTTCGGAACATTTTTGCACACACTGTCATCTGACCCCAAACTATGCAAAGCTTGTGATATGGCTGCCAGAAACTGATATACATACATATTATATAGTTTTAAACACACACTTAAATAGATATTAACAACCAGATATAGAACAAACACTAATGTTCATCACTGTAATTACTTATAAAAAATTACTTACAATGTTTCAGGAGAAGTACGGCCGTGAACGAGTATTCAACACGCCGCTGTGCGAGCAGGGTATTGCTGGGTTTGGTATCGGACTGGCCACGGCTGGAGCCACGGCCATAGCTGAAATACAGTTTGCTGACTACATATTCCCCGCTTTCGATCAGGTTTGTACACAGCACTGGGAGCATACTACTATCTTTGAATATTGACATATGAAATACTATTCTAATGGATACATTGCAGACAGCGATTGCCACTACTAGTACGAGCGATCCAGAAACTTCCAATGTATTTAAAGATACTCAAGGAAACACGACCAAAGAAGTCTTAAAGTCAAAAAAGCTAATTCGACAAGATAGTATTCACTATATCAGACACGAAAGAGTCCAAAATATCCAAAACCTGTCTAACATGTCGTCTCAAGTAACTCGACCGCCAGTCATGCAACAAAAGACATAAGTATAGGATGGAAGCATCCTATACTTATTGGATTAGAGACCATACCATCAATGTCCGAAAGCAGTATTGACCATAGCGTAGATTGTAAAAGTTCTTTTTAGGCTAACAACGCTAGTGTGTGTGACAGCTCGCATTTTTTAAATTTAGTTTGGTTATTTAATTATTTAGATGTTGTTTTTCTGTATTCTTCGGCGTTGCCGTCACAAGAAATTAAAGTAGGTGAAGCAGCGTTATTATTTCTATCCATATAAATATCCATATTCCCCGCCCGCCGATTTTACCCGCCTGGACAGGGATAGATTTAGAGATCTGGAAGCTTTGGGGCAACCAAGGGGCTATGAGGTTCCAGGTTCGAATTCAATGTACAGATTGCAAAGACAGCTCAAGAATTTTGCGGCTGACAGGAAAGCGACTGTAGATGAGCTTTTGGGACATTTTCACGGATTGCGCAAGTTCGAATCTTGCCGATCGTAATTTTTTTTAATTGTTTATAACATTTAAAAAGGAAATAATTTCGCTTATCAGTATTTATTTTTTCAATTGATTAGAAAATTTTACTCATACATTTATATTGTCCCCCTGTGTCCTCTCTTGTGGAGGTTGCGAGATTTTAGCACGAAATAGGGAAGTCTTCCCCATTCTGTGGGCTGTAGCCCCGGTTGCCCTCTAAATCCGAACCCGGGACCTCCGTTGAACCGGGACCTTCTGTCTCCGACTCTGCAACCCCTTTTTAATGGAAATAGTAATATTTGCATCTCACAAGTAATGTTTGTTACAGCTGGTGAATGAGGCAGCGAAGATGCGGTACCGGTCGGGCGGGCAGTTCGACTGCGGAGCCCTAACGGTGCGCGCGCCGTGCGGCGCTGTCGGACACGGGGGGCTCTACCACTCGCAGAGCCCCGAAGCCATGTTCGCCCACGTGCCCGGACTCAAGGTAACACTGTACTTAGATCCTGGTGCCTGGCCCCCTGGCCTTATTGCGGCAGCGTTGTATGACGTGTCATCCTCTTCCCTCAAACATGGTTGAGGAGAGCGATGGCTGGTACATGTGTCAGCTCGTGAACGGATGCTGCTTGTGGGGGGTGGGGGGGCTGGTGTGCTCGGTGTAAGCAATGCATTTTGTATATTCCGCTTGCAGTCATTCGTTTTATATTATGTTTAACCCCCCAAATGCGTTACGCACCGCATGTCGGCGTAAGCGAAAACTGATTCGACGCGCGTATTGTGTGTAAGAAGATTTATTCACAATACCAATGGTATATAATATTATGCACGTATTTCATATATTTATTTTATTATCTGAAAAGTAGGTGAAATTTCCCATTTTAGCCATAAAAAACTTTTTCGCTCGCATTCGACGGGTTAATAGAAACGGTTGACAAAAAAAATTACAACGACCGGAAGTCCAAGGAACTACAATAAAATTAAAATAAAACACAAATTGCGAAATACGTGGATTTAACCACTGAAATTATGTCACAATGGATGGTCAAAACTAACCACTGTAACGTCGTCAACCAGTATAATTCCTCACTCACATATTTTTTTCAATTATTTTTAAAATTATAACAAACTAGTCAAGCTACTTAAAGAGCCACGGTGGCCGAGCGGCAGCATGTGCGCTTTACAATCCGACAGCACTTGGTTCTATCCTCGACCCCAATGACTCATTTATCATCTAAGCTATGGTATCATATTTTGGGGGGATTCAGTAGAGGTTGAGTCCACATTTATATTACAAAATCAATGTTTACGGAGTATATACAAATTGAAACCTACTGATACTCTCCGTAATATATTTATAGTTAATAAATTTCTAACCCTGACCTGTTTATATATATTAGAGCTGTGTTTGTTTGTAAAGAGTAATGAGGAAACTTATTTCAACGCTAAGTCGAGTCGAGTTGATAACCTACGTACAAAATATCGATATAATATGCGTATTCCTCAAATAAATAACGCCATGTACTACAAAAGTACATTCATAAGCGCTATACATGTGTATAATAATCTGCCTACTGAGTTAAAAACTCTAAACGGTTTCAAATTTAAGTCGAGTTTAAAAAACTGGCTAATATCTAAAGCTTACTACAACATGAGAGAATACTTTGAGAAATAATTAATAATTATAATATACCTAGTTATTAACACTGTTTATAACCTAAAATATAATTATGTATTACATTGATATTGTTACCTAGTCCCCGTGGTCGATTGTTGCGCTTATAATAATAATAATTGTAGTTAATGTTTTATGTAGTATTTTAATATAATATGTGTTTCTAATAATTCTATTGTATGTTCTATATGAATACAACTGTTGTGACTAAATACTTAATAAGCCTAAGACCTTTGTACACAGTTGAACAATAAAGTATTATTCTATTCTCTTCTATTCTATTCTATTCTATTCTATTATGTTAATAAATTATGTGAAGTTTCAATGCTATCACTCAACAACGTTGAATATAAACACCCTGAAGAAACTAGTATATCCAAGAACCTCAAAAGTTTAAAGACATGACATTCACCAACATGCACTGGGCCAGCACGGTGGATTAAGCCCCCCCCCCCCCCCCCCCCCCCCCCCTTCTCTCTCTCTGTCTCTGAGAAAAGGCCTGTTTCCCAGCAATGGGACACATGATACGCTGATATTGTAAGCCAAGCTAAGCCATGAGCTGTTCTAATTTCACTCCATTAATGTTTCCAGATAGTAGTCCCGCGCGGTGCCATTACGGCCAAGGGGCTGCTTCTCTCCTGCATCAGGGAGCGCGACCCGTGTATTTTCCTCGAGCCCAAGATATTGTACCGGTCGGCCAACGAAGAGGTCCCGGTTGAGGACTACACTATACCGATCGGCCAGGCTCAAGTACTTAGAGAAGGTACGAGGCAAAATATTTATAAATTTACATTAAATTTGTAGGGTGCCCCTACATAGTGGAGACAGTTTGTAACCTGGATTAACACATAGTTTTTTTCCATATTAATATAAAATCATCATCATCATCTTTTTGTGATTATCGGTTACACAAAAAGTTTTTTGTGGGATAAAATTACACTAATATTATAAATGTGAATTTTTGTGAGTAAGTTTGTTACTTCTTAACGCTGAAACGGCTAAACAGATTTAGATGAAATTTTGAACCGAGACAGGGTTTCACCCTAGATTAAACACACAGACTTTTTATTCCGAAAAAAAATAACGTTTCCTGTAAGATAGCGGGTGAAACCGCGGGGCGCGTCTATTCTATAATAATTAAAGCTGAGAACCTATTGACCACCAAGATAAACCTGGCCATCTGTTGGCAATGTAAAAGCAAGCAACCTGGGCCTTTTCAAGGCCAGAGTGAATAGGTATCTTCTAAGTCTGCGTGCTTCATCTTCGACCACATCGTCGCTTACCAACAGGCGAGTTGGTGGTCAAACGCGGACTTATCTGCGTTAAAAAAAAAAAAAAAAAAAAAAAGTAAAATGTATGTAATTTATTCCATAAAAAAAAAATCGTTTGTTTTTTTTATGTTTATCTATTTTTCTTCTTCAGGTGACGCAGTAACACTGATCGGGTGGGCGACACAAATCCACGTGTTGCTAGAAGTGGCGCAGATGGCGGAAGAGAATCTCGGAGTCAAGTGCGAGGTCATCGACCTGCAGTCCATACTGCCCTGGGACGAGGATGCCGTTTGTAATGTTAGTATTTACCAATAATGTATACAGGGTTATCGATAATAATATCGAGTGCTATTAAATTTGGTTCAGAAAGTATGTTGAATGGTTCCAGTTAGTTCTAAAGTGGGTTTTTATGTGCGTTTAAATTTGGTTCATAAAGTAGTTGTATGGTTCCCCCGCTAGATCTATGTGCGATTAGGTTTGGTTCAGAAAGTATGTTGGATGGTTCCAGTTATCTAAAGTGGGTTTTTATGTGCGATTAAATTTGGTTTATAAATTAGTTGTATGGTTCCCCCGTTAGATCTATTTGTGATTAAATTTGGTTTATAAATTATGTTGGATGGTTCCAGTTATCTAAAGTGGGTTTTTATGTGCGATTAAATTTGGTTTATAAATTAGTTGTGTGGTTCCCCCGTTAGATCTATTTGTGATTAAATTTGGTTTATAAATTATGTTGGATGGTTCCAGTTAGATCAAAAGTGGGTTGTTCATCATCATCATTTCAGCCATAGGACGTCCACTGCTGGACATATGCAGGTTGGAAGCGGCCTGCATCCAGCGTTTCCATGCGGTCTATTTTAGGTAGTCTGTCCATCTTGTAGGTGGACGTCCTACGCTGCGCTTACCGGTCTGTGGTCTCCATTCCAGAACCTTACGGCCCCATCGGCCATCTGTTCTGCGTGATATGTGCCCTGCCCACTGCCACTTCAACTTGCTAATCCGATGGGCTATGTCGGTGACTTTCGTTCGTCTACGGGCCCCGAGCATAGCCCTCTCCATAGCTTGTGCGACTTTAAGTGGGTTGTTATGTGCGATTAAATTAGGTTCATAAAGTACGTTGTATGGTTCCCCCGCTAGATCTATGTGCGATTAAATTTGGTTCAGAAAGTATTTTTGATGGTTCCAGTTAGATCTAAAGTGGGTTGTTATGTATCAGTATCCTTTCCAATAGCATCCTTATACTTCCAGTCCGTGAAGAAGACCGGCCGCTGCCTGATCTCCCACGAGGCGCCTCTCACGGCGGGCTTCGGCGCTGAACTAGCAGCTACTATACAAGTTAGTAATCTCTGTACCAATCTCTATCTATTATAAGTTGAGTTAGAAGAAAGTCGCTTACTTCGAATATATACAAAGTGGATCCCAATTTGATTTAGTTTTGTTTGAAAGGTGACTCAATATGATATTAAAAGGATCATTTAAATAAAAGCTTGTTTTTTTTTAATAAAAGAAGAAAATTGTTTTGTTATAACTTTATTGTTTGTGTCGTCAGGAGGAGTGCTTCCTGCACCTGGAGGCTCCGATATCCCGCGTGACGGGCTGGGACGCGCCCTTCCCGCACGTGTTCGAACCCTTCTACCTGCCGGACAAGTGGCGGTGCTACCACGCGCTCACTAAACTACTGGACTATTAAGGTGGCTATCTCCACGTCCAAGGGAACGTACCCATACTTTTTTTTTATTAACCTATACTGTCTCACTCCTGGGCAAAGGTCTCCCCCATCTCTTTCCAGACAGTGGGATCACCCGCCAGACTTGACCACTGAATCTGGAACGTGTCGAGGTCATCGCGCCAGCGTTTTCTAGGCCTGCCTTGGCTACTTCGTCCGTTTTCATGCACTACTGTGTGATCCTCTGGGCACATCTATCAGGGTGCATCCTGGCCACGTGTCCCGCCCAACCCCACTTTAATTTGGCAGCTTTGATGCCAACATCAGCGATTCCCGTAATTGAGCGCAGCGTCGTGTTTCGGACTCGGTCTGTCCTTTTGATTCTTGGGACGCTGCGTTCCGTACCCAAACTACGTGAACCATTTTTTTTTTTTTCACAAATATGACACAGTTTTAAACTATCACGGTTGTTCACTAAAGTTATATGAATATTTACGGGATATTTACCGTGGTAAGGTTGTGGGATGAGCTCCCGATATTTCGGCGCAGTTACATGCACCATGTGTGAAATATCGGGAGCTCATTCCACAACCTTACCACGGTAAATATCACGTAAATAATGATATTACTTCACAAATATGGTTTTAAATCATTTTTTGCCTGCAGAAAGTAAAAAAAAAAAAACCTTATAGATCTCTCTTATTTGTCTTTATTCATACAGTGCTTGCCTCTTATGGTTGAATATAGCTCGAAAAGTGCGAGATTTCTCTAGAAGATATTGATTACGTGACGAAAACCTAAGACTCTTTTACGTTTTTAGGGTTCCGTACCTCAAAAGGAAAAAACGGAACCCTTATAGGATCACTTCGTTGTCCGTCTGTCTGTCCGTCTGTCTAGACCCTTTTTCTCAAGAACGCGTAAAGGTATCAAGTTGAAATTTATATTAAATACTTGGGTCTACGGTTTCTTTCGGCTGTAAAAAAATAAAAGTTGTAAGTCAACGCAATCAAAAGATATGAACGTTTATGTCGCATATTTTGCGATTTCACAAGGGAATCAAAACCTATAGGGTACTTCCTACTTCCTAGTTGACCTAGAATCATGAAATTTGGCAAAAGGCAAGGTCTTATAACACAGATATAGGAATAAATCCGAAAGTTACAAATTTGAAGTTAAATCATTTAAAAATAATTATTTTGCTATTACAAACTTACATTTTGTAGTTGGAATGTATGGAAGAAGCTTATAGTCAACTACAAAGTTAAGTTTGTCTTTCAATATTTCAACTTCAGTTAGTTTTTTTTTGGACTCGCTCTCTGAGGGTTCTGTCCAACGGAACCCTCGGAGCACGAGTCCTACTCGTAATTGTCCGGTTTTGTTTTGTTTTTACTGAACTTTGTTAATGATCACTAATGAAACACCTCGCAGAACAGGTTTTATTTTTTAATTCACTCTGCGAAAGTTCACTTCCGAAAGTAACGCCTGATTCAACCATTTACTTTTGTCTCTTCCTTTTCAGACTTAAGAAAATAACACGACAGCTGCTAGTTCCTGTTTTGACCACTTTTATTTGAAGCTGTGTCTCATTGTAAGCGCTGTGGTGGGGTTGTGAATCTTTAAGGAATAAAATATTTTATTATTATTAGTAAGTTGTTTCCTTTATCATCCTACATATATTTTATCTGACGTATAAAGTTGTCAAGTTTTTTTACTCCTACCCTGCGCAGGCAACTTTCTCCATAACCACTCTTCAGGCCCTTTATGGCTAGTTTAATTATAGAAGTGCATAAAATTACCTGGTCTGCCATCTATGGGAGACCACCATATTGGATTTAGAATGACGTCACTTAGACTTAGCTAACATGCATTGTCGTCCAAACTAGACGTGTATGCAAAACAGCTGAATCTCTAAGGTCTAAAATTCAGTTGTAAGATTCGTTCGTTTCATTTGTTCACACATAGGTACATACAATTTTTTTTGTTAATTAAGAGCTTGTAATAAATTGAGACATCAACACGAACGATAATTGTACTAAGGCATATCTCCCTTGTTTGACTGGTCTGAGAAGCACACACAGACTTTATAATATATAAGCCATGAAAATTGAACTTCACAGCGAGCATTCGTTTTACGAAGTCCTTTACCCACTGTAATTAGTTTAGAATTATAATATTAAACGGAACAGTCAAAAATGCCGAGATTTCAAGTACTGTCGTCTATTCAGTGGTCGCACAGCCATATTCTAACTATAAAATAGGTCTGACCCCCATAACGCTTGGTTGTCCCTCCTGTACCCCTGTTCTTGACTTCCATGGGGGACAACAGGATTGTATTACCCTGTTGTCCCCCCACTATAACGTGTACACAGTGTGTACAGTGGGGACAGCAGGAAAGTGAACATAAATCTAATTTCCTGTAGGATTGAAATAGTTATGGGTTCTGTCGTAGGCGGCCTTACTTATAAACGTTACTAAAGTTAAGCAAATATTAAAATTTATCTGTCTCGTTTTCACCTGTGATAATTTCCGTCAACGAGAAATTGACAGCAATTTTAAGCATTGCTTAACTTTTAAGTAACGTTTATAAGTAAGACCGTTAACCTTTAAAATTTTCAGTGCACTAAAAAAGGACGCAAGACGGAGTAACTATTTCATGGGTACTCCAGGGTTACTGTTTACCCAGAGAGATTCCTAGGTGGTATCGTTTTTGAGATATATTATATGGTGCTGAGCAGGTAAAACTTTAAATTGCACATACTCCAGCGGTAGTTTCGAATGACTCGTTTAGAATTCCAACCCTTTTATGCATAAACGCTTGATAAGCCATGGATAAATCAATCTGTTGTATAATTTTGCCATCAACAGTGATAGATGGTGAATTTGTTCAAGAGGGAACACATGACCAAGTTTTGACAGTTCATTTTATAACATATGTTCCTACCTCGTTCCTGCCTACCATAATGTACATCATTATGTATTAAAAAGTACTCTTTGATGTACATTTAACTTTGTATTTTATCAAATACTAGCTGACTTGACAGACGTTGTCCTGTCTTAGAACTGTCAAACACGCAAAGTCAAAATTATAAATCTTATTTTTTACACCTTGGGTTACATTTGTGGTTACATTATTGGAGTTTTAGTGAAGATCCCTATTTTTTTTGAAAATATTATACCCGGGGGGATAGTGTAGCTTCCCAACAGTGAAAGAATTTTTCAAATCGGTTCAGTAGTTTCGGAGCCTATTCAATGCAAACAAACAAACAATTAAATCTTTTCTCCTTATAATATTAGTATAGATTAGTTAGGTAGTAGATCTGTGAGATTAGTATAGATTTGTTTGTTATTTTCTGTTAGTAGTGTCATTAAGCAGGATTACCTTGTCAATACTCGTTATACCCTCAGAATACAGTCTGTATTCGGAGGTTATACCTAATACAATCTCACTATCTCCTCCCTCACTGTTGATGGTAAAATGGTCCCAAAAATCAATGGGCCGTATCCAATAAAAAAAAAAATGCATACTTTCTGGGCCCCGATTCTACTAAAGAAGTTGTTTTTAAATTGTACTTGTTTCAATTTTATTTTTTAAATAATTGCCTCAAAATTCAGTTTAAATTATTTTTTTCTACTAAGTTATAATATTAGGTGGTGGTATTTTTCTGGTATGAAAAATAAATATAACAGAAGCAATTATTTAAAAAATAAAGTAGAATCTGATCATGGAAAAAAATTTGATTTTCTTGCATTAGCTTTTTAAGTGGTTATGCATAAGAGCGTTAGACTATAAAGTTTAGACAAATAAAAAAATATATTTGCTTACATTCAATTTATTAAAAAATAAAATCAATCCATAAAAATAAGAAATTACACATTGTTAGTAGTACAGAATTGCTTAAATGTCAACCTTATAAGAAATCAAAACACATTAAGAAATTGTGCCATCGCATTAACTAAGATAAATTGAAAGAAATGAGTGTCGGATAACTTACTTTACTTACAAACTACTTTTTAACAATTACTTTGAAAACGTCAGTAGAATCAGTAAATACAAACCAGACTATATAGCTAACAAATTAGTATTATTACAAAAAGAATTGTGATATTGCTATTTACAAATCTTCAAACTGAGCAGAATATCGTTATTTACTTAGATAAGGCGAATCATGACCAGCACCTTACTCTAGCTAGAAATAAGCAAATCAGATCACTGACTGATAAGTAACACAAAAACAAAGCAAGCAAAATGTTTGTAACTGACAATTTTGCTACAGTAGGTACATGCTACAATTTATCTATTTAAAAGTTTTTTTTTTTTTTTGCATATTATTCTTTCAAAAATATATGGAAAATGTTGCCAAAATTAATCAAAACAAAATCTATGATCGGCAAGAAACAAACATCATTTTAAACTGTTCTCTGAAAAGTTATTCTTGTAGGTCAGTTTCGTGACCTGTGCTTATTATGCAAATGAGTACAACAAGAATACAAAAATAATTAGAAAATTCTAACAATAGTATGAAAATTAAACTCAATGAATTGTTTGAACACCTGTCGATCAGGTCTGACCGACTAAACCTAACCAACGTACGATCTTAATTACGTCGCAGAAATCAGAATAGTACGCTTTAGTAAAAATGTGCAGGGTCAGGAATATACTGCGATTTCAATTAAGGCGGCGCGGCAGTGGGATGATAGCGTTAATTTGAACGCAGAAATAGAGCAACGCAGTGATCCAATACACATCATTCTGAACCTTTCTCGATGATAGCAGGGTGACACCAAACAACTGAGCTGACACTCTGCTTGGCTGCTTGTTGAGTCAAAAGCCCAAGCCAAAGTGCAAGCTCGAGCCGATGATCGCGCTTATCGCATTCGAGTTTCAAGAAAGTAACTGAAGGGTCGCTACTCATCCCAAGCGCGGCGCTGGAGCGCGGGTTTGAGATAGGGGCCGGCGGAGGGCGAGTTGGGGAAGCGCTGCATGTACCGCTCGAGGCGCAAGTACTTGACGGTAATGAGGTGTCCCTCGTACCACCAGCCGTGCAGCGCGCGGTACGCCACGCCCGCGTCTGCAGTGCTCGCGCACTTGACGTACACGCAGCAGGACCCGCGCTCAATCTCCACATGCAGGATGTTGCAGCGGTCGCACTTCTCAAGAATCGCTTCCTGGATCACGGCACGGAGGTTCGGGTTCGCGTCGTTCTTCTCGAACATGTGGCGGATCTTGAGGCAAGGTGTAGGCGACACGGGCAGGTTGTTAACGGAACCTTCCTGGGTTTCAAACGCCTGTCCCTGCCAGGCCGCGCCTGCGCCGGCACCACCGCGGCGCGGACTGCCGCCCCCCACCCAGCGCCACACTCGGCAGTCCTCCCCGTCCACCGACTGCACCTCCATCCGCACACGGCTCTCATTCTTCTGTATAAATTTTACTGCCGCATCCCACACGGAGACCATCTTCTCCCGGTTCTGAGGTGAAATAAGCGTATCTCGCACATGGTCCACTGATATGTACGGCTCACCGCTGTCCTCAGTCTCCTGCATTATCACGTCTATGATCTGCTCGACTGTTGAGTAGATCTCATCGCTTTTCCGTTTTTTGTAGCCAACATAAAATCGGTAGAGCCTTTGTAGGCCTAGCGCCAAGAGTGTGAGCAACGCAACAACCGCGACTGTCGAGCTGGCCGAGTATATTGTATTCAGAAACAGGCAGGAAAGCGGAGTGGACGGATCCGCCAGAGTGATAGCAACGCTGCCCTTCGAACGCTGTTGGACAATCAGATCTGTTGAAGAAATAGTAGAGAATTCTGCATCTTTAGTGTAGAGGTTTTTCAGTTGGACAACGTTGAGGCCCCATCGTGGGTTGTTGACGAGCAGAACTTGCAAATTGTTGAGGTCTGTGCGACACTGGCTTGCATCGACAGCTTCCGCCCTAGCGCTGGCGATATCGAGAATTTCCCTCTCTGTCAAGTAAGGTAAGATGCCTGGCTGGCCACATTTATACCCGGCAATTTTGGATGTCAACTCTGGATGTATTACTTTCAACAGGTCTTTAGCGTAGCTGACTTGCTCTTTGGGCACGCAGTTGATACCAGGCCTGTTGCCTGGGATGTTCAGCTGACAGATCGGTATGATGCTGTTCTGGTCATCAGCTACTGAAGTGATATCATTTTTCTTAACTATATACATGAGAAATAAGCAAAAAAAAAAAAGAGCCACAACAGCGACCAGAGCAAAAGAGACGAGATTGTTCTTCATGAATTTCTTGTCATTAGCTGCCTTGTAGTCTACGTCAGTTCTGGACAAACCTGATATGTAGGACCTACGCGGGATAGTGGTGCTGCCATTATTTATATCACGATCCAAGAAGGATGGTTTTGGCACTTCAGGCTTTAGTGATGTCAGGCGACGGGTGAAGTTGCTGAGATATGGAGGTTCTACTTCATCTACAGTGGAAGTTGAAGGTTGGTAAGTATTTGAAGTATAGCTAGATGTATAGTTACCCAGTGTGGGGCGGTCTCCCAGTAAGGGGCGGTCTACTAGGGACGGACGGTCTCCTAGAGAGGGGCGGTCTCCCAAAGTAGACGTTAGTCCTAGCCTTGAGCGTATTGAATTAAGATGATCAGAAGACGACAAATTTGTGGTATACGAAGAGGAGATACCGCTAGGTGAAGCTATGGAGGGGCGGGAGTATGAAAACAAAGACGGTTTGGGAGGGCTTGTACCAACATCTGCAGTAGGAAAAGTGCTAGATATGTGGTCGCTTGACCTTGAGTGGCTGCGAAGTGGTGACGAGGTCTTTTTGTCTGCATCCACATCACTGTCAGAGCCTGTTTCATAGTCATCCTGTTCATTTCCCGCATAAGTACGGGTCACACGACGTGTTGTCACAGTTTCTACTTCCTCTTGGGTACGCACAGGGGACTTTTCTTCTTCCGATTCTGAACCTTTATCGTCGAGTTTGGCGGGCGAATCCTTTTTGGACTGCGTTCGGCGCGTTTTACTGACCGCGGGCGGCAGCATTGCACCGCCGGCCGTCTGCCGGCGTCCACGCTTCTCCTTTATATTTGAGTTATCCAAATCAGACTCTTCACCACTCGAGTAACGTGCAAGGGAACGTCTGTTTTCAATCTTAGCATCAGCGTTGTTTCTTGGTTTACTCTTATTATCTAGAACTAGCTTTAGCTTTTTCACGAGTAACTTTCGTGTGGACGCCGTTATCGGCATGATAGGGAACCCATGCTCGGCCAGTTTTGTACGCAGCTCGGCATCTGACATTGAATCCACTTGATCGGCCATTGTGAAGTCTGCAAATGGAAACAAAATAGTACAGTTTAATAAGTTAAACGCAATTAAACACAACATGAAAGCTTTCGATTCAATTATTCACCTTATTTTCGTAAAATACACAAGAATTACGTCAATTTTTATTATAATTCACCGGCGCGTCATTTTGCACGCACGCACCGCAGAAGATCGTCGTTATTTAGAGCTGCCAGAATAAATAAATAAAAGACAAAAAAAAAAATGCAAAGCGTTCCTTAGACGATCAGTCCAAGTGCAGGACCATAACCCCCTGAGAAAAAAAAAGTTGGAGCATAGTTTAATAATAATGTGAAAATAGAACTAGTTTTTTTAAATAATTTGTGTGTCTGTCGGTTTTCAACTGTCACTGTCAGTTGAAAGTGATTCTCCCTAGGGCTGAAATGTATTACTTTCAACCCGCTCCTCAGGCAACTTCAGACCTACTTTCCGAGTATGAGTAATGAAAAAAAAATTACCGACCCAACCGGCCAATCTACAAAATATTTTATTACTTTGAAACAAGACATTGGCAAAGTTGCTGCAACACCGCACACAAGCCATGAACAAACGCTGAAGTAATTGAAGTTGAAATTAAACGAATTTATGACGAATGCCCAGAATGCTTGTCTTGACACTTTATTGCTTGACACAATCATTCTTGACAACTTTTGAATTGGTCATCCCGGGGGCGCTTTTAATTAGGGCTGCCAGAAATAAAAAGAAAATTGCGTTTGGTTCTGAAAAGACCACAGACTGACATCTTGATACGTTCCATTTATCCAAAAATAATTTATGAAAATAACAGGACTGCAGGGGTTTTTGTCTACTTGACACAGCGCTGCTCTCGCATATTTAAAAAAGTCTCAAACCGATGTAGGAAAATACTTTAGTTCTGAGAAATTCCGTGAGACTAGTTCGGTCGAGAAGTTTTTTTAAGACAGGAAAACTTAGCAATATCAGTAAATCGGAACGAATTCAAGTAAAATTGATTGTTATGTTTTGGAAAAGTATGAATTTTTCTCGTTTTAGTTAACGGTTTTTTACATAAAACATCCAAAAATTACAATGAACTTGTATTTCATTCAACAAAACAAAGTAGTGGAAATATTTTTACAGTTGTATAACGCTAGAGTTATTATGTATTTTTGTTATCTACAGTAAGTAAACGCTTCTTTTTTTCTTTGACGGTTTCGCAAAACTATAAATATTAAATATTAAAAAACTATTCTCTATTTTCATACTATACAATTTTACAAATAGTGTGCTTAAAGAATTCTTAATATTTTTCAGGTCTTCGACTACCTTAACATAAGTGAGTACCTACCTACCTAATTACTTTTTGATATTTAGGTACCTATTAACAATATATCAATACAACTGACTTTGAAATTAGCACATGAAGTAAATAATACTGTTCATTTACATAGTTATTGTAAATAATTCATCAGTGCATAGGATCCTACAATATTATAGTTGTTCTCATTTTGTTTACCTTTTGTAATTATCAAATTATCTTTGGTGTAATATATCTTTGTAATTATATACTTACATGAGTTAATTTATTACATTAAGTGAGGTGGAGATTTCAAACAAACAATTAAATTCCCAGATAGCTCAGTATTAAAATAGCCACTGGTGAATTGATAATAGGTATGAGCCGGAGCCGCAGCCAAGTTTGAAATCCATAGTTCCATATGATTCATTTTTTTTTTTTCATAAGTTTTATAGTCCTATCTAACAATGGCTATGTAATATTTTCATAAGGTTTACTACATCTGTCCGGTTACTGATTTTGCAGCATGCTCATTATGATTACGAGCAGGGCTGTTGACTTCTGTCTGTTTTTTTAGATGTCCAACTATGTAAACAAATGTGGCGGACAGACAACCAATGATAGTCAATAAAAAACGCCGTTTTTGTTTACGAGTGACATCCTGACTTCATGGACTAATAAAAAGATATTTTATTTTTATTTATTTTATTTATTTATTTTATGTGGTCACCACATCCAACTGAGATTTAATCAATAGGCTTATCAGATGGCTAGGAGTGTAAGAGAAATTATTTTGTGAATGAGGCCTAGGCGAACATGTGCTTTCTGCCCTCAGTCAATGGGGATTTTTTTATTTTATATCTTTCTATGCTGGTCAAGTTTCTTGCTTCCATCTTGCAATGATGTCAATTACCAATTTTACTGTCAAATTCATTTATTAAATATTATACTTTTGTAAATATTTTAAATGTTAGGTATTTATAACTAGCTGCGCCCTGCGGTTTCACCCGCGTATTGATGATAATTGGTGATGATGAAAAGTAGCCTATATGTCACTCTCTTGCACTTGAACTATATCCATGCATCGATGTATAATTTTTCTATGTATCCATGCAAAAAAATCAGCTCGATCCGTTGCTCTGTTGCTGCGTGAAAGAGGAACAAACAAACTAACAAACTTTTCGCATATATAATATTAGTATGAATTATGATAATAATATTATTAATTAGTCATTGACATCGGCTCCGCTGTATTCTCCCCAGCTTGCCTTCCGGCATAGGCCTCTTCCTGGGACTTCCATTCATGTTTCTTTTGTGTTAGATGTTTCCAATTTATGCCAGCCGCTTTTTTAATTTCAACCATCAATGTGAATATACACCTTCTAAGATTAGGTACCTATAGTGACAAAACCCAACGCACAAGTGACATGCACGGTAGACCAAGGAGTGAGCATTTCTTCAAATTCAGATTGTTTGCTATTTCAATTGCTTTGTAATATCTAATAGGTATTCTGATTTCATTTTATATTTGGTTGCATTTTTTTGTTCCAACAGATTATGAACCTTTACCTTTGAAAAAGAAACCATGGACAAGTTTTCTTCAAAAATTGTAAGTTTTCTTCTGTTTGCGTAAATATTTTTGTTTTTAATGTATCTTGAGTTTGAAGCCAGTGTTTAATGTATCTTCGGCCTTACTTATAAACGTTACTTAAGTTAAGCAACGCTTAAAATTGCTCTGTCTCATTTTCACCTGTGACAATTTTCGTCAGCGAGAAGTTGACAGTAATTTTAAGCATTGCTTAACTTTTAAGTAATGTTTATAAGTAAGGCAGCTTATGTTTGAATACAGTGTTTAATGTATCTTATGTTTGATGCAAGATGAAAGCCTTTAGTCCAAAAGAAGCAGTTTTTAAGTATTTTCAAGTCGGTATGCCTATTAGTGATCCCCTGTAAAAAAAAAAAAACATAATTATGTTTGGTACAAACTATGCTAATCTAATAGGCCATGTGTGTATGTATGTTCCCTATGGACTCCAAAACGGCTGGACCTATTTTGACGGGACTTTCACTGGCAGATAGCTGATGATATAATGACTAATGCACGCGGGTCCAACCGCGGAGCGCAGCTAGTTATTTATATACTTACTAGATGTGCCCCGCGGTTTCACACGCGTAGTGATGAAAAATGGTGATGATGATGATGATGAAAAGTAGCCTATGGCACTCTCCGGCTATTGAACTATACCTATGCCAAATATCATCAGCTCGATCCGTTGCTCTGTTGCTGCGTGAAAGAGGAACAAACAAACCAACAAACTTTTCGCTTTTATAATATTAGTATGATACTAACTTAGAATAACTACTCAGAGAAGGTAAGTTTCCAAACAACGCCTTCTCAAAACGTAAGCTACAAATTCGCTTTGTAGCTTACGTTTCGTTTGGTATTTTAAACGATTTAAGCAAGAAAATTAATGGATTACCTGTGGAATGTCACACCATAACTCTTATGCTGCTTTTCTGATTTGTTGTGGTACGATTTCACCGCGCAAATTGTCATAGTAAAATTTTTATAAATTTTTTGGAGCCATATATGACACCATTTGAATGGCTTAAATTTTGCGAATGTACTTGGTTTCTTTGTGTAGTTATTCTAAGGATACTAAGTACAAAATATTTATACTATTTCAAATCCAAACAACAACAAACAACATAGCAACAACATAGCATTGTCAATATAGCTCCGTATATTAATAGTACGATGACACATAAGTAGGTGCGGAAATTGAATTGAATCGATGGCATATGACCAGCAGTGGACGTCCTATGGTTGTAATGATAGCCCGTCGGTCCAGTTGGTAGTGAATCTAACTTCTGAGCTTGGGAGCGTGGGTTCTATTCCCACCTAGGACAAACGTTTATGTGATGAACATTTGTTCTTATCTATTTAAGCATGTATTTAAAACTATACAGGGTGTAAGGGGAACATTCTCGAAGCCAACATCATTATGAACCACTTTTAGTATGGGACCAACCCAGAAAACGCGAAAAAAAATCAGTTGTTCCATACATTTTGTCGAGTGTCAATGACCGTTTTCTATAGAATAGCAGGTATTTTTTTCGCGATTTCTGGGTTGGTCCCACAGTAAAAGTTGTTCATAATGATGAGTACAATTACCTTCTTTTGGCTTCGAGAGTGTTCCCCTTACACCCTGTATATGTATGTATATCAGTCTCTGGCAGCCATATCACAAGCTTTGCTTAGTTTGGCGTCGTACATAAAAAAACCCGAATATTTATGATGATGATGATAAAGCATTGTTTTTTATTGCGCTTTACTATGATAAACTATTGCAATGAATGTCAGCGCTATTCCTTCCGAAAATTATTATCAGAAATTCTTTCAGGTCAAGTCAATAAATACTATGCATTTAAAAGAAGCTATAAATTGAAACAATTAAAAATAAATACCTACGAAGGATTGGGTTAGTGTAAATGGACATATTATACCTACTGCATTGTCCATGTTTGCCTTATTTGCCTTTGAAATCGTTCTCTACCAATGTTTTGATTGATTAACTTTTTACTGTTCAAATCAAAACCTCAGAGCATTAATTTGCTCTGAGAACAAAACACAACTAAACTGAAATATGATTTTGACCTTTGACTAAAATAAAATGAATGGACTGGCCCTAACCATTGAAATTGCTCAGTAAAAACGAGTCAAAACCGTCGGACATACACTTCAACACCTAATTATAAAAAGGTACGATATATTTGTTACAAAAAATTTATCCCGGTATTATTTGTGTATTTACACTTCGGGAAAGCATTATGAATGCATAATTTTGTCAGATGTTTCGTTATTACGTAACAGTAGATACGTGTTGCACTTCCTACGGCTAGAGACAGACTGAAACGAAATGAGAGCCGGCGCTCATTTTGTTATCATCAAAAATGCGCTTCTACTGGGCCTGTCCATTCATTTTATTTTAGTCGGAGATTTTGACAATATTCTTAAATAGAATCATGCCAAGTTTGACGCTTGTACGTATAACCGTTTTTACATTAGAGCTAATACAAAAATACGTAAAAAAATACGTTTGTTTTAGGACCCCCCTTTCGTTTTGACTTTTTTCTTATTTCTTAGTTAATCCGCCGTAAAATTACATATTCTGTGAACATTTTAACTGGCCATCTATTACGGTGGTTCGAAAGATATAGCCGATAACAGGTAGGACAGACGGACAGACAGACATCGTAGATTTAGTAATAGGGTCCCGTTTTTACCCTTTGGGTACGGAACCCTAAAAAAATAACATTTATACGGCCGTACCTGGCGAGGATATGAGATTTCCATTCTTAGGACCATGTAGGTAATAGGTATGCTACTTTATATGTATGCGTACCAATGACGATTTATATTTATCTTTGATGCGTACCTACTACCTATCATGATTTGAAAAATAAAAAGTAATTTGATTTGAATTGACTATAAAATTCCATGCAGAGGACAAAAAAAACTCATAAAAACTAGTGTAACAACTGGCGGCCTAATCATTAAAAGCGATCTCTTCCAGGCAACAACCTTAGGATCGACAGGATTTATGGAAGACGTTGAAAACAAGGTAATGCAATAGCGGATAGACTGTTTTTTTTGTATGTTTTTGTACCATCAGTTTTTCTTGTCCTGTCCTGAACTGTCCGAATTACAAAACAGTCTAGAAATAAAACTTTTAAAGTTAGACTGAAAAGTAATTCTAGTACCTATTTCTAGAGAGTGATCGGTCAAACACCGAAAGGTGTAAAAAAACAGAATGACCTTGGGCAAACATGGCCAATGTGTGGATGTGGTATAAAGTAGTTTTAAAAAGTAGTATTGAACCGTTTCAGGTTGATATTTGAAGCTCTTTGATTCCTCTTTTATTATGCATACCGCTAGACTATGGAATGCACTGCCTGAATATGTTCCCCGATAGTTACAATATACTGTCTTCGCCGATGGGGAAGAAAGGTTCTTGAGTGGAGACTTCGAACCGGAAGACGCAGCGTAGGCCTCCCACTAGATGGACCGACGACATCGTGAGAGTCGCTGGCATCCAGTGGATCTGTCCAGTGATCCTGTGGATCAGTCTTCAAGTCGCTAGTGAATCCGTTTCTTCTAGGCTATCGTGCTCCATCGTAGACCGCGTCATCACTTAACATCAGGCGATCAGTAGATGGTGGTCAAACTTAAACAAATTTTTTTTTTTTAAAAACATGAAGTTGTTGACTAAATAATATTTCCATTATTTAGTTATATTTAAAGTGTTGGTCCTCACTAGGATATTTAAAAGTTATAGACATTTATAAAACATTTTTTTTATTCATCATTATCATCATCATCATTTCAGCCATAGGACGTCCACTGCTGGACATAGGCCTCGCCCATCGATCTCTAAAAGGGCCGGTTGGAAGCGGCCTGCATCCAGCGTTTCCCTGCGGTCTCTTTTAGGTCGTCTGTCCATCTTGTGGGTGGACGTCTACGCTGCGCTTACCGGTCCGTAGTCTCCATTCCAGAACCTTTCGGCGCCATCGGCCATCTGCTCTGCGTGTTATGTGGCCTGCCCACTGCCACTTCAACTTGCTAATCCGGTGCATTTTTTATTACTGCACAAGAATCGTGCAGGCTTTTTGGACTAGCAACACTTACCAAAATAATTGCACAAAATGCACAGATATAACTGAACCGTATTGCACCCAGATTGCTCCACTAGAAGGTTTTACTTCAACAAAATGACTTTCATAACTTTTTGGATTAATAATAATCTTGACGAATTATTAAAGGATTCCTTACAAAAATGCCTTGACGACCATTCTAATGGGATTTACACGACTTTTTTCGTTTCTGTGTACAAGATAAAACTGAATAAAGAAAAAAATTGTCACCGAATACTCTAGCAAAATACGAGGTCTTATAGTCCAATTTTTGAAGAAGAGGACCCCTCCTCTTCTTCAAATTAAGCTCATAAAATATCATGTTGCAGAAAACAATATTTGTGAGTTTACCTTGTAAATGTAATTTATTTCTCAAACCATAAGTTCGTATGGCCACAATGCTAATCAGGGGCCTTACAGACAACTGCTATTACAGGCACCGCTCAGCTCACAATCCGCTCAGTTGGAAAATCACGCGACCGCAAACCGTATCTGGGCGCGATAAGGTTTGCGGTCGCGTGACTTTCCAACTACAGTTGTTCGTAAGGCCCCAGAAGGTATTTGCCGTATGAACGGCAAATGTTTACCTACTCCATTATGCAGTCATAACATGCCGTTACTAAGTTGGCGCTCTCTTATTGTCCTCCAAGATCATCGGTAAGGATAAATCTACTAGATCTATTATCCCTATGATCTATATATAATACCTACTTACCTACTATTTAGTATCTACGTTTTAGCGACATATATTTTATTAACCTCCGACGGAATGTGCGCGAAATAATTACTATTTCGCTGGTAGTATCTGTTTCTGTCTCTGGCATCGTAGCTCCCAAACGACAACCAATTTTGATATGGTTATCTACTGAATATATTTTTAAACTTACATATTTGTTAAGTACTAGTTAGGACCTAATTATATTATAACGTAAATTAAGTTTACTGTACTTTAACTCTACAATAAGATTTCTTCGTCATCATGTTCATATGATATGATATTATGATAAATATCTAATACTAGCGGTCCGCCCCAGCTTCGCACGGGTATAGATTATAGCCTATGTCACCCGGGGATAGAGTAGCTTCCCAACAGTGAAAGAATTTTTCAAATCGGTTCAGTAGTTTCGGAGCCTATTCAATGCAAACAAACAAACAAATAATCAAAATCAAATCTTTCCTCTTTATAATATTAGTATAGATTAATCCGTGGTCAACGATGCTGGTATATTTCAACTAGTTATTTTTCTGTACACATCTATAGTTGTTTTGTTGTAATACTGTTTGTTGATCCTTAAATAAATTATTATGAAAAATAATTTATTTATCTCTATCTCTACATAGTATAAATTAGAGTCGCTTTCCGCGTCTGTCTGTCTGGCCGCTAACTCCTAAACCACGCAACGGATTTTGATGCAGTTTTCACCATCAGTTAGATACATTTTCAATAAAGGTTTATATGTATAACAAGCGACCCACCCCTGCTTCGCACGTAAATTACACCCGGGCGGGCGGGTCGCTAGTATTATTATAAAATATAAAAATAAAAAACTTTTTTGTTTGAAAAGTGACTTAATCTAGTGTTCTCGGCTATGATTCAAGAAAATCAGTTCAGCCGTGGTATTATCAGTTCTTTCATATGCTCTAAGATTACTCTTTGTATGGTAAATAAAAAATATTATAATTTTTTTTTATATCTATCATTTGTTTATTTTTCTTATTTTTTTTTTAAATATCTATTATCCATATATCTGACATTTATATTGATTGAATAAATAAATACACTGACTAACTCATGACGAAATCTCTATTTAAAACGACTTGACCTACCAAGCTGAAATTTGGCAAATAGGTAGTTAGATTGAGAAAGAGCCGGATTAAACATAAATATTATACCATAATAATAAATATTATTACTAAGGGAGGCAAAAGAAGGTTTAAAGTTTAAATGAAAATCTACGCCTACGAAATCACGGACTACTGCTTATATATATTTATAAAAACTATCTACGCCCCGCGGCTTCGTCCGCGTGGACATTCCATTACGAAACATACATTTTCCGGGATAAAAAGTACCATGATGTCATTCTCTAGATCTAGTCTTCCAACAATATCTATGTATAAATCACGTCGCTCTGTTGCGTGAATGAAAAACAAACAAACGTACGCAATTGTAATATTAGTATGATTAAAAAGAAAGTAAATAGGTATGTATTGCATTGTCATCGAATTCTGAAATATACGTATATTCTAGCTCATGGGAATTCTATTTAAAATTGTACCAAACAGACCAACAGACAGCAAAGAAAGTGCGTTAATAAAAACGTGGTCTTAACATTGTTATTGTAGGGATAGCCAGCTGTGTTCTAGAATAAATCGTTCGCCAAGGGCGTAGACAGGATTTTATTCAAAAGGGTAAGTTGAGGGCCATTGCAACGTTGCGTTCCCAACAAGTCATACCAGATCCACATAGTGTGACTCGGGATTATTTTCCCATCGAATCACAGTTACTCGGTGAAACGTTTTTTCTTAAAAGTTGTCCCAACGTGTCACACTGTTTCTCTGAGTGTGACTCGTTGGTTGGTATTTACTTTTCGGTACAGGAGTTCACTAAACGCATAGTACCTAGAAACAAGAGCGCAAGAGTACAAGTAGCAAGTACCTACTAAGCAACTACGCATCGTTTACAATGTTGCAGACGATGCGTAGTAGCTACTTACAAGTTCTACTTGCTACTTGTACTACGCATCGTCTGCAACCGCCCTAAGCCCCTTGCGTTCAGCCGTATTGTCCGTGGTCTTCAGGTGGTCTGAAAAGTCGAACCCTAAAGTAGCTAACAGACGAGACGGACTTGGTTGACGGACCGCCGTCCAAACAACGGGAGGGAAAGAGAAAAAAATATCTTTCTCTTTCGTTGGTTGGACGGCGGTCCGTCAACTAAATCCATACTTCTGACTATGATAGTATATACACCACAAGCAAGTCGCGTCGCCCACCTACCTAGCTATACTAAGGTACAGTGGTATCGATTTTTCACCCGTCTACGTTTAATTGATAAGGTGCCGACTGCCGAGGTCGCTTACCCCTACACTCGTGTCTGTTGCACTCAGAATCATAGGTGCAATGTCTGCGTCGATTCTTTATTACATGTTTACTGGGATCATCATCATCATCATCCACAGCCTTCCTTATCCCACTGCTGGGTATAGGCCTCTCTCTTGCTATGCCATCTGCCTCGGTCCTGTGCTAATCGAGTCCAGGTTCGACCCGTGATCGTAATAATATCATCGACCCATCTTGCAGCTGGACGACCAACGCTCCGCTTACCTTGCCTCGGCCACCACTCTGTTAAAACCTTACTCCACCTGTCATCACTGCGCCTAGCAACATGTCCTGCCCAGCTCCACTTTAATTTCATTATCGCGATTTCGACGTCTCGAACATTTTTGTTCTTCGTCGGATTTCGGTATTACAAACTCGGTCTTGGAGTTTGATGCCTAGCATGGATCTCTCCATGGCTCTCTGTGCTACTCTGATTTTGTTACTGGGATATACAATGAGAATTTAAATAAATCTGACAAATGTGAGTAGGACTCGCACCCTGAGGGTTCCATACAAACTTAATAAATATGTATGTAGATCCATCCGCGAATCAAGTCTAGACGAAAACAGGTTAAAAAGATTAAAATATTGATTGACAAACTTAACTTTGTAGTTGACAAACAGATGCTCCCATACATACCAACTACAAAATTTAAGTTTGTAATAGTAAAAACATTTTTATGAATTTTTGTTACCAAATTAACAAATTATTCATTTTTTCCTTTATATGTGCTATAATAATTTAACTTTCTTTTTGCCAAATTTCATGATCAGAGGGAAGTACCCTATGGGTTTTGATTGCCTTGTGAAATAGCAAAATATGCGATTTGATTTTTTCACAGCTGAAAACTACCGTAGACCCGAATATTTGATATATTATATCAACTTGATACCTTTACGCGTTTCTGAAAAAAAGGGTCTTGACAGAAAGACAGACAGACAGAGGGACAACAAAGTGATCCTATAAGGGTTCCGGTTTTTTCCTTTTGAGTTACGGAACCCTAAACATGAAGTATCAAGCCTGTACCTCAAGACCTATTCAATGAGACGTCACATGTGTGTGCAGTTGCTTTAGTACACATTCCATGGAATGTTTACTCAAAGGCAGTAAATATTTGTCTTCATTTTCACAGTACATTACAACGCCATCTTGTTTTATTGATGACGTCATCTACTTAGTGACCATCCCTGAACCTTAGAGGAATCTATCGACACCTCATTTATCAAAATCGTTAAGGTGTTTAGTCTGAAGGAACATACATAGGTACACAATGCCCTCCACTTTGCTTTGTATTCGTCGGGTAAAAAGTATTATTTGTATATATGTCCTCTCGACCTCCTTGCTAAATAGTTTTTAATCGATTATAATATTAGTATGACAGTATGTACAGTGAATCGTGACCTCTATTTGCAAGTGACAAGTACTCGTACAATATGAGTTTCCGAGCATTCATCAAATTTTATTAAGCTTTGTTCAGTATATACTTTATTACGTATACCTTTGTACAGTTATCTAGCTGTAGGCAGGTGACCACAGACCTATATCTAATTAGACTTCACAAGCGGTCCAAACTGTATGAAAACTGTACGAAAAAAAATCTTATTTACTTGTTGTCTATTGATTTTACTAGCGTTGCACTGTAAATTGACTTGCCCCGTGTAACGAATGTTATAAGCCAATAAATAATTCTATTCTAAAAATAAAAAAAATAAACGTCAAATTTTTCGTACCTAAAAGTGAAAAGAAATATCTTTATTCTGTCGGTCAACTCTATTTGTGGTATTCTTACAACTCAGTATTGCACATTTACCCATTTTCGTTTCAAACTGACACGTGTTGTTGCGGCACCGTTTGAGCAGACTGGTTTTCGCCGGACTCAATTAAGACTATTCGTCATAATTGTGTTGGAAATATGACATGCAAGGTAAGTCGACTTGTGGCATCTACTTGGATATAGGTCTGTGCAAGTGACCATGGGCGTAGGCAAAGTGGGGTGCTTGCCCCATCCTGGATGGCTTTGCTGGCCCTGGCATGACCTCTGGGTGACCGCTTTTTTCAAATTTATTGCACTTTATACTCCTAGGATGGTTTTCCTTTCTTCCGTTTATATTCTTTGTATTCATAGAGCCTAAAAGCTTGAATGTGTTGTAAAAGCCTACTTATTGGGAACTCCGAAAAAGCAGGCTTCCATTAATACAATAGTTACTTAAACGTTGTTACGGTCAACGACAGAAAGCCGGCTTGTTGGCTTGTGTATGATGAGTGAGCATAGAAAAATGCTTCTAGAAGCGAAAAATCTATTTAAAACTGAAATTCTAACAAGATTTAGCCAGAACCCTCGCGGGCTAGTTTCAAAATAAAGATTCTTAAAGGTTTTTTTGTGATTATTGTTTAACTAAAGAAATGTTCGGTACCTACTCAAGATTTTAATTTTTACCCCTATCCTAAATTGAAACCTATAGCTACGCCCACAGAAAAGAGAGGTAAGAGAAGTAAATAGAACGGAAATGAGAAGGAAAATCTGTTACCAGGCATTATGAAAGAACCTTGATTGAACATTCTTATTTAGATCAACGCGTCGAACGCCGCATCACAGTTGCTAATTGATTTAGAATGACTGACGTTTCGTTTATATGCGTGCAACTGGCTACAACAAATTTCTAACAAAAACGCCTTGACAGCTATTCTAATTTAAACAAACAAAAAAAAACTTTTCTGTGGCTACTCCCATGCAGGTGACAGATTCAGGTAGAGATGTTATTTTCTTAATTTGGGCCGTGTCGTGTCCAGTCGTTTTATGTGAAACTGGGGAGCGTAATCTAACATTGGAGCTAAATTGACGGACCGAGTTTCTATTCGAGCAAACAAATAAATAATGTACCATAATGTGTATAACGTTGTTTCGCAAAATTAGTAAAATATGCGATTTGGGTTCCTCGGATGACATAATATTGTCATCAAGTCGATGATCAAAGTAACAAAGTGTTCCAGTTATTTTGATATATAAAATACTTTCAATTAAATAGTTATTTATGATACAAGTGCGGTAAGTTGGTTATTACAAACGAGTAGACGAATGTAAACCCGAGACGAAGTCGAGGGCTTACCATAGTCACGAGTTTGTAAAAACCAATCCGCACGTGTGCCATACAACGTTTTACAACACATTTGCGAGAAAAAAAGGCTACAAATGAAACAATTTTTATGGAAATGGAAAATAAAAAAAATACCGTAAAGTACACGCACGGTGCTATACATCTGAGCGTGCGGTAAAATTCATTACTCCGTTGTATGATGCGTAATGTTTAACTTTCGAACGATGTATACAGGCTTCGTAAGTGCACTTTTTGAGCAAATGTGTTGTAAATATAATTTTCTAAATCGGTTCATAAATGACGGAGTTCTGAGGTAACAAAAAAAAACTACTTGAGAACCTCCTTTTTTTTCTTCAGTCGGTTAAAAAGTAGCTGGATTTCCTATTTGAGTAAATACGTCAGGATCCGCTCATCATAATGTCATGATAAGTACAATATCTCAAAATATCTTTTAAACCACTTGTAAACAATTTGTTTGTGGTTCTGACACCTTGAGTTTGCCGATGGAAATCTCACAAACCCGGGGTCTTAGTCACAAAAGACATAATAGACACCATAGTCCCAGATTAGATAGTTTTCGAAAACTTTTTTCGTTTACGTATTGTTCCATACATTTTAGTAAAGCGTAAACGCGGAGGAACTAAAATCGGTAGTAATCGGCGGTATAGATTGCTTCACTCTAATACGAAAAAAGTTTTCGAATATCTTTCAGCCCAGCAATGTTTGGAACAATACGTAAACTAAAAATTTTTTCGAATACTATCAAAACTTGTACTAAGGGTGCTGTTGACTGCTCTATTACAAATTGCTTTACGAGTATACTCTGGTTATCTGTGAAAATATCTCACAAATAGATTTTTCTTGCCCCCTTTAACCCCCGACGCAAAAATATTGTTAATAAGTTTAACGTCTGTGTGTATGTGCTCCCAAACGGCTGAGCCGATTTTGAATTAGTTTTGTTGTTGTTTGTAAGTTGAATTGAACCTGTTTAGCCGTTTAAAGATTATCAGCACTCTTATCAGGGGTTAAAAAAACAATTCATACTTGTTTCAATTAATTACGACACTAAATCTCAATGAAAATATCTCACAAACATATTTTCTCGCGGTTTCCGAGCCTACCGATGCAACTATATCGGATACTAAAACACAAACAAATGCCGCAGAATAATAACAATACCCAATCATAGCAAACACCGGAATCTTCATAAGTCCTTTAACTCAATGCTCTGCCAACAAACCTGTGGGGTATTACATCATGCATGTTTGCAAATATTGTCAGTACATTGAACACTTATTTACCGTGAGCGAGTAATCGCGATTCACGGGTGTACTTACGGTCACTCGTCATCATCATCATCATAAAGAATAAGTCTTTATAAGAATGAGTCTTTTTAAGAATAAGTCACTTCAAGAATAAGTCTCTTGAAGAATAAGTAGACCGCATCATCGCTTAACATTAGGTGAGATTGTGGTCAAACGCAAGCCTATTATTCATACAAAAAAAGGCTGTTTAAGAATAAGTCGTTTTAAGAATAAGTCTCTTTAATAATAAGTCTCCATAAGAATAAGTCGTTTTAAGAATAATACTCGTTAAGAATAAGTCTTTAAGAATGAGTCTTTGTTCGAATCAGGTACTTCGTATTTCATTAAAAAAGGTTATTTTGGGATTTCTGGAGTTTCTAGTAGCTTACCATATAAGGAACAAGATCGTTTTTATTTTTCAAAAACACTGTTTTCTGTCTTTTTACATTTTGTCCAAAGTTATGGTGTCCTTCTAAGACCGTTTTCTTGGTGTCTTTCGGTGTCCTTATTGTCCCGGATAAAGTTTCATCTACGAGTATATAAAATTCTGCTATAAAGGAAAATATGGTTAATATATTTACATATTTTGCTTTTTCTTAATAAAAAAAAACATAATTTCCGTGGAAATGAATGCATGTTTTGCTTATTCACGTATTATTATAATGCATATATGCACAATCAAATTATTATTTTGCAAGAGGATATGGAAATATCGATATACAATAAATGAATAAATTTCCAGTAATTTCAGTAAATATATTTTTTATACAAAGAAAACGAAGAATAATATTACACATCGAAAATTTTATAGAAAATTTAAACAAAAAGTTTTTTGTACATTATTTTCTCTAAAATTACATGATTATTTACGAGACATTGACCGTGGTAAGGTTGTGGTTGGAGCTCCTGATATTTCGGCGCAGTTACATGCACCATGTTCACGGGAAGACTGAAGAATGCGAGTGGTTGGTCGAACAGTTAAAAAGTTAGGTGCAGACATAACGATCTACAGTGTATTATTTTATCTTTATAAATTGATGTTATCTAAAACTTGGCAGATTAAATAAAATATAGGTAGTTTTTTTTTTATTCGTATTAATGTACATTTTACACACTGGTCAAGTACAAGTCTTCGTCGCGAAGTTTTCAATCAATTTTATCACCTCTTTGGTCAGTCGGTACCAGGGTTGCCACCTATTTGAAAAAAAAGTCGGGACAACTGGTCTTTTCACAGAAGGACTCTACTAGTCCTTATTCTGTGGGTCGGTCATCGTTGACGAGGGTCGTTACCACCTGTTCTAGTGTTTGTTCTACCAATAGAACAAGTAGGAAAAATTGTTCCCGGTTGTTCTACCAATACGACGGCTAAATGGCTATACAATGGGGCCGATTTTGAAGGCACCAATTAAAATTAGAAAGCTAACTTAAATTTCTAATTATAAGTTTAATTTCTAACAATTGGTTGGAGGCACTCACAAACTAAAATATTGACCAGAATTAGAGCTACTTTTGTTTGACCCCCTAGTTGACGCGTATTTTTGCGACGTCATTGTGCTGCGAGTCTAAACGAATTGAGCGATCATCGCATTTCTTCTCTTCTCTTCTCTACATAGTATAAATTAAAGTCGCTTTCCGCGTCTGTCTGTATGGCCGCTAACTCCTCCTAAACTACGCAAGGATTTTGATGCGGTTTTCACCATCAGTTAGATACATTTTTACGGAAGGTTTATAACTAGCCACTCGCCCCGGCTTCGCACGTAAATTACACCCGTGCGAAGCCGGGCGGGCGGGTCGCTAGTGTTATATATTATCCGATTTCGATGATATCATCGAAATCGGGACTGTCCCGGTATAATCGGGACAGGTGGCAACCCTGGTCGGTACTGTACTTGCTGAATACAACAGTCGTGCTTGTTTTCCATAAAATTGTTAGTTGTCGCGGAGCCGCGTAGAGAACGCGCGCTAGTCTGCCGCTCGCGGTTTTCCCGCGCTATTCTCGATATTTCCCGCGCGTTTTCAATTTTCGTTTGTTGTGAATTAAAACTTGAATAGACAAGTAAGTTGAATAAGTATATTTATTTTAGTAAATATTCCGTTTTATAAATTTAATTTTAGTACTTTTGTTGATACGTTGGTATATAAATATGAAAACAAGGAATTGTTATTTTCGTAACTAGGTACTTATAACGATTATACAATAGACAATCGGACAAGTGTTTTATTTGCTAAAAATAACAAGCCCAGTGAAAAAGATAATAAAAAAATATTCAAATTGGCTCATAAACTACTGAGATGAACAAATAAGCGTTTAAAGTTTTTGGTCGGAAGGGATGATCCCTTTTTTTACGATGAAATGAGCTAACGTATGACCACAACTCACCTGATGGTAAGCGACGATGCAGTCTAAGATGGAGCACGCTTGCCCATGAGGTGCCTATTCACTCTTGTCTTGAAGAGGCCCAGGTTGTACCTTTCTTTAAAGTGAGTGTCAATAATAATTAAGTGTACCTAATCTTATACTAAAATAAGAAAAATCATAATTTCACGGTAATACTTAAACTCTTAATATAATAAATAATAAATAAATATTCGGGACATTTTTGCACAAATATAAATATAAACTCTTAATATTGATATTGAACCTAAATCACATTGATTTACAGACGTACAGATATTGGATCTAAAACAAAACTCTATGTCAGGATAGATTTATTTTAAAAAATACAGTGTACTATGTCAAGATCGATTTATTTTAAAAAATACGGTTAATTTTAAATCTCGAGACTTAATGGAGTGACGATATACGTCAGGCAGCTGGTAGTAGTAGGAAGCGAATAGCCGAAGATCTGTCTGATATCCTGTGGGCTAAGATAGGCTAATTCTGATGATGAATTGGACTAAATCTGTGCCGTTATGTCTAATTTAGGATAAAGGTTATAATGTCTAATTTAGCTTGTTACAATTGTAGGCTAACTAAACAGAGTACTTTGTCAGTTAGTATAGTTATAGGCGACTTTTGGTTTACCTTAGATCAGACAAACAAGGAAGATATGGTAAGGACGCGTGGTGAGTGTGAACGCATCTGGCCTAAATCAGGCACGATGTCCTTACAGTCGAACTCGCCCAGCAAACGACTTTGTCGTCCTTGTTTTTCCTGTGGACTGTTAGTTCATTGATGTCGCTAAAAGGTTATTATTGCGCGTTAAAAAAATGTAAATGACTCGTACTTGCAGTTTTCGCGGTATAGTGAAAAAAAAATGGAAACGTTTGAACACAAACTATAATTATTGTACTAAGGCATATCGCTTGACGATGAGCGATGGTGGCCGAGCGGTAGTATGTGCGCTTTACAATGTGACGGCACTTGGTTCGATCCTCGGCCCTGCAGTAATCACTTATTTAGTATCTAAATAAATAAAGTGCAATTTCGATGCCATCGCTTAAAAACAGTGAAGGAAAACATCATGAGGAAACTGGTATGTCCAAGAACCTCAAAAGTTCAAAGACATGACATTCACGAACATGCACTGGGCCAGCATGGTGGATTACGGCCCATCCTCTCCTCTCTCTCTCTCTCTCTCTCTCTCTCTCTCTCTCTCTGAGAGAAGGCTTGTGTGCCAGCAGTGGTAATATGTTTCATCATCATCATCATCATCAGCCGGAAGACGTCCACTGCTGAACATAGGCCTCCCCCTTTAACCCCCACACTGAACGACAGCTCGCCTTTTGCATCCACTGGATATCCGCGACTCCGCGGGAATATGTTTGATAGGCTGAAATGATAATATCTCTTTTGTTTGTCTGATCTGAGGTTCTAACATTTTTAAACGCTGACTCGTTATCCATATATTAAAATGTCTTTGCTAATTACCTATATTTCCTTTTCATAAACACAGCGTCTCAACTAGCAGGTCTGCATTTTCCGCACTAATGAGCTCCATTTTCCAACATTACGAGGCGGTCCTCTCTACTTAGAAGTTTCGAAACATTATGAAATATGTTTGAATTAGGGAATGCA
Organism: Agriopis aurantiaria; assembly: GCA_914767915.1. Taxonomy (NCBI): domain Eukaryota; kingdom Metazoa; phylum Arthropoda; class Insecta; order Lepidoptera; family Geometridae; genus Agriopis; species Agriopis aurantiaria. The sequence goes on along the minus strand of OU611991.1, from coordinate 3,020,344 downwards.
ATCCCGCAAATGCAAATGGTTCCTACAAATTGCGGGATCCCGCGTTAAATTTGAAATCAATCGATCAAAAAAGAATTAGATTTAAGATTAGTATTTTTTCCGTCATGATAATTATTACATTTAGGCTGGCAATCAACAAGGCATGTGCTTCTAGCTAGACCGTTCACCGATGGTTACATCTAGATTCTGGGTGTCTTCAAGTCGCGAGTAAATCTGTTTCCTCTAGGCAAGCGTGCGCTATCATAGATCATTGCTTAACATCAGGCAAGATGGCGGTCAAGCGCAACCCTATTGTCAATAAAATAATATCAATTTAAAAAACCGACTTCAAAATTAGTAAATACGCAATTTCGTTTCTTGGATGATATATTTTTTGCAATTATTTTGATTTAAATATTACACTACTGAATCGATTTTGATCAAATTTCTATGGGATCAATCTGAACGTATATCCTTTCAAATAAAAAATCGCGTTTGAGAGCTCACGGTACGGCCCCTGGAATGGGTACTGGCTCTCAAGTGAAACTGTCGGAGCACACTGTTCGGTGCTTGTGCACCGTAGACCGTACGTTGCTCACGTATCATCATCATCATCATCATTTCAGCCGTAGGACGTCCACTGCTGGACATAGGCCTCCCCCATCGATCTCCAAAAGGGCCGGTTGGAAGCGGCCTGCATCCAGCGTTTCCCTGCGGTCTCTTTTAGGTCGTCTGTCCATCTTGTGGGTGGACGTCCTACGCTGCGCTTACCAGTCCGTGGTCTCCATTCCAGAACCTTTCGGCCCCATCGGCCATCTGTTCTGCGTGATATGTGCCCTGCCCACTGCCATTTCAACTTACTAATCCGGTGGGCTATGTCGGTGACTTTCGTTCGTCTACGGATCTCCTCATTTCGGATTCGATCTCGTAGAGAAACCCCGAGCATAGCCCTCTCCATAGCTCACGTATACTAAATTTTTAATACAATTTTCTTACTTTCCTCAACATGTCCGCGACGTAATCGATTTTCAGCAAATGTAATTACTTCCGCTCACCTTGTGCCCACTTCGTTTCCGGAAATTCGATATTCTCCCCTGTGATAGCGCTTGATATTTTCACTATATATAAGCCTACGATGTCTGTCTGTCCGTCCGTCCGCCCGAGAAGCCGGCCCGCCCGCATATCAATTGACAGCTTTTAATTTACATTTTAACTAGACTATACCTCAACACGTCTGAATATCTACTTTAATTTACAATTGCTTCATTGAAACTGGGTTGATTCTGCAATTACTTATTACGATCATGTGAGGCTGAGAAAAAGTAAAAAAATACGACAGTCTACGTGGTTAAAGAAATTGGACCTTCCAATTTCTTTGCTCGTGAAAATCCTATGACTATGAGGACAGAAAATGCACGCAGAAGTGGATACGAAACCGAAAAACAGAGATTTGCTTTTTGCGACGTAAATTATGGAGAAAAATAATAATGTTAGGGCTTAGAAACGCATTTTTGGTTGCTTAAAATATGATCGAGCAACGGGTTCAGGGATTGATTTTATTTGACAAACGTTTTTTTAACCGTATTTATGGATTTGTTCTAATGTAATAACGGTAATATTATGTACAAGCGTCAAACTTGGCACGATTATACTAAACACTAAAGTAAACCAACAAACAATAAATAAGGCCAAGTGCGAGTCGATGACAATTTCTGTTGACCACTAAGTCGAGCGCGGTCGGTAGTTTTAGTAATCTAAACGCAGAATCTTTGTAAAAAGAAATATTCTAATGGTTAAAGGTCAGGAACCCAACACACGACTAAAATATCAATCTCAACAGCTTTTAACTAAGACTTTACTTCAACACGTCTGAATATCTAATTTCGTTTAGCATTTTTACATTGAAACTGGGCTAATTCTGCAATTATTGATGTCGATCACGCGTCGAGTACAGCCACCGCCCACAGCCTTGCATGTCAACTCTGAGGGCCTACCTCAAACTCAAAAACATTCTTTGTCTTTCTTCTCTATATACTTACACACGTTAAACTTATAACACCCTCTATATCTCACCCCATAACAAACAAGCCTTTTTAGGGTTCCGTACCCAAAGGTTAAAAACGGAGCCCTATTACAATGCCTACGATGCCTGTCCTACCTATTAACGGTTATATCTTTCGAACCGTAATAGATAGACAGTTGAAATTTTCACAGAATATGTAACGTTACGGCGGATTAACTAACAAATAATAAATAAGTCAAAAAAGAAAAACGAAAAGGGGGTACATACAACAAACGTATTTTTTTAAACGTACTTTTGTATTGGCTCTAATGTAAAAACGATAATACGTACAAGCGTCAAACTTGGCACGATTGTAGTACATACTCTAAAGTATTTTTTTAGTAAACTATACTGTCCCACTCCTGCGCAAAGTACTCCCCCATTTCTATCCAGACAGTGCGATCACCCGCCAGACTTGACCACTGTATCTGGAACGTGCCGAGGTCATCGCGCCAGCGTTTTCTAGGCCTGCCTTGGCTCCTTCGTCCGTTTTCAGGCACCCACTGTGTGATCCTCTGGGCCCATCTATCAGGATAACAACAAATAATAAATAATAGCCAAGTGCGAATCGGTGACAAATTTCTGTTCATTACCAAGTTATTATACTCGAGCGCCTGTAGCAAACTGCGTTGCAAATTACTGCGACGGTTGTAAGGCGTCATCATCATCATCAGCCAGAAGACGTCCACTGCTGAACATAGGCCTCCCCCTTTAACCTCCACACTGAACGACAGCCTGCCTTTTGCATCCACTGGATGCCAGCGACTCTTACTATGTCGTCGGTCCATCTAGTGGGAGGCCTACCTACGCTGCGTCTTCCGGTTCGTGGTCTCCACTCAAGAACCTTTCTTCCCCATCGGTTATCGGTTCTCCGAGCGATGTGGCCTGCCCATTGCCACTTCAACTTGCAAATTTTAACAGGTATGTCTGTGACTTTGGTTCTTTGGCGAATATCCACGTTTCGGATTTTATCGCGCAAAGAAACTCCGAGCATAGCTCTCTCCATTGCCCGCTGTGTGACTCTGAGTTTTTCCAAAAGGCCAACAGTTAAGGACCACGTCTCAGTACCATATTGGAAGGCGTAATAACTGGTAACTCGGTTACTTGGACAACCTTATTGTATTTTGTGGTGGTACGGAACCCTCAGAGCGCGAGCCTGACTCGCACTTGGCCGGTTTATTTTGTTTGTTTTCTATCTCCTGTTATTACCCTGCCCGATTTACTTTAAACGTTTAAGAAATTGAACATTTGAATTTGTAATTTTAATATAGCAGACATCGAAAAATTTGATCGATGATAGTAGACAATAATTCAGGAATTAAAGTGACGAAACAAATAAAATTGGACGGTGCCTGCAGAAAACGATTTTTTTCTGTGGACGTTCCATAAGCAAAGACTGCAGACTTGTAGCCGTGACAGTACGATGTTGTGTTGTTATTATGACGCATGCGCCCAATTCTGACATGTGTTTGTTTGCGTACACTTGTCATACAGGGTTATTGGTAATTAGCTAACAACTTATCACAGGCAGCCTCCCTACACGTACATCAACAACCCGAACTAACAACTTTTGTTACATGACTTCTCTACATAGTTAAAATAAAGTCGCTTTCCGCGTCTATCTGTATATTCGCTAACTCCTCCTAAACCACGTAACGGACTTTGATGCGGTTTTCACCATAAGTTAGAAAAAAATTCACGGAAGGTAATAATTGTAAATAGTATATATAATGTATATATATATATATATGTTATGCCGTTCTCAAATCACACAAAAAAAAACCTTATAAATTAATCCCTATTTACCTTGGTCGCGCAGCGCGCTATAATTTGAGAACGGCATAACCGATTTCTTTTAGTTATCTAATACTTTGCAGAAGGTTCTTACGGAAAGAAAAATTAACAAAATTGAGCAGAAAATTGGAAAATGTCAGAAAACTACGACGATTTTAACTCGCGGGTGAAACCGCGGAGCGCATTAGTTATCTAATACTTTGCAGAAGGTTCTTACGGAAAGAAAAATTAACAAAATTGAGCAGAAAATTGGAAAATGACAGAAAACTACGACGATTTTAACTCGCGGGTGAAACCGCGGGGCGCATTAGTTATCTAATACTTTGCAGAAGGTTCTTACGGAAAGAAAAATTAACAAAATTGAGCAGAAAATTGGAAAATGACAGAAAACTACGACGATTTTAACTCGCGGGTGAAACCGCGGGGCGCATTAGTTATCTAATACTTTGCAGAAGGTTCTTACGGAAAGAAAAATTAACAAAATTGAGCAGAAAATTGGAAAATGTCAGAAAACTACGACGATTTTAACTCGCGGGTGAAACCGCGGAGCGCATTAGTTATCTAATACTTTGCAGAAGGTTCTTACGGAAAGAAAAATTAACAAAATTGAGCAGAAAATTGGAAAATGACAGAAAACTACGACGATTTTAACTCGCGGGTGAAACCGCGGGGCGCATTAGTTATCTAATACTTTGCAGAAGGTTCTTACGGAAAGAAAAATTAACAAAATTGAGCAGAAAATTGGAAAATGTCAGAAAACTACGACGATTTTAACTCGCGGGTGAAACCGCGGGGCGCAGCTAGCATATAATAAAATTTACAACCGCGCGAAGTCAGGTGGGTTGATAATTAGTAAGATGAAATACATGGAACAAACGTTTTCAATATCTTCACGACAAAAACAACAATATTTAAATTAGGGCTCTAAATGGCAATAACACGATGCGGTTTCATTTAAATAGACCGTTTAGAGGTCGACTTTTGCTTGCAAAAAAATTCAACACTAACTTATTTATATTTATTGGTTAATGTAAGTTTTGTATAACCTCATGGAAAGTCAGTTGTTAGGGTGGGAAAACTGCCTGCGAGAGGTCGTTAAATAATAATCAATTTTTCAAATTTAAAATTAGTTTATTTCAGATTTAAAACCCATATGAACTTGAAACCCCATATGAAATTAAAAATAATGAAATTTAAAAATGACAAAATACATTCAATGTCAATTTCAAGTCAATAACCCTGTACACCGAAGTTACAAAAACTGATATGCCTACTGCATACTAATTAGCACCCATCGAGTTATAAATACTACGTACTACAAATATATCGATTATTAGCACCTGTTGGGTCATGAATCAGGAACTACAAATATCGAACTAGAATTATCTTCGGTTTTGTAGTTATAACTAGCCGTTACCCGCGATTTCGTACGCGTACTTTTACCTAAACTTCCCGGCCCTTTCGCAAAATATTTTTTAGTGCACATCAACACCCCATTAGGAACCCACTTGCAAAATTACAGATTCCTAGTTGCATAACTTTCAGCACAATATACAGACACTCCTTAATCCTTCCTTGTTGTAAAAATACTCTATCAGTTTTTTAATTTTATTTAACTGTTACCAAATATTATCTCCCTTAACAAAAACGTTATATATTTTATAAATAAATTTTGTACCTCCAGTGCCCCCCTTGATTCGGCCCTTTCGCAAAATCCTTTCTTGGCGGACCTCTACACTCCATAAGGAATCTACTTGCCAAATGTCAGCCTCGTAGGTCAAGTAGTTTTCGAGATTTCGTGATGAGAGAGCGAATGAGTGAGTTAGTGAATTTCACTTTTATTTATATAAAGAATATAGATAGTTGTACATACTAGCCGTGCCATGCTGTTAAAGCCGTGGTTTTCCGGTTTTTCCCCATTTTCCAGGATAAAAAGTATCCTTTCTCCTCCGTACTTCCTTTCCTTTTAACCGTGGTTTGGAAGCATTATTAAATAACTTCTACTATATATTATTCACACGTCAAGTAGAACAAATATTTTTAGTACCTAATATAGTCCAACAAAGCAACAAAGGGTTACTAAATTCATGACGTAAGGTGAAAATTGAATATGAACGCTAACTGAAGTCTTCAACTCGGCCTCAAATAGACATAATCTGGCAATCGATCGCTTCACGACATATTGACAAACTAGTCTCCCGAGGATTGCGATGCTCCCCGAGCGATGTGTCTCATTAGTAATGAATACGGCGCCTGCCGTGTACAGCCAAATGGGAAACTGGGTATAGTAAATACATATAAGTACATTAACCATTTACGCTTTATAATTCGACCTTAAAATACAGCCTTAAGACCACCTCAGACAACGGAAGTCGGTGGGCGCAGAGTTTGAGGGACCAGAAAAAATTATACTGCGTGAAGAGAGAGCTTGTTTTGTTCAGAAGCACTTATTTGTTTATCACACGGTTGTGCTTATGGAGAAGAGTTTAGAATGTACTTTGCTGCAATGAGATAAAGTTAATTTTCCCGAATCAGCTTATATGGGCTATTAATTCGTAGAGTCTGGCTAATGAAAGCAGAGACTGAAAAAACGCGGCAAATTTTAAAATATCAGCATTGGAACCCCAAAAATGAGTATGAAATGCCTGGAATAATCTCACTTGATACTTGTAAGTTATTAAGTTTTATTGTAACACAGTCAGAACACAGTGATGTTTGCATTTTATAATTTTGGGGTTGCAATGCGGATTTTTTTAGAGTTTGTCGGTTGGTTAGTTTTTGGTTGGTTGGCCTTTTTTTTGCACTCGTCGCAATCTAAGAGCTTTACACAGCTACATTGGTGAATTTGAAATGACATTGAAAAATTTGATTTGATGAAAGGGCTGCTTCCCCAAGTAAATTCGGCTACGGCCTTTAGTTTAGAAAATTACACAAAAGAATTGACACCAATAGGTATTTAATTTATTCTCTCTTTACGGCATTTTCACGGGTCGGTAGAGAAACCGCTCGCCAGGCTTTAATAAAAATGATAGATCTATAAAAAAGTATTTGTCCTTCACAAACTCAAACCGTCCAGCGACCTTGGGAGCCTGTACAAACACAGCGTCCAATTTAAAATTTATCTGCCAGCGAATTATGGTGCAATTGTTAAAAAGAGAGCTAAGCAAAAAAAAGGTTTTTATTCTCTGAAAATGAAACGTTTTAGGGAATTAAACGCTGTTGTAGTTGCTTTGTCCATCCTTCGTTTTGTTTTAGTTTTTTTTTATTAATGTTTGTAATTAAGATTAAGGTTTTAAGGGAAAGAAAAATTAGAAAAGTTGCCCGGCAAATTGGAAAATATGGATTTTTAACAAATTTATTGAAACTTAGGCACACCGTCTTTTGGGTCAGCTAGTAACTTATAGGAAAACATATTGTGCCCATTTCAAATGACATTATCTGATCCAGGATGGAATTAGGCGTCCTGCTTGTGGGCATCGTGCTCCGGCTCCTGAACTTCCTGGCGTCTCCGCTGAGCTGGGTGCGCGCGCGCCGCCGCCGCACCGTGCCGCCGCTGCGCAACGACCTGCTGCGGCTCAGCGTCACCCAGCTGGCTGACGCCATACGGAGAGGAGAAGTGAGTCGTAGTAAAGGTTCATTTTAGAAGAATACACTGGAGCCTCTTACACTGCGCTTTGTTTCTTTCATAGACGACTAACTGCTGCCCGATAGCCCCGGCCCACAAAAACTTAGACCTGTTAAATTTCAAGACGATTAGTTCAATTGTTTTAAAGTGAAAAGGGCAGTAAAAATTTGAAAGACTGGTTACTTTCTCATTTCTTCTTCTAAACACTAATAATATGGTAAAGTTTATGACTATGTTTGTGGAAAGTAATCGCTGCATGGAATTACTGAACCGATTCTGAAAATGTATCACTGATAGAAAGCTGCATTATCCTTAAATGACATGTTTTGTTTGTAAGGTAGTATAAATTACTTTTAAGCCACTTTAATTAACGTTTCCACCACGATTTACCACTGTCCCACTTGTAAGTTTTACTAAACCCCGTGCAAAAGAAGCTGTTGAATGAATACAACCAGTACTTTGAATATTAGTTACAGTGACCGGCTTACGTCTTGAAAAATGCGCAATACTAAGGCTCAGGCAGACTAGCAACTTTAAGGCGCTGGACACTTTTTGTTGCCGACACCCACCCAGTACCAATCAAGTGAAAGCAAAAGGACACAAAGTCTTCGCAGAGAATGGCTGATTTCATACTGTTTATATAGAAATCAAATATTCATTGGTAGCTTGTATCCGACACAAGAAAGTGTCCACGTTTGCGCTCTGCCTTAGTGTCATCGATCGGCGATTCAGTCGCTTTTTGGAAGCTTGATGCTGCGACTGAACGCTTTGATTCGCAATTTCGCACACATACACCAGTCGCGGCGATCCATCCGCTTTTAGGACGCTCGAAGCAGCGACTGAACGCTACACTTCGCACACATCCGGATGGCAGTCGCAGCAACTTAGTGAGGCTTTGGCATCTGCGAAACATGGCTTAGTGTTTATAGAAGACCCTTTAGCTTTCCATACGCCGTAGAAACTGCGAAACGGTTCGAACTCAGTAATATGCGTAGTATTCATGGTATTACTTACTGCCCACAAGTTGCAATAAGGTATAATTGCCTGCCGGAAGTGCGGTGACCACGTTAATGACCCGTCATCAGTGACCGATGTGCCGAATGCTCATCCGATTTGGACATTGCCTGGATTTGGTTGCGACAAATTGGCTGACAGCAATCTAATATCCATTAGCCTACAAGAGATTAGGGTATAGGGTATATCTAATTTAGTAAACTACACATACTATAAATGCGAATGAAAGCCTTTAATGTTTCACTGCAGTATCTAACTCTAAACAAAAAGTCAAAACGAAACGGGGGTCCCCATATATATAACAAACGTATTTTTTTAACGTATTTTTGTATTAGCTCTTATGTAAAAACGGTAATACTTATAAGCGTCAAATTAAACATGATTATAACATAGTACACACTCTAAAGTATAACAAAAATAATAAAAAATGGCCGAGTGCGAGTCAGTGACAAGTTTCTGTCCATTACCAAGTTATATCTGGTAATTTCGCTATTGAATTTTGTGGTAGTGCGCGAGCCCGACTCGCACTTGGCCGGTTTATTACAATATATTACAGCTGACAGAGCTAAAAACTTGGACCTTGGAGGTAAGAGTACTTAGATTGCAAAATGACTTTCCAGCGAACAAGCGAGGAGATAGTGTCTGCGTACATAGACCGGGTGAAGGAGGTGAACCCTTATCTGAACGCTGTGGTGGAGGAGCGGTACCGGGCTGCCCTGGAGGACGCCAGGAATGTCGACCGCCAGATCCAGGACGCAAGGAGTCAGGTAATATTCCATTGGTACTAATTACTTTCATTCATCATTATCATACATGAGGAGATCCATAGACGAACGAAAGTTGCCGACATAGCCCACCGGATTATAATACCCACCATAGCACGCAGAACAGATGACCGATGGGGCCGAAACGCTCTCGAATGGAGACCACGGATTGGTAAGCGAAGCGTAGGACGTCCACCCACAAGATGAATTGAACTTGCTCAGTCTCTCTTACTTCCAACTCTTGATTATGCTGACGTCTGCTATCTAGATCTCACAGAAGACCAGCTGAATAAACTTGAGCGCCTTCAAAATTTTTGCATAAGGTTCATTTTTGGCTTGCGCAAATATGACCACGTCTCTGAATTCCGCACTAAACTCAAGTGGCTACCCATTCGTCGTCGCCGGGATGCTCACATACTCGCCCTTCTTTATAGTATTCTTTACAATCCTGCTTCACCTTGCTATCTTAAAGAACGTTTTAAGTTCCGCCATTCCCTTCTCACTAGGTTCCTGAGATCATCAGAAAACTGCACGCTTGACATTCCTCAACATAACACGACTTTTTATTCCTCATCATTCACGGTGAAAGCTGTTAAACTCTGGAATGACTTGCCGCTTGAAATCAAGCGTGCCCCCTCCCTCGACGTTTTCAAACTCCGCGTAAAAGCGCACTATCTCGCACTATAGCTGCTATCTAGACTCTAATTTCTGTGACAAATATAATGTATGTAAGTATCAACATGTGTATATCTTTGATAACAGTAGGTATGTTAAATATTTTTGATGTAGTTTATTAATTATGTAGGTAGGTATGTAGTATGTTATTTATATTATGTAGTCTATGTATATGTATGTATTAGTATGTAATATTTATTTGTAGTCTATTGATTGTTTGTTGTTATTTGCATAGGTATTTACTTTCTATTTTTTTTATTTTTAGTTAAGGCCACACATTATTAAATATAATTCCTTTCCGTGCACGGTTGCCTGGAAGAGATCGCTTTAAGCGATAAGGCCGCCTGTTAAAAGCCTTGATATTATTTTTGTTGTAATTTTTATGTTATCCTTGTTTTGTGGTGTTTTAATAAAGAGTTTTTGTATTGTATTGTATTGTATTGATGGATAGACGACCTAAAAGAAACCGCAAGGAAATATGCAGGCCCTTTTGGAGATCGAGGGGGGAGGCCTATGTCCAGCAGTGGACGTCCTATGGCTGATATGATGACTATGACTAATTACTTACTAAACTGTAATAAATTGCCACTGTTTAGTAGGTAGTTAGGATGAATACGCCGCGATCCGATAACTCCAAGGTTTTTTTAACTTGCAATGTTTGTATGTTAGTTTGTTTGTTTAGGTCAAATCTTGCAAGCTGAATTAGAAACCACCCGAATGATCTGGAGTGACGGGCATGCACTCGCTCGGTTATTTCCGATGTGGATACATATTACCTATTATGTTTACTTAATTAATGCTCTAATTATTTAAGCTGAGAACATGTCACCCAGATAAACCTCTGCGAGGTTTTTTGGTGACAGCAAACAATGTAATATATGTAACATTATGTCATAAATAAATAAAAAAAAATAAAAAAATAACATTTTCTTTAAACCGGTTTTGCTGAAATTTTGATTTTGTTCTACCTTTATTTCTGGGGACTGTACAATATCCAATACCCAATAATGTAATATTTTAAAAATGACCGCCAAAACACTTCTTCTTTCTTCTTATAATATATAAAAGGCGATGTATGTATGTATTTTCTTATGGACTCCAAAACGGCTGGATTTTGAAGGGACTTTCACTGGCAGATAGCTAAAGTTATAAGGAGTAACTTAGGCTACTTTTCATCTTCATCATCATCGCCATTTTTCATCACCACGTAGGTAAAACCTGGTACGGATCAAGGAGCCTATATTGTATATATTATTGCCTATATTGCTTATATTGTATTGTATGCCTATATTGTTAGAGGAAAAAGAATGTAACTGATTGAATTACTTTCGTATGTGACAGGACGCGTTGAAGGCTCTGGTCAGAGACAAGCCTTTGCTGGGAGTGCCCTTCACTGTCAAGGAGAGCTGCTCGCTCGGAGGTTGGTACCAAACAAATAAACAAATAAATAATCACAATCAGCCTTTTAACAGTCCACTGCTGGACTTTTAGCCTACCCCCGAAAGGGTGATTAGGCCATATCCACCACGCTGGCCCAGTGCGGGTTAGTGGATTCACATACGCCATTGAATTCCTTCTCCGTACGTATGCAGGTTTCCTCACGATGTTTTCCTTCACCGAAAAGCCAGTGGTATGAAAATCCGTACATAAACTCCAAAGAGCTCATTGGTACGGGCCCGGGGTTTGAACCCGCGACCTCACGATTTCAAGTCTAGCGGTCTCCCAAATAGGCTACCACGGCTTTAGCCTGCTTTTAATAAATAATAATTCAAACTAATATAATGAACGAAAAAGTCTGATTTGTTTGTTCTTATTTCATGCAGCAACAGACCAACGTGATTTTTTGGGTAGAAATAATTGGAAAGCCGAATATTTTTATCCGGTAAAATATGCGGTTCCTGGGGGAATGTCCACACGGGTGAAACCTTGGGGCGTAGCTAGTTATAATAATTATAAAGCATTTTAGATGCTAGCCCCTTCACAGATACAACGACGCGTTTCAAACTAGTTTTCGATAAGAGTCCTATAGAATTTATTTTTTTGTTAAAATCTTCATGAGCGTGGATGCAATGTCCTTTACTCGTAATATTAAACAGTTTACTTTGTCTTAATAGCGTCAAATAAGTCATAGTCACAGTCAGAGTCAAGCTAAGTAAGTCACGGTCAAGTCGAACTCATGCCCCTGTAAAGTGGTGAAGACTTTACAAGAGGCTCCTATGGAGTTTTGGAAACAACACGAAAAGACACGTTTCACCTCGTTATATCACTTGCCCACACTCAAGCACGTTTACGAGCACTTAATGAATAATAATTCACCATTTAGTACACATTAACACTCGAAAATACACAAGTTTAGGAAAATAATCCAACGAGCCGACATGTTTTTTCCGCGTTGGCGCCAAAACTCAGAGTCCTATAGAATCTTATCTAGTGTTGCCAGATCTATTTTGTCAAAAATACCGCGTGGAAAATCTAAAAGTAAAGTCATAAAACAAAATTGACGTTAACAATAAACAAACGATTTTCCTTTTCACATCAATCAATGGTATATTGCAGATAAATAGCTTTACATCACTATCACTACATAGTATAAAGCAAAGTCGCTTCCCGCTGTCTGTCCCTATGTGTGCTTAGATCTATAAAACTACGCAACGGATTTTGATGCGGTTTTCACCATCAGTTAGCTAAGTTTTCACGGAAGGTTTATATATGTAACAAGCGAACCGGCTTCGCACGTAAGTTACACCCGTGCGAAGCCGGGCGGGCGGGTCGCTAGTGATAAATAAAGAATAATCATCGATTGCCACAAACACTATTACCATTTACAATAATAGGCATGATGACTAATATTTTTTTATTACCTCATAAAAAAGCTGGTCATAAATAGAACCCATCAACGAAAAAAAAAAATTAATTGGTTCAAAAATAAATAAGATTAATAAGATTAATAAGATTAATAAGCATTTTAATTTCATGCTAGACAGAGAGCGCACTATACTGAGCCGTGACGTCACGGCTCAGGTGCGCCATACAAATGCTAAATAATACTATATATACTAACACACGTTTTGCGAGAAAGCGATAGAGCATCCCCTCTCTATCCCCACCTAAAACTTTAATCACTCATATCTCAGAGATTTATCAGCCAATTTAATTTTTTCAGTATGTGTAATGTATTTAGTTATATTCATTGCTAAGCCGGTTATTTGTAATAAATTAAACATTAGGACACATGCCTATTACCCATCCTAGCTACAAGGACAAAAAATCTATTCAAATTTAAATTTCCAGCCATAGGTTAAACAGGAAATGGTTATTGTAATCTAAGGGTTTATTACAAGTTTGATCGTGACCGATATTGTAAGTCGTCCCGTTCGCATCTACTTACTCGCACCATGCGCGTGGGCAGCGCCGGTCTTCCGAGCCAGAGGAGTGGTCGCTCTGGGTGCCAGGTGGCAAGGGGCGCCATATGCCCAAAAGCTAAAAGCGAATAAATATTTTGCGGAAATTTTAATTTCAATAGCGCTTTGGGGCGGGGGCGAAGTGGCAGGCGTCGGGGCTCACTCGCGTTGTTTGTAATGTTGATACGGGAATAGCAATGATTTTGTTCAAGATTCCGTTAGGAAATGGTTTATTATCCTGGATGAGCACATGTTTTCAGAAATGAAACAGGCCGAAAGACAATCTTGCTCTACCCTGATCAACTAAGGCCGGCGCTTCGTAGGTGAGATGGCACGCAATCGTTGTCACAATCCGAATCACGAACGGACATCCGTAATAAGCTATCTGGAAGATATTTTTGGATATTGATGTGATGATGAAACTGTATTCTCCAGGTCTATCCAACTCCGTGGGTTGCCTGGAGCACGCGGGCAGCCGCGCCGCCTCGGACAGCATGGTGGTGGGGCTGGTGAAGAAGGCTGGAGCCATCCCTCTGCTGGTGTCCAACACTCCCGAGCTGTGCCTCGGCTGGGAGACCACCAACCTACTGCGCGGTACCACCAACAACCCTTACTGCCTGAACAGGACTCCTGGCGGCTCGTCCGGAGGAGAGGTGAGTGAGGATGTTACTTTTTAACACATTTTTAGGGTTCCGTTCCAAAAGTAAAAAAACGGAACCCTTATAAGATCACTTCGTTGTCCGTCTGTCCGTCTGTCAAGACCCTTTTTCTCAAGAACGCGTAAAGATATCAAATTGAAATTTATATCAAATACTCAAATCTACGGTTTCTTTTAGCTGTGAAAAAATCAAACTTGTAAGTTTACGCGATCAAAAGATATGACCGTTTATGTCACATATTTTGCGATTTCACGAAGAAATCAAAACCTATAGGGTACTTCTAGTTGACCTAGAATCATGAAATTTGGCAAAAAGCATGGTCTTACAGCACATATAAAGGAATAAATCCGAAAATCATAAATTTGAAGTAATATCATTAAAAAAATATTGTTTTAGGACAGACATCGTAAGCTTAGCAATAAGGTCCCGTTTTTACCCTTTGGGTACGAAACCCTAAAAAACAACAGACGAATTGATATTTTGAAATCTGTTAATAGCACTAGTGTAAACAGTTTTGCTAAGGCCTGTTCAGACCTAAGCGGAATTCGCTACCGCTATAGGTAGCGAAAAATACCGCACACTATACCGCCGGGTATTTGTATGGATTGCCAGCGGAATACCTCGAAATTCGCTATCGTTGTAGCGTTGTACAAATACCCGGCGGAATAGCGTGCGGTATTTTTCGCTACCTACAGCGGTAGCTAATTTGGCTCAGGTCTGAACAGGCCTTTATAGTTAAATACAATACCTACCTATGCATACAGTATGCTATTAATAACTAAAATATGCTGCCTTATTATGGTTCTTTGATCGGGATCGAGATTGCATGCCGTCCCGTTCGCATCTATTTACTCGCACCACGAGCGTAAGTGAGATGGCACGCGATCGCGATCACGATCCAAATCATCCATAATAAGGGGCATGGTATACGTACCTACTAATAACAATTGAAATGTGCGTCAATACGTTAAAATACTGATAAAATGGTAATTTACAGACAATTGTTTCAGTATATTATGTAAAACTAATCAGAACTGATATGTCCAGGTCATGCTATGACGTACTTGTAGAACAAGTTATACGTATACATGTAACTAGCTGCGTCTTGCGATTTCACTCGCGTACACATTCCTTCAGGAACCGTACATTGTTCCCAAAGAAAACGTATCCTATGTCAATCTCCGGCCCTTCAACTCTTTGCAAAAAACTATGATCAGTATAAATTATTTATTCATTTATAGGAAAACCAACAGCTTTTTAGAAAGAAAGAAAGAAAAAGTTTATTTGTGACCAAATTACGTTATTTAAAATAGCTTAAAGACACAAGGTATAAGGTCACAAAAATATACAATGAATAAACTATATAAAACCAATTACAGGTTCTCACTAATATAAAACACTGTTTTAAACTATCACGGTTGTTCACTAAAGTTATATGACCACCCAACACCCAACCACCCGCATTCTTCAGTCTTCCCGTGAACATGGTGCATGTAACTGCGCCGAAATATCGGGAGCTCATTCCACAACCTTACCACGGTAAATATCCCGTAAATAATCATATAACCTCACTAATATAATTATATAAGTTAAACATGTGCAAACACTAACATGTAATACAAATCAGTAGAAACCTCTATAATAAACAATTCAAAACATTAAATAGGGAAATCAAACCAATTTGGCCAACATATAAGAAACGTTGTGGTAATATAGAAAACAAAAATGTATAGATTAAAAAAAATAACAAAGTAATAATAGGCACTATATGTAGTAAACACACTATAGCGATGTTGGCCGTTGGTAGCGTGGTGATAGCATGTGCGCTTTACAATCTGGCGGCACGGTTCGATCCCCGGCCCTGCACCAATTTAGTATTCAAATAAATTATGTGCAGTTTTGATGCCGTCGTTCAACAACGGTAAAGGAAAACATCTTGAAGAAACCGGTATGTCCAATAACCTCAAAAAGTTAAAAGACATATTATGACATTCATTTAGATAGCCCTTTTGCGCTTGGGGGCGTGGGTTCGATTCCCACCTAGGACTAACATTTATGTTATGAACATTTGTGTTTGTTATATATCTAGGTGTTAATATTTATTTAAGTGTGTGTTTAAAATATATATGTAAGTAAATTAGTTTCTGACAGCCATATCACATGCTTTGCTTAGTTTGGGGTCAGGTGACCGTGTGTGCAAAAATGTCCCGAATATTCACCAACATACAGTGGGTCAGCATGGTGGATTAGGGCCCATCCCCTCAGAGAAGGCCAATATCCAAGCAGTGAGGACATGATAGATGATAGGCTGATAAAAGACATCTTTCTATGGAGCAGCTGATATTTTTTCGCAATTCCAATGCTGATGACCCAGTTTCGGCTTTATACCATCGTTCCGTGCCTGTATGCCTGTGTGAATATCACATAATAAGTAATAGTTACAGCAAATAAGTCGCTTTGTGTTGCCTGAATGTGCGACCCGTGTCAATGTCACCGGTATCCAAGTCCAAACATACGTTTGGACGTGTTAAGTGATATCTGCTTATAAAACTGTTGTGCGATATCGCGGCCATGAACAATCGTTAAATCTCTTCTGTCTGAGGCTTGGATATAATAGTGCTAACAGACGAGACGGACTTGGTTGACGGACCGCCGTCCAACGAACGGGAGAGAAAGAGACAATTTTCTCCTTCCCTCACGTTGGTCAGACGGCGGTCCATCAAGCAAATCCACACGTCTGTTAGCACTATAAGGTGGACTTTAAATATCGGAAGACAAAACATCCATACAAGTGGTCAGTCAATGACAATTATTATCTTTGTGGACAGTGAACCACTGTATCATCATCACGCGGTCTCTTTTAGGTCGTCCATCCATCTTGTGGGTATAACATGGACGGACGACCTAAAAGAGACCACAGGAAAACGCTGGATGCAAGCCGCTTCCAACTGACTCTTTTGGAGATCGATGGAGGAGGCCTATGTCCAGCAGTGGACGTACTTTGGCTGAAATGATCATGATTGCTTGAATAAATAATGTGGCCAGACAGGAAATAAAAATATGGTAGTACTCTAAGATATTTTTACCTGTAGATAGGCTGTCCGACTTCGTTCAGCCGTCTCTCAGTCACGCACTCCATTTTTGTCTCTTTCTAACAACAGATATACTTAGCGTAAAAAGTATTTCATATTCATTCCCTTATTTTACAATATGCACATATACCTACATGCGTAGGTAAGGAGATAGATATACTCGTATGCTGTGTTTAGTCAGTTTTTAAAGCCGTGTTGTTCACCTATGACGTCTCTATTATTACACCTCACTGGTAGTACCTTGTCTGGATACTATAGAGGTCAGTGTCAAACATAAATCAACGCTATAAATGCTTATTTAATAAATAAGCATTTATTTCGTCGTATTTATGCTCGGTATGACTACCACTTTTCGATATGTAATGATTTCTACATTTCTAAATTTACCTGCGAATTCCCTGTTTCTCGATTCTCATGATACCATAGTTTCTATACCTAATTATATTATTAGACTAATATCAAATTTTATTAATACCAGTTTAGCATTGAAATTGTTGCAAACAAACGGGGACAAATAATTGTTTTGTAAATAAGCTGGTGGCTTAACAGGAAATAGTAGTGTTTGTTTTAATAGGTCAGTGTTAAATATAAACCGATATGGTCGTATGTTTGAGTTACGACGTCAGGTTTATTGACAAGTCCAAGATAAATAAGTTAAATAAGTAAGTATCGAGGACAAACTACGGCACCTACCTAGAGTCAAAGGCTAAATTAAATTTGGGCGTCCTATGGTTAGGCGGTATTTCACGCCGGGGCAATAGAATATACGGCACCGGCTCCGGGCTTGGGATGGTCAAAGTTAGGGCTCTGACCAACCACTTAAGCGTGCCCACGGTTGTCTCGGGAGGAGCCGTAGCGCAGTGCCAAGGGCTCCGGTGCGTTTCTCTGGAGATCGCGGAGCCCTCTTGTCAAGCACTAAGGCTGGTCATCGGGGGGGTTTTAGTGGGTATAATCCCATATAACCTGGCTGCGCCCCAATGCAGCCGGAGATGCTTCTTTAGCAGATTTTTGCTCCTCGAAAAAAAATGCCGGCATTTCACACCGGGGCAGTTGCTTGCTCATATCAAGTCCGAATGTGTGTTGGTATGGAACAGCTGTTTTCGCGGGTTTGGCTAGTTTCATAATAATAACTAGGTACAGTCCTTTCTCTTGAGCGATGGTGGCTGAGCGGTAGCATGTGCGCTTTACAATCACAATGACATATTTAGTAGGTACCTAAATAATTTATGTGCAGTTTGATGCCATCGTTCAAAACGACGAAGAAAACATCGCGAGGAAACCGTTATATCCAAGAACCTCAAAAGTTCAACGACATATGACATTCACCAACATGCACTGGGCCAGCATGGTGGATTAGGGCCCATCCTCTCTCTCTCTCTCTCTGAGAGAAGGCCTGTGTCCCAGCAGTGGCAACATGATAGGCTGAATGATGATAATGGAGTCCTTTCCCTTACCGAAGCGCAATTGGAAAGAATCCTAGAAAAAAATACTTCCGTGCCCATTCATAAACTCGTGTTGAAATTGATTCATAATAATATAGGTAAACTTAGTAATAATATAGGTTGAGCATTTTTTATTTATTTAATGGTTTCCAAACTGGATGTTACAGCATTAGCTTACTAATACAATACATGACAGGCTGAACATCCTTTCAAGTGCAAACACAACATGCATAAGAATTTAACGCTCAGCAATATATTTGCTAATAAATAAAGATAAATAAAGATAATATGGTAAGTAAAGATAATTATTAAAAGGTCAATCTAAATATAGGTTGTGTCACAAAAAAATGGATTTGCTTAAGACGAAATATGCTTCAAATTTGACGATTCGTCGTCACGAATATTCAAATGTAGATCTTTAAAATCGATTAATTGACATTATTTCTTTATGTTTATTCTTTATGTTGAAATATTTCAATAGGATGTGTTCACCGATACACGATTAAAGAATATGGCTCACTAGAAAAAAATCGTAAACTTTTTATAAAAACACGCGTTTTTACGTTCCCTTCAATGGATTGAATCAACTTCATTCAGAATCTATAGAAGATATTTTTATCAAAAAAAAATTGTGTCTTATCCCAACAATCATTTTACAGCAATTTGTTGTATTTATTATATTAGTTTTTTATAATATTATTCCTATTTTTACCAGGAAATCTATTTAAGCTTAACATGTGAGATTGTCCGTTTTTATTCTCAATAAATAATTTGAATCATTCAAATACTTTAGTGGTCGCAGTTTTTTGTAAAAGCGCAAGATTATTTGTAGAAAATAAAGAAAATATTAATATTGAAAATATTTGAAAGCGCGCACGCCGCATTACCGACATACAAATGTACGGTTCTCTACCATATTTTTTTTTGATTTTGTTGCATCGAAAATTCCGACCTCCTGACAACACTGTTGTAGGTACAACATAAGCGTTGTATTGCATATCAGTTGTTGTATATCTGTATATCTAGTAGGTAATGCTTGTCGTCAGGCGGCGCTGGTGGCGAGCGGCGCGAGTCCGTTCAGCGTGGCGTCCGACATCGCGGGCTCCATCCGGCTGCCGGCCGCCTTCTGCGGCGTGTTCGGACACAAGCCAACACCTGGTGAGCACTCCACAGGGATACATTGATGATACGACTGCCCCGGCGGCCCAGTGGAACCTGCGCTTTGAGGCGTGGGCACGATTCCCACCTAGGACAAACATTCATGTGATGAACATTTTGTGTTTGTTCTATCCATCATTCATCATCATTTCAGCCATGGGACGTCCACTACTGGACATAGGCCTCCCGCATCGATCTTCAAAAGGGCCGATTGGAAGCGGCCTGCATCCAGCGTTTCCCTGCGGTCTCTTTTAGGTCGTCTGTCCATCTAGTGGGTGGACGTCTTACGCTGCGCTTACCAGTCCGTGGTCTCCATTCCAGAATCTTTCGGCCCCATCGGCCATCTGTTCTGCGTGATATGTGCCCTGCCCAATGCCACTTCAAATTGTTAATCCGGTGGGATATGTCGGTGACTTTCGTTCGTCTACGGTTGTTTCCTCATTTCTGATTCGATCTCGTAAAGAAACCCCGAGCATAGCCCTCTCCATAGCTTGTTGTGCGACTTTGAGCTTGCTTATGAGGCCTATAGTGAGAGATCTCGTTTCAGTGTTTGTTCTATATCTGGGTATTAACATCTATTTAAGTATGTATAAAAAAATATATATGTATGTATATCAGTCCAAAGCAGCCATAGTACGAGCTTTATTTACTTTGGAGTCAGATGATCGTGTGTGCAAAAATGGCGACTTCATGGTTCCGCAGTCTGTTCCGCATGGTCAGAATCTGGGAGTGGTCCCGCAATGACGTCACTGTCCAGTTGCCACTTTATTCAATCAGCTGTTTCGTGATGTATCGTCATCTCTCTCGAACCTGTTGTAAATTGACATCATGACATCATTGCGGGACGCCCACGTGGAATTTTTTTCACGGATTGCTATACCTGGCGGAGTATATTATTATACCATGGTTGGCCCCATCGTAAAAGTTGTTTATAATGAGGAGTATAACGGACCCCTTTCCGCGTAACTCTATATAATAATAGCTTAATAAATAACGTTTCTCTATGCAGGTATAATCTCGATCGACAGCCACATCCCGACACTGAGCGACTCCCAGTTCCCGAAGTTCCTGGCGTTCGGACCGATAGCGCGGTCGGCAGGTGACTTGCCGCTGCTCTTGGACATCATGGCGGGCCACAACAAACACAAGCTCAGGCTGGATGAGCCCGTAGACATCAAAACTCTAAAGGTCAGGCCTTACGGCCAGCTGTTTAAAGCTATCCAGTTTAGGTGATGAAAAAATGTTGCTCGATTTCAAACGTATCTGGGGGGTTAAACAAGACCCACTTTCTGTTAGCGTTAACGCCTGCGGAAAGATGATTGTATGAAAATGACACTAGCTTGAGATAATATCTCTCAAGCTAATGTCATTGTCATTTTCATACAATTTGATCTTTCCGCAGGCGTTAACGCTAACAGAAAGTGGGTCTTGTCTAACCCCCCTGGGCGCGTTAAGGTTCACGTTTGCGTGATTTTCCCAACTGCGCAATTTTAACGGGTTTTTTAACGCCATAAGTGGCAAACAAGCAGACGGGCCGCCTGATGGTAAGCGATCACCGTCGCCTATAGATACCTGCAACACTAGGGGCATCACAGATACGTTGCCGACCCTTAAAGACTATTAATAACTCTTTTGAAGAACCCCATGTTATAATTAGTTTGATACTGCGTAAGCAGTTGGCCGTAATATCCAAGAGGTACAGCTATACTGTCACAGCACATATCTGCAGGACATGATCATGATCAGCCTTTCATGTCCTCGCTGCTGGGACACAGGCCTTCTCTCAGAGAGAGAGAGAGAGAGAGAGAGAGAGGATGACATCTGCTGAAAACTGCTAGACTTACGAAGCTGAAATTAGGCAGGTAGATCCCTTATGGAGCACAGAGGATCAATAAGAAAGGATGCTGCGAAAGGGCCAGATCAAGGGCAGCTACTTGATTTGCCTTGGGAGTTGAAAGTTTATATGAAAATCTAAGCTTACAAGTCACCGGCATCAGCTAGTTTTTTCCTATATATTTTGCTACTGACCGGCACCTCGCTTGGGGTTAAGCGATGATGCAGCCTATGGTGGAGAACGCTTTCGCCAAAGAAACCGATTCACTCCTAACTTGACATCCAATTTTAACTATCGGGGACCACCCAATTCAGGCAGCGCATTCCACAGTCTGGCGGAAAGGTTCTCGAATGGAGACCACGGACCGGTAAGCGCAGCGTAGGACGTCCACCCACAAGATGGACAGACGACCTAAAAGAGACCGCAGGGAAACGCTGGATGCAGGCCGCTTCCAACCAGCCCTTTTGGAGATCGATGGGGAGGCCTATGTCCAGCAGTGGACCTGGACGTCCTATGGCTAAAATGATGATGATGATTCCACAGTCTAGCGGTTAGCACAATTTCATCTGCAATAAATATGTATAATTGTTATAAAATTGTTTGTCAGGTATTGTACATGACGGAAGCGGTGCACTCGGCGGGTTTGATCCCGGTGCAGCGCTGCATCTCGGACGCCATCCTCGGCGCGGTCGCATACCTGAAGGAGTGCGGCTGTGAACTCAGCGAGGTAACTACTTCCAAGGAAGATAAAAAAAAATACTAAAAGGATAGACAGTGGTGTCGATTCTGTCATACTAAACACTAAACTAAACCAATCTGACAGGACTAAAATTATCTGCCTCTCTTATAATTTTAATATGTGAGAGAAGGATGGCAACAATTTTAGAGCTGTCAAATTTTGTTGAGTTTAGAGAACATCAGAATCGATGCCAATAGCGGAACATTAGAACGTAGCTCGGAAATTTGCCTAAAAACGGTATGAACTTAGATGGCGCCGTAATTTGAGCGTGTTATAGGTTGTCTCGAACTTCCGTAAGCGCTGCAGTCAGATAGCGTACGAAAGGGTTCTACAAATTACCGTAGCGCTAGTATCGCAGTCAAGTTTCACAACATTTCAAGAGAATAAAGAAAGGCGCCATCTATTGGTATGAGTTGCGCTTCTCTTATGTAAAGGCTTACATAAAAAAACCTAGCTAAAGTGGTCAGAATTCGTGGTTTTCATCCAGCTTTTTGTGTCAAAGAAAATACATACTTGGACCGAGTTTAAAAAGCACTACCATCTCTATATAAATAACCCCTCCCCCCACTAAGAAATCCCTTTCAGTGATTTCAGTATCAGTATCACTTTAATATGGTACAGTAGAATCCGTTTATTATGACTCCGCCTATATTGACCAACCGATTATTATGAAGTAATTACACTACGAAGTTTGGTTTTCATATAAATTATTTATTTTAAAAAAGTCGGATACAGTGACATGTCGCTTATTATGACCCATTTTTAGTAAATTAATTTCGGTTATAATGACCGGCATGATTCTTTACACCTTCGGTAATGTTCGTTGATTCCCGACGACGTTCGGCCCGTGGCTCGTTTTTGTTTTGAATCTCAGTGAGTAATTGGCACTTGAAGGTCACGCATTGTTTTTCGTTTGTCGTATGTGTTTTTCATTGTATGTACTGTGAAAAAAATGTGATCTAAACGCCGTAAAGCATTTACGATTGAGGAGAAAGGTGCAATAATATGCAGATTAGAAAATGGAGAATCAAACTCATCTCTCGCAAAGGAATTTGGAGTGTAAATCTCAATGATTTTATAAACAAGAACCGCATTAAAGGTTTTTTTTTTTCACAAAACGCTTTGTATGACTTCCGCTTATTATGACGTGTTTGTCAATTCCTTTCGATGTCATAACAAACTGATTCTACTGCATATATTAATATAATATATAATATAATTTCAGGAAAAGTTCGAAGAGCTCGAAGACTCAGTAGATATCTCGGTATCCATGTTCTTCTCTATGAAGGACATTCCGAACATGTTGCAAGACCCCGCCAATCCAAAAGTAAGTATTCACTTGCCCTGAAATAATGGAAGAATTTTAAATGAAACAGCCTAGTTTTATTAGAATAAGATATATTTGTAGCCAAAAACAATGGAATCATATTATAAGAAACACCAGGAGAAACAATGTTTGGCAAAATGGGCCTTATACCTATACTTATATTATACTTTGTCCGTTTTTTTTTAGCTCTCATAACTGCAGTAGATGTGGTACTAACTATTATTACTCGACTCTCTAGCTAGTTGGTTTTATAGCTATAACAGTTTAAAAAAATACGACGAGTGTTCACGAAAATCATGCAATTTTGTATTTTACTCTAAAAGGGATGGCACGCAAACACCATCTCCACCTGACTTATACTGGGTGTCTTCTAACCACGAGTGAATCGGTTTCTTCTAGACAAGCGTGCTCCAACGTAGACCGCATCATCGCTTAACATCAGGCGAGATGGTGGTCAGAGGTTAGCATAGTCTGATGTAAAAAAAAACGCTTGCCTAATATTAATAAAAAAATATAAAAAAGTGTATCAACTTTGCGTGGATGTTGTAGAGTTTTTTGTTGATAGCGCGACCGAAGCCTGGCGGCGGAGCTAGTGAAGTCGTTGTTCGGCGGCGCGTCGCGCTCGCTGCAGGGGCTCTGCTTCACGCTCATCCAACGCACCAAGCTGTTCATACCCGACTCCAGGAGCGCACACTACCGACACCAGGCACACACACTCAAGGACAAAATGACTGTACGTCATCTCATCATCATCATTTCAGCCGTAGGAAGTCCACTGCTGGACATAGGCCATCGATCTCCTAAAGGGCCGGTTGGAAGTGGTCTGCATCCAGCTTTCCATGCGGTCTCTTTTAGCTCAAAGCAGCTTTTTTTTAATGCCCATCTAGCATCAAACATAATATAACCACTGGGCTTTGGATTGTCTTCAGACCTTTAACGGTCTATGGGCAGTCGTAACAGTTTTGTATTGTTAGCTTTTATGTTGTTTAGTTAATAAAGTAATTATATAACATGTCATGTCATCATCATTCACTTTTGCACGAGTACGCCACGGGGGGGGGGGGGGGGGGGGGGGGGATTGGCGGCTTGTGATAGCCCCGTTGGCTCAGTTGGTAGTGAACCTGCCTTCATCTATTTATGTATGTATTTAAAAATATATATAGTATGTATGTATATCAGTCTCTGGCAGCCATATCACATGCTGTGCTTGGTTTGGGGTCAGATGACCGTGTGTGAAAAAATGTCCCGAATATTTATTTATTCGCTCCTAGGTTTGGCCCGCTCGAAGTTGAGAAGTTGAGTATGCTGAAAATTATGAACCATTTTTATCGCGCGGGGTAAAGGATGAGCATTCAAGTGGTTATATCGCCATTGTCTCGCATCTATTCATAATGGTGATAGTCTATTGTTTTACCAATCGTTTTTGTGTTATTTTCTTTATACGTAGACAATTTCTAGCACTCATCATCATCATCATCAGCCAGAAGACGTCCACTGCTGAACATAGGCCTCCCCCTTTAACCTCCACACTGAACGACAACCTGCCTTTTGCATCTACTGGATGCCAGCGACTCTCACAATGTCGTCGGTCCATCTAGTGGGAGGCCTACCTAAGCTGCGTCTTCCGATTCATGGTGTCCACTTCAGAACCTTTCTTCCCCATTGCACTAAGCACTGCGATAAGCGAATCAAAAACAATTTCATTCATATAATTTTTGTGTTTTTTCTGTTTCAGAAATTGCTCGGTGACAACGGCGTATTCATATATCCGGTGTTTAATGAACTGCCGCATCATCATAACCAGGTCAGTGGTCAAGTAACGTCACAAACTTCTGGCAGGATAGACCCTGCGAGGTCACCTACTTTTCTCTTAAGTTTGATCAATGCTCCAGCTAACACGCTGCATAATTTAGTTCTCTATCTCCGTCGTCTTGGTAGCAAGACGTCAGACGTCAAAACAAAAATACTACATTTCATAAGGTGCGTTCGGATAAATTATGGAGCATTTTTTGCATTGTCAGAATCGGCGTTTAGGTAAAACTATTAATTTAAAAACAAGCTTTTTGCGTTTCCTTCTCAGCAAACCCTTTAATTTGATACCCACAAAAAAATTGTCCGCCAACTTCGAGAGTCCGCCATATTTGATTTAGAATGACGTCATTTAGCTAATCATCCATTATCATCCAAACTTCAAGTGTGTGCCAAATTTCAGCTCAATCGGGGATAACTGTTTATAAATTATTTTGCAACATTTGACCCATACCATAGACAAATGTACTACGTTATTTGTCTATGTCCATACCATTTTTTTTATAGCCTTCTATGCAGGTCAAATTTCTTGCTTCTCAAATCAAATCAAATCAAATCATTTATTTGCTAGAATACATTACATTAAGAGGTCTTAATATTATATTTATGTCACTTTGTACTCAGTCTGCAAGCAGACGTGCAAATGCTCATTTTTATACTAAAGAATTTAAATTGGTATTTTAGAAACGAATAATATTAGAATTAAATTCCATAAATTCCTTAACACTATAAAAACAATGGTTAAGAAGCCAATTAGTCAATTCTTTTTTAAATTCTTTCCAATTAGTCAATTCTTTTTTCTTTCATCTTGCAATGATGTCAATTATCTATTTTACTGTTAAATGCATTAATTATTATACTTTTGTAGTTTAAATATTTTAGATGTCAAATTTTTATTGTATTATTAACTAGCGACCCGCCCCATCGCACGGGTGTAACTTATGCGCGAAGCCAGGGGGGGCGGTTATTACATAATATAAACCTTCCGTAAAAAATTCTCTTAACTGATGGTGAAAACCGCATCAAAATCCGTTGCGTAGTTTTATAGATCTAAGCACACATAGGGACAGACAGCGGGAAGCGACTTTGTTTTATACTATGTAGTGATTAGTCATTGACATAAGGTACATAATTACATCGGCTCCGCTGTATTCTCCCCAGCTTGCCTTCCGGCATAGGCCTCTTCATACATGTCTTCACTTCCATTCATGTCTCTTTTGTGTTAGTTGTGTCCAATTTATGCCAGCCATTTTTTTAATTTCTTCATCTTCCAATCTTACTTGCTGTCTTCGTTTATTTCGTTTTCCCTACACAAGAAAGGAATAAAGAAAATAAATTTTATTCGACACCTTTACAAAAACTTATATCTAAAGGATACAATCAGTGTCGAATGGGTCCGTCTCGACATTAATGCTGAAAGTCAAGACAAATGTACCATGTCTATGTCCATACTAACAAGGCAAGTGAAGTAAACGCTCGCACTGACTGGGGCAGGTGTTCCTGAAGGCGTCCGGCGTGATATACACGATGGTGTTCAACATCCTCGGCATGCCGGCGGCTGCGGTGCCCGTGGGACTGCACGAGGGACTACCCGTCTCCATACAGGTACCTACAGATATTTTTATTCCTGCCTCTGTGAGGAGTTTGGTGTGGCAATTCTTGTGCAATTGTCAGTGTCCAGTTTACACACACACACACACACGCATCCACCCAACCACACACACCCACACCCACCTACCCTCACCCACAAAACAACATGACAACTGAGGCATGGTCTTTAACCGTTGGTGTTGGCTTTTTGGAAAAACTCAGTCACACAGCGGGCAATGGAGAGAGCTATGCTCGGAGTTTCTTTGCGCGATAGAATCCGAAACGTGGATATTCGCCAAAGAACCAGAGTCACCGACATAGCTGTTAAAATTTGCAACTTGAAGTGGCAATGGGCAGACAACATTGCTCTTAAAACTGATAACCGATGGGGAAGAAAGGTTCTTGAGTGGAGACCACTAACGGGAAGACGCAGCGTAGGTAGGCCTCCCACTAGATGGACTGACGACATTGTAGAGTCGCGGGCATCCAGTGGATGCAGATGGCAGGTTTCGTTCAGTGTAGAGGTCTAAGAGAAAGGCAGACGCTGTGGACGTCTTCTGAATGATGATGATTCAAAAATTTAGCTACTGAACATTTTTACTAGCTGCCTTACTTATAAACGCTACTTAAGTTGAGCAATGCTTAAAATTGCTCTGGTAACTTCTCGCTGGCGGAAATTGTCACACATGAAAACGAGACAGGTAAATTTTAAGCATTGCTTAACTTAATTAACGGTCATAAGTAAGGCTGTAGAACTATGTATGTGTACCTGCCATCTTCTGACAAGTAAATAATAAATAAATAAATATTCGGAACATTTTTGCACACACTGTCATCTGACCCCAAACTAAGCAAAGCTTGTGATATGGCTGCCAGAGCCTGATATACATACATATATATAGTTATAAATACATACTTAAATAGATATTAACAACCAGATATAGAACAAACACAAATGTTCATCACATGAATGTTTGTCCTAGGTGGGAATCGAACCCACGCCCCCAAGCTCAGAAGGTGGTTCACTACCAATTGGACCAACGGGCTATCTTATGTTATCTATATTAAATAATGTTGCATTTGCAGGTGATAGCGGCGCCGAACCAGGATAGACTGTGCCTGGCGGTCGCGAGACAACTAGAGATAGGCTTCGGGGGGTGGCGGCCGCCGCATTAAGGTTAAAACGGCGCAGGAGTGGCGCCCCCATCTAAAGTAAAACATAATAGGGGGGTTTGACCAGACCCACTTTCTTTTAGCGTTAAGATGAAATTGTACGAAAATGACATTAGCTTGAGATATGTTATCTCAAAGTAATGTCATTGTCAGTGTCATTTTCATACAATTTCATCTTTCCGCAGGCGTTAACGCTAACAGAAAGTGCGTCTTGTCTAACCCCCTGGACGTACTAAAAGATAAGCAAATACAAATTTTATTCCGACAGTCACTCGAGAACGTAATGAAGTATTTTTGGATTACTATTTCTAGTAACATAACGTATTGCTAAAGTCATAATGATTATTTACGGGATATTTACCGTGGTAAGGTTGTGGTTATCGGGAGCTCATTCCACAACCTTACCACGGTAAATATCCCGTAAATAATCATATAACTTTAGTGAACAACCGTGATAGTTTAAAACAGTGTTTTATAACGTATTGCATCATACTAATATTATAAATGAAAAGGTGTTTTTTGTTGGTTTGTTAGTCTGTTTGTTCCTCTTTCTCGCAGCAACCGAGCACCGGATCGACCGGATTTTTGGCATGGGCATAGTTCAAGGGCCGGAGAGTGACATAGGCTACTTTTTATCATCATCATCACCATGATTTTTCATCATTACACGGGTGAAACCTCGGGGCGCAGCTAGTAGGTTATAAAACGCAGATTAGTTAAAAAAGGCGTTTTTTTTAAATATTGTTTTGCCATAGGTGGCAAACAAGCAGACGGGCCGCCTGATGGTAAGCGATCACCGTCGCCTATGGATACTTGTAACACCAGGACATCACAGATACGTTGGCGACCCATAAAAAGACAATTAACAGCCTTTGCCTTCTATTTTATCTTATAATGGCGGTAATGAGTTTTATAACTATAAGATACCTTGTTACTAAAAACTATAGGAAAAAAAATACTTCATTGCCTTCTCGATTGACTACGAGAGAATAAATTTTGCTTATCTTTTGTTATACCTGTTGTTTTTTAGGGTTCCGTACCTCAAAAGGGAAAAACGGAACCCTTATAGGATCACTTCGTTGTCCGTCTGTCTGTCTGTCTGTCCGTCTGTCAAGACCCTTTTTCTCAAGAACGCGTAAAGGTATCAAGTTGAAATTTATACTAAATACGGTTTCTTTCGGCTGTAAAAAAATAAAAGTTGTAAGTCAACGCAATCAAAAGATATGAACGTTTATGTCGCATATTTTGCTATTTCACAGGGGAACCAAAACCTATAGGGTACTTCCCGTTGACCTAGAATCATGAAATTTGGCAAAAAGCAAGGTTTCATAGCACATATATAGGAATAAATCTTAAAGTTACAAATTTGAAGATATATCATTAAAAAATAAATATTTTGCTATTACAAACTTACATTTTGTAGTTGGAATGTATAGAAGAGCCTTATAGTCAACTACAAAGTTAAGTTTGTTTTTCAATATTTCAACTTTAGTTTTTTTTTTGAGTCGCGCTCTGAGGGTTCTGTCTAACGGAACCCTCAGAGCACGAGTCCTACTCGTACTTGTCCGGTTTTTTTTATTGAGGGCGCCACTACTGCACTCTTTTTACCCTAACTTTGAACAGGGAAGATTGTTATTTTTTCATTGCCATTGATTTTGGCCTATACAAAGTTTATACATAAAGTATTACGGCTCATTTACACTGACCTCGCCAAAAACTTAAGATAAAAAAAAATTACCTAAAAAAACACTTTGAATACTTAACTATTTTTTTAATATAGTTTAGAAAATGAAATAACTGACTGTATATAATATTTTTTACATATTAATTTGGTGTGTGATGGCTGTCTTACTTAGAAACGTTACTTAATTTAATCTATGCTTAAACGGATCTGTGAAAACGCAAGTTTAGTTAGCATACACTTCAATAATGTTTCTAAGTAAAGTCATAAACCGCATCCTTTAAAAAGAATATCTACCTTAGATCAAACAAACAAGGGAGATAATATGTAATTATATTCCTTAGCAAATGTATCGTTAACATAGAATAAAATTAAAATAAATATTCGGGGCAGTTTTTGCACACACGGTTATCTGACCCCAAACTAAGCAAAGCTTGTTCTATGGCTGCCAGAGACTGATATACAATCACATATATTTTTTAATACATATTTAAATATATAATAATACCCAGATATAGAACAAACAGAAATGTTTGTCCTAGGTGGGAATCGAATCCACGCCCCCAAGCTCGGAAGGCAGGTTCAATACCAACTGGACCAAAGGAGCTATCAAATTATATCTCTCCGTTGAGAAAGTCTCCGTTTTTTTTTTTTTTTAAATCACTCAACCGCTTAACTCAAAAACTGTAAGCACACTCTAAAAATGCAAAAAGTTTAACTGTAGACATCGAGCCTGATTTAGGCCAGATGCGTCCGCACCCGCCACGCCACGTTGCCATATCTCCCTTAATTGTTTGTCTGATCTGAGGTCTCTACTCTGAAGTAGTTGCAATCACAAGATCAGTGTATTTGGTCCTATTAGGTGTAATGTAAAATTCGGTTTTGTACGCACCACCACTAGTATGGCGTGGTATATTTTCTACTGGGAGCATATTACCAAGGAAGATAGACTAAGAGGAAAGACAATAGCGGAACATTAGAGCGTAGCTCGGAAATTTGCCTAAAAACGGTATGAACTTAGATGACGCCGTAATTTGAGCGTGCTATAGGTTGTCTCGAACTTCCGTAAGCGCTGCAGTCAGATAATGAACGAAAGGGTTCTACAAATTACCGTAGCGCTAGTATAGCAGTCAAGTTTCGCAACATTCCAAGGGAAGCGCTACCCACACCAGCAGATGGCGCTTTTCTTTATTCTCTTGAATTATAATTATTATGAAGTTATTCTCACTGCAGCGCTTACGGAAGTTCGAGACAACCTATAGCACGCTCAAATTACGGCGCCATCTAAGTTTATACCGTTTTTAGGCAAATTTCCGAGCTACGCTCTAATGTTCCGCTATTTATCTTCCATGATATTACTAAACATTTTTTAATTCAATCATTGTGATAGATATAACGTTAGATTAGAAAAATAATACTGTCGTTTAAAAGGCTACGGATGTAATTAAATTACATGTTAAATGTACTTAGTTTATTTATTAGGTGTAAGAAAATCCAAAGGAAAATGTTATGTTGATTTTTCGACATTTTGTTATTTGTTTTGTCGCGTACACATTTGTAACATTAATTCAGGGCATAATTTTGAACAAATATAATGTGCCATTATGCGTCAAAATAGAACACGTAAAGAAATGAATGGTAGAATGTATGGCAGACTAAAACTTTTCGTGGACTCTCATACTTTGTCGTCAGTTACCTGAAATCTGCATTATTTGTTCGCGGACTCCCAGACTTTATCGTCTAATACCTGAAATCTGCATAAGTCGTCCGCGGACTCCCAGACTTTGTCGTCTAATATCTGAAATCTGCATAAGTCGTTCGCGGACTCCCAGACTTTGTCGTCTAATATCTGAAATCTGCATAAGTCGTTTGCGGACTCCCAGACTTTATCATCTTATACCTGAAATCTGCATAAGTCGTCCGCGGACTCCCAGACTTTGTCGTTTAATATCTGAAATCTGCATAAGTCGTTCGCGGAGTCCCAGACTTTATCGTCTTATACCTGAAATCTGCATAAGTCGTTCGCGGACTGCCACTGACTATCGTCCGCACAAAAAAGTCTCATCATGTTGATAATTAATATTACAAATGTGATTATGCTTTACGTTGCACTGTTTCGCACATTTTAGGACTGAACGGTAGGGATTGTGCAATAGTTTATATTTTAGTTAAAATTTACTACAAATATTTGTCACAACAATACAGGGTTACGCATTTCCCCTGTATTAGTACAGGGGAAATGCGTAACCCTGCGCTGCTGCGTGCCGAAAAGAGGTCATTTTACTTATCATTATGAACAACTTTTACTATGGGACCAAGACAGAAGTCACGAAAAAAATCTGCTGTTCCACAGAAAACAATAATTGACACTCGACAAAATGTAAGGACCAACAATTATTTTTTTGTAAAAGAGTTTCATAATGAGTACAATGACCTCTTTTCGGCTTAGTACAGTTTATATGCGTAACCCTAAACTACAAAATAAAATTGTTAGACAAGTTTTGTAATAACTACATTTTACAATTATTTAAAACATTTGTTACATTTACGATGGTAAAATTGTTGTTTTAGATTTTAATGACATTTTATGCTGATATTTCATTGAGACTTGATCGTGCATATAATAATATGTGTCTGAGATATAAACCAGTTTTATCTTTTGTGATCTTTGAAGTGTAATTTTATAAAAATCTGAAATTAAACATAAAATTTATTATACTTTTGATTTTTACTTATTAATCCAATTTAAATAACTTTGCTCTAACATTGTTTTTTTTTAAATATCCTTAGCCTGGTTGCATCATAGGAGTACCTAGTTAAAAGTTTATGACAAATTTGTCAATAACAGTAACGCTGACTTTAGCAGTTACTGCAAAATGCGTTGAACCAGCTTATTAAATAAATATTCGGGACATTTTTGCACACACGGTCAACTGACCCCAAACTAAGCAAAGCTTGTGATCTGGCTGTCAGACACTGATATACAATCATATATATTTATTTATAGAACAAAAACTTCATCACATAAATGTTTGTCCTAGGTAGGAATCGAACCCACGGCCCCATGTGTAGAAGGCAGGTTCACTTCCAACTGGACCAACGGGCTATATTTTCTATATTAGATTCACTAGCATAGTTAAAGTTACCAGGTTTGCAAGTCAAATGAGACCTTATTTACATAATAAATGCATTGATGGAATTATATTTATGCATCTGACAGCGGCCTGCATCCAGCGTTTCCCTGCGGTCTCTTTTAGGTTTAATATTATCTTTTGTTTAATTAACTGTCAGAGCTAAAATAAACTTGAACTGAGTATATAGCTATATTTAAGTATAGGATAGCGTTCGGGAAATTGCGTGACATCTTCTCGTCCAAGATACCACAGTGCCTAAAGACAAGGGACTTTGACCAGTGTGTGTTGCCAGTGATGACATATGGTACTGAGACGCGGTCCTTAACTGTTGGCCTTTTAGAAAAACTCAGAGGCACACAGCGGGCAATGGAGAGAGCTATGCTCTAAAGGGGGAGGCCTATGTTCAGCAGTGGACGTCTTCTGGCTGATGATGATGATGATGATGATGATGAGTATTTAGCATTTTCCAAGTACCTATGGCATAGAAATGGTGATAATAAAAGACAATGTTATGTGAAACTTTTTATTCGCAGTTGTAAAAACTGTACAATTCCTAACAAACTTATAAATAAACATGGACCTCGCATGGCACTGCTGATCGACAAAGCCACTCAACTGTCGGATTGCTTCAGCAAACTGATGCTGCACCTATCTACTAGTTCACGGCTGTCATTCCATCGTCAAACAGTCTATCCAACTTAACCTAATCCTGTGGAAACTTTTAGGTACCAACTTTCATAGATCGATTTAAAAGGGACATACAAAATGCCGGAAACGCTCCCGAAGTTGAAACGCTAATATCACCTAACGTAAAAACAGTTAAATACCAATAAAAATGTGCGTTATATTTTTGTTTTAGTGGTTTAGTATGTTGCAAACCAAAAATCTAATGCGTACAAGAAAGTGGCTTAATTTTTAAATCGCATGTATGATATTTCTAAAAGAAATTATTTTTAAAACAAAATCCAAACAAGTTTTTTTTTTTATAATCATATCATTCGCTAACGCAACGAGTGGTCTGAACCATTCGAATTAGCTTTCTATCAAAAGAAAATGTTTTATTTCGCTTGATATTTTCGTGTAAAATCATAGGAGTGATAAAAAAATCGAGCCCCAGGTCGTTCGTTGACCTCTAGCGTTAGCTGGAATTTTATTCACATTACATTGCAAACATTTAAAAAAAACAGCATTTTTTGTGATATCGTATCAGCAATCACTAGTTTCCGTGTTCCTTATACCCGGGAAACTACTAGAGGGAACTAGATAAGTTGAAGCGCAGTAAAATTATGGATCCCATTTCTGAAGTCTCAGTCGATGAGTCAGTCGATGAGTCAGTCGATGAGTCAGACGAGATGTTGCAACTCCTCAATATTTTGACGATGGAACAAAAGCCTTAGCAACTCCACACAAGAGATGACCATTCATATGGGATTCAAAACATTCGGAAGGTTTGTATAAGTTATAATCAGCTTACAAAGTAACATCGAAATTGATAAGCATCGATGTGATCTATAAAATTTGTATTTTTATTATTAGTAGCTATACAAATATGGCTTATGACAATGATATCTAAAATTGTAAGGCATTTTAATGTTACCTTTTTATTTCCGAATTTGGCAACCAACATGTATAATAATAATTCTCAAGTGATTTGGTCTTAATCTAATCATGGGATAACAATGTATATGATGTACACTCTCAAGCACCTCATTTGACACGGGCGTTATAATATCAACTTTGTTCTGGGTACATCCGAATAGGCACGTGTCCTAATGTTTCATTTATTAACAAATAAACAGGCTTAGTGAATGATATAGGTAATTAAATACACAGAAAAGAGAAGTAAATAGAACGGAAACGAGAAGGAAAATCTGTTTAGTTACCAGGCATTATGGCAGAACCTTGATTGAACATTCTTATTTAGATCAACGCGTCGAACTTCGCATCACAGTTGCTAACTGATTTCGAATGAATGACGTTCGTTTATATGGGTGCAACTGGCTACAACAAATTTGTTACAAATATGCCTTGAAAGCCGAACTAATTAATTTTTTCCGAGGAAAAAAAAAAGGGCTGATAAATTTATGAGATAAGCATTTAAAGTTTTTGGTGGGGATAGAGAGAGCAGATGCTTTGTCCCTCTCCTGCAATGCGTGCGTTAATATAGCATTATTATGGCGCGCGCACGGCTTGACGTCATAACTTGCTAAAGTGCGCTCTCTTTCTAGCAAGACATTAAAATACTTATAACTTATTTAATTTTGAACAAATTATAATTTTGTTTTCGTTTAAGGGGTTCTATTTAAGATCAGCCTTTTATGAGGTAATAAAAAAAACACATGCCTATTCTTGTAGCAGGATGTTTTCTGAAGCGCTCTGCAGACTACTTTGACCCGGAGCAAAATTCAACAATATTACAAAGAAAGTGAACTGATAGAACTTGTACAAAGCTTTATGCAAGTTTTTGTTTGCCAAAAACCTTCATTTTGATATTGGTTAGCAATTTTTTTTTACTATAGATTCAAACCAAAAATATATAACCAAAAACCAAAACCAACCATATCGCTATACCGTTACGATTCATTTTTCAAATGTGCAACAGTGAGTAACGGCGTGCTTACTGCCAATAATAATATAAGCACTGCATGTTGTTGCGTCGATGTTTAATTTATAGTTTTAGAGATTTTTACCGGCCAGCAATAAATATTTAAAGGAGGTGGCGTTTTGGTTCAAAAATCATACAATAAAGTAAATTCAATGGCTTTAAATTATAAGATAAATGGGACGGTCTGCAGAGCACAGGGGCCTTACGGACAACAGCTAATTGCGGCACCTAATCCGCTCAGTTGGAAAATCACGCGAACGTGAACCTTATCGCGCTCACATACGGTTTGCGGTCGCGATATTTTCCAAGTGAGCAGATTAGGTGCCGCAATTATCTGTTGTCCGTAAGGCCCCTGAACAGAAGTTCTAACGGCAATACAATATGAATAAGGTGACAAAGACGTCAATTGAAAATTAAAACGCTTTATAAATGTATTTCACGGTAAAACGCCACTATTGTTAATCATAAGCTATATTTAAAATAATTATATAGTTAGTATTCAGTTCACTAATAACGTTATGATAACAAAAAAATACTACTTAAAACAAAAATCCTTGACTTTACCGAGTAATAATATTCGAATTGTTTATTACTACAATATTAACAAAATAATAAAAATGGGTCAACAATAACTTTATGTACACTAAAACTTAACTTGATTTTATAGTGGTACTAAAAGAAAACACGCGTTCAGGTAAAAAATTAAACTCGTACAAAACGCTTTGATATCGATGTGAAATGCAAACGGAAATTTTCATTTAGAAAATGAAATGCAGGTCAATGGAAATGTGGCTTTAGTGATCATTCCTCTTTCAAACAACATCATAGTAATCTCTTAGATCTCAATGATTCAGAGCCTTCATTGCTCTAATACTGAACGTAAAAAAACGTTGAACATTCGTAAGGTCACTTCAAATCTGAGCAATTTTGGTAAAATGTAAATTTACATAGAGCATCGAGTTAAATCACCTTATTGTCGAGACATTGAAAGGGCACAAAGAAAACACATAAGACTGATTGGAGAATAATTAGAACATTATAAAGTTATAGACAACGAAATAATATTAAGAAATAGACGAGAAATAAGTGTTTTCTAAACGCCCAAGTCAATAAAGATACAATACATAAAATAAATCAAATAATTCAACCCTACACCGTTCTGATCGTTTTATATACAATGTTACGTATCAATATTAAAAACGGATCGGGCATTCATAATTCGTTGTGACAAGACACAAAAATAATAATTAAATTTAAATAAATATCTATTAACATTCAACAGCTAAAAACTAAGATAAGAACATAATATTTGAAAACCGATAGAAATCATTCAACTAAAACAATGATAAAATCAAAATCATTTTACAACACTTGGTACAAAATGTTCATGATTTGTATATAGTTGAGTTTGAATAGATACAAGTATAACTCGACGTGGTCGTGCGGATGTTGTTCGATATAGCTCACGTGTACTGGAGCGGGGACTGCGGGCCAGCTCAGATTGGCCGCGTAAAGTTCGCGGGGAACATGCCTTTCTCGTTGGTCCCTTCCTTTATGCCCATCAGCCAACCTTCCTCCTGGGAAATTACAATAGAATAAATTAGAAAAGTGTAAATGTGTTACAACTACAACATTTGGTGACGACACAGCAACATTATGCAGCCATAGAAACCCAAGGATAGAGTCAGATCAACTACAATTACAACTAAATAAAATTAATAAGAGAGAAAACAACTCGGTGGATATTATCCATTAGTCATGGTGGTCGTACTTGACTCGGTAAATATTAGTCAGGGTGGCTGTACTCGACTCGACTCGGTTACCTGTTCATCAGGGTCGTCGTACTCGACGACGCGGATGGAGTCGCCGACGTCGAAGGAGAGTTCGTCAGAGTCCTCACGCGTGTAGCGGTACGTGGCGCGCACGCGGTACAGCGTGCCCGGCGGAAGCCCCGCCAGCGTCGCTCCTGAGAAACAACACTGTGGCTTAGAGAACACTGTCCCAGGCAGGAGAACCTTTGAAAAGTCGCCGACCGATAACTAACCACCGGCCGCCAAACTTTCTTTCTTTATCCCGACAATTATTTTATATGTATTTTATTAGAATTATTTATGACTATTCAATGGTGTAGTGATAAGTTATCTAATTGAAAATAATCATGTTAAATAGATCTCAAAAATAGTTCAAAATCACGCTTCCTTTGCTCGCGCATTTCTACTTTCATCATCTGTTACAAAGTTATCTACATTAGAAAAAACTCGACATTAGATTGCGCTGTTTTTTTAATGTTGTTTTTTCCTGTGTTGCCGAGAACATTTTATCTCTTCTGCAGGCCTAGCACGGGCCATGGACAAATTGTCTTTCCACCGTTTTTATCCACGCCTAGTCGCGACAAAGCTAGAATATAGATACGTTTGTCTCTTTCCCGCGGGATAAAAACAGTGGATAGACAATTTATCCACGGCCCGTGCTAGGCCTATAGGAGCGCCTTTAGATTTTAAGCAGCAAGTAATTTTTTTTTCTTAGATAAATAGTTACACAATGCATTGGTACTGCAAATGAAAAAGTATTTAACTGACTAGCGACCCGCCCCAGCTTCGCACGGGTGTAATTTACGTGCGTAGCCGGGGCGGGTCACTAGTTATATATACCTATTCTACCTTCCGTGAAAAATTATCTAACTGGTGGTAAAAACCGCATCAAAATTTGTTGCGTGGTTTAGGAGGAGTTAGCGGTTATACAGACAGACAGACGCGGAAAACGACTTTAATTTATACATGTAGACTGTAGAGATGCTATGATGTATATCGGACGATACCTGTGACTACATTACAGTTATTAAAAGCAAAATATTAGTAAAACGCATACTTACAGTGTGTATTTACAAACAAAAAACAACTAAAAGCGGAAATAAAATGCACACCAACCAGTAAAAAGCAAAATACATACAAATACCTGCGCTGAAAATATTAAAAATAGAAAATAATATACAGTATAGAAATATACATAACAAATAAGTAAAATATAGATATTACTTGATAAGTTAGTCAGTGTCTCAAAGAGATGGCAGCATTTTTACTGCAAAAATATTACGCTGCTTAGATTTTTTAAATCTACATAAACACATCTATTTCTACATCTATTTAAACGCCATATTATTATTATTATTTTTGAATGATTTTTTGTATTTTTATCTAACAATAGTTTTTAAGTTTTGTTTGTACTAACCCAATGGATTTTTAGTTGTCCTCAATAAAATATTTTGAATTTGAATAAACAGAAATACAACTTTTTTTTTCTATGCACATATTTACACTCTATACATAATATTAAAGGCGATGTGGGTATATATGTATTTTCCCTATGGACTCCGAAACGGCTAGACCAATTTAGATGAAATTTTAGGCAATATTCAGATTAGCCCAGCGAGTGATCCTGTGAAGTTTGGTAGCGATCGGATTATTTTTTTTTTTGTTTGTGTTTTCATATTTTCTCTACAAAAAACAAGTCAAAGAAGGTTGCTGTCGCTGCCAAGGAGGTTGCTTCAAGGAGCACATAACGCGGGTGAAACCGCGTGGCGCAGCTAGTACACTATAATTAAACAAACGATGTTATATTTGCAAAAATGCCTTATACTATGTTCAAAGGTCTATTAACATACTAAAAACAATATTAATTATTTTACATGTAATTTAACCCTCCACACTTTTAGTTGCTTAAAAATACAGATCTTGGCATCGATTCTGACGTACTTATTCTAAACTAAACTAAATTTGACAGCTCTAAAATTATTGCCATCCTTCTCTCACATATTAAAATGAAAAGAGGCACATATTTTTTGTCCTGTCATAGTGCTAACATACGCTCGAACGCGGCTGACCTCAACCGCCGTCTGACCAATGGGAGAGAAAGAGAGGGAAATATGATATTCTCACTCTTTCTCTCCCGTTGGTTGGACGGCGGTCCGTCAGCCGCGTTCGAGCGTCTGTTAGCACTATAAGATTGGTTTAGTTTAGTGAGTGGTATGGCAGAATCGACGGTTATTATATATAATATAATGATATATAAAAGAAAATAATCAATAAAATACTATAACATGTAACTATATGCCCTGTATAGGTTGAAGACAGCCCCTACTTACCAACGGGTATGTCGTATACTTCATCATTTGAATTCTTCTGTACGTCGTTGTGTTTGTCCTTTTCCATCTCTTTCGTTTCTACATCTGTCCGTTTCTTTTCCTCGATGTTATTATTCACTTTCTCCGCGGGCACCGGCGATCCTGGGAGAATTTAGCATTTTTCTATTTTCTACCTTGCTTACACTACTTAATGGTGCTTTTTGAGAAAACGTGCATGATGCACTGTGCCAGTTTAAATTTTGCTAATCTCAACACGCCTCAAGCATATAATACTTTGCTGATATGGAAAACAATTGGTAGTGCCGAAAGTTTAATGACAATCCTAATTTTTTTTTTCTGTAAATTATCAGTGAAGGATAAAACATAAGGTATATTACAAAGATAATATAAGAATAATATTATAAAGTTTCAGCCAAATTACTCCAATATCATGCGCTATCTACATACGAACAACATCTACCAAACAGAACCAATGTACCTCTTTGAAAACTCCAATTTACAGGCCTGACGTTTTGAGGAATAAAATGTAAGGAACCAATCTAGCTAGAAAATTATATTATGTAACGTAGTAATATAATGATGAAATAATATATCTGTAATCAATAAAGTAATTAACCGACTTCAAAAAAAGGAGGGGTTTCTCTCTTTTTTTTTATTTTTTTTTATTGAGAATTGGTTCGCGTTTGACCACCAACTTGCCTATTGGTAAGCGACGATGTGGTCGAAGATGAAGCACGCAGATGTTTTTTATTGTTTTCACAAAAAAACATGGACTGTCTTCAACTTATACAGGGCATATATTTTTTAATGTTTTTTATCTCAGAACTCCGTTATTTACCGACGGAGTTCTGAGGTTTTCGGAAATTCTTTTTGAAAAATTAAAAAAAGACTTTTTGTAATTGCAAGGATATGTTTTTAGATTGGCCCGATAGACAATTCATCAAAATCGGTTCAGTAGTTTGGCTTTTAAATCAAAATAACTGAATATGTTTGCTACTTTGATGACAATATTATGCCATCAGAGGAACCGAAATTGCATATAAGAATTTAATAAGATTTATAATTATGTATTGCCAAAAAACAAAAACAATGGACATATACTATAAGAAACATAAGGGAAAACAGAAACAGACTAATTTTGTGAAGTCGGTTTTTTAAATTGATAATTATTAAGGAAACTGATTTTTTTAGCTTCTATAAACAAAAATGTGTACCTTCAACGTGTCGAGACTAGATTTATTACTCACCAGAAGGGATATCATAGAGTTCTTCTACTTTCTTATCGCTGGGTTCCTTTTCATCGTTGTTGTTGATTGTTTCGAGTACGGCGGGTTTGGGAGCTTCGTCCCTGTCCTTCTGCTCATTCTTCTCGTTCTGTTCACTCCGCTCACTCTGTTCGTTCTGCTCACTCTGTTCGCTCGGCTCGCGCTCGCTCGTGTCGCTCGGAGGGGGCGTGGCGGGAGCTACGGCGGCAGCGGGGGTGGACCCACGCGCGGGGGGCGCGGGCGGGGAAGCGTCTCCGTTGAGCGCCCGCGGGGAGGGGGGCGCTACACGCACACACACACACTCACACACATGCACGGGGAGCTTTGAATTGTCTGATTCGAAATGGGAAAGTTTGGGAACCGTTGGCAGATACAATATTTTCCATTTATCCTAGCCAAATTTTAACAGCTACTGTGCTATACATGGTTATAAGCTTGGGGTGTACTAAGCCGAAAGGAGGTCATTGTACTCATCATTATAATGCAGCACTGGACTT
The DNA here is from genome assembly GCA_914767915.1 of Agriopis aurantiaria. Taxonomy (NCBI): domain Eukaryota; kingdom Metazoa; phylum Arthropoda; class Insecta; order Lepidoptera; family Geometridae; genus Agriopis; species Agriopis aurantiaria. The sequence goes on along the minus strand of OU611991.1, from coordinate 2,978,884 downwards.
CATTTCATTTTGAGGATTCCGGGTCCGGGTCCAACAAAGATAATAAATTGCCATTGGGATCCAATATAGGTTAAAATCATTGACCTAACAATACAACTTACACAGTTAAGTACATTTTTCTTATTCTTTTTTTAAATATGATCAGGACTCTTATTAAATTGACTTGTATTATTGACCTTGATATTATGATTTTTTTATGATTTTATCCTTTAATGTAAATGTATCTAATATTTGTAATGTTGATTGAGTTGAATTATGAACAACTTTTAATACGGGGCCAACTCTGAATTCGCGGGAAAAAAAAACTACTGTTCCGTACATTTCTTCGAGTGAGAATGACATTGTTGTAAGGAACAGCAGATATTGTTTTCGCGATATCAGAGTTGGTCCCATAGTAAATGTTGTTCTTAGAGATGACTACAATAACCCAAGCTTATAACCCTGATAAACTTTTACAAACATAATTCGTACATGGAAGAAGAATTGAATATTTATTTGAGGAGAGGTTAGCAGCATAGGCTGATTTACCTATATCACATAGGCACATCAGCCTATGCTGCTCGCCTATCATTTAGTACCTATATGTGAAGATTATCTTGTCCATTTTTATCCATCTGTCCAGTTTATTTGTTTATTTTATTCAGACAATCCAAATCGCCCCAAACATTAAGTAAAATCAATAAAATATTGCAGTTGTAGCTGTTATATATCAAAATTAGCAAAACTCGAATTTTACAAAAAAGTCATTGAGATGAATAAATTTTGCTATCTTTGAATACCTAAGGCCTAGCGCGCACGGGCATACATCTTCACAGATTGGTCCAGTGACAAGTCACCCGTGCGAGCTGGGCCTCAAAGGGAATTGTTAGTGAACATAGAGCAAGCCAATCAAACAACAATCTAGTCCAAAAATGTTCACAAAACAAAACTACTGCGTTATATAGTTATAGTTATTTATTTTCAAGTAGAGAAAATAGGTTTTCAAGTCTTTAACCAATGTACTCTTTAAAATTTCTAATGAAAACGTATCCAGGTGGTTTATTTTATTTTAAAATGGAATGGTCATAACCTGAATAAAATGATTTTTATTTTGCTTTGCACCTTTATTTATTGTGCATTTAAATACAAAATAACACCGTGATAACCAAAACCCAATTCTTAGGCTATCAAAATCTATTGCTTTTTTACATTTGGGTCTGTACCATAGACTTTAGACATCGCGAGCAGGTCAAGTTGTATGAAAACCTAGAGTACTGCAATTTTGTCCCTACTAAGACGTCACGGGGGCAATTTGGTGGTAGTTCAACTCCATTCACACGGCCAACTGCTTTATAAGAGCTTTTACAGTTTATAAAGGCTGCAATTTGTCATTTTTGTATTAACGTCTGACGAGTTACTGCGAAGACGACAGAGATCGAACTGAACTCTTCAAAAGCAGTTGGCCGTGATGGAGTAAAACTACCACTCGATAGGCCGCGTCCTAATATTGTTTTATTACCTCATAAAAAAGCTGATCGTCAAAGAAACAAAATTAAAATTTGTTCAAAAATAAATGTCAAGTATTTTAATTTTATGCTAGACAGAGAGCGCACTACTGCAAGATATGACGTCAAGCCTTGCACGCGCCATACAAATCCTATAATAACACACGCTTTGCGGGAGAAGGACAGAGCACCCCCGCGCAATCCCCAGCAAAAACTTTAAACGCTTTATGTCTCAGAAATTTATCAGCCAACTTTATATACTTTTTCAGTATGTCTAATGTATAATTAAATTTATAGCCTTCGCTAAGACTGTTATCTATACTAATATTATAAAGAGGAAAGATTTGATTGTTTGTTTGTTTGCATTGAATAGGCTCCAAAACTACTGAACCGATTTGAAAAAATCTTTCACTGTTGGGAAGCTACACTATCCCCGGGTAACAGGCTATATTATATATTTTTTAAAATAGGGATCCTTACTTAAACACCAATAATGTAACCCAAGGTGTAAAAAAATAAGATTTGACTTTGCGTGTTTGACAGTTTTAAGACAGGACAACGTCTGTCAGGTCAGCTAGTTTGTTATAAATGAAAAATACCAGTCAACTAGCCTATTGCTCTTGTGACGTCATAGCAGGTACAAAAAATGCGGCACGCTGGAATTTCATGAAACATGACATGCTCGCGATATCTACCCTGAAGAAAAAAAGTTCTTTGTATATAGTCTGTACATTGTGGCATCAAGCAGGCTGCGTGTACTCACTCTGTACGGTGTTGTTGGGCGAGTTGGCGTTTCCGTTTCCATTGTGCGCGGGCGAGGCCGGGGGAGAGATGTTGTTCGCGATGGGTTTCTTGTAGGAGCCGCGCTGACTCTCCGTCGCCAGCTTGTCTGTGATCATCTCCAGCTCCGTGTACACCTGGAACCAGTTACATTCTACATTGATACACAGATTAAAAGTAGTAACTATTTTAAAAAATCGGACAAGTGCGCGTTGGACTCGTGCTCTTAGGGTTCCGTTGGAAGGAACAGTCAGAGCACGAGTAAAAAAAAAACTCTGGAGTTGAAATATTGAAAGACAAACTTAACTTTGTAGTTGAATATAAGGTTCTTCAATACATTCCAACTACAAAATGTAAGTTTGTAATAGCAATTTTTTTTTTTTTTTTTTTATAATTAATAGGCTTGCGTTTGACCACCATCACCGCCATATTTTTAAATATTTTTATATTATTAAACATATATTTTTAAATATTTTTAAATTATATAACTTCAAATTTATGACTTTCGGATTTATTCCTATATATGTGCTATGAGACCTTGCCTCTTGCCAAATTTCATGATTCTAGGTCAACGGAAAGTACCCTATAGATTTTGATTCCCCTGTGAAATCGCAAAATAAGAAAAAAAAATTGTGGAGATTTTTTTTAGCATTAAGTCCTCCATTTGTACATGTCTACTTCATTTGTAAGTGTGCAATAAAGTATTAAATAAATAAATACTATATTTGACATCCATAAATATTCACGAAGACACTTCACGAACTTGTTCCCCCATCACCTTTTCATTACCGGACGTCCAGACGAACGGCAAGGCGTCACCCTTACTTGGTCGAAATGCCATTTATTCGCACCATGCGTTTTGACTCCTCTTTCTTAATTAGAACAGCAAAACAATGGAACGCCTTGCCCCTGTCTGTGTTTCCGCAGCATTACAATCTTGGAGTGTTCAAGTCTAGGGTTAATAGGTTATTACTGGGCAAACGTGCTCCATCTTTGACCGCATCATCGCTTTCCATCAGGCGAGATCGCGGTCAAACGTTAACCTACTAAAAAAGTTATGGCCAACACAAAATTTCTGAGGTGTACCGTCACCAATATAAAGTTAGGGGCTATCAAGTTTTATCTGAGACGTGGACCGTTGTAAAAAAAACTTTCCACGGTTCACCTAGGTGATCTCAGGAGGTGAAGGGTGGGTAACAACTGAAAAAAAAACCACCTTACCTGAAAAAAAAACATCAAAACACGCAGGACTATTTGTCATAAACTATTACCAAACGGCTTACACTCGTCATCATTTCAGCCATAGGACGTCCACTGCTGGATATAGGCCTCCCACATCGATCTTTAAAAGGGCCGGTTGGAAGCGGCCTGCATCCAGAGTTTCCCTGCGGTCTCTTTTAGGTCGTCTGTCCATCTTGTGGGTGGACTTTTGTGGACTCACTTTATGTTTATTGGAAGACGAGTGTGAGTGCACGGGCGAACGTCTCCGGGAGCGCGCGTTTTCCCCGATGAAGGAGCTCTAATGGCTCCGAAACGGGTCGATCGTCTCGACCGATGAACATAACGTGACTGTAATCCGTTTGGTAATAGATTGTTTTTATTGAATAATTGCTTGCTTTTTAAACTGGACATAGTCTAAAATATTGTATACTCCGATATTGAATGCAGTTCATCATCGTCATCATCCGCTAAAAGATGCCCACTTCTAAATATAGGCCTTAAAATATCAGAGCAAGGCTTTGGGCCAAAAACACAAGTCATGTATCTTGTTGCTCACACGAACAGAAAACCTGTTCGGCCAAGAGTCTGCAGTTTTTTGACGCAGAACAGCACATACCAGTCGTGCAGCACTAGCAGCTCTTTGGCGGCTCCGAGTTCAGCACCTCGTACGTACCTTGTTGCTCTCGGAGTGGAAGAGCTGTTCAGACGAGAAGAGTGTCTGCAGGTTGTTGACGTAGAACAGCACCCGCGAGTCGTACAGTGCCGGCAGCTCGTCATGTAGCTCTGAGTTGAGCACCTCGTACGTGCGCTTCGCTTCTTCTAGCTGCTCGCGCCCGCGCGTCACCTGCAATGTACCGTGACAAGGGTCAATGGCTGAAGGGTTGGTAATGTTATAAGCTAGGCTTTGCCTCCCTACACTATTGCTTTTGTTTATTTGCTCTGGCAGTTGCAATAATATTGTAAAAAGCTAAATGAAACATTTCACGAAGTGTATCGGATACCTGCCAGTCTTAAGTTCAAAAACCTAGTTTACGATTCAAACATCTGCAAGGCCGGGAATCAAACTTGCTGCTCAGAAAGCGCTACCAACTAAGCCAGGTAAAGAAACTGCAACATGTAATTTCACATATAATATGCAAAAAATATGCATAATATGCAATGAGCTTTAGGATGAATGAAAACATAGTGAGAAGTGAGGGGCACGTGACCACAGACGGTATTTTTGTGCACTGTGAAGATTTCATCACAGTACATACTTAGAAGCAAATCAAATTATCAAGAGTTGTTAAAATATATGAATAACATAACAGAAAGAACATGAGTGAAACTTTTGTCTATTTCTGGCTGGAATTGAGAATTTTTTGCCCGTCCGCCCCTTGTGCCCCTCCGAGAAAAAATACCTGGATCCGCCCTTGGCTGTAGGATATCTTAACACCGATAAAGCATGCAGCACCTACTTCCCCCAATGGCAGTGCCATATTAGCGAACCTTTATGGCCAAGCCCTGCCCCCGCAGCGACCAACTTTATGATTTCAGTGCATGACTGCGACGGTCGACTTCTTAGATTAAATTATTAGAATAAGTTTTTATTTGTATATAATAATACTTTTTCCTGTTAGTCAATATAATTTTACGGAGTGTAATAAAATTAACGACGTCTTGAAAACTGAAAAGTTTCAATATAAAATTCAGTGGGACAAAGAGATTTTATTGTAATTAGAGGGTCGTATTTACAAGTCGACAATCAATAATTCCTTACCTTAACATCGTCCCTTCTTTTAGCAGCGTTGGCCTGTAGGTTCTGGAAACTGTGTCGTTGGCTGTCGTAGTCCACGAGCTTGCGCCCGCGCTTTTCTATCTTTTTCTGGAAAATAATAAGTAATCTATGAGATACATTACTCTTTTAGAGATAATCCTAATATACGGAGATGTCTATAGGTAAAATTCAACGATAGCTCCTACTGAGTGTTTTGGCGTCGTACATCATGTGCATTTGTCAGTCTTTAGAAATATTTTCAGTATTGAAAATCTTCAAGTCTTAAGTCACCAAAATCATCATTTCAGCCATAGGACGTCCACTGCTGGACATAAGCCTCCCCCATCGATCTCCAAAAGGGCCGGTTGGAAGCGGCCTGCATCCAGCTTTTCCCTGCGGTCTTTTTTAGGTCGTCCTTCCATCTTGTGGGTGGACGTCTTACGCTGCGCTTACCGGTCCGTGGTCTCCATTCCAAAACCAGTTTTAGTAAATATCGTAAAACATAGTAGTAGTCAAGCAAAGTTTAGTAATGATCGAGTCCACGTCATACCTTAAGAATAGATATTACTTGACCACAATCGTTTAATTATTAATCACGACCTCAGTTATTTTTAACCAAAATATGAATTACTAGTTGGCCTTCCCGGCTTCGCACGGGTATAGATTATAGCCCTGTTAACCGGGGATAGAGCAGCTTCCCAACAGTGAAAGAATTTTTCAAATCGGTTCAGTAGTTTTGGAGCCTATTCAATGCAAACTAACAAACAAACAAACAATCAATCAAATATTTCCTCTTTATAATATTAGCATAGATATGAATTTGGGACTGTTTGCCATAACCGCGCAAATTGATGCAACGCAACTCTAGTTAACGACATATCAACTCTTAAGAACATACTTGATTCATATCACTTACCCTGACTTCAGGGAACTGGTTGGTGTAAGTGTTGAGCGGTATGAGCACTTGGTCGCCGAGTTTGTGCGAGAAGTCCTGCCACAGCATCTCCAGGTTCTGGGCCTGCACGTAGAGCAGGTCGTGTCCTGACCAGCCGCTCTCGTACACCTCTGTGATCGCCTCCATCAGGGTTTTGGAGGCTGTCTGTACCGCTGTGGGCAGAAAGGTTCACGAATTACGGACTGTAAGATTGAAGTGCCAAACGATGGCTTTCATACATAAAAAAAAAAAATAGGCATGCGTTTGACCACCATCACGCCTGATGCTAAGCGATGATGCGGTCTACGTTGGAGCACGCTTGCCTAGAAGAAACCGATTCACTCGTGATTCCTAACAGGGTCACCGATTCATAACAGGGATATGCATACTATAAATGTATGTAATCCGAAAGGAGGTCATTGTACTCATCATTATGGACAACTTTTACTATGAGACCAACAATGAAATCGCGATAAAATATATCTGCTAAACAAGGAAAACGGGGAGCTAATCTAAAGTACCGCTCGTACTTTAGTAAAATAATTAAAAATACTTCCCGTTTTCCCCATACTGGCTGAACGAATTTGGAGGAAATTTGGGATGGAGCTTATACCCTGGATTAACATTGGCTACATTTTATCCAAAAAAAACATATCCTATAGGATAGCAGGTGAAGCCGCAGAGCGCTGCTAGTGAGGTCGAACGGCACCTCCCACTCTAAAATCAACCCGAAAAAAAACAACCTTCTTCCTGGGACAGTTGTTAAAATCCAACGCACCTCGTATACATCTTATGTAGTTGTTGAACTCTTTCTGTAGCCGTGTAGCCTGCTGGTGCTGCCGGTTGAAGTTCTGCAGGTGCTCCTCGAATATATCGTCGAGCGTCCGATCCACTTTGCCCAGGTTTTGGAGAAGCTGTGGACAAAGAAAGTTTAACGTTAATGTTTCAATAGGTGAGTGTAATTATACAAAAATTCTAATTCATTACTTTATACCCTTAGAATGTACAATACAGCCCGAGAATGCACTATACACCCCAAGAATGCACAATACACCCCAAGAATGCACAATACACCCCAAGAATGCACAATACACCCCAAGAATATACAATACACCCCAAGAATGTACAATACACCCCAAGAATGCACAATACACCCCAAGCATGCACAATACACCCTCAAGAATGCTCAATACACCCGAAGAATCCACAATACACGCCAAGAATGCACGATACACCCCAATAATGTACAATACACCCCAAGAATGCACAATAGAACTTGGCGAGGGCATGGATGCGCTCGGAATCAATTTGAAGTGCAGCGATTTCAATTGCTTTGTTCCTGTATATTGTAGAATCGTTCAAATTAGTCACCTTTAACATCTATTTTGAGCCAGGTTTCTTTTAGTCGTAGGCAATTGCAACATGCGCGTTGTTTATTTTGTATTGATTTATGAGTATAAAGTATGTGCAAAGATTTTGCGAACGCTGCTCCATTTTTTCTGACTAATGCAAACATATTTTTGGTCTTTTTTTATGCCACGAGACTCATCTTTTGCAACTTAGAAAATGTTACAAATGCAATTATTTACAGCCTTGAGGTTGCGTTCATCAGCCAATTCTATCTCATACGCACTTAAACAAAATTAAAGACAAAAAATCACCTAGTGACTTACTTAAGCCCCTTAACCAAGGTCGTATTTTTTATTTCTTAGCAATTTCAGGAACCGTTTTGTTCATTGTTTTAAATTCAGATTAATTCAATAATAACAATCACATAAATGACAGTTAGTTGTCTATTTATTTACCTTATATCTTATCTATACTAATATTATAAAGAGGAAAGATTTGATTGTTTGTTTGTTTGTTTGCATTGAATAGGCTCCGAAACTACTGAACCGATTTGAAAAATTCTTTCACTGTTGGGAAGCTACTCTATCCCCGGGTAACATAGGCTATATAATTTTTTTTTAACTCCAATAATGTAACCCAAGGTGAAAAAAAAATTGATTTACAATTTTAACTTTGCGTGTTCTGACAGTTCTAACAGTTCTAAGACAGGACAACGTCTGTCAGGTCAGCTAGCCTTATTATTTATTTATTTATTTATTTTATATAAAGATGAAATATTTGATTGTTTGTTTGTTTGCATTGAATAGGCTCCGAAACTACTGAACCGATTTGAAAAATTCTTTCACTGTTGGGAAGCTATCCCCCGGGCGAAATGTGCTTTTTTTTTAAAATAGGAATCCTTACTATAACTCCAATAATGTAAGCCAAGGTGCAAAAAAAAAAAGTTACACCCGTGCGAAGCCGGGGTGCCTTGCTCGTCCATAATAATTAAAAATTAATCCCTATCGAAAGTTCATACGCAAGGAAAAATTAAGAAAATTGCGCAAAAATTGGAATTTTTTAGAAAACTTAACGAAGATATTAGCTCGCGGGTAAAACCCCGGGACGCAGTTACTCTATATATTATATTAAAATGAATCACTATTTACCTTGGTCACGCCATAACGTGAGAACGACTTTATTGATTTCATTCATCTTTTTTTTTTATGTGTTTTCTAATACTGTGTAGAAGGTTCAAAAAAATAAGAAAATTGAGCAGAAAACTGGAAAAATTTAGAAAACTTAACGACGACTTTAACTTCGCGGGTTTGATGAATGTGAATTTACCAGACAGCAGTTTTATTTTTGACGTTCATAGCTAAGTTAGGACAACGTCTGTCGGGTCAGCTAGTAGCAAATAATACCAAATTATAATGAAGAAAACTATATAAAAATTATATTGTTGTACCAAGAGGAATCTGTCGGTAATTTACGGTTCTAAATGCAGAGCAGTTGCTCGCGTCCTTTAGCAATCTTCGGGAGCCTTGACCCCGATACCTAACCAGCGCAAGCAAAGACTAGATCTCTGCTCAGAACGTGGGCCGAATCACTAAATATGTTTACATTGGAAGCTGGGGCAAGTTGCAATGGTGGCGACTGGCGACGTCTTGGCCGCTGAAGGCAAATGTTTTTAGATGACATTATTTTTTGTGTCGGTTTTTATCTTAGAATAATAACAGAGCAGTTTTAACCTTCAAAATCGTTACCTGAACCATTGAAGTACCCAAGTAGATAGATAACTTTTTATTGTTCACGCCAGAAATGACATAGATAACGTGAAACAATTGGCGGCCTTATCGCTATAAGCGATCTCTTCCAGACAACCTAAGTAGTAATCGTGTAGTAGTGTACCTCAATAATTCTAAATCTCAGAGGCCTTCGGAAGGTCTAAAATTTTATGTGATATTAGGGCGGGCCTCTCAGCCTAAACGAACTTACTTTTAAATAAAACTTAAGGTTTCGTTTCCTGTAAACAATGCTCAGTACTAAATGCTTATAGGACTAGGTAATTATAGTAACGTTTCATATTAAGGAAAAGTAAACCAGGTCCACTGGTTTAAGTCCAAATAAAAGAGGTAATAATAAGGAATAAAAATAGAAGGGGATAATCACTTATACTACAACAACATAAATGTAAGGGTTTTATTCATAACAATATTGCTATTTAAAGTGAAATATAAATCGTTAAAATAAATGTAGATGTATTCTTAACAATATTGCTATATAAAGTGAAACATAAATCGTCAAAATAAATGTACTTAGATGTTTTATTCATAACAATATTGCTATTTAAAGTTAAATATAAATCGTCAAAATTAATGACGATGTTTTATTCTTAACAATATTGCTATATAAAGAGAAATATAAATCGTCAAAATAAATGACGATGTTTTATTCTTAACAATATTGCTATTTAAAGTGAAATATAAGTCGTCAAAATAAATGAAGATGTTTTATTCTTAACAATATTGCTATTTAAAGTGAAATATGAATCGTCAAAATAAATGACGATGTTTTATTCTTAACAATATTGCTATATAAAGTGAAATATAAATAGTCAAAATAAATGTAGATGTTTTATTCTTAACAATATTGCTATATAAAGTGAAATATAAATAGTCAAAATAAATGTAGATGTTTTATTCTTAACAATATTGCTATTTAAAGTGAAATATAAATATGCAAGTATTTCAATCTGTTCATCAAAACTCGCGTGAGGATTAATTACAAATTATAATAACAACAATATTTCAATCTGAACAATATTGCTATAGCTAAACACAGTTAACTATACAAATGCTTGTTCCTATGCTGTAAGATTCCTAATTACGCTCATAAAGCTATTTCAAGGCGGCACTAAACCGAGATGCATGAAATACACGGAATTATCATAAACGTAGAAGCAGCAAGTTTAATAAATGCTTACTACATTACTGGAGTTTCTCATTTATTGCATTCAGATCCGAGCTGTGGATATACTAATTCGATAATTAGTATTGCTTTCTCGGTTAGCAGATAATTATTCGTTACTCGCTGCGCAGTTTCACCCGCGTGAATATTCCCTCAGAACATCGTTTTAAACTATCACAGCACTTCACTACAGTTATTAACCGACTTCAATAAAGGAGGGGGTTCTCAATTCGTTTTTTTTTTAAATGTTTATTGTTAGCTCATCATTTCAGCCGTATATAATACGTCCACTGCTGAACATAGGCTTCCCCCATCGATCTCCAAAAGGGCCTGTTGGAAGCGGCCTGCATCCAGCGTTTCCCTGCGGTCTCTTTTAGGTCGTCTGTCCATCTTGTGGACGTCCTACGCTGCGCTTAGCGGTCCGTGGTCTCTATTCAAGAACCTTTCGGCCCCATCGGCCACCTGTTGCGTGATATGTGCCCTCATTGTTACCTCAGAACTCCTTGATTCCTCCCTTCAGATTCTTCTTAGTTTCCCTGATTTCCTTCTTCTAAACCGATTTGGAAAATTTTATATTTGAAAGGATATATATTTATTTATTTTATTTCCAACTTTCCATATAATTATGTACTTTCTGTTTTTCCAGTTGATGCAAAGGGCAGGCTATCGTTCAGTGTGGAGGTTAAAGGGGGAGGCCTATGTTCAGCAGTGGACGTCTTCTGGCTGATGGTGATGATGATGACTTTCTGTTTGGCCCCATAGAAATTTCAACAAAATCGGTTCAATAGTTTGGTTTTTAAAATGAAAATTTGTTTACTTCGATGACATAATATTGTCACCACAAGTAAACGAAATCGCGGCTCTTCGACATACCGGTTTCCTCACGATGTTATCCTTCACTGTTTTTGAGCGATGACATCGAAACTGCACATAATTTATTTAGGTACCAAAATAAGTCATTGTTGCTGAGCCGATGATAGAACCGGGTGCCGTCAGATTGTGAAGCGCACGCACCGGTCGGCCACCATTGCTCCACCATCCAGAATAAATATCAGAACTTTGTTTGTTACTTTTCGCTCAACTTTTCGACCATGTAACAATGGCCGTGGGTGAGTCCGGCGAGAAGAGCGGGTGTTTTGTTCATCTACCCTCACTCGATCTTTGCGCGATAAGTTCCGATAAACATTTAAAACATGCGTTCAAATCGCCAAAGTTCAAAAGATAGGTACTTTTAATCCCGGAAAACGTATCTAAGGGAATGGCCACGCAGGTGAAACCGCAGGGCATAGCTTGTTTTTGTAGGTACATAAAGCAAAATTATATATCTTTAAGAGCGATGGTGCATAGATTATGTACAGACGACGGTGACGAGGCTTGCAAACAATAAGCCTTGCAATTGTCGACCCCAAGGCCACCTCTATGACAGATTGGATTCTCTTATGAAACACGAGGTCACACATGCCACCTTACGACCATAACAATACAGTTGAAATTTAAACGATAAACATAGCTAGTGCGGTTAAGGTGTGCATTGAAACAGGTTTGGAATACTTTGAATACTTCAATGGGCGAGCCCTACTTGATTCGAGAAAGTATAAACTTGTTTTAGTAAAGGAAGCGGTTAATAAGAAATCAGAATCCGTTAAAGAGCTTACAAGAAACTTGGAAGATTTACACATGAGAGTAATAATAACGGTGTTACCAAATAAACAGACTTGTAGTGCAATCGAACTGACACAATCTGATATTTGGCGTAAACGGGAAAAAGTCAAGGCCTTGTATTATTTTCCAATTGTTGTAGGGCAAATGATATAATAAAGTTATATGATTATTTACGGGAAAAATAAATAAAACGGTAAATATCCCGTAAATAATCATATAACTTTAGTGAACAACCGTGATAGTTTAAAACAAATGATATAATGTTATGAAACGTGTTTTTCGTAGTTTCCAAAACTCAATGGAATCTCTCCACCACTTTACTGAGGCATGACTTGGACTTGTGTAATGATATCTTCTAAATCTAACTTAAAATTTTATCAACCGCTTTTTGAGAATTCTATCATGGCTATATAGACAAAATGTCTGTAGCCAAAACCTAAAAGCAAAAAAATATATTTATTTGTTAAATTTCAATTTAAAATTAGGAATTTGCAATGCCCGTGTCTCTGGTCTAGTGAAAATGATGTTACATTCAATGATAGGTCGTTTATGGAGTACAATGTGAACTAAATCCTATGTGCTTATGAAAGCCGAGTGGTCAATCCCATTCAACATATAAATGGTAATACGCCATTGTAGTGTCATCGACCGGTGCCCATTGTTTCCTGGAGAACGGAACGGTGACATGATAGCAGACAGAATGAAACAGGTGGCACGACGTAGATACAAATATAAAAGTAGGGCTTGGTAATTGGTAACAGTATAAAAGTGGAACATAATATAAATGACGACGAAGTCAATATAGTAAAGATAGCAGAGTTGAATCAAACTAAGTAATGAGTCAGAATCATCGTATAATGAAAGCACATAGATATGCAACAATCACTTTGAAAACAAAACAAACGATACAGAAACTATAATCATCATTATCAGCTTACCATGCTCCCACTGCTGGGACACAGGCCTTCTCAGAGAGAGAGGGTGGGCCCTAATACATCATGCTGGCCCAGTGCATGTTGATGACCGCCATGTCTGAACTGTTTGAGGTTCTTGGACATACCGGTTTTCTCACGATGTTTTCCTTCGCCGTTTAGAGCAATGGCGTCGAAACTGCACATAGTATTTACTTAATAAGTAATTGGTGCAGTCAGATTGTAAAGCGCAAATTCTACCGCTAAGCCACCATCGTTCATAAAGAATAACAAACAATAGTAAATAACTGATAATGTGATAATTGATGACTAAACGAAGAGATTAATGAACTCAAAACATTACAATCTCTCGTATGTTTTACTGTTCTTTTAGATATTAATTAGTCATGTTTTTATCGCTTGCTACTTACTCTACGTGTCAAGTCGATAATTAAAAGATAACAATATGTGCATATAATAATAAATTATTTTGCATATGAAGTAGGACAAAACAGGTTGATATGAGATCGTGACATTGCATCAATGTCATACATGATATATTATCGGTATGAATTTAAATGAAGTTGAATATCGCGAAACAATAAACACACTATTAACAGACAGTTCAAATTATAATTATCAGGAATCTTCATTCAATTTTCATCAATAAGGAAGCTTCAATCAACTGTACCTGGCTCCACAGTACTATAATGATCGTCCGTCCGTCCATCGTCATATCCGTTCTCGCTTCCTTTCGATTTCAATTGTCTTTGACCGCGGCCTTTAATTACTACCATTGTTTGGTTGATTCTTGCACTTTTCACGTGTTATGCAAGTGTTATTACTTCTTTGTTTGATCAGCTGTTCCTACTGTTTTGGTTCTATCTTGATTGTGATTAACTTGTACAACTAGATTGGCAATGGTTTTGTTATCAGCTATTGCATCTTTCGGGTTTGATTCAGGATTATCTTGTGTGTAGATAATCTGATTTGTGTCATTGATAATGTTTTTACAATTATTATTGTTTTACTAACTTCCGTGTCTAATTTAATGAGTATACACAAACTGTTATTTCAGATTAGAGTCTCATATATAGTTATTGAGTTTGTAGAAAACATAAAGTAGAAAGTTCCCAGTTATCGCTTTAATTTATACCTTTACGAAAACTACAAACTCGTTCATCGGATGGAATACTAATAGCTCTTAAATATCACAGTTATATCTAGTAATAGTACTTCTTATTTAATTATGAACATTTATATCATGACTATCGTCCGGTCGTCCGCCTTGCGAAAATGGAAAAGGGGATATCGGAGTTTCATCATTAACACTAATTACTTCCAGCAGATAATTTGGAGTATTTATAGTTATCCTGTGCAGGAGTATTTATAGCATTAAGTTAGAGGTGTATTAAACAGAAAATTAAGCGCTTGAGCCGCTTGTAAAATACTAGTTACGCTTTGAAGACTAGCGTTGCATTACACACATACTTTAAGCGTTTTTCAGACAATTGGTAAAGCTATTGCAGCAATCGAGAACAGAGTTATCTATTTTAAAGTAATGAATCATTACACTGTTATAGTAAGTATAGTTCTGTAGTTAATTTCTATAGACGGCATATGCAATAAAAAACAACTTAGTTTCTAGAGCCTCGTTGTATTAGGTTTAGCGCTATCTCCATTTGTGTAAGATCTACCTAGTTTTTCTAATGACTTGCGAGGGTCCATGAATTTACAGCCATAATTTTAGATACAACTGCCGTGGAAGGATATAACCAAGTTAGACGACTCGATGAATATGTATAGAACACACCGTTGGCATTCCCCGACCAGCACTGCAGTACATGTGTTTTTATCTAAAAATAGCCGTTTGATAACTGTTCAGCTTATTTTGTTAGCAATATTTGTTTTTATATTTTCACAGGCGGAGTTACACGAGTTTGCATCATAGCGGCGATATAAAACATCGCCGTACCAAAAATTTAAACTATATCATAACCATGTAGTGATGTTCGGAAACATTTTGTTAGATGGTTTTAATCAAACTCGTTTTACGAACTACAAAATATTTAGTGTATTTCGGAAATATTCCAAGAACTTAATTTACCTACTATGCTTGGATCACAGTTACTCTGGAATCGTTTAAAATTTATTTATTCTATGTAAATGGGCTCGATCCGGGCTCGATCCGGACCTATTCATATCAAATTATAAGATATTCGAACATGAATTGAATTGAAATTTATGGTTGCTTACTTCGACTAAAATATTTTGGTCGAAGGTTGCTTGCAGTTTATTATGAATTATGGTGAAAATAATTACTTTTTACAAGCTTTTATTTGACTTGCCCTTGTATGTATGTTTGGGGCAAATCTTGCTACTGAATTTTAGAACAGTTATCCTCAACCGATTGAGCTGAAATTTTGCATACACGTTTAGTTTGGAGGACAATGCATGGTTACTTTAATGACGTCATTCGAAATCCAATTTGGCGGAGTCCCAAAGATGGTGGGCCAATTAAGTTTTATGCACCTCCGTGATATATGTATCAAATGAAAGGGTTTGCTGAGAAGAATACGAATAGATTGTTTTTAAGAAGTTATTTTTTAAAGTAATATTTTTACTATAAAATGACAATCTGGAAAGAATGCAAAACTAGACAGATTTTGAATTTCATAATGATGAATGATGATAAGGAAATTAAAAATACCTAGTAATGTTATCACAACACTGAAAAAAGCATCCACGAATTTTGTTCAATTCCGACACTAACCTAACCAAGGTTGGTGGGTTTTTTATGGCAAATAAGCTAACGGGCCGCCTGATGATAAGCGATCACCGTCGTCTATGGATACCTGTAATACAAGGGGCATCACTGATACGTTGCCGAACCTTAAAGATTCTATTGACAGCCCTTAACCTAAAAACATAACCTAACCTAATCACCTAAGTTAGGTTAAGTTAGGAAAATCTAAATATTGAAAACGCCAGTTGTAAGCAAGATGATTCTGACGCGGAGGTTGGCCGTCGACAATGCCACGGTCGAAGCGACGATGTAATTGGTGTTCCTGACTTGACAACTGACTACAATCATGCAATAAAACCTAATTTGCGAAGTGGGTAAGTATAGAGGATCCAGTTGCTAGCATAAAGATAAATAAGTAGTTAGTAGATACTTTATAACTTTTGAAGAAATAACATTCAACCTCGCTAATATTTTAAACCAAATAGCACGCATACAATTCATGTAAAATATTACTCTTAGAACAGTAATAATAAATAGAATATGAATTTCTTTTACAACTTATAAATTGTATAAACACGACATAAATTTTGCTCGATTATAATGCAAAATATTTATCATGTTAGCAATGCAAATATTTAAAGCAATGTGTAGTGTGGGCGCTTGAATACGTCGACTCGTACAATAATCAAACTGATGCATTTGAATATCAACATTTTGAAAAATATATCAGCTGTTCCATAGAAAACCGTCATATATATTATATGCTCAACTAAATAAATCTTTATTAGCTAATAAACAATTAGATAATTGCACCTATTATTGGGCTACATGGTTGCTAAAGTATTTGAGTGGCTGCTGCCGAGTAGGTGTTAAACCTCTCTTTCGGCATACAATGCACTGACAATGCCCCGGGTATTGTAGGTGTCTATAGGCGGCGGTGATCACTTACCATCAGGTGGCCCATTGCTTGTTTGTCACTTATTCAATTAAAAAAAAAAAAAAAACATTTAACTCATAATATTATAATAAAATAGATTGGCTAGCCCCTAGACTATGTCAAATAAATGTGACAAAATAGTATGCATGGCAAATTTTATTATTATGATATAATAATATATTATAAATGTATCTGATATCTTTTTCGTGATTTCACGGTTGGTCACATAGTAAAAGTTGAACATAAACTATGTTTACAATGGACCCTTTTCGGCTTAGCACACCCTTTCCGCTTAACCCAGTATAGGTAAATAATGGAACGTGACTACTTGCCGGTTGTGTTTCTAAACAGGGCTGGGGTATTTCTAGATCTCAGGTCAGGATGCTGGAACTGCTATTGAGAGCGGATACAACTGTAGCAGAGAGGTGCGAGTCGAATGTCGATTAGCTATATTGAAATGTAATCCTCGGACGATGGTGATTAAAGCTTAAGTAGTAATTTAAACCGATAGACTATGGGGCTAATGGAGTCGAATGTGTTTGTTGTACTTCTCACTAAACTAATCTCACAGGACTAAAATTGTCTGAGGATCGACGTCATTGGCGTCGATTCTGATGTACTCTAAACTAAACTAAATTTGACAGCTCTAAAATTGTTGCCATCCTTGTCTCATATATTAAAATGAAAAGAGAGGCACATAGTTTTAGTCCTGTCAGATTGGTTTAGTTTAGTGATAGTAGTATGATGGAATCGCCGCCAATGTCTAACATTTTTAATCAGGATAAACTTGTAAATACTTGAAATAGAATCATCAAAATCGGTAAATAGATGGATAGTAACTCTTTATTGTGTACACCAGAAATAAAAATTACAATAAGATAGAAAACACTTACGAGCTAGTGCCACAAGTGGCAGCTTTATAGCTAAAAGCGATCTCTTCCAGGCAACCATTGAATGGAAAGAAATATATAGTTATACGTGGAGATAGTTATGCGTGGCCATACATAAATATTATATACAAATAATAATTATATATAAGCGACTAGAGAACCTCCTACTTTTTTCGTCGTATTATTTAATCTGTTAAATCTTAATTTTTGTTTCATATGTATGTATGAAACTTTTACACACTGTCAGCGCAAATCTGGAAATAATTTATTATTTGATTTCTCCGGGTACCCAAGATACAGGCTTAGCCTAGTTTGGGGCCCACTGCAAACTTTCTGTGTAGTAAACTTAATGTTATGTAAGTCTTTTATAGAAATTGTATGTGCTGTACTTTTGGAAATAAATATTATTTATGATTTATCTCTAACTTTAGACTGTATATAATGTATAATAACTTACTTTGAAATATAATTAATATGTACGTAAATTAAAACTAAGTCTTTTCCCTCCTTATTAATAAACGTGGAGTAGTCTTGGAATAGCCGTGTTTTGTCTTCTTCTCTCTTTCACATTTTGAACTCGATCGAAAAAGACAAAAGACGGAGTAACTATTCCAAGGCTACTCCACGTTTATTAATAAGGGGGTTAATAAATAACATTGACGAAGTGAACTTATAAAACAATAAATTGATTTATAAGTGGAAAGACTTATTCTTAAGATACAGGTGTTTACTACACCTAGGTTGGGCATTAGTGCGATATACGAGTGGAAATGTATTGTATCGATTACTGTTTTTTTTTTTTGTTGTAGATGTGTATTTTGAAATGTATTGACCGAGCGAAGCAAAGGGTACACGGATGCAAGTGTACGGGAACAAATCGGCGTTTGTTGGATGTATTTGTTTGACAATAACTTGCGTACCGCTGATTCGATCTTAATCCGCCAAGGGGTTGTTAAGATAAGGGGTCATGAGGTCACAGTTCGTGGTACTACTAATACAGGCAGCAAAGTTCAAGGTTCGCAGTGTTTATTCAAACTAATAACAGTGAATAGG
The DNA here is from genome assembly GCA_914767915.1 of Agriopis aurantiaria. NCBI lineage: Eukaryota > Metazoa > Arthropoda > Insecta > Lepidoptera > Geometridae > Agriopis > Agriopis aurantiaria. The sequence goes on along the minus strand of OU611991.1, from coordinate 2,960,211 downwards.
GAAAACCGTTCAGATATCCTTCAAAATGTAGTTGAATCTAACTTTCTTGTTCTCGTAGAAAGTTTGGGAACGGCGTATCTATGTTTGCCTAAAAGGTTTGTCATGTCCGTTTCATTTGACGCAGTATTTTCAAGCATGTTCTGCGTAGGGTTACCAGATGGAATATTTAAAGGTCCGGAGAAAAGGCCTGATTTCCATTGAAAAATCCTAACATTTTGTCGCAATTGGCGTAATTTACAAGTTTGTGGTATAAAGACAAATTATTATTGGTTTTGTGCAGATACTTTTAAAGAAACAAGATTATTTTTTGTTTTTGTAACTTTAGATAGATAGATAGATAGTAGATAGAAACTCTTTATTGTGTACACCAGAAATAAAAATTACAAACAGATAGAAAACACTTACGAGCTAGTGCCACAAGTGGCGGCCTTATCGCTAAAAGCGATCTCTTCCAGGCAACCATTTTCAATAAAAATAATCATAAAATTTACGCAATTTTATTAAAAATCCTTATATTTCCTGAGATGTACAAAATCCGGCCATAATCCGGAAAAGAACCTTAAAATCCTGAAATCTCATGAAAAATCCTGAGATATGGTAACCATGGCTGCATGAGAGTCGGTCGGTAGGTCTACTGGTACGGATGCCTCGTCCATTGTTGGTCGCACAATGTGACATCAATCAAGTGTCCGTTCAAAGAGCCTTGCTTCAATTCGCCATTCAAAGATAGTTTTTGCACGTGATTTGTTCGTGTGGCATTGTGTTAGGTCGTACCGAGCGAGATGTCACATCACTACTTGTGCGTGAGTGATAAGACGAGCACGACACTTGCCTGACGGTAAGCGTCACGTTTATCTACAACAGTTCAGAACCACCCAGAATTTTGAAATGTAACGATTCAAAATCCTGTGTAGTAATGCAGGGCGCTTTTACCCTGAGATTTGTCCTGTAATTTCACTGTAAATATTGCCCTTCAATCCGGAACACAGAATTGTTTGCACACTACCGCTTGGCGGTCGAATAGTTGGCTAAGATAGGAAGTACTACTACAATAATTAATTTGTTCACAGCTAACTCGACACATATTGAAACACTGTTTTAAACTATTATGGTTGTTCACTGAAGTTATACGATTATTTACAGGATCAAAAAAAAAAAGCCAGTAGATAAAAAAAAAGTTAAAAAAAACCCGTAAATAATAATTTTACACATTGTGCTATCCAAACTTGTCTAATGGAGTAATGGTTCATATAAAATCTCATAGAAGTAAGCACTTTCAGTTATCCCAAATTTTCTAATCACCAACTTTTCCACTTTTTCTTTCCCTAAAAACAATCTTAGGACTATTAAAATCATTAAAAAAACAAGCTTAATCGACCCGACGAACTTACCAACGAACAGTATTTCATTATTACCCGACTTCAAAGGAGGTGGTTCTCAATCAGTGTTGTTTTTTATGTTTATTACTGCAGAACTGCGTCATTTATCAACCTATTTGGAAAATTATTTGATTAAATATTTTAATTGAAAGGACATACTTTCAAATTGGTCCCATAGAAATTTCACCAAAATCGGATGAGTAGTTTACAAAATAAATGGAAAATTTGGTTACTAGGATGACAATATTATGTCACTTCATCATAACAACCAAGTCCAGTCATAATGTCATCCAAGTAGCCGAAATCGCGTATTTTACTAATTTTGCGAAGTCGGTTTTTTTATTGATACTTAACTAGCGGCCCGCCTCAGCTTCGCACGGGTATAGATTATAGCCTATGTCACTCTGGGATAGTGTAGCTTCCAAACAGTGAAATAATTTTTCAAATCGGTTCAGTAGTTTCGGAGCCTATTCAATGCAAACAAACAAACAATCAATCAAATCTTTCTTTATAATATTAGTATAGATTATTGATAATTATTATTTGTAAAGATAGATCGCCTCTAACTTTATTTTTTAAGAATGATCACTTAGTTTCTATTTTTATTCACTTTCAATATGTCAAGTCAATTACAGAAAAACCCAATTCAATTAGTACACTAGATTTATTTCTTCAAGAAAAAGTGTAGCATTAAAACGTTTTATTTATAACAGGTTTGCTTAAGTGGTTTTCCGCAAGGCCGGCCGTGCTCACTGTCCGAAGTTATCTCTTAACAATTTTCAAAAATTCGTTATATAGGAATAAAACAAAACCGTTTGGGAATTACTTTAGAATCACTTTGCAAACGTTTTAAAGTAATTTTAATGTTGATAATATATAGTATTAAGGCAAAGAAGTAAAAAAAAAGTTTTTTGGAGTTTAGTTTTTTATCTTTAACAAGGTATAAATAAAATTAATAAAAAAAGGGAACCGATAAACTTAAAACGGCTGATCAGATTTTCTTGAATCATAAAACACTATGATCAAGTCACCTTTCAATTAAATAAAAAAACTAATTCAAAATGGGTCAGCAGTTTCAGAGCTACGAAGCCATACAAACAAATACACCTCACCTCTTTTTGCGTCGGGGGTCAAAATGTGCTAAAGATAGCTCTGGCTAGTTAACGCGGCCTTAAAACCCAGTATTTAGCCTTTAGAGAGATGGAAGGTGGAAGGATGATTACTTCATTGAAGACTTTATGACCTAATCGCCGGTCCGTCATAAACATTCGTACCGATGTTATTCACACAATAATATTAATATGCACTTCTTCAAAGTTGGTTTGACAAATTATCTAAACCGCCTATGCAATTGAAAACAGTAATACTTATTTTGGATGGCAAATTAAATTGATGTTGAATGTTTAATTAAACTATATAGGCATAAAACACTGTTTTAAACTATCACTGTTGTTCACTAAAGTTATATGATTATTTACGGGACATTGACCGTGGTAAGGTTGTGGTTGGAGCTCCTGATATTTCGGCGCAGTTACATGCACCATGTTCACGGGAACACTGAAGAATGCGGGTGGTTGGTCGAACAGTTAAAAAGTTAGGTGCAGACAAACCGTTCTACCCTACCCTCTTTCTTAGTCGTTAGTTTCTCATTCCACAACCTTACGTAGTAAATAGTGAATGGTACGATGGAATCTCTACAGATATTATTAAACAAGTTGCTGTATACATATGTGGACACTTAAGCTACATTATGAATCTATGTATTAGTGCAGGTACATATCCTGACGCACTTAAGGTCTCCATTATTAAACCTATATTCAAAAAGAAAAATAGGGAATGCATAGATAACTATAGACCAATCTCACTTATCCCTATATTTTCAAAGATTCTTGAAAAATACATTTACACGCAGCTCTACAACTACATGGAACAGAAAAGTATACTTTGTAACGAACAAAAAGGATATAGGGAAAATAAAACAATAAATATGGCAATATATGATTTTTTAGATAATGTTATGACCAACATAGATGCAACTATTCCAGTTTGCGCAATATTTTGCGATATGACCCAAGCTTTTGATTATGTTCACCGCGATATACTTTTACAAAAACTAGAAACATATGGCATTAGAGGAAATATTCTAGACCTTATAAAATCATACTTAAGTAATAGAAAACATTATACTGAGATTACAGAAATAAACATTCATAAAAAACAAGAAATAATTCATCGGTCTAAAGCACGTACTCCTAACTTCGGAGTCCTGCAAGGCAGTGTAGTGAGCCCTCTTCTATTTATAGGATATATCAATGACTTGCCTAAAGCACTAGACCATCCTACGACTCTCTTCGCAGACGACAGCACAGTTACTATTAATTGTAAAAATATAATCACTTACGAATCGGAAATAAATAATAATTTAAAATCAATCATTCAATGGCTAAATGACAATAACCTAAAAATAAATTTAGACAAAACGAACATCATCCACTTTCGGCAGCGTACAGTACGTGATAAAATAGTTTTGCAATATAATGGTAGTCATACAGGAAGTGGACTCAACTAAATTTCTTGGATTGACCATCGATAGTAAACTTAATTTGAAAGCACACATAGATACATTAACTAAAAGAATGGGCTCGACGGCATACGCACTATTTAAATTGTCATTAGTTATTAATCAAGAAGCTCTAATTACTGCATATTATGGCATGGCAGTATCTATTCTGCGATACGGCATTATTTTCTGGGGGAACTCTACTGACAAAAGGATTGCTTTCAAAGCCCAAAAGAGGTGCGTCAGGGCAATGTTTCATCTTCATAAGACTAATAGTTGTAAACCCTACTTTTTAAAACACAAGATTCTGACATTACCATCTCTATACATATTAGAAATAGCAACTTTTGTAAAATTAAATCCACATCTCTTTGGTAGTTGGACTGATGCTGGTATTCGAACTCGCACACAGGCCGAGATGAAGCTCTGCCCACGTACGGCCAAAACTGCACTCATGCAAAAAAGTGTATTCTGTATGGCTCATTTAATATATACTAAAATTCCTAAAATCATCAGAGAATTAAATGTTGGAATGTTTAAAAATAAACTAAAAACTTTATTAGCACAAAAAAGCTACTATGAAATTTCAGAATTCCTTAATGATAAAAATGTTTTGATATGTAATGTAGACATAAACAAATAAAATAATAATAAAAATAGCTTACATAGGTAGTAATAAACATCTAATTAAGGTATAAAATACAACTAAACCAAAATATGATTCTAACAATATTCTAACATAGACATAATTTTGTTTATTTTTTTCCTTTTTAACTTTAACAAAAACTAATAAAAATATTTATAAAAAACTAACATTTGTACGCTGTAACAGGCAAGGACATGAGATACGTCTCCGTTCTTACGACCATGTATGCTACTTTATATGTATGTGTACCTACCATGTTCAGACAAATAAATAATTTGAATTAGAATTTACCTCGGTAAATATCCCGTAAATAATCATATAACTTTTATATAGGCATATATTTTCCGGGTCTCCAAGAACCAACTAAGCAGAGTTTGTGGCCAATTGAAGTCAAAATATATGTATAAAAAAAGCTAAATCTGATTTCCTGCCGCTTTCAAATCGCTTTACTCCACAAAATGGTTCCAAACATTTTCCACGCATTAGAGTTCAGTGAAAAGTTTTAAAAGACAACGGAATATTTGAACATTTGGCAAAGTTCCGAGTCGGACAGTCTGAATGCGAATTACGCTTTTAGATTTCTGTCAAGTGCCAGCTTGATATTTAGATCATGGATTAAACAATAAACTTTCGTTCAAACAGAAAAAGATAATAAGGGAAGCTCATTAAGCCGCCAGTTGTTACACTAGTTTTTAAGAGTTTTTTGTCCTCTGTATCAAATTTCATGGTGTGAACAATAAAGAGTTAATCAATCAATCAATCAATCATTAAAACGTTTCCATAACATTCGATTTGTTTAGATATGTTTTTTTAAATCAATAAGTAAAGAAGTTTTTTTTTCTCTTCCTGTATTTTGAATAACCAAAGTAAATTTATTTAAGTTAACAAAATTACTGTAGGTATAATAAAAGATAGATTAGTTTTAGTTATAAATTTAAATTTGGTATATTTAAGTGACACTTTTCAAGATAACTTTTTCACCAAGTTTTTTTAATTTAAAATGCAACTCTACGACTACCAGGTTCAGTGACTTTTATTATACTTAACTAGAAGTAAGATAAAATTTAAATGTTTTTATTTTATTTATATGACACGGGAATTAGTCACGTATAAACATTTTATTTATATCATACGTGAGTAATTCCCGTGTGTACGCGAGAAAGTGTGTGGGGGTGTGTTTGTTTCCACTTAACTCTGAAACAGCTAAACGGAGTATGAAATTTGGTATGTTACTTGGGACTCATACTATGCCCCATACCAACGATAATTTATATTGTCATTGCCCCATACCATACCAAATTTTACACAAATCCAACAACAAATACAAGGGTTGAATGGATTTGTCTTGTATGAATTTTGAAGCGTTTCCGCATGCTCCTACTGGGTACTACTACTAGTAAAATCAGGACGACATACTCGTATTAATATCCTTATGCTCCTAATGTGATGTCATATATATGCAATAATTACACTCAAGATGCATCCCCCATTCCATACAAAATTTCATACAAATCCATTCATCCGTTGTATGGAGGACCTATGGATCTACCATACAAGTTAAAAAAAAAAAACTATCCCAGGCTAAGCGTGTTACCACCTTCGACCACATGAGGTAACTGAATATAACTACATTACTTATAGTATTAATTTTGAGTGTACATTACATTACTTAATATTAATATATACATTATACATAGGTACCCAAGTAATGTATACCTACTCAAAGTTAGGAGAGCTATGGTCGAATGCTTAGTCGGGCAGCCATAATTTATTTTAAGGTTATTCAGTGTGTCCACTCTGACAACACCTGAAACACTAAAATAAACGCATCTGTCAGTTCCGCAGGTCTAGTGTCTACTTATTGCTCATACAATTTATTCTTTAGTATTTTACGACAGTGACGTACTTACTAGTATATTTCTCACGTGCACATTCTAAGATATTTAAAACTATAGATATCTGGCCAGCACTTAAAAATGTCCGGATCAAAGTACACTAACTACACAAGGGAGGCAGAGTACATCACACTCACCTACACTCACTCATACCAGGCGGTCGTAAATAAATGTTAATAAAATCAATGTTAGATATTTAATTTTGTTTTTATGTAATGGATTTCTCTTCTTATTTTTTGCACTTTAGCTTATTTTATCTGTACCTATAGTTTAATTTAATTTGAATTAGCATTTTATATTGTGAATCCCACTTGTAAGCGCGTGCGACATGTCAGAACAGGAATTGCTTGCTCATCGGACCCCAAGACACAGGCTGAACCGAGTTTGGGGCCCACAGACAATTCTCTGCAATGCTAATTTTTTTGCCTAACAAATGATTTTGATTTATTTTACATGTCCATGGGATCATGCACGTTATACACGTGAAGTATATGCGTGTAAAGTGGATGGGTTTATTTATAAATGAATGTGTTTTTACCAATAGAACGAGTTTTTGTGTGTGCGTAAATAATTAAGGTGCATATCTACTATGTTCGCGTTTCAGACGTGCTCTGCGCATCTGCAACTGCTTTAGTGGAGACGGCACGCGAGTACGCGCTAAGGACCCAACATCCACGTGTTTATGCATCAATGCACATGTGTAAGGTGCACCATGCGTTGGTGCATCAAGCAAGTCGACCTTGATGCCACTATGGATGTGTTAATTAGGCTCAATTCAGACCGGCTCTATGCGGCCATGTAATCCCTTTTGAGAATCGAAATGAAAGTAAACTTGAATGTGTTTCCAGTTTTTTTTTTTCAACTAAACGTAATAGTTTAGTTGGAAACTACTCTATGTAAGTTGACAACCCTAGGCTAAGGAGAGAATTCTTAAATTCTGAAGGTTGACTATTTGAATTACAAGTAGAACTAATAGGATCAATGACATCTGTCACTTTGACCTTCATAACTTTGACCAAAACTGTCATCTTCTGTATCAAATTTCATGGTGTGAACAATAAAGAGTTAATCAATCAATCAATCATCCTATAACAGTTTTGCATCCAGCTACCACACAACCTGTACATACTTATTGTAAAACGAAACACACAAACACAGTTTTAAATTTTCACGGTTGTTCACTGGAGTTCTATGATTATTTACGGGATATTTACCGTGATAAGATTTGTATTCCCGTGAACATGGTGCATGTACTCGTAACTGCGCCGAAATATCTCCAACCACAACCTCATCATCATCATTTCAGCCATAGGACGTTCACTGCTGGACATAAGCCATCGCCCCATCCCCCCATCGATCTCCAAAAGGGCCGGTTGGAAGCAGCCTGCATCCAGCGTTTCCCTGCGATCTTTTTTAGGTCGTCTGTCCATCTTGTGGGTGAACGTTCTACGCTGCGCTTACCGGTCCGAGGTTTCCATTCGAACCTTTCGGCCCCATCTGCCATCTGTTCTGCGTGATAGGTGTTCACTGCCACTTCAACTTGCTGATCCAGTGGGCTATGTCGGTATCTTTCGTTCGTCTACGGATCTCCTCATTTTTGATTCGATTTCGTAGAGAAACCCTGATCATAGCCCTCTACATAGCTCGGTGTGTGACTTTGAGCTTTCTTATGAGGACCATAACCTCAACCTAATCATAGTAAATATCCCGTTAATAATCATATAACTACAGTAAACATACAAAGTACATATATGTAAATAAACAAAGTCGAATGGTCATCGAGGTACATTTACAAGGACAGCTAGTAAGAGGCCAGGGAGCTACTACGATTCATTCTTAGATTGAACTTCACCTCGCTCTCTCTGTTGTTAAGAGACACAAAGTACAATTTAATAAACCGGCTAATTGCGAGTCGCGCTCGCGCACTGGGAGTTCCGTATCACCGCAAAATACAAAAAGTAGTGCAAAAAGACAACACCCGCCCATCCAAAGTACCGGCCGCGCCCGACGTTGCTTAACTTGGTGGTGAACAGAAATTTATCAACGACCCACACTTGGCCAGTATTTAATATTTGTTGTTATACTTGAGAGTGTGTACTATCATGGCAAGTTTGACGCTTGTATGTATTACCGTTTTTACGTTGGAACGAATACAAATATGTACGTTTGTTGTATCCCTTACTTTTTACCTCATTATTATTATTTCTTAGTTAATCCGCCGTAATAATACATATTCTGTCAAAACTGGTAATAGGCTTGGTAATAGTGTTCCATTTTCACCCTTTGGTTAAAGAACCCAAAAAAAATTGTTTTTGTGTTTGTACTTTGTAGTAGGCCTCCTTGCCATCACTCTACAGTTAGCTATAGCACTATCTAATTGAATATTTGTGGTTTCTTGAAACGATAAGGCTGAGAATGTCGAATCTGGGGGGGGGGGGGACACAACATCAAAAACATTCTTATTGTGATCTTACTTCGTCTTCACGCTTCGCCACCGTTTTTCGTATGTTGTGAAGTGAATGAATGTACTCGCTTTTTGCTGATGGAACTTACAAGTTGCAATAAGACACCGTAGAGACTAGAAGCATCCCTAGAAATGCAAACCAAGAGGATATTGTGCAAAAACAACGTTGGAATGTGGATAAAACAACCTGACGATAAAAAGTAACTACTCCATTGCATTTTGGCGGTATTTTGTTGCTTACAGTAACTGCACACTGGTTTATTTATCATCATCATCATCATCATCATTTCAGCCATAGGACGTCCACTGCTGGACATAGGCCTCCCCCATCGTTCTCCAAAAGGGCCGGTTGGAAGCGGCCTGGTTTATTGTTCTAATCACTGGTTTATTACTCAGATACAAACAGGTACAAAGTGTTGAGTATTATGGATTTTGTTAATAAATTTACCACCGAATTATTTGTATTAAGGATTATAATTAATAGAACACACTGTTTTCATCTACCTCTGTGTTCACTTTGTATGGATTTTTGACCCAGCGCGGACAGACACTAGCAATTAAATTGTTTTCTTCTGAATTTGAACCGACACGGTTTAAATTTTCTTTGTGTCACGTTGGTTCTCATTAGCGCTATTGGCGTGTATTCGGAATACCTTATGTACTTATACTGAATCTATGCTTATGAATGAGAATAGCTCAGAAGAAGGACTAAAGCAATTATAGGCTGTCAAAAATGATTTCCTTTTAATGGGCAGGCTAAAGTCATTAAGGCCATACCGCCTCGTTTAGTACAGTAGTTTAGTATCACAATTTGACATCATTTAGGGTACAATGTGTTGTTTGTGGTTAAATAGAAATGTTCTAAAATATATATATTTAAAACGTTATCTTGGAAACAACATGAAAATAGCACGTTTTTCCTCATTATGTCACTTACCCACACTCGAACACGTTTACGAACACTGAATAAATAATAATTAACCATTACCATACATTAACAGTAGAAGACATAAGTTTATGAAAATAATATAATGAGACGCCATAAGTTCGCGCCAAAACACCTGTAAAGTATGAGAATTGTTTTTCGGTTTTTTAGGATTGGAACCACAGAATAATAAAGAGCACAAAATCCTTCAGATGATTTTCAAAGTGTAGCACGCCATCTGTCAAATAGTATGTAGCCTTTGGAGTCTTTTACAGGTCTCTAAGATATTTAAAACAGTGTACAACTCTGCAATTTGCCGTCTTGTCAAAAATATATCTGTTTCGTTCTGGTAACAACAATTTTGGCATTTGAGTAAAGAATGTAACATGTTTAATTCGTTTATTCTAAATTAGCACTCCTTCTATGCTACTAGTCCTTATAATGTGGTTGGAACCATATAGTATACTCAGGACTGGCGCAGCACAAAATACTTTCTACTGCTTGTTAATATTTCATATAATGTGAATAAATTGATTTTGAATATTTATTATGATGAAAAGTCAATGGGCAATACCATGGAAAAGTATACAAAAAAATAAAAAATAAAAAACGCTTTATTTAGTAGAAATACTTTAGTATGGTGGCAGCACTATAGTACTTTGAGATTTCATAATGGCAACACAGTTTTTTTTGGCAATGCTGTCACTTTTGCGATAGCGTCGTGAGTATCAGCCGGTATTGTATTTTGTGGTTGAGTTTAAATTTAATTTTCACAGTAACTATTTTGAATTATTGTAATGATTTGCTACATACTAATAGGTTTAATAACGACTTATCGATATATAGTTAATAATTTATGTAAACAGCATGATATTGAGAGATATTAAATTGATAAGACTACAATGTCGAGTTGTAGTGTCGGTCACAAAATAAACAGAATTTTCCCTCTAACTTTAGTAAAATTTCTTCTTCACCATGAAAAAAAAAAACCTGCTTGAGAGAATTACTGACATGATACCGAAATCAAAAATTGATTATCTTTATTAATAAGTCTTAAACTGCTTGAAACATTTTTGTAGTGTCAGTCACACTGTAGAGTCAGTCACGTAATACGTAAAGTCAGTCACGGCCTGTATCATAGGGAAACGTGGCGTTTTCTTTGTTCTTTTTTCTTATAGATGGCCAAAACAGCACTAGAAAGGAAGTGAAAGCAGAGAGAGAGAAGCTAAAAGCTAGTGGATTCATTGAAAATTTTACTAAAAAAGTAACCGAAAGCAAAAATCGGCGACGACTGTCAAAGTGGTGTTGATAAAGAGGGCGAAGTCAAACTTATGAGCCTGAAAATAACAAATAACGATGCCTCTTTGTTCATAGCTGACGAAGAAGACATGATGTCTTACGTGCCATTTGAAGAAGTACTAGAGATATAACCCAATCCTAGTCTGATCCTATCTATTATAGGTTTCCTTAAAGGACGTTGAATGTCTATGAAAAATATTTTTGTTGATAATGGAGTTTTTTTAGAGAATTTTATTATTTATGTTTCTAAGGCCCGTATTCTAAAACAAGACTCAAGTATCGTTTGATCTTAGTTCACCTGATTATTACTTGAGCCTAGAATCGTTGCTTAAGTATTGTTCTTATTCCAAAACTGCCCTTAGACTCAACTCAGCTGAATCTAGATTTAAGTAGAGTTTCAAGCGGATATTCTTTTTGTCTATGAATCAGTCTGTTTTCGTTTACATTTTTATTTTAGTTTAACAATGTCGTTCCGCGTAACGCATAATTTAAAATGTTACAATAATTTTATTAATTAAATAAACAGTAATGTAGTTTGAAATTATTAAGTATTTAACTATTTAGGTAATGATCTACACTATATCATAAAGGTTTTATACATTTTTATGCTTAAAACCCTAGAATCTACTCAAAGCATTTTTCGTCAAATAATTTCAAGAAAAATTATGTAATACGGAACGTCAACAATGTCAATGTATTGTGAAATGTCACATTAGTTTTGTTTATTTTTACGCGATTTTCTTTGGAAATTTAATTCAATTCAAGTAAATCAAGGAAGTAAAGAACTGTGCTACGAAATAGTAGTATCTTATCCTGCCTATATTTGGATATTTTTAGGATTTCCCCTTCAGTTTGGAAAGAAAAATGTCTATAAAAAATTATTGTATTATTATATTATTATTATATTACTATTCCTAGTAATTAAAATGATTATAAATAAAAGACTGACCTTATTATTTAGTAGTTTTGTTTAATTTTTATATTCATTTAAAAGCTATATGATTAACAAATGAGTTAATTAATACAGACATTTTTTTTAACCAATTTGTTAAAGTTGTATAGGAGACCATGCTTCAGTCAATAATAATGGAAGCTCTAACTGCAAACCCATCAGATGTTCCTGCGATAGCGCATTTTAAAATTATTTGCATCCATTGATCTTCAGCATCTCTCAAGTGTCGCATTGGAATGCTAACAGTGATCTGTCTATTCACTGGGAAAATTTGATCATAATATTCGATATCTTCAGAAATATCCATGGTGCAAAGTAAATAATAACAAGTTTAATAACAACCAAACCAAGTACACTACACAGAAATCTCTGCTCAAGCGTGATACAGACGTCACTTGCGTGATCGCAGATCATATGTCAACTTGAGTACAGATTGGCAACTGAGTGACGTTTTAGAATACAGGTGAACTACGATCGTAAAATCTTGTGTCAAGTTTAGTTCTAGAATAAAATCTGTACTTAAAACTAGTTTTAAGTAGAGAATCTTGACTAAGCGTCGTTTTGGAATACGGGCCTAAGAATATTTTGATTCGAATTATTTTAGTTCAAGTTTTTGTTTCCAACAATTTATTAGTGACTTTCTGTATGTTGCGATTTAACAAAACAATTGCATTTTAGAATGTATAAGTAAGTTTTTTTTGTACCTTTACAGTTATTTTAAAGTTCTTATTTTATGTCCTGTAATGTCAGATTACAAGGTTTCATTTAGAAATGCTAATATTTTGCAATTCAAAGTGACGGTAGTGTCAGTCACATTTTGGTCTGTAGTGTCAGTAACAAATTATTTTTCTAATAACAAATTTTCTAAAAAACTTAGGTTTTTTATTTTGTCATTTTCGTATAATTCGTTGCATGTACTTCGGCTTTAGATACAAAATAAAATTATAACGCCAGTACAGAGGAAGATTTTCGTAGTTTAAAAACACTCTCGAACGCGACTTCCTTTTGCATGTAGTGTCAGTCACAATTACATTTTATTAAATAAATCATATTTCACAACTTTATATTTGCATATTTATACTACAGATGGATAATTGGAGGATCCAAAACCATGCTAAAATTTAAACTGTTATCATAGTAGTATTTGTAATGTAAGACAAAACAAAATGCAAAATGTGTCAAATGTAGTGTCAGTCACATATGGAATTGCCCCAAAGTCAAGTTTGACAACTTCTCAAAATAAATGTCCACATGCAGCAATCAGAATGTCATTAATTCTCACACTGATAAAATATCTGGTTTCATTTGCATTTATTTTTAATTCGTTGACCTCAAAAGGAAACCACAAACATATCAGAAGGCTTTGGTTGAGAATAGTTAAGATAAAATACATAGTAGGCATTACATCAGAACAATAACATAAATAAGAATTTTTGTATAGGTAGGTATGTGTTTATGTATGTCTTTCATAGAACGGATTTAAATACAATTTTGTGTGGATATATACTCTGGAATAAGACAATTCGGAAAATATATGGTGCATAAAGGATAACGGGAAATGGAATACAAGCTAATAGCGGGTAACAGCGCGGGCACCAGCTAGTTTTATTTATATTATAGAACCAATTTATGAGGCATAAATCTATCTTCATCATCATTTCAGCCATAGAACGTCCACTGCTGGACATAGGCATCCCCATTGATCTCCAAAAGGGCCGGTTGGAAGCGGTCTGCATCCAGCGTTTCCCTGCGGTCTCTTTTAGGTCATCCGTCTATCTTGTGGGTGGACGTCTTACGTCATAATCCTACATCATAAATCTATAAAGAATTTAAATTAGCAGCGTGAACGCGTGCTTACGCTGAGTAAACATTTTTGATATCATACTATACGGGGTGTAACATGTCTAGGTACCCATCGAAGTACCTAATAAAAAAAACTTCTTACAAAATGACGTGATCCATTTTGTACGAGGCCTAATTGAGGACACAATACTTTTCTCGAATTTAATTATAAAGTGTTCTACAAGTAGTTCACTTTGATGGGTAGACCAACACCCTTAACCCGTATTGCGCAAGCCACTGGAGACTTTGTACAGCAAAAAAAAATAGTCTTTCCGAATTAAAGTCTATACGTCTACGAAATAAGGTCTAAAATTTGCCTGTTTTGCTTAAGTTCAGATTAGAACTAAAGGCACTTCACGGGTTAAGTATGTAACACACCTTAATGTTATATCACAGAATACATATTAGTAGTTATACGCCGTATAAACTTCATCGAGAAATAAATATACTCGTAATAATGCAAAATGAACTGAGTCTTCAAAGAAATACGGATGCAGTGAACATAAACAGATGTACCAGAGTAGCAGGGCAACCTCTTTACCCTAGAAAGATCAGATTCTGGGAAACGCGAGCAAAAACAACGCATTAATAAAACATTAACGCAAACAGTATTGCCTGAGATGCAATCAAAGCTGATTTCACTGATTTACTTGGGTGCAAGGTGCAATTAACAATTTCACTAAAACACGTTAAACAATTAACACGAATATGCAACATAGAAATAAAACTAAGACATTCAATGCAACAGTTTCCAAACGAAATACGCGGATGCAGAAGCGTTGCAATAGTAGACTTGAAACAGGCAATACGTCACGGTAATGTTTATTTGATAATGCTTGAAATAGAACGCAATAATACGAGAAGCATAAGAAATATAGATTTGAATAAAGACAGGTGTAGTAGTATTGATGTCGAAAGTGATGTCGGTCAGTTTGTTGACCTATTGGCATAGACATTTATGATTTTCTAAGGCCTATCTGTTTAAAAAAATACGGCCCGGAACCTTCCTGCCTTTTCGAAGTCGGTTAATAAGAGAATACCTTTGGAATGTCAATGATAGTAATGTTAAATAGGTTAACACTATTTCCATTGTGCTTACTATATTCACATCACACCTATATATAATTTTTATCTTCTTTTTTGTCTGAATGTTGTAAACACCTATTAAGGGTGTACAACTGCACATCAGAACTGTATTAAGTATAAAACAATATAATTTGTATTATTTAATATGTGTAGGTACTGTTGGTGTTACTGTATGAAATAAATAAATTTGCTCTGACAGCTGCAATAGCATAGTAAAAAGGCTGGATAATAATGAAATAGCCTAAAAAACTAAAAAAAACGCGTTTAAAAAATCGCTAATCCTGATGATCCTGGTAAGAATAATGGGACAAACTATTAAAATTATTGCATTGTCATCGGTCTTTGCGAAGTGTGCAAACTTTCAAATTAATCCGACAAGGGGATGAAAATCGCGTTCAAAGATCGAACAAACAAACATACATACATAC
This sequence comes from Agriopis aurantiaria, assembly GCA_914767915.1. Taxonomy (NCBI): domain Eukaryota; kingdom Metazoa; phylum Arthropoda; class Insecta; order Lepidoptera; family Geometridae; genus Agriopis; species Agriopis aurantiaria. Next base: position 2,944,735 of record OU611991.1, on the reverse strand, counting down.
CAAGCTAATAAAAGCGTGTTAAAAACATTTCACTGAAGTACATCGGGTATCTGATACAGTCTTACGGTCAAAATCCTAGCGATGGTGATCAGAATTCGTCATTTTTATTCAGTTTTTAAAGCAAATATTTGGATCTTCGGAGGCAAAGTTTTTGCAGGATTCCGCATCTTTGAGGACGTAAGTGGATTTGAATAAAAATGGAGCGACAAACACATCTCATGGTAAGCGATAACGCCTATTCAGCCCGTAGGGGTCGTAGACACCCTTTTTGAAACTTCATGTTCAAGCTATGAATGAATTAAATATAGGTCAGCCAATATATCCGCAAATATTTAAACTAACCGCATGCAGTTGTAAATGTAGAGCTGCGTAATACAATAGACCCAATGTATTCAAATCCCCAAAAGGACTGAAAACCACAACAAACGGCGCATAATACACCGGTACACAGATATGTAATTGCACATTGTATTGTAACTGAAACCAGAATTGTGTTTAGCATAATGCCTCAATACTCCGCTCCGATTGACATTCCGCAATGGAACCCTTTATTTGAAGACCTGCATGACGATTCAAGTGTAACATGTGAACCGTTTGAGGAAGCCATTCAATTGAGTATAAGCGACGCATTTACATGAATAGTGTTTTTAATTCACGGACCTGACGATGACCGAGGATGAGGTGGACTGACGACATCAGAAATACTGTCGGGAACGAGTGGATGCGAATAGCGAGAGACCGGGGAGAGTGGCATAAACAAAGAGAGGCCCATACCCAGCAGTGGGTCATTCAGGGCTGATGATGATGATGATGATGACGATGGGGAGCTATGAAATGATAGATAGTAAGGGATAATGGGGAGCGACGGGATGATAGGTAAGTAGTAAGGTATAATGGGGGAGCAAATCAAGAACTAAATGCTCCAAAAAAACCTCATCTGACGCAATCATGCTGAATGGTAACAAGGGGAGGCTCTGATACCATACCTATCCATCCGAATACACGTAGCCAAAATAACACAGGCCGATTTCGGGCAGCGTTCTGCGTCCAGTCTAGCGAAGCAATTACGAGCAACTCCTTTTATTTTAACACGAACGAGACGCGATTTGGCGTTCTTTAGGAGAGGCCTACGTCCAGCAATGGACAAACATGAAATAGGCTAATGGCGATAACGAATCAATCAAATTATCGAGGTTGGACATTTTAATCAGATAAAAATGACGCATGACCAACTTGCATAATTAAAGCCTAAACGCGATACTGAATAACAGACTAACAATAAGTAAAAGTGATCCATCACGACGCATAGAAAAAGTTTTATAACAATAGATGTTTTTCGAATACGCGGGAAGATTCAGTGAAACCACAGTTCCATTACAATAGTAGACCGTAAACTTGACACACTGAATAAATAAGACATTAAAAGATTGTATAAATGAGCTCGTCGGCGAAGTTAAAATAATCCCATGGGTATACTCATGTATACTTAAACAAATCGAGTACGACAAGCGAAAATAGAAAGCAATGGACGGAAGACGCGAGATGTGTGTCGCGCGCGACTCCGGCGCAGGTGGACAGAGGAGAGGGGCGCGCGAGATAAAGACGGAAGATCACACGGAACTAATTTTACGCAAAAAGAAAAGGGACAGGGCGCAGCGCCCAGTTTAACTACTTCCACACATAGCAACATCTGGCTTTCGAAGAAACTAGAGAAAAGTATTGATGGCTCTAGTCATTAGGAACTGGATAAGATTGACGTCCAAATAAATACCGGCGTGAAATAAGCGCGTTTTCAATTTGTAAAAGACCTTTAACTGGTAACGATAAAAACAAATAACAGGTCACGACTCGGCAAACATGACAAAAAGTCGAATACGAAATGTAGCTAATATGTTCGGAATTAACGGCAAATATTTTGACAGCTGGCAGTGCTACAAGTCGACAATAGTTCCATTTGATTGTACCGTGTACGGGTATGGTTAGTTATTTTACATGGGTTGTAGTTTCGTCACTTTGGGCGTGGGATCACGGTTTGCCTCAGTGACATTTGGCTTGTAGAGGCCACGTGAGGCGAAGGCTGCGGTCCCGGGATGCCTCGAAGCCCCAAGTAGACGCGCCGGTGTCGACGTTCACTAGCCGCATTCCAATGGTGTACAACTCTGTTGCGAAAACCGAAACTATTTACGTGAAACAGGTAGTGAAGAACGAAGTAGCAAACTTAGGAATGTTGCAGTGGTCGGACGCGTTACTTTAGACTTATTAGTCTAAAATTCAGAATTACGTAAAATTTGCTTTTGTATAACTGACCTAAAAATGGAGACAGTCCTAATCTCGTATTAATTTTAATATGTGCTTTTAAAACGAGTAATGGATCTTCGAATCCATAAATAAAAATCGTAGAATTTAGTCTTGACCCCATTTCTTTTTAGAGAGTGAGTAATAGTTGTCTGCTAACATTGCAGATGAGAGATAAGACATAAAGATAAAAACGACTCGTGACGGAGCTTGTGTGTTTGCCCTTGAATATTTTTAAAGAAAAAAATATATTTAATCAAAAGACACTAAACATGAGACAAATAAGAAACTTATAAATAGTGTCACAAAAATGACACTAAATAGGAGACTAAATGCAATTTAAAACTAAAAAGAGTGCAAAATAGGAGACTAGACGTGAAGAGTTGAAGATTCACAAAGAAAAAATAGTTTAAGTAAATACTACACAGACAATTCTTAGCCCAATTATTCAGGTACCGTAGCGACCTTGTTTTCGTTTTCATTTGCCATCGTGTACGGTGAACGGGCCGTGACTCGTGACGTTCGTTGAAAACGTCGAACAACTCAAATGACATAAGCACTCATAAAATATAATACTCAAATTACAGTCAGTCGCATTAAATCAGATTAGGGCAGATTGAATATTCAGCGACACCAAAACGGAAAATCTAATGGCTACACGGGACTAAATTAATCATGACGATATGGAATGAAAACACTGCTTTAGAATCCGGCCTCATTTTCAATTTGAATACATTTTAGATGAAGACGTCATTCATATTTTTAATAAAACCAATGTGGAATATAACGAAAGTGGAACGCAGTGCCGAAAGAAATATAAGTTACCAAGGCGTTTATCGTAAAACAGGCGTAGTAATATAATAAAATATGTGAAACGGTCAATCTCCAGCTTAGTTTTTCGAAAGTCAAAGTAAAGAGAAGGCACGGGTCATCGAGTATTCCGATTGAAGATGAAGCGTATATAACTAGTAAAACTTAATTGTGCTTGTAATTTATTAAAACGCGTTCACATCAAGAATGGATTCCAGAGAGGCGATCGCGTAGAATGCATTGGAAAACGCATTATGTATGGAAGTGTACATATAAATGGTATACTTCGAAACTTGTTCGGCTCACGCCGCCGCGTTGACTTTGAGCATAGACAGGTTATAAAAGTACATTTTGTTGGAACACGATAGCCAATATCAATAAACTCGTTTATCTCGAGAGAAGATAGCTCCTTTAATGGGTGGTTGGCCATTAGAAAGGTACGCAATACGCATACTGAATTAAGTGTATAGTTTTATCATACAAGTGAAAAGCATAAACAATGATGCTATCGATCCTTTATCGATCAAAGATTCCTGTTCGGAAACTTTTAAAACCTGTTCAACAGTGTTTATACTCCTCAGGAGAAATTATTGATGGTGGGATGAAATTTTGTTTTTGAAATTGAGATCGACGAATATGCACTATAAAAAGACAAACAACATTTTATTTGTGGATTAAGAATCTAAAACAATGCAATCATCATCATCATCATCATCATCATTATTTCAGCGTATAATGTTCTCACTGCTGGAACTCAGGCCTTCTCCGAGAGAGATGCCCTAATCCACCATGCTGGGTCAGTGCATGTTGGTGAATGTCATATTATGTCTTTGAACTTTTGAGGTTCTTGGATATACCGGTTTCCTCAGGATGATTTTCCTTCGCCGTTTTTTTGGGCGATGGCTTCGAACTGCACATAATTTATGTAAGTACTAAATAAGTCATTGGTGCAGGGCTGAGGATCGAACCGGGTGCAGTCAGATTGTAAAGCGCACATGCTACCGCTCGGCCACCATCGCTATGCTAAACAATGCAATGACACGATGAAATTAAGCTGTAAGCTGTAATGTATTAAATAAAGTTGCCAAACTTAACACAAAGATATCCAAACAGAGCTCGATAGCATTTTTATGGTGCAAGCATTTGCATGACAAGAGCCAAATCGTAACTCAATGACGCATAACGCTCGGGTTACATTTGTTGCGGACGCCTAAAAGTATTACAATGATATATTGCTAGGATTCACAACAATAGAAGCACGTGGACTAGTTCATCACGCGATGGATGCAAATAGTGGATATTCAACTCATGTTGAAAATGGGATGATGATTTCGGTGTCGACAAGAAGCCACGTTCTTGGATTACGATAAAAAGGCACCTATAATGAATGACATGTGCCAAAAAAGTTTGTGAGCTATCGGATGGTATCCAGTGTACCAGACGGGAATAGTCACTCGACGACCTGGCCTGGCGGCCGTCCACGCTCCGGAACGCACATAAGTAACCTAACGCAACTAGCGCCTTATTCTAATCTTCAGCCTTACACTTTCGTATTTAGGTCCGTTTTCCTATGCGCGCGTACGAGAGATAAGGCGGGACGCCAAACGCGGGACGGATATAAGCTGCGTCTGCCTGCGCCGGTCCTTACGCAATTTTAGTTGACGATGAACTCAATACGTCACCGCGGCGCTTCCGGATGACAAACGAGCGAATCGTATGACCCTATTGTTGTAAATCAAGAACCACATGGCAAGTAGGAGACGACCTTGCCGAGATAAATGGTGCAGTTTAAAATTAGACGCAGCCATTAGATGGACTCCATTAGGCTGATGTATGACGTGTTTTGACGGCACTTGAGCTTCTTGATGAGATGAAAGAAATCGTAAGTTCAATGCTACTTGCACTTCGGATATGGGCGAATAAACATTAACGGGAAACGTGGACATAAAACTGAAAGACACATTGAAAATGCAGAGCAAGCGGATGAAGTATTTTATTTATATTGAATTAATTTTAAGACTGGCGCAAGAGCGACAAGAATGGCGTTGCATGGAGGAGGCTTATACCCAATTTCGGGTGCCCAAACAATACTATTAACTACTACACAGTGAAATTTTATGTAATTTATTTGGGATTAAAGGCTTTATTATAATTTTAAGACACAAATAAACAGTGCATATTGTTCTGATTCCGGTGACTTGTAACTCGACATCAGATGTATAAGAAACTATAAAAATAAGTCAGAGATCGATGGTCGGTAGCATTTTACCGTCTAAATAACCTTAACTAAATATATCTAAAATGCAACAACAGTACCTATGCTATCAGCTAAAAGCAGGTTTCGTAACATATTAGCACACGTCGGCTAACCAATGGTCGCTACCATGTCCTTTTTAGTTAGTGGCTCTATCGTGATCTCTCTATTAGGAAGTAAGGACGTAAGAGCAGCTAGTTTCAAGCATTTGACATTTCAACATAGATGTAAAATTTAAATAAGTCAAAAACTTGCAACACTTTTAAATGAATAGGTGCACACTGCACATTGAAAAATTTAAAGATAGAGCACAATACAAGTATATTCAATAGGCTAGTCTAGCTAGATATACATAATATGAGTACCAAAAGCTAAAAGGATTACAAAAATGCAGACTATCTTAAGAAGTTGCCATATTTATCAATAAACAAGTTACTATCAATTCTAAAATTAAATTGAACAGGTAATAAGAATAAACACGAATTCGAAGATACACACTTCAATATTTTTATCGAAATCTTTGGTATCGATGTAAAAAGGACGGTGGTGATTCAACAAATCAAGAGTTAAGTCACGTTGGCAAATGCTCGCTGATCGTGAAGCTGTAATGACCATAAAGGCACATACCAAGGTCTGGATCATAACATTGCCATTTAAAGTACGAGTCGCGTTTTGCGAAATCCGCGTGGGTATTGAATTGAGGACGTTCACCCGCGGATCCTGAGTCAATAAGAACGTTCATTTTGGAGCCTATCCAAAAACAGTAACTTGTCATGAGGCGCCAGCGGCTCATGGTATAACAAAATATTATGTATTTTTGAAAGCTTGTCAACTTTTGAGCGACTGAACAGATTTTAATCAAACCGCATTCGAATTGGTTCAGCCGTTTTGGAGAAAACTGTAACAGGCATACAAGCATACACACTAAAACACTGTTTTAAACTATCACGGTTGTTCACTAAAGTTATATGATTATTTACGGGATATTTACCGTGGTAAGGTTGTGGAATGAGCTCCCGATATTAAGAAAGAAAGAAAGAAAAAAAAAAGAAAGAGGGTAGATCGTTATGTCTGCACCTAACTTTTTAACTGTTCTCCAACCACCCGCATTCTTCAGTCTTCCCGTGAACATGGTGCATGTAACTGCGCCGAAATATCGGGAGCTCATTCCACAACCTTACCACGGTAAATATCCCGTAAATAATCATATAACTTTAATACACACTAAACTTCCCTCACCCCAAACGCATGTCCCTTCTCCGGTCCGACGTGGGAAGAATTTTGTAACCAACTTTCAATACAAACTAAGATTTGGATAAAGTCTGTGCATACATAATATAATATGAAGGTCAAATATGTTACGTCAAAGTACAGTATGAATAAATCAAACGCAGGAAACGTAAATCATTGCGATAAACTGTCTTTGCAAATAACTTTGCGGCAAGAAACGGTTTTACGCGATGCGAGTAGCAGTACACGTTTCACCAACTAAGATATCGAATATAAACTTGACATAAACCAATAATGCAAGTCCGGTATGCTGCATTCAACAAAAAAGAACAATACTAACTATAAAGCCAATTCTTGCAGAACAAAGACAAACATTTCGTGATAGCATTGAATAAAAAATAAAAACAGTAGAGCAGAACATATAGCAAGTAGATAGCGTTATCTGTGAAGCAATGTGCAAAACAGAACATAAACGGTGTACGTTTCGCGGTCATACATCTGTGTAGATTGTAAAATTTGTAGATAATATTATAATAAGAGTTTATGATCACCTATAGAAAACTGATAGACTGATTAATGATTGATTGAACGTACGGTTTTCCAATTTTAGGTAACATTTTTTCTAAGCAATAGAGCATAAATAGTATACGTTTCGCGTTCATGCATCTAAATAGATTGTAGAATTAGTGGATACATTTATAATGGGAATTTATGATCCGAAATAAAAAAACTTGATTGAAAGGTTGGGTCAAGAATCAAGATGCCCTTATTTAATCTGCAATAATACTTTCTAGTATACAGTAAGTAGTAGTAGTTATACAGATTCCTGACATGTTAAGATAATGTATGGATCCCATATATTCTCTTGAGGTTCTCATAAGTAGTACGATAAAGTAAGTAAGATCTGCGACAATTATGTAATGGTACGCTACATTAATTAGCAACTTTAAGACAAAACGACCTTGTCATGGAAAAGAACGCCACATCATTGAGGTGTCTAGATTTATCTGATAACGTGACAAGGAAAAACGTACGTATAGATACACAAACAACCCACGTCAATCTTGTAAATACGAGAAAAATATAAGATTTTAGTTTTAAGACAACATCCAGCCATAAAACTGATTTTAACATTGTAGATGATGATTGTCAGTAAGTTTAGAAAATGATGCAACAGAATCGGAAGCAAATGGTTTCTTAGTTATAGTTACTCACTCGTCAACAGTCTGAGTTATATTCAGGCATTTGAGTCGTTGGAGACGTACCTGAAACACAACAAATTAATAATTACTTTTACGCTTATGACGCTAATGAAGTTTAATGACAAAGCTCCAGGACAAAAACTCGTACGACATCATGAAAGTAAACATTCTACAGTGGTTGATGTCTACTACTGTAGCACCTACTTTCCCCGTCCAAAATAATGCAACAAATCTGCAGAACCACTCAAAGGTCACAAGAAAATTTCGCGAAACACTTGTATCTGCAGTTGATTTAAACTTGACCGCAGGTTACCCGTGGCGGTCGGTTCGGTACGTGAGGCCCCTGAGGCCGGGCCCAAGTAGAAAGTGGTGCCGGCTGCCGCGAGACAGACGCAAGAAAGTGCGTCAGCGCAAAAACACCGGACCACCGCACCGGTTCGGAATGCTACGATCTTGCGTCGTGTGAACGTCGAACTTTTTGCATCTTTTAACCACTGCTTTTGAGAGACGTCATAAAATAAATCTTCCTCATGATATGTTTATGCTTTTGATTAGCTTCTTTGATACGACTACGACACTGTGTGGGAAATGACTTCAATTACTGCGGCTATGGCATCCATACACTCAATGGCAGATTCTTCGAATTCAAGAATCATTATGAGCTAGTAGCATACTTCCATATTATGATAGATCAGAAATGTACATGAACTTTGTAGTTGTACTAATCAGCAAAAAGTACGGAGTTAGTTGAAGCTAACTTGATTATGTATGACACCTGAGGTGACCTGGCTGCCCTACATTCGGTGTAAGGTAGGGTTATGGTAAGTAGAAAAGGAGAATTATTTAACTGATATCTTATATCTTCATATTATAAAGCAGTACGATATTACAGCAGCTGTAAGTGATACCAATTGCACAACATACTAATGTGGTTACTACAGAGCACGCATGTTTCACAGAACCGAAATAAGACCTTTATGATGGCAACTAGACTCGATCTGAATCGATCGTGCCGAGCGTGACCGAATAACTAAAATTTTCAATAATGGCGTATCGACACGAAAGTGTACCAATTGGCAAGCGCCAGAGGAAGTGGGCGACTCAAATGCGCCGCTGTTAACACCCCATAATTTATTGTGTTATTGCAACTACCGACAAAAAATGCCAGGAGAAACGCAACTTACATTGCAGAAAAAACAAACGGTACAAAAATAGGCGACATAAGTTTTACCGAAGGCCAAAGACCAGAGAGCGCAATATATGACAAAAGTAAGATAGCCAAGGAAGTCTATGATGTGCGATAAATAAACCACTTGATTTGACCGTCGCAAGTTAAGATAAAAGTTGTAGATATATAACCTTATTGATTAGTCTTACAGATAATCACAAAGTTAACAGGCTTTAAAAGCTACTTATTAGACAAATCTAATCAGCCATAAAATGGCAAATGTGCCCATTGACGCCTATCGTTTCCCCACATAAATCTGCCTCTATTAAGCAACGAATGAAAGTGCTGGCTTATAATCCGTGGGTGGCGTGGGATATGGCGGGACAGAGCGGTTCTTATGTGGGTGCACTTATCAAGGAGAACACCTACTAATCGTATGTCTAAATATGTTAATACCTGTCGCGAAACATAGACAGCTAATGATGTCAGCGGTCGAAGACCTATCACTACGAATTAAAGCTCCAAGTTCAACGGAGATTTTAAGAGATGAATGAGTTACGCAAACTGGGTCGACTCCATTACCATTCCCCGACCACCTGTTAGCCGAAAACGTAACAACAACGTAACATTCCGTAACGAGCGGTCTATTGTTCGACCTTGATTTATCGTCGCCGAAACTGATAATGAAAGTGTCTCTGAAACTGTCACGGCGATGATAGATAGTCTCAGTTGAAGGGGATCCATTATTTGGATTAGTAACCAAATCTAATCTCACGGAGAGCGAAATGACGGTTGACAACGAAATAATTTTGCCACACACCCATTTTTGACCCAACTAAATAAGAAGACATGAGTCTTGAAACATGACATTTATCTTACTGACTATACAGATGACAATAATGCGATCAAGTACAGAGATATCTGTTAAAAAGCAGGCTGACTCCACTTCCTTGCTTTTGCTATATTATCAAAAGGTAGGGAAGTAAGACATTTTAGAAACACCGGAGTCAGCAGGTAAATTACCATATGAAGTATTTGTTTATACTATTGACATTCGAGTCTCGTATCGCAACGAGGCCGTAGAAAGTTCTTCATCTTGACAACGCTAAAATTGACCATACACGACTGGTGTAGGTGTGGATTTGCATCACAAAGTATTGCTTATTGGAATGGTCACTTTCGACATTATTTGGTAACTGACCAACATGTTTAGTAGTCATTTGCACGAGTAGGAAAATGAAACTGATCACTTCACATATACTTAACAGTTTTTTTTTTTTTTTAATTTTAAGGCTTGTAGATAAATTTCAATATACCAAATTTTTTATGTTTAGAAATGGAATATTTTTATTAAATTTTAAATATGACTCGAGCTCTGCGAATATATGGCGTAACATAAACACAAAATAAAAGAATCTATTTATATTTTCGTATGTGCTTTTTTTTACAAATATAAGTACGAATATTTTACTATGCGCATAAGGAACATTACAACCAAATAAATGTAATCCACTTGCTCCAAACTAGTACGAAAATCTTGTTTAAAAATTAGTATTGTTTAAAATTGAGTCTAGCACAAATGATTCATATTAATGCACCATATCATTAGTTGTAAGTTATATTATTATATGCCTATACTTATTTAAATATCATGTTTTACAAAGTATCCTAATTATTTAACTTTTGTTTATTAAATTACTGTTAGAGGCGAATGTAGCCTGAGAAGTCATATATATTTATGTTATCTACAATTATTAGACTGTGTCTGTTTTGTAAGAATCTATGTATAAGAATGATAAATCTAGTATATAATCTTTGGATAAATAAAGAACATTTAAAAATCAAATCAGTAAGAAAATCTAATGAATGCATTAGCGATTGTCATGCCCTTAAAACAAGTTTTCAAGAAGGTCATTATGATCATTGATATCGGAGACATTCCCATATTATTATAACAATAACCACGAAGCTCCGAGGGCATTCACTGTTCCCATGACGTCTGCACAGTTAGACCACACAGTTAACAATCATAATCAGCAATCAATCGAAATTAGGCTTTATTCTAGCGTGATAGAAGTTGTACAATATGCAAAGGTAGAGCTTGATAATATTGTCATTGTCACATCGTATTCGCTATAATGACGAATCAAATGAATTTGCACTGTACGCTGTTGTAAAAGAGTTAATTTTAAATGGTATGCTACTATGCTATGGTAAAGGGCCTAGCGATTTCCTGATGATGGGTAAGAATTTATGAATAGATATTCGCTATAATGACGAATTAAATGAATTTGCACCGTACACTGTTGTAATAGAGTTAATTTTAAATGGTATTCTATGAAAAGGGCCTAGCTATTTCGTGATGATGGGTAAGAATTTATGAATAAACATTTTGATATCAAACTTGCGGGTAAAGATTAAACAGAACGAGCTACTTCATTTTGTAGCTAACACGAATGATAATGTTCTAGATTTTAATCTAAATTGTGGGTAAATACGTCGCGAAGTGAAATTTTGAGTAATTATCATAAAAAAAATATCACATAACGTTGTCCGACAGTTTATACGGTATGCGATCAAAATATGTCGTGACGGTACTTGAGCCATACGCAAGGTTTATTTTTAAATCGTTTTGACCATAATAGGAACGAACATATGTATATATGAAGATCGAAAAAAGTCGTGAGTGAACAGGTTTCTTCCAGGCAAGCGTACTCCATAGTAGAGACTGCATCATCGCTTAACATCACCACCGTTACCCCCTTTTGGTTTTTACTTTTTGACTTTTTTATTATTTCTTAGTTAATCCGTCGTAACATTACATATTCTGTTCAAATTTCACCTGGCTATCTATTACGGTTCGAAAGATACAGCCGTTAATAGGTAGGACAGACAGACAGACGGACAGACAGACAAGTTTTCAACTCGCCAGTGCGTGGAATCCAGTATTAGGTTGCCTCAAAAATAAAAATAAAAATTCGCGTTCAAAATGTGTTCAAAATACTATACGCAGTGATACAGTGAGTGTGTTTTGTCGGGACTTAGGTTCGAGTTCGAGTTCCAGTGATAACCGCAGCAAAAGACTAAGAAAGAGGGTAGATCGTTATGCCTGCACCTAACTTTTTAACTGTTCTCCAACCACCCGCATTCTTCAGTCTTCCCGTGAACATGGTGCATGTAACTGCGCCGAAATATCGGGAGCTCATTCCACAACCTTACCACGGTAAATATCCCGTAAATAATCATATAACTTTACCTTATACAAAGTATAAGAAGTTTAAAAAAAAATAACGAAATCGGTAAAGTCGTTCTGAAGTTATGGCGTGACCATGGGAAATAGGGATTCGTTTATATATATAGATAACAGGCTTAGTGAAGGATATAACTAAATACATTACACATTTTTTTTTACAAAATGTTATATTGCTGTTTTGGTATAATTAATTAATACATTAATAGGAGAAGCCATTGGCTTTCGTCACACAGTCTCTGACTAGTTCATTACTATAGCTTACTATAAATTAAATAATAATAATAAATAAATAATTCATTTAATCCCAAATCCAGTTATTTAAATTAACAATTATATAATAATTACCAACGAACAGTTTACTAGAAGCAAAAATAGTTGTGCCAATGGGCCCCAAACTAGGCAAAGCCTGTATCTTGGGCGCCCTATAGCCAGTTAACAGCTTCTGTTAATGCGCTTATGTTTGTACACATTGTCTTATATTAACAGTAGAAATGTATTAATAAATATTCAAATATCAACAACGATTATATAATTAAACGTCAATTAAACGTCACCGAATTATGCCCGAATAAATGATTTTGTATTTATACATACTGACATAATAAATTAAATAGGCCGATAAATATCTGAGATGTAGCGTAAGTTTTTGGTGGAGATCGGATAAAGAGCGGATGCACTGTCCCTTTCTCGCAAAGCACGTGTTAGTATAACGTTTATATTTTAGAAGACTATCATCTTTTATGAGGTTATCATCATCAGCGTTTCACAACCTACTGCTGGGTGTTAATATATATATATGTATGTATATCAGTGTCTGGCACCCATATTACAAGCTTTGCTTAGTTTTGGTGTCAGATGACCGTGTGTGCAATAATGTCCTGAATATTTATTTATTTATTATATTAAACTTTAAGGGAAGTATTAAAACAAAAATGTGTTCTCATTATTTTGAAATATTTCGCATAATGAACGAAGCACATTTTTGAAAAGTAGACAGTTATAAAACATCAAATGCAAGAGCGAGATCCCTGCATCCAGTATTCTGGCCTTCGATAAAAACTGGCCCTCAAAACGTAAAAAAATCGTAGGCTAAATTAAAGAAACGACAACGTTGTGTGACCAACGTTGTCGGGGTGGAGGGGCTGAGACAACACGGCTGTCTCGGGAGGAGCCGTAGCGCAGTGCCGAGGGCTTCGGTGCGTTCCTCTGGAGATCCCGGAGCCCTATTGTCGAGCACTAAGGCTTGTCACCGGGAGGGTTTTAGTGGGTATAATCCGACATAACCTGGTTGCACCCCAAGGCAGCCGGGTATATTTGGAAGATTTCCCCCGCGAAAAAAAAGGCAAATTTAAAGAAAATTCTTTAAAGACAGTTCCAATACTTTAGAAAGCATCTACTGACCGTAGTAGCTACCAGGTTAACGTCTAGTTACCTATACTGATTTGATAACTAACGGTTTATACCACACTGAGATTGCCAATTCCGGGGGGCAATTGTATACGCGACGAGATAGCTCTTTTGTAGCTCATTTGGTCGATAAAAAGTAGCATTGTACTGAGATAATAGACTGGGTAACAGTAGGGCTTGGATGTCCAATGGAAGAGTATCAAAGTGGCATGAGAAGTAATTGAATAGCCCTTCTTGTAGAATTTTAACGGAATAAATCAAGATCAAGGCCATAACGTAAGTTGAGAGACCGGGGAGAGTGACATAAACAAAGGGAGGCCTATACCCAGCAGTGGTCACTCAGGGCTGATGATGATGATGATGATGACGTAAGTAGAACTTGTATTACTGAAATAGTCGTATATTCTCTTATCTATCTTCTTCACATATAGGATAAATTAGAGTTTCTTTCCGCGTCTGTATTAACTCCTCCTAAACCACGCAACGGATTTTGATGCGGTTTTCACCATCATGTTAGAAAAATTTTCGCGGTATCGGCTTCGCACGTAAATTACATACGGGCGAAGCCATCTATACTAATATTATAAAGAGGAAAGATTTGATTGTTTGTTTGTTTGTTTGCATTGAATAGGCTCCGAAACTACTGAACCGATTTGAAAAATTCCTTCACTTTTGGGAAGCTACACTATCCCCGGTTAAAATAGGCTATATTATATTTTCAAAAAAAAATAGGGATCCTTACTAAAACTCCAATAATGTAACCTAAGGTGTAAAAAAATAAGATTTACAATTTTGACTTTGCGTGTTTGACAGTTCTAAGACAGGACAACGTCTGTCAGGTCTGCTAGTTTATTATAAAAAAGCCTAGATAATATTTTTATTGTAATGTTTATGTTATCCTTGTTTTATAGTGTTTTAATAAAAGTTGTATTGTATATACAATCATCGAGATACAATTCCTATAGTCACAATCTCTCAGTGAAAACAGTAAAAAAATGTCCGATCGTCATTGTACATCAAACATAGTATATCAATTATATACTTCACAATGGCACATTTACTTCAATTTAGACGTTATGTCGCTTGCATAGTGTTCAACGTTAGTTGTCCGCTATGTCATCGTAGCTCTGGCATCGCGCGGCGTTGTAGTCGGATCGCGGTTACCTTGTACCTAACCAAAAAGTCTGCGTAATTCGTAGCGTGCGCCGAGTTTTGGTTCGTTTTTTTTTTGCACGTTTGTGACTATATATTTATTGTAAGTATCTCGATGTATACAAAAGACAATTATTTATTATCTGAGTAATTAGATGTTATAGTACGTACATACGTGTAACCAAACGTAAATATGGTGGATGACGTGAGATGATGATAAACAACTGCTAGTAAAACATGTTATAGAGTAGATATAAACAATTCTAAAATAGTAAATTCTGAAGTGTGGAAAAATACTACAAATATATAAAAAAACAGTAACTGTTAGAAAAGATTAAGCCGATAAAAAGTAGTTAGGCTACTTAGTTAATACCTTTAGTGTGGGCATACTGGCCAAACCTATCACATTTCATCCAAACCTCATTTCGTTTTCAAATAACCATTTCTGAGTAACATTAACAAAGCTTTAACATGGGGTTCTTTAAAAAGTTTGGCAGGCTTAAAGTCGTTACAGGTCGGCAACGCATCTGTGACGCCCCTGGTGTTACAAGTATCCATAAGAGACGGTGGTCGCTGACCATTAGGCGGACCGTTAGCTTGTTTCTTAAAAAAGGTGGTACGTTTAATATAGCGGGGGTTACCCAACGACCATAACACATTACAATGCCCTGTTAAGTGCTAACGAACCGCGCACTGTTCTAATTATATAGCACATGGGCCTGGTGCGCTATTTAAAGCCATTATGTAATTTCGATAAATAGATTTAGCAATTACCAGGAAAATTACGTATAAACGACATACTGAATCATCAAGAAATCTCGATAGCTTCTCGACTTACGAGGCTGATATTTAGAATAGAATAGAATATTTATTTATTGCCAGAAGTAATATACCATAACCTTAATTATACTTAGAAATAGCGAAAACTAGATATTTATTGTCTAGATAGAATTCTCGGCGAGCCTCAAACTAAGCACGAGGCCTGTATCTTGAGGCTCGAGTGCAGTTATACAAAACATGTTGTTGACAAACTGTTAGAGAATATAATTATAAACATACAATAATTATGTGGGATAAGTACTTGAATAAAAAGGTAAAAAGATAACTACTTAAAGTTAACTTTAAGGTACTCATTAAATTTACAAAAATATAAGGTAAAAATGTATGTATGTGGGGGCTATATTATGTAGGTGTGGGTGAAAGAGGGCAATCCTTTCTTAGAGTCTGGCTAATGAAAGTAGAGACTGAAAAAGCGTGACAAATTTAAAAATATCAGCATTGAAACCCCAAAAATTTGTATGATATGCCTGGAATCATTTCACTTGATACTTGTAAATTAGTAACTTTTATTGTAACACAGTCAAATATGGCGCAAATACGGTACACTGGATAGTGGTTAAATTTTTGAGCCTTTTGGGGTCGAAACAATGGGGCCGTGGGGATCGGGAGCCAAAAAAAATTTCAAAGATTTATCTTCACGTGTGATAGATGCAACTCGTGACCAAAATGCCGGCCTCTACTTTGCTCAAAGGGTGAGCATCGCCATACAACGTGGTAATGGGGCCAGCATTTTGGGAACAGTTCCCACTGGTAGCGGTTTGATAGAATGATAGTTAGGTTTTAATTTGTTGTTTTTTATTTTTTATTATAGAGTAAAGTAATATACTTTGTAGTCAATAATAATAATAATTATAAAAACACAGTCAGGACACAGTAATGTTTGCATTACATATTATTAATTTTGTGGTTGCAATACGGATTTTTTTAAAGTTGGCGCGCCTTTTTAGTCTCTACTTTCATTAGCCACTCTAGCCTCTATAGTACAGTCACTTGGTAGTTTTACCCTCACTGGTTTTTCCAGGTAAGTTTTCCGGGAGTTTTAAAAATGGGTATTCTCGAGGTGGCAAAGTTGAAATTTGGAAAGAGCACATCGAAATCTATAATATTACTCATTTTCAAAACTCCCGGAAAGGTTTCCAGGTAACCTCTTTTTTTCGAATCAAATGACTGTCATCATCATCATCATTTCAGCCGTAGGACGTCCACTGCTGGACATAGGCCTCCCCCATTGATCTCTAAAAGGGCCGGTTGGAAGCGGCCTGCAGCCAGCGTTTCCCTGTGGTCTCTTTTAGGTCGTCTGTCCATCTTGTGGGAGTGGAAGTCCTACGCTGCGCTTACCAGTCCTTGGTCTCCATTCGAAAACCTTACTAAAAATACCTAAATTACAAATGACTGTACTTTATTACTTTGATACTTTGACAACCCTGCGATTTTTCAAGATTAGTGAGGGTAGAAGAACAAAACACCCGCCCTTCTCGCCGGACTCGCCCGCAGTTTTCAATCAGCTCGTGACCACGGCCATTGTAACATGGTCGAAACATCGAGCGAAAGGTACCTACTTTTACCTAAATAAAATAATGCGGGAGAAGTCCCGATAAACATCAAAAACGTGTTAAAATCGCGAAAGTTTAAGTTTTTTTTTTTTTAATAGAAGTGGTCGTATATGCAGAAACTAATTAACACTAGGGTCGAGACATTGGGCCGTCGGGGACCGGGAGCTCACCTCATTTTCAAAAATCTTTTAGAGCACCTGTTTAATGCGACGCGTGACCAAAATGCTGGCGTGTTTCTGGCTCAACGCATAAGCATTGCCATTCAGCGTGGTAATGCCGCCAGCATGCTGGGTACGCTGCTAACTGATAGTGGGCTTGAGCATTTGGATTGTCTTTAGACCTTCAACGGTCTATGGGCAGTCTAACTGTATTTGTAGTGTTAGTTTTAGCTTGTATCTTGTTTAGCTGATAAAGGCACTTGCCCCGTTTTTAGC
Organism: Agriopis aurantiaria; assembly: GCA_914767915.1. Classification (NCBI taxonomy): domain Eukaryota; kingdom Metazoa; phylum Arthropoda; class Insecta; order Lepidoptera; family Geometridae; genus Agriopis; species Agriopis aurantiaria. The sequence goes on along the minus strand of OU611991.1, from coordinate 2,927,137 downwards.
ACTGGCACTGGAATAATCATGGACTAACATGTGCCTAAATACCTCTAATTTCGCAAGCCTAGCACGCAAACAACGTAGCTTGTAAGTAAACTCAGACGTGTCTGACCCTACTAACACCAATACTTTCACGAAATTATCGTTCAGTGTACGACGGGCGTGCACTCGTCTACTTATTGTAAACCAGCTAACTTCTTGGTCTTACGAATTAGAAACGCATGAGACGAACGCAGCCTATATCGTTCTATCGTTGCAGTTTTCTGCAAGTCTGCAATGGTCAAAATGTACTTATTTATAATGGAAACTTGAATCTCCCTACATAAATAGGGTTTGGGCAGATTAAATTCGACCGTTAGATAAAGCATTTTATCCATGTTATCATGTCTTTACTGACGCTACAGGCCCCGTTTCAAGACATTCTTTCCAGTCCTGTGCGAGCCTCATTAGTCAAAACATTCCTTTTACTTAACGAACATGGACAGATGTCTATGCCTAGATTAAATACTACGGCGGCGGCATATGGATAGACTTCAAGGCCTGAAGTTTAAAGCCTGAAGCCGACGAAGCTTGACCAATAGAAAATTCAGCTCTACGTAATCTTTGATCTAGGCAAGACATGAAAAACTGTCCATATTATTATTATGTTCTGATATCATATTTGGTCTACACAGCGAATATTAAGTATAGGAATGTTTTGACTAACGAGGCTCGCACAGGACCGGAACGAATGTCTTGAACTAGATGCCTGTAGCAGTGAGTGAAGGGTGGGTGAAGGGAGCAGTGTACTTGTACATGGACAGACGACTCGTCTTCTGCATTCGTACGTGGCGAGAGTGCATTGAAACTTGACAGTGATCACCATGAGCTGGTGGCAAAAAACCGACTCGCGGCTAAAAGAAATTCGAGAAAAACCCTTTGTTTCTAAATAAAAAGCTTGCACTTTACCGTCGTCGTGATGTTATGCGATGATGCGATCTACAATGGAGCGAGCAAATAGAAAAAAAACCTTGAAGATACTTAACAAATTGACAGATTGCAGAGTCGATTTAGTGATAAAAAGTTTAGGCTTCAGTTCAGTAGCATAATAGCAGAAAAAATTGCCAAAGCTACGTCCATGGTGTCAAAGTAACATGTGAATTCGCCTGCATTTCCGCTATCTTTTCACAAAGCAGTAAACTTAAGGTCAGTCAGTTCCAAGCCATTGGTCTAGTCTAGATAAAACATGTATTATTGACTGATAAACGACGTGCTGTAAATACCAATTTGCGTAATTACAGACATTACAGTTCTTGCTATGGACGTATGTTTATCAGTTAGTGGTCAACTGACACGATGTGGTCTTTTTCAAGGAACTAGGTATGTGATGTGTGATATATTGACACGAATTTCAGAAATGGGATGCAGATAGAAATCTAGCAACGCTTGTACTACAGATGATCATAAGGCTTAATATATTGTATTAAAGTCACATTTAGTGGAGCAAAACCATGGCGCTTAAGGCGGGAATAGGTACACATGACTGTAGCTTGCACACTTGCATAAAAGCTCCTTGCACGTGCCACCTAATTTCATGTGTATACGCTAACTGGCATGCCTGTATCTGCCATCGCAAGTAGATAGCACAACATTTGATTTACTGGCATGCAACGTGAGGGATAGGACGCGGGGGGCTACGAAACCGGCAAGTGTGAACGTCGCGAGAGGTACAGGCATGCCAGTAGTGCTATTTAATTCACTTCGCATGTTTTCCATTGCAAAAAAGCTTGAGACTAACACGTACTCAACACTGTCTCGTGAACATCTATTTTTAAGGTTTTACCAGAGGTTTACTCATATTTTTTTCTAAAATTATAGCTAAGTATAGCTTTAAGTTTACCTAAATTAAATAATACGTGATAAGTCCCAATAAACGTTTAAAACAAAAGTATAGCTGTAATGTAAAATGTACCTTTACGGTTCCCTCCCTCGGTTACTTATGAAACTTGTATATTAAGATATCGTAGACATCATTTAGTAAATAAGCATTTGAATGGATTAAAAAAAATAGAGAAAAGAGCAAATCAATGTTTTTTTTTTCTATCGAGCAAAACGTCCTCAAACGTGTTTCGATCTTTACGGTTTTCAAGATAAAACATTCAATTTTGATATGAAACCATTTCTATAACTATAAGCTAACCATGGAAGTAGACAAACTTAAATTAGAATGACCAAAATTGCTAAAATTGTGAAAAGAGAGCCTTAAGATGAGTGACACAAAAAAGCTTCTAGGAGAAGGGAATATAATTTACGAGGATCTTAACCTGGGAAGCTTGACCAACATCTCTGAAGCAGGTGAACCACTCTGGGCCGGTGAATAAATCATACAACTGTACCGTGACAGTTTTATGACCCTGTCTCTAGAATAAACTACTTGGTCCCTCGGGATTCACTGGAAGCATTCGTTCGCAATTTGCAAATAACTGTCATCATTAAGCCATTGGGGTGGCAAAGTTTTGGTCTAGAAACTTGATTTGAAAATAGAATTGTATTTTGCGGAACATCGACTCGAAAGAAGATCATAAAGCAGTTTAGTAAAAACATATTAAATAGGACTTGTGAAGCAACAGCCTTTTCATCATCATCATCATCATCAGCCAGAAGACGTCCACTGCTGAACATAGGCCTCCCCCTTTAACCTCCACACTGAATCAGATCTAGATCATTTATAAACAAAACAGATCATGTACAGGGTTATATAGAACAGAACGGTGGTACTAAGCCGAAAGAAGGTCATTGTCATATGTATAGTAAGTAGCCAGGAAATCATTGCGATCCAAAAAAGAGACCTGGGATCGGATTTACGTACCAAAAAATTAAAAATATTAAATTGCCATGTCCTATTGGACCAAGGGCCTTATTATGTAGTGCTTTAGGCGTCTGCTTATCTATAGTATAATTTATTTTAAAAAACAGTTGGATCTAAGATTCTTTCTACTGTAGATAGGTTCACCATAATCAGCCTTAACAGTCCACTGCTGGACTTTTAGCCTACCCCCGAAAGGGTGATTGGGCCTTATCCACCACGCTGACACGCTACTGGCTCACGCTGGGCTGAGATAGGTTGTGCCGCCACCATATTGACTAGACTAATGCAAGGCTGGCTGCCCGACTTCGTTCAGCCGCACTCCGAGTGTCCACAACAAATTGTATTTTTGTCTCTTTCTAACAACAGATATAGCGTAAAGTCTTTCATATTCTTTCCCTTATTTCACAAAATGCACATATACATGCGTAGGTAAGTATATATAGGTATGCTGCGTTTGGTCAGTTTTTACAGCCGTGTTGTTCGCAACACCGGTTTTAGCACTACCAGCGCCCTGGGCGAGATTTCTACGGTGCAACCCCCCTTCCCCCAATCTGCCCATTCAAACTGAAAAAGGCAAAGAATGTTTTTTCTTATGCATGCGGTATAATATGGCTATGGGCGCCCCTTTATAGGCGCCTGCGACGCCCCTTTACACCTGGCGCCCAACCAGGCCCTACCCTAACGCCGGTACTGGTCGTTCGCTTATAACGTCTCTATTATTACACCTCACTGAGTTGAACATATTTTAGGTCAACCTCATTTATGTTAGAATATTGCTCTCTGGATATACTGTTGCATCTGAATCTTTATGTAACATCGTAGCAAGCAATAAACATCATTCTATGTGCGTTTTCATGTGATCATGTGATTATTACCACCCCAGGGCATGCCATGTTACTACTCCAAGCTACGCACAGATTGACAAATGCGTGACCTACACAACTTAAGAAATGGCCGAGCCTAGTGCGTTGAACTCTTGAGTGTGTGACGCTTCATATACCTACCTAGGTTTATCTAGGTTTTAGATGATCATGTCGTATCATCATTTATTTATTAGTTCAATTTGAAGCAGCAGTTTTTGATTTGCGTAATTAGTCTTAGTTGTACTTTCTTCCTAAAATAAAGTGGGTTTTTTATATACATATAATATATATTTATAAAAACTAGTAGGCCGCCCCAGCTTCGCACGAGTTTAGATATATAGCCTATGTCAACAGGGGACAGTGTAGCTTCCCAACAGTGAAAGAATTTTTCAAATCAGTTCAGTAGTTTCGGAGCTTATACAATGCAAACAAACAAACAAACAATCAAATATTTCCTCTTTATAATATTAGTATAGAAGTATAGATGAATCCTTATTTACCTTGGTCACGCCATAACTTCAGAACGACTTTATCGATTTCATTCATGTTTTCTTTTAAGTTTTCTATTACTCTGTAGAAGGTACTTGCGGAAAGAAAAATTAAGAAAATTGCCCGGAAAATTTCAGAAGCTTAATGATTTTTTTAACTTCACCCGTTTGACAGTTCTAAGACAGGATAATGTCTATCGGGTCACCTAGTCTATACTAATATTATAAAGAGGAAAGATTTGATTGTTTGTTTGTTTGCATTGAATAGGCTCTGAAACTACTGAACCGATTTGAAAAATTCTTTCACTGTTGGGAAGCTACACTATCCCCGGGTGACAGGCTATAATCTATACCCCTGCGAAGCTGGGGCAGACCGCTAGTTGCTTATAAATCTGCATTTGACTACCAACTCGCCTGTTGGTAAACGACAATGTGGTTGAAGATGGAGCATGCAGACTTAGAAGATACATACTACTCTGACCTTGAAAAGAGCTAGATTATATCCTGAACTAGGAAACCGGTAGGCAAGCCAATGAGCAGCCAAGAAGCTAAAGTTTAGCTATTTGCTGCATCATATCGGAACAACTGCTAAAGTATAAAAACGTCCCATTTTTTTTATTTGCTATTCAATTAACATTTTATGAACTACTGGTTTTTTATCAGGCGAGTTGGCGGTCAAACGCAAGCCTATCATTATAAAAAAGGATACATTTCGAAAAGTATGCATCCGATATGCATGAGCTAACTCCAGAGCGGGCACGAAAAGGCGACACCACTTCGCGGTTGATATCCCGAAAACGTGTACGAAGCGCTTTGATTCCACTTTTATTGTGCAAACTGGTAGTCTGTGGAATGCGTTGATTGGGTGTGCCCGGATAGTTACAATTTATGTCTTCAAATCGCTAGTCAATCGGATTCTTTTAGGCAAGCAAGCGTGCTCCACCGTAGACTGTATCACCGCTTGTATCATAAAAAAAAATGTTTTTGTGAATTCCTTTATTTTTAGTAGAGTTAGAAATCGATTTTAGTTTAACAGTTTGCGAGATAAAATGTTAGTGGAATTATCCATTTTTATTCTTAACTAGCTACGCCCCACGGTTTCCCGCAAGTTAAAATCGCCGTTAAGTTTTCAAATTTACTATGCAATTTTCTTAATTTTTCTTTCCGTAAGAACCATCTAAAAAATATTAGAAAACTAAAAAAAAGGGAATGAAATCGGTAAAATCGTTCTCAAGTTATGGCATGACCAAGGTAAATAGGTTTTATATATGATAGATAAATTTAAATTTAACATCAGGTGAGGTAGAGGTCAAAAGCAAACTATTTTTTATAAAAAAAAAAGCGGAGTCCTTCTTCATTCGCTTTAAAGAGGGCTATACAAAGCTAAGGTATTTAGCGTCTGGCATGAAAAGAATGCTCACTACACGTTCATTGGCAGTACTTTGGCATTAAATACTATAGCGGCAGATGGGCTTTATGCCAGATTAGGTCAATAGCCTACCAGTGACGAGTCAAATCAGGTTTTTTATAGGCAAATAGGTGAGCGGACTTGGGCTCTCATTGATGAATAATGTATTTATTTAAATTATTTACTGTAATACAGCTTTATCATAATCTAAAAGAGGAAAATGTGCCACATACTTGGGATTTTGACTAAAAAGTATTTTTAATATTAGTAGGTGTGTAATAGTAGATAATGAACTTATTTTATATGCCTATTTTATATTATATGTAATATGAAACCAACTTTGTGCGTTCCAAAGGTACCCTAGCTAGTTAGGAATCTGTGCGTTTAGACTACAATAATTGTAGCAAGCTAATTTAGACATTGTAATGACGATAAGGTTTAAATTTGTGCCTGTATTTCAAAAATGTTTTTAAATGTATATAACTCAACCTTTTAAATTGTGTTACACTAGACCCAACATCCATAATATGTTTGTAAGTCTATGCATAGGACTCAATCTTTAATTCACAATATTGTAGAAAATCAGTGCAGTCGAATCCCACACTACTGAGACAAACTTCAAATAAAAATAGACGGAGTGGAAATAAAATTATTTCTGCGAAACCGTTGTGACAGCCCGGTTGTCTGTGCACGCCGGTCTCTCAACTGCCTGTGTTATTTATAAATCTGAACACTTCCCTAGAAACATGATTACAGGGCAAAAAAATAAAATAAGTAGGGATAGCAGATGGATAGGTCAGTTTACAGTGTGCTAAAGAGTACCTAAAGAAATGAGTTGAATGGTCAATCCAAAATTATCTTTCTGCTCAGTCCTATAAATAGCCCTGCGTTACCCTGGAGGTGATAGCGCCGCATGCAGTATAACGGAACTATTCACACTGCAATCCAATGCGATAGATACAAGAATGTAAACAAATCAAAGGAAAACACAGGTGTAATGCAACTGAGCTCAACAGGTGAAATTCAATGCTTTCAGAAACCGGCTTCTGACCGCAGTCAGGCGCAACTTGATCTCAGTGGCTCGCAACTCCTCGACACATCACTTTCACGTCACCAAACCTCGCAAAATACTTCGCAAACACCGATCACTCCTCAAAAACATTTCATAAGTATGTGAATTCAAAGCGATAAATACCTTTTCCTTCGCCCGACCGGCATGTTTTTGCACAGTTTTCGCGAGCAACGCACTTTTACTTTCAGACATTTTTATCACTTTCTCATAACAAAACGTCTTTATTTCAATACACCACAATCTGCATCCGAATTTGGCTGCAGCTGATTTGTCACACGTCAAAATCCAGCCAGATGCGTGTCGTCTCCGTGCTACACTCTCTCGAATGAAAGAAAATCGACACCCTAGCGCCGCGGTGCTGGAGTTTTAACTTGTGATTTGTAGTTCATTATGTTAATTTTAGATGGCGCAATCAAGTTTGTTTTCGTACAGATGTTTAGATATTTTACGCACTTTGAAATGAATAAAAACAATAATTGCATGGAAGATAAATTGAAATGCTATGTATTAAAATCATAAAAATGTTTTTATTTTTTGTTCTGCAAACTAAGAGTAAAAAAATGGAGCTACCACCACAAAATCCTTTTCATATTTACTCAAGAAAAAATAATTATGACCTTGCTAAAGAAATTGTATTTTGTAAATCCAATTTCTTATAACCTTACTACTCTCTACCGAGAGCTGGTGGCACTGGTATCGCCATCTACCGTAACCACAGAGTACTTTTTATATACGGACCGTAACGTGTGTAAGATGTAGGGGAGGGACATCTGCAAGATATAACCATAGATAACAAATTAATACCGCCATCTAGCGTAATCTGGAAAAAAACTTTCTACCAACAGTTTTTTAAAAAGCGATATAACACAGATTTTTTGATATTATGGCAACGAAACATTTTAATTCAATCTGTTTTTAACCCTCGACGGAAAAAACGTGTGCTTTGCTTTTATATTTTTCTGAGAAGGTGCTGTTCCTGTAATCTGAGACCTTTGGATCATGATAATCCCCTGAAATATTATTTGTACAGTATCCTTAGTACAAGATTTGATAGTATACGAAAACTTTTTTCGTTTACGTATTGTTCCATAAAAAGCTGGGCTGAAAGGTATTCGAAAACTTTTTTCGTATTAGAGTCAAGTAAGTAAGTGAAGAAATATATACCGCCAAATACTACCAATTTTAGTTCCTCTGCGTTTCCGCTGAAGTTGCTTTATTAAAATGTATGGAACAATACGTAAACAAAAAAGTTTTAGAAAACTATCAAATCTGGGACTAAGACTAAGCTACAATACGCTTGCTTCCAGAATTATAGATGGCTTCCAGGTTATAAATAAGTACTCAATTTTATAGGGCTTAATTCCTCATAAATTCTGCGATCCTATGAATAAAATGTTGCCTTATATGTTATTTTTGGTCTGTATTATGAGTAATGCGGTAAAAAAACGTGCTATAAAACACTGCTTTTGCGTAGTGCCTTTCACGGGATATATTAAACCCCAGTGATTAACAAATTTGATGTCCACTTTAGTTACAGAATCGCAATTTTTTTTATCTATACGAAAACAACTGTCCAAAACAGTTACGGTGATTATCACCGGACTTGGTGCTCATGACGTCATCCTAGTTGGTAACTGGAGTTATCGAATACGAAATTAGCTGTTTGACAGTTCATCGGACACTTTGCCTAGTGATCATCACTATTAACTGTCCACCGAGATAGCAAATAGGCCCGCAGCAGGTTTACTATGCATCTCAAACGTCAGGATATTAAAACCACTTAAAATAAAAAGTCTTCAATTGTTCCATGCGTAACTTCCAAGTAACTTCAGTTGTTCCAACTTAGTCGCATAATAGTCGATAAAAAATAGAGTTGTCTAGTGGCGTTTTGAAGGTCACCGTGAACTGATAGCCACTCAATGTGATACGGAATACCAATATTATGAATATTTCAGTTGCCATCAAAGTTCGGTGGACAACCGAGGCCGGTTGGCCTATAAAAAGTACTCTGTGGGTTGGCCACTAGAAATGAAAAAATTTGAGATTAGCCCTGCCTGCAGTGCATATACTTAATTTATGACCGCCCCAGACGGACGGTTTTGGTACGGTAGGGCCCACAGGTAGGGCCACACGCGGCTGATTTAAAAAAATATATTATTTGCCCATCGGGCTGGCTAAAGCCTTTAAAGCCATACCGCTTGTTCATCTGTTTTGTATAGTCTTATTACGTCAAATAAGTCACAGTCAGAGTCAAGTTAAGTAAGTCACGGTCAAGTCAAACTCATACCCCTGTAAAGTGGTGGGGACTTTACAAGAGGCTCCTATGGAGTTTTGGAAACAACACGAAAAGACACGTTTCACCTCGTTATATCACTTGTCCACACTCGAGCACGTTTACGAGCACTTAATGAATAATAATTCACCATTTAGTACACATTAACACTCGAAAATACACAAGTTTAGGAAAATAATAGCACAAGCCGACATGTTTTTTCAACGTTGGCGCCAAAACTCTCGACCACCGCCGCGTACGAGCGTCTGTCAAAACAAATTAAAAGTCAAAACAAAAGTTCTAAAGTTGTGACTTTTTGTTATTTGTCAGTTTTCTCTTGTTATTGCTGTGTTGATTGTTGAATTTGTTGCTCTTGCTTTGTGTAATTTACTATTAATTGGATTTAATACTGTTTTATTTTTAATAATTACTTACTACATGACAAATGGTAAATATTCAAATGTTCCCCAACAACCACATTGTAAAGTATTTTTTATTTATCAGAGAATGATCTTAGATGCAAAGATTTCATAATGTTTCTATGCTTAGATGTTACTATCAGAGTGAATAAAGTAGGTAGATCAAGGTAGATGAATCTTTTAATTCACAGGAGTCCAAAACTGAGCTTCAAAAAATTGCGATCACATCCGCGCGTCGGAAAGAGCTGGAGATATTCCAGCGGGCGTTGGATGTGCAATGGCTCAACAGCCGCATGGAAGATGGCCGAATGGGGCGCAGCCTTGCGCTCATACAGCGTGAGGCCGACATGGAAAAAGAGTTTCAGGAGGTAACTTTTAGTCTTTTTAGTTTGTTGTCCTCTGTGGCCCATAGCTAAACCTGTAGGAGGGCAACGGGATCTCCCAAATAAGTATGCAAAATAAAAATCCTCTGGCACCAAAATGAGAATGTGATCACAAATATGCTTTACTTTTCTATCACGTGAACGCGCATTTGTTATGGGTGATTTTACCACTAAGGTATAGACCAGCATAAATTTGTAGGAAAACACTGTCTTGGCAAGAGGAATGATAGGAGACAAAGTCTTGTCAACTTCTTAGAGAAAGAGTGCTTTTTTAATGATTTAATCAGGAGAAGCTGATCATAATTGGCTAGCATTTGACCACCATCTCGCCTGATGTTAAGCGATCATGCGCTCTACATTGGAGCACACTTGCCTAGAAGAAACCGATTCACTCGTGATTTGAAGACACCCAGACTGTAACCAGCCGACGAGTGGACGTGGCTTGACTCCACAGATATAGAACAAGATTATGCTTCATCATTGCAGTAAAGAATCATACGTTCAGAGATGTCTTACTAAGTTCTGCTCACTAAGTTCAATGCCGGAAGTGATCCTAGATTGGTATGGGGGCCCTCTGATCTATATCAATCTTGAATGAGACCATTTTGGTATTCAGAAATGGTCTTCTTGAAAAGAAAAGTCTTCTTGCCTCCTGTCTATGTCTTTAACAAGTGCATTTTATATTGCCGAAATATGGATACTCATAGTTGGAGTGGTTAGCAATTTCAAAGTTGCTCAGCAAGTTATGGGAAGAGCTATCATCATCATCATCATCATTTCAGCCGTAGGACGTCCACTGCTGGACATAGGCCTCCCCCATCGATCTCCAAAAGGGCCGGTTGGAAGCGGCCTGCATCCAGCGTTTCCCTGCGGTCTCTTTTAGGTCGTCTGTCCATCTTGTGGGTGGACGTCCTACGCTGCGCTTGCCAGTCCGTGGTCTCCATTCCAGAACCTTTCGGCCCCATCGGCCATCTGTTCTGCGTGATATGTGCCCTGCCCACTGCCATTTCAACTTACTAATCCGGTGGGCTATGTCGGTGACTTTCGTTCGTCTACGGATTTCCTCATTTCGGATTCGATCTCGTAGAGAAACCCCGAGCATAGCCCTCTCCATAGCTCGTTGTGCGACTTTGAGCTTGCTTATGAGGCCCATAGTGAGAGACCACGTTTCAGTGCCGTATGTCATCACTGGTAACACACACTATGCTATGGAAGAGCTATGCTCGGTATTTATCTCTGGGATTATAAATCTGGAACGATCTTTTGGGGATTGAGTTACCCTCGTCTGTTGGAAGGCACCCGTAAATTCTGAAACCCCACATGTGGTTCCCGGGTGGTGCTAATCTGGAGACAATTGTATGTCTATCCTATGTAAAAAAAAATATACTGGTGGCAGGGCTGGGCAAAATACATGCTTTGCTTTAATTGAAATACAAATTAAAAAATACTGTATCGCAAGTAATTAAAATACGAAATACAAAATACTTTTAAGTAAGGTATTTAAAATATAAAATACAGTATTTTAGCTATTTGTAATTGAAATACAAAATAAGTAATCTAGACCAGCATGGGCTGAAAAGCACGGGCTCACTCCATCGCCACCGTTGTCCGGCATCGTAGACGGCGTACATGCAGAGGGATGTTGAACATCCGTCGCGACAAACTTTAAAAAAAAAACTGTTTGTATTCTACACAGAACAGAAGCTTATTTTATTTATATTACACGGGAATTACTCACGTAAGATTAAGCCGTGTAATATAAATAAAATGTGTGAAAACCACGTCAGTTTCTATAATAGAAGCTTATTTATTCCGTGAAAAAATTTGATATTGACAGATTGACTTAAATTTTTTTTGCATTTTGTTGGCCAATTTTGACGTAGTCATAGCGTACAGCGTATACATACAGGTGCAGTGTAGCCAACTCTAATAGCTGCTTTACCATCATTATAATCTCGCCTCGTACTCACACGATCGCTAAATGAAGGTTAAATGTATTTTAATGTTAAAATGTATTTTGAAGCCTCAAGTATTTGAAATACTAATTACAAAATACCTCGGCGTCAGGTATTTGAAATACGAATTACAAATTACATTTTAAGGAAGTAATTAAAATACAAATACTAAATACGTATTTGTATTTCAATTACGTATTTTAATTACAAGTATTTCAAATACTGCCCAACCCTGACTGGTGGTAGGCTTTGTGACCACCCACCGGACAAAACCAAGGCCGCCAAGTGGCCGCGCCGAACTAGGTAGGTCCAACTTCAAGAAAGAGGTCAATCGGCGAATCCAATTTGGCTGGGCAGCGTTCAGTTTTATTTTTTATTTTTATAATCCCCTTTTTAAAGCAATCTGTCTTTTGAAGACAATAAGCTTTATTTTGAACTGTTGTCTTAAGTGACGCGTCTTGTGTGGACGCCCATTGACGCATCCATCATAATTTTTCTTATTTTGTTAAGTCTTGGGGTATCTTCCTTTTAAGCCTCCTTGGAGGCCTTCTTGACATCAATATCTTTGCTAATTCATTTGGATGATTTTGCAGTCGTTTTTGATAAGTTAGGGCGTTATTTCTTATTTCTTCTTCCACTGTGGGAATTTGCAGGTCCTTGTGTAGGGTTTCATTTGTCACATACCAGGGAGCGTTGGTTATCATTCGTAGCAATTTTGACTGAAAACGTTGCAGAATGCTTAGGTTGGTTTTTGAAACCGTTCCCCAGAGCTTGGCAGCGTTCAGTAAAGTTTGCAATGTCTTCTCGTCCAAAACACCTTAGTGCCTTAAGACGAAAGTCTTCAATCAGTGTGTGTTACCAGTGATGACATACGGCACTGAAACATAGTCTCTCACTATGGGCCTCATAAACAAGCTCAAAGTCGCACAACGAGCTATGGAGAGGGCTAAGCTCGGGGTTTCTCTACGAGTTCGAATCAGAAATGTGGAGATCCATAGACAAACGAAAGTCACCAACAGCCCACCGGATAAGCAAGTTGCAGCGTAGGATGTCCACCGAAAAGATGGACAGACGATCTAAAAGAGACCGTAGGAAAACGCTAAATGCAGGCCGCTTCCAACCAGCCCTTTTGGAGATGATGGGGGCCTACGTCTAGCAGTCAAGTGGACGTCCTATGGCTGAAATGATGAAGTGGCCGAGCCGTGTTCCGGCGTGTTGTCCGGTGATACCGTTATGGACAATGAGTCAGAACATTTACTTCATTGCTGCAAAACCGTCCTGGCATGCGCTGTTATGCTGCATCAGATAACTAGTCGCGGAGGTTAGCGGGGCCCGAGGCGCGGGGCACTGATGGCTGACAACATTTAGTTGGGGGCTGAAGTAGTGAACTAGAAGTAATTATTATTAATTGATTGAATCAGGCGTTACTTTGCGGAAGTCCATTTTTAATAAAGAGAGTAGAGAGAGAGAGAGAGAGTTTTTTATAGAGTAAAATAGTTTGTCCCAAATCTTTATTGTACTCAAAACGACGTAGAAGCGGAATTACACTAGAAATTCATATACACATTATTAATTATTATTCATTTATTTATTTTTCTTCTTAAATTTACGTTTTTTTACAATATTTCCTATAAAAACAAAATATTATAAAAAAAACCTAAACCTAGAGTGCCGCCGGCAGCGGGGTATTAATTATTATTATTATTATTTAATACTTTATTGCACACTTACAAATTAAGTAGATATGTACAATAATAGTACAGTAATAGTAGAGAAGTAGAAATAAAAGGTTATCCCCGCAAATTGCAAAAAATCCCAGGATACGATTTTGTGCCGGTCGGCTACCGGATGAAAGGGCCCGAAGGACATCCCGGGGGGCTCCAGCGTCCCTACATTCTCCAGACTAGTTCCCCATTTGTATAGCCTCCGTTTGATTGTCTACTGGTCAGCAGCGTGGAGTCTCATTCAACTTCCTCATTCATTGGTTTCGTTTCAGCTGACTTTCGGATTTACAGTATTAGTGTAATATAATTACAGCGCACAGACCATGCAGCCATCGTAAATGCGCGAGCAGCCAAAGAGACATCGCTGGGCATTGAAGTGGCCAAAGTCCGTCGTGAGGAAGCCTGCCAGCTGCTCCGTAGGTAATATCCTGAGCCCTGTTCCATCGTAATCTTACTGGTACACCAGCAGGGCTAACATGCGCGCCGCAATAATATTTGTTGACTCTTTATCGTGACAAAGCGAGACAGGCGTATACGAAAACGTAGCCTTTCACTTTCTCACTAGACAAAAAGTAAAGACTAGATTTTGTCGCGACACGCATGTTAGTGTTAGTTAGTTACATGTTAGGTCGGCTGAAATTTCACTAACCTTTCATTGACGGCCGGTTACCCGAGTCGCGTAGGCAACAAAACGCTCCCTCAGCCACCGCCAAGTTATAGCGACGATATATTTTGCCACGCAAGAATCAGGACGCCCGCGGGGGGGTAGTGCAACGACAAAAACGAACATAGGTCCGACCTCGATGACGCCTAGTGCGGTACTGAACGCGGCGCGCGCAAATTCTCGCAACCTTTTTACGCTTTTAATTCCACAAAAAAACGAATCTATTCACTATCAAAAATCTATCCAAATAAAAAAAAAAATGAATAAAATTGCTTTTCAGTACATGCAATTTCCAGGTTGTTACGAGCTTTCAATAGAGCATAAAACGAAAAAAATAAACTAACTCGACTTTGTTTCAGATTTTTTTTCGATCGAGGAAAGTTCATTCTATCGTGTTTTGAACCAAATCATAAACTCAAACACAGATGTATCTGTGACATGTACTTTTTTCCAGCTCAAATATTGTCAACTGAATAAAATTGATTTAAAACCGTCAAATTTGGTATATGAGGCCGTTAACTCAAACAGAGGGTTGTTATAAGCTTAACGCGTGTATCTGTCTGTGGTATCGTAGCTCCCAAACGGCTGAACCGATTTTGATTTAGTTTATTTTGTTTGAAAGGTGACTTGATCGAGTTTATTCTTAGCTAATGATTCAAGAAAATCTGTTGAGCCTTTTGAAGATTTTTTAACGGGGTTTTTTTAATTTTTAGTTATACATGTTTTTTTTTTCATCAAAAGCTACAGTTATACTACTGTTTGTTTGTTTGCATTGAATAGGCACCGAAACTACAGAACCGAATTGAAAAATTCTTTCATTGTTGGTACGCTACTCTATCCCCGGGTGACATAGGCTATAATCTATACCCGTGCGAAGCTGCCCCAGCTTGTATAATATAATGATATATAAAAGAAAATAATGAATAAAATACTATAACACGTAACAATATGCCCTGTATAGGTTGAAGACAGCCCCTACTTACCAACGGGTATGTCGTATACTTCATCGTTTGAATTCTTCTCTACGTCGTTGTACGACGGACCGCTAGTCCTAATATAAATGTAATGTTGTGATGTCCATAGACATTACTTGCGGGAACGGGACCCGAGTCTCCGGGAGCTGACGAGGAAGCTGCAGTCTGGCTACGTGTGCCGAGACCTGCAGCT
Source organism: Agriopis aurantiaria (assembly GCA_914767915.1). Classification (NCBI taxonomy): domain Eukaryota; kingdom Metazoa; phylum Arthropoda; class Insecta; order Lepidoptera; family Geometridae; genus Agriopis; species Agriopis aurantiaria. The sequence continues at coordinate 2,911,880 of OU611991.1, read as the reverse complement.
CCAGATGAAGAATAATGAGTACAAGAAGCTGCAACAAAAGGTTATTTTCAGTTTCACACATGCAATATTTGACCGAGAACAGTGAAGGTCTGTGAAGCAAACAAATCGATGTTTGTATTACAATGGTAATGCTCTCCAAGGAGGCTTAAAAGGAAGATACTTAACTTAAGGTGAACTGGTAGAGAACCGTAACACTTGTATGACGGTAATGCGGCGTGCGCGCTTTCAAATATTTTCAATATTTTTTTATTTTTTTTCTACAAATAATCTTACGCTTTTACAAAAATGCGACCACTCAAGTCTTTGAATGATTTTTTTTTGTTTTTTTTTTTTAAATTAAATATATCTTCTATAGAATCCGAATGAAGTTGATTCAATCCATTGAAGGGAACGTAAAAACGGGTCTGTTTTAGGAAAGTCTACAACTTTTTTTCTATCGAGCCAAAATTCTTTAATCGTGTATCGGTGAACGTATCCGAATAAAATATTTCAAGAATATTTATTAAACATAAAGAAATAATGTCAATTAATCGATTTTAAAGGTTTACTTTTGAATATTCGTTATGACGAATCGTCAAATTTGAAGCATATTTCGTCTTAAAAAAATTATATATAAGGATGGATACGTCAATGTATGTACACATATATTCCACACAAGACGCATCACTTAAGACAACAGTTCAAAATAAAGCTTAGTAGCATCGATTCTGATGTACTCCATACTAAACTAAACAAAATTTGACAGCTCTAAAATTGTTGCCATCCTTCTCTCACATATTAAAATGAAAAGAGAGGTTGATAATTTTAGTCCTGTCAGATAGGCTTAGTTTAGTGAAGTGGTACGACAGAATCAACGCCAATGTCTTCAAAAGACAGATTGCTCTAAAAAGGGATTCAAAAAATATTTAGTAAAAACTGCCGCTCCGATACCTGCCTCTACGAGCCGCAAATACGTGCAACTGGGAGCTCCAGGAGCCGCCACTCCAGGGCGCCGATTTTACTAAACCAATTGTTTTTAATTTATAATAGGTTAATTTTATTTTTTTCATGAATTTCCTCAAAATTGACAGTTAAAAAAATAATTATACTTTAAGTGTCATAAGTGTCAATTTTAGGGCAATTAATTATCAATTAAAAACAATTGGTTTAGTCACACAAGTGTCACTTATGACACTTGTTTTATACTTTAACCCCCTTATTAATAAACGTGGAGTAGTCTTGGAATAGTTACGCCGTGTTTTGTCTTCTTCTCTCTTTCACATTTTGAACTCGATCGAAAAAGACAAAAGACGGAGTATCTATTCCAAGGCTACTCCACGTTTATTAATAACCCCGGTAAGTGTATTTTTTGATGAAACTTATTAACAATTTAAAAACAATTGGTTTAGTAGAATCGGGCCCTTTAATGTAGTGTAGTGTAGTAATGTAGTAGAATCGGCCCTATTATGTATGATTAAATTTCATATCTATACTAATATTATAAAGAGGAAAGATTTGATTGTTTGTTTGTTTGCATTGAATAAGCTCCGAAACTACTGAACCGATTTGAAAAAATCTTTCACTGTTGGGAAGCTACAATCCGGGTGACATAGGCTATAATCTATACCCGTGCGAAGCTGGGGCGGACCGCTAGTCTGTTAATATATTTTATACATTTGCTTTACACATTTGCTCAAAAAGTGCACTTACGAAGCCTGAATACATCTTTCGAAAGTTAAACATTACGAATCATACAACGGAGCGTGCTGTAATGAATTTGTCCGCACGCTCCGTTGTATAGCACCGTGCGTGTACTTTACGGTATTTTTTTAATTTCCATTTTTTGTTTTTTTCTCGCAAATGTGTTGTAAAACGTTGTATGGCACACGTGCGGATTGGTTATTACAAACTCGTGACTATGGTAAGCCCTCGACTTCGTCTCGGGCTTACATTCGTCTACTCGTTTGTAATAACCAACTTTCCGCACTTGTATCATAAATAACTATTTACACATCCATTATTTGAAACCTTTACAGGCTGAAGAGAAGCATGCCAACACGGTCCTACTGGGCGCTCTTTACAACAACCAAGAAGCCCAGGAGTATGAGGAGCGGTTAAAGATGGAACGCACCGCAGAGTACCGGAAGGAACTTCAGCAACAACTGGTGAACCGGGAACAGGAGAGACGATGCACTTATGAAGACACACTAATTGAAAAGAAGATGCTTGAGGATATCATGAGAACCCTTGCTGATGAGGACCAGAGGTATCTAATCTATAATCTATTTAATAAGCTTTTTAGGGTTCCATACCCAAAGGGTAAAAACGAGACCTTATTACTATGCCTACGATGTCTGTCTGTCCGTCCGTCTGTCCGTCTGTCTGTCCTACCTATTAACAGCTATATCTTTCGAACCGTTATAGATAGACAGTTGAAATTTTCACAGAATATGTTATGTTACGGCGGATTAAATAAGAAATTATAAAAAAGTCAAAAAGTAAAAATGAAAGGGGGGTCATACAACAAACGTATTTTTTTAACGTATTTTTGTATTAGATCTAATGTAAAAACGATAATACGTACAAACGTCAAACTTGGCACGATTGTAGTACACACTCTAAAGTATAACAACAAATAATAAATAATGGCCAAGTGCGAGTCGGTGTCAAATTTTAGTTCATTACCAAGTTATTATACTCAAGCAAATGTAGCAAACTGCGTAGCAAAATACTCCGACGATTGGAAGGCGTTATAATAACTGGTAATTTGGTACGGTATCCTCAGTGCGCGAGCCCGACTCGCACTTGGCCGGTTTATTCTATAGTATTTTTGTGTAATACGTTGCAGGGAGTTAGCCCAGAAGCGTGAGATGACCAGTCGTCTCCGGAAAGAGATGGAGTCCTCCCAGCAGGCTCGTGTCGCGTGGAAACAGAAACAGAAGCAGATGCTTGTCATCGAGGAGCGAGAAATCGAGCGACAGATCGCCGCGGCGTCAGACCGCAGCGCTGCCATGTGAGTCGGACATAAAAATTAGACATTTATGAGCGTTTAAAGTTATTGGTGAGGATAGAGAGGATGATGCTCTATTCCTCTTTTGGAAAGTGTGTATAGCATTTGTATGGCGCACGCACGGCTTGACGTCATAACATGCTAATAGAGCGCCCTCTGTCTAGCATGAAATTAAAACATCTCTTCTCTACATAACACTATTATTACTTTACTATTACTACATAGTATAAATTAAAGTCGAGTAAAAAAAAAACCAGGCCTTTTGACTTACGCAGATCATAATCATAATTTATTCAAAAATATAAAAAGGTCTGACAAAAATACAAACCCATAAGTAAACATAATTAGGTCTATAAACACGTGAGCCTGAACTTGGTAATCCTGTGTTTCCTGTGTACCTGTGTGTGTTGGGTTCCTGTGTGTCTGTGTGTCCTGTGTTGTGTGTGTTTCTGTGTGAGATGTCTGTCTTTAAGGCCCTCTTTTCCGACTTTTAGCAATTTTGGTCATTCTAGTCTACTTCGATGGTTAGCTAAAAAAATGAATGTTTTTCTAAGTTACCCCAATGACCGACTCACTATTAAAGAAATTTCGCTCGATAGAAAAAAAAAATAAAGTAACACTAATTAGCGCTTTTCTTTCCTGTTTTTTTTTATTCATTCGAATACCTATTTATTAAATTATGTCTGCGATATCTTGATATGTATATTTCATAATTATGAAGGAAACCGCTTAATTAAATTTTATATTACAGCTATACTTTTCGAAAAATATGAGAATAACCTCAAAAATAGAAGTAGTGAAACGTACGACTGTGTGTAAGCGCCGTGATTTTGTTCCGCTAAATGTGACTTTAATACAATAAACCAAGCCTTATAATAATAATTTATTTATTTCAAATTAGCACCGCACAAAAACGATTTACACTAATGACATCAATAACATTTTTAAAAACACAAAATCATAACAAATGTCACAAGATTACCTACAATAAGCAAAATAATAATAATTAAAGAGATTAAATACACTCAGTCAGATAATAGTCAAATTAAGATTAAATAAATCATCAAATTATGGTCATCTGTTGTAATAAGCGTTGCTTAACAGTGGGAAAACCTAGCCTTAAAACTAAAAACGCCATAAAATGACTGCTGTAGTTCCACTTTTGGCCACATTTATTATAATTTTATTGTAGTCGCATTGCTGCATACTAACCTATAATGCATTCAAAATTCGATCCTCAAATATAATTATCAACACAATTTGATTAAATTAAGTATTTCTGGAGATCACAATCTACAAGAATCTACAAGATGGACAGACGACCTAAAAGAGACCGCAGGGAAACGTTGGCTGCAGGCCGCTTCCAACCGGCCCTTTTGGAGATCGATGGGGGAGGCAATGGACGTCCTACGGCTGAAATGATGATGATGATGATGATGAAGTATTTCTGATGTGTAATGTAATATTTTCCATTTTGTATGTAATTACAGAGTAGCGGAGCGCAGACGAAAACTGCTCGAGAAGGAAGCGCTCAATGAGAAAATTTGTGCGAAAATATTAGCCGATGAGGTATGCTTGTATATTGAAATCATAAGTACTTATAAGGTATCCATTAGGAGCAATGATTAGCGGCCTTACTTATAAACGTTACTTTAAAGTTAACGGCCTCATATACCAAATTTGACGGTTTTAAATGAATTTTATTATATATTTGGAAAAAAATACATGTCACAGATACATCTGTGTTTGAGTTTATGATTTGGTTCAAAACACGAAGGAATAAAATTTCCTTGATCAAAAAAAAATCTGAATCAAAGTCGAGTTAGTTAATTTTTTTCGTTTTATGCTCTAATGAAAGCTCGTAACAACCTGGAAATTGCATGTACTGAAAGGCAATTTTATTCAATTTTTTTTTATTTGGATAGATTTTTGATAGTGAATAGTTTCGTTTTGTAGTGGAATTAAAAGCGTAAAAAGGTCGCGAGAATTTGCGCGTGCCGCGTTCAGTACCGCGCCAGGTGTCATCGAGGTCGGACCTATGTTCGTTTTTGTCGTTGCACTCCCTCCCCGGGCCTCCCGATTCTTGCGTGGCAAAATACATCGTCGATATAACTTGGCGGGGGCTGAGGGAGCGTTTTGTTGCCTACGCGACTCGGATAACCGTCCGTTAACGGCCGGTTATCCGAGTCGTTTCTCATTGACGGAAATTGTGAGTTGAAAATGTATTTTTCAGGCGGAACTGCGCGATCGAGAGAACATAATAAAGTCGCTCCAAGAACAAGAGTACTTAGAGAAGAACGCGAACAATGACATGGAAGAGAAAGAGAAAATGGAGGGAAATAAGATGAATACGAAGGAAGCTCTCACTGCACAGATGGAGAACCGGAAGAAACTCGCCGCAGAGGCCAGAGTGACGGAGGCCAAGTTTAGGAAGGAGGTAAGAAACAACAACAAAAAAATTTTTTTTTTTTTTTTTGCGTTTGACCGCCACCTCGCTTGATGTAATGCGGTCTACAATGGACCACACTTGCCACAAGAAAAAACCGATTCACTCGTATATTTTGACGTTCATAACTGTACACTAATGTACCCATATTTGATAAATAAATGAAATAAACGGTCGGCAACGTATTTGTGATGCCTCTGGTATTACAAGTATCCATAGGCGACGGTGGCTGCTTACCATCAGGCAGCCCATCTACTTGTTTGCCACCTATGGCATAAAAAAAAAACTGGACTGAACTCGTGATTTTAACACACCCAGATTGGAAATATCGGGGATCACCCATTCAGGCAGTGCATTCCACAGACTAGCAGTTCGCACTATAAAAGTGGAATCAAAGCGCTTCGTACGGGTTTTCGGAATGGCAACCATAAAGCGGTGTCGATTTTTCGTGCTCGCTCTGGCAGTCCAATATAAAAATGGGCATGGACTTTGAGACCTAACCCAAAAAGGTAAGGACCAAGTTCTTTGGATGCGGAGTTCGACGCGTTGACATAAATAAGAATGTTCAATCAAGGTTTACTCATAATGCCTGGCGACAGATTTTCCTTCTCATTTCCGTTCTATTTACTTCTCTTTTCTGTGGTTTATACCTTGTTCGTGTGTTACATAATTAGTAATTTTATAATGTTAGTACATATTTACAAAATAAATTTTCAGACTGAAGCGCAAATAGCGGCGGACAACCAAAAGGAGCGTGAGAAAGAGATGGAGAAACTTCGGAAAGGAAAGAACTACTCCAACGAACTGTTACAGCAAATACGAGCCAACGAGGAAAGGAGAAAGAAAGATAAGGAGTTAGAGGAGTGGCGCGCGAAATACGTGTGGGACTGCGACAAGGCCTGGTAACGTATATGCTTAATAGCCCGTTGGTCCAGTTGGTAGTGAACCTTCTGAGCTCGGGGGCGTGGGTTCGATTCCCACCTAGGACAAACATTTGTGTGATGAGCATTTGTGTTTGTTCTATATCTGGGTGTTAATATCTATTTAAGTATGTATTTAAAACTATATATGTATGTATATCAGTCTCTGGCAGCCATATCACAAGCTTTGCTTAGTTTGGGGTCAGATGACCGACTGTGCAAAAATGTCCCAAATATTTATTTATTTAATATACATACTAAGGCTTTTTTTGAAAGTAAAAAATAATGGGTTCTTATTACTATGCCTACGATGTCTGTCTGTCCGTCCGTCTGTCCGTCTGTCTGTCCTACCTATTAACGGCTATATCTTTCGAACCGTAATAGATAGCCAGTTGAAATTTTCACAGAATATGTAACGTTACGGCGGATTAACTAACAAATTATAAAAAAGTCAAAAAGTAAAAATTAAAGGGGGGGTCATACAACAAACGTATTTTTTTAACGTATGTTTGTATTAGCTCTAATGTAAAAACGATAATACGTACAAACGTCAAACTTGGCACGATTGTAGTACACACTCTAAAGTATAACAACAAATAATAAATAATGGCCAAGTGTGAGTCAGTGTCAAATTTTAGTTCATTACCAAGTTATGACTGTTAATTCCTTACTTGGATGACCACTTTATCATTTCACCGGTTTTTTAAATTGATAATTATTATATTTTGTGGTGGTACGGAACCCTCAGTGCGCGAGCCCGACTCGCACTTTTTTTCTCTCTCACTCACTCACTCACCCGGTTTTTCTTTAATTGTGAGGATATACTTTCAAATTGGTCCCATTGAAATTTCATCGAAATTGGTTAAGTAGTTTGGCTTTAAAATCAAAATAACTGGATAATTGGGTTACTTGGGTGACCATAATTGCCATTCAAGTAATATAATCTGCCCTATTGATCAATCATTAGGGCAAATTATAATAACGTCCCGTTAATGGGGCAGTTGGGAATATATCCATAATCATATAACTGTAGCGAACAACCGTGACAGTACAATATTTCCTCCTGCCCCTTTTTGTATCGGACTGCCAGAGCGGGCACGAAAAATCGTCACCGCTTCATGGTTGATATTCAGAAAACCCGTACGAAGCGCTTTGATTCCACATTTATTGTGCGAACTGCTATTCTGTGGAATGCGCTGCCTGGATGGGTGTTTCACGATGCTTACTCTCATCATCATCATCATCATCATCATCAGCCCTGAGTGACCCACTGCTGGGTATAGGCCTCCCTTTGTTTATGCCACTCTCCCCGGTCTCTCGCTATTCGCATCCACTCGTTCCCGACAGTATTTCTGATGTCGTCAGTCCACCTCATCCTCTGCTTACTCTGGGTGTCTTCAAATCACGGGTGAATCGGTTTCTTCTAGGCAAGCGTGCTCCAACGTAGACCGCATCATTGCTTAACATCAGGCGAGATGGTGGTCAAACGCAAGCCTATTATTTATAATATATATATGACGGGGCGATCCTGGAGGCGTGAGGTGGGGGCACCGGTCGGTGGATGGCCGATCTTCATCAGATTAAATCTTGTTTCTATGGCGTGAGTATAGCGGCCGAGGAGAATGAGACATCGCACGTACATTGATACAGTTTTTATTTCGTCACACTATGATTACTAATTACAATATCCAAATTACTTGGGGACAAGGTGTTCCGCCTTGTAACGAACGCTACCACCCAACCCTCCAACCAACAATTCCAATTTCCAACCTCAAAGTGACAATCCCAATTCAGACACCAAAGTAAAAGTGAGCTCCACCGAGCCTCGCGCACGTGTCCGCCGCGCCGCGCTCACTAGCGCCTCTGCCGGACGGTATACCAACTTACTAAACTCTGATTGGTTGTCAACGACACAACTTCACAACGAACTTCAGCAGAGTAAGTTACTGCAGCGTTACACCAGTGATGGCGCCACCTCCATCACTAGTCCACCAAAACAAAGCTAGGTGACGCCTACCTACATAATCTAAGCCTTAAAAACTATCCGACGGTAGTTGCGCCCGAATGCTAAAACTTCAACGCGCCGACATATATATATATATATATTAAAACTGTGTGTACAGGCGTGAAGAAGTATCGAAAGAGCGCGAGATAATAGTCCGCGAGCACGCGCCGCCGCTGCTCGGGTTCCTGCAGGCCGGCGTGCTGGCCCACAGCGACCTGCCGGCCGTGATGGAGGGCGCCAGCGCCGACCCTCGCCTCCAGGCACTCGACGTAGCCGCCATGGCCACCACCAGACGACCGCGCCGCTTCTCCAAGTGCAACGCACAGTGCCTAGTCTTGAGGGAGTACTAGAACTTAAGGTGCCACGTTTCACCTATGGCGGGAAAATAAAATTTCAACAGTTTTTTTTGTTCTTGTGGCTGGACCGGGTAATAGGCATGTGTCCTAATGTTTAATTTATTACAAATAACCGGCTTAGCGATGAATATAACTAAATACATTACACATACTGAAAAAATAATTTGAATTGGCTGATAAATCTCTGAGATATGAGTATTTAAAGTTTTAGGTGGGGATAGAGAGGGGATGTTCTATCCCTCTCTTGCAAAGCGTGTGTTAGTATAGCATTTGTATGGCGCACCTGAGCCGTGACGTCACGGCTCAGTATAGTGCGCTCTCTGTCTAACATGAAATTAAAATGCTTATATCTTATTTATTTTTGAACTAATTTTAATTTTGTTTTCATTGATGTGCTCTATTTATGATCAGCTTTTTTATGAGGTAATAAAAAATATTAGTCATCATGCCTATTATTGTAAACGATAATTGTGTTTGCCCAAATTGATTATTATCCTTTACTAAATCATGTAAAGATATCAATCTTTAATGAACATTATTACTTACATTTGTCGATAAACTATGTATTGCTGTTTCAAACGGTTTATTGACAAATGTAAGTAATATGGTGCGTTACTGATAAATAACTGTACATGATAATGTAAAGAACAACCAACGATTTGCGCAAACGCCGTGCTATGTACAATAATTACCCACCCTTGATACAAGCAGGACTGGGCAAAATACATGCTTTGCTTTAATTGAAATACAAATAAAAAAATACTGTATCGCAAGTAATTAAAATACGAAAAACAAAATACCTTTAATTAAGGTATTTGAAATATAAAATACAAAATACAGTATTTTAGCTATTTGTAATTGAAATACGAAATACAAATTACAAAATAAGTAATCTAGACCAGCACGGGCTGAAAAGCACGGGCTCACTACATCGCCAATCCATCGCCACCGTTGTCCGGCATCGTAGACGACGTACGAGTACCTACATGCAGAGGGATTTGTATCATCCATCGCGACAAACTTTAATAATACAATTTGTATTCTACACAGAACAGAAGCTTTATTTATTCCGTGAAAAAACTAAAAACAACCCGTTATGACTTGACATCTTAGCTTGACATTGATAGCGTACAGTGTGCGTATAGTATATATATATTTTTTTTTGTTAAAATCTTCATGAGCGTGGATTCAATGTCCTTTACTCGTAATATTAAACAGTTCATTTTGTCTTATTAGCGTCAAACAAGTCATAGTCACAGTCAGAGTCAAGCTAAGTAAGTCACGGTCAAGTCGAACTCATGCCCCTGTAAAGTGGTGGAGACTTTACAAGAGGCTCCTATGGAGTTTTGGAAACAACACGAAAAGACACGTTTCACCTCACTTGGCCACACTCGAGCACGCTTACGAGCACTTAATGAATAATAATTCACCATTTAGTACACATTAACACTCGAAAATACACAAGTTTAGGAAAATAATTCAACGAGCCGACATGTTTTTTCCGCGTTGGCGCCAAAACTCCGCGTATAGTATACATACAGGTGCAGTGTTGCCAACTCTAATAGCTGCTTTACAATTTTATAATCTCGCCTCGCACTCACACTTACGATCGCTAAATGAAGGTTAAATGTATTTTAATGTCAAAAAGTATTTTGAAGCCTCAAGTATTTGAAATACTAATTACAAAATCCCTCCGCGTCAGGTATTTGAAATACGAATTACAAATTACATTTTAAGGAAGTAATTAAAATACAAATACCAAATACGTATTTGTATTTCAATTACGTATTTTAATTACAAGTAATTCAAATACTGCCCAACCCTGGTACAAGTACAAGAAAATTGTTTGAAATTTGTATTTCTCGCCATAAGTGAAACTTGGTGAAACGTACTATCTTAACTATTTTATTTTGACTCGTGTAAGTCTGTGCAGACGATAGATTATAGACTCTTTAAAGGTTGACAAGGGTGTTAACCCAGTTAGTTTTGAACTAATCATTTACCTGTCCGATAGCGTATTGAATGGAGGATAGACAAATCTATGTTGTTATTTAGGGTTCTGAATAAAGAACCCGTAGAAGTTATAATAAAAAAACTGGACAAGTACGTGTAGGACTCGTGCTCTGAGGGTTCCGTTGGACAGAACCCTCAGAGGGCGAGTCCAAAAAAATAAACTAAAGTTGAAATATTGAAAGACAAACTTAACTTTGTAGTTGACTATAAGGTTCTTCTATACATTCCAACTACAAAATGATATAACTTTAAATTTGTAACTTTCAGATTTATTCCTATATATGTGCTATGAGACCTTGCCTTTTGCCAAATTTCATGATTCTAGGTCAACGGGAAGTACCCTATAGGTTTTGATTCCCTTGTGAAATCGCAAAATATACGTCATAAACGTTTATATCTTTTGATTGCGTTCACTTACGACTATTATTTTTTTACAGCCGAAAGAAACCGTAGACCCAAGTATTTAGTATAAATTTCAACTTGATACCTTTACGCGTTCTTGAGAAATAGGGTCTTGACAGACGGACAGACAGACGGACAACGAAGTGATCCTATTATAAGGGTTCCGTTTTTTCCGTCTTAAGGGTCCAGACCGATTATCTTAAAAAGAGACCTAATTATACAAAAAAAGTTTCATTCATGCCTCAGACTTCCACTACCGCACATCCAGACACCGTCAAAATGCTCACCCTACATCTTGCAAAGCTGGAAATCCCACACCATCCGATTTTTCCGCTCCTTTATTCAGCGGACCTGCAAGGTGTGGAATGTCCTTCCCCCAAAGGTCTTCCCGCCGAGCTTCAACATGTAGGTTTTTCAAAAAGGGTGTCTACAACTACCTCTCCGGGCTGGCAAAGCACGCCGCTAGTGTCGCAGGTGTCCATAGGCGGTGGTTTCTGCTTACCATCAGGCGGACCGCAAGCTAGTGTGCCACACTTTTTATAAAAAATTGGCTTGAGTATTTAGATTTATGTAGCGATACTTATGTGACAGCATTAGTGAAAAGTAAAGCATTTTTCTCTCAATACCGCCTTGGTAGTCAAATAATCAAGGGGTGTTGACTTTCCTCGTTCTAATACGCTCTGTACTTTAATCTATCAAATAAAGTCTGTCGTCTGCGCTGGCTATAAAATTGACAGTTACTTTTGTAATTTAATTTGTGTTTAATTAATTTTGATACCATATTTATCGGAAAATATTTTGAACAAAATTGTGCCCATTTTACGGCTAAATGGGTTTGAAACGGAATTGTGATTTTAAAACATTGAAAGACTGATTAAGATTGTGATATTTCAATAAATAAAATATTCAGCTGAAACTGTTTTTTCTTTACTTCCTGACTACCTTAATACTCCACCTGTCACCACTTCGCTCAGCTCTGAAAAAGCGCAGTGCGGAAAATCACGCGAACGTGAACCTTAATCCTCGGAGATACGGTTTGCGGTCGCGCAACTTTTCCGCAATCACTTCAACAGAATCATTTAAAACAGGTAGCCATGTCTTTTGGTGCCATGTAAGGCCTTTGTTCTTTTATCTTTACTCTTGGGAGGATTTTGGCGTCACACGTCTTATGCATTTGCCAGCGTCAAGTATTGATATTTTTTCAAATATCATCAAACAAGTCATAGGCTCGAGAGCGACGGTGGCCGAGCAGTCGCATGTGCGCTTTACAATCTGACGGCAGCCGGTTCGATCCCCGGCCCTGCCTTATAAACCAATGACTTATTTAGTACTTAAATTAGGTACATTGATGTATGTAAATTTAAATGATGTGCAATTTCGATGCCCAGACATTCACCAAAATGCAATGGGGCCAGCATGGCCCCAGACTAGGTAAAGCTTGTTAGGCCAGCATGTTGCATTAGGGCACCCAGCAGGTACAGCGACTGTTATAGAAAATCTTTGATTAGGGCCCATCCTCTCTTCTCTCTCTCTATGAGATTAGGCCTGAGTCCTAGTAGTGGGAATAAGATAGGCTGAAACAATGAAGTCACAGTCAAAGTAAGTCACGTTCAAGTCCAAACCATGCCCTAGTAACGTGGTGGAGACTACTAAGAGTCTTCGGTGGAGTTTTGGAAGCATCACGAAAACACGTTTCACTTCATTATATCACTCGAGTACGTTCACGAACACAATAATCAATTACCACCATTATTAAACACATTAAAACTAGAAATAATATAAATTAAGGAAAATAATTCAATGAGACGACATATTTTTTTCCACGATGGAGCCAAACTGTTTTTTTTTCCTTCATGACTAGGGATACAACGTCCTTCAGTAATATCAAGGATCCAATTCCTTTTGTCTATGGTAATATTAAACAAGTGCGTCAAACAAACTTGTAGCCAGAGTCAAGCAAAGTAAGTCATGGTCAAGTCAAGCTCATGTCCCAGTAAAATGGTGGAGGCTTTAGAAGCAGCTTCCATGAAGTTTTGGAAACAACACGAAAATACACGTTTCCCCTCGTTATATCGATTACGTTATACACTCGAGCACGTTCACTAGCACTTAAGAAATAATAATCCAGCATTATTACACATTAACACACGAAAATAAACAAGTTTAGAAAAATAATACAACGACCATTTGTTTTTTTCCACGTTAGCGCCAAAACTCCGCTAAAACTGTCTTCGCTCCTTTGCTTGAGATTTTACTGTTAACGTCTCGATCATTTGCGCTGCGGAAGATAGGTAGGTACCTAGTACTTTTGTCTATGGTGTCAACTCGATCTTGGGAGTTTTATGCAATGCACAGGGGCCTTAGGTACGGCTAGCTATAGCAATCCAGTTTAGGCACAAACGACATAAGGTAATGAAAAAATTTTGTGCGACCGCTAACCGTAGTATCAGCGCGCGTTAAGGTTCACGTTCGCGTGATTTTCCAACTGAGCGGATCTAACGTTAGTTTGGTGCCGCAATACCTGTTGTCCGTAAGGTCCCTGATCTCTCTATGGTTCTCTACCGTTAGGTAGGTACTTAACCATTTGTAATAATGATTTGTTCTGCTGTAGTAAATTCACAGACTATAGGTAAAGTTACTACAGTAAATTAAAAGAGCTCTAAAATAAAAAGAGCTTTAAAAATAATAACGCTTTAAACCGGTGGTAGCGTAAACAGCGGCGAAAAGAGGCGAAAGTCAAACAATAATTAAGTGGAACGGTTACCACGGGTGGTTACCGCTCGAAATATTAAACCGAATCAAATTAATTCCAAATACGAGTGGGGAATATTAAAAGGGTGGTGTAGGGTGGCCATATTTAAATCACTGAATATACAAGGAAGTATTTTTTTTGTTACTTCGGTGAAAGACTTGGTAATCTTCAAACGGCTGAACAGATTTCCTTGAATCATAGCTACGAACACTCAATAAGTCACATAAAAAAAACTAAATCAAAATCAGTTCAGTCATTTGGGAGCTATGATGATACACACAGACACACCGTGTGACACACGTTAAACTTATAGCAGCCCTCTTTTTGCGTCGGGAGTTAATAAGTAAAATGCAAATCGATCACGTCCCCTTTCAAACAAAACAAAGTACCTAAATCCGTTTGGGAGCTACGATGCCACATACAGACAACACCCCTCTTTTTGCGTCGGGGATTAAAACTCCGATTTTTGTAATGAGCCACTTTTGAGCTTGAAAAATGTTGATCCTCATTCTAAAGGACTTTGCGGGTATGCCACGGAGTGAGGTTTGGTAGCTCTTTAAGTTTGGGACTGACAATGCCTATAGCTATGAACAAGCGATGGTGGTCGAGTGGTAGCATGTGCGCTTTACAATCTGGCGGTACCCAGTTCAATCCTCGGTCCTACACCAATGACTTATTGCGAAGTTTCGATGCCATCGCTCAAAAACGATGGAGGAAAACATCATGAGGAAACCGGTATGCCCAAGAACCTAAACGTTCAAAGACGTATAACATTCACCAACATGCACTGGGCCAGCATGGTGGATTTAGGGCCCATCCCCTATGAAAGAAAGCCTGTGTCACGGCAGTGCGAGCATGATAGGCTGAAATGATGATGATAAGCAAAATGTCAAAATATTCTTTGAATCGCTGAAGCGTGGATACCTCGTCAGAGTTGCAAGAGTTAGCATTTTTTCGCAATAAAGTAATAAAAGGCGCCGCATCAGCGCGGCGCGGCGGCCGCAACACGAGTAAACGGCGGCGACCGCGATTACCATCGGCACTGCCCTTCTATTCCAACCCTGTCGTATCTTGTAACCATTACACAGTACCTAAGCTTTCTACTCACTTATATTACCTATATACTCACCATTTCGATGTCACACAAATTGAACAGCGAGAACCATTGAAGGAAAATCAGTCACGACACAAGTTAATTGTTAGTGTAGGTGCTGCACGACATTGTCAAGTTCCGCAAGTCACTTCATCATGTTGTAATTTGTTTATAGTCTTTATTGTGATGTACTTGTAATTTTTGAAAATAAAAATCACTTCATTTCTACTATTTGTTTTTTATAGGCTAGCATATAGATGCGTAAGGGTAGCATTCTGATCTTGGAGACCGTGACTGGTGACAGCGAT
Source organism: Agriopis aurantiaria (assembly GCA_914767915.1). Lineage (NCBI taxonomy): Eukaryota > Metazoa > Arthropoda > Insecta > Lepidoptera > Geometridae > Agriopis > Agriopis aurantiaria. The sequence continues at coordinate 2,896,596 of OU611991.1, read as the reverse complement.
CGGCGGCAGCGGCCGCATCGCGCGACCCGCCGCTCAGTATGAATGCGACCGCATCGCGCGACGTGTCGCTTGCATTTTTTTTAACTGTCCATATACATTCAAGATTAGAATGCTACCCTAGGGTAAAAATCTTCGCAAGGCCCTCAGATCAGACAAAAAAAATGAGATATGCCTTTAATGCCTTATACACTTGTACTTAAACCAGTAGTGTTGCAGGTTTCCATAGGCAGTGGTTTACTTAACATCATTGGTGGATCCAGGCATGGGGGCCATGCCCCCCCAAAACCACCTAGCATTTCCATACATTCGACTCAATTTTTCGATTTGATTCCTTCGAACTATGTCAGAATGGCCCCCCCAAAATGAAATCCTGGATCCGCCCTGCTTACCATCAGGGTGACCGTCACAGATAATGGTGGTAGATCTGTGCTGACCGTTCAATTATTACCGCTCTTTTTGTAAAAAATAAGAACTGGGATAGGAGTCGGTTCAAAGATTTTCAGGTTGTCTAAGGTCCTTCATATCCTGGGTGCGTTCTTCAGATAGGGCAATGTAGTTGGGAAATGGACCGAGCATTTTTCGTCACAAATAGAATCGAGCGTCTTTTGGGTCTTTTGCAAAACATGAGTCGACTTCAAAAAAGGAGTTGTTTCTCATTCGTTTGTACTCAGTTTATGTTTGTTACCTCGAACTCCGTCATAATTATATAAACCGATTTGTTTTTTTTTTATATTTACAAGTGATTAGAATTCGTGGCTTTCATTCAGCTTTCTACAATGCAGATGTCAGAGCAAATAAATGCTTAGACCGAGCTTAGATGTAAAAAAATGTATGCCCAGTAATTTCACTAGACTGTTCTTATTACTTGTAAAGCCGTGGTAGCATATACAAATAAATACAATACAAGCCGTGATAGCCTATTTGGGAGACCGCTAGACTTGGAAGCGTGAAGTCGCCGTTCAAATCCCGGGCCCGTACCTTTGTGCTCTTTGGATTTTATGTACGGATTTTCATACTACTAGCTTTTCGGCGAAGGAAAGCATTGTGAGAAAAACTGCACACGTACGGAGAAGAAATTCAATGGCGTAGGTATGTGAATCCACCAACCCGCAACTGGGCCAGCATAGTGGATATGGCCCAATCTCCCGTACGGGGGTAGGTCAAAAGTCCAGCAGTGGACTAAGTACCTATTAAAGGGATGATTATGCTGTTCTAATTGCCATTGTTGATATAATAAAGTAGATATAACAACCTAAGTCACTGCAGTAAACTTCCCAACCCCATTCCGTCGGTCGTATCGACACTCCATCCCCGCGTTATTTGCCCGACATAAGCTTATCGGAGGGTTACAAAAATTGCCCTCGTGTAAATAAGTATTGCATCGTTGACAGTCCACGTTTGTACGATGGGACTGATAAAGTTAATCGAAATAGGTAAATCAAAAAGCTTTTTACGATATGCATAAAATATAAAAATGGAATGTAAAGGCAATGGAGTGGCATTTTTCAAGCTTTTGTTATTTTTTGTTTATTGTACTGTCGCGTATTTTGTGTCTCATTTTGCTTTTACCGGTTTGCTTCCGTTTGGGACTTAGGTGGAAAAATGTGAGGATTCTATTGAACGTACGGATGGGAAAGGGATAGATAGGTATAGGATGTGCTATCTCACATGGTCAAGCCTACGCAAGACATGAAATATATTCTTTGGGGGGAAACGTTGTCTATTTTTACCGGTTTGCTTCCTGGTGTTTGGGACTTGGGTCGAAAAATGTGTAGTTTTTTACCTACCCTATTTATTTCAAAACAGGTGATCAAAGCTAGTATTAACTGTTGAGCGATTTTATGTGATAATTTGATAAATTGCTTTGTCGTATAATTCCTATATTTCATTGAATGTTGTGTGAATTGAATTTCTTCTTTTTTTTCTCCATTCTTTGAGCGTAGTCTGCCAGGGCTTGCTTGAACGCTAGCTGCTCTTTTTGGTGTTTCTGCTCTTTTTTACCCCACGACGTCTTGTCGGTGTGCCATTTTAGATATTTTTCGTAGTCCTGTAAATATAACACATTTTTTTTATTAATATGTAAAAGGCTTGCGTTTGGCTGCCATCTCACGCGAATTATAAATTAATATTATAAATGCTTAGCTTGTTTATATTATATATTATAAGCTTGTGTGGAAGTGTGTATGTTTGTTCAAATTCAACTCTGTAACAGCTTAACGGATTTGAATGAAATTTGGTTTGGGGGTAGCTTATCCGCCAGATTACACACAACTTTTTATTACCTACCGGAAAAAAAAATTGTTTTTGTAAAACAACGAACACATTTAAATACGTGGGCACAGAAGACCGTAGGTACAAAAAAAAACTCCACAAGAATTCTTAGACGTGCGTTTTGCGAGTAGCGAACACTAAGTCAAATCGCATAAATTGACGAAGAATTGATAAAGGTTGACAAGGTAGGTAATTCAAATGTGGATCCTTCAATTTCATAACCAATTGTTCAAATTCAATCCGATGGATAACATTCTGGAGAGCGCTTGTCATTTTGATAGTTTTACCCAGTAAAAGAAGAAATTATGGAAGTTACAACAAATACCGCATTAAAGTTATATGATTATTTACGGGATATTTACCGTAAAAAAATAACTACTAGTTTTTAAAGGAAACTATTGAGATCTCGAAATGACAGAATTTCAATCGAAGTGATGGTTTTCAATTCGCCAGTGCGTGGAATTGCCGTATAATTACCGTGGAATCCAGTTGCGTTAAAAATAAAAGTTCGCCTTCAAAATGTGTTCAAAATACTATACGCAGTGATACAGTGAGTCTGTTTTGTCGGGACTTAGGTTCGAGTTCGAGTTCCAGTGATATCCGTAGCAAATGACTAAGAAAGACGGTAGATCGTTATGTCTGCACCTAACTTTTTAACTGTTCGACCAACCACCCGCATTCTTCAGTCTTCCCGTGAACATGGTGCATGTAACTGCGCCGAAATATGGGGAGCTCATTCCACAACCTTACCACGGTAAATATCCCGTAAATAATCATATAACTTTAGTCTTTAGTGAACAACCGTGATAGTTTAAAACAGTGTGCTAAATACCGCATTATCGGATTTTTTCAAAAATTCCCGTCAACTGATTTCACTCACGACTTTTCCTTCTGTAGCATTATCGATGATAAAATCATACACATCCATTGGAGACAATCCACGGGCTGCTATTCTGTAAAATACATTATTATTTTTCATCATTATTATCATCATTTCAGCCATAAGACGTCTACTGCTGGACATAGGCCATCCCCTTCAAAAGGGCCGGTTGGAAGCGGCCTGCATCCAGCGTTTCCTTGCGGCCTCTGTTAGGTGGTCTGTCTATCTTGTGGATGGACGTCCTACGCTGCGCTTACCGGTCCGTGGATTCCATTCGAGAACCTTTCGGCCCCATCAGCCATCTGTTCTGCGTGATATGTGCCCTGCCCACTGTTTCTTCAACTTGATAATCCGGTGGGCTATGTCGGTAACTTTCGTTCGTCTACGGATCTTCTCATTTCTGATTCGATTTCGTAGAGAGACCCCGATCAATATCCCTCTCCATAGCTTGTTGTGTGACTTTGAGCTTGCTTAAGAGGCTCATAGTGAGAGACCACGTTTCAGTGCCGTATGTCATCACTGACAACACACTGGTCGAAGAGTTTCCTCTTAAGACATTTAGATATTTTGGATGAGAAGACGTTGCGAAGTTAGCCGAACGCTGCCCAGCCGAGTTGGAATCGCTGATTGACCTTTTTCTTGAAGTTGGACCTGCCTAGTTCGACTGTTTGTCCTAGGTAGACGTACGCGTCAACAGCTTCAAGAACTGAGTTCCAAACTGATACTGGGGTGGGCACAACATGGATATTTGACATGACCATTGTCTTGTCCATATTCATTTTAAGGCCCACCTGTTGGGAGACTCGATTGAGGCCTTTGAGCATCATGCTGAGATCTTCCATCGATTCTGCCATGACCACAATATCGTCGGCAAACTGAAGGTGAGAGATGTACTCGCCGTTGATGTTGATGCCGAGTCCTTGCCATTCCAGGAGCTTGAAGGTGTCTTCCGATGTGGCAGTGAACAGTTTCGGAGAGATTACGTCTCCCTGTCTCACGCCTCTTCGCAATGGAATGGCCTTCGAAGTCTGCTCCTGTATTCGGACCGACATGGTGGCGTTATTGTACAAACACTTCAACACTTCGACATACCGATAGTCAATAAGGCATCGCTGAAGAGACTCGAGCACCGCCCATGTCTCGATCGAATCAAAGGCATTCTTATAGTCCACAAACGCTAAACATAATATATAGTGGCAAGTTATACTGCTTGGACTTCTGTATAACTTGCCGTAGCGTGTAGATGTGGTCTATGGTAGGTACTTTAGCCTTTTCGGTAACAGGCTTGTTGTAGGTATTTATTTTTAATTGTAAATATATATGAGTGACTGACCAATAGATAATTTTAAAGGGAGATTAGATATTTACTTCACTATAGTTTCAGCCGTCATAAACTTCTTCAAGATACTTTTCAGAAATCCGAAACCATATCCTCTTAGCACATGAGCCAAGCTGCTGACGTCAAAGTCTGCCGGGATCACGGTATTGCTGGGAACGATGAAAAATTCGGGATAATTATACTAAGTCCAAGTTAAAGTTATATGATTATTTACGAGATATTAAAAACACGGTAAATATCCCGTAAATAATCATATAACTTTAGTGAACAACCGTAATAGTTTAAAACAGTGTTTTAAGTCCAAGTTTTTGTAGCTCTGACAGTTACAATAAAATTTTAAAAAGTGGAATGAAAATTAGTATTTCGGCTACCAGCTTACAGTACAGTGCATATTTGAGCAAAAGGGCAAGCATGGTGGTTTAGTTTAGGATCCATTCTCTCTCTCTCTCTCTAAGAAAAAGGTCTAAAGGGTCGGCAACGTATTTGTGATGCCTCTGGTGTTACAAGTATCCATAGGCGACGGTGACTGCTTACCATCAGGCAGCCCGTCTGCTTGTTTGCCACCTATGGCATAAAAAAAAAAAAAGTCATAGAACTTATAAAGTTGTTTGGTATGATGTAGGGAAAGTGACTACGAGAGGTTGTTAGCTATAATTATCAATAACCCTGTATAATGTTACCTTAGTGTCCAGTCCTTTAGAATACGTGCGACAGTTCCATGTGAAGTATTTGGTAGCAAGGCGACTATCGGAAACTGTTTTAGTAGCTGGTTGCTTTCAGTCGACCAAGGATCTACGCAGGTTCCTAAAAATATAAAAGAGATGAGTCTTTTGCGCCCAAAATCTAACAAAACATGTTTAGCTAACATAGGGCTTATTAGTAGCCGTGGTAGCCAGGCCCTTCTTTCCCACTGGGCACTCTGGGCACGTGCCCAGGGCCCCGCGATCGACAGGGGCCTAGTTCCTGCCAGATCACCAAATGATAACCAATATTTATTACCGACAAACACATTTATTTCGAAAAAATCATAGTATAATGACGGACTTACAATACCTACTTGCTTATTAGCTTTACTCTATTCTCGCCTGAAAATCAGCATATCAACTTTCTTTGTTTCTTTCTTTATTCGAACAAAATAGTGCTCTGTCAAGGTCATAGGGGCCCCATTATTCTAATGTGCCCAGGGCCTCTAATAGGTTAAAGACGGCCCTGGTGGTAGCCCATTTCGGAGACCGCTAGACTTGAAAGCGTGAGGTCGCGGGTTCAAACCCCGGGCTCGTACCAATGAGCTCTTTGGAGTTTATGTACGGATTTTCATACCACTGGCTTTTCGGTGAAGGAAAACATCGTGAGGAAACCTGCATACGTACGGAGAAGAAATTCAATGGCGTATGTGAATCCACCAACCCGCACTGGGCCAGCGTGGTGGATATGGCCCAATCACCCTTTCGGGGGTAGGCTAAAAGTCCAGCAGTGGACTGTTAAAAGGCTGATTATGATGATGATATGATGAGGGCTTATCATGGATGTCCGTTCGTGATTCGGATTGTGATCACGATCGCGTGCCATCTTGCTCACGCGCGTCAAGCGAGTTAGGTATTAGTTAGGTACATTAATGTTCATACACTCTTCAACAACAACTTACCTCGTACGTCCTCCATCTCGCTCACCTATTTCAACATTATTTGCATCAAAATGAAAAAAAATTACACTATAATATTTTGTATTTTTTTTATATATTCAATAAGCAACTCCACGGGCACCGGGGTCCGTGACCTTTGTTACACTTAGCTACAATATTGTTAACTTAAATGAATCCACATAAGCTATACACAATACAGGGAGATCAAAGTTAGTTAGATCTTAAACTAAGGTTAAAACAATTTAGCCATGTTATTACTAGTTTGTGTGTATACCGCGAGCAGACCAGCGACCCGCAAGCAGCACCCGATCACGAGTATGACACATGTGCCAGCCATCGTCCTCCTCAACCATATCTGAGGGAAGAGAGCGACCCGACACACGACGCCGCCGCAAGAAGGTGCCTTCGATGGTGACCGTGAATGCTTCGAACACGAGGTACTGAATATTTGTAATGTTATTTTCTATATTATTCGTTCTGCTTAATTTCATCGTTTTATATTTTCAAAAATGTTGAAATGCACGAGCAAAATAAAGTAGGCACGAAGTGGCGTAAACTCTTAATTTTGTTACGTATCGTAATAGAATAGCTAACAGTAGCAGTAGTGGTATTTGTCAACTAAGTTTAATATCGTAATAGAATAGCTAACAGTAGCAGTAGTGGTATTTGTCAACTAAGTTTAATATCGTAATAGAATAGCTAACAGTAGCAGTAGTGGTATTTGTCAACTAAGTTTAATATCGTAATAGAATAGCTAACAGTAGCAGTAGTGGTATTTGTCAACTAAGTTTAATATCGTAATAGAATAGCTAACAGTAGCAGTAGTGGTATTTGTCAACTAAGTTTAATATCGTAATAGAATAGCTAACAGTAGCAGTAGTGGTATTTGTCAACTATTCAAAGTTTAACTAACCTATGACAGTAATTTTATCCGTTTTGTGGATTTGTTTGAATAGTTTCTTTATGAAATAGCGTTGTATTAACTTCCAATTGACTTCTGCGTCTTCTGGTGCCACCTGAAATTTAAATACAACCTCGGCTATTACTTGGATGACTAAGACTTAGATAAAGTGACCGGAAACATATTGAAAAGTCGATTTTTAGGTTTATTTCGTAAAAATATACAAATACAGACTCACAAATATACATACAAATATACAGACTCGCAAACATACATACAAACGTTTATTCTTTGTCGTAGATTCCGTGACCTTTGCTTCGGTCGGTATTTGTATAAAAGCACAGTTACTATACCTATTACTATTTTTGATTGTGCTTTGTGTTTTAACAGCTTTTAAGGCATCAAACTTGCCAGCAGTATTTATGCCGATTTAGCTGACGACTATCTGATGATATCTGAAACCTTATCTTATCCTACCTACCTATATTTATAGTCTTCTCAAAAATGTGATAATGTTATGATCATTTAAGATGTTTGATATGATTATCTTAAGTGTAAACTGGCTGACGTGGACCACCAACAAATCAGTAATCTAGATCTAGATAAGCACACGGTTTCTTAGGCTCACTGCTGACTGGAAAGTCAAGGCGGCGACCGTGACAAAGTCAACTCTTGGCATTAAATATAGTAGACTAGCTGCGCCCCGTGGTTTCACGTAGTGGTGAAAAATGGTGATTATGATGATGAAAAGTAGCCTATGTCATTCTCTGGCTCTTGAACTATACCCATGAACAAAATCAGGTCGATCCGTTGTTGCGTTGCAGCGTGAAAGAGGAACAAACATACACCCATACATACATACAAACTTTCGCGCTTATAATATTAAGTAGGATTAGAAAGTATATATTTTTAAATTTTAACTGTTGTTCCATATTTGAAGATTTACAAGCAAGTAACGAAAAAAGTCTGCCAAAAACTGAAGGGGGCAAGATAAACACGTGTTGCACACACTGACATATTCTTACTAGTTCTGCACACTTCAATATTGAGTGGCACACGACTGCAAACCATTGGCGGATCCAGGGGAGGCCATGGGGACCGTGGCCCCACCCAAAACACCTAGCAATTCCATACATTTGACTCCATTTTTCGATTTGATTCCTTCGAACCTTGTCAGAATGGCCCTCCCCAAAATGAAATACAGAATGCCCCCCCCCCCTCCAAAATGAAATCCTGGATCCGCCCCTGCTGCAAACGATATCCTTAAAATGTACCTAAGTAATCAAAAATCAACTGGCAAGCGCAGCGTAGGACGTCCACCCACAAGATGGACAGACGACCTAAAAGAGACCGCAGGGAAACGCTGGATGCAGGCCGCTTCCAACCGGCCCTTTTGGAGATCGATGGGGGAGGCCTATGTCCAGCAGTGGACGTCCTACGGCTGAAATGATGATGATGATGATGATGAATCAAAAATCAAAATACAATACAAAAAATGCGAATAACATCAGCGACAGTGTAAAATATGCTCTAGCACCTTAACTTGATAACACGAAATTATATAAAGCTATGGCTTGTATTTTTGTGAAAGATATCAGTGATCTACCGAATCTACCGAGTAGGTAAAGGCGAGTATTTTATATTTTGAATTAAAATACCCAAATACCAGTGATATTATCCTGCAGTGAAAACTATTATCAACTTGAATTTCTCCAGTTTTTCAGAACACCTAATGGAAATGCTACTTCATTTAGAACTGTAAGTATATATATACCTATACTTACCTAATTAAAAGCCAAAGCCAAAAGTGCCGATGAGACCCTACATGACATGAAAGTTGATTTGCCGTAGGCGCTGTTGGATTCTCGTACATTATATCTAACATTTATTATACCTATATTATTTAACGTTCTCTATAGAATGTAAAAACTGTGCGTATATTTTTTTTGCCTTCCTGCAGATTGATATTGCTCCTTTCGAGTCTAACCGAATGTAAGGTACCCAGTGAAAGGCATAGCGTAAGAAGTTTTCCTGAAGGTTTTATATTTGGTACAGCCACAGCCTCGTACCAAGTGGAAGGAGCCTGGGATACGGATGGTAAGACAAAAAAATCAATAATGTACATACGTCGTACATACCTACAAAAATACTAATTAATATATGTTTATTATGAACGTTGCAGGTAAAGCAGAAAACATTTGGGACCACATGACAAACGCTGAGCCGGGCCTGATCGCCGATTGCTCCAATGGTGATGTTGCCGGTAACTCCTACCACCAACACAAGAGAGACGTAGAAATGATGCGGGAGCTGGGACTGGATTACTACAGATTTTCTCTTTCATGGTCACGCATCCTGCCTAACAGCTTCCCTGATCAAATCAACGAAGCGGGAGTGGCATACTACAACAATTTAATCAATGAAATGCTCAAGTACAATATCCAGCCAATGGTTACTTTATACCACTGGGATTTGCCTCAGAAACTGCAGGAGTTGGGAGGATGGACGAACCCACATATTGTGGATTGGTACGCTGACTACGCTCGTGTAGCTTTTGAGCTGTTCGGAGACAGGGTCAAATACTGGATCACAATGAACGAGCCTCGGGAGATATGCTACCAAGGTTACGGGGCAGATACGATGGCTCCACGGCTGAATATTACGGGTGTGGCTGAATACATGTGCGCTAAAAACTTGCTGATGGCCCACGCGAAGGCGTATCATATTTATGACGATGAATTTAGGCTGACTCACGGTGGACACATATTCATCACCCTGAGTGCTTCGTGGTATGAACCTGAGACCGAAAATGATGTTTTAGCTGCTGAGGAAACTCACCAATTTGAAGTAAGTAAAACAAAAACCATTCAAATAGGTATATTTAATTTCATAATAAAACTTATAACTTTCCTTGTACCTAGTATATATGTTTATCTATGCTTGTACTTATTTCTTTCCTTATAATAAAATTCATTGCAGTGGGGAAAATACGCCCATCCAATTTTCTCTAAATCTGGTGACTTCCCTCCAATAATGAAGGAGAGAATAGCAGCAAAGAGTGCAGAACAAGGTTACTTCAGATCTAGATTGCCAGAGTTTACTCCAGAGGAGGTGCAGTACGTGAGAGGCACTTCTGACTTCTTCGGGTTGAACCATTATACCTCGTCTATTGTGTATAGAAATGCATCCACAGCGGGATATCATGCGTCTCCATCTTTCTACGATGATTTGGATATAATCGGTTATCAATCAGATGACTGGGAGCTTTCTGCATCTGGATTCCTCAAGGTAAAATATAGCATAAAAATAAACACTTTTATCAGGTTTTATATCGCGTGCATTTTACACTAGCTGTGCCCCATGGTTTCGCGGGGATTACTCTTAATAACATCAGCTATTTGCCAGTCAAAATCGTTCCAGCCGTTTGCTCGCACGGCACGCTTTTGGAGTCGGAAGATCTTCTCCCACTCTGCACATCTTCCGTACACCTCCACAGTCTGCACCATACTATTATATTAAAAAGTAGCCGTTGTAGGCCACATCCACTGACACGACTCAAGCCACTCGCCGCAATGCAAAGCATGCACTACCGATCTTTCCGCCTAACCTGTTCATGGTGGTTCTCCCACGTTAGGCCAGAATCGACCTCAAAGCCTAGAAACGTGGTCGTGTTCACCTGGCCTAAACCGTAGCTCCTACAAAGACTGTTAGAGGCCTGGTTTTATGACCTAACAAATTCATATGGACGTAGTGGGTCTTTTTGAGGTTCAGATCAGAGCTAATCCATTAGGGCTGAACCAGTCGGCAAGCTGCGATGCTGCCTCATTTAGATTTTGTTCCAAACGATCTTGAGATGGCGCGGTGACGATTGCTGCTACATCATCGGTATAGTAATATTGATATAGAAAATAAAAGTATGTGTGTTTGTGTACATTGTGTGTTACTATTGGAATGTTTTTGTAGGTTGTGCCCTGGGGATTCTATAATCTCCTAAAGAAGATCAAGGAAGACTATAACTTCCCAATTTATATAACAGAGAACGGTTATTCAACTTACGGAGGTTTAGAAGATGATAACAGAATCTCGTACATGAGACAATACCTGGAGGCGATGCTGGACGCGATGGAAGATGGTGCTGACATCAGAGGCTATACGTACTGGAGTCTCATGGACAACTTCGAATGGATGCAAGGATACTCGTAAGAAGATCATGATACTTCTCTCTTTAAAATTTTGAACTCGATCGAAAAAGACAATAGACGGAGTAACTATTCCAAGGCTATTATTCCCGTCGACCAAAATAAAATTAATGGACTTGCCATAACTTTAATCCTAGAAAATGCAAATTTGCAAATGCAAATTTGACCACCACCTCGCCTGTTGTTAAGCAATGATGCGGTCTACGATATTGGAGTTGGTTAAACTGAGCCAAATCTACTGAGCCAAAGTCAATGAAAACTTTCTACTAAGAATAATAAAATGGCGGTTTACATGGCGGTGTACATGTATTAAAAATAGACCGAATAGAGAACCTCTTATCGTCAGTTAAAAAGTCACTGTCTACTTTGGATGTTAGGGCCTAGTGTGGACTGATCCTTCTAGGAGGTGAATTGTTTTCTTCTGTATTATTGCTCCCTGTATAGAAAATTTACACTGTCAGTCTTCCGTGATTTTTCAGTTGTTGGCATTTTATGACGATAAAATGTATTACTTCCTTTGCGTGTTGTTCAAATTCCATTATTAAATTAGGCCCTCCACTGATTGTGCAATGCGTTTGAAACTGATTTTCGACTGTTGGTTTTAGACACATTTTTCTTAACGGTAAAGGTTTTTGATTGTTGGTTTTAGTCACAACTTCCTTCACTGTTAATGTCAAAAGAAAAAAAGCCTTTAGGTATATTCCTTAAAAAATATATACGCTTTAGACATGTGTTTAGCAATTGTTTCACTGCGAAAAATATGCTAAACACATGTCTAAAGCGTTCTTAAATCTTTTGTGGTAAGACGGATAGTGTCGCTATCTTATTGAGGAGATTTCACTAAAAAGCAGATATCGATTTTTATGACATTCTTTTCACAGAGAACGGTTCGGTCTCTACGAAGTGGACTACGAAACTATAGAGCGCACCCGGACTCCGCGCAAGTCCGCCTTCGTCTACAAAGAGATCATCCGTACACGCTCTTTGGACTGGCACTACGAACCCAATATCACACTCATGGCCATTGATAAAAGACTTTAGTATCAAATCTAATGCTTCACTATCTTGGATATCGTTTTCTATGAAATAATTTTCACAGAGAACGACAAGTCACAAAAAAGCCAGCCTCAGAATAATAAAGTCATGAAACAAAAATTTATATTGTCGTTTTATGTATACCTAGAAAAAAAAACTCTAATATTTGGTCAAAAAGTCACAAATTTCTTCTTTTTATAATATTAGTGTACTTAGATAATGTGTTATATCAATATCTCGCTAAAACGATACAAAGCATATATTTTGGCTAAATCAGATGTTTTTGACTAATAGAAATTTACAGGGGCCTTACGGTTACCTGTTTTAAGCGATTCTGTTTAGGTGATGAGAAAAGTTGTGTGACCGCAAACCGTATTTCCGCGGTTACGGCTCATGTTCGCGTGATTTTCCGAACTGCGCTGTTTCAGCGCTAATTCGAGCTAGCGTTAAGAGTTCGCTGCAAGGCCCTTGTGCTAAGACTGAGTAATACCAACCTTTCTACAGAATAGCCTGTGGACGTTTTTGATGTGTATAACTGAGGGCTGGACGGCTTTCGCGCAGGACGCCACCGAGAGCACCAAGTGCTCTAAATAAGCTTCGGTATCCAGCATTCCGTGAAATGTTCGCGGATCCAACTCGAACAGCACGGCATCTGGAAAGTTAAAAAGTGAAACATGACAGATAGTAGTCTTATCTTTATCGTCATTATTTTCTTTTAACTACTGCATTTGCCAGTCTCGTTTTCTCATGATAAAAAGCGAAATGACTTCAACCTATTTTATACCAGTGCTTCCTCGGCAAGTCAGCGTCAGCGGCTGAGCAGTTAGCAGACGTCAGCAAACGTAGAATGTGAAGCTTGAATTTCTGTATTTCATTTTTACTGTTATTTTTTATCGATATATTTTCCATCATTTATAACATAGGTTACTATAGTTATAATCACAATATCTTTTAGTGTTTGCACATGTTTAACTTCTTATTTAATTTATATAAATATTATATATATTCGTGAGAACCTGTAATTGGGTTTCTATAGTTTTTCTATTGTATATTTGTTGTGTAAAAAGCTGTTGGTTAAAATAAATAAGAGTCGGCATACTTTTACGCAGCGCGCTTGGCTTGCTGAGAATGGACGTTTTGTTTTTGTATGTTGGTCTCTACTTCTTCCTACGGTAATTAATTTAAAACGCAAATAAGTTGCCAGTTCAATGCTTGTGCTAAAAAGCTAAAAATGTTCTATAGAAATAGCTTCTACTTAGCAATCTACATTTTACAGTTGTTTAATTCCCGTAGTGAATGTTTTTATTACCGTTAATTGAAGCCAGCACATAAACTAATGTGGTTTTTCCGCTACCCTTAGGACCGACTAGCAGTATTCTGTGGAATCCGTGGCTCAATCCTCGACATTTCTCCCACCAAAGGCTCCTCATCTCACCGTTATGTGGTAAAGCAGTTCTGAAATTCAAAGAATAACGACCACTCTTCATTAAAAAAATATGGATGAAAACTGTTTGGTCCTTGTTTAACAGACAAAAATATTTTTAGAAATAATATTAAGTTTGTTTCTGCTTTGTGACCTTGATACTAGATTAATTTTACAGTTTGTTGTACAAAAATAGATATAACTTACATATAATTACAACGCAAATCGTCTCCAGCAAAGTTTGGGTCACCAATGAACTCTTCAATTTTAGTTTTAGGATATTCTGTCATGTACCCACGAAAAACTAAATCCTGTAATATTGTATTGTCAACTATAATATAACAATATATAATACAACTTTGCATATTAAACAAATTGCTAATGTACCTCTAATTTCTCTGACATATTAACGCTTAAAGTCTTAATAACTTTCTTTTTCTTCTTTCCTCTTTTGTATTTTTGCTTTATTGGATCGGGCATTTTTTCGTTGTTGTTTTCGTAATCCATTTTCAAAGCCTTTTTCAAGAGTTTGAGCTCTTTCCTATAATGTGATACTTTAGTAAAAATAACTAATTTATAAGCGTTTATTAATGATTTTGATCCATACCTCATGTCACCTTCAACTGTTGAAACAAGTTCCATTTTCACCTCCATGCACACGTTTCTTATATCAATATCTTGAACAAATTTTTCTTTAACGTCTAATGTTCCTTTTGCATCTAGTTCGGCCCAGTCTTTATAATAATTACCAATTACCTGCAAACGCCATATATAAAATATCTGAATAGCTCCATACAATCAATGACTGTCTATTGTCTAACTTATAAATAAAAGCCTTCTTTTAAATACGACACGTCTTTAAAACTGTTACAACTTGGTTACAACACAAATACGTGGTGTACCTATATAATAGGCGGTGTTATCTTTTTATAAGCTTACGTAGAGCTATTTACCTACCTCTAGAATATTATTAGTTTTCTTTGACTTTGGATACTCAAACCCTGGGTGCAAAGTTGGATTTTTCATCATTTTTCTGCGCATTGCTTCTTCTAGTTTTTCTTTCATATGTTGGGCTTTCTTAAGCTCCATTTTTTCTCGTTTTGCTTCTAATTTTGCAAAAATTTTCTGTGATATTTTATTATTTAAATTTGTATTGCATTTGATATTATTGTTATCTGAATCATCAAATAATTTAACTTACATCTAAAGAAGTATTGCCTTTATTAGCCTTTTTTTCTGTCAAGTAAACATCGTATTCCTCTAACCATTCTTCTGGCGTGGGTAGTTCTCCTTTAAAGATCAAAGCGGCACCGCCTTGCTTTTCCACAGGTATATCATGAAAAAACAGAATTGACTCATACCTAAAATAAAATAAAATATGTGTACCTAGACCTACTGTGATCAACTTATAATTTTAGAAAATTTCTGTTTAATTTCTAACCATGTTTTGAACCAATCTCGTATGTAATCTCTGTAATCTTCCCTGATGTCATCACTTTTTCTTTTCAAATAGTCTTGTTTTAAACATTCATAGTTTGTTTTCCTTTTTTCTTCATATTTTATTTTTAATTGTCTTCGGTATTCCTTTACCTAATTTTTTTAATTTATTGAGTATTTTTTTTTGTTTTTTTAAAACAGTGTTTTATTTTTAATTAAATATATAGTACATTATAGTATCTTTTATACCTGTTCTAATATTTTTTTCTGCTCTGATTTTGGTTTTGAACATGTCGATAAGCCGAGAAGTTCTTTTCTCTTACATTGCAAGACCTTTTGTCGTTTTAATTCAAAAAGTGTCCTGTAAATAGTATACGTCTATTAATTCTCCTTTACTTTTTATATTTTAGTATTTTGTTTAGGACAGTATTAGGACCATACTACCTGCATGTTTCTTGTATAACTTTGGCAGCCCGTTCTCTCATTTCGTAAGGAGCTGGCGGCCGTAGAGTTCCATTCAATTCTTTTTCCCATTTCACCCTTTTGTTACGTTGATGTGCTATCTCAGCTATGACACGTCTATAATAAGCAAACAATTATTTAATTAAATTTATTATTTGTCTACATGAGGCAATCTTTTTTTACCATTTTATTTATAAGTAATTTCAAGCGACTGCTTGGTATAAGTTATTTTGATACGCTGTCTGTTCTGGTTCCCTTAAGTCTCGCTGCGTTTACACTCTTTTACTCGTTTGATCGTGTTCCGTTTTACTATAGAATCGTAATTTACAAACTACCTCGTTTTTTCTTGAGCCTGAATTAGTTCTACCAGTTCCTTTATTTTTTTTTGTTCTTCGGAAAGTTCTGCTTTTTTCTTCTCGCCTACATCGAAAGTGGCTTCATTGTTTTCATCTGTGCTATCAGTATCCCACCAATTATTAACCGCTTCTTCAGCAGATTCATTCATTGCAGCTTGTTGTTCTAGAATTCAGTGTTTTATTTATTTTTTGAGTAATCATAAAATTTTAGATCTCCGTTCTTTTGTTTCACATGCATAGTGCATACTCCTTGACAAATTTAATCAAGATCGTTTTTAATTATTTAGTCGTGATAAAGTAACAAACAGACAAAAATTACTTTCGAATTTATAATGGTAGTGTAAAATGTGATAAAAATCACCCTGCAGTTTCATTTTTCATTGAAAATTTACAAATTTTCTCGAAAAAAATTTAGAAAAGATTGTTGGCCTCGTAGATCTACGTTCTCGATTCCAAATTAGTTCAGCCATTCTTATGTTTGATTAACAAACTATAACATTGAACATCATTAGTGCCAATACGAGTATTAATTGTTTTACTGATTTTAATACCAAGTTGTCTCTTTTTTTCCTTAACTTGTTCGAAGATGTCTTTAATAACAGCTTGGATGTTTTCTGGTCGTTCGTATATGTCAGGTATTTCTGTCAGCTGTGTATCTTCAGGTGTCAGTTTGTGGTCAATCAAGCCGTTACTGCCGAAGTGGTATTCGCACACTTCTAATTTTTGCAATTCGTGTTTTAGTTCGAGGATTCTGGAAATTAATTGGAATACTGATTCAAAGTTTTAATGTGCTTAAATTACGGTTAGACCCACAGAAAATAATTTAATTTTTTGTTTAATTTAGAACGGCTATCAAGACATTTTGTTGTAGCCAGTTGCACCCATATAAACGAAACGTCAGTCATTCGAAATCAAATAGCAACTGTGTTGCGGAGTTCAACGCGTTGATCTAAATAAGAATTTTCAATCAAAGTTCACTCATAACTGGTAACAAATTTTCCTTCTGATTTCCGTTTATTTACTTCTCTTTTCTGTGGTTAGACTCTTGTTAGACTATGTAGGATGAATTAGTGGTACAATAGCCGTGAAGTGTCAAAATGTAGCCGACTACCAGATCTACCATTTCGCTATAAACATTACGCAAACGCCACAAAAAAAGGTAAGTAAAAAGCCTAGATAATAGTTTTATTGTAATGTTTATGTTATCCTTGTTTTGTGGTATTTTAATAAAGAGTTATTGTATTGTATTTTAAGTGGACGTATTATACAACGTGCTTCAAAAAGGTGTGATAATACTGAAGAGTAGGTACTTGTACTTATCATTATGAACAACTAAGGGGCCAAACCTGAAATCGAGGAAAATACAGCTGTTTCATAGAAAACGGTTATTGACACTCGACAAAATGTATAGAACGGCTGTTTTTTTGCGATTACAGAGTTGATTCCATAGTAAAAGTTGTTTATACCATTCCCCCTATAAAAGCTTATATAAAAAAAAAAAATATGCAACTCTTGAATAAAACGGATTTATATCGAGGGCCATGAATCACTCGCGTCGCTCAGGATTCTAACACTTGAACCACTTGCTACGATCGTGATTCAGTTGTTAGAATCTTTCACTTGCTCATGATTGATCTATGGCCCTCGCTTTAAATCCGTCCTTTATTCACTAATTGCATAATATACTATTGTAATGATGAGTACATACATAGACCATACCCTTCAGCATTATTACACCCTTTTGTAACAGGTTGTATATATTATCTTGAGGCCATGCAGGCTTTTCGTCGACTTGAAAAGCTAAACTTGAACATGTAGTTACCTAGACACTACAGCTTTGAGCACGTCTCGCATATAGCTCGTCTTCTGAACTTGGAGGTTCTGATGGAGGCAGTCCCAGACTTCGTTGTAGTTCACTTTGTACCGTGCCAGGATTCCAGACAGACGCTCGGTGGCTTCGCATCGCTTCTTGTCATGGGCTTTTGTTTCCTGTAATAATAGGCGGAAAGTCTTTATCTAACTCAGAGCAAAAAAAAACTCAGAGTTATCTATTGGAAAAGTCTTAGATGTTATTTTACTGAAATACGGTTAAATAATAAAGAAAACCATAAACATAATAATATAGAATAAACACCGGTCAAGTCAGACTCGCGTACCGTGGGTTCCGCACCAAAAGTTTGTTTTCTCGATTCAGTTTGGGATCTTTAGCGCGAACTCGATTCGTACTTGGGTGATAGTATTTAATTTTTATTTTATATTTTAGAGCAAGTTGTGTTTGTAAAGCAAATACAACAATACGTAAAAAACACTTATATTTTATACACCCATATATATTTTATTTATTTACTATTACTATTACATATTCTCTGAAATTTTCAATAGGCTATATTAAATTGCGGTTCAAAAGATATAACGGAACTCTAATAGTATGTGGTGCAAATATAGTAGCTCATTTAGGCTGAGTGGATAGCCCCATTGTCATGTTTGTAAAGTCGTCCGAAAACCTCCGTGTTATAGGACAAACAACCGAGGCAACAACTTATAAGATTTATAGTGGTGCTCCATAGTACACCAAGCAGGTGAACCATGGGTCAGTATATTCATATTCATATTCATATTCATTTATTTTGTAAATATTATTTACACGTCAAATTATTAAGGAAAGGAAAAAAAGGTTATTAAACAATAATAATTAAAAACATAATAAAACATTGGTACACTAACAATTCTAAATATTAGTATTGGTAATATTGGTATACCAATTATACAGCAATTACATTATATTTTCCATTCAAGGAACTCCTTGAAACTGTAGAACGTCTGATCGACGAGCCAGCGCTTTAAGCGACATTTAAAGCGCACCAGGTTGGGAGCGACAATGACGTCACTTGGCAGTTTGTTATAAACCGTCGGTCCCATAACATGAGTGAGCTTGTCAGACTTAGCCAGGTTCCTAGGAACTTGCTTAAGCTGCCCTGCACGTCGAGTAAGGTCGCCATACGCCGTGTACATATGTAAATTCTTCCTGACGTACAACGCCACTTGTAGTATGACAATGCAGGGCAGCGTAAGGATTCCTAATTTTTTAAACTGTGTTGTGGTATACGTAGTGTTAGGGTTTATATAATTCAATCGATTTTTGACGATAATAACTATGATTTGATTAATATATTTTATTTTATGCTGGCAACTTTTAGTATGAGTTGTCTCTATGGGCTGATGTTGTGGGCCAATCACAGAGCAGGAGTGTTTCCCGCCATTTCGATGTGGTGGCAGTTGGGCTGCTTTGTGATTGGCTAACGATTTAATGACGACAGCCAATCGGGAAGCTCGATTGGATGGAGAAGTGGTAGGAAAAATGTTGGTCGGCGACACATTCTGACGATGGTCGTTGAGGTGCAAACATAATTGTATTGAAGATAGTGAAATACTGTTAATTTAAAATATATATGTGAAATAGATACTGGAAGGTTTTCTCTTCTACTATAACCTACTTGATTAACCCTGCAGATGCGTTATCTAACATATCAGAAGTGCGTATCGACATATTTAACGTAAGTACACGCCCAATTTCATTGTTTTGCCTATTAGAAAAAGTGCTTCGGAGCTATCGAGTGTTTTAATTTTATAAAATATGCTGTCGGAATTGTGTTACAAGATTAAACTAAATGGTAGCATTGTATGCTGTTCAGTATTAAAAGTTAATATTTCATAATTATTGTCAGATTGCCGACTGTACAACTGTACATGGCAGGGGGTAATAAGCATAATATAAGTAATTCTTTTATTTTCGTCATATTATTATTTCAGTTTTTATTTAATATGCCTATGCCTTTACCGCTTATGCATAATGCATAAATATTTCTAGCTTCTGTTAAAATTCAGTTACGTTTTTGTTTGTGATTTCAAATGTATAAATTTATTAATCTACCTACCAAAAAAAATTAATAAAAAAAAAACAGCAGTTATGTAACCGTTATGCGTTGCTCCAAGCAACGCATGTATTTTCAGACAACGGATGAGTTCAGACATCGTTGGTACCCAGAGTGGGTTATTCGAAGGCACGTGACATCAGCCAGGATGATTTTTTGTACTGCTTCCCGGAGCTGAAGCCATATTCAGACACGCAGCCCTAGCAACTTCAGAGTGTGATCGTAGCCACGAGTGAATCAAACTGCTGGCAAATGAGCTGCCACGACAATGCGGCGGACAACCATCGTCGTACACAATCACAGCAGGCTAGTAGGCCTCGCGAAGAAAGCTGCAGCCACCGAGATCCATCCAACACTGGGCGGAGAACGACTGTCGTGCACGGCTGTATGGCTAGCGCCATCGAGAACCACGTGTCGACGCCGGACTAGTTAAAAGGTCATGTAGCACTTCAATATCTAAGAAAGATGTGGTAGATATTTCAAAATGTATGAGATATGGTTTTGCGTCACGGGTTTAAATTTAAGGATATCCAACCGCAAAAAAAGTTACTTCATAGTAGTCAAGGGCATAGTTATTTCTAATGACCTAAACCTATCATACGATGCACTAAATTGTTGTGATGACAAATTGGCAACAAAGTTCAACGTACCAAAAAAAAGGGTGTATTGACTCGTCAATCAATGAACAAACGGATTCTAGTACGAATGTTAACAAGTAAATTTAATTAAACGGTATACTTTTCACAAAATTTGTAGATTTTGGTAGTTTGGTGGTGGCACTTTCATAAAATAATTTATTGTGTGTGGCTTGCGATAACCCCACAACAAAATTTCATCTTCTATGAATGGAACGGAAGTGGAATGGTTTAGTACAATCCTTGTCCATATCTATCCTATACCAAGAGTTATCCTGTAACTAAAGTCGATAAAGTCAGTGCTCGAGTCATAAGTAAGGTTGTGAACGATGAATCGCTAGACAAGCCAGTGTTGATAGGTTAGTCATATACATAACATACAGTCTCACATAGTCATAGATAAAAATGCGACCAAGCTGCAATTCTTTGATAATTATAGGTCACGAGTTCCAACATCCTGATCTAGATGATATTTTAACTGAAGTTACGTTAGCTTGTGTTATTGGGATTTATGGTGCAGTAACTGTAAGAGCTCTGATCTATCCTACGTTTGACAATAGCATTCATCATCATTCATTATCATTTCAGCCGTAGGACGTCCACTGCTGGACATAGGCCTCCCCCATCGATCTCCAAAAGGGCCGGTTGGAAGCGGCCTGCATCCAGCGTTTCCCTGCGGTCTCTTTTAGGTCGTCTGTCCAATAGCATACAATACAATAGCAACAACAACAATAAAATAAATAAGCAATAGCGACAATAGCATTAGTAGTCGTATATTTTGTTGTGCGGAGAGGGTTGGTTTTGTTAATAACTCTGTCATGTAGTCACCATAGTCGGAGATAACTACGTTCAATAATGATTTTTTTAAAAAACAGGTTTGGGTAGGCGGTTAAATATCTGAATGTGACAAATGTTTTTTACATAACAAACAAACAAAAAAAAACAATAGGCATGTGTCCTCATGTTTAATTTATTACAAATAACCTGATTAGCAAGGAATATAACTAAATACATTACACATACTGAAAAAATAAATTGAATTGGCTGATAAATCTCTGAGATATGAGCGTTTAAAGTTTTAGGTGGGGATAGGGAGGGGATGCTCTATCCCTTTCTCTCAAAGCGTGTGTTAGTATAGCATTTGTATGGCGCGCCTGAGCCGTGGCGTCACGGCTCAGTATAGTGCGCTCTCTGTCCAGCATGAAATTTAAATGCTTATCTGCTTATATCTTATTTATTTTTGAACTAATTTTAATTGTGTTTTCGTTGATGTGCTATATTTATGATCAGCATTTTTTAAGAGGTAATAAAAAAGATATTAGTCATCATGCCTATTACAAGCATCGTTTTTCCCAATCGCTTAAAAAAATTAGGTTACTCCACCATGACTGAGATACAAATACAGTTGAACAATGATCAACTAGTTGTATGTCACTCGTACATGTTGTATCATCACGAGCATGAAAAAGCGCGTTTCTGGTAGATGAGATACTTACTAGTGGCTGAAATTATAAGGAAATTCGTTTCGGATTACTCTAGTCCGATAGTGATCGTGTATATTAAAAGGACGGATTACTGAGGATGTTTCTGTGGCTTTCTCAGTAACAAGATCAGACACTTGGGGTACGAGATTAGCACTGCGGGAATTAAACTAAAACTGAAATTAAAAATCATTTTATTACATTAAAGTTACATTACATTACGATTGTAGCCATAGCCACCAAACTAGGTGTGGCAACACCTGTATTTTGGTGGGTAGCCTTCACATCATGATCCTTATTAGTTGTACAAGATTATAAGAATCTTATGAGTCGTAGAAAATAATAATAGTAATAGATATTTGAACAAAAATGTGTATATAAACAATAAAAAAAAAAAATACTGATTACTCCATTTTATGTTACAATATTTATTATGAATATCATAAACTTACATTATATTATTACCTACAGTATGTCTCTATTAGATTTTTAATAAAATTAGCAAAATTTGGTAGTTTACTAGCTATTTATAGAATTGAATATCGTGACTGATTATAGTGTTCTACTTAAGAAGTTTTCGGAACGTGATCTAAAGCCTAGTATTGCTGGCTGGTTACTGACGAAGCAAGAATTTGATTGTTCCGTTGAATAACGGACAGGCACTAAAATAATGCATCATCCCGTAATCTTGTAGCTAACGAGATAAAAGCTATTACAGACCCTTTGTCTACAAGCGGAGCTGATCGGTGGTCAAACACACACGCACTTTAACTTGAAGAGATTGAGTTAGTTAAAATCAAAAAAACATTTCCTGAGCAGTGGTCTTAATTAGAGGGGGTCTCAGCTATATAACAGAAAATAAGCTTGTCCTAATGATTCATTTATTACAAATAACAGGTTTAGCAAAGGCTACAATTAAATAGATTGCTCATACTGAAAAAATATAGCTGATTTCTGAGATATAAGCGTTTGAAGTTCTGATGGGGTTGGAGCACTGTCTTCTCCCGCAAAGTACGTGTTAGTATAGGCATTTGTATGGCACGCGCACAACCTGATGCCATAACTAGCTATAGGGCAGTCTGTATAGCAAAAAAATTTAAAGACTCAAAACTTATTTATTCTTGAACAAACGTTAATTTTGACGCTGATGGGATCTATATGAGATCAGATCTTTTAATTTTAAAAAAAATGAATTAACACTTGTCTATTATGTCTTGAAGGATAATTAACTGTTTCGTTGTGTGGGCGCGGATAAGGACAATGGTTGACGATTAATACCAAATGCCCGTGCAAGGTAGCAATCATTCGTTTAAATCATGGCGATATTGGATCCTTTGTTAAGTCTAATAAGAGCTTATTGCGTCCACCAAATATAGTTAAACCAGTCTGAAATACACACACCCAATACGTTGTTGGAGCTTAAGAGAAAATGTTTTACACGTTTAGAATCCCTGACCGTCTCGTAAGTGATCGAGGAAGTTGTTTTATTTCTCATGCTTTCAAAAGGTTTTCACCTGATAAGGGTTTTAAGCATATTATGTTAAATGTCGTTGCTATCCTTAAATCAAACGGCCAAGTAGACAGGTACAAACGTACTATTCTCGATTATCTAATAGCATTAAATGTACAACACGGTGAGAAGGTTTGGGATAGTCACTAGGGTAAGATCCAATAGTAAACAATATATTGCTTATATATTGTTTTTTGTTTGCTGCCTTAGAATTTCATGATATTGACTCGTGACACCACCGATACCGACAACTACGATCAGCAAATTCTTTGTTTTCGCATAAGTTGTGAAACTATATATTTGTTTTCTTTGCTGTTCCAGATCAAACACGGCAATCGATCGGATCGTGTTTGGATATAGCAGAGTTTGAACCAGTCGTTATACTGCGCTGCCACAAGTAATCGATCGTCTTGTGCGTGCAACAGTTGGTAGTTTGATGATCCTGCATGGACCGAATCGATCGGTCTGTGTCTTGATACATCTAATACCTGATCAATTTCGATATAGCAGAGTTTGAACCAGTCGTTATATTGCGCTGCCACAAGTAATCGATCGTCTTGTGCGCGCAACAGTTGGTAGTTTGATGATCCTGCATGGACCGAATCGATCGGTCTGTGTCTTGATACATCTAATACCTGAACAAGTATGTTTCTCTAAATGCACTGTTATGGGTAATCGATCGTCCTGTACATGCAAATTGAAACAAATAGTCGTTTAGTCGAATACAAGACACGAATCCGAATCGATCGGTCCGTGCCTTGTAATTGTCAATACAAATACTTGGTAACCCAATAATCGATCGTTTGGGCCCAATATTTGTCATAATATGTTTAGATATGGAGAAGTTGAAGTAGTCGTTATACTGCGTTGCCACAAGTAATCGATCGTCTTGTGCACGCACTAGTTGGTAGTTTGATGATCCTGCATAGACCGAATCGATCGGTCTGTGTCTTGATACATCTTATACCTGATCAACTGGGCTGCTGGAGTGCGGGAGCGTGGCGGAGCGGCGAGGCACTGTCCTCGAATCACCGGGGACGCTCTAGGAGGCCTGCGCAGGCATGGACGAGCTGCTGGCTTTCCTGGAGGAGACCAGATGGCTGAATTGGCTGCGGCCGGGTGACGCGGAATGGGCCAGTGAGTCGCCTGGTTGCAGAAAATGCCTGCTACACAAGTAACAAGTAACTTGATCTAGCATGTTTCTTTTTAATACAATATTCTGTGTTATTGATCGTTCTGTAGATACATGCGAGTTGAAACGAATAGCCGTTTGGTTGAATTCAAGGCACGAATCTGAATCGATCGGTTCAAGCCTTGTTATTGTCTACACAAATACTTGGTAACCCAATAATCGATCGTTTGGGCCCAATATTTGTTATGCCTATTCGTAATCGATTGAGATTGTATCTGAGATCGATCAATGTAGTTACTAGATTTTAACCATGTAACTAATTATTTTAAATCAGATGCTTTATTATATAACCAATGTTATAGAAGTTATTAATAGGCAATAAAAATAAAAATTAAGCGTATTATATAATGATCTTTGTAAATAAAAGTTACAACCGATGCAATGTAAAATTATATTATGGTGTATAAAATCATAAAATTAAGTTATTGTCATGTTAAAATTATTGCTAAATTATGTAGGTACTTATAAAATTCTTGTACTGTTTTATTAATTTATGAGATTTTGTAGCTGGCCAAGATTACCGATTGTTAGGGTTCCACCCGGGACCGTGTGCAGAGACGCACACGTTGTCAGGATGGTCGATTGTTAGGGTTTATATAATTCAATCGATTTTTGACGATAATAACTATGATTTGATTAATATATTTTATTTTATGCTGGCAACTTTTAGTATGAGTTGTCTCTATGGGCTGATGTTGTGGGCCAATCACAGAGCAGGAGTGTTTCCCGCCATTTCGATGTGGTGGCAGTTGGGCTGCTTTGTGATTGGCTAACGATTTAATGACGACAGCCAATCGGGAAGCTCGATTGGATGGAGAAGTGGTAGGAAAAATGTTGGTCGGCGACACATTCTGACGATGGTCGTTGAGGTGCAAACATAATTGTATTGAAGATAGTGAAATACTGTTAATTTAAAATATATATGTGAAATAGATACTGGAAGGTTTTCTCTTCTACTATAACCTACTTGATTAACCCTGCAGATGCGTTATCTAACAGTAGTTACCACGTAGTTAATTATCCACGTATCCATAGTCCACCCAGGTGAACTAAATAGGTGAATCACGTGTAAGGAACGAACTGACCCAAGATTGTGGATAGCACTCGCGGTCACCCATAAAAAATGATGACCTGGTTGACCGTTGCTTAATTTCGGTGATCCGTCTGATGCAGTCACATAATAAAACTTCGCTACGACGCGCGACGAAGTAGGTACGGTAAATCGTGGAAATGTCGCTGACGTTTGGTAAATTGAGTCGCGACTCGCAATAGTAAAATTTTGGAGTAAAGTACCTGTAAGTGGACATCTAGGTGGACTATCGCTTCTAACTCAAAAAGTGCCTCCTTCCATTTCTTGAAATAGAAGTCACTGGACATTTTAGTTTAGAAAGCAAATTAAAATAAACATCAAAGGTGCTTAATTCTAAACTAAGCCTAATTTATAAATTTTAATCAAGTAGGCCGCGACATCTACGCGGGGTCTACTAGAAAACTGTATACTTATTTTGCATTTTTAAGGCAAATAAAGATATATGTATTTAAAATAAATAAAAAAACATTTTTTTTATCAAAACGAAAATTTAAAGCAATGTGCCAAAATTTTCCACACGAGAACAAATATCCATATCCGTATTATCCACAAGAGAAAGATCAATTTTTTTTTTAAATAATAAGACCGCCGTTTGACCGCCACTTTGGCTTGCGGTCTACGAATATACCTACAATTTGAGGGCATCGCACCACCCCAGCAAGTAAAATTAAGTAAAATATGACTTTAGGTACTCATAGCATTTATTGTAGCATACTTGAAAAGAAACGCAAGCCTATTAATTATAAAAAAAAAAAAAAAAACAATACTACCTACTAATAAATATACCCTACACTACACTAAACTAAAACGAATCTAAAAGCTCCTTAGTGGAAGGAAAAGTGGTCAGTATGCTAGCAACATTGCCACGTTGAATGGCAATGGTGTGGCAATTTCATGGTGTGAACAATAAAGAGTTAATCAATCAATCAATCAATCAATCAATGCTTATCTATTTAAGTATACTAAACTAGACCTCGGTCACAGAAGACATACTGGGTCCCGATTCGACTAAAGAAATTGTCTTTAAATTGTAATTGTAGCGATTTTAATTGTTAAATAACTGCATCAAAATTGACAATTATAAATATTTTTTTATACTAGAAAAATACAACCACCTAATATTATAACTTAGTATAAAAAAATATTAAAAACTGCAAATTTTGAGGCAGTTATTTAACAATTGAAATCGCAACAAGACAATTTGTTTAGTAGAATCGGGGGGCAGCTGTAATCATTACGAATTTGATGAGCGTGCCCAAATTTCTGCTATTTCACAAATCAAGCGCTGTAACCAAACGCCTGCCGAAATAAACCTCTCAAAGCGACTACGCAATTACACTTCACCCCAAATTAATTCCCCAAAATATTATCACTCAACTACCCCTAAATCAGCCCCTAACTACCCATTGAAGGCGCGATACCGTCACGTCAAACCCATTTAGCCGAGTGAAAGGCCAAACGAGCGTCGCCGCCCGGTATCTGCCACTACGGAAAACTTACATCATGCCCAATGCGGGAAATAACCGATCTGCGTTGACGGGAACGACTCTTACTTATTGCCTTCCTTTTTTATAGAAAACACCCTTAAATCTTAGCTTTGAATTAAACCATAAACAACTTAGTATGTGCTTTTCACAAGATATATTTTTGTGTAACTGTGACTATGAGTTGTGACGTTTTTCCATGATGATATTGCCATGTTTTTGGGCGCGCTACCCGCAGTTTCCGGTTTCGTTGAATGCGCGGCCATCTTGTTGCCGGAAGTAGTAAACTCTTCCGTAGCGCCATCTGTCGGGGGCGGCGAAAACTCGTCGTCATGTCGTGTTTTCAGCGGGAAAAGTCGTTTTGCTTCATTCTTTTTTGTGGTGTCTGTTTTATTTTACGCATTCATAAATTCGCTTTGTTTACTCACTGGAATTATTTATGTTTTTAGTTTTGTATAATCGCATTCTGGTAGTTGTCCAGGTTGTCTCGTTTATTAAGAACTAGCTGTTGCCCGTGACTTCGTACGCGTAGACTTTGACAATCCATTTGCCATCATTAATTCACCCCTTCCACAAAATATTTTCTTAGCAGACCAATAAGAAATCTTTCTGATATTTCAGTTTCACAGGTAGCTTACGAGATTTCGAGCTGAATCAGTCAGTTAGTCAGTCCACTGAATGAGGAATTGGTATTTCACTTTTTCAGTTTGTTATGACACCGCATCCTATATTTACGTAGGAGAATACAACAAATCGGTCCACAAACTGATCTTTAAACCTTTATACAGGGTTATAACCTAAAATACATTTTCCTTATCCCTGTATAGCTGTATGTATTAAAATCGGTTACATTAATTTCCAACTCATATTTTCCACTCACGAATATTTCATTTCGGATTCCATTCAAACTGAAGATAGTTTTCCACCCACGAAACAAAAATTCTGAAACTATTTTTATTTAATTTTTTATTATTCGGTTTGTCTCACAAAATGTAAGTTGGTTTTACTATATTTTAAACCTTTATTACTTATCTGATTTGGTATTGATTTTAATGCGAAACAATTCCTATAGAGTCACAATATCTCAGTAAAAACAGTGAAAAAACGTCCGAGCGTCATTGTACAGACATTGTATCAATTATATAGTTCACAATGACACATTTACTCCAATTTAGACGTTATGTCGCTATAGTCACCGCGTTACCGACTGAGTCGTAGGGCCATAAACGTCATACCATAAGACCTGTAAGTGCGAGCGAGATAGACAGATTAAGACCTGTAAGTGCAAGCGAATAATTTATGGCCCTACGACTCAGTTGGTAACGCGGTGACTATAGTATAGTGTTCAACGTTAGTTGTCCGCTATGTCATCGTAGCTCTGGCATCGCGCGGCGTTGTAGTCGGATCGTGGTTACCTTGTAACTAACCAAAAGTCGGCGCCATTCGTAGCGTGCGCCGAGTTTTGGTTCGGACATTTTTAGGCACGAGTGTGACTTGACTTATGTATTGTATCTCGATGCATACAGCATTAAAATCAATGCTTGAATACAGCACTTTCCCCAGAAACTCTTCCCAAAAAACTCTCACTTACTCTCCCAAAATATACTTAACTACAACCTACAAGCCAACTCCCAAAATACACGCCGAATTATCGTACCCGAGCACACGTCATAAAAATATACAATTTTCCAAATTTGCTCTTTAAGTAGGTGTATTCCCATTACGGCAGGCGGGGTCGCTCCTGTCGTCATATTTTTCGGCTGTATCACATTATGAGTGCCCGTGGGACCGCTGCCGGCATACGATCCTCCGACTCCCGGCTCTTAACGTGTCTTGCTCGTGTCATGTGTTAAAAATATATACGGCGCTGAATAAAATTTTATACGCTTTCAGGGCGCGAGTAAAAATTGTAATAAAAAGTAGATGGTTTTGAAGTCGCCTGCTGGGATGGTTTAAGATTGGTTTGGGCTTTTGAAAGCTTTCGTTTTTTGTAAGATGGCTGTACACATAATAATCATGATACACTGTTACAAGGGTTTTAAGCTGTCATAGTGTCATAGTGTAATCAAGCAATAGTGACGTATTCAATTTCATTTATCAATATCTCACATATATTTATCCGTCGCTTGTTTTCAGTTTCCCATCTTACTTGATGTACCGAATTTTAAAGGCGCATCGTTTGACATTCGACAGCATCCATTATAGTGTCAGTTACGAGATTCCCAGGAGATCGGATTAACATTTTATAATGTGGAACGATGTGAAAATATACCTCGACTTACGTACACTGTACTGTAAATAAAATATGCCCTTTCTTCCATGTCACAGCTACTTCAAGCTGACACATACAGCTTGGCAAAAAAGAGAAGATATTAATGGAGGCGCCACTATCGCAAATAATTTTAAATAGCAACCCTGTCGTACATCTGAGGAAGATGAGATGAGTTTTTGGCGCCAACGCGGAAAAAACATGTCGGCTCGTTGGATTATTTTCCTAAACTTGTGTATTTTCGAGTGTTAATGTGTACTAAATGGTGAATTATTATTCATTAAGTGCTCGTAAACGTGCTCGAGTGTGGGCAAGTGATATAACGAGGTGAAACGTGTCTTTTCGTGTTGTTTCCAAAACTCCATAGGAGCCTCTTGTAAAGTCTTCACCACTTTACAGGGGCATGAGTTCGACTTGACCGTGACTTACTTAGCTTGACTCTGACTGTGACTATGACTTGTTTGACGCTAATAAGACAAAATGAACTGTTTAATATTACGAGTAAAGGACATTGAATCCAGGCTCATGAAGATTTTAACAAAAAAAAAAACTGAGGAATATGATTGGATGAAATTCTTCCGCTGACACGTTTTCCACGGTATTGTCAGAAGAAAAAAAAAAATTCAAGCCAAGCTGTATCATCCCTTAAGATCTTATTAACTACGAGTTGGCGGTTAAAAGCAAACCTATTCTTTATAAATAAAAAAAAATAACACTCTTTAATTAGAAATACCTGGAACTTTTGGTAGGTAATTTTAACATACCTCGTCGTATCGATTTAAAATTTTGCAAGCATATGTGACAATGGGCAGGCCACATCGCTCGAAGAGCCGATAACCGATGGGGAAGAAATGATCTTGAGTGGAGACCATGAACTGGATGATGCAGCGTAGGTAAGCCTCCCACTAGATGGACCGACGACATTGGTAGAGTCGCAGGCTTCCAGCGAAGGCAGGCTGTCGTTCAGTGTGGAGGTATAAGGGGGAGGCCTATGTTCAGCAGTGGATGTATTCTGGCTGATAATGATGATGATGAACGAGATTTATACATTACACTTGGTGACGAGTGTCTAATGATGGAGCCGGAAGGTGGATAAGTGGAATTCTTCAATAGCTACCAATAAATCCCTGTAGTTTGGGAACCTTTGGTTTGTTTTAACGTAGTAGTGTACCTACCTATTCCAATTCTTAACGCAGTCACCTATCTACACACATATATGCATCGCTTGGACAAAGTGATATAGAACCGACCGAGCGCAGCTCGATTTATTTGCCACGCAAACAACTTGCAAATTGGTCTGTAGATGCGACGTTTTCGCTAAATACCTATAAAAATGTCCGATGTCCGTGAGTTATTGTAACTAGCTGCATGGGACAATTGTGAAGCTCCAGCGGAACACCTTCGAAAAGGTATAACATTGCAAATGAACTAACTGCTCTATCGTAGACTGTCATCAGGCGAGATGGCAGTCAAGCGCAAGTATATTTTCAATTTAGAAAAAAAAAAAACTGTTTCGTATAATTTCTGATCCGGCCGCCACAGCACTAACGGTGTGGAACATCACTACTAAAGCCCGCTGATTGGCTTGACAGATTACACCGAAAATATGGCGTCGCTACTCGCCAGCGTAGATAATACTGCCGAGCAATTTTCCTGAACATGTTAATATGATACAAAATAACTAAAGGTATTTTAAATGTTAATCGGGACTTATCACGTATTATTTACACGGCGTTTTTATTTATTATAATTTTTTTTTTTTTTCACTGCCATTGTAACATGGTCGAAACGTCGAGCGAAAGGTACATATTTTTTACCTAAGTAAATGAAATAATACGTGATAAGTCCCGATAAACATTTAAAATATGTGTTCAAATCGCGAAAGTTTAAAAATTATTATAACTAAAGGTATTCTTAAGTTTCTGCCTCTCTGAAATATTCTTGAATACCATTACATACATACATACTAAGTATATAAAATACACATTAATGACCTAAACCGAAGAAATTTTGGTCTAAACAATTTTCCATCGAGAACTAAAAGCGATTTAGGTACAAATACATAACTTCAATATTTAAAAAAACCTGGATAATTTTGTCAACCGTAATTTATAAACTTACCTTAGAAACTTACATAACTTTATCACACTGCGAAGTTTCAGCGACTAGCAATTATTGTTGGGGTCAAACCCTTCAATGATTGAATTGAAATGATTGAATGCACTCACATGATAGTGAACCATGTTTGCAAAAGTACGCTCATTCTCGCTTCTTGTACTCTCCATACAAAACTCTAAATTGTAGCACTTCCCACGTTGGGATGGCTCATTTCTGCCGTTCCACAGAAGAATTATATTTTATCGCCACGAAATGTAAATTATCTGCTTTTCTTATCTGTTTTATTAGCTGAGAATTGCTACTGGTGCATTAAAGTCGTTATTTTGAGTTGTAATAGGATATTATTATTAATCCGACATAATTGTGAGTTCGTTTCGTATTAGGCATAGGTATGTCGCTCGGAGAACCGATAACCGATGGGGAAGAAAGGTTCTTGAGTGGAGACCACGAACCGGAAGACGCAGCGTAGGTAGGCCTCCCACTAGATGGACCGACGACATAGCAAGAGTCGCTGGCATCCAGTGGATGCAAAAGGCAGGCTGTCGTTCAGTGTGGAGGTTAAAGGGGGAGGCCTATGTTCAGCAGTGGACGTCTTCTGGCTGATGATGATGATGATGATGATAGGTATTTCGCAAAATTTAATTTAATATTTGGTACCTAAATAAACAATTACCGACTTCTTGCTTAAAAAAAAGTTTTTGTTTACAAATTTTCACCCAAACATCACGTGTTCTCGACGGTTTCATAAGGTGTGTACCTATGTGTTATGTAAATTAAGTTTTGCTAAAAACTAGGATGTGGGCAGTGTGCACACTCTACGCGGGGCTTACAAAGTTCTGCGAAATTCGTCGATATGTCCACAACTACTTCTTTAAAGGTGGTCTTACACGGGCAACTTATATCTCAATCCTGAGCAATGCTTGTCAATTATAGCGTCATGGAACGTCACGCATTTAGTGCAATGCCAACTTGCACTTAGCATTGTTAATATTGATAAAATACCAGTAGGGGTTTAGTTACTGTTCATACAGAATCCATACGGCCAATCTTGTTTCCTGAGAGATATAATCTGGGCCTTTTCATGGCCAGAGTGAATAGGTGTCTTCTAAGTCTGCGTGCTTCATCTTCGACCACATCGTAGCTTAGCGACAGGCGAGTAGGTGGTCTAACGCGGACTTATCCACGTAAAAAAAAAACTCATATGAGATAAAAAATCGAAGGTACTTTGGTCTAACCAAAGTAGATTCTGTTTTACCTACCTATGTAATCTAATTTACAAGTTTTATTCTTAGATGAAAGATAATGAAATAGTCAAAACACTCAGGTCTTAAAATTGTCTAAAAATATTGTGATTATTTACTACTAATTTAAACTATAAAGATTTATTTCAATATAAACACGGGTCTAGCCCGGACATTTGGTAGGCATTGGTGGGGCCGAAGCCAACACCAAGAGACCCCGTTGAATATAAAATACAATATTATTGAATGTGTAATAAAATGGATTATAAAACTATTGTACAGTATAGGATATAAAACGTCTAGGCTATTGATGTGAACAACTTGTGGATGGGATAACAGATCTATGGTATGAGGTACGGCACCTGCCAATTATGCCTCATTTATTATTATTATTAATTATTGTTGCTAGAGTAACCATCTCACTTTACTGAGCGAAATGAAACAAATTAATATAATTGGCTACGCCATAGATTGAGGATATGGAGAAACAATACATTAAAATAATTCATTTTGATGACTTTTTGATGCTTGACAGGGTAAGCGTTTGACCTTAGCTCACCGATTAATATCGGTGTGACATGGTGTGAGTGACTGTGTGATAGAAGAAGGTAAACACTCCTAGACCAAAATGGGAACTCATCTAGAAATACAGAATATAATATGATAGGGCAGCTAGAGACAATATATTGCAAAAGAAATAACCAGATTGCTACACTAGTTCTGGAAATTGTCACCGGACAATAATTGCTGAAAACATTGCTCGTATAGAAGCACCTTTACACCATCGTATATCAAGAGAAACAACTGCATTAGCGCGTTGCTGAATCGCATAGTCTTAATCGTCCTGCAAACGTATATTTCTTGATTAAGGGGTCGTAAAAACGTCGTCCCTGTCTAAATTATGGCCAGAGAGCAGGAGAGGAGATTAGCGGGTTTGTGTGAGTCATGGATGGTTTGTGTGAGTTATGGCAGGGTTGTTTGTATGAGGATTTGTCCATGTTAATGGTGATATTGTTGTGAACAGGCATTCAAATGCACGTTGACAACACATCAATAAAATTTGTTTGTCTTCTGTCTCTGTTCATAGATTGAAGAAGTTGTCTAAGGATAAAGAAAACATTAAAATGGTTATGTAGGTACACCCGTACGAAGCGCTTTGATTCCACATTTATTTATTTATTTATTGTCTATGGAATTTGCGGCCTCAATGGGTGTTCGATAGTTACAATCTGGGTGTCTCGGTTTCTTCTAGGCAAGCATGCTCCATGGTAGACCGCATCATCGCGTAATATCAGGCGAGTTGGCGGCCAAGCGCAAGACTAATATATATATATATATATAAATACATATTATAGGTAATAGTAAATATAATTTTTAAGTATAAGAAATACTATACCTAAAAATAAATATACCTAACGTAAATTAAACAAAAATCTAGTCTAAAAGCCCCTTGGTTGATGGAAAAGTGGCCAGTATATATTGGCAGCATAATGCTATATTATGCTAATTTTTGGCCAAAATATATAGGCGCTTCCATTCCAGTCACCAGTCACCTCCACCAAACGTTTGGCCAGGTCCCTCCCTATACAGTAGACCGTTGACCGTTGATTTTCCCAACTCCAAATTGTTTCGTGTGTAGAATCCGATACGAAAGAATAGGTATTTATTGATTGTTTGCATTTCGACTCTGGACTATAATGAATCAATTGACTAGGTAGGTACACCCTTCGAAAAACTTACGCCAAAATTGGGCTAAAATACAGGAACCACAAACCGGAAGACGCTGCGTAGGTAGGCCTCCTACTAGATGGACCGACGACATTGTGAGAGTTGCTGGCATCCAGTGGAAGCACAAGGCAGGCTGTCGTTCAGCAGTGGACGTCTTCTGGCTGATGATGACAGGAACCAAAAAACAGAGATACAAAGGGAATTTGTGTAAAAGAAGAGAAAATTCGTAGATAGCAAAGGGTAAAAAATAAAAAAAATATTCGGGAGATTTTTGCAGACACGGTCCCCAAACTAAGCAAAGCTTGTGATATGGCTGCCAGAGACTGATATACATACATTTATAGTTTTAAATACATACTACCAGATATAGAACAAATACAAATGTTCATCACACAAATGTATGTCCTAGATGGGAATCGAACCCACGCCCCCAGGCTCAGAAGGTCACGAAATATCAATATACTAAATTTCAAAACACTATACCAACGAAAACGTTGTCCTCGTGATAGAAGTTGCCCGTGGCGCGGCAATCGACGCAGATGAATATCCGCTGAAAAGCAGTATTTTCGCCGAGGTGATTCCGCCATGACAGATCGCGGGTACGCCCTGTATATTTCAACCCTGGCTCGTAGGCTGGTCGCGCATTTACGAACACTAGTTCTGACCGGAGGTCTGAAAAACTATTTTTAACTGACGAGTGGAGGAGGTTGTTCATAAGTTTTTTTTGTATGTTTGTTACGCGATTACTCCGCCAATTATGAATTGATTTTAATGATTCTTTCAGAGGTGGTCACATATAAATTCTATCGAAATTTTACTCATATCAGCGATTCAAAAAAAAAAAAAAAACAACAACATATACCAATAATATATAGACTGATGACGTTTTGGTTTGTGGTTCCTTTCAGCAAAAGTTTTGATGGAGACATTTTCAACTTTTTTAGTTACTGTACATATAGGTCAACAACAGGTTACAACTGTCAAACACGCAAAGTCAAAATTGTAAATCTGATTTTCTTACACCTTGGGTTACATTATTGGAGTTTTAGTAAGGATCCCTAATTTTCTTTAAAATATAATATAGCCTATGTTACCCGGGGATAGTGTAGCTTCCCAACAATGAAATAATTTTTCAAATCGGTTTAGTAGTTTCGGAGCCTATTCAATGCAAACAAACAAACAATCAAATCTTTCCTCTTTATAATAATAGTATAGATATTAAAAAAAAAAATTAAGTAAAGGTGTCTTGAAGTCGTTTTTTTTGCCAAATAAATATAATTTTTATAGAATTTTTTATATATGTATTGTTGTTCCACACTGACTACCCCGGTGGCACATTTGGTAGTCAGCTTTTTTTATTATTTATTTTTATTTATGTTTATTAAAATAATAGGTACTATTTGAATAATTGTTAAATCAGCATTCGCATATACGCGTCTCAGTCCGACCAGCCTTAACTGGTGTCTGGTAAATTTATGACCTCTCCCGAGAAAAAATGTGGACTCTCCGAGGAAGATTTCACCGGTTTTTATTCTAGCAATATATTTCATTTGAAGGAAATGACGCGAAGCTTCATGACTTTTAGATTTATTAAGTGACGACGGCCTTATTTATTGCGAAGGTTAAAGCTTACGAAACCAATGACCGGAATCTGAAAATATCTGAACCAAGGAGTTGAGATAACCTAACATGCCAGGTATATTCTATTAAGTCTACATACCTTTTGGTTGATTGGTTGTCTGGTAGAGATCGCTTTTAGCGATACGACAAGCATTATCATACAGACATGTCATAAACATAATTATGATCATACAGACAAATCATACAAATATGACATGCAGACATGCCATCCAAATATGACAATTATAATTATGTCATACAAACATGTCATATTATAAATAATTTTTATCATACAGGTGTCAGAGTCAGGCTGGCAGGCAGTGGAAAGGCTTAACATCTTTTCGCTAGATGGCGCTGTCATTTGTTTTGATTACAAGTTACAAGCGCATGTATTTTTAGTTTTTTTTTAAATATTATTATTATTTTAGTGTTTACAACAAAGAGTTTACATCTATCTATCTATCTATCTATCTATCTATCTATCTATCATGTGTAGAAGGTGCACCGTTTTGAATATCGTTTGGGCACGGATAAACTAAAGACGTATTGATAATATTTATCGCCATCGTTGCCTTTTAATGTGTCATTATGAAAATACAAGAATAGAGAGAAGGCTAGAATCCCAGCAGTGGGAACGTGATAGGCTGATAATGATGATGATGTGTCATCATCGAGTTTTATTAAATTTTAAAAGGAGTGCCGCTCTAGTCGCCTGTATGATCATATTTGTATTTCATATTTGTATGACATGTCTGCATGATCATACTTGTATGTCAAATCTGCATGTCATATTTGTATGGTTTGTCTGTATGATAATTTTGAATGTCTTATTTTTATGACATGTCTGATGAAATGTGTGATCATAATGATGTTGTATGACTGCCAGCCACAACTACCAGCTACTACTACTCATCCCGCGCAGATCGGGCACAAACATATTTTGGGAGTCGAATAGACACATCATCTTTCATCTGAGTACGCCATACCCCTAGGAATTAAAATGTAGGTACATTTACTACTTACCAAGCCAACAGACATTACTGTAACAAAATGCTAGCAAAAAGCATAACGAATGTCGGAGGTGTCTGGAGGACGGACGGCGTGTTTTATGAAGGAAGTTGTTCATCGCGCAATAAATCTCTCGGACTGCGAGCGGCCGACTACCCCAGCTTCAATAACGTGGAGACAGAATATTCTTTATTGTACACTAAACATTCGGTTTTTTATCGGATACATTTTGGAGAGTGTGCATCAGATCTGCATGATCTAATTCCCCCCTGCCCGTTTTTCTATCGGAATGCCAGAACGGGTACAAAAAATTGACACCGCTTTATGGTTGATATTCCAAAAACCCGTACGAAGCGCTTTGATTCCACTTTTATTATGCGAACTGCTAGTCTGTGGAATGTGCTGCCTGAATGGGTGTTCCCCGATAGTTACAATCTGGGTGTCTTCAAATCACGAGTAAATTGGTTTCTTCTAGGCAAGCGTGCTCCACAGTAGACCGCACCATCGCTTTACATCAGAGGAGTTGGCGGTCATACGCAAGACTAAAATAAAAAATAAAAAAACATAATAGAGCAATGCTATGGTGGCCAAGCGGTAGCATGGTGCGCTTTACAATCTGATAGCATCCGGTTCGACCATCGGCTGACTTAAATAATTTATTTGCAGTTTTGATGCCATCGCTCAACAACGGTGAAAGAAAACATCGGGAGGAAACCGGTATATAACCGGTATGGTATACATATAAATAAAAACTACTTCACATTTAGTAAATATTTAGTTTCGTTTAGGATGATATATTTTTTCCAGTTATTTTGATTTAAAAACCAAATGACTGAACCGATTCCGATGTAATTTCTAAGGAACCCATCTAAAAGAATATCCTTTTTTTAAATATCGGTTTAAAATTAGGAGTTCTGAGGTAGCAAACATAAACTATAAAATATACTGATCAAAATGTCATGTTGGATGCATGGATGTCCTTGTTACGTTAAAATGGATGGAATGGATTGTTACGTTAAGTTAAGTACTCGGTAGAATGAAAAATGCATTGTTTGATAAATAATAACCAACAGTCTCCACAACTCCTGTACCCTGTAGCTACAGGGTGATATATTGCAGGGCGGGTCGGCGAGAGTCACCGACTGACAAATTCATTCCCCACTTGACACCTACTACCCCCCTCTGCAGCGGAAGGGGGGGACGGGGGACGTCACACGCTAATCTCTGTAACACCATGAATTTTTCATGTGGACGTGAATTTATGAAATATGCAATATGGTGTACATTTTTACTTCGAAGAGTGTTCGAAGTAAAAATGTGTATGTCTTTGTGTCTGTATCTGTATGTCTGTCTATGGCATCGTAGCTCCCAAACAGCTGAACCGATTTTGATTAAGTTTGAAAGGTGAATTGATATTTATTTATTAACTAAACAAAATACAAGCTAATAATTACCATTACAATAAATTATCTTATAAAAACCGTCTTCAAAAAACCACAAAACGGCACTACAAAGAATAAAATAATATTTACATCACATTTGCTCAAAAAGTACACTTA
The DNA here is from genome assembly GCA_914767915.1 of Agriopis aurantiaria. Lineage (NCBI taxonomy): Eukaryota > Metazoa > Arthropoda > Insecta > Lepidoptera > Geometridae > Agriopis > Agriopis aurantiaria. The sequence goes on along the minus strand of OU611991.1, from coordinate 2,857,784 downwards.
CGAAGCCTGTATGCATCGTTCGAAAGTTAAACATTACGGATCATACAACGGAGCGTGCGGTAATGAATTTGTCCGCACGCTCAGATGTATAGCACCGTGCGTGTACTTTACGGTATTTTTTTAATCTCCTTCATACTTACATAAGAATTCCACAAAAGAGTTTCATATTACGAGAATAAATAAGCTGAATGATCAAACCTCCTTGGAGGCGCTTTTGCTCAATACGTTTGTCTCAGTTTAATACTAAAGAGACGAAAGATGTAGTTCTAATTTTCACCACGTGATAGTGGCGCTATTTGCATGTTCGCGCCATTTTCTTATTATATTATAGAAACTATTGTTGTGACTGATATTAAGTTATAAACAAAATAATAAAATTGTTTCATTTGTAGCCTTTTTTTCTCGCAAATGTGTTGTAAAACGTTGTATGGCACACGTGCGGATTGGTTTTTACAAACTCGTGACTATGGTAAGCCCTCGACTTCGTCTCGGGCTTACATTCGTCTACTCGTTTGTAATAACCAACTTACCGCACTTGTATCATAAATAACTATTTTACACAGATTTTGAAGTTGGGTGGGAACTATATTTTATTATCAAACTTAGATTAAAATTTTGTATAATTTATTTTGTAGTTGTAACTACGCGACTGCAAAAACCGTGTAATTTTCTTCTTCTTTGTAGTGGCATACTAACTTAGAATAATTGTGTTTTGTGGTTTTTTGAATTCTGTTTTTTAAAAGATAATTTACTTTAGAATTTTTAGTGAAACACCTATGACAGTGGAATGCTGAAAACCTTCTTTAACTCTGTTCGGGACGAACTTATGCGGGTGATTTTTTTAAATTATTTAATCTACTTGTTTTTTTATGCATCTGCACTGACAAGACTAGCAAGTCACTTCCCTGATGGTAAGCATCAAGCTTGCTCATAACAGCGCAGTGCTATGCAGAATTCGAATTTTCTTTATTTCCTTGCGCATCCTATATATAGAAGTTAGCTAATAGAATATTTTATACAATCATCTTTTAGTTTAATTAAAGTTTATATTTAGTTATTATAAGTTTTTAGTTATTATATTAGTTTCTCTTTAATTTTCTGTTTTTTAAGTTCCTTAAATAATAATATTCAGCTAATAGATACTTACATACATATCTATTAGCAAACTTCTCACGACAAGAAAACCTTTTGAGCCACCAAGCACAGTACTACTGGTGTTTTATCTGTATTCATGTATATACTGTGCTCCAGTCTAGTATAAAAAGTAGGGCGAAGGGTACCAGTGGAACAACTTTCTTTATCGTTGCTCCGCGCTTTATGATCGCATAAATTCAGTTTATCTTTATGAATATTCAGGCGAGCGCTGTTAAGTGCTGACGACGATTCTCTCTTTAGGTTTCAAGGATTCACTAAATAAAGTGGGGTGAAAGGTGTCCCATGATGGAGGTAACTTTGTTATCTTTGTTTGCAAAGATTGCCGTTCAGCACCGGCATCTCTTCGCAGCATTTTTTCGCAGACAAGTCTTTATTATCTAAACAAAATATGAATCATCAAAATCAAACTGCTCAGTAAAACGTTACGTATATAAAAAATACGCGTTGACCAGAGGAGAACATACTTCTTTTTTCGTCAGTTAAAAATACATCATCATCACCATCATTTCAGGCATAGGACGTCCACTGCTGGACATAGGCCTCCCCTCGATCTCCAAAAGGCTGGTAGGAAGCGGCCTGCATCCAGCGTTTCCCTGCGGTCTCTTTCATAGCTAGCACTATTAGATCGTCCGTCCATCTTGTGGGTGGACGTCCTACGCTGCGCTTACCGGTCCGTGGTCTTCATTCCAGAATCTTTCGGCCCCATCGGCCAACTGTTCTGCGTGATATGTGCCCTGCCAACTGCCACTTCAACTTGCTAATTCGGTGTGCTATGTCGGGGACTTTCGACATGCTTACTAACAATAGGTAAATACCTAACCTTAGTATACATAATGTATAATTATCAAATAAAAAAACCGACTTATTGCATATATTTGATTTATATTTCGTTTACTAAGATTACATATTTTTTCCAGTAATTTTGATTTAAAAAGCAAGCTACTGGACCGAAATTCAAACAAGCAGGCGGGCCTCCTGTTGGTAAGTAGTCTCCGCCTATGGATGGTTTCCAAAAAAACATTGCCAGTAGGTACGAGTACGTTGCCTACTTTGAATGCTTCTATCAATGTTTTTTTATCTTTTCATGATGAACTTTATTTTTCTCGGTGAACGTTAGTTTCATCGAGATCAATTCAGCTAGTTAGGCTGTTTCCAAACAAAGTTTTAGAAAGAGTTAGGTACCTACTCCTGTAACTTAGTAGGTTGATACATGGAGGCCGTGTCACGCCGCGCCCGACCTAACCCCATAACTCACCGAGGAAGCACTAGTGATGGGAAAAGGGTACATACTTTAAGGCTTGCAATTTTTGACCAGTAGTGATTAATAACGCTCGCTTAGATTGACAGAGTCGAAACAATACATCAGGGCAATTATCTTTCTTCATAATAAAAACGAAACGAAAATATTTCATCTTTAGGAGTGGAAAATTTTGTGACTTATTGAACTTTCTGTGGAGTCAGTTGTTATTTTTTTGTAAAAATATAATTATTATTCTGAAACTACACATGCACTTTCGGTGAATCAATTTAAAAATATAAATTTCCGATGTAATATATCAATATTTACACATTAAAAGTATATGTAATATAATTTATTGCATACTTTTATGAAAAACTCAGAGACTTCTTTTTACCTAAATCAAATCAGAGTTGGTATTAATTGGAATTTTTAGGAATCAGAGCTCATTCCTTGGAAGATGGGGCGCGACCTTTGGTGTGGGATGCTCCTTGCGTGGAGACTTTTGCGCCGTCTCATCTTCCGGGAACTCAGAAAAGGCCTGGTGTGGCGGCTGAATCAGCGGAGAGCCTCAAAAGGCGCAAATATAGTACCCTCGATAGCGGGTATATATTTGAGCCTTAAGGGGTCGAGACGCTTGGACCGTGGGGACCAGGAGCCCATCGAATATCTAAAGACCTATCAGGGCGACTGGTCGAAGCAACTCGTGATCAAAATGCTGGCCTTTATTTTGCCCAAAGAATAAGTATTGCCATACAACATGGCAATGCTGCCAGCATATTGGGAACGCTGCCCACCGGTAGCGGCTTGTTAGATTAATTTAGTTTTAGATTAATTTAAGTTTTAGATTAGTTTTGTTTTTAGTTATAAATTTAAATTTAAGATAGTTTTTATTTTACTTGTAATTTTTATTGAATAAACTTTTTGGTTTTAAATTTATCAGAGTTAGTTTTTTTTATTGTGATCCTCAACTAAGAGACCTTAAGTGTTTCCTATACCTTTTAAAGGACTTTTAAACATATTCGGATATTTTGTACAACCAGGTTGAGCAGGGTTTCACCACTACTAAAACTCTCTCGTGTGCCTGCCACTGCGTCCAATGGAGGGCTCCGGCCGCTCCGGGATCTCTATAGGAATGCTCCGGTAGTCCCCTAGCATGCTGCCCGAGCTACACTCCCGGGAAATACTCGGACCATTTCTCCTCCTTCCCTCTACTACGGGCCACACCGCACCTTGTCTTCCCTGGGCGTGTTTCCCATACCTAGCTCCGACTCGGCGAATGTTTTATGACCTGATGAAACGGCCTGTCCCGAGCCAGGTAGGATCAGTTAATCAGCCGTAGTCGTTTTTCGCTAGTACCAGAACCTCTTGCCATTGTGGTAGGTTTAGGTAAACACGCGACCGAATGCATATGGTGATGTGATTGACACGCGACTGGTCCCGGGTTCGATTTTCGGTCGGACAGATGAATGGTTATGGAAAGGGCTATGCTTGGGGTTTGCCTACGAGATCGAATCAGAAATGAGGAGATTCGTAGATGAGCGTAAGTTACCGACATAGCCTACAAGATTAGCGTGTTGAAGTGGCAGTGGGCAGGGCACATATCACGCAGAACAGATGGCCTATAGAGCCGAAAGGTTCTCGAATGGAGACCACGGTCCAGTAAGTGCAGCGTAGAACGTCCATCCACAAGATGGACAAGCAACCTAAAAGAGACCGCAGGGAAACGCGGTTTCCTGTCACTGTAGTAAGAGAAGTCAATAGGTACTTTACACTACACTGGCACCACTGAAGACATAATCGAGGTCGCCTCAATTCCTTCACCTGTTATTATACCATCGATTTTCTCATTAGTGTCGTTCTATACCTCTAATAACCTTAATTACACTAATATTATAAAATTTTGTGTGTATGTTTGTCCCTACTCAGCCCCTCAACAATTGAGGATGAAGTATCAAACATAAGGTCATGAAGCATCAAACTAGGTCACGAAGCAACAAATTAGGTCATAAAGTATCAAATTAGGTCATAAAGCATCAAACTAGGTCATTAACCATCAAACTAGGTCATGAAGTATCAAATTAGATCATAAACCATCAAACTAGATCATGAAGCATCAAACTAGGTCATGAAGCATCAAACTAGGCCATGAAGCATCAAACTACGAGTAGGTCATGAAGTATCAAACTAGGTCATGAAACATCAAACTAGGTAATTCGATTAATCGATCTTTCATTACCTTCTCGAGTGACTATGGGAGTCGAATTTGTATTTACTTATCGTTTAGTATATCTGTTATGGCGCCATTCCTGCGATTGGCAACTTTATACCCGGAAAAAATTAACGGTTTTTGTAGGCCAGCGGGTAAACCCGTCAGGTGCAGCTAGTGTTGTGGTAATTGAAGGCTCTCACTACAAAGCGAATAGCATATTAGTTAGTAATTGGTTAACTGCTTTGACGTAGCGTAATTGAGACTTAATTTTCTTTTACCACTTAAGTATCATTATACTTTCCCTGCAGGAACTTAATGATAAGGTTGGAAGGTATTGACGTATTAATACTAGGCATTTGTATCGGTGGCATTGATAATAAAATTCTGTTAGAAAATATGTGTGGCAGGTATATAATATACCTATACGCACTTTACGCATAAATACTGTACTAAGTCGAAAGGAGGTCATTGTACTCATCATTATGAACAACTTTTACTATGAAACCGACCATGAAATCACCATGAAAATGCAATCCTGACTCGCACTTGGCCGGTTTATTTGCTAGAACCATGCAAGAAGTACCCTAGTGTATGCAGAACTACTTTATCTATACTAATATTATAATGAGGAAAGATTTGATTGTTTGTTTGTTTGTTTGCATTGAATAGGATCCGAAACTACTGAACAGATTTGAAAAATTCTTTCACTGTTGGGAAGCTTCACTATTCCCGGGTAACATAGGCTATATTATATTCTCCAAAAAAAAATAGGAATGCTTACTAAAACTCCAACAATGTAACCCAAGGTGTAAAAAAAATAAGACACACCCGTGCGAAGCCGGGGTGCGTTGCTAGTACCTAATAAGTTTCAATCTCAGTATATTTCCGTAATCGCAACTTCACAATGCTAATCACGAGGGCACGTAACTTGCACGTCTAATAAATTAGATTTATTGTTAATATATACCATCAATACGTTTGTTTTGTCCGTTCGTCTGTCTCGACGCAATTTATGCCATTGTGTGGGGCCACAGAGGCGATTGCCGTATCTTTAAACTACCCGAGTGATTGATATGAGGATTTTTGAGCATGCTTAATGTTCGACGTACTTGCTCGGCTATTGTACTCCCGTCGAAAGCGAGCGAAGGAGTCTTTTTATAGCTAAAATGTGGAATTTTACCTACCTTTCAGATAATAATTAAAAAAAAAAAGTTTTCAAAGAAGAATAAAATACGTGCATAAGTACCTATTATATACCATTGGTATTGTGTATAAATCTTCTTACACACAATACGCGCGTCAAAGCACTTTTCGCTTACGCCGACATGCGGTGCGTAACGCATATGGTAAATTTTCCAGTGGATGCCTAAGGGAGAGGCCTATGTTCAGCAGTGGACGTCTTCTGGCTGACGATGGTACTAATAATATGTTACATTTTTATTGTGAAACTACAACAAGAGGTTCTTCAGAAGGCTATTATAAAAAGCTCGGTAACGTAAGTACCTACTTGTGATGTTTTTGTACATTGCAAACATGCAGCAAACACGCAAGTTACAGATAGACTGGTTACCATCAGACGGCCCGTCTTTTTGTTTGCAAGCCTTGACGTTGAAAAAATATCTCACTGGTTTCCCTGCTGGGAAAATACGACTAAGCAAATTGCTCAGATAAGTATATCAGGTACCAGAATTATGTACGAAGTTTGTTTTACGAACTACTTATTCCTTCGGTGATTTTTATAACTATACGTTTTTGCAAAAATTCTGCGAAAACCTACTTGAATTTATTATGGAAACTGACATGGTTTTCACACATTATGTTTACCTGTTTACCTATATTACACGGGAATTACTCACGTTATTCCGACTATAGTTTCAACCGTGGTCCGAGCTCCATCTAGCATGCCAGAAAATATTTTGCTTGAGTTAACGGCCTCATATACCAAATTTGACGGTTTTAAATCAATTTTATTCAGTTAAATTACAATATTTGAGCTGGAAAAAAATACATATCACAGATACATTTGTGTTTGAATTTATGATTTGGTTCAAAACACTATAGAATAAACGTTCCTCGATCAAAAAAAATCTGAAACAAAGTCGAGTTAGTTTATTTTTTTCGTTTTATGCTCTAATGAAAGCTCGTAACAACCTGAAAATTGCATGTACTGAACAGCAATGTTATATATATTTTTTTTATTTGGATTGATTTTTGATAGTGAATAATTTCGTTTTTTAGTGGAATTAAAAGCGTAAAAAGGTCGCGAGAATTTGCGCGCGCCGCGTTCAGTACCGCGCCAGGCGTCATCGAGGTCGGACCTATGTTCGTTTTTGTCGTTGCACTCGCGGGCGTCCTGATTCTTGCGTGGCAAAATACATCGTCGCTCTAACTTGGCGGGGGCTGAGGGAGCGTTTTGTTGCCTACGCGACTCGGATTTTGGTCTCGGGTATGTCCTAATACTGCGACCAGAACAACCGGAGGATGGGCAGCAGCGTTCTAGTAGTACACGGTGAACGTACTGCGATCTCCAAGCCGCCTGCTAAGCGTGGGGATTATGGCACGCCTCTCTAAGAGGGAGGCCTTTGCTCAGAAGTGGACGTTTACAGGCTGATGTGTGATGAGAAAAGTCTTCATAATTTGAGCTAATTTTTTTTGCAGTCGGAGAAAAATCACTCTCTGTCGCTATTACACTGGAGAGAGAAGTCTATTGTTTGCGGTGGATCGCAAGCGCAATGCTCGTCAGCGTTTCAACCTGTCTGTCTCGGTTTTAAAGAGGGTGCTTTGAATTCTGTTGATACGCCTGTAATTGGCTCTGGATTTATGATTATGTTTACCTTACGTTTGGTTGATTAGAGCTCCGTACGTGATGTCGCGGCCTAAGCGTTTTGCGATGGGTAATGGGGGACAATGGAAACTTTTAATGGCTCGCTGCCATAGCGGTGGTGGATACAGGAAACTGATGGGTCACGCACGCCTTTGCTGCATGATTAAGTGATTTATTGACAATGTTCTGTGCTCTGACAGAACAAGAACTTAAACTTTGAGAAATTTATTGAGATAGGTTCTTATGGAAATCCTGGTGGAACAGAGGCATGTCACCGAATGGGTTTTAGTAGGAAAAATCCAACATAACCTGTGGTTGTACCCCACCCCAATATGCCTGCCTGGAAATATGCCATTCCCTCCTAGATACAACAGCAGAAAAAAATGCAAGGCCACCGAGATTTCAGTAGGTGCAATCCTAAATAATTAACCTCTGGCTGTACCTCTGTAGACTATTGATATTTTATGTTATATTTCCTACTAACTTACCTATACTTAAAGGTTTTATAGAAATTTAAATGTTCAATAGTTTTCGGAAGCCATTTGACCAACCCCAGTAATATCTATTCATCAAATGGTGCAATCCGAACACATTATGTCACCAGACACTTGTCACATGCTTACTTGACATGACAGTTATTCTCTAAACACCACTATAAAAATAACCGCTATATCACAAAACAATCTCTAGTTGCAGCTTTATTTCGCTCGCGACAAGAGCGTCGGAAATGAGGGTTGATGTAAAGTTAAATTGGTGATGGAAAGCTGCGAAAGCCCAGTGGTGGTCATTTGATCCGTAGACGCTCAGATTACTTGTGTACAAATAGGATTTTGCTTACTTATTGATATTTTGTGGAAGAGGAGTTATCGTGTGGCTTCTGTTCGAAGTTTTTATTAATATCTGTGGCGGTTTTATATTTCTTTTTATATTCGTTTAAACTTGGAAATATAGCTACATTGTTAGCATAAATAAAAAGACTAGAGTTAAGGGCCAGAATACCAGAATTTAAAGATATAATGAATGACTGACTAACTAGGTATATTTTATTATCGTACTTAGATTTAAATTTTTCAAAATTTATTTTTTAGTTATTCCCACCTGGCTTGAAAATCCGTGTAAAATATAATTTTATTCGTGGTTTGAGGTTTTAAGAAGTCGTTTTTTTTAAAAAGATAATCATTTTTATGTATTTTTAGTGAAACAGAGTGAATAGGTATCTTCTTAGTCTGCGTGCTTCATCTTCGACCACATCGTCGCTTACCAACAGGCGTGTTGGTGGTCAAACGCGGACTTATACGCGTTAAAAAAAACTATGATAGTGGAATGCTACAAAAACTTCTTTAACTCTGGTCGGAGTGAGCTACTAGTTTATTTATTTATAGATACGATTACACGTCCATGCATGGAAACCTCCTTGTTTTTACTCGAACAAAAGACAAACCAAAACTGTCGTGTAGTGATTTGTTATCGCGAAATTCGTAGGCGCTCTAGCTATTATTTGAGCTGGTTTAAAAACTTTTATGTGGGAGGATAAAATTATCTCTTCTTCACGATAAAAAATAAACACGCAAATTGGTGTACAAATGCAGGCGTAATCGCTGAACATACACAAAAAAAAAACATACGGGCCTAATTGAGAACCTTCCTCCTTATTCGAAGTCGGTTAAAAATGTGCTTCGGTTTCTTTACGGCGTTAATATTTTAAAATATTTAGAACAACTGTTTGTTCTATATAGTAGTTTTTGTAATGACCTTAATAAATGGGAAAAACTGTTTATCTTATTTATTGTGGTCATAATACAATAACAAAATTTGTTACTAAACTACAAGTGTTCGGGAAATTTAATATACCTAAGTAGGTAATGTTATTTCCTTTAATGTAAATGAAAATTTTCTTTAACGTAATGTTATACTCGCGAGCGTTTGACGCGTGCGTCCAGCGTGCGTCAGACGTGCGCGGCTGCAATCGGTCGCGAATGTCGCGATGAACGGCAGCCTTCCTTTAGGCTTCGACCAAAATAAAATGAATGGACGGGCCATAACCATTGAACTTGCTCAGTAAAAATTTGTCGAAATCGTCGGATACTTCAACACCTAATTATAACCATGTACTACATTTGTTACAAAAACAAAATAGCGGTTTTTGTTGTGTTTTTAAACTTCTGGAAGCACACGAAGGCATAATTTTGACAGATCTTTCATTATCATGTAACAATAGCCTTGTGTCGCGCTTCCTACGGGTAGAACGAAGTGAGCGCTGGCGCTCATTTTGTAATCTTCAAAAATGCGCTCCTTCTGGGCCCGTCCATTCATTTTATTTTAGTCGAAACCTTTAGGTACGAACTTGCGTATTTATAATGTAGAGTAATAGGTTTTTAATAAAAGCCGAACATTCCCTAACAAATACCACAAAACAAACATCCAATCAGATGCTTCTCAACAACAAGAAAGCGTATAAAGCACCCATTCATGTCTCGACAATATTGTCAATCTCATTGTCGCCCGGTGGCGCCGTGTGTCGATGACGACTGCTAATTACGCGCCTGAGTGCCTTTTGACGGCTCGATGGGAACCGGGGATCGTGTTTCAATAACATGTTCCTTTCTTGTTATCAAATAACTTTGTTTAATTTGAACTTTATGACCAGACAGTAGAGTTGGAAGTAGTCTAACTGCTAGACTACTTCCAACTCTGGTCACAGCAGGTAGTAGAGTTACGGCCTCTTTCATCATCTCAAAGTAAAGCCGCAAGTAAGCTACTCGGTGATTAAAGTGGCAATTAACAATCATGTTCTGATAAGTGATCTTCAATTAATTAGAACAAATCAATTACAGTGTAATCTCACTAATCCGGCACTATTAAAAACCGGAGGGTGCCGGATTATTGGAATGTTCGGATTACTGGGTTATACTGAAAAAGTCATAGGTAATAAATAAAATAAAATAAATAAAATATTATTTAAATCTAGTGTTTTGTGTTTGCGTTTATTTGACATTTTTAACTGTAAACTAGTCTCACTTGAAAGAAACAATACGTTAGCACGTGATAAGTTTTGAGGTTAGACTGCTAGTCGATGACGCAGCGACCAAAGCGCACACGTATAGAGGGGTAAGGGAGGCGTGGGCGGAGGGTGCCGGATTATTGGACGTGCCGATCTATCGAAGTGCCGGATTAGTGAGATTATACTGTATTGACAAATTCTTGGCAAATTACTAAGCAAACAACACACGACTAAAGTTTATGATGCCTTACTTGCCAATTAGCCCCGCTAGTCGGCAGACGAAGTAACAAGTAAGTTACATGCCAGTTTATGTGACGGTTAGCGCTACTCGGACAATATGAAACTAAGGTACTGTTAATTGCCACTTTAACTGCTGAGTAGGTTACTTGCGGCTTAACTTTGAGATGATGAAATAGGCCCTTACTTTACTACCTTTCTTCTGACAAAGTATGATGGGCGGTCGACTATGAATCAAAAAGACAAATTTAATGAAAATATAGAATTATAGAACGTTTAGTGGCCCTCCGAAATTATTATTGATGCTGTAATTTTGAATTCTATTGTTATAAGACGCCATGCGGCGTCCATGCATAGTCTGTTTGCCAATCCCCGGATTCTCGTAGTGATGTGCCGAGTTGATGGTGAGGTGGCGCGGAGCGATAGTAAATATAGATATAAATAATTATATCGTGAGTGGTAAATAACAAATTCGGGATACCTATTTACATGATCGGTCTTAATAATTTTGATGTGATAAAAGTAATACCCGCTCGAGGGGCACGATTATCGAAAACCCTGTCAAGAGTCAAGTCAGTAATTACTAAATCGTTGTCGATAGCTCGGAATCGGCCCTCAATTACCTCCACCCTATAATTTAGCTCTTTAACCAAACTCTTAACAATTTTTCGTAAAATCTAACCACACGGTAAACGGCGTATTTAAACACAATTAGGGTGGGACCAAATAATACATGGCAACACTATAATAACGGTGCGGGAACATTAATTTCACTAATTGTTAGTTGAAATTAGTAGCAGATTAGACGCTTGCTGTGTTTAGCTGTTAAATAAACTTCTGTTTAGTTACCTATAGTAGATAGTAGTGGAAGTGTTCTATTTACCCTTTGTACAAGATTTGATAGTTTTAGATATCTTTTTTCGTTTTTATTGTTTCATACATTTTAGTAAATTTGCAAGTTGAAGTGGCAATGAGCAGGCCACATCGCTCGAAGAACCGATAACCGATAGGGAAGAAACGTTCTTGAGTGGAGACCATGCACGAACCGGAAGACGCATCGTAGGTAGGCCTCCCACTAGATGGACCAACGACATTGGGAGGTTGCTGGCATCCAGTGGATGCAAAAGGCAGGCTGTCGTTCAGTGTGGAGGTTAAGGGGGAGGCCTATGTTCAGCAGTGGACGTCTTCTGGCTGATGACGATGACGATTATAGTAAGACATTTCAGCGGAAACGCGGATGAAATAAAATCGGTAGTAATCAGCAGTACCTATAGGTTGCTTCATTCAAATAAGGAAGTAGTTTCCGAATAGCTTTCAGCCCAGCAATGTATGGAAATTGAAAAAAGTTTTCGAAAATTATCAAAACGTGTACTAAGGGCTCAGTTAGTTATCTCATTTTCTGAGGCAATTTATTCAGCATCGGTATCCCTTGCCTGTAATGATAAAGGGCAGTAAGCGTCTGGTCTGAACGGTCCTGCCGTGGCTTGGAATCAAAGTGATCGGGGGTTGCTCTGGCTTGGATCAAAACTTAATGAGGTGAGAGAACAGCAGAGTGGGCTCGGGGACATCCAGAAGACACCGCAGCTGTGTAATCTGTGTATGTTTGTTCCCACACAACTCCGTAACAGCTAAATGGATTTTAATGAAACTTAGTATGGAGATAGCTTGTACACAGTGTAAATACCTTAACTACTTTTCATCCCAAAAAATATATACGGTTCATGTAGGATAGCAGGTGAAACTACGGGAAGTTTCTAGTAAATAATGTTATATGTACTTTGTAACTGCTGTTTTGAACAAACAGTAATGTATGACTACAATACAATATAGCCATTATTATTTTATCGTGTACATCTCGGCCTCTACATGGCCTTCGTCACGAACATCGAGAGATTTTTAAACACATAGACCTTAGATATCATTCTCAAATCGTAATAGTTTGCACCACAGTAATAATTGAGCCAAAATAAGCTATTTCATGAGATGGACAGACGACCTAAAACAGACCGCAGGGAAACGCTGGATTCAGGCCGCTTCCGACCAACCCTATATCTGGCTGTTAATATCTATTTAAGTATGTATTAAAAAAAAACTATATATGTATGTATATCAGTCTCTGGCAGCCATATCACAAGCTTTGCTTAGTTTGGGGTCAGATGACCGTGTGTGCAAAATGTCCCAAATATTTATTTTTATTTTATTTTATTATTTTTTTGGAGATCGAGACTGTTTCCAACAGTGGACATCTTACGGCTGAAATGATGATGTAGATATTTCAATTCCTTTGGGCTGATTTCGAAGTTATGTGGAATTGAACATCCGCGCGGAGCTCGGAGCGAAGGTACACCGTACGAAATCAGCCTGATGAAGGTACGGACTTGGAGACACTTGCTTATAAAAAGCATGCTAATGTTGAGCATGGTTAAATGTATTGACAGACATGCTCATTTCTAGCCCAAAAACATGCTAATACCTAAATCCTACTTAGTGGCATACGTGTAATAACATTGCTAGTATTTAGAATGCTCATTACTAGTAAGCTCATTACTAGTAAGCTCATTACTAGTAAGCTCATTACTAGTAAGCTCATTACTAGTAAGCTCTAAAATCAACTGCCGTTTCATTTTTGAGTCTGCTACTTGAAGCGCAAGTGACAGGAAGTGTGTAGTTAATGTGTGTAGACAGTGACTGTAGGTACTGTATTTATTGACTGCTTTGAGCTAGGATCATGCTAAATTAATGCAAATGTGAACAGCTAACGAGCGTGGTAGTTTTAAGCATGATTGCATGACAATATTACGCTATTTTATGAGCGTTTTGGTCAGTAGCTTTAAAGTAGCATGCTGTTAAATTGTACAACATTTGATAACAAGAAGCATGCTTGTTTTGAAGTGTCCTGTTCAGACGCACTGTTCATTCTTTGCCACCCGCGCCCAAAGTAGCATGCTTGATAATCAAACGGCAGTTGATTTTTTAGGCTGCTTGCAGTGAGTATGTTATTTACTTGCAATGATTTCACACATGCTAATTATCAGCATTTGCAACATAGTAGCATGATTTTGGGCAAAAAATTTACATGTAGGTTAGCCTTGAAGGTTCGACAAAACTTTGTCAATCCATGAAATGGTCTAACACAGTCACTGCACCGTATTGTGATTAATCGTGCAGTTTCGTATATCATTGCATTTGATCACTGGGTGCGACAATGTTGTTGTGAAAATGTTATAAATTACATCGAAATTGGCCTTGACACGAGCAGTCGCATATTTGGATATATATATAGTTATGTGTAGCGTTTTAGAGGAGCAGACATGTGGCATCTATTAGTGTGTAGTTTTCTGTTGTGTGGTGTGGTGGTTCTCGGTTACTCTGACAAGTTGATTGTAAGGCACTAAATTCTCCTGTTGGTCTTTGTTGTAAGGATTTTCTGTTGTGTTTCTTATTTTCCAAGATCTTTTTCTTGAGGTATATGCTCCTATTTTTAGAAGCTGTCTTTTTGCATACCATTCCTGCTGCTTTTTAAACTTAACCGTGAGGTTGCCAGGTTAAACGCTCAACAATAGTTTACCTGATGTGGTAAAATTTAATGAACAAACCTTGTCTGGAACTTGAAGTGGCTCGCAATTAAAGATACCAGAACATACCGCTAGATCGAAGGATCCAAGCTGGTCGTAAAAAAAATTGAATTGTCTTTAACAAATTAAGGGTGGACCAATACAAATAAATAAAAAATACCCTAAGTATCTTAGCAACAGCATTTTCATTTGATGGTATTTTATGGTGTTTACAAACATAATCCACTGGATACGAGCAACTCTCACAATGTCATCGGTTCTCTATCTACTAGTGGGAGTCCTATCTACGCTGCGTCTTCCGGTTCCTGGTCTTCACTCAAGAACTTTTCTTCCCAATCGTTCAGTTCCCATTGTCGTTCAGTGTGGAGGTTAAAGGGGGAGGCCTATGTTCAGCAGTGGCCGTCTTCTAGTTGATAATGATGATGACAAACATAATGTCTTGAATTCACAGAGCAAGGGGAGGTGGGTGGTGGAGAGAACGGAACGATGTGAAGACTATGAGAGCTATGCGTACGATATAAACTTGCACAAGAAGAAAGTGAACCGTACTCATGATGGATTTTACGGCAATTTTGAAATTTTGGAGGACGTCACTGAAGACGATTATGGGGTGAGAAGTTTTACGAAAGTTACGAAACAAATCATAATCAAATGAATATCACACTTAATTGAGTTGTGGGTGGAAATCGAAGTGGGATGCCATTGAAATATTCGGGGAAATGTTGGTGTGGATGTAGCTTATTCTCATGTTACTTTTTCCTGGATATGTAAGTCATACTTTTATTCCGGAAGAAACGAACGACTCCTTTAGGATTATGTATAAAACTGCGGATCAAAACTAGTAGCTTTTCCCAGCGGCTTTCCCCGCACGTCGTGAAACAAACGTTCTAATCCTATGTCATTCAGGAATAGTGTAGAATTATATCAGTGACAGAATCTTCAGAATCAGTTCAGTAGTTCTAGAGATTACCTCCTACATACAAAGACACATATTTACATACATTATCAGCTATTAAACGTCCACTGCTGAACAGAGGCTTCCCTCTTAGCAAGAAGTGTTGCCATAATCCCCATGGTTGGCAGGTGGCTTGCGGATCGCAGTACGTTCACCGTGTACCAATAGGACGCTGCTGCCCATCCAACGGTTGTTCTGGTCGTAGAATGACTGACAACACACATTTTATCTCTTCATAAATAGATGTAAAATCAAATCTTATAAAACACTACATCGTCATAACAAAGAATCTAACTTTATTAACTAAATGCTTCCAATCGGTCAAAAAGACGTTGCAGACGAAGAATGCCCAGAAAACACTAATAGTGCTAACAGACGCTCAAACACGGCTGACGGACTGCTGTCCAACCAACGGGAGAGAAAGAGTAAAAATATCATATTTCCCTCTCTTTCTCTCCCATTGGTCAGACGGCGGTTGAGGTCGGCCGCGTTCGTGCGTCTGTTAGCACTATTACACTTGATTTTTGAGTTTGCTTGGCGATCTTCAACTGAATAGGTGACATTTCCGAGATGGATATACCAAGAAGGTGATTTGATTTACTTTTGTCTACAGGCAAAGCATATTTAAAAATAACTTTTCCAGATATCCATAGTAGCATGCAAGAAGGTGGACGGAGGATGCAAAAATGTGTATACGATGGAAGACGACAGCTTTTGCCGGTTTATAATTAAATATGCGGAGGAAAACTTCAAGAAGGTGCTTAAGAATTTTGGCGTCGAGGAACATTGCCCCATACCCAAGGTAGATGCTTGTTTTTAGGGTTCCGTACCTCAAAAGGAAAAAAACGGAACCCTTAGTGCAAACCCAAACCTAAGTGCTCTAATATTTAATGGGTAATGAAAATAGTATTTATAGTGCATTTACGATTAACGATAGATTTTATTAGTTGATATAGTAATAATCGCCGCCGCCTAATGCTCACCTACCATCTATTTCTGAGCAAAGGGGTATGCTGAAAACCAGCCCTGCGTGACCCTTCGGGACCTCGCAGTACAGCGCTGAGCGTACCCCTATTGCCAAACATTGTATCTCCTTACGTTTCTTATAGTATATGTTGGAGTCGGTAGTTATTTAATTTATTCGAATAGCAACACTGCACGAATGAAGCTGAGAATGAATTCCAGAATGAGTGTGAAGCTCGTTGCCAACGTCATATCGGTCAGTAGTGCGTTAGTTCGTTCGATCTCGAGATTCGCTCACTCACTTGATCTCAAGACAGCGCCTGCGCCGGGTGTGCGCACTGACGAATAAAAACATGGCGGACGACGAAAACGAGCAAACAGATTCTAATCCATTTGAATCTGCGACAGCAGCGGTGGGATCGCTTCCACAATCATCCTGCGAGCCTACCGTAACGCCAGCTATTCAAAATCAAGGATATTTTACGCCAGGATATCAAGCTCAAGAAAATATGGCGGATGGGTCATCGATGTTAAAAAACGACCGGCTTCGTACACTTACACCGGAAAATCGGGCGACCTTCATTCAAAATATGATAGCGGGCTTCCAGAACATCAACCAAAAACCCTCTACGAGCGCCGTTGAACCGAGCTAGCTAAGGGCAAGTGAGATTTATTTACCGCTGGTTATTTACCGTACCGCCAATTTACTGCAGCTCAGTGGTGTGAAGATATCGAACACCATAGGAAAAACAACGCGTGGACGGATTATGCGACTAGAAATGCCGTTTTCACTAATTTACAAGGACGTGCGAAAAAGTGGGCAGCGCGTTCGTATCCTTTGTGCGAGACTTGGGAATAACTGAAGCAGTGACTCACTTGACAGTTTGCTGCAACAAAGAGGTTTCACGACCTGTTCCGGGACATGGTGCGACCTAGCAGTATCGTATATCGAGTATTCAACCAACAAGTTGGCGCTGATAGAACGACTGGAGACCAGCTGGGGCGAGTCAAACAAAATCGAGGTAGTGATCTCCGGCATTACGGATATTCAGGTACGTTCAGAGTTAAAAATACCCCTCCAAATTTTGTGGCACTTGATAGACATTTGAATACGTACCCTAACATCAAAAGTCTTAAGCGACATTCGGATAAGACTACGAATGAACTTGAACCTTCTTATTCAAAACGACCTAAAATTAATGATGAATCTGATCTGCGCTGTCATTATTGTAACAAAATAGGTCATTTGAAGCGGCACTGCTTGTTATTACGAAACTACAATAAAAGTGAGGGTACCGCCCATAATAATAAATAACTTTGAGAGCAAAGGCATAGCACGTGAGAATTCTTCGCCTTTTTCGAGCCCTGCTTTGCTCGTTAAAAAGTTAGGATGGACGAGCAGGCAACGAAGGATAAAATACGCTGCTGCTAATAAAGCCGTGATTCGTCTGTTTGTAGTAGTAAACGATTTGGTTCTAGTTCAAAAGAATCCACGGGTGATTAACAAATTAAGCGAAAAGTTTAGTGGTCCTTGTAAAGTTATCAAAGTTTGTCCAAATGAGCGTTACATGGTTGAGCCAATATCTAGGGGCCGTGGCCAGTACGTGTGTCATGTACGACTACGTAAATATCCAACTAGTTTACCACAAATATCCGAATGTTAAGATCCTGTAGAATCTCAAGAAGACAACTAATCTCATTTAGTAAATTTATCAAATTGTTATTATCGTTGTAGATAATTATTATTGGCGTGTTAATAAGCAATGAAACATTTAGCTGTAAAATGTGTTGTGTTTACTGGACTTGAAGTATCGTTTTGATTTCTGATGCAGCGAATTGCAACTTTTGTTTATTTGTCGATTTTGAACTCTATTTAATAAATGGCTTCCAATTATTGATGATTGATAAAAGATTTTGTTACACACTGAAAGCTCTTACGCTTTGTTGAAAATGGATGGAAAGCCATGTCGCTTTGTCCAGATGAACTGCTGAAAGCTGCTACGCTTTTCTGTGGGGTTGTGATGAAGTCTGACTTGACACTTTAATGATGCTGAAAGCTGCCACGCTTTGCGGTGAGGTTATGATGGAATTTGTTGCTGATGAAAGCTTTTACGCTTTGCGGTGACGTTATGATGGAATTTGTTGCTGATGAAAGCTTTTACGCTTTGCGGTGACGTTATGATGGAATTTGTTGCTGATGAAAGCTTTTACGCTTTGCGGTGATGTTATGATGGAATTTGTTGCTGATGAAAGCTTTTACGCTTTGCGGTTACGTTATGATGGAATTTGTTGCTGATGAAAGCTTTTACGCTTTGCGGTGATGTTATGATGGAATTTGTTGCTGATGAAAGCTTTTACGCTTTGCGGTGACGTTATGATGGAATTTGTTGCTAATGAAAGCTTTTACGCTTTGCGGTGACGTTATGATGGAATTTGTTGCTAATGAAAGCTTTTACGCTTTGCGGTGACGTTATGATGGAATTTGTTGCTGATGAAAGCTTTTACGCTTTGCGGTGACGTTATGATGGAATTTGTTGCTAATGAAAGCTTTTACGCTTTGCGGTGACGTTATGATGGAATTTGTTGCTAATGAAAGCTTTTACGCTTTGCGGTGACGTTATGATGGAATTTGTTGCTAATGAAAGCTTTTACGCTTTGCGGTGATGTTATGATGGAATTTGTTGCTGATGAAAGCTTTTACGCTTTGCGGTGACGTTATGATGGAATTTGTTGCTAATGAAAGCTTTTACGCTTTGCGGTGACGTTATGATGGAATTTGTTGCTGATGAAAGCTTTTACGCTTTGTTGAAATATATTGAAAGCCTTATCGCTTTGTCCAGATGAACTGCTGAAAGCTACTACGCTTTGCTGTGGGGTTATGATGGAATTTGTTCCTGATGAAAGCGTTTACGCTTTGCGATCGCTTTGCTATATGGAATAGTTTGAGCTCTATGGTTGAAAGCTGTTTGAAACGCTCTACCTATGCCGGTACCTCAATGGTATCCTGTGATGTTGATAAACAACGCGAGAGCGCGTTGATTTGCAGAATGGCCGTGTTGGAGTCGGTAGTTATTTAATTTATTCGAATAGCAACACTGCACGAATGAAGCTGAGAATGAATTCCAGAATGAGTGTGAAGCTCGTTGCCAACGTCATATCGGTCAGTAGTGCGTTAGTTCGTTCGATCTCGAGATTCGCTCACTCACTTGATCTCAAGACAGCGCCTGCGCCGGGTGTGCGCACTGACGAATAAAAACATGGCGGACGACGAAAACGAGCAAACAGATTCTAATCCATTTGAATCTGCGACATATATATCCATTGTTTCTGTTTTTTGGCAATAAATATATTTTATTCTTTTATTCTTATTCATATAGAAAAAAAGAGATCAATTTGTTGTCCGTCTGTCCATCTGTCCGTCTGTTTTCCTATAAAACTAATATACAGAATATGTTTCGTTCTGTAAAAAAAACGCCGAGCATTGGGCTAAGTAGCGCGCATTTATCTACTACAATAATATGGGCTGATGATGATGATGGTGATGGTGATGATAACGACTATAATGATGGGATGCATATTTTGTTACCAACTAATTGTCATGTGACCATTTTTCAGGGCGAATATATTCTAACTGACTTCATGTTTGACAATACGGAGTTACCGGACGATGGCATGGTAGGGTTCTTCATGGCGACCATTGTGGTGACGAAACATACGAAGAAAATGGCCTGCATCGCTGTACACGTGTATTTCAACGAAAATGATGAGTAGCATAATATAATAATAACTATTCCGCGCGAAATAAAAATTTGCTTAAACTTTTGAATAAAGTGATATGAGTTGCCGTAAATAAATAGTAATACATCAGATTTATAACAGGACTAGTTGAATCCCGCGGTGTTACCCGCGATTTTCCAATTTTTCGCATTTTTTGGGAGGAAAAGTACCCTATGTCCGTCTTCATGATGCATACTATCTTCCTGCCAAATTTCGTTAAGATCGACTTGGCCGTTTAGTCGTGAAAAGCGAACAAACATCCAGACAGAGAGACAGAGTTACATTAGCTTTTATAATATTAGTAAGGATAAAGTCTCGGTTGCACATTATAAGATTTAAAATTACTACCAGAAAAATTAAACCACAGAGCTTTTACGAATAATAAAAAAAATTGCTTGTATCTGTTCTGTCTACAATATAATGGTGGAGCTTTAGTAGTAAGTTTTTTTTTTTTTTTTTAACACTGGTGTTGGTAATATTATTAGCGTACAAATATTTGCTTAGGTGTATAGTTAATAAAACATTAATATTAAATGGAGGTAGTTTTATAATTAAATAACTTAGTGGGTTTGAGCGTTTGTAGGTATTGTCTTTAGACCTTCAACGGTCTATGGGCAGCCTAACTGTATTTGTAATGTTAGTATTAGCTTGTATTTTGTTTATTTAATAAAAGCACTGGCCACACAGAAAAAAAAAATGTATAATCGTTTTTTGTTTGGTTTTAGCTCAACTTAGCTTAGCACGATTTCTCTATTTAGCCGGCGTAAAGTTATCAAAAAAGTGTACAATAAAACCACGCACAAACTGTATTATTAACTACTGACTGAACCAACATAAAACTGCCAACTACCCAACCTACACAATATAAGTAATTCGATGCAACACAACAAAAGATTCAATGACTGGCAATACAAAAAATCAATAATATCCGATAGTAAACTTCCAAATCCATCACCAAACAAGCTACGGAACAAACCGACGCAACTCGAAACGTAATTATCAAGTTGCTCAACGTCAAAAAAATCTTGATCCTCAATCAAAAAGCTCCACAAAAATAGATCTTACTGCTAAAGCTTTAAGGTGTGGGTAGTCAAAGTTTAATCCGCCTTTTGATGTCGATGTAAGTCGAGACCTTGTTATTGTGTAGTAGTTTTGACAGATCGATAACATCTCTCTATACGAGAGACGTCACAGCGTATTTATGAAAGGAGCTTACCGACGTATGAATGGAAGTGAGTCCTAAGCCTAATTATTGGGGAGAGGGTGACAATGGCAATGTGGTAAAATGTTTTTTCGAGGGTAATAATCCGGATGAGGGCAATATGGCTAAACATTTTTGAACAATGTTGCTAGTTTTAAAATAAAATTTAGGGTTGGAATCGCATTTTGATCTTCTCAGTAGACCTGCTAAGGAAACGCCAATTTTTTAATGCCATAAGTTGCAAACAAGCAGGCGGTCCACCTGATGGTAAGCAGTCACCGTCGCCTATAGAATTAGAATTAGAAAACTTCATCATCATCATCATTTCAGCCGTAGGACGTCCACTGCTGGACATAGGCCTCCCCCATCGATCTCCAAAAGGGCCGGTTGGAAGCAGCTTGCATCCAGCGTTTCCCTGCGGTCTCTTTCATAAAAACACCGACTGTGCTCGCCAACCCGCCAAGCGTGGCGAGTATTGGCCCCCCCTTCAATGATAGAAAAAACTTACAAGATTTAATTTAAAAAATTGCAATCGACAGTATTGCAATTTTTTCAGTGAAAGGTTAGTGAAAGGTTAGGCATGTGTGACGTCGGGTCTCTCTGTATATTTTATCGCATTTACAAAGGGGAGGTGTTCTGAAGAACTGTTTGATCTGATGCCGGCGTCGCGGTTTTACCATCGCACTAGCCTGTAAGCTCATCCACATATCATAGTTAAGTGGAAATCGCTCACTGTGCGAATCACGCGTTTTTTTTTACCTCTCACTTGCAAAACGTGGAATGAGCTACCTTCCGCGGTGTTTCCGAAAAGCCACAACATGGGGTTCTTCAAAAGGCGATTTAATAGATTCTTAAAGGGCCAGCAACGTAATTGTTATACCTCTGGTGTTACTAGTATCCATAGGTAACGGCGATTGCTTACCATCAGGCAGCCCGTCTGCTTATTTGTCACCTATGGAATAAAAAAAGGCAAAAATTCCATTGGTTTTGACGATTTTTGTGACGCGCCAGCGCCATGTCAGTCGTGCTAACCAGCATCTTACTCGCTCATGAAGAATGCACACTGCCAAGGAGGCTGGTTAATTTCCTGAGTATTATGATTTGGTTTCTATGATAAGATAATAAAATTAAGATACATATTTTGTTTGCACATTGCGTTTTTTTTACATTAACAAAAACGAATAAAAATATATTAAAAAAACTAGCATTTGTACGCTGTAACAGGCAAGGACATGAGATACGTCTCCATTCTTACGACCATGTATGCTACTTTATATGTATGTGTTCCTACCATGTTCTGACAAAAAAAAAAAAATTTAGTTAGAATTTGAATTTGCTAAGTAAATGATAGGTAAAACACTGTTGTAGACTATCACGGTTGTTCACTAAAGTTATATGATTATTTACGGGATAAAGGTTGTGGAATGAGCTCCCGATATTTCGGCGCAGTTACATGCACCATGATAGGTAAAATTTTGTATGCAATAGAAATAAGCCCGTGCCAATACAATTACCTACGCATCATTGATACAAAGCTATGAAGTCCCAGGTCGGCCATTCATACATTCACATTTAGTGCCGATATTGTACGGATCATAATATCCATATCCATCAAAACTACCTAACCACAGTAACCCCTTATCACCTAGACATAAAATAATAATGAAAACCAATCAATGTAGCGCCAGAAGCGAGGTTTAGCAAGTCAAATTGGTAGCCATGAGCGTTGGACTGATTTTATGCTAAAACGGTGTTTATTATGCAAAACCGAGCTATAGTGATGGCCGATGCTTTACAAATGGTACCTGTGAATGGTAGCTTTAGTGGGGTTTTGTGTTGAAATGGACCATCACAAGCTTAGATCAGAATAACAGGGGAGATAAGTATGCCTTAGTAGTTAGCACATTATCGTTTGTGTTCAAATGTCTCCGCCTGCATAAGAACTGCACGACCTAATACTGGCATCACCATTCTTCCATAAACATTACCAGACGCACGGCAAAAATATTCTCTCTTATGGTTGAAATTCTATTCCGACGCGCTAAGCGTTTCCAATCCACTTGGTTCCGTGCCCAAAGGGTAAAAACGGGACCCTATTACTAAGCCTACGATGTCTGTCTGTCTGTCCGTCCGTCTGTCTGTCCTACCTATTAACGGCTGTATCTTTCGAACCGTAATAGATAGCCAGTTGAAAGTTTCACAGAATATGTAACGTTACGGCGAATTGATTAACAAATAATAAAAAAGTCAAAAAGTAAAAACGAAAGAGGGGTCCCCATAAAACAAACGTATTTTTTTTAAACGTATTTTTGTATTAGCTCTAATGTAAAACTGGTAATAGTTACAAGCGTCAAACATAACATGATTATAGTATACACTCTAAAGTATATATAACAACAAATAAAAAAAAAGGCCAAGTGCGTGTCGGTGACAAGTTTCTGTTCATTACCAAGTTATAACTAGTAATTTCGTTATTGAATTTTGTGGTGGTATGGAACCCTCAGTGCACGAGCCCGACTCGCACTTTGCCAGTTTATTTCATACGTTCGCACCCGCCACGCCACCTTACTATATCTCCCTTGTTTACCTGATCTGCGATAACAGCTCAGATCAAAGATAACAGGCATGTTAGTGAAAAATACATTAAGGCTGCGCTCAACGGCTAGAGCTATCTCTTTCGCACGTTTTCAAGATAAAAAACCACACACCACATTTTTTTATATAGAAATTAGATGTGGTGTGATAGGTGTGGTCTGTGGTGTTATATTTGTTATTTTGGCGATTTTTGTAATTTCCTTTAATTGTGTGCCTAGTAAGATAACGAAATAACACAAAGAAATACTTTTCGATTTTTGTTGGGTTAAAAATGTGTAATAATACCCCGCTGAGTTGGAACATAACAAGTATTCCTCATTACTTGATCTCTAAAATAAACAGAGCATTCAATTAAACCCGAATAACGAATAATATAAATTGTTAATAAAGTGGTGAACGTCCAACCCTAGTGCCACCCCTACGGTACGGCAGCGAAGCCCAAGCCCCGGGGGTCGCGGGTCGCGGTCACCAATTTGCGTTTTAATTAAGTATTCGTATAACAGGTTTGTTTTTGTTGCAAATTGTTTCCCCGAATCTGTGGTTAGGGTTGCCATACTCATTTAGGTACCTCAGAACTTAAACTGACATACCAACCTTTTTTCTTCTTTCCTTGTGAGAATTTTAATTTTAGCGTCTCACGTTTTTTGCATTTGCCAGTGGCAAGTATTGAAATATTTTCAAATTTGTTTTAAATGCTTATTATTACGGAATTAATCGCGTGTTATTTTATTTAGGTGAAAATAGGTATCTTTTGCTCGACGTTTCAACCATGTTACAATGGACGTGGTTACGAGTTGACCACGGCCATTGTAACAGGTTTGTGCAGATGACAGGCTATCGTTCAGTTTAGAGTTCTAAGGGAGAGGCCTATGTTCAGCAGTGGACGTCTTCTGGCTGATGATGATGATGATTTTAAATGCGAAAATGTGTTTGTTCTCTTTCACGCAACAACGGATCGACGTGATTTTTTGCATACCTATAGGTACCTAGAGAGTTGAAGGGCCAAAGTGTAACATACTTTTATACTGGGAATATGTATGATTCCTGACGGGAATTTTCACGCGGGTGAAACCGCGGGCCGTAGCTAGTGCTTAATAAATCTTTAGGTAGGTAGGTACCTATCTAACTACTTGCATAATTATAACTTTTTAGAAATGAGTTACTTTGTTACTTTCCACGGTGTTTCCGAGAAGCTACAACAAGGGGTTCTTCAAAAGGCGAGTTAATAGATTCTTAAAGGGTCGGGAACGTAGTTGTGATGCCTCTGGTGTTACAAAGTATCCAAAGGCGACGGTGACTGCTTACCATCAGGCAGACCCCCCCCCCCCGTAGTAAGCCAAAGTTACACTTTTTCAGCTTGAACTTTTTCGAGCGAGCCAATCCTAGCCGCGAAGTCTCCAATTACAAGCGCCAAACGATTCCCCCCCTCGCGACCGACGTGGCTTACATCTTGCACAAGCAAGTTATGACTCGTGCGCGATTAAGTGGAAGCGAATGTTGCGGAAGTTTGTTAAGTACTTCCAATCATATTTTTTTACTGTGGTAACCCTGGCTGCGGTGAGTCCACGCGGGAGAGTGGCGCTGCGGTCGAAACGGTTTACGATTCACACGTTTTTGATAAAATCTTAAGTTATGATTATTGTTACTGGGATGCTGCGTTTTCCGATTTTTTAAGAGTTGCCAGTAAAATATGGAGTCAATATTTTCAGGCCTGCCTATTTTTACTCGGCAGAACGAGGTGATTTATTTTAATAAGTTTTCGGGTGTGTGCATACCTATATGTTTCTATGTGTACGGCTACCTGTTTTAAGTGATCTTGTTTAGGTGGTGAGAAAAGTTGCGCGACCGCAAACCGTATCTCGGTGCGTTAAGGTTCACGTTCGCGTGATTTTCTGAACTGCGCTGATTGCCCCTGAAGTCTTTAAGGGCTTAACAGATTTTCAACTATACTCCGTTTTTTAATCAGATATTTTAAGTAAACAAAGAACTGTCACGAAAAGTCACTGTCAAAGTGAAATGCCAGTTGCTCAAATTTTTTTTCTTTTAACGTCAATATTTTACTACTATTGTTATGAACATACTATTGTTAAATTTTATACTCCTTGAGACCTAATCCATCTAATACACAGTGTTGTGCCTTCCACCTGCGCAACCACCAAGCTAACCGCTAAGCTTAACATTTCGTGGCGAGGCACCAAATTTTTACACTGCGACAACCCGGTTTACCTAGGCGTTACATTGGACAGAACCTTAACATACAGAAATCACTGCCATAAGACACGAATGAAAGTTGAATAGGGTATTTGACTACTTTTGGGAAACTATTGCACATTATTGTCTGATATAAAATAATGTATACTGCATTTATATTTTCTGGATATCAGTCGTATTTGCGATATAAATCGATGTTAAAGTTTGAATAAAAAAATATCGCGCCAAAACGCAGACCTGCGTCATAGCTCCGATCACGTGAGTAATTGATGTCACACAAAACAAAACAACTGCAGCCAGGCTGCAAAAGTTTGATGATTAATTAATTTCTAATAGAAGTAATGGTTTATAAATATTGTGTAGTGCCAAAATGTACAAATACTTCCATAAAGACACCCGAAAAAATATTTGTTCCTGTTCCAATGGACCCAAAACTCCCCATAACTCGAAAAAAGTGGTTGGAATCAATCTAAGGTTGGAACTAAGTAGCTCGTAGAGAACCCAAAAGTATTGGAGCTAATTCAAGTGTTTCTATGTGCGAAGATCATTTTGAGGTACATATTTGAGTCTATATATTTCTATTATAATTTGTGTTTTTATTGCATTACTATTTTATGTACTGTTACTTTCTTTTTAAACATTGTAAAGCTCGACATAACCTAACAAAATAGTGATATCCACTTACTACAACATACTTTTTGTACAACTTGATTGAATGTTTTGCTTGGAGAAAAATTAAAAATTAATACTGAATTTGTAGTTTTTACGTTTTGAGTTCTGCAGCGTAGAAACAATGACGTGGATTATTATTAAAGAAATATGCAACCATAAAAACATTAATTTTGGGTAAGTTACTGCTGTCTGCTTGCACAAAATGTTTCTCCATTCTTCTCACATTTAACCTCCGGACTGTTTTTGGTGAAAATTTCTGGATAAATCGCTCTCAAAATAGCTTTACAACATTAAATTCGCAAATATCAATACAAAATCTGTTTGTTTAGATTTGTGTGACGTCACTAGGGATGAAGCCAGTTACAGACCGTTTTCGATCACGTGATCAAATGTCGAAAATACAGTTATTTTAATCGCGTTTTTTACAAAAAATAAGCATTTTTTTATCAAAAAATCAATGAAATATGCTTTTTCATTATGTCATGTTTATGGATGGCGTCAATTGGCATAATATTTTTAATACAGTTAAGTACCCTATCCCGAAACAACCTCCTCCGGCGCCTCACTTCAACAACCTGGGGAGCTGCTCCACATGTTCTCCGGACTACCGGATTGGGTCTGCTTCTCTGCTGGAGAGTACGCATGCCCAGTGTGGCATCGTTCTACTCACGCAAAAGAGGTAGACGTAGCCTTAAATGAGACATGTCGGACAATAACAGGGTGCTTGAAACCGACTCCTCTTAACAAACTGTACCCACTTGCAGGCATCGCACCACCAGCAGCTCGCAGAAGTGTTGCCTGTGCCACTGAAAAACATCGTCAGGAAGCAGACTACCGCCACTCCTTATTTAACGTAGATAAATGTAACAGCCGTCTCAAAAGCCGCAGAACTTTTTTAAACCAACAATAGCTCTGGAAGGTCACCCCGAAGACGCTCGACTTGCAACGTGGCAAGAACTGCACAGTCCAACTCCAAATTACATTGTGCCTGCCGAAGAGCTCCCCCCAGGCCATAAAGAACCATGGCCCACATGGAAAACCCTGAGCCGACTTCGGTCCAAAGTGAGCCGAAGTCGGGATAATATGGCAAAGTGGGGTTATATAAAGGGCTCTGACACCGAATGTCTTTGTGGTGTGAACCCTAAGGCAATGACACACTTGATGGAGTGTGCAGCGTATCCTACAACTTGCACACAAGACGACCTGAATGAAGCCACGCAGAGTGCCATTGAGGTGGCAAAGTTTTGGTCTAGAAACTTGATTTGAAAATAGAATTGTATTTTGCGGAACATCGACTCGAAAGAAGAAGAATGATCGACAACGTTTGTAGACACCAAATATATATTTATTTATTTTTTCATTTTCAATCACTATCACTATCATGTCTCGAGCAGCACTTTTAACAACCTTAGGCATCGTTCGTGACTCTTTAACGACGGCAAATTAATAAAAATCTCTCCAACGTCCAAATACAGTAACAACACTTGACAACTACAACATGGATTTAGTTCAGCTGTTTGCCGTCGGACTTCTCTCATGAAAAGCACTCTATCATAGAACGTGACAGTAATCCTATATGAAAAGAGTAGCTAAGTACCCAAATTATTGTATCAAAGTTTATATTGCCAACTAAATTGGCAATAAACAGTAGTGACTTACACGAGCTGAGGGCGCGACTTAACCCGACTTATCCCCTAAATCACCCTCGCGGGGCGCAGGGCAATAAGTTACAAATTCAACGACAAAAAGCTAGGCCATTTAACGTGAAATACTGGCGGCGAGGACAGCTTTCATAAAAGTTAGGGCTGAAACACGGCCGCGATATATTGCAGTGTAGCGATGTCTTTATTGTTTTTCGTGCACTTTTGTGGAGAAAGATTTAAAGCATGGAAACTGGAATCGAACGGCGAAATGCCAATTGGAAATTTGTTACCTACAGAAACGGACAACAAACAGCTAAAAGTGCGGCAAACTGTCAGAATATTTTATTATAGACTAGCTGCGCCCCGCGTTTTCACCCGCGTATTGATGAAAAACTGTGATGATGATAGGCTACTTATCATCATCATCACCATTTTTCATCACTACGCGGGGCGCAGCTAGCATTTTTTTAATTCTCAAAGCCTAGTTATTAAAAAGTTTTTGCACTAATAAAGCGACTAGTCTTAGTTAATTATATTTTATAATTATCCAGAATGTATAATCCCCTTGACTTTGACTTTTACCTTCTTACTATTACAACCCACGCAGATAGGTGATACGTACAATTGTTATATCAGTTTCTAATCAGATTAAGAGTAACTAGAAAGTCCTTATAACCCATCGCTGTAAAAACAGCCTCTGCCCTCGTTTCAGGCCATTTTTATGAAATCTGTCGTGTCGGGCCATAAGTCAAGTTAAATGGCCCACGTTCCCGCAGAGATATTAGTAAGTTATGGCCCGCAAATAATTCCGATGAAATGTATCTGCGACACGGAGGGATTTATTTTACACTTACTTTTATGGTGCTTTTGAATGATGTGCTGGTTTTTAGCAGTTTGGAAGGAGAAATCTTTAGTTATATTAGTAGAGAACAGGGTATGAATATGATCATCATCAGCCAGAAGACGTCCACTGCTGAACATAGGCCTGCCATCTGCATCCACTGGATGTCCGTGACTCTCAGGATGTCATCGGTCCATCTCTTGGATAATAATATATAGTTTGGATCTGCCTTAAGCTCGAGCCAGTAAGTACTGAAAATTTTCTGCCAAAAACTGAAGTAGTTCTACAAACGCACACTTCAATATTGAGTGGCACACAACCAACGAATGGATGTTGATAGTGCTAAAGGGGTAACAGTAGGTATTTGCTTCCATTTATTTAAAAAAACTGAGGTCCATCTACGCTGTGTCTTCCGGTCCGTGGTCTGCACTCAAGTACTCAAGAACCTTTCTTCCCCGTTATCGGTTCTTCGAGCAATGTGGCCTGCCCATTGCCACTTCAACTTGCAAATTTTAATAGCTATGTCGGCAAACCGGCATTCGGTTTAGTCTGTGTAATATAGGCTAAACTTAAGTTAAATTTCAGCGTCAATTATTTTCTGTCCTGACTTACACTCCAGGATAGGGCCTTGCAAGCTAAATTAGACATTGCCGTCGATTCTGTTATACCACTATCTAAGCTAAACTAAATTTGTCAGCATTAAAAATGTTGTCATCCTATTTTCACATTTTGAAATTAAAAGTAATGCAAATGGTTTTTGTCTGGCAAATTGGTTTAGTTCAAGGAGTGCTACAAGATAATTGATGCCAATGCTATAATGACTTACTTAGGAATTTAATTTATTTGTCCGTATTTCTTTATTATGATCACAAAAATGTTTTTTGATATTGACTTGTACTGTTGGCCTTTTGGCTTCTACAGCTTGACCGGACTAGTTAGCGGACCACAAAAATGAGTCAGTTTTTGCCATTTATTCTGGTTGTATTTTTTATTTAAATTTTTACAGATTCATTAATCTAATTAATTAACATATAAATTAGTCACCTACTTACTCAAATAATCCACCCCAAAGGTGCCCAAAGCACTCGCTACATTACCACATTGGATGGCAATGGCTAACCGTTGCATCAGGAACGAGCCAGAGCGGGAGTCACCACACTTATCTTTGAGTCGATGCCTCTCTGAAATAAAATCTCTAAAATATACCCAAATGTATATATAATTATAACGTAATTAAAATTACGTAACGTTACGTAATTATTATTAATTATTACACTTTTGCGCGAATGTTGTATCAATATTGTTGTGCGAGTATCAATGAAGGTAATATAAACTATATTATTTGAGTCAGTGCTCATACAAATTACAGCAATCTATTCATTAAATTTATCAGTAAGCTCGTAAATTGTGGGCTGTCTTCCAATGTTGTGTCATCGACATGAAGTATTCATTCACACT
This sequence comes from Agriopis aurantiaria, assembly GCA_914767915.1. Lineage (NCBI taxonomy): Eukaryota > Metazoa > Arthropoda > Insecta > Lepidoptera > Geometridae > Agriopis > Agriopis aurantiaria. Next base: position 2,827,227 of record OU611991.1, on the reverse strand, counting down.
ATCGCCTCGCTTGATTTATAACTAGGTACCTAGTTGGTACCTAGTTGGTACCTAGTTGGTACCTAGTTGGAACCTAGTTGGTACCTAGTTAGTACCTAGTTGGTACCTAGTCAGTGAAGAGGCAACTTTTAGTCGTCTTGGCTATGCTATAAATCAGAATTTTATCACATCAATGAGTGAAATAACAGTGACTTGAGCCATAAAATAATAATAAATAGTACTCTAAAATTTATTTTCTGAAACATAGTACTAATTTAATGTTTGTTTGGGGTTTTGATTCTTTTCTGATATTTTGAGAATTATTTCACTATTGTTTTAACACGTTCGTTGCATTACGAGATCTATCAGATCTCTTGCAGGACTTATGTATTGTGCGTTGACTATAATCGTGTTATTTCACTCCTTGCCTATATACATATTTGCTTCCTACTTAAAGGTAAATTCAAAGACAAAAAAAAACTGTATTTTTAGGAGACCGATTAGGTCTCAAACGCACCAAAGGGTAGGTTAGTTACGAGATCTTTTAGGTCTCCAAAGCACCAGCTGAAAGTTCTTTGAAAATGATGGCGCAGTGAACGTGTTAAACTATCACGGTTGTTCACTAAAGCTATATGATTATTTACGGGATATAAGACTAAGAAAGACGGTAGATCGTTATGCCTGCACCTAACTTTTTAACTGTTCGACCAACCACCCGCATTCGTCAGTGTTCCCGTGAACATGGTGCATGTAACTGCGCCGAAATATCGGGAGCTCATTCCACAACCTTACCACGGTCAATATCCCGTAAATAATCATATAAATTTATTTCACTATTATACTATTATAAGATTTTTACACATTTTATTTACATTACACGGGAATTACTCACGTATGATTAAGCCGGTTACTCCGACTATAGTTTCAACCGCAGTCTGCGGTCTTTTGTGTGCAAAGCGAGACGCAGCCGCGCGCGCGATATCGTTGAAAAAGACCGCCGAATGCGTGAGTAATTCCCGTGTCATATAAATAAAATATTTCACTATTTTTCAACAATTCGTTTTAGTTTTCTGTATCATCTCCAAAGTCATAGAGTAACAAGCAAAGAAGATGAACATCACCTTTGGAATGGGGGCAAGTTCCTGTAGGATAGCAGATGACAACGCGGGGCGTAGCTAGTAATTTCATAAAATTGCTTTAAATGATACTTTAGGCCCAATTTTCTGAAGCATCTTCCTTAATCACCGGTCCTGGCTCGATTCTGGCCACGCCCGTCCATAAAACCTTTTTTCAACAAAAATAATGTACACAATTAATCAGTGTATATTTGCATTAAGAGGCGGCGTGCTTGTTAATTTGTTTGCCAGATGAAAAGTTAAGCTATTAAGGCGTATGCCTCCCCGGCCGTTTTTTCACGAGAGCGCTTAATCTTCCCCTGGATAACGAATGGGTGCCCCTTAAGAATTAATTTAAAAGAATACCACCCAACAGACAATTTTTCAATGTCATATTTTTTAATGGTGTAAGATTTTTTGGCGGTATTTTCAGCTCTTAATTGGGCTTTGAAGTTTGGACTGTTTGCTGGATTACTGATTGTAAAGATTCATTCGTTCTGTGACGAAATTAGCATTTGTAGTAAAATTTGATTGAATGACTAAAACTTGAATGATAAATGAATGGTAAAACTTTATTGAATGCTACTCATCTCTTTCAAACATGCTAGCTCTTAAACGTGGTAGCTCTTAAATTTGTAATAATAAAATAAAATATTTAAATAAATATTTGGGACATTTTTGCACACACGGTCATCTGGCCCCAAACTAAGCAAAGCTTGTGATATGGCTGCCAGAGACTGATATACATACATATATAGTTTTAAAATACATACTTAAATAGATATTAACAACCAGATATAGAACAAACACAAATGTTCATCATACAAATTTTTGTCCTATACGTGGGAATCGAACCTACGCCCTCAGGCTCAGAAGGTAGGTTCACTACCAACTGGACCACCGGGCTATCTAATTAAAGAAGGTTCGTGGTTGGTATTTGGAAAACTCGTACGAAACGCTTTTCGATTCCACTTTTATTGTGCTAACTGCTATAGTCTGTAGAATTAACTGCCTGAATGGGTGTTCCACGACAGTTACAATCTGATGCAAGTGTCTTTAAGTTGCGAGTGAATAAGTTTCTTCAGGCAAACGTGCTCCAACGTTGACCGCATCATCGCTTAACATCAGGCGAGATGACAGTCAAAACCAATATTAAAAAAACGATCTAAGTTGTTCTGCTCAGACAGATGTAAATAATTTTTTAGGTTATTACGAATAAAGGTACGGAACCCTCAGTGTGCGAGCCCGACTCGCACTTGGCTGGTTTTTTAGATGTTATAAGTTTAACGTGTTTATCTGTGTGTATGTCTGTGCCATCGTATAGTTCCTAAACAGCTGAACCAATTTTGATTTAGTTTGTTTTTTTGAAAGGCGATTTGATCAAGAGTTTCCTTAGCTATGATTCAAGAAAATTTATTCAGCCTTTTGAAGATTATTAACTCTTTTATCGAAGGTTTAAAAAATCTATATCCTACTAGTATTATAATCGCGAAAGTTGTATGTATGGATGTTTGTTCCTCTTTCACGCTGCAACGGAACAACGGACTGACCTGATTTTTTGCATGGGTATATTTAAAGAGCCAGAGAGTGACATAGGCTTTTCATCATCATCATCATCACCATTTTTCATAACTACGCGGGTGAAACCGCGGGGCGCAGCTAGTTAGTATATACTTGTTCATAATTTATTACAATCATATTTTGGCAAACAGACAAGCGTTACATTCATCCTCATTCGAGGGCAGTCGGGTAGGTAGGTAAATAAAGTGTCGGCGTTTAAGAGGCCACTATCAACTGACATTAAGATTACGAGCAAACAAACAAATAAACTTGCGTTTATTACTAACATTAAATTAGAGCTGACAGGAGCGTGATGTCGAGAGCATAAATATCGGGCATAACTGCTACGGCAGTAGATCTACAAGTAACTGCTTGAGCAGTAAAACTACAACTGACTGGCTGCATCTCGCTGCTTCACTCGGTATCTCAATGAACTTTACATATCTATACTAATATTATAAAGAGGAAAGATTTGTAAGTATGTTTGTAACGAATTGGCTCAAAAAGTACTGGACCGATATTAAAAATTCTTTCTCTGTTGGGACTCTACACTATCTCCGGGTGACATAGGCTATAATCTATACCCGTGCGAAGCTGGGGCGGACCGCTAGTATCATGATAAAAAGTCATCTGAAGATAGGGATGAGGTAACTCGATAATCAAATTAAGTTGAGTTGTCTATACGTCTATACTAATATTATAAAAAGAAAAGATTTGATTGTTTGTTTGTTTGCATTGAATAGGCTCCGAAACTACTGAACCGATTTGAAAAATTCTTTCACTGTTGGGAAGCTACACTATCCCCGGTTAACATAGGCCATATATTTTTTTAAATAGGGATCCTTACTAATACTCCAATAATGTAACCCAATGTGTAAAAAAATTAGATTTACAATTTTGACTTTGCGTGTTTGACAGTTCTAAGACAGGACAACGTCTGTCAGGTCTGCTAGTTATTACATAAAAGGGCAACCCTAATAAAAAAAAGAGTAAAGTATTTAGCAATTTAAATTATTTAAATTATTTATTTAGTAAAAGAGGCTGTATTTAGCGATAAGTTACTAACCTGTTTGAATCCAAGGTAGTATATATAAGCACCCTTCGTAGGTAATTGCCTAATTTAATTCGTATTTGTTTTGCAGTTACAGAGAAGAAATTTCAACAAACATTCTTTCTCACAAATTTTCATATTAATATTATTAGTGCTATGCGATATAACAGTATAACTGAATGCTACAATTACAACATTCTAACCTTATCTGTCGGCATTCCCTGTGATAGAGATGTGGTAAAAACGATAATAAAAGCTACATTAATTTTGTAATTGAAAACTTTGTTTGATTTCTTTTAGTTCAGTAAAGTAATCTCTATTTGCGTCAATTTTCATTGACATTTAATGTTTCATTGACAGTAACATGGCAGGATAAACGGAAACGAGTTTATATAACTACTAGCTGAAACCCGCTACTTCGTACGCGTAGAGCTCGGCTTTCGGCCTCGCTACTACAACCCGTTATAGCCTATGTGTTATTCTAATGTATAAGCTATATTATTGTAAACATTCATTAAAATCCATTTGGTATTTTTTGCGTGAAAGAGGAATAAATATCCATACATTCATACATATAAACTTTCGCGTTTATAATATTAGTAATATTAGTAGGATTTTAACAGCTCAGTAACTACAAAAGGTAGTACATACCTGCGTTGTGTAAAAGAGCATCACAACGTTTTTTATAACTATGTTCGTAGCCCAAAATCAACTATCATATGATAAAAAAATAAAGGTTTTAATAACAAAAAAATATTTATTTATTATTAAAATTCTTATTTCAAACGAAGTTTGTATCCCTTCCGAATGCCTAAATAACGCATTTATCTCACAACGAAGATTAGATAAATATAAGCTTTTCACGGCGTACACCAGAAATAAAAAATTACAAACAAATATGGTTAGTCTACGTAATATGTGTTAGTCTAGTCTATTTCAAGTCTAGTAGCCTATCGATGTCTCTAAAATCGTACCCACATCCCTACAAGAAACGTCAAAGACACCTTGTCTCTCCATTTAACTGTTACAAGTGTTAGAGCGCAGTAAATACCAATGTTATTGTTCCAACTGTTAAAATTAACGATTATTGCCAGTTGATAGACGTTCTTCTGATAACTGCCGATAAAGTCGAGAGTTGTAACCTTGTATGCATGTAAAAGTTGAAATAAGTAGTTGACGCAAAGGATCAAGATTGTTTTTATGTCTTTTACATTAAAACGAGCTTGTAACTCAGAGATCAAAATGATCATTCTTATGATTGGTTAGTGCATGTTTTACTGTGACAATTCAATTGAACTAAAAATACTAAATGAATTTTAAATTTGAATTTGAATGGAGACCAGGGACTGCTAAGCGCAGCGTAAGACATCCACCCACAAGATGGACAGACGACCTAAAAGAGACCGCAGGGAAACGCTGGATGCAGACCACTTCCAACCGGCCCTTTTGGAGATCGATGGGGGCAGCCTAGTATGTCCAGCAGTGGACGTCCTATGGCTGAAAAGATGATGATGATGACCTTTTTCTCAACAAGAAAATACATCGTTTTTGCTCAAAGTCATAAGACTCGCATGTATAAATAGATGTTAAAAACAAGTACGTAAGCGTAAACATCATAAAATGAAGTTAAAATGTCCTCTAAAACGTAGTTTACCAAAGTATTAGTGGATTATCTTCCTTGAAACTGTTTTTAGACTAATTTTTAATTTACTTACCTTGTATCTGTAAGTTACGGTACACTCATATCTTTTTGATAGTAAAATCAAAGTGTACATGACATACAGGGTTATTGATATTTTTAACCAACAATAATAAGGAGGAGGTTCTTTAGTCGATGCGTATACACCTATTTACTTTTTAAAGTCATAATTACAAAAGTTATACGTTGCATCGGTAATTAAAATTTAAAATCGTGAATAGAATAAGTCAGTAATCGGTTATAAAGTCAGCTTCTTTATAAGATAATACAAAATGAAAAGTCTAGAAAATTTTAATACGATAGTCCTACTAATATTATAAAAGCAAAAGTTTGTGTGTGAGAATTTTTGTTACCAAGCATCTTCGTAAGTAGGTAATAAACCGATAAACCGATTTTGAAGAAATTTGGAAGGAAGATAGCTTAGGTTCTCTATTTTTTTGGTCTGATATTTTTATCCACTTCCGACAAATAAATTTCCACGCTGGCGAAGCCGCGGTTATGAAATATCAGAAAAAAATATCTAAAACTACTTAAAATGAATATTAAATTAAAATTATTTACATTAAATTAAGTTATTTTGATAATTAGCTAACAACATCTGGGCAAGCAGCTTTTGAACATAATCTTTACGTAACAATTTCTGTTCCATGAACTTTACACAGCTGTGTGCTAGAATCAAACTAGAATATTATCAATAACCCTGTATAAAATATCTCTATTTGTAAAGTAAGCATTACTTTAGTTAATATTTTGTAACTACTACTACTACTATGTATGTAACTATATATTATTAATGTAATGTATTTGTTCACTAAAGTTATATGACGTCTTATGTCTTCCCGTGAACATGGTGCATGTAACTGCGCCGAAATATAGGGAGCTCATTCCACAACCTTACCACGGTAAATATCCCGTAAATAATCATATAACTTAAGTAGAGCGTTGGTCGTCCAGTTCAAGATGGGTCGACAATATTTTCACGATCGCGGGTCGAACCACGATTAGCATTGGACCAAGGCAGACGGCAGCAAGAAAAAGGCATATACCCAGCAGTGAGATAAAGATGGCTGTGGATGATGATGATGAAAACGAATAAAATTGAAAATGTAACAAACCTAATTGGTATCTGGTTCGAAGATGCTGTCATCGAAATCCCTGCTCCGGTGTTTAGTTAACTCTTCGTGTGTGGAACGATCCATATCCGGCGACTTCTCAGAAGCGCGAAGAGTGTAAATCATTCAATTTATTTCATGATCGTGATATCAGAGGTCGGCAGATAAAACGGCTCGTTCATTGCTGTAATGATAACATATTTATAAAGGCACGTCTCGAGGAGCACTTGCTCTAGATATTTAGATGGATAGGAAATCTTTGAAAAACAAAAAAAGACAAAATAAGTCATAGTATTAATTTTTTTAATACCACCTTGTTCAGGGCGAGTTCATTAAACGGGATTTTTGAAAGTAGAAGTTGTTTGTGTTTAGCCAAAAGTCCTAAAGATAAGTAGGTACCTATATCATCACTACATAGTATAAAACAAAGTCGCTTCCCGCTGTCTGTCCGTCCCTATATGCTTAGATCTATAAAACTACGCAACGGATTTTAATGCGGATTTCACCATCAGTTAGATAATTTTTCACGGAAGGTTTATATATGTAACAAGCGAACCGCCCCGGCTTCGCACGTAAGTTACACCCATGCGAAGCCGGGCGGGCGGGTCGCTAGTTCAATATATAAATAAAACTTCACAATCTTCAAAGAAGTCGCGTAAATGCACAAAACACACAAAAAAAAAATTAAGTCTACTGCAAGTCTGCTGAAAAAAAATCTCGTTTCCACTGCATCTTGTTCCCAGACGTCACACGTCATGCGCACGTCTCACACGTATTTATGACGTTGCCGTCTGCGTCGCCGACAGCCGCCACCGCCCGCCATTTATAAAACTCAATTACTCTCGTCTCTCCGCTCCTTAATAATGATAATTGATGAGGAAATTTGCGAGCTTTTTGCGGAGATCCTCGCCGGCTATATTTCTTCTTTGCGGCGAGTTCGCGTTGTTCAGGCTGACTCGGCTTTTCTTTATTTGACCTAAAACGTCTCGTAGGCGTTCGTTGCTATCCAATATTTCCACTCATTCTGTTCTAGGCTATTTATGCTGGTAACATGTTACGGTGGCACAATAATACAATTTTACGACATTGCTTTGTCCATTTTGATTAAACGTGTACCTAAAAAAATATGATAATAATGATTTAATATTATTTCACCTAACACAGTAAGTAAGTAGGTACCTACATGATATGGTACTGTAAAAAGTTTTTTTATTAGGTCATTTTCTATACATATAATATTTGTGTCCGATATAGGTACCATTAGCCAGGTAGGTTCTTAAAGCTTCTACTACAGCACCGTCACAGATCAAAATAGTATCTTTGACAACCATTGACTTCTATCTTATCATTGTTTCACTAGATTACAGTTACTTTCCACTTAAGTAAATATTTCCTGTCTGGTAATAAGATATCAAAATAGTAATATTCATCTCACGTTCACAGATAAACTGTATTTCACTGAACAATACGTGTTTAGTATCTTGCAATTAAAATATACCAAAAATCGTGAACAGTAAATTCAATGGAATTGCACACATTGCAAGTCGCGATTTTTCTTCATAACACGGCCCTGTTTAATTTGTAAATCGCTTGAAGACTGATTAAAAACTCTTTTTGAACTCACGCTTGACGCCACTTGGCGGGAGAGCATCGCTTTTTATAAAGTTTAAATTAAGAACGTCACGAGAGAAAAATGTGGATTCAGCCTATTCATTCGCTGATTCGATTTTGTGAAAGGAGGTTTTAAGTGGTTTGTTGAAATTAGAAGCTATATTCTAAAGGAGGTTTAGATAGTTGGATTTAATCAACTTAATCTGTGTGCTGTGACTGTGGAAAAAAGAACTGATTCATCAAGACCGCAAATAACATAATAAATTATTCGTTTTACAATATATGCTGACTCGTTTTAAAAGTTACGCAGGTCACGAGGTAAGTACGCCTGCGTTATTCTATAGGATGCAATACATTATTTTTCGTTTAGTTTTATCAAAATTCTACAATCTACCCGCGCCTCGAGTAATGCTCGAAAATCAATGCATCACTGTTTATTTTTGAGCATAATATTTATTACCTAGTATGTTTTCACACCAAGGGCCTTCCGGACAACTGCTATTACAGGCACTTAATCCGCTCAGATGAAAAATCACGCGACCGCAAACCTTATCGCGCCCAGATACGGTTTGCGGTCGCTTGATTTTCCAACTGAGCGGATTAGGTGCCTGTAATAGCAGTTGTCCGTAAGGCCCCAGATCGCAACCGTACCGTTCACCGTATCGTTTTCGTATTATGCAACAAAAGTATGCTTTCATGTCCGAACAAAGAACTGTGTTAAAACCAGGCCTTGACCTTGACCATGTGTATTACATGTTTTGAATGAAGATGATGATGATGATGTTGTTTATGTATGTTTTTTCAAGATCAAGTGAGGGTAGAAGAACAAAACACCCGCTCTTCTCGCCGGACTCGCCCGCAGTTATCAGTCAGCTCGTGACCACGGCCATTGTAACATGGTCGAAACGTCGAGCGAAAGGTACATAATTTTACCTAAATTACATAATACGTGATAAGTCCTGATAAACATTTAAAACATGTGTTCAAATCGCGAAAGTTTAAAAATTACTTTGTATATCACAGAAAAGAGAAGTAAATAGAACGGAAATAAGAAGGAGGTAGTAGGTTGCTAACTGATTTCGAATGACTGACGTTTTGTTTATATGGGTGCAACTGGCTACAACAAATTTCTTACAAAAATGACTTGACAGCCGTTCTAATAAAATAAAATAAAACTTTCTGTGATGTATTTATAATCAAAGACATTGACAAGGATATTCAGATAGATTTACTTCTTGAATCCACGGTCATTCTTTGTCGTAAATACGAGTCAAAAAGACCGAAAAAGTACTTTTTTTTTACTCTTGAGAGAATTTTGGCGTCCTACGTCTTGTGCATTTTCCAGTATCAAGTTTTATTAAATATCATCAAACAAGTCATAGTCAGAGTCAAGCAAAGAATGTCTCGTTCCAGTCCAAATCCTTTGATTAACATCAAAGTCAAAGTCATGCTGTAGTAATGATCTATCCGTGATGACCTGTAACTGGCTGTAACTGGCTTTGTGTACGTATCTATTTAAGTTTACTTATAATTAATTTGTAACCAAGCTGCTGGTCGTCGTGTTAAGCGAAAAATATAATAAAATAAAGTGGTGGTGACTTTACTAGAGAATTTTATGGAGTTTTAGAAACAATACGATTAAGCCGTTTTACCTCGTTATATTAATTGGCCATACTCGAGTTCGTTCTCTAACAGTTAATAAACATAACAATGTACCATTATTACATATGAACACTTAAATATTCACAAGTTTAGGAAAATAATATAATGCTAAATAAATTTTCACGTACTTATTTCTAGTTACAAAGGTATTCGTCACATTCTTTACTCCATTTGTTGCAGCATCTCACGTGTTCTCTCTACTAAACTAAGCGTGAAATCTACCTAACTAGGTACTAAAGCTTAACGCCCACAGAAGATGCGACGCCGACGTTGCGCGCGACGTATAAGCAAGTCAATCCAGTCCGTTGGTCTAGTCGGTAGTGAACCTAACTTCTGAACTTGGGGGCGTGGGTTCGATTCCCACCTAGGACAAAAATTTATGTGATGAACATTTGTGTTTGTTCTATATCTGGTTATTAATATCTATTTAAGTATGTATTTAAAACTATATATGTATGTATATCAGTCTCTGGCAGCCATATCACAAGCTTTGCTTAGTTTGGGGTCATATGACCGTGTGTGCAAAAATGTCCCGAAAAAATATATATTAAATATTAATAAAAAAACATATCAATTCTTCCCGGTTTACCATAGATTTAAAATAGACTATCGTCAGTTGTTTGACCATAATGGTTAACCATAATTTGGCTTAGTGAGAAATATAATTAAATGTAATATGTATAGGGAAGAAATAATTTTAATCAGCTAATAAAATTCTGAGATACATATATGCGTTTAAAGATTGTGTATCGGTTATGAAGGGATGCTATGTCCCTTTCCCGCCAAGTGAGTTTATATGGAATTTGTATGGCGTACTTACCAATGATGTCATTTGAAAGTATAGTGCGATCTTTGTCTAGCAAGTCATTAAAGTGCTTCAGCCTATCATGTTCCTACTGCTGGGATGCAGTTCTTCTCTCAGAGAGAGTATACGCTCTAATTGAACGGGTGCCGTCAGATTGTAAAGTGCATGTTATCGCTCTGCCAGCATCGCTCGCTAGTCTTTTTTTTCAGATAATAAAAAAATATATACTTTCCGGTTGCCTATTGTCACACCTTGCTTCCGCGCCGCGTCGTTTGTAACAAACGCTAGTAAATAAAGTACCTACTTTGAACACCGCGCCGTCGGTAAGCCGAAAAGAGTTGACCGTGCAACAGCCACTTGTACGCCGCGATAACGTCAACGTCACCTTGACTCTGCAGTCTGCGTTGGCCTTACTTAGTTATTCAGAGTTTTATTTTACAATGACTGTGCTAATTTGAATAAGTTTTGTAAACTAATCGCAGCACGCGTCTGCAAGTGTTTTTCAGTTTTTATGATACCCTACACTTTAAAATTATTATTTCACTTTTAACTATATCAATGTATTTAATCAATTAATGTTGGATGTTGATTTTAACCTAGGTAGGTACTTCTAATAGGCATGTGTCCTAAAGGTTAAAAAAAATAAAAAAATGGTCGTCCTCGCCTCTCGGAATATTTTTCATGTATTGACCATGTTTAGCGTCTTTCCGCTAGATGGCTCTATGGCTACTTTTCAGGCCCCCGATTCTACTAAACAAATTGTTTTTAAATTGTAATTGTTTCAATTTAAATTTTTAAATAATTGCCTCATAATTTACAGCTTAAATTTTTTTTAATACTAGAAAAATACCACCACCTAATATTATAACTTAGTATAAAAAAAAGTTAGAAACTGTAAATTTAGGGGCAATTATTTAAAAATTTAAATTGAAACAATTACAATTTAAAAACAATTTGTTTAGTAGAATCGGGGCCCGTTGTTTTGCTTATTTGTTTGCCTTATTTTTATAAAGTAACATTATCTAAGCCTGAAACTTTTGTTGTTACATTTCCCATCACATAATTTCGTTCATTAAATTTTGCATAAGTCATTAATGACAGAATGTTAGTCAACAAACATAAGTACATCCCTACTTTTCCGCATACAAACCGTTAGTGTAAACGTTACGTTCCACTTTTGAAGCACGATCGTTAGAACGATGCAAACTGTGTTCGAGAAGGTGTATGTATATAGTAAAACAACTATTTAAATAACCAGTAATTATTTAATTCATTAAGATAACTAAACTACTTCTTTGCGGAAATTTTATTGTGAAACAACGCACACGTGAGTTTGGTATCTCCAAGGGCGAAAAAGACAAGGTATTTATTATTTTGAGTAATATGCTTAGATGTCTATTTATTACTTGATTATGTAGGTATTTACGAGTGTTTAGTTTAAAATCTAAACTAATATTATAAAGAGGATAGATTTGATTATTTGTTTGTTTGTTTGAATTGAATAGCATCCGAAACTACTGAACCGATTTGAAAAATTCTTTCACTGTTGGGAAGCTTATCTATCCCCGGGTAACATAGGCTATAATCTATACCCGTGCGAAGCCGGGGCGGGCCGCTAGTACTATATAAATATATACACCATGGTCCACCATGGTAAACGATCATGAAGTTTGCGACAATTGATTATTATTCTTTACAAAATCATGTAAAGCTATTTATCTCTAATGCACATTATTACTTACATTTGTCAATAAACTAATTTTTGCTGTTTCAAACGGTTTATTGACAAATGTCAGTAACATGGTGCGTTACTGTTAAATAACTGTACATGATAATGTAAAAAACACCTCTATTGTCGCAAACGTTGTGTCATTTCAAAATAACTACCCGGCCCAGGTACAAGGACAAAAAAACTGTTTGAAATTTGAATTTCCCGCCATAGGTAAAACGTTTCACTTTAAAACGAAAAATTTTAATTCCATCCAAAGGTTCCACGAAAATACATGGAGTATACTCATAGGTAGGTACATTTTTGAGTTTTTGTGGTTTTCGAGTTATATTCATTTATTCATACGCTCAATTATGTCAGTTACGCTCGTGATAATCTTATCATTTCTTTCAACGAATCGATATTGCATATTTTACTAATAAGCATGATGACTATATTTTTTTATTACCTCATAAAAAAGCTGATCATAAATAGAGCACATCAACAAAAACAAAATTAAAATTAGTTCAAAAATAAATAGGATATAAGCATTTTAATTTCATGCGCACAGAGCGCACTATACTGAGCCGTGACGTCACGGCTCAGGAGCGCCATACAAATGCTATACTAACACACGCTTTGCGAGAAAGGGATAGAACATCCCCTCTCTATCCCCACCTAAAACTTTAAATACTCATATCTCAGAGATTTATCAGCCAATTCAAATTATTTTTTCAGTGTGTGTAATGTATTTAGTTGTATTCATCGCTAAGCCGGTTATTTGTAATAAATTAAACATTAGGACACATGCCTATTATGAAGTATTTTTTTTTAAATTGATAATTTTTTATTTTGTGGTGGTACGGAACCTTCAGTGCGCGATCCCGATTCTCACTTGGCCGGTTTATTATGCTCATTTTACCTGCGACCACTCCAGCTCGCGCATCGATTCCATACCTCCAAATTACGTAGCCGACCGCGCAGGCGCAGGCCGGCAAATCATTGTAATGACTGCCTGTGGCCACTTGCCTTCATAAATCTGGACCTGCAGTCTCTTTCACATTGACGATGATTTAACGTAACAAAAGACAATGATGTCGATGAAATTACACACGATGAAAAAATAAAGCGGCCAAGTGCGAGTTGGGCTCGCGCACTGAGGGTTCCGTACCACCACCGTGTACAATAATTATCAATTTTAAAAACAGATTTCAAAATTCTTTAAATATATGCAATTTCGATTCGGTGAAAGAAATGATAAGGTCGTCAAAGTAACCGAATTACCAGTTATAACTTGGTAATGAACAAACATTTGTCACCGACTTGAACTTGATTATTATTTATTATTATACTATAAAGTGTATACTATAATCATGCCAAGTTTGACGCTTGTATGTATTACCGTTTTTACATAAGAGCTAATACAAAAATACGTTAAAAAAATACGTTTGTTGTATGGGGACCCCCATTTCGTTTTTACTTTTTGAAATTTTTGTTGTTTATAAATTAATCTGCCGTAACATTACATATTCTGTAAAAATTTCAACTGGTTATCTATTACGGTTCGATAGATACAGCCGTTAATAGGAAGGACAGGCGGACAGACAGACATCGTAGGCTTAGTAATAGGGTCCCGTATTTTACCCTTTGGGCGGTGGACGATACGCCTAAATGCGGAAAAACAATCACACTTACAAACTATCGCATTTGAATATTAAAGTGACTCAAAGTCATTAACTTCGGTCAAAATCTACTTAATAACACTAACAATATAAAATTTAGTAATTTTAAACAGTATTCAAATCCAACATAATTAAAATCAAATTACACATTCTTATGCACCATTAATATTAGTAAATTCCAGAATCGACGATAAATAACCATATTATTTACGCGCAAAGCCGCAAATATCTTTTTTGACAAATAATTATGTCAAAATAATGATTAAATTTCCAATCATATTTGAGAAAATTACAATAACTTTGGTATGTCTTAATTTCTCGCCCAAAGATTTCATACCTACGTATTTCTCGCTCTTTCCAATGCATCTATTTGTTATGGATCAGGAAGTCCATGCTGGTAAGAATTATTTTGCTGGACGCCGCCGTTGCAGCTGGCTCGCATATTTTATTGTATGGAAGGTACTTTTTTGCGTACCATCGCATCAAAATCGCCCTTGCGTTCCTCAGCGAACCTCTCAGATGTGCTGCAAAAGAAAGTCAATCGCATTAGCTTTATTGAAATGTCATTGTATTGGACGCATAGAACAGCAAGTCAGCGAGTAACAAATGAGCAAACTGTGGATTATCCAAAGGCTGCTCGAGTAGAACGACTGGCAGTATTTTCCCTTTCTCCAGCAGCAAACCTGCGCGTAATCATTTCCACCAGACTGTCAGTGCCCTTTCGATGGCTGCGTCATCTTTTTGGTAAACTAGATGCATAATTATAAAATTTAATAGGAAAAAATTATTATGCTATGAAATAGAACATGTCTCGTCATAATATGAGTGTCAGGGACACTGCGCTGCGAATGCTGCGTCAACAGTATATCTGTCAACGATTTTTGTGTCAAGGCTAGACGTTCGTTTTGCATAGATTTTTGATAACCAAAGCCCTCTGCAGCTGTTAATTATGACCACATTATTTAAACAAAGAATATATTGCCAAGTTAGGTCAAATTCTATCCTAAGAGCAGAAAAGTTTTTATTTTATTTACTTCTCTTTTCTGTGATCCTAAGACTAGTGTGGTCATAAAATAGGTATCTAAAATCTGTTCATTATAATTATCAATCGCTTTATGACAGTTCATACAAAGTTGACGACATAACTTTGTAAAGCAAATTATATCCCATACAAATAAAATAGATACGTTTGCTCTAGCATTACCTCTTTACAAGGTTACGTCAACTTGAAAGCCAAAATGATTTACATCAACTTAAATTGCTATCGTAACCTTATAATCCAATGGTAGCCTGGAAGAGATCGCTTTTAACGATAAGGCCACTTGTGGTGTTTTTGTTTCTGGAGAGCATAATAAAGAGTTTCTATATATTTATCTATACACATCCTCTTACTCCAAACGCATTTATTTCCTTCGTTCTTCGTGGTTATAAAAAGAAAGAAATAATTCCTGTCTTAATGTCATTTCTACAGCAGCGCTCTGCGTTGATGAAATCTGCTTCCAAATCATCAGTGCGAAAGGCGCTGTCCGCGTAATTCTAGTGATTAGAAGCAAGGTTCTGACGGAAATTATAGGTGAAAAGTGGTCCGCCAGACAGAACCCGTCAGAATAATGGATGGGGTATAACGTCGCATGTATATACGTGGTTTAGCAGATTCTTACTGATTTGATTTGAGTTAGAGATTGGCGTTGTCATTTGAAATTTGGTTAACGACGGAAATTGGTACGGGTGAATTTATTATATTGTGTTTTTTAATGGTTGGCCTATTGGATTTTGCGGCATATCATCATCATCATAATCAGCCTTTTAACAGTCCACTGCTGGACTTTTAGCCTACCCCCGAAAGGGTGATTGGGCCATATCCACCACGCTGGCCCAGTGCGGATTGGTGGATTCACATACGCCATTGAATTCCTTCTCCGTACGTATGCAGGTTTCCTCACGATGTTTTCCTTCACCGAAATCTTGCGACATCTAAATGTTAACAATAATTTGACTTGAGAGAAACATGACATATAGGATTTGAGTAGTGGACAGCGCGGTGTAATTTATTTGGTCAAACAAAGACCAACATCCTCAAAATATTTAATGGAAACAGTAGCCAATATCATCTTTATATACGTACATATGTCTTCGTGGATAGATATTGTATAAGTAATAAATCTAGTGTGAATACTACGCAGCTATGCAATACGCATTTGATAAGAAAAAAATAATTACTTCAAGCCTATACTTACATATGTTTTAAATGTTTATCGGGACTTATCACGTATTATTTAATTTTGGTAAAAATATGTAGGTACCTTTCGCTCGACGTTTCGACCATGTTACAATGGCCGTGGTCACGAGCTGACTGAACACTGCGGGTGAGTCCGGCGAGAAGAGCGGGTGTTTTGTTCTTCTACCCTCACTTGATCTTGAAAAATCGCAGGGTTGTCACTACGACACACAACTCTGACTGTATCGGTAAACATACCCGATAAACATTTAAAACATGTGTTCAAATTGCGAAAGTTTAAAAATTACTACACTTACATATCCAAAACTAAACTAAAAAAGTAGAAAATGACAATTGAAACAGAGATTGAAGGTTCTCATCACAACTGTTGTTGAAGTTTGTAAATTAGTACAGAGGTATATACTTAGTCCAAGGAAGTTATTAGGGTATATACAAAATCTTTGACTTAGTCATAAAATCGGCTTTTGTTTTTTTTTCTGAAAATTTATTACTAGAACAACAAATGACTAGTATGATGCAACCATTGATCAAGAACTTCGTGAACTTCCAAGAATTAACGGAAATAGCGCCTTTAAAACAAATTTAAATAGCTATCCGGTGATTACGTATAATGCCGAGTCTACGTGCGGGCGTTTACATGATTGAGTGAGACCGAAGTACTCTAAATTACAGGCTGGCCACTTTTCGACGTATGATTATGTACCCTGGCGTATCATTACGTACCCTGGCGTATCATTACGTTTTCTGACGTATTATTACGTCGTCTGACGTGTAATTACGCTGCCGAGTTATGTTTGAGTTAACAAGGCGATGCACTTTCAAGCTCTCTGAATTATACCTTGTTTAATGTAAGATAAGATTTTGAAATTGATGAGCGAAGTTGTTAAGGAGAAGAATCTTCAGTATCTCATCCTTATTCATCGCTGGTTATATTGTTCTCGTTTCAATGCCATATTTTATGTATTTTATTTTGTGTATTTGTTATCTAAATTTTAATAAGTTTGTTTGAGGAATGGCTTACTGAAAAAGCCATAGAAAAAAAAGCGTTCATTTTGTCACAAATTTTCAATTTTGAGCTTTTAGTTTTATTTGACAAATCGGTCCAGCCGTTCTCAAGCGATTCGCTTACCAACAAAAATCATTTAATCTTATATATAAATGGCGTAGTGTGTATGTATGTATGGTCCCTGTAGAATCCAAAACGGGTGGACTGATTTTGACGAGATTTCCACTGGCAGATAGCTGATGATATAAAGAGTAAGCTGCGGGGTGCAACTATGTATTTATATAACTAACGTTTCCTTGGCAGATGTTTGAATAATGTGTTTGTCGCAAATAATATTCGGCACGACACGCACGGTGTGGGCTGCTAGTTGCTACCTGCCAAATTACTAGTCTACCGCAGTCTACGAAATGTATACCAGGAAACAATCGCCTCATTCAATGTTTAGATTCTCGGCCGCTGATTGGCCCACAGGTATCACCTTATCTCCCATCTTATACCTGGACAGCGGGGAAAGGGACTCGCGCGCACGCCATACTTTCTGGACGTACACGTACAGTTCGACAAGCGATTGCAATCTACACACTACATTCGGCGAATTACTTGTGCAGTATATAATTAGTTATGTAGATTTAATTAGTATACATAAAGTTAGGATAAAGCATATTTGTGCGCGGTCCTAAAATATGTGATTATGATTATCCATGAGAACTAGCAACCAGCTGTGTAAAGAACAGTGTTTTATATCAATCCAAATAGACAACAAAATGGCGTCCTAATGAAATAGGACCTCGCTAGTGAACAGTGCACACGAATAAAAGTATTTAAGCTCTGGGTGTGAGTATAAGTTTTTCATGTCTTTGTTTATTTACTGTATTTTTTAACATTTCACATTCTTTGCCAAGGAGAGTGAAACGTTAAAAAAATACATTGAATTAAAAAAACAGTCAAATACGAAAGTGTGTGTATTTGTTGGTTTGTTTGTTCCTCTTTCATCAGAAACAGAGCAATGACTCGACGCATAAAGATAGTTGTTTTGTTGAATAGAGATAGTTGGAGAGCCAAAGTGACACAGGATGGACAGGAGGACTTTTCATCCCGAAAAAAATTACGGTTCTTGAGGAAATATTGTGTACGCGGGTGAAATCGTGGAACTTACCTGGTTATAATATAATTTTAATTTGATGTCAAAAAGAATAATATTTAAATCACGTAAAGAGCGGCAACACCTAGTCGAGATTTGCACATAACAAGAAAAAATACATAAGAGGCTTTTTGCCCTGTTTGTTACAGTAAACTAAATAAGTTACAGATAATGATGATTACATATATCACGTACTGTTGCTTTTATCTACGTTTAATTGTTTTCAGATGAATGGAGCTACCTCTGGAATTCAAGAACGAAGAAACTGACAAAAAGGTTATAATTTTACCAATTTGGAATGACCGCAACAGACAGCTTGAATTTGGAAAGTCGAATATAAACAATTCGATCAAATAATTTAAAAAGATCTTTAACGAGACATACGAAATCAAAATGACAAACTTAAATATTGTGCCTGTACAAAGTGTTGTTAAGAAACCTAATAATGACGACCAAGATGACTACGTCACCAAATCCATGGGAGCTTTTGGTCTTTGGCAATTTATCTACATACTCATTGGGTCATCAACTAGAAGCATATGTACTTGGAACACCATGTCAGTGGTATTTATTGCTCCAGAAACAGATTTTGTATGTAAGAGATTCAGCGATAATGCAACAGTTGAAATAAAAAACAATACTTGTTATGATACTTGTATAGAATATGCGTATACTAATGATATATTTGAAGAAACGCTGATTTCGGAGTTTGGATTGATTTGCAAGAATACGTGGCTTCAGAGTTTTCTGCAGACGATATTGATGTTAGGGGTGCTATGCGGAGTTTCTGTGTTTGGATGGTTTTCTGATAGGTAAGTTGGAATTCACTACGGTTTTTATATAAAATAGAGAAGGAAACAAAAAGGCGGCCTTATGGTAAGTGGTCTGATGGTGGTGGATATTCATCGCCGCGTGAGGATAACTAAAATACCAGAAACGTTACTGGTGCATTGCCTAGTCTGTAAACTGGTAAGGATTTTGGTAACATTTCTTTGAAGCGCCCTAAGTTATAGCTCTGCGGGAAGACCTCTGGTCGTATTAGAAAACCTCGTACGTCTTCTGGGTTTTGCCGTATCTTTATACATACGACATTACATTACATACTACATTATATTCTTCCAATACTAATCAGATGATTATTTAATATAATATAATATAATTTATTTATTTCCATGTAACATAGATTCATACAAAACAAATAAAAAAAAAAAACAATAGAAAATAATAATAATAGTAGCTAGTCAAGTAAGTCAAATAGTCAAGTAGTCAATTTAAGTTAATATACATAGCTAAATACCATTAAGAACTACAAGAGCTCAGAATTTTTCAATCCAAGTTTTTTATTTTCATTCGTTTCATTTTCTTTTTTTATTCTTTCAATAATTGTATTTTTATTCAACAAATAGCGAATGTTATATTCTCCTAGAGTTAGCTTCGGCCCGACGAATACATATATTTTTTTAGTCTAGACCCGTGTTTTTTTATATATATATTAATAGGCTTGTGTTTGACCGCCAACTCGCCTGATGTTAAGCGATGATGTCGATTCACTCGGCTCGGTTAGCAAATAATCTAAATAAAAGTCATCAAAATAATAAACGTTGATTTTAAAAAGTTAACAATGGGTTAACAAGCTAACGATAGAAAGATGGTACCTACAGTAGTTGGAGAAATTGTGTCGCGGGTAACAACAATCAGCTTCAAAAATATACATAAGTTTCATGAAGAATGTAAAACAATATTTTAAAACAAAACAAAAAAGAGCAAAAATGTAGATAATGAAGTGCGTAGTATACATAAACTATTAATGCTCCCAAATAAGCAATATATTTTTTTTACTTTCAGGTTCGGTCGCAGCAAAGCAATGATTCTATCTGGCATCACTTGCTCCATCTTCATGTTTGCTTCGCCTTTCTGTCCTGATTTCTGGTCTATTGCTGCTGTAAGATTCTTCTCCGGCATCGGTACTGGAGGGTACCTTGCACTGACTGCAGTATACATGTCAGAACTCGTTGGATCAAAAATGATTGATATAGTTGTATGTTCGTCTTTACTTCCTTTTGACGGAGCTGGATTACCAGTTCAGGCTGTCTTTGCATACTTTTCATCTACGTGGCGAACTTTTATGATAGTCTGCAGTTCTATATCAATTTTGATGGTGTGTGTCACTTTCTTACTGCCTGAGACGCCACGATGGCTTGTGGCGAAAGGAAAAGAGACCGAAGCAATTGAGTTGATGACAAGAGCTGCCACATTGTAAGTTTATTTAGTACTTCAATATTTTCTATAAAATATTCAAATCTGAAATTGACTTCGGGAGGTTATCAATTTGTTCTGTATTTTTGTTTGTGCGCCGATTACTTTTTTGTGAAACGGTTTACATGGTTATTTTCTATTATTTAAGGAAGAACCTTTCAAGGTGGCTCAACAAAAATTCACTAAATTTGGCGCAGTAGTTTTTTGAGCAGCTCTAATCCCAATAATAAATTAAATAGATAATTATATTTTCATATCATTAAAAATCATATAAGCAATATGTATATGTACATATATTCGTCGTCATACAAATGTATAATATGATTTTTCATTCGATTGACAGTAACAAGCTCGAGACAGCAAACATCAGAGAAAACGTAACAAAGGTGACCCAAGAGCTCAAGATGAAAGAGAAGAAAGATATTGATCTCACATACTTGGATCTGTTCAGAACCAAGAAGTTAACGGTATGGACAATGACATCCATTGCCATATGGTTTGTTACTGGATTCAGCTACTTCGGTTTACTGCAGTACATTTCACAGTTTGGAACCAATTTATACGTAGTCGTAACTATACTAGGAGTTGCACAGGTTAGTATTATCTATTCTAATTTAGTATCATTATAACACTAATACCGTCCTTTTATATTAATGGAACAACAATATTCTAATGCTTCATATCTTAAATAGCTCATAATATTATCAAAATATCATCGCTGGCCATCAAACGAGACGATGGTCAAACTCAAGCCTAACTTCGAATAAAAATATTATAAAAACTTGAAAACAATATCAGTGACACCATAATGCTTCTGTTCGGTGTAGATAGATGATTATGGTGGAAGAAATAGTATAATCAGAATTCAATAGATTTGAGTGGAACAGGGCAAGAAAATGACCACAAAGTAATTAGTCTATTAGCTAGATCATCTCGTTCAGCAATGTGCTTCAAGACTAACAGGTTCTACATCAAATGTTGTCTTAAGTCGTTCAGCCGTTATGTGGGCAACAGCACACCTTTACACTTTCGTATTTATATTATTAGTGAGTTTAAAATTTTCCTCTTGTGATTTTCAGATCATCGCTGCTCCACTGTCTGTGCTTGTTGTGAAATACTGCGGCAGAAGAGTTTCATCAGTCTGCATTTACTCAACAATCGGATTATTATCATTAGCTCTTATTTTCACTCCAAAAGGATCCATCGCAGCCGTTGTTCTTGGAAGTTTAGGTGTAACAGCTGCTAGCATTTCATTTTCTGTAGTTTACATCATAGTTATAGAGTTGTATCCTACCCCTATGAGAAACATGGGGTTAGGTGTTAGTTCTGTAGGATCTAAAGTAGCTGCGATGGTAGCTCCGTTTGTTGTAAATATAAGAACTAAGTGGATAGCATCATCTATATTTGCAGTGGCAGGCTTCTCAGCTGTTATATTTTGTTTTATATTACCGGAAACAAAAGGCAAGAAGTTAAAAGATACGGTTGACGATGTCGAATAATGTTATTAGTAACTGCTAACTTTACTCAATCCAAGTTTTTTTAGTTATTTATGATAGCTGCAGAAGATGAAATCAGAAACCTTAAGTGAGTACCCAATTTTACTAACACGAAAAGGAGCACGACCAGTTGAAGATCCTTCTATTATAACTAGTCAATTATTAACATTTCTCTACTTTTGCTAGAATGCTTTCATTAAAATTTCTATAATCTTCTACAGCAGTCCTAGCTAAAAGAAATTTGGATCGACTATAAGTAAGTACGTATTAAGCACCTATAATTAAGTAGTAGCAAAAATAGTATTAAATAGATAAATGGTAATGATCTGCTGTTTTTATAACAACCGTTACACTTAGCCCAACTAGTTGTGCATACCGGTGGGACTAAACGTATAATTTTGTATACAGGTTTACATGGAAAGGGTATGCTAAGCCAAAAGGGGTCCGTCATACTCATAATTAATACCATTATGAACAACTTTTACTGTGGGACCAACACTGAAATTCCCATCAGGGTATTATAAACCCCTTTCAGATTAGTAACCCTTTCCTATGTCCGTACCGGTAGGGCTATATTAGTATGCCTATATAAATGTCTATGTCCTATGTTTAATAAATGTCCTAAGGTTAAATTTGATGTCCTAAAGTATTAGAAAGTATAATTTTTATTCATAAGTATTTACCTTATTTTATAGTAACAGGGTAGTTAGTTCACTAAATAAAACTGTTATTATGACTTGACCTACTTGTAGAATATCTACTTATATCAGCTATTGATTTATTGCCTTCTGATGACTTGTGACTTTGGAAAAATTCAGATTACCCAAGGGCTGCCAGTAAAAAAAAAACATTTTGTATAATATCTGTGAAACAGAGAAGAAAAATAAAATAACGAATACTTAGAAGGTATAATTATCTATACTAATATTATAAAGAGGAAAGATTTGATTGTTTGTTTGTTTGTTTGCATTGAATAGGCTCCGAAACTACTGAACCGATTTGAAAAATTCTTTCACTGTTGGGAAGTTACACTATCCCCGGGTAACATAGGCTATATTATATTTTCAAAAAAATAAATAGGGATCCTTACTAAAACTCCAATAATGTAACCCAAGGTGTAAAAAAAATAAAATTTTAAATTTTGACTTTGCGTTTTTGACATTTCTAAGACAGGACAACGTCTGTCAGGTCAGCTAGTGTTTCAATAAAATCTATAAGGATTTTTTGCTGCTTTGAGCATTTACTAACAGGGTTAAGAAAATCATATATTTTCTTAACTCTCTATTTTTATAAAATACAGTTTCCCCTATATTTATTTATTTATAGTGTAGTAGTTTTTTTTTTGTGTGTAGTTTTATATTGTGGTCGGACCTGTAATATTGTAGACATTTTGAAAATTATTTGATCTAAAATGATTAAAAAGGATATACTTTCAGTTTGGTTCCATAGAAATTTAATTAAAATTGGTTGAGTTTTTGGGTTTTCAATCAAAATAACTGAAAAATTCGTTTACTTGGATGACGTAATCCAAATAAACGTAATTGCATATTTTGCTATTAATTGAAGTCGGTTTTTTAAATTGATAATTATCTATATTTATTACATAAAAATGAATCCTTATTTACCTTGATCACGTCATAACTTGAGAACGACTTTACCAATTTCATTCATTTTTTCTAATCTTTTCTTTTACTCTGTAGAAGGTTCTCATGGAAAGGAAAAAAAAAACATACAGTCGAATTGATAATCTCCTCCTTTTCGAAGTCGGTTAAAAATTAAGAAAATTTGAATATTTCAGAATACTTCGCGCGTTTGACAGTTCTAAGACAGGACAACGCCTGTCGGTTCAGCTAGTTTGTTATAAATATGGTAAGGTTGGCAGCCCTAGATAACATTCATAGATAAGTATAGCTCTCACACACTCGTTGCTTCAGACGACAAGTTTATCGTGATAATGGTGATACTGTGATAGTTTGACGACAGTTTACGTCAAGATATTAAATAATTTACGTATGTTAAGATTAGAGTTATTGGAAATGTTAAATGAGATATAAAGTGCTATTCATGTTTCAAGTCCCTAAGACGCGGTGCTGTAATTGCGTATCGATAGTTATCAGTCTCTCGAGCAGCACTTTGCATTGTACACAACTCTTTAACGATGGCAAAATAATAAAAAATTCACTAGCGTCCAAACACAGTAACGACACCTGACAACTACTACATGGAAATTTAGGTGCGCTGTTTGCCGGTGTTGAATGGATTTCGTAAATTACTGACATAAAATAAAAAAAAATAATGTTATGATTTACTTGTTTTGTATTCTGACAGTTACGGCTTTATTTTTTTATTTAACGCCTTAAAATCCCAGATATTGACGTTGATTCTGATATACTATTTTCTAAACTTAACTGAATATTACAGCTCTAAAATGGTTGCTATCCTTTTCTGACATACTAAAAGGAAAAGAGAGGCAGATAATTTTAGTCCTGTCAGATTAGTTAAGTTTAGAGAGTGGTATGACAGAATTGACGCTATTATCTAATTAAACGATTGCATTTTGTAAATGTAAGTACTTAGTATTTAGAGACATTGGTTTTATCATCTGGGGCCCGATTTACTGAACCATGTGCATCAGATTCATCCCTTTTTCTATCGGACTACCAGAGCGGGCACGAAAAATCGACATCGTTTTATGGTTGATATTCCGAAAACCCGTACGAAGCGCTTTGATTCCACATTTATTGTGCGAACTGCTAGTCTGTGGAATTCGTTGCCTAAATGGGTTTTCCCCATCAATTACAATCTGGGTGTCTTCAAGTCGAGAGTGACTCGGTTGCTTCTAGGCAAGCGTGCTCCATCGTAGACCACATCGTCGCTTAACATCAGGCCAGGTGGCGAGAAGCCCAACAATAAAAATAAATAAACATTTTAACTGTAGTAGTTGTTTAATGTTTTGCCTCAAATTTGACTTTTTTTTTTACTTTGTCAGAAGTGTCCATTTTGAGGCAATTCATTACAATTTAAAAACATACAAATTGTCACTGAGTCTTATGAAACTTTATGCGTAATTTTTGATGCAATTTAAAAACAATTAGTTTAGTAGAATCGGGGCCCCGTGCCTTATCAAACGGGTAATGAATGTAAGGTCAACTGAAATTTTCACACGACCAAATCAATATTAGTCACACCAACTCGTTATTCCCATCCTCAAGCAATCAAGTTGTCTACAGCGATCCTCTGATTGCTATAATGGTCTGAATCAAACAAGCCGGCATCTTATATATCAAAGGACCGACAGGATGAATGGGATGATTGGTCGTAGCCGCACTTGTTTTTATTTAGCACTTTGCTTACTGAATCACCCTTTGTGATAAGGTCAGAAAAAAAAAGCGGACAAGTACGAATAGGACTCGTGTTCTGAGGGTTCCTTTGGATGGGACTCTCAGAGCGCGAGTCCAAACAAAATATACAACAAACAAAACTTGAAATATTAAAAGACAAACTTAGCTTTGTTGTTGACAATAAGATTCTTCCATACATATCAACTACAAAATGTAAGTTTTTAATAGCAAAACAATATTTTTTTATGATATAACTTCATTCGGATTTTTCCCTTTATATGTGCTGTAAGACTTTATATTATGTGATTTTGTGTTGATAGGTGTATGACCTAATTCAAAACCAAAGTCAAATGATTATTTATGGCATATTTACCGTGGAAAATGAGCTCAATCTATAACCTTACCATAAAAGATAAATGTGAAAAAAGAAAAAAAAAATTAAAGTTAAAATCAAAGTTAAATGATTATTTACGGGATGTTTACCCCATGGTAACTTTTGTTTTGAATTAGGTCATACACCTATCAACACAAAATCAATGAAAACAATATCTTTAGGCACTACAACTCTACGTGCAGTCGTACGTCTGCTATCTCGTAGGTGTATGTAGTTCATTATCAGCCAGAAGACGTCCACTGCTGAACATAGGCCTCCCCCTTTAATCTCCACACTGAACGACAGCCTGCCTTTTGCATTCACTGGATGCCAGCGACTCTCACAATGTCATCGGTCCATCCAGTGGGAGGCCTACCTACGCTGCGTCTTCCGGTTTGTGGTCTCCACTCAAGAACCTTTCTCATCGGTTTCATCGGTTATCCGTTCTTCGAGCGATGTGGCCTGCCCATTGCCACTTCAACTTGCAAATGCTTGTATGTAGTTATTAAAATATTATTAAGTACCTCAAATAAAACTAATTTCACTAAAATGTTATACCCAATAATGTTTAAATTAAAGAATGTATTACAAAAACTGTACAATAATAATTTTAGTAAATGTTTTGCGGTACGTCGAGAGTGCAGCCCTCCACGTCGATAACAACCTGTAATTTTAGAACTGCACCTCGGAGTTGATAACTGACATCCTAGCACATAAATCAAACTTGGGAAACAATGGTTTGTAGCGCCAATTTGGAGCCAACCATGCGGGTAAGAGCAACCACGTACTTGGCAGATTATAAATAGATTCAGCAGTGCAAGTATCGTTCTTTATCGATCGTCAAATTTGACAGTTGAGATCGTCAAATTCGTAAAAATGCCGTTTGTTCAGTACTCGCTTTGATCAATTCTATGGCATTATATCGAATTTGACGATCGATAACGAACGGTACTTGCACTGCAGAGTAGGTACTTAGAAGTTCTTAGGGTTCCGTACCCAAAGGGTGTAATCGGGACACCATTACTAAGCCTATGCTGTCTTTCTGTCCGTCTGTCCTCTTTTTATTTACTTATATAATAACAGGCTTGCGTTTGGCCGCCAACTCGCCTGATGTTAAGCGTTACATACCTACATTCCCCTCAGCCGATACGGAATTGTCAATGCGGACAAACATAATTATAGGTAAAGTTATATGATTATTTACGGGATATATATCGTGGTAAGGTTGTGGAATGAGCTCCCAATATTTCGGCGCAGTTACATGCACCGTGTTCACGGGAAGACACCACCTTACCACGGTAAATAACCCGTAAATAATCATATAACTCTAATGAACAACCGTGATAGTAAAACAGTACTTATAGGTACTCTAAAGTACTCTTAGACACAAACTTTCAAATTTTTGAAACATAAATCGGACTACATATTTATGAAGTCTCATAACAGAGTGATGAAAAAGAAAGATGCCTTAAAAATTAGAAAAATTGCTAAAGACGAGTCAACAATGAATTAAATAATCTTACTAGAAATATTTTATCAGGCGTTAATTTTCAGGAGAGTTTGAATCACGACCGTAGAAAATTGTATTCCCCGATAGTTATAGCCTGGGCTTTCTTCCAAATTGTAGACCGCATCATCACTTAACATCAGGTGAGTTGGCGGTCAAACGCAAGCCTATTATTTTATTTAAAAAATAGATCTGTGACAGTCATGGGAACTTCCGACAGAAGTGAAAACTTAAAACTCCGGAATAACTGTCAAATTAGCATGGCGGTGACGTGAATTCATAAGTTTTGCTAATACCAAAAATCGCTAAAGGCGGCTAAAGAATATTTTACAGAAAAAAACAATTCTTAAATTTGCTTCATCTCGTCAATTTGAAAGGTATTCCTACAGTTTTGTAAATTTAGGCGCTGAGGTAACCTCTTAAGGCGAAGTTTTCCCACTTTTAAGCAACGCATTTTACTACAGATAACCATAAGGCTTAATTATATTGTATTAAAGTCGCATTTAAAGGAGAAAAATTGAGGTGCTTACACACAGTCGTGTATTTCGCTAAGTACTTCTAATTTAATTAATTTTCTATTTTTTTTTTCTCTATAATACTATCTCACTGAATTTTTCGAAAAGTATAACTATTTAAGTATAAGTATAGGTATTTGAATAATAATAAATATTCGGGACATTTTTTCACACACGGTCATCTGACCCCAAACTAAGCAAGTAGTAGTTAGTTTTAGGGGGGGTCGAGCCGAATATCACCCAATCTCACTTGGGGGTGAGGGGATCTCGGCAAATATCACGTAAAAAAAAAACCGCAGGAAAAGTGTAAAATTGCGGGAAAGCTGGGTTAAATGAAGTAAAGCATGTTTCTCCACTAAAATATGGCTAAATCCTACACAACGTATTAAGGATTAACGTACACACTAAAAATACGACGAAAAAACTCACGTTTGATTAAGGGGTGGGGGAGGGGGTCAAGCCAAATCTCACGACATCTCACCAAGGGGGAAAATTCGCCAAAATCACCTCACGTAATTAATGGACGCCCCCCAAGTGGTTACATTGTCATTGTTATATTGTCATTGGTCTTACCCTTACTTTGGTACCTCTGATAGCACGCATTAGGTACTTATCGTCGATGAAGCGATATCCCGCCCAGCGCTACGTGGTAGTTTTATCTCATCAATCATCGTGGCTGGCCAGCCGTGGTCGGACGAGATTGCTGCCTGATGCTCTCTAATCATAATGGGGCTCTGTAAGCTGGTCTGCAAACTAAGTAGTAGGTTTGAATGTTATGTACCTCGTTGAGGTTGTCTTCAAGGATATGATAGGGACTCCGCTGTTTGTTTTGTTATTGTTTCTTAGTTAATCCGCCGCATAATTACATATTCTGTGAAAATTTTAACTATCGATTACGGTTTAAACGATAGATAGATAAAGTTCCCTCCGATTTGTCCACTTCCGAACTTGTTAATTTCCAAAGTTGTCAACTTCCTAACTCGTGGACGAATACGGAATGGACGAATTCGGAAGTGGACGACTCAGGAATTTGTACGACAACTTAGGAAAAAGACTTGTTAGGAATGGACAAATTAGAAAGTTGACAACTTTAGAAATGGACAAGTTAGGAAGTGGACAAACTTGACCGGAGGGATAAACTCTTTATTGTACAAATCATATATAACAAAAATAACATTAAAAAAACAAACTTATGCAACAATTGACGGCCTTATCGCTAAGAGCGATCTCTTCCAGGCAACCGTATATAAAACATACAACCGTTAAACGGTAAGACAGGCAGATAGACAGCGTATGCTTGGTAATAGGGCCCCGTTGCCACCCTTTGGGTACGGAACCCTAAAAACTAAACGCTGATCCAACGGCTTCATCAAGCTGATCAGGTATACTTGCCCTTATGAATGACAGCAGGTCCTGCTAATCATCAATGATGGCCACGTCTACAGACAATGCAGTCCCCGAGCGCGAAGGACCATGTAGATCCATATCGCTTCCGCTCCTGTGTGGTCTCCTGCCGTAAAACTGCACATACATTGAAATGCACGTGAAATTATTCTGAAGGCGTAATTTTACTGTAGGTATTCAAATGGGTATCTAATCAGTATGTCCGGAACAGTATCGGCACATGCAAAAAAAATATACTTTGTATAAATTCATACAGGGTTACGCGGAAAGGGTGTACTAAGTCGAAAGGGGTCTGTTATACCCATCATTATGCACAACTTTAACTATGGGACCAACCCCGAAATCGTGAAAAAATATCAGCTGTTCCATAAATTTTGTCAGTGTGAATGACCGTTTTTTATAGAACAGCTGTTTTTTCGCGGTCTCTGAGTTGCTCTCATAGTAAAAGTAGTACATAATGATGACTTCTATGGATCCTTTTCGGCTTAGTACACCCTTTCTGCGTAACCCAGTATAAAATAACACCCAGTAGACCGTTCCGTCATCGACCAACACCGTAGCGAGTCACCGTGAGTTCACAGCATTGTTGTTTAGACGTCGTGTTTTATTCGTGTCTGGGCGCGTTTATAGCACTTTCATTGTGTGGTCCGATGTAGTGAGCTAAGACCTTAGGCAGCGAATGGACAGGATTTCCAAATGCCAATGAATGCCTCACATTTTTCAACGTTTCATGATCACATCATGTAATTCACTTACTGCAACTAACTTACGGCACCGAATTAAATAAAGTAAGAAAATTTAATAGTAAAAAAAATTCAAAAGTCAATTTTTTATTAGAATCCACTGTTTTTTACTATAAAATAAAAAAAACAGGATTTTATCCACTTATTTTACTATAATATAATTCATTGTTTTTTACTTCAAAATAGTTACAAAAAAGAGGATTTGATTCACTGCTTTATTACTATTTTACAAAAGTGAACTGATTATGTCACATAAAACTCATTATGCACAGCTCAAAAAAACAGAAAATCAACGGAAAACACATGAATAACTAAAAACTAAAACTTTAACTAAATAAAAACTAAAAACTGTTTATAAGACAGGCTTGTCCTAAAAATGACACCGACGAATGAAGTAACGGCGTCTAATCCGGTCCCTGGAAACAAAACCTCAAAACTTTGAACATTAGACCACAACCGAATATAAAGTAATGACTTCCAAAACTGAAATCATTACCCACTAGCCCTCCAAGGTTTTAATCGAAGCAGCGTGCTGTAGGTGACGCAAAAAAGCCGACCAAATGAGCTGTTAGCATTCACACGGTGTCTCCAGGCCGGTGGTCCTCGCTTGGTATTCATGGTCCAAAGCAGGACCCGCAATTATAAATCACAGAAGGATACTAAAAATGTTTGTTTATTAATATGTGGGAGTGAAGTATTGATGGCATTAGCAAACCAAAAGCATACCCAAAGGTGCTTGGATGGTTTGAAAATCTGTCATGAAGTACTTTTTTGTTGATAAAATCATATCGCAAATTTGTTTTAAATTTTGGAGTAAGTACTACTTACTAGTCTTTGGTCTCTTTTCTCCGAACTAGATAAATGTTTATAACGGGGTGGCCAGCTGAGAAAAGCAAGGTTCCCTCAGGCCACTTAAAATGAGGACAAAGTAAGACGACGTCATAGGCGAGGTCATCAGATCTGTAGACATCCTTTATTGAGCTAACCTTACATAATAAAGGACCTTAGCCATCAGCCATAGGACGTCAACTGCTAGACATAGGCCATCCCTTTTGGAGATCCCCCATCTATCTCCAGAAGGGCCGGGTGGAAGCGACCTGCATCTAGCGTTTTCCTGCGGTCTCTTTTAGGTCGTATATCTATATTGTGGATGGACGTCCTACGCTGCGCTTAGCTGTTTGTAGACTCCATTCGAAAACCTTTCGGTCCCATCGGCCATCTATTATGCGTGCTATGTGCCTTGCCCACTCCACTGCCACTTCAATTTGCTAATCCGGTGGGCCACATCGGTAACTTTCGTTCGTCTGCGGATCTCCTCATTTCTGATTCTATCTTGCAGAGAAGCCCCGAGCATAGCACTCTCCATATTCGCCATAGCTCTAGCAAAGAAAACTAAAGGTTACCTTATTTTATCGACCAAAAAAGCAAAACATGACTTAAAAGATACCTTATGGGTGAGGATAGGGAGAAGTAAGACTATACATACATGTAGAGGCTAGTACTTACAAACCCCAAGAAATTAGAAAACCTAATAAACTGCCAGTAAGCAAATAAAAGAAACAAATCAGATAAAGTCAAGCAGGGAACGTGATCCCCTGTCAGTCCACTTTCTTTATAACCTTCACATGACTTGAGAAACTTTATGTTAATAGTTTTATCGACAAATTATCTCATCGTTAAACGTTTAAAATGCTGAGAAGTGCGATCAGTTAAACCACAGAAGCATGTAAGGTATCACCTTATCTGATGCAATTTAAGCCGTCGCAGCCTACCTACTCTGCAGGCGATTTGACTTAATTCTCGATTAACACTGTATATCACTGTACTTGGACTTAGGGCTGGTATACAACACTCTTTTCTGATTAAATCTTGAGTCAGCTAATTTAAGTCGAATCAGGGGTGCAAGTACCGTTCTTTTATCGATCGTCAAATTGACAGTTGAGGTTGTCAAATTCGATAATATGCAATTTTTTCAGTACTCGCTGTGATCGATTCTATGGCATTTTAGCGAATTTGACGATCGATAAAGAACGGTACTTGCACTGCAGATTCGAATCGATTGTACAGCCAGAAATTTATTTCAGGGAGAGGTGGGGGGGGGGGGGGGATATTACCAGTAGAACGAATTTCGCGTATTTACGTATAAAACGGTAGGTTGGCTAAGACATTTCGGTGGGGGGGTGGAGGGGGTTAAAACCCATCCCCCCTGCGGCGTTGCTTCACACGTAAGGTGAAATTTGAATATGTATATTCTAAAGTTGTTTCAGGGTGGCATGGTGGCTATCGAGGTTTTTTTAAATCAAACTTTAGAAATGTTTAAATAATGTAAAATTCATGCGGTAAAATTTGTTAAAAGTGTATAATTTCAATATGTTATCTTATAATTTTTACAGTCGCTATAAAAATGTAGTAAGCAGGGAATAATTATTCTTTGGCTGATTGGTGATAAGACAACAAACTAGCCGTCAAAAAATAACAAAGCCCCGAGCACCGCCGCGCCGTGAAGTAGCTTGTCTGTCTATTTTCTACCGGATACATTTTGGCGAGTGTGTGCAAGAGCTTCATGACCTTATTCCACCCTCCCCCTTTTACTACAGGACAAATAGAAGGACTGCACAAATTCCAAAAATTCGTACACCAACGATTGGGGTCAACATTTATGACACGTACTGGCCAAAAATGGAACTCCCTGCCGTTCTCCTTGTTTCCTAATAACTACAATTTAGGCATCTAGGCTAAAGTAAATAAATAAATAATAATAATAAATATTTGGGACATTTTTGCACACACGGTCATCTGACCCCAAACTAAGCAAAGCTTGTTATATGGCTGCCAGAGACTGATATACATACATATATAGTTTTAAATACATACTTAAATAGATATAAACAATCAGATATAGAACAAACACAAATGTTCATCACATAAATGTTTGTCCTAGGTGGGATTCGAACCCACGCCCCCAAGCTCAGAAGGCAGGTTCACTACCAACTGGACCAACGGGCTATCAAAAGTAAATAGATTTCTTCTAGATCTAGGTGTTCCATCCTCGGCCACTCCATAGCTTACCGTTAGGCGAGTTGGTGGCCAAAAGTAGATCTATTCTATCTAAAAAAAATATTCAGATAACGATATAATATAAAATATAAAATAATACAAATACATACCTGCCTACTGATTCACTGTCTCAATAGGCTCCGAATTGGCCACTCAGTTCCCAGCCCCTCAAACTTTGCCAGCCCTGTCAACACGGTTGGCATCAAATGGCCTATTACACAAGGCTTTCCCAACAGTTATCGATAATCGGACAGTTTCTATTCGATTCACCGCTCCGAGACACGACAATCGATAGAGACTCGATTGCAGGACGACTGTAGAATGCTGACTGCCAAATGTGACTTGCTACTGACCTCCGTGCTTCTGCCCCGATCGTTTGACACGTACATAGTTTGATTGAGTTTGAGATTGTTTGAAGTTTGTTGAATTGTACAGTATACTTACTCTACTCAGTGCTTAATCTTTCCACAAAGTCTATATTGTATGTGTGTGAGTATACTCCTTATGTATTTTTTTTTATTCTTCTAGTTTCACAAAATCAAAACCACGTTGTAAAGTGAATATAAATAAAATAAAATAAATGCCAAAAAAAATGTTTTGAACCTACTCATGCCGAGAAAAACCGCCAATAACCGATGGGGAAGAAAGGTTCTGGAGTGGAGACCACGAACCGGAACACGCAGCGTAGGGAGGCCTCCCACTAGATGGACCGACGACATTGTGAGAGTCGCGGGCTTCCAGTGGATGCTAAAGGCAGGCTGTTGTTCAGTATGGAGGTTAAAGGGGGAGGCCTATGTTTAGCAGTGGACGTCTTCCGGCTGATGATGATGATGCCGAGAAAAAAGCGGCTCTTTGATTTACTTACATATTCATTGTCCTGTCTTTTAAATAAATACAAAGACGCACCTTAGTCATGGATTGAAATAAGATTAGACATAAGTATTATAGCTTTTAATTCATAGCAAGAAAAAAAAGGACAAGCAAATGAAAAACTAACTAATACGTAACACCAAATGTAAACAAACTAACACTGAAATATAAATAAACTAGATACTTACTTTTGTTTTTAATTTAGGCGCTAAGTTTTTACCTTAAGTACTTACTTAAAAAATCCATGCCACTCGATTTGTTGGTGATATTTAGTCAAATATTATTTCATTTACTTCCCACGTACGTATTTCAAAATAAATAAAATCCATATTTTACAACTTGAAGAATGAAATTAACCAACAGATTTTTACGATTGTGAAACGGCAAAAAAGAAAGAGTTTATGAGTTTGACGAAGTAAATAGCTACTTTTAGTTTCCAAGCTTTAATGTTGCCATCTTTTATACAATTTACGAGGAGAAAAGCCATTAACTAAATGCTAATAAGTTATATGAATAATTTATTACTAATAATATGACTAAACTCCTGATGGGTGCGAATTTGGGTGACTAGTTTTTTACGTGAGCTTTACTCGTATAATTGGAAAATTGTGTATTTTTTTTGGTAATGGCTTATCATTGAAAATTAGAAAATAAAAACGCGCTGAATTGAGAACCTTCCTCCTTTTTGAAGTAGGTTAATGAAATTGCTCATAGCTAAATTAGGTCAAAATGTCAAATGAATATTAAATAGATGTTCGGAAGTTCTAAATAGTTAGGATAGAGACATTATTATAGACAGACGGACGTACAGAACGAACTAATAAAACTACAAAATATCATAAATGATACGTAAAATGATATATATAAACATTAATCCGTTCTGTTCGGCAGTGCAAGTACCGTTCTTGATCGATTGTCAAATTCGATAAAATGGTTTAGAATCGATCATAACGAGTATTGATCAAATTGCATTTTATCAAATTTGACCACCACAACTGTTAACTTAGACGATCGATAAGGAACGGTACTTGAACTGCAGTTTCGATAAAAAGTTACCAGTAACCATGACATTATGCCATAAACTTCATACTAAGTTTTTGTTTCGGTCTACTCCATCCCAGTTATCGTCAGGGCGCAAAAATCACCCACTTAAAAATGTCCCATAAACACACACATACAAACTTCCAAAATGTTTTATATAGTTCCGAAATGGAGAAATTATATTGCTCTCTAATGTCCAGCAGTTAAATTAACATGCATAATGAAATACCCATATTTATCACCGATCAACCAATAAGCTGTCGAGGGAATATAAACGTACTACACATTTCAATTGTCGTTTTGAGCATCCTAAGCAAAACCAGCTTAACGTTAATTAATTACTAGCAATTAAGTATGCTGGTCGTATTCATATTAAAATTAACAACATTTCATTTTAAATCTAAGCATTTTCTATCTTTAATTTTATTTTGTAATCTATACAGGGTTATTGGTGATAATATTATCACCAATAACCCTGTATAGATTACCATATCTAACAAACCCTTAAGCATTTGCTGTACATCATACAACAACCTTTTTGCCAACAAATATGCTAACCTCGGCATTGGTTACATATTT
The DNA here is from genome assembly GCA_914767915.1 of Agriopis aurantiaria. NCBI lineage: Eukaryota > Metazoa > Arthropoda > Insecta > Lepidoptera > Geometridae > Agriopis > Agriopis aurantiaria. Next base: position 2,791,675 of record OU611991.1, on the reverse strand, counting down.
GAGGCGTTTGGGGTCGAGACATTGGGCCCTTGGGGACCGAGAGCTCATCTCATTTTCACAAATCTTTCAGAGCGCCTGCGACGTGTAACCATAATGCTGGCGTGTTTCTGGCTCAACGCATAAGTATTGCTATTCAGCGTGGTAATGCCGCCAGCATGCTGGGTGGGCTGCCAACTGGTAGTGGGCTTGAGCATTTGGATTGTCTTTAGACTTTCAACGGTCTATGGGCAGTCTAACTGTATTTGTAGTGTTAGTATTAGCTTGTAATTTGTTTAGTTAATAAAGGCACTTGCCCTTTCATTTAATTCAATTGTTAAAAATAATATCATATAATTAATATCAAAAATAATGATGATGAATGAGTGAAATACAAAAACTTTTATGCAAATGATATTTTAAAATGTCGTGGAGCAAAAGTTGTTTGTTATCATGTTTATATAAAGTCCGAATAAATTTTATCGAAATAGAACCACATGTTACGAAGATAAGCTTTACCTTGACGATATACATGAAAACGACTTCAACAACTTTGGAAGACACGTTCATCTAATACGGTTTGAGGTTCAGTTGAATTAATTTGAGTTAAATTCTTAGAAAGACCGTTATACTTTGAACTAAGTTTCAATGTTTAAAACATTCAAAATAAGCACTCCTTTGAAAAGTTTCACATTATCTCAATAAGTTTGAAAACTATCATAACAGTCTTGATAATTTTTATTTTACTTTTCCCAACAATTATGTAGATCTTAATTACGAGGGCATAAAACTGCCATTTTATTAAGATCTCTGTCATTATTTTATACGACCTGTAAGAAAGATCTGGATAAACTGGTTAGATGTTGTCGCATAATATTTTATGTTCAGCAATTAACTATTGAACAAGGACATAAAGACGCGAACGTTATGCGCACAATCTTGAACACTTTATGTTATTTTATATCAGAGACTGAAAGTGGTTGAGTTTAAAAGGTATTTAACCGGTACATGTTTCGTAAAATATAGCTGTTCTTAGTCCTCAATAAGATAGTAATAATTAATTTAAGTACAAAGTTACGTTTCTAATTCGTATGGTACAATAATATATTATGGTATAATTCAAACCATAAGGTATAGCGCACATTGTTAATGTAGTAGCAGAACCACTATAGCTAAGTTTACCTGTTTTTGTAATAAATTAAAATGGCAAATCCAATACAATTTAAACTTCATTACAAACCAAAAATACAAATTAAACTTAAACTAACATTAATGACATTTGTCACTATAGTAATAATTTTATTTATTTCCAAATAACATAGACTCATACAAATCAAATAAAAAAAAAAAAACAATAGAAAATAATAATAATAAAAAAATACACAAAATACAAAATTTATTTATTGTTATATAAGAAGCACAAAATACAGGTAGAATCCCTGCCTGCTGCGTTAGCGTGAGCTGTGTTGCAGCAGACAGTGTCTTCCCCAAAACTGGGAACAGTAACAATTATATATAATTTAAATTAAATATTAATTAAAAACACATACCTTAAGGAACATACATATTATAAATTTAATATCTTTGTGTTGTGTTGTGTCGTGTGTGTGTGCGTGCGTGTGTGTGAGTGTGTGTGTATGTGTGTGTGTGTATATATGTGTGTATATGTGTGTATATGTGTGTGTGTGTGTGTGTGTGTGTGTGTGCGTGCGTGCGTGCGTGTAAATGGAGTGTAAGTGCGATTAGATGAGTACCTATGTTTGTGTGACTAAAATGTATAGTGTAGAAGGTGAAAGTCCAATACAATTTGAAGCCAGATTGCCATCAATAAATTTTCTTTAGTAGGTTTTCAAAGGACTCGTAGTCATATTGTTGAAGCCATTCATTTAATATAATTTTTAGTTTATGAGAATTTAGCGTAGCTACATGGAATTTTGACTTCAGTTGGTTGTAAAGAGTAGGGGCCATATGATTATAATGTCTCCAAGAGAGGGCACACTTGTACCCAGGAACAAGACATTTGTCACGCCTTTTTGTGGAGACAACCGGCGTTGTATCTTTATAGTAGCTAGTCACATTGCATTAATAATAATTATTACCAATTGAAATTCAAAATAATCAAACTAAAAATGTCAACAATATACAATAAATTAATTAATACACAATAAATAATGGCAGCTTTATCGTCTAAAGTATTTTTTTTCCATACCACTTTTGGATAAACACGTAAGGATTTGGATTTAAATTCGAACAAAATGGTTAATTTTCTAATAACTGAAGAGCCTATATACTGGTTATATTGAAATAAATAATATTTTATATAATATAAAATAAATAACTGTAATATAACTGAATACTGATATTTTGATTAGTAAAAACTGATAGGGTAACAAAATAAACAATTTAGGTACATGTGTGTGATTTGGCTTCCAGGGTACACCCAAATTAGTAAATTTAATATGCTCAAAGCTTAAAGCCCTTGTACCTAGTATGCACCACACTTTGAAAAAAGAAAAAGGGTTACTCATTCCCAATTTTTATGGTTTTGCAGATCATAGACATAACATAATGTTTGTTTTTTAAGTGAGTTCCTAATATACTTCAGGAATAATTTTGTTAATAAAGTATTTCTCGATAAGAGGTGACTAGTTAAGTACTTATTTTACAAGGCTTTACAAAACTAGGCGAAATGGTGTGAATGGTGTGTTAATCCTGAACCATACATACAGGCTTCGACCAAAATAAAACTAATGGACAAGGCATAACTATTGAACTTGCTCAGTAAAAACGAGTCAAAACCGTCGGACATAATATATACTCCAACAGCTAATTATAACCATGTACAGTACATTTGTTACAAAGAATAGATAGCGGTTTTTTGTTGTGTTATTACACTTCGGGAAAGCACACGAAGGCATAATTATGTCAGATGTTTCATTCATCATCATCAGCCAGAAGACGTCCACTGCTGAACATAGGCCTCCCCCTTTAACCTCCACACTGAACGACAGCCTGCCTTTTGCATCCACTGGATGCCAGCGACTCTTACTATGTCGTCGGTCCATCTAGTGGGAGGCCTACCTACGCTGCGTCTTCCGGTTCGTGGTCTCCACTCAAGAACCTTTCTTCCCCATCGGTTATCGGTTCTCCGAGCGATGTGGCCTGCCCATTGCCACTTCAACTTGCAAATTTTAACAGCTATGTCGGTGACTTTGGTTCTTTGGCGAATATCCACGTTTCGGATTCTATCGCGCAAAGAAACTCCGAGCATAGCTCTCTCCATTGCCCGCTGTGTGACTCTGAGTTTTTCCAAAAGGCCAACAGTTAAGGACCACGTCTCAGTACCATATGTCATCACTGGCAACACACACTGGTCAAAGACCCTTGTCTTTAGGCACTGTGGTATCTTGGACGAGAAGATGTCACGCAATTTCCCGAACGCTGCCCATCCGAGTTGGATTCTTCGGGCGACCTCTTTGCCTAAGTTGGACTTACCTAACTGAACAATCTGTCCAAGATAGGTGTAATGGTCAACAACTTCGAGAGTATCGTTCCCAACGATGTTTCATTATCATATAACAATAGTCGCGTGTTGCTCTTCCTGCGGCTAGATACCGACTGAAACGAAGTGAGCGCCGGCGCTCTTTTTGTAATCCTAAAAAATGAGCTTCTTCTGGGCCCGTCCATTCATTTTATTTAGGTTGAAGCCTACAAGTAGATATCTTCCAAGGCAACTATTGTGTTATCCGGTTCCAGAGCTCAGTCAGTACTTAAAATATTTTTTTATTTGAAGTATATCTATATGTTTGGCCACCAACTTCTTGATGGTAAGCGACGGTGTGACCAAGAATCATCATCATCATCATTTCAGCCGTAGGACGTCCACTGCTGAACATAGGCCTCTTCCTTTAACCTCCACACTGAACGACAGCCTGCCGAGGATGAAGCACATCAATCTAGAAGAAATCTATTCACTCCTTCGACCATAATAAAATGAATGGACGGGCCTAGAAGAGGCGCATTTTTGAAGATAACAAAATGAGCGCCTGCGCTCACTTCGTTTCAGTTGGTCTCTAGCCGTAGGAAGTGCGACACCCATTGTTACATGATAACGAAACATCTGACAAATTATGCCTTCGTGTGCTTTCCCGAAATGTAAATACACATCAAAAAACAGTTATCTATTTTTTGTAACAAATTTACTGTACATGGTTATAATTAGGTGTTGAAGTATATTTCCAACGGTTTTGCCTCGTTTTTACTGAGCAAGTTCAATGGTTATGGCCACCTGTCCATTCATTTTATTTCGTCGAAGATTCACTCTAGCCTTAAAGAGGCCATAGATTGTAGTTTTCAAGAAACGAGACTATCGGGGCGAGAAATTTTTCTTGTTTTTGGAAGACCTCTCCATAGAGACTGCGTCACCCTTCGGGGTGGTCGTAACCCAGTGACACGCCGAAACAGTTGTAAAACAACCGTAAATTAAACTTTTAAATGGCGATAAAGTAAATTAATGCCCCCCGTTACAATTGACGTATTTACAGCCGCCGTAAAACGTTTGAGTGCGCTCTAACGCGTCCTAGTCACACATACGGGGTTTTTATCGTGAATTGTTGATTTTGGTCGGAGCATACGGGGTGACTATCGCAATAAATTGTGAAAATTTATTGCAGTGTGTTTTCTGATTTGCTGACAGGCGCGGTAGGACGCCACGTTGCAGGGTGTGGGTTAAAATTTGAACAATCAGTTTGAGGTTTTACAAAGTAAAATGTTGACTACCAGCAGTGGACGTACCAAAAGTTACGTATAACTTTTGGTACGTCCACTGCTGGTAGTGGGACTTTCTAATGCTTGTAGCCTGCCACCATCAAAACCAAACTGACGTCAAGGAGCGACAGCGTGCTTTGGCAGCCTCGCTTAAGAGCCAGTTCCTAATACAAACGTATAGCTTTTATCTACAAGTAGCTGTAACTCTCAGTTACACCCGCGTAGATTTCTTCAGGAACCGTATTTTTTGGGTAAAAGTATTCAATGTCACTCTCTGGCCCTCCTAATATCTCTATGCAAAAAACCATGTCGATTTGCTCTATTGTTGCAAGAACAATAAATAAACAGTCTAACAAACAAACACACTTTTATATTTTATAATATTAGTATGATTATAATGATCAATTATTCATAATTCAATTTGCTGATCATGTTAAGTAACAACCTATATTTATGAGGCAATGTACTTACTCCACTGGTGCAGGGACACAAAATGAATTACTAAGAGAATACAATAGAAAGGGGGTTAGACAAGACCCACTTTCTGTTAGCGTTAACACCTACGGAATGATGAAATTGTATGAAAATGACATTAGCTTGCGAGAACATCTCTCAAACTAATGTCATTGTCAATGTCATTTTCATACAATGCGTTAACGCTAACAGAAAGTGGGTCTTGTCTAACCCTCCCGGCCTCCATTAAGAGAACGCCATCGGTCTCGGTCTCTCGTCAGTCGGCGACTTGGAACTCGCGCAAGTCCAACTCTACGGCATCTTTCTACTGTATCTAGACCGGGTAATTTGCAGGAACTCAAAGATACACTTCCTTGATATTACCTCAAACGGGACGACAAAATGCAAGGATGAAGAAATGTAAATAAATAATTTCTTTATAAAAAAGTCCCCCGTGTGAAGTGAAACATTGTAACCAAACCCCGAATCAAGACGGGTAGTTCATAAAACTGCAGTTATTCCGCCTCGCGATGCTTAACGTCGCACTGTACGCACGTACGCGTTTATCCAGAGCTCATCGTTACGACTTAAATAACGTTTATTTTGTTAAAAGAAATCGTTTCGGATTACCTACGTCGAACACGAATCATTACTAAAAATACACAAGTAATTGTGGACCAAGGATAGTAAAATCATCCTAGTTGTTGTGGACCTATGCTCGAGATTTAGTCGCAGTTGTGATTTTTAACTGTATTGTTACTATTTAAGAGCCTTCTCAAATTTTTACGAAAGAAACAACGAAAACTGGATATTTGAGGTTCTGATTCTATCTAATAGAAAATACAATTCCTGTCATAAATAGATTTGTATTTTTTATTGAAAATATCGGCCTAAAATTATAGAAAAACTCAACATATCAACTTATAACTTCCAATTTACAAAAATAGCTTTCGTAAAACTCTAGGAGAGTAAGTAGAGATGGAATTCGTTAAATTACTAACATAAAATAAACAGTTTTATATTATAAAAAGGAAATAATATCATTAATAATAATTCACTTAAGTGAGAAAATACATTTTCGTTAACTAAGAACAACGCTAATTATTGATATAAGAAATTTCGTACTAAGTAATATAATAATAACGTTACCCCTACGCCGCCTTTAGGTGCCCATTTAGCGGGTGGCAAGTTTTCACTCGCTACAATATTTTGACATTAGGCACATTGGCAGGCGCCGCTCCTCATACCATATACCTTACCTCAATAGCCCAGAATTTTTTAATCGTATACTGTACAATTTTTATTTACATTCAATAATTATATTTTATATTTAACAGGGTCTCTTGGTATTGGCTTCGGCTCCGCCAATGGCTCTCAAAGTCAAAGGGAGGTGAAAGATTTGTACATACCTACTTCACAAAATTACCTCTGAATTTCACACTGCGTGTCCTGTGTCGTGAGATGTGTCGAGACAGTGTCTGTAGAACTGCTAATGGATTAGTATCATCATCATCATCATCATTTCAGTCATAGGATGTCCACTGCTGGACATAGGCCTCCCCCATCGATCTCCAAAAGGGCCGGTTGGAAGCGGCCTGAATCGAGTGTTTCCCGGTAGGCTCTTTTAGGTCGTCTATCCATCTTGTGGGCGGACGTCCTACGCTGCGCTTGTCGGTCCGCTGTCTCCATTCCAGAACCATTCGGCCTCATCGGGCATCTGTTCCGCGTGATATGAGCCCTGCCCACTGCCACTTCAACTTGCTAATCCAGTGGGCTATGTCGGTGGTATGTAATTATGTACACCTATACATACTTAAGTACTTAATTTTGTTTTCTTTTGAAATAACGTAGTTAATATCAAAGTATCCCCAAGTACCTAGTATCTAATGCAACGAACGGAAAACAAAATGAAATAAAATAATGTCCACAATCAGATGCCCATAAATTCCATCAGAATAGCTAAAATAATCGGCCATTCAAACATTTCAAACAGTCCAGTCGCGAATACAAAAAATAAATAAACAGCAGATTAGGATGCGTACGCGCACCGTCCACTCGCATTTATTTCTTTATTTACCGGCGGCCAGTAAAGCCTACATGCAAATTGTTCATTATACCACAAATGACATAAAATATACATACGACTCTTTATATGCAGAGCTCGTTTGTGTATTTCATCGCAGTGGCTGCTGATGAAAACTCAAAGACGTACTTACGAGCTTGTATTGAAATAAATAGTTTTCCAAAATGCACTTTAATTTAATTAAAGTGTAACTGTCATCATAATTTGCATATTTTAGTCCACTACTGGACATATGCCTCTCCTAAGGCACTCAGTCCGATCTTCGGCTGTATCCTTACAACCACTGCCAGATGCCTTACTTATATCGTCACTCCATGGTATCCCAGAGTGTCCAACGCTACGGTTGCCAATTCGTAGTCTCCACTATAGAACACGTTTACCCCATGCAGCGATTGATTTCTGCAATTTGATAAAATTCAAAATCAATACATTCGTTTTTGAAATATCCAAGGGTTTGGGCATTGTCTCTACACTTGAAATGTATCTACTTAAAAATAATATGTATGTACAAATATGCTTACTACTTATATTTCTTATGTTGCACAATATGTAGAAGACAAACATTATATACAAATAAAAAGATCGCTTAAGTTATGAAGAGAGTTATGAGGGTCTTACAAGGTAGTCTTTTAGGTTTTATTTTGTTTCTCTTATATTAAGAAAGAGTTTCTGGATAATCTTTTATTTTTAAATTTTACCAATGCAAACAAGTTAAACATGAAAAATGACATGCATGTATTTCATGTTTGCCATCCTTGTATCCAGTGTGTCTCAAAGTAAAGCTGCAAATCACTGCGTGACGTGGTTGTATACGGTCGCTTCGCAATGAGAACGGAATATCATTGGAGTAATGTTCCGTACACAAGGTTTCGTTTCCATTTGAAATGGCGACGAATGTTATTGCGAAATAAGCAAACGGAAGAGTTTAGATAATTTTTTTAATTACTAACTTACTAATAATTTAGACTTTTACTCATTTGAATTGTTAAATTAATCAGTCTATATATAATAAAATAGCGCTATAAAAAAAAATGTAGCATGTTTTGTTTTAAAATTCCCATTAGATATTCGCCAAGCAAGCAGGCTTGTGCATTCTCTACTAAACGGACCTTAATCTCGGCCACTCTAATATTTCAAGGAGTGCCAGTTCCGTATAATGATCAATTAGAAATCCTCGGGCTACAAATATCGTCTTCTCTAAACTTCGGTCGCTTTATTGAGTCGAGAGCCAAAACTGCTGCAAAAAAACTTGGTATTCTATCCAAGGTACTGCTTACCTTAACCTTTAACCTTTACCAAGCGCAAGTGCGGTCCTGCTTGGAATACTGCAGTCACTTGTGGGACGGCTCTGCTAAATACCAGCTCGAAGCATTGGACTCGGTAGAGAGACGCGCCATTCGTCTAATTAATAACGAAGCGCTGGTTAAAGGGAAGATGCCGCATAGCCTCCAGCACAGGCGGAAGGTGGCTTGTCTGTCCATTTTTTATCGCGTTCATTTTGGAGAATGTGCACAAGAGTTGTTCAAGCTGATCCCGTCAACCAATTTTCGCCATAGGTCGTCGAGGCGGACATTCCATCCTTACGTCGTGAACTTTGGTAAAGTCCGCACGCAGCGTTTTCAAAATTCCTTCCTAATACGAACTGCACAGGAATGGAATGCGCTTCCTGCCTCGGTGTTCCCGACAAAGTACAACCTGGGTCTCTTCAAGACAAGAGTGAATAGGCACCTCATGGGCAAGCGTGCTCCATCTTAGACTGCATCGTCGCTTACCATCAGGTGAGTTGTGGTCAAACGCTTGCCCATTTCATCATAAAAAAAAAAAAAAAAAAAAAAAAGCAAGTTATTATTATACCTAAACATACTGCAAAATCACTTCTTAGTAATTACAGTCTTGTACTAGTCTAATCTAGTAATTATAATCTATTTACTAGCAGCAACCTGCAAGTTACCTAGAAATCGTATATTTTTCAGAATAATACGTACCTTATGTGCTAAGCTAATCAAGGATGTACCTATCTAATGACGATGCAAAGCTGAAAATCGGGCTAAGTGGTGTTCCTGGCGTATCTTGGGAGAGGCCTATGGCCGGCAGAGGACTGACTATGATGATAAACTAATTCTATACCAAATTTTATAAAAATCAGTTCTGCCTCATCCAGAGTTGAGTGAAAACACACTCCACTCCACACCTTTACATTTTATAATATCAGCGTAATAATCTTATTGTAGAGCAGTTTAGTAGAGTAGACAATTCAAAATATTAATGGCGAAAATATTGTAGATGTGTCAAATGCGTTACATTTTCAAACCAGATGTGGACTCGTTCTATGTGTCATGGTTTTGCATCAGGATGCCTCCAGCGCTGTTGCTGTCACACCTAGATTTACTAGTGCTCATAAAATTCTAGACAACGCGCGTTCACCCAGCTTGTGAGCGGAATAAATCTAACAATATTTATGACTACCTCAAAGCTCTAGGATCGCACACGGATCGCACAGTGGATTTCTTAGCTATTGACATTGTTGCTTGACTTGTTTGTTATTGATTATTAATTTAAAAAAAAAACAGCATTGAGATGTGATGCTAGAGGCGTGTCCTAAGGATCCCATGGACCGCATTCCGGAACAAAAATATAATACCAAAATAAACTCAATATTAAAGAACTGGCTTTTGTGGATGTGTACAAATAGTAAAGTTCTTTGTGCACGTTTTCAAAAGCGAAGACGTGACGAAAAAACTAGTAATCCATGATCAGGTTAGCTACCCGAGGAAGAATAATAGGTCGTGGAAAATCTCTTACACGCTGAATGTACCTTATTAAGACAGCAGCTAAGTCTTTCGTAATAAAAAACAAACCAAACAAAATCAAAAATGAATAAAATAATAAACTCAACTTACAAAAAAAACACACATTCTGGATAATAAACGATTTATTTCAATTCAGAGTGTTCTCTAACTGTGACTGACTAAAATGCAGAAGCATTGCAAAAATTACGCGCTCCCAGGAAGAGTGATGACGTTGAAAATCCAGTGTCCACGAACCACTATTTTACCAACCACGACCATATATAATGCCACGTGTTTGACTGAGAAGACGACATTGTTGCAGGAAAACTAAACAATTTTCTACGTGCAAATTTATCAAATTTTACTGTAGCAGCACAGCCTTGACGTGTCTACTCACTAAAAACAACTATTTAATTCATCGTGACTAAGAAAATAAACCAGCATACCTACACAAAATAAATAGGATTTAGCGAGCTGAGTGCATCACTCAAGGCGACTAGTGATGGGCGCGTTAAAAATAATGTCGATAAATCCTGGCGGAGATCAAAGAACGAACAAATCGGCGGGGCGCGGCGCAGGATGAGCTAGGAAGCTTTGTAGATGAGGCTTTTTTAAAGGTAGATAATACAAACCCATCAAGATAATTAAGCCTATCTAAGTAATTATTTATTATTCTAAAGCTCTGACATAATTTACGGTAATGAATGTAATACGCAAGTAGGTTAGGGAGAAGTTTAATAGTTTGGAATATTTCGCAACTGCACAAAACTAGAAAAAATATAAAAATATTTTGTACTTGCTACTGCCACTCTTTTTGTATTTGGGGGTTTTATTCGTTATTGCGATTCTAATCGTGAAATGGAGATTTTTGATCGGTTTCGACACTTTCAACGCCTTTTCGTTACACTAGCTATTTCGTCACTATCCCTATATATGTCACATTCAATAGTATTAGTACGTCACTTTGTCTTGCTTCTAGAAACCTTTAACTAGTTTCATGTTGTATCTTGACTTTTCATCCGATGCATTTGTACAATGTCCACAGTAAGGCAGAAAACAAGACAATGCAAATTTTTACGTATTTATGAAGTTCATACAAAAGATTTAAAAAAAAGACATTGACATGAGTCAGAACGTTAAGAAAATTACGATTGAATGAACTTGATAATGGAGAGAAGTGAATTCAAATTAAATAAAAGAAACAAAATAAATGGTCGTTCCAAATCACATCCATAGTTCTCACATCCATAGCTCGCGTGATTTACTCGCCGCGCGCGGGTCGAGGATGCGGGGAAGGGAGGGAAGTACTCGACTAATAAAAAACACCCCGACGCCCTCCTGACTGATGCGACAATTAATTTAATCCCATTTCTCTGCGTCTTCTAAGCGTCAGGGCTGTCTCAACTTGCGGAAGTGATTTTGGGATCGATCTGGCTCAGTCAATAACTGCATTTGAGCGGTGCTAGCTCGCAACCATGGCCATGGCATTATTGTCGAATCATCAAGGTAAAAAAAATTAAACTGTACCCTTAAAAGTCCTGTATGTAGCAGACTTATATCACAGGTCATAATTTATGCTCTAATCGCAAAAACAAGCAAAATAACAACAATTACAACCAAACTAAGAGCTTACATTAAGTACGACAAAAGTAAAAAAGCGAAATAGTAAAATATAGAGGTGGTCAAAAATCACAAATGCTTTATTAATTAACATTTTGTTAAATAATGAATGCACTGTTTCAAATTATGTCAGGCTTTTGCATCTCGAAAAGCAGGTTTACCCGCGTCGTATACCTACTAGAAGCAACCTCCTTGATAACGATGGAAACCTCTTTTGACTTGGATGACAATAAATATTTTTTTCTATGATGTAGCCAATGTGTAAACTTCAATTCTTGTTTTTGTTTTTTGTAGGTAAAATATTAAAACACAAAAAATATGTTGATTCGATCACTACCAAAGTTCACGATATCACTTGCTGGGCTAATCTGAAAATTGACTGAAACTTTCATCAAAATTGGTTTTGTCGTTTCAGAATCCATAGGTAACATACACATGCACCGCCTTTTTGTATCTATATATAGATAGATACTCTACAATGAATAATTGAAAATCAAAGTCCAGCAAAAATAGATTCGCATGTGACAGCCCTTGGAAGCGCGAGAAGCAGACATCAGCGCGGCAGGCGGCTATTAAACAAGACTAATTGAGCGATAAATTCACGAGACGAGAACCGATATAAAAACGGGCGAGACCCGAGAAAAATCCTAGATGAACGAATAAAAACTCCCAGATGAACGAATAAAAAATCTCGCATAACAGCTCCCGCGCACTCGATGCTTTTGACAGTCTGGAAATTGACGATTGTTGAAATAATTTTCCTATACTTTTATACATATATCAGCAAGTATTTTATGTTCAATCCATGAAACTATTAACACTTTGCTAATTATTTGGAATTTTTATAACATAACATCATATTTTATAATTTTAAACTGTTTTATGATGTTCTTTTAATTATTTTGTTAGTTGTGTCGTCACAAACTATGCAGTGTCTACAAAAGCGTTAAGTGTTCGTCGTCAGTGAACGAATAAAAAATCTCAGATGAAGGAATATTGAAAGCGGACGCGCGGAATTGATTACTGTCAATTAGGGCTGCCACTCGATCGCGTCCGCGCCAGATGCTAACTGCTAACACGGTTCTATTAGTATTCCTGACAATCCTGTCGTTTGGGGAGTTTTTATTTTTCGCGTTGTCTTAGGGGGTGCGCTTTGAGATGGAGGAACGTTTGGAAATTGATTGGGTTCGGATACTTGATTGGGTCGGGAGGAGTTTGAGATCGTATTCAATTCGATTGTGATATTCATGACATCAGCTTCTACTGAGAATATTGGTTTGAAAACATACGATTAGTTTTTTTAAAGACTGATGGGTAGGTAATTATAATAAGTCAGCACTTATCTACTCCTTAATGTTCGTTGGATGTATTAACTCACTTGCCTGGATAATATATCTTTCTTGATAAGGCGCGTTGTTATCGCGCTATAAGCTCATGTAGTATGTATACCAAATCAATTCCTTCGTTTCTTTATTATCTATCTACATATTAACTATATCTACATCTTACTCTATTGACCGTATTTCTACATCTTATATAGCATCTAGATTCCTGAGAAATATTACGTTAATATATGCACCGATTTGTACCATTTCTACTTGTTATATTCTGCTTCCGATACAGTCAAAGTTTGCTTTTCAAAGAATTACCTCTATTCCCTTGTCAGTCATTAAAGTTTCCGCCATTTCTTACTAATATATTTCCATGAATAATTTCACGATTTCATGCAGTCACCTTAACTTATTATCCGCAACATTGCGGAGACAGCGGGACAATACCAGCCACGGTTTTGTGCCAACATGAATGATTGCTTCTTTCGACTAACAAAGACCGCGAGCATAAACATTTTGCACAATAATCTTTACACGACTGTGTTTGTCTTTCTATCTAAATTAATTTTCCATTTACACTTCTCTCTTTCTTACATTAAAAGCGTCTTGCTTTCTGAGAAAAGCTTCAATGGAAGACGTACAGCCTTAAATAAATGTTCAGCGTTATACCGTAGTGATGGGGCAAGTGTGTCCGGGAGCGATGTCGATTAATAACGTTTACAAGATGAAAGCCGCTGAGCTGTTAGTCGCGATGGGCTCCAGAAATAAAAGTAGCTTTATCCGATAACTCGCCTCGGAATAGTTACAAGACTTTAGTCGCGCCACATGCTGTTACCGCTTATAAAATGGACACAATTAAATAGCAGCGCTGACATAAATAAAGAATGGAATGTCAACAAGATAATAATTTAGATTGTGATTACAACGCGTGAATAAATTGAATAGCACACTACATATTTTTTAATAAGCTTGTTTGATGATATTAATAAACATTATTAAATATGAATTTTCTTTATTTATTGACGCTATTAAACTAAATAAATAAGCTGCTTACAGAGATATTCAAAATAAAGTGACAAATAATTTTCCATTATAATAAAAACGGTTGTCACATTATTTTGAGTGAATATCACTACAGACTGTGATCTTATGATCCACACGAGACTTGAATCCCAAAATATGGTCACCCTATACGCGCGGGTGAAATATATTGTGTGCAGCTAATAGGTGGGACGGGCGTTAAGGAGGGCATAAATTAGACGATGTTGTGACGTCGCTCGACGCGCCGACCATCTGTTTGTCGATATGTCATGGCACAGCACTAAAGTATCTATATAGAGCTAGTGATGTATCGCCCTAACTTTTCATTTCAGATTTATTTTAGTTATTGATCTGTTTTGGTTAGCAAACTAAACAAAGCTCATCTTCTATATTTATATTAAGTCATAAAAAATGTTCTTGTTGATTTATACAAAACAAAATTAGCATTTTTTGTTTTATAAACCAAAATTGCTCAAAATGATGGAGTAGCTGAAAGAAGCTTACATCGGGATCAATCAACAGAACAAGAAATTCAAACGTTTCAAAAACAAAAGTTTCATCAGCTCATTACGATATGCCGAGGCCGCGAAGATTTTATTTTTGATCTTCAGAGCCCCCATGTGAAGATAGTGTGACATTTGCCGGCTTCGCCACGTTTTTTCAACTTCTTAATTACCGCAATATATTCAGCTGTCGGTGCGGTTAGTCCCGCTCTTCGTGAAACTAAACACATCTGAAAGATTATTAAGCTGAGCCTGAAAAATAGGCGGATGGCGACGATAAAATCGTTACTTTATATTGTGTGCCGTAATAAATTCCTGCGTCTGCTCTAATAGCGTTCAGAAGCTCCTCGACACTATGTTATTGTCAGGTCATTTAAGAAATGGAGGATTAATATAATTTGAACAATTTGTTACTGACTTTACTGTTCGTTTATTTTGGGCGTACGGCGTAACGTTTCTTTTAGATGTTGTAAATTAACTTTTATCGACTGTCGGCTTATGAAACTTATTTACGTGAATAAGTTTGACCTTCGCACATCACTATGCGGGTTTTATTATTTTTATTGTGGTCGTTGAGTGCGGGGTTTATTGATGTCACCTCTGAAAGTATGTTTGACAATTTTTACGATAGCGTTTGTTAATAGTTGTTTTATTTGGAAGGTTTTACTGTTGTGAAAGTTTTTCTGTTATGAGCGATTTTTTATGATGGCTTTAGTGAGCTTTAGTGTGTTATTATATTGCTTTGTTTTAGCTACATTTATTTGTATAATGAAGATGTTTTTTGTAATTAATTTCAGGCTAGAATTTAGTCATTTATCTAGTAACAAATTATAATTGTACACATGCTTACACCAAACAAAACTACACCTTAACTTCCTAACTATAGCTGACTATACCTAATGAGCTTTTTTGACGACAAATTAGACGCTTAGCGGCACCGAGCCCGAAACTTCTTGAAGTGGATGCGCTACAAAGTAACATAATAATTGGATCTCCTTACGGCACGTCAGCCATGTTTGTATTCCTGCTATTAGCTATCAAAAACAATAAAAATCCCTAGTGAAGACGCAATTGTCAACGTGATCATCACGTGACCTTGCTTCCCATCCCTATAATTAAGTATTTTTAATCGTGTCCGTCAGAACCATCGATCTTGTACTTACGTACATAAAATTTTTTGCTAGAACTAATTGTTTTTAATTGGCTTCTTGAAAAAAAGTATTAGTTACCCTGGACAGCTTATCGGACCAACGCATCAATATCAATACAATCTCAAGACCTCAACTCAATTGTCTACCATTTGTCCCAAACGTATCTTGGAATCATCATCATTATCATCATCAGCCTATTTAATGTTCGTCCACTGCTGGACGTAGGCCTCTCCTAAAGAACGCCACAAGGCACGATCTTCTGCTTTTCGCATCCACTTGCCACCAGCCGCCTTTCGCAGGTCGTTACTTCTCCTGGCTGCAGGGCGTCCTACTCTACGTTTGCCGATACGTGGTCTCCACTCTAGAACCCGTCTACCCCAGCGGTTGTCAGTTCTTCTACAGATGTGGCCAGCCCATTGCCACTTCAGCTTGCTAATTCTTTGAGCTATGTCGGTTCTTTATCTTGGAATACCTCAGTCATATTGCCGGGAAAGACGGCGACAATCTAGGAAAGCTTATAGTCACAGGCAAAGTGAATGGCAAAAAATCTCGAGACCGTAGTAGCCCGAAGCGTTGGTTCGACTATATTCGCAGTGCACCACTTTAGACACAACAGTGTACGATGCGCTGCATACCGCCGAAGATAGAAAAAGATAGCGAAATTATCAAGGAGAGACTGATGGGAGTTGGGGGGTCACGAATCTCAAACATGAGGAGCACGACGCGAGGAGGAGGAAACACAAAAGTTACACCATACATACAATAATAATTATGACCATGGATTGGATGGAGTCTTTCAGTCGTAATATTAAACAAGTTTACATAGACTTAAATAGTGTCAAACAAGTCATAGTCGTAGGAATTCAATGGCTTAAGTGAATCCACCAACCCGCACTGGGCCAGCGTGGTGGGTATGGCTCAATCATCATTTCGGGGGTAGGCCAAAAGCCCAGTAGTGGACTGATAAAAAAGAGGCTGATTGTGATGAAGTCATAGACACAGTCAGAGTCAAGTTAAGTAAGTCACGGTCAAATCAAACTCATGCCCCAGTAAATTAGTGGAAGCTTTACAACAAGCTAATATGGAGTTTTGGAAACATCATCATCATCATCATCATTTCAGCCGTAAGACGTCCACTGCTGGACATAGGCCTCCCCCATCGATCTCCAAAAGGGCCGGTTGGAAGCGGCCTGCATCCAGCGTTTCCCTGCGGTCTCTTTTAGGTCGTCTGTCCATCTTGTGGGTGGACGTCCTACGCTGCGCTTACCAGTCCGTGGTCTCCATTCCAGAACCTTTCGGCCCCATCGGCCATCTGTTCTGCGTGATATGTGCCCTGCCCACTGCCATTTCAACTTACTAATCCGGTGGGCTATGTCGGTGACTTTCGTTCGTCTACGGATCTCCTCATTTCGGATTCGATCTCGTAGAGAAACCCCGAGCATAGCCCTCTCCACAGCACGTTGTGCGACTTTGAGCTTGCTTATGAGGCCCATAGTGAGAGACCACGGAAACATCACGAAAAGACATTTTTTCTCCTCTTTATATCACTCGTCACACTCGAGCACGTCCACGAGCACTTAATAAATAATAACACACCATTATTACACATTAACACTCGAAAATACACAAGTTTAGGAAAATAATCCAACGAGCCGACATGTTTTTTTTTTTCACGTTGGCGCCAAAAGTCTAACAATCATGCAACGTAGCAATGTTGCCACTTTGCACTTTACCACACGAATAGGTATAAAGCCATTAACAAATCACCCCAAGCTAAGTTCTAAAAACGTAGAGCCAGTAGAGCAACGCCAAGATTTATAATTAGAGCACCACAAATCACGTATCCATTAACAATGTGTTCAGGACAAGACAAACGAGCGCTCGCAATGAGGTAACAATTATCCCGAGGGACCGTCCGCAGGGATTTCACACTGATGGCGACCCTAGTTTAGCGTAGAGTCACCAAACTTTAAGGAAAAAAAAACTATTAAAAACATTTTTTTATTCGTTGGGTTTGATTGTCACCTCTCCGAAGATGCGGTCTACGATGTAGAACGCTTGCTTAGAAGAAATCAATTCTACTCACTAAAAACAACTATTTAGACACCTAAATTGTAACTATCGGGAAACATATTATTCAGGCAACGCATTCCACAGACTAGCAGTAATACAGGTGGAATTAAAGCACTTTGTAAAGGTTTTCGGGATAACAATCATCAAGAAGTGTCGTCTTTTTGTGCCCTTTCTGGCAGTCCGATAGAAAAATGGGCACGACTTAGAATAACTACTCAGAGAAGGTAAGTTTCCAAACAACGCCTTCTCAAAACGTAAGCTACAAATTCGCTTTGTAGCTTACGTTTCGATTGGTATTTTAAACGATTTAAGCAAGAAAATTAATGGATTACCTGTGGAATGTCACACCATAACTCTTATGCTGCTTTTCTGATTTGTTGTGGTACGATTTCACCGCGCAAATTGTCATAGTAAAAATGTTATATATTTTTTGGTGTTATATATGACACCATTTGAATGGCTTACATTTTGCGAATGTACTTGGTTTCTTTGTGTAGTTATTCTAAGGGGCAGGAGGGAATTAGATTATGCAGAGCCCATGCACACTCTCCGAAATGTATTTGATAAAAAACCGAATGTTTAGTGTACACGTACGTACGTAGTTTTGGTTGGAGTTTCCAATGGCCGCTGACACGTCGCCGTCGGCTGGTCTTATCGCTGGAAAGTAGCCGTAGAGTCGGACTTGCGTGAGCTCCAAGACACCGACTGGAAAACATATTTTAATAAATTTTTCTGAAAATCGGTACTTTACTTTTAAGTTTTTAATAAAATAAAGATAAAAATTAAATAATAATCTTCTAGGATTACGCCAGCATGAATTATAATTTTAATACAGTTAAATACCCTATTATATACGTCCCAATATGGACCTTCATGATGCTGCCTAGTTGTGAATTGAATTCAAAAGGTTTTTGTAATGTTTCAAAATCTTTCCCCATATTCTCAAACTCGTGGTTACCGCGGCCACGATCGATGCGGCTCATCACAGTGAAAAATACGCCGCTCGCGGAGCCCCCGACGTGTTACTGTAATTTTTCACTTCACTCACCTCACGTTGCATGATCTGTGTTGAAAATATTTTGACGCATCAAAATAAATTTCTGTTTTATAAAGTAAAACTTCTGCTATAAGCAGTGAAGCAGTAAAGGTAAAGGCCTCAGCTCAGACAAAAAAGGGATATGAATTCTAATTCAAAGTGGGGGTGATAAAATCTGCACTGACATTCTGCTTGGAGTGTATTGCACATTTGCCCGCCTACCCAAATCAGCCGAGCCAATTAAGGCGCGATTTGATCACGATTTCAAATTCGTTTTTCACCCGCTCATGCCATGTTCTATTTGTTATCTAAAATGGCTTTGTTTAAAGTCGAAAATCGTATATCATCACATTTGATGATGATGATGACTTTGTCCTTGTGTTTATATTATTTTGAGGGTTTTATTTAATAAATCAAATTATAAAAATTAATTTTACCACTTAACTGGTTATAGTGTAAAGACACTAATCTAGTCTACGAATCGTACAAAAATATGTTGTTGTCACTGAAAATTCAGAGTAGGTACTTCAATTCAAAAGCTGTTTCTGTTGCGCAATATTTATTTTAATATACATAAAAAAAAAAAAGTTCTGTTAAGATTATTAACAGGTGTTTTTTCTATTTGCAGTATTTTTTTGAATCTGATCAGTTAATTTCGTCACATTTAAAAACACTTCCTTTGATTAATTTTGCGATTATACCGCGCCTTAAAATAACGCAGCACAGCTTTGGGTCGCTGACTAAACTGTTCCACCTCTATTTTTCCAGGTTGTATTGGAGACTTGTAGTGGAGTTTCTTAAAGGTAAATCCCGTAAATAATCATATAACTTTAGCAAAAAAACTAAATAAAAACCAGTTCAGTCGTTTGGGTGCTATGATGACACACACAGACACACCGTGCATGTATATCTGACACACGTTAAACTTATAACAGCCCTCTTTTGAAAATGCATTTTAGGAAACGTGCTCGAGTTCGTTTTCATTTACTTTTTTATTTTGCTAGGAAAAATATAAAACAGAAGCTTTGATGAAGTAATGGCTCGCTGGTAATGGCTTTTAAAACTGTTAGCATTATTAACACCGGCTTGTATATTATAAAAGTAGGTCGAATAAATGAGGCGACTCTTTGAAATTCATTTGTCAGAATTATGAGCGGATGTCGCTAGCAAATAAAAAGTGATATAAAATTAGTGTCTAAAGTATGTTTAAGTACCTATTCCGTTTTTTGCAAGGGAATAATGTGGCATGCCAACTAACAGACAGCGTAGGCTTTAGTAATAGGATCCCGCACAGAAAAGACAAAAAATATCTTTTCTGTGGGGTCCTGTTTACACCTTTTGGGTACGGAACCCTAAAAACCATAAAACTATGAATTTATGGTTTCAATATACAGCCATTGCAACTTCTTACAAGTGTCTATATCCTTAAAGCAGTTGAAAACCATAGCTATTTTCCTCGAAAGTGACCGGAAGCCCGAACTGTCGTGGTAATTTTTTCAACAACACAAACCCTGACCTTTCGCTTGTGACTCAAAACATCTGTCAACGCTTGAAAAATAGCAACTCACTATATACACTGCACATTGCATTATCAACCCTAAATCGGTGGCAATAAAATTGCTTTCAAAAAGCAACTGTTTTCAAAGATGGCCGCCCGTCATACGTCAAACGCGCGACAGCTAGGGCTGCCAATTTAAATGAAACTGTAAAACGTTGCGGAGGACAGCGCACGTCACTCGGGGGATCAACAAAAAATAATTAATGGGCCAGCTAATGAATACGACTGGTGTTTACTGCGTACCATCAGCAGAATGGGACGATTGAAATGTGAATGGATGGCTTTAATTGATTTTGGCTTTATTTCATACAGTCATGCGATTGTTATACGTGCTTATTGATGCTTGTATATATTTTTTTATAAAATGGGTTATAAGGAAAGCGTGTGCTAAGCCGAAAGGAGGTCATTGTACTAATAATTATGAACAACTTTTACTATGGGACCAATCCTAAAATCGCAAAAAATCTGCTGTTCCATAGAAACAATAACACATTCATGTTCCTTTCAACAATCGAGAAAATGTATGGAAAAGCTGATTTTTGAAGTGAAATTTCTCTATGCGCGTTGGGCACTTTTGGGATGGGGGAAAACCACTGAACACGCAATGATGAGTATAACGAACTCCTTTCGGGTTAGCATACCCTTTTCTTATAATCCTGTAGAATAGATCTACGTTTGGCCACCAACTTGTCTGATGGTAAGCGACGGTGTGGCCGAGGATAGAACGCGTTGATTTAAAACAAAATATATATAACACTAGCTTTTATATAATAAAAAAAGCTACCAAATCATCAAAATGTGTCTTTTTTTTCGAAGGTTAGGCCGGCAACTTCTATGCATACACACAACTTCTAACATGAAGACCATATAATTATTTTAGTTGTAAAGTTGTTTTAGTTGTTGTTGTTTTAGTTGTAGTTGTTTGTTGTTGTTGTTGTTGTTGTTTGTTGTGTTGTTGTTTGTTGTTGTTTTAAATATTGTCTATTGTCTATTGTAGGTAAAAATAACAATGATTAATAGTTACACTACGAATTACTATAAATTTAATTTATTTGTTTAACTAAAATTAAAACACGTTATAATTTTTTGCTGTCGGTACATTCCTGAAGGCTGAGTTAGCCCTGATTTATCCGGCTCATTTCCGCTACTCCGCCCGTGGCTCGCTCGGTACATTATCCACTCATTCACGCTTTCTTGTGTTTCACGTCGTCGGTGATGGCACCGGTAGGTGTTAACAATGACAAAATAAGTAATTCCCAATGTGTGAGTCATTCCCGTATAATATAAACAAAACAGTGACGAATATTAAGAATTACATTCCACACTCTCTTTGATATAAAGAGTCTGAACTTTTTATATCGAAACTCAAGGGCACATAAGAACAGACAAACATTCATTGTATGTCAAAAACAGTAGCTTGCGCATTGCGCCTGTCTGTCTGTAGTGAACATGCGTGATAATTTAAAAAGTGTTATATTATATTAGTTTGATTAGTGACGAATGTGGGACAACCCTATTAAAAATTGGTACACTGTCAATTGCTTATTACCATCTATTTGTCGATATTAAAATATGACAGCGACAAATTGCCCGATGAGCGGAGTCAAACGCAATGTTAGAATAATAAACTAGGACTTCAATGAAGTGGTCAATGAGCACTGCAATTTGACAAATTGTATACAGGGTTATTTTTAATTCACCTAAAACTTCTCGTAGGCAGCTTCCCTTCATACAGGATAACTTTATGCTGGCCCAGTGCACGTTGTTGAATGTCATTATGTTTTTGAACTTTTGAGGTTCGTGGACATACCGGTTTCCTCACAATGTTTTCCTTCAGCGTTTTTGAACGCTTTTTGAGAGCTATTTCTTTCCCGCATTTACAATCCCATGTTTTTTTTTTGTTAGATTTTGAATAAATTTTGATTGTTTGATAATGGCGTCGATGCTGTCACTCACTAAACTAAACCAATCTGACAGGACTAAAATTATCAGCGTCTCTTTTCGTTTCAATATGTAAGAGAAGGACGACAACAATTTTAGAGCTGTAAAATTTAGTTAAGTTAAGATAATGGTACAACAGAATTGACACCAATACCTGTTTTTTTTTCTTAACTTTGATTTATGTTTTTCGTCATCTAGAAACACGATAGAAGCTACCATCACTGTAGATCTTCCTAAGCTGCGACACAGTTTAAGCAAAAGTTACTGCGTCCCTGTTAACAGTTTCCAAACTATCATTACCAACAAAAACATGTCGCCGTCAATAGCTGATCCGCATGCAAACAGCGGTAACAAGACGTCAAACATCCTGAGACAACAACGTTTGTTGGTTCGGTGCCGCTAACTATCACAAATTAGGCCTTTGTGACGCTAGGGACGTGCGTGGGACGTCAGCGTTTGGGATTAAACGAGACCGAAAAAGGTATTATCTGAACTAGAATTATTTTGAATTATTTTTCTTATAAAACACTGTTTTAAGCTGTCACGGTTGTTCACTAAAGTTATATGTCGAACAGATCGTTTTGTTTGCACCTAACTTTTTAACTGTTCTCCAACCACCCGCATTCTTCAGTCTTCCCGTGAACATGGTGCATGTGACTGCGCCGAAATATCGGGAGCTCATTCCACAACCTTACCACGGTAAATATCCCGTAAATAATCATATAACTTTATTTTTCTTATAACCCTGTATTCAGCAGCAACTATGATAAGTCTTAAAAGCTTGACACGTACATAAGCGACGATGTAAGTTGCGAGTTACTGTACAGACCAAGCAACCATTTACTTAAATAAACTAGCCAAGTGCGAGTCGGGCTTGCGCACTGAGGGTTCCGTACCACCACAAAAATAACGAAATTACCAGTTATAACTTGGTAATGAACATAAACTTGTCACTGACTCGCACTTGGCATTTGTTGTTATACTTTAGAATGTGCACTATAATCATGTTAAGTTTGACGCTTGTATGTATTACCTTTTTTACATTAGAGTACGTTTGTTGTATGGGGACCCACCCACCTTTCGTTTTTACTTTTTGACTTTTTTTTTGTTTGTTAGTCAAATCCGCCGTAACATTATATAT
Source organism: Agriopis aurantiaria (assembly GCA_914767915.1). Taxonomy (NCBI): domain Eukaryota; kingdom Metazoa; phylum Arthropoda; class Insecta; order Lepidoptera; family Geometridae; genus Agriopis; species Agriopis aurantiaria. The sequence goes on along the minus strand of OU611991.1, from coordinate 2,768,212 downwards.
TCTGTAAAAAAAAATACATATTCTGTGAAAATTTCAACTGGCTATCTATTACGGTTCGAAAGATACAGCCGTCATCGTAGGCTTAGTAGTAGGGTCCCGTTTTTACCATTTGGGTACGGAACCCTAAATAATAATAATAATGGGATTGCGTTTGACCGCCAACTCGCCTGATGTTAAACGATGATGCGGTCTATGATGGAGCACGCTTGTATAGAAGAAACGTCTTACCAAGTTGTGCAGACCTTACCATTTACCTCCACTTAGCTAGATACGACCGTTTATCCGAACAATCGTGTATAATTTCATTACAGGGAACCGTTCCTATCCGTAATTTCATCGACACTATCACATCCCTACTCTGTATGCAAAACTAACAACTAGTATCACAAAACTTACAGTTATTTTAGACTTTACTATTGAGGACATAGAGTTTATATTAGTATAAGTTGTTATGTTATTATGATAGGGATATCCTGTTAAGTTTATTATTATAAGCTTAATCTGAAGGAAGCTGGGATTCATGTCTCGGTTTGTGGATTGGAGGCGTGAGAATTATTGTTATTGTTCGCTTCGGCTTATAGCCGGATTATACTGGGCTTAGCGGTAGCTGTAGATGTTGGTTTACGGAGAGCCTCTTTTGTTGAAGAGCTGAATAGTTTAGTCGACATTGGACCTATTCGCAAAATGACCTATACTTATAAGAACCTGTTCGCAATATGCCTTATTCGGGAAATACCCAATTCGTACAAAGACTCATTAATACAGTCTAACTGTATTTGTAGTGTTAGTTTTAGCTTGTATTTTGTTTAGTCAATAAAGGCACTTGCCCAGTAAAAAAGAAAAAAAACTTAACAATTCTTATTCTTAAAGATACATATTCTTAACAAGGCGTATTCTTAAAAATACTTAATTGCGAATGAACTCATTTTAACGACTTAAAAAAAGAGGTTCTCAATTAATTCGACTGTTTTTTTTGTTACTTGTTTTCTTTAGTTTATTAGTTTAGTTTATAAAAATTAGTTTTGTACATATTTGTTTTATACATGCTTATTCGCGTTGGGCAATTGCCGCTCAAACGCCGGACTGCGCATTCCTACTCGTCGGATGGTGGAATCGTATAATGACTCTTTTCAAAATATTGACATTTTTGCTTGCACTGCTGGTAAAGCAGCAGTTTCAAAAGCTCTCCTCATAACTTCAGTACATATTTTGAAACAATATTGTTATTATTATGTTAATTAATAGTTGTTTAAACTTTATAAAACCATAAATTTTAATTTTTTGTTTGTTTTAGGGCTTATTAGAAAACAAAAAACATATGTATAGTTAAATATTATTTTTTGCAAGCTAGCTACTTCTAGCGGTAAATTTATGTAATTCTGTAAGTAATCTGTGAATAGTGTTGTTGGCTGTATTATTATTAAGTTTATTAATCTATCCACATTATTGTACATTTTATAATATAGCTGTTTACTGTTCCTTAATAAATAAAATAAAATAAAATATAGATAAAATCTTGAAGTCAGTTTTTATTATTTTGTAAAAATGGCTGTTGTCTTAGAAGAACTTGTTGTATGATTTATTCAACAGATAGAACCAATAATAGGTAAGTATTTACATAGATAAACATTTACTATACATACTATACGTCTTTTCTGTCTTTCTGAGAGAAGGCCCGTGTCCCAGCAATGGGAACATGATTGGCTGATATATACAGGATAACGCATATAGAATGTACTAAGCCGAAAGAAGGTCATTGTAATTATGAACAACCTTTACTATGTGACCAACCCCGAAATCGGGAAATAAAATCAGCTGTTTCATAGAAATCGGTCATTGAAACTCGACGAAATGAATGGAACAGCAGATAATTTTTTTCGAGATTTCAGGGTTGGTGATTACAATTACCCCCAGAAGAGATAGCTAATGGGACTGAAAAATTCTCGAATGGAGACCACGGACCGGTAAGCGCAGTGTAGGACGTCCATCCACAAGATGGATAGACCACCTAAAAAAGACCGCAGGGAAACGCTGGATGCAGGCCGCTTCCGCTTCCAGGCGGCCGTAGTAGGTAAGGCTTGTGAAGTAGCTGATGAAGTAGGTAAAACAATTTTTTTTAATAATATATAATATATATATTTTATATATATATTTATATATCAAATGGCGCAAATATGCACACACACCTTGACCGGGTGTACATGTTTGCTCCGTTTGGGGTGGAGACTATGGGTCCGTGGGGGCCGGCCATTTTAGGGCTTTATCGGTACTTGGCCAGGCTTGTTCTTGGAAGCAAGCTTGGCCTTACTTGCGATGTGATAGCGGAAATGTACATTTGCAGAAATGTCGACGCCCAGAATCCCGATACTCTCCGAAACCTTGAGAGGAGTGTTCTGAAAACGAAGAGCCGCAACAAATGTTTTTTTTAGCGGTGAACGCGCAAACCTGTGTATTCTTTGGGTTGAACTGAATAAGATTCAGTTCTTCCCAATCCGAGACCTCAAGCGAGCCCTCAACTTCAGACAGTAGTTTGTTCCTACTATCTTCAACGACGGCCGTGAGGTGTTTGTACGACCAGAATACTGTGCATCACCGATATTTTAACTTTTCGTAAATTTTCTGTTTTTTAAGTTGTGCATAATAAAATTATATTTGTATATTGTTCTTATCTGTCCTATGCTAATTCGCAAAAACATCCTACAGTCAATAAAACCCACAAGTTCTTTTAATTTTTTTTTCTCGTTTCCTCAATAAAACGTCTTCACAACGCATTAGCGGAGCATGTGCGCGCGCGGATTATTTATTGTTTCCTCGACATCAGGAAGACGCCACTTACTGCATTTGACTCCCACTTGAGTGTGAAGCTGATAGGGTACGTCTCAACGGGGCACCTTCTAATGGACCTTGCACACGGTGCATCTAACAAATCGTAAACTTCAAGGCAAGCGCTCGCTCTTGAACTCGTCACGTTGGATCTCGTCAAGATAAGTGGCAGAGTTCATTGTTTTCATATGGTATCAATATTTTAATTATAATATCGATAACCTGCAGTTACCAAAGCTAAGTATTGCTATACAGCGGGGCAACTCTGCTAGTGTTCTGGGAACCCTGCCGCACGGTGGTGATCTCGACGGCGTTTTTGTTTTGTAGTAGGTAGTACATGTTTGTCTATTTTATACAATCATATTTTAGTTTAATTGTACCTTTTATTTAGTTGTTTTAAGTTTTAGTTTTTAGTTTATATTTTAAGTTTTCATCAACCTGCAGTTTCGATAGTTAAATACGGAATTCTTTAATCTAATTTTCCAAACTCTATAGTTCGAACTTTTACGGGCTTTTAGATAAAATATTAGGTCGACCGCATCATCGCTTGTGTTCAGGCGTGTTGGCGGTCAAACGCAAGCCTATCAAAAAAACTGCGCATCGATAGAAGAATGTACGTATTAGGTATACTAATATTATAAATGCAACAGTTTGTATGTTTGTTTGTTTGCGTGTAATGTTTGTGCGCACTCAACTCCGTAACAGCCAACTGCAAAATGAAATTTGCATCCCGCTTTCATTAATTTGTTTTTGTGAGCGATGGTGGCCGTGCTGTAGCATATATAAGCGCTTATTAATCTGACGGCACCTGGTTCGATCCTCGACCTGCACCAATGACTTATTTAGTACCTAAATAAATTATAATTATGCCGTTTCGATAGCATCGCTCAAAAACGACAACAGAAAACATCGCTAGGAAACTGGTATGTCCAAGAACCTCTTAAGTTCAAAGACATATGCCATTCACCAACATGCATGGGCCAGTATGGTGGATTACGGTTCATCCTTCTCTAAAAAAAGGCCCAGCAGTGGAACATAAAACGCTGATAATGACATCATTTTGTACTGTATTAGTAGTAGCAACGATTATTAGACAACATATTAGTAAAAGCTGGTTTGGCGTGTCTCCCTGACTGTTTTGTGTTTCATAGTATAAAAATAGTATAATATACCTATTTTGTTTTTATTCTATGATAATATTAATATCTTTCTTTTCATCTCCATGTGCAAAAATTGTGCAAAAATTGTTTCAATATGCGAAAACTGCTAAATGGTGTTTAATTATACAATGTATCTGTAATTTAGTTATTTATCACTGTATGTTTTCCAAATAAAATAAAATAAAAATTATTCTATCAACAACTTTATCTAAGAACTAGTGGTCCGCCTCAGCTTCGCACGGGCATAGATTATAGCCTATGTCACCCGGGGATAGTGTAGCTTCCCAACAGTGAAAGAATTTTCAAATCGGTTCAGTAGTATCGGAGCCTATTCAATGCAAACAAACAAACAAACAATCAAATCTTTCCTCTTTATAATATTAGTATAGATTAAAATTGATTTTCTCCTGCAAAATATCTAAAATTGATCTCGCCTGCCCGCTTCCTTGTTTCCTGAGAGACAATCTGGGCCTTTTCAAGGCCAGAGTGTATATGTAAGTATCTTCTAAGTCTGCGTGCTTCATCTTCGACCACATCGTCGCTTACCAACGGGCGAGTTGGCGGACAAAAACGGACTTATCCGCGTTAAAAAAAAACACTCCAAGTATTTCAAAGTAGGATTAATGCCCAATAAAGATAAGTCAATACAAGAGTAACCCAGTCGTCTCCTCTCTTATGTGCGGTGTTTATGCGCCTGCAAATGCACATGTTCAATAGTCGGGATAAGATAAGCCTTGTCGGCTGTTCGAGCGGGGCCTTTCAGAAAAAGATGAGAACAGAACAGAGGCATAACTTTATACAACGAGGAATTGCCATAAATAAGAGTCGATGTATGACTTCGTGCGAGTGGCAACATCATTCTGAAAGAAGTCACTCTCATCCTGCACCATCACATCGGGTTACAATTCCTCCTGCCCATTTTTCTATCGGAATGCCAGAACAGGCACAAAAAATCGACACCGCTTTATGGTTGATATTCCGAAAACCCCGCTTTGATTCTACTTTTATTAATAAAAGTGGAATCAATATGCGAACTGCTAGTCTGTGGAATGCGCTGCCTGAATGGGTGTTCCCCGGTAGTTACAATCTGGGTGTCTTCAATTCACGAGTGAATCGGTTTCTTCTAGGCAAGCGTGCTCCGCCGTAGACCGCATCATTGCTTTACATCAGGCAAGTCGGCGGTTAAACGCAAGCCTATTATTAAATAAATAGATAAAAAAAATAGATTGCCTAACTTTGCAACTAAAATAGGTTTTCTGTGTACTATTTATATCATATCTCATCACATCATCACCAGTAAGCGTCTACTGCTTAACAAAGGTCTCTTTTTTAGAGAGAGGTAACGTGTTGCCATAATCCCCATGCTTGGCAGGTGGCTTGGAGATCGCAGTACGTTCACCGTGTACTATTAGGACGCTGTTGTCCATCCTCCGGTGTTTCTGGTCGCAGTTTTAGGACATACCCGGGTGCATTTACTCCATTTAGACTATTACATAGTTCAAGGGTAATTCGACATACCGTTCCTACGAGAGTCTACTGGGTTACCGTATCTAGGTGAATAAAACGATTTTAACCATCCAATTAGAGTTGTCCATCTATTCTTTTCTAGTCTGTGTCGGCTTCTTGATCCTTTGATGTTATTAGAAAACGATTGGCTCTTACAAATGGTTTATTTAATTTTTTACTATTTCGACATGGTGTATTCGATAGTGTAGGGCTGCTAGAGGGTAATAAATGTGTTTAAAATACTTTATTTTAGTGGTTTTTTGCAGTTGAGTTCGAACAAGTCACTCGATTGATGGTAAGCGTCACGTTTGCTTACAACAGTTCAGAAGTGCGCGTAAAGTCTGCATCCAATGGAATAAAATATTCGGAACCGTCAAATTTTAATTTCGACTTGAGCCGAAGAAATTAAAATGACTTGAGCGGTGTTGTTAGCTGACAATATGCATTCTGTACATGCTACGTAAGTTCTTTGATTATAGCTAGAAGTCTAGCGCAACGGGCTATGGAAAGAGCTATGCTTGGGATTACCTTATGCGACCGCAAGAGAAATGAGTGGATTAGGCGAAAAACGAGGCTGAGAGACGAATTTACATTTCTCATTGAATGTATTCGTTGAAGTGATTGCGGGAAGAAAATGGAGTTGGGCTGGCCATATAGCTCGAATGGACAGTCCCCGTTGGACGAGACACATCCTTGCGTGGAGACCGTGGGCAAACACCTGACCACCAGGCCGCCCACCGAAACGCTGGATTGATGATATCCAAAGACACGCAGGTCACGACTGGATGCTAAAAGCAGAAGATCGCAGGTCGTGGAGGAAAACGGGAGAGGCTTATGTCCAGAAATGGACGAAAAAAGGCTAAAGAAGAAAAAGAGAAGCGCTAGAAGTCTGTTTAATCACCTGCTGCCGTATTTTGAACCCAATCGGAAAGTTTCGATTCTAGATCTACATTCCCCGCCTCCGTCAACTACATTCAGAATGACTGAGATGATGGAATATGTAAATCTCGAACAGCAGCTGGTTTCTCCTTGTAAGTGGTTTAAGTTTTTGCTAACTAAGAAAAATGTTTCATCCCCTTGCTGCAGATTGAGTTGCACCCCTTGAAACTATTGATGTCAACAACACGTGCAATTTTCGTAACCTTTCGTGACCAGCGCCAAAACCAGCGCAGCGGGGCGCCGAGGGGTGTTGAAATCGCTGGCCATAACTGCCTGATAATTTTATTATTTCAACCGTTTTAAAACAAAACAAAATCCTATTTGTCAGTCACTTGACATTTGACATATGACCGGCGCCCTGAATGGCCTTGAATAACTTTATTAAGCGAAAAGGTGGCAAAAAGCGTAGGTTCAGATAAACATTTGCATGCTGCGTTTTGTGGTGTCATAAAATAAAAGTAACTCACATGTGTTAGTTTTATGGCGACAGACAGCATCACAGATATGTGAAGTAAAAAGATCTTTTGATGTGTAATATATATTATTATGTTTTAGTGTTGAGTGTAGTAGACTGACGGCTGTTTTAAACCCTTGGTGCAAATAGAGGGGTGCTATAAGGTAAGCGTGTGTATCTATGTATCTGTTTATTTGTGTGTCTGTCTGAGGTATCTTAGTTCCCAAACGGTCTAACCGATTTTGATTTAGTTTTGATTGTTTGAAAGGTGATTCAAGAAAATCTGTTTAACTGTTTGAAGATTCTAGGCTCTTTTATCGGGGCTTTAAAAATCAATTTATACTTGTTAATATTTAATTAACCTTTTTGTACACGACCACGTTGTTTTATATGAGATAAAGATATTTTTAATTGCGTTATTATAGTATCTTAGTAAGACTTACATACAATCCTAACTCCATTTTCAAACACTAAGCACCGAATCGTACAAGTCATTTGTTTCAATAACTTACTAGTATATCTGTATGAAGATAGCCCAAACAGTTCAACTTTAAGTATGTAGAAAATTTAACATATTTGTTCATATATTTGTTCACATTTTTGTTCAAGTTGTGAGCAAGTGACGGACAAAATAATAAATTATGTACAGGTAGGTAGCTGAGGGGAGGGTGAGCCAAAGAAAACTTATAAGAAGCCGTGACGAGGTGTCACCTACACAAAGCATGGATAATGATCTTTAGCTTCGATCGCCAGACGTCATACGGGAATATGATCAACATAGTTTATTTATTTTATTTATATTACACGGGAATTACTCACCTAAGATTAAGCCGGTAAAATGAAAAAATAAAATAAAAAAAATAACAAAAAACGGATAAATAAAATGCGTGAAAACCACGTCAGTTTCCATAGTAAAATACTTTACATAGTTCATACTATTTTCATCATAATCATCCACTGCTAAACGAACATAGGCCTCCCCCTTAGAACTCCACACTGAACGACAACCTACCATCTGCATCCATTTGAAAGGTTCTTAAGTGAAGACCACGAACTGGAAGACGCGGCGTATGTAGGCCGCACTAGGTGAACCGACGACATTGTGAGAGTCGCTGGCATCCAGTGCAAAAGGCTGTCGTTCAGTGTGGAGGTTAAAGGAGGAGGCCTATGTTCAGCAGCTATGTTTCTTCTGGCTGATGATGATGATGATGATGAAACAGAGTAATGTGTTGTATATTTTACAAGCTTTTATTTAACTTGCTTTTTTTATATATTTTTTTATATTTAATTATTTAACATACAATTAGGTGGGCAGTTACAGGGGGCCCCAATTCACCCAACCATATAAGAAAAATTACACCTTAAAACCTATTAAAAAGTAGAAAAATAAAATTTGCCTACAAAAATAAAATAAAAACTATAAATAATAATAACATATGAAATAGACAAACAAAAATTGTAAATATCTACTATTTATAACACTTACATCCCTTATTTTTTACACACAAAGTATGTATGTATGTTTGTAACTATGTTTGTTCCGTTAGGGTATCCGTAGTCTAATCGTTTAGTTAGATTGATCTGATCACGGCCAATTTTTAGTGTCCCTGGGGGGTTAGACAAGTCCCACTTTCTGTAAGCGTTAACGCCTGCGGAAAGATGAAATTGTATGGAAATGACATTGACAATGACATTAGCTTGAGAGATGTTATCTCAAGCTAATGTCATTTTCATACAATTTCATCTTTCCGCAGGCGTTAACACTTACAGAAAGTGGGTCTTGTCTAACCCTCCTGGTAAGATTGTATTAATCTAATCAGGAACACCACAGGCAAAAAGTATCCGCGGTTCTTGCAATTCAATTTTGAAGCAGAATCATCATCATCATTTCAGCCGTAGGACGTCCACTGCTGGACATAGGCCTCTCCTGCCTGGAAGAGATCGCTTTAAGCGATAAGGCCGCCTTTTAAAAGCCTAGATAATATTTTTGTTGTAATTTTTATGTTATCCTTGTTTTGTGGTATTTTAATAAAGAGTTTTGTATTGTATTGTATTGTTGCGCTTACCGGTCCGTGGTCTCCATTCCAGAACCAGCAGAAGCAGATTATATTAAGTTTCGATGACAATGCAATGATGGTACCTTCGGGCTGGTCTGATGATGAAGACAGAAGGTCGCCATAGAAACTCCTAAACGAAACATAACCCATCGAGTTTAGGTTCATTGGATTTGTCTTCCCAAGAACTTTGGTCCTAGATGATAAACTCAATATGGCGGATGCCCCAAGATGCCGGACAAAACGTTCACATCGTGATATGGGCATCAAATGAAAGTGCTCACTTTATTTTGAATAAAAAATGTCGGCCGTAAAACTCTCATTTGCCGCATTTAACATTCATTGCATTTATATCACGAGCAATCGTAAATCAGCCGTTTTCCCGAAACCCGTATAATAATAAATTTTCATAACATTCCGAGGCCGGGCGTTTGTACGTAAAAAATTAAGCAAATTTATCCATCACGTACATCAACACGATAAATCCTTATTACAAACGATCGCAAAATAAAACGCCACAGCTTGAGTTGTGCCTTGTTAGGGTAAAGTCACAACGTTTCACTTTCATCATCATCATCATCAGCCAGAAGACGTCACAGAATATGTAATGTTACGGTGGATTAACAAAGAAGTAATATAATTTAAAAAAAACATACATTCGAATTGATAACCTCCTTCTTTTTGAAGTCGGTTAAAATATATAGAACGGGACAACTACCCCATACAACAAACGATTTTTTAACGTATTTTTGTATTAGCTCTAATGTAAAAACGGTAATGCGCACTCTCAAATATAATGAAAAATAATAAACAATGGCCAAGTGCGAGTCGGTGACAAATTTCAGTTCATTACCAAGTTATATAATTCCTCACCTGGATGACCTCCTTATCATTTCACCGAATCGAAATGCCATATTTTACTAGTTATGAAGTCGGTTTTTTAAATTGATAATTATTGTATTTTGTGGTGGTACGCAACCCTCAGTGCACCAGACCGACTCGCACTTGGCCGATTTATTTGTACATGATTTTGACCTTACAAGATTATGACGTCATTTCAAAATATAAATGATGACTACATCTAATTTTTTTAGGTATAAAATTAAACAGAATGTGAAAGCCTTCTATAAAGTTGGCGGTTGTTGACCAATAACTCAGTGGCACAGCCCACTCTGCGCCGCTAAATTTTTATACTCGCGAAAGGGAAACGGTTATGTCCAAAGTGAATTTGGCGGAAACGGGTCGCCTGGAGGCCAGAGACCGTAAATATTGGAGCAAGCAACGCTTTTAGTTTTATTTGTCTTGGGATACTTCAAATCGTTTTTATGGAATGCTCTTTTTTGTTTTTAAAATCTAAATAAGCGTGTGTCAATTGTTGGCCAAAAATTTTTTTATTGTCTAATTTTGTTCTTCTTATACATTAATTTGATACATACATTACATTACATTACATACATACATATACATACATTGTGATTCGTTTCACAAATGGCGTGTAATTCAAATTTCAAACAGTTTTCTTGTCCTTGTAGCTAGGTCGTTTGTAAGTCAAGTTAAGGTAATGTCATTGTCAATGTCATTTTCATACAATTTCATCTTTCTGCAGGCGTTAACGCTGACAGAAAGTGGGTCTTGTCTAACCCCCCTGGAAACACTGCTTGCTTGTCATACTTTAATTTCCAACCAAAGAATACATAATAGTGGTACTCCGACCCGCAGACGGCAGCAACCGCACAGTGGGGTGAGCGCCGCGGTCAACCGGTCAAATAAAACACGACAGCGCGGTGTCGGCGGACGTTAATCACTCACCGTCGAACTGACGACTGACAACATCGGACTGACGTGCGTCCTGTGTTGATGCTGGCCGCTAACTCACTTTGAAGTAGGTAATATGGGTAATTAGGTTGACGAACGTCTTGGTTAATGAAATGTTAAATCACGATTCTGTGAGGTAGCTGAGATTTTTGATATACTTACCTATTATCTACTATCGGGACATAATAACCTTCTCTCAGAAAGAGAGGATGTGTAAATACCTATTAGGTGATATCTTCTCTTAAATTATAAACCGCATTTAATGTATATTTCTTCTTATTTATTGGGATATATTATGTGGGTTGTCTCAATTCACATTAAAAAAAAAAAAATTTTACTCATCTAAGGGTAGAAAATTGATTGATAGATTCACTCCACAAACTTAGTAATTAATCCCGTTCATTGATTGAACTTCCGTGAAGTCGGTTGTTTTTTTTTTTTTTTACGCAGATTTTTTTGATTTTTTATTTATACATTTTAGTAGCATTTCATATTTAATTATTTCGAGTTTTATTCAATTATTATAACATAATTTATATAGAAAACTACGGTAAAATTAAATAAAAATGACATGCTTTTATTAGGTGCTTTAACCATTATTTCATACCATACAAAATAACGTAAAATTTTATAATGTAAACAAAATTACTCAATCCACGCTATTTACAAAAACAATACTAAAATATGGCCGCCGAGTAAAACCGACGGGAACAAAAATACAAAATGTCATCGATGCAGCCATCTCAACGTCACATCACTCACGCGCACAAAACGCACGACCCGTACTTATTTCATTTTGACAGTGCACAGTGGTCAAAAACAGGGCTATTTGGTATGCAATGCCCAGAGCGGAGGTGCATTAATCAGCGCACAGTGGTCGCCCGTCTGTCAATCACCGGCCACTGACGTTGTCACGCTGCCAGTGTTGCCAACAAGTGAAGTTCGTAGTATTACCAGGTAACGGAAATGAAATAGGACTCTTCCCGAAAATTAAACATACAATTTTAATTTTAAAAAACTCTTTACATATAGTAAACGAATATTATGGCGGGAAATTCAAATTTCATACAGTTTTGTCCTTGTAGCTAGGCTAGGGTAATTATTGCAAATGACACGGTATTTGAGAAAATCGTTGGGAGTTCTTTACATTGTTTTGTACAGCTATTTTTCAGAACGCACCATATTACTTACATTCATCAAGAAACCGTTTGAAACAGCAATACATAGTTTATTGACAAATGTAAGTAATAATGTTCATTAAAGAAACTCATTATCTTTACATGATTTTGTAATGAATAATAATAAATTTGCGCAAACACCATGATTACTTACAATAACGATCTAGCTACAATAACAAAAAAACTGTTTGAATGTGAAAGATATTCCCGCCATATGTGAATCGTACCACTTTAATAATGGTTATCATTAGACCTGTTGTCAAATACGTAGTTTATTGGAAAATATCTCATAAAAGTATGTAACTGTAGCGGCCTGTAAGCACAGAAGAAATAATAGTATGGACCAAACGTGAAAATGTGAACCAATGCGTATCCGAGGTCAGTAACTGCCAAGACTTGAATTTTTCTGAAACATTGCATTGATATTCACGTAAACATTTGCACATAAATATATTAGAGTAACCTTCACATTTCATTAAGACGCAGCCTATCAATCAAACTATGACGCAAACAAGAAATTTTTAAGTGGGGGTACGTTTTGTAGCTTGTAGGTCAATGTAGGTACTATGAGCCAATTATACCACCTGGAAATGTTTACCATTTTTAACCGACAAAGCTACCAATATCAATTTAATAATATTATGTATGTATATAGCTACCGTTTTATCAAAAAAAGTATTCTTCTGGTTAGTTAAAAGTGTTTGTCTCGTAAAATGTTTAAAACGTGGTGACTCTAGTGACGTGCGTGTGTACAATTTACGAAATGTTTCACTGGACAGTGGATGAGTGGACTCCTGCGGATACATTTTGTTTTTGTCTAATCGTAAGCGTATTGTTGCCGCGCGCACGCTTTGTCCCGATGTTGCGAACGCAGTGACAGGTTGCGTTCATTACTTTGTATGAAGTCGGAATCTAACTGTTATTGGCTTAATTGCCAGCTGCAATAAAGTTGAGATAATTATAATGATGGGCAAATAGTTAGTTCCTTAAATATACAGTGTAAACTAGCGACACATAAGGTACTGCGCATTTTATGGCGTTATTGAGAGTTGTTATAAATGGAGAGTAGATTTTTTATTATTATTTTATCACTTATCTTTTCTCTCGGTTCTATTGCGGTGTGTGAAAAAATGTCCCGAATATTTATTTATTACTTATTTTATTGCGCGTATTATTATAACTTTTTCGTCAATATACAAACATTTTCTCTTACTCGCCATGTTCACAGTATGTAAGTTTGTGAGCAACTAAGAATTGTGATAACGTATATAATATACAATGCATTACATAGGCTAAACCGAGGTACCTAAACACGTGCAAGGTTATTACTACAAACAAAATAACGTATTTCTTAGAATCTTTGGTACGGTATGATGCCGTCAGTCGAGGTAAATACTAGGTGTTAGAAAATACTGTTTATTGCTTAAAAATTACGTAGGTATTGTTGTCGTTATTTAGAGTGGGTATGGTGCTACATAATGTACCTTTGTATGGCCAACAAGGTAAACCAACCAAAGTCAAGTAGTTTCGACGTTTCGACGAGCTGCTCGTTAAATAGAATGTCGCTTATATAGAGTTTACACTGTATTTTTAAAGTGTTCGTATAAAAACTGGGACGCTGTCACATAACTATAGGTACACTAGGAACCTGCCCCCCGATTCTACTAAACAAATTGTCTTTAAATTGTATTTGTTGCGATTTTAACCCGTACCGCGCAAGAGGCTGAGTAGCCGCGGTTGCCAGAAATGCGAGAGTCCAACCGAATTTACGAAAACTGACTGGATGTAAAATAAAAAATATTTGTTTTCCTATCAATTTGACATTGTATGTTCATATATATATTATATATATTATTCATTGTCTTGAATTGTTGTATGATATTTTCAATTGATTATATATCTAAGTACTCACCATTAATTTAAAAAAAAAAATACTCACAGAATCTCGTGATGCAATTATTATTCTTGAATTTTCTTGCGCCATCACGCACTTGTTGATAATAATATAGTGATAGTTGATATTAATTTCAAATAATATGCTATTTTTTCACATTAAATTACTATCACACCACTTTCACAACAAGGGAGCACTATTTCCGCAACTTTTACACTAACTACTTGACACTAATAGGCAAAATTCACTTCAAAAACTAAAACTTTATCGCGGACCATTTTTACGTTATGTTTCCGCCATGTCGGTTTGTCAAACACTGTCTAAACGGGGAAAACCCACTCACAAAGTATAGGTCCCCCCTGACACGGTAAGGATGCATCGATTCTCTAGTGATTGAAGTAAGCTAGAGGCGAAAGAACTTACATTGTCTTTGGAACGTTCATTCGAGCGGGAATAAATTGACGAATAGCGGTAATTTCCTTACGCACCGCTCCGGTGCCTAACGCGCATCGAGCACTTTTTGCTTACGCCGACATGCGGTGCGTAACACATTCAAAGGGTTAATTGTTAAATAACTGCCTCAAAATTGACTGTTTTAAATATTTTTTTATACTAAGTTATAATATATATAAATTATATATATATATATTATATATTATTATTTATTATATATTATATATTAGGTGGTTGTATTTTTATAGTATAAAAAATATTTAAAACTGTCAATTTTGAGGCAGTTATTTAACAATTAAAATCGCAACAATTACAATTTAAAGACAATTTCTTTAGTAGAATCGGGGCCCTGTTACTCTAACAATTAAACATTTTATACAAAATGTTTATTGCTTTCATATTTTAACTGTTCTCAACGAAAACTACTTACGTATCCCTTAAATGGATTTGGATGAGTTATTCTATCAATTTTTATCACAATAATTGAAAGAGCTACGTTTTAACTTAAAATCGACCATAAAATATTCAAACCAGTTTATTGCATCTTCGTAGGAAAATAATCTACGCATGTTAATATTCAACATTCATAAAGACTTTATCAATGCCATTATCGTTTTAAAAGCTCGTAATAATCATTCATAAAGTTTACGACGCCATCGAACGTTCGATACATTCTGTGTAACGATGGCAAAAAAATTGAATGTTGCCATATAAAATTTATCACTTACTGGTCGTTTCTAAGCAGGGTTGCTATAAAAGCGGAGCGAGGCACGCCGGTCGGCTATCTCGATGATGTGCTATTAATACGTCAGATACGGCGCCGTTAATGTGATCGTGTATTAACCCGACTTTGCTCGACGATACCCCTCGATCGCTGACGATATCCGACCACGGATCAAAGGGGCAGAAGAAGCTACTTTTAGTTCAGATAAATAAAAAAATTTAGTCGAAATCATAGAATAAAAGCTATTATTGCATTTGTACTTAATAGTCCTTAAAAATTATAGTACACTTATATTATACATATATTTTATATTTAATTTGAAATGTGTTTGTGATTTCTATGTAAACTCTCATAGCATAGATCAGAGAAAAGAGAAGTAAATAGAACGAAAATCTGTTACCAGGAATTATGAGTGAACCTTGATTGATTATTTTTTATTTAGATCAACGCGTCGTACAACGTAACACAGTTGCTAACTGATTTCGTATAACTGACGTTTCGTTTATATGGGTGAAACTGGCTACAACAAATTTCTTGGCAGCCGTTCTAATTTAAACAAATATAAAACTTTTCTATGGCATAAATGGATTGTTCGTTTATGCCATATTTTTTACACAAAATAAATTTGTTACACAAACGTAACGGAGCCAGTTTGTCATTATATTATTAGTTACGTCTACATTTCAAATATAAAAATCTTACTGGGGCGTGGGGATCAAAGTGAGGCACGCTGAATAGTCTGCGACATCTACTTGCTAAATCTGCACAGTCTACAGTGTACCGTCGCGCCCAAAATTTAAATTACATATTCATGGCGAATATATGAATTCTCGAGTCGGGTTGTTTTGATATTGAGATGATACGGATAATTTTTTTAAGTATTTAAGGACCAGTACAAACTTTTCGGGAGCTGTTGTTTAAAAAGTGCTGTAAATATTATCTACTTTTAAAGCTTAGGTACTTACTCCATAATTATTTTGTCCATGTAATTACTAAGATATTTTTACTTGCACTTCACTGTGTAATATAGTATGAGTGAATACGAAAAAAAGGTAAGTGTTTTTTTTTTCTGCTAGTTTATATTGTCCCAATCTTGGGCAAAGGCTTCCCCATCTCCTTTCATCTGTGCTATGTCCTGAACATAATCAGATTATCTTGATATCATTTTCTAGGTCGCTTCCCGTTTTGCTTGAGGCATCCATAGCGTGATTTTTTAGGCCATCTTTCTACATGCGTTTTGCAAATAACTTCTATTTCATGTTTTTTATATTACTTCGCAAGCTATTTAAATATCATGCAATTAATTATTTATTTAGTAAAAAAATATAGAGCATACTGGCAATACAGATAGCCCGTTGGTCCAGGTGGTAGTGAACCTGCCTTCTGAGCTTGGGGGCGTGGGTTCGATTCCCATCTAGGACAAACATTTGTGTGATGAACATTTGTGTTTGTTCTATATCTGGTTGCTAATATCTATTTAAGTATGTATTTAAAACTATATATGTATGTATATCAGTCTCTGGCAGCCATATCACAAGCTTTGCTTAGTTTGGGGTCAGATGACCGTGTGTGAAAAAATGTCCCGAATATTTATACTGGCAATACCATTCTACCTGTCAACGCTTTATGTTCCCAACGGTACGTGCATTAATATACCACTTACCGCTTTATGGTACAGGCTGCGCCGTAATTGTTTAGGGTTGTTTTATGTTACGACCGTAACTCGGTTCAATTTAATAACTCCGATTATGAACTTGCTCGGCGGGTTTGATGATGTGGTCACTGCCAGGAATGGTTAGTAATAGTTGATAGTACAGCGTCAGTTTTGTTTTTACAGGCGTTCGGAGAAAAAACATTTTGTTGATCGCGGTTACTAATTTTGTTGATCGCGGTTACTATATAGTAACCGCGATCAACAAAATGTTTTTTCTCCGAACGCCTGTAAAAACAAAACTGATGAATGTTGAAACACGTTATCAGTACCGTCTATAATATGGTCTACATGGTGTAGTGTAAGCACAATGCGAGTGAGCAGGATGGTATGATAACTATAGCAAGTGTTAACTTATGTAATTATCCTGCTAAAATATACTTTCGTTTTTTATAATTAGTACAATATACCTATTGACACTACAAAAAGATCCACAAACGTTTAGAATCCACGTTTCTAATCCGTACAGCCAAGAATTGGAACAACTTGCCAGCTTCTTTGTTTCCTGAGAGATATAGTCTCGGCCTTTTCAAGGCCAGAGTGAATAGGTATCTTCTAAGTCTACGTGCTTCATCTTCGACCACATCGTCGCTTACCAACAGGCGGGTTGGTGGTGAAACGCGGACTTATCCACGATAAAAAAGAAAGATCCTTACAAAAAGAATAAGATAGAAATAGGTACAAAGGCTAATGCTAAAAGCGATCTCTTTCAAACAACCTTTAGTGAGTAGGTGAAGATTATTTATAGAATATGGAAGGTGGTGAAATAAAATTAGTAATATACGTAATACCAATAAAAAGTATTTAAAAAAAACGTTAAAATGAATACAAGCTCTCATACTTATTTTGCAGTAAAGTTTGACTTTATTTTATTCAGCATAGTTTGAAAAATATAGCTCTGAACTTTTCGTTTCTTATGGTGCCCGGTCTTTCCTCCTTTTTTATTAAAACTTTATTAAAATTTTATTTTTATAAAGTTATTCTATTTAATTTTAAATTTTATTAAAATCGGTTCATAACAAACGTACAGTACAGGCTTTGTTCAGTTATTCTACTTTAAAAAAAATAACTTCGTTTTATCTATATTTATTATGTATGTACAGGGTTACACATATATACTGTACTAAGCCGAAAAAAGGTCATTGTTATCATCATTATGAACAACTTATACTAAGAGAAAAAGAAATAAATAACGACAAAAAAAACTGCTGTTGCATAGAAAAAGGTCATTGACGCTTTACTAAATGTAGGGAACAGCTGTTCATTTTCTATACGATTTCATATTTGGTGCTACTGCTAACAGTCTTTTGTTTAAAAACCGCAGAAATGATCAGAATATTCAAAATTCGTGGTTTCCTTTCAGATTTTGACAGACATTGCAGCTGTCAGAGCAAATAAATACTTGTACCGTGCTTAGGTACCCCAACGGTAGACAGTTTATTTAATTAAACTAGAACGGTTTCTCAGCAAACTCAAACAAACTGTCAGTTATATCGAGTTATTTTAATTGTCATGCACTTTCCACTTTTAAGTAAATCAGCGTAGACGGCACCGCTGGGTGTCAGCCCGTCTGACAACTGACAGCTCTGACACGGTGACAAGTGACAGCGCAGCGTTCCGGGTAATTTGCGACCGAGTGGCTTCAACGGGTGAAATAATATTTATTCATTTTTTGTGCGCGTTTTTGCGCGACGCTGACCACTGTGCGACTAAATCTAATCTTGTTAGTACTTGAATGATTTGGTTTTGTGCGGTGTTCAGAATTGTAAATTATTATAACCCAACTTTGCATGTTGGTAAGTAGATAGGTAGGTACTCCACTTTTATCTATGTATTCCTTTACACACTTCAAAAGTGGATGTTCTCGTTTTAACCCCCGATGCTAAAGATGGGTGTTATAAGATGTACAACTTTTTGGTCATAAATTTAACATGACTCCGAGTCTGTCTTGAGTTTCATGGCGTTGTTACATTAGGTACTTAATATCTTCGACCAAAATAAAATGAATGGACGGGCCCTAACAATTGAAATTGCTCAGTAAAAACGAGTCAAACCGGCGGACATATACTTAAACACCTAATTATAAAAATGTACAGTATATTTATTACAAAAATAGATCCCAGTTTTATTTGTGTATTTACACTTCGGGAAAGCATAACTAATTAAGCGTATAACTAATTATGCTAAGCAAGCATAATTTTGTCAGATGTTTCGTTATCACGTAACAATAGATACGTGTTGCACTTCCTACGGCTAGAGACCGACTAAAACGAAATGAGAGCTGGCGCTCATTTTGTTACATTCAAAAATGCGCTTCTACTGGGCCTGTCCATTCATTTATTTTAGACGAAGCTTAATATTTAGCAGAAAGCTTGTTTATAAAAAAAATTAATTCAAGTAATCGATCGGTCGGTTGATGTATAGTTAAAATAAGCTAACTAAAGAAACAAAATAGTGAGCTATTTTTTTGATAATCGCGAATAGGGTACTTGACTGTATTAAAAATATTATGCCAATTGACGCCATCCATAAACATGACATAATGAAAAAGCATATTTCATTGATTTTTTGATAAAAATATGCTTATTTTTTGTAAAAAACGCGAATAAAATAACTGTATTTTCGACATTTGATCACATGATCGAAAACGGTCTGTAACTGGCTTCATCCCTAGTGACGTCACACAAATCTAAACAAACAGATTTTGTATTGATATTTGCGAATTTAATGTTGTAAAGCTATTTTGAGAGCGATTTATCCAGAAATTTTCACCAAAAACATTCCGGAGGTTAAATGTGAGAAGAATGGAGAAACATTTTGTGCAAGCAGACAGCAGTAACTTACCCAAAATTAATGTTTTTATGGTTGCATATTTCTTTAATAATAATCCACGTCATTGTTTCTACGCTGCAGAACTCAAAACGTAAAAACTACAATGTCAGTATTAATTTTTAATTGTTCTCCAAGCAAAACATTCAATCAAGTTGTACAAAAAGTATGTTGTAGTAGGTGGATATCACTATTTTGTTAGGTTATGTCGAGCTTTACAATGTTTAAAAAGAAAGTAACAGTACATAAAATAGTAATGCAATAAAAACACAAATTATAATAGAAATATATAGACTCAAATATGTACCTCAAAATGATCTTCGCACATAGAAACACTTGAATTAGCTCCAATACTTTTGGGTTCTCTACGAGCTACTTAGTTCCAACCTTAGATTGGTTCCAACCACTTTTTTCGAGTTTTGGGGAGTTTTGGGTGCATTGGAACAGGAACAAATAGATGTTCCAGTGTCTTTATGGAAGTATTTGTACATTTTGCCACTACACAATATTTATAAACCATTACTTCTATTAGAAATTAATTAATCATCAAACTTTTACAGCCTGGCTGCAGTTGTTTTGTTTTGTGTGACGTCAATTAGTCACGTGATCGGAGCTATGACGCAGGTCTGCGTTTTGGCGCGATATTTTTTTATTCAAACTTTAACATCGATTTATATCGCAAATACGACTGATATCCAGAAAATATAAATGCAGTATACATTATTTTATATCAAACAATAATGTGCAATAGTTTCCCAAAAGTAGTCAAATACCCTATTGTAGACATCTTTATTTTCACATAATAATGCAGTTTACACTCGACGAGAACAGAGGGCGTTCGGTTCAACTTTGGGCGTAGAAACACGTGGCGAGTTGTCTTTAAACGCGAAATACATTAATTTCGTGTTTTTTTTTATTAGATGGATAAACAGATAAACAATTTTATTGATAATAGATTAATAATGGAAAAAAAAAAAAACTTTTTTAGTTCTGATTTGAACAAAGGACGTTATATACGCGTCTTTGATTTGAACAAAGCAAATTGTCATCTATGCGCCATTTTGACATAAGACTATTTCTATAACTAGGGCACTAAAAAAAAAAAAAAAGTAATTTATTTTGACATAAATTTAGTTTTACATAACGTGCACTTCAATAACTCTGTCATCTGTGTCAAGAATTCTCGCCCTAATCAAGTCAAGAATTAAAATGAGTATAGTACTTCATTTGTACTATATGCCAGGTACGCGAGTGGGTCACTCAATGGCAAAGGAACAAACAGCCATAACCCATGAGCAGAAAATATTGCTCATTCGATTTTCTCAACTCACCAAAGTGAACATCAACCAAACCTTTTCATAAACATTCCGAATTGAAATTTCTCCTACGCCACACTCAGCCCTGTAAAAGTCAATACATAAAGACCGAGTGGTCATAAGATTTTATACGCGCCATAACCGACGCGAAGTGACGCGTAAATTCTTATAACATGGGTAAGTGTTCGAAATATGAATAGGAGTCTGTATCTTGGCTGTTAAAAGAGGTTAGGATGGATTCGGGAAGGAATCGGGCTGAATCGCAACAAAAAGGACGGAATTTAAAAAGCCTGGTGAAAAACGTCGCGGAAACTATTACAAGCTGTTCTGAGTTCTGTATGTGGGTCACTTAAGTACACACACACTGTAATAAAATATTATAATTCTTGTATTGTATGTCATTGGACCAGTTGATAGTCAGTGGGTGTTGTCGATTATGCATTTTCAATATAAAAGCCATAACTTTGTAATAGCCTGATCCAACAATGCTTTATTAAGGCTCCATTAAAGAACGTATTGATTTCAGTGCCATTCTCACCCACGTACACCCATGCAAGGCAAAACATAGAAAACAAATAAAATAAACAATAACCGGTGTATCCATTATCGATAAATCAAATCGTAGCTAGAGATTGAGCAATAAATATCAATGAGTTTAATGTTCCCGCGCAACACGCGATAACTGTCAAACTGCGCCGACGCCATCTTGGATGCCATCTTGATTTATGGCTGTTTCAACTGTCGATTGATGACGCCGGCGAGACTATGAACATAATAGAAAAGAAACCACTAGATTGTTCTTAAATTTCTAGAAAGACAGATCCATACTACTACTAGGACCTTAGAATAACTACACAAAGAAACCAAGTACATTCGCAAAATTTAAGCCATTCAAATGGTGTCATATATGGCTCCAAAAAAATATAAAAATTTTACTATGACAATTTGCGCGTGAAATCGTACCACAACAAATCAGAAAAGCAGCATAAGAGTTATGGTGTGACATTCCACAGGTAATCCATTAACTTTCTTGCTTAAATCGTTTAAAACACAAATCGAAACGTAAGCTACAAAGCGAATTTGTAGCTTACGTTTTGAGAAGGCGTTGTTTGGAAACCTACCTTCTCTGAGTAGTTATTCTAAGACTAGGACATAATTATCACTAAGTTGCTTGCAGTAGAGTTGAAAATAAACACGATTATTTTGCGTAACCAAAATGCTAGCGTTTTTCAGGCGCAATGTGTAAACATTGCCATTCAACGTGGTCTGGGTACGCTGCCATCTGCTAATAATCTTGATTATTTCGTCTTTTCTTCAAGCCGTCAACCGTCTATTCTATGGGAAATCCAAAAGTTTTTTTAATAAACGCCTAAGTAGTTTATTTAGCTTGTATTTTGTTTAGTTAATAAAGGCTTTCACCCGAGAGAGAGAAACCACAGGTAATTTTTACATCTTAATACCTGTTCTACTATAGTCAACCTTTTTAACGCAAAATGTACCCAAACATGCCTAAGTTTAATCCTTTCCAGTACAGCTATCGAGTGACTTTAACGACCGACTGTAAAATCGATCGTTGCACAACCCACGGTCCACTTAATAACTATTTCAATTGATTTCATAGCTTTTCTGTGAGCAATCTGTTACCAATCGATAAGGTGACAAGATATTTACGAGGATTCTTGCCAAGACCCGGCCAATGGGTCAGATGCTGTTCTCATTGTTTTATTGCTTTAAGGCTGGGCTAAAGGATGATTTATGCTAGACCGTGGCGGGTGCGAGCCGTGACCTGTACGAGGCGTGGTCGTTGCACGGAATTATCACTTTACGAACATCATGATCCACGAAAACGAGTCTGCGCTCCGGAAGTTGACGCTCAATTACGTCACTGCCCAGTTGCCACTTTATTGCAACAAACACAGATTCTGAGAAACAAAATTGATCATAATTTATTGGATAAAATACTTGTCATTTGGTTTGTCCGCTCAAGCAAAGCAATTCAAGTTAAGCACGAATTTACATTATTTATATCAAAACCACATGATTTATTTGGATTCCCACAGGTAATATACGGAGATTGGGGAGTTACAATTTAATGGTACTAGTAATACAGAAAATCTGCTGTTTCATAGTGATTCCGCCATTGTTTCGTGTATCGTCGTCTCTCTAAATTACTTATTCTGCTCTTGCATATGTACGTGTACGTATATCCATGACTTCGATGACGTAGCTGCGTGTCACCCACGTGATATATTTTCTCGGAGCGCTATACCTGGCGGAGTAAATTATTATACCATGCCCAACATATTACAATATGAAGGCGTAGGTGCCGGGGCACGGCTGAACCTCGTCCGACACACGGTGTAGCATCAACTGCAACTGTAGTATTCCGTAGTACCTATTAGTAAATTATCTTTGGTAGTACTTACAAAGAACCCTGATAAGTTCGTTCTGTCAGTTCGTCCTAATCCTTTAGAACAGTGGTCGGCAACCTTTTGGCAGGCAAGGGCCACATAGTGGCAAAATGAGGTAAAGGCGGGCCGCACTTGTTCATAATTTTGATGATAGGTATTTATCCATACACAGGTATTATAGGTGATACTAAAAACGCAAAAATATTATTATAAAAAACATAACAAACAAATGCCTCCCTACCCTTCCTTCCACTCCTCTCAATTTTGATCTATTTGAGTCCAGTCTTTCAAGTAGAAGCCTAAAGTTTAGAACATTCTAATAACTTCTATATTTATAAACTTTGCATAATTATAGTTTTCGTATAGAATATAGATCTATATTTTAGAAGTAAAAAAAAATGCATTTAGCGGTGGCTCTGATAGTAAAAATTTAAAAGGGATGGTTTTTTTTCGCAGCATGAGGGCGCAGTTTTTTTTTTCGCAGCATGAGGGCGCAGTGAAACAAAAATCATCTCCTTTTCATACTGGGTATCATTGATTAGGTATTTACAAATGTAGGTTTCATCTAGTATACATTTATCTATGGTTTCATACATCACTTTTTATCAAGTGTATCCTTTGCCTATATTGAAGATGATGATGATGAACTGGTTAATAAAATCAGTGAGCCACCTTCTTCGTAATGTTAAAAAACACACAAATACCTATTAATTATAATAATTTATCATGTAAATTATGTTATTTATCATTCAGTAATTTATTAAAATAAAATTAATTACCAGCATAAATTAAACACTTACTCAGGTCCTTTGTTTTAAATTATTTGCTCGTCCGTATTTATTTATTTATTTCGGGGCTTATGTACGGTTTTTCATACCACTGGCTTTTTGGTGAAGGAAGACATCGTGAGGAAACCTGCATACCCACGGAGAAGGCTGAATTCAATGGCGTATGTGAATCCACCAATCCGCAATGGGCCAGCGTGGAGGATATGGCGCAATCACGTTTTCGGGGGTAGGCTAAAAGTCCAGCAGTGGACTGTTAAAAGGCTGATTGTGATCATGATGATTTATTTACGAAGGTTTATTTATTTATTTTATTCATGTTTTCAGCTGATTTTTTTCTCGATTACAGGGTTGATTTTGCAGTAAAAGTGGTTTATAATTATGATTACAATGAAGTTTTTTCGGATGTCATTTATAATAAAGAGCCGGTAACACCGCTTTTAATAAATAAATTAGGTATTTGAATTGAGGTAAGTACCTGAGGATTTATGTATAAAATTTGTTTTACGTGGGTTTGTATTTTGCAGATGTTTGGGTAAAGTTGTTTATGACAAACAGACATAAAGAGGCAACATAAAACATTTTAACTGCTTTATCATTAAATATTCACTCAAATCTACATTTTATATTTGATATATTTTAACAATTAAAATTCAAGTTTATCTTTCTGTATTATCCCACTTCAAATAAACAACGCAATAGTGTTTTAAAGTACCTACCCAATATCCATTATAATTATGCACATTATATACAGGCTACTATTTCGATGACATCGGTCAAAAACGGTGAAGGAAAAACATCACGAGGAAACCGGTATGTCCAAGAACTTCAAAGGCAATGACATTCTCCAACATGCAATGGGACAGCATGGTGGATTAGAGCCCATCATCTCTGTTAAAATTTGCAAGTTGAAGAGGCAATGGGCACATCGCTCGAAGAACCGATAACAGATGGGGAAGAAAGGTTCTTGAGTGGAGACTACGAACCGGAAGATGCAGCGTAAGTAAGAAGCCTCTCACTAGATGGACCGACGACATTGTGAAAGTTGCGGGCATACAGTGGATGCAAAAGGCAGGCTGTCGTTCAGTGGGTAGGTTAAAGGGGGATACCTATGTTCAGCAGTGAACGCCTTCTGGCTGATGATGATGAGATCAAATTTAAATATCTCTACGTAGTATAAATTGAAGTCGCTTTCCGCGTCTGTCTGTCTGTCTGTATGGCCGCTAACTCCTCCTAAGCACGCAACGGAATTTGATGCGGTTTTCACCATCAATTACATTACATCGATACATTTTCAAGGAAGGTTCTGTATATATAATTATCGACCCGCCCCGGCTTCGCACGTAAATTACACCCGTGCGAAGCCGGGCGGGCGGGTCGCTACTTATATACAAAGATTTCATACCATACTATACTTTTTTTTAACGCGGATAAGTCCGTCTTGCCTTTTCAAGGCCAAAGTGAATAGGTATTTTCTAAGTCTGCGTGCTTCGACTTCGACCACATCGTCGCTTACCAACAGGCGAGTTGGTGCCCATACTATACTATACGTATTTGTTGATAATTATTATATTAATTGTACTGATATATTTCCTTGTAACTGTTATTGTAATTTATGTCACGCGTTTAATAAATCCATTAATAACGTATCGATAATCGACGAATTTATTGTATTGTCCGCAATAAATACAATAAATAAATAGCGAAGCCCATTGATTAATGTTGCCAATTAAAATGGATGTAAATTTTATGAGCGATATGCGACCTCGGCGACCTCTATTATCACTTTATTTATCGCGTTTTTTTGTGCAAATAAATCAAAAGTGTTTAAACTGCAATCATAACATTAGTTATTACTGGGGAAAGTTAATGTTTCGCAAAATAGATGAGTATTTCAAGGTTTCTACCTCAGATCAGACAAACAAAGGAGATATGGTGGAGTGGCTGGTGCGAACGCATTTGGCCTAAATCAGGCTTGATTCTTTTAGTCAAACCCACCCAGCAGACGACCTTGTTGTCCTTTTTTTGCATGTGGACTATTAGTTATTAGTTCATTGGCATCGCTACAAGTTTCTTCATCATCATCATAATCAGCCTTTCAACAGCCCACTGCTGGACTTTTCATCAGCATCATCATCATTTCAGCCGTTGGACGTCCACTGCTGGACATAGGCCTCCCCCATCGATCTCCAAAAGAGCCGGTTGGAAGCGGCCTGCATCCAGCGTTTTCCTGCGGTCTCTTTTAGGTCGTCTGTCCATCTTGTGGGTGGACGTCCTACGTTGCGCTTACCAGTCCGTGATCTCCATTCCAGAACCCATCGGCCATCTGTTCTGCGTGATATGTGCCCTGTCCACAGTGCCCACTGCAATTTCAACTTACTAATCCGATGGGCTATGTCGGTGACGTTCGTTCGTCTACGCATCTCCTCATTTCGGATTCGATCTCGTAGAGAAACCCTGAGCATAGCCCTCTCCATAGCACGACCTTAGCATAGCTCCTTGTGCGACTTTGAGCTTGCTTATGAGGCCCATAGTGAGAGACCACGTTTCAGTGCCGTATGTCATCACTGGTAACACACACTGATCGAAGATTTTCGTCCTAAGGCACTGAGGTATTTTGGACTAGAAGACGTTGCGTAGTTTACCGAACGCTGCCCAGCCGAGTTGGATTCGCCGATTGACCTCTTTCTTGAAGTTGGACCTACCTAGTTCGACTGTTTGTCCTAGTAAGACGTACGCGTCAACAGCTTCAATAACTGAGTTCCCAACCGATACTGGGGTGGGCACAACATGGATATTTGACATGACTTTTTTCTTGTCCATGTTCATTTTAAGGCCCACCTGTTGAGAGACTCGATTGAGGTCTTCGAGCATCATGCTGAGATCTTAGATCGATTCTGCCATGACCACAATATCGTCGGCAAACCGAAGGTGAGTGATGTACTCACCGTTGATGTTGTTGCCGAGTCTTTGCCATTCCAGGAGCTTGAAGGCATCTTCCATTGTGGCAGTGAACAGTATCGGAGAGATAACGTCTCCCTGTCTCACGCCTCTTCGCAATGGAATTGCCTTCGAACTCTGCTCCTGTACTCGGACCGACATGGTGGCGTTATTGTACAAACACTTCAACACTTCGATATATCGATAGTCAATATGGCATCGCTGGAGAGACTCAAGCACCGCCCATGTCTCGACCGAATCAAAGGCTTTCTCATAGTTCACAAACGCAGAACATAGTGGCAAGTTATATTCTTCGGTCTTCTGTATAACTTGGCGTAGCGTGTGGATGTGGTCTATGGTACTATAGTTTTTCGGAAACCAGCTTGTTCGATAGGCTGGAAGTCATCGAACCTGCGATCGAGACGATTCGTGATTCAAATTCAAATTCATTTATTTCAGGCTATTATAAAACCCATAACATAATTAAATAATTTAACAATAATAAAATCACAAACACAAATAAAATTTAAAATAATGTCAAAACAATCAATTAGGTAAACGTCAAATTAAATTAAACAAAATAAATTTAAAGACACACACACAGTTTCAACGATAATGTCAGGTACAATCACTAGTACTTTCTCTCCGGCATTGGTACCGGTACATGTCTCTTACAACAATGCCGGAGGAAAGTACAGTCCAACCTGGCCGCAATCATTTTGAGGACGGTGTTAGATCTGGCCCTAACTCTGCGCACCAAGGACGCGGCCCGCGACCGCATGATCGTGTGAAAACAGGCCGTGTGTGCGTCCGCAAACATGCCAGAGGCGCTGCAGAACCGGGGCAGCCCCAACAACCTCCTAAATGCGTTGTTATAAAGGACGCGGAGGTCACTGTATTGCCTTTTAGTGTAGTCAGCCCACAGGCTGCACGTGTAGAGGGATGTACAGAACGCTCTAAAGAGCGTTACTTTGACCTCTGCTGAACAACGTGCAAACCCTCGTGCAAACGTGATGACCCTCGAAAACAGCTTATAAAAATGGCTCAGAAGCGAGATGGGTCTGTAATTCTTCAGCAAAGTACCTTTAAGCCGTACCTTTCTTAAAGAACAGCTCCACCACGGCTCTGTTCCATGCTTCTGGACTTTTAGCCTACCCCGAAAGGGTGATTGGGCCATATCTACCACGCTGGCCCATGCAGTTGCGAGTTGGCGGATTCACATACCTAAGTACGCCATTGAATTTCTTCTCCGTACGTATGCAGGTTTCCTCACGATGTTTTCCTTCACCGAACAGCCAGTGGTATGAAAATCCGTACATAAACTCCAAAGAGCTCATTGGCACGGGCCCGGGGTTTGAACTGGCGACCTCACGCTTTCAAGTTTAGCGGTTTCCCAAATATGCTTCCACGGCTTCTTTCGACAAGTCTCTTAGTGTGCGTAAAATATGAGCAAGTGAGCCGTACTAATAGTTTTTGCTCGATTTAGCGGTATGGTGAAATATCTTTATAAAATAGGGAAATTATGTACACGAACCTTATTGTACTAGGCATATCTCCTTTGTTTGTCTGTTCTGAGGTAGAAACCTTGAAATATTCTTCTACTTTGCGAAACATGAACATTCCCTAGTAATAATTTTTGTTATGATTGCAGTTTTAACCTACTTATTTGTTCAAGAGATCAAAATTCGCAAAAAATACTGCTGTTTCATACATTTTGTCGGGAGTGAAAGTTTTGTTTTGTATGGTCAGCAATTTTTTTTTTGCTTATTTTGAAAGGTTGTTAGTCTTGATGAACCAAAGAGTTAATTTTCGTTGACGTTGTAATCCTTGTATATAGATACTTTGGTAAAGTTATGTCTTACCATCATCATCATCATTAACCATTTTCCAACCACTGCTGGGTCGTCTCTTCAGCACGCTCTCTTTTAAATTAAATTATGTTTATAATTAAATTAAATCAGCTCAAAAACAAAAGGGTCCGTTCCAATCTCTTTTAATCCGCACCGTCGGGTGGTACAAAATTAAATTCGAACTGTCACTAAGAACTGTCACTGTCAAAGTTTTTCTATTAACTTTTTCATAAGGATTTGACAGGACATTCATAAAACGGGCGACGTTGATAGATCGTGCCGTGGGCGGGTGCTGCGACATCTCTTTTGAATTTTCTGACGCTAATGATATTTTTACCCTTTTTCATTGGTATTATTATGACCAAACGTGACGTAAAACTTAATAATTATGTTTTTGTATATTATATTGTAATAAGTAATAGGTAAACAAAATTACGTAGGTGTTGTGAAGTTTGGTATGGTTTAGTATGGCCATAGATAAATATATACTAGGTATGGCTTAACCCGTGTTGCGCCAGCGACTGGAGTCCTTGTATAGCCAAAAATTACGATGTCTTTCCGAATTAAAATCTAAAATTAACCTGTTTTGCTAGAACTTAAGGCACCTCACGGGTTAAGATATTGGTAATAATGTAAATATATTTATTCAACTGACTTCAACACGGGAAGTTGAACTGCACTGTATTTTTTAACCAACTTCAAATAAGGATTTGGGCGTTCTCAATTCGGTTGTATTTTTTTAATGTTTGTAACCTCATTACTCCGCCATTTATAAACCGTTTTTTTTTTTTAATTTGAAACTATACTCTTTTAGATTGGTCCCATATAAATAAATTTCATCAAAAGTGGTTTAGTAGTTTGGTTTTTAACTGGAAAATTCGGTTACTTGGATGACTTGAATATTATGTAATGCAAGTTTTTTTTTTATCGCGGATTAGTCCGCGTTTGAGCTCCAACTCGCCTGTTCGTAAGCGACTATGTGGTCGAAGATGAAGCACGCAGACTTAGAAGATACCTATTAACTCTGGCCTTGAAAAGGCCCAGGTTATATCTCTCAGGAAACAAGGAAGCGGACAGATTCTACTAAAGAAATTGTTTTTAAATTGTAATTGTTGCGATTTTAATTGTTAAATAGCTGCCTCAAAATTGACAGTTTTAAATATTTTTTTTATACTAGAAAAATACAACTACCTAATATTATAACTTAGTACTTATATTTTAAAAAACTGCCAATTTTGAGGCAGTTATTTAACAATTAAAATTTAAAGACAAGTTGTTTAGTAGAATCGGGGGGCAGGTTGTTCCAATCTTTGGCCGTACGGATTAGAAACGTAGAATCGAAACGTTTGGTACGTATCCAAGGAAAATCCACAATGTATGGGTGGTAGTGGGCAGTTTTCTTACTTGTCCTGTAGTAGAAAGGGGATGGTAGGATAAGGTCATGTAGCTCTGATGCACATTCTCCGAAATGAATCTTGTAGAAAATTGACAGACTCGCTACTTTACGGCGGTAAACCGAAGTAACCGAAATTGCGTTTTAGACTAATTTTGTGAAGTTGGTTTTTAAAATTAATAGTTATTTAATGCTATGATTATTTTTGTATTAAATAAGCTATATATTGTGGGGATCCTATTTAAATCTGAGGAAAATATTCCACCTCTAAGGGTGGAAATGTAAGGGAAGAATTCCGTCAATTTAGCTTCCTATACCTATTTGTATTTATTTAATTAGCACAGTTCAAACACCAATTACACTAATGATAGCCAATGATATTACATAATTATAAAATATAAATACCTACTAAATTACCTAATTATAAATTATAATAAATATTTGAGACATTTTTGCACACACGGTCATCTGACCCCAAACTAAGCAAAGCTTGTGATATGGCTGCCAGAGACTGATATACATACATATTATAAAGTTTTAAATACATACTTAAATAGATATTAACAACCAGATATATAACAAACACAAATGTTCATCATACAAATGTTTGTCCTAGGTGGGAATCAAACCCACGCCCCTAAGCTCAGAAGCTAGGTTCACTACTAACTGGACCAACGGGCTACATACATAATTATTACATAAGTAAATACAAGAGTACTTAAATTTTTGACACAATATATATAATAACAATACGATTGGTGATTATAATGAAATGTCAAAATAAATGGTCGTAATAAAATAATTAATAAATAGTCAATATCTCAAAATATCAAAACAAATTATCGCAATACAATTTTTTTTTATTTTTTTTTAAATATATTACAGAATTAGTGTCAATTAGTGTCCAAAAGGCGTCTATAATACCCATCATTATGAACAACTTTTACTATGGGACCAACCCTGAAATCTTCATACCATCTATTAAAATCCATTATACCTGTGGGTATAACGGATCTCTTTCGGCTTAGTACATCCTGGCTACGTAACTGTATTTATCACCAAATAATTATATTATTATCCTTCAAAATGAAGTTCGACCAGCCAGATAGATTGCTTCCACTTCCCATAAATTGCTCGCGTCTGTTTGTGACGCATTGTTATTGCGGCTTTTATTTCGCCTTATCAATCTCGTCCGTTATCGGGGGCCACGCTCACACCTCCCTTAATTCGAATAATACAGACGGAGTTGCTGAGGGGTGCTGATAATGGTGTATCGACTAAACTCAGTCCTAGAATTTTAGTAGCAACATTTTTGCAGCTTTAACAGCAGCTGCAAACATTGCAAAAGCTGAATGAAAACCACGAATCCTAATCACTTTTGCTGGGGTTTTTAACGTAACATTGTAACAGGTACCCGTTAGGTATACTTAAGTCCTCGGATCAACATCTGTACTAGGATTTCAAGTTGAAGTGGCAATGGGCAGGCCACATCGCTCGAAGAACCGATGACCGATGGGGAAGAAAGGTTGAGTGGAGACTACGAACCGGAAGACGCAGCATAAGTGGGCTCTCCCTATAGACCGATGACATCGTGAGAATCGCGGGTAAACAGTGGATGCAGATGGCAGGCTGTCGTTCAGTGTTGAGTTCTTTGGGGGAGGCCTAGGGGACGTCTTCAGGCTGATGATGATAATGATTGTTGAAATTAAATCTGTAGAAAATGAAAGATCATGACGTCTAAGTAAAAGTCATTGACTGCGAGTGTTTTTGGCGCGAAATTAGTTTGAAAGAATAAACATTTTATTTGCAGAAATAAACTATTGTCTTTTTAAATGCGTATATAAAAGAACATCGTTGAATGGAAAATGATTGATTGATTGACTGACTAAATCTTTATTTTTCACACAACATATTTATAGGCCTGTGGTTCACACCATGAAATTCGATACAGAGGACAGAAAAAACAGTACACAAACCTAACCTCATCATGCCTAATATTAGGTAGTGATGTTGTATGCCTAAACTCTAATATTAGTATTCACTTAGCTAATCTATCTTTCACTAAGGTCTATACTAGCTACCTCGAATATCAGGAGAGCTAAATCAGGAATTCCCTAAACAGATCAGGGTTGTCAAACGCATCGTCTGCGAGACAGTGACAAAGGCGCGCCATCAATACAGGCTGGTATCCCATTACGAAAGCGTCTGCTGGAGATCACCCCTATTGTCCGCTGATCCGGCGGGTGGCTTCAATGCAAACTTCCAGTAACAAGCGTCTTGGATTTGGCTGGGAGGGTAGAAAGTGTGGACATGAAAACTGAAATGAAAATCTTCATCATCACCATTTCAGGCTCAGACGTTCCCGCTGCTGGGACTCCGTCATTCTCTCAGAGAGAGAGAGAGGATGGCCCCAATCAAACATGCTGGCTTAGTGCATGTTAGTGGTTGGGATAAGTCTCTGAACTTTTTGAGCGATGATATCGAAACTGCACATAATTTTATTTAGGTACTAAATAAGTTATCAGCCCTTTTGGTCTCTCAGTATAGGCCTTATAAGCGAGCTCAACGTCGCACAACGAGCTATGGAGGAGCTCAGGGTTTCTCTACGAGATCGAATCAGAAATGAGGCGATCCGTAGACGAACAAAAGCTACCGACATAGCCCACCGGATTAGCAAGTTGAAGTGGCAGTGGGCAGGGCACATAGCACGCAGAATAGATGGCTAATGGGGCCGAAATGTTTTGAAATTGAGACCACGGACTGGTAAGCGCGGCGTAGAACGTCCACCCACAAGATAGACAGACGACCTAGAAGAAACCGCAGGGAAACGCTGGATGCATGCCGCTTCCAACTGGCCCTTTTGGAGATTGATGGGACCCTATATCCAGCAGTGGACGTCCTATGGATGAAATGATGATGATGATGACGATGAAATAAGCCATTGGCACATGGTCGAGGATCGATCCAGCACACATGCTACCGCTCGGTCAGCATAGCACTTCATGCTTTATGCTAACAATTTCTTAAGTACCAAAATATAATGATGCCACATCCATAGAGGCTAGCTGAAGGTGTCTTGTTAGAGGTGCAGTAACAAGTGACGCGTGTCGACACCAGCACCTGCCGATACGCCGATATTGTGTGCACTATGATTGAATTCCGCTCCACAGCTATGCTCACATACAGATGCGTACCTTGTCGCAATGCCTTACCATGATAAAGCTTTGAGATGCTGAGCACCTGTCAGAAAGGTTGTTATGAGAAGGGCCTAGAAAGTTGACTTCAGACAGAAAATGTGAAGGTATAGGTAGATACATTTTAAACACAAGATATTGATTTTGGAACAGCTCCTAACTGCCGATTGAAACTTTGAATTAAGTATTATTTTCTCAAACATAGTTTTCTAATGTGTATATTTTTTGAAGAACTCATTTTTACCAATTGGACTTTAAGGTCTCGTCCATTGTTAAAACATTTGGTGGCAAATTTTTGTGTAGTCTGTTTTTTTTTTGTACGTGCGTACAATAACTCAAAGAGGCAAGAGGAAGGTGTTCAATAGATATTATTTTGAGTTCAAAATCAAAGAGAAAATAATTAGCAATTTAAATAAAACGGACAAGTGCGAGTCGGGCTCGCGCATTGAGGGTTCCGTACCACCACCCCGTATCGCAAGCCCAACTCGCACTTGGCCGGTTTAAATGAAGTCGGTTAAAAAAGACAAACCACAACAGCTACTTCAAGGCTATAAGTGAGGTAGCATTTATTTACTAAAGAACGGTATAATGATAGCCCGTTGGTCCAGTTGGTAGTGAACCTTTCTCTGAGCTTGGGGGCGTGGGTTCGATTCCCACCTAGGACAAATATTTATGTGATGAACATTTGTGTTTGTTCTACAATTATCTTGTTGTTAATATCTATTTAAGTATGTATTTAAAACTATATATGTATGTATATCAGGCTCTGGCAGCCATATCACAAGCTTTGCTTAGTTTGGGGTCAGATGACCGTGTGTGAAAAAATGTCCCGAATGTCCCGAATTAATAAATGAGGTAGCATTTATTTACTAAAGAACGGTATAATGATAGCCCGTTGGTCCAGTTGGTACTGAAACTACCTTCTGCACTTGGGGGCGTGGGTTCGATTCCCACCTAGGACAAACACTTATGTGATGAACATTTGCGTTTGTTCTATATCTGGTTGTTAATATCTATTTAAGTATGAACTTGGACGCAGATTACGAGATAACGGTGGCGACTCCCGCTCTGGCTCGTTTCTGGTGCAAAGATTGGCCATTGCCATTCAGCGTGGGAATGCTGCCAGTGGTATGGGCACTTATGCTCCAGGAACGATCCGGGGCGGGCTGTTTGACTAGACTAGATTTTTAGTATGTAATTAGAATTAAGTAGTTTAGTAATTAAGTGACGTATTAATTATATAATAATAATATTTTATTGAAATCTAAATGATTTAAGTATGTATTTAAAACTAATATGTATGTATATCAGTCTCTGGCAGCCATATCACAAGCTTTGCTTAGTTTGGGGTCAGATGGCCGTGTGTGCAAAATATCCCGAAAAAATATTTATATATTTATATTTTTAATATTTAATGTTTATACTCTACGGAATCTACGGTATGGAACTTGTCTTGATGTGCAATATATTTTTAACCCAAAGATTGCGCGTATCGAAAGTTTCACGAGCAGTTTTCAGTCACATATCAGTTATAGTGATAAATAACTCGAAACCAGCGGCACATATATCAGTCGTCGTGCGATCGGCTCGTGCGATATTTGTGTCGTCGCGTCGTAAACTTGTCGCGCGACACTACGCGATGTGCGACAAATATATGCGACAAGCTGACGGCAAATTGATTAAGCTATTGAACTTTGTTATGAGCTTTGGTTAATTCTTTGACGTCAGTTAACCCGTTGAAATATGGTTGATTTTAGCTAGTTTTTTACCCAACTAACGAATGTCAGTGTGAATGACAGTGACAGTGACATGTTATTAAAGTGTAGACGTAAAATATGTTTGTCTGTCTCTTTATTACCTCCGCATTTTTGAAGTGAGAAGTGTCGTTAGATACTTATGTCCGAAACGTCATTGATTTCATTTTGCAGTTGTCTACACCATATTTAAAGTAGGTATATGACTTTCTATGTGTTTGTAATTTAGGAGGTAATTTATCGAATATTTTTTTTTTATTGTTTCGCCTCTATCTCACGGATCTCACCTGATGTTAAGCGGTGATGCAGTCTACCATGAAGCACGATTGTTTAGAAATCGATTTACCCGAGAGTGTAAGATACCTGAGATTGAAAGGCTATCTAAAAATTATATCACTGACAAAAACTACATTACATTGACATAACCTATGTTTTGTTCATAACGCAGATGAAGCAGCCTGCCTATAAAAGCTAGTTTTATATAGTATATAGGTAGCATACATGCAGCTTAAAAGCACCATGTGGATAGGTGGCACGTGGTAAGGTGTGTTACGTGGTGGAGACCCTACGGCACCTTAAACCTAAGAAAATTAGAGATCCGTAGTTTTTCAGGCGTTTAAAAAAAATTTACTTTATCTTGAATTAATAAGTCAATATCACAAAGAGAAAATAGAAATATCTTAAAATATACAGGTATAGGTATAGATAGCGTACAGCATGTAAAAATGCGCTCCTTCTGGGCCCGTCCACTCATTTTATTTTGGTCGAAGATCTATACGTGGGCGAAGTCGCATCAACGAAGCCCCCTTTATTTCAGTACCTATTCAAAAGACCAATGCGGAGATCTTCCCATGGCTACCATATTTTTGTTACCAAATGCAAACTTAGGGGCCTCACGTTCACCTCCTAAGAGTCCTCATATGAAATACTCTCTACTTTTAGCGGTGATTTTGAAGAAAGTAAAAAACTTTAATATAATTTCCATACATCATATAAAAGACCGTTCCAAATCATGTAAAATAAGTGTACTACCTTTTCTATATCTTTGTGTATTTCAGTATAATCCACCTTAATTAGAAAGCCGTTTTGCCAAATTGCGCTTGAAGATATTTGGTACAAATAATCGGCTTCTGGTAACAAATTGGTTGGTCCACAGAACCTGCACTAAGCAAAACTTGTGTTGCAGGTTTCTTCCTTCATGGAACAATAAAGAGCCGACATTTTGAACCGGAAGACGCAGCGTAGGGAGGCCTCCCACTAGATGGACCGACGACATTGTGAGAGTCGCGGGTATCCAGTGGATGCAAAAGGCGAGCTGTCGTTCAGGCCTATGTTCAGCAGTGGACGTCTTCCGGCTGATGATGATGATGATGATGACTAGATTATCCACGACTGCAAACACGTAGCGTGTAAGCATCGCTGCCATGTGATCCCAGAGCAAACGCAATCCAAAACTAACAGTATAGCGCTAACAATGTATACGCTCCATGGAGGATTACGTTGCCTTTGCTATTCTTACACAGGGTAACTGTGGAACTGTGGTAGTAATCCGAAAGGAGGTCATTGCACTCATCACGAAGTCAGACCCTTAAAACGCTAAAATCTGCTCTATCATATATTACGTTGGGTGTGAAAGTGAATGGCATCTATGCCACGAACAGCATGCGATGAACAACTGATTTTATTTTAGCGATTTCAGCGTTGAGCCCATTGTAAATAAACTGGTCAAGTGTGAGTCAGGCTCGCGCACTGAGGGTTCCGTACCATCTCAAAATTCAATAACGAAATTACCATTTATAACTTGGTAACGAACAGAAACTTATCACCAACTCGCATTTGGCCATTATTATTATATTTATATTATTATTTTATCATTATTATTATTTTTGGTTATACTTTACAGTGTGTACTATAATCATGCCGTCGCTTGTACATATTACCATTTTTATATTAGAGCTAATACAAAAATACGTTTGTTGTATGGAGACCCTTAAATTTTTACTTTTTGACGTTTTTATTTCTCAGTTAATCCGCCGCAACGTAACATTACATATTCTGTGAAAATTTCAACTGGCTAAATATTACGGTTCGAAAGATACAGCCGTTAATAGTTAGGACAGACAGACAGACATTGTAGGCTTAGTAATAGGGTACCGTTTTTACCCTTTGGGTACGGATCCCCAAAAATGTTTATAATAAGAATAATAAAAAATACTATAAAAGTGAAAGTGCTACACACCTTTCGACACCCTAAGCCCCCCACCAATATAGGGCAATTTAGTGGGTGGCAAGTCATCACCCGCTACAATGTGATATTGACATGACGCATAATTAGCGGGTTCCGTACCTCATACCATAGACTAGTTCAACCCCAAAAAATCACCATAATAATCCAGATTTTGTACAATCCTATACTCTACAATAGTTTGATAATTTCTTTTATTATAATTTTTATCAGAATAGATATACGTTTAGCCACCAACTCGCCTGATGGTAAGCGACGGTGTGGCCGAGGATGTAACACGTTGATCTAGAATAAATCTATTCACTCTGCCTTGAAGATGCCTAGTTTGTAGTTTTTAGGAAACAAGGAGGACGCCAGGGAGTTCCTTTCTTGGGCAGTACGTATCATAAATGACGACCTAAATCGTTGAGTACGAATCTTTGTAATTTACGGTGGTTGTATGCAGTCCTTCTACTTATACTTTCAATTATTTTATTTTATTTATATTGTATTGTTGCTTTTTTTTTTTTTTTTTTTTTTTTTTTGTGAGTATGGTGAGCCAACCTGGCTAGTAATTGAGGTGTTTCAACCATCATCAATCTGAATTTTACCCATGCCCTGCATCGAGATACAATTCCTATAGAGTCATAATCACTTAAAAACAGACAAAAACGTCCGAACGTTATTGTACATACATTGTACCAATTATATACTTCGTAATTCCACATTTACTCCAATTTAGACGTTATGGCGCTTGCATAGTGTTCAACGTTAGTTGACCGCTATGTTATCGTAGCTCTGGCATCGCGCGGCGTTGTAGTCGGATAGTTACAAGGTAACCAAAAAGTCTGCGCAATTCGTAGCGTACGCTTTGGTTCGGATTTTTTTTGGCACGATTGTGACTCTAAATGTATTGTATCTCGATGATGCCCTGCAAAACCCTCATCTCTTTACAGACATTCTTGTCACAAAACAAATTAATATTTATTCTGTGGTCGAAGTACACAAGCTACATAACAATTTACGACGACAATATCAAAAACCCACCGCACAGCGAATACGTTCTAGAGAACAATAAAGTCGCGTTTAATACAATTACTTGTGTTATTTGTGTTTATTTTGTAAGTCGGGCGAATGTTCGTCGGAATGGTGGAGGACATGAGAGGTAGCGGTTGGGCAATAGTTTAACAAAACTATTTTATACTTTGAGCTAGGTAAACGTAGTTTTGCTGTCATTTATCAGGTCATCATCATCACTACATCATCATCAGCCAGAAGACGTCCACTGCTAAACATAGGCCTCCCTCTTTAACCTCCACACTGAACGATAGCCTGCTTTTTGCATCCACTGGATGCCCGCGACTCTCACAATGTCGTCGGTCCATCTACTGGGAGGCCTACCTACGCTGCGTCTTCCGGCTCGTGGTCTCCACTCAAGAACCTTTCTTCCCCATCGGTTATCGGTTCTTCGAGCGATGTGGCCTGCTCATTGCCACTTCAGCTTGCAAATTTTAACAGCTACGTTGGTGACTCTGGTTCTTTGGCGAATATCCACGTTTCGGATTTTATCGCGCAAAGAAACTCCGAGCATAGCTCTCTCCAGTGCCCATTGTATTTATTAGGTATGACCTGAGAAAAGAGATGGACAGACAATTAATGAAGAAAGCAGGAAATGGGATGTTATCTTTTTGCACAATTTTTTTGTACTTTGGAAGCTAACAAGTTATGCGGTGGTACGGAACCCTCAGTGCGCGAGCCCGACTCGCACTTGGCTGGTTTTATTTATAATGTATGTACACATATATGTACTTAACCTAGATACTAGGTAGCTATGCCCAGTCAAATCGTCACTTTTGTGTACACTCGTCTTTACATACACTCGTCTTTACAGAATGCGCATCCATTTTTGGTAAAACAGATGTTTAAGATGGCTAAATTCGAAAAACATTTGCTTAATTATGTTATAGGATTATCACCACTCAGTGGGTCCTCAGATCGAATTCAACATCCCGGTAAATCTACCCACAATATCTTTCTTAATCAAGAAAGATATTTCGGGCCGAATTTGACTCGTATGTTGAAGTCCAGCAAAATTTTAGCATTAAACAGAAATAGGAGGAATGAGGGCAGGAAAGCCTTATTTTTCAGTGGCATGGAACAGGCTTACAATAATATCAACCGCCGAAAAAAAAGGGCCGGTTGGAAGAGGTCTGCATCCAGCGTTTCCTCGCGTTCTCTTTTAGGTCGTCTGCCCATCTTGTGGGTGGACATCCTTCGCTGCACTTACCGGTCCGTGGTTTCCATTCCAGAACCTTTCGGCCCCATCGGCCGTCTCGCCATTCTGCGTGATATGTGCCCTGCCCACTGCCACTTTAACTTGCTAATCCGGCAAATAATATAATGATATCACTAAATCGGCAGAACTTGGCCTGGCCGGGCAGGATGCGCTGGACTGATCAAAAGAACTGTTAGTAACGGGTGGATAGAATGGCGTAAACAAAGGGAGGCCTGCATTCATCAATGTGTCACTCAATGATGATGGTATGACTAAGAAATTTCTCCGTTCGCAGCACACAGCTTCAACATTAATTCCAGTAGAACAGATTGCCTCTCGATTAAAGAAACAGCTAACACCATCCATGTAATGGATCTCCCCCTTACCCTTGCACCCCGCAGGCCATAACCATACGTCACTGTTATTTGTGGCCGTCATTCGGCGAGCGTGCACGATGCCGATTGCTAAGGAACTGTGTAAACGTCGCGTTGACACGATTTGTGACATACATTCAGAATTAAGTACTCTTTTACACACTCAATACCGCTTGGTATTGAGTGGTTTTGAGATGAAATCAATAAATGGATAATGGACCATTTATAATACAACATCTATAACCACTGGATGCCCTCGACTCTCACGATGTCATCGGTCCGCTAGTGGGGGAGGCCTACCTGTAGGCTGCATCTTCCGGTTCGTGGTCTCTACTTAAAAACCTTTATTCCTCGTCGGTTATTGGTTCTTCGAGCGATGTGGCCTGCCCATTGCCATTTCAACATGCAAATTTTAATCGTATGTCTGTGACTCTGTTTCTTTGGCGAGTATCCACGTTCTGGATTCTATCGCGCAAAAAACCCCGAGTATAACTCTCTCCATTGCCCGCTGTGTGACTTTGAGTCAGGCTGTCGTTCAGTGTGGAGTTCTATAGGAGAGGCCTAAGTTCAGCAGTGGTTTTCTAGCTGATGGTAATAATAATACAAGATTTTGATAGGTAGGGACTTTAATCTATACAAGCAGCCTCAAGATAGGATGACAGTGTGAACGAAAATGTCGAAGGCGGAGGAGTCGCAAGCCAACACGCAGTTGTCTTGGGAGGAGCCGAAGCGCAGTGCTGAGGGCTCCAGTGTGTTCCTCTGGAGGTTTCGCAGCTCTCTTGTCAAGCGGTAAGGCTAATCAACGGAAGGATTTTAATCTGATGATGATAGATAGACTTTTAGTTCTGTCGACTAATCGACTTGTTAAACTGATGATATATATATATGTATATATATGTACTTACCTTTTTTATGCCATAGGTGGCAAACAAGCAGACGGGCCGCCTGATGGTAAGCAGTCACCGTCACCTATGAATACTTGTAACACCAGAGGCATCACAAATGCGTTGCCGACCCTTTAGGCCTCTATTAACTCGCCTTTTGAAGAACCCCATGTTGTAGCTTCTCGGAAATACCTTGGAAGGTAGGCCATTCCACGTTTTGCAGATATTAGGCAAGAAAGATATGCGTGTGAATCGCATAATGTGCAATTTCCACTGATCTATGATGTGTGGATGAACTTTCAGGCAGTGGCGGCTAGTACGATGATAAAACCGTGACGCCGGCAAACAGTTCTTCAGAACACTCCCCCTTGTAAATGAGATAAAAGATACTGAGAGACTCGACCTCTCTGCGCATGTTGAGAGGCTCTAGGTATTCGGTGAGCTTCTTACAGCTCAAAGTTGCAATGCCTCAAGAGGCTCAAGTTGATACTAAAGACCTATTACAACAATCTACAATTAGGTCTTTACCAATTAAAATACATGCAAATAAGCAACTCGACATGCGCAATTATTAACATTTTTATCGCGTCAACTGTCACAGGATTGCTGTCGAGGCCACTTTAGTGGTAATTAATTGTTTAAAATATCTACTTATTGCTTTCGACGAAGGTATTACGTAACCAGTCAATTAAATAAGTAACCAGTTTCTTCCTATACTGCAATGGTTGATATTTGTCATAGGGCAGTAGTGATGTGAGGTTGGTGATTTAGCCGGATGGTTACTACAAAAGATTTAAGAACGCTTTAGACATGTGTTTAGCAGTTGTTTCACTGTGAAAAATATGTTGAACACATGTCTAAAGAGTTCTTAAATCTTTTGTAGTAAGACGTTGCCTCAGGATATAAAAAGTGCTACAATGTCTTGTTTTAGGCGAAAATCAACGCCTGCTATGGAATTGACTTCAATGTGATTGTTAAAAACATCAAATATCGAAAAAAGCATACCTGCGCCATTCCGAGCATACCCGCTAGAGTTATTGTTTCAGAAAATAAAAATTGCTAGATTTTTTGGATTTTATGATTTTATTAATGAACACGAACTTCGCACTGCTCCGCTATACAATTTGATACAATACTTCTAGTCTCCACTATGATAGAGTGGAGACGATATATTGGTTTTTAACAATATGATTGGTCGATTCCTGCGCTGTGAAAACGTAGCCTAAATCGCAAGGAGCGCGGACGCTAGCGATCTCTTTCAAAGCAATTTAAACATTGTGACATACAAACAAAGAAGCGCCGCGAGCGAAAGCAGTGAACGTGAAACTTGAGCGCGACATTTGTATCATAATAAAAAAAATGTTTTGAGAGCTTCAGTGTATAAGTGGGAGAGTTCAGGCATGGGGAACATGTTTAAAAAAAACTAATAATAGTCTATTTGTCTGCCACCTCGCCTGATGTTAAGAGATGATGCGGTCTACGATGGAGCACGCTTGCAGAAAACCGATTCCCTCGCGACTTGAAGATTTGAACTATCGGGGAACACCCATTCGCATTCCACAGACTAGCGGTTCGCACATAAAGGTAGAAAAAAGCGCTTCGTGCACTATGTAACAAAAAATGTGACACTTCATATTATTTGCAGATCTTAGATCTTGATCTTGCATTATATCACTGGCTTTCGTACAGATTGTCAGCACAAAGGCTTTATAACCAAGAAAAGTCCGATCCTGCAAATAAAAACTGTCCGGATAGCTTCAAGTATTATTTTCAAGGAAATAATGTTTTAAGTGAATTGCCTTTAACAGTCCTTAATTTGCAGTTAATGATGCGAATAATTGCCCGGCTTTATTTGCGAATTAAAACGTTGACATCGAGAAATTGTGGCAATTAAATTGTAAATTACATTGACTCTACAGAATTAGAGCTGATTAATAATGCAAATAAGTATCTACTTAATCCTATTTCAACATAATAAAGAAAATTAGGTAGTACATATAATAAAATTGTCAAAGTGCAAATCAGGCTAGCGCACTGAGGGTTCCGTACCACCACGAAATACAATAATTATCAACTATAAGAAAACAACTTCAATATTAGCAAAATATGGCATTTCGATTCGG
The DNA here is from genome assembly GCA_914767915.1 of Agriopis aurantiaria. Taxonomy (NCBI): domain Eukaryota; kingdom Metazoa; phylum Arthropoda; class Insecta; order Lepidoptera; family Geometridae; genus Agriopis; species Agriopis aurantiaria. Next base: position 2,725,149 of record OU611991.1, on the reverse strand, counting down.
AGAAATGATAAGGTTATAACAAGGTAATAATGAACATAATCACCGACTCGCACTTGGCCATTATTTATTATTTGATTATTTGTTGTTATACTTTAGAGTGCGTACTATAATCATGCTAAGTTTGACGCTTGTACGTATTAACGTTTTTACATTAGAGCTAATACAAAAATACGTTTGTTGTTTGGACCCCCTTAGTTTTTACTTTACGACTTTTTATTATTTGTTTCACTTGTTTCATTTGTTGTTGTTGTGTGTTGTGTTAATCCACCGTGACATTACATATTTTTTGGAAAATTTAAACTGGCTATCCATTGCTGTTCGAAAGATACAGCCGTTAAAAGGTAAGACAGAAAAACAGACAGGGTACGGAACCCAAAAAAAACTTGTGGAAAATATAAATTGTACCTAACACACACAGATGAAACATACATGAATCTTCTCGTCCAAGATACCACAGTGCCTCAAGACAAGGGTCTTTGAACAGTGTGTGTTGCCATGTCAGTGATGATATATGGTACTGAGACGTGTCTGAGTTTTCCCAAAAGGTGTTGGCCTTTTGGAAAAACTCAGAGTTACACAGCGGGCAATGGAGAGAGCTATGCTTGGAGTTTCTTTGCGCGATAGAATCCGGAACGTGGATATTCGCCAAAGAACCAGAGTCACCGACATAGCTGTTAAAATTTGCAAGTTGAAGTGGCAATGGGCAGACAGCATTGCTCTTAGAACTGATAACCGATGGGGAAGAAAGGTTCTTGAGTGGAGACCACTAACGGGAAGACGCAGCGTAGGTAGGCCTCCCACTAGATGGACTGACGACATTGTGAGAGTCGCGAGCATCCAGTGGATGCAGATGGCAGGCTTTCGTTCAGTAGGAAAGGTTAAAGGGGGAGGCCTATGTTCAGCAGTGGACGTCTTCTGGCTGATGATGATGATGACGACAGACGAAACAACAACAAAAAACTGGGTTACGCGAAAAGTGTGTGCTATATACGCCGAAAAGAGTCCATAGTAGGTACCCATCATCACGAACAACTATTACTGTGGGAGCAACTCTGAAATTGCCAAAGCGTGAAACCTCATAAAATATCTGCTGTTTCCATTGAGATACAATACCTCGATGTAATTACCTTTGTATCTCGATGGCTGTTTCATATAAACCGGTCACTGATTATTAATATACTGATGAAATAAGTAATAAGACATGTATACAGATAATCCAACACTGATACATAAAAAGGCATGGAGCAGCTGATATTTTATCGCGTTTTCAGGTTTGGTCCCATAGTAAAAGTTGTTCATAATGACGAGTATAATGAACCCCTTTCGGCTTAGTACACCTTTTCCGCGTAACTCTGTATAATTAATTAATAGGTAAGTATAAATACCTAGTGTTTTGACCATATTTCCAAAAGCATTATTTTCAATCTGATCGTTCGCTCGAAGCTAAAACCTCCCAACTACGCCGCTACTTCACTCGTAAATCAACGTCTGTAAATTCAATTTTATTCGACAATTAAACGGGCGCGCTTTCTCGTCGGCCGTAAATACGCATAAATACACATAAATACGCGTAAATACTCGTAAATACGTATTATCGTTAAAATGTCAGGCGCATTGTAAATCTTACTGTACGCTTGTTTAGTTGTCTTGTCGCGACAAAGAGTAACAATGTAGAATGACGACTGTATTTCAAGCTGTTTATATCGTGCCTGCTTCAAATTTGACGTCTATGTTTTCCTTACATGAAATTGTGCAGTATTGTTAAACTGAGCATCGTTGTTATGTTCTAAAAATGTTAAGTACTTTGTGTTAAAGTAATTGTATGGGAGCACGTAAGCAGGTGCTTGCTTATTGACCTAGTTACAACATAATGAATTTATTTTGATAAAAATGTAGTTGTTGCGAGAATTAACACGACGCAAGCTTTCTTAAATCATTATAATTTTCGCTGAAATTAAATATAATTTTATTTGTATTATACGGGAAATACCCACGCACAATTAAGTTGTTTACTCCGACTATATAGTTTCAGCCGCATTCAGCGGTCTTTTTCTAGGTGCATGCGCGTGCACGGATGCGTCTCGTTTTGCACATAAATGTGCACTTCACACTAGTGCACACAGTAGTAGTAGTCACTTTGCTTTGTGTGCAAAGTGAAACACGTCCGCGCGCGCTCATTCTCCTTGAAAAAGACCGCCAAATGCGGTTGAAACTATAGTCGGAGTAACCAGCTCAATTATAGCGTAAGTAGTTCCCATTTAATACAAATAAAATGTGTAACAACCACGCCAGTTTCATATTAAATAGAATTTTTCATAAGAACTAATTATGAGCATTACGTACGATTTGTTGTAAAAGAAAAGTTTTTTTAATTGTTATAATATTAGAAAACAAAATTTTCATCATTTACTGGGTGTATCTCTAGAAGACGGACATAATATTCATATCAAGGATATCATTGAAGTGATGATTATAATAAACAACTTGTACCTTGGGGCCAACCCCGATATCGAGAAAAAAAAGAGTTGTTCCATAGAAAAATGTCATTAACAATCGACGAAGCGTATGGCAGTTTTACAATAAAAGCTATTATTCTGTTTCTCTAAATTGTATCACTTTAAAAGTAATTTGTTCTTAAAATATATAAACTGACAAAACTACGCATTTCAATACACAATTCCTTTAAAATATAAAGCATGACGTTATGTTCTCAAGCTCAAATAATAATTTAGAAAATATTGAAGCTATAACTAAAATTACTGTTGTTTATAGTCTCTGACTACGCGTTTGACTTATACTACCATTACAATTTTAGTGTTGTCATAAATTTAAATTTTAAAACGTTGAAATTGAACTATATTTAGAGGCTAGTATTTTATCCATAACTTCATTCCAAAAGTACACATTGATTTCTTGTGAATCGTAGTGAAAGTTTGTACATTTATTCGAGACAAAATTTCGCTATAATAAGAGCATTGATTTAGATAAAATTTTGTAAGAATAGTTAGTGTACACTTAGCTGATAATGATAAATAGGCTTCAATAGTTAAGGTAATATGGATAATATCTGGACTGGGTACATGTTTGTGCCGTGATGGAGGTTGAGACTTTAGGACCGTGGAGGCTGGCCGCTATCAAACTGTATGAGGACCTTGCCAAACGTTTGGTGGAGGTAACTGGCGATCAAAATACTGGCAAATTTGGCCAAAAAATTTGCATTTCCATTCGTGGCACACGTGAAAATTGGCCAGTATGCTGCTAGCATACTGGCCACTTTTCCTTCCACCAAACGGCTTTTAGATTAGTTTTTAGTTTAGGCTATATTTATTTGTTAGTAGTTTTCTGTTTCTTTCCCAAATATGTGTAATTTTCTTGTTCAAATAAAATTATCCTTATATCGAATGCTTCTATACTGTGTGCTCCAAACAATAGCAAACTTGATTATCTGTGCAGCGTACCACCTATCCTAAAATCTGCTCTCTAGACCACGGGCCTGAATGAGGCCACGGAGAGTGCCAGTGAGGTGGCAAAATTCTTGCCAAATAACTAAATTTATTTCACGACCATTTACAAAACATCGATTGAATAACTAGACGACTATTAATGCAAATAGGTGGTATGTACCTATTTGCATTAGTCGTCTAGTTATTCAATCGATCGTAAGTAAAATAAGGTAGTTATAACTTACTTTTTATTTCTATGCACAAATAATATCGACGATCGAGTAAGGAATGCGACTATACAAAACCCCAAGTTTATGTGAAACAAGCTCGTAACTGTCAGTCACGGATCGGCAAACTTGCATTTTATGGCATTTTGGTCTGTTTATCTATTGACCGGGATATAATTTATTAGATAGCATGTGAAAAATAATGCTAGCAAGCTATTTCATGATTTTTAGCCTTTGGGCTTTCGCTTCTAGCTACTGCCATGTAAGCGACGTTTGCCAATTCGTGGTCTTCACTCTAGATCATGTCTATTTCAACTGCTATCAGTTCTGCGACATACCAGTTAAAATTATTCCAGACTACGACTGTTTGAAAATAAATAATGACACTATAAATCTGGCTAAATACTTCATATATTATGTTATGATCAGATTGATCGGCCTACTATCACTCTGAGCTACGTCAGTTTTGTCAGTGTTAGTGACTTCTCTGGCAAATTACTTCGTCTGGACACGAAGCTTCGGTCGTTCGAGATTTGTATGTTAAATGACTTAACTCCTTAAGTCAACATTTATCTTCAAATAGTTGTAGGCCGTAGCCTTTAATATTTTTAACATGATACTTTAGAGTTGAGCTATATTTTTTTAACCAGCAAAATATAATATTAGTTCTAAATAACGAGTGCCAGATTTACGTCATAATTATCTGGAATTTAAAATGAATTGCAACAAAGATCAGATTTTATAATAATTATTTACATTTGCATTGGAATGCTGTAAAAGACGTGCTAACCCATTTATTGCATGACACCAGCACGACACGTATTATTGGAATATTAACATTGATTATTGTGTATAGTTAACAAACCAGAGGATTGAATAAACGATAAAATATTTAAAACTTGACTTACGTCGATTTTATGTGACAGGGACTTATGGTCGTCGGTCATGATTTGTGTAATGATATCTTGTTTTAGTGTTGAAGCCATTTTAAAATCAATGGTATATTCATCTAATTGATTTCAAAATGTGATCATTGTAATTTTATTTAAAAAAAAAGTATTCTGCGTAATATTTACTTCTAAAGGTAAGGCCAATAAAATTAATCACATTTGACACTCCATAAAAATTCAACAACATAATATTATCCTTGTAACGATATTGTTTATTTTTCAAAGTTAGAACTGTACACAATTGTATTATGGAAACTGACGTGGTTTTCACACATTTTATTTATATTACACGGGAATTACTCACGTAAGGTTAAGGTGGTTACTCCGACTATAGTATCAACCGCATTGGGCAGTCTTTTCCAAGGTGAATACACGTTCGCAGTCGCTTTGCACTACGGGCCGCCACGCGGCGCGCACGTGATGACAACTGTTTTACAATTGCTTTACTTTTTTCTCTTAAATATACATATTTATTGCAATAATGACAAAAGAAGGCAATTTGCGATTTACTTTGCTAAGACTGACAGATGTCAAGTGTGATCTATTAAATTGACCCGAATTTATACCAAAATGAGTGAATCAATTGATAAAAATTATGATCGTGTCGTTCATGTAGCAAAACATTCAACTAGGCAAATCGTCTATTTACCAAAAATATGTTAAAGTGGTAGGTGTCAAAGTGACAGTTATTTATAAGTATACCTAAGAATTAATAGAAACATAATCGACTACCGTGAAGGAAAACAGCACAAACAACAATTTCAAACTTTTACAATCACCATTTAGAAACTCTTTTATCCCGGCCATATCGTGTAAGTGGTCATTTCCATACGTTTTCCTATACTGTCCCGGTATCCCACCATCCCGCTATCTCAACATACAGTTTGTATTCGGAGCACGTGCGAACCGAGAAATTATCATATAAACAGCACTGGTACAGGCCATTAAGTTTCTAAAGGCTTTATAGCTGGAATATTTATGGATGTAAACGCACCTTAAGCGGAACTCTGGTAATATGTCGCACTGACGGATTGTCCGTGAGAAGGGCTTGGATGTGGCATGGATTTTCATACTTTATTTTTCGATATTTCTGCAAGAACAACAAAGGTGAAAGAAATGCCGCAAACGTGGGGCAGTTATAGACCCTTGAAAATTTCGTAGTTGAATAATCTACTGTAAAAATGATTTCTTATATTTAACTGACTTCAAAACAAGAGGGGGTTCTCAAACAGTTTTTTTTCAAATACCCCAGAATTTTCCGTCCCTCAGTCCGTGAGTTCCGTCAATTGTGAACAGATGTAGATGTTTTTTTTTTTTTTTTTTTGCTTTCAGATTGGTTTTATATAAATCTCATTAAAATTGGTTGAGTAGTTTGGCATTTACATCAAAATTACTGGAGAATTCAGTTACTTGGATGACATAATACTGTCCAAGTGACTTAAATTCCATATATTATAAATTTTTGTGTGAAATCGTTTGTTTTAAATTGATTTTCATATACATTTCTAGTGTAGGAAAAACACGAAAAACTAATAATTGATTCCTTGATCCTTACTCTACACCAAACATTCGTATTTCATATATGAAACAGTTTTGAAGATAAATTTCCACGTAGAAACATTTAATTACTTTTTTTGTTACAAATTCATTCATGTATTATGATTATATTTACCTCACACGATTCTTGGTAGTGAGAAGAAACATCGTAATTTTGTATTGACTTCTAGCTCGCCCGCGGTTTCACCCGCATGGGTGCCCTCAATAAAAGTAGCCTAAGCTACTTCCTATGACATCAGCTATCTGCCAGTGAAAGTCCCGTCAAAATCGGTCCAGTCGTTTTGGAGTCCATAAGAAACATACATACATATAATATATATATATAATATACGAAAAGGTATATAATATAATAAATCCAATATTGATACAATTCAAATGCCGTATCCACTAGACAGCGACACCACTCCTATGCCATACCAGCAGTAGGTATTTTAATTGATATGTCTCCGGCATTCGCAGTCGATAGCTATTGGAACGGTAGCACCAATGGTAATGCATCGGTTATTGATGACAACTGTCGTGAAAGCAATAGAGTAGCTTTTGTAGTTATTACATCTAGAATCAGACCACTTTGGGAGCCGTTTATCTAATGTACTTACTGCAAATTGACATGATTATCTTTCTGTTCTATTTTGCTGATGTACTTAAATCTAAAGTTTATGTATAAAGTTTCTTTTGAGTCAATTAGGCAGCTGCTCACAGTTTAAATAAGACTTCCCTTAATGCATTTTTTTAAATATCCATGTCCCTGACTTTTGTTATACTTAACAACAATAGCCCGTTGGTCCAGTTGGTAGTGAACCTGCCTTTTGCGCTTGGGGGTGTGGGTTCGATTCCCACCTAGGGCAAACATTTAAGTGATGTACATTGGTGTTTGTTCTATATCTGGGTGTTAATATATATTTAAGTATGTATTTAAAACTATATATGTATGTATATCAGTCTCTGGCAGCCATATCACAAGCGTTGCTTAATTTGGGGTCAGACGACCGTGTGTGCAAAAATGTCCCGAAAATTTACAATTTTGTTAATTGAATTCACTTTAGCTACACACAATACTGGGAGAACTAATGTAATTTTAAATACCTTGTATTTATAAAGATGTGATTGCATCGAGTTTGTTGTAGTTTAGAATATAAAATTAATTAAATAATAATACGCGAAGGTTAATGTATGGAAATCCTAACACAAATTTTGAGAAACAATTCAGGATTTAATTAAGACTTTGTTTTAAGATTAAAAAATAAAAACCTACTCTCCGTTTGCCGAAACTATGTTGTAAAACATTGTTTGGTAAGTTCTTACTTATTTAAAACCTTGCAGCGTGGTCTGTTGGTCATTATTTTGTCTAATGCACGTCGTTTCTCGACAATCTAATTTATCTGCTGTCAGAACGCATAATGGCATAAACATGAATTCTAAAAAAATACGTCGCACATAAAATCGTGCGCCATATCCGTCAGCTACAGAACGTCTTAGCAGGCACGTTGTAATTATCATTTAAATTGTGCCCACCGAGCTACCACTTGACGCTTGACAAATGTAATGGCGATAGACCGACCGGTGACAGCGTTTCAAGAATTTTTATGTCCTCATATCTACTGTTTTATACGATCGTGTCAGCTCCCCTTTAATGTGCACGCTCCGTTATATCTACAAACGTCTCTGATTCGCTGAATTCTATTTCAATTACAGTAAAGTTCGTTATTGAATGATTTTTGAATAAAGTTGCTTCGTATATTACCAGAGAACCAAAGTAGTTTTATTGATGACAAACACTTTCAACACTCTTACTACACTGGATATAAAGTCTAAAATAACACGGGACTACGATTGTCTCCACGATAGGTTTATATCTTCGAGTTTAAAGTAACACTAGATGTTTTGCTCGTAAAAAGAGCTGATAATTGTCATAGCTCGTTCTATTTAATTTCCATTTGATTGTACGGTAGTTTCTAATATTTTTTATCGTGCTGACATTTTTATTGTAATGAATTTGTTTTATATTGTCGTCGTTCCAATGATTATATCTTCGAATAACAAGGAGCTTCGAATCTGTCATCGTATTTATGCTTAGTTATCGGTGCTTTAAAATCCATATATTTAAATTACATACTAATTTTTCTCTGTGATTTCAATCTACGGTGTTCTCGTCGTTTATGAGGTATCTGGAATTTTAGGTGCAGATGTGTGGAGCTAGCTTTACAAATTTGTAAATGTATGTTTTTTTCTTGTTAATGTTTTTATTAAAATATGCGAAAATATCAACAAATATTCAAAATATCCCAGAATTTAAAAAAAAAGTATGGCTTCTACAAAACATAGAATTTTTAAAGTAGGTACACGTACTAGAATAATACTATATTAATTATTGTATTATATTTATGAAACGAAATAGGTGGAACGAGGAAAGGATAAAAATAATTAAATTTTGCATTAGCTAAAGAAATAATAAAAACTCAAGGCTCAACTCATTCCTATTCTAACTTTATTCAAATCTCATGCATAACTTTACCATAAGTGTCATTAATTCTGTAATAGTGTTAACGATTCTGGTTTCCTCTATCGATCACAGTATCGATAAGAATGTTAGATACGAGCCGAGATATCGATATTAATCGTCTCACTATTAAATAAAGAACTCGAGAAGTGACACAACTTTGTCGTGTAACTCGACACCCCGAGTTAGGCTAGAGACGTATTGCGTAAGATTCTTAAATATTATTCCTTAATTTTGAAATTTCTTGAAATAATCTTTTTAGTAAAAAGTTCAATGACACACTTTTGATAGGTTGGATGGATTTTACTTACTTATTTTTATGTATTTTTAAAATTATATTTTGTGTACGTTTTTACTATTAGTGACAAAAAGTCATCTAACGATTACGAATATTTGCGCAGACGACCGACGTTTACTTTGTATTACGTTTACTTTTTTCTAGCTCTAATTCTAGCAAATTTGTTTGCGTCTCTGTCACTCACGCAGTTTTGTCACCCGTGGATGTTATATCCACGGATCCATATCTTGACTACATTGCAAGGTGGATGTGGGAAAAAACTGCAAACCTACTTTATATCGTGAGTTGTAAAACATAGACGCTCAGTATGCTTAATTCCTTACTAAAAGCCGCCAAACAAACTAGCGTGGATAGTAATCGACAAGGCCCGCGTTACCGACGCGATCCACCGATAGCCACCGGTCGGTAACGCGTTACGTGCGAGCCTCGATCGAGATACGAGCGAGTTACGATCGAGGACCGATGGTTCGGATCGCGCGGCTACTTGAGATGTTTAGGCTGATTACGGTGACAAGGTAATAAAATACATTGAAAAAGGGCAGAAACTCGAAAGCAGTGTCGGCTGGTCATTGCCAGACAAAACAGGTGGCCAAACGCGGACTTATGCGCGATAAAACCATCAGCCATCATCCAGCCATCGCTTACCATCAGACGAGTTGGTGGCCAATAGTAGACCATACAAAAAAAAACCGGACAAGTACGAGTAGGACTCGTGCTCTGAGGGTTCCGTTAGACGGAAAACTCAGAGAGCGAGACCAAAAAAAAACTAACTGAAGTTAAAATATTGAAAGACAAACTTAAGTTTGTAGTTTTTTTTTACTGGACAAGTGCCTTTAATAACTAAACAAAATACAAGCTAAAACTAACACTACAAATACAGTTAGACTGCCCATAGACTGTTGAAGGTCTAAAGACAATCCAAATGCTCAAGCCCACTACCAGTTGGCAGCGTACCCAACATGCTGGCGGCATTACCACGTTGAATGGCAATGCTAATGCGCTGAGCCAGAAACACGCCAGCATTTTGGTCACGCGTCGCATTAACCAGGCGCTCTGAAAGATTTTTGAAAATGAGGTGAGCTCCCGGTCCCAAAGGGCCCAATTTCTCGACCCCAAACGCCTCAAATATGTAACCACTGCCGAGGTTAGCATATTTGCGACGCTTGTGCTGCTCTGCCGAATTGGCAGCCGCACCAGCCCTACCTTGTGTCTCAGGAAGATGTGACGGCGCCAAAGTATCGACACAAGTTGCGTCCCATACAAGAGGCCGCCCCAACCTCCAGGGCACAAGTGTCATACTGTCAGGCCTCTTTCCATCGTCACGCGCAAGCACAGCTGCGACATTGTCGGTGGAAAGTGCCCTGCGTATGATGTCGTTCAGGCTAGCGTGTCGGCCAATACGACCAGCGCTTCTCGAGCAAGAGAGACCATGGTGACCGAGCTGGTCAACAGCAGTACCACACTGACAGCGATGGGCCTCACAGCACCTTGCACCCAAGCGTAAGCTGACAGCTAGACGAAATGCGGTTGGATCTAAAAGGCTACATGTGTTAAAAGAGGGCATGGCTTGCAACCAAAGTCCCGATTCCCAAACAGAGACAGCAAGAATACGAGCGCGATCTGCAATACTAGGACACGTATCTAGTAGCGATTTCCATGCTAGTTCGCAGATCGGCCGATCCCACAGTCTCTGGGAAGACAACTTTGAAGTTTGTAGTTGACAATAAGGTTCTTCCATACATCCCAACTACAAAATGTAAGTTTGTAATAGCAAAATAATTATTTTTAAATACCTTCAAATTTATAACTTTCGGATTTATTCCTATATATGTACTATGAGACCATGCCTCTTGCCAAATTTCATGATTCTAGGTCAACGGGAAGTACCCTATAGGTTTTGATTCCCCTGTGAAATCGCAAAATATACGACATAAAGGAACCCTAAGAGCGCGAGACCAAAAAAAAAACTAACTGAAGTTAAAATATTGAAAGACAAACTTAAGTTTGTAGTTGACAATAAGGTTCTTCCATACATTCCAACTACAAAATGTAAGTTTGTAATAGCAAAATAATCATTTTTAAATGATATACTTTCATATTTATAAATTTCGGATTTATTCCTATATATGTGCTATGAGACCTTGCTTTTTGCCAAATTTCATGATTCTAGGTCAACGGGAAGTACCCTATAGGTTTTGGTTCCCCTGTGAAATCGCAAAATATGCGACATAAACGTTCATATCTTTTGATTGCGTTGACTTGCAACTTTTATTTTTTTACAGCCAAAGGACACCGTAGACCCAAGTATTTAGTATAAATTTCAACTTGCTACCTTTACGCGTTCTTGAGAAAAAGGGTCTTGACAGACGGACAGACAGACAGACGGACAACGAAGTGATCCTATAAGGGTTCCGTTTTTTCCTTTTGAGGTACGGAACCCTAAAAAAACGATTAAGTATGAGTAGCACTCGCGCTCTGAGGGTTCCGTTGGATGGAACCCTCAGAGCGGGTGTCTATATATTCATATATATTTATTCCTCAAATTGGCAGAACAACAATTACACATTTTTGGAGACAATAGAGACTATACAATTATTATAGCATTCGTAGGTTATATATCTACAAATCAACACTGTCATAGGTTTAACGATGGTTAAAAGGTGACATTAAGTAGTGAGCAATGAAAGAATTAGAATGTCAAAAATAATGCAAAATGTCAACAATAATAAAATAGAATATAAGAAAATATATTCGTAAATTTATCAAATTGAATACAAGTTAAAAATACAATATCAATTCTAGTTATTTGTAAAAGTAGAGCATAATTGGAAGTAGAGCATAATTGGCGAAGAGAGTCATTGTTACTGATAAAATGGCCAATTTCATAAGCTTATTGAGTTAAAAAATCTTTAGTAATTTTTTTAAACATTGTCTTTTTTGTTTTTCATGTTATCAGGTAATAAATTATAAACAGATATACTATTCCTAACAAAAGATTTGGCAGTTTTAGCAAGTCTAGTAGTATGCAAAACAAGTTTAGATTTGTTTCTTGTCGAGTAGTTATGTATGTCACTTTGTTGTTTTAACCTGTAAAGGTTCTTACGTGCATCACTATCATCACTACATAGTATAAAACAAAGTCACTTCCCGCTGTCTGTCCGTCCCTATGTATGCTTAGATCTATAAAACTACGCAACGGATTTTGATGCGGTTTTCACCATCAGTTAGATAATTTTTCACGGAAGGTTTATATATGTAACAAGAGCCCCGCCCAGGCGGGCGGGTCGCTAGTACATAATATTCTCGTAAATGTATAAGCTTGGCAACGTTATGATTTTTACCTGTGCGAAGACTTCTCTGAGGGAATCTCTATAGCATAATCTATAAATAGCCCTAACAGCACGTTTTTGCAGAACAAAAACACTGTGTACGTCTGCTGCACTACCCCAGAGCAATATCCGATTTAAAAAAAAACAACAAAAAAGTTGAAATATTGAAAGGCAAACTTAACTTTGTAGTGGACAATAAGGTTCTTCGATACATTTCAACTACAAAATGTAAGTTATAACTTCAAATTTATAACTTTCGGATTTATTCCTTTATATATGGGTTGTGAAACCTTGCCTTTTGCCAAATTTCATGATTCTAGGTCAACGGGAAGTACCCTATAGGCTTAGAATAACTACACAAAGAAACCAAGTACATTCGCAAAATTTAAGCCATTGAAAGGGTGTCATATATGGCTCCAAAAAATATATAAAATGTTTACTATGACAATTTGCGCGGTGAAATCGTACCACAACAAATCAGAAAAGCAGCATTAGAGTTATGGTATGACATTCCACAGGTAATCCATTAATTTTCTTGCTTAAATCGTTTAAAATACCAATCGAAACGTAAGCTACAAAGCGAATTTGTAGCTTACGTTTTGAGAAGGCGTTGTTTGGAAACCTACTTTCTCTGAGTAGTTATTCTAAGCCTATAGGTTTAGATTCACTACATTCGTTGAGTACAACATTCTTTCGAAGATAAAACTACAATCATATAACTTAGAATACGTATCGATGCTTCAGCCCAACTGGAACGAGGTTATCAATGTTCGATCCGAACTTTACTGTGAAACAAGATGGTTTGGAGTTTCATGAATTCAAGTAGAAAGTATGATAAAATAGATATGTAAGTAAATTTCTTATTTTATTAAACTTAACATTATGTTTTATGTGTCTTAGCTTGGCGTGAACTCAAAATTAGTTCAAAAAGATACATTCATAATAATAGTAAAGAATTTTTTTGCAGAAATAAGTAATTAGGTAATACGAATTCTCACTAATCACTTTGAATATTTTTTTATTAGACGATAATGTTATATTAAACTTACAAGGAAAAATAATTGACTAATTCGCTACCAGTGGAAATCGTTCCCAAATTCTACACACTTGTGTAGTGTAAAATTTCAAAAGAATAGAACATTTTTGCTTAAATTTTTCTTGGATATATACTTATAGTGGATGCGTATCGACTATACAAATTCTTGTAATTGTTTTTCAAGGGCAGAGTTTCGTAAACGAGGATTACAGGACATCCTAGACTAAAACGGCTGAAAGAACTGTTTTTTTTAAGATGGCTCCCAAAGATGGCACCCAATTCGGTATGTAAAGTTTTTCTAAAGTATTTTTTTTATATTTTTATTTCGTAGATAAGGCTATTTTAAGAAATTAATTTCAATATTTTTGTTTTCTATTGAGTAGTTATTTTACAATATTTTTTTGAAATTTGAAATTATGTGACGTCACCATATAGCACAAAATTTCGTTGCGTTGAGAAGCCTAAAAAAGCACCCCATATTGGCAGCCCTGAAAAAACCAGACAGTCAAACCACAGAAATGAAAAAATATTCTATTCTGTGTGACGAACAGTGTGTCAAATGTATAATATTTTTATTCTTAAAAGGCACAGAAAATAAAATGCTACACCGTGACGTCATTTAGAGGTCAATGAAAGTCGAATGATTTCTTAGTTTTATGTTAAAATAAATGGCATCTTATCGTTTTAAAAGGTCAGAGTAGAAAAATAAGGGTTAGTAACATAAAATCTCGAAATGGTTTTGGAATTGGCATAGGTTAATTTTTTTTAGCATACCGAATTATGATGATATAGGTACATTCCCATCTAGCAACGCAGATGCTTCGCAGGGTTGAGAACTAACAGTTTAAAGTACTTACTAATCTTAGAACGACACTCGTCTTCCTCCTTTCAAAACCGTCATGGCCATAAGATCGGATTATAGCCATTCATTATCGTCTCTGGGTGCCAGATCTAGTATCGTCATGAGCCACGGTAGCCTATTTGGGAGACCGCTAGACTTGAAAGCGTGAGTTCGCGGGTTCAAACCCCGGGCCCGTACCAATGAGCTCTTTGGAGCTTATGTAGGTACGGATTTTCGTACCACTGGCTGTTCGGTGAACGAAAGCATCGTGAGGAAACCTGCATAGGTACGGAGAAGGAATTCAATGGCGTATGTGAATCCACCAACCCGCACTGGGCCAGCGTGGTGGATATGGCCCAATCACCCTTTCGGGGGTAGGCTAAAAGTCCACTGATTATGATGATGATGATATCGTCTCTGCACTCGAGTATGTTCTAAAACTGCGACCAGAAGCACCTGAGGATGGGCAGCGATCTGCGAATCTCAAGCCGTGTGAGAATTATGGCAACACCTCTCTCTTAGTCCTTTGTTCAACAGTGGACGTTTACTGACTCATGATGTGATGTGATATGATATCGTCTCTGGCAAGCATAATTTATGCATGTATGTATTTTTTAGCTTGAAACTCATCTGTTGATGTACGTGAATGAAAATAGCCGATGGATATACGAGGCAGTAATGCACGTAAACACAGTTTCTCGTTAGATTTATGAATAACGTCTGAAATATACTCGGCTTAGTGAATGAAAACATTGTAAACCAGCGGGGGTGTAGGCTGGGAGGTAGCGGTTGTTCTGAATATCTTGCTTTTATAATGAAAACATTATAAAGTGCTTAGGATCTGGTTTTTGAAGAATTTTTCACAATGTTGCAGTTTTACTATTCAGTATGTTTGGAACTATATACTTAGTTAATTAAAACTTATTAACATTACACCTAGATAGTTGTTGAATATTTGGATTCGTGGACATTGCAATTATGAGGTAGGTTATAATTCACAGGTTATCAAAGGACACTAAAAGTCGCCTATGATCACCCATGTCGCCTGTGATCAAAGTGGAATAGACCACAAAGAGTGTAATCACTGGTCGCGAGGGGGTCAGATGTATGAAAGTAATTATAATAGTAAGCATTTTGCAGAAAGTAGGCATTCAGCTACCTCACCAAAACCTTTTATGGTTTATGCATTCCAGGTACTTGGATTTGGTGAAAAAACTTGTCTTATAAATTTATTATTGACAAAATAAAATCGGTAGAGATAAGCGGAAAGGAATTTCCATTCATCCCAATCAGTAGAAATAAGTGGAAAGGTAGGGAACGTTGGTAGGGACAACTGGAATAGCCCAAAACGTCTTACTACTTTGACAAAATCTTTCAAAGAATTACCAACAGCTCCTCGACTCTGACATAGAATCGTAAAATGTTAATTTTATTGACGTTTTACCGTAATAAGGCGATGTGGTGTTACCTTAAATAAAAATGGTTTACGATTTCTTTGTAGTGATTCGTAGAGTATAGATCCCTGATTCATCGGATACATTACGCTTCTATGTATAGAACAGTACGGGTGTAAACAATAATATTTACACTTTGAAAATATTTTCAAATCCATTACAAGTTTAAATTATGGTTCGTAAAATGCTGAAAATTAAGTTCATAATATATAATTTTAACGATTGGTATATTTTTATGGGATAATAAAATTATTTTACATTAAATTACTTTGTAGTTACTTTTTGACTTGCAAAATGTATTGTAAGTATTTTATTTACATTAGAAGACCAGATTTCAGAGACACCAGCAAAAAACCGGACAAGTGTGAGTAAGACTTGCACCCTGAGGGTTCCGTACAAACTTAATAAATATGTAGTAGAAAGTTCACCCATCCCAGGAATTGAGTCTCGACGAAAACAATTTAATAAACACAATTACTAAAAACGTTGTTATATATTAATACATCGAGATACAATACATATAGAGTCACAATCGTATCAAAAAAAAATCTGCAAAAAGCAAACTTTTTGGCTAGTTACAAGGTAGCCGCGATCCGACTACAACACCGCGCGATGCCAGAGCTACGATGACATAGCGCACAACTAATGTTGAACACTATGCAAGCGATATAACGTCAAAATTAGAGTAAATGTGGCATTGTGAGGTATATAATTGATACAATATAATTATGAACAATGACGCTCGGACGTTTTTTGACTGTTTTCACTGAGAGATTGTGACTCTGTAGGAATGGCATCTCGATGTATTAATAAGGTAAAAATGAAATAATTCGAATTTATGAATGTATGAAAAGTGAACATTTTAAAGTTTACAGTACTTTAAAATGTTCACTTTTCACATATGTGGTATGCATATAATATATCAGGTATGTATATCACATATTGTATTCATAAAAAAAAAAAAATAATACAAATTATATTACGTTACTCGATTATAAAAAAAAACAAATTAAAACAAATTTAACAATTTTACAAAAATTAAACAACAATTAATTTTTACAACAATTTAACAACAAATTATTTGTATTCATAATAATTATGAACAAATTTTGTTATACGAGCAACTGTTTGATAGCCCGTTGGTCCAGTTGGTAGTGAACCTGCCTTCTGCGCTTGGGGGCGTGGGTTCGATTCCCACCTAGGACAAACATTTATGTGATGAACATTTGTGTTTGTTCTGGTTGTTAATATCTATATAAGTATGTATTTAAAACTATATATGTATGTATATCAGTTTCTGGCAGCCATATCACAAGCTTTGCTTAGTTTGGGGTCAGATGACCGTGTGTGCAAAAATGTCCCGAATATTTATTATTTATTTATTATTATAACTCTGAAATGTAAAAATAAACCGGTCATGAGCGAGTTTGGCTTGCGCACTGAGGGTTCCGTATCACCACAAAATACAATAATCATCAATTTAAAAAACCGACTTCAAAATTAGAAGAATTGGGACTGGACTCAAATTGCCCAAAACAGAGAGAAGTCGAAGGACATCCTTTGCCCTAAAGTGGGACGATGCAGACTAATATATAAATCTTAAAAATATTTATGTTGGATTCCTTTCCAGCCCGAATAGCAAAATAAGCTTTAAGCTTAGAATAGTTATTATAAGGCTTTAAGAATAATTATTAAAATATCGAAAAAAATTACGGAATTGTTTTTATGAAGAAAATTCATTTCCTCTTGTCATCTAAGTCAAATGAGGTACTGTCGCTACCATGAAGTTGCTTCAATGAGTTACCTAGGTTAGATCATGATCCAAGAAGACAAGGTCTAACGCTCTGGGAGATGTACCGCAATGACGTCACTGTACAGTTGCCACTTTATTGTAACAAACACAGATACTGGGATTTTAAAAAAAAAATAATCTATTATATAAAATACAAAAAGCATTTCAATAGTCATTCGGTTTGTCCGCTCAAGCAAGTTAAGCACGAATTGAATATATTAAACACAATTTTATCTAAACCACATTGATTTATTGGATTCCCACAAGTAATTTCACGCTACTGTTAACAGAAAATCATAGAGAGTCCGCCATTGTTTCGTGTATCGTCATCTCTCTCGAACTTGTTGTAAATTACTTATTCTGCTCTTGCTTATGCACGTGTACGTGTATCCATGACATTGACGACATCATTGCGGGACGCCCATGTGACATTTTTTCTCGGAGCGCCATACCTGGCGGAGTATATTATTATACCATGGGTTAGATAACTAAACTGCGGGGTGCAGCTAGTATAAAGTAATAATACAATTGACATTTATTATACCTGCATGTTCCTAAACTACCTATCTTATAGAGACTGTCAAAATGTTGATAAGCTTTACCACGAATATCTCAGCACATCAAAAACAGACTCCAAACAGTTTGGTTACATTAAATTCTTAACATCCCGCCACTAATTGCGGTTTTAGCAGCTTATTTACAAAAACATCGTGTAATTCGTCCATCAAACTTCCATTACATTAAAACGTTCGGCCGGTTTGTTTGTCTGTCTGTCACTCGTTAGTGGGTAAACGTCAGAGTGGCGCCACCTGACAATCAAGGAGGAATCATCTGTGACTGTAGGTATTTTACTACCTTGTCAAAGTAAAATAAGCTTTAATCATGAACTTTTTTCAGGCAGATATGTTTTTCTTTTTACTGTGATATAGGACAGATATGTAAATATTTTGTTCTCGAGGCGGTAAATCATATTTTTCACGTCTTTGAGTGATGTTGCCGACAGTCCAGCTTTTAGTCTCTTGAAAACAAGATGTTTATTTTGTATTTCAGTTTAACATCCTGACGGGAAAGTCTTTTGAATTACCTATCATATTATGGTAAGCGTTTGTAAGCTTGCGTTTCTGGTAAAGAAAAACATCGTGATAGAATAAAATAATGGTTTCTGCCTTCTGGGGTGCAAGTACCGTTCTTTTATCGATCGTCAAATTGACAGTTGAGGTCGTCAAATTCGATAATATGCCATTTTTTCAGTACTCGCTGTGATCGATTCTATGGCATTTTAGCGAAATTAGCGAAGCGATCGATAAAGAACGGTACTTGCACTGCTTAGTAGTTGACTCTAATTATTAATTGTTTGACTTGATCTGATATTTTTTCGTTTTTCATCTGGGCCGGCTTTATTGTTGATATCTGTGTGTGGTCATTGGCATCTCCATCAAACAAAAAATCCATAAATCGTTAAATCATATTAAAAAAATGTTTTACGATTACAAAGTTGATATGTATCGAAGAACCTTATTGTCCACTGTACAAAGTTAAGTCTGCCTTTAAATGTTTTTTTTTTTATACTTCTAGTACCTACTTCTCCGGTTTTTTAATACTGAATAGATCAACCGTTCCTTTGACGATAGCGTTTTTAAAGATTGTGACTCTTGCAGTAATTATGATTATTAACGGGATATTTACCGTGATAAATGAGATTTAATAATAATTGTAGTGAAGAACCGTGATAGTTTAAAACAATGCATTGATTATGACTATTTCTCTTAAAACGGGAATCTACAACTGATAACAGAAGGAAAAAAATTACTAGTTAGCTCTATGGAGGTTATAGTACCTTGTCATAGTTAACGTTGTAATCAAAACTAGTCATCATTTTAGAATGCTCACACTTATCTAATGCGACAAAGTACTAAGCTAACATATCTAGTTGTACTTGGTTTTATGAAAACACCGAAGTGTAGATTCAAAACCTTCATCGCATATGTTTACTATTATAGCCGAAAGAGGGCATTTATCGTCACTCACGCCTCCGGTTGTCAGCAGTTACATCACAGATTAGAAAATAGGGAACAGAATGGACAAACGAATTTTCTTTCAACTATGTAGTTGAAATCGGCACGATAAAACAGTCTTGGTGAAAATAATTGTAAGTTTTAAATGTTTGAGGAGAAGATGAATTAAACTTTGTTTTCATTATAGAGTTTTTATTTTGAGTAGGTATATTTTATCACAGTAGGTAGGTTGGTAGTTGATAGAAAAGTAGATTAGGTACGCACCTCGCTATAATGTGAGTAATTAATACAATCGTTTTTTTTTTTTTTTTTTTTTTTTTTTTTTAATTTAAAATGCATCTCCACGTACTCCCGGGACGTGACTTTTATTATACTTGACTACAATTTTGTTAACTTAAACGAACTTAGTTATTCACAATACAACTCGTGTTAATTTAGTGCCCTCGCATGCGCTCGGGCACCAACATAACACTCGTGCATTAATAACTCACTTTGCGCTCGATGCAACAATCTATTATTATATTATGTCTAATGGTAAACAAGGCCAAGTTCACAACACAATATCTATTATATATAAAAATATTATGAACCCATATTTAGCTTGTATTGGACTCAAAACACACAGGAGCGCTTGTTTAGTCACGCTTTTAATTTCTCGCTAACAAACATTCACTTACACAGTATTCCGTCGGAGTCTTGTGGCGAACAGCCGCCTTGTGGTTTTTCATGAGTGCAACTGCTAAGCTAACTCCTCATAAGTGATTCATATTGTATGGTGTTCACTTGGGAAGGTGGTAGGTATGTATACCATACGCTATTCGCTTCGCTTCGCTTCGCTTCGCTTTCGCTTCGCTTCGCTTCGCTTCGCTTCACTTCGCTTCGCTTCGCTTCGCTTCGCTTTCGCTTTTTTTTTTTTTTTATAAACCTTCCGTGAAAAATTATCTAACTAATGGTGAAAACCGCATCAAAATCCATTGCGTGGTTTAGGAGGAGTTAGCGGCCATACAGACACACAGACAGACAGACAGACGCGGAAAGTGACTTTAATTTATACTATCATAGATAAATATGATACTATGTAGAGATTAGTGAGGTGATTTCGTGGCTAATATTATATTTTCTTTATAATCAAAATGGCCGCCATGGTGCATTCTATAACGAATGTAGTCAAAGCTATACTTTTACTACACATGATCTTACGCCATAACATGAGCACGACTTTATCGATTTCATTCATCATGTTTTTAAAGTTTTCCAATACTTTGTAGACGGTTCTTACGGAAAGAAAATATAAGAAAATTTCGATAGAAAATAATTATCAATAAAAAAAACAGACCTAAACTTAGTGAATACCAAGTACGTAATTTAGTTTACTTCGATAACATATTTTTTCGAGTTATTTTGATTAAAACCAAACTACGGAATCGTTTTTGATGAAATTTATATATCTAAAAGTAAATCATTCAAATAAAAATAAAAAACGAAGTCGCTTTATAAATGACGGACGAATATTGATGATGATGACGCAACTGATCTTACGCGGTCTTAAAATAATGTTAAAACAGCGCAGTTTGGAAAATCACGCGAACGTGAACCTTAACGCGCCCAAATAGGCTGGATTCGTAAGGCCCCTGTGCCTACAGGAATGTCATATCTGTTTTAAACTCATCGCCACTTTTCTTTGACTCGACTGCACAGACGGACAAGCTGTTTGTTTTACATCCAATATTTACGGCACCAATTAGTAGCCTAGCTTATTAACTGCTGGACGAATTTATGCTACGAAATAACGGCTTCACTCTGCTGTGTTTATTTTGATAGGTGCTCGGTGACTTACAGGCCGCAGAGTGAACGGATTTAGAACAAAGAGTTGGTCTTCTTTGCCTCCGGTAATGTGTGAAAATGTAGCTTGAAAGTTAAATTAGAGTTTTGGCGCTAACGTAAATAAACTTTATTAATTTAAAAAGTCTTTTTAAACACACGCTTTTTGGTATTCTTCTCAGCAAACCTTTTCATTTGATGCCCATATTATGATGTAAGCATGTTGTCCGCCATCTTGAGGCGTTCACCACATTGAATTTATCATTTAGGACCAAAGTGCTTGGAAAAGACAAATCCAAAGAACCCAAACTCGGCGGGGTTACGTCGTTTCGTTTAGGAGTTCCTATATGTAGCCACCTTCTGTCTCCATCATCGGACTTTAACCTGTACCTTAACATTGCATTGTCACCGAATTTACATAAGGATGCCAAATTTCAGCTCAATCGGTTGAAGATATCTGCTTCAGAATTGAGTTGCAAGATTCCACCCAAACATATATCATACATAATAAATATATATAGCCAAATAATCAGAGATAAGTCCACAGAGCTTCCAAATTTTTACCTATCCAACTATTTAACTACGATATTTCGTGACGTGACCACAATAATTATTTTACAACGGTTCTCCGAGCGATGTGGCCTGCCCATTGCCACTTCAACTTTCAAATTTCAACAGCTATGTCGGTGACTTTGGTTCTTTGGCGAATATCCACGTTTCGGATTCTATCGCGCAAAAAAACTCCGAGCATAGCTCTCTCCATTGCCCGCTGTGTGACTCTGAGTTTTTCCAAAAGGCCAACAGTTAAGGACCACGTCTCAGTACCATATGTCATCACTGGCAACACACACTGGTCAAAGACCCTTGTCTTTAGGCACTGTGATATCTTGGACTAGTAATTACTCGCGCATTACTTGCGCAAGCTACTTCACATGCAACGGGAATGATTCGGCCCGAGTGTCATAGATAGCTTTCGCTGCAAGTGGGATATCGTTGAATAGGTCTTTTAAAATGAAGGCAAGGTTTGAGACATATCTCGTTTTTATCAAGTGTATTTTTTGTGAAATACCTATGGCCCGCCAAAGTGGCACAATTTTGGTCCCTCCCTGCATTTCTAAACTATTAGACATAGAAACTTGTCACTTGCCATGCATTGGTCATATTAAAAACCTTCGTTCAAAATCATTTTCTGATTATAACTTGTTGAGATATAGCGATAAAACTGTAATAAATTAAAGACGTTCCGCATTTGATTTCTTTTTTTTTATTCGGCTGGCACTGCTGGTAGCGCGACTGTGGGCCGTCGTACTAACCACTCTTTATTCAAACAATATTTGCGTTCGATTTCTTTGGCGCTGAACACTAAGATGTTCCAAATTCAAAAAGAGCGCGGCAGAGATAATTGCAGCGCATTGCCCGCTAAAGTTTCTCAAAACACCACCTTTGGGTGCACAACAAGTCGTGCTTTTCGAATAGATAGGATGAAAGTGGTGCATCAGTCAGCACACTACACTTTATCCAAAAGAGTAGAAATACACACAACAAGCACTTATAGCATGTAATAGATCGAACGTTATAATTACAGTTCAGTGTGCGCCTGTAAGACCGATCCCGAGTTACCAATGCAGAAAGTTCTACTTCAGAGCCTGTTACGGTCGTAAACGCGTTTTAAGGGAATACTAACGCCATCTAGTTTTATTTGGCGGAACTAAAATTGCTGAAATTCTTAGCAAATTTTGTCTTTTTAACCAACTTCAAAAAAGAGGAGGTAATCAATTCGAATGTGTTTTTTTTTTAAACTTATTATTTAGTAATAGGCTTGCCTTTGACCGCCAACTCGCCTGATAAGCGATGATGGGGTCTATGGTGGAGCACGCTTGACTAGAAGAAACCGATTCACTCGTGATTTGAAGACACCCGAATTGTAACTATCGGGGAACACCCATTCAGGCAGCGCATTCCACAGACTAGCAGTTTGATAATAAATGTGGAATCAAAGCGCTTCGTAATGGAACCCTTATAGGATCGCTTTGTTGTCCGTATGTCTGTCTGTCAAGACCCTTTTTCTCAAAAACGCGTAAATATATCAAGTTGAAATTTGTATCAAATACTCAAATCTATGGTTTATTTCAGCTGTGTAAAAAACTAACTTTCAAGTTTACGCGATCAAAAGATATGACCGTTTATGTCGAATATTTTCGCATATTTTGCGATTTCACAAGGAAATCAAAACCTATAGGGTACTTCCCGTTGAACCAGAAAACCGGATTGTTCGCTATAAAGTTAAGTTTGTCTTTCAATATTTCAATTATTTTGTTGTTGTTTTTTGTTTGGACTCGCTCTGTGAGAGTTCTATCTAACAGAACCCTCAGAGCGCGAGTCCTACTCGTACTTGTCCGGTTTTTTCAGAAGGAATTACATTTTGGCAATAGATTTGAAATCGGGGTTGTATTGATACCATAGACGAAGTTCCCCCGAAGTTAAAATTTTAGTTAATCTATAAAATATCGTTCCCCGCCCGACTTCAAAATCCACTTTTCATACAAACCAATTTCTTTACTATGACAACAGTTATATGGCTTTGTTTACGGAACTCTACTATATGCGTGTCTCGACACGCTCTTGGCCAGTTATTTTATTTAATTTATTTCTTATCAATGGGGTTGCGCAAGTTGCGTTGCGCCGGTTCATTACAGAATTCCCATGGCTACCTTCCGGTTCCATTCTCAGACTCTCGATATCATCTAGGACTAGAATATTTCTCAAGACAAATCAAACGAGCTCAAACGCGATGAGGTTGCGACCATTGGCGGATCCGGGGGGGGGCATGCCCCCCCCCCCCCCCCCAAATACCTAGCCTAGCAATTCCATACATTCGACACAGTTTTTCGATTTGATTCCTTCGAACGTTGTCGGAATGCCCCCCCACCCCAAAATAAAATCCAGAATGCCCCCCCCCCCCAAATGAAATCCTGGATCCGCCCCTGGTTGCAACATTTGATTACAGAGTTCCCATGGCCACCTTCCGGTTCCATCATCGGATCAGCTCCATGTCATAATAATATTGCATTATCATCCGATTTACATTTGCATGCAACATTTCAGCTCATTCGGAAACTGGAAAGCAGGTCAAATTTAACTTGTAAGGTTTGATTACAGACAAACGCCGGGATAGGTGAAACGAAATAAAAGCTTTTAAAAATATGCGTGTATACAGTATCGCCACTCATTGACGAAACGCCACAAAGCCACCCCTTTACAAATTATTCTACTCGGAAAACAAATAAAGCACCCCCCTCCATTCCCAGCAAAGTAAACACAACACTTTATTAACGAGAAGTCAAACACAAATATAATTTAACGTAAAAAAAAGCTTGAGAGATCCGTAAACAAGTCTGACCGGATCCATTAGATGAAGATTTTGTGTTCGGGCAGACATACTAACAAAGAGGAGGTGGCGTGGTTTGTTTAGTGGATATCCGCTGATGTTTGGCACGGTTTGAAAGAGCTGTTATTGTCACGCAATAGTAGTTTAAAAATTAATAATAGGCAACCAACTAAGCAGGTCCAACTTCAAGAAAGAGGTCAATAGACGAATCCAACTCGGCTGGGAAGCGTTCGGTATATAAACTACGCAACGTCTTCTCATCTAAAATACTTCAGTGCCTTAAGACGAAAGTGTCCGACCAGTGTGTGTTACCAGTGATACCAGTACATACGACACTGAAACGTAGTCTCTCATGGACCTCATAAACAAACTCAAAGTCGCACAACGAGCTATGAAGAGGGCTATGTTCGGG
The DNA here is from genome assembly GCA_914767915.1 of Agriopis aurantiaria. Lineage (NCBI taxonomy): Eukaryota > Metazoa > Arthropoda > Insecta > Lepidoptera > Geometridae > Agriopis > Agriopis aurantiaria. Next base: position 2,700,086 of record OU611991.1, on the reverse strand, counting down.
TTTTCTCTACGAGATCGAATCAGAAATGAGGAGATCCGTAGACGAACGAAAGTTACCGACATAGCCCACCGGATTAGCAAGTTGAAGTGTCATTGGTAGCAGTGACATAGTACACAGAAAGATGGCCAATGGGACCGAAAGGTTCTCGAATGGAGACCACGGACCGGTAAGCGCAGCATAGGACGTCCACCCACATTAGATGGACAGACGACTTAAAGGAGACCGCAGGGAAACGTTGGATGCAGGCCGCTTCCAACCGGCCTTTTTGGAGATCGATGGGGGCATATGTCCAGCAGTGAACGTTCTACGGTTGAAATGATGATAATGATGATGATGATGAATTAATAATATAGGTAATCAAAAATCGGCGAAGGATAACATCGTGAGGAAACCATAGTACGTATGTCAAAGTTCAAAGATAAATGACATTCACCAACATGCACTGGACCAGCATGGTGGATTAGGGAGCTGTCCTCTCTGCCCGAGAGAAGATGTGTCCCAGCAGTGGAAACGTATGGCTGATACTGTTGCTGTAATTTTTCCAAAATGCTTTTCTAAATACTAATGCTATATCCCGGATTTCAATTACAAAAAATAGTATTATAAATAAGTATGTGGATCTTGATCTAAGGCTACGTTCAGATGACAAGCGTTCAAAGCGCGCTGAACGCGCGCTAAATTTTTGTATCGTGTTCACATGACACGCGCTTGTCAGGCGTTGAACGCGCGTTGTCGCGGCTGCCATAGATTTCAGACTTCAGTAGAGTTCTACATTTGCCGGAGATGGACGTAGAAACAGTTTTAGCGGTGATTTTAGGCTCGCTCGGAGTCGGAACACAATTCGTAATATTTTGCTTGATCGATAAAAATCTTGAACAAGAGTCTTTTTGTGACTCTTTATTAAAAATATATATATATATATAAAAAACTGTCTTGCTAACTACTTGTAATCAGGTATACGGGTTGCCTTGATACAGGCTTTGCCTTTTAAGGCAACTAGCAGGAATTATTATTTTAAGTAATTTAGTTGAAAATAAAACAACTTTTTTATATATTTTCGGTTTTATTTTATTAATATCTTCAGTTTTTTTATGACAATACTGTGCTATTATGTCTTCTGTGACAATACCCAAATAATTGTCACAGACACCTTCTAGAGAACGTTCGGCTTTTTATTTCGGTTTTAAAGATACAGCCGTTTAAAAGTTACATACAGACAGCGTAGGCTTAGTAACAGGGTACCGTTTTCACCTGTTGAGTACGGAACCCTAAAAAACAGATTCCAGGCGCATTGTTTCACCGTAACCAGCGCTCCAAAGTACGCACTGATCGATGTTTCTATGAACACGTATCGAAATGCAAATTTTAGATTTTTGTCTTTTTGTCGTTAAAGTCGCTTTTTTAATATATCGTATATCGTATAACGTTTAGGGAAAGAAAAATTGGCAAAGTTGCCGTGATAATTTGGAAGAAAACTGATTGTGCTCTTTTTCTATGGGATTTTTGTTTAAACTCAAGGCCCATACTCAAACAACTTTATTAAATGTTGGACAGAACAACGTTTGCCGGGTCAGCAAAAAAACCTTTTTTTTTTATAATGTCGTTTTAAGATCGTACTTACAATAAATAAAGCTATATTTTAAGTGTCATGCCAAACATTCTGACAATAATTTGACCGATAGTAAAATTAAAATTTACCATTTTTTTCCGACGTCTGTACCGTGTCATGGCAGCAGGCGGTGAGATCAAAGCAGTCGGCTCCTTTGAAGTAGCGGACATCAACATAAACGCGTCGTAAACGACACGTTAAAGAGCGAGTGCAGACAGGTTCGCTTTGGCGGAAATATATATGAAATTTTGAGATACCACTAAGTACTCACCATCTGAAACTATGCAAGTACTTACCGTCAGGAACTGTGCAAGTACTTACCATCAGGAACTATCCAAGTACTTACCATCTAGAACTTTACAAGTACTTCTACTTAGCATCAGGAACTGTGCGAGTACTAACCATCGGAAATTGTGCAAGTACTTAGCATCAGGAACTGTGCAAGTACTTACCATCAGGAACTATACAAGTACTTATCATCGAGAACTATGCAAGTACGTAGGTATATACCATCGGGAATTCTGCAAATAATTGCCATTTTATATCTCAGGACCAATTGGTGGACTAAAGGGCTTTAGATATGTTTTTTAGTTTAGTTAAGTGTATTATTTATTTTTAAGTAGTTTTAGGTTTTAGTTATGTTGTTGTTTTTATTACTATTTTTACTAGGAAATATATTGTAGTTTAATAGTATGTGAGATAAATGTTAGTGGTATTTGTCAGTTTTTATTTTCAATAAATAATTTTAATTTTAATTTATATAGTTAATTTGAAATTGTACATTAATAAGCAAATTTGAAGAAATACAGCTAATAATCAGTCTTACTGACATAAAAAAAACAATCATTTAGAGATCCGTGGTAATCAGGTAACCTCTAACGGTTTACAAAACAAAGCCTTGAGACGAACCATTAAGTTTTATTGATATTGCGAGCTAAAATTTTCATATACCTATTAGAAGATAACATTGTATGATTTTGTATAATATTCACATATTTACCGACGCGCTAGATTAAATTTGGTTCCCATTATGGAAGTCATTAGTTTCTAATTCGCTGATAATTATGATAATGTGCTTTTTAATGCAACATTATGCATATCTAAAAATCTCAGTGCTAAGACAGAAAAGGATATTTTCAAATATTTTAATATATATTCTATCATTATTAAATAACTAGCAGACCTGACAGACGTTGTCCTGTCTTAGAAATGTCAAACACGCAAATTCAAAATTGAAAATCTTATTTTTTTACACCTTGGGTTACATTATTGGAGTTTAAGTAAGGATCCCTATTTAAAAAAAAAATATAATATAGCCTATGTTACCCGGGGATAGTGTAGCTTCCCAACAGTGAAAGAATTTTACAAATCAATTCATTAGTTTCGGAGCCTATTCAATGCAAACAAACAAACAAACAATCAAACAATCAAATCTTTCCTCTTTATAATATTAGTATAGATAAATATTCGGGACATTTTGCACACACGGTCATCTGACCCCAAACTAAGCAGAGCTTGTGATATAGCTACCAGAAACCACCACCAAATATTGAATGGTAATGTTTCCACTCCAATGAAATAATAATGCAGAAAGTAATTTAACATCTTTTACATTACTTAAAACGTTGGTTAAGTTGAACAATGCTTAACATTGCTGTCAACATTGTCTCGTTTTGCGACAATTTAAGTCAGAAAGAAGTTGACATAGCAATTTTAAGCATTGTTTAACTTTAGTAACGTTTCTAAGTAAGGTTAGACATGTCTGAGGGTGACCAGGGCCCATACTGTGACCTTTTTAACAATGCCGTGACCTCTGCGGTTCAAGTTATACTGACCGCTGAAAATTACGTAAACGTGAACCACTATAATGTGCAAACTGATGGGTTTCACGCCATTATCAGGAAAAAAAGGCAGCATCGTTAAGGAAAGCAGTGGACAGGACAAGACTAGCACTGGACTGGAAAAGATGTCGCGCTAAAATGACTTATAAGCAGTGGGTGGAAAATGGTTGATGATGATGATGATGATGATAATGATTCATTAAATTCAATATTACGTGCAATGCCCCTCATCCATACAATTACAAACCACATACGCTGAGCCTTACTTTAATTGATCGACACACACACACACACACACACACACTTATGCATACACAATAACACAAATACTGCATGCATATAATACTAGTTATTAGTTTTGTCAATATCTGTCACTATTACTTGGAAGGAACTAACTCCTTTAATACAGGTAATCTACCTAGCATAGGAGTCAGAGATTCACCTAACTTGTATATATCTGTTCATCATCATCATCATCAGCCAGAAGACGTCCACTGCTGAACATAGGCCTCCCCCTTTAACCTCCACACTGAACGACAGCCTGCCTTTTGCATCCACTGGATGCCAGCGACTCTTGCTATGTCGTCGGTCCATCTAGTGGGAGGCCTACCTACGCTGCGTCTTCCAGTTCGTGGTCTCCACTCAAGAACCTTTCTTCCCCATCGGTTATCGGTTCTCCGAGCGATGTGGCCTGCCCATTGCCACTTCAACTTGCAAATTTTAACAGCTATGTCGGTGACTTTGGTTCTTTGGCGAATATCCACGTTTCGGATTCTATCGCGCAAAGAAACTCCGAGCATAGCTCTCTCCATTGCCCGCTGTGTGACTCTGAGTTTTTCCAAAAGGCCAACAGTTAAGGACCACGTCTCAGTACCATATGTCATCACTGGCAGCACACACTGGTCAAAGACCCTTGTCTTTAGGCACTGTGGTATCTTGGACGAGAAGATGTCACGCAATTTCCCGAACGCTGCCCATCCGAGCGAGCTCATCTGTTATTAAGAGACAAATAAATATTTTTGTATTTGTATGATGATGATGAGGAAAAAAACCACATTCCCTGTTGAGCAGAATGCGTGGTAGCAACAACAGCATCTTTAGCACAATCACTGATAAGCCTGATTGTTCCATTCGAGATACTGGAATAATCTTATTATAGGTAGATTTCGTAAGTAAAGTTTAGTTTTCTATTAGTTTTGTTTTGTTTAATATGTGTTTTATTTTTAACAGACTTCAAAAGGAAGGATGGATGTCAATTGAGCCCGTTTTTTAAATATAATCATTTCCACTGTAAAAATATATAGTGTGACAAAGTGAGTTGTCTATGTTGTAAGGAACTCGATATATTTTATACCCACAAAATGAAGATCAAGATTGAAAACATTTGCTGGGCTCAACTGCAGTTTAGGTATAGTTATTATTTGTTATATCATTTATCTAAGGTGATTTGGGAAACAAAATGAGAAACGAAGAAATAACAATTATGATACAATTAATGCAACGTCAAAAGAATTATAGTGACGTGACGTTATTAATACAAACGACATTAAATATGACAGTGCGGAGGCGTCAACAAATGGTTCGACTACCCCAAACATTGGTCATAATATTTCAACGGTAGTAAATGCAGCAAGCCGCGTGATGTATAGCGACAGACAGACAGATAAATTGCTTATAATTTATTGTAGTGGAAGCCGCAATGGTCCTAATTACGTGCGACGTAGCACGCTTGACTCATACTGAGTTATAAACGGTGGGAAAAATAAACTTTATTATGATTATTTTCGAAATGGGTCTCTGTTTAATGTCAATTGAAGTTGTGAAGATGGAGATACGACGAGAGAGGATATAAGTTTAATTAGGTGTGATTCAATCTGTGCTACAGATAAGTATTTTTATTTCGAACTAATAATCAGTTGTTTTGGGAGGAGCCGTTGCGCAATGATAAGGGCTCAGTTGCATTCCTCTGGAGATCACGGAGCCCTCTTTTCAAGCACTAAGGCTGGACACTAGAAATGTTTTATTGGGTATAATTTCACATAGCCTGGCTGTAGCCCAATGCAGTCAGGTATCTTTGGAAGACATGCCCGAAAAAAAGGTAGTTCGCTTTTATACGCTTAATGAAGTGATCCGCCCGCTCGATTCCCGCGTCTCTTTAGAGGCAAAACTTTTCTTCAAAGCATTTTGTACGGAAATAAATGGGAAAAGATATCTGTAGTTTCTGTTTTTTTTTAACTGAAGTTGTAGTGTTGTAGTTCTTATCAGTTAATTTTAATGGGGATTACCCAAATTTTCTGACTTTGTAGTTTTAAGTTATTTTCTAAAAATATATCTGCTAATTTCAATAAATTTGTTTTCCTGCGGTAGTTATAAAAAAAAGATTGTAATTTTTTGTATGATGACGTCACCATCGGCGTTATTTATATTAGTTCGTGTAGAAAAAAACTTACTTCTGTCAAAGTCTTTACTTGCAGTGGTTTGGTTTTTTGTTTGTTTATGTACAGCTATGGTAAATTTCAAGATAATGACAACTCTAACGTCGTTCAAGGGTAAATGAAGGCCAATCATATTTAGCCAAAAATACTCGTCATCAGAACTTATTTATTTAAATAATATTTGATGTATCAGGAAGTTTTTTATTGAAAATCGTTTTGTAATTACAATCTATAAAAAATACGAACCATCCCCATTGTCAAAAACTGTTTTTCTAGCTGGCTGCAAGCTAATTTTTTACATAGGAAACCTTGTACCTTACCTGTAGCTTGTGTGGGCCTTGGACGCTTTGTAAATAATGTTACGGGTTTTATGCTCTTTATTGCTTGTGGTTGTGCATAAAAACTTTAATGTACTAGAGACCTGTAAAAGACTCCAAAGGTTTCGTACTTTTTGACAGAAGGCCTTGTACGGTTTGTAAATCCCGTGAGAGATTCCTTGCTCTTTATTGTGCTCTACAAAATGTTAAAATAACTGACACCATGTTTATCATGTAGGTTTAATATTGTATGACGTACTTGCAACGTCCGAACGTGAGGGACTTTTGTTTGTAATATCATAATGTACCACGTTTGCTAATCTTATTATTCCACAGGTTATTATTTTACAGTGGAAATAATTATATTAAAAAAACAGGCTGAATTGACAACCTTCCTCCTTTTTGAAGTTGGTTAAAATTACAAAGCATACTACAAACCAACTTTAATAGAAAACTAAATTTAACTAACGAGACCTATTGATACTGAAATAATAAGATTAACAAACGTTTTAATTAATTAATTTTTTTTTTTTTTAATTTGCATATTAAAATGTCACAAAATCCTACAAAGATTATCTAATACTGTTTTTCTGGAGGTATATTATATCTCCTTAATTTTAAACATTAAGGTAGGTTGGCTCACTGTTCTTATTAAGTAAATTATGTAACCCAAATTTAGGTAGATTAACACTTATATGTATTGTATGTGTATGTTTGTTCGCACTCAATTCCATAACGGCTGTACTGATTTGAATGAAATTAGGTACGATGGTAAAAGGAACCATGTTTTTTTCCGGAGCAAAAAATTGTTTGTTCTAATCCAGGTAGAAGTTTTGAATTTTACTAAAATATGTTCTACGTGTACTTGTTACAAACACACAGTTATAATTATATAGTTATCGCATTTATCATAGTAATTAGTGATTTATTAATTCGTATTTTTATGAAGTGGTGTTGATAGAGTAACGACTTGTTTTGACTGAAAATACTACTTTAGTCAAGCCAGAAATATAATAGGATATCTGCCAATAAGGAAATAAAAAACATGACGGAAATTAAATATTTACGTATATTTTTTTTCGCTTTATGCCTTTTAACATTACTTTTTAATTCAACAGATCAAATTGCAGGTAAGTGTTTGATTTATTTTTAAAACGTTACAGATTAGGTACTTGCACAAGTTGTTTGAAATCTATATTTGTGTCTTTGATATTCAGTTTTAAAACCGTGACCTATATTTAATTATTTTTATCAATCATAAGTGTGCAAATATGCAAGCTATTAAAATGTAAAGATTAAAAATAAAAGTGAGATTCTCCAGTTCATAATCAAGATTAAGTTGAATGAAATCACGGTAACATGGTTTGTCTGTGACACAAGCCTACTAAAATCTTGGAATCATTCAGTCAACACTCATTCTTATCATAATTTACAAAGATATGTGATCAAACAATGTGTCATCAAAATATTAAAAAATACAAACACAAATAACAATACTCACTTATTATTTTAAGCAACAACTTAACTACGAAATTAAATTACAAACTATAGATTTGGTACATAAAATTTCGTTAGACTAACTAGAAAATCATTATCCACGTTCGCGAAACCACGAAGCGTTCAGTGCACTAATTTACGATTACTACGATAGAGATCACAGCTGTCAAGGCCCCCGTGGCCGGGAGCAACATGTCCGTCGATGATATGACCCGACTGGAAACACGAGGAGCACTAGTATTTTGTTCACTGCACTCGGTTCCGAATGTACTTTTGGCATGGGCGTTAGCGATCGGCGCCCCCCTTTTTGTGTGCGTGGAGCGCCGATGGTCCTCAAGGGTGCAATGCTCGTGGCCCGAATAGTGGATACGAAGGGAAATATGCCGCAAGGGATGGATGCGGAGCTAGCGGGAATGGCAGCGGTGGAGATGACATCAGGTGCGACGGCTTGCTGTACGGGTGGAACCGTGGCGTCAGCGGAGATAGCGGTGGAGTAGGGTACGACCGTTGCAGCAACGGATGTGTGGCACTCAGCATCGACAAGCTCGGGCTCGATTCACCGCTTGCCGTGTGCGATCTTAGATGCTGAAGCAACTCGTCTGATGTGCCGAATCGTTTCCCACAGTAAGCAGAATCTCCAGCCATCCAGCTGCAGACGTACGGGAGTTGTGAAGCAGCAGCTAGAGCAGCTAACTGTGCGTGAGCGTACGCCGCGGCTGCTGGGTGTCCGGTTGGCAGCGAAAAAGGAGTTTTTGCGTGATCGCATTGAGCGCATCCCGCAGGGCATACGGCGGACTTGAGCAAATGTGAGCTGAGAGAACATCCAGTGCAGTAAGGATCTCTGCAAATCCCCATATCACTTCCTGGAGCTTTCATCCTCGCGTAAGCCAAGTAAGGATTCAATCCATTTTTCAATGCGTGATGTTGCGCTGCCATTAAACTACTAGTCATCAGGTCCATGGGTAATGGAAAACCTGTTGGCGGTAACCCATTGAGGAAGTGTGATGATGAAACAGGTACATTCGGTTTGAAGCTTGATGGTTCTTTGGTATCTGCGCTTGACGCCAGAGAGGTAGGCGTGTAAGGTAACTTTGATGCCATCGGACTAGTAGAGCCGGAGTTAGATTTGGCCGGTGCTGGCGAGTGAATAGGGCTAGATCTTTCTTCTGACTTTTCCGAGGGCGTTTTACGATGAGCTGGTGGAGGTGTTCTCTGTGAAGACGAGCTCTGGTTGCTTCCACATCGCACTTGTACAGGAGTATTCGATGCACTGCTTTTTGAAGACAGCGGTGTTTTAGCGTTTGCTGATGCTCTATCTTCTGGAGTTCTAGTCTTTTCTCTCGCTGTCAGGCACGATTCATAAGGCTTAAAACTGGGTTTGTTGTCCAAATGTATCACTTTGTCATCATATTTCTTGCTAGCTTTCTCTGCAGCGGAGATCAGCTTAGGGTTTGGCGAGTCCGCGCCGATGGCACTGCAGGTTTGCGCAAGAAGCGCCAATGGGCTCTTTTTTGCGTCGAGCTGCAACAAAGAGATTTATGGAATAAAACGTCTGCTGAAGGTTGCAAGTGACGGGAGTACAAAGAGACCGCGGGGAGTGACGGGCGGGCGAGGGAGGCGGGGGTCCAATCAAGCGGCCGACGCGCCATTATCCGCGCGTCTGGCACCCGTCGGCTCCGCTTGACATTTCACTCGGCTCCCGCATGATGTAATCTCGCAGTGAAAAGGGCAATTTGTGCCGCTGAATTTGCGGCGTGCCTGAACTTGCGGCGCGTTGTCACGTCTATCGCCGCAAGAATGACGCGTCGCAGTCGCTACTGAGGACGCTTTTTGTACAGTTTGCGGTGCCATGACGTGCCTAAACTAAGCTGACTGGCATACCTAACAAAGAACTAATCAGATTCTAATTTGACTATTGAGTTCTAGAGCAATTTAAGATATTTGTTTATGTACTTATTTAAGTACTACTATTCATATTATTTTATTCTGTACGATTTATTATTCTATGAAATTCTCTAGCAACAAAGTAATTTTTATTTCAAATAATAATATAACTAAACTAATATACGTTAGGGTTGGCAACAAAGTCTTATTTTATTATAAAGCAAGTTAAACCCAACATTTTATTTGTTCTTCATTTATGTTGCATGTAATTGAATAAATAATATATGATATGAATGTGATATTAGATTCCAATGTACAGCACCTAAGTCTAATGTAGAGTAATAATTTCCCATGTCTATTCTAAACGCTTATAAATTACGTGATACGACAGTATATTTCATTCATTACTATACTGCCAACTAAATATTTGAGAGATTATTAATTCCTCCTTGATTTTCTCAACCTGCAGTTGAAGAGAGCATTTGGTTCCTTGCCAATTTAGTTGGTAGCAAGAAACTACTGACACGTTTAAAAGGAATAGTACGATTTACGTTAAGTAACCATTTAAAACAACTATACAGTAATAAAACTTCAACAGCCACAAAAATCGACACAATAACTCATTTTCCTTTAAGAGGCTTTTTACTTTTGTGAGATCATGGAAAAGTTGGATTGGAATTAAGCTAGTTATATACGCTGATTTGTGGCAAAAAGCAAGAAGTAATGTTCTTTTTCATTTTGTATAAGCCGTGTTTTGGTCTTAGGTTAGGAGTTTCATTTTTTTTTTCATATTTGTTGGTAATTTATATAGTTTAACATACAAATTGTAATCTACGAGTATGTTAATAAAGAGTACGTAAGTATTTGAAACTATTTCTGTTTGTTTTTTTTTTCATATTTATTGGTAACTCAATTTTTTTTTCATATTTATTGGTAATTTATATAGTTTAACATACAAATTGTAATCTACGAGTATGTTAATAAAGAGTACGTAAGTATTTGAAATTATTTCTGTTTGTTTTTTTTTTTGTTCAGTGATCATAATTATGAATATTAACAAGAATGTTAAAGAAAGCAATGTGGTTATTCATAATTACGCTCCACCATATGTTTTGAATGGAGTAAAAAAAACATTTAAATACTTTTTAAATTGATATCATTGTAAGTAGGTAGGTATATGTGGTATCTATAATAGGGATAAAAAGTGGAATATACAAGTATAAGTAAATCAAGAAAACGGAAGAATGAAAACAAAAGCTAAATATTTCAGACGAACTTGTACGTTATCATTCACTTTTCATTTATGTGCAGGAAGACAATGTACAACAAAAAAAAAAAAAATCGTAGAAAGATATAGCAAAATTCATGGTTTTTATATAATGTATGTATATGCTAATAACTGTTGTTTTTTTAACTTTACTCGTTTGAATATATATTGGATCGTAATCTATTTAAGCAATAAAAGTACATAGTTAATAACGTTAATTTCCGTAGAAAATGCTTTAGACTAAATGATGTGGTGGGAGATAAAATAAGATAAGGAGAACATCAGAAAGAAAGAGAGGGAGATAAATAAAAAGTCATCTAGGCAATAATAAATACTTATTTGAAATTCTGTTGTAGTATGTCATCGCTACACGTATTAGCGAGTAAGAAACTACTAATCCCTAATTTCTCGGAATTGGTGGTCAAATTTTTGTTCTTTTATCATGTTTTAGGACTTAACCCTTTTTTATATTACTGTTCAAGTTACTAGGTAATTGTTTTGTTTATTCAACTTGTCACAATATAGGACGTAAGTTTTAATTATAGGGAATATAACGAAAAATTTGTTTTGTTTGAGTTTTAATTTTCAATTGTTCGAGTGCTTTTTTGTTTTTATTGGCCTGATTTATATTTTATAAGTATAGCGTTTCCAATTCAATGTTATTATATTTTGCTAGTGTCTGGTTTCTTGGCTATTTTCATTTTATGGTACGTAGGTAAGTATACACTTACATTTAATCGTAGTCTTTATTTATAAACGTAATTGGACGTCGCATAAAATATTTGATTACTTATCGTAAATTTATGATAAAACCTTACAAATTGAAACTATTTCTTATAATTCGGGCCCTAATTTGGTTAAACATTTAAATTTATGAATAAATATTAAATTTATACTAGGTGATGATAAAGTTTAAAAACTTGGATTAACTTACCGTAGTCGGTAGTGGCGTCAGGTAATCCGGTCTTAAATACTGATTGCTTGAAGTGAGCATATTGCCCCACAATCTTTGATCCTTTTCCAGCTTAAATAAAATATCCACACACAGAAAAACGATAAACACTTCACAAAATCCGGTGTCAGCACATGATTCCTCACAAGTCACTGCGTACGGTCGCGGAGCGTTCACCAACTGACGTGCGGCTTTAGCGACAGACGGCGCTAGACTAAGCTGTGACGAGCCCCCCTCCCTTGACACCTTGTCACTCGTCGCCGCGCCATTTTTGCATTCTGTGTACTTTGCGGGAGCTTTGCCGTCTTATCCCCACCGCTGTTTGACACCCCGTTTGTCGTTTGCCTCTCGCTCGCACACGGGAAAAATTAAAGCGCTTTCCGCGGACGAGATGTTTTGATGAAAGGTTGTTAAATATGCAGCGCGCAGTCAAAGGCGCCTTGAAATACGACGAACAGCAATGCACGGTGCAATAGAATTAGGAAAGGGTACTTTCAACTGAAATATATGCTGATTTTTAGCACTTAGCTAACTCGAGCTTGGTGTATGCTGAACAGGACCTTCATTATTTTTTTAATTTTTTTCGAGGTGGAAATCTTCCAAAGATAGCCGGCTGTGTGTCGGGGTGCAGCCAGGTAATATGGGATTATACCCACTAAAACCTCCCCGGTGACCAGCCTTATTGCTTGACATGATGAACAGGACCTACCTAGTTTAATCATGAATTATCTTTAAGTAAATTGTTAGCTATTTTGGTTTAATATAAATGTTATTATAATAATAAAAAAATAGGAAAAACTTTTTTAATCAATTTTCTTTTGCCAATATGACCCTCAGTAATTTAATTTATTTAAATATATCGTTAAGAACGAGAGAACGCGTAATTGTAAAAATAATGTTTGTAACAACTGACATTTCTGAAAAATAAAACAGCAATATATTTTGTATTGGTTTTATTATTTTTGTTGTTCAAAACAGTAGGTAAATTGTTTCTTCTCTCTTCAGGGGTGCAAGTACCGTTCTTTTATCGATCGTCAAATTGACAGTTGAGGTCGTCAAATTCGATAATATGCCATTTTTTTAGTACTCGCTTTGATCGATTCTATAGCATTTTAGCGAATTTGACGATCGATAAAGAACGGTACTTGCACTGCAGAACTCTTAAAAAAGGGGTATGGTGGGCACAGAAAAAAGAAGTAATTTTATTTTCTTTCTGTGGTGGTGGGTACATTAAACTATCTCTCATATAATTATTGTGTATCATATCCATATACTTACTCTTAATTAATTATGTAATTCATGATGATAACGCTCCTTGAATTCACTAACATGACCTTTTATAAGAACCTTTAGAAACATCACAGTGTATCGCAGATTAAATTAAATTAAATTTATTTCAAATTAGCACCGCACAAAAATTACATTAACAACATTTTAAAAACACAAAATCATAACAAATGTCACAAAATTACCTACAATAGACAAAATAATAATAATTAAAGAGATTAGATTCAGTCAGATAATAGTCAAATTAAAATTAAATAAATGTCAAACATACAATTTCAGATCAATAATTAAATAAATGTCAACACATACAATGTCAAACAAAACAACAAAGAATAAAGAAACAAAAGAATCACCCACTAAAGAATCAGCCCTCTACCACTATGTAGATATTTCTTGGGTACGTGTGGACAAGGATTGGAACAACCTGCCGGCTCCCTTGTTTACTGAGAGATTATAATCTGGGTCTTTTCAAGTCCAGAATGACTAGGTATCTTCCAAGTCTGCATGGCTCATCTCTCTCGTCTCGACCGCACATCGTCGCTACCAACAGGCAAGTTGGAGGTCACGGTGCAGGCTTCATCGTCATCAGCCGGAAAACGTCCACTGCTAAACATAGGCCTCCCCCTTTAACCTCCACACTGAACGACAGCCTGCCTTTTGCATCCAGTGGATGCCCGCAACTCTCACAACACATGTCTCTCTCACATGTCGTCGGTCCATCTAGTGGGAGGCCTCCCTACGCTGCTTCTTCCGGGCACGGTGAGGACTTATCTCTATCTCTACATAGTGTAAATTAAAGTCGCTTTCCGCGTCTCTCTGTCTGTATGGCCGCTAACTACTCCTAAACTGATCTTCTTAGTAAAATTAATATTTATGTCCCAACTGGATTATTTCGGAAACATAAACCGCTCTTCAGACCATCTGTCTCATTAACTAACTATCGGCAAAATAGCTTTATCGTTCGTGCGTGTGGTACCTATAATAGTTTACGTAAATATAGTCTAGGTATGGATATATTTGTCTCTAGTATTTCATCCATAAGGAAGTGGTTAAGTGACAACTTTTTCAACAATTATTTGTGAAAATTTAGGTACTATTTTGTCTTAAATATTATTAAATGTATTTCTTATGTTGTTAAGTGCACATCTTAGTTTGTCTTAGTTTATTTAGAGTCTATTGCTTTTTTCTTTGTTCTAGTAATATTATACATCTATAAAAAAAATTATTCATATGTTTTAGCGTTCATATAATGTACTCTGTTTTTATAAGTAGAAACTTCTAAATGGTCTCTTTGTCTCTAGCTAATTATTAACTCTGTTAATTAAGACCGTTAGTTCCTCTAAGATAATAAAAAATAAAATAAAAATAAACCACGCAACGGATTTTGATGCGGTTTTCACCATCAGTTAGATACATTTTCACGAAAGGTTTATATATATAACTAGCGACCCGCCCCGGCTTCGCACGTAAATTACACTCGTGCGAAGCCGAGAGGGCGGGTCGCTAGTTCACGATAAAAAAATTTGATAGGACAAGGTGACGTAGCGGATGAGAATGTATCAGGTCTAAATCAGGCTTGATGCCTCTAATCGAGCTCAACCTGCAGACGACCTCGGCACCCTTACTTATGATGGGTTGGGAGATAAATTCCAAACGACTCACACTGATCTGATGTGACTCGTTGGGAATTTTTCTCCCATCGAGTCACACTAGAGTGGCAGTTGGGAGAAAAAATCTCAACAAGAGATACCAATTTATTGTCCTAAACGAAAAATACTTATTTTTTTTGTCTATTAACTATTTCAAGAGTGTCGCTATAAGTTTCTTAGTTTGTGTGATAAATGTGCCGTACTCACAGATTTAGCAGTATAGTAAATAAAGCAGCTAAGTACGAGTCGGACTCGCGCACCGAGGGTGCCGTACCACCACAAAATACAATAATTATCAATTTAAAAAACTGACTTTAAAATTAGAAAAATATGGTATTTCGATTCGGTGAAAGAATAATGAGGTCATCTAAATAACCCAATTACCAGTTTTAACTTGGTAATGACCAGAAAATTGTCACCAACTCGCAATAGGCCATTATTTATTATTTTTTGTTGTCCTTTAGAGTGTGTACTATAATCATGCCAAGTTTCACGCTTTTACTTATTACCGTTTATATATAAGAGCAAAGATTATTAATAAGAGTTAATAAAAAAAAATAAAAAAAATATAAAAAAAAACTACGACCCTTGTAGTAAAAACGAAAGGTGACCCTTTCGTTTTTACTTTTTGACTTTTTTATTATTTGTTAGTACATTACATATTCTGTGAAAATTTCAACTGGCTATCTATTAGGGTTTGAAAGAACGGCCGTTTAAAGGTAGGGCGGACAGACACACAATGTAAGCTTAGTAATAGGGTCCCGTTTATACCCTTTGGGTACGGAACCCTAAAAAGTGGATGAAACACAAACCCCCTTATTAATAAACGTGCAGTCTTGGAATAGTTACGCCGTGTTTTGTCTTCTTCTCTCTTTCACATTTTGAACTCGATCGAAAAAGACAAAAGACGGAGTAACTATTCCAAGGCTACTCCACGTTTATTAATAAGGGGGTGAGATAACTATATAGTCTTATATTACTAGTAAAATTAAAAAACAACTTAACAATAGTAGGTATTTTTATTTTATTTTTTGACTGAAAAAAGTGTATACAATATAAAAACGTGAATAGAATGTATTTCCGAAAAAGTTATATTACTTACTTAAATACATAATCATAATAAAACCTTTGCAGTGTTACGACGGTGTACAGTATCATAGCGGATCTTCGGGCATAGCGGATCTTTGTTGGTTGGTTGAATCATGTGTCAGGGCCTTTTCGGAAGTCCATATTTTATTTGTTTGTTTAGATTTTTATTTCAGGTTAGGTATTTTTTTTTCTCTTTTATGTAATAATTAATATTTTATTTCAGAGCAGCCTAAAAATAGCATCACAAATGTCTATAGAGTAAAATAATGTATCCCAATTTTTTTTATTGTGCTTGGAGCGACGTAAAAGCGGAATTACACTAGAGATTCGTCAAATGCGGATATTTGTGTCTCTGAAGTTAGGCTCCTGCAAACCATTCAGATAAGATAAGATAAGATAAGATAAGATAAGATAAGATAAGATAAGATAAGATAAGATAAGATAAGATAAGATAAGATAAGATAAGATAAGATAAGATAAGATAAGATAAGATAAGATAAGATAAGATAAGATAAGATAAGATAAGATAAGATAAGATAAGATAAGATAAGATAAGATAAGATAAGATAAGATAAGATAAGATAAGATAAGATAAGATAAGATAAGATAATTTATTCAAATAACGAACACTCCTAAATACCATTGCCTAAAAGCAATAATACCCATGTGGTGCACGCTATGTATGTCTCGTCAAAAACAAAATACAATTCACTTAAATTCATATTAATAATTTACAAGTACATTACGCAAGTAGCACATCCCTTACTACACAAAAATAGCTACTGCGCAGCCTTGCAGCCAACTTCCGAGTCACAAAGATCCGCTGTGCTAAACTGTAGTTGAGGTTGCAATTTGGACCCATCTAACATCGGAAAATAGAAGGAGGTATCAGTCAATTTATTATTTTTTAATTGCCAAGTACCTGGGCGACCGAATTTCGCTTAGTTTTTACAAGAAATACAACTATGTATAGGTAGACCTAAAAAGCAAAATTTTATCTAAATACAAAATTTCATCCAAATCGTTTGACCAGTTTCCGAGATACGTGAAATATTATACAGGATGTAAGGGGAACACACTCGAAGCCAAAAGAAGGTAATTGTACTCATCATTATGAACCACTTTTAGTATGGGACCAACCCAGAAATCGCGAAAAAAAAAATTTGCTGTTCCATACATTTTGTCGAATAATCGACCGTTTTCTATAGAACAGTCGATATTTTTTTCACGATTTCAGGGTTGGTCCCATAGTAAAAGTTGTTCATAATAATGAGTCCAATTACCTTCTTTTGGCTTCGAGAGTGTTCCCCTTACACCCTGTATATATAGAAATATACAAAGATTACTCGTTTTATGTTATTATTAGGTAGCTATATAGATAATTATATACAAGCTTACACACATATATATGTATATATAAACTATACGATCGATGTGTAGATCGTTTATACTATCTATTGGCAACGAAGACCTATATAAAGTCCAAAAGGTCTCTAATTTCAGGCACCGTGCCTGAACGTTCACAATGAATTGATATTAATTTCTTTTATCGTCTCCCATTTTATATTTCTCCTTTGATTTCTCTTCTTCCAAATCTCGCTTTAAGATGAAACCGACTCTGTAATAAATTGTAATTTAGTTAAAGTAGGTAGAATAGATTAATTCATTGATACATTACTGGTCTCATCTTCCTAACGATTAAGTGAAAAATTATAGGTGGTCCGAAGTCCTTTGTGTCTGCCAAAACCATCTCATCTCTATTTCTACATAGCCTATATATATATAACAATTGCTGTTCTTTTGTCTCGCTAAAACTCGAGAATGGCTGGGCCGATTTAGCTTGTTTTGATCAATAAATATTTGTGGAAGTTCAGGTAAGGTTTAAACGGCTGGACTGATTTGAATGAAATTTTGTGTTCCTGGAGCGGGTCGTAGTAGCGAGGCCGAAGACCGAGCTCTACAGGTACGAAGAAGAGGGTATCAGATAGTTATATTTAAAAATAAATCCCTATTTACCTTGGTCAGGCCATAACTTGAGAACGACCTTACCGATTTCATTCGTAGTTTATAAAAAAATATTAAGTCATCATGATCAGCCTTTTAACAGTCCACTGCTGGACTTTTAGCCTACCCCCGAAAGGGTGATTGGGCCATATCCACCACGCTGGCCCAGTCGCGGGTTCACATACGCCATTGAATTCCTTCTCCGTACGTATGCAGTTATTCGTGGCGATATTCGCCAAAGAACCAAAGTCACCGACATAGGAGTTAAAATTTGCAAGTTGAAGTGGCAATGGGCAGGCCACATCGCTTGGAGAACCGATAACCGATGGGGAAGAAAGGTTCTTGAGTGGAGACCACGAACCGGAAGACGCAGCGTAGGTAGGCCTCCCACTAGATGGACCGACGACATAGTAAGAGTCACTAGTATCCAGTGGATGCAAAAGGCAGGCTGTCGTTCAGTGTGGAGGTTAAAGGGGGAGGCCTATGTTCAGCAGTGGACGTCTTCTGGCTGATGATGACGTATGCAGTTTTCCTCACGGAAACCACGGGGCGCACAACGCCTAGGTGTGTCGCTAGTTATATAAAATAAAATTTATTTATTAGCTACTCATATTATAGACAAATTGAGATGGTTTCGTAAGAACAGTCAAATACGCTATTGTGGGTAACAATAGGGTATTTGACTTGTGCATGGGTTAATTTGTTATTCTACTTTCCCCCGGATCACAAACATCCACACTTGTTTATAGATTGATACAGCTTTAGCTATAGTGATTCGCTCAGTGCACAAGCCCGACTCGCACTTGGCTGAAGTTTTTCATTGATACATAGCATTTATTGATTTTTGCATTCATAGGTACATTTAGATTAATATTTTTACTTGTAATTCTATTATGAAAAGAAAGTACTTGTATTATTAAAAAAATATGTTGTCAATATTTACCTGACAGTTAAGAAATAGAATATTTCAATCAAGCTGAGGAAGGAAAAACCGAGGAAGAGTCCGAGCAGGCCTCCGATGTTGGCCAGCAGGTCTGTGAAGCCGTACAACTCTCGCCGCTGCATCGTCACGAACTGAGACTTCTTGTAGAACAAGTCTACTTTTGAATATCTGACAAAAGAGAATCGGTACTTTTAAATAGACTCCATCCCAAAATGTTTTTTTATTGCTTGTGGTAATATGTTTTTATTTGTATGTCTAATGGTAAGCAGTCACCGTCGGCTAGGGACCATTCAAGTTTTACGTAGTCAGGTTTTTTTACAATTATTTACCTATAGGCTACATATCTATACCTGTGCAAAGCCGGGGCAGCCTACTAGTCTATACTAATATTATAAAGAGAAAAGATTTGATTTTTTGTTTGTTTGTTTGTTTGCATTGAATAGGATCCGATACTACTGAACCGATTTGAAAAATTATTTCACTGTTGGGAAGCTACACTATCCGCGGGTGACATAGGCTATAATCTATACCCGTGCGAAGCTGGGGCGGACCGCTAGTATATTATTTAAGGGAATAATAATTAATAATAATAGATTAATTAGATTTAAAATATATCTTACCGAGAACCAGTTGTCTGGATAAATCTAACATAGATTTTAAGAGGGGGCATCCGAAATTTTATGCTAATTTGCCATGATATTATAACTAAACCAAATATCCTATCAGCGTAATAATTGATACATATGATTTTTCAATTCATGTTTTTTCCGCCATTAAGACAGAAACATAATAGCAAGATATTTACTCGATACTTTAATGTTTTGAAAATAGTGCCTTTTTGCAATTTTTTTTGATTTTACTTGGAAAGTACTTCAGTTACATATCTAAAATAAATACTCACCGAAGGAAAATATAGTTTGTTTTCCAGTGTTAAGACAAAATTTACCTAGATTAATTAGTACTCTCATAATAAATTATATTCGATTTGAGACTTACGTCCTTTAGTTCTAAGCAACTATTCGGTCAAACGGTAAGTCCGATATTCAGTCTTATTCTGTTGCGCTTTGCATCTAAATAGCGAAACATGCTCCGTTCAACCTCAGTACCGCACTGTGCCTCAACGGGGAAGGACGCACGCGCTTGCTTTTCGCCTTGGTTTTATCTTCCGAGTGCGATTATATCAACACCTACTGTATTTTCAAACAAAGGATAATATAAAAAATCGATGGCTCGAACGCGACCACTTGACGCGGCAACCAAGTGGTGCCAATGACCTTAGAGCACAGACTAGGTAAAGCTACTACGAAAAAATAACATAGATACAAAAAAAAAATGGATATGACTAGGCCCTAACGCATCCATTATTATGTATGCTCAGTAATATAACTATTAGAGTCGGAGTGTTTCTTTGTGACAGACAAACAGACAGAGAGAGAGAAAGAGAGAGAGAGACGGAGAGAAGCAGAGAGAGAGTCAGAAAGATAAAACTAAAAATTAAAAGATAATATAAAATAATTTAAGTTCATTATAATTTTATAAAATTAAAATTAAAAATCATTTAAATTAATGTGATGGTTAATTTGACTTAAGAGTTCCATCCACATTTTCTCACGTTTTTACTAGAAGCGGCTTTCTGCAAAACGAGGAAGGTTCTCAATTTTAACCGACAAAAAATAGCTTGGTAATAAATGGAAGCAAAAAAACTGCTTCTAATAAAAAAAATATGTAAATGCGGAAAGTCAAACAATAGGTACTTATGTTTTTAACCGACTTCAAAACAGGGGGAAGGTTCTCAATTCGACCGGTATTAAAAAATACTAGTCGAATTGAGAACCTTCCTCCTTCTTTGAAGTCGGTTAAAAACATAAGTACTGTTACTACTGTTTGACCAGTTGGCTTGGCTTGGGTATGTGCTGGTAAGGGGAAATGCACAATACACTAGCGGGACTACTTACCTTAGTCAAAGTCAAATACTACTTACCTTTTTATCCGACTTCAAATAAGGAGGAAGGTTCTCATTTACCTTAGAGTACCTTCAATTCAACCAGTATATTTTTTTTTATACTGGTTGAATTGCGGTCCTCCACTGCGGTCCACCACTGCGGTGCAACAATGCGTTGCAACATTGCGTTGCAACACTGCAGCTCAACAGTGCGTTGCGACTCTGCGTTGTGACACTGCGGTGCAACAGTGCGATGCAACACTGCGTTTCAAAACTGCGTTGCAACACTGCGTTGCAACATTGCATTGCAACACTGCGTTGCAACACAGCGTTGCAACACTGCATTGCAACACAGCGTTGCAACACTGCGGTGCAAGAGTGCGATGCAACACTGCGTTGCAAAGCTGCGTTGCAACACTGCGTTGCAACATTGCTTTGCAACACTGCGTTGCAACACAGCGTTACAACACTGCGTTGCAAAACTGCGGCGCAACAGTGCGATGCAACACTGCGTTGCAACACTGCGGTGCAACACTGCGTTGCGTTGCAACACTGCGGTGCAACACTGCGTTGCAACACTGCGGCGCAACAGTGCGATGCAACACTGCGTTGCAACACTGCGCTGCAACACTGCGTTGCAACTCTGCGGCGCAACAGTGCGATGCAACACTGCGTTGCAACACTGCGTTGCAACACTGCGTTGCAACACTGCGGTGCAACAGTGCGGTGCAACACTGAGTTGCAACACTGTGTTGCAACACTGCGTTGCAACACTGCGGCGCAACAGTGCGATGCAACACTGCGTTGCAACACTGCGTTGCAACAGTGCGGTGCAACACCGCGTTGCAACACTGCGAACACTGCGTTGCAACACTGCGTTGCAACACTGCAGTGCAACACTGTGGTGCAACACTGCGGTGCAACACTGCGGTGCAACACTGCGGTGCAATAGTGCGGTGCAACAGTGCGTTGCAACAGTGCGTTGCAACAGTGCAGTGCAACAGTGCGGTGCAACACTGCTTTTCAAGAGTGCAGTGCAACAGTGCGGTGCAACACTGCTTTGCAACAGTGCGGTGCAACACTGCGTTGCAACACTGCGGTGCAACAGTGCGGTGCAACAGTGCGGTGCAACAGTGCGGTGCAAAACTGCGTTGCAACACTGCGGTGCAACACTGCTTTACAACACTGCTTTACAACACTGCGGTGCAACACTGTGGACCAAGTAGACAGAGACACTAAGATTATACAAGTCGAATTGCGAACCTTCCTCCTTATTTGAAGTCGGATAAAAAGGTAAGTAGTAATACCTACTGTTAGACCGGCCGGGTTGGCTCGGGTAGGTACTGGTAGGTCAAACAGTAGGTATATTAGGCCGACTTCAAATAATGAGGAAGGTTCTGTGAAGGATGATGATGATATTTTTTAGTAAATTAAATTGAATTGAATGGAATGGAATGGAATTGAATTGCATTGCATTAAATTAAATTAAATTAATCATACTTAAATAGATATTAACAACCAGGTATACTCGTAGAACAAACACAAAATGTTCATCACATTAATTTTGTCCTAGGTGGGAATCGAACCCACGCCCGAAGCTCAGAAGGTAGGTTCACTACCAACTGGACCAACGGGCTTTCGGGTATTTCGTTTTGCGTGTTTCGTTTAGTATAGTATAGCATAGCGTAGCGTAGCATAGCATAGCATTAGTTTAGTTTAGTTTGATTTAATGTTTAACGATCTCTGACTCTGTCTCCAAAGTAAAATTTTAATTTGAAAATTAATTTAGGCAATTTCAATTTAATTTATATAATTTATTAATTTTATATTTATATTGTAGAAAACTTAAAAATTAAGTTTAAAAATAAACAACAAACACAATATTGAAAATTGAAATAAACAATTTACGGTTTTGCGCGCCGCGACCGAACCCAGCTAATCGCCAAAACGCCAACATTATGCTTATCCTGTGTTTATTACTCCTTGCCGCATGACGAGTTCGACTACGCAAGTTATGTACACTGTAGCTGCGCGCGACTGCCGCGCTGCCGTGGTTGTGTTTCACACTAATGCGGGTGATGCGAGACGCGCGGGTGAAATCAGAAATTTTCCTCGCTTTATACGCATTCTTAAGACAACTTACTAACTTGAAATGTAACGTACTGTGTTTAAAATGTATTAAATGTGTTTTAAATTAAAAAAAAAAAAAAAAGGTATATAAAAAAATATATATAAAGGTATATGTAAAGCGAAATTCATTCATCACGAAATCTCTAAAACGACCTACGAAGCTGGAATTTGGCAGGTATATTTCTTGTGGGGTGTAGAGGACCGCAAAGAAAGAATTTTGCGAAAGGGCAGAATTAAGGGGGTAAATTAAGGTTGAAAGTTTGTATGAAAGTCTTTTGTTTTTGATGTTAGGGATATGAAATTTGGTATTCAGGTTAATGGTTTGAAATATAATAAATATTGTATTAAATTTTTTCCGAAAAAGATTGTTTATGGATGGGAAATAGGGGCTTAAATTTTTGTTGACATTTTTGTAATTACGAAGCTGAAATTTGGCAAGTGTTTACTTATGGGGTGTAGAGGTCTGCTAAGAAAGTATTTTGCGAAAGAGCTGAATTAAGTGGGTCAAAAGGGGGTTGAAATATAATATGAAAGTCTACGCGTACGAGGTCGCGGGTAACAGCTAGTTTAATTATATATATTATAAGTGGTTTGGTTTTTGATTTGATGTCACTTATAGAGCCGGACTTGTGCGAGCTTCAAATCGCTGACTGACGAGAGACAGCGCGAGACCAGAGGCCTTACGGACAACAGCTAATTGCAGCACCTAATCTGCTCAGTTGGAAAATCACGCGACCGCAAACTGTATCTGGGCGCGATAAGGTTCACGTTCGCGTGATTTTCCAACTGAGCGGATTAGGTGCCGCAATTAACTGTTGTCCGTAAGGCCACAGTACTGATAGCGTTGTCTTGTGTCGGAGGCCAAGACCTACTTCGGGTCCCTGTGCCAGCAGCAAAAGTAATTTATTCTAATTGCCTGGGAAGGTCGAGACTTTAGAGACCAATTTTGCTTGAAGCATCTTCTTTAACAAATGGACACATTAAAAAAAATTCAATGTAGTTATTTATGTAAATCTGAGTTTTGCGAATACATAAAATTACATTATATTTTGTGTAATATTAGGAATACATTGATTAAATGTAAATTCAACCAATGCTTTGCTCCAAAATTCATCAGTCATTATAAATCAACAAATACGTTGGAATGCGCGAGCGAGATATTACACGCACGAAACATGAGCTCTTAACCTAAATGCTTACGTTGTAGATGAATTGTAATTATTCGGCCAAAATTTTTGAAAAAGATCTTTAATGTGGAAATCAGTCTTGAGTATTTCTGCATCGTATTCAACAGTGTTACATGCAGGTAGACAATTGCACCCCCCTTCTTCTAAACCAAGCTCACCGCTCCTTTCCCGGGCCGCCATTCCATCTGGAAAAAAATTAATGAAAACTCTAGCTAAAATATAACAACAAATAATAAATAATCCATCTAGTGGGAAGCCTACCTACGCTGCGTCTTCCGGTTCGTGGTCTCCACTCAAGAACCTTTCTTCCCCGTCGGTTATCGGTTCTTCGAGCGATGTGGCCTGCCCATTGCCACTACAACTAGATTAAAGACCGACGACATAGCGAGAGTCGCTGGCATCCAGTGGATGCAAAAGGCAGGCTGTCGTTCAGTGTGGAGGTTAAAGGGGGAAGCCTATGTTCAGCAGTGGACGTCTTCTGGCTGATGATGATGATGATGATGAATAAATAATGGCCAAGTGGGAGTCGGTGACAAGTTTCTGTTCATTACCAAGTTATAACTGGTAATTTCGTTTGGGCATTAAAAAAATTGGTGGTATGGAATCCTCATTGCGCGAGCACTGGGCATAGTCCAAGTGTCCTCATTCCTATTCAATTTTCCGTGAACATCGCCGAGTATATATGAAACAGGTACCTAATTAAAGATTTTTAATACATAAAAATCATCAGTAAAACGCCAATGAGAGCGAATGGCGTCAATAATATGAAAAGAAACACTGTATTGTTTAACAGTCGCAGAAAGTTCAGTACTGTTACTTTTAGGGTTCCGTACCTAAAGGGTAAAAACGGGACCCTATTACTTAGTCTACCATGTCTGTCTGTCTGTCCATCCACCTTTAATTGGTTGTATCTTTCGAACCGTAATAGATAGAGGTAGTTGAATATTTCTCAGAATATGTAATGTTACCTAAACATTTATAAAAAAGCTAAAAAAAATATATATTAAAGGGCAACAAACGTATTTTTTTAACGTATTTTTGGCTATAAAGTTTAACAACAATAATAATGGCTAATTGCGATTCGGCGAAAAATTTCTGTCACGAAGTTATATTACCAAGTTAAGCAACGTATTCGGCCTTACATACACCACATCGAAATACCTAATTTTACTAATTTTGAAGTTGGTTTTTAAATTGATTATTATTATATTTTGTTGTGGCACGGAACCCTAAGTGCGTGAGCCGATTCGCACTTGGCCGGCTTATTTTTTAATAGTGGATGCGAAAAAAAATCTTTGAAATATTTTAAGAGTTCTGTAGTATTACAAGGTACAAGTTTAATAGATGGATAACTCTTCACTGTTTACATCAGAAATTACATACCTACATAAAACAAAAACAACAACTAGTGAAACAATTGGCGGCCTTATTGGCGCTATAAGATCTCTTCCAGGCAACCTTAAATTCGTCTGTATAACTTTGACCAAACCAAATGACCAGTGTGTTTTGCTAGTGGATGACATACGACAGTGAAACGTGGACTCATAAACAAGCTCAAAGTCGCACAACGAGCTATGGTCGGGATTTCTCTACGAGATCGAATCAGAAATGAGGACTTCCTTAGGCGAACGAAACTTATCGACATAGCCCACTGGATTAGCAAGTTGGAGTGGCAGTGGGCAGGGCACATAGCACGCAGAACAGATGGCCAATGGGGCCGAAAGGTTCTTGAATAGAGACCATGGACCGGCAAGCGCAGCGTAGGACGTCCACCCAAAATATGGACAGACGACCTAAAAGAGACCGCAGTGAAACGCTGGATGCAGGCCGCTTCCGACCGGCCCTTTTGGAGATTGATGGGGGAGGCCTATGTCCGGCAGTGGACGTCCTACGGCTGAAATGATGATGATGATGATTGAATCATGACTGTATGTATATTATCCGGCGGAGGGTATTGTTATGCCATAAAACAGGTTAATTCCTAGCTTGGTTAACAAGGCTCCTCATCTTGGAATATTATTTATTTAAAGAACACACTATTGTACAATATTATGACCAACTACGTTTGTACAGACCGACCGCTACTAACCCTCTAGAAAATTTCGTGTCGCTTAAAATAGATCCAAAGTGATTGTTTAGATGGCGCTAGGAGTATCGAATTAGACTGAAACTGTACGAAAACACAGAATATAATAATAGTTAGTACTACGGCAACGAAACCAATAACTTACCGAACTTACCTTTGCAAGCACCTTTAGTAATACAATCGATATCCAGTAGATGGCGCTTTACAATAAAATAATCCTACTTTAAAATGTCTTATAATAATACATTTTTTTAGTTAAATAATTTAGAATGTAAATAATTAACATTTAACTAAAATAATATCAGGAATTTCAACATTACTATTTTTTCAGTTGATAGTTTTCGTAAACTTTTTTCATTTACGTATTGTTCCATACATTTTTGTAAAGCGCCTCCAGCGGAAACGCGAAGGAACTAAAATCAGCGGTATAGATTGCTTCACTCTAATTTGAAAAAAGATTTCGAATACCTTTCAGCCCAGCAATGTATGCAACGAAACGTATACGAAAAAAGTTTTCGAAAACTATCAAATCTGCCCCCTGATCAAATGGCATATTGTCGATCTCAAGGTACATTTTTGTCTTGAAAAGTACTTTAATAATCAATAAAATTATATAGAAAAGGTTGTGTTTTTTATTTAAACATCGCCTCATTGTTTTACTTTCTTAACTTGTGTACTTTTCACGTTCGCGTGATTTTCCAACTGAGCGGATCTAACGTTAGTTTGGTGCCGCAATAGCAGTTGTCCGTAAGGCCCCTGGGGCCTTACCTACGGCCAACTGCTAACTCGGTATCAAACTAACGTTAATACAGCGCAGTTCGGAAAATCACGCGAACGTGAACCTTAACGCGCTCAGATACGGTTTGCGGTCGCGCAACATTTTTTCATCACCTAAACTGGATTGCTTTAACAGCTAGCTGTAAGGCCCCAGGACCCAGGAGAGTCACTCCACAAAACCATAGCAACTCTTGCTACTACACAATAAAGTGCAATTCAGGACGCGCGAGCGCTAACTACCTATAGCTATATTAACCTAGAAGTTGCCTCTCTGTCTATCGCGTAACTCTTCGCGTCGCGTTATCTCTGTGTATCGCGTGAGAGTGAGCACGGGAGTTCCCGCTTCCGATAAGTCGGCTACTTGTAGCTTGATAGGTACCTAAAATGCGGAGAGCGCCAGCAGGCCTGCCAGCGCGAAGGTTAAGTAGGTACTTAGGTAGGTAAGTATTGGACCTACCTACTAAAACAGTAATTACATTCCAGCCTAGAAGTTCATAGGTATTTTGTGCTCATCTTTACGGTAGCTATCAGGAAAGTAGTGTGTTTATTTATGTTGTAGTCTAGTTGTGTGCTTTATTTACCTATTTACTTGAATAAAATTTTTACGAGACAGTAGGTAAGTACCTTCTAGGTACCTGTAAAGGAGACTGGATTTGTGCGCGTTCAGTCGGTAAGTACCTACCTAATTTACCAAAAGCGGACATGGCTATGATTCTTATACCTACCTACTAAAAAAACCGGACAAGTGTGAGTAGGACTCGCACTCTGAGGGTTCCGTACAAATACTCGCACGAAGCGGCAACGTCGCACTCTGCTTTTTTGCTCTGCTATGTAGGTAGGTATATGAAGATAACTGCCTATAAGGTCAAACCGCATCAAGGCGGTGCGGTACAGTACTGCAAGATTATTTAACCGACTTCAAAAAATAAGGAGGTTCTCAATGATTCGGTTGTTTGTTACTTTGGAACTCCATCATTTAAAAACTGATTTGGATTTTTAGATTGGTCCCATAGATATTTCATTAAATTTGTACAATAATTTCGTTGGTTTCGTTCAGTAGTTTTAGGTACCTACTAATTTTGAAGTCGGTTTTTTAAATTGATAATTACCTAACTCGGGCGAATAAACATAAATACAGAAAAGTATCTCCATTGTATGTATGGCTTTGGATAAGGAACCATACCACCAAAATTATGTGTGTCTTGAACGCTCTTCTTTAAGAGGGGGCATCCGAAATTTTATGCTAATTTGCCATGATATTATAACTAAACCAAATATCCGATCAACGTAATAATTGATACATATGATTTTTCAATTCATTTTCTTTCCGCCATTAAGACAGAAACATAATAGCAAGATATTTACTCGATACTTTAATGTTTTGAAAATGGTGCCTTTTTGCAATTTTTTTTGATTTTACTTGGAAAGTACTTCAGTTACATATCTAAAATAAGTAATCACCGAAGGAAAATATAGTTTGTTTTCCAGTGTTAAGACAAAATTTACCTAGATTAATTAGTACTCTCATAATAAATTATAATAAACTTAAATTATTTTATATTATCTTTTAATTTTTAGTTTTATCTTTCTGACTCTCTCTTTGCTTCTCTCCGTCTCTCTCTCTCTCTCTGTCTGTTTGTCTGTCACAAAGAAACACTCCGACTCTAATAGTTATATTACTGAGCATACATAATAATGGATGCGTTACGGCCTAGTCATATCCATTTTATTTGTATCTATGTTATTTTTTCGTAGTAGCTTTACCTAGTCTGTGCTCTAAGGTCATTGGCACCACTTGGTTGCCGCGTCAAGTGGTCGCGTTCGAGCCATCGATTTTTTATATTATCCTTTGTTTGAAAATACAGTAGGTGTTGATATAATCGCACTCGGAAGATAAAACCAAGGCGAAAAGCAAGCGCGTGCGTCCTTCCCCGTTGAGGCACAGTGCGGTAATGAGGTTGAACGGAGCATGTTTCGCTATTTAGATGCAAAGCGCAACAGAATAAGACTGAATATCGGACTTACCGTTTGACCGAATAGTTGCTTAGAACTAAAGGACGTAAGTCTCAAATCGAATATAATTTATTATGAGAGTACTAATTAATCTAGGTAAATTTTGTCTTAACACTGGAAAACAAACTATATTTTCCTTCGATGAGTATTTATTTTAGATATGTAACTGAAGTACTTTCCAAGTAAAATCAAAAAAATTAGCAAAAAGGCACTATTTTCAAAACATTAAAGTATCGAGTAAATATCTTGCTATTATGTTTCTGTCTTAATGGCGGAAAAAACATGAATTGAAAAATCATATATATCAATTATTACGTTGATAGGATATTTGGTTTAGTTATAATATCATGGCATATATGCATAAAATTTCGGATGCCCCCTCTTAACATGAATTTCCGGTTACGTAATTACAAACCCAATTTGGGGTCTTTAGGGGTAGGTCCTAAAGCCGAGTTTTTGAGTTTAACGTCATCGTCTGCTAGAAAAAATGAGGTTTATGACGTCAGATTTTTGATTGGACCTTTGTGTCCGAAGTTATGGACCTTCAAAAAATCGGGTATTTAGGCTCCGTCTCGCTACTTAGTAGCTCTAGTACCTAAGAGTCTTAAAATACTAAATGACCTATCGTTGGAAAGCCAGTGAAGGTCACTATCCTTGCCTGGATTGACCTGGGACAAAATGCTTGAGGAGCCGGGTATTTCAGGTCGTCAAAATCGTAAGACCTAACTTAGACTATAATTTAAACTAAAAACTAGAACTAGTTGTATTTCCTAAACCAGAGCCTTAAAAATATGCAAAAAAAATTACTAAAACTTAAAATGAGCTTTACTACCTCGAGCCAAAATTTGGGCGTGGTAGGGTTTTGTTTTCTCCACTACTTTACTGGGGCAGACAGGACAGTAAATTACGAAAGACGAGGCGGTATGACCTCTATAGCTTTAGCCTGCTCAGTAATGGGCTAAAATAAATGCTAACGTGGTTAGGTGTGAATTGCGGGGATTTCTTCTCATATTGTTTATCTGTACCTGGGGCCTTACGATTTGGAAAATCACGCGACCGCAAACCGTATCTGGGCGCGATAAGGTTCACGTTCGCCCCTGTGACCCCTGCAAGTGAATCTGGGCTCCGATTATCTACGTTTAAACTGTGACTCCTGCAACTAAGTGAATCTAGGGCCTTACGGACAACAGCTATTGCGGCACCAAACTAACGTTAGATCCGCTCAGTTGGAAAATCACGCGAACGCGAACCTTAACGCGCCCAGATACGGTTTGCGGTCGCGTGATTTTCCAACTGAGCGGATCTAACGTTAGTTTGGTGCCGCAATGACTGTTGTCCGAAAGGTTCCTGGACTCTAATAACTGCTTCCTTTGATTTTATGACTATCTACACTCAAGCATCGACCTCTGCTAGTCGCCTATGTACCTAAAGTACCTATACCTATATTCTATATTCAAAATGTCATACACAAAATGTGTTTACCAAAACTAGTCGGGACATAGTAGGTAGTTTTGCTTCCCAGTTCACGATGAAGGTCGGCTGATTGTATGAATTCGGAAATCAGGTACCTATTTAATACCTAGTTCTAGGTAATAATGTAGGTAGGTACCTATAGGTATTTTTTTAATAGTGTGGATGTTTTGTAATTTTTAAGGTTTTTATTCATGGTATTCATGAGTAGATAGGTAGGTACCTAACCTTCTTTGCAAAATATGGTCCGCCGAAGTATGTATGCGTACCTATAGAAGTTGCCTCTATCGCGTAACTCTTGTCGCGTTATCTCTGTGTATCGCACGACAGTGGACACGGCAGTTTCCGGTTCTGAGAAGTCGGCTACTTGTAGCTTTATAGGTACCTAGAGTGCGGAGTGCGTCAGGTCTGGCCAGGCCTGCCCGCACGAAGGTTAAGTAGGTACTTAGGTAGGTAAGTATTGTACCTACTAAAACAGTAATTACATTCCAGCCTAGAAGTTCATAGGTATTTTGTACTCATCTTTACGGTAGGTATCAGGAAAGCAGTGTGTTTGTTTGTGTAGTAGGTAGTCTAGTAGTGTACCGACTTCATAGTAGGTAGTAGTTGTGAGCTTTATTTATTTACTAGAATAAAATTACGTAAAATTTTGACGATACAGTAGGTAGGTACCTACTAGGTACCTGTAATGGAGAGTGGATTTGTGCGCGTTCAGTCGGTAAATACCTACCTAATTTATCTAGAATTTTACTAGTAGCCTATGTCACTCTCCGGTTGAGAACTATAACCCATGCATAAAATCAAGTCGATACAGCGCTGGCAACGTCGCACAGCGCGGGCCTAACTCTCAGCACGAACTGGCAACGTCGCATTGTGAAACGAAACTGACTTGACTACTACGTTCTATTCTGTGATGCATTCTGTGAGCGCGAAGAAAAGCGCCATCTACTGATATCGGGTGCGCTTCTCTTGAAATGTTGCGCTACCGTAATTTTTTGAACCCTTTCGTACGCCATCTCACGTAAGTTCGAGACAACCTATTGCCCGGACAAATGGTGGCGCCCTCTAAGTTTCAACAGGTATTTTGGCAAATTTCCGGGGTACGGTACAAAGTACTGCTATCATCAATCTTCTCTAGTATATAATCTTTGGTACAGACCAAACATTTTCATTTCATTTCCTCCAACGTCAGAGTTCTCTAGCGTGTTGTCAAGAACCGTGAACTGCAAAGCAGGCTACTGCAGACCATCAATAAAAAAAGTTGAGTATCTTCGCCATGTTTAGCGAAATGAAGAATACCAGCTTCTCCAGCTAATTACGATAGGCAACGACGCGCTGAGAAGAAAAGGCCGTGATTGCACCACATCAAGGAATAAACCAACAAAGCCAACGTCGAACAACTGTTTCGCTTGATACAAGATAGCCAGAATGTCGCTGAGTTGATGGCCAATATCCAATAGTGGAGAGAAACCTGAAAAAGAAGCATTTTGATACTCCATTTATGCTTTTACTCTACTTAAAGCACTTTTGCCAGAAGGAAACTAGAATACAAAATGTTAACCTGATATACTCCCAAATTATGCAACAAAGATAATTTTACAAGCAAAACGCCAACTCGTTAGGTCTAATATCTAGGGATTCAATTTTATTTAGTTTTAATAATTAGCTTCCGATATTAAATAAACAAAATTAATAAGGTCCTAAATTAATATTTGTGGAGTAGTTTAGCAAACAATATCTGTACTAACCACTTCATGAGGTTTGATGAGTTTTAAACAGATTTTAAGTTATGTGGTTATGAAGGTATATTTCCAAATGAACTGGATTATTTTTCCTCAAAATAAAATAAGTAATTTTATCTCAACAATTAACTAAGTACACAATTAGCAAGTGTTTGTTTTCCCAAATATCCGTTCCCGAATTTAAATGTATAGGTACTTAAAAATAAATGCAATACGTCCTTCAATCACATAATTACCTAACATAATTAAAACAAGGTCATAAGTGACTTATTTGGCAGATTGCAAAAGGTGCCTCCTTTAGTCAATAAGCATCTGTCGTCAATTTTGATTGCAACATTAGAAAGCACGCCTAAAATAAGATCTTTTTCAATGAAATAAGATCTTTGTCAATTTTATTTTATTTTTTTATTTTTAAATGTTTATTGTATAGACAACCATTTGTTTTGACATAGACATTTTTTTGCATGGAAATTATTTAAATTATTTTATTGTATTATAATAATTTATTTTGACTCTTAATTAATTATTGTATAACGACCATTTATTTATTATGTAATTACTTTTTTTTTATAATCACCTTTTGTATTGTTACTATAATAATTATATTGTGACAAAAATGTATTCTTCGACATGTAATTAGTCAATCTGGTAGGTATTTAAATTCCATAATTATGTAATATTGTCTGTCATTAGTGTAATTGGTTTTTGAACCGTGCTAATTGAATAAATAAATACAAATACAAATTAATGTCATCAAAATATGGTTATTAAATTAATAAGAAAAAAGTAGCAATTTGAATAAAATATAACCAATTTTTTGGCAGCACAATAACGCAATTTATTTTCTTTTGGTTGTAATTAGACGAGCCAGTTCAGAATGTGTACTATAAACATGCCAAGTTTGACGCTTGTAAGTATTACCGTTTTTACATGCTAATATGAAAATACGTTTGTTGTATTTCGTTTCGTTTTAACTTTTTTAATATTTATTAATTAATCCGCCGTAACAGTACATATTATGTGAAAATTTCAACTGGCTATCTATTACGGTTCGAAAGAGGACAGACAGAAGAACGGACGGACAGACAGTCAGTCAGACATCGTAGGCTTAGTTATAGGGTCCTGTTTTCACCCTTTGGGTACTATAACTTGAAAATGACTAATATGGTGCCGTATAGCATAGAGGAATTCATTCTTAAACTAAAGTCAAAAATTAATGGCTAATTATAATTAGTATGACATTTTTATTGTTATTATTTTATTTTAATATGATTTATTTTTAAATGTTGACATGTTATTTATCTATAGCAAAATATATCTACTCACTCACTCATTCACTCATTTGTCACGAAACCTCGAAAACCACTTGACCTGCAAAGCTGAAATTTGGCAGGCAGATTTCTTGTGGGTTGTAAAGGTCCGCTAAGAAAGGATTTTGCAAAAGGGCCGAATTAAGGTGGCCAAATGGAGGTTGAAAATTTGTATGAAAGTCCTTTGTTTTTGATGTTAGGGAAATGAAATTTGGTATTCAGGTTATTAGTTTAAAATAAATAAATAATACATTATTATTTTTTCGAAAAAGACGGACTAAGGAGGGAACATGGGGGTTTTATTTTTTTATCGACAATTTTGTAATTACGAAGCTGAAATTTGGTAAGTTGATTACTTATGGGGTGTAGAGGTCCGCTCTTTGAGAAAGGATTTAGCGAAAGGGCTGAATTAAGGGGGGCAAAAAGAGGTTGAAATATTATATAAAAGTTTACGCATCCGAAGTCGCAAGCAACAGCTAGTTATGAATCAAATTATCATTAGCATTATAATGTCAGTGGTAATTTTAACAGCTGTGGTCGTTCATATTCTAGGAATGAAAGTTATAGTCTAGTTTCTTACATACCTTTGGCTTGCCGCATACAGTACGATGACGTCATAGGGTGGCATATTTCTTTGCTGTCGTTGTCTGCAAAATAATGATAGGTATTATTTATTTATCTACTAATTATAATAATACTCGCCCTTCCGGTACCAAAATGCGGCAGCCTTAATGTGGTGCTCTTTTAGTGGGTGGCAAGCCATAGTAACATCTTTTTTTTCACAAAGATTTTGAAGGTGAACTCACCTTGCGCTTTTTAGATTTCTGTACCGAAAGTGTTAAAACGGGACCCTATTACTAAGCATACGGTGTTTGTCTGTCTGTCTGTCCGTTCCTCTGTCCTACCTTTAAACAGCTATATCTTTAGAACCGTAATAGATAGCCAATTGAAATTTTCACATATATGTAATGTTACGGTGGATTAACGAAGAAATAATAAAAAGTAAAAAAGTTAAAACGAAAAGGGAAAAAATACGTTTGTTGTATGAGCTCTAATGTAAAAACAGTAATACGTACAAGCGTCAAACTTGGCATGATTATAGTACACATATAACAACAAATAATAAATAATGGCCAAGCGTGATTCGGTGACAAATTTATGTTCATTACTAAAGTTAAACAACGTAAGGCGCGGTTGGTACTCAGATGAGTGACCGCCTGGGTGTGATGTTGTCTTTTTTCACTACTTTTTGTATTCTGTGGTTACTTTTTGTGTTTTGTATTCTGTCTGTGGTAACCCTCAGTGCGCGAGCCCAATTCGCACTTGGTCAGTTTATTTTAATTATTATGATGAAACTTACGTGGCATGTGGAATCCAACACAGTTACACAAACTATATGTATAATTCGATAGACACTCTGCTTTGCAATTCGTCGCAGTATACAATTTGAAGTAACGCAATTTACGTTCTGAGGGAAAATAACACTGGCGTCTGAAACAGAAAACAGTTAAACTATAATTCACTTGTAATGAATTTTGTTTTGTCTGTTATTTAGTTTCTTATATCATATTCAAATAGTTTTGTAACCCAATTCGAAAAAGAAGGATGATTTTCAATTCGGCACGTTTTTTTAAATGTATGTACGTCGTTACGCCTGAATCTGTAAATTAATTTGCGTGTTTCTTGTTTTATCGTGTAGAAAAAAATTATCGAAGTAGTCCCTCAAAAACTTCGTTAATTATGGCTTAGTAGTTTTTTAACCAACTTAAATAATATGGATAAGTTTGCTCATATGCCTACAAATATTGTGATAGTAAATAACTATAGATACATTACTTTTGTTTAGGTGATTTGTTTGAGTCAAAATAAAGATGCATTCATGCATGGATACTGGTGCAGGAGTCATGTTAACTAAGTATATAATTGAAGCATGGGAGGATTGTCATGATGCTATAAGTGTGTTTTGTGATTTGTCAAAGACCATTGTTTTTTCAGATTGTTCATTACCAAACTCTTTTGAATAAACTGTTATTTTACGGGGTTATTGGAACTAATTTCTACATATCTGAAAGTCCGTGTACAAATTGTAGAAATTGATGGAGTGAAATCACAAAGGTCTTCTATAAAAATTGGAGTACATCAGGGATCCATCCTTGGACCTTTTTTTAAATCTATGTGAATGATCTCCCTATGATGGAGCCTATATGATTCAGAAAATAATGAAAACTGAAATTGTACTCCTTGCTAATGATAACTCACTCTTATGCAAATCAAAGAGATGACTTACAGATGATCTTTTATAAATGAAATTCAGAAAAGTTTGTTTAATTGGTTTAATGCGAATAATTTAGTTTTGAACACTGCAAAAACAAAGTGCATAAGGTTTTCTCTTCCAAATGTACGAAACACCGATGTAAAAATTGCATTGATGGATGAAACAAACCAGTGGATGATATAGTATTTTTAGGCATTACCGTTGTCATCTATAACATATATATTTATATATAGATGGGTAAGTTTAGATAATATTGCCAAAAAGCAGAATTAAAAACATAGATTTTCTATAAATAATAAAATTTGTCCAACTTTGATGAGCACTAGTATGGGAACGGGTGGTCAAAAAATATGCGTTTAGTCTCATTTAGCGCAGAATTTAATTTCTACAACTTTTATTAGTACCATGTTTTCGATATTGTCAGTCTTTTACGAGATATTATCGTAAAGCCTCAATAATACCCATTTGGGGGTACATTTTGACCCCCCCACCACTTAATATGCACAACTCCACCGAGGAGGAAAACTTAGGTTACACATATACAAAACTTTAGGGTAGTCATATTGGGCTGCAAATGAAGCCATTAAAACAATAAATCCTTTTATAGCATTTAAACCGATTAGTAAATTTTTTTGGTTTACTTCTAATAGCCTAAATAATCAACTTGATTATTTTAATAATTGTTTATACTGTAGAGCGCGCTAAACTTACATTTTACTGTCGTAAGCAATTATATCAGGATCGGAATTAAATTCATGAAAAGTGATCGCCACAGATGAAAGTTGGTCTGGCAATGCAGCGTAGGAATACAATGAACTCTGTGGAAAGTCAGCAGGGTGGTGCAGAAATATCTGAAAATTTAACAATTTCAATAGGGTCATTTGTCGGAGCCTCGGGGGATAGACCTTTATCAAGATAGACACCGCAAGTACGTTTAGTTGTATGAAAACTCAGTGTGCCGTATTTTAAACCGACTTCAAGAGGAGGTTATCAATTCGACTGTATGTTTTTTTTTTTTTTTTTTTATTATGATGTCACTGATGGTCATTATTAATAATTTTATGTTTTTGTATTATATACTATTGACAGTATGTGCTAATAAAATTATTATTGTTTTAAACTGTTATTTCAATTAGCTAATTACAACATGACATGTAATTTGTGTTATGAATAAAGAGTATGAGTATAAGCAGAGCAGTAATCCAACCTAAGACAGGCTACATACAAGCAAAGTAAGTAAACTCGCGGAGTCTATTTCGATATCGGTCTGTGGTGCTCGGTTTGAAAGTGTAAATGAACGAAATTAAATATATACTATGTCGTAGCTCGATCGTAGAATTGGTCTTATCATGAAGAAGCTAGTAATTTTATGACATTTCTACTCTACTACACTAGGTATTTTTTTGTTTATTCTTGAATAATGACTACATCGTGTGCTCTGGCCCGAATAATGAAACACTTGACGTTTTACAATTTTACCATTCGAGAAATTTTAAATAGCGGCTGCGGCGGCGGCTTTAAAGAGTAATGAAGTTTTTGTTATAAATCACGTGTGTTGAGTTTTGTTTGTTACTTATTTGTTTGAAAAAAACTATGCGCAGGGTATGTTGTGTCCCTATGTTAATTTACTTATCCTCCCCTGGCTATATTCTGCTTAGTGTGTACTAAGCAGAATATAGCCTGGGAAAGATAAGCCCCCCCAGCATTAAGAAATCGACGCACGATGGGTGTCCATTGTGCGTCGATTTGTTAATGCTGGGGGGTCGTGAAACATCATGGTATTAACTTCTCCCGTATGATATTTGCCATTTGTTCCGGCTTTTAGCAGAATGAACCGCTTCGATAACGTTGATGTTGGGGTGCTGCAGATCTGATCTGACCTACGCATTGGGCTTCTTTCTCTCGGATCTCACCTTTTATTTTCCCGGTGACGATCAGTTTTTGGAGGTTGTCACCAGGCTTATGGGCTATGTGGCCAAAGACCTAAAAAAGTCTCCGAAGACACTTGTTGGAAAGCCTTGGCTTCTTATCGTGTTTGAGTCCTTTGAGAACCGATTGGTAGGTCCGATGCGCAGTCAATGGGATACGGAGCATTTTCCTCCAGCTCCACATTTGAAAAGCGTCCATGCGCTGTCAGTCTTTAGGTTTTAGAGTCCAGGTCTCCACCCCACTCAGGAATATGTAGAAAACTAAGGTGATGATGTGACCAAATTGAAGTCTGGTACCTTTCCAACACGGGAACTTGACAACACCAATTCTAGTAAGTAATCGATTTTATAATGATTATGTAGAAGTATTCCTTTTTCGTTGAGACTATGTACTTTTAATGTTTAATTTTTGACCTTTCGAAAGTGTACTTGTATTTGTACCCAATTGAAATAAAGATACTGAACTGAACTGAGAGTCATTTTTGTCTTATTGCTAATCTCCTTTCGTATAATATCGATTTGAGACATGGCATTTTTGGCCATACCAATTCTTCTGCAAACTTTGTCCTCAGAATAACTACTGTTGCTAATGCTAGTAGAATAAGTGATCAAATTTTTTTAAATAAACTGTTTCACTGAGCTCTAGCGTGTGATGTACCCCATGACTTGGGTTTTTGGCCAATTCATGGTTAGTCTCATCTTCATGCTAATTTGGTCCATTTATTCAGGAAGTTGCACATATCATCGGCTGCAAAAAATGTGATGTCATCGGCGTAGCGTAGGTTCTGGATTTTTGTGCCATTGATTGTAATTCCACTGTTGGGATTGTCTAATGGAGACTGGAAGGGAATTCCACAACCGTATGGCTTTCACGGAGAATGCATCTTCATAGAAAGTACTTTTATGTTTGGGAGTAACAAGAGAGAGAAGAGTTGACTGTCTCAGAGAACGAGATGAAGCAGGGTCGTGGAAAAATTTGAAACGTTCTTTGAGATAGCACGGGGTGAAGGGATTATATAATGTATTGAAGAGAAGTGCCAGGATGTGCGCATTTCGGCGAAGACGAACAGGGAGCCATTTGAGTTTAGCGCGGAATTGAGAAATACGGTCGTACTTACGTAAGCCGAATACAAACCTTATACAAAAATTTTGAAGGCGCTCAAGCTTGTTAAATTTTTCTTCAGTAAGATCTAGGTAAGAAACATCGGCATAATCAAGGATTGGAAGCAGTAAGGATTGCACCAGCGCAATTTTAGTAGTCGTAGGGAGAAAGTTACGTAACCTCCTCAACGCACCAGCCGCAGCATAAAGTTTCTTGCTGGTAGCTTGAAGCTGAGGAGCCCAGCCCAAACAACGGTCTATAGTAATGCCCAAGACTTTAGTCGATGAAGTACATCAATAATGGTATACTGAATGTATATGCTTTCTCAATGAGTTGCCTTACATTCAATATTTGCTCGCTCGTACGAAACTCGCTGGCTTATGTGGAATCTGCCAATTGTTATGTGGTCTAGATATGCCTGTACTGAATAGTTTTGTCAGTAGATAGTTTAGGTGATGAAAAGCTAGTAATCATAAGTTTCAAATCAATGTTGCCAATCAAATGTGGATCTCCAAATCAGCACTTTACAATATGGCTAAGGGTTAATATCGAGTATTCAACGATATGACCTTTTTATATCAATCCCAAATTGATATAAAAAGGTCAGCCATTTATAAAATAATCGACTGACCTTTTTATGGTATTGCCGATTTTATGACCAGCTACGACATTGTATGTGTCATTTTTAAAGTAGGTACAAACCTTATAACCTGTTAATATTTTATTGCAAGTTATATCAGCAGTGTCGGGATCGTGCAACATCAGTAATGATAAATCTGGTTCTGTACTTGAAACCTAAAAAAATATCACTAGCATTAGGTCAAGAAAGTCACGATAGATAAATGTTTGTAAATATTGTTCTTCTGTTGAAGCTCAAAAGACAAAACATTTTTCATTAGTTGGAAATAGTTTTCTTTGCGTTGTATAGCTATAGAAAAATAAATTAAATATTTAACTTCTATAGCTATTAAGATAAGTCATAAAACTTATTATATTTTTTATAGATCTCAATTCTAAAAGTATAAAAATATACCTTGGTACATACTCAACTTGGACTCAACTTGTAGCGGTGCTCTGTACTTACTTGTCCTCGTCTCGGATATAAATGTTTTTCAGTGTAGTTGTAGCCCTTCTCTAGTGACCACCCCCTTTGCGAGTTATTACTTTCCATGTATGAGTAATCTGATTGTATGCTGAAAATAACCATATCACATTAAATAAATATTTGTTTTGAATAGAATTTCTACATTATTATTAACTTTTTTTATGGGGCTGTTACTGTATGCATCCCTTGGTTTTTACGTTCACTCATCCCACTTTGCTAACTTGTGTCGCCATAGGTACCCGATGAGTACAGTTACTCCTAGGGCTTAGATCGGGCAGGGTGTATGACGATACAGCTTTCACTATTCAGTGATCAGATCCACTAAACCAGTGTTTTTTAACATTCTTGAATACCCGACCCCTTTAGCTTTAGTAGTAGTACTTTTTAGTAGCTTTCCTGGATATGACCAATTACTTTACTACTAAACTGACTAGACTAGAATATTAAATTTACTATTTGAATTAGTTGAATTTTTATATTTTAATGACATTTTATTAGACATAACTATTTATTTTGATGTATTAATTATTATTTGTGACTTAATTGTGTGTGAAATGTGACCTGAATGTTATGAATTGTCTACTGTTTTGCTGTGTATGGGTTATAAGTACCTGAAATAAACCTTTCCACTTTCCACTGCACTTTCCACCGCCAATGTCGCAGCTGTGCTCGAACCGAGTGGTCTTGCGCGTGACAATGGAAAGAGGCCTGACGGTATGACACTTGTGCCCTGGAGGTTGGGGCGGCCCCTTGTATGGGACGCAACTTGTGTCGATACTTTGGCGCCGTCACATCTTCCTGAGACACAAGGTAGGGCTGGCACGGCTGCCAATTCGGCAGAGCAGCACAAGCGACGCAAATATGCTAACCTCGGCAGTGGTTACATATTTGAGGCGTTTGGGGTCGAGACATTGGGCCCTTGGGGACCGGGAGCTCGCCTCATTTTCAAAAATCTTTCAGAGCGCCTGGTTAATGCGACGCGTGACCAAAATGCTGGCGTGTTTCTGGCTCAACGCATTAGCATTGTCATTCAACGTGGTAATGCCGCCAGCATGTTGGGTTCGCTGCCAACTGGTAGTGGGCTTGTGCTTTTGGATTGTCTTTAGACCTTCAACGGTCTATGGGCAGTCTAACTGTAGTTAGTTTGTAGTGTTAGTTTTAGCTTGTATTTTGTTTATTTGAAATAAATGAATTTATTATTATTATAATATTCTGGGTAGGTCTTCCGCATCATTGTGTTCTACAAGTGTAGCTCGTGGATCGCTACCTGGTGATTCTGGCCCCACCGATTTTGTTGCGTATAGGTTTTTAACCGACTTCAGGAGGTAATTCCGTCTCCCCGTTGTAAATTTGATAAAATATAAGCTATTTCAGATAAATATAAATTATTATAATAGACGTACAAATTGAAAGAAAAACGCAGAAAAAGTGTTGCCAGTATCCACTGTAATGGCAAGCAATGTACCTACTAGAACTTACCTGTCCGTAAAAATATCTCTCGCTGCCAAACTATTAGTGGTGTAGCAAACACCTTCTTCTGTTATCACACTTTTGAAAAGTGAATTGCATTCGATGGTCCAGCCCATACCTTGCAAGTAACATAAAAAAAATATGTCTTTTGCTGACGGAGCTACCTGAAATATACAGAAATACAACATGAATAAAGTATCCAAAAACTATATAACTCAGTTAAAACATCGCTCCATGGAAAAGTCCACCTATCCATTCCACATGGGCTTTTGTGCTGTGAATTCATTGTAGTTTGGCGCTGTATTGAAGTTTTTTTTTTTTTTTCTTTAAATAATTAATAATCTTGTGTTTGACCACCATCACGCCTGATGTTAAGCGATGATGCGGTCTACGTTGGAGCACGCTTGCCTAGAAGGAACCGATTCACTTGTGATTTGAAGACACCCAGATTGTAACCATCGGGGAACACCCATTCAGGCAGCGCATTCCACAGACTAGCAGTTCGCACAATAAATGTGGAATCAAAGCGCTTCGTACGGGTTTTCGGAATATCAACCATAAAGCGGTGACGATTTTTCGTGCCCAGAAAAATGGGCATAGGAGGGAATTAGATCGCGCAGATGGAGACCACGGACCGGTAAGAGCGGCGTAGCGTAGGACGTCCACCCACGAGATGGACAGACGACCTAAAAGAGACCGCAGGGAAACGCTGGATGCAACTGGCCCTTTTAGATACCGATGGGGGAGACCTATGTCCAGTAGTGAACGTCCTACGGCTGATGATGTGAAATCGATGATGTGAAGCAAATGATGTGAAGATAGTCTACGCCTCCACCGCGGGCCATCTCGCCTGGTGGTACAATAAGTGATGGTTTGAGTTGGGTAGAAAAGATGATGACTTTTGCTATGCAGTAATTGATGGGTTGAGTGTACAGTAAGTGCTCAAAGATAGCATTCCTTGCCCATGGCAACATCTATCAGGACAGGCCACTGCGGTACTGTTGTTGGCGTCAAGGTGGTGGCATTTTTTAACTTCCCCGTGCCTGTCTCACTGTCGATTTCGTAGACATTTTTTTTATTGATAGGCTTACACTTTACAGTTATCTCACACGATGTTAAGCAATGATGCGGTCAATAGAGGAACAAGCTTGCATTGAAAAAAAAAATGAATATGTTGGTGACTTTACCACATTTAGACAACTGTCGAGGAAGCATATTCCAAAGTCTAGCGATTCATACAATAAAAGTGGAACTTTTATTCCACTGAAATATTAACCATGAATCGATGTTGCATTTTTATAAAAAACCGATAGACTAGCAACTTTATATAAGCTTTTAAACGTAAATGTTTTCAAATTTGTGCTTAATACAATGTCAACAGTTGTTTTGACGTGAAATGATGAACCTTCAAGAGGATATCTAGCTTTTATTCTTAGTATAAAAGCCGAAATTGAGAGTTGACATCAGAGCAATGTCCAAGAGCTCAAGCTGGTCAGTTAACGGTACAGATGAAATAATAAATCAGTTATAATGGCCTGCTTTTGGCGGAGAACAGAAACATCTGGTTCTTAGCTGCATTGAACTTGACTAAGTTGGCATTGCCTCAATCGGAGACTGCGTTTAAGGACAAGTTTATACTTTCGCCCATGGCTTTACTCAAAGACTGTATTTATGATTCACTGGTTCTTTACCATACTTTTCATCCCACCTATTCGAAAAGGACGACTTGGTTCGCCTTTAAGTGCACCCAAAGGTGGTGTTTTCTTTATGAAACTTTTAGCGGGCAGTAAGCGCTTATGTTACAAGATAGTAGATTGTAACATAAGCGCCCTGTCCGCGCGTAAAGATATAAAATATTATTTTGCACCCTTATGTTACAATTTACTATCTTGTTGATGTTATTTTTATCCTGTCAAAACTCGCTTCTAGGCAAAGGCT
The DNA here is from genome assembly GCA_914767915.1 of Agriopis aurantiaria. NCBI lineage: Eukaryota > Metazoa > Arthropoda > Insecta > Lepidoptera > Geometridae > Agriopis > Agriopis aurantiaria. The sequence goes on along the minus strand of OU611991.1, from coordinate 2,656,837 downwards.
TGTCCTCGATATTTCCAGTTTTAGCGTTCTTGAGCTGACTCTTGCCAGTCCCTGTCAAAGACGTTAAGTTTGTCTTCTACTTTACCACCTGTATTAGGAAAATTATTGCTTACCTCAGTAATATCATCAACTAAAGATGAATTGGTGAATTTTTCAACATTTTCATACCATTTATAGCTTAAATTTTCACACATCAAAGCGATATGTTGAAATTTCGTAAAAGCTTCTCCATCAAAACTGTAAAAATAATGGAAGATCTTAGTGAGTGAATAGTGTATACAGGTTTTTTTATGGTTGATAAGCTTGACGTTTGACCACAGCTCACCTGGTAGTCTGGGATAGGAAGTGGTTCTCAATTGAGGCTGCTGAAAGATACAGCTAGATAGTGGCAGATTTACAACTTGAGGGTGGTAAAGTAAGCTGGGTATTAGAAAGTAACCCTACCATGAGTGTAACTATGTGTGGTTTCCACATATTTTCCTTCCAAGCTGGTATATTCCATATAATACGTTACATACTTTATTCCAATTTACAATGCGGTGGCAGTTCAGACAATCAGCTAATTTTTACGTGAGTAATTCCCGTATAATATAAAAAAAATATAATAACAGTTCAAAGATTTTATTAGACATCGTTATATTCGGACCGCGTTTTCGATTTTTAAGATGAAAAAAATCATTCAGTAGCATCTTAGTAGGAATTATTTATGATAAAGATAATAAATAAGGTCTGGTTTTTTTTCTTCAGAAAAAAATGGTAATAATGCGCGTAAGTGATATCCGCATTTAAAAAGTTGACAGGAAACCAACAAATACGAATCAAATACCTTGCATTTACAAAAAATTCTCTTTGTTCTGTGTAATTATAGACTTTTGGATTGACTTTAATTTGCGGACATATCATCACTGCAGGAAATGGTACCTGAAAATGTTAACATATTAGAAGATAAACGGCCTTACTTATAAACGTTACTTAAAAGTTAAGCAATGCTTGAAATTGCTTTCAACTTCTCGCTGACGGAAATTGTCACAGGTGAAAAACGAGGCAGTGCAATTTTAAATAAATATATTAAACTGTACTAATCTAATAAACCGCTGCCCGTAGGCATTGTTCCCAAAATGCTATCTGAATTGGCGCACTGGATTGCAATACTGACGTTGCGAGATACTGGCCAGCATTTTGGTCACAAGAATCTTCGACCAGACGTTTAGATAATTCTTTTAAAATATTTTTAGCACCTGGACCTCACCTTTCTAAAGTTTCGACTCAAATAGGCTCAAACATGTGCTCACTGTCTAGGCTAGTATTTTTAATTTTGTGCTTTTTTAGGCCTGGGGATGTAGCCACCACACCAGCCTTGATTTGCATACCAGGAAGGTGAAACAGCACAAGGATATCAACGCAATATTTCTTCTTCTATCGAGTCTGTTTCGTAATTTATTAATTATTATTTTGTTTTCAAATTAAGTTTTTAGACCAAAATTTTGCCACCCCAATGGCACTAAGGACCTAAATAGAACTCTAAATTACCGATCCGACAGAAGAAAGATGTCCATTCACAGCCACGATGACAGGGCCTGTTTTCCATTTGTGAACCACGTTATAGATGAAGACGAAACACAGCGCGATGCTTACAATCACGGTAAAAAACCAGAAAAATCTGAAACCAGAAGAACATTGCAGTGTTTCTAATCGACTTCCAAAAAGGAGTTTTTCAATTTGGCTATCTTCTTGTGAGTGTTACCTGATAGATTCTACAATTGTACACCGTATATTATGATTTTTAGGGTTCCGTACCTCAAAAGGAAAAAAACGGAATCCTTATAGGATCACTTGTTGTCCGTCTGTCCGTCTGTCCGCGCGTAAAGATATCAAGTTGAAATGTATATCAAATACTCAAATCTACGGTTTCTTTCAGCTGTGAAAAAATCAAACTTGTAAGTTTACACTATTAGTACAGTTCAGATTTAAGCAAAAGTGCTCTAGAAATCGATTTTCTTTTGCACTTCTGGGATATACCTGCGACTGGTATCGTTGGATTCCTTGTGGTGTCAGGAACACGAAACTGTCGGTCTTAGGGTGCCAAAGTGGTGGAGGGGGGAGCTACCCCTATCAAAGATGGCGCCCGGGCAGTTTGTTTTTACGCCATAACTCGATAAATACTGCACCGATTTCAAACGCATAAACTATTTTTGAAAGCTAATAAAATGTGTTATGTTTCTTTCATACAGAATATATATATATATATATATGTTATAGTTAATGAGTTATCTTGTGAAATATATGTTTTCTAACTAATACTCAAATACGTTTCGATGGATTGTTTAGTATCCAGCCCTTTTTCGAATATTTATGTGTGAACATAATTTATAGAATAGACATTAGGCTATTCAAAAAAGTAGGTTTTATTACGCTAAGTTTTCAAATCATTGAGATATGGCTATCCGCGTAAAACGGGTGGCGCAAGAGTGCTCTGGCGCACTCGCTGTGGACGCTGCTGTAACTGCACTGTCTGCATATTTTTTTTTGTTTTAAAGTGTTCTATGGTTCTACAAGGAACAGTTATAAGTTCATTCTGTCCATTTGTCCGTCCAAATTCTTTCATCATCATCATAATCAGCCTACACTAGTCCACTACTAGACATAGGCCTCTCCCAAGGCACGCCACTCAGCCCGATCTTCTGTTTTTCTCTTCCAGCCACTGCCAGCCGTCTTACGTAGGTATATCGTCACTCCAACGAGTCTCAGGGCGTCCTACACTACGTTTGCCGATTCGTGGCCTCCATTTTAGAACACGTATATCCCAGCGGTTAACGGTTCTGCGACAGATATGATTGGCTCACTGCCACTTCAGCTTGCTAATACACTAAGCTATGTCGGTGACTTTAGTTCTCTGGTGAATAACTTCACTCGGATACGATCCCTCAGAGAAACGCCAAGCATAGCACTCTCCATAGCTCGCTGAGCGACCTTGAACTTGAGGACCGCTCCAACTGTAATTGTCCACGTTTCAGCACCGCAAGTCATGACAGGTAGAACGAACTGGTCAGACTTTCGTCTTAAGACTTTGCGGAATAGGTAACGAGAAGACTCCATGTAATTTTCCGAACGCTCCGCAGCCTAACTGTATTATTCTCTTGGCCTCACTTTCAAAACTGTTTTCACCAAGTTCGAGTGTCTGCCCTAGGTAAACATATTTTTGAACAATATCTAGAGTGAAGCCATTTACGGCAACCGGTCCCGGAGCAACGTGTTCGTTGAACATGACCTTGGTTTTCTCCAAGTTCATCTGGAGACCGATGCGTTGGGAAGAATTTGCTAGCCGTCAAGCATATTTTGTAAGACGCATATTTTGCGATTTTACAAAGAACTCAAAACTATAAGGTACTTCCCGTTAACCTAGAATCATGAAATTTGGCAAGAGCCAAGGTCTCACAGCACATATAAAGGAATAAATCCGAAAGTCATAAATTTGAAGTTATGTTACTAAAAAAATATTGATTTGCTATTACAAACTTACATTTTGTAGTTGGAATGTATCGAAGAACCTAATTGTCCACTACAAAATTAAGTCATTCAATATTTCAACTTTTTTGTTGTTTTTTTTTTTTTTATAATAAATGTACTTGCTTTTTGAGGGTTCCATCTAACGGGACCCTCAGAGCGTGAGTCATATTCATACTTGTCCGGTTTTATTAATGTGATTAAATTTATTAATTGATTAAAATTAATGTGAAACAGAAATTGGCTAAATGAAATGAAAAAAAAAAATTGCAGAAATGTATGAATGGCAGTATCCTTTGTAGTAAAACTGACTCTTATGCCGTGACTGCAAACATTATAACGCTGTCATAAGCCGTCATGTGTCACATCTGCCGGGCGTTCCGCAACGGCTAACATTTTTGCTGTTGAATAAGCTACAAGGCTGCAAGGCTTGTCCCGTTTAAATTTGAAGAACATATTACACTTCTAAGAATGGAAAATTTGGGGATGATATTCGTTTATTAAACTTTCTGTGAAGTATTTTTTTTTTTATTCAAAAATTAATTTCATTTTAGCATGTCTGGCACAAGATTTAGTTGTATTTATAAGATTTGTCTTATCATATCTTCACACATCACGTCAAATTTCATCAAAAAATACTTCGTATGCCTTAGCTATTCTACAACATAAAATTAACTAGTTTAACGGCACGATCTAAAGTAAGTCTTTGCCTCCTGTACTAATAGACGCCACTCCCTGTCCTTTGCACCCTCCTGTAACAGGACATACTGGAGTTTCCCCAGGTCCTCGTCTCTCCTTTTACTTGGGCACTCGACTTACACGCTCATCTCAAGGTTACACTAAGCAACTATATCCTATCACATTTTTTACATGACCAATTCTGTGAAGTTTGTGAGATTTCGTCTTGCCTCAAGACTAATATCATTAATACCATCGGTATTAAACGAAAACACCAAAAACAAACAAAAATGGCTAAAACATCGAAGGTTCTTACGCCACTCAATACTAGATAATTTATTGAATATTATGAAATTCACATACAGATCGTAGGTAGCACGATTAGGGTAAGTATCAAATAATGACCGTAAATGGCATTTTACGCAGGTTGCTAAATAATTATTTATATCATTATTATCATTGGCAGTTTATTCAGACAAATGCAGGGCGTAAGCGTTTTCCCAATTTTTACCCTGCCTAAGAAAGAGCATATTTTTATTGGGGCGTTTGAATGTTTGGTTGTTTTTTTTTTATGTTTCTAGATTACTGCCTATTGCTAATTTGCTATGTGCGATTTTTATGTCTGAGGTGTCGTTTAATTTGTTGTTTATGTTTTCTGAACATTTTGTCGTCGGCTCCTTTTTGCAGTCGGTTATTTTGTTTTCTTTTAATGATCTAATTGTTGCCCTGTTTCCTTGATTAGCGGTAATCTTGTTCAAGTGTTCCGCAAAATTCGATTATGTCACTAAGCCACTGTTGGACTGGTCTTTCGGGGCTCCGTTTACTTGCTTATATCTTACCTTTCCAGAATGTTAAGCCCTTGATCGACAATATAACGAAGGCCGTGAAGCGTGGAGTTTTTGGCGTACTCAAAAAGCAACTCCAACACCAGGATTTTCTGACGCTTTCTTCTCTGCTTCTTTCTTCTAACGCACACATCTCCATACACGTACGCAATCTTCTCGAGCCTGAAATAATAGTGATTTATAACATGCATTCTTTTAATTTCTTACGGGTTTAGCTTTTGCAGGTGGATTGTGTTCTTGCTTCTTGAGTTTCCGCCAGTGCTGTTTTACATGGCGTTATATGGAAAATGTGGACGAAAAAAGAGACACAGCGAGAGCAACCCAACAAGAAGATATTTTTTTATATTTATTTAGAACTACCAGCTGAGCTAACTAACTCTAGAAAAATTAATAAAGCTAGTTGCCCGCAGAGGTTGGCCGCGACTTTGTACTTTGTAAGCAAAAAATTTCTTTTTTTTGTCCCCTTTATTTCGGCCGTACCGTAAAATCATTTCTTAACGGACCTCCACACCCCGTAAGAAATCTTCCTGTATACTTCATAGGTTAATACTTTGAAGGTTAAGTAGTTTCGTGATGAATCTGACAGTCAGTCAGTCAGTCAGTGAGTGTTATTTCACTTTTGTATTTAAGACACTTACTCAGAGTTCATGATTTTCACGACACGTCCACTCACAATGTTTGCAGAAGTTGACTAACTTTCATTTAACCAAATAAAATATTAACAAAATACAATTTCTAATAATTAGGCTAAGTGTATCCATAACCAAGCCCCTTTAATTGAAGAAGGACACCGGGGAGTTGTTTCCTACTATAGTTTATTGTTTCACCATACAACATGAGAAATGAGCTTCTATGGCATTTCCTAAAAGTTACATAAAGGGTAATTAGCTAACTACATGCAATACATGGTGCTTGTAGACGAGCGTAGTACAAGTTGCAAGTAGAGACTACGCATCATCTGCAACGTTTTGCTTAATGCTTTAGTTGCTAAGTGGAAGTGGTAGTGCTTAGTAGTACTTCCACTGCCACTGCCACTGTAGTATAAGTAGCAAGTACAAGTTGCAAGTAGCGACTACGCATCGTCTGCAACGTTTTGCTAAGTACAAGTGGCAGTGGTAGTGCTTAGTAGTACTTCCACTGCCACTTGCACTAAACAAAACGTTGCAGACGATACGTAGTAGCTTCTTACAACTTGTACTTGCTACTTGTAGGTTCTACGCATTGTCTGCAAGCGCCTTAAATCATACTGACATAACAAAAACCTAATTAATTTGCAAGTTTTGTCTGAATTTATAATTGTTTAAAGCCAAGAAAAATATTTGATTTGAATAGATGAAAAAAATAATTACATAGTTGATTGAAGCAGACGTTACTTTGCAGAAGTTCATATTTCATCAATATTTCCATAAATTTTAATAAGTATTAATTAGCGTTTTCTATGGAACAGCTAACATTCTTTTCGTTATTTCAGGACCAACTCCTATAGCGAAAGTTGTTCATATAATTATGGACCCCTTTGGCTTAGTACACCCTTCCGAGTAATCCTGTATAATATATACATATATATTAAATACATATAATTTTTTACACGAATCACAATTAAAATCCTTACAGGGTTATAAGCTTAGGGTTTGCTAAGCCGAAAAAAGGCCAATACAGTAATCATTATAAACAACGTTTACTATGGGACCAATCCTGAAATCATGCAAAAAAATATGCGTTTCATATTTAAATTACATTTATACTCTCAATGAAATTTACATACATACAATCCATAGTCACACCTCCAAACCGCCTTTTCTCCCATTGGGGTTGGCAGAGACCACATCTCTTCACTTTTTACGATTCTGACACACATCTTTCGCTTCCTATACTTTCATGAGTGTTTTCTCATACAAGCTCGTCAGTTACGGGAACTTTTGACGAAACCTTTTTCTCAAAAGGTTTTCAATGTGGTCTTGAAATGTATGCAATGATATTATTGGGATTTATTTGGTGTATTATATTAATGGCTTGGGTATTTTTGGTTATCTTTAGACCTTCATGGTCTATTTATTATTTATTTATTTAATTCATACAGAAACACCAACAGTACACATATTAAATAACACAAATACAACTTAGCTATACTTATAATACAGTTCTGATATGTGCACCCTTATCAGGTGTTTACAACGTACACAATTAAAAGTATATGGGTAGTCCTACTGTTTTTTATTTTTTTGTTTTTTTTATTATTATACATATATAGGCTTGCGCTTGGCCGGCAACTCGCCTGATGTTAAGCGATGATGCAGCCTACGATGGAGCACGCTTGCCTAGAAGAAACCTATTCCATTTTGTTAGCATGTATTTCGTTGAGGCACTTGCCCACTAATAAAAATGTATTGTATAATGCTTAGTAAGCCTTTATTTTTGTATTTAATCTTGGACCACCCACTGAGTTTATGGCAGCAAAATCGTATTGTTTACTTGTCATAAACAAAAAGCTTAGTCATAGCAATATTCATAATCATTATGAAACCTTCTGTTGAAAGCGAAATATTACAATGAGGGTTTCAACTTTTACTTTTTATTTTGACAATGGAACAATAAGTTGGGTTTTAGTGCGAGTACTTATCCATTTTGTTATCTAATACCTTTATTATGTAAATGTATTACTTGAAGGTAGGGTAATAGGTAAGCTGGCAAATAAATACGATCGTTTTTCTTTTTTTTTTCAATTACGAAAAGCGGTGCTTTACCCTATTTTTTTTTTTAAATAGACATGTAATAATAAAGTCCAGTCAGATTTGAAGACACCCAGATTGTAACTATCGGGACAGCCATTCAGGCAGCGCATTCAATGTATCAGTTTGCACAATAAAAGTGGAATCGAAGCGCTTCGTATTGGTTTTGGAATATCAACTAAGAAACAGTGTTGCCTTTTCGTGCCTACTCTGGCCATCCAGTAGAAAAATAGGCAGGGTTTTTTAAATTAGATCATGTAATCCCGACCCTCAACTACGGCACCTACCTAGAGTCAAAGGCTAAATTAGCTGGTAAAAAGCTGGGCGTCCTGAGTAAGGTTAGGCGGTATTTCACACCGGGGCAGTTGCTTATTCTGTATCAAGCTCAAGTCCGATCGTGTTTGGAATACTGCTGTCATCTTTGGAACGGCTCAGCCAAATACCAGCTCGAAGCTCTTGAATCGGTAGACCGGCGTGCTGCTCGTCTTATAGGCGATGAGAAGTTAGTGGCTAAGAAACTTCTCAGTCTAGAACACCGCCGTAAGGTAGCGAGTCTGTCAATTTTCTACAGGATTCATTTTGGAGAATGTGCATCAGAGCTACATGACCTTATCCTGCCATCCCTTTTCTACTACAGGACAAGTAGGAAAACGGCCCACTACCACCCATACATTGTGGATTTTCCTTGGATACGTACCAAACGTTTCGATTCTACGTTTCTAATCCGTACGGCCAAAGTTTGGAACAACCTGCCAGCTTCCTTGTTTCCTGAAAGATATAACCTGGGCCTTTTCAAGGCCAGAGTGAATAGGTATCTTCTAAGTCTGCGTGCTTCATCTTCGACCACATCGTCGCTTACCAACAGGCGAGTTGGTGGTCAAACACGGACTTATCAGCGATAAAAAGAAAAAAAATATGTAAATCTCATGCATTCTCTCTAAAGTATAAATAAATAAATATTTCGGGACATTTTTGCACACACGGTCATCTGACCCCAAACTAAGCAAAGCTTGTGATACGGCTGCCAGAGACTGATATACCTATACCTGTCCGATGTCTAGACTAGCAACTTTGCGTAGATGTTCAAGGCTAAGTCTGAACGAGGGATCCGTTCGTTGCTGATGAGCTTCTTAATATAAAAAGACATACATCATTAAAAAAATAGTCTGCCAATAAAATATAATCTGCAAATCAAATGGTATCTGCCACCGAATATATTAAATAGTCTGCTCATAAAAGATATTCTGCAAATGAATAGCCTGCTAATAAAAGATATTCTGCAAATGAATAGCCTGCTAATAAAAGACAGTCTGCAAATTAAATAATATTCTGCAATTTCTGCAAATTATTAATAAAAATCTACAACTCAAAATATATTCTGCAAATGAATAGCCTGCTAATAAAAGACAGTCTGCAAATTAAATAATATTCTGCAATTTCTGCAAATTATTAATAAAAATCTACAACTCAAAATATATTCTGCAAATGAATAGCCTGCTAATAAAAGACAGTCTGCAAATTAAATAATATTCTGCAATTTCTGCAAATTATTAATAAAAATCTACAACTCAAAATATATTCTGCAAATGAATAGCCTGTTAATAAAAGACAGTCTGCAAATTAAATAATATTCTGCAATTTCTGCAAATTATTAATAAAAATCTACAACTCAAAATATATTCTGCAAATGAACAATAGTCTGCTTATAAATGGTATTCTGCAAATCAAAAAATAGCCCGCTCAAATCAAACTAAATAGTGCATCATCATCCAGAAGACGACCCCCTAATCTTGGCTAAGGCGGCTTAGAGATCACAGAGCGTTAATTATGTAGTAGGAAGATGCTGGTGCCCATCGCCTGGCTGGCAGGTTCTGGTTGTAGTTTTAGGATATACCTGGGTCTAAGTAGAGCGATTATCAAAAAAAACTACATAAGATCAAAGCTAGCCGCTTGCCTACCAAACCGTCGCGCCTCACCGCATCCCATCTATATAGATTACATGGCTACAGGACCCAGACTGTCATGTCATGATGAATCAAGCCATTGTGCGATGATTGAAATGATCGTGATAAACATTTTAAAACATACGGCCTTACTTATAAACGTTTGCTTAACTTAAGTAACGTTTATAAGTAAAGCCCATAGACTTAAGGAAACTTTTAAAGGTTTAACTAACTAAATATTTTCAAACTGATAGTGGGCTTGAGCATTAGGATTATCTTTAGACCTTCAACGGTCAACACTACAAAAACTGACTGCCCAATCTATAACTGTTTTTGTAGTTTAGGCTTGTATTTTGTTAATTTAATAAACGTGTCCTGTAAAAATGCTTAATTGGTAGGACAGACGGATGGACGGACGGACAGATAGAAAGACAAACATCGTAGTCTTAGTAATAGGGTCCCGTTATTACACTTTGGATAAGGAACCCTAAAAACGATGTGTGCTTAACCACACGATAGAAGTGAAAGCTTCATAAAGGTTGACTATATCTTTCTCGCTCCCTTGGTCGAACCGGGGCGACTTTACCCGAACCAGCATTATATTCATATTTCGTTTATTGCGTATAATATGGGTACACAGGAGATGGAAAAATTACAGTAAAAGAGCGCCATAATCGACCTTTCGGCATGCAAACAAATTTAAGGAGCTAAGGAAAAATAAACTAACAATGAAAAATTATTATCACATTACACATTATCAAATTAACTTCAACTACAACTCACATTTTAATGGCCGTTGTCAAATTATACAAGTCAACACAAAATACAATTATATAAGATTTGGTCAGAAATAAATGTCAAGTCTAGAATAAGTAGGTAGGTATGTCAACATATATTAAAATTTATCATTCAAGTACTCGTCAACATCGTAATATGCTTTGTCTTGAAGAAAACATTTAACTTTGTGTTTAAAAATGTGGGTAAGTTGTATGTCAACAATACATTTTGGTAAATGATTATAAATCATAGGTAGCATACACACTACACTATTATTTAGTAATGCTGTCTGATTCATGGGAATATTGACTTTTTGTTTATGTCGTTTAGATGTTAAATTACTGTACAAATTTGAATTATTACGTACAAACATCACACAGTCATAAATGTATAGACAGGGAAGGGTTAAGATTTTTAAACTTTGGAAGTGTGGCTTACAAGTTTCTCTTTGTCGCAACTTACAAATAGCCCTAACACATTTTTTCTGCGCTTTAAAAGCATCTTCATTTTTGGTACTGTTACCCCAAAACATTATACCATACCTAAGCAATGAGGAGACATAGCCGTTGTACGCTGCAAGGACTGTAGCCCTACTGACGGTTTTAGAGAGCATGTACAATGCATAAGAGTATTGGTTTATTTTATTTATCAGATTTCCTACATGATTCTTCCAATTTAAATGGCAGTCAATATTTAGGCCTAAGAACTTAGTAGTAACTATAGGCTCTACAATATGTCCAGAATAATTAATGTCCAAATTATTTAATTTATTAACTCTATTTCGGAATGTCATTATATGTGTCTTATTTAAATTAATTTTTAAATTGTTTAATGTTAACCATTGAATAATATTATTAAGTGTCATATTTATTTCATTTTGCATTTTGGAACTGTCCCTTCCGGTAAACAGTACAGTACTGTCGTCTGCGAAAAGAATAGTAGGATGATCTGTCGTAACCTTAGGAAGATCATTAATGTAAATGATAAATAAAAGCGGACCAAGCACACTTCCTTGTGGCACACCATACTTTACTGTTTTGTAGTCAGAAGAGTGAGTGATCTCTTTTTTTAATGTTGGACAAATCTTACTCACCTGTGTGCATTGTTGTCGATTAGCCAGATATGATTTTTTGAGGTCATGGATGTTACCTCTGATACCATACTTGTGTAATTTATCTAATAGCACAGAGTGATCCACGAAATCAAAGGCCTTTGTTAAGTCCATGTATAGCGCACAGGTGGGCACTTTTTTGTCCAAACTTGTCATTATAACTTCCAGAAACCTATAGATTGCTTGGTTTATAGTTTTATTTTTCCGAAACCCTATTTGTTCCTGCGCAAATAAATTATTTTGTTCAAAGAAATTAGAGATGCTGTTATAGATAACTTTTTCGAAAACCTTTGACAGAACTGGGACTAAGGCTATTGGTCTGTAGGAACCTATGTCATGTTTATCGTTTTTCTTATTCTCTCATTACATAGCCGAGCGTGACGGCTCAGTTCCATTCAATACCTACCCACTAAATAAAGTGCTCAGCGCACATAATGAAGTCTTCTCTTAATAATTTTTTTTGAAGTTATTACCTTCGTTATCCGAACTGAAAGAAAGAAAGAAAGAAAAAGAAAGAAAATAAATTTTATTCGACACCATTACAAAAAATTATATCTACAGGATACAACCAGTGTCGAATGGGTCCGTCTCAGCATTAATGCTGATAGTCAAGGACTATCAGCGCCGGTTTTCAGACGAACCCTAACTGGAGTATGATTTACTTTAGTAAGTATCAGTTTCTCAACAACGTAACCTCTTCTTTTAAGAGTCGGTTGACTGAGTTGAATAGGCATGATGACTAATATTTTTTTTATTACCTCATCAAAAAGCTTATCAAAAATAGAGCCCACCAACAAAAACAAAATTAAAATTCGTTGAAAAATAAATAAGATATAAGTATTTTAATTTCATGCTAGACAGAGAGCGCACTATACTGAGCTATGACGTCACGCCTCAGGCGCGCCATACAAATGCTATACTAAACACAATTTGCGAAAAAAGGACTGAGTATCCCCAGCTAAAACTTTAAACGCTCATATCTCAGAGATTTATCAGCCAATTTTTTTTTTCAATACGTTTTAATGTATTTAGTTATATTCATCGCTAAGCATGTTATTTTTGATAAATTAATCACTAGGACACATGCCTATTACCAGTATTGTCAATAAGTTCAATGCTAAATTTCATTAATCAAGAATCTCTCAACATATCTAATCTACGACTAATCTAATATCTCTCATAATCACACATGTACTCCCAAAGGGGAATCGACAAAGACGACGCCCTTTCGTTACGGCAACGATTTGGAAACAATCGCCCGGAGCTCGGAAATTGCCTGTTCCGAACATGCCAGACATAGCCCCAGGCTGTGTAGTCACAGTATAGTGGAACCAGTAGGAAAACTTACATAAAAGTTACCTAAGCATCATCAGACTTGACAAACAAGGGAGATAACACATCACATCATCGGCCAGTAAGCGTCCACTGCTGAACAAAGGCTTCCTTCTTAGAAAGGGGTGTTGCCATAATCCCCACGCTTGGCAGGTGGCTTTGAGAGCGCAGTATGTTCAACGTGTACTAATAGGACGCTGCTGCTCATCCTTCCGGTGGTTCTGGTCGCAGTTTTAGGATATACATGGGTCTGAACATGGGTGATATGCTTTAATTCAATTATCGTTCGTATTCAAATGTCTCCAACTGTTTAGTAAAAAAAAAGACACCATACCATTTAACCCACCCCCGCACCCAATCAGCTGCCGTTGACATCACGTGCGCGTCGCACGGCGGTCCCTGGTGCCAAGCGAAACGGAGCCGCGCGCGTGCATTCACCTTGAAAAAGACTGCCTATAATGCGGTTGAAACTATAGTCGCAGTGACCGGATTAATCTTACGTGAGTAATTCCCGTGTAATATAAATAAAACTATACCGTTTATTTATTTATTAAGGAACAGTTCACAGCCATATTATAAAATATACAATGAGGTGGATATATTTATAAACTTAATAATGATACAGCCAACAACACTATTCATAGATTACTTACAGAATTATATAAATTTACCGCTAGGAGTAGCTAACTTGAAAAAATATATCATTAAACCGCTTTACGCAAAAACTATACGGCTCACTTACTAATTTTTCACACACACTAAGAAACTTGTAGTGATACCAATTAAGTTGTTTGCCACCAATGGCAAAAAAAAAAAAAAAAAAAAAAAAAATAGTCCATATGCAATAAGGGCGGAGTGAGATCGACTAAAGGAATCAAGCCTGATTTAGGCCAGATGCGTTCGCACCCGCCGCGCCATCTTACCATATCTCCCTTGTTGGCCTTACACAATAAAACCGAAAACTGACCGCAGTTTTCGGATGGGTGACCACAAGACTCGAACGGCAACAACAGTCCAAGCAAAAACGCAATTTTGAACATTGAGCATACGAGTATGAAGAAGGTTTCTTTGATGACGCTTGTGCTTGTATTGTATGATCTTGCGTGTTGAATCAAAGATAGTTTTATGAGGGAACTTGATGTATTTAATTATTTACAAGTATTACGCGAAAGCTTATGCGTATCTGCGTACTGTCCACAAGACCACACTTGAGTTGTGTCACAATGTTGCACGGTTCATTATAGCCTGTACCCATTGTATTAACTGTCAAAACTACCCAGTAGTTGCTCAGATCATTTCACACGTCTGTACTATAAAGTTGCGTTTAATATCAACCCCAAGATACTACAGTGTTTAGTTTTTTTGTGGTTTAGATAAGAAGTTAAAACACGTAAGTAGTGTACGTTGATTTTTCTTGTTTAAAATTCCAATTGCTAGACTAATATCATATGCTTTTATCCGAAGCGCTCAAAAACCTTACCCTTACAAGTATATTTAAAAAAAAATAAAAAATATCTTGGTCAACACAATTTTTGAGATAAATTAAAATTTCGTAAACGATACACCTTAATAAAAAACATGAATCTTACCTCACTTCCATTTTAATATCTATTTAAATTATAAACTATAGTTATGTAATATCTTAAAGGGCAGTTAAAGGCTGACGATGATGATGGATTCGTATGTGCATTTTTTGTCACCCCCACTTTACATGTATTTATTTCTTGTATTTATAATGTCTTCACCCAGTGACCCTATGACCCACCTCCTCTACGACCATCCCTCTACGATGTCTATATCTCAGAAAAGAAAAAAAAAGCAGTTCATTTTCTTTATAATTTGTTTTAATTAAAAAACAAAAACTTAAATTAATGACTAAAAACTAAAACTTATAATAAAATCTAAACAAACTACCTACAAATTAAAATATTAAATACAAACTAAATATTTAAAATAAATAAAAAATATAACGATCAATCAAATAACCCGCCCCTAACTGTACCTGGTGCAAAGGTGCCCATAATGCTAGCAGCATTGCCACGCTGAATGGCTATGGCCAACCTTTGCACCAGGTACGAGCCGGAGCGAGGGTCGTTATTTTTTTCCCTCAACCTGCGCCCCAACTCGCCAATGAAGCTTCTGGCTTCAGTGGCCCAACTGCCCATGGTCTCCACGGCAATCGGTACAAAAATGTAATGTGGCACCATAGCTGCATACTTCAGCCGCTTCATGCAAGCGGCATTCTCAGCTGCAGCTGCTGGGGAGTGTACCGTACGACCTAGGTGGGTGGCAGCTACCGTGCTGACACAAGTAGCGTCCCACACCAAGCACTTGCCGTTTTTCCACGGTACCAGTGTCAAGCCGTCCGGTCTCTTGCCATCCGATCTGCAAAGACCAGGTGGTTCAAGCACACAAGGTATGTTAGCTGAAACAAGGGCTCTCCGAACTATGTCATTAAGGGCATGGTGACGAGGAAACCTACCTGAGCAGCGACGACAACTCAAAGCGTGATGGCCATTAGCCTCCACCATGGAACCGCAGATGCATAAGTGTGGTTCACACACCTTGCAGCCCAGACGGAAGGCCACAGCCACGCGCAGTGAGTCGTCGTCCATTAAAGTGCCCAAGTGAGGTGAGGGCAGCGCGTATAACCATGCCCCGGATTCAGACTGTGACACAGCTCTGAGTCTAGCCAAGTCAGCGCCTGTGGAACTCTCCAACAACTGCTTTTGTATCCGTTTTGCCCCAATGTCATCCCATGCACGCTGAACATCCAATGCCGCAACCGGGCTGGATGCGCCCGTGTTGAGGGCCAACCAGGCTGACACAGCATCTGAAACAAATGGAATGCTCGCCCCGACACCATTGGAATGTAGTATTACAGTGACAAGGTCTGCTACTCCATGAGCCGATGCCAAGAAAGCCGGAAGGCCTACATCACGTGCGCACCTCAACCCAAGACCCCCATACCGGATTGGGAGAGCCGCCTGAATCCACTGTGTTTCGTCAAGGGAGACATTCAAAACAGTCTCGACCGTTGACTTTAAAACTTTATCAAAGCAAGCAATCTCACCAGGACAGATCCAGGTAGGGGCGGTCCGCAAGAGATAAGTCATTTTGGGAAGGGCAAAGCACGTGCGCAGCAAAACAATCGCAACATGCGCTGAAAGACCTCTGAGGCGCTCCTGAGCGTTAAGGAGAAACTCTTTATGGGAAGTTAGTGCGGCAGGCAATCCTTCAAGGAAAATAGGAGACCCTAGAAGGGTGAAAGTATTAGGAGTAAGTTCCTTGAGGCCTGGTAGTAACGCACTAAAGCGTGAAAAGTGTATGCGAGCTCCAGCACCACAGGGAAAGTATTCGCATTTAGAGGGATTTACCTCCAGACCTAGTTCTTTCAGGCGAGGGATAAGATCCGCCAGGTCATGGTACACATCTTCTAGAGATCCACCAATGGTGCCATCATCAAGATACCACACGTTCAGAGCAGATTTAAGATCCGAAATAGCCATGTGGATAGCTAGACTAAAAACTAGTGGCCCCAGCGGATCCCCCTGTTGCGCTCCTACTTGAGAAGAGATAACAGAGTTGTTAAAAAAGAGATGTGATGGTGAATAATATACCTGATAAAGAAAAGGGTAAAGGCTGGGAATTTTATCCTTAACTTCACTCAGGAGTACGTCTCTTTCAATAGTGTTGAAAGCGTTGCGAACGTCAAGTTTCAGCAATACACAATTTACGTTACTTGGGTCCATGACGAAGGCTCGTGTTGCATGAATAGCGGCCTCACACCCCCGACGCGTCCCAAATCCTAGCTGGTGTGGTTGTAGGTACTCGGACATTGCCTCTCTCACAGACCAGCAGGCCAACTTGGCCGTCAGCCGACGAAAAACGCTGCCAATAGCAATAGGCCTCACCCCTCCATCCTTCTTTGTGAGGGCACAAAGAGATGCTCCATATAGATATGGGCACACTTGCAGATTCAGCTGGCCACTCAACAGGAAGTTGGCAAGTTTCGTCAAACATCCTAACAAGCGCTGACTATTTTCACCCGCTGAACTAGATGCGAGTTCTTTTAAATGTCCTGGGCGAATCCCATCTAAACCCGCCGCAGAACCGCTATAAAAAGAACTCAACGCCCGCGAGACATCCTCCACTGACACCGTTACTGGCGAATAAGATGCGTCAGGCGCCGGTGGGAAACTGAGCGGACGAGAAGGACTGGGGTGCTTGAGCTCTAGGGCAGCCAGCGTGGCAGGGTCATGCTGTGCGAAAGAGTCGTCTGACACTAGGAGTCGAACAGCTCCCCGTAAATCACCTTCGAAAACTTTTGACTCGATACTTTTAACGATTGCCCGAGACCTTGAATTAAATGTAGAATTACTCAACTCGTCGATGAGCTGATCAGACGCAGGGGACTCAATGTTCGCCTTCACCTTTGTAGTCATATTTCCAGGTGCATCCCTTGATGGAACTCTTAATGCACCATACGCAAAGGTGAGAAGCGCACACCAATCCTCTAAGCTATTATAGCTTACGCACCTATCTATTATTTCACACAGCTTACCAGCAGCCTGATTCCGCGCGCCTTTAGGGATATGCCTAAGAACAGGCGTTTTGTCCTTCAAGCCAGCAAGCCTGTCGAGAATACACGGGTGAGACGCTGATGCCTGGCTTGGTGAAGTGAGATCCGAGCCCGGTGGTGTGAACTGTGAAGCAGCAGCTGGGCCACGGACACTTTTGTGCATCCGACCTATATGTACCTTAAGTCCATGTGCGCTAAAAACACGTGCAGAACCAGGGCAGCAGGGACAAGTCAGTTGCGCAGGGAGGGAACTCATTTTAGTAGGTGTTTAACAAAATGAATTATAGTATTAGAAGTTTTCATAAAAACACGTTACTAGAAAAATTGTCCAAAATGTAAATAAAAAAATGTTTGTAGATGCTTGATAATATTGATGTCAGCTTGAAGTTTGAGACATGATGTCTAAAGTCACGGAACACTTGTCTAAAGTACTCTGCACAGGCGCATTACTTCTGCGCATTGCGCATAAGATAAAAAAGGGCGGCTCCGCGGCTTGGCGCCATGGTTGCCACGGTAACGGCGACTTGTCAATGAGTCATCTAAATATTTACAACAAAATCAGCTGATAATTTGAAAATATCTCTATTAGGCTAGAGTGCCCGCTCTTATAAATACCACCACTGAAAAATTTGGGTATTAAAGTAGGAATTGGTAAACACTTTCGAAGGCGCACTGCCTGGGAAGTATTTTTATAATTTATTTTATTTCAAAACTGATGCCAACGAGCTATGACAGTTTTCCGAAAAAAAAAAAAGTATTAGTTCATTTTCTATATAAGTATTAACTGTGCGTTTTCAATGTTTTTGGACGCCGCAAGCAAGGATAACTCAATTTTCCGTTATGAATTTGTATAGCATACCAAACTCGTTTATATGATGGGCGTCGAATGCACTGCGAAAAAGCCCGCGGATATCGCAATCAAAGCAGTCTCTTTCAATCCTTGTTCACTACATTAGCATCAAATGATAACATAACAATAATAAATTGTCATTCTCAATAGTACATTGTCATTTAAATTGTTATCAAATTGGCTACTCCAGGTGTACGTGTATTGGTGGGGGGGGGGGGGGGGGGGGCATGCCCCCCCCCCACAAATGAAATTCTAGATCCGCCCCTGCAAGCGTGCTCCATCGTAGACCGCATCATCGCTTAACATCAGGCGAGGTGGTTGTCAAGCGCAAATCTAATAGTACTAACAGACACATGGAATTGGTTGACCTAAACCGCCGTCTGACCAACGGGAGAGAAAGAGAGGGAAATATGTTATTCTCACTCTTTCTCTCTCGTTGGTCAGACGGTGGTCCGGCGACCATTTCCACATGTCTGTTAGGGCTTTTTTATTCAATATTTTATTTATTTAGAATCGTATCTATATCTCGTATAATATATCAATCAGTTACTAACACTAAAATCAATATAAAAGTAAAAAACTACACGCAACTTTAGTTATTCTCATCATTTCAGCCATAGGACGTCCACTGCTGGACATAGACCTCCCCCATCGATCTCCAAAAGGGCCGGTTGGAAGCGGCCTGCATCCAGCGTTTCCCTGCGGTCTCTTTTAGGTTGGGTGTAGTTATTCTACACCCAACTAATAACCGCTGATAATCTAATAGACCGCTGCCCGCAGGCATTGTTCCCAAAATTCTGGTTGCATTGCTGCGTTGGATTGCAATACTAACGCGTTGCACAAGGTACCGGCCAGCATTTTGGTCACGAGATGCTTCGACCAGGTGTTTAGATAGGTAATTCCTTAAAAATATTTTTATCAGTAGGTCCTCACGGTTTTAAAGTTTCGACCACAAAATACCTACAAAATATATATTTGCTACATAGGTAAATTCTTAGAATAACTACTCAGAGAAGGTAGGTTTCCAAACAACGCCTGCTCAAAACGTAAGCTACAAATTCGCTTTGTAGCTTACGTTTCGATTGGTATTTTAAACGATTTAAGCAAGAAAATTAATGGATTACCTGTGGAATGTCACACCATCTCTTATGCTGCTTTTCTGATTTGTTGTGGTAGGAATTCACCGCGCAAATTGTCATAGTAAAATTTTTATAATTTTTTGGAGCCATATATGACACCATTTGAATGGCTTAAATTTTGCGAATGTACTTGGTTTCTTTGTGTAGTTATTCTAAGGGTAAATTGGCTATATTGGCTACTTACTATATTTGCGCCATTTTAAGGCCTTTTGCCATCTTTCTGGCTTCTGCGTATTCAGCCGCCGCACTGGCCTTATTTGTCGTAACGGGAAGATGAAACGGCGGCCGTAATGGTATATCAACGCATATATCAACGCAAATAGCGTCCCATAATAAAAGCCGCCATCTTCCAATGAATACCATCATAGGAATATACCGTCCAGTCTTTTACTATCGCTACGATCGCTTGGCTCAAGCACGGTCGTGCAGCTACCAGTCGTAATAGTTATTTATGATACAAGTGCGGAAAGTTGGTTATTACAAACGAGTAGACGAATGTAAGCCCGAGACGAAGTCGAGGGCTACCATAGTTACGAGTTTGTAATAACCAATCCGCACGTGTGCCATACAACGTTTTACAACACATTTGCGAGAAAAAAAACAAAAAATGGAAATTAAAAAAATACCGTAAGGTACACGCACGGTGCTATACAACGGAGCGTGCGGACAAATTCATTACAGCACGCTCCGTTGTATGATGCGTTTCATTACAGCACGCTCCGTTGTATGATCCGTAATGTTTAACTTTCGAAAGATGTATTCAGGCTTCGTAAGTGCACTTTTTGAGCAAATGTGTTGTAAAAAAATATTCATAAACCTTGTACCAGATATTTATTTTGTGGTTTAACTAAGATTACTTTATTAATAAGACAAAAAGTATATGTACTTTAAAAGTTTATGGAAAAATTTGGTTCTAGGTTACGTCTATGACTAGATTTATACATGTTTAAAGGGTTTAATAAACTGTAAAAGTCCTACAATTTGACCTTAAGTCCTTTGTAAACCTTTGTAAATATCATTACTGTACTGTGTACACCCGGGTAAGCATTGTGAGCCTAGCTTTTTGTACCTTTAAAATTAAATACCAGATCCTGACCTCATAATTTTAAATTGACATCAAGTTCAGCAGTTAAATAAGGTAGGTAGACCTCAGGGAACAATGACCATAGCGTTGGCACTTGCCTCCCCCATTGGAGCTACGAGAATACCTATCGAAATAAGACGTGATGCTCGCAATCAAAGTGTTACGTGGGGATTGGGACATTCTACGAGCGTTGAGGCAATAACGTTAGAGCGCCTTGTCACACAAAGTTATTTTAAAAAGCTATACCAAGCCAAATCGAAAGGGATTCGTTGTATGGTTGTAGGTACTAATAATGAACGGTTTTAAGGGCTGGCTTCAATCAATAAGCTCCAGATAGCTTTGCTCACACTTAAATGTAATAATGCTGCAATTTTTTTCTACTCAGGAGACTACATCTTTTTGTAATTTATTTTTCATTGAGTAAAATTCCCTATCTTACTGTCTATGTCGACAATTATCTTTGAAATGTTAATATCATTGGAGCTGATAGATATGGGGACGATTGTTTCTACTTGATATTGGTTAAATAAACAAAACGCGTAGAGCCAAAACGAGAAAATAGAAAATAACTTTGGTTGTGACATTGACAACATTAAACTTTTCGACGCCGATCTTGATGCCTAGCGCTAAATTTGAGTCATCATCATCATCATTTCAGCCGTAGGACGTCCACTGCTGGACATAGGCCTCCCCCATCGATCTCCAAAAGGGCCGGTTGGAAGCGGCCTGCGTCCAGCGTTTCCCTGCGGTCTTTTTTAGGTCGTCTGTCCATCTTGTGGGTGGACGTCCTACGCTGCGCTTGCCAGTCCGTGGTCTCCATTCCAGAACCTTTCAGCCCCATCGGCCATCTGTTCTGCGTGATATGTGCCCTGCCCACTGCCATTTCAACTTACTAATCCGGTGGGCTATGTCGGTGACTTTCGTTCGTCTACGGATCTCCTCATTTCGGATTCGATCTCGTAGAGAAACCCCGAGCATAGCCCTCTCCATAGCTCGTTGTGCGACTTTGAGCTTGCTTATGAGGCCCATAGTGAGAGACCACGTTTCAGTGCCGTATGTCATCACTGGTAACACACACTGGTCGAAGACTTTCGTCTTAAGGCACTGAGGTATTTTGGACGAGAAGACGTTGCGTAGTTTACCGAACGCTGCCCAGCCGAGTTGGATTCGCCGATTGACCTCTTTCTTGAAGTTGGACCTACCTAGTTCGACGGTTTGTCCTAGGTAGACGTACGCGTCAACAGCTTCAAGAACTGAGTTCCCAACTGATACTGGGGTGGGCACAACATGGATATTTGACATAACCTTTGTCTTGTCCATGTTCATTTTAAGGCCCACCTGTTGGGAGACTCGATTGAGGCCTTCGAGCATCATGCTGAGATCTTCCATCGATTCTGCCATGACCACAATATCGTCGGCAAACCGAAGGTGAGTGATGTACTCGCCGTTGATGTTGATGCCGAGTCCTTGCCATTCCAGGAGCTTGAAAGCATCTTCCATTGTGGCAGTGAACAGTTTCGGAGAGATAACGTCTCCCTGTCTCACGCCTCTTCGCAATGGAATTGCCTTCGAACTCTGCTCCTGTACTCGGACCGACATGGTGGCGTTATTGTACAAACACTTCAACACTTCGACATACCGATAGTCAATACGGCATCGCTGGAGAGACTCGAGCACCGCCCATGTCTCGACCGAATCAAAGGCTTTCTCATAGTCCACAAACGCTAAACATAGTGGCAAGTTATATTCTTCGGTCTTCTGTATAACTTGGCGTAGCGTGTGGATGTGGTCTATGGTACTATAGCCTTTTCGGAAACCGGCTTGTTCGATAGGCTGGAAGTCATCGAACCTGCGATCGAGACGATTCGTGATGACCCTCGAAAACAGCTTATAAACATGGCTCAGAAGCGAGATGGGTCTGTAGTTCATCAGCAAGGGTTTGTCACCTTTCTTAAAGAACAGCACCACCACGCCTCTGTTCCATGCTTCTGGCGTTATACCTTCGAGTAAGACAGAATTAAAGAGCTTCTGAAGGACTCTGAGTACCGGTGTTCCACCCGCTTTCAGAAGCTCTGATGTGATTCCATCGTCCCCCGGCGCCTTGTTGTTCTTGAGCTGTTTCAGGGCCATCCTAATCTCGTACAGGCTGATGTCCGGGATATCTTCAGTATAGTGTCGGCTCAGCTTGGCTCTTGGGTCTTTGGCCGAGCTGCTCACAGGTTTAGCAACCGAAGTGTATAACTGTCCATAGAACCTTTCGATTTCCCCTAATACCTCGGCTTTGGTCGACGCTACACTACCATCTTCCCTCTTCAGCTTTGTCAGCTGGCTTTGCCCAATAGACATGTCTCTTGCAAACACTTTGGAGCCTTTGTTTTGCTCAATCGTCTCTTTAATACTGTTCGTATTAAAGGTACGTATGTCGTGCCGCAATGACTTCCAAATTTGTCTATTGAGCTGCCTATATGAGTCAGCGTCATCGGAACATTGTAGTTGTAACGAGCGTCGATCAGCCATGAGGTTACGGGTATGGTCGGATAATTTTTGAGGTCTATCTGTGCGCCGGCCAGGTCTAAAAAACTTAGAACCTACCGCATGGACAGTTTCCACTAACCTGTTATTAATCTCATCCACGGAAGCAAAGTTCTCCAGGCAATCAAAGCGATTAGACAGCTCGAGTTGAAAGCTCTCGGGGTTTTGAATATGGGCATGGTTCGGTCGGAGCGTGGACTTCATTAGGCGGGACCTCTCAATTTTAACGTTAATATTCAATGTGCCTCTTACTATTCGGTGATCACTACCGGTTTTCACCCTGTGAATCACAGAGACATCATTGAATATTTGTCTCTTGGTGGTCATAATGAAGTCTATCTCATTTCTCGTAGAACCATCGGGGCTCATCCAGGTCCATTTCCTGTGAGGCGGCTTCTGAAAGAAAGAGTTCATCATAAAAAGTCCCTCTTTCTCCAGAAAGTCGGCCAGCCTCTGTCCCCTAGGGTTCCGTTGCCCACAGCCAAATTTCCCCACTTTCAACTCATCATCACTTCTCTTGCCCAACTTCGCGTTAAATTTGAGTGCTTTTCATGAAAGAAGTCCCCCAGACGCGGCGCTGTCATCGCGTATCAATCACTATCAGTATCATTTCTCGAGTGGAACTTTAACAACTTTTGGCATCGTACACGACTCTTTAACGATGGAAAATTAATAAAAATCTCACTAGCGTCCAAACACAGTAACAACACCTGACAACTACCACATGGAAATTTAGTTCCGCTGTTTGCCGTGGGACTTCTTTCATGAAAAGGACTCTATATGTGCCTCGCAAGGAGATTTATTATACCCTATTAAATAAACGTCCTTTTTATTTTTTTATAAAATGTTTCATTAAAATAATGATCGAATTTTCACCCATTAATTATGACCTAGTTGCATCACTAAACCGATGGTGGAATTCACAAGAGTCATGAAGCGTGAAGGAATTAAACCCTTTTGTGTTTGTCAAAGGCTTGATTGATAGGGTTGAACGAGTTTCTTCAAATGACAGATTGCTGTCAGCTTTTACAACAAAAATTATTTAAAAAACGCATTGTATAAAATATTGGGAAAGCAACTAAAAAGCAACAGCGGCTCACTGCGTAGGTACCTATCTATACTCGTAGTAGATTCAGATCTCTTTAAACTAACTGAGTATTTCCTTAGACAGACATGTAAAGTAGGTTTGTCAAAGAGTATTTCATTGACTACAATGAAACACTAACACACACACATACTTACTAGAATCAACTAGTGTTTGAATCAATGAAAAAATTACCAGTTGACTGCTAATTAAAAAAAAATAATGTTAACCTAAACTATTTCGGGGCCAATCCAAGGCACGAATTGAATGAATGACTTTTGATTCTCCAATCATAAGCGTCGAGTCGTGTCAGGTAGCCTATGACGATATTGCTTGTGGGTTGCAAGGGACGACGCCGTTCTTGCAATATTGCACAACAACACATAACGACATGACGTGACGTGACGTGGCGTGACACAGGTCTAGTTTTGTAATATATTTGGTTTCGGCAGTTAGCTCATCAGTGTTGGCACCGCGTTAAATCTTTATGATGGATTGCATTTTCGGCTAATGAGCTTCAAGTTTGCTTCGCTACATTCCACAAGCTTAAGGAGAATAGCGTGTATGTAACTATGAACACCAGAAGTTTTTTTTTAATAAAAATAAAATTAACGTAATTATTGAAATTATATCTACGTTTTCTGAAGTAATATGATTATTTATGGAATATTTCCGTGGTAACGTCTTCCCGTGAACATGGTGCATGTAACTGCGCCGAAATATCAGGACCTCATCTCACAACCTTACCATGGTAAATATCCCGTTAATAATCATATAACTTTAGTGAACAACCGTGATAGTTTAAAACAGTGTTTTATCTACGTTTTGCTAGAAACTCGCCTGAATGTAAGTTATGGTTTGGCTGAGGACGCAGCACTGTAGTGCATTTTCAAGGCTGTAGCCTTGAAAATGCCTAGATTATCGTTTGCAGGAAACATGGAAGGCAGGGAAGTTCATTCTTGAGCAGTATGCGTCATAAATGAGGAGGTGAAGTACAAAACCTCACTTTTCCACTTAGTTTTTTTTTCTATGGGCAAAAAATGATAAATTGATTAAAAATGGATGTAAAAATAAACGGAACCAAATCGTTGCATATAATGCTTGATTCACGCGTTATTAGTAGTTTAATGATTTATAGATTTAGTAGCCATTTAGTTGATTGCACAGTTGGATAGTTGCAAACAAACGCGCACGCACGCTGGACGAGGCATGCGCTAGCGGCAGGGGTACGTGCGGGGAGCGGGAGGGGCAAAAAAATAGATCCGATCCTAACCTACTTGCCGACGATGTACATAAGTTGGTTAGTTACCAACTTACCAACCATACAAAATTGACTGTTTACACGGTCCAATTTAGTCGACTAAATCACTTTTCTAACTAATAACGTGTAAATCAAGCATATGTGATTACTATTAGTGTATTTGTATGATTCCCGCCACCGCTTGTAGCTCATACTCCTATTATGAATTATGATCGGCTTCCACAATAAGTGCAAAAAACAGGGGTCGAGTAATGGCTGCCGGTAAATCTTACTATCCATCACCCGCCGAGGAAGCGCCGATATCTACATCGTCACGTATTAGGTAAACTTGTAAATAATATTGGAAACTCATCATAAGCATCATGCCAAAAAATTATTGACATTTCCAGATGGCTTTGTCGTGTTATGCTGTGATTGCCTCAAAGTGCAAAGGGCTTGGCAATATTTTATTGAAGCGAGAAAATTACCCCAAAAATATTATGTACTAGCTACGCCCCGCGGTTTCATCAGCGTTGTGATGAAAAATGGTGATGGTGATGATGATGATGAAAAGTAACCTATGTCACTCTCCAACCCTTGAACTATACCCATGAAAAAAAACAGGTCGGTCCGTTGCTCTGTTGCTGCGTGAAAGAGGAACAAACAAACCAACAAACAAACAAACACAATTTTGCATTTATAATATTAGTATGATATTTTATTTGATTTTTTATTTAGTATGATATTATATTTTATTAGGATATTAGTATGAACGCAATGTTTGAGAAAAGTAGGTACTATACAAGTCTTGGTGGCCACTGAGAATTTATGGACTCACGTTTGTTTGGCTCGGCAATGCTAAAAAGCGGTGGTGACTTGTGCAGAGTAGGGTGGAGCGTGGAGCAAACATGACATATCAGCGGGCTCACAACTTCAACTTCAAGGAATAGGTGTTATGTGCGATAGGTCTAAGCACAGAAAAGAGAAGTAAATATAACGGAAATTAGAAGAAAAATCTGTCGCCAGGCATTATGACCAAAGATCTTATATATACCCTAAAGCTGCCTAAAGGGAACAGGTAGAACATCCTTGATTATGACAGAACATTGATTGAACCTAGATTCTTATTTATGTCAGCGCGTCGAACTCCGCATCCAAAAAACTGGGACCTTACCTTATTGGGTTAGGTCTGAAAGTTCTTTGTCCGCATCACAGTTGCTAAGCTAACTGATTTCGAATGACTGACGTTTCTTTTATATGGGTGCAACTGGCTACAACAAATTTAAACAAAAAAAAAAAAAACGGGACAAGTAGGAGTAGGACTCGTGCTCTGAGGCTTCCGTTAGACGGAACCCTCAGGGCGCGATACCAAAAAAAAAAACTAACTGAAGTTAAAATATTGAGAGACAAACTTAAGTTTGTAGTTGACAATAAGGTTCTTCCATACATTCCAACTACAAAATGTAAGTTTGTAATAGCAAAATAATTATTTTTAAATGATATATCTTCAAATTTATAACTTTTGGATTTATTCCTATATATGTACTATGAGACCTTGCCTCTTGCCAAATTTCATGATTCTAGGTCAACGGGAAGTACCCTATAGGTTTTGATTCCCCTGTGAAATAGCAAAATATGTGACATAAACGTTCATATCTTTTGATTGCGTCGACTTACAACTTTTATTTTTTTACAGCCGAAAGAAACCGTAAACCTAAGTATTTAGTATAAATTTCAACTTGATACTTTTACGCGTTCTTGAGAAAAAAGGTCTTGACAGACGAACAGACAGACGGACAGACAGACGGACAGACAGACGGACAGACAGACGGACAACGAAGTGATCCTATAAGGGTTCCGTTTTTCCCTTTTGAGGTACGGAACCCTAAAAATATGTGTATTTTTGTGGGTTTAAGTCAGGCTGCATGTATCAGGAAATGTACGGTAGCAGAAGAGTAAGCCTAGGTTGAAATGGTGCCAAAATCATCAGGATAAAATTAGAATGGACTCTCTTGCTGTAAAACATTGTTGGGACTTTCGTGGCTTTTGGCAGGCAACTAGTACCTAAATACGCCTCAGCCCACGTATTTATGGTCGTTCATAAATCTTTCTGTTACTTGCCACTGCAGTTATGTACTAAATTTTATCTACCTTGATAACCTTTCTTTATTCTATAAGGGTGGGAACAAAAATACTAAAATAGTACACTAATAAATACTTTGTATTCTCAAGCAATCTTGCACCGTTTTTCACCCCTGAAGAGCAAAGGGGTAGTTCCCTCCCCGCAAGTCGTTAATTTCCGCTACCCGCGGGCTACAAAGTGCTCTACAGTGCAGCTAAAGTGTTGCCTTTGTGAATTTTTCGCTGTTTTGTTTCGGTAGAGAAAGGCAATTAGGGGTTTAGCACTCCTGTATGGCGGAGTAAATGGCTTTTAAATATTTTTAGGCGGCGCTGAACTTTAGAGAAACGGAGTTCAGAGTTCGTGAATGAGGCTTCTAACTAATGTTTATGAAACGTGAATTAGTGAGTTGATGAACTTGTTACCTTATAAGTTTTTTATAATAAAGCTGTCTTTTACCTTTAAAACAGGGTGAATGGAAACTCAGACATTTTAGGTTTCATTTACGATAGGTATATACCGTTTTATCGTTTAACGGCTGAATTGAATTTGAAAATTTTAGCAGGTTCAATTCAGCCGATGAACAAATAAACGAATTCACAAACGTGAAGGGCATAGGTTGGTATCATAAGGAAGGTAGATATTTTTTGTATATAACTGAACGAGATGAGCGAATCGCTGATGGTAAGCGTCACGTTTATAACAGTTTAGTGCAGCACGCAGAATTTTGAACTACAAACTTAAAAATCTTAGAGGTGCACGGTGTCCTTTTAAAATAAGAAACATTATTTATATATATTGGAGATTGGATGTAACCCACTGGGGACTACTATTTATGCTGACACAGCGACCCAAAATAAGTCTTTTTCTTTTTTTTTATGCCATTGGTGGCAAACAAGCTGACGGGCCACCTGATGGTAAGCAATCACCGTCGCCTATGGTCTATGTTATCTTGGCCTCTGATTAGCCTAACATTAGGCTAGATTGTAATTTTATTAAGGGACGCCTATTACAAACGCACCGCACAAGTTTACCCCCGTTGTTTTGGAGTAAAAAGTTTTTTTATTGCCATAGGTGGCAAACAAGCAGACGGGCTGCCTGATGGTAATCAGTCACCGGCACCTATGGATACTTGGAACACCAGAGACGTCACAAATATGTTGCTGACCTTATAGGACTCGATTAACTCGCCTTTTGAAGAACCCCATGTTGTAGCTTCTCGGAAACACCGTGGAAGGTAGCTCATTCTACATTTTGCAGGTATGAGGCAAGAAGGATCATGTAAATCTGATTTCCACTGAACTATGATGTGTGGATGAGCCTTCAGGCGGTGGCGGAAAACAAACAGTTGTATCGCAGAAAACAAAACCCCAAATGCGTTACGCACCGCAAGTCGGCGTAAGCGAAAAGTGCTTGACGCGCGTATTGTGTGTTAAGAAGATTTATCATCATAATCATCATCATCAGCCAGAAGACGTCCACTGCTGAACATAGGCCTCCCCCTTTAACCCCCACACTGAACGACAGCCTGCCTTTTGCATCCACTGGATGCCAGCGACTCTTACTATGTCGTCGGTCCATCTAGTGGGAGAAGATTTATACACAATACCAATAGTATACGAGCAAAATACTGCACGTATTTTAAACTTAAAAAAAAAAAAATATCTTAAAGGTAGGTAAAGTTCCCCATTTTAGTCATTAAAAACTCCAGCGCTCGCATTCAACGGGTTAACATGAGAGACAATCGAATAACTAAATACCTATAGAGGTGATCTGAAGGTAAAAGGTGTAAGTACAATCTCCGGTTAACTGAGCTAAGAAAACGTTCATACCCGAACGATCACTTCACAAAGCTTTGATCACGCATCCAAGCCGACGATATCTAATTAAACCCGACTACAAACGCACTCGCGATCATAACCGACAATAATAAACCATTATGGAAACTTAACCGACCGAAAATAATCACTGAACACGTCTACAACGTCTCTAGAACCTCACAGAAAGCTTAAAAAGTCTGACGGACCCTTAAGAATACAAACAAGTTTTAAAATCAGATATAATGTTTCAATTCCCATATAAATTTAAGGCAGTAATTCTTATTCAACGATTGTATTAATAATAAAATATCATTTTTTAAACCCGAGTCTGCGCTGTGCGGGTCCGACAGACCACCTTGTCAGTCGAAGCGTAAATTAACATCAAAACGTCACACAAAGAAGTAACCCTTCGGCGCGATATAATAAAGTAGTTGGAGATCTCTCCCGTGGTGCTCGCTGGGCCGCCTATTCAGCCCGCCGGACATTATCGTAAATATTGTGGTATTTATTCAGATTTGAGGCACAAACAATTCAATTCACGCACCGGCTGCTAATTGGGCATAAATCGTGGTAAAAATATTGAATGAGCTTCTCGCATCGATTCATATTTTAAACAGAATGCCTTCATTTGAATTCGAGCTAAACGACGCGTAGATAATTCGATATGTCGAATTATTCATTAATGATTGAAAGGATTTTGAAATGCTTATTTCAATCAAGCACAAATTAATGTTTTATCAACACGAATAGTTCGCGGCGTGATCCGAATATTATTGCAGGAGTTTGATATCGCGTGATTAATTTGTTTTGAACGTCTTAAGAATTCAACGAATACGATTATTCGAGTGGAATTAATTATACGAGTTTTACTAACAATAAGCATGAATTTCATGCAAATCACCGCTCATAACTCACGCGGTCGAGATAGCAAAACTGGACTGTAATGGCGGGCCGTTAACGTAACGAAAGGCTACAAAAATATAACACGCCAGAAGGTAACACGAAAAACGTCGACTTGAACACTTTATAATAGAAATAATAACGCAACAGCCGCTATGAATTATTGGCCACATTTCATGTTAAATTGTATGTAAATGCGAGGCCACGGCGACACGGCTTCCACAATAACATAATAATGGTGGATTTGTGAGTCACGTCAGGTTGTTAGTGTGTACTTAACCCTTTATCGGGGCACGCACTCGGGACGTGAGATCGTTACAGGGGTCGCGGCTGTCGGTCTGACAGACCCCGTGCTACAATAGGAACTTACCGGCCGCCGTCGCAGGGTTGACGTGCTTCTTACAATTTCGTGAGTGAACAGTTTAAGCATTTAACATTATACTTTATTTATTTTCGTGATTGTTCGATACCGGTTCTCGGCAGCTTGGGGTATTTGAATAGTAGTGATAGGTGGTAGAATAACAAGGTTGTTAAATTGAAAGAATTTTTTTTGGAGAAATTTTATATTGTCATTAGCGAATTTCAGAAGTTTATATGAGATTTTTTTATAGCATAGGTGGCAAGCAAGAAGACGGACCATCTGATGGTAAGCAGTCACAGTTGCCTATGGATACTTATATTGCCAGGGGCATGACAAATACGTTGCCAATCTTTAGTTAATTTTACATAAAAGTTGCACATTATAGCGACTGTAATTCAGTGGCTAAGAACAGTATGGGAGCTTTGCTTAACATTGCAAACTATATAATTTATGTCTAGGTATTCACAATGACGCTCGGATGATCTTTTACTGTTTTCAATTAGAGATTGTGACTTTATATTGTATCTCGATGACTTAAGGCCATAAATCAGTAATGCATAGCTTCAGCTAAAATCCAAATGGCCACCAAAATATATATCAAACTACCAGTGCAGATAAAATACTTAGAAAATGGGAATACATTTGTTAAAATTATAAAGGATATACTGGCTGCTCGCAAAATGTTACTATAGCTAGACGAATACTTAAGTGGGGTCATGGGCAGCGTTTTGTCCATACAAACGTATTCTCGTGTTTCCTCCCTGGATAATATCGCTAGAGCTGTATTTTTTTAAAATAAAATTAATCTCTTCTGTTGTCATGCTTAGGTCATTTATTTTTTCTTATATAAGTTAACTACTATAAGAAATATGAGCCGCCATGTTCAGACGTCTATCAAACAAATTTGACGAGTTTATAAAACAAAAACAAATGACAAAAGCATAGTTTAATCCTTATTAAAACTATTAATTTAAAAAATATTGAAATCGGCCTAGTTTTGAATGAGTAAACAGTAAAATACGAAACGATGATTTTGTCTACTTTTTGTAGGTATAATCGATCCAAGCTGCAGTTGTCCCTATTGCGCTCTACTAGGAGCGGCTTGAGGTCAGGGGATAGCAATAGATTTGCTAAATACCTATACATTAAATTTCTTGGCCGTGGTATGCCCTCTTAAAAGACAAATCAATTATGGAATAAATCATTCCGCTCCGCACTTTATTCCATTCACAATCAGGGTCATATGTGACACCTTAAACATGCTACCCCAACATCTGTATGTGAATTTCATAATCTTCTATGTTGTTATATCTATATAAAAATCTGTTGCTGTTTGTTTGTCCCGCTAAAACTCTAAAACGGCTTGACCGATTTTAATTTGTTTTTTGTTTTGTTCACATTAATACAGGAGTAATAAAAAAAAATTGATTATTTTTCAGAACACTGGAAAATTTTTTCTTTTTCTCTGAAATTTTGACAGGATAACTATTTTTGGGGCTGCTACAGAGTATTGATGATATGTTAAAGAAAATTACGATAAATTGTTAAAAAAATGTGTTCAAGTCCACGGTATCCAGTTAGTGCCTAAACAATCTTATCTGAGGCCTCGTTCTAATCCTTCCAGTGCAGATTACACTCTCCAGCTGCTGTAGACTCTGCTAATCCCGCCTTGTATACAGATTAGTACAGATAAATGCATTCTTAGGCTTATCTGCTACTTATGAGTTCTAACGTTTAGCTTGTACTATATTAGTTTTAGTTTGTTAACAAAAGAAACACTTTCAAATAAAAGAAGCTAGATCGAAATTGCTTTTAGGCGTTTGGGAGCTACGATGCCACAGACAGATACACACGCTAATCTTATAACACTCCTCTTTTGCGTAGAGGGTAAATAATACTCAATTTCATTATTCATACTCGGAAAGTAGATCTGAAGTTGCTTGAGGAGCGGGTTGAAAGTAATGCATTTCAGCCCTAGGGAGAATCACTTTCAACTGACAGTGACAGTTGACAATTGACAGACACTCAAATTATTAAAAAAACTAGTTCTATTTTCACATTTGTATTGAACCATGTTCCAACTTTTTTTTTCTCCTCAGAGGATTATGTTCCCGCACTTCTCGTGCATATGGAAGAGTCAGAATGTTTAAAAAAAATTATGGCCGGAATCCGATCTTCATTGTAGAGTTTTGTTTATACTTCCGTATAGCAGATTTGTATTAACACAATGAGTTCATCTGATTCCGATATGGATTGGCCTGATTTGATAAGAGAAGAGGCTAAAGCAGTAGTGGAAAACCTTTTACCACCTAAATCAAAATAAAGATACTTAAAATCGTACGACAATTGTATGAAATAAAATTCACTCATATTTTCTTTAGTCAGTTCATGTTTTTATTTTCCCTTAATGAAAAGCATAATGTTTACCTCGGGGTTAAAGACTTATTTAGTCCCTCGAACTATTAGCGACCTCGCTACGCTCGGGCACCAAACCCCGTCTCGGGACTAGATAAGTTACTTTCACCCCTGGGGTAACAATGTACTATTAATTATGTCATCGATAGAAATTGCAGCTGCAAATTAAAACCTCCTGGGAAACAAGCAAGTAAATTAGTTATTTCTGACAAGTGATAAATCTACAATTATTTCAACAGAGTGTCGAGCAACCAGCAAAGCAGCTATCAATACTCTACCGCCCTCTGTTTACTAAAATAGATTTGAAATAGCTGTTCATTCAGTTTTAGTGGTTTTAGAATCAACTTATTTATAGCGGGTCGTTAAGAATTTAGATGTTGCTTACAGAATTATTGAAAACTAGCTGCGCCATGCAGCTTCGTCCGCGTGGAACTCAGGAATAATATTGTTTATAAACGTAAAACGCCAATGAAAAGTCTGACTACCAGTCCAATGTTCAGTCGTAAATTACAGAGACGAGATCTAAAACACCACATCCATAATAATAATATGGTAATGCTATCATGATGTGATACTTTGGTATATTCGATCACATAAGTGTTATCAGTACAGTATTTAGGAGCGTACAAAATTTTAACATTTTGGGATCAATTTTGAAAGTTCGTAGCATGAAATAAAGAAGACAGCAATATTTTTAGTAAGTTTAATACCATCAATTCATCATCATCAGCTAGAAGACGTCCACTGCTGAATATAAGCCTCCCCCTTTAACATCTACATTAAACGACAGCCTGCCATCTGCATCCACATAATAATCCACTGGATGCCCGCGACTCTCACAATGTCGTCAGTCCATCTAGTGGGAGGCCTTCTTATGCTGCGTCTTCCGGTTCGTAGTCTCCACTCAAGAACCTTCGGTTATCGGTTATCGGTTATTCGAGCGATGTGGCCTGCCCATTGCCACTTCAACCTGCAAATTTTAATAGCTATGTCGATGAGTCTGGTTGTTTGGCGAATATCCACGTTCCAGATTCTATCAAGCAAAGAAAATCCGAGCATAGCTCTCTCCATTGCCTTCTGTGTGACTCTGAGTTTTTCCAAAAGGCCAACAGTTAAAGACCACGTCTCAGTACCATATGTCACTACGCTCTATTGGGTATAACATATTATGTTTATTTTCAACTTCGACCAAAATAAATGGACGGGCCCAGTAGTAGCGCATTTTTGAAGATTACAATATGAGCACCGGCGCTCACTTCGTTTCAGTCGGTCTCTAGCCGGAGGAAGTGCAACACGCGTCTATTGTTACATGATAATGAAACATCTGACATTGCATCAAATTATGCATTCATAATATGCTTTCCCGAAGTGTAAATACACAAATAAAACCGGTATCTATTTTTTGTAACAAATATACCGTACATTTTTATAATTAGGTGTTGAAGTATATGGCCGACGGTTTCAACTAGTTTTTACTGAGCAAGTTCTATGGTTAGGGCCCATCCATTCATTTTATTTTAGTCGAAGATTTTGAACAGCCACACCAGGCATCGTTGATACTTCACTGTACTCACGCGTGTTTATTGCCCATAAATCATAAACTAATGGATAGTCAGATATAAATCTATTTATGCGCAGTTTTCAATGCATATTTTGCATGCCAGCGGACTATTTGCGTCATCAGTTAACATTCAATATGACGAGCCCCATTATTTAGTGGTACCTATAGAATAAAAGACTATTATTTTACATATTTATTACAGTCTTTGAAACCAGTAGTAAAGATTAGTTAAATTTTAAAATTTTTTGGGGTTCCGTACCTCAAAAGGTAAAAACGGAACCCTAAGGAATCACTGTGTTGTCCGTCTCTCTGTCTCTCCAAGTAACAATACCCTTTTCCCAAAAACGCGTACAGGTATCAAGTTGAAATTAATATCAAATAATAAAGTCTACGGTGCCATGGAAGTATAAAAAATTATCAAGGATCTAAGTCAATGCAAACAAACTATATACGACCATTTATATCATTTCTTTTTGCAAACTCACAAATCCATACATATAGAATTATTCCTGTTGACCTAAAATAATACAATTTGGAAAAAATCACAAAAGTTGATTTGGAGTTATTATTTCACACATATTTTTTG
Organism: Agriopis aurantiaria; assembly: GCA_914767915.1. Taxonomy (NCBI): domain Eukaryota; kingdom Metazoa; phylum Arthropoda; class Insecta; order Lepidoptera; family Geometridae; genus Agriopis; species Agriopis aurantiaria. The sequence continues at coordinate 2,621,645 of OU611991.1, read as the reverse complement.
CGATTACAAACTTACCTACATTTTGTAGTTGGAAACAGACAGTGATAAAGACTGATATTTATGATATTTTTTCTACTGTAAAGTTATGTTTGTCCTTCAATAACTTAATTACTCGACTGCTGGAGGGTAATGTTTTTGGGTGTATGTATGACATATTTGTTGAGTTTGTACGGAACCCGCAGTGTGCGAGCCCAACTTGCACTTGGCTATTTTATTCTTATATGTTTATGCGGACTAAACCAACAAAACATTGTTGGTTCATCATCATCATCATTTCAGCCATAGGATGTCTACTGCTGGACATAGACCTCCCCCATCGATCTCCAAAAGGGCCGGTTGGAAGCGGCCTGCATCCAGCGTTTCCTGCGGTCTCTTTTAGGTCGTCTGTCCATTTGTGGGTGGACATCATACGCTGCACTTACCGGTCCGTGGTCTCCATTCGAAAACCTTTTGGCCCCATCGGCCATCTGTTCTGCGTGCTATGTGCCACTGCCACTTCAACTTGCTAATCTGGTAGTTTTGCTGGTTATTATTTATAAACAAACCAAAGCACATTTTTCATTCGGGGCTAATGCAACAATCAGAATAGATTCAGTATTTTCAGAGATTACCTTCGACAATATTTTTTTTTCAATTATTACCTCTATTCTGAAAATTATTTTGCGAGAAAAGGACAAAGCTTTTTTTCCTAATCCGCCCAAAAATTGTAAACGCTTATATTTTAGTACTTCACAAGCCGATTTAGATCATTTTGTTCAGTGTACATAAATATTTTTACTTAGCCTGTTATTTATTTTTTATCAAACGCCTGTCTGTTAGTTTATCCGATAATAATAGCCTACCGACAAACAAGGCACAAAGAACCGCATCAAAATATACAGAGCAGAGCGCACGTCAAGCGATATCACTTGAAAGGCGGATCTCAGCCAAACATCCACATATCACTGCCAGACAAGTTTCAATCATCCTTTACCTCACAGGCTCGCCGCAGACGTCTCTCAATTCAATCGAAACTGCAACTGCAAGCCAGTTGCCAACCCTTTGATACGTCCATCGGTTGTCTGTCCGATTGTAACCCATACCCAATCGAACTAGACCTCCAGTGCTTCCAATCAGCAAAGTCCCACAACGACTGCCGAAGCTCCACATTAAATGGACGCCTGGAAACGACTATACGCCATCATTTCAATTGTCAAGCTGTAAGTCGTAAACAGGGGGAGGTGATAAATTAATGCACTAGTACATTAGACGCCCCGTGATAATAAAACACGCATTAAAATGTAATTGCTGACAACAGTATCATTCTCTACCGTGAAACTCCTATATTTCTAAACCATTGCCTTCCTAATAAGATCGTTAAATACGAGCGTCTGAATAAAGCAGCAGTGTAGTCGCAACGTGAATGAATAGTCGTGTTTTAGATAGGGTAAGGGTTTGTGTCACGGGGCGCCTAACAGCAGAACTCACTCTGGAGGGTAATCGCGCACGAAAGCGTCTAGTAATAAAAGCGGTCGTAAAATTGTAACGTTACGAGCTGCCAGAGGGAGTGCACTGGGACGCGGACGTTTTTGGGAGTCCGTACCTTTGACGTATACGCTCAGGGTTACACAAAACAGTAGCACTAAGGCTTCAAAAACGCATAAAAGGTGGCAAACTGCGACCAGAACCACCGGAGGATGGGCAGCAGCATCCTATTAGTGCACGGTGAATATACTGCTATCCGCAAGCGGCCTGCTAAGCGTGGGGATTTTGGCAACACCCCTCTTTAAGAGGCAGGCCTTTGTTCAACAGTGGACGTTTACTGGCTGCTGATGTGAAGTCAAGAGGAGGTTATTGGACTCGTCACTATGAACAACTTTAACTATGGGTAATTCTGTAAAAGTAGATAACTTTTTTCAAATATCTGCTTCGTCAAAATAACATTATAAAATTTCACTTTTAACATGTAAAAATTTAACGAAAAGTTATTGGCGGGCTTAAACTTATTTATTTATACTGTTAAAAAGTTTTCACTTCACTTTTAGTTCTTGGAATAAAAATTAATGGGATTCCTCCTTTTGGTTGCATCAGTATTCTGGAAGCATCATATCCAACTTCTTTTGGCGTGTTTTTTGAAGGCTCCACCCTGAATTTCGATAGAAGCTTTACGGCGCAAACGGAAGTTGCTACTTTGCTGAAACGCATTCCTGGAAATGAACCATAAGACCATATTATTATTACTTCATCGAATTAGAATCTACTAAAGTTCGAAGTTATTTCGTACCACTAATTGTAATATATTGTGTGGTTGTAGACATGACAGGTTCAATGGTTAAGGCGTTTCAATTCAAACCCGCAGGGTGTGAGTTCAAATCCCTACAACGAATTTGAGCTGAAAGCAAAAAAAATATATAGAAAGCTTGAGCAAAATATTGTGAGGAAAGCTTGGGATTGATGGTAGGGCCTGGTTATCTACCACTCTCAAGATGAAATCACACCAATGTACTCAAAATATTCTACTTGCAAAAAAGGTGTGGCAAATACAGTGTTGCTGCCTTGTGTTATCTATCGCACGCAATGCGCGATAGTGTTTCGTCTATCGAACCTTTTTTGATGAGCAACCGCCAGACTCTTTTACCGCTAATTTCTACCCCCATAATTGCAATCGGGCGCATCTACGTCACGCACTTGTCATCGATCACCGCTCCGCATCGGTCGCACGCGTACCGATTGTTCGCTTTTTAACCGCGCTCTAGCACAACTATCCCTTCTAAAGAGAGAGAAGAAAAAGGCAGGCAGCAGGACACCAGCACCAGCTCCGCAGGTGCACAACAACCAGGATATCAGGTGTGTCCGTTTACCCCATTTTCCGCTTACCTTTCCATACAAAAGCTCGCGTCTCATTTCATAGAATATCTATCCCGCAGGTCCTTCGAATCGCGGAACTTATTTTATAGGGTATAGCGAATTAGCGAAATCCGTAACGCACCCCCAAATGTGGATGCAGTGACAGCAAAAATTCACATCGATAAGATGTCGCCGCGACAAACAGCAAGCCTGATTTAGAAATTATGTGTTCGCACACGCCACGACACCTTACCATAAGTATCACTCTAGTTTGTCTGAATTGAGGTTTAACATAAGATGTAAATTGAATATTTAAATTATAAATAATAGAAAAATTTATTGTATCTTATAGTGCTAACAGACGCTCAAACGCGGCTGACGGACCGCTGTCCAACCAACTTGATTAGGGAAGTTAGATTGGCCAAATGTTTGCTGTATGCCGATGACTTAAAGCTCGCTCATGAAATAAAGTCACAAGCTGACTGTGATAGTTTGCAGGGTGATATTGATTCCATCTATCGATGGAGTGTTCGTAATAAAATGTTATTCAACCCCGACACATGCTACGTTATGACCTTTGATAGAAAACGTAAACCTCTTCGTCATACGTACTGTATTGGTTGTGATGTTATGAAGCGAGTGTCTACGATTAAAGACCTAGGCGTAACTTTTCGTGCGCTCACATTTAATGACCATGTAGCAATTACAGCGAAGGAATCCTACCGGCGCCTTGGCTTCGATATGCGTAATGCCAAAGATTTCCGTGATCCTCACGTCCTTCGACTTTTGTTTACTAGCTTGGTTAGAAGTAAGTTGGAGTCGAGTGCATGTGTGTGGAGCCCGCACTGTGACTCACACATTTTGTCCCTCGAGAAAGTGCAAAAAGCTTTCTTGAGAAATTTTTATAAAAAGACCTGTGGGTATTACCCTTATCTTTATCCCACCGATTCTTGCTTGGCCAATTGGGGTTTAACTCATTGGAAGTTAGGCGTTCGCTCGACCAACTTAAGACCGGCTGTAAGATACTGAAAGGTGCCATAGATTCGCCTGTCTTGCACAACCGTATGTGCGCTCTGTATATTCCAGATAATTATATCCGGCACAGGCCCAGTTTTAGAAATAAGCTCTTTTCCACTGGCTTTAGCCGTACGAAGTCGCGTGACTTTAGCCCGATGTGCCGCATCATTCGTGGTCTCAACGCATTCCTTAAAGAGTACCCTGAATGTGACATTTTTTGTGATAAATTGCCTGATAATAATTGTGATATTTTGACTTTTTGTGAACAACGTTTTATATGACCGTTAAATGTAAGAACACTATTTTAACTTATTGTCATATTTATAATAATTGACATAAGCATTGTATATATTGGACTAATTTTGTAATAATGTAATTTAGATAATAAGTGTAAGTGGCGTTAGCCGTTCTTATTATTATTCAATAAATAAATAAATAGAAATAGAAACGGGAGAGAAAGAGTGAGAATATCATATGTCCCTCTCTTTCTCTTCCATTGGTCAGACGGCGGTTGAGGTCAGCCGCGTTCGTGCGTCTGTTAGCACTATATTCTTATAGTGTCTTATAGGTATAAAATCAAGTTTGTCTTTTGGCTGGTCATAAAAATTATTTATAGATATTTTAATAGATCGGAACAGTAGTTCTAGTATTAAATTCTTGCATACAAACAAAATAAAAAAAGTTACAAGCTTTACTTATTTATAATATTAGTGTAGATAAAAACTTACCTATACAATTACGTGGTCCTATTCCAAAAGCCAATGAAGTGCACGGATGTCTTTCCCTCACTTTTTCTGGTAAAAACCGTTCTGGGTCAAACTTCTCTGGGTTCGGATAATATTTTTCGTCATTGTGGATACCAAATCCAGATACTATAACAGTTTGTCCCTTAGCAACGACTACATCAGTGCCAGGAATCTGATAATCTTCGGACGCTTTTCTCAAAATATTATCAGCTATCGCATACATGCGAAGTGTTTCAGCGAACACCATATTTAAAAAAGTCATTTCATTTAAAGCGTCATAACTGAGTTCTCCGTTGTATTTCTGAAGAATATTTTCTATTTCTGCATGGAGTTTATCTTGGACATCTTGATGCTTAGCAAGAACGTAAAGCATGCATGCCATAGAAGTAGCACTCGTCTCATAGCCGGCACTATAAAATATGAATGCTTGAGCTGCGATTAAACTATCCGATACTTCCAATTGTAACAATTTATCATTTTCATTTTTCTTCTTTGACTGGACTTTGCCCTCATTTTTCATTTCTATTATTAAATCCATAAAATCTCTTCTATTTGTTGGCTTTCCGTTTCTTCGAGTAAGAACTAGTTTGACTATGTCATGAAAGAAGCTTTTAACAAATTTCGGAAACAAGGAACCGTTAGTTTTTAAGAGTATACCAGGAAACATCATGTCAAGCTCAGTAAAGGGGGTCTTTCTAAATATAGCTTTGTCAATTCTCCGGAATTGCTCTATTTGATCTTTAGATTCAATGTCAACATCGATACCAAAAGAACAGGCGCTGATATTTGCCATGAAATAAGTTTCAACAATCGAGCGAGCTTCTTGTTCTGGCTGGATCAAGTTCTCTTTGTGTACGTATTCCACAAATCTATCACCAAGCTCAGTCATCAAGTGTAGCATGTTTTTCAGCTTACCCGATGTGAACATAGGAGTGAATTTGTTTCGTATAACTCTCCAGGTTTCTCCATCGGCATGGAACAGGTTCGTGCCTAATCCTTCTTTACTGAAAGCAATGCCTCGATCGTTGAACTTATCGGAGTCTTTTATCAGTATTTGATTTATGATATCTAAGTCTCGGATCAATAAGCAAGGCGTGGTCATCCTGTAAACTCCAACCACTTTCTCATTAGGGTACTGGTCGTAAATGTCTTTGATAACTTCAAAGTAGTGTTTGCGGTTGAGTGCTGTATCCATAATGTTCCCAAACAGGGGTACCGGTTTAGGATGTTTCACATTTCTCTTCTTCCAATAGCCAAATGTTCTAGTAACATAATAATAAAATGCAACTGGAATAACTACTAAAGCCAGTGTGAAATAAACAACCATGATATAATAGTTGAAATAAACTTAGTTCAGACGTGACCTCAGAGATCGGAATGAAATAACCATATGAATGTTGTCTGTAGATGAAGCGATCGTTTTATACTAAGCCTGATCTCAAATAATCTATAAAAAAAAAACTAAAGAGCCACGGTGACTCAGCCAAATTAGAAGCATAATTATATAATAGCTGCGGTAAAAAATAGTGACCGTAAACACAACTTATCTGTTTTGGTAAGATAGCTGATGAAGCAACAGGAAAAATGTTCAGTCTCATCACAAATATAAATAACAACATTGCTGTATCAACGAATATATTAGCTCAAATGATATAATCACTAAGCTGATATAAAAATAAATATGTATACATAATTACATACTATTGCACCATATTTTTGAATATTCAGAACACAATTAATCAATACTATTATTATAAAGAGTAAAGATTTGTATGTAAGTATGTTTGTAACAAATTGGCTCAAAAAGTACTGGGCCGATTTTAAAAATTCTTTCGCTGTTAGAAAGCTACACTATCCCCGGGTGACATAGGCTATAATCTATACCCGTGCGAAGCTGGGGCGGACCACTAGTACCAGTATAAGGGTAATGCTCACGAAGCCAAAACGCTACTTAATATATTATAAACTAGCAACGCACCCCAGATTCGCACGGGTGTGTGTTATTTTCTTACACTTGGTCTTATTTTTTTGCACCTTGGGTCACATTATTGGAGTTTTAGTAAAGATCCCTATTTTTTAAAATATATAATATAGCCTTTATCACCCGGGGATAGTGTAGCTTCCAAACAGTGAAATAATTTTTTTAATCAGTTCAGTAGTTTCGGAGCCAATTCAATGCAAACAATCAAACAATTCCTCTTTATAATATTTATTATAAATAAACCATTTAAGCTCAACAATGCCTATATCCCAGAAGTGGCAATATGATAGGCTGATACATGTTTGATATTTTCGGTTGTTGCATTTGAAAATGAGAGGATCAGAGCCAAAAAAACATATATCCAACAAGTTTACCCGCAACGCAACTCAGTATGTGAAAGTTTCCAAAACAAATCACTCCACTAAAAGCCTTCTAAAAATTTGTATCCACACCAAAAACATAAACTGTAAGAGTCTGAACCCCCATATCTTTGTCAGGAGCGGGGCCACGTTTCAAAGGCTTTATCTACCGTAATTGGTCGTAAGACGGGGGTTTTATAAGTCGTCGGCGTATTTTAGTAGAAAGCGACTTTCGCAGTGATGTCTCCTGCACGCAGCGTTTATTTCTGACTGGCCAACTCCTGTGGTTGGCACGCATTTTCAGCTTAAATCTCAGAAAAAATTAACCGGCCACGTGCGAGTTAGGCTCATGCGCTGAGGGTTCCGTACCACCACAAAATACAAAAGAGTGTGCAAAAAGATAACGTCATAGCGACCGCGTCCGACGTTGCTTAATTTGTATTTGTATTTGTACGGAACGGTGGTTTTAAGCCGAAAAGAGGTTACTGTATTCATCAATTTATAATTATTTTTTCGCAAAAAAATATCTGCTGTTTCGTTCTTATTATGAGCGTCAATAGAACGTCCCTGTAACCCTTCTACAATTCTCATAATGGGCAATATTTTTTGACATTAACAACATGCACTGGGTTAGCATGGTGGTTAAGGGCCCATTCCCCCTCTCTCTGGAGAAGACTTGTACCCCAACAGTGAGAACGATAGACTGATAACGATGATGATCTTAGTATTTTATGATTTATCGGGTCTTTCTTGGTTCAGTTAACATGTCTATCGTTAGCGAGGCTTATTTACTGTCAACTATAACTATTTAAGAATCTCGAACATATAGACAAAGGCCTCACTGCAGAAAATAATATTGTGACACCTATATCCTAGCAATGCCATCTAGTTAAATTTGATTGAACTTGCCTCATAATTATAACAGCTAATTAAATATAATTATATATATATATATATATATATATATGTCGGAGAACACCCGGTACTAGGATGTTTTTTTGAGCTGAGACGTCATTAGTGCTGATGATACTGTTTCCATCACTGGGTTCTACCATTTGGAGATAAAACCTTAACTGGCAGAACTACTCTCTTCTAAGCAACTGTAGTTTTTAGGCTGTACCAAACTGACTTATTCACGGGGTAGGTCAAAGAAACACATTGAAAGTTCTCCTTGTTCTTTTATTTCTGCATAGACCCTAAGAAGGTGCTCTATGCTAATGCTAATTTACCGCCACGTTCGTAAAACCCTAGACGCTTATAGAAGAAGGGCAAGAAACTACAGCGCCATCACTTTATCACAATTATTACAGAATAACACTTTTCATAACACTTATTGAGCAATAAATAGTAGTTAACAAAATAGTAACAGCACTCTAAGTGCACCGGATATCGCTTCAAGCAAGACTGCCTGTTTCTGCACTTTGTACTGTGCTCGATGAATGCCTCAAACAGACTGAGCCTGGCTCCACAACAGCTCGCCATTTTATAACAAAGATGGCGTCATGTCGTTGTGAAGTCATAACACTGTTCATTAAATATCTACAAATAACCTACTTTACAGTAGTTTATAACTTGTTAAATAATCTTAACTATTTACAGAACTTAGCTCTTATTAACACTTAAGCTAAACATTTAAATAATCGAAACAAGGCGCCATGTTTTTCGTTTTGTAAATCGAATATCAAATCAGCTGTCTTTTAATGTAATCATTAACTAATGATTTTAAACCTAATGTTTATCGTCTACAAATCAAGACATGAATTTAGCAATAGATAACTTTACATTTAACTAAAGATTAAATAGTCTTGTGTCATTGTTTCCTGTCCGGAAAGAGAACAAAACATATTTTTACATTTTAGTTTTCTACAGTTAACTTTACGCTTAAATAAGTAAACTAATTACATCAATCAGTTTGTAAACCTTTCTGGTCTTCATTTTAACGGACATTGTTGAATTCGACGTTATTATTTAGAAGCTTATATTGGTCTTGCGCCGACACGGCCATTCTGACAGGTGGTGCGTGCTCTGCACCAGCCACATCAGTCTGTTGTTAGTATTTTTGAGAAACTTGCTGCTGGTACTTAGGGGTGGATAAAGATTTGGTATTGGAATTTTCTAGAATGTTCTCGAAGCGTATAAAGTATTTCAGGGGTCTCGATGTGTTTAGAAGATTTTAGTACTGTACTGTCGGAGAGTGTTGGAGTATCGGAGTGAGTAGAAATGAAATGAAATTATGAAAATGAAATGAATCTCGGCGGTTCTCGGAGTGTCTCGCAGGGTCTCGAAGTATCTTGGAGGATTTCGAAGTGTCTCGGAGGGTCTCGAAGTGTCTCGGAGGGTCTCGGAGGGTCTCGAAGTGTCTCGGAGGGTCTCGGAGGGTCTCGAAGTGTCTCGGAGGGTCTCGGAGTATCTAAAATGAAAATCAGTTTCTCTGAGCTAGGTATCCATTCACAATCACACTAGCCGATAACTTTTTATTTATTAGTGTTTCTGTTGTTTCCAAACAAGAAACTCAGCATGATTTCTATTGAATATCTTTTAATGATAACCGATTCCGATTATCAGTTATCAGCGGATATTTTTCACATCGTGACAATCATAAATGAATCAAGTTTAAAGTTTATGGAGGTAGGTAGAAGTTTACTGTACATGGAGAAGTAAGCGAAGATGTTGTAGTTAATACTCCACGCATTGCAAATGTCCCTCGCATAATTGCAAGCTTTTATTTCTTATCGATAGGAACGATTTTATGCTCTGCTATTGTTTGCATATTCAGCTGCTGGGCAATAGTTTGCTGTTGTGTCTACAGCCACTCAATGATGTCATGAATCATCGTCATCATTATTATTATACGAAAAGAATTCTGAAGATACATCACCAGATTGTAATAGCAGCACCAGGTCCGCTGCAGGTCCACTCGTCACTGTGCATGGTGTAGACACGTCTTAACTTGTCGCACCAGGCATCAATCGGTTTGATTTGGGGGAATCCATCGACGAGCATTAACACTGTTCTCGTGGGCGTGACTAGGATAATCTGAAACATAATAAACAGACAGAAGGATTATCGGATTCTATCCCACTTCTGATGTCGGAGAACACCCGGTACTAGGATGTTTTTTTGAGCTGAGACGTCATTAGTGCTGATGATACTGTTTCCATCACTGGGTTCTACCATTTGGAGATAAAACCTTAACTGGCAGAACTACTCTCTTCTAAGCAACTGTAGTTTTTAGGCTGTACCAAACTGACTTATTCACGGGGTAGGTCAAAGAAACACATTGAAAGTTCTCCTTGTTCTTTTATTTCTGCATAGACCCTAAGAAGGTGCTCTATGCTAATGCTAATTTACCGCCACGTTCGTAAAACCCTAGACGCTTATAGAAGAAGGGCAAGAAACTACAGCGCCATCACTTTATCACAATTATTACAGAATAACACTTTTCATAACACTTATTGAGCAATAAATAGTAGTTAACAAAATAGTAACAGCACTCTAAGTGCACCGGATATCGCTTCAAGCAAGACTGCCTGTTTCTGCACTTTGTACTGTGCTCGATGAATGCCTCAAACAGACTGAGCCTGGCTCCACAACAGCTCGCCATTTTATAACAAAGATGGCGTCATGTCGTTGTGAAGTCATAACACTGTTCATTAAATATCTACAAATAACCTACTTTACAGTAGTTTATAACTTGTTAAATAATCTTAACTATTTACAGAACTTAGCTCTTATTAACACTTAAGCTAAACATTTAAATAATCGAAACAAGGCGCCATGTTTTTCGTTTTGTAAATCGAATATCAAATCAGCTGTCTTTTAATGTAATCATTAACTAATGATTTTAAACCTAATGTTTATCGTCTACAAATCAAGACATGAATTTAGCAATAGATAACTTTACATTTAACTAAAGATTAAATAGTCTTGTGTCATTGTTTCCTGTCCGGAAAGAGAACAAAACATATTTTTACATTTTAGTTTTCTACAGTTAACTTTACGCTTAAATAAGTAAACTAATTACATCAATCAGTTTGTAAACCTTTCTGGTCTTCATTTTAACGGACATTGTTGAATTCGACGTTATTATTTAGAAGCTTATATTGGTCTTGCGCCGACATATATATAAGTCGTTATTGCGCCAATGTGTTTTTTTATATTGACTTACGCTGTTGGCCTCACGGCCTTTACAGCTTGACGGACTAGTTAGCGAACGCAGAATGCGTGCACCAATGTGAAAGCTTCCTGCCTTTTGTACGCAACAGTACCTAGACGTGATTGTCAGTGAAATGATTATTGAACGCTGCGATAAGGTCGCCTCCGCAAACTGTTGTCGTTAATTTCACGTCTTAAGACCGTAAATTCTTATTAGGACCGTTCTAGAGTTTATTTTGTTTGTTGAATGCTACTTATCGAGTACCTACAATATTGCTTGCTTAAGAATAATGATACCAGTTTCTGATGTACATAGAAACGATTTTTTTGGCAGGGCTAATAATTTTTGTTGAACTTTCTAAAATACAGTTAAATACAGAACTTTTTGGATTCTGTTGAAGAAGCAAAATTATTAAAGGAGGTCGAATATCTATCTTCTTATTAATTATATAAATCAAATGAATCCCTATTTACCTTAGTCACGCCTTAACTAGAGAACGACTATACAGATTTCAAAATATTTTTTTTACTTTTGTATTACTTTGTAGAAAATTCTTACGAAAGAAAAATTAAGAAAATTGCACGAAAATTTAACGATGGCTTTAACTTTAAGTTTCTAGCAAAGTATACAATACAAATAAACCTTACACAGCTTTCATAGTTTAGTCTCCTTTTGTTTGGTAATTTTTGCGCGCTGCTGACTCATAGTTTCAATTAAATTTGGCGCCACTAAATATAATACACAATTTTAATTTTAAAGATCTCTATACGAGTACAAGCTAAGCTTAATCAAATCTAGCCTCAGTAATATTAAAACCAAATAATTTAGTGAAACTTTGGAAAAGATTCCATTAAAAAAGTCCCGTGGGCGAGTCGGCTCGTCACCCAGTAGCTATCACATAATCTGTGGTCTTAGAACCTCGCAACGGCGCGGGGTAATGATGCGGGGAAGATTGATGGTCCCAACCTTGAATCTGACTTGTTTAATGGCACATTATTCTTCTTTCTGTAGCTTCCTTTGGCCACGTTTTCATTTCAGTAGAAAGCAGGACGTAAGTTACAACGAGGTGAGGCGAGAGTGAACTAAATCTTTTTATTTCTGATGCTTACAAAGTGGTTAGTATCAAACACCTCTATTGAAATTGTCTCTTTTTGTCAGCGCGAAAATCATTATCCCCCCTCATTAATTAATTTGAAAAATCAAAATTAATAATTATATTTATACTAATATTATAAAGAGGAAAGATTTGTTTGTTTGCATTGATTAGGCTCCGAAGCTACTGAACCGATTTGAAAAATTATTTCACTGTTTGGAGGCTTCACTATCCCCGGTTGACATAGTCTATATCTCTATACCCGTGCGAAGCTGGGGCGGCCTACTAGTCTGTAATAAACGTAATTTTAATAAATTTAATAATTTGGATTACCTAATTCTGCCCGAATTAATTAGCTTTAAGAAGTTTCCAGTATACTTCAGTATGTTCCCAGTGATCTCAAATACAAAACAAAAAACATAAAAACCGACGTCCTTTTTTTGGGCAGTCGGGTAATAAGTAGAGTATAGTTTTTTTATGGTAGTCTTGCACTTGACCGCCAACTCGCACGACGCCAACTCGTTCTACGATGGAGCACGCTTGCCTAGTAGAAACGGATTCCTTGAAAGTACATAATTATATTGAACTCGGAAGAAACCTGTTTCCAATCGAAATATATTTATATAAACAGCTCGTATGAATAACATTGATTATATCCGTTGGTAAACAATTTTATTTACAATTCTTACTATTTATGAAAGAAACAAGTTAATATTCTAGCTACAAAAAAAAGTTACTTTACGTAAATTTTTAATAATTTTTGAATAAAATGTATTTTCTTTCTTTTCTTTCTTTCTACTTATAACAAAAAAATGGGTCACTTTTAATAATTAATTTATTAATCTTAAGTTAAAATACAAAGACATTCCAAAAACACACCAAAACACCGCAAAAACTAAAAACAAAAACATTTATTTGTCTCTAGAAATTAAGTGAAACTCTGACTCCTATGCTAGGTATGATGACAAAATGTCAAATGATATTATATACCAAACTCTGTGACCAAACTATATTATATGTACGTATTTTATATACAACATAGGTAGTGGAACTAAGAAAATAAGCGCCATTTGTAAAAAGGTTCTAACTTCTAACCATATTTACGTATTTTTCTTTCTCTTTTTTTTCTTCTAGCATGGTAGCATGGTATTTTGTGTGTATACTTTTGAAGAATATCATCATCATCATCAGCCAGAAGACGTCCACTGCTGAACATAGGCCATTATTGAAGAACACGCTTCTATAAAACTTGCGGACTTTAAGGTTTTGACCGTTGCTCCTGTCGATTATTTTGATCTATTTATACTTCACTAGCGACCCACCCGCCCGGCTCCGCACGGGTGTAATATACGTGCAAAAAATGAAATGCAAAAAAAGATATATATAAACCTTCCTTGAAAATGTACCTAACTGATGGTGAAAACCGCATCAAAATCCGTTCCGTGGTTTAGGAGGAGTTAGCGGCCATACAGACAGGCAGACGCGGATATATATATGTAGAGAAGAAGAGAAGATATTTCAATGCGCAAAGATATTTTGATTATGTTATTCCACTAAAAAAGATGGATAGATTTCTAACTTATCACGTGCGTTGAAATGGAAAAGCTCTAACACAAGTTTCATCCCGGTCGGCCAGTGTTTTAAATTGAATAAGAAATAAATCTTGTCAGTTTTTAAGGGGGTTGTCAGTCTTGTCAGTATTGACGTTGTCTCAGATTCGCTCGTCAACCGGATGGTGTGCTCATCTTTTTATATTGTCTACGAAGAAAGCGTATGTGCATATTTTTGATTATTTTTTGCTGTTGATCAAAGGTTGATAAACTTTATTATAAAACTTCTTTTAGCATGTTGTCTGCCATTTTTGGATTTCAGAATGTTTGTTAGTTTAAAAATAAAATCTAATACAATTGAGTTGTAAGAAGAATGAGACCTAACCAAGGAATGGTCGAGAGATAGTAGCGTCAGAGTCAAATAAAAATATTGACATTTCGAATTTATTTTTATTTTTATGGATGACAAATGTGCTAAATATATTTCCAGTTGCAGAAGCCTCCGAGAAATCTTGCATCACACCCATCACACCCACACCCATCACTCGGGTCCGTCTGTCATTTGTCATTCGGCATACGATTCGAGCAATAATTTGTTTGCATATTTTAAATGTTTAGACTTATCGCGCATTAAAACAATGCGCGGTTAAGTCTCGATAAATATTTAATTGTGTTCATATCGTCATCAACAGTAGCAGCTAGAAGACGTCCACTGCTGAAATTTACATAGGTCTCCCCCTTTAACCTCCAGACTGAACGACAGTCTGCTTTTTTACCACTGGATGCCAGCGAGTCACACAATGTCGTCGGTCTATCTAGTGGTAGGCCTACCTACGCTGTGTCTTCCAGTTCGTGGTCGCCACTCAAGAACTTTTCTTCCCCATGGGTTATCGGTTCTTCGAGCGTTGTGGCCTGCCCATTGCCACTTCAACTTGCAAATTTTAATAGCTTTATCGGTGACTCTGGTTCTTTGGCGAATATCCACATTCCGGATTCTACGGATGATATAAAGAAGCTCCGAGCATAGCGGAGTTTCTTTGCACGATAGCAATGCTCTCTCTATTGTCGGCTGTGTGACTCAGATTTTTCCAAAAGGCCAATAGTTAAGAACCACGTCTCAGTACCATAATTATGTCATCACCATGTGTGTACATTGCGTTTATATCGCAAAAGTTTAAAAGTTACATTTTAATTTTTAGCAGTTGAAACGTCAAAATGCTAATACGCAAACTCAAACTAATATACATTTAGCATCTTGTTTCCAAATCCACTTTCATTAGCGGCGATAATGCGGCGGCACTACCGTCCATTGTGGCGGCTGTCAAAGTTATCTTGACTGATATATCAGAGCTGTCACAGGTATAACATTCGAGTGTTCGAGAGTGCAACCGGTCGCCGGCCGATCACTTTATACGCACTTGAGTACGGTCAGGCGATAAAATAAGTACTAAGTAATATTTTTTTTTGAAATTTTAACTGACTTTGAAAGAGGATGGGTTTTGAATTAGTTTTTTAAATGGTTGCTTCTTCAGAACTCCGTCATTAAATTTATTAACCACTTTGAAAAAGAATAATAAATAAATAAAAATAAATAAATTAATATTCGGGACATTTTTTTCACTAACGGTTTTTTTTTTATGTTTAATAATATTTATTAATAAATTAAATCCAACATTTGTATGGAATTAAAATTTGACAAATCGGCTCATAAATGACGGAGTTAAGAGGTTAACCATAAAAAAAGATACAATCGAATTGAGAACCCCCACCGAGTCTGGTAAAAACCGACTTCAAAATTAGTAAATACGCAATTTTGTTTAATACTTGGATAATATATATTTTCCAGTTATTTTGATTTAAAAAGCAAACTTCTGAACTGACTGATGAAATTTCTATGGAAGCAATCTGAAAGTAACAATAATAAGCATTCAAATAAATAAATAAAATGGTTTTATAAATGACAGAGTTCTGAGGTAATAAAAAACTAATTCAGAACTAATATATACATAGGTGTCATATATATAACACCTCCTTTTTTAAAGTTTGTTAAAAATGTATACGTACCAAAACATTTTTTAAAGAACAAAACTAGCTACAGTTTGTTTAGTTTTTAAAAAGCTTTTTTTGCCATCACTCCTAGCTGTCCACAATCGGCTACCGGATAAAGTTAACGGATCACCCGCCATAACTCCGCTATCGTAACGAACGTAACGAACGTAACAAACCGCGCGCTCCTATCTCCGGAATGAGCAGCTTATCGACTGCTTGGTAACTACTGGAGGTGACCCAATAAAGTGAGGCTACTGAAAGAATGCGTCTGACAGCTGCCATCAAATTGTAAAAAGTAGAACGAAACAGTCTACAAAAATGATTCATATGCACTATATCAATAGTTGTATTTTATATATACTTATTTAAATGGCATTAATCAATTTCAATAGCAACTATTCAACAAACGTTGACTTATTTATGATGAGGCATAATACTTAAAAAAATACAATTTCCTAAAACTTCTTCGACACATTAAAAGTTAAATTTGATATTACTAAAACTAAAATGGCAAAGAAACTTAAAATTAAATCTAAAAAAAAACATTTAATTTGTATTAGGTTTTATATATTTGTGATTTGTATGTTATTTTTTTTTTCTTTCTGGTAACTAATTTGTTATCTTATACACTTTGTTATCTTATAGACTTTTTGTTTTCCAATTACTATTTATCTATCTAGGCCCTAGTTGGTGTTGCAACGGGGCATTTACACTATTTCTAGTTTGTATTAGTGAAAACATGTTTTTGGTTTTTGTGTAACTGTTTATCTCATATCTACTGTATTAATTAGCAGCTGTATGTTTACCTTGTAAAATAAAATAAAATAAAATAAAACAAATATCATGTTTTACGATGTATCCTAATTATTTAACTTTTGGTTATTAAATGAGTGTTGGAGGCGAATATAGCCTGAGAAGTCATATATATTGATGTTATCTACAATTATTAGACTGTGTCTGTTTTGTAAGAATCTATGTATGAGAATGATAAATAAATAACATAAAAAGAATGAAACAGTAAATACTGATCACCGGGTTTAACTTATTATGTACTAGCTGACCTGACAGACGTTGTCCTGACTTAGAACTGTCAAATACGCAAACTTAAAATTGTAAATCTTATTTTTTTACACCTTGGGTTACATTATTGGAGTTTTAGTAAGTATCCCTATTTTTTTTTAAATATAATAAAGCCTATGTTACTCGGGGATAGTGTAGCTTCCAAACAGTGATTTTTTTTTAAAAATCGGTTCAGTAGTTTTGGAGCCTATTCAATGCAAACAAACAAACAATCAAATCTTTCCTCTTTGTAATATTAGTACAGACAAGCTAGGCGGTAGACCACAAAACGATTTATAACCGATCACCATGTTAAGCAGCGGATGATACGATGGGTGACCGCGAATGTCATTTACAACTGATCGCTTTTGTAGATCGGATGACACGTTAAATTGAAAGTCCCAGTTGAGAAACGAATTGTAGGTCCCAGTTGATCTAAAGAAACAACAGCCAAGCCATCAGAGACATTTAGAAGCCCTAAAAACTCCGACATTTGGGCAAGCAACTTGGCCTATACGAACCTATTTTCTGAGTTACAAAAGTTTTGAACAGTAGGCATAAAACTTGAACTCGACCGTATTACAGACAACGCCATCTTATTATGAGATAAAAACCAAATCACACAAAAAGTACTTTCTCTGCACTTTAATGATACCATCACTAGCAAAAAAGAACTCCTATTAGAGTGAGCGCAAAAAGAAATGAAGTCCGAAAGTAATGCAGCCGACACTGGTGATTTATCTCGAGTGTTGCCAGCACAGGTATTATTTACGGCGGCTGCGGCTGGCAATTACACCGGCTCTAATGTGGCAACATCGCGAGAAAAATTACAGAAAATGGGAAATAAAATGCAGAAAAATTGTGCATGGTGTAAAATATTGTTTTGTGGTGTTTGTTTTATTTTGTACTTATGTAGCGACACAGAATACTTATTAGTACAAGTTGTGATAATGGCGACGATTCTGTCATACCGCTCTCCCAGCTCTACCACCTACTCACCACTAAAATCAGCTGCCTCTCTTTTCATTTCAGTATGTCAGAAAAGGATGTCAACCATTTTGTTGTTGAGCTGTCAAATCTTGTTTAGTGTAGAGAATGGTACATCAGAATCGACGTCATTGTATCCGGTTTCGCACAAAATAATAAAACGAGGGTACCAAATTGTGTGTTGCCAGTGATGACATATGGTACTGAGACGTGGTCCTTAACTGTTGGCCTTTTGGAAAAACTCAGAGTCACACAGCGGGCAATGGAGAGAGCTATGCTCGGAGTTTCTTTGCGCGATAAAATCCGAAACGTGGATATTCGCCTAAGAACCAGAGTCATTAACATAGCTGTGAAAATTTGCATGTTGAAGTGGCAATGGGCAGGCCAAATCGCTGAAGAACCGATAACCAATGGGGAAGAAAGGTTCTTGAGTGGAGACCACGAACCAGAAGACGCAACGTAGGTAGGCCTTCCACTAGATGGACCGACGACATTGTGAGAGTCACTGGCATCCAGTGAATGCAAAAGGTAGGCTGTCGTTCAGTGTGGAGATTAAAGGGGGAGGCCTATGTTCAGCAGTGGACGTCTTCTGGCTGATGATGATGATGACCAAATTAAAGATTTTGCTAAAGATTAATATAGTTTCTGAGACAGACAAAACATAGTTATAAAACGTTCAACACAGACAGCGAAACCAGAATAAAACAGAAATAAAATTGAATTACGACGCGACCATTAAATCGAAAAAAGTCGGGCATAAAGCATGTTTTATTGAGGCAATCAATAATGGTTTATGGCAACATTCAATAACATGTAGGACGCGGTTGCTCACGCGAATAAAGTAATAATTACGGTACATAAATAAGATTTACGCCAAAACAGAGCCAAGTTCCCTCCACTATAAAATTTGCTCAAGCTTTCGATAAACAAAACCGTGGGACATAGTGAAATAGATACAGAAAGAAATCTCGAAAAATACAGCATTTACACATCATCATCCACAGCCTTCCTTATCCCACTGCTGGCCTCTCTCTTGCTATGCCATCAGCCTCGGTCCTATGCTAATCGAGTACAGACTCGACCCGCGATTTTAGACAGGTATATTTGTCAAAGGTCGACCCATATTGCAGCTGGATGACCAACGCTCATCTTACTATCATTTATCCACAGTGGATCTATAAAAAAAATGTTTTTTCTTGATTTGTTATCAAAACGACAATGTATCAAAATGCCAAGATTTAAAATATCAAGATTTTTGAAATGTCTGCTATGCGCTCACGAAATATTAAATAACGAAAAAGATTCAAAAGTAGGATGCCATGGTGACAGATATCAAAGTGATAAAACCGAAAGTACAATCAAAGTATGTAAGTGACATAATCATCATCTTTAGATAAATTTTACATCAGTGCACTGCTTTATTCATTTTTCTTTATAGATAAACCATGGTCTTTTCAACAAACCGCTCCTGCACTGCACCGCTCGTCGGATAAATCCAAAAGCCCGCGTATATCTTGCCGGCAATAAAATAAATCCCACTTCCTTCCATAATAACATTCGGAGAGCTGAATTATTTTCTAATCCGACGTCGGGGAGCTAATAGTTCGCACGTGCCTGCGTTTACCGTGAGTTACGACCGAAAACAGCCCAAGAAAAACATGAATTTCCTCCGGATGGCCCCGTAATGCGCCCTTAATGCGGACACCTTAATAATTGTCAAATAAATTCGGCGGTAAAGCCGGGAGGCTGCAACTTGCCGGGAAATGACGTCATAAAGTCGGCTGATGCTTGATCCGACGGTTCTAGGCTGTTTTTTTCATCTGATCGTTGCCGTAGATTGAGCGGCTCTAAGTGAGGTAGGTATAATTTCATATAAGTTCTTTTTAGGGTTCCGTACCCAAAGGGTGTAATCGGAACCCTATTACTAAGTCTATAACTACGCTGACTGTCCTATATACCTTTTAACGTATGTCTGTATCCTTCGAACCGTAATAGATAGCCAGTTTTTTTTCTGAATATATAATATTACGGCAGATATATCATCGTCATCATCATCATCACCTAGAAGACGTAGGCTGAACGTAGGCCTCCCCCTTAGATTTCTGAACGACAGCCTGCCATCTGCATCCACTGGATGGCCGCGACTCTCACGATGTCTGTCTATAGTCTGCCTAGAGAGGTCTACCTACCTCTTCAGGTTCGTGGTCTCTACTCAAGAACCTTTTTTCCCCAACGGTTATTGGTTCTTCGAGCGATGAGGCCTGAACATTGCCACTTCAACTTGCAAATCTGAGTAGCTATCTCGGTGACTGTGGTTCTGCGGCGAATATACTTGGCGAATTAACTAAGAAATAATAATAAATAAATATAATAATAATAATATGTAAATAAATGTCAAAATGTCCGGGCTAGACCCGTGTTTATATTGAAATAAAGTGTAATAATAATATAATAATAAAAAGTCAAAAAGTAAAAACTATAGGGCATCCCATACAACAAACGTTTTTTCAAAGTTTTTTGTCTTTGCTCTGTTGTGAAAACAGTAACATACAAGCGTCAAACTTGATATGTTTTATGTAGTGCAACATTCTAAAGAAAATCAACAAATAATAAATAATGGCAAAGTTCGAGTCTGTGACAAATTTCTGTTCATCACCAAGTCCGGCGCGGTCGATACTTGGACGGGTGGCCGCATGGGCGTGAAGTTGTCTTTTTGCACTTTTATTTTTATTTTGTGATGGTATGGAACCCTCAGTGCACGAGCTTGACTCGCACTTGGCCAGTTCTTTTTTAATTCATTCATACTTCTTATCTCTTATTTCTTTTTCTCTTCTTATTTTTTTTATTCTATCTTATCTTACTAATATTACAAATGCGAAAGTTTGTTTGTAGGTAAGTGTGTATGTTTGGCTGACGTTGGCTGGACTCAACACCCAAACTTTTTAGATGAAATTAGGCATGAATGTAGCTTATTAGGCTGCTTTTTATCCCGAAAAAATGTACGGTTCCTGTAGGATACCTTCAACTACTCAACCATCACTACAACGGCTCAAGTAATAAGTATGAAATTTGGTATAGAAATAGACAAGCAACCACATTGAAACACACGAAAACTTCTATCCCGGATAAATTGACAGTTCCTGTAGAATAACTTCTATCACATAACTCCGTAACATTTAAACATTTTTTATGAATTTTGGTTTGGAGGTAGCTTATCTATACTAATATTATAAAAAGATTTGATTGTTTGTTTGTTTGTTTGCATTGAATAGGCTACGAAACTACTGAACCAATTTGGAAAATTCTTTCACTGTTGGGAAGCTACACTATCTCCGGGTGACATATGCTATATATATTTGTTTTTAAATAGGGATCCTTACTTAAACTCCAATAATGTAACCCAAGGTGTAAAAAAATTAAACTTACACTCGTGCGAAGCCGGGATGCGTTGCTAGTACTAATATATATATAGATATACAAATCCTCCATAATATATAGATCCTCTTTAACAAGAACTCCTTTAATAGATAAAATGGTATTCAAAATCTCAGAAAAAAAATATGGAAGTGTTATACCTATATACAGGTTCCGCTTTAGCACTTACACCCAAAAACGTTGTATACCCTAAAGGTAAAACGTCCTTGGTTACTCCTCCCTTGGTTGTCCGTTCGATCATATCGTTTGCAGTTGTGTGCTGCTCATCAATATTGAAGTGTGCGTTTTTAAAACTAGTAAGAATACGTATATTCCTGCCTTTTTTTTTCGGTACTAGCTTGGGTTTAAGGCAAATCCAAGCTACATATGATCGAACTTCAAAATAGATCTCCATATATTAACCAGACAATCCATCCATTCCCGTTGCCATTTCTGAACCCCATGGCGTAAAAAGATCCATTGCAATAAGATTCATAGCCATAAAGAAATCCACCGCACAAAACAAAAGCCCCGAAAGTTTCATCACCGACTTGACGTAGGACATAAATAACGAGTCATATTTTCACGCCATTTCAGCCCAGCTCCGCAAAGAATGCGCGTCTCTTTGGATTAATGTACCTTCATACATTTATACCCAGTTCTTGAGCTCAACAAGCTTTCCTCTTGTTTCTTGTCACCTTTGAAACTTTCACCAGACAACTGAGTTTCAACCTAGTGCTGAAACGTGTAAAGTTGAGAATACGATGATGGTGTAATCTGACATGGGCTGTTTTGTCGCGCGTGAAGTGATGAATTTTCCACAAACTTCTTTCCGTGTCTATCCGAGCACTTTGTAAGATAATAAAAACTGGTCAAGTGGGAGTTGCAATTTAATATAAAGGTACCGAACTGTATGGCATTTTATCGAATAGCTAGCAGCGCCCGCGGGTTTATCCGCTACTCTAACAGAACTTTCAATTTTTTTCTACAAAAAGTAGCTTCCGCGTTAATCCTGGATATAAGCTACTAAATATCATCCAAATCTCATTTTATAAAAAAAATATCTAAATTTCTTTTTCTCGTTTTTTTTTTCATCCAAATCTGTTCAGCCGTTATGGATTTGAGTGCATATATACACATATATACACACACACATAATCTTTCGTATTTATAACGTCAGTTTGACATTGTTGTTTTTTTTTCCCTTTTTTAAGGTGCTCTAGTAAAAAGGCAGCCCTTAATTTGATTACAATCTAACCTATTGTTAGGCCAATAAGTAATTTAATACTAACCTAAACTTCTAAGTAATATAAATATAAATGTAATCATCAGCCTGAAATGTTCCACTGCTGGTAAACAGGCCTTTTCTCAGACAGAAAGAGGATGGGCCGTAATCCACCATGCTGGTCCAGTGCATGTTGGTGAATGTCATATGTACGTCTTCAAACTTTTTAGGGTCTTGGACGTACTGGTTTCGATGTTTTCCTTCAGCGTTGTTGAAGTTTTGGCGCCAACGTTGAAAAAACATGTCGGCTTGTGCTATTATTTTCCTAAACTTGTGTATTTTCGATTGTTAATGTGTATTAAATGGTGAATTATTATTCATTAAGTACTCGTAAACGTGCTCGAGTGTGGGTAAGTGATATAACGAGGTGAAACGTGTCTTTTCGTGTTGTTTCCAAAACTCCATAGGAGCCTCTTGTAAAGTCCCCACCACTTTACAGGGGCATGAGTTTGACTTGACCGTGACTTACTTAACTTGACTCTGACTGTGACTATGACTTGTTTGACGTATTAAGACTATACAAAACAGATGAGCAGGCGGTATGGCCTTAAAGGCTTTAGCCTGCCCGATGGGCGAATAATTAAAAAAAAACAGCGTTGTTGAGCGATGGCATCGAAACTGCACATAATTTACTTAGGTTATTGGTGTAGGCCTGTAGGGCCAAGGATCGAACTGGATTCCGTCAGATTGTAAAACGCTCCGCCTACCCACCATCACTCAAAAAGTTACTTCTCTGCACTTTAATAATACCATAACTAGCAAAAAAGAACGCAAAAAAGTAGGCTAGATTAGTCAGAAAACGATTACGTAACTGCAATGAAATAGTTTTCTCATTGAGTTTTTCACGCGGAACCCTAACTGCAGCCGAAAGAGCATAGATCAAGGTGTCTGCCACAGTCGACAGCCGACAAAAAGTTGCCGGCAGCGCGAAGACAGGTGCTATTTGGCATCGTGTTTAGTTGAATTGCGGAGAAACGCGATTTTAAAGATCTTTTCTGTCTAATGTCAGGTTTATTCTCTTAACGTTTATTTAGTTTCACTTGAAACTATGTAAACACATCTTGGAAGTCAATTTTAACCTACTTCTAACGGCTTTCGGACTGTTTTTTATCCATCTATATAGTTATATAATAAATACAAATTAATCAATCAGCGGGCAATGGAGAGAGCTATGCTCGGAGTTTCTTTGGGCGATAAGATCCGAAACGTGGATATTCGCCAAAGAACCAGAGTCACCGACATAGCTGTTAAAATTTGCAAGTTGAAGTGGCAGTGGGCAGGCCACATCGCTCGAAGAACCGATAACCGATGGGGAAGAAAGGTTCTGGAGTGGAGACCACGAACCGGAAGACGCAGCGTAGGTAGGCCTCCCACTAGATGGACCGACGACATTGTGAGAGTCGCGGGTATCCAGTGGATGCAAAAGGCGGGCTGTCGTTCAGTGTGGATGTTAAAGGGGGTGGCCTATGTTCAGCAGTGGACGTCTTCCGGCTGATGATGATGGTGATGATGAATCCCTATTTACCTTGGTCACGCTATAATGTGAGAACGACTTAACCGATTTCATTCATCTTGTTTTAAAGTTTTCTCATACATTTTAGAAGGTTACAAAAAGAAAACTTAAGAAAATTGGGGAATTTCAGAAAACTTAACGACGGTTTTAACTACGTGCGTTTGAATGTGAATTTACCAGCATTTTAATTTAATTTTAGGACATTCATAGCTAAGTCAAGACAATGTCTGTCGAGTAGTAGTAGTATACATTTAATAATCGATGTGTATATGTATTTTTCATCAGTTCAAAAAAGAAGGAAGGTTCTTTAGGCGCGTATTTTTGTGTGTATGTTCATGGTTATATGGACTCGGAAACGACCGATTTTGATTTTGATTTTTTAAAGGTGGCTTGATCCTTGGTTCTTAGCTATGATTCAAGAAAATTTGTTCAGCCGTTTGAAGATTAGTCTGCTTATTTATATAGGGTTTTCCAAAACGTTCAGCTTATACTTGATGACTACTACTAATCCTAATCCTCTAACTAATCCTCGAACGTTACCTAGAGTATCACGCTTCAATCTTTTCTCTGCTCCGAGTTCTAGCTCTAACCTGAGAGCTGGGATTCAATGCACCCTTATCTAGAATGGTGCGTCAGTATAACACTGTCAACCGACAACCGATATCGATATATTTGGTGACAACGTTATTAGTTTTAAGAAGTCTCTGAGGTCTCTGACTATCTGAGCAGCTTTTAATTATTTGTATTATCTTTGTGATTTATTACTTGGCTTATTAATTTTAATTTGTAATACTGACAAAACCTTGAATGTTTAAATAATAATTATCGTTTTATATCTTATTCGTGTTTATGTTTAACTAATTTAACTATTATTTTATTTTATCGCTCAATATTATTGCATGTCGTCTTCACCTGTAATTATTGTGACATTTGGTTTTATTTTTATTTCTGTTTAAAGTTTTGATGAATTGTATTGATGTACACAGTGTAGGTGGACTTAAATAAATAAATAAAATAGACTAAAATAATTATTATTAAGCATGAGGTTGTTTTTGGTTTTTATTATTACAATATATTTTTTGTAAAACCAAAATTAATTAATTAATTAATTTTTGTTTTAGAGAGCATTCTCAAAAAATATCTGAATAAAAATCTGATTTTTAAATTCACAAAGATTTTTTTTCTTGAAAAACGAAATGCGCGAGCTATATGGCCGCGTGGTACTAGCTGCATCTTTAGAAGTTGTAAACATAAGTCCTTCAGTTTAAGTTTAAGGTACCAACTGTCGAGTTTTCTTTTCAAAACACAGTGTATCCCGTGTAATCCAACACTAACAGTAAATCCAGCAAAGATAGCGCTTCAATTAATCCTTATTACACGCATACGAAATCGCAGCGCTACGCCACAGTGCAATTTAGTAAGTAGATAATTTTAATTAATAAAAAATGATAAGCAATTAAATGACGAACAAGACATCATCATCATCAGCCAGAAGACGTCCACTGCTGAACATAGGCCTTCCCCCTTAAACCTCCACACTGAACGAACAAGACATATATTTTTTATTATTTTATCTCGTAATACGCTTAGTTTAAAAAACGGAAAAACATGAGTATGTTATTCTTGACGAATTGTTTACGCGTCGAATAAGTGATAGGTTATATATGTTAAGATAGAATACTAAGCAGTTATTGCTAAGTTAGTTAATATAAGCAAATTGTATATTTGCTTTGTAATCCACCCTATATATAATGATAGGTCAATAGAACTATAAATACCGTCCAAATACCATAACCGTACCGTGCCGTTATCCGTCGTAATACCGTCTATGATCGTCTGGTCATAAGCGTTTTGAAAAAACTTTTTTTTTTTTTTTTTATTATTTATTTGTTCCCCTTCTGACAACCACCGTGATAATTTAAAACAGAGTTGTACGAATATGTGCTTTGTTAAAATGATCTAAAGGATGTCAAATTCGATGGATTTACTCTGTAGCTATTGAAGAGTTCCAATAACCAACTCCCGTCTCCATCATCAGACCCTCGCTACCAAGTGTAATGTATAGCCAAACTAACCAAATTTCCTATAAAATGAATGAATGAAAACAAACTAAGAAATAGTCCACATGCAAAACCAAAAATGGCAAGGTCATTTTAAGGGTGAGTTCGACTAAAGACATCAAGCCTAATTTAGGCGTATTATTTTAATTAAGCGTTCAAAATCTCCACGCCACCTTATCGTTTATCTCCCTTATGTCTGCTCTGAGGTCTCGTCAGATCCGATCCGTCGATCCGATATCGGGCCTAAGATGACTTACTGAAGATACACTGTGTCAACGCAACGTCTCAACAAATAAGCGCTAGAAGCGATATGTTAGGCGATAAGCGCTAAGTGGTGTGCGGTGCAAATATTTCGCCTCGCGTCTTCCTAGCGTTAGTTAGCGCTTACTTTACTTCTGGGTGATGTATGAACGCTTGCGTACTGCAAGTTGGGGACGTAAGCGGAACTTAATACTTTGTACAACATAAACTTCTGTTTAGTGTTCCGTAGTTCTACAACGAAATCTTATAAGTTCGTACTTATTTGTCTGTATGTCGGTCCATCCCTTTTTTTTTGTTTTAACTTCAATAATTATTTATTAACATAAGCGCTTTTTTTATTTATTTATTTAAGGATCAACAAACATTATTGCACAATTACAGTTTTAGTTTAGATCTGTATGTAGAAGTATAAAAAATGCATATTAGTGTTAGTTCTAGTAGACACGTGAAATGGGGATGACTTTTTTTTCGTTTCACCCCGCTCGTGTGGATATTGTTGAAAGTATCCTTTGCGAAAAAATGTAAAAAGTAGGCCCTTCCTGCATTTCTAAATAACTAGCTATCGATATATATGCATAATCAGTCTTTTAAATAGTCCACTGCTGGACTTTGGCCTACCGGTAAGGGCGATTGGGCCATATCCACCACTCTTGCCCAGTTGCAGGTTAGTGGATGCACATACGCCATTGAATTTATTCTCCGTACGTATGCAGGTTGCCTCACGATGTTTTCCTTCACCGAAAAGCCAGTGGTATGAAAATCATACTTCATACTAATATTATAAATGCAAAAGTGTGTTTGTTTGTTCCTCTTTCACGCAGCAACGGAGCAACGGATCGACCTGATTTTTGCATGCGTATAGTTGTAGTTATATTTCAAAAGCTACCTTTCATCATCATCATTAGCATTTTTCATCACTATGCGGGTGAAACCGCGAAAAATGCGGGTGGGATTTGAACCCGCGACCTTCAAGTCTACCGGTCTCCCAGAAAGATTACCACGGCTTTTTATTGATATAATGAAACATGTTTAAACAGTCCAAAGTTAAGTATCAACGATGTTTAGTAGTTAGTCTGTAAGTAAGACTTAGAATTGCGCCAGTGCCAGATTCCTCGCGAGTAACTACGTTGTCTTGAATTTGCATTAACGTCTGACTATTTAAGGGCGTACTCGGATCTAATGTAGTAACTATTTAGAGCTTTATATATACAGGAATTAAAACAAAAAACATCTATCATCATCATACGTACTAATATTATAAATGCGAAAGTGTGTTTGTTTGTTGGTTTGTTTGTTCCCCTTTCATGCAGCAACAGAGCAACGGATCAACCTTATTTTTTGCATGGATGTAATTGAAAGGTTGGAAAGTGATATGGTAATTTTTCATCATCATCATCATCACCATTTTTCATCACGTGGGTGAAACAGCGGGGCGCATTAAGTTATTAATAAAAATCAGGCCTCGTAATATTTTTTACGGTAATTCGCGTTTATTTTAGCCCCGTTAGTCCAGTTGGAAGTGAACCAGCGTTTTGCGCTTGGGGGAGTCGGTTCGATTTCCACATAGGACAAACATTCATGTGATGAACATTTGCGTTTATTCGATATCTGGGTATTAATATCTCTTTAAGAGCTAAGTTTTAATAAAATCAAATTAAAGCGTCAACACAAATAAATCCAAAATATTTGGACAATCTCTTTAAGTATGTATCAATAAATATGTTTGGATGTATATCAGTCCTTGGCAGCCATATTACAAGCTTTGCTTAGTTTGGGGTCAGATGACCGTGTGTGCGAAAATGTCACGAATATTTATTTGTATATTTTATATTTAATTCGTTGGTGAAGCGACCCGAAGTGGGTCTTGGTCTCTGACACAAGAGAACGTCATCGGTCTTGGGCCCACTTTTATTCTCCAGTCGGAGCTAGAGTAAGTCAGAATCGAGGTTGAATCCAATTAAAATATCGTCTCTCTTCCAGGTGTTACAATTATTATTGTCAGTGACAAATTGACGGACATTTTGTTGCAATACCTATGTGACTGATCCGCGAAACCGTCAATGAAGCGGCAAAATCTATTTTATTTCTTGTAGCCAAGGATACCGTGATCAACGGTTTAGTTTATTTTTTATATTTTTATGAAAACTGATCATGGATGCGTGGCTAATTCAGTCTGATCCCGGGATCCGTGTAGACAAACCCGCGCATCATAAAATGCGTCTTCGCGTAAATTTATGTAATCACTTACCCCCCTATTAATAAACGTGGAGTAGCCTCGGAATAGTTACACCGCCTTTTGTCTTTTTCGATCGAGTTCAAAATTTGAAAGAGTGAAAAAGACAAAACACGGCGTAACTATTCCAAGACTACTCCACGTTTATTAATAAGGGGGATAGCGTTTATGTATATATTTTTGTAACCAAGATCTTTAAGACATATTTGGACCCTAATTATATGACCTTAAAAACGGATTTACAAAATATAACTATAGTTCGTAAGACAGGTTCGGTCTTTTTGTGGTGACAATGTAATATATATATATATTTTTTCCGTACAATGTTATTGTACCGACAATTCGGCATGCTAAAAAAAATTAACCTATGCCAATTCCAAAACCATTTCGAGATTTTATGTTACTAACCCTTATTTTTCTACTCTGACCCTTTAAAACGATAAGATGCCATTTATTTTAACATAAAACTAAGAAATCATTCGACTTTCATTGACCTCTAAATGACGTCACGGTGTAGCATTTTATTTTCTGTGCCTTTTAAGAATAAAAATATTATACATTTGACACACTGTTCGTCACACAGAATATAATATTTTTTCATTTCTGTGGTTTGACTGTCTGGTTTTTTTCAGGGCTGCCAATATGGGGTGCTTTTTTAGACTTCTCAACGCAACGAAATTTTGTGCTATATGGTGACGTCACATAATTTCAATTTTCAAAAAAATATTGTAAAATAACTACTCAATAGAAAACAAAAATATTGAAATTAGTTTCTTAAAATAGCCTTATCTACGAAATAAAAATATAAAAAAATACAAAAAAAAAACTTTACATACCGAATTGTTTTTATAATAAAACTTTTCTTTAAGGTGATAAAGAATAGATAGAAAGTTTTTTTTTACTTGGTATATTTTGTATCCATATTTGTATTAAAGAGTCATCTGTGTAGAACAAAGGACTTATAACGCGCGTGGTGTAACTAAAATACGCGGGCAGCAACCGCGTTACCGACGCTCTCTCGTCGTAGTCACTTTGCTCGCGTAGGTTTTGTTCAACGTTTCCCAAAGCCAGTACGTAAGCCCGACAGTAGAGCTTCGCAAATTACACTAAACAAAAGTTGACAGCCAGACAGTAGAGCTTCGCAAATTACACTAAACAAAAGTTGACAGCCAGACATAAGCTTTAACAAAATAGTTTTATAAGATAACATTAACTGAGATTGGAGTTGCCAAACTATCAGATAAACAGCGCCTCTGCCCTGGAAACTAGTCACATTCAGGGATGTCACGTTTTAGTTGTGCGGTTTATTAATTTTTACATCAAATTTAAATGAGAGCGTGACATAGGTACCATTACCATTTGTATTGTATTTTTGTAATAATTTAATTAATGATTGACTGTAAATTAACTAAACCATTATTATTATTTTGACATTATTATTTTATTTGACATTGCTTATTAACTTATTATTTAGAATTGTATTGTGTCACTATGAATTTGATTTATTACCTTAGTTTATTTTTATATGTATTGATGATCTATTTAATGAATTGTATGGGTTGTTTTGTTGCCTGAAATAAATAAATTTGAATTTGAATTACACTTTTTTTCAGTAATCTCTATCTCTACATAGTATAAAATAAATTAAAGTCGCTTTCCGCGTCTGTCTGTCTTTATAACCGCTAACTCCTCCTAAACCACGCAACGGTTTTTTATGCGGCTTTCACCATCAGTTTAATTTTACACGAAAGGTTTATATATATAACTAGCCACCCGCTCCGGTTTCACACGTAAATTACACCCGCGCAAAGCCGAGGCGGGTGGTTCGCCAGTTATAAATAATAATACTTTATAATATAGAAGTTAAATTCTTGTAATGAATTTTACAACACATTTGCTCAAAAAGTGCACACCTACGAAGCCTGTATACATCGTTCGAAAGTTAAACATTACGCATCATACAACGGAGCGTGCGGTAATGAATTTTACCGCACGCTCAGATGTATAGCACCGTGCGTGTACTTTACGGTATTTTTTCCATTTCCATAAAAATTGTTTCATTTGTAGCCTTTTTTTCTCGCAAATGTGTTGTAAAACGTTGTATGGCACACGTGCGGATTGGTTATTACAAACTCGTGACTATGGTAAGCTCTCGACTTCGTCTCGGGCTTACATTCGTCTACTCGTTTGTAATAACCAACTAACCGCACTTGTACCATAAATAACTATTATCGTGTGTATTTCACATTAGTTACGAACACGTTACCGTGATTTTTTGTGTATAGGTACTTTTTTTTTTCTTCTTCCCCGTGTTGGGGCTTTTGGCTCCGTGTGGTAGACGCAGTTGCCATTTACAAGTCGTATGAGTATATAGTTTGAGAATTTAAAGGTAGTAGGTACTTTATAATACTTTTTCTATATGTATAAATAAAAACTTAATGCTGTTCGTCGGTAATCGCATTACTCAATAATAGTTGGACCACTTTGGTTATTTTTAAATGTTTTTAATATTCCGGAGAACGTTTTAAGAGAAAGAAAGATTTGGAAACTTACCATAAAAATTACAAAGTTCAGGAAATATTCAAATGCTTTTTTTAAATGGGATTTTTGTATAAACTCAAAACCATAACTCAAACAAACTTATTAACATTTTGACAGACATAAGATTAAAACATTTTGCTGTAAATTAAATTAGTACTAACCTTCTCTCAAATACTACTTAATTTTAAAATCACCTAAAATACAATCTGCCTTACAAATCAAGCAAAGTGTAGATAAGTGTTTTATTTTGTAATATACTTACGGTAAAAAAACATGAAAATTATTCCAGAATATTTATGAACAAAAAAAAAACATAAAAATTCATACAAAATATTGCTGATTACTCATTAAAATAACCATATTTTTTTAAACTTAAAACAAAGTAAAATAAAAAATCTATCCATTATTACATTTCTAAAATGTTTAATGAAGCATTGTCGGCATGCAGAGCGTGTAAGCAATGGCTCTTTCATAACTAACTTTTTTGACATTGCGAAAAGGTAATTAAATATTCAGTTGGCTATATTTCATTATTAAAACCCTAAACTTACAGCATACCAATAACTCTCCGTAAAACCACAGACCTCGAAACTTCATCCACCAATCATAATAACCGGTATATTATAATCTAAGCGATAATTAAGTTCTAACTGCGACAACCCTAATCCAGTTAAAAGCGGTTAAAACCAGATACACGCTCGTTTTGAGCGGGAAAAGCGGATTAAGCGAACGCCCCAATAACATTAACATAGAAATGGTGGTTTATACAGAGACATTTTTAGTGACCCCGTTCCGAGTATATTTTTCATGGTTAAGCTTGTCGCTATTGTGTTGGTTTTATATAAGTTTGCCGTTGTTTCATCATCATCATCATTTCAGCCATAGGATGTCCACTGCTGGACATAGGCTTCCCTCATCAATCTCCAAAAGAGCCGGTTGGAAGCGGCCTGCATACAGCGTTTCCCTGCGGTCTCTTTTAGGTCGTCTGTCCATCTTGTGGGACGTCCTACGCTGCACTTACCGGCCCGTGGTCTCCATTCCAGAACCTTTCAGCCCCATTAGCCATCTGTTCTGCGTGATATGTGCCCTGCCCAATGCCACTTCAACTTGCTAATCCGGTGGGCTATGTCGGTGACTTTCGTTCGTCTACGGATCTCCTCAATTCTGCTGTTGTTTAAATTAAGCGGTTAGGGTTCTCGGTGTCTGTTTTCATAAATCTCAGAAAATTACAAATGTCCAGTGCGTCTTTTATTAGAATAAATATCATCTCTACTTAGTTAGAGTCGCTTTCTGCGTCTATCTGTCTGAATATCCGCTAACTCTCCTAAACCACACAACAGATTTTGATGTGGTTTTCATCATCAGTTAGATCTTTTTTATGGAAGATTAATATCTATCCTTTAGATCACATGTATATTATAAGTGTTTTCTATCGTGTTGTAATTTTTATTTCTGGTGTACACAATAAAGAGTTTCTATCTATTAAAATATCAGAAAATTCACGAGATTAAAGAGAAATATATTATGAAGAATATTAATTTTCCCATATATTTTATACTAGCTGCGCTCCGCGGTTTCACCCACGTAGTGATGAAAAATGGTGATGATGATGATGAAAATTTATGTCACTCTCTGGCTCTTGAACTATACCCATGCAAAAAATCCGGTCGATCCGTTGTTCCGTTGCAGCGTGAAAGAGGAACAAACATCCATACATCTATACATCCATACATACAAACTTTCGCGTTTATAATATTGGAGACGGAACGGCAAGAATTAAAGTCTACATTGACATGTAACATTATAAAAAAGTCATCTACTGTGGATACTGTCGCTACCAAGGAGGTTGCTTCAAGGAGGTATATATCGGGTACATAAAAAGCGCGTGAAAGCGCGAGGCGCAGCTTGTATAAATAATAACACCTGTGTAAAGCTGGGGCTGGGGCGTGTCAAAAAAAAAAAAACAACATTCAGTCGAATTGATAACCTCCTCCTTTTCGAAGTCGGTTAATAAGAGCAAATGTATCATTGTTTCTTTGTTTCTTTCAGTTGTCAGCAACAGAGAATCGGAATGATATGATTTTTTGTTTAGACCCAGAAAACCAGGAATACTTTTTATCCCAGAAAAATGACGGTTCTTGAGGGAGGGATGTCTACGTGGGTGAAACTGCGTGGTGCAGATAGTTGATTCATTTATATTGGCTGCTTTCGTAACTATTGGAAAGAGTTTTAATTATTTTTTAAACAGCGAGAGTACATTCGATTGCGCCAGTATTTTCTCTAGATTGTATCACAATATGGAAGTATTACTACGTAGTGGAACTAATTAATATTTATTATACAAAAATATACGATTCTTGAGTTAACTCAATTTTTTTCAGACAAAAAGTAATAGATCTATTAAATATTCCAGTCCTTAAAATGTACCCATCTGTACGACATTAGACCACCACCAGCACCAGAAACACCTACCCACGGCTTCGTACGTATATACTTTCATAATCAGTGAGGTGTAATAAAATATCTTAGTAAGGTAAAAATATCTTATTTCATAATTACAAAATTTCAACCCTTTTTTGGCCTTCATTCATCCCTGTTGTAAAATCCTTACGGATCTTATCGGATGTTTACAACCTATTAAGGAATCTATCTACCAAATGTGTAAATGATACTAAATAACCAAACCATGTTCAGTATTGTTCAGGTGTGAAAAATTAATAATCTTGATTAATGGTTTTCTAGTACATTCTGTACTAAAATTTTCAGTTTGTCGAGACCATCCATCAATAGTCGTAATGTAATTGCAGATCATTCTGTAATAAATAGTGATCTATAATGTAATAAATATCGATCTTTAATGTACTATACAGGCTTACTTTTAATTAACCAGGCACCTCTTAAGGGCAGCGTCTCATCACAAGTCGTAAAATATCCTGTACTTACGTATATTGATGATCTAGGTCTAGAAAAAGTGATAGCAGCTAATAGAAATTGTTAGTACTCTACGACAGTTCAGAGTGTTATAGTATAGCTTTGTTGTCCGTATGTCTGTCTGTCAAGACCTTTTTCTCAGAAACGAGTGAAAGTATTAAGTTGAAATTTATAACAATCACTCGGCTGTACAATTTCTTTCAGCTGTGAAAA
The DNA here is from genome assembly GCA_914767915.1 of Agriopis aurantiaria. Lineage (NCBI taxonomy): Eukaryota > Metazoa > Arthropoda > Insecta > Lepidoptera > Geometridae > Agriopis > Agriopis aurantiaria. The sequence goes on along the minus strand of OU611991.1, from coordinate 2,587,371 downwards.
AATCAAACTTTTATGTCAACGCGATCAAAATAAATATATGACCGTTTATGTCGCATATTTTCGCATATTTTGCGATTTCACAAGGGAAACAAAACTTATAGAGTACTTTCCCGTTGACTAGAATCATGAAATTTGACAAGAAGCAATGTCTTACAGCACATACAAAGGAAACAATCCGAAGGTTGTTAATTTGAAGTTATCACTGCGAAAGTTTGTATGTGTGAGTGTTTGTGTATGTTTGTTACTCCTTCACGCTGAAATGTCTGGACGGATTTGGATGGATTTTTGAATTTACATAGCTATAGGTATATGTCCTGGATTAACTTAATAGTATTATTCTACTCGTACTTGTCCGGTTTCTTATATAGTCACTAGCAGTTACGTGTTTTTTTGCATAATCCGTGCATTGCGGCCGATCGCAGCCGCGCACGTCTGGCGCATAGAGACGCGCGGCTGATGCAGTTTGAAAATGTATGGTGACGTCAGTCGTCAGTCGCACGCGTCTGACGCAAACCTCGGAAGCGATATCATACATTTTCGATACACGCGTGCGTCAGAGGCACGCGGCTGCAATCGGTCGCGATACCCGGAAGTTTACACATGCCTATTAGGCATGTGTCCTCATGTTTAATTTATTAATGTAATTGGTGTAACCGTTTTAATTAAATAAAATAAATAAATAAAAATAAATTATTACAAATAACCGGCTTAGCGAGGAATATAACTAAATACTAATTTTTGAACTAATTTTAATTTTGTTTTCGTTGATGGGCTCTATTTATGATCAGCTTTTTTATGAGGTAATAAAAAGTATTAGTCATCATGCCTGATACTTTTTATCCCAAAAATGTATGGCAAACAGGAAACCGGTCCGCCTGATGGTAAGCGGTAATCTCCGCGTATGAACACCCGTAAAACTAGCGGCGTTGTCGATTCTTTGCCAGCCCAATTTGATTGATGAATTGATTGTTTGATTGAAATTATATTTCGCACACAGATGCCTCAAAGAAAACAGTACGCTAGGTGAGTGTGTGAGGGAATCGGATTTTTATTTCAAAATATTTATAGTCGTGTGAACTCATGGGCAAAAGTTTAATATAAAAATATGTACCTACATATAATTATATACCGGGGCATTTGGAGATCAAAATATTTAATAACATTAACCATGTGAATTGCGCTTTAGAATGAAAGCATTAATGTTATTGCTTGTCAAATGTCTACCTCTACTGTCTGTGAATTGAAATAGCCTCACTCATTACTCCAACGACCAACACTAAGCACATTAGACAAAACATTGATAAAATCGTCAAACAAAATGAATACCCCTTTCAAGTTTATCTTAACTTTAGAAAATATCATGGGCATTAATCGCAATAGGGTACTTGACTGTATTAAAAATATTATGCCAATTGACGCCATCCATAAACATGACATAATGAAAAAGCATATTTCATTGATTTTTTGATAAAAATATGCTTATTTTTTGTAAAAAACGCGAATAAAATAACTGTATTTTCGACATTTGATCACGTGATCGAAAACGGTCTGTAACTGGCTTCATCCCTAGTGACGTCACACAAATCTAAACAAACAGATTTTGTATTGATATTTGCGAATTTAATGTTGTAAAGCTATTTTGAGAGCGATTTATCCAGAAATTTTCACCAAAAACATTCCGGAGGTTAAATGTGAGAAGAATGGAGAAACATTTTGTGCAAGCAGACAGCAGTAACTTACCCAAAATTAATGTTTTTATGGTTGCATATTTCTTTAATAATAATCCACGTCATTGTTTCTACGCTGCAGAAATCAAAACGTAAAAACTACAATGTCAGTATTAATTTTTAATTGTTCTCCAAGCAAAACATTCAATCAAGTTGTACAAAAAGTATGTTGTAGTAAGTGGATATAACTATTTTGTTAGGTTATGTCGAGCTTTACAATGTTTAAAAAGAAAGTAACAGTACATAAAATAGTGATGCAATAAAAACACAAATTATAATAGGAATATATAGACTCAAATATGTACCTCAAAATGATCTTCGCACATAGAAACACTTGAATTAGCTCCAATACTTTTGGGTTCTCTACGAGCTACTTAGTTCCAACCTTAGATTGGTTCCAACCACTTTTTTCGAGTTTTGGGGAGTTTTGGGTGCATTGGAACAGGAACAAATAGATTTTCCAGTGTCTTTATGGAAGTATTTGTACATTTTGGCACTACACAATATTTATAAACCATTACTTCTATTAGAAATTAATTAATCATCAAACTTTTGCAGCCTGTCTGCAGTTGTTTTGTTTTGTGTGACGTCAATTAGTCACGTGATCGGAGCTATGACGCAGGTCTGCGTTTTGGCGCGATATTTTTTTATTCAAACTTTAACATCGATTTATATCGCAAATACGACTGATATCCAGAAAATATAAATGCAGTATACATTATTTTATATCAAACAATAATGTGCAATAGTTTCCCAAAAGTAGTCAAATACCCTATTATACGGTTTACAACAGAATAGTTAAATTTATTGTTTTGATAAGAATCTGTTTTGAAATTCCAATAATAGTCACCAGTATATATTTTTACTGTTTTATCGATATTGAATGTAATTTTACTGTTTTAATGATGCATATATATTCTGTTTTCATTATATTATTTACGATTTACAGCTCGAAAAAATTCAAAATAATGATGATTTATTTGGACAAGAGCAATGAATACTTTCCAAAAACTTGGAACGTGAAAAAAGCTAAACTTCGGACATGTGTTCTATATTTTTTACTACTGTGTTACTTGTTTTTTAATTTAGCTGCTGATATTTACTACTATTATGCGATTTTTTACATTGAAGTCGAAGATACAAGCATATCCCTTGCCGTTTATATATTTTTTGATTTGATATATTACATGAGCAATTTTAGATTTATTCTAGAGTATGCGGTATTGTGGATTGTTTTTGTTTCTATAGCTGATCAATTAAATTACTTCTTGCACTTAATATATAAAGAAATAGTAAACCAAATAATGCAATGTAAAGTAAAGCCAGCCAACTATATTTCCTTGTATCGTAATTTAAATGTTTTTGACATGTGGTTTTCTATGTACGAAATTATTGAAACAACTGCAAGAATCGGCAATGATATATATTATTGGCAAGTAAGTTTTATATCAAGATATATCTTCATAGAAATAAAAATAAATTCGTCTTTTTGTCATGTGTAATGTTTGTGTATTTTTTTAAAGACGACTATTCTGATTACTGCCATAGTCTGCTCTAACATTGAGCTAATGTACTTTGTCATCAAGAAACAGGTCAAGGTAAGTAACTCTTCAATTAATAAATAATTTAATGAACTATTTATTACAATTATTATCAGCAAATTTTGATGTTACAGGAAAAGTCTACATCATTAGTAATGTTCTTATACAAAGTCAGCCTAATTGAACTTTTGTTTGCCCTCTACATGGTGTGCAATGCGGCGCAACAAGTTCGCAACAATGGACATAAGTTGAGACAGCGTCTCAGTAAACTTCTAGTATTATATTCATGCCATTGTAAGTACCTACTTAAGTTTCACTACCTTCGACTAAGGAATGCGTACACTAATACTGTTATCATTAATTAGCTATTAAATGTCCTCCTAGACAGACTTTTAGCACCGACCATATTACAAAAATTACAATTAATAATAAAACAAATAATTCAATCATTTTACCTGTGTGTGCTCATCCGCATGTCGTAGACATGAGAAAGTGTCATTTTGGTTCGTTGCTTCTTTGTCTATGATTAATAATGTGGTAAATCATAATCCAGTTCTCACTTGATATAACTTTATTCATAGTCTTATTCTTTATTCCTACTTATTACAGTTTTCAGACCAATATGCTTTCGCTACGAACGCTCAAGCCAGACTAAAGTCCCTCTTGGCAACATCCTACCGCATTATCTTTTTCCTACCCCCCACTATTGCCGAGACTCCCGAGTCAACACGTATCTGACCGCCATTTTATATAAAAAACTGTTAGTCAAATTAGATACCAAATGGTTTAAAACCAAGAAATCACAAAGAAACAGTTGAAATAAGTTAGATATCATGACAATAATTACACCCAAGATTAAAACTTAAGAAATGTAAAACGTAACGTATATATTAATAAATCCTGATAAAAAATTGACAGCTTATTTATACTGGAAATGAAGATTATTGTATCTAATGACTGCATTTTAATTTCAGGTGAGCCGCAATACAAAATGAAGAGGGACTTCATTCGGTTGGTGAGCACTCGCCCGATACAGATGAAAGCGTTTGGTTCAGTGGTGGACATGACGCTGGTGCCAATCTGCATCGGTCTCTTCACTTCTAATCTCGTGGTTCTTTTACAGTTCAATAATGTTGTTTAGTATGTTGTATTTGAATATATTACTAGGGTTGTCACTACAATAGCTGGTATGAAAAAGCGCCACAATATGTTATTACAAATGAGTTGACAAATGTAAGCTTGGGATTTGGCGAGGGTTTTAGTATGGTTAGTAAAAACTGGAGCGATCTTTTATTAATTTGGTTTCACACGTCTAGTTTTAAGTATTAAGGGGTGTTTTAATTTTCTATCGGGAATTATCGCGCCTTTATTATTAAGGAACATTTCGCTCGAGTTTTTGACCATGTTACATTGACCGTGGTCACGAGATTACTGAAAAGTGGAAACAGTAGGTGAGTGCGGCGATAAGAGCGGGTATTTTGATCTTCTACCCTCACTTGATCTTGAAAAATCACAGTATTGTCACTACGACACACAACACTATCGGCACCTTTTTTACCTAAATAAAAGAATGCGCAAAAAGTCCCGATAAATATTAAAACATGTGTTCAAAAGTTACTTTTATTATGGGGTGTTTTTGTAGCTATGAATACTAATGCACTTCTTTAAATCTAAAGCAATAAAATCGCATTAATTATAATGATGTCATTAAATATTGAGAATACGCTAAGTTTTTTTTATCAGTTCAACATATATTTCTAACTAGCTGCAACTATATTCCCGTGTGTCAATATTAATCAGCTCAGTTTAGCAGAACCTCTTATCCAATTCATCTTCAATTCTAAATAGCGTATTATGCGGGATAAAAAATGGCCTAATCATTTTTGGTACTGACATCTGTCAATATTTCGACAAATAACCTTAAGCGGATAATTTACTCCTATTTTACACCATCATTATCATCTTCATCATCAGCCAGAAGACGTCCACCGCTGAACATAGGCCTCCCCCTTTAACTCCTACACTGAACCACAGCCTAACATCTGCATCGACTGGATGCCCGTGACTGTCATAATGTCGTTGATCCATCTAGTAGGAGGCCTACTTTTTTCACATATTAGGCAGTTATTTTGCAATTCTAAAAAAATATATTAAAATAGCCTACAAACTTCAGGAAGTAGGTTATATCGACCGCTACTAACCTTCTAGAACATTTCGTGACCCTTAAAATAGATCCAAAGTGATTGTTTAGATGGCGCTAGGAGTATCGAATTAGACTGAAACTGTACGAAAACACAGAATATAATAATAGTTAGTACTACGGCAACGAAACCAATAACTTACCGAACTTACCTTTGCAAGCACCTTTAGTAATACAATCGATATCCAGTAGATGGCGCTTTACAATAAAATAATCCTACTTTAAAATGTCTTATAATAATACATTTTTTTAGTTAAATAATTTAGAATGTAAATAATTAACATTTAACTAAAATAATATCAGGAATTTCAACATTACTATTTTTTTCATGGATAATTAAGTTGATAGTTTTCGTAAACTTTTTTCATTTACGTATTGTTCCATACATTTTAGTAAAGCGCTTCCAGCGGAAACGCGAAGGAACTAAAATCAGCGGTATAGATTGCTGCACTCTAATTTGAAAAAAGATTTCGAATACCTTTCAGCCCAGCAATGTATGGAACGAAACGTATACGAAAAAAGTTTTCGAAAACTATCAAATCTGCCCCCTGATCAAATGGCATTTTGTCGATCTCAAGGTACATTTTTGTCTTGAAAAGTACTTTAATAATCAATAAAATTATATAGAAAAGGTTGTGTTTTTTATTTAAACATCGCCTCATTGTTTTACTTTCTTAACTTGTGTACTTTTCACGTTCGCGTGATTTTCCAACTGAGTGGATCTAACATTAGTTTGGTGCCGCAATAGCAGTTGTCCGTAAGGCCCCTGGGGCCTTACCTACGGCCAACTGCTAACTCGGTATCAAACTAACGTTAATACAGCGCAGTTCGGAAAATCACGCGAACGTGAACCTTAACGCGCTCAGATACGGTTTGCGGTCGCGCAACATTTTTTCATCACCTAAACTGGATTGATTTAACAGCTAGCTGTAAGGCCCCAGGACCCAGGAGAGTCACTCCACAAAACCATAGCAACTCTTGCTACTACACAATAAAGTGCAATTCAGGACGCGCGAGCGCTAACTACCTATAGCATATTAACCTAGAAGTTGCCTCTCTGTCTATCGCGTAACTCTTCGCGTCGCGTTATCTCTGTGTATCGCGTGAGAGTGAGCACGGGAGTTCCCGCTTCCGATAAGTCGGCTACTTGTAGCTTGATAGGTACCTAAAGTGCGGAGAGCTTATACTGCAAGATTATTTAACCGACTTCAAAAAATAAGGAGGTTCTCAATGATTCGGTTGTTTGTTACTTTAGAACTCCATCATTTAAAAACTGATTTGGATTTTTAGATTGGTCCCATAGATATTTCATTAAATTTGTACAATAATTTCGTTGGTTTCGTTCAGTAGTTTTAGGTACCTACTAATTTTGAAGTCGGTTTTTTAAATTGATAATTACCTAACTCGGGCGAATAAACATAAATACAGAAAAGTATCTCCATTGTATGTATGGCTTTGGATAAGGAACCATACCACCAAAATTATGTGTGTCTTGAACGCTCTTCTTTAAGAGGGGGCATCCGAAATTGTATGCTAATTTGCCATGATATTATAACTAAACCAAATATCCGATCAACGTAATAATTGATACATATGATTTTTCAATTCATTTTCTTTCCGCCATTAAGACAGAAACAGATTAGCAAGATATTTACTCGATACTTTAATGTTTTGAAAATGGTGCCTTTTTGCAAATTTTTTTGATTTTACTTGGAAAGTACTTCAGTTACATATCTAAAATAAATAATCACCGAAGGAAAATATAGTTTGTTTTCCAGTGTTAAGACAAAATTTACCTAGATTAATTAGTACTCTCATAATAAATTATAATAAACTTAAATTAATTCCCGTGTAATATAAATAAAATGTGTGAAAACCACGTCAGTTTCTATAATAAAACTTAAATTATTTTATATTATCTTTTAATTTTTAGTTTTATCTTTCTGACTCTCTCTCTCTCTGTCTGTTTGTCTGTCACAAAGAAACACTCCGACTCTAATAGTTATATTACTGAGCATACATAATGATGGATGCGTTACGGCCTAGTCATATCCATTTTATTTGTATCTATGTTATTTTTTCGTAGTAGCTTTACCTAGTCTGTGCTCTAAGGTCATTGGCACCACTTGGTTGCCGCGTCAAGTGGTCGCGTTCGAGCCATCGATTTTTTATATTATCCTTTGTTTGAAAATACAGTAGGTGTTGATATAATCGCACTCGGAAGATAAAACCAAGGCGAAAAGCAAGCGCGTTCGTCCTTCCCCGTTGAGGCACAGTGCGGTACTGAGGTTGAACGGAGCATGTTTCGCTATTTAGATGCAAAGCGCAACAGAATAAGACTGAATATTGGACTTACCGTTTGACCGAATAGTTGCTTAGAACTAAAGGACGTAAGTCTCAAATCGAATATAATTTATTATGAGAGTACTAATTAATCTAGGTAAATTTTGTCTTAACTATGGAAAACAAACTATATTTTCCTTCGATGAGTATTTATTTTAGATATGTAACTGAAGTACTTTCCAAGTAAAATCAAAAAAATTAGCAAAAAGGCACTATTTTCAAAACATTAAAGTATCGAGTAAATATCTTGCTATTATGTTTCTGTCTTAATGGCGGAAAAAACATGAATTGAAAAATCATATGTATCAATTATTACGTTGATCGGATATTTGGTTTAGTTATAATATCATGGCAAATTAGCATAAAATTTCGGATGCCCCCTCTTAACATGAATTTCCGGTTACGTAATTACAAACCCAATTTGGGGTCTTTAGGGGTAGGTCCTAAAGCCGAGTTTTTGAGTTTAACGTCATCGTCTGCTAGAAAAAATGAGGTTTATGACGTCAGATTTTTGATTGGACCTTTGTGTCCGAAGTTATGGACCTTCAAAAAATCGGGTATTTAGGCTCTGTCTCGCTACTTAGTAGCTCTAGTACCTAAGAGTCTTAAAATACTAAATGACCTATCGTTGGAAAGCCAGTGAAGGTCACTATCCTTGCCTGGATTGACCTGGGACAAAATGCTTGAGGAGCCGGGTATTTCAGGTCGTCAAAATCGTAAGACCTAACTTAGACTATAATTTAAACTAAAAACTAGAACTAGTTGTATTTCCTAAACCAGAGCCTTAAAAAATATGCAAAAAAAATACTAAAACTTAAAATGAGCTTTACTACCTCGAGCCAAAATTTGGGCGTGGTAGGGTGTTGTTTTCTCCACTACTTTACTGGGGCAGACAGGACAGTAAATTACGAAAGACGAGGCGGTATGACCTCTATAGCTTTAGCCTGCTCAGTAATGGGCTAAAATAAATGCTAACGTGGTTAGGTGTGAATTGCGGGGATTTCTTCTCATATTGTTTATCTGTACCTGGGGCCTTACGATTTGGAAAATCACGCGACCGCAAACCGTATCTGGGCGCGATAAGGTTCACGTTCGCCCCTGTGACCCCTGCAAGTGAATCTGGGCTCCGATTATCTACGTTTAAACTGTGACTCCTGCAACTAAGTGAATCTAGGGCCTTACGGACAACAGCTATTGCGGCACCAAACTAACGTTAGATCCGCTCAGTTGGAAAATCAAGCGAACGTGAACCTTAACGCGCCCAGATACGGTTTGCGGTCGCGTGATTTTCCAACTGAGCGGATCTAACGTTAGTTTGGTGCCGCAATGACTGTTGTCCGAAAGGTTCCTGGACTCTAATAACTGCTTCCTTTGATTTTATGACTATCTACACTCAAGCATCGACCTCTGCTAGTCGCCTATGTACCTAAAGTACCTATACCTATATTCTATATTCAAAATGTCATACACAAAATGTGTTTACCAAAACTAGTCGGGACATAGTAGGTAACTAACTGCCTTCGCTTCCCAGTTCACGATCAAGGTCGGATGATTGTATGGATTCGGAAATCAGGTACCTATTTAATACCTAGTTCTAGGTAATAATGTAGGTAGGTACCTATAGGTATTTTTTGAATAGTGTGGATGTTTTGTAATTTTTAAGGTTTTTATTCATGGTATTCATGAGTAGATAGGTAGGTACCTAACCTTCTTTATGCAAAATATGGTCCGCCGAAGTATGTATGCGTACCTATAGAAGTTGCCTCTATCGCGTAACTCTTGTCGCGTTATCTCTGTGTATCGCACGACAGTGGACACGGCAGTTTCCGGTTCTGAGAAGTCGGCTACTTGTAGCTTTATAGGTACCTAGAGTGCGGAGTGCGTCAGGTCTGGCCAGGCCTGCCCGCGCGAAGGTTAAGTAGGTACTTAGGTAGGTAAGTATTGTACCTACTAAAACAGTAATTACATTCCAGCCTAGAAGTTCATAGGTATTTTGTACTCATCTTTACGGTAGGTATCAGGAAAGCAGTGTGTTTGTTTGTGTAGTAGGTAGTCTAGTAGTGTACCGACTTCATAGTAGGTAGTAGTTGTGTGCTTTATTTATTTACTAGAATAAAATTACGTAAAATTTTGACGATACAGTAGGTAGGTACCTGTAATGGAGAGTGGATTTGTGCGCGTTCAGTCGGTAAATACCTACCAAATTTATCTAGAATTTTACTAGTAGCCTATGTCACTCTCCGGTTGAGAACTATAACCCATGCATAAAATCAAGTCGATACAGCGCTGGCAACGTCGCACAGCGCGGGCCTAACTCTCAGCACGAACTGGCAACGTCGCATTGTGAAACGAAACTGACCCGACTACTACGTTCTATTCTGTGATGCATTCTGTGAGCGCGAAGAAAAGCGCCATCTACTGATATCTGGTGCGCTTCTCTTGAAATGTTGCGCTACCGTAATTTTTTGAACCCTTTCGTACGCCATCTCACGTAAGTTCGAGACAACCTATTGCCCGGACAAATTGTGGCGCCCTCTAAGTTTCAACAGGTATTTTGGCAAATTTCCGGGGTACGGTACAAAGTACTGCTATCATCGATCTTCTCTAGTATAATAATCTTTGGTTATATTGATTAAAAAACCTGCAAAGACAGAATTTTACCTGAGAGACAAATTAAGATAGACAGTCAGAAGGAAGCTGTTATCTATCATAGATCATTTCATCGTCATCATCGGCATCATCTATCATTTATATCTACTAATAAATGTGACGATTGGTAAGATTAATATGAGTAAAAGTCAACGGTTTCAATATAAAGGTGTAGGCTCTTGAAAGCCTACATGATGATATTTAATGTAAGAACGACATTTCTAATAAAACATTAATTTAAGCTAAAAATAAGTGACTACCTTTATTCAGTAATGGTATTACTGTTCTTGTTTATCAATTACACACACTCCTTACACTTACAATTACACACACTCCTTCACTGACATTGACTAAGACTGTCTTTAGACCTTCAACGGTCTATGGGCAGTCTAACTAAAGATTTAAAGATTTGAAAGATTTAAAGATTTTTTTATTAACTGTATTTGTAGTGTTAGTTTTAGCTTGTATTTTGTTTAGTTAATAAAGGCACTTGCCCAGAAAAATAAAAATAAAAATATATTTATAATACATATATGTATTGATTTATAATTTAAGTTATATTACAAATTCTTTATTATGTCCCACTGAAAAACAGTTTTTTTTTTACAAAATCTTAAATAAATAACTAAAAACTAACACTTTAAATAACTAATATAATATATTATATATTTGGTATTCACCAACAACTAAACTAATATCTATACAAATAACCCACCCCTAACCGTTCCCGGCGCAAAGGTACCCAAAACACTCGCTGCGTTACCGCATTGGATGGCAACGGCCAACCTTTGCACCAGGAACGAGCCAGAGCGGGAGTCACCCCACTTTTCTTTGAGCCTGTGCCCTATCTCCGAAATGAGCTTCTTGGCCTCAGTCCCCCAACAATCCATGGTCTCCAACGGGCACAAAATTGCTAAGCAGCTCTAACGCTGAAAATACTGCAATATTTTTTTATACTCCTTCGAAATATAATGAATTAATGCAAATTTTCATGTTTCTAGACCTAATTATTTAGACAGTGCGTTACGTTTTACTCTAAAGTACTTGTCCCATTTCGTACAAACTGTTAATTCCAGAACATCCCTCCAAATCCCTATAAACCCCATACAGAGCGTAGTCACAGTTAGGGTGAATACATACGGTGAGGGAAGTAAATATTGAAGATTGCAAAGGCAAGATTCCACTCGTATGTATTTATTTGAAACTAGCGGTCCTTTGCACGGGTATTATTGGAGTTTTAAAAAGGACCCCATTAAAAAAATATATATAATATCGCCTATGTCACCCGGGGATAGTGTAGCTACCCAACAGTGAAAGAATTTTTCAAATCGGTTCAGTAGTTTCGGAACCTATTCAATGCAAACAAACAAAGAAACAATCAAATCTTTCCTCTTTATAATATTAGTACAGATAAATCTCTGAGTTTTTACCGAATCAGCGCTCTTTTGTTTATGTAGGTAATACGTTTCTTAATCCAGTTCAAGCCAGTGTAAGCTAAATTACATAGAATCTATGATAATATATATTCATATCCATTTATTTTGTAAGTATTATTTACACGTCAAATGATTAAGGTTTTTTTTTATTAACAATAATAATTTAAAAAAAAATGGTATACCAGCAATTCTAAATATTAGTATCGGTAATATTGGTATACTAATTATATTATATTTTGCATTCAAGGAACTCCTATCCCAATCCTATAGGCAGGATATAAGAGATCCGACCTCTTCAATGTGGCACCGCCCTAATGGAAATAATATCATATCGTAATATTATATTGCTACGTGTATTAGTAGGTCTAAGGGACTTTGTGTATCCTAAAGTCTCTTTAATAAAGTCCTTGCACCTTCTCTGATATATATATAAAGTAGTCACTGACCGTAAGTATATTGGTCGACTATTAAAACTATAAATCTTGCCTTGCGGGTGTAATGGGGTTAAATGACCAAATTGGAATTCAGGTACTGATTTAAGGTTGCTATAAGTCTCCAGAACATATTCGGGACATTTCGGGACATTTTTTTTTCGGCTTTTTTTTTTTTTCCGGAACATAAGTAGCAGGTTAGAGAAACTTCAGTTTGATATTACATTAAATTATATTTTTCACTGAGCCTAATATTTTTAACCAATCAAACTCACTTTCCGATAGTCTTTTGTCACTTGAATAAAATATACAAATTAACAATGTACGAGTTTGACTTGTCAGTGGCATTTTTTTACCTATACTACTGAGGAAAGATTCCTTCGATAAATCCCGGCCCATAAAACCAATTGTCTTAAAACGATCAGAATACATACAACTGGTTTACTTATCTATATATATAAAAATCAATTGCTGTTCGTTAGTCTCGCTAAAACTCGAGAACGGCTGGGCCGATTTGGCTGATTTTGGTCTTGAATTATTCGTGGAGGTCTAGGGAAGGTTTAAACGGTGAGTAAACGGCTAGACCGATTTAGATGAAATTTTGTGTTTTGGAGTGGGTCGCGGTAGCGAGGCCGAAGGCCGAGCTCTACGCGTACGAAGTCGCGGGCAACAGCTAGTTATATATAAAGACATGTAATTTCGGTACATAATTATAACATTTTCTAGAACTTCGATAAACTTCAATAGTCTAATCATTTTGGTTGACGATTTCACAATTAGTCCATATTCGGTCCTTTGCTCAGTGTTTGTAAGTACAAACAATACCTACGGGGAACGGACCGCTTCGTATTTAGTTCCTCGTTTAATTACTAATCTACCTTCAGATTTATGTAAACAAATTACTCCATATAATATTAAAACAAAATTGAAATCCTACTTTTTAACAATCTAATGTAATTGCCTCGCTCGCTGCCAGTTGTGTACTTACTTAGATATTAAAACATTATTATATAGTAAATCGGCGTAGACTAAAACTCCATAATTATGGTATTACTAATAAACCTTAGTGGTTTTTAAATGCTGTTATACCCTATTTGTATACTTTTCTTTTTTAAATAATAAATAAAAAAAAATAAAAAAAGTAGACTGCTGTCAGTTCATTCCGGGGAACGTGAAAATCAACAAAAACCATTGTAATGTAATTCACTTAGGTTATTAGAATTATATAATGTTATCTTACAATTAAGAATGTAAACTTGATACCACGTCGTAAGCTAAAATCCAAGTTTTGCTTCTGCTCGAAGCAGTGACAAATCTGTGCGATTTACGCCTGCAGGAAGAAATACGCTCGAGTCGGCGTCCGCCTCAGAACTAAATATCGCAAGCGACCAATTTAAAAACTCGAGATTACTCAAGAACCATTTTAATTTTAAATGGAATGAATTCACATTAAATAACATTACAGAAATGGCCATTACCGACTCACTCCCCCGATTTAGAAGCAAAAAGATTCCTTTCGTATAATCGCGTGGAACCCGTCGTTTCGGGCATCCGCGAACATACCCAATGCGCTACAGAATCGGGGTAGTCTTAATAATATCTTAAAGGCTAACATAACTTACATACAAGATGATTACATTTCACACAACATTATTAAACTGTAAAAGGACCACGACATTGGAAGTGAAGAGACCGATGCAGATAGGCACCAGCGTCATGTCCACCACTGAACCAAACGCTTTCATCTGTATCGGGCGAGTGCTCACCAGTCGAAGCAAGTCTTTTGTGAGTTTGTATTGTGGCTCGCCTGGAATAACAATAGCGGTGATAATACTATTTTCATCTTACCAGCTCAAATTTTTTGATTTCTTCTGTAAAGATTTTGGCATCGCATTTCTCGTGTTGCGAGTGTCGAGTATTAAAATATTATCAAGTTTGATGAAATGTCGTAAAAAAAGTCACAGTCAGAGTCAAGCAAGTCAAAGTCATAGTAATGTGGTGGAGACTTTACAAGAGGCTTCTATGAGCTTTGGAAACAACACGAAAATTATATCACGTTATATTATATCATAACCTTACTCTCGAGCACATCCGCGAACATAAATAATAATCCACCATTATTACGCATCATGATGACATAATATGGTACTGAGATTTGGTCCTTAACTGTTGGCCTTTTGGAAAAACCAAAGAGTACCTTTTATATACTAAAAACTCAGAGTCATACAGCGGGAAATGGAGAGACCTGTGCTTGGGGTTTCTTTGCGCGATAAAATCCGAAACGTGGATATTCGCCAAATAATCAAATTCACCCAGCTGTTAAAACTTGCAAAATTAAGTTGTAATGGGCAGGCCACATCGCTCGAAGAACCGATAACCGATGAGGAAGAAAGGTTCTTGAGTGGAGACCACGAACCGGAAGACGCAGCGTAGGTAAGCTTCCCACTAGATAGACCGACGATATTGTGCGAGTCACTGGCATCCAGTGGATCCAGGCTGCCTCCAGGCTGTCGTTCAGTCTGGAGGTTAAAGGGGGAGGCCTATGTTCAGCAGTGGACGTCTTTGATGATGATGATTACGCATTAACGCTCGAAAATACGCGAGTTTAGGAAAATAATACAATGAGACATGTTTTTTTCACATTGGCGCAAAAATTATTTCGCCACCACGCGACCTTTTAGGCTGTAAAATTTAAATATATGAGTTTTTAACAAATGCTTTTAATTAAAGTTCGCAAAAACTTTTGTTTTAGAATAATATTAGTCAAATTTATACCAGACCATGTTCAGGTGTGAACAATTGATAATCTTGATTGATTGTTTTCCGGTACATTCTGTACTAAAATTATTAATTTGTCGAGGACATCCATCAATAGTCGTAATGTAATTACAAATCATTATGTAATAGATGTCGATCTATAGTGTATAAGATATCGATCTTTAATGTACTATACAGGGTTACTTTTCATTAGCCAGACACCTCTTAAGGGCAGCGTCTGTACATCAAAAGACGTAACATATCCTGTACCTGCGTATATTGATGATCTAGCTAGGTCTAGAAAAACTAAGATAGTATAGTTCATAGAACTATCTAGTATTCTACAACAGTCCAGGGGTGCAAGTACCGTTCTATTATCGTTGGTCAAATTGACAGTTGAGGTCGTCAAATTCGATAATATGCCACTTTTTCAGTACTCGCTGTGATCGATTCTATGACATTTTAGCGAATTTGACGATTGATAAAGAACGGTACTTGCACTGTAGAGTCGTAAATGTTAATATTTTAAATATTTTTTAAGATTCCTTACCTCAAAAAGAAAAAAACAGAATCCTTATAGGATCATTTTGTTGTCCGTCTGTCTTTCTGTCAAGACCCTTTTCTCAAAAACGCATAAAAGTATCAAGTTGAAAATTATAACAATTACTCGGATCTACGATTTACGTAACGTACTACGTGCGTCTACGGAAGTTCGCGATCTTAAAAACAGCGTACTTTAAATTCGTCCATCTATCGCCCACTTTAGGGCTTAAACCTGACGGCGGCGCAGGTTCAAACCCTGCCAGATGTCAAAATATTAAAGTGTCTTTAACAATTTAATAGTAGTGAATGTTACTTACAATTGCAAGAATTTATTAGAACTCTACTAAGACGCAGCTTCAATGCGCGTTCGTTGTTGCGTACTTGTTGGGCAGCATTACACACCATGTAGAGGCAAAATAAAAGCTCCAACATTACAAATTTGTATATGACCATTGTTAGAGTTATAAAACTTTCCTGCAACATTAAAATGTTTTGATTAAAATTATGATTTCTTGATCAATACTTCGCTGGCATCCAGTGCAGGCAGGCTGTCGTTCAGCATGGAGGGTTAAGGGGGAGGCCTATGTTCAGCAGTGGACGTCTTCTGGCTGATGATGATGATGAAGATGATCAATACTTGCGTGAGGATTATTATAAACTATGACAAAACGGCTCTTCAAACGACCGATAAACATAAAGTGAGTGTAAGCCATTTTGTCATGGTTTAAAAATATGATGGCTAAATACCGCCACGCTGGTCTTTTTTGCACATTTGCAACATTTTTGAAGGTAAAAAAAACAAAGAATCAAAGAAAAAAAAGCTTATTTCAAAGATTTCATACTACGTATGTACAGATCGTTGGGGTATTTATTATTTTTAGAATAATGTTGCAATTAGTATAATTCAATTTTCGTGTCGACTTTTTATGGAATGGAGACCTAAAAAAAGCTTCAAAAAATATATTCGTTTTCCCTTGATTGTATATTAAACATATCAACATAAGAATTACGTCAAAAACATTTGCAATGATATAAAAAAATGCCCAATAGTTTTTAATTCATACTAAGCGTTTTTTATGTTTAAAAAAGGTTAAAAATGTGCGAAAGAGACAGCTCTGGCAGGTTAGCGCATCCATAAAATAATAATTGTTGTAGATGTTCTATTACATACCGATATTTGTTTCTGGATGTCGGTGTACATCACCTCAATGTAATTGCAGACTACGGCAGAAATCATGAACGTAGTCTGAAAAAAACATTTTGTAAAATGCACTAGTAGATCAAAAAACACTATGAAACTATAAATATTATTAACACCATTAAATAACTAGTAATTAAATATCTAGTCATAGATAGAAAAGTTGTTGGTTATGATATACAGAAGCTGAGAGAGAGGCAGCAGGTTAATTAAAAGTAACCCTGTGTAACATAAGTAATTAACAATACAATACAATACAATACAATACAATACAATACAATACAATACAATACAATACAATACAATACAATACAATACAATACAATACAATACAATACAATACAATACAATACAATACAATACAATACAATACAATACAATACAATACAATACAATACAATACAATACAATACAATACAATACAATACAATACAATACAATACAATACAATACAATACAATACAATACAATACAATACAATACAATACAATACAATACAATACAATACAATACAATACAATACAATACAATACAATACAATACAATACAATACAATACAATACAATACAATACAATACAATACAATACAATACAATACAATACAATACAATACAATACAATACAATACAATACAATACAATACAATACAATACAATACAATACAATACAATACAATACAATACAATACAATACAATACAATACAATACAATACAATACAATACAATACAATACAATACAATACAATACAATACAATACAATACAATACAATACAATACAATACAATACAATACAATACAATACAATACAATACAATACAATACAATACAATACAATACAATACAATACAATACAATACAATACAATACAATACAATACAATACAATACAATACAATACAATACAATACAATACAATACAATACAATACAATACAATACAATACAATACAATACAATACAATACAATACAATACAATACAATACAATACAATACAATACAATACAATACAATACAATACAATACAATACAATACAATACAATACAATACAATACAATACAATACAATACAATACAATACAATACAATACAATACAATACAATACAATACAATACAATACAATACAATACAATACAATACAATACAATACAATACAATACAATACAATACAATACAATACAATACAATACAATACAATACAATACAATACAATACAATACAATACAATACAATACAATACAATACAATACAATACAATACAATACAATACAATACAACACCACACAACACAACACAACACAACACAATACAATACAACGTAATACAATGCAATACAATGCAATATTTCTTTATTACATACCGAAAATACAAATGAAACTTAAACTAACATAAAAAATAAATATACCTGCCAATAAAACATGCCATTACACAAACTTGAAATTTTTTCAATAGTTTCATACGTGGCAGCCCATTTTTCATACATTCTTATGTTTCTATACAAAGCAATGTGGTTTGTTTGTTTCACGAACATTCTCTTGTGGTCTATTTCTTTAGTTATTACATCCACAAGGCATTTCAGTTGATCAGCTATTGTAATATAAACGCTCCATACTACTCCAAACTCTATATTATATCTAAAATCACTCGCGTAATATGTTAACTCTAAATAATAACTGGATGCAAACAGGACAATCTCTTTATTTACTGTTCTTTTGGACAGAACCGTATAGTAGTATAAAATATACTCTGATATATTGACGACAGAGTGGCAAAACAATACACAACTCAATATCACTGTTCGAATATTCGTCTTTGTATCGAATAAGGTTTTCGAAAGGTATTCACTGTTCGTTTTTATATGATTAATCATTAATTTGAATTTTTTTGAGTGGTACAATGCAATCATCATAATATATATCGAGTAAACGTGCTTAATTGTGTAATGAAAACTAAATTTTGAATGTATAGCATTATTTACAACTATTATACTGGACATCATTATTGTGACTTCAAAGACTATCCGTGTACATACGAGTAATTTAGTTAAACTGTGGAAAAAAATATAGTTTCGGTACATTCCTAATATATTTTCAAGGGTAACTATAAATTTAAACAGTTTATTCATTTTGATTAAAGTTTTCACCAAAATATATGTTTTAGGTCCCTTAGTAGCACTGTGTGTGTCTAGCTAGACAAAAGGAAGTAATTGATAAACAAAAACCGTAACACCATTACTGATTAAAGGAAGTAATTTATTTTTAGTTTTTGATTAATTTAATATGTAGTTATTACATTAAATATTATCATGTAGGCTTTCAAGAGCCTACACAATTATATTGAAACCGTTGACTTTTAATCATATTAATCCTACCAATCAACACATATTGTATTAGTATGAATATGATAGATAACACCTTCCTTCTGTCTGTCTGTCTTAATTTGTCTCTTAGGTAGAATCCTATTTTTGCAGGTTTTCTTATTAGTATAATCTACCTGCGTTGATTATAGATAGATAGATAGAAACTCTTTATTGTGTACACCAGAAATAAAAAATTCAATTTTGTTGGTTTTCTTATTAATGTACCTGCTTTGATTATAGATAGATAGATAGAAGCCCTTTATTGTGTACACCAGAAATAAAAAAAACTATTTTTGTTGGTTTTCTTATTAATCTACCTGCTTTAATTATAGATAGATAGATAGAAGCCCTTTATTGTGTACACCAGAAATAAAAAAAACTACTTTTGTTGGTTTTCTTATTAATCTACCTGCTTTGATTATAGATAGATAGATAGAAGCCCTTTATTGTGTACACCAGAAATAAAAATTACAACACGATAGAAAACACTTACGAGCTAGTGCTAAAAGTGGCGGCCTTATCGCTAAAAGCGATCTCTTCCAGGCAACCATTAGATGGAAATAATTTACGAAACAGAATCGACTGATTATGTATACATCGTCAAAGTCTACCTGCTGCAGTTTATAGTTTTTGTTTCTATTTTATAATTGTTATTAGTTATTAACTACTATTAACTACCCGTAACTTTTAGACTCAAATATTGAGATAAAAATATTAAATCACCCGCATAACGTTATTCATCCCAATACTGAGAGAAGTCAGTACCAATAATAATTATGCAATTTTTTGTTCATAATCCGCCTTATAAAAATCCACTGCTGGATTTTTTGCGTACCCCCGAAAGAGCGAGGGCCATAACCACCATGCTGGCCCAGTTGCGGGTTGGTGGATTCACATACGCCATTGAATTTCTTCTCCGTACGTATGCAGGTTTCCTGCATTCACCGAATTTTTATTTACTATTGAAGATGGGTTGACAAGATTATCCTAAACTGAGCTGGAGAAAATTGACTTGGCCACGCGGACAAATAGGTTGACACTAGTAGGAAATATATGTTGAACTGGTAAATAAATAAAAGATATGAAATATAAGCGCATTTAATGACTTAATTATAAATGGGATTTTATTGCCTTGGATTCAAAGAAGTGCTCGTAGCAACATAAACACTCGTATGGTCGCGTGAAACCCGTCATTTCGGGCATTCGTAAACATACCAGATGCGCTACAGAATCGGGGCAGTCCTAATACCATCTTAAAGGCTAACATAACTTACATACTAGATGATTACTTTTCACACAATATTATTAAACTGTAAAAGGACCACGAGATTGGAAGTGAAGAGACCGATGCAGATAGGCACCAGCGTCATGTCCACCACTGAACCAAACGCCTTCATCTGTATCGGGCGAGTGCTCACCAGTCGAAGGAAGTCTCTCATCATCTTGTATTGTGGCTCACCTGAAATGAAAATGGCAATCATTACAATTATCTTCAGCTCCAGTATAAATAGGCTGTAATTTTAAATTGGGACCAATAAATATATTTTTCCTTAACGGCCTGCGATCAACTTTTAATATATGTGTCTCTTTTATTGACACGGAATCTATCGTATATCTTTTGTTCGTTTCTTTAGCGAGAAAATTGTTGATAGCTAATCGCTTGCTCGCCAGTGGTGAGACAAGTGCCTGAGGCGGTGATCCGATGATTTTTAATCATTTTGGCTATCTCCTTCCTGACGAATTATTTTGCTAGACTACAAAAATGTTTTTAATTCATGGACATTTTATTAATAATGTGCCCAATGGATTTTATTTTAACCGTTAAATTAAAAGGTAAAAAAAAAAACGGAATAACTTCCAGTGCGTTACCCATTCTTCTGCGTACGAGTTCATTTTTAAAACGCCCCTTGTTATAGCTCCGTGGAAAGACTTCCTGAGTAGGAACATTCCACAAATTAAAAGCATGCAGAATTAAGGAATGAAACGCAGATACGAGCCAATGAAACTTTTTCGTATCCACTTTATGCATTGTAAGTATATAGTATAATAAGCCATTTTATTTCCTTTCCTTAAAGTTTGTTGTACATGTATTGTAGTTACATCGTATATTATTTTTGTACATAAGTAGCTATTGCATTTACTACATATTTTACTAAATTAGTTAATTTTATATTAGCTACATAGTTAAGTGTTTATTTTCTTCTCTGATTTATATAAAACCGCATTGTAAGTGTGTATTATAAATGTTGTTTTTTAAATATGTATTTTATTGTTATTTTTATAGTACGTACGGTCAGTGCTGAAAGTCTGGTAAGAAGGACATTTAATGCTGAATAAGAACCAGAAATCTCGCTCACCTATTTAATGGTTTTTTTAAATATGAAATGACTGGCTCTACCTTTGAAAAATGTCCTTTGGTCATTTTAAGACGTTAATATTTCAAAATATTTCGATAAATTAAATGGGAAAAACTGTTTATATATTTTTTTGTTCACAATATAAAAAAACCGAAAAAAAAAATATAACCAAATTTGATCAGAATATTTTGAAACATTAACTTTTCAATATGGCCGAAGATTTTTTTTCAAAAGAAGTCATACATTTTCATTTAACAAAAAATCATGTAGAGATAGCAGCTTGTATCTCTAATCGGAGGTAGTGAAACTTAAGTACTTACAATGGCATGAATATAATACCAGAAGTTTACTGAGACGCTCTCTCAACTTATGTCCATTGTTGCGAACTTGTTGCGCCGCATTGCACACCATGCAGAGGGCAAGCAATAGTTCAAATAGGATAATTTTGTATAAGAACGCTAATATTCCTGTAGACTTTTCCTGCAACATCAACATTTTCTGATAAGAATAAAATAATAAATAACTTATTAAATATTTTTTAATGAAGAGTTGCTTACTTTGACTTGTGCCTTGATGTCAAAGTACGTTACCTCAATGTTAGAGCAGACTATGGCAGTAATCAGGAATGTCGTCTTTAAAAAACACAAATATTAAAAAACTTGATTTATTTTTATTTTTTAGGAACTCATTGACGTCGATTCTGATGTACCATTCTCTAAACTAAACTAAATTTTACAGCTCTAAAATGGTTGCCATCCTATTCTAACAAGCTGAAATGAAAAGAGATGCTGGTAATTTTAGTCTTGTCAGATTAGTTTAGTTTTGAGAATGGTACAACAGAATTAGCGTCAATATCTATGTTCAAAACATACTTGCCAATAATATAAATCATTGCAGACTCTTGCAGTTTTTTCAATAAATTTGTACATAGAAAACCATTTATCAAAAACATTTAAATTACGATATACGGAAATATAGTTGGCTGGCTTTACTTTACATTGCATTATTTGCTTTACGATTTCTTCATTTATTAAGTGCAAAAAGTAATTTAACTGATCAGCTATAGAAATAAAGACTATCCACAATACCGCATACTGTAGAATAAATCTAAAATCACTCATGTAATATATCAAATCAAAAAACATATAAACAAAAATGGATAGTCTTGTATTTTCGTCTTTTCTATTACGAATCGCATAAAAGCAGTAATTATCACAAACTAAATTAATAAACAAGTAACACAGTAGTAAAAAAGTTAGGATGCATGTCCGACGTTTTGTTTTTTTCTTGTTCCAAGTTTCCGGAAAGTATTCTTTGCTGGCGTCTAAATAGTTCATCAGTATTTTAAATTTTTTTGATTTGTAAATCGTAAGTAAAATAATGAAAACAGAATGCACATGCATCATTAAAATATTAAAATCACATTCATGATCAACGAGGCAGAAAAAAAACGCGCTGGTGATTATTATTGGAATTTCAAAAATGATTCTGATCAAAACAATACATTTAACTATTATATGGGAAGCCGTATCATTGCGACAAATTCCCATGATATTTTCTAAAGTTAAAATAAGTTTGAACATGTTATTCATTTTGTTTGACGATTATAACAATGTTTTGTGTAATGTGCGTTAGACGTTGAAGTAATGAATAAGGCTATTTCAATTCATAGGAAGTAGAGGTAGATATTAGACAAGCAATAACATTAATGATTTTATTCTAAAGCACAATTCACACGCTCAATGTTTTTCTTATGTTTGAATTTTCAGATGCCCGGATATCAAACATAATTGTAGGGTAGGGTTACGGTAAGGTAAATGTGCGGCCGTTTCTTTAAGAGCTGAGAACTATCGATCAAGTCAACTTAAAAAAAAAACAACTAAATCAAAATCGCTTGAGCCGTTTGGTAGCTACGATGCCATAGACAGACAAACATATAAACACAGATACGCATTATACACACGTTAAACTTTTAACACCCCTCTTTTTGCGTCGGGATTTAAAAAGTTTCCATTTTCTGCAATCAGCGATCAGCCCACCAACAAGCAAAACAAATTAACACTAAACAAGGAGACAAGCGTCGCTTGCTATTAACCTAACCTCGATTTAATTCAATTTGCATTCACCTCTCTCTGTCCCTCCTAGGGATTGTGGACTTCTAACTCGCTCTAGCTAATCTGGCCCTGTCTTGCGGTGTCCCGAAGTAGTTAACACGGTCGCCATTGTTTTGGGATTCCCGCTGGCCGCAAGATAAACTTGTCAAGTTAGTAAGGTACATTTATAGTGTGTTGTGGACGCGCCTTTGGTTGAAGTTTGTAAATATTAAACTGTTTGAAAATGAAAACTGGTCTTTGAACAAAGGTTGTGTAATCATTAAAGGATTTGCGGTTTCTTTTAGCGGCTAACTCTACCTTATACCCATATTAATTCTATTTTATTTATAAATTTAACTTCACCTACACTGTCTTATGCCTAACGTGTATCCAGTCACAGGCCAGAGTTTGCTGTCCTACTGTGACTCTTCTACTTTACACGGTCGTCAGCATCTTCCTTGATGAGTTTATGAGCTGTCATACCATCTCTTATGACGTCAAGCCATCACCCCTTTGGTCGGCCACGAGTTCTTATTGCAAGGAGCACAAGGTCCAAGAGTTGATTGACTCCATCAGTCTGCTAATAGCATGGCCCATCCTCCTCAGGTGACTACTAAAGCTTATCTGCTATATACTTTGCATACTCCGGGGATGTCGCGGATTTAAGTTTAATTTTGGTAAGATTGTTATGAATACAAATGTTATGCATAATTTTCTTGTTTTCATTAATTCATTTTATCGTTAAGCCATGGTTTAGCTACTTTATTAGTCTTTCTTCATTTTATGAAAAACGCTTTAATGAGCGGAAGCGGCTCTTTTGGAGATCGAAGGGGGAGGCCTAGGCTATGTCCAGCAGTGGACGTCCTATGGCTGAAATTATGATGATGATGATGAGCGAAAGCACCGCGAAGTTTAAACTTCAGTGCGTAGGAGCCCGAAATCAGTGACGGAGCGGTGTGGTGACAGCAATAATTTATACGGAACTGTTTACAACCCCAACTTACATGGTGACGGCATTGCAGCGGCATACGACTACAATAAACATACTATTGTCAACGTTGCTGCCACTGCTTCAAAAATGCACCCTTATTTTAAAGCTTCTGTCTAAGAAAATTCAATTAATATCGTTCCTCCATCGTTATTCGTGCCCTTGCAACTCTCCACCATATTTTAATACCATTTCCTTAACCCCCACATACCCTCGCCTTGCCGTATGAATTAATCACCCTGCCGTCAACAAAGTGAAGTGTCATCGAGCAAGCTGGTGTGGTTCAGAGTTGGGTAGCTTTTATGATTATTAACCTACTAGCAACGCACCCCGGCTTCGCACGGGTATAATTCTTATTTTTTTACACCTTTGGTTACATTAATGAAGTTTTAGTAAGGATCCCAATTTAAAAAAATATATAATATTGCCTATGTTACCCGGGGATAGTGTAGCTTCCCAACAGTCAAAGAATTTTTCAAATCAGTTCAATAGTTTCGGAGCCTATTCAATGCAAACAAACAAACAATCAAATCTCCTCTTTATAATATTATTATCTAACTACGGAGGTAGCTTTTTTTTAAATCAGCTACAACAAAGAATTGTATATAGTAGTTATCTACTAACACCGTTAAAACTCGACGAAATTTGAGTTAGTAGTTTGTATTGACGTAAATATTGAGGTTCCCTAACAAAATAGTAAATAGGGATTCTTACGATAAGACTTTGAAAATGAATAATAAGGTTCGGATAGCAAAATTGTAAATTGGAATTCTTATTATAAGACGTCTGTGTTTGTACGTCTATCTTCTTCACACTCTATGTTCACTAGGAACAATAAAGCCCAGGACTTTACTAGATCAATTTTAGACCATAAATTTTCCCGCAATACATTATTCAATTTATAATGTTACAATCTGGTGTCTTCAAATCACGAGTGAATATGTTTCTTCTAGGCAAGCTCCATCGTGGACCGCAAAATTGCATCAGGCGACGAGTGGGCGATCAAATGCAAGCCTATTATTTTTACCAAAAAAATCACATTTACAGGCAGCTTGTAGGTTAACTATAAGAGATTTCTCGTATTTGGCGATCAACTTTTAATTAACAAATTTTAAATTCAGAAATTGTTTTTTGTAATATTTATATTAGATTATGTTTTAATCCCCAAGTCTCAACCCTACCCAAGAAAGGAGCTAGGGCGGGTAATTACCCCGACGTCATACATAATGTATGCGATGGCTACAATTTTAAGCTAATAAATAACTGGGAGTTATTCACAAAATATTTTTTTTTGTGTATCATTTTATCATTTTATGACCTGCGTTATTACCTTGTAAAACAAGTTTATATTATGTATATTGGTACTCCATCGAGTCTTAGTGCGACCCACGCTACATTTGCCGATTCGTGGTCTCAACTCTAACACATCCCACAGACCCTACAGAAAAGAAAAGGAAATAGAACGGAAATGAGAAGGAAAATTTGTTACCGGGCATTAATAGCGAACCTTGATTGAACATTCTTAATTAGATCAACGCGTCGAACTCCGCATCACAGTTGCTAACTGATTTCGAATGACTGACGTTTCGTTTATATGGGTGAAACTCTACGGGGAAAGTGTATCTCTGGAGAATAAATCAACAAATTTCATACAAAAACGCCTTGCCAGCCGTTCTAATTTAAACAATATTTTTTTTGTTTATTTTTTTCTGGTTTATCTGATCTGTGACAGAAATGAACGGCCCACTGCTACTTTAGCATTCTAATACGCTAAGCTATGTTGATGACTTTGGTTTTCTAGGTATGCTAAAAACAAAGAACAACGGTATATAATCATCACTACATAGTATAAAACAAAGTCGCTTCCAGCTGTCTGTCCGTCCCTATGTATGCTAAGATCTATAAAACTACGCAACGGATTTTGAAGCGGTTTTCACCATTAGTTAGATATTTTTTTACTGAAGGTTTTTATATGTAACAGGCGGGCGCCTGTTACATATAAAAACCCCTGGCTTCGCACGTAAGTTACGCCCGTACGAAGCCGGGCGGGCGGGTCGCTAGTATAAAATATAATTCATAAATTTTGTTGACTAGTTCATTATGTCAAACAGTTTGGAAACCAAGATAGGCGGACAGAATCAGGTGCAAACGGAACACCTAAGCAAAAATAATATCCAAACCTCACTTTATAACAAACCTATTTAATGAAATTATAACATAACATATGATCAGTTTTTTTAATCCCAATTTTGCGATGTTGCCATCTTGCATTTCTGATGATGACGTCATATACTCAGTACATACCCCTGAACATGTAAAAATTTAATAACACGAACACATCATAAAGGCTTCTTATCCAGAAACAATGCGGAAAACCTGTTAAATTGCTGATAAATCCGCGAGATGTCGCTGGTGCACAAAATAAACAGCTCACTACCTAAACCATTATCACCCCACGCCGTACTTAGCCTATGCCCCACGCAGTCTATTTGAGAAATAATGGATTCATTCCGCATTCATTTACATCGCTAATAAGCTCTTGACAGCGTCACTAAATTACCTTGTCAAAAGTAATAATGTCACCCTCCGCTATGGTACCCTTATCCATGTATAGGAGAGAGATAGCAAGAAAAACAAGTTTCATCTCCAACTGACATGATCCAATTTGAATTTTCGCCTTTCAGATTTTGTTATGTCAAACTCTTGTTAGAAATTAGCTTTTTGGTTGCGTGAGGGGTACAAAATTAGAGGTGTTCCGATCGACGTGAGTAAAAACCTTTTTATGGTTTGTGGTGAGAAGGAAAAGCCACTGACGTATGAGGATCAGAGATCTGAGCTTGCGCAGAGACGTTGGTTCGCTCAGCTTGTTCTACAGATAATATAACGGGGAATGCTCTGATGAACTTTTTGACCTTATCCCCCCATCCCGGTTTTACCACCGAACCGGCTGCCATCACCAGAAATGCCATCCGCACATTATAGATGCGTGGGAGACTCGCACTGTTCGATTTGATCGATTGTTTCTGCCACACACCTGTAAGTTGTGGAATGGTTTACCACCTTCGGTTTTTCCTCCGAAATATAAGTTGGACTGCTTCAAACGAAGAGTGAATAGAGTCCTTAAAGGTAGGCAACGCACTGACAATACCCGGGGCAATACCCCGGCGGTGTCTATAGGCGGCGGTGACCACTTACCATCAGGTGGCCGGTTGCTTGTTTGCCACTTATTCCAAAAAAAAATCCGAAGGTGACACTCGGGGTGTGCAGTCACGTTTGTTTTTGGGTTTGTTTGTTGCAATTGGTGTATATGATGGGGTGCCGTTAGACGCGCTCGCGCACCTCGTAGGCTCCGAGGATACGCACTCGTGACGTGGAGGCGTATAGCACGCGCGACGGTCAATCTCCAACTGCTCGGCTCCCGAAGGTTAGGATGCCAACACAGCGAAAACGCACGGCGCGTAGCAATTCTACCAACACCATAGTACTCGGAAACTAATGTTTCTCTATGCGTGGTCACGTGAAAGTAGATGTGAATAGCAAACCCAAATCTCAAAATTGGAAAGAAAAAAAGAGGCAAATATAGGAATGGTAGTTCTGTACGAACCAGTTAGTGTTAAAAAATTGTGCAAGTGTTTTTGAAAGCTTTGTATAGGTCGCGGAAAAAGAAAAATTTACCTACTCGCAGCGCTAGCGTAGTTGCTATAGTACTTTTTCCAAAAATGGTGTTTAATGTGAACATTATTTGAAGAATTCAACATTAATATTATAGGAACCGGCTTAATTTTACGTGAGTAATTCCCGTGAAATGTAAATAAATAAAAAACTGCATTATCTATCATACATAATAATCTGAAGTTCTAAAGGTGAAAGTGGCATCGGATTTTTATTTGAAGTATTCGTAGGTATTTCGGTTTTTCGGTATTAAGTACTCGTGGGAGAAATAGTTTGATATAAAATTATAGATCTAAATATATATACCGGGGCATTGTAAGACCAAACTATTTAATAACATTAACAATGTGAATTGCGCTTTAGAATGAAAGCATTAATGTTATTGCTTTTCTAATATCTACCTCTACTGCCTATGAATTGAAATAGTCTTACTCTTTACTCCAACGACCAACACTAAGCACATTCAACAAAACATTTATATAATTGTCAAACAAAATGAATGCCCCTTTCAAGTTTATTTTAACGTTAGAAAATATTATGGGCATTTACTGCAATTATACAGTTTACCAGAGAATAGTTAAATTTATTGTTTTAATCAGGATCATTTTTGAAATTCCAATATTGATCACTAGTATTTTTTTAAACTGTTTTATTGATATTGATTGTAGTTTCAGTTTTTTAATATTGCATGTTTATTCTGTTTTCATTATATTATTTACGATTTACAACTCAAAAAAATTTAAAATACTGATGCACTATTTAGACGCCAGCAATGAATACTTTCCGAAAACTTGGAGCATTAAAAAAACCAAACTTCGGATAATCGTCCTATATTTTTTATTTCTGTGTTACTTGTTTTTTAATGTAGCTGCTGATATTTACTACTTTTATGCGATTATTTACAAAAACTATGAAAACAGAGGAGTGTCCATTTTTGTTTATATGTTTTTTGATTTGATATATTACATGAGTGATTTTAGATTTATTCTACAGTATGCGGTATTGTGGATAGTCTTTATTTCTATAGCTGATCAGTTAAATTACTTTTTGCACTTAATAAATGAAGAAATCGTAAAGCAAATAAAGCAATGTAAAGAAAAACCAGCCAACAATATTTCCTTGTATCGGAATTTAAATGTTTTTGACATGTGGTTTTCTATGTACGAAATTATTGAAAAAACTGCAAGACTCTGCAATGATTTATATTATTGACAAGTAAGTTTTAAACCAAGATATCTACTTCCTAAATAATAAAAAAAAATATTGGAACTATTATTTGCAATTTTTATGTATTTTTTAAAGACGACAATCCTGATCACTGCCATTGTCTGCTCTAACATTGAGGTGATGTACTTTGACATCAAGACAGAGGTCAAGGTGAGTAACTCTTTAGTTAATATATTGTAATTTAATTAGCTGTTTATTACAACAAAATTCTTATCGGCAAACTTTTATGTCGCAGGAAAATTCTACATCATTAGTGTTAATGTTCTTATACAAAGTTAACCTGATTGAACTTTTGTTTGCCCTCTACATGGTGTGCAATGCTGCGCAACAAGTTCGCAACAATGGACATAAGTTGAGACAGCGTCTCAGTAAACTTCTGGTATTATATTCATGCCATTGTAAGTACTTAAGTTTCACTACCTTCGATTAGAGAATGAGAACACTGGTACATTAATTAGCTATTAACTGTCCTCCTTAACAAACTTTCCCCGCCGTACTGGAAAAATTACAATGAATAGTACAATAATACAAATAAATCAATAATTTTACTTTTGTATGGCTCATCCGTATATCGTAGATACGAGAACGTGTAATTGTGGATCGTTTCTGCGTGTTTGTGTGCTTGTAATTAGTGCATTGTTCCTACTTAGTCACGCATTTCCACGTAGCGGTAACTAGGCGTTTTATATATAAAATTTTAGCAGAAGAATAGGCAAAATCAGTTGTGTCAATCAAGTGATGTAAATTTCACGGATAATAGGCGGCAGTGACCTACCATCTGCCCCCCGATTCTACTAAACAAATTGTCTTTAAATTTTAATTGTTGCGATTCTAATAATTGTTAAATAACTGCCTCAAAATTGACAGTTTTTAATAATTTTTTAATGATTATTAATAATATTAGGTGGTTGTATTTTTATAGTATAAAAAAATATTGATAACTGTCAATTTTGAGGCAGTTATTTAACAATTAAAATCTCAACAATTACAATTTAAAGACAATTTCTTTAGTAGAATCGGGGCTCTGGAAGCCTGTTTGCATTTATACGTATCTAATTATGTATAAAAAAAAACGCTTAATTTAGTATCAATTTTAAAATTGAAGAATTACATGAGAAATTGTTACTTCTTTGTCTTTCATTTATGGTATAGTTATAATTATATGCAAGGTTGAAATATAAGAAATGTAAAACGTGACTGAAAAATATATTAATGAATCCCGATTAAAACTCGACAGCTTATTTATACTGGAATTGAAGATTATTGTATGTAATGACTGCCTTTTCATTTCAGGTGAGGTGGAATACAAAATGACGAGAGACTTCCTTCGACTGGTGAGCACTCGCCCGATACAGATGAAGGCGTTTGGTTCAGTGGTGGACATGACGCTGGTGCCTATCTGCATCGGTCTCTTCACTTCCAATCTCGTGGTCCTTTTACAGTTCAATAATGTTGTTTAGTATGTTGTATTTGAATGTATTACATTATAATAGGTATAAAAAAGTGCAAAAATAGGTTATTACAAAGAGTTGAAAAATGTAAGCCTGGGATTAGGCGAGGAGTTTAGTATGGTCAATAAAAACAAGAGCGTTTTTTAAATAATTTGGTTCTTCACGTCTAGATTTAACTATTAAGGGATGTTTTAAATGTTTATCGGGAATTATTATTTTATTAGCTGAAACCCGCTACTTCGTACGCGTAGGGCTCAGCTTTCTGCCTCGCTACTACAACCCGTTATAGCCTATGTGTTATTCTAATGTATAAGCTATATTATTGTAAACTTTCATTAAAATCCATTCGGTAGTTTTTGCGTGAAAGAGGAACAAACATCCATGCATACAAACTTTCTTGTTTATAATATTAGTAGGGTTATGGTAGAAATAGGCAGGTACCTTTCACTCGACGTTTCGACCATGTTACAATGGCCATGGTCACGAGCTGAACAAAAAGTGAAAACAGCCGGTGAGTCCGGCGAGAAGAGCGGGTATTTTGATCTTCTACCCTCACTAGATCTTGAGAAGTAGTAAAGTCCTTTTCATGAAAGAAGTCCCACGGCAAACAGCGGAACTAAATTTCCATGTTGTAGTTGTCAGGTGTTGTTACTGTGTTTGGACGCTAGTGAGATTTTTATTATTTTCCATCGTTAAAAAGTCGTGTACGATGCCAAAAGTTGTTAAAGTTCTACTCGAGAAATGATACTGATAGTGATTGATACGCGATGACAGCGCCGCGTCTGGGGGACTTCTTTCATGAAAAGCACTCTAGTTGTCACAACGATATACAACACTATCGGTACCTATTTTCACGTGAATAAAATATGCGCGATAAGTCCAGATAAAAATTTCAAATCGCGAAAGTTTATAAGCTACTTTTATTGAGAGGTGTTTTGTAGCTACAAGTACTAATGCACTTTAAATCTAAGGCAATAAAATAGCATTTAGAATTATGTCATTAAATATTGAAAATACGTTAAGTTTCTTTTATATTTTGCATTTAAAAATTTACCAGATCAAGTTAATTATATGGTCCTTAACTGTTGGCCTTTTGGAAAAGCTCAGAGTCACACAGCGGGCAATGGAGAGAGCTATGCTCGGAGTTTCTTTGCGCGATAGAATCTGAAACGTGGATATTCGCCAAAGAACCAAAGTCACCGACATAGCTGTTAAAATTTGCAAGTTGAAGTGGCAATGGGCAGGCCACATCGCTCGGAGAACCGATAACCGATGGGGAAGAAAGGTTCTTGAGTGGAGACCACGAGCCGGAAGACGCAGCGTAGGTAGGCCTCCCACTAGATGGACCGACGACATAGTAAGAGTCGCTGGCATCCAGTGGATGCAAAAGGCAGGCTGTCGTTCAGTGTGGAGGTTAAAGGGGGAGGCCTATGTTCAGCAGTGGACGTCTTCTGGCTGATGATGATGATGATGATGATGATGAAGTTAATTATATTTCCAACTAACTTGCCCGCGTAGCCAAAGCAATATATTTTGATAGCCCGTTGGTCCAGTTGGTAGTGAACCTACCTTCTGAGCTTGGGGGCGTGGGTTCGATTCCCATATAGAACAAACATTTGTGTGATGAACATTTGTGTTTGTTCTATATCTGGTTGTTAATATCTATTTAAGTATGTATTTAAAACTATATATGTATGTATATCAGTCTCTGGCAGCCATATCACAAGCTTTGCTTAGTTTGGGGTCAGATGACCGTGTGTGAAAAAATGTCCTGAATATTTATATTTATTGTCTTCTGTGCTAAATTTGGGGTTAAAATAAATGCTGATTATTTATTTAAAGTTAGTATTATTCTTTTGTCATCGGTTTTTTCATCGGCGTGCTTATTCGTAGACCGCATAATCGCTTAACATCAGGAAAGTTGGTGGTCAAACGAAAGCCTATTAATAAATAAAAAATTAAAATACAATAATCCAGTGTAAAATGTTGGTAGGTACTGTGATAATTTGATCTGAGAAGTCAATAATTTGTAATATAATATTAGTAATGTTGGCTTCACTGTTAGCACCGCATAAAATAAATATGCTTCAGCTCAATTTACCTCTTATCAATTCATCTTCAATACTAAATAGCGTATCTATTACTATAAAAAGGCCTTAATTATAATTTTTAACCGACTTCAAAAAAGAGGAGGTTATCAATTCGACTGTATGTTTTTTTTTTGGTACTGACATCTCTCAGTGTTTGGACGAATAACCTTATGCGGATGATTCACTCCTTTTTTTCAATATCTTTGGCTGAAAGTTACATATTTAGCAAGGAAGATGGACTATCTTCTTTAATCATTATGTAGTTAAATTGTGCAATTATAAAAGTTCCTAGTATTAAAAAACCCTAGAATCTTCAGGAGGTAGGTCAAATTTATAAGAATACCTGCAAAAACAGAAACTTACCTAAGAGACAAACTTCCCGTGAAAGGGATTTAAATTTCTTGTAAAAAAAGATTATTAAGTTGCATTAACGCTTCAGCTTGTAAATGAGGCACACCTTCATCTGCAATTGCTTACCCCAGCGGTACGGTAGGTGGAAAGTGCGGTGGCGCGGAAAAATACGAGGTCGTTATAAAAAGCAGTTTGTCATCTGCAAGCAGTTTTATGGCCTCCGTGGTCATCCAGCTGCCATTTAGACCGGGCCAAGAGCTCTGGATATGCAAATATCCCGTCCAAAATATCGGTGCATTTAGATGGTGTCATGTGCATGCATCAACATGGAGTGGTTCTATTTTGCCGCATGAGTGTTATAAAAATACCAAAATAAGAGTCGCTGGCATCCAGTGGATGCAAAAGGCAGGCTGTCGTTCAGTGTGGAGGTTAAAGGGGGAGGCCTATATTCAGCAGTGGACGTCTTCTGGCTGATGATGATGATGATGATGATGAAATACCAAAATAAATACTTTCAAATCATGCTCTTACATACTAAAATGATTAAATCTAAAATATTGTGTTTGTTAATAGGTATATTGTTTTGTTTATTTCCTCTTTAGTTTAATGACAGATATCAATGGATCGACGTGATTTTATGCATGTACCTATAGACGTAGTTGGAGTGCTCGAAAATTAATACACCTTGAAAAATTTACTGTGTCTGAGGGAATATCGACGCGTATAAACCACAGGACTATAATATTTCGTACAAAACTTTTCGTACTTGCCTGTTCGTAGTAAATTATTAATTTAATTTTTGGTAAGTACACTTAATTTTTTTTAAATTATATATACAAAAAAGAACGTAAATACAAAACAAAATACACATTTAAATTAAATCTCCATTAGTAATGTAACATTGAAATGCACTTTTTATGTTATATAGAGTACTAGTACAGTAACCATGCATCACAGCATCACGCGCGTAAATATGTTATGACAAGTTCATTTCAAAAGATAAGTAATGTAAAATGTCGCGCCAATTTTATTTTGTAACTTTACTACATACATAATATTTTGAGGTCACAATTCTTCTAAAAACATTGATTTGGTGATGCTAATTTACTACTTTGTAACATCTATAAAACAATCAATTAAAAATTGACACTTATTTATAAGGCATACCTTCTCTGCAATGATGAACAATTTTAGCTATTCTGTTTGTATCAGATCTTACAACTTAGTGTTAGTGGCAATCATTTTTCATTAACTACGATTCATTACCATGAGGGGACGACCGATTATGTCTGCGTCATCAATCACGTCACCCTATCTTTTGCTATTCTGTGATACAATTGCGCGAATGAGTGTTTGAAAGACCTTTGAAAAATTAAAAAACCATTTTTAATTGCACATTAAAAACACCATGTGATATTTGTACAGTGACTTTCTTTGTCTAATATTTTTAAGTAGCTTATCTGCCTGTCGTTGCAAACTATTTTCATGTCACATTTCATAAAATTGTTACTTCTATTTAGTAGGTGATAAATATTTAATATATGCGTTCGCACAAGGACCTTTAAGTAGTTTAACGATCGCTGAGTTTACAACAAAGGTGCTGTCAATAAATAATCAATAAAGTCAATATATAAAAAAATATCAATCGAATTGAGAAACTCCCAATTGTTTCGTTGTCGGTAATGTTAAGTAAAAAAATCTGATTTCTATTAAATAAGTTAAAATCAGTATTGTTTTTTTCTTTTCTTTGATATTATCATTTTTATCATTTCAGTTGTAACTCAAAAAATAGAGGGTAGAAAGCAATAAAAAAGACGAATAAATAAAAGAAAGAAAAAGCGCGTTACGGGGCATTACATGCGAATTGAGAGAGTGGGTACATTAGTTATTATAACACGACAAAATATGTGTAATAAAACGTAATTTATCGCGCAAATAAAATATAACAGCGGTTAGGGGAGGCAGATGGGGCGAGAGAAGCGGTGCGTGGCTAAAGTAAGAGCGATTGCAAAATACTCAATAATTTTATAATATTAACGAAAAGGGTACTTTTAACCGACGAAAAAGAAGTGAGTTTTCTAGTCGACGCATTTTTTTTAAATCCTAGGTCACCGAGACTAGGTACTATCGAGACGACAGTTCTCTAACGAGTAAATTGTTTTACAAGTTTTGTTTCTACTCGATATAACACTGCGAGTACATAGGATGCAACTATATTTTTGCTTTATTTATCGAGAAATGTATTACAAAAATCAAGCTTTCGAAAATTATATGCAATTAAGCTTCCAATTTTATCATCTCGGTGGCTTAATTTCATACTTTAAATATTAACCTCGTATTTTTTTTAGTATTAATGTATCCAGTCTTTTCTCACATACTAAAATAAAAAAAACATTAATTTAATCGCGTCTAAGTAATACTGTAATAATTCGTTAATACTGTGAATAGTAAATTGTAGCTAGAGGTTACATGATTTGCTGTAAGAAGTAAAATTAATGAAATGAAAAGGTGCAGTCAAATACAACAAAGAAGTGATTTTATGTTTATTCATAGATTTTATATAAAAAAATGTTTCTTTAGCAATTCAACGCGGGAATGCAGCCAGCGTTCTTGGCACTTTACCACACGGACAACATCTTTTTTTTTAATTTTTAATTATATTAGTGATAATTTGTATGTAATAATTAGTATTAGTGTTAATAATTAAGGCTTTTTTATTTTCTTTGTTTGATATACCCTATTTAGATTATTAAAAAATGTTAGTTTTTTTTTTTTGTAATAGAATAGCGCTTAGCCACCATCTTTCCTTTATTTTTTTCTTCATGCATTTCAATTATATTCAAGCAAAACAAGTCACAGTCAAGTCTAAGTCATGTTATAGGAAAGTGGCGGACGCTTTACTAAATAGAGGAAGAGTATTTTTTGGGTGTCTTCGAAAATACAAATTATTTATTAGTTGAAAATTTTATGACACGAAAATGGCTGCAGATATTTCAATCCAAACCATAAAATCGCTAGAATGTTTCCGCTCTCGCTCTCACTAGAGCCGCACTCAACACAGATACCTATATTGACAGAGTCCTCCGTTACGGCTCCCGGAGAAAAATGGTGGTCATTTGTTGGCGTCACCATTTTGTTATGTTGCTTCGAGAGGCGAGATAATAGCTGATTTATGGAAGCGATTACATCGACTGTAACCCGCCTTATGTCCGCTGCTGACGTGCAGTTTGTAGCTTGCCTTATTGTGGTAGGGCTACATTTTGCATCTTGTATTACTTTGTTAAAAAAGTAACAAAAAAACACATCATAGACTGTATCATGACTTAAAGGCAAGTTGGCGGCCAAACAAAAGACTTACAATAATAGAAGTGAACGATTACTTTTTCAAATGTATTTCACATTTCACACATACCTAAACTTTAATAGTTTGCATTGTTCGTTTTATTTTGTAATCTTTCTAGTTTAACATAATCAAGGACATGTTAATTGAAAATTAATAAGAAACTTTGTGAAATAAAAGTTTTTTCTAAACATGTTTTGATAATCTAAAAATCTTAATCATGTTAAATTTGAAAAACAAAATGCCATATTTTTTTAAGTTATGCGAAGGCACAAAATGTAAAATAATTGGACGCTCAGTTGATTATTTAAATTGTGTTTTTTCTGTTATTTGTTTGGTGTTGCTTGCATGTATTATGCTTAAATTCATGCTAATGTTCTGTTTTGCTGATTTTGAAGTATCGTTTATATCTGATATCATAATATTTTAAGGAAGTACTTACTTGTTTACAGTTTATTAATTCACCTATACTTAGCCATTGAGGATGGTACATTTATAGTTTAGTTTCGTTATTTCAATTATCTTTATCTCATATTTTCTTGCATAATTTATTAGCTGCTTCAAAAGATCAAAGCGCAGGAAGTGCGGATTCTGCCGCCGACGCCAAAACTCGACTGCAGCGAGCTCAAGTGGAGCGAAATGGCAAAACACCACTTGAAAATCGGAACGTGATTTTAGCAGTTACTATGACGGGCGAAGTGCTAGTTTTTAGTTGAAACAAGTTTTAGAATTGAGCTAAAAGCCCTAGAACAATCAGTAGACTAGGAGAATGAAAAAACATTTTTTTATAAAGAACTGTTCCAAATTTACCTTGTATAAGAACGATTAAGACCCACCATCTTTACCTTGTTATTGTGCTCCTTCAAGTTTGCTCAACCGACCAAGTTAGGAGTCACGTTTTTTGCTCAATTCATACGTCATTATGATTATGATTGCGATCTCGATTCATACATTATTAACCCTGATTGTGATCGCAACTGCGCAGATGATTGATGGCTCTCGTCCATATAAAGATATATGTAATTTGAGCTCAATTTATGGCTTGGTAATTGCCGTTGAGTTTTTAAACCCTCTACTTTAATGCTTATCATTTTTATGGTAATGGTAGGTAATTCTTAACCGACATTAGGGTAATCTTGTGAAATATAGTGTTCTTAGAAAAGACGTGATCTCAATGTTAAATAAGTACTTACCGAAGTACTTACCTACATTGTTTTGAATCAAAAGCAGGTGCCCATTTTATCTGGATAGTTTAACTAAAAACATTACTCCATAATATAATATTAAAACAAAATAAAAATCCTACTTTTTAACAATCTGATGTAATTGCCTCGCGCTCGCTGCCAGTTGTGTACTTACATAGATATTAACATTATTATATAATATTAAATCGGCGTAGACTAAAACTTCATAATTTTGGCGTTAATTAAAACCTTAGTTGTTTTTAAATGCTGTTATATCTTATTTGTATACTTTTCTTTTTTTATATGATAAATAATTAATGTTGTTTTTTTATCATTAATCTTTAATAGGTATTTAAAAAACTCAATGATGGCAGATCAGTAGTAAGTGCACTTTACAATCTGACGGCACCTGGTTCGATCCTTGGCCCTGCACCAATGACTTAATTAGTAATTAAATGATGTGTAGTATATATGCTATCGCTTAACAACGGTTAAGGAAAACATCGCGAGGAAACCGGTATGTCCTAGATCCTCAAAAGTTCAGCGACATGACATTCACCAACATGCACTGGGCCAGCATGGTGGATCAGGGCCCGTACTCTCTCTCTGAGAGAAGGCCTGTGGCCTGTGCCCAGCAAGGGAACATGACAGGCTGATAAATGATGATGATGA
This sequence comes from Agriopis aurantiaria, assembly GCA_914767915.1. Classification (NCBI taxonomy): domain Eukaryota; kingdom Metazoa; phylum Arthropoda; class Insecta; order Lepidoptera; family Geometridae; genus Agriopis; species Agriopis aurantiaria. The sequence continues at coordinate 2,548,764 of OU611991.1, read as the reverse complement.
TGATTTAAGAACTAAACAAACACGTTTACTATTAACTTGATCTGTGGCCTGGCCTGATTACCTCACCACGGCACTTGCTTGTTACAAGTCTTTTCTATTATAATTTACGTAGAAAAGCAATAAAAATTAAATTAAATGTAAACTTCCTTAAAAGATGATAATTTGACAATAGTTCAAAAATGTCAAACACTCGAGGTGTGCTTACACTGCCTGAGAGCACTCGAGCGAGTGACTCGACTGCCACGGTAGCCGGCAAAGTGTTTTGTTTGCGCTGCTGAACAAATAAAAGATGAGGGCAAGTGAATAATTGTGAGGCATTGTTTGGATAGACTAGTGGGTAAATAACTAAATAGAGACTGACGACATAGATAATAATAATTTAATGCCAAGTTTTTTCTAAAACTTTTTTATTCCCTCTCGTAATATTAACCGTCTGTTATTGATAATTAATAATGAATGGTTTTGAAATCACATAATTATAAAAAAAATTAAAAGCTTTAAAATTTTGTTTAGTGAAAATTTATATATAATTTGGGAATTGCAATAGTAATTATGTTGTTTGGAAAATTGCAAAAAATGATTCGAATTTTATCCACTCACTTATAATATGAACCGTGTGTAGTTGCATCATTTTTCAATTTTATCGATACATCACCCCAACCATCACATCACTACCCACTAACTAACACAAACACTCGATATCGCGAGTCTTGGATGATCGATGATCGCAGCGCGCCTCGCGTCTTGTTAATCGTGTTGACTCAGTTAACACTCGATGTCGACGTTTTAAAATCGGTAGGTGGCCGGCTGGCGAGCTACTGTTTGCTTTTTACCTACTGTATGGCCTACTGGAACGTTTCAATATAGCTTTTATGGTATTTTCATTAAGTCTGAGTTTAGTTTGGCCAAAAAAATAAACATTTGAGTATAATGAGTACCTATGAAGTTTAGGGTTCCGTGTTAAATAAAAGCTCGCCCATGGCCAACGTCCACTCTAGAGCCGAAACAACTCTATAGCGTAGGTATTATTTTCATCATCATCATCATCATCATTTCAGCCGTAGGACGTCCAGTGCTGGACATAGGCCTCCCCTATTGATCTCCAAATGGGCCTGTTGGAAACGGCCTGCATCTAGCGTTTCCCTGTGGTCTCTTTCAAGTCGTCTGTCCATCTTGTGGGTGGACGTCCTACGCTACGCTTATCGGTCGGTGGTCTCCATTCTAGAACCTTTTGGCCCTATCCGCCATCGTACTATATGTCCAACCCACCCTCTTTTTTATTACTAAATTCCTATATCTATGTTTAGTCATACTACAACACATTTTGCTTAGTGCCAGTGGCAGTGAATGTTGCTTATTTCCCTTTGCATATGCTGCGTGGTACTTGTGCAAGTAGTCGCGCCAGCTTACTGCGCATCGTCTGCAACGACAGGTCTAGCTATAAGTACAGGGATACTATCAAAATTAAGATTGGAGCTAGCTAGTGTAAAAGTCAAAACCTTATATGTCTTCGGAAGCATTAAGGCGTAGCACGTTTTATTCATTTGCCACCGCCAAGTAATAAAATATTTTTAAAATGTTATCATTATCATCATCATCACTAGCCCATATTCGTCTACATGAGATTTTTTATATAGCGTCCGAAAAACAACCACACCTGGGAATAATAAGCCTGTTTAGAAATTCCAGATGCAGGTCATATTTGTTGCCGCGGATTCTACTATGACTGGGATACTTTAAATATACACGTCTACGGGTTTCAATATTATGAATCACGCACTCAGAAGATGGATTCTAATATTATTCCGTGATCACGCATGTCATCAGGCGTAAAAAAAGGCAAACCAATTGCAGGCTTGCGCAACTTCAATACAAATTTTGAATGTATGAAACGGGTGCGAAATCAAACGTCTACGTTTTCTATCCTACTCTAACGTATAAGCTTCTCTCTATAGGCGTCTCACTTCATTATAGGAAACGCACCCGCTTCGTAAATATTTTTCTCTATGGAAGTCTCACCTCTTCAGCGTTAGCAGTTTTAATCTCTTTGTTATTTTGTACTGAACTCACAAGTAATAAAAAGTTTTTACGCCAGGATGTGTGGGCCAGTATTTGACGAAACAATATCTAAAGTAAACACAAAGAAATAACACCGTGTGCGAGGTGAGTACTTTTGTAATGACTAAGCATAATTAGAAGACCGCAAAAAGCATTCGAGTGTAAGTGCAAACAAGTGTACATAAACCGTGAATCCACTGAGCAAAGCGATGCTGTGGCAAGAAAAGATTTAAATCTAATAGGCATTTTATTTTAGAGTTTTTCAAAGTATTGTCTTCATAAACAAGACTATGACTCCACCAAACTAATTTTACTGAACCTCAATCAGTCTTTTAACAGTCCACTGCTGGACTTTCAGCCTACCCCTGAAAGGGTGATTGGGCATATCCACCACTCTGGCCCAGTTGTGGGTTGGTGGATTCACATATGTCATTGAATTCCTTCTTCGTACGTATGCAGGTTTCCTCACGATGTTTTCCTTCACCGAAAAGCTAGTGGTATGAAAATCCGTACATAAACTCCAAACAACTCATGGGTATGCGTGCATGGGTATGAATGAGGCACGTTCTTAAGTATTTAAATTAATATTTAAAACCCTTGTATTGTTAAGGTTCAAATAAGTAAGGTTGAGTGGTATTTTTATTTTATTTTATTTTATTAATGAACACCAACATGATGTACGTCCTTGCTTAACATGACGGAGACAAGGCACAAGAAGTAGACTAAACGCCACCACAATTATAGGTGCAGACTACATGCTATTAAAAATAATAATAATGAGTAGTTTTTGGAATATAAGTTAGTACATTATACATTAAACATTAAAAATTCAATCAATATTTGACTGATTAAAGGAATCTAAGAATAAGAGAAAAACATTACTTATTACAGCAGTTTGATAGTTTACTACGAATAGATAGTTTGAACCTACCCACGCCACCAGCGAATAAGTCTACTACGTCATCTCGGGAGAAAACATCAAACTCCCTGGCTAGTCTGTTAACAGGGGCATTTTTGCCCAGATTTGTTTTCCAGTTGGAGCAGCTCAGAAGCTTATAACGAGACGGTCTAATCGATCTAGTTGGCGCAGAGAAGTTCAAAATAGCTAATAGTTCCGGGGTATCAAGTAAACCATTAGCGAGCTTAAACAGAAACTGTAGGTCCAGCATGCGTCTTCGATCAAAAAGGGAATCCATATGAAAGTACTTCAATCTTTCGGGGTAGCTTTTTATAGATTTAGCTAAATTACATGAGTAAGTGAGATGCCACAGGAAGCGCTTTTGTATGCTTTCGAGTCTTTTGGTATAGATGTCGTAAAAAGGGTTCCAGGCTACGCTGCAGTACTCCAAGCAACTGCGGACCAGCGAGTTAAAAATAAGTATTTTAGTCTTAGGGCTTTTAAAGTCTTTGGAGTTGCGGAGCACAAAGCCCAGGGACTTGAGCGCCTTTGAGCATATGTTATCAATGTGCAAGTTCAACCTTAGTTTTTTATCGAGCACTATTCCCAGATCTCTAATACTGTCTGCCTCGCTCAGCACGAGATTATTAATTTTGTATTTATTATGAGCATATTTTACCTTTCTGGAGAATTGAATGGAGTAACACTTAGCTACATTGAGGTCCATCCCATTGGATTGACACCATGAGATGAGACGATCGAGATCAGCCTGCAGAAGTTCCACATCCGACGTGCTGTTTACAACTTTGAACAATTTTAGATCATCCGCAAACAAGTAGTAATTGCAATGGTGAAAACAATCCCCAATATCATTAATAAATATGTTAAAAAATAGCGGGCCTAAGTGAGAGCCTTGTGGGACTCCTGAAAGCACCGAGAACGCGTCAGATGAAAAACCACTAGCCACAACCATCGACTCCCGGGTAGTCAAGTACGATGCACACCAACTCAGCAAGGGCTCAGAAATGCCATTAGCAGAGACTTTCTGGAGCAGTGTCTGGTGGTTCACACAGTCGAACGCCTTGCTGAAGTCGGTGTAAATCGCGTCAACATTCGAACTTCTGTCAACCTCCAGGGAAACATCGTTAATAAAAGAGACCAAATTAGTCGCAGTCGACCTAGACTTCATGAAACCATGCTGACGAGGGCTAATTATACATTTAAAGTGCCATGCCAAAATAGGCTGTATCATTTGCTCGAAGATCTTAGCAAATACAGGGAGTATGGATATGGGTCTGTAGTTCTTAATGAGCTCCTTAGGGCCCTCCTTATGCAAGGGCACAACCAACGCTACTTTCCAGGCAGAAGGGAAAATGCCAGTACTCATAGATTTATTAAAGATTAAGCGCAAAGGATGCGCAAGTGCTGGTGCACACCTTGCTACAAAGATTGCCGGGATACCATCCGATCCTGCTCCCTTACTACTGTCAAGTCTTTTTAACACCTTGATAACCTGATCGTCTTTAAATTGTATTGTTGTTAAATAATTATTGGTTGACTTAGAAACAGGATTGCTAACAGGATTGTTGTAATTGGGTAGCGGGCCGCTAATTGTGCGATTGTATACAGAGGAAAAGTTTTGGGCAAAGAGATTGCAAATATCTTTACCATTACAGGCACACTTGTCACCTAAGTTCATCTGTGCAGGGTAATGACTTTGATTTTTCTTCTTGCTTTTAATAAAGGACCAGAACAGCTTAGGATTCGAATGTAGATTAGATTCAAGGCGAGATATGTAGGTATTATAACAAGTAGTAATAAGGCGTTCCGAGCGCTTCTTGAGCAGTTCATACGATAACTTATCAAGCGGATTATTATTGTATTTTTTTAGTTTGTTTCTGTATTTAAGCTTTTCTTTTAAAAGGTTTATTAGGTCACGAGAAAACCAAATGGGATACTTTTTAGCTCTTGGCTGCGATCTTGGAACATACTTTTCTATTAACTCCCGAAGATGCTTGTAAAAGAACGAAAGCATATCATTTACCGACGCACAATCTACAAATAACTCGTCCCAGTTAATACCGTTGAGGTCTCCGATTATATTGTCATAGTCCGCCTTAAAAAAGCAAAATTTAAAAGTGGTATTAGGATTTAAGTTTTTCTTCTCAGCGTGAAAAGATACATTGAAATTGATAGGTGGGTGATAGTTGTCAACTATAGAAAGCGGACTAGTGTTAATATGCAAGTTCGAGATACAAGATTTGTTGCTGAGTACCAGATCCAAAATTTTGTTATCCCTATTAAGAGTATGATTGTATTGCTGTAGGTCGTTCAACCTACCGAAATCAAGGAGCATGTTAGCAAGTGCATTTTCGCAAGGCACGCCAATAAGTGACCCAGTACTACTGTCGATCTTCCAGGAAATGCATGAAAGGTTGAAATCACCAAGAAATATGACATTATTAAAATTATTTGTTTCCATCACTAGATTAGAATTGTTAACGAATTCCTCCAAAGAATTAAGTTTAAGGGGTGAACGTAGATAAACAGCACAAAAATATAAATGCTCGGTCCGACCATCGTCGTTAAGACACTCTATCTCCAGCCACAGGTCCTCACAGTTAGACTCACAGTACTGCAGACGCCTGGAACTGAGTTGCTTAGAAACTGCCACAGCTACCCCACCTCCGTCTTTTTTCCCATGGATTCCACTAGACTCTCCGTCTCTTCTATAAACTACATAACGGCCATCGAACAACTCAGAATCGAAAATGCCGCTGTTACACCAAGTCTCCGTTAGTGCAATCACATCAAAATTATTACATACAACATTATTAAACAAGTCAATAGTTTTCAGCCTTAAGCCTCTTACATTTTGGTAATAAACTTGTATCATGGTATAGCCGTGTTAGCCTATTTGAGAGACCGCTAGACCTTAAAGCGTGAGGTCGCGGGTTCAAACCCCGGACCCATACCAATGAGTTGTTTCGAGTTTATGGACGGATTTTCATACCACTAGGACACCTCTGTAAACCCTAGTTTGTGTATAAAAATACTCATAAAACTAAAGTATTATTTAATTGAAAAAATATGAGGCTCGCAATTTAATCAGTTAGTTAAACAGTAATTGGTTACTTATTTCTGTTTTGTCAATTTCCACTGAAGTAGTAGACACGGAAATGAAATATAAAATATATTCGATGTTTACAATTTTTTTGTTACTAGAACAAAAAAGATATATTTTTGACAGGACGGAAAATTGCAGGGTTGTACACTATTTTAATGTACTAGGGACCTGTAAAAAGCTCCAAAGGCTATTTGACATACTATTTGATAGATGGCCTTGTACGCTTTGTAAATCACGTGACGGATTCTATGCTCTTTATTATTCTGTGGGTGCAGATGGCTCATTCGTCTGTTTCGCTATTTAACGATTTACGTAAATGTGTATTTTTTATATAATTATTTTTCAAGTACGTACTAGATATACTGGAACGCAAATTTAGTGTAAGTATTTGATCATATCTTTGCTTTATAAATCATTCAATTGTTAGCTTCGCATCGCTAGGATAGCAGTGGCTTGTAGACCTATTATGTAAGTAGATGTACTTTTGAGTAGGCCATAAATAAAGGTAATTTACCGCGATTTAAACAACGTTTTCAACATAAAACGACTTAATTACCAACTCAGTGAGTAATCCTAAAACATCCGTTTGGTATTAAAGACTTTGGCTGTAGGATGAATATGATTCCTTAATATCAAATGATAGTTTTTTTTTCGGTGGACCTTATCTTGGACAAAATGATTTTGTATTACAAAATAAAGTACACATAGAGATTTGATTCTACACAAAAAAAATATTGTAAAAAGATTTAATTCTCCACCAAAAAAAAAACTTTCAGATTAGGTTAATATAATTAGCATCGTTGACAAATCAACGTTCCTGTGCAGTAAACATCGAGATACAATACATAATAGAGAAAAAAAAAACCGAACCAAAACTCGGCGCACGCTACGATTTGCGTCGACTTTTTGGTTACTTACAAGGTGACCGCGATCTGACTACAACGCCGCGCGATACCAGAGCTACGATGACATAGCGGACAACAAACGTTGAACACTATGCAAGCGACATAACGTCTAAATTAGAGTAAATTTGGCATTGTAAACTATTATAATTGATAGAATGCATGTACAATGACGTTCGGATGTTTTTTTGACTGTTTTCACTGAGAGATTGTGACTCTAGGAATTGTATCTCGATGAAAGTAAAACATAAATAATTTATTCCATATTTCTTAGCGTTTAGTGCGACGTTGGATATTCGTCAAAGAAACAGTTTTTTAGTAGCCTATGTAATAACTAATTCAGAGTATAAGCTGCCTCCATAGCAAATTTCATTCAAATACATTCAGCTTTAGGATGAATAATCGATTCCATAATTTCAAACATGTTTTTTTTTTCAAACAGCTGAACAGATTTTCTTGGATCATAGCTTAGACAAAAAAAAACGGTTTATCCGTTTTGGAGCTAGATATCACGGACATACACACAAAAACACACGTTAAACTTAAAACACCCCTCTTTTTGCGTCGGGGGTTAAAAATGACTTGCTAGTTTCTATAGTATTGTCACCCTACGTGTTCAAGAACCATGTGTTATTTCAACAATCAGTTAAACCTCAATTTTTCGAGATAACAGTTATGGGAGCTGTTAAAGATAACTTGCTTGGAAGCTCGTTAACAAAACCTTCTGAAGTACCGCTACGCTATCTTATCTCGTTTTTCGAGAATCATTAAAAAAATTATCGATACGTTGACACTGCAGCCGCCAGCGGCATTTTAACACTAAATTATCGATATTTTTAGCGATTAAAATTATGCCTCTGGTTATTTAATCACTAAAGCATTTTTAGGGTTCCGTACCCAAAGGGTAAAAACGGGACCCTATTACTGAGCTTACTATGTCTGTCTGTCTGTCTGTCCGTCCGTCCGTCCGTCTGTCCGCCCTACATTTAAAAGGCTGTACCTTTCGAACCGTAATAGATAACCAGTTGAAATTTTTACAGAATATAATTATATTATTAATTATTATTTTATATTATTAATTATTATAATGTTACGGCGGATTCACTAACAAATAATAATAAAAATCTAAAAATATAAACGAAAGGGAAGTCCCCATACAACGAACGATTTTTTTTTAAAACGTTAAATAAAAAACGGTAGATAAAAACCTCTAAGCAATGTAAAAACGGTAATACGTACACGCATCAAACTTGGCACTTTTGTTTCTACTTTTTGACTTTATTATTATTTCTTAGTAAATCCGCCGTAGCATTACATATTCTGTGAAAATTTCAACTGGCTATCTATTACGGACGGAAGAATGGACTGATTGACGGACAGACAGACGGCAGACAGACAATGTAGGCTTAGTAATAGGGTCCCGTTTTTACCCTTTGAGAACGGAAACATAAAAACCCACTAGCACCAAAAATAAATTGTTCAATTCAGCCCTACGATACGAACATATTTTAATGAGTCTTTCACACGGTTGCGCAGGCTGAGAAGCATGCATTACATAATATATACTATAGATGCTGCTCTCGCACGCGCACCGTTGTTCTAAGTTGCGCAAGTTAGTTGCACGTACGTGTAAACCCATTAGACCATTTTAGGATGCTGGAACATCATAAGCAAGCTCAAAGTCGCACAACGAGCTATGGAGAGGGCTATGCTTGGGGTTTCTCTACGAGATCGAATCAGAAATGAGGAGATTCGTAGACGAACGAAAGTCACCGACATAGCCCACCGGATTAGCAAGTTGAAGTGGCAGTGGGCAGGGCACATAGCACGCAGAACAGATGGCCGATGGGGCCGAAAGGTTCTGGAATGGAGACCACGGACCGGTAAGCGCAGCGTAGGACGCCCACCCACAAGATGGACAGACGACCTAAAAGAGACCGCAGGGAAACATTGGATGCAGGCCGCTTCCAACCGGCCCTTTTGGAGATCGATGGGGGAGGTCTATGTTCAGCAGTGGACGTCCTATGGCTGAGATGATTATGATGAGGATGCTGGAACTACTTAGCCAATGGCACTTTCATTCTCGTTACATTTCAGTCTCATTAAAGGTCAATGTCACACAATACCCACACGCTTACGATCCGCACCCGGCTTTACCCGCCGTCGTCCATCATCGTCACGTATGATTGATACCACTTTTTCAGTCGCCAACGTGCTGTCGTGCCGACATGTGGATTGAGCACTTCGCCTTAACAAACACACCGCTACTTATTCCTTTTCCAACTTTACGACTTACAAGATAGAGTTTAAAATAGATTTGAAAGATGGAAAATTCAATTCGTCATTCTCAAACTACCCTCATCAGAAATTGAATCATATTGCAATGGTTTTAAGTAGAATTTTCGTTTACAGCTCCGTGGTAATCTATTCAGTTACGTGATATAGTAATAAAGACTTTGTGTGCAGTGGTTTTGGTTGAGTTTCGGTTCCTTATGAGTTTTAAGGGGTCGTTTGCCGTTCACTTTGCACACAATGAGACGTCAGGAGTTGTCGTTTTTGTGGCTCGTTTGATGGATATCGGTGCGGTGTTAATGCCATATTGATGACTCCGTATCTGAGATCTACGAGGTTGATTGTAATTGGAAGGATGTGCCGAAGTGATGCGGTATTTTTGTTTGAATTTTAAGTAGTTTTGAGAAAGTAAGTATGGGTGTTGAGTTTTAATATTGGTACTTAGAAATGGCAAAGCAATAACCTTTTACCTCGTGGTTGCAACCGCCATTTTCCGTTTCCCTATGAAAAGTAACCATTGGTTTATTTGGTACAAACGAAATTATACAAATACTATTATGACTAACTATAACTCTGTGATTCAGACCTTATTCTTTCTATGTACGACTTTTTTTGTATCTAGCCCATACGAAGTTTACTATGAATACCTACACATTGTTTTTCATACCACTGGCTTTTCGGTGAAGGAAAACATCGTGAGGAAGCCTGCATACGTACGGAGAAGGAATTCAATGGCGTATGTGAATCCACCAACCCGCACTGGGCCAGCGTGGTGGATATGGCCCAATCACCCTTTCGGGGGTAGGCTAAAAGTCCAGCAGTGGACTGTTAAAAGGTTGATTATGATGATGATGATGATGACGTTCATATTAAATTTCATCAAAACACACTTATTACTTTTTATCTCGCGCGTAAAAATTAATGGTTCCTGTAGAATGTAGATTAAAACCGTGAATAACGTGATAAGTGTGATAACCGTGAATAATTGTACTCAATATTTTTGTCATCTACAGCATCAGCCAGAAAACGTCCACTGCAGAACATAGGCCTCCCCCTTTAATCTCCACACTGAACGACAGCCTGCCTTTTGTATCCACTGGATGCCAGCGACTCTCACTATGTCGTCGGTCCATCTAGTTAAGTGGGAGTCCTACCTACGCTGCGTCTTCCGGTTCGTACACACAAGTCCACTCAAGAACCTTTCTTCCCCATCGGTTATCGGTTCTTCGAGCGATGTGGCCTGCCCATTGCCACTTCAACTTGCAAATTTTAATTTGTCGGTGACTCTGGTTTTTGGCGAATATCCTCGTTTCGGATTATATCGCGCAAAGAAACTCCGAGCATAGCTATCTCCATTGCCCACTGTGTGACTCTAAGTTTTTTCAATTTCCAAAGTGCATGCAGATATTGACTACGTCTCTGTACCATACGTCATCACTGGCAACACACGCTGATTAAACCCCCAAAAAGTACCTAAAGTAGGTATATATTTTTGGTAGAGTCCATGAATTATAACAATATTTATTATCAAACCAGATTTAAAATATTATAGACAGATACCTACCAATTGCATCTTGCAAAATGTGAATTCAATTCTAATTGTAATATTGTGAATCGTGATGTAGGATCCTCGCGGTGGCCTGTGGGTGGTCGGCTAATTAACGATTGCGATACGGCAGTCTGACGTGACAGAATATAATTATGCAGCTGTATCCTATTTATATTGAGTCGCTGGCATCCAGTGGATGCCAAAGGCAGGCTGTTGTTCAGTGTGGAGGTTAAAAGGGAAGGCATATGTTCAGCAGAGAACGTCATCTGGCTGATGATGATGATGATTTTATTTGTACGCAGACTACATCTTCGGAGGAAGTAAGGGCTGAAATTCATAAGTCAGGGCCGAAGCTCGTTTAATTTTTATATTTCACATACAAACGTAAATAACACTATTTAAAATTGTCTCATATGAGGTAAGGATACAAATAGCAGTTGGTGAGATTGTTATGAACCTATTTTTAGTATTGTTTTTTTTTGTTAGGTATTGAATCATGTTTTTGTTTTTTGCAAGCCCTCTAAAAATACTGACCGCGAAAATTGTTTCGACTGTGTTGAAAAACTGGACAAGTGTGAGTAGTACTCGCACCGTAAGGGTTCCGTACAAAATTAATAAATATGTTAGTTCATCCATCCCGGAATCGAGTCTCGTAGAAAAATTTGGTAAACAAGTGCTTCAATAACTACAAAATTTAAGTTTGAAATAGTAATAACGTTTTTAATTGTGTTGTTACTTCAAATTAATGACTTTCGAATTTTACACGGTATTTATGTGCTATAAGAAATTGCCTTTTGCCAAATTTCGTAATTCTAGGTCAACGGAAAGTACCCTATAGGTTTTGCTTCCATTGTGAAATCGCAAAATATGCGAAAATATGCGACATAAACGGTCATATCATTTGAACCCATAAACTTGCAAGTTTGATTTTTTCACAGCTGACAAACAAACGAACTGAAGGCTCGAGTATTTAATAAAAAATCAACTTGATACTTCTACGTGTTTCTGAGAAAAGTATATTGACAGACTGACGGACAACAAAAGTGATCCTATAAGGATTCCAGTTTTTCCTTTTGTAGTACAGAACCCTAAAAATCTTCAAATTTCATCAGCTTATAACACTTGAGGTATAAGAAATCCTAAAAAACTAAATGCGATTCAATCCCACAACATAAATCTCAGTTTCTTGACATGGAATGATTAAGACTGACATAAGAAACCGTTTGTGACCAACATTCCCGAATAACCTATTCTATGTCAGGATTCTTCAGATAGTCATCGGGAAATTTGGCATCAAGCAGAGCCGACGGAATGGGTAATGCGGCAAAACACGCCGGGAATATTTGTAGAAGTCGAGAGACAAGCGCGCCGCCACGTCTGAAAATGTCAAGTTTGACTCGCAGTCCTCATGGGTGGGACGCACAAAAAGCGGAATGTTGGCTTGAAGTTCACAGGATCACACGGAACGGTGATGAACATGACTAAGTTGAAAGGGGGTCGTTGCACCGATTAATTTTTTATGCCATAGGTGACTATCTAGTTAACGGGCCACCTGATGGTAAGCGGCCTTATTCCTGTAACACCAGGGGCATCATAGATACCTTGTCGACCTTTACAGACTCTATTAGCAGCCCTATATCTGCTCTTGACCACGGCCATTGCAACAGTCTCAAGGCAAGAATTTTACCTAAATAAGATTAATGCGCGATAAAATTTAGTAAGCAATTAAACACATATGAAAAAAAAAATAAGAGATTATGTTTTAAACGTTTATCGGGACTTATCACGTATTATTATGAAAAAACGAAAACGTTAATAAGAAAAACGACGAAACGTTATTAAGAGATTATGGCTTGAAATTGCTAAAACAGTTGTTATGCTGGGTTCACCGGAAAGGGTGTACTAGCCCGAAATGAGTCCACAGTACGAATAACTTTTACTATATAGGAACAACTCTGAAATCGGAAAAAATATCAGCCGTTCCATATAAAACATGTCATTCAGATTCTATTTAACTCTATTGTATGGAACAGCTGATATTTTTTTTGCAATAAAATTTCTGGCTTGATCTCATAGTAAAATTTGTTTGTAATGTTGGTTACTATGGACTCCTTTCGGCGTAGTACGCGCTTTTCACGTAACCACGTAACAGGTAACGATACGTTTCACGATGATCTGATCAAAGGCATACAAGTTATCAAAGAACAAACAAACACACGAGTATAAACGCCGATACCTCTTTTTGTCTCTTTGTCTCTACTATTTCCGTCTGTCACTGATTCTGGTTATTACAATGATTCTTTAAGGGGATGGAAGATAAGGTCACATGATGTGCAGCATGATGAACAACCTGGCGTCATTCACTAGGTCTACATATTTATTGTTTTTGACAGCTAATGTACCGCTTGGCAGATATACAGACATGGCCGGCTTGGCAAGTATCTAGGTATACAAAGATGGCCGACGTGTGATGCTTCCAGAATCCTAGATAAACAGGTAAACAATTTTATTGATAACTGATTAATAATTATAAGTCAGCGTATTTCATGTAAAAGTAATGATTAACAATATTCCAATTAATAAATTAGTTCATAATTACATATCTATATTAATATTATAAAGAGGAAAAATTTGTATGTAAGTATGTTTGTAACGAATTGGCTCAAAAAGAAGCTACTGGACCGATTTTAAAAATTCTTTCATTGTTGGGAAGCTACACTATCTCCGAGTGACTTAGGCTATAATCTATACCCGTGCGAAGCTGGGGCGGACCGCTAGTTTTAATATAATAATGTTACATGATAGATTATTACTCTGTGGCCGCTCCATGGAGCGTTCTGGGCTTTTAAACGTTTTACGATTAATGCGTTTGTTATAGTCTTGAATTACTGCGGGATAGAAAACCAAGAGTGAAACTAGGAGGGCTAGTCTGTAACAAAATTAAGTACTTACCTAATCGTAACAATAAAATCAACAATAACTTTTTTAACTAGCACATGTTTAACAATCCCTCTGTCTGTGTAACAGTGCCTAACTATTGTTTTTTTATTAAAACCCTCAAATAGCCGAAACAGCTAACGCTAGCAAAAAACTTCCATTCATAACAACCACCCAGGATGTTGTTAAATTGCCATAATTTACGCACAAAAGGTTTAAAAGATAATTGCACCAATAATTCTTGTAAGCGTTTGCTGGCGCCAGGCGGTAGATTCAGTGATGTTTTTGTTGCAATTTGGGCACAAAACTTTCAAAGAAAGCGCCGTGCCGGATCATAGAATAAATGAAAAATTGCATAAACATAAGGCTTACATCTTAGAATAACTACTCAGAGAAGGTAAGTTTCCAAACAACGCCTTCTCAAAACGTAAGCTACAAATTCGCTTTGTAGCTTACGTTTCGATTGGTATTTTAAACGATTTAAGCAAGAAAATTAATGGATTACCTGTGGAATGTCACACCATAACTCTGATGCTGCTTTTCTGATTTTTTGGGGTAAGATTTCGACGCGCAAATTGTCATAGTAAAATTTTTATATAAATTTTGCGAATGTACTTGGTTTCTTTGTGTCGTTATTCTAAGGCTTACATACTTGTTTTTTTTTTTATTTTTTTTTTTTGTTCCACCTTTACTTCCCCCATCACAAGCCGAAGACATTGTCAAGCTGAACATGTTGCTTACGCAGTTTTCTGTTTTTTAAACATTTAATTGGCCAATTTAGATAGCTATAACTTATATATCAACTAGAAATACACACTGGCCTATGTCTATGAAGGAGAAATACTAAATGTTGATACTGCGAATCCTGCACTAGGCTATGCCTGTATCGCAGGAAACTGATACGGTTTTTCCAACTCAATGTCATTTACATACAATTTCATCTTTCCACAGGCGTTAACGCTAACAGAAAGTGGGTCATGTCGAACCCCCCTGGTCGTCTTCTAGATGAGATCGACTAGACTAGAGGTATACCCTGCCGCGCCACCTTACCATATTTCCCTTGTTTGTTTGATCTGAGTACGTAACACTAGAGTAGGGTAGAGTCGGATATTGACACCACCTATCCTCCTATCTTTAAATCTTAAAATCAACTCGCCTAGAAGAGCAAGGGATTCTTTTACATCGATGAGATGATTTGAAAACTACATTTTTTGGTCAGGTTGTTAACGACGGCTTACCAGATCTTATTATTGTTGAAAATGAACCTTTAATGAACGAGGACCTATAAAATGAGTCTGCTGGAGTATATATACCCTTACGTACTTAATAGATAGATAGATAGAAACTCTTTATTGTGTACACCAGAAATAAAAATTACAACACGATAGAAAACGCTTACGAGCTAGTGCCACAAGTGGCGGCCTTATCGCTAAAAGCGATCTCTTCCAGGCAACCATTGGATGGAAAGAATTTACGTAACAGAATCGACGGGGGATGCTAAAACACTTTTAATGATACCATTAAATAAATACTACTAAATGATACATAGTATAATATATATATATAAATATATATATATAAACACACATAATACAGACGCGACAAGTAAGAACATACTATACCCTAAGTCCCTGGAGTACCTTCGCACTATGAGCACACAATGCAAGGGCAGCAAGGAACACACACAATGACAGCAAATAACAGCCAACACGAATTCGGAGCAACAGGTATGTCCAAAAACTCTCTTCCAACAGTAACGAACAGTTTTAGACTTGGGAAAGGTAAAAGTCTTTCACTCTAGCCTTGAAAATGTTGATAGATTGGGATTGTCTAATGGAGACCGGAAGGGAATTCCACAACCGTATGGCTTTCACGGAGAACGCATCTTCATAGAAAGTACTTTTATGTTTGGGAGTAACAAGAGAGAGAAGAGTTGACTGTCTCAGAGAACGAGAAGAAGCAGGGTCGTGGAAAAATTTGAAACGTTCTTTGAGATAGCACGGGGTGAAGGGATTATATAATGTATTGAAGAGAAGTGCCAGGATGTGCGCATTTCGGCGAAGACGAACAGGGAGCCATTTGAGTTTAGCGCGGAATTGAGAAATACGGTCATACTTACGTAAGCCGAATACAAACCTTATACAAAAATTATTACTTAATTTTCATGTTAAGGATGGTACCTGATTCTAAAACATGTGCCTCAGTCTCGAATTTGGGGTGGGGGGCAAATCGAGGAACCTGCTACCCGTAGTATAAGTATGAAATCTTTGCTGCTACCTAATGCTACCTATGAAATCTATGAATCAGTATTTATTTTATATAGTTTTTTTTATTTGTATACCATGCGTGACCACAGAAAATAATTTAGTTTTTGTTTAAATTAGAACGGCTGTCGAGGTATTTTTGTAAGAAATTTGTTGTAACCAGTTGCACCCATATAAACGAAACGTCAGTCATTCGAAATCAGTTAGCAACTGTGATGCGCAGTTCAACGCGTTGATCTAAATAAGAATGTTCAATCAAGGTTCACTCATATGCCTGGTAACAGATTTTCCTTCTCATTTCCGTTCTATTTACTTTTCTTTTCTGTGTGACAAACCAGCTAACGGGCCGTCACCTATAGATACCAGACCTGTAATGTAACATCACCAAGGATTTTGTATACTAAAGCAGGGGTGTCCAACATACGGCCCGCGGGCCACAATGCGGCCCGCCATGGTTCCTAATCCGGCCCGCGAATGAGTCAAAAGTTGGGTAACTTTAAACTTTTTTTAGACGTAATTTTGTAAAGAACGGAGATTCATATCTATATCAGTGTGCCTGTGCATGTAGTTACAAGTGCAACCTGCTGTGAATTCCGCCAATAGGTTATAATAAAATTATACCCTTTCTACCATTTTAATTATAGTAGTCTTGATTTGCTCAGTTACGAAACATCTCTTTCAGCATTAATGCCGAGACGGACCCATTCGACACTGATTGTATCCTTTAGATATAAGTTTTTGTAAGTGTCAAATAAAACTTATTTTCTTTCTTGGCCCGCCATAGTTACAAAGTTAATACATCTGGCCCGCCACAAATTTTTGTTGGACACCCCTGCCCTATAGGGAAAGTCCTTGAACATCACAGATACGTTGCCAACATTTAAAGACTCTATTAAAAGCCCTTGAAGAACCTCATGTTATAGTTACTTGGAAACGCCGCAAGAGGCCGTATATTTGAGGTCTCATTCCACATATTGAGTTAAAAAGATCGCGTAAAACGCATAGTGTGCTATTACCACAGATCTATGATATGTGGATGAGCTTTTAATTCATGTTTCCACAATTATTATTTTATTTAGTTCTTAGTTGAATTTGGTTCTGGATCTGGGATTGCTGGGCCTGAGTGAAGAGGCCTACTACCTTGTAGATTCGGATTTCCCTTAATGCCTTCAAAGAAAGGTAAAGTGCATTGTACGGACCAAACGAACCCATACCACTGCTATCAAATTTTAATGAATATTCAGTAATTCTAAACTTTACCCTAAATTACAGGCCTATCCGAACCTTTTTGAAGCCATGCATCAAGTTTTGGGAAGACTATCTATTTCAGCAAATGAAAACAGACAGCTCCAGACAGCTGGTATTAAACGAGATTGCCGATGATCTGTAATTTTGTCGGCCAATGTAGGCTTTTGTAATTGCCGACTCAGATTTGATTATATAGTGGGGTGTAGTTTGAAAGCTAGTTGAACATTTTTGTCACGTCACGTCACATTCTTAAAGAGACCTGAAGAGCAGGACCGGTAATGCTTCTTATATACATTTGCTTCTTTGAAATTCTTGTTAATTTAAATTTGGTTATGTAAAAATCGAGTTTTATTCTAGGAACGCAACGTCCAGCATCTGCGTCTATGCTAAGCATCACAAATGATGGGGAAAAACGTAAAACCTTCAGATTAGACAAAAAAAGGAATTGTGGTAAGGTGGCGTTGCGGTACTAAAGCATCTGGCCCAAATCAGGCCTGATGCTTTAGTCGAACATTTTTGTTCACACAAGTTAAGCGGAATAAAGGTGAAGTAAAAAAAAATATACGAGAAATGGAGATATTAAAACACGAACGATACATTTTAATATCTCCCTTGATTGCAATTCCAACATACAAAATATTATGTTATATATTTTGTAAAAAGTATATAGGAGAATAATTTTCTTAAAAATATAATCGAATACGTTTTATTTGGAGACTCCTTGCACTAGCACGTTTGAATTTTTTATCAGAGCAAGTTGTTGGCAGATAAAAAAATGCAATACACAGTAATAATTAGAAATACTAATTAAAATTAAGTAGTTTTTGGTGACATATCATAATCAGCTTATACTAGTACACTGCTTAGTGCTGGACATAGGCCTCTCTCAGAGCAGGCCGCATTTAAATTTTCAGCTTTTCTTTTCCAGGCACTGCCAGCTGCTTAATAAAACGTAAGTTCGTAATAATACTTGGCAATATCTCCCATACTACCCACTAGTGTAGAGACGGATATAAACGGTGCACCGATCGTCTGGTCCGGCCAAATGATGTATAATTTGGCCAAAGCCGAAAGCCGAATTTGGCGCCTTGTTGCGACTCTGTCATTACGTTATTGACGGGTATCTTTAGTGGTGCTGGTGAATCAGTGTCAGGGCTGCATTCAGGCATGCAACTTTTACTTAGTAAATACGAATTAATCCCATCAAAAACATAAAGTTAATAAAACTAATCTAAGTTTGCCAGAGAAGGAGACTGGAACCCATCTCTGGCTTTATCTATAAAATAATTTAAATCTAAATGGATGCGAGTTTAACACAATTTACTAAAATCATAGCAAGATGAATGTACTAAGTTATTTAAATGTTTTTTAAATACAATTTGCGTATTTAAATATAAGTAAGAATGAAACTGAAAGTTTTTTGGGTCTATCAATCATTGTTCGTAGATAGAAACTATTTATTGTGTACACCAGAAATAAAACTTACATACATATAGAAAATACTTACGAGCTAGTGCCACAAGAGGCGGCTTTATCGCTAAAAGCGATCTCTTCCAGGCAACCATTGGATAGAAAGAATTACGTAAAAGGATCGACGCGATGCTAAAACAGTTTTAAAGACACCATTAAATAAATACTACTAATTGATACATAGTATAATAAATATATATGCACATAATACTTAGAAGAGACCGCAGGGAAACGCTGGATGCTGGCCGCTTCCAACCGGCCCTTTTGGAGATCGATGGGGGAGGCTTATGTCCAGCAGTGGACGTCCTATGGCTGAAATGATGATGATGACATATAATACAAACGCGATAACGGTCAGTTTAAAAAAAATAAAAAAAATATCACGACACTTTTATTACATCAATTTTAAGCATAATATCCATTGTTGGCGTGATTGACGTGTTACCAGGTTAAGGGTGCTTTTCCACCAAATATGTGCTAAGTACTGTGTGTAGCTATGGATGTGTTTGACATCCACTAATCCAAACTGCTCGCACAAGTGAAGATTGAAACGCGATAAGCTACTACATATTTGGCGTTTTAGTCTTCCTTTATTTTAGAGAATCTTAAGAGCTTGCTGACCAGTTTCTCTCAGAAGTGCGAAAATGAGATATCAAGAGCGATTTTGAGCGTCAGGCCTTACGCCCAACTTGCGTCAATCTAACGCTGAAACCGTGCAGTTTGGAAAATCACGCGAACGTGAACCTCGACGCGTCCAGATACGGTTTGCGGTCGCGCAATATTTTTTCGTCACCTAAACTGGATTGCTTTAAACAGATGGGCGTAAGGCCCAAGAGCTACGTTTTTCGCACATTTAAACATTTAAAAAAAAACTGCTTATTAGGTATATAAAAAACGTTTCGATCTTAGATTAACTACACAAAGAAACCAAGTACATTCGCAAAATTTAAGCCATTCAAATGGTGTCACATATGGCTACAAAAAAAAAAAAAAATTACTATGACAATTTGCGCGGTGAAATCTTACCACAACAAATCAGAAAAGCAGCATAAGAGTTATGGTGTGACATTCCACAGGTAATCCATTAATTTTCTTGCTTAAATCGTTTAAAATACCAATCGAAACGTGAGCTACAAAACGAATTTGTAGCTTACGTTTTAAGAAGGCGTTGTTTGGAAACCTACCTTCTGTGAGAAGTTATTCTAAGGTTTGGATATTATTTGTAAAATAACGTTAAAAACGTTTTAAAATAATTTTGATGTATATATTTTTTACATTATGTTTTATATCGGAGGAAGGGATCGAATAATCTATTTTATTGAATTCTTTTCTATAATATCTTCTATCTATAATATATTATCTATAATATGTTCTATATCTGGTTGTTAATATCTATTTAAGTATTTATTTAAAACTATATATGTATGTATATCAGTCTCTGGCAGCCATATCACAAGCTTTGCTTAGTTTGGGGTCAGATGACCGTGTGTGAAAAAATGTCCTGAATATTTATTTATTATCTTTTTCGCCATTCTATGAAATATCTACATGAAAAATTCTTTTATACTTTTTGCTATGTTATTCTAAAGATAATCGATTCTAAAGCCTAGCCAAATCGAATTTTTTTTTTTCAAACGTTGAATATTTGCGTGAGATACACAGTTACTATATACTAACTCAGTGGTTAGAGATAGTAAATTGATAGTAGAGATAGTAAATTGATAGTATTGATAGTATTGATAGTAAATTGATAGTAAAACTCTATTATGTAAAACCATCACCTCGATTTACATTCTGGCATTTCTAGATCTCAATAGTTTCCTTTACTGGTAAATAATCATATAACTTTAGTGAACAATCGTGATATTTTAAAACATTGTTTTAATATACTGTTTTGCAAAAGACTCAGAAAGAGGGTAGATCGTTATGTCTGCACCTAACTTTTTAACTGTTCTCCAACCAGCCGCATTCTTCAGTCTTCCCGTGAACATGGTGCATGTAACTGCGCCGAAATATCGGGAGCTCATTCCACAACCTTACCACGGTAAATATCCCGTAAATAATCATATAACTTTATTGTTTTAATATATTGTTGATATCAATATGAAAGCGATTGTGGAATCCAAAAAAGGATTTGAATAACAAATATGTATTTCCAAGTTAGGACGTCAATGTTTATCCACTCACTCAATGTCATTAGGTAACTTATAAACGGGAGTTAACACGTTAATGGCTTTATATCTATTCCGACAATCACTTAACATAAATATTTGAATTTTAATGAGCTGTTCTCTATCTGGATCTAATAAATTAACGCTTAACTTATGAACTGTGTATAATTTATTGGTAATTTGCATAAGTTAATTTACGTCGGTGTTGAATTACGTAAAGTGGTTTTGAAAGCTGAGTTTTATTTATTGTTTATCTGCAATTAAAGAATAATATTATGTGCAAATATTTATAAGGTAATAGCCTTGATAATTAACTTTTTTTTATATTAATATTTCTATTTAGATGGAAGGATAAAATACTGATTGGCATTTTGATCGAAATAAATAAATATTCCGGACATTTTTTCACACACGGTCATCTGACCCCAAACTAAGCAAAGCTTGTGATATGGCTGCCAGAGACTGATATACCATACATACATATATAGTTTTAAATACATACTTAAATAGATATTAACAACCAGATATAGAACAAACACAAATGTTCATCACATAAATGTTTGTCCTAGGTGGGAATCGAGCCCACGCCCCCAAGCTCAGAAGGCAGGTTCACTACCAACTGGACCAACGGGCTAAAATGCCATATTAATATATTTTAGTAATTGTGAAGTCGGTTTTTTATATTGATAATTATTGTATTTTGTGGTGGTATGGAGCCCTCAGTACGTGAGCCCGACTTGTACTTGGCCGGTTTATTGTTTGTTTGTTTGAAAGGTGACTTGATAGAGTCTTATTAGCTATGATTAAAGAAAATCTATTAGCCGTTTGAAGATTTTCGGCTCTTTTATTAGGGGCTTAAAAAACCCAATTTATTTTGTTATCAAGACAGCTTCTGTCCTCAATCCATGCCTGTTTTCAATCGAAGTCTAAAATAATCACTTGTATTACGTTATTAGATGCCGACGTAGTGTTTTTACTTAAGACCTCAGACGGTCGTAATGACCGTTACTTACCAACGAAATTGGATTTAAGTATAGCTTGAGCGTACTTAACTATAGCTTTGCCTTACTTAAGTATAACTTGGACGGGCTTAAGTGGACTTGCCATCAGTTTGTCGGTTACTTAGATTGGTGCACGATTTGAGTTGGATGTACCCAAGTTGTAGCTTGGTGCTATTTTGAGCTAAGTGGGCATACGATGAGGTTAAGAAAGTCACTGTAGGTACATATTATTAAATTAAATTGTATTTATTGAGATTTAACACGGTCAAGCCAATTACATTAGTATCTCACAAATTAATAATTATGCATA
Organism: Agriopis aurantiaria; assembly: GCA_914767915.1. Taxonomy (NCBI): domain Eukaryota; kingdom Metazoa; phylum Arthropoda; class Insecta; order Lepidoptera; family Geometridae; genus Agriopis; species Agriopis aurantiaria. The sequence goes on along the minus strand of OU611991.1, from coordinate 2,526,537 downwards.
ACAATAAAAAATAAGAAAGGAATTAAATTAATTACAAAAACAAGCTCACAAATAATAAAGAATAAAAATACACAAATACAAATGTCAAAAATTTTACAAATGTCAATAAAAATTAAGAATAATTCTAGTCAATAAATTACAAATTACAAATGTCAGAGAAACAAAAACACACTAAAAGTCTAAATAATCATCAAAGTAAGAATTAGTGTTATTGCATCTATCCCACTGGTCATTTAAACTTTCAGAATATGTTTGGAAAGATGCAATAAGTGTCTTCCAGTTGTCAAATACAAAGTCAAGTTCAGTGTTGGCAGCGAGAAGTGCATTAAGGTGGCGACGGATGCGAATTAAAGGCGACATAGAGCGCGCCACTGTGCGACTGCTGTTAATGTAAAATAAGTCATGCAGCTGACCGCGCCTGTTTGCCGGGACTCCGGGTTCGTCCGGCACAAACAACTCTAATAGGAGGTTATGCAGGTCTATAGAATCGACTGCCCCTCTGAGCACCTTAGAGCAGATAGTGAGTTGGTCGGTTAATCTCCTCACCTCTAGTGAGTTATACCCAAGCTGGCCGAGTATTCCGAGATTAAGGAGTACACGTTACTTGTTGTCATCTGTAGTAATAAGTGTTGCTTAAAAGTAGGAAAACCTCGCATAAACTGCCTTTCCACCAAAGATGTGCTATGAAGGTATGCTGCGAGGATGTGCATCCCTCTATATAAAAACATACCTTCGTTAAACCCGTTTCCATCAGTGCTCAGCTAAGCTATGAAAATAAAGGTTCCTTATTGGTGGATGTCAAACACATCTATAGCTACACAACGTAATCCATAGCTACACAGCGTAGAACATCTTTGGTGGAACAGCACCCTTAACCCGGGGTCGAAAAAGAAAATGAAAACCACACGAACGTGCTGACGTGAACATTACGATTGGGGACGAAGATCTGATGATGGAGTCTAGTGGTAGATAGTGAAACTCTCCAATAGCTTCTAGTAAACCCCTCTAATTAAGGGTAATTTTTTATTTAAGAATAGGCTTGCGTTTGACTGCCAACTCGCCTGATGTAAAGCGACGATGCGGTCTACTATGGAGCACGCTTGCCTAGAAGAAACCGATTCACTGGTGAAGAAACCACACCATTTGGTTTTTCAACGAGTTTCATACATTACGCTTGGTGATGACGGTCTGATAATGGAGTCGGGTGGTGGATAGTGGATTTCTTCAATACCTACTAGCCTACCCTCGAATTTGGTCTCAATTAGTTTATTTTGAAGAGTTTCGTACATTACACTTGGTGATGAGGGTCTGTCTGATAATGGAGTTGGATGTTGGATAGTGGAACTCTTCAATAGCTACTAGTGAACCTCTCAAATTTGGGTTCATTTAGCTTGTTTTAACGAGTTCCATACATGATACTAGGTAGCGATGGTCTGATGATGGTGCCAGGAGGTGGATGTTGGATAGTGGAACTCTTCAATAGCTACTAGTAAACCCCTAAAAATTTGGCTCTTTTGGTTTATTTTAACGAGTTTCATACATTACACTTGGTGATGAGGGTCTGTCTCATGATGGAGTTGGATGTTGTGTAGTGGAATTCTTCAATAGCTACTAGTGAACCCCTCAAATTTAGGGTCATTTGGTTTGTGTTAACGAGTTCCATACATGACTCTTGGTAGCGAGGGTCTGATGATGGAGTGGCGTGGTAGATAGTAGAACTCTTCAATAGCTAACCCCTAAACCCTTTAATTATTTGGATTCGTTTGGTGTTTAACGGTTTCCATACATTATACTTGGTGACGAGAGTCTGATGATGAATCTGGTGACTGGATAGTAAGTTTAGAACATTTCAGTAGCTTCTAATTAGGTCATTTGATTTGTTTCAACAAATTTTTTTTAATTTTTAAACTAGGTATAATCATTTAGTTAACTTTAGCGCCAAAACAGCCGTATCAACTTTTCCTACTGCATTATTTGAGTTGCAACTTCCTTCCGTTCACTGTCAAGCTCAAGGCCACAGAGTAAACAAGCCAGAGTGCAACTGCAGCGGCGGCCATGTTGTGTGCTGACGTCACGAGGCGGGGCCTCGCAAGGCACGCCCCTCCGACCGCCCAGCGAGAAGCTTCCTGCAACTTCGCGCTGCGTTTGGTTTTGTTTGGTGTTGATTTGATTTTGAAAGGTTTTGTTTACATATTTTTACAAGTTTTACAAGTACTACGTGAATTTTTTAACTTTGTCAAAGAAAGATTATTATGGTATATAACATGACTTTTTATTACACTTGCCAAATAAGTTGGTAGGTACTTAAATGTAATGAAAATTCAAACCTATTATGCCAAAGCAAAGAATAAATGATAGTACCTTCAACAGTACTGACTGAAATTGTACACAATTCGGTCAAATCCTCTATCTATTGTCTCGTTCAATGAATTTGAACTACAAAATATAGTATGACACTACAGTTTCTACTTAACTAAATGTTTTACTATTGCTGAGGGGTGACTAATAATGTCCCACAGATTCACTTACTTATAATGCCCCATAGATTCACTCACTAGCAAAGCCCCAAAGATTGACTAACTAATTTTAAGCACCACAGTTAAACTACCTAGTAACACAGCTAGTACCTAATGCCCCGCACATCCTCTACCAAACTAGCCACTCACGTAATGCTACACAGATACACTATCTAGTCATATCTCACAGATTCACTGTCTAGTAATGCCCCGTAGATTCATTATCTAGTCATAACTCACAGATTCGTTGTCTAGTAATGCCATACAGATTCACTAACAACTAGTAATGAACCACAAATTCACTGTCTATCATTGCCTCACATATTATTTAACCCACTAGTAATGCCCCACAGATTTGCTAGATAGTAATGCCCCATAGGTTTGCTAGATATTTATGCCCCACAGATTTGCTAGATAGTAATTACCCATTCCCCACAGATTCGCTAGATAGTAATGCCCCACAGGTTTGCTAGATAGTTATGCCCACAGATTCCCTAGATAGTGTAATGTTCCACAGATTCGATAGAGAAAGTAATGCTCCCAACAGATTCAGTTACCAACTCGTAAAACCCCACAGATTCAGTTACCAACTAGTAATGCCCTACAGATTCACATACTAATAAGTAATGTCCCGCCTCAGATTCACTAACTACTAATGCCCCACAAATTCATCTGTTGCATGGGCGCTATTGTAACGCTGTAAAATCTTTGCGCAAGAGTGCCACCGATTGGTTTCTCTTCTATTGCGTGTAAGTAAGAAGGACAAAGAAACTTACAAACTGATAAATTTGTTTCAGTTCATACTCTTTTCACCTATCTGCCTTAAAAGGAGGGTGATATTGATCAGGTGTATGTTTGTCTGTTTTATGTGACCTCCTGTAACATTTGAACGGGTCAGTAGCTTTTGGCTAGTGTCATTAAATTCTTCGTACTTTGTCTTTATGTCTAGAGCAGTGTTTATCAACCTCTTTATTGACGCGACGCCCTTATTATGAAAAATATTCGCGACCCCCTACCCTACATCTTTTATAATATATATTTTATTATATTAGAAATATCAAATAGCAGTGGCAGTCGCGACCCACGCGTTGCAAAACACTGGTCTAGAGTGTCATAGTATAAAGCGCTTTTCACGAAAGAAGTCCCGCAGACGCGGCGCTGTCATCGCGTATCAATCACTATCAGTATCATTTCTCGAGTAGAACTTTAACAACTTTTGGCATCGTACACGACTCTTTAACGATGGAAAATTAATAAAAATCTCACTAGCGTCCAAACACAGTAACAACACCTGACAACTACAACATGGAAATTTAGTTCCGCTGTTTGCCGTGGGACTTCTTTCATGAAAAGGACTCTACAGTTTCCATTGGGGTTTATCTGTTAATAATTAAGTAGGTATTATTACTTGTTTCTAGCATGAAAGACTTTGTTAGCGCATAGCTAGTTGGCATCACGTAGGAAGCCCAGGTGATTAAAATTTGGCGTAACGCGCGGTCTCGAGTCGGCAGTTGCGTCTCGTCACTGACATGAGTAATAAGTCAACATTGACACAGTGTATGAACCAGTAAGCCTTCTTAAACCGATCCAGCTTTTACGATACGAGTGTGCTCGTATGATTACTAATTTATTTATTTATTTAATAATAGGCTCGCGTTTGACTGACAACTCGCCTGATGTAAAACGATGATACGGTCTACGGTAGAGTACGCTTGCCTAGAAGAAACCGATTCAATTGTGATTCGAAGACACCTAGATTGTAACTATCGGGGAACACCCATTCAGGCAGCACATTCCAGAGACTAGCAGTTCGCATAATCAAAGCATTTCGTACGGGTTTTCGGAATACCTAGTGACAGTACTTACTACTTTGCGTTATTATAAGTCCTGATTTCATCTGTGTCCCGGCGTGTGGGCCATAACTCAACGGAGCGGCAAAAAGCGTGCGCGGCGAGATCAAAGTGGCGGCGTGATCAGACGCCGCTGAAATGACTTGTTTCTCAGTTAGCTTAGTGTAAACACGGCGGAACTTCAAACGACCCGCGCCGGTGGGGCTCGCGATAGAGTTCGGTGGCGGTTTTAACGTGCGCAGTAGGCTGTGGTTAATTAGGAACCTGTAAACTGAAATTCAGATAGATCTAGATGCGATAGAAATAAAAAAAAACTTACTTTATCTCCATTATAGAGTTCTGTGTCCAAAGCGTGTAAACGGGACCCTATTACTTAGCCTACGCTATCTGTCTGTATGGCTGTCTATCTGTAAGTCCTACTTTTTACCAGCTATATCTTTCCAACCGTAATAAATAGCCATTTGAAATTTTCACGGAATATGTAATGTTACGGCGTTAATTAAGAAATAATAAAAAAGACATAGAATAACTACACAAAGAAACCAAGTACATCGCAAAATTTAAGCCATTCAAATGGTGTCATATATGACACCAAAATAAATAAAAAATATACTATGACAATTTGCGCGGTGTCATATCATACCACAACAAATCAGAAAAGCAGCATAAGAGTTATGGTGTGACATTCCACAGGTAATCCATTATTTTTCTTGCTTAAATCGTTTAAAAAACCAATCGAAACGTAAGCTACAAAGCGAATTTGTAGCATACGTTTTGAGAAGGCGTTGTTTGGAAACTTACCTTCTCTGAGTAGTTATTCTAAGAAAAAAGATAAAAAAAAAGGTAAATGCTAAAGTTTCCATGCATATTTTATTCAAATCTTACTTACTATAAGTAACTTATACTTACTTTGATAAGATTTACCTTGACGATAAGACGATAATTACTATAAAGCCATAAAATGACAACGAAAGCAATTGAACCTTGTGGGCTGAAAAAAAAACTATTCAAATGCGTATAAAATTTATATGGAATTCGTCAAGTATTTACTCATATAAACAACTTTACTGTACCTCGTCCACTGCGTTATTTTTGTGTAAAAATAATCACAACACAGTCATATTTAAGATTACAATAATAACACGTCCAAATTCGTCAAATTGGTATTAAACCGACCTCAATAAAATTTCTTTACCTCGCATTTATAGCAATCAAATTTACAACCCAAAATTGCTTCAGCAATTACCGTCCGCAAAACCAAAAACATCGATCTCCGAAACCAACCGTGTTATTAACAATTAACTTGAAAAAACTACAGAAAATCACGCGTCAATCTATCATAGAAACCGATCATTTTTCGCCACAAATCATCAGAAAAAACCACCGGAAATGCCATGAAATTGGTTGAAATTAGACTAGCTTTAATGCGTTTGGAACTATGTAATGACTGACCACTCTAAACTTGGGTAGTGGTTAGTATACGTTGACTTGGGTGTGTTTATATGGAGAGCATTCATCATCACATTAAAGGATCTTTTAAGGCGCCGTGGTGAGGCGCCACTTAATTGATAGTTGGTCGCTCATTAAAGCGATCACAGGCGGCGCCTTGGATAAATATTGTATTTCTGACAAATTAACGGAAGACGCCGGAGAAAAAAGTGGAGCCGGAACGCAGGAGATGAAAATAGAATGGGCGGTCGGTTGATAATGAATGACTTGGTGGTTTTTGATGGTTTAGCTTTAGGCGCTAAGGATCAAACCTTTTTTGTTAAGCAACCATTATTAGCGCACTATTTTAGTCAAGCATTTTAGTGCTGCTATTTTATCAAATATTTTATCATACTGGACTAGTTACACGATGTGGAATAAGAACACTAACCTAATGTGCTAATTGCAGGACTAATGCATCGGTTTTTTTCCACGACAAAGTTTGTTGTGGAAAAAGGGTTGTCTGTATAGTCGGTTTACGGTCGATAATTTTACGTTATCACGTACGCTTAGGCCGATTGTGCCTCTCTATCACTTGTTCCATGCTCTCGCTTGCACGCGCGGCTCAGGCGGATCGTGACAATTTTTCGTGCGTGCAGCGGCGTTTATAGATTTATAAGACGTTATCACGTCAAAAAAATCACTATGCATTTGTTTGAACACAATCTCTCCTGATGGGAAGCGATAATGTAGTCGAAGGTGTAGACACCATGCTTTCCTAGGAAGTACCTTAAATATTTTTTTATTCTGCGGATTGTACTTATTTTGAAAGACAGACGTAGGTATGTAAGGAGTTCCATATCTCTGCTGTTCTGATCAATTTGAAGAAACCCTTCGTGCGTCCTGATTAAATTTCTACCATAAAAGGGTTTTTCTTGTGTCTGGTACTGTTGCAGAAGACTGGTGATGGCAGAATTAGGACGTGCAGCTCTTGTGAACACTTGCCGTAGTTTTGTAGAACACCGAGAGACTAGCCAGTTCACGACGGTGCGACAGGTTTTGAAGTAACCATCTTACACTAAAATGCAATCACAACCGCTATGAAACGGCGCAGCGGCAGTCTAATAGAAATCCTGTTCAAAGAAAAGATGATGTTTGATCATCTTGAAATGCATTTTGTACAAAGTGCAACTAAGTTGGCAAGGTTGGGAAGGATGATCGCATTACATCTGCTTTCAAAATTCAAATTCAAATTAATTTATTTCAGGCAATAAAATAACCAATAAAATAATAATATAAATTAATATTAAGATAATGTTGGCTTGCTGTGCGCGTTGGCTTCGCTGTAAGCACAGCAAGCATTTGAACTTAAATAAAATAAAATAAACCCATACAATGCAATTATAAAAATATATAAATAAATGAAGGTAATAAAATCTGAATAATAAAGTGACACAATACAATTCTAAAGTAAAAAAGTAATAAGCAATGTCCAATAGAACAATATGTGAAAATAATAATAATAATAGTTCAGTTAATTTAGTCAATCATTAATTAAATCAATACAAAAATCAAACGCATGTCATCATCATCTTTCTCGCACGCGCCTTGTTCTGAGCAGTTTTGCGCCGTGTGCAAGAACTCTCAAAGGGCTTTGAAAATTTTTGTATGGAGGGTGGCCCTAACATTGGCCGCCATTTTGTTTTTCAAAATCGGTGCCTTACCAAAAAAAAAAAACAATGTTATATATTTCCCCGGGACAATGAATGTTATAAAGGACCCGGGTATGTCCTAAAACTGCGACCGGAACCACTGGAGGATGGGCAGCAGTATCTTATTAGTACACGATCCCCAAGCCGCCTGCCAAGCGCGGGGATTATGGTAACACCACTCTCTAAGAGGCCATTGTTCAGCAGTGGACGTTTACTGGCCGATGATGTGTGATGTGATATATTTAAATATTAACACATACAAACATAAATGCCATATAATATAATTTCCTAAAACGTCAAAGATAAGTTTTAAAATTTTAGTAATACACCTAGGGGCCTTGTTGACGCTGCTGTTGTTTATTTAACTATTCATTATATTAACTATATATTTTTATGTATTAGTATATTATCGTAATTTTAAGTAATATGTGTATTAGTATGTATTGTTATTAGAATGTACGGTTTATATTAAAACTATCACATTATTCATTATTGCACGCCCCGTCTTCCACCTCCTGTATGAATCCTCTCCATCCTAAGGTTGCCTGGAAGAGATTGCTCTTAGCGATAAGGCCTCCGATTGTTGCACTAGTTTTTAAGCTGGTTTATTGTGTGTATGTAATTTGTGGTGTGAACAATAAAATAAATAAATAAATACATTTTCGGGACATTTTTGCACACACGGTCATCTGACCCCGAACTAAGCAAAGCTTGTGATATGGCTGTCAGAGACTGATATACATACATATATATTTTTAAATACATACTTAAATAGATATTAACAACCAGATATAGAACAAACACAAATGTTCATCACATTAATGTTTGTCCTAAGTGGGAATCGAACCCATGCACCCCAAGGGCAGAAGGCAGGTTTACTACCAACTGGACCAACGGGCTATCAAGTAAGGCAAATAAGTAAGTTTATCTATCTATCTATGTAGGGTGTGTATTTGTTTGATGCCACGGTCTCAATCCTTACCAGTACGGCCTCGGTCTAAAACTCATAACTCAGCATTACCAGTAATAAATCAATCGTCCCCAAAGGTAGTGCATCATCATCGCGTGCTGGCCTCCAATAAAGCAGCGTGCGTGTCGTGTCCGGCGTCCTCGGTACATGATTCATGATCAGCAACAGTTGGAATGATGGAGCAGGTATAGCTTTAATTGGTTATAGGACGACGGTAATTCAGGTTCCTGGGCGCTAGATAATTGAATGAATCATGCGTTTCTTTAAAGTGCAGCTCTCTCGCTTGCGTATTTTCACATACTTAATTGAAGATATCAAATTACAGAGTATGAATTTGCAAAAACTGACATAGCCTGACCTTTTGTATAATCATAGCAATCCAAATGTATATTTATGTTTCGATATCTTTTAATTTGACGGAGTAAAATGGTAACAAGTGATTTTTAGGGTTCCGTACCTCAAAAGGAAAAAACGGAACCCTTATAGGATCACTTCGTTGTCCGTCTGTCTGTCTGTCCGTCTGTCAAGACCCTTTTTCTCAAGAACGCGTAAAGGTAGCAAGTTGAAATTTATACTAAATACTTGGGTCTACGGTTTCTTTCGGCTGTAAAAAAATAAAAGTTGTAAGTCAACGCAATCAAAAGATATGAACGTTTATGTCGCATATTTTCCGATTTCACAGGGGAACCAAAACCTATAGGGTACTTCCCGTTGACCTAGAATCATGAAATTTGGCAAAAAGTAAGGTCTCATAGCACATATATAGGAATAAGTCCGAAAGTTATAAATATGAAGGTATATCATTCAAAAATGATTATTTTGCTATTACAAACTTACATTTTGTAGTTGGAATGTATGGAAGAACCTTATTGTCAACTACAAACTTAAGTTTGTCTTTCAATATTTTAACTTCAGTTAGTTTTTTTTTTTGGTCACGCGCTCTTAGGGTTCCTTTATGTCGTATATTTTGCGATTTCACAGGGGAATCAAAACCTATAGGGTACTTCCCGTTGACCTAGAATCATGAAATTTGGCAAGAGGCAAGGTCTCATAGTACATTTATAGGAATAAATCCGAAAGTTATAAATTTGAAGGTATTTAAAAATAATTATTTTGTTATTACAAACTTACATTTTGTAGTTGGGATGTATGGAAGAACCTTATTGTCAACTACAAACTTCAAAGTTGTCTTCGTCTTCCCAGAGACTGTGGGATCGGCCGATCTGCGAACTAGCATGGAAATCGCTACTAGATACGTGTCCTATATAGTATTGCAGATCGCGCTCGTATTCTTGCTGTCTCTGTTTGGGAATCGGGACTTTGGTTGCAAGCCATGCCCTCTTTTAACACAGGTAGCCTTTTAGATCCAACCGCATTTCGTCTAGCTGTCAGCTTACGCTTGGGTGCAAGGTGCTGTGAGGCCCATCGCTGTCAGTGTGGTACTGCTGTTGGCCAGCTCGGTCACCATGGTCTCTCTTGCTCGAGAAGCGCTGGTCGTATTGGCCGACACTCTAGCCTGAACGACATCATACGCAGGGCACTTTCCACCGCCAATGTCGCAGCTGTGCTCGAACCGAGTGGTCTTGCGCGTGACGATGGAAAGAGGCCTGACGGTATGACACTTGTGCCCTGGAGGTTGGGGCGGCCCCTTGTATGGGACGCAACTTGTGTCGATACTTTGGCGCCGTCACATCTTCCTGAGACACAGGGTAGGGCTGGCGCGGCTGCTAATTCGGCAGAGCAGCACAAGCGTCGCAAATATGCTAACCTCGGCAGTGGTTACATATTTGAGGCGTTTGGGGTCGAGACATTGGGCCCTTGGGGACCGGGAGCTCACCTCATTTTCAAAAATCTTTCAGAGCGCCTGGTTAATGCGACGCGTGACCAAAATGCTGGCGTGTTTCTGGCTCAACGCATTAGCATTGCCATTCAATACTCAATACTCAATACTCAATATGTTTATTGCGACATATGTATGCATGCAAACCTTAAATAACATGTTTATATTTTTAAAATTACAAGTAGTACATATGACCCTGTTAGGGTATGGCAACAGAAAGAACGGAACGGTCTATTTGTACATCGTCGAAGTTATCCTTGAAAAATTCGTCTAGGGTGTAGTAATATTTAGATTCCAAGAAATGTTTGAGAACATTAATGAAGCTGTTTTCTTTCTCTATGTCTTTTATTTTATTTGGTAGTTTATTGAATATTTTTACAGCCAATATTCAACGTGGTAATGCCGCCAGCATGTTGGGTACGCTGCCAACTGGTAGTGGGCTTGAGCATTTGGATTGTCTTTAGACCTTCAACGGTCTATGGGCAGTCTAACTGTATTTGTAGTGTTAGTTTTAGCTTGTATTTTGTTTAGGTATTAAAGGCACTTGCCCAGTAAAAAAAAACTACAAACTTAAGTTTGTCTTTCAATATTTTAACTTCAGTTAGTTTTTTTTTTGGTCTCGCGCCGGGTGCGCCGCGCGCGGTCGGGTTCCGTCTAACGGAACCCTCAGAGCACGAGTCCTACTCGTACTTGTCCGGTTTTTTTTATGATAGTCATGTTTTGTCACTTTTTGTTAATTCATACTCAGTAATTTTATATTTTCAATAATGTGAAAATTCGCGAGCGAGAGAGCTGCAGAGGGTATACAATACAAGCCCCTTTCATATTCAAAACTGAATTTTAAAATATCAACCGTCTTACCACAAAAGATTTAAGAGGGGGCAGCCGAAATTTTATGCTAATTTGCCATGATATTCTAACTAAACCAAATATCCGATCATCGTAATAATTGATATATGTGAATTTTCAATTCATTTTCTTTCCGCCATTAAGACAGAAACATAATAGCAAGATATTTACTCGATACTTTAATGTTTTGAAAATGGTGCCTTTTTGCAATTTTTTTTGATTTTACTTGGAAAGTACTTCAGATACATATCTAAAATAAATACTCACCGAAGGAAAATATAGTTCGTTTTCCAGTGTTAAGACAAAATTTACCTAGATTAATTAATACTCTCATAATAAATTATATTCGATTTGAGACTTACGTCCTTTAGTTCTAAGCAACTATTCGGTCAAACGGCAAGTCCGATATTCAGTCTTATTCTGTTGCGCTTTGCATCTAAATAGCGAAACATGCTCCGTTCAACCTCAGTACCGCACTGTGCCTCAACGGGGAAGGACGCACGCGCTTGCTTTTCGCCTTGGTTTTATCTTCCGAGTGCGATTATATCAACACCTACTGTATTTTCAAACAAAGGATAATATAAAAAATCGATGGCTCGAACGCGAACACTTGACGCGGCAACCAAGTGGTGCCAATGACCTTAGAGCACAGACTAGGTAAAGCTACTACGAAAAAATAACATAGATACAAATAAAATGGATATGACTAGGCCGTAACGCATCCATTATTATGTATGCTCAGTAATATAACTATTAGAGTCGGAGTGTTTCTTTGTGACAGACAAACAGACAGAGAAAGAGAGAGAGAGACGGAGAGAAGCAGAGAGAGAGAGTCAGAAAGATAAAACTAAAAATTAAATGACATTATAAAATAATTTAGGTTCATTATAATTTTACAAAATTAAAATTAAAAATCATTTAAATTAATGTGATGGTTAATTTGACTTGAGAGTTCCATCCACATTTTCTCACGTTTTTACGAGAAGCGGCTTTCTGCAAAAGGAGGAAGGTTCTCAATTTTAACAGACAAAAATAGCTTGGTAATAATGGAAGCAAAAAAACTGCTTCTAATAAAAAAAAAAAAAAATGTGGAAAGTCAAACAATAGGTACTTATGCTTTTAACCGACTTCAAAACAGGGGCAAGGTTCTCAATTCGACCGGTATAAAAAAATACTAGTCGAATTGAGAACCTTCCTCCTTCTTTGAAGTCGGTTAAAAACATAAGTACCTACTGTTTGACCAGTTGGGTTGGCTCGGGTATGTGCTGGTAAGGGGAAACGCACAATACACTAGCGGGACTACTTACCTTAGTCAAAGTCAAATACTACTTACCTTTTTATCCGACTTCAAATAAGGAGGAAGGTTCTCATTTACCTTCAATTCGACCAGTATTTTTTTATACTGGTTGAATTGCAGTCCACCACTGCGGTGCAACAATGCGGTGCAACACTGCGTTGCAACACTGCGTTGCAACAGTGTGGTACAACAGTGCGGTGCAACAGTGTGGTACCATCTTTAAATATTTTGAATCAGTAGCATAAAATACGAGTTTCTCAGATCAAACGCTAGGTGGCACCACCAGTATTTCAGCAAAGTGAAGTTATATCAAAAAATAAATAGCTATTTTTGAATATTTTGAACAAATTGGTTGGAAACATAGGTGAGTTTTTTTTTTGAGGATTAGGTCAGGTTTTGCGTGATTTGCGTCCAACACTAGATGAGAGCATTAATATTTCAGAGAATTTTGACTTGTATCGTAAAATATTTCTGCCATCCTTGCATATTTTAAATCAGTAACGGTGATTATAGATTGTTCAGTTCTAATAATAGAAGACATCTTCAATATTTCAGTGAAGACGTTAAATCAGAAAAGATTTCAGCCATCCTTGAATATTTTAAGTCTGTGTCATCGATTAATGGCTGCTGAGGTAAAGCCAAACGACGGCACCAATATTTCAGAGATTTTGAGAAGTAGCTTCACTAACGAAATTTCTTTATTTAATTCAAATCCGAAAATATTTTGACCATCACTACATATTTTGAGTTTTATTCAGTGGTAAATGATTTCACAGGGTGAGTATTAGGGAACCAACGCAGTATTTTTCATACATTTTGGGTAATGAGAAGCCACAGTCAAACCACGGCAAAACTTATCTCAGATGGCGCCACCTTCGCTGGTGCTGTCATTTGTGGCTTATTTGAGGTTATAAACATTGCTCTTGAATGAAACAATAAAAATAAACTTTGCCTTTAAACAGTAAAATGTTTCTATAATGACAGTGGCGAATCTCAGTTAGATATTAACAACCAGGTTCATTGGCACCACTTGGCACAACGAGCAATGGAGAGGGCTATGCTCGGGGTTTCTCTACGAGATCGAATCCGAAATGAGGAGATCCGTAGACGAACGAAAGTCACCGACATAGCCCACCGGATTAGTAAGTTGAAATGGCAGTGGGCAGGGCACATATCACGCAGAACAGATGGCCGATGGGGCCGAAAGGTTCTGGAATGGAGACCACGGACTGGTAAGCGCAGCGTAGGACGTCCACCCACAAGATGGACAGACGACCTAAAAGAGACCGCAGGGAAACGCTGGATGCAGGCCGCTTCCAACCGGCCCTTTTGGAGATCGATGGGGGAGGCCTATGTCCAGCAGTGGACGTCCTACGGCTGAAATGATGATGATGATGATGACTTGGTTGCCGCGTCAAGTGGTCGCGTTCGAGCCATCGATTTTTTATATTATCCCTTGTTTGAAAATACAGTAGGTGTTGATATAATCGCACTCGGAAGATAAAACCAAGGCGAAAAGCAAGCGCGTGCGTCCTTCCCCGTTGAGGCACAGTGCGGTACTGAGGTTGAACGGAGCATGTTTCGCTATTTAGATGCAAAGCGCAACAGAATAAGACTGAATATCGGACTTGCCGTTTGACCGAATAGTTGCTTAGAACTAAAGGACGTAAGTCTCAAATCGAATAGAATTTATTATGAGAGTGTTATATATCTGTTAGATATTAACAACCAGGTATACTCGTAGAACAAACAGAAAAAGTTCATCACATAAATGTTTGTCCTAGATGGGAATCGAACCCACGCCCCCAAGCTCAGTAAGGTTCACTACCAACTGGACCAACGGGCTTTCGCGTATTTCGTTTCGTTTAGTATAGTATAGTATAGTATAGCGTAGCATAGCGTAGCATAGCGTAGCATAGCGTAGCATAGCGTAGCATAGCGTAGCATAGCATAGCATAGTATAGAGCATAGCATGGCATAGCATAGCATTAGTTTAGTATAGTTTGATTTAATGTTTAACGATCTCTGACACTGTCTCCAGCGTAAAATTTTAATTTGAAAATTAATTTTGGTAATTTCAATTTAATTTATATAATTTATTAATTTTATATTTATATTGTAGAAAACTTAAAAATGAAGTTAAAAAATAAACAACAAATACAATTTTGAAAAGTGTAATAAACAATTTACGGTTTTGCGCGCCGCGACCGAACCCAGCTAATCGCCAAAACGCCAACACTACGCTTATCCTGTGTTTATTACTCCTTGCCGCATGACGAGTCCAAGTACACGAGTTGTGTATACTGGAGCTGCGCGCGACTGCCGCGCTGCCGTGGTTGTGTTTCACACTAATGCGGGCGATGCGAGACGCGCGGGTGAAATCCGATTTTTTTTTTGGTATACACTCGCTCTTAAGCACGCTTTAGACATGTGTTTAGCAATTGTTTCACTGCGAAAAATATGCTAAACACTTGTCTAAAGCGTGCTTAAATCTTTTGTGGTAAGACGGCTAATCTCTAATAAAATTGTAAACAAAATAAAAAACAAGTCATGAAAGATCTTATAATTGTACCTACTATCGAACCTGACATGGTTTTCACATCTTGTTTTATATTACAGCTCATAAATGTGATTTGTTAGAAATAAATTACTATGGAATTACTACTGGAAATTACTTTTGGAAAGGGATAAATTGTTTATCCATCGGTATACATAACAAGCCATGAAAACTTATCGTTGAGGAGCTATAACCGATCAAGTGAAAAATTGCTCAAAAAGCTCCGCCCTACCCTACTTAAACTTCAATTTACCTACTTTTTCATTCTCGTCCCTTTCCCACCTTTCAGATGCTTGCGTCGTAACACATCATCCATGACAGCACCATTACCGTTCCATCGCATAATAAAAACAATCCGAAAATACGGCGATGAGATCAAAGCAGGCAATTAGGTCGGTGATACGGGATACGGCTTCAAACGCTGCCGGTGCAATGGTCTGGGATCTGTAATGGCGTGGCGCGGTGCGACGTGCCATGTCAAATCCTTTTTCGCATGGAGATAAATAAAAGCTGTCGCTCTGTCGCTCATTAGTAGTGATGTCCATCTGCAACATGACATGTGATTTGACAAGTTCTCAAGCGCGGAACTTGACAAACGTCAAGACTAAAACAACGACGACAGGGGCACAGAATAATAAAGAGCATAGACGTCACGTGATTTACAAAGCGTACAACAGCGTCTGTCAAATAGTATGTAGCCTTTGGAGCCTTTTACAGGTCCCTAGTACATTAAAATAGTGTACGTACAACCCTGTAATTTGCTATCCTGTCAAAAATATATCTGTTTCGACAATGTTGGCATATTATGAGTAAAGAATGTAACATGTTTAATTCGTTTATGCTAAATTAGCTCTAGTTCTATGCTTTAGTTATTTTTCTGAGAACAGCAGCGTGGCGGTGTTAAGCTAGGTTTAAAATTGTACTTCATTTTACTAGTTTAGTTTACCGTGGCCTTCGAACAATAAGGTACTGGACAGGTCTTTGATTTGTTAAAAATAACAGGCTTAGTGATAAATATACATTTTACGTATACTAGCTGACCCGACAAACGTCCTGTTTTCATAGAATTTCATAGAAAAAGGCACTTTCTGATTTTCCGGAATTTACTAATTTTCCGGGCAAATTTTCCAACTTTATTTTTCTTCTAAGCCAGCCCTAACAGCAACAGAACAAAAAATCGGTAAACCCAATTTTAGTTTTAGCGAGACTAACGAACAGCTATTGATTTTTATATACAAACTAAACTTATATATATATATATATATTTATTATTTAAAATGCAACTCCACGGACTCCAGGGTCCGTGATTTTTTTATTTTATTTTTTTATTATTAATCATTTATTTCAGACCAGGTCCATATACATTTTGACACAAATTACATAAAAAAATAATAAAGTAAAACAAAATTAGAAATAGGTACATGTCAATAGTAACAATAATTAAAAATGAATTAAATAAAATACAACGAATAAAAATAGCAATGAAAATTATAATGTCAAAAAAAAATTAATAAAATAGAATCTAATGTGAGGGGCTTACTTATTATTAGTATTAACATGTAGCCGCACTGCATGCTTAATGACCGGACAGTCAAACCGACCTGGCACAACACGTAGGATGCTATTATACTTGACTACAATTTTGTTAACTTAAACGAATTTACTTAGTTATTAACAACACAGGGAGAGGAAAGTTAGTAATACCTATCTTAATCTAAGGTTATCAGGCATTTTGCTCCTTCTCCTCCTCAATTTGTTTGCTCGATGCTGAGCGTCGTGATGCCCGATATTCTGTAATTTGGCGACAAATCTGCTTCCATCTCTGACGGTCTCCAGCCTGATACATCGCGTCAGAGATATCAGAGAATTTGTCAGAGCCATTTCTTTTTCTGTCGTTTAATTTTTATTGGCAGACGCCAATAAAAATGAAACGCTGTATTTATGACAATGATTAATTCATGATAATGCGCTCGTGAGAAAAACGTCAGAATCATAAAATTTTATGTGTCCTTTAAATAGAAAACAGAAGCACATAAAATTATCTTGTAAAACGTTGCAGCAAAAACTGTCGACAGCTTGCAACTTTTACAATGTGAGATCTACATTGAGCCCGTTAATAAATTGAAATGTAAAAATGCCAGGGCAACTATTATTTCTCGTGTGCGAAAGGCAAAACTACACTAAGATTATTTTTTCGTCAACTCGTCCCGAACGAAATGGTCTTAATTGGACGAGGTAGCGAATTTAGTAACAAGAAATTTTCCGTTCGTCAACTTGTCCCAAAGAGTGGCAACGCAGTACGTTACGACGCAACTAAATGTATGAAATAGACAAACAGTTCAAAACAACGTCAACGCGACAAAAAAAATCGCTTTACGAACCATGCATCAGCGTTTCAATCAGAATATCTTAGTTTTTTTTATTCAACTATGGATTCGCGTTTTACCGCCGTATTTCTTTTGTTTCGCTTAGTGACTTCCTAACTTCAGTATGAATATAACCTTGATGTTTCCTTAAATATTTTTTTAATAGAGGGTTTAGGCCAACATGACCATACCATCCAATGATGGTATCCTATGGTGGTCTTTACTTATGAAGAAAACATCAATATGTTTTCTTTTTAATATAATAGTGCTAATCTTGAACAGTGTTATGGACTCCTCCGATAAGGGGCTAACAGTAGTTACACCACCCAACATCTCTTAAAATAAGGTTGGTATGGTGGTAGAAATCGAACCTTTCAGCATGAAGTAGGGTAAATATATATTTTTGACATGTCACAAATCGCAATTCGTCCGGCTCATTCTAGTGCATTTTTACCCTTTAATTCTCTTTATAGAATGGTCAATTCATTTTTGATCACCTTGTTCATCAGTTGGATGGACATCGATAAAACGTACCTAAAAGGTCAGTGAAATAAAAACTGTTGAATTATTTAACAGATTCATATTTTATTTACGTCAATTAATACTTAAGTCTATACCGATTAGGTATTATAATCAAAGAATAAGAAGAGACAGACTTCTTATGATCTTTTATAAATTGAAAAGGTAGGTCAGACAGAGATTTTGTCAAACAGATATTTTGTCAAAACTGACTGGAGGATTGAGGCAATGTTACAGTTTACAAGGGGCCATATTATTCTACATTTCCCGGTTTGCCGTAAGTTCTAAATTGTCCCATAGCGTTTTCGCCCCACGTTGGACCTTCACCGCGAAAACTGTTCTAATTCTAGTAAAGAAGTACTATTTTGAACCTTGCGTTAGTTGAATAGAGTTCACTAATCGGCTGTGTCTGATAGTAAGCAATCATTGTCGTCTATGGATACGTGTAACTTTGTATGGAACCTTTTTTTTATAATCTTTATTTAAAGTGCTTTTTCGCAAAGCGTAAATGTCGCACTAATTGTACTTAACATTAATAAAATTTCACATGAGCATCTGAAACCCTGTAACACTTTAATAACAGCCCTTTTGAAACAAAGAAACACTGTGATGATCTTCAAAGTTGTCTATCTGTGCCTTTTCTGATCTATGAGAACCTCTATCCTTATTCATTTTTTGCCCGTTCATATCTTCATAGGAATGAAATTAAAATTGTTTTTGCAAATTGAATTGAATACGCTATTTAAAAATGAATTGAAGGTTACAAGCTTTTGATGGATTGCATTTGTATACTTTGTAATACTTGTATTTTTGCGATAGTTTACATTTTCATTAAGTATCTTATTAATATGTGGTTATAATGTTTCCAAGTAAAACTTTTTGCGCAATAAACTATACTCTACTTAGCACTTAATTGATACTAACTTACATAAATGTATTGTCGTGAACTTCCTCTTTTTACTGGTTTTTAATCTACTATAGTCATAGCATTCGAAGCGTTGCTCGACAAAGTGAATCATCATCATCAGCCAGAAGACGTCCACTGCTGAAAATAGGCCTTCCCCTTTAACCTCCACACTGAACGAAAGCCTGCCATCTGCATCCACTGGATAACCGCTACTATCACAATGTCGTTGGTCCATCTAGTAGGAGGCCTACCTACGTGACCGCAAGAGGCATTTATGACTAAACGCTACTGTAGGTGAGATGGCATATTAAATCGTATAACATCCAAGCAGTACACTACTCGATCTTAGATTGAACTAATCAACATTCCCCAAAGTATTTCTTATAGCAGGTGCAGCGATTTCGCTCGCGCATTAGATGTTTTTTTAAGATATACAAAACATTACCGTGTTTACTTTTGAAAAATGTGATTCAATTCAAATTCAAAATATTTTATTATGGACAACTAAAAATCCATTGGGTTAGTACAAACAAAACTTAAAATTATTGTTAGATAAAAAAAAACACAAAAAGTATAATAATTATGCCATTTAAATAGTTTTTTCATGCGCTTTCGGAAGTTCCGCACATATAACGACTGAGTAAGAAATAATATACTTCCTACTCGGCCATCACCCGCACAAAATGCCCGGGTATAGGTATAGGCGCGTGAAAATCTTCAGCCACTAACTTTAGGATGTTGTTCCGACTTCCCCGCACCCTCCTCATTACTGATGCCACTTTCTTTCGAATGACGCCATGAAGGCCGTCAGTTTGAGTTTGTGCGAACATTTCGGAGGCACTGCAAAAACGGGGAAGTCCCAACATCATCAGCAGTGCAAGTACCGTTCTTTATCGATCGGCAAATTCCCTAAAATGCCATAGAATCGATCACAGCGAGTACTGAAAAAATTGCATATTATCGAATTTGACGACCTCAACTGTCAATTTGACGATCGCTAAAAGAACGGTACTTGCACCCATGGTATAGGTATCTCAAAATATTTAGAACACATTTTTGTTTAATTTTTTTTTAATCACAATAATAAATGGGAAAAACTGTATATCCCATTTTTGTGGCCATAAAAAAACAATGAAATAATTTTTAGGGTTAATATTTTGAAATATTAACCTCGTAAAATAACCGAAGCAATATATTAATAGTAGTCGGTAATTATTATTTTTAAACATCAAATGTGCCAGTGAGATTTTGGCTCGCCTTATTCTGGACCGGGATGTTGAAAAAACTAATTCTCAATTTGTTCCCCATTATGCAGTTAATACATACGAATGGCGGCGTTGCAATTAAAATAATATTATATGGTCAGGCAAGGTGTGTTTTGCTCGACTGTCTGTCTATGGTTTAATTCAATAGGTAATGAGACGTGTTCACACAGCATGCTCGCATTATGTTTTTAGCGAATAAAATGCCAGCTAGTTAAAACCTTTACTTATATGTACGCCTTTCCGGTGAGCCTTGCAATTGGAAAAGTGGATTTTATGCCCCCAAAAAAACATGTTTAGCTAATAATGAGCGAGATATCACGCGCTCGTAATCACAATCCAATTAATGAAAGGATATCCATAGTAAGCCGAATTTTAGCAAACGTTTTGTTAGATTTTGGGCGCAGGAGACCCGGATTAATATCAGGTTTATTATGGATGACCGTTCGTGATTCGAATCGTAATCGCGATCGTTTGCCATCTTGCTCAAGCGTGTGGTAAGAGTAAGTAAACAGAATGGGATGGCACGCGAACGCGATCACAATCGGAATTACGAACGGACTCCATAATAATCTCGATGTTACTAAAATGTCGTGACTATTTGAATTGGGTAATTGCCCAAAATTGACACATATTATGACAAATAGAGTATTAAAAAAAAAAAAAAAAAAACTGTAAACTTTGACACTATTCAAAAAATAAAAAATAAAACCAAATACAATTTAAAAACAATATTGGTTTAGTAGAATCGGAGCCCTGACCTGATGATGGATAGTGAAGCTCTTCAATGGCAAATTGCACTGACAGAGCCACCTAGCAGGAATAACGCCTACCAACATGAGAAAAAATGATAAAATGATGATTCATAATTTTATTGGAAAATTATAAAAAAAAATTATAGACCATACCTAGAAAACCCGGTGTCTCTTATCACAGGGTGGGGCTCATTTTACCTTAGTATAAATGCATTTGTAAATTTCCTTACTCTGGTATGTGTGAATGGATTACTAATGAATTCAAATGCCTGGAAAAGACTGATGGCTTGCCTTACTTGTAAAGTCTACTAATAGCATTAATTATCTGAACAAGCCTGTATCTTGATGGAGTAAATATTATTAGATGTGGAGAGTTTTTTGAAGAATAAACAAAACACAAGCGTTAGTCCAGTCTAGTCTCTTTTTATTGTTTAAAAATGAGTCTGGTACAAAAGGCTCATACAAATATACAATATAAATACAACAATAAAAATAAATAATATAAACATTCAACAGTACATCATATCATTAGTTGTATGACTTGCATGTTATAAATACCTATACTTATTTGACTATAATGTTTTTACAATGTTAACAAATTATTTAAAATGTTAGTAATCGAATTACTGTTAGAGAGCTATGTAGCCTGAGAAATATTTCTGTTATATAGGTACAATAATTATAAGACTTTGTCTGTGTTGTAAGGATTTAAGTAAGTAAGTAGGTATGATAATAAAAGATCTTTTTAAAATCAAATTAGTCTCTTATTTAGCTAGATTTTATTGATACTTTGTTTTTTTATTTATATTCCATGGGAATTAATCACGTAAGATTAAGCTGGTCACTCCGACTATAGTTTCAACCGCATGAAGCGGTCTTTTTCAAGGTGCTGCGTCACGATTTGCACTACGGGCCACCTTGAAAAAAACCCAGCTAATGCGGTTGAAACTATAGTCGAAGTGATCGGCTCAATCTTACGTGAGTAATTCCCGTGTAATATAAATAAAATGTGTAAAACCACGTCAGTTTCTATAATAACATTGTTTTTATTCATCTTTTATGTAGTTATATAGTTGATCACAGTATTCACAGTATATATAATTATTTTAATCAAATTACAAAAGAGTGCGATAGCTCAACTAGCTTTGACGGTATTTTTACTGATTGGTAACATTATTTATATTGTGACTTAAATGAGTTTTGGCGCCAACGTGGAAAAAAACATGTCGGCCCGTTGGATTATTTTCCTAATTCTTGTGTATTTTCGAGTGTTAATGTGTACTAAATGGTGAATTATTATTCATTAAGTGCCCGTAAACGTGCTCGAGTGTGGGCAAGTGATATAACGAGGTGAAACGTGCCTTTTCGTGTTGTTTCCAAAACTCCATAGGAGCCTCTTGTAAAGTCTTCACCACTTTACAGGAGCATGAGTTTGACTTGACCATGACTTACTTAGCTTGACTCTGACTGTGACTTTGACTTGTTTGACGCTATTAAGACTAAATAAACTGTTTAATATTACGACTAAAGGACATTGAATCCATGGTCATGAAAATTTAGACAAAAAAAAATGAATGCGACTTAAATATTTATTATTTATTTATTAAATTTGACATTATAATAATATAAATAATGCTGTACCAATTTAATTGTATTTAATGTTGTGACATGAATATAACTACATATTCGTTTTTATGTCAATAAATAATTTGAATTTGACCCAGAATAATAATTTGTATTTGAGCTACTACTAAGCCAAGCCACTAAAGCTAGTCTTTTACCCAATGATATTGTATACTCTGACCCCCTTAATAATAAACGTGGAGTAACCTTGAAATAGTTACTCCGTCTCATGTCTTTTTCGATCGAGTTCAAAATGTGAAAGAGAGAAGAAGATAAAACACGGCGTAACTATTCCAAGACTACTCCACGTTTATTAATAAAGGGGTAAAGGTATAAAACGTCCTTGCTTTTACCAGTCAGTAATTGATTGTCTTTACACAAAGCCAATAATGGCTTGGCTAAATTGACTAGCTTGTCAATTTGCTTGATATAAATGGTACTTAATTAGCGTATCAACATTGCTGCTACTGAGCATGGTCGTACTATTCGCCTGCAAAATTGTATAGTGCTGCAAGTTCCATACTGCCAAGACCTTGCAGCTCTCACAGTCTCCAACGATAATTTATAGTTGTTTTCACAACGCATTACAAAGTAAATGCTACGCCTTCCGTCACTCATAAATCTAGAGTTCACGTCGTAAATCCGCGTTGATTGCGCAAAAACGCAGCTCTTCTGTTACCTGGTGATATAGAGCTGAGGAAAGTATCCAATAAATAGTAGGAAAGTAGGTAAATAAATTCACACAAAAAAATTGATAATCCATTCTGTAAATATGAGTTTTTTAAAAGGGTTTTCATAGCTCTTACAAATACAATAACATCTGGAGAGCCAAATGAAAACTTTCATTAATATTTGACTGTAGTATATAGTTTACCAGCTACAATGTTACATTCAAAAACCTAGTAAAAGTGATCAGATCCTACGTCTTTTTTTACGTTTTACCTGTTGTTGCCTGTAGTAAGTTTAAAGTGTATACTTTTAGTTAAAAGTTGGCCTTAGTTCGTTTAAAAAGTTTGTTTTTAATTAAGAGTTGCCTTTAGTTAGTTAGACGAATAGCTTTTTTATTTACTTGTTTAGTTCTAGATACTTACTGACAAAACCCTTTGAAAGTGCAGCTTCTGGACGACAGGTATCATCCAACTTCATCTGTGTAGTTAGAAGTAGGTTCGACAAACATCCTGCCTGTGTATCCCGTCGCAAAAGAAAAAAACTCCCACTTGGTAAGGCCTTGCGCAGGCATTCGATCTCTCGATTTATTGCGATTCCCGATAAAATTATAATCGTTATTTATCGCTGGCGGTCGGAGCGTGTACTTGCATTATTCATTCGATCGCTGGTTGCGATGCTCGACGATTTACTATGCATTGTTGGCTGTACCGCCATACATCACATGCAATTTTCGCACGACGTTTTGTATGATGCAACGCGCTTGCTGATTCTCGGTACAGTGTGTCAGATATTGTAATAGTAAGTTTGTTGGAAATGTTTTGTGTAGCGAGGATGAGTAATGTGATGATTATAGTGGCAGTATACAGGGTTATTGATAATTAAATTCGGCCAAAATCTAATGAAGGGCCCAAATAAGCTTCTAAATTATCGGCCAACTTTCATCATCATCATCCTTTCAGCTTATCATCTTTCCACTGTTGGGACTCAAGCTTTCTCTCAGAGAGAGGGTGTAGTAATCTATCCACCATGCTGGCTTAATGCTTAAACTAGTGCTGTTCAACTTTGACCCACCATAACCTGAAAAATTACCTATTGTTAGGATATCAAATTTTTACATATGCAAGGCAAAAGGGGGTTGAAATATTATATGAAAGTCTACGCGTACGAAGTCGTGGGCGACAGCTATCGTAGTATACTATAATCATACCAAGTTTGAGGCTTGTACTTATTACCATTTTTACATCAGAGCAAAGCCAAAAATAAGTTTTTATAAAGAAAAGTTGGGTATTTTTTTATAATTGGGTAATATTAATGATGCCCCTTAAAATGTAAATCATAAGTAATAATTGTGGGTAAAAACTTAATTTTTAACGTTTTATTGCACTTAATTTAATATCCACTTTTGAAATTAATCTCAACGCCATTCCTGGCACAAAATAACTGTAATTAGCAAAAGTGTCTGCAAAACCAATTAATCACGCCAATTAGTCCCAATTACTTTAATAACCACACCTTTACCGTAAAAGAAATTAAATGTCCAAAATGTCCAATAAGAAATGGCAATACTCAAGAAATGACGTGATCTCCAAGAATTGGTGACGTGTCTGTTAAAGAAATGCCAAAATATGTAGTGGTCTTTACCTGCCTTCGCAAACTCAAAATTATTGAGAAAAACCATATAATAAAAATGTATTAGCACAGAATACATAATTATAGTACATGGTATTAGTTGCGTGGTATATGGGTATTCTTTTAGGCGACTGACATATTCGAGAATTTTATTGTATACTCATCGTTATAAATAACTTTTAGTAAGAGAGCAACCCTGATATCGCGATAAAAAACTGCATTCCTTACCTTTTACACTCTCTTGAATGTTAGTGACATTTTATATGGAATAACAATTGCTTTTTCTTCGAAATATCTGAGTTGATTTCAAAGTAACAGTAATTGTTTATAATGATGCGTACAATGATATCCTTGAATAAGCTATAATTGTAGTTTTACTTGATTATTATTTTGGCAAAAAATAAAACGGAATATGTTATATTTAAATAGAATATATTTTTTTAAATGCCTTCTACTTTTAATAATACTATTATTATAATAGACTTAAATTTAATTATAGTTCACATAAAATTAACTAAAAATCACGAAGTAAGAAATCTTAATTGAGGTTAGAAAGAGACGAAAGCGTTTTCTAGCTTACCCTGTCACGATGGCAGATTGTGAGTGCTAATATTAATTTATACCTACTCAGGAGTCCACCCTAGAATGCCTCGAACAGCTTGATAAAAAAAAAACATCGCTATACGCTGTAGAAAAACGTAAAATATTAAAAAAACTAATGTTTTCAGGAAGGAAAACTGCCTGTTTATTTCGCAAACGAGAAGATCGATATTGGGGTGTAGGATTATCTGCGTTGGAAGGCTTAACATTGTTATCAGCAATTCTTCGAAACAAACTTTGCTTCTTAACAAAACATCAAAAATATCACTCAACAATTCGTAAATTGATCCAACATCTCTCTAAAAGATGCAAGTCTGCATAGCGCTTTAATCGAAAGCATTCAAAAGCAAGCACAAAAGCCGCCGTCGCTAATTGTCAGATAATTGCCGGACACATCATCAATCAAATCAAAGGACTGGAAAGAACATGAAATGAAAGAAATTTTAATGGTGCTTAAGTGACATGACCGTCAAAAGCGGACCTTTTCTAACTGACTTCATGAGAGGAGGAGGGAGGGAGGATTTATTGATTGCTAATTGATAGCATAGATAAATAGTTGAATACTTTATTCATTCTTGCGATTTTAAAAGCCACAAAATCAATGAGAGAATTCGTATGACGCATTAATTTGGCTAGACAACAATTAACATATTTTGTAACAATCTAATATTGTTTTTTCAACTGGCAAGTGCTATTATAAACTAAACAAAATTCAAGCTAACACTAAAAACCTAAAATAAACCTATATATTGTTTGGTGTTGGAAACGTTTTAAAATTGAATAATGTTTCATAATCTAACAGGATGCAATAAAATCTCAGCGTTTCTGGCAATTTCTTTGAACTCCATTCATTCATTTTTGCTCTACATTTTGCATCGGTGATCTCGACGATAGTTTATTAAATAAAATTTTAACTTGGACTGCCTTTTTTATTTCTCTGTGGTTAGGGTTCGGATTCCCGATATTGATGTATCAGATTTTGTAGTAAAAACTGCAAGAATCTGTCTGGACAATCCATTATCGATGATCTAGAGACTTGGTGATCTATTCGTATTGATTAGCGTAAATTAGCACTGAATGTTCAATGTAGGCAGGAGACAGATGAGGCAAAACAACTACGTGTCACCTAATCAGCAAGTTTTTTTAAAGTGAAAGGTTAAAATTGTGTGTAAATTAGCCGCTAAGGTACTACCTTAATAAAATAAATAAAATAAAGGATACCAACTAAATTACAATAAAAAAAAATCCTGCTTTAAGTTAAACAGTTAATTAACGAGATTTGTGGAAAACTGCGTTGGCTAAGGAATATAGATTCAGATTGGTCCCATAGAAATTTCATCAACATCGGTTCAGTAGTTTGGCTTTTAAAATAAGATAAGACTGGAAATTGTAACTTTGACGACAATATTATTTTGTCATCCGAGGAAACGAAATTGCATATTTTACTAATTTTGTGAAGTCGTTTTTTTTTATTATTAATAATTATTTGAATTTGATTGAAACAATAGCTTACATTTTAAGCCAGCACATATGATGTCCATGTACGTATGTAGGTACATGGGACATACACACTCATTCACGATTCAATTCAATACCATTAGACTCAATTGCCCGAATAGCAAATGATGCAGCTGCAGTTTGAATTTCAACGAAGGTCAATACAAATATGGTTCCTTAGAAATCACTTATCATGGAGAAGTAACCTAGACATCCAAATCACAAAATTATACAATGTTGTGAGAGACCTTTATTAAAATAGACCCCACGGGTTTACAGGCCACGGACATGCTAAATATGTGAACTAGCTGGGTAATTGATCCAATTTGAGACCGGTCTCAGGCTGCGTATCCGCCAGAGATGTGAACACCGCCAGAGAACATCGACCAATAGGATCGCTTCATTTCTTCATCTATTGGTAGATTTTTTCTCGCTCACCGCTTAGCTACCTTGCACATCTCTGGTGTCTGGGTTCAAAATATGGCACGCTATATCACTGTGCGAGTGATATAGCTTGCAAGTACAAGTAGCAAGTACAAGTATCAAATACAAGTATCAAGTACAAGTAGAAAGTACATATAGCACGTACAAGTAGCAAGTATAAGTAGGCGTTCAAACGTAAATAGCCACTCGCGCGGTGACGCGCACCACTCGGGTGCGAGTACGTGCGAGCGCGAGCGCACGATCACTGTGCGTGTGATATAGTGGCATGCCATATTCTGAGAGTTAAATTTGATGTGATTTTAAAAATATAAAATGACTAGACTGACTAATGACCAAGCACAATTTTCAAAAATAGACAGTTATTAAATTGTATATCTAAAAAAACAGCAAATGTGCGAGCGAGATCGCTGCACCTGGTATTTTTCTATTTTTTTTCGTTTTTCACATAGAATTAGAATAGATCTACGTTTGGCCAGCAACTCGCCTAATAGTAAGCGATGGTTTGGCCGAGGATGGAACACGTAGATCTAGAAGATATTTATTTACTCTAGCCTTCATTTGAAGATGCCTAGATTGTAGGAACAAACAGGAAACAAATAGGATGACAGATTCATTCATGTCCTTAAGATGGATCAACGCTCCAACAGGCACGCTCCATTATTTAGTTCAATTTTCATCGTATTTGCAGCAGTACGTCAGACATCTACGTACACAACAAAATTAAATTGAGCCATAGTAAATTATAAAAACTTTTCGAAAGCAGCAAACCTTGCGAATGCAAACGACCATTAAATTGATTTCATGACTTCATAGTAAGTACAAACAATCCGGCATGACAAGTTTTCATAAAACTGTACATGCGCGCGGTGTCTATATTATCCAGAAGGTCTGTGAACGTTAAGGCCGTTGCAGACCACGCGTAAATAGGTACAAGTTGCAAGTGCCTACTACGCACGCAGTGCTTAGTAGTACTTCCACTGCCACTTGCACTAAGCAAAACGTTGCAGACGATGTGTGGTAGGCACTTGCAAGTTGTGCTTGCTACTAGTACTACGCATGGTCTGCAACGGCCTCTAAGTCCGTTGTAGACCACGCGAAGTACAAGTAGCAAGTACCTACCTACTACGCATCGTCTGCAACGTTTTGCTTAGTGCAAGTGGCAGTGTAAGCGCTTAGTAGCACTCGCACTGGTACTTGTGCAAGTGAAGCTTCGTTTCCCCGCGATGCTCGCGC
Organism: Agriopis aurantiaria; assembly: GCA_914767915.1. Classification (NCBI taxonomy): domain Eukaryota; kingdom Metazoa; phylum Arthropoda; class Insecta; order Lepidoptera; family Geometridae; genus Agriopis; species Agriopis aurantiaria. Next base: position 2,498,014 of record OU611991.1, on the reverse strand, counting down.
GACGCCCACTGCGCATCGTTCGAACGCTCGCGCGAGTACATATTCGTATGCGAGTTGTGTGCGTCACCGCGCGAGTAGCTATTGACGTTTGAACGCCTACTTGTACATGCTACTTGTACTTGCAAGCTACTTCGCATGGTTTGCAATGGGCTTAATATATAAATTGCACGACGCAGTGTGGAACTATTAATCAAGACTCACTTCCTCGGCGTGATCTAAGAAAAGCATGAAAATTTCATGAGCTGTTTAGGAGATTTTGGTATCCGTTTTAGTATAATATAACCATCAATAAAGTCCAAGGCTTTGTTCTACTGCAGACGTCAAAAAAAGTCTACTCTAGTGGATTTCAAGGTCTTAGATAAACGTGTACAGAATTAGGTTACGATTAACGTCTGAGAAAGCCCATGGAAATTATACTTACTCCCTTTATTGTGATAATAATTATAAATTGATAACACTCCTAAAATTAATATGATAACTTAAAAATTATATTTAGCTCTTTTTATCTTGATTTCAATAAATAATTACTTTTTGTTTTAGATGTCGAGACATGAAGCATACATTACGTGTTAAAGTTTTCAAAACACATGTCAAGTCCTGTTGTGTTGCTAATGCCGAATACAGACCTAGTGAACAAACACTACCGAATGCGAAGAAACGAGTTAGTTAGGACCATGATCCAAGAAAACAAGGTCTAGCGCTCCCAGAGTTGTCCCGTAATGACGTCACTGTCCAGTTACCACTTTATTGTAACAAACACAGGTATTAGAAGTTAATAATCTATTAAATAAAATACAAAACGCATTTCAATTTTCATTTGGTTTGTCCACTCAAGCAAAGCAATTCAAGTTAAACACGAATTGAATATATTAAACACAATTTTATCAAAACCACATTGATTTATTGGATTCCCACAGGTAATATACGGATATTGGGAAGTTATAATTTCACGCTACTGTTAACACAGAAAATCATAGAGTCCGCCATTGTTTCATGTATCGTCATCTCTCTCGAACTTGTTGTAAATTACTTATTCTGTTATTGCTTATGCACGTGTACGTGTAGGTATCCATGACATTGATGACGTAGTTGCGGGTCACCCACGTGACAGTTTTTCTCGGAGCGCTATACCTGGCGGAGTATATTATTATACCTTGGTTAGGACGTATCGGTGAATGTGAGCACGACAACGAAGAATTCGCTTGCGGTCATCAGTGCGTGCCGAATGTCAGTACTTAGCGTGCGAGAAAACGATTGACTGTATGGAAAACGAGCGATAAGTTGCTTGTTTTGTTTTATCCAACATTGATTTTAATACAATTTTGATTTCGTGTTGTTGTTCGGATTCTTTGTTTCATTGCGGGTTCTTGACACTGTCCATTCTTGGCGTTGCTGTAATAATTATACATCTAATTGTGTGATACCAAATGTCAGAAATTTTGTATAATGTTGTGTAACTTTATTATGTACTAGCGGTCCGCCCCAGCTTCGCACAAGTATTGTTGGAGTTTTAGTCAGGATCCCTAATTTTTTTGAAAATATAATATAGCCTATGTCATCCGGGGATAGCGTAGCTTCCCAACAGTGGAAGAATTTTTCAAATCGGTTCATTAGTTTCGGAGCCTATTCAATGCAAACAAAAAAACACATAAACAATCAAATCTTTCCTCTTTATAATATTAGTATAGATGTATGCTGGAAGAGATCGCTCTTAGCTATAAGGCTGCCGATCGTTGCATTCGTTTTTAAGCTGTTTCATCCTGTGTTTGAAATTTGGGGTAAATAAAGAAGCAATAAAGGACAATAAAGAGTTTATCTATGTTTTTTCATTGGGGTTAATAAATATGTACTAAACAAAAAAAACGTACTGTGCGTTATGAACATGAACGATCACTCGCAATCACTCTCATTCGTTCGCTACATCTGTACACGGCATTAAAGAGTATACCATTTGTAAGGTTATAGCCGAAATGAAAAAAAAAAGAAAAAATCAAGGACAAACAACTATCAAAATTTTACAATGCACTAAAATTGGTTTCGCGGTTTTACCATCGCACTAGCCGCCACCGCCTGAAGGCTCATCCTCACATCACAGATCAGTGAAAATCGCGCACTGTGCGATTCACACGATCCTTCTTACCTCATACCCGCAATATGTGGAATGAGCTAGGTACCTTCCACGGTGTTTCCGAGAAGCTACAACATGGGGTTCTTCAATAGGCGAGTTAATCGAGTCCTAAAGGGTCGGCTACGTATTTATGATGCCTCTAGTTTTACAAGTATCCATAAGCGACGGTGCCTGCTTACCATCAGGCAGCCCGTCTACTTGTTTGCCACATAGGGCATTTTTTAAATAAAAGTAATTATATTACGCTTTTCAATTACCTACTATTGAAATCAATATGGTCTAGAGTCTTAACACAGTCATTGTTTTTATACGTCGAAAAAATACAGACGTAATACTAATTCCATGTCACGTTTACGCAAAGACAAAAGAGTGGATGTTATAGTAGCGTGCGAGCTAAACCTGCAAAAGTAGGATGACAAAGATTCAACAAAATATGACATGAACTAAAATAATAAGTATTTAATAATAAGTACCCTTTAAATACGCGCACCATACTCACGGACTATTTAATTTTAGACTGTTGCTAACCTTAAAACACAAAAAATCACCTCAACACGACTGCATTGAATTCATCGCGTGAATCTTTCATGAGCCATAAATCTGACATCTACACCACTTTTCGGACGTTTTTTTAAAGGAAATTATCATACTTATCGGCGCAATATAATAACAGTAAGCTAACTTAAGTATACTGGTATCTTCTCACTAAAATTTATGACCGCTTTATCGTTTGAGCCTAATAGAAAAAAAAAAAAACGGAAAAAATAATCTAACGATTTCATGTTCTTAACTATGTGACACAAGTACAAATAAATAAATAAACTCGCCAAAAGATCAGTTTTTCCATACTGATCAAATGAGTTTGATGATGATGAGTCATCATCCATCATCATCATTCATCAAACGATTAAGAAGCTGTTTTTTTTACACTACTTGTTTTTTCTTAACTTGATCAAGTCACCTTTCAAACCGCTCTCAATCAGATGAACTATATTTTTTTTTTTGTTATGTTTGAAAAGTTACTAATATAAATAGTCGAGAGAGTTTTTGGCTATGATTCAAGAAAATCTGATTAACCGTTTGAAGTTTATGAGCTCTTTTATCAGGGGTTAACAAAAAACTAAATTATTTAAATAAGTGTCAGGAGACAAATAAATATATGAATAATTTTACTATGGAAACTGACGTGATTTTTACACATTTTTCATTACGTATATTAGACGAGAGTTACTCGATTAAGCCGGTCACTCCGACTATAGTTTCAACCGCATTCATCCGACTGCGGGCGAAACTATAGTCGGAGTAACCGGATTAAACATACGTGAGTAATTCCCGTGTAATATAAACAAAATAAGTAACTAATATTAGTATAGATTTATTTTGGTCCTTACTGTAGCTATATTGTAGGATTAGGTTTATTGTGTTGCAGATGAGTGCGTCTGGACCGAAGTGTCTACATTATACGCGAAGCTGACAGTAAGGCGTGCAGTGTCTGGATCATTTGTCAAGTGCCGGTAATACATATTTCATATTTGTCTCATGTTATGTGTTTTTCATGACGGTTTTTTGTGACTAGTCTAAAGTGTACATAATAGCATGGAACTGTTACTTTATGGGATTTTTTAGTATTTGTACGTAAAAAACTTATTCATAACAATTCTTCATTACTTTAAAATTAAAAACTATTTTACATACGAGTATTACTGGAATCGTACACTGAGTAAATTTTGAAAATTGTCTCTTTTTATTTATATAAATACACTATAATGAACGATGTTTTAAACTACCACGGTTGTCGGTAGACTAAGAAAGAGGGTAGACCGCTATGTCTGCACCTAAAACCACCCGCATTCCCGTCTTCCCGTGAACATGGTGCATGTAACTGCACCGAAATATCGGGAGCTCATTCCACAACCTTGCCACGGCAAATATCCCGTAAATAGTCATATTATAACTTTAGTTACACCATAATGGTCATGAGAGTCACTAATTACAAATGTTTCAAAAACACCTTCACTGTATTTTTATTTTATTGGGATAGAAAGCTGCCAACTGGTAGTGGACTTGAGGATATTGTGAAGACCTTCAACGGTCTATGGGCAATCCAAAGTTTTGATAGCCCCGTTGGTCCAGCTGGCAGTGAACCTGCCTTCTGCTCTTGGGGGCGTGGGTTCGATTCCCACTTAGGACAAACATTAACGTGATGAACATTAAATTTGTGTTTGTTCTATATTTGGGTGTTAATATTTATTTAAGTATGTATTTAAAAATATATTTATGTATGTATATCAGTCTGGCAGCCATATCACAAGCTTTGCTTAGTTTGGGGTCAGATGACCGTGTGTGCAAAAATGTCCAGAAAAAAAGTTTTTGTATGATAGCCCAACTAAATTAGGTTTTTAGTGTTATTTAGCTTGTATTTTGTTTACTTATTAAAAGCACTTGACAGTTTAAGAAAGTTAAATATTAAAATAATTCTGATTTAACCCAGATATGCGGATAATATACCTACTGATTAAGTTAAAAAAGGTGTCGTTAAATTGCCGCAGTATCCGCAATGTTAATGAGGACTAGCTTATAAAAAAGCCGTAAAAATTAAACGGACACGCATACCATGTTCGTGTTAACGTGTTACTGGTGACGCTAGTAAAGTGTTTTTAGCATTCCGTACCCGAAAGGTGTAAACGAGACCCTATTACTAAGCCTACACTGTCTGTCGACACCTTGTGGTGCCTACACACTCTAAAGTAAAACAACAAATAATAAATAATGGTCAAAGGAGAGTCCGTGACCACCGGTCGGGTCACCACCAAGTTAAGCAACGTCGGGTGCTGTGGGTGAGACCACCTGGGCGTAATCTTGTCTTTTGCACAATAGAGTGCGAACTGCTAGTCTGTGGAATTCGCTGTCCTGAATGGTGTTCCCCGATAGATACAATCTGGGTGTCTTCAAGTCGAGAGTGAATCGGTTTCTTCCAGGCAAGCGTGCTCCATCGTAGACCGCATCAGGCGAGTTGGCGGCCAAGCGCAAGCCTATTTTTAATTAAAAAAAACTCTATAAATAATACGCAAATTAACTCAACATAACAACATGATGATAGGATAGCTCATGATAGTTTGAAAATTTTCAGACGGCAGAGGCGATTTTCCATTCAAAATTTGTTCTAAATCTCCTTTTGGCAAGTCCAATCTCTTTTTGAACAGACTCCAAAATTGTTTACAATGATGAGTACAATGAACCCCTTTCAACTAAGTGCGACCACTCCATGTAAACCTGCAGGTATGTACCTACTGTCGAGAACTTCTCAGCTGTTCCACATCAGACGCTTGCCGCAAAAACTCGACAAATAAAAATAAAATAAACGCCATCATAAAATTAAACGTAAACTCGAATTGTAGCTCCTTTTTAACTTGCGGGATGTAAATGGCGTTTTTTATCTCAATCGGCTACGTCACGACGCATTTGTGCTCCCGATCTCGCTGTTATGATTAAAGATGATGTTATATTTTGTGATGTTTGTTTGTACATCAACTTTAAAGTTTTTTGTACATTATGTCTTTGGAAGTATAAAACGCGCACGTCAGACGCACGTGTATCAAATATCTCAATAAGAGTCACCATACTAGCATGCACAGCGCACTGCTTTTTTTGCATTGCGACCGATCGCAGACGCACGCGTCTAATGCGCGCAGCTGATGCAGTCTTCGCACTATGAAAATGTATGGCACCGCTTCTGAGGTTTGCATCAGACGCGTGCGGCCGACGACTGAAGTTGCCATATATTTTCAAATCGCATCAGCCGCGCGCGTTAGACGCTTGCGTCTACGATTGGTCGCAATGCAAAGAAATCAACCTTTACGCACAATTTGTCTTTACAATAAAAATGTGATAACCTGAAATATAACATTATCATCATCATTATCACCAGCCTGCCTGCTGGTGATGATGCTGAACGCACCCACTGGATGCCAGCGACTCTCACAATGTCGTCGGTCCATTTACTGGGAGGCCTACTTACGCTGCGTCTTCCGGTTCGTGGTCTCCATTCAAGAACCTTTCTTCACCGTTGATTATCGGTTCTTAGAGCGATATGACCTGCGCATTTACACTTCAACTTGCAAATTTTAACTACTACTGAATATAACCCTCTAGGTATTTGAATTTAAACATAGGTGCAAAAAGTTTCATACATTAAAAAAAACCGAACAAATCCACGGGAACTCACGATGTTCATCTCATTAGATATCCACCACATTAAACTTCCAAAACTTCAACTCAAACAGGGATTGTGCGAAGAGATTCATGTCACGATGGCCATAAAACACCATATCAGATGGGATAATAAAAAGAATGACGTTAAAATGCGTTTGAGAGCCGCAAATTTTACGGCGGTGTTAAAAATTATGTGAGATAATCAGCATTTTAATGGAGGTTGGAGACAAGACGTGTCCTTTTAGTGATCGAACAAGGTTTTAAATCGTTACAGTGGACAAAGAGACCAAAAAATAAATTACGAATGTTTGGGTTACGAGGAACACGATGCGTGCCGCAAACTCATCATAATCAGCGTATATCGATTATCGACTCTTTTAGGACTTTCTTTCCCTTATGCTCTTGTTCCTTATCTATCTTATCTCACGCTAATGACTCGCAATGGGTCTGAAGTCGTCGATCCATCGGGCTGGATGTCATACCGTAAATATCCCGTAAATAATCATATTAGTGGACAACCGTGATAGTTTAAAACAGTGTTAAACATAATTATTATCTACACAGGCATTAGAGTTGACAATTTTTTTTTTTTTTTTTTTTAGACTTATTTACGAAACATAATAAAAATATATTAAAGTCCAATTTCGTCCAAGTGGGTTCTCCAAATAATGGAAATAATATATACCATGTTTGAGAAAAAAATGTTATGATGATTCTTTACCTTCTTACTACGTAATAATAAGACCGTTTCATTTCCTCACTTAACGATTCAAAAGATCGTAACTCCACAATTTACGATTATGGTGCGAGTTTATAAAGATTATCGGAGACTTTAAAAGATTATTGAAGTTTAATTCTCGCATTTTATTGCAGTTTCGTGCTTATTTAATAAATATTTTTATTTGTTGTTGAGCGTCGTAAATGGTTATAGGGTCTCGTTCGAAGTGACATTTTGTTCGGGTTTTATTTATAGCTTAGTTTGAATTTGCGGCTTTATAAGTGTACCTACATGCAAATAATAATAAATTATTACTGTGTATTTAAATAAGTTTTGTCAGACTCACTAAGGTGCTTGTCTTATAATAAAAATAAATAAAATATTTACACATGCTTTTTAGAAATCAGTGGTTTTAGTGGCAAAAAGAGTTTTTTTTTAAACTTAGCCTCATCATTATCATCATTATTTCAGCCGTAGAACGCCACTGCTGAACATAGGCCTCCCCCATCGATCTCCAAAAGGGCCGGTTGGAAGCGGCCTGCATCCAGCGATTCCCTGCGGTCTCTTTTAGGTCGTCTGTCTTGTGGATGGACGACCTACGCTGCGCTAACTTAGCCCTAACTTTCACTGCATTAAAGTATAGGTCATTGCCTATATAGACACGCCCTTAAAGGAATAAACCTATACTGGGTCACGCAGAAAAGGGTGTACTAAGCCGATAGTCCTAGTACACATCATTATAAACAACTTTTACTAAGGGACCAACTATTAAATCTCAAAAAAAACAAAACAGGTGTTCTATACAAAATATAAGCCACACTCGACAAAATTACATATCGTACATTAAATTGTAAAACCGGTGATATTTTTTTGTGTATACTGTGGGCTTACCCTCGACACTCGATTTCAATCGTAATTTGGGATTGGGATTGAAAACATGCCATTTGGTACTCTTGAATTCTAAACTAGCGCACGATTGGAACCGATAATGGTGGAATTTTATGGAACTAAATAAAATCGACTCAACTCGACGCTACCCTCTTTTTCGGTACTCTTGACGCGATTTTGACGTCGACAGATAGAATTGGAATAGAGTTTGCGGTAGAAACTACACAGTTTTCAAAAGCTGACTTTTTTGCGTTCGAGTTTGTTGTTACCAGTGATTAACAAAGAAAAAATGGCACGTTTGGCGCTCAAGTTTCGTATTTTGGACAATGCTCATATAGTAGACCTAAGGCAAAGGCAAAACATGAGAAGAATGGCGCGCTATGGTAGCGCTAGTCTGCCTCTGCTGAGCTGAGGAGGGGAGGTGCTCGCCTGGTCCAAGAACTATGGGTAGCACGGCGTCTTCATCATTCATCATCATTTCATCCATAGGACGTCCACTGCTGGACATAGGCCTTCTCCATCGATCTCCAAAAGGGCCAGTTGGAAGCGGCTTGCATCCAGCATTTCCCTGCTGTCTGTTTTAGGTCGTTTGTCCATCTTGTGAGTGGACGTCCTACGCTGCGTTTCCCGGTCCGTGGTCTCCATTCCAGAACCTTTCGGCCCCATCGGCTATCTATCTGGACCTATCTAGTTCGACTGTTTGTCCTAGGTAGACGTACGCGTCAACAGCTTCAAGAACTGAGTTCCCAACTGATACTGGGCCATAATTCAATCTAATTTGTATAATATGTAGCTATTTTAGTTTGTGTTAATACAATAAAAAGCTTTTATTACAATCAAAATGTTTATTTTACATTCATAAATAAGCAAAAACTTTTTAAACAAGCTTTTTTGTATTCTTCTCAGCAAACCCTTTCATTTGATGCCGATATCACGATCTTCCATTAGGAAATCAGCAAGAGCCTCCAGCTGTTGGTAGGTTGGCTTACTCATTAGTACCTGATAATAAAAATGAAACATTTATTAAACATTTGCTGGGATTCTTAGAATATGGAAAAGTTACAAACTTACCTTGATCTTGGCCTTCTATAATTTACTAGCTTGACACTGGTTTAAGTTTTATTGTATCGTATATTGTATATTATTATATAAAGCTTCCGTGAAAAATTATCTAGCTGATGCTGATGGTGAAAACCGCATCAAAATCCGTTGCGTGGTTTAGGAGGAGTTAGCTATTACACAGACACAGCAGACGCGGAAAGCGACTTTATTTTATACTATGTAGTTAGGCCAAAATTACGTTTGAATAAACTGTGCAAATAAAATATTTATATATTTTGAAATGAAACCACAACAAAGTTTGAATCTTTGAATGAAAAATTGTGAGGTTTTTTTTTTGTTTTTGCCCATAGCTGAGCAGGCTGAAGCCATTAAGACCATACCGCCTCATCTTCTGTATTTTACTAACGCTTTTCATTAACTTTATTGACTAAAAATCATAACACATGATAGATATATGGAAAATAATAATAATTAGTTAAAAATGTTGGAATAATAAGGACATTGCAAGGTAATTTCAAATTATATATTTTGTTGCGTTATGTATGGCCACACCTACATAGTGTTGTTCTTCTTTGAGTCACAATGATAAGTCGATCGAGTACCCGATTTCAATTTCAATCTCGATTGTGTTCAAGAGTGCCAAATAACTGTTTATTGGGATTGAAACTGATTGGGATTAGAATTTGATTGAGATTGGAACTGGATTCAAGAGTTAGCCCGCTGGTCTGGTTTCATAATAGAAGTTGTTCATAATGATACTATGGACTATGGACCCCTTTCGGCCTAGTAGGTAGACGGTAGTGCTCTATCCCTTTCTCGCAAAGCGTGTGTTAGTATAGCAAATGTATGGCGCGCCTGGGGCGTGACGTCACGGCTCAGTATATTGCGCTTTCTGTCTAGCATGAAATTAAAATGCTTATATCTGCTTATATCTTATTTATTTTTGAACTAATTTTAATTTTGTTTTCGTTGATGTGCTCTATTTATGATCAGCTTTTTTATGAGGTAATAAAAAAAATTAGTCATCATGCCTATTGTATAAAATTTGATTTTGTACTTACTTCCCTGTCCGTCACTTTTTCAATACAGGATTTATCCAAAAAATATATATAAATATAATACGTATTCAGGGTCCATATACTTTTTGTTAATTATTCAACTATAAGCTGCTTTTGATTATCTTTCAACTGAATTGTCTTAGGATTTTCATCAATATTTAAAATTAGTAGCAAAGGCAACATGGTATCTTCGTCACAACAGTAAAATTATACTTTATAACCTTTTTAAAATTCTAACAAGAATATCTTAACATATTTTTACGACCGAAATAAACCTAATTTTGTCACTAATCTGCTTGGATTTTACGCTGCCATTATGTTTAAATACCAAAATGATAATAAAACGCTATGATTATTTTACAACCTCGATATGATTATTTAACTACCTCGATATGATTATTTTACAACCACCATGAATAACGATTATTCTGACAATCGTGTCGATAATGTGGACCGCTGAGTTTTTATTTTCGTTTTATTAATGCCAAATTAGGGGCTACCAGTTCTTTTTATCTGCGGTCACAAAGAAACATGACATCAACATTAAAGTGCGCCTTAAAATAATGGAGCGGCTGGCAATAAAAATAAACTCACCTAATTGATTTTTAATTTAAATGATACTAGCAACACTCTGTGGTTTTACCCGGTCTTATAGAAACTGGGGCTCCTACCCTATCTATTTTGTTTTTACTGTTTGAATTGCATAATTACATGTAACTATTCTAACATAATATTATTAATATCTTTCTTTTAATCTCCACGCGCAATTTTTTTTTTTAATATGGGAACACTGCTAAATGGCTTTTAATTAATCAGAGTATCAGTAATCTAGTTATTTATCACTGAATGTTTTCCAAATAAAATAAAATTATTACTTCTTATTTTTTTATCGCTAATATGTCCGCGTTTGACCACTCGCCTGTTGGTAAGCGACAATGTGGTCGAAGATGTAGCACGCAGACTTAATACACTCTGCTCTTGATAAAGGCCAGATATCTCAGGAATCAATGAAACCAGCAGGTTGTTCCAATCCTTGGGCGTATGGATTAGAAACGTAGAATCGAAACGTTTTGTACGTATCCAAGGAAAATCCACAATGTATGGGTGGTAGTGGGCCGTTTTCCTTCTTGTCCTTTAGTAGAAAGGGGGCGGTAGGATAAGGTGATGTAGACCCGATGTACATTCTCCGAAATGAATCCTGTAGAATTATGTATTTTTCGAGCTCAAAAGTAGTTTAAATAATGTGTTAATCCACGGTATAAATTTTGGAAAAACTCAACAGTCGTGAATAAAATATGCGCGATAAGTCCAGATAAAAATTTCAAATCGCGAAAGTTTATAAGCTACTTTTATTGAGAGGTGTTTTGTAGCTACAAGTACTAATGCACTTTAAATCTAAGGCAATAAAATAGCATTTAGAATTATGTCATTAAATATTGAAAATACGTTAAGTTTCTTTTATATTTTGCATTTAAAAAATTACCAGATCAAGTTAATTATATGGTCCTTAACTGTTGGCCTTTTGGAAAAGCTCAGAGTCACACAGCGGGCAATGGAGAGAGCTATGCTCGGAGTTTCTTTGCGTGATAGAATCCGGAATGTGGATATTCGCCAAAAAAACCAGAGTCACCGACATAGCTGTTAAAATTTGCAAGTGGAAGTGGCAATGGGCAGGCCACATTGCTTGAACCGATAACCGATGGGGAACAAAAGGTTCTTGAGTGGAGAACACGAACTGGAAGACGCAGCGTAGGTAGGCCTCCCACTAGAAGAACCGACAACATTGTGAGAGTCGAGGGCATCCAGTGGGTGCAAAAGGCAGGCTGTCGTTCAGTGTGGAGGTTAAAGAGGGAGGCCTATGTTCAGCGCTGGACGTCTTCTGGGTGATGATGATGACATTAATTTACTTGTCAACTAATTTAAAATCAAATCTGACAATGCAAGTCATTCGCTGAAAATCACATTGTGAGAGTCGCGGGCATCCAGTTGGTGCAAAAGGCAGGGTGTCGTTCCGTGAGGTAGAGACCTATTTTCAGTTGTGGACGTCTTCTGGCTGATGATGATGATGACATTCATTTACTTGTCAACCAATTTAAAATTTAATCTGACATGTTAACGTCAATCCAACTCGTCCGTTTAAAACCACCAACAACCACATCACCTTTGATGTAACCCCAATTGCTGAACCAAAAACGATTATGCTCGTGACACTGATTTGTTTTTCACCCCATCTCATCAGAGCAACGCCCGGGGCCGCAGAAACAACAGTTCGAAACGTTTTTAATATGAGGTTGTTTATTGCGGAAGAAATAAGGATAGGGTTGAGAGCGGAAAGTTTGGATTCGACTATTTCTTTGGAAATAAATATAATTTTGAATTGATGATGATCATGTATTGTCATTATAATAGTTAAAAGGCTTACTTATCAAACCAACACCGTTTTTGCTTGATGAATATTATTATAATACTAGCGGTCCGCCCCAGCTTCGCACGGGTATGGATTATAGCCTATGTCACCCGGGGATAGTGTGGCTTCCCAACAGTGAAAGAATTTTTCAAATCGGTTCAGTAGTTTCGGAGCCTATTCAATGCAAACAAACAAACAAACAACCAAATCTTTCCTCTTTATAATATTAGTATAGAAGTATAGATATAGATTATAGTATACTAGCTGACCCGACAGACGTTGTCCTGTCTTAGAACTGTCAAACGCGCGAAGTTAAAATCGACGTTAAGTTTTCCGAAGGTTCCCAATTTTCCTGCACAATTTTCTTAATGTTTCTTTTCGTAAGAACCGTAACCGAAGAACGTAAGAAATTTAAAAACAAAAGGTTGAACGAACTCGCTAAAGTCGCTCTGAAGTTATGGCATGACCAAGGTAAATAGGGATTCATTTTTATATATATAGATAGATAACAGAGATAATATATTAATTCCGCCATGTTATTCGAGGACAATAATAAGCCACTATATCAAATTTTTGTACATTTTATGGATTTTAATTTGCTCGCAACTATTTATATAACAATACACAGTGGATGCAGTCTAAAGCTTTAACATTGAATCAGTAAACATAACATAAATTCATTTAATATACATTTTTAAATTACCACATCACTAGCAAAGCCAAAAAATGTACGCCAAAAGTCTACAAATCCTTTCCGCACCGTTCCCGACTAGACATTTTATTCCGACCGTACTTTAAGCCTTGCAAACCTCCGCCGGCGGCGACACCGTCGCTTCCGGCGGAAGCAGGCAGAGGGCGTTGCAAACACGAGCTCCATTTCCGGCCGGACCGCGTATCCGGCCGGGGACTGATTGGGCCACAGGATTGGGCCTTTATTAAAAACTGACACCTGAGGCGATTCGGCGTTCTTGTGCATGACAGCTCTTTGAATTCATTGTGCAATACAACAACGCGCATTATTTGTCACTGGATAAATACAAAAAATGTGTAGGGCCAACTAAGAAAGAAAATAAAACACTGTTTTTATAGCATTGTCACTTGTCAAGTGTTTGGTATTGTCAAAACAATAATAAATATTGGAAGTCAATATACTGAATCTATGAAGTCAATACACTGGGCTATCATGATGGATAAGGGCCATTCTTTCACTCTGAGAGAAGGCCTGTATCCCAGCAGTGGGAACATGAATAAATCAATAATATCATAAATAAATAATAAAATGAAAAAAGGAAATAAGTTTCGACGGCATTAATATCTCAATTTTCACCGTTTATGGTGTGTACGAAAACATTATACTATAATGTTATGTTAAATATGACATTTAAAGTTTATAGAGCTTTAAGATTTGAAGTTACGAGTAGCTAATAAATTTTCTTACAAATGTATTATAAAATTAGCAACGTTTACCTCGTATTCGCAAAGTTGTACTCACTGCCAAAACTTTGATCGAAAGTTCAATTTTTCCGACTTTTAAATAGGGTTGAAAAACTATGCCTAGAAGTTGCTTGAAAAAACAAGCTATGAACCAAAATAAAAAATTTAATACAAATAATTGCATCGATTCTGATACACTCTAAACTAAACTAAATTTGACAGGTCTAATATGGTTGCCATCCTTCTCTCAAGTATAAAAATTAAAAGAGAGGCAGATAATTTTAGTCCTGTCAGATAGGTTTAGTCTAGTGAGTGGTATGACAGAATAAGGCTATTATATTTTTAAAAAAAAACTCGTGGTTCAATTTTTTTATTTTCTTTTCCTCTCTTTGATTGAAAACAGAGTAATTTTTCCGGAAAAATCATCGATTTCACACGAAGGGTTTAGTCGTTTTTGCTTCGTTAGTGCCCCGCTATTTCGACTGATGAGAGTGTTTTAATCCTGTGGTTAATCAATCTACAACGCTCACAAACATATTTTGTCAACTTTCCGCTCTCGTGTCACAATGTACGAAGTTGTATGTACGTAATTCCTTTACCTTAACAGCACTATTCGCTAACACGTAAAAGAATAGACATAACTCCACGTAGCCATTATTTTTTCCAGTAGGCATTACATTACCCACGACAGCAGCAAGTGGCCACTGGGGACCGACGCTGACCATTCCCTATAAAATACGTATTTACGACCGCAAACTAACTCACTGCCGATTATATTTTATAGGGAGCTGAAAATATTGTTCGCTCTTTATTGTTTTGGGGTGGGATTTATGGGGTCGGGGGCAGGTTTAAGTTGTTAGATGACAGTGGTGGTCTCGTTTTCGTGTTAATCTCATTTATGATGTGTGTGCCAGTTTTTTTTAAATTGACGTGAAAATCTTCGAATAATACTCAGCTGCTTTGGAGTGTAGCTGGGTGTGAGATTGCACCACCTAAAACTCCCTCGATGGCCAGTTTCAGACGGAAGGCACTGGGATTTCCATAGGAACGCACTAGTACCCTCCTAGCACACTGCCTGAAGCAACATTCTCGGGAAATACTCAGAGCATTACCGCTCTTTCCTTACAACGGGCTACACTGTGCCGTTGTTTTCCTTGGGCTTGCTGAATGGGGGGGAGGGGGGAGTCAAATCCATTTATTATTATGTAGCTATCAGTTTTTCTCAAAGACGCTCCATAAGGTGGACGCGCTATAAAAGCACATTGAATTGGAGAGTGTGCATCGGATCTGCACTATCTAATTCCCTCCTGCCCATTTTTATATCGGACTGCCAGAATGGGCACGAAAAATTGTCACTGCTTTATGTTTGATATTCCGAAAACCCATACGAAGCGCTTTGATTCCACATTTATTGTGTAACTGCTAGTCTGTGGAATGCCGTGCCTGAATGGGTGTTCCCTGGTGGTTACAATCTGGGTGTCTTCAAATCACGAGTGAATCGGTTTCTTCTAGGCAAGCGTGCTCCATCGTAGACCGCATCATCGCCGAGATGGTGGTCAAACGCAAGCCTATCATTTATAAAAAAAAGAGTCGTTTGAAGAGTTCTTACAATTTCAATTTACAAATTCAGCACACCGTCACAACACACTTTATTTCAACACGTTTGTCTCTTTCTCGCGCTTTTTTGTATTACCTATACAGCCATTCTGAATAAAATATATTTCACTGAACAGTTTTTGAAATAAAACTCGACAATAAAGGATGTTCAAAGGAAATTTCTGGTAGCTAAACTCACCAGCAATGAAATTCTATACAACTTAGCTGGCGCATTTTCGAGTTGCACGGAAAGGTAGTCAAAATAATGGCAACATTACAAGCATTATTGAGTAAATCAATATACCGTACTAGTTAATTGCAATTCAACGCGGCAATACAATCCGCTTTCGGAATTTTCATTTTTTATATTAGTTTAGTTTAACCACAGAAAAGAAAAAAATTAGAACGGCTGTCAAGGCACGTTGTAGCCCACAGATTGTAGCCAGTTGCACCCTTATAAACGAAACGTCAGTCATTCGAAATCAGTTAGCAACTGTGCTGAGTTCGACGCACGCGGGTCGAACATTCTTATTTAGTTAAACGAATCTAAATAAGAATGTTCAATCGAGGTTTCATAATGTCTGGTAACAGATTTTTCTTCTCATCTCCGTTATATTTACTTCTCTTTTCTGTGAGTTTAACAGTGATAGTTTGTATCTATAATTTGGCTTCAAAATAATTACATACTGATTTATTATAGGTAGCATCGCATCGTACTCACAACGACGACAGACTGATAAAATAATCGTGTATAAAACGCGAAAAGTTAAATCGATTGCCAGCACTTTTTCCCAAAACGTTACGAGCTCGTCCCTTCAGGCGTTTCGCGTTTTGTTATTGCTGTTTGCTGGGTTTTTATTTGTTTTACTTTGTTCTGGTGCGGACGATTTAATAGGATTTTTACAGCAGTAGGTATATGAAGAGAGTTATTTTTTCTTTTCTTTTTTATACAGTTTACGTTTGAAAAACACTGTTTTAAACTATCACGGTTGTTCACTAAAGTTATGTTAGTTGTAAGTCATTCCACAGCCTTACCACGGTAAATATCCCGTAAATAATCATATAATTTTAGTTTATGTTTAGCTATCAACTCACTTGATTATAGTTATCAATTAATAAAAACTACTTAAAAAAAATTACATACGCAATTTCGTTTAATTTGATGACATGTTTTTCTAGTTATTTTGATTTTAAAACCAAACACATCACCTCATCATCCAGTAAACGTCCAGTGCTGAAAAAAAGCGTCCCTCTTAGAGAGAGGTGTTGCCATAATCACCACGCTTGGCAGGCGGCTTGGGGGTCGCAGCACGTTCACCGTGTACTATTAGGACGCTGTTGTGCTTCCTCCGGTGATTCTGGTCGCAGTTTTAGGACAGACCCAGGTTCAACCAATCAACTGAACCGATTTTTATGGGACCAATTTGAAGGTCAGTATATTTGGAGGATCCAAATCCAAATCCAAAAATATTTCCAAATCTTTTAATAAGAGTTATGTTCGAACAATAAAAAGAATACAAAATAGTTTTACTAACATTTAATACGTTTTATTTTACTTAGAAACTTGAGCGACTTGCAGACGCTCTTTCCGCGCAGGTTAGAACGGTTTTTCGTATTTACCTTCGTATTTTAGTGTTTGTTGGAGCATTTTAGTGTGACCACGCTAATCATTGTAGAAACTCTTTGCTAAGTTGATGGTCAATATTGATGTAAAGAGTTTTGGAGAATTGAGGAGAATCATTATTCAGTTATGTAGGTTTACACATAAACTTGTTAATTTATAAATTGATTTGTGGAATATTGTTTCTTGCTTTTTTTTATTAGAGTATGGCCTGAAAAATTATTTATTTATAAGGTCACATTCATCGAGATACAATAACTATACAGGGTTATAGGGAAAGGGTATGCTAAGCCGAAAGGAAGTCATTGTAATCATTATTATGAACAACTTTTACTACGGAACCAACCCTAAAATCACAAAAAAAATATCAGCTGTTTCATAGAAAACGGCCATTGACTGGCAAATGTATGGAACAGCTGTTTTTTTCCCGATTTTAGGTTTGTTCCGACAGATAAAGTTATTCATAATTATGAGTACAATAACCTCCTTGCGGCTTAGCATAACCTTTCCTTTTAACCCTGTAGAGTAACAATCTCTAAGTAAAAACAGTCAAAAATCATGCGAGCGTCGTTGTACATACATAGAGGCATCAATTATATCGTTCGCAATGCCACATTTACTTCAATTTGGACGTAATTTCGCTTGCATAGTGTTCAAGATCGTTTGTCCGCTATGGCATCGCACGGCATTGTATTTTTTTTTTTTTGTTAAAATCTTCATGAGCGTGGATTCAATGTCCTTTAATCGTAATATTAAACAGTTTACTTTGTCTTAATAGCGTCAAACAAGTCATAGTCACAGTCAGAGTCAAGTTAAGTAAGTCACGGTCAAGTCGAACTCATGCCCCTGTAAAGTGGTGGAGACTTTACAAGAGGCTCCTATGGAGTTTTGGAAACAACACGAAAAGACACGTTTCACCTTGTTATATCACTTTGCCACACTCGAGCACGTTCACGAGCACTTAATGAATAATAATTCACCATTTAGTACACTTTAACACTCGAAAATACACAAGTTTAGGAAAATAATCCAACGAGCCGACATGTTTTTTTCCACGTTGGCGCCAAAAACTCCGCACGGCATTGTAGTCGGATTGCGGTTGCCTACAATAAGCACATTGCGTAGCGTGCGCCGAGTTTTGGTTCGGCAATTTTTTGCAAGTTTGTGAATTTATAGGTATTGTCTCGATGATCACATTATAAAAAAAAACTTTCATTGTTTGTTTTATACATAAGTATTTTTTGTTAAGTAACTCTTTTATTCCATTTTGTTATAATTACTGTACTTAGACAGAAGTTTTTTTCCTATTTTCATCATGCCATCTAAATTACCAGAAGGAAAAAAAATCTGGAGTAGGAAATATTGCTCTCAAAATAGATACCCACATTTCAGAAATATTTCCGAGTAGTCCGTCAAACCCTCTGCGACTTCAATGTTGACACAACACAAAAAATACGAAAATGGTAGCAAACTCACCCTTCCATAGAATTACAAAAGTCATTAGAGATGTCAAAAACAAATATTAAATTTTCTTTACGCAGTCCACCGGCAATCTTTAGCGAGAGCACGATAAAACCGCAGCGCCCTCTGTCGCGTCACACGTTCCCAGAAGGATCAACAGTCAACATAAATGTTCTAAATTTAAAAAAATCGATCTCTGGTCAAACAGTTCGGTACAAGAACGTCACGAACCAAAAGGTATTGGTTTCCCTTTCGCGTTGACTCGTTAATTCGTAAAGGATGATAGAAGGTGCCGCTTTTGTTTGTTTGAAAGTCTGTCGCATTGTATGTCTGTGCATGTAGGTAGTTATTCTTTTTTATATTTATTAAATAATAGACTTGGTCAAGCCGTGGTAGCCTATTTGGGAGACCGCTAGACTTGAAAGCGTGAGGTTGCTGGTTCAAACCCCAGGCCAAACAGGTTCAATACCAATGAACTCTTTGGAGTTTATGTACGGATTTTCATACCACTGGCTTTTTGGTGAAGGAAAAGATCGTGAGGAAACCTGCATACGTACGGAGAAGAAATTCAATGGCGTATGTGAATCCACCAACCCGTAACTGGGCTAGCGTGGTGGATATGATGGCCTACCCATTTCGGGGGTAGGCTAAAAGTCCAGCAGTGGACTGTTAAAAGGCTGATTATGATGACTTGGATCAACCGCCACCTCGCCTGTTGTTAAGCGACAATGCGGTTTACGATGGAGGCATGAAGGCATGGCTTGTGGTCTTTGCAAGCGTAATATAATAAAAAAACCGGACAAGTACGAGTAGGACTCGTGCTCTGAGGGTTCCGTTAGACGGAACCCTCAGAGCGCGAGACCAAAAAAAAACTAACTGAAATTAAAATATTGAAAGACAAACTTAAGTTTGTAGTTTTTTTTTACTGGGCAAGTGCCTTTAATAACTAAAAAAAATACAAGCTAAAACTAACACTACAAATACAGTTAGACTGCCCATAGACCGTTGAAGGTCTAAAGACAATCCAAATGCTCAAGCCCACTACCAGTTGGCAGCGTACCCAACATGCTGGCGGCATTACCACGTTGAATGGCAATGCTAATGCGTTGAGCCAGAAACACGCCAGCATTTTGGTCACGCGTCGCATTAACCAGGCGATCTGAAAGATTTTTGAAAATGAGGTGAGCTCCCGGTCCCCAAGGGTCCAATGTCTCGACCCCAAACGCCTCAAATATGTAACCACTGCCGAGGTTAGCATATTTGCGACGCTTGTGCTGCTCTGGCGAATTGGCAGCCGCGCCAGCCCTACCTTGTGTCTCAGGAAGATGTGACGGCGCCAAAGTATCGACACAAGTTGCGTCCCATACAAGGGGCCGCCCCAACCTCCAGGGCACAAGTGTCATACCGTCAGGCCTCTTTTCATCGTCACGCGCAAGACCACTCGGTTCGAGCACAGCTGCGACATTGGCGGTGGAAAGTGCCCTGCGTATGATGTCGTTCAGCCTAGCGTGTTGGCCAATACGACCAGCGCTTCTCGAGCAAGAGAGACCATGGTGACCGAGCTGGTCAACAGCAGTACCACACTGACAGCGATGGGCCTCACAGCTCATTGCACCCAAGCGTAAGCTGACAGCTAGACGAAATGCGGTTGGATCTAAAAGGCTACCTGTGTTAAAAGAGGGCATGGCTTGCAACCAAAGTCCCGATTATAATACGAGCGCGATCTGCAATACTAGGACACGTATCTAGTAGTGATTTCCATGCTAGTTCGCAGATCGGCCGATCCCACAGTCTCTGGGAAGACAACTTTGAAGTTTGTAGTTGACAATAAGGTTCTTCCATACATCCCAACTACAAAATGTAAGTTTGTAATAGCAAAATATTTATTTTTAAATACCTTCAAATTTATAACTTTCGGATTTATTCCTATATATGTACTATGAGACCTTGCCTCTTGCCAAATTTCATGATTCTAGGTCAACGGGAAGTACCCTATAGGTTTTGATTCCCCTGTGATATCGCAAAATATACGACATAAAGGAACCCTAAGAGCGCGAGACCAAAAAAAAAACTAACTGAAGTTAAAATATTGAAAGACAAACTTAAGTTTGTAGTTGACAATAAGGTTCTTCCATACATTCCAACTACAAAATGTAAGTTTGTAATAGCAAAATAATCATTTTTAAATGATATACCTGCATATTTCTAACTTTCGGATTTATTCCTATATATGTGCTATGAGACCTTGCTTTTTGCCAAATTTCATGATTCTAGGTCAACGGGAAGTACCCTATAGGTTTTGGTTCCCCTGTGAAATCGCAAAATATGCGACATAAACGTTCATATCTTTTGATTGCGTTGACTTACAACTTCTATTTTTTTACAGCCAAAAGAAACCGTAGACCCAAGTATTTAGTATAAATTTCAACTTGCTACCTTTACGCGTTCTTGAGAAAAAGGGTCTTGACAGACGGACAGACAGACAGACAGACAGACGGACAACGAAGTGATCCTATAAGGGTTCCGTTTTTTCCTTTTGAGGTACGGAACCCTAAAAACCGGACAAGTACGAGTAGGAGTCGTACTCTGAGGGTTCCGTTAGACGGAACAATCAGAGCGCGAGACCAAAAAAAAATCTAACTGAAGTTAAATTATTGAAAGACAAACTTAAGTTTGTAGTTGACGATAAGGTTCTTCCATACATTTGAACTACAAAATGTAAGTTAGTAATAGCAAAATAATTATTTTTAAATGATCTAACTTCAAATTTATAACTTTCGGATTTATTACTATATAATTATGTGCTATGAGACCTTGTCTTTTGCCAAATTTCATGATTCTAGGTCAACGGGAAGTACCCTATAGGTTTTGATTCCCCTGTGAAATCGCAAAATATGCGACATAAACGTTCATATCTTTTGATTGCGTTGACTTACAACTTATTTTTTTACAGCCGAAAGAAACCGTAGACCCAAGTATTTAGTATAAATTTGAACTTGATATACCTTTACGCGTTCTTGAGAAAAAAGGTCTTGACAGACGGACAGACGGACAGACAGACGGACAGACAGACAGACAGACAGACGGAAAACGAAGTGATCCTATATGGGTTCCGTTTTTTTTCCTTTTGAGGTACGGAACCCTAAAAATAAAAAAGGTACATAATAATAGCAAACTACTGACCAATAAAATGTGAACAACTCTAAAACTAAAAACCAAAGTTAAAAAAGACCCTTAATCCTCAAAGCTGTGCTCAGCGAAAACAGGTGAGTCGTATAGAGGGCGTCGCAGTCGTTACGGAGATGGTAACGGTTACGGGATCCCGATAGATAGCCGGCGATAGTCGGGTGGGCGTCTTGCACTGTGGGCGGGCAGTGGACACACTGGGCACAAAAATATTTCTCTTTTTTTCGATTGTTTTTGACGACAGCAAAATGTTGTTCAGTCAAATATTAATGCGAAAAATTATTACAAGTTTGTTTCAAACTGTTTTTTTAAATCAAACATTTCATTTATTGTGTCCGTAATTTAAAGAATCCACGTCGTCGGAAAAATCGTCGACGTGGATTCTTCAAATTATGGCCTGCATTTTTTTAATTTTGCATCAAAATTGCAATGTTGCATTTCTGTCTCTTGGAGGAGCACGCAAAATGAAAGGAACATGCCTCGTCTTTATCCTTGTTTTTTGATCAAATTTTAATCAAATGTGTATTAATTTTTTTTGTGAAATTTATTTGTCTCTGTAATAAAATGTCTCGCCCACTGTGCCACAGAGTAAGAGACAATCAGAGGTGGCACTTTAACGTCACAAGTAACGAGGTCCGGGGAGGTCTGGGTGATCCGGCAATAGTCGAACACAGATCCAATTTACCCGGGTCGGGTCGGAAGGAAGGCGCGTGTTATTTTACACGCGTATTGTAGGTTACATGCTATGTTTTATTTTCTAAATCCGTGGATGGGATTTGTCGGGACAATTTTGTGGGGCTATTTTTGGGATTTTTATTTTATTTTTATTTTTTACTGTTGAGTTGCAAAAATTGCGACATATCGTGATCGTAACTAAAAATTGTGTATTTAGAACTGTTGTGCTGTTTACAGATACCAGGGGCCTTACGGACAACTGCTATTGCGGCACCAAACTAACGTTAAATCCGCTCAGTTGGAAAATCACGCGACCGCAAACCGTATCTGGGTGCGTTAAGGTTCACATTCGCGTGACTTTACAACTGAGCGGATTTAACGTTAGTTTGATACCGAGTTAGCCGTTGGCCGTAAGGCCCCAGATGTCAACATGAAAGATGTCAATATAGGACTGAGACATGTTTTAAATCGCGTTTCGGGGACTTAGTGCCGCGCTCACAGGCCAGAGCTACCTCTTTTGTATATCTTTACTAATAATAATAGTATAAAAGGAAAAGTAACTCTGGGCTAAGCCGAACTTAACGAAATTTGGCAAGATGATAGTGTACACCATAAAGGCTGACATAGGGTACTTTTCCCCCAGAAAAAGCGCAAAAACTGTACGTACTTAGTAATTATTCAATTATTCCGAAATACTTTGGACCGACGACATTGTGAGAGTCGCGGGCATCCAGTGGATGCAAAAGGCAAGCTGTCGTTCAGTGTGGAAGTTAAAGGGGGAGGCCTATGTTCAGCAGTGGACGTCTTCTGGCTGATGATGATGATGATGAATACTTTTATTAAAGTTGTACCTACAATAACAAGTCACATCCACGCTATGAATAAGTTATTCGATACGCACTAAAATTTTACCTTGATGAAAACTATCATCAAGGGTTTATTAAAGTTTAAATCATAAAATCAAATAATAAAACAACCGTAAAACAATTATTGACAAACAAATGATAAAAGTCAATCTTCACAAAAGTTAATGTTGTGGTAGTGGCTGTGCTACACTGGTTAGCTATTCTAGCAATCGAAAAGATAATTTAAAAAAAAAACTTTTCGTACTCTTTTCAGCGATTTTCATTAAATTTAATACCCATTTCATTGAGAAGAGGTAGATTGAGATGAAGTAGCGTTGAGTACCACTGATCACTGTGAGTGTTGAGTAGCCCATGATTGAGAAGAGGTAGACAAGCAAATTTTGTCCGCCATCTTGGACCGCCCGCCAAATTTAGTGTCTTTTTTTAAACTCGAATAAGTCCGCGTTTGACCA
This sequence comes from Agriopis aurantiaria, assembly GCA_914767915.1. Taxonomy (NCBI): domain Eukaryota; kingdom Metazoa; phylum Arthropoda; class Insecta; order Lepidoptera; family Geometridae; genus Agriopis; species Agriopis aurantiaria. The sequence goes on along the minus strand of OU611991.1, from coordinate 2,474,250 downwards.
CCAACTCCCTTGTTGGTAAGCGACGATGTGGTCGAAGATGAAGCACGCAGACTTAGAAGATACCTATCCCTCTGGCCTTGAAAAGGCCCAGATTGAATATTATTTACGTCATTTTATTTTTCGTATTTTTCTCAGCAAATCCTATCATTTCATACCTATTATTATGGGGGTACATAAACATATTTTGTCCGCCATCTTTGCGAGTCAGCTATATTAGATTTAGAATGACGTCAGTTGGCTTCCATGCATTGTCATCCAAACTAAACGTATACGCAAAATTTCAGCTCAATCGGTTGAGGATTGAGGATAGCTAGTATAAAATTCAGTTACAAGATTTGTCCCACACATCCCTACAAGCAACAATCTATTACTATACTACTACAAGTAAAAAATAAATAAATAAATAGGGCAAGTGAAATAAAAACATAGTATAAATGAATAAAAAAATAAAAAAAAACATACTGTCGAAATGATAACCTCCTTTTTGAAGTAAATTAAAATATAAATATATAAGTTATAGGGTTTAAAAAATATAACGGATGGACAGAACGAATTAATAAGGGTTCCTTGTATTACTAAGGAACCCTAAAAATACCTAGAAATGTGCTCAGCTAACATACAAGTCAACAGTCCATCATAGTTGCTAAATGAAGATTGAATTCCGACGTGAAATGTTAATTGCCAAACCAAATGGTAGTTAGAGATGTTAAAATGTAGGCTTCAAAGATACCCACAATTTTGTCTTTTGAAATATTTCACAGATCGCTCCTTTTTAGGGTTCCGTACACAATAATGTCAAATTTGACGCGTTTACGTAATTATTACCATTTTTACATTAGAGCACTACAACTACTTAATATTACAATACAATATTAAAATTATAATTATATTAACACAATCTTCAAATCGCGAGTGAATCGGTTTCTTCTAGACAAGCGTGCTGCATCGTAGACCGCATCATCACTTAACATCAGGCGAGGTGGCAGTCAAATGCAAGCCTATTCCTAAATTAAAAAATACGTTAAAAAGCACGTTTGTTGTATGCATTTAGTTTTACTTATTGACTTTATTATTATTTGTTAGTTAATCCGCCGTAACATTACATTATTCTGTGAAAATTTCAACTGGCTATCTATTACGGTTTGAAAGATACAGCGGTTATAAGGTAGGACGGACAGACGGATGGACAGACAGACAGCCTAGCCTTAGTAATTTACGCCCTTTTGGTACGAAACCCGAAAAGTACACATTCGTAACAGATCTGATTGACCGAGCCAGTGAACGCAAAAACTGAGCGAAGAGAGGTCTCAGATTCTAATGGCTAATGTAAGTCGGCATTTCGGCGTCCATGGTTTGTTCGACAATGAGGCCTATTTTGTTACTAAACTAAACTAATCTGACAGGACTAAAATTATCTGCCGCTCTTTTAATTTTAATACGTGAGAGAAGGATGGCAACAATTTTAGAGCTGTCAAATTTAGTTTAGTTTTGTTTAGAGTGCATCAGAATTGATGCCAATAACTTGCGTATTGTTGATCCAATCTTCATGAAACTTTGTAGGCAAGTAGTTCATTTCAACACAATTTTTGAGTTTGAATATGGGAAAAATCGATTTCGGGGTTCCGAAGATTTACAGGTTGCGCGCGAACACAGTTCGGGGTGAAATTCTTGTGACTAATGGGACAAATCGGCGTTTCGGCGTGCATGGTTTGTTCAACGATAACTTGCTTATCGTTGATCCGATGTTCATGTAACTTTGTAAACAAGTAGTTCATTTCAATACAATTTATAAGTTCAAATATGGGCATAATCAATTGAGGTGTTCCGATTTCACAGTTCGGGGCGAAATACTAGTGTAGAAATAGATTTAGTGTAGAAAATAATATGGTAGAGAATCGACCTCATTTATCGCCACATAAAAAAGCTGCGAATGAACGGCGCACGCAGGCGATATCTCATCGCTGGGATGAATAACGACCCAACTGCCAATTACACTAAAAAATGTCCGTGGGCGCCAATTAAAATGATTTACATATCAATAAATCGTCCATGTTTCGCCCGACGACGCTTTAAAAATCGAGCTTTTGACCGATACCGAGTTTTGGGGTTCCGTACATCGAAAAGAGTAAACGATCAATTCAATCGCAGTTTTTTTTTGGTTCGTCTATCCTTCCTCTTACAACACCATGTCGCAATTAACTTTTTTATTATTATAAATTTTCAGCAATAGCCATAGTACGTCCACTTCTGGAAATAGGCCTCTATCGATCTCCAAAAGGGCCGGTAGGAAGCGGCTTGCATCCAGCGTTTTCCTGCGGTCTCTTTTAGGTACGTCTTTAAAGAACACTATCTTTCTAGACTAATTCATAGAATACGTTGTCGTGAATTGAACTTGACTCTGCAGTTACTCTGTATTCTGTAACATTATAACAGTTTGAGTTAACACTTGGTTAACACAGTTCTAAATAGAAAAATCCGCCATGCTGAAAATTTTCTCTTTTTATTGTCATTTTAGTCTTCACTGTTCTTCTGTAGAGCAAAGGCCTATTCCCTCCTTTCATTTTTCTCTTCTCTTGCACATTCATTCAAGTATAGGAAGCCAGTTCGTCCCTCCATCTCCATCTGGGCCATCTGGGTGGTATTTTTTGCCGTCCTGTAGCCATAAGTCAAAGTTTTAGACCAAAGATCCTCCGATATGTGACTGATATGACTGGCTCAGTCCCACCCTAAGTAAACGGCTTTCTGAGGTAGGTACATCGGCAATCTTGTGCAATTTTGTGATTCTTATCTTGATATCCAAAACTATGTTTATTTTTTTGTAAATAGAAGTAATATTTAGATACAGAACCCTACATTTAAAAAAATCTCACACATGACCAAATTGTCCAAGCTAAATCGATGTTTTTCAAGCGATACAAAGCGATATCGCGTTACCGCGCTTACGACGTCGCATCGCTTTGAGTTATTGCGCCCGGAGGAGATTTATGCTTGCGATACGACTTGCTAAGCTGTTTTATTGTTACTCTTGTTGTTTTTAATCAGTACCAGCTGCTCGGTTTGTTTAGATACATCATTAATATGCAGAGTTTATAGGTAAATGACGTTATCATCATCACTATGCCAACAATTTTCGTAGCGATGATAATTCCATGCCTGGCGTGTTGAATTCCGATCCGCAGGATGTGGGATTGAATCTTAACAATGTGCTTGAGCTGCCGTTGAAAAAAACTTCTTGAGGAAACCAGGGCATTGTGGTAGGGCACTTGCTAAAAGTCGGCTGGCTAGATACCATCCTCAAAATGTAAATCAGTCGCTGAGCACCTGACAGTGTGTTCTATTGAGTTTCTTATTTAGGCAAAGCGTGTTTAGCATTTTTGACCACACCGTTACTTAACAACAGTTAAGTAGCTTATAAAAAAAAAAAAAAAACAGCATTTAATATGACCGACCCAGTGCTACTTCAGCTTGCTAATACGCTGTACTTTATGAAAGACCACAGAAAAGATAAAAAAATCGTTTTGGGTGATGTTGGTTCTCTGGTGAATTAGATTGTTCCGTTTGCCTAACGTAAAATACATAGAATTACTCTCATATTCATAGACGTAATAAAGGTCATTCGAATCCTCACGTCACCCTCAAGTGATGATTTTACATGCCATGCCATAGTAGTAAGTTTGTATAATTTAAAGGAGAGTGAGCAAAATTGGTATTTGATACATAATTTTATTCGTGTAGGCATACTTCATAAAATTTGCAATAGGGCGACAAAATTTGATCTGGCAGTTATGAGAAGTTTTTTTTTTATCATTGTCTAAAAACTGTCTTCTGATTTGAACGCCCATTTGCAAACGGGTGTAGTTTAAGTATAGCTCACACAGTCGGCTACCGGTATTTTTTTATAATCATGGTTTATCTGACCATAAATGAAGCCGTTCATCAAACAAAATTAAAATTTCTACAAAATTAGAAGAAGATCAACGCATTTTTATATTTTGCTAGACAGAGAGCGCATTATACTTACGAATTACGTCATCTTTAAGTGCGCCATACAGACTCTATACTGACTCTTATTTTGTGGGAAAGGGATAGAACACCAATTATTGATTTGAACAATAAATATTAATAAATATAACGCTTATTTTTCAAAACTTTATTAGCCTATTTAAACAACTTAGCTGCAATATATGTATTACATTTGATTATAATATTTATTGCTAAGCATGTATTTTTTTTTTTAATCAAACGATCTACCTTTTGTCATAACATAACTTTTAGCCTACAAACCGTGGTATTGCTATTGGTTCATAGGCCGCTTAAGGCGATAAGGCCACCCATTATACTGCCGTATATTTGTTTTTTATGTTAGTTTAAGTTTCATTTGTATTTTCGGTTTGTAATAAAGAAGTATTGTATTGAAGTATAATTCAAATTCGCTCAGTCCTTTTATAATCAGTCTTGTTTATCTGTTCTTTAAGTCATATCACACCATACGTCGTAAAATGAAGCTCATTAACAAGAAAAACGGCACCCCTGAGAGCGATACATTTTTGAGAGGCCACAACAAAAAGGCTGGATCACACGAGCAATTAATTATTTAATCTATGCTCTGCTGCAGTTTTACGAGCGCATCGCGTGTGCGTTGCCCATAAAACACAGGGCACCATTGGGGCAATAACGCACTAAACTGCGATGCGCGGTACGTCACAATATTATAACATTATCACTATCAATAGGAGCTTTAGAATTTTTGTCATAACGCATTTTGATAATTTTAGTACGGAAAACTGTCAAACTGTAATTGAACGTTATGAAAAACCTGAATGGGTCCCAGATCGCGCTCGTTACGTCAAGACTGTATAAACCTTAGAATACGACAAATGAAAGAAGTTATCTACCAACACACGGGTTTCCAACAGCCAGTTTGACAGTTAAAGCCAAACAATAATAGATAACTGATGAACATATTTTAAATAATTAAATTTATTCATTACTATTATAAAATTTACTTGCGTGACGTAATCATTTTCATGTCATCACATTCTAGGTGAAACTTTCATTATTGTAAATGACGTTAACGCTGACTTTTGCAATAACTTGCATCGTCTATAGTCTTGCATCTTTACGGGTATTTTTTTTTTCCATTTATTACTATGCACTATGTCCGCAGATCAAAACCAGATCTTTCCAAGAGCCTTCTGAGAAAGGCTTCTGCTTATATACTTTTACCAAAGAAGTTTTTATGTGAATATATTGCTACGCTATTGATAAATTTTAATAAGTATAATTATTACTATAAGCATTTTTCATAAAGATAAATAATGTTGCATCACGTCGTGACACGTCGGTCGAGCGGAATACGTCATTATAGTGCGCTTTTACCACAGTTTTGTTAGAGATGGATGCCCTCTAGGGCGCAGTGTGTGGCTAATTGCAGCATTACGGTATATTCTTGCTTATTTACGCGAAGGATAACGAATGGCCCATCCAAGATGCAGGCGATAAGTGAGCCATAATTGACTTTAATCAGACTTACACTGTAGCGCTGATGGATCCTTGCATTACGCATTTTGAATTTAAATTGTCTTTATAAAAAGGTTGTATACATTTATTTGGTTGGGTCAAGCACAGAAAAGAGTAGTTTTTTTTTTTCTTTTGTGTAGTCAAGGGTTGGGTACATTTTATTTTATTATACACGAAATAATCGTGTAAGCCGGTTACTATAGTCACAAAATGTGTAAAAAAATCGTCAATTTCAACAATAATCTATTCAGTCAATCAGTCAATTGAGTCTTTCAATCGTTTCCCTTTAGTTTCGGGTAAAGCTATACAAAACACTACCGCCACTACTGGAACCACTGCAAACACCAAAGACGGTATCCACTGAGGTAACAATAAGGCTACATACGGAGCCATCATAGCTCCCACTTTAGCTCCTGCAGAACTCAAACCATATGCCATGCTCCTCAATGACGTAGGAAATAATTCTGACACGTAAACATATAAAACTGCAAATGCCGTACAAGTGGCAGCAAGTCCAGTAAGTGCGATGATGGTACGCAACCAATGGCCATGTTCAATGGAGATGATTGAAGCCATGGCGAGACTGGTGATGAGAAAAGATCCAATGAGGCATGGCTTCCTTCCAAATGTTCTGTTTATGACAATTGCAAAAGGAAGGATTGTTATCTGAAATTAATAATATAATTGGTAAGATAGAGTGACGCTGGTAGGAGCTGGAAGCGAAAAACTGAAGAACAGACAAAAAGCATGCCTTTGGGGGGTCGTATGTCCAGCAGTTAATTGATAAGAGCTGATTATTAATGATAATAATTGCCTGATAATAATTATTTAAGATAAGATACCGTTTATCGTTATCTTATCACATAATATTAGAAAGGTGGAGATTTACTAAAATAATTATTCGTCTTACCTGAATGAATCCCAACAGCATAACAGATATAAAAATATCTGTTCCAAGAAAAGTAATATACTGATTTATTCCAAAAAAGCAAAATCCTCCCGTTGTCCAAATTATGATTGAACTTAAGGTCCTCAATGTCAAGCTTTTTGTTTTGAACAAATCAATGTATGTCAGTCTTGTGTTTTGTAAATGTATGGATTCGATATTTTCTAATGCATCGCTGACATTTTCTCTTATTCTCTCTGTGCTTAATTTATTTCTGAAAACACAATAAATAATATTTGCATTTTACAAAATACTCCAATGTTTCTAATTTGTGCTATAGCCAAGAAAATATACGTACCGTTGAGCAGCTACTGTTAATATGTGTATAGCTTTATCAAATTTCCCTTTCGAAATCAACCATCTTGGTGTTTCTGGTAAGAATAATACTAGTGATGCTATCACTAATGAGATGAAACTGTACCCCATAAGATATATTCTCCAACCTGGAGAATAGTAGGCGATGCCTGCTAATGACGCTTCAGATATTCCATCAGGTAACAAAGTTAACGTTCCAGCTATCTCCCTGTACTGTGGTCCAACTGTTTCTAAAATATACACTATTCCAATGATCATGACTCCGCCAGATGCTAGGCCAACGAAAAATCTGACTGTGGTAAAGATCCAGTAGCTTGGAGTAAAGGGAGCAGCAATCATTAATAGGACGTTAGTAGATGATGAGAGAAGAAAAGCTTTCCGACGACCAAACCTAAAATAAAAAGGAATCAAGCTACGTAAAAATATTAATAAACAAACCGCTTTCAGTATAATTAAAGAAGCTAGAAAACATCATAACAAAAAAAAACATTTGATTGCCTGTGTTGTAAAAAAATTGTAATGACTACATTTTTATTAGTTAGTAGAGTACCTGTCAGAAATCCATCCAAATAAAGACACACCAAACAAAAACCCAACAATTAACATGGTTTGCGTAAACCCTTCCATCCACATTCTATCACAAATCAAGTCAAATTCAGTAGTCAATGTTTCTTCAAACACATGATTATCATATTCATATTTTGTACAATTACTATAGCAGACTGAATTTTCAACATTTACAGTTTTGTTTCCTTCAAATTCCACACAACTATAGTTAGTGCTGGGAGTTAAAAATACTATAGAAAATATATTTGTCATCGCTGTATATCTCATAAATGACGCTATCATACACACGCCTGCTTGCCATATCCCAAACGTTCCGATACTTTTCACTAAATAATCATCTTCATCTTCATCTTCCGTCAATTTTTCTGTACTTCTATTGTTGTCGTTTTGGACTGAATCATTTTCCATTTTGTATTTTCTTTGAAATTCACTTCTCATTCACTCGGTATAGTAATTAACGTATTTATTTATATTTTTATGTTCTTTATTATAATGAATACATAATTTTATTAACAGTATATGCTAATGAATGCATTGTAACAACTGCTCATATAATTTGGTATCGAAAATTATCTCTTAAGGTGAAGAGGTTATCGAAATAATTGTTAATTACTTTCACATTGGTTTTATAAGTTTAATGACCCTAAATGCATCGAAAGTTATCTGTTTAAAATAACATTATTAAAAACATGTCGTGATACGTACCGATAAATCAGTGTTAGCCTATTACGTTCCCACTGCTGGGACACAAAACTTCTCTGAGAGAAAGAGAGAGAGAGAGAATGGGCCATAATCCACCATGCTGGTCCATATTATTGAAAACATATTAATATATAAATTATTTGGCATATTGTTGAAAACTATGAGACCGCACTAGTAACGTACTATGCATATGCGTATGCATGGCTTAGCTACGGTATCATGTTGTGGGGAAACAGCACAGACGCCGGTACTATTTTTACAGCACAAAAGAAATTAATTCGGATTCTTGTTAACATAGAACAGACTGACACATGTAAACCATTTTTTCGTAATTATAAAATACTCACATTACCTTGCCTATACATATTCGAAATTACCAAATTCGTCAGAAACCATCCAAACTTTTTCACAAAACGATCAGATAAGCACACAACCCTAAGATACGGAAATAGATTGATTTTACCAGTTTCACACCTCACACTCCACTCAACCAGTCCCTTCGTGATGGCCATCAAAATATATAATAAATTACCAAACTCAATCAAAAATGAAACAAGAGACCGACACTTCTATAAATCATTGAAACACTTCCTGATAAATAGATCTTATTATTCCATTGACGAATACTTAATAGATAAAAATATTTTTTAGTAAAAAAAATTATTTATTACACAAGGAGTACAATATTTTTTAGTATATATTGGTGTCCTTCTCTCTTCCATATCCTTTAGCTGTGCCCGACGGGGTCCACAATTGTAACTGAAATATTTTTCTACCACCTAAGAAACATTGTGGAATGCTGAAATAAATGAATATGAATATGAACTATATGTATTTGTACTTTTTTGAGGTTCTTAGACATACCGGTTTCCTCATGATGTTTCCATCACCGGTTTTGAGCGATGATATCGAAGCTGCACGTAACTTATTTAAGTACTGAATAAGCCATTGGTGCAGGGCTGAGGATCGAACTGGATGCCGTCAAATTCTAAAGCGCACATGCTTACCACCTGGTCACCATCGCTCTTGCTATCATTAACTTGCAACTTCTTAAAAGCAAAATAAGACATTTCAAGAAACTTCACATTAGTCTGTACTGTCAGCAGTAACCGATGAAGGTAATTTAAAAACGCGTTAAAACTTTCTCCACTCTTAATATTTCATATAATTATTTCATATATCTTATTTAATGACATTAATTATCCATTGTGTATTTTTCTAATTTTGTATTTTTCTAATTTTAATTTCTTTTAAGTATTATAATATTGTGTAACATTGTCTCATTGGTGTAATTGGCGCAAGCCGTACTAATTGAATAAACAAATACAAATTATATCAAATTTCCCAAAAGTCATCATCGATCGATCAATTAAAGAAAAACAACTTATCACTCCCAAAAAGGGCTTCGAATCCATTATACAAGCACATTAACAAACAAATGTTCACACTTAACCTTTCTTTCGGACTTGCGATATACATCTTTCGACGAACGCTCATTATTACTTGTCTGCACAGTTACATTTTCATATTCATTGTCCCTTATATACCTGTAGTGTGAATTCAAAATTGTCTGTAAATTTCTTGTGGTAAATTTGTTGTGATTTTTAACAGGGGGCATCTCAGGTGTCTTGGAAAACTTAATTTATGTTAAACTCGTCCCCAAGACGATTATTTAACAGCGGCTGGCGATCGAAACGATAAGAAAGATTAATTTGGTGGAAGACTCGGGTAAAAAATTCGATGACATTCGACCGGTGTGGTAAAGCCGTTTCGACAAAAGGGTCGGGCATTTGTTTGTTTTAGGTGTTTTAAGCATTGTATGGAAATGAGCTGGAATTAAGTAGAAAGAATTAGAATAAGTTAATGTAACTTGAAATAAATGTTTACTGAAATTGTGTAACTCAGTAAATATAACAGATAGGTATGTCGGTACCAGGTTATATAGAACGGTTGCGTGACTGACCTTGACACTGTGATAGTGTTGATTATTGGAATATAGATATTGTTTTTAGTAAGTAAATATATTATTTTCTTTTTTCCTGACTTCATAAAAAGAGGAGGTTTTCAAGTTGTTTTTTATTATGTTTGTTACCTCAGAACTCCGTCAATTATAAACCGTTGAGGTTTTTTATTTATTTGAATGGGTATACTTTCAGATATACCTACTATAGACATTTTATCAAAGTTCAGTAGTTGATTATCAAAATAACTGGAAAAAAAATCATACAAGTAAACGAAATTGCGTATTTATTATAAATTTTAAACCGTGTGCCATCAAACTTTACTAGATGGCGTTATTAACTTGGGTAGCACAATTTTGATATTGTTGCACCAGGCGAAGAAGTTAATGTCCTTTTGGTATGTCTATGTTATGTAGGTACCTATATAATTATCTTTATTTCTTTACCATTGCTGTGACCATTGTCATTCTTTCGAGGATCGTTGTGTCTAGGACTTGTTTTGTATTAATTATTTATCTGATTTGAAATATTTGCTCTAGGTACTTGATACTGGTTATTAACACAATATGAAAAATAAAAGAAAGTGTTTTTGACATAAGCAACAGAAACAACCGACACAGAGTGTTTTTCATGAAAGAAGTCCGACGGCAAACAGAGGAAATCAAATTCCATTTTTTTTTAAATATAATAGTCGACAAACTAGCGACTGGCCACCTGATGGTAAGTGGTCACCGTCGCCTATAGACACCTACAATACCCGGGGCATTGGCGGTACGTTGCCTACCTTTGAGGACTCTATTCACTCTTCGCTTGAAGCAATTGAGGTTATATTTTGGAGGAAAAACAGAAGGTGGTAAGCCATTCCACAACTTACAGGTGCGTGGCAGAAACAATCGATTTCCATGTTGTAGTTGTCAAGTGTTGTTACTGTGTTTGGACGTTGGAGAGATTTTTATTAATTCGCCATCGTTAAAGAGTCATGTACGATGCCTAAAGTTGTTAAAAGTGCTGTTCGACATATATTATGATACTGATAGTGATACGCAATTACAATAACGCGTCAATAATCTTTCAGAGCGCCTGGTTAATGCGACGCGTGACCAAAATGCTGGCGTGTTTCTGGCTCAACGCATTAGCATTGCCATTCAACGTGGTAATGCCGCCAGCATGTTGGGTACGCTGCCAACTGGTAGTGGGCTTGAGCATTTGGATTGTCTTTAGACCTTCAACGGTCTATGGGTAGTCTAACTGTATTTGTAGTGTTACTTTTAGCTTGTATTTTGTCAAGTTAATAAAGGCACTTGCCCAGTAAAAAAAAATAAAAAAAATACGTTTCTGGGGGAATTATTTCATGAAAAACACTTTGCCTTTAGTTCTGTTTACATTCTATTTTTCCCCATTACTCCCGAAATCCATCTAAATGATGTGTCAGTAAGCCCAAAAACGATCATAGTATAACTTCTAAGTAAGTTCAAAATAATTGTAAGAAAAGTAAAACCCTGCCACCTTAGAATAACTACTCAGAGAAGGTAGGTTTCCAAACAACGCCTTCTCAAAACGTAAGCTACAAATTCGCTTTGTAGCTCACGTTTCGATTGGTATTTTAAACGATTTAAGCAAGAAAATTAATGGATTACCTGTGGAATGTCACACCATAACTCTTATGCTGCTTTTCTGATTTGTTGTGGTACGATTTCACCGCGCAAATTGTCATAGTAAAATTTTTATATTTTTTTGGAGCCATATATGACACCATTTGAATGGCTTAAATTTTCCGAATATACTTGGTTTCTTTGTGTAGTTATTCTAAGCCTGCCACACTTGTTATCTTTCCTCTAAGATTAGCTTAACATTCTAAGACGTTATTTAAGGGCAAGTGAGCGCCCTCGCAATTACCCCGGGGGTCAGCGGGAAAGCGCCTCTGAGCTGATAATCCTTACAAACGTCAAGTTATAAGCCATGCCATATCTTTTGTAAGGAACTGAGCGTAGCGTGGAGTTGTTTTATAACATCAAGGGTTCTTCAGAAGGAGAGTTAATAGAATCCTAATGGGTCGGCAACGTATTTGTGATGCCTCTGGTGTTACAAGTATCCTTAGGCGACAGTGAATGTTTACTATCAAGCGGCACGTCTGCATGTTTGCCACCTGTGGCATTAAAAAAACTGAAACGAAATTTAACCTGATAATGTTGTATAAATAGTTTGGAAAGTTAAGTAATTAAGATTATGGGATATGAGATATGAGATATGACCTACCAACCAAAAAAAGAATCCTCAAAAACAATTCTAAATTGGCGGAGTAATCGCGTAACAAACATACAGTCGAATTGATAACCTCTTTTTTTAAAGTCGGTTAAAAATTAAAAAGCGACACGGCACGACTGTAGTGAACACTTCATCAAGATGACTATATCTCTCTCGCTCTTTTAGTCGACTCGAGCCGACTTTACCCGAACGAGTATCTGAGCGTGACGGTTACGCGAGTTTAGTGCTTTTTAGGGTTCCGTACCTCAAAAAACGGAACCTTTATAGGATCACTTTGTTGTCCGTCTGTCCGTCTGTATGTCCGTCTGTCAAGACCCTTTTTCTCAAGAACGCGTCAAGATATCAAGTTGAAATTTAAATCAAATCTACGGTTTCTTTCAGCTGTGTAAAAATCAAACTTGTAAGTTTACGCGATCAAAAGATATGACCGATTATGTCGCATATTTTCGCATATTTTGCGATTTCACAAAGAAATCAAAACCTATAGGGATATACTTTCCGTTGACCTAGAATCATGAAATTTAGCAAGAGGCAAGGTCTCACAGCATATCATCATCATCATCAGCCAGAAGACGTCCACTGCTGAACATAGGCCACCCCCTTTAACCTCCACACTGAACGACAGCCTGCCTTTTGCATCCACTGAATGCCCGCGACTCTCACAATGTCGTCGGTCCATCTAGTGGGAGGCCTACTTACGCTGCGTCTTCCGGTTCGTGGTCTCCACTCCAGAACCTTTCATCAATCCATCGAGAGGGTTCCATCTAACGGAATCCTCAGAGCGCGAGTCCTACTCGTACTTGTCCGGTTTTTTTCCATTCCAATAGGGAAAGTTTTGACTAAAAAAAGTTTTTTACAATTAGGAACTAAACTACTCTCCTCAGTCTGTCCATTAATATCGCAACTCTCACTTCGCAAGCGAGTAACAAGATACGCCCCGAGCGATGTGAAACCAACAACAGACTGATTCAATTATATTGTCATGTCCACGATAAATGGCGATAAACACCTTTCTGATGGCGAAACTGCTTACCGACGGTCTTGTTCATGTACAGATAGAGACAAAACCTGAGATCTTGTGGCAAAAGGTCAGCTGGTTTCAATACATATTATTATCATCGTTGTAATACGGTTAATTTATTAGCTTCACTTTTTAGGGCTCCGTACTCAAAGAGAAAAAACGGGACCCTATTACTAAGCCTACGATGTCTGTCTGCCTGTACGTCTGTCTGTCCTATCTGTATCTTTCCACACTTGGCAATTATTTATTATTTGTTGTTATACTTTAGAGCAGTGTTTTTCAAACTTTTTGTATACGCGACCTTTATATTATGATAACCTATGATTTACAAATGAAAAAGTTCTGGCGATCCCCAGGGCCATATTAAAACTACATAAAACATAAGCTTTAATTAGAAAATGATTTTGTTATTTGCGTCTCTAAGATAGAACCACGTTTTGACAAATTAATAAAAATAAACAGGCACAGCCTTCTTTCTGAAATGGTAGTTTTTTCTATTGTAGAAGACCTACAAACACTTGCCTTTTTTTTTACCCGCGACCCCCCGTTTAAGGCTTAGCGACCCCCCTGGGGGTCGCGACCCACAGGTTGAAAAACACTGCTTTAGAGTGTGTACTATAATAATGCCATATATGACGCTTGTACGTATTACCATTTTTTCATTAGAGCTAATACAAAAATACGTTAAAAACACGTTTGTTGTATAGGGACTTTTAGAATTTTTAACTTTTTTATTATTTGTTAGTTCATTCGCCGTAACATTATATATTCTGTGCAAATTTCAACTGGCTATCTATTACGGTTCGAAAGATACAGCCGTTAGAAGGTAGGACAGACGGACCGACGACGGACGAACGGACAGACAGACATCGTAGGCTTAGTAATAAGGTCCTGTTTATAACCTTTGAGTACGGAAACCTAAAAACCAAACAATCTCACTAGTGCGGTCTTATCAATAGATATAGACTTACTAATAAAATTTAGTTGAAATTTTAGTTTTTACGAGCTTTTATTTAAACTTACATTAAATTAATATTTCAACAGCTTTTTTTTCAGCTGTTTTTTACAGCTATTTTTTCTCTTCATAAATATTGTGAAAGAAAAACTCTGGCCGGAAAACGGTCTCTCGAAAACCCGAACCAAAAACTCGTAGTTTTTTATTGAATAAATAATGGATGAAAACCGAACATACATTTGAAAACTAACGATAATTTTACTACGCCATATCTCCCTTGTTTGTCTGATCTGAGGTGTAAAGGTGTAAACCTTGTGTTGACACATCTTGTTCGTTGTCGGCACTTTAGAATGTTGATTGTTTGTTTTTAGTTATCTTCGTGTTTGATTCACACTTCGTAACAAAACGTTTCAAGTGTGGTCCGAAGCGAAATTCATTATCACAATAATAGCCTAACTGATTTACAAGTACTGTGACCACAAACTTGTCATAGCATAGACTAGCCGGTTAGTGTAGGTTTATAAGTATTGATGTGTCATTGTGTCTTAGGCTGGTTTCACAGCTGTTAACGTAAGGGTTAACGGCCTCTTATACCAAATTTGACGGTTTTAAATCAATTTTATTCAGTTAAATTACAATATTTGAGCTGGAAAAAATACATGTCACAGATACGTCTGTGTTTGAGTTTATGCTTTAGTTCAAAACACGATAGAATAAACTTTCCTTGATCAAAAAAAATCTGAAACAAAGTCGATTTAGTTTATTTTTTTCGTTTTTTGCTCTAATGAAAGCTCGTAACAACCTGGAAACTGCATGTACTGAAAGGCAATTTTATTCATTTTTTTTTTATTTGGATAGATTTTTGATAGTGAATAGTTTCGTTTTTTTGTGGAATTAAAAGCGTAAAAAGGTCGCGAGAATTTGCGCGCGCCTCGCTCAGTCCCGCGCCAGGCGTCATCGAGGTTGGACCTATGTTCGTTTTTGTCGTTGCACTCCCCCCGCGGGCCTCCTGACTCTTGCGTGGCA
Source organism: Agriopis aurantiaria (assembly GCA_914767915.1). Classification (NCBI taxonomy): domain Eukaryota; kingdom Metazoa; phylum Arthropoda; class Insecta; order Lepidoptera; family Geometridae; genus Agriopis; species Agriopis aurantiaria. The sequence goes on along the minus strand of OU611991.1, from coordinate 2,458,972 downwards.
AAATACATCGTCGCTATAACTTGGCGGGGGCTTAGGGAGCGTTTTGTTGCCTACGCGACTCGGATAACCGGCCCAAGTCCCGTACGGAACAATCCGCGTCGCTGTGAAACGATGTTCTAGCACCTCACGTAGGTGAACCTTCCACAGTGTTTCCGAAAAGCTATCAACATGGGGTTCTTCAAATGCGAGTTGATAGAGTCTTAAAGGGTTGCCAAGTAGTAGCCAAGCCTTTGATAGTAACTTTTATACTTTCGCGATTTGAACACTTCTTTTTTTTTTTTTTTAATAGAATAAGTGGCAAACAAGCAACGGGCCACCTGATGGTAAGAGGTCACCGCTGCTTATAGACACCTACAAAACCCGGGGCATTGTCAGTGCGTTGCCTATCTTTGAGGTAATTGAGCCATTTAGGTAAAAATAGATAAAATCATGGGTTTTTACCGAATTTTAACTAAATAAAATAATTCACAATAAGTCCCGATAAACATAATACAGGCTAGGCTGATTTTAACGGGATTTTCACTATCAGATAGCTCATGTTATTAAGAGTAACTTAGGCTTCTTTTAACCCGGATACGACGCGGGTAAAACCGCAGGGCACAGCTAGTATACAGTATACTTTATATAGACAAATATAGACATAACTTTATAGATATAATAATATATATAATATTATATTATATATTTTGTAGTTAATATCGGTTTGGTAGTCGGGTTGGTGATTCACGCAGCGTGTTTATCACGTCCGTTCTACAAAATTGAATGTTCACTTACAGCAACATCGCTAATGGAACCAAATTGAAATAACCAGCTCAAGAACTCTTCAAATATCGAAGGCACGAGCTTCTAACGAAGTTAATTATTTGGCCAATTTGACCATTGCAGTTAGCACTTACAAACGGTGCTCCCGACTGAAAAATATTCTATACCTTTTTCAGATTTCAGATTTCAGATTCTTTATTAACCAATAAAACATGTTCGTCATATGAGGCAAGTCAGTTTACACAAGTGCTTTCGGATTTAATAAATACGTTTCCCTTTTGTAACCACGATGTAGCAGAGAAAGTATACAGGGTTACGCATATAGACTGTACTGAGTCGAAAAGAGGTCGTTGTATTCATCATTATGAACAACTTTTACTATGGGACCAACACTGAAATCGCGAAAAATTATCAGCTGTTCCATAGAAAACGGCCATTGACATTCGACAAAATGTATGGAAAAGCAAAATTTTTCCACGATTCTAGGGTTTGTCTCTTAGTAAAAGTATTTTTTTAGGGTTCCGTACCTCAAAAGGAAAAAACGGAACCCTTATAGGATCACTTCGTTGTCTGTCTGTCCGTCTGTCAAGACCCTTTTTCTCAAGAACGCGTAAAGGTATCAAGTTGAAATTTATAGTAAATACTTGAGTCTACGGTTTCTTTCGGCTGTAAAAAAATAAAAGTTGTAAGTCAACGCAATCAAAAGATGTGAACGTTTATGTCAAATATTTTGCGATTTCACAGGGGAATCAAAACCTATAGGGTACTTCCCGTTGACCTAGAATCATGAAATTTGGCAATAGGCAAGGTCTCATAGTATATATATAGGAATAAATCTAAAAGTCATAAATTTGAAGTTATATCATTTAAAAATAATTATTTTGCTATTACAAACTTACATTTTGTAGTTGGAATGTATGGAAAAACCTTATTGTCAACTACAAAGTTAAGTTTGTCTTTCAATATTTCAACTTCAGTTATTTTTATTTATTTTTGGCTCGCGTTCTGAGAGTTCCGTCCAACGGAACCCTCAGAGCACGAGTCCTACTCGTACTTGTCTGGTTTTTTTTTACGTAATGGTAAGTAAAATGGCCTCGTTTAAGCTCAGTAGTCTATAAGCGTAACCCTGTAATATAACGTTTGGGGTAGTATGCCACCATTTTCTTCAAAACGGCCAATTCAATCAGAATGCATTTTTTATACGAAAACAAGTTTCAATACGCATAATTATTTGCTCAAAATCTGTTTAGCAAGTTTTTTTTTTTATTCAACCGCGATTTCGTTCTAGATCTATAGAGCAGACAATGTAATAATGCACGATAGGGGTAGATTTAAACATCCTGTTTTTTTTTAGTTTCTTGGTATAAATATCGTGGAATTTGTATTTTTTTCAGTTGAGCTTGGTTTATTTTTTTTAAATTAGTTAACCCAACCAATTCTTCAAATTGCATTTTTTTATATTACACGGGAATTTTTCACAATTGCATTGTAAGCCGTTCTAATTTAAAAGTAAAAAAGACAAAAAAAAGGTTTTTTTTTTTCTGTGACTCGCCTTAATAAATAATCCGGTTACTCCGACTATGGAAAACTTAAAATGACTTAGCCTATAGTATATCTCTTATGTTTAATTCCGTTAAAGAAAATTTTATTAAAATCAAATTAAAGCGTCAACACAAATAAATCCAAAATATTTGGAATTCACTAATAACTAAACTAATAACTATTCAAATAACCCACCCCTAACCGTTCCCGGCGCAAAGGTACCCAAAACGCTCGCTGCGTTACCGCGTTGGATGGCAATGGCCAACCTTTGCACCAGGAACGAGCCGGAGCGGGAGTCACCACACTTTACCTCGAGCCTGTGCCCTATCTCCGAAATGAGCTTCTTGGCCTCAGTCCCCCAACAACCCATGGTCTCCACGGCAACGGGCACAAAATTGTAACGCGGCTCCAACGCCGCGTACTTTTTCCTTTTCTTATCAGCGGCATATTCCGCCGCTGCTGACGGTGAGTGGACGGTGCGACTCAGGTGGCTGGCGGCGACAGTGCTGACGCAAGTAGCGTCCCATATCAGGCACCTATAGTAAATTATTATCTAAAATGATAATTATAACAGTCTATTTAAATCCATTTCAAAATTTACCTTATCGTTTGCTGTTCTATGCGATTAAAGTGAAACTTGTACTATGTATTATTTTATTCTGTGGTGAAACCAAATGCATGTAAATTGTTCTTTTTAGATAAAATATCACGTTTCGATTTATTAACGAATAATATTTGCATAAATTATTTACGAAATTGACGCCTAATTAAAATCAGACATGTTTCGTTGTCTGCGACATAATTTATTGCGAAATTAATTTATGATAGGTTAAATTTTTATGTCAAATTTTAAATATTAATGAGTCGTAATTTATGATCAGTTTATGTGCCACACAAGCCATTAAATATAAATATTTTGTAAACGTCTCGATTTATATGAATGATTTTATGTTCAGTTGTTTTATGAGCAGCCTCCAAATGTTATAAATTATACTTTACAGATCATAATTTATGCAAAATAGATTGGCAATAATTAATATTTATATTTTTCTTAATGGTGTGTTATTCGATTAATTATGGGTATTTCCCGTTAAGGTATAGCTTTCTGCGTATGATTTATATTATTATAACTAATTATAGTAATTTTTAAGGATCCGTACCTCAAAAGGAAAAAAAACGGAACCCTTATAGGATCATTTTGTTGTCCATCTGGCCGTCTGTCCGTCAGTCAAGACTCTTTTTCTCAAGAATGCGTTGAGGTATCAAGTTGAAATTTATATCAAATACTTAAATCTACAATTACTTATGGCTGTGAAAAAATCAAACTTTTAAGTCAACGCGATCAAAAGATATAACCGTTTATGTCATATATTTTCGCATATTTTGCGATCTCACAAGCGAATCAAAACGTTGACCTAGAATCATGAAATTTGGCAAGAAGCAAGCTCTCACAGCACATATAAAGGAAAAAATCCGAAATTTGTTAATCTGATGTTATATTATCACATCACAAGTTACATTATCACAAAAAAAAATTGTATTGTAATTACCAACATTTTGTACATTTTGTAGTTGGTATGTATGGAAGAACCTTATTGTCCACTACAAAATTAAGTATGTCTTTCAATATTTCAATTTTTTAGGGTTCCGTACCTCAAAAGGAAAAAACGGAACCCTTATAGGATCACTTCGTTGTCCGTCTGTCTGTCTGTCTGTCCGTCTGTCAAGACCCTTTTTCTCAAGAACGCGTAAAGGTAGCAAGTTGAAATTTATACTAAATACTTGGGTCTACGGTTTCTTTTGGCTGTAAAAAAATAAAAGTTGTAAGTCAACGCAATCAAAAGATATGAACGTTTATGTCGCATATTTTGGGATTTCACAGGGGAACCAAAACCTATAGGGTACTTCCCGTTGATCTAGAATCATGTAATTTGGCAAAAAGCAAGGTCTCATAGCACATATATAGGAATAAATCCGAAAGTTATAAATATGAAGGTATATCATTTAAAAATGATTATTTTGCTATTACAAACTTACATTTTGTAGTTGGAATGTATGGAAGAACCTTATTGTCAACTACGAACTTAAGTTTGTCTTTCAATATTTTAACTTCAGTTAGTTTTTTTTTTGGTCTCGCGCTCTGAGGGTTCCGTCTAACGGAACCCTCAGAGCACGAGTCCTACTCGTACTTGTCCGGTTTTTTGTAGTTTTTTTGCTTGGACACGCGTTCTGAGGGTTCGGCCAACGGAACCCTCAGAGCGCGAGTCCTACACGTACTTGTCCGTTTTTTTTTAAGTCAGCTAAATACCACCTACTTTACATAGATATTTATCTATGATAGTACGAAGACACTGTAGTTTGTAGATACGATCGCTTTATCAGTGCTTCCTGTGGCATTTACAACTATCATAGATTATGGAGTAGGTCATACCTATAGTTACATACATTGCATGTAAATGGTCAGTACTTTGTGGTATAAAACTGCTAACTCTATGTTTATATTCTTATCTAGTGGTTTATCGTTATTGCTAGTTATTGAAGGCTAGTAGGTAAATACACGTATGACATACGGCACTGAAACGTGGTCTCTCACTATGGGCCTCATAAGCAAGCTCAAAGTCGCACAACGTGCTATGGAGAGGGCTATGCTCGGGGTTTCTCTACGAGATCGAATCCGAAATGAGGAGATCCGTAGACGAACGAAAGTCACCGACATAGCCCACTGGATTAGTAAGTTGAAATGGCAGTGGGCAGGGCACATATCACGCAGAACAGATGGCCGATGGGGCCGAAAGGTTCTGGAATGGAGACCACATACTGGTAAGCGCAGCGTAGGACGTCCACCCACAAGATGGACAGACGACCTAAAAGAGACCGCGGGGAAACGCTGGATGCAGGTCGCTTCCAACCGGCCCTTTTGGAAATCGATGGGGGAGGCCTATGTCCAGCAGTGGACGTCCAACGGCTGAAATGATGGTGATGATGATGAGGAGGTAAATACATAGTTAGAATTGAAACTTAGTTTTAAAGGTAGCATTTCGAGAGCACCCAGGTTTTTCTATTTTTTTGCGCTGGTCGTCTCTCTTCACTTCACCTGGCGAATAAAGCGAAGTACTTGTGCAATGTCCGTTCTAGAGCTTTTTCGGTAACTTAGATTTATCCACAAATAACTTTCGTCACACTATGCAGAATTTTTTACTCAAAAAAAGTTAAGAAACATCTGATATTTGAGAAACATTTAATTGTGGGGTGAAGACTGAATAGTTCTGTTTGGTGACTTGAGCGGTCAACTGGTATGGTTTAGTGGTAGTGCGCCTGATAAGCAAGAACATCAGATTCAATTTCCAGCCAGGCAATTGTGTTATTAATAGACTTACGTTTGGCCTCCTTGCCTGTTGTTAAGCGATGATGCGGTCTACGGTACAGCATGTCATGTACTTTAATAATCAAGTAATAAATGTCATACATTTATTTAAAAATTGTGCTGCTTTAAAAGTCTCAAGGTCATAATATAACGTTTGCTCGATAAGCCAGCGTTTTAGGCGAACTTTAAAGCAACTTAGATTCGGAGTTTTAGTGATGTTATATGGCAACATATTGTATACTGTTGGTTCAATTGCATGTGTAAGATTTTTTGGACTTTTTTAGTATTATCAGTAGAATACGGTGCTTGCGGTGCCTAGAATAAATCGATTCACTCACGACTTGACACCCATTTTTTTTTTCGTATGATGAATATTTGCTCTGGGCCTATGTGTTATTTTCCTCATCTTGAAAATCTATGGTATCCCCAACATAAGGAATTCTGGGGGTTAGACAAGACCCACTTTCTGTTAGCGTTAACGCCTAAGGAAAGATGAAATTGTATGAAAATGACATTAGCTTGAGATAGCATCTCTCAAGCTAATTTCATTGTCAATGTCATTTCCAAACAATTTCATCTTTCCGCAGGCGTTAACGCTAACAGAAAGTGGGTCTTGTCTGACCCCCCTGGTCAAGAGTTGTAAGTGTAAAGTGTTATTTATTTATTCTGCAAAGTTCTTCAAACTCCTTATAGGTATTCACCACACTGCTCATTACTCCGTCGAGTATTATCCGTCCGGTATTAACCTGTCAAAACATGCGCTCGCGCAGATTTAGTGCCGGACGCGGATCAAAAGGATTATAATGATGGATAACGTGGCAGTGGTATTTTAAGAAGATGAGGGCAGTTTGTGGATAAATAAATAAAACTAAAATCATAAGTTATTTTCTTAGAACATTATATTATTTTGAATAATCGACAGCAGTATGTAATTGGGTAAAAAGTAGCAATGGGTAGGCCACCTCGCTCGAAGAACCGATAACCGATGGGAAATAAATGTTTTTGAGTGGAGACCACAAACTGAAAGACGCAGCGTAGGTAGGCCTAGATGGACCGACGGCATCATGAGAGACGTCAGTGGATGCAGGATATCGTTTAGTGTGGAGTTCAAAGGGGGAGGCCTATGTTCAGCAGTGGACGTCTTCTAGCTGATGATGATAAAATATGTGTGCTTTGATTCCACATGTGTTATGCGAACTGCTAGTCTGTGGAATTCACTGCCTGAGTAGGTGTTCCCCGATAGTTACAATCTGGGTGTCTTCAAGTCGAGAGTGAATAGGTTTCTTCTAGGCAAGCGTGCTGCATCGTAGGCTGCATCAGGAGAGATGGAGGCCAAGCGCAAGCATATTTAAAAAAAAAAAAAAAAAAAAACATGAACATGAACATTATCATAAACTTGGAAAATTTTAAAAGGCTAGTACTAGACGCACTTGCCTGAAAACTGAACTAATCGAAATACAAGCAAGTTATATAACTCTAAAATATGACTTATCTATAACCTATTATAGAAAAAACAGTTAGGTTACCCGTAGATCATTGATTATCTAAAGATAATCAAAATAATCAAGCCCACTTAACTAGCAGTTAGCATTGTACCCCTGGCCTGCTGGCGGCATTACCACGCTGAATGTTATACGTTTACCTGAAAAACGTCAGCATTTTTGTCACGCGTCGCATCAACTAGGCACAATTTAGTATTTAGGTTTAGATTAGTTAATATTTAGGAGAAAAAACTGACTTCAAGATCATCTTCATGTACAAACTTAAACCAAAAAGTAGAATAAAATAGAATAACGTTTATTAGAAAAATGACAGTTAAAACAGATATTGAAAGTCCTAATCAAAACTTTTGCTGAAGGAAACCACAAACCAAAACATCATCTGTGTATTATATTTTTGGTTTTTGTTGATTTTCTGAAACAATTTGAATAATTTATATGGTGTAGTATGTTGTTAAAATAAGTATGGACATTGTCTGAAATAAAATGATTATTATTATTAATATTATAGACCTTAGGGAGGCCTTTGTTTAGCAGTGGACTTTAGCGTCTTTGTCTTGTGAGATACCTTTATATGGGACCATTTCTAAAGTATGACCTACCAAATAAAATAAAAATCATTAAAATCAGTTCACAATTCGGTATGCTAAAAAAAAATAACCTACGCCAATTCCAAAACCATTTCGAGATTTTATGTTGTTACTAACCCCTATTTTTCTACTCTGACCCTTTAAAACGATAAGATGCCATTTATTTTAATATAAAACTAAGAAATCATTCGACTTTCATTGACATCTAAATGACGTCACGGTGTAGCATTTTATTTTCTGTGCCTTTTAAGAATAAAAATATTATACATTTGACACACTGTTCGTCACACAGAATAGAATATTTTTTCATTTCTGTGGTTTGACTGTCTGGTTTTTTCAGGGCTGCCAATATGGGGTTCTTTTTTAGACTTCTCAACGCAACGAAATTTTGTGCTATATGGTGACGTCACATAATTTCAATTTTCAAAAAAATATTGTAAAATAACTACTCAATAGAAAACAAAAATATTGAAATTAGTTTCTTAAAATAGCCTTATCTACGAAATAAAAATATAAAAAAAATCCAAAAAAAACCTTTACATACCGAATTGGCGAAGGAGGCGAATTACGTAACAAACATACAAAAAAAGACGAATTTATGACTTCCTTTCGTCGGTTAAAAAGAGACATTGATTGGTTTAAGAACAACAGTCATTATAATATCAAAGGCAAAATTTCTGAGCTCACTGATATCACAGCATGCAAATTAAGTAAATCAAAAGTATTTTATCTATCACAAACCTTCCATTTCCCATACAGCGTTATTACCGACCTTGCGTCTGCTTACCAATAAATCTATCTCCACAATTAAGTAAACACATAATATATCAAAGTGTTAATTGACGTTCACAATCAACCTGGACACAGGCCGATAATTATTTATCGGCGATTATGTGACGTATCGAGGTAAGCGGAACAACTGTTGCATACGGCGTAAGTTAAAAGAAACCGCATATTCCCATTGTCTACCAGCTATTATCAGGGAATATAAGTAGCGATGTCCACCAGTGGGAACTGATGAACATCGCAAATCAAAACTTTGTATTAAAAAAAGTATGTCTCTCTGACAGCCATATCACAAGCTTTGCTTAGTTTGGGGTCAAATGACCGTGTGTTCAAAAAATATCCCGTATATTTATTTAATATACCAATTAAACTAATATAATAATGTTGTATGCCCCCCCCCCCCCCCCCCCCCTCTACAACCATACAACAAACATATTTTTTTTACGTATTACGTACTTTTTTTTTACTTTTAGACTTGTTTATTATAATTATGTCAACTGGCTATATTATTATTAGATAGATTATTATCAGATACGGTTCGAAAGATACAACCGTTAATATGTAGGACAGACGGACAGACATCGTAGGCTGAGTATTAGGGTTCCGTTTTTACCTTTTGGGTACGGACCCTTAAAATGAAGCATATTACATTCTATAAAAAAGTGCATTTAAAAAATGCAAAAATGTGTTTTTGAGATAGCCCACGCCGGGTTCGATTCCCACCTAGGACAAACATTTGTGTGATGAACATTTGTGTTTGTTCTATGTCTGGTTGTTAATATCTATTTAAGTATGTATTTAAAACTATATATGTATGTATATCAGTCTCTGGCAGCCATATCACAAGCTTTGCTTAGTTTGGGGTCAGATGACCGTGTGTGCAAAAATGTCCCGAATTTTTATTATTGAGATAGAGTGCGGAGAACGCGCAGCCCTAAGCCATACATAACATAATAACGGTTGACCTTGCGCTGGATAGACCTAAATATAGAAAATTGCGCATTTTCCAAGATGTTTGCTGGTCACTGTACTAATCCGCTCACTCCCATTCTTTACACCAACACCCAGAACAAACTTACGACCACAAATATTCATAATTCATATGCAATTAAACGCCTGTGGAAAATATCAGCACACCGTTAAACCATGTGCAAATTAAGTTGTTTAATTGCATTCATCCTGTACAGGGAATGTCGGTGTGCACACTATTGGCTGAATGCGTGTATGAAAGCGTCATAAAACTCATACAAACTGTCAGTTGGATGAAGATTTATAGGCTTGGAATTGGAAGGATATGTCGGTAGATAAGTACAGCATTGATAAGTGGTCTGGTTATGCTTGAATGACACGAGGCTAGTTTTGAACCTTTTTAGGGTTAGCCAGCCTTCTCAAAAGTATTTCACCATGGCATAGTTTCCTCGTGATGTATTTCATCACTCAAGCTCATTGTTACGATTTCCGAAACTTCCGAATGTGGTTGAAACACGTAGGACGTCCACTGCTGGAGATAGGCCTCCGATCTCCAAAACGGCCGGTTGGAAGCGGTTTGGTCTGCGGTCTCTTTTAGGTCGTCTGTCCATCTTGTGGGTGGACGTCCTACTCTGCGCTTACCGGTCCGTGGTCTCCATTCCATAACCTTTCGGCCCCATCGGCCATCTGTTCTGCGTGATATGTGCCCTGCCCATTGCCATTTCAACTTGCTTTCAAAATCCAGTGGGCTATGTCGGTGACTTTCGTTCGTCTACGGATCTCCTCATTTCGGATCATACGTTAGTAACTCCCGTGTTATACAAAATGCATTGTGATTACGTAGGTACTACTAACTTTATTGTTTTGTTTTTAGGGTTCCGTACCCAAAGGGTAAAAACGGGACCCTATTACTAAGCCTACGATGTCTGTCTGTCTGTTCGTCTGTCCGTACGTCCTACCTTTAAACGGCTGTATCTTTCTTAGATAGCCAGTTGAAATTTTCACAGTGTATGATATAAATAAATCATAAAGTATAAACAAAAGGAGAGTCCCTATACAACCTTATTTTTTTTACGTATTTTTGTATTAGCTCTAATTTAAAAATGATAATACGTACAAGCGTCAAACTTGGCATGATTATAGTACACACTCTAAAATATAGCATAATAAATAATGGCAAAGTACGAGCCGGCGACAAGTTTCTGTTCATTACCAAATTATGACTGGTAATTTCGTTATTGAATTTTGTGGTGGAACGGAACCCTCAGAGCACGAGCCTGACTCGCACTTGGCTGGTTTATTATTTATTTATGTCGTTGGTATGAGAATTAATATCGTGGCACACACTTGTGTATAATAGGTTCTTGAGTGGAGAACCAGAAGACTCAGCGTAGGTGGGCCTCCCACTAGATGGACCAACGACATTGTGAGATTCGCGGGTATCCAGTGGATGCAGATGGCAGGCTGTCGTTTAGTATGGAAATCTAAGGGGTAGGCCTATGTTCAGCAGTGGACGTCTTCTCGCTGATCATGTGGTGTGAAATAAATAATTTAAATTTTGTGATATCTCTATACTGCTTTTGTGCTATGTATTTAGCTTAGCTATTTACCTAACACAGTTTATCTTCTAGTCATATCATCATCATCATTTCAGCCGTAGGACGTATACTGCTGGACATAGGCCTCCCCCATCGATCTCCAAAAGAGCCGGTTGGAAGTGGCCTGCATCCAGCGTTTCCCTGCGGTCTCTTTTAGGTCGTCTGTTCATCTTGTCGATGGACGTTCTACGCGTTCGAGGTCTCCATTCCAGAACCTTTCGGCCCCATCGGCCATCTGTTCTGCGTGATATGTGCCCTGCCCACTGCCACTTGCTAATCCGGTGCGCTATGTCGGTAACTTTCGTTCGTCTACGGATCTCCTCATTTCGGATTCGATCTCGTAGAGAAACCCCAAGCATAGCCCTCTCCGTAGCTCGTTGTGCGACTTTGAGCTTGCTTATGAGGCCCATAGTGAGAGACCACGTTTCAGTGCCGTATGTCATCATCTTCTAGTCACATCGAGATACAATACATACAGAGCCACAATAGTGCCAAAAAAATTACCGAACCAAAACTCGGCGCACGCTACGAATTACGCAGACTTTTAGGTTAAGTTTTTTTTTTTTTTTTTTATATAGTCAACAAACAAGCGACAAGGCAACCGCGATCCTACTGCAACGCCAGTAGCGATGCCAGAGCTACGATGACATAGCGGACAACTAACGTTGAACACTATGCAAGCGACGTCTTAATTGGAGTAAATGTGGCATTGTCAAGTATATAATTGATACAATACAATGTAAGTACAATGGCGCTCGGATGTTTTTTGACTGCTTTCACTGAGAGATTGGGACTCTTAAATAATAATTTAAAAAAAACAATAATATATCATATAATTCTATACGATATATGTAATTCATATATCATATTTCATTTTTTAATTTTATTTTTTATAATTCTCTTCAATAATTGTATCTCGATGTCTAGTCAGAATAAAAAATGTTTAATTAATGTTCACACATTCGTCGTACTCAAAGAAATATGTAATGGCTATGATAATTAAACTATAATGGAATGATTTATACAGACAGCTGGCAAAAACTTGACAACTACTGACGGGTTAACTAGGAGGTAAGATAGAAAGGAGTTACTCTAGCATGGGTTCTGCATAAAAATAAAATAAACATAAAACGGTTTTGTTTCAGGTATCCATAAGAAAGGAATACAAAATCACTACACTATGATGTCACTTGCCGGCCCCAACAGAATTTACCCCAACAGTTTATGTACAATCAGCAACGTGCTAAGTTGGGGCCGGTTTTTGTGATAATGTACCTGTATTCATGTTTTTAATATCCTGTTTCCTTGTTTTTATTTAATTGTCACCAAAATAAAAATAAAGAGTTTTTTTTCTAAATATGAAAATGACGAAATTTAAAATAAATATCATCATCATCATTATCATCAGCCTGTAAACGTCCACTGCTGAACAAAGGCCTCCCTCGTAGAGAGGGTGGATATATATTTATTTATTTTAAATAAATATATTTATTTTAAATAAATATATTTATTTGATTGAAATTAGTATACCATTGTTACAGTATTGATTACATTACGCGATGAAGCAATATGGCAACGATTTCTTAGTCAAAGCTGTCTGACAGACTACCACCTCAGTCGCAGAAAGTTAAGTGAATTTTTGTTATTGACACTCATCAAATTAATAAATAAATTATTTGTCACTCAAATTGAATCATTATGTAAGCTTATTATGACGCTGAGTAACTGCTTAAAATAACGTTCATTTATTCATACGGCTACGAAACCCTAACAACATTACATTGTACGCAAAAGCGCACATGTTTTATTAAATTGCTTGTGAATTTTATTATGCTCATTGCTACGACGGTTAATAATAGTTCTACCTTGAATTGGTATAATAACTGTTATAATATTGCCTAAATTTATTAAAAAAACAAATAAGGCAGATCAAAAATGAGTACTTAATATGTAATGCAGGGATAAAGTACTTATATGAATCACGAGAACGAAAACTTAGGCCGTGAACAGACTTTTATCGAACGCACGCAAACAAATGCTAGCGGGTTACTGCACGCTCGTTCGCCATCGTTCTTATATGTCGACACCACAGAAAACAGAAGTAAATAGAATGGAAATGAGAAGGAAAATCTATCGCCAAGCTTTATGACAGAACCATGATTAAACATTCTTATTTCAACACGTCGTCCCCATCCAAAGAACTTGGCTCTGACAATTTTGGGTTAGGTCTCAAATTTCTTTGTCCGCATCACAGTTGCAAACAGATTTTGAATGACTGACGTTTCGTGTATAAGGATGCAACTGGCTACAACCAATTTCCTACAAAAATGCCTTGAAAGCCGTTTTAATTTAAACAACAAAAAATACTTTTCTTTGGGCGACCGACAGCTAATCTCCTTTTTGGCATAGTAGAAATAAAATGTACTATGTCTATGTTTTTGCCGACAACGCTCGCAATGATCGCCGAATGTATGCATTACATTCGGCGATCAGTAATCGCGCAGGCGTTCCTTTATTTATTTATTTATTTACTATAATGCACAATACATATTAAAGTAGCACCTGCACTAAATCTGAACTGAATCTTTCGTTCGCTTTCGCTGGCGCGTCTACATCAAGAAACCAATACTCGTACCCTAAGCTAATATGCAAGTGAAATTGAATTTTGGGTCGACAATTGAGGATCCATCTCTTTTTAGGGTTTCGTACCCAAAGGGTAAAAACGGGACCCTATTACTAAGCCTACGATGTCTGTCTGTCTGCCTGTCTGTCTGTTAACGGCTGTATCGTACTCGACTCGCTCTTGGCCCGTTTATTTCATTAGATATGAAGTTGCTTGACAACGTATTCGGCCACATTTTATGAACCATGCCTGCCAGAAAGTAACAGGGTTTGCTATTTATTTTGGAAAGGTTTTCTTTCTGATATTGCTGTATAAGTACTATTTGGATCTTTCCACATTAAATACCACTTTTTTATGTGCGCAATCCAAATGCACCAAAAGCATGCAATGCACCGCCAATGCTACGGTTATTGTAGGTTATCTTACCATCAGGCGGCCCATCGCTTGTTTGTCTACTATCACAATTAAAAACATGCCAATTCTCGTCGACCCTAGTATTACCATGGACCACATGCTTAGCTGGCTACGTAATTATGTATCACAATGTACATACAATGTGTATAATAATGCTCGTGTATATGCCCCTATAATTATTATTATGAATTATTATAGCCTTTTATTATAATAGTCACTACGTAGAGTTAGTTAATTATTACCTTTACGTGGTAGAATAAAAATGAGGTTTGCACGCCTTGTTAGAAAGTAGTCTTGGTAGCTTTTATGGTTTTTTACTTTCACAGGTTGAATAAAATTACACATAATAATTACACCTGTTTACCTATCAGTAATTCGTTGAAAAAAAAACTATAAATATATTGACTCAGAAGTTTTGAAATTTTAAAAACTTTACGACAATTTTTGCTCACTTTTGAAATCGCGAGGTGCAGCTACTAAATAAATAAAAATAAATTTACGTAGTTCGTAAAATTAATTGCGTATTTAGTAATTTTGAAGTTGGTGTTTTAAATTGATAATTTATTTAGCGTTGAATCTCTGTAGCAGTCTGTCGGAATGTCCAACACAACATTTCAATAAACTCAGATGGCGGTATTTGCAATAAAAATTCTGAGAAATCCTTATTAGTATCTTTATCTTAGCAACACACTCTTAAGGTATGTGTAATTGCAACAAAAAACAGCATTTTTAACAGGATACGTAAGTGCAACGATACAGAATATCTGTCCGACATATTTTTTACCGGAATCGAGTAAAGTGCCAATGGTAAAATATTGTAACAATTTTGTAATAAAAACTTTCGTTCAATTTTTACCCATTACACCTTTTTTACCAAAGTTAGGAAAGTCCTAAATTCAGTCCGTTTTTAGGGTTCCGTAGCCAAAGGGTATAAACGGGACCCTATTGCTTAGCCTACACTGTCCGTCTGTCTGCCTGCCTTACCTTTTAACGGCTGTATCTATCAAATAACAATTGATATTTACATAGAATATGAAATATTACGGCGGAATGACTAAGAAATAATAAAAAGGTCAATAAATTACAAAGAAAGGGGGGGGGGGGGGGGTCCCCATACAACAAACGTATTTTTGTAATAGCTCATTAGCAAGTTATAACTGGTAATTTCGTTATTGAATTTTGTGGTGGTACGGAACCCTCAGTGCGCAAGCCCGATTCACACTTGGCTGGTTTATTTTAACTAATTCAAAGTCAAAGTTGTGCTCTAGGTAGACTTGACGCAATGTGTCAAATTTTCCTAGAACATAAAAAGTTATATATTACGTAGTTCACATTTCACTAGAAGTTTTGAGGCGGTCGACAATTAATAATGTTTTCTAATTATACAGAAACAACTCATCAGCAGTTATTTGCCTTTTTTTAACTAGTAAAAAGTCAAAGTTATGTTCTAGGAAAATTTACGCAATGTGTCAAGTTTCCTAGAACATATTAACAGGTTAATACGTTGTGTAGGTCACTATACTTGGGATGGTCAACGTGGATGGATCGCATCTTTAAACTAACCTTTACTATTGGACCAACCCTGAAATCGCGAAAATCAATAGAATCACGTTCAATAGAAAATGGTAATGACACTCGACAAAATGTATGGAACAGCTGATTTTTTTCGCGATTTCAGCCGGTCTCATAGTAAAAGTTGTTCATAATGATGAGTAAAATGGCCTCTTTTCGGCTTAATACAGTATATATGCGTAACCCTGTATATTGTATGTTTTTACATAGAACAGGCACACTATAGAAGTGTGCTCAGAAATCAGACTTAGCTTGGAAAATCTCCCCGTATTTCATTTCATGTTACGATTCTAAATTAAATAAAATGAAAAGAAAAAGAAACGAAATATTTATTGATAGCAAAGCTGTAGGTCAGTATAATAGTATATAATGCAATTAGTGAATAAAGAACGGATTTAAAGCGAATAGATGAATCACGAGTAAGTGAAGGATTCTAACTACTGAATCACAACCGTAGAGAGTTATTCATGGTTGAATCACGAGAGTAGAGAGCGATTCAAGTGTTAGGATCCTGAGCGACGCGAGTTATTTATGGCCCTCGATGTAAATCCGTTTTATTCAAGAATTGCATACTATACTTTCTAGCATGGCTAAGAAAAAAATAAAGTCTTAGGGAGGTTGTATAGCATTGAGATGGAGGTCGAATATATATTGGTGTATCTAAATATGGTGTATATAATAAGCTTTTTAGAGGAGGAATGGTAATAAACGATTTTGTAATGGCGTTTACATAATAAACAGACAGTCAGATATCAAATTTTTTTATTTGCATATTAAACAGAGAGACATTATCAATTTGGCAAAGGTTAATGCATACTTCGCTACCAAATTACACCACTCGCACTTTGGAACGGTGAAATGTACCGATCAACCTTATCTGCCTCTCATTGGTTAGGACGCGTTTAGAATATCTTTCGTTATTTAATTTTTTCATGCATTACGTAACGGCGAACAAGGTCACCGGCCGCCTGATGGTAAACGATCACCGCACTGGAACCTTCAGTACCACCACAAAATACACTAATTGTCAATTTAAAAAACTATTTAGTCCGACTTAACACCTACCAAAATAGCCAAGCAATTGCTACTCTACCACATAGTTAATATTTTGCAAATGCCGCTCGGTATAACTTTTAATGAACAGAAATTTGTCACCGACTAGCACTTGGCTGTTATTTATTATTAGTTGTATTACTTTAGAGTGTGTACTATAATCATGCCAAGTTTGACGCTTGTACGTATTATCGTTTTTACATTAGAGCTAATACAAATATGTATACGTAAAAAATACGTTTTTATTATTTGAGAGTTAATCCGCCTAACATTACCCTGTGAAAATGTCAACTGTCTATCTATTTCGATTCGAAAAATACAGCCGTTAATAGGTAAGACAGACAGACTGACTTGTCGCCAGCTCGTACTTTGCCATTATTTATTATGCTATATTTTAGAGTGTGTACTTATAATCAAGCCAAGTTTGACGCTTGTACGCATTACAATTTTTACATTAGAGCTAATAGGTATAAAAATACGTTAAAAAAATAAGTTTGTCGTGTGGGGACTCCCCTTTTGTTTATACTTTATGATTTATTTATTTAATATTAATAGTCTAATTATAAATATTATCGTTTAAAGGTAGGACATACGAACAGACGGACAGACAGACAGACAGACATCGTAGGCTTAGTAATAGGGTCCCGTTTTTACCTTTTGGGTACGGAACCCTAATAAAAAAGGTATTACTTATACGTTTTCAACTATGTAAAAAATATTAAAAGTACAAAGAAAACCATCAAAATCGGATAACTCAGTACCTATATAGTTATGCATGGTCGTACATAAAAAAATCATATTATACGCGTTGGCTAGAGAACAATCATCTTTACATAGTGTTTTTTTTTTATCGGTTAAAGAGGAGTATATATTCTACTTACCTCAGTAGTAACACGAGCTGCTAGTATAAATGCTATGCATAAGAAAATTTTGCCATAATTATCTGAGACCGGTATATTAATATAAAGTATTTGGTATTATGAAAAAAAAAAAGTTCTTATTTAGTTTTATTTTTAATTTCATTTAATTTTTCCATTTATATTGTGTAATTGTATTTTTACAATAAGAACTTTTTTTTTAAATTTAATTTAATTTTTCCATTTATATTGTGTTATTGCAAAATTTTACAATAACACAATATAAATGGAAAAATTAAATTAAATAAAAAAATAAAAATTAATGGAATTATAATATTAATTTAATTTAATTTTTCCATTTATATTGTGTTATTGTAAAATTTTGCAATAACACAATATAAATGGAAAAATTAAATTAAATAAAAAAATAAAAATAAAAAGTTCTTATTGTAAAAATACAATAACGCAATAAAAATGGAAAAATTAAATTAAAAATAAAACTAAATAAGAACTTTTTTTTTTCTTTTCATAATGCATAATATTAAAATACCGGTCTTACATATGGTAAAATTTTCTTTAATTTGCCACAAATAAATTATATCTATGAAAAATACTAAGACTATGAAAAAGTCCTTACATCTTTCATACAATTTGTGCACCGTAAACCTTTAATTTAACGTCTGTAGATCGCAGCGGGAGATTTTATACTCACGATTAAGATTGCGATATCGGCTTTACGCCAATTTCACTTCTTAAAAACACACCACATAAAATTAAGAAGCAGCATTTTAATTTCGTATAATTATCTGTTTTTAAGAGTCCGTACGTCGGAATTTTTTTGTCATTATTTTCACATAAAACCAACAAAAGGCTTTGATCTCCGGAAAATAAATAAAACATGCAAAATTATTGGAACATAAAACCTACACAAAAATGTTATCTTCATAAAACTAAAGTAATAAAATTTCAAAAACTTTAATTTCCTCTCCGACGCTTCATAAATTACGTAATAAAACAAATTCAATCAAAGAATAAAAAAACACGTAGAGACGCGACGTAAACAAAGTAATTGATTCTCATTTGGCAGATTGCTATCTGAGATGTTTATTACCCGTGTCGTGTCATAAATTAGAAGTTTATAGCTTTATTCGCCACTCATTAAGGTTTTATATAAGAATTATGCGAAATTAATTTTAGAAAACGGTTGTTAAATTTATACGGCGATTCGTGTGCTGGCTAGTTTACGATTCGGTTTCACGCGAAGAGTAGATATTTGTACAGATGCGTCGTAAAATAAACTTGTTGTTTTACGATTCTGTGGAAATGGAAGCTTTATTCTTTCAGAGAAAATTACATGTTCCTCTACTTGTTAC
This sequence comes from Agriopis aurantiaria, assembly GCA_914767915.1. Lineage (NCBI taxonomy): Eukaryota > Metazoa > Arthropoda > Insecta > Lepidoptera > Geometridae > Agriopis > Agriopis aurantiaria. The sequence continues at coordinate 2,439,970 of OU611991.1, read as the reverse complement.
ATGCTTTTAAGGGTTCCGTACCCAAAGTGTAAAAACAGGACCCTATTACTAAGCTTATGATGTCTGTCTGTCCGTCTGTCCGTCTGTCTGTCCTACATATTAACGGCTGAATCTTTCGAACCGTATTAGTTAGTTGAAATTTTCACCGAATATGTAATGTTACACCGATTAACAAACAAAAAATAAAATAGTCAAAAAGTAAAAATAAAAGGGTATTTTTTAAATGTATTTTTGTATTAGCTTTAATGTAAAAACAATAATACGTACATGCGTCAAATTTAGCGTGATTATAGTACAAGCTCGAAATTACAACAACAAATAATAAATAATGGCCAAGTGCGAGTTGTTGGTAAGTTCATTACCAAGTTACAATTGATAATTTAGTTTTTATGGTGGTACGGAACCCGACTCGCGCTTGGCCGGTTTATTTTTTACTTCTGGACTGCCAATTCAGTGATTTCGATACAGAAATAAAATAAATTAAATCACCGATTTTACTCTTGTGTCAATTGCCAATGTATTAATTAATGTAATTCGTATGATAATCCGCTACTTTATAGCATCGTGACTGGAGTTCATTTAGCATCATCGACTTTGTTAAATGTGTTTTTTTATGATAATGATGATAAAAATCTAGAAAAACGTTTTTTAAATGTTGAAATCACGATTTTATGTATTCAGGAGCCATTAGTAGGCAGACTAGTTGGAGTGCGCGGACCCACCTAGTGTATATTTACTGTTGTATATTTATTGTTTTTTTAATTATAGTCCTGCCTTTGACCGCCACCTCGATTACAGTCATGATGCGATCAGTGCCGGATTAACCACGTAGCAAGAGTAGCAATTGCTACGGGCCCCGCGCGAAAGGGGGCCCCGCATATTTAAAACCACTCATCTCTGCCTGAGCGTAATTTTTTGAGTAATTTATTAAGATGTGGTATTGATACTGAAGCTGATTGATGTCACTAAAACGTTACAACTTTTCCTACCAACTTTTTTACCACTTTATACTTAAGAACCCATAGTAGAGCAAGGGTTCTTTGAAAGAATTCGGTATGCAAAAAAAAATTTACCTATGCCAATTCCAAAACCATTTCGAGATTTTATGTTACTAACCCTTATTTTTCTACTCTGACCCTTTAAAACGATGTTCAATATTATATTAAATGTATGTAGGATATCAGTCTCTGGCACTGCTGGTCATGGACGAAAGTTAATAGACATCTAATGTGAAAATGGAAAGATTAATAACTATATTATTCATTAAAACGTCTGTCTAAAATAAATGACTTTAATTTATGATTGTGTTTTTCATAAAGTAAAAACACGATGTATTTTTTTTTTTTTTTTTCTGGACAAGTGCCTTTATTAACTAAACAAAATACAAGCTAAAACTAACACTACAAATACAGTTAGACTGCCCATAGACCGTTGAAGGTCTAAAGACAATCCAAATGCTCAAGCCCACTACCAGTTGGCAGCGTACCCGGCATGCTGGCGGCATTACCACGTTGAATAGCAATGCTAATGCGTTGAGCCAGAAACACGCCAGCATTTTGGTTACGCGTCGCATTAACCAGGCGCACTGAAAGATTTTTGAAAATTAGGTGAGCTCCCGGTCCCCAAGGGCATTATTATTATTATCCCCGATGTATTTACTTCATGAAAAATCTATAGATAAATATAAAATCGAAATTCACCTAATCACACATGTATCACGAAATCTATAAAACTACCTACTTGACCTACGATGCTGAAATTTGGCAGGTAGATTCGCAGGAAACATTAAATGACAACAAAAAGATGTCCTGAAACTGCAAAAAACCACCGGAGGATGGGCAACAGCGTCCTATTAGTACACGGTGAACGTACTGCGATCTCCAAGCTGCCTGCTAAGCGTGGGGATTATGGCAACACCCCTTTGAGGGAGGCTTTTGTTCAGCAGTGGACGATTGTGCCAGCCAGTGGACTGGCTGATGATGATTATGATGATGGTGAATATTTATTCAAACTAGACGTAATATACGAGTATTCGTACATACAAATTTACATATTAGTTTTTGTCTGGAACTGTCTTTAAAAGTTTCATACTGCTCTCTAATATATTTGTTTTAGATCTTGTGACAAAATATACAGCGTCTATTGGCAATCAGCAGTGGCTGTAATAAATATTGTCACGATTCGTGTTATAACACCTACGCAAAATCTTTATTACTGATATTTTTTTAAGTTTTTCTTTATAGAGTTTGAAGTTGAATTAGTTATTGTTATGGCTTTGTGATGACAGGTGGTAACTGATGTGCTGCGTGGCCTTCCTCTTTACGATTTCTTAGATTTACAGTTGTTTTGTTTGTTTTTAGTTGGAAAAATAAATGACGCAGTTTCTTCTTTAAATGCATTAAACAAATTTATTTTTACTAACGAATGGTGTGGCTCATTTTAGTGCATTTTCATAGCATATGCGCTTTACAATCTGACGGCACCCGGCACATAAATTATGATATAGACCATTCGACACGGCATTTTTTGCTGATCAAGAATATGGCAAAAAGTCATTTTGGCCAAAAGTCGAGATACGACGTTTCTGCTTTCCACCGTCGATGTGCAGTTTTGATGCCACCACTCAAAAACCGTGAAGAAAAACATCGTGAGAAAACCAGTATGCCCAAGAACTTCAAAAATTTAAAGACATGATATTCACTGGACTAGAGGATATGGGCCTATCCTCTCCCTCTCTCTCTCTCTCTCTCTCTCTAAGTGAAGGCCTGTGTCACAGAAGTGAACATGATAAAACTCTGTGAAACAAAATTTACTGAACCCATTGGCATGGATGGAAACTGGACAGTTGGGGTCTTACTTACCGGTCCGTGGTCTCCATTCCAGAACCTTACGGCCCCATCGGCCATCAGCCGCAGAGAAACGCTGGATGCAGGCCGCTTCCAACCGGCCCTTTTGGAGATCGATGGGGAGGCCTATGTCCAGCAGTGGACGTCCTATAGCTGAAACGATGATGATAATGATTCATTTTTATCTTCATCTACCAAATTCGCCCCTGGTTATGCTATGACGTCACAATCCATCCAGTGGTTCTCAACCTTGGCCGCGGCAATAAAACGCGCGTTTCATTAAAGCTCTATAAAGCGGTTGTAAAATAGTGGATAATAGTCGCTATATAACCTTGTTATCGGCTATCCAGCTATGAATTGTGAATGGGTATTAAATGGCGAGTTTCACTTGGCTCTTGTTTTTTTACATTACTATTATTTTTGGAGGGAAATTATTGCCAGTTATTGGACAACCAAGCAAAATGTGCAAAGTGAAATCACAGGATTTACAGAGATTTAATATCTACTGTAAAAACTGTTTACATAATAATAAAGAAATAATATAATAAATAATAAATATAGAATAATAAAGAATAAAGAATACATTTGGAAAATTTAAGTGGCAATGGGCAGGTCACATCGCTCGGAGAATCGATAACCGATGGGGAAGAAAGGTTCTTGAGTGGAGACCACGAACCGGAAGACGCAGCGTAGGTGCCTCCCACTAGATGGACCGACGACATAGTGAGAGTCGCGGGCATCCAGTGGATGCAAAAGGCAGGCTGTCGTTCAGTGTGGAGGTTAAAGGGGGAGGCCTATGTTCAGCAGTGGACGTCTTCTGGCTGATTATGATGATGAATAAATAACTCAGGGTGACAAGTGCAGTGAATTGCAGGGTTTTGTACTGTTGAAGTTATCAACTCTGGATGACACTGAACTATTGCGGACTACGACGCTTACCATCAGGCGAGTGACTTGCTTGTTTTGTCACTTAAACTCAAGACCATAACTCAACTGCCGAGTCAACTAGAAATAAAAGTGGATAAAATTTGTATTTTTCATTATCATACATTCAAGTGAACCTTACAAAATAAAGCAATCATGTTAAATTGAAAACCCAAAGGAAAAATATGATAAAAAAAAGAAACAAATCACAAAGACACAAGTGGAAGCCGCCATCCCAAATCTGTTATTTATGATCGGCTGTTATACCAATGATGTATGGCACTCATGCATTTACCATACAAATTTTATTACGACCTCTGACTAGCAAAAATAGACTTTCTGCTCCAGTGATAAAACATAAAGTAGACACTTTAAAATGTATGTTATTTTTGTATTTCTTTTCACTATTGTAAGTAAAGATAAATGTTATTATTAATACGTAGGCGTATAATAGCCATTATAAATGTATGATGAAATGATTGTAAATTTAATTTGTAAGGCTTTTTGTGTCAGTGGAACTTATTTGAGAGATATTAATTAAATAATGTTTTGATTTATTTTACGACAGAAAGTTGTGATTAATCAATAGATGAAAGTGATTTATTATTTGACTATGTATAGGTGTCAACGAATCCGTGATGGTCCCTTATGTTATAAGTCTTACATGCGATGGTGATTGCTTACCATCATGCGGATCGGGCAATTCCGTGACATCTTCTCGAATAAGATACCACAGTGCCTAAAGATAATTCTTTTTTTTTTTTTTTCGTCACCGTGGATTTAATGTCCTTTAATCGTAATCTTAAACAGTTTACATGGTCTTAATAGCGTCAAACAAGTCATAGTCACAGTTAAACTAAGTAAGTCACGGTCAAGTCAAACTCATGCCCTTGTAAAGTGGTGGGGACTTTACAAGAGGCTCCTATGGAGTTTTGGAAACAACACGAAAAAACACGTTACACCTCGTTATATCACTTGGCCACTCTTGAGCACGTTTACGAACACTTAATGAATAATAATTCACCATTTAGTACACATTAACACTCGAAAATACACAAGTTTAGGAAAATAATAGCACAAGCCGACATGTTTTTTCAGCGTTGGCGCCAAAACTCCGATAAGAGTCTTTGACCAGTGTGTGTTGCCAGTGATGACTGGTAATGAGACGTGGTCCTTAACTGACAGCCTTTTGGAAAAACTCAGTCACACAGGGGGCCATGGAGAGAGCCATGTTCGGAGTTTATTTGCGCGATAGAATCCGAAACGTGAATATTCGCCAAAGAACCAGAATCACCGACATAGCTGTTAAAATTTGCAAGTTGAAGTGGCAAGGGGCAGGCCACATCGCTCGAAGAACCGATAGCCGATGGGGAAGAAAGGTTCTTGAGTGGAGACCACGAACCGGAAGACGCAGCGTAGAGAGGCCTCCCACTAGATGGACCGACGACATTGTGAGACTCGCTGGCATCCAGTGGATGCAAAAGGCAGGCTGTCGTTCAGTGTGGAGGTTAAAGGGGGAGGCCTACGTTCAACGTCTTCTGGCTGATGATGATGATGCGAATCGATAGCTTGTTTGATAACATTACAAAACATATTACTAATAGTTATTTTTTACTGAAAATTACTCTTCTACTGTAGTTAGCATTTGACCAAACGCGAATTCGGGACATTCGGGACATTTTTGCACATACGGTCGGTTTGGGGTCATCTGACCCCAAACATAGCAACACTTGTAATATAGCTGACCTTTTACTAATGACTAACAAAGAAATAACAAAAAAAAAACAGATGTTTCATATGAAATGATTGTGACTGATGATGACTGAAATTTTATTGGTGTTTTTAGTGTTTTTCCCATAGTAAAAGTTGTTCAAAATGATGGATACTATGGATAGACTTCTTTCAGTTTAGTACACCCTTTTCGCGTATTATTTTTAAAGGTAAAAACGGGACACTATTTTAGCCTACGATGTCTATCTGTCTGTCTGTCCTACCTATTACCAGCTATATACATATTTCGAACCATAATAGATAGCCATTTGAATTTTTCACAGAATATGTAATGTTACGGCGGACTAACTAATAAAAAAAGTCAAAAAGTAAAAACGAACGGGGGGTATACAACAAACGTATTTTTTACGTATTTTTGTATGAGCTCTAATGTAAAAACGGTAATACGTACAAGCTTCAAACTTGGCATGATTATAGTACACATTCTAAAGTATAACAACAAATAATAAATAATGGCCAAGTGCAAGTCGGTGACACATTTATGTTCATTAAAAGTTATACCGAGCGTCACTTGCAAAAGACTGAGTTGCTTTGGCTATTTTGGTAGGCGCTAAGTCAGAACAAATAGTTTAATTGACAATTATTTTATTTTGTGGTAACCATCAGTGCGCGAGCCCGACTCGCACTTAGCCGGTTAATTTGTAATTCAAAACTAAAAAGTTTTTCTCCACCTCTTTTGATCTGCGCAACTTGCGCAAGTGCATGGCAGGTTTACGTCGAGCCGAAACAACAAAGAAAACAGAACAACAATTTTAATAAACCTCAACCGAGTCGAGGCCCTGTCCCGGTCTTAAGAGGGGGCAACCGAAATTTTATGCTAATTTGCCATGATATTCTAACTAAACCAAATATCCGATCACCGTAATAATTGATATATGTGAATTTTCAATTCATTTTCTTTCCGCCATTAAGACAGAAACATAATAGCAAGATATTTACTCGATACTTTAATGTTTTGAAAATGGTGCCTTTTTGCTAATTTTTTTGATTTTACTTGGAAAGTACTTCAGTTACATATCTAAAATAAATACTCACCGAAGGAAAATATAGTTTGTTTTCCAGTGTTAAGACAAAATTTACCTAGATTAATTAGTACTCTCATAATAAATTATATTCGATTTGAGACTTACGTCCTTTAGTTCTAAGCAACTATTCGGTCAAACGGCAAGTCCGATATTCAGTCTTATTCTGTTGCGCTTTGCATCTAAATAGCGAAACATGCTCCGTTTAACCTCAGTACCGCACTGTGCCTCAACGGGGAAGGACGCACGCGCTTGCTTTTCGCCTTGGTTTTATCTTCCGAGTGCGATTATATCAACACCTACTGTATTTTCAAACAAAGGATAATATAAAAAATCGATGGCTCGAACGCGACCACTTGATGCGGCTACCAAGTGGTGACAATGACCTTAGAGCACAGACTAGGTAAAGCTACTACGAAAAAATAACATAGATACAAATAAAATGGATACGACTAGGCCCTAACGAATCCATTATTATGTATGCTCAGTAATATAACTATTAGAGTCGGAGTGTTTCTTTGTGACAGACAAACAGACAGAGAGAGAGAGAGAGAGAGAGAGAGGGAGAGAAGCAGAGAGAGAGAGTCAGAAAGATAAAACTAAAAATTAAATGACATTATAAAATAATTTAGATTCATTATAATTTTATAAAATTAAAATTAAAAATCATTTAAATTAATGTGATGGTTAATTTGACTTGAGAGTTCCATCCACATTTTCTCACGTTTTTACGAGAAGCGGCTTTCTGCAAAAGGAGGAAGGTTCTCAATTTTAACAGACAAAAAATAGCTTGGTAATAATGGAAGCAAAAAAACATCTTCTAATAAAAAAATATTTAAATGTGGAAAGTCAAACAATAGGTACTTATGTTTTTAACCGACTTCAAAACAGGGGCAAGGTTCTCAATTTAACCGGTATAAAAAAATACTAGTCGAATTGAGGACCTTCCTCCTTCTTTGAAGTCGGTTAAAAACATAAGTACCTACTGTTTGACCAGTTGGGTTGGCTCGGGTATGTGCTGGTAAGGGGAAATGCACAATACACTAGCGGGACTACTTACCTTAGTCAAAGTCAAATACTACTTACCTTTTTATCCGACTTCAAATAAGGAGGAAGGTTCTCATTTACCTTAGAGTACCTTCAATTCGACCAGTATTTTTTTATACTGGTTGAATTGCAGTCCACCACTGCGGTGCAACAATGCGGTGCAACACTGCGTTGCAACACTGCGGTGCAACAGTGCGGTGCAACAGTGCGGTGCAACAGTGTGGTACAACAGTGCGGTACAACAGTGCGGTACCATCTTTAAATATTTTGAATCAGTAGCATAAAATACGAGTTTCTCAGATCAAACGCTAGGTGGCACCACCAGTATTTCAGCAAAGTGAAGTTATATCAAAAAATAAATAGCTATTTTTGAATATTTTGAACTAATTGGTTGGAAACATAGGTGAGTTTTTTTTTGAGGATTAGGTGAGGTTTTGCGTGATTTGCGTCCAACACTAGATGAGAGCATTTATATTTCAGAGAATCTTGACTTGTATCGTAAAATATTTCTGCCATCCTTGCATATTTTAAATCAGTAACGGTGATTATAGATTGTTCAGTTCTAATACTAGAAGACATCTTCAATATTTCAGTGAAGACGTTAAATCAGAAAATATTTCAGCCATCCTTGAATATTTTAAGTCTGTGGCATCGATTAATGGCTGCTGAGGTCTAAAGCCAAACGACGGCACCAATATTTCAGAGATTTTGAGAAGTAGCTTCACTAACGAAATTTCTTTATTTAATTCAAATCCGAAAATATTTTGACCATCACTACATATTTTGAGTTTTATTCAGTGGTAAATGATTTCACAGGGTGAGTATTAGGGAACTAACGCAGTATTTTTCATACATTTTGGGTAATGAGAAGCCACAGGCAAACCACGGCAAAACTTATCTCAGATGGCGCCACCTTCGCTGGTGCTGTCATTTGTGGCTTATTTGAGGTTATAAACATTGCTCTTGAATGAAACAATAAAAATAAACTTTGCCTTTAAACAGTAAAATGTTTCTTATATTTCAGAGAATCATGACTTGTATCGTAAAATATTTCTGCCATCCTTGCATATTTTAAATCAGTAACGGTGATTATAGATTGTTCAGTTCTAATACTAGAAGACATCTTCAATATTTCAGTGAAGACGTTAAATCAGAAAATATTTCAGCCATCCTTGAATATTTTAAGTCTGTGGCATCGATTTATGGCTGCTGAGGTCTAAAGCCAAACGACGGCACCAATATTTCAGAGATTTTGAGAAGTAGCTTCACTAACGAAATTTCTTTATTTCATTCAAATCCGAAAATATTTTGACCATCACTACATATTTTGAGTTTTATTCAGTGGTAAATGATTTCACAGGGTGAGTATTAGGGAACTAACGCAGTATTTTTCATACATTTTGGGTAATGAGAAGCTACAGGCAAACCACGGCAAAACTTATCTCAGATGGTGCCACCTTCGCTGGTGCTGTCATTTGTGGCTTATTTGAGGTTATAAACATTGCTCTTGAATGAAACAATAAAAATAAACTTTGCCTTTAAACAGTAAAATGTTTCTTGACAGTGGCGAATCTCAGAAAAAAGTTAATGTTTCCTTAGCTGGTAAAAAAGCGAATCTTTTGGCAAGGTAGGTATGCAATAAAATTATCAATCACTGCGTTGCAACACTGCGGTGCAACAGTGCGTTGCAACACTATGGCGCAACAGTGCGATGAAACACTGCGTTGCCACACTGCGTTGCAACACTGCGTTGCAACACTGCGGTGCAACACTGCTTTACAACACTGCGGTGCAACACTGTGGACCAAGTAGACAGAGACACTAAGATTATACAAGTCGCATTGAGAACCTTCCTCCTTATTTGAAGTCGGATAAAAAGGTAAGTAGTAATACCTACTGTTAGACCGGCCGGGTTGGCTCGGGTAGGTACTGGTAGGTCAAACAGTAGGTATATTAGGCCGACTTCAAATAATGAGGAAGGTTCTGTGAAGGATGATGATGATATTTTTTAGTAAATTGAATTGAATGGAATGGAATTGAATTGCATTGCATTAAATTACATTAAATTAAATTAAATTAAATTAATCATACTTAAATAGATATTAACAACCAGGTATACTCGTAGAACAAACACAAAATGTTCATCACATTAATTTTGTCCTAGGTGGGAATCGAACCCACGCCCGAAGCTCAGAAGGTAGGTTCACTACCAACTGGACCAACGGGCTTTCGGGTATTTCGTTTCGCGTGTTTCGTTTAGTATAGTATAGCATAGCGTAGCATAGCATAGCATAGCATTAGTTTAGTTTAGTTTGATTTAATGTTTAACGATCTCTGACTCTCTGTCTCAAGCGTAAAATTTTGATTTGAAAATTAATTTAGGCAATTTCAATTTAATTTATATAATTTATTAATTTTATATTGATATTGTAGAAAACTTAAAAATTAAGTTTAAAAATATACAACAAACACAATTTTGAAAATTGAAATAAACAATTTACGGTTTTGCGCGCCGCGACCGAACCCAGCTAATCGCCAAAACGCCAACATTATGCTTATCCTGTGTTTATTACTCCTTGCCGCATGACGAGTTCGACTACGCGAGTTATGTGTACTGGAGCTGCGCGCGACTGCCGCGCTGCCGTGGTTGTGTTTCACACTAATGCGGGTGATGCGAGACGCGCGGGTGAAATCAGAAATTTTCCTCGCTTTATACGCACTCTTAATTAACACCTCAAAGGCGCAATATTTCAACGCGGCAACCACCTGCACGCGTCGCGGCTGATTTATTGTACCCCTTCCTCCCTTGACCCCCCCTCATACCTCGACTGCAACAGTGTGTCACGTAGCGCTTGTGGCGTAGTTCATACTTCGACTAAAATGAAATGAATGGACGGGCAATAACCATTGAACTTGCTCAGTAAAAACGAGTCAAAACCGTCGCACATATACCTCAACACCAGGACGTAATTATAACCACGTACAGTACAATTGTTCTAAAAAATAGATAGCGGTTTTCTGTTGTGTATTTACATTTCGGGAAAGCACACGAAGGCATAATTTTGTCAGATGTTTCGTTATCATGTAACAATACTCTCGTGTTGCACTTCTTACGGCTAGAGACCGACTGAAACGAAGTGAGCGCCGGCGCTCATTTTGTAATCTTCAAAATGCGCTTCTTCTGGCCCGTCCTATCATTTTATATTGGCCGAAGAGTTCATACATATAACTAATCTAAATTGGGTTAGTAGGAAAGGGTATGCTAACATTATATGTGTGGAATAGCCGAATAGCTATTTGGTAAAAAAAATTGGGAAACGCCTTGGTTATTTAGTTATATGATTATTTACGGGATATTTACCGTGGTAAAGTTGTTGAATGAGTTCCCGATATTTCGGCGCAGTTACATGCTCATGGGAAGACTGAAGAATGCGGGTGGTTGATCGAACAGTTAAAAAGTTAGGTGCAGACATAACGATCTACCCTCTTTCTTAGTCTTTTGCTACGGATATCACTGGAACTCGAACTCGAACCTAAGTCCGCACAAAACACACTCACTGTATCACTGCGTATAGTATTACGAACTAACTAATAACTAACTTACTTAATTTTAATTTTAGTGAACAACCGTGATAGTTTAAAACAGCGTTTTAAATGGTTATTGTCCCAGTTAAACTCCTATTTTCATGTCAAGGAAAATGATAGAAATGAACTGCTCTAGATTCAATCCACTAACTAAATAAGAAATAACATCAATGAACACCACAACATTGTACCTTTAATAACATTACCCTTTCAAATATGCAAATACAAGTGAAAAAAGTAACCATTATTCACACAAATTATTTACATAATAAAATGTTTACCACCTCCTAAAAATAATACCGCGAAAGCCACTCTAAACTAGAACTAATTCACACGACATAAAGTTGAGATTCGCATAAAATAATTACTTGAGTTGGTACATCTCCAGAGGCTCATAATTTTAGGTAGCGTGTTCTAAAGGCGTATTATATTTTTAAATTATTAACACTGTAATGGAATAACTCCGATATGCTAATATCGCGAAAAACGAGCTTCTATCACGATAGCATGAATTTGCAGTGCAGTTGTAAATCATAGGCATTAATATTAGATGTCTCATAATTACGTAAGAAATTTATTTGAAATATACAGCGGTTAAAAGGTAGGACAGACAGACGTAGGCTTAGTAATAGGGTTCGATTTACACCTTCTGGGTACGGAATGGGCATAATGACTAATTTTTTTAGTATATCTCATAAAAAAGCTGATCATAAATGAAGCACATCAACGTAAACAAAATTGAAATTAGTTAAAAAATAAATAAGATATAAGCATTTTAATTTCATGCTAAACAGAGAGCGCACTATACTGAGCCCTGACGTCACGCCTCAGGCGCGCCATGCAAATGCTATACTAACACGCACTTTGTGAGAAAGGGATAGAGCATCCCCTCGCTATCCCCACCTAAAACTTTAAACGCTCATATCTCAGAGATTTATTAGCCAATTTAATTTATTTTTTCAGTATGTGTAATGTATTTAGTTATGTTCCTCGCTAAGCCGGTTATTTGTAATAAATTAAACACGAGGACACATGCCTATTCTAAAATAAACCTTGTCTCACGGTAGTATAGTTCAAAGCATTTTAGTTTTAACTTTGACATTAAGTAAATAATTTCGTATAGGCAGTGACTAGCCCTAATGTCATAAAAAATTAATAAGTAATTGAGTGAATTTTTCATAACAATAACCAGGGCCCCAATTCTACTAAACCAATTGTTTTTAAATTGTTAATGAATTGCATCAAAAAATACACTTAAAATACAAAAAAGTGTCATAAGTAAAAAAGTGTGACTAAACCAATTGTTTTTAAATTGTTAATGAATTGCCCCAAAATTGACAATTAACACACTTAAAGTATTAAAAAATATATGATGATGATGATGATTAACAATATTCATTAATTTATTGTTAATATTATTTACCAGTACAGATAAAAATTCTCAGATTACAGCAACAGGGGAGTCTTCTTCATGCATCTATACATCTTTATGTCACCTTTGATTCCTCCAAATCTCAGAGACTACATCGTTTTATCTCATTATAAAAGTTTATACGACTGTAATAATAAAAATCAATAGCATAATACATATAAACAATAATACCGACAAAAGCTCTCAGATTACAGCAACAGGGAGTCTTCTTCATGCATCTATACATCTTTATGTCACCTTTGATTCCTCCAAATTTCAGAGACTACATCGTTTTATCTCTTTATAAAAGTTTATACGACTGTAATAATAAAAATCAATAGCATAATACATATAAACAATAATACCGACAAAAGTTCTCAGATTACAGCAACAGGGAGTCTTCTTCATGCATCTATACATCTTTATGTCACCTTTGATTCCTCCAAATTTCAGAGACTACATCGTTTTATCTCATTATAAAAGTTTATACGACTGTAATAATAAAAATCAATAGCATAATACATATAAACAATAATACCGACAAAAGCTCTCAGATTACAGCAACAGGGAGTCTTCTTCATGCATCTATACATCTTTATGTCACCTTTGATTCCTCCAAATCTCAGAGACTACATCGTTTTATCTCATTATAAAAGTTTATACGACTGTAATAATAAAAATCAATAGCATAATACATATAAACAATAATACCGACAAAAGCTCTCAGATTACAGCAACAGGGAGTCTTCTTCATGCATCTATACATCTTTATGTCACCTTTGATTCCTCCAAATTTCAGAGACTACATCGTTTTATCTCTTTATAAAAGTTTATACGACTGTAATAATAAAAATCAATAGCATAATACATATAAACAATAATACCGACAAAAGTTCTCAGATTACAGCAACAGGGAGTCTTCTTCATGCATCTATACATCTTTATGTCACCTTTGATTCCTCCAAATTTCAGAGACTACATCGTTTTATCTCATTATAAAAGTTTATACGACTGTAATAATAAAAATCAATAGCATAATACATATAAACAATAATACCGACAAAAGCTCTCAGATTACAGCAACAGGGAGTCTTCTTCATGCATCTATACATCTTTATGTCACCTTTGATTCCTCCAAATCTCAGAGACTACATCGTTTTATCTCATTATAAAAGTTTATACGACTGTAATAATAAAAATCAATAGCATAATACATATAAACAATAATACCGACAAAAGTTCTCAGATTACAGCAACAGGGAGTCTTCTTCATGCATCTATACATCTTTATGTCACCTTTGATTCCTCCAAATTTCAGAGACTACATCGTTTTATCTCATTATAAAAGTTTATACGACTGTAATAATAAAAATCAATAGCATAATACATATAAACAATAATACCGACAAAAGCTCTCAGATTACAGCAACAGGGAGTCTTCTTCATGCATCTATACATCTTTATGTCACCTTTGATTCCTCCAAATCTCAGAGACTACATCGTTTTATCTCATTATAAAAGTTTATACGACTGTAATAATAAAAATCAATAGCATAATACATATAAACAATAATACCGACAAAAGTTCTCAGATTACAGCAATAGGGAAGTCTTCGTCATGCATCTATATATTTTTATATCACTTTGAAATCCTCCAAATCTCAGAGACTAACTACATCGTTCCATCTCATTATGACACTTTATACGACTAATAATAATTATGACTGAGCAGACTTTAAAACTTCTACCTCGTTAATGAAGGGAAGTAATTAAAAGAGATATAAATCAAAATGCTATCTTATCGCCTAATCCGGTAACCCAAAATTATGGTTATTGCGCACTTAATGCTGATTAAGTTGAGCAAGTGTGAATCATTTGAGGTGTTATGTGTTTTTGAATTAAATTAGGAAACATAGAACTTGATTCGTGTTGTCAGATTAAGTTCACTATCTAGTTTTGTTATGGCTTTTTTTACTCTCTCATCGATTATACAAATCTTCAATGCGTGGATTCTCCTAATACATGGTTCTAGTAAAAGGGTATGCTAAGCCGAAAGGAGGTCATTATACTTATAAAAAATATAAACAACTTTTACTGCGGGATCAACACTGAAATCGCGAAAAAATATCAGCTGGTCTATAGAAAACGGTCAATGACACTCGACAAAATGTATGGAACAGCTGATTTAATTTTCCGCAATTTCAGGTTTCGTCCATAGTAAAAGTTGTTCATAATTATTAGTATAATGAAACCCTTTCAACTTAGCATACCCTTTCATTATAAACCTATATATATGTTTTTTAAATAATCTAAATTATTGGGGTTTACATTAATTATTTACACATTTATCTTTATTCCATGCGAGAGTATGTAGAACAATTTACATGCGACTTATTATTAAATAAAGCACTCTACATCACTAACATAATTAAATATGTCAATTATTTTAAACTATCACGGTTGTTCATTAAAGTTATATGATTATTTACGGGATATGTACCGTAAGTTGTGGAATGAGCTCCAGATATTTCGGCGCAGTTACATGCACAGATATCGGGAGCTCATTCCACAACCTAACCACGGTAAATATTTGATCAATATATTACGTCTAAAAGGGAAATAATAAAGAACTAAAACGTATATTCAGATTGTGTGTTCAGAACCTACTTCATCATCATCATCATCATCATCAGCCGGAAGACGTCCACTGCTGAACATAGGCCTCCCCTTTTAACCTCCACACTGAACGACAGCCCGCCTTTTGCATCCACTGGATACCCGCGACTCTCACAATGTCGTCGGTCCATCTAGTGGGAGGCCTCCCTACGCTGCGTCTTCCGGTTCGTGGTCTCCACTCCAGAACCTTTCTTCCCCATCGGTTATCGGTTATTCGAGCGATGTGGCCTGCCCATTGCCACTTCAACTTGCAAATTATAACAGCCATGTCGGTGACTCTGGTTCTTTGGCGAATATCCACGTTTCGGATCTTATCACGCAAAAAAACTCCGAGCATAGCTCTCTCCATTGCCCGCTGTGTGACTCTGAGCTTTTCCAAAAGGCCGACAGTCAAGGACCACGTCTCAGTACCATATCTACCTACTTGAGGTTATAAAAATTAAATTAAATTTCTAATTTTTAAATAATTGTCACAATCACAATTTAGTTCTTCATTATTTCCCTTTTTTGACATAATTTGATGCACAATAATAATTGACATATTTATGACTATGTTGGCCTTAACAGGTGCATTTAGTTTATTCAACTAATTGAATTGTAAATATTTCATCGTCCGCTTTCACGCTGTGAAGATGACGCGACCGCTGACAAACAAACGGACGGCTTGAATGTTAATGTTCAGATATAAATAAATTTTATCTATGAGTACTTATTTAAAATTTGTTCTTTTAATTTACAGTTTGTTATAAAATATTTATGAGATGTATAATCATCAAGATACAAGTCCTATAGTATAGAGTCGCAATATCTCAGTGAAACAGTCAAAAAAGTCCGAACGTCATTGTACATACATTGTATCAATTATTATATTTATATACTTCACAATGCCACATTTACTCCAATTTAGACTTTATGTCGATTGCATAGTGTTCAATATTAGTTGCCCGCTATGTCACACAAAAAAGAAAAAAAATCGTTTACTTCTCTTTTCTGCAAAATCATGACATTCTACGTATCATACCACCCCTATCGTGGATAAGGTATATCTAATTATTCATGAGGCATTAAACTCTACTTTTTTTTTCTTCTCTACTATTTACACGTCTAAACTTTACAGCAGAGAATTCCTCCATTATAGCCAAGTGGTGGCTATTTAATAAACTACAATTATGAATCGTAAAACCGTTCTCGCTGCGTTTATGAGTGGTGGCTTGTTATCGCGGACATCTTGATTTATGTGCCTTGGATTCAGGGTTGAGTGAATCATTTTATATATATTGACACTGTCTTTGTGGACCTTTGAAGTTTTTTATACCCAAGTCTAAAAACAACGATCTCTACAAGCAAAGGTATTGCCTATTGAAATAGGGAAAGCAGACAATTAAAACAATCAATGTAAAATATTGGGCCAATATATACAACTATACTCCACCAAATCTTTTAATACAAGTATACTTTAATATGTATATATCTTTAAAGTATACCTACAATATATTTTTTTGTTATGTTATTATATTAGTTCGAGGACTTTCTGTAAATTGAAAAACTATAATTTTATTGAAGATGTTTATTTACTTCTTTTTCATTGTAAGGGATTTCATTGTTTATGCGAAACTATTAGAATAGGAATATAAAACAAAAATTACTAAATACAAAATTTAATTAATTTGCAAGCTGTAGTGGCAATGGACAGGCCACATCGCTCGAAGAACCGATACCCGATGGGTAAGAAAGGTTCTTGAGTGGAGACCACGAACTGGAAGACGCAGCGTAGGTAGGCCCCACTAGATGGACCGACGACATTGTGAGAGTCGCGGGCATCCAGTAGATGCAAAAGGCAGGCTGTCGTTCAGTGAGCCATAAGGCAGTTCTGGTTCAGCAGTTGACGTCTTCTGGCTGATTATGATAATGATGTAGATGATAAGGATGCGTGAGTGATAGTTACCGGGAGGTAGCATGCGATCTTAACATACTGACGGCACTCGGTTCGATTCTCGGTTCTGCACCAATGACTTATTTAGTACTAAAATAAATTATCTACAGTTTCATACCATCACTCAACAACGGTAAAGGAAAAACATCGCGAGAAATCTTGTATGTTCGAGAACTTCAACATTCACCAATATGCACGGGGCCAGTATAATGGATTAGGGCCCATCTTCTTTCTCTGAGAGAAGACCTGTGTCCGAGCAGTGGGAACATCATAAGTTAATAATGATGATGATGATTAGGTGCTCATTGCTGGAAATCATTCGGATGATTCTTGCAGATTTTTTTGACTGTCTACCAAAACTTTACAATCAAGTGCACTTGAAAAATTAAGAGTCAACCATTTTGGCCTGACTAAAATTAGCAAACATAGACTACATTAGTGACCGGCTTAATCTTACGTGAGTAATTCCCGTGTAATATAAATAAAACATAGAAACGTCTAACGCCAAGCAAGACCGTGCCAACCCTAATCTTGAAAAGGATGTACGCGTCAAATGGATGAGGTGTGTTAAACTCAATACGTTGATTTACGACTCCGTTACATTGATGAATGTTAATTGGCTATCGTATGTTTACGAATGGATACTGCTTCTGTGATTTTACATTATATATACAATATCAACGAAACAACAAAACAACAACTATACAACAACTCGTATATAACCTCATGTAACGTGTACATTAGCATAAAAAAAAAAACTCTTTATCTATTGACACTACAAAAAGTCCATACTAAGAGTTGGTAACGATCGGATGAACATAATTTTTTGATGGTGTTTTAATATTTTCCCTACAAAAAACGAGAGCATAAATAATACTGTCATCCGAATTACATAGCAAAGTTTCAAATCGATACAAAAATAAGAAATATATTAAAATATACTTTCAAGATTTGTTTACACAGTTCGTTTGTCACAAATCAAGCTAATACAAGTATACATGGATAAACCCACGATAAAAGAGCTGATATTCTTCAATGGCTAAACAAATGTTCTTGAAGCGTAGCTAAGACCACGTTCAAGTCACCTTTACATAAAAGACTAAATCAAAATCGGTTTAGCAATAGGCATGATGACTAATATTTTTTATTACCTCATAAAAAAGCTGATCATAAATAGAGCACATCAACAAAAACAAAATTAAAACTAGTAGTTCAAAAATAAATAAGATATAAGCATTTTAATTTCATGCTAGACAGAGAGCGCACTATACTGACGTCACGGCTCAGGAGCGCCACACAAATGCCATATAACATACGCTTTGCGAGAAAAGGATAGAACATCCCCTCTCTATCCCCACCTAAAACTTTAAACGCTCATATCTCAAAGATTTATTAGCCAATACAAATATTTTTTTCAGTATGTGTTATGTATTTAGTAATATTCATCGCCAAGCCGGTTATTTGTAATAAATTAAACATTAGGACACATACCTATTTGGAAGTTACGATGCCATAGATAAAACCACAGATACACACGTTAACGTTATTTATCCGTTTGCGTCAGGATTAAAAATCGTGGTAATAATTGTTGATATAGTTTGCCGCATCCGAACTTTCGAACTCCAGCACGTCATTCCGACAGCGCTTGTCACGATTGACTTGATATACCGCTACCGATGCTGCTTTTTGCCACCGTCTTAGAATGCCACTGTTACATCTTTAGTGAGCATTACGATAGAAATTGTTATTTAGTTATGAAATGCATTCCAACAAAGACATACCAGTCGGTTCAAGTTTCCTCACGATGTTTTCCTTCATCGTTTTTGAACAATGGCATCAAATTGCACATAATTTATTTCGGTACTAGTACTACTAAATAAGTCATTGGTGCAAGGCCGAGAATCGAACTGGGTGCCGTCAGATTGTAAAGCGTACATGCTACCGCTTGGCAACCACCGGTCAAAAAAGAAAAAAGGTCATTAGACTCAACAATATGAACAACTTTTTAATATGAGACCAACTCTGAAATTAAAATTTCTGTTTTTGGTAAAATTACCAGAACTAAGTACCTACTTACGTTAATATAAATTAGATATGAAAGTAAACACTAAAATGAAAAAATCAGTAGTGTAGGCACTATGACCAACACACTCAAAAATTATGAATGCAATAACATTGTAAAAACCTGAACATATTTCACTGAACTGTATCGCGTACCTGCTACAGTTTAAGGCTCAAAATCCCACCGAAAGTGATCAGAATTTGTGCTTTTTACAATGTTGTTGCAGCTGTCAGAGCAAATAAATGCTTGGACCGAGTTTAATAACCTCTTGCAGGCAGCTTCCGTACATCACACTCAGCAACTTTTATTCAATTACTTTTAATATTATTCCCTGTTCAGGGTTACGCATATAGACGGCACTAAGCCGAAAGGAGGTCATTGTACTCATCATTGTGAACATCTTTTACTATGGGACCAACACTGAAATCGCAGGAAAAAAAAACAGCGACGAACCCCGTAAACGGCTAAAAAACCCGTAAGAAGTGCTTTGATTCCACATTATTTTATTATGCGAACTGCTAGTCTGTGGAATGCGCTGCCTGAATGGGTGTTTTTCGATGGTTTCAATCTGGGTGTCTTCAAATCACGAGTGAATCGGTTTCTTCTAGGCAAGCATGCTCCAAGTGCCTCCAACGTAGACCGCATCGTCGCCTAACATTAGGCGAGATGGTGGTTCCATACATTTTCTCCGAGTGTCAATGAATTTTTTCTATGGAACATGATGGTTTTTTTCTCGATTTCAGGGTTTGTCCCATGGTAAAAGTTGTTCATAATGATGTGTACAATAACCTCCTTTCAGCTTAGTGCAGTCTATATGGATAACCCTATAATGTATAATGTAAATAGGTGTGATTTTATATGGTGATAAGGATTAAAAATAGTACCTAACTGTACCCAGTAAGTAACTGCAATTAAATACCTGTTATGTTAGGCATTGAAAGTTGACAAGTGTCATGTCAGTTAAGGCGAGTGGCTTGTCGAGCTGTCAGAATGATTTATATCTGACACTGTAATTATTGCCAAGTTAACTGCCAACGGAAATTGCGACAATGCCACTTGTAATTATGACTTGACTAGTAGCGCCCGCGGTATCACTCGATTCGACAATGCAACTAAAACTGTAATGTTTTTGATAAAATGTACATTTACTCACTCATCATCATCATCATCATCAGCCGGAAGATGCCCGCTGCTGAACATAGGCCTTTAACCTCCACAATGAACGACAGCCTGTCTTTTGCATCAGCGACTCATACAATGTCGTCGGTCTATCTAGTGGGAGGCCTACCTACGCTGCGTCTTCCGGTTCATGGTCTCCACTCAAGAACATTTCTTCCCCAGCGGTTACCGGTTCTTCGAGCGATGTGGCCTGCCAATTGCCACTTCAACTTGCAAATTTTAACAGCTATGTCGGTGACTCCGGTTCTTTGGTGGAATATCTACGTTGCGGGTTCTATCGAACAAACAAAGTCCGAGCATAGCTCTCTCCATTGCCCCCTGTGCGACTCTGAGTTGTTTCAAAAATCAACAGTTAAGGTCCACGTCTCAGTACCATATGTCATCATCATCACTGGCAGCACACACTGGTCATTCACTCACTCTCTAGTCTCAATACATTCTGTCGTTGTCTTTGTCATTTGTGTGCAGGTTGTTGTTTTGTGCGTCTTATGTGTGGGGTGTGTCTGTGTGTGTGTGTGTGTGTGTGTGTGTGTGTGTGAGTGTAGGTTTCTGTGTCTCTGACGTCTGTTTTTCTCTATCTCTTTCTATTTATATTCATTATAATACCTAACTACAAAATTTTATTTAACTTGTCCTGTGGCATTATATGTCGGACCAATCATGCAACTGAATTTTAGACCAGTTACCCCAATCGATTGAGCTAAAATTTTGCGAACACGTTTAGTTTGGATGACAAATGACAATGCATGGTTTACTAAGTGACGTAATTCTAAATCTAATATGGCGGACTCCCAAAGATGACATACCAGTTATTTTGTATGCACTCCCATATTAAATTATAGGGTTTACTGAAGAGAATACGAAAAATGGAATGAATTCACCTAAATTCAGTATGGCCGGCGCCTAAAAGCTTTTTTTAAATTAATAATATCTGATTATCTACAACTAAGTATACAATAGAACATGTTGATCAATGCTCTCTATACATTAAAAGAAAAAACTAACAAACAGACACATCTTCGAATTTATAACATTAGCAGCATTAAGGATTTATTGGTAAATGTTTTTAATTAATTATTAATATGCAATTTTGCAATAAATATCATATTAATGACTGTTATGAATGCGTTGATTTGTTAGTTTGTTTCATCCTCTGTCATGCAACAAGAAAGCAACTGAAGACGTGATTTTTTGGGCATTGAGAGTTGTCCCTTTCGCAAAATCATATCTTAACGGATCTCTACATCCCATTAGGAATATACCTATGTGCCAAATTACAGCTCAGTAGATAAATATTGTTTTTTAAAATATTGTGATGAATCAATCAGTCAGTCTAATCAAGTCAAATTCGTTCATTTGCACTAATAAAGTTTCGTATAAAGTTTTATTAACCCAATGGCTCCAAACTAGTACCTACTGTGTTTCGGGAACAATCAGTGTTAACTATTAAACTAGTGTGAGGTTATTTAAACTACATTCATTCGTATTTAATTAACTCGTGGTATTTTGAGTAACCAAAACCAAGCCAATAACCACAATCCAAACATAAAAACACGAACAATTCACAACCATTTCTTTAAACACCACGACCTTTCCTTTATTTTACCAAAAGTCCCCCTCCGTCGTATGTTCCTCTTTTTTTTTTCGATTCCATAGACACATACTTTTTTCGTAAACCACTCAGTGTACCATAGACTGCAGTTCTTCTAGGTGTTGCCAATATCAGTGAGTGAGAGTATAGGATATTTTTTATCCCGGATAAATGAATGACTCCAGCAGGCCTATCACGGACCGTGGACAGACTGTCTTTACGCGAGAAAGAGATAAACGTATCCAATCCATATTATTGCTTTGTCTCGTCTACGCGCGGATAAAAATCGCGGAAATACAATTTGTCCACGGCCCGCGCAAAGCCAGCCTAGTCGTTCATTTATCCGGGATAAAAAGTATCCTATACATTCAGCACTGACTGTTCCCAAAACATAGTAGGCACTAGTTTGGAGCCATTAGGTTAATAAATCTTTTTGCGTAACTTTATTGCTGTCAAATGAACTTTATTGTTATTGTTTGTTTTTGGCAATAAATATATCTTAAAATTATATGATTTTCGGGAACTCGTTCCACAACTTTACCACGGTAAATAACCCGTATAGGTATATAATCATATAACTTTAGTGAACAACCGTGATAGTTTAAAACAAATTCATCATATTCTTATTATCTGATTTTACTGGCTGACTGATTCATCACGAAATTTCGAAAACTTTTTGACCTACGACGCTGAAATTTGATAGGTATATTCGTAATGGCAAAGATTATTATGTAATGGGAAGTAGAGGTCCGTTAAGATGGTATTTGTGGAAGGGCTGAATTAAGAGAGACAAAAGGGTTTAAAAGTATATGCGCACGTAGCCATCGAAAACAGCTAGTGGTAACCGTAAAACTTTATTACGTAAAATAAATTAATTTTAATTAGGTTCAATGAATATAATTATTTGCCTATTACTATTCTGCAGTCGTATAAGTTAAATAACTTAATTTTAGATCTTTCGAGGTTATTATGATAAGCTAATTACATTAAAACTTTGCTCCGCATTTACATATAATGATATTTAAATGTAATTTAAAATCAAAATATTATGTAAAAATGTTAATTAAAATTACGTTATTTATTTTCACGAAAAATATTTAAAACACAGATAATTAAAACTTAAAACATTAAAATTAAAATTAATAAACAACACATTAAACCTAACTATCATTCTATTAAACCGCTACCAGAGGGAACTGTTCCCAAAATGCTGGCCCCATTACCACGTTGTATGGCGATGCTCACCCTTTGAGCAAAGTAGAGGCCGGCATTTTGGTCACAAGTTGCATCGACCAGACGTGAAGACAAATCTTTAAAATTATTTTTGGCTCCTTAAAATTCAAAATTAAAGTATTAGGCCTATTTTTATTTTTTTTATTTTTACATCGGACTTGGCTAACGTTTGACCGCGATCTCGCCTGATGGAAAGCGACGATGCGGTCGAAGATGGAGCACGCTTGCTCAGTAATAACCTATTAATCCTACACTTGAACACTCCAAGATTTTTCTATTTACAGTCCTTATTGATATATTACATGTCTTGTTACCGAAGGGACAAATCTAAGACTTAAAACCACAACTCAAATCAACCACTTCAAAGTGATGCCGACAGCTACTAATTACAAATGAAAATCGCTCGCTGCCAGCTCCTGTCGAGATAAAACTCACATTTCACGATACAAACTCACTAACGCGAGATAAACTCACGCTTACGAGATAATCTATACATGCGAGATATCTTAATTACTGCGGCTTTCCAAAGAACACATTTTTAATTGAGACCTCCTTCCTTATCCAGTTCATTACATGACAAATATATCCACCATGCGCCTTGGACTCGATTAACTTATCTGAATATTCGATTATATTTAAATTGTAATATATATAAATTGTAATATAATAATGTAAATAAATGTAGTTTTAGATGCCTAATATACATATTATATATCTCAATGATACCTCTTTTAAGCTGCATACCTCTTCATAAAATTTTCTTTTTTTTATTTTTATGGTGTAATGGTAACAATAAAAATCTAGGCTAAGAAAAATATTGTACGCTCGAAGAGGGTAGAACTGTGATACTTAATGATGTATTTGTAACAACTCATTTACCAGTTTTAAACAATGAAATTTATTCTATTCTAATGTGTTTAAAAAGTGGCGAAAGTTCGGATAACTTAGAATAAAAAAAAAAACATTTCAAAGCAACAGTTCATATAAAAAATAATTCTAATCCTAATATCCAAACCATTATTATACGTAAATGCGAAAGTAACTCTGTCTCTCTGTCTGTATGTTGGTTTGCTTTCACAACCAAACGGCTTAGCTGATCTTAACGAAATTTAACAGGATGATAGTGTACATCATAAGGATGGCCATAAGGTACTTTTCTCTCAGAAAAAACTCGAAAACCTCGGGTAATAATTTAATAGTTAATTAGGAAAAAAAATATTTTATTTATAACTCGAAAAAAATTACAAAATTGTAAAAAGGACGACATCTATAGGCGTCGGTGGCTGCTTACCATCAGTCAGTCCGTCTGGTCGTTTGCCACCTATGGCGTTAAAAAAAATAGCTTGAAATTTATACATGTGAAATTTTGAGAAGTTTGTGAAATTCTATCGACTCGATATCTCTACAATTTGTGAATCCAATCACAACACTATTTAACGACCTCGCTCTATCTTTACAATGTATAATCAATCTAAATCATCAGAATGGGCCGTTAAAGTCATTTGAAGCATTAATGATGCGATTACGCTCTGGAATAAGGTTACGTAAATCATTGTGAGAAATAATGGTTGAACAAAAAGAACAATTAGTGTTGTGCCGACGTCGATAGTTTAGCGGATGTCGATAGCATTCCGCGCAGCACGACGTGACTGCACACAGAAATGTGACCACAAAATCTAAGCCACTGAACGCAGCGGAAATAGCCTTTAATACCGGCAATATAATAACCCGGAAAGGGTAAAAGGAATTTCAAAAACATTTTTGCAAACGCACAGAGACGTGAGTTCGATTAAAAAATGTGATTTGTGGCCACCACTCCGCACGTGTTTTATTTTGCGAGTGTACGTGACAGGCCCGTTAAGAGAGCGATGTATAAAGACGCTGAGCTAGAGCGCAGTTTTAAAAAGATTTCAAAGGTTTGAAAATTTAATTATAAACATTTCTCTGCACTTGTGCTTCGTTGAGCGCTTACAACAAACACGTTTTAAATAGCAGCCATTTATTTTTGTAACGTTTTCTTTCATAAACGGTTTGTGACAACAAAAACGAGACCATTAGCATCAAAGAACACGCAAAACCTCTTTGGTGATTGCGATTGTCAGTCCGCGTGCGTCTAGCGGGTCATCATTCACACCTGTCAGTTGCCCCTTTGAGGCGGACAGGCGGAGACGGGCCGCAACGACTAGTCGACGGCGATTTGTATGGCGTGAGTAAATCACTTTTGAAGTAATTTATGTCTGAATTCTGATAGTGATGTGGTCAGAGTCGGGGCTAGATTTTATCGACATTTTGAAACTCAGTCGTTTTGGTATTATTTGCCGGATAATTATAAAATTATAATTTAATTTTGATTTAGTTTTAATTTTAAAAGCAAGATGTATGATATATATGATTCTGTAAACATTTTGATAAACATAAAGCACAGCTATCCACTTTGATAATGCAAGTTAGAGCGAATGACACACAGTTATAAAAATAAACCGGCAAAGTATGAACTGCAACGTTAACGATGAATTCGATACCGTTCTATATTTCCGCTCCTTTATTCCGCAGACCTGCAGCGTGGAATATCTTTCCCCAAAGGTCTTCACGCCGAGCTTCAACATGAAGCGTTTCAAGGGTGTCTAGTGTCTACAACTCCTACAACCTCTACAACCTCTCCGGGCTGGCAAAGCACCGTCAAAACCGCTAGTGTAGATGTCCATAGGCGGCGGTTTCTGCTTACCATCAGGCAAGCTGCATAATTGTTCGCCGCTCTTCTTATAAAAAAAATTACACTAGTGATTAGTCAAAGAATCAGTTTTGATTGACAAAATTTTATTTCAAACAATTCAAAGGTCAGTTTAACAGCCGTATATTCCTGGTGACAGAGTTTCTGCATTATAGTGTGTGACGCTAATCCTGCCGCCGCCACGGCCCTTCACGTCAGCTGATAGACGACTCTTTGAAGTGTCACTCAAGCTGTTAATGAACAGGCTCAAAGGCTACAACGGTTTCCTCTCCAACTGACTGACGGGTTACTGCACATTCACTGCGTTTATCCACTTGATCGCGCATGTAGTCAAAATTTCCTTTCGCAAAATGAAGCCACGTCGGTCGTGGGAGGCAGCTTGTGATTGGATACTCAAGTCATTCATTCAATTTGCGACTAGGATTGGCCAGCTCGATTTTTAAATATATTTTTATACTTTAGGTTGACATTTGGCCTACGGCGGGGTAAAATATGAGCAGTCAAGTGGTTATAACGTCAACGGTCAACGTAGCCTTCCACTAACCAAATCATGTGAGCAGCAGTACGGCTTGAACACAAGCCCGTGCGTTTTGTTTTACAAAGAACCGACTAGTCTGACTACACACCGAATGTGCTGGCAGATTGAACCTAAGTATTTGGAAATGAATTAAAATTCTTACTAAAACTTACTTACTAATTATGAAATTTCAAAGGTTCTCATCATCATCATCAGCCAGAAGACGTTCACTGCTGAACATTGGCTTTCCCCTCTGAACGACAGCTTGCTGTCTGCATCCACTCGATGCCCGCGACTCTCACAATATCGCCGATCCATCTAGTGGGAAACCTACCTACGCTGCGTCTTACCGTTCGTGGTCTCCACTCTCCACTCAAGAACTTTTCTTCCCCATCGGTTATTGGGTCAGCGAGCGATGTGGCCTGCCCATTGCCACTATTTTTCCTAATTACCTACTGCCTGACGAATATGTTCAAAATATTATGTCCTAAGGAGAAAGATAACTATTCTGCCCATGAGAGAATTTTACAAAGTTCTTATTTTCGTTTGTTTTTTTCACTTGACTGTGAAAATCGAGATCTATCTTCAAACGAGCTATAAATATCCAAGATGTCACCATCATTCAAAACATCAATTAACCCACTATTAACTTTGTAAATAAAGCTATTATAAACCCCTGATAATAAATAATTTTGATAATAAGTAATGAATAATGGGCTTCCGTAATACATTCGGCAAAATAATAAATCATTTTCTTCCCCTCGTAAGGTCGCTGCAAGCGTTTCTCCCCCTAAAAATGATATATGAAATGAATATTAATGATATTGAGGATGCGTGGTGAACTGGTGATCATTGGTGATGCGAATGTTATGTGAAGAAAAACCAGACATTGGGTCAATTTTACGTCTTGTACAACTTACGTTGCGTAATATAACGTAGTAAATTTTTTCGGTAATAACCAAATACAATATCAATTTTTGCTAAACAAAAAATATATACAAAGTAACTTAAAATAATTTTAAAAATCGGCAATATAATACGCTGCCTTATCGCCTTAAAATATCTCTTCCAGGCAACATTTGGATGGACATAACTGTGAGAAGTAAGGGTCGGCGGTGTAGATAGTACATATAATATACATACATACAAATAAATAGTGAATATACAAATAATACTATGTAGATATCAATACATTATTATAAATAATACATACATACGTACCAATATAAAGAAAGATAGTTTTATTATGGAAACTGACGTGGCATTCACACATTTTATTTAGATTTTACGGGAATTGCTCACGTATGATTAAGCCGGTTACTCCGACTATAGTTGCAACCTCATTCGGCGGTATTTTTCAAGGCAAATGCGACGAAGCCGCTGCAGTTAAAACTATAGTCAGAGTAAACGGCTTAATTTTCCGTGAGTAATTTCCGTGTAAATTTAGAAAAAAAGTGTTTTAGACAAGATTATAAAAAGTAGGAAGAGATATGCCCTGCCAGATAGAAGCAGGCAGCTCATTCCACAGCAGGGAAGCTTGAACAGTGAAATATTTAATCTAGGAAAGGTTAAAGGTTTAGGTTAGGGTAGGAAGTAGGATTACTTGGCCGATTTTGATGAAACTTGGTAAGTATATTTAAAATCAAACTGTCTTGCGTTGAAACTTTTATGGCGTCACATCTTTTCAGAACGCAGACTAAGGCGGAGTCATCATCATCATCATCAGCCTGTAAACGTCCACTGCTAAACAAAGGCCTCCCTCGTAGAGAGGGGTGTTGCCATAATCCCCACGCTTGGCAGCCGGCTTGGGGATCGCAGTACGTTCACCGTGTACTAATAGGACGCTGCTGCCCATCCTCCGGTGGTTTTGGTCGCAGTTTTAGGACATACCCGGGTCCTGAGGCGGAGTGCGGCGCCTTTATAGGTCGAAATAGAGGATTGCCTGGGTCTTAGCGGCATTGAACTTAACCGAGTGGGTTTGTGTGTAGGTTTGTTTGTTTGTCCCTCAGATCAGACAAAAAAGGGAGATATATGGTAATGTGACGTGGCAGGTGTGAACGAATGTGCCTCAAGCCAGGCTTGATGCCTTTCATCGAAATCTACAGACAACCTTGTCACCTTTTTTTGGATGTAGACTATTAGTTCATTGGTGTCGCTACAAGTTTCTTAGTGTGCTTAAATATAAAATATATGAGCCGTACTTGCAGTTTTTGTGTTAAGTTGTTTTTTTTGCGGTATGTATAGTGAAAAAATGTATGAAAAATTTAGGTTTTTTAACAGGAAGGATAATTATTGTATTAAGGCATATCTGCCTTGTTAGTTTTATCTGAGGTTTGTCCGCATTCAAATCCATAACAGATAAAATTAGTTGAATAGAATTGTGTAAGTATAGAAGTAGCTTTTATCCTGAATTAATACAATGACTGCATCTTATAGCGGGTGACACCGGGAGGCGTGACTATAGCACATCAAACTTACGCCAATTGCTTTTTATTTAAAAAAATCAGTGTTGCAAAACCTCTACCTACCTATATAATTATTTTATATGACTTCAACCTATTTAGGCTATCTGAATGCTAAATCAGCAGTGTTTTATCATTTTACGAGGTATTGTTAAATTTTATTAAAAATACCTTCACAGAATTATCTACTTGCATTATGATTTAAATTATTTTCATAAGATAACAATTATCTACTCAGTCAATGATACCGACAAAGTTAATCGTCACGTTCCCCTTTATATTCCGAATAATTAAAATTACTCTCGACGATAAAATTAAAATATTTTTACTTCATTTTTTGGCTCGCCACAGTCGGTTAATTCTGAAACCATAAAGGCGCCATATAAAGTACGTTAAAAAATAAAAGGGGATAATTAGAATTCATGCAGTTTTAAATTTATTTTGTTATTAATTATATTGCTTTTTATAATGGGAAACATCGTAGTGTAATGGACGTCATCATCATCAGCCAGAAAACGTCCACTGCTGAACACAGGCCTCCCTCTACGTAATGCGTGCTACGTAATGGACGTAAAAGGCAATAATTTACATTCAAGCGGTTTCTTCTAGACAAGCATGCTCCATAATAGACCGCATTATGAGGTGGCGGTCAAATCCAAGCCTATTAAATCGTACGATTAAAAACAAATGGTAATATATTGTAATTAAATTTTACGAACGTATATACTAAATTATTTTAACACTAATATGTACTTGTTTAAGTTTATAATTTTTAATTTATTATTTTTGTATATTTAAACTTAAATTATATTTAGATGAAACTTTTGTAGTATATTATAGTTAAATACATATTACAACGTCTATTATTTAAATCATTTGTCATCTGACCCCAAACTCACATGTACTATACTGTGCCAGCTGCCAGAGACCTATATAATAGGTATAAGCTGTTCTCCGCGACTTTGTACGCGTAGCCTTTCATATAAACTTTCAACCCCCCATTGCCACCCACCCTAATTCAGCCCTTTCGCAAAATACTTTCTTAGTGGATCTCTACACCTCATAAGGAATCTACCTGCAAAATTTCAGCTTCGTAGGTCTAGTAGTTTTCGAGATTTTGTAATGAGTGTGATAATGAATTTCGCTTTTATATATACAGATAGGTCTGTATATAATTATATTATAGCGATTATATAGCACTTTTTGAAAAAAATACATAGGTACTTAAATAGATATTGGCACCTAGATACAGAACAAACACAAATGTTCAACACATGATTGCTTTAGCGCAGAAGGCAGGTATCACTACCAACTGGGCCACCAGGGGGTCTAGACAAGAGCCACACACTGTTAGCGTTCACGCCTGCGGAAAGATGAAATTGTATGAAAATGACATTGACAATGACATTAGCATGAGATAAACTATCTGAAGGTAATGTCATATCATCTTTCTAGAATATCTAGAATATCATCTTTCCGCAGGCGTGAACGCTAACAGTGTGTGGCTCTTGTCTAGACCCCCAGGACTGTCAAAAAAATAAGCTAAGACAATGTGGCCAAAAAAGGCTAACGACATCCTCATCATACAAAGTATGGAAATAACGCAAACTCCCTGGTCCTAAATAAACACAATCTAATTAAAAATCAAGCCTTCATAATTACGAAAACTCTAATTTTCCATAATTACAATCGCCGTTCTGATCTGGCATTTAAAGATATCTAACCATTGTTTCGACAGTTAACAAAAGCAGTTAAACGTGTTAACTGACTCTAACCTGTTATTTTGTAGTTAATTGCTTTTTCAAACGTTAGAAACCTCAATTAGTAGTCATCATAATAATTCAGTAAAAAATTTAACTAGTTCTGACAAGGCAAGTCCGAAAATGATAATTGTGATTAATTTGAAAACAAATGTTAGTACGTCATCATTATCAGCCAGAAGACGTCCACTGTTGAACATAGGCCTCCCCCTTAGACCTCCACACTGAACGACAGCCTGTCATCTGCATCCACTGGATGCCCGCGACTCTCACAATGTCGTCAGTTTATCTAGTAGGAAGCCTACCTACGCTGCGTCTTCCGGTTCGTGGTCTCCACTCAAGAACCTTTCTTCCCCATCGGTTATTATCGGTTCTTATAGCGATGTGGCCTGCCTACTTCAACTTGCAAATTTTAACAGCTATGTCAGTGACTGGTTATTTGGCAAATATCCAGCTATTATGTTAGTAGGTATCAAAATGCAATCGCCTCTTAACAGATCCTGTGACTTAGTTCATCTGTAATTTTAACCCACTTAAAAAAGGAGGGATTTCTCAATTAGAATGGGTTTTTTTGTATGTTTGTTACACGATAATTTCGCCAAATTATGAAAAATTTGCCAAATTGATTTTGATGATTCTTTTTTTGTTTGGTAGGTCAAACTTTGGAGGTAGTCCCATATTAATTTTATCGAAATTTACCTTCGCACGGGTATAGATTATAGCCTATGTCACCCTGGGATAGTGTAGCTACCCAACGGTGAAAGAATTTTTCAAATCAGTTCAGTAGTTTCGTAGCCTATTCAATGCAAACAAACGAACAACCAAACAAACAATCAAATCTTTTCTCTTTATAATATTAGTAGATACAGATAAATAGACAACCGTGATAGTTTAAAACAGTGTTTTAGATAAATAGACGTTTTGTCACATCAGATGTTACATAATATGCACGCCTATAAGTGTAGTGTCGTGTTAATACCACAACTTTGTGTAGCGGTGGTGTTTTTTATGGTATTACAAATCGATATGAAAGCAGTTCAAGCACAGACAAGGTAAAACTACTACGAGTTATTGATTCCAACTACAATAGCTAAATAAGAAGTTATACTGCCGAGAATCTGAAACATAAAGTTCAGTATTTATACTTTTACGTGATAATAATAATGATAATTAATTAATTAATTAATACGCAGAAGAGACTTTATGGCGAGTCGTTGGTGAGTGGCAACACCGTGAACCCCGATTCCATGGGGCTAAATGAGACCCTGACCCCTGGCTTGTCTTATCCGGCAGTCTGGGCCGTCGGCAATCTGTATGTATTGCTACGGTTGTACATAAATAATAATACTAATAACGCCGCGAGTAGCTCTTAGTGAAAGTGCAGCACACCTCTTGACACCCTGAGCCACCCACGCTAATGTTGCCCCTTCAGTGCCAATAGGCGGCAACCATTATGGGGGGACCATTTAATAGGTGCCAACTGCCAAGTCAAGTCATCACCCGCCACAATATTATTTTGAAATTAGTAGGTGCCGAACCCTATACCACAGATCAGCTCAACACCATCAAAAACTTACCACAAATGCCTAAAAATGTACAATCGTATACTGTATAAGACGTCTATTCAATTATGGTTGATAGACTAGGCGTTTGACCCCAGCTCACCTGTGTTAGGTTAAGTGACAGTGTGGTTGAGGATGGACACATCCAGCCTGGAATAGGAGCTAGCTTTCAAATTATGCTATTAAATTTGTCAGTTGAAACCATGAAACTCAAATGTCACCTATCACACCAGATTACTAAGGCCGACATCTGAGATTAAAGCAGCACTGGGAATTATGATGTTCCTATACCGTTCGATAAAAAAATCCGTACTTCAGCTGATTAGCTGGTTTGCGAGTCGAACCTGTACTTGTTTTATACCGGGCCGGGATGAATAGCGTACATAAAGTGAAACCGGTGCTCAGCGGTGGATTAGTGTCTAAAAATTATGATCATGATGCTCACTAAGTTCTACTCACCGTAAATCCTAAGCCCCTCGACATCTTGGTCACCTGTAGAGGTTTATAAGACACATCATTGAGTGTGAGGTAGCTGCAAAAGTGCTCCAACTCAACTGTCATTGGGTCGTAGATAACTTGCGGACGCTGCGTCATCAAGAGGTTGCTTGCTAGCTCGCGGGTGCACTCCATCTGTTGGATTAAATCTTTTTCGTTTGTAAAATTTTAGATTGTCGTTACTTCAAGCTTTAAGGTTTTACATTCAATATTTTTGGCAAGTGGTTTTATACCTAATAAACAAAACAATACATGCAAACTACCATTACCAAGCACAAGTTCGGTTGTGCACGGAGTACTGCTCTCACCTTTGGGATGGATCAGCTAAGATCAGCTTGAGGCGTTGGAGTCTTAGAATAACTACTCAGAGAAGGTAGGTTTCCAAACAACGCCTTCTCAAAACGTAAGCTACAAATTCGCTTAGTAGCTTACGTTTCGATTGGTATTTTAAACGATTTATGCAAGAAAATTAATGGATTACCTGTGGAATGTCACACAATAACTCTTATGCTGCTTTTCTGATTTGTTGTGGTACGATTTCGTCGCGCAAATTGTCATAGTAAAATTTTTATATTTTTTTTGTGGAGTCATATATTTATGACTCCATTTGAATGGCTTAAATTTTGCGAATGTACTTGGTTTCTTTGTGTAGTTATTCTAAGGTTGGAGTCTATAGAGAAACGTGCTAAGGAGCTCATCAGCTACGAATCCTTAGTTTAGACTGCTCCTTAGTCTTGAGCATCGACGTAAAGTTGCTAGTCTATCGGTTTTTTATCGGATACATTTTGGAAAGTGTGCATCGGATCTGCACGATCTAATTCCCTCCTGCCCATTTTTCTATCGGACTGCCAGAGCGGGCACGAAAAATCGTCACCGCTTTATGGTTCATATTCCGAACACCCGTACGAAGCGCTTTGATTCAATATTTATTGTGCGAACTGCTAGTCTGTGGAATGAGCTGCCTGAATATGTTCCCCGATGGTTACAATCTTATAATCGTTTTTTATTGGAGACTCGATGCAATTCGACGCTTGTGATTGGAGACTCAAAAGTCATTCATTCATTCGCGCCTAGGATTGGCCCGCTCGAAAAACATATACGCTGAAAAAGTATATCTTTGTGTAAAAGGATGAGCAGTCAAGTGGTTATATCGTCATTGGTAGCAGCGTACCAAGCAGCAGCAGCGTATTGGTATGGAGCGTTGAAGGAGCATCTCATGCCCACTACCAGTTCTAGCGTACATAGCATACCGTTGCCATAGTTATGCAGCATTTTGTTGAGTAACCAGGCTCTCTGACTGATGAAATAAAAGCATAATAGAAAACAATTACAGTCAAGTACCTACCTCCATATGAGTCAAATGGCAGGGCTCGATGATCATGAACAGGTTGAACGTATGATAGATGCACCAGAACAACTGCATCGACTCGATAAATATGAATATCGGCATCTCCTCCATGAAGTCGAAATCATCTGCCAACATGATAAAATAAATTTTGTGAAACGCGACTTTACATAGACAAGACGAGAGTCGACAAGAGGTTCGTACTTGTTGATAAAATTTCGGTTATTTTTTTTCAACGTTCTTGGTTTTATTTCAGCAGTCATGACTCATGGTGTAGCAGTAGATTTGATGAAATTAAGTACCTACACTTTAACTGTGCGAGTAAAAATAAAACAGCAGACAACTTCACCGCAAATGAGACCATGCAATCTCCAAGAAGAAAAAAAGACATCATTTTCAGAAAGGTGCAGAGGAACTTTTTTTTATTTTTTTTACTATGAATAGTTGGCAAACAACCTAACGGGCTGCTAGATGGAAAGCGATCATCGTCGTTTATGGGCAACCATAACACCAGCGGCATCACATCCTTTGACTACAGGTTTATAATGGAATAAATAAATAATAACGAGTAAAAGTACCAATGATAACGTACCTAAATTGATAATAAAGTGGTAAGGTGTGATGACAAGGTGCAGGAAAATGACAGCAATATACATAAGCAGGATAAGTCCGTGGGAACTGTTCACATTGCGCACCACGTCGCAAGCTGATGCGTACGCTGAAGTTACACGACGAACGGTTTCATGGTGTGATCTAGAGTTTATGATGTTATCTGGATAGAAATAATATTAATATCATTTTGACTATCTTATAACATCATCAGCAAACATCGATCTATAGCTAGATATGAAAACATTAAGGCTAATCATCAGGTCAATCTAGAGATAGTATTTAGTGACTGGAATACCTGTCGGTTGTTCGACGAATATAATTATGTATATAACTGTTATGTTTTGTCAGTAGCTATGATTATCTGCTATATATCGTATAGAACGATCTGTCAGAAATTTTGCATCTCTACAGTAACTTTGAATTTGTGAACTTTTAATCGCAAAGGCTAATAAAAGTTGCAGTTGTTGTTGCAGTTGTTGTTAATGCAGCGTTTTTTACACTGTACTGCACAAACGAATAGGTACCTCAATGGCAAGAGTGCTCCATCTTAGACAACATTATCACCTCCATCAAGTAAAAGATAGTCAAACGCTAGAACATTTTATCTTAAACAAAAACAATGGCATTGGTCCTAAAAATAATATCAGATAGAAGGTACTTGACAACACCAAGTACATATTTATATGAGCAGAACAAACCTTGCTGCAGCTTCCTCAAGCAATTGTTAATAGTTTTGAAGCTGAACCGGACATGCATTACTATAAGCATGAACTGTATCATGCCTAGCTCAGTTATCCAGTAGCACAACCAATACAAGTAGAATGCCACAAAGAGCCATGCTGAAAGAAAATGTAAGACTAATAATATTTTATTGCCATGTTTTTCATTCGTACCCTACGCTACGATGTTGCATACTTTATTCAAATGGCAACACTTAACTTAATTTTATTTTAATTTCTCCATCAATCAAAGAGGAAAGATTTGATTGTTTGTTTGTTTGTTCGTTTGCATTGAATAGGCTCTGAAACTGCTGAGCCATTTGAAATTTTTTTTTACTGTTGGGAATCTGCACTATCCCCGGGTGACATAGGCTATATTGTATTTTGTCTTTACTAAAACTCCAATAATGTAACGCAAGGTGTAAAAAAAACGATTCACACCCGTGTGAAGCCGGGGTGCGTTGTTAGTAGGTTATATATAGAATATATGTATATTTTCTAGGAGGTGTATTATATTGTATTATATGAAATGAAAGTAATATATTCGTTTGTGCCGTTTGGGGTCGAGACCTTGGGACCGTGGGAGCCGGCTGCCCATGATTTATATAGGGAATTGGCCAAACGCCTGATGGAGGCTATATGTGAACGGAATGCTGGCGCCTGCTTTGGTCAAAAAATTAGCATTGCCATCCAACGTGGCAATGCTGCCAGTATTCTGGCCACTTTTCCCTCCACCTTTTAGGGTTGGTAGGGGCTTTTAGATTAGTATTTTTAATGATTTTTATAATTTATTTTTCATTTTAATTTGTATATACTAATAATAATAAATATTCGGGTCATTTTTTCACACACGGTCATCTGACCCCAAACTAAGCAAAGCTTGTGATATGGCTGCCAGAGATTGATATACATACATATATAGTTTTAAATACATACTTATATAGATATTAACAACCAGATATAGAACAAACACAAATGGTACACTAATTAGGTAGTAAATACTGTGTATATAACATCTAAACTAATATTTGAATAAATACATTTACTGTTTAAAAAAAAATGTATTAGTCAATGCTTTAAGCAGACTGAGATTTCATAAAACAAGCATTGTATAATGTATAGTATTGCATTATTAAGCAAACTTCTAGGAACATACGTACTCTGTCCGTTCGAGTCGGAAAATATAAGTAGCATATATTGTACAACGGAAATCATTACGCTGATTATCATCCAAAATATAAAAAACCCAATTTGTTTTCTCTTCCATAGTGTTGGCCAATGGTGGATGTTGAACTTTGAGTTTATCTGTAAAAATTGCTTATTTATTACTTTTCATAATTATTATATTCATTGAATTGGCTTTGAGAGTCACAAAACTTTAACCGTCTTACCACAAAAGATTTAAGAACGCTTTAGACATGTGTTTAGCAATTGTTTCACTGCGAAAAATATGCTAAACACATGTCTAAAGCGTTCTTAAATCTTTTGTGGTAAGACGGTAAGGGATCTGTAATATAAAAACTTTGTTATCTATAATAAGAAAACTCATTCTATTTTTCTATAAAACCTTGAGAACAGTGGTTGAACCTAAACTAGTCAATAAAACATACAAAGTTCTATATGAATACATTATTAGGCACTACATCTGTGAATAGCGTACTGTAAGTCAAACGACACCTTGTTTTTGCAGTTCAGGTACCCATAAAAATTGTCAGTAAAAGAAGCTAATGTTTCCAGTGCCAGAAAATTGTTTTCACACCACCTCCTTGACAATATCATATTATTATGTAAAGCAATCCAAACCTAAAGTAAGTAATTATTGCCTCAACTACAAATTTTTAATATTTTTTAATATAGCAACTTTCATTAGTACTGCAAATTGCTGTAGTGTTAAACAACAAACATTTATTTGTCTTTTCACAACTGGGACCTTACGGACAACTGCTATTACAGGCACCTAATCCGCTCAGTTGGAAAATCACGCGACCGCAAACCTTATCGCGCCCAGATACGGTTTGCGGTCGCGTGATTTTCCAACTGAGCTGATTAGGTGCCTGTAATAGCAGTTGTCCGTAAGGCCCTTGGTCTTACGTAACATACATTAATTTTCGGTTTTGATTTAATAAAAATGTATTTACTTCTTAAATTTTACATTCTAATAAATAAATAAAAAACACAACTAAAAACTACTTAAAAATACATACGAACTAGTACTAAACAATAAAACTAAACTAATCTAATAATCCGCTGCCAGCAGGCATCGTACCCAAAATGCTGGCCGCATTGCCGCGTTGAATTGCGTTTTTAGTTATCATAAGCTAGCTATAAATTTTATTTACTTCTATGAGTATAATAAATACTTTCTTTCTAGTAAGTACTATATCTTATTATTGTCTGGCAGAAAGTGTGAAAAATTGAATATTCTCCTCGGGGATAAAGGTGTCTTCATCTTAGGCGTGCTTGAATCTCGAGCGTAATGAAGGATTCTATTCTAAACTCCCTCACTACGCCTAGGATTTAAAACTTGATTCCTTCATTACGCTCGAGATTCAAGATGATGTCGACACTGCATTATACCCTTGATGAATACGAAAACCATATAACCAACCATATACCAAGACTGTACCTTTATTAACTTATGCAAATAAATAAGGTAATTGTTGTCCTGTTCTCCAAGCGAGATGGATTCAGGATCATCATCCAGAAGAAGTCCGCTGCTGAACATAAGCCTCCCCATTTAACCAAAAACATTATAATATTTGATTGACTAATCCCTATTCTAAGGGATTATTCAACTTTTGTAAAATAAAATGGTTAGAAAATAACATTAGAAAGTAATAACGATGAGATGACAAAGATAGTAAGGCATGATTCTACAGAGAGCGGTCTAGCGGTTCATACTTTCGTGTAAATGGTTCGAAAACACAGAGAAACACACCTAATATCGTCAGAACATGATGGTCTGATTGCTATCGACGCAGAACTCTAGACCACTCGCTGTGACCAACGCTTAAAAATTTCCACCCACCATCTGCATTTGGTTGAGGCAAGTTTTTAGGCACAGCATGCGTCTCTTTGCTCCAAGTACCAGCGTCACCGCTGTGACCACCACGAATAATGTCTCCATCAGCGTTGACACAAACCGGGTGATATTTTTCAGTGAGTCCAAGTTATGTTCTAGCAGCTTGCTACTGATGGTATAAATGGATGCTACGCCTAAGGTAAAAAATATTAACTGTATACAAGGTTATTGGTTGGATATCTGTTATAACCTAGGACCAAGTTGTAATTAATAATTTTGTGGGTTATACCATTGTATCAGGAATCTATTATTACTAGACAGAGGTTGTACTTCGATCTAGAAAAATATGAAATAAACCGGCAAAGTGCGAGTCTCGCGAGGACTAGCGCACTGAGGCCGCCTCATAAATTGTTAATGACTAAATTACAAAAAAATTGTGCCAAAAGACAACAGCACTCACCCTAGTACCGACCACGGCCGACATTACTTAGTGGTGAACAGAAATTTGTCACCGACTCGCACTTAGCCATTATTCATTTTTTTTATTTACCTCAAATGGTGTTCTATTATCATTCTATTTAAAGGTAGGAGGGACGGACAGACAGACGGACGGACAGACAGACAGCGTAGGCATAGGAATAGGGTCCAGTTTTCAGTCTTTGGGTACGGAACCCTATAATGAATACTGACTTAAATAAAATAAAATGTTGAGCTTGGGGATCGCAGTATACCGTGTACTGATAGGACGCTGTTGCCCACCCTCCGCTGGTTAAATAAAAATATTTAATAATAACTTACCGCTAATAGACAAAATAAAGGAGCCCAATATGGACAACCTGGGTTCTAGACTAATACGCCAGCCATCCCCTTGTTTCTGAAACCGAAGAGGGGCTGCACCTACAAGTCTGGACACGCGAAGAACTGCTGCTAAAAGACCTGATACAAAGCAATTGGCCGAGACGTCCATGGCTATTACATTCGGCTAAATTCTGACCCGTCTATGGAAGTTGTCAATATAAATGCTTATAACTTAAGTAACTGGATACTTAAGGTGTAAATAAGTAAGTTGACGTCCATACATTTTATTATTTTGAAGTAATCGAAAGTATAGTGTGGTGATAAATGGATGAGATAATAACCTCACAGCCTGCTGCGAGTTTATCTGATTGCGTTTACTTACTCGATTG
Source organism: Agriopis aurantiaria (assembly GCA_914767915.1). NCBI lineage: Eukaryota > Metazoa > Arthropoda > Insecta > Lepidoptera > Geometridae > Agriopis > Agriopis aurantiaria. Next base: position 2,400,258 of record OU611991.1, on the reverse strand, counting down.
CGTTAACGTTAACTACAATTTGTATGAAATAAGAACAGCTCCATCTAGCGCCATGTAGATGGAACTGCTGAAGGTGATGTCCATACATTTTATTATTTTGAAGCAATTGAAAGTAAGGTGTGATGGTAAATGGATGATATATAACCTCAGAGTGCCTAGTGCGAGTTTTTCTGATTGCGGCTACTTACTCGATGTATTATGTATACTGTGCCAGAGCCCTGGTTATTTTCATACTTTTCAAATAAACTTACTACTTACCACACTTATTTTTATTCATTTATTTGCTCTAACAGCTGCAATAACATTGTAAAATACTGAATAAAACAATTTTTCTTTTATTATTTTATTAAAGTATATCGGGTACCTACCTGCCATAGTCCTGCGTTCAAGAACAGAATTATTGGTTTCCATTTAGCTTTTTACAATATTATTGAAGCTGTCAGAGCAAATAAATTCTTGGGCCGAGTTTGGATGATTTTTTCAGCAAGTAATCCTGTGAAGTTTGGTAGCAACCTAGCGACCGGATCAACCACAGATATAGATCTGTGGGATCAACAGTTTTTTTCCTACAAATAACAATAACAAGTATTGAAGTGTATAAATTGACATACTACATAAAAGAATAAGAAAAAATAATATCATCTAAGTCAAAAGAGGTTGTTGTTGCTACCAAGGAGGTATATAACGCGGGTGAAACCGCGAGACGTAGCTAGTTCTAAATAAAAATACAAGTTTCTAAAATAATTTATATTACGATTTTTTTAAAAATAAATAACAAATTAAACTCTTCATTAAAACTCGCGTGAGGATTCATTATAAATTATTTAACAATTAAACTTTTTATTTCTGAAGTTTCACATAAAATTAAATCGAGAAAATTAATTTAAACTAGGGAAAGTAGGTGGAATATATTAGTTGTATAGGTAACTATAATCGGCCTACCTATCAACTTTTGATTATTATCATAATACAATTAAAGCTACCAACATTTGAGACAGTAAACAGATTAAACAGAATAGGTACATGTCCAGTAACCGACATTGCGACAGGTGCAACTAGTGCTAAACCTAGGTACTAGTACACTTATTTTAGGTTATATAGAATACACAATGTGACAGCTATACTCAGCTTCGCTACGCACTGCTATACTCTGCTTCGCTCCATACCGCTAAAGACCGCTCCGCTTGCATTACATTTTGATATTGATTTGCGCATTTACAATTCTTCTGGTCTTTTCTATGGTTGTTTTTATATCAGTTTCTGTGAAAATGCACCCTAAGATATAATGACAATATTATAACCACTTGACTGCTCATCCTTTACCCCGCATGAGCCAAAGGTATCACATGTCAAGTCATGTCAAGCTAAACTATTTCGAGCGAGGGGCCAATCCTAGGCTAGAATTGAATGAATGACTTTTGATTCTCCAATCTCAAGCGTTGGGTTGCGTCGAGTCTCCAATCTCAAGTTGCCCCCTGCGACGTGGCATCATTTGCCAAAAGGGAATTTTGACTACATGCGCGATCAAGTGGTTATATTATCTTTGCTAAGATACGAAGGATATGAGTAGGTATTTAAATTATAGTATAACACAAAACTTCTTTCTCTTTGAAAATAAGTCCCACCAAATTGTACGGTTTGATTTGAGCAATAGAAAGCAAATGTCTATAATTAGCTTCTGTATATCAACAATTAACGAAACAATTAATATTGTTTTTTGTGAAATTAACTTGCAAAATATCAAATATGACCTATTCATTAACAATCCAGGCAATAACATAGATCCACTCATCAAAAACGTAAAAGTCGCAACTTGTAATTGCTGCATATATGTTGCCTTATCTACTAATCTAGTCACATTAAACAAACTATATAAAACTCGAATGTATATAAAAAAATTACATATGAGTAATGAAGGCACTAGAAACAAAGAACCAATTGTAATCAAAGTCGTCCTGAAATCGGCATCAACAAAACTAATACATATTGTTAAAAGTGAATCAAATAAAGACATACCAATAACAAAAATACATGACTTTATTCTTTTACATGTCACATTCACGGAAAACACTTTCACGATATGCATATAAGAAACAACAGAAGCGATAAATAGCCAGCACGTGAATAAATTATAAAAAAATGTTCGTGCGAATATCCAGCTAGTTTCATATAAAATATTTTTTTGACCCCAAAAAGCCATAACTAGAATGAAAGAATGCATTGTAGAACAAAATATAAGATTAATATATATAAAGGTTTGAAAAGTACGCAGTTTCGGTATCTTGATCCAAAAGATAATTTCTATAAAACATGTCAGTAAAGATAAAACTGCGATAAATATCACTAGGTGCTTTTTCCACAAAAATATTTCGTCTGGATTCTTTCGTTCTTCTAGCCATAGTCGTGAGTCTTCATATTTTAAGGAATAGTTCACATCAGATAAGGTAACACAAAAGTTAAAATTTTGAGCTGCCGTGTTTTCCTCTTGGAACACATCCATTAAATTGTTGTTTTTTCACAGAGTATATTGAAGGAGACATAAAATTTTATGATTTGATATTGATTTGTGTGGAATCGTTTATTTTTCAGCGTAGTATGTTTAATATAAGTTAATGTCAGAACAAGGTCTTTGCACTACTAAGGGAATAACTAAATGACACTATAGGAGTTGTATAAAGGGGAAGGAAAATCAAGTTATTATTCAATTGTTATTACCGTTTATTTGGACATTTAAGTTATTTCTCATAAATAAACATTATTCATATAGCATTACCTAATTGTTACAAAATACAACATGGTTTATCTGCAAGTGATCGGTTTTTGGCTGCAGAACTTTCTGTTTTCAGTGTACTCTATTGTACCTTTCGATAAGTACATAATTTAATATAATATGAGTCACGGAACTCGAAGAAGTTGAACGAAATAATTTATTTATATTCACTTTTATCTCTACAAGTCACTTTCCGCGTCTGTCTGTCTGTCTGTCTGTATGGCCGCTAACTCCTCCTAAACCACGCAACGGATATTGATGCGGTTTTCACCATCAGTTAGATACATTTTTGCGGAAGGTTTATATATATAACTAGCGTCCCGCCCCGGCTTCGCACGTAAATTACACCCGTGCGAAGCCAGGCGGGCGGGTCGCTAGTGATTTATTTTCTTGTAATAATGACGTTATTTTAAACCGACTTGAATAGGAAATCCATTTTTAAAAATGTTTGTTACCTCGGCATTCCGTCATGAACCGATTTGTTTTTTTGTTTGTTCCAAGGATATACTTACAGATAGTCCTATAATATGTTCATCAAAATCGGTATAGTAGTTATCCTATAAAAGAACAGGGGCCTTACGGACAACTGCTATTTCAGGCACCTAATCCGCTCAGTTGGAAAATCACGCGACCGCAAACCTTATCACGCCCAGATACGGTTTGCGGTCGCGTGATTATCCAACTGAGCGGATTAGGTGCCTGTAATAGCAGTTGTCCGTAAGGCCCCTGGTCACAAATAGAGCCAATCACAATCCAAAAATTAAAATCTTTTATAATTGAGGAAAATAACAGCATTAATGTCTTGCTAAACAGAGAGCGCACTATACTTAAAAGACGTCACTGGTAAGTACATACAAAGTCCATTATGATACTAACATTTCAGGAAAGGGACAAACCATCCTTTCTAATCAGATCAAAATTTTGAATACGTACATCTCAAAACTTTATTAGCCTATTAAAATAATTTCTTCAAAATTTTTCTAAATTTAATTATATTTTTCACTAAGCTTGTTATTTTACTAAGTCCAATATTTGTCCTATAGCCCATTCCATATTTTACACAGGGTTACGCATATAGACTGTACTAAGCCGAAAGTAGCTCATTGTACTCATCATTATGAATAACTTTTACTATAAGACAAACCATGAAATAGCAGATTAAAAATCAGTTGTAATGGGGAAGCCTTCGACCAGTGTGTGATGACATACAGCACTGAAATGTGATCTCTGACTTTGGGCCTCATAAACAAGCTCAAAGTCGCACAACGAGCTATGGGAGAGGGCTATGCTCGGGGTTTCTCTACGAGATCGAATCAAAAATGAGGAGATCCGTAGACGAACGAAAGTTACCGACATAGCCCACCGGATTAGCAAGTTGAAGTGGCAGTGGGCAGGGCACATAGTACGCAGAACAGATGGCCGATGGGGCCGAAAGGTTCTTGAATGGAGACCACGGACCGGTAAGCGCAGCGTAGGACGTCCACCCACAAGATGAACAGACGACTTCAAAGAGACCGCATGGAAACGCTTGATGCAGGCCGCTTCCAACCGGCCCTTATGGAGATCGATCGGGAAGCCTATGTCCAGCAGTGGACGTCCTACGGCTAAAATAATGATGATGACTAAATAAGTCATTGATGCAGGGTCGAGGATCGAATCTGGTGTCGTCGGATTGTAAAGCGCAATACTACCGCTCAGCCACCATCGCTTCACCTATAACTCCTATAAGTATAATTTTTTTTTTTTTCATTGGTTCACTAAACTAGTCGGAACTTGTTTAGATTCGTTTTTTAAATACATAATTAATTGGCACTGTACGATCGTTGATTGAATCAGGCGTTACTTTGCGGAAGTCCATTTTTAATTTGTATGTGACGAATTTTCGAATGTACGATATCCTAGAATGCATGCACTTTTGTCACATTACCAAAGTTAATAATCTTATTACATGTGATGCAATTAATAAGTCTGCATCATTCTCACTGCAAGTGTAAAAAATAAATCCTGGGTATCAAAATTGTAATTCGAAAAAATCTTACACGTTCATTATTTTTATGGTCACTTATTATTTTGACCCCGAGTCATGGAGAACAGCATTATTGTAATGGGTCGTAATGTCTTTATTGCTCAGTGAATTTAAAATTCATCACGACCTAGTAATTTGATACATAGTAGCTGTATATGAGTCGTATAATTTAAATGATAATGACGTTTGCGTGTGTGCGTTAGGTGTAATGTGAGGGATTCTTTATTGGACATAAAAATGCGCCGGTGTTTGTAGTTTTTATTAGTGAAATTGTAATGGCGTCTATTCAAGAATTGAGCATACGCTTGACAACAGCGAGACTTTTGAAAATGATCCGTAAATAAATTAGGTCCTAAAGAAGGATGCGACGTAGTGAATATGTCTATTCACTACGTCGCATTATCGCGTTTTTGAGTATAATTATGAATTATATAAATAAAAACAGTCGTTCTCTCTTTCTGTCCCTCTCCCTCTCAGAGAGAAGGCCTGTTTCAAAGTAGTGGGAACATGATAGGCTGAAATGATGATGAACAATAAAAAAATATTTTTTCGCAAATAGTTAACAAACCATTTATACTCATATTTTATCCATTTTTAGGGTTCCGTACCTCAAAAGGAAAAAACGGAACCCTTATAGGATCACTTCGTTGTCCGTCTGTCTGTCTGTCCGTCTGTCAAGACCCTTTTTCTCAAGAACGCGTAAAGGTAGCAAGTTGAAATTTATATTAAATACTTGGGTCTACGGTTTCTTTCGGCTGTAAAAAAATAAAAGTTGTAAGTCAACGCAATCAAAAGATATGAACGTTTATGTCGCATATTTTGCGATTTCACAGGGGAACCAAAACCTATAGGGTACTTCCCGTTGACCTAGAATCATGAAATTTGGCAAAAAGCAAGGTCTCATAGCACATATATAGGAATAAATCCGAAAGTTATAAATATGAAGGTATATCATTTAAAAATGATTATTTTGCTATTACAAACTTACATTTGTAGTTGGAATGTATGGAAGAACCTTATTGTCAACTACAAACTTAAGTTTGTCTTTCAATATTTTAACTTCAGTTAGTTTTTTTTTGGTCTCGCGCTCTTAGGGTTCCTTTATGTCGTATATTTTGCGATTTCACAGGGGAATCAAAACCTATAGGGTACTTCCCGTTGACCTAGAATCATGAAATTTGGCAAGAGGCAAGGACTCATAGTACATATATAGGAATAAAACCGAAAGTTAAATATTAATAAAGTTATAAATTTGAAGGTATTTAAAAATAATTATTTTGCTATTACAAACTTACATTTTGTAGTTGGGATGTATGGAAGAACCTTAATGTCAACTACAAACTTCAAAGTTGTCTTCCCAGAGACTGTGGGATCGGCCGATCTGCGAACTAGCATGGAAATCGCTACTAGATACGTGTCCTAGTATTGCAGATCGCGCTCGTATTCTTGCTGTCTCTGTTTGGGAATCGGGACTTTGGGTGCAAGCCATGCCCTCTTTTAACACAGGTATAGCATTTTAGATCCAACCGCATTTCGTCTAGCTGTCAGCTTACGCTTGGGTGCAAGGTGCTGTGAGGCCCATCGCTGTCAGTGTGGTACTGCTTTTGACCAGCTCGGTCACCATGGTCTCTCTTGCTCGAGAAGCGCTGGTCGTATTAGCCGACACGCTAGCCTGAACGACATCATACGCAGGGCACTTTCCACCGCCAATGTCGCAGCTGTGCTCAAACCGAGTGGTCTTGCGCGTGACGATGGAAAGAGGCCTGACGGTATGACACTTGTGCCCTGGAGGTTGAGGCGGCCCCTTGTATGGGACGCAACTTGTGTCGATACTTTGGCGCCGTCACATCTTCCTGAGACACAGGGTAGGGCTGGCGCGGCTGCTAATTCGGCAGAGCAGCACAAGCGTCGCAAATATGCTAACCTCGGCATATTTGAGGCGTTTGGGGTCGAGACATTGGGCCCTTGGGGACCGGGAGCTCACCTCATTTTCAAAAATCTTTCAGATGCGACGCGTGACCAAAATGCTGGCTGGTGTTTCTGGCTCAACGCATTAGCATTGCCATTCAACGTGGTAATGCCGCCAGCATGTTGGGTACGCTGCCAACTGGTAGTGGGCTTGAGCATTTGGATTGTCTTTAGACCTTCAACGGTCTATGGGCAGTCTAACTGTATTTGTAGTGTTAGTTTTAGCTTGTATTTTGTTTAGTTATTAAAGGCACTTGCCCAGTAAAAAAAAACTACAAACTTAAGTTTGTCTTTCAATATTTTAATTTCAGTTAGTTTTTTTTTTTGGTCTCGCGCTCTGAGGGTTCCGTCTAACGGAACCCTCAGAGCACGAGTCTTACTCGTACTTGTCCGGTTTTTTATTTTGAAAGCTGCTATAGTATCAAGCTGTCTAAAATCGTAAATTCCGACAACTTTTGCTACGTTTTTGAATATAAGTGTGTAGCTTGTTATTCTACAATCAAATATGTAAATAAAATGTTTTACCTCAATTTTCATAGTATTTTTTCAGCTCTCAGAGCTATACAAATGGTACCTAGTTGGCACTTAAGAGTACTATACATCTGTTAGAGCTATAAGAGCTATATAGAGCTAACAGTTAGTTTTTTTTATCATATGAATGACCCAGGTGGTAGTGTTAGTGACACAAACATTGTTGGCATCCATGGCTCAGTAGCTTTACCTAGTCTGTGGTGCCAACAATGTTTGTCATTTAAATTCACACGAGTTCATAAACATTCATAAAAAAATTGGCGTTTATGGTCTTTCCAGCAACGCAAACGCGTATCTTGTTCATCATCAGCCAGAAGACGTCCACTGCTGAACATAGGCCTTCCCCTTTAATCTCCACACTGAACGACAGCCTGCCTTTTGCATCCACTGGATGCCGGCGACTCTCACAATGTCGTCGGTCCATCTAGTGGGAGGCCTACCTACGCTGCGTCTTCCGGTTCGTGGTCTCCACTCAAGAACCTTTCTTCCCCACCGGTTATCGGTTCTTCGAGCGATATCTTGCCGTACCTTGTTCATAAACGAGAAAAAAATGCCGCACTGTGCTCTAAAGTATAGACGCAATCCACGTAAAACGAGTAGTAATTCGTTTTCACGGAGCATAATAAAACGAATTGCCCTTAATTTCACGCGACCATTAGCTCTTAACGTATAAAGTTATACATACGTCGTTTATTAATTACACGAACGCTGTATATCAAGTTTATAGCATGCTTTTTGACTGCCGGCGTCTGACGGCTGACATAGCTTTCTTTTTTTAAATTAGAGTTGCTGTCGTGTTGTTTACATAAATATTTTGTGATCACTCGACCACAAAGCATATTAATAATATATTAGGTGTAAGTCGTATAGTGGTCACATGTGGGCACAGTCGTATATGGTACACATAATTATCATAGATCGGTGGAAATCGCACACGGTGCGTTTTACGCGATCTTTTTTGCCTCACACCTGCAATTTGTGGAATGAACTTCTGCGGAATTTCCGAGTAACTATATAATATGAGGTTCTTCAAAAAGGCTGTTAATAGAGTCTTTAAGGGTTGGTAACGTATCTGTGATTATACGTATACGTACCTGGTGTTGCAGGTATACATAGGTGACGGTGATCGCTTACCATCAGGCGGCCCGCCAGCTTGTTTGCCATCTATGGGCTATGGCTATATACTTAATTACTTACTTACTTACTTAAACATTTGCAGAACAAAATCAAAATATAAGTACAGTTAATTAGGTTAAATGAACTGGCCAAGCGCGAGTCAGGCTCGCGTACTGAGGGTTCCGTACCACCACGAAATACAAAAAGTAGTGCAAAATGACAACATCACGCCCAGGCGGTCACCCATCCATCTACCGACCAGACCCGATGTTGCTTAACTTTGTGGTGAATAGAAATTTGCCACCGACGCACACTTGGCCATTATTTATTATTTGTTGTTTTACTTTAGAGTGTGTACCATAATCATGCCAAGTTGGAAGCTTGCACGTATTACTGCTTTTAAATTACACAAATACAAAAATACAATGTAAAAAAAACTTTTTGTATGGGGGCTCCTATTCTATGTAAATATATATACATATTTGGTGAAAATTTCAACAGGCTATCTACGGTTCGAAAAATAAAGCTGGTAACAGTAGGACGGACAGACAAACAGCGTAGGCTCCGTAATAAGGTCCAGTTTACACCATTTGGATACGGAACCCTATAAAGATGCAATTAAGTTCACATCATTATCATCATCAGCATTTAACTGTCCACTGCTGGACGTCACTCCACCTGGCCACAGGGTGTCCTCTACGTTTGCCTAAACGTGGTTTCCACTCCAAACTCGTCTCTACTATCTGATATCGGTTCTTCGGGCGATGTGGCCGGCTCACTGCCACTTCAGCTTACTAATCCTTTGAGCTATGTCGGTAACTTTGGTTCCATGAGGGATTACTTTGTTTCGAATTTTGTCCCGTATAGAAACTCCGAGCATAGCTCTCTCCGTATACTTAGTTTACTGAGCGACTTTAAACTTGTGGACTACCTCAACCGCGAGTGTCCAGTTTTCAGCACCTTAGGTCATCTAGTAGTGTTTAAAGACTTGTCTTGAGACATTGTGGTATGGACGACTTGAAGATTTGACGGAGCTTAAAAAATGCGGCCCAGCTGAATTCTTCTATTGGCTTCTATCTCGAAGTTTTTCTTACCTAATTGTTTATCTTAATTAGGTAGGCACTCTCGCAAATGCACAAGACGTGCGACGCCAAAATCCTGGCAAGAGCAAAGAAGGCAAAAAAACTAAATAAGGCAACCGTAGTAAAACTATAATTATTTACTGTTACTGAAACCAGGGCCGGATTTAGAGGTCCAGAGGCCTCGGGGCAACAAAGGAGCGGAGGCCCCCTCGCCCCAAATTATTTTCCAAATAAAGTAAATTTATTTATTTAGTTTATTTTCAATAAATAATTTATTGTGAAACCAAGTAGATTCCCTTAGTATTGAACAAACACATATAAATATAAACGGAAACAAGAATTATCTGAAATTAAATTTTAGGGGAATTGGAAGTGCTTATCAGGGCCATTTGAGATTTTGATATTTCACTGATCAGCAGTGCAAGTACCGTTCTTTATCGATCGTCAAATTCGCTAAAATGCCATAGAATCGATCACAGCGAGTACTGAAAAAATTGGCATATTATCGAATTTGACGACCTCAACTGTCAATTTGACGATCGCTAAAAGAACGGTACTTGCACCCCTGATCGCCTGATTGGAGTGAACAAATATAGATCAATGATTTCTGTTATTTAAGATTAATATAATCAAATAATCATGTATTTATAAAGTACTGTAGGCTGTAGGTAAAGGTGAAAGAGCAAAAAAAAAAACAAATATCAAAGGAAAAGATGCTTACTAGTGTTAACTAGTTGGAATTTGAAAGATTTTTTTTTCCGAAGTCTCTATTGTGGGGGCCCCCCAATTGTGGAGGCCCCGGGGCTTTCACCCCGGTTGCCCTCCCCTAAATCCGGCCCTGACTGAAACTGTAGATATAATTATGACCAGTAACAAGTTGACCAAATAACTTTAACTACACTCTTATTTATAAATAGAAACCAGAAGTTAACATTTCCAAGGATATTTATGACCAATTACCGCTACGTTATTTATGACCAATAGTCATTATTTCAAGAGATAATTCGCGTGGTGTCCAGTAAGCGGTGCGAAATGTCGTAACTGCCTGGTTGTTACTACCGAGAGTGGGATAAATCTGTTGTTTATGTTTAGTTGCAGTTGCAGAGACCGGCGATTTAAGGACACACACACACACAGACACACGCACGCACGCACGCTCTCACGCACGCACACACAAACACACACAATCACATGCACACGCACGCGCGCACACACACACACACACACACACACACACAAACACACACACACACACGGACGGACGGACGGACGGATACAGGGTTTTTGATAATTAGGATAACGTGCAGGTGTTGGATTCGTTAAAAAAAACAACAGGCTTAGTAAGAAATATAATGAAATACAACACGTTTGTATACTCAAATAAAGCGGCGAAGTGTAAGTCGGACTCGCGCACTGAGGGTTCCGTACCACCACAGAATACAATAAGGTCATCCAAGTAACCGAATTACCAGTTATTATAACGCCTTCCCCTTTTTGTAGCATCTTACTACTAAACCGGCAGTCAGGCGGTGCCGTATTCTATTGCACCGGCGCCATTGCACCTCCAAAAGACTTTTTTTTTCAAACACTTTTTATGAATATACAGGATTACGCGGAAAGGGTCTACTAAGCTGAAAGGACCATTATGAACAACATTTACCATTGGACCAACCCTAAAATCGCCAGAATATATCAACTGTTCCATACATTTTCGAGTCGAGAGCAAATGACCGCTTTCTAGGGAACAGAATTTATTTTTTGCGAGTTTTAAATTGCTAAAGTAAAAGTTATTTATGGACGATACATGGATGGACGATACATGGATGGACGATACATGGATGGAAGATACTATGAACCGCTTTCAGTTTTGTACACCCAGTAGGCTTAGTCCCAGAATTGATAGTTTTCGAAAAAAATTTTCGTTTACGTATTGTTCCATACATTGCTGGGCTAAAAGGTATTCGAAAACTTTTTTCGTATTAGAGTGAAGCAATCTATAACCCCGATTACTACCGATTTTAGTTTCCGCTGGAGGCGCTTTACTAAAATGTATGGAACAATAGGTACTTAAACGAAAAAAGTTTTCGAAAACTATCAAATCTGGGACTAAGCATACAGGAAACAGGGACGTTTGTATGAATTATTTGCTTTTCGTCTGCTGCCTTAACAAATACGATAATTCGAAGAGCTTTAAATAGAAGTTTGATTAAAACACCCGATAAAAGAGCTGATAATCTTCATACGGCTGAACAGTTCACTTCACTTCACTTGGTTCACCTTGAGCTTAATTACGATGATGTATTTTTATATTTTTGATAGTTATAGTGGCTTAGCGATGACAAACAGCTGCTTCCTCGATCTGTAAATATTTTAGTAAATATATATGTACCTACTACCTACCTATTTTTATTTTTTATTTTGTAAGTGCGCGGTTAATACACGCATCATATCAAACCAACTGTGGTTTTTTGGTACAACAATATACAAGAAACTGAATTGCTTTGTTTAAAAAAAAAAACTTGAATAATGGCTATATAATTATTTTTATTTTTAATCTTTAATTTTAGGGGGCTTTTTGACAACAGAATAATAGCTACAGCACACTCAATCAAGCCAACTTATTAACCCATAAAAAAAAAAAAACAGACACAAAAACACAAATACACACGTTAAACTTATGACACCCCTGTTTTCGTCGGGTTAAAAATATATTTTTGTCGTACCTTCTCGCTAGTACTCAGGCTCCAACTTTCCCGGGTAACATTCACCAGCGGGTAATGGCACCGATTAATGTTTTAATTCACGCAGCAATAATTTAATAAACTCCCGCTTGAGTACGCCAATAATTCATTATTCGAAATGGCAACCGGTGTCACCGGAAAGTATGTTGGGAAATCAGTTAGTGTTTAGTACGGTGTTTTATCAACACATTTATTACGGTCGTTCAAAATTCAAATTATTTATTGAGAATAAATAAAAACTAGCCAAGTGCGACTCGGGCTCGCACAGTGAGGGTTCTATACTACCACAAATTACAATAGTTATCTATTTGAAAAACTGACTTCAAAAATGTACAGTTTTGATTAGGTGAAATAAATGAAATAATTGAAATATATGATAAGGTCGTCCAAGTAACCGAATACGTTGCTTAACTTAGTAATGAACAGAAATTTGTCACTGACTCGCACTTGGCCATTATTTATTATTTGTTGTTATATTTTATGTGTGAGTGTGTACTATAATTATTCCAAGGTTGACGCTTGTACGTTTTTACACTAGAGAAAATACAAAAAAACGTTTAAAAAAAAGTACGTTTGTTGTATGAGAACCTCCATTTATGTTTAATTTCTAACTTTATTATTAAAGACAATAATGCATATTCTGTATTATTGCTATACTTTATTACTTTTTTTTACTTTTTTTATTTTATTTTTTCTTTATTATTGTTGATGTAAGTAAATAGGGGGAAGATACGGGACGAACTTCTTGACGTAGACCGCACAATATAGGCTCCAGGGCACAATCTACTTCAGTCACAATCGAACTGGTGTTTTGATAGCACGTGAATTACTTATCAAAATTGTGTGAAATAAAGCAGCAACAATTACTTCCTGCGTTTTCATAAGGTGCACCAACAGTTCGAAGACAAAAAACAAGTTTCACGGCATTACTTTTCACTCGAAAATACTTAAAAACAATTAATTTAATTTTCTTTAAATGTCACTTCTATGGTCTGGTGTAGTGTCTAATGGAGCGCTGAAGTTGACGTCTGTCAACGTCGCCGCTGACTCGAGCCGAAACAGAGCCATATTCACTGGTACAATGTTTGGATGTCACGCGTCTTCCCCCTTTTTAAAACTGTCATTGGCCGTAGCAATAAATATTCTATGAAAATTTCAACTGGGTATCTCTTACGGTTCGAAAGACACAGTCGTTTAAATTTAGGACGAACAGACAGACAGCGTAGGATCAGTAATAGGGTCTCGTATTTACCCTTTGGGTACGGAACCCTAAAAACGGACAATTCCATTAACATTTATCTCACAAACTGTTGAACTAAAATAAATATCCTAATAGAAATAGGAATAAAATAAAATAAAACTAAAACAATAAATACAACATTGCTGGAAAAATATGTTTACATGAAATTTTGTGTTATAAAATTGTCATCATAGGCATCGGTTTTTTGCCCCTGTCCGATTGGTCAGTAAGTTTTCAAAATAAGTAAGACAAAACATTTTCGTTACAGATTTTAAATTGTATAAATGAATTGAATAATGTCTTTAGACTTTCAACGATCTATGGGCAGTCGTAACTGTTTTGTAGTGTTAGTGTTGGCTTGCATTTTGTTTAGTTAATAAAGGCACTTGCACCATTAAGGGGACGTAACACGTAAAAGCGCCTTTTTGCCTCGTTCACATTAGAGACGCACCTGCATGCGTTTCAAGCGAAAGCATTCTGAGTTTGTTCGATTCTTAACCTAATCTTTAGAGCACTATAAAATTCCTGAAAGCAAATACAAAACTACCAAAATATACACAGAACGTCAAAATATTCAAGCTGTAAGAAACAAATGGCTTACGATTAAACAAATAAGAACTTACGGGCAATTGAAACAATATCGCAAATTTAATAAAAGCAGTAAGCAGAACGCAACCTGCTTCTTTAATGTGAAAAAGGCCCAAAACAACCTAAACAAAAGTTGTGCTATTATTCAAATCAATCTTCAAAACTACTATTTTAAGGCTATTTACACATCATTAATTCTAGAACATGATATTTTCGTCGTAAATAATCGTTTAATCAGATGTAGATGCACAGCGAATTCACATTCAAATTGATCATTAAATTCTTCCACTAGAACGAGAATTTATTATTTCAAAGTGGAATTGGAAAACATTGGACTACACAATGAATGTTTTGCATAAAGAATTTATTGAGAGTGAATAATAATGGCGCATTAAAATTAGATCTATGGAGTTGATATGGGGTAATTGTTTTTCTGATTTAATTCTATTTTTAAGGTTCCGTACCTCAAAAAATTAAAAAAAAAAAAAAATTGTCAAAATAGTCAAAATAGTTTTATTTCCAACTAAATTACTACACCCTAACAAACAAAAAAAACCCTTACAGGATCACTTCGTTGTCCATTTGTGTGTATGTATGAGTTTTTTTCACTGCTCCAAGGGGTTGTATTGTAGATTTAAGTATTTAATACGCTGATTAAGCATTGATAAGGCAATCAGCTCATTTTTCTCCGACTTGTTTTACCTATACAGTTATTTATATTTAGTATAGAAAATAAACATCTATCATTATAAAACATAGCCTGTAGCACTCAGGAATAGTGTGGCTTCCTATTAGTGAAATATTTTTTTAATTTGGATTCGTAGTTTCGGAGATTACCTCCTACAAATAAACATACAAACTTTACCTCTTTGTATGATTAGTGTATAGATTAATTTCAACTTAATCTCCACATGTTCCTAAAAAACAGGTCTTGACTTGACAGTCAGATAGAGAGATAGCGTAGGCTTTTTCTAAAATTATAAATAGGCTTGCGCTTGGCCGCCAACTCGCCTGATGTTAAACGATGATGCGGCCTACGATGGAGCACACTAGCCTAGAAGAAACCTATTCACTCTCGACATTTAGTAATAGGGTACCGTTTTCACCATTTGGGTACGGAACCCTAAAAATATCAGTAGCCTATTGTGTTCTTTCATCGATGATCGATTGACGAGGAAGCATCACAAGCCCTGAATGTGTCCATGACATTACAATAAATGTCAACAGTTATAGAACATCATGCGGCCAGTGTCGCCGGTCACGTCACACGTCGGGGCGACAAAGCAGCGCTGACAGCGGGTGACGGCGACATGGCAGGGTGATAATGAGCGACCAAGGCCCGCCCGTTTGATGTCGCAGTTGAGAATACATAATTGAAAGACATGGAAATTTTACAATGTAGTATTGACAATGGTTTGAACCTTAAATTTGTTTTCTTTATCGTAGTTTCTTTTACTAAGAAATTTACATGAAAATTCTTGCAAAGTTAGTGGTGAAACTTTTAAACGACTTAGCTCTAATTTCTACAATTTTATAGAGGTAGATAAAAAATATTGTGTTTTGCTCGGCCGTAACATAATATTATTTTTCTTCGGACGACGTATATTGAATCCCTCTCTAAACCCAGGATTCTACTTTAGAATCCTTCGCTCCGCACTGGATTCAAAATAGCATCCTCGCCGTAAATATAGGTATTAGGTAGTTATACATAATTTTACTCCCTTGTTATACAATCTAATGATTTATTACTTACTTATACTTACTTCCAAATAAATGTGATGTGGTATTTTCTGCACATTTAATATATTGACTGCAACGTAACTATTTTACCACTAATTCCCACTATGTTGTAAACAATATTAAATTATGCTCTCAATATAAGATGTGAGAAACCTTGGTGTGTTTCGAGACTTCACACGTCGCCTCAGCAGATATAAATCTGCCTTTACTGCATAAATTTGTCGATGGAACGATTTTCATATCCGGTCTGACTTTATTCTAAGCATCCTAAACTATATAGATGGAAGCAGTAAGGACTCGCATGATCAGTAGTTATAGAACAAGCTAAGTATCATTACCTATTAAATCTACTCTAGACCAGGCCTGGTGCACTCCGCACTTTAGGTATAAAGCTACTAGACGTACTGCCCAAGAATGGAACTTTCTGCCGTCCTCCTTGTTTCCTAAGAACTACAATCTAAAAATATTTAAGGCAGAATGAACAAATTTCTTCTAGATCAACGTATTGCATCCTCGGCCACGACGTCGTTACCATCAGGCCATTTAGTGGCCAAAAGTAGAACTATTCTACATTAAAAAAAACTTATAAACAATATAAACTAAATCAAAATAAGCTCAGCTATTGGGAGTTAGGATGCCATAAACAGATACCTACATAGATACACAGATACACAATTATACACAGATACACACGTTAAACTGAAAATACACCTCTTATTGCATCAAGGATTAAAAATACATACGTTTAGAGTCGACTTTAGATAATCATTAGGAATCAACTCTGTTATTATCATTATATTTTTACTGTTCTTAACAAACGCTCTGGAAAAGCTTAATTTTACCCATATTTATCAAAAATTTCATTATTGAATTTCGTTTTAGTCTTCCTCGTTGACGGATCCATACCGCTTATACGTTCAGCATCCTGCTTGTTTTATATTGGTTTTCAACGAAACCTAACGATAAAGAAGGCATCGGCTTCAAGAAAATATATTATAGTTGATTCATATTCAGTTTATTAGATGCCAGATTGAGATCTGCTGTTAGAACGTCAAATTATATGCCGCTCCATATGTTTGAGATTATTAATGATATTTTATAAATTTTGTAGAGATAGATTTTGGTTTTTAACATTCGAAGACATTTTTATACTATTATTATTTTTAATTGTTCGGTAATTTCAAGATTTCTTTCTTTTTAAACCATTGAAGTTCTAAAGATAATCTCAATGCTCATGCCCACTACCAGTAAACAGCGTATTTATAGTATAATGGCAGCATTTCATCGTTAATGTAGATATCTTCTTACACAGACCAAAATTTTGTGCTTATGTCTTCAATACCACCGTGTATTTGTTTAATCCTGTCCACCTTGATTTAGACGCCCTGCTGGCCTAGTTTGTTATGAACCTGCCTTCAATGCTTGGGGGTGTGGGTTAGATTCCCACCTAAAACAAACATTTGTGCTTGTTCTATATCTGGGTGTTAATATCTATTTAAGTATGTATTTAAAAATATATACTCGTATGTATGTATATCAGTCTCTGGCAACCATAGCACAAGCTTTGCTTAGTTTGGGATTAGATGACCACCGTGTGTCCCGAATATTTATTTATTTATATCTTTTTATACCCAAATTTTTGTGCTTATTTCATTGCTTAATCATCCTGGTCTTCAATACCACCGTCTATTTGTTTAATCTCATCCACCTTGACACAGACGTTTTTTGATTAACGATCCCCCGAGATCAGAACTCCATTGTTCCTTTCAAACTCCGGCAGTCATTTATCAAGCTTACTGCACGCTGGAAATTAACGCTATGGCTCAATCAAAGGACTTTTGCGAACAAGATCTTGATTCATGGCGTATCGGGTGGGACAAAAAGTTAAGTCGTTGGCGTGGTGGGCTTGTACAACACATTGCGGTTATACTTAGTATAAATACTTAATATCAACGCAGTTTATACAAGAAACTTAAAAATTGAAAAGAAATTAACAAACTAAGTTGGGTGTTAACTCTATAATTTCTTTCAAACTAAAAACAAAACAAGGAAATAATTGAAAAACACAAATGAAACTGACAGTGTCTCATGCATTTGTTTTCTGAAACTACGTATAGTAGATGATATAATTATAATATAGTAGGTGTTTTACCACACGCTAGGAACTATTTAATTATACCAACTATTGGTTTCTTTGAATTGTCTACGAAATTTATATGATAAATCCTAATAGAGATACCTTATAATGTATGCTGCGGCAGATGTAAGATTTATTATAATTAATTCTCATCCGGACAGTATTATAAATCTAAAACATCAATTAACAATAGCTATAACGCATTAAATCAAAAATGTTTCCTGAATCATAAATAAATCAGAGCAAAGCTAACAACTACAGTTATTGCAGTGATATATTTCAAGCACAGAATAAATTCAGATTATCAAATCTATCGTCGTATACGTCAATTTTGTACAGCTTACAAATTTGTATTGACTTCTTTTGCACTAGGGACCTAGCAATCACCTCATTTTCAAAAAAAAAACAGAGCACCTGGTTAATGCGGCCTGTGACTAAATGCTGGCGTGTTTCTAGCTCAACGCATAAGCATTGCCATTCAGCGTGGTAATGCCACCAGCATGCTGGGTACGCAGCCAACTAATAGTGGGCTTGAGCATTTGATTGTATTTAGACCTTTAACGGTCTATGGGCAGTCTAACTGTATTTGTAGTATTAGTATTAGCTTGTATTTTGTTTATTAAATAAAAGCACTTGTCCCCTTTTTATTATTAACAGTATAAATAATTTTCCATATTTTTGGGGTTAAGAATCTGTGTTGTTTTAATTTGTGTCCAAACATGGTCTAAACCCAAGATACCAGATACATCGGTGGCAGTCAGGCTTGAATTAATCACTTTACGGCTGTTGGCAGACACTGTTCCGTGTCATTTGATAGCAATCACATCTTGTCTCAACATAATAACATGAGCAAATTTGGAAAAAATGCGGGAACTAGGTATATTCTTACTAAAGTAGTTTAAAAATATTCATTACGCACTTTTAAAATGACTGCTGTAAAGTATGTTAAAATAGCCCGCCAGACTTTTTAATTCACGGCGATAAACATATTTAAATTTACAAATATATTTATAACGACGTGTACAATTTATAAGTACTCATATAAATTGTTTATTTCGTTGCTAAAGTTGTTGCAAATGAATGAGAATTTAACGCATATAAAAATAAAAAATAAAACATACAGTCGAATTGATAACCGCCTCTTTTTGGAAGTCGGTTAAAAATACACTCCCATGCCGAAATTGAACAGAAGCTTACTTTCTTTCGTGTCAAGACTACCTAAATTGGGTTACTTAGGTACTTCTAGTATTATGTCATAATGTTTTTTATTTTTAATACCCAAAGTAACATTAAAATTGACACTTCAATCCCGCATCCATCAAACTTTATCGCGTTCAAAAATCAGACAATGGCCCGCAGGACCATCAACATAATCAACCCACGATGACACAGCCGAAACTACCCTAAAGTATTTACATTACCGACTCAAAATTAACCAAACAATATTAATCATATTCCCCAAGTCAAAGCGCTCCGAAAGCTGAGCACACGATAATGATATATGTGATATTTGATGATAAACAATCGAGGTCATTTATTATCTGTCCGTTATTTGACAGGCGGTAGGCAGATGTCATTTGTCATTTTCCTGGAGCCGTAGGTCCCTTCGTTACGCCGCCGCTGCCTCCGACTTTACCTACTAACAGATGTAACTTATATAACAATTCAAATTGAACTCTATGACAATAATACTAAGGATGGAATTGCATTATGGAAAAAATCAATCTTGATTGTTTTCAGCATGAACGATTATGATAGATGAAAGAGTTAGCGCACCCACAAAGCCGTCGAGATAGTATCTCTGACAGAGCTCTATTGAGACGACAATAAGGTCGATGTTGGTGTTATCGCGAGTGGTACACGCGAACCGAAACGTGTTATTGAAGTCGGAACAGTAATGGATGGGGATAGGGAATGCGTGAACGCTGTCGGAGATGTATTGTTATCGGCATGTTTATCTCTATACGAAGATCGTTTCTGTAAATAATTACCTTTTTAAAAGAATACCCCGTCTCAGCTACCGGTAATATATTCATTATATCTGACATCTTACAAAGCGCCATTAAAATAAATAAAAATATTTTATAGCTATTCGAGGGTCTCGATAGTATCGTTGTTTATAGTGACGGGGACATATTCGGAATGAACGTTGAATCATTAGCGTCTGAATCATTTGGGATCGTTTAATTTGTTGTCGAATACGTTTTAAGTTTTATGAGCCGCTCGTCCCACGCTTCTGAGCAATTAGTTCAGAATAACGTGGTGGAGATGGCGTAAAAAGTTTTGACATGAAGGTAGACGGAGAAGATTCACTGCTTAATAACTCAAAGCGGGCTGGGGATACGAAGGTTGTAATGCATAATGCGTGTAGAACATTTTTAAAGGCAAATGTATTTCGGGCGGTCCCACGGGATGTCACGTCGGTGGCGGATGTCTCTACTAAATCAAATGTTTAATTTCCACGGTGAAACAACGAGCATTGTGCTCACCCTTTCAGAGGATGCTCTTTTGCATACATACGAAACACTTTTTGTCCGCAACCATTTGATTTTAACACGAGATAAAATAAATCGTGAGCTTTAAATGGTTGAGTAAGTGTAATTTATTATGCTTCAATTGCTACTTGATACACTGGTTGGATTTTTTATTGCGCTTTTTTTGTGTTCGTACTGAGTCACTTAAGTCTGTTTTTGCTAACTTCTTTTTTATCGTACATCCAATCTATTAAATCTATTATTTCCGATAATAGCGTCCCTAACACGGCTTTGCTGTAGATTTTCTCTGTGGAGTTATTATTCTCAGTATTTTGTTTCGTAAAATCCGGAGTGAGATCTAAATTCCCTTGTAGGTGCGTGCTTTTAAAATATTCAATGGCGTGTATAGCACTCCCGCCTCTGTCAAACGCATTCTTTTCTTCATTACTCTTTCTTGACGCCCCGGGTTAATCTTTCATTGTTCGGGATCAAGCCTACATTCAGTATTGATTTTTTTAAATGTATAATGGAATTGGTTGTGTGAGTTGCGTTTTTAAAAGTTCGGTGTTTATTGAGAATTGTGAAGGTTTGTAATCTTTTGTAGAGTTTCTCTAAATAACACAGACTTATTTCAATTTGTTTTTGTAGGTTTTGTTCTTTTTACCTTTTTTATCGCAATATTTAAATCGTGTTTCATCACAAAAAAATCAAAAAATCAAAAAAAATTGAAGCAATTTTTTGATTAACACCATATTTTCATATTGCTAAAATTTTAATTAATTAACGTTAAAAATAATGAAGAAAACGACGCACACAAAATAAAAGAGGTAAAATTAAGAGTGCTTGTGTCTAGTTGTGACTGACACCCAAAAAATAAAAGTTTCAATTCAGGACCAAAACTGTTTATTCCAAAGGACGCCAAAGGTTTCAGAAGCAATTTTTCGTGCGCACCTGACAGAGTCAATCCATCGCAAGCTCGGTATAAAAATGTCTAGCGCCAACGCTGACTATGATCAAGTGTCGCGCCCTTATAAATAGGGCTACCACCTGACAACTCTTCGAAGTTTACAAATTTTGGTTGTTGTTGTGTATGTTTTATTTTCTTTTGTAGCACTCAGTTGGCCAAATGCGGTGATTAGATTTCTAGCGGACCGGTGGCAACGCGACGGTAAGCGTAGCCTTGGAAAACGAGTTCAGCGGTGGCGAGATGACAATCTTTTGCGGAAACACGTGGACGATATGAGCGTTAAATAGTAAAAAAAATAGGGAGAAGGTATGTGCTGAATGAGCTGTTAATACACGCAAGTTACTTTTAGTTGTAGGAGTGCGAACCTCCTACTTGTTGCATCGGTTAACAGTAATCTGCTTGTTAACATAAATATCTATCGTATAATACATCCAAGTTAAAAAGTTATATCAAACCAAATGTCATCCATACCCATACAAAATCTATGTACAGCTCTAAATCGAGATCTGGTGACAATAATAACTATAGCTATGATTTTTATGACTATACAAAACGAGGACCTTCAAAAGGCACGTTAATAGAGTCTTGGCGACGTATTTGTGATGCTTATGGTGTTACATGTATCCATCTGCTTGTTTGCCACTTATGCCTTAGGAAAAAAGTTGAAGCTAAGTAGAAGAAGTTTAGTTGCTTGCTCCGAACTGAGACCTTGCAACTCCTATATCTTCATAACTCTTCAACCAATTTCGATCATATCCAAATTTCTAAATTGTGTTGGAATGTACTACTTGCATAAAATTTTATGAAGATCAAATCAAAGATAGTTTTGTAGCGTTATAGTTATAGTAGAATTAATATGAATACACACATAAAAACTCCGACTTGTCCCATTACAATATGAGACATATCTTTGCTCGGTCAAAAAACTCTTGATCAGTTTCCCATGTTAGTTGAGATAATCATAAAAGAATCATCATCATCATCATCAACCATTCTCCACCCACTGCTGGGTATAGGTCTCCTAAAAGAATATTGTTTCTAAATTATCGTCTAGTTCTGTCAACAATGCAATTAAGTGGAGGAAATAATGACTTATTCTACGCTAGTTTCATAGATAAATTGCAAAATATATACCTACTGGTACAGAACGGATATAATTGAAGATATTTTTGAGCCTGCTTATTTTGGAAACAAGAAATAATTGTTGCCATATAATTAAATCACGCTAACATTTTATGTGATAGTTTGCCAAGTTTTGTGTGAAGGGATCTATGTTTGATCCCATTCAACTCTGTTTCGGCTGAATGGATTTTGATTAATTTGGTTTAGGTGCAGCTTACACCCTGAATTAACACATAGGAATTTTTATTTCGAATAAAAGATCCTGAAGGATGCAAGTGAAACCGTAAAATGCAGCTCGTAATACTAAACGACAATACGTAGTTTTTAAAATTTATACAAATAAAGTATACTTAGTTTTATTTGCATTCATTGAATAAAAATAAAAATCAAACCGAAAAAAAAAACATGAATTTCAGAAAGACAAAATTAAAATCGGGTAAAAAATACGTTGGTAGTATTGTCAGGCCGTTTATATTTAGTTACGGTACACATTTATAGACAATAGACAATATTTTATTTGTAACAAAAATCCATACACACTTAGAGCTACACACAAATTTAAAAGTAAAGTAATAAATTTGGACTTTTGCCACAAACCGGCCCCAGCTCAGCATAATGCCGTTTGTTGTCAAACGGCGCTGGTCTTCCGATGAGTATAAGTAGTGCAAAAAGGCAAACCCCCACACAGATGTATAGTATGTAGTAGAAGTGCAGCTAGGTAGTGCCATGAACGTTAGAATTTACAATATGTATTACAAACCCACAAAATTACGGTGCTATTTTCAACGAGTCGACATTCCAGTCAGTATTAATTACCCACAAAAACTATTCGACATCAATTATTAACTCCATCCACCCAAAAACACGTAATAAATTAGCTGAAAAACAATGAGCTCAATTACAGCGACGTAAATTAATGCGATGCGACGATAAACACTGCAAACGTGCAATTAATTAACTACGTCGCCAACAAATTTCGTGTCTACTCGACAGTCGTACAAAAACGGTACATAATTTATGCGTGTGGCAACCCTGGCGGGCGGCAGGTTGAAAGAGTCAGGGCGTGATTGATGACGCCGAGCCACCTACACCTAACAACCGCCTAGACACGACAAACTATTGCAACGTCAGTAAGAAAGACAGTAAAGAACAAATTATTGTGAGCTTTTATCCGCTTGGTTTTATTGATAATTTATCAGATGTGTGACATAGAATCCTGATCATTTGTGATACATGCATTTTAGTTTTTTTTTTTTTTCTACGAGGCATTCGGTTGCGGTCACGAAATTCGACAGCGTAGTTCGATTGATCGGACTATCTGGACAATTTTTCCCAGTTGATTCAATTAATCGTGTCATTATGAATCTTATAAAGAAAAAGTTCGATCATGCGACCTTACTCATTATTTTTCCTATAGTATCGACTAAAAAGTTGCATCACAAAAATTTAAAATTAGGAAGACCACTGATGATTCGATCAGCTTATTCTTAGAACTGTTGTCGTAAATTAGTTAAAGTTACTAACAAGGTAAGATTATCTATGCAGCATCCAGAATACTCATTTTACATGACAGGATTTTTAATGATGATGAAGATATATTATGAGCGTATAAAATATATTAAATATGTTAAAAAAGACAAACACACTGACAAATAAATATTTTGTATTTGAATTTAAACACAAAGGGTTACATTATTTGTGTAAATGAAATATAATTACAGTTTAAAAAAATCAATTAAAAACCTAGCATACTGTCAAAATATCTCTAAAACTTTCGACTATGGGAATCATGAATTAATATTGTACTAGCAGTCCTTACTGATTCCAACAAAGATAGAGCCTTCGGGACGGTATAAGACAATCTGCTGACATTTCTTGTTAAGCGTCGTAATTATGTAACTGGATACGTATGGTATGATAACGACAATAAATCTCAATACTAACAATCTAGTGGAAAAAATTACCATACTTATGCAGAATAATAATATCACTGTTATACTAAAACTATATACCAATAAATTATAAAGCTAACACATACACAATAGCTTCTTAAAGAGACGTAACTATGAAACACAAATTTGTAAAAATCAAGTCTATAAATTATATATTCTACGGCATCTGTAATAGAAAATGGAGCAATGACGGGCATGTTTTGCGTCAACTCATCCTATGATGAAAAATATGAATTTGAAGGACCACGTAGCATTAATCTGAAGGAGATTGAACCACATGAATTTACGACCAGCAATTTAAATACAAAGCTCAGTGTAGTGATAAATTATGAATGAATCAACAATTCCAATTCACTCGTGCTCGATATCGAACAACAAAAAGCAGTTGTCTACAACAATAGGTCTATAAATATTGGTCCTATAATACTCTATTGTGCTTTGAGCTTGGCTATATGCTTGAATTAGTTTTACGTGCATTTGTGCTTTAATTTGATAATGATTACTAAACGTTGTAAGAAACATCAGTTGCCATTCAATGACTGTTTTAACTCGCATCAATGTTGCCAATGCATAAGATTTTAATGACTTATAGATCTTTGTTTGACTTCCAACACTAATATAAAATCAAAAATTAAAGGTAGTCCTCATTTTAAGTACTAAGTGCAAAATATTATTACTAGAAGCAACCTTAAATGAAATTTCAAATATAAATAATTTATGTCGAAAAGCAGTGGAGTGAACCGCCGTCAGCGATCGTCTAGCCGCCTCCTTATCTCTAAATGCATCTGACACAGTTAATCCATACAAAGTTATTATTGCCTCGCCTTTCAACCAGCTTAATTGGCCACTACCAGCTAGTGTAAACTCGTGTGTTAGCGATAAAGCAACTGAATAAATTGTGGTTTTAAATACGGTTCACGTTCGCTGCTCACGGACGCGAATTGCATGCCCGCTCGTTTTTATTGCGCTCGTGTTCAACTAAACGATTTTTCCTCTGCATCGCTCGTAAATACGGAATACAAAGGACTCAGGTTCTTTATGCGAACTCGATAAGTTCCCAGGTATTGTGACTTGAAATTTTAATTTGTCAAGAAATTTAAGCTGAGTTTAATCTGCTTACGCCACCGGTGCCGTCCGTGTACCAAATTAGACGACCGCGTAGGCCATAGATTAAGTCGGATCTGGCCGTAAGACTGTTGCCAACGTCTCAATAAGCCGTTCTACATTTTTACGGCCCCTATATCCGTTTCGCTGCGTAAATACACTTAATGACCGACATTTCGTGAACGTTTTTATTGTGAAGTTTTTATTATCGTGAAAATCATTTGTTTAGTCTACGTACGGTTATTGCGAGGGAATTCGGTGCTTTTTGGGGTTTATTGGGGGTACTTTATTACCCTTTTATACGGCTTCTTAATGTAGAAACATCGCTTGCGAGCTTTAAAACGTGAAACGGCGGATAGCAATACTTAAAATTTAATTTTAATCTGCATGTATGATTATAGGTTCCGTCCCGTTATTGCGTTGCAATCTTTGCAGGTTTTTTATCATTAAAATTATAGCTAAATCTTGAGAGTTGATCTCTTATTAACAAAGTTAATGACTGTAAATTAGTGTTTTTATGTGTTATGTAAATAGAAACTCTGTGCTCAAACGTAATGCGAGACGGTCTGTAATTTGGATACTGGCATTTTCATTCAATACAAAAATAACAATAATGATATTCCTTCGCAAAAAACTGTAATCTCCTCCAGCCATAAAGCAGTGTCAGACGACTATAATAATTTCGAAACAGTCTATTAAGTGAATCTTTATGTTAATGTCGGAACAGAAGTCGCGGCCGCGAACGAACGGCCTGTTATTTTGATACATTATCATATTTAAACAATTCAGATGATAATAGACACGTCGGGCAAAACCCTTTGGTAATATAAATGGTTTTATTATTATTTATTTATGGGTTTCCTTCCTTCGGGCCGGGGGCAATACGGCATATTTCATCAAGCGAAAAAATGCTTCGAAGTCGTGAGTTTATACCAAGCGAGATCCGGTTCGAGTACCTGAAACGACTGCGCTGTAAGCTTGTTGCGGCAATAATAAAGATTTATGCGACATTCGGCGGTAGCGTGTTTTGTTCTCTGTTACGAGCCGATTCGCTTTCTGCAAGATCAATAGCGCTCTTTATTGTATGCGGTGAGTTATCGTCATCGCTCGTACTCTCGGCTCCGACTATAAATTCTTGCTCCGCTGCCTTCAATTTCTTATTATCACCTTTTACATCTTCACTCACGTTACGATTGTCGTTCTGTTTCATTTTATTGACAACGCTAGCTTCATCTAACCGTTCTTTTTTTATTACGTCAACAATGTAATTGTCGTCGATCGTTCCCATCGGGTTGAATGTTGAGAATATTGTGTGTAATTTCAAGTAATCTCATTATTAGGTGGAGAGCTCGCGGCACGGTGATTAACTGCTTGATTTATGGCATGTGCAATTTGCATCACGACCGACGCTATAGCTTTTTGCTCCACCCGATGATTATCGTCCGTATCGTGTCCGTCTTAATGATAGTCATTTCATGACTCGCTGAGCTTACTATCGGAGACGTTTCATTACACTTCTTTACATACATTACTTCGACGAATGTGACTGATTATGTAGATTTTTACCGTACAAGGTGCTCGTTTGCCGTGCTATCTTTGTTCGCTGCCGTTAATGGATTGTTAACCGTCTTATGTAGAGTTTTGTGTTCTTATTTAGTTTAATTTTGTATATAGTTTCCAGGCCATGAGCAATATCTTACCATTTGGTATAGTAGGCTAAGTAGTTTTGGTATTAAATGTATTAGCTTGTATTTCTGTAGTTTTCTGATTTATCTCATATTTCGAGGGTAAAATCAGTATTTTCTTCATAGATGTCTACTATAACAAGATACTGTCATCAGAAAGGTTGCGCCTTAGATGTATATTTCCTGGAAAAATTTGCGACATCTGTTGAAATATCTGTCGTTCATATGTTTCACTCAATCACCAATTAATGTGTAACTGAGCTTACATTACATTGGTGCACTGCACTGTATGTTTGTGCACTCCAGTAGGAAAATCATATGCCGCTAAACTTAAAATATACGTCAATATATCATTGATTTATTTGTATTCATCGAAATAATGTTGAACTGAATTTAAGTATTAAAAAGCCAATGCTTCGTACAACCACTCTCTTGCTAACACATTAAGAAAATTAAGATATGAAATAACTAATTGCATATAACTAAAATATAAGTGTTCATATCGATAATAAGTACCAAATCCCAATAATTCCAAGCTCATCGGACACCTAGATCCACTCAACATGCGCAGAGACGTTGGGTCTATCTGTGTCTTTTATCGCATTTACAACGGGGAGTGTTCTGAAGAACTGTTTGATCTGATGCTGGCTTCACGATTTTATCATCGTACCAGCCGCCACCGAAGGCTCATCCACACATCATAGATCAGTGGAAATCACACACTGTGAGATTCACACGATCTTTCTTACCTGCAAAATGTGGAATGAGCGAGTGTTTCCGAGAAGCTACAACATGGGGTTCTTCAAAAAGCGAGTTAATCGAGTCCTTAAGGGTCGGCAACGTATTTGTAATGCCTCTGGTATTACAAGTATCCATAGGTGACGGTGACTGCTTACCATCAGGCGGTCCGTCTGCTTGTTTGCCACCAATGGCACAAAAAAAGTACTCATCATTATAAATGTTAAGTATTCTTTTCATCTATTTCTATCGGAAACATTACGTCGAAGGTGCGCAAGAGCTTCATGACCTTATTTTACCCTCCCCCTTTTACTACAGGACAAGTAAAATGACTGCACACTACCACTTCTATCACCTCGTGGAAATTTCAAAGATTCGTACACAACGATTTTATGATACGTACTGCCCAATAAAGCAACTCCCTGCCATTCTCCTTGTTTCCTGAGAACTGCAATGTAGAGGCATCTTCAAGGATAGAGTGAATAGATTTCTTCTAGATCAACGTGTTCCATCCTCGGCCACACCTTCGCTTACCATCGGGCGTGTTGGTGACCAAAGGTAGATATATTCTATATACACAAAAAAACTTGGTTTTATATATATTAAAAAAAAAGATTTCTAGTGCTTATACATAATATAACTAAGTTTTCATGTTTCCTAATAAACCGGCCAAGTGCTAGTCGTGCTCGTGCACTGAGGGTTGATCGTTAAGGGTAAAATACAATAAGATCGTCCAAGTAACCGAATTACCAGTTATATAACGCCTTCCAAAATTTGTCGGAGTAATTTGCTACTCAGTTTGCTACAGGCACTCGAGTATAATAACTTGGTAATGAACAGAAATTCGTTACCAACTTGCAGTTGGTCAATATTCATTATTTGTTGTTATAATTTAAAGTGCGTATTATAATCATGCCAAGTTTGACGTTTGTACGTATTACCGTTTTTACATTAGAGATAATGCAAAAATAAGTTAACAAATACGTTTGTTGTGTGGGGATTCCTTTAGTTTTTACTTTTAGACTTTTTTAGTTATTTTAAGTTAATCCGCCGTAACATTACATATTCTGTGAACATTTCAACTGGCTATCTATTACGGTTCGAAAGATACAGCCGTTTAAAGGTTGGACATATGGACAGACAGACAGACATCGTAGGCAGGTTCAGTAGAAATAGGGTCCCGTTTTTACCCTTTGGATACGGAACCCTAAAAAGGTTGAAATCAATTATTATGTTATCCTCGAAATTAATACAGCTTAGATTATCTATACTAATATTATAAAGAGGAAAGATTTGTATGTAAGTATTGTTTGTAACGAATTGGCTCAAAACGTACTGGACCGATTTAAAAAATTCTTTCACTGTTGAGAAGCTACACTATCCCCGGGTGACATAGGCTATAATCTATACCCGTGCAAAGCTGGGGCGGACCACTAGTTTAAGATAAGTGTGAACATTCAGTTATTATAATCTCTAAAAAAATTGTGAGAGCAAGATAGCATGCGAACTATGGGACACTAAATTAAATTATTCAATTAGGTACAAATCATACTACATATAATATTATAAATACGAAAGTGTGTTAGTTGGTTTGTTAGTTCCTCTTTCACGCAGCAACAAAGCAACGGATCGACCTAATTATTTGCATGGGTATAGTTCAATGGTCGAAAAGTGACATAGGCTACTTTTCATCATCATCACCACCATCACCATTTTTCATCACTACGCGGGTGAAACCGCAAGGCGCCGCGCGCCAGTTACATACCAGCTGAGTAAAGTTCACAAGCGTAATTAAAGCTCGGAAACTTAAGTGTATGTAAGTTTTAAGAGTCTTGGCAATTATTTGCAATTATTATTAATTCATTTTAAGACTTTACTGCCTGCATTACAGTTATCGACGCATTATTATATTGGCTGACACTTGGCGGCATTCCGTAATAACAACGTGTTTATGTCACCAGTGTGTTGGTGCGGCCGAGTGGCAGTACATAAGTAAATCAAGTTGTATATAAATGTAGTAAAAACGAACGACGTATGGCGAACGGTGGAGTGAAACTCTTTTATCATCATCATCATCATCATCATCATCAGCCAGAAGACGTCCACTGCTGAACATAGGCCTCCCCCTTTAACCTCCACACTGAACGACAGCCTGCCCTTCGCATCAACTGGATGCCCGCGACTCTCACAATGTTGTCGGTCCATCTAGAGGGATGCCCCATACAACAAAAGTAATTTTTTTTTTTTTTTTTTGGTATTAGCTCTAATGTAAAAACGATTATACGTATAAGCGTCAAACTTGTCATGATTATGGTCACACTCCAAAGTATAACAAAAAATAATAAATAATGGCCAAGTGCGAGTAGATGACAAATTTCTGTTCATTAAAATTCAAGTTATAACTGGTAATTTCGTTATTGAATATTGTGGTGGTACGGAACCTTCAGTGCGCGAGCCCAACTCGCACTTGGCCGGTTTATTTATATGCCAAAACACCATTTGAGGTGGACGTGAGGATTCAAGTGACATTTATTTACGTCTACGTAAAGGGTCGGCAACGTATTTGTGATGCCTCTGGTGTTACAAGTATCCATAGGCGACGGTGACTGCTTACTATCAGGCAGCCCGTCTGCTTGTTTGCCACAAATGGCATAAAAAAATAAAAAATAAAAATATGAGGGCAAGTCTCTGGCAAATAAAGTGTACAGAGCAGAGAAGGTAGGTTTCCAAACAACGCCTTCTCAAAACGTATATAAGCTACAAATTCGCTGTGTAGCTTACGTTTCGATTGGTATTTTAAACGATTTAATCAAGAAAATTATTGGATTACCTGTGGAATGTCACACCATAACTCTTATGCTGCTTTTCTGATTTGTTGTGGTAAAATTTCACCGCGCAAAATGTCATTATTATTTTTTTTTGGACCCATATATGACACCATTTGAATGGCTTACATTTTGCGAATGTACTTGGTTTCCTTGTGTAGTTATTCTAAGGTACAGAGTATGACAAAAGAACCAAATTTTTGAGTTATATATTTGAGCGCCTACTGTTGCGCGAAGTGTATTGCAGCCTGTGTTGCCAGTGCGTGCAGATAGATAATATCGTACATAAAACTAAACGGCGCGCCGCGAAATTTATGAATCGGCCCAAGAGCTGCCTTCCACACAAAAGTTGTTTATTACCGGCTCGTATAGGGTTGCTAATATATTTTTATTTTATTGCTCCGTAACAACGAACATCATAATTT
The DNA here is from genome assembly GCA_914767915.1 of Agriopis aurantiaria. NCBI lineage: Eukaryota > Metazoa > Arthropoda > Insecta > Lepidoptera > Geometridae > Agriopis > Agriopis aurantiaria. The sequence goes on along the minus strand of OU611991.1, from coordinate 2,369,027 downwards.
CCCTTCTTTATATTATTTAGAGCGAGAACGTTAATAGCGCTATGAATCATGACACAAAAGTCTCACGTTGTGAGTGCGGTTAATATGATAGCATTTTTTTATTTATTATATATCGACGCATTGGAGTGTTATTTCGTTGGAATAGCAGTAGAATGGAGATTTAAGAATCCAGCAGCGAAACCTTGAGGGCGACAAGAAGCTCGATAAATCGATCTATAATACTAGGCTGATAATGTGATGAACCTATTTTCATTATTTAAATAATTAATTTTAGTGATAATTTGTTGCTGGTTGACTGGTCTGGTGATAATGGTGATCGCGCATCATCTCAGTCATGACAAAATATATTTGCACCAACTACGAACGGGATAACACACGACCATTGCCACCGTTAACACTTCGTGGCCCAATAGGCTATCAGAGTGTTTATTTATTGTTTTATAAAAAGCTGAGTATAAATCATCATCATCATCATCAGCTGCCGGAAGACGTCCACTGCTGAACATAGGCCTCTCCCTTTAACCTCCACACTGAACGACAGCCCGCCTTTTGCATCCACTGGATGCCCGCGACGAGTATAAATAGAGCAACAGAAAAGAAAATTTAAATTTGTTTGAAACTAAGGACGATAATAATAATAATGTTTGGATAGGCAGAGAGCGCATCATACTTACAAATGACGTCACTTGTAATGTAAGTACGCCATACAAACTCGATCCATACTGAACTTCTATTTGCGGGGAAGGGATAGAGCATCTCCTACTTATCCGACCAAAAACTATAAACGCCTGTATTATATTTCAGAAATTTACTTAAATTTAAATAATTCCTTCAGCTTACGTATTATATATAACTAGCAGACCTGACAGACGTTGTCCTGTCTTAGAACTGTCAAACACGCAAAGTCAAAATTGTAAATCTTGTTTTTTACACCTTGGGTTACATTATTGGAGTTTTAGTAAAGATACCTATTTTTCTTGAAAATATAATATAGCCTATGTTACCCGGGGATAGTGTAGCTTCTCAACAGTGAAAGAATTTTTGAAATCGGTTCAGTAGCTTCGAAGCCTATTCAATGCAAACGAACAATCAAATCCTTCCTCTTTATAATATTAGTATAGATTACTCGTGATATATTTTTAAGCCGGTTATTTTTAACAAATCACTGTCACAAATCCTATTATTAGTGCGCGAGCTAAGCACATGGCATAAGTAGCTAGAAATGAGTATGCCCAGCAGTGGGCTACAGTAGACTAAGGATGATGATAGATACATATATTATATAGATAAACTGCTTATTGTTCACACCAGAAATTACACTCACGCACGATAAAATCGCTTAAATACTAGTGTAAGAATTGGCGGCCTCATTGTTAAGAGCGATCTTTTCCAGGCAACCTGATTGTAATAGTAAAGCTGATGATGATGATGATGGTAATATAAAGTGTAATGCAATTACATTATATTCTTTAAATTCATTAATTGTTTTCTAGTAGGTAGATATTATCATAAAACATCGTGACCATGTAAAAAATTAATAGGTTACTTTGAACGTGATTCAAAGTAACGATTTGGTGAATGGTAATTTATTATTTATTACGATTATAATATTTTTATGGCTAAGAAGTGATTAATCATAATGTAAACAGTATTAATGCTCTCTGTCAAGGCTCTGAATCAATCATCGTATAATAAACAGTCATGCAAATACAAAGGAAAAACACTATCAGTTATTTTATTTTATGGTTATATTGGTGGTTTTTATTTTTTGTTTAATTCGTTCCATTTTCCTTAAGGCTTGTAATCAACGATTATGTCAATTTTATTAATAACTTTTACACTGTTTGTGTTTAGTAATTATATTTTTTTATCTAGCAGTTTGCTCTGTTTTATTTTCAGTGTAGGTACCCTATACAGATACTAGTCTAGTTTGGGTCCACCGAAAACTTTTTTTAGTTTTTCTTATTGTGTATGTCTATTATTAATTTGTGTGTGCTCTTTTTTAGGTTTCCGTACCCAACTGGTAAAAATCCTTTTCTAAAGGATCCTATTCTTTATTATTAAATTTTCTCGACTGGGAATCAAACTCCAGAGGTCTCAAGCGCAGAAATAAAATATAAAAGATGCAAGAAAATACATACAAAGAAAAAAAAAACACCATAGGCAGAATTAAATTTAAAATAGTATACAATATAGAATAGAGAATATAACTAGCCTCCTGTCATAAAAAATATTACTAATCTATACTAATATTATAAAGAGGAAAGATTTGATTGTTTGTTTGTTTGCATTGAATAGGCTCCGAAACTACTGAACCGATTTGAAAAATTCCTTCACTTTTGGGAAGCTACACTATCCCCGGTTAACATAGGCTATAATATATTTTCAAAAAAATAGTGATCCTTACTAAAACTCCAATAATGTAACCCAAGGTGTAAAAAAATAAGATTTACTGTTGAACGTAAGTACAAATTAAATGCAATAGATGGCGCTGTTCGCTGTTAAAACGCGCAAACGTTACGTTCATTACTTTGGTAAGCCAGTTACAACTCGAAATAATAAAATCAGACTTTCTCCACCACTATATCGCGGTTTTATTTACAAACCCAGTAGTAGGTTGACATCCGAGGAAGCCTCGTATACATTTTGGTCCTACCGAGACCGGATATTTTAGAACACGTGTGGAGCACGCAAAGGTGCGGTCACACGATCCTGTACTGGCAGTGGATCGCTGCGCCAAACGGTAGTACAGAGGACAACGGCAGGCGCTGACGTCGGGACTCCACCGCGCGAGGCCGTACGAGTGGCGCTTAGCTGTCAGCTGCGGTTAGCAAGCTGTGGAATTGGTTGGCGAAGCTGTGGGCTCGGCAAGAGCTACCCAGAGTGGAGTACAGGAAGGACCGGAGAGGACACCCAGGACAAACCAGGTTGGAATAATGGAAAAAGTGAACATGCACCGTGAGTAACTTTATTGTTTAATCAGTTTAGTGAATTTAATCTTGAAGAACTTTAACTTGTAAAATCTAAAAGTTAAAAATTAACAGTTTGTGTTCAATTAGTTTAACTTTAACTTCTATAACTTTAGGACTTAGAATAATTTCTTATAAAACGAGGGAACAGGGAACCTATGCCCGATTTTTTAAATTGTTATTAAAATCTCAAACACTTAGAAAATTTCGATCAAAAATTCTTGGACTTGTAATTTTTCTACTAATTTGTCATCATAGTGCAACTTTGGTTAGTTTGTATTTATATTAATTAAATTAAAATATTGTTAAATAGTTCAGAACTTCGAATATATTTAAATAAAACAGTTGTAAAATCAAAATGGAAGGAATGTTGAATGTACAGATGGACTTGCATAATTCAATTAAAAAGGGATTACAAAATTATAAGAAAAGTCCAAGGGATAGAATTACTTTAGAATATATAGAAGCAAGGTTAGAAAATTTAGAAACAGATTGGGCAACATTTAGAACAAATCATGCAAAATTAAATGAAACTTCTTCACCGTCAGATTTATCAAAGAACGATTATGTAAGTAAGGGCATTTATGACGGCACAGAAGACAGTTATTTGTTGTATAAATCAACACTAAAAGCGGTTTTAAAATTGTATCGTCCAAGTCAAGAAAATGAGTCTACGTCCAGGGAAACTAATAAAACAAGCTCTTCAGTACGCCTTCCTAAAATTACTATCCCTACATTCTCGGGAAGTTATTCGGAGTGGACTACTTTTCGAGACTTATTTGTATCACTAGTTCATAACAATCGTACTTTGGATAATGTGCAAAAGCTTCATTATTTAAAGACACAATTAACTGGGGAAGCAGCTCAGCTGATCAAGCATACGCCTATCACAGATGCCAATTATACTGAGTGTTGGTTATTGTTGGAACAACGTTACAACAACAAAAAATACTTAGCTGATTGCATCTTAAAGCGATTGTTTGGACAAAGGCGCTTAACAACTGAGTCAGCTTCGGGCTTAAAAGAATTAATAGATACAACCACAGATTGTATAAGTGCACTAAAAAATATTGGCGTGGAAGTGACCACATGGGACATTATACTGATACATATTGTAACTTTCAAACTAGATCCTGAGACGCGAAAACAATGGGAACTACACACTAATAATGACGTGAATGAGTTGCCAACTTTAAAACAACTTAAAGATTTCATCGAAAGTAGATTTCGGGCGTTAGAATTTGTAGACACTAAAAAAACATCAGGGCCACCAAGTAGCGGGCCATACACTAAAACCAGGGCTTTTGTAGCTACTAATGCTGCGTATCTGCGTTGTGAGTTTTGCTCGGAACACCACAAATTGTGCTTTTGTAAAAAGTTTGCACAACAATCCTGCTCCGAAAGACGAGACTTTGTAGCCAAGAACTCTATATGCTATAATTGTCTGGGCAGCAACCACAACGTCAATACTTGCAAGAACCCCGCTAGTTGCAAAATTTGCGATAGACGGCATCATTCCTTACTTCATGAGAACATAAATATTAGAACAGCTACCAGTTCCACAGAAAAAGATACTGTGGAAGAGAATAGTTTATTAACTAGTGCATCTCCAGTAGTATCCTGTCTGTCAACTAAAAGAGACACTAGATCAGGCTCGGTTTTGCTAGCAACTGCTCTAGTAAAGGTCGAGTCAGCGGCAGGCAACACTCAGGAAGTGAGAGCACTAGTAGACCAAGGATCACAGGCTTGTTTCATAACAGAAGCTGTAGTTCAACAGTTGCGTTTGAGAAAACGTCCAATAGGAAGTACAATTACTGGCCTTGGGGGGAATCAACCAGTAACTTCAAAATGTGTAGTAACCATAAAATTGATATCGCAATGCGATCCTGATTTTCACTTAGAGATCGAAGCCTATGTGTTGAAGAACATTACGACGTACTTACCGGAGCAGAACATATCGACTGAAGCTATCGACTGGATAGAACAAGACTTGGTACTCGCAGATCCGCAGTTCAATCTATCGAACAAAGTTGACTTGCTGTTAGGGGCTAATGTATACAGCAGAATTCTGTTAGATGGGATAAAGAGGAGTCCAACGGGAGGCCTTATAGCACAAAATACATTACTAGGACGGATCTTGTCGGGTACAGTCGAAGATAAAGCCAAAGAGGCATCTGTTCATATAACAGCTATGCACACTCAAATCAACGAAAATTACGCGTTAAAAAAGTTTTGTGAAATTGAAGAACAAAATAAGGATATAAAGAAGTTATGGACAGAGGAAGAACAAAAGTGCGAGGACATATTACTTAGGGCAACAAAAAGGACGAATGAAGGAAGGTACATCGAAAAACTACCATTTCGTGACAGTGCAATGCGATGCACTGAGAGCGACTCTCGGCAAATTTCTGTAGCTAAACTTAAATCATTAGAAAGGATGCTATCAAAAGATACAGACCTAAAGAACAAAAACACAAGAGTTATCGACAAGTATTTGGAAATATGTCACATAATATTAGTAAAAAATATTAATAAGAAACAAAATAATACCGTGTACCTAAATCATGGCGTTGTAAAGGACAAAACAACATCAAAAGTTCGAGTTTTATTCAATCCATCAAGCAAATACAATTTTCGAGTTTCACTTAACTACACACCGATACCAATAATTATTGGGCCTAAAATTCAGGCCGATCTAAAGCATCTGGTCTTACGATGGGGCATACATCCAAGCGCCGAAGAAGATGCTTTATTTCAACGTATTGGGTCAAGAGACCAACATGAAAAAGAAATTCAAGATTATGAGTTAATGACGTTAACTTTTGGCGCTGCATCTGCGCCTTTCTTGACCATTCAAGCATTACATCAAGTCGGCATATACGAAGGCAGGGCATTTTCGCTGGCTGCAAAAAGAGTAGTACAATTATTATGCAAGAAAGATTTAGTGATCAGATGCTTGGATGAGCAGGAAGGAGTACGAATATATCAACAAATGTCTGAGCTATTAGAGAAGGGAGGATTTATCTTACAAAAGTGAAACAGCAGCAGCAGCAACAATCAACTACTATAGGAAATAAATAAGGACATGGGAAAACAGTACAACAATAAAATAATTAAAACAAAAAAAAGGACAAACGGGATTAAGAGATCAACTTAAAGGACAAAGGGAACATTCAAGCATCAATTAAGGAAAAACTACATAAGTACAATCTTCAGGATAAAGAAGACATCCCAAAATGATGGGATAGAACAAACAAAGAGCAACAAAGGACAATTTACACAACAGAAAGGATAAATAAGTACAACAGTAAAAGGAAAATCAATAGGACAAAGGGTAGACAGAACAAACAAAGAGCAACAAAGGACAATTTACATAACAAAGAGGACAAAGAAGTACAAAGGGAAAGGGGAAATCAAAAGGACAAAGGGGAGATAGAACAAACAGAGGACATCAAAGGACAATTTACATAAACAAGAGGACAAAGAAGTACAAAGGGAAAGGGAAAATCTAAAAGACATACGGGATAAAGAAAAATAGAAATAAAGATGAAAATACAACAAAAGTTCTAGAACTTACCTGGGATCGGCGTGAAGATCAATTTCAGTACCCGGTAAAGTTGCCATCGGCGAAGGCTGGACCTGAAACAAAAAGATCAATAATATCAGTAATTGCGAAATAGTACGATCCTTTGCGATGGATCGCACCAACCAGTTTTAGCTAAAATGTTAATTCAAAAGCTTTGGTTATCATGCACGAGCTGCGATGAACCAGTATCGACAGTATTAAGAAAGTAATGGTATACTTACCACAGTCAGCTGTCAAACCTTTCTGCAGTTCTAGTTCCACGATGATTAGGAACGTCGAATAATAACGTCCACAAGGACTCAGGTATAACTACGAGTTGTTGATAGTGCAGGGAATACGCGAGTTTCGTTGGTTACGCAACGACACGACTTGCTTCTTTAAAGCAAGTTAGCATTCCACGACTTGAGCTGTGCGGCGCAGTATTTCGCAGGAATAGATCCAGAATAACTGGCAGCAATTAGCTTTGGTTCATCGGTCAACAATTATACCCTATAAATGGCCAACAAATTCAAAAATCAATTTAAAAGAAGACGACCTACTTCCATGTCGTTGGTTAATGGGGCGGGGTGTATATTTGCAAAGCATCCAGGTACAGATGAATGTTACTCATGTTGTCACTATCCAAGTCAAATACACAACCATGAAAAGACATGTATCAAATCTCTGTATCTTACCAGTGAATGATTAAATCGTTGTTATAAACTCTCAATGTTTAAATGGCAAATACATGTAATATTTAATTAAGTTAGTTCATTGATTTATTGGGATATAAACTAAGTTCATTTGGTCATATTTAGGTGCATAATTCAAGAATAGTTCAGTTCAAGTACATTTATTGGGAGCATAATTCAGTTCAATTTCATAAAGTAAATTCACGCAATAAGTTCATGTTAGATCAATAAGTTCATTTAGTTCAATTAAGTTCATGTTATAGCAATAAGTTCAATTAAGTTCATATTAGTGCATAATTCGTTTGTTTGTAAAATTGGTATATTTAGTTCAAATTTCAATTCATAGTGCATTGTTTAGAACCACAACCGTCCTGCCACGGTGGGCGGATATTAAGAACATTTTCTCATTAAATGTCCTTGGTGGGCGGTATGTTGAACGTAAGTACAAATTAAATGCAATAGATGGCGCTGTTCGCTGTTAAAACGCGCAAACGTTACGTTCATTACTTTGGTAAGCCAGTTACAACTCGAAATAATAAAATCAGACTTTCTCCACCACTATATCGCGGTTTTATTTACAAACCCAGTAGTAGGTTGACATCCGAGGAAGCCTCGTATACATTTACAATTTTGACTTTGCGTGTTTGACAGTTCTAAGACAGGACAACGTCTGTCAGGTCAGCTAGTTAAATATAAATATTTACATTTCAACACCTTATCAGTCAACGCCAATCATAACAACGTTTACGGGTTATTATATATTTCACACTCTTATTCATGAGAATCTTCTAAAATATATTTAATCGGTCAAATTTTGCATGACTAATTTTGCTCACGATAAAATTTTATTCCTAAAGATATGCAAATTATAAAAAAATATCATAATAATATAAATTCCAAATAGTTATAATATTATTCATAAATGCCAAAAATTTAAGAAATTATAACGTTTTAATGTTTTATGTTAATCTATGAATGTGGTTTAATGTAAATTTTTCATTTATTTTTTTGTTAGTTTTGGAGATGTGCAATATAAAATACATTAAATATTACTATGCTTAGGAAAGGAAGATTTTGATGAAAGATTTATCTTTCTGCGACAGTGATTGATGGAGCGAGCTAGTTGGAAACCACTCTTAACGTGTTATATTAAAATTAATTATTTTAACAGTGACTGGTATCATTTTAATTGCACCAACATAATAAAAAAAAAAAATCATAATAAATTCTAGCTTATTATTTCTCGCTTGATGTGTTTATTTGCATTTTTAATTAAATCGTTTGTAATTTTCTATTAATATATTGTCAAATATACTAATACTAATACTTTACTTGTTATGTGTGACCACGTTTAAGTACAGACTCATCATCATCATCATCATCAGCCAGAAGACGTCCACTGCTGAACATAGGCCTCCCCCTTTAACCTCCACAAAAAGTAAAACACAGACGGTTAAAGTACAGACTATTATAACATAATAAAAAAAAAAAAGATATATGTATTTAAATATCATATTTTATATTTAAGACGTAATTATATAAATTTATACTGTGTAGGTATATTTGAATATAGTAGCTAATTTGTTGTTGCTAAAATTGATTGTATAAGTAATTTAAACAACAAAAAAATTCAAAGGATAAAATACGGAATTGATCATTTGAAATATTTTTTTAACGTAAGTATTTTTTTCCGAATATTATAATTTGAGTTTTTAAATATTGAATTAAAATAATACATTAATTAATAGGCATCAGATTTTATTTTGCCTCATTCAAAAACATTTTAATCAACCCAAGTCTCAACCCTGCGCTACCAGCGGGGCATTAATACAGCTTGAAATATGGCTCACTAAAGACTGTATAACGTAAAATTTACAATTCATAAAACAGAATGATATACGCGGTGGGAGATTGCCGTATGGACGTTTATGGCGTAGTTTCGAAGGAGTTCCACTATTCGTATTGATGAGGAAATTCGATACGTTTTTTGCTTGGACGTGGGATAAATATAAACTTTAGAAAAGTAACAACAATGGAAATCATCAAGAATAATCGGAATCAAGAAACAAAATTATTAGAATATGACTGTAAAACTTTTATTAGCCATCAAATGTGAAATTTAAATCTGTATCATCTATCAAAAAAACTTTTATAGGCAGGTTTTAGACCCTGCGATAATCTATGACAAATCCATTTATTTTTATTTTTTGTATAAACAATTTATTCAATTTTATTTTTTATTTTAACACATATGTATAACACATATTTTACAAATTGGTTTGTAATTTTTTTTATTTGATTTTTTATTAACATGTTTATAATTTTGTTGTGTAGTTCATTCATACTGCATAATACATTTTTTGTTTTTAGTTAATTTAAGTAACAAGTTGGAATTTTATTATCTAATATGCATAGGTAATAAGTAGTAGATACAACTACATAATTACCTGTCTCGCTTTACAGCTGTCATATGGCGTGCCAAGTGACACGCACAAGTGCTGTCTTGTTGCTGACAAGTCGAGATATGCAGTCAGAGTGCATCCGACAAAGCAGCATTTCACGCAAGTTAACGTATTATACTTGAGACGCGTCTTACACCTGTTCAAGATTGTATTCTGACTGCATTTTAGGGTTAACACTTAAATAATGTGACAGACATACTAAGTATTTTCGGTAGCCCCGTCGGTCAAGTTGGTAGTGTACCTGCCTTCTGCGCTTGGGGGCGTAGCTTCGATTCCCATCTAGGGCAAACATTCATGTGATGAACATTTGTTTTTAATCTATATATGGGTGTTAATATCTATTTAAGTATGTAATTAAATATATATAGGCTCTGGTAGCCATAGTACAAATTTGCTTAGTTTAAGTTCAGATGACCGTGTGAGCCCAAATGTCCCGAATATTTATTTAAAAAAAGTTCTCACTTAATTTAGACGTCGATTTTGTTGTAGCATTTTAACATTTAATTTTTTTTTGACAGTTCTTATAATTGTGTTATTCTTATCTCAAATATTAATAAAAAGAGGTGCTATCTACCTAGAACCCGTAGAACTTTACAGCATTACAGCCTTTTACAGTCGTCCTAGTTTAGGTAAGTATTTCTCATTCTAAACACACAAAATGGCATTTTTTATTATTTTCCATACTTAAAAATCGCGCATCGTACGTTCGCGTCGTTACCAGCCACACTGACTCACTGATTGGACTGAGTTCACTCAAGCTATTTAACTTGTGTTTGTATTGCCGCGCAGACCTCGGTAAAAAGTATTTAGGTACCTCAGTTTATATATAACATCATTGGTAAAAGTGATCTGATTTTACAGTTAACATTATTTAGCTCTTTACTATACAAAATTATAAGGAAAGAGTAATCTAAGCCCTATTCTTATTATGAACAACTTTTACGATGGCACCAACCCTGTAATCGCGAAAAAAATAATCAGCTGTTCCATAGAAAACAGTAATTGAAACTCGACTAAATGTATGGAACAGCAGATTTTTTTTCGCTGCTTCAGGTTTGGTTCCATCACAGAAAAGACAAGTAAATAGAACGGATATGACAATGAAAATCTGTCGCCAGGCATTATGAGTGAAAATTGATTGAACATTCTTATTTAGATAAACGCGTCGAACTCTGCATTCAAAGAACTTAGACCTTACATTTTTGGGTTAGGTCTCAAAGTTCTTTGTCCGCATCACAGTTGCTAACTAATTTCAAATGACTGACGTTTCGTTTATATGGGTGCAACTGGCTACAACAAATTTCTTACAAAAATGCCTGACAGCCGTTCTAATTATAACATTTTTTTTCTTTTCTGTGGTTCCCATATTCAAAGTTGTTCATAATGATGAATATAACAATCTTCTTTCGGCTTAGCATACTTTTTCTTTATAACCTTGTATACAATATGCAGCTGTCAAAGGTAAAAACACTTTTTTTTTTCAATTATGTATTTATTATTTAAAAAGAAAAGTATATAAATAGGATATAACAGCAATTAACAACCACTAAGGTTTATTAGTAATGCCATAATTATGGAGTTTTAGTCTATGCCGATTTGCTATATAATAATGTTTTAACTTTTAAACATTACCCTATTAACTTTTTTTTACTTGGAGCGAGTAAGACGAGCATTAAAAAGTGGTTTATTTAATATTATGTTGATGTATTCCGTCAATTCTTTCAACAATATCCAGAAAAACATTTACGAAGCAAACTACTTAAGTTTTTATGTCAGTTGTTTGAATTACAATAACTTAAACCAGTCTGAGACGCAGACGTGATAATTGCAATAAATACCTATGTGCCCTAGTTTTAATGTAGGTAAAGAGCGTTTTATAATTTGCAATCATCAAGATACAATACCAATTGAGTCACAATCTCTAAGTAACAAAAAAAATGCAAAAAAAAAAAACAATGTTAATACAGGCAAAAAATGTCCGAGCGTCGAGACATCAATTATATAATTCACAATGCCACATTTCCTCCAATTTAGACGTTATGTCACTTGCATAGTGTTCAACGTCACTAGTCTGCTGTCTACGCAGCACTGGCGTTGGGCAGCGTTGTAGTTGGATCGCGGTCGCCTTACAACTAACCAAAAAGTCGGCGCAATGCGTAGCGTGCGCAGAGTTTTGGTTTGGGAATTTATCAAGCATAAAGCACGCAGACTTAGAAGATCACTCTGGCCTTGAAAATGCCCAGATTGTATCTCTCAAGAAACAAGGAAGCCGGCTGGTAATTTTGACTAGGGACCAACCTTGAAATCGCGAAAAAATAACAGCTGTTGCACTCATTTAAGTGAGTATAAATTACATTTTACTATACTCGTATACCTAACCTGTTTTCTTCTAAGCTATTTCAAGGTTGGTCCTATTGTTCATAATGATGAGTACAATTACCTTTTTTCGGCTTAGTAAACCGTTCCGTGTAAACCATAAAAAAATTAAAAAATTGGCCAATGCTTTTTTCAGCGATTAAATAGTTAAAAATTATTGAAGCTCTACCATCCGGGTGGAAGTTGGCTTGGCAAGTTTTGATACTTCTGACTCTACCGCCTACAAGTCCAGGCGCTAAGCTGCTGCGGACAGTTGGCTTACTTGGTAAAGTTGTCAGCGCTAAGCCCAGAGACACGCCTGAGTCTGACTAAGTAGATGATTCACACTAGCAGCTTGCTTGGAGTAATCACTGAGGGCTGACACATTATGTGAGAATACATTAATTACTAGCCATGGCCCGCGGATTCATACTTTTCTTATTTATTTTTTTATTAATAGGCTTGCGATTGACGATTGTTATATAGTTGTAGAATTTCAACCCGATTTTGACTCTCTTAATTCAACACTGGCGTTATTTTTAATAGAAAAAAGCAGCAAAAAATCAAGCTGTCCGCCTGGTGGTAAGCGGTTATGGACATCTGCCACACTAGCGGCGTTGACGATGCTTTCTTTACCAGCCTGGTTTTTTTTTAAAACGCTCCATGTTGAATTTCGGGGGAAGGTCATTCCACACCTAGCTGGTCCGCTGGTGGATGGAGCGGCAGACCCGGACGGTGTGGGATTTCCAGCATTGCAAGATGTAGGGGTGAGCCTTTTGACGGTGTCGGGATGTGCCATAGTGAAATGCCGACGCGGGAATAAGGGTCGTAATATCCATTCTTAGCGGACCTTTACCCACTCAAAGAATCTATGCAAAATTTCTGCTTCATTCATAGATAAGTAGGTATATTTGAATTTCAAACATTGTATTTTACGATCATTTATTTAAAAACTGGCCTCATCCACCCAATACTTGCGTAATCAACCCTAAACTGGCAACCCTGTTGTCGTGACCGCCTGTCATCCGACATGAGTGATGGCGTGCCGCGCCGACGTTACCACCTGATTTATTACTTCCGAGCCCCCCGCGAGGGGGAGGGGAGTGTACCGACAGCACGGTAATTGCAGTTGGTTTATGGAATGGTTGGATATACAGCGGTGAACGGGTTAGAATCTGAATTGTATGAATGTAGGTGAATGACTGTGTTACTTTATGCTTCAGTTGTTCTTGGATTTTTAAGTGAGCGAAGCAAAGGGCAAAAGGGGCAAGCAAAGGGGTATAATACGGCCAGAGAGGTGTTTGTACTTATGTTTGCGAGTTTATATCTGAGAAAAAAATATTATCATGTAATAAAATGGGCCATAATAATAAATGATACATAATAATACATAATAAATAATATACACGATTAGGAAGAAGACGGACGGTGGACCAAAGCAGTCACAGAATGGTGGCCGCGGAACGGAAAGCGACCACCGGGCAGACCACCAGCCCACTGGTCGGACAGCAGTGGACAAGGCTAGCACAGGACCGGAAAAGATGGCGCGCTAAAGAGGAGACCTATACCCAGCAGTGGGTGGAGAATGGTTGATGATGATGATGATGATACACGATTTATTACATACATGGTATACATGATTTATTAGTTTGAAAATCCTTTTTTCTGTCCTACTTAATATTATAATCACGAAAGTTTGTATGTATGGATGTATAGATGTATGGATGTATGGACGTTTGTTCCCCTTTCACGCTGCAACGGAACAACGGATCGACCTGATTTTTTGCATGGGTATAGTTCTAGAGCCAGAGAGTGACTTTTCATCTTCATTATCACCATTTTTCATCACTACGTGGGTGAAACCGCGGAGCGCAGCTAGTATTCAATAAAGTAAACTTAGTAGGTAGGTACATAAATACTCAGACAAAGCACAATAAAAGTTCATATTTCAATTAAAATTGTACTTGAACTCCTTAATGTTTACACCAGACATGGCCACTACTAAACATCTGTATTTTTATAGGCTTTTATTTAACCTTACATTTTTGTATGTTTCTTTGTTTAGGTCTAATCTTGCAAGCTGAATTAGAAACAGTTTTCTTAACCAATTTTGCAAAAAAACTGCATGATATTGTAATATTTACAAAATGGCCGCTGCCACAAGATGGCGGATGGTGTATATTTTTTTTCAATCTTGTTAATATGCGTATCAAATAAACAAGGACATTATATACCCTATATAACGTCCTTGCAAATAAAAGAGCTTGAAAAGCAGGAAACGATAAAATTACGTCACACCAAATTCAATATGGCCGTTGATCCAAGATGGTGGTTTACATTGTCATTGCTAAAGCTAAAAGGTTGTTCACAAAAATGTTTAGAATCTTTGGTCAAATTCATTTCATGTTGTATAGTGTTCTCAATATAGTAAATAATAATCTACATACAATTACCTACTAGGTAATTTTCACGCTACGTATACCATAAACAACTCGCACGACCCAATTACGCTAAATTACGCGAATTAATATCTACCCACACCGCGCGTGTACGAATGTCGACGACTTTTCAAGTCATTGCACACTTCTCTACCTTGTCAAAATAAAAAATGTATCGTTTCTTTTCTATACAGAGGGCAACCTCAAAATATTTATCATGACAATAGTTCAAAGCGTGTATAAGTCATTCCGCATGAATGTCAACGAATGTGAAATATACAAATTTAACGTTGATATAATTTTTAATAATGTCGCCAATTAACGTTGGCCGTTTACACGCACGTTTTTGTGTTAAAAGGCACTTTTAAAGTATATAGGTACATTAAAATTCTGCGTTGGCACGTAATGCAAGACCATTGTTTGCTATTTTCAATTTTACTCAAGTCATAAGTAATTTATTGATAAAATGTCAATTTACAAGTAAAAAAAAAATGTTTACTTAAAGTGAGAAAAATGAAAATAATAATTAATCGATTGATTAAAACAGACTACTAATTACATTACAAAAATAAAATAAAACATTTTAAACAATTCTTACCTATAATATATTTTATGTTAAATTGTATAGTTGTATTCATTATAAATGTCAAATCTATAAAATTCATCAAATCTGAACGTAAAAAGACTGCTCGATGAGCCCTATTTTAAACTAATTTTTGTAAGACTCGTGGCTGCCGTGTCTCTCTTTTTGCATTAGAGCACCAAAGCTAAAATCACGAAGAAAACAAACTTAAATTGTTGTAAAAAAGTATAATTTATGTAGCTCACTAATTATCTTTTCACTTGTCATTCTCGTAAAGTTTTCGTTTATGCCCGGTCTTAAAAGTTTTATTTTTATGCACATGTGCATAAAAATGTTTACTCATTAAAATTGTTCAAAGAGGTTCAGTTTGTGTTACGTGCTGGGATGGGTCTTTATTTTATTTAGAGACCAATAAATATAATTATTATTTGTATTTAATAATACCCTGATCTATGGGTAAATATTGTTAAAGAACCAGGCAAACTTCCTACATGAAATATTACTAAATTGGTTTTAAACAATACCCATAGATCAGGGTAATATTAAAGACGCAGACATAACTTTTGTCGAATAAAAATAGAACATTGTTCAAGTACAGTCTTATCTTAAACTATAGAGATATTACTTGCAATAAATATCACTAATTTCCATGCAATCAAAGTGAAAAGCCGAGTGTATAACTCTGGATAAACCCATTTTATCCTTGACTTAAATGTCCATCTCGGCTAAAGACCCTAACAACCGTAAATCTCTTTGCTAACAACTAACGATTTATTTCAGACACCATCTCCTTAGACTGCGAAAAACATCTGTTCCTTAGAAAATGATTTTTCGCCCGCGACAAAATGTATGGAACAACAGATTTTTTTGTATTTGGATAACATCATTCCGAAATAATCCACAGTAAAATTAGCCGCCGTAGATCCCACAGAATAATAAAGAGCATAGAATCCACCACGTGATTTTCAAAGTGTAGCAAGGCATCTGTCAAATAGTATGTAGCCTTTGGAGTTTTTTCAGGTCTCTAATACATTAAAAAAGTGTACAGTCCTGCAATTTGCCGTCCTGTCAATAATATACCTATCTGTTTCGTTCTGGTAACAACTATTTTGACATATGAGTAAAGAATGTAGTGTTTAATTCGTTTATGCTAAATTAGCACTCTTTCTATGCTTCTATTTGTCCTTATTCTGTGGTAGCTACATATCAAACATTTCCCCGAGCACGGACGGGCACGCGTGACAACCGCTGTCATGTCTCGTCACGCCGGGTGACAGACGCGACGTGTCACGCTGACACCGCGCCGGGGGGTTGAAAAATGACGTATGCAATGTTGTCACGTATTAACGTGGACAGGGATTGGTGTTTACTGATGAGGTGGTAATTATTTGCTAATGAGTAGATGATGATGACTCACGGTTCAACAAATGTTTATAATACGTGGAACATTAACCAACAATTTAGGGCCCTTTTTCCCAATTTTTAACTATTTTGGTCATACTAGTTTTAGTTTGTCTACTTCCATGGTTATTAGCATAAAATTATAAGAATAGTGTCATATCAAAATTTAATGAATATCAAGGAAAACATAAAGACCATTTTGCTCAAGATAAACAAATATAAAAGTAACACTGATTTGCGCTTTTCTTTGTTTTTTTTTTGTCTTTTAAATACCTATTTACTAAATAATGTTACCAATATCTAAAAGTAAACGTACATTTTACATTACCACAATACTTTTCGTTTTTTTTAAGCCACATATTATTATGAGAAAAACTTCAATAGTAGAAGTAGCGAAACGCACGACTGTGTGTAAGCGCCATGGTTTTGTTTCGCTAAATGCGATTTTTATACAATATAAAATTTTAAACTTGTAGTCATAATATAATATAAGGTACATATTATGTAACAAGCGTTGCTGAGAAGTTTTAAAACCACATTTTTTGACCAAAAAGGCAAAGAAAGCTGGATTTTTTGGCGTTTTGATTCTATCAAATAGAGAAATCTAAAGAAAATTTAGTTTTTGTATTAAACAGATTATATTGTATTTCTATTTAAAGTAACGGCTTCAAGTTTTTTCTCAATTTACAAAAGTAGTATTTCGTAAAACTCTAGGAGGGAAAGTTTGAGAGTAGATTTCGTTAAATGACTGACATAAAATAAACAATTTTACTTGCTTTATATTAAATTTGTCTTGACCTACAGCTTTATTTTTCTTTTCATGCCCGAAAATCCAGATACCGATCCTGGCTAATATTGATTTTTCAAAAATCCAATGACCTAGTTTTTATTTCCATCAAATTCGGACCAGAGACTCCTTTGAGTACTTTTCGCTATTCACCATAGTTTCGGATTTGGCCATTAATGTCCACTTGAAAGATTCTCTGTAGGTATAGTTTGTATCGAAAAACCGAAAAATTCTAAGAAAAACTGAAAGGGGCGAAGTAAACACGTATTGCATACACTGACATATTCTTACCAGTTCTACAAGCGCACACTTCAACATTGAGAGGCCCACAACTGCCAACGAGATGATCAAATAGACGACCATAGTGCATGTGTTAAAGAGGAAACTGGTCTTTTTCTTCTAGATTTCCATCTATGTTAAGAATAAAGAATTAAATTAATTAATAAAGAATATGTAAACAAAAATGACGTTTTTTTTTGACCAATAACAGCTCTGAATTTTTTCGTTAGTGATTGTCATTGGTCGCTTGTCAGCCATATTTGACATACATAGTAGGACATCTAAAAGACTTTAGATAAAACACTTCCATGCATTTTTTCTGAGTCTAACATAATAACGCCAGCCGCTCAAATGGTTATTTTCCGCCAATTTCATCCATCACTTAACACATCTATACAATCAGTTACAATACAGCCATTCAACCGTTACTTTAATCGGTCAACCTTCACAAGCACGTCGTGTCAAACCGCTCCCCGCTTATTAAAGTCACCAAATAAACATCAATTACGCTATCCACAAACGTCCGCTCGCGGTGACAGTTGACACGCGGCGTGACAGCTTTGACAGATCGCGGCCGCGCGGATTATGTCATATTATACTGTAATAATGAAGCGGGGATAAAAAGCTGATAACGAGTTGGCCAGTTACGACACTCATGGGAAAATGAAGTCAAATAAATTGTGAAATTATTGTGCAAAATTAAGGGTTTTGTTTACATAACGTAACGTAATCTTAAAGAATACGAAAAGAAGTTATTACTTTTACTACTATTTTTAATAAATTCATTTCAAGCTAGCTTCGATTTTTTAATGAAATGAATACAAATCTCACGTACACATCTCACGTGGTGGACGTCCACCCACAAAATGGACAGACGACCTAAAAGAGACCGCAGGGAAACGCTGGATGCAGGCCGCTTCCAACAGGCCCTTTTGGAGATCGATGGGGAGGCCTATGTCCAACAGTGGACGTCCTATGGCTAAAATGATGATGGGATGATGAATACAAATCTATTAATTGACCATTAGGTATATTATTCATATTAAAATGTATACGTACAAAAAAAAACGGACTGCTTAGCAAAAATCTATGCTTAGAAAAATTACGCGTTTAGATAACCTCCTCTTTTTTTCGTACCCGAAAAACGAAACACCACACACTGACTGACCAATTACTACATAAAACACTGTTTTAAACTATCACGGTTGTTCACCGTTTATCCCGTAAATAATCATATAACTTTTAATTACTACATACATTTTTGAAACGAATTTTCCTACAAACCTTAAACCAAACCTTATTCCTTTTCCTAATTTTGATGGTAGATTGCTGGTAGATTTCGAATATGGGGTAAGTATAGAAGTCCGCTTAGAACCGCGTCGCGCGACTTGTGGGTCGCTTAAATTATTTAGCACTCCATATAAATTCTTACCAAGCAGTGGGTCGCGCGACTCTGTCGCTGCCACCGATTGCGGTCGACAAGATGCTGCGTTGCAGGTGCCTTTATGATTTTCATCTAATCTCCATTTGTATGGAAAACACATAAACGAACAAAAAGTCTCAAACTGTCTCCTCACATAAGTCGACATCCGTCCTAAATGTGTATTTAAAATACAACAAAGTCAACAATAATGCAGCACCCGCTCTAAAGCTCTACTATTTTAAGACTTAAACAAACATCACAATTTAAATTTAAGCGACAGTAAGGTTTATTAAAATTATCGCTTTCCGTGCTTTGTAAAAACGTGTTTGAATGATATTTTCCGACGTTTAGAATCCAAGCTAAGCCAGTGTTGTCAGCAGTGACATCAGCAGGATTAGGTTTTTAAGAATTTATTTTAAAAACTGTGAGGAATCACGAATATACAAATTCGTAGAAAAATTTATAAAAGCGGTCTAATAATAAAGTCTACGGATTTTCTTGATTCATAAAAAGTTTTTCTTGAAATACAATCATTTATAACTTGTGATTAATTACTCGCAAAGCTACAACCAAAACAGTTTTTTGTCAGTCTGTAAAGTCGCTTTCCGCGTCTATCTGTATGGTCGCTAACTCCTCCTAAACCACGCAACGGATTTTGATGCGGTTTTCACCGTCAGTTAGATGCACATTTGCACGGAAGGTTTACTCGCCCCGGCTTCGCACGTAAATTACACCCGTGTGAAGCCGGGCGGGCGGGTCACTAGTCAAACTACAAAATTTTCTCATCTAATTCAAGGTACTTCAAGGTGTCGTCACAACACGGTATCAGTTGACAAAATCGTTGTATAAAAAATACAAGGAAAGAAGTTTCATTAAATTTCTGAATAAAAAAGTTGACAGTAAGCACCGTAGATAATGCCAACAATACGCGCAAAAGATTACATTTAACCGCAAAAAACATTCCTAAAAAGTCGCGATAACAATCTCCACAGTTTCCAGTGTCATTCGCTAGAGAAACAAAAAAAGAAAAAAAGTAAAAAGCTGCCGGCAGCGGCTCCGCGGTGGGCGCAACCATGCGTCATAATTTTGACAGGGCGCTTGACAGCCGGCTTGACAAGCCGCCTGACGGCCGCGCCGACGCTTTACAGATTATATGCCTTGATGGATTAATTTAAGGGTATCAGATAGTATGCACTTTATTAGAGCGTACATAGATTGTAATCAAAATAGTTTTATAATGATCCCACTTGTGATGTTAGCTAACGTTGGAGGTTTATAATGTTAGTAAAATGTATGATTTGTAATGATTACACGTAATGTGGGAGGCGGTGTCTTGTTTCCAATGAACGGTTATGTGGGGTAATGGGGACTTAATTTTATGATTTTTATGAGGTACGCCATTATTATAATGGCTTACACCTCTTCGGCTTAAGAAAGCGCCGTAAATTGTTAAGGCGTAACTACGAGAGGTTATAATTACTTCTTAGAATGCATTAAAAATAACAAGAGAGATTGTGTATAATTTTATTGTTTAAGGCTCCGAACATTCCTTAAGGTGGTTCGATTCACAAATGGCGGGAAATTCAAATTTCAAACAGTTTTCTTGTCCTTGTAGCTAGGCCGGGTAATTATTGTAAGCGATCATGAATCATGATGTTACCGCGAATTGATTATTATTCTTTACAAAATGATGTAAAGCTATTTATCACTAATGCACATTATTACTTACATTTGTGAATAAACAAATTTTTGCTGTTTCAAACGGTTTATTGACAAATGTAAGTAATATGGTTACTGTTAAATAGTTGTACATTATAATGTAAAGAACAACCAACAATTTGCGCAAACGCTGTGTTAATTATAAATAATTACCTGGCCTGGCTACTATGACCAAAAAACTGTTTAAAATTTGAATTTCCCGCCATAGGTGAATCGTACCACCTTAAGTGCCTATTTCAGACCTAGATTGAGATTGATAGACCAAGATTGATTATTTTTCTAATAAAATATATCCAACTAATATTATTTAAGGTTTCAAATACATACTTAAAAATCCATGAAATAAATATTGGCATCGATTCTGATGTAGCGTAAACTAAACTAAACTAAACTAAATTTGATAGCTCTAAAATTGTTGTCATCCTTCTCTCACATATTAAAATTAAAAGAGAGGCAGATAATTTTAGTCCTGTTAGATTGCTTAAGTTTAGTGAGTGGTGTGACAGAATCGACGCCAATCTATAGCTGACAGTGGCTCCACAAGCCAAATAATATAAATGTATACCTATATTATTCTTCTGTCATACACAGATATCAAATATTTCATCATCATCATCAGCCAGAAGGCGTCCATTACTGAATATAGACCTCCCTCCCCCTTAGACCTCTACACTGAACGACATCATGCCATCTGCATCCACTGGATGCTCCAGACTCTTACGATGTCGTCGGTATATTTAGTTGGAAGCCTACCAACCCTGCGTCTTCCGTTTTCACTCAAAAACTTTTCTTTTCGTCGATTATTGGTTCTTCGAGCGATGTGGCTTACCCTTTGCCACTTCAACTTACAAATTTTAACTAATAGCTATGTCAGTGAATTTGGATCTTTGGCAAATATTCACATTCCAGATTCTATCGCGCAAAGAAACTTCGAGCATAGCTCTCTCCATACCTACACCCGCCGCGCCGTCTGATTGAGTTTTCCAAAACAGTTAAGGACCACGTCTCAGTACCATAGCTTTACATATTTAACAGCGTCGATTTAGGTAAAAATGTCCTGTTTTCCTTTACTTTATATAACCAAGCCAAATTTTCTATCTGCTACCTCCCGACTTCTTTTTGAATTCTAAGCCTCTCGAGCTATTGGTGAAAGCGAATCAAGTTGACGCTGCTGGTTTGATTCAATACGAGCCCTAAGTAGAGTACAATTTTACAGCCACCAGCTCGACCTCCTTTTCTCAAACCTTTCCAAAATGAGTAACGAGCGCGGACAGCTTATGAAATCCACTAATTAACAATTACAAATGGAGCCATTAACAGTACGGCTGATTACCAGCAGATTTATTCGTTTGCGCAATCATCATTAAACGCACGACTATGAAAAATCGCAGCCAATTAATTTGCTTTAGTCGGTTATTAGATGGCTTTGCCGTGTAATTTTTCACTGGTGGGAACGGACTTATTTAGCTATTGCTTTATTAGTACAATCAAGTCGTCGGCAAAACAGAGATGGGGCACGGGAATGCTATCAATAGATTCTTTTAGTCGATTCTCCAAGACTGATGTAGAACTTGGGTGAAAGGATGTCCCCTTGACGTACGCCTCTATGTAAGATTCGTGTGTGCGTGTAGCCGTACTTGCATTATGTATTAGTGGGATTTGTTTTAGTAACGACATTTTTAATTTATTTTATCTATTCTAAAAGGAATATAATTTTTTAATGTACATCCAATTTTTAACGCACAAAAAATTCTGTATAGCTGCCCAAATAAATGTAGATTAACGTATATCTAAGTGAATTTGATGAAAATCAATTCAACACACTAAAGTAACGACAACTTGCTCTTAAATTAAAAAAAAAAAAAAAAAAAAAAATTTAAAATTTGTCTGGACAACAAGATGCTATAGTTGTTCGCCCCGAATCGAGGCCTCGTGACCCCTAAATATCTTCTCAACAGAATTGAGTCATATTCAAAATTCTATTGAAATAAACAACTTACCTACTTAGAAAATTTCATGACGATCGAATCAACGCTAAGTTATCGGCGAACAAATAATACAAACATACATAGAATCTTCGCTCAGACAATAATAAAGACAAACAACATACGAGTTACGAACACCAAAAAAAAAAACTACTTCTGGACAGTTATAGTAACTCAACTTCCCTTCTTAAATTCTAGAGTCTGTGCGTAGTAAAGAAAAACTTAGAAGTGTGCTCTTCATGTTTGGAGTCCGACGGCAAACAGCGGAACTAAATGTCCATATATTGTAGTTGTCAGGTGTTGTTACTGTGTTTGGACGCTAGTGAGATTTTTATTAATTTTCCATCGTTAAACGAGTAGTGAACGATGCCTAAAAAGTTGGTAAAAGTGCTGCTCGAGATATGATACTGATAGTGATACGCTATGACAGCGCCGCGTCTGGGGGACTTTTTTCATAAAAATATCTTTGAATAAAAACTCTTGATAATAATTATTGCGTTACAACCAAACAACGTTAGCGTTATGCAGAACACTGCACTGACAATGCCCCGGCTATTGTAGGTGTCTATAGGCAGCGGTGACCACATACCATCAGGTGGCCCGTAGCTTGTTTGCCGCTTATTCTATGGAAGAAAAAAAGCTTTAATGTAAATTTATTTCAATGATAGCTGTACAAAAATACCAAATAACTACCTACATAGGTATTTACTTTTGAAATATAAAACGATTCAAATATACAACGATGTCGTCAGGAAAAACTTATTTAATTTGGCAGCAACAATATTGAAGTATTAATTTTACGCCTGTCAAGTTGAATTGTGTTGAAAAAAATTGGCAGGCCTTGGCACAAAAACTTGGATTGAGTGCGCGCAGAACCCATTGTTGGTTTTTTGGGCTATTGTTGACAGATCCTTTGTTATTATACATTACTTATTTATATTATTATGTGTGGGTAATAGGTATTCATAAGATAAACAGAAGTTAAATAAAATAATGTAAATTCATAAATATTTGCATAATTATTTACAATTGGAGCGTAATAACTACAGACCTACAAAATACAATGTTTAATTTAACATTTTTAAATTTAAAAAAAAAACGAATCCTAAATTTGTATTTACGAAATTTCATTTACTTGAACGACATATTTTTGCCAAAAACCAAACCAACGAACCACTTTTCATGAAAGTTCTATGGGACCAATGAATCTAAAAGTAGGTATATTTTTCTAACACACATACATTTACACACAGAACACACACACACACACACACACACACTCACACACCATACACAAACCTAAGTGCTCTAATATTTAACAGGTAATGAAAGTAGTAATTATAGTGCATTTACGATTAACGATAGACTTTATTAGTTGATATAGTGATACCCGCCATCGCCTAATGCTCACCTACCATCTATTTCTGAGCAAAGGGGTATGCTGAAAACCAGCCCTGCGTGACCCTTCGGGACCTCGCAGTACAGCGCTGAGCGTACCCCTATTGCCAAACATTGTATCTTATTATGTTTCTTATAGTATATGTACATTGTTTTTGTTTTTTGGCAATAAATATATTTTATTCTTATTCTTATTCTAATAAAAAATATATTTCAAATCTGTAAATCTGTGTATAAATCACGAAGTTCTGAGTAGGAAATAATATTTTTTTTTAAAACAGTCGATATCATATATTATATTTTAAAGAGAGACTGATATTTGTAATGAAATGTCGAAGACTACTCAGTCAAAGCCGAAGCTGGGTAAGTAGATACCTTATGAGGTGTAGAAATCAGCTTTAAAAGTACTCTGCGAAAGAGTTGAATTAAAGCCGTTAGTTATCTAAGATAATAAAAAAGTTAGTCAATTTTTTTTATTTTTTATAAAGGTATCGCGGCCAGTAGCTAGTTGTGTAATAACCAAGACACAAAATTGGATTCAAAAACAAATGAATAAAGGATGTTTTATTTTTATTATTAGCTGATAATTAAAATAAGAAAGTGAATAATGCATTGTAATCCAGTTCTGTATAATATATTTCAGTTCCAGGACTCTATTTTGTGGGAAACGGTAGTTAATATTTGTATCGAGCAGATGAACAGATAAACAGCAAAGCCAGTCAATGAAAAATATATTAGAAACAGAACCAGAGGCAATCTGCTGACAGATCTACTGGCTGTACCCTTAGTCTCAGATATGATAATTTTGGAAAAAAAAAAATCGTTTACGTATTGTTCCATACATTTTAGTAAAGCGCCTCCAGCGGAAACGCGGAAGAACTAAAATCGGTAGTAATCGGCGGTATGGATTGCTTCACTCTAATACGAAAAAAGGTTTCGAATACCTTTCAGCCCAGCAATGTATGGAACAATACGTACCTAAACGAAAAAAGTTTTTGAATACTATCAAAACTTGTACTAAAGGTACAGGTTTCAAATCACTTTGACATCCTTTTTAACGCGTTCTTGTAAGTAATTCTTCTTTATATGTTATATAATATTAATAACAATGAAATTATTGGTAGTAAGTATTTTATGTTTTTTTTCTTCATATTATGTAAGTAGCTATTATCATAGTTTATCCTTGATAAGTCCCTCATTTTTCCGAACACCTGTACGGCCTGTACCTGGACGTTGTCGGCTACTCTACTAAACCTTCTAAGGTACTGGTTGTACCATAATTTCAAAAACATTCTTATAATAACCTTACATTGATTTTTATCTTTCTCTCTTATTAGCCGAGAGAGCGAGACAAAATTACCTACTGGGATGATCATAAAAATGCGTGAGAGTTTTTCGGTATTTTACCTTCTTTCACGTGGCATTACAAGGACGGATTGGCGTGATTGTTTTTCATGGAGATAGAGGACCGTAGAGTGACATCGGATACTATTTATTTGGAATAAAATTACAGTTCTTAAGTAGTTGTCTACGTGTGTGAAATTCCGGTTGCAGCTAGTACTCGAAATATTTACGAAATAATCTCTCGAAAATAGCTACTATTGTAAATGCCTACATTCCATACAGTATCGATTCTAAAATCTCGATTGTCTCTGCCCTATCGGATAACAAATTGGTCGATAATTCGAGTTGCGACGCCGACAGCGATTTTATCGATGTCTAACTAGTGTAAATCGATTCATGCACTGATAGCGGGGCAAATCGAGGTGCGTAGGGCTGTCACTTGCTGATCTATCGTGAAAATAATTACACTGATCTTATAGAATAGAATAGAATATCATTTATTGATCGGCCGACTACAACATCTTAGTATAATTAAATATTATGAGTTGGGCATCACACCGATCTCGTCGTGTCACAAATTAATAATTAATAATTTAGTAATTTAGTATAGTTTTTCCAATAACAAACACACTACTTTAAACACTGCTTTAATTTTTATTTCTTAAACAAAGTCTTTAAAACTATAGATTACACATAAATAAGATAACTGTGCTAAAATTGCAACAACTATTTTCAAATAAATATATATTAATTATGAATATTTCAATAATTTTTTTATGATTGGTCAATGGCGTGCTTTCTACCTGTGAAATCCCTGAATGTTGTTGCCGTTTTGGTGCAATGAAATCAAATACATATATATGGTATTAAAGAAAATGGAATTGCGTAAATGGATAGAGTGTAACTCTAAATTATGAGCTCATCACTATAGAGGCGATAGTTGTAAGATCTATTTGAAAACTGCTAAATCTATGGTACACTTTTAAATTTAATTTATGGATGTAATGTTACGATAGACACCAAGACATGATTTTGTTACTTTTTGGAAATTGACCCTCATTGATTTTATATCTTCAATAATGTGAAAATGTGCGAGCGAGAGAGCTGCAGACGGGAACAGTCCTCTTAATGAAAACCCTATTAAGAAATGTCATGACTCGATCTTAAAAAACTTAGTAAAGTGTTTAACTTTTTTCGCCCACAAATGAATAATTAATTTATGTGCCATTGAAATTCTCTGACGGGCATTTTTTAGTGAGATTCACCATCAGTGGGTTTTAATACAATTTATTCTGTGTAAGTGGCAACCCTACCACAAGAAAGCAGAATCGATGAATAATGGATATTTTCTGATCGACTCAGGAATCCGGATTACGGGTTTAAAGCCTATTTTAAGAGATTGTAATACAAATAAATAAGTTACAAAAATAATAATGTACCTATAATATGAAAAACATAGAGTACAGTAACTCTTACAGGTTAATTTTTACTTCGAAGTTGCACTACAATGTCACAGAAATGCGTAATTACTTATTTTACATAGGCGTCGATTCTGTCATACCACTCACTAAACTAAACCAATCTGACAGGACCAAAATTTTCTGCCTCTCTTTTCATTTTAATATGTGGGAAACCTTTTGGGGATCGATTGGGGAGGCCTATGTCCAGGAGTGGACGTCATATGGCTGAAATGATGATGATGATGTGAGAAAAGGATGGCAACAATTTTAGAGCTGTCAAATTTAGTTTAGGTTAGTTTAGAGTACATTGTAATCGATTGTCTTACTAAAGATATACGAAAAATTCTTACCTTAAGTGCGTTCAGAAATATTGCTATATTACATGATTTTTTCACTTTTATCCAAATAACGTAGGGATTTGAGGAAGTTAGGTTCTTAAATAAATGTTATATAAGTGTATTGTATATTTATGGAGATTATTGCAATAGCTATGACCTGACCATCTAGTCAAAAACCCTTTTTTAATCGTTTTTATTTTTTATTTTTAATAACTAAACAAAATATAACCTAAAACTCACACTACAAACACAGTTAGACTGCCCATACACCGTTGAAATTAAATTATCATAAGCTGTACATAATATCAACATAATTAGGTAGCTAGATATAGGTAGGTACATAAAATTAGATAATTTCAACTCAACATTGTGAGTTGTGACTATTGTGAGACGCAATTGAAATTTAAAAATTCATGCAGCGTGGAAGACGGAGGATCTGAATGTCCTATTAACATTTTAATTTGCGTTAAAGCGACCATTTAGTTAATTTGTGGTGTTCATTAATGCTAATTAGATCATTAGTAGTCAGGTCATAGCTTCTAGCCGAGTTTATTAAGACTATAATGTTGGCAGATGATCGCATCAGTTCGTTGAAACCAATTGCATATTTTAGCAGATGTTATGAAATAATTTCAATAGCTTTAAAAAATATAAATCTCTAAATATCTCTTTTTGTAAGAGCCTCTGTAGTTTTCTTACAAAATTTGATACTTGCCTTCCTTAACTTAGTGAGTTTTCTTGGTTGTTGTTGGCCCCGATGTGGGTGAAACTTGGTGTGTATACGTAAATTATCAAAATCATTGTCTCCATAAAAAAACAACGTCTAATTTAAATTATGAAACAATTTCAATAGCTTTAAAAAATATAAATCTCTAAATATCTCTTTTTGTAAGAGCCTCTGTAGTTTTCTTACAAAATTTGATACTTGCCTCCCTTAACTTAGTGAGTTTTCTTGGTTGTTGTTGGCCCCGATGTGGGTGAAACTTGGTGTGTATACGTAAATTATCAAAATCATTGTCTCCATAAAAAAACAACGTCTAATTTAAATTATGAAACAATTTCAATAGCTTTGAAAAATATAAATCTCTAAATATCTCTTTTTGTAAGAGCCTCTGTAGTTTTCTTACAAAATTTGATACTTGCCTTCCTTAACTTAGTGAGTTTTCTTGGTTGTTGTTGGCCCCGATGTGGGTGAAACTTGGTGTGTATACGTAAATTATCAAAATCATTGTCACCATAAAAAAACAACGTCTAATTTAAATCATCACACGTTTTATATATATTACATGATTTGTCACCGGCTTAATATTACGTGAGTAATTCCCGTGCAATATAAATAAAATGTGTGAAAACTACCTCAGTTTCCATATTACCACACTTTTTATTATGTGGTATGTTCGTTAACTCAATTCCGTAACGGCTTAATTTGGATGGCATTTGGTATATTCAGCTTATACCCTGGATTAACACCATAATCTACATCTACATCACGGAAAATTTTAGTGTTGAAACCGCAAGGCATAAAAACGTATTATTTTGATACTTGCAAAGAGATTCTGGCGGTCTACAATAATGGAATGTCAGACGCAACTTTTTAAATAATGTCATTGTCCTTTAAAAGCAAGTCAATTATTGATTATTACTAAAAAGTATTAAATCTCAATAAAGTGTCTGACGCTAATCGTTTATTAGCTTTTAAATACCATGACACCAATCAAGAGGTCACAAGTCAAAGTATTGTGTATAATTTATTGACCAAAGACGTCCTTGCGAGGTGGAGCGAATGCGCTCGTTAAAGATTATATCAAACAAACGTAAATTTAAATTATCATAAAATTTATTGAAAAGGTCATCCATAACACAGGAAGCCATATTTTAAGTTTTTAAAATGTGTTAAACCCACGAGATCCGTAACATGATTTATTATTTTTTATATTGAAGAAAATGAATCGAACATAAATTCCAACATCATAAACGTTGCCGATAAAATATATTACGTTATTTTGAATACGAGAACAGTTTTATTTCTCAATTTCGTTTTTTTTCTCTTTCGTCGTAAATTTTATGGCCGCGGACGTGGAACATGCGTGTGCATAAATCCGCGCCCGTTTCCGACGCAAAATTAAATGCATTAAGCAAAAGACAAGAAATGCGCGAATTAACGTTAAATGCGCGTGAAATGACGGCGGCACATAAAAATTTCTCCGCGCAAAATGCGGCTTTTGACTCTACCGTTCTCACCTTGAGAGCGGGTCCACTTTATTGAGTGACTCGATTAAAGTGTGGCGAATCAGACTGTTAAACTACCGCTTTAAAAGCACGACTGAATAAGATTAAAAACCAATCTTGACTCAATCAATATCGAACTTTATACTTCAGACATCAAGGTTGGAATTTAATATTTTAAAGCAATTATAGATAGCTTTTTTGCTAGAGAGGTTATGGCACCGCTTGGGTGAGCATTTTGTACATTGATTGGCATTTTGCCGCGCGAAAAGCAACACCTTTGCGGCCATGACATGTCGTCTGATTGATTGTATAATTAATTTTGTTTTAAATTCAGCGGCTGGCAATACTTGTCTGTTATATGAGCTGTCAATTAATAAGACAGCTTTTGATGAGGGTAACACGTAACGAGCTGTTTCGTGAGTTTTTTTGTGTATAATCATTAAAAGTAGTGTTGTAAAGAATAAGTTGACAGCTTTGACGTGTGAATGTTTATTTTAGAAACGTGTTTTTGTTTATTGTAGCCGTAACAGATTACAAAACAGTATATGGCAGCTGCGAATTCAGAAGTCAACAAATGTTTACTTTTCAGCCTGAAAATTATACTTTTGACTTAGTAGTTAAATATGTAAAACATAATGCAAAATAATTGCCACACCAAAACCATAAGAAAATCCAATGTATTCACAGATCGATCATTACAAATATTTCGAATTTTACTGACATCAGACGAACTAAAACGCATCTATTTCTATGCTCTTGTCTATAGATTCCATTTAAAATAAAGGATTACCTATGCAGCACAATACTTCTACAAAATTTTTGTTATTCAGCAGATATGTATGAGTATACGCCATACGAGCCTACACATAATTTTTATCTTTGTGAATAATACCAAAAGGTATTTCATCGGCAGTGCGATTATTTTAACTATTTTATTTAGAATATGTATTGAAATAGAGTACTGGTAATTATTCACCACCATCGATACTTGGGATGATGTATGGGATGTGGTATCACGTCACTTCTGCAGCTTCTATGAGAAGGTAGTTTTATTGTGATATACTGTGGTATACATCATAAACACCAAATTCCAACACAATTTCAACGCCAAAATCAACATGATTAAAAAAACAAAGGAAAAAACTAATAACTCAATTGATAACACGCATATTAGATTGAAATATGTAATAACAGAAGAATTTATTATAGACTGTAAAAACTGTACCTACTGCTTTCTACAAGAAAGCTATCGTATATATAAAATCAATTTATATAAATGCTAATAAGTGATAACGCTCTTTTAAATTGACCAGAACATTAAAAAAGTTACTGACGTACATCTGGTATAACGCCTCGCTCTAAAGTGAGCAAACACATTAAATTTATTTGTCTGTCTATTTTTAATCCAGTTCCTTAGAAAATAATTAGTGGTTAATTGTTTCTTTCTTTTTTAAATTCGCCAACATCTTGCTAAGCTTTACTGATATTGCCCTTGACCTCATCACTCGCAGCTTCATCCGTCATTTCCAATCCTGTCGCTTGTTTATTCATACAATACTTCGCACAATTTGTCTTCGCCACCTCAAAATATACTCTATTGTCTTTGAGTAATTTCGTTAATAAATCCTGCCAGCCATAACGTAGCAGTATGAGCATAGCCACAGAAGGCAAATTGCATTGAAATACCTAGGTATTTGTAAGAGGAAAGCATTGTCTGAGTAAAATCAATATTATCAACTTTAAGTTGCATGTTTAATCATTTTAGACCACATGAGCTGCAGTTAAATGTCTATCAACTATCATCATCATCAGCCCTGAATGACTCACTGCTGACTCCACTCTCCCCGGTCTCTTGCCAGTCGCATCCAATCGTCCCAACTGTTTTTTAGGGTTCCGTACCTCAAAAGGAAAAAAACGGAACCCTTATAGGATCACTTCGTTGTCCGTCTGTCTGTCCGTCTGTCTGTCTGTCCGTCTGTCCGTATGTCAAGACCCTTTTTCTCAAAAACGCGTAAAGGTAGCAAGTTGAAATTTATACTAAATACTTGGTTTAAATCTACGGTTTCTTTCGGCTGTTAAAAAATAAAAGTTGTAAGTCAAAGCAATCAAAAGATATGAACGTTTATGTCGTATATTTTGCGATTTCACAGGGGAATCAAACCTATAGGGTACTTCCCGTTGACCTAGAATCATGAAATTTGGCAAGAGGCAAGGTCTCATAGTAGAGGAAAGTCACCAAATATGGAATAGTATCCTAACATGGAATACCTTCATTTCTCTAAGACTTAAGTATGAAACGCAACACTCGACCATCTTCTGTTTCATTCGGTCTACTACCTATCGCCGATAGGTAGTAGACCGAATTTCATATTCGGTGACTTTCCTCTACATATATAGGAATAAATCCGAAAGTTATAAATTTGAAGTTATATCATTTAAAAATAATTATTTTGCTAACAAACTTGCTAACTTTTGTTACAAACTTACATTTTGTAGTTGGAATGTATGGAAGAACCTTATTGTCAACTACAAACTTAAGTTTGTCTCTCAATATTTTAACTTCAGTTAGTTTTTTTTTGGACTCGCGCTCTGAGGGTTCCGTCTAACGGAACCCTCAGAGCACGAGTCCTACTCGTATTTGTCCGGTTTTTTTTTGACGTCGTCGGTCCACCTCATGCTTGAACAGTCCGGGTTCCGCAACTTAGATTTTAAGTCAATCATAAAAAATCCACTCTTTTCCATGATAACGTGTGTAAATCAATGGCTGCCAAATTACTATTATGCACGGTTTTTTTAAATTGTTTTAGAAGCATCTTCTAAAGAATAAGTTCTCACTTAAATTTGTTTAAGTTTTGATTAATAATTATGTAACAGAACTATTTTAAGGTTAAATAACGTTTCTAAGTAAGACCTTATAAATATTTAGATGTTTCATATTCTATAAATGAATCGTGTATTTTAAGAGTCCTTTTAATTATGATCTGAGTACGCATTATTTGTGTCAGAGTTTCAAAAAGCAGCTTCGTTTTCATACTTAGATTTCTTGAAAAAGTTTTTCAGTAAAAATAAACTAAGCGCGAATTATTAACCAAAAATATTAGGGAATTTTTATTTTTTTACTATCCTATACTGTCCCACTCTTAAACAAAGGTCTTCTCCATCTCTTTCAATGTATTAGGTACTAGCGGTCCGCCCCGGCTTCGCACGGGTATAGATTATAGCCTATGACACCCGGGGATAGAGAAGCTTCCCAACAGTGAAATAATTTTTCAAATCGGTTCAGTCGTTTCGGAGCCTATTCAATGCAAACAAACAAACAATCAAATCTTTCCTCTTTATAATATTAGTATAGATAATCAAAAATATTAGTGCGAACGTGTGATACTGTTATTCAACGCTGTCAAAACCTTGACGCTATGCTTTTCTCAGAGCTTTGTTCATCGCATTTTGATTTATGCTCAGTTTGTTAACTTTTTACGGCTACATCTAGACTCTTTTGACAGTTATTAATTAATAATGTACGCTAATTTATGACATCATTCAACGGAAACACAGGCCACACTAGCGCATGAATGAGTGATAAATATTTATTGTCTATCATAATAGGAATACTAAAGTATTGTGTAATAGACACAGCTGAGTTCATAATAATATTGTGCATGATGAATTGGTTTGTCGCATTTTGATTGTCATTCTATTTAATGTACCTACTAATATTACTTGTTTCACAAACAACAGTTTATGTATTAAGAATATAATAATAATGCAGTTTGAAAACATGTTACAGTGAAACTATTTTAAATTTGTCTCATTAATACAAGCGAAATAGTTTAATTGAAAAGGCTTAAATACACTAATAATAGTTTTTTTTTTATGTTACAAACTTTCGCTATGTGGTTCACTTAATTCAATAAATTGCGATACGGTAGAATTAGTTGAATTTTAAGGTTATCTCAAAACGAAGTGAAAATATAAGCACTTGTTTTTTTTTAATGAATGACTAAAGCAGTAGGACTCAAATTGCCTCAATAGCAGCAGGCTATTCAACATAACCGGGTTTTACATTGTAACCAGGCTGTGCAGCGTAACTGACCTGAATAGTGTAACCATACTGAACAGCGTAACCAGGCTTAACAGTGTAACCAGGTTAAACAGCGTTACCAGGATGAACAGCATAACCAGGCTAAACAGCATAACCAGGTTGAACAGCATAACCAGTCTGAACAGCATAACCAGGTCGAAGAACAGCATAACCAGTCTGAACAGCATAAACAAGACAAACAGCGTAACTAGGCTGAATAGTGTTACCAGGCCTTACAGTGTAACTGGACTAAACAGCGTAATATATCGTATGTAATATCAAGGGTAATAACAGCAAAGTGGATAAAAATACAAAAAAGCTGACGCTGCCACTATGTAGGATGCATACAAAAACACATAGTTGGAAAGAAAGAGAGATAGAAAACGAGTAAAATAAGTTACAATGTTAACAGAATTCTACAGTAAAACAACCTGTATATTGCACTACTAGTAAGTATCCACTGTATAGTATGTAATTAATGTCAGTAATAAAGAAACCTTCAACTAATTAAGGCTAACGACACACGATCAGCCCACGGAATCAATCAATTTAAAACACATAAAACCTACAGCACCGTAAACTTACAATGTTACCATATAATCAGCTGAATAAATTATGTAAACACGGTTGTAAATTAACAATATTTATTGCGATCGGCGCAATGGCTACAATCTATTAGGAAATATTAACGATTATAGGCATTTCAAAACTTTTAGCACCATTATAATACAGACAAAAATCAGCTTGGCATAATTTTATTTTATAGGGTTGCGTTACACCATTTATTAAACATTAAATCTCGTGATTTTATTTATCTATAACTAAGGAATCATCATCATCAACCAGAAGACGTCCACTCCCGAACATAGGCCTCCCCTTTTAACCTCCACACTGAACGACAGCCTGCCTTTTGCATCCACTGGATGCCGCTGCGTCTTCCGGTTCGTGGTCTCCACTCAAGAACTTTTCTTCCCCATCGGTTATCGGTTCTTCAAGCGATGTGGCCTGCCCATTGCCACTTCAACTTACAAATTTTAACAGCTATGTCGGTGACTCTGGATCTTTGGTGAATAGTCTTGTTTACGTTAACTAAAGAATAACGGCCTTTAAAAAAAACATAATAGAAACACCAGCCAATTATTAAAAGTCCGCTCGGATTATGTATTCTTAAGTTAAATTGGTATTTTACCGAATGAATTCTGTCTATCTAAATAAAATTGAAATCACATACAGTGCACACTCTGAACAGCATAATTCATGGGACTAAGTATTTTCTTAGGTTGTGAAGAGTTTTCGTTAAATGAAGTTACGAAAAATGATTTTTAATACATACCTAGAATACCTACCCATATGTATATTTATTTAATAAAAAACAATGTACTCCTCATTTATATTGTAACCATAAAATATTCATAAAAGAAAAAATTCCAGGCAAACTAACAACAGTAAAAAAACGCACGCAGCTGTACTTCTGCTGAGAACATTGAAGACATTATTAATAGCCGTATTGTTAAGCTTTTGAGTCCCGATAGGCAATTATAAACAAAGTTTCATTAAAATGGAGCTTACACTGTATTTATAGAATTCAATGACAGTGGTCAAAAAAACCTATAAAGCTGAATCATTGTATTCCATATTTGTCCAATGACTGGTCATCTTGACTTTGAAGACTTAGAAAATACTGATTGTCATCAATATTGAGTCGGGTGTAATGAAAGAGTGGATGATAATCCAGAAAAGGCAACTTCGAACGGCGCCGAGGCAAACGTAGACAACAATGCTGTAAACAGTGGTGCCAAAGGAAATTAAACTCAACTGAAAGGTAATAAAAACGCAGATGATGGTAGCTGTAATGTGGTAACTGAGTAAGCGGAGCCGACAGCCGTCAATCAAGAGTTAAAAACCGGTAGCCGTCAAGTCAGACGTCTGAGATTACAGAAGTCGAAGCGGTTGCACTATAGAGGCGTATTATATTATTATTCAACTAAAGGTGCTCTGTCATTGCCTTATTATATGTAATCTTTATTAGTTAACTGAAATTTATTTTTAATGATTTAAAATGCAAATGGTAGAATATAATTAGGTATCCATTTGAAAAAACCTTCAAAATTAGTACATGCCTACGCAATTTCCTTTACAAGAATTACATATTATTTCTAGTTATTTGATGAAACTTTTACGGGACCAATCTGAATGTATAATTTTCCAAATCAATTAATCGATGACGGACTTCAGAGGTAACAAACATAAAAAAATATAACCAATTTATACTTTTCGGTTAAATATTTAGTATTATCCAACGTTTAGTATTGTTATCGACTGAAATTAAACACTTTGTCTTATGATAATGGTTAAAAATAATGGTCCTTTTTTACATCTAGAAGGCAATGCTCTTGAAATAGTTCATGTTACAGAAATGGTTTTTATACTTTTTATGTAAAAATGTAGCAGTTGATTAAATGAAAAATACTGTTGAATACACTTATTTTTATCAAATATGCAAAACCATTACGTTTTATGTGTAATAATTGCAAATGCAATTAATGTTAATTGATTAATGCAATAAATTTGTAAGGTAGTAATTTAAACCCGTTTAATTGTTAAGCAATAATCGTAAATAGAGAACTTGTTTTAAAAATAACTAAGCTATTATGTACAGCAATAAAATATAGATAACATAGCTTTTGAGCTCGTTAAGCTTGAAATTTAATACTTTTGTTAGAATTAATAGTAATTGGGTTTAATTCTATAAGTATTTGTATTACCTACTTAAGTAAGCTAAGTTTATGTAATGAAAATACTTGATTAATATGTGATTGAAATAATTAATACTAATTTATAGTTAATGAGGTTGAAATTGTAGTAGGTACCACACAATAATTATTCCTAGAACAGCTGCTTAATAGACACCTATTAGAAAGATAAGTACTTATACCTACTGTTTTTATTTAATTTTTGTTAAAAGGAGCTGCAAACAAGCACTCCGTCTAAGCAAAAATCCAAAAAAAAAAAAATTTTTTTATTTTTTTTATTTGTCTAATTTCTCCGTCTTAATGGTAAGCATAAACCACCGCATATGGACACCTGCAACACTAGCTGTGTTGATGGTGCTTTGCCAGCCCGAAGACGGAAATGTAGACAACTTTTTTGAAACGCTTTATGTTGAAGCTCATTGGCTAACCTTTAGGGGAAGGATATTCCACAACTTCCAGATCTGCGGAAGAAAAGAGCGGAGAAATTATTGTTATAGGTAGAGATTCTATGTAATGAAAGAGAAAGGTTTTATAATCCACAATATATTGTTGTTTAGATCTTCCTGCCAAGTTAGATCAATAATGTAATAAGATTTTGCAAATAGAATTTATTTCAAAATATATTTATTTTTAATATTGTGTTTTTACTTAATGTGGGTTAAAGAACTCTAATGACATTTTGTAGATGGATGCATTGATCGTTACTTAGTTTAATTATTATAATTATTTTGAAGAAGAAAATACCTTATTATAGGTAAATTTAAAATAAGATAAGCTAATCTAAATATTAAGTAGTCAGTCAACATCCCGCTAACGGGAATTGCCACACGTGAAAACAAAACAATTTTAAAAGAAATGATTTAATCAAGCTTTTATGTAGAAAAGAGGATTGATCTATAGATGTTTTAAGTTTAATGTACCAAGAGAAACAAAAAAATTGTCCGAATTGAATTCAAAATCAAAATTGTTATAAATGCCAAATACAATATCATAGCGTCAACATCGCTTAGAATCTGGCAACTAGAAGGTAAAGCGAAAGCTTACTATTTTATATTTAAAAAGGCTCAGTCTTTTCAGTGACTTAGAATTTAGATGTCAAATGCCCATGCTTCCGCACTACTTATAAAAAGATTACAAAAATAATTTCATTTCGGAAAAAATATCAAAATTACGTAAATCTTAAAATAGGATGACAAATGAATAAATACTTACATACACAACAATAAATCATTAAAAAAATAAACAAAAGTCAGTTCAGTATCTACGCTTTAAAATATCAACGTGTCGCTGACGGAAATGGTACGCGCAAAAACGAAATAAAGCAAATTCAAGTTAATAAAAATACTAAAACAAAACAACAGAAAACAATAATACACAATTATCGTCATCATCATCATCATAATTTCAGCCATAAGACGTCCACTGCTGGACATAGGCCTTCCCCATCGATCTCCAAAAGGGCCGGTTGGAAGCGGCGTGAATCCAGCGTTTCCCTGCGGTCTCTTTTAGGTCGTCTGTCCATCTTGTGGGTGGACATCTTACGCTGCGCTTACCGGTCCGTGGTCTCCATTCCAGAATCTTTCGGCCCCATCGGCCATCTCTCTGCTCTGCTCTCTGCGTCATCGGTCTGCGTGATACTATGTACCCTGCCTACTGCCACTTCAACTTGCTAATAATGGTAATACCTACCATTCATCTATTACTGTGTATATTTAATAAATTGACCTGTTATTTTTCATCTCTATTTGCAATCAATCAAAAATGCAAATCATGACATTGAATTGAACATCCATTTGAGGCGAAAAATAAAAACAAATTGCAAAGCTGCGCGATTCTATTTAATTATTTTGGCCTTCGTCGTTTCAAGCATTAATCACGCTTAATTTCTTTAACAGCTACGTAACTAATTGATTTTCTGTGTGTTTGTGAGACTGAACTTTACTTTAGGAATTTTTATATAATCTGGCATGTTACTGACGAATCGAATGCGTTATACTTCAGTTTTACACATTAGCTGCTATACATTTTTTGAAATTTTTATTAGCGTAGCCCCACAAATTTTAAGTTATATCAAGGATGATATTATGAGTTTACTCTAGTCCAGAGTTTTTGCCCGAGTTTGTCTTAGAGTCTACTGGTATCCAATTGGTAATATTGGGGTATTTTAACAAATACATGTTTTTATGTTATACTAACATACAAACAAACGTACGTTTGTTCGACTATAACTTGAGTACCGTTCATGCGATCTTTGTGAAATTTTGTAGGCAAGTAGTTCAAGTAAATAGTTTAAATTTTTAAGTTCGTATATGGGTTAATACGATGTAGGGGTTGAAAATATATTAAGATAACAAAGTTAAAAGGAAGAAGTTCCTAATTAATCCGAAAAGAACTTATGTTGTACAAATAATGTCAGTACGACCGAAATGAAGATTGTGGGTTGGTTATAAAGATTAGATTTTCTGATTTCCCGATTGATTTTTTCGTTGATTGTTATTTAAGATCATGGTAGGTAGGAAAACTATGGAGCGGGTGTGTACCTTAGTGTTGGTGAAGTAAAAGCTTGTAAAATCGGAATATCGTGAGGTCTCAGTTCGGGGAAAACTACTAGTTATTCATAGAGGACATGTTATACATAAAACACAGAGATACCATAAATTCAAGTCATAACCCAACTGCTATTGAAGAGTCTTTCAACCAACCCCCATACTCGGCCGTATCTAATTCCAAACAACAGTCCTATTTATGATAATTAATACTTTTCAAAGAAAAAAGCTTCACAAAGGCCATTCTGGATGCCCTATACGGCAGACAAAGACCGGGATAAACATTCACGTCAATCCGACGTCGTCAGATGTCGTCGGCGACGGTCGGTCGCTGTCGGCGTGTCGGCTATCGACGACGATTGACTGACATTGATGGACGACCGACGGAATGACAGCTCTCGATCAAGACCCTCAGACCCAAAACAAACTGTACCCACTCTGATTTAGAGCTCAGTTTCGGTGATGGATGATCAACGCTTTTTATGCTTGAAGTGACAGGAACAGTTGAAGATATCTCTTAACGTCGCAATCCCCTATGAATCGTATCATGTCTAAATAAGGTTGATTTTAATTTGGAATGCACTCAGCCGGTGCATCCAGACATGGTAATGGCACTGTTTACCATATAATAAGTCGCGTATTATCAGAGTTGATTTGAAATTCACATTTCGATTTTGGTATGCTGATTGTTTCGAATAGAATGATTTCGATTGGATATTTGAAGTGAAACGATGGAGCTTGAATCTATTAAATTCAAATTACTCCTTTTTAAACTGTACAAAGATTTCAATTCTATTTAATTTATTTGATTTACTTACTGCTAATGCATATGCAAAATACTATAACATACTGCGAGTAAACAAAACAGTGTGTTTTCCGCGAAGATGTTATTCGAAATCAATAAATGATTACATTTACCTACGTCATCCTTTTTTACAAAATATATTAATTTATATTAAATAAGAAAACTTTATTGTAGGTTTAATAAAACAAAACGTTAGTAAATAGGTGTCTACGTATAAGTTTATTTGTACCTCTGATCAGAATCAAGCGACATCGTTTATATGGGTACATCCCGTTTGGTATTTCCCATTTGGCAAACCACTTGAGATATCTACTAAAAAGTTGCGTTTCGTAAACTATTTTATTCTTCATACATTTATAATCCCATTTGGCAAATCATTAATTTTGTACTGTACAGTCAAGTCTCAAAATTAAACATGTTTTTATAGTTACTAGTTTTAGTTTAGTGTTCGAAAAAAATTAATGACCGAGATAATCTTGAACATACAAGAATAATTATGGCTATTCAATTTGTTTGGGTATTCCAAGATAAGCGTGTTTCTCTAAACTTAATGTGTATTGTATTTAGGCACTAGCTGACCTGACAGACGTTGTCCTGTCTTAGAACTGTCAAAAACGCAAAGTCAAAATTGTAAATCTAATTTTTTTACACCTTGTGTTACATTATTGGAGTTTTAGTAAGGATCCCTATTTTTTTGAAAATATAATATAGCCTATGTTACCCGGAGATAGTGTAGCTTCCCAACAGTGAAAGAATTTTTGAAATCGGTCA
Source organism: Agriopis aurantiaria (assembly GCA_914767915.1). Lineage (NCBI taxonomy): Eukaryota > Metazoa > Arthropoda > Insecta > Lepidoptera > Geometridae > Agriopis > Agriopis aurantiaria. The sequence goes on along the minus strand of OU611991.1, from coordinate 2,328,644 downwards.
GTAGTTTCGGAGCTTATTCAATGCAAATAAACAAACAATCAAATCTTTCCTCTATAATATTAATATAGATTATAGTAGCTTAATTATCTGTAGCTTAATTTCAGAACCTTTGTTACATCCGATATGGTCTAGTGGCTAGGATACCTGGCTCTCACCCAGGAGGCTCGGGTTCGATTCCCGGTATCGGAATATCTTTTTGCTATTAACTAGCGATTATTTTGACATGATTTACTTTACATTCTAAATAATAGCACTTTTACTTGCTGCTTAATTATTATTTTAGCCATCATTGTCCCCCTGCTGGGCAAATGCACCTTCGACGTTTAGTTAGTTATTAAGTTAAAATTGGTACTTAAACTTACCTAATTCTATTTATTTAAATATTTTTTGTCACATTTTTGAGCTGTAATAGAATAACGTATTATTAACTTGAACGTCTGTATGATTATAATATACTTTTTAACTTCGAAGATAACTTGAAAAACCGTCAGAAGTAAAAGTTTTAGTTTTTGAACGCTATTGGTGTCTGTCAATTAAAAAAAAGGTTCTGCCAGTCTAGAACTAAATGAGACAGACGAGACGGACTGGTTTGAAATTATGATGGAATTAGTCTGGATCATTTTCAGCTTCGGATATCTTCAGCAATTTAATTTAATTCTTTTTCTTTGACTGTTTGGTTCTATTCTCAACACGTTTTGGTAACAGCTTACGATATTTTATTCACGTAATTTTGATGGATTAATGTAATGTGTAACTTTACTAACACAAAAATCATCAACTAGCTAACTACAGTAGTGCAGTGAAAACGCACTTTTTATTTTTAATTATTTCTAGTGCACCTCCTTGGACTCCCCAGGGTCCGTGTAATTTGAAAGGAAGTTTTATACCCCCCCTATAAGGGTATAAAAAGACATGGGTTATTTGTGAAATTGTAAAAAAATATACAACTATAAACTATCTAAAATATCATAAAATTAATCACTTTAAATCACCTTTTAATTTTTAATACTAAAACTAATCACTTTACATCACTTTATAACTTTTCACTTGGTTCACTTGATAAATTTTAACTTCGGTCTATAATGAATATTTTACAATAGGTAAATGTTTTCCATATATTTTGACAAATTTTTCATACATTGCAGTCCAAAATTAAAGAATGAATTTTGGCGCCAAGGCGAAAATAACATGTCACCTTATTGTGTTATTTTCCTAAACTTGTGTTATTTGTGTTATTTCTTGTGCTAATTAATCATGGTGGATTATAATTTATTAAGTGTTCAATTGTGGGCAAGTGATTTAACGAGGTAAAAGATATCAATATGTTCTGTTTCTAAAACTCTAAGGTGTCTAGTAAACTCTACACCTAGTCTTTACTAAAACAGGACTTGGACTAGACCGTGACTAACTTTTTTAGCTCTGACTGTGGATATGACTTTACCGATAATTGATAATTTCGATAAAATTGTAAAATATTTTGGTAATTGTCATTGGAAAATACACAACACTAGCGATGCCAAAATCCTCTCAAAAGAAATAAAATTGCAAATATTTCACAAGGTGATGTCAAAGTTGATGATGACATAAGCCGTGTGTCACACACATTGCATTTGTCCAAGACTGCTTGGCCAAATTTGTATTCAACGGTAGCGGTGTGCAAGAATTTATTATGCTTTGTGGTTGTTTCTCCGAAGCTATGCGCACTGCATGGGTGGCCAACGTTACTTATGGTGTGAACTTGGCTTCGAAGTTTCTCGAACAATACGTCAAGCTTTTAATTATGACTTTACTTAACTTCCACTTGAACCTTATAACCTTGGTTGTATAATGTAGTATTGTTATCTTCATCATCATCATCATCATCATCAGCCAGAAGACGTTCATGCCATCGCCATGAGTGTCACGGGCATCCAGTGGATTCAGATGGCAGGCTGTCATGCAATGTGAAGGTTTAAGGGGGAGGCCTATGTTCAGCACTGGGTGTCTTCTGATTGTTATCTTACTCATACTAATATTATATATGCAAAAGTATGTTTGTTTTTTGTGTTGTTTTTTTTCCACGCAGCAAAAGAACAGAATGGCCGAAGAGCGGGGTTAGAAAAAATAACATGTTTTTTAATAGAAATCCTAATAAATAAGGATATTTGATATTTTTGTTCTATCATATACCTTTGCTAAAATTTTGCGATAACTACGCGCTCTTTGTTGTTGAAGACAATAATCAGTTTAAAAACAGACTTCAAAAATTAGTAAATTTATACGAAAATTCCTATGTCACTCTCCGGCCTTTGAACTATACCCATGCAAAAAATTAGGTCGACCAGTTGCTCTATTGCTGCGTGAAAGAGGAACAAATAAACCAACTAACCGTCAAACTTTACGCATTTATAATATCAGTATGATATTCTTGCGTATGACCGCCATTCTAGTGTTATTATGAGTTGTTAAAAAAATTAATACAATACAATACAATACAATACAATACAACTTTATTACACACCGAAAATACAAATGAAATAATAATATATAATTATTATTATTTTATAATGATAATATATTATTTAAGCTTGGAAAAATTATATACAAAATAATTAGCAGGAATCACTACTGCTAATAATTGCCACCTTGAAATAAATTGGATGTTAAATACACTTCAGTGGAAAATCTCATTACTTTGTATATTTTTAATCACTTTATAGTAGTTTGTTATAGCTCATTATATTTATATGTATAATATTAATTAAAATCCAATGTCACCCACTTATTTATACTACACTAGTGTATTAAGGGGCCTGTTCTGCAGCTCACTCGCTCGCACACTTTCACATTATTGAAGATATAAAATCAATGAGTGCGAATTTCCAAAAAGTAACAAAATCATGTGTTGGTGTCTATCGTAACATTACAAACATAGAAATTGTCAACTTGATATATTTTATTTGACACAGTAAAATGGTAACAAGTGATTTTTATTTCTCGTGTCATGTTATTCCGTCAAATTACAAGATATCGAAACAAACATTTCTATGTTTGTAATGTTACGATAGACACCAAGACATGATTTTGTTACTTTTTGGAAATTCACACTCATTGATTTTATATCTTCAATAATGTGAAAGTGTGCGAGCGAGTGAGCTGCAGAACAGGCCCCTTAAGTGGTAAAGTTGTCACTAATGAACTTATAGGTAATATAAATTATTTCACTGATAGAAAGATAAACTTTCCTGTAATATACCTACCTGCGCTATGTTTTCATCAATGTAATGCCACGAGCAAAAACTAGCTATAAATATTTATGAAGTTGACATTTCACAGTTTATAAATGTATGTAAAGGTATTGACAATTTAAAAATATAACTCTTAGTCCGTTCACTTTTTGACGGTCCCTGACAGCTGCAACAAATACAAATATATCAGCCAAGTGCGAGTCGGTCTCGCGCACTGAGAATTCCGTACCACCATAAATACAATAAGGTAGTCCAAGTAATCGAATTATATTGTTTAGGCATAACGCTTGCCAAAGAAGTCGAATAAATTGCTACGCAGCCACATAGTTAATTATTTTGCTACAGTGACGCTCGAGTATAACACAATTATAACGTAGAACATAAATTTGTCACTGACTTGCACCTGGCCATTATTTATTATTTGTTGTTATAATTTAGAATGTGTACTATAATCATGCCAAGTTTGACGCTTGTACGTATTACCGTTTTTACATTAGAGCTATTACAAAAATACATTAAAAAGTACGTTTGATGTATGGGGAGCCCCTATCGCTTTTATTTTTTTATTATTTGTTAGTTTATTCGCTGTAAGATTACATATTCTGTGAAAATTTTAACTGGCTATCTATTTCGGTTCGAAAGATACAGCCGTTAATAGGTAGGACAGACGGACGGACAGACAGACATACAGACATCGCAGGCTTAGTACATATTATGGTTTTTATCCTTTGGGTACGGAACCCTAAAACGGAAGGAAAATATTCATTTTCATATTTTTGATACCCTATATTGGCTACAAGTGCAACTTGTATATAGGTATACTTATTACTATATCGCAAAATAACTAAACAATGCAATGCAAATAAAAAGAATACATAGGATTTTCATTATCTTTTAGATCATTAACTCCAGCTGTTCAGTAGATAATAGACTGTTGTTCCTTTTCTTAAATTTTGCCAAGCTTGTGACTTAGTATTCTTCAATTCCAGTAATTTATTAACATTCCAAAGAAAAGATTTGCATTAACATTTTAACAATAAATTTTATAATCATTATGAAATCATTAGAACCAGTTTTATTCGCGCCTTTATATTATACCATTTATAAATTGATAAATCCTTTCCGAGAACATTTTCAATTTGCTTTCATTTATCATAGAACTGGTCTTTAACTGCATTATATCTTTGATCTGTATGAGAGGAAGACAACACAATCGGAATTAAGTTTAGCGAGAACAGTACAATATTCGAAGAGTCGCATTCCCTTTCTAATTTATATCATAAAGGCACGAAGCCCACTTCAGCTAATCTCTAACCGACACAATGGCCCGATTTATACTCAGCCCCATTGTCACAACCAACAAAGATCTTGTCAATTATAATCTTTCACCGCGGGAACGTCAAACGGTAGCGCAAAACCAACCGCCACAGACGATGGACAAAAAACGTTTTAATAAATTATTTGCGAAACTTGTTCAGAAATTGGAACCCTTTTCAAAGGGCGGCGCGGAAGCGAAACCGATTGCTCGTGACGTGACGCCTTTTGTGACCGTCGAGTATTATGTTGTCAAAATACACGGGGATTTTGTTATTATTTTTGTGTTTGCGAGCACACTTAGCACCCTTTTGTGCATGGACCTTCTCGGAAGAGGGGATGTGTGAGCCGTAAACCGGATCGTTACTCCAATCTTTCCATGAAAAGAGACATGTGAATAGAATAGTAATACGTTAAGCGGTCCACGAAAACAATGCGTAATCGGGTAAAGAATATTCACCCCTGGGAACGGAGTTCGTAATATGAAACGCTAAAAAATTACAATATTCCAGTCTTCCACAGACGCGTCCTTAAAAAGTTAATACCGTTTTTGCGAATAAGGCGATGTCAGGGCGAATAATGCGATATGTGCCAACTGTAACTGCCAAATTACACGATCACAACATATAAACACGGATGGCTGAGCGCGTTCTTTGTCACGACACTCGAGTGGGACCTTTCCTTCATATTTATTTAAATTATTATTCGACGTCACCCTCTTGTTGTATTTTGAATGAATTTTTCATGCACACGTCGCGCTGAGATGTGGTAATTTCACTTTGAGTTTGGTTGAAGCCAGCAAAAATTTGTTTATTTATGTTTTTATTTTTATACAAATATGGGTTTTTGAATTATTGAGAACAATCCTTAAAACATTGACCGCGCAAATATTTAAGCGTACCTAATAAATTGCCAACTAAATATGTGCCACCTTGATAATGTAATTTAGAGGATTACAATTAGCGATTGGGATGCTCGTAAAAACGTTACAACTAACATAATAAAGTTTTTTTGGAATGAGTTCCATTTTACACTCCATCAATTTATCGTTTATATTTAGGACAGTAATTTTTATGTTATTTCAAATATGTATGTATTTTAAAGTTTGTCATTTTGATGACGACTTTATTCTAAGTCAGGTTATTTTAAATAAGGTAATTTATCAAATATACTGTTGATTGTAAATATTGTATTTGTAATGCATTCGCGCATTGTTTATCCCATTGACTTAAATCCTTGCAGAGACGCCGCCATGCCAAGCCATAGTGTTTCTACCTTGCAGGCGTAGTTGCAGCTTAAAGCTAATACTTCCTTAAAAATACCATGTGGAGAAAACAAGGCCAACATTTAAGTACTGTTTTTCCTACATATTGTTATGTGACAATTTAAAAAGCTTAACTACTTCAATGTATCAACAATCAGAGCGATAAAAACATAAAAACGACAGCCCTAAATCATGTAAATTCTTCTTTACCGCTATTTGCGCGGCCTCGGCGATAAGATGCCATTAATCATTCAAAAAAACTACATTAATTTCTTGTCACGTATACTTATACTATTTTAGCCTTGGGTATAGTTATTATTGTTCATCAAATACGTATAATTTGTCAAGTTGATTAACCATTTCGTCATCTTATAATGATATTTCATTTAGCAAATTACCAGAATCAGCAATGGAAGACGTGTTATCTAAAGATGTTACAGCGTCTTCAAAAATATCATAAATCCCGCGACAGTAAATTTCGATGTAATTGCTCATAATATTTGCGTTTATTATTTGAGAGTAAACACTTTTGTCACTATGCAAATGTTTTAATATTTAGATAACGTTGTTTAATTACCTCCACGGCATTTAAGTATTTGTTTTAGTCAAACTTGCGTTAATGTGTTTGTGGTGGAGACGGTGATAGAGGTTCGCAAATATTGGCACTGATAACATTGCGTTTTTATGTGGGACACAAACAGGGAAAGGCAATTCTTCCGCGTCTTTCGTAAACTATGTGCGGATGTGGCAATGAGCATGAATTTAACAAGCTTTGATAGTGTTTAAATTACTATGTTTACGGTTTCAAGATCATGTTCAGTATTTACTGTAATTTCAAAAACAACTGCTATTCTGATCAATGTTTCTTAGATATTGAACTTTGTTACGATTATAGTGTAAAGTAAATTTTACTAAAAATAACTAATGTCACTGAGTCACGTGTGGAATAAATAAAAACAAACCAATTTACTTAAAACACCTCATATATCACGATAAACTCGACGCTCAAACTCTGAAATATATTTTTAAATGGCCATTCATTTAGATTAGCGACAGTCGTAATGTCTGTCATTTTAGTACTAGCTTCGGATGTCGGGACCTCCCATAAACCATCCCCTAATGTAAATATCTCCCTTTTATCTGTCTTTAACAATTTCGTATACTCTAACTAAACCGTCACCGGAATATAAATTACATAAACACCAATGTCTATTTTGCCAGTTCCAAATTTATCTGTTGTTAAAATATAGACCTTATCTGCTGATATTTAGAGACTTTTGACTTCTTTTATTTGAGTTGGTAAATGTATATTGTTAATGGTAAAGGTGGCAGAATACATCGTCTCAAATTGCCCCCTGCCAATAAAAAAGGGAAGGCACATAGGGCTGAATTTTGTTTATCGTTATCTTTACGGTGGGCCACATTTATTTATATTGTATTCATGCGTGTAACTCTGGTAATATAATACGTTTAGGAATAATAAACATTTTTAGTTAAGGCACAGTCCTTTTTAAATGGATCGTGAACTTTTGGTTCATTGTAACCATAAGCATGGGAAACTTGCTAAAGTGAGAGGGTCGTTAAATTTTTTTTTCTTTAATACTAGAACTTGTTTTGTTGGCTGAATAATAGTTGCCACTTCAACGTTTTAATAGTATTTTATACCATGGAAAGGTTTGGTTTCAATGTGGTGTGTCAAAATTACATAATACCAGCTTTTTGATTGGATAATTGGCTTGCGTTTGACCTCCATCTCACCTGATGTTATACGATGTTGTGGACTACGATGGAGCACGCTTGCCCTGAAGAAACCGTTTCACTGGTGCGTGAGTTGCGACTTTAAGACACACAGATTTCTTGACAGTCGTACCTGTGCCTTCACCCGCGTAGTCATTGCCTTAGGAATTGTAAATTTTCCGGGATAAAGCTATACTATGTCACTTTCGACCCGTTGCAAAACATCACGTGATTTGAAGATGAACAAATAAACACTGTCGTATTCATAATATTACTATGATAACTACATTTTTATCATCATATATACCTAAACTGTATTCTGCTGTCAGCACAATAACTTATTTTATTTTATCACATGCAATTTTTGTCATTGTTGATAATGCTTTTTTTTAATCAAAGTCTAAATAAATGAGTACCTACCTATTAGTTGATATTCGATTTTCTTCAGTTTGAACGTTCTACACAATGATGATCACCCTTAAAAACAACAAGTTGCTCATTCAATTCGACCCTTAACAGCACACATGTTCAACTGAGGTCACAAACATCACATCTATTATGAAAACGAAGACTTGCGGTGCATTTAAACAACTTTTTTATACATTGTTATATCCGCCATCATCTTCCTTATGTACCCGAATTAAGATTTGAATTGTAAAAGCAACTGTAAGTATAACTCTGTCGAAGTATTTCTGAGAAAGTGTGTTAAGTGTGGTATTTATTATGCGCATGTGTGTTTGCACATTTAAATGCATTGTTGTTGGAAATGGCTACTGGTGTTTAGGCTATAATTGAGAAATATTTATTCAGTATACGACTTTGTTTTCTTATGCGCGTTGTGGGGTCTTAAGTTTTATACGTTTAAAATACCTACGTAACTTAACTTTATATTGGTAATTTGACAATTATTATTGATCGAGCATAGCGAAGGTTTCAGTATCTATGGGAAAAAATCAGTGTTTGGGTGTAAGTTTGTATGTTTGTATAGAGTTACACGGAAAGATTATACCTACTAAGCCGCAACCTGTCCGCTATACTCATCATTATGTACAACTTTTACTATGGGACCAACCCTCAAACACCAAAAAAAAAACTGCTGTTATTACATTTAATCATAGTAGGTATAACTGTAAAAGCGTCGTTCCATTAGAGTGCAAGATTTGTATTATATCCAGCCTAACTTACGTCTCGACCATCCTCAGTTAGAAGGGCTTGTCGTTCTAACTCCTCCTCCTCGCGTCATGCTCCTCATGTCTGAGGGTCGTGACCCCCACTTCCCATGATTCTCTCCTTTATGATCTGACGCCATCTTACCCTATCCTCGGCGACATGCAGCACATCGTTTACTGATGTGTCTGGTGGTGCGAATCTGGTTGGACCAACGCATCGGGTTGCGGCTTCGAGATCGCTTTCCATTGACTTTGCCTGTAACTATCGGCTTTTCTAGATTGTCGCTGTCTTTCCTGACAATATAGCCGAAGTACTCCAAGATTCGCTTAAAACAAATGGTAGACAATCTAGTTGAGATCTTGAGTTGTTTTAATATCAATGTGTTGGTCCGATGAGCTGTCCATGGTATTCTAAGCATTCTCCTCCAGCACTTTCGAATTTTCATTTCGAATGAATCAATGCGCCCTCGATCTGCTGCTTTGATGTCTCTCCTTACATATCTCCCATACAAGAAAATGGAAAAAATCAGGGTTCTGATTTTCGTTTTCAGCTTTATGCCTCTATTCTTCCATATCTTCTGAAGCTGAGACATGGGGATTTTAGCCATTCTAATGCACCGCCGGACATCCTTTTCACACGAGCCATTGTTGCAGATGCTGGAGCCGAGGTAGACAAAGTCGTCAACCTGTCTGTAGGTTTAGCATACCAGTAAAACTCAGCATCTTTGCGTCGTTCTAACAGTAAGCAATAAGTATAATAAACTTACTAAATCTAATATCTATAAAAGCTATCTTTTTCATAAATGCGTGAAAAAGTAATTGATGCTATAATTGTCAACTAGGCACAGACGTGGAGTGTCACGCGTTAAATCGAGAGAAAAATAATTATGGAAGGCATTCACTTATCGATTTATGTTAATAGGCATGTGTCCTCATGTTTAATTTATTACAAATAACCGGCTTAGCGAGGAATATAACTAAATACTACATTACACATACTAAAAAAATAATTTAAATTGGCTTATGAATCTCTGAGATATGAGCGTTTAAAGTTTTAGGTGGGGATAGGGAGGGGATGCTCTATCCCTTTCTCACAAAGCGTGTGTTAGTATAGCATTTGTATGGCGCTCCTGAGCCGTGATGTCACGGCTCAGTATAGTGCGCTCTCTGTCTAGCATGAAATTTAAATGCTTATATCTGCTTATATCTTATTCATTTTTGAACTAATTTTAACTTTTGATCAGCTTTTTTATGAGATAATAAAAAAATATTAGTCATCATGCCTATTATGGGTTAATGCTTAAATTTCGCTTATTTTTAATTGATTGCAAGCAAGAGGGTAATGTTTTTTAGCGTATATGTATGTAGGATGTATGTTTGTATTTTTTATAGTGTAAAGGGATTTACCGATTTTTATGTGTGAGGAGTAAGATTCGCCTTTATATCCGTAGTGTCATTCTGCTACATTTGGTAGACTTATTTGATTGATTGATTGATTAACTCTTATTTAAATAAGTACTAAAATAATAACAACATACCGAGTATTTTTTTTCCTACCTCCTCCTTCCTTTCTTCTTTCTTCTTCCTTTTCTTCTTGTTATAAATATTGAACACTACCTTAGTAGGTTATTTTTTTTTCATGTTTTTACCGGGCAAGTGGTTTATTAACTAAACAAAATACAAGCTAATACTAACACTACAAATACAGTTAGACTGCCCATAGACCGTTGAAGGTCTAAAGAGAATCCAAATGCTCAAGCCCACTACCAGTTGGTAGCTTAGTAGCTTGGTATAGTGTACTTTCAGATTTTGCTAGCACTCATATTCTCTGAACCAATAAACAGCAAATAGGAGATTTTCTACTTTAAAATGTCTTAAAAAAATTCTACCTGTTGCATTACCTATACCAAACACAATAATTTACTTTCAAAATTGGATTTCGCAATAACACCCTACAATAAATAACGGATATTTTGCAACAAGTAGGCTAGCAATAAATCAAAGAGCTCCGAAACGAAATTTTAATTCACAAAAAGAAAAGGAACGCCGCCTTTTGAGGAAAAAAGTGGCCTTTGAAGAAAAACCGGTGTGCAGAACAAAAACTTGCGGTGCTCTTCTGTTCATTGTCAGTCATTGAGGGCTATGTTTGAACAAGCGCCAGACTGACTCTAAACAAATGTTGTAATTTTACTGACAGCCAAAATCTACAATATGTAATCATTATGACGGTCATTAAGTATTGTCTTGTCACCCTTTGTTGTTCGCCGGCAAAAGGCGCGGTTTCAGAAGCAGCGGGAAGGAACGATTAAAGGTAGCTATTGAATTTTATTAGGTTAAAGATACAGAATTTTACTAGGTGAAACATACTTATTAAACACTAGCTGACCTGACAGAAGTTGTCCTGTCTTAGAACTGTCAAACACACAAAGTCAAAATCGTAAATCTTACTTTTTTACACCTTGGGTTACATTAATTAAGTTTAAGTAAAGAGCACTATTTAAAAAAAATATAATATAGCCTATGTTACCCGGAGATAGTGTAGCTTCCCAACAGTGAAATAATTTTTCAAATCGGTTCAGTAATTTTGGAGCCTATTCAATGCAAACAAACAAATATTCAATATAAACAACAACTAAATCTGACAAGTCAAGCTTTCACCGAATACCTACAACTTATTTTTAAAGTAATTTTAATAGTTATACCTAATCATAGCACCGCAAGCTATAATGCAAGGGTATAGCTTGCAGTGCTATAAACCACAAGCTATAAGTACCATACAAGGGTATAGCTTGCAGTGCTATAAACCACAAGCTATAAGTACCATACAAGGGTAAAGCTTGCAGTGCTATGTCCGCTCTATTCTTATATTTTCATTCCTTAACTTGTCGGCTATCCGCTTATCGCTATATCTCGTGCCAAACCCACCCAAGTGTTACAAGGCGACTCACTAGCACTGAAATTATTTACAACCGTCGGCGTTTCAAAAGCTGCCTTGTTTATAGCACCCATAAATACTAATACAACGCGGGGAAATTTATTCTCCTCCACCTTTTATTTATTACTTTAGTGCCGTGCTCTGGTTTTCCCGTGCGCCAGTTTTTTGACACTGTCGGTGCATGAATTATTGGATTAGAAATTGGTAAACAAGTTGTTGGTGGATTAGTTAAGGTTGTATTGGCCTTTTTACGAGAGAATTATGGACCCTAATGGTATTGCGTTTGACCGACCGCCAACTCGCCTGATGTAAAGCGATGATGCCATCTACAATGGAGTCCCTCGAGATATGAAGACACGCAGATACCACCATTATAACTAGCTACCTACTATTGAAATAAGTTTTTATACAACTATGTCACAAGACAAGCAAGTCATTCGACTAGTGGTATAAGCGTCACGCTTGCCCATAGCAGTTGCCTAGACATTTAACATATGAAAACTCTGTGCGCGATGCAGTTCTGTGCAACCCAGACTTTTAACAAATGAAAACCCTGCGCGGCAATGTAGTTCTGTGCAACCCAGACTTTTGACAGATGAAAACTCTGCGTGCAATGCAGTTCAGTGCCACCCAGACTTTTAACAGATGAAAACTATGCATGCAACGCAGTTCTGTGCAACCCAGACTTTTGACAGATGAAAACTCTGCGTGCAATGCAGTTCAGTTACTACTCAGACCTAACCGATGAAAACCCTGCGTGGCAATGCAGTTCAGTTACCGCTTAGACTTTTAACCGATGAAAACTCTGCGCGGCAATTCAGTTCAGTGCCACCCAGACTTTTAGCAGATGAAAACCCTGCGCGGCAATTCAGTTCAGTGCCAAACCCTGCGCGTCAATGTACTGTGCTCGTCTTTTTGAGACATTGTTGTCAATCACTTGATGCTCTCTAATTTTACTATAAACATTACAAAATGGGGTAAAAACGACAAAATGGCCAGTAAAATCAGACAGTCCATATCAATATCAGTCATATCATAAAAAGATTATAGTGACGATATTTGAACAAAAACTATAGGAAATATTGACAAATGTGTCGCAGCTTTGAGTGTAAAAGAAAATATCATGTCCACGGTTAATGGAACTGTAAATAAAATAACCGATAAATTCTATCTTTGAACTTAATCGCATTTTATCAGAATTAACAAAACCCGTAATAAATTATTATCTACAGTGAAATGTAGGTAAGAAGGTTGTTACTTTACTGTCAAGATAAAGGCTAAACAAAAGCAGATTTATCTCGGAGATAAAGGTTTACAACGGGTTTACTATTGCAATTAGGAACTTAGGGAGAATTGTTTTATGGTAGGGTAGGGAGGTGTGGGATTGCTGGCGCTACCTTCCTTGGAGGTCTACGATAGGTACAACGATGCTATTATTGTTGATTTTGTGATGCTTTTAATAGGTAACATAACATAAATAAATGTTTGGGTCATTTTTAAACGCACGGTCATCTGACCCCAAGATAAGCAAAGCTTGTACTATTACCGCCAGATATCAAACATATATATTTTTAAATAAATACTTAAATTTACACGTATTAATACCCAGATATAGAACAAACACAAATATTCATTACATGAATGTTTATTCTAGGTGGGAATCAAACCCACGCCCTCAAGCGCAGAATGTAGGTTCATCACAAACTGGGCCAACGGGGCTGGGATAGTTTTGATTGTTTCTTATAAAAACAAATAGGTAAGTTGGTTAACCTTAATTTTTTTTAATGAAAACATAGGCAAGTTCTACATCTTCAACCACATAATCGCTTCCTAGGTATCAGCTATTATGTCTTCTGTGGTATCAGGTGAGATTGTAGTCGAACGAATGCCTATAGACTGTTGTTATGGCATTTTTTTTTAACTTTGGTAAATATTAATGACTAAAACAGTGTTTTAAACTATCACGGTTGTTCACTACAGCTATAAGATAGATGCGTAACTGTGCCAAAATATCTGGAGCTCTATTAATAAACTTATCACGGTAAATATCCCGATAATAATCATATAGCTGTAATTATCACCGGACATATTACAAAGCCGGAGATAGTCCGGACAAAGATATGAAAATCCGAAATTACGGATGGTAACCCTACACACTTTTACTGTCATGTTCAAATGCTTGGTAAATTATTCATGATCCGTTGTAAAAACGCCAAAACTCCGATTCTAGCTTTATTCACTTATTCACTTAGGTCTCACTCAACTGTTGCTTCGAACAGTGAATATTTGGGGCTAGAAACAATGATATATAAACTGAGGTAGATAGGTACTTTATACTGAGGTTTGCGCAGCGATAAAAATACAAGTTAACTAGCTCGAGGAAACTCAGTCAGTCCTGTGTCTGGCGACGACGCAAACGTGCGATGCGCGAATTTGGGGTATGAAAAAAGTAATGCCATATTGTGTGTTTAGTAGAGAGTATAGAATATACTGGGGCGGCTGTTAAAGACTGTAAAGTTCTATGGGTCCTATGTAGGTAAGTGTAGTAAAATATCGCCATGTTTAGTGATTTTTAGGGTTCTGTATCCAAATGATGTAAATGGGACCCTATTCCTAAACTTACGTTGTCTGTATGTCTGTGTGCCAACTCGCCAACACCTGTTTTGATAAAATTATAGGTACACATCTCCTAAGTAAGCTTTTCCATCTCAATAGAAAACCTTAAAAACTAGTGCAATAACTGACAACCTTATCGCTAAGAGCGATCTCCTCCAAGCAACCTTAATATGAATTTGCATACAGAACTTGGGGACGATGGGGAAGAAAGGTTCTTGAGTGAAGTCCACGAACCGGAATACGCAGCGTAGGTAGGCCTCCTACTTATTAGATGGACCGACGACATTGTGAGAGTCGCGGGCATCTGCTGGATGCAAAAGGCAGGATGTCGTTCAGTATGGAGGTTAAAGGGGGAGGCCTATGTTCAGCAGTGGACGTCTTCTGGCTGATGATGATGATATAGTACTTGTGTACTCTATAAGTTTCTTTCGCAATTCAACGCGGGACATCAGCCTGCGTTCTTGGTACTTTACCACACGGACAGCTTCTCCATTTTGATTTTTAGTTTGTATATCTAATAATTAAGGCATTTTTGTTTGTTTCGTTCGTTAAATTAAATAAATGATCTCAGGCATGAAACTTCTATAAGTTACATACGAACATACGTTAGACCATAATATGGTATTGAGACGTAGTCCTAATTGTTGGCCTTTTGGATAACCCAGAGTCACACAGCGGGCAATGGAGAGAACTATGCTTGGAGTTTCTTAGCGCGATAGAATCCGGAACGTTGATATTCGCTAAAGAACCAGAGTCACCAACTTGAATTTGCAAGTTGAAGTAGCAGTGAATGAGCAGGCCACATCGCTCTAAGAACCGATAACCGTTGAGGAAAAAATGTTAAATGAGACCACGAACCGGAAGATGCAGCGTAGGTAGGCCTCTCACTAGATATACCGACGACATCGTGATAGTTGTGGGCATCCAGTGGATGCAAATGGCAGGTGAACGACATTCAGTGTGGAGGTCTTATGGGAAGGTTTAGCGGTGGATGTCTTCTGGCTGATGATGATGATGATGATGACTCTAGAAGTTTAATGATATCAAATGATCTTGATCCACTAACAAAATTGCCAGTAACGTTTATTCGAAGCCAGACCTCATCAACGCACCCAGTAGGTAGGTATTATTATTCCCAGCGTGCATCGCATCACGACCGCTGCTTCCCAGCAGTTCGTCTAGAGAACCAGCGTGAACCGTGAACTGATTCGTTCCTACATTCACTATCTTTGAAGCTATTACCTCGTTAACAGCCATCAATGACTCATCAAAGTGTTCAAAGCAATCGGCGGCTTGGGACCAGTCAGTTTTTACGCCCCACTGTAAACACTGATTCGGTGATGTCGGTGCCTTTGTGGTGTGTCTTTGATCTCACCGCTTCCGCTGAGTACAATGACGGTCTATCTTGGAGGCTCGGGTGTCAGTTACAGTGCAAGGAATGCAGTAGGTACCTAACTATAAGTATACTTTAAATATTAATCTATCACGGTTGTTCACTACAGTTATGTGATTATTTACGGGATATTTACCGTGGTAAGGTTGTGGAATGAGCTCCCCACAACCACATCTCAACCACAACCAATACAAACAATAAATTACAATGTTAAATAGCCCGTAAATTATCATAATAAGTTTAGTTTATAAATATGTACATACTTTAAACTTTCTAAATTGTTTGGCGAAAAGTGCAACGTAAACTGGATTTTGGCGTTCTGATTCTACCAAATAGAAATATCCATAGCAAAATCAATTTTTCTATTAAATTGAGCTATGTATTTTATTTTGAAATAATGGCTTCTACTTTTGGAAAAAAACTCAACATTATCAACTTATCATCATCATCATCATAATCATTTCAGCCGTAAGACGTTCACTGCTGGACATGGCCTCTTTCATCGATCTCCAAAAGGGCCGGTTGGAAGCGGCCTGCATCCAGCGTTTCCCTGCGGTCTCTTTTAGATCGTCTGTCCATCTTGTGGGTGGACGTCCTACGCTGCGCTTACCGGTCCGTGGTCTCCATTCCAGAACCTTTCGGCCCCATCGGCCATCTGTTCTGCGTGATATGTGCCCTGCCCACTGCCATCAACTTGATAGGTACCTTCAATTTTCAAAGTAGTTTTTCGTAAAACTCCAGGAGGGAAAGTTTGAGAGAGGATTTCGTTAAATTACTGTCATAAAATACATCAACTTTACTACATCAAGTTTTGTCATACACGAAAATAGTTCAAAACAACGTCTAACAATTATGTGTAGTTCTCCTTCTGCAGTTACTATGTTCTCCCCAACTCCCCATTTCACTGAATTTTTTGCTTGTTTTCGTCTCGGATGTTAAATTGTGGTTGTTTACACCCGAATTGATTGTTATTGATGTATAATTGGGATCGGATTAAATATGGTTGGGCTGAGATTAAACATGCTTGGGCTGGTTTGGTCTGTAAATCTGTTTGATTGAATATTCTATGAAACCTCAGATCAGAAAAATAAGGGAGATATGCCTTAGTACAATGAAATTTTCATTAATATTCAAATGTATCCGTTTTATAAAAAAAAACACGTTATTGCTTTAGGGAAATATTTCTTAGCACAATTATCGTTGGTGTCCTTTTTTTTTAGCCAGAATAATTCCGCGTTTGAGCTCCATCTCGCCTGTTGGTAAGCGACGGTGTGGTCGAAGATGAATGAAGCATGCAGACTTAGAAGATACCTATTCACTCTGGCCTTGTAAAGGCCCAGATTATATCTCTCAGAAAACAAGGAAGCGGGCAGGTTGTTCCAATCCTTGGCCGTTACAAACGTTGTATCGAAACGTTTGGTACGTATCCAAGGAAAATCCACAAAATGGTGTCCAAAATATCTCCGTGTTTTTTTTCACTATTGCTAAACCTCTTAACGCAAAAACAGTAAGTACCAACCTACGTTACTCATTTTTCACGCACACTTAGAACTAGGAGTGTCATCAATGAACTAGTCGCAGTAAGTAGATTTCAAGATTTAAGCTTACCTATAATAGGTAGTAAACATGCACAATCATTATCCACAAGTGTGAGCCGGGCTTGCGCACTGAGGGTTCCGTACCATAACTTGTTAGCTATATAAGTACAAAAATTGTGCAAAAAGACAACATCCCATCAACGCCTAGGCAGTCACCCATCCAAGTACCAGCCGCACCCGACGTCACTTCAGTGATCGTACGAGAAATGGTGGTGAATAGAAATTTGAAACCGACTCGCACTTGGCCATTATTTATTATTTTTTTGTTATACTTTAGACTGCGTACTATAATCATGCCAAGTTTGACGCTTGTACGTATTACCGTTTTTACATTAGAGCTAATACAAAAATACGTAAAAAATACGTTTGTTGTATCATAATATGGGATTCCCCCCTTTTTATTTTAACTTTTTTTATTATTTTTGAGTTAATCTACCGTAACATTTAAATAATATTCTTTGAAAATTTTAACTGGCTATCTATTACGGTTCGAATGATACAGCTGTTTAAAGGTAGGACAGACGGACAGACAGACATCGTAGGCTTAGTAATAGAGTCCCGTTTTTACCCTTTGGGCACGGAACCCTAAAAAGAGTATTAATTTCTCTCTGAAATCTGTTAATTCACAGACTTACTTACGTTAGAAAGTAAAATTAATCTAAGCTTAAAATTGCTTTGTTAGTTTTTTATTGACGGAACTTATGAAATCTTTAGAAAACGAGACAGCAATTTTAAGCATAGATTAACTTAACTAACTTCTAAGGTTTAACGCATTTCTTTAACCAGAAGTATTTTTACCTAAATGGAGTTTTAACTTTTGAATATTACTAAGTAAAAAAATGGGGAAACGAAATAAAGGAAGACAGCAAGTAAGATGGGAAGATGAATTAAAAAAGTGGCTGGCATAAACACAAAAGACACATGAATGGAAGTCCCAGGAAGAGGCCTTGCTGGAAGGCAAGCTGGAAGGAATAGAGCGGAGCCGATGTCAATGGCTAATTAATATTAATATAAATATATACCTATGACATTTATAATATTTAAATAACAAAATTATAATAATTAATGCATTTGAAAGTAAAATTGATAATTGACATCATTGCAAGATGAGAAGCAAGCATGCTTCGCAAAATTTCAGCTCAATAGATTGGGGTAACTGTTTGAAATGGAATGAAAATGAAAAATTATTTATTGTAGCAAACGTGGTACATGATGATGTTACAAACATCAAATTCATAAAATCACCAAATCAAATCATCGATGGATGATTTGATCGTCATCAAATCATCGTCTGTAGTTTAAAATTCAGTTGCAAGATTTGACTCAAACTATTGTTAATTTCGGTTATATTAGTATAGTTAGTAAGGCAGTTAAATAAAAGCTTGTAAAAATAAATATTTATTAAGATTTTACCACCTACCAGTCATCATCATCATGAGCCAGAAGACGTCCACTGCTGAACATAGGCCTCCCCCTTTAACCTCCATACTGAACGACAGCTTGCTGTCTGCATCCACTGCCTACCAGTATTAAACCTCAAAACTTAATCCATTTAGCTCGTTCAACTATAAAATAGACTACAAAGGCTATTCATTACCTTCAAAAGATTTTCATAATAAAGTACAAGCAAACTGGTTTACGTATAAATAAATCAAATTGTAAATGGGTATCTCTCGGATTAATCGCTACTCCATTAATATGGCTGAATGATTTTGTACCGGTATCTAATTTATTAACACTTGATATGGAGAGCTTTAAATTGTACAATCAGCTGCATAACTTGAAAGTTTTGTCTAATAAAAATCCTCAAGAATATGTGTAGGTAATCATCAATTTAAATAAACTAGTCAAGTGCGAGATGGGCTCGCGCTATGAGGCTTCCACCACCACAAAATACAATAATTCTACCTACTTTTTTTTTTGTAAAATATGGCATTTCGATTCGGTGTAAATGTAATGGTACGGTCGACGTAACAATAAGGTCCTCTAAATAACGAAATTACCAGTTATAACTTGGTAGTGAACAGAAATTTGTCACCGACTCGCACTTGGCCATTTTTTTTATTTGTCGTTATACTTTAGAGTGTGTACTATAATCATGCCAAGTTTGACGCGTGTACGTATTACCGTTTTTATATAAGAGCTAATACAAAAATATAACATAGAAGCTAGCAAAACTGACGTAATAATTAACGTTAATCCACTAAAGGTCTGATAAAACCGAATAGACTATACAAATTGCAAATCTAGAAACTAAAACCCTAAATTCTAACCTAAAAACTGCAAACAAAGTTAATACTAAAACGAGCGCACCTAATTTATA
This sequence comes from Agriopis aurantiaria, assembly GCA_914767915.1. Classification (NCBI taxonomy): domain Eukaryota; kingdom Metazoa; phylum Arthropoda; class Insecta; order Lepidoptera; family Geometridae; genus Agriopis; species Agriopis aurantiaria. The sequence goes on along the minus strand of OU611991.1, from coordinate 2,309,068 downwards.
GGCCTGGGCCCCACGGGCGGTGCGGGCGAGACCCGATCTCGCAATATACATGTTTTTTGTTTCGCATGTCCGCGCACTGTCAAATATATTACAACCCGCCGGGTTATTTACGAGGTCTGTCGTCCGCCCATACGTTATACTTAGTATCTTTGTTTGGACACAATAAGCAATATTTCTAAAGGGCCGCCGCCGTCGCTCGCAGCTGTTGATATGGGTTCCCAAATTGACATATTTAATTTGATCGCGACGGAGGGTCCGATCCCGTGTTTGACAGGTTTTAGTGTCGGATTAACATTTACGTTATGGAGTTAACTCTGTCGATACACTGAAATATCGCCTTTTGTGCGCGACGTTTATTTATCTTCAGTTCGACGCGTTGACACATCAAACGGCTTCGTAGAAAACCTTCGTCTGCGAACAGATCAATTTTCCCCTTTGAAGGCGACTGCCGGTGCATAGAACAAAGGGACTCGTAAATAGTAAGTAGTTCGAATGTGTCAGCGGCAAAGTGCGATGACGCCGGCAAAGAGCTTCGTCGGGGGCGTAATAAAAGTGGCGTGAAACAAAAAGCGTCGTGCTCGCGGTCAGGTAGAGCAGCAGTCACGCTCGCAGCGGCGGCGGCTCAAAGCACTGCCCGTCATGGGTGGCGAGCGACCGACACCATAGCACGTCTCAATCCGCACCCGGCTGCCGGCCATACCACCTTTCCTTTTTCCCCTACCGCAATGCAGCTATGTGTCGTTTCCGCTTTATTTTTTATGGCCGGGCGCTGCAGCGGTGAGACATAGCGCGCTCGCTCTAACAGAGACTTGAGTTAATGCTATCCTTGTCTGCGGAGGTGCGGGTGACGGGGGAAGCGGCACGCCGGGCTTTGGTGGGGTCCAGTCGCTCACAGTTCTCTCGCCCGCCGCCACGGACACACGCTCCTTGTTTTGTATTCCGCGCGCCGGTGGCACAGAATAGTTGTTGCCAGAAGCGAGTCGTGACGTTACCGCACAGTGAAGTTAACAAGTGATTGTAAAGTTGATACCAAATGGTGGTGCTTGAAGACGGTGGAATGATGGCTACTAACCCCAACCAGTATTTGCAACCTGATTACTTGGTGTCTCTTCCGTCCACTGTAAGTATCACTATAAAAAATAAAATTTATATAGAACCAAAAAATAAATTAAATCCAAAAGTTTTTTTTCGTATTAGTCAATTAAATATTTGTTTCTTTTGTTGCAGCTGGATTCGAAGAAAAGCCCCCTTGCGCTTTTAGCGCAAACATGCAGCCAGATAGGCGCTGACACATCGTCGGCGAAGCCTCTGCTTCCTCCGCTGGACAAGAAAAAAGTGAACAGTGTTAACAGTGACGCTATTAGTCGTTCTTCGCCTAGTAATTCCGTGAAACAGGACAAACCGCGCTCGACCCCGGACAATAAACATTTAGCGTTCAAACCTTATGAAGTCAATGTTGTGACCAAAAAACCAGAAGATACCCGACCATCATCCAAATCGAGTTCAGACAGTGCCGATGAGAAAAAATCGGGAAAAAGCACTCCTGGACGCAAATCAACTCCTCCATCGGCGGAACATGGAAAAAGCAGCCCATCTACTGATAATAAATCCTCACCCGTTGGGTCGTCTGGAACAAGCCCGATTATTCGCTCTGGATTAGAAGTTTTGGGCCATGGAAAAGATCACCTTGGTGCATTTAAAAATTTACCAGGCTTAGCTTTTAACCCTCTGGCAGGGCTCTGCTGCCCGCCAGGTATGGAACAACATTCCAACCCAGCGTTTAGACCTCCATACGCTGGAGCACCATTCAGCGCTCATCATGCTGCGATGCTCGCCGCCGCCGCTGGGTTCCCTGGCTCGTCACCAAATCCTTATCTCGGATATGCGAGAGTGAAAACCCCCGCCGGCGGAGAGACACTGCTTCCCGTTTGCAAGGACCCCTACTGCACTGGATGCCAATTTTCAGTGAACAACCACCATTTACTAATGAGCAATGGATCCTGCCCCGCTGGTTGCACTCAGTGTGAACACCAAAAGTACAATCTGGCTATGGCGATGGCACTCTCGCAGCAGGGAGCCGCTGCGGGCGGTCTCTCATACCCCCAACTAAGCCGCCCGTACGTGTGCAACTGGATTGTAGGAGAGTCCTATTGTGGAAAGAGATTTGGTAATTCGGATGAGCTTCTGCAACATTTGAGAAGTCACACCGCAGATGGCTCGGCACCTGCCACAGTATCATCATCTCAACAGTCACTTTTGAACCCTTTGAACCCTTTATTCACTACGGCAGGACTTCGAGGCGCGTATCCGACAGCGCCTTTGAGCCCGCTGTCAGCGAGCCGATACCATCCGTACTCCAAAGCCGGTCTGCCTGCCAGTCTCGGAGGCTCACCCTACGGTGCTTTCAACCCCGCTCTTGGCCCTTTCTATTCTCCTTACGCCATGTACGGACAAAGACTAGGAGCGGCCGCTGTCCACCAATAAATCCAGTGAAGTGAATACATCCATAGGACTGAACAAACTGTAATAATAATCGTTGTATTGTCCAATTTTCTTCTGTGATATCGATAGACTAAATAAATGTTGTAAGGCGTGAATCGCTATGACAAATTTAGTGATTAGTGCAATTTAAAAATAGATATTTATGTAAGTGAACTTGCCGATGGAGTTGCTTATATGTGTGATGTTTGAGCGTCCGTGGACTGTACAGCCAAATGAATTGTGTAAATAATAAGCTCTATGTTTAATTATAAAATGGATTATTTCAAATATAATATCACTTAATATCAAACCAGTATTTTTTTTCATGTCATTCGACGGATGTAATTATATTGAAAAATAAGCCAAGTTAAATAAATTTAGATATCAATGCACATTTCTTCCTTTTTTGCAAATACTCGTTAAAATAGTTAAGATATCATTGAGATATTCAGTAGATAACATTTTAAAAAAACTAGGACACCATCTTTGAAACAGGAAATTGAAAGTTCAGGTAGATTACAAGCTCATGTAAATAACGTTAATGTAATGACCACTCAACGTCATTACAAAATGGTGATTCGAAATCTCGTAGTGCGCCATAAAGCAACGCGGTTGATTGATTAATACGCCTCCTAACACACATTAGACCCGTCAATCACCCGCCAGAGCATCGTATAAAACAACGATGCGATCATGCTAACGTACACCCACACAACACGAACAAAAACGACTAACAAAATAATTTATTACATTGAAAAGCATAAAAAGAAAATGTACATGAACCAAGGGGCCGACGTAGAGTCATTAATAACAAAACCGTGAGCTGTCAGCTTTGTTAACGTCAAGTTTTTTTTATAATAAATGTTATTTTGATTAGGCCTATGTCATGTCCAAAATTCAACTGTCAAAAGCATAATTAGTCGGCCGAGAAAGAGAGAGACAGGTGGCGGAGTAATTTTAAACGGAGGCGACAGGCCACGACAGCTTTTGTACTTATAACGTCGAGGTGGATATTGAAATTGGCAAGTCTGTTATGAATTAACTGTGTCAAATAGCCCATTAGTATTTTATCGTTTTATGACAGAGACATTAATAAAATTTATGGACGCTTTCTCGCACATTTAGGTTGAATGTTTATGTGTATTGAGTTTTATGACTTTAATTTTTTGAATAATAATATATTATTACTAATTTGGGATATTTATCCATTTATGTGGGCAAATCTAATTATTTAATGAATCCTGCTGAGTTGCGGCCATTTCATATTTCTTATGAAAAGCTAAGTAAGTCTTGATAGATTAATGCCAGTCCATTATTTATTGTTTCCAGTCATTGCTCTAGAAGTTGGTTGATTTCAGTAGATAGTTTCATAACTAAGACTTTTTATGGGACACCATAGGATAAATACGGAACAACACAAAATTTGCTAATTTAATCTATATAATATAGGCACAGCTACAAATTAATGCCTTAGATTAGATTAAGAAAATAAAAATATTCTGATGAGCTTAGCGCAAACAAACCTAGATTTGCGTTAATATTGCTTAAGATTTAATTACTTTAAGTAATGCATTATGATTGATAATGACGTTTATATTGATTTCAATCTCCGCTCGTAAATCATGTTGATAAAGTGCTTAATAGATTTATAATAAAGCATGACACGACTTTGACATACTTCAACGGTATCGATTCTGTTTTACTACCAGTACCTACCTAGTTACCTACTCTATAAACAAATCTAAAATTACTTGCGTCTCTTTTCATTTCAATATATGAAAATGGGATGGTATTGTTAGTGTTGTCGAATTTAACTTTAATTAGAAAATTATTACAATAGATTTCAGGAACTAGTGAATTCCGTTAAGCTAAAGTTATCAAAAAAACGATACATATAGCGCCATCTATTAGAAGCACGGTGAATTAAAACAACCTCTTGTGTTTGCATCTTGTAATTTTCGTTTTCTCTACTTTGTTGTAGGTATCGGGCTTTAGTCATAATTCAGATTCAAAGTAAGTGATTACATGAAATCAAATCTACCTTTTAAAGGAAGTTAAGAGTAATACCGAGTGCATTAACTGATAATCAAAATGAACAAAATGTCGCGATAATTATTAAGCTCGATTTGGGTAAAATGTCAACGTGTGTGAAATTAAATATATTCTTTATCGAACTTTAACACGTAGGTACTTACTTACTTGATTAGTTGTCACATTATAAAGTTGAAAAGAGAAAATAATAAATGGTTATATTAATTTAGATAAGTAATAAGGCTGTTGTTCGAACTTGATATTTCAATATAAAACAGCCAAGTCGGAAAATTAAGTTTGACAGATGACAGATGCGTACACAAGATTGATGCCCTACAGCATTATAATCTGCGCGGGGAAATAACCAATTAAGATTAGCATAAACATAAGGTGAGGTATATTATCATATTATCTAAAGGATGAATAATGTATGTGGGGTATTATGGACCCGGCGGCTGTATTAGAGGGTTGGGTGACTAATACGCTTCAGTTGTTAACCCTTAGGTGTTTCTATTGTTATCGAAATTGTTTTTGATGAGTTGCTGATACGACGAGACCACGGTCAATATATAGGTACATTTTTATTATCTCAAATATTATTCCCACAATCATCAAAATGAAATGACCAACCATTTTATAACACTGATTGGTTAGTAAAAATATTCGGGTGTACAAAATTATTCGGTATAAACTATTTCTCAACGATAAATATTAGTGTAAATATTATTAAATGTAGTTAACGTTATATGTATATTGTCCGGCGGAGGGTATTGTTACGCCCTAACACAGGTTAAGACGAAATATGCTTCAAATTTGACGATTCGTCCTCACGAATATTCAAAAGTAGACCTTTAAAATCGATCAATTGACATTATTTCTTTATGTTTAATAAATGTTCTTAAAATATTTTATTCGGATGTGTTCTCCGATACAAGATTAAAGAAATTTGGCTCGATTGAAAAAAATCGTAAACTTTTTATAAAAAACACCCATTTTTACGTTCCCTTTAATGGATTGAATCAACTTCATTCCATTCAATAGAAGATATTTTTATCAAAAAAATTGTGTGTTATCCTAACAATCATTCAAATACTTTAGTGGTCGCAGTTTATTGTAAAAGCGTAAGATTATTTGTAGAAAATAAAGAAGAAATAAATATTGAAAATATTTTCAAGCGCGCACGCCGCATTACCGTCATACAAATGTACGGTTCTCTTCCATTTCACCTTAATTCATAGCTTGGGTAACAAGGCTCCTCATCATGGACCATTTATTTAAGGAACAAACTATTGTTAAATTTTTATGATCGACAACGTTTGTAGACACCAAAGATATATTATAATTTAAAAAAAAACGGCTTACTAAAAAATTATTATATATTTTTAAATGAGCTTTCTTTATACTTACATAATATTATTAATTATTATAACACCGGTTCGACTCACGATTATGTACACTACTTACATTTATGTGTATAACGGGCAAATAGTTTTATTTAAACTTGCGCTGGTATATCAGATCTTCTACAGTATAGGTAATAAGTAAATTTTATAAGCATACCAATAACCATAAGTAAGTTAAAAAAATACCGTTCATCACCCGCATTATTTTGAAATTATGACAAATAATTACATGAAATTAGACACGTCAGTCTCATTTGTTTATGCATAATTCATTGGTGATATTAAGATTCTAAGGGTGTCGATTTCCGTTGAAATTATTGATGCACTAGGGCGGTATTATGCTTAAACTTTTAATATTCAAAGCAGGTATTATTGTCCTCCAATGGCTCCAATATACCTTTTAACGTTGCATGTTATTGAGAAATTTATAATTATTTTTGCGCGTATTACGATCATCATCATCATCATTTCAGCCGTAGGACGTCCACTGCTGGACATAGGCCTCCCCCATCGATCTCCAAAAGGGCCGGTTGGAAGCGGCCTGCATCCAGCGTTTCCCTGCGGTCTCTTTTAGGTCGTCTGTCCATCTTGTGGGTGGACGTCCACCACGTGAGATGTGTAGGTGAGATTTGTATTCATTTCATTAAAAAATCGAAGCTAGCTTGAAATGAATTTATTAAAAATAGTAGTAAAAGTAATAACTTCTTTTCGTAATGTTAAGATTACGTTACGTTATGTAAACAAAACCCTTAATTTTGCACAATAATTTCACAATTTATTTGACTTCATTTTCCCATGAGTGTCGTAACTGGCCAACTCGTTATCAGCTTTTTATCCCCGCTTCATTATTACCACAGAAGAGAAAAATGTGTGATTATTACAGTATAATATGACATAATGCTGTCACGCCGCGTGTCAACTGTCACCGCGAGCGGACGTTTGTGGATAGCGTAATTGATGTTTATTTGGTGACTTTAATAAGCGGGGAGCGGTTTGACACGACGTGCTTGCGTGCGCTGCGCTTACCAGTCCGTGGTCTCCATTCCAGAACCTTTCAGCCCCATCGGCCATCTGTTCTGCGTGATATGTGCCCTGCCCACTGCCATTTCAACTTACTAATCCGGTGGGCTATGTCGGTGACTTTCGTTCGTCTACGGATCTCCTCATTTCGGATTCGATCTCGTAGAGAAACCCCGAGCATAGCCCTCTCCATAGCTCGTTGTGCGACTTTGAGCTTGCTTATGAGGTGAGTGATGTATCTTCCTATTGTCACCAGCAAAATTGAAGCTATGATCCAACTCAGTGTTACTGTACCAAAAATAAACAGGTAAGAAATGAAATCAAAAAATTGTGAGGGAAATTAAGGCATAATATAGAGAAATTTACTATGAGAAAAAACAGCAATTTGTATATTAGTAGCTATCAAGCAAACTAAACCTGTAATAGGCTTAAAAATGAATTTATACTTTAGCTAGAATGTGCACGTGAAATTGAATTTTGTTTTGAAGATAGCCAAATAGAGAGGCTTCTGTCTCTTTCTTTCAGAACATCTCTATAATTATCATAAAAATATGACGTAGCTTGACAACTAAGTATATTGTATTGGTTCTGTCATGAAGGGTCGGAATGCTTCCAGATTTAAGGTCTAATTTGGACCGATTGTCTCTCTAGTATTTTTGTCTACTAACGTCATATTTAATGCCATTAAATTATGGTTCATTCCAAAAGTTTATTATTTTGACGTTCGCAATCCAGTGTACATAAAATAATAATGGATGCTTCTTAGCATTTCATTCCCTTTTTAGTAGAAAATTGGCTGGGGGATGGATGACTAAAATCTGGAGAACCTTATAGATCTCCCCTAAAAACGAGAGGTTCGGGAACGCTGGTTCAAACTCGACGATGCGTGACCGAATGAACGAATAGAATGAATGAATGATAGAGATCTCTGACATTAGGGCGCGTTTGATATTTATGTTCTCTATGATGATAGGTTATTGTGATTCCAGTAGTGACATTATGCGTTTTGTATTGGATTTTATTTATTCAAGGCATTGTGAGAATGAAATGTTGCGTGTGTTGTGTTATTGGCTTGAATTGATTTATTGGAAAGATAAATGGAGCTTCTTTTATTGATGTTGGGAGCTTATGCTACTAAAATATAAGTTTGTGTCCATTTGCCACAAAGAGGTTTACATATACCAGAGAAGGACGCACGTATTAATTACTCATTTTACACATTTAAACACATGCTTTAAATGACTAAACTTATGACTTATCACTACTAAATGACTTATCTCGATTTATTTTATTTAGGTAAAAATAGGTACCTTTCGCTCGACGTTTCGACCATGTTACAGTGGCCGTGGTAACGAGCTGAAAACTGCGAGTGAGTACATCGGGTGAGTACATCGGGTGTTTTGTTCTTCTACCCTAACTTGATCTTGAAAATCGCAGGATAAAAATAATGCGTGATAATTCCCGATAAACATTTATTTCAATATTTTCCTGAAGTGCCTAGGTTTATCGTTTACAAGCTACATTATTACCTTCAAATACATATTAAAAGTAATCAGAATTTACAGTTTTCATTCAGCTTTTTATAATAAACTTACTTTTTCCCGCGAGTCCCTTTCGCCCTTCATTATTTAGGCCTTTCTAAAAATTCTTTCTTAGCGGACCTCTACACTACTACACCCTGTCAAAAATCTACCTGACAAATTGCAGTTTCGCATGTCAAATAGTTTTCGAGATTCCTGAGTCAGTCAGTGAGTGAGTGGTATTTCACTTTTATATACCTTATGTTATTATAATATATTCTGCATGCTCTTGCGCGCCGCGACAAAGTTTTGTCGACTCTTTTTATCGTGCCAAAGCGTGACAGGCGTATAAGAAACTGTAAGCGCCTTGTCGTGTTTTCGCTCGAAAGAGTGACGAGATTTTGCTGTGGTACCCATGTTAGGCAGGCTGGGCTCGACTAGTTCCAAGATCGCAGGCACAACGGCGTTGCTTAGCGGAGGCCTTTGACCAAATTTGAGTTCCCGATTAAATGTTTAATGTGCTTTATTAATGTGTCCAAGTTATGTACTTGTAACAAGGTAAAAAAGGGTATTTTAATTAAGATAAGATAACGTTGGGGATAGTGCAATGCTGCGTAAGTAGAGTCGACCAATACCGCGTAACTACGTACCTATGTAGCCAAAATTATTTTTTGTAACGCACACAACGATTTCATTGGCTCCTCCCTATATTACAAAAAAAATATTTACCAATAGAAAACGAGATATGTGGTTCCTAGACCCAAAAATTACGACGCTATTCCCGACGATAAGTTTTTTTTTTCTAAGAGACAGTTACATGAACATTTACACAATAAAATAAATAGTAGATATAAAAAAATTAGTAGAAAATTACATAAAGTTATAGAGATAAATAAAGTATGGAAGTTTTTAAATTAATTTACACATTTAAAAATTATAGCGAATTCTTTAAACCCTTTTTTTTTTATTTATTTTTTTTAAATCTGGTACAGTGCAACTTATAGAGTAAAAACAATTTTTGAACCGAGTATAGGTGAACTTACTAAGCGCCCCTGATTACCGCATGTAATGATAGAGCCGCCGTGTTTACACATGAACTTTGTTCAGCTGTCCGTCTGTTTATTGTTATTCGCGGATTGTTGGCTAATACGACAGAAATATAGCTGGGGGAGTGAGTGCGTTGGTACTTTCAATTGTATCTCAAGCAGTTACGTCGTAACAGTAATATTAAAGCGTGGGGGAGATAGGAAAAAATCCACCTACCCCCACATATGATGCATGAGAGTAGATGGAAAAAAGTTGCATAAACTACGTAGAGTCCTTTTCATGAAAGAAGTCCCACGGCAAACAACGGAACTAAATTTCCATGTTGTAGTTGTCAGGTGTTGTTACTGTGTTTGGACGCTAGTGAGATTTTTATTAATTTTCCATCGTTAAAGAGTCGTGTACGATGCCAAAAGTTGTTAAAGTTCTACTCGAGAAATGATACTGATAGTGATTGATACGCGATGACAGCGCCGCGTCTGGGGGACTTCTTTCATGAAAAGCACTCTAGGATGGATAGGGTAGATTAAATTCGTAGGGGCCAATGGGAAATGATTGTTTCAAGACAAAAAAAAAAATTACGTTAGTACCTATATAAAACTCATTATTAAAATCATTAGGTACCTATAACTGCTTACTATCTAGGGGTTGTACGCTGTACAGAAAAGAGTTTTTTTTTTCTCTTCTGTGGTACGCTAAAACAATTAATTTTTTTTACGTTAAATAGACATAATAAATAATATGGTAAAGCCTTAATACTGACATTTTTAACGCAATTATTTTTTTAAACATCTAATGACCTTCCATACTTCAATAATTTAATACCGACTACTTACTATCAACTACTTACAGACTTACACGGAACACTCAAGTACCATGTCACAATAACTATCATAAAATTCGACACTTAATGTAACAAAGCCAACGAGATAGTTAATGCGAAAGAGTCCCAAAATGTTCAACAATGTCCCCATGTCCGTATTTATTTGACAATCACTAATTATTTCCTACTTGTCGGGTGACAAATGTTACAAATGAAATAATGATTGTTGTTTCTGATACGGTGTATTGTAATGTAGAACTTAATTACTGATACATACAGTCGATATGGCACAAATTACAAGGTTACAGCGGGTGTTTGGTCGAAGATTAAAATATAATGACAAAATTTGTAATGGTGCAATACTAGAAATAAACTAGCTAAGTGCAAGTCAGTCTCGTTAATTACTAAAACACAAAAAGTTGTGCGAAAAGACGTTATGTCGTTAAAGACGTTATCCCGATCAAAGTACCGACCGCGCCCGACGTTGCTTAATTTCGGTAATCGTACGAGAATCGGTGGTGAGCAGTAATTGGTCACTGACTCGCGGTTGGCCATTATTTGCTATTTGTTGGTTTTACTTTAGTGTGTACTATAATCAAATCATGCCAAATATTACCATTTTTACACTAGAGCTAATACAAAAATACGTTACAAAATACGTTTGTTGTATGTAGACTCCCTTTTTGTTTTGCCTTTTTGGCTTTTTTTACTACTTCTTACGCCGTAACGTTACATCATCTGTAAAAAAACATTTTAGCTATATCTTACGGTTCGAAAGATACAGCCGTTAAAAGGTAGGACGTACGGACAGACAGACAGCGTAGGTTTAGTAATTGGGTTCCGTTTATACCCACCCTTCCCTCCCCGTTCCGGGGTTTTGTTCCTTTGGGTACAGAACCTTTAAAAAAACATATCGTTTTGAGAGGCTCCCTCCGGTTAAGAGTCATAAAAAAAAATGACAGTCTAGTTTAGAAATATATTTTACAACATATTTGCTCAAAAAGTGCACTTACGAAGCCTGTATACATCGTTCGAAAGTTAAACATTACGGATCATACAACGGAGCGTGCGGTAATGAAACGCATCATACAACGGAGCGTGCGGTAATGAATTTTACCGCACGCTCCGTTGTATAGCACCGTGCGTGTACTTTGCGGTATTTTTTTAATTACCATTTTTTGTTTTTTTCTCGCAAATGTGTTGTAAAACGTTGTATGGCACACGTGCGGATTGGTTATTACAAACTCGTGACTATGGTAAGCCCTCAACTTCGTCTCGGGCTTACATTCGTCTACTCGTTTGTAATAACCAACTTACCGCACTTGTATCATAAATAACTATTTTATGTTACCCTGTATAGTCCCACTGCTTGGCAAAATTATCTCCCAATCATAGGCTAAAGTTTCTCCCTCTACGCTCCCAATTCCTTAAATACAGACAATAAATGTGTCTATGATAAAATATAGAACAAAAAAAAAAAAAAAAAAGCTTATAGTTTATGTCTTATGCCAAACAGAAGAAAAATAATTACTCGTATTTAATTAGTATTGAAATGACACGTGATTGAAGGTCTAGCAACAAAATGGATATTATAGTGCTACCAGACTGTTGGTGTCTATTATTCAGTAGTTTGACACTTTCAGTTTTACGACTTGAAATTAATCAGCGTTATTTCACTTTCCCGCACTCGAGTACGTCCACAAACACTAAATTAACAATAATCTACTATTATTACGCATTAACACTCGAAAATACACAAGTTTAGGAAAATAATCAAATGAGACATATAATCGAAGGACCATCGTCCATCGTTTTTTCATGTTGGTATGTTGGTGCCAAAAACTCTACATAGCACCTACATAGCTTTGACAATGACAAATTACTTGACAGTCATTAGAGTGGTCAGTCATACAAAAAAAATTGCAGGCGACATAGGTATCTACTGGTCGTGAACTACGTAGAGCAGACTACAGGCTTAGTCCCAGATTTAATAGTTTTCGAAAACTTTTTTCGTTTGCGTATTGTTCCATACATTTTAGTAAAGCGCCTCTATCGGAAACGCGGAGGAACTAAAATCGATAGTAATCGGCGGTATAGATTGCTTCACTCTAATACGAAAAAAGTTTTCGAATACCTTTCAGCCCAGCAATGTATGGAACAATACGTAAACGAAAAAAGTTTTCGAAAACTATCAAATCTGGGACTAAGCCTACAGAGCACTGTTTTAATATATCACGGTTGTTCACTAAAGTTATGTGATTATTTACGGGATATTTAACTTGTGTTTTGTCGGGACTAAAGTTCGAGTTCCAGTGATAACCGTAGCAAAAGACTAAGAAAGAGGGTAGATCATTCTGTCTGCACATTCTTCAGTCTTCCCGTGAACATGGTGCATGTAACTGCGCCAAAATATCGGGAGCTCATTCCACAACCTTACCACGGTAAATATCCCGTAAATAATCATATTTTATAACTTTACATATGTAGAGATTTTATTATTTTTATTTAAAGGATTTTGTCTCTCCACAAAGAAATAAAAATAAGGTAGAGTTATAATTTAAAACTAGCAATATCCGACAAGTTTTTCCAGATTTCCCATTTCGTGATTTTACAGAACATTGATTAAAAAAAAAAAAAAAAAACTTCTATCTTATCTTGTAATGCATTTTGCGTCCTTGCCAAATTTAATCACAATCAATCCAGCCATTTAGTCGCGAATAGGTAGGTATGCTTAGCTTCAAAATTTCGGCCATTTTAGACCCTGCTTTCAACCGCCGATATTTTTTTTTTGTGGCGTTACTGTCAGAACCGGAAGTCTCCTAAAAATATATTATGGTAAGGATCCCTAAAATAACTTTCATTAGTACTAATGCTTAGTAGCTCAAAATAATAATAATAAAAATTCTAATCTTTAATCTACCAGACGCCGCAAAAAAACGCCTCATTACTTACCAGCTCTAGACATTAAAACTGACACTATCAGACCAGTCCATCAAGTGGTATTGCCGCTGTTACTCAACGGATATAATTGAAAACTTATCTCTGTAATTACACTTGCAACTTGTAATTATCCACTGGAACTGTCCGAGAATGTTAGGTGATGTTGCGAAAGAGATTAAACGTCACAAAATTACATGACTGCCGCGGTTTATGAATGCGTTGCTGGCAGCGACGATGATGGTCGAAAGCACAACGTAGCGTAGGTCCAGGCTATCACAGCGCGGTCAGCATTGCAGCCCTTGATGGGCAAGCTGGAATGGTCGAGGCCTGTATAGCGCGGACAGCAAGGGCTGCAATGATGACCAAGCTTGAAGGCCGAGAGCGTAGCTAAGCTTAGCTCGAGGCCATCATAGCGTGGCCAGCAGTGCAGTCATTGCGGACCAAGGCTTGTAGAGTGCTACACTCAAACAATGCGAGTAATACAAATAAAACAAGCTGAGTAGGTAGCATAGGAAGTTTTTATTATATTTTTTATTAATGTAAACATTATATGAATTAAAAAATATGTGACATTAAAAATAAAATTACTATTTTTTTCATTCTTTAAATTTGATAGTGTCTAAGTTTCTGTTTTACGTAAAATAATATAGGAAGTAAAACCACGAGTAACGCTGGTAAAACAAAATTAAGTTAAAAATAACAACACGTTATTCCATTGTCACAATATGTCGTAATAGCACGACGACAAAGTCGCAAATTTATATTTTAACTTTTTCAATAAAACGGTAATTAACTAATTAGTGTGCCAGCGACATTTGGTGTAATGTAGATACTGATTAAATATGGTTTATCTGTCATTATATTATGAGGTGGGGAAAAAATATTGTTACCACATGCTGCTCTTGTCAGGATTTGTGATAATTATGACAAACATAAGTACTGATTAGTAGTAATGTGAAATCAATATCAGAAACAAAACCAATCCCAACAGAAGAAAAACATTGATTTTGATTGTTTTTTTTTGATTGATTGCCGTATGTCCCCAAGAAAAGAAAAAAGAAGGTAATTGTACTCATCATTATGAACAACTTTTAATATGGGACCAACCCTGAAATCGCGAAAAAAATATCTGCTGTTCTCTAGAAAACGGTCATTGACACTCGACAAAATGTATGGAACAGCTGATTTTTTTTCGCGATTTCAGGGTTGATCCCATATTAAAAGTTGTTGATAATGATGAGTACAATTACCTTCTTTTGGCTTCGAGAGTGTTCCCCTTACACCCTGTATAACAGAATACAAAAAAATCTATTCCAAGTATTTTGAAATAATAACATCGTAAATAACCGAAACACAATATTATTGTGTTTCAAAGGTAGACACAGCAATTTGAAAAGTAATAAAAAAATAATCTAATGCGAGTGTGAGATAGCAGCGCGCAATATTCTGAGATAAATTTGTAATGTTTTTTTATTTTCCATAAAATCCAGTCATCTTAATGTTCCAATAATCCGGCACCTCTTCTGGCGTGCCGGATTATTAAGACTCTGCTGTCTGATATTGTCAGAGTTACTAATACTCAACTCGGAAATGCGATATTGTTCTGTCTCTGTCGCACTATGTCAATTCGAATTAGAGTGACAGGTGAGAAAACTAATACCGCATCAGTGGTGCAAGTATGGTTTTTTATCTATCAACAAATTTGACATTTTGTCGTCGATATATCAATTTTGCCCGACTACGAAGGAATTTGGATGGACTAGTTTGTCTATGGAGCGACAGTCGCCATTGAATTTATATAGATGTGACAGGGTATGAAGCGTAACTATTTTGCCATTTTATTCTCAGTTATTTTGGAGTTTGGATGCGCGAGAGTGGGCAGGCAATTCGCACATTACTGTCTGGCAGCCATTATTAGCGCAGACATTTGACACAGATTATAATAATTTAAGGGTACAGTCATGTCATATCCATATTTGCTACCATAGTTTTGTCGATTCTAAATACCATATAGATCATCGACAAAAGGAAAATTTTCCTTTTGTAGATAATATATGTAATTTTACTTCGACATAAATTTTTATCGAATCTAAACATCGATTTTCCAATTTCAATTAATTATTGGAAAAAACGACCTTTTTCTAATTATTTATTGGAAACACTGTTTTCAACTATTTTTACGGTGATTTTACGCGTTGTAGGTAAGTATATGCCTTCAATCTGTTCCAAACCTCCCTGATCAGTTGGCACCCCCACACTGCACCATCAATCCACCAGCCAAATGCTCCAAGCCCGCGACAAAGACGAAACGGTGCAATTTCTTCATCTGCCATTTCACACGGTGCATTACAAAGATTAATGACGCAATAGAAGCGGCACAATTTGAACCCGGCTCCCGGCCGCGCAGGATACAATATTTTATGTTGACAGACATAACAGCGTATACCAGCGCTTATTCTTTGTGCCCCGTATTTTATTCGCTTTATGACGGTTGCTACACGCAAACGTACAACCACTGTCACAAACGATAACAATTCCAATTTCAACCCTAACACTGGATCCGTAGAGTTTGATAACATTTCTGATAGAGGTAAAGTTATGTTTGCAGCGAATGTAATAGTCGTGGATGCCAGTTGAATGTTTGTTAGTATTTTATTTCGGGGCGTTCTCGCGTCATAAAATAATAGCGTAATGCAGTGTTGTAAATCAATTTTCCTTTTGAACGATGACGTTTATAATGAGTGTCGGTAGTTCTGAATTAGTGTAATATATTTTTTCTTTTCAAAACGTGTGATTATTATCTGTGTGGTTTTATTAATGGGATTAGTTGGATGTCTGGTTGGGTCGAGTCGTTTGTTGGAGGATAACGACGTATTAGATTGTATGATTTGTATGGAACATGTGGGATGAGGTTCATTATGGTTTATCTAGAAATTTACTATACTTGCAATAATTTGTCAGGAAAACTGGTCACATAGAATTTGAAATACAAAATAGGTACTTAGGTAAGGCAAGCAAATTGTAAGCACAATATTTTTAGCAGGTTAGATTTGTGTTTGTTTTTTAATCATACAAATAATATACAGAATAGGTTTTTGCGTTATTGTGACATGAAAATAAATAATAAATTGAACTAAACGATAAAAAATGAAATTACTTATACAAAGCTGCTCATAGATCACCAGACAAAAGCTCCTGTATCACAGCATTCAATTCCCCATGTAAATTGAAATAAAAATGCATGAACGCTTATCCAACAGACAGTGTGTAAATAAAACAGCACCAGCCCTCGGAGGGTTGCGAGGGATGGCACTCAAAGCTCTGAAGATCAAGCGACACAAAGCCAGCACCAGGCTTGTAAATACGTAATAAGGTGTCCCTCTACCATGAAGCTTTCGTAAATGTAAGTAAAAGGTGGAAAAATAAAAGAGTCACAAGAAAAGCGTATGACGAACTTCACAGAGTTGAAGACAAATAAGATATCACGCACGTTTTATTTCCAGAAATTAATAATAATAATCTAGGAATAAATTTGATTATAATAAAAAGTCTGCTACTTCCAATATACTACATAAGCTTAGGAATGAAAACAACTATCTTTTAACCATTCAACTATGTATAAACAATGTTGATGACAGATGTTATAGCTTATAGGCGATTAGAAATCGAAATTGATGTCTCCAAACAAGTTACGAACAAGATTTCAAGAGATAAGCTTGATAAATCCGACGTACGCAATACAATTATCAACATAGTAGAAAATGCGGTCGTACACGAGTCGTTTGACTCGACCATGCTTCTAGTACCGGCCTGTTCATAAATCTTCATTGCGTCCCGATGACATGCCGCGACACGTCTCTTTGCTACCGCGCTACCAACAGCCCCCACATCCAAAACAATGTAACTTCTAATCGTATCTCCATCAAATTTCACACCTCTAGCAATAGCGTTAACGTCTATTTTAGATTATTTTGTAGAAAGAGAAGTTCAGTCACATTTTCCAACATATACAACTTCACAAAAAGTAACAGAAGCAATGAATTATCAATCCAAGGACATAGTGTTTAGGTCCTGTTTTATTTGACAAAGTCAAAACAGAACTTTGTCTTTTTCGTTAGATTTGTGCTCGCTTAAAACTGAAATGTCGTGAGAAGTGTGGATCTGTTTGTCTGAAATTGTGTCTTATAGTCTGTTGTGAGGGTTGGTTTTGCAAAGCTTTGGTGGAAGTGTGGCAACAACATTATCCCTCTGTGACAAGTAATGTCAGGCTGTCGATCATTATAATGTATGTGCCGCGCTGTCAGCTGTCTTAACGCATGAATGATTCACTCCGTGATAAATTCGAGCTTATGATTACCTTTCAGACGTACGTCAATGTGTCTGTTTACGTAATTATGGCCTCTATTTGTGAAGGCTTTTACTGTTTCTGGCGAAAGTCGAGGCGGAAGCTACGCTCATATATTATGTTGACGGGTGCAAGGCTCCAACTAAGTATTGTTGAATGAAAATGATTTATAGCCACAACGGTTCGCGGCAATGATAAATCGAACTCATATACGTTGAATGTAAATATAGACAGGCTATCATTTATTCTGTTTGCTGCGCCATCAATATTCCCGCTATCTAATATGCGGCTATCAATTTTGAAAATTGTTGAACATAGATATTATTCAAATAGAAATGATCACCTATTTGTTAAATTAAATGTAATCATGTCTATCTGTTATCGCAATTTTGTATGAGACGCAAATAAAGTTTCTAAGTAAGTTGGCTTGATAACCTCTGAAACACGTTTATGCATTATGATTATGAATTGACATTTTACCCTTTCATAATATATTCGTAAAATTGTATATCGAATCGAATATCGAAATAAATGAAAACCTTAATTACACAATAAAGTAATTTTGGTCAATAGTATTTTTTTATCAATGTCTTAAAATCAATCAGCATGGTCCTGGCAGGCTATGCTAAATTTCATAAAGGTCCTTGAGCAGCTTTAGTATTCAGCGATCATTCCAATGTATTATCAAAGTTTTATCAAATTCCGAAAAGTAATCAGAGACCGTAGCAAGCAATTTTAGGGTTTTATCGATATTTAAAAGTAATCAGTGACCTTTGCAAGCAATTTTTAGAGTTTTTAAGTTCAAATAGTAATCAGTTGCCATAGCAAGCAAAATCAGAGTTTTAAAAAGGTTTAAAAAATAATCAGCGACCATAGCAAGCAATATCAGACTTTCATCAAGGGTTTAAAAGTAACCAGTGGCTGTAGCAAGCATTATTAGAATTTCATGGTCCTAAAAGTAATCAACGGTCCTAGCAAGCAGTCTACCAAAGACTGTACAGACGACATAGCGACGTATATCAAAGCGGGTGCAGACGTCGATCTGATGAGACCAGCAGCGGCGGCGTGCGTCAAAGTCACTCGCATCTTATCGCGAGATGTCTGGCTTTTGGCTACTTTTACACCGATCTGAGCAATTCAACATGAATTATATAGAATTAAACAAACGTTTCAAAAACCTTTATCGAAGATTTGACATCATCAGGCTTGGTAACATAAACATAATTCTCTATATTTGTCAGCTATAGAAAATTAAGCTAACTCTAACCTTTAGCATTCTAACATACTTGTATGATTTCAAATGAAAGTGAAAGTGCTGATTTAAAAGCATTATTTTAATCTACATTGACCACAATTGTTTCTAGCTCTAGTTGTTAAACATTCACCGTCTTACCACAAAAGATTTAAGCACGTTTTAGACAAGTGTTTAGCAATTGTTTCCCTGCGAAAAATATGCTAAACACTTAACTAAAGCGTGCTTAAATCTTTTGTGGTAAGACGGTCAGTTATTTATAAGACTAAGACTAAATATTTAGATGGCTACCTACGAGTTTTTTTTTTAAATTTTCAATTTAGGGGTATGTTTTTAATAAAAATTATGAGACAATAAGCCTCATTAATATTAAGAATGTTTTTCTACTTACAAGCATAATAAAAACTATTGTCTCTTACTCGTAATTCTTATTATGAAGAATTAAAAATCATCCGTTTGCTCGCTACTATAAACAGGACATCCACAGCATATCCAGAAGCAGTAGATGAAGTATGCGATACAGCGACGAGCATTGTCCGATCTCTTCCACTCCCGACGTTCCATCAACGTCGCCGCAAAAAGACCGAACACTTTATGTCTGCTAGATCCTGAGATATGTGCATTGTTGAGATAAAGAACGGAATGACTGGTCTTGTGGCTAAACTTGTCCTACTGGTTATGTATATGTAATGTACAGGGCAAACTACTACATATACAGGTGTACTCTATGACGTTTTATGTACCGGGAGTATATTTAGACGACGGATATATTCGAGGGTATCATTGTACTTGTAATTTTAAACATTTTTCTATTGGACCGATCCTGAAATCGCGAAATAAAAAAATCTATTGTTCTATAGAAAAATATATTTATTTATTTTAATACTTTATTGCACACTTACAAATTAAGTAGATATGTACAATTGGAGGACTTAATGCTAAGCATTTTCTACCAGTCATCCACCAGGTAACACATATAAGTAACACTCAACAAAATTTATGGAGCTCAAATTTTTTCGTGATTCCAGGGTTGGTCCTAAAGTAAAAGCTGAACGATGAGTAGGTACAATGATATCCTCGAATCTGTCCAATATCTAGAGATCATCATTTCAGCCGTAGGATGTCCACTGCTGGACATAGGCCTCCCCCATCGATCTCCAAAAGGGCCGGTTGGAAGCGGCCTGCATCCAGCGTTTCCCTGCGGTCTCTTTTAGGTCGTCTGTCCATCTTGTGGGTGGACGTCATACGCTGCACTTACCGATCCGTGGTCTCCATTCCAGACCTGACCTTAATTTGATTCCTGATCTTTCGAAAGTGTACTTGTATTTGTACCCAATTGAAATAAAGATACTGAACTGAATTGAACAGAACCTTTCGGCCCCATCGACCATCTGTTATGCGTGATATGCGCCCTGCCCACTGCCGTTTCAACTTGCTAATCTGATAATCTAGAGATAATTATACTCAAATTTGTATTATACGTCACACGCTAACATTATTCCAGTTAAGACATTTTACTTTTACTGAAACTAGTGACGTCCAACCGTGACACTGGTTCCTGACTTAGCGAATGCTGGTTGATTACCATTCTTGAACAGTGCTATTATAGAGCGCAGTCAATGGATCTACATATTATATTAATGTCACAGAAACACCAGTTGGTGTAGTTAAAGTTAATTGCTTCCAAAATATTTCTTATATTCACAAAATTTCAATTTATTTATCTGGTACATATTAAATCAGATTCAAAGTAATTTTTCATCCCGTCTATTCGAAAAGGACAACTTGGTTCGTCTTTAAGTGCACCCAAAGGTGGTGTTTTCTATAAGAAACTTTTAGCGGGCAGTAATGAGTTTTCATCCTCTTTATAAGTGCGCCACAATTATCTTTGCCACGCACTTTTTTATAAGTGCGCCGCAACCAACTTTGCGGCGCACTTTTTGAATTTGGAACATCTTAGTGTTCAGCGCTAGACGAGCCTTAGTGTTTAGTGTTAGACTGGCTAGGCAAGTCTTAGTGTTTATTGTTAGACTGGCTGGTACGACGGCCCATAGTCGCGCCGCCAGCTGAATAAAAAAAAAAAACAAATTAAAAACGCGCGAACTACTGCCCGCGTTTTCGTCAATTTTCACGGATTGTTAGAAATGTATGGTTTTGTGTAACAATAAATTTTCATAATTGCGAAAATGTCTCAAATGTAAATTTAAGTTATTAGTTGTTTTATTATTAGATACTATTTAATTTAAATTTAGTTATTCTAATCTTTTCATTTTTCTTATATTCAGTTGCTATACGTGTTTTATGTGATTCAAAACAATTCCATAATTATGTTGAATTTACATTCCCCCGATACTGAGTCTTCCATGTGTAACTCGCATCGCAACACAAATGCAATTTAATGTTCTGCTATTTTGCTTTGCAATTCAGAATTACATATCAATTTCGGTTTACTAATGTACCTTAACCAACTCAGCAAAATGAATACTAATGGAGCTACACGCATTCTATTTAATCGCCCAACATAGATAGATACTCAAACACTGAAAGGTAAAGCACCGCACAAATCAGCGGCTCGCAACAAATGTACCGATCACAAAACAAATGACGTCAATATAAAATACTGTCCCAATTATTTGGGACAATTCATTACCGCTCTCGACGCGGCCGATTGAGGCAATAAGTCAGACGAAACGTCCGTCCCGCGTGGAGCGTCAGGAAGGAATGGTGTTGTAAATCAAACTACAGCCGTCTACCCGACAATCCATGCCGGTCGGCGTCGATACATCAAGTGTAATGCCTCGGATACCGCGCCGAGATAATCGAATGTGAGCATCGACTCGTTACGCTGGAAATAAGATGAGGTTTGTGACTTGATCTGGATAGAAAAGACGTATGTCATCGTAAATATGTTTTTGTATTCGACCTTATCGATTCCAACGAAGGTAAAAATATCATTTGATTTAATATAGATTTTATTAAGCGTGACGTTGTTTTTAGCGGTATTTGTAATATCGTATAAGGTTTATTTTTGATTGTAGATCCAGGTATGTTGTCTCTTCCGAGTGAGTGGCGATAGATCTGTAAAGTTTGCCGCGGACAGGAATATATCGAGTGGCTGCCTCCGTTCGGCTTTATTTATACATAACATCTGTTTGAAGTTGAATCTACCGGCGCGGACGGGGAGCGCATTACCGGAGATTTATTCGCCGTCTTAATTGTGAATCGATGGGTTAATGAAGATAAAACCCGCGGCTGTGTTGTAAATTAGCTCGCGTGTCGACTCATGGCTCCGATAAAGGCCTTCTTTATTGCTTTGTTTGTTTTCTTCGAGCGCACTTCAAAGAACGAGATAAACTCGGGTTTATGCGAATGTATAAATCGCAGTTTCACCTTTATTCGCCGTGTGAAGCCCTCAGGTGGATAGGAAGCGAGTGACGGCTCCGAGATAAATGAAAGGCAGCAGGATTAACGATGCGTCGACGCGCCGTAATTAACTAGCGTACTTATAAATCAACTGAAACCGCGCCCGTCTGTAACAATAGCCGCAAAGTAAGATAAATCGACGGGACAGCTCTGCTCATACAACTCGATATTGACAAGTGTGGCGTTCCCTTTGCTCGTGTTCATATTAAGCTACTCCATCTACACTTGAGCAGGTCACACGCAAAATGTTTATCGTACAAGAGAATTCTCATCTGATTCTTTTATTTTCTCTATGGAAGGGTCTTCGCTAGTCTGTGGCATTTTCCAATATCGAGGTGATCAAGTAGGAACAGGGGTTAACCCCTCGCGGTCACACACTCTCGTCTAATGGCCGTGATTCGACAAGTACAAATGGCCTCCGTGACAAATGGCCTGCGGAAGACCTCGTTCCAACTCCGCCGTCGTAAGTTCAAACAATCTTCGAGCCAATCTAGACCTTAACGACTTTCTTAGAAATTTATAGCTTCATTATGTATTTACAGATTATATTGATGAAGATAATGATTCAGTTGATGATTTATCGTTGAATGTAAGTCTGATTGATGATGATTGCAATATTGATAATGATAATGAAAATTACATTTTTGATAGAGATTTTAGGATTGCGCTGATATGTTACTAAGGTCGAGAATTGCTTGATAGTTTTTGCGTGTCGGGGACAAATGATAAGTGTCTGTGGAGAGTGTCGATCGCTTTCTCAGTTCGCCCTCTGATACCGATCAAAGGTCTCATCCAGTGCGGATTTGCGAAAACAGCTCTACTGTACGTATTGGAAGGGAATATCTTTGGCCATTTTGCAAGTTCATGTAGTGTCAGATCCGGTCACGGCGGCGGCCCTTTTGAGTTATGAGCCGGCCGTGATTTATGAGTTTGCGGTGAGAGCATTACTCGAGACAGTAGCTATGAATACACGTTTACTGACTGCCAAAATTAATCACTACTTAAATTATAGTAATGATAATTTTATCATAGGTATATGGTTAACTTTAACAACAGTGTCTACTGCAATAAGCTAGTTACTGACAGTTTAAATTGAATCTTGCTATTTATGACTCTGATATTCTAAGCAAACTATTATGATAATGACCTGAGGACTTTAAACCAGCTTGAAGCAGGATTTCAATTCCAATCGGTCTGTATATTTGATTTAGAATGTACATTGCTTGATTTAGGTTAAACATTTTGTAATTGTAATGTATAATGTGTGATTTGAGTATGTAACACTAAAATCTGGCATATAACAAATTTCGGGATGTCAGATCCACAGTACAGAATTGCAAGTAAAGCTGGATAGAACACGTGATACTAAAGTGAAGACAGGTGAAGTAAAGAAGCGGCTAGAGTTGGTATCCGAGGTGAGATAAACAAAGCCTTTGTAAGTTTTTCACGATTACCTACTCGTCAACAGTGTAATATTCCAAAAGCATAATTTGAATTTAAGATTAATAAGGCCTATACTTTAATCTGCTAGTAGCAATTTAATTGACTTTCAAGATTCTCTTTTTAATTTCCGTGACGTATCAATTTGAAAGTTAGCAAGCTTATTATGTCCAGATGACAATACAATAATTTTGCATCATCGAACTGATCTGTCGGTGGAGCCAGTAGTAGGATAGTAGAACTCTTCAATAGCTTCTAGTAAACCCTTCGAGTGATAGTTTGATTTGTTTTAACGAGTCCCAGATATTACACTCGGTGACGAGGGTTTGATGATGGTACTGGGAGTTTTAAGGTGGAACTATTCAATAGCTACTAGTAAATAGCTCAATTCTGGGCTACTTTGCTTTGTTCCGATGAGTCCCATAAACGATTTTTTTTTAATTGAATGCTAAGCTATGGAGCCACGGAGCAAGCTGTGCTTGGGGTTTCTTTAAAAAATAGTGTCATGAATGAGATTATCCATCACAGAACTGAAGTAACCACCATAGACTAAGGATTAGCAAAATGAAGTGGCAATAGGCTAGCCATTTCTGTGGAAGAACCGACAATTGTTGGGGTAGATGGGTTCTAAAGTGGAGTCTGCATATTGGCAAACGGTGTTTAAGATGATGATAAGATTAAGAACGATGCAGTCAGGTGGAGAATCGACCTGCAAAAGGCAGGTGGTGGCAAGTAAATACGAAAAGCAGAAGATAGTGCCTTGTGACGTCCTTGAGGAGAGGCCTACGTCCAGCAGTGGACGAACATCAAATAAACTGATGAATTGCCTAAGATGTCTTCGGTCTACCAAGTTCTTGAGTATGGGTAGTTGTGCAATATCTGTGGAACCGAAGCACTGTTTTCTACTTACACCATGACTATGGAATTGGCAAGGGCTTACATAATACAATATTACTTCGTTTGATGGACGACGTGCGGATGACATCTCACATTATTAGGCCGCAGAGTCGATGCTGACTTTGTGAGGGAGTGGTGGCAAAGATTTGATGTTTATTTACGACCGTACTTAGAAAACTTATACAAGTCAAACAATTTTACTATGGAGCTTGACGTGGTTTTCACACATTTTATTTATATGACAAGAGAATTACTCACGTATTATTAAACCGGTCATTCCAACTTAAGTTTCAACCGCATTTAACTTACCAGTTATAAACGAAATAACCAGTTTAAGCATACGTGAGTAATTTGTCATATAAACTTAGAATATGTAGTTATTCTAAGCATATAAATAAAAAACTAAGGTAAGCAATATTTAAAATGGCTGTCATTTTCACGCGTAATGATTTTCATCAGAGATAAATTGGCAGAGTAATTTTAAGCACTGTTTAACTAAAATTACGTTTCTAAGTAAGGTTAAGATTGACTGGATTTGTAAGTTTGTTTATGGACAAACGGTTTTTGGCAATTTGTTTAACAATTATCAAAATTATACCTCTTTTGTCTTCCGTGTACCTTCGTCTCTAAGGATATAGATGGAACAAGCCGAATACCCAATTAAAATCATCCCACAAAGGATGCTGCCTAGTTATTACTATCCAATTTCCCATCCTTAAATTGGCATAGCACCGGACACGTCTACCGACCGAATAAACTGAACCGCCCGACATCGGACCGGACCGCCCGTCATCAAATATTCACGAACATGACACTTCCTGAACGGACGATATCCTCTAACTACACAATAGAGAAAAACAGAAAACCAACTCACGCGCCAACTTTTGACAGCGCTGAACTATCCCTGCCATCTTTAATAAATAATAAACAAATATTCGGGACATTTTTTCACACACGGTCATCTGACCCCAAACTAAGCAAAGCTTGTAATATGGCTGCCAGAGATTGATATATATACATATATAGTTTTTAAATACATACTTAAATAGATATTAACAACCAGATATAGAACAAACACAAATGTTCATCACACAAATGTTTGTCCTAGATAGGAATCGAACCCACGCCCCCAAGCTCAGAAGGCAGGTTCACTACCAACTGAACCAACGGGCTATCATTTACAGCTTTACAAGCTTTTATTTAGTTTCACCTGTCCCGGTGTCAGTTTGTAATCAAATGTTTTGCTAGTATTTGACTTAGTTTCCGGTGTTCGATTCAGCTGATATTTGGCATACTTGTCAAGTTTCGATGACAATACAATATTATAGTGAGAGCGAGCTGATTTTAATGATGGTGACAGTGGACACAAATTACAATGACAATACAATATTAAGGCAAGAGCGAGCTGCCTTGATGATGGTGACGGTGGACAACGGCACTCCTCGGTGGATAATAGTAGACTGGCAGTGTTTGTGCTCATTTTGATCAGCACACCATTCCGATCACTAATTTCATAAATGCTAAGCTTGAAACAGAGATTTTTCAATAAAAAACTCGGTTCTCGTTCAGTCCTTTTGACACCATTACAAAACTAGAGGTTGCGATGTAAGGACGTTTTCAGTAACTATGTTTAGGGCAGTAAATAGTTAAGTCATTTCATTACACACCGTGGACTATAATAATATATTAATTCAGCCTAGCCATAGACTCAAAAGGATAGGCAGGCGTATTTACAAGGTATGTCATCTCCAACAAGACATAGACAAGCAAAGTAAGTCACGATCGAGTCCAAGTCATGCCCTAGTAAAGTATTAAAGACTTCTGGGGAGTTTTTGAAACAAAGAAAAAAAATAGCTTACATAGGTAGTAATAAACATCTAATTAAGGTATAAAATACAACTAAACCAAAATATGATTCTAACAATATTCTAACATAGACATAATTTTGTTTATTTTTTTCCCGTTTAACTTTAACAAAAACTAATAAAAATATTTATAAAAAACTAAAATTTGTACGCTGTAACAGGCAAGGACATGAGATACGTCTCCATTCTTACGACCATGTATGCTACTTTATATGTACGTGTACCTACCATGTTCTGACAAATAAATAATTTGAATTTGAATTTGAAGAAAATATACTTTCCACCTTACTAAATAACTTGACTACACTTGATCACGTTCACATAATTTTCATTGATTATATATTATCATTATTATGAAATAACACTCCAAAAACACAAGTAGAAAAAGGAGGCGACAGGCCACACATTATTAAATATAATTCCTTTCCGTGCACGGTTGCCTGGAAGAGATCGCTTTAAGCGATAAGGCCGCCTGTTAAAAGCCTAGATAATATTTTTGTTGTAATTTTTATGTTATCCTTGTTTTGTGGTATTTTAATAAAGAGTTTTTTTATTATTTTTAATTAAAATGTTTTTTTGAGATTTGTTTTCCTTTGAGTTTTGGCTCCAGGCGTAGCTTATATATCGTCAAGTTTACAGATATTGCATTGATTCGCTAATGCTAAGTTTCAGTTGTTTTACAATACTCACATAATTTGTTATAATAAATTAATTCGAAATGACGAAATAGCCTACATAAAATTAAAACCTAAAACTACTAAAATTAATAAACTCAAATACTAATTAGTTTCAATAAATAATATAATCACAGCCAAAGCCAAGCAAAGCAAAACAAGGTCTAGTCCAAGTCATGCCCCTCTAAAGTGGTAATTTTACTAAATTCTGCCAACTCGCCTGTTGTTATGTTCTATTGAGTTAAAGAAACAATACGAAAACACACGTTTTACTTTTTCACATACCTACTCATGCATGTTATAATAATCCACCTTACACATTAAAACAAAACAACCGTTTAGTTGTGCATAGAAAAATGATCCTACATCCCAAAAATACTGCGCGGTGCAAAGCTATGTACAAAAAAACTATGTACAAAAAATAACACAACTCTAGCTCACAATAAAACGATACATAAAACAAAGCTCACAATAGAATACTGGCATATTTTACAAAGGGGAGAACTCTGACTGGTAGATAGGTAATATACATAAAGATTTTTAGGTTCTTAAAAATAAAACTTTTTAGTTATAAGTATAATTTTAGTCAATAAATAAATATATGATTTGAATATTTGTTTAGGAAAATAACCTAGCTACATGATTTTTACGTTAGCACCAAAACTCCATTTTCATAGTAAGTTATCCTTCTACCATTTTATTATTCTGTGAAGATACCCTGTTCCTGTCCGGCTATGAAAATCAATGGAAAGGTTCTCAATTTGCATTTATTTTTAGTGATTTGATTATTTGACTACAAAGGTCTGTATAAATTGTCGATTGGAGGGTCGATCGTTCCGCTACTAAAATATTTTGTGTAAATGTACGGACAGAAAATTTGGTATGTTAAGAGTGCGTATAAAGCGAGGAAAATTTCTGATTTCACCCGCGCGTCTCGCATCACCCGCATTAGTGTGAAACACAACCACGGCAGCGCGGCAGTCGCGCGCAGCTCCAGTACACATAACTCGCGTAGTCGAACTCGTCATGCGGCAAGGAGTAATAAACACAGGATAAGCATAATGTTGGCGTTTTGGCGATTAGCTGGGTTCGGTCGCGGCGCGCAAAACCGTAAATTGTTTATTTCAATTTTCAAAATTGTGTTTGTTGTATATTTTTAAACTTAATTTTTAAGTTTTCTACAATATCAATATAAAATTAATAAATTATATAAATTAAATTGAAATTGCCTAAATTAATTTTCAAATTAAAATTTTACGCTTGAGACAGAGAGTCAGAGATCGTTAAACATTAAATCAAACTAAACTAAACTAATGCTATGCTATGCTATGCTACGCTACGCTATGCTATACTATACTAAACGAAACACGCGAAACGAAATACCCGAAAGCCCGTTGGTCCAGTTGGTAGTGAACCTACCTTCTGAGCTTCGGGCGTGGGTTCGATTCCCACCTAGGACAAAATTAATGTGATGAACATTTTGTGTTTGTTCTACGAGTATACCTGGTTGTTAATATCTATTTAAGTATGATTTATTTAATTTAATTTAATGTAATTTAATGCAATGCAATTCAATTCCATTCCATTCAATTCAATTTACTAAAAAATATCATCATCATCCTTCACAGAACCTTCCTCATTATTTGAAGTCGGCCTAATATACCTACTGTTTGACCTACCAGTACCTACCCGAGCCAACCCGGCCGGTCTAACAGTAGGTATTACTACTTACCTTTTTATCCGACTTCAAATAAGGAGGAAGGTTCTCAATGCGACTTGTATAATCTTAGTGTCTCTGTCTACTTGGTCCACAGTGTTGCACCGCAGTGTTGTAAAGCAGTGTTGCACCGCAGTGTTGCAACGCAGTGTTGCAACGCAGTGTTGCAACGCAGTGTTGCAACGCAGTGTGGCAACGCAGTGTTGCATCGCACTGTTGCGCCGCAGTGTTGCAACGCACTGTTGCACCGCAGTGTTGCAACGCAGTGATTGATAATTTTATTGCATACCTACCTTGCCAAAAGATTCGCTTTTTTACCAGCTAAGGAAACATTAACTTTTTTCTGAGATTCGCCACTGTCAAGAAACATTTTACTGTTTAAAGGCAAAGTTTATTTTTATTGTTTCATTCAAGAGCAATGTTTATAACCTCAAATAAGCCACAAATGACAGCACCAGCGAAGGTGGCGCCATCTGAGATAAGTTTTGCCGTGGTTTGCCTGTAGCTTCTCATTACCCAAAATGTATGAAAAATACTGCGTTAGTTCCCTAATACTCACCCTGTGAAATCATTTACCACTGAATAAAACTCAAAATATGTAGTGATGGTCAAAATATTTTCGGATTTGAATTAAATAAAGAAATTTCGTTAGTGAAGCTACTTCTCAAAATCTCTGAAATATTGGTGCCGTCGTTTGGCTTTAGACCTCAGCAGCCATAAATCGATGCCACAGACTTAAAATATTCAAGGATGGCTGAAATATTTTCTGATTTAACGTCTTCACTGAAATATTGAAGATGTCTTCTAGTATTAGAACTGAACAATCTATAATCACCGTTACTGATTTAAAATATGCAAGGATGGCAGAAATATTTTACGATACAAGTCATGATTCTCTGAAATATAAGAAACATTTTACTGTTTAAAGGCAAAGTTTATTTTTATTGTTTCATTCAAGAGCAATGTTTATAACCTCAAATAAGCCACAAATGACAGCACCAGCGAAGGTGGCGCCATCTGAGATAAGTTTTGCCGTGGTTTGCCTGTGGCTTCTCATTACCCAAAATGTATGAAAAATACTGCGTTAGTTCCCTAATACTCACCCTGTGAAATCATTTACCACTGAATAAAACTCAAAATATGTAGTGATGGTCAAAATATTTTCGGATTTGAATTAAATAAAGAAATTTCGTTAGTGAAGCTACTTCTCAAAATCTCTGAAATATTGGTGCCGTCGTTTGGCTTTAGACCTCAGCAGCCATTAATCGATGCCACAGACTTAAAATATTCAAGGATGGCTGAAATATTTTCTGATTTAACGTCTTCACTGAAATATTGAAGATGTCTTCTAGTATTAGAACTGAACAATCTATAATCACCGTTACTGATTTAAAATATGCAAGGATGGCAGAAATATTTTACGATACAAGTCAAGATTCTCTGAAATATAAATGCTCTCATCTAGTGTTGGACGCAAATCACGCAAAACCTCACCTAATCCTCAAAAAAAAACTCACCTATGTTTCCAACCAATTAGTTCAAAATATTCAAAAATAGCTATTTATTTTTTGATATAACTTCACTTTGCTGAAATACTGGTGGTGCCACCTAGCGTTTGATCTGAGAAACTCGTATTTTATGCTACTGATTCAAAATATTTAAAGATGGTACCGCACTGTTGTACCGCACTGTTGTACCACACTGTTGCACCGCACTGTTGCACCGCACTGTTGCACCGCAGTGTTGCAACGCAGTGTTGCACCGCATTGTTGCACCGCAGTGGTGGACTGCAATTCAACCAGTATAAAAAAATACTGGTCGAATTGAAGGTACTCTAAGGTAAATGAGAACCTTCCTCCTTATTTGAAGTCGGATAAAAAGGTAAGTAGTATTTGACTTTGACTAAGGTAAGTAGTCCCGCTAGTGTATTGTGCATTTCCCCTTACCAGCACATACCCGAGCCAACCCAACTGGTCAAACAGTAGGTACTTATGTTTTTAACCGACTTCAAAGAAGGAGGAAGGTCCTCAATTCGACTAGTATTTTTTTATACCGGTTGAATTGAGAACCTTGCCCCTGTTTTGAAGTCGGTTAAAAACATAAGTACCTATTGTTTGACTTTCCACATTTAAATTTTTTTTTATTAGAAGATGTTTTTTTGCTTCCATTATTACCAAGCTATTTTTTGTCTGTTAAAATTGAGAACCTTCCTCCTTTTGCAGAAAGCCGCTTCTCGTAAAAACGTGAGAAAATGTGGATGGAACTCTCAAGTCAAATTAACCATCACATTAATTTAAATGATTTTTAATTTTAATTTTATAAAATTATAATGAATCTAAATTATTTTATAATGTCATTTAATTTTTAGTTTTATCTTTCTGACTCTCTCTCTCTGCTTCTCTCCGTCTCTCTCTCTCTCTCTCTCTGTCTGTTTGTCTGTCACAAAGAAACACTCCGACTCTAATAGTTATATTACTGAGCATACATAATAATGGATTCGTTAGGGCCTAGTCGTATCCATTTTATTTGTATCTATGTTATTTTTTCGTAGTAGCTTTACCTAATCTGTGCTCTAAGGTCATTGTCACCACTTGGTAGCCGCATCAAGTGGTCGCGTTCGAGCCATCGATTTTTTATATTATCCTTTGTTTGAAAATACAGTAGGTGTTGATATAATCGCACTCGGAAGATAAAACCAAGGCGAAAAGCAAGCGCGTGCGTCCTTCCCCGTTGAGGCACAGTGCGGTACTGAGGTTAAACGGAGCATGTTTCGCTATTTAGATGCAAAGCGCAACAGAATAAGACTGAATATCGGACTTGCCGTTTGACCGAATAGTTGCTTAGAACTAAAGGACGTAAGTCTCAAATCGAATATAATTTATTATGAGAGTACTAATTAATCTAGGTAAATTTTGTCTTAACACTGGAAAACAAACTATATTTTCCTTCGGTGAGTATTTATTTTAGATATGTAACTGAAGTACTTTCCAAGTAAAATCAAAAAAATTAGCAAAAAGGCACCATTTTCAAAACATTAAAGTATCGAGTAAATATCTTGCTATTATGTTTCTGTCTTAATGGCGGAAAGAAAATGAATTGAAAATTCACATATATCAATTATTACGGTGATCGGATATTTGGTTTAGTTAGAATATCATGGCAAATTAGCATAAAATTTCGGTTGCCCCCTCTTAAGTTATTTAACTCCTATTTTCATATACGGAAAACTATCAAAAAATATATTCTAAAACGTATTTATTTGAAGTCACCCATCATATTATACAATCATATACAACATCTTACCCATGCCTAACTTTTCTAGTAGATGACCTACCAATACGTCTTAAATCTAACTTTTCCAGTGACCTATCCATAACTCTTATATCTAACTTTTCTAGTAACCTACCATACCTACTAATTATTTGTTTCAACCAACATCTAATTCTTAAACCTACCTTCATTCTCTTACAATAAAGCCACTATCACAGCACCTACCTCGTCCCATTAAACCTTGCGGTTATAAATCCAGCGTCGGCCATCCGTCTTGTAATGAAGAAAAGTGCGCCCCTTGGATGGTTTATCACCGATCTGTGTAATTAAAACGTTACCCGGAGGAAATGTCGAGCAATAACAGTAAATCTCGGGCGTTGTCGGCGTGTCGGGACGGCACGATGGGTAATTGTCGGGAATCGGCGCTGATAGAGGTATGGTGTTGAGGTATACCAAGATTTCTCTTGTTTAGTGCAAAGCTTCTTTTTGAGTTACCTTCCACGGTGTTTCCGAGTAGCTACAACATGGGTTCTTCAAAAGCGAAATAAAGAATAAAGGGTCGGCAACGTATTTGTGACGCCTCTGGTGTTACAAGTATCCATAGGCGACGGTGACTGCTTACCATCAGGCAGCCCGTCTCCTTGTTTGCATAAAAAAATAAAAAGGTTTAGCGTAATGATTCGAAAGTAAATACTGCATTATTTCTGGCCAGTAGGCCACAGAAACTGCGACAGTGTTGGCCTCACAGTGGTGGCCCAGTATGCAGGTGGTGAGGCCCAGCACGCACACTAGCAGATAAAAGAAGACGTGCAAAACTGATAATTCAACACGAATATTATTCAAAAAATGTTTGATGATATTCAGGCATATCCTATTTCCAAAGAAGATAAGTATTTAATAGCACTTTTAAACCAGTTTGCTTGTACATTATTATGATAAAATCTTTTGAATGTAATGCTTTTGTATTTATTGAATTTATTTGTATTTATTTGAATAATAGCTTTTGTGGTCTACTTTATAGTTGGACGAGCTAAATGGATTAAAGTTATATGATTATTTACGGGATTTACCGTGGTAAGGTTGAGGAATGAGCTCCCGATATTTCGGCACAGTTAATGCACCATGTTCACGGGAAGACTGAAGAATACAAACCAATGCTTGTATGCTGTGATAGTGAACAAAAGGTCAGGTTTTGTAAGTTTTTGCAAATTTATACTCTGTGATTTCATATCTATACTAATATTATAAAGAGGAAAGATTTGATTGTTTGTTTGTTTGTTTGCATTGAATAAGCTCCGAAACTACTGAACCGATTTGAAAATTCTTTCACTGTTGAGAAGCTGCACTATCCCCGGGTGACATAGGCTATAATCTATACCCGCGAAGCTGGGGCGGTCCGCTAGTCTTCAATAATGTGAAAAAACACGAGCGAGAGAGCTGCAGAAGGGTATACAGGCCCCTTACGATGTAAGTAGATGTGAAATCAAGTCGTTAATCTATTGAATATTCAACCAAAGGCAAGGGAACCAGTGTTTGCCACTCGGTAAATTGTATCCAGTGTACACTGTAGAACATTGTGAATGCTAAGTTATGCTAATACTGGCCTTTGTAACAATGTTAATAGTGCCGTGAGTTTACGATTTTGATTTATTGTTCGAATTGAGGTCTAAAGATTATTTAGTTGTAGTGAGGTAGTGAAGTAAGCTCATCGACATAGCCCACCGGATTAGCAAGTTGAAGTGGCAGTGGGCAGGGCACATATCACGCAGAACAGATGGCCGATGGGGCCGAAACGTTCTCGAATGAAGACCACGGACCAGTAAGCGCAGCGTAGGACGTCCACCCACAAGATGGACAGACGACCTAAAAGAGACCTTAGGGAAACGCTGGATGCAGGCCGCTTCCAACCGGCGCTTTTGTAAATCGATGGGAAAGACCTATGTCCAGCAGTGGACGTCCTACGACTGAAATTATGATGAGTGAGTGGAGCTAAAGGTTTATTATTATTGTTCCATTAAGATCAATAGTTTCGGTATCTTCCAGGCAAGCGTGCCGAGCGGTAGCATATGCGCTTTACAATCTGATGGTAACCGGTTCAATCCTCGGCTCTGGGCTAATGACTTATTTATTAGGTACCAAAATAAATTATGTGCAGTTCCGATGTTATCGCTCAAAGAGAGAAGGAAAACATTGGGAGGAAGCCGGTTGCTCGATCGAAGTTGAAGACACTGTATTACTAATCACTTAAAAAAAAATCATCAAGAATACAACCTATAAGTAAACCATAATCTATTAATATAAAGACCTGAGTGCAAATGGCACCAACTGTTACGATAGTGTGCGGTC
This sequence comes from Agriopis aurantiaria, assembly GCA_914767915.1. Taxonomy (NCBI): domain Eukaryota; kingdom Metazoa; phylum Arthropoda; class Insecta; order Lepidoptera; family Geometridae; genus Agriopis; species Agriopis aurantiaria. The sequence continues at coordinate 2,274,577 of OU611991.1, read as the reverse complement.
GTGCGACAGAAAGAAAAATCAAAATAGTCTAATGTGTATTAAAAACCGGACAAGTACAAGTAAGACTCGCGCTCCGAGAGTTCCGATGGATGTAACCTATATAGCGCGATCCAAAAAAAAAAATTTTTGATTTTAAAGGCAAACTTAATTTTGTAGTGCACAATAAGGCGCTTCAATACAAAATGTAAGTTTGTAATTGCAAAACAATATTTTTTATGTGATATAACTTCAAATTAACAAAAATTTTTTATATGCGCTCTTGCCAAATTTCATGATTCTAGGTCAACGGGAAGTACCCTATAGGATTTGATTCCCCTGTGAAATTGCAAAATATGCGAAAATATGCGACATAAACGGTCATATCTTTTGATCGCATTGACTTACAAATTTGATTTTTTCACATCTAAAAGAAACCGTAGTTTCGAGTATTTGATATACATTTCAATTTGATACCTTTACGCGTTCCTGAGAAAAAGGTTCTTGACAGACGGACAGACGGACAGACGGACAGACGGACAGACGGACAGACGGACAGACGGACAGACGGACAGACGGACAGACGGACAGACGGACAGACGGACAGACGGACAGACGGACAGACGGACAGACGGACAGACGGACAGACGGACAGACGGACAGACGGACAGACGGACAGACGGACAGACGGACAGACGGACAGACGGACAGACGGACAGATGGACAGACGGACAACAAAGTGATCCTATAACAGTTCCGTTTTTTCCTTTTGAGGTACGGAACTTTAAAAACGTACGCGTCGTCTAGATAACCTAATTTTGTCGTTTAAAAAGCGGCAAGCTGTAATTAACTGTGAATAGATTGTACGTTGCGACGTAGTTTCGTATAATTTAGACAGATGATGCAATTTTTTGATATTATTAGATTTTGTGTGAATGAATTCGAACAGGCATCACTAGAGATATCTATTTCAATGCATAACCCATAAACCCAAATAAATGAACATCAAATAGGTAAATCATTATACGAGTACATTCCAATGAATATCAATATATTGAACAAAATACATTACAATTTATTAGCATTTGTTGTAATAACAATGCAATGTAAACGAACATAAAGAAAGATAAAGGCGGGGAGCGAATATTTATAGAGGAGAAACAACATAAACATGAATCGAAGGTCCACGCCTACCGTGCGAATCGTAATATTTGCAAACATATAAAAGGATCAAGATTTTTGACAGTTTATATTGTTTTTTTTTTTTTATAATTTACGTCAACGATAAAAAGCAAAATGTATTTTTCCGGACAACGTAATTCTTAACTTTTAACTTCACACACAAACAAAAAAGGGGTTGTCTGTAAAGTCGGGTTGTCGGTTTACGGACGATAATTTTACGCGATAACGTCGATCGTGCCTCTCTATCGCTTGTTTCGCGCTCTTGTTTGCACGCTCGGCTCAGGCGGAACGTGACACTTTTTCGTGCGTGCAGCCGTCGTTCATCGATTTATAAGACGTTATCACATCAAAAAAAATATATATTGATTACTTAAAAAGAAAATTTGTTTTTTGATACCAAATTTATGTTTTTTTTGTGGAGCCATTGGTTAACAGTTTGTAGGCAGAAATAGACTTGCATTATTCCATATCAATATTTAATAGTATTGTTTGCGACCAGTTAAATTAAATTGCCGTGCTTTAGGGCAAGGTGCATTAGCCTGCTCGTGGTATGATTTTTTTGTTAACTGATAGTTGGTCAGATTTTGGATTGATATTGTCAATTCGTTTTAAAAACGTCAGATTTTGGATGGTCATTGTTACGTAATATTTGGTAGTATTTATATCCTCTTTGGGTCATTGCCAAGGAACATTATTACTCCTAGCGGAGATCATTGCGTCCCATAATTGATGTGAAAATAAATTGTTTTTGGAGATGGCAGCACCCTTGGAGTAACTTGTGTTAAAACTAGTGTACATGCGTACTATTTAACGAGAAATCTGTGACAGTGCGCCAGACCGCTCTCAAAGGGCCTCGCCGCTTGATACAGCAGAAAATAGCAGAAAACAAAAAAAATATGTTTTATACGTACATAATATTACAAAATTAAATTCATTTGGTAACAAAAAGCTATCACAGTAACTAGGAATGGACAGCACCAAGAACTTGATAAAATAAAGAATCCGAGCAACAAGTCTAAACCAAATATTATTTAAATTCTTTCTTCAAGTTACCAGAATATGACTAAGATTTTTAGTGACAAGCTTCGACTAAAATAAAATGAATGGACGGGCCCTAACCATTGAAATTGCTCAGTAAAAACGAGTCAAAACCGTCGGACATACACTTCAACACCTAATTATAAAAATGTATGTATATTTGTTAAAAAAAATAGATCCCGGTTTTATTTGTGTATTTACACTTCGGGAAAGCATATGAATGCATAATTTTGTCAGATGTTTCGTTATCACGTAATAATAGACACGTGTTGCACTTCCTACGGCTAGAGACCGACTGAAACGAAATGAGAGCCGGCGCTCATTTTGTTATCTTCAAAAATGCGCTTCTACTGGGCATGTCCATTCATTTTATTTTAGTCGAAGGTGACAAGTGCAACCAGGCTATCCAACTGGTGCACCAACCTGACAATATTATAAACTAGCTTCTCGCATATCTTTATTGTCCGGATAGCTGGCAATAAATGTTCTGGGTTCAGTCGCTGACACGTTGTTATTAACTGATTCGAGATTAACACGAGATTTATGGCGGGACAGGCTATTTTTGTCGACGTGGTTGAGTTAAAGATACGGATACTGGTGGTTTAAGTCAGTAATTTATTTAACTTAATATTTATGTACACTAATAGTGTAGTCGATTTAGTTGCCAGAGCTATATGATTTCAAATATCACTATTCCTTATTTACCGGACAAATGAGATAAAGACAGCAATACTAAACTAAGTGCTCCAACGTAGACCGCATCATTGCTTAACATCAGGCGTGATGGTGGTCAAACGCAAACCGATTAATTATTAAAAAAAAAAAAACATTGGCGTCTATTCTGTCATAATCACTGTCTGTCTGTCTGTTCACTAAATTAAACCAATCCGACAGGACTAAAATTATCTGCCTCTCTTTTCATTTTTATAATTATGTGAGAGAAGGATGGCAACAATTTTGGAGCTGTCAAATTTAGTTTATTTTAGTTTAGAGTGCGTCAGAATCGATGCCATTAACAAACGTTTTAGTTAGTTTAGTTCGTTTAACTAAAACCTCAAAAAATAACCACCTTGTAGTAAGGAGGCAAAATTTATGAAGTAGTTGTTTGTAGAAGGTAATCTATAGAACTACTGTGAATTACTGTGAACTACTGTGTGCGTGCCTAGTGTGAGGACCGTTAGATAATACTATCAAGGGCACTAAATCTCTGTTTAAGCATGTTTAATTTACATTAGTAATTTATCTGTTAAATACTAAACAGATTCAAAAAAATATTTTATTGATAGAAAGCAACACTTTCCCTGTGGGACATAATTATGCTATATATGTATTGTATATTGTAGAAGTTCTTGTCAAACATATTTACAATGTGTTTTGTCTGGACTTAGGTTCGAGTTCGAGTTAACCGTAGCAAAAGACTAAGAAAGGGGGTAGATCGTTTTGTCTGTAACTGGAGTATGCAACGAGTGTTCTTCGGTAACATTGCTAACAAACGTGTGGATTTGGTTGATCTCAACCGCCGTCTGCCCAACGGGCGAGAAAGAGAGGTAAATATGTTATTCACTCTTTCTCTCAGTCTCACAGTTTTAGTCTTTGTCTCTCAGTTTAAAACATGTAAAAATTAAACTTCCACCATTCCTTTAAGTCCCACATTACCCAACAGTGTTCACAACAAATTGAAACTCCATGGCGGTGGGTAATTAGTATTGTGGCTCCGATATTATCCGGCGTACAACCACGGTTATTCCGTGATAGCTACAACCGGGAACAAATGGCACCACTAATGGTGACCGCGCGCCGAGCGGACAGAGAGATCGTATCAACTTTGTGATTTAGAATTAACTTCCACTGGTTCCTTTACAGAGTCTACTTTATCCACAGGTTTTATAGGGTTCCGCACCCAAAGAGTAAAAAAGAGACCCGCCCTATTATTAAGCCAACGACGTCTGTCTGTCTGTCTGTCTGTCTTACCTATTAACGGCTGTATCTTTTATACCGTAATAGATAGCCAGTTGAGTTTTTTTACAAAATATGTAATCCAAATGATAAAAAAGTCAAAAAGTTAAAACGAAAGGGGGTCCCCATACAACAAACCAATTTTTAAAAAACACTGTTTTAAACTATCACGGTTGTTCATTAAAGTTATATGATTATTGCATGTAACTGCGCTGAAATATCGGGAGCTTATTCCACAATCTTACCACGGTGAATATCCCATAAATAATCAGTTTTTTTTAAACTTATGTTTGCCATTTCGATTCGGTGAAGAAATGATGAGGTCATCCAAATAACCCAATTACCAGTTATGACGTGGTAAGGTAACAGAAATTTGTCACCGAGTCGCACTTGGCCATTATTTGTTATTTTACTTCAGAGTGTGTACTATAATCCATGATCCAAGAAAACAAGGTCTAACGCTCTGGGAGTTGTCCCACAATGACGTCACTGTTCAGTTGCAACTTTATTGTAACAAACACAGATACTGGAAAACAATTTTTTAATAACCTATTATGAAAAATACTAAAAGCATTTCAATTGTCATTTGGTTTGTCCGCTCCAGCAAGTTAAGCACGAATTAAATTATAATATATTAAACACAATTTTATCAAAACCACATTGATTTATTGGATTCCCACAGGTAATATACGGATATTGGGGAGTTATAATTTCACGCTACTGTTAACACAGAAAATCATAGAGAGTCCGCCATTGTTTCGTGTATCGTCATCTCTCTCGAACTTGTTGTAAATTACTTATTCTGCTCTTGCTTATGCACGTGTACGTGTCTTTGATGTCATCATTGCGGGACGCCCACGTGATATTTTTTATCGAAGCGCTATACCTGGCGGAGTATATTATTATACCATGATTAATCATGCCAAAGTTTGACGCTTGTACGTATTACCGTTTTTAAATTAGATCAAATACAAAACTACGTAATTATTTTTTGTTGATGTATGGGGATCCCCGTTGCCAACCCCAGTACCTGACGGCGAGAGATATTACACCATTGCGTTGTCTTCCCTGGGTTTTTCCATGTTTGAAAAGGTGGTCCTGGACAAATTCTCAAATCTGACCCACGAGCTCGACGACACAAAAATAAAACATCATACATCTACTTTATCCAAAAGTTGTAATGTAAGTAATGTATAAATCTTGTCGACGACAAAGGAAGAGATCGTGAATACAAGGACGGCAGACTTAATTGTATATTTTAAGCTTGTCCAACTAATGAGGCTGATTTTTTTTGATCCACCTTCGCATAATTTACAAATGGGTACATAATATTGCAATATGTCCGCTTGCTAAGAAAATGCACATTTGCCTTGTTCTTGTAATAACATTGTAGATGTAACTTGCTAAGCTGGAGACCCCATACCGTCCCATTTTTCTGTTTCCTGAATCCGCGGACCTGCAAGGTGTGGAATATCCTACCCCAAAGGTCTTCCCGCCGAGGTTCAACATGAAGCGTTGCAAAAAGGGTGTCTACAACTTCCTCTCCGGGCTGTTAAACCACCCTCAACACCGCTAGTGTTGCAGGTGTTACACGGTGGTTTCTGCTTACCATCAGGCGGACCGCAAGCTTGTTTGCTGCTCTTTTTATATAAAATAATAATTGTGAAAATCTGAATTAAAACATTTTCTTTTAATATTCTCATCTAAGATTCAATGTTCTTATTCAGCTAGTAGTTAAAAGTGATTAGTATTTGGTTGCTGTTTTGTTCAGAATTTTACAATGTTATGGCAACTCTCAGTTATACATTAGGTTATTACCTACCTACGGTACATATTTCTTTGCAATAAAACATCACGTTATCTGCATCGAACGTGAAGAAAACTGGAACATTACATCATTCTTCTTATTACCCTAGGTGAATTTCTACGTCCAGTCAGAGCCATCTATCGTCGGTAACAAAGATGTCGTTCACCCCGACACGGCCATCCATTCATGGAAGTACCCACTAAACTAGGTACATAAATTATTTCGTCTGCCTCGCGAAGTGTAAGGAACTTCTAGGGAATTTATCACGCGTGTCACTGGCGCAAGGAAAAAGAGGCTCGCATTTTATTGACCACACACAAGCAGAAAATACACCAACATTTTGATGTGCAGAAGCCCGTATGTACAATATCATTAAATTCTCATTTTATCAAACCATCTCACCAGGTAACTTGTGTAGCGGGAATTTCCGCAACTAGGCAATTCATTGGCCCATTTTGCGTCACCCGGCTGCAACTATTTCAGCCACTCGGTCTCCTCCAGGAAAGCCAGCAGCTCGCTGATGCCTGCGCAGGCTTCCCAGAGCGTCCTCAGTGATTCGAGGATATCTAACAAGACAAAGATTATATCAAAATATAAGTCTGATGCTCCCTCACACTCTTGTATAGCACTTTGTCTTCTTCACGTACGTGTGCGGCACTCCTCATAGCCGCACACGTATAATAAAGATGGGAAATATAATTTATTCACGTCGCAAATAAACGTTTGATCCATGTGTGATGCTTCATAGAAAATATCTGGAAGCATTTTTGAAAAATATACCGTAATGTTAAGTTATATTTTTGATGTTATTTTATTGTGCACTTTACTTGACTATCCGTAAGAATATGAACAAATTTCAGTCATAAGTATTATAGTATCGAAATAAAGAAAATAAAACCAATAAACTTTTAGAAAGCTCGTTTTGAGTTTTTTGGGAGATTGTGAAAGACCTCTTTTATTTAATACTAGCACCCGGTTTCTGAAAGGCTGATCAACACAAAAATTTACTAACACGTTGTTAAATCTCATCTCAACTAACGTGATTGGTTAAACGAAAAAACAACAGCCAATCAAATCACTTGACATCACAGATTTTTTTAATACCATAAGTGGCATACAAGCAGACAGGCTGCCTGATGGTAAGCAGCCACCATCGCCTATGGATACATGTAACACCAGAGGCATCACAAATACGTTGCCGACCCTTAAGCCCTTGCCAAGTTGCCTTTTTTGTGCTTGACATGAGTTTTGACAATATATTAAATTGAACAGGCTTTCAGAACCTGGGTGTAAGCATTTGCTGTCAGAAACCTATAATATGGTTGTTTTACTTAGAGATCTATGTGGTCACTCAGTCCACACACCCACATAAAATGAAGTACCTCCTACCTCATACCTACTTCTAATTTTATGGACATTAAAGGTATTGCTCTTAAATTTATAGTTATAATAAGTATAAGTTTATAAAGCCATCTCAGTCATCGTAAACGTAAACGTTTTGGCCATCCTTGGTGTAACTTTTCATATTAAATCGCTGTTACCCCATAGCTTGCACTGCCAGACCTCTCACGAAAAATAGTAGCTAGTGCCGACAACCATTTTGTATAAAGCAAGGGGGATGGTTTAAAATATTACGCATGTAGTAAGGAAATGTATTTTTTGTTGGAAGGGTGAGCGAAGTTTATTTAGGAAAGATGATACGTCTAACTTATTGTGTAAAAGCAATTTGTTGCTATGGCTATTGTATCCACTATTAATTAGAGACAAATAAATATTAATTATATTTATAGGATGCCCCACGTCTACCCATAAGATGGACAGACTACCTAGAAACCGCAGGAAAACGCTGTATGCAGGCCGCTTCCAACCGGCTCTTTTATTGATCAATGGGAGAGGCCTATGTCCAGAAGTGGATATCCTATGGCTGAAATAATGAAGATATTGATATCAGAGCTAACGCAACGTCTGTTTCGAGACGTTGGAAATGCGGTAGTGAAATTAAAGTGGAGCTGGTTAGGACACGTTGCTAGGCAGAGTGATGACAGGTGGAGTAAGGTTCTGACAGAGTGGTGATCGAGGCAAGGTGAGCCGAGTGTTGGTCGTCCAGCTGCAAGATGGGTAAACGATATTGCCACTATCGCAGGTCAAAATTGGACTCAGTTAGGAGCCTATACCTAGTAGTGTGATAGGCTGTAAATAATGGTGATGATGAAATAAATATTTTGTATTTTTGTTTGTTTAACACAGTGGCTGGCGCGTATAAATCTTATGTAGTAGGATGTGGGTGGTTTAACATTAAGCTTGAGCTGACGGTAAAGGAAAATATAGTGAAGAAACCATAGCTTAGTGGTGGCATTTTCTAATTCCCGGTTGGCTAGCTACCATCCTCAAGTTGAAAATCTGTCGCCAAGCACCTAACAGTGTATACCGTGAGCCTCACTAACTGCCAGTCTTAGTTTGTCTCTTACGCTACATTTGCCGACTCGTGGTCTCCACGCTAGAACACGTCTGCCCCAACTGTTATATGTGACAGATATGACCGGCCTACTGCCACTTCAGCTTTCAAATACGCTGAGCTATGTCTGTTACTTTGGTTCTCTGGCAAATAACTTCGTTCCGGATACGATTCTTCAGAGAATTGGCGAGCATAGCTCTCTCCAAAGGTCGCTGTCTTGGACTCTTTCGGAAAGTTGTATGAAGCAACAAAGTAACGAAGAGGCACGCGTATTGCACAAGTTGACGTCGGATCAAACGAAGATCGTAAATAATTTTAGTCCTTTCGAAATTGGTTTAGTTGAACGAGTAGCAACACTAAAATCTTCTTCGTTTTTTTATGTCATATGATGCATCCATTTTCCAAACAGTCATTCAAAACCATAACATAAATAAAACAGCATGTCTGTCACACAAGCCCCCAATTGTGGCCATAGATCTAGCGACAGGTCGGGCCATAGATCCGGCGAACGTGTTGGAGCCATAAATCTAGAGCACCGCATAAATATTGCGACGGCGACTGGCGAGAGCGGAATCACTTTGGCGTAGATAAGGTGAAACCAGTCTGCGCGCAGCCTTAGCTTCGGGGTAGCACGGTACGTAAATAGAGGATATGTGACATATGAATATTTTTTTATAACAATACGACGACATTGCAATTAATTTTATAAATGGATCTAAATATGGAGGTATAGATCTTTATTTAAAACTAGCGGCCCGCCCCAGCTTTGCATGGGTATAGATTATAGCCTATGTCACCCAGGGATAGTGTAGCTTCTTAACAGTGAAAGTTTTTTTTCAAATCGGTTCATAGGAGCCTATTCAATGCAAACAAACAATCAAATCTTCCCTCTTTATAATATTACTAGCGGTCTGCCCCAGCTTTGCATGGGTATAGACTATATATATATCATGTCTATCATCATGTCATGATATATAGCCTATATCACCTGGGGATAGTGTAGATTCCCAACAGTGAAATAATTTTCCAAATCGGTTCAGTAGTTTCGGTTTCGAAGCCTATTCAATGCAAACAAACAAACAATCAAATCTTTCCTCTTTATAATATTATGTAGTATAGATAACAGAAATATGTATTTACAGAAGAAAAAAAACTGACTACTAAATGCCAGTAAAAAAACGAATCTAAAACCGACCGCAGCTTGACGAAAAGAGAGCTATGACAAACCCGGATGGTACAGGTTCAAAAGTTGTAATTTTTTTAAAACAGTTAATCATAAAAGAAACCGTTAAAGCTAGTAAATATATTTTATTATAATTTTGGAACAATTCTCAGTAGCGGTTTACTGGCTTAGTTTTTTCACTCACAATTAGGGATATTAATGGAAGATCAACAAAAAAAAACAATTGAAAAATGTAGCCTCTGTAACTCTCTAGACTTTTTCTTTGAGATTTATCAAATAATTCCACTATTCATCTCCCGGTTCCATCGTCAGAACCTCATCACCGTCAAAATGTATGGGACTCGATAAAATAAAGTATATGAGCCAAAACTCAAAGAGTTTCACTATATAAATCTTGGCCACATTAGACCAGTTTGATGGTACTAATTTATTGTATTGCTATCCGAATTATATTTACTTGCAAAGTTTCAAAGAAGTCAAAATCAAGAGGATTGTCGAGCTGGAGGAAGAATTGAGGTAAATACGATGGGACATCATAGGACTATCTGAAATCCAATGAGAGGGACAGGATACGATATTTCTGGATTCCGGGAACATGCTCTTCTTCCGGGATTGCGTGATATCTTCTCGCTGATGATGATGAGGTCAAGTTAGATTACCACGATTTTTACATTTTGAAATTTTACGGATTTTATCGCATGTATTTCACATTTGCTGCGCCCAGCGGTTTCACCCGGTTTTACTCTTTATAAGATCAGCTATCAGCCATTGAAAGTCCCGTCAAATCAAGTTTTGGACTCCATAGAGAACATACACACATTCCCTTTTATAATTATATATAGATTATTTTAATATATATATAATATATATATATATATTTTATATATAGATTAATTTAATTTCTGACGTTTTGAACACTTAGCAGTATCCGTGACTTTGAGTATACATTCCAACACAGAGTTTAAATAGATGTTAGTTAAGTAATTACAAGTGAAGGAATTAAAATAAATTTGCACCTGGCGCTTCCTTTCCTGTACCGTGTAGCCCATATCTCAGAGTTATTTCCCTTGGATGAAATATGTGGCAATTTCTTTGAATAATACATGGGCCATATTTCAACTGTTAGGGGATGTTTCCACGAGCAACTACAATGCAGATTTGAACTACTGGTAATTTAACGCCTTTTGTTATGGTTGACAGTTGTTTGAAAGCTCACTAAATTTTAAGAGATGGTGTGGTCGAAGATGGAAAACACGTTTTATTTAAATTTCGTTTATTTGGTCATATATAAACTTTTTTCTTCATTTCTTTCTTTGTTTCGTTTTGCCTGGAATGGGAACTGGCGCTCAAGTGATGCTGCTGGGACACACAGTTAGATTAGGATTTTTTTTTCCAATTATAAAACGGTTCGGGCTCAACCGTTATCTCGCCTGAATGTGGTCTAAGAACAAGAATGTTTCCATAAAAAGGAATCGATTTACTCTCAATTTAAAGACCCAGTGGGCGAAGTATGAATATTCGATACGTAAAAATATGTTTCGAATTCCATAAAATTCCATATTCAAAATTCAAAATTTGTATGAAATTCGATACATAATTATGTATTAAATTTTACTTGGGGTATAAATTTTATAACTCCCATTTTTACCATAAGTAATTAACTTATGGAGGAGTTAAGATAAAAATCGCCACGTTTACAGCTTGTAGAGATGGCGCCTATAGCTACGGCGTAGCACCCTACGGGCTACGGCGTAGCGGTCGATTCGCGTAATATTGCGAACCGTTACACCTTGTTTCGAATTTTTATTGGTGTTCTGGAAACATATTTTTTTATTATTCTCGTTATTATTGCTTGTTAGTAAGCGTGAAATTCGATAATTATTTTCTATTTCTTTACATTGCGGATAAGACATGATAATCTTTAAACGTCTGAACAGATTTATCTAAATCGTAGCTATGATTATACTCGATCGAGTCCCCTTTCAAGCAAAAAGAACTTAATCAAAATTGGTTCAGTCGTTTGGGATCTATAATGCCATAGAAACACAGGTACTTACGTTAAAGTTATAACACCCCGCACCTCTCTTTACACCGGCCAAGTAGGAGTTGGACTCGGGTTCCGTACCACCACAAAATACAAAAAGTAGTGCATACCTATCATACCGACCGCGCTTGACGTTGCTTAAATTGGTGGTGAACAGAAATTTGGCACCGACTCGCACTTTGCCGTTATTTATTAATAATAATTATAACCAATGTATTTTTTAAGGTATTTTTGTATTAGCTCTAATGTAAAAACGGTAATACGTACAAGCGTCAAACTTAGCATGATTATACTACACACTCTAAAGTATAACAACAAATAATAAATCATGGCCAAGTGCGAGTCGGTGACAACTTTCTGTTCATTACTAAGTTAAGCAATGTATTTTGCTACATAGATGACCTCACCATTCTCACCGAATCAAAATGCCACCATATTATTACTAAATTAAATGCCGGTTTTTTTATTTGATAATTAATTGTATTTTGTGGTGTACTTTTACACTTTACTATTATTTGTTAGTTAATCCTTTGTAATACATATTACATATTCTGTGAAAATTTCAACTAGCTATCTATTACAGTTAAAAAAATACGTCCGTTAAAACGGACGGACAGACAGACAGCGTAGGCTTAGTAATAAGGTCCAGTTATCAGCCTAAAAATACTTGTTACAGCAGGGTGTGTGACTGTGTGTGCCATCTCTGTGATACCCAAGACCTCGTAAGATTCAGAGTTCGCAGAGACGTCTTAATCAAGTACAAAGTACAAGCACATAGATGTTTAATCCTATAAATAGGTACATATGAAGGCAATAATATTTGTCAGGCAGACGTGCAGTCGTTCTAACAACGTGTGTGAGCTGTTCAGGCCGCCTTCTTGATAATTGCATGCTTACCACCTAGCTGTAAGAAATTTGGATATGAATCATTAGCACACTAAAATATCATAGGTATACACTGAAAAAAAACTAGACTTTCCTGATTAGTCATCATCATCATCATTTTTTACACACACACACACACACTCCCCATTTATCTGATTCTTAAATTATTGTGTATACTAAACATTATATTCCAAATTATTTAGATTTTTCTCACATTTGGTACGTTCATGTTGGATATTTTAGTTTTATCTTATAATATTATTAATCGTGACTATATGTATATTGTCCGGCAGAGGGTATTGTTACGCCATAACACAGGTTAATTCCGAGCTTGGGTAACAAAGCTCCTATCATCATGGAGTATTTATTTAAGGAACATACTATTGTTAAATTTTATGATCGACAACGTTTGTAAACACCAAATATATATTTTCATTTTTCATTTTCTTTTTAGCCATAAGACGTTCACTGCTGGACATAGACCTCTTCCATCGTTCTCCATAAGGGCCGGTTGGAAGCGGCCTACATCCAGCGTTTCCCTGCGGTCTCTTTTAGATCGTATGTCCATCTTGTGGGTGGACGTCCTACGCTGCGTTTACCGGCTCGTGGTCTCCATTCGAACCTTTCGGCCCCATCGGCCATCTGTTCTGCGTGATATGTGCCCCGCCCACTGCCACTTCAACTTGCTTGCTGCTTATTATTGCCTTTCAAAACCGATTCCTTCCAAAATATAACATTTATCTTCCTCATAAAAAAAATGTAAAGGTCTTATTTTGGAAGGCAAGACTCAGCAAGAAAGTCAAGTTTCAGGCTTAGCCTAAAGAATCTCACTGCACTTATCAATATGAATAACTTTTATTATAGCTCAACCATAAAATCATTAAAAAATATAACTGGTCAAGACATTTCGTTTAAAGTGCTTTTCATGAAAGAAGTCCCACGGCAAACAGCGGAACTAAATTTCCATGTTGTAGTTGTCAGGTGTTGTTACTGTGTTTGGACGCTAGTGAAATTTTTATAAATTTTCCATCGTTAAAGAGTCGTGTACGATGCCAAAAGTTGTTAAAGTTCTACTCGAGAAATGATACTGATAGTGATTGATACGCGATGACAGTGCTGCGGCCTGGGACTTCTTTCGTGAAACGGACTCTAGTACTTTTTTCCATTAAATACTGAAAAACTGTGTGACGATAGACTTGGCGCGGCAGCAAAATCTGCAGAGGATCTCAAAAGGCGCAAATATAGTACACTGGATAGTGGGTACATTTTTGAGCCTTTTGAGGTCGAAATAAAAAGAGGGGATCGGGCGCCAATTTTTTTTTTCAAAGATTTGTCTTTACGTCTGGTCGATGCAACTCGTGACCAAAATGCCGCTACCAGTGGGAACTGTTCCCAAAATGCTGGCCCCATTACCACGTTGTATGGCGATGCTCACCCTTTGAGCAAAGTAGAGGCCGGCATTTAATTAATTAATACCCATAGGTCGGGTATTATTAAAGACCCAGGCAAAACTTTTATCAAATAAAATAGAACATAATTCAAATTTCAGTTGTAATTTTAATGTAAAAGAGTTTACTTACAATATTACTGTTTCATTTCCTTGCAACTAAACTGAAAAGCTATGTGCACTCAATAAAAGCCATTTTATCCTCGACATAAATATCCGCCCTCACCTTCGGCTTGGACTGATAAACATTTTAGCTAGAAGGACTTGTTTTATGCACTCAGCAAATTTTACTCGATATCAACAATATAGATTAATGTAATGAAAAGTGCTCTTGATAACCAAAACAAATGAGCCGAAATTAGCAAGTCTACTGCTTGCTATAAGATCCATCGTGACCATTAAGAGACCTGGGGCCTTACGGACAACTGCTTATTATAGGCACCTAATCCGCTCAGTTGGAAAATCACGCGACCGCAAACCGTATCTGGGCGCGATAAGGTTCACGTTCGCGTGATTTCCAACTGAGCGGATTAGGTGCCGCAATTAGCTGTTGTCCGTAAGGCCCCAGGCTTTAAGTTATTTACAGCCCTTTCAGTCCAATGGCGCGGGTGCGCTGCCTCTCGTATCATTTTCAAATCAAATGAAAGAGCGTTTCGTGATTGCTTGGTTCGCTCGCGTAAGGCATATTTGACAGAGCTATATGATGGATATGGTGATGTTTGAGATACCCATGCCTAAAGATTGCTAGGGGTCTAGACAAGAGTCACTTTCTGTTAGCGTTAACGCCTGCGGAATGATGAAATTGTATGAAAATGACATTGACAATGACATTAGCTAGAGAGAAATTATCTCAAGCTAATGTCATTTTCATACAATTTCATCTTTCCGCAGACGTGAACACTAACAGAAAGTGACTCTTGTCTAGACCCCCTAGTATAGTATAGTCAGTTTCGCCGTTGACGGACACGTCAAGGAGGCCGATGAAAATTGCGGAGTGCCACATCCATACTCCTTGTTCTACCATCACGGCCCGTCTTGGCGTCAGCTGGCGTTTATTAACCGCAAGTAATTGGTACGACACTCGGATATGAAATTAACTTCTTTTGTCTCCTGTTATTGTGCTGTTTGCTTTGTCTTATGTTTAGCAATTATACTGGGAATACTCTAGCTGGATTTGAGCACCCCCCCGACTATACCCACTACCTCATGTTGTCTATACCTAGCGAACAAGAGAGCACGCGAAAGAGTTGCCTCATGTTTTTTTTAATGCCATAGGTAAATAAATAAATAAATAAATAAATATTCGGGACATTTTTGCACACACGGCAAACAAACATGGCAAACATTGTTAGGTGGCAAACATGCAGACGGGCTGCCTGATGGTAAGCAGCCACCGTCGCCTATGGATACTTGTAACACCAGAGGCATCACAAATACGTTTCCGACCCTTTAGGACTCACTTAACGTGTCATTTAAATTGATATGAAAGGAAAAACAAGTTTGTTTTTGCATTTCTTATCATCAACATAACTTTGCCAAACCTTGCTAACCTTGTTTTGCTTTGCCTTTTCTTTCCATTCCTTTTTTTCCTGTTTTCAATGTTGTGATGTTCATTTTAAATTTCAAATTGCTACAAACTTTGAAAAATTAAGGTTATCCACATGGTTACATAAAACTGTGGTATTAATCCGAAAGGAGGTCGTTATTTTCTTAATTACAAACGACTTTTACTGTAGAGCCAATTTCGAAATCACAAAAAAACCCATAAAAATTGGGTGGGAAAAAATGTCATTCGCACTCAACGTATGGAAAAGATTTGATTTCATGTGATTTCCTTCCGATTCGATTTCCTACTACGGAAAAGATATTCACGAGGATGAGTACAATGTAGGGATAGTTAACGTATTTCCCGTTAGATGGCTCTGTCAATTTCATAGCGTTCCACTTTCCACCTCCTGATCTGTAAAGGAAAACATCGTGAGGAAACCAGTATATCCAATAACCGCAAAAGTTCAATGACAACTATGACATTCACAAACACTGAGCCAGCATTGTGGATTACGGGGATTAGGGCCCATCCTCTTTCTTTAAAAAAAAACTTATGTCCCAGCAGTGGGATCATGAAAGGCTGATAAAGATGATGCCAATACACAGCATGTAAAATTAACACGCGTTCATTCAGTCTGTCACCTGCCAGTTTCGCCGCACACATGTCGTTCTGTAGTCTGACAAGCTGCGACACTGCGACAAAAGTTGCCAATGGCTGCCAATTTATCACTTGACACTTCGCCTTTTAAGACATGTAATATATTGGCACATTAGGAGGATAATAGACGATTCTCGCGGTCGTTTGTCATGTTTTTGTGCCGCAATTTTATCTTTGCCTTTTATGTCACCTCTATGTTTATAAGAATAGGTATTATTGCTGACTGTTTTGTTAGTTTTTGTATGTTGGTTGGTTTCGACGCGGTATCCATTGAACGTCGTGTTCATAAATTGTGTCCTCAATATAGTTATTGTTAAATGAAAGGGACTTTAGAATAGTACTTAGTGATTAGTCTATTATTATTATGTTCTATGGTTGGTAAAGATTTATGGACTATAGTGAAAACTATTTAAATAATAGACTTTTTATAAAAAAAATATATAAATCAACTTTAGTAGAAGTGGGTGTTTTTCTTTAATGAGATACAGACCATCAAAGTCAAAGTCATGCAAGTTGGTCAACAACTTGCCTGTCGGTAGCGTTGGTGTGACCGTATAGTTTTAGCTACCCAACGTAAAAAAATAAAAAATAAAAATTTAGTACTAACCTATTTTTTAAGGTAACTTGAACTCGGAAGGATTCTTCCTTCCGAGTTCAAGTTACAAAACTACACGACACGTTACACACGTACACGTACACGTACACACGTTACTGAATCTCACGACACAGGACCCACCTAGTGTGAGATACAGGGCTACTTTATTTGGAGTAAACATTTCTCACCTACCCACTAACTCTTATTTTTTTTTTTTTTTCTTAGTACCTATTTCATAAGCTTGTAAAAAATTTGAGCAAATAAACATAATTTCATAATTTATTTATTATATAGACCACGTTGATTCACTCTAGTCTAGATTGTAGTTCTCAGGAAAAAAGGATGAGGAGGAGTCCCATTCTTGAGCAGTCCGGAGAATGAATGTGAAACTAAATAGATGTGTAAGAATTTTTCACTAGAAACACCTATTTCTAGGTAATAAGCTACTTATAAGCTAATCATTCTACTTATCTTGTAGTAAAAAAAAAGTTGGGGTACAACAACAACTTTTAGGGTAGGATAAGGTCAATAAGCGTATAATCTACGTAAGTTTAACCACCAAGTGACGCCGAACGCACCCTGCATTCGCTAACTGTAAGCTTAAGGTCAAGCTGTAAAGACCGTAAAGGCCAACAGCATAGTATATTTAAAAAAAAACTACGTAAAAATATTGCTTGTGCATCGGATCTACATGATCTAATTTACTTCTGCCCATTCTTCTATCAGATGGCCAGGGTAGCATAAAGTGGCGACACCGTCTCATGTTTGATATTCCGAAATCCCGTACAAAGCACTTTGATTCCATTTTTATTGTGCAAACTGCAAAATTGTGGAACGTGCTGCCTGAATGGGTGTTTCCCGGTAGTTAGTAGTTACCATCTGTGTATTTTAAAGTCGCTAGTGTAGAGATCGTACTCTATCATAAACTCCATCATCGCTTTACATCCGGTGAAGTGGCGTGGCGGTCAAACGCAATCTTTTTATTTAATCAAGAAAACACAGTAGCTGTCAGAACGTTTCTTAGCGCGGCTCGGGTATAATTTACGAAGTTTATGTTCACGAGGGAGTCAAAATTGAATGAAATAAATAAAATTTCATCATTACCAGTCTCAGCTTTCAATGTACTGCCACAAATATCGTTATAAACGTCGTATTTAACCCTACATCGCGTTTATTTGGCTCTCTACCCGTCACGTTCTGAGCACAAAGTTCCTGCCACAGTGCAAAACTATAATCAGTATGTTAAGTATATCTAAACCAAGACAAATTGTTGACATACCCAGTGACGTCACAAATTGAGTTTCATTAACTGTTACATACAATATCTGTAAAAAATATTTATCGTTGAAATAAAGTTATTTTAACTGGTTTATAGTGTGTTTTGAATACAGCATTCCTTTCATTGAAGTCGATTAATTTGGAAAAAAATATTTATTGTTATTTGTAATTACTTATACTCGGTAGTTTTTACTTGAATTAGTATCTAACATTGTAAAAAGCCGAATATCGGCTCCTAATGTTTAAAATCTAGCAAAAATTCTTAGCGATAAGACTGCCACTTGTGACACTACCTCGTAAGTTTTTCTATTTTTATGTAATTTTTATTTATGTACACAATAAAGTATATCTATCTATCTAAAGTGATCAGAGTGTAAAAAATGGTTCGTTCCCGTTTGTTCTACTCTTTGTTCTACCAATAGAACAAACGGGAAAATAATTACCGTTTGTTCTACTGCGGCCAACTAACCTTCACACTGCTCTCACTGGTGTGACAGTTAAGAACTATTCTTCATTCTCCTGCAGCTGTCGGAGCTAAAAAGAACTTGTATAAATTATGGTCTATATTTTGCCAACTATAGACTCGATTTCTTTCTGCAAGTGTTGTTACTGTGTCTTAACCCTGAGTGCCGCTCTTAAAACTCGTAAAGGCGGCCATAAGTTTGAGTTATAGCCGCGCGAGACTCTGGTAATGAATATGGCCCACTGTATATTTCAATTTGGCCAGAGTACCCGATGTGTTGTTTTTACGGCCAGATGTATTCGCATTTTAGGGTTAGGCTGGATGGCAGTGGTAAATAATGTGAGTGTTGGTACTTGAATTCATACATAAACAACAGAGACAAAATCTAAAGAGCTTATGGAAGCTCTAGCGTGATTGTTACCATCATGATAGCCCTTTTAATCTTTATCAAAACGTTTTAGCAGCGTCAGGAGTTTGAGATACACTTGCGTTGGTGACTGAAGAGGCCAATTCGGGATCCGCAGCCAAACCACTGGCAAACTAAATAGGTACTGACTGTTGGTGGGAGGCGCTATGTTGTTAATATTATGCCTGCTTTACGCCTTGCACAGGCGTCACCGTAGGCACCTAAGTATTAAAACCTTAATGCAAAATTATTTCAAGCATATTTTGATTATAACTTTTTGAGATATAGCGATAAAACCGTTGACTAAAATAATGTTTATCAAGTAGTTACCTTTTTGAGTGAATCATAAAAAGTATATGTATAAGTTATGTTGGTATGATGCACCTCTGAAATTGGGTTAAGTCTACAGAGCTTCGTTCTTTCAATTTTCTGTGACCACCAATTTCTGAACTATGATGATTGTGGTCACAATTATAATTATGACTTTGGCTACGAAAAACGAAACCCTACCATATGCGTGTCTCGAGTCTCGACTCTCTCTTAGCCTGTTATTCTCTACTGGTCACGGATCTTCTGCAAGGTCTTTCCAGTTAGAAAGATCTATGTCTAATGAGGTCACACAACTTGTCACTTGGCATTTTTTTTTTTATGGCAAAATTTAAAATAACATTTTTGCCAGCAACAAGTGTGGCTGAAGAGAGAAAATAAAAGACGGAATTTAGAATCTATTAACTAAAACAAAGAGAATATCCTATAAAATACATTATATTCAATTGAGTTTTCTCGGAAAACAAATAGAGTAGGATCCATGCGCCCTATAGTCAAATGAACCTTTTCTGCTTTAGCAAAGCGGTTATGCTAGAAAGCTTTGTGAGGTCAAGAACCTTCTTATTGTTTATTTGAATATGTTGTTCCATTTTGATGATTAAGTACATTTCTTTTTTTAGGGAGAGAAAAATATATTAAAAAAACATTCTGCTTAGCCAAAATAGTATTTTTTTTTACAAAATTTGCTTTTGTTAAAATGAAATACTGTATTTTTTTCTATCCCTTTTTTTTCATCTTTAAAACTGTTGTAAATATGCCAAAGAGATAGATAGCCATTGCCGGGAGCGGGGCCTTAAGTTACAAACAACTTGTGCATTATAGTACGAATTCGAAATCCAATTATTCCATCTCAGTTATCAGCATGTAAATCAACCCTCCCCGCAACATTTCACACCGCCCTAAAAAACTCAATTACTCAACCGTATCACGTCTCATTATTCTAAGCCGTATACAGGGTGAGCTAATTTACCGACGCCATTTAGCCGTGAGCACGTTGAAATTGTGATATACAGCGTGTTTCATTACGCACGCGTCGTAACAGGGACATAACTCAAAATTATGGCCTGGGTTATGAGTACGCCTGCGGGTGGCGGAGATAGAGATTTTTGCCCGTTAAGTTTTGGTATCACAAGTGGGATCTGCACGGTTTAAATAAGGTAGGTACTATCTAAGTAATGAGTTATTATTATTAAGTGCCTATATATTTTCCCATAGCAGGACAAAGGCCTTCCTCTGCTTCCTCCAGTAAGTTCATCATCACCATCAGCCACAAGACGTCTACTGCTTTTATCCACTTTTGCACTTTTGCTTTTTTGCATCACGTTGCATAAGGTAAGCTAAAAATATTTTCCATTGATAACACGTAATGCGTCGTGAATCTGCTAGAGGTCCTGTTTTATTATGGGAACTCAATTTAAAAAGAAACTTTGATGTTTAGATAAACCTTGAAATACTACTATGTCAAATGTCAATTAACAAAGCAACAAAAAACAATTTGCGTCATAAAGATTATGACAAGTTTGACGAGACATTTAACCTATACGTAACACATACTATGTGACAAATAGAATAAGTAAGGGAAAGTGAACACGACAATTTATGTAAACCGTAAAACATTGTCAAACAAAATATAATTTTTAACAAATAGCACGCAATAAAATGTGTGCGATAAATCAAAAGTAATCGCGCTAATCGGCGAACTTTCGAATCGTTTATTATATTCCATCCTGCCAAAGCTATTGTTGTTCGCAACGTGTAATAAATTCTTACACCGGATCCCCCAAACTCGCAACAAAAGAAACGCGTACATCATCGCCACACAAAAAAAAACAACACACCACGACACCGTTTATTTATTTATGAGTTCAATTCAAAGTTGAGACCCCTCTCTAAAACCGTGATATTGAACGATCGATATCAGCTCATATTCTCGGGCACCACACTGGCTTCTCACAATACAGCGTGTCAAAAAAACCGGTCCAAGTGTCATCCCGACAGGCGACAGCTGGGCCGCGACAATGCGTTCCATATCGATTCATCAAATCGTCGACAATGACGCTCATCGGGGCGTCTACCCTACGCTAAGCTACACAGACTAACTACACCCCATACTTTAAATTTACCTTCTGCTGTTTTCGTGCTTAAATTGCGTTTAATTTTGCTTGTGTATATTTCAGGGTTGACAGTAGCAATGTTGGCGGAGAGACAGCCGTGCCAAATTGACAATGGGAGCGATTTAAAAAGAAGATAAATAGGGTAAAAGCCGTGAAGACTCTAATAACAAACATCCATTTCACGGTACAGGATTTGCTGAGGTCAGTTGTGGCAGATTTGACATGGGTGTATGAAATCAATAGGTGTTGTTAGGAATGGGTAGGTGAGGAGAATTTGAAACGCTTTTATACCTTGACTTAAAGCAATGTGATGACACTACAAATGTTAATCGGGACTTATCACGTATTATAATTTAGGTAAAAAACATGTACCTTTCACTCGACGTTTCGACCATGTTACAATGGCCGTGGTCACGAGCTGACTGAAAACTGCGAAATGCTTGAAATATGTGTTCAAATCGCGAAAGTTAAAAAATTACTATGACACTACAAATCAAGCAAAACATCCACAATTACCAATGTGTTCTTTTCAAACAATTTTCAAACGACTGTTAAAAAGAAGACTGTCAATTTGACTGTTTTACAAGGTTTTATTTAACTTGCAATGTTTGTATTTTTGTTTGTTGGTTTGTTTTTTGGGTCAAATCTTGTAAGGTGAATTAAAACCACTTCATTTTATCCTACGGAATTGAATTTTTGCATGTTGGTTCAGTTCTATTGACAATGTATTTTATGGCAAGCATGACCTGCAAGCAGTAACTGCGTGGTGGCCGAGACTAGGTTGGCGGAACCCAGGCGAACGAGCATGAGGTGGACTGACGACATCAAAAGTACTGTCGGGATCGAGTGGATGCGAATAGCGAGAGACCGGGGAGAGTGGCATAAACAAAGGGAGGCCTATACCCAGCAGTGGGTCACTCAGGGCTGATGATGATGATGATGACCTGAATCGACATCCAGGATTAGTTCCAGATAAAAAAAAACTCTTCAATGGTCAACGGCACATTCATGAAACTATGTTAATTTAATAACTGACCTGACTTGTTTTTTTTTTTTATTCCAAAAAAAAAAAAAAAAAAAATAGTGTTATTTACAATCATGTGATCGCGGATTAAGAGTTGATTTTTTTTTTCGGGCAAGTGCCTTTAATAACTAGACAAAATACAAGCTAAAACTAACACTACAAATACAGTTAGACTGCCCATAGACCGTTGAAGGTCTAAAGACAATCCAAATGCTCAAGCCCACTACCAGTTGATTCGTTATTTTAAAAAAACCGGACAAGTACGAGTCCAAACAAAAAAAAAAAAAGACAAACTTACTTTATAGTGCACAATAAGGCGCACACCAACTACAAAATGTAAGTTTTTAATCGCAAAACATTTTTCTATATTATATGATCTACCTTAAAAAAAAATAGATTTATTCCTTTATATGTGTTTGCTTTATGTGTGTACCTTGCCTCTTGCAAAATTTAATACCAAAGTACCCTATAGGTTTTGATTCCCTCGTGAAACCGCAAAATATGCGAAAATATGCAACATAAACGGTCATATCTCTTGATTGCTTTGACTTACCAATTAGATTTTTTTCATAGCTGAAACAAACCGTAGCCTCGAATATATTTGATATAAACAATTTGAATTCCCTTTACGCGTTCTTTAGAAAAAAAGGTCTTGACAGACGGACAGACGGACAACTAAGTGATCCTATAAGGGTTCCGTTATTTTCTTTTGACGTACCTACGGAACCCTAAAAATATGTGCAAAATTACCTCCTTTCAGCTTGGTACTATGTGTAAACCTGCATAAACAATAATTGTTAGTGTTGATTAGATAAATCACGAAAAACTGTTTTTTTTTTAAACTTTAAAACTAATTATGACGTTTTCATTACTGAGAATTAAACTTGCCACTATGAGAAATGATTTATTATTTAAAAATTTCAACAGTTAATTAATAACAACAGAAAACTTTTTTATTTTCGTATTATTCCATACATTGCTGGGCTGAAAGGTATTCGAAAACTATTTTCGTATTGGAGTGAAGCAATCCATACCGCCGATTACTACCAATTTTAGTTCCTCCACGTTTCCAGTGGAGGCGCTTTACTACAATGTATGGAACAATACGTAAACGACAAAAGTTTTCGAATACTATCAAAACTTGTACTAAGAGTACAGAATAGGGTAGCAATACCACCAAACTTTTATCCAACATTACTTTCAATAACTATTGATGGAAGTCCTGTCAAAAATTTAATGATGCCGACTCCACAGTCAATAAGATAATAAATTACTCTCTTCAAAGCGGTAGATAGCCATCTACCGCACACCAAGTTATTATTTACACGTTTTTTGTGTTCAGAATAGGATATATCCACATCACTTTCCTATTGTCGTGACAGACAAACAGAATGTCTGAGCTTCCTGCGCTTTCAAAACTCAATTGTAAACACTACACGCTGTACCACCTTGCAATAACGACTTAACACAAACTCAGTACAAATCAAAAATGAAGCTTATGTCTTATATTTAAGAGGCGATTTTACATTGTGTGCTCCGAGTAGATACGCTTAAACTGTCATGTCCAACACATTGATTGAAAACAACCTAACAGTCAATTGACTGCATTTCAAAAATGAACCTGTTCGTTAGGCGTTACATGTGGTTTTTCCGTTTTGTTTTGGATAGATAAGGTAGAATGTACGGTGGCGTACAAGTGTGCCCGGTAATGGATCGGTCGATTGTCGATGAGTGCCCGTGGGTGGCCTTTTTATGTCGGCGACTTTATATCGCTTGAATTTTCAAGAATATTGATATTCTTTGCTAGTATAGTTATTTCTGGAATAATTTACAGCAGTACGCAATTTATGTTAATGTCTCTTACTTCGTGCAGTATCTTGGGGTTGCTATTGAACGCAACTTTATAGTACGGACGTGTGAAATTATCTGAGCAACTACTGGTTAGTTTTGACAGTCAATAAGTCATAAGTCAAAAGTAATTTATTGATAAATGGCAATTTACACGTCAAGTAACAAACGTTCACTTAAAGTGAGAAAAATTACAATAATAATTACTTGATTGATTAAAACAGACTATACCTATAATTGCATTACAGAAATTATGTATTAAAAAAAAAAAAAAACATTTCAAATAATTCTTACCTATATGGTAAAGGTACATTCATATGTCAAATCTATAAAATTCATCAAATCTGTAAAAAGACAACGAGTACAGGCTATAATGAACCGTGCAACATCGGCATAAGTGTGGTCTTGTGGACAGGACGCGCAAGCTTTCGTGCGATACTTAAATAATCACATACAACAAGAATACAGCAAGCTCTCCCAGAAAACAACTTTTATCTATCACGCAAGATTCTACAATACACTTCGTTCTAGTATTTTTAGTGTGAAAATCTTTTGTTGCCCTTTCAAGCAGTAACAAAGCAACGAATCTTGTTTATTTTTTGTACAGAGTGAGAAGGGGCGGAGTGTTAAGTTTTAATCTCTAAAAAATTTACGGTTCTTGAGAAAATGTCTACACGGGTGAAACCGCGGGGCACACTGGTAGATTCTCAAGATAATGCCTAAAGGGTTTGTTAAAACCAATTAGTATTTTTTGAAATATGTTTTTTATTTGTGAAAATGCTAGCTCTATTTCGGTAACGGGCTCTTAATACACCAAAAACTAACAAACACCCAAAAATATTTTGTCTGTCCAAATAACGTAGTGTCGCTTAATGTCCACACTTAACGTAAAGGCTAATAAAGAGACATCTCTAGACTCAAGACGATAATATAAACGTAAGCACCTCACACATTTTACTTTAACGTCGAGGTTGTCACGTAAAGCACACATAAAACACATTAGAATAAACATAAAAGTGTCAACATTACTATATTATTTAGTAGAGTTTACCCGCGGCTTTGTCCGTGTATGATAGGAAGTGGCTATTCTTGGATACTTATTTCAAAGAATGATGACGGTTTTACGAATTAGAAACAAGTTTATGACACAGCATTTTTTTTACATAGTATACATATACGTTTGATAACAAACTGAGTATCAAGGTGATAAGCAATGTTGTGATTATGATAAAGTTTTTCTTAAAAGTATGCAGAAAAGCTTTACTTTATGGGTGTTTACCGCGTGCTATTTTTATTATTTAAGTAGTGACGTTTCGAACGCTTTTCAGTGTCCGTGGTCATAGAATAGAATATAATATCATTTATTATCTTAAAGTCACATTAGTAATATTTTTTAAATATATATGCCACAAATGCTCCTGTTATGGACTCGTCAATTTAATGCACATTTTTTTATTTAGTTGTAAGACCAATGAGTCTCGCTTAGAAAACGAAAATTTAACCACAATGAGGGTAGATCTATATACTAGATAAGTAGACTAGATGACAGATGTCTATGGAAGTGTTAAGAAATTATTTAAAAGTACCGTTAATAAAAAAATTATCGAAATGTTCCGTAAATATTTGATTGAAAATCTTCTTTATTAATCGCAAAATACTAAAAATCATCACATGTTAGTTTGTATTTCGGCCGTGTTGTATAAATTAATTACTTGTATTCTTTTTCAAATGCAAATCCGTTCATATAATATAAGCATATTACAGAAAACCTCTATCGAGGATTTAAGTTTTTTTTCTCCTATTTAAAACTATTTTGGAGTCAAATTTAAATAATTATTACATTTTTACAAGGGCTTCTTGATCATTGTTATTCTCGAGTTTAGTCAATAACCTCTATCTACGTATTTAAAAAAAAACTGATTTTATCTCCTTTGATTTCCAACTCGCCTGTAGCAACGATTTGTGGTTGATTCTACACAATTATTTTTAAAAGTTGAATTTTCTATCTTGATATTTTTTCTGTCTCCATTCTTATAAGATCTTACAGACAAACCTCTCACACTTTTTTCTTCATTAGGTACATAGTAGCTCACATTATTTTATCGGTACACTTAAGGGGGCGACTCACAAAAGTCATTACGGAGTTGCCACCGAGTGTAACGTCAATAAAAATAAAATATGCTTATCTTATTGCCCATAACGGGGCCTTAAGTCACTCTGTTTGAACATAAGCGGGTGACAAATAAAAGCACTGATATTAGATAGAAGCTGTATTTCTTGAGTTACAGTTCACACTGTCTGGTGACTTACTTGGGATGCGTAATGTCTATCTAAACACTGTGCTAAGTATCTAATTAATTCTTTTACAAGTCAGCAGTGCAAGTACTGTTCTTTAATGATCGTCATATTCGATAAAATGCCATAGAATCGATCATAGCTAGTACTGATAAAATAGCATTTTATCGAATTTGACGATCTCAACTGTAAAATTTGACGAATAATGGTGGACACTGGACTATTAAAATTTGAATAAAAATAAGGAGAAAACATTAATTTTTTAAATTATAATTCAATTAGAATTGGATAAAGTGCATACTTATAAATATACCTACTTATTTAATAAAGTTATGTTCAGGTTAGTCAAATAATGTTTATTTTATTTTATAGTAATAAAATATTGAGCAGGTCATAATATGGCCAGACGTAATTATCGGAGGTGGTGTACAGCAGTAACCGCGTGGTGGCCGAGACTAGGTTGGCGGAACCCAGGCCGACCGAGGATGAGGTGGACTGATTGAAAAAAAAAAAAAAAAGTGCTGTCGGGGACGAGTGGATGCGACTAGGGAGAGACCGGGGGGAGAGTGGAATAAACAAAGAGAGGCCTATACCCAGCAGTGGGTCATTGGTGATGATGATGATCATTTTTAACTGTAGCAAATCGCTCTACGTGCTACGCTTTCCAGGATGCTGATGCGACTCCCACGGTTCTGCAGCGCGTCCACGTTTGTTGAAACTTGCACTGATGGCTTTTATAGCTATCAAGAGCAAAAAGGCCACCTCACTTTTATGTAGAACACGTGCGAGTCTCAACAGCATTCTGAAAGCAGTCACCGATAGGTTTAATTGTCCCATCCTGCACCATCATATTGGGTTACTATTGAAATAAATTTACATTATGTCATTTCTATTGTGTTAGTATATTTTGTAGTATAGTTGTAGTATATGCAACAACAATTTTAGTATCTCTGATATATTTAATTTAAAATAATAATCTTAGTGTTCTGGAATGGAGACCACGGACCGATAAGCGCAGCATAAGACGTCCACCCACAAGATGGACAGATGACTTAAATGATACCGCAGGAAAACGCTGGATGCAGGCCCTTTAACTGGCCCTTTGGAGATAGATGGAGGAGGCCTATGTCCAGTCCAGCAGTGGACGTCCTATGCCTGAAATGATGATGATGATGATGATGATATACACTTCGATTCATGGAACTTGTGTCTGATAATAAATTTTTGCTTCAGCATGTTAAATTTTGAAAATAGTTTAGACACCAAAATTCATATATGTTTAGCTTTTTATTTTTAAACTCTTTTAAAAAAAATTATAAGTAGTGGAAAACAAACAAAAATTTCAAAATACGACACTTTTTTTTTAAATAAACTTTGGACGCAGTGTACCTGATAACGAGTTATAGCAACACCTAATCTGTTATACTTACTAATATCTTCAAACATAAACACGATACGTGAAAAAAACCTGGAAAATCCAAAGTGCATCATCAATTATGTTTTAATCTAATCCAATCTTAAATAACTATCAACATAATGTTACTAAGTGAATCGTACCGACAATCAGTAGAGCAAACAATAACCCCCTTCACAATTTTGTTCAAATGCAGAGTTCTCTTTAAACAAAAAGTTAAACAGTAAGGACGAAACAAGTCGTATTTCTCATTAGCCGACTTCAAAAAATGAGCAAGGCTAGATTCCCATAATAGTTTTTACCATGGAAACTGACGTGGTTTTCCCAAATTTTATTTATATTACACAGGAATTGCGTAAGATTAAACCGGTCAGGGCAGGCTGTCGTTCAGTGTGGAGGTTAAAGGGGGAGGCCTATGTTCAGCAGCGGACGTCTTCTGGCTGATGATGATGAAACCGGTCACCCTGGAATAGTTCCAACCGCATTAGGCGGTCTTTTTCAAGGTGATTGCGCGCGCGGCTACGTCTCGCTTTGCGCTTTTGAAGTGACCGGCTTAATCTTACACGTAAGTAATTACCGTGTGGTATAAATAAAATTCTCATAAGTCTCTAGGTTAGGTGTGTTAGCACT
Source organism: Agriopis aurantiaria (assembly GCA_914767915.1). Classification (NCBI taxonomy): domain Eukaryota; kingdom Metazoa; phylum Arthropoda; class Insecta; order Lepidoptera; family Geometridae; genus Agriopis; species Agriopis aurantiaria. Next base: position 2,246,004 of record OU611991.1, on the reverse strand, counting down.
GTTACCGCACTGTTATCTACATGTAAGCTGAGTGCCAAGTGCAATCTTTTCCAGTTGCGTTAACCTATTCGATCGAATTAATATGAACTACGATTTGTATGAAGTAATAGCAGTTCTATCTACGTGACGCTAGATGGCGCTGCTTTTATTTCAAACAAATCATAGTTACGTTAACGCGATCATTCGATTACAATTGCAAAAATTCATACTACACACGCAGTTAAATGCCTGGCCGTTAACTCACTGGTATAAGCTCTGATTACCAAGCAGTTTTGTTTTAGTGCACACGCTGGACAAAGGCCTAGAGGTGTTGCTATAAGCCCCACGCTTGGCAGGCGGCTTGGGGACCGCAGCACGTTCACCGTGTACTAATAGGACGCTGCTGCCCATCCTCCGGTGGTTATGGTCGCAGTTTTAGGACATACCCGGGTGTTTTAGTACCCTTACTGCTTATTTAGAATGCTATTAGGGCCAACTGTCTTACACTACCCTACTTTACTCTACCGTAATATCAGAGAAACGACTTTACGACGCTCTGTTAAGATCATAACTTGCTTGTATCGTGTTAGACAGATAAGGTGTTTTGAAAATATGATAGTCCAAGCGCAATCCATCATCGGTAAGTGATCGATGAAGCCAATCCAAATATTTGAATTATTTTGATATCGGAAGCGCTGCCGTGGCGACTCACTTGCCACTGCCTGGTAAAATAAGTTATTTTCTTGTAATATGTTCAACATTAACTTTAACCTAACTTTACCCGACAAAAATATGATAATAATTTTCAGTTTTTGAATCTATTATACAATACCTTTTAAAATAAATATTGAATTGGTTTGATTGTTTTCTACAAGGTTTTCTATATTATACTTATTGATAAATATATATGCTTGCCTTTGACTGCCTTCTCGCTTGGTCTACGATGGAACACGAAGCCTAAAAGAAGCCGATTCACTCAAATTTAATCATAAAGACACTCAGTTTGTTACTATCATGGATCACCCATTCAAACAGCGCATTCCACAGTGTCAGTGTGCACAATAAAAGTGAAATCAAAGTTCCATAGCCATATGCCATAGGTGGCAAACAAGCAGACGGGCCACCTGATGGTTAGAAGTCACCGTCGCCTATTTTGTAACACCAGAGGCACCACAAATACTTTGCCGACCCTTTAGGACTCGACTCGCCTTTTGAAGAACCCAATGTTGTGGCTTCTCGGAAACACCGCGGAAGGTAGCTCATTCTACATTTTGCAGGTATGAGGCAAGAGAAATCGATTGAAATTTAGGTTAAATATAGAGAAATAATAACGAGTTAAATACGACCAAACTACACAATAATCACAAACTTTTCTAGAAAAGCCATAGCTCATGATAGTTTGCGCGTTCAATCCATCACGAAAGCTCGTGACATGTTTGCATAATGTCATCGTGACAGACTTATCATTAAAATCATATTTCAATGTCGTATAAAGCAAACAAGCGCGGTTAATCGTACAACCTGTCAGAAGTCACGGCAAATATAGGAGTGCACATTGTAAATACGCGTCCGTCGGCGCTCCTTTATTTGTGTAGGCAATTGCCGTATTTCGATGAAGTTTTTAAAATATTGTGCTGGCGATAAGACAGCGCACATATTTGTACGAGCTGTTTGTGTTAGATAGGTTATAAAAAGATGTAAATATTGATATTTTTTGATGGGGTAACTTTATAATCGAGCGTTGAAATGAAATTAGTGGAACTCAAATTTTATATTATTTCTGGAACATCATGTTTTCGTATCATTATGAATGCCAACGTACTTGTATTCCCCCTGTGGTTCGGAGTGAATTTTTTCCACCTATCTCTCTCTACTGGCAGGGATTCCTAACTCACTGCTTAAATTACTCAATATTAAAAAAATCACTCCAACCCCAGGACGCACAGGAACGTTGGTTACATAATGATACGAAAACATGATGTTCCAGAAATAAATTAACATTTTAGTTCCACTAATTAATATCGACCAGTTTAGCTTATTGGTAGTGAGTTAGGAATCCCTACCAGCAGAGATAGGTAGAAAAAAATCCACTCCCCCAGGGGGAATACGTTGGTAGGGACTAGTGGAACAGCACATCTCGGCGGCAATAAGCGTAGCCACGTGGGTGAATTAACTCTTCTTTATTTTACTGCCTGAAAGCTGTTTCATATAACAGAGATCTGTCGAAATCGTATACTACCTATGCGATTTCTCACACCTGCAAAATGTAAGTGTAAACTCAAGGGTTCGTCTGAAAACCGGCGCTGATAGTCCTTGACTTTCAGGATTAATGCTGAGACGGACCCATTCGACACTGATTGTATCCTTTAGATATAAGTTTTTGTAAAGGTGTTGAATAAAATTTATTTTCTTTCTTTCTTTCAAAATGTGGAATGAGCTATACTTTCGCAGTGTTTTCAAGAAGCAACAACATGGGGTTCTTCAAAGGCAAGTTAATAGAGTCTTTAGAGGGTCAGTAACGTATTTGTGACGCGTTGTGAACTAAACTACTCAAACGTTAAAAATCTACATCTAACTTCGTAATCTACCAATTCGTACTCAACGATTTGGGTCGTCGTTTATGATACGTACTGCCCAAGAATGGAACTCCCTGCCGTCTTCCTTGTTCCCTGAGAACTACAATCTAGGCATCTTTAAGGCTAGGTTGAATAGATGTCTTCTAGATCAAAGTGTTACATCCTTGGCCACACCGTCGCTTACCATCAGACGAGTTGGTGGCCAAACGTAGATCAGTAAACCGTATTAAAACTAAAAAATAAAAAAACTGAATAGTACGTTTTGTTTTGGAACGGAAGTGATTTACCCAAAGATCTTGTATATACCCTAAAGGGACCTCCATGGATTTACCATAGAGACTCTAATTAGCGGGCTATCCAATTTGTACGTATTTTGAGCGTAAGTTCCTATGAATCACATCCGTCTTTTCTCAAGCCAGTTAAGGGTAGCTATTATTTAATCTGTGCCAACAGTCCCGCCATACGTCACGGTGTGATGAATGTACCTCCTGCTCGTTAATCATAGGAAGAACATCAGTCGTATGTGGGGGATACGTACAGGATGGGAAGATAATTTGGTCAGAGATTTCGCTTTCATCGCACTAAAATTTTACTATAAATATTAAGACAGGGTTTATAAGCTTATAGTGACCATCAAAAATGGGGCTGGGCAGGACACATGTTACGTTGTAAATGGAGTAAGCTAGTCACTCTATGGTACCCAAGGGACAGCACAAGAAGATAGGGACGTCCAACGAGAAGATGGGATGATGACATTCGGCTGACCCTTGGACCATACTGGACAAGAGTGGCAGATGATAGAGAGCAATGGAGACAGTTGGAGGAGGCCTATGCCAAAAGGCACACCGAACTAAGAGATATTTTATAAAACTGTAGAAATAATGTATAATCAAATTTATGTTAAAATCTTATTCGGAGTAAATGGCTATTGTATTGTATTATAAGCTTGGAGTTCACTGAGAAAGGCATTCCCCATAGTCATTGTGGACAACTCTTACTACAAGACCAAACTTGAAATCGCGGATAATATCTTAGGTTCTGAAAACAAGAGCTAATTTTCCAAATCATGTCTATATTTCAACTTAAATCGTATAACGCTCGTACGCTGTCATACTTACACGGGTCAAAGCTAAAGCGCGCCCATCACTAAACTGTCAAAGCTAGTGACGCGCAAACATATCGATACTCCTACTCGATGTACGTCGATGAATTTAATTGCCGAAATCGTCCGCTGACGTGACGTCAGCTGTCAGCTGTCAGCGGTGGCAGTATGATGAATGGCGGGTCGTTAATCACGCCGCAGATTAGGTAACAGTTACTTTGGGTCATCATTCATCGCAGGCTTTAAGTGAATTGGAAGGTGAAGTGGCAAGTCTTGTGAAAAATGTTGCCTCTTGGGGTTAGGAGCATTTGTGATTTGGTCACCTTTTTCAAGATTAAGGAGTGTTGAATAAAGGTGCTTTAATCGACATCAAAGGACGATTTTACGCCACATCGTTTCACAGATATCATAATCACATTAAGATAGATAATACATACGTAGAGCGATGATATGGCGATAGCCGAGCGGTAGTATCTGCGCTTAACGACCTGACCCGGGGTACCCGGACAATCTTCGGCCCTGCACCAATGACATACAGATACAACATACAACAAACGTATTTTTAACGTATGTTTTTTCTTTGAACCCAGTGATAAAAAAACCACGATGCAATATAAAGATAAAAATTTTGCGCACTGTCCCACAAACATAAAATTAGTTATCGATTATGCGCTCATTCTTTTTTATAATAACACTAATTTGCCGATCGATTCGACAGATAAATGTGTAAAATAAACTTGTCCGATCTTATCGATTCTAATTAAGATTTTAATCGATGTAGACATTACGATAGTCTGCATTTCAAATCAGTTGGTCTGATTTAACAGTAGAGTAGTGCTTATTGTGCTAATCGATTAAACGGAAAATCCATTAAAGAAGATCGATTAACTTCATCACCACAATGAAATGATATCTTAAAAATGCGAAACTTTGTTTGTTTGTTCCTCTTTCACGCAACAGAATAAATCGACGTGATTTTGTTCCATAGAAATTAATAGTACGAAGGTCCAAAATTTTTTTCAGTAACACATATTTTATTCAGGATTCCTGACGAAAATAGACAGATTTTTGATCAAACAGAACGAAAGTAAAACCTACCGCAATGGAACTTTCTTTCCATAGTAAACCGCATCATCGCTTAACATCAGGCGAATAGGCCGTCAAGTCATCAATTCAGCACCACTTCACTCCCTGATTCTTCACCGTTCTAGGTAGAATATTTTCTTGATAAATATACGCTTTTGAAATATAGCCTGTCCTATAAAATCATTAAAATCTCTCTGTCTGTGAATAATATGTCGCGTAACATACACACAAAAATACATTTCAAGTGAATAGGTACTTCCTTCTTTGAAATATGTTGAAGAATGGTTACTTACATACAAACATGCACATTAACACACAAAATAACCAAGCTTAACGATCGTTTACTTTAAATCATTACGTTGTTAGGGTTACCATCCGTCCGGATTTTTCCGGACATGTTCAGAATTTTAGAAATTTGGCTGTCTTTTTTAGCTTGGGCTATGAAATACGAAAAATCTTGATTAACGTCACCCAAAACACATACAAAAATCTTCTTTTAAAAATTAACCAACATACTAAAATAACCAGACTTTTCTTGGTATGTCCAGCTTTATGTCAGGACTTATCAAATTTTGATATGGTAACCCGTTGTGGGCAAATATAAATAACCACAGACATAGTTTTGCTGCAATGTATTTCTTTAGTCTCGTTCAATGGGAATTGCTTAAATTTTCTGACCTTATGTATAGTTTTATGTTATATTATATTATAATATTATAAAGAGGTAAGATTTGATTGTTTGTTTGTTTGTATTGACTAGGCTCCGAATATACTGAAACGATTTGAAAAATTATTTCACTGTTGGGAAGCTACACTATCTCCGGGTAACATAGGATATATTATATTTTCAAAAAAAAATAGGGATCCTTACTAAAACTTCAATAATGTGACCCAAGGTGTAAAAAAATAAGATTTACAATTTTGACTTTGCGTGTTTGACAGTTCTAAGACAGGACGTCTGTCAGGTCAGCTAGTATGTTGTATTCTTAAAATATTGACTATTTAAAGATACTAAATTGAATTAAAAAAAATCCTTACGATAGCCATAAAAAAATAGGAGTATTTTAATGTGATGACGTCACCATTGACGTTATATTAGTTCGTGTAGGTCGTTTATAAAAAACTTACTTCTGTCACATTTTCATCTGTCAATGTCATTAGTTGCACAGTGGTTTGGCTTTTTTGTTTGTTTGTGTGAGCGACTAAGATAAATTTCAACATACCGCCAATGTTGACGTCGTTTAAGGGTAAATGAAGGATGAAAATTTATGGATCTAACTCTATTTCTCGAAATGGTTTTGTAATTACAATCTATAAAAAAAAAACAATCCCTAATTCATCAATTGAACCCCAGATTTCAAGGTAAAATAACAGTACCATGTCATACATCTATCTCCACTTATTATGAACAATGGACTGACATGTACAGCTGACATGGGATCAACACGTGAACTTGACACTAATGCCGAGATCACGTTTGACACTTCGTTACCTGTCAGTGCCATGTCAAGACAGTACTTAAATGACAAAACATTGTGTTACGCGTAGAGTAATATAACGCTTTGGTGTTTGGTACAAAATTATACATCTGCTTTTTTATTTACATATTTAAAAGTTGTATTGTACATGCGACGTTAAAGCGGAAATACACTGATATTCCTCAAAGAAACAGCTTTGCAGATCTACTTCCGGAAAGTAACGCTCGAATCAATCAACAATATTTGTTGTCGTTTATTTTTACTGTGTAATAATAGGCTTGCGTCGCAATGGAGAGAGCTACGCTCGGAGTTACTTTGCGGAGTAGAATCCGAAACGTGGATATTCGCCAAAAAACCAGAGTCACCGACATAGCTGTTAAAATTTACAAGTTGAAGTGGCAATGGGCAGACCACATCGTTCAAAGAACCGATAACCGATGGGGAATAAAGGTTCTTCCACGAACCGGAAGACCAGCGGAACCAGCGTAGGTAGACCTCTCACTAGATAGACCGACGACATTATGAGAGTCGCTGGCATCCAGGGGATGCAAAAAAGTTCAGTGTGGAGGTTAAAGGGGGAGGCCTATGTTCAGCAGTGGACGTCTTCTGGCTGATGATGATGATGATGATGAGGCTTGCGTCTGATGACGCGGTCTACAATGGAGCACGCTTGCTTAGAAGAAATCGATCGCTCATTTTTTTTCCATAAACACGACTCACCACTCACCAGCGCGGGCAGGAGGCAAGGTGTCTATGCTTGTGATTTTCCGATCGTACGACTGATTAAATTCACGATGATAATAAATATGATATCACTAATTTATGAGACTCATAAATTAGTGATGTGGTACGACGACAAATGATAAGAAAAAAATATTGATAATATTGAATACTATCACGTTGGTAATTTTATTGCGTACCTACACTCTTCGCGGAAAACCAAAATCAAACTAACGTTTGAACATTCAAAAAGTTTTTTGCAACAGCGTGCGTCGCCACAACTTTCTTCGGAACTACGTAGGTACCTTTTCGCAATATCTAGCTGGCAGCTTCGACCAAAATAAAACGAATGGACGGGCCCAGAAGAAGCTAATTTTTGAAGATTATTAAAAGAGCGCTGGCGCTCACTTAGTTTCAGTCGGTATCTAGCCGTAGGAAGAGCAACACGCGACTATTGTTATATGATAATGAAACATCTGACAAAATTATGCCTTCGTGTGCTTTCCCGAAGTGTAATAAAACTACAAAAAACCGCTATTTTTTTTAAACAAATGTACTGTAAATGGTTATAATTAGGTGTTGAAGTATATGTACGATGGTTTTGACTCGTTTTTACTGAGCAAGTTCAATGGTTATGGCCTGTCCATTCATTTTATTGTGGTCGAAGGCTGGCAGTGCATTTACACTTGTAATGCGTGCCCGAAGAGGAAGTTGTATCATATTTATCGTATTTAACAGAGTTCATAGTCTTTACTATAAACGCATTACACTGAAAAACACACTTATCAGCATGCCAACACCACCGTATGCAAAGTGTTCAAGTAAATATTCGAATACGTCGAATGACTGATTCAGCACATGTCAGCAGCATAATGTAAGTCAGTACTAAAGCTTCACAATTTTGTAACGGAAACCGTTTTCTCACTTAAATTAATAGTACACCGTATTGGGTAATAATCGACTGTGGAAATATAATTATTAATGTTATCATAGCCAAACAAGGCATTGTAATCTTTGTAAATTTGACCCTTGCTCGACTGCGTAAAGATTTTTTTCTCTAAGGTATTAACCGTTTTTGCACTGGAGCAAAATTACAAAAATACGTCCAAAAAAGTTTGTTGTACTCACCCACCCCCGTTTGATTTTACAGACAGACAGCGTACGCTTAGTAATAGGGTCCTTAAGGGTCGGCAACGTCTTTGTGAAGCATCTGGTGTTACAAATATCCACAGGCAACGATGAATGCTTACCATCAGGCGGACCGCCTGATTGTTTGCCACCTATGGCATAAAATAACCAACAACTAAACAAACAAAACAACCAAAAAAAACTAATCACAACTAAAACAAACAAAAAAACTAAAAAACAACAAATCTTAGAATAACTTCTCAGAGAAGGTAAGTTTCCAAACAACGCCTTCTCAAAACGTAAGCTACAAATTCGCTTTGTAGCTTACGTTTCGATTGGTATTACGATTTAAGCAAGAAAATTAATGGATTACCTGTGGAATGTCACACCATAACTCTTATGCTGCTTTTCTGATTTGTTGTGGTACGATTTCACCGCGCAAATTGTCATAGTAAAATTTTTATATATTTTTTGGTGTCATATATGACACCATTTGAATGGCTTAAATTTTGCGAATGTACTTGGTTTCTTTGTGTAGTTATTCTAAGCAACTAATAAATAACTAATTTGAATCTGTGTAACTGTTATCCACGTTCCGTCGTGTTGAAACTCTACATTGTCTCTCAAATGCCAGCTTAGTGCTGTCTTGTAAATAGCGATTTATATTTAGTTGACAGCTACAATTTGGCACTCGGACCGATTGTTTCGAGTGAAAACGATTTCGGAACCCAACAGCATTGCATAGTACACGTAGGTAAGTACCTAATTGAGTTCACGTTGACATGTACATCACAAAAAATGGTTGAGTCAAGAGCAGACTTTATAGTTTGACTTATCATATAAATGTATGTTTTTATTTTTAAATAAATAATAGGCTTGCGTTTGACCACCATCACGCCTGATGTTATGATGAGCGATGATGATGATGTCCAGAAATTAATTAGAACAGCAAAACAATGGAATGCCTTGCCCCTGTCTGTGTTTCCGCAGCATTACAATCTTGGAGTGTTCAAGTCTAGGGTTAATAGGTTATTACTGGGCAAACGTGCTCCATCTTCGACCGCATCATCGCTTTCCATCAGGCGAGATCGCGGTCAAACGTTAGCCTAGTCGGATGTAAAAAAAAAAAAAAAAAGAAGTGGACGTCCTATGGCTGAAATGATGTTGATGATCTAAATCTATAAAAGCGAAATTACCTCTGAACTGACTAACGCACTGACTGACATATCATGAAATCTTAAAAACCTCTTTTTCTACAAAGCTGCATGATTATTGGCGGGTAAGAAAGTATTTTGCGAATTGGCCGAGTAAATGAGAATTTTAAAAAATTAATTGTGTATTATATTTATATAATAACTAGCTGACCTGACAGACGTTTTCCTGTCTTAGAACTGTCAAACACGTAAAGTTAAAATTGTAAATCTTATTTTTTTACACATTGGGTTACATTATTGGAGTTTTAGTAAGGATCCCTATTTTTTTTGAAAATATAATATAGCCTATGTTAACCGGGGATAGTGTAGCTTCCCAACAGTGAAGGAATTTTTCAAATCGGTTCAGTAGTTTCGGAGCCTATTCAATGCAAACAAACAAACAATCAAATCATTCCTCTTTATAATATTATTATTGTAGTACCTATAGATAACACTGCAAATAGTATAAATATTTTTTTCTGGGATGTATATAATTATCTTAGCTTATAGATTTTTATTTTTTTCTATCTTTTTGACCGTTCTGTAAAGTAACAATATGAAATTCACTTTATGCTATGTAAAGATAATGTCCAAGTGTTTTTTTTTTTTTGCTCAATTTTAATCATATAGCCGTAACAGACACGTCAGCCAAGTACGATACGTCTGTTACAGCTATTAAGAAACGTTGAAACGATCGAATGATATAGCTGCGCGCCTTTAGCTGCACTTTAATATTTTAAATGATACCTCATCCTGCCAAACTTGCAGTTATCTCGGCGAAGCTCATGCAAGTTGCAAGTGTGGGGATGCCGTGCCATTATTATAACGACATAATACGTGTTCGGCTGCGAGCGTGACAGATATCACGCTGCACGCCGCCGCCTAATGACACGTCGTTGTTGCGGGTGGCTAGAGATGTCACATTCAAGATGATAAAATTATCGATAGATAAATAGATAAACTCTTTATTGTTCTCACCACAAATTTCATACACACGATAAAAGAGCTTAAAAATTAGTGCAACAATCGGCGGCCTTATCGCTAAGAGCGATCTCTTCCAGGCAAACTTAGGATGATGAGAATTCATACAGGAGATAGAAGGCGGGGCGTGCAATATTGAATACTTATTGTGATAGTTATAATATAAACCGTACATATTAATAACAATATACACTAATAAATTATATTACCTACTTAAAATTACGATAATGCACTAATACATTAAAAATATATATATAAATAGTTAAATAAACAACAACAACATCAACAAGGTAAAATTATCGATAACTTACTCAAGAAGTCGTGTGATTTTACATACTTTATATTATACAAATATTATTAATTTATATTATTAACAGAAACTAAAAGCCATATTATGTAACTGGAATAATTTCACCGAAGCAGGTTTATCTAGCTAAAATCATTTAAAACTAACATTCAAATTTGTATAGTAGTAAATTCTAGTTAGAGATAGTAAATTCTAGTTGTACCAAGGGCATTCAGTAAACAAGTTTTAACTTGTAAAAAAGTATTCTAACTAAAAACGGGATTTCACAGGAACATAAAAGGTACTACACGAATAATATGTTTCAGAAAATACTCTTGAAGTTCGGAAAGCTCTTTAGAAGCTGAATGAAATACATTTTAAATGTATAGTATGTTGACTGTAACAAATCCAATACCAAATAATATACAATACAATACAATACAACTTTATTACACACCGAAAATACAAATGAAACTTAAACTAACATAACAAACAAATAAACGGCAGCATAATGGGCGGCCTTATCGCCTAAAGCGATTTCTTCCAGGCAATAATATCTATTTAAGTATGTATTTAAAAACTATATATGTATGTTTATCAGTTTCTGGCAGCCATATCACAAGCTTTGCTTAGTTTGGGGTCAGATGACCGTGTGTGCAAAAATGTCCCGAATATTTATTATTATTAAATAAAATGTTGTACAATCTATACTAATATTATAAAGAGGAAAGATTTGTATGTAAGCATGTTTGTAACAAATTGGCTCAAAAAGTACTGACCGATTTAAAAAATTCTTTCACTATTGGGAAGCCACACTATACCCCGGGGTAACATAGGCTATAATCTATACCCATGTGAATCTGGGGCGGACCGCTAGTATTGTATAAAGCAGCTAAACTCTTGTCGCGTCAGTCCAGCTTTAAACATGATATGACAGTTTATCAATAATATTCAAGTGTACAGACTCGCGTCGATTTTGTGAAAGACATGTTTTATATTTTACTATGGAATTTTAACCTTTAATGTTTTTTTTCTTTCCTTTTATATTACTTTCTTACTTTTAGTAAATTTTGCTTTATCGATGTGCTTTTGTCGATATTTTTTGTCTCAGCACTAGTGTTTGTGAGGCTGCCGACAGGCGGAAGGCGAAGACGGAAGTAATGGCGCGCGCTGTCAGACTTGTCGCAAGTTCGGACGTCTGTCGCGTCGCGTCGCTTGTTAGTTGCGACTTACCACTTTGAGATACGCTCTCTGAGATACGAGTACCGACAACAGACACAAATCTAATAGTACGTAGTGAGTATCCACGTGTTAGGCAAATACGTACCGTGCATGCACTACGTACACTACATAATATACGCTTCGTTCAGAGATGTTCTTCGTTGAGAGATGTTATCTTAAGCTGATGTCATTTTCATACAATTTCATCTTTCCGTAGGCGTTAACGCTAACAGCAAGTGGGTCTTGTCTAACCCCCCAGTTGTCAAGACTTTATGACATTAGTGTGAGCAACGTGACAGCACACGCGAATTCATCGTCATATTATTTTCGAAGACCCAAAACCTGAATCGTAGTAACGTGGTCATAAATCAGTGTCCTGTCACGCCGCAGCTCCCGGCGTGACGTCTGTCTGACACGCTCCCTGCCTCGCTGAAGTGATAACGTCACAACTTTACTTGCCAAATTAATAAATGTAAATGTTTTATTTATATGACACATGAATTAAGCCGTTTACTCCGAGTATAGTTTCAACCGCACTCATCTTTATAAAGACCGCCGAATACTGTTAAATACCTATGGCGGCCTTCTGTCTACATCATTAGAACAGCTCGATGGTACCAAAATATTGCATTGTCACAGAACTTACATAACTACGCCAAATTTTAGCTCAATCCGTTGAGCATAACTGTTCTAAAATTCAGTGCGAGATTTGTCTCAGACGTACATATCCTAGTAACTAACAGGGCTAGTTCAAGGCTTGTAAAAAATCAGTACGATAGCCAACGGTAGCCTAGCTACTTGCGAGAGGCTTTTGGAAGGTTTTTGGTACCTATATTACAAAACAATAATCTTATTGCAAACTATAACCTTGTACATACAAGGTACAGATACAAATACAGATTCTTTATTCATAAATTATAAAATTTACACGTCAGTAAGTTATAAGGTACATTTAGGTACTTATATATATAATAATAATTTGTCATTAATATACTCTTATCGATCAATTGTCTTAATCTGGCCTTAAATATGTTGTTGGAAGCTGCATCTTTCATGTTCCCGGGTAGATGGTTGTATATAATAACGCCACCTTAGAATAACTACACAAAGAAACCAAGTGCATACGAAAAATTTAAGCCATTCAAATGGTGTCATATATGACACCAAAAAAAATATAAAATTTTTACTATGACAATTTGCGCGGTGGAATCGTTCCACAACAAATCAGAAAAGCAGCATAAGAGTTATGGTGTGACATTCCACAGGTAATCCATTAATTTTCTTGCTTAAATCGTTTAAAATGCCAATCGAAACGTAAGCTACCAAGCGAATTTGTAGCTTACGTTTTGAGAAGGCGTTGTTTGGAAACCTACCTTCTCTGAGTAGTTATTCTAAGAGCGCCACCTATATACCTACACTGATTTAGTAAATCTCGCAAGTGTGTGAGCAGGTGTTCACAGTCTGCCCTTGTGTCCTCGTGTGACTCCAAATTGTGTTATTTACGTTATCATCATTGCTGCCTGTTTCTAAACGTCTCCTCTCTTTTCACAGATTAAAACCAATAAAATTGTGACTTGACATCAGAGTCTGTAAATTGCTTGCTGTCAAGCGTAGTGTACAAGATATGCGCGTAGATAATTACAATACCTACTTTATGTAATACACCTAAATCTCCCAGCAACCAACATCGACTTGCAATCCTTTATTGAACCTATCAAACGATTTTGTAGCTTACACTAGTAACATAGAGGTTATAAGATCAATTTTACGATGGAATTGTTAAATTGGTATCTTTATAACGATGAGCAATTAATTGACATCCATTGACGGCCATTGCGCTGTCATCGGTCAATCAAATTGATCAATTATATGCATTCACAGCCTCGACAAGTGACGGTTTAATGAAATGTTAGCTTTGAATAATGAAAGTCGTAATTACTTCGGAGGAAAATAATAGTTATGCGCAATGGTAGTGTCATGGCCTGCATGGATTAGTAAATATAATGTTAGTTGCTTGTTTAAGCCGTAAATTTCATATGGTGTGTCAAGCAATTAGTGAGCTCAACGCACTCCTGGATTCAAACCCTAATTGTGACTTGTTTGTGGATGGATGGACAGAAATATTATCAGTGTGCTTGAGGTACTGTGAGAGTGTGAATGTGTGAATGAATATGTAATGTACCTACTTTAAGAATATAGTTTTATTTAATTTTAGTTCGTAATTAATTATTATTATTGTAAATTTATGCCTGACTAGATAGTTTTATTGTAATTATTAATATTTTATTGAAATTCTTATTATTTAACTAATGTAATGTAATTTTCATGATTTAATTAATGTAATTGGTGTAACCGTTTTAATTAACTTAAATAAATAAATTAGTGATACATAAAATAATAAACGACCAAGAGAGAGTCGGGCTCGCACACTGAGGGTTCCATATCACCACATAACTTGTTAGCTACTAAAGATAAAAAAAGTATTGGAAAAGACAACAAACCATCAACGCCCAGGCGGTCACCCATCCAAGTACCGGCTGCGCCCGACGTTGCTTCACTTCGGTGATCGTACGAGAACCGGTGGTGAACAGAAATTTGGCACCAATTCGCAATTGGGCATATATTTTTTTGTTATGAATAAATATTTAGATAAATAAATAAATATTTGTATAAAACAATATTTTTTTATATGATATAACATCAAATTAACAACTTTCAGATTTATTCCTTTATGTGTGCTGTAAAACCATGCCTCTTGCCAAAATTAATGATTCTAGGTTAACGAGAAGTACCCTATAAGTTTTGGTTTCCCTGTGAAATCGCAAAATATGCGACATAAACGTTCATATCTTTTGATTGCGTTGACTTATAACTTAATATTTTTTACAGCCGAAAGAAACCGTAGACCCAAGTATTTAATATAAATTTCAACTTGATAACTTTACGCGTTCTTAAGAAAAAGGATTTTGACAGACGGACAGACAGACAGACATCATAGGCTTAGTAATAAGATCCCGTTTTTACCCTTTGGGTACGGAACCCTAACAAACTGCTTTTCCATTGTTATTTCACCTCATAATAATTAATAGCATTATATTAACGAATGGGAATGTGGTCAAACGACTAATCTGGCACCTGTCAGTAAAGAAAAAGGTCACACTTAGAATAACTACTCAGAGAAAGTAAGTTTTCAAACAACGCCTTCTCAAAACGTAAGCTACAAATTCGCTTTGTAGCTTACGTTTCGATTAGTATTTTAAACGATTTCAGCAAGTAAATTAATGGATTACCTGTGGAATGTCACACCATAACTCTTATGCTGCTTTTCTGATTTGTTGTGGTACGATTTCACCGCGCAAATTGTCATAGTAAATTTTTTTTATCATTTGAATGGCTTAAATTTTGCGAATGTACTTGGTTTCTTTGTGTAGTTATATGTGTAGTTATGCTAAGGTCACAACATTGACAAACGCAGTTCCCAACATTATGACGCTAATCCGCTCAGCCGCTGAATGACCTATCGGATGTCAATCACCGCGACTGTCAGATTAACTCATTATAGGATTTACGAGCTCGCATAATGACATCCGGAGCTATTGTCGTGTGGTGCCAGACAGTGCGTAAGGTTGGGACCATATTTATTAGCAGAAAATAATAAAGAGCATAGAATTCGTCACTACAAAGTGTAGCACGCCATCTGTCAAATGTAGTAGCCTTTGGAGCTTTTTACAGGTCCCTAATAATGTATAAACCTGCAATTTGCCGCAACCTGTTAAAAATATATCTGTTTCGTTCTGGTAACAAAAAAATTGGCATAATAATTATGAGTAAAGAATGTAACATGTTTTATTTGTTTATGCTAAATTAGCACTACTTGTAAGGTACTAGTTCTTATTCTGTGGTTATTAGAAACAAGTAGCAGCGTAGTTGTGATGCCTCTGGTGTCATTAGTACTTATTTATAGGCGACGGTGAATGCTTACCATCAAGTAGCCCGTCTGCTTGTTTGCCATCTGTAATATGGCATATAAAAGTAGGATGTGGTTTTTTTTGCGTCAACTTAACTAGATAAGTGTATGTCGGGCTCGCGCATTGAGGGTTCCGTGCAAAATTGATAAATTATAGCACACACCCGGAAAACCATTACCATCCAGCAGTCGATTAAAAAGGTTGAAATATTGAACAACAAACTATAAATTTCCGTGGAAAATAATTGTTCTCAAATTAGTCTCAAAGAGCATCGTTCTACATAAATGTCGATTTTTTACTGCAAATTTTTAATGTGTCTGATGTTATGTACCCTTAAATTTATTTTATGTGATATAACTTTACATTAATGGCTTTAGAAGCATCCTTCACGTGATCATGCTGTGAGACCTTGTTTTTACCGAATTGATTATTCAAGGTCAACGAGAGGTACTTTATAGATTTTGATTTTTGAGTTTACGATCGAAAATCTGCGACATAAAAGCCAATATCTTTTGATTGCATTGACTATATTATATTTGCTTGAATATTTTAGAACTATAAAGGACTGTAGAACTTTGTATTTTATATTAATTTCAGTTTAATACCTATACAGGTTCTGGAGAAAAACGATCTTAAAACACGGAGATGCAGGTGCACCACAAACTGAGCATTTTAATAATATTATAAGGATTCCTATTTTTTTTTGAGGTACGGGACCCTAGAAATTATGTTACGGCTATGTAATTTTACTTTATTATTTCCAACATCTGTGTTTATTTATTACTAAGAATTTGTAGGAATGATGAACGTGTGAAGTTTTATGATTAAAATGTAGTAAAACACGTTTTTCGTTTTACAATGTCTGTGTTTTAAAAACTATTTTGCCAGGAACACTACTATAAACATAAAACAATTGGTATCAATTAGAAATACTTTATATCATACATTATACCATTATACATTATATTTATACATTATATACCATTACCATTATAGCTACCATTACCACTATATTTAGATAGCCCGTTGGTTCAGTTGGTAGTGAACCTACCTTCTGAGCCTGAGGGCGTGGGTTCGATTCCCACGTAGGAAAAACATTTATGTGATGAACATTTGTGTTTGTTCTATATCTGGGTGTTAATATCTATTTAAGTATTTATTTAAAAACTATATATGTATGTATGTATATCAGTCTCTAGCAGCCATATCACAAGCTTTGCTTAGTTTGGGGTCAGGTGACCGTGTGTGCAAAAATGTCCCAAAAAATATAAAAATATACTTATTTAAAAAATATACTGACAAAAGATAATATTAATTATTAATGAACTAAAACTACTTAAAAATTAGGTAATAGATTTTATCTACTCGTAAACTAAACAAATATAAAAACCGGTCAAGTACGAGTCGGGCTCGCGCACTGAGGTACGCTTAATAATAGGGTCCCGTTTTTATCCTTTGGGTACGGAACCCTAAAAAACTAATCTAAAAGCCGTTTAGTGAAAGGAAAAGTGGCCGGAAGGCAGCAATGTATGGTCTGCGATAGGTTATTACATTTCACTAAATGTGGCAATGGGCAGGCCACATCGCTTGAAGATCCGATAACCGATGGGGAAGAAAGGTTCTTGAATGGAGACCACGAACCGGAAGACGCAGCGTAGGTAGGCCTCCCTAGATGGACCGAGTGACGGGCATCCAGTGGATGCAGATAGCAGGCTTTCGTTCAGTGTGGAGGTTAAAGGGGGAGTCCTATGTTCAGCAGTGGACGTCTTTTGGCTGATGATGAATTGTGTGCGCGTGTTCGATTCGCTTTTCTGTATAAAACTTACTTGCGACTGTACATTATTAAATATTGTTAAACAATAAACCCATACATCATCGGAAATTTGAACTTTGACCCATTACCATACAGATCATTATTCATTTCGTCAGTGCACTGTTTGAGAATTAAAACAACTAAAATTAGCACTTTGAAATTTCAACTTTACCTTCCAAAAATAGGGTAAAAATTGCTTTGGAGGCCCGGTTTTCGAACAATTAGCTAATTACAGTGGCAGTGAGCTACGTGACAGCGATAGGACAGCGTGACAGCTGTCACGTGGTTTGATGTGAAAGGACGGACACGTGTCAAAAGTTTCAACGTTGTCAGCGAACTGGTAGTATTGAGAAAGTTTTGCTTTGCAGACATTTTCCAGACCATTTTTGTTATTATCATTTTCTTAACACAGTATCGTAAATGTACGTAAGTCACTTTTTTCATTATTGGTATGTGGCATACTGCTGTGAAATATGTCTTGTTTATGTTGTTTCCAAATTTGTACAGATGCCTCCAGTAAAGTTTGATTTTACTGGGGCGTGACTTGGACTTACTGTGCTTGAATTTCACTGTGACTATGAGTTATTATTGTATATAATACAGGTATACGAGTATATTACATATTTGACACTGGCCAAATAGCTAAGAAGGCAGGAGCCAAAACTTAAAAAATACGAATGTAAGTTTGTATGTATTCCTATTTAGTTCCTTTTTACGTCTAAACAGCTTCACCAATATTTAAAAAAAAATATCTAAATCTCATCAAAATTCACATCATGATGCGAAAAACGAAAATCTGATGGACGACCAAAATCATGGATGCCGGGAACCATCATGAAACTCAAGCGGCGCTGGACAGGACACGTGACTGGTAATGGCAGGTGGAGTTAGGCCTTGACAGAGTAGACCAGCTTTCCGTTGGCAGACAACCAGCTTGATGGGTCAACAGCATCAGACCCATCAGAGCATCAGAGTCATACGTGGACAAAATTAGCCTGAGAGAACAATAACTAAAGGTAAAAGACCCACCAGAATCATACGTGGATGAAAATTAGGCTGTGGGAAAAATTACTACAGGTAAAAGAACCATCAGATTCATTCGTGGATGAAATTAGCCTGAGGTAACTAAAGGTAAAAGACCCATGAAAGTATCAGAGTCATTCATGGATTAAATTAGCCTGAGGGAATAATGAATTAAGGTAAAAGACCCATCATAGTATTCGAGTCACACGTGGATGAAATTAGTCTGAGGGAACAATGGACTAAAGGTAAAAGAGACCTACAAGCAATGGGACGATAATACAGGGTTACTGATGATGATACTGATGGTTGATGATGTCTTGACTTTATTTTTAATTCAACCTGCTTCTAGATTACTTTCCCCAAATTGCTGACAAAATTACTATTGCACTACTCAAAGAGTTGGCACGTCAACTCCACATTCTGGCACTCAATTCACGACTGTCATTTTCACTTCACAGTCGCCTGCGCATTCCTTTTAACGCGTTGTCATTCGACGCCTAGTGTCACTCGCAATAAATTGTTGTCGGCATGTTGCAGACTTGTTGCGTGTTGCTTAGGGTGCATAGCTTTGTGGCACGATGTCTGATGTGGTATGGTTTTGATGTGGTTGGTTTGGGGATTCTTTTCACATAAAAAAATGCAAGATAAAACTGGCGGCTTGAATGGTTTTTTGGCAGAGTGGAACATATTAGATTAGAATAGATACTTAAATCATATTGTCTATGAAGATCTATGTGATGAAGCTGACATAGACAAGGAGAGCAGAGCGTTGACGGTGAGACCAAACGTCCAAAAGATTAGCTTCTTGCTATAATGAAGCTAAAATTACCCTCTTCAATGCTTACTGCCAATCATTTTACGGCAGTAGCTTTTGGACAACATATAATTAAAAATCCCTGGACGTTCTGTGTGTCCAATACAATAATGATTTCAGGATGCTGATGTGGCTCCCAAAGTTCTGCAGCACATCCTCTATCTTTGAGAAAACTTACACTGATGGCTTCGCAGCTATCAAAAGCAAAATGTCAACAGCCACTATTGAGCTAACAGACTAAGTAAAGCTACAACGTAGCCTTTTAGTTCGACTATCTGCACCATCATTTCGGGATACTATTTAAATAAATTTACATAATTTCATTGACGTTTTATGCGATAGTAAGAATGAAACACATTCACCATTAAAACACATTAACATTCGCAATAACACTAGGAAAATGGAACAATGAAGCGATACTTTTTTTTACGTTGGCGTTAAAACTCCTTTTCCTCATTGATTCTGCGGTGTTGCCACAATTTTTCCAATGTATTGATAACTTACCGACAAAGAATTCTTTGTCGGTAAGTTATCACTTTGAGCTATGTTGGTTACTTAAGTAACCAATTAAAGTAAGAATTAGCAAGCTGAAGTGGCAATGGGCTGGGCCATATCTGTAGAAGAGCTGACAACCGCTGGGGTAGACGGGTTCTAGAGTGGACACCGCGTATCGGCAAACGTAGAGTAGGACGTCCTGCAGCCAGGTGAAGTGACGACCTGCGAAAGGCGGCTGGTGGCAACTGGATGCGAAAAGCAGAAGATCGTGCCTTGTGGCGTTCTTAAGGAGAGGCCTACGTCCAGCAGTGGACGAACATCAAATAGGCTGATAATGATGATCGATTACTTTGATTACTATTAACTAAGAACTTTGTAATACCCTTTAGGGTATACAAAGTCCTTGCTATTAACATGTTTATTACTGTTGACAGTAGATGAGCTGATTTAAGTGTTACACTCATCACTGTCAGTGGTAATATCTATTTGGATAGCAAAGATACGAGGCCTCATTTGCTTCGAGTTCGATTACAAAACCCTGTGGGCAACTTGGCCAAAGCCTGTCGGCCAATGTAGAAATATTTAGTTTTTTTTAAGCGCTGATAATTTTCAAACAGATGAACAGATTTTATTGTATCATAGCTACCATTCGAACAAAAAAACTAAATGAAAATCTATAAAGTAGTTTCAAATCTATAAAGCAATTCCTAGGTGGGAATCGAACCCACGCCCTCAAGCTTAGAAGGTAGGTTTACTACCAACTGGACCAACAAGCTTTAAAAGCAATTTTGGTGACTCTGGTTCTTTGCCGAAAATCCACGTTCCGAATTCTATCGCGCTAAGAAACTCCGATAGCTCTCTCCATGTCCCGCTGTGTGACTCTAAGTTTTTCCAAAGGACCACGTCTCAGTACCATTATGTCATCACCTAACTAATATGTACCTACATAAAATGTCCTCTTTATTACCTGTAGGTTTTTGCTCATAATGTTTATTAGTTTTAAAATCTTGGCTATTCCGATCAAATCACAGCCACAGTACTCGCCAACATTGGCTCAAACATTTGCGAATTAGTGTGTCGGCCCGGCAGCGAATCGTCAATCATCTGCACGCATTAATCTTGCACAGACAACTTGATAGATCATCGCACTGCGCGCCAACCGATGAGAT
The DNA here is from genome assembly GCA_914767915.1 of Agriopis aurantiaria. Taxonomy (NCBI): domain Eukaryota; kingdom Metazoa; phylum Arthropoda; class Insecta; order Lepidoptera; family Geometridae; genus Agriopis; species Agriopis aurantiaria. The sequence continues at coordinate 2,224,972 of OU611991.1, read as the reverse complement.
GGACAAGGAATCCATGGATGCGGTAATAGGAAATAATATTAAATTAAAATAATAATTTGTAAATGACGAATTTCTAGTATATAAACTAATTATACTAGCGGAATTATACTAGAAATTCGTCATATACAAATTAAAAATGGACTTCTGCAAAGTAACGTCTGATTCAATCAACTAAAATAATAATATTTACGAATAATAAACACCTGAATATTGTGGTTTTTTTAATATTTAAAAATGTCCATCGCTCTCTTGGCACTGACCAAAATTCTCCAATACACTGGCCGCGTTCCCCCGCTGAAACGCCAGGAAAACCCGCTCGACCAGGAACGTTGAGATATTATAGCTTAAGTATTGGCATTGTAATTGGTGGTATTATGTATAGCTGAAGTACAAAATACTAGTTAAGTATAACAAAAGTCACGGAACCCGCTCTCTGTGGACTAGCTTCACCATCATCATCAGCCAGTAAATGCCCACTGTTGAACAAAAGCCTCCCTCTTAGAGAAGGGTGTTGTCATAATCCCCACGCCTATGGCGGGCGGCTTGGTGATCGCAATATGTTCACCGTGTACTAATAATATTCCCCCGCCGTTGAGGAACCTGCAGAATGTTAAAAGTTTTAGTTATAAACTCAAAAAGTTTATTGCTGCACATCAGCAATAAGAGGAAACTCAAAAGCACGACACGAGTGCAATATAAGTAAATATGCAAACAAAATTAAGAAAAATAAAAACCGGACAAGTACGAGTAAGACTCGTGCTCTGAGGGTTCCGTTAGACGGAACCCTCAGAGCGCGAGACCAAAAAAAAAAACTAACTGAAATTAAAATATTGAAAGACAAACTTAAGTTTGTAGTTTTTTTTTACTGGGCAAGTGCCTTTAATAACTAAACAAAATACAAGCTAAAACTAACACTACAAATACAGTTAGACTGCCCATAGACCGTTGAAGGTCTAAAGACAATCGAAATGCTCAAGCCCACTACCAGTTGGCAGCGTACCCAACATGCTGGCGGCATTACCACGTTGAATGGCAATGCTAATGCGTTGAGCCAGAAACACCAGCCAGCATTTTGGTCACGCGTCGCATCTGAAAGATTTTTGAAAATGAGGTGAGCTCCCGGTCCCCAAGGGCCCAATGTCTCGACCCCAAACGCCTCAAATATGCCGAGGTTAGCATATTTGCGACGCTTGTGCTGCTCTGCCGAATTAGCAGCCGCGCCAGCCCTACCCTGTGTCTCAGGAAGATGTGACGGCGCCAAAGTATCGACACAAGTTGCGTCCCATACAAGGGGCCGCCTCAACCTCCAGGGCACAAGTGTCATACCGTCAGGCCTCTTTCCATCGTCACGCGCAAGACCACTCGGTTTGAGCACAGCTGCGACATTGGCGGTGGAAAGTGCCCTGCGTATGATGTCGTTCAGGCTAGCGTGTCGGCTAATACGACCAGCGCTTCTCGAGCAAGAGAGACCATGGTGACCGAGCTGGTCAAAAGCAGTACCACACTGACAGCGATGGGCCTCACAGCACCTTGCACCCAAGCGTAAGCTGACAGCTAGACGAAATGCGGTTGGATCTAAAAGGCTATACCTGTGTTAAAAGAGGGCATGGCTTGCACCCAAAGTCCCGATTCCCAAACAGAGACAGCAAGAATACGAGCGCGATCTGCAATACTAGGACACGTATCTAGTAGCGATTTCCATGCTAGTTCGCAGATCGGCCGATCCCACAGTCTCTGGGAAGACAACTTTGAAGTTTGTAGTTGACAATAAGGTTCTTCCATACATCCCAACTACAAAATGTAAGTTTGTAATAGCAAAATAATTATTTTTAAATACCTTCAAATTTATAACTTTCGGATTTATTCCTATATATGTACTATGAGTCCTTGCCTCTTGCCAAATTTCATGATTCTAGGTCAACGGGAAGTACCCTATAGGTTTTGATTCCCCTGTGAAATCGCAAAATATACGACATAAAGGAACCCTAAGAGCGCGAGACCAAAAAAAAACTAACTGAAGTTAAAATATTGAAAGACAAACTTAAGTTTGTAGTTGACAATAATGTTCTTCCATACATTCCAACTACAAATGTAAGTTTGTAATAGCAAAATGATCATTTTTAAATGATATACCTTCATATTTATAACTTTCGGATTTATTCCTATATATGTGCTATGAGACCTTGCTTTTTGCCAAATTTCATGATTCTAGGTCAACGGGAAGTACCCTATAGGTTTTGGTTCCCCTGTGAAATCGCAAAATATGCGACATAAACGTTCATATCTTTTGATTGCGTTGACTTACAACTTTAATTTTTTTACAGCCGAAAGAAACCGTAGACCCAAGTATTTAATATAAATTTCAACTTGCTACCTTTACGCGTTCTTGAGAAAAAGGGTCTTGACAGACGGACAGACAGACAGACGGACAACGAAGTGATCCTATAAGGGTTCCGTTTTTTCCTTTTGAGGTACGGAACCCTAAAAACAATAAAACTTACCTATAATTACCTACCTCATTGTCATCATTATTAGTATTTGTTTTTAGATTGGTTTATTTATTATTTTATTTATATTTATATTTTGTAGTGGTGTACTGTATGTGTGCCTGTACCGATACATCACCAAACGGCTCCAACGGAAGACCAGCACTGGATTATGCTGAGTTGGGGCCGATTTGTGACCTTATTTATACCTTGTACTTTAAGCTATTTTAACAAACGTAATTTGGTCACAATTAAACTTTTTCTTTCTTTCTTTCTTTCTTTATTTCTTTCTAATGGGACGCTGCTGCCATCCTCTGGTGATTCTGATCGCAGTTTCAGGACATGCACGCTCATTAAAAAAATACCTCAATATAATTATTTCAAGATCCCATTCAGATTCTTTTCCATTATAACATGTTCGTCATATAAGGCAAGTCAGTTTTTACGATTGGTTATTTCTAGTATCATGATTTAGTTTTAGAAAGTATAAAAACCAGCCATGTGCGAATTTGACTCGCGCACTGAAGGTTCCGTACAAGACACAAATTAAAAGTAAAGCAAAAAGACAACATCATGCTCAGGCGACCACCCATCCGAGTACTAACCGCGCGCGACGTTGCTAACTTGGTGGTGAACAAGTCTGCGACTCGCACTTGGCCAATATTTATTATTTTTTGTTTTACTTTAGAGTATGTACCATAATCATGCAAAGTTTAACGCTTGTACGTAACATTAGTTGAAATACAAAAATACGTTTTGTTGTAATGAGGAGTTTGTTTTTAAACTTTGACTTTATTATTATTCCGTGATTATTCCTAAGTTAATCCGCTGTAACATTAACTATTCTGTTTGAAACTATCACGGATGTTCACTATAGTTATACGATTATTAACGAGATATTATTTACCGTTATAAGATTGTGGAAGGAGCTCCCGATATTTCGGCGCAGTTACATGCACACATTTCACGGGAGACTGATGAATGCGGATGGTTCAGCAGTGGACGTCTTCTGGCTGATGATGATGATGAAAATAATGTCCTAGTAGTTAAGAAGCTGATCACTGCATTTTTAACATGACCGTGTCGTTCTGTAAATAAAAATATATCGTAATGCATCGGGCATTACGATATATTTTGGGTGGAAATGGCGTTAATTGAAAGACAAAGTGAATTGTCGATGGATTTATTGCTTTAATTTATTTGAATAGCATACTTTGGTAAAGTAGGTGAGTAAATTCGTTAATATGTACAAATGTGTAGGCATTTGGATAAGAGCCCAGTCGCAGAGAGCATTGAACTGGCCATTATTTAACTTTGATTGACCTTTTTTAAGGAGATTTATTTTGTAGACGTAATTTACCTACTTTCTTACTCAACATTTAAGTACGTATAAATAGGTAGGTCTCTCACATGTAGCACCTGTTTATTTTTTACTAGAAAATTAGCAGCTACATTTGCCATTCGGTATGTTTAAAATAAACCGGCCAAGTGCAAGATGGGCTCGTGAAGGTTCCGTAGCATCGCGTCCATATTTCCCACCTCCAAAGCAGACATACAAGCCCTCGGCTCGCAGGTAATAAATCGCGCTAAACAAGTAGGTTGGGCCGTTTTATCAAAGTCAATCGGTATCACGCCGACGGTTGAGTAATCGTACGAGTTTGTTCTGTGTCTAGTAAGGGAGTTTCTTTGGTGGAAGGCTTATTCTCTTCTGTCATCTTATCACCACAATTATTGCCACACTAGGGTATTTCCTCACGGGGCGACGTGATATCGATTCCAATATTTCGAATGTTCTAAGTACTGACATTCTATGTTGTTCTATGACGAATGTTCTAATTATTCTAAGTACTGACATTCTATGTTGTTCTATGCTGTTCTATGACGAATGTTCTAAGTATTCTAAGTACTGACACACACAGTGGGTGCCTGAAAACGGATGAAGGAGCCAAGGCAGGCCTAGAAAACGCTGGCGCGATGACCTCGACACGTTCCAGATACAGTGGTCAAGTCTGGCGGGTGATCCCGCTGTCTGGAAAGAAATGGGGGAGACCTTTGCCCAGGAGAGGGACAGCATAGGTTAAAAAAAAGTACTGACATAAAGCACTCATCATCATCATAATCGGCCTTTTAACAGTCCACTACTGGACTTTTAGCCTACCCCCGAAAGAGTGATTGGGCCATATCCTCCACGCTGGCTCAGTTGCGGGTTGGTGGATTCACATACGCCATTGAATTCCTTCTCCGTATGTATGCATGCTTACTCACGATGTTTTCCTTCACCGAAAACCTAGTGGTATGAAAATCCGTACATAACCTCCAAAGAGCTCATTGGTCCGGGCCCGGGGTTTGAACTCGCGACCTCACGCTTTCAAGTCTAGCGGTCTCCCAAATAGGCTACCACGGCTTAACATAAAGCACTTTTTAGTTTAATTTGCGCAGAGCACGATTGTTATTGGACAGGGTTGCGCATATAGACTGTACTAAGCCGATAGGTCATTGTACTCATAATAATTATGAACAAATTTTATGAAAAAATCGAAAAAATATCTGCTGTTCCATATATTTTGTCGAGTTCTCAATTCGACCCGTATTTTATTTTATATTATTTATGTACGTACAGAGATTAGGCCAGCATCTGTACACAAATTTGCGTGTTTCTTTTTTATCATGTAAAAGAAACCCTCGAGGGAGTCCTACAAAAATTTCATTAATTAGGGATCAGTAGTTTTTACACCAGCTCAAATAATAGCTGGAGCGCCTACGAATTTCGCGATAACACTAAATATAGGTCAATGCTACAATAATTTTGTTTTGTCTAGTGTTCGAGTCAAAACAAGGATGTATTCGTGCATGGGTGTGTAATCGTATCTATAAATAATCTTGAAGTTCGCCCCGAACAGAGAGAAGGTATTAAGTATTCCACTATCATAGGCTTTCACTAAAATTTCTAAAATAAATTATCTTTAAAATAAAACTTCCCTAAAACCCGACTTTAAAATCCATGTAAAAATATTATTTTGTTCTTTGTAGTGGCATATAAACTTGTGTAATGTAAATATAAGAATATTTGTGTTGTGATTTAAAAAAAAAAAAAAAAATTAGTCATAGTAATTTTATATATAAAGCCAATTTACATGTCCAATAATTTTTTTATTAAATAATACAAAATAAAAAAATAAAAAATACTACTTAAGAGCTTAGAATAACTACACAAAGAAACCAAGTACATTCGCAAAATTTAAGCCGTTCAAATGGTGTCATATATGACACCAAAAAAATATATAAAAATTGTACTATGACAATTTGCGCGGTGAAATCGTACCACAACAAATCAGAAAAGCAGCATAAGAGTTATGGTGTGACAAACCACATGTAATCCATTAATTTTCTTGCTTAAATCGTTTAAAATACCAATCGAAACGTAAGCTACAAAGCGAATTTGTAGCTTACGTTTTGAGAAGGCGTTAGGAAACTTACCTTCTCTGAGTAGTTATTCTAAGCTTAAGAGGTAAAAATTTGTAGAACTCTTGATAATTGTAGAATGCTTGCTCAACAAGCCAACGTTGTAAGCGTGATTTAAAACATTACAGGCTAGGAGCTGCAGTGACATGTTCTGGGAGGTGGTTGTACACGTCGGGGGCCATGACATGAGTAAGCTTGTCCGACTTGGTCAGCGTTCGTTATATGTGTTACTAGCGACCTGCCTGCCCCGTTTCGCACGGGTGTAAATTACGTGCGAAGCCGGGGCGGGTCGCTAGCTATATAATATAAACCTTCCGTGAAAATTTATCTAACTGAAATATAATCTGGTGAAAACCGCATCAAAATCCGTTGCGTGGTTTAGGGGGAGTTAGCGGCCATACATACAGACAGACAGACAGACGCGCAAAGCGACTTTAATTTATACTATGTAGAGATAGAGAAGAGATTATAATGTATAAGCTATATTATTGTAAACTTTCATTAAAATCCATTCGGTAGTTTTTGCGTGAAAGAGGAACAAATATCCATAAATACAAACTTTGGCGTTTAAAATATTAGTAGAATTCCTCAAAATTAAAAGTGACAATTTAATCAAAACAGACTCTAAGACTTTTCCATTAGCTTTCTAAACACCTTGTAGGCTCTAGTTTACTCTGACAGCTGCTGTCAGGATGTCAGATGAAAATATGAATTTTTTACTCACATTTTTACTCGATTTTTTGGTAAGCGACGCGGACGTCAACAAGTCTTGACGGCTCAAGGACGTGGAATTCGTGGGATAGAAATAAGTAAACCGATTTGATAGCTAGCCCTGGGAATTTCAATTTTTCAGTTAAAATTACTTGACTCAGTCTTATTTATTTTAAAGCCGTAGTAGCCGTGCCAACAGAAGACCAGCGCCGGTTGTTTACGACCAGATGCCTTATTATAGATGTCCTACCGTGATTCGGATTGTGATTGCAATCACGTGCCTGCTCACTCACGCTCGTGGTGCGAGTAAGTAGATGCGAACGGGACGGCATGCAATCTCGATCACAATCAAACTTCTATAATAAGGGCGTTGCATGTTGCTGAGTCGGAGCCACTTTGTGAGAAAAAAATATAATAAGCTCTAGTTAAGATTTGTTTATATATTTTTTTTAAATGCCATTATAAATATATTATTTTTTGCCACAAATAAATGATGTCTATTTCTATATTGCAGACCACTAAGACTTGAAAGCGTGAGGTCGCGGGTTCGAATCCCGGGCCCGTACCAATGAGCTCTTTGGGAGTTAATGTACGAATTTTCATACTACTGGCTTTTCAGTGAAGGAAAACATCGTGAGGAAACCTGCATACGTACGGAGAAGAAATTCAATGGCGTATGTGGATCCACCAACCCGCAACTGGGCCAGCGTGGTGGATATATTATGGCCCAATAGCCCTTTCGGGGGTAGGCCAAAAGTGTAGCAGTGGATTATTAAAAGGCTGATTATCCTTAATTTATGCTTATGCAGAGTTATTTATAGCTCAGATCAAACAAATAAGGGAGATGTGGTAAGGTAATGCGGCGGATGAGAACGCATCAGGATTAAATCAATCTTAATGACCTTGTTGCTCTTTTTTACATGTAGGCTATCAGTTAGTACATTGATGTCGCTACAAGTTTCTAAGTGTGCGTAAAAAAATAGTGAGCCGTACTTACAGTTAAGCGGTTTAGCGGTATAATGAAAAAATATATGTAACACGTTGACATTTGAACACGAACAATAATTTTACTAAGACATATCTCCCTTGTTTGTATAATCCCAGGTCGGAACATTTGCTAGGAGTAGATTATTAGGTACTTACAAAATAATAGTATTTTTATTGTCATACCCACTTAGAAATAGATACGTAGCTTCATTAATAATTGAAAGTAAAGTTTCCAGATGCGTTCGCATCCGGCACGTTACATTACCATATCTCTTTTGTTTGTCTGATCTGAAGTTCCGACGGATGTAGTCTCATCTATAAAGTTTAAGCAACGTCACTTCCGTGAACACGCTTTGTTCCTCTAAGTACACTCATTATCTGTACCGGAAGTCAAACAAACATAGCCCCCATTCATTAGTCCATACATTTCACATGCCATCCATCATACCATTAATCAACGAAAATAAATCAAGACCCATAAAAAACCACAATCTTCAAACGCATTACGCAACAGAGCAAGCGTCTTGTGTCTAGTGAGGACCGAATAACCTCTATATTTTTCCTCTTTGATATTATATAAATGGTTTGGATCTGTAGTAATGAAAAAAGTTTGCCAAAAACGAAGGAAGCTAAGTAAACACTGACATTTTCTTACTAGTTCTAGTACAAACGCACACTTCAATATTGAGCGGGACAAAACTGCAAACAGTCTGCTCAAAATTTAAACAAAAATTTACGTCTGAGGGGGGTGTAAGCGCTAAAGGGGAAACTGTAAACTGTAAGTATAACGCTTCCATTTAATATTTTTTTCTGAAATATCATTGCAGTTAAAAACAAAGTTCTATTTGCCTCTTAATAAAATTAAATTTCGAAAATACACTTCAGAATTAAAATGTAGCTTCCATCTTGTTTTCTTATTTTACTCGTAGTAATTTTAAATTAGCATTATGCAATTTTTTCACAGCAACCAGACGCCGTGCTGAATATGCTGTACAAAATACGCACAGTAAGTAAGTAAATACATATCAAAATATAAGTACATTGGGGTGTGATTTAATTATAATTATTAACGCAACTCAAACGAACTTCATAGTTATAATTAAATGTGAAATATTCATACTTCCATTAAGAAGATTAGTCACATTATTGAACACGTTCGTTGCATACGCAAGACCCAAGTAGTGATTAAAAACTAATAAACCCTCACCATAATTTTCTAAGTAGTCCATTATTTTGTACGCCATTATTTTTTGTTGTAATGATGATTATTTTGCCTACCTTTACAAAAGTACTTGCTACAAAACTACCGCTTTTACCTTCAATACCGCTTTATCCTTACATTTCCATCGCTCTTGGTCCTCATCCAGCACCTTCGCGTTTGATTGATGGCTTCCACGATCACGAATACCACAAGACCACCGAACCAGACCTATCATTCTCTGAACTTTCTAAGAATCTTGTACGTGGTAGCACAGATTATACAATAGTTGGTACCATGTCAGTAAAGTTTGAGAGGTCTTGCTATGGTGGTCCCGCAAAACGCTGATAAACGAGCGAACGGATAAACACGGCTACTTTATTACAGGGAACGGCTATGATTTATTCACGTGCTTGTCGGGTTTGAGAGGTGGTTCCGTTTGGGACGGGGACTTGATCGCTGTTGTAGTCCAAAATTATTTTGTAAATTAGGTAAGTATATATATTTTTTTAATAATAGGCTTGCGTTTGGCCGCCAACTCACCCGATGTTAAGTGATGATGCGGTCTACGGTGGAGCACGCTTGCCTAGATCAAACCGATTCACTCGTGATTTGAAGACACCCAGATTGTAATTACCGGGGAACACCCATTCGGGTAGCAATAATAATAGTATATCGACATCGAGGTACAATACCTATGAGTCACAATCTCTAAGTGAAAACAAAAAACGTCAGTGTCATTGTATGCCAAGACGTCAACTATATACTTGATGTTGTCCTACATATCTTTCGGACCATAATAGATAGCCAATTGAAATTTTCACAGAATATTATGTAACGTTACAGCGAATTAACTAACAAATAATAAAAAAGCCTAAAAAGTGAAAACAAAAGGGGGTCGCCATACAACAAACGTATTTTTTTAACGTATTTTTGTTTTAGCTCGAATGTTAAAACGATAATACGTGCAAACGTCAAACTTGGCAGGATTGTAGTACACACTCTAAAGTATAGCAACAAATAATAAATAATGGCCAAGTGTGAGTCGGTGACAATTTTCTGTTCATTACCAAGTTATAATTGTGTTATACTCAAGTGCATATAACAAAATGCGTAGCAATAGGCACGTGTCCTAATGTTTAACTTAGTACAAATAACCGGCTTAGCGATGAATATAACTAAATACATTACACATAATGAAAAAATAATTTAAATTGGCTGATAAATCTCTGAGATACGAGTGTTTAAAGTTTTAGGTGGGGATAGAGAGGGGATGCTCTATCCCTTTCTCGCAAAGCGTGTGTTAGTATAGCATTTGTATGGCGCTCCTGAGCCGTGACGTCGCGGCTCAGTATAGTGCGTTCTTTGTCTAGCATGAAATTAAAATGCTTATAACTTATTTATTTTTGAACATATTTTAATATTATTTTCGTTGATGTGCTCTATTTATAATCACCTTTTTTATGAGGTAATAAAAAAATATCATTTATCATGCCTATTACTTACGACAATTTTGGAAGGCGTTATAATAACTGGTAATTTGGTTACTTGGACGATCTTATTGTATTTTGTTGTGCTACGGAGCCCTCAGTGTGCGAGCCTGACTCAATTCAATTTATTCACCAATATGTATTTAAAATTTACATTTTTAAAACAAGACTAATATTAACAATTTATTACAAGTATTTAGTAATTTTCTGTAGGTGTCTCGTAAGCAGCTGTTTCTAGGAAGACCTGTGTTACAGCTGACTCGCACTTGGCCGGTTTATTAAATTAAAATAACTGGAAAATTAACTTGGGTGACATGATCATCCAAGTAAACAAAATGGCCTATTAAAGATTTATTAAAATTTTGAAGTCGTTTATTTATTTATAAATAAACTGTCAACAAAAACTCTGGTAAATCGTCAAGTACCTATGTCTATCGGCTTATTTTTATCATTATGGAATATATACTTTTGTTATTTTATGATGATTATTTATTGCTTTACGTATAACTGATTGTCACCAAACTATTTCATCACAGCCTATATTTAGATTGTAGATAAAATAATTTCATTGCAAACTAGCGTATTCCAGCCGTATCATACAGGGTTATTGCTAATATGCTAACTACTTCTCTACATCACAAATGACTACTTCATTTCTCAAGACTCTATGTCTATGTCTATGTATGTATGGCATCGTAGCTCCCAAACGACTGAATCAATTTTGATTTCTTTATTTGTTTTAAAGGTGACTTGATCGAGAGTGTTCTTAGCTATGATTTAAGAAAATCTTGTTCACGTTTTTGAAGAATATCAGCTCTTTTATCAGGTTTTTTTTAAAACATTAAATTTATAATTATTGTAAATTGAAAAATTTAATAATTAACGATAAGTTCTGATAGACATTTAAAGCATATTTTTTTGGTTAATTTTAAAATCAACGAACAACAGTTGTTGCGTATTATTTTAAATCTTATAATACGCTTTTGATAGCCAATTCGCCTGATGTTAAGCAATGACGCAGTCTGCGATGATGCACGCTTGCTTTTAAGTTTCCGATTAGTACTCGCGACTTGAAAATGGATTGTAACCATCGGGAAACACCCATTTAGGCAGCGTTTCACGGGACGCTGCTTGAGATAAGTTGTTAGCGTTATTAACAATAACCCTGTATATAAATGATTACTGCTTATCTTGGTAATAAATTACTACAACTCCAATAAATTACTATAAAAGTATTAGTCGGTATTATTTAGATCACATAAAATTTATAACATCTAATAAAATTATTATTTTCCCATCATACACTTCAATAAGTTATAAATTTAATGACAATAATTTAACATCATAATATCGGTCGTTTTTCTGTCTGTCCTCCAAATTTTTGAGCTGTTTTTATAATCAATAATCTTAGTAATGCCTATATAAAAATAAATAGAATTGTGGTTACACGAATGCTAAGGCTAGGGCAGGAGCTAAGCGGTGTTTTTAAAAAAAAAATAAAAAAAAAATTCATTCCCGACCCTCTATCAGGGCAAATTCGAATTCTGTCAGTCAGGTTACCTCGATTAGAATATAACGCAGCATTCTTGAAATAAAATTTATAAGCAAAATGTTGTTTTTATGGCCACCTTCTGTCTGCATCATGAAACCAGCTCGATGGTACCATAAAATTTCATTTTCACCCAACTTATATAAGTATGCCTCAGCGTAATCGGTTGAGAAAAACTGGTCTTAAATTCAGTTGCAAGATTTGTGCCACACATAATAATATATATATTAATATTTTTTTAACGCAATAAAGTCTGCGTTAGACCACTCACTCGCCTGTTGGTAAGCAAGGATGTAGTCGAAGATGAAGCACGCATGCTTATTCACTAATAAGGCCCAGATTATATCTCTCAGGAAACAAGGAAGCCGTCAGGTTGTTCCAATCCTTGACCCACCCTTGACCGTACGGATCAGAAACGTAGAATCGAAACGTTTGGTACTTATCCAAGGAAAATCCACAATATATGGGTGGTAGTGGGCCAATTTCCTACTTATATACTAACAGGGAAGTTGAAGCTTGTAAAAAATCTGGGCTATTGAAATACCAATCATCATCAGTCAGAAGACGTCCACTGCTGAACATAGGCCTCCCCCTTTTAACTCCACACTGAACGACAGCCTGCCTTTTGCATCCACTGGATGCCAGTGACTATTACCCGAAGACTATTACCGTACAGCGATATTGAAATACTAATTCTACCTTATTATTATTACGTTACAAAGTTATAATGATTGCAACGTTTGGCTTAATAATTTCGGTGTCACATTGGACGCTTCGTGCACGCCTCAAGCCCTCCAAACCTGCAATTTGTCAACAACAGTCCTCATTTTTTCTGTAACCAAGTTGTCAACTGTCGCCTCGTTATATCTTTTTAATGACACGTTACAACAAAGTGGGAGTGTTCGATGTCAACCTTCAAGACAGTTATTACGTTGGACAGGAAAGAGATAAAGTATTTTCAACATTACAAATATGGTAAGTTTATAAGTTTTTTGGTGAAAGTAAAAATTTAAGTCGTTGTTTTGTGAAAGCTGTGAATTGGAGGGTATTGAAGAATGTGTTTTTTTTTTTTTGTAGAAACTCAAAAGTGTTTTTGAGTAGATGAGATCAGAGTTTCTTTTTCCCCAAAGGATATTGGCGTCGCACGCCCTGTGCATTCGCCTGTGACAAGAATTTTGATGTTAATGATTTCTTAAATTTTAGAGTAAGTTACAAATTAAAATAAATACTTTTAACGGATTTTATTGCTTGTGTTATCCTCATCATTTCAGCAGTAGGACGTCCACTGCTGGTCATAAGCCTCACCCATCGATCTCCAAAAGGGCCGGTTGGAAGCGGCCTGCAATCAGCGTTTCCCTGCGGTCTCTTTTAGGTCGTCTATCTTATCTTGTGGGTGGACGCGTCCTACGCTGCGCTTACCGGTCGTGTGTTTTATATTATTTTAATTTCTGACGTTTTGAACACTGCCGTTTTCGTGATCACAGGTAGACTATATGACATAAATGTCTATAGAAATGTACCGTCAATGACTTCCGTCCAATGAATTGATGATACGTTCCCTATATAGGTCGCTCACAGTGTCCAAAAGATATATAATGATTTTGTCACATTATTTATTTTATTGGCACACAAAATAAAATATAGTCACCACAATTTTAAAACTAGGAGATTATATAATTTTGAACTAAACTATATAACTAAGTATGTAAATACAAAATGATTAATAACTAAAATAGCATTTTTTTTTTTTTTTTAATAACGCTGATAACTCCGCGTTTGACCACCAACTCGCCTGTTGGTAAGCGACGATGTGGTCGAAGATGAAGCACGCAGACTTAAAAGATACTTATTCACTTGGGCCTTGAAAAGGCCCAGGTTATATCTGCAGCAGGTTGTTCCAAACTTTGGCCGTACGGATTAGAAACGTAGAATCGAAACGTTTGGTGCGTATCCAAGGAAAATCCACAATGTATGGGTGATAGTGGGCCGTTTTCCTACTTGTCCTGTAGTAGAAAGGGGATGGCAGTATAAGGTCATGTAGCTCTGATGCACATTCTCCGGTAGTAAAAGTACAAACGGAGAGGTACAAACATATAAAGATAACATAAAATTATATAACCTTAGCTACATTTATCATAGGCCGTAAAACAACATTTTTAATATAATAAAAAATTTGATTAAAATTATCGATAGAGCCGCAGTGTTCTATCAATATTTAATGATATTGGTGTCACATTCTAACTATTATGGGCTATAAAAGGGAGTATTATTTTTATTATATACCTGTAACACAAAGGTATTTAAAAGGCTACCACGAGTTCTAGGCTAAGTTGGTTTATTATTTGGTATCTTATCTACTGCATCGATAAAATTTATCATAAACTGAGTCATAATCGGTCTAATCTAATTATCTGATGTTAAATTGTGATTTATATTATTTTAAACAATATATTACATTACTGACAACTTATTTTGATAATTGCCTGATTGATAAATAATTTACAGATAATATAATTAAGCTTCGTTCAAATCGATTTATCAATGTCAATACTTACAATAAAAGTAGCAGGAATACATACGGAAAGAGTGTGCTGAAGGGTTATTTTAGTATATTCTATTATTTGATAAACAAATCATCATATTTTTTTATAGTAATAAGCTTGCGTTGGTCGCCAACTCGCCTCGCGGTCTACGATGGAGCACGCTTGCCTAGAAGAAACCGATTCACTCGTGATTTGAAGACACCCAGATTGTAACTATCGGGGAACAACTATTTAGGCAGCGCATTCCAAAGACTAGCAGTTCGCACAATAAAAGTGGAATCAAAGCGCTTCGTACGGGTTTTCGGAATAGACCACTGTATCTGTATCGAGGTCATATAACAATATAATTTTCCAGTATTGCCACGTCAAAATCGTATGACAATTAGGTGTTTACTTGAGATCTTATATGAAAATCCTATATATTATACTTATAACTACATATATCGTACCATTAAAGGTCTTTAAGACAGAGATATCAATCTCTGAGCAGCTAACATAATACAGATAATTAAAGAGACCACAGAAATCTAAGACGCTAACGACTCGCAAGTCACAGGGCAGAGTTCCGCTGACAGGATGATGGATTCGCCACTCTTGTTAATGACTCTTTAAGGTAACAGACTACAAAATGGTAGAGGAGAAATAACAAGGTGCTCCATACTTCGCTATGAGTTGGTGAACTTGTTGTCAATATTAAAAAAAAAAAAAACATTATATATTGTAGTTAATAGTTACCAATAAAATAAACCAGCGAAGCGCGAGTCAGGCTCACGCACTGAGGGTTCCGTACTACCACATAATACAATAATTATCAATTTAAAAAACCGACTTCAAAATAAGCGAGATTTGGCATTTCGATCCGGTGAAATGATATAGCCATTTCATCGGATCGAAATTCCAAATCTCACTTATTTTGAAGTCGGATTTTCAAATCATCCAGGTAAGCAATTACCAGTTATAACTTGGTAATGAACTAAAATTTGACACCGACTCACATTGGCCATTATACGTAAATTACAAAAATACAGACCGAATTGAAAACCTCTTGGAGTCAGGTTTAAAACGAAATGAAATCAAGATCATATTGCAACTTAAGAAAATGGTGGAATCGCGACTTTATTTTATAACACAAAATAACGACTTCAAAAACTTCAGTGATATATCACTAATGTAGTGACAGATTTTCACCATTATGTTTAACGGTTTACCAAGAAGTTTCTTCGCCATAACAAAGCTCGTGAGGTCCTGTAAAAAATCAGCAGAGGACAGGTGAGCTTGAACTTTATGTCACTGAACTTAGTGACGTTTATTGATGATACTAATGACTTGATTGTTCTGTTCATTGCTAAATAAGGTAGTAAAATACGAGAATAATAAATCTTCGCATAACACTACACAGGGCTATTATTCATGTACCGGAGACCTCTCATAGGCAGTTTTCCTGCATCATACCAAGGAAGATAGACTAAGAAAGACAATAGCGGAACATTAGAGCGTAGCTCGGAAACTTGCCTAAAAACGGTATAAACTTAGATGGCGCCGTAATTTGAGCGTGCTATAGGTTGTCTCGAACTTCTGTAAACGCTGAAGTCAGATAATGTACGAAAGGGGAACAAATTACCGTAGCGCTAGTATCGCAGTCTAATGTTCCGCTATTGTCGTTCCTCTTAGTCTATCTAGTCTATCTTCCTTGATCATACTCAGTAACTTTTGTTCTATGACTTTTAGTAATTAGTGTTTTTTATCTACACAGAAAACAAAAAAATAAAATTATTTGTATTATTTTATTTTATTTGTCTTAATACACATGCTTACCATCTCAAATAAGAAGGAACTCGAGCAAAGCTTACGAGCTGACTCTAGCATTAACAACGTATAAAAACAAAAAAACATACACATTTTTTTTTTAATGCCATATGTGGCTATCAAGCAGGCGGGCCATCTGATTGTAAGCAGTCACCGTCGCCTATGAATACTTGTAACACCAGAGGCATCACAAATACGTTGCCGACCCTTAAGGACTCTATATTGACTTGCCTTTTGAACAACCTCATGTTGTAGCTTCTCGTCAACACCTGTTATGTAGCTCATGCCACATTCAATTCGCTTCATGTTTTTATGGCAAGGAATCAATTGTGATAGGGAATAAGGGTTATGTTAGGCGATGATGTGGTCTACGATAGAGCACGCTACGCTACGCTGTAGGTTTATAGCCCGTTGGTCCAGTTGGTAGTGAACCTACCTTCTGAGCCTGAGGGCGTAGGTTCGATTCCCACGTAGGACAAACATTTGTGTGATGAACATTTGTGTTTGTTCTATATCTGGTTGTTAATATCTATTTAAGTATGTATTTAAAACTATATATGTATGTATATCAGTCTCTGGCAGCCATATCACAAGCTTTGCTTAGTTTGGGGTCAGATGACCGTGTGTGCAAAAATGTCCCAAAAATATTTATTTATTTATTTTATTCTAATCCAAATTATTTGCCGCTTCATGATTGATCTACGAAAATCTATATTGAACTAAAATATTATCACCAGCCGCCTAATCAATCTTGATTAATGTCAAAATAGTTCATCCACGTCGACGCACAACTTGATAAATTTATTTATTAGTATATTTTAATTATAATCTGTATTAATTTTACAAAAAATATTTACATTTCAATAACCACTCATAAAAATAATTTATATAATAAACAGTAAATCTATATAATATTATGTAAAGTTGAATCCTTATATATTTACCTTGGTCACGCCATAACTTGAGAACAAACTGAACTTTACCGAATTCAAATATCTTTTTTTTTAAAGTTTCCTTATACTTTGTAGAAGGTTCTTACGGAAAGAAAAATTTATAAAATTTCGCAGAAAATTGAAAATTTTCAGAAAACTCTAAAGACGCCATGTTCTGGGGATCATTTTTTTCGTAATTTTTATTCATATCATAATATTAGATCATAGCAAAGTTTTTTCTATATCTTTTAATTTGACGGAGTAACATGGTCATAAGTAAAAGATATTGGGACACAGTGGTAAAAACAACGACATTGCCAAATGAATGCCCTACCAGACCCTATAAATCTACCATTACCTAACCATAAACCCACTAGCACATTTCACGGTGCTCGTCGCACAACGGGGTGCCTTATTACTCGCTCTACTGGAATGGCTGGCTTGATGTATGGACTCAGTAGGCGATAAATCGTCTTGTGAGGCCAGGTGGTGGACTGACGAGATTTAAATAAGAGTACAGATACTAAATATCACACTCAGTTATACGAGAAGAGATCTTCTAAGATAAAATACTTATCAAACTATCTACAGGATTGTTAAGGTTCCGTAGTCCTACAAGGTACCCTTATAAGTTTATTCTAGTCTGTATTTCTCTCCGTCTGTTCGTCTGTCTATCCGTCCAATTTTTTTAGAACGTTCTAACTTCTATAATCTATCTTTATATTTTATTTTATTGAACACCAACATGATGTACGTCCTTGCTTAACATGACGGAGACAAGGCACAAGAAGTAAACTAAACGCCACCACAATAGGGAATATGCATGTGGTTTAAATTTGGTTGAAATAATTTTTTTCCGAATCTTTATTGTTTTGACTTTATATCTAAAAGATTTTTTATTTATTTATATACATTTTAATTGCTTAAAATATTAAATAAAAAGTGCAAAATATAAGAGGGAAATTCAAATTTGCGAAACGCTTCACCATTGGTCGAAACGAAACGTGACGTCAAAAGCCACAACATTGCCTTTAGCGGCGTCGATATTCATACTGTTTTAGTAGTGTTTGAGAGAAAAATCGTTTTATATTGAGTTCCTGTAGTTTTTTCCATTAGCTAGTGTAATTTTAGCATTGTCGTGAGACTAGAGATCATTTAGGACGATGACTGAGACTGGTTTTGTCAAAGCACATTCGGACAATCTACCAAAAATATCTAGATGCATTCATAATGACAGCATATTTTGCATCAAATCCAGATTTTACAGTTGCTGAGATCAAAGGAGTGAAAGCTGCAAGGTAATTGTTATAATCCATGATATATTTTAATCCATTACATAGGTTTTTACGCATAAATGCACTCGGCAGTAATTACCAAAACATAACCTATAAATAATCATTGGTTATTAAAATTGTTATGAATTTGCTGCTCTACTGTCTATATTATAATAATTTAAATTAATTTGAGCATTTCCAACTGTAATTATATTTTTTACTATGATATAACGATGTAAACAGTTAATTAAAAATATAAAAAAAACACATGCATATTCCCTATTATAGGTTCAGACTACATGCTATTAAAAAACGAGAGTTAGTTTTTGGAATATACTAGTTAGCTAGTTTTTTTTTAGATTTCATATCTATACTTAATATTATAAAGAGGAAAGATTTGATTGTTTGTTTGTTTGTTTGCATTTAATAGGCACCGAAACTACCGAACCGATTTGAAAAATTCTTTCACTGTTGGAAAGCTACACTATCCTCGAGTGACATAGGCGTCATAGGTGTCATCTATACCCGTGTGAAGCTGTGGCGGACCGCTAGTCTATACTAATATTATAAAGAGGAAATATTTGATTGTTTGTTTGTTTGTATTGAATAGGCTCCGAAACTACCGAACCGATTTGAAAAATAGAGCTTCCCAACAGTGAATAAGTTTTTCAAATCGGTTTAGGAGTTTCGGAGCCTATTCAATGCAACCAAACAAACAAACAAACAATCAAATCTTTCCTCTTTATAATATTAGTATAGATACAAGAAAAAAAAACACGTTTGACCTAGCATTACCTCTTTACAAGGTTACGTCAACTTTCAAGTTGTCAAAAAGAGATTAACATAATGAAAATATTATTAGTAATAGCACAGAGTAATAGGATTTAGAGTTCTGCCAGCTACTAGAAACCTAACTAAAATGGTCTTAAAATACAGATTTCATTAAACTTTTTAAAGCTACCTATCTGCGAGCTTTTTTTTTTACATCGGACTAGGCTAACGTTTGACCGCGATCTTGCCTGATGGAAAGCGATGATGCGGTCGAAGATGGACCACGTTTGCCCAGTAATAACCTATTAACCCTAGACTTGAACACTCCAAGATTGTAATGCTGCGGAAACACAGACAGGGGCAACGAGCTAAAATGAACTTAGAACCAATCATATTAACAGTAAAGTTTTTTACTTTATTTATTTATTTTAACTTATTGTATACTTTCACTACAAATACTTATTTCCAAAAATCTAAATCTGTGACTTTCTAAACCTCTCCGAAATATTGTTTCTGTGCGAATCGGGGATAATTTGATTTATAGCAAACGGTGCAGCCATTTATCATCCTTGCGACGCCCCCAAGTGAAAGTTCAATATTAGCTACAATATTTATGGGGTTTTCGTAGTGATAATCATAGAGTAGGAATTTATATAAATATGATTTAGATAGTTTATCGGTAAGTTGATGTGATTGTTTAGTGGTGTATTAATTATATAGGCTGTTAACAGACATATAATATATCAATGGCATTTGATTTATGTCTTGTTGGTAAAAATATTTATACAATTCTTATAACACTTTTCCCCATCTGTTTGATCCATCAAACTACATTATTATAAAACTAATATTAAAATTGCAAAAATAACAATACGGTAAGCTCATTAAAAATCAAATTATATATGACTTGGTGAATAGAAATTTGCATCCAGTGGATGCAAAAGGCAGGCTGCCGTTCAGTGTGGAGGTTAAAGGGGGAGGCCTATGTTCAGCAGTGGACGTCTTCTGGCTGATGATGATGATGATGAATAGAAATAATGAAGTGTATTCACTTCACTAAAATACGTCACTTTCGTCTCTATTGAGACGAAAGTGACGTATTTTATGCTGTAATATTTCTTACGGTAAATGCGAAATATACCTTATTTATATTTTCTTAATATAATAAAGTATATGGAACATTTTTCATTTCATTTGCTTTTCATTTGAGAGGTAGGATAGCAAAAAAAATCAACCCTTAGTTCTTTTTCACCTCGCGGTGTTTATTTAGACAAAGACAAAATATTCCCATTCCAAATGTTAAAAGTTAACCGTGCAATAAATGTCACAAGTCGTCAAACTCTAACGATCATATTTCCATCAAGCTATCGCAGTCTCTGGCTAGACTCTATAAAATATAAATAAATACATATTCGGGACATTTTCCACACACGGTCATCTGACCCCAAACTAAGCAAAGCTTGTGATATGGCTGCCAGAGACTGATATACATACAGTATATACATACAGTTTTAAATACATACTTAAATAGATATTAACAACCAGATATAGAACAAACACAAATGTTAATCACATAAATGTTTGTCCTAGGTGGGAATCGAACCCACGCCCCCAAGCTCAGAAGGCAGGTTCACTACCAACTGGACCAACGGGCTATCTACTGGACCAAAGGGCTATCATTAAAGCTTACACAGAAACAAGATCTCTAAACTTATGCTCCTAAGCTTTGTAATTTTAAGCCATATAACTGAGAACTTTTTTCAAATAAAGGATCAGATCATCCAATTTCCTAACAAATAAATGCAACAAGTACTAAAATCCAGTTACTAAAATAAAAAAGTTAGTAGGTACGTATTGTATTTCGTAAATCCAGAAAATGTACGTTTGAATTGTTAACTTTAAATATTAATATTAGTATCTTAGTCGGTCCATCTCGTTAGGTTACGCCCCCTGGGTCTTTTCCCTTCCATTTTCATGTATCTATTCACCTGTTGTTACTATTCACCCCGTTTTAACGGTACCTATTTCGATGACAACAAATTCCTTGCAAAGACAACTGTGCAACAGACGTCACAAGTCGTCAAACTCATAACACTATAATTCCATCAGGCTGTCGCAAACTACCAACCTACCTAGAGTATATCATTAACGTTTATAACAGAACGAGTGCTCTATACTTAGGTTCCTGAGCTCTGTAATTTGGAGCCATTATACTGGGGCCCACTGACACTTTTCCTTTGTAATCAACGCCTATAATAAAGGTAAGGCTGTTTGACAGGGAATAATAGAGTCGGTACAATGACAGTTTTCTGACTAATAGTTTGATCAACCGGTGGTGGTTCTGGCTATTGATAGTTGCATGATGTTTTTTATCTGTGTTATTATTGTATTATGTGGTGATATGGGACCCTCAGTGCACGAGCCCGACTCGCACTTGGCCGGTTTTATTTTTATATAATCGGTACTAAGTAATAAGATTAATTAATTAATTAATTAATCTTATTAGATTAATTGATTAATTAATTAAATTAGACAAAGGATTAATTTACAGTGAAACTAGAACTTTTTTCGAAATTCACTGTTAAGTCATGCATATTCTTGTTTAGTTTTGAGACTATTAGAATTAGGGGCAAAAAATATTCAAGATAATTTCTGCTTTATAACCAAATGACTCCGGAGTCAATGTCTCATTATCGGCACTGGAAAACTTATTTTATTAAATAATAATCACAGATCTTACTATTTATAATGATAATAGACTTTCAAACAAACTACTAGCTACTACTAACTACTACCAAACTACTACCGAGCTAGCTACTTCCAAAGAAGTAGCGCTACCTAGTCTGTGCTTTCTAATAATGACCTAAAAAATAGATAAATATATACTAGCCTAAAAGAACCATGATAACTAATAGAACATAAAAAATTTACTAACTAAATATGGCAGTGTATTTTTTTTCTTAATAAAATTTAAATTGGTTAGTTCAATGGAACAGCCAGCTCCATTCAGCCAGCCAGTACGTGCCAGTACGTTCAGTAGGTAGGTTTTGTATATCTTGCTTGTACCAAATTCAAAATGTTTTTATTCACTTAGTGAGTAAAAGAGCGTTTTATTCACTGTTATCGAAGAATCAGATGCTCTTTTTCGAGTGGTAATGATAAAAAACACTGTTTTAAACTGTCACGATTTCTCACTACAATTATATATATTTACCGTGATAAGGATGCGGATGGACATCGCAAAAAACAAACCCCGGCGGTAAATATCCGTTTAGTAATCATATAGCTGTAAAAAAATTACAGTTTTCAATGATAAGGACTTCACTACTTAAAGTGCAGTTAACATAATAAGTATGTAATTATTTGCCTACATTGTAGCTTACATAAAAAGCAAACCTATATTCCAGTCGACAATGTGCAATTACCACCTTACAAGAAAATGAGCTACTAAAGTACGCAACGTACCAACGGTGAAGGTAAATTGCTCGCTGGTCGAAAAAACAATCGACACGACAGTTTAATTTGGCCATAAAATAATAACAATATCGCTTACTTGAGAAACTTATAAAACATAGACTGATAATAGTGCTGATGATTGCTAATACGACACCACAAAAAATGCTGATTTTCAAAGTCCGCAATGTAATGCAAACAAAATAACAGTCGACGCTAGAGGTCAACGAACGACTTGCGCCAAACGCACGGTGTGTACGCTTTACATGGCTGGTTTGCAAAAATCTAAACTACAAAAACAACAAGTTTATGGCAAATGATTATTGGTATTCGATTGTTTTTAGATAGTATATTATTTAGCGTTTTGGCTTTGGGAGATTTTCCTTTACATACGATAATAGTAGGTAAATAATTAATGCTTCAAAATTTAGTAAACTATAAAAACTAGGTAGATCTAAACTAAGTCAGCTATCTAAATTAGGACCATTTAACTAATTACAATGTTGTTGCAGCTATCAGAACTAAACTTGGAACAGGTATGAGTACTACAGCATTTATGTTTTTTTTTGTGTGTGGTGTATGTTAGGACAATACAATACAATACAACTAGATAAAAGACAATAAAATATATTAGAATATTCTGTTTGAAATAAGAACATATCGATATAATTAGGTATATTTTTACCAGGGCAAGTGCCTTTACTAACTAAACAAAATACAAGCTAATAGTAACACTAAAAATACAGTTAGACTGCCATAGACCGTTGAAGGTCTAAAGACAATCCAAATGACAATGATGCTCGTGATATTATTTTCAAAACTATTTTGTACCTCAAAAGAAATTAAAGGCCTTCTCTCAGAGAGAGAGTGGATGGGCCGTAATTTACCATGCTGGCCCAGTGTTGGTGAATGTCATGTCTTTTTAACTTATTGAGGTTCTTGGACATTCACGGTTATTAAAATATGGCATTGAAAATGAACAGAAAATTTATTTAATTACTAAATAAGTCATTGGTCGAGTGTCAATCCAGATGCTGTAAGACTGTGAAGCGCACATGCTACCGCTCGGTCACCATTGCTCACAATTTTAATCTACTTAGGACTCAATAAAATATCAATATAGTTACTAATTCAGATAATGTATTAAACTTTCAATGGTCTATGGAAGTCTGAATGTTTTCGTAGGGTTAGCTTGTATTTTGTTTAAAAAAAGCACTTTCCAGTATAAAAAATAATTAATAGAGTTAAATTTTAATTTTATTAATTTTGTTATTGTTTTTCTGGTGTTCATTGATTTATTTTGGACGAAAGCTTACAAAAGCGCTCATTACTAGCGCGTCGGTAGTCATTGCGGACAGATATCTTAAAACCACTTATTTGTCAGAACTGGAGCCGTGACTGCGTTAAATTGTATTCTGCCCATTTAATTTCACATCATTTTACTACCTTGTCTCTGTGCGATAACCTACCGCATCCATCATTTACTTACAAAGTAGCTTGGAAAACTTAATGTGACAAAGTTACCGAGTAGTTTTATATTTTAGTCAGTTTACAAAGTCGCTTTCTTAATGACAGAGTAATGACATTATAATTCTGAGGCTGACATAGTTCTATGATTATGTGTTAGGTTTGTTTCAAATTACGCCTTTAGGGACAGCGAGGCGTGTTGTTAATTACCAGTAAAAATAATATAAAATGTAATAAACAATTAAAATAATACACGGGCTGTAAGGAAAGATCAGAAAATAATAATACCTAAATGGAAGCATAGATAAACATACCTACAGTTTCCTCTTTAGTACTTACACAAATCGGTTGTCCATTTCACAGAAAATATATATATTTTTTGTTTAAATTAGAACGGCAGGCTGTCAATGCATTTTTGTAAGAAATTTGTTGTAGTCAGTTGCATCCAAATAAACGAATCGTCAGTCATTTGAAATCAGTTAGCAGTTGTGATGCGGAGTTCGACGCGTTGATCTAAATAAAAATGTTCAATCAAGGTTCACTCATAATGCTTGGTAACAGATTTTGCTTCTCATTTCTATTCTATTTACATGTCTTTTCTGTGGTCCATTCGTTTACATTTTGAGCACATCGTTTGCAGTTGTGTGCCGCTCAATATTGAAGTGTGCGTTTGTAGTACTAGTAAGAATATGTCACTGTGTGCAATACGTGTTTACCTCGCCCGTTCAATTTTTGGCAGCCTTTTTTCGGTACGTGGTCAAGTTTAAGGAAAATCCAAACTATATTTTTATTATTAAGTAAGTCATAAGTCATAAGTAAATTTATTAATAAAATGGTAATTTACAAGTCAATATACAGTTTTAACTCAAAAAGTAAGAATATAACAAATAATAAAATAATAATTACTTGATTGAAATTCAAACAAATTAATTAATTAAATTACAACAATAAAAAATGTAAAATACAAAATAATAATAATACAAATGTCAAACGATTTCAAATATTATATAGTACCTACATTCATATATCAAATTTATAAAATTCGTCAAATCTATAAAAACACTGCTCGATGAGCCATTAAAGAAGGAAATGAATAATACTGCTCTTAATTTATAAAAATAGCATATTAAAGCAGACGTGCCATTGAGATGGCGCTAAATAAAACTGGTATTATCTCTATCTCTTCTCTTCTCTACATAGTTTAAATTAAAGTCACTTTCCGCGTCTGTCTGTCTGTACTTATGTCTGTATGGCCGCTAACTCCTCCTAAACCACGCAACGGATTTTAGTGCGGTTTTTACCATCAGTTAGATACATTTTCACTGAAGGTTTATATATATATAACTAGCGACCTGCTCCGGCTTTGCACGTAAATTACACCCGTGCGAAGCCGGGCGAGCGGGTCGCTTTATATGTCGTAAGGAAAAACTCGCACTTAGCACTCTAAAAACTTCGCATTCCATGATAAAATTAGAGTGATTACCGCGCTGTAGGTGTTGGTATTGTTTCGACCTCACATGACGGCTGTAGACAAGACATTAATCTCTCTGAGAACGTTCATCCATTACTGTGAAGGATGGTTTAGTACATTAGGGCGTGGTTTATAAAGAAGAGGTGAGCGGCGGAGACGCGATGCGACGCGATGTTCTTACATATTTGAGGCGTAAAACAGACCGCGTCACGTCCATTCGCAGTTCGCACGTGTAAACCACGTCCTCGCTACGTTTCTACTCCGGTCAACTAATCTTCACACTGCTCTGTCACACTCTCAGATTAGACAAACAAGGGAGAAATGGTATGGTAAAACGAAACGCGTTCATTTGTACGTGTGAACCACGTCCGCACCACGTTTTTACTCTGGTCAACTAATCTTCACACTGCTCTGTCACACTTTCAGATTAAACAAACAAGGGAGAAATGGTATAGTAAAACAAAACGCGTCCCGGGGTTCACACGTTCATTCGTACGTGTGAGCCACGTCCGCGCCACGTTTTTGCTATGGTTGACTAACCTTTACCTTCATACTCCTTTGTCACACTCTCAGATCAGACAAACTAGGGAGATATCGTATGGTGGTGTGGCAGATGCGAACGCATCAGGTCTAAACTAGACTTAATGCATTTAACGTAGTCACCTTGCAGACGAACTTGTCGCAATTTTTATTTGTTTGTGTTAGTTTGTTCCTAGGTGTCGCAGTTTCATAATGTGCGTGAAAAGTTTGTAATTAAAGTACAGCTACTTACGTAAATAAGTAAATAAACTAACGCAAGTTACTGCGTGTAAATTTGCAAAAATTTACAAAACTTATTTTTGCTGACTATCATAAACATTACAAATAAATACATTTACCAAAGAATTCAATATAGATCGATGTATTTTACTATTTTACTTCATAAAATTAAAATAAATCAATCTGAATATTCATTTGTTTTTAATGTTAGCAAAAAATGCTTGTTCACTTTTTGGAAATTTATATTTTCTATAATGAAAAAATAACGATCGAGAGAGCTGCAGATAGGAACAGCTCCCTTAACTGTCACCTCTCTGTATGAAACACGAAGATACAAGAGCTTGGCAGTGGCGTAATGCGGGCGTCCCGGCGGACACGCAGATGCAGTGTTTCACCACTCACGATCCGCACGCAACGTCCGCGCCAGGCCACCACCGCTCGCCGCCTCTGTATAGACCACGGCTAACGATAGGTATACGCACAAGACGTTACTAAAACGTAGTGCTCGGTAGCGTATGTGCGTGACAAGATACAACTTGAATCGCCGATTTATGTTCGGTCACTTCAGTCCTGTCATTCTTTGTGACCAATAGGCACAGCCTAGAAAGTCTTTGCCAATAGGTTTTTAATAACTACACTTGGTCCAAGTTTGCAATGCTCTGACAACTGCATCATTAGTATATAAAGCAATATGCAATACAATATATTAATATTAATTTCACAAAACTGAAACTTTTTATTTTAATAGGTATGTATATCGACTACCAGCAGTACCTTTTTCTTCAAACTCCTTTTCTCTCAAATTCTCAAGGTATCAAGTTGAAATTAATACCAAATACTCAAGTTTGAAATATATAAGAGCTGCAAAAAAAAAAACTTCTAAGTCAACGTAATCAAAAGATTCGGCCGTTTATGCCGCATATTTTGACACTCTTAAGGGAATCAAAAGCTAAGGATCATCATCATCATCATCATTTCAGCCGTAGGACGTCCACTGATTGACATAGGCCGTATCGATCTCCAAAAGCTAAGGATGCCGTTCCCGAAAGGATTCCCGTTCACATAGAATCATAAAATTTTACAAGATGCAAAGTCTTACAGCACATAATATAAAGGAAAAAATACGAAAGTTGTTAATTTTAAGTAACATGAAGAAAAAAAATGATATTACAAACTTATATTTTGTAGGTGTATGTATGGGAACAACTGTTTGCCAACTACAAAGTTATGTTTCTCGTTAGTAGACTCGATTCCCATTAAGTATCTACATTCCACATACATATTTATTAAATTTATACGGAACCCTCAGGATGCGAATCCTACTCACACTTGTAATTTTTTTTATACCCCCGATAAAAGGCAGATAACAAATAAAATATGTGTGATATCTGTAAGAGAGAGCAAGAGAGAGAGTGTGTGTGTGTAGTGTGTGTGTGTGTGGACTTTGTTACAAAATAAAATATATTGTCTATAATTAGGTATCATTGTCTATAATCTTCAAACGGCAGAACAGATTTTCTTGAATCATAGCCTAAAAACATCTCGATTTAGTTTAGATTAGTATAGTTTAGACCATTGAAACACAGTCACAGACGTTATAACACCCCCTATCTGCAGCGGGAATTAAAAACTATACTAATCTAATAAATCGCTTCCGGCACTGCAGGCATCGTTCTCAAAATGCTTGCTGTATTGTTATACGTAGGACAGGTAGACATTTACATACTTGTTTTGATATTTGCAGTGGGTGTGATCACTTAATTCAACTTAGAATTAAGCTAAGCTAATCACGACCTAGCTTTCGAATGCGTTCGAAGCAACTTTGAGGATGTTTGAGGTAAGATATCTAAAATAGTTACATACCTATAGTTAAAAGGTAAGTGCATTTAACTGAGTTGAAGATTAAAATAAAGTTTTCTGTTAAGTACCAACCAGCGTAACAAAACAATTCGTTTTGTCGCCTCAGGGAAATTGGGAGTGGCCTCTTTCCGAGCGACTTTACATACAATAATTATTGTTAGCCATAGGACGTCCACTGGACAAAGGCGTCCTCCATCTCCGAAAGGGCCGGTCGGAAGCAGCCTGCATCCATCGTTTCCCTGCGGCCTCTTTTAGGTCGTCTGGCCAGTGGCCATCTTGTGAGTGGACGTCTTACGCTGCGCTTACCGGTCCGTGGTCTCCATTTGAGAAGCTTTCGGCTCCATCGGCCATCTGCGTGATATTTGCCCTGCCCACTGCCACTTCAACTTGCTAAACCACGCCTTAGGAGCAAAATAATCATCAAAAGTTTAATCTAAAAATTCGCGTCAGAGCGATGACAGTAGGTTTTAATTTTTTTTTTTATTACAAATAGATTTGCGTTTGACCGCCAACTCGCCTGATGTTAAGCGACGATGCGGCCTACGATGGAGCACGCTTGCTTAGAAGAAACATTTTCACTCTCTATAGTTATTAGAACCGCTAATCGCTTTTCCTCTCATCACGCCTTCCCAAACCACCTCAGGCGCGCAAAGTAATTTCCTCCGCTCAATATATCAGGCGTGGCCACACTAGCGGCGCATAAATTTATGAATAATCGCTGTCTCTACTCACAGGCGTAAATTATTTGTCGACTAGTCGAAGGCGATACACTTCAGTGTGTTAGAGTATATTGAGTGTGGTATATTTACTTTCTGTTACGCCTCTGTCTTATTACTCTAGATCAGTGTATTTATTGGTACATAACCTATATATCATTTACTTGATATGGAATACAATAAACAATAACTCTCTCTAATCTCATAAATTACAGGACTTTATCAAATATGTTTAATATTATAGTTCTTTGGTTTTACCCCCTTTTAAGTAGGTACTTACTCAAACAGATACGCCACCGGCATTACACTGACGGGCACTTTCTTTGGCCATCGTCAAAAATCATAGTTTAGTAGAAATTGTATGACATCTGCCTCACACTACTGTCACGTAACGAACGATACTCAGAAGAAAAAAAAAATGGAAGCGCTTTTCCTGTAGTTTCCCCTTTATCATTTATCCCTCCCCCCGCTCCTTAGTCGTCTATTTGATAACTTTTGAGAATATCGTTTGCAGTTGTGTGCCGTTTAATACTGAAGACGTGTGCGTTTGTAGTAAGAATAATGTCAGTGTGTGCAATCCCAAGGATCCATAACTATCTTCCTTGCTCATACAAATGACTTGAATGTACCTAAATGTTAATCGAATTTGACTTGACTCACACTTTAAGTAGTACTTTAAAATATTTTTTTCTTGCCAGTCTGTACCCAACATAAGGCGTCCCACACACTGATGACATAAATTGCGGCGTAATCGCGCGATCCGACATCGGCCCTGTTGAAATGAATATTAGTGATAAATCACTGTTTGCTGCCGTGCGCGGGCGGAACAAAATATCCTGTAGAGTCATGGCTTTTGATTTAAAAAGTGTTTTTTTTTCTTCTATTTATTCCTGAGTCAACGATATCTTCACAGAAAAATATGAATACAAAACATTATGACCAAAAGTGCCAGTGGTGTCATCAAAACGACATGATGAGTTTTGGATAATCTAACCTGGTATACTTATTTGATTGATTAATTCTTTATTGTTCACATCATTAAATTTGATACAAAGGACAAAACACTCTTAAAAACTAGTGTAACAACTGGTGGTCTTATCGTTAAAAGCTATTTAGAGGGGTGATGCATTGACCCAAAGTGAAACTTGGCTTCCGATACTAAGAGACGCCACTACTTTCTGTGCTGTGCCGTGTGCGGTGTGCCATCTTCTGCAATGTGAAGGCTTCAGCATCGCGCAAGTCCTTATCCACCAGATCTATGACAGTATCGGGGGTTCCCGACTGGAACATATATTTTTTAACCCTTACCCTACAGCTAAGATCGCTGTGAGCGTGTCATGGGAGTGAAATTTGTCGAAAGCCACTAACTGACTTACTGACTGATTAACTAATAACAATATATCAAAATCGACAATCTATGAAGCTGAAATTTAGCTAGTAGTTTTTTTATTTTTGTTTATTAAATAGTAGGTGTAAGATGGAGCATGCTTACCTAGTAAAACTGAAATATTTTATTAGCGAATGTTACCAAGGTAGAAGTTTACGACAGGGACAAATTAATGGGGGTAAATAGACATAAGCGAATTTATTCCATATTGTAATTGAATGAGCCTTGAAATAATGGGCAAGTGCCTTTAATAACTAAACAAAATACAAGCTAAAACTAACACTACAAAAACAGTTAGACTGCCCATAGACCGTTGAAGGTCTAAAGACAATCCAAATGAACTAATGAAATAATTAAACGTTTAATACTTTCCCATGGTTTCTTTGTTCTGCATAAGGTATATTAACGATGGCAGCGTTCAGAGTTCTTATTACGATCATTCATTACTGTTTTATTATGTAAATAAGGTCTGTCACGGCGGCAATGTGCCGATAATTTAATTTGATGACAAGTTCTGTCAATAATTTAATTGTCGAACAAACTTCATGCCGATAACAGGTGCATTTAAATTACTCGATTATAAGGTTGAAAATAAATAAATATTAATAATGATAAATGTTTATTTGGAAAATGTGGAATTGCATAAAAGTAGATCGTACTAATAGAAAAGTTTATTCTTTTGTTTAAATTAGAACGGCTGTCAAGGCATTTTTGCAAATTTGTTCCAGCTAGTTGCACCCATATAAACGAAACGTTAGTCAGTCGAAATCAGTTAGCAACTGTGATGCGGAGTTCGATGCATTGGTCTAAATAAGAATGTTCAATCAATGTTCACTCATAATGCTTGATAACAGATTTTCCTTATCATTTCCGTACTTCTCTTTTCTGTGATCTTACTTGAGACTTTTTGCCAGAATTTACACCCCTGAAAATCTCGGGTGAAAAAACGGCTGGATCAGACCTTGAAATTTTCCACTCTATTAAACCCATCCATAATATCTATGACTCCTGTATAATTTGTGCGAGACACAACTACTATAATCATTTTACTACTGAAAGGTTAACCTATGATTAAATAAGAAAGACGAATGTGATAAAAAATAGGCAGTCATGAGGACTGCCGACAGAAGTGAAAAATAATATTTCACATGAGTATGTCACTGACGCGGGACATTAGAATGTCAGTGACACAACCCATACGTTTTGCCCCTACAAAAAATCACTGAACTAGGCTATAGATTTCACTTCAAAAAATTACCAAAAAATCGTTATCTTTTTCGGAACAAAAAGCTTTGTCTCCGAGTTTTCTGATTTACTTTCTTAGCAATGCCTTTGACCATAATTCATCTGAATTTATGTGGCAATAGTGGCTGAGTGGAAGTATGTTCGCTTTAAAATCGGACAGCACACGGTTCGATCTTTGACCGTGCACCAAAGAGTTATTGTATAAGTATTATATATATACATTATTATTACATACATTACATTACATTGTGAAAACGGTGAACGAAAACATCGTAAGAAACCTGAATGTCCAAGAAGCTCAAAAGTTCATGGAGATTTTAAATTCACCAACATGCACTGGGCCACCATGGTAGATTAGGGCCCATCCTCTCTCTCTTAGAAAATGCCTGTCCCAGCAGTGGAAACATGATAAGCTGATAATGATAATGGTCAAAGATGGTAAACACACTTAGCCTGGAATAGGAACTATGGCTCTCAATTATATGTGATGCTGCCCGAACAAACCGGTGCTTGGTGATAGGATTTTCAACGCGAGGAAAGTATTTAGTACATTTGAGTACCAGAATATCATACGCTATGGATTCTTCAGGAAATTTTCCTTCACCGTCAGCTCAAGCCCTTTATTGCGAAATGAACCCACGCCTGCAGCATGGAAGTCGAACACGCCAACCTATCATAACCTCTGAGCTATCATGGTTTCACTAAGTAAGTAGATCTAACAGAGATATTGGCGTTTGAAATTTCTATACCCAGGAAGTTATTACGGCCCCTGTGGTACTACAAACATCTTGTCCTGCCAACGGTACTCAATAATTCAAATGAAGCGGTAATCTCGCACTAACTGCTCATTGTGCTGGCTTTATTTATTTTACGACTGTACTTTCACTGCGGTTGGGGTTGCCAGATGTAGATGCAAGTTTAGCGTAAATTTTACGCACACAGAAACTGTTTTTAACATAATTTGTATGTTAAAATCTGATGAAACTTTTTAGGATAGAAAGTAGAGTACCTAATAAGTAAGATCAATCATGGATATTAGGATGATGATGATGATGCCCAACTAATATTATAAATGCGAAAGTTTGTTTGTTTGTTGGTTTGTTAGGTTGTTTGTTTCTCTTTCACGCATCAACAGAGCAACGGATGAACGGATCGACCTATTTTGTTTGCATATAGTTCAAGTGTCGGAGAGTGACATAGGCTATTTTTATCATTATTACTATCATCATCATTTTTCATCACTACGTGGGTGAAACCGCGGGTTGCAGCTAGTCGTTAATAATCAAGGACCAGTCACCACAAAGGTCCAGAAATGTTCAATCCAATACTGTACACTTTTGATGCACTTTTAAACGCATTCAATAATTTGTATTTTATATCTAACAGGGTTTCTTGGTATTGGTTTCAGCCCCACCAATACCTTTGAGTGTGAACTTGAGGAGTTTACCCATTGTAGAGTTCATTATCCATTGCCTGTCTCTGTCAGATCAGTGCGATTGTACTAAATTAGTGTATTATCCGGATTACGTATACTTGCAAAATTTCAAATCAATACTACAATTAGACGTAAGTTACATTCCATTATTTTTATTACATGGGTGGCAAACAAGCAAACGGCTGTCTGATGGTAAGCAGTCATCATCGCCTATGGATAGGTCACCAGCGGTATTACAAATACATTGCCGACCTTATAGGACTCTATCAACTCGCCTTTTGAAGAACCCCATGTTGTAGCTTCTCGGAAACACCGCGGAAGGTAGCTCATTCCACACTTTGCAGATGTGAGGCAAGAAAGATCGTGTGAATCGCACAGTGTGCAATTTTCAGAAGTCAATTATGAATGAGTTTACTGATTTAGCTTCCAAGATTTGTGTACACGAGTAATTTTTTTTTTTTTTTTTTTTTTATATACTAAGTAAGTAATTTGTTAATAAGTAATTTACAAGTGAAGGTAACTAAAACAAAAACTGCTCCTCTTTGTCTAAATTGTAGCGCATAGTTAAGTTTATACTCTGTGGTGAAATGAGAATGCATCTATAATTTACGTCGATTACTTACTATTTCCTCTTCGTTTAATTTTCTTATATTCTTGACATTGCTATCTATTGCATAATTATTATGCATCAAACTTAGAATAACTACTCAGAGAAGGTAAGTTTCCAAACAACGCCTTCTCAAAACGTAAGCTACAAATTCGCTTTGTAGCTTACGTTTCGATTGGTATAAGAAAATTAATGGATTACCTGTGGAATGTCACACCATAACTCTTATTCTGCTTTTCTGATTTGTTGTGGTACGATTTCACCGCGCAAATTGTCATAGTAATTTTTTATATATTTTTTGGTGTCATATTGACACCATTTGAATGGCTTAAATTTTGCGAATGTACTTGGTTTCTTTGTGTTGTTATTCTAAGGCATAAAACTAACTAATAAAAAAATATAAATATAAAAAAGTTACATTTGTACGCCGTACCTGGCAATGACATGAGATAATTATGTTTCCATTCTTACGACCATGTATGCAACTTCATATGTATGTACCTACCAGTCCATGTTCTGACAAATGAATAATTTGATTTGTGTTGCATGTTTTTTTGTGACATAATGCTGCTCCTATCTAATATACCCGCCATCTTGGAAAAAAAAAATCTATGGCAACACTACCTGCATTTGCAATCGACGTGCGGTTATTGTTGCTGACCGTCCGACGTGGAACGGCTGAAAATTGCCAGCTTTGTGTGATTTATTAGCTTTACTGACCTAACTGCTAATAGCGGGCGTGCGGTTAAATATATTAAGTTTTGCTAGGTATGGTTGTAGAGTTGTAATTGTCCTATTATTTTGCTGAGAATGATTTTTTCAAGCTGTTTTATTTTTATGACAGTTTTTAAGACCAATTAGTGTCCTGCAAAATTTGATGCGTCCTTGATTTTTCAATCTGATTGAGTGTTGTATTTTTATGGTTATGAAATAAATTTGACTATTTATCATTTAACTGTAAAATATGATTTAAATAAGCACTCAACTCAGGACCTCATATATTAACATTGAACCATCTTGACTTGAAAAGTATAGATACCTTTAAACCTACCTTTTATTTTGTCATTCTACTAAGTTTTACAAAATCCAGGAAATTCCATTATAAAAATATTGGTTCTCTATAACTAAGCCTACACAGATCTAAGCCTACAAATCTATTGCGTGGTTTAGGAGGAGTTAGCGGATATACAGACAGATAGACAGACAGACGTGGAAAGCTACTTTATCTTATACTATGTAGAGATAGAGAAGAGAAGAAAAGCAGTGCCGAGTATATTGCGACTGAATATAAAGAATCATTATAAAAATAAGTTAAAAAGAAACAGTAACGTCCTTATCATTTCAAAAGTATACTTTATCGCCATAATTGATTTCAATGGCCAATACAAAATAACTTATCGCGTATAAGTATTAACATTTTCATTGCCGACCGTACCGTAACCAGCAATTATGGTCAATATATCGCCGGCTAAATTGGCCGTACGGTCAAAACTATAACCAGTCAATTGGCCGGCGTTTAAGTTCCGACTTAACTCTTGTAGCGCAAATTGAATGGGTTTTTTATGGTTTAATACGAGGCTTGAAGTAATGAGCTTGTGGTAAGTTATGGTTAAGTTTTAATTTATTGGACGGCCATTTTTAATGACGTGCGATCAATTTTATTTGTATGCCTATTACTATGGTAAAATTTTATAATGTTCATTAAAATGTGGCTTTAATCGCAAGTATTAAAGCGCAAGTGCGAATGTTAACATTTTATTAGTAGAAACGCAGAGCAGTACCTACTTCTGTAAAATTCTGGAGTAGTTTTTCATTTAACAAATAAAAGTAATAGAATTAATTATAAACATTACTATTCAGCGTGGTAATAATGCCACAAGCTGGCAATGCTGCCAACTGGTAGTAGGCTTCAGCAAAAGATTATAATTACAATTTGGATTATGTCTTGACCTTCAACGGTCTAAGGCAGTCCAACTGTTTTATGTAAAAAAGTATTTACCTTGTATTTTGTTTCGTTAACAAATAAAGAAAGAAAGAAAGAAAGGAAGGAAGAAAAAGTTTATTTGTGACCAAATGCACTTGCCATTAAAATACTTACATACTAAGCAAAAAAAAAGTCTTTGTATTCATAATATGTTCATGATATACAACTTTAACTATAGGAAAAATCCTAAAACGCGAAATAAAACAAAACAGCACATTCAAGAAAATAAATATAGTACACCACTTTTTTTTTTTTCAACCTTACTAAATATATGGAACAGCAGACAAAATATTTATGGAACAGCTGATAAAATATATGGTACAGCTGACGAAATATATGGCACATCAGACGAAATAATATGGAACAGCTAATGAAATATATGGAACAACTAACGAAACAGATATAGAACAGCTGATGGAATAATATGGAACAAGTGACGAAATATTATGTGGAACAGCTAACGAAGTATATGGAACAGCTAATGAAAAGCTGACGATATGCAAAAGCTGACGAAATAATACGGAACATGTAACAAAATGTATGAAACAACTGAAAAAATACTATGAAACAGCTGACTAAATATATGAAACAACTGACGAAATAATATGGAACAGCTGACAAAATATAATATATAGTCCAGCAAAAATTTGGGAAATTACCTCACTTATTATCGTTACGGGTAATTCTGGCAATTCGAGTAAGTAGTAGGTAGTTTTAGTAGGTACTACCTTCCAGCAAGTTATCACACTAACAACATACAACCCTGCAATATTCTAGCATAGCAGTCGTATAATAAACGCCTTTACAGTTAACAACGATGTCAATAACAAACACGTTAATCTGCAAATCAATTTATTAATTGCACCTGTCGGAATAAATACCACTATTACTTCAAATAAATCATAAATAAACACCCATAAATAATCATGAATGTGATATCAATCATAATAATTGTGTTGAAATCGAAGTAGAGTGGGGAATAGGCGTCTTGTCTTATTTCGTTATCGGTTGTTCATATTGATGGAAGGGTGTTAGAAACTGATTATGTAATGACAACATTTGATTCGAGTAATGAATAATATGTACTAACTTCAATAATTGGATACTCAGCTAAAAGCGGCTAGCTATCTCACTCGGGCATTTTAACAATATTGAAGGTAAAAAATACTGATTGGGGAAAAAAATTACGATAGGCCATTTTCGAATAATATTGCAAATACTAACTATCTATAAAGTAATTTGCGTGTTGAAATTTGATAGGATGGCGGAGAAGTTAAAAACATTATATTTTCAAATAAAAATAATCACTCAGTAAAAATTAAAAAAATATTTAGCAGTTACTATCTATTTTTATATTGTTAATATAATATCATTGCAAATTTTTCAAACATTCTTTCATGGTGATATTTTATAATTTGGTGAAGAATTACTTTTTTCTCGAGTTTTATTTATTGGCTAGAAAGCAGGTGATTAAGGCGCGGTCGAATAACTATTTCAAATTTGTTTTCACCCGCTCTCGACATGAATTATTTGCTATCTAAAATGACTTTGTTTAAAGTCGAAAATCGTATATCATCATATTTAATGAAGGTGATGACGTTGCGCTTGTGGTTATAATATTTAGAGGGATTTATTTAATTTATCGAAATATAATAATGAGTTTTAACAATTAACTGGTTAAAGTTTTAAAACACTAGCTACACATTTAGTAATAAAAATGTGGAAGCTAAAAATTTATTTCAAAAGCTTTTTTGTAGCGCATTTTTTTTTCAAGAATCCTGATATTTTAAGAAAATATATTCAGGTACTGTTATTTTTTCTACTTGTAGTATTACGTAAATCTGGTTAATTAATTTCGTCACATCACACTGTATTTAAAAACACTTCTTTCGTTTAATTTTGCTATAGTTCCGTACCTTAGCCACCCATTGTAGATATAGTACTAATTTACTAGTTACTTAGGAATACAAAAGTTCAACTATCCACCTCTTAGCTCCATCATCAAATCAGTCCAATGGTACCAAAATTATTGTATTGACCTCCAAATTATGTTATATCGTCATCATTTCTGTCTATGATGTTCCCACTGCTGGGACGCAGGCTTTCTCAGAGAGAGAAAGAAGATGGGTTCTAATCTACCATGCTGGCCCAGTCAAAGTTTTAAAACGATACGAAAATTATAAATTATGTTAAAAACAACTTCCGAGATTAATTTTCATAGTTAGTCAGCTAGTTACTAAGAAGCGTGTTGAAAACCGACGTGAATTGAGACGTGCAAACAGGTCGGGTTGCAGAGATTAATGCCGTCGGTGAATACTTAAATAGACATTGCGATGGTATCACCCATGGGCGGGCACGGTACGGTGATGGATTGGACGGCCTTTGCACTCGGAGGGTTCACTTCCTTACTAAAGATGGTGAAATGTTTTTTGTAAAGCTATAATTTACTGTAGACTTGGATAAGTCTTCGATACATTGAGAAAATTCTATGAATAAAGTGAATTATCAACGCATACCTTTCTTAAATTTACGCCTACATAGTTTTAGGTCAACAAAAATATTTTGTTATCCAAAATTCAGATTAATTGATAGATATTGACTGATTATTGCGCACGCCAGAAAAACAAATATACAATAGGTAAACTTTCAAGTTAACGTCACTAATACTAGCCTAGAAATAAGACCTAATATTAACGATCTCTTTCAAGCAACTAGGCATATAATATCTGATAAATCTGTGGAGGTCACACACTGTGCGTTTTCATCATCATCATAATCATTTCAATCTCTCATGTTTCCACTGCTGGGACTTTAGCTTTTTCTCATAGAGAGAATATGGGCCCTAATCCACCATGCTGGCCTTGAAGTGCATTAAGGTGAATGTCATATATGTTTGAACTTATGAGATTCTTGGACATACGCATTTACGTGTAACAAAACATGGGGTTCTACAAAAGGTGTGTTAATAGAGAATTTAGAGATCGGCAACGTACCTTTGTTGCCCCTGGTGTTAAAAG
This sequence comes from Agriopis aurantiaria, assembly GCA_914767915.1. Taxonomy (NCBI): domain Eukaryota; kingdom Metazoa; phylum Arthropoda; class Insecta; order Lepidoptera; family Geometridae; genus Agriopis; species Agriopis aurantiaria. Next base: position 2,186,362 of record OU611991.1, on the reverse strand, counting down.
TATCAATTGGTATCGATATGCAACGTATGCAACGATAATATGGCATAAAAAATAATATTCTTATCATCATCATATTCATTTCAGCCGTACGACGTCCACTGCTGGACATAGGCCTCCTCCATCGATCTCCAAAAGGGCCGGTTGGAAGCGGCCTGCATCCAGCGTTTCCCTGCGGTCTCTTATAGGTCGTCTGTACATCTTGTGGGTGGACGTCCTACGCTGCGCTTACCAGTCTGTGGTCTCCATTACAGAACCTTTCGGCCATATCGGCCATCTGTTCTGCGTGATATGTGCCCTGCCCACTGCCATTTCAACTTACTAATCCGGTGGGCTATGTCGGTGACTTTCGTTCGTCTACGGATCTCGTCATTTCGGATTCGATCTCGTAGAGAAACCCCGAGCATAGCCCTCTCCATAGCTCGTTGTGCGACTTTTGATGGGCTCGCTTATGATATATTATATTCTTATGGTACTGAGCTAAAAGAAAGTATTATGAACAACTTTTACTGTGCGATCAAAAATATTTCCCTGCCTCTTGAGCAGTTAGGTAAAAATAATAATAAAAGGTTTTTAATACTAGGAACTATAATTATATGAAACAAGTATAAATAGTTTTTTTTATGCTATAGGTGGAAAACAAGCTGATGGGCCTTCTGGTAAGTGATAAAAGTCGCCTATGGATACCTGCAACACCAAGATCACCGCGACAAAAATACTGATAACTGATGATATGATTCAAGAAAATCAAATTTATTCAGCCGTTTCGAGCTACAATGCCACAGACAGACGCACAGAGATGCACACGTTAAACTGATAATAAAATCTTTTTGCGTCAGAGGTTAAAAACGCGTAGACCCACGTTCAAGATATGCTGCTGCTGGTCTATGGAAGCTTTTAATCTAACCCTTGTCACCTCTACACCCGCAGACTAATGACGCTAACTCACCGACACCCAAACCAAAACCGCTCCGGCCGTTAAACACCCGATCTCACCGGAATCATTCCGGGACAGGAACTTGGCCGAAATAATCGCCGTCCTCGCACGGGCACCAGGATAATATTACTGGATTTACGAGGGCGTGCGCCGGCGCCCTGATTTACACCTTCCTTTAGCGATAAATCAGATACCGCGCTCGGACTGTCTCGCGCGAATCGTGCTATTAACGACGATAATGTGATAGTCAAATCAAATTGGGCTATATGTCAGGAACTTTGTGGAAGTAGATTAATACAAGTGTGAATTTGGTGAAGCCAACAAATTCTACAAAAGTCTTCAACCAGTGTGTGTTGCCAGTGATGACTTATGGAACTATGACGTGGTCCTTAACTGTTGGCCTTTTGTAAAAATCTGAGTCACACAACGGCAATGGAGAGAGCAACGCTTGAAGTTTCATTGCGCGATAGAATGGAACATGGATATTCGTTAAAAAACTACCGATATAGCTATTAAAAGTGAGTTGTAGTTGATGTGGCAATGGTCAGGCCACATCGCTCGACGAACCGATAACCGATGGGAAAGAAAGGTTCTTGAGTGGAGAACGCAAACTAGAAGACGCAGCGAAGGTAGGCCTCCTAATAGACAGACCAAGGACATTGTGAGAATCGCGGGCATCCAGTGGATGCAGATGGCAAACTATTGTTCAGAGTAGAGGTCAAAGGGAGAGGCTTATGTTCAGGAGTGGACGTCGTCTGGCTGATTATGATAAACAAATTCGTACGTAACAAATTCCTTTCACATTCATTTGTTTCTAGGCATGTTCAAGGTTACCTAGAGTGAAAATATTTCTACTACATCGACGTGATCTACCCTGGGTTACTCCGTTACTGGCCGTCATACTAGTTGCTAGCCAAATATGTATATATCTCTAGTAAAAAATAAAATTATTGATATAAAATAATAACTTTTACAAAACTAGCTTTTAGGTGTTCAGCGCCATATTTAATTTAGTGTGATGTGATTAAATTTTTTCGTGTTATTCTCAGCATACCTTTTCGATACCCATATCATAAGGGTGCCTAAAAAATAACTGTCCGCCATCTTTGGAAGTCCGCCATATTGGATTTAGAATGACGTCATTGAGCTAACTTTACATTGTCATACAAACTAAACGTGTACGTGCAATTTCAGCTCAATCGGTAGGGAACAACTGTTAAAATTCAGTAGCAAGATTTAGACAAGTCATTTGGTGTTATGGCATTTTTTACCAGTGAACTGCTTGAATGTTGCAGCTATAGAAACACACTGTTGTACAATATGAATAGCAATTGGCTGCAATAGACGTTGTAAATGTATAACCGCTAACAAAGGCATTCAGATGAGGCAACCGATTACCATACTTAATGATAGCTCGTTGTTTATGCGATGCAGCGAGAACTGTCCCGACACGCCCTTACCTCTCTATACACAATCGCGTCGATTCTGTTGTAAGTTGTTATAGTTATCTATACTAATATTATAAAGAGGAAAGATTTGATTGTTTGTTTGTTTGTTTGCATTAAATAGGCTCCTAAACTACTGAACCGATTTGAAAAATCCTTTCACTGTTGGGATGCTACACTTTCCCCGAGTGACATAGGCTTTAATCTATACCCGTGCGAAGCCGGGGCGGACCGCTAGTATTTTATAAACTTAACTGACAGTACTTTAGCCATCTCTATCTTTTTTAACCCCCAAAGCCAAAAGAGCGTATAATATATATTAAGTTTAACGTGTGTATCTGTGTGTCTGTTTGAAGCATCGTAGCTCCCAAACGGCTGAACCGCGGTTTAGTTTTGTTTTGTTTGTTTTAAAGGTGACTTGATCGCAAAGATAATAATACATTAACCACTTGATCGCGCATGTAGTCAATATTCCCTTTTGCAAAATGATGCCACGTCGGTTGTGGGGGGCAGCTTGTGATTGGAGACTCGACGTGACTCGACGACTGTTGTTTATTCAATTCGCGCCTAGGATTGGCCCCGCTTGAAATTGTTTTGGTTGACATGGTAGAACCTTTGGCTTATGCGGGGTAAAATATGAGCAGTCAAGTGGTTTTATTGTCTTTGCTTGATCGAGAGCGTTCTTTGCTAAGATTCAAGAAAAGTTATTCAGCTAAAATGAAGATTCGCGGCTCTTCTGTGAGGGATTATAAAAAATACAATTTGTACTTGTTACTTTTATACAAGCAAAGCTTAAAATCGATACAACAGTTAGAATTAGGTTAAATTGGCTTGGAACATTTTTTTAGGTACATAGTTAATTATAAGTGAAACTAATAAAAGCGTGCAACACACAGGAACTCACAAGCCATCTTGGTTACAAATAGTGAAACCTGAACAGGTATTATAAAGAAATAAAAAATAAGACCAGCTCACCATTAAGAATGCTCACTGTTCAATAGTTTCATAATTCACACACATCCTATAATCGTATTTTATATTTATACAACCCGTGTTGACGACATAATCATATCAAATCTTAGCAACTTAAAACCTACATCATTTTCTCTTTCGAGATTTTTAAGTAGATACCTAAAGAAACCTACCTCATCGCATTGTGGTGAGTAGGTGTGTGATCCTAAAATATTATTACAGCATGTGCTCGAGGTCTATCTTTAGTATTGTGTCTGATATTGGAAAACGGCCTCAAGACGAGGTAATATCTAGTGATGGGATAGTGAAATGGCTGAGAGATAGAAAGACCTATACTATTAGAGTTTTTTTTATATGTTTCCTCTTCAATCTGTTGTCGAGGTCTTTAGAGCGATGATAGCTCAGTAGTTGGCACGTTTCACTTCCACGCTGCAGGTGTGGGTTCAAATCCTAACAATGAGTTACCCGGTGAATTAAAACGTCGTGGGCAATGACAATATAACCACTTGACTGTTCATCCTTTATCCCGCCGTAAGGCAAAGGATCTAAATTTTCAACCGCGACCGACGTGGCTAAATTTTGCAAAAGGGAATTTTGACTACATGCGATCTAGAGGTTATATTATCTTTGGTCGTGTGGTAACCATAGCATAGTAGTACGGTATTTTTGAGCTGTCTACCAACTTTAAGTTAAAAGTCTGTCGCCATGCACCTAACAGCGTTTTCTGGCAACCTTATTTGAGAACTAGTTCACAATCTATGCTAAATGTGTTTACCATCCTATATTATACACCACTCAAGTTACTAAATCCACAACAGAAGTGACCATGAGTAAAACTGAACAAAAAAAAATGCCAATTAAAATGTATGGAGGAATATTTAAGAAAGATAAATATTGGATAAAATCCGACAAATATTGAGTGGAATATTTCTAAAGGCGGAGTGGAATATTTGAAGAACTAACAACTGATACAGCTTCGCAAGAAGTAAGTAATTAAGTAAAGATAAAAAGGAGCCTTAAAAACTCAAGATATCGGGAACCGAACTACCAGGACTGAAAATAACCCCATCCCATCACTACACTCCTTATCAAATCCCATTTGATTCCCAATAGGTATGGAAATGTCCCATCACGAGTGCACATGCAGTGTACACGGTATTCTCTATCTGTAACGGCCCCTTAAGAGAGCTCGTCGAGATATCGTATCAGAATGGCTCTATCCTTACTTGAATCGCCTCCGTGCGAAGGCGTTAATATTTTACTTTGAATGTGGAATCAATTTTTATTGTAGAGGCAGCTTTTTGGATTGCCGAATGGTTATTTTGATGTTTAAGGAAAGAAGGGTGAAGTGTTAGATGAAAAAATTTACTATTGAGACACTACTGATGATCAAATTTTATTTAAGGTGTATCACACGCACTCTTGTCAAATTGTCTTTTGATTCTTAACTTATAGACATATACAGAATATGCTACCGGGCAGAATTTTTATCGTCTTATATAAAAGCAGCCCAGAAATAAAATTGATCACTGAAAACAAAATTGAAATGTGTTCAAAATAAAGGAAAATATTATAAGCATTTTAATGCCATACTAATCAGAGAGCGCATTATACTTACGAATGACGTCATATCAAGAGAACAAAAGAATCCTAATACGCCCAAAAAGTTTAAGCGCTTATATCTCAGAAATGTATCAGCCAATTGTGATGGCCTTTCGTCACTTTATCTTACTTTGTTACTTGTAAAGGTAATAAAAGCATGTTTAAAAAGCAACTACCAAACAATAAATATACAAAGCCGTTCAAAAAAAACATGTAAATCCAACAAAAACATCTGAAGGAGAATTTCGTATTACATGATGACAACCCACAATAAAAAGCTTTGAAAAGCGACGTAATCCATAGAAAGCTGACAGAAATAAAGAATAGAATGTTGATATGGGCGGTTGTGGCGAGTAATAACTGTTTAGGACCGGATGGGTGGGACGGCACGCCCTCAAAACTCTGCAGGAGGTCTCATTATAACGAATTCACGCGGTTTTGATGAAATTATGCTGGTGGATCGTTTTAAAACTTTATCATCATCATCATCAGCCAGAAGACGTCCACTTCTGAACATGAGCCTCCTCCTTCAACCTCTACACTGACAGCCTGCCTTTTGCAGCCACTGGATGCCAGCGACTCTCACTATGTCGTCGGTCCATCTAGTGGAAGCCTACCTACGCTGCGTCTTCCGGTTCGTGGTCTCCACTCCAGAACCTTTCTTGCCATCGGTTATCGGTTCTTCGAGCAATATGGCCTGCCCATTGCCACTTCAACTTGCAAATTTTAACAGCTATGTCGGTGACTGCAGCTAGTTCTTTGGCGAATATCCACGTTCCGGATCATATCAAGCAAAGAAACTCCGAGCATAGCTCTCTCTATTGCCCGCTGTGTGACCCTGTGTGACTCTGACTTTGAAACTTAAAAGTGAGTTAATAATTACAAGATAAGTAAACAACCAGCCAGATAGAGAAGAAAAACTTAGGCGTCATGTTTGTCAGATTTGATCTGAACAAAACCAAAATGGTACCCCAGTAAGCCCTGTAAGGCACGAGCCAAGTCCTGCAGCCGTACGTATACGTATTGATTTGTCACTCTTGTAGATCTTGCCGGATAGGTTGAGATAGTGGTGCATGATCTGGTCATACCTGCGTTATCTAATTCGCTTTCCAGGTGATGTAAGCGCACAAGGAGAACAAAGAAAGTGTGGCCACATCTGTTATCCGAATATGCTCATTTACTGCAGATGTATTTGGGAAACTATAAATAATATTATTACACAATTATTCAAGGATGTAATTGTACTCATCATTATAAACAACTTTTACTTGATGCCCAATGACCGTAAAGGTCTACAGGTCATGACATGTAACTGAAGGTCACAGTTTAACTGTTTTTGTAGTGTTAGTGTTAGCTTGTATTTTGTTTAGTTAATAAAGGCACTTGCGCTAAAAAAAACGTTTATTTGGGACCCTGATATTGTGGGAAAAAGCAGCCGTTCCATACACTTCGTCGAGTGTTAATAATTGTTTGCGATGGAGCAACGGATTTTGATATCAGGCTTGGTCCCAAACTAAAAATTGTTCATAATGACAATTACATTGATATCCTTAAATAAGTCTTTCATCTAAAGATACGCTTGGTATGACCAGAAAATATTTAACAATGTAAATCTCAGTTTACATTCCATCATAGCTTCTATAATTTGACTTTCAGCAGCACTCCAGGCGGGTTCCGCCCATCACTAACAAGGCCATCAGTTGAGTAAGGAGGTCCTTTATTCAACGACCCTTGGACTTTAAATTTGCTAATGGGGCGACGCAGTGGGCGTTGTTTTTTGAGTTTGTGAAAAGGTCTCTGTCGGTGTATTTAAAATTATAGACATTTAAAATGTCCAAACTAAAAGTAGACCAAAACCGTATTAACTATTTAGGTAATCTGTGCGTTTAGTCTATATCATCATCATCATCATCAGTTAGAATACTGAACAAATCCCCCCATAGAGAACGACTGTAACCTTAGATTCCTCCTTATATCGCCAGTGAAAGTTCCGTCAAAATCCAGTCCAGTGATTATTCACTATTATTGCATTAAGTAATAATTCTTTTTTATTTTTGAAATCATCACGATGCTGATGATTTCTCGCCTAAAAGTTTTTTTCTAGTTTTAACATTAGATAGACTCAATTTTATTACCCTTATCAGTGGTCTGTTTTTAGGTACGCTGTCAGTGTCTCATTCCACCTTTATACACATCGACGTGTCTTGGCCCAGGCAAACGTACCATTGTCCATCATTGTACCAAATTATCACAAGCCAGGACAAATCTATATTCCGGCTCTTTTTCAAAACACACACAGTACAAAACTGAAAATATGGTCCAATTTCAGATGACCTCGTTATTTAAGAATACTTTATATCCCATAAGAGGATAGTAAAAAGCTGCCAAGTCTCCATAACTGCGCTGTCGCGTAAGATGAAGAGAGCATAATTTTCGAAAAATGTCCCCACTTGAATAAAGTGGCTGCGTGTAAATAATAAGGAGCTGGCACTGGCCTAGGAGTCTCGAATGTAGCAAGGTTGCTATAGTTCTTCAAATAACTGCTAGTCTTTCATACCTTACTACAAGTTGTCGAACTGTTTATTTTGTTGACAGAGTTTATTAAACTATCACGGTTGTTCAAATACATGATACATCATCATCATTTCAACCATAAGACGTCAACTGCTGGCCATAAGCCTCCCTCCCCCATTGATATCCTAAAAGGGCCGGTTGGAAGCGGCCTGCATTCAGCGTTTCTGTCTGTCTGTCTTGTGCCTAGCCGTCCTACGCTGCGCTTACCGATCCGTGGTCTCCATTCGAAAGAACATTCTGCCCCATCGGCCATCTGTTCTGTGTGCCTATATGATTATTAACGGAAATATCTGGAGCTCGATCCACAACCTAATCACGATAAATATTCCGTTAGTAATAATTATAATATAATTGGAGTTTTGTAAACAGGGTGTGTTCAAATCGAGAGTTAATCGGTTTCTTTTTGTTATTACGGACTTTTGTGCTAAGAAGCAATTATTTTAGGTTTTTGATGAGTACCTATCTAAATTTTATCAAGAACAAGAAAACGATATGAAGAGGTTTGCAGAAGCTGGACGTTCATGCTTGACATGAACTTGCGCAAGGTAGAACAGTGTGGTGCCATTTGCTATTACAGATCAACACATATTTGGTTCGCTGCGCCAGCAATGCCAGCATTGGCTGCCATATGTTACTGTCAAAATGTATTGAATAAATTTCTATTCAGCAGAGAGATAGAAATAACTTAATTTTTAGCTTTTATCTATAACACCGTGGTACGTATGTCATAGATAAGTTGATCTAATTTCTTCATTTGCCTAGCTAAATAACTACAATACATATGTTGATGTTATGATTTTCCTGATTTTTACTATATGAATAATAATAATTCAGTTTCGCTTTAGGATATTAAAATGTCTGTCATGAGAAGAAATAAATGTCAAAAAAAAATAAGCCGTAGCTGAGATTATTTCGACGAGTAAAAAGATGAAAAGCGAAAAGCGTTCTAGATATTACTTACGCCTTTCACCTCTATTGTTAGGAATCAAGGTGATACTTGATTAGGTGCTTCGATGGAAGGTTAAAGTGACAAAACATTTTTCAGTCTTTTCCTGGAATAAATCTCCCAGATTTCTTTGACGCAACATAGTTTGGAAGTAATTTCTTACGAAATATTCTGAGGAACCCATAGTAAAGGCGGTGTTTTTCATAACTTCTGCTCCAGCCCGTTCCGCGTAATGGCGGAGTCACTGCCAAAATAAATGTTGCTTAATACGCTGAAACTTTTGAAATATGTTTTGCTTAAATGCGCTGCTGAAAGCGTAATAATTTTCCCCTTTATGTCCCAACTTCTTGACTTTTTGTTTGCTTTAGCTTGGCTTCTTTTTATTGTTTAGTGTTTCTCTTGTATCGTTATGTTTTGTGTTAAGGTAGAATTTAAAAATTCACGTCGCTAAATTTTTCGCAATGATTTTTTGACCAAGCTAAGGGTCTAGAGATATATTTGCGTTTGTTTGTATGTTTGTTTGACGATATCTTGCATATTCAAAAGTAATTTTGTATATTTATGTTTCTTTCGCAATTGAAGATTTATTATTTAAATGTTACTCAAATCCAGTAAGTCACAACCGGCAGATTTTGAACCTGTGCCATAGAGTGTACGCCGGAGCCTTCTATCCACTAAGCTACGGCTCTTGTGTACATTTAAGTTAATTTCATCGTCATAAAATTTTGTAGGCAAGTAATTCAGTCCAAAACAATGTTTAAATATCAAAATAGACAATGGCATCGATTCTGATGTACTCTAAACTAAACTTAACTAAAATTGACAGCTCTAACATTGTTGCCATCCTTCTCTCTCATATTAAAATGAAAAGAGAGGCAGATAATTTTAGTCCTGTCAGATTGGTTTAGTTTAGTGAGTGGTATGACAGACTCGACGCTATTGTTTGTTTTTTGTTTCTTGAATACAAAGAGACTTAATGACGTAACACTAATTAATAAAACACCAAAGTACAAAACATCTTTGGAGTTCTTACGAGGTCTAGTGAAGGTCTGTTTTCATTAACAACGTGTTTATTATATTTAATAATTAATAGGCTTGCGTCAACAAGCCAACTCACCTGATGTTAAACAACGATGCGGTCTACGTTGGAGCACGCTTGCCTAGAAGAAACCGATTCACTCGTAATTTGAAGACACCCATATTGTAACTATCTTAAACGAGTAATATATTAAAAAGATTAGATAAGATGATGATAATTATTATGGTAATTATATTAATATTTATTAATGTTTGCTGTCCAAAAATCAAATAAAGTAAATCATACCCTAAAATTAATTCTCCAACACCTCACATAAAAGTGTCTCTCGATCCCCCTGGCTATTAAAACACGTTATTGAAGTGTCAAATGGGCGGAGACACCGAGTGTCAGACACTCGACGTGACACTCTTCGTGACAATTTCATTGTCTATTTGTCAGCAGTCAGAACTTGTGAGGACCGCCCTCTGGCCCTTAATCACGTACTAGATTTAATAAAAGAAAATGACGGAGCTTTTGTGCCTTAATTGTCTTAGATTTGTCTGAGCCTTCTTAATTCTGTCTTCGAATAACGTTTGAAGAATGGCGCAGATAATTGGACATTAGGGAGGCATTTACAATTATTTTTGTACCTACAGATGTTGATGTCGCCTACTCATAATAATTTGATACGTATTTGCGTGAGTACCTACAATTATCGAATTCCATACAAGTATTAAATTTCAAAATTGAGCATTGTATAGAATTTGATGAAAAAAAATACTGTCGGGAGCAAGTGGCATAAACAAACGGAGGCCAGCCCAGCGGTGGGTCATTCTGGGTTGATGATGGTGACGATGATGATGATAGAAAATGATACGCATTACGCACGTGAATTATCGAATTCCATACAAATAATGAATTTCAGATTTGAACATTGTATAGAATTTAATGAAAAAAAGTAGATAATGTCGGGAACAAGTGAATGCAACTAACGAGAGAACGGGGAGAGTGGTATAAACAAACGGAGGCCAGCCCAGCATTGGGTCATTCAGGGCTGAGATGGTGATGATGATGATAGAATTTAATACGCATTACGCACGTGAATGTTCTTACTACACAGTGGTGTCAAATTGCTAATCTCAGTCAGTATGCTGGTATTTTTGAGGTTATGTGCAACACACTTCATCAAACTTTCATGTTTTCATACTTTGCTGAACAAATTTGATAGTTGAAAACAGTGTTTTGATCAAAATCTAATCTCGATAACAAAATATCCGCATCATTGAGCAACCGTGCAGCTTCGGTCGTACTAAATCAAACAAATAGCCAGTATTGCCAGTGCAGACGCGATTTAATAAAATACTGCGTTTGGAACAATACAGATGCAGATATGAGCGGCATGTTATATTGAATAACGTAAATGCACGAGGACAGGGTTGCCAGATTGTCTTGTTATTTTTTTACCACTAACACAGTAGGGTAGTTTTTTGAATGTATGTTTGTCTGTTCCTACGTGACCTATAATCCTAAGCGGCTTGTAATAATATCTCAAGTATGTATCGCATTTTATACTAATTAAAAACTACCAATTCAAATTATTATTTATCACCTGTTTCAACCTCTTTCTCATTATCTACCAGTCTTCTCAAACATTGAAATGAAAAAATATTTTATATTATGAGTTTTTTTAAACACAAAAATAAGACATAATATAATTAAACTATTATAATTTAATAATAACGACATACTTGTTATAATACCAATAAATTTTGTGGCTAGAAAAAGTAATAATACCTATACACAAAGAAAAGCCAATTAAATGTACTTAAATTGTAATTAAATTTACATAATTTAATTAACATAATTTAACTAATTAAAACAAATTACACAACAAACAAACTAACCTTATTATACTCATCTATAATATACGTCATCATAAGGTTCAATTTTGAGGTAATCATTATCAGCATATAGCCTAATATTTCACCGACAATTTTTATGTTACTTCGATTATGTTTTAAAAAGGCGAATCAATGTTTATGTGCTTTTCTAAACTATAAAATTTACTGATCGATATCAAATGTATTCTAATTTTAAATTGAATAATAAATACTAACTAAGATTGAATAGACATTATCATAATATTGCTTATTTAATTTTAGTTTTTGCATATTTCGAACAAGTAGGTAGGTAACAAACAACAGTTAACTTGTGTTTTGCTTCTGCCCCGTAAGGCCTCTCACGTAATAAAATTATTACTCTGCGTTTTATGTTTTACTAAAAAACCAGTAGATGGCGTTGTACCGCCTTAAAACGCGCAAACGTTTGTCGCGGTAATTTTGTACACAGGCTGTGGAATGGTTTGAGTAGTTGCGTTTGACCGCAATCTTACTTGCGGAGTTTTTGACATCGGTTACACTTATGCAAAGTTGTACCGTTATAAAAATAAAAATCGAGGGATGGTAGTTGTATTATGGATATGGAACTAGGTACTACTACATTGTAGTTTATGTACCAGACCAGTACCTACTTGTATTGTACATTGTATAATTATGTACAGGCATTTAAAGGATTATCATTTTATTTATCGGAGTATTTAAAATTTTCTTATATTATTATTTTCATATACTTCTTCATCGTCGGTGTTTTAATGTTTCTATTTTCGGCAAAAAAATATTTTAAAATTATTATATCAATGACAGTTCGTCCAAGTATGGGATAAAAGAAGTACAATAATTTAAGGGTTTAGTATTTTAGGCTATCAATAAGAACATACCTACGTAGGTACTCTAAGTTTATGTCATTGACATCATGCTAACGTTGCTTATATCGGGAGCTCATTCCCCAACCTTACCACGGTAAATATCCCGTAAATAATCATATAACTTTGTCTTTTAATATTACTTTTACGTTGTTTTAGTTTCAATCTCTAGAAATATTAAGTGCATATTTTCTTTAGACAGCCTCTCATAGAAAAACTTAGGTCATTGATTAGCGGCTTCTGCCCTCTAGAGCTGACAGCCCTGCCTGCAGCACCGATGCCCGATAACAGAGGGCACGGCACAAGTGATTTACCGTACGGCAGATAATCTGCCGCCGCATGCGCACCCGACCCTGGTACCGTGGCCGACGGCATCGGCAGTAGGTAATGTTGTGCTGGAAGAAGGGGTACATCATGATACACTTGTATCAATATAATATGCCAAGTGTGAGGTTGCATGGAAGTGATCGATTATAGCAATAATTTATATTTTAAGGCCGCCAGTTGTTACACTAGTTTTTAAGAGTTTTTTGTCCTCTGTATCAAATTTCATGGTGTGAACAATAAAGAGTTAATCAATCAATCAATCAATAAGATTGCCAATTGTTTCACAATTTTTGAGTTACTTTAATAAATCGACAAAAAAGAACTGGCAAAAAGCGTGTCAAGACACGCACATGCGTAGGGTTCCATAACTTCTATAACCAAAGCAATATAATTGTAATCACATATAATGTTCAGAAAAAAAAATTCCAACCAACTTTTTGGCACTTTGGCGAGCCATATTTTACAAAGGATACACTTAATAAAAAGCCATTTATGAAACCTTACCTTCATTTTAAAAGACCTGATCAACGATACCCCACAAGAGGGGGTGCAGCGAAAAAACACTTCACACAGAGCCATCCTGAAAATTAAAAATATTATAATTGTGATCTACACTAAAACTGTCACTAAACAAACTTTCGTGCACTTATATTAATAACTATATAATTTAGAAAGTTCTAAACAGATGGACGGACGGATAGTTAGTCAGACAAACAGACAGACAGTCGGACAGAACGAACCCTAAGGTAACCCTAAGGTTACTTGTGGGACTACAGAACCTTAAAAAAGAGGTGGTATACTAGGTGATGGTATACGAAATTTGATGGGTGTTGATCTATCCATCAAAGTGAACCACTTATAGAACAAAAGTTAGCTGAATAAAAAATAAAAAATTGGTGAAACACCATACTGCTAGGCCTTGGTACTTCAGTGGTAACCATTTTCAGTCTTGCCATTTTCAAATGAGGTATGTATGTCATCACAGTGGACTCCAATCTCTGAGGTCTTTAGGCTTTCAGATTGGAGATATTTTCAATATCTCGGTATTCTCTGGGAACCTCAAAATTGATATTTGAGTGAGTGTGTTATTTATATTTTTTGGTATTTTGATAATTAAAACAAATTATTAATTATTAGAACCTGCGTGAGGAAACCTGCATACGTACGGAGAAGGAATTCAATGGCGTATGTGAATCCACCAACCCGCACTGGGCCAGCGTGGTGGATATGGCCCAATCACCCTTTCGGGGGTAGGCTAAAGGTCCAGCAGTGGACTGTTAAAAGGCTGATGATGATGATTAATTAGAACAGCCATCTTTCCTTATTAGAACAGCAAAACAATGGAATGCCTTGCGCCTGTCTGTGTTTCCGCAGCATTACAATCTTGGAGTGTTCAAGTCTAGGGTTAATAGGTTATTACTGGGCAAACGTGCTCCATCTTCGACCGCATTATCGCTTTCATCATGCGAGATCGCGAGCAAACTTGAGCCTAGTCCAATGAAAAAAAAATAATTGATCAACCTGAAACATAGTAATTTGCATCCGCCGTCAGATTACAACAAGCTTGTCAAAGCGCAATATCACACAATACTCCACAATTCAGCCATCGGGCTACCGCGGTCTCTCACGACTCCATATTTACGGCCTAGGTCCCCGATATCGAACTATTATTTATGTCTCTGTTTCCTTTTTGTCCTCCATATTTATCGTAAGTTCATGTTTCAAATGGAATCTGGAAATGGTGAGTTTTTTTTCGGTTTATTTTCGAGGATAGTTTTGTTATGTTAGGGGTCTGAATGTCATCGCTACAAACGACAGTGTTGATAAGTTATCGGAATAATTTGTTTTATTACCCACCTTTTGGCATGTCATATTTTTTCATATAAGCTGCGATGTCCATCGTAGCAACATAATAGCATATAGCGGTAGCATTGTGAAGTGTTTGTGTTAATATTGTCATCATTTAAAGAATTTAGGTACCTAAATGTCGCTGGAGTCGCTGGCATCCAGTGTATGCAAAACACAGGCTGTTGTTCAGTGTGGAAGTTAAAGGGGGAGCTTTATGTTTAGCAGTGGAGGTCTTCTGGCTGATGATGATAATGATGAGGTACCTCAATGAAGCTCTTTTTAGCTTCGCCTTGCAGCATCTATGGTTGCACGAAATACTAAGCCAAAATGTGGTCATTATGCTCGTCACTGTGAACAAATTTTATTTTATTTGTATTTTGCATCTCATAACATACTATACTTTGCAACTATTCCTTCTCCACCGCTCTTTTTAGCTTCGCCTTGCAGCATCTATGGTTGCACGAAATACTAAGCCAAAATGTGGTCATTATGCTCGTCACTGTGAACAAATTTTATTTTATTTGTATTTTGCATCTCATAACATACTATACTTTGCAACTATTCCTTCTCCACCGCTCTTTTTAGCTTCGCCTTGCAGCATCTATGGTTGCACGAAATACTAAGCCAAAATGTGGTCATTATGCTCGTCACTGTGAACAAATTTTATTTTATTTGTATTTTGCATCTCATAACATACTATACTTTGCAACTATTCCTTCTCCACCGCTCTTTTTAGCTTCGCCTTGCAGCATCTATGGTTGCACGAAATACTAAGCCAAAATGTGGTCATTATGCTCGTCACTGTGAACAAATTTTATTTTATTTGTATGTTGCATCTCATGACATACTATACTTTGCAACTATTCCTTCTCCACCGCTCTTTTTAGCTTCGCCTTGCAGCATCTATGGTTGCACGAAATACTAAGCCAAAATGTGATCATTATGCTCGTCACTGTGAACAAATTTTATTTTATTTGTATGTTGCATCTCATGACATACTATACTTTGCAACTATTCCTTCTCCACTGCTCTTTAACATCATTAATCTTTACTCTGCTATTTATTTAACATGCTATCTCTGCTAATATATTCTTTAGCACGTCGGGCGGCACTTAAGGGGGCGCGGCTGGCATCATGCAGGCGTTTGCATGTGCAGACATAATGCATTTGTATAATTTTTTTGCTTATTGGCACACTGAGAAAGGGGTTTTGTAAGCAAAGAAAGCTCTGCTATTTTTTTGCCGTAAAGCCCATTGTTAGGTTAGTTTATTGTTAGGCCCATGGTTAGTTTGAATTCATCTCCACAGTATCAGTGACAATTCTATATTTTGTCGATTCCGTGCAAACTTTGCTAGCACTTCCTTGTATCAAATGTCAAAAGGTCATGACTCTTGGCCTAAGGGCAAATTTCCCTGAAACTTAGCAAGGAGATCAAAATGTTTAACCGACTGTTTTTGACAACTCTTCCGTAATTAAAAAGTAAGTTAAATAAATAATCATCGTATTACATTTTGGTGAACATGAAACTAAATCCTCAAACAAAATCAGAGTACCCGAAGAGATTTTAGTACCTAATTATAATCAAATCCTAATTGAGGTTACCATTTTGCTTAAAGGAGGGCTTCAGAATCATCAGGGTACCTAACACACCAGGGGCTTTCCACGGAGAGCCCTATGTATAGGATCTGAAGCGCAGTGCTTTAGCAGTGGGCTTCATCGTCTTACACAGCTATACGAGGTCTTCTGACTAGTGATACCTTCCTCCATGGGTTCGTTTAGGTGGATGAATAGAGGCCCACTTTTGACCAAACCTGAATCCAGAGGTCCTATTTTATTAGACTATTACAACAGACAGAAGATATTGATGCCATATTCTGCCATCCCGACACCAACGCCAATCTAGTTATCTTCATAAGACCTTATTACCTACATTAATATAATGTATCTCTAAGTCACACAACAGGCAATGGAGAGAGCCTGCTTGGAGTTTCTTTGCGCGAAGCAATTCGAAACGAGGATATTCGCCAAAGAACCAGTGCCAACCACATAGCTATCAAAATCTGCAATTGGCAGTGGGCAGGCCGCATCGCTTGAAGAACCGATAACCGATGGAGTAGAAAGGTTCTTGAGTGGAGACCACGAACCGGAAAACGCAGCGTAGGTAGGCCTTCCACTATACATTTGATTTATATAGCAGGCTGTCGTTCAGTGTGGAATTCTAAGGGAAGGCTTTGCGTTAAAAGTGGAAGTCTTCTGGATGATGATAAATGTACCTTCAACAAGACATGGTCTTATCTTAAAGTTAAATACAACAATTTGATCTTGCGCTAATTCTCCCAGTATACCACCGCCGCTACCCATCGCCGTCGGACCGAACGCCCCTTCCATGTCCCGTATCAGACACCCGCAATTTATCGCATCCACCATAATTGCAACCATTGGGCTATCATCACACAAACTGACCAATTCAATTTGCCATTATGAACCCATAATGCCCACCTATCGATAAATTAAAATTATTTGATTATGTATAGAATATTACCATTAATATTGGTCTAAGCATTTATTTGCTCTGAAAGCCGCAATAACATTGTAAATAGCTAAATAAAAACCACTAATTGTGATTACATTTGCTAGGTGTTTGAACGCAAAACCTGTGGTAAGACTAGACGGATCCGTGGCTAATAAAACCGATACCGGTATCCGTGGATACAAACCCAGACGAGCACCCGGTATACTTCAATGGAATGTTGAAATAAAATTATGTATATTCAGCTTTTTACAATGTTATTGCATTTGCAGCTGTCAGAGCAAATCAACGTTGTCCATGCATTTATTTATTTACGGAAAACAAACAGCTTTATGTTGTTAAAAACTAGCAAGATAAATAAGAATTAACAAGCCCTAAAAGTGTTCACAAATAAAACAGAGATACAGTCCAGTTCCGTGAATGTTGAAATAAGAAATGCAATAAAACATATATAAACAGTATAAATAAAATAAAATAAAAAGTATTTATATATATTTATATCATCAATGGTTGACAAGCCATATCAATATAACAATTAAAATCTTTGGAATATTTACAATTAAAGTTGTTACGTACTCTTATAGAGTAAGAATTTTGTCTTTGATTGGTGGTTTTTACGAGAATAATTAAGGTTGATTCGTAGACGGTGAGATCATAATTCACGAAATTTGCATTTATGGCCAATGGCCATGATTAAGGTCTTTTGATCATTTCGATGATGAAAATTATACCCATCATGTGTTTAAATTGTCATTATTATATTATACAGAATACCTTAAAAATGCATCAGCTTGTTTTACAACTTGTCCGCTAGTGGTTTCTTATTAGTTTTCTACTAAATAACAAATGTATACCTAGAGTTAAATGTTACCTACTTTGAATGATCTTTTTTATATTGTTTCAGAATTCTAACTGGAAGTTGTGTTAAAATTGTCTTTATTTAAATCACACTAATTTAAAATATGGTGATATTGGAGGTGGTGGCCCGACGGTAGTACATGTGCTTTACAATCTGACAGAACCCGGTTTGATCCTCGGCCCTGCACCAATGAGCTATTTAGTACGTACTTTAAATAAATTACGTGCAGTTCCGGTGCCATTGCTCAAAAACGGTGAAGGAAAACATCGTGACGAAACCAGTATGTCCAAGTACCTCAAAAGTTCTAAGACATGCTATTCAGCAACATACACTAGGCCAACACGGTGGATTAGGATCCCATCCTCTCTCTCTCTCTCTCTCTCTTTCTCTCTCTTAGATAAGGTCTGTGTAACTAGTGGTAACATGATAAGCTGATGATGAGGATGATGATGATGAATCTATAATATAATATACAAACTTTGACTCGTACATCGTGAAATCCAGAAAACTACTTGACTTTCGAGCAGCTAAATTCTTGTAGATAAGTTCCTAGTGTAGAGATCCGCTAAGAAAGGATTTAGCGAAAGGGTTGAATTAAGAAGGACAAAAAGATAGATCTGTGTACTATCGCGTCGCGAGCAACAGCTTGTTTGTAAGTGTGTAAACGTGCAAATGTATATAGTATTTTATTTATATTGCACGGGAATTACTCACGTAAGACTAAGCCGGTCACTCCGACTATAGTTTCAACCGCATTAGGCAGACTTTAGTTTTTTTTTTTTTTGTATATAGTATGTTTGTCTGCACTCAACTTCGCGACAGATAGTAAAATATGCAATTTTGGTTAGAATAACCAAATTTTAGAATAACTGTTAACAGTAATATTGGTCAACCAAGTAACTGATATTGTATATTTTGACCGAATTTTCTAGTTATTTTGATTACAAAGACAAACTACTCAACCGATTTTGATGAAATTTCTATGGGACCAATCTGAATATTATCATCCTATTTTCAGCCATAGGACGACCACTGCTGGACATAGTCGATGCATAGGACTCCCACATCGATCTCCATAAGGCCCGGTTGGAAGCGGCTTGCATCCAGCGTTTCTCTGCGGTCTCTTTTAGTTGGCAGTGGGCAGGGCCCATATCACGCAGAAGTCCGCAGAACAGATGGCCGATGGGGCAGGAATGAAATGGAAAGGGTTCTGGAATTATTTTTATTATTATTTATTTCGGAAAACATCCATATTAGATCACATTACACAAAATTTAAACAGTGTTATAGTATATGGAGACCACGGAATGGAGACCACGGACCGGTAAGCGCAGTGAAGGACGCGGACGTCCACCCATAAGATGGACAGACTATATATTACTCTATGGACAGACTGATGACCTAAAATAATATGTAAGTATATCTTTTCAAACACAGATCTACTACCTATAGATTTTCAATGAGCGTGGCTAGCTCAGTGCCTCTCGCTCATCATCGTATTTTCGCTCACTGCGCTTCTTGCAGCCCAAAATGCTACAACCAACCATTGTAAAATATCTTTTACAATTACTTCTCAGAGGAAACACGCATTTATCACATTAAATCACCAAAAAAAGGCAATAAATATAATTCAGACCCGTTTTGTTTGTCACTGATTATTACAGATTTTGACACTTGAGGTACCAAAAACAGGTCACGCCGATAAGGACAACAAAATCTATTTATGTCCTTTTCGTACTTGTGCTGAGCCATATCAAGTTGTCTCTTTCACTAAAATATATTGCCGATCTGGTTGTGTATATCTGTGTTTTCAAATAAAAAATAATCTACCAAATCGGATCTTAAATGAAGGAGTTCTGAGATAACAAACATAAAAAAAACAACCCAATAGACAACCCCCCTCTTTTTTTGAAGTCAATTAAAAACAGACTTTTGTGACAAGACAGCAATGAAGTTTATATAATATTCGAGTCAATTTCAATCAAAAACCACAATCACTCCCGCTGTAGCCGCACAACGCCAAATCTAACACCCATAAAGCCCATCAAAAAGTCAAAACACAGAAATATGAAATAATAAAACGGCGCACATAAACCATTCCGGGCGTACCGCGGCCGTAGAATCCGGCTGCGGGCACATTCTTCTTCTTTATGATACCTATTTCACCCCCCGAAGCCCCTGAAACTCGCCATTTTTACGCGGGTCATCCCTTAAATTCTTTTTATTGCCTGCCTTGTAAATCATTGCGTAATGCTCTAGTGCATTATCCGTCGGGAAACTTCATTATGGCCGGTTTAATGGTTCGGAGGAGCGATAAAATCTAGCTGGCGGCCGGACGAGCGCCGGCCTGAGGTGGGCATCCGTTCTGCCGGACTCGGATACTTAACTCCTCGGTATGCCGTTTAAGAAATGGCGTCTCGACTGGGATAATTTCTCGAGGATCATGGGTTGTAAAGAAGACTTTAGAAACGTTTTTAGTAGTCGTATTTTAGTTGGCTTAAAGTTTAGAAAATCCCTTAGGATTGGTCAGTCCTGCTGCTTCCAAGGCATACCACTTAGCTAGTGAGACTATTAGAATCGTGAGTCACGAGTCTTTTGAGTCCCTTAAATTCTTGAAGTAACCAAAATACCAGAGTCCTTTCGAGTCACTTAAATCGTTTGAGTTACATGAGTTATTTGACTTGAACTGGGTCAACCATGAGTTTAATACATCTACAATCTACAACATCTTAAATAAATAAATATTTAATTATGTACAAACTTTTACTTACTCTTATTATTTTCTCCTTCATTCACTTGATAACTCCAGCTAAGGACTCTGAGAGTTCAGTCCTGAGTTTTTTTGATAAAACTTACTCTGGACTTCTTTGATAAGACCTTACTATTACGACTCAAAATTCAAAATGACTTGAGATCGACTAGGACTCGAGTCTTTAAAAAGAACTCTCAAATCATATGACACGAGTTTCTTACAACACTTTAGCCCTATTTCTACATTTTCAATTGCAGCTACGTAAATATGTTTAGGAGCGGCTAAATAACTCAGTGGGTACCAGATAAAACACTCCAACCATAAAACAGCTCAAAATTTACTTCTGTTGTAAATAATCTATTTAATGGCTACGGTACAGAAAAAGTCTCAAGACTCAAGTATTGTTTTTTTTTTACCCCTATAAAGGAGCTAATTATCTTTAATTGGCTAAACAGATTTTCTTGAATCATAGCTAAGAGCAATCTCGATCAGACCACCTTTAAAAAAAAACTTAATCCAAATCGCTGCAGCTCTTTGGGGGCTCTACGATGATGCTTCAGACAGACACACAGATAACACACCCCTCTGTTTACTGCGGGGGTTAAAATACTACCTGGTGTTGATGAAACTATGAACTATCTAAGCATTTAAATGTTCCCCAAAAAAAAATTCACAGTAAGCATCGCAATATTTCCATACTTCTTTCTATTCTTTGTGTACTTCTTAGAGAACATTCAAACGTCATTACCAAAAAAAATATCAAAAGATCGTTTTCTTTCCGAGCTATCCCAACTTCCCCCGTATCATAACACAACACACAACACAACACAATTAACACAACAAAACACAATGTGCGATACATCACGTGCAATTTATTACGATAGCGCAGCAATTATATCCTTCTTAGTGAACATTCAAACGTCATTACCAGAAAATATCAAATTATCGCTTTCTTTCCGTCCTATCCCAACTTCCTCCGTATCATATCTACAGCAAAACAATGTGCGATACATCACGTGCAATTTATTGCGATAGCGCAGTAATTATATCCTTCTTAGTGAACATTCAAACGTCATTACCAGAAAATATCAAATTATCGCTATCTTTCCGTCCTATCCCAACTTCCTCCGTATCATATCTACAGCAGAACAATGTGCGATACATCACGTGCAATTTGTTGCGATAGCGCAGCAATACATCCTTCTTAGTAAAAATTAAACGTCATTCATAAAAAAAAAGTATCGTTCTATTTCCGGAATATCCCAACTTCCCCCACAGCAGAACAATGTGCGATACATCGCGTGCAATTTGTTGCGATAGCGCAGCAATTTATCCTTCTTAGTGAGAATTCAAACGTCATTCTAAAAAATCAAAGTATCGTTCTATTTCCGGAATATCCCAACTTCCCCCACATCATATCCACAGCAGAACAATGTGCGATACATCACGTGCAGTTTGTTGCGATAGCGCAGCAATTTATCCTTCTTAGAGAAAATTCAAACGTCATTCCAAAAAATCAAAGTATCGTTCTATTTCCGGAATATCCCAACTTCCCCCACATCATATCCACAGCAGAACAATGTGCGATACATCACGTGCAATTTGTTGCGATAGCGCAGCGATAGGGCGCCTGGATTGTACTTTATTGCCCTATAAAACTTGCCTTTCTTTTCCCTAATGTCTGCTGTAAATGGTAGGCTGGTTTATTGTCTTCAAGCTTGTTGGTACGTACTTATATCCAGATTTTTTCCTTGTATCCAGTTCATGCATTCGTTTTACTGTCTTCAGTAGCTTCGTGCCAACATGCTGGGTGCTTTGTGAATCGGTAGTGGGGATTGTCTCTAGACCTTCAACCGTCTATGGGCAATCCTACTGTTTAAGGCCGGGAAACGCGAGCCCGACTTGCACTTGGCCGGTATATTTAATAACGCATTTAAATAAGTTGAATATTACTGAACTCAATAGTAGATACGTACGAGACATTTTTTTCGTGAGTTTTGTACAGTCCAGCGCGAAAAAGTTGATATTTTCTAACTTTAGCACAAACGTTCGTTTGACAGCGTCTGCGATCCAACTGTGATCGGGTTGCGTTTCGTCTTCGGTTAAAATCATTAGCGCGATACGAAATCGACCAAAAGTTCGTGGATCGTTTGCGTTTCGTGATCGATTCGTCTGTGATTTTTTAGCGCGATTGCCCTGCAGCCTCTGAGAGAATGGAGAATGTTATGCCGACTGTGAGACGCATTCTATTAGCGGCCGCACTATAGTTCCGATCCGATAACCGATGGGAAAGAAAGGAGTAGAGCATTTTGAGTGGAGAACCGGAAGATGCAGCGTACGAAGGCCTCCCACTAGATGGTCCGACGACATCGTGAAGGCCGTGGGCATGTAGTAGGTGCAGATTGCAGGCTGTCGTTCAGTGTGGAGGTCAAAGCTTGTTGGTACGTACTTATATCCAGATTTTTTCCTTGTCCCAGTTCATGCATTCGTTTTACTGTCTTCAGTAGCTTCGTGCCAACATGCTGGGTGCTTTGCGAATCGGCAAATAGTTGCTATGTTCAACAGTAGACGTCTTCTGGCTAATGATGATGATGACTGTAGGGCCAATATCCATGAATTTGTAAATCTATGATCGTGGTGTACCTAAATTTAATTTTATGAATTCTTTTGGAATGAAACACCTAACCACCTGATTTTTTTAATTAAAGACGAATATTTTTTCTGTGTATTAGCCCTTCATCATATTTCATTGCATCTATTCAATCTGTATGTAACAATAAGACCAAAATTGAATGAGTCTATTGACGATACCAAATTTTGTATCAATTTCAGAACGCTGCTGGATTATTTTGGACCCCCCGTCGGGGTTCGAGGGTTGGTATTACCAGATACCCTCAAGGTAAGTTTTGATTAAGGATTATGTTCTACCTAACAGTACAGAAGTGAATTTTTATGACACTGTGGTAACAAGTGGTCTTGACTGGTCGAGATTTTGGGAGTTTGAACTGGCTGCGAGTATCTAGTATTTACACTATTTCCATTCATTTATTTGCTCTGACAGCTGCAAGAACATTGTAAAAAGCTGAATAAAATATTTTCTTTTGATATTTCACTGTACCTATATCGAGTAGGTACCTGCTACAACAGTCTTACGTTCAAAAACGCTCAATATTGAAGTGTGCGTTGGTAGAACTAGTAAGAACATGTCAGTGTGTGCAATACGTGTTTACCTCGCCCCCTTCAGTTTTTGGCAGCCTTTTTCCGGTACAAGCTCGAGTTCCAAACTATTATAAATTTATTGGATTGAACCCAATGATCGGATTGAGTTTCTGGGGAAGACAATAAAACATGAAAAATTAAATTTTGCATAGGAGTAAAATATACCTACCTACCTACATTCTTATTAGCGCTTTACTGGCTGCTACTACACCATCGATATACAATACCTATAAAGTCACAATCTCTAAGTGAAAACAGTCAAAAATGTCCAAGCGTCGATCAATTATATTATTATTATTACAATTCACAAAGCCACATTTACTCCAATTTGGGCGTTATGTCACTTGCATAGTTATCAACGCGCTCACAAAAGAGAAAAAAAAATCGTTCTCTTTTCTGTGAACACGCTAGTCTACAATGTCATCGTACCACTGGCATTGGGCAGCGTTGTAGTTGGATTGCGGATGCATTACAACTAAAAAAAATTGCGCAATGCGTAGCGTGCGCAGAGTTTTGGCACGTTTGTGAATCTATAGTTATTTTTTTTTTTTTTTTTTTTTTTTTTTAATTCGGGCAAGTGCCTTTAATAACTAAACAAAATACAAGCTAAAACTAACACTACAAATACAGTTAGACTGCCCATAGACCGTTGAAGGTCTAAAGACAATCCAAATGCTCAAGCCCACTACCAGTTGGCAGCGTACCCAACATGCTGGCGGCATTACCACGTTGAATGGCAATGCTAATGCGTTGAGCCAGAAACACGCCAGCATTTTGGTCACGCGTCGCATTATAGTTATTGTATCTCGATGTACCACACAAGAATCCGTCCTTTAGTCCGTGTTACCAAGGACGATTATAGGTAATTTATTGTTATTATCCTTGCCTTCTACACGACTATTTATCTATGAGCGTAATACTAGATCCCCCGTGATGACCCCGCGGGAATCGTTACTCATTGCCCAGGATACTGCATTTAAATATATAAAAATGGGTATTAGTGGTAATGACGAGGCGTTTCACTGATCACCCGCCAGATGAATAGATATTTTTTTCCTCATTTTTAATTTATATTTTGGCTCCCACTGCTTCTGATAAATGGTATTCAAATGAGTCGGACAAGTGCGTTTATTGCTTTCACAGATGAGAAAAAAAAACTACTTTTCTTTTCTGTGATTACTTTGATCATAATTAAAATATAGGTAATATAGGTTTCTATGTCTGTCAAATATAGGATGATAATTTTGGCAGGTCACGCCCAAGAAGTTTCGTATTTTTACGGTAAAATAGGTATACTGCAAATAATGTCGTACTTCATTGATTGGTACCACTTAGTGAAGTGCCACGCATAATGAACAACCACAGACTATCGAAAATCGGGTTTGAATAAAATAAATCAAACAAATCAAAGATAAATATAATATAAATAAATAAAAAATAAATAAATAAGGTAACTATAATAATATTATTTTTTGTAAATACATATTAATGTTATTTGCAATTATCTATCGCGCAATTACTTATTTGTTAAAAACTAATGTATTGTATGTATTTGTTGTCAGATGTTTTGTTATCATGTAACAATAATTTTGTGTCGCATTTCCTGCGGCTAGCGACCGACTGAAACAAAGTGAGCGCCGGCGCTCATTTTGTAATCTTCAATAATGCGCATCTTCTGGGCCCGTCCATTCATTTCATTTTGGTCGAAGAGTGCAAACGCGCCAGGCTTGAATCGAAGCCCAAAATACATAATTAGATATCACAGATCTTGTATATCTGTGTTAGATATAGATCAATGTCTAAGACTGATTTTTTGACACGTTTAGTCGAACGTAAGCTATTCTGTCAAAGAAAGCCACACACAAAAAAGTTATGCGATAAATTCAAATTATTTATTTGTCAGAACATGGTAGGTACACATATATATAAAGTAGCATACATGGTCGTAAGAATGGAGACGTTTCTCATTTCCTTGCCTGTTACAGCGTACAAATGTTAGTTTTTTATAAATATTTTTGTTAGTTTTTGTTAAAGTTAAAAAGAAAAAAAATAAACGAAATTATGTCTATGTTAGAATCATATTTTGGTTTAGTTGTATTTTTTAGATGTTTATTACTAACTATATAAGCTATTATTATTTTATTTGTTTATGTCTACATTACATATCAAAACCTTAGAATAACTACTCAGAGAAGGTAGGTTTCCAAACAATGCCTTCTCAAAACGTCAGCTACAAATTCACTTTGTAGCTTACGTTTCGATTGGCATTTTAAACGATTTAAGCAAGAAAATTAATGGATTACCTGTGGAATGTCACACCATAACTCTTATGCTGCTTTTCTGATTTGTTGTGAAACGATTTCACCGCGCAAATTGTCATAGTAAAATTTTTATATTTTTTTGGAGCCATACATGACACCATTTGAATGGCTTAAATTTTGCGAATTTAGATACTTGGTTTCCTTGTGTAGTTATTCCAAGATAAAAGCTTTAAATGCTTCTACTGAAAAGTCGTATTTTGTCAGTTACCCCAATTGAACCTGGAACTGATACTATGTCCACAGACCTAGGGTGCAAGTACCGTTCTTTTAGCGATCGAAAATTCGCTAAAATGCCATAGAATCGATCACAGCGAGTACTGAAAAAATGGCATATTATCGAATTTGACGACCTCAACTGTCAGTTTGACGATAGCTAAAAGAACGGTACTTGCACTGCTAAGTAGGTATATCTAAGCATTATGACTTTAACTTCTGAGGTATACCTACATATACTTTGAACTTGTGAGGTTCTTGGACATACCGGTTTCCTCACGATGTTTTCCTTTACCGTATTTGAACGACATCATCTAAGCTTCTAAGCTATCCTACCTCCTCAAAGGTAAGCAACGCACTGACAATGCCCCGGGTATTGTAGGTGTCTATAGGCAGCGGTGACCACTTACCTACCATCAGGCGGCCCGTAGCATGTTTGCTACTTATTCTATAAAAAAAAAACATTTCATTTATTTAGATAGGTACTAAATAAGTCATTGGTGCAGGGCCGAGAATCGACCCGGGTGCCATTAGATTGTAAAGCGCACATGCTACCGCCCACCGTTGATCGCTCGGCCATTGTCGACATGACAAATGGTACCCTACCTAGATGTTGCAGGAAAAGCCTTACAATTCTAAGAAATCGCAACAATTGAAAAAAAAAAACAAATACCAAGGTAAGTACCTTAATTATTACCAACAATAATAAAAATATTCCTATTAGGGTATATGTATCAAGATTATTAATATATTATACTCTAATAATTTAATAAAAACGCAGGAGCGACTTTATGGTGAGTCGTCGGTGAGTGGCGACACCGTGTACCCCGATTCCATGGGGCTAGATAAGACCCCTGACCCCTGGCTTGCCTTAACCGGCTGTCTGGGGGGAGGACATTCGAAAAAGCGCCATCTCTGTCGTTTTATTAAAAGTTTTTGTAGCGCTATCCAAGCAAATACTCTTCGTGCACACGAAACGTTCACTGCATGGTATAATAAGCATACTCTGAGATCATAGTTCACTGAAACATGTGGCAACGGACTTAGTTGTTCTTTTTTTACTGGGCAAGTGCCTTTAATAACTAAACAAAATACAAGCTAAAACTAACACTACAAATACAGTTAGACTGCCCATAGACCGTTGAGGGTCTATGGGCAGTTATGTTGTTCTTGTGCCATAATATAGATGACACTACTAGGATGTGGCACACTGCCATCTAGCGAAATACTATAGTATTTAATAAACGCTACAAGTTACCACACCCAACGAAGTATCGAAAACTGCCAGCAGGTGTCGCAAAAATTAAAATTAATATGACAACATAAAGGGATCCACAATATTTTTTTTCTTTTCTGTGAGTCCAGCGGACCTCATTACTTTCATTACTTTCCCTGTCTCAAACATAGAGAGAATATTCATAACACTTCGGCAATATTCGGGTATTCCTATAAGTAGGTGCCTATATATTTAACCGACTTCAAAAAAGGAAGAAATCGCAATTCTTTTTTTTTGTGTGTTTAATGTTCGTTACTTCAAAACTCCGTCATTTATGAAACGATATGGATTTTATTTTATTTTTTATTTTAAGGATATTGATTGATTGATTGATTGATTAACTCTTTATTGTTCACACCATGAAATAGACACTAAAAATGATATGATATGTACTTACTTTTAGATTGATCTCAAAGATTATTTTTTTTATTTAACTCTTCAGTGGGCTACGTTAAATACGTATCAAAATCCATCTAAATTTCAGTTTCAAAATTCTAAATAAATGTATGAAATTCTATATAGGTAGGTACGTAGCATTTGACGTAGCGAATATTTTTTTGTACACAGGATTATGCTTATCAAAATCAAAACACAATTAAATTCGTATTTTTCCATTGAGATATTATTATACCGTACCAATGATTTTCCCAGACACTTTGTATGCGTAAACACACAAACAAGTGCTTTTCAACTAAAAGGTTCCGCTTTTCAGCTGTCAATTCAGCTTCAACGAGTTTTTGTGATAATTTCACTTTTATATCCAGAAAGACCGTGAAATCGAAACATGAATCGGTTCCGTTGATTTCGCATTAAATTTTTTCGCTGTTACTTTTTTCATTAAAAAGATTGGTTGAAATAATTGAAATATCATATAATTAGCATCTAGTCCACTGCTGGGCATAGGCCTCTTGCAAGGAATGCCGCTCAGCTCGATCTTCAGCTTATCTCTTCCAGCGACTGCGCTTGTATATCGTCACTACAACGAAACTTAGGGCGTCTTAAGCTACGTTAGCTGATTCGTGGTCTCCACTCTAGAACGTGTCTATCCTAAAGAAATACCCTTTCAAACTATCACGGTTGTTCACTAAAGTTATACGATTATTTACCTACGGGATATTTACCGTGGTAAGGTTGTGGAATGAGCTCACGATATTTCGGTGCAGTTACATGCACCATATTCACGGGAAGACTGAAGAGTGAGGGTGGTTGGTCGAACAGTCTAAACCCCTGAACAGTGAACAGTTAAAATACTATGCACAGAGAGTGTGTTTTGTCGGGACTTGGGTTCGAGTTAGAGTTCAAGTGATAACCGTAGCAAAAGACTAAGAAAGAGGGTAGATCGTTTTGTCCCGAATTCTTCAGTCTTCCCGTAAATATGGTGCATGTAACCGCACCGAAATATCGGGAGCTCATTTCATAACATTACCACGGTAAATATCCCGTAAATAATCATATAACGACAGAAAAGAGTCTTTGTATCATAATTAAATTAGGTAGATATTTTTATTTTAAAAACACCTAGCCCAACATACAAAATTCATGTAAATTTTCAATCAAAATTGATAAGACCAAAGATTTCATACTATACTACGTATGGACAAAACATTTTCTGACCCGACTCGAGAACAAAAATACGAAAAATAAAACGACAAAACAATGAAAAGACCGGCGGCGTGCCCCGGCCACAAGGGGGCATCGATGTTTAATTAAGGCGAAGACAGTGCCCGTATAAATCAAACCAGCCTGCCCTAGTTCTCACATTATTTTCACTCTCCCTCAAGGCCTCAGCAATTTTTTTCTCTCTCGCGAGGGTGATAAATGGTAGACGTGAAGCGGCGGAATTCCAGCGGTGAGTTATTATCAAATTCACTCGTTATTGTACGTTAGTGCCGATTGATTGGTGGTTTGCTTTGAACGGCTATGTTTTCATCGACATTTTATACGTAGGTACAACTTTTCAGATTACCTATTCGAAAAATGTTTTAGCAATTGTTTTGCCCATTACTGGGCTGGCTAAAAGCGTTCAGGCCATACCACCTCGTCTTACGTATTATACTGACCTAAGTATGCATTAACAAAGTTGTGGAGACTAAAATAGTTTTTGTGGAGATTAGAAAACAACTTACACGTTTCACCTCATTATATTACTTAGCCATACTCGAGCACATTCATTAATACTTAATGAATAATCCACAACACTTAAAAATACACAAATTTAAGAAAATAATACATTGAGGTCACATTTTTTTCGTTGCTGTTGACGCCAAAAGTCTCATGGCTTAAATATTTTGACGCTTTTGCTATAATTTAGACATCAAAATCCGTTATGACAAAATTACAAATTATGTTTATGAACAAAATTGTAAAGACCCCTGTAGATCTGTCGGTAGAGTGCTTTTTCTAAAAGAATAGTAGTAATTCCCCTAGACGCGGCGCTGTCGTCGCGTATCAATCACTATCATAATCATTTCTCGAGCAGCACTTTTAACAACTTTAGGCGTCGTACACGTGTCTAACGATGGCAAATTAATAAAAATCTCACTAGCGTCCAAACACAGTAACAACACCTGACAACTACAACATGGAAATTTAGTTCCACGGTTTTCCGCGGGAGAAACATGAAAAGTACTCCACCATCCCCTGATAATGTTTTTAATTTCTTTCCGGAAATCTTGTCTATTTATCCAGTGTTAAGTACTTATGTTAGAATTGGTAAGTACGACTCTCAGTTATAATATTATGTCAAAATATCAGCTTTGCGTTTAACTTTTGAAAATAACAACATTTTATTTGTCGTCGTTGTTTTTTATCTATCATCGAAAATGTTTTTATGTTTTTAGTCCATACTAACATCTTAACTTATTTTAAAATATGTAGGTACAATGAAAATTGTATAAAAAATTGGAGTGTTATTCTAGAATACTTAGATAGATCGTTGCTGGAATAAGACCCCAAAATAACGGGAAGTTCGTCAGTAAAAAACTGACGTACCCTTGAAAGGGCCGATCTTATTAGGTTGGCAGCATTGTTTCAATCTGGGCCTTTGTTACACTTTATAAATGTTGTAAGTTGGTACACACCAGTTCTTGTTCGTATTTTATGTGAGCATGAAAGGGTTAAGCAAAAAGGTCGTAATAATCAACTCTATTAAAAATCTGCAGAATTGCTTTTGGTGAACCTTTGTACATAAGTACCATAAAGGGACCTTCCATTGATCACGTGAGACTTGAAAGCGGGGGTAGGGGGTTTAGCAAAAATCACAATCAATACACAAACAATAGTCTTAAACCTCACCATGGGGGAGGGAGGGGTTAAAAAATGCAAAAAAAACATCACGTGATTAATGGACGGCCCCAAAGGTTCTGATTCTTTTCAACCGACTTCAATAAAGAAGGAGGTTCTCGATTCAGTAGTATGTTTTTTTTACGTTTGTTACCTCAAAACTCCGGCAATTGTAAACCGAGTTAACGGATGGGAAAAAAGAAAAGATACGTTGGGCCCAAAATAATAATGACAGATTTCGATAATACTTTAAACTTTTTTATATGAAACACAATTATTACAGGAGAGGCTTGAAGCAGGTGATTTTGATAATAGTTATGAACACAATATTTTTTTGATAAAAATTACTAATTAAGTTTTCAATTTAGAAATTATGATATTATTATTGTATCGATAAAAAAAATTGCTGCAAAAGCAACAAAATTCAAGTGAACTAGCGAAGTAAAAAACAATTCAGTGGTGACAGTGTTATCGAAATTTTTTTTAAATTTTTCACAATTGCAAAATAAATTGCAATACATTTCAGTCTTAAAATTAAAACTTAGGAATTATTTAGATAAGGCGTTAAGTTCAGTCTTCATGCTTTCCTTCAGTTCAGGATCCTGATCTAGAAGGTTCTTTCCTTCAGCTGTGTCGAGAGCCGGGGCTTCCCCGTGGTATGTGTCTTCAGTGTATACCAAGTTGGGTTTTCTCATCGTGCCATGGAACTGAAACATTTGAAATATACTATTATAAAAGAGCTGATAATTTTCAAACAGATGAACTTAGGTATATTCTTTAATTATAGCTGAGGACCCGGGTATGTCCTAAAACTGCGACCAAAACCACCGGAGGATGGGCAACAGCGTCCCTTAGTACACGGTGACCGTACTGCGATCCCCAAGCCACCTGCCAAGCGTGGGGATTATGGCAACACCTCTTTCTAACTACTTGACTGCTCATCCTTTGTCCTGCCGTAAGCCAAAGGTACACTTTTTCGAGCGGGCCAATCCTAGGCGCGAATTGAATGAATGACTATGAATTTAGTCTCCAATCACAAGCGCTATACGATACCCAACCGTGACCGACGTCGCTAAGAGGGAGGCCTTTGTTCAGCCGTGGACGTTTAATGAATGCTGATATCTGGATGTCTAATAGCTAAGATTGAGGTTTTGTAGCTCCCAAACGAATGGATCGTTTTTAAAGGTTATTATAATTAAAAACTAGTTTATTCCTCAGTTATGCTTATAACCTCACTTGAGAGCACACTACCAAAGAAAATATTATAAATTTTTAGAAGGAATTTTTCCAAGAGAAAGAAGGTTTAATAGCATGACTCCGTGCCAAGGATGCAGCTGCAATGTGGAATTGAAATATTTATCCCCGACGGAGACGGATGGCTATAGTAATACCTCGTTGAATCCAGACCAATCCTTAAGAAACTTCGGTACGTGATAGTTGTTTTGTTTTATAAAATATAACACCTTTTTTGTAATTTTATAGCTCTCTTTAGTATCACGCTTCTAAACTCGATCCAAGCATTTATTTGTTCTGACAGATGCAATAAAATTGTAACAAGATGATATATATATGAAAAGCTACGATTTCGGATCACTTTTGCTAGGTATTTGAAGGTAAACTGTAGCAGGTACCTGATATATATACTTCAGTGAAATATTAAAAGAAAATGTTGCAATCTCATTGCAGCTGTCAGAACAAATAAATCCTTGGATCGAGTTGTCAGTGGAAATTTAATAATGAGATCAAAAACATTAATAATAATTTAAGCTGTTTAAAAAGTACTAAGCCAAAGTTAATGGAATTTTCTTGATACCACTTTTTTTTTTATAAGTGCCTTTTACTGTTGGCCTTTTGGCCTCTACAGCTTGACCGGACTAGTTAGCGAACGCAGAGTGCGTTCGGCATAACTTGGTGGTTAAGTTTATAGGCGACTAGCACAAGGGCACCTCGAAGGTACGAACCTCGGCTTGGGCCGTCGCTGGGAGTGGGAATCAGACTTGCCCAGGCACCCCAGAGGGGGTGTGCCCTGGAGCCCTAACGGTTTGTTGAACTGAATGATTATTTGGAGAGAATCTAACCGATCTTCTAACAGATCCTGTGGGTCTACGATCCTGCCGGCGGGATCGCTGTGTGTGTGTGCCTCTGGTAACCGACGCCGACGCCTGTACCAAAAACTGAATATTTCCTATTGCTAGGAGCAGTCGGATCGGGCGAGCCCAGCGCCGCCGCGGTGACGACGGCGATGGGATCGTCCGGGTCGCCCAACATGTTTCTAGGGCGTATTCTTGATACCACTTTGTGAGCCTGCTCTATATAACAAAAACAGAAACTCTTAAATTGGTTCAAAAATATCGAAGTGATCGTGGAAAATACATTTAGAAACTACAGTGTTGAGAACTTCCTTTTTTGATGTCAATGATTATAAGATTTCACACACAGAAAAGAGTTTTTTTCTTCTCTGTTACTTAACATTTATGTGTATGATAATAACCTACCCGATTTTGTAAAAAAATGAATTAAAATTGCGTGAGAGATTAATTTTTATCAAGGACTTCATAAATCAAAGGTTGTGATACACTAAAGGCTTGCGTTGTTCAACTCTGGACTTTACTCTCCATAACTTAGGAACTTTCTATTTTTCCTAAGCATAAATGCTAAACCAAATGTAGCCGTAATAGACTTCTGGCACTGAACCTTGAAGATTGTTCATGTTATAATCTCAAATCTAGTCCACAAATATTAGGACCCAAGAGTTCTCTCACCTTATCCCACAAGCTCATGTTGAA
Source organism: Agriopis aurantiaria (assembly GCA_914767915.1). NCBI lineage: Eukaryota > Metazoa > Arthropoda > Insecta > Lepidoptera > Geometridae > Agriopis > Agriopis aurantiaria. Next base: position 2,152,697 of record OU611991.1, on the reverse strand, counting down.
TCCGAAGTTGCAGTGGAAGAACTCATGATGCTTGTCGTGGAAATCCGCGTCAGGTTGCCATGGTTGCCACCACTGTGATTTGAAGTTAATGCCAGAATGGTCGATGATGCCATGGTAGTAATTGTAGACAGCGATGGAGTAGAACGCCACTAAAACCATAGAAAAAGATGTTGAATCAGCTGACCCACAAAAGAGAAAAAAGATTTTAAAAAGGAAAAAAATAAGAAAAATAGGCGAAAAAAAAGTTTCTTTGTGATTACGAGACTTACAAAATATAATTATAATAATACTGGCTAGAAGTCAGCTGAAGTGAATATATGGACTTAGAAGCAAAAAAAATTATTTATGGCGTCTAAGTTCATCCTCACACGCTCAAACACGACTTCATTCAGAGTGGAGTGAAGCCAAAGCTTGACGCCAGCGGCATTAACGCAAATGGATGTGAGTTCACACCAAAAATTTCAAATTTCAAATTTCATGCCAAATGCCCTTGGATTATGATTGACAAGTATATCAGTGAAGACTAACATTTTACTTTACTTTATGGTAGGTATCAAAATTCTTGAGTTATCAGGCCAAAATTTTTACTGAAATTTTACACTATCAAGTTTGGCTGCTTAGCATCCCATTTGGTGCGATGGAAAGACCATATAATAACCAGCCCATGTATGTGCTAAGATGACAGGGTCTATGAGAAAAAGAAAATCATGGCTTAATAAACCAATCCGAGAGCATAATATGTTACAAGTAATTAAATAGATAAAAATGCGGTTGTAACGCAGGTGTAACAAACCGAGATAATATTTCAATTGAAATAATGGTTCACTGAACACGAGCATACAATCTGCCTGGGATGTTAAACGCAGCATTCGGTTTAGATTTAATTATTGTAAACAAAACAATTCATTAGCAAACAGGTTTTACTTTGTCACTTTGTGAAAAAATATTCCAACTAATTAATCGGAATTCCACCGATGGATCCCAGTTTGCTACTTTAGCAGGAGTAAGCAGGTAAGTAAGTAAGTAAGTACAACCTACAGCAAGGCCATAACAAGCTACTTACTCCAATGGACTGGCACTGTGAAGAGCGGTAGGCACAAAGTAAGCTGAATGTGCATGATCTCGACGGGGTGGATGGCAGTCACGGAGAACGCCGTTGGCTGCTTATACTTGTGGTGGAGCTTGTGGAAATGCTTGTACAGCCATGGAGTGTGGTACAGCCGGTGCATGATGTAGGTCGTGTAATCCTGTTCATGGAAAATCGCCATAAATAACGTGAGAAGTTAGAGCCACCACATATAATTATGGCGGACTCTCTTCGCTTGCTCTGACTCTACTGTACTTTGCCTTGTGAACAAACCTTCAAAAACTGTAAATTTTTGCATGTAAATGCTTGAAACATAAAAGCAATGCATCGTGAACACAGAAAATTTAACGGTTTTTTTGGTCGCGATACGCTAAAACTGACCATTTTTCAATGTCTCGACACAGTCATGTCAATGTCTCGACCCCAAAACTTTCAAATATGTAACTATAGGGAAACAACCGACATTTTCCATTGGTTCCACATTTTTTCACGAATAGATTTCAGCTCACTGACGTCATTGAGTCTCAGAAGCTAGGCAGGCAGTAAAAACTCCCACAAAACTCACCATGTAGACGAAGAGTACAGGAAACTGCAGAAAGAACCATAGCCAGCCGTACTCATCGAACTGGTAGTAGACAGTGGATGGGTTCCCGTTACAGATGTAGCAAGCCAGGAAAGCGGAGAAGGTTCCTGTGACCAACAGCGCTAGGCATCCAGTCAGGATCTCATGCCGCTCCAGCTCGGGAGACAGCCACTTGGTCGGCTGGATCTTCCACTCTTGCGCTTGGTGACGGCGGTTCATGTAGAAGTACCACTGGAAAGAGATATAGTATTGTCCATTATAATATTATAGGATCTGCAAACTTTTTTTTTATGCCCTTGGTGGCAAACAAACTCACCGTCGCTTGTATATGAATACCTGTAACACCAGGGGCATCACAGTTAAGTTGTCGACCCTTAAAGACTCTGTGATGAACCCCATGTTAAATTAATAGTCACTCGGAAATGCCGCAGGCGCGCTAATTCCACAAATTACAGGTGTGTAATTAAAAAAGATCACGTAAAACGCACAGTGTACAATTTCCACAGATCTATGTTACGCTGAACTGATAGTATAATATATATCCACGCTGGGGCCTTACGCCTAGCTGTTTTAAGCAATCCAGTTTAGGTGATGAAAAAAGTTGCGCGACCACAAACCGGTTCACGTTCGCGTGATTTTCAGAACTGCGCTGTTTTAACGCTAGTTTGAGACCGCGTAATGAGTTGGGCGTAAGGCCCTTGGGCACACCCTACAACGTTATTTTTAATTATCCAAAAAAAAGACCTGATGTCACTGATATAGTACGTTATCTACTAGATTGTGTTAACGGTTAAGATCTAACCTAAATAACTTAACCTGTGTCTTTTAGAGATTTTTAAAAACGTAATTTGATCGTTTTTATTTCTTTCTTTCTTTTTTCTTTCTAAATGAAGACAAAAATCCCTATGCACTTTTACATACCTTATTTAAACGAAAAAAAAAGCCGATAGCTGGATTTTTGGCGTTCTGGTTCTATCAAAAAGAAAAATCTATAGTAATTTCAATTTCTGTGATAAATTGGTCTGTTTTCCTGTACTTATGACCGACGGCATCATTATTTCGTTTTATGCCCGAAAATCCAGATACTTAGCATCGAATGATTGCAATAAGCAACTTTTGTTACAACATAATTATGATTGTATTAAAGTCGCATTTAGTGGCGCAAAACCATGGCGCTTACACACATCGTGCGTTTCGCTACTTCTATTATTGAGGTTTTACATAATTATATTTATCCAAAAGTATAGCTGTAATGTAAAATGTACCTTTACCGTTCCCTCCATAATTATGATATATTAAGATATCGTGTGATGTGATGTGTGGTCTCTCACTATGGGCCTCATAAGCAAGCTCAAAGTCGCACAACGAGCTATGGAGAGGGCTATGCTCGGGGTTTCTCTACGAGATCGAATCCGAAATGAGGAGATCCGTAGACGAACGAAAGTCACCGACATAGCCCACCGGATTAGTAAGTTGAAATGGCAGTGGGCAGGGCACATATCACGCAGAACAGATGGCCGATGGGGCCGAAAGGTTCTGGAATGGAGACCACGGACTGGCAAGCGCAGCGTAGGACGTCCACCCACAAGATGGACAGACGACCTAAAAGAGACCGCAGGGAAACGCTGGATGCAGGCCGCTTCCAACCGGCCCTTTTGGAGATCGATGGGGGAGGCCTATGTCCAGCAGTGGACGTCCTACGGCTGAAATGATGATGATGATGAAGATATCGTAGATATCATTTAGTAAATAGGTATTAGAAGGAATAAAAAAACAAGAAGAAAAGTGCAAATCACTCTAAAGTGAATAGAGTCCTCAAAGGTAGGCAACGCACTGACAATGCCCCGGGTATTATACGATAGGTGTCTATAGGCAGCGGTGACCACTTAACATCAGGTGGTCCGTAGCTTGTTTGCCACTTATTCTAATAAATAATTTAAAAAAAAAACTGTTTAATTTTTATTTTTATTTTCCATCGTGCGAATTTATATGGGCTTACTCGTGTTTCGGTCTTAACGGTTTTCTAGATAAAATATAAAATTTGAAATAACAGTATTTTGATAATTGTAAGCCAACCTGGAAGTAGAATAACTGAAACTAGAATGCATGAATCCTACTAATATTATACACGCGAAAGTTTGTATCTATAGATGTACGGATGTTTGTTCCTCTTTCACGCATAAACTACCAAATGGATTTTAATAAAAGTTTACAATAATATAGCTTGTACATTAGAATAACACATAGGCTATAATTTTTAAAGATAGTGTGTGAATTCTCTAAAATATAACGATAATTGTCAAGTTGGAAAAAATCTGTATAAAATAAAGTAATTCTGGCATGTCACTTAGACAGTGACAGTCACAGACAGTTGACAGTTGACACTTCGTGACATTTCTTTGTTTGCATAAAATATCTAAGATTTGTGAACGAAGTAAAGTCCTTTTCATGAAAGAAGTCCCACGGCAAACAGCGGAATTAAATTTCCATGTTGTAGTTGTCAGGTGTAGTTACTGTGTTTGGACGCTAGTGAGAAAGAGTCGTCTACGATGCCAAAAGTTGTTAAAGTTCTACTCGAGAAATGATACTGATAGTGATTGATACAGCGCCGCGTCTGGGGGACATCTTTCATGAAAAGGACTCTATAGCCGCGTACTTACTAATCCTGCGCAGACGAAGTCGCGGGTACCAGCTAGTACCTTAATATTTCTAAAAGAGAGTTAATTATATATTATGTGACCAAACTCAGGTAGGTAGATATCTCCTCGAACACGTGTGTTTAATACGATAACTGATAATCTAAGGATTTGATTAAAATTATTGACGTAATTGTGATTCGAACTAAAGTTTATAACATTGTTGTATCGCCAAATCAGACAAGGATGTGGTGAATCTATATATATAAATATAGTCTTGTGAATGTATGAAACTGCTGATTGTTTTTCGCGAATTTTGATAAGAACAAAAGTTGTTTGTTTTGTGTATGTAAACTCATTGATTTTGAGGTATTGAACTTAAGAGGATGCTAACTCATTACCAGTAGATAACCCTCTACAAAATGTGTGTATGTATGTGTGTTTCTCCTTATGGACTCCAAAACCCGAACTCAGATAAATCGTTGAACAAAAGTTCTTTGGTTTGACGTATTGAAGCCGTCTTTAGGAGAATGCTCAATGATCATCAGTATCATCACACGATGTGTGTATATAATATATGTATGTTCCCAAAGGACTCCAAAACGGCTAGACCGATTTGGACGGGAATTTCACTGGCAGATAGCTGACAATATAAGAAGTAAGACACGCAGGTAAAACCGCAGGGTGCAGCTAGTATTTAATTAAACTTGAAAATATTTTAATACTGACACTGACAAATGCAAAAATATTGTGACGTCAAAATCATCAGAAAAGGTAAAACACTTACGTGTAAGAATCCTCCTATCAGGAAGTACATACTAAAAGAGACAGTATGAGCGCCGATAAAGATGAAGCCAAAGTTCTCCATCTTGAGGTTCTGAGAGGTGAAGAGGTCAAAGATTTCCTTAGCGGTGACATTCTGGTTGCTGGTGGTCTGCCCGGTAATTTGTTTTAGAGCTGTCACTAGAATCACCACCCATTCTCCTGGAATGAAACAATTCCAAAACGTGAGCGATAGAATAATTGAATACAGACGCCATTACAGAAGATACAAATTTTTTCATTAGGGTTTAAATTTTTTGTTCATTTGCCTAATTTATGTCAGCTAAAGTGATCTGGGAACATGGTTAATTACACTCTTGTTCGCATATAATCTTTCTCATAAGATCCCTTTGAGACAAAAATTTGTTTGTGCTTAAATAAAACAAAGTAGATTCCCTTTTATCAATGTTTACAAGTTTTATACTTAGAGGAAAGATTTCAAAATAGTCAAAACACCCTGTGTGTTAAAACTGTTCAACAACATTATGATTATTTACATCAATTATTATTTATTATTTATTGGCATGTTATTTAAGTTTATGGAGAAAATAAACTACAGTTAAGACAAATGGGTTAAGAATGTTTTTTTTTTACATCAATGTACATTAGATTAGAACCAACTTAAAAAATAAAGATTTGTCATAATTATTATTCACATATTTATTTCTTTCTTAAATCTAAGTTTTTTTTAATAATATATACTATAATATTTACCTACATAAATATAAAATATTATAAAAAAACCTAAACCTAGAGTGCTGCCGGCAGCGGGGCAGGGCCCAAGCTACCGGTGGTTAGGGCTGCAGAGTGAGGAACCTCCTGACAATACGTGCCGTGTCAAAGATTACCGCCTTCTGCATCTGACCCTTGACCCGACCATCTAGCGAGTGCCTCTTAAGGTGCTATTATTATAATTAATTCAATACGCGTAAGTAGCTAAGTCCTCACATAGAGTAGCCAGAAGTACCTAGACGAACAATTAATATGCCGTGTATAGAACTAGCAAACACGAACGCTCGCGAAAGCATTGCCTCTCGTTTCTTTTTGATTGAAATGAAAAGAGGCGATGAATTTGCGTTCACTAGGACGGTACACGGTAGTAGCCTCAAAGCAAAAACTAGATGGACGCCAAAGAATAAAAATAACATTCTGAGTACATTCTAAAAATTTCACAGAAAATGGGTAAACTAGTAAAACTATGATTGCTCATACAATCATTTGTATTTAGCAGGATTTTGTCTGCAGGTTTAATCATGATTATAATAATAATTACGATAAAACAATTATGGTATCTTGAATTCAACTACAATGTATTTTGATAACAGTCTAGGCATTGATTTACCTACCTATTATTGAAAATGATCATTGCAGGTGCACTAACAATGTAATAAACTTTTTATTACCTATACCTACCTGTATAACTAATACATATTATATGTATAATGTTTAATCTTATGTCGATTAAAATAATTTATCATCTAAACCAGCAATCGGTTTCTTTTAAAACATAATATATACAGGGTTATTTTTACAAGCACTAAATTCTCTTGCAGGCATTTTAATAAACAACATTTTTTATGATTTTTAATGTGTTTACCATTTAACACACATACATATTGCAAGATTTTATGATGATATCAACAATTCGTAATGAATTATCGTCGAATAAACACACACACACAAATGATGATTTGCTCAGATAAGTTTACAGACCTCGTTTAGCTCAGGCAGTTAGTGCAAATGTGTTTAGAATGATAGTGTAGTTGTCTTATCTCTGACTAAAACAAAGATACAATATGAAAAGATGATAAGGAGCAAAAATTTAATATTATCTATCGATCGATCAACTCCAAGTTATCGCGGTATTTTAGTATTAGCTACTTGATTAACATGTTAATTTGTTGCCAAGACCATTGCTTTGATTATAATTTAATTCCGATTTTTTTTCTTTCATTTACGTCATTAGGCTTGCGTTTGACCTCCTACCACCCTGAAGTTAAGCGATGATGTGGTAAATTAATTAAGTCCAATTCATCATTGCAGTACCTACTGAAGCTATGTGTAGTAGGTCCAAGGGAAATAATGCTGGTTGCCTTCACCCAAGTAACAAGTTGCTCGGATGAGACAGCCAGGAAGAATCACTGGCATCTGAGAAACACCGCGCGGGATAAGGGAAGATCTCAGAGAATATTGTGTGACGACGTCTTCATTGGGGTCACAGATCCAACTTGGGACGGTAGCACAAGATTGAGTTATTAATATAAAGTTCTCCATTTTCGGGGTGCACAATTTTTTTATCTCATTAGAAACATGAAGACCCATTTGGTTCCTCCTTTTTGGAACCCCATGTCAAAATAACTTCAACTGAAATGCTTTTGCGCCGCGCTTCACCCCCCCCCCCTCTCCCTTCCTCTATCAGTTTCCTTGTACTCTTATCTATTTTGTAGCCGTATTCATATAAAACAAAAAAGCAATAATTAAAAAATATCGTGTAATAATGTTCCAATAACGATACTGATATTATTAAAAATATCTACTACTAGCAAAGCACTCCGGCTTCGCACGGGTGTATCATATTTTTTTACACCTTGGGTTATATTATTGGAGTTTTAGTAAGGATCCTTATTTATAAAAATATATAATATAACCTGTCACCCAAGGATAGTGTAGCTTCCCAACGGTGAAAGAATTTTTCAAATCGGTTCTGTAGTTTCGGAGCCTATTCAATGCAAACAAACAAACAAACAATCAAATCTTTCCTCTTTATAATATTAGTATAGATAAACAATGGAATCCTATATTCAGAGCGAGGGATGGAATTAGCTTTCATTCAGATTATGGTCCCCTAAGTTAGCCAATATTAGTTGATCTTATTATGTACTATTTACGTGTGTATCTGTGTGTCTGTCAGTGGCATCGTAGCTCCTAAACGGCTGAACCGATTTTGATTGATTGATTGATTATTCAAACTATGATTCAAGAAAATATGTTCAGCTGCTTGAAGGTTATCAAATCTTTTATGAGAGGTTTTAATAAAAATTCAATTTATATTTGTTATTATAACCAGTTGTATAGTTCTGCTGGCTACAATAACCACGCATAGATGGCTCTGGACAGCGCTGGACACTACAGTTACCAACCCGTCGCACACGGTGGTGACAAAATCACTTTATCCTGTTTTTTCTTGAACAACTACGCATATGAAACTATTTCTATCCTATTCTACTTAAACAAAGGTACAAATTTTGATAGAGCAATCCTGCCAGAATTCAAGGTCTATGATTTTTTTTAAAAACGGCCGTACGAAAGTGACAGTGTGTGCTCCGACTACTCCGGCGTCAGAGAGCCGTGAGGGGCCGCAAATGCAAGTGGATAATAAATAGTCCACAAACTCACTGCAAATTGCAACGGAACTTCACGAACTTGTTCCCCCATCACCTTTTCATTACCGGACGTCCAGAGTCCAGACGAACGGCAAGGCATTACTTGGTCGAAATGCCATTTATTCGCACCAAGCGTTAATAGAGTTCTAAAGGGTCGGCAACGTATTTGTGATGCCTCTGGTGTTACAAGTATCCATAGGCGACGGTGACTGCTTACCATCAGGCAGACCGTCTGCTTGTTTGCCACCTATGGCATAAAAAAAAAAAAAAAAAACCACGCGTTTTGACTCCACTTTCTTAATTAAAACAGCAAAACAATGGAATGCCTTGCCCCTGTCTGTGTTTCCGCAGCATTACAATCTTGGAGTGTTCAAGTCTAGGGTTAATAGGTTATTACTGGGCAAACGTGGTCCATCTTCGACCGCATCATCGCTTTCCATCAGGCGAGATCGCGGTCAAACGTTAACCTAGACCGATGTAAAAAAAAATGCTTACTTGACATGACTTGAAGCAGAAAATAATGTCTTTCTGTTAATCTAATCTGAATTTGAGGTAATAGTGAGTAGCCTCAAAAGTTATAACACTGTTCTTTGAAATTTAAGGTGACTAATACGACTGATAAGCAAGGTCATTATCTACGAGTAGTTATTAGTTACTTCATCGAACAAAAAGTGCACGCAGTTTACACGCACTTGACGATATTGAATTGATATCGAAGATAATAATATAATACATGACAAATGTAGGAACCATAATATACTCACACACTTACATAAGGATATACTGGATTATGCGGAAAGCCCGTACTAAGCCGAAAATACTCACACACTTACATAAGGATATACTGGATTATGCGGAAAGGGCGTACTAAGCCGAAAATACTCACACACTTACATAAGGATATACTGGATTATGCGGAAAGGGCGTACTAAGCCGAAAAGGGTATATATACATAGTATCTATCATGGAACAAAAATGTAATGTTCGATGAATAAAATTTTCAGATACTTAGTACCTGAGTATTCTACATTAGTTGCTATACATTATATAATTATAAGACACCGTTTTAAACTATCATGGTTTTTCACTAAAGAAAGAGGGTAGATATTTATGTCTGCACCTAACTTTTTAACTGTTCGACCAACCACCCGCATTCTTCAGTCTTCCCGTGAACATGGTGCATGTAACTGCGCCGAAATATCGGGAGCTCATTCCACAACCTTACCACGGTAAATATCCCGTAAATAATCATATATCTTTATAATTATAATACTCAATAAAATGAAACTTGACAATATTGATTGGACCTTCATTGGTTTTTAAGACAATTTAATTAATCTTTCCTAAGTTTGTCTACTATAACGTACTAAGCTACTACAAATAATAATATATATATATATATATATATATATATACATATATATATATATATATACTATACTATACTATACTATACTATACTATACTATACTATACTATACTATACTATACTATACTATACTATACTATACTATAAATATACTATCATAATGAACAACTTTTACTATGGGAGCAACTCTCAAATCTTAAAAACAATATCAGCTGTTCCATAAAAAACGCTCATTGACACTCGAAAAAATTTATGGAACAGCTGACATTTTTTTCGCGATTTCAGGGCTGGTCCCATAGTAAAAGTTGTTTATAATAATGAACTAGTGCGACATTTTCGCTTTGAGAAAAAGCACTTTAAATAAAGATAAAAAATATTTTTACATCGCATCACATGACTGATTTTAATCGTAACCAGCAAAATAAACATTAATTGTTCGCGTTCATAGCTATGCTGGCGCCAGCATTTGGTTTATAGTTCCGTTCTATAATAATAGATGGCGCCAGTAGGAAAATTAGCACGCGCAAACGTTTGTCGCCGTGAACTCACTAGAGTATTTGTATGGGTTTAAAATATAACCAGCTCAGGATACGTAAACAAGGCGTTTTTATTTACCCTTCACGACAATCCTACTACTATCGAAAACATGGTCCTATCGACCCCGGATACATGAGCTAGAAAACACAACTTTTAGACCAACGGTTCGGTGAGACCGTAGCCCCCCGCACTCGCAATGGATTGTTGCATATGGAGTGCGCGGCACTAGCTTTGGCAACTAATCATCCGCCACGCGGAGATAGCAGCCGAGCAGTGGTGGGAGGAAGCAGCTGACCAGCTCATCAGTGCTAGCTGGCGTCAGCAATCAGCGGGAACTTCAAGTTCATCAATAGCGCGCACAACTACTTCGAGTGAGGCGCCAACCATCAAGTGACAGCAAACATCAAAAAAGTGACAGGTGACAGTGGCATATGAGTTAAGTGACCGGAAAAACTGTGAGTACTTTTTAATTTATTGTCAAGCAATTTTGAACTTAGTGAGCTTAAAGAAAATAAAATAGAAGAATTATTGGACTTGTAAAATTTCAAATCAGTGATTCGGGACTTAGAATAATTTGCATGCATTATTTAAGGACTTAGAATAGTTTGTGAAAAAAGTGACATACGGGGAACCTATGCCCGATTTTAGTCCGAACTAGTTCGAAGTTCAAACACTTGTAAAATTTTCGTGTCTTAAAAATTTGACTTAACATTAATTTTCATTTCTAAATTTTGTTGAACGTTATTCTTATCGAGGTTTTGAATATAATATTTAACTTGTTAAATTGGTCAGTTTCTCGTTAGTTTATTTTGTAAAATTTTTTGTGAAAAATGGATCGAATCAATAACTTGCAAAAGGAAATTCAGAACGTTATAGAAAAAGCCTTCAGCAATTATAAGAAAAGCCCTCGAGATCGAATAACTGCTGAATATATAGAGACAAGATTAGATTTATTGGAGAGTAATTGGAAATCGTTTATTGACAATCATAAAAAATTGCACGAAACTTATAAACCTGAGGACATACTGGCATCTACATATGTGACAACTGAGATTTATGATAAGACTGAGGAGACTTACATTACTTTTAAATGTCATTTAAAGTCAGTAATTAATAAGCTTACTCCTATAACTGGCAATCCGCAACTCAACACTGCGTCAACCTCTGCATCAACGAGTGATAAACAATCCGCAATCAAGTTACCTCGAATTTTGATACCCACTTTCTCAGGAAAATATTCTGAGTGGGTTTCTTTCCGTGATCTTTTTAAATCTCTTATTGATAAGAATAAATCTATTGATGACGTCCAGAAATTGCATTACCTGAAAGGTTATCTCAGTGGTGAGGCTGCTCAGTTGGTAAGGCACACACCGATAACAGATGCTAATTATAGGGAGTGTTGGTCATTATTGGAGAAACGGTATGATAATAAAAAATATTTGTCAAACTGTATTTTAAAAAGATTGTTCGGGCAACGTCGTCTAACTTCTGAATCCGCGTCTGGTTTGAAAGAATTGTTAGACACTACGGTAGATTGTTTAAATGCACTGAGTAATTTGAGCATCAATGTGAGTACATGGGACATAATCGTTATTCATGTTGTGACCTATAAATTAGATCCAGAAACGAGAAAACAGTGGGAGTTGTTTATTTCAAGTGACGATGCACTACCAACCATTGATCAATTTAAAACGTTTATGGAACAACGCTTCAGAGCTTTGGAGTTCATCGAACCACGCAAACTTACCCAGAACAATCAGGGATATAATGCTAAGGTTATGCTAGCTACCAAATTTCCTAAGGTCACGTGCGAATATTGTTCACAAACTCACAAAATGTGTTTTTGCAAAAAGTTTGCTGAACAACCTGTCCATCAAAGACGAGAATTTGTAGCGAACAATAACGTATGTTTTAATTGTCTCGGTAGCAACCACATCTCATATGATTGCAAAAAATCGTCAACCTGTAAAATATGTCACAAAAGACATCATACCCTGTTACATCCAGGTAATGATCAGGATACACAAGTACCAATTACCACTAAGCAGCAAATTAGTGGTACTGCGAGTCAGGAATCAGACCCGCAGATAGTAGCTTGTCTATCTACAGGTCAAGTTCCTAAGGCCAAGCAAGTTTTGTTGGCTACAGCGCTAATTAAAGCCGAAGCCACAAACGGTGTGCCTTTGTTAATACGAGCTTTGATAGACCAAGGCTCGCAAGCATGTTTTATTACAGAAGCCATAGTTCAGCACCTAAGGCTGAAGAAGATACCAGCTAATGGAGTGATATCTGGTCTAGCTAATGATAAAACCATGCATGCTCGATACAAGGTTCGAGTACAGATTCAATCACGGATTGATCCACATTTCAAGATGGAAATAGAAGCTTACGTTTTAAGCAAGATCACAACCTATCTACCAGAAAAGAAGATAGACTCAATAAATTGGATGGATTTACAACATTTGCAGTTAGCAGATCCACAATACAACACACCCAACAAAATAGATATCTTGTTGGGAACGGATGTTTATAGCACTATAATGAAGGAAGGAATGAAGAAGTCTCCTAATGGATCACTGATTGCACAGAGCACCACTCTAGGGTGGGTTCTTTCAGGTGTTATAAACAAGGGAAAGGAATCCGCAATGAGAGTAAGAGTTATGCATGCACAAGTCAATGAAAATGATATATTAAAAAAGTTCTGGGAAGTAGAAGAGAGTACGTTCTATAAAGCAAAGAAAATGTTAAGTGAAGAAGAACAAAAATGTGAGACGATTTATGAAAAAACTTTTAAAAGAACAGAGGAAGGACGGTATATAGTAAACTTACCTTTTCGCGACGAGAATCCCGGCTGCAAGAATGGTGATTCCCGGGATATAGCTGTAAAGAGACTAAAATCATTAGAAAAAAGATTACAAAAAAATAAAGATTTTCAGGAAAGGTATCATGATGTGCTTAAGGAATACTTACTATTGGGCCATATGAGACAAGTCAGTGATAGTGATGACAAGAAACATGAAGCAGTCTACTTACCACATCACGCTGTTGTAAGAGAGGACAAATCTACCACACGAGTCAGAGTCGTGTTCAACGCATCGGAACCGAATAAGTTGGGTGTTTCCCTGAATGACGCTCTTATGGTGGGACCAACGATACAAGCTGATCTTCGTCACATTTTGATGCATTGGAGAACCTACCCCATTGCCTTGGTTGGTGACATAGTAAAAATGTACCGCCAGGTGCTAGTTACAGAAACCGATGCCAACATGTATCAAAGAATTGTGTGGAGAGACGATCCTATTGCTGAAATCAAAGATTATGAACTTCTTACCGTCACGTTCGGCACAGCAGCTGCTCCATACTTAGCAGTACGAACGCTTCATCAGGTTGCTCACGATGAGGGGGCTCGTTATCCACTCGCCAGTGAACGGGTCTTGAAATGCTTCTACATGGACGACCTAATGACTGGTTGCGACACAGTACAAGAAGGCTTTGAAGTATTTAAAGAAATTCAAGCATTATTAAAGCAAGGAGGATTTGAGTTACAGAAATGGAACAGCAATGACAAGAATCTTCTTAAGCAAATCACTAAATTTACCAAACAAAAGGAAAATCAAGAAGCAGAAAATGAGAACGATAACGAAGAAACAGAGATAAAGTTAGATAGCACAATCAAAATTTTAGGACTTACCTGGAATAGAAGCGAAGATGTGTTCAAGTACTCCGTGCAGCTCTCCCCGACGACTGGACCTGAAACAAAAAGAAAAATATTATCAGAAATTGCAAAACTTTTTGATCCACTAGGTTGGGTTGCCCCTAGTGTGATTCTAGGAAAGATGTTCTTACAAAAGCTGTGGTTGTTAGGTATAAGCTGGGATGAACCAATATCAAATGAAATAATGGAAGAATGGAATACTTATCGTGCTGAGTTTGGTGAACTTTCCAAGGTAAAAATCCCACGTTGGTTGGGCATTCAGAATAACGATGACACTGTGGAACTGCACGGGTTCAGCGACGCATCCCGCAGCGCATACGCAGCCGCAGTATATATCCGTATAATTGATAGCACGAATAATGTCAAAACTTCACTTGTGGTAGCAAAAACAAGAGTGGCTCCTGTCAAACAAATTAGTATTCCTCGACTAGAGCTTTGTGGCGCAGTATTGTTAACACGATTGTTGGCTGAAACGGCAGAGGTTTTAAAGATTTCGCAAGATAAAGTTCACGCTTGGACAGATTCCACAATTGTACTGGCTTGGTTGAACAGTCATCCGAGCCGCTGGAAGACGTTTGTGGGCAATAGGGTGTCAGAAATTCTAACCACCCTGGAATCATCCAAGTGGTCCCACGTATCAAGCAAACAGAATCCTGCAGATTGCGCGTCGAGAGGTGTCTTGCCTAGCATATTAATTGGGAATGACTTATGGTTTTCAGGGCCAAGTTTTTTGAGAGATCAAGAAGTAACTTACAATCAAAAAAGGGAATTAAACACAAGCGAAGAAGAGTTAATAAGGACACATTTAGGAGAGGTTTCCGAAGATGACTTATTTTCAAGATATTCATCGCTTCAAAAACTATTGAGAGTTGTCGCTTATTGCAGAAGGTGGCTAAAAAAGACTACTAGAAGAGAAGGATACCTACTAAAGGTTGAAATTGATGAAGCTTTGGAATGCTGTATAAAAATGTCTCAACAACTAGGATTCGCAGAAGAATATGAAACCTTGAAAAAAGAAAGACCAGTTATAAAGAAGAGTAGCAAACTAAGAATACTATGCCCTTATCTCGACGATAACGGTATTATTAGAATAACAGGCCGATTGAAACACTCTTCTTTGGATAATCAAACGAAGACACCCATAGTCTTGCCTCATGATTCAACATTAGCCAAATTGTTAGTGGCTGAAGCTCATGACAAGACAATACACGGAGGTCAGCAGCTAATGCTCAATTATTTAAGAGCAGCATACTGGATCATTAGAGCTAAAAGTTTGGTTAAACAGCACATACGGAAATGTGTTGTTTGCATCAGACAAAGTGCACCCACTCAACAGCAACTCATGGGAGCATTACCATCGGTAAGGTGTAGTCCCGGACGGCCGTTTATTTCGAGCGCCGTCGACTATGCTGGACCGATTAGTATTAGGACCACTAAAGGACGTGGTCATAAGGCATATAAAGGATATATAGCCGTATTTATTTGTATGGTCACGAGGGCCATACATTTAGAGGTCGTAAGTGACATGACGAGTCAGGCCTTCATAGCAGCCTTCAGAAGATTTGTGGCTCGACGCGGGAAATGCACGAATATATGGTCCGACAATGGAACTACTTTCGTAGGAGCAGCGAGGGAATTGCGAGAACTGAGTACCATTCAGCTACAAATCGCCGAACACTTGGAACAAAATGGCACGGAATGGCACTTTATCCCTCCTCGATCCCCGAATTTCGGAGGTTTATGGGAAGCTGCAGTCAAATCAACTAAGTTCCACCTTAAAAGAGCGATTGGAGAACTAACGCTCACTTATGAAGAAATGAGCACTCTTCTTGCTCAAGTCGAAGCTTGTTTAAATTCCAGGCCAATGACAGTCATAAACGGAGAAGACCCAAAGGAACCTCTACCTTTGACCCCGGCTCATTTTCTAGTTGGCGAGCCATTAGTTAATGCACCGGACAATAGTTACCATTCCACTAACATGAATTTATTGTCCAGGTGGCAGCTTGTTCAGAAAACGCTGCAAACTTTTTGGAAACGTTGGTCTGAAGAATATTTGGTAACACTAATGCAACGGTATAAATGGTCACGACAAACTCCAGAGCCGAAGATAGGAGACATTGTTTTAATTAAGGATGATGATCTTCCTCCTGGTCAATGGTTGCTTGGTCGTGTCGTAGAAAAACATAAGGGTTCTGATCAACTAACCCGTGTAGTCACATTGCGTACCAAATCCTCAACTTTGAAACGACCAACTTCAAAACTATGCATTCTGCCAGTAGACGAATAATTAGAAAGCAACTTGTAACTTCAAATAAAAGTTGTTTGCTTAATGGTTAAGTATATAAGTTCATTTAATTATTTTTAAGGTTAATTCATTAGCAATATTGGTGTTGATTTAATATGTATGTAACAGTGCTTGCGTACAACCTACCAATGACACTCTATTCTAGCTAGCTCTGCCATAGTGGGCGGCATGTTACTTTATTTTAAAAGGACATTCCTCAAATAATGTCCTTGGTGGGCGGTATGTTCGCGTTCATAGCTATGCTGGCGCCAGCATTTGGTTTATAGTTCCGTTCTATAATAATAGATGGCGCCAGTAGGAAAATTAGCACGCGCAAACGTTTGTCGCCGTGAACTCACTAGGGTATTTGTATGGGTTTAAAATATAACCAGCTCAGGATACGTAAACAAGGCGTTTTTATTTACCCTTCACGACAATCCTACTACTATCGAAGACATTAATTATGACATAATTAGTAGGTCTATAGCACAACTAGGATGCATTGAGATACGAAGTGACCCTGTAAACCTATCTATTACAGGTCAGCCGATAACCTTATCAATACTCAGGCACGCTCATCAGCTACCACCGATCCCTTTCGCACATTTTCTCCACTTTTAACCGACTTAAAAAAAAGAGGTTCTCAATTGGTTTTTTTATTTTTTATTTTTTTATGCTGGGTTTTAATTTAATGTCACCCTTGTAACTTGTTATGTTACATCAGAACTCATTTATAAACAGATTTGGAAAAATATTTTTAAATTTAAAAGAATATACTTTCAGATTGGTTCCATAAAAATTACATCAAAAACGGTTCAGTAGTTTGGTTTGAAAATCAAAATAACTAGAAAATTTGGTTACTTGGATGACAATAATTATGTCATCAAAGTAACCGAAATTGCGCGTTTTACTAATATTGTGAATATTTAATTTTCAATTGATAATAATTGTATTGTAATTTAAGCCTTTCTTACCTCTCAACGTGGCTCCAAAAGTGAAGACAGCAAAAGTTGCGATGATGGTGCTGATGAATTCTGGCAACCTCTCGAAGAACTTTTCCAAAGTTTCAGCGTATTGTTCGATCCATTTCACTCCATCTGTCAATGGGTCCCAGTATTTTGGCTTTGATTCTGCCTCTGGAGCTGGACTTTCTTTGGTTACGTCTTTTGCACGCTGTCTTACCTCTGATTCCGCCATTCTGCGATAATTACGTAAACATGGTCATTATTTCTCTTAGTTTACCTATGAAATTGTTGATTTTTTATCATGCAAATCATTCTACGTTTCTAATCCGTACGTACGGCCAAGGATTGGAACAACCTGCCAGCTTCCTTGTTTTCCGAGAGATATTTGGATCTTTTTAAGGCCAAAGTGAATAGGTAAGCCTGCGTGCTTCATCATCGACCACGTCATCGTTGCTTACCAACAGGCGAGTTGATGGGCAAACACAGAAATATTCGCGATAAAAAAGAAGAAAATGGATATTTTTAACAGACTACAAAAATTCTTTATCCGGTCCGAGGTTCAATCGCCATTTTGCGAATTTGGCGCGCGTGTTAGACGGCCACCGGAAATTTTGCGCGAAATCGCCGCGTGTTACTTAAATCGAGATTTCTCTAAATTTTTGTATCAAACCTATGTATGAAATATATTATATTCATCCTTGTTTTGTTTACTATCTGTCGTATAAATTAAAAAAGGATGGAACGACGTTTCACCTTACAATAAAGGCAAAGGCCCCATATAAATATATACTTCAATGAATCCCATCAAAATAAAATATGGCATATAAAATAGAATTAATAAAATAGTAGAATAGAATGTATGTAGATCCATTTTAGTTTAATTTAAATAATATTTGGAATAACAAATCACTTGAAAAGTTTTGCATCTGTTTCATATGAAAATTGCATATTGGTAATATTTTTTTTTTGTTTTAAACGGTGCGGCAAAGAAGTATTCCGTAGGCCTAATGGTAAGCGTTTTAATGCTAGTTGCAGGCGTCAACAGCCACAAATTTTAAAAACAAAAAAAAATATGACCGTATTTATTTTTTTCATTTTTTATAAGAAACTGATGCATAACTTTTCAATTAATAAATTTTTCCTAAATTGTTAAAATTTAATTGTGCAATATTTGTTTCGTACCTTAATTATTTCACTGGTACAACATTGATCTGGCACGTCCCTTTTGCACTAATTCTGATATGAAAATGATTAGAACCTATCGAGATTATGTATAAATTTGCAAATCTCGTGATAACAAAATTCGGTTATTCATATTCAGATTAATATAATTTCCTTTATCAGATAATTAAAATGTTCATAAAAATAAAACTAAAATAATTCCATAGATATAAGCTATGCCACTTTCTTGACCAGGTCACCGTCATCATCATCAGCCAGAAGACGTCCACTGCTGAACATAGGCCTCCCCCTTTAACCTCCACACTGAATGACAGCTTGCCATCTGCATCCACTGGATGCCAACAACTCTCATAATGTCGTCGGTCCATCTAGTGGGAGGCTTACCTACGCGGCGTCTTCCGTTTCGTGGTCTCCACTCAAGAACCTTTCTTCCCCATCGGTTATCGGTTCTTCGAGCGATGTGGCCTGCCCATTGCCTCTTCAACTTGCAAATTTTAACAGCTATGTCGGTGACTCTGTTTCTTTGGCGAATATTCACGTTCCGGATTCTATCGCGCAAAGAAACTCCAAGCATAACTCTGTCCATTACCCGCTGTGTGACTCTGAGTTTTTCTGAGTTAAGGACAACGTCTCAGTACCATATGTCATCACTGGCAACACACACTGGTCAAAGACCCTTGTCGTTAGGCACTGTGGTATCTTAGACAAGATGTCCTTGTTCCTCTTGCGTCAACGTAAATTAATATAGCAATACAGACTATAATAATTGATTTTACTAACCAAATCGGGAATAGTGCACGCATGTCATCAGTGCAGATGTACTAGATGAACTCGTTTCAAACGTAGGCATTAGTTTCTTATCAGGCATTTGATGCACTTCTTACCCGACGTCAGAAGGGTCACAAGGAGTTTTGTTGGTACCTAAGAAAATAACACCGGCCTAGTGAGAGTCGGGCTAGCGCACTGAGGGTTCCGTACGACCACAAAATACAATAATTATCAATTAAAAAAAACTGACTTCAAAATTTCTAAAATATGGCATTACGATTCAGTGAAAGAAAATGAGATCATCCAATAACCCAATTACCAGTTATAACTTGGTAATGAACAGAAATTTTGTCACCGATTAAATAATGGCAAAGTGTGAGTCGGCGACAAATTTCTGTTCATTACCAAGTTAAGCAAAGTAAGTTACGGAACTTGGATCGGTGATCGCCTGGACATGATGTTGTCATTTTGAGGTGGTACGTAACCCTAAGTGCGTGAGTCCAACGCGCACTTGGCCGGTTTATTTTTGTTTGAAATTTGAGTTGATCCCGAGTCTTTTTTGCTTTGATACATGAAAATATGTTTAGCCATTTGAAGATGATCAGCTCTCTTATCGGGGGTTATTACAAATGTTCAATTTATGCTTGTTTGCCATTGATTTTGATCTAATGACAAAACCAATATTGTACCTATTGTTTCATTGCCATTAAGCTGCGCAGTTAGGACACCTGCAGTGGATTACCTGATAATGTGTATCCTCGTTTAAGAATTAAGATTATCTGATCATCTAACTGATAGATATGTAGGTATGTAAGACTGTTTAACAATGACAATATAAATAACCACTTGACTGCTCATCTTTTACCCCGCATGAGGCAAAAGTTCTAACATATCAACTTATACTATTTCGAGCGGGGCCTATCCTAGTCGCGAATTGAATGAAATACTTTTGATTCTCTAATCACAAGCGTCGAGTCGCGTCGAGTCTCCAATCACAAGTTGCCCCCCGCGACCAACGTGGCATCTTTTTGCAAAAGGAAATTTTGACTGCATGCGCGATCAAGTGGTTATAATAGCATCGATTATGATCCACTCTAAACTAAACTAAACTAAATTTGACAGCTCTAAAATTGTTGCCATCTTTCTCTCACATATTAAAATGAAAAGAGAGGCAGATAATTTTAGTCCTGTCAGATTGGTTTAGTTTAGTACGACAGAATTTTTGCTGTTTAGTAAGCACATTGTTTGCGATGATGCATCCAGGAACTTACCCAAAGGCAAAGGCAAACAGTCCGCAATACTGGGTTTATTTGAATTTGATTCTCAAAGCAGCTGATTTCGGAGTTGGCATAGCAAAAATTGTTCCTAATGTTACAACGACTTCCTTTAGGTTTGGTACCAATTGTTCCATGTGACCTTTTATTTAAGAGTAGTTAGCAGAGTTGTATTATAAGAGCGTAGCTTATGAATAGAGCAATCGGGGCGTTTCAACTCAATGGGTTCCAAATCTTGCCTATTGTCAAATGCATTATTATTAAAGAACCTACCAAAATGTACAATATTTTGCAGAAATACATTGACGAGACTGGCGTTAAACAGATTAACATTGGCGAAAAGTGGAAGAAGTTTATGTCCTATAATGGACTAAATGAGCTGTCAATTAATAAAGATGAAGTGTTAGAAATAACTCATTTATTTTATTGTATAACGGGCCTGCGCTTTACCACCATCTCGCATGTTGTTAAGCGGTGAGGTGGTCTACGGTGGAGCACGCTTACTTAGAAGAAACCAATTCACAAGTGACTTGAAGACACCCAGATTGTAATTATCAGGGTACACCCATTCAGGCAGCATATTCCACAGACTTGCGGTTTGCACAATAAATTGGAATCAATTTTGAATTTTGAATTCTGAAACGTTTTTGGATTATCATCCGTCAACGGTGCTGCCAAGGTTGTGCCAACAACCTTGGCCGTCCGTCAGAAAAATCAGGAGGGAATTAGATCCTACAAACCCGATGCACTCTCTCCGAAATATTTCCGGTTAAAAGCCGATAGACTAACAACGCGCTAATGTTCAAGGCTAAGAAGCTTAGTCTGAACTATGAATTAGTGGCTGATGAGCTTCTTAGCTCATTTTTCAATAGACTTAAATACTCCAAACTAGCACTTAGCTGATACATCCCAAGGTGCGAGCAGTACTCCATGCACGGTCAAACTTGAGCTTGATACAATAAAAACAACTGTTTTGATGTGAAATACCGTCGCACCTTCGAGAACTTACTCAGTTTTAGCAGCTAATTGAGCCTTGTTTTCAGTATAGGAGCTAAAAATGAAGGTTGAAGTCAAAGGAACGCTTAAGAGCTTAAGCTGGTCAGTTATCAGAATGGATACATCGCAAGAAGTAGAATCTGTTCTGTCGTTTGTTTAACAACATCATCTATCGACGTATAATAACCAATATTAAATAAACGACAAACCAGTCGGGCTTCTTATTATGTGACTGCGAATGGCATTTTCAATTGATCGCTGCTGTGGTCCGCGTGATATTAGTATTAAATTATGAGTCCTGGTTATTTGTCAAATAAGAACAACTTTTTTTTTTAATGGACATGTGCCTTTAATAACTAACCAAATTACAAGCTATTACTAACACTATAAATAAATAAATAAATAAATAAATATACATATTCGAGACATTTTTCACACACGGTCATGTGACCCCAAACTAAGCAAAGCTTGTGATATGGCTGCCAGAGACTGATATACATATATATATAGTTTTAAATACATATTTAAATAGATATTAACAACCAGATATAGAACAAACACAAATGTTCATCACACAAATGTTTGTCCTAGATGGGAATCGAACCCACGCCCTCAAGCTCAGAAGGCAGGTTCACTACCAACTGGACCAACGGGCTATCTTACTGTATAATACTGTTAGACTGCCCATAGAGCGTTGAAGGTCTAAAGACAATGCAAATGCTCAAGCCCACTACCAGTTGGCAGCGTACTCAGCATGCTGGCGGTATTACCACGCTGAACGGCAATGCTTATGCTTTGAGCCAGAAACACGCCAGCATTATGGTCACGCGTTGCATTAACCAGGCGCTCTGAAAGGTGAGGTGAGCTCCCGGTCCCCAAGGGCCCAATGTCTCGACCTCAAACGCTTCAAATCTTTTGGCCATGTCAGAGGCTTAAAAGAACTTTGACATGAAGGCTGACCAGCCTATACAAAGTTACTTACTTTACCTCAATGATTTTATATGTTACACAACTCTTTGCTTTATCTATCTAATTATCCTTGAGTATTTGATGTCGATTTCCGTGATTTTTTTGCTAACCTTAGCTTTAAATCTTCTATCGTAATTGCCAAGAGCGAAGTGCTCCAAATCAAATTTTCGCAACGATTTTTTCATCAAATTAAATATTTTTTATATACCCTCATCATTCGAGGAGTGCTCTTGTACCCCACTTTATTTAGTTCTAATTGAATGAAATTGGAATCTCTACCCTTTGTAGAGAAATATATATAAAAATTGAAGCGACGCGCTGTGAAAGTGCTACTGAAAGGAAAATAAGAAAGTGTATCTGCAATATCACATCTCATCTGCAGCATCAAATAACTCCGTAGCATACCGTGTTACACCAAAGACTGGAGCCCTTGTACAGCAAAAAAAAATGATGTCTTTCCTAATTAATTTAATTTTAATTAATATTTTATATTGTGAATCCTTCTTGTAAGCGCGTGCGATATGTCAGAACAGGAATTGCTTGGTCATCGCACCCCAAGACTCAGACTGAGCCGAGTTTGGGGCCCACATACAATAGGCATGATGACTAATGTTCAATTTAATACAAATAACCGGCTTAGCGTAGAATATAACTAAATACATTACACATACTGAAAAAATAATTTAAATTGGCTGATAAATCTCTGAGATATGAGTATTTAAAGTTTTAGGTGGGGATAGAGAGGGGATGTTCTATCCATTTCTCGCAAGCGTGGTGAAGTATAGCATTTGTATGGCGCTCCTGAGCCTTGACGTCACGGCTCAGTATAGTGCGCTCTCTGTCTAGCATGAAATTAAAATGCTTATATCTTCTTTATTATTGAACTAATTTTAATTTTGTTTTCGTTGATGTGCTCTATTTATAATCAGCTTTTTTATGACGTAATAAAAAATATTAGTCATCATGCCTATTCTCTTGCAGAGCTCAATTTTTTGCTTAATAAATGTTTTTTTTTTTTTTTACATCTACTAATTAGTGTCTAAAATTAGCATAGGCTCTTTCTCCCTCTACGAAAATTAGTCTGTTTTGCTTAAGTTCAGATTAGAACTTAAGGCACCTCACGGGTTAAAAAACATTGATCATTAGTAATCATTACCATCAGTGAATGGTATACCGAACAGGTATTAGACATTACGGCCATATTGAAATAACCACTTTTTCATGTACAGAAAGTTATTAATTAATCGCCAAAACTTCGATTGAAAGTGCCAATTTCCGACAGAGGTTTTAAAATCAAAATTAAAATTAATTTTAGTTTAAAATTTTAATACGTCATTCATTTCAAGGCGAATAAATACACTCAAAACACGTCTCGCACGACAGATTTCGTTTTAAATATTATCTTTTCTTTCAACTACGTGGTAATGTTATCATTAATCACTATAAAACCGATCACAAAGGACGTATTTTTCGCTTAGAACCAAAACAGTGTAGAAATGTCATATGAAATCTCATTATAATCTCATTGTAATCTCATTATTGCACAGTTTTCCATTAATGCACTATTTTATTTTTATAGACATAAATTTATCACAGAGGTTTATCAGAGAGAGAGAGTAATGAATGGACTCGTGTTAATTTAGTACTAACATAACGTAACTCACTTTGCGCTCGATGCAACAATCTAATATTGTCTAACGTGATTAAACATTTAAAGTGGTAATGAGGGCAGTAATTAGTGGTTTTATTTCTCTTCCTACAATAGAGCAAATTTGTATGAAACTAAACTAGGAAGTGTACACATTACCGGTGCTCTCAAAGTTTCAGTACAAATAGTAGAATTGCAGTTAAATGAAACTGCTCTGTCCGGATGTTGAGCCCACACTCCACTGAACTGTTTCAACTTCATTGTTTATTGTTACCAAAGGTCAGGAAATACTACTTTGTTCGCGTTTATTATCTGCCTTTTAGTTTTCATAAAAAAAGACAGTAGAACCCCCGACGCAAAAAGTTTTAATTGTAACGTGTGTATCTATTTTTTAAATAGCTGCAAACAAGCATGCTTGTCTCCTGATGGTAAGCAGAAACCGCCACTTATGGACACCTGCAACACTAGCGGTGTTGATGGTGCTTTGTAGTTGTAGACACCCCTTTTGAAATGCTTCATGTTGAAGTTAGAAGGGAAGACCTTTGGGAGAAGGAAATTCCACACGTGGGATTTCCAGCTTTGCGACATTTAGGGGTGACTTTTTTGATTCGGGACGTACGGTAGTGGAAGTCTAACGCAGGAATAATATAAAAATGGTTATCAGAACATTCTCCGAAAAACAAGCGATTGAAATGCAGACAAATGATGAGAACACACATCTCTTCGGAGGCTAAGTGAACGCAGCTTTTTAGTCAGTTTGAGATCGTCAACAGTTCTAGTGGCTTGCCTCTGTAGGGAGTCAAGAGCTGATATGTCAGGGTGCCATTCCAGAGGTGCGAGCAATACTCCATGTAGAGCCGCACTTGTGCTTTATAAAGAAGAAGCTCCTAACCCAGCGTGAATTATCGCTTTGCTCTGTTAAGTACACCAATCTTTTCGGAAGCAAGTTTAGCTTTGGCCTCTAAGTGACCCTGAAACTGGACCTCACTAGGAAATTTGAGGATCTCCAAATTCTTTGAGATTTTAAAAGAAATGCTCTGGAACCACAGAGTAGCACTGCACACAGTCTCTTTGTGACAAATGTAGCCCCCAAATGCCTTAAACGATTTTGATTTAGTTTTTCTGTTTGAAATGCGACTCCATCGAGAGTGTTCTTAGATATGATTTAAGAAAATCTGTTTAGCTGTTTGGAGATTCTCAGCTCTTTTATCTGGGGTTAAATAAAACAATATTTTATACTTGTTGACCATCTACAGGAGGTTTTCAATTCGATCAGTATTTCAAATTATTTTTCAATGCAGGCTACGAGTACCCTTTTGTATTAGAAATAAATTTGTTTTAAAGTAAGATATACCTAATAAATCTACAATGCATTTTTACTATTATTATGTTGTGTATTGTGATGATCTCTTTGACAACGTAATAAGTGATTTAGAATATCTCTCATCACCATCATTTCAGCCGTAGGACGTCCACTGCTGGACATAGGCCTTCCCCATCGATCTCCAAAAGGGCCGGTTGGAAGCGGCCTGCATCCAGCGTTTCCCTGCGGTCTCTTTTAGGTCGTCTGTCCATCTTGTGGGTATTTATTTATATGTAGAATATCTCTACATATAAATAAATTGTTTTTGAAAGTTTCTAAGCTAAACTTTTCACAGAACATTATAGTTGTTATACCAGCCCTAGTGCTACGGTTATTTAAATTAAGGTTGGCCCATGCCGCCCTTCTGTGCCTATTTATTTTGTGTGATTATACTGAAGTTCCGCCAACTCTCACACCGGAAAGCGTGCTCAAAAACTCATATATGTAAACGATATCCAAGTTACAGAAAGCTGCATGGAACAACACAAGTGGATAGAAAGGGCATTCCTTTACGTACATAGTTAGTTTTGAAAT
This sequence comes from Agriopis aurantiaria, assembly GCA_914767915.1. NCBI lineage: Eukaryota > Metazoa > Arthropoda > Insecta > Lepidoptera > Geometridae > Agriopis > Agriopis aurantiaria. The sequence goes on along the minus strand of OU611991.1, from coordinate 2,126,582 downwards.
CGTATATTGCCTTTTCAATGAATATTTATCACAATGTAACAGTGTTAACAGACGCTCGAACGCGGCTGACCTCAACCGCCGTCTGACCAATGGGAGAGAAAGAGAGGGAAATATGATATTCTCACTCTTTCTCTCCCGTTGGTTGGACGGCGGTCCGTCAGCCACGTTCGAGCGTCTGTTAGAACTATAACATCGCTTGCACCTATATTAGAAGTAGCTCGGTACATATACGTATTTTGACAATTTCACGAGTGTTCAGAATCTGAGGCAGAGCAAATACATCTCAAGATCTGGTCACTCGAATTTAATTGATAAATACGTTGTAAAGAAAGTAGTACCCAGAAATAGAAGCGTTTCGCTTTTGCGGAAACGGTACACCACTATTACTATTTTCAATGACTTTGATAGGTATATTTCAATGAACTAGTCTTTCTCTTAGCTGCTTTAGCTGACTAAAGTAACTCTTTGGTAACTTTTAGACATTAATAGCATATAGATCTGATTTAAGTAGTTATAGCTAACAAAGTAGTTTAAACAGAATCCGCGTGCGATGCGCGTTTTGTTATAGAATTTTAAGTTCTGAAGAAAGCAATTTATCTACCCGCGCTGGCACAAAACAAGTACAAGTAGACAGTGATCATACTTTTGCTCATACTTGTAGAGACACTCTTAAACAAAGACACTGGCTGTTCCAATTCACTGTCTATTTCCGGTGTAAACTTTCGAGGTTGGGCATGCATCGAGTTGTGAAGTTACGAGATAAAGCGAACACGTCTTGAATGAAGCTACAGAAAGTTCCGAAGTTAGATTTAGTTTGATACGCGTGGTACTTTGAATAGGACGACATTTTGAAGGTATTTTGGTGTCTAGTGGGTGTTTCCGCGAAGACATCAATCGCAGAAATGATCAGCGTGGGCGAAACTTGCCTAGAAACCGGTTCATTTAACTGGAAAGAAAAAATTGTACTATTGCATTTTTTTTTTTATAGTTACTTAAAAATTTATACTTACTTTTTTTTTTTTACTTTTTTTATGGTTGGAAGAGAAAAGGCCGAAATCAGCAGAGTGCGGTGTAGGATCTGTATATGAAATGCATGATATGAAATTAATTACATATTAAGTATGAGTGGCATCTTTGGGGAAGAGCCTATGTCCAGCAGTGTAGGCTGATTATAATGATGATAATTTAATCATATTAACTGTCTTCAACCCCACCAATGCCTCTTAAAAGTCGGCTGTGACCCAAGAGTGAAAATAAATGAGTAAAACAATAATATTAAAACATTAATCATGAAACATGTAGGTAGGTACCTACTAGTAGACAAATTAGTAGCACCAAACAGTGAATCCAAATGGCTCCAAACTAGGCAAAGCCTGTCACTTCGGCTCCTTATAGCCAGTTAACAATCCCTCTTGATGCGCTTTAATTTGTACACATTAACTTACTATATTTCCTAAATTATTACAATAATTATGACAAGTTATAATTGTGTTATAATCGAGCGCCTGCAGCAAAATAAATTACTGTGGCTGCATATCATTGCTTCGACTATTTTGGTAGGCGTTATAATAATAACTGGTAATTCGGTTACTTGGACGACCTTATTGTATTTTGTGGTGGTGCAAAACCCTCACTGCGCGAGCCTGACTCGCACTTGGCCGGTTTATTTTAATGTTTGCAATGTTTATGCAAATAAAATATTACGCTGACGCTAAAGTCAACTAACGACCTGCGCCTCGCGCATGCTTGTAGGTTTTACATTGCTGGATTGCAGCATTCTAAACCACTAAAACAACAAGTATAAGGTATTATAATCATCATAATTTCAGCCATAGGACGTCCACTGCTGGACATGGACATAGTCCTCCCCATCGATCTCCAAAACGGCCGGTTGGAAGCGGCCTGCATCCAGCGTTTCCCTGTGGTCTCTTTTAGGTCGTCTGTCCATCTTGTGCGGACGTTCTACGCTGCGCTTACCGGTCCGTGGTCTCCATTCGAGAACCTTTCGGCCCCATCGACCATCTATTCTGCGTGCTGAGGTATTATAAGGTGTAATTATGTTTATTTATTTTCGATTGTTTTTAGATATATGGTATAAAATGCAATTTGGCTTCGGGGACGTTTTCCTTACAACTGGTAGGTACCTATATTTTATTTCTCCCAGTACTATACCTGCCTTCTGAGCTTGGGGGCGTGGGTTCGATTCCCACCTAGGACAGACATTTATATGATGAACATTTGTGTTTGTTTTATCTGGTTGTTAATATCTATTTAAGTATGTATTTTAAAACTATTTATGTTTATATTAGTCTCTGGCAGCCATATCACAAGCTTTGCTTAGTTTGGGGTCAGACGACCGTGTGTGAAAAAATGTCCTGAATATTTATTTATTTATTTGTGTACTCTGGACGTTGGCAATAATTATCCCTGTTATAAATTAAACGCAACAAATTATATAGCATTTATGTCGTTTTTACGAGACAAAGGCACAATAACAAGTTAATTACCACTTGGATACTTTCTTGCATTTTTATAGCACATTAAAAGTGAAGAACAGTTTGCTCTGAATGCGTTTAATATTGTCTATTTTAGAGAAGATAGATACTAAAAACAGTAATTGTTTTTTTGTGTGAAATTTAGCAAATCTTTGTAATTATACTAAACTAGCGGTCCGCCCCAGCTTCGCACGGGTATAGATTATAGCCTATGTCACCCGGAGATAGTGTAGCTTCCCTGTTGCGAAAGAATTTTTCAAATCGGTTCAGTAGTTTCGGAGCCTATTCAATGCAAACAAACAAACAAACAATCAAATCTTTCTTCTTTATAATATTAGTATAGACTAGCTGACCTGACAGACGTTGTCCTGCCTTAGAACTGTCAAACACGCAAAGTTAAAATTGTAAATCTTATTTTTTTACACCTTGGGTTTTTGCAGTATTGGAGTTTTAGTAAGGATCACAATTTTTTTGAAAATATAATATAGCCTATGTTACCCAGGGATAGTGTAGCTTCCCAGCAGTAAAAGAATTTTTCAAATCATTTCAGTCGTTTCGGAGCCTATTCAATGCAAACAAACAATCAAATCTTTCCTCTTTATAATATTAGTATAGATATAGCGGTCCGCCCCAGTTTTGTACGGGTATAGATTATAGCCTATATCACCCGGGGATAGTGTAGCTTCACAACAGTGAAAGAATTTTTAAAATCGGTTCAGTAGTTTCGGAGGCTATTCAATGCAAACAAACAATCAAATCTTTCCTCTTTATAATATTAGTATAGATATAGCGGTCCGCCCCAGTTTTGTACGGGTATAGATTATAGCCTATATCACCCGGGGATAGTGTAGCTTCACAACAGTGAAAGAATTTTTAAAATCGGTCCAGTACTTTTTGAGCCAATTCGTTACAAACATACTTACTTTAGATAGCCCGTTGGTCCAGTTGGTAGTGAACCTGCCTTCTGCGTTTGGGGGCGTGGGTTCGATTCCCACCTAGGGCAAACATTTATGCGATGAACATTTGTGTTTGTTCTATATCTGGTTGTTAATATCTATTTAAGTATGTATTTAAAGCTATGTATGTATATCAGTCTCTGGCAGCCATATCACAAGCTTTGCTTAGTTTGGATCAGATGACCGTGTGTGCAAAAATGTCCCGAATATTTATTATTTATTTATTATACTTACATAGAAATCTTACCTCTTTATAATATTAAGTATAGATAGTATAGATAAAGTTATAATGGTTATTTACGGGATATTTACCGTGGTAAGGTTGTGGAATGAGCTCCCGATATTTCGGTGCAGTTACATGCACCGTCTTCGAATAGGATGGTAAAGAAGGTATAAAATATAAATCAAGCTAAAGAAATTCACTGTCAGGTACTTTAGTCAACAGATTTTTGACACAAAGGAAGTTACCTAGGTTGGGCCAGTTAATTATTACGAAGATTCCATTATCCCGTGACAGTTTAAGTCACAAAGATCAGTTGATGGAACAGCCCTCATAAGTTATTCAGGGCCTCTAATTGCCTGAAAACTTGCCTTCGTATATAGATGGAGAATAGTTCGCAGTAAATTCAAGTTCTATATGTATTTATGGAGTTTAATGAAACAATAATAAGACGCTCGTAGAGTAAAATACGTACAAAATGAGATAGGTACTGGAAATTGAAAATTGTTGTGTAAAGTAATTAACTCAATCTTCATCATCATCATCAGTATGTTTGGCTGGACTCAACACAGAAACTACTAAACCGATTTAGATGAAGTTTGGTATGAAGTTAGCTTATACTCTGAATTAAAACATAGGCTACTTTTTATCCCGAAAAACATCATCATTGTTCAACATTTTCATCATCATCATCATTACCATTTTTCATCACAATGTGGGTGAAACCGCGGGGTTCAGCTAGTAAATAAATGAATAATAAATAAATATTCGGGACGTTTTTTTCAAACACGGTCATCTGACCCCAAACTAAGCAAAGCTTGTGACATGGCTGCCAGAGACTGATATACATACATAATTATATAGTTTTAAATGCATACATAAATAGATATTAGGAACCAGATATAGAACAAACATAAATGTTTGTCCTAGATGGGAATCGAACCCACGCCCCCAAGCTCAGAAAGCAGGTTGTCCACTACCAACTGGACCAACGGACTATCGAGTAAATAGAAATAGTAAATAGAGTTGTAAGTAGGTGGTTCACTTGATGGTAAGTGGTCACTGCAGCTTGGAGACATCTGCAACACCAGGGGCATGCTTGGTGTGTTTTGTACTCTTCAAAGAAAGAGTTCCCTAACATTAATCGTCATATCACAAGAGGCAGTCTGTTAATTTTAAGTATCTGGATTGTAGGGACATAAAACGAAAAAGTAAAGCCGTGATTATCTAGAATATAAAATAAGTAAATCATGACATTATAATTGTTTTATTTTATTTCAGTAATTTAAGTAAATCCACTCTTACACTTTCCCACGTAGAGTTTTATGAAAAACTACTTTTCTAAATTTTCTATGTAGGCAGCTAAATTACAAAAACATGTTTTTAGTGCTTCTTTAATGAGTATATTTTATATGACGTCTCAATTATTGCTCTTTTTATACTATGCAAGATTGATCCGAACAAAATGTCCGAACCAAAACTCGGCGCACGCTACGCATTGCGCTGACTTTTTGGTTAGTTGTAAGGCAACCGCGATCCGACTACAACGCCACTCGATACCAGTGCTAAGATGAAATAGTGGATAAGCTACGATGCAAGTGACATCACGTCCAAATTGTCGTAAATTTGGCATTGCGAACTATTAGATGTCCAAAAAAAAAGTATGAACAACGACACTTGGACGATTTTTGACTGTTTTCACTTAGAGATTGTGAGTCTATAGGTGTGTCGAAACGTGGATATTTGCCAAAGATATTTGTGGTGTAAAGAACCAGAGTCACCGACATAGCTGTTAAAATTAGCAAGTTGAAGTTGCAATGGGCAGGCCACATCGCTCGAAGAACCGATAACCGATGGAGAAAAAAGGTTCTTGAATGGAGACCACGAACCGGAAGACGCAGCGTATATAGGTAGGCCTCCCACTAGATGAACCGACGACATTGTGAGAGTCACGGGCATCCAGTGGATGCAGATGGCAGGCTGTCGTTCAGTGTGGAGGTTAAAGGGGGAGGCCTATGTTCAGCAGTGGACGTCTTCAGGCTGATGATGATGATGAGTCTATAGGTATTGTATCTCGACGTCTAAGCCTGTTATTTTTAACAAATCAAACACATGTCCGGTATCTGTTGTTATAATATTGTCCAGTCGTGACAGTGCTAATGCCGCGCGGGTAAGCTGTCTAATGTGAAGATTCCACTGGTAGCGACGTAACTCATGAGGAAAACTATATCAAAACAATATCAACAATTGGCTCATTAATGATATTGCTGATTATTGCAGGAATAAAAATAGAGGAGTAAAGCCAAAAAAATGTGTCAGAGAGTGACTTGTCATGTGCATGTCGAGACCCGCAATATAATCAAATCAATCAATCAAATCAAATCAAATTTGTTTATTGACATTAGAACAGTAATTATTGTGGTGTCGAACAAATTTTACATCTATCAGTATGTACAAACAATAACTACTCATTATAAAGAAATTTTGTATTGTATTGTATGTCTCTCAGATGCCTATGCTAAGTTAAAAACCTGTGATATAGGCATCTGCGCTCTTATACTACCTATTTTAAGTGTGTACCAGCTAAAACAGTCACAATTATAACGCAATATAGGTGTCGTACAGAATTAATATGACAGAATTTAACAAATTTGATAATTGACAGCTTCGCAGATTTAAAATTGATGAAAAAAATTATTTATAATAGGTAATATGCTAATTAAGTTATCAGTTAAATACAATCATACAGTCATATAGATAGGGTTCAGCTGATATAAAATTGAAATCATGGAACATTATGCAACATTCATTTAATTTTATTAGTATGATTAGTCATTTTATTTATATTACACGGGAATTACTCACGTAAGATTAAGCCGGTCACTCTACGCACCCCCACCCCCGCACCCGATCAGCTGCCGTTGACATCACGTGCGCGCCGCGCGGCGGTCCGTAGTGCCAAGCGAGACGCAGCCGCGCGCGCGCATTCACCTTGAAAAAGACTGCCTAATGCGGTTGAAACTATGGTCGGAGTGACCGGCTTAATCTTACGTGAGTAATTCCCGTGTAATATAAATAAAATGTGTGAAAACCACGTCAGTTTCTATAATAAAAATGATTAGTCATACTTATATAACACCTACTTTTTACAAGAATATAATTAGTAAGAAGCATTCAGGAAACACATTTGTTAATATTTAAAAAAAAGGTAAGATAAACTCATGTATCTTGCAGTTTCTTCAAAATAATTCAAAAATATTTTATAACGATAAAAAATAATCCACTATTCTCGAAATAATTTTAGAATAGGGGGTAAAAAGTAAGAATAGGTAGTTTTTATTCAGTAAAGTAAGGTTAGGTTTCAAATTCCAAAGAGATTTTTTTCGTTTTACCTAAATATTTATAATATACCTAGTTACGTAAAAAATTAAAAGTTTATAAATAAATTACCCATATTTCTGTTTACAATATCTATCTTTAAAAAGGTTTATATCTTTAAAGGTTTAATTTAAAATTTTGTGACCATATTAATAATATTATCATAACACCAAATTAGGTCATTAATCAGCGTAGGTAGGCCTCCCACTAGATGGACCGACGACATTGTGAGAGTCCTGAGTATCCAGTGGATGCAAATGGCAGGCTGTCGTTCAGTAGGGGGAGGCGTATGTTCAGCAGTGGACGTCTTCTGGGTGATGATGATGATGATGATGAACACCAAATTTCATCTACTTTTTCATAAGTTGTACTGGTTCATAAACATACATTATAACATATGAAATGGGTTCCTTGTTGTACTTCGGAACCTTAAAGAGTGTAATAAGTTGGTAGTCTTCCTTATAAAACTCAAGTAAATTTCAACTCGTAAGTCTAAAAGTTTTATAATATTTTCGGGAAAATTTTCTTAAATAATTTTCAGCTCTTTTCTCACTATACCAGTAAATATTACATCGGCGTACATGCAATTTTTAGAAAATTAATTAAACAAATGGCTATTATAAAACAAATTAACTAGGATTAATTGGTAACTGCCTATAATATCTTTGCAAAAAACTTCAGCCGCATCCTATTTCAGAGGGTTGTCTATAGAGCTGAGAAAACATATTCGGCCAAAGCAACATAATTCAAATCGGTCTAATTACAGATAATTAAATTTTACTGTTTTCGTCCTTATTGTACTGTTAATTTGATTTATGTTTTCTTCTTTTTGTTTTTTTTAATTATTATATTTTTAGTGGGTGTTTTAAAAAAAAATATGATTATGTAGTTTTTGCTTATAAATTCATATTATTTAAATAATTCTAATACAAATTGTCATTAGTGTAATTCGTGTTTTGCGGTACTAATTGAAATTATAAAAAAAAATTAACACTATAACTGGTACAATAATAGGTGTCGATAAGCAAATATACGTCGTTCAAGAAAGTCATGCTGGTTAAAAATGTATTGCCACTAGAAATAAAGGTGTATCGAGATACAACTCCTATAGAGTCAAAATCTCTCAGTGATAACAGTCAATAACGTTCGAGCATCATTGTACATACATTGTATCAATTATAAACTTCACAATGCCACTTTTACTCCAATTTAGACGTTTTGTCGCTTGAGTGTTCAACGTTAGTTGTCCGCTATGTCATCGTGGCTCTGGCATCGCGCGGCGTTGCAGTCGGATCGCGGTTTCCTTGTAACTAACCAAAAAGTCAGCGCAATTCGTAGTTCGAGTTTTGGTTCGGACATTTTTTTCGTATGATTGTGACTCTATAATATGTTATCTTGATGGGTGTGTGCAAAATTTCAGCAAAATCAATTGGGAGGAAGTTCTAATTCGGCTTGCAAGATTTGGCTTAAACAAACAAACTTATAAGCATTGCAAGTTAAAATAAAGGCTTATAAAAAAGTCACAAGTGTGTAGGCCGAATTAACCGGATTTTACCGGTCAAACAACTGATCGAGCATCTCTAGTGAGTGGCGAACAGCACGATATTTTACGTAACCAAACAATATTTTACCGTACGCAAACAAAATTTTAGGCTAAAAAACAATGTTTTAAGCTAAACAATGTTGCGATTAATGAAGTGACGTTTGTTTATAGCCCTTTCCTCTGTAACAAATTACTGGGTGTTAAAATTCGAGGGGATGTGGTTGGGGTTGTTTTAATTTTCATATTTTAATATGTTCTTATTTCATTTTTACTGTTGTAAGAAATGTTTTTTAATGAATTTGTATGAACTGTACTTGGTACGATAAGTTCTGATTGCTGGAGTAAATTGTAAAAAGGCGAATGCAAATTGTAAATTCTGATAACTTTTGCTAGGTTTTTGAATGTGAGATCCTAGCAGGCCTACAACATAGTAACGCAAATATGCTAACCTCGGCAGTGGTTACATATTTGATGCGTTTGGGGTCGAGACATTGGGCCCTTGGGGACCGGGAGCTCACCTCATTTTCAAAAATCTTTCAGAGCGCCTGGTTAATGCTACGCGTGACCAAAATGCTGGCGTGTTTCTGGCTCAACGCATAAGCATTGCCATTCAACGTGGTAATGCCGCCAGCATGCTGTGTACGCTGCCAACTGGTAGTGGGCTTGAGCATTTGGATTGTCTTTAGACCTTCAACGGTGTATGGGCAGTCTAATTGTATTTGTAGTGTTAGTTTTAGCTTGTATTTTGTTTAGTTAATAAAAGCACATAGGTAGCGGATGCGAAATGTTTACATTCAGCTTTAATAAATGTATTACCAACTAACTATTAATTTTATATTCTTCTCATTTCATCTGCCTCATCTCGTCTGCCCTCGGGAGCAGGTTCGATACAATCGAACACCTGCTGAGGCAGCAATACTGCACGCGTCAGTGCATCCGCGGTGCATTCATCAGCTTTAGATAATTTGAGTTATTAAATAGTTTCTAAACTATCATCATCAGTGTTTCCGTCTAACGTCTCCACAAGAGCATATAGAGTGCTATCCCGCACAGCAGCTGTGAATACTAAAAATCGGTTTCTTCTAGGCAAGCGTGCTCCACCGTAGACCGCATAATCATTTAACATCAGGCGAGTTGGGGGACAAACCCAAAACTATTATTATTGGTATATCTGGTTGTTAATATATATTTAAGTATGTATTTAAAACTATATATATTGTATGTATATCTAGCCATATCACAAGCTTTGCTTAGTTTGGGGTCATATGACCGTGTGTGCCAAAATGACCCAAATATTAATTTTTTTATAAAAATAAAGATAATTTTTAGAAAAAAAAAGAACCGACTTTATGACTAGGTATACCTTCATTTACAAACTGAAATTAAAAAGTAGAAAATAATATTTAAATAACTTTAAAGCAATGAGCATTAAAGGACAATCAACGAAATTATTAATACATATATTACCTACTTATATACATATTTACAATTTATTATCAGTTATTTTTGGAGTCGGTGCCAGCAAAGGGTTAATCCTGCCTTTGTAGGAAAATACTTTTCTACGGTCTATTTGGATATTGGATATACACTTGGACTTGGACTTGTATACTTGGAGACCGTGTCTTCATGGAGTTCGTGGGAGTGACCGTGGGACTCACTACATCATGTGACGTGCGACAGAGACGACACTCTACGAACTCTACGAAGCCGATTCTCTCCCTCTTTAACTCGATGTGCATTACTTACCGCCGGGTACTGTACAGTACATTTGTTACAAAAAATAGATAGCTGTTTTTGTTGTGTTATTACACTTCGGTAAAGCACACGAAATAGTCATTTTTTCAGATGTTTCGTTATCATGTAACAATAGTCTCGTGTCGCACCGACTAGAGACCGACTGAAACAAAGTGACCGCCAGCGCTCATTTTGTAATCTTCAGAAACGCGCTTGTTCTGGGCCCGTCTAATCATTTTATTTAGGTCGAAGCTCTTTGGGTACAAAACCCCAAAAAGGATCAGATAACGTAGTAATGATAGTTAGGTTTTAATTTGTTGTTTTTTTATTATTATGTTTGGTAGTAATAGTTTTAGGTTTTAAATATCTGTGTTAAAAATATTTTTCGTGTAAATAAATAATCAGATATAACTTTTGTTATTTTACCTTACAACACAATATTATAAAAAATAAAATTGGAGTAGATAAGTCCTCATTGGGATTCAAAAAAATCTTACAGATGTTTCATATTATTTTATGAGTGATCATAGTTTTGGGGGTGACCCCCACTTATCATAGACCGATGTTTTTCGTGAAAAGCTACTATAGCAAAAGATTAATATAACAGTTTCTATATTCCCGTTTAACATCATACATTTCCTACAGAAACGTCGCATCGATCGCCCAAAATCAGCGCATTAGTAATTAGGCAAATCTAATTCCAATTTGCAAATTAGGCTCAAACACGGTATCTGCACGGGCCAGCCGTCCCGCCCGTCCCATTCACGTGTCCCGGCTGTCCCGATTTCCCGGTTATCTCGATATCCCGGTTATCCGTCCCATCTTCAGTCCACTTGGCCTGATTACGAGCGAGTAATCGCATTAACTGCTTTTTTATTTACGAAGATAACCGTAAGGGGCTTAGGAATATGGAACGTTTAGATACGCTGTAATTGGGATAATATTATGAGATTGTATTGTGAATTGTAGAGATCAATTATTATTAACTAGCTGACCCGACAGACGTTGTCCTGTCTTAGAACTGTCGAACGCGCGTAGTTGAAAACGTCGGTAAGTTTTCTGAAATTTTCAAATTCTCTGCGCTATTTTCTTAATTTTTCTTTCCGTAAGAACCTTCTACAGAGGAAAACTTGAAAAAAAAATGAATTAAAGCAGTAAAGTCGGTAAGTTATGGCGTGACCAAGGTAAATAGGGATTCATTTTTATATATGTGCTCATGTGTTCTTCGAATACAGGGTTACATGGATCAGTGGTACTAAGTCGAAGGAAGGTCATAATACTGATATAATTGTGAACAACTTTTACTATGGTGCTTACCCTGAAATCGCGAAAAAAATAGGTGCTGCCGCACCTTTGATTTCCGGTGAAAACGATGTCTATTTTTATGGGCCATTGTACTTATTACTAAAACCACTTTCACTATAGTACCTACCATAAAGTCGCCAGAAAAAAACAACCGTTGCATATAAAAATTACATTCATACCCAAAGAAATGTATGGAAGAGATATTTTAAAAAAAAAACCGGACAAGTACGAGTAGGAGACAAGTAGTACAAGTACAAGTAGTACAAGTAGTAGTAGCGCGAGACCAAAAAAAAAACTATCTGAAGTTAAAATATTGAAAGACAAACTTAAGTTTGTAGTTGACAATATGGTTCTTCCATACATTCCAACTATAAAATGTAAGTTTGTAATAGAAAAATAATCATTTTTAAATGATATACCTTCAAATTTATAACTGTCGGATTTATTCCTATATATGTGCTATGAGACCTTGCTTCTTGCCAAATTTCATGATTCTAGGTCAACGGGAAGTACCCTATAGGTTTTGATTCCTCTGTGAAATCGCAAAATATGCGACATAAACGTTCATATCTTTTGATTGCGTTGACTTACAACTTTTATTTTTTTACAGCCGAAAGAAATTGTAGACCCAAGTATTTAGTATAAATTTCAACTTGATACCTTTACGCGTTCTTGAGAAAAAGGATCTTGACAGACGGACAGACAGACGGACAACGAAGTGATCCTATAAGGGTTCCGTTTTTTCCTTTTGAGGTACGGAACCCTAAAAACAAGACTTTCGGGTTGGTCCACATAACAAATAGGTACAGAAAGTCGGCTCCATAAGTCGGATTATCTATTTCTCATGCATACAGGAATGGAACAATCAACCAGCTTTAGCAGTCGGCGCATGCTACGCATTGCGCCGACTTTTTGGTTAGTTGTGAGGTAACCGCGATTTGACTACAACGCCGCGCGATGCCAATGCTACACAGGGGCAGATCCAGGATTTCATTTTAGGGGGAGGGGGGGCATTCCAACAAGGTTCGAAGAAATCAAATCGAAAAATTGAGTCTAATGTATGGAATTGCTAGGTATTTTGGGGGGGGCCATGGCCATGGGGGCCATGACCCCCCCCAAAATACCTAAATTGGCCCCCATGGCCCTCCCCCCTGGATCCGCCAATGATGCTACGATGACATAGCGGACATGTGACGTTGAACACTATACAAGCGACATAACGTCTAAATTGGAGTAAATGTGGGATTGCGAACTATATAATTGATGTCTATGTATGTATAACGACGCTCGTAGCAATTTTGACTATTTTCAGTTAGAGATTGTGACTCTATAGGTATTATATCTCGATGACCGGAGAGTATTTTGGCTTCGAGCCGTCGGTTTAAAAAGTGTGTATTTTTTCGTCTATTCAATTTTCAATGTTCCAGACGTCTAAAACATTTCAAGCTAGCAATATAAATATAAAAATGTTCTATAGTATTTTTTTAGGCTGAATTTACAGACCTTCTTCGAATATTACAAGAACAAGCGTCATAATTAAAAATGGTATCCTTCATATCCGAGGAAGAAGAAAATAAAAAAGCTCAAAATCTTAACATATAAAATGAAACAGCTAACGGACAACGCATAGCCTACCTCAATTTTTGTCTATACAATATTTTTGTGATATCGGATATTGACAAATTTAGTGTAGCAACCTAGCTCAAAAGATCAACTGGGGGTCTAGTTAAGAGCCACACACTGTTAGCTTTAAGAGGAAATTGTATGAAAATGACATTAGCTTCAGATAATTTATCTCATGCTAATGTCATTGTCAATGTCATTTTCATACAATTTCCTCTTTCCGCAGGCGTGAAAGCTAACAGTGTGTGGCTCTTGTATAGACCCCCTGAAGTGACACTGGGCTGGTGATAGGTATCTGTAGTAGAACGGACCACCGTTTGGGTCTTCGAACAAAGATGTACTTGATTACTTAATTTTCTGTTTCCATTCATTTACAACAAAATAGTTAAAACGCTAGATGTCAAACACTTTTCGGTTAACCAGGCAAAGCGCATTGTTCAAAAGTGGCTTCTATCCTTATCCTATGATAATACTGAAAAGTTTCTTAAAATTATTTCTTAAAGTTATGTTATTTGTTTTGTTAATCTAGTTTTTTATTACTTGTGAGCTCTTGTCGTAGTTTCGTAAAATATAAGTATATCTTTTTTGTTAATTTGTTTTATGGCCTCCACGAGACAGGCTTTGTCCTAGTGTGGGGACCAACAGTAAATTATTATTTTTAAGGTGTTACTTTTTTAAGAAATAAAAAATCTTTAATCTTTAATCTTTAATTAACGGTAACGGCCCTAAAAACGGCCAGTGACTTGATATTGGCCAAACGAAGAAATGTTTTTTTAATAATTTTAAGTTGTTAAAATATCAAGTTGATGTGGCAATGGGCAGACCACATCGCTCGAAGAACCAATAACCAATGGGGAAGAAAGGTTCTGGAGTGGAGACTACGAACCGGAAGACGCAGTGTAGGTAGGCCTCCCACTAGATGGACCGACGACATTGTGACAGTCGCGGGCATCCAGTGGATGCAAAAGACGGGCTGTCGTTCAGTGTGGAGGTTAAAGGGGGAGGCCTATGTTCAGCAGTGGACGTCTTCTGGCTGATGATGATGAATGATTTTAAGTACCGTAAAACAAAAACTGATATGTACTTACTGAAAGAAAGACACTTTGTCTGAAAGCTTACTATTACGGTGGTTAAGATCGCAGTTTTTAAAAGCATACTGAGGCATTTTCACGTCCGCACGTTGGCTGTGGTTGGACCACTTGGACCATACTAAACTCAAATAAGACCACACATTTTATTTGTACAATATACAATATAATACATTGACGATTAATTTAAAAAAAAACATACTGCTGCCAGAAAAGCCGCGTGGAAAAATTGGGCTCAAAATACGAAGCGAATAAGCATCGTTTGTTTAAGTAAATGGTAAAACAGAAATTAATTATTTTACCTACTTAATTAGGCAGTATTTTAAGAAGGAGTCTTATTAACGCCACCTTTTAAGTGTTGCCGGGGTGGATATAAAAAACTCATTAAGTTGTTTCAGAACGAACAACATTTCAAAGTGGTCATTAAGGCCAACAGAGAGGGAACTTTAATAAAATATGCAGTATTTGTAATATTTTGATTAGCAAATAACATTTTTATTGTTATTGATAAATTCAAGTTCAAGATATCCTATAAAATGCCTTTCACTACTATAGAATACGAGCTGCTCCCAGTGGTGTTCCCGCGTGGATTACTCTGTGTAATCATCTGCTATCTTCCACTGAAAGTCCCGTCAGAATCGGTCCAGACGTTTTGGAGTCCATAGGGAACACACATACACACATCGGCTTTATATATCCAGATAATTTATCAAAATATTATTCGGTTAAGATTATTGACGGGTGTTTTTCTTCTAGATGTAGTTTTTTTTTTTAATCTAATCATTTTATTTCATTACATCACACTAGGCGTTTCCTCCCTCATCCTTTCGTCGGTTCCCCAATGCTGTGGGAGTCGTGACCCATCACGGCATCAACTTCTCCCATATGATGTTCCGCCATCTGTTCCAGATTTCAGCAGCGTGAACCGCTTCGGCAACGTTGATGTTGACTAAGCGTTTAAAAACACTTATTTTGGTTAATTTTGCGATTGTAATGCGTCTTAATACATTTAATCCCGAAACATTTACAATACCTGTAGGACAGCGGGTGAAACTGCGTGGTGCAATTAGTGTTCCGTAACAGTAAGAAAACCTTCGCCAGAAAAATTATACTCAGGTTATAGGTTGCTCAAACAATTTCCCCAATATCTAAGAATCAAATTTCCTACATTTATTACATCCGTTGTTTTGTTTCAATTTGTTTGCAATTTTTTTCCATCTCAAACATTTATATTGTAGCAAATCTCCCGGCGGGTGTTATCTTTCCTATATATAACTTTCTTTCCTTTAACTTTTATTGGATTTTGTTAACGTATTAATAATATTTTGGCCTATTTTTATAGAAATAATTAGCTATCGCCCGCGACTTTATAAGCGTAGACTTTATAAATATAAACTTCCAACCCTCTATTGAATCGTTTAACTTGTCTCTATCATAAATATAAGCCACATAAGGAGTCTACCTGCCAAATTTTAGCTTCAATGGTAAAGTAGTTCTTGAGAATTCGTGATGAGTCAAGCAGCGAATGAGTAAAGTGGATTTCGTAGAGTATGAAGAAATTTCATTGGAGAGACCAAAGCCCAGAGACTTCGCTGGATAGGCCACCTGCTGCGAATGGAAAAGGATTGCAATGTCAAGAATGGCGTATCTTGGAGTTCCCAATGGCCGCCAACCTATCGACCGGCCTAGTTATCGCTCTAGAGATGCCGTAGAGTTGGAATTCCGCGAGCTCCAAGTCGCCGACTGGCAAGAGACAGCGCGAGACCGGGACCGATGGCATTCTCTAGTGTCGGAAGCCAAGACCCACTTTGGGTCTCTGCGCCAGTGGAGTAAGTAAGTATGAAGAACTTTCAGAGCGCTTGTTTATGCGACACGTGACCAAAATGCTGATGTGTCTAGCTCAACGCAAAAGCATTGTCATTCAGCGTGGTAATGCCACCAGCATGCTGGATACGCTGCCAACTGATAGTGGACTTTAGCATTTGGATTGTCCTTAGACTTTCAACGGTCTATGGACAGTCTAACTGTTTTTGTTTTTTTTGTTTAGTTGATAAAAGCACTTGCCCAGTAAAAAAAACGGACAAGTACGAGTAGGACTCGCATTTTGAGGGTTCTGTTAGATGGAACCCTAAGACAGCGAGTTCAAACAAAAAAACAACAACAAATAGTTGAAATATTATAAGACAAACAACTTTGTAGTGGACAATAAGGATCTTCCATACATTCCAGCTGCAAAATGTAAGTTAGTAATAGCAAAACTAATTTTTTTTAAATTATAACTTCAAACTTATGACTTTCGGATTTATTCCTTTATATGTGCTGTGAGACCTTGCCTCTTGCTAAATTTCATGATTTAATTTTTTCTTTTGAAGTACGGAACCCTAAAAATGAAGAACACATTGTATCGATTATTAAGGAAGTACATATATAAAGCGCCCTGCTTACGTCCTATTTTGACTTTATCTAATATTATTTGGTGAACATGATTATCTTGATTTCCCGAAGCGTGTACACGTCAAGCCTGATTAGGGTCTGAATTATTTACTTTACCTTCAGGTAATATTAGTATAAACATGTTTTATGACGTCACTTTTGGATAAGAAATAGTAATAAATATACGAACACAACGCTCACCTGTGGTCTTCTGCGAGAGATAACTTTGCGTATAGTCACAAAATACATATTAGTAGTACAGAAGATTAACTCCGCAAATCGTTTAAATAAGTAGCAACTGTTGCTACTATACAAGAAAGTGTGATTTAACTGAAGCTTAGATCAGGTAACGTCATTACCTAGAAGTTGCCTCTCTGTCTATCGCGTAAATCTTGTCGCTTTATCTCTGTGTTGTTTATTTGTAATGTGTGTTCTTTTTATTAATTCTCAAAATGAGTAATTTTTTTTCTTCCATATTTTTTTTATTTTTTATTGTCTATTGTCAATGTGCTTATGTTTCAAAAGACCATCTAAAGCACAGATATACACGATCTGTGATCTAAAGAGTCATCATCATCATCATCATCATCAGCCAGAAGACGTCCAATGCTGAACATAGGCCTCCCCCTTTAACCTCCACACTGAACGACAGCCACATAGCTGTTAAAATTTGCAAGTTGAAGTGGCAATGGGCAGGCCACATCGCTCGGAGAACCGATGACCGATGGGGAAGAAAGGTTCTTGAGTGGAGACCACGAACCGGAAGACGCAGCGTAGGTAGGCCTCCCACTAGATGGACCGACGACATAGTAAGAGTCGCTGGCATCCAGTGGATGCAAAAGATCTAAAGAGTACCTTATAATTATTCATTTTCAATTACAAGTCTTTTTAAAAGAATTCCTTCTGTCTAAACTTAAAACTGTCTTAGAGAAGGGTGTTTTTTAAAGTTTGTGGTAATTTATTGAACAAAGGTCAACGTATACTTTATTTATACACTGGCAAAGGGGTAAGTCAACAGTGCCAATTTTCTCCCCAAACTGCAAAGACGTAATCGAATTTATTTCCAACCGATCTTGACTTAGGATTTTGCTTTCGGTTTGCGTGAAAATCTGAAGGAAGCATAACATTTTAATATTATTATTCGATCGTCCGTCCGGGATCAACATTTGCTCCGGTTCCAGAACTTTCTGTCTAAGCATAAATTAATTTGTTTCATGGCGAATTCAATTAAGTAAGGTAAATTCAGTCTTGCCTTGCCTGAAATGATAATTAGCAGAATAAACTCAATTTTCACTTTGATTAATAGAAGAAACAATCTTGTTCTGTGGAGATATATTAACGTGGATGTTTGTTTACTTGTCTTTATACATATACGGGGTCTTTTTTAGACGCCACGTTACTGGCAACCGGAGGGTCGTTTAAAAAAAAAATGTTTTCTTTAAATTCGGCCAGTCTAACTGTAAACTGGCCGAATCAAAGTGGGAAATCGGAATGTTGTCTGATGCACTCAGTGGACATATTTGAGGATATTATTATACTCATCTATTTAAACAACTTTTACTATCGATCCAACCCTGACATCGCGGAAAAAACAGTTGCTCCATAGAAAAATGTCGTGAACATGGAACAGTTGAATTTTTTAGCGATTTCAGTTTTGGGTGATATCCTCAAGATATAATTATAATGTCTATTGTCTAAAAGAACATCCAGAAATCCAAAGTACTCTGCCACCGATTTGGAGACCGTGTTTTCATGGAGTTCGTGGGAGTGACCGTGTAAATGGTGGCGACGTGGTGAGCTCAGTGTTTTGAAGGAATCCCTAAGAACGGGAAGATTCTAGTTTAAAAAAAAAATTGGCTTGCGCTTGGCTACCAACTCGCCTGATGTTAAGCGATGATGCGGCCTACGGTGGAGCACGCTTGCCTAGAAGAAACCTATTCAATCTCGACTTGAAGACACCCAGATTGTAACCATCAGGGAACACCTACTCAGGCAGCGAATTCCACAGACTTGCAGTTCGCACAATAAATGTGGAATCAAATCGCTTCGTACGGGTTCTCGGGTTGTACGGTTTTCTAATTAGGAATAGCTCCAGTGCGCGCTGGCGCAACATATTTCTCTGCGCATCCCCACCCCCGCACCCGATCAGCAGTTGTTGTCTTCACGTGCGCGTTGCGTGATGGTCCGCAGCGCAGTGCAAATCGAGACGCAGCCACGCGCGCGCACTCGCCTTGAAAAAGACCGCCAAATGCGGTTGAAAGTAAACTATAGTCGGAGTAACCAGCTTAATTATACGTGAGTAATTCTCATGTTCTGTAAATAAAACAGAGAGAATTATATTAAGGAACTGGACATGTCTATAACTAATACATGTTTTTTTTGTAGTTTAGTAATAATTATTATTTTAGAAATAATAATTTTTAATAATTTAATTTTTGATAATAAATAAGCCAACCCCTAATGTTGCATGATCATTAACGAGGAAAGCGTGTACTCGGACCTAAATAAGATTTTTTTGAAATTCTGTACTGTAAGACTTATAATGTACATACAAACTGTCATCATCATCATCAGCCGTAAGACGTCCACTGCTGAACATAGGCCTCCCCCTTTAACCTCCACACTGAACGACAGCCTGCCTTTTACATCCACTGGATGCCAGCGATTCTCACAATGTCGTCGGTCCATCTAGTGGGAGGCCTACATACGCTACGTCTTCCGGTTCGTGGTCTCCACTCAAGAACCTTTCTTCCCCATCGGTTATCGGTTCTTCGAGCGATGTGGCCTGCCCATTGCCATTTCACCTTGCAAATTTTAACAAGTATGTCAGTGACTCTGTTTTTTTGACGATTATCCACGTTTCGGATTCTATCGCGCAAAGAAACTCCGAGCATAGCTCTTTCCATTGCCCGCTGTGTGACTCTGAGTTTTTTCAAAAGGCCATCAGTTAAGGACCACTTCTCAGTACCATATGTCATCACTGGCAACACACACTGGTCAAAGACTCTTGTCTTGAGGCACACGGTAGTAAATGTTTTGAATTGGAATTTATTTGATCAATACTTCGTAGTCATCAGCTGTGACAGGTCCTTACTCTTTTATCGCGCAAAACAACAAGCTCACGCTTCTCACCTTTCTCTCTCGCTTTCGCATTTGTCAGCAAATCAAACTAAAAGCGCTTGCTGACGATGCATAGTAGAAGTAACAAGTAGAAATAGCAAGTGCCTACTACGTATCGTCTGAAATCGGTTTGTATAGAGAACGTGACAGTGAAAATGGTACTTGGCGTCAAGTGAAGCTTCGTTTCTCCGCGCTACTCACACGATGCTCACTGCGCATCGTTCGTCTCGTTCGAGTACGTACTCGCACGCGAGCTGGGGCTTCACCGCGCGAGTGGCTACCTTATCGTTTGAACGCATACTTGTACTTGCTACTTCTACTTGTCTTTGTACTACGCATCGTCTGCAAGCGCCCGGTGTGTTTCAGCAGCTTCATTTTTGTAAAGTTCCCATTCTAAGCGGAATGTATTTACTATGTGTAAGCACACCGTTACATGACGTCAGGTGTGTAATTGTTGTAGTTAATTACCTAGCTTGTAAACTAACAACAAAAACCCTTCTTCGCAAATTCCTTTTTGTGGCAGTCACATAAAGAGTAGGTATTTAGGTAGATAGGTATCTTGGATGTAGGTGTTCTTGGAACTATTTATGCAGTACCTACGTAAGAATAAGATAATTCGATGACGACACGAACGCTCCCAATCTCGCAAAATATTCACTTTTCATTCCCGTCACGTTTGGGAGGCGATGGGAGCGGACGAATCTGATGCGATCAGCCAATCTTGAAAGTGAAGAAAGACAAATTGAAAATATATTATGAGGAGGCACAGCTACAATAATAGTTACTATGGACACGTTTCTTGACCATTATTTATCGGGTAGAATGTGTCGTAGCTTGCTACGCCTACGACTATAAGCCAGAACGAAAAAAGTGCGTTGCTTTAGCATCCATTCTCGCGTAGGACGCGTCGTAGCTTGCTACGACGATGAGCCAGAATAGAATAAGCACGTTGGTTAAGCATTCATTCTCGCGTAGTATGCAACGTAGCATGCTAAGACTATGAGCTAGAATGGAATAACAAGTTGTTTTTCGCATTCATTCTCGCGTAGAACGCATCATAGCATGCTACGACAATGATCTAGAATGGAATAAGCGCGCTGCTTTAGCATTTATTTTTGCGCAGAACGCGTTGTAGTACGCTACGGCGATGTGCCGCAATGGAATAAGCACGTTGCTATAGCATTCGTTCTCGCATTGAACGCACCATAGCATGTTACGATGATGAGCCAAAATGAAAAAAAGCACGTTGCGTTGTGTTTTAGTCCACCTATTCCTACTCTAGCATCTCAAGCACACGGTCAGTGTAACAAAAAAAAACCCAATGAATTTACTTATTTTCTCTTTTCCAAATTTTACCTTTACATGATATATTATTAAATTAACGTTATTGGGTTGACGTTCCAGCAACAATTATTTGACATGTGTAATTATTTAATGTAGTTTTGCAGCAAGGTTTGGTTGTTTGATACGGCTCGTGACGAAGGTCTGTGAGGGTAATCAAGATGGCCTTTCGAGGGTCGCTTGATTGTGAGGTCGATATGACCTCAGGTCAGCTGGAAGTGTAGACTCGATCGTTTGTATTCTCGCTAAAGATTTTTTAAATCTATATTTTGGAAAATAACTTTTTTTTTCTAAGAGTCAGTTACATGAACATTTACACAGCTATAAAAACATGAGCGGAAAATTACATAAAGTTATAACGATAAATAAAGAATGGAAGTTTTGACATTAATTAACACCTTTAAAATTATTGCGAATTCTTTAACCTGTCGAATGTATAGTGCTCCCATTCATCGTCATCATTATAATTTCAGCCATAGGATGTCCACTGCTGGACATAGGCCTCCCCCATCATCAACGTCCAAAAAGGCCGATTGGAAACGGCCTGCATCCAGCGGTTCCCTGCGGTTTTAGGTCGTTTGTCCATATTGTGGGTGAACAGCCCATGCTGCGCTTACCGGTTCATGGTCTCCACTCGAGAACCATCCAGCCCCATCTGCCGTCTGTTATGCATGTTATGTGCCCTGTCCGTCTACTGCCACTTCAACTTGCTAATACAGTGGGATATATCGGTAACTTTGGTTCGTCTATTATTATTAATTACAGATTAGTTAAAGGAAAGTAAGAAAATACACTAAAGAGCCGTCAGGGTTTTTTTTTTACAACAACACTTTATTGATACTACAGAACACTCCTAGAAGAATGCAAGAAAGAAATATATTTATATTTTGTAACATCAGCAACATTAATAGAGGCACAAAGGGTGCTTTTATATCTAGAAGGTGAGCGTAAAGGTTGTAGCACAAATATCAACTCTGAAACGGATCGTCACCGCCTCGTCTATCACCTCGCCGTCAACCGAACGCAAGCACATAATCGAAACGGCTCAACATCTCCGAAACGTTGAAGTTGCGTTGTGAATACCGCGGCGGCAGCGCGTGATTGAGCGAACAGGTTGCAGAAGGGGCAAGCGGTGCACCGCTGCTGCCGCTGACGGCGCGCACCGCTTCCGTTTCGCAAGCTCGCGCCGAGGTGAGACGATGCCGTAATGCTGGGGCTACATTAGCAGGCAAAGATTCGTGTCTCGTTGGCGCGCTAAAAACATCGTGCACGGGAATACGCGATGTTCTTGTCTACATTAGGCGGACTAAGATTTGGATCGCGTTGACTCTCTTTGATGCGCGCCAGTTTACCGACAGTGCCCCGATAATACATCGTCTTCGCCCAATACTACGCGTTACAACGATCTGCTTTCACACGTACCACACTCATCGCGTCTATACGAATATTCGCCGTAGCCCGCTAATGTAGCCCCAGCATTAGAGAGGCCGTCGTTGCACGCGATGTTTCATCGGCTCAATAGAAGAGACGAAGCGGGTTGATGCGTTCGTTGCAACGCAGGTGTGGCATACAATGCGTTGATTCGTTGCGACGACTCAACGCAGCACACCAATGAGGCCACTCTCTCTCAATTAGCTTGCGTTGTAGTGGAGTTTTTATTTGATGTTAATCATGATAACTAAGTACGTAGTTATCCCGCTGAAAATCTGAAAGAGAAAATTTTGTGAATAAAACATATAAGGCATGTATGTGAATTTAATTGTCTGAGGCACTGGCGCCGGCCAACTTTATTTAAGCTATTTATATGTACCCACATATTTGTACTAATTGAATTGATTAACTTCTATAATTGGAAATAGATTTACGTTTGGCCGCCAACTTACCTGATGGTAAGCGACGTTGCGGCCGAGGATGGAGCACGTTGATCTTGAAGAGATCTATTCACTCTAGCCTAGAATATGTCTAGATTGTAGTTCTCAAGCGGCAAGAAAAACAAAGCCGGCAAGAAATTAAGAGTAATAAGAAATTCCATTTCAGTCGGATCAATCCAAGCACAAATTCTGAGCGTTTTCGCTAGGTTTTTGAACGAAAATGTCACTAGTACCTGCTCCGTACTTGATATACTTCAGTGAAATATTTATAGTTTTTTTTTAATGCATGATACGCTTTCGTTTGACCACAATCTCGCCTGATGTTAAGCGACGATGTTTCTATTAAGCTTATACAATGTTATTGCAGATGTCAGAGCAAATAAATGCTTGGACCCGGTTTAGGCAGTGCGCATCATTAATATCGAACCAGATCGTTGCGTACAATGTTTAAAGAGTATCAACGAGGTACGGGTAGTAGTGTGCAGTTCTTCTACTTGTCCTGTAGTAAAAGGTGGGATAATTACGTGTAGAGCGATCGTGATTGTTACTTTTCGACTTACATCAAGTAATAAGCCCCTTGATATCTTGATGACCTCAAAGGCTTTGAAAGACACCTCGTTGAGGATGAGCTGTTCGTAGAATTTCTCCAACTCCACTGCCAGTGGGTCGTAGACGGACTCCATGCGCAGCATCAGGCGGCTCAACAGCACATGGGTGGTTTCCATCTGTTAAGAAAATTATTACTAAGTTTTCTTTTTCAACAATAATTAACAAACACTAACGACCGTTTTCAATAACTTCAAAAAATCAAAATCAAAATATATTTATTGCAGTTTGTTGGTAAACCTTTCCATCTGTTAAGAAAATTATTACTAAGTTTTCTTTTTCAACAATAATTAACAAACACTAACGACCGTTTTCAATAACTTCAAAAAATCAAAATCAAAATATATTTATTGCAGTTTATTGGTAAACCTAGATGTAATACAGACATAATCTGTTCTTAAGAGCTCCAAAAACAAACTTGTCTAACCTACTTACTTTTGACCACTAGTTAAAATACCTACTAATGGTAGCTATCTGCATTTCAATAAACAATGACAGACAGGTATAACATATCCCCAATGCTTATCTATCTACCAGAGGGCCCGGAGGCAAAATCTCTAACCATAGATAGACATGATAAACATACATTAGACTGCCTAAATCATAACCGTCCATTAGACATGCTCGGGTATATACTTACTCACTATGCTGGTGCAGCAATCCGAAGTGATTCTTAGTCTCCGCCAAAGACAACACCATCGGTCCTGGTCTTACCAATCTGCTGACTCTAAAGCATCTTTCCAGTGATATCTAAGCTGGCTGACGGGTCCTCGACCATTGAGAACTACAAAATACACCATTGCATTGCAATCCTCCCCCATTCTCAGCAAGTGGCCTGTCTAGTAAAATCTCTGGACTTTGCTCTCCCCTATGACATTTGGCTCGGCGGTAAGCTCGTCAAAATCCACGTTTTCATTAATCTCCAATTCCCGTCTTCTCTCTGGACTAGGCCCAGAATCTTGCGCATAATTTTAGTCGGGTAGATAATTCTACACCCCAACCGCTTGACAGGCTAAGCGTTTGACTACAACTCACATGATGTTAAGTGACAATTTCGTCAAAGATAGTAAGCACGCCTAGCAGAAATGGGGGAACTATAATTGTTTACAGGGACTCAGTTTTGGAAAGAAACTACCATGATCGCTCCCCCACTCAACCATAGAAAAGTTTAGTAACATACCTCCATATGAGTCAGATGACAGGGTTCAATGATCATCAGTAGATTGAATGTGTGGTAAAAGCACCAGAACAACAGCATCGACCCGCATAATAGAGATGCTGTCTTATTCGATGATGCAATATGATCAGAAGCTACAACAGAAAAAATGCGCAAACGTATGCAAAATACCGTAACTGCAAAATTTGTAACAGCTCATGATTTAGGGCTAAAGACTAAAAATATAAAAAGTCACGGTAGGTCACCGAAACTTTTAGATAGATGATTGCCAAAGGCATTTACTAATGAGCAATACCACAGACCCATAGGTCGGATGAGATGATTCATCCTTTATAGAGTCCATGTTCATGCCATACTTTGTACCATGATCCAAGAAAACAAGGTCTAGCGGTCTGGGAGGTGTCCCGCAATGACGTCACTGCCCAGTTGCCACTTTATTGTAACAAACAACTGGGAAACATTTTTTAAATAATCTATTAAATAAAATACAAAAAGCATTTCAATTGTCCATTGGTTTGTCCGCTCAAGCAAGTTAAACACGAATTGAATATATTAAATACAATTTTTTTCAAAACCACATTGATTGATTGGATTCCCACAGGTAATATACGGATTTTGGGGAGTTATAATTTCACGCTACTGTTAACACAGAAAAATTTTGACAGAGTCCGCCATTGTTTCGTGTATCGTCATCTCTCTCGAACTTGTTGTAAATTACTTATTCTGCTCTTGCTTATGCACGTGTACGTGTATCCATGACATTAATGACACCATTGCGGGACGCCCACGTGACATTTTTTTTCGGAGCGCTATACCTGGCGGAGTATATTATTATTCCATGCTTTGTACTACTCTGTGAACCTGTACACACCCAAATTTTCTAGTTTCGGTAAAAAAACGTAAGTTGTTCGAGTTATGTGTATATGACGTACTTAAAGTATCAATGAAGTCATATGATGTGGCAACAAGGAACAGGAACAAAAAGCCCAGTAACATTAGTACTAGCAGTCCCTGAGAGTGATTCATATCCTTCACCACCTCACAAGTGGATGCGTACGCATCAGCTACACGACGGACGGTGTCGTGATGAGACTCTGAGTGCTTGATGTCATCTGAAAGAGAAAATATTCGTAATAGGCTTGTCCTATTTTTATTACATACCTCATAAAAAAGCTGATCATAAATAAAGCCAATAAACGAAAAAACATTAATATTTGTTTAAAAATAAATATGTTACAAGTATTTTAATTTCACGCTAAACAGAGAGCGCACTATAGAACGTTATGACGTCAAGCCATGCGCGCGCCATACAAATGCTATAATAACACACGCTTTGCGAGAAAGGAACAGAGTACGGTGGTGACTGGCATAGTGCTTAGCGCCTAAAGCCTAGCAAGTAGGCTAGCTAAATCATTTATTATCACCCGGACACTAGCTGAACGTTTAAGTAATCTAGATGAAAAGCAAAGGCATCTTGCCAGTGCGGTTTAGCTTAGCTAATCTAATATGTGCATGGTATGCCAATGCCAACCTTACCTGAATCAATCCTGGAATTTATTGAATTAACATAGTTATTGACTCTTTTGTATGGATTGTTAACCACAGGTAGTCTTATGCTTTCCAGAAGTAGTTGTTTCTGTTTTACATCTGTAAGACAAAACAAATCACAGGACCCTTAAAACTAAGATATAGCCTGTCGTTTTGCGAAAATATTAGGGCTACTAATACAATGGCTAATGTAGCAAGGGTAATTTCCGGGAAAAAATCGGGATAATTTTTTCGAAATTAGGTAAATCTGCCAACAAATCTGGCTGTGGATTGGCTCGATCCAATGTTAAGGTCCTAATTATAACATTGTTTAGGTTTCAAACAGTGAACTATATACCATCCAGTGTGACAGTGTGTCACACAGATTATCAAACAAAATTTTTTTTTTGGTAACGTATCAATGGAGATAATCTGCGTGAAACACTGTCACACAAAATCATATTTGGTTCACTATTTTAAACCAAAACATGTAAGAATTAGGACCTAATTATTTATTTTGATCAAGCCGATCCAACTGCTAGATCTGTTGGCAGATTTCCCGAATCAATCCGCTTCATCAGCATCAGCATCGCGTCACTTTGACTTTGTATGACGATCAAAACGGCTCAAGTATATTTTTTTTTTACTGAATTGAGATCTATACTTATAAAAGTGCAAAGTTTCCCAATTATAGCACTTGTCATAATTACTATAGAAATTAGGAGGTTCTAAAAAACGGACAGACAGACGGAGGTACAGAACGAACGAACATTTCTTGTCGGGCTACGGAACCCTAAAAGGCGGAGTCTACCACTTGACTGCTCATCTTTTACCCCGCATAAGCCATAGGTTCTAACATGTCAACCTAAACTATATCAAGCGGAGCCAATCCTAGGCGCGAATTGAATGAATACATTTTGAGTCTCCAATTACAAGCGTCGAGTTGCGTCGAGTCTCCAATCACAAGCTGCCCCCCGCGACCGACGTGTCATCATTTAACAAAAGGGAATTTTGACTTCATGCAATCAAGTGTCTGTTATGTCTTCTGTGGTCTTGTTCTAGATTCTTCACTCTCGTGCACTCAAATTTCACTCAGTGATAGTGCAAAGATCCAGTAAGAAACCTACCTCGTAATAGTTTCCTTAAGAAGTCGTTAACAGCCCTGAAGGTGGTGCGGATATGCATCACTATTAAGACGTACTGCATCAGGCGCAGCTGTATGACACAGTAACAGACGTGTAACAACACTAACTTCACCAGCTCATTCATCCACACTGTGGACAAAGTTCAATTATGATCACACTTCACACCAATCAATATATAATTTTAAAGAGGATCGTAAATTTTTATTCTTTGCATGAAAATTCGTTGAGCAGAATTTCAATTAAGTATTTAAAAAAAAGATAACATTCACAGATGACTTTTTTTTTCAGTTTTGGCAACACACCATGATTTTATTAAGGTATTATTTTGGACTTGACCGAGACTCACTTTGTTTGACTCTGACTGTGACTATGACTTGTTTGATGTTATTTAATACTTTGTAAACCTTATATTATTATTCCGACTGAACGAACATTTTTATGGTCACGAAAAAAAAACTGCTGATTCTGACATCCTTACGTATAAACGTTTTTTTTAAATTAATTCCTGTGTGAGGATTATGATGTTGCACTTTTGTACATTTACCAGTGACAAATAAGTATTAAAACTTCATTCAATATCCTCAAACAAAGCCTAGTCGCAGTCAGAGTCAAGGAAAATAAGTTACGGTCATGTCGAAGTCATGACCTAGTAAAGTGGTGGAAGTATTCTATGAATGTTTCTATGGAGTTTTCGAAACATCACGAAAATACATATTTCACCGCAAAATACCCGAGTACGTCTACTAAAACTAAACTTGATCAATACTCAAAAATACAATAAGTTTCGAAAAATAATGCAATGAGCCAACATGTTCTTTTCAGGTTGCCTTCAAAACTGAAGCTGAAATAAAATTAACTTTTTTAATTCATAACTAAATGCAAGATTAACAAATATAATTTATTTATTTTTTATTTTATTTTATAATAATAACTAGTCCAGAGCCTGTCGAGACACGCTTAGCAATCCTGTAGCCAAACCCTTGAAACGGTAGTCACATTCATAGTTTAAATTCTCAATTCAAACTTACTTTGGCTGTTCCGAAAGTTTTTAGCCAAGGATAAATGTATATTTTTGAAGTATTCCGAATCTGTGGCAAATTAATTCGACAAAAATCATTATCCAACAACGAGCAGTGATTATTTTCAGAAAAACGTGTTGAAAATCACTTCTTGACTAAACACTTTCGGGTCAGAGAAAGTAGATATAAGTAAGGTACCTTTTGACCCCTGTGTCATTGTATAGAACGTGTTAATTGACAGCACTACGTCATAGCTGCTGATTAGCAAAGTTGCTGTCCCCCAAAGAATAAACAATGCAATCAGCTTTCTCGTCCACTGTGATGGCCAATGATAGATATCCAGCGTGCAGTTTATCTGCGAATGATTCTGCATTTAATTTGTCAAAATAAAACTGGCCAAGTGTGAGACGGGTTCGCACACTGAGAGTTCGTACAAACTTAATAAAGATAAAATCGCAAAAAATCGAAAATATGCAACATAAACGGTAATTTATCTTTTGATCACGTTGACTTACAAGTCTAATTTTTTCATGGCTGAAAGAAACCGTATATTCAATTATTTGTTATAAATTTTAACTTGATACATTCACGTATTCTTGAAAAAAAGGGTCTTCAGACGGACCGACGGACAACAAAGTGATCTTATATGGGTTCCTTTTTTATTTTTGTGGTACGGAACCCCAAAAACTACCAAATAAGCATCATCATACTTAATTCAACATGGCCACCGCTCCAAGATGGCGGATTACATTTTCTTTGCTGAAGCCAAAAGTGCCTTTATTAACTAAACAAAATACAAGCTAACACTAACACTACAAAAACTGTTAGACTGCTTATGGACCGTTGAAGGTCTAAAAACATTCCAAATGCTCAAGCTCACTATCAGTTGGCAGCCAACCGAGCCATACCCAACATGCTGGCAATGCTTACGCGTTGAGCCAGAAACACGCCAGCATTTTGGTCATGCGTCGCATTAACTATTTTCTTACTTTCTGCAGTTGATACAATTTCCTTACTTTCTGCAGTTAATACAATTTCCTTACTTTCTGCAGTTGATACAATTTCCTTACTTTCTGCAGTTGATTCAAGCAACTAATCAGGCGTCGCATGTGGCTTGGTGCGCTGTAGAACATCGCGGCTGCTAGAACTGACACCACCAAGACTCTTCCGTTAAATGCCATCACCCGCATAAAGTTTCTTGCGCGGACCTTTTTCTTGTGCCATATTTCAAAGTAAATAAGCGTTCCAATTATCATTGCATCTAGAAAGAACTTTATATATGTATCTTCTCTCTCTTCTCTTCTCTATCTCTTCTCTACATAGTATAAATTGAAGTCGTTTTCCGCGTCTGTCTGTCTGTATGTCTGTATGGCCGCTAACTCCCCCTAAACCACGCAACGGATTTTGATGCAGTTTTCACCATCAATTAGATACATTTTCAAGGAAGGTTTATATATATATAACTAGCGACCCACCCTGGTTTCGCACTTAAATTGCACCCGTGCGAAGCCGGGCGGGCAGGTCGTTAGTCTCTACATAGTATAAATTGAAGTCGCTTTCCGCGTCTGTCTGTCTGTATGTCTGTATGGCCGCTAACTCCTCCTAAGCCACGCAACGGATTTTGATGCGGTTTTCACCATCAGTTAGATACATTTTCAAGGAAGGTTTATATATATATAGCTAGCGACCCGCCCCGGTTTCGCACGTAAATTACACCCGTGCAAAGCCGGGCGGGCGGGTCGCTAGTATAATATAAAAGCAAAATTCACTCACTCATCCTTTCAGCCATAGGATATCCACTGCTGGACTTAGGCCTCCCCCAACGATCTCCTAGGGCCGGTTGGAAGCAGCCTGCATCCAGCGTTTCCCTGCGGTCTCTTTTAGGTCGTCAGTCCATCTTGTGGGTGGACGTCTTACGCTGCGCTTACCGGTGCGTGGTCTCCATTCGAGAACCTTTCGGCCCCATCGGCCATCTGCTCTGCGTGATATTATGTGCCCTGCCCACTGCCATTTCAACTTGCAAATCCGGTGGGCTATGTCGGTGACTTTCGTTCGTCTACGGATCTCCTCATTTCAGATTTGGTCTCGTAGAGAAACCCCGATCATAGCCCATAGCTCGTTGTGCGACTTTGAGCGTGCGTGTGCATTTCCATATTTGTACAAAGTAAGATTACTATACTCACTATATAGAGTAATAAACAATTGAGCAAATATGGACATTCTCGGAGACATGTTGATATGCCAACCATTCCCTTTTTTCACGAATCGAAGGGGAGCGATTCCCGCCAATCTCGATAAACGCAGAACTGTTGCTAAAGCTCCTGACACGAAGCAATCCGGTTGGGGTTCCATAGTTAGGTTTGGTTGGAACTAAAATTTTAATAACTTATACAAAATGTTATCACGGTCTATTCGACTTTGATCATATTCCGGGTGATCATAGGCGACACTTTAGTGTCCTCTGATCACACAAAAATATATGATCACCTAGGTGGCCTTAGGCAACTCCATTCAAATTATTATTTCGGTATCTATAAATCACCTGTAACCAAATAAAGTAAAAACCGTCCAAGTGCGAGTCGGGTTCACGCACTAAGGGTTTCAGGTGGTCACCCATCCAAGTACCGACCGCGCCCGATTGATGGTGAAAAAAAAATTTGTCGCCGACTCCCACTTTATTTTACTATAATCATGCTTATACTATTATGCTTATGCTTATGCTTTATTATACTATTTTACAGTATGTACTATAATCATGCTTAGTTTGACGCTTGGACGTGTGACTGATTTTACATTAGCAGAAATTACAAAAATACGTTTAAAAACATTTGTTGTATAGGGGAAAAAAAAGAAAAAAAGAATTAGCGAAGATATCGCTAAATATAAACGCGGAAATAGTGTACTAAGCCGAATGGTTTGATGGTTTGATGGTTTTTGATGGTTACAATGGACCCTTTCGGCTTAGTACACCCTTTCCGCGTAACGCTGTATATACACACACAAAAAAATCGCATTGAGAACATCTTTAAGAAAAAGTCAATTCAAGTCGGTTGAAAAGAGATAAAAATAAAGTTTAATTTTGGTACCTACCAGCAGTGTTTATTTTTTTAAATCTCAGTAGTACTTAGACAGCACGTCCATTTTACCTGTGCTCTAGAAAAAGATGTGAGTAAGTTAGTATTAAATTATTCATTGTTTTGTGGTCATTAGTTCCTAAAAAAACAAATGACCCAAATATTAGCTTACGTGTTGATTAAAGTCTTCCTTTGGAATCAAAATTATATTGGAATAGGCTTAAATACTCATTAGGGTTGTGTAAGCAACATTCACAATCTAGTACGTCGTCTTATAAATCTTTGGTATATATATTTTTGTCTATTTTGACAACTACATATATATATATATCTACTAGCTGTTGCCCGTGACTTTGTATGCGTAGATATTTATAATACATAAACCATTAAACTTTTTTTGTATTTTTGAATTCTGTTACTATAAATACTCCTCAAAAAATGTTTTTTTTTTTAAATATATTTACTGCACAGTAATCGCCTCGTTGTAGTTTTATTAGTTGGGGTTCCTTTAGTTTACCTATATTTCTTGGTTAATCCACCGTAACATTACATCTATTCTGTGATAATTTCAACTGGCTATCTATTACGGTTCGAAAGATACATCCGGCAAAAAGTTAGGACAGACAGACACACAAACATAGGTATGGCGTAGGCATAGTAATAGGGTCTTACACCCTTTGTATATGGAATCCTAATCAGCCAACAAAAGCACATGAATTGTGAACTCTCATACCAATAGCAAAATTATTTCAACGTATAAAATAAAAATAAATATAAGAAACCTTAGAAAAATACCTTTTTTTTTTAATGCCATAGGTGGCAAACAAGCAGACGGGCTGCCTGATGGTAAGCAGTCACCATCGCCTATGGATACTTGTAACACCAGAGGCATCACAAATACGTTACCGACCCTTTAGAACTCGATAACTCGCCTTTTGAAAAACCCCATGTTATAGCTTCTCGGAAACACCGTAGCAGGTAGCTCACCTAACTGTTCTTATAAGTAAATATTTTCTAGATATAAAATCCATAAGTAATACGAGTTTTCAAACCAAATGTACCTTCCATAAAGATATTCAAGAAACGTAGAGCTATTTCCATTCACTGATATAACCGAATTTTTATATTTTCGGCATCGAGCGTAGAAATGGTAAAATGTGGGAAATGGACCATTTAGAGGCTATCACTGTGTGCATGATGGATATCTGACACGTGACAAAAGTAAGTTAACCCCATTTATAAACGCAACTATCTTCCCGCCCCGACTTTGTACGGGTGTAATTTACGAGCGAAGCTGGGGCGAGTCGCTAGTGTATATAACCTTCCGTGAAAAAGTATCTAAGTGATGTTGAAAACCGAGCTAGTGGTTATACATACAGACAGACGCGTAAAGCGACTTTAATGTATACTATGTAGAGATAGAAGTACCTTGAATCTTCACCTTTGGTGAAGCCACCAGCTAACTTTGCTAAGATTCTCTTTGTTGGTCCTTCGAGCATTATGTTTGGAAAACCTTGAGTAAACCTTGAGAGACGACTAACGACGTTTGGGATCGTTAGTCGTCTCTCAAGGTTTAGTCAGTCCACCTTAAATGATGGCAAAGCTCAATTTGTTCTCATTTGAGGTGTACTCATGACATTACGTTATATAGATGACGTCATCAGATCTGCAGACATTCTTTATTGAGGTAGCCTTAAGGTTACCTTATTTTATCGACTATAATGTCAAAACTTAAGAGAAAAGATAGGGAGATTTAACGTCAATAAATATGGGGGTAAGTGCTAAGTTTATAGTCTATTTGGACTACACGTATTTTTACTAATATTGTGATTAAAATAGTAACGATTTACAAGTAAACATTTATGGAAATACCTTGCCAAAAGGTCGAAGAGCAGCATGATCTGATGGAGACCTACGGTCACAGCACACTATATCAGCTCGGCATCCCCTCGCCTTATTGTCTCGCCGTCAAATAGGCGTCAACTGAACGCAGGTTGGTAACCCAGTGGCTGAGCACCTCCCAGGTGCGTTGGCGTTTTGGCGTGGTTTTGAAGCCTATTACAAGAGCAAAGACCACAGGCGGTTGCGCGCTATTTCCGTATCGTCAAAACCACGAAAAAGAGAAGCGGTTTTTTTTCTTATCTGTGGTAGTATGCGTTACAGTATGAAGTTTTCATAAAGAACACTTTAGGTTTTATTATATGACACTCATTACTCACGTAAACTCCCGACACTGGAAGATTCTATTGGGGAAAAGCTCGCCGGTGCAACATAATATCTACGCGCTCCCTCCACCCCCACACTCGATCAGTAGCCGTTGTAACCCCATGCGTGCATTCACGTTGAAGACTGGTGAATGCGGTTGAAACGGCTCATATTGAGGCTATATCCAACCTGTGCCGAGTTGACTGCGGCTTACGATAATGATGATAGTATTCTTAAGCCTCTCTAAGCTCGCAAAACGTAGACCTTTACGTGAAAATTTATCTGCTTTGATCCAATAATCGTAGAAATGTTGTCTGCGGCACTATGATCTTTAATTAGACAAATTAAACGAAATTCCCGCTGAAAATTTATTCAATTATGATGTAATTTTGTAAGAAAATATTTTTATCGGTACTTAAATGTATAAAACTGGAATCAGTCTGAAATTGGTTGTGATCCGATGGATTCTAAGGATTAGATTAAATGGGATGGCAGCGGGGAGTAATGAACTCGGACGGGACGGAGTTTTCTATGCGTTTTGTTACGGGGCGGTATTAGAATGGCCTGAAATGGGACGAAATAAAGTTGACCCTCTTGTAAAAGGCACAAAGTTTGCACATAGCAGACACAAAACAACACAACGACAAGATAACAATATTTATTTCAGACTAGCTGCGCCCCGCGGTTTCAACCGCGTAGTGATGAAAAATGATGATGATGATGAAAAGCCTATGTAGTAGCAAATAAAAAATATGTTTGTTGTATGGGGACCCACCCGGTCCCCATACAACAAACATATTTTTGTAGATTTTGTCTACTTTTCGTAGGTATAATCGATCCGAGCTGCAGTTGTCCCTATTGCGCTCTACTAGGAGAAGCCTGAGGTCAGGGGACAGCAAAAGATTTGCTTAATACCTATTCATCAAATTACTTGGCCGTGGTATGCCGTCTTAATCGTGTTTCTATCTTTGGGGTTCCTTGATAAGACATTAAATTTTGATATGATACCGTTTTTATAATTTTAAGCTAACCATGGAAGTAAGCACACTTAAACTAGAATGACCAAAATTGCTCAAAGTCGGAAAAGAGGGCCTTGAGGTTGGTATACTGGTAGAAATCGAACCTATTTCAGCCTCAGTCCAGGCACAGTCCATCACAACATGCCACACGTCATCGGCTACCCCACACTTGGTGCAGTTTATCGCATCATTGTATACAAACTACATTGCATTGCTCTCTGAACGTATTTGTATTCTATCCTAATATACAAGTCAATAAAAAAATTCTTTCAGAGCGCCTGGTTAATGCGACGCGTGACCAAAATGCTGGCGTGTTTCTGGTTCAACGCATTAGCATTGCCATTCAACGTGGTAATGCCGCCAGCATGTTGGGTACGCTACCAACTGGTAGTGGGCTTGAGCATTTGGATTGTCTTTAGACCTTCAACGGTCTATGGGCAGTCTAACTGTATTTGTAGTGTTAGTTGTAGCTTGTATTTTGTTTAGTTATTAAAGGCACTTGCCCAGTAAAAAAAAGTCAATAAATAAATTCAAGATCAGATACTTTTAAAAATTCATTTAGCCCAGAAAGGAAACCGGATACAAAATGAAATCCCTAAACGATTTATAGTCAATTCGGGCGGTCGTTTTAGTAATTTTGTCTTGTAAAAGTGAGCATTCTGTCCACTGTTATCGCTCATTAGGGCCCGCATTGCCCGGGTCCACTTCATTAACGTCTTGGCCCCTCTGCCCCCATTACCCTGTAAAATACTACAGCCTTATATATTCTATGTTTGGACAAATGAAGCGTGGGATACGAAACGTTTGCCTAACGATCACATGTTAATCCAGTTTCAATTCGGTTTTCTGTATTAAAAACTACAAAGGCTAAAGTAATTTTTAAACTTTCGCGATTTGAACACATGTTTTAAACGTTTATCGGGACTTATCACGTATTATTTAATTTAGGTAAAAAATAATATGTACCTTTCGCTCGACGTTTCGACCATGTTACAATGGCCGTGGTCACGGTGGTCACGAGCTGACTGAAAACTGCGGGTGAGTCCGGCGAGAAGAGCGGGTGTTTTGTTCTCCTACCCTCACTTGATCTTGAAAAATGGCAGGGTTGTCACTACGACACACAACACTGACTGTATCGGTAAATGTCCTAGTACCTACACCGCGGTTTGTACACTTGCTTACTATGGGATTCCACGACGCCGCTAACTTAAATCCATCTTCCCGGTTGAAATTGCGATGTTTTCTAATTTCAACAGCTTCACGAACCATTCTAGAAAAATAATGTCGTTCAGTGGAGAGGACCTTCAGACCTAAATTAAATAATACGTGATAAGTCCCGATAAACGTTTAAAACATACAAAGGCTAAGATCTCACAATAAACAAATCAAACATACCTGAAAAAAGCAAAGTTTGTCTGCTGTGGTGTGTATTACTTCTGTCATTAAATGAAACAAAAGTACTCGTATAAGTCATGTCACCAACAGCCAGTTGACGTTGAAAGTACGGGTAATGCAGCGATTCACACCGCAATGCGTTATAAAACCATGTTATTTTTTTAAACAAGATTACTAAAACAAATACATATAATTGATTTCATAGCAGAACTTCATAAAAAAGCCACGCTAACCATCACATATAGAGTTTATTGACCCGTTTCCCGTTTTCTTATTTATTATTGCTAGTCATACTTCATACTAATATTATAAATGCGTAAGATGTTTGTTTGTTTGTTCTCTTTTACTACTTTTTATCCCGGTGGCCGAGACTAGGTTGGGGGAACCTAGGCCGACCAACGATGAGGTGGACTGGCGACGTCAAAAGTACTGTCGCGGATGCGAATAGCGAGAGCCGGGGAGAGTGATATAAACAAAGGGAAGTCTATACCCCTGCAGTGGGTCACTCAGGGCTGATGATGATGATGATCCCGGTAAAATTACAGTTCCTAGGAAATGTCTACACGGATGAAACCGCGGGGTGCAGTTAGTATTATTTATGCAAAAGTGTGTTTGTTTGTTCTACGTTCACAGTTAGTGATGTAATATTAGAACTCATATACCTACCTAACATGTGAAACATGTGACAATTAATGTGCCAAAACCACATAGTTCTCGGTTCTTGTCGTGGTACAAGCGAAAACTGGCCAGTGTCATGTCCCGTAGTTCGTTTGTCCAAGACTACAGTCTTTACAGTTTTCTCTTTCGTAGGTACAGACGTAATTTCTTATTTGCGCCGCTTCTCTAGATTGGTAGTTAGTTAGAATTTGTGACCGTGTTGTTCCTAGGGTTGTTGAACCTTGCGATACATTTTAGACGCTGTTTGTACTTCATAATTATTTATTTACGACTATGAATACTGCTCAAAATCACATTATTTTGTTTTATTTTGGGAAAGTAATCTGTAGCCGTCGCTTAGAAGGCCTGAAGATTTCTCCATAAAAATAATATTTATTTATCCTTATATACGCTCGAAGAACCGATAACCGATGGAGAAGAAAGGTTCTGGAGTGGAGACCACGAACCGGAAAACGCAGCGTAGGTAGGCCTCCCACTAGATGGACCGACGACATTGTGAGAGTCACGGGCATCCAGTGGATGCAAAAGGCAGGCTGTCGTTCAGTGTGGAGGTTAAAGGGGGAGGCCTATGTTCAGCAGTGGACGTCTTCTGGCTGATGATGATTTAACTTTAAGGTTCTTAGGCCATAGCCACAGTCTGAAAAGCGTAGCGGCTCATAAACGCAAATATTTGTGTGTTTGCAACTCTGTGACGGCAGAATATAGTAGTGCATAGAAAAGTAAATAGTTACAAATAAAAATAATTTTCCAAATCGGTATATAATTGATAAGTCATAAGTCATAAGTAATTTATTGATAAAATTTCAATTTACACGTCAAATAACAAATGTTCACTTAAAGTGAGAAAAATTACTACAATAATTACTTGATTGATTAAAACAGACTATACCTATAATTGCATTACAGAAATAATATAACAAAATACGGAGTAACAAACATAAAAAATTAAATTAAATAACCGAATTGAATATTCCCTACTTTTTTGAAGTCGGTCGAAAATAGCAAACTTACGAAGCAAGAGCGCAGTAAGCATTAAATTAATTCCCTTTTATTTAATGCCTACATTTGAAACATATGGGCATGGTTTCGATAAGTTTAGAATAAAACAAAAAACGTACTTTCTCCAAAATTTCATTCCAAGCATACTTTTCAAATGTACGAAAACGGAGGCAATAAAAGGCCAAGGCTAAACTAAAGACATTACCAAAGCAAAGAGGGAAGAAAGGCGCGGCAAACGGGCGTCGAAATGCCTCGTGCATAATGCATCGCGCGACTGCATCGACCTCCAGCTCGAATCGCCGAGGATTACGCGGGTGAGCTTCGTCTACTCGCAGTTTGGCTGTTGGAACTGGTTTAGTAATTAAATTTAATACTATTTTCCACAGAAAAGCCACGGACTAGTAAGCGCAGCGTAGGACGTCACAAGATGGACAGACGATCTAAAAGAGACCGCAGGGAAACGCTGGATGCAGGCTGCTTCCAACCGGCCCTTTTAGAGATCGATGGGGGAGGCCTATGTCCAGCAGTGGACGTCCTATGGCTGAAATGATGATGATGATGATGACATATTGTATGATTTTTGGGTTGTTCGCGTTATGGCAGATTTGTTTAACGACAGATTTGTGTTAAAGCAGAAGTACACTGAAAAAGCTTGTTTACCTCTTTTTAGTGTTTTTTTGCTGTCGGGGGTTTTTTCCAACCTGATCCAGTATCACTTCCAGTCACTGGCCCAAAGCAATTACTTCATGCAATTTCCCACGAGTGGCTCGCGCAGTTCGCAGGCCCTTGTCGAGTTTTTATACACAATTCAGGTTGTTTTCAACTGGAGTTTCAATTTAACGGATTTTGCCCGCTTTTATTTACAGTGCAATTGAGTTTTCGAAAGCTTTGGCGATGGCGGTTGATTATTCCACAATACTGTGCCAAGAGCTGTTTTTTTTTTAAATTTAGAGTTGAGTTTTTTTAAACTAATTTAAATGTATTTATGGAGTTTCAACGCATGATTGTCTAATTTACCCGTGACTTCAACCATTATTATAAAAATGCAATTTAATCAAACAATATTATATTAGCCTGCATCGAATCAGAATTGAGGAGATCCGTAGACGAACGAAAGTTACCGACATAGCCCACCGGGTTAGCAAGTTGAAGTGGCAGTGGGCAGAGCACATATCACGCAGAACAGATAGCTGATGGTGCCAAAAGGTTTTCGAATGGAGACCACGGACCAGTAAATGCAGCATAGGACGTCCACCTACAAGATGGACAGACGACCTAAAAGAGACCGCAGGGAAACGCTGGATGCAGGCCGCTTCCAACCGGCCCTTTTGGAGATTGATAGGGGAGGCCTATAATAATATAATAATTTATTTATTTTCAATTTACATAGACTCATACAAATCGAATCAAAAAAATATCAATAGAAAATAATAATAATAGTAGCTAGTCACATTACATTAATAATAATTATTACCCATTGAAATTTAAAATATTCAAACCAAAAATGTCAACATTTTACAATAAATTAATTAAGTCAAAGTAATAGTCATGCATATCAGTACCTACCCTTACATTAATAAACTAGGTTGTGGCTCCCCCGCACGCGCCGCACCAGTGACGTCGCTCGCTTGCGCATTGTGGTGTAGAAGCAATCTAGCACCTATGTCTAGCAGTGGACGTTTTAAGGCTGAAATGATGATGATGATGAGGAGCCTGCATCGTCCCACTGCAGGGCAAATGCTTCCATTCCCTCCTTCCACTCCTCTTTGTTTTGAGAAATTTGGGTCCAGTCCTTCAAGTAAGAATCCATTTCGTCCCTCCTCATCCATCAGGGCCGTCCGGGAGGTAGTTGAAAAAAACGTGAAAAATAAAATAATTATTAAAAAAAAAACTTTTATTCATGAGCTTTTCTCATCATCTAGGACCAAAGTGCTTGGGAAGACAAATCCAATAAACTGAAACTCAACTGGGTTACGTCTTTTCGATCAGGAGTTCTTATAGCCAACTTCTGTCTCAATTATCAGACCAGCACAATAGTACCATGAAATTGCACTGACACCGAACTTACATGAGTGTGCCAAATTCCAGCTCAATCAGTTGAAGATACCTGGTCTAAAATTCGGTTTCAAGATTAAGCAAATTTTTCGAAGTCGGTTACTGCCACCATAAATATTATCTGCGTTCATAATTTGTCAAATTTTATATATATATAAATATATATAAAAATTGGTAACTACAAAAGTGAGGCGACTCCCGCTCTGGCTCGTTTCTGGTGCAAAGATTGGCCATTGCCATTCAGCGTGGGAATGCTGCCAGTGTTATGGGCACTTTTGCACCAGGAACGATCCGGGGCGGGCTGTTTGACTAGATTAGATTTTTTATAATTAGAATTAAGTAGTTTGTGAAATTGTGACGTATTAATTGTATAAATATAAAAAAAAATTTTTTATAAAATTGCCATGAATAATAAAACTACAAAATAAATACAAAAAGTAGTGCAAACAAACGTCATGCCCAGGCGGTTTCCCATCCAAGAACCGGCGGTTTACCGACCGCGCCCAACGTTGCTTAACTTCGGTGATTGTACGAGAATCGGTGGTGAGCAGAAATTTGTCACTGACTCGCACTTGACCAGTATATATTATTTGTTGTTTAAATTTAGAGTGTGTACTATAATCATGCCAAGTTTAACTCTTGTACGTATTACCGTTTTTAAACTAGAGCAAATAATACATTAAAAAGCATTTTTATCGTATGAGGACCCTTGGGATTTAACTTTTTAACTTTATTATTATTTCTTAGTTAATCCACCGTAACATTACATATTCAGTGAAAATTTCAACTGGCTTTCTATTACGGTTCGAAAGATACACCTGTTAAAATGTAGGGCAGAGAGGCCAAGTAATAGGGTCCCGTTTACACCCTTAAGGGACGGAACTTTAAAAAAATGTGAAAAAAGACGTCACTAGTGAAGCTTGATAAAATACCCATTACGTGTCGTAGACTAATAATAATTGTCATTATCGCGTCATATCACTTCAAGCCACTTCAAGCTAATATAATTCAAGATTAAGATAAGCCACAGTACCGTTAACAGTACGTAATACGTTACTAAGCATATACATGGTAACCGTCGAAGTCGTAATATGAAACATTCATGGGCTCGCATCGATTCGTACAAATGGGCCCGCGGGGCGAATAGCAACATACTGTATTACATTATATCGTAGGCATAATAGAAGTTCAACAAACGTAGAATAGTCTAAGGTACTTCTTGTATTAAGAAAACTTATTAAGTATTTCTCTTTCAAAATGTTGGTTTGTTCAGCACATCAAAAAAATAATAATAAAAATGACAAAAAAAAAAATGAAAGGGAGGTCCCCTTCATACATCAAACGTATTTTTTTGCGTATTTTTGTATTTGCTCTAGTGTAAAAACGGTAATACTTACAAGCGTCAAACTTGGCACGATTATAGTACACACACTAAGGTATAAGAACAAATAATAAATAATGGCCAAGTGCGAGTCAGTGACAAATTTCTGTTCTCCACCGGTTGTCGTACAATCACCGAAGTGAAGCAACGTCGGGCGCGGTCAGTACTTGGATGGGTGACCGCCATGGCGTTGATAGGATGTTGTCTTTTTGCACATTTTTTTGTACTTTAGCTACTAACAAGTTGTACGTACCACCGTAAGGAACCCTCAGTGTGCGTGCCCGACTCGCACTTGACCAGTTTTATTGAAACGTTCCATGTTAAAGCTTGGCGGGAACACCTTCAAAATGATACAAGCGGCAATGCATGTGATTGCTACTCGCTTTCTCTAGATTAGTACACAGCAAAGATTTTTAGCCCAAAATAATCATCTTACGTTATAAATAACTAGCGGTCCGCCCCAGCTTTGCACGAGTATAGATTATAGCCTATGTCACCCGGGGATAGTAAAGCTTACCAACAGTGAAATAATTTTTAAAATCGGTCCAATACTTTTTGAGCCAATTCTTTACAAACATACATACAAATCTTTCCTCTTTATAATATTACTAGCTGACCTGACAGACGTTGTCCTGTCTTAGAACTGTCAAACACGCAAAGTCAACATTGTAAATCTTATTTTTTACACCTTGGGTTACATTATTGGAGTTTTAATAGGGATCCCTATTTAAAAAAAATATATAATATAGCCTATGTTAGCCGGGGATAGTGTAGCTTCCCAACAGTGAAAGAATTTTTCAAATCGGTTCAGCAGTTTCGGAGCCTATTCAATGCAAACAAACAAACAAACAATCAAATCTTTCCTCTTTATAATATTAGAATAGATAATAATATTATATATATATATATATTATGTTACGTTACTTTATAATGCTGTATTTATCTAGGTTATATATGTATATCTTGTAAAACTTTAGTAATTTGGTTTATTTTCTTTTTTTCTTGTATAAGGTGTTTTTGATGCACGCATACGTACCATTTGTTCCAACCTAGTGAATGACTGGTAGAAAATGTTTAGAATTAAGTTCTCCATTTGTACATCTCTATATAAGTGTGCAATAAAGTATTAAATAAATAAAATAAAATAAATAAATAAGCCTCTTCTGATCCTTCTTTGTTCACCTTACTCTACGGTATACATTATGAGGCAGGTATTGTAGGTCCAACCCTGTATAATGTGGAGCAAATTCGCTGCCTTTTGGGTATTACCTGCGAAAGAAACCATCTGTTATGGTTTTTATGTTTTTAACTATTCGGTTGCTCGATATTTGCCTGAAAATAACGTATTTGTTTCCCTTCAAGCAAATTATAACTTTTAATGCAATATACAGTTCTAGCCCTACAGTGGCTGTTAAAATATTTAGTGAGTTGCCAAAAAAATTTAAATATATATATTTATAGGTATCTTCTAAGTCTGCGTGCTTCATCTTCGACCACATCGTCGCTTACCAACAGGCGAGTTGGTGGTCAAACGCGGAATTATCAGCGTCAAAAAAATAAAAAAAATATATGCTTTTCCATTGATCTACTACACAGAGATGGTATGTTTCCAAACAACGCCTTCTTAAAACGTAAGCTACAAATTCGCTACGTGTGCTGTGTTTGCTTGGCTCGTCACGCACACAGACGCAAAAACTATGTGGCTAGTAGAAATGTTTTCCCCCTAAAAGTTGGGTAATTGGTTGATTGGTAAAATCAAAAGAAAAGAAGTTAGGTTCACAAAAAGGTACCTAATTGTAAAGGTATCATAGAATCCAAATGTTATAACAACCTAGAAGATCTTTTCGACAAAATATAAATAGATCGTTCCGTGCCAACTATAAAATTTTATGCATACGAGGGAAAAAAAAAACGTTTAAAAACTAGTGTAACAACTGACAGACTGCTGACGGCTGACTGTTATCGAAATATGCATTTTAAAATCTTCATAATATATCTACGCATGTTTGCAATAAAATATTAAGTATTGAAATGTAAAAGCGCTCATTAGCAATGAAATTTTAGAGCACTGAGTTAGAGTGCTTATAATTTAGTATCGTATAATGGCAGTTACACTAATTCAGTGCATTAAATCACAGCTCAAAGTCGCAACTCTTAAAATAGTGCACTGAATTGCATAGTCAATGCCTGTTTTTCTCTTTTTGTCTGTTTGTTACTTTTTAACTAATAAACGGCTATATCTTTAAATATTAAAGAAATAATGTAATTTCACGAGTTTTATCACTGACGCAGCTGGTACCTTTTAATTTGTCCTAAAAAGTGAAACTAGAGTGCTTTTCATGTTTGAAGTTCCGCAGACGCGGCGCTGTCATCGCGTATCAATCACTATCAGTATCATTTCTCGAGTAGAACTTTAACAACTTTTGGCATCGTACACGACTCTTTAACGATGCAAAATTAATAAAAATCTTTCTAGCGTCCAAACACAGTAACAACACCTGACAACTACAACATGGAAATTTAGTTCCGCTGTTTGCCGTGGGACTTCTTTCATAAAAAGGACTTCGCTTGAATCCTGTAAAAAATGTAAAAAAAAAAAGTTTCTACCTACACAGAGAGTTACAGAAACAAATAAGCACTCCCGAGACAACTCGTAGCAGATAATGTGCGTGTGGCGTGTAATAATTGGGAACGAGGAAGGAACGACGTCAAACCGTGTAGAGGAAGGGAGCTGAGCAGCGTAATCGGCCATTTTGACGAAATTGAAGCACAAAACGTCAGCGAAGTGACAGTATCAGTCACGAGATATTAGCATAATCAGCCTTTTAATAGTCCACTGCTGGACTTTTAGCCTACCCCTGAAAGGGTGATTTGGCCATATCCACAACGCTGGCCTAGTTACGGGTTGATGGATACACATATGTCATTGAATTTATTCAATGAATTTATAATTTATTAATTTTTTAATTTATTTATTTATTCTTTGAATTTGTTTATTCTCTGTACGGATGCAAGTTTCCTCACGATGTTTTCCTTCACCGAAAAGCCAGTGGTACGAAAATCTGTAGGTACATAA
The DNA here is from genome assembly GCA_914767915.1 of Agriopis aurantiaria. Lineage (NCBI taxonomy): Eukaryota > Metazoa > Arthropoda > Insecta > Lepidoptera > Geometridae > Agriopis > Agriopis aurantiaria. The sequence goes on along the minus strand of OU611991.1, from coordinate 2,082,119 downwards.
ACTCCAAAGAGCTCATTGGTACGGGCCCGGTGTATGAATCCGTGACCTCATGCTTTCAAATCTAGTGGTCTCCCAAATAGGCTACCACAGCTTCTTATTAGTTGCGAGTTATTGCTAATTCTAATGGCCAGGTGGAGTGACAACCTGCGTAAAACGGCGGGTAAAAACTGGATGCAAGGAACTGCCAACCGAGCTCAGTGGCGTGCATTAGGAGAGGCCTATGTCCAGCAGTGGACAATTAGAGGCTGATGATGATTGCTAATTTTAATAATATTCTCGAAGCTGCAATGTCCATCCAAGCATATGGCGTACGTGGTGATTTAACGGGCTTCCAGACGCTTAGCTTGCCACACAAGTGTCAAGCCTCAACATTAAATGCATTTGTGTGGCTTTGAATCACGTAGTTCCAGGTCACATAAGCCAACATCGAGCCTACGTGCTCAACGTAGCCTCTGGTATATATCATGTAAATTCATGTGAGAAGCAGTAGGCAGCGACAATTTTGGAACATAATTTTTCGTTGTATTCTCCACAGTTTTTAGCTCCAACTCTGAGTGACTAAACATATATTATTTCCGAAACATAAAAGTAAAAACAAGATGCTGTTCTTACCTCATTAGTAAAGGTTTTTTTTTGTATTCAACTTTTCATGTTCAAGATAATTATGCATTCAAATAACCTTGTATCAACAACAGATTGAATAATGTTGTGGAATGAGCTCCAAATATTTCGGCGCAGTTACATGCATCATGTTCAAAAACCATGTCCATGTCCGCATTCAAAATACTATACGCAGTGACACAGTGAGTGTGTTTTGTCGGGACTTAGGTTCGAGTTCAAGTTCCAGTGATAACCGTAGCAAAAGACTAAGAAAGAGGGTAGATCGTTATGTCTGCACCTAACTTCGACTGTTCGACCAACCACCCGCATTCTTTAGTCTCCGTGAACATAGTGCATTTAACTGCGCCGAAATATAGTGAGCTCATTCCACAAACTTACCACGGTAAATATCACGTAAATAATCATATAACTTTAAATCGAACAATGTATGAAATTTTATACCACAACGTCTCAACCGATGAAATATATTACACTTTACATATTACTGGGAATATCCGAGCCAGTGTATCCAAAATACCTTTTCGTGTTTAAGCGAAGTTATTGGGCTTTTTCACATCTCTTTTGTGAACCCAATATGTTTCAATTTGTAAGAAATGCGAAACAAAATAAGTTTTGCAATGAAAGCATTCTATACGGTATTTTAGTCAAAGGCTGAGTTGATATTAAAATCCCGAAGCCTCATATTAGAAGATTAATAAATTTCGAAGATTAATATCTTTTTGTTGAAATAATATTTCTTTGTGAAAATGTTTCGTTGATGGGGTCGGATAGCAATATTACAATCTTCCTGATATTTTTTTGGTTTGAGTAAACACAAACTAAAACAAATTTAATATTTATGGTGTTATTTTTTTATAGATAGTTATCTGACAGACGTTGTCCTGTCTTAGAACTATCAAACACGCAAAGTCAAAATTACAAATCTTATTTTTTACACCTTGGGTTCATTATTGGAGTTTTAGTAAGGATCCCAATTTTTTTTGAAAATATAATATAGCCTATGTTAACCGGCGATAGTGTAGCTTCCCAAAAGTGAAGGAATTTTTCAAATCGGTTCAGTAGTTTCGGAGCCTATTCAATGCAAACCAACAAACAAACAAATAATCAAATCTTTCCTCATTATAATATTAGTATAGATAACACTGCTTTAAAGTGTGGTATTTTTTGTAAATAAGTTTCATGCAATTATTGTTTGTTTTTGTATGAGAGAAAAATACGAAGTCTAACCTACAGCTAAAGTTGTAGGCTAAGTATAACATTATCATCTAATAAAATAAAATAAAACGCTAAAGTTGTTGGCTGGTTGTAGAGAAGCTGCATGCGAGACGATGTAGTAGTTAAACCTACAATTTTTTTTTTTTTTATATATTAGTGATTAATATGCGTTTAGAAAATCAATTCCGTAACGCAAAATAGCTGTGGAAAGTAAGGCAAAAAATAACAAAATGCTTTTGCTCAGTAATGTTTAAAGCACCTACCGTAGAACGGGGTAAATAGCACCACTAGAGATTAAACTTGAACGTTTTTCATCGTAAAACTGCCATATCTTGTTTTAAGGTTTGTCTGAAAGCCGAGACGAACCCATTCGATACTGGTTGTGTCTTCTAGGCATATAAGTATTGTTGGTCGTAGTCTCCAATAAATGGATTTTCTTTCTAACTCTTTTTTCCTTTACCTACAAAACATACCAAACTCGTCTTACATGAAATAAGATTTTGCTACATCTTGAAAACCATAAATCTGGAAATAATACAATAAAAATAAATGAAAAATCTTTCTTAGTTTGTCTCTTAACCCTGTCGTATCTATTCACCCCGCACTTTGTGTAGCTAAATTTAGGACTAGTTATTATTAAATTAATCCTGAGCAGTTCAAATAACAATGTTCAGTGAAGCTCAATGCTGAACCGGATCAAACAATTCCCGATAACATGAATTGATTCAATATTGGAACATGCTCTTATATATATGTATATGGGTATATGTTTAAGACGAGGAGAGGCTTGGTCACACTTCAAGCGATTTCAAAATCCCATTCATGTTTTTCGTAACGACGCGATGGCTTAATTTCGATAAATTACAAATGTGGTGTGATGATTTCTTTGTTTTTCCCAATTAATTATCATCATTATCATTTCAGCCATAGAACGTCCACTTCTGGACATAATATATAGGCTTAACCATCGATCTCCAAAAGGGCTGGTTGGTGCGGTGTCTTTTAGGTCGTCTGTCCATCTTGTGGGTCCTCTGACATCTTGCGCTTCGCTTACTGGTCTGTGGTCTCCATTCGAGAACCTTTCGGCCCCATTGGCCATCTGCTGTGCGTGCTATGTGCCTTGCCCACTGCCACTTCAACTTGCTAATCCGGTGGGCTATGTCGGGCAGTTAAGTTTGTCTCCGGATCTCCTCATTTATGATTAGATCTCGCAGAGAAACCCCTAACATACCTATCTCTATAGCTCGTCACAATCGCAATTATTAAACAATCATACCACTGCTTACCATCAGGCAGCCCGTCTGCTTGTTTTCCACCTATGGCATAAAAAAAAAAAAAAAAAATACGGATTTTATCGCGTGCATTTAACACTTTTTGAATTCTTCACGTTTAGAACACTTTGCAGTGTCCGTAGTCATGGGTAGACTAGATGATGATGATGTCTATAGACATTATTGACAAGTGCAAACTCATTACCGCCAAAAACGGCAATTTTTAGCTAATATGCGTTTTATTACCTACTAGTGACGCGCCCGCCCGGCGTGTAATTTACGTGCAAAGCCGGGGCGGATCGCTAATTATATATATAAACCCTCCGTGAAAATGTATCTAACTGATGGTGAAAACCGCATCAGAATCCGTTGCGTGGTTTGGGAGGAGTTAGCGGCTATTCAGACAGACAGACGCGGAAAGCGACTTCAATTTATACTATGTAGAGATATGCAATACATTATGTTATAAGAAATAGTACTCCAAAAATACTTCTTTACATTCCCGAACGGTTATCAGAGTCAAATTTTTATTTACTTATATTTTAGTATACCTAGAATGCTTTAAAAAAAAATGTGAATGCCACTCCTGCTCTCTCTCTCTCTCTCTCTCTCTCTACTTTAAGTATTTCAAATGTGAAAAATTGCGACAACCTAAGAATTTATTAAATAATATTTTATTTTATTTATGTGAATTTTCTCGCTGACTCTGAGCACACATCCAGAACCTTCTAAGACGTGTTCAAGCATTAATGACCGACGTCTGTAGACTCAAACGATATTCCTATATGTTCTAAGTATACATAATATGTTTTCCTCCTCCGTTAGATCAAGGTCATGGTATAGGTAATAATTATATTCGCCAGGAATGGCATTCAGAGACACAAAAATCACGTGGGTGACACCCACCTGCGTTATCGACGCTGTGTTACCAGTATCATGAAATCACAACTCCGCAATCTCCGTGTATTAATTACATGTGGGGAATCCGATAAACCTATGTGGTTTTGATTTAAATAATTGTTTAATACATCAAATTCGTGCATTGCTTGAGTGGACAAACAAAATGAAAATTTTAATGCTTTTTGTATTTTATTTAATAGATTATTAACAGCTTTGTTATCTATATTCTGTGTTTGTTGCAATAATGTGGCAATTGGACAGTGACGTAGATATGTGTCAACTCCAGGAATGCTAGACCTTGTTTTTTGCATCACTTGCCCTACAAGAACGACGCAATATTAAATTATATTAAGCGTTGGTCGCCGATCAGTAACATGTGCGCATTACAATCTGACTGCATCCGGTTCGACCCTCGGCCCTGCACCAATCACTTATTTAGTATTGAAAATAAATTATGTGCAGTTTTGATGCCATTGCTCAAAAACGGAATGAAAAAAAGAAAACATCGCGAGGAAACCAGTATGCTCGAGAACCTCAAAAGTTCAAAGACATAATTATGACTTTCACCAACATGCCCTGAACCAGCATGTGTGGCCTAGAAAAGAGATGTAAATAGAACGGTAATGAGAAGGAAAATCTGTGATTTCTGTTACCAGGCATTATGAGTGAACCTTGATTGAACATTATTTTTTAGATCAACGCGTTGTACTCCGCATCACAGTTGCTAACTGATCTCGAATGACTGACGTTTCGTTTATATGGGTGTAACTGGCTACAACAAATTTCTTACAAAAATGCCTTGTAGCCGTTCTATTTTTCTTTTCTTTTCTGTGATTAGGGCCCATCCTGTCTCTCTCTCTCTCTCTCTTTGAGAGAAGGCATGTGTCCCAGCAGTGGGATCATGATAGGCTGATTAGAATCTGACTTAGAATAACTACTCAGAGAAGGTAAGTTTCCAAACAACGCCTTCTCAAAACGTAAGCTACAAATTCGCTTTGTAGCTTACGTTTCGATTGGTATTTTAAACGATTTAAGCAAGAAAATTAATGGATTACCTGTGGAATGTCACACCATAACTCTTATGTTGCTTTTCTGATTTGTTGTGGTACGATTTCACCGCGCAAATTGTCATAGTAAATTTTTTTTTTTTTTTTTGGGTCATCTATGACACCATTTGATGGCTTAAATTTTGCGAATGTACTTGGTTTCTTTGTGTAGTTATTCTATGACTGATAATGTTTTTTTTAATTTTATTATGATCATGAATATTAAATTAAAACAATTATTTACTTTTACTACATTTTCTTTTACTGATATTAGACTCGTTGCTAAAAAGAAATCGTGACAACGGTTTTTGTGTTTGTAGTTTTTACTCTATTAATAATTGTAGAAGAATTTATTGTTATTCAAAGTGTAGTTAAGTGCTTGTAAAGCTGTCTGGAGCTTTTCCATTATTTAGGTCTTTGTTAGGTTCGCAATTTGGAGGCTATAATTTTTTAGGTTACTGAATTTAAAAATAAATTCAATCTTTGGTTTCAACCACTAACGCTATTCTGCAGGAGCCGTGATTTATTTGCCGAATGGTTCTTGAATGGACACCACGGACTGGCAAGCACAGCGTAGGACGTCCACCTACAAGATAGATAAACAAACAAACATACCTAATATGAAATCTAAGCTAACTAAACTGTATTAAAATTTGTTACTGAAAAAGTATCCCCCACTCACTAAGCATACATACCACATAAGATCTGTTGAATTACCAATTATACAACGGTGTAACTTAACGAAGTTAGAGGTAAAAAAAAATATACTTTACGATGTTCAGAAGACCCCTAAATTAGGATGGCAAGATTGGAAGACAAAGGAGTGTCTCCAAATATCGAGTGAGATTGGGCCCGAATCAAGTTATCCGTTAGAGGCCAAATTGCTGTTGGCATTGATCTAATATTAAAATGAATAGGGGTCACTTCTGGGGTGCCTTTTGACAGGGGCCAATGAGATTTGGGGAAAAATTGGGTTTATTTGTTTCGGTGAGATTATGGATGATGCTGTAAATAACCGGACTATCTATCTGTGTATATCAAATAAAAGGGTTTGCTGTGAAGAATTCGAAAAACAAAATGACGGCAAAATTTAATACGGCCAAAGCTTAAAAAAGTCAATTCCCACTAGATGGACCGACGACATTGTAAGAGTTTTTTTTTTTTTTACATCGGACTAGGCTAACGTTTGACCACGATCTCGCCTGATGGAAAGAGTAAGAGTCGCTGGCATCCAGTGGATGCAAAAGACTGTGCTGTCGTTCAGTGTAGAGGGGGACGCCTATGTTCATCAGTGGACGTCTTCTGGCTGATTATGATGATGATGAACGCCTAAAAGCTTATAAATTTTTAAACTTTCGAGATTATTTTTTTGTTGTTTGGTTTTTGCCTAAAAGTTTGTTGTTAAAAAGATTATTTATTTATGATTAATTTTATTTCTTTTGTGTACAATATACTTATGGTACAATAAAATAAAGCCTAAGAGTAGCCTGTGGCTTTCCTTCGCCATGTAAAAATTGAAAGCCGCGCGTGCCTATAAATTGCAGCTTGAACTATATCGGTACTATTAATTTATTCTGTGACTAAACGTAAGGTCAGTGAGGTAGAGACCTCACATCGAACAAACAAAAGAGATATGGTAAGGTTGCGAGGTGGGACGAACGCATCTGGACTAAATCAGACTTGAAGCCTACATAATGGTCGCACTCAGCGTGCAAACGACCTTGCCTCCTTTTTTATTAGTTCATCGGTGTCACTACAAGTTTCTTAGAGTGCATAAAAATACCAATTGAGCCAATACTTTATAGCCGTTTAGCGGTAAAGTAATATTTTTAAAGAAAAATTTAGTCATTTGGACACGGGCGATAATGTATTGAGGCATATCTCCCTTGTTTCTCTGATCTGAGGTAGAGACAGACGCAGTCAACCGATATTAGATCGATTAACGTTGGATCACGTAGCAAAGCCGACTGGTTCGGTGAGTCAGGTTCAATTCTATTTCAACTTGGAGAAGAGGCAGGAAAAGATTTCCGTTTGTTATTAAAAAATATATTCTGTATTTTATCAGATATCAGCTATAGGCACCGTAAACTGATGACTTTTGCTAGGGCTTTGAAGATGAAATTGTATACCTACGTATACATTATTACTGGTAATCAATTAGCACCCAGTAACTTATAACTCAGTACGTAGAAGCAAATATAACTTATGTACTAAGATATTAAAAAATTAGGGATTTAAAAAAAACTGCCATTCCATACATACATTTTGAGTGCGATTATAACTTGTTTAGTGAGTGGACGTGTTTCGCGTTGTCCAATAATTTTGCTAGTCACTGCACGACATTATAGCTCTAATCCAAAAGCGGCCTAGCCCCATTGTGGTGTGCAACTAAGATCCAGTTCCTACTGCCACAAAGTTCTTCGTAAGGGAATTTACTGCGTCGTGCGCTGAGGTAAGCTCCTCCGCATCTCGGGGAAACGAGACGGGCTCTGTTTGGAAAATAATTCATCCTTGTCGCACATCTACTGAGCGGACGGGAGAACCGGTTCCAGCGCTACGAGCCAACCTACTAGCTACGTCACCGGCACACCGAGCCACCACGCTGTGAGTTGACTAAAACTGCTCAAATATAATAATGTCTAACGTCCATGCTATCAAACCTATTAGTTACTGCTCGGCATGTACGAAGTCTGTGCGAAGTACGCAGCAGATGCAATGTACAAAATGCGCTGCTTGCTTCCACGCTATATGCGTGAACGTGTCTGACATACGGAATGTTGCAGAGGAGGCCAAATTGTCTTGGATCTGTCCGTTATGTAAAAGTAATTTACCAAAAGCGGACAATTCAAATACTCCGGTCCGCGCAGCCGCGCCCGGCGCCCTGTGCGTGCCGTCCGCGAACACGATTGCGGGCAGCCGCAAACTTAATGCACTTACGCCGGAATGCTCGCCGGCGGTAACTCCGGACCCAGACCCTCTTGAGACACTGGCCACTGAAATGAAGCTCATGCGGGAGGACGTGGGGGACATGAAGGCTCAGATGAAATTTCTCTCTGACCATTTAGCCTCCAGGTTGGATGAGTTTAGCACTAAATGCCGAGAGCTCGAGAAACGGGATACCGCACGCGAGTCGGAGCTTTGCTCCCTGCGACTTACTGTAACTGAGCTACAATATCAATTAGACTCCAGGGCGCAGGTAGTACTAAAGAACGAGCTGGAAATCTCAGGAATCTCTGAAACTAAGGACGAGAATTTAATGCACATAGCTCGTGTGACAGCCAATAAAATCGGAGTTGATATTGATGATGGCGACCTTGATTATGTGATGCGGGTGGGCCCCCGTCGACTGGACAGTGGCGATGCTACCTCAAAGCTTCCCCGCCCTGTTGTTATCCGTTTCGTCCGACGCCATAAACGTGATGACTTCCTAAAAGCGGCCAAGAGCCGTCGAACTTTAGTCAGCTCCGATATTGAAATAGAAGGCCCAAGCAGGAAGTTGTATTTCAACGAGCGCCTTACAAAAGAAAATAGGCTGTTATTTCGGTCCGCACGCCTGCGTTCTAACGAAGCAGGTTTTAAATTCTGCTGGACTAGAAACGGTACCATCCATGTCCGTAGGCAGGAAGGAAGTCCAGCCATCGCCATTAAAACATCAGCTGACCTGGAGCACCACCTGGGCCTATCTTCTAACATCCAGCCACCAGCTTCGTCCGACTAACAATTTCAAGCCGCATGTAGTATTTTATACTTTTAGTTATAATAGTATAAGCATATATAATTTTGTTAGGCTATTACTACATATTATGTCACTCATAATATTAAGTTACACACTTTCACCCAAAATATCTCACACCCTTCACATATTTTTCTGTTTCTCACTGACCTCCTCTGGTACCGCTACTCAAACGACTCATTTGATGTCTGTGCGTATACACTCAGTCAAGTTGTTAATTAAAATGACACTACAGGTTTATTTACAAAATCCCGATCAATTGATTTGTTACAATGATGGTTTTAGTTGATGTTACGGATGACATAGAGGATACGATCTCGATCGACTGTCATACTCATGTGTCTGCAGAATCATGTGCTTCGTTTTTAAAAGGCAATCCTCATTATAATTTCAAAATTATTTGTATAAACATAAGAAGCTACAACTGCAACTTCGATAACTTCGTTGTTTCCCTAAGTCGGTTTAGCACAGAGTTCGACGCTATTATCTTGACTGAATGCTGGTTAACCGAAAATACGCTACTGCATCCTATTCCTGGTTTTAATCATTTTCGCTCTAACAGACAACTGAATAAGAACGGTGGAATCATTATCTATTTAAAAAACATATATCAATCGGCTGTTGCTTTCGAGCCTAACACCGTGGACGCTGACTCATTAGCGATACATGTCGATGATAAAATCACAATTTTAGGAATTTATAGATCACCTTCGGTCGATAATGTGGAACCATTTTTAGTATCTATGGAAACTATTCTAACCGACCTAAAAAATAAACCTTCCCTTGTTATTGCAGGCGACGCTAACATAAACTTATGTGATCCCATTGATAGGCAGGTTTCTCACTACCTTTGTTTAATGGCATCGCACGGGCTGCTTCCCGCGATCACAAACGCGACCCGAATCCGTACCTGTTTAGACCATATTTTCATTAAATCTGTTTCCAAGGCGATTGGTCTGATTTGTGAGTCTTCTGTTACTGACCACTCTATTGTCATAGCAGGAATATCGCGACAGTGTAAGAACCTTAATATCCCCTTTAGACACTACCTTAAAACTAACTTTGAAGAGGTGGCCTCAGAGTTGAACAGCACAGATTGGTCCTCGGTATTAACTAGCTCTTGTGTTAACTCCGCTGCTAGTGCTTTTAATGATATCATAGCAAACATTGTGACTAGGCACACTAAGACTGTAAAAGTAGGAAGGCAAACGGCGTCCTTGAAGCCTTGGATAACCCCAGGTTTGATCAAGTGTATGAGGCACCGGGACAAGCTTCATCTTGACAGTAGAAATCACCCAAATGACGCTCAACGCAACTTAATTTACGGCAGATACAGAAACTTCTGCAATAAGCTTCTGCGTAACGTAAAAGCCCAATACAACAGTCACCTGTTAGAGCAAAATAAGGATAACCCCAAGCATCTCTGGAAGTCTATTAAGAACATCTGCTATTCCTCCAGGCAAAGTAATGTGTCGTCTGAGCTGTTAAATAATACTGATGGGAACACTAACCCGCTTAACCACTGTAATCAACACTTTTCTTCAGTGGGGAAGAATCTCGCAGATACCATCTTAAAGAAACTTAATTTAACAGAGAACCATCTGATCGAATCACACAGACCAAATTGTTTAAGTGCCCATTCTCTGTTCCTGTACCCAACTGACCCACTCGAAATAGACAAATTTATTGCTAGCCTAAAAAACGATAGCGCCCCTGGTCCGGATTCTATCTCTGTCAAACTAATAAAAATGTCACAACATGCTTTTCTTATCCCACTAACTTCTATATTTAATTTGAGCCTAGAAACGGGCACCTTCCCGGAATGCTGGAAAGTTGCTGCTGTATCCCCTATATATAAAAATGGTCTAAAAAGTTCTCCCGATAATTATAGGCCAATTTCACTGCTTAGTGTGATTTCTAAAATTTTGGAAAAGTTAGTAAACACGAGACTTATCAATTACCTAGAAAAGCACAAACTAATCTCAGATAGACAGTTTGGTTTTCGACGAGGCAGATCAACGGAAGACGCCGCCACGTTGTTGGTCAATCTAGTATCATCATATGTTGACAAAGGTGAAAGGTGCATCGGCGCCTTTCTTGATCTAGCAAAAGCTTTTGATTCAATTTCAATTGGTTTGCTTTTGAAAAAGTTGAACGCGTCCGGTGTTAGGGGTGTGGCACTGGAGTGGTTCCAAAGTTATTTATCTGGTCGTAGGCAATACGTTAAGGTTTGTGGCCACTCCAGTGATCATCTACCAATCAACTACGGTGTCCCACAGGGTAGTATACTCGGACCCACTTTGTTCATTTTGTACATTAATGAAATAGTAAATAGTAAACTTTCAAACGCAGAAATCATCACATATGCCGATGACACTGCGATTATTTTTCACGGAGAAACATGGAACCAAGTATTCAGGTTAGCTGAAAACGGACTGTCTGTAATTGCAAAACGCCTTAATAAAAATTTGCTTACTTTAAATACCAAGAAGACCAAATACATAGCATTTACTAAAACTTGTTCATCTCGGCCACCAGCTAACTTGCGCCTCAAAATTCACTATTGCTCTTCTGATCCCCAAATTCGATCCCCTTTTTGCTCATGCAGCTCTATTGATTGTACCGAAAGCATCAGGTATCTTGGCGTAACCATAGATGAAAATCTTTCATTTAAGCAGCATATATCTGGTGTATCTTCTCGCATACGTAAATTGATTAACATAATGAAAGACCTCCGAGATTGTGCACCTATGCCGCTACTGAAGCAAATTTACTTAGCGCTATGCCAGTCGATAATACAATACTGTATTTCAATCTGGGGTAGTGCTGGTAAAACTATTTTCATGACCGTAGAGAGAGCGCAGCGGGCCTTGATCAAAGTTTTGCTACGGAAACCCTTCCTTTCTCCAACCGACTCAGTTTATGCCGAGTTTAAAGTACTCAGAGTTCGTCAGCTGTTCGTCTTTAACGCTGTTTTGAAAACCCACAACAGCTTAAAGTCCCGCCAAGACTACGCCGCATTAATGTCTAAAAGAGCAAATAGAGCTTACATACTACCATTACCTCGGATTCGATCGTTAATGGCCAAACGTTGTCCTGCGTACTCACTTCCTTGTACATACAATAACGCATATAAGCTTCTCAGTGACTCCAGTGACCTTACGAAATATGCCTTAAAGAAAAAAGTAAAGGATTGGCTTTTGAAAATGTCGTACAATGAGACCGAAAACCTCATTTGTAGTTTGTATGGAATATAATTTTAGAGGGTGTAGCCCACGCTAATACACCCTGGGATTTCCGCGCGACCCCAGACTCGTTCGAGGTCTGGTGTTTCCCGGAGATATCCCGTAACTTCTCTCCACTTTTCACTTTTACTTTTTGTTTATTTTCAAATTAACTTTGTTTTAGGATTAGTTAGGCTATAAGTACTTATGTAGTGCAAATAGTGCAATCTATGTGTTCGACTTGCTGTGCCACTGCCAACTTACTCGCACACATAGTTTATTGTTTCTGGTAATGTTCGCACCCGAGCCCCAAGATACAGGCCCTGTGCTTAGTTTGGGGCTCACCGCCAAATCTGTTTAGTTTTTAAGTTTCATAGTGTTCTTACTAATTTTCATTGTACTACTTAGTCTTTTTTTGGTAAATAAAGATATTATATATTATATTATACAAAAAAAACATTCACTCCCAACAAAATGTATGAAACAGCAGATTTATTCCCCGCAAATTTTGATATGTCGTAAAATAAAAGTTGTCTATTTTGACGTATTGACAATTATATAAAAGGTACAATTAAATTATAGGATACAATTTTATGTTCAAAAGTCATCAAAATTTATGTTTTATTCAGTGTACTGCATCTGTCAGAGCTAAGAACTCTTGGGCTAAGTATAGTCAAGAGAAGTGACGATAAATTAAATTTCAATATGAATAGTAAACATATTTTTGGTATTAGTGTAAGTACCTATTTATCAAAAGACGCATCCTCACTTAAAATAAATAAAAACTTAAGCAAGATAGATAATAATAGTAGGTAAAACATGATCAATTTTTTTTATATTATTACCACAGAAATGGGATAAAGAATAATTCCCATTTATCACGGTGATTATAAATAACATTGAAACAAAAATTGGTCCTATACTTTGAAATATTAACTTCGCAAAATATCCAAAGCACGTTTTATCAAAAGTAGAATTTCGTACATAAAACGAAATAAATATTTTGTTCTAAATACTTTGAAATATTGACTTCGCAAAATGTCCAAAGCAAATACATATTTCAAAAGTAGAATTTTGTAGATAAAACGAAAAAAATATTTTGTTCTAAATACTTTGAAATATTAACTTCGCAAAATGCCCAAAGCATGTTTTATCGAAAGTAGAATTTCGTACATAAAACGAAATAAATATTTTGTTCTAAATACTTTGAAATATTGACTTCGCAAAATGTCCAAAGCATGTTTTATCGAAAGTAGAATTTCGTACATAAAACGAAATAAATATTTTGTTCTAAATACTTTGAAATATTGACTTCGCAAAATGTCCAAAGCAAATATATATTTCAAAAGTAGAATTTTGTAGATAAAACGAAAAAAATATTTTGTTCTAAATACTTTGAAATATTAACTTCGCAAAATGCCCAAAGCATGTTTTATCGAAAGTAGAATTTCGTACATAAAACGAAATAAATATTTTGTTCTAAATACTTTGAAATATTGACTTCGCAAAATGTCCAAAGCAAATATATATTTCAAAAGTAGAATTTTGTAGATAAAACGAAAAAAATATTTTGTTCTAAATACTTTGAAATATTAACTTCGCAAAATGCCCAAAGCATGTTTTATCGAAAGTAGAATTTCGTACATAAAACGAAATAAACATTTTGTTCTAAATACTTTGAAATATTGACTACGCAAAATGTCCAAAGCAAATACATATTTCAAAAGTAGAATTTTGTAGATAAAACGAAACAAACATTTTGTTCAAAATACTTTGAAATATTAACTTCGCAAAATACCCAAAGCACATTTTTCAAAATAAGAAATGTTTTTTTTTTCAATTTAAGATTGCTGTCTACTTTTGAAAAAAATATTATCATTAGTATCAAATGCTCGTGTGAGATATAGTCACCAGCTCAAACGTCGACACAAGCCTGATTTATGCTGGATATGGAATAATTTTCAACAGGAACTGCAACTGTGAAGCGGATGTTGTCACAGGTGGAAGGTATTGGGTAATTTGTATGCTAATGTCCCAATCATTTGAGCAGAAGATTGGTTGGTTGTGTTTGGAGGCTTAGTTGTACTAAGTAACGTATGATCAGTTCTTGAAGACAGGAACTCGACAGCATTCGTAAGTTTGCACCAATTGGTAAGTACACCGTTAAAGAAAAAAATAAATATACATAAGAAAGAAAAAAAAAGAAAAAAGTGTTTAGGCGTCAGACATATTGAATTTAGTGTGACGTCATTATATTTTGCTTATTCTCTCCACAAACCATTTACTTGCTTTTTTTTTAATACACATAATTATGATGGGTCTGCATCACATACCTACATCAGGTCTGTGGTGTGCATAAAACAATTACTGGTCCGTCATCTTTGGGAGTCCACCATATTGGATTTTGTAAATTCGTGCTAGTTCCAAATTTTAAAACGTTTTTATTCAATCAGTGGCTAAAAGAGAGTTTAAGTCACGGTTGTCGATGAATAATTGAATTCTTTTCATCCAATGGTTGCCTGGAAGAGATCGGTTTTAGCGATAAGGGCGCCACTTGTGGCACTAGCTCGTAAGTGTTTTCTATGGTGTTGTAATTTTTATTTCTGGTGTACACAATAAAGAGTTTCTATCTATCTAATAAAAATGACCTTTTTCGAGTGGTAATGGTAAAAAACTTGTTTCACAAAGTCACATTGTAATGAAATTAATCTATACTAACATTATAAAGAGGAAAGATTTGATTGTTTGTTTGCATTGAATTGACTCCGAAACTAAAAACCAATTTGAAAATTTCTTTTACTGTTGAATAGCTACATTATCGTCGGGAGGCATAGGCTATATTATTATTTTTTTAAAATAGGGATCCTTTCTAAAACTCCAATAATGTAACCCAAGGTGTAAAAAAAATAAGACTTACACCCGTGCGAAGCCGGGGTGCGTTGCTAGTAAAATATAAAGTAATAAGTCATTACCTAATCACGATCATGACATACAATAAAATACGCCGTACGCCGTCAGTTATGACTGACAGCCGCTCCACTGGATAAGCGATGTGGGTCATAGATCTTTAGCTGAATAGACCCCGCGAATTCACATTACTTTACATGCCTGTTGCCTGTCTAAAGTTGGACCAATGATGGACTACCACGTCATATAATGGTGACAAATAAATATATTGGAATACTATTATTGACTAATTGAAGTTACACTGTATTAAAAAACCTTAAACTCGAGATAGTACCAAAAAAAGTCTGCCAAGAACTGAAGGGAGCAAGATAAACACGTATTGCACACACTGACATATTATTACTTGTTCTACAAACGCACACTTCAATATTGAGTGGCACACAAATGTTGTGGATGATCGAGGTGTTCAAATGTCATCATATGGACAAACCAAGGGGGGGAGGGGCTTTAAATGCTTAAGGAGAAAATGTAGATAAAAATCAAAATGCAAGAACTACAGAACTATAATTTAAAAAATAAAATATAATATAATGGCATATAGACAAATCACAGAAATAATAAATGAAAGTATTTGAACAATCCAACACGAGCAGAGAGAGCTGGGGTCTAGTCCATTATGCTGGTCCAGTGCATGTTGGTAAATGTCATAAAATGTCTTTGAAATTCTTTTATGAAATAAGGTTCTGCACTGTAAGACCTTATAATAAACCTACAAACTACAATAAATCCTTTTAATTTTGATTTTCAATCTCCGTCGTCTTGCCAAAGCGCGTCTTTAAACTGTAGAAATGCTTCAAAAGCAATTAGCCAAACGAACGCAGTTAAACTACCACTAAATTGTTTTTCTGACATCTTGGTAGGTACAAAAATGTAGCACGCTGGCGTTCATACAACTAGACGTGCTAGCTGTGTCTATATCGGCAAAAGTCTTTGAGTGATCACATGGGTCATTGCGTAATGCGTAGCCAGCTCATCAAGCATCCATTTCGCCGACTGCGACGTCACGCCGACAGACTGATACAACTTGCTTTTTGCGATGCTGCAGGAAAAAACGTTTTGTTTTGTCGTCGTACTATTCTTAGAGCCAGAAATGCGACGCGTGACCAAATGCGTGTATCTGGCTTAACGCATAAGCATTGCTATTCAGCGTGGTAATGCTGCCAGTATGCAGGGTACTCTGCCAACTGATAGTGGCTTGAGCATTTGGATTGTCTTTAGACCTTCAACGGTCTATTGGCAGTCTAACTGTTTTTGTAGTGTTAGTGTTTGCTTGTATTTTGTTTAGATAAAAAGGCACTTGCGCCAAAATACCGGTTGCAGCGATGTTACTCGCACATTTTATGGTTTTTCTATAGATACATTATAAAATTACTGTCTACTTTTGAAAAACGTGCTTCGATCTTTAATTTTTTTTATTTTTTTTTTATTTTGACCAGAATAAATGGAAAGCTGTTTATTCCATTACTGTGGTCATAATAAAAATATTAAAACATAAATTTGGTCTATATACTTTGAAATATTAACTTCGCAAAATGACCAAAGTACAATTTTCAAAAGTAGACATTAATGTTGTATTAAAAAATATAAAATTCGTGAGTGAGATAGCGGTGCGGCATATTCAGGGCCTTAAGGCGAGGTTATTCCACTTTTAAAGAACGCTTACCACACAGATGACCATAAGGCTTCAAATATGATGGTATTAGTCGCATTTAGTGGATCAAAGCTACGGCGCTTACACACAGTCGTGCGTTTCGCTACTTCTATTTCTAAGGATTTTCTCATATTGTTCGAAAAGCATATATAATGCAAAATTTATCTTTACGATTCCTTCCATAATTATAAAATCCGTATATTAATAATTTTATTTATTTCCAAGTAACATAGACTCATACAAATCAAATAAAATGTATATATATATATAGAAAATAATAATAATAGTAGCTAGTCACATTACATTAATAATAATTATTACCAATTGAAATTTAAAATATTCAAACTAAAATGTCAACATTATACAATAAATTAATTAAGTCAGTCATGCATATCAGTACGTACCCTTACATTAATAAACTAGGTCCTACTGTGTGCAGTGTGCAATGAGTAGGCTGCAACATTATTAACAATATTAAGACATTGTAGACGTCATTTAGTAAATTGGCATTTGACGGTAGGTATTTAAAAAAAATGCGATAAAAACGCATTACAGCGTTACTTTAATAAAAAACAAAAACTATCGAGCGAAATGTCTTTAATCCACAGACTTTTGCGCTTTAATCTTGTTTCGGTATTTACGGTTTCCTAAATAAAGCATTAGGTAACTTTTGATGTGGTAGTATTTTAATAATTTTAAGCTAATCATGAAAGTAGACAAAACCTAGAATGACCAAAATTGCTATAAGTGAGAAGAGAGGGCCTTAAACAAAGAACAGTAGCGTGATCAAAAGCGGTTATGCGAGGCTGTGAGGTCGACAGAATTGCATTCACGTTACGGTACCGCAATTTCACGGTCCATCCAGTCCCATAAACGGTACCCCAGATGTACCCTGACACGGAACCCTTTTTGTGAATATCACATGCAGGCTTTGGAGGTAAACAATTTATACTCTCTCAAAGGATACGAAGTTAGGGAGAAGTTAAGTTTAGTAGAATATGTAAAAGAAATATGGAAAGCTGACCCGTTTTCTGTTTAGGTAATGTGAATCGCTGACCTACTCTCACGTGAGCTCAGTGAGTTATGAAAAATATTCCTTGAAAACTCCTTTCTTAGAAATCACTTTTTTGGATGGATGCCTCTCTTTTGAAATCTATTGAATTCTAATCTTTACTAAGCATCACTTCATCAATACATTAGATTGATGGATTAGAAATGTCGATATTTTTTTGTTTACGCACTAGCTGCGCCCTGCGGTTTCACCCGCGAGTTAAAATCGTCGTAAATTTTTCTAAAATTTCCAATTTTTTGTGCAATTTTCTGCGCAATTTTCTTAATTTTTCTTTCCGTAAGAACCGTCTAAAATTATCAGAAAACGAAAAAAAAAGGATGAATGTAAAGGTAAAGTCGTTATCAAGTTATTGTGTAGCCAAGGTTAATATGGATTCATTTTTATGTATATTATATAGATGTAGATAACTATACCGTGTTGTAAGATACAGAATTATCTTTGTCCGTTTATTTTATTACATTTATCTCTTAAATATACATTAGTTCGGCGACGGTGATTGCTTACCATCAGGCTTACCGTCTGCTTGTTTGCCAAATATAGCATAAAAAAAAAAAACGAAAAATTAGGATGTATGTGTCGATACTTCACTACAAGCACTGATTCAAAGCATCAGGGCAAACAAAAAAAAAAGTGTTTGCCACGACAGAAGTGAAAACTCCATCAAGGTTGACTATATCTCTCTCGCTCCCTTAGTCGACTCGAGCCGACTTTACCTGAACGTGTATCTGAGCGTGACGGTTTTTTTTTTAGTTTATGCACTAAGGGAATAAAGCAGGGGCCTTATTATGATTCTTTGATCGGGATCAAAATTGCGTGCCATCCCGTTCATATCTATTTACTCGCACCACGTGCGTAAGTGAGATGGCACGCGATCTCGATCACGATCCGAATCATCCATAATAAGGTAGCAGTGTCTTACGTCGCGGGCGCCATATTGAACCCCGAGCGTAACGAGAACTCTAGAGTTAACGTCTTTTGTTTCACATTCTTTGTAAAACGCAACTTTTTCTTTTTTTTGAGTTCTGCTTATGGTGGCCAGTTCGATTTTCGAACAAACTTCTTCACAATGCCATACGGGCATTTTTTTACTTGGAGTTTTCCACGTGTTTCCACACGAATTTGACGTTCCAAATTCAATTCACTTTATTCCCTAGGGAGTTTCATACAACTTTATATCGCTTAAGAGATAAAGCTTTACGTTGAGGTTGCATGATAATAATTATGTAATTGGACATTGTAGAGCAGGTAGTGTAAAAATATAATAAATTAACTTCTCCTTTACAAATAAGTATCAGGTACGTGTATGTATAATTTTGCGAGCAATTAAAGACCAAGAATATTTTAGACGCCTACTGCTTAAAGAACTTCCAGTTTTAATATTCCAAAATTAAATTAGCAAATCCCCTCTTCAGATAGAATTACGAGCCGCGCAAGCTCTTAAAAAGTGGCAAATTTTAAAATTCAAATTACAACCTCGGCATTTCCTTAAAGCGCTTTTCATATTCAATTTGACGGTTGCCTATATTCCTGGCACCTAAACGTCGAGAGGGTTGACGGATTTACATGCGCTTTACATATAATTATGAGAGCAAACTCGCCAGGTGGCGTGGCGGTAAAAATAACAGAGAGATTCTCAGAATCGGTGAATTTATTTACAAGGTTTTAAGAGGTTCTTGTAAATTTGTCTAAATTTACCGATGTATTTACTTGCGTTGTGGAAGCTTGTCTTTCACTCCAGAAATGCCGCAGGGTGTCTCAAACATTCAATAAAACTCCAAACACACCACCCACTGGTTTTTTTCTTTTTTCTCGTCGATCTCAAATTTTTTGTCCAGTACGCTCACATTTTCTCTCCAGTTGTCCAAAGAGAATACTGCAGTTGTTTACCCTCTGCCAAAAATAATCAGTATTGCCACATCCGTAAAAATACATTCTCCTGAAATTAATCTATACCTATACTAATATTATAAAGAGGAAAGATTTGTATGTAAGTACTATGTTTGTAACGAAATGGCTCAAAAAGTATTGGAACGATTTTAAAAATTATTTCACTGTTGGGAATCTACACTATCCCCGGGTGACATAGGCTATAATCTATACCCGTGCAATGCTAGGGCGGACCGCTAGTTATATATAAACAAAATAAATATAGTGTAACGTCGTATACAGTTATCATAAATGTGTATATATGTAATAATTACATATACCTATCTATTAGTTGTGTGAGTTCGTGTGTATACAGGGTTACGCATGTAGACTGTACTAAGGCGAAAAGAGGTCATGTACTCATCATTATGAACAACTTTTACAATGGGACCAACCCTGAAATTGCGAAAAAAATATCAACTATATAATACGAGACGATATGTTTTTAAAGTTACGAACCCAAAAGGTAAAACGGAACCCTATTACTAAGCTTACGAAGTCTGTCTGTCTGTCCGTCTGTCGTGCATTTAAATGCCTGCATCATTCGAACCATAATAGATAGCCAGTTGAAATTTTTACAGAATATGTAATGTTACGGAGGATCAATTAAGAAATAATAAAAAAGTCAAAATGTAAAAACGAAAAAGGCCCCCATACAACAAACGTACGTTTTACCATATATAAATATACAGATTTACGTATTTTTTATTAGCTCTAATGTAAAAACTGTAATAGTTACAAGCGTCAAAGTTAGCATGATTATAGTACGCACTCTAAAGTATAACAAAAAAATAATAAGTAATGGCCAAGAGCGAGTTGGTGACAAATTTCTGTTCATTACCAAGTTTTAACTGTTAATTGAGTTATTTGGATGACCGCATTTTCTTTCTCCGAATCGTAATGCCATATTTTACTAGTTTTGAAGTTGGTTTTTTATATTGATAATTATTGTATTTTGTGATGGTACGGAACCCTCAGTGTGTGAGCCCAACTCGCATTTGGTCAGTTTTATTTTCATGTTGGCGACTATAACCTAAATCTTATCTACTGGTCCTACAGGCTGTACGGAATATAGTGTGAAAGTTCCGTTATTTATTCACTCGATATCGCAGCACTAAAACAAACTAAACGGTGGAATGGATACGAATGGCCATAGTTACGCAACCAACTGATTTCAGATAAACACACCTCGTATGGAGTTTCATTACTATTAGGGACGCCCCTGTCGGATAGCTGGTATCTTAAAACATATTTGGCTACTATTTATTAAGGTTTGTCTATTGATTGTTTGTTGTTATTTGCATAGGTATTTACTTTCTATTTTTTATTTTTAGTTAAGGCCACACATTATTAAATATAATTCCTTTCCGTGCACGGTTGCCTGGAAGAGATCGCTTTAAGCGATAAGGCCGCCTGTTAAAAGCCTAGATAATATTTTTGTTGTAATTTTTATGTTATCCTTGTTTTGTGGTATTTTAATAAAGAGTTTTTGTATTGTATTGTATTGTTTGTTTTCAGAAATCTTGTAGGTAGCTCTAATTTTAAACCAACTTCAAAGAAAAGGAGGTTCTCAATTAGATAAGATAAGATCATCATCATCATCATTTCAGCCATAGGACGTCCACTGCTGGACATAGGCCTCCCCCATCGATCTCCAAAAGGGCCGATTGGCAGCGTCCTGTATCCAGCTTTTCCCTGCGGTCGCTTTTAGGTCGTCTGTCCATCTTGTGGACGTCCTACGCTGCGCTTACTGGTCCGTGGTCTCCATTCCAGAACCTTTCAGCCCCATTGGCCATCTGTTGTGATATTTGCCATGCCTACTGCCACTTCAACTTGCTAATCCGGTGGGCTATGTCGGTAGCTTTCGTTCGTTTACGGATCTCCTCATTTCGGATTCGATCTCGTAGAGAAACCCCGAGCATAGCCCTCTCCATAGCTCTCCATAACTCATTCTATTATCACAAATAAATTTTGCACCTCTACTTCAATAACCTTTTGATTTTAGAATACATTTTAGTTTAGTCCAGTTCATATAAAGTTTCAGTATTGGAATAAGTAATGAAGGTTCTGCGAAAATATTCCGCAACAGCTGGAGGGCAAAAAAGCTGGTTTTCGGACCGCGAACTAAACTTATATTTTACGAGTATTGAATATTTACGGAGCTTAGAGTATGCTGGTCTGTTGTTAAATCAATATTACATGGAACGGTGGCACTAGGAATGAAGATATGGTATTTGTCATCATCATCAACTAGAAGATGTCCACTGCTGAACATATGTATTATTTTACTCATCATTATGTTTTTATTACTATGGCACCAACCCTGAAATAGCAAAAAAAAATAAGATACATATATGTTATCTATACTAATATTATAAAAGGAAAGATTTGATTGTTTGTTTGTTTGCATTGAATAGGCTCCGAAACTACTGAACCGATTTGAAAAATTATTTCACTGTTGGGAAGCTACACTATCCCCGGGTAACATAGGCTATATTATATTTTTTTTTAAATAGGGATCCTATTTACTAAAACTCCAATAATGTAACCCAAGGTGTTAAAAAAATAAGATTTACAATGTTGACTTTGCGTGTTTGACAGTTCTAAGACAGGACAACGTCTGTCAGGTCAGCTAGTATTATATAAACTAATATTATGAAGAGGAAAGATTTGATTGTTTGTTTGTTTGTTTGTTTGTTTGCATTGAATAGGTTCCGAAAGTACTGAACCGATTTGAAAAATTCTTTCACTGTTGGGTTTTACACTATCCCCGGATGACATAGGCTAAATTATATTTTCAAAAAAAATTGGGATCCTTACTAAAACTCCAATAATACCCGTGCGAAGCTGGGGTGGACCACTAGTATAGTATATAGGCATATAGGATATGTATATAGGAAATTCAATATACGCCGAAGCTCACGAAAACACTTCATCATCATGTGAATGTCGAGGCCATCCAGCTCCTCGACCACACAAGCATTGTTAGAAGGCTTAAGAGAACAAACCGTTTCACTTAGTGTAGTGAAAAACTAGGTGTTAGTGTTAAGTAGTGTATTGTTAATGCTACCTTTAAAGAAAACGAGAACACGTGATTCCACATTTGTTATGCAAACTGCTAGTCTGTGGAATGCGCTGCCTGAATGGGTGTTCCCCGATGATTACAATCAGGGTGTCTTCAAATAACGAGTGAATCGGTTTCTTCTAAGCAAGCGTGCTATATTGTAGACCGCATCATCGCTTAACATCAGGTGAGTTGGCAGTCAAACGCAACAATATTAATAACTAGCTGACCTGACAGACGTTGTCCTGTCTTAGAAATGTCAAAAACGCAAAGTCAACATTGAAAATCTTATTTTTTTACACCTTGGGTTACATTATTGGAGTTTTAGTAAGGATCCCTATTTTTTTGAAAATATAATATAGCCTATGTTACCCAAGGATAGTGTAGATTCCCAACAGTGAAAGAATTTTTCAAATCGGTTCAGTAGTTTCGGAGCTTATTCAATACAAACAAACAAACAAACAAACAAACAAACAATCAAATCTTTCCTCTTTATAATATTAGTATAGATTAAAAAACAAAACAATAAACCTATTGAATAAAACCTTGTCAAACAATATTGTTACTGTTATAAGAGTTTTTTTACAGAAATTTTCTGAACAACTAGGTAACGTTACGAGAAGTAGTGCCTGCAACACAATGGCCGCTGTACAACAAAGCAGCTTTGTTCTGCTACTGTTGCATAACGCGTCTGTTTCATCCGTCCTAATTGTAATTATCAAGGATTTTCTCTTCTCAAATATTATGACAAAAATGTGATTATTTATTAAAAGAAAATTAAATAGTTATACCCCGGCCATGTGCGAGTTGGAATTTAAAAAGAGGGTTTTGCATGCAAAGCATGCTACAAAAAAAAAAAACTTTTTGTAGCATGCTTTGGGGTTAGAAATGAGTATGTGTCAGTACATCACTGGTTGTCATTACGTACTACTATTATGTTATGTAATTTTGACTACTTCAACCACTAACATTTCAAATTAACGCCAAATCAGAAACTTTTTGCAAACAACCCTTTTCTAAAGTGCTATTCATAGCTGGTTCATTAATCTTTCCTGCATGTTAATTAATGACTATTCCAATTTTAATTCACTTAATGGACTTCATTCAAAGTTTTCTCTGTAAACCTTGTCGTAAAAAAGGGAGTGCGGCCAGTGCAACAAAGCAGTGTTAAAACTTTGACATTAGAGTTTGCACCCTTAGTTAATAAGCATAAAATTAATTTTGGAATGTTTCCGTTTATTATAGCTATTTATATGAAATGAAAATAAAACACTGTTTAAGCTGTCGCGGTTGTTCACTAAAGTTATATAAATAATATGAAAATCGCTAAAATATTTGTCAAAGCTTTTAATAGCCTACAATGAATATATAATTTCTTTTGAGTTCGCTAAATTAATTCCATTGGATTGAATCTGAATTGAAAACTCTTAACTACTTATGTTATATGATTATATACGGGATATTTACCGCAAATAATCATATAACTTTAGTGAACAACCGTGACAGCTTAAATAATTATTCTCAATTTTTTTTTTTTTTTTTTTAATTATTATACAGCCGCCGGCCCCCACTGTCCTAAGGTCTCAACGTCAAGTGGCACATTCATATAAACCCTGTATAAAAATCGACATTTGTGCCGTTTGAGGTTTTCAGCTTTAGTCGTGGCAGCTCCAGCATGTAAAGTTGTCCCAGGAAGATGAGACAGCGCTAATGTATCGACGTATGTACCGTCCCAAATCAGAGGCCGCCCCATCTTCCACGGGATGAGGGCCATCCCGTCGGGTCTCTTGCCGTCTTCCCGCATCAGTCCATTGGGTTCTAGAGCTGACGGAACGCCGGCCCTGACGAAAACCCGACGGAATAAATAAGTTATGGAATAAATGGATCCACTCCTCACTTTGTTGTCACACCCAATCAGAGAAATTATGTGATTCCTAACATGCTATTTAACATCATACATCTACATAATAGGTACATCAGCTGTATGTTAACTTCATAACGGGCTATATTTTTATTATTATTTTATTTGAGACATTTTTGCACACACGGTCATCTGACCTCAAACTAAGCAAAGCTTGTGATATGGCTGCCAGAGACTGATATACATACATGTATATTTTTAAATGCATACAGATATTACAGTTTAGATATTATCACCCAGATATAGAACAAACACAAATGTTCATCACATAAATGTTTGCCCTAGGTGGGAATCGAACCCACACCCCCAAGCGCAGAAGGCAGGTTCTCTACCAACTGGACCAACGAGCTTTTTATTAGAGTACTGACGATTAAATCATAAAATTATTAAGTGTAGGTACCTATGTGTTTGATAAGACAATCTTTACAGCATTTTTTCTAAGATTTTTGTGACTGATTCTTTATTTATTCATCATCATCATTTCAGCCGTAGGACGTCCACTGCTGGACAAAGGCCTCCCCATCGATCTCCAGAAGGGCCGGTTGGAAGTGGTCTGCATCCAGCGTTTCTCTGCGGTCTCTTTTAGGTCGTCTGTCCGTCTCGTGGGTGGACGCCCTACGCTGCGCTTACCGGTCCGTGGTCTCCATTGAAATTCGAGAACCTTTATTTATTAAATTTGCCTTATACGAGAAAATATTATACTATTTTGCGTTATTCTTAGGATTGACGTCATTGAACGGATTTCTTATCAGCTTGAATAAAATTTAACAAGTAAATAAGCTTTAAAATTTATCAACTAAAAGATCTGATCCACGCTCTCAATTTGAGAAGGGTTAGCATAAACAAGCATACAAATCGACGGGTATTTTAGTTTTTATCAAGATGGATTTCTAGCCAAAACTGTTTGTAAAATAAGATTAAAATCCTAATTAGGTAAAGGTTGGGTTTACTAAAGTTATATGATTATTTACGGGATATTTACCGTGGTAAGGTTGTGGAATGAGCTTCCGATATTTCGGCGCAGTTACATGCACCATGTTCACGGGAAGACTGAAGAATGCGGGTGGTTGGTCGAACAGTTAGGTTAGGTGCAGACATAACGATCTACCCTCTTTTTTTTTTCTTTTTTTTTCTTTTTAACTGTTCGACCAACCACCCGCATTCTTCAGTCTTCCCGTGAACATGGTGCATGTAACTGCGCCGAAATATCGGGAGCTCATTCCACAACCTTACCACGGTAAATATCCCGTAAATAATCATATAACTTTAGTGAACAACCGTGATAGTTTAAAACAGGTAGGGTTTAGGTTTTAAGAACTTAAAACCTAAACCCTGACCGCTAACTAGGCAATAAATTATGCGTCATACTAATATTAAAAATGCGAAATGTTTGTTCGTTTGTTGGTTTATTTTTGTTCTTTTCACGCAGCAACAGAGCAACGGATCAACCTGATTTTTTGCATGGGTATAGCTCAAGGGCCGGAGAGTGACATAAGTAGGCTACTTTTCATCATCATCATAAAAAAAACATCCTTACGCGGATGATACCGCGGGATTAATACCAAGTTGCAAGGAATAAAAAGGTCTGACAGCGTACCCAGCATTCTGGCGGCATAACTGCCAAAAACACGTCAGCATGTTGATCACGGTTTTATTATTACCATTGTCGAATCTAAAGTTTTAAATATGGTTGCCTGTGTGAAAAGTGATATTTTTTCTTGAAATCGCATCTCATTATTACGATAATGCCTACAGAGCTACGCTGTCATTTTGATAGTCTATCTTTTGTGTTTAACTTTATCGAATTTTACTAAAATTCAAGCAAACAATGACTACGAATATCCATTTCAAAGGCAGTCCCCTTGAATGCCTAGCTTGTCTCGTCACTTTTACATTGGGCTACAAATACAAGGGTGTGATAAATACACGCTATGGGTTCCGTACTCTTTGGTTATTATTTACGCCGGTAGCAACTATACCGTAAAACTTTAACAGTGAAATCACTATTATAAGTAAACGCATTATCATCTGAGTCGTCAGGTCATAAATCATTGTCTGTCTACCTCGCTCGCACCTACATGCCATATCTGTCTATCTCGCTCGCACTTACAGGTCTTATGGTATGATGTTTATTGCTCGACGACTCAGCTGGTAACGCGGTGACTATAGTGAAATTTGAACACTACATTGTATAACGTAAAGCACAAAACAAATTCAGAAAAAACATTCGTCAATGTCATTGTACATAAGTATATTTTTATCCCATTACCTCATTATTAATTTCATCGAGATATAATGCATAAATAGAGTTGAACTAAAACTAGGCATACGCTATGAATTGCGCCGACTTTTTAGTTAGTTACAAGGTAACCGCAAGCCTACTACAATGCCGCGGGATGCCAGAGCTACGATGCCATAGAGAACTAATGATGAACACTATGCAAGAGACATAACGTCTGAATTGGAGTAAATGTGGCATTGTGAACTATATAATCGATACAATGTATGTACAATGACGCTCGGACGTTTTTTTGATTGTTTTCATTGAGAGATTGTGACTCTATAGGAATTTTATCTCAATGGTATACCTATTGCATTTAACTATATTTTTCGCCAAGCCTGTTATTTTTAACACATCAAATACCTGACTGATAGCCTATTGCCGCATCTCTATTAAAGATTTAAATTTTTTATTTTGTGGCAAAATATTTTACCGCAGTTTAACGACGGAACTCTAAAAATGGGAGCTGTCCCTAATGGAAATTAAAAAAGCATTTTCGCATTACTCTATTTAATTGAAACAACGAATGGATGCCAAATTGGTATTAATTCAGTCTTGGCCGAAGTGAGCTGCCTTCTCATTTTTGATAATTTGTTTTTTATGTTTTCAGCTGTTTTAATATTGTTGATATTTTAGTGTTTTTTTTTTTTTAATTCTACGTTGGGTTTTTCATTTGACCGCCACCTCACCTGTTGTTAAGTAATAGATAATGCAGTCTACGATGGAGCACGGTTGCATAGAAAAAATGGATTCATTCGCGACTTAAAGACATCCAGATTGTAAGTACCGGGGAACACCCATTCAGGTAGCGCATTCCACAGTTTAGCGGTTCGCACAATAAAAGTGGAATCAAAGTGGTGCGGGTCTTTGGAATATTAACCATGAAATGGCATCGCTTTTTCGTGCTCACCCTGGCCATCCCATAGAAAAATGGGCAGGATGGAATTCAAACCATGCTGATCTAATGCCCACTTTTCGAAATGAATCTGGAAAAAAACTGACTTTTTTTACTTTAATTACCTAACCGTCCGCTTACCGTCAGCAGCAACGGAATACGCCACTGATAAATAGAGGGAAAAGTACGCAGCGTTGGAGCCGCTTGACAATTTTGTGCCCGTTGCCGTGGAGACCATGGGTTGTTGGGGCACTGAGGCCAAGAAGCTCATTTTGGAGACATGCTAAAAGAAAAGTGTGGTGACTCCCGCTCCGGCTCGTTCCTGGTGCAAAGGTTGGCCATTGCCATCCAACGCGGTAACGCAGCGAGTGTTTTGGGTACCTTTGCGCCGGGAACGGTCAGGGGTGGGTTATTTGAATAGCTATTAGTTAAGTTATTGTTGAATACCATATATTTAAGTAGGTATTTAAAATATATACGTAAGTATATCAGTCTCTGGCATCCATATTACAAGCTTTGCTTAGTTTGGGGTCAGACGGACGTGTGTGCAAAAATGTCCCGAAATTTTTTTAATAATAAAAATCGCTTTCGCACTTTTGATAAATGTCTCGATAGATTCTTGTTATTTCATAAATGGTTACTACTAGTAAGTAAGTGACATCATAAACGCAAGATGGCTGCATCTAATTCCCGGACACAAACATTATATTTTGTTTGGTGGTACCGATTCGCACTTGTCCCATTTTTGTACCAGGTAAGAGTTTGCGCTTTGTTTCAACCGGATCTTCCAACTGCAATATCTTTCAAAATATTTATATCCCGAGAGTCCGAGATGCTGTTGTTAAAGTTCTCGTCTTGAATTTACTTTTAAAGAAGGGTCTTGAACAACTATAAGGCAAAAGTTAGTGCATGGTAAGAACTGGAATATTTTACTGGATTCCCGAAATTTTGTACCTATTTATGTAGTTTTCTCCGAGCCAATGTCTGGTTTTAACTCAATCATCATCATAATTTCAGGCATAGGACGTCCACTGCTGGATAAGCCTTCCCCATCGATCGCCAGTTGGAAGCGGCCTGCATCCAGCGTTTCCCTGCGGTCTCTTTTAGATCGTTTGTCCATCTTGTGAGTGGACGTCCTACGCTGCGTTTACCGTGTTCTCCATTCGAGAACCTATTGGCCCACATCAGCCAACTGTTCTACGTGATATGTGCCCTGCCCACTGCCATTTCAACTTGCAAATCCGGTGGGCTATATCGGTGACTTTCGTTCGTCTACGGATCTCCTCATTTTTCACAACTCAATAATAGGTGTGTATGAACACTATACAAGTAGTGTGCGCAATTTAAAACAAGTGCGTCCATGCAAGGGCAGTGTGTACGTAGATAATTATGTAACTTTACGTGAATAATGCTCAACCTGCACAATTTAAAAAAAAGTGCGCTTGCGAGAGCAGTTTGCACGTACGTATTGCATTTTACGAGCATAATGTTTCTCAACCAGCGCAATTTAAAAGGAGGGCGTGTTTATGAGGGCAGTGTGCACGTATGTAATTTTACGAGCATAATAATCAACCTGCGCAATTTAAATCGAGGGCGTGCATGCAAGGTAATTTTGCTTGTACATAAGTATGTAATTTTACATAATTTAATCTCAACCCGCGCAATTTAAAATAGGGTGCACGTGCGAGAGCTTTCTGCACGTATACAATTTTACGTGCATAATTCTCAACCGGCACAACTTAGCTACGCCGTGTACAAGATGCATCACTTCTGTATGTTTACGGTATTAGACTAACCACTTGACTACTCAACCTTTATCCCGCCGTAAGTCAACAGTTCTAAAATGTCAACCTAAACAATTTCGAGCGAAATCAATTTGGAAAAATCATAAAACTTAACGACGATTTTAACTTTGCGCGTTTGACAGTTCTAAGACAGGACAACGTCTGTCGGGTTAGTAAAATCAATAATTTAGAGACAGATTAGGTAGTAGATCTGTGAATTTAGAGCATTTCTCAACTCATTTTTGAACGAAAGACGGAGTGAATGAACGTTGTTGTTGAACGATAGAGATTGTGATGTAGAATGAGTAGGTATGACAGAAGGACGCTAAACGTCCTTGGTATAACATTAGAAATAAAAAACTGGACAAGTACGAGTAGGACTCGTGCTCTGAGGGTTCCGTCCAATGGAATCCTCAGAGCGCAAGTCCTAGAAAAATAAAAAAAATACTGAAGTTGAAATATTGAAAGACAAACTTAACTTTGTAGTTGACAATAAGGTTCTTCCATACATTCCAACTACAAAATTTATGACTTTCGGATTTATTTCTATATATGTGCTATAAGACCTTGCCTCTTGCCAAATTTAATGATTCTAGGTCAACGGGAAGTACCCTATAGGTTTTGATTTCCCTGTGAAATCGCAAAATATGCGACATACACGTTCATATCTTCTGATTGCGTTTATTTTTTTACAGCCGAAACAAACCGTAGATCCAAGTATTTGGTATAAATTTCAACTTGATACCTTTACGCGTTCTTGAGAAAAAGGGTCTTAACAGACGGACAGACGGACAGACAGACGGACAACGAAGCGATCCTATAAGGGTTCCGTTTTTTCCTTTTGAGGTACGGAACCCTAAAAATAATTGAATTCTATAATTCTTTTAAAGCTCTATTTATTTTAGAGATCATAATAATTTTCGTGAATATTATTTCTGTTTCACTGTCCATTTACCTTTTAAATACATCTGAAAATAATTAGTATAATTAAGAAATGTTCCAGAATTAATTACAAATTAACATTAATGTGAAAAGTATTCTTGGAGCCATAATTAAGTTTCAAGATACGGCAGCTTTTAATTAAGATGTTCTTTCTAAGATAAGGCCGACGTTTTTGGTCGCTACCTTAAATTGGCGGACACCTTAAAAGAAACGGAAATGTACGCTGTTATCTTAAATATATGATGTTTTAGCGAGCTTTTCATAATTAATGTTCATTAGGTTTAAATATGGTGACAATATTAAACAAATTTATTTCATAAAAGATTAAAATCTGAGAATGATCCCAAGCAGCAAAAAGTGGTGCTGTAATTATCCTGGAACCACTATTTCATCATGACTATAACAGGATAATAAGCTCATAAAACAACGGAAAAGGGCCCAATTTATAGGAGTATTTATCCTAATAAAACACCCATAGTACACAGCGTAGGTAGGCCTCCCACTAGATGGACCGACGACATAGTAAGAGTCACTGGCATCCAGTGGATGCAAAAGGCAGGCTGTCGTTCAGTGTGGAGGTTAAAGGAGGAGGCCTATGTTCAGCAGTGGACGTCTTCTGGCTGATGATGATGATGATGATGATGATGTACACTTGGTGACTACTACTTAGACGAATAGTAATCTTATAGTTGAAAAACGCAAATCTATCTGCTCCAGCGAAGCTAACTCAACTATAAGCGCCTAACAAAACCAATCACGACTCATGAATATTTGGCGCATAATTTTATAAACTATACTAGAATAAAAATGATGTAACAAACTTTTAATGATTGAAGTGCAGTTAACGTAGTTTTTTATCCTTACTTTACACGTGTGACGTCCCATAGAGGAATCTATATTACCGCATTTATCAAAATTTATTGACGCGCTTAGGTTGTAAGGTTACACACAAACATCAACATATTGATGTAAAGAATGATGTCAGACTCCTATACATTTTCAGTCTAGTAGAAAGAAGCCGCGTATATGTACGAACAGATAGAGCAAATTGAATATATTTAAATTGTAACTTGGACCATTTTTCTAGAAGTTGGGAACAGTAGATTTACAGAAGAATTTACACACCGCAAAAGCATCTTGGATGGGTTGTCGTCAATATTAGTTGCAAGTTGCAACAAAAACAAATTGCTGAGCTACAGTTGTTCAGAAACGTTTGCAAGGGTTAAATAGAAGGCTCGATCATCAGGTACCAGGAAACAGAAACAGACTGAAAAACCCAAAAATCGGAGAAAAATATTCACGTAACGTACTTACCCACTTCAACGCACAGTATAAATAACGAAATTAAATTGGA
Organism: Agriopis aurantiaria; assembly: GCA_914767915.1. Taxonomy (NCBI): domain Eukaryota; kingdom Metazoa; phylum Arthropoda; class Insecta; order Lepidoptera; family Geometridae; genus Agriopis; species Agriopis aurantiaria. Next base: position 2,050,252 of record OU611991.1, on the reverse strand, counting down.
TGAACAGACATTAACAGACACTCGTGACACGACAGATAGAACTAGGATGCAATGTGTATCCGAACGAAAATAATATAATCAGCACCTAAGTAAAATAAAAATAAATAAATATTCGGGACATTTTTTCACACACGGTCATCTGACCCCAAACTAAGCAAAGCTTGTGATATGGCTGCCAGAGACTGATATACATACATATGATTTAAATACATACTTAAATAGATATTAACAACCAGATATAGAACAAACACAAATGTTCATCACATGAATGTTTGTCCTAGGTGGGAATCGAACCCACGCCCCCAAGCGCAGAAGGCAGGTTCACTACCAAATGGACCAACGGGCTATCTAAAGTGTGTTCGGATAATACACAAATAATATCTACAATAATTTAATGCACCTAAGTTAGTTCTAATTCCCAGATTTATAAATTATGCTTAATATTTTAAGAAAACCACAAAAATATAATACGAATTTCCACATCTCGTATGGGCAACAAGAAGGGCGCGTAATTTTTTCTGGAGCCAGGCTGATTTTGCCATCTTTCCTTTCCAATTAAAACTTATATAACTGAACTAAAGCGTGGGTGAAACAGCGGAGCGTTGCTTCTATGAAATAAATCCTCATGATAGTAATGACAGTCTAATGAGATTTTGTTAATAGAAACTTATTAATTGCATACAATAAACCACAGTCTCAAGGGCGCACCTTAATTTCTTAAGGTCACAAGTACAGGTTATTGCTCTTTTATTTGTCCCTAAACTATCTCTAGACGCGTAATCTAGCATCTGTGAGAATACACGTATAAAAGTGTATTTTAATTCCAGGGGCCTTACGGACAACTGCTATTACAGGCACCTAATCCGCTCAGTTGGAAAATCACGCGACCGCAAACCGTATCTGGGCGCGATAAGGTTTGCGGTCGCGTGATTTTCCAACTGAGCGGATTAGATGCCTGTAATAGCAGTAGTCCGTAAGGCCCCAGATGACTAATAACATTACAAAAAAAGTTGAAGTAGCAACGGGCAGGCCACATCGCTCGAAGAACCGATAACCGATGGGGAAGAAAGGTTCTTGACTGGAGAACATAAACCAGAAGACACAGCGTAGGTAGGCCTCCCACTAGACGGCCCGACGATATCGTGAGAGTCAGATGCAGTTGATGCAGATGGCGGGCTGTTGTTCAGTGTGGAGTTCTAAGGGGGAGGCCTATGTTCAGCAGTGGACGTCTTCTGGGTGATGATGACGATGATGATTAATTTCAGTTTAGTCCCATAGAAAATTCATCAAAATTGGTTCAGTAGTTTGGTTTTCAAATCAAAATAACTGGAAAAAATATGTGATCCAACAAAATTACGTTTATAAAAAAGTCGGTTATTTTAACTTTGTAAAAGTGTTTTATCTAGTCAACTAGCAACGCACCCCGGCTTCGCATGGGTGTAAGTCTTATTTTGTTTACACCTTGGGTTACATTATTGGAGTTTTAGGAAGGATCCCAATTTTTTTGAAAATATTTATCATAATAGCCTATGTCACCCGGGGATAGTGTAGCTTCCCAACAGTGAATAGTTATTTATGATACAAGTGCGGTAAGTTGGTTATTACAAACGAGTAGACGAATGTAAGCCCGAGACGAAGTTGAGGGCTAACCATAGTCACGAGTTTGTAATAACCAATCCGCACGTGTGCCATACAACGTTTTACAACACATTTGCGAGAAAAAAACAAAAAATGGAAATTAAAAAAATACCGTAAAGCACGGTGCTATACAACGGAGCGTGCGGTAAAATTCATTACCGCACGCTCCGTTGTATGATGCGTTTCATTACCGCACGCACATTACGGATCATACAACGGATTGTATGATCCGTAATATTTAACTTTTTAACGATGTATATAGGCTTCGTAAGTGCACTTTTTGAGCAAATGTGTTGTAAAGAATTTTTTAGTAGTTTCGGAGCCTATTCAATGCAAACAAACAAACAAACAAATCTTTCCTCTTTATAATATTAGTATAGATGACATCAAATCACTGTACTCGTATTATATTTCGCGTCCACTATTCAGACCCTCATAATATATATATTATATAGAAGCAAGGTTGACCCACGTCCACAAATTTAAAAGATAAATCTTCACTAAAACGCAAATATTTTAGGAGCAGCATTTTTCAATAAAATGTGTTTAGTAATGGATGACGGCCAGTTTTACAAAAATGGCTTTATTTTCTAGTGCCATATTTTAAACGCACGATGGAGTACTCAACTTTTATCAATTTGTACTGTTATGAAATACCATTGTGTAATACTTAGTTCGCTGCTTTTTATGTAAATGGGCTTTTATCAGAGCTCTGGTAATTCCATACTTTTTAAAACTTATTTTAATGAAACTTTTTAACTCTATTTAAATTGGCAATAATGAGTTTTTATCATGGATACTCTTTAGAAAAATCCAAAAAAATAAGTTCAATTATTGCGAGATTTTTAAAAAGAGGTCTTATTAGGGTTCTGTACCTCAAAAGGAAAAAACTAAACCCTTATAGGATCACTTCGCTGTCCGTCTGTCTGTCGAGTAAAGGTATCAAGTTGAAATTTATACTAAATACTTAGATCTACGGTTTCTTTCGGCTGTAAAAAAATAAAAGTTGTAAGTCAATGCAATCAAAAGATATGAACGTTTATGTCGCATATTTTGCGATTTCACAGGGGAATCAAAACCTATAGGGTACTTCCCGTTGACCTAGAATCATGAAATTTGGCAAGAGGCAAGGTCTAATAACACATATGATATAGGAATAAATCCGAAAGTCATAAATTTGAAGTTATATCATTTCAAAATAGTTATTTTGCTATTACAAACTTACATTTTGTAGTTGGAATGTATGGATGAACCTTATTGTCAACTACATAGTTAAGTTTGTCTTTCAATATTTCAACTTCAGTTATGTTTTTTATTTTTTTTGACTCGTTTTCTGAGAGTGCCGTCCTACTGAACCCTCAGAGCACGAGTCCTACTCGTGCTTGTCCGGTTTATTTTTATTTTATTTGATTACACTAACTAAGTTTCATCAAAATAAGCGCAACTGCCGATATTAGCTCATTGTTGGCGCGTTGGATTTTCACACCATGTGACTTCAATAAAATATCTAGAATGAACTTGCGTTACCGGTAAATGAAAACACCGTGAGGAAACCATAGCATCGGGATAGAAACTCTTTTAGTATTTGACTGGCTAACAACCACCCTCAAGATGAAAATTTGTAGCTAAGCACCTAACCGTGTATTCCAGCCACAGACCTATGTTGCGATGCCAGCATTTTTACTTGAAGTTCCCATTTCAGGCTAGGTGTTTTTATTATCTTTGACCACACCGTGCTGTCAAAAGACTAACCTATCAAGTCACCAAAAAAAAAAAACAGGGCGCCTCGTTAATGTGACGCGTGACCAAAATGCTGGCGTGTTTCTGGCTCAACGAATAAGCATTGCCATTCAGCGTCTGTTGTCTTTAGATCTTCAACGGTCTATGGCCAGTCCAATTATTTTTGTACTGTTAGTGTTAACTTGTAATCAAACGACAGAAGTGAAAACTTCATCAAGGTCGACTCTCTCGTTCATTTAGTCGACTCGAGCCGACTTTACCCGAATGAGTATCTGAGCGTGACGATCACTCGAATTCAGTGATTTTCCCCATCACAAAAAGTGCCCTACATGCCTAAAGAAGTTTTCACTGCAAAAACAACAAACAGAATTTTCAAAAAGTACAGCAAATAATTAATACAAGTGTCTCTTTTTATTTTTACTGTATCTGCCACAGAAAAGACAAGTAGAATGGAAATGAAAAGGAAAATCTGTCGCCAAGCATTATGACAGAACCTTGATTGAATATTCTTATTCATGTCAACGCATCGAACTCCGCATCCTAAGAACTTGGACCTTGCCTGTTTGGGTTAGGTCTCAAAGTTCTTTGTCCGCATCACAGTTGCTAACTGATTTCGAATGACTGACGTTTCGTTTATATACCTACAACAATTTTTTTACAAAACTGCCTTGACAGCCTTTCTAATTTAAAAAAAAAACTTTTCTGTGGTATCTGCTCATCGCTATATTCTTTACAGAACAACTCTTACAATTTCCAATTGTCAAAATCCTTTGCGGTTTGTTCCCACCCAAAAGTTTTTACAAAACGTTTGGTCCCAGCCGCGTCCCCAAGTCCCAAAGCTCGATGAGTTAATTCCGTCAAAAATAAAAACGTAACGGGCAAAACGGGCCAGTGTAATTTGGCGGCGATGTCGGCCGCACAGTTTCCGCAACTAATTTGGCAACTTTTATTTACTTCGCCGCAGGTACCATGGTTATCTCATCCTGTAGTTGGAGAGGCAGGGGTTGATTTTGTTTCTCTTGGTTGTGTATGTACTTCACATCCCGAAAAAAATTAGTCTCCGCACTGAAATGGTTGAATAACTAAACATTAATCAAAATCGAAAAAAAAAAAGAATTAATCGAATTATGCACATAATGCTAAATAGGTGGAACTTATAATAATATTAACATAATAACCCAATTAGGCAATTTATGTTACCCGTTTATAATGTTTTGACATTAATTTTTTTCTTAGTGTTCGTTATTTAAAAGCAATTTCAAAATGTCCTAAGCAAATGACTTTTACCACAAGAAGCAAATTTTTTTGCTAAATTACCAGTTTACACCATCGCGAGCATTTATTTAGATGAAATTTTTACCTGCTAGAAGTTCGTAATAAATTATTAAAAACTAGCAGAACCCGCGGTTAACCCGCTATCCTATAGAATTCGTTTATTGTTTTAGGATAAAAAGCAGCATGTATTATTCCAGGGTAAAAGCAACCACCGAGAAAAAAATCATTACTATTTACTTTGCTATTACATAGTTATGTTTGCAAACATACAAACTATCTCATTTATAATATAAGTTTGAAGTGTGTTTTAGATTGGGCAATTATATATTTTGAATTATTTTTAAATGCGTGTAAAACTAGTAGTCACTCTAAATTAACGTGTAAATAAAAAGCCCGACAGCTCCTAGCTTAACTCTTTCAGAAACCAGCGCTACAAAAAACTTTGTTCAGGCACATACAAAAATTGGTGAACTGGAAAGCCTGCTTTTGTTTTTGGGCAGGTGTGTACACATGGAGTTAATTTATGAGATTGGGGTACACATTCTGCGTAGCTTGTATTGTTCTAGGTACTCGCTTGATCGCAAAAATCACAATTCGTCAGTAATTTTTTTTAGGCAGATTTCGTGTTTAATGTTTTAGTCAACATTATTCTGGCTAAATACGTACCCCATGTCATGTACAGACCGAACGAACTAACGCAAACTTGTAATTTCGAAGTTCGCTCGACTCCGCTACAAAAGTCCGCTCGACTTCAAAGTCCGCTCAACTCCACTACAAAAGTCCGCTCGACTTCGCTATAAAAGTCTTCTCGACTCCGGTCCGCTCAACTCCGCTACAAAAATCAGCTCGACTTCAAAGTCCGCTCAACTTCGCTATAAAAGTCCTCTCGACTCCGATACAAAAGTCCGCTCGACTCCGCTACAAAAGTCCTCTCGACTCCGATACAAAAGTCCGCTCGACTCCGCTACAAAAGTCCGCTCGACTCCGATACAAAAGACCGCTCGACTCCGTTACAAAAGTCCGCTCGACTCCGATACAAAAGACCGCTTGAATCCGTTACAAAAGTCCGCTCGACTCCGATACAAAAGACCGCTCGACTCCGTTACAAAAGTCCGCTCGACTCCGATACAAAAGACCGCTTGAATCCGTTACAAAAGTCCGCTCGACTCCGATACAAAAGACAGCTCGTCTCCGTTACAAAAGTCTGATCGACTCCGATACAAAAGACCGCTCGACTCCGTTACAAAAGTCCGCTTAACTCCGATACAAAAGACCGCTCGACTCCGTTACAAAAGTCTGCTCGACTCCGATACAAAAGACCACTCGACTCCGTTACAAAAATCCGCTCGACTCCGATACAAAAGACCGCTTGAATCCGTTACAAAAGTCCGCTCGACTCCAATACAAAAGACCGCTCGACTCCGTTACAAAAGTCCGCTCGACTCCGATACAAAAGTCCGCTCGACTCCGATACAAAAGACCGCTTGAATACGTTACAAAAGTCCGCTCGACTCCGATACAAAAGTCCGCTCGACTCCGTTACAAAAGTCCGCTCGACTCCGATACAAAAGACCGCTTGAATCCGTTACAAAAGTCCGCTCGACTCCGATACAAAAGACCGCTCGACTCCATTACAAAAGTCCGCTTGACTCCGATACAAAAGACCGCTCGACTCCGTTACAAAAGTCTGCTCGACTCCGATACAAAAGACCGCTCGACTCCGTTACAAAAGTCCGCTCGACTTCAATACAAAAGACCGCTTGAATCCGTTACAAAAGTCCGCTCGACTCCGATACAAACGACCGCTCGACTCCGTTACAAAAGTCCGCTCGACTCCGGTACAAAAGACCGCTTGAATGCGTTACAAAAGTTCGCTCGACTCCAATACAAAAGACCGCTCGACTCCGTTACAAAAGTCCGCTCGACTCCGATACAAAAGACCGCTTGAATCCGTTACAAAAGTCCGCTCGACTCCGATACAAAAGTCCGCTCGACTCCGTTACAAAAGTCCGCTCGACTCCGCTACAAAAGTGCACTTGTTTCTGCTACACAGCTCCATCAAAGCAATGACGAGCATTGCTTTCATGGAAACACCTATTTCTTTTCACAGCTCCGCTACACCCCGCTCCGCTTTGTTTCAGTGGAAACGTCATTAAATCATTAATCGGTTATTATATTGTATATTGTGATAATTATTTTTGTCCTCACACGCGTTTATCTTTTGCGAAAAGTCAAGTCATTTCATAGCAAAGATTAATTTATCGAGCGTTTGTGCATGAAGAGTAAAAAATTGTCACTTTAAGGTAACATTTTGTCGATTTAAAAGTATTTCAACAATCAATTTGTGTATTAAACAGGAATGTAGAATATCCAAATCAAAATATTTGTGTGAATCGTATAAAACGGTGTACAAATTGAGCAGCAAAATGTTTATTTATTTACATCCGCTCCCTCGTTCCGCGCCGAATCTGCGTGAAACGCGATTATGATGACAGTACTGGCGGCGACACAAGTTATTTCCTAAATGTACAGGGTTATTCTTCTAACGGGAATATAAGTACTCGTTATTTGCACCATCTAGTGGAAACATAGATACATACGTTAAACTTGATAGGTTGACTAAAGTTATATGATTATTTACGGGATATTTACCGTGGTAAGGTTGTGGAATGAGCTCCCGATATTGCGGCGCACTTACATGCACCATGTTCACGGGAAAACTGAAGAATGCGGGTGGTTGGTCAAACAGTTAAAAAGGTAGGTGCAGACAAAACGATCTACCCTCTTTTTTAGTCTTTCTTTCCCTTGATAGGTTGAGTCCACTAGATGGACCGGTGACGATGTTGTGAGAGTCGCGGGCGTCCAGTGGATTCAGATGGCAGGCTGTGGTTCAGTGAGATAGCATTCGGATCTTGGCGACCGTGACCGGTGGCAGAGACCGCGTCGTGCGACTCACTGCTCAGTGTGAATTTATATGGTGTAATAAATAATCCAAGCGACGCATTGCTCAGTATGAATAAAAAAGGTGTACTAAACAATGCAAGTGACCCACACGTCCCGCAACCCACTGCTCAGTATGAATTCATATGGTGTACTAAACAATGCAAGTGACCCACACGTTGCGCGACCCATGAATTTATATGTAGTACTAAACAATGCAAGTGACCAACACGTCGCGCGACCCACTGCTCAGTATGAATTTATATGGTGTACTAAACAATGCAAGTGACCCACACGTCGCGCGATGCGGTCGCTTATAATTGTCGTATCAATTTGAAACTTTGCAATTAAATAATGTCGTTAATCTGGATGAAAATACAATAATTTGGTAGCATCGAATTGATACGATGATGAAACCAGGAGGTAGGTAGTGGAACTCTTTACACTTGGTAAGAAAAGTTTGATGATGGAGGTGTATAGTGGTACTTTTTAATGGCTAAAAGTATACTTTACTTAATTAACTAAAACCCTTTAAGCTGAGGATCTTTTGGTTGTGCGACGTGCGTATTCCCTGATGATGGAGCTCTAAAGGCTCTGAAAACGGTCGGGAGCTCGTCTCCACCGATAAACAAATCGTGAGTGTAAGCCGAATTGTTCTCTTTTATTTCAGGGTTAGGCCTATAGTGGCGTCGATTCTGATGCACTCTAAACTAAACTAAATTTGACAGCACTAAAATTGTTGCCATCCTTCTCATACATATTAAAATGAAAAGAGAGGCAGATAATTTTAGTCTTATCAGACTGGTTTAGTTTAGTGTGACAGAATCGACGCCAATATATGTTATTGATAATTATGAGCAGAATGAACCATTTTGGTTTAGGCTCTTTCAGGGTAACCCTTTAGAACAGATAGTAGTGCCTACTAAAACTGACACCCAGTAGTATTGGAATCGGCTTTGCATTCAATCTACGCGGATTGCATCGTATCGCGTGTGACAAAGATGAGGGTTGCCAACAGTCAGGTTTTCCCAGAAAATTTCCTTTCTGGTGTGTTGGATAGTTTCAAGTAGCGTCAGCCTTACGGCTACCTATTTTAAGCGATTAAGTATAGGTGATGCGAAATGTTGCGTGACCGCAAATCATATCTTTGCGCGTTTAGGTTCACGTTTGTGCACTGTGCTGTTGGTAGCCTCAAGCCCCTTTATTTTTAAAAGGTCCTGAAAACTCCCTATGTTTCTTAATTTGCGCCACCAATACCTCCAACCATATTTTTTTCGGTCAGCCATGATTCTATCATAAGATTTTATAATTACGTAATTAGCTATTAAATTAGCACCAAAATTTAAAAAAAAATATGCAGTTGAAAAATGTGTTAATATAAACTAGTATCAATAATTCGATTGCAACATACAATTTTTTTTAAACAGGACTAAAGTTAACTTTATGCATAAATTTATGGTTAAATTATGTAAATTAATAGCGGAAAATAAATTGGGTTCGGACACTTAGACCAAAGTAAAATGAAAAGTAAATTCATTTTACTTTTGTCGAAGCTTGGACATCGCAGCAAAATTTCTAGTCCTTTGACTTTTATCCATATGCATTTCGGAGAGTGCATGCATCGAATCTGCTACATCTAATTCCCTCTTGTCCATTTTTTATCGCACGGCCAGGACGGGCACGAAAATGCAAAATCATTTCTGGTTGATGTTCCGAAAACCTGTGTACTAAGCGCTTTGATTCCGTTTATATTTTTTTTTTATAACTGCTAGACCGTAAAATGCTCTACCTGAATGGGTATTCCCTAATCGTGGAAATTTGGATGTACCCAAGTCGTGAACGAATTGGTTTTCTTCTCGGCAACCGTGTTCTATCATAGAATTCATCATCGCTGTTGCATCATAACATCAGGCAAAGTGGCTGTCAAACGCAAGCCTATTTTTCAATAAAGAAACAAATAAAAATATTTGTTGAATGTTACAGAATAGCGGCTGCAGAACGGAAAGTGACCACTGAGCCGACCACCAGCCCACTGGTCGGAAGACATAGCTAAGGCAGCAGGAATGCAGTAGACGAGACTGGTACAGGACCGGAAAATATGGCGCGCTGAGGAGGAGACCTATACCTATAGCCGTGTGTGGGAAATGGTTGATGTTGATGATGATGACATTTGTTGTCTTTCATTGGTCCTGTTTTAAATACGTATTAATTAACAACTGCTCTAATACTTAGTTCTGTTTCTAAACCAATACTCAAGCAACTTTTAAATTCTGTTTCCAAATTCGAAGATGGCAACCCTAACATAGAAGCCATCAATGCGTTTCTTTATCGGCTTACTGTGGAAATGGAGGGATTCACCGATGCACAGTGTGGGACAGCATCGAGAAAGATGCAAAACATTTGCCTGTTTACTATACTATGAGACAAGATCAAAGGTAATCTTCAATCTCGTGGAAACTGAGAACGACAACCTGCTTAAACCCCCGATTGGCATAGAAAGAAATCCCCAGAACTCCCCGGGAGTTAAGAAAATCACAGATTTGTTACATCAGGTTACATTGTACTGCAATAGTACTAATAAACCTATTTTTATTGATCACTACTTATTCAAAATAAACCCAGAAAGTATGAGCGCCAAAAGTACAGTCATCTACACACATCACACACACATAGAAGCAGACTCACTCGTATATATATATCGTCGTACTTATCTAGATTATTACACCTTTTTTATTTTATTAATTACCGACATTATCTTACCGTTATATGAACTTTTTTCTCGTGTTGCTCATTTAAACAAAAAGTTATTATCAAGCAAAAAATAACAATAAAAGGAATAGATATATATCTTATTTATAGCATACCTAACCAACCTTATGCTGGTAAATTTGACAATAAACCCACTACCTAATTATTATCTATACTAATATTATAAAGAGGAAAAAGATTTGATTGCTTGTTTGTTTGTTTGTTTGCATTGAATAGGCTCCAAAAATACTGAACCGATTTGAAAAATTCTTTCACTGTTGGGAAGCTACACTATCCCCGGGTAACATAGGCTATATTATATTGTCCAAAAAAATTGGGATCCTTACTGAAACTCCAATAACATAACCCAAGGTGTAAAAAAATTTGATTTACAATTTTAACTTTGCGTGTTTGACAGTTCTAAGACAGAACAACGTCTGTCAGGTCAGCTAGTGGCAAATAAAATGGTACGGGTCATTATCAGGTCAACAATTTTACCTTTCACCTTGAGTTATGATTACTAGCAGATTCTATAAATCGGCTACAATCTGGAAACTTTGACAAAAACATGTAATAAAATCTATCGAGGAGTGAACGAGATAACCAAGTTTATGGGCAAGCACGCCTGGACAATATAATCAGTAAGGGTCAATCATACAACGGACTTTTAGTCGACAGAAAATATCTCGTACTTAAATAAATTTTCTGGTTTTCAACTTTTTAAGAATAACCAAAATCCTTTTAGCTACACTCCTTTTAGCAATTGTATTTTGTTCTTGACGAGACATAGCGTGCACCACATGGGTATTATTGCTTTTAGGCATTAGGAGTGTTCGTTGTTTGAATAAATTATCTTATCTTATCTTATCTTATCGTGGTCTTTATAGTTTCATCAGACAGTACCCTTAGTACAAGTTTTGATAGTATTCAAAAACTTTTTCGTTTTCGTATTGTTCCATACATTGCTGGGCTGAAAGGTATTCTAAAACTTTTTTTCGTATTAGAGTGAAGCAATCTATACCGCCGATTACTACCGATTTTAGTTCCTCCGCGATTCCGCTGGAGGCGCTTTACTACAATGTATGGAAGAATACGTAAACGAAAAAAGTTTTCGAATACTATCAAAACTTGTACTAAGGGTACTGTAGGCAAACGCAGATGGTGTTAAGTCTAACTATGCTTGGGAATCGGGGAAGTTGTTAACTCTAGTAGGTTAAACTGATTGACTATAGCCCGTTGGTCCAGTTGGTAGTGAACCTACCTTCTGAGCTAGGGGGCGTGGGTTCGATTCCCACCTAGGACAAACATTTATGTGATGAACATTTGTGTTCGTTCGATATCTGGTTATTAATATCTAATTAAGTATGTATTTAAAACTATATATGTATATATATCAGTCTCTGGCAGCCATATCACAAGCTTTGCTTAGTTTGGGGTCAGATGACCGTGTGTGCAAAAATGTCCCGAATATTATTATTTAGAGAGCATCTAAATATCTAAACGATATTCTACAGATCTGGAGAGTCTTCGACCCCACCGGCGTGGTCGGTGTACGTGCCTCTGCTACACGGCGCCTATACTTCCTGCTGATTATGGTCATGGTCACCTTTTGCGTTACCGACATCTATGACTGACGTTGTTGACTGACGTCATTGACCAACGTCATTGTACGAGCAAATCAAGCGTAAACCTCGTAGGTACGAGTATATTATTTATAACTAGCGACCCGCCCGCCCGGCTTCGCACGGGTGTAATTTACGTGTGAAGCCGGGCGGGGCGGATCGTTAGTTTTATATATATAAACCTTTCGTAAAAATGTATCTAACTTATGGTGAAAACCGCATCAGAATCCATTGCGTGGTTTAGGAGGAGTTAACGGCCATACAGACAGACAGACGCGGAAAGCGACTATAATTTATACTATGTAGAGGAGTCCATACTGTTTCCTCTAAGCTTGGTGGGGACAGTATAGGGTGGAGAAATATTGCTGGCCTTACGGTATATCGACATCTTAGTTGTAAATCACATAGTATTTATGTTTAGACTACGCTGCGGGTCGGTGCCCTGTCGATTCCTTGACCTCACAATAGAGTACGGGATCGCTATTGTTTAAAGATTTTGTGATTGCTTTAATGAACATCGCTAAACTAAACTTGGATTATCTTGAATTGTTTGTATAATTCTAACTGGGAAGCGCTGCTTTCACTTTTATGCTGGGACTTGAGCGAGCACAACGCTTGGTTCTTAAAACTATGCTCAAAAAGCCCTTCCGATACCCCACACAAACACTGTACGACGATGTTAAATGTTTAACAGTCCGTCAACTATTTATCCTTCGCGTTTTTACTAAGCACCACTCTAAAGTTCTAATCTCTCCGGACTACCTCGAGAAACTAAAAAATCGTACTTTCAGAACGTGCCTTTGTTCGTACCAAATTCTCTCAAAAACTTCCTAACTTTCTGATTCCATTCATTTATAAGATACTGAACAGTTTCTTAAAATAATTTCTTAATATTATGTTATTTGCTTTGTTAATCTATTTTTTTTTATTACTTGTCAGCTCTTGTCATAGTTTCGTAGAATATAAGTATATCTTTTTGAGGACCAACAATAAAATATTATATTTAAGGTGTTACTTTTTAAACAATAAAAAAAATCTACAAAATAATATAACCTAAGCATACAAAATTCGATATCTGACATGGCCCACTGGATAAGCAAGTTGATGTGGCAGTGAGCAGGGCACATATCACGCAGAACAGATGGTCTATGGGGCCGAAATGTTCTCGGTTCATCGATCATTTTGTTCTAACGAGTTCTATGTACTCGTTTCTAGTTATGGCATATATATTTGAAACCAGACACGTTTTCTTTTAAATCTGAACAAATTTAGCATTATGCTCTAAAACTTGTTGAGCAGATCTTTTATATTTTTTTTATATCTATCTATTCTATCTATATGTATATTTAATTCGGTATGCTAAAAAAAATTAACCTATGCCAATTCCAAAACCATTTCGAGATTTTATCTTACCAACCCTTATTTTTCTACTCCGACCTTTTAAAACGATAAGATGCCATTTATTTTAACATAAAACTAAGAAATCATTCGACTTTCATTGACCTCTAAATGACGTCACATTGTAGCATTTTATTTTCTGTGCCTTTTAAGAATAAAAATATTATACATTTGACACTGTTCGTCACACAGAATACAATATTTTTTCATTTCTGTGGTTTGACTGTCTGGTTTTTTTCAGGGCTGCCAATATGGGGTGCTTTTTTAGGCTTCTCAACGCAACAAAAATTTTGTGCTATATGGTGACGTCACATAAATTCAATTTTCAAAAAAATATTGTAAAATAACTACTCAATAGAAAACAAAAATATTGAAATTAGTTTCTTAAAATAGCCTTATCTACGAAATAAAAATATAAAAAAAATACAAAAAAAAAACTTTACATACCGAATTACAATGGCCGTGCGTTAGTTTTGCGAAAACTCAAAAATGGCTTACCGATTTTTTTGTTTGTTTTGTTCGCCTAAATACTTGGTTGGTTCTGACAAAATATTGAATTTGATTAGGAATAGATACGGTCAAACATTTCGATTGACTGCTCTGTAGTTTTTAGGAATAAACAGATGAAATTAATACTATCTGAATACATTTATTACGACCGTTTTGTCAAAAGAAGTAATTTAATCATGCAAATTTCAGCAGAACTTATTTAACTTTTAAACATTAACTTTGGAAGGAATGTTAAAATATAAAACTAATTTAACGTTGGCACTAAACACAGGAATGTCTAGGGAAATTCAGCGCTGGAAATGTCAAGAATTACTGATGAGTTTAATCAGGAGCTTGTCAATATCTGAAACTTCTTGCATCTGGACGTACAGAGTTCAGTATGCATGCAATACACGGGGAGATGAAATATTTGTGAGAAAGGGATTTTAAGATTTCAGACCCAACTACAGCCGCCATTTTTTGTTGTTGTTGAAAATCGTTGTGCACATTAAAAGTTATATGAAATTATGTTAATTCATTTCAATAGTATAATCCGACGAGATGGTGCAGGATGGAACCATTAAACCTACCGGTAACTCCTTTCACAATGCTGTTGCCACTCGTGCGTTGAACACCAACATGAAGGTTGCTTTAAAAAAATTGCAGATTACAGACAATTTTAAAGACAATGCCTAATCGTGTTTTTCACTACTCGGTGTTTTTATCTTTCAAAAATATTCGAGCGAACTAGTTGAAGCGGGGATCCGGCTCTTAATAAAACTTTTCAGTTTACAAGACTCTGACATTACAAGTCCGTTACACAAAGAACGCAAATGAGAATTCTCCAAATTCCACAGCATCACGGAAGTGCAGGTAACGTCATTCTGCAAAGATGGCGTGCATCTCTAGTTGCGCTTTGAAGTTCAACACTGCGCGTTTAGTTTGATCAATCAGCTTGATCGTGATATGGTTAGTTTTAGAACCAATAACTAACTAGAACGAGGTTCTATCAAATCATTGTTAAGGTGGTACGCGTACAAGCCTGATTTAAGCCAGATGCGTTCGCACCCACTACGCCACCTTATCATATTTCCTTTGTCTGATCTGAAGGCATTACATAAACGTTGCCAACCTAGATTTTTATTAAGGTGGTACGTTTTACCTTTGACGGGAAATTCAAATTTCAAACAGTTTTTTTGTTCTTGTTGCCGTTGCGGGTAATTATTACAAAAGATCTGATGTTTGCGCAAATTGATTATTATTCTTTACAAAATCATGTAAAGCTATTTATCTCTAATGCACATAATTACTTACATTTGCCTATAAACCAATTTTTGCTGTTTCAAACGGTTTATTGACAAATGTAAGTAATATCAAAGAGTAATATGGTGCGTTACTGGTAAATAGCTGTACATGATAATGTAAAGAACAACCGACAATTTGAGCAAATACTGTGTCATTTTACAGTAACTAGCCAGAAAAGAAAAACGAAAAACTAAATTTTAATAATGGCCTTATTTATCTGATTGCCTTATTTATCCATAGCGATGGTGATCACTGAACAAAGCAGACTGTCAACTTATTTTTTATTTGTTTAATAGCCCGTTGGTGCAGTTGGTAGTGAACCTACCTTCTGAGCCTGAGGGCGTGGGTTCGATTCCCACGTAGGACAAACATTTGTGTGATGAACATTTGTGTTTGTTCTATATCTGGTTGTTAATCACTATTTAAGTATGTATTTAAAACTATATATGTATGTATATCAGTCTCTGGCAGCCATATCACAAGCTTTGATTAGTTTGGGGTCAGATGACCGTGTGTGCGAAAATGTCCGAAATATTTATTTATTTATTTATTTATCATCTACGCCTATGGCATAAAAAACAGACGAAGACGATTGGTTACTTTTTGGTCTGAAAAGAGCGCTCAGACTGGAGCTGTGAACCTATACCTACTTAGTTTTTGTTTGTCGTTTTTTTTTTTGTTGTAGTTGGGAAATTTGGAATTCTATTGGTAGCAGATAAAGTTGCATTTCCATTGCCTTTACTATAAAAATGAAAACGCAATTGCTTTTTGAAAATTCCCACTAAAGAACTGTTCATCCATGAAATGTAGGATGATGGGCAACACCAAGACAAGATGCACATGTTACCCCTTATCTATTTTTGGTAAAAAAACTGCTATTCTTGTATTATTTTTTGCCAGCTATCTGAGACGAGGCACTGGATTAACGCAAAGAGGTCACCACTTAAAAGCAGTTTTACACTCGGTGGACCAAGTTGCAAAGAATGCGAGAAATGGACGCGCCGAAAGACGCGGTGAATGCAGTGCTCTATACCTACCTACACAGAATATTACTTACTAAAGAATAGAGGGAAAACTTTATTCGCCAATAACAGATTTAAAACTCCAATAAAATCAGTATACAATACAATATTGGGCCAATGCTTAAAAATATTCGTGCAGAAAGTATTACGGTCCAACAGTTCAACCAACTATCACAATTAATACGCTTTAGTACAGCCACTCTATATGCATCCTACCTACCATTACTATCAACATTAAAAAAAAATCCTTTGTTCAGTCTTTTTGGGATCGATTATTAATAATGTTTTACTCAAGTTCAAACAATTCAAACTATCAATTCAATTTGGAATCGACAGGGCTGCCGTAGCTTAGTGTATTGAGTATAATTATAGTACTGCAGGTAGTGATTTTTTTTTAAATTATCTACAACATTTAAACTTTAAATTACATTTGAACTTAAAATAACAGTTAAACTTAATATAAAAATTAATTTTTAATAACATTTAAACTTTTAATAACATACAAACTTTAAATAACATTTGAATTTTAAATAACATTTGAACTTTAAATATTTTGTTATGGTAAATTAGCATCATTGACAAATTTAATGCTGCTTTAACAGCTTGTATTTTGTCCATTTGTATCTAACTTTGAGTTTGTCTCTGTTCTTTCATAATTATCAGAACTGCATGGAAGTGAGTAATTGTCTAGTGTAATAGGAGTAGGGACGGAACAGCGTCTGCAGAATTGTTTGGTTGTGGGAGGTTTTTCTGCGTTGATGTTTGCTGTGTCAAGATATATATATATATTGGGATATTTGCACGCCATGACAACATGAACCGACAGTTCCCATAAAAAAAAAACTGCTCAACATGTTCCTACTGCTGGGACTCGGGCTTTTTCTCAGAGAGCGAATGAGTGAGAAAGAGAGAGAATGGGTCCTAATCCTAATAGGGTCTACCGTGCTGGTGGGCTACCACAACATTCAAAACAGACAAAATTCATGTAAGATTATTATAAGAGTGTTTTTGAGGTTGTGGAAGCCTTCCTGATCCAGTACAATTCATGTTGGTGAATGTCATATTATCTCTGTGAACCTTTAATAAATAATAATAAATATTCGGGACATTTTTGCACACACGGTCATCTGATCCAAACTAAGCAAAGCTTGTGGTATGGCTGCCAGAGACTGATATACATACATAATATATAGTATTAAATACATACATAAATAGATATTAACAACCAGATATAGAACAAGCACAAATGTTCATCACATACATGTTTGAGGTTCTTGGACATGCCAGTTTCCTCACGATGTTTTGCCTTCACCATTTTTCGATGGCATCGAACCTGCAAATAATTTATTTGGGCACATAATGACAGAAAAGAAAAAAATACAACGGCTGTCAAGGCATTTCTGAGGTTGTAGCCAGTTGCACCCATATAAACTAAACGTCATTCGAAATCAGCTACTAACTGTGATTCGGAGTTCGACGCGTTGATCTAAATAAGAGTGTTCAATCAAGGTTCACTCATAATGCCTGGTAACAGATTTTCCTTCTCATTTCCGTTCTATTTACTTCTCTTTTATATGCCTAATACGTTATTGATACAGGGCCGACCATCAAATCGGGTGCGAGATTGTAAAGCGCACATGCTTCCGCTTGTAATACTAAAAAAAAAACCAGACAAGTACGAGTAGGACTCGTGTTCTGAGGGTTCCGTTGGACAGAACTCTCAGAGCGCGAGTCCAAAAAAAAACCTAAAGTTGAAATATTGAAAGACAAACTTAACTTTGTAGTTGACTATAAGGTTCTTCTATACATTTCAACTACAAAATGTAAGTTTGTAATAGCAAAATAATTATTTTTAAACTATATAACTTCAAATTTGTAACTTTCAGATTTATTCCTATATATGTGCTATAAGACCTTGCTTTTTGCCAAATTTCATGATTCTAAGTCAACGGCAAGTACCCTATAGGTTTTGATTCCCCTGTGAAATCGCAAAATATACGACATAAACGTTCATATCTTTTGATTGTGTTGACTTAAAACTTTTATTTTTTTACAGCCGAAAGAAACCGTAGACCAAAGTATTTAGTATAAATTTCAACTTGATACCTTTACGCATTCTTGAGAAAAAGGGTCTTGACAGACGGACAGATGGACAGACAGACGGACAGACAGACGGACAGACGGACAGACTGATGGACAGACAGACGGACTACGAAGTGATCCTATAAGGGTTCCGTTTTTTCCTTTTGAGGTACGGAACCCTAAAAACATAAATTTACAAAAAATCTAAATGAAGTCAGTAGCCGTTTGTCAAAGTACGCTGGCGGCTAGCTGCATGTCCGTGTTGGATAGCTTTAGAAATTCTTTGCGCAAAGAATGAGTCAGCCTAATTCAGCTTTATTATAACCAGTGGCGTTGTCTAATCGCGAGGAAAAAAACAAACTATAAATAGTATATTATGCAATTGGTGAATTAGGGACGGATTTAAAGCGAGGGTAAATACATAGGTAAATACAAGTGAAGGATTCTAAAGAAAGAATCACGACCGTATTCAACGGAATCGGAGTGATTGAAGTGTTAGAAGCCTGAGCGACGCGTGTGATTCATGGCCATCGATGTAAATATATTTTATTCAAGAGTTGCATACTATACTTTTACCATAACTACGAGAAAAAGAAAGATTTAAGCGAAAATAGACATAATTATAATGAAAAAAAGGAAGGTTATATTATGATGATTTACGAGATATTTACCGTGGTAAGGGTGTGGAATGAGCTCCCAATATTTCAACGCAGTAACATGCACCATGTTCACGGGAAGAATACTCTTACCACGGTAAATATCCCGTAAATAATCGTATAACTTTAGTGAACAACCGTGATAGTTTAAAACAAGGTTATATTATTTAAAACGCACATTAAAATCGGAACAATCGAGATCGGATATATTGGTATGTTCTAAATTCAAACACTAAAATAGTGATTAAAAGTAATTATAAACAAATGACTTAAATTATATTTAAACGATTTTATCAAACTGTAGGAATATAACGGTATATGAAGTACAGAGAACGACACACGTAGGCAGAAGCGATATACCTACGTCGACATTACCCAAGGTTTTCATTTCAATCGGCTGCACGCGCACTTGGCGGAGAAAGTCACTGGTAGCTTTATACTCTCTTTCGCCTGTTGACAAATTTCTGTTCATTACTAAGTATAATTAAATAAATAAATAAATATTTGGGACAATTTTTCACACACGGTCATCTGACCCCAATCTAAGTAAAGCTTGTGATATGGCTACCAGAGACTGATATACATACATATATATTTTTAAATACATACTTAAATAGATATTAACACCCAGATATAGAACAAACACAAATGTTCATCACATAAATGTTTGTCCTAGGTGGGAATCGAACCCACGCCCCCAAGCTCAGAAGGTAGGTTCACTACCAACTGGACCAACGGGCTATCTTTATATACTCACTGTAGCAAAATAATTAACTGTGGCTGAGTAGCAATTGTTTCGACTATTTTGGAAGGCGTTATAATAACTGGTTATTGTTATATAACTGGTTATTGTTATATAACTGGTTATTGTTAATAAAATTCAGTTACTTGGATGACCTTATCGTAGTTTGTGGTGGTACGGAACCCTAAGTGCGCGAGCCCAACTCGCACTTGGTCGGTTTATCTATTGTAACAGTGACAGATCTGTGCTGGTGTGAATGTCGAGATGACAAACGAGTTTTGGCGCACACTTGGCAAAACATGTCACCTCATTGTAATTTTTTTCTAATTTTGTGTATTTACGTGTTTTAAAATTGTTTAATGAGGTAGTCTGTGTATTTTTTTTTTTAACTCTGATAAGTTTTCGTTTGACCACCAACCTCAATACTATAGGAACTTCTAGTAAATTTTACACTACTTCGACCTACTACTACGACTACTTTAGATCTGTGCCTTTGATTATAAGATTTTCTGAGCGCGCATCATCTACATGTCAAAGATTGACATTATTTTGTTGTTGATAAGATTTGAAGAAAAAAGTAATACTTACAATCAACAAAACAATTGAGCAGCGTACAAATTCTTTGGTCCAATAAACGTGTTTGGTTTATAACTGACTGTGCCGATAACATCATCACAAACAGAGCTACAAAGAACTGTAACACCATAAAAATGAACATAAAGTGCTCATAAAGTGATACATTTGTGTTTCTGCCCTGGGGAAAAAAGCGGGGTGATTAAAATTGTTTGAGGATATACGGGTGAATAGAGTGCCTAATGATGAGTGTAGATATACGAGTGAACGGAGTGACTAAAGAAATTTGGGGATATATAGGAGAATAGGGTTACTGAAAATGTGCGTGGATTTACTGGTGAATCTTACTACAAGTTTTGATAGTTATCGAAAACATTTTTCGTTTTCGTATTGTTCCTTTGCTGGGCTGAAAGCTGTTCGGTATATTTGTCAAATGTGAATAGTTACTACTGAAAATGTGTGTACACAGACCATATAGTTCTGTGTGTGTATAGATAATTATATTGGGTGAATAGGTTTCATGAAAATGTGTGCAAATGTACGGATGAATATAGTTATTGAAGATGTATGTGGATATACGGGTGAACGGAATGAGTAAATATATATAGATAGATAAACTCTCTATTGTTCACACCATAAATTTCATACACACGATAAAACAGTTTAAAAACTAGTGAACGGAGTGAACGGAAAACTAGTAATCCATCCGAGCGAACGGAGTGACTGGAGATTTGTGCGGAGATTTGAGTAAATAGAGTGACTAATTATTGTATGTGGATATACGAGTAAACGGAGTAACTGAATAATTATGTGTGTAGAGATTCGAGCAAATTGAGTGTTTGATGGTGTGTATTAATATACGGGTAAATGGAGTGACTGCAACAATGAAATGCAAATCGCAATGGCGCTGGTTCAACTAACAAAAGATTGACTGTTTATCCTAGTTAAGTAATTTTTTTAGTTCGTCAGAAGTTTTTAATAACTGATCAAAAGTCATACATTCTTAGTCACTGTTACTAGATTTTTGAACGTAAGATTGTACGATTTTTGTACGTAACCGCTCTACAGTGAAATGTTAGAAGCAAACTTAATCGCTTCTTACACTGTTATTGCAGCTTTTAGAACCAAATAAACTAACATCAAGTATAATTTTGCTATTCCATATACGTAGCCCTAGTGCTTACCTGTAAGCTTATTACTGTGATATCATAAAATAAAACAATATAGATGACAACTATTGCACCAAGAATAACACCGATCTGAAAAAAAAAGTTTTTTTATTTTTATATTTAATACTTTATTGCACACTTACAAATTAAGTAGACATGTACAGTTGGAGGACTTAATGCTAAGCATTTTCTACAGTCATCCACCAGGTTGGAACAAATGGTAGGTATAGGCGTGCATCAAAAACACCTTATAAAAGACAAAAAAAAAATAAACAGATAGACCAAAGTTTTACAATATAATAATATACATAAGAACAAATTACAAGTTTCATGGATTTCTTTAGATTGGAAATGACTTGATCGACAGTGTGCTTCAAGATAATCTGTTTGGAGATTATCAGCTCTTTTATAGGGAGTTTAAATTTATAATTTTATATTTGTTCTGTACATGATTTTGTTTTTTGTTGAAATAAAAATGAGAACGTATAACATGTGTATTAATCTAAGTTATTTAATTAAATACTTAGCATACCTGTGTACAATACATCACATTAAATAATTTTGAAATTTTGTTTAAGACAGCGTATGACGCGGACCACTTGTCGAACTTGGCATTTGTAATACTACAGATATTTTGTTCATGGGTCTTTCTTCCAATTTCAAAATCAACAGATTTTATAATAAAATTTAACTGGTCAGCCAACCCCACAAAGCCCCAGCTAATTATATAAAGTTGTATAACCAACCGAAAATAGCATAAAACATTGTGCACTATAACGCAAACGGTATAAAAAATTACAACAAAACCTGCGAAATCATTGCCTTTGCCTACGGTCGCATAGTAATAAGACAATGCGGCAAAATTTGCGATGAAAAAAGTTGTTACAGAAATCATCAAAAACCTTTTTCTGTAATTTAAAAGTCGCATATATTCTTCCTTGTTGTCAAGATATGTAATAAACAAATATTCATACTTAACAAACGTTTTGAATTTTTTGGAGTAGTATAATGCTGAGAATATAGCAATAATTGTGTAGGACATCATTACTAAAAAGAATATAGCATCAGTTGTGTTATAAATATAACGAATCTTCATTGCATGCAGTAAAATAAACACAAGTTCTAATAAGACATGAAAAATTACAAAGATTCGTGCTAGTTTTTTTAAGGACCAATAGTTTCTGTGCAAGCAGAATATGTTTTCTAAATATAATACTGAGTTTACATTTACACGTTTTACTTTCTCAAAATTCATGTTTTATCAATTTGACAGAGTATGTGTATTGTTTAAGGAAATTTAACTACGAGTGGTCATGAAACGACTTCCTTGTCACGTCAGTGATGAAAACTTAATATGATAAAAAGACGAATGATAAAAAACAATTTGATAAATTGACGAATGATAAAAAACAATTTGATAAATTGACGAATGATAAAAAAACAATTTGATAAAGTGACGATTAATTTACTGTTTGCGTCCATTTAGCTAAATGCTATAAAAAACTTTTGTTTGAGAATCAACTCCTTATTCAAATAATTATGGAAAAGGCTACGATCGATGTTGATAGGTTTTTGAGATTTCGTGATGAATCAGTGAGTGAGTGAATATTTCGATTTTATTGTATAATCATTGTCATTATTATCAACTTATAATGTTCCCACTGCTGGGACTTATGCCTTCTCTCAGAGAGAGAGAGGATGGGCCTAATCTATGCTGGCCCAGTGAATGTTAGTGAATGTCATATGTCTTTGAACTTGTGAGGTTTGTGGACAAACGAGTTTCTTCGCGTTGTTTCCCTTCACCATCTTCGAGCGATGGCATCGAAACTACGGCTTAAGATTTTTATTTTCGTAACAGAATTTACAAATTCACTTATTGAGAAAAAACAGTATAAATAGGTAAGTATTATAGCGCCATTGAGCGTAGTTTACAGATATAATTATGCAAACAATAAATCAACTAACAAAACAATAAAAATAAAAAAGTCAAATTTAGAGGGTAGATTTACAAAGCTTAGAAGTATGTCTATGCATGCAAGAAACTGCACATAATTTAAGCAAGTACGAAATGAGTCATTGACCGGTTCATTCCTTGGCAAGGCCAAGGATCGAACCGGCTGCCGTCACATGGTAAAGTGCACATGTAACTGGTCGGCCTCCATTGCTCCAATATATAGATTGTTCCTATTTGTAGAACGTCACTGTCAGCTGCAAAGAGCTAAAGAAAAAAGACTACTACTAAAACCAAAAAATTGTACAGAAAGGGTAATTTTTTTCTACACTCGTATTTATAAGAAATAAATTATTGTATTACTAAATAATAGCTCAGAACCATAACTATAGTACACCTTTTTTAAATTAAAAAACCGTATTCAAATCAGTCCAGTTTAATATAATAAATAACTAGATGATCTTTAAGACAAGACCCAAAGATTGTCGCTGAGTCAAAATATCAAACCAAAAATTGGCGCAGAGTCAAATTGTCTAAAGCTAGATTAAGTACATATACATAATCTAAGCTTAAATCATAATTCTATTGAATCTAAAAGGTCATAATATAAAACTAAATTCATAATACATTAGAGTTGGCACTTCAAGGAGTTGAAGAGGTTCACCAGTTTGTTTTTGGAGTTGGAAGCACTATTGACTTGAACATTGCCTAAGTACATTTTACAAACCGCAAGAGCCGAGTACAACAATATTATTCTCAACAAGTTTGCTCTCCAACTTGCAAAGTTTTTTCAAACGCTAATTGTTTAAGTATCGCAAAATAAAATTGAGCAATCATACTCGTGCTGTTTTTGTTTTGTTAGAATACCTAAGTAGGTTTTTAACACAAAAAAGTGCAACAATCGCATTGATGTAAGTAAATAGGGGGAAGATACGGGACGAACTCCTTGACGTGGACCGCATAAATTGGGCACAATCGACTTCAGTCACAATTGAACTGTCGTTTTGATAGCACGTGAATTACTTGTCAAAATTGTGTGAAATAAAGCAGCAAAAATTACTTCCAGCGTATTCACAATGTGCAACAACAGTTCAAAGACAAAAAACAAGTTTCACGGCATTACTTTTCACTCGTAAATACTTAAAACAATAACTAAATTTTCTTTAAATGTCACTTCTATGGTCTAGTGTAGTGTCTAGTGGAGCGGTGAAGTTGACGTTGACAGTGTAGACGTCAACGTCGCCGCTGACTCGAGCTGAAACAGAGCCATATTTATTGGGTACAATAGGCATGATTCCTAATGTTTAATTTATTACAAATAACCGGCTTAGCGATGAATATAAGTAAATACATTACACATACTGAAAAAATAATTTGAATTGGCTGATAAATCTCTGAGATATGAGTATTTAAAGATTTAGGTGGGGATACAGAGGGGATGTTCTATCCCTTTCTCGCAAAGCGTGTGTTAGTATAGCATCTGTGTGGTGCTCCTGAGCCGTGACGTCACGGCTCAGTATAGTGCGCTCTCTGTCTAGCATGAAATTAAATTAAATTAAAATGCTTATATCTTATTTTATTTTGAACTAATTTTAATTTTGTTTTTGTTGATGTGCTCTATTTAAGATCAGCTTTTTATGAGGTAATAAAAATTTATTAGTCATCATGCCTATTTTTGGAAGTCACGCGTCTTCCCCCTTTTTAAAACAGTTACTGAACAATTGCCATATTTTTCGATAATATACAAAGATCTTCGACGAAATCAGTCTGAAAATATTCAATAAAAATCATCATCATTAATATTAAAATTGGATCACGATCAGCGAAGATATCAAGTACACACAAAACATACAGTTTAATTAATAATCATAATTATAATACTCGTCTGTTTGTACCTATTGTATTTTATATGGTTCGATTCCCACTTAGGACAAACATTTATGTGATGAACATTTGTGTTTGTTCTATATCTGGGTATTAATATCTGTTTAAGTATGTATTTAAAACTGTACCTATTTTGTATGTATATCAGTCTCTGGCAGCCATATCACAAGCTTTGCTTAGTTTGGGGTCAGATGACCGTGTGTGCAAAAATGTTCCGAATATTTATTTATTTATTTCTACAGCACAATGCAATAATGTGCATAATTTTGTTAGTTAAGCCATTTTTTTGGCATTTTTTCCTCAAAAAAATTACTTTATTATTTAAGACTTAGTATATATATGACTTAGTTTGTAATATATAATTTAATATATTGTTTAGTTTCGTCTCGATGCGTGATTTTCTACGATATTGTTACCACTAATATAGACTTAATAATGGTTGTTCTTTTCGATCTCCTTCACAAGTGGCTGCAATCTAATTTACTCACTATCAATACCTCTAAAACTAATTATATAATATTCTCTGCTAAAAATAAAAAAATCGGCCAATTCAACCCCCTAACCATTAGCGGTAAATTAATTAACGAAATCAATAAAGAAAAATATTTAGGCTTAATTCTTGATAAACACCTCACTTGGAAACCACATTTGGAGTATATTAGAAGCAAACTTACATCACTAATAGGTGCGCTCCGTAGCATGGCCCGATGCCTCCCAAAGCGAGTACGATATACAATTTACAATTCGATGGTAAAACCTCACATAGATTATCTGATCGAAGTTTGGGGAACGGCAGCAAAAATTAATCTTGAAATTTTGCAAAGAAGTCAAAATAAGATTATTAAAACACTATTTCGATATGACTACCTACTAACGCCTACTACTAAAATTTACAAGGAAACTAAAATTATGAATATACCTCAAACATACAAATATAATACATGCGCTCTAATAAGAAAAATTTTAACAAAGGACATACATACACAATTAACATTTACAAAAAAGATTGATATACAAAAAAGAATAACGAGACAAGCAAATAACTTATGTTTACTGAAAAAACCTAGAACAAATTATGGCATTAATAATATAATGTATGAGGGTGCCTATTTGTACAACAAATTACCAACGGACATAAAACAGGCAAAATCATTTTATACATTCAAAAAATTATTAAAGTTACACGTATTAAAGGATTTTTCGTACATAAACATGAAAATAAAAAAAAAATTAACTATATCAATTATTTATGACCAACTAACTAACAGTGTGACAGAGGCTTTAGACGGCAGTCTATTGTTATCGGTTCCGTGCGAAGCGCAACAGAAACCGGATCGAGTGGTCGACATAAAATAGAATAATCGCGAAGTACCTCACATTTCACATTTTATTTTATTTCTTAAGGAAAATTTGTTTGTTTTTATCTTATTATTTTTATTTTCTCGATTGTTGCACGTGTCTGAGCTCATTGGTTTTGTATTTATTTTTGATATTAGTATTGTATTGTGTTTATTACTATTCTTAAGTCTGCATGCTGCGCTAAGCGGCACATATATTTATCTACCTACTAAGTTTAATGTGTAATCTCAGTAAGTGAATGTTATATTCTTATGAGATTAATAAAGAATTCTGAAACCGTAAATAATTAACCAATTTTTCTTTTACTGTTGGTCTTCAATAAAGAAAAATAAAATAAAATTGAGAATGTTCTTTTTTCAAGTCAGTTGAAAAATGTTGTCTCGTAAAAGCTTCTTTCTCTTAACGTCTTCATGCTGCAAACTTAGTGCACCCGAGAGACGGCGCTCTCTTAAGAGTGCGTATAAAGCGAGGAAAATTTCTGATTTCACCCGCGCGTCTCGCATCACCCGTATTAGTGTGAAACACAACCACGGCAGCGCGGCAGTCGCGCGCAGCTCCAGTACACATAACTCGCGTAGTCGAACTCGTCATGCGGCAAGGAGTAATAAACACAGGATAAGCATAATGTTGGCGTTTTGGCGATTAGCTGGGTTCGGTCGCGGCGCGCAAAACCGTAAATTGTTTATTTCAATTTTCAAAATTGTGTTTGTTGTATATTTTTAAACTTAATTTTTAAGTTTTCTACAATATCAATATAAAATTAATAAATTATATAAATTAAATTGAAATTGCCTAAATTAATTTTCAAATTAAAATTTTACGCTTGAGACAGAGAGTCAGAGATCGTTAAACATTAAATCAAACTAAACTAAACTAATGCTATGCTATGCTACGCTACGCTATGCTATACTATACTAAACGAAACACGCGAAACGAAATACCCGAAAGCCCGTTGGTCCAGTTGGTAGTGAACCTACCTTCTGAGCTTCGGGCGTGGGTTCGATTCCCACCTAGGACAAAATTAATGTGATGAACATTTTGTGTTTGTTCTACGAGTATACCTGGTTGTTAATATCTATTTAAGTATGATTTATTTAATTTAATTTAATGTAATTTAATGCAATGCAATTCAATTCCATTCCATTCAATTCAATTTACTAAAAAATATCATCATCATCCTTCACAGAACCTTCCTCATTATTTGAAGTCGGCCTAATATACCTACTGTTTGACCTACCAGTACCTACCCGAGCCAACCCGGCCGGTCTAACAGTAGGTATTACTACTTACCTTTTTATCCGACTTCAAATAAGGAGGAAGGTTCTCAATGCGACTTGTATAATCTTAGTGTCTCTGTCTACTTGGTCCACAGTGTTGCACCGCAGTGTTGTAAAGCAGTGTTGCACCGCAGTGTTGCAACGCAGTGTTGCAACGCAGTGTTGCAACGCAGTGTTGCAACGCAGTGTGGCAACGCAGTGTTGCATCGCACTGTTGCGCCGCAGTGTTGCAACGCACTGTTGCACCGCAGTGTTGCAACGCAGTGATTGATAATTTTATTGCATACCTACCTTGCCAAAAGATTCGCTTTTTTACCAGCTAAGGAAACATTAACTTTTTTCTGAGATTCGCCACTGTCAAGAAACATTTTACTGTTTAAAGGCAAAGTTTATTTTTATTGTTTCATTCAAGAGCAAGTTTATAACCTCAAATAAGCCACAAATGACAGCACCAGCGAAGGTGGCGCCATCTGAGATAAGTTTTGCCGTGGTTTGCCTGTAGCTTCTCATTACCCAAAATGTATGAAAAATACTGCGTTAGTTCCCTAATACTCACCCTGTGAAATCATTTACCACTGAATAAAACTCAAAATATGTAGTGATGGTCAAAATATTTTCGGATTTGAATTAAATAAAGAAATTTCGTTAGTGAAGCTACTTCTCAAAATCTCTGAAATATTGGTGCCGTCGTTTGGCTTTAGACCTCAGCAGCCATAAATCGATGCCACAGACTTAAAATATTCAAGGATGGCTGAAATATTTTCTGATTTAACGTCTTCACTGAAATATTGAAGATGTCTTCTAGTATTAGAACTGAACAATCTATAATCACCGTTACTGATTTAAAATATGCAAGGATGGCAGAAATATTTTACGATACAAGTCATGATTCTCTGAAATATAAGAAACATTTTACTGTTTAAAGGCAAAGTTTATTTTTATTGTTTCATTCAAGAGCAATGTTTATAACCTCAAATAAGCCACAAATGACAGCACCAGCGAAGGTGGCGCCATCTGAGATAAGTTTTGCCGTGGTTTGCCTGTGGCTTCTCATTACCCAAAATGTTTGAAAAATACTGCGTTAGTTCCCTAATACTCACCCTGTGAAATCATTTACCACTGAATAAAACTCAAAATATGTAGTGATGGTCAAAATATTTTCGGATTTGAATTAAATAAAGAAATTTCGTTAGTGAAGCTACTTCTCAAAATCTCTGAAATATTGGTGCCGTCGTTTGGCTTTAGACCTCAGCAGCCATAAATCGATGCCACAGACTTAAAATATTCAAGGATGGCTGAAATATTTTCTGATTTAACGTCTTCACTGAAATATTGAAGATGTCTTCTAGTATTAGAACTGAACAATCTATAATCACCGTTACTGATTTAAAATATGCAAGGATGGCAGAAATATTTTACGATACAAGTCATGATTCTCTGAAATATAAGAAACATTTTACTGTTTAAAGGCAAAGTTTATTTTTATTGTTTCATTCAAGAGCAATGTTTATAACCTCAAATAAGCCACAAATGACAGCACCAGCGAAGGTGGCGCCATCTGAGATAAGTTTTGCCGTGGTTTGCCTGTGGCTTCTCATTACCCAAAATGTATGAAAAATACTGCGTTAGTTCCCTAATACTCACCCTGTGAAATCATTTACCACTGAATAAAACTCAAAATATGTTGTGATGGTCAAAATATTTTCGGATTTGAATTAAATAAAGAAATTTCGTTAGTGAAGCTACTTCTCAAAATCTCTGAAATATTGGTGCCGTCGTTTGGCTTTAGACCTCAGCAGCCATTAATCGATGCCACAGACTTAAAATATTCAAGGATGGCTGAAATATTTTCTGATTTAACGTCTTCACTGAAATATTGAAGATGTCTTCTAGTATTAGAACTGAACAATCTATAATCACCGTTACTGATTTAAAATATGCAAGGATGGCAGAAATATTTTACGATACAAGTCAAGATTCTCTGAAATATAAATGCTCTCATCTAGTGTTGGACGCAAATCACGCAAAACCTCACCTAATCCTCAAAAAAAAACTCACCTATGTTTCCAACCAATTAGTTCAAAATATTCAAAAATAGCTATTTATTTTTTGATATAACTTCACTTTGCTGAAATACTGGTGGTGCCACCTAGCGTTTGATCTGAGAAACTCGTATTTTATGCTACTGATTCAAAATATTTAAAGATGGTACCGCACTGTTGTACCGCACTGTTGTACCACACTGTTGCACCGCACTGTTGCACCGCACTGTTGCACCGCACTGTTGCACCGCAGTGTTGCAACGCAGTGTTGCACCGCATTGTTGCACCGCAGTGGTGGACTGCAATTCAACCAGTATAAAAAAAATACTGGTCGAATTGAAGGTACTCTAAGGTAAATGAGAACCTTCCTCCTTATTTGAAGTCGGATAAAAAGGTAAGTAGTATTTGACTTTGACTAAGGTAAGTAGTCCCGCTAGTGTATTGTGCATTTCCCCTTACCAGCACATACCCGAGCCAACCCAACTGGTCAAACAGTAGGTACTTATGTTTTTAACCGACTTCAAAGAAGGAGGAAGGTCCTCAATTCGACTAGTATTTTTTTATACCGGTTGAATTGAGAACCTTGCCCCTGTTTTGAAGTCAGTTAAAAACATAAGTACCTATTGTTTGACTTTCCACATTTAATTTTTTTTTTATTAGAAGATGTTTTTTTGCTTCCATTATTACCAAGCTATTTTTTGTCTGTTAAAATTGAGAACCTTCCTCCTTTTGCAGAAAGCCGCTTCTCGTAAAAACGTGAGAAAATGTGGATGGAACTCTCAAGTCAAATTAACCATCACATTAATTTAAATGATTTTTAATTTTAATTTTATAAAATTATAATGAATCTAAATTATTTTATAATGTCATTTAATTTTTAGTTTTATCTTTCTGACTCTCTCTCTCTGCTTCTCTCCGTCTCTCTCTCTCTCTCTCTCTCTCTGTCTGTTTGTCTGTCACAAAGAAACACTCCGACTCTAATAGTTATATTACTGAGCATACATAATAATGGATTCGTTAGGGCCTAGTCGTATCCATTTTATTTGTATCTATGTTATTTTTTCGTAGTAGCTTTACCTAGTCTGTGCTCTAAGGTCATTGTCACCACTTGGTAGCCGCATCAAGTGGTCGCGTTCGAGCCATCGATTTTTTATATTATCCTTTGTTTGAAAATACAGTAGGTGTTGATATAATCGCACTCGGAAGATAAAACCAAGGCGAAAAGCAAGCGCGTGCGTCCTTCCCCGTTGAGGCACAGTGCGGTACTGAGGTTAAACGGAGCATGTTTCGCTATTTAGATGCAAAGCGCAACAGAATAAGACTGAATATCGGACTTGCCGTTTGACCGAATAGTTGCTTAGAACTAAAGGACGTAAGTCTCAAATCGAATATAATTTATTATGAGAGTACTAATTAATCTAGGTAAATTTTGTCTTAACACTGGAAAACAAACTATATTTTCCTTCGGTGAGTATTTATTTTAGATATGTAACTGAAGTACTTTCCAAGTAAAATCAAAAAAATTAGCAAAAAGGCACCATTTTCAAAACATTAAAGTATCGAGTAAATATCTTGCTATTATGTTTCTGTCTTAATGGCGGAAAGAAAATGAATTGAAAATTCACATATATCAATTATTACGGTGATCGGATATTTGGTTTAGTTAGAATATCATGGCAAATTAGCATAAAATTTCGGTTGCCCCCTCTTAACTAGTATCATACATTGTAGATTTATGAAAAGTCATTTACACACGCCGATCAGATGTCGCTTCAGGGTTGGTCCCATTCGAACAAAAGAACTGTTCATGAAATAGAAAGGTCATTGTCACATTTGAGTGAAATGAGCTTCCATGAATCGAATTTTCTAGTCAATCATCTTCATCATCAGCCAGAAGACGTGCACTGCTGAACATAGGCCTCCCCCTTAGGACTCCACACTGAACGACAGTCTGCCAGCTGCATCTACTGGGTGCCCGTGACTCTCACGATGTCGTCAGCTTATCTAGTGGGAGGCCTACCTACGCTGTATCTTCCGGTTCGTGGTCTCCACTTCACGTCTCCATAGTGATCGCACAGGTGGCCCGTTAGCTTGTTTGCCACATTTGGCATAAAAATAATAATAATATAAGAACCTTTTTCCCCATCGGTTATCGGTTCTTCGAGCGATGTAGCCTGCCCATTGCCACTTCAACTTGCAAATTTGAATAGCAGTGCTGTTGGTGACTCTGGTTCATCGGCAAATATCCACGTTTCGGATTCTATCGCGCAAAGAAACTCCCAAGCATAGCTCTCTCCATTGCCTGCTATGCGACTCTGAGTTTTTACAAAAGGCCAGCAGGTAAGGACCACGTCTCAGTACCATATGTCATCACTGGTGACAAACGTCGGCGAATCTTGCTTGCAGTGAATTGGCGTTTGGTACAAGTTTTTGTAGTTTTTTGGGCAAACAGTTAATCGGCACGAGTTCGAAACATTTTTACGCACTAGTGTAATTGTTAGAATATATCGGTGTTGGAAGCTTTTACTTTAGATTGGTGTTTAAAACTGATATTGATACTAACAGGCACTTTTATTGAGTATGATAAAAATCGATTACCTTTAAAACTATACAGGACTATAATATACGAGGAAAGGGTGTATACTAAGCTGAAATAGGGCCCATAGTACATTATGAACATTTTTTTACTACGGGCCCAACCCTGAAATCACGATAAAAATATATCATTTCGGTTTTAGTTTTTGTCTTTTTTATTATAAGATATTATTATATCTATAGTAATATTTTAAAGGGGAAAGATTTGATTGTTTGTTTGCTTGCATTGAATAGGCTCTGAAACTAATCAAACGATTTGAAAAATTCTTTCACTGTTGGGAAACTATACTATCCCCGGGTGACATAGACTATATATATATATTTTTTTTAAATAGGGGTCCTTACTATAATTCCAATAATGTAAGCTAAGGTGTAAAATAAGACTTACACCCGTGCGAAGCTGGGATGCGTTGCTAGTATTTTATATTATAAATAAATAAATAAATAAATATTCGATACATTTTTGCACACACGGTCATCTGACCCCAAACTAAGCAAAGCTTGTGATATGGCTGCCAGAGACTGATATACATACATATATAGCTTTAAATACATACTTAAATAGATATCAGTCAGACAATGTAGGCTTAGTAATAGGGTCCAGTTTTTACCCTTTGGGTACGGAACCCGAAAAACAGGCCAGAAGCACGACATCACTAGGAAGCGCTGATATACTAAGTGGTTGCATGCGAAATTGCATTTATAGAATGGCATAATGGCATTATAGTATTAATCGTGTCGCTTGAATAAAAACAAAAAAGTATCCCAACTCTACGATTTCATAATCTTTTTTAAAAAGAGCTTGAAAAATGGCCGAAACCTCTGCAAACGAGTATTTAGTAGCTTTCAAAACGCAGGCGAGACTACTGTAGTTGAGTGCTTCTAAAATGTTTTTAGTATTTGATTGCATCACTTTGAGAGTGTTTTAAACTACTTTTTCACCAGTGCGACCTTTGCGGCCGCCTTTATTATTTTATTTCAATAGAGTTGTTTTGTTTTTTAAGAGAGAAGAGATCTGTCACGAGGTGAAAAATAGATGTTTTCGATTCCGCAAAATAAATTGTTTTAATAATAGGAGTAATAACCAGAGACCCAGACTCCTGGCTTGCCTTAACCGGCCGTCTGGGGGTGGAAACCGCAAGAGCTAAAAACCTAAGCTCCAGGGTGGAAGTGTTAAAGGGCATAACGCCGCTAGTAGCTCTTAGTGAAAGTGCAGCACACCTCTCGACACCCTAAGCCACCCACGTCAATGTTGCCCTTCCGGTGCCAATATGCGGCAGCCATTATGGGGGGCCCATTTAGTGAGTGGCAAGTCATCACCTGCCTAGGATTTTGAAATGAGGCATAATTGGCAGGTGCCGTACCTCATACCATAGAACTGTTATCCCATCCACAAGTTGTTCACCTCAATAGCCTAGACGTTTTATAACCTATACTGTACAATAGTTTTATAATCCATTTTATACACATTCAATAATATTGTATTTTATATTCAACGGGGCCTCTTGGTGTTGGCTTCGGCCCCACCAATGCCTACCAAATGTCCGGGCTAGACCCGTGTTTATATTGAAATAAAGAGGAGTAATAATATCTTAAATAATTATAAAATATATTATTTTCTGACTTTTTCAGATAATCATAATTGACTTAGATAGTTATTACGATGAAAGAAGTACTACGAACGTTTCTTTTTAAAGTTACTTTTACAAAGAATTTTTATTGTAACGTAAGGAATAACTATGCTTAATCAAAGTTTATTTTATATCTGACAGCCACAATAACATTAAAAAAAAATTGTTGTTCTGTGTTTTGTGATACTGATGTTGCAGGGTTCTGAAAAAAAAAAGTTTTATTTCTTTCTTATTTTTATGCCTCAGGGTCTTTTTTGTGTTTTTCCGTACATAATGCAAATAATCTATATAGGTACCTAAGTTTGCTCTACGTATCTACAATAGGCATGATGACTAATATTTTTTTATTACCTCATAAAAAAGCTGATCATAAATAGAGCCCATCAACGAAAACAAAATTAAAATTAGTTGAAAAATAAATAAGATATAAGCAGATATAAGCATTTAAATTTCATGCTAGACAGAGAGCGCACGATACTGAGCCGTGACGTCACGGCTCAGGAGCGCCATACAAATGCTATACTAACACACGCTTTGTGAGAAAGGGATAGAGCATCCCCTCCCAATCCCCACCTAAAACTTTAAACGCTCATATCTCAGAGATTTATCAGCCAATTTAAATTATTTTTTCAGTATGTGTAATGTATTTAGTTTTGTTCCTCGTTAAGCCGGTTATTTGTAATAAATTAAACATGAGGACACATGCCTATTATTAGCAACCGGATTAGCAAGTTGATGTGGCAGTGGGCAGGGCACATATCACGCAGAACAGATGGCCGATGGGGCCGAAAGGTTCTGGAATGGAGACCACGGACCAGTAAGCAAAGCGTAGGACGTCCACCCACAAGATGGACAGACGATTTAAAAGAGACCGCAGGGAAACGCTGGATGCAGGCCGCTTCCAACCGGCCCTTTTAGACATCGATGGAGGAAGCATATTTCCAGCAGTTGACGTCCTGATAAGATGATAATGGTCTACAGTTATAATTATTTTCTGGATGACAAAGCTTTCGCAATGCTACGTCCTTCGAATTAAAAAAACTGTGGCGAGGAATACATCATCGTCATTACCATTATCAGCTTTTCATGTTCCCACTAATGGGACCACTGTTTTTTATTTTTTTGTTTTTGTTTAAATTATAATGGCTGTCAAGGTATTTTTGTAAGGAATTTGTTGTAGCCAGTTGCACCCGTATAAACGAAATGTCAGTCACTCGAAATCAGCTAGCAACTATGATGCGGAGCTCGACGCGTTGATCTAAATAAGAATGTTCAATCAAGGTTCACTCATAATGCCTGGTAACAGATTTTCCTTCTCGTTTCCGTTCTATCTACTTCTCTTTTCTGTAAATGGGACACAAGCCTTCTCTCAGAGAGAGGATGGCCCTAATCCACTATGCTGGCCCAGTACAAATAATGAATGGAATACAGTTATTATAATCTAAAAAATTACCTAAGTAAAGTTAAAATCTGCTGTCCGATTACTAAAAGAACGTTAAGTGACATTGCCACAGTGTCACTTAATGGTCTTTTAGTAATCGGACGGCAGAAATGCACAAATGCGAACGAACCTCTATTCTCGAAGAAACTACAATATAATCTATGGTAGGACGCAGCCACAGCGTTACAGTCGAATATTGCTGAGGCATTACTAAGCAATTCCCTTGATCTTGGCAATATAAACCAGATGTACGCACCAGACAGTACCTAAACCTGTCACATTTGACACATGCCAAAATTAGCAGTAAGACCTCAGGAGTTTTTTATATTTTTATGCCATAGATGGTAAAAAAGCAGACGAACCACCTGATGGTAAGCAGTCACCGTCGCCTGTGGATACTTGTAACACCAGAGGCATTACAAATACGTTGCCGACTCTTAAGGACTCTATTGACTCGCCTTTTGAAGAAGCCCATGTTGTAGCTTCTCCAAAACACCACGTTAGGTAGCTTATTCCACATTTTGCAGATTATGGTAAGGTGGTGTGGCGAGTGCAAACACATCACAACTCTTAAATCACACTTACCAGACCTTAACTAATATGATTTTCATCATCGTTATCTTCATCACCAGGAAGACGTCCACCTTTAACCTCCACACTGAACGACAGCCTGCTTTTTGCATCCACTGGATGCCAGCGACTCTCACATTATTATACTCTCATGTGATTTTGTACATCTTAAATTTACAGTTTTAGAACATAATATGACCCTGTTAGGGTATGGCAACAGAAATAACGGAACGGTCTATTTGTACATCGTCGAAATTACCTAAATCCTCAGGCTTGATGACTATAGTCACCCTGCAGACGCTCTTTTTATGTGAAACGTCCATTGGCGCGATTAGGCAGTAAAACCGACTTGTATGCCGTAGCGACCGTACGCTGCTAATACAATATACAATCCACGTATATTGTATTAAAAGACTAGATTATAAATACCAGAATACCGGAATCTCAAAGCAAAATTTCCCATATTACAGTTCCGATTTAGAGCGGTTCTGGAATGGAGACCACGGACCGGTAAGCGCAACGTAGCATGTCCAGTATGTCCAGCCACAAGATGGACAGATGACCTAAAAGAGACCGCAGGTAAACGCTGGATGCAGGCCGCTTCCAATCGGCTCTTTTGGAGATCGATGGGGGAGGCTTATGTCCAGCAGTGGACGTCCTATGGCTGAAATGATGATGATATATGATCATAGAGCACTTCAATATAGCAATTACGAAATACGATAAGCAAAAGTTTCAGTATATTATGCCCTAGACTGCCGTCGCGTTATGGGATGCTAGCATTAGTTTCTGGTAAAAAATAATACGCAGAGCTTTGGGTACTTTCAGCAATTGAGTCTAGGCCCACATTTTTAAAGCCTAAATGAACATTTGGGCCTGGCTACGAGTTGGTTTGTGCTAATAAAATATAGAAAAATATAATTCAGTCACTGTTTTCCATAGCCTTCAATATCGCGTTACGTTGAAAATTCCTATTTTTGTGTCGGAATTGGCTAACATTGTTTCGAAACCGTTTGAAGGTTTGCCGTCTTGAGACATACATTGTACCCAACGAATGTTATTTTATAACGTGTTTTCTTATTTCCCCATACAGTTTGACTTTTTCGTTATGTTGCGGTGGGGTGAAAGCTTCTTGGTATATGTAGTCATATTTATTATGGTTCATTCGCTAGCCCACCTGGGTGAACTATGAGTATTGGGTACTAAAACTTGCCCTTAGTCTAACCTGGGTGAACTACGAATACCTTACACTGACCCATGATCCGTCCGGGTCAATAATAACCACTCGATCGCGCATGTAGTCAAATTCCTTTTTGCAAAATGATGCCACGTCGGTCGCGGGGGGCAGCTTGTTATTGGAGACTCGACGCGACTCGACGATAGTGATCGGAGAATCAAAAGTCATTCATTCAATTTGCGCCTAGGATTATCCCCGCTCGAAATAATTTAGATTGTGATGTTAAAACCTTTGCCTCATGCGGGGTGAAGGATGAGCAGTCAAGTGGTAATATTGTCTCTAATCATAAAAAAAATACAGCAATATTAAGTAGGATGAAAGGAAACTGTCAATAATTAAGAAAAATCCAAGATTACAAAAAAGGTTCGGTAGAAAACACTAGCGGAACATTAGAGCGTAGCTCGGAAATATGCCTAAAACGGTATGAACTTAGATGGCGCCGTAATTTGAGCGTCCTATAGGTTGTTTCGAACTTTCGTAAGCGCTGCAGTCAGATAATGTATGAAAGAGTTCTACAAATTACCATAGACATAGACATAGACATAATTTACACATAGACATTTTTTTTTATTTTTTTTTAATTTAGCGCGCGCGTTTTCATAGCGCTAGTATAGCGATCAAGTTTCGCAGCATTTCAAGAGAAGAGCAACTTATACCAATAGATGGCGCCTCTCTTTATTCCCTTGAAATGCTGCGAAACTTGACTGCGATACTAGCGCTATGGTAATTTGTAGAACTCTTTCGTACATTATCTGACTGCAGCGCTTACGGAAGTTCGAGACAACCTATAGGACGCTCAAATTACGGCGCCATCTAAGTTCGTACCGTTTTTAGGCAAATTTCCGAGCTACGCTCTAATGTTCCGCTAGTGTTTTTCCTCTTAGTCTATATTCCTTGGTTCTACTAAAGTTTCTGTCAGCAAATATTGTATTACTGGCTACGTCCCTAGGTTTCACCCGAATAGACATTCCTTCAGAAAGCGTACGTTTTCTCAGGTTAATAAGATCTATGTAACCTGCGGCTTTTCAACTAATTTTGTACAAAAATTCACATTGACCCGTTCCTCTGTTACTGCAAAAAAAGTGAACAAACAAACGAACAAACCAACAAACTAACATAATTCCGCATTTACAATATGGGTTATTATTAATTGAGCGAATAAAAAATTACTTGAAATGAGAGTATGTAATACATTTGAAAACGCAACTAGAACTATTTTAACGCTTTATAAAAAACTTTGAAAATCTACTGAACATTTAAACTTTTTGACGTTTCTCTCATTTCCGTAAATGATAATAAATCTCTTTTAAATAAACATATTCCGAATAGTAACGAAGTGGCGATGTCACGAATGTCCGAATCCCAAACGGTCCAGTAATTATACCTAGAGGCATTCACTCACTCAGTACTAATTAACGTTTTAATTGGGCAACCAGTCAGCGGATCGTTTGCATTGCTCTTTAAAAACTAACAAGTTTTATTGAATTGCACGCAATGCCTAATTTGTAAATAAATTTGGTTTTGTAATTGTAAAGTTACTTATTAATTGTTTATCGAGACGTATCGCGCATCATTAAAAAAACCCTTTTGCTTGACATTTTCGACCATGTTACAATGGCCGTGGTCACAAGCTAACTGCAAACTGCGGGTGAGTCCGGGGAAAGTGTTTTGTTAATCTGCCCTCACTTTTTTTAAATCTTAATTTATTTGGAAGTTAATTTAATTTAATTTAATTTAATTTATTAGTCGCTTTGCGACTATGTCATCTGCATTATGTACATTCAATATCGTCTACTTTTATAATTATACTACACAACAGTTCAAAGAGTGTTCTTGCCGCAACACTCAGTGGAGCGGACAGGACACTTTGAATAACGCTGACGTCGAGGAATTAGCACCATATTGAGTGAGCGTGGCAGATCTCACAGACTGCGTTCGTGAACACTCCACCAGGATATGATGAACATCCTCGAGGCTTCCACATATGTCACAGGTGTCTGATTCTACTAGCCTCATTAGAAAATTAAACTTTATTAGTAGGCATGTGCCCGGAACGGATGATCTTGAAAAATCGCAAGGTTGTTACTACGACACACAACATTGACTGTATCGGTAAATATCCTAGTACCAAAGATTCCTAGTACTTTTTTGTAAGCACGTCGCAGTTTGTACACTTGTTTACTATGGGATTCCACGACTTTCCAGTTGAAATTGCGATAGGATTACGAATTAATTAAAAATTATAATGAAAACATTTAAAAGGTTGTAAAATTGCTTTTTTTTCAATTTCTATTTGAACTTACGTTATGTTTGGATTGATTATGTTAAAATAATGGGATGGAAAAATAACACAACAATAGAATACTTTGAAAGTTTTTCTTGGCCAAAGTTTGTTGAATGCGGCCCTGTGAAAATCTTTTTGTGCACTGAAATTTTCATGTTCACTAAACAGCTTCTTGGTCTTGAGCATTAGCGCAAAGTTGCTAGTCTATCGGTTTTTATCAGATACATACCCCTAGTACCATTTTTTCTATCGGAATTTTTTTAAGACCATGCTTAAATTTGTCATTCCTGAGGTTGGCCTGAGGTTAAGCAAAGACATGGACTAGGAAGAACAAGGAATTGGTATTACTCTAAACAAAACTTACTCTCGATTTGAAGACACATACATTATTATACTTTTCGGAGAAAACATCTCCCAGCAGTGTATAAATAAGACATCTAATCAAAATTTTAGTAGGCATCATAAACATATTAGATAGTAATATTTTTTCTTCAAAAGGAGTTGTTTACAATTGTTTATCCGAAACTATTGACATTTCAGTTTGAGAAGGACAAACTCCGGAAATGTCGCACAAAGAATGTCCCACGAGGTGAATATCTCAGGCCTCGTACATAGAATATCAGAAGTATTTAGAATACTACGAAGAAAAAAAAACTGTAAACAAGTATTTTTTCTAAAGGTCTTAACTTTAGCATATAAAATTAAATCTATCATTTTGGAGCGGTGGCCATATTGAAAGTCCAAAACCAAAGCGTAAAGTCCCCCGTTTTTGTATTTACTCTAAAATATTGTAGACACGGTAATATGTATAAGCGTAAAACTTGGCTTTGCTTAGTTTGGGGTCAGATGACCGTGTGTGAAAAAATTTCCCGAATATTTATTTTATTTTATTTTATTTATAGTTATAATAAACATTCTAAAGTAAAACAACAAATAATAAATAATTGCAGGGTGCGAGTCGGTAACAAAATGTCTGTTCATTACCAAGTTAGCAACGGGCGCGGTCGGTACTTAGATGGGTGACCACCTGGGCGTGTTGCCTTTTTGCGCAATTTTTTAGTATTTTGTGGTCGTACGGAACCCTCAGTGCGTGAGCCCGACACGCACTTGGCCGGTTTATCCTAATTGGACAAATGTACATACTTGAGTTTTGCGTGGTGATTACCTCTTCAGTGAGTTGTAAGTTTTGCTACGCAGATATCGATTGTAACCTAATTGATTTGCCATTCTATAGATTCCTCAGCGTAATTCAACGGCTTTCCGTTAAACGTGACCGATTCCACTGAGGTTTTTACTTGAATTTGGGACAAAGGAGAGATTTCAGATTTCTTCGAGGCATGTTATTATGTATCTAGAAGAAAACACGTATATTTTAACTTAGAATAACTACTCAGAGAAGGTAAGTTTCCAAACAACGCCTTCTCGAAACGTAAGCTACAAAGCGAATTTGTAGCTTACGTTTCGACTGGTATTTTAAACGATTTAAGCAAGAAAATTCTTGGATTACTTGTGGAATGTCACATCATAACTCTTATGCTGCTTTTCTGATTTGTTGTGGTACGATTTCACCGCGTAAATTGACATAGTAATTTTTTTTTAAATATTTTTTGGTGTCATATATGACACCATTTGAATGGCTTAAATTTTGCGAATGTACTTGGTTTCTTTGTGTAGTTATTCTAAGTATGGACCCTTTCGGCTTAGTACACCCTTTACGCGTTACCCATATAAGTAAACTTAGTACTTTTTTTCGTGAATTTTGTACTAGGCCCAGTATTAAATTAAGTCATGAGCATTTAAATTGTCAATTAAAATATACCATGCCAAGTTCCATCAAAACTTGACTGCCAATTTCCGAAACCTTCCTATTCTTTGAAAATTACTGATCTCTCATTTCTCTATAACTATCCAGTATAGGTATAGTACTGGCAAAGTGCAAAGACATTATGACATTCACCAACATGCACTGGGCCAGCATGGTGAATTAGGACCCATCCTCTCTCTCTCTCTCTCTCTCTCTCTAATAGAAGGCCTGTCCCATCAGTGGGTACATCATCATCATCAGGCGAAAGACGTCCACTGCTGAACATAGGCTTCCCCCTTTAACCTCCACACTGAACGACAGCTCGCCTTTTGCATCCACTGGATACCCGCGACTCTCACAATGTCGTAGGTCCATCTAGTGGGAGGCTCCCTACGCTGCGTCTTCCGGTTCGTGGTCTCCACTCCAGAACCTTTCTTCCCCATCGGTTATCGGTTCTTCGAGCGATGTGGCCTGCCCATTGCCACTTCAACTTGCAAATTTTAACAGCTATGTCGGTGACTCTGGTTCTTTGGCAAATATCTACGTTTCAGATCTTATCGCGCAAAGAAACTCCGAGCATAGCTATCTCCATTGCCCGCTGTGTGACTCTGAACTTTTCCAAATGGCCAACAGTTAAAGACCACGTCTCAGTATCATAACTCAGTGGGTACATAATAGGCTGTTGATGTTGAATTAATGATAATCCAGTACATTCTAAAGACTCTATAAATAAACCTCATTCATAGATTAGTCACTAATCACTAACGTGAAGCTTTATTACTCTACTGTTGATAAAAACACAATAAAAATATGAACTTGCGCCTATAAGAGTACTCATGAGTACTTTTATAAGCGCAAGTTTTATTGTAGTGACATGGTTTTCCACTTCCATGGAACAGAACTACCATTAACCCCGCGCTACGTCCCATGAAGTCGAGGTTAACTATGTCTCAAAATAATAGCTTGAAAAACACATTATACGCATGTTATCTCACTCTAATGGACATTCTCGGATAAAATTGTACAGAAAACGAGGTTTTGGCAAATGTACTCGAATGACTGAGCCAAAGTTGCGTGCATTTATCTTGGCCTTTGTCCATCATAATAATTATTGTTAAGGTTGGTGTGACATAGAGCGGCAGCGAATGCTTTTTCGATGAGAAAAGCAACGAAAACTAGACTTTTCGTAAAACTCGTATGATAAATTAAAGAGTGGATAAAATTACTGACACACACAATCGCGCCCCTCCATCAACGCCTAATTTCCCAACAATATTTGCCCCCTTAAACTTTAGAAGTAGTCATGCATATATATTTGTTTCA
This sequence comes from Agriopis aurantiaria, assembly GCA_914767915.1. Classification (NCBI taxonomy): domain Eukaryota; kingdom Metazoa; phylum Arthropoda; class Insecta; order Lepidoptera; family Geometridae; genus Agriopis; species Agriopis aurantiaria. Next base: position 2,007,455 of record OU611991.1, on the reverse strand, counting down.
AGTAAAGAAACCTACAATATAACACAACTTTGCCGAACTGCGCAGCGCAGTTTTTATGCAGAAATAGACCGATCACCGAATAGGTACATTGCGTTACTAGTTTAATTTACCTAGGACACTGTCAATGCGTTTCCTACTTATGAGGACTCTATAGTATAGCCCTTCGCTTGAAGCAAACCAGATTGTACTCCGAAGAAGAAACCGAAAGTGTTCATTTCAAAGATATAGTAAAGTGGCATGGCACGTACGAACAAATCAGGCTTAAATCAGGCCTGATTCCTTCAGTCAAAATCGTCCTGTAGACTCTGCTGCTCTTTTTTTGCATGTGGATTATGCCTGAATGGGTGTTCCCCGATAGTTACAAACTGGGTGTCTTCAAATCGCGAGTGAATCGGTTTCTTCTAGGCAAGCGTGCTCTATCATAGACCGCATCATCACTTAACATCAGGTAAGGTGATGGCCAATGTAAGCTTATTCATCATCATCATCATCATCATCATTTCAGCCATAGAACGTCCACTGCGGTCCACACTCCTGCGGTCTCTTTTAAGTCATCTGTCCATCTTGTGGATGGACGTCCTACGCTGCGCTTACTGGTCCTACGCAAGCCTAATACTAAAGTCCGGTACGCAAGGCGAAACTTTTATGTAAACTTTCTATAGTTTTTGCTCCTCACTCACAGTCTTACCAAGCCCTTTTCCCTAGCCCTGCGGCGTTTAAACACTCGCCGTTGTGCCGGCGTCCCATTGTTATTCCAACTTTTATATGTGGCAGCTCTGTGATTACAGAGCAACTTGTGTTGGTGTAAGGATGTCATGGCAGTCTGCTGACTTTGTTTAGGGTGGCAGCTTTTGAAAGATTTCCTTGTAGATTTCTCACTTGGTTACAAAGGCATGTGATGGGTGACGATTATAGAAGCTATTTAAATCTTGTTTGTATTAACCGGGTGTAGGGAAAACGCTCCCGAAGCCAAATGTTACTATTATACTATCTATACTACAATCTAAAACCAATAACCATTTGCCTTATAATGGAAGCTGACGTGGTTTTCACACATGCTGGCACGGCACGGGAGAAATTCTTTGTGTTCCGGGAAGTCAGAGAAGCCATCGAGATCAGTCGACGTCCAATCTTCAATAGTGATGGAGGATGGAACCTGCCACCGACTTGGAAACCGTGTCTTCATGGAGTTCGTGGGAGTGACCGTGGGACCGCAGTGACGTGGTGAGCTTCGCGTGCTGGAGTATTCCCGACACACAGGAAGATTCGAGTGAGGAAGAGCTCCAGTGTGCACCAGCGCCAACATATTTCTCTACGCACCCACACCCCCGCACCCGATCAGCAGCCGTTGTCATCACGTGCGCGCCGCGCGGCGGCCCGTAGTGCAAAGCGAGACGCAGCCGCGCGCGCGCATTCACCTTGAAAAAGACCGCCTCATGCGGTTGAAACTATAGTCGGAGTAACCGGCTTAATCTTACGTGAGTAATTCACGTGTATTATAAAAAAATTACCTTATACTTGTTGTTTTAGTGTTGTTTTGTGGATTAGAATTTTGCAAACCAGCAATGTAAATTGTACAACCGTGCTCGTGACGCAGGTCGTTCGTTGACCTCTATCATGTCAGCTGATAGGTATATTATTTGCAACACAATGTCAACATAAAAAAATGTGTTATCGTATTAGCAATCACAAGCACTATCATCACCAATCAACATTTTAGGGAGCGTTTTCCTTGCACCTTGCATAATATACAGGGTTATGCAGATCGGTAGAGCAAAGCCCAAAGGATGTCATTATAATCTTCATGATGAATTTTACTATGCGATTAATATTGATGCAACTGAGTTTATGAAATGAATTTAAAAAAAAACTGCATTTTACACAATTTGTAATTGTTACAGTAACAACAGTATGTAACAATTATAATTACAGTTACTAGTGATTATATATAACTATTACTAAAACATAACCAAATACAGAACTAAAAATAATATACATTATCCTCTATTGCACACTCCGTCTTCTACGTCTTCTATAAATCCTTTCCATACTAAGGTTGTCTGGAAGAGATCGCTTTTACCGATAAGGCCGCCAGTTGTTACACTAGTTTTTAAGTTTTTTTTTGTCCTCTGTATCAAATTTTATGGTGTGAACAATAAAGAGTTAATCAATCAACTAATACGGTATCTTTCAAATCAGTCTGTAAGATTTTTCAGTTTAAAGCCCTCTCTTATTTTTTGACGAAAAAAGCAACCAAACCTGTATTTTTGGCATTCTGATTCTTTAAATAGAAATATCTATAAATAATTTAATTACTGTAATAAATATAATGTGTATTTATTTTTTTTTGAAAGTTTTTATTTACACCTTAGTGTAATTTGACTTAGTTTAAAAATAATACTAGCAAAAAATCTATCCAAAACCAATTGAATTGTGGAACTAAGTCTAGTAAGAATAAATATTTCTAGGAATTGAATTTTCCTAGTAAAAAAGTGTCACCAGAAGTTAAAACTTCATCAGGGTTGGTTCTCTCTCGCTTCCTTAGTCGACTCGAGCCGACTTTACCCGAACGAGTATCTGAGCGTGACAGTTACGCAAGTTCATTGTTTTTCCCCCATCCCAAAAAGTGCCCAACGTGCCTAAAGAAGTTTTCACTTCAAAAAGTACCAACCAATATTAGATAATAATCAAAACTAAATAATCGAGGAGCCATCAGAAGTGATTATAATTACAACACGGTTCTAATTAATTACTTTGCAATTTTCAACTTCGTCAAAACGCTTTTCGATGCCTACCGTACCATTAGAGAAAATGAACTCTTTAAATTTCTTACTAGCTAGAAATGGGATTGGGTTTGTTTATGTCGAGCGAAGATGCCGAATATTTTAAGAAAGCACGCGGTTATTTTACGACAAAAGGCACTCGCGGCAAACGGAGTGATTTTGCCGTGTATGTAGTGCAAGTACCAGTCTTTATCGATCACCAAATTCGATAAAACACCATCGACTCAATCATTGCGAGTACTGATGAAATGACATTTTATCGTACTTGACGACCTCAAATGTCAAATTTGACGATCAATAAAGAACGGTACTTGCACTGCTGCATCTCAAACCACAGAAAAGAGAAGTAGATAGAACGGAAAAGAGAAGGAACATCTGTTACCAGGCATACGAGTGAACATTCTTATTTACGTCAACGCGTTGAACTCCGTATCACAATTGCTAACTGATTTTGAACGCGTAGCTGCTCCATCGAATTTATTCCACAATGCCTTCTTGCGCTGTAATTACGTGTCGCCTAGCTAGCAAAGATTTTAATTTAAAAAAAGGAGGCATATCCTATCACCGATATGTCTAAATTGTTTATAATTTTATTATTTCACCGTGTTTTAATTACAAAAGCTGTTGACAAGCCGTTGACAATAATAGTGGTTACCATTATTTTATCGATATCGATACATTTAGATTTTTCTTATAGTACTAACAGACATATGGACCAAGTCCGTCTCATTTATTAGCACTATTACATTTCCCGTAATTTTCTATTGTATAAATAGACATTGAATTTATTGCAGTTTTCCAGGCAATCCGCCTACTAGGCAAAAATGGATTGATGCAACAGGAAGACGTGATTGGATTTCTACTAAAACAAGCACAATTTGTTCACAACATTTTTTGGACATTTATGTATCACGACAAATAAAAGATACTTGAAGCCATTAGCAATATCACAAAAATAAAATATTTATTTACATTTAGTGGTTAAAAATTAAACCATATCACCAACACCAACGTCTTTATACTACTCTCAGACAACCTCATTTGAATCTCCAAAGAGGCTTAAAATAGCTTCACCTGCCTTTCTTTCAAATTCTTCGACTCCAAGAAAATGCAAACTAAAGGAAGTTATAAAGTTATAAATTATTTTTCTCTATAGATATTTGTGTGCAAATTTTAGACTTCCGTAAAGTGACGCCTGATTCAATCAACTAACGTTGATATTCATTATTGATTATTTTATTCAATAAAAAACCTAGCCAGCTTCAATTGCGATCCCGAAAATTTAAACTCCACTTTTTAAAATATCCCGGTTGTTCACTATTTAGTTGTATGATTACGGAATATTTACACGTTATTTATAACGTTATTTTTGTATTAGGTTTAGACCTGTACCTGTACATGTAATGTAGTGTAACGATAATACGTACAAGCGTAATAATTGGCATGAATATGGTACACAGACACACTCTAACTAAAGTATAACAAAAAATAAATAATGATCAAATGCGAGTCAGTGACAAATTCATACGAACGAAGCATGTCAATGTTGCCATTTTTTTTTAACGACTAGTAAAATTCCTACTATTTAATATGCTAAAGTATAGAATAGGCATGTGTCCTAATGTTTAATTTGTTACAATTAACCGGCTTAGCGATGAATATAACTAAATACATTACACATAGGTACTGTGATAAATCAGACACCTAGGGTACAATCACATTATTTATTTTACAATCTTTCACAATATAGATATTTACACAATCATTTTTAACATAATTATTTTATTCCTTAATACACTTTACTTCTAATACAGGGAGATGTTGCTCCTTTGAAAGCTCGTCCGAGACTACCTCAACCGACTGATTATTCCCCCCACGTAAACTTGCCAATCGGTAAACAGACAGTGGAGGTCGACCAATCAGAGAAAAGCAAAGTACAATCTAGTCAATAGACTTAAAAACTACTTTTAAAACTGGGTGAAAACAAACAAGCTTATATAAAAACACTTAAAATACTACTATTAAGTAGGTAATTATATTTACTGCAATGTGATTTATTAACTTCCATACAAATTAATTAGAAATGTGTATAAAATACAATAAAATTCACACATGATTGACAAAATCATTACAGTAATGAAAAAAATAATGAAATTGGCTGATAAATCTCTGAGATATAAGTGTTTAAAGTTTTAGGTGGGGATAGGGAGGGGATGCTCTATTCCTTTCTCGCAAAGCGTGTAGTACAGCATTTGTATGGCGCTCCTGAGGCGTGACGTCACGGCTCAGTATAGTGCGCTCTCTGTCTAGCACGAAATTAAAATGTTTATATCTCATATATTTTTGAACGAATTTTTATTTTGTTTTCGTTGATGTGCTATTTATGATCAGCTTTTTTATGAGGTAATAAAAATTATTAGTCATTATGCCTATTAAGATTATCGATAAAATTAAAACTGCACACAAAACTTTCCCATCACTAAGCTGTGATACCACATTCTAAATTTTAGGATGAGGTTTTTTTTTAATGACTCCTCACGAAAATAGCATTTAACCGTATCAAGTAATATATTTATTTTTCTACCCATTTAAAGTCACATAAATTGAGCTCTAAACATAGCCTACGTCAATATCATGGTCAAATCATGACCTAGTAAGGTGATGGAAACTTTTTAATCAAGTTTCTATGGAGTGTTGGGGCAAAACAAAAAATCACATTTGCAACTTCCCATTGTCTGCCTACACTCACGCAAACCTACGAATTTGCCTTAATCTTATTTAACGGATAATAATTCAATATTATTACACAATCACATGCGTTAATACACTAGATTTGTTTAGTAAAAAAAGCAAAATCGATGAAAAACTCTTAGGTAAATTATTTTAACCCTCGTGCTTATCGTGCAGTTTAATTTGGAACTATTTTAACTATGTCGTAGATGAATTTACGTTAAGGACTGTTGAACTCGTACTAGTTTTTTGAACTGCACAAGAATCGTGCAGTTTTTTTGGAATAGCAACATTTACCGAAATAATTGCGCAAAATGCACAGGGAACTGAACCGTATTGCACCACGAGAAGGTCAGTTTTAAACTTTAACAAAATGGCGTTCATAACCTTTTGGATTAATAATAATCTTGACGAATTATTGCATTCCTTCCTATGTAGTTATATTATGACGTTTCGTTTACATGTGTGCAACTGGCTACAACGGATTTCTTGCAAAAATGCCTTGACAGCCGTTCTATTTTAAACGAAAAATTTTTCTCTTCTGTGTCTCAAACAGACTGAATCTTAGAATAACTATTCAGAGAAGGTAAGTTTCCAAACAACGCCTTCTCAAAACGTAAGCTACAAATTCGCTTTGTAGCTTACGTTTCGATTGGTATTTTAAACGATTTAAGCAAGAAAATTAATGGATTACCTGTGGAATGTCACACCATAACTCTTATGCTGCTTTTCTGATTTGTTGTGGTACGATTTCACCGCGCAAATTGTCATAGTAAAATTTTTATGTATTTTTTGGAGTCATATATGACACCATTTGAATGGCTTAAATATTGCGAATGTACTTGGTTTCTTTGTGTAGTTATTCTAAGGACTGATTTTTTTTATTTTTCCGTTGCGTTAAAATTATATTATTGAATAGCCACCTTGTCTTACGCGAACAATGTTTGCAATCAGCATTGTGACTAAGACCGAACGTACACTGTCGCAATCGCAATGTGAATGCTGCCTAAAGGAAAACTTACTTTTTACTTCCTAAACATCGGATCTGAAAGTAGACTAAAACTGCTTTTATTTACTAGTTTAAATTTTTGTATACTAATGCGTAAACATTTTTTATTGTTACTCTCTAATGCGTAAACATTTTGTAATCGATACAAAATCTTCTCTGGAATGGAGACCACGGACCGGTAAGCGCAGCGTAAGACGTCCGGACAAGATGGACAGACGACCTAAAAGAGATCGCAGGAAAACGCTGGATGCAGGCCGCTTTCAACCGCTTGGATATCTAAAGGGGAGGCCTATGTCCAGCAGTGGACGTCCTATGGCTGAAATGATGACAAAATCTTAGAGCGGAATATCACGCAAACGTGAATGCCAAGATACAATTTGCGATCGTGCAACTTTTTGCATCAGCTAAACAGAATCGCTTAGAAAAGGTAACTAAGGGCCCAGATTTAGCCGGAAGCATTGAAGTATTTCTCATCTCTGTGATTCTCTCTCTGCAAAAGTTTTCCTTAAAACAGACCTCGGGTCAAGCAAGAAGGGATTTGAAACCGTTTACTTGGCGGGAAATTAAAAAAGTTTCCACAAGCTATCCCAGTTCCGGTTCATTAAGTTTCTACTTTTGAGGGTAGTTTTAAAATGCCTTTGTCTACAAAAATAGCCGCTAGAAATAACATCAATCTTTAGAAATGAAAAAATTTAAAGTCATTTTGTTTTTATTACTACAAAACAAACACTGTGAAAATTATTTTAATTTCCATAATGGAAATATAAGAGGTCCTAAAATATCTTATATTTACTAATACTGATAATGAAATTAAACTAAAACAGTCTATTAAAACAAACTTTATTTCAATACTACCGAATCAATAATAGTAGGTACGAGTACATCACTGTAGCGGCCGGCAACAGAACCCTAAATGGTTGAAAGTAAAAATGTAAGCTGAGGCGTAGCCGAGGCCAGCATACGTGGGTTCGTAAATGCTCAGTTGCGGCTTAGACTTGTACAATATTTTTCTCAGATATTGCATCGATAGGATAGGAAGGTTAATCACGTAAAATTATTCATAATTATTTTGGGGTGATTTTCGTATTTCACTAAAACGTTGCCTAGTTAATAAAAGCACTTGCCACTTATAAAGACCTTACCTCTCTCAAACAAAGCTTTTTCATGGAGCAAAGTTTTGATTTTTTCAGTTTGTGTATGAATTCTGCCGGCTGATAACGCAGGAGCTAGAGTCATAAGCAGATCCATAAACGGTATAGTATTGTCCATAATTAACATTACCCATGTGTACTGAAAAAAAAGTTAAAACCACGGATGCCAATTAATAATTTTACGGTCTGGCTTATGAACTACTCAGACTGTGAAAACAGGCATAATAATATGTATTATAAGTATAACAAAATCAAAAAAATACATATAACGAGAAAAATACATATATTTCGATATCATTAACATCAAAATGCGGTGGGTCTGAAATGGACATTGTCTTGTTTTATTAGTTACCATTTTAGGAACCTGGGACAAGGGGACTGGTAGAACGATGTTATATTTTTTTGTCCAACGGAACCTTGAAACTGAACGGTGGTTTACTTACCTCATTGTGTCTAAATCTACAATTCCACACGGTGCCGTAGATAGAACTCATTGTGTCAGGCACGTTGAATAGTATCGCTAAGAGGTACTGAAATATAGAAATGGTAATTATAAAACTGAGCTATGGCAATCTTTTCGTAGTTTTTTTTTTGTATTTAGGAAACTTGATTGCTCATGTGCTGAAACTGCGTGAACGAGCACCTATAGCTGTGCGGCCATCGACCAAAATAAAATAAATGGACAAGCCCCAGTAGAAGCGCATTTTTGAAGATAACAAAATGAGCGCCGGCTCTCATTTCGTTTCAGTCAGTCTCTAGCCGTAGGAAGGGCAACACGTGTCTATTGTTACGTGATAACGAAACATCTGACAAAATTATGCATTCATATGCTTTCCCGAAGATCCCGAGAATCCCGGGATCTATTTTTTGTAACAAATGTACTGTACATTTTTATAATTTTATAAGTATATTTCCAACGGTTTTAATTTGTTTTTATCTCATTGCTTAGTTACCAAGAAGGTCTCACGACTCACACTAGTAATCAAGCTATTACAAAAATTCAAAGCAACCTTATCATCAAAATCAAATCTTAATCATTCTGTTTTTTTTATGTATCCTAAAAAACAGAATTCATATATACATTGACATGATATGTCATAAAAAAAGTTTATTTTTATTTAAGTCAAAGGAGGTTGCTGTCGCTTCCAAGGTTGCATTGTTTTTACTTTTCACTGGCTGATAAGGAGTTAATAAGGCAAAATTTATCCCGAATATAACGTGTGCGAAACCGCAGGGCACAGCTAGTGTATTTATAATATGATCGCATGAGTGAATAAGATCATGAACGAATAAGACAACGAAATAATTATGATACTTACTATGTGGTCATAACTGGTTTTAAATTTTTCTGTGATTTCCACAAGCAATTTGTAAATGCGTGAATGATGACAAAAAATGAAACTGTCGAGTGAATCTGCTCTTTAATTTGCTGCAAATATTCCTAGACGATGGTTAATCGAATAGAATACAAACGCGACCGATATCAATATTGCATCAAAGCTTACGACATAGACAAGGTACAATATTTTTGAAATGTTGATTAAAGTATCATTTTCATTCAGAGGGTTGTGAAAACGTAACATGTAATAATGTATAAAAGATAGTATTCGAATTAAGTAGCAGAAAATGAAGCTCAATGCCTTTCTCTTTTCTACAAAACAAGATGCTTTCTCACAATTCATAGTTTTATCAATTTCTTTCATTTCGCATTCAATATTGTAAAGAGTAGAATCAGACCGGAGGAATAAAAAAGCAAAAACGTTCAGAAAATTCTGCCCAACTTTTAATAAAACAACAGACAAAATAACGACACTTGATTTTGCGTGAGCAAAAATATCTCTGGAGATATTATAATAAATCGAAGAATGTAAAAAAACTTGATAATACATTTAAACTTGAAAGTTTTGTTGCTGTAATATCCAAAGTCATAACCAGTTACTATTTGCAGTATGATTAGAAATTTACTCATGACTGAAATAAGCGATCCAATGAAAATGAAAAATAACTTTCACCGCTTCAATTGACTATTCGCGAGAGGCAACAACGTACAAGTGATAGGTACGTTCTACATTTTGTAGTGAGTGATTGTCCCAGAAATATAAATTAAATTACATATTATATGAAGTAAAATAAAACGCTACTAATGATTATTGATATTGATGTTCCAATTTTTATCTTGTATCAATACTATGTTCATTATATTAATTAAAACCAACTGGAAAGGGAGGAGTCCAACGACTGTAGCAACGGTCTCCATGGCAGATCCTTACGCCTAGCTGTTGCAACCCAGTTCAGGTGATGAAAAAAGTTGCGTGACCGAAACCGTATCTGGGTTCACGTTTGCATAATTTTCCGAACTGCGCTGTTTTAATATCGATGTGATCAATTGGATAAAGACCTGATGATGGAGGTCAAATATAACACCCCAGCTTTGTACCAATTCCGAAAAAGTATATACGTAAATTTTGACAAAGAAAAAAATTCAAATATCAATGCTGTTTCGGATACATTTTTGAAAATTTATTTGCATAATTATGGCTTTATCTGATACCTAGCGTTCCTATCAGGAACTCTATAGGTATCAGAAAATAACGAGTGTGTAAATACTGGCCTTCTTGTCCTCGGTCAAAGTACTGAAGAGTTAACAGAGCTGAATTTAATCTATCACCCACACTATGAAATGAGCAAAACAAATTTCCTTTTTAAAATTTGATAATGAAAAAATTCAAATTTCAATGCTGTTTCGGATATATTTTTGATAATTAATATGCTTTATTATGGTTTTATCTGATACCTAGCGTTCCTATCAGGAACGCTATAAGTATCAGAAAATAACAAGTGTGTCAATACTGGCCTTTTTGTCTTCGGTCAAAGTACTGATGAGTTAACAGAGTTGAATTGACACTAAGAAATGAGCAAATTTCCTTTTTGAAAAAAGAAAACAGGTGGTTTTGGTTTGTACTGTGTGCTAATCACAGGACCTGAAAGCCGCCACAATTGTTTTTTTTAATCTCACATAGCCTGTAGTATTGTATTGTTCGCACATACCAATTTTTTTATAGGAGACAAAATAGTCCTTAAAGTCAAATTTCGGTAAATAAGAGTTCCTCAAATTATGAAAACATTAAATAAAAAATTCAAAGCATTTTTTTTACATTTCAATTACTTTGTTCCTTTTTCCCACGCGTTCAACAGCTCCCAATCGATCTGCCGGACCCGGGTCACATCTGCAGTTGGCCGGATAGCTGTAATTGGGCCTGGAATGAAGATTACATGTGGAGGGAACGTGGGGAATACTTGTAGCAGCGAGAATTGCCGAGTCGAGAGTTTATTTTTATACATTGTTTAGGTTTGGCGAATAATTGCCGCGCTCATGCAAGCTATGGAATGCCCTTCTCCTGAAGGTCTTTTCCTGGATCATCATGAAAAGGTTAAAAGGGCGTCTTTAAACATTACTGTGGGACGTTACACTATCATATTATTATTTATATTCACTACTTTTTTGTCTCATTATAGTAAATCGTACTACTGAGCTTTTTTAGTTTCGTGTCTACATGTTCACACTAGTGATAGACTACACTTTGCGATGCATGTACCGCAACTTTAAATATAACGTATTCATTAACGGCCCTTAAAATTTTATCATATTTTACCAAATTCTCATAACCCATATTTTTCTCATCTCCTATATTTCTGCTCATCTGGTACTTTGTATTCCAGAAAAAATATGAATTACCACTGATGTTGTAGCTGTCCATTGGCTGTCCAGCTGTCCACTTTTCTTATAAAAATACTACCTGTTTACCTTTTTAATGATCCATTTCATCATGTCACGTATTGCATGTTTATAGGGAGTTATCGTGAATCTTTTATTTGGGTAAAAATATACATGAACATTTCAAATAACGAAAGTTTAAAATTTACTACGTATTAAATGCTTTAAAACTAGAAATATTTTGTCCGTATTAATAACTAACGTACATTTAAGTGCTGCCGTCCTATTTTTTGCAACACACTAATGTGCGCTCTGACAGGCCTCGAAATTAAATTCTCACACAGACTTGGTTTGAATACAAATCCATATAATGAGGTTTGAGGGTAGGTGATAATTATAAATTTACAAAATCAGGTTGATAATTTTGTATGTGAAATAAATGAATCAGACTTGTACTTTGTAAAGCAATTTGATATGACATCACTTATTAGACCACAAGTTTCTAAATAATTATTTAGGAATAATCTAGGCAGAATTGCTTGGCACATAAATAATTACCCATAGTGGGCCAATTATTTTTGTTTGGCGTATATCTGTACTTTAGCAATATTATTTTTAGTTTATTTTTTAAATATTTAAATAAAAAAATATTAAAGCAATTTGTTTATAGGTTGAGTATTTTGTTATAATTTCTAGGAATAGATAACGATGCTAAAACAAACACGGTTGAGTTAGAAATACCTTTCAAATTTAATCGAAAACAAACCACTTAACGTATATACCAAAAATATTAACTGGGCACCTTTGCCTTTAATTAAACTCGCAACTCGCACAATCCAGGCAAAGTTCCCGGTCACAGACTACGCGCTAGTTACTACGACCGTAGCCCACGTACCTGAACACTCGAAAACTTGTTATCTGTTCCAATTAAATCGGCATAGATGTATGGTATTAATATAAACAGTAGCTTAGTTCATAAAAATAATACTTTCCTATATTTAATTTGATTGAGTGTGAGTGATCTTTTGCTTTGGAGTGAGACCATCAAGAAATACTGGGAAAAGCTCGCCGTTTCCCTTGACATCTCGAGGGCTTTTGATAGAGTTAGGCATCGGTCTTGTGAGCAAGCTTTTCTCGTTTGGCTTGTCTGCTGGTCTCGTTGCGTGGATGTCAGACTTCTCGAGGGATAGATATATTCGAGTAGACATTGATGGCTTTTCGTTCGATTGTAGGGCAATTAATGCCGGTATCCCTCAGGGGTCAGTGCTCTCTGCAACGCTCTTTCTACTGCACATCAACGATCTGTTAAAGCCCGGTACTTTTGGGCACATAGACGACAACACAGTAGTAGAGAGCTTTACATCCAATGCACGAACCAATGGCCCTTAAGTCTTGTCTTGAAAGACTGGATTTGTGGTCTGGAAAAGCCATGGTCGAGCGCATGAACTTGTCCCTTAAAGCAGTCTCCAATTGGGGCGATGCTAGCCTGATCATTTTCATTTCCGTTACGACCCAGGCATATCTCTTTTCTGCCAAAAGGCACTCTGTCTCCTACTTTCTGGAATGTATCCATTTTGATAACTGACCAGCTTGAGCTTTTGGACATTTCTATGACACTAAACTTCAACCTTGGTTCCTATATAGAGAACAAGAGAACAACGTTCAATTGCCTGCCAAAAAGCAAGGTATTATGTCAAATTTAAGATAAGACACAGGCGTGCAAAGTAGATGAACTCGCGATCTGTGATGAGTACTATGTATTTATTCCATTGCATGCCCCCATTACAACAAAAGCCTTCTTTATTTTGTGTTTCAGTACTGGTTTCGGTACTGTTTTCCACAGGGTACCAGCCAGTCAGCGCACGTCCAGAATTAACGTCCAAAATGCTTCCCCCCACTCGATGTTAGAACGATTCACCTGTTATTGTACTCTTTCGATTTACGATATGTGCTGCCGTTCAATAGACGTTATTTTAAATGCGTTTTTGTATAGACCAATTCTATTCATTTCTGTTATTTTATTTGATGCGTTTTCTATGCTAACATTTTTCGATGTTGTTTTTATTCCGATTATACATTTTAAAATGGGTTAAAGATAGGAAAATACTAATGTAAAATATTCCGATCTAGATAGATTTTCTGTCGCCCTAAGAAAACAACAGGGGGACAGACCGAAAATAATATCTGTCCCCTTGCCAAGAATAAAGAGACAAACCGAACTTATTTTTCTAAAAGGGGTGGGGGGGGGGGGGGGGGGGCAGACAGGAAAATTCAGTTTTTTATGTTTCAGTAAATAAACAATCGCTATCCTTTTTAACCGACTTCCAAAAAGAGGAGGTTATCAATTCGACTGTATGTTATATTATGTTGTATGTTTTTTTTATTATAGTATAAGTAGTGAATATCATAGTATTATTGACTTTTAGTTAATATGTCCATAGTCGTTTAAATATTACTTAAATGGACCCCACATATTGTGATCATCGTCATCTAAAATTAGGATGTTTATAAATATTTTTTCATACATTAGGGGAAAAGGCTTGGATAATGGGTCATCCCGTTTTTTAGCTAAAATGTATTTTAAAATTCTGTCGTGTCAATGTTCTGTGATAGTAAGACGCCGAGTAATTCATCTCTAAGTGATTGAAAGTAGTGACGCACTTACTTATCAGCTATATTATGTGCTATATGACTTTTTACAGAGAGATGAGTTTTTGACGAGCTCATCGATCAAGCGTCTTGTTACTTCTATGCTGTGCGATATAAGTAATCCGGTTCCCGCCACAGTTAGGTTCTACTTTCGCACATGTTAAACTTTATTGAAGACTAGCGACCCGCTCCGGATTCGCACGGGTATAATTTACGAGCAAAGCAAAGGGGCGGTAAATCTATCATGAAAAATTGTCTAACTACACTGGCAAGAAGAGGAGAGAAGTGAAGGGAAGGGAAGGGAAGAGATGAGCAGAAATCATTAAATGGGAACTTGTATTAGTGGAATGCGCAGTTGAATATGTTCCCCGATAGTTACAATCTGAATGTCTTGAAGGCACATGTGAATCAGTTACTTATAAGCAAGCGTGCTCCATCGTAGACCGCATCATCGCAGGTAAGATTGGGTTGAGAAGATGGACTGAATTAAGCAAACAAAACACAAAAATTGATTACCACTCACTTTGCTGTCCGAGATTTATTCACCTATCATTCGCACATAAACCCGACCCTCCGTCCCGGGCCCCATCCTCGGGTCCCAATCGATGGGCCCCCGAGCCTCGCGGGCCCTGGATCCGTACAAATCTCTCGGCGACATAAACATGGAGCCGTGTGGGTCGGTGACTCATAAAACCTATCGTTTGTTTTAAAGCGTCATTTTAGTTTTGTAGCCGTAGGTGAACAAAGGTTAACATGAGACATTTAAGCTGAAAAGAATTCGGTTTCAGTTTAGTGAAGAGATTAGAACCGATCATAACAGAATTTGTGTGGCATTATTGTCACAAAAAGGAGGTACTAAGTCTAAAATAGTTGATTTACTCATCTTTTATGAAAAAATTGTTACTATTACACCAATCCTAAAATCATGAAAATAAAATTAAACTGTTAGAATGGCTAATGAAAGAAGAGACGGCAAATAATCTCACTTGAGACGAGTCCGAACTCAGTAATGTTAGCAATTCATATTAATTTTGGGGTTGCAATGCGGATTTTTTTAAAGTTGGCGTGCTTTTTAGTCTATACTATCATTAGCCAGACTCTAGCATAGAGGTGAATTTTTTGTTTAGTGTGAGCTTAGTGTTAGGTAAAACTTCAAATTTGTGCCATAATATTTTTTTATTAATACATCTTTTTGGCTTAGAACTTCTGTTTTGTATGACCCACTAGATATGAGGGAATCAATGTATAAAATACTGTTACAGCATAAAATCTAGAATTGAGACTCAACCTGGCAACACCATGTAATTAGTTCTCGAAATGAACTAAAGTAGGTATGGATGATAAATAAATTAAGCAGATTTTAGTTTTTTAAACGAATACATAAAGCTAACAAACACTTACAAAGCAAACAATGTGCATTAAAAGTTGCAAAATTTTATGATTAGACAAAAAAGTGCCCGAATTCGGCCTAATCCTTTCATGTCCCATCTCTTTTTTTTCACCTACGCCCACCTACCGAAAAGGGTCCGAAAAGGTGCCATTTACCTTTAAGCTGCGCATTTCGCGAGGATTTTGAACAACCGTTTTAACACTCCTCAATAGTGGCCTTATATTGGCCTGATTTATAGCCCATTGGGCTGAATTTGACATGTTTACTTAAGGGGCAATTTTCGACGCATATATCAAATAATAATGGCTATGGCAAAGACAAGGGTTAAGTAATCGGGAGGCGCTTTTTGGGTAAGTTGGTGATTGATAATTAAAGAGCTCAGTGGAAGCAGGACATATTGTACCACATTTGGACTAAATTGGTTACAGAAAGCTGGCCTATAGGAGCAATAAGATCATTGAGCAGACCAAGATAAAACCTGCCAGTTGGAAGAACGACATCAGGGCATAGGGTGTGATGTGGCTGAGATACAGGAATAGAAAATAAGGAGGCCTACTTATGTCTAGCAAAACACCGACATGGACAGAAATGATGATGATTGGTCTTAGAATTAAACAATGTTAATGCAAAAAATTACCTCGAAGTAAAATATCAGCTGTTACACCTACACTTAGTTGAGAGTAAATAAAAATGTTCAATGAATAAGCAGATTATTTTCGCGATTTGAGGATTTATTCCATCATAAAAGTTTATACTGCTGAGTTTAAAGAACGAGCCAGCAGTCGTGCTGAGTGAAGGCAATCTGTGATTCCATCATAAAAGTTTATACTGCTGAGTACAAAGAACGAGCCAGCAGTCGTGCTGAGTGAAGGCAATCTGTGATTCCATCATAAAAGTTTATACTGCTGAGTACAAAGAACGAGCCAGCAGTCGTGCTGAGTGAAGGCAATCTGTGATTCCATCATAAAAGTTTATACTGCTGAGTACAAAGAACGAGCCAGCAGTCGTGCTGAGTGAAGGCAATCTGTGCAGAAAAAACTTACTCATTTGAAGGCTAGCGAAAGCGCGGTCTAGACGCAAAAGAGAGCACCTCAAAAACAAACTGCCTTATAATATTACTTACAACTATATAAATGGCCTTCCGGTATGTGTTGCCAGTGATGACTAATATGTTACTGAGTCGTGGCCCTTAACTGCTGGGCTTTTGGAAAAAACTCAAGAATTGTACAATGGAGAGAGCTATGCTTGGAGTTTCTTCGCGAGGTAGGGTCCGGAACATGGATATTTGCCAAAGAACCAGAGTCACCGACATATCTATTAAAATTTGCAAGTTGAAGTGGCAATGGGCAGGCCACACTGCTCGAGGAACCAATAACCAATGAGAGGAAGAATGGTTCTAAAATGGAGATCACAAACCGGAAAACGCAGCGCAGGTAGGCCTCCCACTAGAAAGGCCGAAGACATTGTGAGAGTCAAGGGCATCCAGTGGATGCAGATGGCAGGCTGTTGTTCTGAGTACTAAGGGGGAGGCTTATGTTTAGCAGTGGATATATTCTGGCTGATAATGATGTAAATGGCATCCTCACATGTAGTACTGTTCCCGAAGTTCACAGCTAAACATTAGTTATATCAGCCATATGAGGGCATTGCCATTCAACGTGATAATGCCGCCAGCGTGCTGGGTATGCTGCCAACTGCAGTAGTGGGATTGAGCATTTATATTCTCTCTAGACCTTCAGTGGTCTATGAACAAAGTCAACTGTATATTAAATATAGTAGGCAAAAAAATAACAGCAGCCAGAAAAAATTGAATAACCAAAGCTAAAAATTAGATAACTAGAAAAACTCGTTGATTACAAAATCTGAATTCAATTCAGCTGATTACTATCAGCTGATTTCAACTGTCTTGGACTGATCCTATGAATTCAAATCCAATTTAAAAATCAATCCTAAATTGGAACATCAAACAAGATCCCTTTCAATAGTGAATGCAAATGTCGTAGCCGAGGCGAATGTCGGCAACTTTTGATTACTTTCCTTACACTTTACATTCGGCCGGAGAGTGAGTGTTTGCCAAAGCTTTGACACTCGATTGCTCTAGGTAGAGCAATTGACTGTCAAAGCTTTGAAATAATTGTGATCAAAGGTTTCGTTGGGTTTTCACTGGGATTCAACTGAATGAAGATGCATACATTGTTAACAAAATATTTTTCATTTCTCATGTTCGGATAATGATTCATATCAAAGCGCAAAACCTCAATTGAAAGTGCCATTTTTCAAAGCCTATCTACAAAGTAAGTTAAATAAATAACAATGAACACGAAGCAAATAGTAAGTATCTATAATTAGGCACACTACCTTTTCATTATTTTTTGTATGGCTCCTTCTTATTTCAATTTTAAATTCGGATCCATAAGATAAGTAAATTTTGAAAGTTTCAAATAAAAAAAATCAAGATGAAAACCGATATATAGCCACCTTTGCTTATATATTGCTTTCACACCCACACACCATTAGCTTGTCATGTTCCCACTGCTGGGACTCCCGGATCATTGCTAGCCCGTTTGCATAAACAATAATTTTATATATTTAATATTGGATATTATGCTGAAACTTTGTATTTATCGTGAACTTTGCTTTCATTCTGAATTTCCTGCTTCCAAACGTTGAGCTCCTTATTAATATTTATTAGTTTTTTAAACACAGAGACTCCAAAGCATAATGGCTATTATTTTCGTTTTGGTACGAAAATCTAAAACTAACTTTATGGTATATAACTTACAAGATCTTTTTGTAATAAAACGTTTCTAACGATAAATATCATTCAACATCTTTAAGTCTTTACAAGTGGGAGTAAAATACATCCATGACCGAAGATAAAATATACAATATAAGAAATCTCGACAAAGTTCAGCTACTAAATAAACTTGCAAAATGCATTAAAATGCCGAGAATAAGAAGAAGAAATGGCTATCTCAGCTCGTATTTCTTATCTCTCTTTGCAGCATCGTTTCAGCTTTCGTCGTCATATTTCTTTATGGAGTTTTCTGAGAATGCTATTTAATTATGCTTGTCGCCCGCTGTTGTCGCTACATTCAGCTAACTTTTCTCTATCAATGGTGATCATAATCATAGTTTATTGAAAAAAGAAAGGGCGGAAATTGGCCACTTTGAGATTGCTCTTTGGGCTCTTTCGGCTGTTAGTAACAATGTTTTACCTGCACCCCCCCATGTAGACAGTAAGATAAAACCGATTGACAAAGGGCATAATATACTTGCCTAATTATTTTCTGATCTGAAATGTAACGTAGCTTTTTGAACACAAATATTAGCTTACGGATCCTATTATTTAGAGTTTCTATGTGTGGCCTAAAAGAAAGAGTTTCGTCAAGTATTACACCCAGATATTTTATTTTATTAGTATTTTAATGACGGAACACGTACCCTGTTTATCAGTGGGGTATTTACAGTAATGCGCATACAGGTTGGAGATACTTTCAGTTGACCTTATTTTGCGCATCCAAAAGTTAATATAAAATGTGATGTAAGCCTCTTTTGAAATTCGCTTATACTATCTGCCCAAACTTGCTCTAATGGTTTGGCTTTAGTGGTCTTACGAGTTGCGTGGTAAGTACCATAACTACTCCACAAGCACTGCGGGTCATCTCGCCGGCATCAGGCGAACGCTGACCAAGTCAGACAAGCTTACTCATATCATGGGCCCCGACGTGTACAACCACCTCCCAGAACATGTCACTGCAGCTCCTAGCCTACAATGTTTCAAATCACGCTTAAAACGTTGGCTTGTTGAGCAAGCATTCTACAATTACAATGAATTCTATTTATGTTAATTTTAATGTTAATTTTATCTACTAAGTAGTATTTTCAGTAATTCATTACTGTATTATTTATTATTTTTAATCTGACATGTAAATTGGCTTTATGAATTAAATGACTATGACTATGACTATGGCTCCAAAACCGGTCGATCGTCTCGACCGATCAACATAATCGAGAGTGTAAGCCGTTTTTATAGTAATAAACTTTTATAGGTTTTTTTTAAATCTTCTATTTATACTATTTAGATATATATTATTAGTTCGTTTGTATTTAGTTTAGTTAATAAAGACTACTTAACATCACTCCACCAGTAAATACATGAGCACTTGAAAGTTTACAAGTAAAGAAAAACAGTATTATTGAGGAGATATGATTTTAACACCTTATTGCCGAGACTGCAGAGTCTCTGCTGTGATTGTGAGGTAGACAAAGTATACCTATACCTAAGCTAAGGGTAAGCCCGCAGTCCGGGGCTAATTAAGGACATGTCCGCTCCGGGCTGTAGGTGTCCAGGTAACGATGTTCTAGCCCGACATCGTCTGTGCCAAGCCAACGTAATTAAAAGTACAGGGGAACATGGTTTATTTGGAAATACGACAGTTCCTTACATTACTTGACAGTACTGTAGTTTATTTTATATAAGTCATCATCACCACCATTTCAGCCATAGGATGTGCACTGTTGGACATAGGCCCCCCATCGATCTTCAAAAGGGCCGGTTGGAAGCGGCCTTCATCTACGACTTTGTATACCCCTTTAAACCACAGCCCTTTAGGGTATACAAACACCTGCAGTGCAAGTACCGTTCTTTATCGATCGTCAAATTCGCTAAAATGCCATATAATCGATCACAGCGAGTACTGAAAAAATGGTATATTATCGACTTTCACGACCTCAACTGTCAATTTAACCATCGATAAAAGAACGGTACTTGCACTGCAGAAGTGACGCGCGGTTTGACAAAGATGGGATTATGGGAATTATTATTTTTGTTTTTATCTTAAACCCCACTGATTACCTTGACCTTGGAGGACTATGGGAATAATACAATCTTATTAGGCTCATTATCCCCGCTGCTTCAACAAATATTTCGTTGGCCAATGGCTATTTCTCTGTTCTCTATTATCCCTACTGATGGGATTATAGAGAAAGTAGTAATCTTACTAAGGAAAATATTATAGGAATCAGATCAAACAAAATAGGGAAATATGCTTCAATATAATTATTGTCCGTGTTTCACCCACTTTTTTTCACGTTACCGCTAAACCGCTTAACGAAAAAACTTATGTTATAAATTTTATGCTTCCTGGCTTGATTTGATAGAAATCCTCAAAAATCTAATCGAAATATGAGTAAACCTGTTATTCCACTTCTTAACACCTATTTATACAAATATTATAAAGAGAAAGGATTTGATTGTTTGTTTGTTTGTTTGCATTGAATGGGATCCAAAACTGCTGAACCGATTTTAGGGGTTCTTTCACTGTTGGGAAGCTGCACTATCCCCGGTTAACATAGGCTATATTATATTATCAAAAAAAAAATGGGGTCCTTACTAAAACTCCAATAATGAAGAATAGAATAGAATAGAATATCATTTATTATCATAATGTCACATTAGTAACTCACGGTGTAACTCAAGGTGTAAAAAATAAGATTTGTAATTTTGACTTTGCGTGTTTGACAGTTCTAAGACAGGACAACGTCTGTCAGGTCAGCTAGTATTGTATAATTGTGTCATTTTAATTTTAAATTGTGATCATATCCTGTAAATAACGTCGTCAAGTGTATATTAGTTATACCTAAGACCCGAAATAAATGAATTGAATTGAATTGAACAAATAAATCGGCCAATTGCGAGTCGGGTACGCGCACTGAGAGTTCCATACCACCATAAAATACAATAAGGTAACCAAATTACCAGTTATTATAACGCCTTCCAAAATTGTCGAAGTAATTGCTACGCAGTTTACTACAGGCGCTCGAGTATAACACAATTATAACTTGGTAAGCAACAGAAATTTATCACCGACTCGCACTTGGCCATTATTTATTATTTGTTATTATACTTTAGAGTTTGTACTACAATCTTGCTAAGTTTGACGCTTGTAAGTATTATCGTTTTTACATTAGAGCTAATAAAAAAGTATGTTAAAAAATACGTTTGTTGTATGGGGCCCTCCTTTATTTTTTGCTTTTTGACTTATTTATTATTTGTTAGTTAATCCGCCGTAACGTTACATATTCTCTGAAAATTTCATACTGGCATATTAAGGATCGAAATATATTGCGATTAATAGGTTGGACAGACTGACAGACAGACAGACAGACATCGTAGGCTTATTAATGGGGTCCCGTTTTTACTCTTTGGGTTCGGAACCCTACAAAGACCAACCTGGACCGTATGGGTCCAACTAATTTTCTTTTTCAATAATACAGCTATTTGGTTGACCTGTGCTACTTCAATCTGAAGCTCAAACTAAATAATAGTAAGTACAAGTACCCCAAACTAGTTTCTGTGAAATAAAACCCTTTTCGAATCACTCGGGTTAAATAAAAGCGTTCACAATACAGATACAGGCCAGAAGCGCAACACGCAAGTGTAGAAAAAAAAATTAAGGCTCTACTTTCAAACTTTTTTTTAAATTCTTAAGGTATGATTTTGAAATGCTTTCCTTAATTTAATTACAGTCCAGTGTAATGTTAGGTTAGTAAGATAATAATAGTTAGGTTTTAATTTTTTTATTTTTATATAATAGAGTAAAGTAATCTAGTCAATAATAATAATAATTTTGGTTAGTAAGAAATTTAGTTATTATATTCCACAAACCTTAAACACCTACATAATTATGTTATTTTAAGAATTAAGAATGTTAAAAATATCCCGGTAAATATCCCGTAAATAATCATATAACTTTAACTAAGAATGTGTCCAATATTCATACAATTATAATATAATAAGTTTATTATTGTCTGTACGAAAGGGAAGAAACTTTGTTCTCGTGTTCTTTATAGCACTACAATACTTAACACTGATACAGAAAATAATAATAATGTATATACTTAATATATAAATACTTCACGAGAAATTCAATAAACGGAATGCATTTCCAAATTTTTAACCTTCAGAGGTATATTTATTTTATTAATGAGCACCAACATAAAGGACGTCGTGTATATGTTGGAATATGTTTTTTCAAATTTAATTAAAACCACCCTTGAGATAATAGACTCTTCAATAAATAAACATAAATGGATTTATTTTTATTTCTAAAGAGCTGCTAATCTTCGAACGGCTGGATAGATTTTCTTGAATCATAGCTAAGAACACAATCGATCAAGTCACCTTTCAGACAAATATAAACTAAATCACAATCGGTTCAGCCGTGACATCTACGATGCCACAAACAAACGCACAGGTACAAAGATACACACACACATATACACGTGGGCACACAGATACACATACACACGGGCACACAGATACACATTATACAAATATACACATGTTAACATTAAGTAGCTAACAGACGAGACGGACTTGGTTGACGGACCGTCGTCTGACCAACGGGAGAGAAAGAGAAAAATTTATATTTCCCTCCCGTTGGTTGGACGGAGGTCCGTCAACCAAATCCTTACGTTTAATATAGGGCTTTTAACAACATCTTTTTGCGTCGGGGATTAAAAAGTTGCTTTACTGTCGGTGTCTGTAGGCTACGGTAGGAGGGACAAACGATTCACTTCCTCGAGCAGTATGTGACAACGTGAGTGATAGGCAGGATTTCGGTCGCGTAATGTTAGTGGTTTTCTTTGTTCACGTAAACTGGGATGGTTTATTGCTTTGTGAAAGGATTTTGGAGCGGTCGCTGTAAAAACTTGAAGTGTTCTATTGAATTAAATGTTTAATGACGGATTTTGCACGGATACAGCTATCTTCTGCGGTTTCAGCAGTTTAAAAATCCTAACATAATTTTCCTATAATACAGATATTTTTGTCCATACCTCTAGAACGCACACACACAAAATATCCAAACACAAAAAAGTACATCTACATATCCAATATCTTTTATTTCTTCTCTAGCTTTTTTTAAACCTCATATTCATCATCATCATCAGTCAGAAGATAGACACTCCACACTGAACAATAGCCTGCCCCATCTGCATCTACTTGATGCCCGTGACTTTCACGATGTCTTCGGTTCATATAATAGGAGACCTACCTATACGCTGCGTCTTCTGGTTCATAGTCTCCACTCGAGAACCTATCTTCCCCACCGATTATCGGTTATTCGAGCGAAGTGACCTGCCCAATGCCCATTGTTACTTCAACTTTAAAATCTTGGCATTGTTAGTAACTGTGGTTTTTTGGCGAATATCCTCGTTCCGGGTTACACACATTAATGTCACAGATTTCACAGGAGGAGGACTGACGTCGAGTGGCAGCCGGCTTTCATGCCTTACGTTAAAGGAGTAACGGATAAGGTAGGGACCTTGCTGAAGGAGTACTCCATCAAGACGGTGTATACCCCCTTATCTAAACTGGCGAGGCATGTGAGGACACCGAAAGACGTTATTCCTTTCCAGACCCCTGGTGTGTACAAGGTCAATTGTAGCTGCGGTAGTTCCTACATAGGTCAAACGAAGCGTATCATAGCAGAAAGGATCAAAGAACATATCGCGGCCGTCAAAAATCGCCAGACACAGAAGTCGGCTATTGCAGAACATTTGCTTGAAGCGGGATCCGGTCACTGGATCGAGCTCCACGATCCGAAGGTCCTCTCCACTAAACTACATTATTTTCCAAGAATGGTTCGTGACGCGGTTGAAATTAGAAAACATCGCAATTTCAACCGGGAAGATGGATTTAAGTTAGCAGCGTCGTGGAATCCCATAGTAAGCAAGTGTACAAACCACGGTGTAGGTACTAGGACATTTACCGATACAGTGTTGTGTCAGTGTTGTGTGTCGTAGTGACAACCCTGCCATTTTTCAAGATCAAGTGAGGGTAGGAGAACAAAACACCCGCTCTTCTCGCCGGACTCACCCGCAGTTTTCAGTCAGCTCGTGACCACGGCCATTGTAACATGGTCGAAACGTCGAGCGAAAGGTACATATTTTTTACCCAAATTAAATAATACCTGATAAGTCCCGATAAACATTTACAACATACACACATTATCTTACCTAAATCACCTTTTTAAGAGCGACTTTTGCTCTTATTAACTACTAGCGACCGGCCCGGCTTTCGCCCGGCTTCGCACGGGTGTACCTTACGTGCGAAGCCGGGGCGGTTCGCTTGTTACATATATAAACCTCCCGTGAAAAATTATCTAACTGATGGTGAAAACAGCATTAAAATCTTTTGCGTAATTTTATAGATCTAAGCATACATAGGGACAGACAGACAGCGGGAAGCGACTTTGTTTAATACTATGTAGTGATACTAAATACAATCAAATACTAAAACCAAAAGAGTTAGACTGCCCATAGACCGTTGAAGTTATAAATAAAACCCAAATGCTCAAGCTCACTACAAGTTGAGAGCGTACCCAGTATGGTGGTAGAATTACCACGCTGAATATAGCAATGTTTATAATTTGTTGAGTCTGTAAAACGCCAGAAAATCCCTAAAAATCGAGGTAAACAGTACCCGTACAACTATTTCGACTCACTTTAGCTAAATTAAATTTGATCTAAGTCCGTACCATTAAGTAAACTATAAAGTTACTTTAGTATTCTAGTGGAAGTTGAACTTTACAATGTTACACGGAAAAGTAGTAGTTGCCTACTTAACCGAAAGGAGGTTTGTGTACAACTTTTACTAAATGCTGTTTTAAACTATCACGGTTGTTCACTAAAGTTATATGATTATTTACGGGATATTTACCGTGGTAAGGTTGTGGAATGAGCTCCCGATATTTCGGCGCAGTTACATGCACCATGTTCACGGGAAGACTGAAGAATGCGGGTGGTTGGAGAACAGTTAAAAAGTTAGGTCCAGACATAACGATCTACCCTCTTTCTTAGTCTTTTGCTACGGTTATCACTGGAACTCGAACTCGAACCTAAGTCCCGACAAAACACACTCACTGTATCACTGCGTATAGTATTTTGAACACATTTTGAACGCGAATTTTTATTTTTATTTTTGAGGCAACCTAGTACTGGATTCCACGCACTGGCGAGTTGAAAACCATCACCTCGATTGAAATTCTGACATTTCGAGGTCTCATTCCACAACCTTACCACGGTAAATATCCCGTAAATAATCATATAACTTTTTTACTAAATGACTAACTTTATGAAAAACTTTTACTAAGGGACCAACTGGGTTTGTATCGTGTAATATCTTTCTTATCTTATATCTTTACTTAAGTACCATCAGGCGATTTGGTGGCCAAACGCGGATATATTGTTAATTTTAAAAAAGAACCAAAAGTAGTAATTATAATCATAGACAATTTAATTGTGGAAAAAACAATATACGATGGTAAAACATTAAGTTAAATATAAAACTGTCCCGAGACCTTTGCCCAGGAGTGGGACAGTATAGGTTGATAAAAAAACGGATCTAGAGCTTATTATATAAACAACAACAATAATGAACAATTTGACCAACCATGAAACCACAAAAACATAAAATCAGCTGGCCCATACGTCGATGGTATAGTGCACAGATGTAGTAAATAGGTACCTACGTATAAAAAAAATATTTTCAGGTACGCAGAGTTGACCATTGTAACATAATCTTTCTTGTGCGCAAAATGTGGTAAGTATAACGTAACTTGTATCGTAATGTCATTACGTCCAGTGTGAATGACATTTTTAAACGGAGCAGCTATTTTTCGCGATTTCAAGATTGATCTCATGGTAAAAGTTGTTCATTTTGATGAATCCTTTCTGTATTGGTCACACAGTTCTATGTAACCCTGTTAAAAGTAAGTATGTGACGTAAAGTAGGCATACCTAATACCTAATCTAAAGGAATCATTAGAGATTCTATATCCCTCGAACATTCTACTTAGCTTGCAAATCTCTAAAGTGAAACAGGCTGTAAGCAAAGGCATTATTATTCTGTCTAGTGCCTTTATTGAACTTTTAGTGGAGAATTTAATTTGGGACTTTTGGCGAGTTGACAGACCTTTTAGGAATCAAATTAGTTTTCGGCCCAGGTAAGTTGTACTGTAGGATCGACTTACGTTTTGTTTTATTACATTTTGTAATATGGGTAGACAGTTGTTAATTGCTGCCATGGTCAAAGATTACCCAGAATGCCATGGTTATACTTGAGCAAATCACAAGACTAATAAGTAAAAACCATGTGAAAAAGTTCATTATTCAATCAGTTTTTTTATTTATTTATTTGATAGAAAGAAACCAGATGACAAAATAAAGCCTACAGACGGCCGGTGACCCCCTGGTCAACGACGAATAAGATGACGGAACGACCTTCGCGTCTTTTACCCGAATTTGCCGAAGTTGGCGGAGGATAAAGATGCGTGGAAGGAAATTGTGAGTGGACTATTGCCCAGTGGGAAGAGACACGCTGAACAAATAAAAAGAAACCAATTCCCTTGCGACTTGAAGACACCTAGATTTGGAACTATCGGGGGATACTGGTTTTCGGAATATCAACCATGAAACGGTGTCGCCTTTTTGTGCCTGCCCTGGCTGGCTGACAGAAAATTGGTAGGAAGGAATTAGATCACGCAGATCTGAAGTTTTTTGGACTCAATATTAAAATACACGTGCATTTCTGCAAGATATTAGAGAGAAAAAAATTCGGCCGCTTTAAGGTCGAGACTTTCACAAAGTCCAACATTTGTCGCAGTGGGTTATTTTAATTATGAACAGATTAAATACCATGTTTAAGATAATACTTTTTCAACCCAACATTTATGCCGATAACATTAACACTTATCCGTTCCGGCCCTACAATTAGGAAGCTATCTAAAGATAGAAGGCGTTAACTCCAATAAAATCTTCCGCACCATTCAGCAAATGTTACTTACATTTTCGTATATAGCTAATTAATCTCGAGAGAGTTTTGCATTTTCTCCGGCAGCTAATGTGCCGCATAAAATTACAATAAAACAGAGTTATCTCGGGCTAATGGCGCAACCTTCTTATTTATTGCACCTGGACGATAAATTTTGAAAAGCGGCCCGTCACGTTCAACTTGATTTCTTGGAGGGACAAGCGGAATGTAATATTTCTTCTTCTTTGTATTCAAAAGAAGGCAATGAGTACTGCACTTTATTATGCAAATGCAATGTCTCAAACACTAACAGTATCTTCATTAATTCATTGGTTTGCAAGTGCAATAACAGTATGGTATTAATAACATAATAACAGTATAGTATCCAATAACAGTAATGGTGATGATGATAATGATAACACTGACATCTGTCACACTGACATCTGTCAACGCCCACATGATGATGACAAGCTAATGATGATGATAGTGGGCCCATCATCTCTCTGAGAGAAACCCTGTGTCCCAGCAGTGGGAACATGATAGGATGCGATGATGATGATGATGATATTTCTAATTCGAACCTTGTTTTATTCATGGGTGATCAAAGATACCAAAACAGTAATTTGAATCGAGTCGCCTATGGTCACCTAGGTGCAGGTGATCAAAGGATACTCAAAAAATAATTTAAACAGAGTCGACTTTTATCATCCAGGTGATTAAAGTGGAATAGACCGAAATATTTCAACTTCTTTGTAACTTCAAAACTGTTTTTTTTCTGACGATTTTTGCGTAGAAGCGGAATTACTCTAGAGATTCATCTGAAAAACAGTTTTGAGGATGGGCTTCTGCAGAATGACGTCTAATTCAATCAACTAGGTATCTTTTAGTAATTTTTAAACTTTCGCGATTTGAACACAAATCAGGAGAGAGAGGAGGAGGATTTGATCACAATTTAGGTATCTTTTGTATATTATTATAACTATAATTCTCCTTTGAATGAATGCAAATTTAATTTAACTTTATGGGTTAATATGAACAAATAGGGGTTCATATCGACTCAAACTAGGAAAGTGATAAGTAAAAACCTATAATAAATGCTTATTTATATAATAAACAAATATTATCTATAGTGTGAAATATATTGTAAATAAAACACTGTTTTAAACTATCACGGTTGTTCACTAAAGTTATATGATTATTTACGGGATTTTTTTTTTTTTTTTTCATTCCACAACCTTACCACGGTAAATATCCCGTAAATAATCATATAACTATAATGTAAATAGTAATTAAAGTAAACATGCATGTAAATACTTAAGGGATTGGAAATAATTCGGCTTTATTATTATTTCTATTAATATGTAGAGAAGTAATTGTGCGCCAGACTTGCACCCGCCATTTTTCAGTAACTGTGAATTTTATTTATGAAATAAATGTAGCCTATCTGTTATTATAGGGTATAAGATTCACCAGACCTCCACGTCAAATTTCATCTAAATCTGTCTTTTCTTATCTTTATATACTACTTGACTGGTATTTCCATTCAGATTCCAAGTGAAAAAAAACAACACGTAATTTTTCATATATATTTCCACAACAAAACAGTTCAATGTAATGTCATTGTATTCACATTCAAGTATTCAGGCGTTAACATACATGCAGGTAAATTTAACTACAATGACTTTTATTTCACAGCAAATAAATATTATTCACACAGATTTACAAACACATAGAGATTGGGTCGACCTAGCTAGAAAAATCACGGAAAATGTGTCCACGAGATTATCTGTCTCAATGTAGATAAGGACTAATTTAATTCAGAAACTAATGTACATCCTATTTTCATCAAAAAATAACGACCTAATTTAGAGATTATGCTTATAATATGACACGGGAATTACTCACGTATGATTAAGCCGGTTACTCCAACTATAGTTTCAACTACATTCGGTACTTTTTCAAGGTGAGTACGCACGTGCGACTCCGAATTTTAGTGTGACACAAACATATTTGAAAAAAAATCTATAATAATGTTGATGAAAGTTATCGTTATTGTTAATCTGTACAGTATAGCTTAATTCTGGCTATGGTTTTATTCTTCATTGGGTTTGGATTATTTTGAGAGTTGATTTAATTTAATTTATTAAATAACATAACAACAAAACAGAGTGCAATAATTTTTAAATAACATTGGATTTGCATTTTAAAGCTCTTTATCACACTCTAAAACTATGTGTGCTTAGGTGCATTATAATAAAATCATTGTGAGCAGTTACTCATAAATATTAAATAAAATATTGAACCAGTAAGTTTTAAACTTAATGCTAACATGCAAACTATCAATGTTTCAAAACAATCCATGTGTTTGTAAATCTATGATAATAAAAGTGTAGTTACCGTCAGTCAATATGATACGATAAATGCATTGTGTAGGGGTCACGTTACTTCATCCAAATTATTTTAAACATTTTACACCATATTGGCAAGTGTTTATACCTTAGAATAACTACACATCGTAAATCGTTTCAAATACCAATCGAAACGTAAGCTACAAAGCGAATTTGTAGCTTACGTTTTGAGAAGGCGTTGTTTGGAAACTTACCTTCTCTGAGTAGTTATTCTAAGTTTCATACATTTTGATATGAATAGTTTCGTGCAAAATTATTTACAGCAATAACCTAACTTAACTAATTTACCTTATCGTCTAGACGAACTAAAACACTCATTCTGTTTAATTATTACGTAATTGAAACGCAAATTAAAATTATATTATTACAATTTGCAAATTTAATTTTACAAGTTAGTGTCTCAAAGTCACAATAATTTAAAATTCCTTGTTTATTATTTTTACTATACAGTTAAATAGAAACAATTTAATATTAAATACAGCAGTCGTTGTTCAATTAGGTAACAATATACATTTACAAATTAATTTGAAATTCAAATAAACATGCAAATTTCTCTAAACTTGTTCAATATTGAAGAATATTGGAATTTCAAATAACAAATGAATAATCATGAAAAACAATTTGTAAAAAAACTTTGCGTTTAGTAAATCACCAACAAATTAACAAAAAGGTAGTAGTTACCAATTCTTCTGTTATAACATTATAAAAAGGATTTTAAACAACTGAGTGACAAGACGCAGACGTGCAAGTCACTTGCCTGATGGTATACGTCACACTTGCCCATGACAGTGGGAGAAGTACAAATATTTGATACGCTTTTTAACCCTTGACATAAAAAGAGCGATGTTATTAGTTTAACGTATATCTATGTACTAGCTGCGTCCCGCAGTTTCACCCGCGTAGTGATGAAAAATGGTGATAATGATGAAAAGTAGCCTATGTCACTCTCTGGCTCTTAAACTATACCCATGCAAAAATCAGGTCGATCCATTGTTCCGTTGTAGCGCGAAAGAGGAACAAAAATCCATACATCCATACATCTATACACCCAAGGGTGTATGGGTGTCACGGGTCACCCATACATAAAAACTTTCGCGTTTATAATATTAGTAGGATTTGTGCATCTATGTATTTTAATGACTGACTGTGGTATAGTAGCTCCCAAACGTGTAGCTGTCTGGATAAATCAAACAAACATAGATTTTAAGACAACTTACTAACTTGAAATGTAACGTACTATGTGTTTTAAATAAATAAATAAATAATAAGACGGTTGAACCAAATTTGATTAAAAAAAATTGTTAGAAAGGTGACTTGATCGATAGTATGATTTTAAAAATCTGTTGAGTCATTTGGAGATTATCGGCTCTTTTATCGGTTTTTTTTAAATTGTTTTGAATACTCATACTCATTTATTCATACAATCAGTATAAAATGTCAGTTTAAAAAAAAAATCCAATAGAAAGTACTCAATAGTAAGTAGAAACTAAGAATAATTAAATACATAGGATGTTATGCTAAGAGTCAAAAATTCTTTATCAATGTCGTGGAACGCTTGATTGACAAGCCAGCGTGCTAACCTTGCTTTGAACATAGACAAGTTGGACGCCTGAACTACATCCTCGGGAAGCCTGTTGTAGATCATTGTTATGATAATGTGATAATGTTCCAAGCTTAGAAAATAAATAGAAGTGTTATACCTACCTACAGTTTCCCCCTTAGCTCTTACATCCCTTGACCTTCGGCCGTCCTTCGTCGTCTTCGGTCGTCCATTTGATCATCTCGTTTGCAGTTGTGTGCATGGAAATGTACGTTTGTAGATCTAGTAAGAATATGTCGGAGTGTGCAATATGTGTTTACCTATATAGCCATCTTCAGTTTTAGGCAGATTTTTTCGGTACTAGCTTGAGTTTAAGGCAAATTCAATCCATATAATATTATGATCGGAACGTTTTTCAAGTGATAGAAATAATCATATAATAATGATTTCCTAATTCTAAACTTACTATTGCGTATCGAATAATCGTACTTCATCCAATGTTCAAAGCAACTTAGAATTTTAAACACTTAAAATCCCTGCGCATTTATACATTGTGCTCATCGCCACAGAAAATAGTAGTAAATAGAACGGAAATGAGAAGGAAAGTCTGTTACCAGGCATTATGAGTGAACCTTGATTGAACATTCTTATTTAGACCAACGCATCGAACTCCGCATCACAGTTGCTAACTGATTTTGAAGGAGTGACGTTTAGTTTATATGGGTGCAACTGGCTACAGCAAATTTCTTACAAAAAGGCCTTGACAGCTGTTCTATAAAAAATAAAAAAATAAAAAAATAAATTTTCCTCTTCGCCCTAAAATATTAGATAATAAAGCTCTTTATGCCCAGTAATTTCATTGAAAACATTGCCCTTCAATGTTTGCACACTACTGCTTCATGGTTGTAGAACTGTCACTAAAAGTTAATTTTGGTGTTGAAGTAACATATTTTCACAAACAATAATATTGATTGAAGAGATTTGAATATACATAATAGACTATCGGACAGTTTAAGTACTTAAAATACAATAAAATGTAAATACACTTACATTTAATTAATGTAAAGAAACGAAACACTAACTAAACTGAAGAAACGATTTAAACTGGCTAATAAAGTTCTGAGATATAAGCGTTTAAAGTTTTTGTTCGGGTTAGGAAAGGATGCTCTGTCCCTTTCCCGCAAGGAAAGTGTCAGTATGGAGTTTGTATCGCGTACTTACATGTGACGTCAATATATAGAGCAAGATATTAATGTATTTCAATTTTGTTTTAGGTGTTTTGCTTTTTATGTTCAGATTTGTTTTTAAACAATAATAATTATCAATTCAAAAAACCAACTTCAATATTAGTTACTGCACAATTTCGTTCACTTGGATGACATATTTTTAGAAACCAAAGAACTAAACCGATTTTGATGATTTTTTTTGGGATCAATCTGAAAGTATATTCCTGCAAATAAAAAAAATACCTTTATAGGTTTCTTTACATAAATGACGAAGTCCTGAGGTAACAAGCATTAAAAAAACAACCCCTACTTTTTTGAAGTCAGTTAACAAATAATTAGTCCGGTAGCCTATTGTCTATTAGGCCTATCTATTAATGGTCATTACTTTTTACAGGGTTACGCATATAGATTGTACTAAGCTGAAAGGAGGTCATTGTACTCAGCATTAAAAACATTTTTAACGATGGGACAACCACTCAAATCGCAAAAAGCAGCAGTTCCATACATTTCGTCGAATGCCAATATGACCGTTTTCTATGGAGCACCTGTATTTTTTTTCACGATTTCAGGGTTGGTCCCATAGTAAAAATTGTTCATAATGATGAGAACAATGACCTCCTTTCGGCTTAGTACAGCCTATATGCGTAACCCTGTATTACAACAAGAGCCTCATTGAATGAAGCACCGCGTCAATTCACTTCCTAATTACTCAATCTTCATTGTATTTACACATCCTCGACTATAGTCCCACAGAACATGTTATGAATGTCAGGCAAGGTTCCAGAATATAACTGATAACAAGAACATCGTCCACGTAGGCGCAGTCTTGCCCGCGAGGCTCGTCGGGGGCCAGCCCTCGCTCCAAGGACCACGCGCATCAGCGTCGGGTCACATCGTCGTTACCATTTCTGGGGAAGAAAACAGATGTATCATAATTTCAGCTTATCATTTTCCCACTGTTAGGGTACAGGCTTCTCAGAGAGAAAGAAAGGCCCAAATCCACTATGCTGACATAATTATGTCTTTTAAATTTTGAGGTTCTTGGACATACTGGTTTCCTCACCGTTGTTGAGCGATGGCATCGAAACTGCACAATAATTTCTTTATGTACTAAATAAGTCATTGGTATAGGATCGAGGATCGAACCGGGTGTCGTCAAATTTGTAAAGCACACAGACTAACGCTTGACCATCGCTCACAAACGATCGCAATTTTTGAATATCATGAAATCATGCGAATTGACTGATTTTCGAACGAAATCCCGAACAAGTTGCATTTTTGAAATGATTATTATCACTCGCTAACACAAAGAGTAGAACTATTCAACTAATTGCTTTCTATCAATAGAAAATTATTCATTTCGCATGATATTTTCGTGTGAAATTAAACGAGCGGATCAAAAATCGAGCCCCAAATTTTCCTTTATACACCTAGTTCTACCCTACACCTAATCCTTTATACACCTAGTCACATTAGATGACCAACTTTTTTTTTAATTTAGATTCGCTTACATTTGGTCTTCTCCGTGTGGTCAAAAAGTGATGTAGTGTCTAAATTTCAAAATATCTTTGCAGTGTCAAAACTTGAAAGTACCTTTACATTTATACCTTTTTGACCCCCGACACGACCAAAGGGGTGTTATAAGTTTAACCTATGAATCTTAGTAGGTATCGGTGTGTCTGTCTATAGCATTATGGCTCCCAAACAGCTTAACCGATTTTGATTTAGTTTTTTGTTTCATAGGTGACTTGTTCTTAACTTACTAAATATAAAAATGGCTCTTATCGTTATTTATTTATTTAAATTTTTACTTGTTAAATCATTATTTGTGAATGGAAATCATCTGTCAAATAACTTCAAAAGCGAGGTTCTCACTTTCATCGTATTTGTGTATATGTCAGATCAAATTATTTATTTTCTTAAAAATCAAATCAAACAACAGTTGCAGCACTAGTAACCATCAAAGTGGGTGTAATTAAATACCCGTATCTTGATTGATTAGGCTTCCTAAATTTTTGTATAATATTTACTAGGACTTAATTTATTTTGTCACAAACCAAGAGTGAATAGGCACCTCATGGGCAAGCGTGCTCCATCTTAGACTGCATCGTCGCTTACCATCAGGTGAGTTGTGGTCAAACGCTTGCCCATTTCATCATAAAAAAACCGCTCTATCCCAGTAAACAACTGAAGCTGCGATGTCCAAGAAAAAAAACTAAGTGCAATTTACCTAAGTTCTGCATTTGGTGTTGGCTCAGGACAATATAAGGGTTTTCTTGGTCAGGTTCTTCTAATACTCCTCGATGAAGCTGCTCCAAATGTCTGTCTCCGTCATCTGCAATGAAAAATTGTTTTCAGTTTGAACCTTAATTATGCCTAAACTAAGATGGATAAAAATGGTAGTAAGGGTTTAAGTTGTAGTAAGCGTTAAAATGGTAGCAAGAGTCAATATGGTAGTAAAGGTTAAATTGATAGTTAGGGTTAATATAGTAGTAAGTATTTAAGTAGTAGTAAAAATATTAATGGTAGCAAGAATCCAGTATGGTAGTAAAGAATAAAATGGTAGCAAGGGTATAGTAGTAAGGATTTAAGTATTAGTTAAGATAAAAATGGTAGCAAGAGTTAATATGGTAATAAGGATTTAGAAAAAAAAAAGGAGAAGAAAGAAAAAAAAAAAAAGTGACCAAATTTCGTTTTAAAAACGCTAAAATACACAGGTTAGAAGGTCATAAATCGGCAACCCAACCCAACTCAACATCCCAACTCAGCATAATGCCGGCTGTTAACCAGCGCTGGTCTTCCGTTGGAGCCGTTTGATGACGTCTTGGTACAAGCACACATAGAGTACACCACTACAAAATGAAAATAAGATTTAAGTAGTAGTTAAGATAAAAATGGTAGTAAACAATGACCAGTTTAACTTACGCGTCGATGACGTGATAGTTGTTGGAGCCGTTGTAGTGGTTGTCGTTGTCGTCGACGTTGTTGTTGTAGTCGTTGTGGTTGTTGTGGTTGTTGTTAACACTGTTGTAAATAATAATAATTAAATAACATTCTGGCAAAAATTCAACATTCAGTCTCGCTAATCTGGCACATCGGTACAGCGGCTACGTTCAATAAACTTATGCAGGTGAAGATGGACGGCGTACAATGAAAATAGAAGCTAAATATGTGTAAACTCACGAAATTATATAGAGTTAGGCGTCAATTGTTTTTTTATGCCATAGGTGGCAAACAAGCTGACGGGCTGTCTGATGGTAAGCGATCACAGTCGCCTATAGATACCTGCAATACCAGGGGCATCACAGATACGTTGCCGAACCTTAAAGACTATTAACAGCCCTTATTTCAGAATTCAGTGGCTTTTCTTAATTATTTAAGAAGTAAGTTTATGCCTATAAAACAAATTAAAATAAATACTGGCCATGTGCGAGTCGGACACGCGCACCAAGGGTTCTGCAACCATTTTTTTATTCGAAATCATTTCAATCAGGGAGAAAAATAATGGCCCTCGCTCCGGCTCGTACCTTGTGCAAAGGTTGGCCATACCCATTCAGCGTGACAATGCTGCTAGCGTTATGGGCACCTTCGCACCGGGTACAGTTAGGGGCGGGTTATTTGATTAATATTTTATTTTTATTTTTTATATTTAGTTTTTAATTTAAAATTTAATTGGTAGTTAGGTTTAGATTAATTTTATTTTTAGATTATTTTTAGTCATAAATTTAAATTTAAGATAGTATTTGTTTTACTTCTGAGTTTTATTGAATAAACAATGTTTATTAAAAAAAAAAAATTGTGTGGAAATCATTAATAACGAAATAGGTAAATAATAAATAATAACGAATTTTATATCTTATGGCCACAAAGGCAGGGTATCTACTATCTACTTACAATGTAAGAACAGTTCTGCTTGTGCTCTCCCCAGGCTATTCTCCACGTGACAGCGGTACGCGCCTGCATCTTCCCGGGACATGTCGGTTACTAAGAGGCTCAGGCTGTGTCTGTAGCCCCGGGAAGACATGCTTAGCTTGTGTTTTGTTCCTAGGCGAAAAAATAAAAAAGTTAGTAACTATAATCTAAAAGTTGTCATGATTATAAATATTATAGAATTACGATATAATATAACTTAAAAAAAAAATAGCTGGCAAGTACCGGTATTAAAGAAGAGAGTGGAGGGAGAGAGAGTTTTTGAAGTAAGTACTAATTCAAATAAAAACCGGACTAGTGTGAGTACGATTCGCACCCTGAGGGATCCGTACAAACTTAATAAATTAGTAACTATGTAGATAGTTCATCCATCCCGGGTAGCGAGTCTCGACGAAAAACGTTTATTTTTATTTTAATATTGATGGACAAACTAAACTTTGTAGTTGGGAAACCGGTGCTACATGCCACTCTCATGCCAACTACAAAATGTAAGTTTGTAATAACTTATTTTTCAATGTTTTGTAACTTGAAATTAAAAACTCTCGAATTTTTTCCTTTATTATGTGCTATGAGACTTTGCTTCTTGTAAATTTTTTATGATTTTAGGTCAACGGGATGTACCCTGTATGTTTTGATAAGTTGGTTTAGTCTAGACAGACAGACGGAAAACAAAGTGATCCTATATGGGTTCTTTTTTTTTATCGTAAACCACCACCTCGTTTGTTGGTAAGCGATGACGTGGTTGAAGCTGAAGCATGCAGATTTAGAAGATACCTTTTACTCTGGCTTTAAAAGGCCCAGATTATACCCTTCAAAAGCCTATTCGTTTTTGTCCTCTTATCAATGTACCAAAATTCTACACTAACTATAGACGTAATTCATACATGTTGAGAGTGAGCAAGAACTTTAACACCATCGATAAGCGCTTAGGGTTGGATCTATTCTGCATGAGCGTTGTGGCGGTTAGGCAGCTGTTGAGTAAAGAATTCTTTGTTTAAGCCTATTGTTGTCATTTTTTATTTTTTCGACAAACGCATATTGTGTAACTGCGTAATGTCACTTAAATTGTTACTTTTTAAATTTTTATCCGCGAGGACCTTTAATTAGCTTCTGGATCTATTAAGATTGTTATGTTTTTTAAGGCTGTTGGTCTTCCTTTAATATAAATAAATAAATAAATTATATCTCTCAGGAAACAAGGAAACCAAAGGAGGTATGATTAAAAAAAAATTGTTAAGCCGTTTTGTCATCAGCTTTTTTGTACGGGGTTTTGAAAATTTTTGATTTATACTTACGTGTTTCAGTGGTAATATGGTAAAAGTTGTTAATTTTGATGAGTGCAATGTTATGGTATCTGACTAGAAGTACGCGTTGTTTTGTGTTACGGAACCCCAAAACGATAATTTACAAGTTTTCTATTCATATTTGAAAACATAAAGCACTTCAAAATCTTAATATTAAATTTCATAATTATTAATTCTCTAGAACTTTTGCTTATTATAAGGGTTATTAAAATTAGAAGTTTCATGCAGAGTTTCAGACTTTTGAAATATTAATAAGCTGTATCCATAAAATGTAATAATTAACTTCATTATTGATACAGTTTGGCAGATTAATAATTGATATACGTTTTATTTTTAATGGATGCTTCAACATTTATTTGAATTTTAGTAAGATTATTTCGAAATATAATAATGGGTGTTAACTTAGTGCCTAATTTTCACATAACTATGACCCGTTAAAACTTGAAAAATTAATCTATTTAATTTTGTTATTATAATAGTTTCATTGGTGGTTTCAAAAAAATAAGGATTTGTTAGGGAGACTTAAAGATTCTTTCATCATCATCATCATCAGCCAGAAGACGTCCACTGCTGAACATAGGTCTCCCCCTTTAACCTCCATACTGAACGACAGCTTGCCGCGGGCATCCAGTGGATGCATTTGCATCCACTGGGTGCCACTCACCTAGAACCCAGGACTCTCATAATGTCGTCGGTCCATCTAGTGGGAGGCGTACCTCCGCTGCGTGTTCCTTTCTTTTTTCTTTCGAAAGATTCTTTACGTGACCGAAATGCTGGCCTGTATTTTGGTCAAAAAGCTAGCCACGCAATTTTGCTAGATATTAGAGATTGTTTGAACTATCTTAGTTTGATTGTTTTGGCTTTCGGTACTTATAATATATAGTATAAAAGATCTTGAATTCGTTTTGTAATAGTGTATTGTTAAGTTAACTTTCATGTTAATAGCCATGCCGTAAACTCGGATTTTTTAAAAGGTTTTTAATTATTTTTGGTTTTTAAAATCGTCGTTTGACTAATCACTGAGTTTAATCATTTTTAGAGTTACGTACCTCAAAAAGAAACAAATGGAAATTCATAGAATCACTTTGCAGTCCGTCTGTCTGTCTGTCCAGATCCTTTTCTCAGAAACGCGTAGAGGTATCATGTTGAAATTTACATCAAATACTCAAATCTACGGTCATTTTCACCTGTGAAAAACTCAAACTTGTAAGTCAACGTGATCATAAGATCAGAGTGTCGTGAATTTGAAATAATACCATGTAAAAATACTGTTTTGCGATTATAAACTTAAATTTTGTAGTTGGTATTGGTATGCATGGAATATTGTTTATTGCCTTGTTGTCCACCACAAAGTTAAGTTTGTCTTTCAATTATTATTTTTTTGGACTCATTCTTTGAGTATTATGTCCAAAGGAACCCTCAGGGTGCGAGCCTACTCGTACTTGTCCGGTTTTTTAATGCGTAACTTCCATTACCATTTTAATAAGAAACCCTAAATAGACTAATGAAATTCGTGATTTTTGTAAATTTTTCCCCAATTGAAACTTTTCTAATAACCTCAGATTTTTGGGTATCGTGATTTACTTTTCAATAATTGCTTTCTCGGATACCTTTCTTCCATTCTCACGTAAAAAATCTAATCAACGTGAAAATTGAGTTACAAAACACATGGATGTTGTGGTTATATCTTTATTCATGTTGAGTAAATACCAAATTTGCAAAAAAAAAATACTTGTTTTCATTTGCCTATATAAATTTAAATCTGCATAAACAAGAGACCCGGGACCCGGGTATGTCCTAAAACTGCGACCAAAACCACCGGAGGCAGCAGTATCCTATTAGTACACAGTGAACTACGATCCTCAAGTCACATGCCTAGCGTGGGGATTATGGCAACACCCCTGTCTAAGAAGGAGGCCTTTGTTCAGCAGTGGTCGTATACTGGCTGATGATGCGTGAAACACAAGAGGTGATTTTTCCGATTGTGGGTTATGGGGTGATTTGATACGAACATTGTCCGCAAATTACTGTTTGTCTATACTTTTTACAACTTACTTCGAATTGCATTAACTGGGGAAGTTTCAAATTGATACTACAATAAAATTGAAAGTAGGTTAAAATCAACTTTTATGATTGGTTTATTTACATTGTTACAGTATGAGACCACCAACATGCACTAGCGTGGTGAATTAGGGCCCATCCTCTCCTTATGAGAGAAGGCTGTTCCCAACAGTGGGAACATGATAGGCTCATAATAATGATGATAATGACATTGTTAGTTAGTTAGTCACAAGGGAGTTAATGTAAAAACAGTTATATTGCCCATAGACCGTTGTAGGTCTTGAGACAATCCGAAATGATCAAGCCCACTATCAGTTGGCATCGCACCCAGCATGTTGGCGGCATTACTAGATGGAATGGCAATGCTTATAGTCACTAATTTTGTTAAAACTTGAGTTTTTTTTAAATCAAATAATAGGCATGCCCTTGGCCGCCACTCGCCTGATGTTAAGCGGTGATGTGGTCTGCGATGTAGCACGCTTGTTAGACAAGAGTCATTTTCTGTTAGCATTAACGCCTACGAAA
This sequence comes from Agriopis aurantiaria, assembly GCA_914767915.1. NCBI lineage: Eukaryota > Metazoa > Arthropoda > Insecta > Lepidoptera > Geometridae > Agriopis > Agriopis aurantiaria. The sequence continues at coordinate 1,967,216 of OU611991.1, read as the reverse complement.
AGGTGAAATTGTATGAAAATGACATTGAAATTGATGCTCTCTCAAGCTAATGTCATTTTCATGTGCTAATGTCATTGTCCGTAGGCGTTAACGCTAACAGAAAGTGGCTTTTGTCTAACTTCCCAGGTTGTAACTATCGGAGAATACACATTCTGCTGTGCTAGCGCGGGCCGTGGACAAATTGTCTTTCCACCGTTTTTATCCGCGCGTAGACACGACAAAGCTAGAATATGAATATGTTTGTCTTTTTCTCGCGGGATAAAACGGTGGAAAGACAATTTGTCCACGTCCTGTACTAGGCCTGTAGGTACAAGCATACCATTGACAAGTCTTTGCTCTCCATTCAAGGTCCAGTAGACCGCAGGCGCAGGGTACGCTTCAGCAGTGCAGAGCAGCGTCACCACACCCCCAGCTGGAGCCCTGATGGCTACTCGTCCAGCCCACACTGATGGAGTGACTGTAAAGAAATAATAGTTTAAAACCAGTGCATCCTATACTGGCAACTCTCCGCTGTTTCACCTGCTATTTTAAAGGGTTTTTTTTTTCCATCCCAACGTTCCTGACGGAGTTTTGACTTCAAAAATCTAAAACTTAGTACCTAAGTTAATACAAAAACTACTGAAAAACTAGAGAAATATTGGACTCACACATTACGTTGATCTGTATTCTCTTGCTGACGGACGGAGGGACTCCATTAGTTGCTATACAGAGGTAAGCACCCGACGTCGCTCGCTCTACGGCGGTCATGTTCATCCATGTGCCGCTCCACTTGGATACTGGGGATCAAAGCACGTTAGGCTTTATAAATTCATTTCAACTCTTTGACAATAACTATAACAGTATCATCATCAGCCAACAGACCTCCAGTGCTGAACATAGGCCTCCTCCTTAGATCTCTACACTGAACGACGGCCTGTCATCTGCATCCACTGGATGCTCGCGACTCTCAGTGGTAGGCCTACCTACACTGCGTTTTCTGGTTTGTGGTCTCCACTTAAGAACCTTTCTTCCCCATCGGTATTCGGCCGATGTGGCCTGCTATTGCCACTTTAACTTGCACTTGCCACTTGCAAATATTGGCAGCTATGTCTGTGACTCTGGTTCTTTGGCGAATATCCTCGTCTCGAATTTTATCGCGCAAAGAAACTCCGAACATAGCTTTCTCCATTACCAGCTGTGCGACTCTTAGTATAAGTACGTATAACAGTAACATCATCATCATCATCAGCCGGAAGACGTCCACTGCTGAACATAGGCTTCCCCCTTTAACCTCCACAGTAACATAGTCTTGGTTAATCAATCCCTGAGATTTCCTTTTTTATATTTTTTTTACATTTTATTTTACCCTCATACTGAAATTCAGCTTTTTTTTACCGACGAAAGGAGAAGGTCAAAGAAGGTTATCTTTTCGGCTTTTTTAAAATATTTTAATGTTTTATTGTTTGTTACGCGAATACTGACAATTCAGCTTTTTTTTACCGACGAAAAGAGGAGGTTATCAGTTCGACTATGTTTATTTTAATTTTGATGTTTTATACCAAATATTTTGTTTGTTATGTCACAATTCAGAGGTATAAATACCATATCAATTTTATCGAAATTGATTCAGAACTTTTTGGAATATTCAACAAAAACCTAAAATAATAACACAGATTACCTTTTGGTTTGTGGTTTTCTTATATAATAGGCTTGCGCTTGATTTACGATAGAGCACGCTTGTCTAAAAAACCTATTCATTATCAAGCTGCTTTGGAAGTCAGCGGACAGTCAGACTTGTTTCGGAAGTGATGGTCTGGGGGAAAATGTCGTAGAACCAATAACAGCTCGCTGGGGTAATGACACGTGTTCTCAAGTGGAAACCACAAATCAGCAAACGTATCGTAGGAAAGTCTGAGGCTGGTTCAATATGCGTAATTAGGCAATTGGCATTGATCAGAAGCATGGAATTGCAAAAATCCAAAGATCAGGTTGACTAGCGCGCATTGAGAGAGGCCTTTGTCGAAAGACGTAAAAGATTTTCTCTAAATACTTTTTTAAATCAAATTCATCGAAATAGTAGCTAAGTCGAATCACCGATAACAAATCCAAGAAGTGCGATTAAGCGGAAAAATTGTCTAAAAGGCAAATTTTAATCAAACAATGTATTAATTGAGGAGGAAGGAGCCGAAGTATTAATTAACACCCAAACTTATTAAGACTTTCGTTTGTTACAACGAAACAATACCTTCAAACATTTATTTGAAAATACCTTTCAAAGAACGGGTTTAGTCTTTAAGTAACTTTAAAATTTCGCAAGAACACTTACCACGAACTTTCGATACTTACATACTTGTTCGTGTTTGCAAACGTTCGAGAAATAATATCCATAATTATAACCACAGGCTTCTAATAAGAAAGACACCGCTATCATGTCTATGGCCTGTTTATAATGGAAATTTAATAAATGCTCCAACTAACGTGCTGTTCAATTCAATTTACGTCGGCAGGAGTACGATAGACGCCTATCCCAAAATTTACAATTGCACCGTAAGCTGTGAAAACTCTTCGAAAGCTATTGACCCTGCAAATGGAGTTAGCTATAAATAAATTGCCATCATGACTTCATAGTCATCATCATGATCTTATTCAGCCTACATTAGTCCACTGCTGGATATAAACCTCTCCTAATGGACGCCATTCAGCCGAACTGCTAGCTGCTTTACGTATATCGGCACTACGTTTGCCGATTTGCGATCTTCACTCCAGAAGAAGTCTTCTCCAATGGTTATCGGTTCTGCGGCAGATATGACCGGTCCACTGCAATTTCAGCTTGGTAAATCGCTGAGCTATGTCGGTGACTTTGGTTCTTTGGCAAATAACTTCGTTCTGGATACGGTTCCTTAGAAAAATGCCAAGCATAGCTCTCTCCATGACTTGTTGAGCGACCTTGAACTTGTGGACTGCTCCAACTGTAGATGTCCACATTTCAGCACCGTGAGTTATGACAGGTAGAATGCACTAGTTAAATACTTTTGTCTTAAGGCTTTACGGGATGAGTGATGAAAAGACGACGCAGTTTTCCGAACGCTGCTCAACCCAACTGTATTCTTCTCTTGACCTCACACTTAAAATAATAATTGTATTTTTATAGTAAAATATTTTAAATGCGGCACGTTTTGTTTTCATACATCCTAAATTGCTTACGGTGTCTATCTTAGTAAAGATCTGTGATTATTACAAAGTTTATAAGAAAACAATGCAAATAAGAGAGTTTAACATTCAATTTATAGCCACAGGCGCGAAAGTTTTCCCTTTGTGTGGTCGCAGTTAGTTGTTTTGTCTGCGCGACTTGTGTGCAGCACTGTAAACTGTGACAGTTTTTGCTCACCAGCTTTATGTCCGCAAACCGCCACGGTGCTGTGACTAGCAGATAAAGCTCGTTTCAGACTAAACTTTATATAAAACAATTGTTTGTTCTGATGTTGTTTGGACGGAATTAACGGATACTCTGCTTATTCGGCTTTTATAGCAGCGGGATGCTGTTACTGCAATGTTGAAGTTTGTTTGTTACCGAATGTTAGCATGGTAATTTTGTAGGCAGTTGGTTTTATTATTGGACGGGTGTAAAATTTGATGCGTTTCTTAAGCACCGGCTGTGTAAGTACTTTTAATTGTAGTTACGGAATACGCATCGTGCTCTTGGCTATTGTTAAGAATTAGAGTATTAATAAGGCTATTTGTATTCGTGTTTGTACATAATCTGTGCTTCTATTTTGACCAACAACGAGGTTAGCTGGTAGTAAATGTTTACAGATGGCGCTGTTTTAACTTCAACGTTTCTTTGTGGCTTTCACAGTGTTGCCGTAAATTTGGCAATGTCTCGTGCTGAGGTTACATCAGAGAAATATATGAAGATGAAGAGGTTGAATGTCAACTCAATGTCAATTTTATACCTATTCATAACTACGTTTTTTGTATTCGAAAAAGGTCAAATGTTGTCTAGACAAATATCATACGGACCAAATTCCCACAACATATTTTTGATTATGTCATCATCATCATCATCATTTCAGCCATAGGACGTCCACTGCTGGACATAAGCCTCCCCCACCCGATCTCCAAAAAAGCAGGTTGCAAGTAGCCTGCATCCAGCGTTTCCTGCGGTCTCTTTTAGGTCATCTGTCTATTATGTGGGTGGACGTCCAACGCTGGATTACCGATTATGTCATATATATAATCAAAATAACATACCTACTATTAAAGCTTGCTGCATAGCTAAAGCTCTCTGACATGGCGACACACTTTTTCTATAGAATAACTGACAAACATTTGACGGGCCACCCGATAGTAAGTGGTCACCGCCGCTTATATATACACCTACAATAACTATAAAAACTACTAGATATTACCAATAGTATAGAACAAAATAAATGACTTATTTTACTGCGCACAATACCAGCTATTTTGCAGAGCTATGCTACAAATGCTGCGGCATCTTTACTAGCCGGCGACTTGACACTCTATAGACATTACAAATACACAATTCAAAAATTCAGACAACTAGAAGCGCGTTCCGATCCGAATGATTGCCAACAGCGGGAATGGAAACCAATACGCCACAAGGATTGTTTGTGTTGTGTTGGTTGTCATTAGTGCTGTTGGCGACGTCAATGTTATTGGTGTAATTCTAACAGTGCCCTTCTGAGATGCGTGACGGTGGTGTACTGAGCGCTGATTGGTCCGCAGTCATGTGATCAATTCTAGCATGGCCGTCACTATATATTTAGAATAGAGCGTTTTATAGGCGAAATGTGTGCTAATGTATTGAATGAAAGTGCTCGGTCTCTACAGGTGTCTATGGAATGTTAAGTAGTCATTACAGACCAGTTTTTTTTTAAATCTCTTTTCTGTGTTACTGACCCAGCGTCTGGTTATCTATCTTGAAATGTCGGGAGTCTTCTCTTCTCCACGCAACGACAGGAGGTGGAGTCCCGGAGGCCACGCATCGGAGAGCCGTGCTCTCGCCCTCCTTGATGAGGATCTCGCTACTGCTCGCCTCGTCGTCTATGTCTGGTGGCACTGAGAAAACAGAGAATGGTGAATTTTTGAGACTGATGTGTATAGTTGAGCATGCAAAAGAAGTCTTAGAGTGTACGGGAACAGATAAGTGCTTATATAACACGGGAATTACTCACGTATGATTAATCAGGTTACTCACGTATGATTAATCAGGTTACTCACGTATGATTAATCAGGTTACTCACGTATTATTAATCAGGTTACTCACGTATGATTAAGCAGTTAGAGTGTGTTTCAAGTGAGAACGATTCGTGTGCGCGCACTTAACTTACAAAAAGATTAACATTCCCGTGTAATATAAACAAAATCTGTGAAAACCTGATTAGTATCTATAGTAACAATAGTATACATACAATTATGAACATTTTGTAAGTTTTTTATTGAATGTTTGTATGTATGGTTGGTGGACGATAACTTGCTAACAGTTAATCCAATCGCTATAAATTTTTATTCGCATTTTAAAGTTCAAATATGAGTAAAATCGACATGGTTGGCACGCCAATACCGTTTACCTCTTGCAAGTTACAGTCATGCCATGAAGCAAATTGCATGCAATTTTACTTGCAAATTTTTCTTCAATGTTCCATTTACGCATTCCATTTATTGGCATTATGATTGGCATGCAAGCTATTTCCCTAATAGATGGCATGTGTATTTCTGGCTTTAGTCAAGTCTTTGTTTTGGTAATCTTACATTTCAAGGTTAATTTCTAAATTAGTCAAGCCCTATTCATTTCGTCTCAAGCATATCTTAGAGTACCTACCTCAGTCATATTGTCAGCAAAGACGGTGACAATCTAGAAAATCTGATAGCACACCGTCAACACCGTCATTTTTGCAGGTGTCCCTATGCGGCAGTTTTTGCTTACCATCGGAGGGATAGCATGCTTGTTTGCCTCTTTAAATAAATAAAAAATTTACAGAGGCAAAGGCGATGAGCAATATATATAGTATATAAAAGTATAAAAAGTTGGAGACAACGACACGCTTAGTTTTGATATTGAAATTCTTCACTAGTGGATAAAAAATCATTGGCATCGTTCACCAGTAGAAGTCAACGGAAAGTTTTTGTGGTGATGACGTAAAACATTGCAGGAGTCGCAACTTTTTACGGGAACAACGGAAACAGACGATGGTAAATGATCTCGCGGCCGCAGCTGGATGCGTTGGTTCGACCAGATACGCACCACCTTCACACATCAGTGTACGAAGCTCTGCATTACACCAAGGGAAGAAGAAGATGGCGCATGACCATCAAAGAGAGACTGATGAGAGTCACGACATCAAACCTCAAAAAAAATCTTACCAACAACATGTAAGAAGTGCGTCTGAGACATCATCGGCTCAGTATTGACCTGGCACATGTACCGGCCGCCGTCTCCAGGGCTCACATCTTTCAGTCCCAGGGTCCAAGAGCCGTCTCCGTGATTTACGCTGATCCGGTGGTTCTTGGTTATCACGTGGCCTGCTATCGTGAGGATTGTCTGCGTGTCTACGCGGAGCCATGCCACCTGGTGTAGATAAAAAGACCTGATTAGTTACTCCTATAATGATAACATACTATGCCCCCATGTAAATTGTAGGATGCAACTATCCAGCCCGGTGAAAATTTAATAGAATCTAAACTAGAGCATGTTGCCCATAACTTTGTTGACTAGTTGACATCGTCTTCATCTCACTCAGTAAGACATGTGTACTACTATGCTCTACGACTAGGTGTGATGGCGGAAGGAGTTCTTCCTCCTCATGTCTCTCGTACCCAGTAACAGAATCCGCGGGCTTATAACCCAAAATCTACACAGAACTACAGACTGAATCTACGAGGCCAGTCCGTGAAATGCTGCGCCGCAGGGGTCCTCTCCCGCTGCATAGGAGATTAACCCATCGTCTATGGTCACCGCCAAAGCGAGGACAGGGTCCCATGGTTTGTTCATTGCCAGTGACCCAAAATTGGGGTAAAATGGTCGATATGGATAGGCTTTTCAGGTTGTAACATAGACTGGCGGCCTCGTTTGCAGTTGGCAGGCCTGAGAAATGTGAGGTGCAGTCGACCAAGGCAGTTCAAAATAAAGAAAGAAAATATATTTTATTCGACACTTCTACAAATACCTTATATCTAAAGAATACATCAGTATCGAATGGGTCCGCCTCTGCATTAATGCTGATAATGATGACAAGGACTGTCAACGCCATTTTTTAGACGTAATCTTCAGTTTAGAGATAAAAACCGGACAAGTACGAGTAGGACTCGTGCTCTGAAGGTTCCGTCCAAAAGAAACCCCAAAACGCGAGTTCAAAAAAAAAAAAACTAACTGAAGTTGAACTATTGAAAGACAAACTTAACTTTTTAGTTGACTATAAGGTTCTTCCATACATTCCAACTACAAAATGTAAGTTTGTAATAGCAAAATAATAATTTTAAAATGATATAACTTCAAATTTATGACTTTCGGATTTATTCCTATATATGTGCTATAAGAACTTGCCTTTTGCCAAATTTCATGATTCTAGGTCAACGGGAAGTACCCTATAGGTTTTGATTCTCCTGTGAAATCGCAAAATATGCGACATAAACGTTCATATCTTTTGATTGCGTAGACTTAAATTTTTTATTTTTTTACAGCCGTAAGAAACCGTAGACCCAAATATTTAGTATAAATTTCAACTTGATAACTTTACGCGCTCTTGAGAAAAAGGGTCTTGACAGACGGACAGACAGACGGACAGACAGACGGACAGACAGACGGACAACGAAGTGATCCTATAAGGGTTCCTTTTGGTTTAAGGGAGGTGACCTCCTTTCGGTTTAGTACCACCATTCCGTGTACCTTTGAATGTTGGACAAAGTGTATTTCTTATCCATTGCTAGAATATTGGAAATTTAATTATGTAAGAAGTTTAGTATAAAAATACTCAAATTCAATTTTAGGTTTTAGGCCAATATTCAAAAATTGCCTACTTCTATTCCCAGGCGATATTAGATTCTCGTTAAAATTTCATTTAAGTACCCCTAATGTTATAAACGCGGCCTTTTTTCGATGCAGTTATTTCAATATTTCGCAGTAGGTATACGTTTACAGTATACGTATTACAGGGTTACGCATATTCAAATTCAAATTATTTATTGAGAATAAAAACGGACAAATTCCACTAACATTTATCTCACATACTGTTAAAACTAAAATAGATTTTCTAGTAAAAATAGGAATAATATTATAAAATTACTAATATAATAGATACAACAAATTGCTGTAAAAATATGTCAACATAAAATTAGTATGTCATACAAATTGTAATTAGTTTTGTCATGTCAATTAGTATGTCATATAAACTGTACTAAGCCAAAAAGCAAGAGTCAAGCAAGCATAGCAAGAGTCGCTGGCATCCAGTGGATGCAAAAGGCAGGCTGTCGTTCAGTGTGGAGGTTAAAGGGGGAGGCCTATGTTCAGCAGTGGACGTCTTCTGGCTGATGATGATGAAGCCAAAAAGAGGTCATTGTACTCATCATTATGAAGAACTTTTACTACGGGACTAATGGAACCAACCCTGAAATTGCGAAAAAAATATCGGCTATTCCTTACATTTTGTCGAGTGTCAATGTATAAGGAACAGCTGATATGTATTTAGCGATTTCTTGGATGGTCCCATAGTAAATAAAATAAATAAATATTCGGGACATTTTTTCACACACGGTCGTCTGACCCCAAACTAAGCAAAGCTTGTGATATGGCTGCCAGAGACTGATATACATACATATATAGTTTTAAATGCATACTTAAATAGATAGAAACAACCAGATATAGAACAAACACAAATGTTCATCACACAAATGTTTGTCCTAGGCGGGAATCGAACCCACGCCCCCAAGCTCAGAAGGCAGGTTCACTACCAACTGGACCAACGGGCTATCTAAAAGTTGTTCAGTTGTTGTAAAAGTTGTTCACAATCAGTACAATAACCTCCTTTCAGCTAAGTACAGTTTATATGCGTAACCTTGTATAGTTGCTAGCGCTGCCAGCTGTTTCACTCACCATCCTACAAGAACCGTCACTTTTTCGATAATAAAATGCCTGTTTTAAATCCAGAATTCCAGAGTAGAGTCCTTTTCATGAAAGAAGTCCCACGGCAAACAGCGGAACTAAATTTCCATGTTGTAGTTGTCAGGTGTTGTTACTGTGTTTGGACGCTAGTGAGATTTTTATTAATTTTCCATCGTTAAAGAGTCGTGTACGATGCCAAAAGTTGTTAAAGTTCTACTCGAGAAATGATACTGATAGTGATTGATACGCGATGACAGCGCCGCGTCTGGGGGACTTCAAACATGAAAAGATATCCATGCCGGAATGTATCCGAATATGTTGAGATGTTTTTAAATACAAACTTGCATTTAAAATATCCGATTTGATCCCATTTAAAAACCAATTCTACTTTGAAACTACAGACTGGAAAGTCTCATATCGGAATTCAAGCCAAAAACCGAAGTCATAACAGAGCGAAGTGAGCAATACAATGAATAATCCATAACGTGAGGGTAAAGCTGCACTATACTTCTTAGTAGTAAGACACGACTTTTTTGTTTCTTTTGGTAATGGGGGCCCAGTCTTCTGAACAGGGAAATTCGTTTGAAGAATTGCACCAAAGATAATTTATATTGTCATTGAATTGCACCCACTAAAACCCCCTCAGTAGCTTGACTCTGTGCATGAGAAAGGGCATCGGGATTTTTTAAATATGTATCGGAAGCAACACTCCCGAGAAATTGTCTGAGCATTTCCCCTCATTCCCTTTACAAAGGCGTGAGCCACTCCACGCTCTTGCCTTCCCTGGGGTCGCTACTTTACTTGAATGGGAGGTCAGATCCTCAAATCTGATCGCCAAAATGCACAAAGGTCGTTTCAATCACCTTTTCGACAGGCAGACAAGTCGTATCTTGTGACCCTTCCAGGATCATCGGAAGATAACCTAGTGAGTTCATACCCATTTTAGGTGCCCGACGGCTGCGCCCGACGGACTGTTACGTGCGAAAGGTTAAATTTTAAAAGGTATGAAACAGTTACTGGATCCACTATGCGAGATATATGTAGGATAGATATTATAAGTATATTCAGCTTGGCTAGAGTATTGGTTCTTATTCTTTTGGCGTTTGCATGGCATTATTGTATCTCTTTATCCCAGAAAAGCTATTGGAGTTTCTCCTAGAAAATTTTCATTTATACACTCAATGAAATGTATCAAACAATCTGATATTTTTCAGGATTGCTGGGTTGGTCCTATTTTCAAACTTCTTGTTTTTGATTCATGAGAGGTTTGCGTTTTTCTGCATCATCCCTGATGTTAAGCTAAGATGTGGGCTAAGATGGAGCACGTTTACTTAGAAGAAAACTGTTAACTCTTAACTTGAAAACAGCGTTCGTCTACATCATGCCTGATGTTAAGCAAAGACGTGGGCTAAGCTAGAGCACGTTTACTTAGAAGGTACTTGTTCACTCTCAACTTGAATATAACGTTCGTCTACATCATGCCTGATTTTAAGCAAAGATGCATCCTCGCTGTTACAAAAAATTTAAAACAGACTGCTTTGTACACAATGATGGTTTTTGTGCGTAGTTATGTGGAAAATGTCATGGTACGTTGTTTATAATTTATCTACAATGATATTTTTTCACTTTAGTAACATCGTAATTCAGTTTAATCATTTAGTATTTGGTGCCAGCCAGTTCCACAGTTTCCACGGACCGGTAAGCGGACGTCCGGTGGACAGACAACCTAAAAGAGACCGTAGGGAAACGCTGGATGCAGACCGCTTCCAACCGGCCCTTTTGGAGGCCTATGTCCAGCAGTGGACGTCCTACGGCTGAAATGATGAGTTCCACAGTCCAGTAATAAACATATATTTTATGTTTGTCTACTACAGTAAGTTCTAAGCTTATGTAGGTACAGCTATTTAATTATAGTTATTCCTGACTAGTTTTAAGTCTTTTGGTTGATAAATAAATACCGTACCGTTATTTGATACATACAGAACCTAAGATCAATTTAGACCTATTAAATGGAAACTCATTTAATAGGTCTATATTGAAGTCAATAAATTAAATTAAGAGCACACCTTTATTACCTTCAATACAGGCACATTTCAATAACTTTCAAAACACGCTAAGAAAATAACATTGGAGCTTAATTAAAATACAGTTATTTCCAAGAATTCTAGAATAATTAGTTCCTTTTGTAAAGGAAAACTTTAAGCGTAAATTAAACTTTAGAAGTATGAGCTCTGTAATGAGAAAGCGATAAATTCATAATTAAATTGTACACGAGTTTGTAGAAAACTCTAAAAACTCTCAACGTGAAGCTGTTGATCGTTTTACAAGATTTTAAATCTATTTACATTTTAATCATCATCATCATCAGCCAGAAGACGTCTACTGCTGAACATAGGCCCCCCCCTTTAACCTCCACACTGAACGACAGCCTGCCTTTTGCATTTACTGGATGCCCGCGACTCCCACAATGTCGTCAGTCCATCTAGTGGGAGGCCTCCCTACGCTGCGTCTTCCGGTTCGTGGTCTCCACTCCAGAACCTTTCTTCGCCATCGGTTATCGGTTATTCGAGCGATGTGGCCTGCCCATTGCCACTTCAACTTGCAAATTTTAACAACTATGTCGGTGACTCTGGTTCTTTGGCGAATATCCACGTTTCGGATTCTATCGCGCAAAGAAACTCCAAGCATAGCTCTCTCCGTTGCCCGCTGTGTGACTCTGAGTTTTTCTAAAAGGCCAACAGTGAAGGACCACGTGTCAGTACCATATTTACATTTTAATATTTTGACTGAATTTCAATATAGTGTGCATAATTCAGCATGTACGGATGAGGCCACGGAGAGTGCCAAACATCATCATCAGCCAGAAGACGTCCACTGCTGAACATAGGCCTCCCCCTTTAACCTCCACACTGAACGAAAGCCTGCCATTTACATCCACTGGATGCCCGCGACTCTCACAATGTCGTCGGTCCATCTAGTGAGAGCTATGGATCTACGATTGTACAAACACGGATATATACACACGTTAAACTAATAACAACTCCTTTTGAATTGGGTGTTAAAAATATAATAAAAATCATTGAATTTATGTCTTTTGTCTAACTAGAACAATTTAACACCGCTCCATTAGAGCCAATTCCCATTAGAGGTGCTCCTAATAGCTGCAGCTCTGAGCTACAGCTCCGACTTGTAAGCTGCAATCCTTCTTGATAAACCTCTGCAGTCATCAATCGTTCCATGCTAATGCACCTTCTTTGTCTCGTGATTTAATTGGTTTGTCGCTTTACAAAGTTTATAGTTATGTTGTAGCTAGTTTAAAGAAAAATAAAGAAACGTCAGCCAACTCCCTAACTTAGCTCAACGGATGAGCGCAAAAAGGTGATATAGATTAGACCTCCAAAAAGGGTTCAAGTGTCCTTTTTAGGGTTCCGTACCTCAAAAGGAAAAAAAGACCCTTTTTCAAAAGAACGCGTAATGGTATCAAGTTGAAATTTATACTGAATACTTGAATCTACGGTTACTTATGGCTGTAAAAAAATAAAAGTTGTAAGTTAACGCAATCAAAAGAACGATAAGAACGATATGAACGTTTATGTCGCATATTTTGCGATTTCACAGAGGAATCATAACCTATAGGGTACTTCCCGTTGACCTAGAAACATGAAATTTGCCAAGAGGCAAGGTCTTATAGCACATATATAGTAATAAATCCGATATTCATAAATTTGAAGTTATATCATTTAAAAATAATTATTTTGCTATTACAAACTTACATTTTGTAGTTTGAATGTATCGAATAACCTTATTGTCAACTACAAAGTTAAGTTTGTCTTTCAATATTTCAACTTCAGTTATTTATTTATTTTTGACTCGCGCTTTGATGGTTCCGTCCAACGGAACCCTCAGAGCACGAGTCCTACTCGTACTTTTCCGGTGTTATTTTCTCTTCTGTATGTTTTCTCCATACTATGGTTACCTGGAAGAGATTGCTTATAGCGAAAGGGCCGCAGTTCTCACTGGTGGCGGTTTAATAGTTTTTCACTGTACCAACTTAATAATACACTTGTTTTGTCATAACACTAACTATGTAAATAAATATTTAAAGTCGATTATATCATACTTCAAATAATCTAATAGGCCAAAGCAAACTGTAAAAACACTTCGGATGAATTGGTCGTACTACCAGGCCTTCACACTCCGCATTTTAGATATACAAGTAGCCGACTTGTCGCTTCGTGGCATCATAATAGAACAAAAAATACAGCACGCGGGGTTTTTGCAACTGCTTGCGGCGTCTATCTTGCTATAGATATGTGTATAAAGATGTTGAATTTCTTACATCATCAGCCAGAAGACGTCCACTGCTGAACATAGGCCTCCCCCTTAGAGCTCCACACTGAACGACAGTTCTGCATCCACTGGAGGTCTGCGACTCTCACAATATTGTCGGTCCATCTAGTTAGAGGCCTACCTACGCTGCGTCTTCTGGTTTGTGGTCTCTAATCAAGAACCTTTGATCAGTTATCGGTTATTCAAGCGATGTGATAAATCAGTTGTGGTATATGACCAGCAATTTCACGATAGCATTTAATTGCATCCCTGTTGCCGTTTTGCATTCGTCAAAGTAAATCTGAGTTGCATCGCAATCTACACGGCTTCTATCTGTTAAGCTGGCCATTACTCTGGCTTCGTCTCGATAGCGTCTGCCCCCATCAATCCTTGCAAGCGGCTGCTAATGCTCCATCCTTCCGACGGCGTTTAAAAGCGGTTAGTTTATTGTTTAAAATAATGAAGCATATTTTAAAGATGCATGAAACGGTTTTTGTAGAAATATTTTTAATACCTGTTTTCCGTTTGTAAGTTGAAGTGAAACTTGAAGAAATTATACACTATAGGTTGAAAGTGGCCACATTTATATTTAAAGAAAATATTCTACACATAAGAGTGAAAATTTGTGAAAAGAATCCTGTTCAGTAAAAAATTTAAAAGTGTGACTGTGAAATTAGTTTAGTTGGTTGTTATTTTTCCGCAAAAATGTATTAAGTAAATAAGTATAGGAGTAAAGAGCAAGCTATAAATTTCTATCAGAAATGAACACACATAAGCTTTTGAGCTATCGCACACTGCAGTAAGTACCTCATCATCATAAGCCAGAAGACGTCCACTGCTTAACATAGGCCTCCCCCTTTAACCTCCACTCTGAACAACAGCCTGCCTTTTGCATCCACTGGATGCCACTCTCACAATGTCGTCGGTATATGAAGTGTATATTTGATCCTAAGTTTCATCATCATCATTATCACCATCATCATCATCTTCAGCCTAAAAACGTCTACAGCTGAACATAGGCCTCCCTCCTCCATCCCTTTTTGAAATCCACACTGAACGACAGTCTGCCATCTGTGTCCAGTCCATCTAGTGGGAGGCCTACCTACGCTGCGTCTTCCGGTTCGTGGTCTCCACTCAAGAACCTTTCTTCCCCATCGGTTATTGGTTCTTCGAGCGATATGGCCTGCCCATTGCTACTTCAACTTGCAAATTTTAACAGCTATGTCGGTGACTCTGGTTCTTTGGTGAATATTCACGTTCCGGATTATATTGCGCAAAGAAACTCCGAGCATAGCTCTCTCCATTGCCCGCTGTGTGACTCTGAGTTTTTCCAAAAGGCCAACAGTTAGGGACCACGTCTCGGTACATGTCATCACTGGCAACACACACTGGTCAAAGACCCTCGTCTTGAGGCACTGTGGTATCTTGGACGAGAAGATGACATGCTATTTATCGAACTGCAGTACCTATTTGTATTCAAAATACACGTGCAAATAAAACTAAAAATATTGTGTTTTTATCCGCAGTGCAACAAATGATACCGCAATGAATGGATGATTACTTTGATACCTTACCTATATCAATAAATATTAGATTTTGTTCGTTAGTAAGAGCATTACTAATTAAGAACGGCTGAACAAATTTGTCAATAAAAAAAATTATGTTTGTAATGTAGCGAGCAAGTTTTTAGGTTAAAAAAAAGTTGCCCGGAAAATTCTGGGATAACTAAAATACCATTCGCAGTGATACAGTAAGTTTTGTCGGGACATAGGTTCAAATTCGAGTTCCAGTGATAACCGTAGCAATAGACTAAGGAAGAGGTTCGTTTTGTCTGCACCTAACTTTGAACTGTTCGACCAACTACCCGCATTCTTCAGTCTTCCCGTGAACATGGTGCATGTAACTGCGCCGAAATATCAGGAGCTCCAACTACAACCTTAGCACGATAGATATCCCGTATAACTGTAGTGAACAAGCGTGATAGTTTAAAATAGTGTAAAACTGATAGTTCTTTTTTCTATGGGATTTTTGTATAAACCATCTTCGACCAAAATAAAATGAAGGAACGGGCCCAGAAGAAGCGCATTTTTGAAGATTACAAAACGAGCGCCAGCGCTCACTTCGTTTCAGTCGGTTTCTAGCCGTAGGAAGTGCAACACGCGACTATTGTTACATGATAACGAAACATCTGACAAAATTATGCCTTCGTGTGCTTTCCCGAAGTGTAAATACACAACAAAAAACTGCTATCTATTTTTTGTAGCAAACGTACTGTACATGGTTATAATTAGATGTTGAAGTATATGTTCGATGGTTTGACTCCTTTTACTGAGCGAACTCAATGGTTATGGCCCGTCCATTCATTTTATTTTGGTCGAAGTAAACCATAACTCAAACAAATTTATTAAAATTTCGATACCACAAGATTCTTGCTACATATTTTAAAATAGCTTTTTATAATATTAGTGTAGATGAGGGCTTGACAGCTGTTTAAACATAATAATTTCAGATTTCATCCAAATTCATTGAAAATACAGTATTCTTTGTGATGCAAATGACATTTCTTGTATAACACTTAAGTTTGTCGAGCCCCGCGAAGTGGAGAGCGGGAAGTGGCAAAACTAGGTTAACAACTTGCAAGAAAGTCATTATGTGCAGTAAAAATGGTTGTGAAACTTATGAAAAACATTTAATTAGGTTCTAACTACACCCTGCAGTTTCACCCGCTATCATAAAATAACCGTATTTTTGGTATAAAAATTGTAATCCGTCTGTCCGTACTGCCTTTTGACGGCTGTATCTTTCGAACCGTAATAGACACCTTGTTGAATTTGTAATGTTACAGCGAATTAACTAAAAAAATTATAAAAAAGTAAAAAAGTAAAAACAAAAGGGAGGTCCCTATTACAGCAATCGTATTTTTTACGTATTTTTGTACTTGCTCTATTGTAAAAACAGTAATACGTACAAGCATCAGAATTGGCATGATTATAGTACACACTCTAAAGTATAACAACAAGTATAATAAAAAATAATGGCCAAGTGTGAGTCGGTGACAAACTTTTAATTTACTAAGTTATAACTGGTAATTTGGTTATTTGGATGACCATTTCTAATAATCTCATCATTTCTTTACTGAATCGAAATGGCATATTTTACCAATTTTAAAGTTGATTAAAAAAAAAAATGTGATGGTACGGAACCCTCAGTGTGCGCGAGTCCGACTCGCACTTGGCCGGTATATTTTTTGTTAAGTTGTTGATTATTCTGCTATTCTCTCTTACAATAATAACGGCAGATCTTTATCTGTGTCATTTTTTTATGGATATAATACTCCTTAATGATTAATAGTACGTATGTAAAAGGGAAGCTTGCTTCATATAATTTTCTGGGAAGAATTTTAATGTGGATGCTTCTAGTTTATATTGCCATAGCAATAAAGACGGAGGACTCAGCTGGAGGCAATATTATTCGGAGTTTATAGCACTGCAGGTGCAAATGCCAGATAAATTGGATTTTTATCGGGACCGTTAAGCAGAAGTGACCACTTTCCATATAGTTGGACGTCTGCCACATGTCTCGTCTTACTTATTTATATAGTTAGAAATCAGTGAATTATTTCAATGCATACTTTGGCACTTAGTGCCTCTAGCTTAAAATAACTACACAAAGAAACCAAGTACATTCGCAAAATTTAAGCCATTCAAATGGTGTCATATATGGCTCCAAAAAAAATATAAAAATTTTAGTATGAGTATTTGCGCGGTGAAATCGTACCACAACAAATCAGAAAAGCAGCATAAGAGTTATGGTGTGACATTCCACAGGTAATCCAATCGAAACGTAAGCTACAAAGCGAACTTGTAGCTTACGTTTTGAGAAGGCGTTGTTTGGAAACTTACCATCTCTGTGTAGTTAATCTAAGGCCTCTAGATTTTTTACTACATTGCATGTAGTTACGCCGAAATATCGAGAGCTACATCTGCAACTTTATCACGGTAAATATCCCGTCAATAATCATGTAAATGTTATGTCTGAAGTAATATATATAAACCATGCACACGATACCTATGCATGCACCCAACCTGTACTACCTTATCACGGTAATATTCCGCGATAATGATCATATATCTGTACTACATAATTTTAAATCGGACATCTACAGACATCTTGTTCGCCAAAATCGGTCAAACCGTTTAGGCTACATAAAATCACATAATCAACAGACAAACTTTGATACACTAAGGGTGGGTTGCACCATCTTACTTTAGCTTTAACATTTCAGTTAAAGTACCGGTTAGGCAAAAAACATGTTGCACTATCTACCAATTGTCACGTCAAGACTTTAGCTGTTAACCGTAACTGCCCACGATTCGCTATTGTTTATAAAATATAATTTTAGCTATTCACTACCTTATGTATTCCAGATGGAGTACATAAGTCTGAATTGACCTGCAACCCTGGTAACTTTAACTATGCTATTGAATACGCTGGTGCAACGCATTTCGCAGTAACTGCTAAAATCAGCGTTATTGTTATTGTCAAATTTGTCATAAACCCTTAGAATAACTACTCAGAGAAGGTTCCAAACAACGCCTTCTCAAAACGTATTGGTATAACGTACGTACTGGTATTTTAAACGATTTAAGCAAGAAAATTAATGGATTACCTGTGGAATGTCACACCATAACTCTTATGCTGCTTTTCTGATTTGTTCTGGTACGATTTCACCGCGCAAATTGTCATAGTAAAATTTTATATTTTTTTGGAGCCATATATGACTCCATTTGAATGGCTTAAATTTTGCGAATGTACTTGGTTTCTATTGTGTAGTTATTCTAAGCATAAACCTTAACTTTAGCTATACTATGGTGCAACCAAGCCTTACTTCCGAAAAGCATATCGCTGTGCTATTGAGTAGGCGAGTAAACATAAGCAGTAAGTTAACTACAGTAAAGTCAAATTTACCTTGAACGTCTGCAAGTTGTCAACCTTGCAGGTTAGGACTGCGTCGCGGCCCAGTGCCACAGTAACGTTTGAACCAGGCCCAATGAATCTAGGCAGATCTGAAACAATGTAAAGTTTGATTGAAAAAAATAACTTAAAAATAACTAAAAGTAAAACCTAAAACTACATATAACCAAATTTTGGTTTTAAAATGTGCATCATCAGCCATAGGACGTCCATTACTGGACATAGGCCTCCCCCATCGATCTCCAAAGGGGCCGGGAGGAAGTGACCTGTATCTAACGTTTCCCTGCGATTTCTTTTAGATCATCTGTCCATCTAATTATGTTATTATACCTAAAACTAAGTTTTTGGAAAACCTAAACAGAAAAAGTTTATCAAAACTCGCGTGAACACTAATAAAATTATAAATTACTACCACATACATACATTATATATTATTACCATATACACAAATTAAATTACTACACATACACACATTACATTACTACCACATACACACATTTCATTACATAGCGTTCCTATTTTTTATTTTATTTTTAAGTCTAGATTTTTGAAATTAAAACTTCTTTAGCCGCGCATATAGGATTTTGGTAGAGGCAAAACTTATGAGTTCGCGTCACCGACATGCTAATGTGACGTATTAGTTTTAACTTCTGTTGGCAGTCCGACGACTGCCTATTTTTTTCTTCTTTTTTGTGCATATGTACATACCTAATTATAATTCCAAGTGGAGTGATCATCGAGATACAATACATATAGAGTCACAATCGTGCCAAAAATATGTCCGAACCAACACTCGGCGCACGCTACGAATCGCGCCGACTTTTTGGTTAGTTACAAGGTAACCCGATCCGACTACAACGCCACACGATGCCAGTGCCACGATGACATAGCGGACAAGCGACGTTGAACACTATACAAGCGACATAACGTCTAAATTGGAATAAATGTGGCATTGTGAACTATTATTATTATTTGTGACAATTGGAAAACAGTAACGAAAGTGTTTTTAACTTATTGTGAAAATTTAACTGATCAATGGGACAGGGGCAAAAAAGCCGATGACTATAATGACAATTTGTATGACATACTAATTTTATGTTGACATATTTTTACAGTTTAATTTACAGTTTTGTTTAATTTGTTGTATTTAATATATTAGTAATTTTATAATATTATTCCTATTTTTACTAGGAAATCTATGAGATAAATGTTAGTGGAATTTGTCCGTTTTTATTCTCAATAAATAATTTGAATTTGATTATAATTGATACAATGTATGTACCCGAGTTAGGACCCGGGTATGGCCTAAAACTGCGACCAAAACCACCGGAGGATGGGCAGCAGCGTCCTATTAGTACATTCTGAACGTACTGCAACGTCGGTAACCGATGAACCGAACCTCAGCGTAGGAGGAAATCAAGCCTGAAGCTGAAGATAATAATAATAATATAGATACGCAGGGGCGGCTTTATGGCGAGCCGTCGGTGAGTGACGACACCGCGTACCCCGATTCCATGGGTCTAAAACCCCAGAGACCCAGACCCCTGGCTTGTCTTAACCGGCCGTCTGGGGGTGGAAACCGCAAGAGCTAAAAACCTAAGCTCCAGGGTGGAAGTGTTAAAGGGCATAACGCCGCTAGTAGCTCTTAGTGAAAGTGCAGCACACCTCTCGACACCCTAAGCCACCCACGTCAATGTTGCCCTTCCGGTGCCAATATGCGGCAGCCATTATGGGGGGCCCATTTAGTGAGTGGCAAGTCATCACCTGCCTAAGTTTTTGAAATGAGGCATAATTGGCAGGTGCCGTACCTCATACCATAGATCTGTTATCCCATCCACAAGTTGTTCACCTCAATAGCCTAGACGTTTTATATCCTATACTGTACAATAGTTTTATAATCCATTTTATACACATTCAATAATATTGTATTTTATATTCAATGGGGCCTCTTGGTGTTGGCTTCAGCCCCAGCAATGCCTATCAAAGGTCCGGGCTAGACCCGTGTTTATATTGAAATAAAGATACCCTTAAACATGTTATTTGTTCTTTATTAGGATTCAGATAATATAATTCCCAACAAGATTCTTTCTTTTAAAAACGTTCCACTTCAAAGTAACATTCCACTGTATTTCCATAGAAACAAAGCAACCCTTCCTAGAATACTCTCAATCCGCAGCGAAGTCAAAGAGTCGTAATACAAAGTACAAACAAAGTCCAAGTAGCGTCCTCATTTAAGGACATCAACTTTATCCGGGTTCCGACGGAGCCGGATAAACACAAAACTCTTTGAAACAAAAAGGCAAGTTAATTCACCGCGATTTTCTTTTATTGCAGGCAATCCTCCTGAGCCATTGAAGATACTCGTTCCTACCCATGGCATAAGGGCTGCAATGCAAGCACAGTTTTTATCGATCATTTGCCGTCGACAAAATCAGTTGCATTCACCTTGATCGATGTTAAAACTGTGTTGGATTTTAATTTTAGTTCTTTAACTTTTCAATAATTCATCACATTAATAATTTACTCGTGTAAATAAATCAAAACGTCTAATTTGTCGATCAATAGTCACCTGTTTTAAATGTTTATCGGGACTTATCACGTATTATTTAATTTAGGTATAAATATGTACCTTTCGCTCGACGTTTCGACCATGTTACAATGGCCGTGGTCACGAGCTGACTGAACACTGCGGGTGAGTCCGGCGAGAAGAGAGGGTGTTTTGTTCTCCTACCCTCACTTGATCTTGAAAAATCGCAGGGTTGTCACTACGACTCACAATACTGACTGTATCGGTAAATGTCCTAGTACCTGCACCGTGGTTTGTACACTTGCTTACTATGGGATTCCACGACGCCGCTAACTTAAATCCAACTTCCCGGTGACCTACGGTAGTGACCTACTTATACATGGTGATGTCGGCGGAAAAGTTTCAATATCGAAAATTCAACCAATTCAAACCAAGCAAAATTCTGTGTTTCTACTATAAATATAGTGGAACGGCGATCATTTTTTAGTTTGCGCTATCTCTACAGAACATGTAGGTATTTACTACTATAATAGCGCTACAAAAAAAGAAACCACGTATGAAAGGCGCCTAGATAAATGGCCACGGTTTGATCTAAATTTTAAGAAAATGTATTAATTTCGATGGACATAAAAGTAGGGCTAGCTACACTGCGTCTTCTGGTTCGTGATCTCCACTCAAGAACCTTTCTTCCCCATCGGCTATCGTTTCTTCTAGCCATGTGGCCTGCCCTTTCAACTTGCAAAACTTGCGGGCATCCAGTAGATGCAAAAGGCAGGCTGTCTTTCATTGTGGAGGTTAAAGGGGGAGGCCTATGTTCAAAAGTGGACTTCTTCTGGCTGATGATGATAATTATGAAATTAAGGAAACCATTACTTGCAGGATTGCAAAAAATTACTGTCTAGCCTTGAATGTACAAAAATGTACTATGATGCGGTCTACGGTGCACCAGGCATACCTTGAATAAACCTATTCACTCGCGACTTGAAGACATCCAGATTGTAACTGTCGGGGAACACCCATTCTGGCAGTATATTCCAAAAACGGAGGCTGAAATATCTTGTTAGAGTGCGTTCTTATTTCAATTTATCTGTGATCAACTATTTTTGCTGCTAGTAAACTGTTCGTTGGTAATTATTCTATGATTGTTAATTTAAATAACTGGATTTGGGATTAAATTATTTATTTATTTATTTATTTATGTGTGTTTATTCTCATTAGTGCTGACGTCACCATTCTCGTTCGAAGTGATTTGGAACACTCTATTGTTTTTGATGTGATAACGTCTTATAAATCCTCTGCGCTCTGAAAACAATTTTAACGTTGATGTTATTTGTGTAACGGAGCACAACATTAGGTTGGGCTCTGAAAGCAATCTAGTGTTAGCTAACTACCAACTAGCGTCCAGTTTTTGTAGATCAGATATTTCAAGAGGCGGAGCTTGTATCTTAATTAGAAGTGGATTTCAGTATAGGGAGCTTCCGGAAATTAAGGCTCTATCAATTTCGGGAGTGTTTGAGTGCTGTGCCGTAGAATTAATTCCCTATAAGATTTTGGTTGTATGTATCTATCGAGTACCTAAACAAAAATCAAAGCATTTAAAAGTATTCTTTACAGAGCTAGATAATCTTCTTCAGATCCTGTATAAAAAGCAATACAAACATATGGTTGTTGCTGGCGATTATAACATTAATATTTTAAAACCAGATATAAATTCCCGAAAGTTAGAGCAACTGCTAGCAAGTTTTAATCTCAAATTAACATTTAAACAACCAACCCGATTAAGTAGTCAAACATGCATAGACAATATCGCTCATGATTTTAAAAATAATTGCAAGGCTGACGTGGTTGAATTCGCGCTATCCGACCACACAGCTCAACTACTGATGTGTCCTGTAGACAAAAAATGCATCATTGATAGCTGGTACATAAAACGGCGTGACTATAGTCAAGAAAATATATCGAAGTTTATATCGCACATTAAAAATCTCTCCTTCTCAGACCTATATAGTATTGACGACCCTAATGATGCGTATAATTACTTTATTGACACGTTTAAATTATTTTATGATTTGTGTTTTCCTTTCACACAAAAAATTGTTAAATCAGTTAAAAAGCCAAAATGGATATCACGTGGCATCAAACTATGTAGTAAAAATAAACGAAAACTCTTATGGCAATATAGACGACACCGAAATTGTAGCAATAAGAATAAACTAGTAAATTATTCAAAGCTGTTTAAAAAAATCACTAAGCTCACCCAAAGAGCTCAAAACGACTGCGCTATAAAAATGGCAACGAATAAGTCTAAATGCACGTGGAATATAATAAATAGTTCAAAACAAAAGATACAAAATGAGTCTGTATTGCGAATAAAAGTTAATAACAATATAATCACTGACCCAAATAAAATCTGCAATGCATTCAACAACCATTTCATTGATAAAATTGAACCCATTAAAAATAATAGTCAGAAAACAAACTCATTAATTACAAGTAGGTCCAATTCAATGTTTTTTCTTCCGAGCACTGCATTAGACATATTTAAGATAATCATTGCGTTAAAAAATACAAATAGTGTAGGGTACGATGGAATCTCTACAAATATTATTAAACAAGTTGCTGTATACATATGTGGACACTTAAGCTACATTATGAATCTATGTATTAGTGCAGGTACATATCCTGACGCACTTAAGGTCTCCATTATTAAACCTATATTCAAAAAGAAAAATAGGGAATGCATAGATAACTATAGACCAATCTCACTTATCCCTATATTTTCAAAGATTCTTGAAAAATACATTTACACGCAGCTCTACAATTACATGGAAAAGAAAAGTATACTTTGTAACGAACAAAAAGGATTTAGGGAAAATAAAACAATAAATATGGCAATATATGATTTTTTAGATAATGTTATGACCAACATAGATGCAACTATTCCAGTTTGCGCAATATTTTGCGATATGACCCAAGCTTTTGATTATGTTCACCACGATATACTTTTACAAAAACTAGAAACATATGGCATTAGAGGAAATACTCTAGACCTTATAAAATCATACTTAAGTAATAGAAAACATTATACTGAGATTACAGAAATAAACCATCATAAAAAACAAGAAATAATTCATCGGTCTAAAGCACGTATTCCTAACTTCGGAGTCCCGCAAGGCAGTGTAGTGGGCCCTCTTCTATTTATAGGATATATCAATGACTTGCCTAAAGCACTAGACCATCCTACGACTCTCTTCGCAGACGACAGCACAGTTACTATTAATTGTAAAAATAAAATCACTTACGAATCGGAAATAAATAATAGTTTAAAATCAATCATTCAATGGCTAGATGACAATAACTTAAAAATAAATTTAGACAAAACGAATATCATCCACTTTCGGCAGCGTACAGTACGTGATAAAATAGTTTTGCAATATAATGGTAGAGTCATACAGGAAGTGGACTCAACTAAATTTCTTGGATTGACCATCGATAGTAAACTTAATTGGAAAGCACACATAGATACATTAACGAAAAGAATGGGCTCGACGGCATACGCACTATTTAAATTGTCATTAGTTATTAATCAAGAAGCTCTAATTACTGCATATTATGGCATGGCAGTATCTATTCTACGATACGGGATTATTTTCTGGGGGAACTCTACTGACAAAAGGATTGCTTTCAAAGCCCAAAAGAGGTGCGTCAGGGCAATGTTTCATCTTCATAAGACTGATAGCTGTAAACCGTTCTTTTTAAAACACAATATTCTGACATTACCATCTCTATACATATTAGAAATAGCTACTTTTGTAAAATTAAATCCACATCTCTTTGGTAGTTGGACTGATGCTGGTATTCGAACTCGCACACAGGCCGAGATGAAGCTCTGCCCACGTACGGCCAAAACTGCACTCATGCAAAAAAGTGTATTCTGTATGGCTCCTTTAATATATACTAAAATTCCTAAAATCATCAGAGAATTAAATGTTGGAATGTTTAAAAATAAACTAAAAACTTTATTAGCACAAAAAAGCTACTATGAAATTTCAGAATTCCTTAATGATAAAAATGTTTTGATATGTAATGTAGACATAAACAAATAAAATAATAATAATAATAATAGCTTAGATAGGTAGTAATAAACATCTAATTAAGGTATAAAATACAACTAAACCAAAATATGATTCTAACAATATTCTAACATAGACATAATTTTGTTTATTTTTTTCCTTTTTAACTTTAACAAAAACTAATAAAAATATTAATAAAAAACCAACATTTGTACGCTGTAACAGGCAAGGACATGAGATACGTCTCCATTCTTACGACCATGTATGCTACTTTATATGTATGTGTACCTACCATGTTCTGACAAATAAATAATTTGAATTTGAATTTGAATTTGAATTTAAATCGATGAACGCCGACTGCACGCACGGAAAATTGTCACGTTCCGCCTGAGCCGCACGTGCAAGCGAGAGCTCGGAACCAGCGATAGAGAGGCACGATCGGCCTAAGCGTTATCACGTAAAATTATCGTCCTTAAACAGACTTTACAGACAACCCCTTTTTTGTTTATTTACACTATGAGATAAGGCGCTTGCAGACGATGCTTACATGTATCAAGTACAAGTAAACGATGCAGAGATGCTTAGTAACTACTTGCAACTTGTACTTGCTACTTGTACTACGCATAGTCTGCAATCGCCAATTATCGTATCTTGCATGTTCATTGTACATTGCATGTACATTGATGGCAAAAAAAAGATTAATCCCAGATGCTAAGTACGTTGTTTATAGTTCTCGCCACTTTTAGTACCAATGTACACTGGCCTTAACTATCGCAGAATAAGTTCGAGAAGGAAGTGTCGATATTGTTCGGTTAGTTTCCAATCGATCCC
This sequence comes from Agriopis aurantiaria, assembly GCA_914767915.1. Classification (NCBI taxonomy): domain Eukaryota; kingdom Metazoa; phylum Arthropoda; class Insecta; order Lepidoptera; family Geometridae; genus Agriopis; species Agriopis aurantiaria. The sequence goes on along the minus strand of OU611991.1, from coordinate 1,941,385 downwards.
TTGGCGATCGCCAGGCAAACTACTGGAACGTACCGTACCGAAGTACCGAACCACTGAACCTTATTGGAAGGAGAACTGTGTGTGGGAAAACTGCACCACGGGAGCCATTTTCTAATTTAATTTCAGATCTTTTTATCTGACTACGGCAAGGAGTTCACGATTTTGAGATCCATTTAACAAAAGTAACTTTTAAACTTTCGTGATATGAACACTTGTTTTTAATTTTTATCGGTATTAATCACGCTTTATTTTATTTAAGAAATAAAGAAAGAAAGAAAAATATTCATTTATGACAGAAACAAAAGATACAAAGACATTACGAGTACAACACAATAAAACAAAATAAATAGTTTCTGTCACAAGCCAGTGCCACCTCAGCGTAATGCTGGTTGTAAACAACCACCGCTGGTCTTCCGTTGGAAACGACAGGTGACGTCACGCACGCCAAACAGCAGGTGTGCGTTGCAAACGACATAATATTACCAATGTACCAAAATAATACACATAAAAACATAATACACAATATAATACATATAAAAAAACAAATGATAAAGTAATTTTACAAAAATTCAAACGTAAACATAAAACATATTACACAAAATACTAAAAGAATATATAATAATAGAATTTGTAGGTATATGAAATTGATTAAAGCCGAGTGAAATGTAAATTATAATTATAGAGTTTAAATTGCGGTAAATTTAGGTAAATATATGTGCATACCTTTCGCTCGACGTTTCGACCATGTTACAATGGCAGTGGTCACGAGCTGACTGAAAACTATGGGCGAGTCTGGCGAGAAGAGCGGGTATTTTGGTGTTCTACCCTCAATTGATTTTGAAATATCGCAGGGTTGTCACTACGTAACACAACACTGACTGTATCGGTAAACGGTAATCTATGTATCTTTCTTTGTGACCTGGCAGCTCTACTGTTAGTCAAACTAGCGTACTTTGTTAGTGAAATTTCCAGACACCTCCTATAACCGGGATGGTAATGGGCCGAGCATTTGGGAAACAATTTCCAGTTGCGGTTTACTAGATTAGTTTAAGGTTTTCATTTGTTATAAGTTCGTTCTGTTGTCCGTCTTAGATGATTAGAACCTTTTAATTTTAAGTACCTTCATAAAACTTTGCCGAGACTAGGTTGGCGGAACCCAGGCCGGCCGAGGATGAGGTGGTTTGACGACATCAAAAGTACTGTCGGGAACAAGTGGATGCGACTAGTGAGAGACCGGGGAGAGTGGCATAAACAAAGGGAGGCCTATACCCAGCAGTGGGTCACTCAGGGCTGATGATGATGATGATGATCAAACTTTGCACAATTACAATTATTATAGTAAAGATAGCCATTTAAAAGTATAAAAAGTTATTTTAGGGGTGACTCTGGTACATGTCATATGGGTATGATATTTTTTTTCGCTGCGTCAACTCGTTTGGCGTATAATAATTTAAGTTTTTTTTAATTTTCCTATTCTCTTTGAATAAGTCTTTTGGAATTAAGGCGTATTTGGCAATATTATCTCTTGTAAAACAAGGCCCGCCAAAACATGGCAAAAAGTTGCCCTTCCCTCCTCTTCCTCAATTTTTTTTTACTGTTAGACATACTACTGATAGGTTAGCTATCTTAATAACCTTATTCAAAATTATTTTAACCAATACGTGCTCACAAATTTTTGAATTATTCCAGCAAAACTGTTATGAATTCAAAACGACTAACCAAATATAGTATGCAAAGTCCTTGGACTAACCCTTATTAGTATTATTTTATGTTATGTCGGAACGATACATCTCTGAAATTTGACTAAGTTCACTGCCTGAAGGCTCATCTACACATCATAGATCAGTGGAAATCGCACACTATCCGATACACTCGATTCTTCTTGCCTCATGCTTGCAAAATGTGGAATGAGCTACCTTCCACGGTGTTTCTGAGAAGCTACAACATAGGGTTCTTCAAAAGGCGAGTTAATCGAGTCCTAAAGGGTCGGCAACGTATTTGTAATGCCTCTGGTGTTACAAGTATCCATAGGCGACGGTAACTGCTTACCATCAGGCAGCCTGTCTGCTTGTTTGCCACCTATGGCATTAAAAAAAAACAAGCTTCGTTCGAAACGCCATTGCGAAAAGTCTAATAACCAACGTAAAATCTAAACTATATAGTAAGGGAATTTACCATACCTATTAAAACGGAACTCTATGTGCGTGTCTCAATACGCTCTTGGCATTATTTATTTATTCAAATGTTTAGGTAAGTATCGAGTTGCTGAACGATCATTCGGTTGAATTATTCAATATGTCTCATCTCTAAAGTTCATGCCAGGCTTCCGGGAGCAACCGATACATCTTGTGAGACGTCTAATGAACCCTACCGAGTATACCTACTTCATTTTAATGTATTCCGGAGTGCTACCACTGACCTAAAAGCTTTAGTGGTGACCTCTACTATATGAGGCCAGGGCCCAATTCTGTATGAAACCACATAATACGCCAATAACACGCCGTAAACGAGTTACAATGCGGTAACATGGTTACAACGTAACCATGGGTACAACGTGAAGCGCAGCGTAGGACGTACACCCACAAGATGGACAGACTACCGCAGGGAAACGCTGGATGCAGTCTGCTTCCAACTGGCCCTTTTGAAGATCGATGGGGTAGGCCTATGTCCAGCAGTGGACATCCTACGGCAGAAATGATGGCGATGATGAACCATGGTTACAAATAGCATGATAACCATGGCCACAAAATTAAACAAATCAGACGCGTCTTACGGTTGGATATGGGCAGGTACTACATTCTCTTGACAAACGCGCACGTAACGCACTATCTTGCTCCAAGTTATTTTGAGACCTCAAAACGAGCGTTTTACAAACTTCATCGCGTTAGCATCACTTGACATTGCTAATTCCAAGCATAAAAAGTAACGCAGCCGCGTTAAAAGTTTATGTGCTCATAAAAATTAAAGACCAGAGTCCAACAACAGAGTCCACTTTTCAATTACATTTTCATAATAATTACATTATTCAATTCAATCAATTTATTTCAGAATAAATAACTCCATATACAAAATGTCAAAATTAGAATTATAAATATAACACATTTTTTTTATACATAAAATCTAAATAAAACAATTCAACAATAATTTCAATAACACAAGTCAATCTAATACAAATCCCGATTCTATTATACACAATAAAAAAGTCAAGTTATATTTTGGCTTGCACGGAATGTTCAACATGAACTTTGGCCAGTGTTTAGTTAGTGCAGTGGTTATTCCTGTGTCCGCCATGCGAATAGCTGTAACTGGGATGTTATATGACGTCACGAATTTATGCAGTTATCTGGTGTGAGATAGAGAATAAGGGCCCAGACTGTAGTGGGGTGTGAGCACGTTTGTTATATAATAGCAGTCAGTTATTATAGTAAATAATCTAAGGTTTTAAACACATTTTCCCATCTAAATCATTAAGTTGCATTTAAACCACAAAAAGAAAAAGAATATTGTTTAAATTAGAACGGCTGTCAAGGTATTTTTGTAAGAAATTTGTTGTATCCAGTTGCACCCTTACAAACGAAACGTCATTCATTCGAAATCAGTTAGCAACTATGATGCGGAGTTCGACGTGTTAGTCTAAATAAGAATGTTCAATCAAAATTCACTCATAATTCCTGGTAACAGAGTCTCCTTCTCATTTCCGTTCTATTTACTTCTCTTTTCTGTGATTTAAACAAATGAAGAATAAAAAAAAAAAAAAAAAACATTATTATATTATTATTGTCAAAATGTGATCGATAGGAAATTATTGGGTTATTATATAAATATATTTTAAATATTTCGTTATTTTCTTGTAAGTAAATAAAAGGTTTGAATAAACACAACATAAGAGTAACATCCTTCTATAATAAGAAGCAATGTACAGAACGCGAATGAAGGAGATAAATCGGCTTTTAGCACGCAAATGAGCAAACATATTTCTAAACCTTTATTGTTTGAAAATTCCACATGTCAAACATGAAATTGTCATTAGCGTCGTGTAGGAATTTACTTGGTTATTACTGCTAGCGCCTCGCGCTTAGCTTAGAATTTCCAATTCCAGTCGCGATAAACTGGAATAAATTGGAAACTAATTCAAGCTTGGCGGTTTTTTATCCCCAAATTAATTTGCCAAAAAATTGTGCGAAAAATCTTGGTAAAGAAATGAGACAGTAATTTGGAGATATTTTAATTTAGTTTTTCGTAGGAACTGCCAATAAAAATTGTTTTTTTAGAGATGGAAATATACGGGTAAGAAATAAACAAAAAGTTGAGGTATCCACTACTATAAATAAACAGTTTCCTATTTCCTAGTAACGAGCCTTCTAATGCTCCAAAAGTTTTATTGCCAATTGACCTGGTTAAATTGGATTTACCTTTGACTTGGACGACAAGTTCCTTAGTAGCTATTACCTAATCTGTACCCGCTTCAGGGGTTACCTAATCTACAACATTTTATTCTATCCTACCCATACAAATAATTTTGTGAAAATATTAAAACAGATAATGTAATTAACATTTTATATTTTGTGCCTCAGGCCAGAATCTTTCTATACATATAATTGTTCAGACAAATTATCGCAATGTAAATTAGATCAGCAGTAACTTTGATATTTTGGTTTAATTTACAGATTGGTTAAAATGTTGGTTGTCATTTACCTTGTTTTGGGTTAGTAATGATTAGTTTGGAGTCATTTGCTTTATAATTTCACATAATATTAAATGGAGTTTTAATTTTGGTGGACATTTACTATATTTGGCTGTATAAAGTTTTTTTTTTACGGTTTATATTTTACTATATCTGGTGATAAGTTAAACATAAACAAACCCATGTTTTAAATGTTTATCGGGACTTATCACGTATTACGTTATTTTTTTACCTTATAATAAGTCCCGATAAACATTTAAAACATGTGTTCAGATCGCGAAAGTATAAAAATTACTATAAACAAACCCGTTTACTATTTCTATTGTTTTGATTCTGCCAAAATAGGTCGTATGTTTGAGGTCAACGCTGACATTACCTTATTTTAGTTCCAAAAATAAAACTAATTCTACGAGTATCACTGAGACCGCACATACATTTCGAACCATCTGACCACTACCAGTGGTCAATTGGGGGACAATTTTTAAATTTTATGACTGCTAATAAATTGGGATAATTTGCATCCTAATTCACCACCTGTAATAAAATTTGGGGGTGGGTTGCCATAATCCCCACGCTTGGCAGGCGGCTTGGGGATCGCATAAGGTTTCACCATTAAAGTAGGAAGATGCTGCTGCTCATCCTCTGGTGGTTCTGGTTGCAGTTTTAGGACGGTCCCGGGTCCAATTGGGGGAGGCATAATTATGTTCAGCAGAGGACGTTTTGATGATGATGAGGAATAAAATTGGAACTGCTGGATCCCAATTAACCTCTGGTTAAGGTGGGCGGTGACTTGCTTGCTACCCATAAAACGGCCACTCATCTCCATAAACTTTAAATGGTGAAATGGTCCACACTAAATGGACCTCCCTTCCTCCTTTCCCGTAATAGCTACATTGGTACCCTTAGACCCTTAACTTTAGCCATGTACGGTGGCCAGTACTAGTTGAAAAAGACCATCCATTTGGCGCAATCTCCAAATTATCCGCAACTATGAATAAAAATGGCGGTGAAAATTAAATAACAAACGAATTCACTCGAGGGCAATTCATTCAACAAAAGCGAATAACCAAATGAGTGATTATTCCCCGTGGGTTGTTAATAATTATAGTTGCACAAAGTGTCGCTATTTGTCATGAAATTTAATGCAACCACATTAGAGAAACTGACCATTCGGACCGGAAAGCAGAGCATCGAAAAGTGAGCTCTGTGGAGCGTATTTACAATGATGTGACACAATTTAACCGGACTTCGAGTTTCTGTAGTTGGTATGATATAACCACAGAAAAGAGAAAAAAAATCTTCTGCGGATATAACCTTCGACCAAAATAAAATGAATGGACGGGCCCAGTAAGAGCGCGTTTTTGAAGATTACAAAATGGGCGCCGCCGCTCACTTCGTTTCATTCAGTCTCTAACCGTATAGGAAGTGCGATACAAGATTACTGTTACTTACATGATAACGAAAACCTGAAAGACTATTTAACATTTAAAAAGGTCATTGATCTGTTAGCGCGGAAATCAAAATCGAAGTTAAAATGTGGCATATTGTCAAACCTTCACTTTTGTTTTTAATGTTTAAACAATTGTCATATATTTAAATTTTAAGTGTGTATTTATTTTAGTTTGTCTGTCTGTCTGTCTGTGGCATCGCAGCTCCCAAACGGCTAAACCGTTTTTTTGTTTGTTTGAAAGGTGACTTGCTCGAGAGTTCGAGCTACGATTCAAGAAAATCTGTTCAGCTGTGTGTGTAAAAATTCAATGTAGTATTGTTCAGTATTTCAACATTCTTTAAAAGGGACCGCAAATAGCTGATTCAAGGAAATTTCTATCTTACATACAAAATACAATATTTTACTCGGTAAAAAGGTGTGTTCTATTCGGTCCAAAATAATTTTTCGTCTCGTGCTTTTTGAATCCACTGCTATGCTAAGGATTCTACTTTTGGTTCAATGTTAGATTCCTTCGCCTGCTCTGGGTTCGATACCAAGAACTCGTAGCAAATAACAAATTTTCAGACTAGTACAACAAATAACTAATAACCCATAATTGGATCTATCTGACCTACTCGATGCCTTGCGGCGGCGTATCAATTAATATCAACAACGACATCAAATGACCGCATTCTTAATTGGATAAATAATGATCACTGAAGACTAAACATTACTTTGAAGCAGACATTAATAAGTTATAACTATCATCAGTGTTAATTAGCGTGATTTACGAGTACTTAATAAAGTTTTAGGCAATGGAGAGAGCTCGGAGTTTCTTTGCGCGATAGAATTTGGAACGTGGATATTCGCCAAAGAAGCAGAATCACCGACATAGCTGTTAAATTTGCAAGTTGAAGTGGCAATGGACAGGCCACGTCGCTCGAATAACTTATAACCGATGGGGAAGAAATGTTCTTGAGTGGAGAGGACGAACCGGAAGACGCAGCGTAGGTAGGCCTCCCAGTAGATGGACCGAAGACATTGTGAGAGTTGCGTGCGTCCAGTAGATGCAGATGGCAGAATGTTGTTCAGTGTGGAGGTTAAAGGGGGAGAGGCCTATGTTCAGCCCATCTTAGTTTCTGATGTAAAACATCTATTGGCGCGCCTTGACAGAAAAACCGAATCGTATGCAGTGACGGCAACCGGCATGACGCTCTCTTATGACGTCATGTTTCACATCTGCTGGGTTTCAAGGTAAAAAAAATTGCCATCGTGAATGCAATTTTTTTAAATTTTATTAATAGGCTTGCGTTGGACTGCCACCTTGATTAATGGTAAGCAACGATGCGATCTACATCCCTATGCTCGCTGCCTTGCAGAATACACCTTCCAACTAAAGTCCTGGCTACAGACACCGCTTTCTATAACATAGTTGACTACTTGAAATTTGCGTAGTATGAATAAATTTATTAATTTGAAATTATTTTGAATCAAGGAATCGGTCTAAAACACAAATTATGACCAATAGCACAAAACTTAAGGTCACGGTAGATGAGCAGGATCTACACTATGTCGATGAATACATATATCTGGGCCAGCTAGTTTCCTTTGACAGCCGGCAGGATAAATAAATTAACCGCCGCGTCGAAAATTCTTGGAGGAGCTACTGGTCCATGAAAGAGCTTATGGAGGGCAACCTTCCTTTGTCATTAAAGCGTACACTCATCGACATGTGCATTGTGCATCCTGCCCGTCCTAACTTACGGTGCACAGTCTTGGTCATTGACCGATTCTCAGAAATTCAAACTTGGGGTTTGCTAAAAAGCGATAGAGCGCAGCGTCCTAAGAATCAAAAGGACAGACCGAGTTCAAAACACGACGCTGCGATCAATTACGGGAATCGCTGATGTTGGCATCAAAGCTGCCAAATTAAAGTGGGGTTGGGTGGGACACGTGGCCAGGATGCACCCTGATAGATGGGCCCAGAGGATCACACAGTGGGTGCCTGAAAATGGACGAAGGAGCCAAGGCAGGCCTAGAAAACGCGATGACCTCGACACGGTCCAGATACAGTGGTCAAGTCTGGCGGGTGATCGCACTGTCTGGAAATAAATGGGGGAGAATTTTGCCCAAGAGTGGGACAGTATAGGCAAAAATCTTATGTATACCCTAAAAGGATATAAAAAAAAATATTTGAATGTAACCTATCTTACTATTTCAAAACAGATTTTTCCTTTTTTTGACATAATATTTGTAATTCTAAATTATCAGTGGCACTGAACTATTATGCACAAACGTGACGCTTGCCATCAGACAAACGATCGGCTTGTCTCATTCAGTCGCATTGATTTTAAATCAGTAAGTGATAATAAAGTTGAAAACAACGAGCAACCTGATAAAACAATTATTGGCTTTAACTGGCTGAGTGAACGAATGTTTGAGTAATTCGATTTAAATCCGATATGAAAACGTTGAAACTCAATATGTGAATGTATTGCTTAATAATAGCATGTAATATATTAATGAATAATAATAATGATTGCAAGCAGAAGTATAAAGTTTTTTACTAATTTTTTTATTTTTACTATCGAGGGGGAAATATTCCAAAGATACCTTTAGGCTGCATTGGGGTGCAGCTAGGTTATGTGGGGGCCACTAAAACCTCCCCGGTGACCAGCCTTAGTGCTTGACAAGAGAGCTCCGGGATCTCGAGAAGAACGCACCGGAGCTCTCGGCACTGCGCTACGGCTCCTCCAGCCTCTCCACCCACGACAACGTTGGTCACACAAAGTTGTCGTTCTCTCCCTGGGCACGCTTAAGTGGATGGTCAGAGCCCCAACTTTGACCAACTCGAGCCCAGAGGTCCCTTTTTAGTAGCCTCTTACTACAGGCAGCAGTTACCGGTGCCGTATTCTATTGCCCCGGCGCCAGGGCTAAAGTTTTTTACTTCATACCTAACAGTTGTTGTATTATCTAGGTTATAGGTTTTATCATCTACAAATTCTACAATGTATCGTTAAAACTTGGTACCTACCTCGAAGGAAAATATTATATTATCAACTTTATTTTTAACGAAAACTTAAATAAATAACTAAAAACTAAAACTTAAAATAACTAAATACAAACTAAAAACTTAAACTAAAAGACCATTAGTGAATGGAAAGGTCCCCAGAATGCTGGCAGCATTGCCACGTTGAATGGCAATGCTCAATTTCTGGGCGAAATAGATATAAAAAAAATATAAAATAAATACTTTTTTTTTTTTTTATTGACACAGGAATTACTCACCTATGATTAAGCTGGTTACTCCAACTATAGTTCACGTCATACGTGAGTAACTCCCGTGTCATATAAATAAAACGTGTGATAACCACGTCAGTTTCCATAATAAAATTTTAATTTTGTTTATTTTGATATCTCAGATTTTTGCGATTAAAGATAAAAATACGTTTATTTGTCCAAACATGTGTGCAGGAAAGTTCTTAAAATATTAATCGATCAACATGTTTTTACCACACAGTGCACAAATTCGAGTGGGACTCCCCACTCAAATTTGTACACCCTAACACCCTTGTGGTTGCTCCTAAATCCTATTATATTTACAGAAGCAATTATTTTACTGTATATTTAATTTTAGACAATTCTGATATACTTATTATAATAATACATACAACATAATCAGAAATACCTACAAATTAAATTAAACACTTTTAGGGGGTGTTTCGGGGGGGTTTCGGTCGGATTCCGTGAAATTACTGTCATAAAATAAATAATGTTATGGTTTATTTGTTTTATACAAGGGCGTGTTTCCTTTAGAGTATATATATAAGATCTTTGGTTTTATATTCGTCTTGACAATTACGGCTTTACTATTAATCCAGATACCTAAAGTTTTACGATTGCATTTTGTAATACGGCTCACATCAGGCATGATCTAGACAAACGAAAGCCAGTCTTGAATATAAAAGTGGGAGTAGGACTCTCTCTCTGAGGGTTCCATACAAACTTAATAAATATAATTATAATAATGTAGATAGAGTTCATCCATCCCGGAAATCGAGTCTCGAAAAAAGTTTAAAAAGGTTGAAATATTGATTGACTAACTTAACATTGTAGTTGACAAATAGGTGCTTCCATACCAACTACAAAATCTAAAACATTGTAACTTTAAATTAACAACTTTCGGACTTTTCCCTCTATAGTTATAATAGGCATGATGACTAATATTTTTTTATTACCTCATAAAAAAGCTGATCATAAATAGAGCACATCAATGAAAACAAAATAAAAAATTTGTTCAAAAATAAATAAGATATAAGCATTTAAATTTCATGCTAGACAGAGAGCGCACTATACTGAGCCGTGACGTCACGGCTCAGGAGCGCCATACAAATGCTATACTAACACACGCTTTGTGAGAAAGGGATAGAGCATCCCCTCCCTATCCCCACCTAAAACTTTAAGCGCTCATATCTCAGAGATTTATGAGTCAATTTAAATTATTTTTTCAGTATGTGTAATGTATTTAGTTATATTCCTCGCTAAGCCGGTTATTTGTAATAAATTAAACAAGAGAACACATGCCTATTATGTGCTGTGAGACCTTGCTTCTGACCAAATTTCAATATTCTAGATAAACGGGAAGTATCCTGTAGTGAAGCCCTGTAGGGAAGTTAAGGGTTTTTATTCCCTTGAATTTTGACAGGCAAACAGGTGGACAGAGGGACAGCGAAGTGATCCTATAAGGGTTCTTTTTTTCCTTTTGATGTACAGAACCCTAAAAAACTATGAACTATGAGACTGACGTGAAGTTAACAGCTCTTAAACAATGTGTAGCCTATATCTACTTACATAGAAAAAGAGGAAATAAAAACCTATGTAAAAGCAAAATTTCATTATTCCCTCCCACCACAAACTAATTTACCACTGGCTTTTCATATTTAACGCCTGCGGTCCTCGGCTTTGCAAAAAAGGGGTTTCAATATTCAATAACCACAATGTCCACATCCTCAACCAATCTGCTGGCTACATACGTAAAGTTTAATTAAAAACGATTGACTTTGCCCTCCGAAGTATTATTATTTATTTATTTTATTTTGCATTTTTAGGGCAACTTACATCCTAGTTAGTTTATAAGTAAAAATAAAATAAACCGGTCAAGTGCGAACCGGGCTCGCGCACTGAGGGTTCCGTACCACCACAAAATTCTATAACGAAATTACCAGTTATAACTTGGCATTGAACAGAAACTTGTCACCGACTCGCAGTTGGCCATTTTTAATATTATAATCATTTAAGTTTGACGCTTGTAAGTATTACCGCTTTTACATTAGCGCGAATACAAAAATACGTTTGTTGTATTGGGACCCACCCCCCGTTCGTTTTTTTTTTTTTTGTTTTTTTTTTTATTAAATTTGTTAGTCAATCCGCCGTAACATTACATATTCTGTGAAAATTTCAAGTAGCTATCTATAATAGTGCTAACAGACGCTCGAACGCGGCTGACGGACCGCCGTCCAACCAACGGGAGAGCAAGAGTGAGAATTTCATATTTCCCTCTCTTTCTCTCCCATTGGTCGGACGGCGGTTGAGGTCAGCCGCGTTCGAGGGCCTGTTAGCACTATTACGGTTCGAGAGATACCAGACAGACAGGCGGACAGACATGCGGACAGACAGACAGCCAATGTAAGCTTAGTAATAGGGTCCTATTTTACCCTTTGGGTACGGAACCCTAAAAATGTTTTAGTACCTATCAATTTTATTTAGTTACAGTCATGTGCAAATTGTGCAACCCTTACAGACACGGTTCAAAAAGACTTTAATAGTTGAAATCCACTTCGAAGTTTACTTCCAAACTATATGCTGCAGAAATAACTCTCTTGTGAATTCAAATCTACATAGAAATGTTCTACATTTTTGCAAAGCACTTTGTAATAAGGCCCTTGAGAAATGGGTCAAGCAACCGAGCTCCGAGCTCAGTAGAACTGAGTAGAACTAGCTCTTTCATGCACTATAACTACTTTAAAACTATCTTCATGATGTGTGAAATTATAATTGTATAGGTAGTTATAATTGATGTTTTGTAGTAGCTCTAATGTAAAAACGTTTGCAACACATTTGTTCAAAAAGTGCACTTACGAAGCCTGAATACATCTTTCGAAAGTTAAACATTACGGATCATACAACGGAGCGTGCTGTAATGAAACGCATCATACAACGGAGCGTGCTGTAATGAATTTGTGCGCACGCTCCGTTGTATAGCACCGTGCGTGTACTTTACGGTATTTTTTTAATTTCCATTTTTTGTTTTTTTCTTGCAAATGTGTTTTAAAACGTTGTATGGCACACGTGCGGATTGGTTATTACAAACTCGTGACTATGGTAAGCCCTCGACTTCGTCTCGGGCTTACTTCGTCTACTAGTTTGTAATAACCAACTTTCCGCACTTGTATCATAAATAACTAAAATACGTAGAAACGTCAAACTTGGTGTGATTATAGTACACACTCTAAAGTATAACAACAAATGGCCAATAAATCATGACCAAGTGTGAGTCGGTGACAAATATGTTAATTACCAAGTTATAACTCGTAATTTGATTACTTGGAAGACCTTACCATTTCATTCACGTAATCGAAATTCAATATTTTACAAATTCTGAAATCGGTTTTTTGAATTGATAATTATTGTATTTGTGATGGTACGGATTCCTCAGTGCTTGAGCCCAACGCGCACTTTACCGAAGTCCAAACAAGTCAACATTGAACTTAACATTATACCAAATTATACCAAATTTGACGATTTTAAATTAATTTTATTTAGTTCAATTATAATATTTGAGCTGGAAAAAAATACATGTCACAGATACATCTGTGTTTGAGTTTATGCTTTGGTTCAATACACGATAGAATAAACTTTCCTTGATCAAAAAAAATCTGAAACAAAGTTGATATAGTTTATTTTTTTCGTTTTATGCTCTAATGGAAGCTCGTAACAACCAGGAAATTGCATGTACTGAAAGGCTATCCTATTAAATTTTTTTTGCTTTGCTCAGATTTTTGATAGTGAATAGTTTCGTTTTTAATGAAATTAAAAGCGTAAAAAGGTTGCGAGAATTTGCGCACGCTGCGCTCAGTACCGCGCCAGGCGTCATCGAGGTCAGACCTATGTTCGTTTTTGTCGATGTCGTTTTGTCTCCCCCCGCGGGCCTCCTGACTCTTGTCTATTATGTCTTCTGTGATCTTGCGTGGCAAAATACATCGTCGCTGTAACTTGGCGGGGGCAGAGGGAGCGTTTTGTTGCCTACGCGACTCGGATCACAAACCATTTAAAAAATGTAATACAAAAACAAGTTGATGTAAATAAACTCTAACCCAAAACTCTCCATCAAATCTCACACATAATTACAAGCTAACAAGACGCTATAGCCCATCAGTCGTGCTTGATGCATCATCAATCATACAGACGAGGGTCCAGCCTTGGCCAAAACTATTTTTTATTCATACATTTCAACCCGGGTAAGTGGTGCCATACGTTAGACAAAGTAGAGGATTTTTGTAGGCTTCAGACTTGAAGCTTGAAGCTCAGCAATTTCTTATGCTTACAGGGCTGACCTTGAAGGATGATGTGAGGCTTTTATAAGTTGAGTAATGGAATTCTTTTTGTTAGACGATACCCTATAAAAAAAAGTATGCATTTGTGAAATTTAAATATTAATGATATTTTTACTTTTTTGTTTGTTTTATATATTTTTTATGTACCATGTTCAATATTAATTATATTATTAATTGACTTGTAAATTTAAATTTACTAATAAACTTTGACTTTGACTTTGACCCTCGACCCATACTGGAAATAACTCTATCAGCTGCAGATTGTAAAAGCCCGAATAAAAACCGTAAATTCTGAACACTTTTCCTGAGATTTTACATAAGATTGTAGCTGGTATGGCATAACATCCTATAAGACAGTGAAGTTTTTATTCAGCTTTCCATAATTTGCTGCAGCTGTCAGAGCTATTTGTAGCTTAGATCGAGTATACTCACTATAGAGAGCAACTTTTTCGCTATTCATAAGAGAAAGTCGGAACAGGGAGAAAATAATATCTGTTTAAAACTTCAGCTTAAATCTAACGTTAGTTTGGTGCCGCAATAGCTGTTGTCCGTAAGGCCCCAGGTACTGCCAACATGATGGATCGCTCGGAGAACGAGGCAAGCAATCAACAAGGAAGTATTAAAGAAAGTATTCCAAGAATGTAAACGGTCTTATATATTATGTAAATATATTGAGCTTTCTATAATTATATTACTGTTTAACATTATGATGATGATGGCGTTAATACATTGTATATTTACACTAGAATTTAACCTCATAAAGTAACACCCACCCGAAACTCTGGGATATTCTCTTGAAGGGTCAATCGACTCGTTCTCCGAGCGATCCATCATGTTGGCAGTACCTGGGCCTTACGGACAACAGCTATTGCGGCACCAAACTAAAGTTAGATCCGCTCAGTTGAAAAATCACGCGACCGCGAACCGTATCTGGGCGCGTTAAGGTTCACGTTCGCGTGATTTTCCAACTGAGCGGATCTAACGTTAGTTTGGTGCCGCAATAGCTGCTGTCCGTAAGGCCCCTGGACTCTCAAACTCTCAACTACCGTGAAAATGTCATGATACGAATGTGTGCTGTTACATCAGGACAAGGTGTTTTTTATCTAATTTTTGTTTGATTAGGGTTTTGATCCGCGCTATTTATACTGAATTTAATTTCTCGAAAGTACTGATGAGCATTTATAGTATGCCCTAAAACTACAAGCTCTGTTAAAAACAATTGAACTGACAGTATTAACGAGACAACGCATGATTGGCCGGAAGGGTGGTTAAAGTTAAAGGTTAAATTTAATTAAAACTTGCTGTGCCCCGCGGTTTCACCCGCGTAGTGATGAAAAACGGTGATGATGATGATGACGATGATATTGACAAGTACTATGTCTATGTCACTCTCCGGTCCTTAAACTATACCCATGCAAAAAACAGGTCGATCCGATGCTCTGTTGCTACGTGAAAAAGGAACAAACAAAACAACAAACTAACAAATCAACTAACTTTTCACATTTATAATATTAGAATAATTCCAGATGTTTATTCGCATCGATAGCTCAACTATGACTGGTCTTAAAATTATATAAACACATTATCAGGGTTTAAGGTAGACTTCCATGCATAACAGCTGATCGCAGCCGCGACGCAGTCACTGACGCACGTGTTAGATCACAGAAAAGAAAAGTAAATAGAACGGAAATGAGAAGGAAAATCTGTCGCCAGGCATTATGAGTGAGCCTTGCTTGAACATTCTTATTTAGATCAACGCGTCGAACTCCGCATCCAAAAAACTTGGACCTTACCTTTTTGGGTTAGGTCTTGTGGCGGAACTCTTTTTCACCAGTGCGACCTTCGCGGCCGCCTTTATTATTTTATTTCAATAGAGTTGTGTTTTGTTTTATAAGAGATCTGTCAAGAGGTGAAAAATAGATGTTTTCGATTCCGCAAAATAAATTGTTTTAATAATAGGAACAATAATTTCCTAAATTGGTGACCCCGATACGAACACAACATAAATTAAGACGATTCGAACACAAGAAGAGCAAAGGTACGCAAATAGGTACGAGTACTTTCTTTGGTGGTACGAGTGAAGCGACCACGGTCGTCTGATTGTTCGTCGATGAGAATACGAAAACGTAGAAAAAGAAGTGGTGAATTCGACTACGAGAGCTGTGCTGCTGGCTGCTGGCAACGAACGCATGGAGCGCGTCAAGACTAAAGTCGAAGTATCTTTTGGAAGAACCAGTGTGGACTAAAAAGACAAAGTGTGATTTATATTGTTGTGTGTTTTTTTGTGTGTGTATTTAATTTTATTTTATTTTGGTGAATTTTTGTACATATTTTTAAGATATTTTTGTACCAATGTTTTTTGTAGGGCATTCGCGCACACCACACTCCCACGTTTCTTTTGTTTTCAGTTTTTGTTTTTGAATTTTGTTTTTCTCTTAGCATGGTTTTTCATGACAGCACACGTCATGAGTGACAGTGAGCAGGAAGACTTCAAACCAGCTTCCGCGGGTACGGGTGGACGTGAAATGTCAAGCAGTGACAGCGGATCTGGCACAGGCGGTACGGAGAAGGTAATGATTAACAGAGTATCTATACGTACCCCTCCATTTTGTAGAGATCGCCCGGCCCTATGGTTTGCGAGTTTAGAGGCGCAATTTTCCATCAATAATATTAGCCAAGAAATCACAAAGTTTAATTACGCAGTTGCGCACCTCGATACCAATTGTACTCGCGAAGTAGAGGATTTCATAATCCAACCTCCGAGGGAGCAACCCTACACGAAATTGCGCAATGCAATAATATCTAGGTTCTCAGATTCTCGGGAGCAGAAAATACGCCGTCTTCTAGAGAAGGAGCAGATCGGCGATCAAAAGCCGTCGTTTTTTCTGCGTCATCTGAGATCGTTAGCCGGTGCAGCATTTCCGGAGGATATTCTGAAGACAATTTGGATGAGCAGGTTGCCACGATATCTTCAAACTGTCTTGGCTGCTCAACGATTAGAATCGTTGGCTGAGCTAAGCGAACTAGCGGACAATTTGGCTGAAATTAACGCTCAATCAACTTCATTGGAGGTATGTACTGTTTCGCCTAACTCGAATACTGATCTTGTACAGGAGCTGACTAAAAAAGTTGATGAATTGACCCGTTTAGTAGCGTCACTTTCCTCTGCTGGTTGCAGCTCGCATGTTGGTACGCGTAGTCGTGACTTCAATCGTAACCGTAATCGTAGTCGCAGCCGATCACGTTCACGTAACTATGATTTGTGCTTTTATCATGACCGTTTTGCGACAAAAGCACGTAAATGTGTGCCTCCATGTAAGTGGTCCGGTTCCCCGCCTAGTGATCAGGGAAACCAAAACAGCAACTGTTAGAGGCGACATCCAGTTGCTCGCCAGCTAGTCGCCGCCTTTTCGTGACTGACCGGAGATCCAACCGGAAATTTTTGGTGGACACTGGTTCGGATATTTGTTGCGTTCCTCGTAGCTTTATAAAAGGACGTACGCTTCAGCCATTATCATATAATTTAGTTGCAGCTAATGGCAGTAAGATTATTACATATGGGCTGGTACAGTTGAACTTAAATTTAGGGCTACGACGGGATTTCACCTGGAACTTTGTCGTGGCGGATGTGGAAAGTGGTATTATTGGCGTAGATTTTTTGTCGCATTACCAGCTTTTACCCGATTGCTCAAAAGGTAAGCTGTGCGATAGTAAAACTGGGCTTACTTCGTCCGCGGACCTTTATACCGCGGAACAGCAAAGTGTGAAGGTAGTATCTCTTCCTGAGTCGCCATTCACAGCGATCTTGGAGAAATACCCAAGTATAACACGACCACCTGGTGCTCCTAGAATTATTAAACACAGCACCGTACATTATATAAATACTACCGACGGTCCCCCTGTGACATCTAGACCGCGTCGGTTGGCACCATTAAAACTGGGCATTGCAAAGAAAGAGTTCGAAGATATGGTCCAAGCTGGTACTTGCCGACCATCTGATAGCTCTTGGTCATCGCCTCTGCATCTCGCACCTAAAAAGGACTCAACGTGGCGTCCTTGCGGTGATTATCGTGCATTAAACGCCCGGACGATTCCTGATCGCTACCCTGTCCGATACATAGGTGATTATGCGCACAACTTGTCTGGCTGTACCGTTTTTAGTACTATAGACTTGGTCAAGGCCTATCAACAGATACCGGTGAATCCAGGCGACGTGTGCAAGACAGCGATAACTACTCCATTTGGATTATATGAATTTCTGTATATGACTTTTGGTTTGCGTAATGCGGGGCAGACTTTTCAGAGATTTATCGATGAAGTAGTACGTGGCTTAGATTTTTGCTATGTCTATGTTGATGACATTTTGGTTTATTCAAAAGACCAAATAGCGCATGCGCAGCATCTGGAAATCTTGTTCCAGCGATTGCACGACTATGGCGTTGTGATTAATACAGCCAAGTCCGTATTTGGTGCCGCAGAAGTATCTTTCCTTGGGCATCGAGTCAATGCTGCGGGCACGCGTCCTCCTGAGGACAGAATTCGTTCTCTGGTGGATTACCCGCCCCCAAAGACAGTTCAGGGTATGCGCAGATTCATAGGCATGGTCAATTACTACCGCCGGTTTTTGCCAAGTACGGCTAAGTACCAAGCGCCGTTAATTGAAGCAATCACTGCTATTCAAGGCAAAGGCAATAAACCTTTTGTGTGGACTCCTGAGCTAGAAAAGTGCTTTGAAGAATGCAAGAAAAGCTTGACGTCCGCTACAATTTTAGCACACCCAAATAACAGTGCTGAGGTTGGGTTGTTTACTGACGCTTCAGGAACGCACGTTGGTTCTTGCCTACAACAGCGCGTCGATAATGATGATTGGCAGCCACTAGCCTATTTCAGTAAAAAGCTGACTGCTAAACAGGCTCAGTGGCCGGCGTACTATCGGGAACTCCTTGCGGTGTACGAGAGTGTTCAACACTTCAGGCACCTGTTGGGGGTACAACACGTCACTATCTACACTGACCATAAGCCGCTAATATACGCTTTTGTACAACGACGTGAGAAATTGCCGCCTATCCAATTAAACCAACTGTCTTTCATCAGCCAGTTTACTACTGATGTAGTGTATATTAAAGGGGTTGATAACATCGTAGCTGATGCCATGTCGCGCGTTGAGTCTATTTCTCTTGAAGAGGATTTTGCTGCACTTGCGTTATCGCAAGAATCGGATGAAGAGCTAGCTAGTATGCGTGGGAATTCGTCTTTAAAGCTCGAACCCATCCTCATCCCTGGCACAAATATCACAGTAATTTGTGATACTTCAACTGAGCGACCACGTCCATACCTGACACCAGCATTCCGTCGAGCTGCATTCGACAGGTGTCACAACCTCAGTCACCCTGGCGCGCGGGCAACCACTCGCTTGGTAACTGAGCGTTATGTATGGCCTCAAGTAAACGCAAATTGCCGTGAATGGGCTCGAACTTGTTTACGCTGTCAACTCAGTAAAGTAACTCGACATATTAATTCGCCACTTGGAGAGTTTAAATTACCGTCAAACAGATTTAGGTCGGTGCATTTAGACATTATTGGACCACTTCCTCACTCGAAAGGGTACAATTATTGCCTGACTGCGATTGATAGATACACACGGTGGCCTGAAGTATGGCCTATGTCATCAATCACAGCAGAAGAGGTAGCAGATACATTCGTAACTGGTTGGGTTTCCCGTTTTGGGGTACCAAACATTTTGACAACCGACCAGGGCCGGCAGTTTGAATCTGTGTTGTTTCGCCGTCTAATGGATGTATGTGGTACCAAACGGGTGCGCACGACTAGTTACCATCCTTGCGCAAATGGTATGGTGGAACGCATGCATCGGCAGCTTAAAGCATCTTTGATGTGTCATAATGACACATGGGTAAGAGCTTTGCCGTTAGTTTTATTAGGGATGCGAACGGCGCTCAAAGAAGATTTGAAGGCATCTTCTGCAGAGCTCGTTTATGGAGAGACTCTTCGCTTGCCTGGAGAACTCGTCATACCTCCAATAACATCGCAGAGCCCAAGTGACGTTGTAGATTTCGTCCGTGAGCTGCGCAAATATATGGAAGCTCTCCGTCCTGTCCCTGCTACACGCCACGCCCAGCCATCGACTTTCTTATTTAAAGATTTAGCTAAAGCGTCGCATGCCATGCTACGCGATGATACAGTACGAAGACCGTTGCAGCCGCCTTATTCCGGTCCTCATCGTATCATCGGGCGAAGAGACAAAACGATCACTCTCGATATTAATGGAAGGGAACGTACAGTTAGCATAGATCGCGTTAAGCCTGCCCATTTGGATTCAGCGTTTGGCAATTGTGAACCAATTGTGCCGCCTGCGCCAACTCCTGCTAGCAGTTTCACACCTGCGTTGGTCCCTGCACCTACACCAGCTCCTGTCATCACCCGGTCCGGGAGGAGGGTGAAGTTTAGAAATATTTTAGATATGTGATTATCTTATTTATTTATAAATTTTTCAGCTTGTTCTTCCTTTCTCCGTGGGGGGGTGGTGTGGCGGAACTCTTTTTCACCAGTGCGACCTTCGCGGCCGCCTTTATTATTTTATTTCAATAGAGTTGTGTTTTGTTTTATAAGAGATCTGTCAAGAGGTGAAAAATAGATGTTTTCGATTCCGCAAAATAAATTGTTTTAATAATAGGAGTAATAATATCCTAAAGTCTCAAAGGGTTTGGGTTAGTTCTTTGTCCGCATCACAGTTGGTAACTGATGTCGAATGACTGACGTTTCA
The DNA here is from genome assembly GCA_914767915.1 of Agriopis aurantiaria. NCBI lineage: Eukaryota > Metazoa > Arthropoda > Insecta > Lepidoptera > Geometridae > Agriopis > Agriopis aurantiaria. The sequence continues at coordinate 1,920,878 of OU611991.1, read as the reverse complement.
TTTATATGAGTGCAACGGTGCAACTGGCTACAACCAATGAGCTACAACAAATTTCTAACATAAATGCTATGACAGCCGTTTTAATATAAACAAAAAAAATCTTTTCTGTGTGTTAGAATAAGCATTTATAGCGATGTTTTAGCTGTCAGAAAATCCCCCATTGCTTAACTTCCTTTAGTTAAAAATACATAATACCCTGTGCAATTTTACGATTTACTTTGACATCATTTATAAACAACTGACTAACAGATGTCAAATGTGATCAATTAAATTGGCCCTATGGTGTGACACTAGTCGCAGAAACCATACACCCAAGAAGTCAAGTGTTTTTCTCTAACAATTTTAAAACATATTGAAGCTGTGCTTCCTCTTGCAAAGCCATTCAAGTTTATGGAAGTAAATTGTATCTTTCTAAAGCTCCAGGGTGCTGTATCTCGTGAGCTCAAACTGTACAATACAAGTATCTTCGAGATAAGATAGCAGGAGCCTGGAGCTGTTACCGCGCACACGAGCTCTTTGTTACGTAGTATCCCTTGATTTTTGACAGGTACCCGAAATTTACCTAGATAAAATGCGGTGACAATTAAAAGCAATTTAAACCAAGAAACATGGTCAAAACACCAATGCCCTTACCCAATAACAATAAAGCCAAGCCAACAATATTTTACACAAGTAATTTTTAACCCGTAAGCACCCTTTTATTGCTATTAGCGTACAGAAATTTAAAAAAAAAATTACCCAACCTTTTACCCATTTTTTTTTTTTTCTTCTTCCCCAAGCTGGGGCTTTTGGCTCTTTTACCCATCCATAGGAAAAAGTAAGTCTGACAGTACTGACCCTGTCAAGAGCTGTCAGCTTTTTCCTATAAATGGGTTAGGCCATTGGTGTTTTGACCATGTTACTTAGTTTTTTTAACACCAAAAATGGCTTCTAATTGTCACCGTATTTTACGTGGGTAAATTTCGGGTACCTCTGAAAAATCAAGGGTTACGACATCTAGTAAAGTAAAACTATACTAAGAAACTTACAGCGACACCAATAAACTAAATGGACCACATGGAAAAAAAAAGTTGGCCGTCACGAGACGCCCAGCAGATGTGAAACATCAAGTTGATGGAGTTCATGACAGTTTAAAAGAGCGTCATGTCTTGTCAAATGAGCTTTGAGCTTCTTAGGCACCTGTGTTCTTAGGTTTGAGCACAGAAAAGAGAAGTATATTTTTCTTTTCTGTGGTTTTGAGCATTGATGCAAAGTTGCTAGTTTATCGGTTTTTTATCGGATACATTTCGGAGACACTTTATAAGTGTTCGGAGAGTGTGCATCGGACCTGCATGATCTAATTTCCTCCTGCCTATTTTTCTATCGGACTGCCAGAGCGAGCAAATGTAATGTAATTAATGTAATTAATTATGTGTATATAAATGAAATAAATGAATTAAAAAAAAAAAAAAAAACAAAAAGCACGAAAAATCGTCACCTCTTTATGGTTGATATTCCGAAAACCCGTACGAAGCGTTTTGATTCCACTTTTATTCTGCTAGTCTGTGGAATGCGCTGTCTGAATGGGTGTTCCCCGATAGTTACAATCAGGGTGTCTTCAAATCACGAGTCAATGGGTTTCTTCTAGGCAAGCGTGCTCCAACGTAGACCACACCATCGCTTAACATCAGGCGAGATGGTGGTCAAAAGCAAGCCTATTGTTTATTTATAAAAATAAACAATGTTTTCATTAATGCGGTGAGTGAAGATTTCTAACTACTTCAATATCTTGCTGTGGAAAGGACCTCACCAACTTAGGAAATTGCATAAGTTTTTTCTCTTACAAGGCTTCACTTCCAAAGAAACAGTTAATTTACTTCTCGGCAAGCTGCGTCAGCATTCCGGCATGATGGATAACTTGGGAAGTATCGATTGATCTTCCCACTATTTTCGGTCCAAGTTCTGAGCTCAAAATGCCTAGTGCGAGTTTTTCTAATTACGATTATCTACACTGAAAAAAAAAGAACCTGAATTTTCGGATGTTTTTTTTTTAAATTATTAATAGTCTTGCGTTGACCTCCAAACGTTTGATTCTTGGAAGAAAGAATCGGTTTTGGAAGGCAAGATGACATTTCCTTCATAAATTTAGAAAGGAAATCCTATGACCTCCAATGACCTCCTATCAGCTTAGTACAGTCCAATTGCGTAACCGTGTATTGAAAAATGATATAGAAACATTTGAACACGAACGATAATTTGACTAAGGCAGACTTTTGAACTGTTGTAGTTGTAAATTCCGATGTCATTAAACTGTTATGGGCGAGCCCGCTTACCATCAAGTGAGCAACTAGCTTGCCACAGTTACATAAAATGTTAATATGGGAAAAATCGCTCTTGTCTGTACTTCTTCATCTATCATCTATATATGTATATATAAAAATGAATCCCTATTTACCTCGGTCACGCCATAACTTGAGAATGACTTTACCGATTTCAATGAACTTTTTTCAAAGCTTTTTTAAATTTTTTGTAGAAGGTTCTTACGGAAAGTAAACAAAACTTTTGTAGTAAAATCCAAACATCTAAAACTTTATTAAATCTCTGTTCCGTTAGAATAATTGAAACGCTAATCTTGCCTTTCAACAGAAGAGTGGAATATGTAAATAAATTCAAAGCTTTAGAACACAGAAAAACCAACAAAGCCTGATTTTAGATAGTATGCAAGTGAGTGAATAAGTGAATGAATCAGTGAGTGAGCGAGAGTTCACATTCACATGCCATTTTCTAGAAAAATCTAGGATGTTCTGTAGGGTCTATACAAATTTTATAAAGAGGAAAGATTTGATTGTTTGTTTGTTTATTTGTTGGTTTGCATTGAATAGGCTCCGAAACTTCTGAACCGATTTGAAAAGTTCTTTTACTGTTGGGAAGCTACACTATCCCCGGGTGACATAGGCTATAATTTATACCTTTACGAAGCTGGGGCGGACCACTAGTGATATTTAAAATCCTTGAGAAAAATGGCGACTGAGCAGTGCAAGTACCGTTCTCTATCGATTGTCAAATTCGATAAAATGTATTAGAATCGATCATAGTGAGTACTAATCAAATCAGAAATCAGAAATATTTATTGGCCATAAAAACATTAAACGTTATAGGCAAGTAAATTTTACAAGGAATGCGTTATAAATAAGAGTTGAAAAAATCAGCTAACTTATAAAAAAACCGGACAAGTACGAGTAGGACTCGTGCTCTGAGGGTTCCGTTAGACGGAACCCTCAGAGCGCGAGACCAAAAAAAAAACTAACTGAAGTTAAAATATTGAAAGACAAACTTAAGTTTGTAGTTTTTTTTTACTGGGCAAGTGACTTTAATAACTAAACAAAATACAAGCTAAAACTAACACTACAAATACAGTTAGACTGCCCATAGACCGTTGAAGGTCTAAAGACAATCCAAATGCTCAAGCCCACTACCAGTTGGCAGCGTACCCAACATGCTGGCGGCATTACCACGTTGAATGGCAATGCTAATGCGTTGAGCCAGAAACACGCCAGCATTTTGGTCACGCGTCGCATTAACCAGGCGCTCTGAAAGATTTTTGAAAATGAGGTGAGCTCCCGGTCCCCAAGGGCCCAATGTCTCGACCCCAAACGCCTCAAATATGTAACCACTGCCGAGGTTAGCATATTTGCGACGCTTGTGCTGCTCTGCCGAATTAGCAGCCGCGCCAGCCCTACCCTGTGTCTCAGGAAGATGTGACGGCGCCAAAGTATCGACACAAGTTGCGTCCCATACAAGGGGCCGCCCCAACCTCCAGGGCACAAGTGTCATACCGTCAGGCCTCTTTCCATCGTCACGCGCAAGACCACTCGGTTTGAGCACAGCTGCGACATTGGCGGTGGAAAGTGCCCTGCGTATGATGTCGTTCAGGCTAGCGTGTCGGCCAATACGACCATGCAGCGCTTCTCGAGCAAGAGAGACCATGGTGACCGAGCTGGTCAACAGCAGTACCACACTGACAGCGATGGGCCTCACAGCACCTTGCACCCAAGCGTAAGCTGACAGCTAGACGAAATGCGGTTGGATCTAAAAGGCTACCTGTGTTAAAAGAGGGCATGGCTTGCAACCAAAGTCCCGATTCCCAAACAGAGACAGCAAGAATACGAGCGCGATCTGCAATACTAGGACACGTATCTAGTAGCGATTTCCATGCTAGTTCGCAGATCGGCCGATCCCACAGTCTCTGGGAAGACAACTTTGAAGTTTGTAGTTGACAATAAGGTTCTTCCATACATCCCAACTACAAAATGTAAGTTTGTAATAGCAAAATAATTATTTTTAAATACCTTCAAATTTATAACTTTCGGATTTATTCCTATATATGTACTATGAGACCTTGCCTCTTGCCAAATTTCATGATTCTAGGTCAACGGGAAGTACCCTATAGGTTTTGATACCCCTGTGAAATCGCAAAATATACGACATAAAGGAACCCTAAGAGCGCGAGACCAAAAAAAAAACTAACTGAAGTTAAAATATTGAAAGACAAACTTAAGTTTGTAGTTGACAATAAGGTTCTTCCATACATTCCAACTACAAAATGTAAGTTTGTAATAGCAAAATAATTATTTTTAAATGATATACCTTCATATTTATAACTTTCAGATTTATTCCTATATATGTGCTATGAGACCTTGCTTTTTGCCAAATTTCATGATTCTAGGTCAACGGGAAGTACCCTATAGGTTTTGGTTCCCCTGTGAAATCGCAAAATATGCGACATAAACGTTCATATCTTTTGATTGCGTTGTATTACAACTTTTATTTTTTTACAGCCGAAAGAAACCGTAGACCCAAGTATTTAGTATAAATTTCAACTTGCTACCTTTACGCGTTCTTGAGAAAAAGGGTCTTGACAGACGGACAGACAGACAGACAGACAGACGGACAACGAAGTGATCCTATAAGGGTTCCGTTTTTTCCTTTTGAGGTACGGAACCCTAAAAAAACAACTAAAAACTAGAATAAAAACCAATAATAACTCAAAAACAACTCTTAACAACTCAAAAACTTAACCACAATTAAACTAACTTAAACTTAATGAGGATTCCGTGAACTTCATTGAAGTATATTCACTTAATTTGTAATAAGGGTTGTTTTCAAAGAAATGCTTTTTGAATTTACTATAATTATTTTAGCACGGAATTTATTGTTTTTATTTATAGCTATTCGGTAATTTATTGTACATTAATATTTTTGCGAGACGACCCTGTTTCTAAACTTTAACTAACCTAGTCCTTGTGCTTGGGGTCCTTAGTTAATGGATTTTTATCGAATTTGACGATCTAAACTGTCAAATTTGACATTTGATTAAGAACGGTACACCTGCAGGTGGCTTTTTGACTATGGGCTCATGTCAATTGAATTATATCCAATAAAATAACTAAAAACATGCTACCAAACATTTTATTGTATCAGTCATTTCACAATTTATTCTTTAAAATGTAAAAATAATTACAGCATCAAGTATATTTAAAGTGAAAAGGGCACAGGAATGGACCACAAAAATCAATAACGAAATTACCAATTATAACTTGGTAATGAACATAAGCTTATCACTGGCTCGCACTTATTTATTATTTATTGTTATACTTCAGAGTGTGTACTATAATCATGCCAAGTTTGATGCTTATACGTATTACCATGTTTACATTAGAGCTAATACAAAAATGCGTAAAAAATACGTTTGTTGTATGGGGATCCTTTCGATATAATTTTTGGACTTTTTTATTATTTCTTAGTTGATCCACTGTAACATTACATATTCTGTGAACATTTCAACTATCCATCTATTACAGTTCGAAATATACAGCCATTCAAAAGTAGGACGAACAGACAGACAGACAGACGTAGGCTTAGTAATAGGGTCCCGTTTTTACCCTTTACACCATATACTAAAAGATAAGGAAATAAAAATTCGACTCCAACTGTCACGCAAGAAAGTACAGAAGGTTTTTTTGAAATATTATTTTTTGTGACATTATAAGGAAGGTATACAAAATCATATAAAACTAATTACCGCCAAAAAACAGCTGTTTTTCACTAATCTGCTTCTTTTAATACTAAAAATATTACTACAAAGATACTCTATTACATTCTCGACCAACTCTCGGAGTCAAATTTTTTTTAACTTAACTTTTAGTTTCCAGGTTTTTTTTATGCGCCACACCTGCGCTTCCTTTACCTTAATTAGAACCAAGTATGAAAACTTTCAATTAAAATTACTTCTCAAATAAAAATAGATGTAGGTCCATCACATATTTTGTTTTTTCGTTAACTGTTTTTGTTTTTCGATAATAGCACGAACCAAAGAAGGACTTGGCTCTTTCAGGTCGTACGCCAGTCCCAGCTTTGCAAAAATCCTTATTAAAACTGTAGACAAACTTAAATAATGGTTTGATGCCGCTGATTTGTAGTCGTTAGGAAACGTGTGGTGATAGTTATGGGCGCCTTCAGTGCCAACGGTGATGAGTGATATAAACCAGTTCTCTGCAGCCAATATATTCCTGAAAGATGGAAGAAGTATCAGTATTTTATATTTAGAAATAGACTTACGCTTGACCGCCACCTCGTCTGATACTAAGAGATTAACGAAAGAGTACGTTTGCCTAGAAGAAACGGATTCACTTGCGACTAAGATACCCAGATTGTAACTATCCTCAACATTCTACAGTCTAGCGGTTTGCACAATAAAAATGGAATCAAAGCGCTTCGTGCGGGTTTTTGGAATATCAACCATGAACTGGTGTCAACTTTTCGTGCCCAGAGCGGGCACAAAAAGGTGATACCACTTCATGGTCGCAGTCTGGTAGAAAAATGGGCTGGAGGGAATTAAATTACACTAACACTAATAATATCACGCATACTTAAACTTATATAATTATCATTAACTCTATTGTAACAATAAAATAAACTATAAGTACAAATAACACAAAATATAATATACAATTCTAATTATTTACTAATTACCGATATTGATATTACGTTTTGGACGATACACGTTAGCAATAGAACCCAATATTTACGATGTGAACTAAAACTAAACTAAAGAAATACTACAGAAAAAAAAACTATTACGATAAAATATTATGTTTCATCATCATCATCATAATCAGCCCTTTAACAGTCCACTGCTGGACTTTTAGCCTACCCTTGAAAGGGTGATTGGGACATATCCACCACGCTGGCCCAGTGCGATTTGGTGGATTCACATACGCCATTAAATTCCTTCTCCGTACGCATACAGGTTTCCTCACAATGTTTTCCTTCACCGAAAAGCCAGTGGTATGAAAATCCGTACATAAGCTCCAAAGAGCTCATTGGTACGGGCCCGGGGTTTGAACCCGCAACCTCACGCTTTCAAGTCTAGCGGTCTCCCAAATGGGCTACCACGGCTTAGTTAAAATATTATGTTTGCAAAGTTTGTAATATTTAACTACCTTAGTTAGCTAAAACATGACATGTATTGTCTCATCAAGTGAATCAATGTTATTCTTTGAGAAAATAACAATCTTAAACTATTAAATCACGTAAGACATTACATCTTTGTTCAGAATTATTTAATTAAGGCCTATCGAATAAGTATAAGAAATATGAAGGTTTCACTCACTTGTTATAGGGTCTGTTTCCATGTAAATGCGCTAAGCTGTTGACTGACATTAAAGCGTGATACACCGCTAGGACCCTGATCAAGGATTGCCACGCCACAGCACACTTCCAGTCCTCATCCCACAGCAATACTCCGGTAAGGGCCGGGAGGACGAAAGCACACATAAGTCTCAACAAAGTCGTGTATCTTAAAAAACAAAAAAAACATACTTGATAATTTTTTCTCTAGAAAAACGAGCAACAAAGCTCATTGGCGATGAAGTATCAGCTGTTAGGAATCTTCAGAACCTGAATCACCGGTGTAAGGTCCTAGCCCAAGCTTGTCTGTATTTCATACGATTTTCTACGGAGAGTGCTGCAATGGAAATTCACGAACTTGTTCCCCCATCACCTTTACATTACCGGACGTCCAGACAAACGGCTAAGCGCCACCCGCCGCATGGTTGAAACACCATTCATTCGTACCAAGCGTTTTGCCGTAAAACAGTCAACTAGAGATTCGTTGCTGATGAGCCTCTTGACACGTTTCTCAATAGACTCCAACACCCCAAGCTGGTACTTAGCTGATCCATCCCAAAGGTGAGAGTAGTACTCCATGCACGACCAAACTTGTGATTGGTACAGTGAAAATTTTCGATAGCATACCTAGCTTTTTGGCAGCCAATTGAGCCTTGTTTTCAATATAGGAGCCAAAGTTGAGGAGACAGCAATGCCCAGAAGCTCAAGGTGGTCAGTTACAAGAATGGATACATCCCGGAAAGTAGGAGCTAAAGTTAGAACAGTGTCCTTGTGGCAGAGAACAGACACGCCTGGGTCTTAGAGGAATTATACTTGACCTCGTCTAGACGTCTATAAATTTTGACATCTTTGCTCAACTATAAATATAATTATTATTATTATGTAGGTAAACAGATACATGGTATTGGCCAAAGACAAAAAATTTACTTGCGCTCAAATGCAGCGACTGGGTCTTGCAGGATATCACTCATGTCTGTCTGTCTTCCCTTTTCCAGTACGATGCTGTTTTTCTTTAATATGTAGCATCCAAAGTGTGCGAAAAAAAACCCTCGGCTTGGGTTGTTGGGATCTGCTTCCGTTTCGTTGAATTTGTGGTGAAGCCGGTGATCACGCGCCCACCCATAAATAGTATGCTAAAAAAGGTTAAAAAAACATACTTATGTGCCTCGTAACAAAAATCAAAGTAGCTCAAACTTGAAGGGTTATTACACGTGGTGACGAAGATCTAATGGAGCCAGGAGGTAGATAGTGGAACTCTTGATATGGTTATTCTTCATAATCATCATCATTAGCCAAAAGACGTTCAATGTTAAACATAGGCCTCTTCTTTAGATTTCCACACTGAATGACAGCCTGCTATCTGCATCCACTGGATGCCAGCGACTCTCACAATGTCGTCGGTCCATCTAGTGGGAGACCTTGCGTCTTACGATTCGTGGTCCCCACTCCATAACTTTTCTTTCCCATCGGTATTCTCCCCTTTCTATGCATGTCCTTGATTATGCGAAAGTAGGATTACAAAATGAAATTAAATAGTTATCTACTTATTAGTTTTGGTCAATTCCCAATCGGATCAATTAGTTTTGGGTGTTCTCCGATAGAAAAAATCCGGGTGTCTTCGGGTGTTTGAGTGATAATTATGGTTTTTACTAAGCAAGAGTCCATCTCCATCGTAGACCACATCATCGCTTAACACCAAGCGAGTTGACGGCCACACGCAAGACTATAATGGAATTTAAAAAAAGTTGGTTTGGTGTAAAAAAGTGTTTTTTTTTTTTTGTTAAAATCTTCATGAGCGTGGATTCAATGTCCTTTACTCGTAATATTAAACAGTTTACTTTATCTTAATAGCGTCAAACAAGTCATAGTCACAGTCAGAGTCAAGCTAAGTAAGTCACGGTCAAGTCGAACTCATGCCCCTGTAAAGTGGTGGAAACTTTACAAGAGGCTCCTATGGAGTTTTGGAAACATCACGAAAAGGCACGTTTCACCTCGTTATATCACTTTACCACACTCGAGCACGTTTACGAGCATTTAATGATTAATAATTCACTATTTACTACACATTAAAACTCGAAAATACACAAGTTTAGGAAAATAATCCAACGAGCCGACATGTTTTTTTTCCGCGTTGGCGCCAAAACCCCAAGGGTGAATATTACAACGCTGAGTTGCCACTTTAATTTGACCTTCAGTATTAACATTGGGAAATATTTGGCATAATTATTAAGACAATGACTGTACTAATTATAAATCTTTTATTGATTTAGTCATTGTAAGTGTAAATTATACCTACTTTAAATGTATTTAAATTGTAAGGTGTATAATGATTTAATTAGCTACCATTGTTGATTTTGCGCAAAGGTTTTAAATAATGAAATAACACATACTTATATACAGGGCTACACAGAAAAATGGTAGCCGAAACAAGCTCATTTTGATTTTCATTATTCACGAGGCGGTAAAACCTCCTAATATGTAATAATATAATAGTATAATTTTGTATTGATAAATAATTTATATATATAAATAGATAATTAATATATATAGATAATATAGATAATAATAATATAGATAATATAGATAATTTATATATATATAGATTTATATTTATTGTAATTTGTTGTTTTGTATATTTTCTTGTAAAACTTTGGTATTTCTATTTATTTCTTTTTGTCTTTTATAAGGTGTTTATGATGCACGCCTACCTACCATTTATTCCAACCTGGTGGATGACTGGTAGAAAATGTTTAGCATTAAGTCATCCAATTGTACATAACATCTACTTAATTTGTAAGTGCGTGTGCGTGTGTGTGTGTGTGTGTGTGTGTTTGTTTGTTTGTAAGTTGTTTGTAATTATTAAATAAATAAATAAAACCAAGACTAATTTTCACACATCTTTGGAGTCGCAAAGTTTAAAAGTAAACCGTTTTTTTAGCATTATATCATATCTTTTTTTGTTAAAATTAATCACCTTTTGTTTGGCATGTAGCCAACTGAAACTCAAGAATTTATTAAATTCACGTAATAAAGATCGTCCATGCAAACGCAATAAATACTGCCCTGTCTAAAAAATAATTTTACACAACAAAAAAAACATTGGCCCTTAATATATATATTTTTTAAAGCGGTACGCATCGTTTCATTCTTTCATAGTTCGGACGGAAAAATGCGTTTTCTAGCTCGTGAGATGAAAAAAATTATTATTTTCCTTACCTGTCCAGTGGTAGAAAAAGCCAGCATTAGCAATATCTTCAGCGGAAGTTTTGCCTTAAAAGTTTTATGTGACCATAACCTGTGGATTCCAATGGCGATGCCCATCCAAGAAACCATATACATAAAAACCGCTAAAAATTTACTAAGTACATTAAATTAAATTAGGTTTAAACTTAATCCAACAATAGTTTGAGTCACTTTGAGCTATAAACAAAACTTCACTCTCGTTCGCGAACCATCGGTGATATGGGTCTGAGAGATGTGGGTTGATAGTATGTATGAATTTTTTGTTACGAATAAAGTATTGTTTATTGTCTATAAAAGCTTTACTTATTGCTTAGAGTGACCTAAAAATAATTTTATACATAATTATACCCTTCGACCAAATAAAATAAATGGACGGGCCCAGAAGAAGCGCATTTTGGATGATTACAAAATGTGCGCCAGCGCTCACTTCGTGTCAGTTAATCTCTAGCGTAGGAAGTGCAACACGCGACTATTGTTACATGATAACAAAACATCTGACTAAATTATGCCTTCGTGAGCTTTCCCGAACAAAAAAACCGCTATACATTTTTGCAACAAATTACTGTAGGCACATGGTTATAATTAGGCGTTGAAGTATATATGTCCGACGGTTTTGACTTGTTTTTACTGAGCAAGTTTAATTGTTATGGCTTATGTCCCTTTGGTTGAAGCATATACCATAGGTATACGAGTATACAAGTTATAAAAACTTTACTGGGTTACGTGGAAAGGGTGTAATATCAGCTTTGTGTGTGTGATCATAGAAAACGGTCATTGCCATAGTAAAAGTTGTTCACAATGATGAATATAATGGACCCCTATCGGCTTACACCCTTTCAACGTAATCCTGGATATGTAATTTTTTTATGCAACTGAGTGATAAGACGAGTCAGTTTCTCGAATGATGGTAAGCGTAACGCATACCTATAACATTTTACTGCCACTGAGAATTTAGAACTTCAACAGCTGAAACAACTCTTTTCGGAAATGCACTGCTCTCGACACCCTGAGATATTAGGTACTTGTTAAATCTCTCTATGCCAAGTAATTTCACTGGAAACATTGCCCTTTAATGCAAAACACGGTTATCATCATCATCATTTCAGCCATAGGACGTCCACTGCTGGACATAGGCCTCCCCCATTGATCTCCAAAAGGGCTGGTTGGAAGCAGTCTGCATTCAGCGTTTCCCTGCAGTATCTTTTAGGTCGTCTGTCATCTTCCGGGTGGACGTCTTACGCGCTCACTGGTCCATGGTCTCCATTCGAGAATCTTTCGCCCCCCTCGGTCATCTGTTCTGCGTGCTATATGCCCTGCCCAGTGCCCACTGCCACTTCAACTTGCTAATTCGGTAACTTTCATTTGTCTACGGATCTCATCATTTTTGATTTGATCTCGTAGAGAAACCCCAAGCATAGCCCGCTCCATGGCTGGTTGTGTGACTTTGAGCTTGCTTGCCAGCTCTTGTTCTTGCTCTTGCAGTGAGAGACCATGTTTTAGTGCCATATTTCATCACTGGCAACACACACTTTTCAAAGAATTGAGGTATTTTGGGCAAGAAGACGTTACGAAGTTTACCGAAGCTGCCCAGCCAAGTTGGATTTGCCGATTGACCTCTTTCTTGAAGGTGAACCTGCCTAATTTGACTGTTTATCCTAGATAGACTTACACAACGACTTCTAGGAATGAGTTCACAGCTAATACTGGGATGAGCACAACATGGATATTTGACATGACCTTTGTCTTGTCCAAGTTCATCTTAAGGCCCACCTGTTGGGAAACTCGTTTGAGGCCTTCAAGCATCATGCTGAGATATTCTATAGATTCTGCCATGACCATAATATTGTTGACAAACCGAAGGTGAGTGATGTACTGGTCTTTGATGTTGATGCCTAGTCCTTTCCATTTTAAGAGCTTGAAGGCGTCTTACAATGCGGCTGCGGCTGCTCCTGTACTAAGACCGACATGGTGGCGTTATTTTACAAACATTTCGATACTTCTATATACCGATAGTCAATACAGCATCGCTGGAGAGAGACTAGAGCACGGCCCATAATTATCTCGATCAAATCAAAGGCATTCTCATAGTCCACAAACGTTAAACATAGTGGCAAGTTATACTCTTCGGTAATTTGTATAACTTGTAGTAGCATGTGGATGTGGTATATGGTATAGCCTTTTCGGAATCTGGTTTGTTCGGTAAACTGAAAGTCATCAAACTTGTGATCGAAACAGTTCCTGAAGATCCTCAAAAGAAGCTTATAAACATGGTCCAAAAGCGAGATGCGTGTGTAATTTTTCAGCAAAGTGTTGTCACCTTTCTTAAAAAATAGCACCAGCACGCTTCTGTTCCACGCTTTTGGCATTATACTTTCGTGAAGGATGGAATTAAATAGCTTCTGAAGGACTTTGAGTACCGGTGATCCGCTTTCAGAAGTTTGGATATGATTCCATCGTCACCCGGCACCTTGTTCTTCTTGAGCTATTTCAGGACCATCCTAATCTCGTACAAATTGATGTCCGGGATATTTTGAGTATAGTTTCGACTCAGATTGGCTCTTGGGTCTTTGGCCAAGCTCTTGACAGCTTTAGACCAACGTGTATAAACTGTCCATAGAACTTCTCGAATCTATAAGCTTTAGACGTTAGACGATAAACACACAGAAAACTTATAATAGATAGATACACCGTTAAACACACTCACCAAATACTAACGTTTGCCATTTAACCGGGAATGCATAATGATAACTCCAGTAAAGTGTAACAATATGTAATGAACTAAGAACAAACGTGAAATCCCATTTTATCCTTGTTGGGAATCCCAGCTGTTTTTCGAATTTAGCTAAAAAACTTTCTCTGTGATCAGCAATGTTTGTTTGTTCGTTTATTGCCACCCCCATGGTTACGTCTGAAAGAGTGATAATTTCTATATCAAAAAGAAGCATAAATACTTAAAATGGAACATAATAATGAATTACATTTAAATATATTACTATATAAGTAACGATTTTATGTGACGTAGTGCATAGCCAGAATATTATTTTCTGTTACAGGATGATCTATAGAATGTAGTACCTATGTAATCATCTTTTAGTTTAGTTGTATTTAATACCTTAATTTTATTAGTATATTTTTTTATTTCAATATTCATCATCATCATCATCAGCCAGAAGACGTCCACTGCTGAACATAGGCCTCCCCCTTTAACGTCCACACTGTAACATTTCAATATTAATCAATGTTAATATGATTCTTCTAGACTTTTTTTTTGTAACTAATAATGCATAATTATAACGTTGACCTGTCCTACCAAGTTAGGTCATTATTTAAAAGGAAAATGAAAACATAAAAACAGCCATTCAATTACGTCCGATTTTTCAAATATTCGTGTTGTTCAAAACCAAGACTCGAGTCACTCGAGTGCAGCAATGTTTCGTGGTAGTTCTAGGTCTAACCTCCAACATTTTAACCACCCAAACTGTACTGAACCGAACTTTTGCACTAGCCTTGGATAAAAAGTCCAACCCTACCGTTCAATTAATTCATAACACCGCGAAATCGAGGTAGGGTTGAACTCTTTGTCTAAGGCTTGAGTGCAAAGTTCGGTTCAAGATACAATTTCTGTATTTGACCAAGTTAATGTTTTTTATTTATTTAAGTAGGCTTGCTTTTGTGCTTGCTACCTATCTCACTTGATGTGAAGCAATGATGCGGTCCACGATCGATTACGCTTGCTTAGAAGAAACTGAAATAGAACCCGGCTCATGTAGAGTCAAACTGGTATACATTTGATAGCCAGTTGGTCCAGTAGTGAACCTGCCTTCTGCGCTTGGGTGTTCGATTTCCATCTACAAATGACAAACATTTATGTGATGAACATTTGTGTTTGTTCTATATCTGGGTGTTAATATCTATTTAAGTATGATCTATCTCATTTCGGAGATAGGGCACAGGCTCGAGGTAAAGTGTGGTGACTCCCGCTCCGGCTCGTTCCTGGTGCAAAGGTTGGCCATTGCCATCCAACGCGGTAACGCAGCGAGCGTTTTGGGTACCTTTGCGCCGGGAACGGTTAGGGGTGGGTTATTTGAATAGTTATTAGTTTAGTTATTAGTGAATTCCAAATATTTTGGATTTATTTGTGTTGACGCTTTAATTTGATTTTAATAAAATTTACCTTATTACTTTAAGTATGTACTTAAAAATATATAAATGTATGTATATCAGTCTCTGGCAGCCATATCATAAGCTTTGCTTAGTTTGGAGTCAGATGACCATGTGTGCAAAAATGTCCCGAATATTTATTTATTCCCAAATATCTAAACTATTATGGGAAAATGCAAAAACAACTACACGCTATTCACCATGCTGATGACAATGTAGTAATTGTTATTTTCTTTGTGGGTCTGGGTGTGCGTTGTCTTTGTCTTTGCGTGTGTTACAAGGAATCCCCGACACAGGGAATCTAAAGTAGCTAGCATACGAGACGGACTTGGTTGGACGGTGGCGTCAACCAAATCCACATGTCTGTTAGCACTATTAAAGGGGAGCTAGGAGTGTAAAACGCTATTTATTTATGAGCACGCTGTATTTCAATTTTGAATAAATTCTGTCTATAAAATTGTATACAATAAAATAATTACAATACAATTATCGTAAACATACAATAAGAATATTTAAAATAGAAAGTGTTTTTTTTTTTAAATCAAATATAATGTCACCTTGAGGATGAATCGATCGTCGTACTACCTTCGTGTACCTTCATCACCGAGTTATGAGAACAACATTTTAGTGTCAAACCAACTTTAAAAAAAGAGGAACGTTCCCAATACGACACGTTTTTAGGGTTTCGTACCAAAAGAGTAAAAACGAGTATTATCAATCCTGCGACGTCTGTCTGTCTATCCTACCTATTAAAGGCTGTATCATTCAAACCGTAATAGATAGCTAGTTGAAAAAAATTCACAGAAACGCTGACTTATTCCATTAGCTATTAGAATGTGACACCGCTCTTCGCTCGGTCAATAACTTGATTTTCCAGTGTTGTTTTCTTAATTCCAGCGAGAGTTTTAAATAGTTTCATTTAGCTTTTCAAGTTGATTAAATAGCTAGGTAGATAGTAAGGTAGCTATAGTTTTGCTAGCGAATCTATGTTGGTATTCTAAACCATTTTAGTTAGACACTGTTTTAAACTATCACGGTTGTTCACTAAACTTATATGATTATTTACGGAATATTTACCGTGGTAAGGTTGTAGAATGAGCTCCCGATATTTCGGTGCAGTTACATGCACCATGTTCACGGGAAGACTGAAGAATGTGGGTGGTTGATCGAACAGTAAAAAAAAATCCTTACATGGTAAATATCCCGTAAATAATCATTTTAGTTAGCTTTGCATATTGAATTATGGTTAATGATGGTGACTTTGACAACTCCAGACAGCCGTGCTGCCATTACTATGACTCCAAAATGGTTCAAGAGAGCCTCGTTAATCGTCAAGTGACTGTTTTGATGTTAGGGGCATCGACAAAATGAAATTTATTTTCCTTTTGTCGATGGTTAGGGGGATAATTTTTTATGCAAGTCAATAGTTTTAAATAAATAAATGCTGTTGTAATTTTTTTCCAAAAATAACGAATTAAGGAGAACCGCTCCAATTTCCTTAGGGTATCCTGAGTACTCATAAAAAAGCAAAATTCGCACCATGGGTATCTGGGGTACCCAAACAATAATCGCGACGCACTGTCAAACTATACCTTATTATCTTTTTCTCGTGATTATCTCAGGTAAGGTATGAGTATGTCCCACTCTGGGCTGAACGGAGCCACATTTTGAGACGCGCATCACACAGTACTAGCTACATTTTGAGAGGCGGCAACACCGCCCGGCCCGATGTGCACAAAAAATGCCGCGGAAGGGCGAGACACTTTACGGTATTACACGAAATTGGCGGGGGCATTGAAGAGGTTTAGGGTTTGCATGTACGCACGCTAGCAGACAGGTCTTTGCTTACCACCAGGTTAGTCCTACTTAGCCGGAGCCGGAACACCCAGTTACTAGGGAAAGTCACAGTGCAAGCTTACGGCTAGCTGTTTAAAGCAATCCAGTTTAGGTGATGAAAAAATGTTGCGCGACCGCAAACCGTATTTGGGCGCGTTAAAGTTCATGTTCGCGTGATTTTCCGAACTGCGCAGTTTTAACGTTAGTTTGAAATAGAATAAGCAGTTGGCCGTAAGGCCCCTGGTTTTTCCTACCCTGGGGTTTGAATTTGTACAGAAAACAAAACTTTAACAGATACTTTTTTATTGCACTAAAGTTCATATGCTACGGAGAACTTGAGAATTTAGAATACGCAAAGATAAATATTCTGAAATATAAGTCATCAGTTACTCATCGGCATCCAGCGACCAGCACAAAAATTCCGTCTACGACCAGTTCAGCATGCTTAATTGCATACGGTAATGGAGTATCAAGCTGCAATTATTACTTCAACCATGTAGCCATGTGTTGTGCAAATACAACACATGGTTACAAACTGACCCTCTTTGAACAACTTTTAAGAGTACCTGTATCATGAACAAACCGGACAGTTCAGAACCTTTTTGAACAATTTTAAAGAGCCCTAGAGCATAAAATGCAATTTTAGTGCGCTTACATTGGGCATAATCAAGAACTTTACGAGCATGAGAAGTGAAAGCGTATTTTTAAAACGTATTTTTGTATTAGCTCTAATGTAAAAACGGTAATATGTATAAGCGTCAAACTTGGCATGATTATAGTACACACTCTAAAGTATAACAACAAATACGTTGGGGCGTTGGAGTCTATTGAGAAACGTGCCAGGCGGCTCATCAGCAATGAATCCCTGGTTCAGACTAAGTTACTTAGTCTTGAGCATAGGTGCAAAGTTGCTAGCCTATGGGTTTTTTATCGGATACATTTCGGAGAGTATGCCTCAGATCTGCCCTCCTGCTCATTTTTCTATCGGATTGCCAGAGCAGGTACGAAAAATTGACACCACTTTATGGTTGATATTCCGAGAACCCTTTTAATTCGCTTTGATTCCACATTTATTGTGCGAACTGCTAGTCTGTGGAATCCGCTGCATGAATGGGTGTTCCCCGTTAGTTACAATCTGGGTGTCTTCAAGCCCAGAGTGAATTGCTTTCTTCTAGACAAGCATGCTCCATCGTAGACCGCATCATCGCTTAGCATCAGGCGAGATGGCGGCCAAGCGCAAGCATATCTTTTATAAACATTTTTTTTTAAATAATGGCCAAGTGCGGGTCCGTTTCGAAATTCTGTTCACGACCAGTTCTCATACGATCACCGAAGTGAAGCAACGTCGGGCGCGGCCGACACTTGTATAAGTGACCGCCTGGGCGTTAATGGGATGTTGTCTTTGTACTTTAGTAGCTAACAAGTTATGTGTTGGTATGAAACTCTCAGTGCGCGAGACGGACTCGCATTTAGCCGGTTTTATTACTTTTTGACTTATTATTATTTCTGAGTTCATCTTCTGTAACATATTCTGCGAAATTTTAACTGGCTTCTTACGGTTCGAAAGATACAACAATTAAAACAATGACAAAATAATCACCGTTAAAAGGTAGGACAGACGGATAGACGGACAAAAGGACAGACAGACAGACAGCGTAGGCTTAGCAGCGGTCCCGTTTTAACCCTTTGGGTACGGAACCCTAAAAATTCAAAAAGGCCGGACTGTGTAGGTGAAATTGGTGTTTAAATGTTGTGTTGAAAGTTATGCAACTAGAAAACTGTAATTTAGTGAGTCGAATCTTTATGGGGTATATAAGTCTGCAAAGAAATGATTTTGCAAAAGGGAGGAAAAAAGGGTTGAAAGTTTATATGAAAATATACGCGCACCAAGTCTCGAGCAACAACTAGTGTGTAAATAAATTCAATGCTTCAGACCAGACAGTAAATCCAACAAGGCCTGATTTTACATAGTCTGTAAGCGAGTGAATAAGTGAACGAATGAGTGAGTGTTTGCTGTCTAGACAAATGGCGACTCATCAGTGCAAAAACCGTTCTTTATCGATCGTTAAATTAATTTAAATTTAAACTAAATAAAAATTTATTTTTGAGATTCAACACGGTCAAGCCAAAGACATTAGTATCTCACAAATTAATAATTATGCATATAAATAACTAGCGGTCCGCCCCAGCTTCGCACGGGTATAGATATAGTACGCACTCCTATATTAATCAGTGATAATGTAGCATTCAAATGGTGAAAGAATTTTTTAAATCGTTCTAGTACTTTTTATGACAATTCGATACAAACATACTTACATACAAATATTTCCTCTTTATAATATTAGTATAGAAAAATAAGAAAGGAATTCGAATAATTACAAAAACAAGCTTACAAAAAATAAAAATGTTAATAATTTTACAAATGTCAATAAATTTTAAGAATAATTCTAGTCAATAAATTACAAATTACAATTGTTAGAGAAACAAAAACACACTAAAAGTCCTAATAATCTACAAAGTCAGAGTTAGTCTTATTGCATCTATCCCACTGGGGGTCCAGACAAGAGCCACACACTGTTAGCGTTCACGCCTGCGGAAAGATGAAATTGTATGAAAATGACATTGACAATGACATTAGCATGAGATAAATTATTTGAAGCTAATGTCATTTTCATACAATTTCATGTTTCCGCAGGCGTGAACGCTGACAGTGTGTGGCTCTTGTCTAGACCCCCTGGTCATTTAAACTTTCAGAATATGTTTGGAAAGATGCAATAAGGATGTCTAATTTGACAGTTGAGATGATCACTACACGCTATAATCGATTCTATGGCATTTTATTGAATTTGACGATCTATAAGAACGGTACTTGCACTGTACGGTTGTGGCTTCTCGACCATGGGCTCATGCCCATTGAATTTTTGTAAATAAAAGGAAAAAAGAAAAAACATGTTATTGAATAAGTCATTTCACAATTTATTGTTTAAAATGTAAAAAAAAGTTTGAGTATAATATTAAAAAAAAAAAAAATTATAGATGTGTGTCCTTCGTATATTCTGTTTATTCTATAAGGTGCTGGTTTTGTTTTTCGATAACAGCACGAACTAAAGAAGGACTTGGCTCCTTCAGGTCGTACGCCAGTCCCAACTTTTCGAAAATCCTTATTAAATTTGTAGACAAACAGAAATAATTGTTTGTTGGCGCCGATTTGTAGTCGTAAGGAAACGTGTGGTGATAGTTATGGGAGCCTTCTGAGCCAATAAAGACGAGTGAAATAAACCAGTTCTCTGCAGCCAATATATTCCTGAAAGAAGGAAACAATGTCACTATTTTTTATTTATAAATCATAGATTCAGTATCTATACTAATATTATAAAGAGGAAAGATTTGATTGTTTGTTTGTTTGTTTGTTTGTTTGCATTGAATAGGCTCCGAAACTACTGAACTGATTTGAAAAATTCCTTCACTGTTGGGAAGCTACACTATCCCCGGTTAACATAGGCTATATTATATTTTCAAAAAAAATAGGGATCCTTACTAAAACTCCAATAATGTAACCCAAGGTGTAAAAAAAATAAGATTTTCAATTTTGACTTTGCGTGTTTGACAGTTCTAAGACAGGACAACGTCTGTCAGGTCAGCTAGTATATTATAAATAGACTTGCGCTTGACTGCCATCTCGGCTGATATTATGAGGTTTACGGTGGAGTCAGCTTACCTAAAAAAAAACCAGACGAGTACGAGTAGGACTCGTGCTCTGAGGGTTCCGTTGGACAGAACCCTCAGAGCGCGAGTCCAAAAAAACCTAAAGTTGAAATATTGAAAGACAAACTTAACTTTGTAGTTGACTATAAGGTTTTTCTATACATTCCAACTACAAAATGTAAGTTTGTAACAGCAAAATAATTATTTTTAAATGATATAACTTCAAATTTGTAACTTTCAGATTTAATCCTATATATGTGCTATGAGACCTTGCCTTTTGCCTAATTTTATGATTCTAGATCAACGGGAAGTACCCTATAGGTTTTGATTCCCCTGTGAAATCGCAAAATATGCGACATAAACGTTCAATCTTTTGATTGCGTTGACTTATAACTTTTATTTTTTTACAGCCGAAAGAAACCGTAGACCCAAGTATTTAGTATACATTTTAACTTGATACCTTTACGCGTTCTTGAGAAAAAGGGTCTTGACAGACGGACAGACAGACGGACATACAGACGGACAGACAGACGGACAACGAAGTGATCCTATAAGGGTTCCGTTTTTTCCTTTTGAGGTACGGAACCCTAAAAACCGATTTAGTTGTGACTTAAAGATACCTTGGAATGTTGTTCAAAATTTGTGATTACGTGAAGGTCCAGCCATATTTGCGTTTATAATTAACGCTAGTCAGGTACGCCGTTGACGGACACGTCAAGGAGGCCGATATTAGAAAAGGCGTAATTTTTTAATTATCATTAAAAAGTGACTTGCACTTGACCGCCACCTCGCCTGATGTTAAGCGTTGATGCTGGAGCACGTTTTCCAAGAAGAAGTCGATTTGTTTGTGATTTGAAGACTCCCAAATTGTAACTATCGGGGAACACCCATTCAGGCAGCGCATTCCACTGACTAGCAGTTCACACAATAAAAGTGGAGTCAAAGCACTTCGTATGGGTTTTCGGTTTATCAACCATGAAGTGATGTCACGTTTTCGTGCCCACTCTGGCATTCCGATAGAAAAATGTGTAGAAGAGAATTAAGTCACGCAGAGTTTACTTTTAGTTCAGCATTATTTAACTAAGGCCTATCTAATAAGTATAATAAATATAAAAGTTTCACTCACTTGTTATAGGGTCTGTGTCCAAACATTTTACTATGCGCTACGCTGTTGATTGTCATTAAAGCGTGATACACCACTAGGACCCTGATGAAGGTCTGCCACGCCACAGCACACTTCCAATCCTCATCCCACAGCATAACTCCGGTAAGGGCCGGGAGAACAAAGGCACACATTAGCCTCAACAACGTAGTATATCTTAAAAAAATTGATTATTAGTTATTTTTTCAATAAAAAAACGAACAACAAATCACATTGACGATGAAATATTGGTTAAAAAGAAGCTTCAGAACCTGAACCAGCGGCGTAAGGTCCCAACCCAAGCTTGTCAGTATTTCATACGATTTTCCTCGGAGAGTGCTTCAAAGGAATTTTACGAACTATTAAAAAAAATAAAAAAAATAGGCTTGCGTTTGACCACCATCACGCCTGATGTTAAGCGATGATGCGGTCTACGTTGGAGCACGCTTGCCTAGAAAGAACCGATTCACTAGTGATTTGAAGACACCCAGATTGTAACCATCCCTTGATGTAACTTGTTGCCCATCACCTTTTCATTACTTGACGTCCAGACAAACGGCTAAGCGTCACCCGAGCATCCGAGCTGATACACTATTAATTCTCACTAAGCGTTTTACCCTAATAAAACAGTCTGAACTAGGGATTCGTTGCTTATGAGCCTCTTGGCACGTTTCTCAATAGACTCCAACGCCCTTAGCTGGTACTGATCCATCCTAAAGATGAGAGAGGGGCGGGGGGAAGACGACCCCGATGATAAAGAAGGTAGATCCAAACTATATATTATCAACAACGACAAAGATTTTACTTGCGCTCAAACACAGCGACGGGATCTTGCATGATATCACTCATGTCTATCTGTCGTCCCTTTTCAAGTATGATGCTGCTTTTCTTTAAAAAGTAGCATCCAATATGTGCGTAAAAGAACCCTCGCTTTGGGTTATTGGGATCTGCTTCCGTTTCGTTGTATTTGTGGTGAAGCCGGTGATCACGCACCCACCCGTAGATAGTATGCTTAAAAGTAAAAAAAAACGCTTAAGTGCCTCGTTAAAACAAACCAAGAGCTCAAACATGATGGATATATTAAACTTGGTGACGAAGGATAATAAAAGAGCTATCATCATTATCCAGAAGACGGATAGGTTATTCCCTTAGAATAACTACACAAAGAAACCAAGTACATTCGCAAAATTTAAGCCATTCAAATGGTGTCATATATGGCTCTAAATAAAATATAAAATTTTTACTATGGCAATTTGCGCGGTGAAATCGTACCACAACAAATCAGAAAAGCAGCATAAGAGTTATGGTGTGACATTCCACAGGTATATAATCCATTAATTTTCTTGCTTAAATCGTTTAAAATACCAATCGAAATGTAAGCTACAAAGCGAATTTGTAGCTAACGTTTGGAGAAGGCGTTGTTTGGAAACCTACCTTCTCTGAGTAGTTATTCTAAGGTTATTCCTTACCTGCCCAGCTGAAGCAAAAGCCAGCATTAGCAATATCTTCAGCGGAAGTTTTGCCTTAAAAGTCTTATGTGACCAATGCCTGTGGATTCCAATGGAGAGGCCCATCATAGAAACCGTATACATAACAAATGCTAAAAATTAAATAGTGACATTAAATTAAATAAAGTTTAACTCAATAAAACAATATTTTAAATCACTTTAAATATGAAAGGTCGTCGAGGGTAACGCGGGCAGTTTAGGAATGGTTACTAACTCTATAATATGAGGACAACGAAAACTTAATTACCCGGATTCATATTGAGCACCCGATTTAATTCTCGCTCTGCATGAATCACTTATTCACTACATCATTTTTGTGCAGTTTCAATTACTAATAAGTCTAAAATGGTGAAAGAAAACATCGTGAGGAAACCGATCTGTCCAAGAACCTCAAAAGTTCAGAGACACTATATTCACCAACATGCACTAGGTTACACACAATGCAAGCTCTCTCTCTCTCTCTGAGAAATGGTTTGTGTTCAGCAAATGACAATAAATACGATACCACTATAAAAACAATATACTAACACTATTGCTATAAATTATCTTAAAACTTAGACCACACAGAACACAGACGCACAGAGAACTTATAACACATAGGCACAAGGTTATAATATACTCACTAAAGACTAAAGTTTGCCATTTAGCTGGGAATGCATAATGATAACTCCAGTATAGTGCGACAATATGCATTGAACTAAAAACAATCGTGAAATCCCATTTTATTCTTGTTGGGAACCCCAGCTGTTTTTCAAATTTAGTCAGAAAATTTTCTTTGCCGTCAGCAATGTCTTTTTGTTCGTTTATTGCCACCCCCATCGTTATTTCCGACAAAATGAGAATTTATTTATCAAAAAGAGGTATAAATACTATATAATACTTATAAGAGGGACATAATAGTGAATAACATTTAAATATACTATATAAGTAATAACTGTATTTGACTTAATGCATAGCCAGAGTATTTATGTTACAGGATGATCTAAAGCAGTGTTTTTCAACCTTTTTAATGACGCGACCTCCTTAGTATGAAAAACATTTTCGCGACCCTTCATTGTTTATAATATGTATTTTATTATATTAGAAATATCAAATAGGTACCAGTGGCTTTAGATATAGCAGAGATTATGTTTAGCAAACACGAAGTGGAAAAGCTCAAAAATATACGTCTCTCTGATAATTAAGTGCTATATATTCAACGCAGGATAAGCGATACATAGCCAAAACAGATCCTCATCCTTAGAATAACTACTCAAAGAAGGTAGGTTTCCAAACAACGCCTTCTCAAAACGTAAGCTACAAATTAGCTTTGTAGCTTACGTTTCGATTGGTATTTTAAACGATTTAAGCAAGAAAATAAATGGATTACCTGTGGAATGTCACACCATAACTCTTATGCTGCTTTTCTGATTTGTTGTGGTACGATTTCACCGCGCAAATTGTCATAGTAAATTTTTTTATGGAGCCATATATGACACCATTTGAATGGCTTAAATTTTGCGAATGTACTTGATTTCTTTGTCCTCATCATATTTTTGAACTTTGTTTTTTTCTTCTTTTACTGAGGCTTCGCGACCCCCTTTTTTTGTGCCATCTCTAGCAGTCCGATAGAAAAATGGGCAGGAGCGAATTAGATCATGCAGATCATGTAATTTAGTTTATGGGTCTGGGTGTGTGTTGTCTTTGTCTTTGTGTGTGTTACACGGAATCCCCGACACAGGGAATCATAATGGAGAGCTAGGAGTGTAAAACGTTGCTTATTTATGAGCACGCTGTATTTAAACATTGAATAAATTTTGTCAACAAAATAGTAAACAATAAAACATTTACCATACAATCATCATAAACATACAATAAAAATGTTTAAAATGGCAAATGGTTTTTTTTTAAATCATAATAGGTATATAATATCACCGCAAGGAGGAATCGGGCATCATCGGGCAATTGCGTTGTATTCAATTATAAACCTTTAAATAAACAATAAGTGCTCCTCATTGGCGGATACAGGGGAGGATATCCAACCTGATGGATGACTGTATGAAAATACTTAGCATTAAGTCCTCCTGTGTATTACTACACTAGCTGCACCCTGCGGTTTCATCCGTGTTATATACCTCCTTGTAGCAACGTCTCTGGGTGCGACAGCAACCTCCTTTGACTTAGATGACATTTTTTTTTTCTATGATGGCAGTCTTGTCAATGTATAGACTTCAATTATTATTTTTGTTCTAGTTTTGGCACAGTTTTGGTAAGGAAAATAATTATTAAAACCTTTTAAAACACCAAAAAAATATCTGTTGATCCCAGTGATGTATATTTTTATCATCATCATCATCATTTCAGCCATAGGACGTCCACTGCTGGACATAGGCCTCCCCCATCGATCTCCAAAAGGGCCTGTTGGAAGCAGCCTGCATCCAGCGTTTCCCTGTGGTCTTTTTTAGGTCGTCTGTCCATCTTGTAGGTTGACGTCCTACGCTGCGCTTACCAGTCCGTGGTCTCCATTCCAGAACCTTTCGGCCCCATCGGCCATCTGTTCTGCGTGATGTATATTTTAAGTGTATATTATTATGTACTATTGTATTCATTGGTTGATCCGATCGCTACGAATCTTCACAGGATCACTTGCTGGACTAATCTTGACGTCACCGGTTCCACCGGAAGACCAGCGCTGGTTGTTTACAACCAGTATTAGGCTGAGTTGGCACCGGCTTGTGACAGAAACTATTATTTTGTTTTATTGTGTTTAACTCGTAAACACAATAAACACACTTGTTGCTGTCATAAATAAATATTTTTCTTTCTTTCTTTCCAATCTGAAGTTTTCCTGAATTAATTCTTAATTATGATTGTGCCTGAAAATTTCATCAAAATCGGCCCGGCCGTTTCGTAGTCCATAGGGAACATGCATACTTACATACAATAAATAAATACATACATACTTAAATTTTAGATTAAAGTAGTATAAATATGAAATAGTCCACCCAGAAGATGGACAGACAACCTAAAAGAGACCGCAGGGAAACGCTGGATGCAGACCGCTTCCAACCGGTCCTTTTGGAAATCAATGGTGGAGGCCTATGTCCAGCAGTGGACGTGTAGCAGTGGCTGAAATGATGATGAATATGAAATCTTTGACTTACATACATTCATACATACACACACACACAATCATGTATTTTTATATAATTATATAACTACACTAAGCAATATTCACAGACAGATGGTAAAGAAGGCAAACAGAACTGAGGGACGTTATTATGATGGACAATGTATGCGACGCTAAAAGTGTTCTGGGATGTATATTATTATATATGTATATTATTTGTGAGTATTCAAATAAAGTGTTTAATATCATATATACACGTACTTATTGTTTTCCCTGTGGTCGAAATATGTTTTGTTAAAAAGTTAATTTATTTACATTGGCTACAACAGAGCTGTCTGCTGAAAACAAAATAAGTTCATAACATTTTATTCCCAGAGGACATTCGACGTTTACTTGCTACAGTCCACTGCACAGACGGGTCAGCTTTTTTACAGGTGGCGACACGCCTAGCGATACGATATAATTATACGATGCCACAACTGACAAGGTCGTCGTTTCATCGCATCGTCGTTTGTAAATTTAGTATCCGCATAGGTGAAATCAATGTCTCTAGACAAAGCAAGGTTGTTTTGTAAACAATGTTATCAAATAACCGTACGGTGCAATGACAATGCTTGCTAAAGTGTTACTCGGGCGCCCTAGATGACCTAAAAAAACCGCAGGGAAACGCTGGATGCAGGCCGCTTCCAACCGGCTCTTTTGGAGATCGATGGGGGACGCCTATGTCCAGCAGTGGACGCCCTATGGTTGAAATTATGATGATGATACCTTTATGTAAGTAGGTATGCTAGCGTTATCTAGGGTCTTAACAAATTTCAAAGATTCTGATATCGGTTGGGACTTACATACAGAAGTCAGACATTGAAGTGTCTCTACTATATTATTTTTTTATACTGTTCTTTTTACCATTTTCGCATGGAAAAACAGATCTTTGTAGACTCAATTAATGTTGTTATTATGCATTGACTTGTAATTCACGTTTGATGTTTATCATAGACTAGCGGTCCGCCCCAGCTTCGCACGGGTATAGATTATAGCCTATGTCACCCGGGGATAGTGTAGTTTCCCAAGACAGAAAGAATTTTTAAAATCGGTTCAGTACTTTTTGAACCAATTCGTTACAAACATACTTACATACAAATCTTTCCTCTTTATAATATTATTATAGATAATAAAATATTATTATTCACTGCGTGGTTTTTTGTAATTAATAAGCTTTAAATGTCTAACTATCAATAAAACAAAAACGCTCATAAATATATCTTTATTTTGTATCAAAAAAAAATTTTATTACTGTTTTTGTTTTGAAAATTTTGCCACTCTAATCTTATTAAATACAAAATAAAATCTTAGAATATTAAACAAAATTTTAGAGGATTTGTTATATAATTTAAAAAGTTAATTTCTTTTTAATAATGACTAAACAGCTGTATAATTTATTAGGTACCGTTATTACTACAAACCCATTCAATCACTATAAGAGTTACATTAAAAACTTTATAATTTGCGTAATGTTACAACATAATAATTAAAATTAACTAAGCTTTTGCCTAGATTCAGTAATTAGGCAAGCGCGGGGGAGACTCGCAGTTAATTAAAAACTTTAAGCTGTTAATTTGGACCAGCTATGCAGTTTCGTGCTACATTGTAAGTGCTTGATGAAATCTTTCAAATTATGTTTTAACAAGTAAGAACGAATGCTTTAGTTAAAAAATAAAAAACCCCACGGCATATCGGTCACTTGTGAGTCGTTGGCTGGCGCGTGGCATGCGAGACTGAAACGTTATTTAATTGTATTTAAAAAATAATGGCAAATATCCAATATAATCATTTTATTTCCGACAATGTCCATACTTATTTTAACAACATACCACACCAATAAAAAATCAAATTAATATACAATCAATAAATAATTAAAAACAACAAAAAAACAAATGAAACACAAAAATGCATTGATCAATAATTCTACACCAATAAGATTCTACACCATATAAAATTCAAATTAGACAATAAATAAATAATTAAAAACAACAAAAATCAAATTAAAAACAATAATAACAATAATGTTTTATTATATAAACTGAGGTAGATACGTTTTATCGAGTTCTGTGCGGTATAACAAACACAAGTTAATTTGCTCGAGTGAACTCAGTCTGTCCTATGTTTGGCAACGACGCAAACGTACGATTCGCGATTTTAGAGTATGACGTTTTGTGTGACAAACATTACGTTTTTAGTGCTTCTTTTTATGAGTATGACGACTCTTTTGGTAAAATCTCATTGGGAAAATCTGTTTAAGTACTTTTAATTCTTAAGTGCTGTTTTTTTTTAAACGCTTATAATATGCTCGAGTGAGATAGCCGCGTGCCTTTAACTTCGTACGTTTATTTCCTAAATGCCATTTGTTCTGCCAATCCAAGTAAAAAGAGACCGATTGATTGAGACTAGCTAGTTGAACAACGCTCAGGGCGTTTCACATCTACTAAAAGTTAGCATAATAGAAGCGCCGACGACAATCTGTTAAGTCAACAATTAAGCTGACAAAAGACATCGCTTGATTTAAATTCTGAATGGTAGCATTGTTTGATTGCAAGATTGTGAAGTTTAAGCTTGCATGAATAAGTCATAGGACACGAAACCTCCGAGATATCGCTGTGCTCAATTTTATTGTTGTGGTGTAATTATAAAGAGATAAATAAAGCAAGAGAGACAGAGAGAAAGAAAGGGAAAGGGAGAGAGAAAAAGATAAAGAATGAGAGAGAGAGAGAGAAATAGAAAAGGAGAAAGAGAGAGAAAAGACGGAAAAATAAAAATAGAAAAAGAAAAAAGGACACAAAGAGATAAAGAAAAAAAACCGTCACCTTCGCTTATATTATAATAGTGCACAGAACACTACGAAATCACAAAATGCAATGAGAGAAAAAATAATTCATGTTTAGTTGGCGCTGTAGTGTTCAGTCCAACAAAACAGCTACGTAGGTTACGGATTTCTCGGCAGCGCTAAATTTTATAATAATAATAATAGCTAAATATTCGGGACATTTTTTTCGCACATTCGGTCATCTGACCCAAAACTAAGCAAAGCTTGTGATATGGCTGCCAGAGACTGATATACATATCTCTACATAGTATAAATTGAAGTCGCTTTCCGCGTCTGTATGTATGGCCGCTAACTCCTCCTAAACCACGCAACGGATTTTGATGCGGTTTTACCATCAGTTAGATACATTTTCACGAAAGGTTTATATATAACTAGAGACCCGCCCCGGCTTCGCACGTAAATTACACCCGTGCGAAGCCGGGCGGGCGGGTCGCTAGTATTATATAGTTTTAAATACATACTTATAATATAGGTATAGATAAAACACAAATGTTCATCACATAAATGTCTGTCCTAGGTGGGAATCGAACCCACGCCCCCAAGCTCAGAAGTTAGGTTCACTACCAACTGGACCAACGGGCTATCTTCATTCCATATAGTCATTACCTAGTCTTTGTTCCAATGAATTTGAAAGAACGGCCGCTGTACATGCCATGTCTTAATTCTTTATTCGTCGGAGTAGTTGACTGATCCCTGTTTAATAGAGGATTGTTGCAAGACAATTGACTTGTATTGTTGAGGCAGTGAACCCGTTGTTTAGACAATAAACTGATTTCATTTTGAAATAACATTTGTATTGGTTAATTAGAGAACGGTGCTTCAGAAACTAACGTATTTCGTGAATCCAGTAGATATGTAAAGTAGAGTGCTTTTCATGTTTGAAGTCCCCCAGACGCAGCGCTGTCATCGCGTATCAATCACTATCAGTATCATTTCTCGAGTAGAACTTTAACAACTTTTGGCATCGTACACGACTCTTTAACGATGGAAAATTAATAAAAATCTCACTAGCGTCCAAACACAGTAACAACACCTGACAACTACAACATGGAAATTTAGTTCCGCTGTTTGCCGTGGGACTTCTTTCATGAAAAGGACTTTACTGTAAATTTTGTACATAATAAAGGGGTATCATACCCTTTATATAACAATCTTACAAATGTAGATATAAAAGTAAACTATACCATGTAAGTAACTTAGTATATGAGTTAAGGGGCTGAAGTTAACTCTTTTTACCGTTTTGGTTAAACTAGGTGCGGGAGATTAATTACTACAAAATAACTAAAGTAGTATTTGTAAATGTTGTAACAGAAAAGGAAACACAATGGACTGTTCTATCTTTCATAATTATTCAACTGTGTAAAAGTCTATTATATAATAATAAATTAGGTGCTTGAAATCACAAAATTGGGTAATACGCTTCTTAGACTTAAATATTTTATATTCGAAACTTCGAAATGAAACATACATCTTAGAAAAATGGTGTCCATAAAAAGTGAACACACCGTGAGGATATTCCATTCCACCCATGATCGCATAATAAGACAATCCTCTTCCGCATGATCAACCATGGATGGATAAGTAATGTTTTCTCGTAAAACAAAACTTCTCCCTTCATCAATGCTGAAGGCCTGTGAAATATTGCAGACTATCATTAAGGTACGTCCACACTTGCTTGTAACATTCACGTGTAATGTAACAAAAACTTATTGAGACGAATAACAAGCCCAGACTTGAACGACAAAGTCCTGTGCGGCACGACATAATCATTTTTAGGGTTCCGTACCCAAAGGGTAAAAACGGGACCCTATTAATAAGCCTACGATGTTTGTCTGTCCGTCTGTCTGTCCTACCTATTAACGGCCGTATCTTTCGAACCGTAATAGATAGCCAGTTGAAATTTTCACAAAATATGTAATGTTACAGTGGATTAACTAAAAATAATAAATAAACCGTCCCCCTACTGCGAGTCTAGCTCGCCACAAAATTAAATAACAAAATTACCAGCTATAACTTGGTAATGAATAGAAACTTGGCACCGACTCGCACTTGGCCATTATTTATTATTTGTGTTATACATTAGAGTGTATACTATAATCGTGCCAAGTTTGACGCTTTTACGTATTACCATTTTTACATTAGAGCTGATACAAATAAACGATAAAAAATACGTTTGTTTTATGAAAAAAATTATCTTTGTACTAAATTTTGATTTTGTGTCGCGTAACATTACTGCGAATGTTACAAATTAGAAGTTGGTTCTCCCTTTACACGATAATATATTGCAGCCTATTATTACACGATCCAATCCGCTGTTAGTGCGAGGCGATGCTGGAAAAACAGTGCCATCAAAGAAGGAAAACATCGCGAACACCGCTTCCCGAAGTCATCAACTTATCTCGACATACAGGAAGGAAATAATTTCGGGAAACAATCACGTTGATCAAGGGAACAATGGGGCAAGAGGAACACACACTCAGGGAATGATGGAATTGAATCTCGGAGAAACAAATTGTTGTTTGGAACTTGGAGCTATTAATTCTAGTGGCTAGTAATTGCGTTGGAGTGTTTTAACCACAGAAAAGAGAAGTAAATAGAACGGAAATCTGTCGCCAGGCATTATGACAGAACCTTGATTGAACGTTCTTATTTATGTCAACGTGTCGAACTCCGCATCCAAAGAACTTGGACCTTACCTTTTTGGGTTAGGTATCAAAGTTCTTTGTCCGCGTCACAGCTGCTAACTGATTGCGAATGACCGACGTTTCGTTTATAAAGTTGCAACTGGCTACAATATTATTTTTTTTACAAAAATTCCTTGACAGCCGTTCTAATTTAAACAAAAAATGTTTTTCTTTTCTTTGGTTTTAACAAGCTTTTATTTAACTTGCTCTGTTAGTATGTATGTATGTGTTGAACAAATCTCGCAACTGAATTTTAGACCAGTTATCCCGAACTGATTGAGCTGACATTTT
The DNA here is from genome assembly GCA_914767915.1 of Agriopis aurantiaria. Lineage (NCBI taxonomy): Eukaryota > Metazoa > Arthropoda > Insecta > Lepidoptera > Geometridae > Agriopis > Agriopis aurantiaria. The sequence goes on along the minus strand of OU611991.1, from coordinate 1,888,651 downwards.
GCATACACGTTTAGTTAAGATGAAATAGTGACGTCATCCTAAGTTTAATTTGGCAGACTCCCAAAGATGGCGGGCCAGTAATTTTTTACGCACCCCCATGTTATGGATATAATATCATATAATACGAAAAATTCAATGACGTCACACTCAATTCAATATGGCGGACGGCTAAAAACTGGTTTTACAAAAGGTTTTTTTCTTCCAATAAATAGTTTTATTTCAATTCTCTTTTCCTTTGCTGCAGACGCAAAGCAAAAAAGGTCAACCCATAAGGGATCTATACCTGCCTAATTTCAGCTTCGTAGAAGGTAGTTTTCGAAAATTCATGATGAGTCATCACTGACTCATGACCTAGAATAAGTAATCCCGCCGGCGCCAGTAACAATAATTATCTAAGTAATTCAGAAGTAATTAATATAAGTGTAGGATTGCGACAAGTGTGCGTTAAGTTTTATCAAATCACCAGTTCAAATCATTTATTATTTCAGTTTATGCTACCCTTATTGGCTTATATTACCCTTATAGACTGCTGGCGGAAGATGGATTAGCTTGCGTTACATCATGGTTAGAAGACAATTTACTATCACTCAATACTTCCAAAACTAAATACATGTGTTTTAATAAAACTGAAAGAACTAAACTACCTTTGAATTTCGAATTGCACGTACACACCTTTCCTTGCAATCGATCTGTATCTTCTCGCAATGACTGCACATGCAATACCCTTGCTCGTGTAGATACCATGAAGTACCTAGGAGTCATTGTTGATCATAAAATGACGTGGAGCCCGCACATCCATGCACTTTCAAAACGTATTAGAAAATTTATACACGTATTCAAGCTACTTCGACCAGTGGCAGAAAAGAAACTACTAATAGAAACCTATAAAGCACTCTGTGAGTGTATTATTGGCTATTGTATCTGCACGTGGGGAAGCGCTGCTAAGACTCACATGATCGAAGTAGAACGATCACAACGCGCCTTACTCAAAGTGATAATGTCCTTACCTTTTAAATACCCTACCACAGATTTATACAACATCTGCAAAGTCGCTTCTGTTCGGAAAATATTTGCACGGCAATGTATTAGAAGGTAACATAAAGATACAACGCCGGTTGTCTCCACAAAAAGGCGCGACAAATGTCTTGTTCCTGGGTACAAGTGTGCCCTCTCTTGGAGACATTATAATCATATGGCCCCTACTCTTTACAACCAACTGAAGTCAAAATTCCATGTAGCTACGCTAAATTCTCATAAACTAAAAATTATATTAAATGAATGGCTTCAACAATATGACTACGAGTCCTTTGAAAACCTACTAAAGAAAATTTATTGATGGCAATCTGGCTTCAAATTGTATTGGACTTTCACCTTGTACACTATACATTTAAGTCACACAAACATAGGTACTCATCTAATCGCACTTACACTCCATTTACACGCACGCGCGCGCGCACACACACACACACACACACACACACACACACACACACACACACACACGCACGCACACACACACAACACAACACAAAGATATTAAATTTATAATATGTATGTTCCTTAAGGTATGTGTTTTTAATTAATATTTAATTTAAATTATATATAATTGTTACTGTTCCCAGTTTTGGGGAAGACACTGTCTGCTGCAACACAGCTCACGCTAACGCAGCAGGCAGGGATTCTACCTGTATTTTGTGCTTCTTATATAACAATAAATATATATTTTTTTTTTTTTTTTTTTTTTTTTTTTATTAGTTAATAATGTTAAATCTTCAATTTTATCAATTTTATTTTTATATTCAAATTAGCTTGATTTTAAATTATTAGATGCTGGTAAAATTATTATGATTGCACTGGCAACTGTAGGTGATAGATGGTAACACTGGAGTTTTGGCGCCAACGTGGAAAAAAACATGTCGGCTCGTTGGATTATTTTCCTAAACTTGTGTATTTTCGAGTGTTAATGTGTACTAAATGGTGAATTACTATTCATTAAGTGCTCGTAAACGTGCTCGAGTATGGGAAAGTGATATAACGAGGTGAAACATGCCTTTTTGTGTTGTTTACAAAACTCCAAAACCTCTTGTAAAACCTCTTCCACTTTACTGGGGCATGAATTTGACTTGAACGTGACTTACTTTGATTAACTCTGGCTGTGACTGTGACATGTTTGACGCTATTAGTATTATATAAACGTGATTAATATTACGGCTGAAGCACTCTGTATCACTGGTCATAAAAAACACCAACAAAATGATAGCTTGAGCTTTTTTGGTTCGACTGTCGAATAAAATAAATTTTGAAGAATCTGCGTGTTGTTCTATCATCATCAATCCCTGCAACCTCATCATCGTTACAATAATTATTATAGATTAATATATGATACGTACAAAACAAACATAGCATCTTGGATTAACAGAGAAACATTTCAACGAAACAGTTTCACACAACTTTAGTGGACCGGCCCTTGTTACTCAACTACTCAGTACTTACTTCGGGTTCAATAGCGTACACTGCTAAGTAGCCGTTTTGTCTACTAAGCGACAAGTTTATCACAATGCTCCGAGATACATAAGCACGTTAGCGTGCTTGTGTTCCCCGAGAGGTCGTACACTCGCGTGCTTCTGACAGATCTCACCACTTTTCATTCTCGCGCTTACGTTCCGCGTTGGTGCTTTAATTCAAATGTTGGTTGGTACTACTAAAATTTATACAATGTTATTAATTTTCAGTAAGCTCGTAATAAAAATTAAAATAAATTATTTTATAATAACAATAATAAAATATTTCTTGACCAAAAGTTTTTAAAATTAGACAGTAACAATAATATTGTATAGCTAGGCATAGAACATACAATGAGATGATTGTTATTTTGAACTGTGGAACTGGCTGGCACCCATACTAGTGATTAAACTGTCCTACAGGTGTCAGTGCTCTCCGCGTGAAGTACTAATTATAAAGAATAATATAATGTAGTTATACAGTTAAAAGTTCTTATGAATTTGTGAAATAGGATTATCTACTAACTATTATATAGAGTTCATGATGTCCAAACTGAGGTAGGTATTCAATTAAGTTAATTTATGTCTTGCCCTTGGAGACCACGGACTGGTAAGTGCAGCGTAGGACGTCCACCCACAAGATGGACAGACGACCTAAAAGAGACCGCAGGGAAACGCAGGATGCAGGCCGTTTCCAACCGGCCCTTTTGGAGATCGATGGGAGAGGCATATGTCCAGCAGCGGACGTCCTACGGCTGAAATGATGATGATGATGATGATAATGTCTTGCTCTGATCATCATAATATTCTTTAAATACTTTTTGAAGTGCTGTCAACTTTTCGCTGACGAGGAGCGACGAAGGAAAACAAAAAAACACGACTTTTATAAAAAAAAATATGATGATGATGTGTGATGTTTATGAATTCCAAAGATTCCTACTCAACGATTTGGGTCATCATTTATGGAACGCACTGCTCAAGAATGGAACTCTCTGCCGTCCTCCTTGTTTCCTAAAAATCTACAATCTAGGCATCTTCAAGGCTAGAGTGAATAGATTTCTTCTAAACCAACGTGTTACATCCTTGGCCACACCGTCGCTTACCATCAGGTGAGTTGGTAGCCAAACGTAGATATATTCTGTATTAAAAAAAAACACAATAAAAGAACTCTTAAAACCCTTGACGGCGTTTATTGAAACATTTTTTACGTCACACACATTCGTAAAATACTTGTCCGGCGAAATGTGGCTTAATGGCCTAACCTTACATCCTTATAAAAACCTCGTCCTCATTTGAAAAATGTTCAATCCGACCCGTGCAGGATGAAAAATCCCCCAAGCTATCTCCGGAGCTCATTGGGCATCCATCCCAGATCCGGGGTCGCGGCCACCCTTTGTCACAGTCTGTTAATATGCGACTTTATAAGCATGGAAAGTAAACCACGTTTTTAAGCCACATGACTGATGACTACGAAAATGGCAACATTAACTGCATTTTTAGGGTTCCGTACCCAGAGTGTAAAAACAAGTCCCTGTTACTAATCCTACGATGTCTGTCTGTCTGTTTGTCCTACTAGTGGAATTAGAGGACAGATACTTTAAATATCTAGGATGATTGGCTTTTTTAACTATATAAACAAAATAATTTTATTACGCACAACAAATTAACGATAATTAACTAAAAACTTAAACTTTTTATATCACGGTGAAAGAGGTACGTTTCGCCTATGGCGGAAAATTCAAATTTCAAACAGTTACTTGTCCTTGTAGCTAGGCCGGGTAATTATTGTAAACGATCACGATTTTTGCGCAAATTATTCTTTACAAAATCGTGCAAAGCTATTTATTTCTAATGCAAATTATTACTTACATTTGTCAATAAACATATTTTTGCTGTTTCAAATGGTTTATTGACAAATGTAGCAATATGGTACACTACTGCATAGCTGTACATGATAATGTAAAGAACAACCAACGATTTGCGCAAACACTGTGTCATTTTAAAATAATTACCCGGCCTAGCTACTAGGACAAAAAACTGTTTGAAATTTGAATTTCCCGCCATAGGTAAAACGCACCACCTTAAGTTCGTATTTGCCAACTCGCTTGTTAATAAGCGACGCTGTCGAAAAAGCTTAAAATAACAAAATAAAAACTTTAAATAAAATACCATTAGTGGAGGGAAAGTTCCCCAGAATGCTAGTGGCATTGGTTGATTTAAATTTAAAATAACTAACAAAAACCAACCTCTATAACCTCACCGTAGCATATAATAGTAAGTCAACCCTTCCCACAGATTACACTCAAACCCATAATATTTCGGCTTTACGCCTTCAAACTTGTGCCATCACTATCAAAGTGACAAAAACGGCACTCAGTCACGCGCTTGACACACCCATAGACCCTTCCCTCATAACGATACTGAGACCCAACTAACTTATAGCAGTAGTGTCAGCCATATGGGGCAGCTTTCTAATTAATAATTAATGCATTGGCTTATCTTAAAAAAAATGTTCTACGACGTATCTACTGTATCAAATTTAAAACAAACAACTCATTTCAGATAGTAATTATAATTATGTTACTTCTAAGTCTGCGTGCTTCATCTTCGACCACATCCTCGCTTACCAATATACGAGTTGGTCGTCAAACACGAACTTATCCGTGTTTTTTTTTTTGCAAACATTACTCTGTTTAAGGTTCCGTAGCATTACAAGAAACCCTTATAAATTCTTTCCGTCATTCTATCCGTCTGTCCGTCTGTCCAGTTATCCGTCTATCCGCCATCCAAATTCTTTAGAAGCTTTTTATTGCTATAGTTATTAATAAAACTGTAAGACACTTTGTTTTATTACTTTTATTATAGATTTAAATTAATTATAAAACCATCTAGGAGTGGCTCTGGTACATGTGAAATGGAGATGACAGTTTTTTTCGCAGCATTTCTTATCTCCATTATCATACTCAGTACACTGACCGTTTTTCAATTTCTTTAGTCTTGTCCATCCAAAGATTGCTTGGGAGAAATCGCTTTAGGCGATAAGGCTACCATTTATACTACCGTATATTTATTGTTGATGTTAGTATAAGTTACATTTGTTTTTAGCCATTATACTTTTCGAAAAATACGAGAAAAACCTCAACAATAGAAGTAGCGAAACGCACGACTGGTCATCATTTTGTACTAACAAACGTTGCTTAAAAGTGGAAAAACCTTGCCTTAACGCGATCGAGTAGGTAAACTTAATTGGAAAAATTCACTAGGCACCGTGTAGCGTAGTGTGAAGGAGCTTCCCTTCCTTGATCGCCATCGCGTTCGTTGTTTAACCCGAAATATGGGCGAAGAGTGAACCATAACCGCAAATGGGTGGTAATTTGGCCGACAGAGAAAGGGTGGGCCGCTCCCGGCGTGATAAAAGGACCTTTTTATGAACGTGCTTCGTGAGCCGACTCTTGGAGCTTTTTGGAAAAATTTACTTGGGATTAGTAACGGCTTTTGTTTTACAATTTGGTAATTTTAGTCTAGATATTATATGATCCTAATCCTGACTGATAGTAAATAAAACCGGCCAAGTGCGAGTCAGGCTCTCACATTGAGGGTTACGTACCACCACATAACTTGTTAGCTACTAAAGAACAAAAAAAGATGTGCAAAAAGGCAACATCCCATCAACGCCCAGGCGGTCACCCATCCAAGTACCGGCTGCGCCCGACGTTGCTTAACTTCGGTGATCGTACGAGAATCGGCGGTGAACAGAAATTTGACACTGACTCGCACTTGGTCATTATTTATTATTTGTTGTTATACTTTACTCCTAAAGTATAAACAACAAATAATGGCTAATTGCGAGTTGGTGAAAAAATTTTGTTCATCTCCGGTTCTCGTACGATCACCGAAGTTAAGCAACGTCGGGCGCAGCCGGTACTTGGATGGGTGACCGCCTGGGCGTTGATGGGATGTTGCCTTTTTGTACTTTAGTAGCTAACAAGTTATGTGGTGGTACCGAACCCTCAGTGTGCGAGCCCGACTCGCACTTGGCCGGTTTATTTAAATTGATAATTATTTATATATATATTTTTTTTGTTTATTTTAATTCTCCACGGACTCCTGGGTCCGTGCCTTTTGTCAACTTTTACAATTATTTATTTTTTAACTATATCTGATATTACATATAACTAATGACTATACAAGAGGAATATACAAATTATAAAATCTTACTATGTTGCGTGTATACACCGAGCAGTCCATAAATAATGATTTGAAGTTGATTGATAAACTTACATTTTAAGCCAGGACATGTGATGTAAATGCACGCTGCCCTCGAAACTTAAAAAAGCGTCACAAAGAGCAAGTTTTGAGTAAATTGCAAAAAACTTTAGACTAACTAACTTGACTTTGAATCGGTTTATTTGTCTGATCTGAGGTGCTTTCACTTTGATTTCGCTCTGTGTCCCTCCAAGTCTGCCTTTCTTGCTTACACAGCCGGGGACATTTGACAAACGTGGCCGGAGCTTATTCGGTCGCAGCTTCATTCCCCTTCACCACAACCGCAATACATATTTACTTTTACAGTACATTAGCTTTTTTAAAGAAGCTTTATCTTAAGGCAATGACTTCCCGCTTTTAAGCAACGCTATTTACTACAGATGATCATAAAGAACCAAAACTCGGCGCACGCTACGAATTGCGCAGACTTTTTCGTTAGTTACAAGGTAAACGCGATCCGACTACAACACCGCACGATGCACTAACGTTGAACACTATGCAAACGACATAACGTCTAAATTGGAGTAAATGTGGCATTGTGAACTATAACCTCTATCTCTACATAGTATAAATAAAGTCGCTTTCCGCGTTTGTCTGTCTGTCTGTATGTCTGTATGACCGCTAACTCCTTCTAAATCACGCAACGGATTTTGATGCGGTTTTCACCATCAGTTAGATACATTTTCACGGAAGGTTTATATATATAACTAGCGACCCGCCCCGGCTTCGCACGTCAATTACACGCGTGCGAAGCCGGGCGGGCGGGTCGCTAGTAATTGATACAATGAATATACAATGACGCTTGGACGTTTTTTGACTGTGTTCAGTGAAATATTGTGACTCTATAGGAATTTTATCTCGATGTAATAAGGCTTAATTTATTGTATTATAGTCGCGCATTATGTGGAGTAAAACCATGGCGCTTACACGATGTGCGTTTCGTTTCTTCTATTTTTGAGGTTTTTCTCATATTTTTCGTTTAGCTGTAATGTAAAATGTAGCTTTATGGTTCCCTGCGCCGGCCCAAGCTGTGGTTCGTACCTTCGAGGTGCCCTTGTGCTAGTACCACCAAGTTATGCCGAACGCACTCTGCGTTCGCTAACTAGTCCGGTCAAGCTGTAGAAGCAAAAAAGGCCAACAGTACAAGTCAATAAAAAAAAAACCTTCATGGTTCCTTCCATAATTATGAAATTATTAAGATATCGTAGACAAAATTCAGTAAATAATTTGAATAAATTTAGTGTTACTTTTTTCTTCTATAGAGCGAAATGTCCTTAATCGTTTATCAGTCTTTACAGTATCCTAGGTAAAACATTAAATTTTAATATCACACTATTTTTATAATGTTAAGCTAACCACTAAACTAGAACTAGAATTACCAAAATTGCTAAACGTGGGAAAAGATATCGTTAATATTAGCTCTGACTGTGGTGACAATGACTTGTTTGACAATATTGATGAAAACTAGAAAATATTTTAATACTTGACACTGGCAAATACACAAGATGTGTGACGCCAAAATCCTTTCAAGAGAAAAAAAAGAAAAAAGAGCTTACTAAAACCCTTGAAACAAAATGTTCATCTCGTTTTGTTTCAGAAAACGTTAGGCAACATAATGTTTGAGTTAGTCACGGTCGCTGGCTGGAGCTTATCCACCGCAGCGTACGGCGCGTGACGGATGGCGGCTTTATGCCGAAAAATCGTCGCAGACATGTTTATTTTTTACGAAAATTCTCGAATAAAACAGCAGCTCACTTTCCTGAATAAACCACCGGCTGGTTAATGCTCTCCCCTGGGATCATAACTTAGTAGAATTATGGCTGTCTGTGTCACATTTTAACAAGTCGGGACAAGATATTGGCTGAGATGTGAAAATAACATTATTACTTATTACCATGTAGGTAGGATGTTTTATTAAACAAATCGCGAGTGAGTCCGTTTCTTCTAGGCTAACGTGCGCTGTCGCAAAACCACGTCATTGCTGAGGTGCTAGTCAAACGCTAGCCTATTATTAAATAAAATTGTAAAATAAAAAGTAAATAAATAATAATATTGAATAACATTTTCTATTAATACAGAATAGATGTGACGGGTGACCAAAGAGCTGGCGCTTACCACTGCGGTGTGTGCTACACACTTGTAGTGCTGCCACTTTCACTAAGCATACCGTTGCAGACGATGCTGCGTAGTAGGCACTTGGTACTTCTACTTGTTACTTGTACCTTCGACCAAAATAAAATGAATGGACGGGCCCTAACCATTGAGCTTGCTCAGTAAAAACGAGTCAAAACCGTCGGAAATATACTTCAACACCTAATTATAACCATGTGCACATTTGTTACAAAAAATAGATGGCGGTTTTTTGTTGTGTCTTTACACTTCGGGAAAGCACACGAAGGCATAATTGTGTCAGATGTTTTGTTATCATGTAACAATAGTCTCGTGTTGCACTTCCTACGGCTAGAGACTGACTGAAATGAAATGAGCGCCTGCGCTCATTTTGTAATCTTCAAAACTGCGCTTCTTCTGGGCCCGTCTATTTTTTATTTTGGTCGAAGACTTGTACTAGTCATCTTCTGCAAGTGCCTTAACACTGAACAATGAACACTATTATCTGCAGAAAACTACAAATAGATCGTCATAAGTTTCGCTTTGATTACTAACGCTCTCGTGAGTACCTAACGTTCTAATCAGTAACATACGTCAGTAGCGTCACGTCAGCTACGGCCCCATCAGTTGTGAGCTCATTAGTTTCGTGTAACTTCCGCATCAATTAAACTGGTGTGTTTATTTACCGACGTATAGACACCGCGAGCTCATCAATTTGTATGGAACCACAATGTGTCGCGTTTTTAACCCCGACGCAAAAAGACGGGTGTAACAAGTTTAACGTTTATCTGTGTGTCTATTTCTGTGTATCTATTTGCCTGTGTTTAAAACGCAACTAAAATAAAAACCGGCCAAACGTAAGACAGGCTCGCGCAGTGAGGGTTCCTTACCACCACAAAACACAATAAGGTCGTCCAAGTAACCGAATTACCAGCAGTTATTATAACGCCTTCCCAAATTGTCGAAGTAGGTAATTGCTTCGTAGCTACAGTTAATTATTTTGGTACAGGCGCTAGAGTATAAAACAATAAAATTATAACTTGGCAATGAACAGAAATTTGTCACTATTTATTTGTTTTGTTTAGAGTGTGTACTATAATCATGTCAAGTTTGACGCTTGTACGTATTATCGTTTTTACATTAGAGCTAATACAAAAATACGTTAAAAAAAATACGATTGTTGTATGGGGACCCCTCCTTTCGTTTTTACCTTTTGACTTTTTTATTATTCGTTATAGTCAGTCCGTCGTAATATTACATATTCTGTGAAAATTTTAACTGGCTATCTATTACGGTTCGAAAGATACAGCCGTTAATAGTTAGGACAGATGAACGGACGGACAGACAGACAGACATCGTAGGCTTAGTAATAGGGCCCCGTTTTACCCTATGGGTACGGAACCCTACAAGAGAGAATTCAGAAATACCGAGACTAACGTGATGAAATTACCCAACCGCAAACCAATGAGTTTGCTGATGAGCAACTTCAAGACAGCACAATATTTTTCTACATACAAAATTTTTATTGCTATCAATAAGATTGACTATTTATTCACATCACAGCTGCCGCGTCTGAATAATCCAGTTTAATATTAAAATGTAGGATATCTTTTGTGTAGGATGCTTTATGTGTAATTATTATTCGTAAGTTTTATATAGTTTTCGTTAGTTTTATATAATTTTATACAAAAAAATTGCACGCCCGAAATGGGTAAACTGTTGATACCCTAGTTATTATGAACATCTTTTGTACACAGTTCTTGCAATAAATATATTCTGATTCTGATTCTGATTCTGATTCTTGTGGTTCTTAAGTAAATACTAAACTTAAGATCTTAGGATTAGGAGATACCACACTGCCTAAAGACAAGGGTCTTTGACCAGTGTGTGTTCCAGGGTTGACATATGGTACTGAGACATGGTCCTTAACTGCTGGTCTTTAGGAAAAAACTCTGAGTCACACAACGAGCAATGGAGAGAGCTATGCTCGAAGTTTCTTTGCGCGATAGAATCCGGAACGTGGATATTCGCCAAATAAATATAAACACCGACTGTCTATTAAAATTTGCAAGTTGAAGTGGCAATGTGCAGGCCACATCGCTCAAAGAACCAATAACCGATGGGAAAGAAAGATTCTTGAGTGGACACCACAAACCAGAAGACTCAGCGTAGGTAAGTCTCCCAGTAGATGGACTGGACACAGATGGCAGACTGTCGTTCAGTGTGGATTTCAAAGAGGGAGGGAGGAGGGAGGCCTATGTTCAGCTGTAGACGTTTTTAGGCTGAAGATGATGATGATGGTGATGATGGTAATGATGATGATGAAACTTAGGATCAAATATACACTTCACTACATAGTATAAAATAAAGTCGCTGTCGCTGTCTGTCCGTCCCTATGTATGCTTAGATCTATAAAACTACGAAACGGATTTTGATGCGGTTTTCACCGTCAGTTAGATAATTTTTTACGGAAGGTTTATATATGTAAATAGTGCCCCGAACTGGCTTCACACGTAAGTTACACCCGTGCGAGGCCGGGTGGGCGGGTCGCTAGTGTATAATAAAATAGTTCTAAGCGCATATTATAAAAGAAGACCAGTGTTTCTATTTATCTGTCTACAAAATAAAATACGAAAGGCTTAAGTCAATATTACTTAGACTATACTTTTGGTTCATTAAACACGTGGGCGGCAGAACGTCGTACGTATTTTGAATACGTTTGGTGGGTGTGGGTAGGCTATTGAGTGGGTGTGGGCACCAACTAGCTAATAGTGTGGTGTGGGTGCAAGGGGGACTTGGGGCAGCGCTCGCAATTGGGGTTTTAGTTTGGTGTATCTACACTTAATTAGATTACTGTGTTATTGTTATTACTTTTAATGTATGTTTTCGTCCGTCCAGAAAGAGGTGCTCTTTTCCGTCAACACTGATTTTGACATTTGTGACAGTTGCAATACTTTAACGAAAGTGTTTTTGACTTATTGTGAAAACTTACTGACCAATAGGATAGGGACAGAAAAAGCCGATGACGATATGCACATGATGTATGCTGTTTTATGACATACAAATATGTTGAAATTTATTTTTCCAATTTGTTGTACCTATTTAATATATTAGTTTTTTTTTATTTAATTCCTATTTCAACTAGGAAATCTATTTTAGTTTAAATTTGTAAGATAAATGTAAGTGGAAATATCAATTTTTATTCTCAATAAATAATAATAAATTAAATTCGAGTGTGGGTATGTTGGTCTGAAAGGTCATCGTCAGTTTTTTTTTAAACATAAGTTACCTGAGAGTGTTCTTAGCTATGATTCAAAAAACCAGATAATTAGCTCTTTTAAACCCCCCAGGGTTTAAAAAAATCATATTATTATACTTCTGTAGCGCGATATCTTCGCTGATTCTGAACCGTTTATTTTTATTTTTATTTAATAGGCTATCAATCTCGAGGTTGATTCGACATTATTATTCTATCTCTAACTAAGGGTGTAAAAAAGGGATAAATCCCATAATATTTAAGAAATTCAGCAATTTCTCGTCAAGTCACTTTTTTTTTACAATAAAAATTCAATTATTATGAGAAGTAATGATTAATTTAACTGATAAAAAGTAACAGGTAATAAAATTATGTATCTATAATAATATGTAAAAAAAATATGTGTAGTGACCAACCACCCAATCACCCATTTGAGCGAAGGCTAAAAGTTCAGCAGTGAACTGTTAAAAGGCTGATTATGGTGATGATGAAATATGTAGTATCTAAATTATGAAACGCTGGAAAGCTTACCGAACGTGGGGTGACAATATGTTTATAAAAACATCTAGTAAGAGGCTAAGTGCCAATAAAAGATTTACTGCGCCGTATTTTCCGCCCTCACATTTCCCTGTTGAGATTATCGCTGCTTACCGCAAAAACTCGCAACCGAGCATCTTGCCAAGTATTCACTAAATCAAGTCAAGATAAAAAATACATCCCCTCGGGACGCCCTCCAAGACTCTTCTTTGTGAGTCCGGAAAGATAGGGAGTAACGGCTTGAATTAATACATATCAGGTGGGTAAAATGTAGCCCACTCTAGATAAATATTCTTAAAAAACAACTGCTTGAAACTCTAGGTTTATATAAAAAAGGTTTTCTTCATAAACTTGGGGGACTCAAGAGTTTTTTTATCAAGCAAGGCCTTTTTCAAACATCACTGTCTGCAAACGAAAAAAATATTGTTCCTAATAAGACTTTGAATCTTTGAACAAATATTTAGGTTGTCGATCACAGACCTTTGTCGATGTTCAATGAGACAGAATCATAATTTTTTCCTCGTCTGTCGCAAGACGGAAAATCACAATGGGAATTGTTTCTAAAAGAATAATTATTGTAGTCCAACAACAGTGACAGAAATGTTTTCTTGACCTCTTGATCTGTATTATTAAATGACAATGCAATGTAAAATCGTCCGTGACCGATCGCTTTGATGCCGAGTCGGGTTAAATAGCCGCGTCGCTTCGGCCACTTTCGAAACCAAGTTTCGGAACTAGTTTCGGAAAACGAGTATCTGCCAACCCGGAAGGAAAACAATCGTCTCTCAACTGGCACATCGTGTCGTTTGGCTTTTTGGTTTGAGAGATGACCATGTATTGTGCCTGTAAAAATTCCTCAGAACAAGGACTAAATCCAAAGAGAATATAACCGCTAACGGTGGAGAGGTCTCCTGGAGGGACTCCTTTAAAGAAAAATATTTATGAAACGGGTGCGTCCTATAATGAAGTGAGACGCCTATAGAGACAAGCTTATACGTTAGAGTAGGATACAAAACGTAGAAGTTTGATTTCGCACCCGTTTTACATTCGAAATTTGTATTGAAGTTGCGCAAACCACTAAATCCTTCTTCTGAAAAAAAATCTTTGGTCAGACTAAACGTAATTTTTAGGATGAAAAAAATTTGCATTCTTGGTGCATTTGCATTTTTTTTTGTTGCTGTATAAAAGCCTTAAACTGGCCTTTTTTGGCGCTCAGTGTCAGATATCGTACCGTTCCTGTGTGTTTTGCTGGAATTGTGAGCGGCTGTCATACATTTGGTTACAAAGGACGCAGAGGACAATTGAGTATAGCCGTGGGGAAAATCTGCGTGAAAAACTATTTTGCGTCCTACGTTCTAGAGCTGGCTTGGCCAGGTTAGGTAAGGTTTATATTAAATATAGAATCTAGACTTGCGTGCGGCTTAATTTGGACGACGCGAGGTCACCGGCGCCACAAGGGAAAAATGTTTTATGACATACCTACCATTACTCAAATTTGTATATTAGCACCATGTATTTACTACCGTATACCGCATAATATTTGGGAAACTCGACCTCTAGAAGTCACGTTTGTTTGTGTGGTGTAAAATGGACGTTATACCTCACCACATGTTTCCTGGAAGTCGTGTTTTTTTACGTACAAATATATTTACTGACGTATTTTAAGTGTAATATCCCATAATTTCTAACAAGAAATTTCGATTCGATTGTTTGACGGAACAACCAAAACACTTGACCTAAAGCATAAAGAATTCCAAGATTTATTTTCTCAAAATCTCCGACACAAAGGTCCGGGCCAGCTCGACCACTCCCTCGTTCGCGTCAAATCTTATTATTAGCTATAATCGGCATTGTCGGCCGGCCACAAAGGCCCATAATGGCGCGCTTCTCGACAATGGGGAAAGGCCGTCCGCGGATCCGACGCATGGATGTGCAAACCAGTGATTTATGTCGCGCTGTATATAAAGTTTCCTTCGATTTTGTTCTTGGATTTTTAAAACAACCTAGAATGGGGATCACATAAGCGTGATACATATAAAGGCAATCACAGAAGTGTGACCCATTAAAAGAACGTGTCACGAAAGCACGAAAATTATACGTTGATTCCCATATTATAGCAGGTTATAAATGTTTTCTCCTTAGAATAACTACACATAGAACCCAAGTACATTCCCAAAATTTAAGCCATTTAAATGGAGTCATATATGGCTCTAAAAAAATATAAAAATTTTACTATGACAATTTGCGCGGTGAAATCGTACCACAAATCAGAAAAGCAGCATAAGAGCTATGGTGTGACATTCCACAGGTAATCCATTAATTTTCTTGCTTAAATCGTTTAAAATACCAATCAAAACGTAAGCTACAAAGCGAATGTGTAGGTTACGTTTTGAGAAGGCATTGTTTGGAAACCTACCTTCTCTGCTAGTTATGAGTAGTATTTTTCTCTTTTATTTTTGCAACATAAAAATAGAAGAAGTAGAAGAAATAGAAGACTTATACTGATGACAAGTTTGATGGTTAGAATAGATTCCTGTGAATTTTTTTTTCATTTCCTTTATTTTTACAAGGTTTCCTATAACTTGCAATGTATGTATGTAACTATGTTGGTTCGGGTGGAATTTTGCCACTCAATTTTGAAGCACATATCTTAAACCAATTGAGTTTAAATTTGGCATACACGACACACGTTTAGTTTGGATGTCAAAGCATGGTTCGCTAAATGACGTCATTTTAAATCCAATATCACGGACTCCCAAAGATGGCGGACCAGTTTTGTTTTATGCACGCCCGTGATACGGGTATCAAAATAAAGGTTTTTTTGAGAAGCATACGAAAAGCTTGTATTTAAAAAGTTTTTTTTAAATTATTTATTTTATTATGCTTGACATCGATGTACATTGTACATCAATGATGCTTGATGAAAAATTAAAATGGTTCATTTTATCGCGACATAATGTTCGATGTTTCCAGAAGTTGACGCGGCTTAAATTTTTTACATGCTTCTGCCAACTACCGTATATTTCCATAAATTTATAGGGCTCACAATTTTTACACGACTTCCCAAAAGCAGTGTTATGTATGTTTTATTGGTTTAAACTGCTATTTATGTATTAACAGCATTCAATAAAAAATTGAAATAAAAACAAAAAAATTAAAAAAAAAAAAAAATAAGAAGAAAATTATGTGAAATGTGAGTGTGTGTGTTTAGAATTAAATAATGTGTTAAACCTAACACCTTTCAAATCATGCAACCTAACACACTGTATAAAACTCCCCAAATCACGTTTTTCCTCCGGTCCTTTTCCCGTATGCGACGTTGTTTGCCCAGCAGCGTTCCACGGGTCGCCTCTGTGACGAGGTATCAAAAAGAAGGGGTAACAAAGGATAAAGTCTTTCTCTTTTGATTGTTTGGATATTTAACTGACAGACTGACTTGTGCAGTGGACTGAGATCCACATGGGACTCTAAATCCTTTGTATTAAATAAAGAGGATATAAATGGTAGTAAAGAAGTTTTTTTTGTATGCGAAGTGAAGTTGAATTCATGTCATTTCTTCCTATACCTACTGACGTCAGTCGTCGGTTGCACCTACTTATAATGTACGTGGCGTTCTTTAAGGCTGCCCTTCTCGTCGGCATTCTCTTGCTCACGCATTTTCACATTACTAAAGACATAAATAACTTCGATCGTAAATTAATTTGCAATACATTAGCTAAGTGCGAGTCGAGCTTGCGCACTGAACTTACAAGCTTTCATTTGGCTTGCCCTGTTAGTATGTGTTGGACAAATCTTGTAACTAAATTTTAGACCAGTTAGCTTCAACCGATTGAGCTGAGATTTGAGATACTTATGTAAGTTTGGTGACAATAAATAAAATAATAATAATAAATATTCGGGACATTTTTACACACACGGTCATCTGACCCCAAACTAAGCAAAGCTTGTGATATGGCTGCCTGAGACTGATATACATACATATATATTTTAAATACATACTTAAATAGATGTTAACACCCAGATATAGAACAAACACAAATGCTCATCACATAAATGTTTGTCCTAGTGGGAATCGAACCCACGCCCCCAAGCGCAGAAGGTAGGTTCCACTACCAACTGGACCAACGGGCTATCTAAATGCAATGTTATGGTACCATTGAGCTGGTCTGATGATGGAGACAGAAGGTAGCCATAGGAACTCCTAAACGAAACGACGTAACCCCGTTGAATTTGGGTTCGTTGGATTTGTCTTCCCAAGCACTGCGAGGTCCTAGATGATGAGTGGATGCCTAAAAGCTCGTTTAAAAAGGTTTTTTTAATTAATATTTTAACTTTTATGGATATTTCATGAACCACAACAGAAGAGACAAAAGAAGCTACACCTATAGTGTTCATAGGTTGTTTAAATAAGAAACAAATCGAACTCATCTGTGATAAAATTGCTACAGCAAATATTTTGCTATAAAAATACCAGCTACATTCGAAAGCCGAAACAGTATTTCCCACGTAGCTTTTATCATAATGCAAAATATTCCTTTGTCATTGATGAACAGCGGAAAAATATTTTGTTCATTTCGTCGTTAAAGTGGAGAGAAATAAAAAATGTCCTCTCATCGCCGGAAGAGACCCCCGCTGTGAAAAACGTAGACTCCCTCCAAGATGTCATTATGATTTATGAAGCAATGACTGTGACTTTTACTGGTATCGTTTTATAAGCAAAATAAAGAGTGTATTTTTAGGACATTCCGTGTTGCGGCATCGTTTATCTATAAATTGTACTCGTAGCTTAATTCATGATGATATCATCTGTATTCTTATAAAAATATATATATTTATTCAATAAAAATTACAAGCTGACTTAACATTAGAATACTTACGAAAACTTAAATTAAAAACTAAAACTTATAGTAAAATCTAAACAAACTACCTACTAATTAAAATTGTAATTACAAACTAAATATTTAAAATAAATAAAATATGTAACAATTCTTATAATAGATCGCTATGAAGAAGGGTGAATATTCGTCTTTGCGACAAATTGGCTACATGCTTTTTGGGTTCCGTGCCCAAAGGGTAAAAACAGGGCCCTATTACGAAGCCTACGATGTATGTCTGTCTGTTTGTCCGTCCGTCTGTCTTCCTACCTATTAACGGCTGCATCTTTCGAATCATAATAGATAGCCAGTTGAAACTTTCACAGAATATGTAATGTTACAGCGGATTGACTAACAAATAATAAAAAAGTCAAAAAGTAAAAACGAAAGGGGGTTGTCCCCATACAACAAACGTATTTTTTTACGTATTTTTGTATAAACACTTATTAGTATTTGGTAATACTTACGAGCGTCAAACTTAACATGATTATAGTACACACTCTAAAGTATAACAACAAATAATAAAAAATGGCAAAGTGCGAGTCGGTGACAAGTCTCTGTTCATTACCAAGTTATAACTGCTAATTTCGTCATTGAATTTTGTGGTGGTACGAAACTCTCAGTGCGCGAGCGTGACACGCACTTGGCCGTTTTTTTAAAAACTGAGTCTACATAAATAGTTACGTTTGGCGACCAACTCATTTGATGGTAAATGACGGTGTGGCTGAGGATGGAACACGTTGATCTAGCAGAAGTATATTCCCTATAGCCTTGAAGATGCCAAAATTTTAATTCTCAGGAAACAAGGATTGCGTTTGGGAGGCCCATTCTTGGGCACGAATTTTCGGAACTTCCACGAGAACTCTCCTCTTTCTCTCTCTCTCTCTCTCTCTCTCTCTGAGAGAAGGCCTGTTTCCCAGAAGTAGGTAATGATAACGACGGTGATCATATTAAAATATTTATTTAAAAAAATATAATCATAAAAAATAAAAGGATGAATAACAAAAACCTTTTTAATAATAAAATTCTGTCAGGATTATAACTCATCCTCAAAGATGATGATGACGACGGTGATCGTATTGAAATATTTATTTAAAAAAATATAATCATAAAAAATAAAAGGATGAATAACAAAAACCTGTTTGAAAATAAAATTCTGTCAGGATTATAACTCATCCTCAAAGATGATGATGACGACGGTGATTGTATTGAATTATTTATTTAAAAAAATATACTCATAAATAATAAAAGGTTGAATTACAAAAAACTTAAAAAAAAATATATACTGTCAGTTTAATAACTCATCCTAAAAACAACGGTCGCGATCTTGAATAATAAAAATGTACCTAACCCCTTGACATTTCAACTTTGTAATTTGCACCTACTAATAAATTCATGTACAATCGCCAACAAAAATGATGTTTTTTCCTGAACTTCTCCTTTAATATGGAAATTGCATTAATCAAACTCCGCTCAGTTTGGGACAAAAATAATGGGATTTCGAGATCTATTAAGAGAACCCCTGTGGAATTAAGCTACGTGACAAAGGACTTTAACTGTTTGTAATGTTAAACAAGTATTTTGAACATACCTATTTCTCTACATTTTCTGTATGTTCCCCGATAGTCACTGTTTGCGTGAACATCAGAATAGTACATTGTTACCCTAGGGGTGAAAGTAACTTATTTAGTCCCGATACGGGGTTTGGTGCCCGAGCGTAGCGAGGGCGCTAATAGTTCGAGGGACTAAATAAGTCTTTAACCCCGAGGTAAACACTGTGCTTTTCATTACGAATACAAGGAAACTAAAAGGTTTTCCACTACTGGTTTAGCCTCTTTATGAAATCAGGGGTTAAATCTATATCGGAATCAGATAAACTCATTGTGTTAATACAAATCTGCTTTACGGAAGTATAAACAAAACTCTACAATGAAGATCGGAAGCCCGCCAATTATTATTTTTTGAACATCTTGTCACTTGTAAATGCACGAGAAGTGCGGGACCATAATCCTCTGAGGAGAAAAAAAATGTTGGAACATGGTTCAATACCTTAAGCTAAGAATACTAGGTACTTTTCCCTCTACGTTCAAAACAAATGTGAAAAAAGAACTAGTTTTTTTTAAATAATTTGAGTGTCTGTCATTTATTAACTGTCACTGTCAGTTGAAAGTGATTCTCCTAGGGCTGAAATGTATTACTTTCAACCCGCTTCTCAGGCAACTTCAGACCTACTTTCTGAGTAATGAAAATTGCCACTCAAACACTTCGCTTCGGCCACGTTCGAAACCAAGCTACCAAACTAGATTCGAAAAACTAAAAATCATTCTGCTTTCGAAACTGGTTGCCAAATAGGTATTATAATCCTGTTTCCAAAACTCGTTTTGATAAAAGATTGCCGTAACATAGGCAATTTTTTATCCCTGAAAAAATACTGTTTTAGGTCGGCGAGTAAATCCACGAGGCGCTGCTAATGTACAAATAAAACCACGAGACTTAGGTGTATAGTTTGTTTACGAATAAATTAGGAAGGCGTGTTGTCACGTCGTATATTTACTCAGATCATTGAGTACGCGCTCACGGTGTCTACAAGTTACAGTTATATTCAATGGATCGGAGAATATTGCTTTAACAGACTTCAAAAAAGAAGGGGGTTCTCAATTCGGTTGTATGTTTTTTTACACAATATTATAAAGTACTAGCTATGCCTCGCATTCAGAGGCAGATTCGAATCAGGCATTACTTTGCGGAAATCCATCTTCAAAACTGTTTTTCTGACGTATTTCAAGTGTTCTTCACTTACATTTCATTACTTATTATAGTGTTAACACACGTATGGTTTGGTTGACCTCAACCGCCGTCTGACCAACGGGAGAGAAAGAGAGGGAAATATGATATTCTCACTCTTTCTCTCCCGTTGGTTGGACGGCGGTCCGTCAACCAAATCCATACGTGTGTTAACACTATTACTCTTTAGAAAAACAGTTAAAATAGAGCTATTTTAGACTTCCAAATAAAATTATTTCGTGGTTTTTTTTATTTTTATTGTTTACTAATTTCATATTAAAATATTTGCTAAACTAATGTCGTACCAAAAAACCACAGCTGGTTTGTCCTGGTACCAACTCAACATTCACTCTGCGCTGCTGAGCTAATCGCCCCCCATACATTTCTATCCGAAACTTTTATACGAAGCTAGATTCGATATACGAGTGATGAATATTCAATTGAGATGGACAGAACTCGATTTAATCGAATCGAAAGACTTTCTGGGTTCTTTACAAGTTTGTTTTTAGATTACTTCCATAATTGAGTTGTTTTCGGACCTCAATTTCCTTGGTTCCAAGAATGTGAGGATTTCCGTATGTTTCTGAAGTATCAATTAGGTGCGAATTGGCCCGTCCAGTTAAGAGTTGATATTTATGAAGTCAACTTGAAATTAGATGTAACGGAAAATAATAAAAAATAAAACTAAAATAATCAGCATGTGCCTTAATGTTTATTACAAATAATAGAATAAACGATGAATATAACTAAACACATTACAAATACTGTAAAAATAAATTAAATTGGCTGATAAATCTCTGAGATATTTACCGTCTTACCACAAAAGATTTAAGAACGCTTTAGACATGTGTTTAGCATATTTTTCGCAGTGAAACAATTGCTAAACACATGTCTAAAGCGTTCTTAAATCTTTTGTGGTAAGTCGTATAAAGTTTAGGTGGGGATTGACTCTACATACTCTGTCCCTTTCTCGTAAAGCGTGTGTTAATATAGAATTTGTATGGCGCGTCTGTTGCGTTACGTCATAACTCAGTATAGTGCGCTCTCTGTTTAGCATAAAATTAAAATACCAATAACTTATTTATCTTTAATTTTGTTTTCGTTGATGGGCTCTACTTTTTTTATGGGGTAATAAAAAAAAAAAAACATCATGCCTATTGTAGTCAGGGTTTTTCTTCTTCTTTTAATTAAATTAAATCTTAAATAACATCTTCAATATCTCAAATAATATATTATCACTCTATGTTAATGTTGTTTTTCCGAATACTTTTTATCTATTCAGGCCAAAGTGTTGCAGTGGGGCATTTTCAATATTTCATATGTTAGTATTGCCGCCTGAAGGCTCATCCACACATCATAGATCAGTGGAAATCGCACACTGTGCGATTCACACGATCCTTCTTGCCTCATACCCGCAAAATGTGGAATGAGCTACCTTCCACGGTGTTTCCGAGAAGTTACAACATGGGGTTCTTCAAAAGACGAGTTAATCGAGTCCTAAAGGGTCGGCAACGTATTTGTGATGTCTCTGGTCTTACAAGTATTCATAGGCGATGGTAACTGCTTACCATCAGGCAGCCCGTCTGCTTGTTTGCCACCTATGGCATAAAAAAAGTATTAGCTTGTACTTATAATATGTATAATGTGGTATTAGCGAAAACTTCTTTTTGGTTTTTGTGTATTTATCTTATACATATATATTATATCTACAGTGTTGGGTACTAGTTGTTTGTTTTCCATGTAAAAAAAAAACTTGACTAATATTTTTTTATTACCTCACAAAAAAGCTGATCATAAATAGAGCCCATCAACGAAAACAAAATTAAAATTAGTTCAAAAATAAATTAGATATAAGCATTTAAATTTCATGCTAGACAGAGAGCGCACTATACTGAGCCGTGACGTCACGGCCCAGGAGCGCCATACAAATGCTATACTAACACACGCTTTGTGAAAAAGGGATAGAGCATCCCCTCCCTATCCCCACCTAAAGCTTTAAACGCTCATATCTCAGAGATTTATCAGCCAATTTAAATAATTTTTTCAATATGTGTAATGTATTTAGTTATATTCCTCGCTAAGCCGGTTATTTGTAATTAATTAAACATGAGGACACATGCCTATTGCATGAGTCAAAGGAAAACTCAACGAAGTCATTATGATGGACTTTCAAATATGGAATGCTACTTGACATCTTCCATCGACATTCAGTGTCATTAGTAAATTAGTTCTGTAGATTATTTCTTATAAATATGTTTCAAAACGCTCTCAAAAATATAAGAGGCAACGGGTTTCGTATAAGTAACTCAGTGGTAAAAAATATCCTTTTTGAAGACCCAATTAGATGATAATTTATTTGGGTCAATAATCAAATTGGTTCGCATTTGAAGTAAAGAGGAGAATATTGAGGGTACCTATATGGCAAGACTAAAAGAGAAGTACCTAGACAGGAGTGATTGAAGTCTGTTAATCATTGGTGTAGATAAAAGTGGGTTTTTAATGATCTTATTAAGAGTCTCTTTTGATGGGTTTTCGCGCTTGATAGGGTATGTAGCTACCCTAATTAGCCGCTTGATCTGAGAGGCGCCCGCACGCGATGACATCAAAATGTCGGTCAATGAAGTACTCGACCCGTTATGTGATGGAAAATAGAAGAAAACTATGTCAGACCCGGCGCACTCCGCACTTTAGGTATAAAGCTACATGTACCCAACTTGTCGTACTATCCGCGCCCGCTGAAATACAGAGAAAACGCGATAAGAGTTACGTGATAGACAGAGAGGCAACGCTTAGGTTAATATACCTGTAGCAGGCATGGCGCACTCCAGACTTTAGGTATGTTCAGCCAGTGTCCCTTCCCGAGAGGGTCATAACAGGGCAGTCAGTGGCCGCTAGGCTCGCGCCCGGCCCGCACGCTACGCTAGCCACGTCGCGCTTAATTAAGCATCTTTTCTGTCAGGGAACTTGACCAATTATTTTCAACAGAATCTGCAAATTAGGGCTCCCAAATGAGGTCTCCATGTTTCATGTAGTTTTTACTTAAGTATGCATCGGGATGATGATCTTGTAATAGGCCTCTTAAACTCATACTTTTGCATGATTGTTATTGGACCAAATTCAGAATAAGCGTTAGTTTCTTTGTGCAGATGAAATGTCATTCCAATTAAAGTAGAATATAAGTAATAGGTAGTTACTACATAGGCTACATAGCTGGTAAGTAAATACTAATGATAATAAATATTCGGGACATTTTTGCACACACGGTCATCTGACCCCAAACTAAGCAAAGCTTGTGATATGGCTGCCAGAGACCGATAGACATACATATATAGTTTTAAATACATACTTAAATAGATATTAACACCCAGATATAGAACAAACACAAATGTTCATCACATAAATGTTTGTCCTAGGTGGAAATCGAACCCACGCCCCCAAGCGCAGAAGGCAGGTTCACTACCAACTGGACCAACGGGCTGTCAATAATAAACATTAATAAATATTCTGTGTAACACCCCTCTCGAAGAGGGAGGCGTGTGTTCAGCAGTGGACGTTTACTGGCTGATGAAGATGATGATTCTGTATAAATATCAAGAAGACAACCCTAACGTTACACGTGCCGTGTCGGGAGAGATAGAGTGATAGAAAGAGGGCGGCCTTCTAGCTGAATATAGCGAGCGGTATCCAGCGCTGTACGAGTTGAATTGCTACTTTAATGCCACGTAGATAGAGTCCTTATTTATTTAAATTTCTTCGCGGAGTGTACCATCTGTGTCTATTATGTCTTCTGTGCCTGTAGGTAGTTAGCGCTCGCACGTCCTGAATTGCACTTTATTGTGTAGTAGCAAGAGTCGCAACTTATTTAAATGATTTTGAGTATTGAATCTTATGTACTTGTACTTATATGTATTCTGTGACTATGTGTAGAAAATACGATGGTTGCTCCTTCATCCAACATTGTAATGTCATAATAAATTACAACTTTACGTAAAGGTACATTACATAAAGGTAAGTTACGTACTACGTCTTCTTCTAAAATAAAATATCTTATTTCGAGGATTTATTAACAAAATTATTTACTCTGATAAATAAATACGCCATGGAGCGAAAATCTTTCGTAGTGGGTTTCATATTTGTGATAGTACAACCCCTAAACCTTAAAAAACAACCTCGTCGGAGAGAACTGCATCAAAAGACCCCCAAAACAAAACTAAAATAAACCATTGTTTTTTTACTAATTGATTGTTCTCTATATAGTGCGTGACATTCTGCGCTGGTTTTCTAACTATAGAACGTGACGATTAGGAACGTAACGACCATCTTGCTCGAGGCGAAAAAAATTCATATCCTCTCGAGAAAAATCCAGCGTCATCGTGTCACGGGTACAATCCACCGAGGCATTTATATGAAAGCCAAATAACTAAAAACCTGTACAACTAAGTTAAATCGTATCTTAAAGGTTTTTCTTAGAATATATTATGGTTTTAACATCGAGATACAGAGTCACAATCGTGCTAAAAA
Organism: Agriopis aurantiaria; assembly: GCA_914767915.1. NCBI lineage: Eukaryota > Metazoa > Arthropoda > Insecta > Lepidoptera > Geometridae > Agriopis > Agriopis aurantiaria. Next base: position 1,863,803 of record OU611991.1, on the reverse strand, counting down.
ACATCTGAAATAAAACTCGGCGCACGCTACGAATTGAGCAGACGTTTTGGTTAGTTACAAGGTAACCGCGATCCGAGTACAACGCCGCGCGATGCCAGAGCTACGATGACATAGCGGAAAACTAACGTTGAACACTATGCAAGCATAACGTCTAAATTGAAGTAAATGTGGCATTGTGAAGTATGAAGTATATAATTAATACAATTTATGTACAATGAGACTCGGACGTTTTTTGACTGTTTTCAATGAGAGATTGTAATTCTATAGGAATTGTGTCTCGATGGGCAGAAAAATAACAGTATACAATAACAAAGAATACACATAAATTTTTAAGAAACAGCTTAATAAGTAAACAATTCTGAGTTTATGTATATGAGACTAATCGGTGAGCCCCAAACTAAGCACGAGGCTTGTAATCATAAGTATAATAGGTCAAGTGTCAAACTATATACCTACCCATTTACTAAATAATTATCAATACCAAAACTGGTAAATTCACAATTTTGTTTACTTGAATAACATAGTTTTTCTAGTTATTTTAATTTAAAAATGAAACAACTGAATCGATTTTGACCAAATTTCTGTGGGACCAATCACAAAGTATATCCTTTCAAATAAAAAACAATTGCGGAGGACGGAGGGTATTGGTATGCCATCTCACAAGCACTTTATTATTTTTCACGGTAGTCTTCGCTAAGTTATTTGCAAATAATAATAAAAAATTAGTAACTCGTAGGTTACTAATTTGCCAATTACTACTAATACTGGTTCGCCAAAGAACCAGAGTCACCGACATAGCTGTTAAAATTTGCAAGTTGAAGTGGCAATGGGCAGGCCACATCGCTTGTAGAACCGATAACCGATGGGGAAGAAAGGTTCTTGAGTGGAGACCACGAACCGGAAGACGCAGCGTAGGGAGACCTCCCACTAGATGGACCGACGACATCGTGAGAGTCGCGGGCATCCAGTGGATGCAAAAGGCAGACTGTCGTTCAGGCTGGAGGTTAAAAGGGGAGGCCTATGTTCAGCAGTGGACGTCTTCCGGCTGATGATGATGAACTCGTAGGTATCAGGTACTATTAAATAATCGTAGTTTTTTTTTCTCTTAGGTATCACTCAGGGCCAACGCTTCCTCGCTATGCTTAGGATTGTATTATAGAATCTCTCGCTTCGCCCTCAATTCAAACGTCGTCGAAGAACAAAATATGAATTTGTTTCACAAATAAAAATGTTATTAATAATGAGATTTATTAAAAACATTAATCATCGCTTAACATCAGGCGAGATGGCGGCCAAGCGCAAGCCTATCTATTATAAAAAATAAAACAAAAAATATAATTAAGATTATTTCTCCCTACAAAGTTTTTCATAAAATAATTTTCAAGATTCTAGTGGGTTTAAGCCTTAAAGCTCATCGTTTAATATAAAGGACTTTTTCCACCACTTTCATTTATATTTAATCTGATTTAATTTTATCTTAACGCACCATCAGATATCGGAAATTTAAGCATCGTTTGATAAAGACTTGAATAATAGGAGATAATTGCTTTGAATTTTTACATTACTTAATTTATAAGATCATTTAAGTTAAATTCTGTCTTGCAATGCTTATATCGTATTAGACTATTATATTTATCATTCATTACCATTATATTGTTTTTATGAGAAATAACAATGACATTATGATAAGTAACATGATATTGTTTATTTATCATTTAAGAGCGTATCCCTTACTTTATTTTGCATTTTTAGGGAAACTTACAGCCTAATAGTATATAAGTAAATAAAAATGATTAGGTGACTAGGCCAATTACAAGTTCCTGCCTATGCCCTTATGTCTTGTGGTGAATTAACTTCAAGGCTCCATGGTCTTCTGGCAGCGTTTTGACCTCATTGTGTGACCTCCTTCTTCTGTATTTGGTCTTAAAATACTATCCATGGTATCTCAGGTCCACTTTTTCCTTGTACTTTTCCCTCCATTATGGTTTTCATTAGTTTGTCATGTACAATGTGACAAACAGCTTGCCTCTCCTATTTTCTCTCATATTTCAGTTTTTTTTTTCAGTCCTTTTATTTAAGATATAAGGTTCCTTTATTCTGGTGACTGCTATTTTCGTTGTTTTATTTTTGCCATGACTGAGTTGTTTCGAACGTTATGTTACAAGGTGAAGAACATTTAGGTTCTTCACCTTGTTACAAAATATCTTAGTGTGATTTATGCTTAGGTTAATGATACGTATCATAAGCATAAGCACAGAATATAAATACTGTTCTGTGGCATAAGTCACTATCAAAAGTTTAGCATTTCTTTAATTCAATACAATTCATGATATTCATGATGTAGACTCAAAAATTACATGCTCATATTTGTCTTATGATAAAATTGAGATATTAAGTAACAAGGTGAAGAACCTAAATGTTCTTCACCTTGTTACATAATATTTTAAAATCTCGTACCTCTATTTTTATTGATATGAGGTGCTAAAAGCTTCATCATCATCATCATCATTTCAGCCGTAGGACGTCCACTGCTGGACATAGGCCTCCCCCATCGATCTCCAAAAGGGCCGGTTGGAAGCGGCCTGCATCCAGCGTTTCCCTGCGGTCTCTTTTAGGTCGTCTGTCCATCTTGTGGGTGGACGTCCTACGCTGCGCTTACCAGTCCGTGGTCTCCATTCCAGAACCTTTCGGCCCCATCGGCCATCTGTTCTGCGTGATATGTGCCCTGCCCACTGCCATTTCAACTTACTAATCCGGTGGGCTATGTCGGTGACTTTCGTTCGTCTACGGATCTCCTCATTTCGGATTCGATCTCGTAGAGAAACCCCGAGCATAGCCCTCTCCATAGCTCGTTGTGCGACTTTGAGCTTGCTTATGAGGCCCATAGTGAGAGACCACGTTTCAGTGCCGTATGTCATCACTGGTAACACACACTGGTCGAAGACTTTCGTCTTAAGGCACTGAGGTATTTTGGACGAGAAGACGTTGCGTAGTTTACCGAACGCTGCCCAGCCGAGTTGGATTCGCCGATTGACCTCTTTCTTGAAGTTGGACCTACCTAGTTGGACTGTTTGTCCTAGGTAGACGTACGCGTCAACAGCTTCAAGAACTGAGTTCCCAACTGATACTGGGGTGGGCACAACATGGATATTTGACATGACCTTTGTCTTGTCCATGTTCATTTTAAGGCCCACCTGTTGGGAGACTCGATTGAGGCCTTCGAGCATCATGCTGAGATCTTCCATCGACTCTGCCATGACCACAATATCGTCGGCAAACCGAAGGTGAGTGATGTACTCGCCGTTGATGTTGATGCCGAGTCCTTGCCATTCCAGGAGCTTGAAGGCATCTTCCATTGTGGCAGTGAACAGTTTCGGAGAGATAACGTCTCCCTGTCTCACGCCTCTTCGCAATGGAATTGCCTTCGAACTCTGCTCCTGTACTCGGACCGACATGGTGGCGTTATTGTACAAACACTAAAAGCTAAAAGCTTATTAATAGCTATTTTACGGCACCAAAATAACATTCGGTCTTCCAAAACAATCAAAATTACCCCCACATAATCAGATTTTGATAAAACCATTATGTTAAAGTGACAAAATTTAATATAAAAAAAAAAAAAAGGGGCAGTCTCGTTTGTACAGCTTTCCAACAATTAATTCGATTTAATTATTTTTCGACCGCTGCTATTGTTCCAGACATTTTAAATATTTTCCAGTGTAATTATATCGATCAGTAACTACATTGTTTCGACTTATTGAATTGTTCAAATACAAAATTTTGTAAATACTTATTCATAACGTGGTTTGACTGAAATACGTATTTTTTTCCCTTTAAGTTGCACTTATAAAAGGCAACCACTTAATTTACATACAAACTAGCCTAATTTAAGGACAATAAGTAGTTTAATTCTAACCTTATTCCAACATATACTATGCTATGTTAAAAACCAAGAAAAAGAGTAATAAATACTACTGTACTTAGCACTGACACTTTGTTTTTCACCACACTTACTCGAACTGTTTTGGTTTGGGGCTAAAATATTAGTTAAGTTGTTAGTAAAGTTGTTCCAAAGTTGTCAACAACAATACGTACATCTAAAAACTACACTACAAAGAAATCTGGACTTAAAATCGAATCAGACGACTTGCACTTCAATACCTGTCAAGCCGCTTAGGAGTAACTTAAACGCACTTATTACTCACACATATACCTGAAAAACATTACGCTCTTTCTAGAAAGTCGGCTAATGTGCGATGTAATTTTTATATAATTACATTTTCTGTTTTACTACATACCTAGTTCAATTAAAAATCCTTTCTCTGTCCGTGACAATTTCAGTAATTCGAAAAACCATGAAGTCATAAATTTTATAGTATCTAAAATCAAATAGTTGTAAAATAACTTACCAACGGAATCCGTAAACCCAAACAGCACTGTAACTCCAAAGAACAAAAACATCATAGACCACTTCATCACCATGATTGAACTTTCACCAAAAAAATCAACACTGGCTGTTGAGAAAATATTGCAACGAAATTCACATTTTAAAAGTTTCGATTACGCGCATTCGAGGTTGAAACTGCGAAAGAACAGACCTCTTTCCACAGCCAAGTGATCACTGTCCGCTCCGGGTAGACGTGGGGACTAACTGAGATACTGTAGGTATGACGCATGCGCGTTTCATTCATATGGAGCTCAACTAGCCTAGCCGATCTTCTCAGATCAGCCAAGTAGAGCAACCTTTGCTTCGGTCAGTCGGGTCGGTTGGTGAGATCTACCATGATTGACAACAAACAAACCAACAAACAAACAGCCTTTCGCATTTATAATATTAGTATGATATCACAAACTGTGGTAGTTATTAATAACTAAATAAAACTAAATTAGTAAATAAATATAAAATCTATTCCACAAATACAAAATAACAATATTTTATCCTAGATCTCTATCAATCTCCAGTTTCGCATTAATCACAAAGCCGCAAACATTGAATCCGCATCAGGATTTCTATTATTCGTTAGGCGGAACATTAGCGTCGTTGGCGGGCGCGGCGGGCGGGCGGCTAAACATCATCAATCACGGCTGCATATCGCACACGCAAATATTTGAAACTTACTCCACCTACGCGGTTTTATCTAAAATTTCCAGTTTCCGTTCTCCCATTCTTTTCGGAATAATATTATTTATGCTTTTTGTTCTGGACACAGACTTTAAAAAAAGTCCGTGGTCCTGGGTAATTTATCAATGTACCTAACTTTAGTATTTGGTCAGATATTTATGACAAAGTGTTTTTGCTGAAACATTGGATATAGTGGTATTTCTGTGTATATCCTCGCTAAGTTTAAGAAAAGTAATATGCGGGGTATCGCGGAAAGGGTGTACTAAGCCGAAAGGGGTCTATAGTACCCATCGTTATCTACAACTTTTACCATGGAACCAAACGGGAAATCGCAAAAAAATTATCAGCTGTTCCATACATGTTGTCGAGTGTAAACGACCGTTTTCTATGGAACAGCTGATATGTTTTTCGTGATTTTAGAATTGGTCCCATATACTAAAAGTTGTTACTAATGATATACTAATAATATGGGGTACTAATGGACCCCTTTCAGCTTACACCCTTTCCGCGTAACCTAACACAAGTCCTAGTGGTAATTCATTATATCATGACGCAGCGTAGGTAGGCCTCCCACTAGAATAGACCGGCGACATTGTGAAGAGTCGCTGGCATCCAGTGGATGTTCAGCAGTGGACGTCTATTGGCTCAATGATGAAGACGATGTGCCTTGGTTTCGTCTTGGTTCACATTTTTTGCGTTCAACCATCTAATACTGTTTTTTCCTGGCTCCACAATAATAAACTGTAGTTGTATGAGGTTCAACTATAGATGGAAAATTTTAATCCCTCCGGGACAGTTCGGTAAAAAGTGAATGGGCCAGAAAGAGTAATATTTCGTTATTTTCCACACTGCTATATACGAAATGCTATGTAAATTATTACAAACGGCTTACACGATTATGTTTATCGGTTGAGACAATCGACCGGTTTCGGAGCCATTAGAGCGTCCGCGTATTCCCTGATGTGGGAGCTCTAATGCTCGCTTCTGCAGTGCATCTAAGACGTTCGCTGGGGCACGCACGGACGACTTCCATGCGATGATTCGCAAGAAAGTCGCATCCCTACTACAGCGAGCGTGAGGCAGCCGCAACGGCATCCTGCAAATGATTGTTGGCCGGATGGATTGCCCCATCCAAAACAAGTGGACGCGTGTCTTAATGGGCGAGAAGTTTTAATTATATATTTTAAATTGATTGATTGTGTATTGTAATTACATTTTAATTGTTTAGTAAAATTTGTTTTTGTTTGTAGTTATTATTTTGACATTTTTTTTTTTTCACTTTTAACACTGTTTAAATGTATGTGTAATAATAATAATGGCTCCGAAACCGGTCGATCGTCTCGACCGATAAACATAATCGTGTGTGTAAGTCGTTTGTAATAACTTATAATGTTTCCTCACGCGAGTTTTGTTGAAGGGAAATGTTATATATTATGTAACAGAAACTGAATCATCGTTGCTGAAAACATTTTCCTGTATTACTTCGTGAGTCCACACGATGGTAATTGTATGGAGGGTCCGGACCGAGTGCGTATGCAAGACCTTAAAGTTATTGTTTCCATTGGCACACGTTAAAATACACACGGATTTAGATCCGACCTGATTTCTGATGCCGGCAAGTGTGATCAGTAGTTAGTCTTCACTTCAGTATTTAATATTAAAATATGGAAAACATAAAGAAGTATATGTCATTTTCAGTGTTCCATAACCAAAAGGTGTAAACGGGACCTTATTACTAATCCTATGCTGTTTGTCGGTCTGTCCTTCTTTTTAACGGCTGTATCTTTCGAACCGTAATAGATAGCCAGTTGACATTTTCACAGAATACGTAATGTTACATACAGCAAATTGGCTAAGAAATTATAAAATCAATAATTAGAAATTGAAGGGTAAATCATTAAATTACAACAAACGTTTTTTAATAGTTTTTATTATTGAAACTGACGTGGTTTTCACAAGTTTTTTAATCGTATTTTTGTATTTGCTTTAGTGTCAAAATGGTAATACGTACAAAGGTCTAATTTCTATTCGCCACCGGTTCTCGTAAGATCACCGAAGTTAAGCAACGTCGGGCGCAGTCGGTACTTGGAGGAGGAGTTTTTTTTGTTATTTTTTTTCGCTATTCGTTGAATCATTCAGAATGTATAGGTACTCAGAACTGTGTACCTATGGTAATTCATTGAATATTCTGACCCGTATCATGGAAACGCACCCTAATAAATTAGTATTCGAGTCGACGGATCCCAAGCTATTGTGGTTTGTTTATCGACAAATTTTACATTGAAAATATACCTGAAGCCGGCGAAACGTCCTGATTTCTATTTGCTCTCAATCCCTTTTCTCTGTGACAAACTATGAAAAGACAGAGAGGAAATTTTATCTATACTAATATTATAAAGAGGAAAGATTTGATTGTTTGTTTGTTTGTTTGCATTGAATAGGCTCCGAAACTACTGAACCGATTTGAAAAATTATTTCACTGTTGGGAAGCTACACTATCCCCGGGTGACATAGGCTATAATCTATCCCGTGCGAAGCTGGGGCGGACCGCTAGTCTTTTATATCTCCCTTCTCTTGATTAGGTATCTATAAATGGAGGGGTTCTAATCTTAGAGAAACAAAGGTCTATGTGTCATTCAAATTATTGAAGCAGTGGATGGTAAACGTTCATTACTAACGGACCACCCAAACTATCCACCTGGGTGGTCGATTAGGAAAACTTGTTCTTAACAGACGACCATCATCATCATCAGCCAGAAGACGTCCACTGCTGAACATAGGCCTCCCCCTTTAACCTCCACACTGAACGACAGCCTGCCTTTTGCATCCACTGGATGCCCGTGACTCTCACAATGTTGTCAGTACATCTAGTGGGAGGCCTACCTACGCTGCGTCTTCCGTTTCGTGGTCTCCACTCCAGAACCTTTCTTCCCCATCGGTTATCGGTTCTTCGAGCGATATGGCCTGCCCATTGCCACTTCAACTTGCAAATACTAACAGCTATGTCGGTGACTCTTGTTCTTTGGCGAATATCCACGTTTCTGATTATATCGCGTATAGATATTTTCATGCTAATATTTTTTTTTTATATCATAAGTAAAATTGGTCGATGACAGGAGTCGCAAAGTGCGAACGGGGCGAACTAATAGTATTATAATAATAAAAATGAATATAATAATAAAAAAATATTCCGGAAATTTTTGCACATATCTGACCCAAACTAAGCAAAGCTTGTGATATGGCTGCCAGAGACTGATATACATACATAATATATAGTTTTAAATACATACGTAAATAGATACTAAGAACCAGATATAGAATAAACACAAAATGTTCATCACATAAATGTTTTTCCTAGGTGGGAATCGAACCCACGCCCAAGCTCAGAAGGTTTGATAGTCCCAAATTCCTGATACCTGGCCACTACTTAGTCTAAAACGATAAAGCAAACAAGCTTCGATTATTAATCGAAGATCTTCTGTAGTTTTCTAGTCTGGATCAGTAAATATTTTTATGTAGGTATCTTTCAAGGTCCGCTCAATCAATCCGGTGGGCTTGACAATCCTTTTGGGCCGTTGGACAGGCAAACATGAGGTGAATGACGTGGAAGGACTATTTGAATATAGGAACATTGGTAAAAAGACTTTGGTATAAAAATATAAAAACCCCTCACACCGTAACTTTCTTAGGCTTTCTCTGCATCGAAGATCTCATAAAACACACAAAACATGCACAATGAACCCTAAACCAAGAGCTGATAAATAATTCTTTATTCAGAAAACATTAAATCGAGAATCGCAGTTACCGTCTTGCTCAAAATGCAAACGGTCTACCAATTAAGCTATACCAGTCGTTTATAAACTGAGAGTTCAACAAGGAGCGCATGCGTCACAAAGTAATATAATCTGGGGTCTCCTTAGTGACTATTGCTGTCGGCCTCAGATGGCCTCGACAGCGTGACTAGGCAGTTGGCAAACGCACTTTTGGGGTAACTAGCTCAAGGGCACCTCTTAGGCATGAGCCGTAGGCTTTACGCGTCGACGGGAGAAGGGGAATCAGACATGCCTTGGCCCTAAGGCCCTAGGAGGCTGTTTGAACTGGCTGACTATTTGGAGATAATCTAACGGATCTTCGTGTGTGTATTTATATGTCAGTGTGCCTTTAGTAACGAACACAAACTAAAAACTGAATAATTCCTGTTGCCTGGAGCAGCTGGATGGGGCCATGTTTGCATGCCTGCCAAAAAATTATAATGAACATCCCTAGTCCATCTAGTAGAGACTAGTTCGTGGTCTCCACTCAAGAACTTTTCCTCCCCATCAGTTATCGGTTCTAGGGACAATGTGGGCCGCCCATTCCCATTTCAACTCTCAAATTTTGATAGCGATTATAGTGACTAGGGTTCTGTAAACAAATTGAATATGCTTGCGTTTGACCGCTAACTTGCCTAATTTTCTTTTGCAGAATATCCTTATTCCGAATTCTATCGCGCAAAGAAACTCCGAGCTCTCTCTATTGCCCGCTGTGTGACTGAGTTTTTCCAAAAAGCCAGCAGTTAAGGACCACCAGTCAGTACCAGAAAGTCTTCAGCCAAACTTGGCTTTGAAGTTTACCAAAACTAATGAAAGACCATTTGCCATTTTGAGTAATCTAATTGCCACACACCACGTGACCTTGTTTCCCATCCCTACAATAGAGAATCTATTGAAAAAATCCAAATCTCCTTCCGAAGATTCTAATATTCACACTGTCACATGGCTTTGAACTTTATCAAAAACAAAACATAACAGCGTAAAGCACAACAATCCCAAGTCATCAGGAAAATCGAATCATTACCGCTTGGACGCTCGAATTAATGCCGGCCCAAAGCGGGATCGCAAATTAAGAGAACTCTACTGTTATACCAGAAGACTGGCTGTGGAGTTTAAATTTACCGATACGACACGTAAAGTGGCGTGACAAGGCATACAAGTGTTGAGAAAACCTTAGACGAGTCTATAGAACGGAGAAAAATCTACAAAAAAAATTACGAAGCCCGTGCTTTCTCGCTCGCACATTTCGACATATTTAAATCCCCGGTTTCCGGGTAATTTTGTTTCATTACGGCAATAAAATTTTAAAACTGAGGAATCATACTTAATATTATAAATGCGAAAGTGTGTCTGTTTGTTGGTTTGTTTGTTCTTCTTTCACGCAGCAACAGAGCAACGGATCGACCTGATTTATTGCATGGGTATAGTTTAATGGTCAGAGAGTCACAGAGTCAGAGAGATCACTACGCGGGTGAAACCGCGCGGCGCAGCTAATGAACAAATGAAAATATTTATTGTACATAAGCATAGACAACAGACATTTTGTGTTATTATTTTTTTTGTGTAAATTAATAAAAAAACTAAACTAGAGTTTGATATTTTTTAAAGTTATATGATTACTGCTAACCCGCCCGCCTGGCTTCGCACGGATGTAATTTACGTGCAAAGCCGGGGCGGTTCGCTAGTTATATATATAAACCTTCCGTGAAAATGTATCTAGCTGATGGTGAAAACCGCATCAAAATCCGTTGCGTGGTTTAGGAGAAGTTAGCGGCCATACAGACAGACAGACGCGGAAAGCGACTTTAATTTATACTATGTAGAGAAGAAGAGAAGAAGAAGATTTACGGGATATTTAAAGTGGTAAGGTTGTGGATGGTTGTGTGAATATCCCGTAAAATCCGCAAATAGTTGTAATAAGTTTAGTGAACAACCGTGATAGTTTAAAACAGTGTTTGAAATTTTTGTCATAAATCGGCTCCAACCCAGCATCGGTCATAATTTTTTTCTTTTTTTTTCTTTAACACGATTTACAAAATATAAAATGTGAGTGTGTGTCATGGTGATGGTAGTGTCTTGTTGCTTAGAGTTCCGAGTATTGCTAGCTATCGTTTTTTGTGGCTGGTCGTATCGTTGACTGTAAATAAATCAGCCGTTGTTCGTAAATGTAAGTAAATCATAACTTTTTGTAAGCAATTACCATAAATTCACGGCATTGGAATAGTAAATTACACAGCGGTTCGGTGGTTTTTGAATATTTGTGTTTCGGTACCAGATAATGGCTGTAGTTTTACGATTCAGCTGTCCGAAACAACTGAAAGAGTGGCGACTTTTGCTTGTTTCTATTTCCTCCGTCAAATGAATGCATTGTTCAGCTTACAGCTTATGCAAGCCAAACCACTCTGATTTTGATTCATTCTCAATCTTATCTCAAAAGTAAAAAAAAATCGTAAAATCAAATACGAAATTGCGAAAGTCAGGGTTACTCATACTTATATTTATTTATTTTATTTATTTATTCATCAACAGAATGCTTACAGTTAAACCAAAGCGCAAACTATTTAAATAACAAAATATGATGTATACTACTAAATACAATCAACCAATCTTAATTAACTACTAAAAAATAACCCTAAACATGAGGAAATTATATTAACATTGTCACAAAAAATGTCAACATGCTGGAATTCACGCGCAAATGCATTGAGTAGCGCCACAGCCCGCCGCGTGGGCGCGTTGTTGGCGTGGTGCGTCCGCGGCACGGAGCACGCGAACATCTGATGCCGGCGGCGGGTTCCGCAGCGCAGGTAGTTGTCAGGCACGTACAACCCAATACTGCTCAAAGTTTGTGGACTGTTCACTTTACTGCGCAGGATTAGTATGTAGTGAGTGACCAGCTGCTGCTTCCGTCTAAGCTCCAATGTATCAAGCGTATATAGACTGCACTAAGCCGGAAGGAGATCACTGAACTTATTATGTTTTTTTTAAAACTTTTATTAAATTTTTACTATGGGACCAACCCTGAAATTGCGACAATATCAGCTACTTCATAAAAAACTCGAAAAAATTTATGGAACAGCTTAACCTCCCCCCCGCGATTTTAGGGTTGGTCGCATAGTAAAAATTTTCATAATGATAAGTACAATGACCTCTTTTCAACTTAGTACAATCTATAGGCCCACACGCAACGTGCGGGAGAGACAAACTGTTTACAATTAATACAAACAAGAACAAAAAGAAGTTGGGAACAAAATTAAATGCGAGAATATAATATAGCCAATGAGTAGAATGCTACCTTTATCATAACGAAATTTTTTGTATTTAATTTGTATTCTGTAACCTTTTTTTGTTATTTTTTCTCGGGTAATTGTTAACCTTTGATAACTATTGTAAATTCACAACCAGTGGTTTAGGCGGGTTAAATAATTGAATTGTTTAACTAAATTAAACCCGTACTGGACTTAATTTAGTAAAATTATTTAAGCTACCCTATTGTGTAGTTGTGTTCCATATTCTATTACTTACGGCCTCTGATACCAAATTTGACGGTTTTAAATCAATTTTATTTAGTTAAATTATAATATTTGAGGTGGAAAAAAATACACGTCACAGATACATCTGTGTTTGAGTTTGTGATTTGGTTCAAAGCACGATAGAATAAAATTCTAGCTCGCGCTCAGTACCACGCCAGGCGTCATCGAGGTCGGACCTATGTTCGTTTTTGTCGTTGCACTCCCCCCCGCGGGCCTCCTGACTCTTGCGTGGCAAAATACATCGTCGCTATAACTTGGCGGGGGCTGAGGGAGCGTTTTGTTGCCTACGCGACTCGGATAACCGGCCGTTAAGACCACACGACAGAAGTGAAACTTCATGAACGGTATATCTCTGTCACTCCATTAGTTGACTCGAGCTGACTTTACCCAAACGAGTTCCTTAGCGCAACGGTCACATGAGTTCAGTGCCTATTCCCCATCCCAAAACAAAAAATCGGACAAGTACGAGTAGGACTCGTGCTCTGAGGGTTTCGTTGGACGGAACCCTAAGAGCGCGAGTCCAAAAAAATAAATGACTGAAGTTGAAATATTGAAAAACAAACTTAACTTTGTAGTTGACTATAAGGTTCTTCGATACATTCCAATTACACAATGTAAGTTTGTAATAGCAAAATAATTATTTTTAAATGATATAACTTCAAATTTGAAACTTTCGTATTTATTCCTATATATGTGCTGTTGCTTCCGTGGATGAGATTAATAACAGGTTAGTGGAAACTGTCCATGCGGTAGGTTCTAAGTTTTTTAGACCTGGCCGGCGCACAGATAGACCTCAAAAATTATCCGACCATACCCGTAACCTCATGGCTGATCGACGCTCGTTACAACTACAATGTTCCGATGACGCTGACTCATATAGGCAGCTCAATAGACAAATTTGGAAGTCATTGCGGCACGACATACGTACCTTTAATACGAACAGTATTAAAGAGACGTTTGAGCAAAACAAAGGCTCCAAAGTGTTTGCAAGAGACATGTCTATTGGGCAAAGCCAGCTGACAAAGCTTAAGAAGGAAGATGGTAGTGTAGCGTCGACCAAAGCCGAGGTATTAGGGGAAATCGAAAGGTTCTATGGACAGTTATACACTTCGGTTGCTAAACTTGTGAGCAGCTCGGCCAAAGACCCAAAAGCCAAGCTGAGCCGACACTATACTGAAGATATCCCGGACAACAGCCTGTACGAGATTAGGATGGCCCTGAAACAGCTCAAGAACAACAAGGCGCCGGGGGACGATGGAATCACATCAGAGCTTCTGAAAGCGGGTGGAACACCGGTACTCAGAGTCCTTCAGAAGCTCTTTAATTCTGTCTTACTCGAAGGTATAACGCCAGAAGCATGGAACAGAGGCGTGGTGGTGCTGTTCTTTAAGAAAGGTGACAAAACCTTGCTGAAGAATTACGGACCCACCTCGCTTTTGAGCCATGTTTATAAGCTGTTTTCGAGGGTCATCATGAATCGTCTCGATCGCAAGCTCGATGACTTTCAGCCTATCGAACAAGCCGGTTTCCGAAAAGGCTATAGTACCATAGACCACAGCCACACGCTACGCCAAGTTATACAGAAGACCGAAGAATATAACTTGCCACTATGTTTAGCGTTTGTGGACTATGAGAAAGCCTTTGATTCGGTCGAGACATGGGCGGTGCTCGAGTCTCTCCAGCGATGCCGTATTGACTATCGGTATGTCGAAGTGTTGAAGTGTTTGTACAATAACGCCACCATGTCGGTCCGAGTAAAGGAGCAGAGTTCGAAGGCAATTCCATTGCGAAGAAGCGTGAGACAGGGAGACGTTATCTCTCCGAAACTGTTCACTGCCACAATGGAAGATGCCTTCAAGCTCCTGGAATGGCAAGGACTCGGCATCAACATCAACGGCGAGTACATCACTCACCTTCGGTTTGCCGACGATATTGTGGTCATGGCAGAATCGATGGAAAATCTCAGCATGATGCTCGAAGGCCTCAATCGAGTCTCTCAACAGGTGGGCCTTAAAATGAACATGGAACAAGACAAAGGTCATGTCAAATATCCATGTTGTGCCCACCCCAGTATCAGTTGGGAACTCAGTTCTTGAAGCTGTTGACGCGTACGTCTACTTAGGACAAACAGTCGAACTAGGTAGGTCCAACTTCAAGAAAGAGGTCAATCGGCGAATCCAACTCGGCTGGGCAGCGTTCGGTAAACTACGCAACGTCTTCTCGTCTAAAATACCTCAGTGCCTTAAGACGAAAGTCTTCGACCAGTGTGTGTTACCAGTGATGACATACGGCACTGAAACGTGGTCTTTCACTATGGGCCTCATAAGCAAGCTCAAAGTCACACAACGAGCTATGGAGAGGGCTATGCTCGGGGTTTCTCTGCGAGATCGAATCCGAAATGAGGAGATCCGTAGACGAACGAAAGTCACCGACATAGCCCACCGGAGTAGTAAGTTGAAATGGCAGTGGGTAGGGCACATATCACGCAGAACAGATGGCCGATGGGGCCGAAAGGTTCTGGAATGGAGACCACGGACTGGTAAGCGCAGCGTAAGACGTCCACCCACAAGATGGACAGACGACCTAAAAGAGACCGCAGGGAAACGCTGGATGCAGGCCGCTTCCAACCGGCCCTTTTGGAGATCGATGGGGGAGGCCTATGTCCAGCAGTAGACGTCCTACGGCTGAGATGATGATGATGATGTGCTATGAGACCTTGCCTTTTGCCAAATTTCATGATTCTAGGTCAACGGGAAGTACCCTATAGGTTTTGATTCCCCTGTGAAATCGCAAAATATGCGACATAAACGTTCATATCTTTTGATTGCATTGATTTACAACTTTTATTTTTTTACAGCTGAAAAAAACCGTAGTCTCAAGTATTTAGTATAAATTTCAACTTGATACCTTTACGCGTTCTTGAGAAAAAGGGTCTTGACAGACGGACAGACAGACGGACAACGAAGTGATCTTATAAGGGTTCCGTTTTTTCCTTCTGTGGTACGGAACCCTAAAAAGCAATAAAACATAAAGGTTAGGGTATTTCATGGGAGTACCATCTGTTCAAAGGATTTAGTTGTGCATGTAATCGTCTAATCATTGTTTTTGAATACATCGGACTAAGCTAATGTTTGCCCGTTATCTCACCTGATGGAAAGCGATGATGCGGTCGAAGTTGGAGCATGTTTGCCTAGTAATAACTTATGATGCCCAATTCCAAGCATTTGCATAGTACTCACAGTATCAGTAACCATAATGGATAAGGCATTTCAATGTCTACATTATGTCGGTATTACCTCGTCCGTCATGTTCCGCAGCATTCAAGTGGTGAAAAACAACAATAGGAACAATAAATCTACGGACAATACCTCAACAACAATCACGATATGGACAGGCGAAACCATGACGTTTAATTTATAGTTTTAATCTCATATCAAAAGTACTGTGTGGGTAAACGGTTTTTTTTTTATTTCGTCAGGTGACAGTTTGTATCCGCAAATTACTGGTGTAAAAATGAATTTATTCAGGCTCGGTCAAATAAACAAAGAATATCGCACGCCATGCACTGCAAAAATAGTGGCATAATTGTCAATACATACTAGCTATTCATTTGTTTATGGCGAGCGATGTTAACGCATAGCTAGATAACGAGTAACTGAATGCAAACTGCTGCAACGGCGCGGTGCGGCGGAGTTTTAGGTAAAGCCCGTTGCAGTCCCCGCGTAGTAACTTGCGCAAGTAAACACTCGCACGAGTACTGTGCATCGCCTACAAGCTACAACACTTTTTTACTAAGAGCGACTACTAAGCAACTTCCTGCTGCCACTGGCACTAAGCAATAAGTGTTGTAGCTCGTTGCAGGCGATGCGTAGCACGCGTGCAAGTAATACTCGTCAGTAACGGGCATAAGATTTGGTCGGGCGGTTGATGCAATATGATGATGGTCGATATTTGTTTATTTGATCGAAGAGGCAAAC
This sequence comes from Agriopis aurantiaria, assembly GCA_914767915.1. Lineage (NCBI taxonomy): Eukaryota > Metazoa > Arthropoda > Insecta > Lepidoptera > Geometridae > Agriopis > Agriopis aurantiaria. The sequence goes on along the minus strand of OU611991.1, from coordinate 1,847,359 downwards.
AAAAAATGAGGGACAGTTTACGGGAAAAATAAAAAGGATTTTTTTTATTACTGCATAAAAAAGCTGATCATAAATAAAGTCCATCAACGAAAACAATATTAAAATTTGTTCAAAAATAAACATGTCGTAAGTATTTTAACGGCCTCTTATCCGAGTCACGTAGGCAACAAAACGCTCCTTCAGCCCCCGCCAAGTTATAGCGACGATGCATTTTGCCACACAAGAGTCAGGAACCCCGCGGGGGGGGTGCAACGACAAAAATGATTATAGGTCCGACCTCGATGACGCCTGGCGCAGTACTGAGCGCGGCGCGCGCAAATTCTCGCGACATTTTTACGCTTTTAATTTCACTAAAAAACGAAACTATTCACTATCAAAAATCTATTCAAACCAGAAAATTTTGAATAGGATTGCCTTTCAGTACATGCAATTTCCAGGTTGTTACGAGCTTTCATTAGAGCATAAAATGAAAAAATAAACTAAACGAAATTGTTTCAGTTTTTTTTTTGATCGTGGAAATTTTATGCTATCGTGTTTTGAACCAAAATATCGTAAACTCAAACACAGATGTATCTGTGACATGTATTTTTATCCAGCACAAATATTTTAATTAACTGAATAAAATTGATTTAAAACCGTCAAATTTGGTATAAGAGGTTTGTATATTAATTTCATACTAGACAGAGAGCTCACTATACTGAGCTATGACGTCACGCCTCAGGCATGCCATAAAAATGCTATACTAACACACGCTTTGCGAGAAAGGGGCAGGATTCTATATTTGATCTAATCTTAGAATCCTTCACTTGCTCAGGTTCAATACAAGTACTCGCGCCAAAAAACAACATTGCAACCTTGCATAACAAATAACTATTACAATGACTTAAACATTATTTATTGATTTTTATAATAGGATTACCTGTGACCGCCAACTTGCCTGATGTAAAGCGATGATGCGGTCTACGGTGGAGCACGCTTGCCTAGATGAAACCGATTCACTCGTGATTTGAAGACACCCAGATTGTAACTATAGGGGATCACTCATTCAAGCAGCGCATTCCACAGACTAGCAGTTCGCATAATGAAAGTGGAATCAAAGCGCTTCCTACGGGTTTTGGGATTATCAACCATAAAGCGGTGTCGATTCTTTGTGCCCGCTCTGGGATTCCGATAGAAAAATGGGCAGGACGGAATTAGGTCATGCAGATCCGGTGCATACTGTCCGAACTGTATCCGATATAAAACCCGATAAAAAAACTTACAAAGTATGAGGATACTCGTGAGCATAACTATGTATATGTAGTTTTTAAATAAATCCTTTAAATTGTCGCTGCGCCTGTAACCTTATACATTTCACAAAACTTTTCCAATAAAATCTATATGCTAATACACGTAAAAAACAGTTCTTCCTAAAGGTTCATAAACCGTGTGCCATAAAAGTCTCGGGAATGGTCTTGAAACGGTTGTTTTCAGCTCTGAAACTGCCTGTCGTAAGCCACAGTGGCGGGAAAGTTTTTCAGTGGGAGATGCAGTCTTCTTAGTACTAAACATAAATTTGTATAATCCTATTGGAAGGCTACTTTTGTTGAAACTGTAGCCATGACCATAAAAGGCATAATAACACAAGTGCTCGCTCTGAAATGATATTAAATAAATAGAGACCCACTGCGTCATCGCAATTAAGTTAATTTTAGCACGCACTACTTACGAAGCGTAATAATAATTAAACTTCATAATATAATAATATCTAAAGGTGACTAAGGCGCTTCGCCCCTATGATATGGGTATCTAACGAAAGGTATTGCTGAGAAAAATACGAAAATCTTGTTTTTAAAAAGTGTTTTCAAAATTAATAATTTTATTTAAAATGACGGATCCTTCGCAACATCTTCTCGTCCAAAATACCTCGGTGCCCTAAGACGAAGGTATTCAACCAGTGTTTTGCAGTGAAATGTGGTCTCTCACTATGGGCCTCAAAAGCAAGCTCAAAGTCGCACAACAAGCTAAGGGGAGGGCTTTGTTCGGGGTTTCTCTACGAGATCGAATCAGAAATGAGGAGATCCGTAGACGAACGAAAGTTACCGACATACCCCACCGGATTAGCAAGTTGAAGTGGCAGTGGGCAGGGCACATATCACGCAGAACAGATGGCCAATGGGGCCGAAAGGTTCTCAAATGGAGGCCACGGACCGGTAGGTGCAGCGTAGGACGTCCACCTAAATGGACAGACGACCTAAAAGAGACCGCAGGGAAACGCTGGATGCAGGCCGCTTCCAACCGGCCCTTTTGGAGATCAATGGGAGAGGCCTATGTCCAGCAGTGGACGTCCTATGGCTGAAAAGATGATGATGATGAGATCCTGGTCTCCGAGAACCCAATGTCTTGACTCGAAACGGCTCAAATATATAACCACTGCTGAGGTTACCGTATTTGCGCCGATTTTTGACTTTTGTCCGTTCGAAATGTTATGCTGACGCAGTTCAAGAACCAAAAGTTGCTTGGGCTCACCGCTGACCAAATATAACATAGCCGCTGATACATGCTCGAGCCTTTTAGTTCCATTCCTATGTTGGTCACCCTGGTATTGGACAAACTCTCAAAACAACGAGCGCGTCGGGTTTCGCAGAACAAGGATTAGTACCACCGCAAATGCATCCTCTGAATCTCTTCTAGCGTGCATGAAGCTGTCGTTAACACAGTACGCAAACTCTAGCATTATACCAGCACATTAAGTAATCCTTTGAAGTTTGAAGCATTACCGTGTAACTATAACATATTATGGGTTTTATTATGGAAACTCACGTTAATTTCACACATTTGTTCACACACAGGAATTACTCACGTATGTTTAACCCGGTTACTCCGACTATAGTTTCAACCGCATTCGGCGGTTTTTTTTTCAAGGTGCACGCACTGTGGGCCGCCGAGTGCCGCGCATGTGTTGAAAGCAGCTGCTGATCGGGAGCAGGGTGAGGGCGCATAGAGAAATATATGATACGCCGGAGCGCGTTTTGTTTTTCCGCACTAGAATCTTCCTGTTTGTCTGGACGGCTCCAGCAAACAGAGCTAACAACGCTGCCACCAGTCTCATGGTAATTCATCATCCCTACGAACTCCATGAAGACTAGTGTCTAGTCTAGTCTCCAAGTCGGTGGCAGGTTCCATCCTCCGGTTGGACATCGACTGATCTCGATGGCTTCTCTGACTCCCCCGAAGTGACTTGAAGAAAAACAGGCTAGTTTTAGACCATAATTCGTAGACGTTTATACTTTAATTCGGCTAGACATCGTCATTTTTGGCTTTTTTATGATTCCTCACTATTCTACTTTGATCCCGTTGAAAGTATGAAGTAGTCGGCAAACAGCGTTTCCAAAATTCTTTTCTAATACGTACTGCACAGGAATAGAATGCGCTTCCGCCTCGGTGTTCTCTATAAAGTACAACCTGGTTCTCTTCAGAACAAAAGTGAATTGGCACTTCAAAGGCAAGCGTGCACCATCTTAGACCACATCGTCACTACCCATCAAAAGATGTGGTCAAAGGCTAGCCCATTACATCATAAAACAAATATTGTCAAAAGTGCAAGAGCTCATAAAATCCTAATAGCTTCACCCTTATCAAACAGTGGAGAAACGAGTAGGTACTACTACTAATCCTACTGGCGCCAACTTGTAAAACCAAGCAGTGGAAGAGACTGAAAGCAGATTATACTGGTTATGACATCTATTCATCATCATCATCCCGCTCCAGCCCGCGCTACCTTAAAGAATGCTTCACTTCGTAGAGAGACTGTCATCCTCTTCCTTTAAGGTCCAAGAACAACCTCTCCCTTAAGTCCCCTCCCGCACGATCTGAAACTTTTTATGGTAAGTCGTTTATATTTCAGGCAGTTCAGTTGTGGAACAAATTTCCCGTGTCTATCAGACATTCTCCATTGCTTGCTACTTTCAAAGATCGCGTTAAAGAGTTTTATTTGTCAAAGTTGCAGCCTTGTTAATATCGTTATGTCGAACAGCTTATTCGTATTATTTGTATCATTAATTATTACATAATTATATATATATATATATATTCATATTAATTGCATATCTATTAGTATATTTATTTTAAATAATTTTAAGTAATAGTGTGTATTACTATTAGAATGTATGTGTATGGTATAAGTAAAAATGTTATAGTCGATCCTCTATTGCACACCCCGTCTTCTACGTCTTCTATAAATCCTTTCCATCCTAAGGTTGCCTGGAAGAGATCGCTTTTAGCGATAAGGCCGCCAGTTGTTACACTAGTTTTTAAGAGTTTATTGTCCTCTGTATCAAATTTCATGGTGTGAACAATAAAGAGTTAATCAATCAATCAATCATCAGCCCTGAATGACCTACTATTTGATATATGGCTCCCTTTGTTTATGCCACTCTCCCTGGTCTCTCGCAAGTCGCATGCACTCGTTTCTGACAGTTCTTATGATGTCGTCCGGCCACCTCATCCTCGGTCAGCCTGGGTTCCGCCAACCTAGTCTCGGTCACCACATTCAGTGTATTTTAAATCCAGTTAGATAAAAAAAAGTTATTACTTGTTTATCTATACTAATATTATAAAGAGGAAAGATTTCGTTTGTTTGTTTGCATTGAATAGGTTCCGAAACAACTGAACCGATTTGAAAAATTATTTCACTGTTGGGAAGCTACACTATCCCCGGGTGACATAGGCTATATTATATTTGTTTTTTAAATGAGGATCCTTACTAAAACTCCAATAATGTATCCCAAGGTGTAAAAAGTAAGACTTACACTCATGTGAAGCTGGGGTGCGATGCTAGTCTGAAATAAACAAGTTATCTAAACGAGTCTCTGTCTATGGGTCCAGTACTCAGCTTGCTCCAGTGGAAGTTTCGCTGTTCCAGCAACTTACCCCGTTTGTAGCCGCCTTAATGTTGCATAGTTGTGGCTAATAGCTTGTTAGGACGTACGGTATTTAGAGTAATATCTCCAGTTCAGTTACAAATGTGTGCAGAAGTTTATGTGGTCTCAGTACCCAGATGTTTGTGTTATAAGCGAATATTGCTCGGTTCTCTTTCGTAAGAATTGCTGAATTATTTTATGTAAGTATACGTACTTATTAACGGAGCTATAACATATTTTATTATGGAAACTGACGTGGTTTTCACATATTTTACCTAGTCGGTTTTTTGATCGGTTTGGGGGTTTTTTGGTCGGTTTTTAGTCGGTGGAGGTTGGTGGTTGGTAGTCGAAATAACCGGCTTAATCATACGTGACTAATTTTCGTGTCATATAAATAAAAAAACCTTAGCATACCTACCTACCTATCTATGTTTCGCACCTTTTTTTCTCGCCATAGTACTTTCTTTCTTTTATTTTCGAAATTTAAACGTTTTGAAGGTGCCTCAAATTGCAAAACGGAACCTTTGTAGGATCATTTTCTTGTCCGTCTGTCTGTTTGTCCGTGTTTCAAGAGATTACCTGGCCTAGCTACAAGGACAAAAAAACTGTTTAATAGAATTTCCCGCCATTTGTGAAAATCGACAGGTAATTTATTTAAAATTAATAGTCACAGCATAAAGGCCACTATGCTTTCTAGTCTTGATTTTGGTTGTGCTAATTTATGCTCAAACCTAAGCGGATGATTACGTGGTTTCTCTGAAAAAGCAAAAAAATATTCGGGGTATTTTTAACACGAAGATATAAAATGACGCGACTGATGTAGGTAAAATTATATGATTATTTACGGGATATTTACCGTGGTAAGGTTGTGGAATGAAGTGTGTGAATCGGGAGCTCACTCGACAACCTTACCACGGTAAATATCCCATAAATAAACATGTATAACTTTAGTGAACAACCGTGATAGTTTAAAACAGTATTTTGATGCAGGTAAATTGTTTTATTCGATATTGTTAGTATATTGTTGTCTTGCATTGCCTTACGTTTTGTTGAGATCAGTAAGCCTCATTGACTCATAAGCTTGCCTAGAGGCGGTTATCTGCCCTCTACGGTTATAGATCACGGTAATGGTGAGGGGTCGCGACCCTTGTCTGGGATAACGATTCACGGAAGTTAAAACCAGCTTATGTTGAGTTACCATAGGCGAGCCTTATGGAAGACAGTATGAAAGCATTTTTTAGGGTTCCGCACCCAAAGGGTAAAAATGGGACCCTATTACTAAGCCTACGATTTCTGTCTGTCCGATCGTAATAGATAGACAGTTGAATTTTTTACAGAATAGGTATGTAACGTTACGGCGGATTAACTAACAAATAAAAAAAATACAAAAAATAAAAACGAAAGGGGGGTCCCCATACAACAAACGTATTTTAAACTTATTTTTGTTGCTCTAATGTAAAAACGATAATACGTACAAGTGTCAAACTTGGCACGATGATAGTGAACACTCTAAAGTATAACAAGAAATAAATAAATACTGGCCAAGTGCGACTCGATGACAAATTTTTGTTCATTAGCAAGTTATAATTGTGTTATATTTGATTGCCTGTAGCAAACTGCGTAGCAATTACTTCGTTAATTTTGGAAGGCGTTATAATAACTGGTAATTCGGTTAATTGGACAACCTTATTGTATTTTGTTGTGCTACGGAACCCTCAGTGCGCGAGCTCGATTCACAATTAGCCGGTTTATTTTTTCATATCTCAAATGACCTACTCAACGATTTTAATCACCTACCTCATCATACGGGTAATTTTTTTTCTTTTTTTTTTGCACACACAATCATCTGACCCCAAACTAACTATCATGTACCTACATTTTATTTAAGAACCATACGCAATGACAATAAGTGTCTACCAGCGTTCACCACTTACCATCAGGTGGCCCGTAGCTTATTTGCCACTTGTTATATATATAAAAAACTTGGTATCAATAGTTGCATGGTTATACAGTAAAAAGTTGATTGAATCAGGCGTTACTTTGCGGAAGTCCATTTTTAATTTGGTTTTTATTTTGGTATTTGTAGAAGCGGAATTACACTAGAAATTCATATACAAATTATACTGTAAAAATTAAATCATTAATTAGGTAAGTAACAGTTTACTTTTATATACCCGCCCGTGCAGGTCGCTAGTTATATATATAAACCTTCCGTGAAAACCGCATCAATATCTGTTGCGTGGTTTAGGAGGAGTTAGCGGCCATACAGACAGACAGACAGACGCGGAAAGCGACTTTAATTTATACTATGTAGAGATGGAGATAAAAATATTATGTATGTCATTGCAAATAACTTTAATGATAACAAAAATTATTATAGTTACCTATAAATGTATTATATCCATAATACATGATTTTGTATTTGTTTGATTTAGTATATTTCAAAACCAATTCTCGATAGTCTGTGTTTGTTCAGTATGCCTGGCACTTCCCTAAGTGAGCGGTATCCATCAATGAAGTACGTCATTATTTGTAGTACATTTTACCGGAAAAAATACGAAACTTCATGGGCATAATCTAACATAATTAGGTATTTAGTTTAGGCATTTTTTATGCCAAAGATAACTATTTATACGACTTATAAAACAGAGAATTATCGAAAACTTAAATTAATAACAAAACTAAAACATAAAATAAAATCTAAACAAACTACTAATTAAAATTTTAATAACAAACTAAATATTTAAAGAAAATAGGCACTTAGATCATATAGCACATATACAGGTACAATAATACGTTAAGAAGCGCAAGTAAAATATGTTTAATTTGTATGATTATTTACGGGATATATTTACTGTGGTAAAATCATATAATAATCATATATCGTAGTGAACAACCGTGATAGTATAAAAAGTGTTTTAAGTTGTTTTCCCTTTAAAAAAAATACTCAATTTATTCCTAGAATTACTATTGGCTTTCCGCACTGTTTTTTTTTCTAATAAGGGTATTAAGTAGCGTTATTTATAATTATAATTATAATAATAGAAAACTGTAATAAAACTATGAAACAAGGTTTATTCATTGTTACGTATATTTACTAAAAGTATACTGGCTTTCATATAATTCAAATCATAAAACTAAGAGATAACACGCACGAGTAAGAAACTCCAATTCCAGATAAAAATATTATTCAATAAAAAGACTACCCACGTCATATTTACTTTTACTACAACATAACTATTAGGTACTAGTTTAATTAATACGCTGACACATAATCTACATGACTAACACAAAATAAACGAAGGAATGTCAACAACTATAACTACAGTATCTTCAAGGCCAGAGTGAATAAGTTCGTTCTAGATCTACGTGCTCCATCTTCAGCCACAACATCTCTTTCTAAAGGGTAAGTTTATGGCCAAATCCAATCCGAAACTATGAGGAATAGCGAAAAGGACTCAAAGGAGTCTCGGGCCCGATTTTGATGAAAACTAAAACTGCATCATTGGATTTTTGAAAAAGGAATCAACCAGTGAAAAAATATTTTGTTAAAAATGGGCTCTTTCCTTGCCGTCTATCACACTACTTCCCAGAATTCGCAATCTTTATTAGCAACACTATCGAATGATGGATTAATAGCGAGTTTATTTTTTCAAAATGTACTCTTTAACTCTTCAATAATGGCTAAGAACTACTTCAAAATAACTGTTTTTTTAAATAAATACAAAAAAATATGAATCGGTTTACCCGTTCTTTAGATACTATGCAAGAGACAGACACATATACATAATTATTATATTTCATTATATCCTTAACACCTCTTTATTTGCACCGAGACTAAAAAAACTGCTCAATTAATCTCAAATGTATCATTTGCGTATCCAACGCTTCTATCACGCACGGAATCTTTCTTTTGCAAACACGGCATATCCCATAATGTTCGGTTTTTCATCATAGTCTCGACTTCTTCAAACGTTTGGGGCATTTCTTTCCGAGCAGTTTCTGGTAAGTAACAACAAATGGCAGCAGAAAAAATTGAAATAGCTCCTATTATTACCATTGACAACCAATTTACATAGTTATCTATATATGCTATGAATGGTGATACACAAGTTGCGATATAACCACATATATGTATAATAGATGTACCAGAACCCCTTACAGGAGTCGGTATCAGTTCTGCTGACCACTGGAGGATGGAATTGAAAGCCATGTTACAAGTAAATCGAGCAAACACAGCGCACACAACAGACGGTAAGCCACCACCGACAAATGGAGTTATAAAACTTAACACACCACATATGGATAGGGAAACAATAGATAACCATTTTCTTCCAGTTAAATCCAAGATAAATGACAAAAGAACCAAAGAAGGAAATTCTGTAAAAGATATCACTGTGAACGATATAAAAAAGTCAAATTTTAGAGATCCTATTGTCCTTACTAATGCGTCAAAAACAATCATAACACATAGATATTCAACACAAATGCACACAAACAGATTTCGAAGTATAGGCCGTTTTAGTAGTTCAAATAAGCTAACAGATTCTTTTTGTTTATGCTTCTCACATGACGTTTGAAATTGTTCGATCAACTTTGCAGGCACATTTTTCTTGTTAGTTGTTGCTATAGCTTTCACGTTAGTAATAACTTCATCAACTCGACCCTTAGTAATCAGCCAGCGAGGACTTTCTGGCATTATAAATGGACCTAATAAGGCTAAAGCCAGTGGAATACTGGTAACTAAAGACATTACTTTCCAATGTCCACTAGCTAACGCTATCCAAGGAAGCGTAGTCACGCCAAGAGTATAAAATATGGCAATAGATAAATTGGCAACTAAAGTCCTGTATTTTGGAGCAGTGTATTCTAATACGAGGAGATAGGCCATGATCATACAGTTATCGTAAGACATGCCCATGAATATACGACATATGGTGAATTCCACGAAGTTTTTCGTAAAAATGCTAGCAATACCGGCAACACATCCAATAACGTTGGCAAATACTGCAGCTGGAATTCTCCCAAAGCGATCCGCAATCCACCCAATAACAAATCCTCCAATAATGGATCCGACAAAGAAGAGGGACTGTGCTGTCGCTTGGTAAGTATCTTTATCGCACACCCATCCAAGTTCACTAGATATCGTCGGGTAGGGTATTTCTGTAGTATTGAACTCCCATCCATATTGACACTTTTGAGTATCCCATGTTTGGTCTGGTTTATTGCCAGTTCGAAGTACTTCAGTCCAGTTGGCTACGTAAGAGGTACATTGAGAATACCCCACTAGTGACTCGTTGTTTATTGGTATCGCTAAAATTCTTCTTTCAATTGCAGTCATATTTTCTAACTCCGGTATCCGACACCAAAAGTTCTTCGGAACTTCCGTTAAGAAAAGTTGTGTGAAGTACACAAAACCTTCAAATACGTAAAAAGGGCTGGTTTTTAAAAAGAGCAATATTTGATAAAGTCCAAATTCTCCAGCTGTAGACAGTAGTTGGTCATATTCTACTTCTTTTTCTGTTGTATCTTCTTTGTAATCGACTCCATTTGCGTTTTTTCTTCCACATTTTGGATCTATGTTCATGATAAATTTTTGTAACAGTTGCTTTTTTATTTATTTAATTTTTACTAACTGAGTAGGTACTAAGTAGCACTGAGGACAGCAGTTACTGTACTGCATCATCATATCTATATGTCATCATATTTATATGTTCTCATTATGTTTACAGAATATCTATGAGTAAATTTAATTTCACACGTATGTAAAGAAAACTCGTTTTTTTATCTTTTCGGGTAAATAGAACAAATGCATAAACAAATTTAAATAGCGTTGTAATAAACGTGTTTGAATTTCCTTGTTAATTTTCAGCATGTACTCGTTGCATACTATCGCACTCGTTGAAAGGAATTCCCGAAGTGATAACAGTAGAAATTGGAAAAAAAAAACAAATCCATTACAAATAAAATTATTTAACGTTATGAGCTAAAAAAGGGCTGTAGTAAATTGTCCAGGATTATAAAGATGCTTTACTATTATATCCTGTGAAAGCTTACATTTGATAGCCCGTTGGTCTAGTTGGTTAACCAGACCACCCTCTAACCAGCGGGAGAAAGGAAAAGAGTTTTTTTATTTTTATAACAGGGTTGCATTCGGCCTCCAACTCGACTGATGTTAAGCGGTGATGCGGTCAACAGTGGAGAATGCTTTCCTAGAAGAAACCGATTCACTTTTCATCATATTCTTACTCTTTAGTAATTTTTAAACTTTCGCGATTTGAACACATGTTTTAAACGTTTATCGGGACAAAACGTAATACTACGTCGGGATAATACGTGATAAGTCCCGATAAACGTTTAAAACATTTCTTACTCTTTCTCTTCTGTTGGTCAGACAGCGGCTCAGTCAATAAAATCCACACCTCCATATGACAGTTATTGTGTGATCATTGCTATTTCTAGACAACATTGACGTGTACCAATTTAGTAAAATTTGCTTACTTCTTTAGATTACTTTGCTTAGTTTATTTACTCTCAAAGTTTTCAAATTCTATAACAAACAAAGTTTTATTTAAAAGGTATAATTTGAGCAATTTTTACTTTCTAAAGTTATATGATTATTTACGGGATATTTACCGTGATAAGGTTGTGGAATGAGCTCCCGATATTTCGGCGCAGTTACATGCACCATGTTCACGGGAAGACTGAAGAATGCGGGTGGTTGGAGAACAGTAGGTTAAGGTAGGCTTAGGTTCGAGTTCGAGTTCCAGTGATAACCGCAGCAAAAGACTAAGAAAGAGGGTAGATCGTTATGTCTGCACCTAACTTTTTAACTGTTCTCCAACCACCCGCATTCTTCAGTCTTCCCGTGAACATGGTGCATGTAACTGCGCCGAAATATCGGGAACTCATTCCACAACCTTACCACGGTAAATATCCCGTAAATAATCATATAACTTCAGTGAACAACCGTGATAGTTTAAAACAGTGTTTTTACTTTCTTTTTATCATTACAGATTAATTGATTATTTTTCGAGATTTAACAAAATTATTTGTTTCAATTTGCGTTTCAGGTTATTAGAGACGTAGAGGATTACAATTAATAATAAATTTATGTAATGTTAAAAATTATTTATCTAATATCGAGCTTTGGTGGCTGAGCGGTAGCATGTGCCCCTTACAATCTGAGGGGACTTGGTACGATCCTCGGCTCTGCACCAGTGACTTATTTAGTGCCTAAATAAATTTATATGTGCAGATTCGATGCCATCGATCAAAAACGGCGCAGGAAAACATTGCCAGGAAACCGATAAGGTCAAGCTCTCTCTCTCTCTCTCTCTCTAAGAGGAGGCCTGTGTCTCAGCATTGAAAACATTTTATTATTCTATGTTTCTCTTAAATATACAAAATTGTTCGGGAAATAAGAATCAAAAATAGGTTATTTTATCAACTCAGAAAAAAAACACAAAAAAGGCAAGGCGAAAAAGGCAAGGAATGAATCCAATATCCTTTCTAGTACTTGATAATTATGACAATTATACCAGAGATTTGCCAAAGAAACAGTTTAGAATATAATTTACGTATTTGGATCGGATGCAAGTGAAACCACTGAAGTCTAGATGATAACTCTGAAGTTGGGATAAATAGTCTTATAGGTATAGTAATCCTAAGTACCTATCTACTTATTACATCTCAGTATCAAAATCACAGAAAAAAAAACTTTGTTTAATTTAGAACGGCCGTCAAGGCATTTTTGAGTAGAGTTTTGTAGAGTGAGATTGTATACGCGCCAAAATGCAATCTCACTCTACCCTGGTCAAAGATTAGGGAAGACGCTGAACTTTTCTGAAATCTTTTTTTAATACCAACTGCACAAAAATATAAACAATAATTTGAATTAATCATTTTAAAGTACAGCCTTCACAGGTCTATAATAATGGTAGTAAAAATGTTGTGGAAAACCACTACTAAAAACATATAATTATGCTAGAAATGCATAGTAGTGGCCTCATGCAATGGCCATAAAACTATTTAATAAATTACCTGACGACTTAAAGAGAGACGAAAATGAACAAAATTTTGCAAAAAATATATCTCAAAAACAGTAATTAGAAAGTGCTATTTTTCAGCAGAAAATTTTCTTAACGATAATACATTATAAAACAGATCGGGCCGCTCCATATTTCTGCACCATAATATATATATAAATTGCCATACCCTAATTGGGTCATTATGTTTATATAAGTTTCACCTACTTAGCATAATGTGCTTGACTTTTACTTATATTTTATACTAGCTGAATCCCGCGGTGCCACCCGTGATTTTCCAATTTTCCCGCATTTTCTGGGAGAATAAGTCCCGCCGTTTCAGTCCCGCCATTTTCAGCCTGGCTATTCACCCAATTATTCAACGTCTCCAGTCCAAACTTAATGTTTGGTACTTGGATGACGGAACCTTAAGAGGCGACGTTGACACTGTTCTAAGTGATTTACAAATTCTCATAGACGAATTTCGTCATATTGGTTTGGAACTATTTTTTTCTAAATGCGAACTTTTTGTTTGCGATTCATGTCCGGATAAAGATGTAGTTACTGAAAAATTCAATAATTTAGCTCCCAATATCAAAGCATTAGACAGGCGTTCTCTCCGTCTCCTAGGTTCACCGATATTGGATGAGTCTTTTTAACCTTTTGTTGAGGAAAAAATTTTATGGGTGCTTCCGACAGGTTACTCAAAATTAACGCCCATATGGCGTTTACAATTATCAGATACTGTTTGTGTGTTCCTGAATTTATTTACACTTTACGATGTAGTCCACTGTGGAAACACGGTGAGCTCCTTTCGAGCTTAGACAATGTCGTAAAGGAAACTCTAATATCGATTTTGAATGTTGATTTGAGTGACAGGACATGGTTACAAGCCTCACTACCTGTAAGGTTAGGAGGCTTAGGGATCCGCCAAATTTCAAGTGTTGCGTTACCGGCATTCTTGTCCTCATTTCATAGTACTCATAAATTAATAGAAAAAATCCTTGCAGCCTCTTTAGGTCCTTCCGATGTAGTTGTATCTCATTCGAAAGAGGCAATGAATGCTTGGAGGCTGGCTTGTCCAAATACCGATTTTCCCAGGAAGTTGTCTTCCCAGAGACTGTGGGATCGGCCGATCTGCGAACTAAGCATGGAAATCGCTACTAGATACGTGTCCTAGTATTGCAGATCGCGCTCGTATTCTTGCTGTCTCTGTTTGGGAATCGGGACTTTGGTTGCAAGCCATGCCCTCTTTTAACACAGGTAGCCTTTTAGATCCAACCGCATTTCGCCTAGCTGTCAGCTTACGCTTGGGTGCAAGGTGCTGTGAGGCCCATCGCTGTCAGTGTGGTACTGCTGTTGACCAGCTCGGTCACCATGGTTTCTCTTGCTCGAAAAGCGCTGGTCGTATTGGCCGACACGCTAGCCTGAACGACAGCATACGCAGGGCACTTTCCACCACCAATGTCGCAGCTGCATAACACTTGTGCCCTGGAGGTTGGGCCGGTCCCTTGTATGGGACGCAACTTGTGTCGATACTTTGGCACCGTCACATCTTCCTGAGACACAAGGTAGGGCTGGCGCGGCTGCCAGTTCGGCAGAGCAGCACAAGCGACGCAAATATGCTAACCTCGGCAGTGGTTACATATTTGAGGCGTTTGGGGTCGAGACATTGGGCCCTTGGAGACCGGGAGCTCACCTCATTTTCAAAAATCTTTCAGAGCGCCTGGTTAATGCGACGCGTGACCAAAATGCTGGCGTGTTTCTGGCTCAACGCATTAGCATTGCCATTTAACGTGGTAATGCCGCCAGCATGTTGGGTACGCTGCCAACTGGTAGTGGGCTTGAGCATTTGGATTGTCTTTAGACCTTCAACGGTCTATGGGCAGTCTAACTGTATTTGTAGTGTTAGTTTTAGCTTGTATTTTGTTTAGTGAATAAGTACCCTATGTCCGTCCATATAATGTATACTATCATCCTGCCAAAATTTGTTAAGATCGACTTAGCGGTTTAGTCGTGAAAAGCGAACAAACATCCAGACAGAGAGACAGAGTTGCTTTCGCTTTTATAATATTAGTAAGGATATTACCTACATACACGTTAAGCACAGTATCCTGTTTTGGTTCGCAGCTGTCGGGTAAAAATACTGATATATTATTTCGTCTTACAGAAGAAATAAATAAAGACAGCGACACACTTGCGACGCGTCATATTTACCAATATTCGTCACGTATGAGTTGTGTGCATTACCCGGGTGGATAGTAAAGTTCAGGGCAGTTTCTGGCGCGAGACACATCGTCGCACGTGAGGAGCAGCCCTAATGTGTCGGGGTGCTGGACTCCTGGTACGCTCTCCGAGTTTGATACTTAGGAAACCATACTAGCTGAACCGACAGACATCCTGTCTTAGAACTGTCAAACGGGCGAAGTTAAAATCATCGTTAAGTTTCTGAAATTTTCCAATGAGAAGCCCCAGGCAAAACTAATCTCAGGTGGCGCCACCTTCGCTGGTGCTGTCATTTGTGGTTTATTTGAGGTTATAAACATTGCTCTTGAATGAAGCAATAAAAATAAACTTTGCTTATAAACAGTAAAACGTTTTCTCTAACGACAGTGGCGAAATTTAAAAAAAAAAGAGTTAAAGAAAAGAAATGCTTCCTTAGCTGGTAAAAAAGCTGACCTAGTGGCAAGGTAGGTATACAATCAAATTATCAATATTATTGTTTCTTGTCGGAAGGAAAACGGTGTGTACCTTTATTTTTACACTGAAATGCACTACACAGAGGCATGTTTTAATACCAGACGATATTTATTGTGTACTAAAATTATCTATTGATATATGGCACTTTTGATAGTGAAAAAACACCAGCGATAATGCGCCACCTGGCGAGATAAATAAGCAGTGCATCTCCCCATTATCTAGGCAAGTTTCTTATTTTTTTCTTTCCGTAAAAACCTTCTACAGAGTAAGGAAAAACTTAAAAAAAAAAAAATGAAATCGGTAAAGTCGTTCTAAGATAAATATGGATTCTTTTTATATATATACAGATTAAAATGCGGAAATGCGAAATTTTTCCTTTTGTTAAAAAAAAATATTTTATGAATTGCATTATGTTTTCTTTGTATACTAGCTGCATGTGATTTACTCCTTATAGCATCAGCTATCTCCCAGTGAAAGTTCCGTCAAAATGGGTCTAGCCGTTTCGTAGTCCACAGGGAAAAACATACATACATACCCATATCGATTTATATATAGATATCGCAGATTTATAAAAATGTCCTAGTATTGTTCTGATAAAGCAAATTGTAAGATTTCAGTTTTTATTATTTTAAATTATTTTTTACATTTTTCTTCTTAGGGTTCCGTATCCAAAGAGTGTAAATGGGACCTTGTTACTAAGCCTACGCTGTCTATCAGTCCGTCCGTCTGTTTGTCTCTCTGTCTCTCTGTTCTACCTTTTAACGGCTGTATCTTTCGAACCATTTTTAGAACAGTTGAAATTTTCCCAGAATATATTGTTACGGCGGATTAACTAAGGAATAATAATAAAGTCGAAACGTAAATACTAATTAAGGGGAGCCATACAACAAACGTATTTTTGTATTAGCTCTAATGTAAAAACTAATGTATGTAACTAGTGTATGTAATGTATCTAATGTAATAAGTACAAGCGTCAAACTAGGCATGATTATAAGTAGTACACACTCTAACATCAAATAATAAATAATGGCCAACTACGAGTTGGTGATAAATTTCTGTTCACTACCAAGTTAACCAATGTCGGGTGGGGTCGGTACTTGGATGGCGTGTTGTCTTTTTGCAAAAGTTTTTGTATTTTGTGGTGGTACGAAACCCTCAGTGCGCGAGCCTGACTTGCATTTGGCTGGTTTATTTTATTTCGTTTCGATGTTTCGTGTAAAATGCGCAAATTTTCGATACTAGTTTTGTCTGTATTTGTCAATATTGCATGCCACGTCATTAATGGTAGGACCTCCTATCAGCAGAAGCGTGAAATGGGTGCACAAACTCGCAAATACAATTTGTATGTGCTAACTGCGATCAGCCGCGCCATAGTGAGGTGCCTACACAATAATTATATTACGTCTTTATAGACTCACTAGCTGCGCCCCGCGGTTTCACCCGCGTAGTGATGAAAAATAGTGATTATGCTGATGATGATGAAAAGTAGCATTTGTCACTCTCCGACCCTTGAACTATATTCATGCAAAAAATTAGGTTGATCCGTTGCTCTGTTGCTGCGTGAAGGAGGAACAAACAAACCAACAAACTTTTCGCATTTATAATATTAGTATCATTAAACGTTAACAATAATTCTTACAAACCACAGTATGGTAAAGTTATATGATTATTTACGGGATATTTACCGTGGTAAGGTTGTGGAATGAGCTCCCGATATTTCGGCGCAGTTACATGCACCATGTTCACGGGAAGACTGAAGAATGCGGGTGGTTGGAGAACAGTTAAAAAGTTAGGTGCAGACATAACGATCTACCCTCTTTCTTAGTCTTTTGCTACGGTTATCACTGGAACTCGAACTCGACCCTAAGTCCCGACAAAACACACTCACTGTATCACTGCGTATAATATGAACGCGTTGTGCGTTAGTGAACAACCGTGATAGTTTAAAACAGTGTTTCACAGTATGGTAGTTAAATAATTATCAAAGGCACAACGAAGACTCCATAAAAAAGAGCCATACCACTATAAGAGTGATGGTAACCGACCTGGTAGAATGTGCGCTTTACAATCTGACGACACCCGGTTCGATCCTCGGCCCTGCACCAAGTGACTTATTCAGTAATTTAAAAAAAAAATTGCAGTTTCGATGGCATCACTCAAAACGGTGACGGAAATCATCGTGAGGAAACCGGTATGTCCAAGAACCTCAGAAGTTCAAAGGCATGACATTCACCAACATAGACTGGGCCAGCATGGTGGATTACGGCCCATCCTCTCTCTCTCTCTCTCTCTGAGAGAGGAGGCTTGTGTCCCAGCAGTGGGAACATGATAGGCTGAATTGGTACACTCATGTCTGTTTATTTAACACTGTATGTATATTATGGAGCACCATTTTAGATTGCAACTAAGTAACAATACGAGCAAGTTACTCGCCTGTGTATATACTAATATTATGAAGAGGAAAGATTTGATTGTTTGTTTGTTTGTTTGCATTGAATAGGCTCCGAAACTACCGAACCGATTAGAAAAATTCTTTCACTGTTGGGAAGCTACACTATCCCCGGGTGACATGGGCTATAATCTATACCCGTGCGAAGCTGGGACGGACCGCTAGTATTTTATATTGAAAATAACGTCTTAAATTTTTGAATAAAAAAACACTTAAAATTATTTGAGTACTTCCTTATATTATTTAAAATTATCTCCAATTTACTAAAGTTACAATCTGGGTGTCTTCAATTCGCGTGTGAATCAGTTTCTTCTAGGCAAGCGTGCTCAAGAGCTCTACGGGAAGTACCCTAACCCCTTATTAATAAACGTGGAGTAGGCTTGGAATAGTTACTCCGTCTTTTGTCTTATTCGATCGAGTTCAAAATGTGAAAGAGAGAAGAAGACAAAACACGGCGTAACTATTCCAAGACTACTCCACGTTTATTAATAAGGGGTAAAGGTTTTGATTCCCTTGCGGAATTGCAAAATATGCGACATGTTCATTCATACCTTGTGATCGCGTTAACTTACAAGTTAACTTTGTTTCACAGCTGTAAGAAACCGTAGTATTTGATATATATTTCAACTTAATACCTTTACGCGTTCTTGAGAAAAAGGGTCTTGACAGACGGACAGACGGACAACACAGTGATCCTAGGGGTTCTGTTTTTTCCCTTTGAGGTACGGAACCCTAAAAACAATATCTGTATCTTTCTATTACTATAATGTAGCTTCAGATTATTCTTCTATGTAATACTAAGATCACGTCATTAAAACATTCCAGTTATGCTTCCTATAATCAAGCATGAAGTAAAATCCCCTCCCCCCCTCCCCCCTCCCCCCAATCCCTCCTATTAGGACAAACAAACGTAATTCAATTCGCGCCGGCTCCTCCTAACGGCTTTACAATTTGTAAACGAGTTTAATCAGAAGCTCGCTAACGGCCTAATAAGTAAGGAGTCAGAATGGATAAAATATAAAATTAAAATTTGAATTGTGGAATTAGAACATCGTTTTTAGGTATCCGTGCCCAAAGAGTATATATACTCTTTGGGCACGGATATATAGGATCCTAGTACTAAGCCTACACTGTCCGTCCGTCTGTCCGTCTGTCCGTCTGTCCGTCTGTCCGTCTGTCCGTCTGTCCGTCTGTCCGTCTGTCCGTCTGTTCGTCTGTCCGTCTGTCCGTCTGTCCGTCTGTCCGTCTGTCCGTCTGTCCGTCTGTCCGTCTGTCCGTCTGTCCGTCTGTCCGTCTGTCCGTCTGTCCGTCTGTCCGTCTGTCCGTCTGTCCGTCTGTCCGTCTGTCCGTCTGTCCGTCTGTCCGTCTGTCCGTCCGTCCGTCCGTCATACCTTTAAACGGCTGCCGAATCATCGCTAAATATTAGGCAAAGTGGCCGTCAAACGCAAGATTATAATACAATAATAATAAGTATAAATTGCATTTTGTAAACCTTTTGTAAAAGACTGAAAATCCTTAAACAGCTAAACAGTCTAAGAACCTTCTCGTTCGTCAAACATAAGTAACTTTATCGGATTAGCCGTTTGGGAGCTGTGATGCTACAGGAGGTAAAAAATCGCCTAACTATGGAGTGAACTGCTAAATGAGTAGGTACCTATCCGCTTAGAGAGAGGCATCATTGCGTTGCGTTGCGTTGCATCGACGCAGCAGTCGATCGAAGCAGCGTCAACGCTGCGTTTTACATAATTATATTTTTAGTGGCATGCGTCTAGATACAATACATATAGAGTCACAATCATGCCAAAAAATTATGTCCGAACCAAAACTCGGCGATAAAAAATATAGGCATGTGACCTCGTGTTTAATTTATTACATATAACCGGCTTAGCGAGGAATATGACTAAATACATTACACATACTGAAAAAATAATTTAAATTGGCTCATAAATCTCTGAGTTATGAGCGTTTAAAGTTTTAGGTGGGGATAGGGAGGGGATGCTCTATCCCTTTCTCACAAAGCGTGTGTTAGTATAGCATTTGTATGGCGCTCCTGAGCCGTGACGTCACGGCTCAGTATAGTCATATCTGCTTATGTGTATGAAATTTGTGGTGTGAACAATAAAGAGGTTATCTATCTATCTATCTATCTATATCTTATTTATTTTTGAACTAATTTTAATTTTGTTTTCGTTGATGGGCTCTATTTATGATCAGCTTTTTTATGAGGTAATAAAAAAAATGTCATCATGCCTACTGTTTTGGTTAGTTACAAGATAACCGCGATCCGACTACAACGCCGCGCGATGCCAGAGCTACGATGACATAGCGGACAACTAACGTTGAACACTATACAAGCATAGATTCAGTTTGCTTTCTCCCTCTACGTATACAAGCGACATAACGTCTGAATTGGAGTAAAGTTAAACTTTATAAAATCATTGAATTTAAATTTTTGTGTTTTAGGGCTTATTAGAAAATAAAAACATATGTATATTTAAATATTATTTTTTGCAAGCCAGCTACTCCTAGCGGTAAATTTATATAATTCTGTAAGTAATTTGTGAATAGTGCTGTTGGCTATATTATTATTAAGTTTATAAATCTATCCACATTATTGTACATTTTATAATATGGCTATTTAATGTTCGTTAATAAATAAAATAAAATAAAAGTGGCTTTGTGAACCATATAATATTTGATACAATGTATGTACAAAGACGCTCGGACGTTTTTTGACTGTTTTCACTGAGAGATTGTGACTCAATAGGAATTGTATCTCGGTGGTGATAATTATGCCACATTATGCGTTGCGTCATCGCACGCGACATTTTAAACGGATCGACGGACGAGCAACGAAGCGGGAAAGGGTAATGCGCAGCGCTGTCGGAGCTCGTCGCAACGCAAGTGTTGCACACAATGCGTTGCGTTGCGACGACGCAATGCACTAATGAAGCTTCTCTCTTACTAGAGTAGTTTCAGGAACGCAGAGCTTCGTTCGTGTGTTCTTCCTTCCTCACTGGAGGAGAGGTAGAGATACCGACCTTCGAGGTAGTACCTCCTTGTCGGGGCTGGACTCTGAGGGACACCGCCCTCAAGGATATTGGAGGGGCGAGTATCCAACCCGGCATAGGGTGACTGGGTAACGCAGAGCGTCGAGTTTGCGAGCATGTTGTATACGCAGCTTTACGGCATAGTGGCGCCATAAAAGCCCCGAGTTAATGAGAGCTTCCTAACGGCTCGTTAGTTCATTTTGAGGCCAGCTTTTTGATATAACCTTGGCTTGAATATCCTTCTGCCTTAGTTACGAGCTCAGATCAGACAAATAAAGGAGATATCCTTTAATAAAAATACCGTTAGTGTTCAATTGTCTCCATGTTTTACCCACTTTTTAGAGTTCCATTAAAAGGAACAAAGGATCACTTTTAGGGCTCCGTACCCAAAGGGTAAAAACGGGACCTTATTAATAAGCCTATGATGTCTGCCTGACTGTATGTTTGTAACAGCTGTATCTTTCAAACCGTAATAGATAGCTATAGCTATCTATTCAAAATTTCAAGTATAGTTGAAATTTTGAATTTTTACAGAATATGAAATTTTACGGCGAATTACCTAAGAAATAATAAAAAGTCAATAAGTCAAAACGAAAGAGAGGTCCTCATACAACAAACGTATTTTTAAAATATTTTTGTATTAGGTGTAATGGTCAACAATTTCGAGAGTATTGTTCCCAACGACTACCGGCACGGGTAATAAAATAAAATATATATTCAGGACATTTTTGCACACACGGTCATCTGCATCTATCTCAAACTAAGCAAAGCTTGTGATATGGCTGCCTGAGACTGAAATACATACATCATCATCATAATTTCAGCCATAGAACGTTCACTGCTGGACATACCTAGGCCAAAATGGCCGGTTGGAAGCGGCCTGCATCCAGCGTTTCCCTGCGGTATCTTTTAGGTCGTCTGTCTAGCTTGTGGGTGTCTTACGCTGCGTTCTCGAATGGAGACCACGGACCGGTAAGCGCAGCGTAGGATATCCACCCACAAGATGGACAGACGACCTAAAAGAGACCGCAGGGAAACACTGGATGCAGGCCGCTTCCAACCGGCTTTTTTGGAGAACGATGGGGGAGGCCAGCAGTGAACGTTCTACGGGTGAAATGATGATGATGATGAATGTAGTCGCTGGTAACAGTTAATTCTAATCTATACTAATATTATAAAGAGGAAAGATTTGATTGTTTGTTTATTTGCTAACGGCCGGTTATCCGAGTCGCGTAGGCAACAAAACGCTCCCTCAGCCCCCGCCAAGTTATAGCGACGACGTATTTTGCCACGCAAGAATAAGGACACCCGCGGGGGGAGTGCAACGACAAAAATGAACATAGGTCTGACCTCGATGACGCCTGGCGTGGGACTGAACGCAGCGCGCGCAAATTCTCGCGACCTTTTTACGCTTTTAATTCCACTAAAAAACGAAACTATTCACTATAAAAATCTATTGAAATAAATTTTTTTTTAATAAAATTGCCTTTCAGTACATGCAATTTCCAGGTTGTTACGAGCTTTCATTAGAGCAACAAACGAAAAAAAAAAACTAACTCGACTTTGTTACAGATATTTTTTTGATCGAGGAAAGTTTTTTCTATCGTGTTTTGAACCAACTCATAAACTTAAACACAGATGTATCTGTGAAAAGTATTTTTTTCCAGCTCAAATATTGTAATTTAACTGAATAAAATTAATTTAAAACCGTCAAATTTGGTATATGAGGCCGTTAATAGGCTCCGAAAATACTGAACCGATTTGAAAAATTATTTCACTGATGGGAAGCTACACTATCCCCGGGTGACATAGGCTATAATCTACCTGTTCATAGATAAATTTAATATAACATTCTAGATATTGGGTATGATGAAATAATAAACACGTGTTATTCATATTAATATATTTCTCATGCAAATACATATCATAATGCAAATATTACAGAAATTCAAATGTTTACTGGGAATTTTATGAATTACAATTTATATTTGAATTTTTACAAAATAAAAATAAGAGATAAATATCGTCGTTCTACTGCGAGAAGTCACTAAGTGACATTTTTAGCCAAAACTGGTTAATGATTCCAAAGAGTTTCTAAACCCATTATCTACCTTATGAAAAGATAAAAAGAGATGATTTTTAAGTATTATCGATTATATAGAAATTTCAGAAGTACTTAACTACTTCTTATGCCATAAAAAGAGTCTATGAAAGTTAACTAACGGAACATAAGGGCAAATTCAGTTCTGTCGTCCTTGCCCATTTAAGCTGCAGCATGTAATGTTTTGGATTATCTGTTAGTTAAGTATATGCTTAATTTGTAATAAAGAATAAAGAATAAGTAAAGTTATATCATTATTTACGGGATATTTACCGTGGCAAGATTGTGGAATGAGCTCCCGATATTTCCCGTCCTAACCATTGGATCGAATTTCACAACCCTGAAATCCTGTCCACCGAACGCCATTACATACCAAGGCTAGTAAAGGTAACTATTGAGATCTCGAAATGCCAGAATTTCAATCGAGATGATGGTTTTCAACTCGCCAGTGCGTGGAATCAGTATTAGGTTGCCTTAAAAATAAAAATAAAAATTCGCGTTCAAAATATGTTCAAAATACTTTACGCAGTGATACAGTGAGTGTGTTTTGTCGGGACTTAGGTTCGAGTTCGAGTTCCAGTGATAACCGTAGCAAAAGACTAAGAAAGAGGGTAGATCGTTATGTCTGCACCTAACTTTTTAACTGTTCTCTTAAACCACCCGCATTCTTCAGTCTTTCCGTGAACATGGTGCATGTAACTGCGCCGAAATATCGGGAGCTCATTCCACAATCTTACCACGGTAAATATCCCGTAAATAATTATATAACTTTAGTGAACAACCGTGATAGTTTAAAAAAGAATAAGTAATTTATGACCATCGTTTTACTAATGTGTTACCTATTACTGGGACTGCACTACTCTTTGAAGTCACTTAGTTATTTTTTTGCAGACAAAACTATTGAATGATATGAAGTTCTGTTCACCGGCAAAAGTGACCAACAAATCTTAAGTAATTTATATCAAAGTAATCGTTTTTTCATGTCTTACATTCTCCAAAGTCTAACTAAATAACAATAATTAACACATAACCACTCGTATTGCGACTTGGTTGGTTTAGATTGAACAGTTCGGCTACACTCAAGCCACTCCGCTCACACGCACCGATCTTCGGTTATTCTATACGAGGCTTGATCATACGCTTGTGGTCGTTGCCACCAGAAGAACGTTTGGTCGACATAGTGAAGTTACCATATTCATCTTAAGGCCTACTTGTTGGGAGACTCGAATGAGACCTTCAAGCAACATGCTGAGGTCTTGCATCGATTCTGCCATGACCACAATATTCTAGGCAAATCGAAAGTGAGTGATGTACTCGCCGTTGATGTTGATGCCGAGTCCTTGCCATTCCAGGAGCTTGAAGGCTTCTTCTAATGCGGCAGTGGACAGCTTGGGAGAGATAACGTCTTCCTGTATCATGCCTCATCACAATAGATTACCTTCGAACTCTGTTCTTGTACTTGGACCGACATGGTGGCGTTATTGTACAAACATTTCAACACTTAGACATACTGATAGTTAATACGGCATCGCTGGAGATATTCGAGCACCACCCATATCTTGATCGAGTCAAAGGTTTTCTCATAGTCCAAAAACGCTAAACATAGTGGCATGTTATACTGTTCGATCTTTTTATAACTTGCCGTAGCGTGTGGATGTGGTCTATGGTACTATTACCTTTTCGGAAACTGGCTTGTTCGGTAGACTGGAAGTCATCAAACTTGCGATCGAGACGGCTCGTGATGGTCTTCGAAAACAGCTTATAAACATGACTCAGAGGCGAGATGTATCTAGTAGGAGATGTGTCTGTAATTTAAGGCAAGGTAAAAAGGCTTTAGTAAAGAACAGCACCACCACACGCCTCAGTTCCACGCTTCTGGCGTTATACCTTCGAGTAAGAGGGAATTAAATAGCTTCTGAAGGACTTTGATTACCGGTGTTCCACCCGCTTTCAGAAGCTCTGATTTTATTCCATCGTCACCCGGCGCCTTGTTGTTTTTGAGATGTTTCAGGGCCATTGTTATATCGTACAGGCAGATGTCTGGATAGTATTGTGTCGGCTCAGCTTGGCTCTTGAAGCTTTGGTCGAGCTGCTGATAGGTTTAGCAACGGAAGTGTATAACTGTCCATAGAACTTCTCGATTTCCCCTAATACCTCAGCTTTGGTCGACGCTACACTATCATCTTCTCTCTTATATAAGCTTCGTCAACTGGCTTTGCCCAATAAACATGTCTCTTGCAAACGTTTCGGTGGCTTTATTTTGCTCAATCGTCTCTTTAACACTGATTGCATTAAAGGTACGTAAATGTCGCGCCGCAATGACTTACAGATTTGTCTATTGAACTGCCTATATAATTCAACGTCATCAGGAGATTGCAATTGTACGAGCGTCAATCAGCTATGTGGTTACAGGTATGGTTGGAAAGAGTTCATCATAAAAAAGTTTCTCTTTCTCCAGAAAGCCGTTCCTGTTTTGTAGCCCACAGCCTAGTTGCGCCATTATCAACCAATTTTGTGTTAAAGTCCCTTATAAGAACAGTGAAGTGGCTCTCGGACGTATGTATGGTTCTATTAATGTTCTCGTACATATCCTTCACTTCATTATCTGTGAGTGACGAAGTCGGTACGTATACCAGAATGACATTCAACGAATATATCTCAGATATTCTGAGTATTAGGTTATTATTATTTTTAACATGAAATTCTTGACTGATTTATAATTATTCACACTGTTATCAATAAAATTGTTTATCTGTTTAGGTACACAACCCAGCTCAAAACACTGTCAATGGTGATAATTGTTAGTGAGGGATTTGTAGACAACAAAGCCGACACCACCTTGGGACTATTAGTCGCCCTTCCGGTAGTATAGTAGTTTACCGGATTTCAGGGTTATCGTGTCCTCACCCTCTCTGTGGACTTTGGATAGCCCCAAGATATCCCAGCATAAAAATTACTAACTAACCTTAATAACAAATTATTAGGATTATGCTAGAATTAACAAACTTTTTTTTAAATCATGTTTTATCATACATCTCGATATCGTTTAAAGTATTTACGTAGCTTATTAAACATGATGGTGCAAGATAAATGAATAATATTTTGTTCTAGGAAGCCATTTTGTTGCAATAAGCAATGATGAGTTATACCAACTATTAAAAAAAAAAACTTTAAAACGAGATTATCTCGAAACAAGCTTTTTGAACTTAGTGAATTCTTGCTGTACAACGACGATAATTATTATTTTTATAAGTAAGAAAAAACTTTAAAAAATCCTTACTGAAAGTAAATTTAGTTTATAGTTAAAATGTTTAAGTATACTCTCAACACCTTTTAGGGTGTACATGATTTAAATTCAGAAAGCGTTTGTAAAACAGCTTCCGAAAATATTGAATCTGATTCTTTGTCTAAATTTAGAATACATTTCCTAATCTCTAAATTCTCCTCTAAACCGGTTATAAAACAATCAATTCTGAAAGAAAAACACAAGTAATATGCAATGATTCAATCATATTTCATTATACACAGAGTAATTTTTTAATTTGCATTTGCATAGTAAGGAATTTCATAGGAGATAGAGAATATTGTCTCAGATCGACGTGATTGACGGACGCCGGAGAGTGACATGCATTGCTCTCTATCCCGGAAAAAATATAGTTCCCGTGAGGTGGCTGATGTCCGTAACGGCTTGTCGAATAAGCGTGACCACAGAAAATAATTTTTGTTTAAATTTAAATAGAAGTTTATACTATAACGGCTGTCAAAGCATTTTTGTAAGAAATTTGTTGTAGCCAAGGACTTTTGACTTCCCTTTAGGGTATACCCATAGATTCAGTATAGAATCTATGGGTATACCATATATACATATAAGGTCCTTGGTTGTAGCCAGTTGAGTATAAACCATAGATAAATATATGTATTTAAAACAAAACGTCAGTCATTCGAAATCAGTTGGCAACTGTGATGCGGACAAAGAACTTTGAGACCTAACCCAAAAGGTAAGGTCCAAGTTCTTTGGATGCAGAGTTCGACGCATTGACTTAAATAAGAATGTTCAAGCAAGGTTATTCCGTTCTATTTGCTTCTCTTTTCTGTGACCGTGACATTTCAGCCGTCTGCCATCTTTTACGGCTCAAAAGATACAGCCGTTAATAGGTAGGACAGACGAACGGACAGACAGACATCGTTGGCTTAATGATAGGGTCCCGTTTTTACCCTTTGGGTACGGAACCCTAAAACAGTAATACGTACGTACGTAATACGTAAATATTCGGGAACCACTACTGGGGTAGGTACTATGGACGGACAAATGAAACGCGTGCACTCTGCTGTAGTTAGTTTATTACTGCCGGCACGCGGGTCGCGCGCGCCGTCATATAGTTCACTCCTTTCACATTAATTTGAGACCCTGGCAACATACAAGCTTTAATTAGAACTAATTAAAATATACATAAGATATTTTCAACGGAAAAACTTATTATAATCAACTGAAGGTTTATCTCTTCGAGATCGGCCGGGCTCCGGCGGCGGCGGTGAGCCTTCCCGAGCACTCGGGCCCGCCGCAACGCTCGGCCGCTCGACACTAACACAATCGTTATCTTGCGCCTCCTCCCACACTTCACCGTCCTCTTCCTCACCAACCATTTCTCCGTCGCTAACGGAAAGGCGAAGTGCCCGTGCGGCCGATGCCGGCGACGACTCCGGGGCCAGCGGTGACGCCGGAGCCGGCGGCACCGGCACACTGGTCGGTGAAGAAGCCGGCGACTCAATTGTCGGAGGTGATGATGACGGCCCGGAAGTCGTTGGTAAATAGTTATCTAGTTCTTCCGGACCTTCACCAGGTACAACATTGTTCGCACAGTTAGGTGGATTTACAAATTTCCGTATTTGATCTAAATGCCTTACGCCTGATACGTCCTGTTTTTCAAAATTAACCTTAAACATTCTGTTACCTATCTTATCAGTAACTTTACCGACCATCCATTTAGCCTTCCGAGCAGAAAACCATCTCGCCCATACGATCTCGCCAATTTCAAAACATCTAGCTTTATTTAATTTTGGATTATCATTACTTGCAAGCTGACTTTTTTCAGTAGGTAAAATCAAATCTAATCTTGATCTTAGATTTCTACCAAACATGAGCTCGGCGGGTGTCGCACCGGTACTGCAATGTTTTGTATTACGGTATTCGAATAAAAAGCCTATCAGTTTGTCGTGAATTTGACGGGATGCAGTATTACCTTCGTCCATTATACATTTAATCATTTTCTTACACGTCTTGACGGAGTTTTCTGCCTGGCCATTACTAATTGGATGATAGATTGCCGAATTCAAATACTCGATTCCATTGTTTTCACAAAATTCTTTAAATTCTTTTGAACATATTTTAACATCATTGTCTGAAACGACAACATTCGGTATTCCAAATGTTGAAAATAAATATTTTAATTTTGCAATTAATGCGCCAGTGGAGGTACCGCCATTCATATTAACGCATTCCAGCCATTTACTAAACGCGTCGATCACAATAAGATAGACCGCTTGCCCTATAGCCATGTAATCTATATGTATGCGGTGCCAGGGCGCCGGCGGGCGCGGCCATGGGGCGGGAGGCGCGCGCGCCGGCGCGCTCTGCACATTTGCGCATGCGGAACAACTACCTATATATCGTTCGATGTCCAAGTGAATCTGAGGCCACCACATCCTAGATCGTGCCGAATTTTTGGTTTTGACAATACCAAAATGCGCAGAATGTAATTCCTTCAACATTTCCGCGCGAAAAATTGTAGGAACAACTATACGATGACCGCGAAATAGACAGCCATTAACTACCTCTAATTCCGTTTTACAATTGGAATACGGTGCAATCGTTTTACACTTAACCGAACGTGGCCAACCTCGCTTCATGTACTTCATAACAGTATTTAACACCTTATCATCTGCAGTGGCGCGCTTGATACGATCGAATGAAACCGGTTTGGTATTTGCATCGAGGAACAATAGGGGTATAGGCATGTCTCTTTCGCTCAACTCCTCACTCTCATGGCTCCTACCTGTCGCTGCAGGTAACGGCGCTCGGGAAAAATAGTCCGCGACAACATTGTTTTTCGCACTAATATAATGCACGGTGTAATTGTAAGCCGATAATATAATCGCATATCGTTGGAGACGGAGCGCGGCCGTTACCGCTATACCGTCCTTTTTCCCGAATATAGAAAGGAGTGGCCTATGATCGGTTCGTAAAATAAATGGTTCTTGACAACCGTATACATACTGATGGAAACGCTTGACACCGAAAATAATAGCCGTAGCCTCTTTCTGGATTTGACTATAATTCTTTTCGCTTTGCGATAAGGAACGCGAGCCAAACGCGATCGGCTTTTCCGAGCCGTCTGGCATCACGTGACTGAGTGTACAGCCCAAACCTTCCGGTCCCCCATCTGTCGTGATAACCAGCTGTAGACGCGGGTCGAAGTGCACGAGCACGCGCTCCGAGGCCAGCTCGCGGCGCACCGCGTCCAGCGCCTGCTGGTGCTGCGCATCCCACCGCCACGGCACTCCCTCGCGTAACAATACGTGCACCGGATGCAACAGCGCGGATGCATTTGGAATAAAATTCCTGTAGTAGTTCACTACTCCTAAAAACCTTTTCAATTCTGTTACGTTCGTTGGTATTGGGGCTTTTAATATCGCTTGCACTTTATCGGAACACGTTCTTAGACCGTTATGATCAATAGTGTACCCCAAATATGTTACACTTTCCTGAAAAAAAGCACATTTATTCTTTTGAAGTCTTAGCCCCGCCTTCTGTAACCTACTCAACAGCTCACGAAGCCTAGCTATATGCAAAGCCCTCGTGGGGGCCGTCAGACAAATATCATCGTACCAGCACGAGACGCCCTCAATACCCGCTACTAATGTTTCTATTGCGCGTTGGAAAATAGCTGGCGCGTTCGCAAGCCCATAGACGAGGCGAGTGTATTTAAATAATCCTTTAAGCGTATTGATGGTGGTCAATTCTTGTGATGACTCAGATAATTTAAATTGATTATAAGCGTTACTTAAATCTAGCTTAGAATAGTGTTGACCACCACCAATCTTTGCAAAGACCTCTTCTATGTGTGGTAACGGGTATTTATCGATTTTTAAGACTTTATTTAAGGTACATGAAAAATCTCCAGCTATTTTAACCTTGCCGTTGTCTTTCGGTACCGGAACGATAGGCGTGGCGTATTCTGAATATTCAACCGGAATCAAAATACCGGTTGAAACTAGCCTATCTAGTTCTTCTTCTACTTCCGCTTTTAGTGAAAATGGAACAGGGCGCGGTTTAAAAAATTTTGGAACTGCATTTTCTTTTAAATGTAATTGAACTTCAAATTTATTGAAGCAACCAAGTTCGTCTTTCCACAGATCAGGATATTCACTCAAAACTTGCCGAACCTCCACTGGTGCATCTATTATTATACTATTATTGTCGCACACGGGTAATAAGCTCACATTAAACTTATTCATAAAATCACGCCCCAGTAATGGAGGTCCACCCTCTTTAAACACGTAAAACTGGAGACATTGTGTCTTGTTATTGTAACAAACGTCACATGAAAAATAACCTAAGGGCATAATTTTATGTTTTGTATATAAGCAAAATACAAGATCAGTTTTCGTCAGCTTAAATCTTCGGAAATGTTTTAAGTAAAACATTTCAGACATAACACTACGTCCCGCACCACAATCAAGTTCCATTAAAAACTTAGCACCACTTAATACAACATCTATCGTAATAGGATCGTATTTGACATACCTCATATTGAATAGATCGCATTCCTTGCAAGCATCGTGTTCGTTCATATCTTCGGCTACGTTGTTTAGGGATACGCTAGCCTTTTTAGCACTGCACATTTTCTTTAGATGCCCCGTAGCATTACAGATTAGACACTTGTAATTTTTGAAACGACACTTATCACGCGAGTGGTTATGTAATCCGCAAACAGCACAGCGCGCTCCAGCCGTGGTCGAGGTGGCGGCCTGCATCGGCGCCCTTTGCGCCCGACGCTCTCCAACCCTGTACACCGGTTCTTCTTTGACCTGGTGACCCCCGACTCCGTCGCAGGCACGTGCAGCTCGAGCACATGCCGCCTGCTGGGCTACCTCCAACGCTTTAGCGAGCGTTAGTGATTTCGAGTCCTGTTCAAATAAGCGATCCTTCTCTCGGCTCACTTGCAATCCGAGCACAAACCTGTCCCGCAGCAGCGTTTCTAATTCCGTACCGAAGTCACAGTAGACGGCAAGTCCTCGCAAGCGCGCCGCCCACTCTTCAAGACTCTCACTGTCGGATTTGGTAGCTTCATAGAACTTCGCCCTGTCGGCGAATGTAGATCTCTTTGGTTGGAAATGGCCGTTGAGCACCGCCACCAAGTCAGCCCACGGAACTGATTCGAGGTTTTTCGGGTGTACTAGGTTCCTCACAAGCCGGTACGACTCGTCCGATAGGTGCGTTAACAAGATGGCGCACCAGTTTTTCTCGGGCACGTTGTTTAACGCGTTGAAGCTTTTAATCTTGCCCAAGAAGATCTCGAACTCCTGGTGCCGGTGATCGAATGTGGATAAACTGCCTATGTAATTCATCGCTGCATTTGGTTCTATTTACCGGAATCGTCGCCAGATGAAATATTCGGGAACCACTACTGGGGTAGGTACTATGGACGGACAAATGAAACGCGTGCACTCTGCTGTAGTTAGTTTATTACTGCCGGCACGCGGGTCGCGCGCGCCGTCATATAGTTCAATCAAACTTGGTATGATTATAGTACACACTCTAAAGTATAACAACAAATAATAAATAATGGCTAAGTGCGAGTGGGTGATAAATTTCTGTTCAAAATCAGTTCAGCCGTTTGGGAGCTACAAAGTCACAGACAGATACATAGATGCAAACGTTAAACTCATAACATCCCTCATTTGCATCAGGGGGTAAAAAGGCGTGATTCAGGGCTAATTATGTGTTAGACCATTACGCATTTCAAGTCGTACTAAAACCCTCGATACGCCCGAGATTTATACTTACAGTTTAGTATTGAGACAGTCGATTAAGGTAGGAATCTCTGGGGCTATGTTTTTTTTGCATTTACACAATATATTACTGCTCAGTATGTCACTAGCGCGGGCACAAGAAATGACCACAGCGACGAAAGCTGAAAGAAAACATAGCATTCAAATCACAACACAGACACAAATGTCCCTTGGTCCCTTGGTTGAATCTATGAAAGAGTCGTTAAATTAAGATTTTTTATGTAATTAATAGGCTTGCGTTTGACCGACGCGATGGTGCGGTCTACGTTGGAGCACGCTTGCCTAGAAGGAACCAATTCACTTGTGATTTCAAGACACCCAGATTGTAACCATCGGGGAACACCCATTCAGGAAGCGCATTCCACAGACTAGCAGTTCGCACAGTAAATGTGGAATCAAAGCGCTTCGTACGGGTTTTCGGAATATCAAACATAAGCGGTGGCGATTTTTCGTGCCCGCTCTGGCAGTCCGATAGAAAAATGGGCAGGAAGCTTACCTACTAGCTTATCAGTTAGCAAGTCTCAATTCGGTCCATTTTATATTAATGAAAACTTCTTAGCCGTGTTGGGCAATTTCTGGTAGGCAAATCTTATAGGTTCACGTCACCGACATGCTTATATTATTGCGTGTTGTGCCAGGCTGAGTTTTAAGTTTCCACTTTTGCCGGCAGTCCCCACGATATATGTATGTGCACTAATCACTCCTTATGAACCAATTTACGTGTTTTTATTTTTTTGTTATGTAGAAAGCTTCTCTAGAGGTAGTCTCACAAAATTTTATTAGCTTTTTCTAAGTAGTTTTTGAACCAGCTCTAAAAATACGAATAATACTGTAATGTTAGAGAGCTTACTAATTTTGATTTCGGTTTTACATATTAAGAATAATAATGGTTAAATCAACAAAGGTGGGTGAATGTAAAACTATTGATATATCAGGGCAGCACTCAACAATATCCGTACCAAAGGTAGACTGAAAACAAACTAGCTAAGATAACCTGTGCGTTTAAGTGCTTTGCCTACCCGCACAGGTAGTTATAGGCACTCTTTTTGAAACCCTTCATGTTGGAGCGTAGTAGAAATACTTTATGGGAAGGACATTCTAGACTTTGCAGGTCTTCGAAAGAAAGAAGCGGAAAAATTGGTCGGTGTAAGATTTCCAGCTTTAAAATAAGGGAGTGAGCTTTGAGATGGTGCGGTAGTGGAAGTCTGACGCAAAAATGAGATCAAAACGCACTTTTAACATTCCTCGAACTAGAATGTGGTATACAATTTAGAAGGAACCCACATTTCGTCGGAAAGTAAGTGGGTCCAGCTTTTTTAGTGAGCTTAGGGTTGTCTAAAAAAATTTGACTCGCCGATGTAGGGATCCAAATGGTTGCAGCTGGTACTCCGGTGCGCCATTCCAGAGGTGGGAGTAATACTCCGTGTAGGGTCCCGTTTGTGCTTTATAAAGTAGATGCCGCTGACATGGCGTAAGGTATCATTTTGTTTTGTTAAGTTCACCGCGCTCTTGGAAGCGATTTTCGCTTTAGCCAATAATTGGCCGAAACTGGACCTCACTAGAAATGTTAAGCCGAGAATATCCAAGGTCTTTAAAATTTTCAAAGGTGCCCTGGAACCACGGAGTTCTTTTTTATGCAGTCTTTTTATGCGGTCCAGCCATTCTTGAGTACTTACTTGATACTACTATAACACCATTTATAAATGGTGTCACATCATCATCATCATCATCATCATCATTTCAGCCGTAGGACGTCCACTGCTGGACATAGGCCTCCCCCATCGATCTCCAAAAGGGCCGGTTGGAAGCGGCCTGCATCCAGCGTTTCCCTGCGGTCTCTTTTAGGTCGTCTGTCCATTTTGTGGGTGAACGTCCTACGCTGCGCTTACCAGTCCGTGGTCTCCATTCCAGAACCTTTCGGCCCCATCGGCCATCTGTTCTGCGTGATATGTGCCCTGCCCACTGCCATTTCAACTTACTAATCCGGTGGGCTATGTCGGTGACTTTCGTTCGTCTACGGATCTCCTCATTTCGGATTCGATCTCGTAGAGAAACCCCGAGCATAGCCCTCTCCATAGCTCGTTGTGCGACTTTGAGCTTGCTTATGAGGCCCATAGTGAGAGACCACGTTTCAGTGCCGTATGTCATCACTGGTAACACACACTGGTCGAAGACTTTCGTCTTAAGGCACTGAGGTATTTTGGACGAGAAGACGTTGCGTAGTTTACCGAACGCTGCCCAGCCGAGTTGGATTCGCCGATTGACCTCTTTTTTGAAGTTGGACCTACCTAGTTGGACTGTTTGTCCTAGGTAGACGTACGCGTCAACAGCTTCAAGAACTGAGTTCCCAACTGATACTGGGGTGGGCACAACATGGATATTTGACATGACCTTTGTCTTGTCCATGTTCATTTTAAGGCCCACCTGTTGGGAGACTCGATTGAGGCCTTCGAGCATCATGCTGAGATCTTCCATCGACTCTGCCATGACCACAATATCGTCGGCAAACCGAAGGTGAGTGATGTACTCGCCGTTGATGTTGATGCCGAGTCCTTGCCATTCCAGGAGCTTGAAGGCATCTTCCATTGTGGCAGTGAACAGTTTCGGAGAGATAACGTCTCCCTGTCTCACGCCTCTTCGCAATGGAATTGCCTTCGAACTCTGCTCCTGTACTCGGACCGACATGGTGGCGTTATTGTACAAACACTTCAACACTTCGACATACCGATAGTCAATACGGCATCGCTGGAGAGACTCGAGCACCGCCCATGTCTCGACCGAATCAAAGGCTTTCTCATAGTCCACAAACGCCAAACATAGTGGCAAGTTATATTCTTCGGTCTTCTGTATAACTTGGCGTAGCGTGTGGATGTGGTCTATGGTACTATAGCCTTTTCGGAAACCGGCTTGTTCGATAGGCTGGAAGTCATCGAACCTGCGATCGAGACGATTCGTGATGACCCTCGAAAACAGCTTATAAACATGGCTCAGAAGCGAGATGGGTCTGTAATTCTTCAGCAAGGTTTTGTCACCTTTCTTAAAGAACAGCACCACCACGCCGTCACTAATGTCGTAATGGTGTCACATACACTTTGTTTATATATTGTTCGACCCCAACAAGCAAAAGAAGGTAGATGAAAAATAAATTCATTTTTTTTTCTATCGTGGGTCGGTAGAAGCTATTCCATCATAGCGATTCGCATGGGATGCACGTTGCTTACCTACTCTCGCGGCGCGTGCGCAGAAATCACTTCCAACCAGGACATTCCATTAGAACCTCTGGGTTCGTAACCTAGTGCTGTGAGCTCGCATAGAACGTTGGAGAACTATTATTTCACCAGTGCAGTTCAGTGGCCGTGCCCGGGCTGTTCCACATAGATCACGACTGCTGCTGAAGCCGTATGGGCGATCGCGGATTTAAGGTTGGTGGAGTTTTCCTTTTTACCTTTGTCAGCTAGCGCACCACACTTCGTCACCGTGACATAGTCTGGAGACTACATCACGGTGCTCGGGAATTTTCTTGTATGCCCGAGCCCCAGGATATCCATTGGGCCCATTCATCCGCTAGCCGACTGGCATGATGGGCAACATGGGATTTCTCGCGAGTTAGCGGGGCAGTCTTTCGTAAATGGCTAGTTAACTACTTGGGCCCTTTACTAACTGCAACCGCAGTTAGTAAAGGGTGCGGCCAGCGGTGCACCGAGCTCGGATCCCGCTACCCTCTATGACTAGGTGTTGTAGTGTTTTGTGCGCAAAATATTTTTTTTCTTTATTTCTTTCTAGTTACCCTGTACAGCCCAGCAGTGCATGCTAGAACGATCTTGCAGCAGTGAAGCAATTATTCCGAACCGTTTTCCCTAACGGCGTCATCGGACAACAGGCTGGAATACGGCTAGGCCATTTGGCTTTGTCTGGTGGGTGGTCAATAGCCACGGCTCAAGCCTATCACCAGTATGATGTCTTAGCCTAGTTTAGGACTAACTGAAGACATTTTCTGTATTTTTTTTTCTATATCTACTTTTATTAGTGTTATTTAATTCTTATCTGGAAACATAACATGTTTTTTTTTTTTAAATCTGTAATCTATTTTTAATATTGTTATAATATTCTGTATATATGTATTTTTTATTATGTTCTTATTATCTAGTACTCATATATAATCTAGCAAGGCTTGGATAAAGTAATAAAATGTCAATAAACTTTAGTTTATTTTATAATTTTGAGATCCTGTCAGCACATTAATATCTTCTTTTGCCGTTCGCGTTGACGAGTTCCACAAAACTCAGAGTCACACAGCGGGCAATGGAGAGAGCTATGCTCGGAGTTTCTTTGCGCGATAGAATCCGAAACGTGGATATTCGCCAAAGAACCAAAGTCACCGACATAGCTGTTAAAATTTGCAAGTTGAAGTGGCAATGGGCAGGCCACATCGCTCGAAGAACCGATAACCGATGAGGAAGAAAGGTTCCTTCCAGTGGATGCAAAAGGCAGGCTGTCGTTCAGTGTGGAGGTTAAAGGGGGAGGCCTATGTTCAGCAGTGGACGTCTTCCGGCTGATGATGATCTAATTCCTGAGAAAACTGACTAAAACGTGCAGGCAGACACCAATATGTTTATAACAACAACAAAATTATTATCTTTAAGTCGAAAATCTGCTCCATATTTTTCACCAGCTGCATCTTGCGGTTTTTCCAGAATAAATTATTTCTTATTACATCAGCTATCTGTCAGTGAGTCCCGTCAAAATGTTTTGGAGTCCATAGGGACATGCATACATACACAGATTGATTTTTATGTATATATCATTGGATTGAGTGTGGATATCTTTTTTTTTTTTTTGGGCAAGTGCCTTTATTAACTAAAAAAAATACAAGCTAAAACTAACACTACAAATACAGTTAGACTGCCCATAGACCGTTTAAGGTCTAAAGACAATCCAAATGCTAAAGCTCACTACCAGTTGGCAGTGTACCCAACATGCTGGCGGCATTATCATTATTAGTGTGGATGTATTTAAAAAAGTACATTATAATAAAAGCTTACCAAGAAAAACAATAGTTTTCATATTGAAGATTCGAATTATATTGAATGTTAGAGGAATACGAGTCACTGTGAACTGATGATTTCTGAAGTGGATACAACTGTATTTATATGCTAGAAAGCTAAATGTACACAGGTGTTTATATTAACTGAAAAAACAAACAATTAGTTCGATCCAAGTGTTGCTGAAATGTAAACGTATGTATTTACTCGAACGTATTCGGACGTATGTTGACAAGGTAAAGGTCAAGTACTGTGACATTAAAATATTGTAGGGCGATTATACGGTTTTCACAATAGTGAAAGTTATAGGCTGTCCCTTAAGTCGCATAGTTTTTGGGTTCCTAATATACATTGTCATAATTATTGTTTCCGAAGCCGTGGTAGTGGTAGGTATTTGGGAGACCGCTAGACTTGAAAGCGTGTGGTCGCGGGTTCAAACCCCGGGCCCGTACCAATGAGCTCTTGAGAGCTTATGTACGGATTTTCATACCACTGGATTTTCGATGAAGGAAAACATCGTGAGTAAACCTGCATACGTACGGAGAAGAAATTCAATGGCGTATGTGAATCCACCAACAACCAAAGCCATGGCCAGCGTGGTAGATATGGCCATATCACTTTTCATAAGGCTAAAAGTCCAGCAGTGGACTGTTAAAAGGCTGATTATGATGATTAATTATGATGAATTATTGTTCTGCATAATCATCATTTGTTTTTAAAACAGTATTCTTCAAACTTTTTTTAAACATTGGCGAGCGTAATTATTACTTTATATAATATTTTTTAACCGATTTCCAAAAAGAGGCGGTTATCAATTCGACAGTATGTTTTTTTTTTTTTTGTATGTATGTTTCGGCTAACTTTAATGACCGTACACTGTTAATATAAAATACTATTAAAACTTTTATTAAATATTTATTTATATTTATAGCATTTAATATAAATTACATAACACACATAATCGGCTGAAGTTCTAAATTTTGTATACATTATTATTAATGAAATACCTGGCCGAGAGCGTTTTGAAACACAATTATGTACCTAATTATAGAAAGGGTATATAAAAAGGTCACAAGAAATGTTTATATATTTATTTCTAAAATAGTTTTTTTTTTTTTTATGAAAACAGCTAAAACTATCGCTGTGCAAAGTTTTATGCATTTATCTTTTTAAGTATAAAAATAGAAGGTTCTTGCGAATTAGAACGGATGGATGAACGTACGGACAGAACCAACTTTTATGATTGCGTTACTCGATTACGAAATTTGGCATTGCGTTTTATCACATTGTGACCTAGTCAAAGGCATTTTGAACAGCTATTTTAGTTTGCTTCATTTTTAAATATACGTGGTGGAGCGCCTATGCACGTAGTTGCAATTTCATAATTTGCCGCGCTTTTCTGAGGTGTTGATAGGTACCACAAGCCTGTCTGCTTGTCAATGATTGGCGGACGCACCAACTCACACGCACTTTGGTCTCTCAAGAATAACATGGTGGATACTCGTACTTACGTGTAAAACTTTATTTTTCATCTGTATTTGTCTGTATTTGTAGATATATAACCTACAAATGCTATAATAATTGTATAATAATTGTCTCCAAAAATGTGTAAATGTCGTTTTGACGTTCAAAAGTGTACAGTGGTGTAACAATTTGAGGAATAAATGAATTGAAATTGAATTGAATTCGTCGTTCTCGCTAAAACTATTAAAAAATCTATATTCTTCTACCTAAATAGAACTATAAAACTCTTGAGTGGACTGTGATTTCATTTATCGCACGTACTTGCGCTAAATTAACTTCTACATGAGAAGGTGGCGGCCGGCTAACCTGGTGTACGTTTTTTTACACGACATAAAAGAAGGAACTTGCATAGGAGACTTGCCAGCCTCTCTTCGGACGATTGGGATGAAAGCGGGTCATTTGCAGGTCAGTGCAGGTTTTTTAGTGCTTCCTTATTGAGTATTACTATTATGAGTAGTGTGGCGCTTGCCATCGGAAGAGCGACTTACTCGTCTTTTCACTCAGTTGCATAAAAGAGGTACTAATGACAAACTTTATTAGGGAATATCATAAACAACTAAGAAGATAACCTTGGATCTTAATGTTTTACTGTGGCATGTGTACAAAATAACTAATGAAAATAAATACTATGTTTTGTATAAGTACTATAATTTAATTTTTGATTCGTTTCACTGTTTGTAGGTACCTACTTACGATATTTTTTACTTCCGACATTCAAGTAACAGAAAAAAATTAAAACAACGGCCGGCCGGGCGCGGCGACGCGCGGCCCAACCTTCCCCTGGAACGCCTCGATGGGTGCTGAACGGTGTATATATTACTCTATGGTACTGAATATATACACCGGGGTACTGACTGACTTTCTACTGACACGAGCGTCGAAATCACGAAATATTTGCATTTATTTAGGTTTTATTTTTTTGTGGGAAAATTGTAACTCAATATAAAAAAATTACTTCACAGGTTCGTTACTAATGATGTGCTCTTTTTTTTCTTTCGATTGATATCTTTGTGATCATTTTAGAGATGGTTACTCTGACCATTCCACGACAAAAATCACAAATTAAGGTTATTTTCATATTTTTTTTCTATCGAGAAAATTGTTACTAATCGTGTTTCGTCTTCACGTGCACCTAGATAATATGTTCAATTTTGATATGACATTAAATTCATAGTTCTATTCTAATTTCTATATAATTCTAGATACCGGACTTTCAAAACAGCTAAAAGTAGGTCCACAGGGCCTTAAGCGCCCAGGAGCGCAGAGCGTCGAGTTCGCGAGCATGTTGTATACGCAGCTTTACGGTATAGTGGCGCCGTAAGATCCCCGAGTTAATGAGAGCTTCCGGCAAATCGCTATGAACTCTCCTAACGGCTCGTTAGTTCATTTCGAGGCAAGCTTTTTAATATAACCTTGGCTTGAATATCCTTCAGCCTTAGCTACGAACTCAGATCATCGAACAAATTAAAATGAATGGACGGGCCCAGAAGAAGGGCATTTTTGAAAATTACAAAATGAACGCTGGCGCTCACTTCGTTTCAGTCGGTCTCTAGCCGTGGGAAGTGCGACACGAGTCTATTGTTACATGATAACGAAACCTCTGACTTAATTATGCCATCGTGTGCTTTACTGAAATGTAAATACACAGCAAAAAACTGCTATCTATTT
This sequence comes from Agriopis aurantiaria, assembly GCA_914767915.1. NCBI lineage: Eukaryota > Metazoa > Arthropoda > Insecta > Lepidoptera > Geometridae > Agriopis > Agriopis aurantiaria. Next base: position 1,806,825 of record OU611991.1, on the reverse strand, counting down.
TTTGTAACAAATTTTCTTGGTTATAATTAGGTGTTGAAGTATATGTCCGACGGTTCTGACTCGTTTTTACTGAGCAAGTTCAATGGTTCTAGCCCGTCCATTCATTTTATTTTGGTCGAAGGCTCAGATCAGATAAATATAGGAGATTACCGTTAGTGTTCAATTGTCTACATGTTTTACCCACTTTGTAGGGTTCCGTACCTAAAAAAGAAAAATGTAACCATAGTAGGATCACTTTGCTGTCTGTCTGTCTGTATGTCTGTCTGACAAGACTAAAGGAATTAAAACCTATTGGGTACTTCCCGTTGACCTAGAAAAATGAAATTTGGCAAGATGCAAGGTTTCACAGCACATTAGAAAGGAAAAAAATCTCAAGTTGGAAATTTCAATTTACATCACAAAAAATTGCTTTACCGCTAAACCACTTCACGCAAGAACTGTGAGTACGACACACTTCCTCATGTTTCACGCACACTAAGAAACATTTTACTATTATAGGTACATAACATACTTCCCCCTCATGTTTTTTTTTCTGATGTGTTGTCCATGTTATTTGTGTGTTTATTGTAATGTAGTTCATTCTACGAATGTTTTTTTAACTCTATTTGTAGTTCCGTGCGTCTCAGGTCAGTGCTGCAAATCAGCGCTGCAGAGAAATCTGTAGCATTATCGCTGAGCACTGCCCTTTGTTGTCGCACTGGACACTACAGCGACAACTTAACATTTAATATTATTATTGTTATTCACACAACACATATTTATTCTTTTTCCTAAATTTAAGTTTTTTTAACAATAAATATATTTTATTATAGAAACTGACGTGGTTTTCACACATTTTATTTATATTACACGGGAATTACTCACGTAAGCTCCGCCTGCTGGAATATTCCTGACACACAGGAAGATTCGAGTGAGGAAGAGTTCCGGTGTACGCCGTCGCAGCATATTTCTCTACGCACCCCCACCCCCGCACCCGATCAGCTGCCGTTGACATCACGTGCGCGCCGCGCGGCGGTCCGTAGTGCCAAGCGAGACGCAGCCGCGCGCGCGCATTCACCTTGAAAAAGACTGCCTAATGCGGTTGAAACTATAGTCGGAGTGACCGGCTTAATCTTACGTGAGTAATTCCCGTGTAATATAAATAAAATAAATATATTGTTAAAAAATATATTAATTGTTTTATTTATATTACACGGGAATTACTCACGTAAGATTAAGCCGGTTACTCCGACTATAGTTTCAACCGCATTAGGCGGTCTTTTTCATGGTCAATGCACGCGTGCGGCTGCGTCTCGATTTGCTCACTTTACGCTCTGCGTGTAATATAAATAAAATATATGAAAACCACGTCAGTTTTCATAATAAAATATTTATTTTTATTGTTATTTTGTTGTATCTGCATTGCAATGTTGATGTTGTGCACAAAATAAATGTTTTCTCTCATTTTTTCTTTTCTTTATGTATTCTGTGGCTACAAGTGATTATTCAATAATTATTATACCTAAGTTAAGTTTAAAGCCGTAGTAGCCTATTTGGGAGACCGCTACACTTGAAAACGAGGTCACGGGTTCAAACCCCGGGCCGGTCCCAATGAGTTCTTTGGAGTTTTCGTACGGATTTTCATATCAGTGTCTTTTCGGTGAAGGAAAACATCGTGAGGAAACCTGCATACGTACGGAGAAGAAATTCAATGGCGTATGTGAATCCACCAACCCGCAACTGGACTGGGCAAGCGTGGTGAATATGGCCCAATCACCCTTTCGGGGGTAGGATAAAAGTCCAGCAAGGTACTGTCAAAAGGCTGATTCTAAATAAATAAATAATATTCCCATTTCCATAATTGAAATTTGCAGGAAACTGTATGGCTTTAGGGTGAATAAGATATGGGTACGCCGTCTATTCCAAATTCGATCCCAAATGACTGCACATCTGTTTGGTACATTTCGTCGATGTGTTTGTTTTGACATATTGAAGCCATCCTTAAGAGCATGCTAACTGAATACCAGTAGCCCTGTAAATAAATTTCTTTTTTTTTTAAATAATGTCATAAAATTTAAATTCTAATAAATATACTCAGTATAAACTAAGAAAATATGTAACAATCAATGTGTACCATAACTATTATTGCTTTTTAGGGTTCCGCACCCAAAGGGTAAAAACGGGACCCTATTACTACGCCTACGATGTCTGTCTGTCTGTCTGTTTGTCTGTCTGTTTGTCTGTCTGTCCGTCCGTCCGTCCGTCCGTCCGTCCGTCTGTCTGTCCTACATATTAACTGCTATATCTTTCGAACCGTAATAGATGGACAGTTAAAATTTTCACAGAATATGTATCGTTACGGCGGATTAACTAACAAATAATAAAATAGTCAAAAAGCAAAAACAAAAGGGGCGTCCCATACAACAAACGTATTTTTTTTTAACGTATTTTTGTATTAGCTAATTTAAAAACGATAATACGTAGAAGCGTCAAACTTGGCACGATTGTAGTAAACACTCTAAAGTATAACAACAAATAATACAACATTTTAAGTATAAGTTGTTATTTTATTTTCAGATTATTTTGTTTACCAATTATTATTATTATTCAGATATTTATTTTCCTTCTTAAATTTACGTTTTTTTACAATATTTCCTATAAAAACAAAATATTATAAAAAAACCTAAACCTAGAGTGCCGCCGGCAGCGGGGCAGGGCCCAAGCTACCGGTGGTTAGGGCTGCAGAGTGAGGAACCTCCTGACAATACGTGCCGTGTCCAGGATTACCGCCTTCTGCATCTGACCCTTGACCCAACCATCTAGCGAGAGCCTCTTAAGGTGTTGGTCGAGGCTCTTCGCTATAAGACCGTTCACCGATACGACTATCGGGACAATGATCGTCGAGTCAACATCCCACATGGCGGTAACCTCGTGAGCTAAGTCAAGGTACTTGCTGAGTTTGTCCTTCTCGGCCTTCACGAGGTTCTCGTACGGTGATGTCGACGAGCACTGCCCGGCGCTGAGATCGGTCGACCAACACGATATCAGGCTTATTGGCGACAATAGTCCTGTCCGTGATGATAGAGCGGTCCCAATAGAGCAAAGCACGACCATTTTCGAGAACTGGCGCTGGTGCGTACTTGTAGTACGGCACCTCAGACTCGACAAGGCTATATCGAAGGGCAAGTTGCTGGTGGATGATCCTGGCCACTAGGTTGTGTCTGTGCAAGTACTCGCCATTAGCAAGATGCGAACAACCGGAAATGATATGACGCAGAGATTCTCCGGGACGGTGGCATGCCCGACAGATGTCGACCGTACCGTCCTTCATGATATATTTCCGGTAGTTGTTTGTCTTGATAACTTCGTCCGCAATTGCACAGGCAAAACCCTCGGTTTCCCCAAAGAGATCACCGAATCGTAGCCAGTTCACCGACGCAAGCAAGTCCACATCGGGCCCTGTTAAGGCCCGATAGAACCGCCCGTGCAGCTCCTTGCCTTTCCATACGTCCCTGCGGTCTTCGATGCTCAGCACCGATGGTTTGCGCCAATTCTCGTTTGCCAAGGAGAGCGGAGTGAGGCCCCTGTCAACTGCCACAACATCACGATGCATCCCACTCTCGCTGTTACGGAAAAAATCCCTGAGACTGCACACTTCGCGGTTGTGTAGGTTCTTGGCATTTAAAAAGCCTCGACCCCCCCACTTCCGCGGAATGTACAGTCTCATAACAGACGAGCGTGGGTGTAGCATGCGATGTGATGTGAGCAGTTGACGGACCCTCCTGTCCAGGGCATCCAGCTCAGTTTGAGTCCACCTCAATATGCCAAAGGAGTATATCAGCAAAGGCATCACCCAACCGTTGAAGGCACGCACCTTGTTGCCGCCAGACAAAAGACTGTTAAGTACTTTTGTAAGGCGACAAAAGAAGCGTTCCTTCACCGATTTCTTGATGTTCTCTACCGATATACCCAACGACTCTGACATACCGAGGTACTTATAGGTCTCGGCCTCGGAGAGAGATCTGAGAGTCATCACCTCAGAAAGCTGTAAATTTGGAGAATTCACAACTTTTCCTCGCTGTACATGCATGACCGCACACTTGTCTACACCGAACTCCATCCTGATGGCGCTGCTAAAAACACCTGTGATTTTTAGCAGCTCCACCAAGTCTTGGCGTTTCGGTGTGAACAGCTTGAGATCGTCCATGTACAGTAGGTGGGAGATGACTTGACCATCTCTTCGAAGTCGATAGCCTAGTCCTGAATCCCTCAGCAGAGTGCTGAGAGGGTTCAGAGCCAGGCAAAACCACAATGGACTAAAACTGTCACCCTGGAATATGCCTCGCTCAATCCTTAACAAGTCCTGCGGGCCAGAGGTACCGTCCCCACCACCTGGTTGACGAAGAACTGTGGTCCATTGCCTCATACATGCGCCTAAGAATGATTTTAGAGTTGTATCAATTTTATACAACTCTAAAACCCTCTCTAGCCATGAATGAGGCACTGAATCATAGGCCTTCTTATAGTCAATCCAGGCAGCGGAGAGGGCTCCTCTGTTTCGCCGGACTTGCTGGCTAATGGCCGTGTCGATGAGGAGGAGCTCCTTAGTACCACGGGACCCAACCCTGCATCCATTTTGAGCATGGGCCAAAACGTTGTTCGCAACGATGTGTGCGTTAATTTTATTTCTCAAAATGGATGTAAGGAGCCTGTAGATGGTAGGCAAGCACGTGATGGGTCTGTAGTTTTTGGCTTCCGTGGTACTACCGGACTTATGGAGCAGGAAGGTGACACCGGTGGTCATGAAGCTGGGAAGGGAACCGAGCTCAAGGGCTTTTTGGAATAGTGTTGCCAAGCGGTCATGCGAGCATCGAACCCATTTTATCCAGAAGTTGTGCAACCCGTCCGGCCCAGGACTTTTTCAGTTTGACTTATTATTATTATTATTTGTTAATGTAATTTTTTTAATATACAATTATTTATTTTTTATTTTTTTCGTCTTTTGTTACACAAATTACATAATTATATTTTTTTATTAAATTTATGACATAATGCTATGTCATTTATGTATAATTTTAGTTGACTTGACATGTAATTCTTATAATTATGAATAATAAATACCAATACCAATACCAATAAATAATGGCCAAGTGCGCTTCGGTGACAAATTTCTGTTCATTACCATGTTATTATACCTACTCGAGCGCCTGTCGCAAACTGCGTAGCAAATTACTTACCACAATTTTTGAAGGCATTTTAATAACTGGTAATTCGGTTACTTGGACATTCTTATTGTATTTTGTGACTCACACTTGGCCGGTTTTTCATTAAATAACTAGCTGTACCCGCGACTTCGTCCGCGATTGCCATCCCTGCCGACTAATTATTCGCTCTTGGGCACAGTTCCGTTTGTCTCATATTTTAAGCAACACTGTGGTCTGCGGTGAAGCATTTTTATCAAGAAAGGAGCTTTTTACTTTGGATTTGAAAACTTTCAGGTTGTATTTCTCAGAAGACAATAACTCGATAGCGTTCCTTCGCTATTCGACTAATAAATGTTGAAGCGAAGTGCTTTGTGCGAGTCTTTAGAATTTCGACAGTAAAACGGAATCTTGTCACCGAGGTTCTCCTCGTTTTTTGGTGGAAGGAAGATGATATCAGAAGGATGATAAATTGTGCAGTTGCATTGCACGCAGTCTCCGAAATGTATCCGGTAAAAGACAGATAGTTTAGACAAATACAGACTCAATGCGGCGATGTTTTAGGTAAGCTAATTATTTACACCAAAAAACGCCTGCTATACCTATGCTATAACCTAAACAAATCCTAGAAATATATAAGAAACCAAGTAATATTTATAGAAGACCAATAACTGAATAAATAGTTCTGAAAAGAACCTTTATCCGAATTGAATTTAAATAAACCGGTCATGTGCGAGTCGGGCTCGTGCAGTGAGGGTTCCTTACCACCACAAAATTCAATAAATAGTTTGCCAACTAACCGAATTACCAGTTATTAAAACGCCTTCCAAAATTGTGGTAAGTAATTTGCTACGCAGTTTGCTACAGGCGCTCGAGTATAATAACTTGGTAATGAACAGAAATTTTCACCGACTCGCACTTGTCCATTATTTGTTATATTTTGTTGTTATACTTTAGAATGTTTACTACAATCGTGCGTACGTATTATCGTTTTTACATTAGAGCTAATACAAAAATACATTAAAATAATATGTTTGTTGTATGTGGACCCCCCTTTTATTTTTGCTTTTTTCCTTTTTTGTTATCTGTTAGTTATTCCGCCGTAACATTACATATTCTCTGAAAATTTCAACTGTCCATCTATTACGGTTCGAAAGATATAGCCGTTAATATGTAAGACAGACGGACGGACGGACGGACGGACGGACGGACGGATGGACGGATGGACAGACAGACAGACAGACATCGTAGGCTTAGTATTAGGGTCCCGTTTTTACCCTTTGGGTACGGTACCCTACAAAATATTTGGATGCGTGTGACAGAAGGGGAGATAAATAAATCAATAATTAATACTTTTTACAACGTCTATTTTGGTCAATATCATAGGGCGGAGTGCCAAACAAGTCATTTGTTTATATTAATTATAACTAATAGTAACTACTAAGTATTCTGTTATTAGATACTAAGTATGACTTAATCTATGGCGCAGAGCGCTGTCAATACTAAGTATGACTTATTCTATGGCGCAGAGCGCTGTCAATACTAAGTATGATTTATTCTATGGCGCAGGGCGCTGTCACGGCCTTCCTGCCCTGGCTTCGCTCTCGAAGCCTCTCATCTTAGTTTATCTGAAATTAGAAAAACATTATAGAAAGAGCATAACAAGCACTTAAGTGTTATTTTTGAACACTATTTTATATGGCCTGTGCGTTGCACTACCATTTCTCAATTGTATTTTTTTTTTGTTATGGCCTGTGTATTTATTAGATACACTACCATTTTCAATTAGTTTTTATGGCCTGTGCATTGCACTACCATTTTTATTTTATTTTTTTCGTTTTATTTTTATTACTCGGAAGTAACCCAAGCGGTCAACAACCCGGCTTTGTTTTGACTTGTTTTTTTGTCAATGCGAACTTGCTCACTTATGTTTATGTTATCTCAAGTGGCTCGCATTCCAACTTTGCGATTCTGCACCCTTACTTAGGTAAGTTGCGCACCTTACCAAAGTAAGTTGCTTACGCCTTTTTTTACATTAGGTATTTTTTTATTTGAACTTTAATTTTTTTTCTTTGCTATCCCAGCGTACTCTTTGAGTCGCTTACGCCATTTTGATATTTTATTTGCGATCCATGCGCACTCAATGAGTCGCTTACGCCATTTTTTTTATATTTGCGATCCATGCGAACTCTATGAGTCACTTACGCCATTTTTTATTTATTTGCGATCCATGCAAACTCTATGAGTTGCTTACGCCATTTTTTATTTATTTGCGATCCATGCGAACTCTATGAGTCGCTTACGCCATTTTTTTTTTATTATACTTACTCACAGTACTTATAATCAGCTGTTAAAGCTATCAAGTACTTATCGTCAGTTGTATTTGACAGCTATCTGACTTATCATCAGCTCTTTTTTATACAGCTATCGCGCTGTCACGGCTCTTTCCGTAGCCTCTCGATTCCATAATCTTAATTTGTCTCTTGGTACAATTTTTTTATAAGTTTTCCTCTCAATTTTTTTTTAACCTTGTATCTGAATCTGTGTCGTGGTAAACATATTTCATTTGTATAAGGTTCATTATATCGCAGCACTAGTTTGCCCAATCGAGTTCGCTACTGTTTAACGATCGCTTTCTTTCAAAATTAAATTGTTACGTCTCATTCTATCAAATCTTTGTTTGTGTTTAGATTCAGATTCAGATTCTTTATTTAATACTTATGTTTAAAGTACTATTTCTTAACGTTCTTCTGCGGTAACTCGTAATTGATGTACATTACAATCGATCTTAGGATATTTTCCGTTTAACTGACTTATCGAAGGTAGTTCCGATCGTATTTCCGTCAGTAATTTCATTAAGGTACAGCCAGTACTTTTCTGAACAGTGGTGTTGAGGGTCAATTGTAGTTTGCAAAGTACGCTCGTCCATTCTGACATTTCTGATCCACGGCTAACTTCACAGGCTAATAGGTTTAGTACTGTCACCATGTATCGTTCAGCTTGCCCATTCGCTCGGTTGCAATAAAATTAACTTCGATATCCATTTTTTTGTAACTCTTTTATTTGTTTACCAGAAAAGTTTGTTCCTTTGTCTGTAATTATGCTTTGTTGTGCCGAATAAACTGAGCTGAGGTTCTAGAGCTCTTACAAGTTCGGATCTTGCGAGATTTTCAATTGATACCAACATGGTAAATTTGGTGAAAGAATCCAGGCACCGGTAATAATAGGTGTCTATACCGATGATTTTCTGTTCCCAAACTTCCTGTACAATCAGCATATAATTTGTAAAATGGGATCGGTAGCTTTTTGATAGGATGTAATAAGCCTTGTTTTGATCCTCTGGGTTGTATCACCGATAAACAAACGATGTCATTGCATCTTAGCATTTTCTTTTTTTTACAAAAACTTTTATTCCCTGTATCCTGCATTTTGATTGAATTGGTTCTAGGGTCTTGTTTACCCCGATATGACACTACTCATCATGGAAAGCTCTTGACAGATTAAATCGAACTGCTGAAAGTACTAAATATATATTATATCTTCTTCTTCTTGTTTTGTTCAAAAACTCGCACCAGGATACCATTTTGTACAGTTTTTTTTTTACTGTTAGGATTTTCTTGAAATCTTCTCATTACGTTCATTAGTACTTCCTGATCTTGTTTCTGTGTAGCTTGCTCTTTCAACCAAGTAACTTTGTCGTTTAATTGTATCTCTTTCAATTCATTTCAATTTCATTTTGTGGCAGATTTCTACCGAGAAAATCCACGCTGCTGCTTCTGGAAGCTTCTTTTGCTATTATATTATATTCTGAAGTTGAAGTTTTGTATATAAGGCCATCTTTTTGTAACTCATGGCAACAAATCTCGTTTGGTAGATGTGGCTTTTACGTTGTTACAATCTGTAACTAATTTGAACTCTCTGTCCAATAAGTACACTCAAAAATATTTTAGTGTGGAGGTCTTGATTGTCTTTGAAATAAAATAGCACCAAAATCAAGACAATTTACATCATTATGCAATTTTGTTTCACGATCAGGGTCAAAATTTCACTACTATGGCATGTGTAGCTTTTCGTTCACATACTGTCGGGCTTTCTCACATTCTTAAGTCCATCTAAAGTGGTCGTGTGTCACAGGAGATCGGTTAGGCATGCTGTTTCATACGTTTTTTAATAGGCAGCAAGTGCCATCTTTTATCTTTTTTTTTTTTTTTTTTTATGCCTCGGGGATTTTTTCTGCCTGTATTTCGGTAATACCTTCTTTTGAAATTATTATTCAACTTGCTTTTTGACAAAAATAAAAATATTACACTTTTTTTTTGCGTTTAGTGTAAAACCTGCCTTATTTAAGAGCCTATTCACAATTCTATTTTTTTTTTACGAAAAAAAGACAAGCTATGAAAACTGGATTTTTGTGTTATGATTCTATTAACATAGAAAATTCAGTATCTGCAATAAATAGATCTATATTTTTTTTTAATTAAAATAACTGCTTTATATTTTAGAAAAAAGTCAACATCAACTTATTATCTCCAATTTATAATTGTTATTATTTTCTGATGGAAAGTTTAACAGTAGATTTTGTTAAATTATTGACATAAATAAATAATTTTATAGTACTTCTTCTTTTATATTCGTCTTGGCAGTTATAGCTTTTTTTTTCATTTTATTGCCAAAATCCAGATATCTAAATTCAACTATTGCATTTTGTAATACTACTCTTAAGGCTTTTAACACAGCATTCAACCTTTCTGAGGCTTCATATATCGTGTTTGAAAAGGTTATTACATCATCTGTGTACACAAGGCAATAGTTAGGTAGTCTAGGTAGTAATAGGTAGTCTAAGTCATCCCAATGCATTGTTAGTGGCTCTTTGAAATGTACTCGGTCCATTAGATAATCCAAATCTGAAGTCATTTACCACTCATAATGACCGTCCGTCCGGTGCCACAAAGCCAGTTTTTTTTTTTGGACAAAGTTTTCTTCTATACAAATTCAGTGAAAACTTGATCCCAGATGGAAGCTGTTTAGTTGATCTTCAATCAGTGCTAGTGGACGTAATTCTGTCTTTAACAGTTATAATCGACATAGTCTGTAACTTGTATCTTTTTTTTTTTAACCATTAAAATTGGTGATGAATATTGTGACCTCGACTTTCGTATTATGTAGTTATTTAAAACTTCCGTCACCATAACTTTGAACTTTTGCTCTCTCAGTTGTCGACATAGACGATAAAGATTATAAACAATGGGTTCACTTGTTGTAGTCCGGATAAGTATAACGGCGGCTTTCAATAATTTTTTTATAGATGACATTACAGAGAACGGGAACAATACAATTCATTGCAATACTACTCTGACATACAACAAATCAAATTCGTGTTTTATGAATCCAACCAGCCCACACGACATTGCAAAAATAATAAATTCTCTTAAACACACGAATAGTACCGGATACGATGGCATATGCACAAAAGTGGTTAAGCGTGTATCTATGATTATAGCTCCCGTAATGAGCTACATCATTAATGAGTGTATGGAGAGTGGATGCTTTCCCACAGGCTTAAAAACATCTGTCGTAATCCCAATATTTAAAAAACAAGATAAACTAGATGTACGAAACTACCGACCTATTGCTCTTATACCAATTATGGCAAAAATCTTTGAAAGAGTTTTGTATAACAACCTCAGTGACTACTTTGAAAAGAATGAAATCTTTGTTAATAACCAGGTTGGGTTTCGGAAGGGAAAGTCCATTAACATGGCAATGCATCAGCTGCTGCGAAATGTTTTAACAGGACTAGAAAATAAAAAACAAGTAACGGCTTTGTTTATGGACATGACAAAGGCATTCGATCACGTAAATCATGAAATTCTCCTTAAAAAGCTTGAAATATATGGCGTGCGAGGTAAGGCCTTAGACATTATAAAATCGTATCTCACAGGGAGACAACAATATACTGAGATAACAAGAATCTGTCCTAAAACCAAAACGGTATTTAAACACTTGTCAGATTCTAGGACGGTGAAGAATGGAGTGCCTCAAGGCAGCATAATGGGTCCTTTTCTGTTCATAGACTACATTAATGATCTTCCTAAAGCAATAAATCACCCCATGGTCTTATTTGCAGATGACAGCACAGCACTTTTTACGAATAATAACAGTAGTCATGAACACGAAATTAATAAGTCTCTTTCTGACATCATAAGCTGGTTAAAGAATAATAATCTTAAAATAAATTTGGAAAAAACTATGTACATGACATTTAAAACTAAAAATTCAAGGGTCAAGCCACTAAAATTAGCATATAATGGCACATCAATAGCTGAAACGGATTGTACTAAATTTCTGGGTATCCACATAGACTCCAGCTTATCATGGAAACCGCATGTGGAACACATAGTAATTAAACTGCGTCAATATGCCTATGCACTGTACATGCTTAGGAAAGTAGCTAACCAAGACACATTAATTACTGCTTACCATGGTTATGTAGGTTCCACTCTGAGGTATGGCGTCTTATATTGGGCTAACTCTACGGAGAAAGAAACTGCATTCAAGGCGCAAAAGAAGTGTATAAGATCTATGTGTGGACTTCGACAAACGGATTCATGTAAGCCATACTTTAAAAAATTTAAAATTCTGACCCTTCCTTCATTGTACATTTTAGAGGCATCTCTTTTAGTTAGATCTGAAATTAATGAGTATTCGAATCTTACATCCACTAGACATAGGAATAAATTACGCAACGTGTATAGCAGAACCCAACTCCATAGTAATAGTATATTTAGTATGGGGGTACAAGTCTATAATAAACTTCCACCGATCATTAAGGAAACAAGCTCTTTTTTTGTATTTAAAAATAAATTAAAAGGGTTTCTGCTAGAAAAAGTATATTACTCTATTCAGGATTTTTTAAGGGACAAATGTTTATAAATTTTATTGACATAATGTTTTGATAAGCAATAATATAAATTCTTGACATTTAATGTAACTTAGGTATTATATAATTATTTCTGGACATGTTTTCGTTAACTTGATGAATTTTAATTTTCTGAATTGCATGTTATTTTAATATTTTATGTTGAATGCGGTTAAAGAGGAAGTCTGCTACCTACTTATAATGCTGTCAAAAATATTATAATAATCGACTGTTTTTAACTAATTAGTGATAATTTTATATTTTGCACGTTCAACAAGGGCTGAATATAGTGCTACAACTATTTAAATTTAACACCTGTACTCTGTACCTACCTATATTTATGCAAATAAACGATTTTGATTTTGATTTTTGATTTTTTAATTTCACGAATGTTTTTGTTAGTGGGAATAACACTGGAATGTTTATTTAACAATTCTCGAAGCTTTGTTGAGTGTTGTGCGGTGCTTGACATACGACATTATTTAGCAAGTCGTCTATATTGTAAACAAATTCTTGGTCTTGAGCTTGGGACAAAGGTTGCCTTCTAATTATTGTGCCGTCTTGGGTAGTAACAAACATTAGTACTGTGTTCTTTATTTCGTCTTGCTTGGGCCAAGTATAGCATCGTAGTTAATTTCTGTGTTTTAAACAATGTGAAAATCTTTATCCAAGCAATATTTTCAAATTGAATAATGACATTAATTTTCTCATTAGAAGTTAATATCTCTTTAGAAAGTCCACAATTATATTTTGGAGTGCTGGCGATAAAATAATAGCAGTTGTACATACCTTGCCACCGATTTCTTTTTCCCAAAATTACAATCTCAATTACTTCGTTACCCATTCTGTGCTTCTTCGCAAAGGTGTCCACTCTTTATACAAATCTCGTGCAGGCCCCGCTAACAATGGTAGGTACCCATCTTGCAATGGTCTCGACGTCATCCCATTTATGTTCCAAGTCCAAACTATTGGCTTCTGCAGTCCATTCTCGAGCCTCGATTGATCCAACACTTGGGTCAAAGGTAGGCAAAGCTATGGCTTTGCTAATACTAGTATATTCACTATAAATTCCAAATGTTCCAACAATAATTTCCGGTGTTTCACACATTTCACTCACATTATTAGTCATCATTGTTTGTGCACTATTTCGTTTGTTTTTATTTTTAACTATTCACTATTTAATAGTTATTAGTCATCATTATTTGTACACTATTTTGTCCGTTTTTATTTTAAACTTTTCACTATTTAATTGTTATTAGTCATTATTGTTTGTGTACTATTTTGTCCGTTTTTCATTTTACTTTTCACTCATTTGTTGTTCATAGTGGGGGTGAGTTTTCCAATCCCACTTCTGATGACAGAAGGGGAGATAAATAAATCAATAATTAATACTTTTTACAACGTCTATTCAGGTCAATATCATAGGGCGGAGTGCCAAACATTAAACAAGTCATTTGTTTATATTAATTATAACTAATAGTAACTACTAAGTATTCTGTTATTAGATACTAAGTATGACTTAATCTATGGCGCAGAGCGCTGTCAATACTAAGTATGACTTATTCTATGGCGCAGAGCGCTGTCAATACTAAGTATGATTTATTCTATGGCGCAGGGCGCTGTCACGTGCGTCATATAAGGGAGCCGACCGGGTAACTTGCCTCTCTCCTTGTTTTTCAAGGAAAAATGATTAAAGGCGAAAGTGTATGCTTGTGCCTAGATTTCTAACATGGGCAACGATTATTTCCCAAAAACATTATTGATACAACATTATTAAAACATTATTAATAACGGGCCAAGTGCGAGTCGGGTTCGCGCACTGAGGGTTTCGTACCACCCCAAAATTCAATAACGAAATTATCAGTTATAACTTGGTAATGAACAGAAACTTGTCCCCGACTCGCACTTGGCCATTTTATTATTATTTGTTGTTATACTTTAGAGTGTGTACTATAATCATGCTAAGTTTGATGCTTGTAAGTATTACTGCTTTTACATTAGAGCTAATACAAAAATACGTAAAAAAATACGTTTGTTGTATGGGGTACCCCCCTTTTATTTTACCTTTTTGACTTTTTTATTATCTTATTAGTTAATCCGCCGTAACATTACATATTCTGTGAAAATTTCAACTGGCTATCTGTTACGGTTCGAAATATGCAGCTGTTAATACCTACGTAGGACAGATAGACAGACAGAAGGACGGACAGACAAACATACAGACAGACAGACGTAGGCTTAGTAATAGGGTCCCGTTTTTACCCTTTGGGTACGGAACCCTAACAATAATGGCATTGAAAACTTGTTTCATTTACGTGATAGTCCATAGAGTAGGTATTTCCTTTCTAAAGGTGTCTTCAGGGTGGTGACGGTGGTGTTACTGACTTTGACAATAGGTACCTAGGTTATAGGTACGTAAGTACCTACTCAACGTACACTACAAAGTGCGCTGCAAATCAACTGCCAGCTTAAGATGAGCCGTACGTTCAAAGGTTCCTGTACATTCCGGAGGTCAAGTTATTTGGAACAAATACTGAGGGTTGTGATGTCTGTAATTTATGAACTACGAAAACAATGACCTTGAAATGTTTACGGGACGTTTCCTAATATATGTCCTTTCTAACAAAAAAATAATTAATGAAATCGGACTACGCGGTAATGAGTTACAAATAAGTACACATTTTGACTTTCATCCCCTCTCCCAAGGGAACCATGCAAAATTTCGGGATAAAAAGTATCCTATAACCTACCTCGTAGTATGAACTCAAATTATGCTAAGTTTCATTTGAATCCATTGAGTAGTTTTGGCGTGATGCGCGGCCCAGATACAGACAGACAGACAGAAAGACAGACAAAAATGAAAAAAATTACAGTTTTGACTCTCCAATCTTTTTTTCAAAATATCTTCAATGTACAGAATTTGGAATTTGGGAACTCAGTTCTTGAAGCTGTTGACGCGTACGTCTACCTAGGACAAACAGTCCAACTAGGTAGGTCCAACTTCAAGAAAGAGGTCAATCGGCGAATCCAACTCGGCTGGGCAGCGTTCGGTAAACTACGCAACGTCTTCTCGTCCAAAATACCTCAGTGCCTTAAGACGAAAGTCTTCGACCAGTGTGTGTTACCAGTGATGACATACGGCACTGAAACGTGGTCTCTCACTATGGGCCTCATAAGCAAGCTCAAAGTCGCACAACGAGCTATGGAGAGGGCTATGCTCGGGGTTTCTCTACGAGATCGAATCCGAAATGAGGAGATCCGTAGACGAACGAAAGTCACCGACATAGCCCACCGGATTAGTAAGTTGAAATGGCAGTGGGCAGGGCACATATCACGCAGAACGGATGGCCGATGGGGCCGAAAGGTTCTGGAATGGAGACCACGGACTGGTAAGCGCAGCGTAGGACGTCCACCCACAAGATGGACAGACGACCTAAAAGAAACCGCAGGGAAACGCTGGATGCAGGCCGCTTCCAACCGGCCCTTTTGGAGATCGATGGGGGAGGCCTATGTCCAGCAGTGGACGTCCTACGGCTGAAATGATGATGATGATGATGACAGAATTTGACCTGTTACAGTTTTATTATAAGTATAGATGTCATATCATTAAAATTTTACTAAATATACTCAGAATAAACTAAAATATTATGTAACAATCAATTTGTGCCATAACTATCATTGCGGACGACTACCTGTGTATGAATAAAAATAACATTCTAGATATTGGGTATGGTGAAATAATGAACACGTATTATTCATATTAATTTATTTCTCATTCAAATACATTATTACATAATTATGCAAAATAATACAGAAATCAAAATGTGCCATTACAATTAAATTTTTGTAATATTTTATAGGATAAGTAATTTTATGAAATACAATTTATGTTTGAATTTTATCAATCAAAGCAATTTTTATGAGATATATATTTTTATAAGGAAGAAAAAACTAATGATTTGGCTTACTGAAAATAAATTTATCTTGAAGTTACTGTAGATAACAAAGATGATGTGCATCCTATAAGTTCAGTAGTCAAGGATTGAACAGCTCCCAGGTATTGTGTGAATGATCCAAGTTTGGTTGTTAAACAGGGAAGCTGACTTAATTTTTCATTTAGCGCGTTTGTAAAGCAATCATTTCTGAAAGAAAAACACAAGTGATTTGCACTGATCGTCAAACTTCATTATACAAAGAGTCAATTTTGCTACCCCATTTTCATGGTATGGCGTCACGCGTTTATGGCAAGGAATTTCATAGAATACAGACAAAACAAGACCACAAGACAAGACGGACAAGGGCCGGGTCCTTCTTAGAGAAACTAACGGTCTTAATTAACATAGTTAATAATTAGCTAGAGACAAAGGGGCCATTTAAAAGTTTCTACTCATAAAATACAAAGTACATTATATGAACGCTAAAACATGTGAATAAAAAAATATAGATATATATAATATTACTAGAACAAAGAAAAAAGCAATAGACTCTAAATAAACAAAGACAAACTAAGATGTGCACTTAACAAATAAAGAAATACATTTAATACAAATTAAGAAATACATTTAATAATATTTAAGACAGAATAGTACCTAAATTTTCACAAATAATTGTTAAAAAGTTGTCACTTAACCACTTCCTTATGGATGAAATACTAGAGACAAATATATCCATACCTAGACTTTATTTACGTAACCTATTATAGGTTCCACACGCACGAACGATAAAGCTATTTTGCCGATAGTTAGTTAATGAGACAGATGGTCTGAAGAGTGGTTTATTGATAAGACAAGTCTAATTCCATAAACGCTATTTTAATCAAAAGCATTTAATAATGCAATATTTAAAATTACAAATGCATAAACATCATCATCATCATCAGCCGGAAGACGTCCACTGCTGAACATAGGCCTCCCCCTTTAACCTCCACACTGAACGACAGCCTGCCTTTTGCATCCACTGGATGCCCGCGACTCTCACAATGACGTCGGTCCATCTAGTGGGAGGCAACCCTACGCTGCGTCTTCCGGTTCGTGGTCTCCACTCCAGAACCTTTCTTCCCCATCGGTTATCGGTTCTTCAAGCGATGTGTCCTGCCCATTGCCACTTCAACTTGCAAATTTGAATAGCAGTGCTATGTTGGTGACTCTGGTTCTTTGGCGAATATCCACGTTTCGGATCTTATCGCGCAAAGAAACTCCGAGCATAGCTCTCTCCATTGCCCGCTGTGTGACTCTGAGCTTTTCCAAAAGGCCAAATCTCAGTACCATATGTCATCACTGGCAACACACACTAGTCAAAGACCCTCGTCTGGGGCACTGCGGTAAGATACCGCAGTGCCCCAGACGAGAAGATGTCACGCAATAGGCATGATGACTAATTTTTTTTTTATTACCTCATAACATAGCTGATCATAAATAGAGCCCATCAACGAAAACAAAATTAAAATTAGTTCAAAAATAAATAAGATATAAGCATTTAAATTTCATGCTAGACAGAGAGCGCACTATACGGAGCCGTGACGTCACGGCTCAGGAGCGCCATACAAATGCTATACTAACACACGCTTTGCGAGAAAGGGATAGAGCATCCCCTCCCAATCCCCACCTAAAACTTTAAACGCTCATATCTCAGATATTTATCAGCCAGTTTAAATTATTTTTTTACTATGTGTAATGTATTTAGTTATTTTCCTCGCTAAACCGGTTATTTGTAATAAATTAAACATGAGGACACATGCCTATTTCCCGAACGCTGCCCATCCGAGTTGGATTCTTCGGCGACCTCTTTGCCTAAGTTGGACTTACCTAACTGAACAATCTGTCTAAGATAGGTGTAATGGTCAACAACTTCGAGAGTATCGTTCCCAACGACTACCGGCACGGTAGTCATCATCATTTATAGGAAAAAACACACTTTTTAAAATACCCGTCGTTTTGACGGATGGTTAGCTTAAATTCTCGATCTCATTTGTACCTACCTAATATGGACTACTGTAGTCTGAAATAAAGATTATTATTGTTATATATTATTATTATTAAATAGGATACGTCCGAAGGTAAGCTATCTAGGGTTAACAAAGAATGTTTCCCAACCAGTTTTCTTTTTTTGTCTCATCCATACCAAGTATTTGTGTTATGTCGGGATGATCAACATCTGAAATTTGGCTAAGTCCACGGAGCTCCACACGCTTGATTTTTTTCTATACCTAACCATAATTTTGCACGTCTGCTTGCAGACTGAATAGTGTGTAACAAAAATGAATTCTAGCAAATAAATGATATTATTTCATTTGTACAAACTAATTCCTGAAATATGAATTAGATGACCACAATTATATGGTTTTCTAAAATCTAAACTATTGTTATGAAATATTTATGGTATATTCTTGGTCTATGGTATAAGGTACAGCACTCGCCAATTATGCCTCATTTCAAGATATATTGGCTGATATTACCCACTGGATGGGCCCCTCATAAAGGCTGCCGCACATTGGCACCGAAGGGGCAATATTGGCGTGGGTGGCTTAAGGTGTCGAGAGATGTGCTGCACTTTCACTGAGAGCTACTCGCGGCGTTATGCTATTTTACATTTTCACCCTGGAGTTTAGGTTCTTAGATCTTGCGGTTTCCACCACCAGACCTTCGACCAAAATAAAATGAACGGACGGACCCTAACCATTGAACTTGCTCAGTAAAAACGAGTCAAAACCGTCGAACATAATTATAGGTACTTTAGTAATTTTTTTAAAACTTTCGCGATTTGAACACATGTTTTAAACAGCACTACCTCCAGATTGATGGTGTCGCAATGGGTAGTCCTGTGGCACCGGTGCTGGCAAACATCTGGATGGAGCATTTCGAGAAGTCCCTAAAACTACAGTCAGCTGCGGTGAAGATGTGGAAAAGGTATGTTGACAACGTTTTCTGCATTATAAAGGGAGATAGATGGGCAGTAGACCAGTTCGTGGATCATCTCAACTCGATTCACGCTAACATTAAGTTTACGTATGAACTGGAGGTGGAAAGAACTTTGCCGTTCCTAGACGTCAAAGTGATGGTGAGGTCCGATGGCTCGTTAGCTCACTCGATTTATAGAAAACCCACGCACACGGACAGATACCTACACGCAACGTCACACCATCACCCACGTCATTTACAGTCGGTGGCCAGGTCTCTTTTGGACAGAGCGGACGCCCTCTGTGACCCTGAACATGTAGAGGTTGAGAAAAGGCATGTTCAGGAGGTACTTAAAAGGAATGGCTATAGTGTGACAAAACGCGGGCAGGCGAGACGCAGATGTCACAGGAGAGGGACTGACGTCAAGCGGCAGCCAGCTTTCATGCCTTACGTTAAAGGAGTAACGGATAAGGTAGGGACCTTGCTGAAGGAGTACTCCATCAAGACGGTGTATACCCCCTTATCTAAGCTGGCGAGGCATGTGAGGACACCGAAAGACGTTATTCCTTTCCAGACCCCTGGTGTGTACAAGGTCGATTATAGCTGCGGTAGTTCCTACATAGGTCAAACGAAGCGTACCATAGCTGAAAGGATCAAAGAACATATCGCGGCCGTCAAAAATCGCCAGACACAGAAGTCTGCTATTGCAGAACATTTGCTTGAGGCGGGATCTGGTCACTGGATCGAGCTCCACGATCCGAAGGTCCTCTCCACTGAACGACATTATTTTTCTAGAATGGTTCGTGAAGCTGTTGAAATTAGAAAACATCGCAATTTCAACCGGTAAGATGGATTTAAGTTAGCGGCGTCGTGGAATCCCTTAGTAAGCAAGTGTACAAACCGCGGTGTAGGTACTAGGACATTTACCGATACAGTCAGTGTTGTGTGTCGTAGTGACAACCCTGCCATTTTTCAAGATCAAGTGAGGGTAGGAGAACAAAACACCCGCTCTTCTCGCCGGACTCACCCGCAGTGTTCAGTCAGCTCGTGACCACGGCCATTGTAAAATGGTCGAAACGTCGAGCGAAAGGTACATATTATTACCCAAATTAAATAATACGTGATAAGTCCCGATAAACGTTTAAAAAATATAGGTACTTTAACATTTACTATAACCATGTACAGTACATTTGTTACAAAAAATAAATAGAGGTTTATTGTTGTGTTTTTACACTTCGGGAAAGCACACGAAGGCATAATTTAGTCAGATGTTTCGTTATCACGTAACAATAGACTCGTGTTGCACTTCCTGCGGATAGAGTCCGACTGAAATGAATACTGAGCACCGGCGCTCATTTTGTAATCTTCAAAAATGCGCTTCTACAGGGCCCGTCCATTCATTTTATTTTGGTCGAAGCTCCAGACGAGGTTCGGGGTCTCATTTAACCCCAAGGAGTCGGGCTATATGGTGCTGCCACTCACCGATGGCTCGCCATAAAGCCTCCCCTGTGTTATTTTTATTATTATATTTATTAATAGGCTTGCGTTTGGCCGCCCACTCGCCTGGTGTTAGGCGATAATGTGGTCTAGGACCACAGACCTATATCTAATAGATATAGGTCTGTGTCTACGACGGAGCACGAATATTTATTTATATTTTTAAACTTATTTTTATATGCGTAATTTCGTTAAGGGTTAATGTTAATAATTTCGGGTGAGGTTTTTTCCAGTTATTTTGATTTGAAAAGTCAAACTACTACACAAATTTAATGGGACTAAAATCAGAGAGTATGTCCTTTCAAATAAATAAAAATCCAAATCGGTTCATTTTCAGATTTCAGATTTGAGATAACAAACATAAAAAACACTACTGAATTGAGAAGTTTTAAATCGGTCCAGTACTTTTTGAGCCAATTCGTTACAAACATACATACAAATCTTTCCTTTAAATAATATTAATATTATTATATTATAGTATAGATGTAAGTAATATGGTGCGTTACTGTTAAATAGTTGTACATGCTAATGTAAAGAACAACCAACGATTTCCGCAAACACTGTGTCATTTTAAAATAATTACCCGCCTAACTACAAAAATAAAAAAACTGTTTAACCTTAGAATGACTACTCAGAGAAGGTAGGTTTCCAAACAACACCTTCTCAAAACGTAAACTACAAATTCGCTTTGTAGCTTACGTTCCGATTGGTATTTTAAAAGATTTAAGCAAGAAAATTAATGGATTACCTGTGGAATGTCACACCATAACTATTATGCTGCGTTTCTGATTTGTTGTGGTACGATGTCACCGCGCAAATTGTCATAGTAAAATTTTTAATTTTTTTTGGAGCCATATATGACATCATTTGAATGGCTTAAATTTTGCGAATGTACTTGGTTTCTGTGTGTAGTTATTCTAAGTGTTTAACATTTGAATTTCCCGCCATAGGTGAAACATACCACCTTAAACACGGTGACTCGTGCTACGAAGCTTATTCGTGAAACTAACACGCGTTATCGTTAGCGGGTAAGATGATAGAAATTTTTAGAATAACCTAAAACTAAGCTACACCCGTGCTTTATACTTACATTATGTCCTTCGTACACAGGCCAGTCGTGCCAATGCCGATGGATTTCAAATTTATGCATGAACATACATCAGCAGCGCGGGCACAAGAAATGGCCACTGCGAAGAAAGCTGAAACAAAAATAACGATCAAATCACAACAAACAAAAACACACACACACGCAACACGTGGTCCTAAATCTATGAAGGTACGTAAAATCATATAAAATTAAGATTATAAGCCTTTTTTACACAGTGACCGTTCTCAGTTCTCAATTCGGTCCATTTCATTTTTGAAGTGAAAACTTCTTTATCGTGCGATATTTGGTCTATTATGGGTTTGCGTCACCGACATGCTAATGTGACGCGGTTCGCCAGACTTTTGAGTTTTCTTTTCGGTCGGCAGTCCCTATGACTGCCATTTTTAGGACACTTCCACAATGAACCCTTATAAGTTCGTTGTCTGCCCGTCTTAAGGCAAGGCAAGTGTATGAAACTGCAGTTACAGTTTTAGTATAGATCTCAATTTTCACCCCAAAAAAGCATTAATTTTAGGGGTGAAATGAGGATGAAATTTGTTCTTTATTTGGTAGCTCTAATAATAATGAATATTATTCGAGCGCCTGTTCATTTGGCAATCGTAATAAGTTTATTAGAGTGCTCAGTGCTCACTAATTTTGAAGTCGGTTATTTTATACTGAGAACTAGCTGCGCCCCACGGTTCCACCCGCGTTATATACCTACTTGAAGCAACCTCCATGGAAACGACATCAAAATTCTTTGACTAAGATGAAGAAAAAACTATTCAATTCTTGCCGTTTCATACAAAATGCATGGGAAAATGAATTGATTTATTTTTTGGATCCGGCTCATTAGTGAGCTTAGGATTGTCACAATAGGATTGTGTCCACCAGGAATAAATCTGATGGATTAGAGTTTTCTAACTACTAATTATGATATGTAGATACATATCATAATCGAATAAAAAACTAAATCGTATACCACAAAAAATATAGATTATTATTATTTTTAGAAAATAAATTATATACATACATACACATATAGATTTTATGTATATAGTTATTGAGTACAAAATTAATTATTTATATAAAAAAGTACATTAAAATAAAAGCTTACCAATAAAAACAATAGTTTTCATATTGAAGATTCGAATTATATTGAATGTTAGAGCAATAGAGCACTGTGAACTGATGTTTTCTGAAGTGGATGCAACTGTATTTATATGCTAGAAAGCTAAATGTACACAGGTGTTTATATTAACTGAAAAAACAAACAATTAGTTCGATCCAAGTGTTGCTGAAATGTAAACATTTGTATTAACTCAAACGTATTCGGATGTATGTTGACAAGGTAAAGGTCATGTACTGTGACATTAAAATATTGTAGGGCGATTATACGGTTTCAATATGCCCAAGAATTTATGTCACATTAGTGTTATGGTTAATCGTGACAGTGTAGGACAAGAAAAGGCAAAGAATTCGAAGTTATTAGTTGTTTTTATGTTAATTTTTAGGGTTCCGTAGTTGAAGGGTAAAATGGGACCCTATTACTAAACCTAGACTGTCTGTCTGTCCGTCCGTTCGTCCGTCTGTTCGTCGTACTTTTAACTGGCTGTATCTTTAGAGCCGTAACAGATAGCCAGTTGAAATTTTCACACAACATGTTACGGCGGATTAACTGACGGATTTTTTTTAAATATTTTTTTTAGATAATCCGCCGTAACATTACATATTCTGTGAAAATTTTAACTAGCTATATATTACAGTTCGATAGATACAGCCATTTAAAGGTAGGACAGACCGACGGACAGACAGACAGACATCGTAGGCTTAGTATATATAGGTTCCTGTTTTTACCCTTTGGGTACGGAGCCCTAAAAATTAAACATTCTGTGCTGATACATTTATCATCGGCAATCTCATTAGTAGTAACCTAATGCGAAGGAACATAAACAATAATATCGTATGTACAATAATATAAGCATAATTAGTACATCCTCATTACAACTAACTTAACAATAAACTAAGACACCAATCGATCATACTGTTTTTTTTTAAATGACAACAAGCCGCTAATTTCCAGCTAAGCCTTAAAATAAGGTAATTATATAAAACGCATAAGCATTGCCATTCAGCGTGGTAATGCCGCCAGCATGCTGGGTTCGCTGCCAACTGAAAGTGGGCTTGAGCATTTGGATTGTCTTTAGACCTTCAACGGTCTATGGGCAGTCTAACAGTTTTGTAGTGTTAGTGTTAGCTTGTATTTTGTTTAGTTAATAAAGGCACTTGCACAAAAGAGTCACATTAAAAAAAAAAAAAAAACTGGAAATGTTGTTTCACACCATAGAATTTCTTTTTTGGGATTTTACGATATTTTTTTTGTTGCTTAGATTATTATCAAATACATCTTAAGAATTCGAGATTATTCCTCTCTGTCCTTCTGCTGTCCCCTTAGGGAGACACACAAGATATGGAGGCTAACAGAAAAGAGACGGTAGGTAAGCGGTAATCGCTTGGAGCGTTTACTTGGATTGCACAGGGTTGAATACAGCCGGTTGCCTTTTTTTTTGTATATATTATATATTATGTATACTAATTTACTCCATATCTGTATCTAATAGAATAATTTTGAAGTCTGTTTTTAAATTGATAATTATTGTATTTTGTGGTGGTACGGAACCCTCAGTGTGAGAGCCCGGCACTTCGCCGGTTAAGTTTAAGAAAGTCATACAATAAGTATGACTTTCTTAAAAACATTACCGAGGTCATTTGAGGCAACGCGGTTATACAAATAGCAATGGCTATAAATTGTTCGGGTATAATCACCTTGGTAGTAAGTTCATACTTGCAGAGTATCTAGCCCTAGTGTCAGAGTTTTAGGCCGCCAAATCTTAACACTAACATCGTTTGACGAACGTTTTAAAAAAATTTTTTTTAAAATAGGTCTATCTTTTGCCTCCTACGCACCTGATGGAAACGATGGTGTGGTCGAAGATGAATCACGTATACCTAGAAGGTACTTATTCACTCCAACCTTAAAGGCTACCCAGATTATTTTAGGATACAAGAACGGTGGCAAGGCATTACAGTCCCTAAGGCGCGGTCCGATTACGATTTCAAATTCGATTTTCACCCCGCTCACACCATGATCTATTGCTATCTAAAACGGCTTTGTTTAAGGTCGAAAATTGTATATCATCATATTTGATGATGATGATGATGATGACTTTGTGCTTGTGGTTACATTATTATGAGGGTTTTTATTTAATAATTAATCGAAATATAAAAAATAATTTTTGCAATTAACTGTATAAAGATTTAAAACAATACGTCTGGTCATTACCGACGACCACCCAACAACTACCGGGTGCTACTGGTACGGGTACAATTGGACATGATTTCCAGATGAGATGAGGCCAGCATTCGTGAGTTTAGAAATGCTTAGTTGCGCTAAGGATTAAAATATTTAGTCCACCAAAGTGAAGTATGCTTTTTATCAGACATACGAGGCAATTGTACCATTAAAATTAAGCTGAGTCCAAACATTTACTTATGAAAGCATACTATATAATAAATATGCGTCTCTCGACATACTTATACTCTTACTTACTTATTTTCTTTCTTTCATCTGCAGTCCTAAAGTGAAAGTTGTTCACAATGCAGTCACGTGATGTTGTGCAACGACTTCCTCTAGACTTAGGTTGAGGGAGCTGGCCTTTCCGTGTAACCCTGTATATTAATTACTAGCGTTACCCGCAACTTTTTCCGATTTGTGAACAAAACATAGCCTAAGTCACTCAAAAATTATGGCTCTTTCTAACAGTAAAATAAATTTTAGATTTTGGTTATAATTCCAGTGATTACAATTCAGTCTCAACCTCTTTATACTTTTTTTTTGTTATATTATTACTATTGGCCAAAATAACGGGGGTAAAGGGGACCAGAAGAAGCAGCGTAGGTAGGCCTCCCACTAGATGGATCGACAACATTGTGAGAGTCGCTGGCATCCGCTACATAAAGCAGGCTGTCGTTCAGTGTGGAGGTTAAAGGGGGAGGCCTATGTTCAGCAGTGGACATCTTCTGGCTGATGATGATGATGATGATGAGTAAAGGGGGAGGCCTATGTTCAGCAGTGGACGTCTTCTGGCTGATGATGATGAGTAAAGGGGGAGGCCTATGTTCAGCAGTGGACATCTTCTGGCTGATGATGATGATGATGAGTAAAGGGGGAGACCTATGTTCAGCAGTAGATGTCTTCTGGCTAATGATGATGACCTACTAGTAACTCTGCTGGTGCAGCAACCTGTGTGTTTTCTGGTACCTAGGACGTATCTTTCTTTTATCGAGAGGTAAATCTTCCAAAGGTTTTCGGCTGCATTGGGGTGCAGCCAGGTTGTGTGGGATTATAGCCACTAAAACCCGCCCGGTCATCAGCCTTAGTGCTTGACAAGAGGGCTCCGGGATCTCTAGAAGAACGCACCGGAGCCCTCGACACTGCGCTACGGCTCCTCCCGAGACAACCCTGTTGTCTCAGCCCTTCCGCCCGCGACAACGTTGGTCACACAACGTTGTCGTTCACTCTTACTATAGGCAGGGGGTACCGGTGCCGTATTCTATTGTTCCGGCGCCAGGGCTAAGCTAGGACGTACCTCATGATTTTTTAGCTTTTAGTACATTATATAACATTATTATTATCTTTATTATCAATAAAACATTTTAACTTTAAAAAAAAACTATTATATTTTCAAGTTTTTAGTTATTATTTCATTACTATTTAAAAAAAAAAAAAAAAATCAGGACATTTTTGCACACACGGTCATCTGACATACATTACTACATTTTCTTATTTTTCTGATATACATTTAGTGCCTCGATTGCATTATTACAAGGTCTCTTTCCTGTCAATTTGTTACAGTTTAATTGTAAGAATGTTTCCTAACAACCTACTGACCACTTACCTACCTACATATTGTTACAGTTTAATTGTAAGAATGTTTCCTAACAACCTACTGACCACTTACCTACCTACATATTGTTACAGTTTAATTGTAAGAATGTTTCCTAACAACCTACTGACCACTTACCTACCTACATATTGTTACAGTTTAATTGTAAGAATGTTTCCTAACAACCTACTGACCACTTACCTACCTACATATTGTTACAGTTTAATTGTAAGAATGTTTCCTAACAACCTACTGACCACTTACCTACCTACATATTGTTACAGTTTAATTGTAAGAATGTTTCCTAACAACCTACTGACCACTTACCTACCTACATATTGTTACAGTTTAATTGTAAGAATGTTTCCTAACAACCTACTGACCACTTACCTACCTACATATTGTTACAGTTTAATTGTAAGAATGTTTCCTAACAACCTACTGACCACTTACCTACCTACATATTGTTACAGTTTAATTGTAAGAATGTTTCCTAACAACCTACTGACCACTTACCTACCTACATATTGTTACAGTTTAATTGTAAGAATGTTTCCTAACAACCTACTGACCACTTACCTACCTACATATTACGACCTCCTGTGGCATTAATTTCTGAGTAAATATAACATAGGGCTCTTCAAAAGAGCTGGTAATAGTCTTTAAAAGGTCCGCAACGTACCTATGTGTGATGCCCCCGGGTGTTACAGGTATCTTTAGGCGACGGTGATCGCTTACCATCGGGCAGCCCGTTAGGTTGTTTTTCACATAATTATGCCAAGAATTAAAAAAAGTTTTTCTACCTAACATTTTATTTGTATAGAACAATAACAATTTGGGTGACATTTTTGCCCTTATCGACTTAGTAATAATTTGTTCAAATATTTAGTAAGTATGTTTCAGATATTAATTATGTAAAAAAAAAAAAATATGTTATTGACACAAGTGTTTCATCATATAATTATTAATATTTGTGAATAAAACGAATATTACTTACCTACTTAGAAATACCTATCTTCATAGCTATGGTGAAGTTAATAAAATTTTCTAGCTTGCAAAATCAGCAGTGTAAGGCGTACAAAGCTCGGAGTCAAAGCACCGCGTAGGTACCACCCACTCTACCACTCACCCACTTAAGCGATTCCCTGGACAGGACGGCTTCGTTGTGTGACTGACGTTATCGTGGGAGGAGGAGCCCACACAACTGCGTGCGGGAGAAGCCGTAGCACAGTGCTAAGGGCTCCGGTGCATTACACAGGAGATCCTGGAGCCCATTTTTCAAGTAGTAAGACTGGTCACTGGGGGGGTTTTAGTGATAATTTCCATATAACCTGGCTCTAACCCAATGTAGCTGGATGTCAGCGATTATCGAGAAAAAAAGGATAGGTCGAGTATGAATGTTATTATTATTATTTTTTGCCTAAAATTTATTTTATTTTACACTATTCGGAAAACAAACAGCTGAAACTAACTAATTATAGTATACATAATTATATTGATATACCTACTATATGAACAGAAGCCACATCAGCCCACCGAGGTTTATAATAGTAATAAAATTAGTAATGGTTTATGAACTAGTTTTGAAGAACGTGATACATGCATACTGTTTGAAGAAATTCATTTTAGATGTAAATAAGTCAACATGTTCAGTGTACTTTGCATTAAAGATGTTGCAAATTCGGATAAAATACGAGCTGTATCTGTAGTTTGTCGAACATCAGTCAGCGTGGAGTTTAAGACATTTGCGCCTAGTGATAGATAGATAGATAGATAGATGATAGAAGAGTGCTACTGTCAACGTTATTTAAAACCAAATTATGAAGAAAGGTTAGATCAGCCACTTCTCTTCTCCGAGCTAAAGGAAGTAGATGGTGGTTAACAACTGTATTCGTAGCTGGCGACATGTATCCTGTGCTTATAGTTGATAAAGCGCAACAATTTTCTTTGCACTTTTTAAATTTTATCTATGTAAAATTTGTTTGTTTAATTTGTTGTTTATCTGTTTTGTTTTGCATTGGAATCCTTGGAGTCGACATTTCTACGAATGTACAGTTCCGCAGTCACATCGCGAGTAAGGCCAAGCTCGCCTCTAAGAAACTTGGTGTGCTCAACAAGGCGAAGCGGTACTTCACGTCGAGACAAAGACTCTTGCTTTACAAAGCGCAAGTCCGACCTCACATGGAGTACTGCGCCCATCTTTGGAACGGAGCACCCAAGTATCAGCTTGACCCACTTGATGCATTACAGCGTAGAGCTGTCAGAATTGTCGACGATCCCAAGCTCACTGAACACCTTGAGCCGCTCAGCATGCGCAGAGACGTTGGGTCTCTTTGTATCTTTTATCGCATTTACAACGGGGAGTGTTCTGAAGAACTGTTTGATCTGATGCCGGCGTCGCGGTTTGACCATCGCACTAGCCGCCACCGCCTGAAGCCTCATCCATACATCATAGATCAGTGGAAATCGCACACTGTGCGATTCACACGATCCTTCTTGCCTCATACCTGCAAAATTTTGAATGAGCTACCTTCCACGGTGTTTCCGAGAAGCTACAACATGGGGTTCTTCAAAAGGCGAGTTAATCGAGTCCTAAAGGGTCGGCAATGTATTTGAGATGCCTCTGGTGTTACAAGTATCCAAAAGCGATGGTGACTGCTTACCATCAGGCAGCCCGTCTGCTTGTTTGCCACCTATGGCATAAATAAATCATAGCATGGATTCCAAACTTGGGACGCATAATCCAAATGACTCCTTACTAAAGAACAACATAGGATTTTTAATGTTTAAAATTTGCTGAACTTGGCAAATATTTACAAATCATTATTCTGCTGCAGGTTCCAAATAGCGCGCGTGCGTGTGCCCAGTGATGGGTAGTATCAAATAAGTAAGTAAGTATACCTACGTCAAGTATCAGATGCGTATTAATTATTTTTAAAAAACTTTGTCGAAAAATATGTTTTTGTTATAAATAAAATAAATAAATAAAAATTATTTATTTCAGGCACGTAAATGATCCATAAAATATAAACTAAGAGTACAAATAAAATGATACCACGCTGTAAAGAGGCGCTCGTCTACTTATACCTAAGTGTAAATCTAAAATCTAAGAAGCACAATAGTGCTGGGTCATTTTTTGTTGGCATCCATGATGCTTAAACATTGGGCTCCTTAAATCGTCAGAGACAGCCTCGAGTATCTTGTTAGCGGAACGACGCAGGCGTTGCCTGAATGAAGCCACCCTGGTTCTGATTACGGCGAAGAAGTCGGGAACCCCTGCCTCAGCGAACACAACATCAACAACAAAAAAATTGTGCAAAAAAACAACGTCCCATCAACGCCCAGCCGGTCACCCATCCAAGTACCGGCCGCGCCCGACGTTGCTTCACTTCGGTGATCGTACGAGAACCGGTGGTGAACAGAAATTTGGCGCCGACTCGCACTTGGCCATTATTTATTATTTGTTGTTATACTTTAGAGTGTGTACTATAAGCATGCCAAGTTAGACACTTGTACGTTGTTACTTTAGAGCTAACACAAAAATACGTTTAAAAAAACGTTTGTTATATGGGGACCCCCATTTCGTTTTTACATGACTTTTTTATTATTTCTTGGTTAATTCGCCGTAACATTACATATTCTGTGAAAATTTCAACTGGCGATCTTTTTATTATTACGGTTCGAAAGATACACCGTTAATAGGTAGGACAGACGGACAGACGGACAGATGGACGTCGTGTTGACTTTATTATTATCTGTGGAAATGTTGACTGGCTGTCTACGTTACAGCCGTTGCTAGACTAGAGCTGCTAATGCCAATGTTTACCCCCACGTAAAGGTAATGCCCTATTTGGATATTAGAACAGTTTAAACTAAAATAATTTAGTGTTAGGTAAGTGATTTAATTATTTACTAGCTGTTGCCTGCGGTTTCGTTCGCCTAGTATAGAAATCTACTTTACTCCCTTCCTTCCATATAGATAGCCCGTTGGTCCAGTTGGTAGTGAACCTACCTTCTGAGCCTGAGTGCGTGGGTTCGATACCCACGTAGGACAAACATTTGTGTGCTGAACATTTGTGTTTGTTCTTTATCTGGTTGTTAATAACTATTTAAGTATGTATTTAAAAACTATATTATTATATGTATGTATATCAGTCTCTGGCAGCCATATCACAAGCTTTGCTTAGTTTGGGGTCAGATAACCGTGTGTGCAAAAATGTCCCAAATTTATTTATTTATTTATTCCTTTTCAGGTCAATCCCGCATCCACTCGCTGTGCTCGCTGATAATCCACTCTACTCCTGTACTGTCCTTTCCACTCCAGCTCTACATTCGCCTCGTAATCCACTCTATTCCCGTTCCACTCTTTCCGTTCAAGTCCCACATACAGCCGGCCTTTCCGCCATAGTTTCCCCTGTAATCCTGTTATATTCATCCTGTAATCCACTATACTTTTCTCTACGAGATCGATTCAGAAATGAGAAGATCCGTAGACGAACGAAAGTCACCGACATAACCCACTGGATTAGCAAGTTGAAGTGGCAGTGGGCAGGGCATATATCACGCAGAACTGATGACCGATGGGGCCGAAAGGTTCTAGAATAGAGATAACGGACCGGTAAGCGCAGCGTAGGACGTCCACCTACGAGATGGACAGGCGTCCTACGGCTGAAATGATGAGCAGGGAAGTGGGCATGGAGTTGAGGAGCACGAATATGTAAACTGGTCACTTCTCCTGCCCCTGCTGCTGCTGCTCGCGCTGCCGGCGCTCCCCAAATTGGCGGTTTTCGTGTTTTTTTTTTTTAATAAGAACATTGTGCCTGCTTAATGTCCTAATGTATATAGCTAAGCTACAACAATATTTATTTATATTTAAAGCACCCGTAAATACCATGTAGTACATATTTTTCGTTAATTCAGTGCTACGACCGTCACACGAGTTCATTACATGTCGGAAATTATTTATTTATTTATGTAGGTACTCTAAAGGAATTGTCTTTAAGCGTCCGAGATTTTCCCGGTTTTTTTTTTCATTTGGCTACGTTAGTAGGAGCCCTGCTGCAACCATTTCGACGTCCGCGCTCGCTGGAAGTTGAATGCAAACTGAGCAATAAAGCAGTATGTAAACATAAACAAGCACTGCCTGCGATGCTGTCTCAGAAGTATTTTGGGGAATGTTTCTGGCAGCGCGAGTAGCAGGGGCAGCGGCTGAATGTAAATGAATGTAATGTTCAGCGTACAGCAAAGAAGCCAATCAGCTTACATTTCACAGAAAATTTTTAGTAGTACGTTTATTTAGTATAGAAAATTTACTTTATTATCATAAAACATAGCATATTACGTAGTTAGTATTTAGTTTCATTTTTATTTCAATGTTTTACCTCCTATTGAATAGTTTTTTTTTTGCCACAAATAAAGTTTATACCTCAATAGTAAATTTTAAACTTTCGCGATTTGAACACATGTTTGAAATGTTTATTGGGACTCGGGGGTTTCTCTTGATAAGTCCCAATAAACATTTAAAACATATTTCAATGTCTATATTCATATCCTATGGCACTCGGGAATAGTGTAATTTACTATTAGTGAAAGAATTTTTAAAATCATATCAGTAGTTTCGGAGTTTATTTCTCACAAACAAACTTACAAACTTTACCTCGTTATAATATTATTGTAGATATAGATATTGTTCAAAGTCTGTTTTCTTAACTTATTTTAATGAGCTGTTGAAGAAAGACAAGTAACCTACAGTATGGAGTATGTTGTACCTATTCTATGCTACGGTGTACTATAAAAACAAGATAGACATAAAAAATAATAGCAATAAGAAACTCTTAAATTTAGTCATCATTTCAGCCATAGGACGGCCACTGCTGGACATAGGCCTCCCCCATCGATCTCCAAAAGGGCCGGTTGGAAGCGGCCTGCATCCAGCGTTTCCCTGCGGTCTCTTTTAGGTCGTCTGTCCATCTTGTGGGTGGAGGTCCTACGCTGCGCTTACCAGTCCGTGGTCTCCATAAATTTAATTAATTAAATTTAGTAATTGTTCTAATTTTAATGTGCATTTTAATTAATTTAACCTTCCTTTTTTCTTCATTAAACGTCTATTTTCGCCTAAATCTTTCTTTTTCTCGTAGTCATGGTAAAAACTATTGTATGCAACTCATGAATAAAACGGATTTATATCGAGGACTGTGAATCACTCGCGTCACTCGGGATTCTAGCACTTGAATCACGAGTCCGACGTTGTCGCGGGCGGAGAGGGAAAAATTATGGAGGTCTCTGTTTTTTTTTTCATTTCATTTAATTTCAATTTCATCACTGTATATTATTTCGCATAGTTTCAATTCGATGACATTTGGTATGAAGGTAGCATATTCCTTGGATTCACGTTACCAAATCTTGGCTAATCATATTATAAATTTCATAGTTTATTAAATTATGACATGGTATTAACATTCTAATATATTATACTCAGCATAAGTTAAAATATTATGTAACAATGAATTTGTGCCATAAAAGAACTGCATTGCAGGCGACTGTATCTATCTACCTGTGTATGGATAAAAATAACATTCTTGATATTAGGTATGGTGAAATAATAGACACGTATTATTTTTAATAATTTATTTCTCATTCAACAAATACATAACGTATGCAAAATAGTATGGAAATTAGAATGTTTAGTAAGAATTTTATGACCTACAATTTATATTTGAATTTTGTTAAAGAAAGTTTTTCTTATAATTTATGCGATACATTTTAGTAGGTAAGAAAAAACTGATAGATTTGCTTTAGAACAACTTAGTACCAATATCACTGATAAGACTGATAATACCTGAATGACCTGTTTCACATGAATCACATGAATGACCTGAACTACCTGAATGACTTGAATGACCTGAATTATCTGAATGAGCTGAATGATCTGAATTATCCGAATTACATGGCTCATCTGAATTGTCAGAATTACCTGATTTACCCGATTTACCTGAATTTACTGATATACCTACATTACTTAAACTAGGTATTACTGGAACATTAATATTAAAGCCTTTGCAAATAGAAAGTATTTCTTCAAAAATTTTCATAAAACCTGAGAGTGCACTGGGGCCGTTCGAGCAGAATGTCTTATCAGATGTGTCTTCTAAATACTTGACAATGCATTCACCTCTGAAAAAAAAAAAAGTTTTGCACTAATTCAATCACACTTCATCACAGAGTCAATTTTTCAATGGCATTTCCATGGTATGATTCCACGCGTTATGGCAAGGAATTTCATAGAAGATAGAGAATAAGGTCCGAGATCGACGTGATTTAAGGGCCGGAGAGTGACGTGGGTTGCTCTCTATCGGGAAAAAATGAATGTCCTGTGGAATGGCTGATCTCCGTAACGGCTGGACAAATAGGTAACCATGAAATTAGAATGAGATGGGCTATGCGCTATATTAAATACACAATATAATGCCGGGAAATTCAAAATATCTATGGGATCAGTATGGGATTGCTTAAATATTTAGATTAGCAATGGTTGAACTGATTCATACAAATTAAGGTCGCGGTTACCGGCCAGAGCTCTTTTGCATATTTTCATAATTTTAGAATTCTAAAAATCTGCTAAATAAAAGCTAGGTCCTAGGTAGCTAGGTGCTAGGTGGCTAGGTGGCTAGATAGCTAGGTAGAAAGGTTAATTTTGTAAAAAGGATTAATTTTAAGGGTTCCGTAGTACTACAAGGAATCCTTATAATTTTGTTCGGTCCATCCGTCTGTCTGTCTGTCATTCCGTCCCTCTCTTCGTAATTTTTTTAGATCTTTCTAACTTCCTTCTATCTTATCTTTTGTTTGTTTCAGATTTAATTAATTTTTGTTTCAGGGTAGGTTAATTTTTGTCTTTTATGTAATTAATATTTTATTTCAGGTTAGCCTAAAATTAACATCAGGTTATTTTTTTTTTCTCAGAAAAATTATTTATCCCAAAATCCTTACTACTCGAAGCGACGTAGAAGCGGAATTAAACCAGTTTCGCCATTTACAAAAAAAAAACAAATTTTAACTAAACAAAGTTATACTAGAGCGTCATTGTAGCAAAATATTAAATAATTATGTGACTGTATAGCAATTGCTTCGACTATTTTGGAAGCCTGTACCATTACTGATAGTTATATTTTGTGGAGGTATGGAACCCTCAGTGCGCGAGTCTGACTTGCACTTGGCTGGTTTTTTGTTATTTGAAATAGCGAGTTTTTATTTGTTTACAAGCGTGCTCCAGCATAATTGTTATGCTATGCCACGAGAACTGAAATATACCGGATAAGTGAGAGTCGGGCTTGCGTACTGAGGGTTCCATACCACCAAAAAATACAATAAGGTCGTCCAAGCTACCAAATTACTAGTTTAGGCTTAACGCCTACCATAATAGTCCAAGTAATTGCCACGCAGTCACATAGTTATTTTTGCTAGTGACGCTCGATTATAACAAAATTATAACAGAAATTTGTCACCGACTCGCACTTGGCCATTATTTATTATTTGTTGTTTTATTATAGACCGTGTACCAGTCACCACCGGAAAAAAAAAAATTACAGAAGAAAAAAAAGAGCCAGTGCACAAGGGGCAGCTTTACCGCTAAAAGCGATCTCTTTCAGGAAACCATGGGTAGATTAGATTTACGTATCGGTATAGAAGGGGATGTTATTATAATCAACTAATAATCGGTATTAGAGTGGATGGGGTGTAAAAATTATAAGGCGGGTTTGAAACCCAACCAATAGGTATTCAAAATAATCGTATACTAAAATCTGGCTGAGCACACATTTTATACTTACAATTTGGTTATACAATTTGTTTTGCTACTATTACTGCTGTCACAGTCTTTTTTGTCACCCTCCTTGTTACAGCCGCAGCTGCTCCGGTCAACATTACTGGCAACATAACCAGCAATACCAAGAGCTTCTTCTATACACCTTTTAAAATTTGAATTACAAGCACCATCAGAATCAACATTACCAGCGCGGGCACAAGAAATGGCCACTGCGACGAATGCTGAAAAAAAAACATGACGGTCTTTGGAAACACAAAAAACAAAAACACAACAAACACAAAGGTCCCTGAATAATAATATGAAGGTACGTACGTCGTACAAGCATAGACAAAAGTGTGTACAATTAATAATTAAAAACAATTAAGATTATACGACGTTTCAGTTCTCGATATAAACTGTAAAGAAGTTAACACATCAAAAAATAAAATGAAACATTTTTTTTTTGGGATTACTTTTTTACTGTTTTTCTGTGAGAGCCTATTTTTTATGTCACACACACACCACATAATCAGCCAGTAAACTTTCACTGCTGAACAAAGGCCTCACTTTTAGAACGGGGTGTTGCCATAATCCCGCGCTTGACAGGCAGCTTGGGGATCGCAATACATTCACCATATACTAATAGGACGCTGCTGCCCATCTGGTGGTTCTGGTCGCAGTTTTAAGCCATACCCGGGTTAATTTTTAGGGTTCCGTACCTCAAGAGGCAAAAACGGAACCCTTATAGGATCACTTCGTTGTTCGTCTGTCCGTCTGTCAAGGCCTTATTTCTCTGGAACGCGTAAAGGTATCAAGTTGAAATGTATATCAAATACTCAAATCTACAGTTCCTTTTAGCTGAGAAAAAATCGAACTTGTAAGTCGGCAATCAATAGATATGACTGTTTATATATTATATTTATAATATCGCATATTTTCGCATATTTTGTGATTTTAGAAGAGAATTAAAACCTTTAGGGTACTTCCCTTAGAATCATGAAATTTGGCAAGAGGCGATGTTTCACAGCACATAATCTATACTAATATTATAAAGAAGAAAGATTTGATTGTTTGTTTGTTTGTTTGCATTGAATAGGCTCCGAAACTACTGAACTGATTTGAAAAATTCTTTCACTGTTGGGAAGCTACACTATCCCCGAGTGACATAGGCTATAATATATTTTCAAAAAAAATAGGGATCCTTACTAAAACTCCAATAATATAACCCAAGGTGTAAAAAAATTAGATTTACAATTTTAACTTTGCGTGTTTGATAGTTCTAAGGCAGGGCAACGTCTTCCAGGTCAGCTAGTAATATATAAAGGAAAAGATCCGAAAGTTGTTAATTTACAGTGATATCATATTAAAAATATTGTTTTGCGGTTAAAAACGTACATTTTGTTATTGATATGTATGGAAGAACATTGTTGTTCACTAAAAAGTTAAGTTTGTGCTTCAATATTTCTACTTTTTTGTTGTTGTTGTTTTTATTTTGTATGGACTCTTGCTCCGATGGTTACGTCCAACGGAACCGTCAGAATACGAGTCCTACTCGTACTTGTCCGTTTTTTTATGTATGTAATATACCAATTACCCTGACAATTATGAACCAATTTAAATGTTTTTTTTTTTCTTCTATTGTGTAAAAAAGCTCTCGATGTAGTTCCACAAAAATTACTTTAGCCTAGCAGTTTTTGAACCAGCTTCAATAATACTATCTAATCGTATTGTTCGAGCGTCTGCTGATTTGGCGACAGCAATAATTTTAGTATAGCTCACTGATTTCGAAGTCAATTTTTTAATAAAGTTATGTGATTATTAACGGGGTATTTACCGTGGTAAGGTTGTGAATCGTGATACGTTTTGTGTAAACAGACACAGTACGAAAACAGTGTTTCATTTTTTTTATTGATAGTTATAATGGTTTTGCAAAAACCAGAGTCACAGTGGGCAATGGAGAGAGCTATGATCCGAGTTTCTTTGCGCGATAGAATCTTGAACGTGGATATTCGCCAAAGAACCAGAGTCATCGACATAGCTGTTAAAATTTGCAAGTTGAAATGGCAATGGGCAGGCCACATCGCTCAAAGAACCGATAACCGATGGGGAAGAAAGGTTCTTGAGCGGAGACCACGAACCGGAAGACACAGCGTAAGTAGTCCTCCCACTAGATGGATCAACGACATTGTGAGAGTCGCGGGCATCCAGTGGATGCAGATGGCAGGCTGGCGTTAAGTGTGGAGGTTAAAGGGGAGGCCTATGTTCAACAGTGGACGTCTTCTGGCTGATGATGATGAATTATAATGGTTTAAAGATATTTAAAACTATGGATATATCAGGGTAGCACTCAACAATGTCTGTACCAAAGGTAGACTAAAAAATAACTAGCTAAAGTAGTTACCTTAGCTAGTTTGTTTTCAGTGTTGTTTTTCAGTTTGTTTGTGTGCGTTTAATTTATATATAATATTAAATTTGATATTGTTATAACAACATAGGATTGAAACTAGTTTTTCAATATTTCTTAATGCAGGTATATAAATTTAGAAAGAAAAAAAACTCGAGGGCACATTTTTCGTGAACATTGAACTAGGCTTTGGTACAAGTCCATCAGTTTGTATATTGGGTTCGAGTGGTCGTATAAGCATTATTTTTTTGCCAAAAACGAGTAAAACTCGTTTATGAATTCAGCATGGATCTCTGGATTGAGAACAAAATGAATTATGTTTGTATTAAAAAAAAAACTTACCAAGAAAAATAATGGTTTTCATTTTGATGATTTGAATTATATTTAATGTTAGTTAATTAATTAATTAATAAGTTAATTCGAGTTACAGTTTACTGTGAGAAGTATGAACTGATGATTTCTGAAGTAGATGCAACTGTATTTATATCACCTCATCATCTAGAACATCTAGCTAGAAAGCTAGATGTTCACAGGTGTTCAAACAAACAATTAGTTCGATCCAAGTGTTGCTGAAATGTAAAAACGTATACAGATGTATTTTGACAAGGTAAAGGGAAAGTCACATTGAAATATTGTAGGGCGATTATTTGGTTTTCACGGTGTTTCGGGTTGGTTCTTGGTCTTGGTTTCACGTGAAGTTTCGGGTGTGCCTTTATTCGCATAATTTTAAGTTCCTACATTGGCATAAAATATTTGGCACATTATTGTTTCGCATAATCATAATTTGTTTTTAAACATACTTCAACTTCAACTTTTGAACTTTTTTATAAGCATTGACAATCATAATTAGTACTGGATATAATATTTTCCGGCATAAATGGATGATCGTAAATTTTATTAATACTCTCTTTCTGACTGATATTATAAAATAATATTACTACCATTTATATCATAAGATGATATGATTATCATGACCTTTGATTTTTTAGATTCCTCTCCACTCAAATAACAGAATAAGTCACGCAAGTAAGAGCGGCTGCACGCTCTGCGCGTGCGCGCACCGCCGCCGCGGCCTTGGCATCGCCAGTACGCGGGCGACCTTCTCCAGACACGCGCGTGTTCCCTGAGGAAGGGGTTCTAATGGCTACGAAACCGGTCGATCGTCTCGACCGATAGAAACATAATCGTGAGTACAAGCCGGTGTTAAAATAATTTAGCAGAATAAGTATTAAAATATCGGAAAAATTATGAAGAAAATTCATTTTCCCATACTCATTATAATGAACGGCAATAATTTAAGTCTATAGTCTTGTGGGCCCTAACCCCTAGAGTATAGGTATATAAAAAACGTGAGAACCAGAAGCACAAAGGAGGTCCTGAGTGAGAGTAGGCCATACAAAACCGAGCTGGCTGGCTGGAATAGGGCGGTGGCGAGCAACGCGAGCTGGCGACCTCCGTAGCGAAGCGAAAGTCTAGTTTGGCAAAACGACACTCAGGGACGACCTCCGTAGTGAAACGAAGTCTAGTGTGGCGAAGCGACACTCAGGGGCGACCTCGATAGCGAAGCGAAGTCTAGTGTGGCGAAGCGACACTCAGAGGCGACCTCCGTAGCGAAGCGAAGGTCTAGTGTGACGAAGCGAAACTCAGGGGCGACCTCCGTAGCGAAGCGAAGGTCTAGTGTGACGAAGCGAAACTCAGGGGCGACCTCCGTAGCGAAGCGAAGGTCTAGTGTGACGAAGCGAAACTCAGGGGCGACCTCCGTAGCGAAGCGAATTCTAGTGTGGCGAAGCGACACTCAGAGGCGACCTCCGTAGCGAAGCGAAGGTCTAGTGTGACGAAGCGACACTCAGAGGCGACCTCCGTAGCGAAGCGAAGGTCTAGTGTGACGAAGCGAAACTCAGGGGCGACCTCCGTAGCGAAGCGAATTCTAGTGTGGCGAAGCGACACTCAGAGGCGACCTCCGTAGCGAAGCGAAGGTCTAGTGTGACGAAGCGATACTCAGGGGCGACCACCGTAGCGAAGCGAAGTCTAGTGTGGCGAAGCGACACTCAGGGGCGACCCCAAGAGTAGGTGTTAGTGAGTAAAGTGATGTATGTGTACAACGAAACATCATCATCATAATCAGCCTTTTAACAGTCCACTGCTGGACTTTTAGCCTACCCCCGAAGATTGGGCTATATCCACCACGCTGGCCCAGTTTCGGGTTGGTGGATTCACATACGCCATTGAATTCCTTCTCCGTACGTATGCAGGTTTTCTCACGATGTTTTCCTTCACCGAAAAGCCAGTGGTATGAAAATCCGGAACAACGAAACATAAAAGTATTCTTGTATTATTATTTTTTCATCCTCTGCTTAATATAATATTTTCGCTATCTTGTATTAAGGCCGCGTTCACCAGCCAGAGCTATGTCTTTCTCAAATATTCAAAATTTTTGAAGACAAAAAAGTCACTGAGAATAAAAATAGATTAATTTTTACTACCACCCTTCCTATTACGACCTATGGCATTAATTTCTGAGTAAGTATAACATCTTCGACAACGTATCTGTGATGCCCCTGGTGCTACAGGTATCCATAAGTGACGGTGGTCGCTTACCATCAGCAGCCCGTCAGCTTGGTTTCCACATAAGGCACGAACAAAAAAAAATCGACCTAACCTTCTATTTAGAACAATAACATTTTGGGTGAAATTTTTTGCCCTTATCGACTTAGTAATCATTTATACAAAGATTTAATAAGTTTGTTTTAGAAATTAATGAGGTATGTAAAAAAATATTTCAAGAAAAATTCGTCGGCAAGAAAATTTTGTACTATTTAGATAACTATTAATGTTAGGCTAATTGGAGTAAGCATGTAAGTACAATAATAATACCCCTCTTTTTGCATCTGTAGTTAAAAACGCGTGGAGCAGTGCGTGCAATCTCTGCGTGCATGATTTTTGCCAATTGGTGACGTCCTTTAGTTCTTTTCTCGCACTGAAAGGAAGATTGGGCTTTATGCTTTATGTTTTATTCCGCATTATATTCTGTTACTTTAGAGGATTTTTCTTCCTTTTCAATTTTGTGTTTCAAATAAATTCAAAAGAAAATCTACTTTGAGTCATTGTAAGATGACTTTTGCAGCTCTTCGTTTTATTTAACTTATATTGGAAGAATTGCTTGATGAAAGAATGATAGAATTCGATATTAAAACCATACGACTTATATTTTTCTGTGGTTTTTTACTTGATGCAATACAATACAACAAAACACTAACACTTTATTGACTCAACTAACTGGAAATTACAAAAAGATAGATAATAAAGTAAATATTAAAAAACAATTTTAATTGGCGGAGTAATCGCGAAACAAACATACAAAAAAAGACATACAGTCGAATTGATAACCTCCTCTTTTTGAAAGTCTGTTAAAATTAAATAAACAACATCAAGACTATACCTACCGCTATACCTACGTACAAACACAAACTAAAAAGTAGAAAAAAGACAATTAAAACCCAAGGACGTTTTATACACTAAGGTAAAATGTCCTTTTTCTCTCTTTCTCTTTAATCTTAGAATAACTACTCAGAGAAGGTAGGTTTCCAAACAACGCCTTCTCAAAACGTAAGCTACAAATTCGCTTTGTACGTTTCGATTGGAATTTTAAACGATTTCAACATGAAAATTAATGGATTACCTGTGGAATGTCACACCATAACTCTTATGCTGCTTTTCTGATTTGTAGTACGATTTCACCGCGCAAATTGTCATAGTAAAATTTTTATATTTTTTTTGGAGCCATATATGACACCATTTGAATGGCTTAAATTTTGCGAATGTACTTGGTTTCTTTGTGTTGTTATTCTAAGTCATCAATAAAAAAAAAAAAAAAAAAAACGGCTGTCAAGAGTGTCAAGGCATTTTTGTAAGGAATTTGTTGTATCTAGTTGCACCCATATAAACGAAACGTCAGTCATGTGAAATTAGTTAGCAACTATGATGCGGAGTTCGACGCGTTGATCTAAATAAGAATGTTCAATCAAGGTGATAATGCCCGGTAACAGATTTTCCTTCTCATTGTTTGAAAGTCCTCATCAAAACTTTTGCATAAAGGAATCACAAACCAAAACGTCATACCTATGTACCCTTAGTACAAGTTTTGAAGTATTCGAAAACTTTTTTCGTTTACGTATTGTTCCATACATTGCTGAGCTGAAAGGTATTCGAAAACTGTTTTCGTACTAGAGTGAAGCAATCTATACCGCCGATTACTACCGATTTTAGTTCCTCCGCGTTTCCGCTGGAGGCGTTTTACTAAAATGTATGGAACAATACGTAAACTAAAAAAGTTTTCGACAACTATCAAATCTGGGACTAAGCGCACTATGTATTTTTTTGGTTCGATTAATTTTTCAAAAAATACTGAATAAATTTCTTTAAAAATTATATGGGACCACTTCTGAAGTATCGCCTACAAAACAAAAAAAATATCATCAAAATCAATTCATAATTGGCGGCGTAATAGATAATAAATAATTATACAAAATAAACATACAGTCGAATTGAGGAAATCTCCTGTTCTTAAGTCCGTTAAAATAGTAATCATAACGATAAAAGTGATTTATTTTAATGTGTCAGTTGTAGTCCATAACTGTCTAGGTTTATAAGGATTTAGGTTTTTAATTTTTTCACATTTGTGAATCGATTTACGTGTATTTTTTATTACGTATCTTTTGAAATGGACCACAAAATGTTTAATAATTTGGTTCAGCATTCATGTTAAACACAATACTCTCCTCTTTCTTTGCGTCATCAGGAAAAACAGTTTCTTTTTTAGTTTTGACTGATCAAAACTGTTTTAGGTAATGGCAGTGGCTGGAAGCGAAAAGCTTGAGATTGGGCTTGCGTGCCTTTTGACTGGCCCATGTCCAGCAGTGAACTAAGATAGGCTGATTATGATGAAATTGTATGAAACTTTAGCGCAAATTTGCCTCTGGCTAGTAGAAGGAACGCTACAGTTCAGACTCAAAATAGGCTAGATCTTTTTTTATAGGAGATAGGCTTGCGCTTGGCTGCTATCTCGCCGATGGTGCGGTCTACGGTGGAGCACGCTTGCCTAGAATAAACCGATTCACTCTCGACTTGAAGACCACAGATTGTAACTGACGGGGAAAATCCATTCAGGCAGCGAATTCCAGAGACTAGCAGTTCGCACAATAAATGTGGAATCAAAGATCTAACATGCAACAGATAGGTATAGATGCAGCAGTGCAAGTACCGTTCTTTATTGATCGTCAAATTCGCTAAAATGCCATAGAATCGATCACAGCGAGTACTGAAAACATGGCATATTATCGAATTTGACGACCTCAACTGTCAATTTGACGATCGATAAAAGAACGGTACTTGCACTGCAGTATTGTCAAGCATGCTTAAAATTTTGCTCTGTGTTTGGAAGTTTTCGGACTTGTTCAGTATACAGGCAGTTTTATGTGTAATTTTCGTATTTTAATTTTCTAATAATCAAAAAAACAGCAGTCCATGGGAATAAAATCTAAAAAACGAAACGAATAAGAGATTTTTTCAGTTAAAGCACCCCGTGTCCTGAACAAGTCCGCGACCGCTCTCACCAACAGAACAGAAAACATCATTTGCGCATCATTTTTTTTTAAATAATTTTAATGGGATTTTGGGCGTTAACTTCACCTTTTATGGTGTGTAAAGGTAGCAATGGTAGTACAGAACATTTATGTAAATATGTTGTTGTATAATTTCCTGAGAAGAATAAATATTGAACGCAAAAGCGACAATATGCTCGCATTTTATATGCAGGCGTTTTACGACCTGTGGTAATCTGTTTTTTCCCATAAGAAAAGCTACTTAATTAAGATTGAAAATAAAAAAAAAATATAAAAAATATAATATATATATACATATATATATATATATATTGATTTAAATATTAGAAATAAGTATTAATTTAATTAGCCTATTATATAAACATAGTTTAATTGTAAATAGAAATATCTATAAAAGAGCAATTAGAAATAAGATGCAGTCATTGCAAAACCGATGAAACAGAGCGAGAGCGCATGACGGCACATGGAGCTTTCTCGCTCGAACCAAGGACGAGACAAACCGCTTTGAATGCAAGGAGGTGAAACAAGAAGGAAGGGGAGGGGTCGCGGCATCAAGCCAACGGGGAAAAGCGCTGGCGGGACTCCTCGACCGACACCGAACAGAGATGGTGATTTTTTAAGAAAGAACAATTTAAATCGGGAGTCAATTTTGAGGTCGGTGTTCTCGCCACCAACCCTACAGACGCCAGGCATGTGAAGCCGGCGCCTACTCAGTAAGTTGCTGAACATATTTTTACTCCTGCGAGATGATGCAGGAGCATCTTTCCGCCATACCGCGGCCACGCGCCGGTCGGCCATTTTGAAGAGATCGCTCAGTACAGCGATCCTATTTCGATATCTTCGAGACCAGAAGACCATGGTATACCCTTGCACGAGATAAGGTATATCCACTCTAGCACGCAGTGTTTATTTCAAACAGTATTTTCTTTGAGAAAGACTTTTAACGTAATCTCCAGTCAACGCTCTTTAATTTTAAGCTTAGTTATTATTTAGCTAAGTTTCTCTCTAGAGGCACCTGCCTCCTAGACCATTGCATGTAAACTTTGTGAGTGTACGATAATATAAACCATTAGTATCCATATACGTTCTGCTTTCAATTCCACCGAACCTCTCTAGTCTAGGATCCTTTAGCTTAACTTAGATTCCAAGAGGACCTTTGCACAAAAAAGTCCGACGGCTTATCCGCGCAGCAATCCATATCTCTTTTCTTTTCTATCTATCTATCGTATCGTGTTCTATTACGTTTAAATCTTATTCCACATACGACAATGTATTATTCATTTGGTAATTTTTAATTGTGTATTTTGGTAAAACTCAGTCACACAGCGGACAATGGAGAGAGCTATGCTGGGAGTTTCTTTGCGCTATAGAATCTGCAGTGCAAGTACCGTTCTTTTATCGATCATCAAATTGACAGTTGAGGTCGTCAAATTCGATAATATGCCATTTTTTCAGTACTCGCTGTGATCGATTCTATGGCATTTTAGCGAATTTGACGTCCGATAAAGAACGGTACTTGCACCCCTGGAACGTGGATATTCGCCAAAGAACCAAAGTCACCGACATAGCTGT
Organism: Agriopis aurantiaria; assembly: GCA_914767915.1. NCBI lineage: Eukaryota > Metazoa > Arthropoda > Insecta > Lepidoptera > Geometridae > Agriopis > Agriopis aurantiaria. The sequence continues at coordinate 1,761,903 of OU611991.1, read as the reverse complement.
TAAAATTTGCAAGTTGAAGTGGCAATAGGCCATATCGCTCGAAGAACCGATAACCGATGGGGAAGAAAGTCTCTTGAGTGGAGACCACGAACTGGATGACGCAGCGTAGATAGGCCTCCCTCTAGATGGACCGCCGACATTGTGAGAGTCGCGGGCGCCCAGTGGATGCAGATGGCAGGCTTTCGTTCAGTGTGGAGGTTAAAGGGGGAGGCCTATGTTCAACAGTGGACGTCTTCTGGCTGATGATGATGATGATAAACGTACTGCGATCCCCAAGCTGCTTGCCAAGTGCTATAAGAGGAAGGCATATGTTCAGCAGTGGATGTTTACTGGCTGATGAGTTGTGTGATGTGATAAATATCTACATTATATCTAACGTCGCATCTATCGAGACTCAATTCTATCGATAATATTATAGGTCATCAATAGTCTTACACACAGGTCTTACCACATTTTGTGCTATCGACAATATCGGCAGTATCGATATGATCTTCTCATTTGACGAAGTAAAATGGAAACAACCGAAATATTTGTTGATTACCATTTTACTTAGTCAAATTAAAATTATACCAAAAAGATAATTATCTTTATTTGTTAACCGACGAAAAAGACGAGGTATTCAACTTAAAAAATCAGGAGGTTCAGTGTTTTTTACGCGATTACTTCGCCAATATTATGAATATATATGTCGGCGCCTCGATGCGATGGGCAGGGTGCTGTCGATGGCCAATCTTCATCAGATAATCTTGGTTCTATGGCGTGAGTATAGCGGCCGAGGAGAATGAGACATCGCACGTACATTGATACAGTTTTTATTTCGTAGCACTATGATTAATAATTACAATACCAAATTACTTGTAAATTACTTGAGGATAATGTGTTCCGCCTTGTAACGAACGCTACCACCCTCCATCCATCAGTCCATATTCACAACCCAAAGCAAACTGAGCTCCACCGAGCCTCGCGTGTCTGCGCGCTCTCACCAGCGCCTCTGCCGGACGGTTGATGGCGCCACCTCCATCACTAGTCCACCAAAACAAAGCTAGGTGACGCCTACCTACATAATCTAAGCCTTAAAAACTATCCGACGGTAGTTGCGCCGAGTGCTGAAATGTCAACGCGCCTACTTATAATATGATAGTGATTTTGATGAAAATATTTTTGTTAGGTAGGTCGTACTTCAGAGGTGGATTTTATCGAAAGTGTTTCAGCGCATTTTGTAAAAGCGAGTGAGCGAGCGCGAGAACCACATAGGGGAAAAACTTTATGACATATTCTTTATGTGTTTAGAGCTTGCAAACAACACAATGTATTTTAAGTTCTGTGACAGTAAATAAAGAGAAACTAAGAAATTTAAATTATTTGAGAACGGAGTTACGGCACAGTTAAAGACTCTTGTCTCGGCAAATAAAACTAACACTGAGAATATAAACAAACGAAATTGTTATATTTGTTTTTTTTAATAACTAATTGTCACGATTTGTCATTTTTATGCATTTTTAATTTCTGCTATATACAACATATACCTAAGGATACATATTTCAACAAGTACTGGTTTCGGTGCTATACTTCCTTTACAATTTATAATTTTTTTATTTTATTTTTCCTTAATAATTATTTTCCTCCCCTTCAGCTTCTTCCTTAACCTGTTTTTGTTTTTCCTTGGTTTTCATTTCTTTCTTTCTTATTCATCTTATTATTCTCTGGCGTCTCCTTATTGTTAACCAAATTGCTCCTTTTAAAATTTTTGTTATGAAAGGAATTTATTCTTTCTCTTTTCCCATTGGGAGGTCTTATCCAATTTCCATTTCTTCCGACCCGTTTGCCGAAGTGGATTTTTTGTTATGATAGCAATGTTCTCAGCACCAGTTTCGTCTTCATTTTTACTTACAGTGCCAATAATACTTTATTCGTGAGGAAATTTCAGATAATCTAGATAATCTTAGGAATGTGCTATCATCACACAATATTTTGCTATAAAAATAGGAAGTTTTTTTTTGTTAATAATTTTGGCTGTATTTGATCTGAATCTGTCTACAGATTGGCTTTTCTATTCCTATTCCTTTTATTATTACTTTTCCTATTTCTATTCCTATTCCTGTTCCTGTCGCTGTCGCTGTCGCTATCGCTATCGCTATTGTTATTCCTATTCCTATTCCTATTTCCGGCACGATGGCGCATCCCGGGATTTTTCGCGAGTTGGCGGGGCAGCCTTTCGCGAGTGGCTAGTTCACTAATTGGGCTCCCTACTGACTGCGGTCGACCAGCGGTGCACCGTGCCTCGGATCCCACTACCCTCCATGACTAGTTACCCTGTGCAGCCCAGCAGTACATGGCAGAACGGTCTTGCAGCAGTGTAGCAACTATTCCTACCCATTTTCCCTAAAGGCGTCACCGGAAAACATAACGGAACACGGCTAGGCCATTTGGCGGCATGGCTTTATCCGGTGGGTGGTTACTAGCCTCGGCTGGAACCTACCACCAATATGATATCACCTGATTAGCACCACCCAGGGACCACGTGTGGGGTTTCAGCAAGGGTGCTCTCCCAAGGACGAGGGTGACTCGGCCCCCAACCTCGGAATTGAGACAGAGTAATGTCAGCTGCTTGAGCGTGGCGGGTCGATGGATGCATCGCCCACTGCAACGAAACGATCATTTCTCGGTTAGTGATTGCATACTCTGTGGGTACTGCGAACCGTCATCTCGCCGCAGCTGTCACAGTTGTCACCACTGTCACTGTCGGTGCGACGTCAAAGTAAACAAAGCTGAAGTTAATATCTTAAACAAAATATTAACAAATCACTTTAATCTAAAGGATTTAAGCAATTAATCGAATGAAAAACAAAGGGGGCAATGACCCATACACGTATAGTTAAGTGTCAGGCTGCGAGTGAAGATTCAAATTCTGAAGTGATAAGTTTCTTAGCCAACGAAAGTGGTCTAACGAAATTCTGTATTTCATCCTACAGCGAGTGTCCTGGAAGACAATTACGACTGGCTGTAGAACCTAATCGATCCGTGGAAGGTTCCGAGCAACAAGCAAGTGCCTGTGCCTAATGTTGGAGTGAAAAAATACAAGTTGTAATATGATTGCAACAATCGATGGATTTGATGTTTCTCTTACATTAAAGCAGTCACAAATGAAACCAGTATATACATTAACCTTTTAGTTTTTATAGTTATTTTGTGTAATTACATTAATATAGACGGTCATTAGCGTTGTTTTTTGAAGAAATTTAATGCTCTAAGGGCATTGATGTAAGTAAATAGGTAAAACAGTCATTGTGTAAGGGGCATCATTATGAAAGCTATATTTTTTTAAATAATATACCAATCCATAGAGCGTTTTTTTAAAAATCGAACTGCATTTTTAACTCATTTTTGTCAATTTGTCCCTTACAGCAATTCATATTTCCGGTGATGATATTATGTATGTCCTGATAATTAATAATTAAATTTATAAGTGTAGCATCTAAGTTTTTCGCATTTTCAATAGTATATTATGCAACTAGTGAAAAGCCTCACTGCAGGGCAAAAGCCAGGGAGGCTTTCCCTCCTAACATTCTTCTCTGTTATGGGCAATTAGAGTCCACTCTTTTAAGTTTAGTAGAAGTCCAGTTCGTCCCTCCATTTTCGTCTGGGCCGTCCGGAAAGAAGAAAGTTGGCTATCCTATGAAAGCCACTGTGTCGTGGTTTTGGCCCCACAATCCTACGACATTCGACTGACATGACCATCCTACTTTAGTTATAGCGGCCTTTTGAGGTATGTCGGCAATCTGAGTCCTGGAGCATAGCACTGTGTTTCTTATCCTGTCTCTAAGTTTTACCCCTAAGATACTGCGCTACATGGCTCGCTAGTATGCTCCAAGAGCAAACTTCTGAACTTTAGTCAATGACCAAGTTTAAGCACCATTATGTGAAGGTGGGGAGAATACATAATTATCCATAGTTTTTGTTATAAGGAAAGTGGTAGTAGCCCTTTCATGACCTTCATTTAATATTTTTTATTGTCATCGTAGTCTATTTAGTAAGATTTTGATAAAAATTTAATAGGTGGTCCCATATACAGTAAAAGCACTAGGCTGGTGCTTTTAAAAGGGAAAAAACTTATCTAAGTACTGGTTGAATCGTCTGTTATTATAATAATAACTAGCTGACCCGACAGACATTGTCCTGTCCTGGAACTGTCAAAAGCGCGAAGTTAAAACCGCCGTTAAGTTTTCTGAAATTTTCCAATTTGTGTACAATTTTCTGAATTTTTCTCAGCGTAAGAATTTTCACAAAGTATAAGAAAACATTAAAAAAACATGAATGAAATCGGTAAAATCGTTCTCTAGTTATGGCATGACCAAGTTAAATAGGGATTCATTATTTATTTTTTATTTATTAATTATATTACACTTTATATTGTATAATATAATTATATTATTGCCGGCGACTATACATACATTGTCTTTAAGTCTATTACAGATGATCCAATGAGTTTTCAATATTTTTATATTTTTCATTTTGTCATTAAAATTCTATTATATATATAATCACCATAAACTCTAAAAATACGTACGGAACCATCCGTTTGTACCATAACTATTATTGCGGACGAATGTACCTACCTGTGTATGGATAAAAATAACATTCTTGATAATATTAGGTATGGTGAAATAATAGACACGTATTATTTTTAATAATTTATTTCTCATTCAACAAATACATAACGTATGCAAAATAGTATGGAAATTAAAATGTTTATTAAGAATTTTATGAACTACAATTTATATTTGAACTTTGAAAGAAAGTTTTTCTTTTAATTTATTTGATACATTTTTGTGGGTAAGAAAAAACTGAAAGATTTGCTTTACTAAAACTAATTACCTAGTTTAGTACCTAACAGGTAATAACAGGTAGTTAGGTAATTTTGGTTTGTAAGGTAATTCAACCTAAATTACCTTACGCACCTAAATTACCTAACAAACCTCCATTACCAAACCTACCTGACAAACCCTCTTGATCGAACAAAAGTGGATTACCTAACGAACCTGACAAATCCAAATTATATGTCAAACTGGAACTACTTTGACGTGAATTACCTAAATTACTTGTTTCTGGAAGTTCAATATCAAAGCTTTTGCAAATAGAAAGCATACCTTCAACATTTCTGATTACATCTAGTAATGCACTGGGGCCGTTCAAGCAGATTATCTTATCACATCTTTCTTCTAAATACTGGGTAAAGCATTTAACACTGAAAAAAAAAACACATATGTTTTGCACTAATTCATTCACACTTCATCATAGAGTCAATTTTTCAATGGCATTTCCATGGTATGATTCCACGCGTTATGGCAAGGAATTTCATAGAAGATTGAGAATAAGATCCGAGATCGACGTGATTCAAGGGCCGGAGATTGCTTGCTATCCCGGAAAAAAATGCAGTTCCCGTGGAATGGCTGGACAAATAAGGTAACCATAAATTTAGAATGAAGTGGGCTATGCGCTATATTAAAACACACAATACCTTTTATCTCGGGAAATTCAAAATATAGTATCGGATTGCTTAACTATTTAGATTAGCAATGGTTGAACTGATTCTTACAAATTTAGGTCGCGGTTACCGGCCAGAGATCTATCGTATATTTTCATTGTTTTAGACTTCTTAAAATCTGCTAAGTAGGAAGCTAGGTGGCTAGATAGGAAGGATAGTTTAGAAAAAAAAAACTTTTAAGGGTTCCGTAGTACTACAAGGAATCCTTATAAGTTTGTTCTGTACATCCGACAGTCTGTCCCTCTGGCCGTAATTTTTTTTTGATCCTTCTAACTTTTATAATTTGTAAAATAACGATTGAAACTTTGCACAATTATAGTTTTAGTATAGGTAGATATCAATTATAAAAGTCGGTATAAAAAAAATATAATTTTGCATTTTATGGGTTGCTCTGGTACATGTAGAATGGGAATGAGTTTATTTTATCGCTGCATCCGTGTCGACGCGCTGTTAGCCAGTTATTAGAATACCATTACAAACATTTTAAAGTATTCTATTTTAATATTGTTTTATTTTTTCTCGTTTTATTCTAAATCCACCATTCTATTAAATATCAACACTAAAATTGCTTTATATAATTTTCAATGTCACTCTAAATACACAATCGTTTCCTTAATATTCGCACTCTATGATTTTTTACTTCAAACATATTGCATAATGTGCAAAAGAGATGGCTGTGCGACGGGTGCGCGCAACCTTAATTAGTACGAAATTAGGTTTTCGGTTCTCATGTTCGTAAATTTCTTGTGGTGTAAGCGTACTAAAACTGACTTTTGTGCTCTAGAGCATAAAAGTAAACAGAACCGCTTTAAAGTTGTTTAAAGAGGTTCAGTTTGCAATACATTTAGGAAGTTTGCTTCGGTCCCTAATAATAACAGGGTATTATTAAAGACCCAGGTATAACTTTGTCACTTACGACCAGGCAAGTTGGTGGTCAAACGCGGACTTATTCGCGATAAAAAATAATGAGGTAAAACATGACGTATTATGTTGTTTCCAAAACTCTATAGAAGCCTCTAGTGAAGTCTCCTTTAGGTATTACTTATAATTTCAATGTTTGATTTCCTCGCAATTAAAGTGAAAAGCCGAGTGTATAACTCGTGCTTAAAACTCATTGCTCGTGCTTTATCCTCGACTTCAATATGCGCCCTCGCCTTCGGCTTGGGCTGATCAACGTCTCAGCTAAAATAAATAAATAAATAAATATTCGGGACATTTTTCACACTCGGTCATCTGACCCCAAACTAAGCAAAGCTTGTGATATGGCTGCCAGAGACTGATATACATACATATATAGTTTTAAATACATACTTATATAGATATTAACAACCAGATATAGAACAAACACAAATGTTCATCACACTAATGTTTGTCCTAGATGGGAATCGAACCCACGAATGACTTGTTTTAAGCAATCGTTGTCATCATCATCATCATCATCATCATCATTTAAATCGACTGAACCTGACGTGATTCCTGTGTTTGTCGCTCGCCAACTGGAAAGGCTACCACCGATATTGTTTGACCATCTTGACTGTACAAAGTTATTAAAGGACCTTCTCAAAGTGCAAAATGAGTTAAATGTGATTAAATCTGAATATGTTACGCAAGATCAGCTTAGTGAATACAAAACCGAATTACTACAAATGAAAAATGACTCATTACCACCGATCACTGCACATAATGTGAATATAAAACGAGGTGCGTGGCTATATGACAGTGGTCCTATAGGTCTTTCGCATAATATAAACAATTCATCGTTGAACGAATCATTCGATAATATCGGAAATAAGTCGAACAGCCATAGCGGTATGCTAGAATTTAGAGATATTCTGCGGGTAGATAAAAGTAAACAAAGTGCGCGTGAGTCAGCTGTGACGCGCCAACGGTCGCCGGCACTGGAGAGCGGCGAGAACCAACTTGAACGCGGAGCAAAGCAGAGTGATACGTGCACCGGCGACGGCGGCGCCGGCAGTCGGCGAGTCGAGGTGACGTCACCGCAACCTGTTGCATCGGCGGAGCGGCAAGCTGATAACGGCGTAGTTGCAGAGTCGGGAGATTTTGAGTGCCACAGCGTAAGAAATACAGTAAGTCAATCTGAACTCTTGATTGAGGTGAACGCTAACGAAGGCTGGCAAACTGTATCTAAACGCAAGAGGCCGCAATACCGCTATCAGGGTATATTTGGAATTTCTAGAGATATGGAAGGAAACTTTAAAGCCGCTGATAAAAAAGTTCCAATTTTTATTACGAAAGTACACAAAGAAACGACGGACAAAGACATAGTAGACTACGTATATAGAAAAACGAAGGAAAGGATAAGTTTAGAGAAAATCTCATTTAAACAAGAAAGAGAACATAAAGCTTACAAATTTTTTGTATCGGAACGTAACTTATCAATGTTCTTAGATGACAAACTGTGGCCACAAGGCATCATATTTAGACGTTTTGTGAATTTCAGAAAAAAGAGGGCGAACGGTGAAAGCGCTGTATCGGTCACACAACATAATATTAATGATGGCAAACAGTGACCTTCAACTTGTCAGTTTCAACTGCAAAAATGTGAAGCGCTCGGTTGAAGATGTACGACAGTTGTGTCGTGCATCACACATTATCGCCTTACAGGAGCATTGGCTGCTGCCGCATGACATTGACTTCCTGAGCTGTATCGATGATGAGTTCGCCTACACGGGTATCTCGCCAATCGACCTTACGAATGGGATGATTTCCGGCCGCCCTTACGGAGGAGTAGCTCTGTTGTGGAACAGGAATGTTTTCCAAAATGTGTCCGTTGTGAAGTGCGATAACACGCGAATGTGTGCCATAAAAATAGTAGAAGATCAAAGGTCATTCTTGGTGTTTAGTGTCTACATGCCGACTGATAAGACGGTTAATTTAGCGGAGTTTACTGATTGTCTCGGGTCGCTAAGCGCTATTGTTCACAATGAAGGTGTTGAGTGTGTGTACATGCTCGGTGACTTCAACGCCCATCCGGGTGAGCAATTTTATTATGAACTATCGAACTTCTGTAGTGATTTAGATTGGACTTGTGCAGATGTAGTAAAGTTGGGGTTGTGTTCTGATACATTTAGTTTTATTAGCGACGCAAATGGGTCTTTAAGGTGGTTAGACCACTGCGTTGTTACTGTGTCAGCTTTACAAACTGTTATTAACGCACATATTAAGCATGACCCTGTGTGGTCTGATCACTTACCCCTAGTAATTCAGTGTAATTTAGATTTAATTAAGCCAAAAATATTGCAAGTTAATTCGAATACAATGTGTAATAAAGTACGATGGGGCGAAAGACATCCTGGACAAATTGATTTATATAGTAAGTTATGTCATGAACAATTGACACAAATAGATTTTCCGACTGAATTAAGATATTGTAGTGATATGAAATGCAGCGAAGTAGACCACAGACGTATAATTGATAAAATGTACCAAGATATTATTGACGTCTTAAGTGGGGCGGCGTCTGATAGTCATTCTGTTAACCAGCCGAAAAATAAAAGACCTGTAATCGGATGGAATAAGCATGTTCGAGTGGTTCATGGGGTGGCCAGATGTAAGTTTAAGTTATGGGTTCTGAGCGGTAAACCAAGACAGGGTCGTGCTTGGGATGAAATGCGTGAAAGTCGTAGAATCTTTAAATCTCGACTGAAGTGGTGTCAGAATAACAGCGAACAGATAAAGATGGACATTCTCGCATCTCAGCATTCCAAGCAAGATTTTAGTAGCTTTTGGAAAACCACCAATAAGTTAAACCATAGACCAAGCTTGCCTGTGAGCGTCAATGGATTAAATGACTCGAAATGTATAGCAGACATGTTTAAGGACCACTTTACTGTAAAATCGCCTTTGGGTCCGTCGCAGCCTGTCAGTGTGGGCGGACTTCATGGGCAGGAGATGAATACTAGCTTCTCGGCAAACGATGTCAGAAAAGTTATTAAATCGATGTCGCGCGGAAAGTCTCCTGGCCATGACAGCCTGAGCATTGAACACCTAAGGCATGCGGGCGTCCACCTGCCAAGAGTTCTTGCTATGTTTTACACGTTTTGTATGGGACACTCGTACTTACCAGCAGATATGATGAAGACTGTAGTGGTGCCAATTGTAAAGAGCAAAACAGGTGACATAAGTGACCATAATAACTACAGACCAATTTCACTGGCAACTATAGTCGCAAAGGTGCTTGACAGTTTGCTTAGCACTCAGCTTGATAAGTACTTGAATGTTCATGACAACCAATTTGGATTCAAATCTGGTCTCTCTACAGAAACAGCTATTTTGTGTTTGAAGCAGACTGTCAAGTACTACACCGATCGTGGCACGCCAATCTATGCATGTTTCCTTGACTTATCGAAAGCGTTTGACCTGGTTAGCTATGATGTCTTGTGGCAAAAATTTCATGACTTGACTATGCCTGAAGAGTTAGTACATATCTTCAAGTACTGGTATTTGAATCAGGTCAACGTTGTTCGGTGGTCAAATGCGCTATCGGAGCCATACAGGTTGGAATGTGGGGTGAGGCAGGGGGGGCTGACTTCCCCAAAACTCTTTAACTTGTACTTGAATGCACTAATAGAGAAGCTCAGCAGTACACGTGTCGGCTGCCATATTGATGGAGTTTGTCTCAATAATATTAGCTACGCGGACGACATGGTGCTGCTGAGTGCCTCAGTCTGTGGGCTGACCAAACTGTTAGGCTTGTGTGAACAGTACGCACAGCGTCATGGTTTGCTCTATAATGCAAAAAAGAGCGAATGCATGGTCTTTCGGGCCAGAGGGAAATGTCCGGATACTATACCAGCCATTCGTTTAAACGATACCATACTTAAAAGGGTCGAACAATTCAAGTATCTCGGACATTTAGTAACCTCTGACCTGAAGGACGATGCAGATGTGGAGAGGGAGCGAAGGGCGTTGTCTGTGAGGGCTAATATGATTGCCCGCAGGTTCGCACGTTGTTCGAGGGACGTCAAAGTTACTCTTTTCAGAGCATTTTGTACGTCCTTCTACACGAGCAGCCTGTGGGTGTCATGTACGCAGAAACAGTACAATGCCCTTCGTGTGCAGTACAATAATGCGTTTAGGGTGTTGATGCGGCTGCCTCGTGCTTGCAGCGCGTCGGGGATGTTCGCCGAGTCACGCGTTGATTGTTTCTACACGACCATGCGAAAACGGTGCACGTCCCTGGCGCGCAGGGTCCGGGCCAGCCCCAACACCATCCTAAACGTATTTGCAAATAGGTTTGACTGTCAGTACATGAACCATTGCTCAATGGTGCATGTACTGACTAACAAGCAAATGCTGAAAGGTGTGTATTAGGTGTGTGTTAGTTTAGCTCTATTTTATAAATTTTAAATATGTACCAAATTAATTTAAATTTTATGTTTTTATTGTTTTATTTAATAATTGTATGATCTAATTGTTGATCGAAATAAATGAATTTGAATTGAATGCAACGGATTAACAGGATACCTATTTGGCACAAGTACAAAAGCCAGAGAGTAACACAAGCTTGTGCTACATATTTTTTATCCTGTATCTTTTTAGGGTTCCGTACCCAAAGGGGTCTATTGCTAAGCCTACGATGTCTTATTTGTATATGACGAATTTCTAGTGTAACTCCGCGTCTACGTTGTTTATTTCATTTTCATTTCAATTAAATAATATTTATAGTAATTGCATATTAATTGCTGAAAGTTTTAAATATTTTATTTTAAAATTAATATAATTATTACAAATTATTATGACGATAATTTTTTTGTTTCAGATTTAGTTAATTTTTGTTTCAGGTCAGATTAATTTTTGTCTTTTCTGAGAAAAATTATATATCCCGAAATCCTTACTGTACTCGAAGCGACGTAGAAGCGAAAAGTTTCGCCATTTACAAATAAAACAAATTTCAGTTCATTACCAAGTTATAATTGTGTTATACTCGAGCGTCATTGTAGCAAAATATTAAATAATTATGTGACTGTATAGCAATTGCTTCGACTATTTTGGAAGCCTGTACCATAACTGATAGTTATATTTTGTGGAGGTACGGGACCCTCAGTGCGTGAGTCTGACTTGCACTTGGCCGGTTTATTGTTATTTAAAAAAGGCAAAATTTTTTATTTGTTTACAAGCGTGCTCCGGCATAATTGTTATGCTATGCCACGAGAACTGAAATATACCGGCCAAGTGAGAGTTGGGCTTGCGCACTGAGGGTTCCATACCACCAAAAAATACAATAAGGTTGTCCAAGCTACCAAATTACCAGTTTAGGCTTAACGCCTACCACAATAGTCCAAGTAATTGCCACGCAGTCACGTAGTTATTTTTGCTAGTGACGCTCGATTATAACACAATTATAACAGAAATTTGTCACCGACTCGCACTTGGCCATTATTTATTATTTGTTGTTTTATTATAGACCGTGTACCAGCCACCACCGGAAAAAAATTACTTACAGAAGAAAAAAAAAGAGCCAGTGCACAAGGGGCAGCTTTACCGCTAAAAGCGATCTCTTTCAGGAAACCATTGGATAGATTAGATTTACGTATCGGTATAGAAGGGGATGTTATTATAATCAACTAATAATCGTTATTAGAGTGGGTGGGGTGTAAAAATTATAAGGCGGGTTTGAAACCCAACCAATAGGTATTAAAATAATCGGAAACTAAAATCTGGCTGAGCACACATTTTATACTTACAATTTGGTTATACAATTTGTTTTGCTACTATTACTGCTGTCACAGTCTTTTTTGTCACCCTCCTTGTTACAGCCGCAGCTGCTCCGGTCAACATTACTGGCAACATAACCAGCAATACCAAGAGCTTCTTCTACACACCTTTTAAAATTTGAATTACAAGCACCATCAGAATCAACATTACCAGCGCGGGCACAAGAAATGGCCACTGCGACGAATGCTGAAAAAAAAACATGACGGTCTTTGGAAACACAAAAAACAAAAACACAACAAACACAAAGGTCCCTGAATAATAATATGAAGGTACGTACGTCGTACAAGCATAGACAAAAGAGTGTACAATTAATAATTAAAAACAATTTAAGATTATACGACGTTTCAGTTCTCGATATAAACTGTAAAGAAGTTAACACATCAAAAAATAAAATGAAACATTTTTTTTTTTGGGATTACTTTTTTACTGTTTTTCTGTGAGAGCCTATTTTTATGTCACACAAACACCACATAATCAGCCAGTAAACTTTCACTGATGAACAAAGGCCTCACTTTTAGAACGGGGTGTTGCCATAATCCCGCGCTTGACAGGCGGCTTGGGGATCGCAATACATTCACCATATACTAATAGGACGCTGCTGCCCATCTGGTGGTTCTGGTCGCAGTTTTAGGCCATACCCGGGTTAATTTTTAGGGTTCCGTACCTCAAGAGGCAAAAACGGAACCCTTATACGATCACTTCGTTGTTCGTCTGTCCGTCTGTCAAGGCCTTATTTCTCTGGAACGCGTAAAGGTATCAAGTTGAAATGTATATCAAATACTCAAATCTACAGTTCCTTTTAGCTGAGAAAAAATCGAACTTGTAAGTCGGCAATCAATAGATATGACTGTTTATATATTATATTTATAATATCGCATATTTTCGCATATTTTGTGATTTTAGAAGAGAATTAAAACCTTTAGGGTACTTCCCTTAGAATCATGAAATTTGGCAAGAGGCGATGTTTCACAGCACATAATCTATACTAATATTATAAAGAAGAAAGATTTGATTGTTTGTTTGTTTGTTTGCATTGAATAGGCTCCGAAACTACTGAACTGATTTGAAAAATTCTTTCACTGTTGGGAAGCTACACTATCCCCGGGTAACATAGGTTATATCATATTTTCAAAAAAAATAGGGATCCTTATTAAAACTCCAATAATATAACCCAAGGTGTATAAAATGAGATTTACAATTTTAACTTTGCGTGTTTGACAGTTCTAAGACAGGACAACGTCTGTCAGGTCAGCTAGTCTATACTAATATTATAAAGAGGAAAGATTTGATTGTTTGTTTGTTTGTTTGTTTGCATTGAATAGGCTCCGAAACTACTGAACCGATTTGAAAAATTCTTTCACTGTTGGGAAGCTACACTATCCCCGGGCGACATAGGCTATAATCTATACCCGTGCGAAGCTGGGGCGGACCGCTAGTAATATATAAAGGAAAAGATCCGAAAGTTGTTAATTTACAGTGATATCATATTAAAAATATTGTTTTGCGGTTAAAAACGTACATTTTGTTATTGATATGTATGGAAGAACATTGTTGTTCACTACAAAGTTTGTCCTTCAATATTTCAACTTTTTTGTTGTTGTTGTTTTTTTTTTGTATGGACTCTTGCTCCGATGGTTACGTCCAACGGAACCGTCAGAATACGAGTCCTACTCGTACTTGTCCGTTTTTTTATGTATGTAATATACCAATTACCCTGACAATTTTGAACCAATTTATACGTTTTTTTTTTCTTCTATTGTGTAAAAAAGCTCTCGATGTAGTTCCACAAAAATTACTTTAGCCTAGCAGTTTTTGAACCAGCTTCAATAATACTATCTAATATAGTATTGTTCGAGCGTCTGCTGATTTGGCTACAGAAATAATTTTAGTATAGCTCACTGATTTCGAAGTCAATTTTTTAATAAAGTTATGAGATTATTAACGGGGTATTTACCGTGGTAAGGTTGTGAATCGTGATACGTTTTATGTAAACAGACACAGTAAGAAAACAGTGTTTAATTTTTTTTATTGATAGTTATAATGGTTTTGCAAAAACCAGAGTCACAGTGGGCAATGGAGAGAGCTATGATCCGAGTTTCTTTGCGCGATAGAATCTTGAACGTGGATATTCGCCAAAGAACCAGAGTCATCGACATAGCTGTTAAAATTTGCAAGTTGAAATGGCAATGGGCAGGCCACATCGCTCAAAGAACCGATAACCGATGGGGAAGAAAGGTTCTTGAGCGGAGACCACGAACCGGAAGACACAGCGTAAGTAGTCCTCCCACTAGATGGATCAACGACATTGTGAGAGTCGCGGGCATCCAGTGGATGCAGATGGCAGGCTGGCGTTAAGTGTGGAGGTTAAAGGGGAGGCCTATGTTCAACAGTGGACGTCTTCTGGCTGATGATGATGAATTATAATGGTTTAAAGATATTTAAAACTATGGATATATCAGGGTAGCACTCAACAATGTCTGTACCAAAGGTAGACTAAAAAATAACTAGCTAAAGTAGTTACCTTAGCTAGTTTGTTTTCAGTGTTGTTTTTCAGTTTTTTTGTGTGCGTTTAATTTATATATAATATTAAATTTGATATTGTTATAACAACATAGGATTTAAACTAGTTTTTCAATATTTCTTAATGCAGGTATATAAATTTAGAAAGAAAAAAAACTCGAGGGCACATTTTTCGTGAACATTGAACTAGGCTTTGGTACAAGTCCATCAGTTTGTATATTGGGTTCGAATGGTCGTATAAGCATTATTTTTTTGCCAAAAACGAGTAAAACTCGTTTATGAATTCAGCATGGATCTCTGGATTGAGAACAAAATGAATTATGTTTGTATTAAAAAAAAAACTTACCAAGAAAAACAATGGTTTTCATTTTGATGATTTGAATTATATTTAATGTTAGTTAATTAATTAATTAATAAGTTAATTCGAGTTACAGTTTACTGTGAGAAGTATGAACTGATGATTTCTGAAGTAGATGCAACTGTATTTATATCACCTCATCATCTAGAACATCTAGCTAGAAAGCTAGATGTTCACAGGTGTTTAAACAAACAATTAGTTCGATCCAAGTGTTGCTGAAATGTAAAAACGTATACAGATGTATTTTGACAAGGTAATGGGAAAGTCACATTGAAATATTGTAGGGCGATTATTTGGTTTTCACGGTGTTTCGGGTTGGTTCTTGGTCTTGGTTTCACGTGAAGTTTCGGGTGTGCCTTTATTCGCATAATTTTAAGTTCCTACATTGGCATAAAATATTTGGCACATTATTGTTTCGCATAATCATAATTTGTTTTTAAACATACTTCAACTTCAACTTTTGAACTTTTTTATAAGCATTGACAATCATAATTAGTACTGGATATAATATTTTCCGGCATAAATGGATGATCGTAAATTTTATTAATGCTGTCTTTCTGACTGATATTATAAAATAATATTACTACCATTTATATCATAAGATGATATGATTATCATGACCTTTGATTTTTTAGATTCCTCTCCACTCAAATAACAGAATAAGTCACGCAAGTAAGAGCGGCTGCACGCTCTGCGCGTGCACGCACCGCCGCCGCGGCCTTGGCATCGCCAGTACGCGGGCGACCTTCTCCAGACACGCGCGTGTTCCCTGAGGAAGGGGTTCTAATGGCTACGAAACCGGTCGATCGTCTCGACCGATAGAAACATAATCGTGAGTACAAGCCGGTGTTATAATAATTTAGCAGAATAAGTATTAAAATATCGGAAAAATTATGAAGAAAATTCATTTTCCCATACTCATTATAATGAACGGCAATAATTTAAGTCTATAGTCTTGTGGGCCCTAACCCCTAGAGTGTAGGTATATAAAAAACGTGAGAACCAGAAGCACAAAGGAGGTCCTGAGTGAGAGTAGGCCATACAAAACCGAGCTGAGTGAAGAGGGCGGTGGCGAGCAACGCGAGCTGGCGACCTCCGTAGCGAAGCGAAAGTCTAGTTTGGCAAAACGACACTCAGGGGCGACCTCCGTAGCGAAACGAAGTCTAGTGTGGCGAAGCGACACTCCGGGGCGACCTCCGTAGCGAAGCGAAGTCTAGTGTGGCGAAGCAACACTCAGAGGTGACCTCCGTAGCGAAGCGAAGGTCTAGTGTGACGAAGCGAAACTCAGGGGCGACCTCCGTAGCGAAGCGAAGTCTAGTGTGGCGAAGCGACACTCAGGGGCGACCTCTGTAGCGAAGCGAAGTCTAGTGTGGCGAAGCGACACTCAGGGGCGACCTCCGTAGCGAAGCGAAGTCTAGTGTGGCGAAGCGACACTCAGGGGCGACCTCCGTAGCGAAGCGAAGTCTAGTGTGGCGAAGCGACACTCAGGGGCGACCTCCGTAGCGAAGCGAAGTCTAGTGTGGCGAAGCGACACTCAGGGGCGACCTCCGTAGCGAAGCGAAGTCTAGTGTGGCGAAGCGACACTCAGGGGCGACCTCCGTAGCGAAGCGAAGTCTAGTGTGGCGAAGCGACACTCAGGGGCGATCCCAAGAGTAGGTGTTAGTGAGTAAAGTGATGTATGTGTACAACGAAACATCATCATCATAATCAGCCTTTTAACAGTCCACTGCTGGACTTTTAGCCTACCCCCGAAGATTGGGCTATATCCACCACGCTGGCCCAGTTTCGGGTAGGTGGATTCACATACGCCATTGAATTCCTTCTCCGTACGTATGCAGGTTTCCTCACGATATTTTCCTTCACCGAAAAGCCAGTGGTATGAAAATCCGGAACAACGGAACATAAAAGTATTCTTGTATTATTATTTTTTCGCTATCTTGTATTAAGGCCGCGTTCACCAGCCAGAGCTATGTCTTTCTCAAATATTCAAAATTTATGAAGACAAAAAAATCACTGATTGAGAATAAAAATAGATTAATTTTTAATATTACCCTTCCTATTACGACCTAAGGAATTATTTTCTGAGTAAGTATAACATAAGGCTCTTTCGACAACGTATCTGTGATGCTCCTGGTGTTACAGGTATCCATAGGTGACGGTGGTCGCTTACCATCAGCAGCCCGTCAGCTTGGTTTCCACATAAGGCATGAACAAAAAAAAACTACCTAACCTTCTATTTAGAACAATAACATTTTGGGTGACATTTTTTGCCCTTATCGACTTAGTAATCATTTATACAAATATTTAATTAATATGTTTTTTAGTAATTAATTAGGTATATAAACTATCATTACTAATTATCATTGACACAAGTGTTTCACCTATATATAATTATTAATTAATATTTGACTCAAATTTTACTTACCTACCTAGAAATACCCGTCTTTATAGCTACGGTGAAATTAATAGAATTTTCATGCTTTTTGCGCCGCAACTATAATTCACTGATACATAATTTCACTGACCAACTAAACAAATCAAAAGAAGAGTATTTTTTTAATTTATACAGGTCGAAACCCTATTATTATACACTATCGGGGTGTCTTCAAGTCGAGAGTGAATCGGTTTCTCATAGGCAAGCGTGCTCCATCGTAGACCGCATCGTTGCATAACATTAGGCGAGATGGCGGCCAACCGCAAGCCTATCTATTATTTTTTTTTTAAATCTAAACACTTAAAGATTATAAAAATAAAGATTTGGTTATTGCAAAATTCAATAATTTAGCTCCCAATATCAAATCATTAGACAGGCGTTCTCTCCGTCTCCTGGGTTCACCGATATTAGATGAGTCTTTTTCACCTTTTGTTGAGGAAAAATTTTCAAAATGTCAAAATTTTATGGGTGCTTCCGACAGGTTACTCAAAATTAACGCCCATATGGCGTTTACAATTATCAGATACTGTTTGTTTGTCCCTAAATTTATGTACACTTTACGATGTAGTCCACTGTGGAAACACGGTAGAGCTCCTTTCGAGCTTAGACAATGTCGTAAAGGAAACTCTAATATCGGTTTTGAATGTTGATTTGAGTGACAGGACATGGTTACAAGCCTCACTACCTGTAAGGTTAGGAGGCTTAGTTTCAAGTGTTGCGTTACCGGCATTCTTGTCCTCATATCATAGTACTCATAAATTAATAGAAAAAATCCTTGCACCCTCTTTAGGTCCTTCCGATGTAGTTGTATCTCATTCGAAAGAGGCAATGAATACTTGGAGGCTGGCTTGTCCAGATACCGATTTTCCCAGGAAGTTGTCTTCCCAGAGACTGTGGGATCGGCCGATCTGCGAACTAGCACGGAAATCGCTACTAGATACGTGTCCTAGTATTGCAGATCGCGCTCGTATTCTTGCTGTCTCTGTTTGGGAATCGGGACTTTGGTTGCAAGCCATGCCCTCTTTTAACACAGGTAGCCTTTTAGATCCAACCGCATTTCGTCTAGCTGTCAGCTTACGCTTGGGTGCAAGGTGCTGTGAGGCCCATCGCTGTCAGTGTGGTACTGCTGTTGACCAGCTCGGTCACCATGGTCTCTCTTGCTCGAGAAGCGCTGGTCGTATTGGCCGACACGCTAGCCTGAACGACATCATACGCAGGGCACTTTCCACCGCCAATGTCGCAGCTGTGCTCGAACCGAGTGGTCTTGCGTGTGACGATGGAAAGAGGCCTGACGGTATGACACTTGTGCCCTGGAGGTTGGGGCGGCCCCTTTGTATGGGACGCAACTTGTGTCGATACTTTAGCGCCGTCACAACTTCCTGAGACACAAGGTAGGGCTGGCGCGGCTGCCAATTCGGCAGAGCAGCACAAGCGACGCAAATATGCTAATCTCGGCAGTGGTTACATATTTGAGGCGTTTGGGGTCGAGACATTGGGCCCTTGGGGACCGGGAGCTCACCTCATTTTCAAAAATCTTTCAGAGCTCCTGGTTAATGCGACGCGTGACCAAAATGCTGGCGTGTTTCTGGCTCAACGCATTAGCATTGCCATTCAACGTGGTAATGCCGCCAGCATGTTGGGTACGCTGCCAACTGGTAGTGGGCTTGAGCATTTGGATTGTCTTTAGACCTTCAACGGTCTGTGGGCAGTCTAACTGTATTTGTAGTGTTAGTTTTAGCTTGTATTTTGTTTAGATAATAAAGGCACTTGCCCAGAAAAAAAAAACACTTACAATCGAATACTAATAACCACTTTCTTTATACTAGTTGATTTGTTTTTTTTTTAAATTAGCATGTACTTTGGTTGTTCTGAAAATTGTTAGCAACGGAATAAATTCAATCTCTTTTTTCATGAAACTATTTTGAATTAACGGCTAATTTTAATACAAATATCCTTGGTGAAATTCAGTGGCCATCTATGTGTATTTCCTTTTAATTAAATATTTTTAAAGTGTCACTCTTCTTTTATTTGCAACAATGGACGTTTTGCGGGAAGTTTTTCATATAAAAATTTCTATAATATAGGTACGTTTTTTTATGATTAAAAACGAGGGTTAACCTTCAAGGAATCTCACGAAAATTTAACTTAAATCCATCTTCCCGGTTAAAATTGCGATGTATTCTAATTTCAACTACTTCACGAAAAAAAAAACTAATGTAGAACTCAGAATACAGAAAAATTCTGTATTCTGAGGTGTAGAATTGTCCCATTTTCAGTCATGACCATTGGTTGGTTTTCATAAATGGTGATTTTCAAAGGAAGACAGTTGATATTCTGCCTACAACTCCACTGTGACAAGTAAAGCAGCCAAGAATTCGATTGTGAGCGCCGCACTGCAAGGCATGACGTATGGCCACTTTATGAGCAAATTAAAATGGCGACGGTGACTTATGACGTAATAACAGTGACGTCACTCGTCTTTTGCGCGTTACTGCTAGAATATCGTGGTTTGAAAGAAGATTGTCAAGATTTTTGAGGAACTGTGTCGGTATTTGCATACGTTAATGCAACTAAGTATGTAATGACTCGGTCATCTACTTTGTATTTTTTTTTTCATTATGATTCCACTTTTATTGTACAAACTGATAGTCTGTGGAATGCGCTGCCTAAAATGGGTGTTCCCCGATTGTTAGAATCAATCACGAGTGAATCAGTTTCTTCTAGGCAAGCGTGCTCCATCGTAGACCGCATCATCGCTTAACATCATGCGAGGTGGCGGTCCGCAAGCCTAAGTATTCAATATAAATAAAATACTTGATCGATCTTTGAAACATTTTTATAATGTAAATACAATTTGTATCAACGTTCAATCAGGGTTACGCACATAGACTGTATTAAGCCGAAAGGAAGTTATTGTATTCATCATTATGAACAACTTTTACTAAATGACCAACGCTGAAACAGCGAAAAAAATCTGGGGCTCCATACATTTTGTTGAGTGTCTATGACCGTTTTCTATTACTGTCCTCGAGCCTGCACCAATTACTTATTTAGTATCTAAAAAGTATTTGCAGTTTCAATGCAAATCAAATCAACTTAAATTTATTTATTTGTTAGAACATGATAGGTCGTAAGATATTGTAGATCGTAAGGTCGTAAGTAGCATATAATCACTGTAACCAAGTAGATATCTTTATAAATTCAAAAAGGATATCTAGGCCGTCATTTCTTCTGAGAGGATGCCAAATCATGCATACATAAAAGCATGATTTGGCATCCTCTCAGATCTTAATACATCTTGATACATTTCAATTCACGCTGCAGTTTAGCTACAGCGTCTGTTTAAGCTTCAATTAGTCCTTGCCATTAATCTAACATTACCTTTTTATCTTATCAGTAATTGCTAGTCATACTATGTACGCATATTTTGGGATATTCTCCAGTTCGAAACTGTACTATTTGCAATAAGTGTAGCGTAAGTTGAGATTATCCAGGGGTGCAAGTACCGTTCTTTATCGGACGTCAAATTCGCCAAAATGCCATAGAATCGATCACAGCGAGTACTGAAAAAATGGCATATTATCGAATTTGACGACCTCAACTGTCAATTTGACGATCGATAAAAGAACGGTACTTGCACTGCTGGTTAGTCTACGTTCTAAATAAAATAAAATAAAGTAAGAATGAAAACGTATCTCGTGTCCTTGCCTGTTACAGCGTAATTTTTTTATTTCATTAGTTCGTTTATGTTCAAGTAAAAAAAAAATGTCTTTGTTAGAATATTGTTAAATGCTACGTTTTAAATAATATTTTATCGATCAAAAACGGTGAAGGAAAAACATAGTGAGAAAACGGGCATATCCAAGAACCTCTAAAGTTCGCAGATATTATGACATTCAAAATGAACAAAAATAAAACATTCACTGACATGCACTGGACCAGCACGGTGGATACGGCCCATTATCTGTCTTTGAGAAAATACCTGTGTGCTAGCAGTGGGAACTTGACAGGATGAAATGATTGTTTTTGGTTCAGAAAAATTACAAGCAACTGGTTACCACAGAGTAAATTATAGTGAGTAATCAAACTGACTCAGCTAACCATAAAACAAGATGAAACGAATGCAAATAAGCCATTAGCACGGCTCGGCAACTCTAGATGAGAGATTACAGGAGTACGCGGTTTGGCGTACTCATGGCGTAACTATGGCGTATTAACGCAGATTACTCGCTGTCAAGAACGTGGCTTGCGATGGTTTTGCGAGGTGAATGTTGGTATATTTTCAGTACAACTTGGAGTAAATAAAACTATAAAAACAAATTTTGCTAAACAAAAAAAGGATATTATTTGTACAGTTACCAACAGTTACACTCTTTAATAATCTATAATGTAGATTGACAAAGTTACCAGAAATAGTTAGTGTATATTATCGAGTTAGCTCAAATTTCAAAAGGTTCCCCCATTTCATTGAAAATAATACTAATTTTCAACCTCAGCACAGAATTCAACTCCAATATAAAACCATGCATATTCCAAGACCTATGTTTCTTTTAAATCAATCAAAAGCTTGATACGTTTTTTTCTTTTTATATTTCTTTTAAAAACCGCCTGCAGGAGTTATTTAGCTGAGTAAATAAGAAATAACTCCGCTCTAAAACATTTTAGGGTTGACTTGAATTGACGAAGTGTCATTGCATTGGCGACAAAATAATTGTGACTCGTTAAAACGAGAGCATTTCTTAAAGCAAACCAGAGAAGCCCAAACATGAGGGATTTACTAGTAGCTATTGAAGATTTCCATTATTCACCTCCTAGCTTTATCATGGTATCAAAATATCCTATTATCATCTGAATTATCTCGCTGGCTTTCGTGTCTTCATACTTTTGGCATTTTGTATTTGTGTCTACATTGTGTATTATCTTAAAATATTTTTGTAAGCATGTAGTGTGTCTTCATATGTATGTATGTAGGTATGTACCTATACTTCAATAACTGTATTTAAACTAAATTAAACTTATTCTACATCTCCGTCCACATTCCAGTAGGAAAATTTATCTACCCATTCAAAGGCTGTCTAGAAGTGATCACTTTTAGCGATAAGACGGCCTTTTGTGTCTCTATTTAATGTATTTTTCTTGTAATGTCCTTCATGTGGTGTCAACAAAGTGTTGTTGTATTGTATACAGGTTTTCTTGAATCATAGTTAAGAACACTCTCAAACATTCTTCATCAAGTCATCTTACAAACAAACAAAAAAAATCTTAATAAAAATTGGATCAGCCGTTTGAGAGCTACAATGCCACAGACAGACACACAGACAACACGTCAATATACAAATACAATACAAATATAATTTTATATAAGTGTACAGTTTTCTAGTAGTCCTAGTACTAGGCCTGCCTGTATTGCGGGAGTCTGTGATCGATAACAAAATACTATGAATATAAGAAAACTTAGTACTATGTTGATAACTATTCATGTTTTAGGCTAATTGGAGTAAGCATGTAAGTACAATAATAATACCTCTCTTTTTGCATATGTAGCTAAAAACGCGTGGAGCAGTGCTATAATTTCATCAAAGTGTGTTTTTTATAGATCACTGTATGCATGATTTTTGCCAATTGGCGACGTCCTTTAGTCCTTTTCTCGCACTGAAAGGAATATTGGACTTTATGCTTTATGTTTTATTCCGCATTATATTCTGTTACTTTAGAGGATTTCTATTCCTTTTCGTTTTTGTGTTTCAAATAAATTCAAAAGAAAATCTACTTTGAGTCATTGTAACATGACTTTTGCTGCTCTTCATTTTATTTCACTTATGGAGAAATATCTTGATGAAAGAATGATAGAATTGCATAATATATTAAAACCGTACCATGCACTGTAATTTTTTCTGTGATTGTGTTTTATGCAGTACAATACAACAAAATACTAACTCTTTATTGACTCCAGTTACCAAATCTTAAAAAAAGAAAGATCATTTTGAAAAAAAAATAAACAACTTCTAGTCTAATACATCTGTACTTATGAACAAATTTAAACTAAAAAAATATAGTAAACCAGCCAAGTGCAAGTCGGGCTCGCGCACTGAGAGTTCCGTATAACCATAAAATTATATAACGAAATTACTAGTTATAACCTGGTAATGAACAGAAACTTGTCACCGACTCGCACTTGGCCATTATTTATTATTTGTTGTTATACTTTAAAGTGTGTAATATAATCATGTCAAGAGTGACACTTGTACGTATTACCGTTTTTACATTAGAGCTAATACAAAAATACGTTAAAAACACATTTGTTGTATGGGGACCCCTCTTTTGTGTTTACCTAATGCCTTTTTTTGTATTTCTTAGTTAATCCGCCGTAATATTACATATTTTGGGAAAATTTCAACTGGTTATCTATTACGGTTCAAAAGATACAGCCGCAGAGAGATGGACGGACAGACAGACAGACAGACAGCGTAGGCTTAGTAATAGGGTCCCGTTTGTTACCCTTTGGGTACGGAACCCTATAAAATAACAGTTAAAACAGAGATTAAAAGTCCTCATCAAAGTTTTGCATCAGGGAACCTGTTGTTATAAGTTATGGATGCAAATCAGGATAATAAATTGTTTCATTTCATTTAATTTTACTCTATTATTTAAGTTATTTTTTTTTTGTAATATGCTTGCGTTTGACCGCCACTCACTGTATGTATCACGAGTGAATTGGTTTCTTCTAGGCAAGCGTGTTCCGTCGTAGACCGCATCATCGCCGAGTTGAAGACCAAGAGCAAGCCTATTTTTCGGCGAACCGTTCTTTCTGTGTACGGTTGTATCGTCGAAAAGTGTTTCGGCGAATCGTACGTGACTCATTTATTATTACTAAAACAAAAAACAGTACGGTGAGAATAAAATCTAAAAAACAAAACGAATAAGAGATTTTTTCAGTTAAAGCACCCCGTGTCCTGAACAAGTCCGCGACCGCCCTCACCAACAGAACAGAAAACATCATTTACACGCAGAGCCCCTCGGCATCAGTAAACTCATTAATTCTATTGTTGTATAATATATTTTTTATAAAAAATTATTTCAAGGGGATTTCGGGCGTTAACTTCACCTTTGATGGTGTGTAAAGGTAGCAATGGTAGTAGAGTACATTTATGTAAATATGTATTATTCATTTTATCATTTTTATTTTTGGCCTTTTGAATAAACTCAGAGTCACACAGCGGGCAATGGAGAGAGCTATGCTCGGAGTTTCTTTGCGCGATAGAATCTGTAACGTGGATATTCACCAAAGAACAAGAGTCACCGACATAGCTGTTAAAATTTGCAAGTTGAAGTGACAATTAGGCCACATCGCTCGAAGAACCGATAACCTATGGGAAAGAAAGGTTCTTGAGTGGAGACCACGAAACGGAAGACGCAGCGTAGGTAGGCCTCCCACTAGATGGACCGACGACATTGTGAGAGTCACGGGCGTCCAGTGGATGTACCTAGGTACTCGTAATATATGGCAGGCTTTCGTTCAGTGTGAAGGTTAATGGGGGAGGCCTTTGTTCAGCAGTGGACATCTTCTGGCTGATGATGATGATGATGATGAACGTACTGTGATCCCCAAGCCACCTGCCAAACGTGGCGTTTATGGCAACACTATAAGAGGAGGGCTTTGTTCAGCAGTGGATGTATACTGGCTGATGATGTGTGTGAATGTGATGTGATATTATATTATATCTAACGTCGCAACTATTCAAAAATTAGTCAATAGTCTTTTTTTATTTATTTGTAATCATAAATCATTGATAATCTATAATACCTAGTATCGATAGAATTGAACCACCAAGTCTTATTCTTTTTTCTTCTTGTGTTAGTCTTTGTTGATACCACATTTTGTGCTATCGACAATATCGGTATCGATATTATCGACATGATCTTCTCATTTGACGAAGTAAAATGGAAACAACCGAAATATTTGTTGATTACCATTTTAATCAGTCAAAATTATACCCAAAAGAAAATTATCTTTATTTGTTAACTGACGAATAAAGACGAAGTTTTCAACTTCAAAAAATCGGGAGGTTCTCAATTCGAATGAATGTTTTTTTTTTTTTTTGTATTTGTTACGCGGTTACTTCTCCAATATTATGAATATAATATAAGATCGTGATTTTGATGAAAATATTTTTGTTAGGTAGGTCGTACTTCAGAGTTGGATTTTATCGAAATTGGTTCGCGCATTTTGTAAAAGCGAGTGAGTGAGCGAGAGAACTACAGACCTTATAAAAGAGATGATGAGATATTCATTATAAGTGTTTATTTTTTGTTCATTAGAGCTTGCAAACAACACAATGTTCTATAAGTTCTGTGACAGTAAATAAAGAGAAACTAAGGAATTTAAATTAATTGAGGACGGAGTTACGTCACAGTGAAAGACTCTTGTCTCGGCAAATAAAACTAGCACTGAAAATATTAACAGATGAAATTGTTATACCAAAGTTATATGATTATTTACGGGATATTTACCGTGGTAAGGTTGTGGAATGACAACAATAACTTATAACTTTAGTGAACAACCGTGATAGTTTAAAACAGTGTTGTTATACCAAGTTTTTTTTTATGTAACTAATTGTCAGGATTTTAGTATTTTTATGCAATTTCTGCTATATACAACAATATACCTGAGGATTAATATTTCAATAAGTACTTACTGGTTTCGGTTCTATAGTTTCGGGGCAGAGGTGTCCTCACGGTCGGTAAGTAAAA
Organism: Agriopis aurantiaria; assembly: GCA_914767915.1. Classification (NCBI taxonomy): domain Eukaryota; kingdom Metazoa; phylum Arthropoda; class Insecta; order Lepidoptera; family Geometridae; genus Agriopis; species Agriopis aurantiaria. The sequence continues at coordinate 1,735,557 of OU611991.1, read as the reverse complement.
AAAAGATTTTTTTTAGAATACCTATTGTCAAAATGACTTACTTTCATTAGCTATTTTCTAGCTAAAAGTTGTTCTTAATAATTAGTACAATGCTTTTACGCTTACTACAACCATTTTGTGTAATTCTGTATTAACCTTTTGGGGAGTAAAACAGATTTAATTCAACTAAAATTGATGCTAAGTAAGTAGAATGACCTTTTGAATTAGTAAACTTCCCGGAAGTTTGAATATTTAATAAGGCAGGCTTCTTGTAATCATACTTTGCGGTCGGCTTTTCGCATCAAAATATCGTTTATGATTAAAACTTCTATTGTTCCTATTTATTTACGGGGAACGCTATTAACGAACGCTGGTGGTACAACATTGAAATTTGAAGCTTATTCCGTAGAACTTACAGCAGAATTTCACAAGATTTAACCTTGAACCAATACACAAGGTTTAATGCTTAGATCAAACCTTTTTTAAAGCCTGTTTTCAACGCAGTATATACTGATGATGATCCATAGATCTAGGTCCGGTTGTAAAGTATAATAAAAAAAATATATTAATACACCAACGAGACACTAAATAACACTAATAGCGTTTTAACGGTGTTACGGGTAACAGTGTTATTCAGCTAAATTTTATCGTGTAACAGTCAATTTTAAATGTGTGAGTTGGTAACTTACCGGCATCATCGGCTATCATTTGATAGGCTAATATGTTGAAAATTATGAATGATGCAACAGTCTACAGACACGTTTCTAGACTAGAATACTTAACAATGCCTCACTTTTAATAAATACATTACCCTCTTTGAATTGTCGGGTGAAAATATATCAATTTTTATTCTGAATATGCTACAAAAAAATACGTTTTATTGAATAGTTATGTATTTTTGCACATTAGTATTAATTGGAAGGGGAAAAAACGTGATTAAGTATTTTATTAATATTTTACATTTCTGCGAGTTTCCAAACTCGTTCGCCAATTACCAAGGCCCGGTTTCCCGAAAACAATTTCCACAACAATAAATTATTCCGAAAAATTTAAAACAATTCCCAAAGTTTGTTGTGGAGTCGCTAAAAATAAATGAGCGCGGAAATCGAACATGTTCTGCTGGCAACACTGCGAGTAAGCGCCTTGTATAGCAAGTTTTGGCGCCAACGTGAAAAAAAGCATATCGGCTCGTATTATTTTCCTAAACTTGTGTATTTTTGCGTGTTAATGTGTAATAATGGTGGATTATTATAATTAAGCGCTCGTGAATATGCTCAAGTGTGAACTAGTGATGCAACTAGGTGAAAAATCATGTATTTTTATGTTGTTTCCAAAACTCTATAGAAGCTACTTCCACCACTTTACTGGGGCATGAGTTTGACTTGATCGTGACTTACTTTGCTTAACTCTGATTGTGACTATGACTTGTTTGAGGCTATTTAATACTATGTAAACTTATTTAATATTACGACTGAAGAACTTTGTATCCATGGTCTTGAATTTTTTTGCACAAAACAAAAAAAAGGCAACGTGGTAATGGGGCCAGCATTTTGGGAATAGTTCCCACTGGTAGCGGTTTGATAGAATGATAGTTAGGTTTTAATTTGTTGTTGTTTTTTTTTAAAATAATAATAGAGTAAAGTAATCATATGTAATCATTTGTATATCAGTCTCTGGCAGCCATATCACAAGCTTTGCTTAGTTTGGGGTCAGATGACCGTGTGTGAAAAATGTCCCGAATATTTATTTATTTTATTTATATACTTTCTAGTCAATAATAATAATAATTTTAATTAAATTAAATAAATATCAAAAACCTAACCCTGATGTTAAAATATGTTCTTATTTGTAATGAATGTGACATGTAATGTTAATAGGTAATAAATAATAATAATTGATGTCTAATTCCTTATTTTTCTTGATATAACAAAGCAAAAATACACAGAGATTCATTTAGAAAACAGTTTTCAAGATAAACACCCGCAATGTAACGCTTGATTCATCTTATAACGAGCAATGTGTAGGTATGGTAAAATAACTTCAGAATATAGTTAAGAACAAAATTTAACAATTCATATTATCTGAGATTGAATTTTTGAACAACTCGTACGATATTTCGCACAAAAATATAATGTGGAAATGACTGACTTACGAACGTAACCCCAAACAAAATACTCATTTAAAAAACTCTCCAACGCAACGAACCATTCTTTGCTTTCTATATATAATGTACCCTACTTTATTTATTTTAGGCATGGTTGGATACAACGAACTAAGGGTCAGGAGAGAGCTCACACTTGTTTCTTATATCTTCAAGTTGCTGAGAGGCAGGGTGCACAATCCGGATATACTTAAGCAGATTTACTTCTGCGTTCCTGATAGGTATGTGTGGAGGCGAAGACTGCCAAAACTGGTATCGGTGCCGTGCGCGCGACGTCATTGCCGTTGAAATTGACCTATTTAGTTGTGCTCTGAGTGAATTTACAAAGATAGCTTTAAATGTTTTATGTTATTAGATAATTTAGTGTTGTCACAATATTGTTTTTTTAATTTGTAAATGCTACACTATCGCATTAAGTTATAACCTATAATGATAGTTCTAAGTTGGAAATAAAATAAATAAATAAATAAAAAATTAATTATTTCAATTCAATTTTTCACGTTATTTTCGTGCGAAATATCATACGAGTAATTCAAAAATGGAGCTGCTGGAAGATATTCATTAAATTCTAGTGCTGATAGGAGAGTCGTTGCGGCAGCATTCCGCGTTGGAGCGTACAAACGGCGTTGAAAGTAAACGTTATTTGGTTTCCGCTCATTACCGTTTACAAGAATTTTTGCTTGTTTAGTTACTCAATTCAAGCGTCGAGAGGCGAGACGGGTGGATTTTGAACATATTCCGCTGGCAACACAGGGAATAAATGCCGTTGCACTACGCTTGGCAAGGTTGCTGAGTAAAAAAGAGCATGTTGCGATAGGCGGTCGTAGGAACTATGCCACAAGTTGAAAGAAGTAGAAATTACTCTTTTTATATGACTTAATGTAAATGTGACTGTGTGTGTAAAGCAAACTCACTTCTAACTTCTTTCTAACTGTATGATCATGATCAGTGAAGCTGAAATTTGGCACATAGATTCCTTAAAGGTTGTAGAGGTCCACTAAGAAGGATTTTGCGAACGAGTCGAATTAAGGGAGTCAAATGAAGGTTGAAAGTCTACGCGTACGGAATCGCGAGCAATTTTGTAAAAAAGAATTGTTATAGCTATAGTTGCACCCTTCGACCTAAATAAATTTTTATTTGGTCGATGGTTGCAGCCATATAAACGAAACGTCAGTCATTCGAAATTAGTTAGCAACTGTGATGCGGACAAAGAACTTTGAGACCTAACCCAAAAAGGTAAGGTCCAAGTTCCTTGGATGGGGAGTTCGACGCGTTGACATAAATTAGAATGTTCAATCAAGGTTCTGTCATAATGCCTGGCGACCGATTTTCCTTCTCATTTCCGTTCTATTAACTTCTCTTTTCTGTAGGTTAGATAGTGGAAATATTTGAGAATGTCATTGTGAACAACTTTTACTATGGGACCAACCCTGAAATCGCGTAAAAATAAGCTGTTCCATACATTTCGTCGAGTGTCAATGAACTTTTGTATTGAACAGCATTTTTTTTTTCGATTTTAGTTTTGGTTCAATAGTAAAAGTTATTCATAATAATAATTATCAGTACGATGATATTCCCAAATATTTCCACTGTCTAACAGTCACAGTCACCCAGTATACAACGTGTAACAAAAAGTTGTGGCAATACTGAAGGGTATATGTACTCATCATTACAAACAACTTTAACTATGGGACCGTTGCTGAAATCGCGAAAAAATATATCTGTATATATATGTTCCCAGCGAACTAATAACTTCGCTGGCTGTTCCATACATTTTGTCGAGTATTAATGACCGTTTTCTATGGAAGAGCTGATTTTTTTCCGCTATTTCAGGTTTGGCCCCATAGTAAAAGTTGTTCATAATGATGATTACATATCGTACATACCCTTCAATACTACCACACCTTTTAGTTCATCATCATCATCAGCCAGAAGACGTCCACTGCTGAACATAGGCCTCCCCCTTTAACCTCCACACTGAACGACAGCCTGCCTTTTGCATCCACTGGATGCCAGTGACTCTTACTATGTCGTCGGTCCATCTAGTGGGAGGCCTACCTACGCTGCGTTTTCCGGTTCGTGGTCTCCACTCAAGAACCTTTCTTCCCCATCGGTTATCGGTTCTCCGAGCGATGTGGCCTGCCCATTGCCACTTCAACTTGCAAATTTTAACAGCTATGTCGGTGACCTTTTAGTTACATGTTGTATTTACCTACTATTCAACCGCTATTTCCTATTGCTTACAGCACAGTCTAGCCCCCAATGTAACAGCCTCGCTTGGCGTACCATCGTAAGACATTTTCGAATGTAAATACAATGTATTTATTACAACCATTGATGTTTATGTACGGCGAGCGTGCCAACTTATGGGGTATGGATTAAATAGGTCAAATTGTTCTGCCGTTGCGTTTTATGTTGGTGAAAAGTTTGGCGGTTGGAGAAATGTTGGTTCTGAATTTATGCGATACTGGCTGCACCCGTGTGAACAATCCCATAGTAGCTGTAAATTTTTCGGTATAAAAAGTATCATAAACTTTGCGGCCCTCCAATAATTGCTGTGCAAAATACATTCCAATGCAGTAGTTTTTGTTGCATGAACCTTTCGCTTTTTTACATATACGCAAAGATCTTTTTCACTGCTCATACTCGGAAAGTAGGTCTGAAGTTACCTGAGGAGTGGGTTGAAAGTAATACATTTCAGCCCTGGGGAGAATCACTTTCAACTGACAGTGACAGTTGACAACTGACAGATACTCAAATTATTTGAACAAGAGTCCGCGCCACTTTTTTTTTCTCCTCAGAGGATTATGTTCCCGCAGTCCGCACTATTCTGGCATTTGCCAGTAAAAGGATGTTATAAAAAAAATAGGCGGGATTCCGATCTTCATTGTAGAGTTTTGTTTGTACTTCCGTATAGCAGGTTTAATTTTATATTAACACAATGAGTTCATCTGATTCCGATATGGATTTAACGCCTGATTTCATAAGAGAAGAGGCTAAAGCAGTAGTGGAAAACCTTTTACCACCTAAATCAAAAGAAAGATACTTAAAATCGTACGGCAATTTTATGAAATAAAATTCACTCATATTTTTTTAAGCAGTTCAAGTTTTTATTTTTAGTTTCCTTGTATTCTTAATGAAAAGCACAGTGTTTACCTCGGAGTTAAAGACTTATTTAGTCCCTCGAACTATTAGTGCCCTCGCTACGCTCGGGCGCCAAACCCCGTCTCGGTACTAAATAAATTACTTTCACCCCTGGAGTAACAATGTACTATTACATAAGTAGTATAGTATGAAAAATCTTTGCATATACGTAATTATAATTAATGTAATTATTTATTTACATTCACTGGTCTAGGCCGGACATTTGAGAGACATTTCAATGCAGATGTATTAAACACACGGTCACAATAAGCCCTGGTGTCGACTTATATGACGTAACGCTACGTGACTTTTTTGCTCCACACGAATGCCTGAAAACTCGCAACGCCATGTGCCATACCTACCATGTTGCTGGAATACGCATAGCAGCTAAATGATGTGGAGAAATCTACAAAGCTATCAGACAGCGCCACTTCTTAATATTTGTCCAGAATTTTTCTTTTGTTCGTAGTCAGCTAAAACGTCACCAACAACTCATATATAAATTGACACCAGGCCGTTTGTCAGGTCGCTATATCGAACAAAGGTTTTCAAAAGATGTATGATTATGTAAAATCTTGTATATACCCTAAAGTAGTTCCATGATGATCATATAATATAACTAGCTGACCTGACAGACGTTATCCTGTCTTAGAACTGTCAAACACGCAAAGTTAAAATTGTAAATCTTATTTTTTTGCACCTTGGGTTATTACATTATTGGAGTTTAAGTAAGGATCCTCATTTATTTTGAAAATATTATTATAATATAGCCTATGTTACCCGGGGATAGTGTAGCTTCCCAACAGTGAAAGAATTATTCAAATTGATATAGTAGTTTCGGAGCCTATTCAATGCAAACAAACAAACAAACAATTAAATCTTTCCTCTGTATAATATTAGTATAGATTTTAAGAAAACAATCCAAATAAAAGTTGCTTGAAACTTTCTCTAAAATTTTAAAATATTCACGTAAAATAAACTTTAAAAAGAGAGTTAAGACCGAGCCATATGGAACTAAAATTTAATGCACAATTTTGTTGAAATTCAGAATTTCTGCAACCAAATGAACCCTCACGTTCAATCTCATTCATATTAAACCACTGTGCTCCACAGAGTAGGAAAATCTTCACACAAGAACTTTAATTCTGTTATTTTTATAAATAACTAAGTATATACATTTTAGGCTGTGGTTATAGCAAGACTTGTATGTAATGGTACATAATCGTTTCATATCGCAGTTTCTCGACGATTGCGTCGACAAATGAGGTGTGCGGAATGTATTGTGTGCGAGAGAGACAAAGCCAATGGTGAAGAATGGAATAAAACGATTATTGATCTACTTCATTTGTCGCTAAACACGTCCGATTTACTCTGAGACAATGTTTACTTGTTTCTCAGGTTTGTAGAAATCGGGTAGGTATTTTTGTCGCAGGCTGTTTTTATTGTGTGATCAACTGGTCTACCAACAGCTGTTAGTTAAGGTATTCATAATTAAAATTTAACAAATAAACCATACATCTATACTAATATTATAAAGAGGAAAGATTTGATTGTTTTTTTGTTTGTTTGTTTGCATTGAATAGGCTCCGAAACTTCTAAACCGATGTCAAAAATTCTTTCACTGTTGGGAAGCTACACTATCCCGGGTAATAAAGGCTACATTATATTTTCAAAAAATATAGCGATCCTTAGTAAAACTCCAATAATGTAACCCAAGGTTTGACAGTTCTAAGACAGGACAACGTCTGTCAGGTCAGCTAGTTTGACAATAAAAACATTAATTATAATATTATAACATTAAATATATTAGTCTATTATACGAAATACAAAAGAAAAACATTAAAACACAGCGGAATGTAGGTTATTGCAAATTTTACAGGTGTGAAGCAAGAAAGATCGAGCTGATCGCAAATTGAGATTTTCCTTGCTTGTGCAATTAAAAGCACACTATTCAGGGTTATGCGGAAAGGGAGTACTAAGCCAAAAGGAGTTTATAATACCCATCAATATGAATAACTTTTACTATGGAACTAAACTTATTAGAATATTAGAATGGAATAGAATAATATAGAATAAAATATGTGTATGTTATAATTAACAGTATTTAATATTCTGTCCTCTATTGCACAGTATTACTCTATATTCCGTCTTCTACGTCTTCTATAAAATCCTTTCCATCCTGAAGTTGCCGAGAAAAGATCCTTTGTAGCGATAAGGCCGCCAGTTGTTACACTAGTGTTTATGAGTTCTTTTTTTCCTCTGTATCAAATGCAAACCTGAAATAGCAAAAAAAAAAATTTAATTAGCTGTTCCATAAAAAATGGTTTGGTCCCATAGTAAACATTGCTCATAATGATGAGTAAGCGTGCCATGAGGCTCATCAGCAACGAATCCCTGAGCATCGACGTAAAGTTGCTAGTCTGTCGGTTTTTTATCGAATACATTTCGGAGAGTGTGCATCGGATCTGCATGATCTAATTCCCTCCTGCCCATTTTTCTATGGGAATGCCAGAGTGGGCACAAAATATCGACAGCGCTTTAAGGTTGATATTCCGAAAACCCGTACGAAGCGCTTTGATTCCACTTTTATTATGCGAACTGCTAGTCTGTGGAATTCGCTGCCTGAATGGGTGTTAATTTAAATCACGAGTGAATCGGTTTTTTTCTGGGCAAGCATGCTCCATCGTAGACCGCATCGTCGCTTTACATCAGGCGAGCTGGCAGTCAAACGCAAGCCTATTATTTGAAAAAAGTATAATAGACCCCTTTTGGCTAAGTACATCCTTTCCGCGTAACCCTGTATGCCAAGGCAGTATGCAGTGTATGCACGAGCTATATGCGCTAGACACAAGTTATAATGCGATTTGTTGCGATTATTGTAAGAATATTTTAAGGCGCATTGTATACTAGTCTAGAAAAGTAATTTATAGTTGGTCAGCTTTCAATTTATTTCAAATCTTAAAATATATTCAGTGAGATTGAGATTCGAGTCAGTATCAATCTCAGAGCAAATTGCATCGGCACTTGATGAATGGCTCACCTGCGAGGGTTGCGAGCAGTGAAGGATCGTTTCTACTTCGCCTGCGGACAGTTAATACTATTAATAGTACATTACTGCATCGACAATAAAATAATAGATTATGCACTAAGGGAATAAAGCAGTGTCTTACGTCGTGGGCGGCATATTGAACCCTGAGCGTAACGAGGGACTCTAGAGTTATATAGAGTCCTGAGTGAAGCGAGGGGTTCAAGCTGCCCAAGACGAAGATTATTCCAGAGGAGCATACTCTACTTTTCACACCTTCTGCGAGACAATAAAAAGCCAGGTTTCACTGAAAATCACAGCACCAAACACCGTCTTTTGTTTCACATTGTCTGTAAACGCACCTTTTTTTTGAGTTCTGCTTATCGTGGCCAGTTCTATTTTCGAACAAACCTCTTTACAATGCCATATGGGCATTTTTTTACTTTGAGTTTTACACGAGCCTCCACACGAATTTCTTTATTCCTTAGGGAGTTTCATACAACTTTATATCCCTTAAGAGATAATGCTTTACTTTACGTTGAGGTTGCATGATATGTAATTGGACATTGTCGAGCAGGTGGTGTGTAGCAAAGCCCATGGTATAATAATATACTCCGCCAGGTAGAGCCCGCCGAAAAAATATGTCACTTGGGTGTCCCAAGACACTCTCTACTTTATAGAGACGTTTTGTCCAAGCGCGAACATTAGGGTTTCGTACCTAAAGGGTAAAAACAGGACCCTGTTACTAATCCTACGCTATCTGTCCGTCCACCCGTCCGTCTGCCCGTCCTACCTTTAAACGGCTGTATATTTGGAACTGTAATAGATAGCCAGTTGAAATTTTCACAGAATATGTAATGTTACGAAAGATTAACAAAAAAATACCAATTTTCAAAAGTAGCAGTTTTTGGCAGACTTTTTTCGATACCTCGAGTTTAAGGCAAATCCAAATGTCATTCATACTCAACAAAAAACATCCAGTTTTTTTTTAAAGTTAATCTTCGATTGTAAACAACCTATCATTAGTAAAAACTCACAATTAAAGTTGTTTGTAATGATAGGGATAATCTCCTTTCGGCTTATATAGTAAATAACTTGGATTTCCAACTCACAATATAAAATATTTGAAAATATTACACACACAAATGTATTCAAATAAATTACAGACTATATTCAGCGTAACGTTTAAAAATAAGCTAAAAAAAGCTTTGAAACCCGAAAGTTCATTCAAAGCATCGCAATAAAACGGAAAATGTAGAACATTAAAACTGGTTGAAAGCGGCCGTGAGCGCTGCGAACCGTTTTACTAACAAGAAACAAAACTCTTCATACGCTAACACTATGTACTCTCAATAAACCGCAGGACTGGTGGCGTGGTACAGGAGCGGCAGCGGGTAAAAAAAAAATATTGACCAAATAAATTGTATAATCATGTATAAGATGACAATAGGTAATACGGTTGTTCTCTACGGCTGCAGGACTTGGCTCGTGCCTTACAAGGCTTACTGGGGTACCATTTTGGTTTTGTTCAGATCAAATCTGACAAACATGACGCCTAAGTTTTTCTTCTCTATCTGGCTGGTTGTTTACTTATCTTGTAATTATTAACTCACTTTTAAGTTTCAAAGTCAGAGTCACACAGGGTCACACAGCGGGCAATGGAGAGAGCTATGCTCGAAGTTTCTTTGCTTGATATGATCCGGAACGTGGATATTCGCCAAAGAACCAGAGTCACCGACATAGCTGTTAAAATTTGCAAGTTGAAGTGGCAATGGGCAGGCCACATCGCTCGAAGAACCGATAACCGATGGGGAAGAAAGGTTCTTGAATGGAGACCACGAACCGGAAAACGCAGCGTAGGTAGGCCTCCCACTAGGTGGACCCACGACATTGTGAGAGTCGCCGGCATCCAGTGGCTGCAAAAGGCAGGCTGTCGTTCAGGGTGGAGGTTAAAGGAGGAGGCCTATGTTCAGCAGTGGACGTCTTCTGGCTGATGATGATGATGATGATACATACATTGCAAGTTAAATAAAAGCCTGTAAAAAAGGTAAATTGTTTTATCGCTCTATTTCACGCAATATAATCTCACCCAAACCGAGCACTCATTATGAACTTGCGAGACAAAAGCCCGGAGCTCAAGTTCCATTAGAATATAAAAAGGAAGGGTAAGATTTAGTACATGCTACCGCACCACAGAAAAAAAAAACATTTTTTAGTTTAAAATTAGAACGGCTGTCAAGGCATTTTTGTAAGAGTTGTAGCCAGTTGTATAAACGAAACGTTAGTCATTCGAAATCAGTTACCAACTGTGATGCGGAAAAAGAACTTTGAGACCTAACCCAAAAAGTAAGGTCCTTGTTCTTTGGATGCGGAGTTCGACGCGTTGATCTAAATAAGAATGTTCAATCAAGGTTCTGTCATAATGCCTGGCGACAGATTTTCCTTCTCATTTCCGTTCTATTTACTTCTCTTTTCAGTTGATATAATGACAAAATTCTCGTAACAGAGTGTCACTTTGACATCATGCCAACGTAATTAAAATAAAACACCACTTTATTGTTTTGAAGAATACATTCAATAAACACCGGCCAAGTGCAAGATGACTCGTGCGCTGAAAAATGTGTGTTATCTTTCACTCAATATCTTTAGCGCACGCCCGACTCGCACTTGGCTGGTGTTTATTATTTGTTGTTTTACCTTAGAATTTGTACTGTACTCATGCCAAGTAGGTACGCTTGTACATATTACCGTATTGCAGGGTTCCGTACCCAAAGGGTAAAAACGGGACCCTATCTCACACACACTCACACACACCAACTTTCGCATATTTTATAATACTAGTGTGATTGTCATTTATATCAATAACTGTATTTTATGACATTAGCTGAATTAAAAAAAGCGTTATTAATAGGTAGTCGCTATGCTAGTTTTAATACATTTTTTAATACTTTATTGTCTAGAACATGTATTGTTTTATTATTTTAATGTGGGTAGGTTACCTAAGATATTAACTTAGAATAACTACTCACAGAAGGTAGGTTTCCAAACAACGCCTTCTCGAAACGTAAGCTACAAAGCGAATTTGTAGCTTACGTTTCGATTGGTATTTTAAACGATTTAAGCAAGAAAATTAATGGATTACCTGTGGAATGTCACACCATAACTCTTATGCTGCTTTTCTGAGTTGTTGTGGTACGATTCCACCGCGCAAATTGTCATAGTAAAAATTTTATATATTTTTTGGAGCCATATATGACACCATTTGAATGGCTTAAATTTTGCGAATGTACTTGGTTTCTTTGGGTATTAATGTTAAATTATCAACGATTGTGATGTAAACATTTGCCTAGAAAACAATTATATGTATTTATTGTAAATGCTGTCTGCTCTAAAAACATGCAATATGTCTACAGAGTGAATAAATTTTGAATCAAATTGAATTTGAATTGAATAGCACTTTCAACCCAGCTAATATTAGACAATTGTTATTACAAAAAACATCTTTCATGAAATTGCCAACTTTAAAAAAACTCGATGAGAACAATAACATTCCGGAAATCAAGGAAAATATTTTTTTACAAAATTGGCAACGACGTTTTTCTCTTTTACTTCCAACTTTTTCATCGAACACGTTTTCTTTCACCATAAAATATTTATGGTTTATTGCGAGAATAAAATGTTATATCTGCAATGTTGTATCCTTGTGAATAAGTCCAAGTGTTTACAATATTTTCGGGTTTCACATGGCATTTATAAATTGAAAACGATAAAAAATTATAGAATGGAGAAATAATTAATCAAAACGTTTACGTCTCACCAATGTAGCAAAAAGTGGTCGGGGAACCAACAAACCAACGGGGTACAAAGGAATGCGAATGCTTAACTATTAAATAGGTCATCATTTTTTAATTTTTTTTTTATAAATATTAGGCTTGCGTTTGACCACCATCACGCCCGATGTTAAACGATGATGCGGTCTACGTTGGAGCACGCTTGCCTAAAAGAAACCGATTCACTCGTGATTTGAAGAAACCCAGCCAGATAATGATGAGTTAATATCATCATCATCATAATCAGCCAGAAGACGTCCACTGCTGACTATAGGCCTCCCCCTTTAACCTCCACAGTGAACGACAGCCTGCCTTTTGCATCCACTGGCTGCTAGCGACTCTCACAATGTCGTCGGTCCATCATTATATAGGTAAATCATTAAATAGGTATATAAACTTGTAACTTGCCATACTAATAGGTCATATTAAAAACTATATGTAATACTAGCTGACCTGACAGACGTTGTCCTGTCTTAGAACTGTCAAACACGCAAAGTTAAAATTGTAAATCTTATTTTTGTACACCTTGGGTTACATTATTGGAGTTTTAGTAAGGATCCTTTTTTTTTAAATATAATATAGCCTATGTTACCTGGGGATAGTGTAGCTTCCCAACAGTGAAAGAATTTTTCAGATCGGTTCAGTAGTTTCGGAGCCTATTCAATTCAAACAAACAATCAAATCTTTCCTCGTTATAATATTAGTATAGATTATGAACATTATGTGATATATCTCTGTGAAGCTCGAAGATCGTTAACTTTTACGTCAAATAAACTTTGCAAATAATATTTCCAAAGTAGTTTTTTCTTTGGAAACACCTATAAAGAGACTGTTATGTCTGTATACAACTCTAAATTTTGGCTAAGACCACTGTGCTTCGCCACAGAAAAAAAATCATCCCCATTTTATACGTGGGTACCAGAGTTACCCCAAAAATACAGAATTACATTCATTAACTGAAGAAGGTGGGTGGTTCTCAAGAATTAGGACGGACGGACGAACAGAACGAACATAATTATAAGGTTTGTAGTCCTACGGAATCCTAAAAATTTTAAGTTAACTTTTCAAGTCAAGCTTTTATAAAAATAAGAAATAAATTATGTCAGTACGTACGAGTAAGCATGAGCAAGTAAAGCATTCCAAAAGAAATTTTTATTGGCCCACATTCACTGGAATGTGGCTTGTTACCGCAAAAATTCTTATTTGCCGAGAAATGTGTCGTTAAGGACGTGATTAAGGACCAAAGATGCAATAAAGGACTTAATTGTCCTCAACACATTGGAAGACATTTGCAAAACAAGTATATTAAATTTCGTTTATACTGGGTTACGCAGAAAGGGTGTATTAAGCCTAAAGGGGTACCCATCATTATGAACAACTTTTACTATGGCAGCAACTCTAAAATCGTGAAAAAAATATCAACTGTTCCATAGAAAACGGTAATTGACAGTCGACAAAATATATGAAATACCTGGTATTTTTTTCGTGATGTCAGGGTTGGCCTCGTCTTAAAAATTGTTCAAAAAGACGAGTATAACAAACCCCTTTGGGCTTAGTACATCCTTTCCGCGTAACCCTAATGTATGATGATAACATGATGATACAGGGTGACATGGAACTTTAGAGTGAATGTAATTTTTTTAAAGGAACATCTAATTATAATTTCGCAATTTCATGGTTGGTTACATAGTAAAAGTTGTTCATAATGAGCACAACCCCCTTTCGGCTTAGTACCACTGTTCCGTATAACCCTGTGTTACTTAGTAAATATCAGGGTCCATGAGTTTTTTTGAGATATAATCATGATAAAAGTGGAATCAAAGCTCTTCGTCCGGGTTTCCTTTACGGGTTATATTAACCATAAAGCGGTGTCGATTTTTCGTACCCGCTCTGGCAGTCCAATAGAAAAATGGGGAGGAGATAATTAGATCGTGCAGATCCGATGCACACTCTCCGAAATGTTTCCGATAAAAAACCGATAGACTAGCAACATTATGCTCTTAGAGAGTAGTCTTACAGAGTTTTCATGTATCCTTTAGATATTATTTTTTGTAGAGGTGTCGAATAAAATTTATTTTCTTTCGTTTCTTTCTTTCTTTCTTAGAAAATTGACTGTCTTATAAAGTTGACTCAAAGGCCAGCCCATAAGTTCGTAATTCACCATCAGGAGGTGCCGGTGGCGGTAGCCAACTAATTTGTACAAATGTGTCGCTCGTTCTTACCTCTGGAGTTTCTGGACGTATTCTGGGCATGCGCCAAGCAGGATGTAGCTGTTTAGAATTGTTATTAATTGGATTGTTTAACTAGAATGCAAGAAAGTAATTGTTTCCATATTTTCGGGAAGGATTTTGACGTCGTACGTCTTATGCATTTGCCGGTGTCAAGTATTTTTAACCGTGCTCAGGAGGTCAACTACTATGACAATTTGGTCCTTATGTTTAATTATTATTGTCAGCCTTAGAATAACTACTCATAGAAGGTAGGTTTCCAAACAACGCCTTCTCAAAACGTAAGCTCAAATTCGCTTTGTAGCTTACGTTTCGATTGGTATTTTAAACGATTTAAGCAAGAAAATTAATGGATTACCTGTGGAATGTCACACCAAAACTGTTATGCTGCTTTTCTGATTTGTTGTGGTACGATGTCACCGCGCAAATTGTCATAGTAAAATTTAATATTTTTTTGGAGACATATATGACTCCATTTGAATGGCTTAAATTTTGCGAATGTACTTGGTTTCTATGTGTAGTTATTTTAAGTTGTCAGCATACTTTCATACTAATGTAGTAAAAGCAAAAGTGTGTTTTTTGTTCTTTTGATTGTTCCTCTTTCACGCCGCAGCAACAGAGCTACGGATTGTTTTATTTTTTTTTACATTGGTCCAATTCAAGAGCGTAGCACAAGGAAATTTTTATCCCAGAAAAGATACAGTTCTCTTTGGATAGCATATTTATATTCAATTTTTTTGTACCGGACATTTCTGCGGTTCCCTTGATATAGAGTAACCAACCAACTCCACAACGTCACAACGAAAAAGTATAAAATTTAGTATAAAGATGGGCTATAAGCTAAAACACAAAATACTTTTTATCACGGAAAATATCAAACAGACAGAAAATATAGACATTTCTTCAGATATACATTACTTTCAAAATGTACATAAGTATATTTTGAAATGTATAAGTATATAAAAAATTCAGATAATAAATAATAAAAAAGGCTTTCGAGGACTTTAAAGCGATTTTTTTTTGTTTGAGGTCTACCAATTGATGTTATTTTTATTTTATTTTTTTTGTGATGGAATGGACTAACGTCTGACCACAACTCATCTGATGGTAAGTGACGATGCAGTCTAAAATAGGGCACGCTTGCCCATGAGGTGCCTGTTCACTCTTGTCTCTAAGAGACCCAGGTTGTACCTTGTAGGGAACACCGAGGCAGGGAGCGCATTCCATTCCTGTGCAGCTCGTATTAGGAAGGAATTTTGGAAACGCTGCGTGCGGACTTCACCAAAGTTCACGACGTAAAGATGGAATGTCCGTCTCGATAATCTATGGCGGAAATTGGTTGACGGGATCAGCTTAAACAGCTCTTGTGCACATTCCCCAAAATGAACGCGATAAAAAATGGACAGACAAGCCACCTTCCGCCTGTGCTGGAGGCTATGCGGCATCTTCCCTTTAACCAGCGCTTCGTTATTAATTAGTCGAATGGCGCGTCTCTCTACCGAGTCCAATGCTTCGAGCTTATTTAGCAGGTCCGTCCCACAAGTGACTGCAGGATTCCAAGCAAGCATACAAGTACAGTTATGTACAAAGAAACCAAGTTTTATCATTCTAAATAACCGTGATAAAAATCTGCGAACCCGCTAAGTTGGCGGGGCCACAAGCTGGGCAGCTTATTATTTGTGTTTGTAAAAACGTGACATAATCTTCGTTAACTAAGCTTGTCTACACTACACTAATGCTCAAACTGATTTGCACGAAGTTTGCTAACACCCCGTCTTATCAATCAACTAACGTGGCGGAGCGGTAACACTTTGAAGGTTGTTTTCGAGAGTGCTGATAATCCTTTAAATACCTCACATCCAATAGATACGGGTTAAGTGATGGTAACTTGGTCTTAAGTTATAAGATACTAGGATTGCTGACTTTATGCGATACATTTAACCGAGTGAGCTTAAGCATTTGGATTGTAAGTGGTTACATATTTAAGCCATTAGGGGTCGAGACATGGGGCCATGAGGACAGCTCACCTCATTTTCAAAAATCTTTCAGAGTGCGATGCGTGACCAAAATGCTGGCGTGTTTCTGGCTCAACGCATAAGCATTGCCATTCAACGTGGTAATGCCGCCAGCATGCTGGACACGCTGCCAACTGGTAGTGGGCTTGAGCATTTGGATTGTCTTTAGACCTTCAACGGTCTATGGGCAGTCTAACTGTATTTGTAGTGTTAGTTTTAGCTTGTATTTTGTTTAGTTAATAAAGGCACTTGCCCAGAAAAAAAACCACTTATTTAACACTAAATAACAATCTACAAATAAAAAAATACTTTCAAGTATTGTATACTAGCTGCGCCCCGCGGTTTCAGCCGCGTAGTGATGAAAACTGGTGATTATGATGATGAAAAGTAGCCTAAGTCACTCTCTGGCTCTTGGACTATACCCATGCAAAAAATCAGGTCAATCCGTTGTTACGTTGCAGCGTGAAAGAGGAACAAACATCCATACATCCATACATCTAAACATCCATACATACAAACTTTCGCGATTATAATATTAGTAGGATTGTAATTGTTCTTATTTTTTCGCTCCTAGATTGTATTATTTCTGGCAGTTACAATGTCATAATTGTATAAAGTTGTTTTTTTTTTTTTTTTTTTTTTTTTTTTTTTTTAAAACACATAGTACGTTACATTTCAAGTTAGTAAGTTGTCTTAAAATCTATGTTAGATTTATCCAGACAACTGGTTCTCGGTAAGATATTTCTAAATCTAATTAATCTATATAATCTAAATACCTACATTGCACAAAAAAAATTAATGAATGAAAACATTTTCTTTTATTGACGTCTAATTACTAATTACACGCAATAAATAATTATACATTATTTGGAATCAAAACAAACTAAACTAAATTAAACTAAAAACACTAAATAAAAATATAAGCCTAAATACTTGTAGGCAAGCTTCAAGGAGGTATATAAACGCGGGTGAAACCGCGGAACGTAGCTAGTAATAATATAAGTGTGATTACGTTTACCTCACTTAAGAGGCGAACCTATCTTGGAATAAAAACTCAAGCAAGTAAAACCACTATTCAGCCAAAGGTCAAGCACCATCTTCCATCAATTGCGCCACCGAACGAAGGTATCTCTGAGGGCTCGTCCAAATCCTATTGTACGGGATTACTCGAGTTGCGGCGACTTAACGCAACTTTGACCCTCAGGGTCGATACCCGCCATGCTGCCAAGTCATCCCTCTCTTCTTGTTATGCTCCTCAATACTCCTCGTGTCTGAGGTGACCTCCACCATCTGTCAGCCTCTCTTTGGGGATTCTGCGCCATTTTCCTCTATCTTCGGTGACATGCAGCACATCGTACACTGGTGTGAGTAAAGTGAGAATCTAGTCGGACAAACGCATCGGGGTCTGGCATCTTTGCCTGACTATTCCTTTTTCTAAATTCTCATTATCTTTCCTGGCAATATGGCCATTACTTTATGATGCGTTCGAGACAAAATTATGGGCAGTCTAGCTGAGTAGACAAAACGACGACAATAATAGAGTTCTTAAAGGGTCGGCAACGTAGTTGTGATTTTCTGGTATTACAAGTATCAATAAGCGACGGTAACTGCTAACCATCAGGCAGCCCGTCTGCTTGTTTTCCACCCATGGCATAAAAAACGGATGTTAAGCTATGACAAGGTCTACGATGAAGCACGTTTACTTAGAAAAAAACAATTCTTTCGCGACTTGAATTTTTCAGGTTGTCGTGACTGAGAGCAATGCAACGTAGGTAGTAGAGACGGGACACGGATACCGCTGATTTTTAAGTACTAGAGTGGGACGCAAATGTTTAAATGGGCATATCTTGATATCTACATCTATGACCTAAATATTTTCGGAATTATAATTACTACCGTAGTAGTGTGTGACCCGGAAGTTCGTGTAAATAGGTACAGGGTCAGTATGAAAGAGTGTGATAAGGAGAGAGGGCAAATTTTTATTGTTATGAACAACATTTACCATGGCATATAATTTAAAAATATTATATCAAGTTTTTCATGCTATTTGTGATTGACCTTGTGATATTTTATGAAACAGCAGTTTTTTCGTGATTTCAAGTTTGGCTCTCAAATAAAAGTTATTCGTTATATTATGTTGAGTAGAAAATAAGCCTCTTTTGCCATAGCACATTGCGATAGTTTTTAGCGATAAGGCCGCCACTTGAGGCACTAGCTTGTATGTGTTTTCTATCTGTTTGTACCTTTTATTTCTGGTGTACACAATAAAAAGTTTCTATCTATCTACCTATCATATCTAACCTTCTATCATATATATCCTTCTTGAATAACCTAAAAAGATTAGTGTTTTTTAGGGTTCCGTACCTCAAAAGGAAAAAACGGAACCCTTATAGGATCACTTCGTTGTCCGTCTGTCTGTCTGTCTGTCTGTCCGTCTGTCAAGACCCTTTTTCTCAAGAACGCGTTAAGGTAGCAAGTTGAAATTTATACTAAATACTTGGGTCTACGGTTTCTTTCGGCTGTAAAAAAATAAAAGTTGTAAGTCAACGCAATCAAAAGATATGAACGTTTATGTCGCATATTTTGCGATTTCACAGGGGAACCAAAACCTATAGGGTACTTCCCGTTGACCTAGAATCATGAAATTTGGCAAAAAGCAAGGTCTCATAGCACATATATAGGAATAAATCCGAAAGTTATAAATATGAAGGTATATCATTTAAAAATGATTATTTTGATATTACAAACTTACATTTTGTAGTTGGAATGTATGGAAGAACCTTATTGTCAACTACAAACTTAAGTTTGTCTTTCAATATTTTAACTTCAGTTAGTTTTTTTTTGGTCTCGCGCTCTTAGGGTTCCTTTATGTCGTATATTTTGCGATTTCACAGGGGAATCAAAACCTATAGGGTACTTCCCGTTGACCTAGAATCATTTTTTTTTTTTTTTTTTTTTTAAATCTTTATTTTTAAAGAGGGTTTGGTCAGACATGACCATGCCACCCTCATTGGCACATCCTTAAAACTAAATCCTTCTTCTAATACACAACGTCACGATTTTGCACAGTATTCTGCACTCCTCCGATAAGGGATCAGCCAGCACGCTGTTACACCACCCAACGTCATTAAAATTAAGGTTGGTATTCTGGTTGAAGTCGAACCTTTCAGCCTCTGTCCGGACACACTCCATCATAACATGACATACGTCTTCGACTACCCCACACTCGGTGCAGTTTGGTGAGTCGGATTTGCCTATCAAATGTAGGAATTTGTTGAGTGGAATGTGACCGGACCGAAGCCTCATTGCCATGACACTGACCGCCCTACTCACATCAGCGCCGGCAAACCACGGCGAACGGGTAAGCCCTGGTTGTATCGTCTTATACCAAACTCCTTTTGCGACTGAACGCTCGTCAAAGTGCTCCGCCCACAACTCCTTACCTCGATCTCTGACCATACCTAAACAGTCAGAAAACAAGGGTATGCAACAGAAGGGTGTCCCGTGAGTCAGAGCTTCCCTGGCGAGGCGATCGGCCACCTCGTTGCCGGGTATGCCGACGTGTGATGGTATCCATTGTATCTTAATATTCTTATTCTTGTTTGCAAGAGTGCGTAACAATTCTAAAATGCGGTAGGCTATCGGGGTGCCTCGAAAATTCGAGGTGCATCGAGCCAGGTGGTAAATTGCACTTTTAGAATCTGTCAAAATGATATAATTGATAGCGTTTAATGTGCATACATAGGAGATAGCCTCTGCTATTGCGATAAGTTCCGTGTACATAATAGATAAATTTACATCAATTCTTAATTGTATAGATTTGTTTGTATTAGGGTCAAAATAAGCTAGTCCACTAATTTCACCTTCCTTGGATCCGTCCGTATAAATTTGGTAATACTCCGCGAAATTATTATCTATGTACTGTGCACAAATTTGCATCAATTCATCACTTAAATATTTATCTTTTGGTTTACACAGAGTTTTGATATTGGGAGCTAATACCGTCGAGATATCCACATTGCTGACCCACGTATCCAATGAGAACATTTCTAATTGTTTGCTGGAATAAATAGGTGTATCTTTTAGAAGTCGGTGTGCTAAACATAACAGAGGCTTGCTCTTATTCCTCCAATATACCCAAGATACCGTATATTCACTATGGCATAGATTGTTTAAGTTATCAACAATTTTAACTATTTCATTATCAGATACAGACCTACATTTTAACCAAAACTTTCCAGCAAGGTAGTACCTACGAATGTTTAAAGGTTGAATGTGCAACTCACATTCCATGACGTGGATAGCAGTGGACTTTATAAAACCTCCGATAATACGCATGCATTGGTTTTGAACCTTATCTAACTTACCTAAATGTGTTTTGCAGCTGTTACCATACAGCGCGCTCGCGTAGTCTAACCTGCTTCGAATCATAGCTATGTAAATACGTCTTAAATGAGTCGGGTGAATGCCCCAACCCGAACCAGATAAAACCTTAAATATGTTCAGTAATCTCAAGCTATTCTCCTTTAGTTCATTGATATGTTTAGCCCAGCGTAATGATTTGTCAAGCCATAGTCCTAAATATTTAACGTGGTCCACTATTTGCAAAGAAATGCCGTTAACATTTAAATCTAAAAATTCTGTATGATAGCCTCTTTTAAACACACATATCTTACTCTTAGTTGGTGAAATTTCTAGCCCGATAGCATCTAGTAATTTAACAAGTTTATTTAAAGCCTTTTGCAACTGAGTTTTTCCTTCTTTTAGGTTGTAGTAGCTTATGTATAGGACGAAATCATCAGCGTATTGTGATATAAATACATTATTTATACTGACCTAGAATCATGAAATTTGGCAAGACGCAAGGTCTCATAGTACATATATAGGAATAAATCCGAAAGTTATACAGATACAGATTCTTTATTCATAAATTTTAGAATTTACACGTCAGTGAGTTATAAGGTACATCTAGGTACTTATATGTATAATTATAATTTGTCATTAATATACTCTTTGACAGAGTAATATGCTTTATCGATCAATAATTGTCTTAATCTGGCCTTAAATATGTTGTTGGAAGCTGGCCTTAAATATGTTGTGATAAATTTGAAGGTATTTAAAAATAATTATTTTGCTATTACAAACTTACATTTTGTAGTTGGGATGTATGGAAGAACCTTATTGTCAGCTACAAACTTCAAAGTTGTCTTCCCAGAGACTGTGGGATCGGCCGATCTGCGAACTAGCATGGAAATCGCTACTAGATACGTGTCCTAGTATTGCAGATCGCGCTCGTATTCTTGCTGTCTCTGTTTGGGAATCGGGACTTTGGTTGCAAGCCATGCCCTCTTTTAACACAGGTAGCCTTTTAGATCCAACCGCATTTCGTCTAGCTGTCAGCTTACGCTTGGGTGCAAGGTGCTGTGAGGCCCATCGCTGTCAGTGTGGTACTGCTGTTGACCAGCTCGGTCTCCATGGTCTCTCTTGCTCGAGAAGCGCTGGTCGTATTGGCCGACACGCTAGCCTGAACGACATCATACGCAGGGCACTTTCCACCGCCAATGTCGCAGCTGTGCTCAAACCGAGTGGTCTTGCGCGTGACGATGGAAAGAGGCCTGACGGTATGACAACTTGTGTCGATACTTTGGCACCGTCACATCTTCCTGAGGCACAGGGTAGGGCTGGCGCGGCTGCTAATTCGGCAGAGCAGCACAAGCGTCGCAAATATGCTAACCTCGGCAGTGGTTACATATTTGAGGCGTTTGGGGTCGAGACATTGGGCCCTTGGGGACCGGGAGCTCACCTCATTTTCAAAAATCTTTCAGAGCGCCTGGTTAATGCGACGCGTGACCAAAATGCTGGCGTGTTTCTGGCTCAACGCATTAGCATTGCCATTCAACGTGGTAATGCCGCCAGCATGTTGGGTACGCTGCCAACTGGTAGTGGGCTTGAGCATTTGGATTGTCTTTAGACCTTCAACGGTCTATGGGCAGTCTAACTGTATTTGTAGTGTTAGTTTTAGCTTGTATTTTGTTTAGTTATTAAAGGCACTTGCCCAGTAAAAAAAAACTACAAACTTAAGTTTGTCTTTCAATATTTTAACTTCAGTTAGTTTTTTTTTTTGGTCTCGCGCTCTGAGGGTTCCGTTAGACGGAACCCTCAGAGCGCACGAGTCCTACTCGTACTTGTCCGGTTTTTTTTTAAAGATTAATTTACTGGAAACCCTCAAAGAGATCGTGCTTTTTTGTTCCATCTCCGGCAGAGTGAATATTGACCCGTAGAACCCTTCATAAGGGCAAAGAAAAATTGCCAGCCATTTTTGTGCGAAGACGAAATTAAGTCGTGATGTATCATTCAGGGGCCGTCGGAAATGTCAAGATATTTGTGGTGCTGAGAAATTATTCCAGCTACGTAACCTGCATGATTTTTTCATTCGATTTCCTTTCGTGAGCACTTATCATCATCATCAGCCAGAAGACATCCACTGCTGAACATAAGACCTCCTCTTAAAGCTCCACACTGAACGAGAGCCTGCCATCTGCATCCACTAGATACCCGCGACTCTCACGATGTCGTCGGTCCATCTAGTGGGAGGCCTACCTACGCTTACTTTTGGAAAAACTCAGAGTCACACAGCGGGCAATGGACAGAGCTATGCTCGGAGTTTCTTTGCGCGATAGAATCTAGAACGTGGATATTCGCCAAAGAACCAGTCTCCGAAAGCACTATTTGAATGTAATCATATAATTTAGTATTTTTTTTCACAGAACTAAAAAATTATAACTACATATGACAGTACAGTTCCGCGATCATATCGCAAGTAAGGCCAAGCTGTATCTTAGGAACTCATGCAGGTACTCAATAAGGCGAAGCGGTACTTCACGTCGAGTCAAAGACTCCTGCTTCACAAAGCCGTCCTCACGTGGAGTACTGCTTCCATCTTTGGAACGGCGCTTCCAAGTATCAACTCTACAGATATTGTATCGCTTCTATAACGGGGAGTGTTCTTAAGAACTATTCGACTTTATGCCTCCGCGCGGCGTCGCGGGTCAAATAATCATTGTACAAAATCTAAAAACATCCTACAAATAAACAATGGAGTGCTGAGTGTAAAAACTTGACTTCGAACCATCAGCCGCCACTCGAACACATTTTACAAGTTTTTATTTAACCTACTTTGTTAGTATGTGTCAAATCTTGCAGCTAAATTTTAGACCAGTTATCCCCAACCTATTGAGCTGAAATTATGCACAGTTGTTTAGTTTGGATGACAATGTATGGGTATCTAAGTGACGTCATTCTAATTCTAATATTATAGCGGACTCCCAAAGATGGCGGATCAGTTATTTTTATGCAGACTCATGAAAGAGTTTGCTGAGTAGATAACGAAAAATAAAATGACGTACCTACTACAAAATTTAGTATAGGAGACGCATTAAAGCTTATTTTCAAAAAGTTTTTTTTTTTATTACCAATAGAGGCAATGGTCTGAAACGCAGACTGAAGATGGAAAATTTGATATTAAGTGACACGTGATGCCAATGTCGTAGCTGTATCGACTTTGGATTGTTTCCTGGAAGTTGGGGCGTCGTTTGTATGGGACGCTACTTGTGTCGATACCTTGGCACCGTCATATCTTCCTGAGAAAAGGTAGGGCTGCCAATTCGGTAGAGCAGCACAAGCGGCGCAAATATACTACCCTCGGCAGTGGTTACATATTTAAGCCATTAGGGGTCGAGACATTAGGCCCTGGGGACAGCTCACCTCATTTTCAAAAGAGCGCCTGGTTAATGCGACGCGTGACCTATATGCTGGCGTGTTTCTGACTCAACGCATTAGCATTGCCATTCAACGTGGTAATGCCACCAGCATGCTGCCAACTGATAGTGAGCTTGAGCATTTGGATTGTCTTTAGACTTTTAACGGCCCGGCCAATGGGCAGTCTATATAACTGTTTTTGTAGTGTTAGTGCTTGTATTTTGTTGAGGTAGTTAATAATGACATAACTATCATAACTTGAGACAGGACGTGTCTAAATCCAAGAATAACTCCTCACCTTGTAACAACGTTTCTTATTCTTATTATTCAAAACAAACAACACTCGTTGACTTTTGATTTGTGTGCCAGCATTTAAATAATTCCTTAATTCCCACCTTAAATGGGCCGCAGAAAGCCATTTGTTTTGTAAATCGCCTGGCTCCCAATAAAACACGGCGGTGCCGCCTCACCTCGCTATTTCTTCATATTAATTATTCACTTCTAGAAACGGGGCAAGCTTCACGGTCTTGATCGACGATCGATGGATAACCGGCAATGGCTTCGTATTTACATTCGGTAACAAATTTTAGTTCTTCAGAGCTACTTTGCGGCATAGAATCCGGAACGTAGATATTCGCCAAAGAACCAGAGGCACCAACATAGCTGTTAAAATTTGCAAGTTGAAGTGGCAATGGGCAGGCCACATTGCTCGATGAACTGATAATCGATGGGAAGAAAGGTTCTTGAGTGGAGACCACGAACCGGAAGATTCAGCGTTAATAGGCCTCCCGCTAGATGGACCGACGACTTTGTGGGAGTCACTGGCATCCAATGGATGCAAAAGGTAGGTTGTCGTTCAGTGTGGAGGTTAAAGGGCCTATGTTCAACAGTGGACGTCTTCTGGCTGATGATGATGAATAAACGTAATTGTAATCAATCCATTATCATCAACCTTTAATACAACTTTCATAACCCACTGTTGGGCATAGGCTACCCTTTCGGTTAGTTCGAATCTGTTAAATTATTAATTCTGTTTTCTTGTCTGAAGACAAGGCCGCTTCCAACTGGCCCTTTTGGAGATCAATGTGGGAGGCCTGTGCCCAGTAGTGGACGTCCTACGGCTGAAATGATGATGATGATGATACAGGCTTATATGGAAAGAGTATGCTAAACTGAAATGGGTTCGTTTTACTCATAATTATGAACAACTTTTGCTATAGGACTAAAGGACCTGAATATCGTGAAAAAAATATCAGCTGTTCCATAGAAAACGGTCATTCACACTCGACGAAATGTATGAAACATTTATAAACATGAAAATGTAGTTTTTTTGATTTTATAGAGTGCAACAAACCCTTCCGGCTCAGCATTTTGTAGTTAACCAACGATTCCCATGTTCAGTAGAACCTGCCCTAAAATGAATTACAGCCTATTGATCAAGCAATAGAATACTTAATTATAGTCAGTAGAGACAGTGCCTTTTGTTTTTACTCGTTGTTTATATTCTACGTTGGCGTTCAGTAATATTTATTTGTACACGTAGATTTGACTGTTGATTTAATTACTTGTTTATAGATTAATTTTACTTTAATCAATGTAATTGTAATCAATCCATTATCATCACCCTTTCCTGACCCGCCGTTGGGCGATAGGCCCTCCTTTCGGTTTGTTCCAATCTATAAAATTATTAATTCTATTGATCTGTTTGGACAGAACTAATTTTTAAGTTATTTACTTGACTTTTTTTCTTATTTTTTTTTATTAATAAATAATAGTTTTGAGTCAAAAAAATTAGCTGAAACGTGGATCGATCCACGTTTCAGCTTTGAACTTCCCCCAACACAAGTCGGGGTTATTGTGAAGCTGTACACAATAAATCAAATTTAAAGATGTCAGTAATCAAATTTCTGTTCACCACCGGTTCTCGTACGATCACTGAAGTGAAGCAACGTCGGGCGCGGCCGGTACTTGGATGGTGACCGCCTGGGCGTTGATTGAATAAAACAAGTTATGTGGTGGTACGGAACCCTCAGTGTGCGAGCCCGACTCGCACTCGGCCGGTTTTATTTTTGTTTTATTTTGGCTCCTTATGTTAATGCAGGTATGTATAGGATGCAAAACGTGTGTTTAGCTGTCCACAAATAACTTAAAGGATATAATATTTTGCAACGGATCTTTAATTAGTTTCCGCCTGTACTAACTGTTTATTTGGGGCGAGTCATACAACATTCATACAAATAGTTAATGAAGTTTTGCGTCGTGCTATATTGACGTACCGACATACATTATTCACAGAGCATTAACAATGTTTGTTGTGGTGATTGAAAAACGGATTACGTTTGTATCTATCAAATACATTGGTAATGTAAAGCTTATCCCATTGTACGTAACTATTCATATTGTTAACGTACTTTAAAAAAACGGTTTTCAATTCGATCCGTATTTTTTAACGCGCTGATCACTGTGATATTTTTGAACTGATTTACGCTTAGAATAACTACTCAGAGAAGGTAGGGTACTCTTATGCTGCTTTTCTGAGTTGTTGTGGTACGATTTCACCGCGCAAATTGTCATAGTAAAATTTTTCTATATTTTTTTGGAGCCATATAAAATATGACACCATTTGAATGGCTTAAATTTTGCGAATGTACTTGGTTTCTTTGTGTAGTTATTCTAAGGATTTACGTGTTTTTTTTTTACGTGTTATTATATTGTGCTTTTTTATTTTAATTAAGCTGTCGAGGTTCCTCAAAAAATTAAATTTCTTTGGCTCTTTAGATAACCATTACACAAAAAATTATGCGTTAAACAACAGAAATGAATTTCTTTTTGGCGTTAAGCCGCTGGAAAATTTACCAATGAAAAAAATTTATGAAAAGGCTTGCGCTTGACCGCCAATTAGCCTGATGTTAAGCGTGATGCAGTCTACGATGAGCTGTAGCACGCATGTCTAAAAGAAACCGATTCGCTCGCGACTTGACGAAACCCATATTGACATTGACATTTTATAAAAGGAAATAGAAGATCCGTAGCAAGCCAAAACAATCACCTCAATAGCCATAATTCCACACTTTCTCACGAGTGGGTACTACAATATCTCCGCTAAATGACAGCTCATATATTCAGGGCTCCTAATATACGGCCTGAGTATGAATCATGGTACGTAAGTTACCTGGCGCACGCTCCAAAGGCGGCGCAGTCCTCGGCCACAGACAACGAAGGAAACAGATGGACATGTTGAAAACATCGTGTACACAGTGACTGGCAAATCTTAAGCAAAATGCGGCGTAGCGGAAGGAAAGTTGGCGTACGTATTCACTCAGATCATCATCATCATCATCATCATTTCAGCCATAGGAAGTCCACTGCTGGACATAGATCTCTCCCATCGCCAAAAGGGCCAGTTTTTTTTCTTTTTTAATTTATTTAAAACACATAGTACGTTACATTTCAAGTTAGTAAGTTGTCTTAAAATCTATGTTAGATTTATCCAGACAACTGGTTCTCGGTAAGATAGTTGGAAGCGGCTTGTATCCAATATTTTCCTGTGGTCTCGTTTAGGTCGTCTTATGGATCTTATGGATCTGTTTGCACTTTTAAATTACCCGTGCATAAGCGTTTTTGGGAATGTCTATTTTCACCGCCTCTTGATAGTTACCCATCTATCTGTTTTCTGGTCATTGCCCAAGGATTATTCAGAGCGTTTCGGTACTTTAAATTGATTTATGGTTTGGAATGCGATGACGGGTCGAACGTTGAGGTGAAAAGGAAAAATGGTGAAATTACGAACTTCGTTTCGCTCGTTAGGTTTGAGTAGCTCCTGTATCAAAATAATCGTTTTATGTTATACATATTTATGTATTTAGTATTAACAATGTTCTGAACTTTAACGGCTGTGCACAGACAAATTGTAGTCAATATCTCGTGACAACTAAATTAATAAGTTGTTTATTCCATAGGTGGCAAACAAGCATACGGGCCGCCTGGTTAGTTAGTTTATTTATGAGCTTGGAGTAGATACTATTGTTTCTGCCACGCACCTGTAAGATGCTGAATGGCTTACCACCTTATGGTTTTCCTCCTAAATATGACCTACAAATTTCTCCTCAATTGCTTCAAACGAAGACAATACATTTTTTATTTTATTTTTTATAATAGTTGACAAACAAGCGACGGGCCACCTGATGGTAAGTAGTCTAGGTGCTAGGGCTGCGTTGCAAACCAGTCGCTCGCCCATCACGACAGCCTCCTTCGACCCAGGCTCCCAGAAGATTCCAGAAGATCCTTTCCATCCTAAGGTTGCCTGGAAGAGATCGCTTTTAGCGATAAGGCCGCCAGTTGTTACACTAGTTTTTAAGAGTTTTTTGTCCTCTGTATCAAATTTCATGGTGTGAACAATAAATAGTTAATCAATCAATCAATCAATCAAGATTTCGAAAATAAAGCCATGGAAGTTAAAGTCTTCATCGGAGTCCTCCATGCTGCTGCTTATGTCGTCAATTTGGGCTATAGCGTTTAATAAGTCGAGTATGCTCTGTAACAGATCTCCATCTTCGCTGCTTCTCTCGCTGCTGAATTCTCCGCTGTCGGAATGGATACCCAGTGCTGGGTCGCGTTCCTCCGACGATGAAGTATTGTGCTGTAGGTCCACGGATGCAGGCACCTCGCGTTTTACCGGTACCGGTACCGCGAACGCAGCCCCCAACAACGCGAGCAGTATCTGAAAAGTAGAGTTTATATCATCATCATCATCATCATCATCATATCATCAGCCAGAAGACGTCCACTGCTGAACAAAAGGGGGAGGCCCTTTAACCTCCACACTGAATGACAGCCTGCCTTTTGCATCCACAGGATGCCAGCGACTTTAACAATGTCGTCGGTCCATCTAGTGGGAGGCCTACCTACGCTGCGTCTTCCGGTTCATGGTCTCCACTCAAGAACCTTTCTTCCCCATCGGTTAGCGGGTCCAAGGGACCAAAGGTCTTTGACCAGTGTGTGTTGCCAGTTATGACATATGGTACTGAGACGTGGACCTTAACTGTTGGCCTTTTGGATAAAACGAGTGCGAGTCAGGCTCGCTCACTGAGGGTTCCGTACCAGCACATAAATTGTTAGCTACTAAATTACAAAAAAGTAGATTGCAAAAAGACTACATCACGCCCAGGCGGTCACCCATCCAAGTACCGACCGCGTCCGACGTTGTCTTACTTCGGTTCAGATCTTTTTATCTGAGGTTTAGGTACTCAATTTATACTTTTTTATATTTAAATAATAGGCTTGCGTTTGACCTCCAGCTCGCCTGATGTTAAGCGATGATGCAGTCTACGTTGGAGCACGCTTGCCTAGACGAAACCGATTCAGTCGTGATTTGAAGACTCCCAGATTGTAACCATCGGGGAACACACATTCAGGCAGCGCATTCCACAGACTAGCAGTCAGCACAATAAATGTGGAATCAAAGCGCTTCGTATGGGTTTTTGGAATATCAACTATATAGCGGTGAAGATTTTTCGTGCCCGCTCTGGCAGTCCGATAGAAAAATGGGCAGGAGGAAATTAAAACTTACTTGAACTGTTAATGTTCAAAATCCTGGCTGGCTGGCTATTATGGGCACGGTGACGCTAAACATCCGGCGAGTGACTTGCTCGTCTCGTCGCTTAGTTGTAAAAGCTTGTCTTTCACCTCAGACTGCCGCAGGGTGTCGTAGGCATTTAATAAAACTCCAAATCCATTAGATTTCCTTTATTACTTGATCAGATAATGATTTATGTGGTCGATCTCCAATTTATGTGACGTCCGTTTCTTACCTATTCTTTTCAGTTGTCTACCCTCTGCCAGAAATCATCAGTATTGCCACATCCGTAAATATAAATAAACCTTAAACAGTCATGATACATATTATGTTTTACATTAATAATATCACATTGTATACAGTTAGCAGAAATGTTGATATATGTAATAACTACATAGTAAATTGCATATAGCTATCAGTTGCATAGCCCCCTCGCCCCTACACCTACACTGCTGTTTGGTAGTTCAAACAAATTGACACACCAGTGTCACCCAATCATCATTCTGAACTGCACAATCGTCGAAACAATCATCCTGTTCCGCTCCAATTGCGACTGAATATTGTTCCGCAGATATTTTGTTTCGAGGCCGAGCAAACAATTCCGAGCAAACTTTTCATATATCCCATAACAATTATCTCGCACTGTATGTGGCGGGTTTTTTGAATGTAATAATATTTTATGAGGTGCTCGTTTGTTCTGGCTGTAGCTTTAACAGGGGTACAAGGTACAAGCTTAACAACACTTAAAACTGATGATAGGTACTATCACAGGTCACTGTGACCTAAACAATCCCTTATACAAAATTGGAGCCACAGACAACCCTCTGTGCCGAGGCTGTCTACAGGAGAACGAGACCGTGGAGCATGTACTACTGCATTACAAGGCCACACTCAAAAAAAATTTTTGTCGTGGTGACAACAATCCCTATACAAATGGGAGCCGTTTGAAGACATTGAACGGAGCGACAGAGCAAATTTAAACGCATGCAGCTACACGGCCTTTTGTCACCCCGTCAAAGCTCTTTTGACCTTGCAAATTTTCCTTCCTCCTACGGTACACTGTCACTGTGACAGTGTTATGCTGTCCTTACGTCTACGGTCCATTGTCACTGTGACAGTGTTATGCTGTCCTTACGTCTACGGGACATTGTCACTGACAGTGTTATGTTGTCCTTAAGTCTACGGTACATTGTCACTGTGACAGTGTTATGCTGTCCCTGCGTCTACGGCGCATTGCCACTGTGACAGTGTTATGCTGTCCTTACGTCTACGGGACATTGTCACTGACAGTGTTATGCTGTCCTTAAGTCTACAGTACATTGTCACTGTGACAGTGTTATGCTGTCCCTGCGTCTACGGTGCATTGTCACTGTGACAGTGTTACACTGTCCTTAGGTCTACGGTAAGTTGTCACTGACAATGTTATGCTGTCCCTGCGTCTACGGTACATTGTCACTGTGACAGTGTTATGCTGTCCCTGCGTCTATTTGGCTTTGTCACTACGACAGTGTACGCTGTCCTTACGTCTAAGGTGCATTGTCACTGAGACAATGTTATGCTGTCTCTGTGTTTACGGTACATTGTCACTGTGACAGTGTTATACTGTTCTTACGTCTACGGTACGTTGTCACTGTGACAATGTTATTTTGTCCCTGCATCTACGGTACATTGTCACTGTGACAGTGTTATGCTGTCCTTACGTCTAAGGTGCATTGTCACTGTGACAGTGTTGTGCTGTCCCTAAGTCAAAGGTAATACGTCTCTGTCACAAAGGCATTTGTGTTTGCGTTTCCCGAACTATGACATTGCTACAACGTAGTGCTCCTCCTCCTTTTCCCCGCAACCCTCTAAGTTGGGGTGAGCAGTTCCGATGTGAAGAATTATTATAGGCTTGTGTGAAGCTGTAAAGCTTTGAAACTAAAACTTCAACGCAATTTATTTGGACAGCTTCACACATACCAATAATAGTACTTCATATCGGAACTGCGCACCCGACCTGAGAGGATTGTGGGGGGCCGGGGGGGGGGGGGCACTTATGTTGTAGCTATGTCATAGTTTGAGGAAACGCAAACGCAAAATACCTTTGTGACAGAAGGGACGTATTACCTTTCACGTAGAGACAGCAACACGCAGTCACCTTAGACCTCCTGTGATAGCCATCTGAGACACCTCACACCCTTCGCATCTAAGCATTCCAGGACGCCATTGTGACAATTACTTGACGGAACGCAGACCAATTAAACTAAAACAGAAATTAAAATCAGAAAGACGATTTAGACACTTTTATTAAGTAAAGATAATTTGCCTTACATTGAAAAACACTTATATTAATAAAGAAACTAAATAATAATAATGATTGTTCATACAAAATAAGGGGCCTACTAAACAACTATTGCAAAGTATAGTAATAATAATCTGCTAATATTGTTTTAAAGCGGCTTCCTCAAAATGACAGTTACCATACGGTCGGTATCCGGAGTACCATAGCCAATAACGACAAAATTACAACTAATTAATAATAATAACTCAACTCGACGAATAAACGTCGACGAAACAACAAAAGTAATTTATATAATAATTATTACACATAACACGACTCGACTCGACGAATAAACGTCGACGAAACAACAACAGTAACTATCTATTACAAAGAAATTACATAATTATTATAGTAATTTGCTAATATTGTTTTAAAGCGACTTTCTCAAAATGACATAGCTTTCACGAGGAGTATCAGCGAATAATGACAAAATTACAAGTAACTAAATAATAATAATAACTCAACTCAACGAATAAACGTCGAGTCGAATTAACAATAACAGTAATTATTACAAATAAATTACATAATTATTATAGTAATATGCTAATACTGTTTTAAAGCGACTTCAAGCGGATTCAAAATTTGAGTATTTATTGGTTGATTATGTTCTATGGTATTAGAGCCAGTTGGTTAATCGTAATCAATGTCCAGCCCCCCGATTCTACTAAACAAATAATATATATTGTAATTGTTGATTGTTAAAGAACTGCCTCTAAATTGACAGTTTTTAATAATTTTTTATGCTAAGTTATAACATTAGGTGGTTGTTTTTTCAAGTATAAAAAAATATTTAAAACAGTAAATTTTGAGGCAGTTATTTAACAATTAAAATCGCAATAATTACAATTCTAAGATTAAAATTAAAAAAAAAAAAAAAAAAAAAATTAAGACAATTTCTTTAGTAGAATCGGGGCCCTGATCTTGGCAAGAAGTTACTTGCCAATTAGAATTTGAGGTTTCAGGGGTAGAAACTTCCATGATACCAGCATTTTGGAGATTATTATGGGTTGTGACGTAGTGACGCTGATACGAATTAAATAAGCCATAAGATCTACAGCAACCTAGGCTTGCACAGGAATATGTAACTACAAATTTATGATAGAAGTCCATAATATGATATTTAAGACGCCTAAAAGAATTGAAACTCAGATTGCATAAAGCGCATTTTATCTCCATCTTATAAGCAACTCAATCTGACAAATCGGTAACTACACCTAGGTGACAAACATTTATAGTGAAGATGTCCGTTCGCAATCTTAAATCAATTCTCTTAAGGTGACACTTTAACTTAGTAATTATTTTATAGATTGCCCACTGCACAAACATCCAAAACAGGGCAGCATCTCCAGCGTACTCAAAATCTAAAGCAAAATAAATTTTGAAGGCAGTAGTGAGTGCGGTTTTAATGTCGGAGAACTGGTACCTCACGCTCTTCGTTACCAAAACTTCATATTGTGCAATATTGGACCAGGAGGCTCCCACCGCAACTATGTATGGACCCAAGGAAATACCTTTATCTTGCGTTCGGGTTATGCGATCATAAATACACCTTTCAATGTTTCCTGGTGAAGTAACATAGCTGATGAACGCCTGTGACAGCTCAATGCGAGAAGGCTTCCACTTTTTTCCTCTGGCCTTTGTTTGTACGGGAGGCACTTGTTTAACCAAATATGGAATGCACCCCAGCGCAGCAACACTTCCTTGCTCCTCCCCAGCTGAAAAAAGAAAAATAATTATAATAACTTTTTTTTGAACGGGCTTTTTAGTGATATTATATGTAATGTATGTGTAGTTATGTAAACGAATTTGTAGCTACATAATATAATGTTCTGTACTTATTCAAAACTTAATACTCACAAATTAGTTTACATACCCCCCCACATATGTGCATCAATACATGAAAGCATCATAAGATTGAATAAAATAAATTTACCAGTTGCCAAGTCTAGCAGGTCGCAGACAGCTGACTCAGGTCTTATTGGTGTACCTTTATTTACGAGCATCTCCAAAAGTCTTCTTTTGATGAGTGGAAAATTCTCGTCAAAGCTAGCTGATGCCTGAGGATAACTTTTTTCAAAATCGCTCACCAACTAAAACATAGAAAACAATAATTGTAATCAAAATTTTAAAAACCAACAACAAATTAGATTATTACCAGATATTAAGTTTTCACTTACCAATTCGTGACCAGCTGGCAATCGCAAGGCAGGAAACTGCTGCAAATATTCATCGATCGACTTTTCCCTTAGGTTTTTTTCCCTGGCCTTATAAGTGTAGCTTGCCATTTCATGGGCTGCTGTTGCCGCTGCTACTCCTTTTATGGCTCTTAGGCTTTAGGAAACGACGGTGGGAGATAAGTCGGTTGTGTAGTAAGCCGGAGGCAGGCAAGGCTTGCTGCTCAGTAGCACGATATGGTATATAATAAATATCAGGGTGCTCCCCTTTAAATAGTGAGCTTATTTCTTTAGCCCAGCTGGACCACACCTCTTGTCGTATAGTGTCACTGACACTTGGTAATATTCGGAGTTGGTGCTCCACAATTAACTGTACCAGAATTTTTCGCTCTTTGGTAGTAAGATGCTCCGCCTGTTTTTCCGAAGACCTTCCGAATGTGGTGACTTCTAGCAATTGTTTGAGTGGTTTTTTGTCTTCGAGAGGAGAATAAATTGCCACTCTTCTTCAACCCAATCCTGAAACAGTTATCCATCATAATAGTGAATAAGATATACAGCCAGGTCTTTTAAATCGTTGTCATTAGCTAGTAATAAATATTTTACTTCTATCTCTGCTCTAGAAATTATTGAAATGCAAGAATTTACTCTAAAGGCACAAGCAAAGCCACACACCTCTTCGACCAAGATAAAATGAATGGACGGACCATATCCATTGAACTTGCTCAGTAAAAATTAGTCAAAATCGTTGAACATATTATACTTCAACACCTAATTAGGTATAACCATATACAGTACATTTGTTACAAAAAATAGATAGCGGTTAAAATTCACTTCTTCTGGGTCCTTGCATTCATTTTATTTTGGTCGAAGACACGCCACACATAATGTTAAAGATAACGCTGTTATGAATAGTTGATTATCCCACTTTCATTCGAATAGATCAGTAGTTCCCAATTAGTGGTACGCGTACCCCCAGGGGTACGCGAAGTTGCATCAAGGGGTAGGCGACGCGCGGCAATATCTTGACTAAGATAATTTTATCAGTATCCCGGTGTTTCAATTTTTATTTATAATTCCTGCAATAAAGGCTAGAGTGGACCAAATCCAGTTGCAGTCCGGTCCGGTGCAGACGCAGTTTGTGAGGATCAGTTAAGTACACAATTCTATAAAAGACGTCACACATTATGCACTCCGTTTGTATAGTCCATCTGCATCCAACGGACTGCATACAGCGGGTGGTCTTTCTATCTTTCATAGAATTTCATACTTTACTGATCCTCACAAGCTGAATCTGCACCATACCGAATGGATTTGGTGTGCTTGAGCCGAGCTCGAGGGGTACGCGAGTTTGAGGTCTTTCTAGCAGTGGTACGAAAAAAAACTGATTGGGAACCACTGGAATAGATGTACAAATTATGTTTATTGAATAGAAATATTTTTCATTGCAAATTAGGTATTTAAAACATTACATGACCCCATTTGTTTTGAGAGCATTCACGAAACAACAAAAACATGAAAATATGATGTCATAATGTGGTTCTAAAACATGTAGAGAGAACAACATATCTATAGGTATCAGTGCATGGTCTAACGTCTGCGAGTTAGGTACATTAGATTAAAAATTAAAACTGTATCGGTACAAACGATTGTCCACAAAATATTACAACGATCGGAACAACAGTACTAAAGTTAATAGAGTGATAATAATTAGTGTAAAGTACTTACCACTTAGATGGTCGAAAAGATGTTCCAAGCCGGCAGCTAGTAGAAATAATCGTAACTCGTTTATTGAAAATCAAGATACCTATCAAACTTCTTCACGAAGCGAGTAGGTACGTACAAGACTCGAAAAAAGTTGGCGTTGAACTGTTTTGTTAAAATTAACCACACCGGCTATAATAACTGTATAAATCAACTATAAGCACAGCCTAAAATTGTATAGTTACGATACGCTTGCGGCCGTACTTACCAGTACGGTAAGTACGGCCGCGAACACCTAATCAGTATATAAAAAGTACTCTTTGGCGAACACTATTACTCCTAGCGGAGGCCGCAATACAATATGCAATATGGCGATCTGGCGATCAACGTCTATTCAGTGTTCAGTATTGCCAAGCCTAAACCGCCAAATAATTTGCGACTTAAATTCGCATAAATTACTTTGTCAGTAAATTAGCATAAAATCACCTACTTGTAAGATGGGAAGTTTTTGTAACGTTGACCTACTTAAACCATAGTCTCATTTAGGGTTCCGTATTATAACAAGGTAATCAATGATCCCATCTCAGGTGAGATACCGGTGTCCTTTTGTCCGCCTTTATAATTATTATATTATCACACCTTAATACATTTTACACTTGATTATCGCAGGATATAGTTATACCTATTTATATTTTCATATAGATTATAGGTAGTTCCTGCGTTATTCAGGTCTGTCGAAAGCTGTCGATTTGAACAGATTATATAAATGGTTAATAATACAATATTTTTTAATTTATAGGTATTTTTCTCTAAGTGGTAAAACTTAAAAAAACTAACAATAACAACTGCAAAAAATGTTTTCTCCAAAGTTTATGGGCGTAAAAATCTAAATTTAGCCAGAGTTTACAGGAATAAAATCGGCCAAGTGTGAGTCACGCACTGAAGATTCCGTACTACCACAAAATACAATAAGGTTGTTCAAGCAACGGAATTACCAGTTATTATAACGCCTTCCAATCGTCGGAATAATTTGCTACGCAGTTTGCTACATAACAGGCACTCGAGTATAATAACTTGGTAATGAACAGAAATTTCATTTCATTTCATTCGACTCGCACTTGGCCATTTATTTATTATTTGGTGTTATACTTTAGAGTGTGTACTACAATCGTATCAAGTATGACGCTTGTACGTATTATAGTTTTTACGTTTAGTTTTTAGAGGTAATACAAAAATACGTTTAAAAATACGTTTGTTGTATGGGGACCCCCTTTCGTTTTTACTTTTTCACGTTTTTTATTATTTGTTAGTTAATCCGCCGTAACGTTACATACTCTGTGAAAATTTTAACTGTCTAGCTATTACGGTTCGAAATATATTGCCGTTAATAGGTAGGACAAAAAGACGGACGGACAGACAGACAGACATCGTAGGCTTAGTAATAGGGTCCCGATTTTATCATTTGGGTACGAAACCCTAAAAATAAACATAGTGCAGATGCTTCGACCTATATCTTCATTGTATTATTAAATTTTACTCTTACTAGGTACTATAAAATGATAGTGCACAATGTTAACGCGTTGGCATAGTGAGACGGTTCCTAAAGACCAATAAATTCTGCTCAGAAAGAGTAACAAGCCCATTATGGCAACACTACAAAACCCGCTCATGGAAATGTCAACAAAAAAAACAAAACAAGTGTGAACCTGTTAGAGGGCTTTGTCGTTTGACTGATTTGCTTTACGCAGCAAAGACAAAGTACTTTGTGAAAATCTTTTCCATTATCTATTTATCTATAGGTGTACAGTGTAGGTGTACTATTATAATATATTTATCTATGCTATTACATAAATACACTTCTAGATTTTTTTCAATTTACTATAGGTAGGTATTTTTATAACTATGGAACGGCCAACTTATTTTGAAAGGCTGGTTTACCACAAAATACCGAATAGTTAGTACTATATACGACAGAACGGCCACTCACCGCCCCAGCAAAAACTAAGCTTCATATTATGTACCTACCCATAAAATATGATACCTACCAACGGTCTAGTACTCAAGTAAGTACTTGCTTACCTACTTGACGTAATTCTGCTCAAGTACTTGCGTACCTAAATGTAAAAAAACATGAATCTTCTATGGGAAACCCATAAAATAATACAAATAAATTACTGTGCGACAAAAATGCCTCACATTTGTTTTGAGATAATTTTGATGCGGGTGTTTTGCTATTCAAATAATGTAGGCGTTTTGCACGTATACATAAGTTTCGTTCTCAATATATTTAAGTCAATTACAAGGGTGGATCCAGGATTTCATTTTGGGAGGGGGGACATTCTGGATTTCATTTTGGGGGTGGGGGGGGGGGGGGCCATTCTGACAAGGTTCGAAGGAATGAAATTGAAAATTGAGTCGAATGTATGGAATTGCTAGGTGTTTTGGGGGTTTTGGGGGCCATGGCCCCCATGCCCTCCCTTGGATCCGCCAATGAGTCAATACATATGATTTTTTACGGTGTTTTCCATGCTACTAGAATGAGCAAATATTGCTATTCAAATAATTTAGGTGTTTTGTACGTATCTATATACATAAGTTTCTGACCGATGAGGAGACCCGTAGAGGAATGAAAGTCGCTGACATAGCCCAGAGGATTAGCAACTTGAAGTGGCAGTGGGCAGGGCACGCAGTACTGATTGTCGATGGGGCTGTGAAGTTCTCGAATGGAGACCACGGACCGGCAAACTCAGCGTAGGACGTCCACCCACAATGTGGACGGACGAATTAATAATAACCGCAAGAACGCGCTATGGAGGCTAGCCGCTTAAACCGGTCTTTATGGAACTCAATGGGGAAAGCCTATGTTCAGCAGTGAAAGTCTTAATACGGCTGAGATAATAATGATGATGATCGGCTTTGACCATTTTGTGTCATTCTGTATTAAAGTATCTTATCTATAAGCTCCAGCGTTCAAGCATACATTTTTAACCGACTTCAGGAGGGGTTATCAATTCGACTGTATGTTTTTTTCCTAATAACGAATTATGTCGTAGTGACAAAATCAAAATAAAACTTGACGCCGCGTACATGTAAACAATGACAATAACGTTGTAAAATATATTATGTCATTCTGTTAAAGTTGCTTTAGCACCAGCGTTAAAGCTTACATTTTCCTGTTAACGAATTATGTCGTAGTAACAAAATTATAAATGAAATTAGACGCCACGTCAAAGTAAAAAAATTCAATAATGTAGAGAAAAAAATATTTTGTCATTTTGTTAAAGTTGCTTTTGCACCAGCGTTAAAGCATCCATTTTCCTGTTAACGAATTACGTCGTAGAGACAAAGTTATAAATGAATTTTGTCGCCGCGTATATCCCTTTACACCCGAGAGATTTAGTTCTTCTATATCGTGTTTAAATGTTATTCTGTAACTTCCATAGTGTTAAAAATATATGAGAAAAATATTGAAAAAAATCCTGGTGCACCTGGTCTGCAGCAATCAGACCCTAACGATCGTGAGTTTCAGGAAATAATTGTAAGTCGCACGATCATGAGTCTGTGTTATTATATGGCAATATAACAAGGAAAATAATAAAATAACGTTTGTAATTATAAACCTTATATTTATTTTAATAAAATATTAGAAGATCAACG
Organism: Agriopis aurantiaria; assembly: GCA_914767915.1. Classification (NCBI taxonomy): domain Eukaryota; kingdom Metazoa; phylum Arthropoda; class Insecta; order Lepidoptera; family Geometridae; genus Agriopis; species Agriopis aurantiaria. Next base: position 1,695,990 of record OU611991.1, on the reverse strand, counting down.
CTTTTTCATTACTTTAATTAGTCTTTTAAACGTAAGTTAAACAAAATAATCATTTTTTGAAGACACTAGTGGTATTTTTGGTAAGTGGTTATAGGAACTGTACTTATTTAAATAATCAGCCTTATTAAAGTTTAATAGAAAAATAAACTACATATTTTTGACGTGATAAGACTTAAAACAATTTTTATCTCGTGACAATCATAAATATGCATCATATTTCTCTCATCGAATTTTTGAAGGACTGCAACAATTTTCCATTCGACAGGATCTAGGCGCTTTTATATCATCACTAATAGGATAATGTTCATATCCATCATACTTTTTTGCTATCGATGGTGCAATTGCTGGTCTATAAATTTTATAATCTCGGCGCGGTACTTGAGAATCATGAAAATATTCAATTGGTCGTCTTACCGGGTTTATTGGTAAGGCAGAATAGTTGTGAACCTTTTCTGTAAAAGCAGTTTGCTTCCATATTCGCTTTCTTGTAACTCCAGGTACTGATGCTGCCCCTCGCCCACTTGAAGGCCTTCTTCCACGGCTACTTACTGGCGATCTCGATCTGTCATTTGTAGATGGCGAACATCTTGATTCTCGCACAGTAGATCGCGATTCTCGCGTAGGACTCGTTCTTAAATTTGGCGGGACTGGCAATTCACATGGTGGTGACGGTGGTGGTACTGTTGCCACGGAGGAAGATGGTATTTCTTCGTCATCCTGTTCTTCCTCTGACACGTCGTCTGCAGTGTGCCGGAACAAGACGTCTGGATCGAATTCTGTGACATCTTCGTCCAAATCCTCAAAATCTGAAATATTACCGTTCGCCAAAAGTTCACAAATTGTTTGGTCCGTGAGTGAACGTTCTAAAAGTTAAAAAAACATACATTTAAAGACATTATATTACATAAATAAAGGTAAAAGACATAGTAACATTTGTTATTAAGTTTACGTAGTACAACCGAGGTCCCACGATCGTGCGAGTTTAAATTTCGAGGAATAGTATCAACCGATAAAGAAAGTAATGTACAATAAACATATGTAGTATTGTTTAACAAATAATAAAGTAGCAACTTACATTTAAAAAAATTAGTAAACTATTAGCATTACGAAAATATCAAATACTTACTTGTTCGAGCGGCGTGGTCAAAAAACGCAGCCATCTCTCACGTGTCTTCCGGACGACTGACAATTTCTAACCTGTACCTATAGTAATAAAGTGTGTTTTCGCGGTTTCTCAGATAGTCTCACGATCGATCGACAACGGTTGCGTCCGCAAAAGTTGTTTCGTGTGCAGTGTAGAATTTTTCTAAGTCAAAACTCACGATCGCTTAAGCTCGGGTGTAAAGGGATATGGTAAAAAATTACAATAGTGTTGTAAAACAATACTCTGTCATTTTGTTAAAGTTGCCTTTACAACAGCGTACAAGCACACATTGGGCCGTTACCGATTTTCAAGGCTGCTTTGTCGTAGTGACAACCTCCTTTGTCGTAGTGACTACTTCCTATGTCGTAGCAACAAAATAAAAATAAGCATTGACTCCACGTTCGCGGGAGCCTAGTCGTAGTGACAAAAAACCATTCGACAAAAAATACTATGACGTGGCGTTTAAGTTTCCTAAGACGTAGCGACAAAAAGCTATGTCAGGAGGACAAAAAAAAGTCTACAAAGGAATTTAGCACCTTTGTCGGTCGTTTTTTTTTTGAGTGCACAGAAGATATACGATTAAGATCGAGACTTCTTGAAGAAACTCAACAACAACAAGTCTCCAATACCACAATACCTGGTGAAATAGGGGTAGAGCAGTTTAGTCAGCGACCCAAAGCCGTGCTTCGTTATTTTAGGGAGCTTGGCTGGTTTATGTAGGCTAGCGGGCAAATGCACAATACACCCCAAGCGGGATATCAGTGCAGGTCTTATCACCCCCACTTTGAATTAGAATTATAATTAGAAGGTACAAGCTTAATAACACTTCATGAGTTTTTTTTTTTCTATATTTTTTTTAATTCCCGGCGCTATTTGAAGCGTTGTCACGCGTGGTATAAGTTTAACGTGTGTCTGTGGCATCATAGCTCTCAAACGTATGACCCGATTTAAATTTCGTTATTTTTTGACTTGATTGAGACTGTTCTTAGCTATGATTCACAAAAACCTGTTCAGCCATTTGCTGAACTGCTGGGCTTTATTGCCTTGTTTTTTTTTTGTTTTTTTTTAATCCTTTGCGTTTTAAACACATATTTTATTGTCTTGCTTTTTTATAAATTTTTATTTGTTTTAGTTTTAAGGAGTCACGTACGATTCGCCGAAACAATATTGATTGATGTTTTAATTTTAGTTTTAATAAGTTTTGTGTTAAGTGGCTAAACAGATTTTTTTTATTATTTACAGTTCACGCCGCATATATACGCATATTTTACAAGATTAGTTTGTCAAAAAATTCACTTCACCTTCATCATCACAATCAGCCTATATTGTTCACTACGCTACATCTACCGATTCGTGGTCTCCATTTATAACAAAAAATTCATAAATAACCATTACGCAGTTTATTACAAACTCTCAGATAAGACTTTGCCTTGAACCATCCCCCAAAAACGACGGCTTCGCCAACAGTGTACTGTCGCCGCGCGCCTGCCAACTGCTTCCTATACGTTATTAATATTATCTTTTGAAAAAAGTAACTTACATTGTCCACTTTATACGAAGCAGCTTAAAATATGCGACGCGATACGTCGCGACGCGGCAGTCAGCGACATTTTGTTGCCTATAACGCGACGCATTGCCAACAAAATGCTATTTTTTTACAATCGTTTTTTAGGTCGGAAGTAATAAAAAAGAAGTGTAATTGTACTCATATTTCGTCGACATTTATTTTATTTTATTTTATTTTATTTTATTTTATTTGGAAAACATACAGTGATAAATAACTAAATTACAGATACATTGTATAATTAAACACCATTTAGCAGTTTTCGCATATTGAAACAATTTTTGCACATGGAGATGAATAGAAAGATATTAATATTATGATACAATAAAAAAAACAAAATAGGTATATTATACTATTTTATGCTAACACAAGACAGTCAGGGAGACACACCAAACCAGCTTTTACTAATATGTTGTCTAATTGAACTCAAGGACGTATTGAACAAGTCAAAGTCGGGGAAGTCTTCCAGTGTGTTTACGGAGTTAGATGCTCTTATGAAGAAGGAGTTTTGCCTGTAATTAGTCGCACTAAAGGGTATATTTTAACATTTAGGATGTCTTGCAGATATTCTGGGGACGTTTAAATTAATGTTAGAGAGGAGATGTGGAGAGTCAACATGACTTTGCGCTATTTTAGTTAAAAATAGGATATCAGCTATTTTGCGTCTCTCACGGAGTGGTAACATGTGATGTCTCCTGCATCTCGTCTCATAATCATTGTCATATTTTTTGCACTTATACTGAAGATATCTAACAAATCTACGCTGGATTGATTCTAGTCTGTTGATATATATATCATACTGAGGGTTCCAAATATGTGAGCAATACTCGAGTATGCTACGCACATACGTACAATATAGCGTTTTGATAACTTTGATACTAGAGAATTGGGAACAGGATCTTTTGATAAATCCCATGGACTTGTTGGCCCTATTAGCGATATCATCAATGTGTTTATCGTATGTGAGCTTAGAATCGTGAATTACACCTAAATCGCGAATCTCATTTACGATTTTAAGAGGATGACTTTTAAGTAAGTATTTAAATTCAATAGTTTTAGCTTTACGAGTAAAAGTGATAGCATAACATTTTGCAACATTCAGGTCTAGTTTGTTGAGGTGACAGTATTCTTCAAACCTACATAGATCCTGCTGTAACAGATGACAATCACCAACATCACATATTTGTTTGAAGATTTTCATATCATCTGCGTACAGCAAGAATTCTGAATGTTGGAAACAGGCGGCTATATCGTTAATAAATAAATTAAACAGCAAAGGAGCTAACAAGGAGCCTTGGGGTACCCCAGAAGGTACATAATTCCATTCTGAAGCGTATCCGTTAAGAACTACAGCTTGAGATCTGTTTTCGATGTATGAGGTAAACCACCTATACAAGTTGCCATGGATTCCGGCCGAGAAAAGCTTTTGGAGTAATAATGTGTGATCAATTCGATCGAATGCTTTGCTGTAATCTGTAAAAATGGAGTCCACTTGACCACCCGAATCCATGCTAGAAGTTGTGTAATTGACGAATGATAATAGATTAGACGTAGTGGAGCGATTCCTGATGAATCCATGCTGTTGGGGGATAAACGAGGCTGACAAACTGTTATAGACTTGGGTGTGAACTAACCGTTCAAGGACTTTGGCAAATATACATAATTTAGAGATCGGCCTATAATTTTTGACATCGTTTCTACTGCCACTTTTGTGTATAGGAGTGATAAAAGCAGACTTCCAGATTTTGGGAACGATACCTTCCGCTAATGAGCGTTTAAATAGTATTGTAAGAGGTTTCGTTAAAACATCTGCGCATTTTGTAATAAATAATGAAGGAATTTGATCAGGTCCTGCTCCCTTTGTGAGGTCTAGTGATTTAAGCAATTGATTAAGCGTATCAGGAATTATTTCTATTTCATTTATTGAAAAGTTAGAGCCTGGTGAAGTCCCATTCTGAGCGTTCTGGCTGGTAGAGGATGAAAGGAACGTTGATTGAAAGTAAACCGAAAAAAGACGACAAACTTCTTCTCCTTTGTCCGCTGATTGGCCTTCATATGAAACAGAGGAAGGAAGTGTATTGGAGTTATTTTTTGTAGATTTAACAAATGACCAGAATAGTTTAGGGTTCTTTATTATTGATTCTTCGCATCTTTCGATATAATTTTTATGGCATTGGTCTTCTAAAAGTTTTGCCCTCTTACGGAGCAAAGAGAAGGTATCATAGTCAGATGTATTGCCATATATATGGTATTTCTGTAGAAATTTAAATTTTTCTTTGAGGACCTTTTTTAATGGTGCATTGTACCATGATGGGAAGCTAGTGGGGGATGAAAGTTTACGAGGAACGTGTTTAATTATGGCATCATTTAAGCATTCGTAAAAATAATCTACAGCCTCTTCTATAGGGACTTCTAGCAGACAGTCATCCCAGTTCACCTCACCTAAAATTAATCTAATATTATCGTAATCGCCTAGTTCATACATATATTTCTGTCTTTTGTTTTCCTTTAATGGTTCAGTATTCACCAAGCTTAGAATTAAGTTTAAAGATTTATGGTGGGAGTCTTCAGGCACTAAGGGATCATCACAAGAGGAAACTTTTAGGTAATTATTGCATAGTACTAAATCTAAGATCCTGTTGTTGATGTTATAACACAAGTTATATTGTGTAAGGTTACATTCTAACACGGTATCAAAAAAATATGTTTGTGCTTCACCTGTAACACCTGAATATTCGGGAAGGTCGTGACAGTTAAGTGACCATTGTATATTACTTAGGTTAAAATCCCCCATTACGACAAATTTATCATTTGGAAAAGAGTTAATTATCAGTGATAAACTAGCTGTAAAATTATTAAGTTGTGTGTTGAAAGAATGACCAAGTTTTTCACTACATAGATAAATAGTACAAAAATGAACTTTAGAAGTAACGTTGTTTTTGTTCTTGTGTGTGACAGTGACCCATATGTCTTCTGCTGAGGAGCGCCATTCCGGGCGCTCCTCAGCAGTAAACCCGCGTTTTATAGCCAGTAGTACCCCCCCACCATATTTTTCGCGGGTAGCAATATAATTTCTGTCCCTCCGAAAAATAACATATCTGTGATCAAATAGCTCACAATCATTAACGCCGCTAAGCAACCAAGTTTCCGTCAGTGAGATGACATCGTAAGAATTAAGCTGTAAATTCCTTTTAAATAAGTGTGTTTTTGTGCGTAGCCCTCGAGTATTCTGATAGTAAACATTAAAACTATTAGACGCCATTATTAACAGCCAATGATAAGTAACTTAAGTGAATCAGAATATAGAAAAAGAAAAAGTAGCAGCGTAACATGCCGTACAAGTTTACAATGCTAAAAACATGTAGAAAACTATAAATTAACAACCCAATTAGCTCCAGTAGAAGTGCATTAATACGAAAAATAAAACTTTTAATGTTTACAACCGATAATTGTATAACTAAATAGGTCAACTTCATCAAAACTCTCAAAAGTCTTCTTTTTAAATAGGTTAAGTTGTAATTAAACTTTAAAAAATGTAAATATAAGGTAGGAGTTAGAATTACGGCGGAAATTATGCCAGACTCCGCAAGGCAAATCAGGCTCACGCGCATACGGTCTGTGCAAGCTATAATAGACTTTAAAGAGCCGCAAGCGTATTTATGTCTGAGCGCTAATCGTATGAACTGGTGCAAACTTACGTGTGTAAACCGGTTGACTATCCCGATGACACTTGAGCAGCGATGAGGTAAACAATAGACATTGGCTTTACTTGTGTTTCTCAAACTGTCGAGTATTGATTTATATAGTTGAAGAAATATTTTAGATGAATAAGTTAAGCAATTTTTGTGAGATCGTTTTCGCACTTGATAAAAAATATTGGGGAAGTATCCGATCTTCTGGCCATTATCTTACAATGCTTGACCCATATAAACTGGAAGTTCTTCTCCTTTGCTAACGCTCTTGCTTTACTCAAAAGAGTCTTGTTGCGTTGCGTCAAATGGTCGTTCACGTAGAAGCTGCCTGCAGTACTAAAGCCAAGATTAGCGAGATTAAGTTTCTTGCTCTTACGTGAAGCTGCTACAAGTTCTTCCTTAGTATAACGGCTGTTGAAGGCGATCACAATAGATTTCTCAGCGTCGGGTACGCGTGTCGGTATGCGCGCGATGTAACTGATTTCTTCTTTTTTTATTTGAAAATCACATATTTGGCCGATTTTTTCCGCGATCTCGTACAGATTCTCGGTTTTTTTCTGGGGGATCCCTCTTATCTCCACGTTGTTTGCTCTTGCCCATTGGTCTCGTTCTTGTAGATCTCGATTGAGTCTGGTGATTTCAGTCTTTAAGGCAGGAACTTCCTGCGCTGTATTTTCGGCCGTGATCACTCGAGACTCCAAGTCTTTGACTTTTTCTGAATGATCGCTAATGAGCTGGTAGGCCATCTCCAGTGATTCCTTCATATTGGTTATCTCATTCTTTACAATCTTGATATCTTCCACCAAGGTGGCCAACGGTTTCAACTGGAACATAACATTATTCAGTTGTTCTTGTATTTTATCCAACTGGTTTGGTGTCGGCGACGTTGCAGCTGAAGACGGAGATAGGTTGGTCTTGCATTTGGGACACCTCCAGGAGTTCTTCCTATCGCCGAGTTTGCGGTAGCCCACCTCGGAGACTCCTGAGCATTGGAAGTCATATCGCTGCTTACAGACGCTGCAGACCGTTCCATCCGAGTGTTGTGATCCACAGCTAGCACATGCGAACATTTTGCGAAGGTTTGAGAATCACTGAAAGTGTAGCAACCAAACGTACGTGCGTTCTTTAATAACTCCGAGCGGGGTGTGATGAATGGATTTATGAATGGATATTAAAAAAAGTCCGAGTGCAATACAAATAAATAAATTTTATATCGCTTTATACTGGAATGAATTGGACAACGCATTTTTTTTATTTGTTTAATCAATTTTTCTAACTAAAGTCAAGGATGAAATAGATACATTTACATACACAACACCTAATAAACCGGCCAAGTACGAGTCAGCCTCGCATACTGAGGGTTTTGTACTACCGCAAAATACTTACAGAAAAAAAACAACATCACAAAAAGTAGTGCAAAAAGACAACATCACACCCAGGCGGTCACCCATCCAAGTACTGACTGCGCCCGACGTTGCTTAACTTGACGGTGAACAGAAATTTTCACCGATTCACACTTGGCCATTATTTATTATTATTTTTTATATTTACTTTAGAGTGTGTACTATAATCATGTCAAGTTTGACGCTTGTACGTATTACCGTTTTGAAATTAGAGAAATTACAAAAATACGTAACTGTAATTGTTGTATCAGGGTTACCATACAACAAACGTTTCGTGTACGAGTGTTTGTACGTAATGATACAGCCGTTAAAATGTAGGACAGACAGACAGACAGGCAGTGTAGGCTTAGTAATAGGGTCCTGTTTACACTCTTTGTTACGGAACCCTACAAAATTTACACCACAAACAAGGTTTCAATCCGTTTATAGCGTGTTGTTCGCGGTGTCCAATTTGTTCGAACCTCAATAAATAACTCCATTGCAATATAGGTATGCGGATTTTCCAGTTTGTAAGCTCAATCCTATCAAAAAACTCGGTTAAAATACCGTACACAAACCGTACCAAAATACATCACTACACAAGTACGTAGAATTAATGACGTACGAACGTGGCATGCGCATGCCTGTACGCCCAATTTGACACTCGCAATGCGTTTCCCGTTTTTAAGCGAGACCCTAACAAAAACAAGCCGGTTTAATGTATTGGAAGATGGCTATACAGGGTTACGCGTATAGACTGTACTAAGCCAAAAGGAGGTCAGTCATCATTATGAACATATTTTGCTACGGGACCGACCCTGCAATCGCGGGAAAAAAATCTGCTGTTCCATAGAAAACGGTCATTCGCACTCCACAAAATGTATGAACAGCTAATATTAATTTTTTGCGATTTCACTGTTGGTCCCATAGTAAAAGTTGTTCATAATGATAAATACAATGATCTCGTTTTGGCTTAGTACGGTCTTAATATAAAAAAATATTCGGGACATTTTTGCACACACGGTCATCTAACTTCAAACTAATCAAAGCTTGTGATATGGCTGCCAGAGACTAATATACATACATATATATTTTTAAATACATACTTAAATAGATATTAACACCCAGATATAGAACAAACACAAATGTTCATCACACAAATGTTAGTCCTAGGTGGGAATCGAACCCACGCCCCCAAGCTCAGAAGGCAGGTTCACTACCAACTGGACCAACGGGCTATCTAATAGGTAACCCTGTACAGGTTGTAGATAGGAATACCCAACGATTTGCCGAACACTGTGTCATCTCTACATAATATAAATCAAAGTCGCTTTCCGCGTCTGTCTGTTCTGTATGACCGTTAACTCCACCTAAACCACGCAACTGCTTTTGGATGCGGTTTTAACTATCAGTTAGAGAATTTTTCACGGAAAGTTTATATATAACTAGCGACCCACCCCGGCTTCGCACGTAAATTACACCCATGCGAAGCCGGGGCGGGTCGCTAGTGTACAATAATTACCCCAGACTAGCTACAAAAACAAGGAAACAGTTTGAAATTTGAACTTCCTGTCATAAGAGAAACGGAAACACGGTCGATGGGAACAACGCACATATTGTGTTAGGTCCAAAGTACTAACGAATTCCAAGATCCAAACACCTACAAAGCAAGTCATGTTAGATCAAACATGAATGGTGGGTACTCCGGCATCGATCGGGCGAGCAGCGAGATTAAACTGTTGAAACTTGTAGCGTCAAGTCCGCATATTAAAGCTGCGGTTTGACGTTCAGACGCCAATGGAGAATACAGTGCGATTGGAACACGCTGAAATTCTCGACGGTTCAAATATTGAACACAATATCAACGTGCGCTAGTAATAAAATAAATTTTTAGAAAATGAAGAAAAACCTACTTTAATGCTATAATTACTTACAAGTACAAACTTAAACTAAAAAGCATAATAAGCCGGCTAAGTGCAAGTCAGGCTCGCGCACTGAGAGTACTACCACATAACTTGTTAGCTACTAAAGTACAAAAAAGTAGTGCAAAAAGACAACATCCCATCAATGTCCAGACGGTCACCCATCCAAGTACCGATCGCGCCCGACGTTGCTTCACTTCGGTGATCGTAAGAGAACTGATTGTGAACAGAAGTTGGTCACCGACACGCACTTGGCTATATAATATTATTTGTTATTATACTCTTATACTTAAGAGTGTGTACTATAAACATGCCAAGTTTGACGCTTGTACCTATATACGTAGTACCGTTTTTAGGGTTCCGTACCCAAAGGGTGTAAACGGGACCCTATTACTAAGCCTACGCTGTCTGTCTGTCTGTGCTACCTTTAAACAGCTGTATCTTTTGTATATGATGTAATTGATAATTATTGTATTTTGTGGTGGCACGGAACCCTCAGAGTGCGAGCTGGTACTAAACTTCAGTTACAAACGTGGACGAAAGGTTTTTGATCAGCTATTAACGTGGTAATCTATCTATATCTTCTATGTATATATATAAATGAATCCCTATTTACCTTGGTCACGTTGTAACTTGAGAACGTCTTTACCGATTTCATTCGCCTTTTTTAAAAGTTTTGTAGTACTTTGAAAAAGGGTCTTAAGGAAAGAAAAATTAAGAAAATTGCGCAGACAATTTCAGAACTTAACGACGATTTTAGCTCGCGGGTGAAACCGCGAGGCGCAGCTAGTACATAATAATTAGGACAAAATACATGCATATTGATTTAGATGTCATAATTTAAGTAATTTTAGTAATTTTTAAGCTTTCGCGATTTCAAAACGTATGTTAAATGTTTATCGGGACAGTCACGTATTGTTTTATTTAGGTAAAAATAACCTTTCGCTCGACGTTTCGACCATGTTACAATGGCCGTGGTCACGAGCTGACTGAACACTGCGGGTGAGTCCGGCTAGAAGAGCGGTTGTTTTGTTGTTCTACCCTCACTTGATCTTGACAAATCGCAGGGCTGTCACTACGACACACAACACTGACTGTATCGGTGTGCAATTTTGTTTTCGATTCTCGAATTTCAACATTTTTGTCGAGAAAGCCACGTGAGATCTAATTAATTATGTAAGCAATGGAAATCGACGAAAACACGCTAATGTTTCTCTCTTACCACGCTACAATAACAATGAATATGCTTTATTAATGTAACACGAGTAATGAGATAACAGAAACAGCAATGGTTTCTGACTAGCTTTTAGACCACAGATATAAATAGATCTGTGTTTTAGACCAATTTATTATTTGTTTGCAAAATGGGATTGTGGTAAGTTTATTGTAATTACATTATATCTATTCTATTTTTGAATCCCAGTAATACTTATAAGAAGTTTCATCTATACTAAAGAGGAAATATTTGATTGTTTGTTTGTATTGAATAGGCTCCGAAACTACTGAACCGATTTGAAAAATTTTTGAATTGTAATGTAATTGTAAATGTTTGAATTTGTAAAATTCTTTCACTGTTGGGAAGCTACACTATCCCCGGGTGACATAGGCTATAATCTATACCCGTGCGAAGCTAGGGCGGACCGCTTGTTATTTAATAAGTATAAAAACTTAAAATATTAACTAATAAACTGGCCAAGTGCGAGTCGGGGTCACGCACTGAGGGAAACCCTCAGTGCGCGACAACCATACGACCGTAAAATTCGATAACGAACCTATCAGTTATATCTTGGTAATAATCAGAAACTTGTCACCGACTCACGCACTTGAAAATTATTTATTATTTGTTGTTATACTTTAGAGTGTGTAATATAATCATTCCAAGTTTGACGTTTGTACGTATTACTGTTTTTACATTAGAGCTAATACAAAAATACGTATAAAAACCCGTTTGTTGTGTCCGCCCTTTTGTTTTTACTTTTTGACTTTTTTAGTATTTCTCAGTTAATTCGCCGCAGGCTATCTATTACGGTTCGAAAGATACAGCCGTTAATAGATAGGACAGACAGACGGACAGACGGACGGACAGACAGACAGACATCGTAGGCTTAGTAATAGGGTTCCGCTTTACCCTTTGGGTACGGAACCCTAAAAATATAGTTTAGTCTATATCCTGCGCCATATTATCATTATGTTCATTGAAAGTAATCCAGCTTATTAGCTTTACAGAGGTCCAACTGGGAATCGAACCGGGAACTACTAAATTAAATAACTCAAACCATCTTGTTGCGAGCGCACAAATAATTCACTTTGTGGCTCTCGGCACCGGCGGAATTCAACTTGTTTGAGAGATAAACAGACGGACAGTCCAATGTTTATAATGTATGGAGTTTAGCTTCACATTACTGTGATTCGCTGGAGAGATGGTCGTATCAACGAATTTAATAACAAATGTGATTTTTAAACCAAAATCAAATAAGTTGTCAAGAGTGTGTCAAGTCACGCATATTATGTAGGTTCCGTAGACATGTTCGTAAATGCTCGAATGAAGTGATTGGACTTAGTCAAATTTTAAATGTGTTAACATTTATTATATAGACATTTATCTTATAACCAGCTGAATCACGCAGTGTTACCCGCAATTTATTTTTCCGCATTTCTGGGTGGAAAAGTACCCTATATCCGTCCTCATGATGCACATATCTTTCTGCCAAATTTCGTTAAGACCAGCCTAGCCGTTTAATTGTGAAAGTGAACAAACAGACAGAGAGACAGGTTTACTTTCGCTGTCATAACTTAGAATAGTTCGAATTAGATAGAAAACTACCGGAACATGATTTGCGTAGGACATTTATTTTAAGGATTAATGAACCCTAAAACATTACGTCTTATTTATTTTTCTGAGTTCTGAGTTGAGAAAAGTGGAATCAAAGTGGCTTTGTACGGGTTTTCGGAATATCAAACATAACACGGTGTCGATTTTTGTGCGGGCAGGAGGGAACTATAGATTATTTAAATGAACCATGACTGTGTATAATCAAGCAAGTCTTTCTTTACCGTACTACCTAACATAAAATAAAAGAAAAAACCTTCATACTCGGAATTTCGGACATACATTATCTAAGCTTCCATTCCATCTTCCTTTTGTTCACAAAAACATCCAAAAAGCCAACAAACAAACCATTCCTTTATTACCTTGCCTAATATCACTCTGCTAAAATCATCCCTCCACGAGAGGGTATCGCTTAACGCAATTGGCGTGGCATTAACCAATTGCAATTTCCAAACGGGGCCATAGAATAAACGATACTACTCCACAGAGCTCCGGCGCGCCCACGACTGATATTAATCAGGGAGCTGTGGTCGCTTGTGATTAACACTGTGTGTGACTCATAAGCGAAAGCGGGTGTTTGCAGCTTGACTTCACAAGTAGTCTTTAGACACGATAAAGTCTTAGGCACAGATGGTTTGACGGGCCCACAGGTAATATGTCGTAAAATATCTTCTTTGTTTTCCTCTTAGACCATTTCCCAATTACTTGGGGTATTTGTCGGCCTTTCTTGTCCTTTTCCTCCATAGAGCGCGATTTTGTGCTAAGTCAGGTCTACTTACGTTGCGTCTTCCGGTGCGTGGTCTCTACTCAAGATCCTTTCTTCCCCATCGGTTATCGGTTCTTTGAGCGATGTATCCTGCCCATTTCCAACTTTCAACTTGCAAATTTTAACAGCTATATCGGTGACTCTGGTTCTTTGGCGAAGATCCAGCTTTCGGACTCTATCGTGCAAATAAACTGCGAGCATAGCTCTCTCCAACATGTCAGTACCATATGTCATCACTGGTAACACACACTAGGCAAAGACCCTTTTCTTTTCTTGAAGCTAATAAAAGCATGTTAAAAAGGTGTGCGATTAAATGGCATCATTGATAAAAATTAAATGCCAGTGTTCACTTGTCGCTCACTCTCGCACCGCGCCCTTTGCTCCGCTCCGTACGCTGGCGATGTTTGCGTGAATGGGATGTAACGGGACCCCATGTCCAATCCACCCGCCCTACAAATAGCTACCTATATCAATTTAGACAATTGACAACGTTTGCATCTTCAATGATTCCGTGTCTACTGTAATTAGGTTTGCTGGCTTAAGCTGAGGCCCTAGTGTTAGAAATTTTAATCCGTCCTCGTGGACATTTTAGAAACCGTAATTTTTTTTCGGGATAATTGTCTCAGTCGACATAAAAATAATTTAATGTCACTCTCCGGTCTTTCACCTATCTTTTTTTTTTGTTATTGGCTTCCGTTTGACCGCCAGCTCGCCTAATGTTAAGCTATGAAAGATTCAAAGTTGATAACATAGACTCAATTTGTGTTTACTAGAAATGGCTTCGTGTTTCATGTTATACCAAAATAGTACAACAAAAAGTGGGAGTTGTTCAGAAATATTTTATTGCTGACATGAAAAAATAACCAGAAAAACTGTATACACCTCTCAAAATATTTTAAAGTCAGAGCGCGGTTTTTATTAAATGAACTCTAAACTAAAAAGTTAAAAAACATGTTGTGGCTTTGAACATCGCCGGTACAGCATAAACTAAAAATGTTTACTAACATAGCTTAGTTTTTATACGGAAAACATAGGAACATTATATAATAACATAGAAGATATTGCTGCATGGTTATATCACAAGTCAATATTTATACATGTTTATAGAACAAAAAAAAAACTTTTCTTGTTTTTAGGGTTCCGTACCTCAAAAGGAAAAAACAGAACCCTTATAGGATCACTTCGTTGTCCGTCTGTCTGTCCGTCTGTCAAGACCCTTTTTCTCAAGAACGCGTAAAGGTAGCAAGTTGAAATTTATACTAAATACTTGGGTCTACGGTTTCTTTTGGCTGTAAAAAAACTAAATGTTGTAAGTCAACGCAATCAAAAGATATGAACGTTTATGTCGCATATTTTGCGGTTTCACAGGAGAACCAAAACCTATAGAACCCCTAGATAATATTTTTATTGTAATGTTTATGTTATCCTTGTTTTGTGGTATTTTAATAAAGAGTTATTGTATTGTATTGTACTTCCCGTTGACCTAGAATCATGAAATTTGGCAAAAGGCAAATTCTCATATCACATATATAGGAGTAACTCTGAAAGTTACAAATTTGAAGTTATATCAGTTAAAAATAATTATTTTGCTATTACAAACTTACATTTTGTAGTTGGAATGTATAGAAGAACCTTATAGTCAACTAAAAAGTTAAGTTTGTCTTTCAATATTTCAACTTTAGTTTTTTTTTGGTCTCGCGCACTGAGGGTTCTGTCCAACGGATCCCTCAGAGCACGAATCCTACTCGTACTTGTCCGGTTTTTTTTATTTTTATTCTTACTTTTGTATTTTTAGTTTCTAGTTATGTTTTTGTAACTTCAATTATTTTTGTAAAGCTAAGTGCCATTGTACGGTCTGTAAAATAATTTACGTAGTTAGGAGTAAAATACAGTATTTAGCTATATTTGATTGTTAGCTTGTCAGTTAATCTTTACAGCGTATTACATTTTGACTTCGAAACCCACATATTTTTTTATATGTACTAAGTTGTGTTATTAGTAAAAACTCCTCGCTTGCTGTCGCTTGTTGTTGCTGTTGCTTGCTGGCTTGGCAGTCAGATTTGGGGATCTGACCTCCCCATTCAGCAAGCCCAGGGAAGACAACGGCGCGGTGTGGCCCACGCCGTTGTAAAGGAAAGGAACGGAAATACCCTGAGCATTTCCCGGGAGTGTTGCTTCAGGCAGTGTGCTAGGAGGATACCGGTGCGTTCCTATGGAGGTCTCGGTACCCTCCGTCTGGCACAAAGGTTGGCCACCGAGGGGGTTTTAGTGGGTGCAATCTCATATAACCTGGCTTCACTCCAATGCAGCTGGGCATGTTTTGAAGATTTCACCCCGTCTTTAATTTTGTTTAGTTAATAATAACACATTTTTTTTATAACGCGTCATAAACAAAATTAAAAATTAGAAAAGCAGTTAGACTGCCCATAGACCTTCAACGGTCTATGGGCAGTCTAACTGCTTTTTTAATTTAGGTCTAAGGTGATCAAGCCTACTATCAGTTGGCAGCGTACCCAGGATGCTGGCATACATAATATTATTAATGGGAAAGTGAGGCTCGGTTTTCCTTCTTCCACGCAACAATAGACGATCTAATTTACGTTGGAGCACGCTTGCCTAAAAGAAACCGATTCACACGCGATTTGAAGACACCCAGATTGTAACTATCGGGGAACACCTATTCAGGTAGCGCATTCCACAGGGTAGCAGTTCGCACAATAAAAGTAGGATCAAAGCGCTTCATACGGGTTTTCGGGATATCAACCATGAAGCGGAATTTTGTTTGTTTGTACACGCCGCTCCAGAGTAAAATGTGCACCAAATTATGGCAAAAAGAGTCAAAATCCTCCCTTTTGCAGACACTGAAAGTGCACTCGGTCACTGCAATCGCACTGAAAGTTTATTCGTCAAAATACAAAGCTTTCACATCAAAGACCTGTTAATAATTGAATTCTATTGCAGTGACCGTTCCGTATTTTGTACGGGCACGGAGTTGTGAAAGATCGAGTGGGTCAAATAGAGAACTGGAAATAAAGTTCGTTGTTGAATTTACTATAAAATTTTCTCTAGATTTCAACATGTTTTCCCGACTGCCCAAGAAATAGCGTAATGTTTTACGTGTGTTCGTAAATAAGTGAGAATGTTATATGTTTTTACTAGCAGCACCCCGCGGTTTTCCCCGCTACCTACAAGAAAGAATCTACAATTATTTTCAGTATAAAAATTAGATTCATGCGACAAATCGCATTGATATTAAGACCCGTATTAGAAAATGCAATCAGGCAAAAACCAAAAAATATAGCCATAATTGTTAGAATGAGTATAAAGTAAAAAAAAAAAAAAAAAAAAAAAAAACTTTGTTTACTATAATGCACAATTCATATTAATATTGTTTATTTTATTAATTTACCGAAATCCACCTCCTACCTTTTCACAGAGAATTTACGAAAAACCACTGTTGTAAATTGGAGGTGACAATTTGATATCATGAGTTTTTCAAAAACTTGAAGCCAAAAATATCAATAGTAAAAATTATTACAGTTATTGTTTTTTTTTTTTCATAATTTTGTCAGGTGTTTCGTTATCATGTAACAATAGAATCGTGTTGCACTTCCTACGGCTAGAGACCGACTGAAAACCGGTGACCGGCGCTCATTTTTAATCTACAAAAATGCGATTCTTCTAGGTCCGTCCATTCATTTTATTTTGGTCGAAGGTTACACCCTTTAGATACAACGCAACAAAAGCAGTACAATAATTATGTTTATCAAAACAAATTATTGTGGAACATTTCGTAGAATAAATAACAAAATATATTAACAGAAATTGCAGAGAACCGTAGCACCTTGTAGCATCGTAGCAGCTCGTAGCACCGTAACAAATCGTAGCAGCAGAGCATTGTAGCAAATCTTATCACTGTAGTAATTCGTAGAACCGTAGCTGGCTTAGGGAATACGTAGAAAGTTAAAGGTTCGATTTCACGCGCCATAAGTGTAGCTCGCGGAACCTCCGACCGCGTATATTCCACTTCGGTTCAAGGAATGCATCCCGAGGCATGCCGGGTCGAAGTGGCGCGCCGAGTATGTGGCCAGGTGTTTGCGTTTTCCCGAGATTGTGGGGTAATATTACCGCAATTGCTGCTGCCAGTTTTACTGCCGCTTCCGCTTCCACTAACTTTAACATATATATACCTTCTTGGAGAGATATATGAAACTATATATTTCGGTTTATATAATATCATCACCAAAAGCAGACTAAAACCAAACTATGAAGGTAATCTGTGCATTTAGCTTACATTGTATAAATATTGCAGTGGCATTGTTGGAAAGACAGGATTTAAATTAGTTTTTCGGCATTTCTATAATATGCCAAAATTATTACATGCATTGAGATAGTGTCGCTAAAATAATTTAGTATTTCTAAAATATGCCTTTTTATAATATACTAGCGGCTCGCCCCGGCTTCGCACAGGTATAGATATATATAGCCTACTAGCGGTCCGCCCCAGCTTTGCACGGGTATAGATAGCCTATGTCACCCGGGGATAGTGTAGCTTCCCAACAGTGAAAAATTGTTTCAAATCGGTTCAGTAATTTCGAAGCCTATTCAATGCAAATAAACAAACAATCAAATCTTTTCTCTTTATAATATTTTTAGTATAGATGTCACCCGGGGATAGTGTAGCTTCCCAAAAATGAAAGAATTTTTCAAATCGGTTGAGTAGTTTCGGAGCCTATTCAATGCAAACAAACAAACAATCAAATTTTTCCTCTTTATAATATTAGTATAGATATAAAAGCGTCAAACAAGCATGTGGCCCACCTGATGGTAAGCAGAAACCGCCACCTATGAACACCTGCAACACTAGGGGTGTAGACGGTGCTTTGTAAGCCCGGAGAGGTAGCTGTAGACACCATTTTTGAAAAGCTTCCTATTGAAGCTCAGCGTGAAGACCTTTGAAAGAAGGACATTCCACACCTTGCAGGCCCGTGGGAAAAAGGAGCGAAAAAATCGGACGATGCGGGATTTCCAGCTTTGCAGGATGCGGGGTGAGCTTTTTGACGGTGTCGGGAAGTACAACGCAAGAATTAGAACAAAAAGCTCTTCGTATTCCCCGTATAAAAAATAAGTGGAAAAAAAAGGAAAATGAAATAGATTTTATTTGCATAAACATAGGCTTACACATAATTGTACATAATTGTTTATAAAATAGGAATACACACTGGCTTATGTCTATGAAGGAAAAATACTAATTGTGTATACTGTGATTCCTGCACTAGGCTAGGCCTGTATCGCAGGAAACTGATGCGGTTTATCCAACTCAACATTTTGATAGCCTCTAGTTAGCATACATTTTTTGTTCATGTTATTAAGTAGGTAAGTGCTAAGCTAACGTATATTTATTATTTGTTTTGATTAAAAAAAAAAGCGTGTGTGTTTAAGACCACACGACAGAAGTAAAACCTTCATCAAGGTGAGGTTAATTACTATATCTCTCTCGCTCCCTTAGTCGACTCGAGCCGACTTTACCCGAACGAGCGTTACATAGCCGAGCGTGACGGCTCAGTCTCATTCAATACCCACAAAATAAAGTGTTCAGCGTGCCTAAAGAAGTTTTCACTTAAAAAAGCAAAAAAATATCGCAGCTCTAGTACCAAGGTTCACTTTCAAACTATCTACGTGGAACGAAACGCAATTACGTGGTTATTCAGCACTCCGCGGGATCGCCGCGAGTGCGCTGGTATAATGGATGTGCAGATGGCGCACCGGAACGTCTCCGCTATTTCATTACTACAGATACAGAACGCGTTAGAACATGTCATGAGATGACATAACAGGTAATGCAATGTTATGAGGAAAAGTTGTCGCCGAGAAATGTTTTTACTTGTGAGCGGAGATCGGCTCATTTTGTAACCGACTGTGTTTTCAATTCGGTTCGTATTTTTAATAATAGATAGATAGAAACTCTTTATTGTGTACACCAGAAATTAAAATTACATACAGATAGAAAGCACCTACGAGCTAGTGCCACAAGTGACAGTCTTATCATTTAAGGTGATAGTTTTCAACTCGCCAGTGCGAGGAATCCAGTATTAGGTTGCATTAAAAATAAAAGTTCGCGTTCAAAATGTGTTCAAAATACTATACGCAGTGATACAGTGAGTGTGTTTTGTCGGGACTTAGGTTCGAGTTCGAGTTCCAGTGATAACCGTAGCAAAAGACTAAGAAAGACGGTAGATCGTGATGTCTGCACCTAACTTTTTAACTGTTCTCCAACCACCCGCATTCTTCAGTCTTCCCGTGAACATGGTGCATGTAACTGCGCCGAAATATCGGGAGCTCATTCCACAACCTTACCACGGTAAATATCCTTTAAATAATCATACAAATTTATCATTCAATTCTTTAATTATTTTATTAAAGAAACATTCGCGCATTCACCTTGAAAAAGATGGAATCATCTCTCTGTTAAGGTGGCGTGGTAGAAACTTACACATCAAGTCTAGATCAGGCTTGATGCTTGTATTCAAACTCACCGCTGTGGTCAAAATGATCCTAAACATAGTTATATGCTTACTACAAAAGCAATTATTTATTAGAAATTATTAAACTTTCGCGATTTGAACTCATGTTTTACATGTTACCGACACAGTCAGTATTGTGAGTCGTAGTGACAACCCTGCGATTTTTCAAGATCAAGTGAGGGTAGAAGAACAAAACACCCGCCCTTCTCGCCGGACTCGCCCGCAGTTATCAGTCAGCTCGTGACCACGGCCATTGTAACATGGTCGAAACGTCGAGCGAAAGGTACATATTTTTAGCTAAATAAAATAATATGAGATCAAGTCCTAAATATTTTTTTTTTAAGTTACGAATATCATTTAAAGCATGTAACTATTTATTAACCGTAACAATGTAGTTGATTTACGTTTCAATGAGATCCCTATCTATGACGCCCTAATTCCGGAATGCATCCACTAGTCGCACATTAGAAGCGCGACCGCAGCGTGACCGCAGCGTAATCGCAGCTGATTAACGAGCGAGCCCACCTGTGACCACGACGCGCTCTCATTCGGTGCTATTTAGCTGTTTTATTCCCATTGTGTATTAAACACCTTAAACAATTTGTTTATATTACACGGGAATTACTCACGTATGATTAAGCTGGTTACTCCCACTATAGTTTCAATCTTCGACCAAAATAAAATGAATGGACGTGCCCAGAAGAAGCGAATTTTTGAAGATTACAAAGCAAAGCAACAAAGCAAAGTGAGACACGAGATTATTGAATGACATTACATGAGATCATTTTCGAGATTACATGATAACGAAACATCTGACAAAATTATGCATTCGTGTGTTTTCCTGTAGTAAAAAAACACAACAATAAATCACTATCTATATTTTGTAACAAATGTACTGTACATGGTTATAATTAGCCTAGGTGTTGAAGTATATGTCCGGCGGTTTTGACTCGTTTTTACTGAGCAAGTTCAAAGGTTATGGCCCGTCCATTCATTTTATTTTAGTCGAAGGTTTCAGTCACATTTGGCATGCTTTTTCAAGGTGCGCGCGCGACTCCGTCCGTCTCGACCTCAAGGACTTGAAGACCTTGTCTTCATGGAGTTTGTGGGAGTGACCGTGAGACTGGTGGCAACGTGGTGAGCTCCATATGTTGGAGTATACCCGACACACAGGAAGATTCTAATGGGGAACAGCTCCTGTGCGAGTCGGCGCAATATAATTATTTATCTACGCGCCTGGCACCTGATCAGCAGCCACTCTCGTCACGCGCGGCGCACGGCGGCCAGTAGTGCAAAGCGAGACGGAGCCGCGCGCGCGCACTCACATTGAAAAAGACCGTCGAATGCGGTTGAAACTATAGTCGGAGTAAACGACTTAATCATAATTAAGTGAGTAATTTCGTGTCATATAAATAAAATGAGCTCACGATCATTGTTATGGTGGTGAGTTTAGACTGAACTAAATGAACCAAACTATCCGTTTTTTTTTTGTGTAGGTTTTTAATTTTCCCTCTCACTCTCTCTCTCTCTCTCTCAACTATATAGTGGCAAAACCAATTTATACGAAATTTGGTATGCCGTTAGCAAACACCCTGAATAAACACAAGCTACTTTTTATCATGTTAAAACTAATAGCAGGATCTCCATATAACTACAATACTTAAACTAGCTCCAATTATTATGTTTTATAGAAAAGATCGGCAAAAAAGCAAGCGGTCCGCCTAATGGTAAGCGGTAATTGCCGCCCATGGGCACCTGCAACACTGGCAAAAACCTAGTTATTTATTAGTTCTAACAGTTGCAATAACAATGTAAAAATCTGAATAAAAACATTTTCTTTTAATATTTTACTTAAACATAAATTGGGTAAGTACCTGCTACACTCAAAATTTTGTCTTACGTTCAAAAACCTAGCCAAAGTGATCAGAATTTGTGGTTTACATCGGCTTTTTACAATTTTATTGCGGCTGTCAGAGAAAATAAATGCTTGGACCGAGAATAGTAAATATACATTTACTTGATAATTATTAACACACCGTTCTCTAGCACGCAGGGTTCCGTATCTCAAATTACGCGCCATCCTGGGGAACCCTAATTTACGCGGTACATGCAACAAATAGCTCGCATTAATGATAATGGGGCCCGTAAATTCTGTTAATAACTAAATTAAAAGCGAAATTGTTAAAGATGGCGAGTTGTGGAGATTTTATAATGGATACTCGTGTTTTCTGTATTATATTATGAAGGAAACATAGCGCTGAGTGTTTAAAGACTTCATAATAGGCCCTTCATTCAGCAAGCTCAGAACTAAACAATGACAGCTTTACAGGGCAATTTTATTATATTATAAATAGTTTGGCATCGTAGCCACCAAACATATAAGTGTATGTTTTAAGTGGTCACATATTTGAGCCGTTTGGGGTCCAGACATTGGGCTTTAGGGACTGGGTGCTCAACCCAATAAAAAAAAAACTGAGCGCCTGACGCCTGGCTTTAATGCTGGCGTGTTTCTGGCTCAACACATAAGCATTGCCATTCAGCGTGGTGATGCTGCCAGTATGTTGGGTACGTTGCCAACTGATAGGGCTATGCTCGGGGTTTCTCTACGAGATCGAATCAGAAATATCCTAGTGTGGGGGACAGTGTTCCACTAAGGTACATAATTGTTTGTTTATTATTCTCACCTCTTCTTACAACATTTTGTACACATGTAACTACCTACCTATATTTTTATGTACCTATAGCCCTTTAATGAATACCAATAAACGTTTTTGAATTTGAATTTGAGAAATGTGGAGATCCGTAGACGAACTAAAGTCACCGAAATAGCCCACTGGATTAGCAAGTTGAAGTGGCAGTGGGCAGGGCACATATCAAGCAGAACAGATCTGATGTCCGATGTGGCTGAAAGGTTCTGGAATGGAGACCATGGACCGGTAAGTGCAGTTTATGACGTCCACCCACAAGATGGACAGACGATCTAAAAGAGGCCGCAGGAAAACGCTGGATGCAGGCCGCTTCCAACCGGCCTTTTTGGAGATCGGTGGGGGAGGCATAATTATGTCCAGCAGTGGACGTCCTATGGCTGAAATGATGATGATGAATAATGATTTAGGACGTATTGTGGAATTAAAAAACCTACATACATATCATACATGATCCCTAAAAACATAATACACCTTTTTAGGCAGTCGTGTGAAAAGAAATGTATCCTTGAAATATACTTATGTTGCTTATAACTTTGAATCACCAACATTATTAAAAATATTCTCAAAAAACCCTCCTTCCCGGGAATAAAATGCTAACGTGGCCTTGAAGTCACAACATTACAGTCTCATATCCCGGCGAAATCTTAACTTACTTTCTTAATTCTCCACAAAAAAACAAAAGAAATGGCTGCTTTAAATTGTACATTACAACTGGTGTCACAGCCCCAGCTGCCGCCGCGATTATGTATAATTTATGTACATAATTTGTACAACAAAATGGCCGTTTTTGCCAAAGCTTTGAAATTAATTGTACGCATCTTAGTATCTGGTTTCGAGATTTTGGAGACAAACCGCCTTGAGGGCAAAATGGGGACGATAATTACTTAGTAATTAAGGTCTAGCTTTAAGGACATAACACACGATAAAATAATATCAAAAGATATATATTATTTATATCTATAGTTCTATACTAATATTATAAAGAGGAAAGATTTGTATGTAAGTATGTGATGATGATGATCATAGATTATAGCCTATGTTTCATTCATTATTATTTATGAATTATATAAATGAATTATTCATAATTATATTCATCAGAATTATATCATGTTCCAGAAGTTTGCTCGTAGTCACGTTTCCTCGGATTACTGCCATTGTGATGCAGTTATCCGCTGTGTTAACAAACTTGCAACTGCCTTGCCAATTACTCCACAATCCAACGATATCATGGCCAGTTCCAGGAAGTTTCAGCAAGGACCAGCTAGTTGCGGAAAGTTTCGCGAACCGATGCACAGAATGGCACTTAGTAATACTACCATTGCATTGCAACTTACACGAGTTGCGTGCTTGTCGAACTATAAATAAAAACATTAAATCTTAGTTTCATTTTCAAGCATAAAAGAATATCATAAATGTGTATTACAATTTAAATTTAGTGCAAGTGTTAAATTTTCATGACGTTTTTGACAAAAAAAACATATTTTTCACCCTGATTAAGTTTGCCAACCTTTGAAAATTCGGAAATTCTTAAAGTTTCCAACAATAAACAACTAAAACAATTAACTGGTAGTAAGTAAGGCTTGAACATTTGGATTGTCTTTAGAACGGTCTATGGGCAGTTCAACTGTTAATATTTGCAGTGTTAGTATTAGATGTGTATTTTGTTCAGTTAGAACGTTTACTTGTGGCGGAAATAAAATCCCTAAAAAGTTTTCTTTTTTAGTGTTCCGTAACCAAAGGGTAAAAACGGGACCTATTACTAAGCATACGATGTCTGTTTGTCTGTCTCTGTCTCTTATCTATATATCTATCTTACGAACCGTAAGAGCCAGTTGAAACTTTCACAGAATATGTAATGTTACGGCGATTGACTAACAAATAACTAACTGATTAACTATAAAATAGATTGGTTAAGAATTTTGTATGGTACGGGTCGCTTTGGTTGTAACTCATGACTTCAGTAGTGCAAGTACCGTTCTTTATCGATCGTCGAATTTGACAGTTGAGATCGTTAAAATCGATAAAATGCCATTAGTACTGGCTATGATCGATTCTATGGCATTTTATCGAATTTGACGATCGATAAAGAACGGTACTTGCACTGCAAATTAGATAAAAAGCTTGTATGGTAGGTATGGGTCGTTATGGGTGTAGTCCATAACTTGTTCCAATCGGGCGTAATGTTGCAAAGCGCTGGCGGTGCAGTGATAACGGAAATTTGATGCCGCTCTATCAATACTGATGGACGGCCACCAGCAGCCAGATGGAAAATCGGAACACTGTGTTATCAAGCGCTTTCAATGATTGAACGCGGCTTGCTTTGTGAAACGTCAACTCTGCGTACGATTGATTTATTTTATTGCAAACACTGGGTATATTTCGTTTAATTTAAATAAATCACTTTTACGGAACAACAGCATTTTTTTAATATTTCATTAAACATCCGTCATTTAGAGTACATTTGACCACGGACACTGCAAATTGTTCGAAAAGTCAGGAATAAAAATAATGTAAAATATCACGCAAAATATTCAATTTAAAACTTTCAAATTTAATATTTAATAATCGGGAAACCTAGGAAGTTTTAAAGTGTTTGAAATATTTATTGTTAGCCTGCGTTTATTAACTAAACAAAATACAACTTAATAACATTTTTTTTTTAAACCACTTAGATTGTGCCCTTAGACTCTCAGATCATAGAAACAAGGGAGATAATAATTATGCCTTAGTACAATTATCGTTCGTCTTCAAAAGTGGTAGAGTCTTGAGTAGAGATCACAAACCGGAAGACGTGTAGGTAGGCCTCCCACTGGATGGAAGATTCGCGGGCATCCAGTTAATGCTGATGACAGGCTGTCTTTTAGTGTGGCTTGTTAGGTGGGAGGCCTATGTTCAGCAGTGGACGTCTTATGGCTGATGATGATGATGAAGACAGAAGCCAAAACGTACATAGCTTTTTGGCGACAAATTTTTGATTTAGTGGTGGTCCACTACGATAATTTTTTCACGTCAAAATCTCACTCTCATAACAATTATGATTATTATTAACGGGATATTTACCAAGATTAGACACACACTAAATCCCCCTTCACGAGTGAGGTTTTAGTATGTTTGTCCATGATCATGGTGCATGTAGTTGCGCCGAAATATTGGGAGCTCTTTCCCCTGCCTCATCACGGTAAATATCACGTTTATTAATTATGGAACTGTAGTGAAAAACCTTAAGTTTAAAACAGTGTCTCACGCTCATTTTCTCTCTAATTTTGCAAAGATATTTTTGACTTGATTGGTCCTCACCCCTTGGGGATCCCAGATTTGATGCATAATTTGTTCAAAAATTGAGTCTTTCGATCCAGCGGGCCAATGCTGCCAGAATTTTGAGGACCCTGCCGTATTGTGACGATTTGGACGGCGTGTTTCATTTGTAAATGTTTATTTTATAAGTTCTAGTAATTAAATTTTTCATATGGCTCCGTGTAATTATATGTTTGCTCGGTTTGGGGTGGAGACGATGGGGCCATGGAGGCTGGCTGCTTTAGGCCTTTATCGGGACTTGGCCAGGCGATTGGTGGAGGCGTCGGGTGTCCAGAATGCTGGCTTCTATTTCGCCCAGAAATTGAGCATTGCCATTCGGTTAAATTTTTTTGGTTAAAATTTTCATGACCGTGGATTCAGTGTCCTTTAGTCGTAATCTTAAACAGTTTACTTAGTCTTAATAGCGTCAAACAAGTCATAGTCACAGTCAGAGTCAAGCTAAGTAAGTCACGGTCAAGTCAAACTCATGCCCCTGTAAAGTGGTGGGGACTTTACATGAGGCTCCTATGGAGTTTTGGAAATATCACGAAAAGACACGTTTCACCTCGTTATATCACTTTCCCACACTCGAGCACGTTTACGAGCACTTAATGAATAATAATTCACCATTTAGTACACATTAACACTCGAAAATACACAAGTTTAGGAAAATAATCCAACGAGCCGACATGTTTTTTTCCACGTTGGCGCCAAAACTCCCGCATTTCCATTCAACGTGGCAATGCCGCCAGTATTCTGGGGACCTTTCCCTCCACTAATGGTCTTTTAGTTTAAGTTTTTAGTTTTTTATTAAGTTATTTTAAGTTTTAGTGTTTTCGTAAATTTTCTCCTTTTTAAGTTGTGCGTAATAAAATTCATTTGTAAGGAAAATTTTAACAATAAATAATAATCACGGTAATTGTTTGAATTTGAAGCTATAACATCATGACCGAACTTTCCAATGCACATGCTGATCGAATGTTCTCGCTTCTAAATATTGATAGATAGATAGATAAACTCTTTATTGTTCACACCACAAATTTCATACACACGATAAAACAGCTTAAAAACTAGTGCAACAATCGGCGGCCTTATCGCTAAGAGCGATCTCTTCCAGGCAACCTTAGGATGGAGAGGATTCATACAGGAGGTAGAAGGCGGGGCGAGCAATATTGAATAATGTGATACTTAGTTATAATATAAACCGTACATTCTAATAACAATACATACTAATACATATACTTACTACTTAAAATTACGATACTAATACTTATATTACTTAAGATTACGATAATATACTAATACATAAAATATAAAATTAATTAATATGATTAGTTACACAAACAACAACAGCTTCAACAAGGTGGCAACTGAGACAAATAAAACTGCTTTACACGGTCTTTATAAACAGCGAGCGATGGAGCGTGTCTAATAGGCACGGGCAACGCGTTCCACAATTGAACAGCCTGAAATGCAAACGACTTGCCATAAAAAGTTTCGGAACGTGCTGAAGGGGACTTAAGGGACAGGGTATCCTTTGATCTAAGAGGACGAGTATGAACGGTGTGCCAGAAAGTAAAGAGTTCTTTTAAGTATTTTGGGGTAGAAGGATTAAATAGGATGTTATAGAGAAGAGATAGGATGTGAGCATTCCGGCGAAGTCGAATAGGTAGCCACTTGAGTTTTGCACGAAATTGAGACACGTGATCATATTTGCGTAAACCAAATATAAATCTTATACAGTAATTTTGGAGGCGCTCAAGTTTATCTAGCTGGTCCTCAGTGAGATCAAGAAAGCAGGCGTCAGCGTAATCTAGGATGGGAAGAAGAAGAGACTGTGCAAGCGCAACTTTAGTGGCAGTGGGTAGAAAATTTCGCAGTCGTCTTAGCGAACCACCAGACGCAAACAATTTGGAGCTGATCGACTTTAAGTGGCTGTCCCAACTTAAAGTACGATCAAAAATCACGCCAAGATTTTTAAGCGATTCGCTATACGGTATTACTACGCCATCAAAGACTATCCGAGGAATTGTAGCCCAATCGATTCTGGAGATCATGTATGAGCTGCCTATGATTATGACCTGTGATTTTGTGGGATTGACTTGTAAACCATAGGAATTGCTCCACTCTATAATTCGGCGCAGATCAGCATTTATGGTAGCTATGGCTATATCCAGATCATCAAGTCGAGCTTGCGAATAAATTTGGAGATCGTCTGCATAAAGGTGGTAGGAAGAAGTAAGGCGCTGGGATATAGAATTAATGAAAATTGCAAAAAGAAGAGGAGATAAAACGCCGCCTTGAGGTACACCAGCTATTGTATTGCACCAAGAAGAAAACATATCTTCGAGGCGAATACGCTGCCGGCGCCCGTACAAGTAACTGTGAAACCAATCAATTACCGATGGAGATATGTTAATAGAGCGTAGTAACGCCAACAAAATGTCAAAGTTAACGGCATTGAAAGCATTACTGAAGTCTAGCAGGGCTAGAACAGTAAGCTTGCCGTGATCCATACCCAAGCGGATATCGTCGGTAATCTTAACAAGAGCAGACACAGTGCTATGCCCAGGACGGAAACCGGATTGAAGTGGATTAAAGAGGTCTTGCCTGTTGAGGAATTCGTTAAGTTGTCTGTGAACAAGACGCTCGAGGACTTTGGATAGGAAAGGAAGGATAGAAATTGGACGGTATTCAGAAAAGGATTTAGGGTTGGATTTCTTTGGCAATGGAATAATCTGCGCATCTTTCCAGATTGCAGGGAATACACCACTTGAGGTGGAGTTATTAAATAAAATACAAAGAATAGGAAGGATTACATCAAGTATGGGCATAAGCATGTTCCGACTTATACAGTCACCGCCCACCGCGTTAGAGGAGATTGACATTAGACTCTAAATATTGTTGCGGAATCGGTTTGTATATTAATGCAATTTTGATAAACATGCGTAAAAGAAAATTTGTGGGAAAAGTACAAATATTTTCGTTCATTATAACGTATCAAATTCCACGCAAATTCAACATTAATTTTTAGCAATTCCATACGTGCTTTACACACTTTGCCCAAAGGTCATTTTACTCACACAATCGGATAAATCGGATTCCATTTTACGTATAACATTTTCAAGTACCACTTTTCTTTTTTGTATTGAAATACAATTTAAGAAATGCGCGTCTTCAAATTTTATTCGAGACAATCGAGTTTTGAAACTTCTCTACGAGTATTTCAACAACTTCAATTCGATTCGAGTGAAACAACTGGTTGTCTAGAATTTCAAACGTTCAACACAAACTATCTTAGTTTATATCGATCATAGTAATGGAGCTTCTAGATTGCCTTTGAGACAACTCAATTTAGGACCTTTTTGGAGCTGTAGTAAAGATTTGATTTAGTGGAAATACATTGTAAAGAGTCGATACTCGATACCATGTCGTAAGTTCAAATCCAAGTTTTGCCCTCGCGCGAAACAGTGACAAATCTATGCGATCTACGTCTGTTAGAAAGAGATACGAGTCGGCGATGCCCGCTTCCAATACTAGAACTAAATTTAATAACGTAAGCGACTAAATATGATAATACTCCAGAACTATTTTAATATAAAATAAAGCGAATTTACATTAAATAACATTATATAAATCGCCATTAAAATTTGAAATAATCCAGCCAAGTGCGATTCGGGCTCGCGCACTGAGGGTTCCGTACCACCACAAAATTCAAAAACGAAATTACTAGTTGTAACTTGTAATGAACAGAAAATTGTCACCGACTCGCACTTGGCCAATATCTATTATTTGTTGTTTACTTTAGAGTGTGTACTATAATCATGCCAAGTTAGATGCTTGTACGTACCCTTTTTACATAAGAGCAAATACAAAAATACGTTTTAAAAAACGTTTGTTGTATGGGGAACATCCTGTACGTTTAGTCCCAGATTTGATGTTTGGAACAATACGTAAACGAAAAAAGTTTTCGAAAACTTACAAATCTGAGACTAAGCGTAATGTTTAGTTTTAATTTTTTGATGTTTTTATTATTTTTTTGTGAATTCGCCGTAACATTACATATCTATACAAATTTCAACTGGCTATCTATTTCGATTCGAAAAACACAGCACCGTCAAAAGGTATGACGCACGGACAGATAGACAGCGTAGGCTTAGTAACAGGGTCCCGTTCACGCCCTTTGGATACGGAACCTTAAAAACATCCAGACAAATTGAGACCCTCCTGTGATAAATCAGACACCTTGGGTACAATCACATTATTTATTTTACAACCTTTCACAATTTAGATATTGACACAATCATTCTCAACACTTATTTTACACCTTTATACTTTTCACTTGTAATACAGAGAGCTGTTGCTCCTTTGAAAGCTCGTTCGAGACTGCCTCAACTGACTGTTTACCCTCCGCACGTAAACTTGCCAATCGGTAAACACCCAGTCAAGGTCGACCAATCAGAGAAAAGCAAAGTACAATCTAGTCAATAGACTTATAAACTACTTTTAAAAACTAGGTTTAAACAAACAAGCTTATATAAAAACACTTAAAATACTACTATTAAGTAGGTAATGATATTTACTGCAATGTGATTTATTAACTTCCATACGAATTAATTAGAAATGTGTATAAAATACAATAAAATTCACGACATGATTACAAAATCATTACATTCGGCCATCCGACGTCGTGCGATCTCCCGACGCACGAATAAATCAATTATATGCTATAATTATCATTACATTCGGTTATAATTTGATCTCAGATTTACTTTCAACGCCACAACGTGAGTTTTCGAAATACCTAAATACCTAACATCAACATAATGGTCATCACTAGTGGGTTCCATTATTCCTTGACTTAGGAACTGCAGGAAGATACAAGAAATTTTCTTGATTTTCATTGTTATTATACTACATCATAAACTTACTGTTGTCTCTACAGTAGTTACAGATGGCAACTTGTCGGAAACCCACAAAAATACATATTAGAAATATAATACAATACAGAATAAACATAATTATCATAGAAAAATTCACTAAATTAAACTTAATTAACTATTTAAATCAAATAATAAAATTACTGCCAGTACAAAAACAATACGCGAACCATCATAGAAATATTCACTTACATAACTATTTACATCAAATAATATAATTACTGCCAGTACAATAACAATACTCGAATTATCATAGAAATATTCACTTACTTAACTATTTACATCAAATAATATAATAACTGCCAGTACAATAACAATACTAGAATTATTATAAATATTCACTTACTTAATTATTTACATAAATTAATATAATTACTGCCAGTACAATAGCAATACTCGAATTATCATAGAAATATTCACTTACTTAACTATTTACAACAAATAATATAATTACTGCCAGTACAATAGCAATACTCGAATTATCATAGAAATATTCACTTACTTAACTATTTACATCAAATAATATAATAACTGCCAGTACAATAACAATACTAGAATTATTATGAATATTCACTTACTTAACTATTTACATCAATTAATATAATTACTGCCAGTACAATAACAATACTAGAATTATCATAGAAATATTCACTTACTTAACTATATTCATCAAATAATATAATAACTGCCAGTACAATAACAATACTCGAATTATTATAAATATTCACTTACTTAACTATTTACATCAATTAATATAATTACTGCCAGTACAATAACAATACTCGAATTATCATAGAAATATTCACTTACTTAACTATTTACATCAAATAATATAATAACTGCCAGTACAATAACAATACTAGAATTATTATAAATATTCACTTACTTAACTATTTACATCAATTAATGTAATTACTGCCAATACAATAACAATACTCGAATTATCATAGAAATATTCACTTAACTATTTACATCAAATAATATAATTACTGCCAGTACAATAATAATACTCGAATTATCATAGAAATATTCACTTACTTAACTATTTACAACAAATAATATAAAATTACAAACTGCACTAAAATTCAATAGATAAGTATAGGTAATAAATAAAGACTGCGAGAAAAACTGAAGGTGCAGCTAGACAATAAAACTTCAAATAAAGATTACTGGTTGCCACACCGAGTTAAAAGTCTTATTATAATCAAATAATCTTAATGTTGTCATCGGTTGCCTACCACTGGCAAATAGTCTACGGCTACGTCATCCGTGCTTCATTACTGTTTATTCTATAAGATATAGCAACAAGAAACCTTTATCTTAAGGGCTCACTTGGCTTTCCAAATATAGTTACATGGCACTAATCATCATTTACTTTGGTTAAGGACACTTGACCTATAAGAAGGAACACATAGCCATCATTTATCTTAAGCGCACTTAGCCCAATTGATGAGATAGTTATCTTTTAACCTACTAAACACTCTGGGCCTAGCGAGCCATTCTTTGTCATTGTCTAACCTACTAAGCATCTGAGCATAGTTAGGCATCATTGTCATCGTCTAACCTACTAAGCATCTGGGCTTAGTTAGGCATCATAGTCATAGTCTAACCTACTAAGCATCTGGGCCTAGTTAGGCATCATAGTCTAACCTACTAAACATCTGGGCTTAGTTAGGCATCAGTCATTCTAACCTACTAAACATCTGGGCTTAGTTAGGCATCATAGTCATTCTAACCTACTAAACATCTGGGCTTAGTTAGGCATCATAATCATGGTCTAACCTACTAAACATCTGGGTTTAGTTAGGCATCATAGTCATTCTAACCTACTAAACATCTGGGCTTAGTTAGGCATCATAGTCATAATCTAACCTACTAAACATCTGGGTTTAGTTAGGCATCATAGTCATACTAACCTACTAAACATCTGGGCTTAGTTAGGCATCATAATCATGGTCTAACCTACTAAACATCTGGGTTTAGTTAGGCATCATAGTCATTCTAACCTACTAAACATCTGGGCTTAGTTAGGCATCATAGTCATAATCTAACCTACTAAACATCTGGGTTTAGTTAGGCATCATAGTCATACTAACCTACTAAACATCTGGGCTTAGTTAGGCATCATAATCATGGTCTAACCTACTAAACATCTGGGTTTAGTTAGGCATCATAGTCATTCTAACCTACTAAACATCTGGGCTTAGTTAGGCATCATAATCATGGTCTAACCTACTAAACATCTGGGTTTAGTTAGGCATCATAGTCATTCTAACCTACTAAACATCTGGGCTTAGTTAGGCATCATACTCATCGTCTAACCTACTAAGCATCTGGGCTTAGTTAGGCATCATAGTCATAGTCTTACCTACTAAACATCTGAGCTTAGTTAGGCATCATAATCATAGTCTAACCTACTGAACATCTAGACTTAGTTATACATCATAATCATAGTCTAACCTACTGAACATCTAGACTTAGTTAGGCATCATAATCATAGTCTAACCACGTGGCACTCTGGCTTCGTCACTCACTGTCGGCACGCTGACCATGTCGCTCGCTGACGACACGCTGGTCACGTCACTCGCTGGCCACGTCGCTTGCTGCCGACATGCTGGCCACGTTGCTCGCTGGCGACACACTAGCCACGTCACTCGCTGGCGACACTTAGGTGACACATCTGGCGGAGTGTCTTCGACAAGCTCCACTGTCACATAACACTGAAAAGCATAAATTGTCTCCGGCAGATTACTTTCAAAAATTAACAGTCTAAAATTATATCTTACTCAATTCGCAAATATAATAAATTTTATCATGAATTTGACTACTAATTTGTCAAACACAGTTCAGTCATGTTTCAGTCGGTCAAAGCAGTCTTATAACACTGCTTACTTCTTAAACACACTTTACTTGGTGCGGCATACATAGCCATGAGCATTAAGCATGACACAATGAATCGTTCGGTACTTGTGTCACATTATACACCCATTAATATATTTAATTTCTCGTATGATCTCTTACGGGGTGAAATATGAATTGCTTATAGTGGCAACTATCTCATTTATCTAGCAACCGATATAAACAGCGACATGGTTGACTAGCTGGTTGGCTTATTATTACTGCCAATAAAGCAAAAATGTTTTCAGTCTGTGACCGAATGAGCTACGGACCACTGTCAATAATGAGGGCTATTGATGCTATTGCAACTATCGGTGTTATCGGGTTCATAGATACTATCGGTTCCATAAAGACTCCTAAGAACATCGGTTCCATAAAAACTTTCCGAGCTATCAAAATTGTTGGTGCTATCGAAACTTGATGAGCTATAAAAACTAATGGTATGCTGTCAAAACGATTGTTGCTAATAAAACTATAAGTACAAATAACACAAAATGTAATAGGTAATTCTAATTATTGACTAATTACCAATATTGCTATCAAGCTTTGGATGATACACGATACGCAATAGATTATCGAGCCCAATATTTACGACGTCAACTACCCACTAAAGAAAAAAAAATACTATTACGATAAAATACTATACCTAAAAATGTTTGCAATGTTTGCAGTCTTTGAGTACATTAGTTAAATAAAACATGTATTTTCTCACCTAAGAGAATTAATGTTATTCTTTGAAAAAATAAAAATTTTAAACCATAAAACGTTGAAACATAATTCTACCGTAAGCACTTAGATAAAGTAACTGTAGGTAGCTTCATAGGTAAATTATACAAATTATGCAATACTGTAAGTGTGATAGAACACAAGAGACACACAAGAGTTTACTAAATTCTCATCTATCTGCGACTTGCTATAGCCATTTGTATAATCATGATTATTTTGAAGAACCAACATCAGAGCACTGACTTAGATTCTGCTTTATATGAAGCGTAATTATTAAAATGTTTGATTTGCACATTTACTTTCGGTTCGTTTATTATTTTCCAGTCTACCCGCAAACAAGTATGAAATTAATAAAGTTTTTTTGTTTACACGTTTTAACGACGTATAATGCCATTTATTAGCATTCGATATAGCCGACTAGCTTTCGACTTCTTTTTTTTTTTGTATAGAACGCAGCGCATGATTTTTACCAGGTTTATGAGATGTGTTTTTACTTCTACACTTTCTATTCCAATCTTGAACTAGTGGCAATAAGGTCAACGATAAATATCTCATCTAGCATAATGAAAAGCAGAAACAAACACACCTGGCTATTGGCTGAGGCCGATTTTTGGCTCCTTGTTGGCGTCCGCAGCTTCAGGCTCTCGACAGAACCTCGCGCAGCTGCTACACGCCACACAGACACGTGCCCCATACTTTGCTCGCATGGACACGGCAGTTGTAGGCTCCGGCTCACGGCTTGTCTCGATCTCTTCTATCGCCAATGTTGACTGAGAGGCACATTTAGGTGCTCTATTTTTGTTTTGTGAGCTTTCGTGGATTTTGTGCCACTTCTGATATGTGATAAATCAGACACCTTGGGTACAATCACATTATTTATTTTACAACCTTTCACAATTTAGATATTGACACAATCATTCTCAACACTTATTTTACACCTTTATACTTTTCACTTGTAATACAGAGAGCTGTTGCTCCTTTGAAAGCTCGTTCGAGACTGCCTCAACTGACTGTTTACCCTCCGCACGTAAACTTGCCAATCGGTAAACACCCAGTCAAGGTCGACCAATCAGAGAAAAGCAAAGTACAATCTAGTCAATAGACTTATAAACTACTTTTAAAAACTAGGTTTAAACAAACAAGCTTATATAAAAACACTTAAAATACTACTATTAAGTAGGTAATGATATTTACTGCAATGTGATTTATTAACTTCCATACGAATTAATTAGAAATGTGTATAAAATACAATAAAATTCACGACATGATTACAAAATCATTACACTCCTTTTTAAAAAGGTTGAAAATATATTCGGTACAAGTTAAATAACACCCTATAATAGTACCTACACCCCCCCCCCTTGGTTCTCCCATTTGATTACATTTTAATCATCTCGTTTGCATTTGTGTGCCGCTCAATATTGAAGTGTGCGTTTGTAGAACTAGCAAGAATATGTCAGTGTGTGCAATACGTGCTTACCTCACCCCCTTCAGTTTTTGGCAGACTTTTTTCGGTACTAGCTTGATTTTAAGGCAAATCCAAACTATTATAATGATCAAAGGTAAACGAAGTAACTACCTAACTGGTATTAGCCGAAGTTAGTTTAACAGCCTTCGATGCTCGGTAGTTTCTCAGCCTACAGCTGGCAGCCCTGGCACTGGAGGAAGTTTTTAATAGTGTTGTCAAGTCACCGTCGCAGTTAATTACTCTCGTGACCACGTCAGAGGACTTTCGACCTTATGTACTTACCGACGCAGCTCAATACTGACAGATACTCGAGTGCTAATTTAGTTCTATACTGGAACTGATTTAGTCTTGCTACTTTGGTCAGAGTGTTTTGGTGATAAGTACTATAATAGCTACGTGTTAGATTTGTATTGGTGATAAGTACTATAATAGCTACGTGTTAGATTTGTATTGGTAAAAAATGACGACGCAGTCATCATTTTCAGCCAGAAGACTCCAAAACATAGACCTTCCCCTTATAGCTCCACACTGGGGCTGCTATAATTACCCGATTTTGTGATTTGAATTTGTTCCTTTACGATTCAGGATAAAATTAATGTCCAATTTATTCATTAAAGAAGAATATTTTAAAATAACTTCATTTCAGATCTACATTTAGTGGCTCATCGGGAAAAAATCTGGAATTCGAGGGTCCGAAGAAGTTTCCTGCAATAATTTCTAATTAGAGAATTTCAGCACAGTTTCATGAAAAGTTCCTGTTGTCCGCTCGCCGTGAGTTTTATTTACCACTTCCCTCAGGAATTACGAGTAGAAGATGTTTTGTTTTGAAATAGTGAGGACTTTTATGATTTCCGGTTATTTTGATGCTAACTAATAGATTTTTTTCATTACATTCTATTTAATTCAGACAGATTATGGGAGGAATAAATATTTACGTGCATTATGAATTTATTAACTTACAACGTTTGAGTTACTATTTATTTTTAGTGTAGAATTTATAGTGTAGAAGTATGCTGATTTGCTCATTTAAATGTTCGTACTTTCTGCAAAATAAGCTTGCGTTTTACTATCCAGAATACTGGAAGCAGATATTGCGCTCGCGCATGTGGTGTTTTTTTTAAATATATACTACTGACTGTCTACTTAAATGTGCTTCGGCCATTTTGCGAGGTTAATATTACAAAATGTTTTGAACAAATTTTTGTTTAAATATTTTCATAATGACCAGAATAAAAGGGAAAAATTATTAATCCTACTATTATAGTCATGTTTTTTTTTTTTTTTATTGTTCTTAATATTTTGAAATAAATATTAATCTCGCAAAATGACCGAAGCACATTTCAAAAGTACACATGAGAGTGAGATGGCTGCACGCCATATTTTGGACCTTAAACAAAGATATAGTGTACGATAAAGCTTGCTGGCCTCGAAGAAATCTTGTGACTCGTAGACACCCAGACTGTAACCATCGGGGAACTTTCGGCTTCAATTCAGTGCTCTGACATTTATCTTTTAATAATGCAGTTACAATCAATTTTCTAACTCATTTTGTGACGTGTTTCACGGCTTGCCATTCCGCGTGGTAATGCCACCAGCATGCTGGGTACGCTGCTAACTAGTAATGGGCTTGAGCATTTGGATTGTCTTGGACCTTCAACGGCCTATGGGCAGTCTAACTGCTAGTAGTATTAGTTAGCTTGTATTTTGTTTAGTTAAAGAAAGCGTTCCAGGCAAATTACAAAAAAAAAAAACATTGAACCATAATGAAACGAAATAGTCTTCATTCGAATCTTAAACGAAACGTATTTGCATGTACGTCGTAAAACTCAGCTCGCTGTCCTAAGGTCGGAGTTCAATGAAGATCGTCGACATAAAGCCGGAGCGGTTTAAGAGCCCCTCGCTGAAGCCCTATAGCATGGACAAATAACGCTGGAAGCTGCCCACAACCAGTTCTTGGTTAAATTTCCGTATTCCTTTCGATTATAATTTTTTTACTCACATTTTTTTAGTTTTAAAAACTCAAATTTGAACAAAATAACTTATAGTGGATTACGGAAAATTGTTGTCGAAGTCGAAACTTTGTCGCAAAATTATGAGATACTAGCAGCACCCACGGTTTCGGCCGCATGAACATAGCAGGCCTGACACGGGTCGTGGACAAATTGTCTTTCCACCGTTTTTATCCGCGCATAGACAAATCTAGAATGTGGATTGTTTTTTTTTTAAATTAGTAATGGGATTATTTTTCTAACTACTATTGTTTTTTACGCCTCATAAGCAAGCTCGAAGTCGCACAATGAGCTATGGAGAGGGCTATGCTCGGGGTTTCTCTACAAGATCGAATCCGAAATGAGGAGGTCCGGAGACGAACGAATGTCACCGACATAGCCCACCGGATTAGTAAGTTGAAATGGCAGTGGGCAGGGCACATATCACGCAGATCAGATGGCCGATGGGGCCGAAAGGTTCTGGAGACCATTGACCGGTAAGCGCAGCGTAGAACGTCCACCCACGTCGACCTAAAAGAGATCGCAGGGAAACGCTGGATGCAGGCCGCTTCCAACCGGCCTTATTGGAGATCGATAGGGGGAGGCCTATGTCTAGCAGTGGACGTCCTACGGCTGAAATGATGATGATGAGGATTGTGTTTTTGTTTTTTTGGTATGACCTATGTCAGGCTTGATGCTTTTAGTCGAACTCACTCTTATTTAGTGTTTCTTTTTTTTGCGGAATACCGAAAAATTTGTTCAAACACGGAGACATTTAAACACGAACGATAATTGTCCGTATCTCTCTTGTTTGTCTGATCTGCGTAACAACCTATCTCAACTTGAATTTTTGTCTTGGACACCTGAGATGAAATATATTCATCTATTTTGATCTCACTCCCAATTTAAATTACAATAAAAAAATAAAATAAAAAGTTTCCTATACGCCTAAAAAATAAAGGAAGGAAAAGGTCGTAGTTTGGATGGAATTGGGTTTGAGAGGCAAGCCTCAGCAGGATTGGTGGGTCAGCTATTTTTCAGTGTAAAGTTAAATAGTAACTAGTAAAGTTACTTTCTCTGTCATTGTGTTAACATACCTCACTGTGTTGCCAGTGATGACATTAATGGTACTGAGACGTGGTCCTTAACTGTTGGTCTTTTGGAAAAACTCAGAGTCCCACAGCGGGCAATGGAGAGAGCTATGCTCGGAGTTTCTTTGCGCGATAGAATCCAAAACGTTGATATTCGCCAAAGAACCAGAGTTACCGACATAGCTGTTAAAATTTGCAAGTTGAAGTGGCAATGGGCAGGCCACATCACTCAAAGAACCGATAACAGATGGGGAAGAAAGGTTCTGGAGTGGAGACCACGAACCGGAAGACGCAGCGTAGGTAGGCTTCTCACTAGATGGACCGACGACATTGTGAGAGTCGCTGGCATCCAGTGGATGCAAAAGGCAGGCTGTCGTTCATTGTGGAGGTTGAAGGGGGAAGCTTATGTTCAGAAGTGGACGTCTTCTGGGTGATGATGATGATGATGACCACAATTATGACGCCGTTCTCATCTGTGTGTTAACTAAATAGATACTAGAAATAGCCTGTTGGTCCAGTTGGTAGTGAACCTAACTTCTGAGCTTGGGGGCGTGGGTTCGATTCCCACCTAGGACAAACATTTATGTGATGAACATTTGTGTTTGTTCTATATCTGGTTGTTAATATCTATTTAAGTATGTATTTAAAACTATATTATGTATGTATATCAGTCTCTGGCAGCCATATCACAAGCTTTGCTTAGTTTGGGGTCAGAAGACCGTGTGTGCAAATATGTCCCGAATATTTATTATTTATTTATTTAAATAAAAACTAATTTCAATATAGAATTTTAATTCTGTCTGAATTCTCATCTCTTGAGCATTAAATCGTGATTGTTTGCAATCCTTTCGAGCGATTAGATTAGAACATAACTGGCAAGGCAACCGTTCAGCGTTAAGATAATGACACACCGAGTTGTATTACGCGACGCGACAATGTTAGCAGGAGGTAATATTCCAGCAGAGTGTGACATCATGCTGCAGTGTTACAGCTGCACAGAAATCGACGAAACTAGCCTCTCTATTGCACTTAAACATTAATGGCATTTTTTTAATGTTCCTAATAGTCCGAATAAAGTTTTTAGATAAAGAAAAACTTACCAAAATAAAAAAAGGAAAGTGCGTTTTTCTTTGAGATTTTTTTATGAAACTGTTTTTTTGGACTCTCATTGGAACTTGGACAGGACAATATCTGTCGGGTGTCGGGTTCGCTAGTATTGAAATAAAAACAAAAAACACGTCTGCAAAATCTAGCCTATGACACTAAAATAAAGACGAATTTTAAAACAGCTCAATTTCTGTCAATCCCTTTTGGCTTACAGAAAATATAAAGACAGACAAACAAACACACATAATTAATGTATCTACTCACCTACATACAAAGTTATATACGTTACATACACCAAGGATCATGGATAGTAAACCCAAAAAAAATATGAGCTAAGATATAAGCCATGAGCTATCTTCCGCTGTGTTTCCGTGAAGCTACAACAAGGGCTTCTTCAAAAGGCGAAAGGGTCGACAACGTATTTGTAATGTCTCTGGTGTTACAAGTATCCATAGGTGACGGTGACTACTTACCATCAGGCGGCTCGTCTGTTTTTTTGCCAGACATGGCATAAAAAAAAGATTAACCTCTAACACAACCCAACTAATCCAAACCCAAGAAGGTAGTCAGGAATAAACCGGCCAAGTGCGAGTTGGACTCGCGTCCTGAGGGTTCCGTACCACCACAAAATACAATAAGGTCGTCCGAGTAACAGAATTACCAGTTAACGCCTTTTAAACACAGACGGACAGACAGACATCGTAGGCTTAGTAATAGGGTCTCGTTTTTTACCCTTTAGGTACGAAACCCTAAAAATGATGTGATATCGCGTCTTACAGTGCAGCGTAGTGCGTTCCCACCCTCGACCGTTCAGCTCCAATCTCCATGATCCAATCACTTTCGACGCGCATTTGCATCAAAAGGACTACAAGTACCTCGATCGTTTCAGCGATGGCTCAGTTTCGATTGTTTCACTTTGCAATGAGTTTATTCCATTTGCATTCTGAAATGGATCGTTTATTCGAAATAAGAGATGATAGGTTTGTTTTGAAATTGAAATAAATACTAGATATACTAGGGTGTAGACTGTAAAGGAGAAACGATTTTGCAAGGGGGCGAATTAAGGAGAAACTGAGAATCAAATGGAGGGGCAAATTCATTATAAGTAAGTAAGTCAAGAGCGTCAAACACGTATTAATAATAAGATTCCGTGGACATATTAAGCAAAATCGAAATAAGCTGAACTACCACTGACCACTGGATTTAGCCAAATATTTTGAGGTCATCATAACATTACTCATACCTATTGTTTATGACAGTGGATTTAAAACTACCATAGCCCTGATTCCGTAACTTTAACACGCACGTAACGCGCCACAATAAGTTAACCACGATTAATTTGGACTCTATTCCCTAGGAATAAAGACCAACTTTTAGAGATTAACTTAACACGGCGCGTTAAGTACGTGCGT
The DNA here is from genome assembly GCA_914767915.1 of Agriopis aurantiaria. Lineage (NCBI taxonomy): Eukaryota > Metazoa > Arthropoda > Insecta > Lepidoptera > Geometridae > Agriopis > Agriopis aurantiaria. The sequence continues at coordinate 1,654,534 of OU611991.1, read as the reverse complement.
GTTTGCAGGCACGGAATCAGGGCCCAGGAGAACGTTATTTTGTGAAGCTGTTTTTTTGGGTTTCTATGAATTCTGAACTATTGCATCTTAAGTATTTTTCAGGTTTACACTTAATAAAAATAATTTAAAAAAAAGTTTATATCCTACAGCACATCCTACAGTTATAATTATGATTGTTTTTGATTGATTGTTTGTTATTTTGTTTTTATGCTTTTTTGCGTGTTTTTTGTTTTTGTTTTGTAGGTTGGTTGTGTGGTAGTTGGGGAATTGCGTGGGGCTAGGTTGTGGCAGTGTTTTAGTTTATGTCCAACTAGCGGTCTGCCCCGGCTTCGCACGGGCTTTTATGGAATTTTAGTAAGGATCCCTATTTTATTTTTAAATATAATTGTAGACTATGTCACCCGGGGATAGTGTAGCTTTCCAACAGTGTTTTTTATTTTTTATTTTTTATCAATTCAGTAGTTTCGGAGCCTATTCAATGCAAACATACAGACAAATCTATCCTCTTTATAATATTAGTACAGATTTGTTAAAAAAACAAAAGCTTTAAGCAATGTCATTCTGTATGCCAAATATTACTATAGCACAAACGAGTACCTTAAAGACAAATCAATTATGGAATAAATCGATCTGCTCCGCACTTTGTTTACACAATCAGGGTTATTATACTTACCTAATACGTTCGGTAAATTGCGTGACATCTCTTCGTCCAAGTGCCTAAAGACAAGGGTATTTGATCAGTGTGTGTTGCCAGTGATGACATATGGTACTGATACGTGGTCCTTAATTATTGGCGTTTTGGAAAAACTCAGAGTCACACAGCGGGCAATGGAGAGAGCTATGCTCGGAGTTTATTTGCGCGATAGAATCCGGAACGTGGATATTCGCCAAAGAACCAGAGTCATCTACATAGCTGTTAAAATTTGCAAGTTGAAGTGGCAATGGCCGGTCACATCGCTCGAAAATCGATAACCGATGTGGAAGAAAGGTTCTTGAGTGGAGACCACGAACCGGAAGACGCAACGTATGGAGGCCTCCCACTAGATGGACACACGACATTATGAGAGTCGCTGGCATCCAGTGGATGCGAAAGGTAGGCTGTCGTTCAGTGTGCAAGTTAAAGGGGGATTCCTGTGTTCAGCAGTGGACGTCTTTTGGCTGATGATGATTTCTACCTTAAGCATAACAGCTGTATGTGAAATTCATAATTATGTACTTAATAAATGATTAAGTATAGTACAATAACAGTGAAGACATATGTAATGATACTCAAACACATAAAATGAACTAACTGACTAACGAATAGACTTTCTTGTTGTTTACTTTAAGCATAAAGATATTGCTATCCACGATCCTACGAACCTCCACCGCTTATAAAGTAGACATGACATCTATTAGGAGGTTTATTCTCGGCCGTTTCCACCCGTGGTCAAGAATATCCTCTATATCCCATACTCATCCGGCAATGGCTCTCGCTAACAATATCAGCCGCAAAATGGCCGTAACTACGTTGTAAACACCCGGTTACCGGAGGCACCGTCATTCTATTGACGCTCTGGCATAATGCCCGATGTTTTACCAAATCATTTACCCCAAGAACACATCAATATCAATCTTATGGAGTCTGTTTAAGGTTCTGTTGGAAGCACGTATACTGTGGCTTTTTAAGTGCGTAACAAACTTTCTCATGCAGTAATGATGAGCGATTTAGAATCTTGTGAACGTAAATTTATGGTTTATGATGGTGTTTTAACTAGATTGATGTTGCGGTGACTGGCGAGTACTGCATGATAGTGGAAGTAATGGTGTCGGACTAGAGAGCCGCCTGAGGATATTGCGATGCTCAAGTTTTTTAGATTTTTCTGAATAGAACGCTCCTTAATATAATTTGCATGAGAAAGTTACTTGCCACAACTACGTTCAATTTATTATTAAACCTTTTTACAGGTACTTTAATACTGAAACAAATTATACTTAACTATTATGTCTAGTACCTAGTCATTTTAATGTCTTTTAATTCAAGGTACTAATTTATAAAACAATTTAAATTCACCGATTTTTAACACACGTTAATAAGCTGACCTTCTATTTATATTCGTACAGTATATACTGGGCACAGTTATATTTGTAATACTTATCATAAAACAAAATACATTCAATTTCCACATCTCCAAATAAACCATTACTGCCTATTTCCGTTCCGTATCCACTATCATCGTCTATAAGTACCTAACTTAATAGTAAAATATGCAGTTGTCCCAACAAGGTCAGGCAATATCCGGGAGGCCTGGACAAAGAGCTGGCTGCCCGGATGTCATTACCGGGTAAACAGCGCGCCTCGTAATCGATTTACCAGGACAAACCGGGTCGGGAAGAGCGGTGGCTGCTGCGCGAGCGCTGCCGTCTTGCCCCAGGATAGAGAACACTAAATTGATTTTGTTTGGGTATTCTGCAAGTTACAAGAAATATAATATTTAAAAAACAGATTTGTAAAGTTCACCGTACAGCAAACTTGACGCTTGTTAAGTTACAACGTACACCGTACAGTGAACATGGCGCATGTAAAGAAACAACGTACACCGTACAACAAACATAGCGCATGTAGTACACCGTACAGCAAACTTGACGCTTGTTAAGTTACAACGTACACCGGTCAGTGAACATGGCGCATGTAAAGAAACAACGTACACGGTACAACAAACATAGCGCATGTAGCATTACAGCGTACACCGTACAGCAAACTTGACGCTTGTTAAGTTACAAAATACACCGTACAGCGAACATGACGCTTATTAAGTTACAACGTACACCGTACAGCGATCATGACGCATGTTTAGTTACAACATACACCGTAGAGCAAACATGGCACATTAAGGCAAAGTTACAGACTACACCATACAAGGAACATCTCGCTTATAAAACCGTGTATTGCACACAATACAGTGTTACACGGAAAGGCTGTACTACGAAAGGGGTCCGTTATAATCATTATTATAAACAACTTTTACTATGGAATCAACCTTGAAGTCGTGAAATAAATATCAGCTGTTCCATACATTTTGTCGGGTGTCAATGACCGTTACAGACCACAGTAAAGGTTGGTCAAAATGATGAATACGATGACCTCCTTTCGGTTTAGTACATTTTATATGCGTAACTAAGTAGATATTGCGCTATCCATTCTTTAAAAAAAAATATTTTAAAAAAGTAGTAGTAAAGTAGTAGTATTTAAATAGTATTAAGTTGTCCGTGGATACTAAACTAAACATTCAAATTTCATGCCATGGTTTGCTTTTTCACCGATCAGTCGGGTTAGTTTATACGTGAGATAAGTAATACGACCATAACTGCCTAGTTCTTAACTATGTTTAGCCGTTTCAAATCGCTCCGTCTCATCACTTAGTTTAACGATCTGAAGCTAAGTCCGCCTGACGTTCAAGTAAAGATATCTTGGCGACGTGCATCCACGGAGCCAAGATGGAATTAACAGGAAGCCTACTTAGAAACAACAAAGTCGCTTTCAATCGTTATTGTGAAAATTGCATACATTTTCACCAAACCTCCTGTAAGAGACCGGTGAATTTGAAATTATGAAATTAGGACGACCATTTAAGGAAATTTTTAATTATCTTAAAATTTAATCACCCAGAGAAGTCACATCCTAACAAGTATAAGCAGCCTTTTCACTGTCCACTGCTGGACTTAGGCCTACGCCCGTAAAGGCGATTGGGCCATATCTACCACGCTGGCCTATAGTTGCGGGTTGGTGGATTCTAGGTGGATTCATATACGCCATTTAATTTCTTCTCCGAACGCATGCTGGTTTCTTCACGATGTTTTCCTTCACCGCAAAGCCAGTTGTATGAAAATCCATACATAAACTCCAAAGAGCTCATTGGCATGTGCCCGGGATTTGAACCTGCGATCTCACGCTTTCAAGTCAAGCAGTCTCCCAAATAGGCTACCGTGCGCGCGCTATACTATAAGGCTTTATTGAATTAATAAATAATCTCAGAGATAAATTAGAGATCACAGAGAATTTATAAATCTCAGAGATTTATCAGCCAATTTATTTAATATTTTCGGTATGTGTGATGTATTTAGTTATATCCTTCCTTAAACTTGTTATCTATGTATAAAAAAATCATCACTATTTACCTTGGTCACGCCATAACTTGAGAACATTACCGATTTCATTCATCTTTTTTTAAAGTTCCCTAATAGTTTGTAGAAGGTTCTTACGGAAAGAAAATAAAAAAATTACGCAGAAAATTGGTATATTTCAGAAAACTAAACAACAATTTTAACTTAGCGCGTTTGACTGTTCTAAGACAGACAACGTCTGTTGGGTCAGCTAGTTTGTAATAAATGAGACATTAGGACACAGGCCTATAATATTGGACAATGTACAAAACATAGAAAAGGGAAGTAAATAGAACGGAAATGAGAAGGAAAATCTGTTACCATGCATTATGATTGAACCTTGATTGAACATTCTTATTTAGATCAATGCGTCGAACTCAGCATTACAGTTGCAAATTGGGCTTCGATCGAATCATGCTTTCGAATGACTGACGTTTCGTTTATAAGGGTGCAAATGGCTACAACCTTACAAAAATGTATTGATAGCCGTTCTATTTTTTTTTCCTGTGGTATAAAATTATCATATTTTTGATTTAGATAGCCCGTTGGTCTAGTTGGTAGTGAACCTACCTTCTGAGTTTGGGGGCGTGGGTTCTATTCCCACTTAGGACAAACATTTATGTGATGAACATTTGTGTTTGTTCTATATCTGGGTGGTTATGTCTATTTAAGTATGTATTTAAAACTATATATGTATGTAGATAGATAGATGGAAACTCTTTATTGTGAACACCAGAAATAAAAATTACAACACGATAGAAATGCTTACGAGCTAGTGCCACAAGTGGCGACCTTATCGCTAAAAGCGATCTCTTCCAGGCAACCATTCGTGTCGTATGTATATCAGTCTCTGGCAGCCATATCACAAGTTTTGCTTAGTTTGGGGTCAGATGACAGTGTGTGCAAAAAATGTCCCGAATATTTAATATTTATTTATTTTATCACATGTTTAGAGTCGAGAATGATTATGTCGTTTCTTTCACAGTACCTCTAGGTTATCTTTGACCTGTACAGGTGGAGAAACCGCAGCTGCCGTTTGCTCCCACCTGGATCCCGTGCCGCCGTCGCGTGCATTATTGGCGTCGGATACTAACCAAACAGATTGCAACTCAGATTTACTACTACAAATTCGTGCATAAGGAAATCGTTGAAGTTATTTTGGTAGTCTACGCTGGTAGTAAAATAAAATAAATAAATATTCGGGACATTTTTCACACACGGTCATCTGACCCCAAACTAAGCAAAGCTTGTGATATGGTTGCCAGAGACTGATATACATACATATTATAATATAATAATAATAAAACCTTTATTTCAATAACCTTAATTTACATTTCAAATGTTGTTAGTAACTGTTGATTGTTAGTAATAATGTGCTTTATATCTAGATGATAGTACAGGTTAGTTCTATTATTGGGTATGGACCCCTCCTCGGGTGAAGGCCTCCTCCATGCATACATATATATACATACATAATTATATAGTTTGAAATACATATACTTAAATAGATATTAAACAATACCCAGATATAGAACAAACACAAATGTTTGTCCTAGGTGGGAATTGAACCCACGCGCAGCGCAGAAGGCAGAGTCACTACCAACTAGCAACTGGACCAACGGGCTGTCATAGTTTCCACAGAACTGTAAATGTATTTCAATATTATCGTTACTTTGACAAGGTTAGTGACTCATAATTTTAATTGACTATCGGGACTTATTACGCATTAATATGTTTTGCTTTTTGTTACGGTGCAGGCGGAAGGAAATAATCTTGGTTACGTCAACTTCCGGGAATGAACCAACGTAGTCAGCAACAACTATTCCATTATCAAATTTGGCATAAAGCAAGGTCTCATAGCACATAATATAAAGGAAAAAAATCCGAAAGTTAGTAATTTGATATTACATTACATTAAAAAAAAGTTGTTGCAAACTTACATTTTGTAATTAGTATGTATGGGAGCACCTGTTTGCCAACTACACGGTTGAGTTTGTCATTCAATATTTCAATCTTATTAACCTATTTTCGTCAAGACTCGATTCCCGGGATGGATCTACATACATTTTTACCTATTAAGTTTGTACGAAACCCTCGGGGTGAGTCCTACTCACACTTGTCCGGCTTTTTTATGAAACTGCAGCTGTCACAACAAAAAATATTGGACCTAGTATAGCTGCAAAAATTCAATCTCGCTACACGCCACTTGACTTTTCAAGGTACGAATATGAAAGGTAGATTTCGCAAAGTGGGCCAAATTGCCGGCAAGTCATTAATGAAAGAGAATCGCCGTCGCGGCGATAGAGCAATAACGAAGGAAGTTCATGCGACTATAACTCACGTCGGCCATGGGACATAAATCATCCAGCTGACGTGTGATGGGTTAAGTTTGAAATGATAGCGGGAAACGTTTAAGCGGCGCCCCGGATTAAAAAAACTGGACAAGATGTGAGTAGGACTCGCATCTTGAGAGTTCCGTACAAACTTGCAACGCACCCCGGCTTCGCGCGGGTGTAAATCTTATTTTTATTCACCTTGGGTTACATTATTGGACTTTTAATAAGAATCCCTATTTGAAACATAAATTAAAAATAGCCTATGTTACGCGGGAATAGTGTAGCTTCTCAACAGTGACAGAATTTTTCAAATCGGTTCAGTAGTTTCGGAGCTTATTCTATGGAAACAAACAAACAATCAAATCTTTCCTCTTTATAATATTAGTATAGATGTATGTAGATACGAGTAGTTCATCCATCCTGGGATTCTTGAAGAAAAAAAAAAACATACAGTCGAATTGATAACCTCCTCTTGAAGTCGGTTAAAAAGGTTTAAAATGTTGAAATATGTGTGCGTGTTCCTTGCTGCCCTTGCATTGTGTGCTCATAGTGCGAAGGTACTCCAGGGACTTAGGGTATAGTATGTACTTACTTGTTGCGTCTGTATTATGTGTGTTTATATAATTATGTATGGATATATATATTTATTATAATATGTATCATTTAATGGTATCATTAAAAGTGTTTTAGCATGCCCCGTCAATTCTGTTACGTAAATTATTTCCATCCAATGGTAGCCTGGAAGAGATCGCTTTTAGCGATAAGGCCGCCACTCGTGGCACTAGCTCGTAAGTGTTTTCTATCGTGTTGTAATTTTTATTTCTGGTGTACACAGTAAAGAGTTTCTATCTATCTATATGTATGAATAACCTGAACTTTGTAGTTGGCAAACAAGGGCTCCCGTACATACTAACTACAAAATGTAAGTTTGTCTATATATTTTTTTAATTCGATGTTACTTCAAATCAATAACTTTCGAAATTTTGCCTTTACTAGGTATTTTGAGACCTTGCTTCTTGCCAAATTTATTTATTCTAGGTCGACGGGAAGTACCTTATAGGTTTTGAGTCCCTTGAGTCTTGATAGACAGACAGCCAGATAGACGCCGCCTGTTAAAAGCCTAGACAATATTTTTATTGTAATGTTTATGTTATCTTTGTTTTGTGGTATTTTAATAAAGAGTTATTGTATTGTATTGTTGTACTGTAGACGGACAAAAAAGTGATCATATAAGGTTTCCCATCATTTCTTTTATTTTGAAGTACAGAACCCTAAAAACTACGTATTTTCATGAAACTTGGCATTTATATTTATTTTGGCTACAGTATGGTGTTTGTTTTTCAAAAATAGCAGGCTTAGTCAATAATGACAATATTTAATAAAATTTGCAAGGTCACAGTTTGGAGTTAGCAACTAGTTTCTTTGTACTTTACACAGCTCCATCTTTAGACTTGGACGGTTAAAAAGTAACGGAGAAAAGAAGTAGACATTTCAACGATAGCATTATCATGGAAACCTCTTTTCATACTTTTGCACGTCATAAAAACTCGATTTGAAAACTACTTTTTGTAAGTTGCTATCACTTTTTGTTTGCAAGGTTTTTATGTATTTTGTAAAGTTGAACTTTTACCTATATTTTTTAATGTATATAAAGATAAAGATAAAGATCATTTATTTGCATACAACATGAGAATTTTGTGCATTTTAATGCACAAAAGATGTTAAAATAAACAAAAATAGTACTAAATCACGTTGTGCCGGTCAGGCGTACAAATGGCAGAGTGATGGCACTATGCTCGTAACACTAATGTTTTAATATTAATCATCACTAAAGTAACAATGTCTTACAGATAAAAAGTTAAAAAGAAAAAAGTATATATATATATAATTCAAAATATAATACATAGATTCAGTATATATAATACTAGCGGTCCGCACCAGCTTCGTGCGGGTATAGATTATAGCCTATGTCACCCGCGGCTGGTGTAGCTTCCCAACAGTGAAAGAATTTTTCAAATCGGTGCAATAGTTTCGGAGCCTATTCAATGCAAACAAACAAACACACAATCAAATCTTTCCTCTTTATAATATTAAGTATAGATATACCACAGAATAGGTGGTGGTCAAACACAAGCCTACTATTTAAATTATAATTATAATTTAAAAACGATAACAGTTCTTATAACAGCGGCAACGAACTTTCTGCTGTTTGTTTTCCGTAAATAAATAAATTGTATGGTAGGTACAAAAATGCGACACCCTGGATTTTAACACAACTAGTCGTACTCGTGGTTTGATTGTATGTTTGGCGACTCCCTTCCGTGTTGCTCTATAAGAATACCTAGTACCAGCCACAACAAACAAGTCTTGAAAACGATTTAGAAATCGACACTGCAGAATAAATCAACAGCAGCTAGAACCTGGACGTTCTTTGATACCAATTTTATCGTAAACAAAACTTGCACGTTCTCCAAAATCCTATACAATTTTCCCTTTCAGTGCGTTCTCTTTGGCATTTCTTTTTGAACGTGTCGCTGTGGCGTAATGTTTGTAAATAAGAAAACGTATATTAACGCTTAACTCCGGATTTCGCTCCAGCTGCTCTGAGCGCTTTGAACGATACAAGTACCTAAAGCGAGCGAACAATTTTCAGAATGTAACCTGCTCGCTTGTAAAACACTTAATTGTAAAAGGGGTGATTGAAATTCCAAGCAATAGCTTCTGCAAATTTTTTCTAACTACTAGAAAAAAAGTCACGTTTCATATGTAAAAAGTATAGACAAATTAAAGATTAAGCAGTTAAATCATATATCACTATCACTTCATCACTATCACTATCACTACATAGTATAAATTAAAGTCGCTTTCCGCGTCTGTCTGTCTGTATGGCCGCTAACTCCTCCTAAACCACGCAACGGATTTTGATGCGGTTTTCACCATCAGTTAGATACATTTTCACGGAAGGTTTACATATTAGGTTATAACTTGTAATGATAGTTCTAAGTTGGAAATAAAAAAAAATTATATATATATATAAAATCCAAATCTGTTTAGTTTTTAAGTTTCATAGTGTTCTTACTAATTTTCATTGTTCTACTTAGTCTTTTTTGGTAAATAAAGATATATTATATATATATTATATTATATATATATATAACTAGCGACCCGCCCCGGCTTACACCCGTGCCAAGCCGGGCGGGCGGGTCGCTAGTATACAATATTTACTACAATCATAAAAACAGTTTATTAAATATCATACAGATCCGAAAACACTTATTTTTTGACGTCGTTGGTTAAAAAAGACGCGTGGTGTTAAATGTCACTAACGTCACCATACGAGTAAGTTAGAACTTATGTTTAACGTGTGTATCTGTGTGTCTGTCTGTGGAATCGTAGCTCCGAAACGACTGAACTGTCCTTAATTTAGTTTTATTTGTTTGAAAAGTGACTTAACCGAGAGTGTTTTAGCAAGAATGATTGATTATGATTCAAGAAAATCTGTGCAGCCGCTAGAATATTATCAGCTGTTTTGTTGGGGCTTAAAAAAAATATACTTGTGTTTATTTAGAACTACGTTTGAAATTATTATAAAGGGAACGTCTGCATGCCGTCTTATGTGTGGTAAAATAAATAATAATAATAAATAATCGGGACATTTTTTCACACACGGTCATCTGACCCCAAACTAAGCATACTTGTGATATGGCTGCCAGAGACTGATATACATACATATATAGTTTTAAATACATACTTAAATAGATATAAACAACCAGATATAGAACAAACACAAATGTTCATCACATAAATGTTTGCCCTAGGCGGGAATCGAACCCGCGCCCCCAAGCTCAGAAGGCAGATTCACTACCAACTGGACCAACGGGCTATCTGCTGGTGTTTTAGGCCTAAGGCCAGGCACAAATGTATATACCTAATAGGTACATATGTTGTGGCCAACACGAAACAAAATCCGGTACAAAATCACTGGTGAAGCTGAAAGTTTCAGAAAACGCAAAAACTTTGAAAACTTTGCCCATATTTTAGTTATGAAAAAAACGAATTAGTTAAAGTACGAAGTAGCTACCATTTCGGCGAAACGTACTTTCGGTGAAAAGTGTTTCTGCTAAAAAAAACGTTCTACCATCTTTCGGCAAATCGTGCTTTCGGTTGTATCGTTGAAAGGTGTTTCGGCGAATCGTACGTGACTCAAATATAAAACCTATTGAATTAGCACAGAAGTGTTTGCAAAAGTAAACAGTACGTACTACTCCCTAGTAAATAACATAACTAATTGCAAAGTTATTCATTCTGAAAGGATATTATTTGTCGCGATATGTGGATAATAAAACAACGGCGGCGGTTGCATTAGTTTTTGTCCGCGCTATGTTGGTTGTAAAATGTCAGGGCACGAATGCTAGTAAGGCTTGGTACACAATTCTAAAGAATATAAAACCCGGGGTGTGGCTATGATAAAGTCGTATTTCGCTCTTGAACTAAAACTCAATGAACCTAAGTCCCACAGGGTCTAGCTCGCTCTTGAGCTACAAATCAATGGACCTAATTCTCAAAGGGTTTATCTCGCTCTTGAGCTACAAATCAATGGACCTAAGTCTCACAGGGTCTATCTCGCTCTTGAGCTACAAATCAATAGACCTAAGCCTCACCGGATCTATCTCGCTCTTGAACTACAAATCAATAGACCTAAGTCTCACAGGGTCTATCTCGCTCTTGGGGTACAAATCAATGGACCTAATTCTCACAGGGTCTATCTCGCTTTTGAACTAAAACGCAATAGACTTAAATCTCAATATGCCTACCTGGCGTTTGGTTTAGTAACAACGCGATTAAGGCGCTCTGCGTTTCAGGTACACAGGGAGCAAATAAATTAAAACAGTATTCCAAAGAAAGCTTTGACCACCGACCCAACAACCTAGCAGTGGGCAGCAGGTGATTAAAGTAAATTATTTAAAAAAACAGTTATAAATTTACTAACCAATAAAACGAAATGTTTCATCATCATCATTTCAGCCGTAGGACGTCCACTGCTGGACATAGGCCTCCCCCATCGATCTCCAAAAGGGCCGGCTGGAAGCGGCCTGCATCCAGCATTTTCCTGCGGTCTCTTTTATGTCGTCTGTCTATCTAAACTAAATGTTTATGATTCATGAATTCAGAAGTGGCTGATTGTACTGGGGGGTTAGACATGCCCCACTTTCAGTTAGCGTTAACGCCTACGGAAAGATAAAATTGTATGAAAATGACATTAGCTTGAGAGATGTTCTCTCAATGACAATGTCATTGTCAATGTCATCAATGTAACCCCCCTGGTCTCTGGGTAGGGACTTAACTCTCGATATAGTGTGCCGTTCGGTGCGGATTGAAGGTGCTCGCTGGTGAAGGGTTGGTGGTTGTAGGCAGCTCAGCAGGGTGCTGAGATTGGAGTCAGCTCCGGAGGTGAAGAACCATATGCACAGCTCAGTCGTTCGTAGGCCAAAGTTCGAGTCTGCAGGTATGCAGCTGGACACGTCGAGTCAGCAATAGCACTTATATAGCTGGTGCTTGTTACTAGTACCAGGAACTAGCGTCTGGAATCCTGGAATGCGTTAAAGGGCTATCTTAGTATTAAATATTAATTTCAACTTGATACCTTTACGCGAAAAAAAAAGGTTTTGACACACTGATTGACAAACAGAATAACGAAATAACTAACGGACAATAAAATGATTCAATAAGGACTCCGTTTTCTTTTTGAGGTACGGAACCCTAAAAATAACGAGTTTGTAGCACTACCTTTATAGTACAATAGTAAACCGCAATTTGCGCATCGCTTCAACCTACTCGTACCTGCATTAGGGTATTTTACTGGAAATATAACACTGGATTCTGTCGGTTCAACTTTAATACAGAATTACCTACATTCAAACAGTTATAAAATTAATTTTGTGTAACGTTCAAAATTCCATTCCATTCCATTTTATAAACGTTTCAATTCACATAATTAGCTTAGGGATATAAATAACATTACATTCGAAATACAGATTTAAAGAAACATTTCTTTAGGGTGTAAGCGCAAGGTTTTTCTTTTAGTATTATCCTTTTTGGACTTCAAGATACATATAATTATATCTTAGCTTAGCCTTGTTTGAGGCGCTCAGGCAATTGCTTTATTGGATCTTTATATTATGAATGTGACCTTTTTTTTTTTTAATCTTCCAATTTCCTTCCATAAATCCCGGTCCTCCGCCACCTCTTGCCAACCTCTCCGGAATGAGTCAAGATCGTCACGCCAGCGTTTCTTGGGCCTGCCTTGACTGCGCCGTCCGTCGGGCACCGGGCATAGTGACTAAGGGCAAAAAATCTATTATACAAAATAATCTATTTTTAAACATTTTCATGTTATGATGTCACGCGCTTTTGACAAGAAATCTCAAGTGAGATAGAGTAGGCAGGTTAGTAACGTTAGCGTTAGGCGTTAGCATGTTGCACCGTATGCGGAACACCATTGAAATACTATTGATGCTACTTTCTAGTGACTCGGTGTTGATTTATGTTAGGAACAATTTAGGTTCCCCGTGTGCAACGCGGCTTATATAATTCCAAACCGGAAAAAACGAAAGCTATATTTTACGGTGTTTTCCTCGTCTATCACCCAGCGTCAATGGCACTCCTGTTTAACATGCCGTATACCTTTTTCCTGCGCAAAAAATTAACGCATTTTTTCGGTTCTTTTTCAGTAAATCCTCAATTGAGTACATAATTCAGCGATGATCGCGCACGGCTGTGGCAAACGACAGCACACCGGGGCTTGCTAGTGATGTGCTGTTCGTATGTAACATTTTATAGTCCAGTTATATTGCAATGTCCCGTTTTGTCATTCTGTCCCGATTATCATACTGTCCTGTTTTATTATAATATTTACAATATTCCGTCTCCATGTAACATTATTGTGCAAACTGCTAGTCTGTGGAATGCGCTGCCTGAATGGGTGTTCCCCAATAGTTACTATCTGGGTGTCTTCAAATCACGAGAGAATGGGCGTGCTACAACGTAGACCACAACATTGCATAACATCAGGCGAGATGGTGGACTGACGCAAACATAATTGTTTATAAAAAATTAAAATAAAACATTTTATTTCAAGACTTAATATTCCCATAAAGCATTAATAATATTAGAATACATATTATAATATAATACACTCTAAAGTATAACAACAAATAATAAATAATGGCCAAGTGCGAGTCGGTGACAAATTTCTGTTCATTACAAAGTTATTATGCTTGAGCGCCTGTAGCAAACTGCGTAGCAAAATTACTTACGACAATCTTGCAAGGCGTTTTAATAACTGGTAATTTGGTTGGACAACCTTATTATATTTTGTGGTGGTCCGAGGTACGGATGCACGAGCCCGACTCGCACTTGGCCGGTTATTCAGTCATTTATAATTTACTTCTAATTATCTAGTCGAAACACAAAAAATATGGTATAAAATGTTTGATTCAATTTTTGTTTTTTACCAATTAATTCAATGTCAATATATTAATGTTTTTAAACTGAAAAAAAAACGTAACCATTTTCGTATCTTCCAAATCAATTGGCCAAACTTGGCGGAAGCTAAGGTTGCGCGGAAAGAAATGGGGCAGAAAACCTTTACCCAACAGTAAGACGAAAAATGCTGAGAAAAATTAATATCTATCCGTAAGTATACCACGTTGTAATACTAAAACAACCTCTAGAGCCAAAGTCTTGAATTATTAACATCACTATTGTGCCAAATGGGCACAGTTTCGTTACGTATCATCACATACCCTCGCCTCTCGCCGCAATTATGTAAATGCTCCCAAATGTCTATTAATTCAGTTTTTACCAACTGTGAATGAAACACAATATATAATTAGATATTTAAATAGTTGATTGAATCAGGCGTTACTTTGCGGAAGTCCATTTTTAATGTGTATATGAATTTCTAGTGTAATTCCGCTTCTACGTCGTTTTGAGTACAATAAAGATTTGGAACAAACTATTTTTCTCTATAGATATTTGTGATCCTAATTTAAACCAAACCTGACATAAATATTAATTACATAAAAAAGTCAAATTAACCTAACCTGAAACAAATTGTAATTAAATCTGTAACAAAAAAATCGTTTTAACAATTAACCCGACCCGAAAACCCGACTGCAGAATGTAGCCTATGCCACTGCGGAAATGAAAACGAAAAAAAAACGACAGTAACTTTTAAACTTTCGCGATTTGAACACATGTTTTAAATGATTAGCGGGACTTATCACGCATTATTTTTATTTAGTTAAGAATCTTTCGGTTGACGTTTCGACCATGTTACAATGGCCGTGGTCACTCTCTATTGTATTCTCTTTGGTGGTCATGAGCTGACTGAAAACTGCGGGCGAGTCCGGCGAAAAGAGCGGGTATTTTTTGTTCTACCCTCACTTGATCTTGAAAAATCGCAAAGTTGACTCACTCAAGTCACTACGACACACAACACTGACTGTATCAGTAAATCTAACGACAACTTTTACTTCAAAATGTGTATATAAATATAAACACTTAGAATATTTTAGAGTTAACTATCCAATTCGTTAAGCCGTGTAGGCTGCAGTCTGTTCCTTTGTGACCTCATATCAGCGAACATAGCTGCTGCATGATACATTCTTCTTTTGCGTCAGTCGGGTGAAAAATCATTTTTTTCATAAATGTGCGTAGACATTTTCTCAACAACCATACATATTACCGGGATAAAAAAGTAAACTAAGTTAAACGAAAATCTATGGAAAAAAACACGTCGATCAGTTACTCCGTTGCTATGTGAAAGATAAATTTTTGTTTAAATTTTTATTGAAATGTTTTTATTTTGGGATAGAAGTGGGAACATTGGTTATTGCATATTGTATTTTGTCCAGAAGTTTAGTTGCATTAGCAAAGTCATTCTAATTCAGCTTGCAAGATTACACAAACAAACCAACAATTATTAAAGCTTGTAAAAATAGTTGTCACGCACGCTCGTATGTAACGTATCACAACTAATGTGTTTTTTTTTTTTCTTCAAATGAGTATTGGACTGGACTAGGATTATTCACATTTACTTGTACACATTGAAATGCAGTACAAAAACATTTCCAAAGAAGCCACCGCAGACATTTTATCTCAAACCGAGAAAACCTCTAAGATATCAATGAAAATGTATGTAGCCGAGGTCGAAGGAGTGCATTAGCGCACTGGAAGCTACAGTCAGTGACCCAGCTCACGTACAAAATAATGGTCTCAGACACATTCATAAGATATGAGCTAAATCTATAGAAACAAAATTACAAAACATCTTGATCAGTATACTTGAGATTTCCACAGTTTTAAAGCAGCAGCGACAGACTGCTACACAATACTGGGAACTGTATTTTCTGAGAATCTCCAACCTAGCTCACTGACTTTCGTGTCTTCATCGTGCTTGGAATTATGTATTTATGTATACAAAAAAAAACAATACAAATTATACTTACGTGTTTTTTTTTTAATATTTGTGTAATCAACATTCGTATGTAGTGCGCCTTTTTTACTTGTATGTATGTATATTTCGATACTATATTATTATTAAACGTACTCTACACCATCGTACATACTCCATAAGGAATATCTCTCTGCTCACCCGAAGTTTGTATAGAAGAGAATAGCTTTTAGCGATAAGACCGCCTTTGTGCATCTAATTGATGTCTTTTTCTTGGCTCTTACGTCAACTGGACCCGCTCGAACCGATCCCGCGGGATCAGTTGAATTAATGCATATTTTGAATTGGTGTATTGAACCTGTTGACAAAATTTGTAATTTGTCCTTTCTGTGGTGTCAATAAAGTGTAATTATATTGTGTTATAGATAATAATAACTTTATCTGATATGCATAACAAAAAACAATTATTTGTAATCTCGGCTTGCTGTTCGCGTTGGCTCAGCTGTAAGCACAGCAAGCATTGGACCTTCATTAAAATAAAATAAATAATCGGACTACTGATTGTACAGGGATTATTGGCAAAAAAGGGAACGATGATGTACGGAGCTAAGTAACTGATAATATGTCTCCAGTAAGACCCTGTCAGGCACCGAGCGGGCGAATACGCGGAGTTTTACTTGTTACATCGGCGAGTTACCTCGTACTGCTCAATAGATAGTAGATGTTGTAATAGCCACTATCCTAGTCCTACTAATATTATAAACGCGAAAGTTTGTATGTGTGGATGTATAGATGTATGGATGTTTGTTTCTTTCACGCTGCAACGGAACAACGGATCGACCTGAATTTTTGCATGGGTGTAGTTTGAGAGCCAGAGAGTGGCATAAGCTACTTTTCATTATCATCATCACCATTTTTCATCACTACGCGGGGGAAACCGCGGGGTACAGCTAGTATGTTATAATAACGAATCTGTTATTTACAATTTTTGCCAACAAAAAATATGGAGGGGTTCTCAATACTTTTTTTTAAATGTTTGTTACCTCTGAGCCCCGAAACCGAAACCGATTATGTTTTTTTTAAAATCAGAAATGATAAATAATTAATATACTTTCAGATTAGTGCCACAGAAATTTCATCAAAATATGTTTAGTTGTTTGGTGTTTAAATCCAAATAACTTGAAAATTCCGTTACTTGTAACCGAAATTGCGTATTTGTGAAGTAGTTTTTTTAAATTGATAATTATTTAATAATACTAATGAAAGACGAAAAAGTCACTCTCCCGATGGCAAGCAACACGCTTGCTCATAACAGTTCAGTGTCACCCAAAATCTTGAACGGTAAATCACTGCGAGAGCACTGAACGATAGTGGGCGAGCGGTAGCATAGGCGCTTAACAATCTGAAGACACCCGGATCGATCCTCCGCCCTTTACCAATGACATTGATGCCAACGCTCAAAAAAAAGTGAAGGGAAACATCGTAAGCAAACCAGTATATGCAAAAATTTCAAATAAAAAGTTTAAAGACGCATGGTGGATTACGTACGGCCCATCCTTTCTCTCTGAGAAAAGACCTGTGTCTCAACAGTGAGAACCTGATAGACTGATGATGATAATGATGACAAAAACACTGCGCAATAACATTCGATGCTAAATCTCTTTATGCCCAGTAATTTCACTTGGGACATGGCCCTTCACTTCGAAACAGTAATGTTGCCACTCTACTACTTGGCAGTAGACAAAGTCGTTCGTCAGTTAGTCATCACTTATCAGTTACGACGTAACTATAACGTCGTAACTGATAACTGACGTAACGTGTTATTAGTTACGTCGCAACTGACGAAGCTGTGATACTTTTCCATGTGGACTATGCAAAATTCCCTACGCAAAAGAGCCACTGCGAGGTTAACTAGGTCTTCTATAAAACACACCAATTGCTTCTTGCAGCTTTATCTGTTATCTTACATGATCCGTATTTTGCTAACACAATGTGTTATTCCGTCATGTTAGTATGTCGTACTCGTAAACTTACGCTACGTATTCCTTCTAAGAACTTAGGTTATAAACCCGCTGAAACAGGTTTAACGAAAATATCTACGAGAATTTTACAACCATCAAGCAATTGCGCTATACGTCAAAGGTGAATCACAGCGATTGGTTGAAATCCTTAGAATATGGAGTGAGAGTGGATAGCGCAAATATGCCTATAATTGCGCTATCCTGCCAGCGGATACCCATTTATTCTTAAGTGAATAAAGTCCCACTATGCAAAAAAATATGCTGTATACCATTCCCCCCATAAAAGCTTATTTTATTAACTGAATACAGTAAATTCTATGACTCGCTACGCTCGTGATTCAATCATCATGAATCACTCCTACGGCCGTGATATAGTCGTTAGAATCCTTCACTTGCTCGTGATTCATTTATGGCTAACGCTTTAAATCCGTTCTTTATTCACTAATTGCATAATATACTATTGTATCATATATTATGCATCTACCTAGTGGATGCAGATGACAGGCTATCGTTCTACAGTGGATGTGCTCTGGCTCATGGTGATGAAATTTTTATCTATGATCAGATATGGTTACGATCACTCTAGTGCTAAAAGAAAAGAATCATCACAGCCTTGTAACAGTCCCTGACAGCAGACCCAGTAGCTTAGGTGTGACGTAACTTCCAGACAAGTATATCTGGAAGTCCGCCAGAGACGATAGCGCAAACTGTTCTTTTCGCTCGATGAAATATTATTACTTTAGAATCTTGTGCTCGAGCTGATGTGTTTTGGCGTCTTCCTGCGCTTTGGCGTTCATGTGTTGCAATTTATTATTTTCTGATACTTCTTGCAGATTTATTTTTAGTTTTGAAGTAGTAGTTGATTCTACAGGGCTACACAGAACCGTGACACCAAGTTAAATAGTATTTTTAAGTGCCGAGTCCGTTTAAAACTAAACAAAATACAAGCTAACTAACACTACAAAAACATTTGGACTACCCATAGAGGTTCTTTTACATTGTTACATTAAGAAATGTGAGTAATAGTAAGGTGCGTAACTGATTTGATATTGGGTTTACATGATAATGTAAAGAATAAACATCGATTTTCGCAAGCACCTTGATCATGTAAAATAATTACCCGGCCTAGCTACAAGGACAAAAATACTGCTTAAGTTTAGGAATTTCCCGCCATAGGAAAAACGTTCCACCTTAACCAAAAAAACGAGCCGAGTTGAGAGCCGTCCTGCTTTTTCGAAGTCGGTTAAAAACAATTGAAATTTACTCCATTCCCAAGTTATAAGGCGAGAATACGCGGACAAAGTCAAAAGCTAGTCGATGATAATAGCTGACGGAGCTCGCTCAGACGGCGGCGCTTGTTCCTGGGACTTACAAGGTGTCAGAGTTCCGCTGACTGGCGCTGCGGTGTCATTGCGGAGCTCAGCCTTGTTCCCGGCGGCGTGCGGGTTCACAGTTCTGCCGAGTCTGCGACCTCAACTCGAATAATTGTAGACGTTATTCTAGTCATGTCGCTCTTAGCAATGGACATGGACATAATTGGATCGTAAACAATTTGGTTTATTGGTTCTTCGAGCGATGTGGCCTGCCCAGTGCCCATTGCCACTCCAGCTTGCAAATTTTAATAGCTATGTCGGTGACTTGGTTTTACAGCGAATATCCACGTTCCGGATTTAATCGCGCAAACATACTCCGAGCATAGCTTTCTTCATTGGCCACTGTGTAGCTCCGCTGTGTGTGTGTGTGTGTGTTTGTGTATGTATGTGTGTGAGTCACACGCGCAAAGCCAAAAAGCCAACAGCTAAGGTGGCGGTGGTGGTGGTTTAAGGTGGTAAACACATACTGGTTAAAGACCTTTGTTGTGAATATATAGGCTTTTCAATAGAATTGCTATTAAAACACTGTATGTTATAAAATCTACAGAGATGGCCCTAAACCGTGCCTGCATCGTTTATCTACCTTAATATATATAACTAGCGGTCCGCCCAGGCTTCGCACGGGTATAGATTATAGCCTATGTCACCCGGGCATAGTGTAGCTTCCCAACAGTGAAATAATTTTTCAAATCGGTTCAGTAGTTTCGGATCCTATTCAATGCAAACAAACAAACAAACAATCAAATCTTTGCTCTTTATAATATTAGTATAGAAAAGTTAGTATGTATAAAATGCAGGGCACATCCCTGCATTTTTTGGTCAAAACATTAGTTAATAAAGATACCTTTTTGCTAATTGCCAGCATTCATTACTTCATCTCTACGTCGATAATCCATCAAACAAAGTCGTCTGAACAGATCGGGCTGTTACCCCTTCGTACGCTGCCATATTTTAATTAAACCCCCCAAACAATTAGAGACCTTCAAATTGTTCTAATTGAAGTTTCATTCGCGTGGCAATAAATTCCTTCGGGCCGTTTGGAGCCGTGTTTGAAACGTTAGTGAAATTTCATTACGTTTCAGTTATCGGAACACTAGACAATTTCGTGACGGTCTAACGACGGTGTTTATTAGGAGAGCGGCAATTAAATACAAATAAGGTTTTATAGGGCGCTCGTTTGGGACCATTTGGCGCATTATACAGGCGTGAATACGATTATGATGGGAATACCTGTCGCTGATGGTTCCGGGGCTTCCTTTGTTTCAATCTGTTCCCAGCGTTTGTGTTTACAATAGGATTAAACGTACTCGCATGTGAGAGAAATTGCGTTACGCACAATCATACTTGCTTTAATTTCTTTTTACTACGCAAGTGCCCTTATTAATCAAACAAAATACACGCTAACACTATCACTACAAAACAGACTGCCCATAGACTGCTGAAGGTCTAAATACAATCCAAATGTTCAAGCTCACTATCAATTGGCAGCGTACCCAGCATGCTGGTGGCATTACTACGCTAAATGGCAATGCTTATGCGTTAAGCCAGAAACAAACCAGCATTTTGGTCACGCGTCGCTCGGAAAGATTTCTGAAAATTAGGTGAACTTCCGGTCTCCAAGAATTTATTTTATTTTATGAATTATGTTAATAGGTTTTTTAAAACTTAATAATAGGTTTGCGTTTGACCTCCGCCTCTCGCCTGCTGTTAAGCGATGATGCAGTCTACGTTGGAGCACGTTCTCTTAGAAGAGACCGATTCACTCGCGATTTGAAGACACCAATAACAAAGATATCCTCGAATATGTCCGCCGTCTGGAGATACACTACGTAGTTCCATCGCATTGCAGGGAACTTGACGTATGCTATAATATAATTATCATAATATCCGGTTTGATAGCTTGCAATATTCCAAAACAATAAAGCTTACGAGTACATTTTATAGGGCCGCAAATAATTTCGGTTTTACAACGAACATAAAACATATTTATTCATGACGCGGAGAATAATAAAACTCACGTTTTGCTAATAAAAGTCGATGAAGAAATAAAAGTCAACCTTGCATGGTCACAATAAAACAAAAGTTATTCCAAAGTTACGCATCGAAAGTGTTGGATTATGATATCAGATGGCGCGAGTATCAGAGAAATAACTTTTCAATTTCGTAATGGAAACTTGATGCGGGCAAGTGAAGGGTTCGCTGAATATCACGCTGATGGCAGCAAATATTATTAGCACTTTCTTTTTATTTTTCTTTTCCCTTCATTATGTATTTAATTGCCTCACTCGTAGCACATGTGCTACGATACTCGCTGCGCGATTTCGCTGCTAGCAAACCTATTTCAAGCGACTTCAAATAAGGAGGGATATATCGAATAAGGGGTTTCTCAATACGATCTGTATTTTGCTTTTTTTCCAGTATGACTTTGCTACGAAGCTACAGTTAGGCAGAGTACAAAAAAATCGCCTCACTCGTAGCAGCATGTGCTACGACACCATGTGCTACGACACCATGTGCTACGACACCATGTGCTACGACACCTCGTTTTCACTACTCATTTACGCCGCTAGCAAACCTACTTCAAACGACTTCAAATTATAGGGTTTTTTTTAAAATTCGATCCTTATTTTGAATAATAAATCATTATTGTCGATTTCAAATATATACATTAAGTATCTACTAGGCTAACCGGGTGTCCTCAAATTGGGAATGAATCTGTATCTTCAAGACAAGCGTGCTCCGTCGTAGACCGCATCATCGCTTAACAACAGGTGAGGTGGCGGTCAAATATAAGACTATTAATAAAAATTTAAAAAAACTATTCTTATTATAGTTGCCATCAAATGCTGATAAAACTACTAAGTTGAACCAAAATTGCCGTAAAAATTTTCCTAAGCGATAATTTCCCCAAATATTGTCACCAAAGTCGTCTGATTACTAATAAGTCATTCATAACGACAACCTAATCTACTAACATAAATCATTCAAATTCAATTAAACGCAGCACAATGGCAACGGGAACATTTGGCAACACGAACTGCTAATCTTTATGGTCCCGGATACAATATAACTCATTTTACCCCAAAATACGGGAAATGGGGGAAACACGCGCATTTCCCTAACCACTTCCTGTGCTGACAGCTTAGCACTTAATCAAGTCGTAACTTGTTTTTATTTAAGTTTGAGGTAAATGGCGTGAGCTTGATGTATCTCACTTGTATTGCGGGGAAAGAACTTATTGTTTTATTATACTATGTATCATTTAGTAGTATTTATTTGATGGTATCATTAAAAGTGTTTTAGCATCCCCCGTCGATTCTGTTACGTAAATTCTTTCCATCCATAGTTGCCTGGAAGAGATAGCTTTTAGCGATAAGGCCACCACTTGTGGCACTAGCTCGTAAGTGTTTGTATCGTGTTGTAATTTTTATTTCTGGTGTACACAATAAAGAGTTTCTATCTATCTATCTATGTTTTGTAGATTTTGTACAGAAAGATTGAATTGAAATGAAATTTACTTACTAAAATTTTGAAGTTTTTTTTTTTATTGCGTAAGTCTTAAGTATAGTTTTTTTTTTTTTTAAGTATCTGAGAGCTGTTTTAAAATGCAATCGTTAAATTTTTGATGTCTGGATTTTCGGGCGTTAAACGAACAAATAAAGCCGTCATTATCAAGACGAATATAAAACAAGTAAACCATAACATAAAAAATTACGAAATCAAAATCAAAATAATATAACGAAATCCACTCTAAAACTTTCCCTCCGAAAGTTTTACGAAAAAAGACTTTTGAAATGTATTGGTGAAAATTTGAACCCAATATTTTTGTTTTCAAAAATCTTAGATCTATTTGTTACAGAAATCTATTTACACTTAAGGGTGAAGATAAGGAGAGTTAACGTTCAAAACCAAGGGGGGCAAAACTCTGGAGTGAGTGGAAAATGATACCAATTTCAACAATTCAAAGTATTTTCCAACATTATTGACGAACACATTAGCAATCATCATAACTTAACGGAGTGCTACTTTCACAGAGACATGAAACTAAGCTCGCGAAATAAAATAAAACCGTTATAATAGCGAGTCATTAAAATAATTAAACTCAGTGATAATAACACTGTACGTATCCTCGTTAAGCTTAGAACTTAGAGACAGCCTTACAGCTATACTTGAAACTTGGAGGTGGTAACATTACATACATATATGTATAATACTTAGGGCTTACACCATCATCATCATCATTTCAACCGTAGGACGTCCACTGCTGGACATAGGCCTTCCTCATTAATCTCCAAAAGGGCCGGTTGGAAACTGCCTGCATCCAGCGTTTCCCTGTGGTCGTCTGTCTACCTTGTGGGTGGACGTTCTACGCTGCGCTTACCAGTCCGTGGTCTCATTCGAGAACCTTTCAGCCTCATCGGCCATCTGCTCTGCGTGCTGTGCCCTGCCCACTGCCACTTCAACTTGCTAATCCAGACTACATTATCATCTATACATCCATACTACAGGGTGGCGCAATAGAACGTGCATATTGCATCATCTTTTTTTGCGGGGTAGAAAGCGCGCGGGCGGGGGGAGCCTACATCGTTGGGGAGGCGCGCTCATGGAGTTTTAGTCACTATGAGCCACTTCGACGGGAAGCGTCGCGCATTTTGCGTGCGCGCATTTTACGAGAACTCTCGTTCATACATTGTTACTAGGCGACTATATTGTTCTGAATATAGACTACGGCGAATTAGTGAAGCTCCGAGTGCTAATTTAATTAAAATATGGGTAAAGCGTTTTGAAGAGACCGGTTCAACGTTTAAACCACAAACAAAAGGTCGTCCAAGAACATCTAGGTCCGAAGACAATATTGAGAGAGTTATGCAGTCGGTACGAGGAGATCCACAAATGTCTACTCGCAAGAGATCGTCTGTCTTACACTTATCGCGACGAAGTTTGCAACGAATTTTAAACTTGGATCTTAAACTGCATCCATACAAGCTGCAATTAACACAAGAATTGAAAGAGTCTGACTTCGGAGTAAGGCTCGCATTTGCTAATGAAATGCTTAATCGATTTTCCAATTTTGACAATATCCTTTTCTCTGATGAGGCCCATTTCCATATCAATGGGTTCGTAAACCGCCAAAATTGTCGTTACTGGAACAGTGAGAATCCCAAACTCAAACACCAGAAACCACTGCATAGTCCTAAAGTGACAGTATGGGCAGCAATCTCTGGCAGAGGAATAATTGGTCCTTTTTTCTTTGAAAATGCGCGGGGGCAAAACGTCACTGTTAATACCGAACGCTATGTTGCGATGTTGGATGGTTTTTTGGCTCCAGAACTTGAAAATTCAAGAATAATGAATTCTAGGACTTGGTTTCAACAAGACGGAGCTACCAGTCACACATCAAATGACTCCATGGCGGTTGTGAAACAGATGTTCCCTGGCAGACTGATTTCTAAAAGGGGCGATATCCCATGGCCCCCACGTAGTCCAGACTTGACACCTCCTGACTTTTTTTTGTGGGGATACCTCAAACACAAAGTCTACAGCAATAATCCGAGGAACATCGATCAGCTCAAGGAGAATATCCGTGGTGAAATGGCAGCAATTACACCAGCATTACTGAAGAAAGTTTTTAATAATTTCCGTTTGCGGTTAGAGGAGTGCCGTCGTAGAGAGGGTCAACATTTAGATGATGTTATTTTTAAAAAATAAATTTCTGTTATTACTATACCATTCCTCAGTTTTATTTTAACTATAACTTTTGTATTTATTTTTTTATAAAAAAAATTTATGTGCACGTTCTATTGCGCCACCCTGTATAATATCATTTAGTAGTATTTATTTAAAGGTATCATTAAAAGTGTTTTAGCATCCCCCGTCGATCCTTTTACGTTAATTCTTTCCATTCAATGGTTGCCTGGAAGAGATCGCTTTTAGAGATAAGTCCACTTAAGTGTTTTCTGTCTGTTTGTAATTTTTATATCTGGTGTATATACACAATAAAGAGTTTCTCTCTATCTATCTATTTAATCCGGTGGGCTATGTAACTTCCGTTCGTCTACGGATCTCCTCATTTCGGATTCGATCTCGTAGAGAAACCCCGAGCATAGCCCTCTCCATAGCTCGTTGTGCGACGATGAGCTTGCTTATAAGCTTGGGCTGTAAGCAACTCTAGGTAATAAATAAAGTAGGAATCATGTATGTATTGAATATTGAATATGTATTGACAAATAATTTTAGTCATATTATTTGTCAATACATTTGTTAAGATATAAAATAGCCGATATCCGATTTACGCTATGGAACGCCTGCCTTATTTTGCTTACAAAACAAAGGGTAATTTCGTTTCTGATGTATTTCAATAAGGTACATAAAAACATTGCTTGCGTTATTTTTGTTGTTAAATTCACCATGACAGCGTTTGAAGTTGTGCTCTTTGTGTTCATTTTTATTGTATTCAACTTTTCTTGGAATGGCGAAAACCTATGTTTCTAAATATGGCGACATAAATAATAAAATAACAGGGTATGAACACATTTTATGAGAAAAGGTTTTTATATTTTTATTTCTAAAACAAATCATGACATAAAAGTTATATGATTATTTACGGGATATATACCGTGGTAAGGTTGTGGAATGCTCTCCAGATCATATAACTTTAGTGAACAACCGTGATAGTTTAAACAGTGTTTAACTCATCACATGTTTGTTCTCACTTCTATGAGCAAAGTGCGTAAATACAATGTAATTAAGACGCATAAAGTATTAACGTGCGCACACGTAACTAATTCCATAGAAATATTAATTTTAAGGTTTGTACGATTTCGATACGCTTATTCATATTTTACCCATTGTTATTAGTTCCACTGAAATAGACTTTTTTTTAAACAGCTTGTATATTTTTTGTGATGTTTATTAGCCAATTAAATTACAAAATTAGGAATAAAGTCCATATATTGGCCACCAATACAACTAACCTATTCAAATAACCCACCCCTGACTGTTCCTGATGCAAAGGTGTCTAAAACACTCGCTGCGTTACCGCTTTGGATAGCAATGGCTAACCTTTGCACCAGGAACGAGCCGGAGCGGGAGTCACCTCACATTTCTTTAAGCCTGAGCCCATTCTCTGAAATTTGCTTTTTGGGCTCAGTCCCCCAAAAAATTATTTATTTTAATAACAATGAATCTACAGCTTA
Source organism: Agriopis aurantiaria (assembly GCA_914767915.1). NCBI lineage: Eukaryota > Metazoa > Arthropoda > Insecta > Lepidoptera > Geometridae > Agriopis > Agriopis aurantiaria. The sequence goes on along the minus strand of OU611991.1, from coordinate 1,628,008 downwards.
AATATGATTATTAACGGGATATTTACTGTGGTATGGTTGTGGAAGGAACCCCCGATATTTTGGCGCAGTTGCGCGCACCATGTTCACGGGAAGACGACCATATAACACCATGTTCATATAAATAAATAAATAAGTATTCCGGACATTTTTGCACACACGGTCATCTGACCCCAAACTAAGCAAAGCTTGTGATATGGCTGCCAGAGACTGATATACATACATATATAGTTTTAAATACATACTTAAATAGATATTAACAACCGGATATAGAACAAACACAAATGTTCATCACATACATGTTCATCACTTACTCGTAAATGTTTGTCCTAGGTGGGAATCGAACCCACGCCCCCAAGCTCAGAAGATAGGTTCACTACCAACTGGGCCAACGGGCTATCAATGTATTGAACAAATGTGATAGTTTAAATAGTATTTAACAATAATTAATTTCTAGGTAAATATTCATTTTATAAGTACTTATGATAGCTGATAAATGAGCTCAAACACAGCAGGTCTACTACTTGTTATTAGAATTTCAGTGCCTATCTCCCGGTTCCATCATAATACTTTCAGTACTGCATTAAATTACTCTACAAAGAAAAAAAAACACCATCATCAGCCAGAAGACGTCCACTGCTGAAAATAGGCCTCCCCTTTAACCTCCACCTGAACAACAGCCTGCCATCTGCATCAACTGGATACCCGCGACTCAGTGTTGAAAAACAGCTTAATTAAGATGAAAAACTAATAAACCCTAACACGACTGGCCCATTATTTGCCATCAGGAATTTCCAGTACCTATACATTGGTCTCATCACCAGATTACCATAACTTGTTGTTATGTCGTTATATACTTGTGACTTAAACTAATTCCTTCCAGCATGCCATGTTTAAGTAACAACAATAAAAAGCTGATTTTTACTAAATTTTTATTTTAAAGTGGATAACCAATTGACCTCTTCTTCCGCATGTCAGAATCATTTCCGGTACCGGTATCGACGTCGACGCCAACGCCAACGTCAACGCCAACGCCAAGGCCAACGTCTGTGCTGATCTCTTCGCAGACAGTGGTGGTCATGAGAGCCAGCAGTACAGCAGCCATCATGAGAACAAAGACCACACTCAAATACCTGGACATTACGCTCGCTGAACTGGAAACAAAATGTATAATGTTTTTAACTTTTACGATAAATAAAAATAAAATAGCCTTTATTTACCCTTAATATACCTTTTTACATATAATATGAATTAAACTAAAAATCTTTTTTTTTTAATGTTTTTTTTTAATACAATAATATATTTATGTCAAGTTAGCTACTAAATCCTAAATTAATGGTATTCACCAACAACTAAACTAAACCTATTCAAATAACCCACCCCTAACCGTTCCCGGCGCAAAGGTACCCAAAACACTCGCTGCGTTACCACGTTGGATGGCAATGGCCAACCTTTGCACCAGGAACGAGCCGGAACGGGAGCCACACTTTTCTTTGAGCCTGTGCCCTATCTCCAAAATGAGATTCTTGGCCTTATGAAATTTAAAAAAAAAATGGTCGGTTGTATATTAATTTATTTTAGGGCACCTAAAACTGGGTGAAGGCCTCCCCATGCCTTTCCATGCTTCACTTTTACACACTTTTAGAATAGGAAAAAAATATTGATTTCCTGATATTACACACGGCAACAGAATAGTCTGTGCAAAAAGAGAAGCGTCGTACAAATTTAGGTCGCGCATGTGCAAATTTACTGGATAAAACACCCCTGATTCAACGACGGAGGTTAAAAAGTATAATGGGTACTTGCTATTTAATCTATACTAATATTATAAAGAGGAAAGATTTGATTGTTTGTTTGTTTGTTTGCATTGAATAGGCTCCGAAACTACTGAACCGATTTGAAAAATTCTTTCTCTGTTGGGAAGCAACACTATCCCCGGGTGACATAGGCTATAGTCTATACCCGTGCGAAGCTGGGGCGGACCGCTAGTGTTATATAAATTAGCAATAGTTAGAGTCTTTGCAAAAAGAGAAGCGTCGTAGGTATTAAGGTCGGGCATGTGCTAATACTGTTTTAGTTCAGCGTATGGTATAATAACAGACTCCATCAGGTATAGCACTCCGAGAAAATATTTCACGTGGCTACGTCACCTGACACGCAACTACGTCATCAATGTCATGGATACACGTAAACAAGAGCAGAATAAGTAATTTACAACAAGTTCGAGAGAGATGACGTCACACGAAACAATGGCGGAATCTCTATGAGACAGCTGATTGTCTGTGTTGCCAGTAGCGTGAAATTATAACTCCCCAATCTCCATATAAATTATTACCTGTGGGAATCCAATAAATCGATGATTTTAATATAAATAATGTGTTTAATATATTAAATTCTTGCTTAACTTGAATTGCTTTGCTTGAGCGGACAAACTATATTACAATTGAAATGCTTCTTGTACTCTATTTAGTAAATTATTTTAAAAAATCTCAATGTATAATAAATAATATATAATATCAGATAGCCCGTTGGTCTGCCTTCTGAGTTTGGGGGCGTGGGTTGGATTCCCACCTAGGACAAACATTTATGTGATGAACATTTGTGTGTGTTCTTCATTTCTTTTTCATTCATTTTAATTTCTTTAAGTATGTATTTAAAACTATATATGTATGTATATCAGTCTCTGGCAGCCATATCACAAGCTTTGTTTAGTTTGGGGTCAGATGACCGTGTGTGAAAAATGTCCCGAATATTTATTTATTTAATATCTGTGCTTGTTGCAATAAAGTGGCAACTGTACAGTGACGTAACTGGGTATCAGCTCCCGGAGCGGTAGACCTTGTGTTCTTGGATCATGGTTCACCGTAATGCCATTATGCCACGACGCTTCTCTTTTTGCACAGAATCCAACAACAGCGACTAATATTAATAATAATAATATGTGTAATAATAATAAATTTTTATTTCTTTAACACGAACGTTCTTTTTTTTCTTCTTTTTTCTTTTCTTTATTTCTTACTTTTTTTTTGTTCATAAAACACGCTTCTTTCACGCAGCGTCCGAACAACGAATCGACGTGACTTTTTGCATTGAGATAGTTGGATTTCCGGAGAGTCACGTACGACTTATCTACTTTTATCCCAGTAAAAAATAATGTTCCTGAGAGTTTGTCTTTGAGGGTGAAACTGCGGAACGCAACTAGTACATAACTTTAGTAGTAACTAAAGTACACCATAACGTGTATGACTGTGGGAAAATATACGTATATAATTATTTAAAAACCTTGAAACTCAAAAGTCTCCATGTCGTGTTGTTTTCAAAGCTCTATCCTCTTTATGGTTGATATTCCGAAAACCCGTACGAAGTGCTTTGATGCCACATTTATTATGCGTATTGCTAGTCTGTGGAATACGCTGCCTGAATGTCACCCGGGGATAATGTAGCTTCCCAACAGTGAAAGAATTTTTCAAATCGGTTCAGTAGTTTCGGAGCCTATTCAATGCAAACAAACAAACAAACAATCAAATCTTTCCTCTTTATAATATTAGTATAGATGAAAAAATCCGAAAGTGTTGTTAACTAGGACCAACTACGTACACAATAAAGATACTTTGAAATAAATAATAAATATTTGCCAGTGAAAAGCCCGTCAAAATCAGTCCAGCCGATTTTCTGCTGAACTTGCTGCGAACTTTCAAACAAAATAGTGATTATTTTCATAATTGTGACGTCAGTTTTGATTAACGTCTCGCTTTTCATGCCGGTATTTTTATAAATTAATTTTAATTACTTTTAACTTAAAACTGGTTACAGTTTTAAAGTATTTTTAATCTATTTCATTTAAAATTATATTTTTAGTGATTCTTTGTTATTCATGCATTGTAATCTCAAAACGAATTTAAAAGACTTACTTTTTCAAGAGACTGTGAGTTTCTTGTAGTTAGGCAGCCGAGAGCAGAGGTAAACCTGAAGTGGAGAGCGAGTAGATTTTGTATGCTAAGAATTTACATGGTTCATTACACAAATAAACCCTTTAAATTTCGTTTACGTTGCGTATACAAAAGAAATGAAACGCTCAGTCAAAAGCGTAAAATTGAGCATACAAAAAATTTAAATTATGCTAGTTCTGAAGATATTTCGAGATATTACCATTTCTGTGACTAGTTTTTGTATTAAAGGTACGCGCACACAGGCACGGCACCTTCAGTGACGACACCGTGTAACTATGTGGATAGATGGCCATGTTCCATTTGCAAACTTTGAGAAGCACGGCACCGGCTTGTACCGACAAGCCGGTGCCGTGTTTCTCAAAGTTTTTATGAAATGGTGATGTTCCGTTTGTGAGGTGACGCGACCGTCATACGACTATGAAGCGCATGTCACACTCTAAACACTGCTATTCTCATATAACTTGGAATCGATAGTTGCATGGTTTACAAATAAGTACCTAATTGTTCAATAAATAATTGCAAGTAACTTTAATATTTAGAAAAAACAATATAGTTACCTATGTATAATTTTTTGTCGTTTAAATTATTAATTATTATTATTTAAAAACCGATTTTCGATAGTCTGTGATTATTCGTTATGCGTGGCACTTCACTAAGTGGGCGGTACCCATCAATGAAGTAAGACATTATTTGTAGGAAATTTTACCGGAAAAAATACGAAACTTCATAGGCGTGACCTGTCAAAATTATCATCCTATATTTGACAAAGCATGTCAAATAATACTCACTACTTATTATTCGACGATGACGTGCGCAGTTGTGTACAAGGTCTTCTAATATAATGATATTTATTGGGCGTAATAAGAATTTTGGACGCAGAATTCGTATCGAATTTCATACAACTTTTTAATTATGAAATAGTAATTTGTATGGAATTCGACAGTTATTTACGTATCGAATATTCGTACTTTAATCATTGCTCTAGGTAGCATTCCAATCTTGGCAATCGCGACCGGCGCGGCGGCTAAGTATGAATTTATATGGAGTGATAAACAATGCAAGCAACGGAAATCGGAAGTGGGAAAGCTACCTTTATTATTTTGCTAAGCTTACATACGCTGTCACGTTCTAACTCGTCATCTTATCGAATTTAAACTTGATTTGGAGAAAGCTCGACTGTTGTCTCTCATCCTAAGCCATTCCCAACATCATATCTCGCGGTGTGTGAACAGTACGTAAAGTCTTATGAGCAACGGGGTTACGCGAGAGGGAATCAATTTGGATGATGAGTCGTGTTAGATTACGCGGTCCTTTGTTAAATGAGCAGCTGGGTGGAAATGTATTAATAAATCATCTCATCTCGCAGCGAGTTAATGTAGGGATTTGGAGGGTTATTTTTGGTTACATTAATTTGTACAATGTGTTTATTTGCATCCATGCAATATGCAGGTAACTTGAAAAACGGGGCTGGCATAATCGCATAGCGACTAAATACCCAAACAAAAACATTAGATTAAAAAAAAAAAAAAAACTGTTTAGCTGAAGTGCTGATACTGAACTGATAATGATAATTTTGTTTTCAAAATTACAAGCACAGCACAATAACAAGACTATAAACTAATTGCAAAATAAAAAAGTGACTTGTGGAACTTGACAATGACGTGAAGCACTTACACTAAGAATAAACTTGTGGCTGCTTTCCCTTCAGTGGTTCTAGCTGTTCAATTGTGTGTTAATACATCAAAATGTTGAGTACCTATATAACTATACTAGCAACGTACCCCGGCTTCGCACGGGTGTAAGTCTTATTTTCTTACACCTTGGGTTACATTATTGGAGATTTAGTAAGGATCCCTATTTTTTTGCAAGTATAATATAGCTTATGTCACCCGTGGATAATGTAGCTTCCCAACAGTGAAATAATTTTTCAAATCGGTTCAGTAGTTTCAGAGTCTATTCAATGCAAACAAACAAACAAACAATCAAATCTTTCCTCTTTATGAGGTTCTTTATTAAGTATGTGGCTGTTTTCCTTTCAGTGGTTCTAGCTGCTCAATTGTGTGTTAATACATCAAAATGTTGAGTACCTATATAACTCAAATTCATAAAACAATATGTTGTCATATAATCCGCCGAGCTGTGCAGCCAGAACCGGATCATTTCGTTTGTAGATTCTTTTACACAAAAAGTGTCGGGCGACTGTCATATAGTGTCATTGCTATCATCTGCTACACTTAACGGCGTATCAAGATACGTAATATAATTACGTAGATATAATTTGGTGTCTCTGTTCCGGTTTGATGTCGTCGAGTCGGACTTTCGCGTACTCCAAGCCTCCGACTGGTGAGAGACAGTGCGAGATCGGGACCGGTGGCATTCTCTTGTGTCAGAAGCCAAGGCCCACTTTGGGTCGCTGCGCCAGCGGAGTAAGTATAAGTAATAATTCTGATATAATTTTAAATTTTATTCAAAAAAGGGTCCTTGAATAGCCTTCGGTATAAGAAACTATTTTGGGGCAACAAAGGACGATTGCAAATCGACACCCTAATGTTAGCAGTTGTATGCACTGCCTGAATGGGTGTTTCCCTATAGATACAATCTGAGTGTCTTCAAGTTGCGAGTGAATTACGCGAGTCGTGAATGATTTTCGTGTTTTAGAATAAGTATGTTAATAAATGATTATTTACCGTGGTAAGGTTCTGGAATGAACTCCCGAAGCTCATTGGGAGCTCATTCCACAACCTTACCACGGTAAATATCCCGTACCTAATTAATCATAATTATAACTTTAGTGAACAACCGTGATAAGTCATCTTTACCAAAAAAATTTAAAACTACGTTAAATTATATTTTACAAAATAATTATTTAAATATTCTGAACAGTCATGTAGATACATAGAAGATATATAGCGTGCTATCTACTATCAAAGACGCCTTACCACTATCTTATCAAGTAACCTCGAAGCACAGCGCTTCCATCAATTTGCTGCCGTCGAGAGAGAAGATGAGTTCACGCGACTGGGACCACCATAGCTTACCTCGTAGGAACTAATTTCTCATCTGATAAATACAGGTAAAAAGGAGTAGAAATTACAACATTTAATATAGGAAAAAAAATAGGCTTGCGTTTGACCGCCAACTCGCCTGATGTAAAGCGATGATGTGGTCTACGTTGGAGCACGCTTGCCTAGAAGAAACCGATTCACCCGTGATTTGAAGACACCCAGATTAAACTATCGGGGAACACCCATTCAGGCAGCGCATTCCACAGACTAGCAGTTCGCATAATAAAAGTGGAATCAAAGCACTTCGTACGGGTTTTCAGAATATCAACTAAAAGAGGTATCAATTAGTTTTGTAACTAAGTTTTTGCACTCACAAATATATTTATTTTGTCTCCATAGTTTACCATCCACGGAGAGACTTCCAAATATCAATAACAAATTTTCATGTCTTCAATACCCGTTTATTTTTTTACGCTGCCAACTGATAGTAGATGAGTATTTGAATTATCTACCTTCAATGGTCTACGCTGTTCTGTTTTTTAATAGTAGCAAAGTAATCTAGATATTTTAGTGTTAGTTATCTTGTAGTTAGGCTAAAAATCCAGCAGTGGACTGTTAAAAGGCTGTATTTTATATTATGGTTAGTATAGGCAGTTAAAAATATTTTTTTGTAATATTTACGTATGATATTAGGTTTGTTAGATAGGTATTTGGGTTTAGGTAGTTTCATTTGTATTTTCGGTGTGTAATAAAGTTGTATTGTATTGTATTGTATTGTATTGTATTTAGGTGACCCATATACTTCCATATAAATTTAGTAGGATAGGTAAATTCAATTCTTTATTGCCATTCTAAAACTGAGCTACCGAGGACTATGAATCTGATGCTAGTCTATTGGTTTTTTACGTACCCTATATCGGTTTTATGTATCCGACATTTCGGAGAAAGTGCATCGGATCTGCATGATCAAATTCTCTTCTGCCTATTTTTTTACGGGAAAGAAAATTTTTACAAGCACGTAAAGGTGACACTGTTTCATAGTTGTTTTTTCGAAAACCTGTACTAAGCGCTTTAAATCCACTTTTATTGTACGAACTGCAAACTGAAATTTTCTGGCCGAATGTATGTTCCTTAATAGTTACAATATGAGTGTCTTCAAGTCGCGAGTGAATCGGATTTTTCTAGGCAAGCGTGCTCCATCGTAGACCGTATCGTCGTGGAGGTAGCGGTGAAACGCAAGCCTATTAATTAGTTTAAAAAAGTTTAATCAGATAGAATCTATGATAATTCCGGAAGAATAATCCAAGCAGTGTCATCCTACAGCGGGTAATGGCGCAATTCGCTGACTCTGCGAGATACGCGCTGAATTTTAAGGCATTTCATATTGTTCTTTAGAGGTTTGACTTCCAAGTGCATTAAAATTCTCGCAGTTTTTGCGTACATTTTTTTATCGTTCATAGATATAAATTCAATACAGATTACACGGAACGGTGGTGCCTGCCATCAACCCGAAAGGAGATCATTTTACTTATCATTTATAAACAAGTTTTACAATGAAATCGAGATATTGGCTGTTTTGTAAAAAAAATTGGTACATTCTGGATTATTGTGATTTCACTTTTGATTCCGTAGTATAAGTAGGTATAGTTATTACCTCCTACAGTGTCAACGGCTGTGTGAGGTGTCGTGAGACTCGTCTTTTTGTTCAAACTGTGATAGGCTAGATATTGCAGTCGTATATTTTGACTATATTTTGTCGTATATTTAGTCGTTTAATGATCAACTTGTCATATAAAAAACTTAACCTCTAACTAATTTAAAAAAACTACCTAGGTAGATCTTCTGAGAACCGCTTTTTTAAATTTATTTAATTAGGACACCGACCGGGTCCATGACTTTGGTATACCTACTTAACTAACATTTTGTTGACTTAAGCAAATTAAGCTATTTATAATACTGGTAGAGGAAAGTAGGTTTAGATCTTAATCTAAGGTTAAAACAATTTAGTCATGTTATTATTAGAGTTGTGTGTATACCGCGAGCAGACCAGGGAGTGGCAAGCAGCACCCGATCACGAGTATGACACATGTGCCAGCCATCGCCCTCCTCAACCATATCTGAGGGAAGAGAGCGACCCGACACAAGACGCCGCCGCAAGAAGGTGCCGCAAGATGGTGAGTATAAACGCTCGAGACATACACACAATCCATTATGTAAACTGCATTGTAGTATGTAGTGCCTGCTTACAACCGCTCCTTGTATTATTTGAAATCCAGTAGGTACTTTTGTTACGTAAAGTGCAGTGCACGCGCACCGAATAAACTCCCCGCAATACAGCCGCGGATCGTGTGTTAGCAATTCATCGCTAGCTTTACATCGCCTCTCACTCGTAAAACACGTTTTATTGACTTGTGTATACAGCAAGCGATGAATATTAAACCAGCAACTCTATCGAACCAGCAATGCATATTCAATTTCCATATCGGCCGTTTTGTTTTGGGATTAGAATTTGAATGTTTGCTATGTAATTGAACTGGAAGCGGTTCTGTTTGACAACGCTGATGTTCATGTAAATTGCTTTTTCTGTTCGAATGAGCAGTTAAATTAGCGTGAAGTATGGTTTGAATTTCGAATTTTAATGGTGTTCTTTGAAATTAAACATACTTCTCGTCATAATGATTTTGTATTTAGAACGCACGCATAAATATAAATAGCTGTAAAGAGATTTAAAAATAAAACTTTGTACTCACAGAAAAGTGAAGTAAAAAATATATTGTATGTGCTTGTACTAATACAATAAAATTATGATATGGAAACATCACAGTTTTTTTTTTTAAATTACTTCTCTTTTCTGTGGGTAATATACAATTATTTCCAATAAGGAAAACTATATTATATTAGCAATGAAAAAACATGATTGTTTGACTTTTTGAATAACCAGCAAACTATTAATGGGTGAGTAATGGTGGCCGAGCGGTAGCATGTACGCTTTTCAATCTGATGCCACTCAGTTCGATCCCCAGCCCTGCACCGAACTAATAGTCCACGTGCAAAGAAATGGCGGCATGGTCGTCTGCAGAGTGAATTCGACTAAAGGCGTCAATATGTATAATAATAAGGCGATAATAATAATATGATAATAATATGGCGCCATACAAAACAAAACATCCAACATATTACAATAATTATATATAAACAAAAAAAAACTTAAATCGAGTCTTATCCTGCATTATTATTATCATTGCTAAATAAATTATATAGTACATTTAAGAACGCAAACTCAACATAAATAATTAAACCTAAATATAAAGAGGGCCACTAAGGCCCATTACTCAAAATGTCCCAAATAAATTATTGAATAATCTCTGGGTGTCCAAAGACTTTTATCATGATAGACCTCGCGAGTACACTTACATTGAATGTTTATGGTCTGTCTTTAGTTTGATCAATGCCCCAACTTATTTTGATCTTCGTCGTCTTGGCATTAGCATGTCAGACGTCAATACAAAAAAAATTACAAATTGCGCCATCGTAAAAATCTCTTCGAAAGCAGTTGGCCATACGAATCTTTGATAAGTTATATAGTTTGTTTGTATATTATCTGCTTTAAACTTGAGGTAGTACCTAAAAAAGTCTGCCAAAAACTGAATGGAACAAGGTAAACATGTATTGCACACACTGACATATTCTTACTAGTTCTACAAACGCACACTTCAATATTGAGCTGAACACAACTGCAAGCAATATGCTCAAAATTTAATCAAATGGACGACCAAGGGAAGGGGTAAGTGCTAAAGAGAAAACTGTAGATAAAACGCTTCTATTAATTAAAATATTTGAGATAAGGATTTGAGGTAAGGGTAATCTACCACTAAATTTGTAGCGTCACAGTAGGTATGAAAATTGAGGCACGTTGGGTTTCCACGCGGTGTCTATGCTGATAAAAGTCTGAGGTATTTCCCGATTACTGACGCCTAACTATAATGTTTTGCCGATTAGTGACAACTCAGGCCTTTCGTTAAATAAATAATTTCCCATCTTCCATTTATCATTTAGGAGCTTCAGAACCGTCCCAGATCTGCAATATTTTTTTAATTATGTTTTGCGCTACCTAAAGTATGATTATTAAGAGCGATTGTGGCTGAACGGGAGATTGTGCGCTTTGCAATCTGACGGCACCCGGTTTGATCCTCGGCCCTGCACCAATGACCTATAAATTATGTGAAGTTTTAATTTTATTGCTCAAAAACGGTAAAGGAAAACATCGTGAGGAAACCGGGATGTCCAAGAAACTTAAAAGTTCAAAGACGTAATATATGACATTCACTAACATGCACTGGGCCAGAATAATGCATTATGGCCCATTTTCTCTCTCTCTGAGAGAACGCCTGTGTCCCAGTTCTCACTGCAGGATATACCCTAGTCCTAAAATCAAAGACTAGGAAATTTCCCGTCAATCGTAAATAAAATTAAAATAATAAAAAAATAGGAAAAATCTGTGAATAAAATCTATAAATACTTCACAGGTAGGGGATTTAAGCCTTCATCCTACCACCTCAACACTACAGCGATATATTTACGAAAAGTTTACCAAGTTCCAATTTATTTTCTTTGTAGAAGCGTTCCGGGCGGAATTTTTACGAATAAATCCCCTAAGATTCGTTACAAAGAGTTTCATTTGCATCTCGCGTCGGAAGGGGATCTCGCTGATTGGGCCACTAACTCAACGGATATTGGACTGAGATTGGCGCAGCAAGATTGTAAAAGAAAGTTAAGTGAGTTCCGGAAAAGTTTTTAAGAAAAAGGGTTTGTTAAAAAGTTTTTGCTTCCAAAAATGCTAACAATTTCGGACAGCTACGAATTTTTTTTGCTAGATAAACATAACAACTGCGGTCGGACGTTCGGTTTGAACACATATTTTGGTAGACCTGGCATCGATTTTGATGTACTCTGAACTAAACTATCCTAAATTTGACAGCTCTTAAATTGTTGCCATCCTACTCTCACGTATTAAAATGAAAAGAGAGGCAGGTAATTTTAGTCTCCTCTTCTCTCTCTTAGTCTCTCTCACTCCTCGTCTCTTAGTTTAGTTGTTTGCCTCTCTTTTCATTTTTATACGTGAGAGAAGGATGGCAACAATTTTAGAGTTGTCAAATTTAGTTTAGTTTAGAGTGCATCAGAATCGATGCCAATATCATCCAAAATTTCTGTTACCTAAAAAGGTATTTTTAAATTAAAATAACATACTTTAAAAATAACCTAAACCATTAGGAAAAACGTTCATAATTATTAAACTGCTGTACAAATGTTAATCAAACATATATAAGATCCACCGCAAAACCTGCTTTCAAATAAGTATACATTCTACCAGAACACACAGAAATTTTAATAAAATACAGGTATAAAATATATGAAAAATGGAAAGATAGATATGTAACGACATGTTCGGACAAAGGTATATGGTATAGAACCCTGCAGCCTGAACTTCCTCGAATACCATGGTTCGTAAACAGTCACTTGAGAAGAGGCTTTATTGTTATAGCACATAGACTTCGCTCCGGCCACATGCCACTTAATAACTTTGAGCATCTGATGGGCAGGGCCGAAGATCCCACCTGCTCACTGTGCGGTACGCTAGAAGATGTTTCCCACCTTCTGGTCGACTGCGGCCGGAGCGAGTCTATGAGAGAATATATGTTGCACGAGTACGGCGTAAACCCTCGAGATGTTGGCATGTTTCAAGGTATCCTGGCCGCACCCACGTGTGATGCGGCGAGGGCCTTGTATGCCATGGTCTCGGTCGTATTGGAGCAGCGTAGGGATTCTGCTCCCTTTTGATTGTATATGATGCTTTGAAAAACGGGGCTGGCATAATCGCATAGCGACTAAAGCCCCAAACAAAAAATTAGATTAAAAAAAAAAAAAAAAAAAAAAAAAAAAAAAATATACGACCGCATGTATATCGATTATCTTTATCTATCCAGCTTGACATATAATATACAAACATGCACACTAACACACAACTTACCCCAAACTTTATTTTTTCTGTCGTGGATAAAACTGGGTAGCAAACGGGTTAATATAAATTCTTATTCTTAGTTTTTGCTACCGAAATGAATTCATAACAATCCAAAAATAAATAAACGCGCTCACTGCACTGATGTATATATATTTATTTATTTTTTTAGTTTAGTTTTTAAGCTGTTTTATCGTGTGTATGTAATTTGTGGTGTGAACAATAAAAAGTTTATCTATCTATCTATTTTTTATACTCAATGGTAACCACGAAACCAAAGAATATAACTGTTCTGTGACGAAATGATTTCATTACAGACATTTTATCGGGAAAGACACTGCGATATCTTAAGTTGGATCAATGCTCCAACATAATCCTAAAACACAGTTCAATATCCATCGTTTTGCCAGAAACACGTCAGATGTCAATACAAAAATGTCAAATTGTACGTATCATTCTAAACGAACAAATCTTTGAAATCCGTTGGCCATGCGAATGGACTTAAACTACCACTTATAACTTCTCTCATGACGTCATAGTAGATACAAAAATGCGGCTTGCTGGATTCTCCTACAACTTGACGCGTTTGCGAGATCTATCGATCTAAAGATCTCTCTCGGATCTAAAGATTTGTGGATTTTATCAATTCAATAACATTTTATCAAATCATAAACAGACATACTTTTTAACCGACTTCTCAATTCTGTTGTTTTTTTTTTTTATATTTGTTAACTCGGAAATCCCTTATTTATGAACTGATTTGAAAAAATATTTTATTTGAAAGGATATACATTCATATTGGTCCCATAACAATTTCATGAAAATCGATTCAGTAGTTTAGTTTTGAAATCAAAATAACCGTAAAAATATATCATGCAAGTTAACGAAATTGCGTATTAACTAATTTTGAAGTCGGTTTTTCAAATTGATAATTATCTGTAGTGGGTATGCTGAGCCCGCTAAGCATGTAGTCAGTGGTCATTAGATGCCTAAAAATCAGCGAATTTTTAATAGATGGAAAAAAAAATGCGTAAGAAAAAGAGAAACTTTCCGCTGACAAAATCCATCGTATGCAGTGACTCCTACCGCCAACTGCATGGCTCCCAATCCGCCCGTCCCAGATTTATTAAGGCAATTAAACTTGGAGAAAGTTGACAGTTTTTTCCTTTGTTTCGGGCACTTTAATGACCGCTCGGAGAGGCTCGGATTTAATTCGTACCTACGCCCAAGGAGGCCCTATGGAAGAACAGAACTGTCAAAAGGTTGTTTGTTAACTGTAAAACGGTTATGTTTTGTTTTTGTTTTGCATTACGGCAGTGCTTCTATGCCAAATTCTTGTTAGCTAAAATAACAACAATATAGAACATTTTGCATGGTATAATATAAAACATACATGGTGACGACGATGAGGCCTAGAAATTGTACTTTAGAAAAAAAGAAAAAAGATAAGTTAGTTTTTCAAAAGGTATACACAAAATTATTTATTTAAAAAAAATGTGTGCTGACCACTCAACAGAAGTGAAAACTTTAGGCGAAATGGTAGAGAAACGTACATTTGTATGACGGTAATGCGGCGTGCGGTCGAGACATGGGCGGTGCTAGAGTCTCTCCAGCGATGCCGTATTGACTATCGGTATGTCGAAGTGTTGAAGTGTTTGTACAATAACGCCACCATGTCGGTCCGAGTACAGGAGCAGAGTTCGAAGGCAATTCCATTGCGAAGAGGCGTGAGACAGGGAGACGTTATCTCTCCGAAACTGTTCACTGCCACAATGGAAGATGCTTTCAAGCTCCTGGAATGGCAAGGACTCGGCATCAACATCAACGGCGAGTACATCACTCACCTTCGGTTTGCCGACGATATTGTGGTCATGGCAGAATCGATGGAAGATCTCAGCATGATGCTCGAAGGCCTCAATCGAGTCTCCCAACAGGTGGGCCTTAAAATGAACATGGACAAGACAAAGGTTATGTCAAATATCCATGTTGTGCCCGCCCCAGTATCAGTTGGGAACTCAGTTCTTGAAGCTGTTGACGCGTACGTCTACCTAGGACAAACAGTCGAACTAGGTAGGTCCAACTTCAAGAAAGAGGTCAATCGGCGAATCCAACTCGGCTGGGCAGCGTTCGGTAAACTACGCAACGTCTTCTCGTCCAAAATACCTCAGTGCCTTAAGACGAAAGTCTTCGACCAGTGTGTGTTACCAGTGATGACATACGGCACTGAAACGTGGTCTCTCACTATGGGCCTCATAAGCAAGCTCAAAGTCGCACAACGAGCTATGGAGAGGGCTATGCTCGGGGTTTCTCTACGAGATCGAATCCGAAATGAGGAGATCCGTAGACGAACGAAAGTCACCGACATAGCCCACCGGATTAGTAAGTTGAAATGGCAGTGGGCAGGGCACATATCACGCAGAACAGATGGCCGATGGGGCCGAAAGGTTCTGGAATGGAGACCACGGACTGGTAAGCGCAGCGTAGGACGTCCACCCACAAGATGGACAGACGACCTAAAAGAGACCGCAGGGAAACGCTGGATGCAGGCCGCTTCCAACCGGCCCTTTTGGAGATCGATGGGGGGGGCCTATGTCCAGCAGTGGACGTCCTACGGCTGAAATGATGATGATGATGATGAATGCGGCGTGCGCGCTTTCAAATATTTTCAATATTTATTTTTTCTTTATTTTCTACAAATAATCTTACGCTTTTACAAAAAACTGCGACCACTAAAGTATTTGAATGATTGTTAGGATAACACACAATAGGGTATTTGACTACTTTTGGGAAACTATTGCACATTATTGTCTGATATAAAATAATGTATACTGCATTTATATTTTCTGGATATCAGTCGTATTTGCGATATAAATCGATGTTAAAGTTTGAATAAAAAAAGATCGCGCCAAAACGCAGACCTGTGTCATAGCTCCGATCACGTGACTAATTGACGTCACACAAAACAAAACAACTGCAGCCAGGCTGCAAAAGTTTGATGATTAATTAATTTCTAATAGAAGTAATGGTTTATAAATATTGTGTAGTGCCAAAATGTACAAATACTTCCATAAAGACACCCGAAAAAATATTTGTTCCTGTTCCAATGGACCCAAAACTCCCCATAACTCGAAAAAAGTGGTTGGAATCAATCTAAGGTTGGAACTAAGTAGCTCGTAGAGAACCCAAAAGTATTGGAGCTAATTCAAGTGTTTCTATGTGCGAAGATCA
The DNA here is from genome assembly GCA_914767915.1 of Agriopis aurantiaria. NCBI lineage: Eukaryota > Metazoa > Arthropoda > Insecta > Lepidoptera > Geometridae > Agriopis > Agriopis aurantiaria. Next base: position 1,611,812 of record OU611991.1, on the reverse strand, counting down.
TTTTGAGGTACATATTTGAGTCTATATATTTCTATTATAATTTGTGTTTTTATTGCATTACTATTTTATGTACTGTTACTTTCTTTTTAAACATTGTAAAGCTCGACATAACCTAACAAAATAGTTATATCCACTTACTACAACATACTTTTTGTACAACTTGATTGAATGTTTTGCTTGGAGAACAATTAAAAATTAATACTGACATTGTAGTTTTTACGTTTTGAGTTCTGCAGCGTAGAAACAATGACGTGGATTATTATTAAAGAAATATGCAACCATAAAAACATTAATTTTGGGTAAGTTACTGCTGTCTGCTTGCACAAAATGTTTCTCCATTCTTCTCACATTTAACCTCCGGACTGTTTTTGGTGAAAATTTCTGGATAAATCGCTCTCAAAATAGCTTTACAACATTAAATTCGCAAATATCAATACAAAATCTGTTTGTTTAGATTTGTGTGACGTCACTAGGGATGAAGCCAGTTACAGACCGTTTTCGATCACGTGATCAAATGTCGAAAATACAGTTATTTTAATCGCGTTTTTTACAAAAAATAAGCATATTTTTATCAAAAAATCAATGAAATATGCTTTTTCATTATGTCATGTTTATGGATGGCGTCAATTGGCATAATATTTTTAATACAGTCAAGTACCCTATTGTTTTTGATAAAAATATCTTCTATAGAAGCTGAATAAAGTTGATTCAATCCATTGAAGGGAACGTAAAAACGGGTGTTTTTTAGGAAAGTACGATTTTTTTCTATCGAGCCAAATTTCTTTAATCGTGTATCGGTGAACACATCCGAATAAAATATTTCAAGAACATTTATTAAACATAAAGAATGAATGTCAATTTATCGATTTCAAAGGTCTACTTTTCAATATTCGTGATGACGAATCGTCAAATTTGAAGCATATTTCGTCTTAAGGCTAACTATGTCTCTCTCGCTCTCTTAGTCGACTCGAGCCGAATTTACCCGAACGAGTATCTGAGCGTGACGGGCACGCGAGTTCATTGCTTTTCCCCCTCACAAAAAGTGCCTAACGTGCCTAAAGAAGTTTTCACTTCAAAACTGACGATATTTTTGGCTGATCAGGCTGATCATTTTTGTCCAGCAGGTGGACGAATAAGGCTGAGCAAAATAATTATTTACTTATAGGGTTGCATTTTACCGCGACCTCGCCTGATCTGAAGCGATGATTGATCTTTGCGTCATCGAATAAAAACATTTTTTTAAGTGGAACGACGTCATAGTAACTTCTTTGATTACAAACATGGCATAGTCTTTAGTGTTTGATTTCCTCATGAGTATATATATATATATATATATATATATAGTACCATTAAAACATTTCTACAAGTAAAGTTAAAAGTCATGAATAGTAATATATAGGCGCTATCATTTACTATTCTAGATTTTAAAACCAGTAATAGGAATCTCGTTAAATTCTCTCGTTGCTTCTAATAATTATTGTTCAGTAACAAAGTCAAAAAACGAGATCGTGACTTTCTCCAAATTTCCTCGCAGATCATTAGAAACTTTTGATATCTTCCGAGAAAACTTTCCCAAAGTATTCAAAAAAGTCTTGTTACTAAAACGCCTACTTAAGACAAAAATAAGTAATGCTTTTCAAGTTGTCGAAAAATTATGGTGGATGGTCCAAATCCCTGCGGATCCATCATACCATACCCTTGGCCCATGACCATACCCCTGGCGTTGTGGTGAGTCACATGGCCACACACTAGGTGATGTGGTGAGTCACATGGCCACACACCTGGTGATGTAGTGAGTCACATGGCCACACACCTGGTGATGTAGTGAGTCACATGGCCACACACCTGGTGATGTGGTGAGTCACATGGCCACACACCTGGTGATATGGTGAGTCACATGGCCATACCCCTGGTGATGTGGTGAGTCACATGGCCACACACCTGGTAATGTGGTGAGTCACATGGCCACATACCTGGTAGAATGGTGGGTCGCAACCGTACAACCATAGTCCCGCTATACTATAGTGTATAATGATCGAAGAATATTTTATAAATCAGCTGTTTACAATTTTATTACAGTTGTCAGAGCAAATAAATGCTCTGACCGAGAATAATAAGGTTTATTCTGAAAATGTATGTCATATTTCTTTGAAACATATCCCCCGTGTACTTGTTTTAGTAGGGTGAAGTAAGTAATTTAGTTCGACTTTACAAAGTTAGAAAACGGTGTCGGTGTTGAAAAATGGTTAAGAAATCGCCATCCATAAGAAAATGGACTGATAATAATGGTGCAGTTATAATTCCATTATCTAAAATTAAGATCGAAGTGATCCGGGTACGTGGAAGGCAATTCTTCATCATCATCATCAGCCGGAAGACGTCCACTGCTGAACATAGGCCTCCCCCTTTAACCTCCACACTGAACGACAGCCCACCTTTTGCATCCACTGGATACCCGCGACTCTCACAATGTCGTCGGTCCATCTAGTGGGAGGCCTCCCTACGCTGCGTCTTCCGGTTCGTGGTCTCCACTCCAGAACCTTTCTTCCCCATCGGTTATCGGTTCTTCGAGCGATGTGGCCTGCACATTTTAAAAATTTAAAATTAATTAATTAAATTAATCAATTTTAATTAAATTAATTTTAAATTTAAAATTTCAGGCTTGCAAATTTTAACAGCTATGTAGGCAATTCTTATTTAGGCCCAAAAAACACAGGAAACCTGAAACTGGACTGACGTTGAAGAACTGTATACGGTTTTGAAAATTAGTTTAGAAAGGTCTCAATACGTTTGCACAAATAAGCTGATGATGGTGATAATGATGTTTAATTTCCATGACCGGAAATTATAATCGAAGTTACCTTTCTTCTCATGATGGTGGAAACGGGGAAGACAATTCTTATACAGCCGTAGAAGCCATAGGAAACTTGATATTGGACAACTTTTTAGGCCACCATAGGCCACCTGGAGGATGATTTATGCTAGACCATGGCAGGCGCGAGCCGTGTGTCGCCCGCGAATTGGACGAGGATTGGCCGTGCCCTGAACCTACGCCTTCAAATAAAATGTTCATCAAGTATTAACTCCATGCTTCGCCAACGCCTCGTACGGGCCATGGCTCGCACCCACAGAAAAGAGAAGTAGATAGAACGGAAAAGAGAAGGAACATCTGTTACCAGGCATACGAGTGAACATTCTTATTTACGTCAACGCGTTGAACTCCGTATCACACTTGCTAACTGATTTTGAACGCGTAGCTGCTCCATCGAATTTATTCCACAATGCCTTCTTGCGCTGTAATTACGTGTCGCCTAGCTAGCAAAGATTTTATTTAAAAAAAAGGAAGCATATCCTATCACTGGTATGTCTAAATTGTTTATAATTTTATTATTTCACCGTGTTTTAATTACAAAGCTGTTGACAAGCCGTTGACAATAATAGTGGTTACCATTATTTTATCGATATCGATACATTTAGATTTTTCTTATAGTACTAACAGACGTATGGACCAAGTCCGTTTCGTCTATTAGCACTATTACATTTCCCGTAATTTTCTATTTTATAAATAGACATTGAATTTATTACAGTTTTCCAGGCAATCCGTCTACTAGGCAAAAATGGATTGATGCAACGGGAAGACGTGATTGGATTCCTACAAAACAAGCACAATTTGTTCAAAAAAATTTTTGGACATATATGTATCACGACAAATAAAAGATACTTGAAGCCATTAGCAATATCACAAAAATAAATTATTTATTTACATTCAGTGGTTAAAAATTAAATCATATCACCAACACCAACGTCTTCATACTACTCTCAGACAACCAAAAAATCTCCAAAGAGGCTTAAAATAGCTTCACCTGCCTGTTCAAATTCTTCGACTCCCAAGAAAACGCAAACTAAAGGAAGTTATAAAGTTATAAATTATTTTTCTTTATAGATATTTGTGATGCACATTTGAGACTTCCGTAAAGTGACGCCTGATTCAATCAACTAACTTTGATATTCATTATTGATAATTTTATTCAATAAAAAACCTAGCCAGCTTAAATTGCGATCCCGAAACTTTAAACTCCACTTTTTATAATATCCCGGTTGTTCACTATTTAGTTGTATGATTACTGAATATTTACACATTATTTATAACGTTTTTGAGTCATTTCCTGTGCCGAAACATTAGGAACTCCATATCCACAACATAATCACGGTAAATAAGTCGTTAATAATCATACAACTGTACTAAAACTCCACGTTTTTAAATAAGTCACACCCACGATTCCATAATATTTAATGGTATAGACAGACGGACAGACTTAGTAAGTTAGTAGACTTAGACTCGTAGGCTTAGAATAGGGTTCCGTTTTTACCCTTTGGGTACGAAACCCTGAAAAGTCAAAAAGTTAAAACGAAAGAGGCGTCGCAAACGTATTTTAACGTATTTTTGTATTAGATCTAATGTATATGTAATGTAGTGTAACGATAATACGTAAAAGCGTAATAATTGGCATGAATATAGTACACAGACACACTCTACCTAAAGTATAACAAAAAATAATAAATAATGATCAAATGCGAGTCAGTGACTAATTTATTTTAACTAATTTAACTAATTTATTTATTTTTTATTTATTTTTGAACTAATTTTTATTTTGTTTTCGTTGATGTGCTCTATTTATGATCAGCTTTTTTATGAGGTAATAAAAAAATATTAGTCATCATGCCTATTAAGTTTATCGATAAAATTAAAACTGCACACAAAACTTTCCCATCACTAGCTGTGATACCACATTCTAAATTTTAGGATGAGGTTTTTTTTTTAATGGCTCCTCACGAAAATAGCATTTAACCGTATCAAGTAATATATTTATTTTTCTACCCATTTAAAGTCACATAAAACGAACTCTAAACATAGCCTACGTCAATATCATGGTCAAATCATGACCTAGTAAGGTCATGGAAACTTTTTAATCAAGTTTCTATGGAGTTCTGGGGCAACACAAAAAAATCACATTTGCAACTTCCCATTGTTTGCCTACACTCACGCAAACCTACGAATTTGCCTTAATCTTATTTAACGGATAATAATTCAATATTATTACACAAGCACATGCGTTAATACACTAGTTTTGTTAAATAAAAAAAGCAAAATCGATGAAAAACTCTTAGCGAAATTATTTTAACCCTCGTGCTTATCGTGCAGTTTAATTTGGAACTATTTTAACTATGTCGTAGATAAATTTACGTTAAGGACTGTTGAACTCGTACTAGTTTTTTGAACTGCACAAGAATCGTGCAGTTTTTTTGGAATAGCAGCATTTACCGAAATAATTGCGCAAAATGCACAGGGAACTGAACCGTATTGCACCACGAGAAGGTCAGTTTTAAACTTTAACAAAATGGCGTTCATAACCTTTTGGATTAATAATAATCTTGACGAATTATTGCATTCCTTCCTATGTAGTTATATTATGACGTTTCGTTTACATGTGTGCAACTGGCTACAACGGATTTCTTGCAAAAATGCCTTAACAGCCGTTCTATTTTAAACGAAAAATTTTTCTCTTCTGTGCTCGCACCCGCCACGGTCTAGCATAAATCAACGTTAAGTCAGATAAGGGCCAGTCATTGAGACCAACTTTAAAAAGGATAAAATTAGATAGACAAATGCAATTTAAATTTGCCAATTTTTTTTTTACTTATTGTATTGAATATAATAAGCTGAACTAGCTAGACCCATACGTGTTGCTATTTTTGGTTCCACTCAGACCTGATGCCGAATTTTTGTGTCAATCTTCATTATTTTGTATACATATTTAAGTATAGTGTAAACTCCAAATCTTAACGAAAAGGGGGTGAGAATAGAACTTACAGCGTCTCAAGAACAAATACTGATGGTTGTGTATATTTTATTGAATTTAAGAGCTCTTAGAGTGGTTTTCAGGGTACAATAAATGTTTAAACACCTCGCTGTGGAAATAAATCGTAAGGGTAAAAATTAAGCTCAAATCTTTTTACAGACAAACTCGGAAACTGATTGAATTAAGGTTTAGAATAGGTACCACAGAATAGTTTTTTTGTTGTTGTTTATATTAGAACGGCTGTCAAGGCATTTTTATAAGAAATTCGTTGTAGGCAGTTGCACCCATATAAACGAAACGTCAGTCATTCAAAATCAGTTAGCAACTGTGATGCGGACAAAGAGTTTTGAGACCTAACCCAAAAAGGTAAGGTCCAAGTTCTTTGGATGCGGAGTTCGACGCGTTGACCTAAATAAGAATGTTCAATCAAGGTTCATCTTAATGCCTGGCGACAACTTTTCCATCTCATTTCCGTTCTATTTACTTCTCTTTTCTGTGTTTGATTCCATACCTAGGATTCTTACCTATCGCTTTTGACTGGCGTATTTTTTAAATGCCATCGGTGGGAAACAAGTAGACAGGCTGCCTGATGGTAAACAGTCACCGTCGCCTATGGATACTTTTAACACCAAATGCATAACAACTACATTGCTGACCCTATAAAAATCTATTAACTCACCCTTTCTAGAACCCCATGTGGTAACTTCTCGAATTACTTACTATTGGAACCGCCCTTAAGGGAATGCTAACTAATTACCAGTAACCCTGTATATTATGTCTGATTACTTATTAATATATCTACAGAATCACTTACCATTAGGTGAGTTTGATCCAAACGTAGATCTATTCTAAATAAAATTATAAAAAAAAAAAAAAAAAAAAACCTTTTATTCAAAGCACTTTTTTCAAACCGTCACACAAATGTCCCACGTTTTCCCATAAGCCCATAAAAGTAGCTACTTCTACCGCATTCCTTTTTTCGCATTACGCATGTTGTACAACGATTTATCAAACACGCAACATCCTCTCGGGATTTAGTCCGTCACAAGACGCAAATGCTTGGAAAAGGGCTGAGTACTAGACAAGTGGGCAACGACAAAGTTTATCTCTTGTCTTGTCCATTTTATATCAGGCTAGAGCAAGGCTAGAGTAACAAGTGGACAAAGACAACGGTTACGAGACAAAATTGTGACAGATAATAATAATGCGTGATGTAAAACTTTTTGGTATAATAATGTAGGTTTGTTATCTTTGATCCGTAGCATTTTTTTAGGCCTATGGTTTGACACATCTTTTCTGATGTTACGCAAAGTCGCAAAGTGGAATGGTACGATCCGCAAAGAAGTTGTAGGGAGAATTAGTATACTTAGCCTATGTTTACTATAGATTTAAGGTCAAGCTCAACCGTCACAATTGTTTTTTTAAATCTCCGCCATTCTATAAAATATCAACACGAATATTGCTTTGTATCATTTGCAATTAAATTTGTAAGATAATGTCCACTCTAAATGTCCCGAATATTTATTTATTTACTCTTTGTTTTTATGATGAAAAAAAAACATGTAAAAACGGTAATACGTACAAGTGTCAAACTTGGTATGATTATAGTACACACTCTAAATCTAAAGTATTACAACAAATAATAAATAATGGCCAAGTGCGAGTCGGTGACAAATAGCTATTCATTCCCAAGTTATAATTATATTATACTCAAGCGTCACTGTAGCAAAATATTTTTTGCGTAGCAATTACTTCGACTATTTTGGAAGGCGTTAAGCCTGAACAATAACTGGTAATTCGGTTACTTGGACGACCTTTATTGTATTTTGTGGAGGTACGGAACCCTCAGTGCGTGAGCCCGACTAGCACTTGGCTGGTTTATTTCTATTACTATTTGCAATATTATTCAAATGAGAATTTCAAATCAGTTTTTTAAACGATCACTAATAGATTTTTTTTTCTTTAAATTTATTTAATTTATTTCAATTCAATTCAATCAAATTATTTCAGAAAATATAATTCCATATATAATATACAAAATGTCAAAAATTATAATTATTATTACATACACATATAACATAAAAATAAAAATAAGGTTTGTTGAGTGAGGAATTACTTCTGAACATTAATTTTGCTACACGTAAAATGTCTAAACGCAGACCCACTCGTGCGCTGTTTAGTATTCCTCCCACAAATAACAATGTTGGGCGCAACAACCCGCTCCATCGTATGTGCCAGTTATATAATGATTTATTATCCACTAACGTGTGTGACGAACTCGATATTTTTCATATGAATTTAATTAATTAAAAAAAATACTTAGTACAGATATTTAAGTAGTTGACGTTGTATTGTAAAAATCAAAATTTATTAACAATGCTGTGTACAATGTTTGGATTAGCAAATTTATAATGTTTTTTCTCTACCTACTCGTTTTTAAGTTTATAAGCATAGTTTGCTGATTATTTTTGTACCTAACTATATAAAAAAAAAAGAAAAAAAAAAAAAAAAAAGTTAAATAAAATTAAACCATAAAAATTCAAAATGTCAATAATTTATCTTAACCTATATTTCGGCCTAGACCCGGAATGCTCAACATGAACTCTGGTACAGTGCTGCATTATTGGGCAGTTCAGGTCCATCCGCCAGGCGAACAACTGCAGGTAGCTAGCTGCTGGAGCTGCCCCACACGCGGCGCATCACAGACGCTACGGCTTAAGTAAACTTGCATTACAAAGAGCTTCGCAAACATAAATTAATTTTCAATATAACATAGGACACAGTTTGTACCCAATTGTTACTTAATTATTATATTAAATACGAAAAACTTGCAACACAGTAAACAAACATGCAATTTAGTAAAAAACATGCAAGTTTTGGCGCCAACGTGGAAAAACATGTCGGCTCGTTAGATTATTTTCCTAAACTTGTGTATTTTCGAGTGTTAATGTGTATTAAATGGTGAATTATTATTAATTAAGTGCTCGTAAACGTGCTCGAGTGTGGACAAGTGATATAATGAGGTGAAACGTGTCTTTTCGTGTTGTTTCCAAAACTCCATAGGAGCCTCTTGTAAAGTCTCCACCACTTTACAGGGGCATGAGTTTGACTTGGCCGTGACTTACTTAGCTTGACTCTGACTGTGACTATGACTTGTTTGACTCTATTAAGACAATGTAAACTTATTAATATTGCGACTAAAGGACATTGAATCCACGGTCATGAAAATTTTAACAAAAAAAAATTCAATTTAGCAAAAAACATGCAAGTTTTGGCGCCAACGTGGAAAAACATGTCGGCTCGTTAGATTATTTTCCTAAACTTGTGTATTTTCGTGTGTTAATGTGTATTAAATGGTGAATTATTATTCATTAGGTGCTCGTAAACGTGCTCGAGTGTGGCCAAGTGATATAACGAGGTGAAACGTGTCTTTTCGTGTTGTTTCCAAAACTCCATAGGAGCCTCTTGTAAAGTCTCCACCACTTTACAGGGGCATGAGTTTGACTTGACCGTGACTTACTTAGCTTGACTCTGACTGTGACTATGACTTGTTTGATGCTATTAAGACTATGTAAACTGTTTAATATTACGACTAAAGGACATTGAATCCACGGTCATGAAAATTTTACCAAAAAGTAAAAACATGCAATTAAAACTCCAAGCTTTACAGTAGATCTAGATTTAGGTTGTACTGGTTACGTGGGTTACACTCGTGGCAAGGAACCATTCGTTGGCATAATGTCAAAAGCCATGGACGTATTCGAATGCAAAGGAAACCTTTAAAAAAGCAGCTAAAAAGCTTAACAGAGCCTCGCGACCTCATTTCAGATCCGTGCCACTTGCATGCCACATTTGGCAGCTACTGCGAATGTTTAAACCAAAAAAAAACTGCACCATCCTTCAATATCTATTTACCTACTAAGTATTGCTTTATTACTTCATCATCAAGCCTATCTTGTTAGCTACTGGGACACAGAACTTCCCTCAGAGTGAGAGGGCGGGCCCTAATCCACCATGCTGGCCCAATTAATGTTAGTGAATATCATGTCTTTGAACTTTTGAGGTTCTTGGACATACCGGTTTTATCACTACTTTATTTAAGTACCACTAAATAAGTCATTGGTGCATCATGCAGGCAGAGCCTAGGATCGAACCGGGTGCCGACAAATTGTAAAGCGCACCATGCTACCGATCAACGACCATCGCTCATAACTCTGATACTAAATCTGTGGGAATACGTACGTAGCTGCAATTTATATAATCTTATTATCTACTAGTTGTTGCTCGCGACTTCATTCCACTTTGATCACCCGGGTGATCATACGCGACTCTTTAGTGTTCTTTGACCACCTGTGAATATAATCACCTTATTGATAATAGGCGTCTCCATTCAAATTATTATTTCGGTATCTTTTGATCACCGTGAATATAACCATCTAGGGACCATAATAGGTGACTCCATTCAAATTATTGTTTTGGTATCTTTTGATGTAGTTATATACGCGTACAATGTAATAGCTATCGTAAAAATTGAAGACGCATTGGGTGGCATCCAAAGATGCTATGTGTTTATCGATTCGAATTCACGCATTCTCTCGCTCGTTGTTGCCAACTAGTAATTCGCTACAATATAAGATGAGACTGCAATAAAATTAAACAGGTTGATATATCCTATCTTTCTGGATTGAAGGTTCAATCCATGAAGATCATTTCAAATGACTTCAAAAAAGAGGATCTCAATTATTATTCGTCTATATTATTTTATACTTTGAGAATTCAGATTCTCAAAGATTTTATATATCCGTCATATCAAAACCGTTTTGAATAACTCTTTTTTAGGGTTCCGTAGTCCTACAAAATGTGCGAAAGAATTATCTCTGGCTGCTCAGCGCGGCCTTAAAACACTCCATGTTGAAGCTTGGCGGGAAGACCTACCTACTTCATAAGTACTTCATACAGTTTCAAATCTCAAATACTTACTTTTAAAATAAGAACCTCGCAAAGCTGCTTAAAGTTAAAGAGTTCTACCTGGTTATAAAGGCGTTGGCAGACGGTGTGGCAACATTAATTCTAATTACGCACGCCGCGCGATCTAGTTCCGAACTTGGCGAATAACTCCCGGGAACTATATATTAATTAAAATCTATCGGCAAATCCCGGGCTGCCGCGCCATAGATGGAGAAATGCAGAAGACTATGTGCACTAAAAATATATGCTTTAATTCTGATTTACGTACATACAAATTATTCTAGTGACGTGAAAATTAAAATTTGTCCTAATAGGCTCCGATGCTTGGTACGAAATTCATCTAAGTGGCATGGCACGTGACCTTACAAATCTCCATAGAACACGTCGGACAACGCAAGAGCGGGCAAAAGCGAAGGCTTATTATAAGTCAATGGCTTATGCCCTTCAGTGGGCTGAATGATCATTGATCATGATGATGACGTGCACTTACTACATTACAGCACAATGGGACTAAACTAGGTCCAATCATTTATTTGCTCTGATAGCTACAATAACATTGTAAGAAACTGAATTAAAACCACGAACGTTAGAGCATATGCCCGATATATTTCAGCAAAATATAGAAAGAATATGTTTTTATTTAGCTTTTTACTGCAGCTGTGAGAGCAAATAAATGCTTGGACCGAGTAAATAACCGTGACGTATAGACAGACGGAGAAGTATACCCGGCAAAACTTCAATCGTTTTGGCACAAAATTCCAAAAAAGTTTTGTAAACGTCAATCAATCAATCCTACTGTATTCGCCACTCAGTGTTCCCACTACGCCAAAGACGGCAGTTGTTAGCTCTAAGCCTTTGCAGCTCACGTGTGCACTGTTCCCAACTTTTATTAATTTTTCCCCGCCATGCGACGGACGTCGCTTTCGGAGTTTTATGAATGAAGTTTAGAAAACGGCTTTTAGTTTGTTTTTTCAGTCCTGCAACGTTTGCTTTACTCTATTGTTGTTAGTTGCAAGGTAATAGCTTCCGTAGCCACAGTTTATTCACTACCTTGAATCGGTGTAGGGCTAGTCCCAAACATTATCAATGTCTAGTTGACAAAATATAAACGACCTTAAGGTAGCATTCCGATCTTGGAGACCGCGACCGGCGACCGCGACTGGCGGAAACGACCGCGTCGCGCGACCCACTGCTCTGCTCCCAAATTTATATGCAATGCAAGCGACCGCGTTGCGTGACGTGTGGGTCGCTCGCATTGCATTTAGCACTCCACATAAGTTCAGTCGCTGCTGCCAGTCGTTGCCGCCAGTCGCGGTCACCAGTCGCGGTCGCTGGTCGCGATCACCAAGATCGGAATGCTTTCTTTACTTAGAAACGTCAAATAAGCGTGTTAACTCTAATAATACAGGTAATCTACCTAGCATCATCATCATCATCATCAGCCAGAAGACGTCCACTGCTGAACATAGGCCTCCCCCTTTAACCTCCACACTGAACGACAGCCTGCCTTTTGCATCCACTGGATGCCCGCGAATCTCACAATGTCATCGGTCCATCTAGTGGGAGGCCTACCTACGCTGCGTCTTCCGGTTCGTGGTCTCCACTCAAGAACCTTTCTTCCCCATCGGTACATCTACCTAGCATAGGAGTCAGAGATTCATTTAACTTGTATAGGTAAGTATCTGTCATTATTAGGAGCCAAATAAATAATTTTGTATTTAAAAAAAACTGTCTCGTTTTCTTATAACAATTTCCGTCAGCGAAAAGTTGGCAGAGGTGTTTTAACCATATAACGTTTTGAAGTAACGGCGTTATTTGCCTAAAAAGGCGTAGTAAAAAGGTAAATGACACCAAGTTCTTCTAATGACGTATTCTTATAGAAAAAGTAATTGGGTGAACCAAAAGTGGATAATCAGTGCTGGTAACTGCTAACGACTGAGGTTACACAATTTACAAGGTTACACAAAGGAAAGTGATACAAGTCACAGGAGGTCATTGTACTTATCATTATGAACCACTTTTACTGTCCAAACACCGTTACCGTGCTTTTTATTTTAAAAAATCGCCCAGTATCCGTTTTGCCTAACTTCATTTTCCAAAGCTTTCATGTCTTTTCCCAATTCTACACAGCTTCGAAATTACTCGTATAATAGTTGTAGGCCGAATAAATGTCCTTTTATGGCGGAATAAGCGCAAACGTCTAGTTTCTGTCGACCCGGAAAAGCCGGTCAATATATAATATGATTTATGATAAATTGTGGAAGGGCCGCCCTTTGTAAAGGGTCAGCGGGTCTGCTGATTGAAATCAGCCATTATTTTCACAAAATGGGCTTTACGGGAGGATTTTTCATTCTTTACGTTGGAAATAATGTGTTTGTGACCTTATTTTTATCTTGTCCGTGATTTACGTACCTAATTTGAAAAAAAAAACCTTATTCTAAAATTATTTCAACGATGAATGCAAAACTATAAACATCATCATCAGCCAGAAGCCATCCACTGGAGAACACAGGCCTCCCCCATTAACCTCCACTCTGAACGACAGCCTGCCATCTGCATCCACTGGATGCCCGCGACTCTCATGATGTCGTTGGTCTATCTTGTGGAAGGCATTTTGAATCGCTGGCGTCGAAAGTCAAGGGGCGTTATAAGGCTCGTGTATGTCTGTCTGTATGTTTAATTGTCTATCTGTGTTTCTTTAAGCGGATGGACCGATTTCAATTCGGATGTTTTAATTGAAAGCTTGTTTAATCGGAATAGTTCTCAGCAGTTTTTGATTAAAATCTATTCAGCTATAAACATTGAGTTATTATTACTACGTATAGAGAAACTATCTTTAGCAAATAAATGTCCTGCTCCATTTTGATGAGTTTATACTAGTGTTCGCCGCAGCGCTGTAACAATAATTTGTCGTCTAATCTTACACTATAAGTATGCAGCGCTAGAACGCTTTTAAGGTGTAGTTTTCTCGCGAAAGCGCCGTGTTTTTTATGGCACTAACGCGTTTCGTTCAACGTTCAACTGAGCTAAGTGTGGCCGAACGGCTACACTTGAATGGAACCCAGTTGTGATATGTGGCGTCTTCTCTATACGTAGTAATAATAGTTCAATAGTTCAGCTACTAAAACGTTTTAGTATGTGCTATTTTACGAAATGGTGGGTGTTTTTTTTTATTACACTTGTAGCGCGCCGCATTTTAACTCACTATCTTACAGGAACCAGCGAAATATAGTTTTGTATTATAATATTTATAATGTAAGCTTATTCTATTTTTTTTGCTGGTGCAGGAACCACAATCTTTTCCTGGGTAGAAAGAAGCATAAATACATAATGCTACCTCCGTATCAAATTTTATTTAAAAAAATCTTTTTGCTTTTACAGATTTCAGTTCAGACCTTAGATATATTTGTCAAAGGTTTAGAAAAACTTACACACTTACATACAATCTTTCGCATTAATAATATTAATATAGCATTAACCACGTCCTATGTTATTAAATTATTGCATGCTGCAGACGCAAGATTAATTGAAACTGGACAAAGAAAATCAAAAATTAGTGTTATGAGAGAGTAGAAAGTAAGTTGAAACTGACACAGAAGTGTGGAGTTAGCTTATTGGGTATACAAAGTCCTTGGCTTATTGGGATAGTTGTCAGATATCATGATGTTGCCATCTCCAGACGAGTTTTACGACTCGTCGTAAACACCACACGTTCGGGACAATTGGCTCTTTATTGTCGGACCAGCTGGTACTGGCCCTTCCAGTGCAATTACTGTTGTTAGTTTACTGTTTATTGATGACTTGTTATACGGTACTTAACTAAACGTAAGCTATTTAAATGTTATACAACTAGCTGCACCCCGCGGGTTCACCCGCCACCTTGAAGCAATAGTAATTTGCCACAAGGGCCGGGGTCCAAATGTTTTTTGGGTTCCGAACCTAAAGGATCGTTTCTGTTACGTAAATTCTTTCCATCCAATGGTTGCCTGGAAGAGATCACTTTTAGCGATAAGGGCGCCACTTGTGACACTAGCTCGTAAGTGTTTTATATCGTGTTGTAATTTTTATTTCTGGTGTACACAGTAAAGAGTTTCTATCTATCTAAGTATCTTAAGGGTGAAAACGGGGGCCTATTAGCCTCCGCTGTCTGTCTGCTGTCGACCCGTTATAGATTTACTTATTTATTTATAGACAATTACTTGTCACACTTACAGCTACGCCAAGGAGTGTAACGAGTCATTCAATAAAAAAATACAATAAAAATTACGAATCAGTATACAATAATTACACCGGAACACGCACCGGAAGACGCAGCGTAGGTAGGCCTCCCACTAGATGGACCGACGACATAGTGAGTCACTGGCATCCAGTGGATGCAAAAGGCAGGCTGTCGTTCAGTGTGGAGGTTAAAGGGGAGGCCTATGTTCAGCAGTGGACGTCTTCTAGCTGATGATGACGATGATGATGATACAATAACAATAAAATTATTTTTGTAGGTAGGTTATTATAGTAATAATGTCAATATTTTCTAGTAACAATCATAAAATAGATAGTGACTGACTTGTTTGACTACATTACATCATACTTGATAATAATTTAATACTTGACAATAGCAAATGCACGGGAGTGCGACGCCAAAATCCACACAAAGGAAAGATAAAAACAAAAGTGTCAACGCGTAGTTCTGACGTAGCATTTTCAAGAGATTTAAAGTTTGTGTGTGTGATTAATTCATCAGTGACAGTTCATTTCTGTCACAGATTTCTATGCAATGAATTTATTTAGTCAAAAAATATAATATTATAATACCTTGATCTAATTTTCTCCTCTTATAAATACCACGTTCAAAATGGTCCGGATGACTGGATCAAAATGGGAAAGGTCGCAGCGGTGTGCACCTAGTAACAATATCATTTCCTCAGATTTTCCTAAATACTATCCCCAGCCCTGGAAGTTCATGGTCAGTCAAAAATGAATCATTATACTTAGTTTAGGTACCCAAACAAATTATCAACATAAACTTATAGGCTAACTAGCGACCCGCCCCGGCTTATCACGGGTGTAATTTACGTGTGAAGCTGGGGTGGGTCGCTACTTATATATATATATATAAAGGTTCCGTGAAAACTTAACTAACTGATAGTGAAAACCGCATCAAAATCCGTTGCGTGGTTTAGGAGTTAGAGGTTATACAGACAGACCAATGAGATTCGATCTCGTAGAGAAACCCCGAGCATATTTGTACTAAGGCATATCTCCGAGGGGAAGAAAGGTTCTGGAGTGGAGACTACGAATCGGAAGACGCAGCGTAGGTAGGCCGAGATGGACCGACGACATTGTGAGAGTCGCGGGCATCCAGTGGATGCAAAAGGCAGGCTGTCGTTCAGTGTGGAGGTTAAAGGGCGAGGCCTATGTTCAGCAGTGGACGTCTTCTGGCTGATGATGATATCTCCGATGTTTGTTTGATCTTAGACCTTGTATCGACCGACGACTGGTTTGGCTCAGTGCGTTTGCCTCATGGATAGAAGTACCCGGGTTCGATTCCAGACTGGACAGATGTTTGCGCTGCCTGAATGGGTTTTCCCTGATAACCGTATTGATGATTTCCATTTCAATCTGGGTGTCTTCAAGTAGCGAGTGAATTGGTTTCTTCTGGGCAAGTGTGATCCATCGTAGACCACATCATCGTGTCAGGCGAGATTTCGGTCAAATGCAAGCGGTTTTTTTATTATTCAATGAAAAAAAAACAGCTAATCTGATTGTGATTAAACACAGATTTCGAAGTATTTTCTGTTATTCGAAGTTTTTACCAATAAAAGATTTATAATTGTTCTCTACATAGTATCTATTAATTAAAACCGCTTTCCACATCTGTCTTAATGGCAAATTGGCTCTCTCTTTGAAAGGGCGTTGCCATAATCCCCACGCTTGGCAGGCGGCTCGGGGATCGCAGTACGTTCACCGTGTAGTAATAGGACGCTGCTGTCCATCCTCCGGTGGTTCTGGTCGCAGTTTTTGGACATACCCGGGTCTAGATCAGATTCCGTAACGCTGAAATATAGATAAAGTTTGGTATGGAGCTCATCATTAAAACAAGGGAGTGCGAACGCATCGAGTCTAAATCAGGCTTGATGCATTTAGTCTAACTCAACCAGCAGATAGATACCCTATTTTTGCATGTTGATTATTAGTTAAATTAAAGTCGCTGCAAGTATAAATAAAATAAATAATAAATATTCGGGACATTTTTGCACACACGGTCATCTGACCCCAAACTAAGCAAAGCTTGTGATATGGCTGCCAGAGACTGATATACATACATATATAGTTTTAAATACATATAAATATTTTAAATAGTATCTTAGTGTGTGTGAAAAATGAGTAAGTGAGCTGTACTTACAGTTTTTACGTTAAGCGGTATCAATAGTGTTTTTAGGGTTCCGTTCCCAAAGGGTAAAAACGGGACCCAATTACTAAGCCTATGATGTCTCTGTTTGTCTGTCCTACCTATTAACGGCTGTATCTTTCGAACCGTAACAGATAGCCAGTTAAAATTTTCACAGAATATGTAACGTTACGGCGGATCGACTAAGAAATAATAAAAAATATATCAGTGTATTATGATCCCCATACAACAAACGTATATTTTTACGTATTTTTGTATTAGTTCTAATGTAAAAACGGTAATTCTTACAAGCGTCAAACTTAACACGATTATAGTACCCACTTTAAAGTATAACAACAAATAATAAAAAGTGTGAGACGGTGACAAGTTTCTGTTCATTACCAAGTTATAACTGGTAATTTCGTTATTGAATTTTGTGGTGGTGCGCAACCCTCAGTGCGCGAGCCCGACTCGCACTTGGGCGGTTTATTTTTAATTGACACATTTGCACACGAACGATATTTGTCATCATCATCATCATCTAGTGCCAACAAATACACTGACACAAACTTTCGTATTTACAATAATTATTATGATGATTGACAGGAAGGAAAACCGCGCGTCGAGTGGCTTCTATCATACGAATACCAGAGGATGTGGATAGTTGAGAGAAACCAGTGGGAGAAACTCATGTATCCAGAAATCACTACAAAGAACATTGATGTCGTTAATCGTTACGTTCTTACATTTAATACCAAACACAAACCTCCTACACGTGAGGAAAAAACGCCATTCAAAATGAAAAGGTATGCAAATTCATGAACATATTACTCTCATCATTTCAACCATAGGACGTCCACAGTGGCCTCCCCCATCAATCTCCAAAAGTGCCGGTTGGAAGCGGCCTGCATCCAGCGTTTTCCTGCGGTCTCGTTTAAGTAATTTGTCCATCTTGTGGGTGGACGTCCTACGCTGCGCTTACCGGTCCGTGGTCCCCATTCAAGAACCGTTCGTCCCCATCGGCCATCTGTTCTGCATGATATGTGCCCTGCCTAGTGCCACTTCAACTTGCTAATCCGGTACATTACTCTCAACCTGGGAAGAATATCTGTCTTTTTACTACGGACTAGGCTTGCCTTTGACCTCGATCCCACCTGATGGGCAAAGATGTGGTCGAAGATGTAGCACGTTCCACACCTCTGTTGTTCTGTTCAGAAACGTGGATTTGAAACGCTTAGTGCGTCGAATGGAATTCCCAACATAAAGAGTGTCTCCATAGTTTATCTATTACGGCCGCGCTCGCTCACCATCTCTTTTATAAAAGTTCAACATTACAGATACGATGAATCATCATCATTATCAGTGTATCCTTCGACCAAAATAAAATTAATGGACAGGCCCAGTAGAAGCGTATTGTTGAAGATATCAAAATGAGCGCCGGCTCTCATTTTGTTTCAGTCGGTCTCTAGCCATAGGAAGTGCAACACGTGTCTATTGTTACGTGATAACGAAACATCTGACAAAATTATTCACACATAATTATGCTTTCCCGAAGTGTTAATACACAAATAAAACCGGGATCTATTTTTTGTAGCAAATATACTGTACATTTTAATAATTAGGTGTTGAAGTATATGTCCGACGGTTTTGGCTCGTTTTTACTGAGCAATTTCAATAGTTAGGGCCCGTCCATTCATTTTATTTTAGTCGAAGAGTGTACCATGTTCTAGGATACAGGCCTTCTCTCAGAGAGAAAGGATGGGCCCTAATTCACCATGTGCCATAATACCCAGTGCATGTTTGTGAATACCAACCAAATATACCACTAAATATATTCTTCTATAATTTTTTCTACTTATCAGGTTCGAAGGCATAGGCAGCAAAACCCACAACAAACGGCCAGCGGGTGACAAAGCCATGTCATTTGAAAAAGAAAAAAAGGCATCGACAGCAAAGGCCAAGTAATATTGAGGAGATGTCTTAGTTTTTAGCTTTATTTACTTTATAATTATTATATTGGAATTTGTTTTAGAATTATACATCTCTTTGGTTTAGTTATTTACATAATTTGAGTTCTTAAGGTTACACAAAATATAACTTATTAAAGGCATTAGTTTTTTTTTTTTGATAATCTCGTTAAAGTTATTGTTCTACTTGATAATGCCATTCTCTTGTAACCATTTATTTTCCGGTAGTATAAGCTACTTCTATTCTCTCAGATCAGACAAACAAGGGAGATATGTTAGGGTAGCGTGGCAGCACAGAAGACATAATAGCAGAGTGGCGGATGCGAACGCATCTGGCATAAATCGGGATTATTATTTTATTACATTACAATAAATTTCTCAAAAACTTACAGCTTAAACTTAGAACAATATTCTAAGAGCTAAAACCAAAAAAAAATTGACATTAGTCAACGACAACTTTAGTACAATGAGACATCAGTCAACGACAACGTTAGTACAATGAGACATTAGTCAACGACAACGTTAGTACAATGACAAGAATTTCGCGTCTTGGTTTTTGTTTTGTTTGTCTTGATGCCTTTAGTCAAACTTGCCCAGCAGTCAACTAATATACGAGCAATAAACTAACTAATAGTCCACATCACAGAAAAGAGAAGTAAATAGAACAGAAATGAGAAGGAAAATTTGTTACCAGACATTATGAGTGAACCTTGATTGAGCATCCTTATTTAGATCAACGCGTCGAACTCAACGTCACATTTGCTAACTCATTTCGAATGACTGACGTTTCGTTTTCATGGGTGCAACTGGCTACAAAAATGCCTTGGCAGACGTTCTAATTTAAATAAAAAATATTTTTTTTCTGTGGTCTACGTGGAGAAAAAAAGGGCGGCAAGGTCGTCTGCAGGGTGAATTTGACTAAAAGCATCCAGCTTGATTTAGGCCCGCTGCTTTCGCATCCACCACGCCACCTCAACCTCACCATATCTGCCTCGTTTGTCTAATCTAGAGGCATGATGACATCTTTATTTTATTAAAACAGTGTTTTAAACTATCACGGTTGTTCACTAAAGTTATATGATTATTTACGGGATATTTACCGTGGTAAGGGTACCACGGAAACCTTACCACCTTACACCTACCACGGTAAATATCCCGTAAATAATCATACAACTTTATTTTTTTATTACCTCATAAAAAAGCTGATCATAAATAGAGCACATCAATGAAAACAAAATTAAAATTAATAAGATATGAGCATTTTAATTTCATACTAGACAAAGAGCGCACTATACTGAGCCGTGACGTCACGCCTCAGGAGCGCCATACAAATTCTATACTAACACACGCTTTGCGAGAAACGGATAGAGCATTCCCTCTCTATCCTCTCATCACCTAAAACTTTAAACACTCATATCTCAGAGACTTATTAGCCAATTTAAATTATTTTTTCAGTATGTGTAATGTATTTAGGTATATTCCTCGCTAAGCCGGTTATTTGTAATAAAGTAAACATTTGAACACATGCCTATTTACTGATACCAAATTTCTGAATAAAATGACGTTAAACGCTACTGAAATCCGTCGAACTTGTTACTCGCAAACCCATTATCGAGCTCACGGCTCCTCTACTTTCGGGGAAAACTCATAGTTTCATCGGATTAAAAACTCCTGAAATAATCGGATTAAAGTATTGAACACTCAGCAATTCATCGGAGTCAGCGCTGGTTCTGGATTGTTCTGAAAATAGGCACTAACATACTTGCTCGCGTATGAATTATATAAATCAATTCAATTAATACGATAACACAACATTCCATAACTTACAGGTGCGTGGCAGAAATAATCGATCAAATCGAACAGCTTAGCTCCGACTAAAATAAAATGAATGGACGGGCCCTAACCATTGAGATTGCTCAGTAATAACGAGTCAAAACCGTCGGACATATACTTTAACACCTAATTATAAAAATGTACAGTATATTTGTTACAAAAAATAAATCCCGGTTTTATTTGATTTACACTTCGGGAAAGCATATGAATGCATAATTTTGTCAGATGTTTCGTTATCACGTAACAATAGACACGTGTTGCACTTCCTACGGCTAGAGACCAACTGAAACGAAGCGAGAGCCGGCGCTCATTTTGTAATTTTCAAAAATGCTCTTCTTCTGTGCCCGTCCATTCATTTTATTTTGGTCGAAGGTACAAGCTAAGATATTTTACCTGTAGATAGGTTGTGCCCGCCACCATATTGAATAGACGAATGCAAGGCTGGCTGCCCGACTTCGTTCATCCGTCTCTCAGTCACGCACTCGCCACTGGTGCAAGGGTCGTGGTTCGGCCGCAATGAGTGTGCACAACAAATTGTATTTTTGTCTCTTTCTAACAATAGATATAGCGTAAAAAGTCTTTCATATTCTTTCCCATATTTCACAAAAAGCACAAATACATGCGTATGTAAGCTATGCTATGTTATGGTATATGCTGCGTTTAGTCAGTTTTAAAGACGCGTTGTTCGCCTGTAACGTCTCTATTATTACACCTCACTGACAAAAAACTTTCCTCAAAATTTCTTCTTGTAATCAAGGCAACGCTAGGCGTCAGGCGCGGCGGGCTAAACTCACAACTTTTTAATTTCATCCTCAAAGTTTCGTTATGAGTGAACTCTCAGATTAGTTGGTACAACACGGCTTGTACGGAGGCGGGATTTTAATTAATTTCTAAAAATCAGGTGGTTTCGTGGTCGATGATATGTTTTTGTATTGACTTAGTTTGAACTTGTAATTAAACTCGATCCATAAATTTATTTGCTTTGATTTTGCAACATTAAAAAAACACTAAAATTATTATTATTTTAATATTTCACTGAAATGTACCGGGGTACCTGCTCGGTCATACGTTCAAATGTACCGGGGTACCTGCTCGGTCATACGTTCAAATGTACCGGGGTACCTGCTCGGTCATACGTTCAAATGTACCGGGGTACCTGCTCGGTCATACGTTCAAATGTACCGGGGTACCTGCTCGGTCATACGTTCAAATGTACCGGGGTACCTGCTCGGTCATACGTTCAAAAGCCTAACAAAAGTGATCAGAAGTAGAGGTTTTCATTTGGCTTTTTAAAATGTAATTGCAACTGTCAATATAAATGCTTAGCCCAATTCTAGCTACGTTTATTTATTTATTTACACACGCACAATAATTACAAGATACAATGTTTTAACTTAAATATTTCACCTTAACTAACTTGGTAAATTAACACAGCTAAGAGACGAGCCTATAATAGTAAGCTTTGCGAAGCAGGGGTGCAAGTATCGTTCTTTTATCGATCGTCAAATTGACAGTTGAGGTCGTCAAATTCGATAATATGCAATTTTTTGAGTACTCGCTGTGATCGATTCTATGGCATTTTAGCGAATTTGACGATCGATAAAGAACGGTACTTGCACTGCAGTTCTCACTAAGATAACCCGTGTCGAGCCTATCCCACTACACAGCCGAGCAAACATTTGCACCAAAAATAATAATAATAGGATATTGGTAAAATTAGTTTGTATGTGAGTTTTAGTATGAGTATTTATTTGCGTGGGGCAAATCTTGCAACTAAATTTTAGACCAGTTATCCCCAACCGATTGAGCTGAAATTTTGCATACACGTTTAGTTTATTGGTTTCTTCTAGGCAAGCGTGCTCCATTGTAGACCGCATCATCGCTTAACAACAGCCGAATCAACGCAAGCCTATTATTAATAAAAAAAAATATGCATGACATTGCATGGTTAGGTAAGTGACGTCATTCAAAATCTAATCGGACTAAGCGGACTCGCAAATGTGGCGGACTAGTTTTTTTTTTAATCCACAACTATAATTATAGGAATCAATAGAAACTGTTTACTGAGAAAAATACGTAAAATTAAATGACGTCACCTATAGCTTGTTACTAAAGTTTTTTTTTTAATTCTTTAACCCCCCAAATGCGTTACGCACCGCATGTCAACGTAAGCGAAAAGTGCTCCGAGATGCGTGTTGTGTGTAAGAAGATTTATACACAATACCGATCTATACTAATATTATAAAGAGGAAAGATTTGTATGTAAGTATGTGTGTAACAAATTGGCTCAAAAAGTACAGGACCTATTTTAAAAATTCTTTCACTGTTGGGAAGCTAAATTTTTCCTAGGTGACATAGGCTATAATCTATACCCGTGCGAAGCTGTGGCGGACCGCTAGTGGTATATAATATTATGCACGTACTTTTTTAAACTTTTTTTTTAATTATCTGAAAGGCAGATGTAATTCTCAATTTTAGCCATAAAAAAACTCCTTCTCTCGCATTCTACGGGTTAATAATGGAACGTGCTATATATCTATGTAAGTACTATTTAGGTAGTGCTACATTCTCTTGTTTAAAAACGGTGATATTTATCAAGCGATGCCCATTTAAAATCCGAACCAGTTAGTCCGAAGTTTGAATAATACATGCAGCAGCACGCTAGCGTAACAGATAGGTGCTTGAACACGTCGGCGGTGGTTCCGGGTGCGGTCCGGGCCACGCCGGGTCCGGGCCGCGCCGGATCCGGGAGGGGAAGAATGTGTTTGTTTCGGCGCAACTTCCGTCACGACTCGACCTGCATACCCACAGGAGGCGATGCGATGTTTTTACGAATAACGCCATTAGCATCACCTAAGTTGGAAAATTCCTGAATTTACTCCCTCTCCCACCTTAGCTATAGAATTTAGGTGGGGCAAATTACACACGTACAAAATTTTGGTTTACTCTGCCCCACTATGGCCGCCAATCTTAGATTTTTTAGGTACCTAGTTTTTTTTTTTAAGTTTTTGCTTTCCAGATGCAAGCTTTGACAAGTTAATATGAAGTTGACCACTAGAAGTCTATCTATCTACACAAGTTATGTGGCCATCGTTGTATTCAGTAAGGTACTTCGACTGAACGAACACCGATTGCCAATTAAAAGGTTTTTGGTCTAAGCAAATGAAATATAAAGTGTACAGTTTGAGATCAAACATTATTAATATGGTAGTGGCGGGAGATTTTCAGTCCAGAGTGTCTTGTTGCCTTTTACTACAATTCCTTCCTTTTGTATATTATGTCGTCGATTAGAAATATAAAAAAAAAATATTCCTGTTTATAAACGGGCAAGAATTAGGGTCTATAAAAAAATTACATGCCAATGTTTGAAACGTCAATCGTATCGCTTTATGTGAGTAGACAGAGTACACCAAAGGGGACGTTGGCGTCGGGACGCCTAACGCCGTCCGGGGCGGCGAGATTAATGCACGCCTTTGTATTTATGCTAATTCTACGAGACCTTTAAAATATGCCATAATCATTGTCTAAAAATGTATTTCATTTGTTTGTTTTTTCATAGAGATAATTTGTAGTCATAGATTTTTGTGTGATATTTTTGTATTTTTTAAACAAATAGTGTGCATTGTGCAAATGTGCAACACGAAATTTGAACGATTTGAAAAAAAAAAAAATATCTTTGGGAAATAGTAACATTTTTGGAACAATGAAACTGCTTTGCGAGCTCAATTAGGTGCTAAACCGACGTGAAGACAGAGAAAGTGTAACATTTTTGCAGCATATGCATAAAGCCAGGTTTTCATTGCTCACTTCAAACAAGAATTTAATATATGTTTGCCAGTTAATACATTAATACAACATTCTTGATACCAAATTTTATTCCATAAATATTTGTGAAACCGACGCATTATGCAATCAATTTAAATATACTTTTCTTAAACAAGTTGAGTACTTGCTTAATATTGAAGAACACGTTTCTACAAATATTATACTGTATGGCCTCGCCGTTGTTAAAATAATTGAGGGCCAATTTTTATCTCTTCTGAATAATTTGTATTTGCGTAAAATAATTATGTCAATGTGCAAAGAGGTTTAATTAAGTTTTTTCACTAAAAAGAGGCTAAGGCATAGAGGTAAGGTACCTACCTATTGTATTGTACCTATATGTAAGAATTTACAGACAACAATAATTGAGTTTTTTCGATACTATATAATGTCTTGTGAATTGCGATTGGTTTAGATTATAAGCACAGAGTTGTTTATATCTGTGATTACAAGCTATGGCCATCTTGAAATATTTTTTTCGCAGTTTGGTTGCCAGGTAACGCTTTAATGAATCGACAACATTGTCCCAAAATATTTATGTATATTTCACTTGAATATCACCATAATCTTCATTAATCTTACGTATGTTGGCCACGGCTACGTCTCGACCCACATTTTAACAATTAGTCAATAAATTTTTCTTTTCTGTGTAGCTAATAAATACTACAGTTCCGGCCATTTCAGTATTGTACT
This sequence comes from Agriopis aurantiaria, assembly GCA_914767915.1. Taxonomy (NCBI): domain Eukaryota; kingdom Metazoa; phylum Arthropoda; class Insecta; order Lepidoptera; family Geometridae; genus Agriopis; species Agriopis aurantiaria. The sequence goes on along the minus strand of OU611991.1, from coordinate 1,586,283 downwards.
ACTAAATACCTAGGTATGTATGAACAAAAACATTTCTTTGCAAACGCTGAATAAGGGAATTTTAATTTTGTTGAAGTTACGATGTCTTGAAACGTACCTTTAAAATGCAGGTTCACACGAGCGGCGCCAGTCGGCTCCCGGTCGCATACGTGACCGTTTACCGTCACTCCCGAGAGGCATTCAGACTCCACTGACACAGTGGAAATTTTACAGCTGTTCTATTACATTGAAATGCCTCGGTGCCGCACTGTTGCACGCTCAAACTCACCTCTTCCACGCATTGTATACAAGCTCAACGCACTCCTGGATTCAAACCCTAATTGTGACTTGTTTGTGGATGGATGGACAGAAATATTATCAGTGTGCTTGAGGTACTGTGAGAGTGTGAATGTGTGAATGAATGTGTAATGTACCTACTTTAAGAATATAGTATTATTTAATTTTAGTTCGTAATTAATTATTATTATTGTAAATTTATGCCTGACTAGATAGTTTTATTGTAATTATTAATATTTTATTGAAATTCTTATTATTTAACTAATGTAATGTAATTTTCATGATTTAATTGATGTAATTGGTGTAACCGTTTTAATTAAATAAAATAAATAAATAAATAAAAATTACAGCATCATCATTTCATTATTATTTCATGTTTCAGCATTTTTATCTTTAATTGTATTTTTATGTTTTGTTATGTTGATGCTGTTATGTTTTGTGCGCATAATAAATGTTTTCTTTCTTTCTTTCTTTCTGTTTCTTTCTTTCATTCATTCTGTCTTTCTTTCTTGCTGTCTTTCTCTCTTTGTCTTCCTCTCTCTCTCGCTCTCACTCTCATTATATTTTTTTTGTCAGAGAGTATTAACATCAAGAATCCATGAAGAACTAACGCATGGAACTAACACAAAAAAGAGAAGTAAATAGAACGGAAATGAGAAGGACAATCTGTCGCCAGGCATTATGAGTGAACCTTGCGAGAACATTCTTATTTAGATCAACGCGTCGAACTCCGCATCCAAAGAACATAATATGGACCATACCTTTTTGGGTTAGGTCTCAAAGTTTTTTTTCCGCATCACAGTTGCTAACTGATTTCGAACGACTGACGTTTCGTTTATATTCGTTTATATATATTATATTCGCAACTGGCTACAACAAATGTTAGCTTTTCAGCCAAGAAATCACCTTTTAAACTGTTTTACACACAATTCGTTTACACTTGTTATCGCTTCGAGGTTCGAGCAAAGAAAAGAGAGTGATTGCAATGCAACCGCCACTTATATACTGTGTTCGTTGGCAGTCGACAAAAGACTGTCAACTGTCAACGAACACGTGTGAACTTCGCCAATACAGTTTCATTATAATGGTGTTGTTAGTTCATCTATACATTAAATGATTAAACTAAAGTTGTTTTACATTCGGCCATCCGACTCAATTACACGTCCTCGTGTATACGTGTCATGTATTATATGATAATAGACATTATACGTGTTAATTAAATGTGTACTTTACAATCTTATTTTGAAGTCTTATACTATCGTTTTATGTTACATAATATCAGAATGCAACTGCATACTGAAAAGCACATCATATCAGACTAAAACCGAATCTGGTTTAGTTAAGTCAGTACGCAACTGCGTACACTGTCTCTTACGCAACTGCGTACATCGGCTCTTACGCGACTACGTACACCGGATCTTACGCAACTGCGTACAATGTCTCTTACGCAACTGCGTACATCGGCTCTTACGCGACTACGTACACCGGATCTTACGCAACTGCGTACAATGTCTCTTACGCAACTGCGTACATCGGCTCTTACGCGACTACGTACACCGGATCTTACGCAACTGCGTACAATGTCTCTTACGCAACTGCGTACATCGGCTCTTACGCGACTACGTACACCGGATCTTACGCAACTGCGTACAATGTCTCTTACGTAACTGTGTACTGGAGGCTCCGCTGCAGGCTCAGCTGGCAGGTTCGACGGCAGGCTCAGCCGCAGGCTCGACAGCAGGCTCAGCCGCAGACTCCGCGGCAGGCTCCACTGCAGGCTCCGCTGTATGCTCCGCCGCAGACTCGACAGCAGGCTCAGCCGCAGGCTCGACAGCAGGCTCAGCCGCAGGCTCGACGGCAGGCTCAGCCGCAGGCTCGACAGCAGGCTCAGCCGCAGACTCCGCGGCAGGCTCCACTGCAGGCTCCGCTGTATGCTCCGCCGCAGACTCGACCGCAGGCTCGACAGCAGGCTCAGCCGCAGGCTCGACGGCAGGCTCGACAGCAGGCTCAGCCGCAGGTTCGACGGCAGGCTCGACAGCAGGCTCAGCCGCAGGCTCGACGGCAGGCTCAGCCGCAGGCTCAGCCGCAGGCTCGACAGCAGGCTCAGCCGCAGACTTCGCGGCAGGCTCCACTGCAGGCTCCACTGTATGCTTCGCCGCAGACTCGACCGCAGGCTCGACAGCAGGCTCAGCCGCAGGCTCGACAGCAGGCTCGACAGCAAGCTCAACGGCAGGCTCAGCGGCAGGCTCGACAGCAGGCTCAGCCGCAGAATCGGCGGCAGAAATTTGCATATATAACAATAAGTACACTAATCGGATATATAATCTGAAGAACTTTTAACATGAGCACAGTTATTTAGTAATTAGTATTAAATTAATCATTAGCAAAGAAATTATAATCAAGAAAACGCAAGGAATAAAACAGCCACTTTGTACAATAACTATTAATTAGGGCTCTAAAAAAAACATGACTAGCAAACAGGTTTTGAACCACTTAACAAAAGACAAATTACACTCTGTGGACATGGGAAAATAAGAAGACATCTGTAACTTATTAATCCCGATTCTGATTTGTTAGCTTTTCAGCCAAGAAATCACCTTTTAAACTGTTTTACACACAATTCGTTTACACTTGTTATCGCTTCGAGGTTCGAGCAAAGAAAAGAGAGTGATTGCTTTTTTTTTTTTTTTTATGATTGACTTTTACTGTTGGCCTTTTGGCCTCTACAGCTTGACCGGACTAGTTAGCGAACGCAGAGTGCGTTCGGCATAACTTGGTGGTTAAGTTTATAGGCGACTAGCACAAGGGCACCTCGATGGTACGAACCTCGGCTTGGGCCGTCGCCGGGAGTGGGAATCAGACTTGCCCAGGCACCCCAGAGGGGGTGTGCCCTGGAGCCCTAACGGTTTGTTGAACTGAATGATTATTTGGAGAGAATCTAACCGATCTTCTAACAGATCCTGTGGGTCTACGATCCTGCCGGCGGGATCGCTGTGTGTGTGTGTGCCTCTGGTAACCGACGCCTGTACCAAAAACTGAATATTTCCTATTGCTAGGAGCAGTCGGATCGGGCGAGCCCAGCGCCGCCGCGGTGACGACGGCGATGGGGTCGTCCGGGTCGCCCAAGATGTTTCTAGGGCGTCTACGGAGAGGAGGAGGGTCAGTCACGTCTGTCGAGTAGTCGGAGGATTTTACTACAAGAGGATTGGGGTGGTGAGGCGCCGCGTCAAAGTAGCGGCGGGAGGTATACTTAAGGTATTGAATCATGGATGGGAGTTCAACATCGCAGTGCAGATCGGCGTTTCGCATATACCAGCTAGCGCCGACCGCTCTGCGTATGAAGCGGTTTTGAATGACCTGCAACTTGTCCAGATCGATGCGGGAGGCGTGGGCGAATGCCACAGAGGCGTAAGTCATGACGGGGCGGATGCAAGTTTTGTAAATTGTCAGCTTATTTCTAAGTGACAATTTACTACGCTCGCCGAGGAGGGGGCTGAGGCGCCCTAGGAAGAACGCCGCTCGATTGCGGACTAACTGAATGTGTTTGGAGAAAGTGAGTCGGCGATCGAGAGTCACACCGAGATACTTGGTCGAGATGGTCCAAGGGATGGGCTTCCCGTTAAGCGTGATAGGCCTTGACGGGGGGTTCTTGGACGGGTGGAGGTACATTGCTGCACTTTTTTCGGGATTGACCGTGATGGCCCACTTCTTGAACCAATCACCTAGATGAGTGAGGGCTCGTTGAACGTGGGCCCGTTGGATGACTTTATTCCACCCTCTGGAGTAGAGAGCGGTGTCGTCAGCGAAGAGAGCTATTTCTACATGGGGAGATCTAGGAATGTCACTAGCATAAAGCGTGAAGAGGGCGGGAGCTATGACGGAGCCCTGAGGGACTCCGCTACCTATAGGATGAGGTGAAGACAGAATTCCATCGACGCGATAGCGAAAGCTACGAGACGTGAGGTAGTCATGTATGATGAGTACCAGACGGTCCGGCATTCCGATGTGATATAACTTGTATATCAACCCGTTATGCCAGACTTTGTCGAACGCTTTCGCAACGTCGAGGAATACCGCAACGGTGCCTTGGCAGAAGGGCTTGTGAGTGTAACCATGGGATGGTTTCTTATTGAAACCTTCGAGAACGTACTCCGTGAAGCGGTGCACTTGTTGGACGCAAGAGTGTCTGGCTCTAAAGCCGAACTGCTCGTCGGGTAGAAGATTGTGTTCATTTACATGGGACCAGATACGCTTCAGAAGGATGCGCTCATAGATCTTCCCCAGGGTGTTGAGAAGGCTAATGGGACGATAGCTGGAGGGCTCAGAGGCCTTTTTGCCTGGTTTGTGAATGCCGATGACGTCGGCAGACTTCCAGGCGTCGGGAAAGATAGAATTGTTGATGGCTGCATTGAAGATGCTGACAAGGAGGTACACAAGTGAGACAGAGAAGTGCTTGAGCACTTTGTTTGAGATGCCATCGGCACCAGGGGCTTTCCTGACCTGGAGGCCCTTGATGATCGACTCAACCTCAGAGGCCGTGACTGGCTCGAGGGTATCAACGGGGGGAGTGGAGGTTCTATGTTCGACCTCGCTGTCCACCGCTTCGCGGTGGGCAGGGTCGACCTGATCTAAGGAAGGACTACACTGATGTTCGAGGCTGTCGGCCAGACATTCGGCCTTTTCCTCGTCTTCGAAAGCGGGGGGGAGGTTTGGTCGGGAGAGCGGGGGCATAGCAGTCACAGTGTCAGATTTCAGAGATCTAACCAACCGCCAGTATGCCTGGTGGGTTGGCTGAATCTCTGAGAGTAGGTTATCCCACCTCTGATTACGGAGCTCACTAATGCGGTTCTTTACGGCACGCTCGTAATACCGCAGAGTGGCTCTGTTATCTTCGGTGCGATACCAGTCAAAGGCCTTAGCGGCAGCGTGTTTCGCTCTCAGGAGCTCCTTCACGTCCTCCGGCAGAGCCCAGCGTCGGTCATCCTCGGCTGGGACCTGCTTGGAGGATTCACCTATAACGGTGCGAAGGTGACAAGTGAGAGCGTCAACGGAAGTGGTCACGTCGTGAGGGGTCACGATATCCTCGGGGATCCTGTCCAAGTCGGGTGAATTGACCGCCTTCAGGGCTTCGCCTAATTGCTGCCAATTCACCACGGTCTTGGTTACAGGAGGTCTGTCAGTCGGGTCGGGGCCTAGCCGCATCAAAACTGGACGGTGATCAGATTCGAGCTCGTGTAGCACTTCCAAAGAGCGCAACTGAAGTGTTACGCCTTTCAGAAGTGCTATGTCGAGCACGTCTGGCCTATATTGCAGGTTGGAGGGAAAGATAGTCGGGGTACTTGGAGGGATGATATCAAAATTGAGTTCGTCGGAGAGGGAGTTCAGAAGGTTACCCTTTACATTGGAAGTATTGCAGCCCCATATGAGGTGCTTGCTATTAAAGTCGCCAGCCAAAATGACGGCGCTACCGAGAGACAGGAGAGCCTCGATGTCACTCCTGTGGAGTGTCTTGTTACCGGAGAGGTAACAAGATACGAGGGTGATGGATTGATGACCGGTCATCGAGAGACGGCAACAGGATGCTTCCAAAGTTAATAGAGGAGGAGTGGGAATAGGAATGCAGTGAAGGGACCTTTTGTAATAGATAAGAGTACCGCCTAACGCGGAAGTAGTCCTATCATTACGAACCAGCAGGTAGTTTGCGATCCTGGGATCCCTCTTGCTAGGTTTTAGAAAGGTTTCATTCACAAGCATGACATCGACCTGATGGGTCGTGAGAAAATGATGAATCAGGGGGCGCTGGTCCCTTGATTCAGTGGAAAGGCCGTTGGCATTGAACCATGCCAACGATAATGAACGAGGTTTAGTACGTTTTGGTGTACTATCCATGAGAGTTGTCAAAATTTTTACTACTGAAGGATAGTTGCTTAATAGCATCAAAAAGACCCACGTGATCCTCCAAGATGGAATAGAGGTCGTGCTTCTCTCTGACTAATTGAGCAACTAACCGCACTTCCTCTAAGTCGAGGGAGTTGGCAATGTGCGCCAGAAGGGCGAAGTCGGCTTTTAAGCTAGACTGGCCAGAGTGGCCTGGGGAGGAACGAGCTGGCTGAGGCGGGTTGACAGGGCGGGTTTGCTTCGCGGGAGCGCGAGCATAAGTAGGGGCCGAGGTGGTAGCAGAAGGCAGCTGGCTAGCCTGAGGGGCTTTCTGGGGCTTGGCCCATGCATTAATTATGGGGGGAGGGGCATCCACGTATTGGGGAGCTTGGGTGACTTGTAGCTTCGGCTTAGGGCCGGCTACTTTAGAGCGGGGCGGATGGCGGGGAGGAGGAGTCCTACCCTGACCCTTTGCGGCCTTTGGGGCCTTGGGGCAACCACGATAGTTCGCGGTGTGACCCTGCTGGCTACAGAGAACGCAAGTGGGCGGGGTGGGGTCCCCTTTTTGGCGTGAACACTCTGAGGTGGCGTGCTCCCCTGCGCACTTCACGCAACGAGGAGCAGCGTGACAATATCGGGCGGCATGGCCGTAGAGCTGGCAGCGATGGCACTGACCTGGGATGCCTTTACGGTGAGGGGGCTCTACTTTGAGGCCCGAGAGGCTGAGAACAGTCTTCACGTTGAAGATGGCCTTAGCCTCTTGGGTCTTGTCTAGGATGACCAACACAAGATCTAAGGGGGTTTTAGCCCTGCCGCTGTGCATGCGGTGGGTCTCACGGACGGGGAGGCCTTGGGACTTAAGGTCCTCGAGGATGGAGTCGGTAGGGAGCTCCTTGGGGAGGCCGCGTAAAACAACGCGGAGAACTTGCTCCTCCTCAAGCGGGTGATGGTGAAAAAAGATATTCTGAGCCCGAAGGAGTTTAGTGAGGAGACGGTAGTCGTCGGAGGTGTTCACCTTGACGCTGATGCCGTCACTGACCGTTTTGGCCACAAAGAGTATTTCGTGGTCATCTAGGATTTGAGAGACTCTGCCCCAGTCTTCCCTTTGTCGAATGACAATGGGACGAGGGGGCTTAACGAATTTGGGGGTAAGCGCTGGAGGAGCGTCGGGAGTGTCGGTCGGAGGCATGGTTCCAGAGGAGGGGCACGGGGTCTTGGGCGGAGGAGGAGGAGAGGCAAGAGGAGCGGGACGCTTCTTGCCTTTCCCCACGACGGTGAAGCCGGCGGTGTCCATCTCCTCCTGCGGGGGAATGGGATCGGGAGAGAGAGGGCTGTCAAGGGGGCCAAATGTTTGCTTGGCCTTCAGGGAGGCACGCGAGGTGCTCCTGTGGTCAGGCTTAGTCTGGCGGGCCACGGTGCGCGAGCGAACTCTAGGGGAGCGTGAACGGGTGCGCCTGGGAGAGCGGGAGCGAGAGCGGCTAGCTAAGGGGGCCAGGGGCTTGGCAGCAGAGGCTGGGCCTTTGAACGAAGGCGTCAGCTTGGCTGCCGCGGTGCGGTCCTGACCAGGCTTTGTCTTGGGGGGTGCCTTACGGGTAAGGGAGGAGGAAGGAGAGGCTTTGGAAGCTTTCCTGCTGAAAAAAGAGGCCGCGAAGGTCTCCGGGGAGCGGAGAAAGGCCTCCGCGTCAGCCGGATTGGCTCTGAGCTGAGCCAGGAAGGGGCCTGAGAGGGCACCGAGGGCGGTCTCAAGTTCCTTCCCGGACGCCATGTTAGCGGAAGGCTTTATATGAGAACACAGTAACACAAAAATAGGGTTGGGGGGAATGGACCCCCCAACAGGTTAAGGTGAATGTAGTCTCCCTACCGGGGTAGGGAGATGAGTACCGAGTGAGAGAGTACACAAACAAAGTGAGGTGAGTACAAAAAATAGCAATGAGTGATAAGGTGGGGTGAGTACCTGATATCCACGAAACGGCAACGGGAACGAACAAAAACGGAACTAAACAGCACGTGCACGACACTCAAGACACACGCGGCGGCACAACGGGGGGGTGGCCAGATGGTATGGCCACTCTGTCAGCGACTGCTCGCCCGCGTCAGCGGCGATACAGGGTCAGCCGGGTGAGTTCTCCTGAGAGAAGGCCCAGCTTAACCCGATCTGCGACTGAGGACGCAAGACGAGCGGTCGGTCAACGTGACAGAAAGAGACAGAAACAAACAGACGAAACACGACACAGCACTGTGACACGATAACGCGTCGGCGGAATGCGGTCCGCGCGGGGGCAGGGCCTCCGGCGGCAACTGAGGTAGGGAGCAGCGAGCGGCGGGCGGGCAACACGTCCGTACGGTACGGCGTTGCAAGCGAGACTCCTTTTGAGAGAGTGATTGCAATGCAACCGCCACTTATATACTGTGTTTTTTTTTTTTTTTTTTTTTTTTTTTTTTTTATTGAAAGACCACAAAACTGGAAATACATTGTGAACTATCTTTATATTAACAAACACTTAATATCTAACTAAATGTATTTCCTTCTAGATGTGGACCTAGCACTCATGTTACATCTAGATATGAAATTAATAAATTAAATAATTTATTAATTACTGCTGTCACTAGCAACAAAACATGAAACAAAACACAAAATAACACAATATAACAATAGCAATAACGCTGCAAAAAAAGCCCAAAATACAATTATAACTATAATAATACATTAAGTTGGTACTTAACTGAGGTTACCGAACTATGGTGAAAAATGTCAAAATCATTTTTTATACCGTTATACCTATCACACATACGACAAACCGGTGAGTGCATTAACATATTAGTTCTACAGCTGGGAAGGACAAAAGTGTTTCTATTTAATAAACGACTACCTGGACGAGGAACCCTAAGCGTAATTCTTTCTGTGATTTCCGGACAATCGACTAATCCATTTAATAATTTATATAGCATAATAACATCTGTAGTTCGTTGGCAGTCGACAAAAGACTGTCAACTGTCAACGAACACGTGTGAACTTCGCCAATACAGTTTCATTATAATGGTGTTGTTAGTTCATCTATACATTAAATGATTAAACTAAAGTTGTTTTACACAAATTTCTTACAAAAATGCCTTGACAGCCGTTCTAATTTAAATCAAAATAAATTCTTTTCTGTGGAAATAAAGAATCTACCAAAGTTATCCGACTAATTCGAAGTACATATATGTAGAATTACAGGTACTAAAACCACCATTGGTGGCATGGTAATGGTATTTTTGTATTAGCTCTAATGTAAAAACGATAATACGTACAAACGTCAAACTTGGCACGATTGTAGTACACACTCTAAATTATAACAACAAATAATAAATAATGGCCAAGTGCCAGTCAGTGACAAATTTCTGTTCATTACCAAGTTATTATACTTGAGCGCGTGTAACAAACTGCGTAGCAAAATACTCCGACGATTGGAAGGCGTTAAAATAACTGGTAATTCGGTTACTTGGACAACCTTATTGTATTTTGTGGTGGTACGGAACTCTCAGTGCGCGACCCCGACTCGCATTTGGCCGGTTTATTTACTTTATGTATATGTCACACTAAGTTTTCCATTTCTTAAAAAAAAAACATCCGATAAAAGAACACACCAGTGAAGTAACTTCTGTTAGAAATCCAATCTTATCTAAGCAAGATAAATTGTAAAGTTAATACAACACTAAACTCAAAAGCAAAATAAGAAATAACAAGCTTATTCTCTGCTACATAAGATCATTAATCACATGCAGTAGAATTTCTCCTGGGAATGCTGTCTATCTTTTGAGTTACAAAATTGAGCTACTTTCGAAACTGTGGTGAGCATAGAGTGTTTGCTTATTGCATTACGCGTGTTTACTTTATTGCCATTGCGGCAGGCAATTTACGAACGAGGCAGTGTACCGTCAACAAAATATAATGGGTAATTTTATATAAACATTTTTAAACATTTTTAACCGACATCAAAAAAGGTACGGGCTCTCAATTCGGTTGAAATGTTTTTTTATCTCGGAATTTCGTCATGAACCGGTATTTTTTTAAGGATATTATTTCAGATTGGTTCCAAAAAAAAATCATAAAAATCGGTTCAGCCGTTTCAGAATCCATAGGGAACATACATACACACATCGCCTTTTATTTTTAGGATAGTTTTTATCACAAAAAAATTTACAGTTGAAATTACCCGCGTGGATAAAACGGGATTTTAGGCTGTGATATATTTATAGTTTAGTACCTGACGGAACCATGACGTGTACGGAGTAAGCATTAGCAGATTAGTTTGGTCCCAATTAGACCGAGCTCTATGTAGAACTTGTAGAGCGAAAAGCTGAAATAACGACATATTAGATGTAACAGGCAGTGACCACAGTCAGTAAGTAAGTGTTATTTATATACACGGGAATTACTCACGTAAACTCCGACTCTGACTCCGACTATTAGTGTTATTTTTTTATTATAATATTATGTATGTTATTATATTTTTGTTATGTATTTCTTTATTATGTCTTTATTAGTTAGGCGACGGTGACTGCTTACCATCAGGCAGCCCGTCTGATAATAGTTTGCCAACTATGGCATTTAAAATATATATATATATAATGTCGCTAAAGATTTCATACTGAACTACATATCTTTGTATGTAGATATGTAGATTTTTATCTCGCTATTATTATAAATGCAAAGGTTGGTGTTATGTTTTGTGAAGATTGTGGGCTGTGTGAATGTGTTAGTGTGGATGTTTGTCCGCATTGAACTAATAGAAATACAAATACTTTTAATCCAACAAACGTACAAAATCATTTGTTGGACCTACTATTATTACATTAAATATACAAAAACACAATTACATTTAAAATGAACTGATAAAGTCCGTAACGGCTCATCGAATTTGTATGAAATTTGGTATGAAAATAGCGTAGGGCATAGCATGTACACTGGACTACGTTTTAGGGTTCCGTACCCAAAGGGTAAAAATGGGAACTTTATTTTACTAAGCCTACATTGTCTGTCTGTACATCCTACCTTTAAACGGCTGTAATCTTTTGAATCGTAATAGATAACCAGTTGAAATTTTCACAGAATACGTAATGTTACGGCGGATTAATAAAAAAAATATATAAAATTAAAACGAAAGGCCCCCTCACCCTTCCTTCCCCCCTTCACCAACCCCTTCCTTTACATCCCCATACAACAAACGTAATTTTTCACTTATTTTACAAACGGCAAACTTGGCATGATTATAGTACACACTCTAAAGTATAACAACAAATACTGCATAATGGCCAAGTGGGAGTCGGTGATTTACCAAGTTATAACTGATAATTCCTTACCTGGATAACCTCCTTATCATTTCACCGAATGGAAATGCCATATTTTACTAATTTTGAAGTCGGTTTTTTAAATTGATCATTATTGTATTTTGTGGTGGTACGGAACCCTCAGTGCGCGAGCCCGACTTGCACTTGGCCGTACTACGTACTACTACCTACTAGCGCTGCTAGTGCGAATTATGTCTGTCAGGAAACAAGGAAAGTTATTTTTGCCCTGTGTTTACTAAGTATAAATTCTTTGATTGTCTTGAAAAAGTATATCTACGTCACAAAAGTGTCTCTAACAAAAAGTTAATCAAGACAGGCGTGTGAGCAATTATAAAGGCTATTCGAGCAGAGCGAGCGATCGCGAGTCGCGTCGCTACGTGATCGCATATCGCGAGCTCGTGACTCGAATGCGACGATACACAGTGGGCAGTGGAGAAATTCCAGTGCTCAAACTTATATTTTTCTTTTTTTCTTTTCTTCTTTAGGTGTAACACTTAAAGAATTCTTAGACAATGACTACGGATAATAATTTATGTTGATATTTATGGAGTTCTATACCTACCTATTTGATTATAAATTGTAAACAATGCCCCTATACAGCCGGTTTAATATAAATAATAGGGTGTTGAGTTTTTCATATTAATTTGAATATGAAACAATTATCAATGACAACAATTTTTAATATGAATTTGAGTCAATTGTATTTTGTATTTGACGAGACATAGCGTGCACCGCATGAGTATAATTGCTTTTACGCAATGGTATTTAGAAGTGTTCGTTATTTTTGAATAAATTATCTTATCTTATCTTATTGTGCATTAGCCAGTGTCAGTATACAAATGGACAAACTGCTATGTCCTAAAACTGCGACCAGAACCACCGGAGGATAGGCAGCAGCGTCGTACGTGGTAAACGCACTGCGATCCCTTAGCCACCTGCCAAGCGTGGAGATTATGGCAATACCCCTCTCTAAAAGAGAAGTATTTTTTCAGCAGTGGCTGTTTATGTGATGATGTGAAATATTTAAATATTTTAAGTTTCATAACATATAAGTCATATTTACAGTCAGAATCAAGCAAAGTAAGTAACGGTCAAGTCAAAGTCATGCCCTAGTAAAAAATCCCGAATCTGTGATGCCTATGGTGCTAACGACATCTGTTTTTATGCCATAGGTGGCAAACAAGCAGACGGCCGCCTGATGGTAAGCAGTCACCGTTGCCTATGGATACTCATAACACCAGAGGCATCACAAATACGTTGCCAACCCTTTAGGACTCCATTAACTAGCTTTTTGAAGAACCCCATGTTGATCCCCATCTATTTTCAATCTCTTTAGTTCTTGAGATCGTTGAGAATTTTCTCGTTGTGCTTTTATTTCTGTGTAGCTTTAAACTACGACTTGCAATGCTACGAGCTAAGGTGCTACGAGACGTAGCATAAGCTACGAGTGCTACGATTTCAAATATCCTATTTCTTCGTTCTTCTCTCTTTTCATTCTACCTACAATAAATTTTAAAAAAAACTACTTAATGATATACAATACTTACAATTGTGTTTAATCAAATACTCTCCTCGTTGATTATAAATCAGAATCAGAGACAGAATATTAAAAAAAAACAGAGATAACATAATTTAACCTTGGTAGTGTCTCATTCTATGGGAAGGCTGGTACGGTTTCTGACGTTCTCTATAAAATATAGTTGTATGTACGTTCATATAGATGAAAACCACCAAATCATTTTAGGGCCACGGAGAGAGTTTCCAGCAGGGAAAGTGGCATTGTACGACATCACGACTTGCTACGATACGACATCGTGGTACGACACGACGAAGTCAGCGTCGTTCCTTTGCATGTGGCAGATGCTGTTCTTTTAATTCATTTTTTTATTCAATAACAGGCTTGCGTATGATCGCCTACTCGCCTGATGTCAAACGATGATGCGGTCAACGATGGCGCTCATGGAGCACGCTTGCCTAGGTGTCAGTTAAATCGTTTTAATAGTGGGAGTGACGTAGGGCAAGAGTTCAAGATGGCGTCTGCGAATAAAATATTAGAGTTAAAATTATTACTATTTAGTTAGCTACTATTTATGCAATAAATAAATAATTAAATATTCGGGACATTTTTTTCACACACGGTCATCTGACCCCAAACTAAGCAAAGCTTGTGATATGGCTGCCAGAGACTGATATACATACATATAAAATTATATGCAATGCAGTCGGTTTATATTTTTTTATAATCTGATTTATTAATATCCACCCGCAATAATTTGTCGTTAAAGATATTAAACGTGCGCACGAGAGAGAGTGAAAAGCGCTTTTCTCCACTGTAGTAATACAGGCCGAGTTGTCCCACTGCGTCGGCTCTGTGTCCCGATACAAGCAGCCATCGTCTCATTGTCCCAGCGATGGTGTTCCAATAGCTTTATTAGACAAGGGAAAAGGTTGCCGCGTGAAATGTCAAACATTCCTACAGTGAGTGTAAAACGAGTACCTTTTGAATACTTTATACGTGTCCCGGCAAGGATTTCCTTGTTTTCTCTGCTAAAATAAAGCATTACATTCCCGTATTTCCAGAACGCAACGTATTCTTAATCCATCCACATAATGTACTACTTACTACTCCTAAACGATTTTTTTTTCGAGATAATTATCAATGTACAAAAACCGACTTCAAAAATACTAAGAGCTTCATTTTTATATTGATACTGCCAAATCAACAAGTTTTGAAACAATATTATTCGTATTATTAGAGCTGGATCAAAAATACTGATCCAAAGAAAAAAATTTGGACCAGACCGAGAGTTTCTTCTACATAAAAAAAAAGAAAAATAATTGTTCACATATTCACAAGTCCGTCTATCCGTCCATCTGCCCGTTAGTACGTCCTACCTTTAACTTAAACAGCTGTATCTTTGAACCGAAAAAATTGCCAGTTGAAATTTTCAAAGAATATGATATGTTACGGCAGATCAAAAAAAAAAGAAAAAAAAAGAACAATTCTAAATGAGAGTGTGGTCCCCGTGCTACAAACGTATTTTTGTATTTGCTCTAGTGTAAAAACGGTAATACGTACAAGCGTCAAACTTAGCATGATTATAGCAAACAATCAAAAGTTAATAAATACTGACCAAGTGCGAGTCGGTGATAAATTTCTGTTCACCAAAGTTAAGCAACGTCGTGCGCACTCGGTACTTTGATGGTTGACTGGCCTGGGCGTGATGTTGTCTTTTTGCACTACTTTTTATGGTAGTTATTAACAACTTATGTGGTGGTAAGGAACCCTCAATGCACTTGACTCGCACTTTTCCGGTTTATTTATAGCACATTTCCATAATTACATAATGCGAAAAATGTCTAAGTTTATTATTAATAATACAAAGACACCACTTACTTATTGCCTTATGTCAAAATTAAATTACAGCTGAAACTCTACTACCCCAAGTCATTTAATATAATTATATAGATACTTCGTAAGATATTAAGCTCCATAACATTCCGTAACAGTATAAAGTTATAGTGAAACGTATTGATTACAGCCAAAATCATAATCATTTTACTGGTAATGGCTGATACAAGTCATATTTGTATTGTTACTATAGTATAGTACAATAAACCGGCCAAATGCGAATTGGGCTCGCGCACTGAGGGCTCCGTACCACCATTTACCACGTACAAAATTCTATAACGAAATTACCAGTTATAACTTGGTATTGAACAGAAAGTTGTCACCGACTCGCACTTGGTAATTATATATGATTTGTTGTTATATTTTAGAGTGTGTACTATAATCATGCTAAGTTTGACGTTTGTACGTATTACCGTTTTTACATTATAGCTAATACAAAAATACCTTAAAAATACGTTTGTTGTTTGGGGGCCCTCTTTTCTTTTTACTTTTTTATTTTATTTTTTAGTTAATCCGCCGTAACATTACATATTTTGTGAAAATTTCTTCCAGCTGTCTATAACGGTTCGAAAGATACAGCTTTTTAAAGATCGGACAGACAGACATCGTAGGCTTAGTAATAGGGTCCCGTTTTTACCCTTTGGGTACAGAACCTTAAAAACAATTTCGATCAAGTCACTTTTCAAACAAAAATTACTTAATCAAAATCGGGTCAGCCGTTTGGGAGCTACGATGTCACAAACAGACACAGATACACACGTTAAATTGTAACACTCCTCTGTTTGCATCAGGAGTTAAAAATAAACTTTATTTTAATGCATTAATCACCTTTCTAAAACATGATTAAAAAGAGTGCCTATTTCTATCGATATTTTCCGTAACGCCACGACAGTTTCATCATCATCATCATTTCAGCCGTAGGACGTCCACTGCTGGACATAGGCCTCCCCATCGATCTCCAAAAGGGCCGGTTGGAAGCGGCCTGCATCCAGCGTTTCCCTGCGGTCTCTTTTAGGTCATCTGTCCATCTTGTGGGTGGACGTCCTACGCTGCGCTTACCAGTCCGTGGTCTCCATTCCAGAACCTTTCGGCCCCATCGGCCATCTTTTCTGCGTGATATGTGCCCTGCCCACTGCCATTTCAACTTACTAATCTGGTGGGCTATGTCGGTGACTTTCGTTCGTCTACGGATCCCCTCATTTCGGATTCGATCTCGTAGAGAAACCCCGAGCATATCCCTCTAAATAGTTTATATCTATCTATCTAAAATATGGATGTGGCATAACATACAATTAGTAAAAATTTACCAAACTCGATATCAACGCTAAAATATGGTGAGAAAAAAACAGCATTACAACTTGTAAGTATAAATTAAACTTTTTTAAACCCATGATAAAAGTGCTGATAATCTTTAAACGGCTGAACAAATTTTCATGAATCATAGCTAAGGACTCCTCGATTAAGTTACCTTTCAAGCAAAATAAACTAAATCAAAATCGGTTCAGCCGTTTAGGAGCTACGACGCCACAGACAGACGCACAGATACCCACGTTAAACTTATAACAACCCTCTTTTAGCGTCAGGAGTTAAAAATTCAGAATCGAAAAACTATGAACAATCAATTGCTAGATAGTTCTTAGCAATACCATATTAAATATCTTCCCGCAAATCCTGGAAATGCAGTCGAATAGTTCGGAGTTTAAACGTATAATTTGCCAGTATTTCTAGACGTCTTAAAATAAGCAGAACAGAAACTATCCGTTCATTCCTCCAATAGCAGAGAACAAGTTATTGTATCAGTACTATATTGAATTAGAAATGAACTCGCTTTCCAAAGGCAACGTCTCCACGCGCGCATCGCGCTAAAAAGTTTACACAACACAACAGGGGGTTTATGTCATAAATTGATGTTTAAACCGACTTCAAAAAGGAGTAGGTTATCAATTTGACTGTATCTTTTCTTTTAATAGCTCACTTTTAGATATCAGACACCCTCCCCTTACAGTATACGTAATGGAGGGGTGACTGAGGGTAGGCGTAGTTATGACAGTTCTAAATAAAATATTAAAATAAAATATCTAAGTTCAAAAATGAGAAAAATCTGTCAATAGATTGTGAAGATACCTAAGTATATCTTCACATCATGACCCCTACCTAGGTCATGAGGTCACGGTTAAGGTAAACTACTAGTTTTTATTAATTTCTGAATCAAGTGAATTTTGGTCGCACTGTTTTCTCCGCTTATTTTTTCTTAAGAGGGTTTTGGCGTCCCACTTGGTGTCTATTTTCCAGTGTCAAGTATGAAAATGTGATCAGTTTTATTAAATTACATTAAACAAGTCACAGGTAGAGTCAATCAAAGTAAGCCACGGTTAAGTCCAAGTTATGCCATAGTAATAATGGTAGAGACTAATAGAGACTTCAATGGAGTTTTGGATAAAACACAAAACGGCATGATCACCTGAAAAATCACTGGCCCATAATCGAGCGTGTTTACGAATTAACACTTGATAAATAATTATTACGCATTTACACTTGATAAATAATTATTACGAATTTACACTTGAAAATTCACAAGTTTAGGACAACAATACAAAGAGGCGAAAGGCTTTTTCACGTTGGCGTCAAAACTGTTCCGTATTATTTGTTCTTGCGGTAACCCGAAAAACACTCGGGGAAATGGCGCTCTAAAAATTTGCATATCAGATTCAGACGGTACGAGGTGAGAATTTAATAAGAAATTTCTTCAAAGAAACGCTTGGCTAAATGTTGAACTGGAAGTAAATTTCTTGTACTGAATTTGGTTAAAATATTCTAATTTTACAATAAAAATTTTACAAGAAAGCCCATTTGTTTACGCGTATGCGTGTTCCACCGTAAACCGCACCATCAAGAGAGATGTCGGCAAAGAGCAAGTCTATATTTCAAATTTTAAATTTTAATCAAAACCGCTTACCGCATTCTTGTCTTTGAATGAATTTTCTGTTATTTTGAGAACAACGCTGTTATTTTAAAGGCACATTAACATCCTTGTGTATCTACAAAGATATACAGTAAAATTTGCCACAATGTTAGAAAATATCCTTTTATTCTTCGCGAGGCGACGAATTTCGAACAAATTTTAGATCTCTGAGAAACTCGTAAAGCGAAATATGGTTCTTTCACGCTGTAACCACTGTAGCTAGTATAACCTGACCTCTAACGTTTTCTACTCCTAAACAATTTTGTTCTGAAGCACGCGAACTTGTTTTACTTCGACTGGTCTTTGTAAACTGGTTTTGGCTATTATAACAATAGCACAATGTAAGGTGATGTTTGTATTTCGTTGGATTTCTTTTAATATCTTAAGAGTTGGATACAATGCATTGCTTTGAACGCATTTTCAATAGGCGATGGTTTTATTCTTTGAGTTGACTTTCCATAATTTATCAGCTATTGCTTAAAGAGACTTACAAAGTTTTAGAGTTTCGTAGGTTGTTTAGAAAAATTATTCTGTGCCAATTTCGTGTAAATCTTACCACCGCATCACCGTTTATAGTGCGGCCCCTGAAAGAATGCATGTCACAGTTGCTCTAACATTGTAAAAAGCTGAAGGAAAACAGTAAATTCTGATCATTTTTACTAGAACACTGTTTTAAACAATCACGGTTGTTCACTAAAGTTATATGATTATTTACGGGATATTTACCGTGGTAAGGTTGTGGAATGAGCTCCCGATATTTCGGCGCAGTTACTTACCACGGTAAATATCCCATAAATAATCATATAACTTCACTTTTACTAGCCTTTTGAACCTAATACAGGAGCAGTAGATTTTTAATTAAATTAAAAAGCTCCTCCTTAATAGGCTCCTCCTTATTTTTTTCAAGGTGTGGAATGTCTTTTCCCCAAAGGTCTTCAACATGAAACGTTTCAAAAAAAGGTGTCTACAACTACCTCGCCGTGCTGGCAAAGCGTTTACTTTTCTCCTTTCTTCAAAATAATCAATGCTCACACAATGTGCAAAAAAAGTATTCCAAAGTATTAACGCAACCATTACTCTAATCCAATAATCGTGCAACAAAGCAACGTAGCCGGCAACATGGAAAAAGCGGATTCAAATTCATATTTTCCAAGTTTTATCGGTTTTGTTCTGAAATTCATAAATAACGCACATGCGACCCATGCCGCTTTCTCAGGAAATGGATTTATTCTTAGGCATGGATTCGCGGATCTCGTTATTTTTCTTTCCGTCAGGCGGAGAAAAGTTATAAGAATTATGTGCTTTGAGCCATTAAACACGTTTAGCAATAAAATACTGCTATGTTTTAAGCTATGATAGAATAGATTTAGTACTAAGTATGTACCGTAAAACACTGTTTTAAACTATCACGGTTGTTCACTAAAGTTATATGATTATTTACGGGATATTTACCGTGGTGAGGTTGTGGAATGAGCTCTTGATATTTCGGCGCAGTTACATGCACAATATTCACGGGAAGACTGAAGAATGCAGGTGTGAACTGCGCCGAAATATCGGGAGCTCATTCCACAACCTTACCACGGTAAATATCCCGTAAATAATCATATAATTTAAGTGTGTACCGTGTATTTATCTCTAGTCTGTTTTTAGGGTTCCGTACTTAGGTACGGAACCCTAAAAACAGACTAAAAACGGAAGGTAAAAACGGAATCCTATTACCTACTGAGCCTATGGTGTCTGTCCGTCCGTCATACCTTTAAACGGCAGTATCTTTCCAACCGTAATAGATAGCCAGTTCAAAATTTCTCAGAATATATTAATGTTACGGCGGATTAACTAAGAAAAATAAAATTGTCAAAAAATAAAAAATGAAACGGTCCACATCCAACAAACGTACTTATTAACGTATTTTTGTATTAGCTCTAATGTAAAAACTATAATACGTGCAAGCGTCAAACTTGACATGATTATAGTACACACTCTAAAGTGTAACAACAAAATAATAAATAATGGCCAAGTATGAGGCGGTGACAAAGTTCTGTTCATTACCAAGTTATAGCTGGTAACTTGCTCGGTTACTTGGATGACCTTATCATCTCTTTCACCGAACCGAAAATAGTATACTAATTTTGAAGTTGGAATGGAACCCTCAGTGCGTGAGCCCGACTTGCACTTGGCTGGTTAATTTTTTCCTCCGTGGCGATTTTATATAGTATTCATATAATTATGATAACTTGAGACTGTCAAATGCACAAGACGTGACGTGAGGTCTTGTGCATTTGGCATTCGTTTTAGTAGGGAAATATCGTCAAACAAGTCAGAGTCAAGCAAAGTAAGTCAACTCGGTCAAGTCCAAGTCATGCTGTAGTAAAGTGGTGGAGACTTTACTAAAGACTTCTACTTCTTACTAGAGAAAAACGCTAGACACCTTTATCGTACATGAAATGCAATATAATTATTTTACTGCGGAATAAAAAAAAAAAAAAAAAAAAAAACATAACTTAATAACATTAAGTTACCAAAGAATAATGTTCACGTACTCGTTTTACATGAGCTCGTGTGATTTACTTAGCTTGACTCTGACTATGAATTTGACTTGTTTGATGATATTCAATAAAGTTTGACAAAATTTCAAAAGTTTACACTGGCACAAGACCTATATGCCAAAATATTCCTAAAACAAAAGAAAAAAAACAACAATTTTTCTGACGAACATCTAGTGTAATTCCGCTTCTACCTACGTCGCTTCAGGTACAATAAGGAAATTAGGATAAAAAGGTGATAAAAGCAAGCTAGCAAAGTAACAAAGGTAGATAAAACTAAGAACCCAATTGGACTGTGAACTAAAAATCGAGTTCTGTAATGAACCAAATTTTGGAACGGCTCCAAATTAAATAGTAAATCTAGCACTCTATCTCTTTCTGGAAGGTATGACCAATACAATCTGGCCGAATCCATTGTTAATACAATCTCGCCGAACCCGTTGTTAAGCAACGTCAAAATTTGATAACACATTAATGCAATTTTTTGAAAGAAAGAGAATATTTAGGCTTTCCTCTCGTCGAACCGAAATTCGATTCCACGTGCACATTCCAACTAAGTATAAGTTCGACAAATATTATAAGTTTGCGATACTAGATAAAATTCAGAACTTAAAATTTTCATGACCGTGGATGCAATGTCCTTTAGTCGTAATCTTAAACAGTTTACTTAGTCTTAATAGCGTCAAACAAGTCATAGTCACAGTCAGAGTCAAGCTAAGTAAGTCACGGTCAAGTCAAACTCATGCCCCTGTAAAGTGGTGGAGACTTTACAAGAGGCTCCTATGGAGTTTTGGAAACAACAGGAAAAGACACATTTCACCTCGTTATATCACTTGCCCACACTCGAGCTCGTTTACGAGCACTTAATGAATAATAATTCACCATTTAGTACACATTAACACTCGAAAATACACAAGCTTAGGAAAATAATCCAACGAGCCGACATGTTTTTTTCCATGTTGGCGCCAAAGCTCATTCAGAACTGTTTTTTTTTTTTTTTTTTGTTAAAATTTTCTTGACCGTAGATTCAATGTCCTTTAGTCGTAATATTAAACAGTTTACTTAGTCTTAATAGCGTCAAACAAGCCATAGTCACAGTCAGAGTCAAGCTAAGTAAGTCACAGTCAAGTCAAACTCATGCCCCTGTAAAGTGGTGGAGACTTTACAAGAGGCTCCTATGGAGTTTTGGAAACAACACGAAAAGACACGTTTCACCTCGTTATATCACTTGCCCATACTCGAGCACGTTTACGAGCACTTAATGAATAATAATTCACCATTTAGTACACATTAACACTCGAAAATACACAAGTTTAGGAAAATAATCCAACGAGCCGACATGTTTTTTTCCACGTTGGCGCCAAAACTCATTCAGAACAGATTTTTTTTTTTGTTAAAATCTTCATGAGCTTGGATTCAATGTCCTTTACTCGTAATATTAAATAGTTTACTTTGTCTTAATAGCGTCAAACAAGTCATAGTCACAGTCAGAGTCAAGCTAAGTAAGTCACGGTCAAGTCGAACTCATGCCCCTGTAAAGTGGTGGAGACTTTACAAGAGGCTCCTATGGAGTTTTGGAAACAACACGAAAAGACACGTTTCACCTCGTTGTATCACTTGCCCACAGTCGAGCACGTTTACGAGCACTTAATGAATAATAATTCACCATTTAGTATACATTAACACTCGAAAATACACATGTTTAGGAAAATAATCCAACGAGCCGACATGTTTTTTCCGCGTTGGCGCCAAAACTCCATTACTCCATTCAGAACTGTTTTTTTTTTTTTTTTTTAAATCTTCATGAGCGTGGATTCAGTGTCCTTTACTCGTAATATTAAACAGTTTACTTTGTCTTAATAGCGTCAAACAAG
Organism: Agriopis aurantiaria; assembly: GCA_914767915.1. Taxonomy (NCBI): domain Eukaryota; kingdom Metazoa; phylum Arthropoda; class Insecta; order Lepidoptera; family Geometridae; genus Agriopis; species Agriopis aurantiaria. The sequence goes on along the minus strand of OU611991.1, from coordinate 1,564,008 downwards.
TCATAGTCACAGTCAGAGTCAAGCTAAGTAAGTCACGGTCAAGTCGAGCTCATGCCCCTGTAAAGTGGTGGAGACTTTACAAGAGGCTCCTATGGAGTTTTGGAAACAACACGAAAAGACACGTTTCACCTCGTTATATCACTTGCCCACACTCGAGCACGTTTACGAGCACTTAATGAATAATAATTCACCATTTAGTACACATTAACACTCGAAAATACACAAGTTTAGGAAAATAATCCAACGAGCCGACATGTTTTTTTCGCGTTGGCGCCAAAACTCCATTACTCCATTCAGAACTGTTTTTTTTTTTTTTTTTGTTAAAATCTTCATGAGCGTGGATTCAATGTCCTTTACTCGTAATATTAAACAGTTTACTTTGTCTTAATAGCGTCAAACAAGTCATAGTCACAGTCAGAGTCAAGCTAAGTAAGTCACGGTCAAGTCGAACTCATGCCCCTGTAAAGTGATGGAGACTTTATAAGAGGCTCCTATGGAGTTTTGGAAACAACACGAAAAGACACGTTTCACCTCGTTATATCACTTGCCCACACTCGAGCACGTTTACGAGCACTTAATGAATAATAATTCACCATTTAGTACACATTAACACTCGAAAATACACAAGTTTAGGAAAATAATCCAACGAGCCGACATGTTTTTTCCGCGTTGGCGCCAAAAAAAAAAAACCATTCAGAACTGATAGCAACCAGTGTTGCCAGTAGGGTATTAATCGAAATCAGCAACCGTAAAAATTTTACGACATTGCAATTTTCATTTCATTGTGAATGTGGATATAAATTAAACTTGATTAAGCCTTAATGCAGCCGTTTTATTTCATTCTCTTATTTTTGCATTTTCTGGCATTATTTTAAAATAATGAGTATACAAAAGCTTATAAAAATTTATATTTAATAACCTGACCTGACAGACGAGTCGGAGTCGGAGCATAGAGAGTTGTTTTATCCAAATTTGTCGTACAGACTTATGGATCACACATAAACCCCAAAGATAATTTATATCGTTAATGAAAAATCCTGTAGAAAAGGACGTTCAGTTTTACCCAAAAAAAAAACATTCAAAAATCATACAATATAATTAAAATTAATACGTTGATTTGAAACGTGGTCTCTCACTATGGGCCTCATAAACAAGCTCAAGTCACACAACGATCTATGGAGAGGGCTATGCTTGGGGTTTCACTACGAGATCTAATCAGAAATGAGGAGATCCGTAGACGAACGAAAGTCACCGACATAGCCCACCGGATTAGCAAGTTGAAGTGGCAGTGGGCAGGGCACATAGCACGCAGAACAGATGGCCGATGAGGCCGAAAGCTTCTGGAATGGAGACCACGAACCGGTAAGCGCAGCGTAGGACGTCCACCTACAAGATGGACAGACGATCTAAAAGAGACCGCAGGGAAACGCTGGATGCAGGCCGCTTCCAACCGGCCCTTTTGGAGATCGATGAGAAGGCTTATGTCCAGCAGTGGACGTCCAATGGCTGAAATGATGATGATGATGATTCTAAATACGTTGATTAAAAACTGTAAGGTGTTAGACGATGCAACAAAATAGTACCTACCTAATTGTTTCTGCACGGATCCTTGGCCAAGTTAAAGTTTAACTTAGATTGAAAATTTCAAACTTGTTCGCGAGTTGGCTAAGTTCCTGACGTCAGTGTCTTATATGCAACTTTGTGCTTAATCGAATTACCAAGGAAGGAAACAAGCCTATTCGTACCTACTAGTACCAGATTCAGATTCTTTATTTAATTAACCAATATTAACCAATGAAACAATTATGTTCGTCATAATATTAAATGAAGCCGAAGCCGTGGTACCCTATTTGGGAGACCGCTAGACTTGAAAGCGTGAGGTCGTGGGTTCAAACCCCGGGCCCATGCCAATGAGCTCTTTGGAGTTTATGTACGGATTTTCATACCACAGGCTTTTCGGTGAAGGAAAACATCGTGAGGAAACCGTCATACGTACAGAGAAGAAACTCAATGGCGTATGTGAATCCACCAACCCGAAACTGGGCCAGCGTGGTGGATGTGGCCCTTTCACTCTTTCGGGGGTAGGCTCAGTCCAGCAGTGGACTGTTAAAAAAGCTGATTATGGTGAATATTATATGAGGTAAGTTAGTTTATACGAGTAGGTAAGAGTAGGAACCGGCTCTCACTGCTGACCCATATTTGTTCTCCTTTGGTTTGTTTTAACGAGTCATATCCTAAGCGTGGTTTTTAGTTTTTGAAACCATAATCATCATCATTATCAGCCTATCATGTTCCCACTGCTGGGACACAGGCGATCTCTGAGCTAGAGAGGATGGGTTCTAACCCACTATGCTGGCCCAGCGCATATTGGTAAATGTCGTCATTTTTGGCTGGTGAGCAAGTGCCTTTATTAACTTAACAAAATACAAGCTACAAAAACAATTGCAGACTGCCCATATACTGTTCAAAGCTATCTGTTGGCAGTGTACCCAACATGTCTTTAAATGTTTGAGCATCTATGACATTACTTACCAGTTTCCTCACGATGTTTTTCCTTCACCGTTTTTGAGCGATAGCGTCAGAACTGCACATAATAATTAATTGAAAACGCGTTTCCACATCTACCAATGGCTCCGTCTAACATCTCATGCTCCCTCGGCGCTTCATATAAGTTAGACGGACACAATCCAAGTTGACGCTAACCGCATCGTATGACACCACGCTGCCACTGACTCGCGTTAATTGACAGAGTGCACGGCTAGTTGGCCGGCTGGATGGCTGGGGCGGGCTGCATTGAGCTATATAACTGTACAGTATACATACATACAGTATCAGTGGACATCGCACACTGTGCGATTTACACGCTCTTTCTTACCTCACACCTGCAAAATGTGGAATGAACTACCTAACGTGGTGTTTCCGAGAAGCTACAACATGGGGTTCTTCAAAAAATAGAGTCCTTGAGGATTGGCAACGTATAGGCGACGGTGACTGCTTACCATCAGGTGGCCCGTCTGCTTGTTTGCCACCTATGACATAAAATAAAATAAAAGTATGACAAAATTACTGGAGATTTAATAATAAAACACCCCAGAAGATTGGAATCAATTTTAAAATAATAAGCCGGCCAAGTGCAAGTCGGGCTCACACACTGAGGATTCCATACCACTACAAAATACAATATATATATCAATTGTATGTAATGCAATTGTACGTATTGCCGTTTTTACATTATAGCTAATACAAAAATACGAAAAAAAATACGTTTGTTTATGGGGACCCCACTTTCGTTTTTAGTTTGACTTTTTTATTATATTAGTTAATCTGCAGTAACATTACATATTTTGTGAAAATTTCAACCGACCATCTCTTACGGTTCGAAAGATACAGGCGTTTAAAGGTAAGACAGACAGACAGACAGACAGACAGTGTAGGCTTAGTAATAGGGTCCCGTTAATATTTAAAAAAAAACATAAAATGTTTTGAGCACAAACGTGTTACGGAACGGTGCCTGCAACAATTCTAAGAGAATGCCAAGTCTCATAAGTTCCATCGTAGTCCACAGTGCAACGTTAGCAGGAGAAACAGTTTTGTTAAAGTGCGCTGACGGTGTGCGGAGCATTTTAGTGCAATAAGAAACGAACGTGTTGAAAATATCTGAAATAACTGAGGATACCTACTATAGTTTAAGTTTATACGTTTTTCGTATGTAACGAGTTATATAATATCAAATGCTGCCTGAAGTTTTGATCTCGTGATGAGAATGCACAATACAGCGCCGCCAGCCCTGGGGCCTTACGGCCAACAGCCAACGCGGTATCTAACGTTTAATCGTTCAGTTGCAAAATCACGCGACCGCAAACCGTATCTGGGCGCGTTAAGGTTCACGTTCGCGTGATTTGACAACTGAGAGGATTTAACGCTAGTTTGATACCGCGTTAGCAGTTGGCTGTAAGGGAGCTAGAGGAGCGGTCGCTTTAGGTGCCAGTAAGCAAGGAGCGTATTTTTTTATTTTGATTATACCTCGTGCCTCGGTGCTGAGACGGCGTGACAAGCTTCGGGCACGTTTTTAGGGCTTGTTTCCATCATAAATTGTTGATATGGAAATAGTTTATATCCTGGATTAGCACATGGAATACTTTTTAACCCGGAATCAATTCCTGTACCGTGGTTTTCAGAAATGAAACGCGCCGAAAGGTACTCTCACACTGTCCTATATCCTGATCAAACGCTAGAGCCGGCGCTGGTACAACGTCGCGGTAAGTATATAAGCAGTTCCAACGCAGTGCACGCTCTGCCCCTCATCGCTTCATAGAATTCAGTGACTCAGAGCACCGCTTTCAAGTCTAGCGGTATCGCAAATAGGCTACCACGGCTTTATCGCTAATCGACTTGAATCACCTAACATCATCATCATCATTTCAGCCATAGGACGTCCACTGCTGGACATAGGTCTCCACCATCGATCGCCAAAAGAGCCAGTTGGAAGCGGCCTGCATTCATAGCGTTTACCTGCGGTCTCGTTTAGATCTTCTGTCCATCTTGTGGGTGGACGTCCTACGCTGCGCTTACCGGTCCGTGGTCTCCATTCCAGAACCTCAGTGCCTTAAGACGAAAGTCTTCTACCAGTGTGTGTTACCAGTGATGACATACGGCACTGAAACGTGGTCTCTCACTATGGGCCTCATAAACAAGCTCAAAGTCGCACAACGAGCTATAGAGAGGGCTATGCTGGGAGTTTCTCTACGAGATCGGATCAGAAATTAGGAGATCCGTAGACGAACGAAAGTCACCGACATACCCCACCGGATCAGCAAGTTAAACATTAAGTATTCTCCATTTCCTACAAACAAATCTTCTACAAAATGTAACGGTTCAATACTGCAATGTAACAGTTCGAACAAAACAGCAGGTGGTCTGTGAAGCTTGTTTTATTATCCGCAGCTCATGTGTATCGCATATCGTCTAAATATTTGATTAGTTCGCGAGCATTGTTGTATTGAATCTATGAATATTGTAATAGGTACTGCTTTGTAAGCACCGTGTAAGTTGAGATATGCAGTACGTTATTTCATACTATACTTCTAATGGTCTCACGATGATAATACCTCAGATCAGACAAGGCACGGCTGCAAGGCACATAGATGCACTTGCGGTTCCATGGTGGCGGCTGATGGTCGCCATGCCCTGAGTTGTCGTCGCTGCATGGGTAGGTTTCCGCGACACCATGCCCTCAACGACATAGTTCGAAGGGCTTTCATTTCTGCCAACGTTCCGTGTGTCCTGGAGCCACCGGGTCTTAGTAGATCCGATGGTAAACGACCTGACGGTTTGACTCTGGTGCCATGGAAAAACGGCAAATGCTTAGTATGGGACGCTACTGGCGTCAGCACTGTCGCAACCACCCACCTGAGTCGAACCATCCATACACCGGCAGCATCAACGGAGGATGTCGCCCGTAGAAAGCGGCAGAAGTACGCGGCAATCATCATCATTCATCATCATTTCAGCCGTAGGACGTCCACTGCTGGACATAGGCCTCCCCCATCGATCTCCAAAAGGGCCGGTTGGAAGCGGCCTGCATCCAGCGTTTCCCTGCGGTCTCTTTTAGGTCGTCTGTCCATCTTGTGGGTGGACGTCCTACGCTGCGCTTACCAGTCCGTGGTCTCCATTCCAGAACCTTTCGGCCCCATCGGCCATCTGTTCTGCGTGATATGTGCCCTGCCCACTGCCATTTCAACTTACTAATCCGGTGGGCTATGTCGGTGACTTTCGTTCGTCTACGGATCTCCTCATTTCGGATTCGATCTCGTAGAGAAACCCCGAGCATAGCCCTCTCCATAGCTCGTTGTGCGACTTTGAGCTTGCTTATGAGGCCCATAGTGAGAGACCACGTTTCAGTGCCGTATGTCATCACTGGTAACACACACTGGTCGAAGACTTTCGTCTTAAGGCACTGAGGTATTTTGGACGAGAAGACGTTGCGTAGTTTACCGAACGCTGCCCAGCCGAGTTGGATTCGCCGATTGACCTCTTTCTTGAAGTTGGACCTACCTAGTTGGACTGTTTGTCCTAGGTAGACGTACGCGTCAACAGCTTCAAGAACTGAGTTCCCAACTGATACTGGGGTGGGCACAACATGGATATTTGACATAACCTTTGTCTTGTCCATGTTCATTTTAAGGCCCACCTGTTGGGAGACTCGATTGAGGCCTTCGAGCATCATGCTGAGATCTTCCATCGACTCTGCCATGACCACAATATCGTCGGCAAACCGAAGGTGAGTGATGTACTCGCCGTTGATGTTGATGCCAAGTCCTTGCCATTCCAGGAGCTTGAAGGCATCTTCCATTGTGGCAGTGAACAGTTTCGGAGAGATAACGTCTCCCTGTCTCACGCCTCTTCGCAATGGAATTGCCTTCGAACTCTGCTCCTGTACTCGGACCGACATGGTGGCGTTATTGTACAAACACTTCAACACTTCGACATACCGATAGTCAATACGGCATCGCTGGAGAGACTCGAGCACCGCCCATGTCTCGACCGAATCAAAGGCTTTCTCATAGTCCACAAACGCCAAACATAGTGGCAAGTTATATTCTTCGGTCTTCTGTATAACTTGGCGTAGCGTGTGGATGTGGTCTATGGTACTATAGCCTTTTCGGAAACCGGCTTGTTCGATAGGCTGGAAGTCATCGAACCTGCGATCGAGACGATTCGTGATGACCCTCGAAAACAGCTTATAAACATGGCTCAGAAGCGAGATGGGTCTGTAATTCTTCAGCAAGGTTTTGTCACCTTTCTTAAAGAACAGCACCACCACGCCTCTGTTCCATGCTTCTGGCGTTATACCTTCGAGTAAGACAGAATTAAAGAGCTTCTGAAGGACTCTGAGTACCGGTGTTCCACCCGCTTTCAGAAGCTCTGATGTGATTCCATCGTCCCCCGGCGCCTTGTTGTTCTTGAGCTGTTTCAGGGCCATCCTAATCTCGTACAGGCTGATGTCCGGGATATCTTCGGTATAGTGTCGGCTCAGCTTGGCTCTTGGGTCTTTGGCCGAGCTGCTCACAGGTTTAGCAACCGAAGTGTATAACTGTCCATAGAACCTTTCGATCTCCCCTAATACTTCGGCTTTGGTCGACGCTACACTACCATCTTCCCTCTTCAGCTTTGTCAGCTGGCTTTGCCCAATAGACATGTGTCTTGCAAACACTTTGGAGCCTTTGTTTTGCTCAATCGTCTCTTTAATACTGTTCGTATTAAAGGTACGTATGTCGTGCCGCAATGACTTCCAAATTTGTCTATTGAGCTGCCTATATGAGTCAGCGTCATCGGAACATTGTAGTTGTAACGAGCGTCGATCAGCCATGAGGTTACGGGTATGGTCGGATAATTTTTGAGGTCTATCTGTGCGCCGGCCAGGTCTAAAAAACTTAGAACCTACCGCATGGACAGTTTCCACTAACCTGTTATTAATCTCATCCACGGAAGCAAAATTCTCCAGGCAATCAAAGCGATTAGACAGCTCGAGTTGAAAGCTCTCGGGGTTTTGAATATGGGCATGGTTCGGTCGGAGCGTGGACTTCATTAGGCGGGACCTCTCAATTTTAACGTTAATATTCAATGTGCCTCTTACTATTCGGTGATCACTACCGGTTTTCACCCTGTGAATCACAGAGACATCATTGAATATTTGTCTCTTGGTGGTCATAATGAAGTCACTATCGCCAAAATATAACGCGGCAATGGAGCCACAATATTATTTTTTACCCATTGCCGTGGAAACTATGGGCAATAGGGGCACTGAGGCTCAGAGCTTGATCTCAGAAGTTGGCCGCAGAATACGAGATAACGGTGGCGACTCCCGCTCTGGCTCGTTCCTGGTGCAAAGATTGGCCATTGCCATTCAGCGTGGGAATGCTGCCAGTATTATGGGAACTTTTGCACCAGGGACAGTGCGAGGTGGGTTATTTGATTAGACGTGAATTTACGTAATTTAAATTAGTTTGTGACGTGTATTAATTGATTGAATTAAATATACAATAGCTGTTTATAGAAAAAAACAATAATGTTTAAATTATAACTGTACAATTATTGTACCTACCTTTATCAACTTACAGTCCAGGAAATCCTTGTAACTGTAGCACATCTGATCGACAAGCCAGTGCTTCACGGAGGACTTAAAACAAGTTATATTTTGGCGATAGTGATAAACTGTTCGTAAATTTATTGTTGTACACAGTCTACCTACACTGCGTCTTCCGGTTTGTGGACAAATATTTATTTGTCTCTAAGTAATTATAGATCAGAAATAAGGAGATCCGTAGACGAACGAATGTTACCGACATAGCCCACCGGATTAGCTCATTCAAGTGGCAGTGGGCAGGGCACATAGCACACAGAACAAATGACCAACGGGGCCGAAACGTTCTGGAATGGAGACCACGGACCGGTAAGCGCAGCGTAGGATGTCCACCCACAAGAGGGACAGACGACCTAAAAGAGACCGCAGGGAAACGCGGAATGCAGGCCGCTTCCAACCGGCCCTTTTGAAGATCGATGGGGGGGCCTATGTCCAGCAGTGGACGTCCTACAGCTGAAATGACGATGATGATGAATTATGGACACAAGTTAGGCGAATCTCTGACTCTTATACTATGCTACTACTATGTCTTGAATATTATAACGCCAGCACCGAACTGCAGATTTACAAGTGATACCTCGTACTTTGTTGCTTTTATTGAATACATACAAAGTCAGCTGCGAATGCGGTACTAAAAACTTGTATGATCATTGCAGAAAGATGTCAGATTTTACAATCTTCCATGGTGAAACATTCTGTTAGATTTGACAAAAAAAGATAGATAATCTTTTTTATTTTTCACAATACAAAAAATAAATTACATACATATTATTAATTAATGTTACTGTTACAAAATAAATATACATTTCTTTTTTTTTTTTTTCTCTTTCTTTCTTTGTATTAAAAAGGTCCTAAGGTCCGGCCCTTTTGGAGTTCGATGGGGGAGGCCTATGTCCAGCAGTGGACGTCCTACGGCTGAAATGATGATGATGATGATGACAAATAAAAAGATAAATAATAAAAAGATGCGTGTTTCCAAATTCTTCTTCATGCCATTTCCTTGTTTTAGGGCGTGGTTCTAAAAATATCTAATAAGCAAGCAAACTATTATTTATAAATTAAAAATAGGCTTGCGCTTGGCCGCCAACTCACCTGATGTTAAGCAATGATGCGGTCTACGATAAATTGTATACAGGGTTACGCATATAGGCTGTACTAAGCCGAAAGGAGGTCATTGTATTCCTCATTATGAATAAAATGTTACTTTAAGACCAACCCTGAATCGCGTAAAATAAATTAGCTACATCACACATTTTGTTGAGTGTCAATTATTATTAGTTTTCTATGGAACAGCTGTTTTTTGCAATTTCTTGGTTGGTTTGATCCCATATTAAAAGTTGTTCATAATGAGTATATGGCCTCCTTTCGGCTTAGCACAGTCTATACTTATGTTTTTGTATTTTTCGATGTAATTTTATTTAATGTAACTTTTGTTTATTATAGTAATGTAAATTACTTCGACTAATTGTAACGTGTTTGTGTTTGTATAATTTGACCTATTTTTATATTTGACTTATGTATTCTAATTTGTAATGTTTTGAACTATGATTAATTAGTGTCTTTCATGTTGTACCGTTTTTTTTTTTTTTTGTTAACCTATACTGTCCCACTCCTGGGCAAAGGTCTCCCCCAATTCTTTCCAGACAGTGCGATCACCCGCCAGACTTAACCACTGTATCTGGAACGTGTCGAGGTCATCGCGCCAGCGTTTTCTAGGCCTGCCTTGGCTCCTTCGTCCGTTTTCAGGCACCCACTGTGTGATCCTCTGGGCCCATCTATCAGGGTGCATCCTGGCCACGTGTCCCTCCCAACCCCACTTTAATTTGGCAGCTTTGATACCAACATCAGTGATTCCCGTAATTGAGCGCGAAACATCGAACTCGGTCTGTCCTTTTGATTCTTAGGACGCTGCGCTCCATCGCTCTTTGGCATACCCCAAGTTTGAACCTCTGAGAATCGGTCAATGACCAAGTCTGTGCACCGTAACCGTTTTGATTACTAATAAATAAATAAATTTAAATGATATTTAAAATATGCGTAACCCTGTATATGATCTACAAAATGACATGCTCGAAGATTAAAATTTAATTCGTAACTACTTTGAATTGGATAAATTCCGACTAACATGTAGGTAGGTATGTACTTATGTGCAACGCGTGAAAGCGAGGAAATTAGTAAAATGATAAGATTTTGGGTAGACAATTTGTATATATGAGCTACGCAAAACCGTGCACACCGGCTAGAGCCTAGACTCTAATGTTTCGAAAGTGTTTGTTTCTTCCACATAGCAATCAGCAATCAAAAAGCTAACTCAAAATCGGTTCAGCCATTTGAGAGTTACGATGCCACAGATAAACATGTATTTGAAATTTTGAGGTTTGGCTTCTTGGTCAAACCGGTTTCCTCACGATATTTTCCATGAACGTTGTTGAGCGATGGCATTGAAACTGCGCATAATTTATTGAAGTACTAAGGAAGTCATTGGTGCAGTGTCCAGGATCGAACCGGGTGCCGTCAGCTTGTAAAGCGCACATGCTAGTGACCGGCAGCCATCGCTCGTGCTTTATGGTACTACAAAATTCCAGACTGGCGAATCACGGCGCTCTGAGAAAAGTTGTGTTGAAATCTTAGAATAACTACTCAGAGAAGGTAGGTTTCCAAACAACGCCTTCTCAAAACGTAAGCTACAAATTCGCTTTGTAGCTTACGTTTCGATTGGTATTTTAATCGATTTAAGCAAGAAAATTAATGGATTACCTGTGGAATGTCACACCATAACTCTTATGCTGCTTTTCTGATTTGTTGTGGTACGATTTCACCGCGCAAATAGTCATAGTAAAATTTTTATATTTTTTTGGAGCCATATATGACACTTGAATGGCTTAAATTTTGCGAATGTACTTGGTTTCTTTGTGTAGTTATTCTAAGGTTGAGATCATTCTAATTCAAAGTGAAGTGAGTGATAAGACCCGCACTGACATCCCGCTTGGGGTGCATTGTGCATTTGCACGCAAACTACACAAACCAGCCGAGCTCCAAGCTCGAGACTAGACTGTTCTACCCCTATTTCGCCAGGTGTTGTGGTATTGGAGACTGCAAGGGTGGAAGGTGAGGTCATGCAATCATTAGGCCTTCTGTTGCTGATTAATAGACCAGTCACAAAGGTGTTACTTAATGGGTTTCCGAGTCATTTACTGTGACCGAGACAATGGCTGCAAGTTCTGCTACCTGAATGCTGCTAATGAGGTGAAGGATTGTTTTTAAGGAAACGTCCCTTTGTGAAATGTCTGAGAAATAAAACCAACCAAATGCGAGTCGGGCTCGCACACTAAGGGTTCCGTACCACCACATACTTTGTTAGCTACTAAAGTACATTTTTTTTTTTTTTTGCAGAAGGACAAAATCCCATGAACGCCCAGGCGGTCACCCATCCAAGTGCCGGCCGCGCCTGACGTTGCTTTACTTCTGTGATCGTACGAGAACCGGTGGTGAAGAGAAGTGTATCACCGACTCTTGCTTGGCCATTATTTATTATTAGTTGTAAATTTTTACATGATAAGTAAAAACTGGTTTCACGGAAAGTGGATAAAATTCAATAAGTATAATACTTTAAAGGTGCAAAGCTACTCATTAGGTATATGTATGAGTTATAAAGTTATATGATTGTTAACGGGATATTTGCCGTGATAAGGTCGTGAAATGAGCTCCCGATATTTCGGCGCAGTTACATGCACCGTGCTCACGGGAAGACTGAAGAGAGACTGACTGATATATGAGTTATATTCTGAGGTGGAGAAATTTTCGTAAGTTCAGTTTGAGGTTTACTGGTCAGGGTCCAAGGGCCCCCTGAGCTTGAGGGCCCCGGTGCACTGACCTAGCACTCCGATAGCTACGCCACTGATTCGCATTCGCGAATATCATGGCAGATATACGTATCCGCGAATACTTAAAAATTTATTTTCGTAACATTGACTAGTATTCAGGCATTATTAGTCAAATAAAATTATGAATTGGCATTAATTAATTGAATTGGTAATTAAATTATTATTGTTCGAGTGTTGCTGCTACTTTTATTTTCAGTCCAATCACATTACAACTTAATTCCCTAATTTATTTGATGCCACGACGCAATACTCCACAGACGTCAAATGTATTTACAAATATGCTAAAATAAGAATAAATATCTAATTATCAAATAATTATTATTTAAAATATGTATCAATTATAATAATATTAAAGTAATATTTTTGTAAGACATCTGTTTTATTCCCATTCGACAATGTATCCTTTAGATATAAGTTTTTGTAAAGGTGTCGAATAAAATTTATTTTATTTCTTCTTTCTTTCTTTATATCTCAATATTTACTAAACACAGATCAATGACTAAACAAATTATTTGTATTGTGTTTAGACCTTCAACGGTCTATGGGCAGTCTAACTGTATTTGTAGTAAAACACTGTTTTAAACTATCACGGTTGTTCACTAAAGTTACATGATTATTTACGGGATATTTACCGTGGTAAGGTTGTGTATTTGTAGTGTTAGTTTTAGCTTGTATTTTGTTTAGTTAATAAAGGCACTTGCCCAGTAAAAACAACACTAAAGTATTATCTGAGTGCATAGTAACTTGTACTCATAGACATACGTAGTATAAGTTTATTATGAAATCTTTGCTTGTACTAATATCACTTCTGCAGCCTAGTGCGAGTTTTTTCTATTGCGTTTACTTACTCGATCGCGTCAACGTTAACTACGATTTAAATCGGACGGGACTGCTCTTATTTCATACTAGCGGCTCGCCCCGGCTTCGCACGGATATATATATATATTATAGACTATGTCACCCGGGGATAGTGTAGCTTCCCAACAGTGAAATAATTGTTCAAATCGGTTCAGTAGTTTCGGAGCCTATTCAATGCAAACAAACAAAGAAACAATCAAATTTTTCCTCTTTATATAGACAAATCGTAGCCGAGTAGGTACTTAATTGGAAAAACTCGTACCTACCTACTAGGCACTCCGATGTGTTGAAGTCATTAATATTGTCTAGTGACAACCTGTTCGACTCGGCTAGACCTGTTTTTGTGCCACAATGGAGTTGAATTTACGGCTTCAGCATTTTACATTTAGTACATGTCATCATCATCATTTCAGCCATAGGACGTTAACTGCTGGACACAGGCCTGCCATCGATCTCCAAAAGGGCCGGTTGGAAGCGGCCTGCATCCAACGTATCCCTGCGGTCTCTTTTAGATCATCTGTCCATCTTGTGGGTGGACAGATGATCTAAAAGAGAATACGTCCTACGCTGCGCTTACCACAGTACGTGGTATCCATTTGAGAACTTTTTGACCCCATCGGCCATCTGTTGCGTGCTATGTGCCCTGTCCACTGTCATTTCAACTTGCTAATCCGGTGGGCTATGTCGGTAATTTTCGTTCGACTACGGATCTCCTCATTTCGGATTCGATCTCGTAGAGAAACCCCGAGCAAGCCCTCTCCATAGCGCGTTGTGCGACTTTGAGCTTGCTTGTGAGGCGCATAGTGAGAGACTACGTTTCAGTGCCAACGCTGGCAACACACGACTAAACAATAATGTATGTTCCGGTGACGTCACAAGGCGGTAATGAGGACACTACCCGCACAAGCGGATGTACTTAGCGGTAACCTGCTCTAATGCTTGGCGGGATACGTGGCGGAGCAAACATATTGAATGGACGGAGAAACCTCATTGTTGTAACGGAGTGGAGCGTGAGTTTGCAGGAAGCGAAGGCTATTTTAACGTAGACCGCATCATCGCTTAACATCAGGCGAGTTAGTCATCATCAGCCAGAAGACGTCCACTGCTGAACATAGGCCTCCCCCTTTAACCTCCACACTGAACGACAGCCTGCCTTTTGCATCCACTGGATGCCAGCGACTCTTACTATGTCGTCGGTCCATCTAGTGGGAGGCCTACCTACGCTGCGTCTTCCGGTTCGTGGTCTCCACTCAAGAACCTTTCTTCCCCATCGGTTATCGGTTCTCCGAGCGATGTGGCCTGCCCATTGCCACTTCAACTTGCAAATTTTAACAGCTATGTCGGTGACTTTGGTTCTTTGGCGAATATCCACGTTTCGGATTCTATCGCGCAAAGAAACTCCGAGCATAGCTCTCTCCATTGCCCGCTGTGTGACTCTGAGTTTTTCCAAAAGGCCAACAGTTAAGGACCACGTCTCAGTACCATATGTCATCACTGGCAACACACACTGGTCAAAGACCCTTGTCTTTAGGCACTGTGGTATCTTGGACGAGAAGATGTCACGCAATTTCCCGAACGCTGCCCATCCGAGTTGGATTCTTCGGGCGACCTCTTTGCCTAAGTTGGACTTACCTAACTGAACAATCTGCCCAAGATAGGTGTAATGGTCAACAACTTCGAGAGTATCGTTCCCAACGACTACCGGCACGGGTTCAACATGGACATTGGACATGATTTTTGTCTTGTCCATGTTCATTTTAAGACCCACCTGTTGGGAAAGGCTACTGAGGTCGCTGAGCATCGTATTTAGGTCCTCCAGCGACTCTGCCATGATGACTATATCATCGGCAAAACGAAGGTGAGTGATGTATTCGCCATTGATGTTGATGCCTAATCCGTTCCAGTCCAAGAGCTTGAAAACGTCCTCCAATGCGTTCGTGAACAGTTTCGGAGAGATAACATCTCCCTGTCTCACGCCTTTCTGCAATTGGATTGGTTCCGTGCTCTCGTCCTGTAATCGGATCGACATGGTGGCGTTTCTATACAAACACTTCAACACTTCGATATACCTATAGTCGATATGACAACGCTGGAGGGACTGTAATACTGCCCAGGTCTCGATGGAATCAAAGGCTTTCTCATAGTCCACAAACGCCAGGCATAATGGCCGATTATACTCCTCAGTCTTCTGTATAATCTGGCGGAGGGTGTGTATGTGGTCTATGGTGCTCCAGCCTTTACGGAAACCGGCTTGTTCGGGAGGCTGAAAGTCATCAAACCTGCTTTCGAGACGGTTCGTAATGACTCTAGAGAACAACTTGTACACATGGCTCAGGAGTGAGATGGGTCTATAATTCTTCAATAAGGTGTTATCACCTTTTTTGAAGAAGAGCACCACCACACTCCTGTGCCATGCTTCAGGCGTAGTACCATCGAGTATGACGGAATTAAATAACTTCTGGAGGACTAACAGTACCGGTTTTCCACCCGCTCGCAGTAGTTCTGTCGTGATTCCGTCATCACCCGGTGCCTTGTTGTTCTTAAGCTGTTTCAGAGCCATTCTAATCTCGTACAAGCTGATGTCTGGGATGTCCTCAGTGTAGTGTCGGGTCAGTTTAGCTCTCTTGTCCTGAGCTGTACTGACAATAGGCTGTCGTGTCGAGGTGTACAACTGTCCGTAAAACCTCTCAAGCTCTCTCAGAATCTCCGACTTTGACGAAATGATACTGCCATCCTCGATCTTCAGCTTTGTCATTTGGCTTTTCCCAATAGACGAATTTTTCGTGAACAATTTCGAGCCCTGGTTCCTCTCAATTGCATCCCTAATACATCTTGTATTGTAGGAACGCAGATCGTGTCGCACCGATTTCGAGATTCGTCTATTAAGTTGGCCATATTCCGACATATCAGCTGAAGATTGCAGTCTCATCTCAGTCCGGTCCTTCATTAGCTTAATGGTTTCGTCTGAGAGCTTCTGAGGTCTTTTTCGGGGTGGGGTCTTAAAGAACTTGGACCCCACTGCTTGGACAGTTTCCACCAGCCCATTGTTTAATTCGTCCACAGTTCCGCTTTCGGCAAGGCCCTGGAAGCGATTATGCAGTTCGAGTTGGAAGTCATTTGGGTTTTGGATTTGGGCATGACCAGGACGGAGCGTGGACTTCACCAGACGCGACCTCTCTAGCTTGATGTTGATATTCAATGTGCCTCTGACAATACGGTGATCACTACCGGTTTTCACCCTGCTGATCACGGAGACATCATTGAATATTCGCTTCTTGGTCGTCATGATGAAGTCGATCTCATTTTTGGTCGAACCATCTGGGCTCATCCACGTCCACTTTCTGGATGGTCGCTTCTGAAAGAAGGAGTTCATCAAATAGAGTTCCTCCTTCTCCATGAAGTCGACCAGCCGCTGGCCCCTCGGATTCCGCCGTCCATACCCATATGACCCCACTCTTAACTCATCGACATTCCGTGTGCCCACCTTTGCGTTAAAGTCACCCATAACAACGGTGAAGTATGTTTCGGAGGAATGTATGGCTTCGGATATCTCCTCATACAGAGCCTCTACTTCATCGTCAGGGTATGTCGAGGTCGGCGCATATACCTGTATGACCTTCAGCGAATAACGATCGGTTATTCTGAGTATAAGGTATGCTACCCTGCTCGACACACTATCGACCTTAATCACGTTGTTAATGAGTGACTTGCGGACGATAAAACCTACACCACCCTGGGACTTTCGTTCTCCTTCCCGGAAGAAGAGCATGTTCCCGGAATCCAGAACTATCGTATCCTGTCCCTCTCGTCGGATTTCTGATAGTCCTATGATGTCCCATCGTATTTTGCTCAATTCTTCCTCCAGCTCTACAATCTTCTCGTCGGTCCTCAGTGTGCGAACATTGTGCGTTACCAGGGCCAAATTATGTTGGGGGTGGTAGCGGGGCAACTGCCGGAGATTTTTCGCACCCCCTGCTCCACCGTTACCTGACCCGCTACCTTGGTCAGGGATAGAGGAGCTGCCGGGGACTAGGGGCCGTGATATTATTTTGTCTGTCATGAGGGGGGGGGGGGGGGTTGCCATAATCCCCACGCTTGGCAGGCGGCTTGGAGATCGCAGAAGGATTCACCATTAAAGTAGGAGGATGCTGCTGCCCATCCTCTGGTGGTTCTGGTCGCAGTTTTAGGACGTACCCGGGTCCGAGGCGAGTTAGTGCTCAAAGGCAATTACTAAACGAAACTAAACGAAGGGTGAATAGAGTCCTCAAAGGTAGGCAACGCACTGACAATGCCCCGGGTATTGTAGGTGTCTATAGGCGGCGGTGGCCACTTACCATCAGGTGGCCCGTAGCTTGTTTGCCACTTATTCTATTTAAAAAATAAAAAAAATTACTTCTGTGGCCGTACCGTCACCTATATTTAAGCGATTGAGTTTAGATGATACGGTTTTCGGTCGCTATTTCTTTTTCGCAATCACCCGGCCAAAGATTTCATTCGGTCTGTTTTTTTTAAATGTATGTACTGTACACCAAGTTGTCCAAGTTTTGTGTGGGTAGTACCTACACAAAACTTGTAAGTACCTACTAGGTACTTACTTGTAACTTGTTTTTTTTTATTACGTAGAGATAGGTCTCGAGGGGTCCCTCTAAAATTTCATAACCTTACGGTTTTACAGTTTTAATAAAAACCGTATTCTAATCGATCCAGCGTTAGGTTGGAGATAAATTGTAACAGACATACAAACATACACAGTTAAATAAATAAATATTCGGGACATTTTCGCACACACGTTCATCTGACCCCAAACTAAGCAAAGCTTGTGATATGGCTGCCAGAGACTGATATACATACATAATATTATATATTTTTAAATGCATACTGTAATAGATATTTACACACAACCTTTTACACCCAGTCGTATAATAAGCCTCTCAATTCCGAGCACTGGGGCTCCGGAGCCCCTGGTCTTCCGTTTGGTGATTTATATTTGAAATGGGCGTAAAACAATCTGAAATTCGGCGTCAGCAAACGTTAAACACTCAAAAACTCTGCATAATTAAAACGATAAACGAAAAATACCGTAGAGCGTATAGAAAATAATGTGTCCCGCTCGTAACCTCGTGGTTCCGTACTCTAATATTTTAATTTCTTCCACTGATTATGTACAACCAATGAGGAAGACAAGTGTTCACATACTTAAAACCTCAGATCAGGCAAATAAAGGAGATATGCCTTAGTACAATTATCGTTCCACTACACCACGTACCTACAGTTACCGGTAACCGGTGGTTGTAACCGGTTTTATAATAATTTATAATTTTTAAGTGAATTTAGACAACTAATTACGTTTACTAGATCTAGCACAACAATAAACATACGGGCCGAATTGAGAACCTTCCTCTTTTTTCGAAGTCGGTTAAAAATCTTGCTCGTGTTTAACAAACTCTCAAAATTAAACGTTCCGGAATAGCCATTTAGCGAAGAAGTTAAAATATGTTTAGCGCCATATTGGATGGCCAGCTGTACAATTGTTACTGACCTGTCACAAATTTCTGCTTTTGCTTCGTGAACCCTTGATCCAAGAAAACAAGGTCTGCCACTCTGAGAGTTGCACCGCAATGACGTCATTGTCCAGTTGCAACTTTATTGTAACAAACACAGATACTGGGAAACAACTTATTTAATAATCTATTAAATAAAATACAAAAAGCATTTCAATTGTCATTTGGTTTGTCCGCTCAAGCAAGTTAAGCACGAATTGAATATATTAAACACAATTTTATCAAAACCACATTGATTTATTGGATTCCCACACGAATATTGGGGAGTTATAATTTCACGCTACTAAAATCATAGAGAGTCCGCCATTGTTTTGTGTAATGTCATCTCTCTCGAACTTGTTGTAAATTACTTATTCTGCTCTTGCTTATGCACGTGTACGTGTATCCATGACATTGATGACATCATTGCGGTACGCCCACGTCACATTATTTCTCGGAGTGCTATACCTGGCGGAGTATATTATTATACCATGCGAGAACCTAAATCTATGAGGAGAACTCTACCCAGCATTTCAGATCACACTTTGGGAAGAAGACTGAAAAGTACTTGGTAGTAGTAGCTACTATAGTAGTAGTCTGGTGACATCGCCCTGAAACTTGAGTTATGTGTAATCATTGTGGATTATTGTTTGAACGTGCTCGAGTGTAGGGGAGTGATATAATAAGTTGAAACTGTATTTTCGTGATCAACATGATGTTTTGAAAACTCCACAACAGCCTCAAGTAAAGTCTCCACTACTCTACTATGGCATGACTTGGACTTGACCGTGACTCACTTTCCTTGATTCTGACTGTGACTATGACTTGTTTAACGTTATTTAATTCCATGTTTTTTTTATTCTTCTGACTGAACAACTCTGTATCCATGGTCATGAAATAAATAAAAAATATAAGTGTAGCCTTCCTTTACGCGTGTTTTACTATGAGCGAGACAAATCTGGGTTTAAAATCATTGTACCCTTAAGCAATTCACGCTTTACTGCCGAGAGTCTCGCAGTAAACTGGGTAATAAGACACGTTGCTGAATTTGATATCTAATTTACGATAATAAACTGAAAATTACGATACCTATGCTACCTATATTAAGGTGCTAATTACTTTCACACCAATAGGTAAAATTATTTTGACGTCACCTTTCGACAATGTCCAATTAGGTATATATCATGCAAACCAAACCTAAACTCGGTAGGTACCTACCTAATTATTTTGCCCTACGGCTCAGAAGACATGCCTACGGCACACTTAGTAGTGAACAGAAATTTGTCACCGACTCGCACTTGACCGGTTATTTTACTTTATTATTATATTTTAGCTAACCCGCCGTAACATTTTACATATTCTGTCAATATTTCAACTGGTAATCTATTACGGTTTGAAAGATATAGCTGTTAAAAGGTAGGACAGACGGATAGACAGATACACAGACAGCGTAGGCTTAGTAATAGGGTCGCATTTTCACTCTTTGGGTACGGAACCCTAAAAAGACGCGAATTCTGCAAATCGCTGTAATGTTAAACCACAAACATTCATATTTTGTCTTTCCACAACTGGGGACTTACGGCCAACTCCTTACGCGGTCTCAAACTAACGTTAAAACCGCAAATCACGCGAACGAGAACCTTAACCCGCCCAGCAGTGCAAGTACCGTTCTTTATCAATTGTCAAATGCGATAAAATGCCATAAAACTGATCATAGCGAGTACTGATCAAATGGCTTTTGATCGAATTTGACGAACTCAAATGTCAAATTTGACGATCGATAAAGAACGGTACCTACATGCTCTGCGGATACGGAAAATTTTTTCGTCACCTAAACTGCAAAAAAATTACAGACGAATCTTTGCCGAAACACTTTTTTTTGGTCGATTTCGTATGGCGCTAATGATTTTAACCGAAGACGAAACGCAACCAGATCACAGTTGGAACATAGACGCTGTCAAACGAACGTTTGTGATAAAGTTATAAAATATAATTTTCGTGTTGTACCTACTGTATTGAATTGATTAGTGCCGATACATCTCAATCTAATTCCAACACTTCCAACGTTCACATTCGCAAATCCTAGAACTATTTTAGTTCGACCAACGTATTTCCCGCAAACCAAACTAACTCCTAAGTTATTATCTATTCCAATATTCCAAACTTCACCTGTGCGAAATCCGTATGAATTTGGGACGAGCTCTAGCTGCTGAACTTCCTAGATAACAGCCCTCAATGCTAATTAACTCTCTCCAGTAGCTGACGGTAGTGACTGGAGCAAGTGAGTCTGCTTTGACGAGCAGGTAAATTAGCAAGTAGGCATACGTACATAAGTAATCGCTCCAACAAAAGCCACTTACCCACAAGCGAGGCAAAACAAAACAAATATTTACACATTATAGGTACCTACAACAAATAAACCGGCCAAGTGCGAGTTGGGCTCACGGACTGAGGGTTCCGTACTACCACAAAATACAATAAGGTTGTCCAAGTAACCGAATTACCAGTTAATATAACGCCTTCCAAAATTGTCGGAGTAATTGCTACGCAGTTTGCTACAGGCGCAAGAGTATAATAACATGGTAATGAACAGAAATTTGTCACCAACTCGCACTTGTCCATTATTTATTATTTGTTGTTATACTTTAGAGTGTAATCGTGCCAAGTTTGACGCTTGTATGTATTATCGTTTTTACATTAGAGCTAATACAAAAAAACCTTAAAAAATACGTTTGTTGTATGGGGTAACCTCCCCTTTAGTTTTTACTTTTTGACTTTTTTATCTCATTACATACTCTGTGAAAATTTTAACTGGCTATCTATTATGGTTCGAAAGATACAGCCGTTTAAAGAAAGGACGGACAGACAGACGGGCAACGTAGGTTCAGTACCAGGGTCCCGTTTTTACCCTTTGGGTACGGAACCCTTAAACTATTAAGACTTCATTTTAAAAAATTGAACAAAATCGCTAATCCGTATAAGCCCCTGAAACGTAGCCAATAATCTGACAGCTTTACCACGTTGAATTGAATAAAATATTATTTATTAGCTTTTACATTCTATATTGGCGCAAAACCTTCCTACAAAATGTAAGAAAAACAAAGCCTTCTGAAGACCCGAGTCACCTGAAACGTGCCGCCAGCAGCCTGCAGGCAGCTCGAGCGAGCGCCGGACCGGAAGCCGCAAGACAGCGCGGTGCTTTTTTTGCTCACTTCCGGCCAACCGTGACTCGCTTCCGCATTACCTTCACCCGCTTCGATATTGTTACCTTTTGTCTTCGAAATCTCAGCTTTTATTTATTGTCAACTATAATGGATGTTCCGTGAAAGGGAAGGAATTTCGAAAGACGTTTCGACACATTTTAAGTTTCCCTTTGAGACATTTTTGGTGCGGATCTCGCGTTGTGCGCTATCGGATGGAAATGACGGCGAGTTTCAGATGAAACATGCATGCCCAGAGGATACTAACCGAATTTTGAGTCGGGAAATGACGTTATCGAGTTTCTAGCTGCGCGGGTATTTCCGGGAGATGGTCACGTAGGTAGGTACGTTCCAGACCTACCGTCGCACAAAGCTATAGTAATGTAAAATGAGCTATAATATTTTTAAACTATTTCTGTTACTTCATTGCCTCCAATAGGGTACTTGACTGTATTAAAAATATTATGCCAATTGACGCCATCCATAAACATGACATAATGAAAAAGCATATTTCATTGATTTTTTGATAAAAATATGCTTATTTTTTGTAAAAAACGCGATTAAAATAACTGTATTTTCGACATTTGATCACGTGATCGAAAACGGTCTGTAACTGGCTTCATCCCTAGTGACGTCACACAAATCTAAACAAACAGATTTTGTATTGATATTTGCGAATTTAATGTAGTAAAGCTATTTTAAGAGCGATTTATCCAGAAATTTTCACCAAAAACAGTCCGGAGGTTAAATGTGAGAAGAATGGAGAAACATTTTGTGCAAGCAGACAGCAGTAACTTACCCAAAATTAATGTTTTTATGGTTGCATATTTCTTTAATAATAATCCACGTCATTGTTTCTACGCTGCAGAACTCAAAACGTAAAAACTACAATGTCAGTATTAATTTTTAATTGTTCTCCAAGCAAAACATTCAATCAAGTTGTACAAAAAGTATGTTGTAGTAAGTGGATATCACTATTTTGTTAGGTTATGTCGAGCTTTACAATGTTTAAAAAGAAAGTAACAGTACATAAAATAGTAATGCAATAAAAACACAAATTATAATAGAAATATATAGACTCAAATATGTACCTCAAAATGATCTTCGCACATAGAAACACTTGAATTAGCTCCAATACTTTTGGGTTCTCTACGAGCTACTTAGTTCCAACCTTAGATTGATTCCAACCACTTTTTTCGAGTTATGGGGAGTTTTGGGTCCATTGGAACAGGAACAAATATTTGTTCGGGTGTCTTTATGGAAGTATTTGTACATTTTGGCACTACACAATATTTATAAACCATTACTTCTATTAGAAATTAATTAATCATCAAACTTTTGCTGCCTGGCTGCAGCTGTTTTGTTTTGTGTGACGTCAATCGTCGCTCGACCGGAGCTATGACGCAGGTCTGCGTTTTGGCGCGATCTTTTTTTATTCAAACTTTAACATCGATTTATATCGCAAATACGACTGATATCCAGAAAATATAAATGCAGTATACATTATTTTATATCAGACAATAATGTGCAATAGTTTCCCAAAAGTAGTCAAATACCCTATTAAGACGTTATAATATCCTTTCGTAGCTAAATGGTAACTAGAATTAGAAATAGTTAATCTGATTCTGGTTCCGATTATTCTAGATCTATCTGCATCTGCATTTAATAATTAAACTTGTTTGGATCACTTGTTTCATGTATTTGTTTTCTTTTTAATTTTTCTTATAAGTAAAAAATAAAAACCAAGAATGTTGATAAAAACTATGCCATCATAAAAAAGTACCTATCTAAAATAAATAGCACAGACTACAAAAGTATAGTGCGGTGACACACTCACATCATCATCATCATCATTTCAGCCGTAGGACGTCCACTGCTGGACATATGCCTCCCCCATCGATCTCCAAAAGGGCCGGTTGGAAGCGGCCTGCATCCAGCGTTTCCTGCGGTCTCTTTTAGGTCGTCTATCCATCTTGTAGGTGGACGTCCTACCGGCGCCCTGGGCGAGACATCCGTTCCATTCCGTCGCCCCAAGCTGATACTTAGCTGATCCATTCCAAATATGCACCGCATGTACCTAGGCTGAGGGGAAATTATAGGTATGGCGGATTCCGGTATAAAAAATCATAGATTATAATTATCCTACAATGTTTAATGCTATGTAGGTACACAAGACAGTAAAATAAGGCAGATGGGGCGGTATGGCCTTAATAGCTTTAGCCTGCTTAGTAGTAATGGGCAAAAAAGTTTTAGTAAAATTGGCGCCAAAATGTTTTTTTTGTCCACATTGTAATATTTTCCTAAACTATTGAATTATTGATTGGGTGTTTGTAAACATACTCGAGCATGGCAAGTGATATAATGTGAAAAGGAAGCATAATATTTTCATGTTGTTTCCAAAACTCCATAGAATAGGCGGCATGTCCTCAACGGCTTCAGCTTCCATAAAAATGTCATCAAGTAAACATCATGTCAAGTAAACATTAACTGTCAAGTCAACGTCACGACACGAGTCAAAGTCATTAGTCCAATTCAATTCAATAATATCAAGTAAAATGAAAATCCACATGTGAATTTATTATTTTCTTTATTTTAAGTATGCAGTGAAATAGAAAAACTGAAAAATGTTAAAGCCAAAAGAATTACATGATCAGCTTCCTGGGTTTGATGCCCCCGAGGATGATGAGAATCAAACGAAGGAATCTCAAAGTGCAAAGAAGAAAAAGAAAGGTTCTGGAGGATTTCAGACTATGGGATTCAGTTTCCCAATACTTAAAGGCATTACTAAGAGAGGTTACAAGCAGCCTACGCCTATACAACGCAAGGTAATCACATAAAGAAAGATCATCCAAAAAACAAATACTTAACCTCAAATCGGAAAGTAAACTTAAACAACCAAAGTAATAAATTGTAATAATATTGTTATTTACGGGATTGCGCCGTAATATCGGAAGCTCATTCCACAACCTTACCACGGTAAATATTCCGTAAATAACCATATAACTTTAGTGAACGACCGTAATAGTTTAAAACAGTGTTAAACTACGACCAGTTGTTCACCTCAAACTGTGCCGTCGCAACCCCTATATCTTTACAACCCCTCTACCGATTTTGCTCACATCATATTCGAGCTATGGAATTGCATTTGCATTAACTACTTGCCTACAATATTTCATGAAGATCGGATCAACAGCACATAAAGTTTGCCCCGAAACTTGAAACTTGATTACACCTGCTATTTTCTTTTATCGGACACCCAGCCAATCAACAATCCACCAACTGTACATGGTAGACATTCCCACGTATGCACGAGCGCTTTAATGCCACAATTTCTGTATGTACACAGACCAGTAAGCGCAGCGTAGGACGTCCACCCACAAGATGGACAGATGACCTAAAAGAGATCGCAGGGAATCTCTGGATGCAGGCCGCTTCCAACTGGCCACTTTTGGAGAATGATGGGGGAGGCCTTTGTCCAGCAGTGGACATCCTATGACTGAAATGATGATGATGATAACAGATGGCTATTATCTGCCGGAGTCTGTCTTGACATGCTTTTAGACAACTTCATCATCACCATATCAGCCTATTATGTTCCCACTGCTGGGACACAGGACTTCTCTCAGAGAGAGAGAGGATGGGTCCTAATCCACCATGCTGGCCCAGTGCATGTTGGTCATTATTACAACACATTTTATTTTATATTTTTTTGTTTTAACTAGCTAAAGGCATTATTAACTATACAAAATACAAGCTAATACAAACCCTACAAATACAGCTAGAATGTCCATAGACCGTTGAATGTCTAAAGACAATTTAAATGCTCAAGCCCACTATCAGTTGGCAGCATAGCCAGCATACTGGCGGCATTACCACGCTGAATGGCAATGCTTATGCATATTACTATTGTCTAACTTGTTTACTTAAATATTTTACAGACAATTCCTTTAGCCCTAGAAGGAAAAGATGTGGTAGCTATGGCCCGCACGGGGTCAGGAAAAACGGCATGCTTTGTGCTCCCCATATTGGAAAAGCTCCTGTCACCAAACCACAAAGCCATGCCAGGGAAGAACTTCAGAGCACTAGTCCTGTCACCTACTCGAGAGTTGGCACTACAGGTATGTAACAGGTACAAGTAGGTACGGTATAGAGTCCTAAAGGGTCGGCAATGTATTTGTGATGGCTCTGTTGTTACAAGTCCAAAGGCGACGGTGACTGCTTACCATCAGGCAGCCCGTCTGCTTGTTTGCCAACTATGATTACCTATCATTATCATTATGGCATAAAAATTATGGCTTTATAATGGAATGCAGCTGTTAGAGCTAAAATAATGTACAAGAAAGATTTCATCTGTATACAGAGTTATGCATACAGACTGTACTACGCTGAATGAAGGTTATTGTACTCATCATTATGTACATCTTTTACTATAGGCCAAACTTGAAATCGCGAAAAAAAAATTATCAGCTGTTCCATAGAAAATGGTCATTCTCTCACTCACTCGACAAAATGTATGGAACAGCTGTTTATTTTTCGTGAGTTCAGATTTGGTGCCTTAATAAAAGTTGTTCATAATGATGTACAACAACCTCCTTTCGGCTTGGAACAGTCTATATGTGTAATCCTGTATTCATGTAATAATCTTGATTTTCCAGACATTACGGTTTACCCGAGAGCTGGGCAAGTTCACTGGTCTCACGTCGGCTGCCATCCTCGGCGGGGAGTCGATTGAGCAGCAGTTCAGCACCATGTCTGGCACTGCGCCCGACATCATAGTGGCCACTCCGGGCCGTTTCTTACATATTTGCATTGAGATGAGTTTGAAACTTGATAACATAAGTGAGTACACTACATTACCGCACTTAAAGCGACCCCGGACAACTGTCTTTTTTACAAGCTTTTATGTAACTTGCCTTGTTTGTTTGGGTCAAATCTTGCATCTGATTTTTTATAACAGCTATCCCCAACCGACTCAGCTGAAATATTGCATACATATTAAGTTTGGATGACAATGCATGATTAGCTCAATGACGTCATTCTAAATCCAATATGGCGGACTTCCAAAGATGGCAGACCAGTTGTTTTTATGCACCCCCGTGAGGTGGGTATGAAATGAAAGGGTTTGGTGAAAAGAACACGACAAATTAAAAGACGTCCACTCTATAAAGCTTGTTTTTAAATTTATAATCTTTATTTATTTATAGTTTTATTACACATTCAAATTATACTAAACTAAACAAGTTAATCGAATAAACAAATCTTAATTTTCAGAGGTCATAGTATTTGACGAAGCGGACCGACTTTTCGAACTTGGATTTGGAGAACAGTTGCAAGAAATAGTCGCCCGTCTCCCCTCAAGCCGACAAACACTCCTATTCTCTGCCACTATGCCCAAGATGCTTGTAGAGTTTGCGAGAGCCGGCCTATCAGACCCTGTGTTGATAAGGTTGGACGTTGACTGGAAGCTACCTTCCACGCTCTGGCTCGGATGGATATCCGTCAGAGCAGAGTTGAAAACAGCAGCTTTACTCTTGTTGCTAGATAAAGTGTTAACGGAGAAGACGCCGCAAGCAGTTGTGTTCGCCGCGACAAAGCATCACGTTGAATATCTGCATCTGGTGAGACTATAGCCTGTATTACTACAATATAACAACTATACAACAACAAAACAAACAAGTATACAAGAACAAACAACTACACAACAACAAAAACAAACAACTACATACAACTCCCAACTAATATATTAACAACTATTTGATTTGGTACAAAGATATGTCTTTAAACTGGACTAAGCTACAACCAGATCTCAGATCAGATAAACCAGAGTGATATCCTTTACTACAATAGGCCTGTTTCCTATTTATTATCACCTCATAAAAAAGCTGATCATTAATAGAGCCCATCAACAAAAACAAAATTAAAACTCATATAAAAATAAATAAATTATTAGTATTTTAGTTTAATGCTAGACAGAGAGAGCACTATAGCACGTTATGACGGCAATCCGCACGCGCGCTTTGCGAGAAAGGGACAGAGCATCCGCTCTCTAGGGACCAAAACCTTCAAACGTATATGTCTCAGAAATGTATCAGCCAATGAAAATATTTTGTTCAGTACTTTTTTTTACACCCTGTATAAATATCAATAAATAAATACCATTTTAATACGAATAAAAACTAACAAATTTAGTGAACAACCGTGATAGTTTAAAACAGTGTTTTAATATTTACCAATATTTTCAGATCCTCCAACAAGCCGGCATCACGTCGACGTATGCATACTCTGGGCTCGACGCGTCGGCCCGTAAGATCGCCCTCGGTCGGTTCTCCAACAAGAAGTGCTCGGTGCTGATAGTAACCGACGTGGCGGCCCGCGGGCTCGACCTTCCCTCTCTCGACACCGTCATTAATTACAACTTCCCTGCCAAACCGAAACTGTTTGTGCATAGAGTCGGTACGTTGTATTTAAACTAGCATTAATATAACCAGCAGCGCCCTGTGGTTTCACACGTTTACCTGCAGAATCCATGAAATCGGGATATAATCGTCTGCTAGTAGGCCTTAGACCGGTCATTGCAACTTGAATAGTCACTTGTATAAACTGGGAGCCACGGACAGTCCACTGTGTCGTGGCTGCATGAAGGAGAACGAAATTGTAGAGCATGTGCTGTGGCATTGTAATTATAATAATAGAGTTGCATGAGTTTTTTATAATAGACTTGTGTTTGACTGTCTGATCTTAAGAAATGATGCGGTCTATGATGGAGCACTTACTTAGATGAAACGAGTCGAAAGTAATAGTAATATACAACAGTAACTATCAGGGAACACCCATTCAGACAGAGCATTCCATAGAGTAGCAGTTCGCACAACAAAACTAGAATCAACGCACTGCGGAATATGAACTGCCACATTGCTCAAAGAACTGATAACCGATGGGGAAGAAAGGTTCTTGAGTGGAGACCACGAACCGGAAGTCGCAGCGTAGGTAGGCCTCCCACTAGATCAGGGGTGTCCAACAAAATTTTGTGGCGGGCCGGATTTATTAACTTTGTAATTATGGCGGGCCAAGACATGTTTCGTAACTGAACAAATCAAGACTAATATAAGTAAAATGGTAGAAAGGGTATAATATACGCTGGATGCAGGCCGCTTCCAACCGGCCCTTTTGGAGATCGATGGGGGAGGCCTATGTCCAGCAGTGGACGTCCTACGGCTGAAATGATGAGAAAGGGTATAATTATAACCTTTTGGCGAAATTCACAGCAGATTTCGCTTGTAACTGCATGCACAGGCACACTGATATAGATACAAAATTACGTCTAAAAAAGGTAAAAGTTACCCAACTTTTGTCTCATGCGCGAGCCGGATTAGGAACCTTGGCGGGCCGTATGTTGGAAACCCTTGCACTAGATGGACCGACGACATCATGAAAGTCGCGGGCATCCAGTGGATGCAGATGGCAGGCTGTCGTTCAGTGTGGACTTCTAATAGGCAGGCTTGTGTCGCGAAGCACCTCAACAGGGCGTCAAGTCTGCTAATTTATTTAAAATCCCATTGGCCTGCCACTCCCACGACACTCCACTGTGATTCTATTATGAAAGTGACAAAAAGGGTATTCTGCTAAAACTTCAGTGGCCTTTCAACGGAATGGCGTGGGAGTGTCAGCCCAACTGCGATCGATGTTGCCTGTCAAAACCTACCACAAGTTGTATTATTTAATACCAAACTATTATCTCCTTTTTTGTTAATGAAATTGCTATATTATAGATTGTATTGATTGTACAAAACTTCCTCATCAATAAAACACACCAATTATAATTATAAAATGCGTTTAAAGGAAATAAACAGTAAAAATACCGAAGACGAGGCGGTATGGCCTTAAAAGCTTTAGCTTGCCCAAAGAGCAAAAAAAGTATCCTGTCTGTGACATAATTAGAAAAAAAACGAAACCAAAACGAAACTAAAGCGCAGCGCAAAGTAAATAAATAAATTAATATCCATAATTGTTATTTACCTAGTAATTTATCAGTGTAAATAAGTATCTGATTGCTGTGCTAAAAGAGCAAGAAGTGTAAGTATTTATTTGGGATTTATGTTCAATAAATTGTGTGGTTTGAAGTCTTTTCCAAGATGTACATCATAATATTATCAATCTTCATGAAAACTTTTACTTTTTCAGAGAAGATACTGCAGAATTGTGCACTCTTCAGACAGCGACTAACCTCACCTAAGGACCTTCCAAGTTTTGGATCAGAACAAAACAGTAAGTAATTGCTATAATAATTATTAACCTAATATACCATTAGAGTTTCTGTTTTCAAGATGCTGCTTTTATTGACTTCAGGCTATGAACTATAAAGTTTATTAAGTAACATAAACATTTATTTCTGAAACGCTTTTACAATATCACATCTGCGTAAGTTATACATAGTCTAATATAGGTTATAATTGACTTAACAGTGGGCCCCAAACTCGGCTAGTCCAGTCTCTTATTGACCGTGAAATAGAAATTAATTAGATGGAGCAGGGATGTGTAGGTATGTGAGGGTGGGATGAGTAAAGTGAACTAAGTTTGAAGCTTTACAAGATCTTCAGTATCTCTGTAGGTAGCTGATAATTATTATTAAAGAATAAAATGACTATGGACTTGAATCTATCATGAAATTAAATAAAACTGTTTTAAATAAAAGCTATTTTCAATAGTAATTTATATTATGCTTATTGTATAATCGCCGCATCTCCAATGTAAATGTGCACCTGGAATCTGTAACAAAAATATTGTTTTTAATTGTGATGTTTTAGTTACTAATTATTAAATATCTCCTACACTGTCATGCAAAGAAATATAAAGTAAATAGAAATGTATGCATGTTTTAACCCATGACGTGACTGTATAGGTATACTTACATATTTTTAAAGTCTTCTTTCTCTCCACAGCCTGTCGACGAGAGCCTGTTGCAATGCGCGGCCCGTTGAAGTTCGGGGTTGACACGGCGGTTATGCGGATTCTGTGTCGAATATACTCTCCGCTCCAGATCTTAATTAATCTTTAACCTATAGGAAGCAGAAAATGATTAAAGAAAAGTTTTTTTAATACTATCGCCTCTAGTATATAATCTTTGATACTATCGAGTAACGAGAAGTCGCTCGTCTGATGATAAGCGCCACGCCTACCCATAACAGTTACAGTGCCACCCAGAAACTTGGTTGCAAACCTGCGCATCACTGCAATACTCTCGCTATCTTTAGACGTTAGCCAGTTTTTAATGTACTGAGGTTACGAAGGAGTATTGTGCGGCATATTTGGATTTAATTTCTTTTAACCTCTTTAGAGTGTGGTACACGTATGTAACTTGGATGACAATGCATTATAATAGTACAATGGAGCTTTTCTGATGATGGAGTCGGAAGGTAGGAACTAATGAACGCAACAAGATAACACCATCGAGTTGCCCCCATAAATGCTTGTTTAAAAAAATGTTTTTACTATTAAGTTAAATTATTAGTGACTGATTGTGAGCTGTAGATACATAACAATAAAGACATCACACAATACAATATTTTAGTTTAATTTTTTATTTGAATATGTATGTACTTACCAAGCAAAAATAAATTCGAATTAAAAGCATACCTCAAGTACATACAAATATAGTAGTTACCATAGCAATAAGTAATCCTATGTAGGTACTCACCTTGCCTTAATTTGATACCTTTCTTGACGCTGCATTGGCCATACGACATATTTTTTGTAGACAGAGGGGTGGTTCAACGCTTCTGTGTCTTGTCTCACAACCCTCGTAACTGTGGTCTGTAAGACGTTGTGAAACACACTCTGGCCAACTAGTGTCTGGTAAGATCCAGTCGCGTAGAACCTCAGGTAGATCCCGAAAAGGATCTATAGTAAGCCTTAATAAAGCGCGGGATTTCCGGCGCTGGAGCAGCAGTTGGCGTCGGCGGTCACTGACGTTGGCTAATGATAAAATACGCCAACGTAATGTTGGTACTGCAGGCCTCATTTTGTAAATCAACTTTCTTTTACTTTTTAGGGCTCCTGTGTTTATTTAAAGCCCTTAATAAACACTTGTACCCTTGCACTTTCACAAAAAAAGGTGTGTCTGTCCAATAGCAACTCAATCGTAGTTCGATGTCAAAAAGTCCATTGGAAGGCCATTGAAACAAACGTCAAATAACGAGCAGAATACCAAATGTTCAACTATTGAATTTACACTGATACGCCACTGAAGAACAGAATACCAAATATTACAATGGCAGTTCGATGGAAGGTCATTGGAAATCCACTGGTCTTAAATAACTAGCAGAATACCAAATGTGTAAAACTATTCCAACGACACTCTATCGACACTCCATTGAAACATTCATAAATTAGCAGACTTGGGCCCCAGGTACTCTGCGAAATACCCGTATGCATAAAACACTTGTCATCATGTGAGCTGATAATTAGTTGCTAAGAGTGTACTATATTAAATCAAAAAACATGGTTATATTTAAGGTTAGACTGAGTGGTACTATGAGCACCGCGATGGTTCATACGTTTACACTGATATGTGGTTGATGCAGACTCTGGTACCTGGAGCCATAGGCCTCCAAGGATTTCTGATACTGATGCACAGCTGAACAACCTCTGGTACCTGGAGCCATCGGCTTCCAAGGATTTCTGATAGTTAGGGGGTTTCCCCCCAGTGGCCTCCAAACCTCCCCTATAGCCACCCCATGCCTCGCAATATACTGAGCTGGTCTGATCACTGATATTACTGAGATAATCTGATTACTAACACAACTGTAGGTGCTGTCCTACTCGGTACCTATAATGACTGTATAGGTCGGACTGTTACTAGACAAGGCTGGAATCATACAGTCAAATGATATACACAGATATAACAAGAGTAAATGTGATATAGCTCACTCACCTGAGATCACACCTTGTTCTTACCCTACGGACACTTGTTCCACTCACCGCTACCGGCTTCAAAGTGGCCCGTCCGGTCGGCTGCCGTAGCGAAAGAAGCGCTCGCGATTCCTCTCACCGCCGCCGGGTGTGACGTCAGCCGTGTTATCCACAGATTACACACAAACAAACGTCGGTTGTCTCTGTCACAGCTTTGCTGATATTTAAACCTTCTGATACCTACATGTCAGGATCTAGCTTCGCATTCGCGACAGCTTGTGTTCAGCCGTCGACATCTTCTAGCTGACATGATGATAAACCATGAACTGTCAGTTGAATTGAAAACCTCCTTTTTGTAAGTGGGTTGATGCAGTATGAGGTGTGCAGGTCGCAGCGCCCGCGCGGGCCGAGCGGGGCGTGCGTTCTCGCTGGTCGCCGCTGAAGACATCGCCCACCTGCTGGACCTGCAGCTGTTCCTGGGCAGCGAGCTGGCGCACCCGGCGCGGGGCACGCCGCGGGGCGCCGCCTGCCCGAGCGGCGTGTGGGGCGCCGTGCCCACTGGCCTGCTAGAAATGAGGCATCAGGACGTCGTCACCTGGGAGAAGAACTACTCCGAGATTGTACGTATATTTACTGAAACATACTGGGCTACACCAGGCCTGGCGCACTCCGCATTTTAAGTATGAAGCTGCAAGTAGCCGACTTATCGTGCCGTGCGATAGACAGATATCTCAACAAGAGTAACGCGATACACAGAGAGGCAACTTCTAGGTTAATATAGCTGTAGGTAGTTAGCGCTCGCACGTCCTGAATTGCACTTTATTGTGTAGTAACAAGAGTCGCTACTTATTTAAATGGTTTTGCGGAGTGAATCTTCTGTACTTGTAGTAATATGTGTTCTGTGGTTACGCAGAAAGGGTGACTATGCCGAAAGGAGTCCATAGTACGTAGAATATGAACAAATTTTACTATGAGGGCAACTCGAAAATCGCAAAAAAAATATCAGCTGTTCCATAGAAAAAAGTTATTCACACTCAACTAAATGTATGGAGCAACCGATATTTTTTTTGCGATTTCAGAGTTGCACCCATAGTAAAAGTTGTACATAATGATAAGTACTATGGACTCCTTTCGGCATAGTCACCCTTTCCGCGTGACCCACTAGATAATACAAAAAAAAACTCCTTTCACTGTTTGTTCGATTTACAAACCATAGATGTTCGTCTAGGGAAGAAATATTAATATTACGTTTATCTATGAAAAAAATATTTACGATTGAGATAGTCCATCATTTATCAGGAGCTGGCCCATCCTCTTTCTCTCTGAAAGCAGGCCTGTTTCCCAGCAGTGGGAACGTGGTATGCTGATAATGATGATGAGGTCCATGAATACAGTGATTGTTCCCAGGAAGATGCGGTCCGGGTGTGCGGTCGAGGATGGCAGCAGTACATCAAGTGGCGCGAGCCCGCCTCGGCCGAGGCGAACCGACGCGCCAAACTGAACACTCTACCCAACGACACGCACCCCTTCCTGATAGATGAGAATACTGACGCGGCCAATGAACTGGTGCAGCAGATCAAGAATTATACGCCTAAAGGAGTAAGTTACAATCTGGGTGTCTTCAAATCACGAGTGAATCGGTTTCTTCTAAACAAGCGAGCTCCACCGTAGACCGCATCATCGTTTTACATCAGGCGAGCTGGAGGTCAAATGCAAGCCTATTAATTTAAACGGTCTGATATTTATTTCAATAATTATCAATTTAAATAAAACCGGCCAAGTGCGAGTCGAGCTCGTCTACTGAGGGTTCCGTGCCACCTGAGGGTATGGACCCATCATACTGAGAGTGGCTGTTGGTGCTGATCTGGTCTGTTAATCCGAACTGCCTGGTGATCCCGGACTGTCCATTGGTGCCGGTCTGCCCGTTGGATCCAATCTGCTTGGTGGTTCCAGACTGCCCTGTGGTGCAGTAACTACTAAAGCAACCGTGATAATTTAAAACAGTGTTTTACTAAAATATTTATTTAAATCGACTAATAAAAATATAAATATTCGGGACATTTTTGCACACACGGTCATCTGATCCCAAACTAAGGAAAGCTTGTGATATGGCTGCCAGAGACTGATATACATACATATATAGTTATAAATACATACTTAAATAGATATTAACAACCAGATGTTGAACAAACAAATGTTCATCACATGAGTGTGTCCTACGTGGGAATCGAACCCACGTCTCCAACAAAACAACGAAGGCAGGTTCACTACCAACTGGAACAACCACCGGATTTTTGTTGAAGATCGATTATTTATTATAATTTTTATCTATTTCAATTAGTTCCGCAAAACACGAATTACATTAATGACAATTTGTATTACAATAACGAATTACTTAAATAATATGAATTTATAAACAAAAACTACATAATCATATAAAAAATCAAAATAAAACACTAAAAATAAAAAAAATAAAAAACAAAAAGAAGAATACATAAATGTCACATAAATTAAAGGTCCATCAAAATAATGCTAACTAGTAGGAAATATGTCAATTCAAATGTTACTTTTTTTTTTATTTTTTTTTTTTTTCGGGCAAGTGCCTTTAATAACTAAACAAAATACAAGCTAAAACTAACGTTACTTTAAGTTACGTTACGTTACTTTACAAGCTAATGTTACTTTATGTCAATATAAATAAAATAAAAAATTCGTTAAAACGTCATTACCTAAAAATAGTTGAGTGTTGTCGTGATGCGATGGCCTCACAGTAGCTCATGCATTCTGCCATGATGTACTTCCAATCACCCGCAATCAGATCACAATCTGGTTTGGCGTCAAGAAGGGGGCATTCAGCGACATAAGGGATCGAGGTATCGGGGATGTCATGTGAGCGACTGTTCTACACTTCGGGACAGCAAACAGTTTATGTTTTCTACACCGATGAAAGTTGATGATGATGATGATAGTTGTCGGGAACAAAAATAGATAAAAATCGATAATAGTTATTATACTTTGAGAAAAGTTTATTGATTATATTTTCTGTTATTATTTGCAGACCATTTTAGAACTGTCAGCCAAGAATGACTCGCCGATGTACCAAGCGATGAAAATCAAGAAACTAAAGCACGGCAAGCTGGTCCAAAAGGCGCGGGAAAACAAAAAGCTACAGGTCAGTTCAAAACCACAATATGGGTTAAACTACTGACATGTTCATGGATATCATAGACAAGTATTATTTGAAGTTATATGATTATTTACGGGATATTTACCGTGGTAAGGTTGTGGAATGAGCTCCCGATATTTCGGCGCAGTTACATGCACCATGTTCACGGGAAGACTGAAGAATGCGGGTGGTTGGAGAACAGTTAAAAAGTTAGGTGCAGACATAACGATCTACCCTCTTTCTTAGTCTTTAAGTATTATTTGTTTTTTTAAATCCCTCATAAAAGAGCTCATGATCTTCAAACGACGATATTTTCTTGAATCATAAGCTAAGGGGGCGTCCATTAATTACGTGAGGTGTTTTGGGGGGGGAGGGGGTCTAGCCGAATCTCACCCAATCTCACGTGTGGGTCTCGGCAAATATTACGTAATTTTTTTTCTGCAAGGAATAGTGTAAATTTGCTGGAAAGCTGGGTGGGTTAAATGAAGTAAAACATGCTTCTCATATACATACATACATAGTTTTTAAATACATACTTAAATGGATATTAACAACCAGATATAGAACAAACACAAATGTTTGTCCTACGTGGAAATCGAACCCACGCCCTCAGGCTCAGAAAGCAGGTTTACTACCAACTGGACCAACGGGCTATTTACAAAAATAATAACACTAATAAACACATTCGTCAAAAAAACAATCAACAATCATCTTCAAACGGGATCTTCATTAATCCCGAATGTAAGCCGTTTGAAATAACACACTACTTACCAGCAGGAAAACATTACTTACTCACTTACTTTGTCGCTTACCAGCAGGCGAGTTGGTGGTCAAACGCGGACATATCAGAGGTAAAAAAAAAAAAAAAAACGATATTAATTGTTGTATTCATATTAAATACTAGTTTAAACAATTTCTAGGTGACTGGATATTTAGAAGATAAAAGCGAGAAGTACAGCAGGTCATCGCTCAGCGGCCAAACGAAGAAGAACAAGGAAGTCGTTCGCGACGAGAACTATATACCGCACACTGCGAGCGATCAACACACTGAAATGGGGTGAGCGTAGATATAAAACAAGCTAGTAGGTACTACTAGGTACTAAATCAAGCGTAAGAAAAGCTAAGTATACTATAATACTGTATATAGTATCTATCTGCATTATATACCTCCTTGAAGCAACCTCGTTGGTAGCGACAGCAACCTCCTTTGACTTAGATGACAACTTCTTTTTCATCTCACCAGCTCGAAAAGTCTTTCTTATATCGTTAAAAATCTGCGATCGTTTTTGGCCGCTAGCGTGGAAAGTAAATTCGAAATTTTAACGTGATGAATTTGTCAAACCTTTAAATTTTTTCAGTATTAAATCATTCCAACCTCGTTGAATAGCAAACCTAACTTAACCTAACTTAGAACAAATATTTGCCTCGCTAAGGTGAGATGAAAAGTTTTATTTCGCTCGGCAGCAAAGTTATTCTGCGTCTCGTACATTTGAAACTCTCGCTACGCTCAGGATTCAATACAAGTACACACACCATAAAACAACTTTGCATCCCTGCATGACAAATAACAATTTTTTTCTGTGATGTAATATTGTCAATGACTATGTACTTCAATTCAATTATTATAAATAGACAATAGATTTTTTTTTATTTATGGAAGAAAAAAAAATAACACATTTTTGAGAATTAATAAAAAGAACACACATTACAAATTGATTTCCTCTACAAACCGGTTCCAACTCAGCATATTGCTGGTTGCGAACATCCAGTGCTGGTCTTCCGTTGGAGCCGCCGGATTATTATGATAATTTAAGAGAAAGTTGTGAAGTGTAGTAAAGGAGAAAGGGAGAGAGAGAGAGAGAGAGAAAAGATATTTAATTATACAAAAATAAAATAAAAATAGGAAAAATAAAAGATAGTCTCATTATTGTAATATTATCAAAGAGAAAAAATAAATAAAAAATATTTATATTTTTTTATTAATGAGCAAACAAAGGCATGGATGGACGATTTTGTCCATGGAGATTTTTTTTTTTATTTTTTTTTTTGGGGAAAATATTAAAACACCTAGAAAATCTGTACTTGTTGACATTAGTGGTATATTTGCAGCATGTCGGTGAACTTCAACGTGGGCGCGGCGCAGGCGCAGCTCGACCTCGCCGCCGACAGCGGGGACGCGGCCCGGCAACACCAACACATGCTCAAGTGGGACCGTAAACGGAAGAAGATGGTGCACGTTGACCCGGTAACCACCTACACTTACCTCTCGTCTAACCTTATGTTATTATTTAACCAAAAAAAATATGTCCCGAATATTATTTATTATTACCTAACAATGGGCTTTTGCCCTCTTGCCTTAGAGGCCTCAATTGAGTTTGTTGACAATTTAATTCAAAATTACGCCGGAGTTCACGAAAATCCAGGCCATCCAGCTCCGCGACCACATAAACATTGTTAGAAGGCATAAGAAAACAAACCGTTTGAGTTAGTGTAGTGAAAAATAAAGTGTAGTGTTTTTTTTTGTTAAAATTTTCATGACCGTGGGTTCAATGTCCTTTAGTCGTAATATTAAACAGTTTACTTAGTCTTAATAGCTTCAAACAAGTCACAGTCAGAGTCAAGCAAAGTAAGTCACGGTCAAGTCAAACTCATGCCCCCGTAAAGTGGTGGTCTTTTCAAGAGGTTCTTATGGAGTTTTGGATACAACACGAAAAGACACGTTTCACCTCGTTATATCACTTCCCACACTCGAGCAGGTTTACGAGCACTTAATGAATAATAATTCACCATTTAGTACACATTAACACTCGAAAATATACAAGTTTAGGAAAATAATCCAACGAGCCGACATGTTTTTTCCACGTTGGCCTGTTAGTATTAAGTAGTGTAGTGTTACCATTTAAAGAACATGTGAACAAATTTTATTGTCTGTCCGTTAATAGAAACAATCTAACAGAGAGATAAGGTTACTTTCGTTTTTTTTTATATTAGACAAACTTTCTTTCAATCGGCTAAAAAAACTTGGACCATGGACCGTTTTCTTATTCGAGATTCGAGATTCTGGGGGCAATAAGTCCTGCACTGACGTCCTGCTTGGGTGCTACCATTTCCCCCTACCAACACCTACCCGAGCCAACCCAACTCCTTGAAATATCGGAGGCTCTGGGGCGCTGGCACACACGCTCCAGTGGTGTAGATGAAAGTGTGCATGATGAAGATGAAAAGCAGTCCAGCTGTTGTGGTGAAGTGGATGAAAATGGCAATGATGCCTCATGTAACTCGGTAGCGATTCTAGTTTCTTCTGTGGGTTCACAATGCTACAGCACATGCTCTACAGTTTCGTTCTCCTTCATGCAGCCACGACACAGCGGACTGTCCGTGGCTCCCAGTTTATACAAATGACTATTCAAGTTGCAATGACCGGTTCTAAGGCCTACTAGCAGACGAAGAATAAGGCCTACTAGCAGATAAAGGACTGTTCCCATTCTGTTTAATTTAGCAGGCGAAGAATAAGGCCAACTAGCATACAGAGGACTGTTTTCATTCTGTTTAATTTAGCAGGCGAAGAATAAGGCCTACTAGCATACAAAGGACTGTTTTCATTCTGTTTAATTTAGCAGGCGAAGAATAAGGCCTACTAGCATACAAAGGACTGTTTTCATTCTGTTTAATTTCCCAGGACGGGGGTCGCAAGATGATCCGCACAGAGAGCGGCGGGCGCGTGCCGGCCTCCTACCGCAGCGGCCGCTACGACGAGTGGCGGAAGAGGAACGCGCCCGACGACACAGCCTCCGACGACGAACAGACAAACAACACGCGCAGGAAGAAGCCGGGTGAGTGGCGTTACAGTGTCAGTCCCGGGACGTCTCGTGTCTCGAACTCCCGGGATTTTTTGCAAATTTTACTGTCTCGTCCTTGACTTTCTGGTCAAGACTCGAGACACTTTTGCCTTAGGCAGACAACTCTTTGGGAGCCAAAGCACTTGTTAACGTTTTGTCCTAAAAATTCTATCTTCAACATCTTATAATCTAGCGGTTCGGTACTTTCAAACTCAACATAAGTTTAGATGTAACCTCTTTTGTTATTTCATCTGTAACGGAGGTTTGCCGCCATTTTCAGTTGGTTATTAATTGACATGCTACTTAGCACCACTAAGTACAATATTATATTTGTTTAAAAAGACGTTATATTTGCAACATAATAGGAGGTAATAAAGAAACATCTAAAAAATACATACAATATAAGTATTCCGAAAAAATCCTAATATTTTAAACACTGCGGCGTCCATAGTTACAGGTACAGGTAGGTAGTGTTTAATTTCAATGTGTAATCGTGTGTGTGATTTCTTAGGGTTTCCCACCCTAAAAAATCATTAAGAATAATAATAATTTACATACCGGGTGGTTTTGGTGGTTTATAATTTTGCAAAACAGCAATGTAAAGCGTAAACGCATGCGCTCCGCGAAACGTTCGTTGATCTCTAGCGTCAGCTGATATTTTATTTGCATCACACTGTGAACATAAAAAAATATTATTGTTAATAAAACATAGGGTTTTTTGTGGTATCATATCAACAATCACCAGCACTAACACCAGTCTTCGTTTTCAGGAGAGTTACCCTTACTTAATTATTTATTATTATTTTCCCCAGTGTCTGAGTTCCGTCCGCACTGGGTGAAGCACAACGAGCGAGTCGCCAACAAGGCGGCCGAGGCGAAGGGCAAAGAGTTCAAGAACAAGCAGCAGATCGTCAAGGAACGGATACGGAAGGAGAAAATCAAAACTAAACTCAAGTTCAAGTCGA
This sequence comes from Agriopis aurantiaria, assembly GCA_914767915.1. Classification (NCBI taxonomy): domain Eukaryota; kingdom Metazoa; phylum Arthropoda; class Insecta; order Lepidoptera; family Geometridae; genus Agriopis; species Agriopis aurantiaria. The sequence goes on along the minus strand of OU611991.1, from coordinate 1,523,505 downwards.
AAAACAAGAAGAAAAAGAAGAAGTAAAAAAATATTGTACATAAACATTTTGTTAACTGATTTGTTGTTTCAATAATTCAAAACATTTGTCTTGTACCAAGGGTAGAGGAGAGGCTCAGAATAAATAAATAAATGGAAGTGTTATACCTACTGTTTCCCAGCACTTACACACCCCCTTGGACGTTGTCCGTTTGATTACATTTTGAGCTTATTGTTTGCAGTTGTGCTGTCAGTGCTGTTAAAGTGTGCGTTTGTAGAACTAGTAAGAATATGTCAGTGTGTTCAATAATGTGCTTACCTCGCCCCCTTCAGTTTTCGGTACTAGCTCGAGTCTAAAGGCTGATCCAAACTATTTATTATCAAAGGGTAAAGGCATCCGCTTCTGAACGATCAATTGATAATTTCTGTTAGTGACCGCCTGAGTGTAATGTTGTCTTTTTGCACTACTTGTGGTACGGAACCCTCAGTGCGCGATAATGACTCGCACATGGCTGGTTTATTTTAACATTGGGCATACTTAAGACAATAAAATACGGTTGACGAGGTGGTATGGCCTTAATGGCATTAGCCTGTATAGTATGGGTGAAAACAACCAGATGTCACAATTGTCAAAAGGTACTTCGTTTGACAATTGATAATATTAATAATATGAGTCATCAACCTCCAGTTTCCTGTATTCCAAACACTGGCAAAATGTCGAAAGCTAAAAAAGTTGTAGAAGAAGCTAAAGAAATCGGTAATCCTGAAATAGATTTGGTGGACAAAGGGATTACCAGCCTTGATGAGATACCAGGATTGTGTAAGTCTCTCCTTAAAACTTGTTTTGTACCTTTTTTAACTGGTTGAACCTGTTTTCTTGAAGCTTGTTTTGATTCGCTTTCTTTTTGTTTTTTCTTAGCCAGCCAGTGTGGTGTCAAAAACAAAACAGAAAATCGTTGTTACCTATCTCTCATACCTTATCCCATTGCCATATCCTTAATTTTTTGTGAAGTGCTTATAACAAAGTACTCTATTAGTAGGTACTAATATGGTGGGTGGTACAACTATTACTTTTTGTTTGATTGTGTACAAATAATCAAATGCGACTAATGCCTATCTGTAATTTTGTCGATGCCTTTAAACTAAGTAGTTTGAGGATATTGGTAACTATTTGGATCATCTGATATACACACATTCAAAATTATACCCATGACATCATCTCTTATGTATAGGTAGAAGTCATAGAAGGAAAACCATCAGTACAATTTTTCTATCGAATTAAGTACTAGGGACACCAATCATTACTTATGCATTCAATTTGCTATTTAGAGTATTTATCAAAGATATTAAAGCTATGGATAATTGGATATTGTTTGTGTGATTTATTTGAAACATTTTATTTTCAGTCACCTTGATTAACATCACTCGGTTGTCCCTGAGCCACAATAAGATCACCACAGTGCCGGCCGCCCTTGCCAACCTTACAAACTTGGAGATTCTCAATCTTGCCAACAATCATATCCAGGTCTGAAATTATTAGGGCCACATTAATCATATCAAAGCAAAGTGTTGATTATCTACTTTCTGGTTAGTGCTAATTAGCGAATAAAAGTCACGAATTTTAAAGTACTGTTCTGTTTCATACAAAACATCTTTTTAATCAAACATTAAACGTAATTGTGCTAAGTAGTAACATGTCCATTAATATTTTAATAACCAACTGAAAATGGCGGCAAAACCTCGGCCACAGATTAAGTAACTAAAGAGGTTGCAACTAAACTTATGTTAAAACTATTTACACGGGACTACATACAGGTACACAACAGTATGATAATGAATATCATTATATTCAGGAGCTTCCGGTCTCTCTGTCGTCGCTGCCCAAGCTCCGCATCCTCAATGTGTCCCTCAACCGGCTCTACAATCTGCCGCGAGGGTTCGGAGTGTTCCCTGTGCTGGAAATATTGGACCTGACATATAACAATCTCAACGAGAAGACATTGCCTGGGAACTTCTTTATAATGGGTTAGTATTGAGACTTCTATTTGCTCTGCTGGAGCAGAGAACTGAAGTGGGTCTTTGGCATCTCGGTCGCCAGTCAGCGACTTTGAACTCATGCCGGTTTGACTACACAGCATCTATTCAGCGGGATAGCTTAGCTATTGGAAACTCCAAAAGATTAAGATTCAGATTATTTATAGCTTCCATACAGTAGGTACTAGGTGGTAGAAAAATGCGCCTTTTTAACATTGCGAGCATCTCCCATTGTCTGCAGGTGGCCTAGCCAGTGGACTCTCTGGGCTTTAGATTCTCCCATGTTTGGCTTGGCGATAAGCTCAGCGTAGGTAGGCCTCCCACTAGATAGACCGACGACATTGTTAGAGTCACGGGCATCCAGCGGATGCAGATGGCAGGATGTTGTTCAGTGGATATAGGTATAAGGGGGAGGCCTATGTTCAGCAGGGGATGTCTTTTGGCTGATGATGATGATGCTAATCACAAAATATTTTTATATGAATATCCTTGCTACTTTCGAGAATTCTATAAAAGCCCTGGAGACAACAGGCATGGATGGGATATTACATAAATGCTTTGAACCACCTTTTTCATAACTTACCATCAATGCCTATTTTACCTGCTATTTCAGATATGTACTAAGTATAGCAAACCAAAGTATAGATTAGTTCAGCTTTAAAATATTGAATTGTGATTATTTCAGAGAGCCTCAGAGCCTTGTATTTGGGAGACAATGATTTTGAATTCTTGCCAACTGAAATTGGAAACTTGAAGAACTTGCAAATCGTAAGTATCCTTAAGTTACTGATATGCATGCAGAGTTAAGTGCAGACAAACAGTCTTACTTATACTTATGCACCAATGCGAAAGTGTGTGTGTATGTATGTTTGTATGCACTTAACTCTGTAACATATTTTATCCCGGAAACACTGATGGTTAATTTTCTGTAGAATAGCCAGTGAAACAGCGAGATAAAACTATGCGTGTGTGTGCGCCTTAAGACAATGGTGTTTAACTAGTGTGTGTTGCCATTGATGACATATGGTACTGAGACTCAGAACTGAAAAAACTCAATCACACAGCGAGCAAAGGAGAATGCTATGCTCGGAGATTCTTTGCGTGACCATGATCCGGCTTTCTACTAGATGAGATGATATCGAGAGAATCGCGGGCATCCAGTGGTTCCAGAAGGCAGGCTGTCGTTCAGTGTTGAGGTCTAAGGAGGAGGCCTATGCAGTGGAGGTCTTCTGGCTAATGATATTTATGTATGGCAGTGTAAATATGTAGGTAGTTTCTTAGTAGAGACACCAAGTTTCGGTTGCATAGATAATTATATAAATAGATAGATAGAAAACTCTTTATTGTTCACACCACGATAAAACAGCTTAACAACTAGTACAATAATCGGCATCCAGCAGTTTAGATTGAATTAATCTGAACAGATAAATACTAAATTTTGACTCTGAGTGATATAGGCTTAGGCACATCAGCATATGCTGCTATGCCTATATCAAATACATATATCAACTTGATATAGGCATATATTATTTATTTATATGATATCCCTGTCATCAAATAAATATAATAATTGCTGTGCTCCTTGCAATATGACTTTTAAGATGAAGTTTGGCTTCGGCTGCCATATACGAGCTCATAACCGGAGCTAGCCAGGTTCACAGTTGACGGACACGTCAAGGAGGTCGATACTTGTTGCTTTGGCAACTCGTGGTGTAAGTTTGTCTCCACTAGCTGTAAGAGAATGATGTGTAAGTTTGCCGTGTGGTTCCCAGCTGTCCATGCGCGAGAACGACCTGATTGAGGTGCCGCGCTCGCTGGGCCAGCTGGCGCGGCTGCGCGAGCTGCACCTGCAGGGGAACCGGCTCGTCGTGCTGCCGCCCGAGATCGGTAATATACTGCTACTTTATTATTGCCGCCTGAATGTTCATCCACACATCATAGATCAGTGGGAATCGCACACTGCGATTCACACGATCCTCCTTCAAGAGGCGAGTTAATAGAGTTGTGATGCCTCTGGTGTTACAAGTATCCATAGGCGACTACTTACCATCAGGCGGCCCGTCTGCAAGTTTGCCAACTATGGCATAAAAATATATGTTTGCGAGCTGATCACCAAGTTATTCTTCTTATTCGAGATGGAGGCGATAAGTCCTGCACTGACGTCCCGCTTGGGGAGTATTGTGCATTTCCCCCTACCAGCACCTACCCGAGCCAACGCCGTGCTGCTTAAGAAACACTCACCTGCGACAAAAGCCTAAAACTGAAGATCCAACAAGGTTCATGTGGCGGACAAACGTGCTTCCAACAACTCATGCTTTTGCTCATTCAACACAATACAGGGTTATAAGGAAAGGGTATACTAAGCCGAAAGGTTTTCGTCATACTCATCATTATGAACAACTTTTACTATGGAAACCCACCCTGAAAATTTTCCCTGAAATCGCCGAAAACAAATCAACTGGTACCAGTTAGTTAAAGTTGTTCATAATGATGAGTAAAACAAAACCTTTTCTGCTTAGCATCTTCAATCATAACTAAGTCACACTCCCGATCAAGTCACCTTTCAAACAAAGAAAAACTAAATCAAAATCAGTCAAGCCGTTTGGGAGCTACGATGCAGGCAGACACACAGCATATTAAACTTATTGCAACTAATATCCTGTTAATATTCATATCTGCAGCTGTCATTTGGTTTATACAGACTACTTTTATCCTGGACAAAATCATGATTATCTGTAAGATAGCAGGTAAAACCGCTGCTAGTACGTAATTATATAAATTTGTTATTGCAGGTACACTAGACCTGGCGGGTAACAAGTCAGTGATGCGGCTGGATGGCAACTTCTGGGTTCCTCCGATAGAGGACCAGCTCAAGCTGGGCTCGTCGCACGTGCTGGACTACCTGCGCTCCGAGACCTACAAAGTGTATGTACTTAACAAATGTTGCACCCAGATCAGACAATGTATTTATCCAACCCCCAGCGTGATTAATTTTACGAACAAAGCTACGAATACAACTGTCACGTTTTGTTGGTCTGCAACCATCACTCCCTACCGGTCGGCCACCATCTCTCTGTACTGCTCGGCCACCATCTCTGTACTGCTCGGCCACCATCTCTCTGTACTGCTCGGCCACCATCTCTGTACTGCTCGGCCACCATCTCTCTGTACTGCTCGGCCACCATCTCTCTGTACTGCTCGGCCACCATCACTCCGTACTGCTTGGCCACTATCTTTCCTTTTCATTTTCGTCGTTGCTTTCCATATAACAATTAATGTAATGTTTCTCTTCCAGGTTGTACAGTCGCCACATGTCAGCGAAGCCCCCGCCGCCGCCGCAGACTCTAGATAAATCCAAGAAGGCGAGCCGCGCCGCATAGTGCTTCACTGTACCTACACAAACACGTGCCATAACCTACTAAATGCTAATATATGCTTTATTTTAACTGTAGTTGGTACGACTGTTGTATGAAACGTCTGGTAATGTATAATTTATTGATGTTGTGTAAACTGAAAGTATTATCTAATAATTATGATGTGTTTCATGACTTTGCCTGCTGGCCTAATATGGGGATAACGCAGCAGGTAACACAACTGAAGACATGTGCTTGATTTATGTACAATAGTATGACAAAATGAAACAAATAATTTATTACAGATTTCGACCTCATCAATAGATATCCTACCTTAGTGCTCACCTATGTTAGACAATACTTGTGAAAAATTTACTTTTCTAAAGGCAGTGGTTTAGGTTCTGCGTTGTCTGTCAGTGAATGAATTTAAAGCCAGGTATGCACGTACAAACACGAGCATCATACTGGAACATTTGGTTTACACCAGTGGTTCCCAATTAGTGATACGCGAAGTTGTATCGAGAGGTACGCGCGGCAATCTCCTAAGATAAATTTTATGAAAGACTTCACACCGTATGCAGTCCTTACTGGACCTCACAAACTGAGTCTGCACCGGACCGGACTGCATTTGGTGAGCTTGATCCAAGCTAGAGGGGTACGCGAGTTTGAGGTCTTTCATGAAGTGGTACGCAGGAAAAACTAATTGGGAACCACTGGTTTACACGTATGGACGAAAATTTGCAAAACTAACACAAAAACAGTTTCGAGTCGAGTGCACAACCGCTATGTTCTCACACTCACGTTACGTTGTTACGTAACGTTTATCAAAGTTCAATCTAGACATCTACAAGGATAGAGTGAATAGATTTCTTCTAGATCAACGTGTTCCATCCTCGGCCACACCGTCGCTCAGGCGAGTTGGTGGCCAAAAGTAGATCTATTTTAAATAAAAAAAGTTCAACAAAAACCATTCATACAATAAATAGTCATACACACAAATAAAAAGTCCATACAAATTATATTGCCACGAACATGTTTGACGAACACTGTTAGATTTTCATTAGTAGATTTTGGTACGTATCAAGTAATGCAACAAGTTTGTTCATACGTGCGTATAACGGCTTTAGATAATTAAATAGATCATCTGGATTACAAATTGCAAAGCTTCAAATCGGTATGACAATTACATTTTTTTATTTGTTGCGTATAAAAAAACGTTAAATTATGTACTTACTAGGAGGTGGCAAACCATAGTTACTGTCATAACTTAGTGCTCGGGGTTTGGTCTATGGAGTATGGTCGTTATTTTTTCGATTGCTTATTAATATAATAAAAACAAAAACAAAATTATTTGTACAAAACATTTATTTACTATATTTAAAACACAAACTCCAAAGGATTCATCCTCGCCTAGAACTATAGACTTATTCACAAACGTTACATAAGTGCACTTACAAAGGTCGTGTTATCTTTAGGAACTATTAAATATGTGGCGTGAAACAGAAGCAAGACAACAAAAAAAGGTCCGACCAAAATAAAATTAATGGACGGGCCCAGAAGAAGCAAATTTTTGAAGATTACAATATGAACGACGACGCTCACTTCGTTTCAGTCGGTCTCTAGCCGAAGGAAGTGCGACGCGAGTCTATTGTTACATGATAATGAAACATCTGACAAAATTATGCCTTCAAGTGTAACGACACGACAAAAACCGCTATCTATTATTTGTAACAAATGTACTGTACATGGTTATAATTAGGTGTTGAAGTATTTTTCCGACTGTTTTGACTCGTTTTTACTGAGTAAGTTCTTGGATGAATAGTGGTAAGTTCAATGGTTATGGCCCGTCCATTAATTTTATTTTGGTCGAAGTCAAAAAGTATGGTCAAAAAAAATGATATTACAAAATACAGATGTCGTAATATTCGAATCAAGTAGCCAATAAGAAATAACCAAAATCTGTTAATGGTTTTATTTGAATAATTAAGGTGCTATACACATTGTGTTGTGATGTTATTTAATTGTATCAATATACAAAACTTGTCTATATTTATACTGAAAGCATTGATTAAAATAATTACTAACAAGTAATCTTTTATTTAAAAATACCTACTCAGTCCCATGTTATTTACAATTATTTCGTAACTATCCTATCTTTATTATTGGCGTTATTAACAATTTACTAAAACAAAGAGATTTCCTTGTTTTCAGTGTTGTAAAGACTTAAATAGTCTAATAAAGTATTTTTTTACAATAAATATTAATTCACGGGAGTGAGTCAAATAATCGGTATTAATCACCAAATTTTCCACCTTTCGAGGTGAAATATTTACTTTAAATTTAAATGAGACACCTACCTATAAAATTAAATTTTTCGTTTATTTTTTACCTATCCAATAAAAATTATTAAAATTGAATAGAATTATTATAATTGTCAATTAAAAAACCTACTTAAAAATTGTTAATATGCAGTTTTGTTTACTTGGATGACATATATTTTCCCAGTTATTTTGATTTAAAACCCAAACTACTGAATCGATTTTGATATTTTACCAAATCGGTTTATAAATGACGGAATACTGAGGTAACAAACATTTAAAAAACATACAACCGAATCGAAAGCCCTCCTTTTTGAAGTCGGTTAAAAAACAATGACTGTTTCAAACAAGAAGACGAATTACGTTAACTTTCAGTTCACAACACATGGGCTCAATCTCAAAAGCCTTCTTATTTTAATCATACATTGAGTTATGCCTTGCTCTCTCATTAGCCGAGAGAGTGAGACAAAACTTTGTGTAAAATGAATATAGGAAACTTGAGATTGTGGTACGCCTTCAGTGCCCTTAGTACAAGTTTTGATAGTATTCGAAAACTTTTTTCGAATTGGAGTGAAGCAATCTATACCGCCGATTACTACCGATTTTAGTTCCTCCGCGTTTCCGCTGGAGGCGCTTTACTACAATGTATGGAACAATACGAAAAAAGTTTTCGAAAACTATCAACATAGTAGTACTGGTTGAACTCGGGCCGCCCGGTGAGCGCATTCAAAACAGGGAGATAGAGCGATAGAGAATAAACGTGCGAGCGAGTTTAAAAAAAAACGAGAATATGTCCGCCTTTGACCACCAACTCGCCTGTTGATTGCTTAAAAGTAAAGCAGGTCCTTATTCTCTACAGGGTTACGCGTAAAGGGAGTACAAAGCTGAAAGGTGTAAGTTATGAACTTATACTATGGCACCACCCTGAAATCGCGGTTTTTTTTACATATTTTTTAGAAAACGTGGTTTTCAATCGACAAAATTTATGAAACAGACAATTTTTTTTTCGCGATTTCAATGTTGATGTCATAGCAAAAGTTGATCATAACTTACCCCTTTCAGCTTAGTACTCCCTTTACGCGTAACCCTCTGAGAGCGAGTCGTTTCGACTTCCTGTTTAACACCGTCATTGCGTGAAGTGTTATCCAAAGAATTAAAAATAGCTTGAATAAGAAATACAACAAAAAATCTTTCATCTTAAACAAATAAAATATAAATACGACTAACGTTAGCGAACACAATGATAACAAAATAAAATAAATGATGCGAAAAATACGCATCAAATAATCATGACTAATATTTTTTATTACCTCATAAAAAAGATGCCAATAAATAGAGTACATCAACGTAAACAAAGTTCAAAAATAAATAAGTTATTAGTTATTTTAATTTCATGCTAGACAGAGAGCGCACTATACTGAGCTATGACGTCACGCCTCAGGTGCGCCATACAAACGATATACTTTGCGATAAAGGGACAGAGTATCCATTTTATTTATATTACACAGGAATTACTCACGTAAGATTAAGCCGGTCACTCCGACTATAGTTTCAACCGCATTAGGCAGTCTTTTTCAAGGTGAATGCGCGTGCGCGGCTGCGTCTCGCTTGGCACTCCACAGCACAGAGTATCCCTTCTCTATCCCCACTTAAAACGCTCATAATATCTCAAAGATTTGTCAGCCAATTTTTATTTTTTTTAACGTTTGTAATGTACTTGTATTTAGTTATATCAGTCATCGCTAAGCCAGTTATCTTCTACTATATAAAAATAAGTCGGGTTTTCCTTCCTGACGCTATAACTCCAGAACGCACGAACCGATTTCCACGGTTTTGCATTCGTTGGAAAGGTCTCGGGCTCCGTGAGGTTTATAGCATATAGGTTTATAGTAGCGAGGCCGAAGGCCGAGCTCTACGCGTACGAAGTAGCGGGATTCAGCTAGTTTGTAATAAATTAAACATGCCAATTCCATAAACATTTCAATTTCGAAACTCAACTTTGTATGTAATTAGATACGTATTTTATACATAGAGTACTCGTACTGCGATCACTGATGGTTCATCCGAAGACAAGTGCTCACAATACAAGTGCTGGTCTTACAGCTGCAGTGCTGTGCTGTGCTACAAAATTACGCAGAAAGGGCGTACGAGCAAGGCGCGTAAGGGCGTAAGTGGTCATTTCTACCAATGACTAGTCTATGAATCCTTGGTTATATTCCTCATTATGAACAACATTTACTATGGGACCAACCCTAAAATCCAGAATCTGAAGTTTCACAAACTGACAGTATTCTATGGAGCAGCTGCTGTTTTTTTTGCGATTTCAGTTGGTGCCTCAATACACACACTCACACATTCAGGTGAACCGTGTAAAAGACAACAGTGTTGTAAAACAGTGGACCGAAAATTAAAAAAAAAAACGAAGAGATCAAAATTCCATTTACAAAACGACAAAGAAAAGTCGTTACGAGATAAGACACTATCAAATCTGGCATTGGCCTTTTATTCTATTTGAGCGATAAAAAAACACTGTTTTAAACTATCACGGTTCTTCACTGCAGTTATATGATTACTGGTTGTTGCCGGACTTCGTATGTGTTTACTGCAGTTATATACAAAACACATATAACTGCAGTAAACACGTACGAAGTCCGGCAACAACTAGTAATCATATAACTGCAGTAAACACGTACGAAGTCCGGCAACAACTAGTAATCATATAACTGCAGTAAACACGTACGAAGTCCCGCAACAACTAGTAATCATATAACTGCAGTAAACACGTACGAAGTCCGGCAACAACTAGTAATCATATAACTGCAGTAAACACGTACGAAGTCCGGCAACAACTAGTAATCATATAACTGCAGTAAACACGTACGAAGTCCCGCAACAACTAGTAATCATATAACTGCAGTAAACACGTACGAAGTCCGGCAACAACTAGTAATCATATAACTGCAGTAAACACGTACGAAGTCCGGCAACAACTAGTAATCATATAACTGCAGTAAACACGTACGAAGTCCGGCAACAACTAGTAATCATATAACTGCAGTAAACACGTACGAAGTCCCGCAACAACTAGTAATCATATAACTGCAGTAAACACGTACGAAGTCCGGCAACAACTAGTAATCATATAACTGCAGTAAACACGTACGAAGTCCCGCAACAACTAGTAATCATATAACTGCAGTAAACACGTACGAAGTCCGGCAACAACTAGTAATCATATAACTGCAGTAAACACGTACGAAGTCCGGCAACAACTAGTAATCATATAACTGCAGTAAACACGTACGAAGTCCGGCAACAACTAGTAATCATATAACTGCAGTAAACACGTACGAAGTCCGGCAACAACTAGTAATCATATAACTGCAGTAAGCACGTACGAAGTCCGGCAACAACTAGTAATCATATAACTGCAGTAAACACGTACGAAGTCCCGCAACAACTAGTAATCATATAACTGCAGTAAACACGTACGAAGTCCGGCAACAACTAGTAATCATATAACTGCAGTAAACACGTACGAAGTCCGGCAACAACTAGTAATCATATAACTGCAGTAAACACGTACGAAGTCCGGCAACAACTAGTAATCATATAACTGCAGTAAACACGTACGAAGTCCGGCAACAACTAGTAATCATATAACTGCAGTAAACACGTACGAAGTCCGGCAACAACTAGTAATCATATAACTGCAGTAAACACGTACGAAGTCCCGCAACAACTAGTAATCATATAACTGCAGTAAACACGTACGAAGTCCGGCAACAACTAGTAATCATATAACTGCAGTAAACACGTACGAAGTCCGGCAACAACTAGTAATCATATAACTGCAGTAAACACGTACGAAGTCCGGCAACAACTAGTAATCATATAACTGCAGTAAACACGTACGAAGTCCGGCAACAACTAGTAATCATATAACTGCAGTAAACACGTACGAAGTCCGGCAACAACTAGTAATCATATAACTGCAGTAAGCACGTACGAAGTCCGGCAACAACTAGTAATCATATAACTGCAGTAAACACGTACGAAGTCCGGCAACAACTAGTAATCATATAACTGCAGTAAACACGTACGAAGTCCGGCAACAACTAGTAATCATATAACTGCAGTAAACACGTACGAAGTCCGGCAACAACTAGTAATCATATAGCTGCAGTTATCACGTCAAGTTCAGTCATCGTCAGTCTCGGAGCCGTCGTCGTCAGATATCTCGAGGTTCCTGGTGGAGTTGGCAACGGGCTTGCACCTGCTTCTGCTTCTGTCCGTGGAGAAGGCGTACGACTCGTAGTCCAGCACCTCGTCGTCGCTGAGGTGTGAGTTGCCCTCCACGAAGCTGGCGAACCTGAACAGTGGAGCAGCTGTTTTATTTTATACCGGATGTTACGCAGGTGACCGCGTGCCCATTGGGCGCTTTACTTATTTTACAAGCTTTTAATTAACCAGCCTTGTTAGTTTGGGCCAAATCTTGCGATTGAATTTTATAACAGTTATCCCCAACCGATTGAGCTAAAATGTTGCACACATGTTTAGTTTGGATGAGAATGCATGGAACAACAACGATCGTCGGTTAGTTGGTCGTCGTCAAGTGGAGTTGTGGGTCGTTCCCGGATGGGAAGCCGGGCGGGTCTGTCTCGAAGCCGATTTCCAGAGAGGTGGGGAAACCGTTCCCGAGACTGGGCACTGGGGGAGTTTGCCCCAAGGAAATTGGAGGGTATGATTACCCAGTGTTGCGACCCAGGTATCTCGAGTATCCTCGAGGTCCGATATGGTCACATCTGAGCTTTGTGGTGCTTCCCTCTGTCTTTCTCAATCACAAGTGCCGCCTGGCTTTCGTCGTAAAAGCAGTAGTGTTTAAACTAAAAGTAGTATCCCTTACCGTTTGGAGTCGTTAAGTTTGAGCATGATGTTCCACTGGGCGCAGTCAGGGCTCGCGCAGTACTTCCTGAGGCTCTCCAGCGCTTGCTTGGTCTCCCTCGCGCCTTCCTCGTAATATTCCTCGCTGGAGAGGAGCTTCTGCTTCGGAGGGAACTTGCGCCGCCTGCGGACAGTCACCAAACAGAATATAACCTCTAACGCTAAAGAGATGGGACTTCCACAAAGAAAAATATTTTATGAAACGGGCGCGACGCCTATAATGAAGTGAGACGCCTAGAGACAAGCTTATACGTTAGAGTAGGATACAAAACGTAGAAGTTTGATTTTGCACCCGTTTCATACATTCGAAATTTGTGAAAATCTGTCATCATCTGTGTTCATCCGTTTGAATGTTATCAACTTGGTAATAGTTTTTTTTTTCAATGTGTCCTTAAAGATTATTAAATAGAGATTTGTCAGGTGATCTAAAGAGCTTTCATGTAGTAAAACCCTATAAGCTACAATGCACAAATTGATAAAAACAAACAAAAAACAAGTCACAGTTTGGAGCGAACAATGGAGATGAAAATCAGATCACCGGTACGCAAGTTATCGGTGTCAATTCTGTTGTACCATTATCTAAACTAAACTATATTTGACAGCTCTAAAATTGTCGTTATCCTTCTCTCACATATTAAAATGAAAAGAGGGGCAGATAATTTTAGTCCTGTCATATTGGTTTAGTTTAGTGAGTGGTATGACAGAATCGAGGCCATTGTCGAACTAAGTTGGGATATCTCAGGTTTATATCAGAAGCCGGGAGTAGCGAATGAAAGGCGTGCTGGCAGTTAACAGACTGTTTATTCTTTATATGGGCGGTAGTCTCGTAATATGTGGGCCTACCGCCATTAGCAGAAACTACACGAAACATCACAAAAGTGACATACTACTGGCGGTTTGGTCTATAGACTCTGGCACCGCCGGCCAATGAAGTAGTGATCAGTGTGTGCACTCACCAGTAGCCCTGTATCCTGCGCGCGAGCGACTGCGGGAAGTACCGCGCGAGCAGGGACACCACGATGACAGCCGCGGCCGCCTCCTGGTACTCGCTGCTGAAGAAGATCATCAGCACGCCCATACTCTACAAACATAATTAACAAAAAGCGTTTTTGTTGGTTGTGTTTTTCGATTTGGTGGTCAAACGCATACTTATCCAGGTTGAAAAAATAAATGTGAAAAATAATGTGTGTAAAATAAATAAATTTAAGTGTTTCTGTTTAGATTCTTCACAAATTTTATCTTAAAATAGGGAAAATATTGTCTTTAAAAAAATTGGCTTGCGCTTGGCCGCCAACTCGCCTGATGTTAAGCGATGATGCGGTCTACGTTGGAGCACGTTTGCCTAGAAGAAACCGATTCACTCGTGATTTGAAGACACCCAGATTGTAACTATCGGGGAACACCCATTCAGGCAGCGCATTCCACAGAATAGCAGTCCGTACAATAAAAGTGGAATTAAAGCGCTTCATACGGGTTTTTGGAATATCAAACATAAAGCGGTGTTGATTTTTTGTCCCTGCTCTAGCAGTCCAATATAAAAATGGGTAGAAGGGAATTAGATCATTCAGATCTGATGCACTCTCCGAAATGTATTTTTTTTACCTTTTTTGGCTTTGTGGCATTATGATTCTATAAAATAGAAATATCTATATATAATTTAATTTCTGTAATAAATAGATTTATATGTTTTTTTTTTAAATAGCGCTTTTAATTTTTTTTCAATTCTGTCTACTTATTACTTCCAATAATTTACAAAAGTAATTTTTCGTAAAATTCAGTTTGAGAGTGGAATTTGTTAAATTACTGAAACAAAATAAAAAAAATTTAATGTTATGGATTACTTTTTTTTACATCTTGACAGTTACGGCTTTTTTTTTTGTTTTATGCCCAAAAATCCATATACCTAAATTGAACCATTGCATTTTGTAATGCAGATTCATAAAACATCGATTACCATTATTTCACCTAGAAAGTTCAACATTTGTTTTGAAAGGCAGTATAGCTATGTCCCCGAGACCCAGGTATGTCCTGGGCAGCAGCGTTCTATTAGTACACGGTAAACTTACTGCGATCCCCAAGCCACCTGCCAAGCGTGGGGATTATGCCAACACCAATCTCTAAGAGGGATGCCTTTGTTCAGCAGTGGACTTTTACTGGCTGATGATGTGATAGCTACATCGGTTTTTTTATTTATTTATTTATTTAACATACAGTTAGGGTAGCTATCCTTCCTGTCCTGAATAGTTTCCACCGTGTACTGACCTGCAGAGTCCACATGACGAGGTCCTTGCTGCGCTGGTTCCTGGGCGGGCCGAGCCGGTAGCAGACGAGGAAGCTGACGCCGCCGGCCACCAGTGTGTACCAGAACGCGTACGTCTGGTACTGGTGCACGATGGAGCGCACATTCTCCCACAGCTGTTGAAACAAGTACACGCCCACGGTCCATCCACCGATGAGGATGCCGTACGTTAGAGTTTTCTGAAACAATTTTTTTTAATGTTAGACGATTTAAAAAAAAACAAATTGGAACAACACTTCAATTTAAGGCGAGGTTTAACTTTTATGCGACGTTTATTACTACAGATTAGGCTAAGGATAAGGCTTAATATACTGTATTAAAGTCGCATTTAGTGGAGCAAAACCATGGCGCTCACACACAGCCGTGCGTTTCGCTACTTCTATTTTTGAGGTTTTTCTCATATTTTTCGAAAAGTATAACTGTAATGTAATATGTACCTTTACATTTCCCTCCATAACTATGATATCTGTATATTTAGATATCGTAGACATCATATAACAAATAGGTATTTGAATGAATCCAATAAAACAGGGAGAAAAGCGCAAATTAGTGATATTTTCATATATTTTTTTTCTATCAAACGAAATTTCCTTAATCGTGTTTCGGTCTTTGGGAGTTCCTAGATAAAACATGAAATTTTAATAAGACACTATTTTAATAATTTTAAGCTATCCGTGGAAGAAGGCACACTTAAACTAGAATTCCCAAAATTTCTACAAGTCGGATTTTAAAGAGCGCCTTATAGAAATTACTTTCGTGTATATTTTTTTTCTATTACTTTTTAGCAAACAGGCCAGCGTTCCGCCTGATGGTAAGCGCTAACAAAGATTATACCGCCTTGGTACACCAGCGTCACTATCGTTGTTGCCGTTACTTAGCCAGCCTCGAGAGATGTTGGTAGTTAACCTTTTTAAAATGCCTAATAGGTAATACGGGAGAATACCCACTAGCACTTGGACGGTTTCTTAAAAAAAAAACACTTTTTCATCTTGTTTTTTATAATGTTACTGGTAGCGCCCGGCGGTTTCAATCGCTGTCATAATATTTTATTTTTTATTATAGTTTCACAGAACTAGAAATACACATAGAAATTTAAACAGTACATAATATATGAGCGAATCAATCATGAATACTTCAAGGATAATCCAGGGAATTAGCTACATCCATACCAAATTTCATTCAAATTAATTCAGCAAAGACATTCCAATTCTTATAATTATCTTCCTTTATTAAGAACACATTTCAATTTTGTTTTCTGTGTTCGGCTCTATTTATGGTCTGCATTTTTTAAGGCGAATTGGTAGAGAACCGTACACTTGTATGACGGTAATGCGGCGTGCGCGCTTTCAAATATTTTCAATTTTTATTTTACTTTTGTTTTTACAAATTATCATACGCTTTTACACAAAACTGCGACCACTAAAGTATTTGAATGATTGTTAGGATAACACACAATTGTTTTTGATAAAAATATCTTCTATTAAATCTGAATGAAGTTGATTCAATCCATTGAAGGGAACGTAAAAACGGGTGTTTTTTAGGAAAGCTTACGATTTTTTTTCAATCGATCCAATTTTTTTAAATTGTGTATGGGTGAACACATCGATTTTAAAGGTCTACCTTAGAATATTCTTGATGACGAATCGTCAAATTTGAAGCATATTTCGTCTTAAAGACAATAAAACATAATCAGTCCGAGCGTATTTCCTTGTGCATACCTTAGGCAGTAGTTTGCTGATGTAGTATACCAGCACCATGAAAGAGGCGAAGACCCCCACCAGCACTCCACAGAGGTAGAAGAACAGCGGGTTCCCGCTGAGCGAGCGAGAGAAGAATATCACCGCTACCCCGAGGAACATCAGCGCCACCCGCCAGAGGTCCACTCCTGGAAATACCCAATAACTAAGTTTGCATGTTCACTGTTCAGAACTAAAAATCATTTTCTGGATACTTTTTAGGGTTCCATATTATACTACAAGGAACCCTTATAAATTTTAATTTAATTCGTTCATAAAGTTAAGTTGTTAAGTTCGTAATGTCCATCCGTCTGTTTATCTGTCTGTCCAAATTTTTTAGAATCTTACTATTTCTAAAGTTATTAAGATCCTGCAAAAATGCAAAAATAGATCTCAATTTTAGAAGTATAAAAAAATACATTTTATACATTTTTATATAGGATGAAACTGTAATAAAGAATCAAAAGATCTTTTCGTAAAAGTATCCAATGTAGTTTTCTTTTTTACTTAACCATAAAAAGTATATGTTGTTGGGATGATACATCTCTGAAATTTGGCTGAGTCCACAGAGCGTCGTTCATAAAAAAAACTACAACCACAAATTTCTGAACTATGAACGTGACCGCAATTTCATGGCTTACGGAACCCTACCATTTATGCGCGTCTCGACACGCTCTTGGCCAGTTATTTTTAACTAAAAAAGTATGCTCGAAGGTTTTATCACAAAGTTGGAGTATATTATAGATTGGTACTCACTCTGAACTTGCAACTCAATGCTATGTCTCTGCTTGGTGTTGACTGCCATGCACGTCGTGTTGAACAGGTTGAGAGACACACTCTTGGACATCTTCTTAGTGAATGGGTTGACAACAGACCAGCCGTAGCTGTCCTCCGTGTACTCTTTGTACACTTCTCCGGGGTCTGTGCTGATGTACTGACGGAACTCATCGTTCTTTATTTTTATGTGGAACTGAAATTATACATAATAATTATTATAGTTAAAAAAAAAAAAAATGCATTATGTGACTCATTTAAAGAAACAAAAGGAGGCCAAACTCGAGGGGTCATTACATTTGGTGGCGAAAGTGTGAGGATAGTGGAATTTATGGCAAGGTTTTTTTTTCAGTTCATAAATCCGTATTTCAAATAGGTACAAGGGCACACTTATGAAATGTCACAAAAATCCAAAGCTAAGGCTATAAACAGATGAGACGAATTTTGTTGATTCATTTAAACCAACTTACTAGTACTACGTGGGGTTTACTAGTAGACCCCTCGAGCCCTCGAGTAATTGAAGAGTTCTACTATTCGGCTGGCTCCATTATCAAATCCGTACAGTACCAAATTACTGTATTCGATCTACATAATATCGACTGTGAAAATTTCAAATGTCGTAAGGGTCATTTTGTTGTAAGTACACTGAATATACAATATTTTATTTTAAATCCGTTTTTTTAAAGCTATCTGTCTTTTGAAGACAATAAGCTTTATTTTGAACTGTTGTCTTAAGGCGAAATGGTAGAGAACCGTACACTTGTATGACGGTAATGCAGCGTGCTCGCTTTCAAATATTTTCAATATTTATTTTTTCTTTATTTTCTACAAATAATCTTACGCTTTTACAAAAAACTGCGACCACTAAAGTATTTGAATGATTGTTAGGATAACACACAATTGTTTTTGATAAAAATATCTTTTATTGAATTTGAATGAAGTTGATTCAATCCATTGAAGGGAACGTAAAAACGGGTGTTTTTAGGAAAGTTTACGATTTTTTTCTATCGAGCCAAATTTCTTTAATCCTGTATCGGTGAAAGCATCCGAATAAAATAATTCAAGAACATTAATTAAACATAAAGAAATAATGTCAATTAATCGATTTTAAAGGTCTACTTTTGAATATTTGTGATGACGAATCGTCAAATTTGAAGCATATTTCGTCTTAAGTGACGCGTCTTGTGTGGAATATATTATGTGTCTAAATGTGTGTCTTATTTTTTTTTTTTTTTTTTTTTTAATACGCTTATTGACGCATCCATCCTCATAACTTTGTCTTGGGATTTCAAAAAACTTCGATCCTCATAACATTATACTTTTGTTTATTCGTTTCGTAATATTAATAACTAATGTCAAAATTATACTTAAGTATCAAAAATATACACAATTTTTTGCAACGTTGTAGCGGACATCTCTTTCTAAATTGCAATGTGTAAGGGACATGGATTAATCTTGGTTCGTTCTACGTCCTGCTATATAAAGTGATTTTAGAACAATCTGTCCAGAAATTATTTTATGATGTCTCTTCTGAGACAAAAAACAAAATGTTGCCTAAATGTAGCGCTTTGTCCCTTATGACATTTGAAGTTCCCACAGTCGATATAATGTACTTGCAAAGTTTCTAATTGATACAATAATTCGAACTACAGTGTTACAATGAAATAGGTAACATAAATGATTGTGTCACTTACTTTAACTGTTTGCCATAAAGCTAATAAATTCTTGGAAGTCCCGGTGTAACAGTATATATCAACTGCCCGCTTGGAAGATGGTATGTCTCTTTCTATTGTAGTAGGGCCTCCTAACCAGTGCACTGAAAAGAGACAGAAATAGTGTTTTATAGTACTTATAGCAAATTGTATTATACTTCAAGGAGCTAGAGAGAATCTAACTTCTAAATAGGGACAGGAGCTTGGGCCATTTTCTTAGAAGTTTCAAGCTGGACAAGATTTTACTGATAATCCAGTTTGTTTGCATGCACTTGTTTACGCACAGGTTTTATGTATGGAGTAAAACTATGTACTAGTTGAAACTAGTGTATTTTATTCAAAAAACTACAAATGAAAAAAAAAATTATAGTGATGGTGTACCAAAAAAACACAGAAGTACCAGGAGATCATAAATGAGTAAGAGGCTAATACCGATAGAAAAAATATTAAAATGGTGTAAAAGGTAATATAGAAAAATAAATGACATGTTTAAGTACCAAAAAAAAAACTAAAAATATTGATATCAATCACGTGTGGTACGAAGTTCACTGGGTCATCTAGTTCCTTGTTAATCTTGTTATGTTCTCACTGCTAGAACAAAGTTCTTCTCTCAGACAGATAATGGGCCCTAATCTACCATGCTTTTCCAGAGCATGTTGGTGAATATCTTATGTCTTTAAACTTTTGGGTTTCTTGGATATATCGGTTTCATCAATATGTTTTCGTTCACCGTTTTTTAAGCAATGGGATCCAAAATGCACATAATTTATTTCTGCAATTTATTTTTTAACCTAAATTGACCGGTATTATGATTATTGACAGTTACCGGTAGGTACCAAAATGTGGACACTTACGTCTTACAGTTGGAGAGGTCTGCAAGTTCAAAGTTGCTCAGTTAGTTATAGAAAAAGCTATGCTTGGCATATTTCTGGGAGATTATCACCAACATAGCTCAAGACGCATAGGTAATTTCTGTTGAACTATCAACCATTGGGCTAGATGGATTCTACAGTGACCACAAATAGGCAAGCATAGTGTAAGGTAGGACACTCTTAAACGCGATGGAGTGAAGATATAGGTACGTAAGACAGCTCGCAGTGGCTGGAAGTGAAAAGTCGGTGATTGAGCTGAGTGGCGTGCCTTGGGAGAGGCCTATGTCCAGCAGTGAACTAAGGTTGACTAATAATGATGATTTACAATATTATTGCAGATGTAAAAGCTTTAAAAAACTTGTACCGTGCAAAGTCTTTAGGGTAGGTCTTAACTCGGATTAAATGGCAATAACATTTCTATTTGATCTATGAAGTATTAAGGGGTAAGGGTGGACCTTTTCCCAGACTGTGCAGTGACTCGAATCAATCAATGCGACCTACTTTTCTGAATATAAACTAAAGTAATCAAGCAAGAGGTAAGATTACACAAAAATTGTTAAGGTCATCATGCAAGGGGTAACTGATTACACTAAAATTGAAAAAGTCACTTACCATCATATGGAAGACAGTTTACTTTTAGTAATACATAAAATAATAACAATAGCGACGACCACTGTCGGCCAAGATTCATGTTTGCGAATTGTTTACCTACTAACTAATTATTGTATTGATAAAGCAATGCAAATGAAATGGTTTGCTAGGTCATTTTAGAAAAGAAGTTTAGCACTTTTTTATTTGCTAGAATAAATAGTAACGACACTGCTTATTTAGCTATCAACAAAACAAATCATTACAAATCAGCAAAACTACCACAGCACGGAGTACGGGAGGAAAAAAATAATGCAAGACACCAGTGTATTTGAGTGTATATATTACTCTATGCAGTATATATATTTTTTTTTTTTTTTTTTTTTTTATGGCTTCCGCCCACCTTTAGGGCACTTTGGCCAACGTCACGTTAACAAAAAACGAACGCGATTTAAAATAAAACAAAATATGACCAGCAATCCTTAAACAAAAATAAAGAAGTAATACAATACATATAAATACTTACAAACACAAAAATACACTATTGAGCACTTTATACACAAACATTATTGTCTGATAGAAAATTACTTATAATACGGAAAATTGAAATATCATTTGATGAAAGAAGAACAGACATAGAAGATGGAAAAGGAACTACAAGACTAAGAGAAAGAAAAAAAGCTGAATGATCAAGCAGTGGACAAGAGAAGAAAATATGGTTGAGGTGGCCTTCATCAAGGCCACACTCACACAAAGAAGAGTCCCTGATACGTAACTTTTTAAAATAAGTGGGAACACAACAGTGCCCCAACCTCATTCGAATTATACAACTTGTAATTTTTTTACTAAAGTGCATTCTGCTAAACCACGGCCTCCGAGGTATTACGGGCTGGAGAGCCGCATAAGCGGAACCCTTAGACCTTGCAGAGCCATGCCAGTAGAACGCCCATGATTTAAATAAAAGAGACTTTGGAAGGGATGAAAGATCATGGGGGAAGATACAGAAGGGAATTTTGTCTCCGCAGACAACGGCATCCTTTGCCACTCTGTCAGCCCGTTCATTTCCAGAGATACCAGCATGACCAGGAATCCAAACAAAAACAACTTCAAGACCTTTGGCATTGCAGACAGATAAGCATTCCTTAAGAAGAAAAAGAATAGAATTGTGGGAGTTGGGGGAAAAAGGGTTTGAAAGAAGAGACTGGAGGGCACTGCGACAGTCAGTAAAGACGAGAGAACGGCGGAGATTAAAAATAAGAATATAACGAACAGATTCGAGGAGCGCCCAGCACTCACCCGAAAAAACTGATGTTTCAGGAGGAAACTTAACCTTTTGTACAATGTTAAATTGTTCATGGAAGATACCACAACCAACACAACCCATAGGGGAGAGTTTTGAAGCATCTGTAAAGATATAGTGCCACCCATGCCAATCCCTCCGCAGAAGACCTCGGAAATATTCATCAGCATGGGGGTCACCAGCACAAATGTCAAAGTCTAAAATTACAATCGGGCGAGAGACAATGACATCATAGCTAAACGAGAAAAGGGGAAGCAAAGGAGAACGGAGAACAGGATCTTTTAAAGACTTATATGTAACAAAACTCTTCACTAGTAGAGGAAGCTGCTTATGGAGCCAAAACCGAGAAGAAAACGAGAGACTATGGAGAAGCTGAAGTTTAGGAACAAGAGGATGATTAGAAAACTGCACACAGCGGAAAAAAAACCTGTTAGATAGGAACTGACGGCGAAGATGAAGGGGAGCATCAACACATTCAACCTGAAGTGCATTGATAGGAGAGGATAGCATAGCACCAGAAACAATACGAAGGGCTTTCGATTGAATCAGATCCAGTTTTTTTATACCACCCTTGTTAGCCGGCTCCAGTAAAAAGGAACCATAATCTAAAATGCTACGAATAATGGCGTTATACAAAAGTTTCAGTGTAAAAGGATGAGCACCCCACCAAACACCCGATAAACACCTAAGAATGTTAATATTTTTCCGACACCGATCAGCAATATAATCACAATGAAACTTACCACTAAGCTTATTGTCCAAAATAAGACCAAGAAATTTCACTGACTCCTTAACTGGAATCCTAGACCCTTTAACAAAGATGTCTATTTCAGGGGGATTGCGCTTTCGAGAAAAGATAACAATGTTACTTTTTGAAGGTGAAAGATCTAGACCATTTAAATGTAGCCAAGAGTTTAAGCAATGAAGGGATTGAGAAATACAGTGACTGGCAGTGTCAATTTTATGATGAGAAGTATATAAAAGGATGTCATCCGCATATTGAAGAATACGGCAGAGACCAATAGATACCTCTAAATCAAAAGTATACACATTATACAAGGGAGGACTAAGAACAGACCCCTGAGGGAGACCACGCCAAATGATTCTGTGGGGAGAAATTGAAGAATCACTGCAACGAAGATAAATGTACCTTTCAGTTAAAAGATTCATAACAAAATTACATAACTTAGGAGGAACCTTCAAATAAGAAAGTTTATTTCTGAGAATAGAAAGCTGGACGGAGTCATAAGCGGCAGAAATATCGAGAAAAGCACCAATAACTGATTCATTTCGAGTAAAGGCAAGTCTTATATCAGTTGTAAAAACACTTAAGCTGTCCATAGTGCTCTTGCCTTTTCTAAAACCATACTGAGATTTGGCAAGAAGGCCCTTACTTTCAAGAAACCACTCAAGGCGGTTTTTTATTAGGTGCTCAGCAAGTTTCGCAAGGACAGAAGAAAGAGCAATAGGACGATACGAGTTATGATCCTCCGGGTCCTTACCGGGTTTAAGAATTGGAATAATATACTGAGATTTCCAACTAGCGGGAACAAAACCAGAATCAAATATAGAGTTAACCAAAGATAGGAAAAAGAGAAGTAAACTGTCACTGGCCTTCGAGAAAAATGAATAAGGAATACCATCCATACCAGGAGCAGAATCTCTGACAGATTTTAATATATTTTTCAATTCAATTAATGAAAATGACTGATCTAGGGGATCATTTGACGAAGGAACAGCCAAGGAGGGTAATTCCGAAGGAAGAGGACAATACTGAGGAGCTAACTTATCCATAAATGCCTCAGCCCAAGACTGAGAAGGGCTACAGCAACGAAGAGGAGGACACCAGGAGCGTCTATATCGGCGAATTTTCAACCAAATAACTGAAGCAGGGGTACTAGGACTTAAGCTAGAGCAATAAGCCCTCCAACTATCCAGCTTCTTCAAGCGGAAAAGACGCTTAGAACTAGCAATGGACCTATTCACTTCAGAAAAGTTCTCTAAAGTCATAGAGCAGCGGAAATTAGCTTCAGCCACCTTACGGGCTTTAATAGCATTACTGCAGTCCTTATCCCACCACGGAGGAGAAGGCAATTCTCCGGACGGAGGCTTTTTAACAGAGAACGATTGACTAGCACACACATGAAGCATACGGACCAGATTATCAGAGGAGGAAGAGATATTATAAGAATTAACAGGAGGAAAATTTGCAGAAACAGAAACAGAGAGGTCGTGAAATTTTTCCCAATTAGGACTATCATGATTACTTAAAATATATTTAAGAAGAGGAGGATTACCAGCGACAGGACTGGAATTACGTTGAGGAAATTCAAGAAGAATGGGAAAATGATCGCTGCCATGAGAAGAAGGAAGGACATGCCACGACAGAAGAGAAGCAAGCTCAGGAGAACATAATGAAAGATCGACAGCACTGCGAAATAGGGTATTTGACTACTTTTGGGAAACTATTGCACATTATTGTCTGATATAAAATAATGTATACTGCATTTATATTTTCTGGATATCAGTCGTATTTGCGATATAAATCGATGTTAAAGTTTGAATAAAAAAATATCGCGCCAAAACGCAGACCTGCGTCATAGCTCCGATCACATGACTAATTGACGTCACACAAAACAAAACAACTGCAGCCAGGCTGCAAAAGTTTGATGATTAATTAATTTCTAATAGAAGTAATGGTTTATAAATATTGTGTAGTGCCAAAATGTACAAATACTTCCATAAAGACACCGGATAAAATATTTGTTCCTGTTCCAATGCACCCAAAACTCCCCAAAACTCGGAAAAAGTGGTTGGAACCAATCTAAGGTTGGAACTAAGTAGCTCGTAGAGAACCCAAAAGTATTGGAGCTAATTCAAGTGTTTCTATGTGCGAAGATCATTTTAAGGTACATATTTGAGTCTATATATTTCTATTATAATTTGTGTTTTTATTGCATTACTATTTTATGTACTGTTACTTTCTTTTTAAACATTGTAAAGCTCGACATAACCTAACAAAATAGTTATATCCACTTACTACAAGTACTACAACATACTTTTTGTACAACTTGATTGAATGTTTTGCTTGGAGAACAATTAAAAATTAATACTGACATTGTAGTTTTTACGTTTTGAGTTCTGCAGCGTAGAAACAATGACGTGGATTATTATTAAAGAAATATGCAACCATAAAAACATTAATTTTGGGTAAGTTACTGCTGTCTGCTTGCACAAAATGTTTCTCCATTCTTCTCACATTTAACCTCCGGAATGTTTTTGGTGAAAATTTCTGGATAAATCGCTCTCAAAATAGCTTTACAACATTAAATTCGCAAATATCAATACAAAATCTGTTTGTTTAGATTTGTGTGACGTCACTAGGGATGAAGCCAGTTACAGACCGTTTTCGATCACGTGATCAAATGTCGAAAATACAGTTATTTTATTCGCGTTTTTTACAAAAAATAAGCATATTTTTATCAAAAAATCAATGAAATATGCTTTTTCATTATGTCATGTTTATGGATGGCGTCAATTGGCATAATATTTTTAATACAGTCAAGTACCCTAATAGGGTATTTGACTACTTTTGGGAAACTATTGCACATTATTGTCTGATATAAAATAATGTATACTGCATTTATATTTTCTGGATATCAGTCGTATTTGCGATATAAATCGATGTTAAAGTTTGAATAAAAAAATATCGCGCCAAAACGCAGACCTGCGTCATAGCTCCGATCACATGACTAATTGACGTCACACAAAACAAAACAACTGCAGCCAGGCTGCAAAAGTTTGATGATTAATTAATTTCTAATAGAAGTAATGGTTTATAAATATTGTGTAGTGCCAAAATGTACAAATACTTCCATAAAGACACCGGATAAAATATTTGTTCCTGTTCCAATGCACCCAAAACTCCCCAAAACTCGGAAAAAGTGGTTGGAACCAATCTAAGGTTGGAACTAAGTAGCTCGTAGAGAACCCAAAAGTATTGGAGCTAATTCAAGTGTTTCTATGTGCGAAGATCATTTTAAGGTACATATTTGAGTCTATATATTTCTATTATAATTTGTGTTTTTATTGCATTACTATTTTATGTACTGTTACTTTCTTTTTAAACATTGTAAAGCTCGACATAACCTAACAAAATAGTTATATCCACTTACTACAAGTACTACAACATACTTTTTGTACAACTTGATTGAATGTTTTGCTTGGAGAACAATTAAAAATTAATACTGACATTGTAGTTTTTACGTTTTGAGTTCTGCAGCGTAGAAACAATGACGTGGATTATTATTAAAGAAATATGCAACCATAAAAACATTAATTTTGGGTAAGTTACTGCTGTCTGCTTGCACAAAATGTTTCTCCATTCTTCTCACATTTAACCTCCGGAATGTTTTTGGTGAAAATTTCTGGATAAATCGCTCTCAAAATAGCTTTACAACATTAAATTCGCAAATATCAATACAAAATCTGTTTGTTTAGATTTGTGTGACGTCACTAGGGATGAAGCCAGTTACAGACCGTTTTCGATCACGTGATCAAATGTCGAAAATACAGTTATTTTATTCGCGTTTTTTACAAAAAATAAGCATATTTTTATCAAAAAATCAATGAAATATGCTTTTTCATTATGTCATGTTTATGGATGGCGTCAATTGGCATAATATTTTTAATACAGTCAAGTACCCTATTCATGAGGACGAGTCCTCCTAGTAGGGGAGCCATCATTAAGAATACAGAGATTAAGAGTATCAAGAGAGTCCAACAAAAACTCACCACATTCATCGGACTTACCACAACCCCAAACAGAATGATGACAATTCAGATCACCAAGGACCAAAAGCGGCTTTGGCAGAGAACTCAAAACCGAAACTAATTTACGAAGAATTAACTTAGAGGGGACTGGAATATAAAGTGAGACAACAGAATAATTCTTGACACGCACAGCAATTGCTTGAAAACCACTATGAACAGGAATAATAATAGGAGAGAAAGGAATATTATTTTTTAACAGGAGGGCAACACCTCCAAAACCATCCTGTCTGTCACTTCTGATGACATCAAAGCCAGAAACTCTAAATTGAGAACCAGACTTTAACCACGTCTCAGAAACAGACAAGGCAGTAATATTATGTTTATTAATTAAATATATAAGATCAGATAATTTATTATATAATGATCTACTATTCCATTGAAGGAACTTGAGATCCATTAGATAGAAGGGAAATGAGTGAATTTAGATTAAATGCAGCGTTGGACGGTAAAGGATGGGAAGGGGAAAGATGAGCATGGGAAGGGTTAAGAAGAGAGGACAAAAGATTTAAAAGTTTGAGAAGTTCAGAGATAACCGATTGAATAGATGGAGACTCGGGGGATTTATTAGGATTAAGGGCACATCCATTAGGAGCGGCTTCCGCAAAGTCACCCCTAACAATGTTTGAGTGAGCCAAATGGTCATAACCAGAAGAGGGAGAAATTGAACCAACAGGCCTGATTTTTTTACTCCTGTAGTGCACTCTGGCAGGCTCCACAGTAACGTGATTGGTTGAACCCGAAAGCTGAGAAGGTAAAGGAGGAGAAGATGCCAAAGAAGAAGAAGTGACTTCTGCATAAGTCATTCTAGATGAGGGGTGAAGTTTCGATGCCTCAGCATATGATAAAACATTTTGCGACATTGTTTTTTTAATAGAAATCTGACGAGACATTTCGGGGCAGATTTTATTGGTAGCAAAGTGACCACCTCGGCACCAGACACATTTGGCGCTCGTCGGTTCTACATTGCACGAGTCTCCAGAATGGGCTAAAGAGCATTTGAAGCAAACCGGCTTAGACCTGCACTGGACCTTAGTATGACCATACCTACAACAGGAAAAGCACTGAATGGTAGGCAAAACATATTGCTCAACTTGGAAAGAGTTATAGCAAAGAAAAACTCTCGAGGGTAGAAGTTGTCCATCAAAAGTTAATACAACGGTTTGGGAAGGTTTCCAAGACACTGTCCCATCAATCACCAATTTGAAGTTCAACCTTCGTACTTTAATTATCGGGCCGCACTCTTGGGGCACCCGTACTTCCTTTATTATTTCTTCATCGGATAAGTCCACGGGGATGCCACGCACAAGTCCCAGACGACTAACATTATATGAGGGTGTAAATGCTTTATACCCCTTATTGACGAGGGAGCTTGATTCTATGAATGTATTTGCAGAATTAAATGAGTGGAAACACAGCGAAATCCTGTTTCGGCCTACGCTTTTAATTGACCCATCGACAATTCCTTCAAATTCTCTTGAGCGCTCAAAGAGGAAACGCCCAAAAGTAACAGGGTGCAATGAAGTGCTGGAAGAAGATGATACCTCAATTTTTTGCACGTGCACAACATATGGTCCACGATCCGATGCAACATATCTCTGACGAGCTACGGGAGTTGGAGGTACTTTTTGGCCCGGGGGCAAAAATGAGGAAGAACTTGTTGAAGCAACTGTCTTCTGACCCAAGGGCAGAGACACAGATATGGGGCTTGGAAGAGTGGCAAGGGAAAGCTCACTGCTCACAGTCGAAAAATAATTTGGAGGCGTATTTTGTCCTGAAGGAAGAATTTCATCATCAGCATTTTTAAAGTCATCACCAGAAGAGTCAATGGGAGAGCATGCTCTTACATCCCGTTTCAAAGCTCTACGCTTAGGGCGTTTATGGGTTTTTTGGATTTCCTCTGTCGTGGATATAGCTGTAAAAGCACCAGGAGAGGGAGGAATATTATAATCGGACGACATTATTCCACCGCCAGGATCAGGAGGCTCTTCGTCGGACATACTAATGATTTAAAGAAGGAAGTAGACTACAGACAAAAATCAAGATAAAGAACTACAATGAAACTAATTACTAGAAATGAAAATAAAAATTAAAAGATAGCTATTTTCTAGGAAAACTGGTCAATTATCTATGTTAAATGGAAATAAATAGAAAAATATAACCGGAGAATTTTTTTCCAATGGTGACACGGCGATGACGTTCGACCAAAAAAACTATGCAGTATATAAAATGATAAAAGGTACTCTTTGACTCCTCTATGAAAGTTACTCTTTGAATTAAGGTTCGCTAAACGGAGTCATAGCTATATATGTCAAATTCAATTGATAACTACAAAATAGTGTCAACAATACCTTTTATTATTATTCAAGACCATGGATACAGAATCTTTCAGTCTTAATTATAGTTATATCACTTACCCACACTCGAGCACGTTCACGAAAACTTAATACACAATAATCAACCAATAATAAATATTAACAGTCAAAAACAAACACGTTTAGGAACATAAAACAACGAGCCGACATGTCTAAGCGGGTGTTTGACGCTTATTATCTAGTATAAGTTTTAATCTGAATAAGTGCCGTAAACGCACCCCTGAAGCAAAATACTCGTAAAGCTAGAAACAAACTATCGGACGCGGCTGATGGACACGGCTGACGGACTTCGCTTCGGCTGACAAAAACACCCGGCGCGCTAGATTTCTGTCGGACGTCCGAACGCTCAAGGTCAGCCCAAGGTTACGTCCACGACTTACGTCCGATAGTTTGCACAGCTGTGCACATACTGTACATTCATTATCTAGATACCAGCAGAGCAATCGCGCTAAAAAGTTACAGACGAATCGCCGACGAAACGCAAACGCTCCACAACTTTTGGTCGATTTCGTATCGGCGCGAAAAAGTTTTTTTTTTTTTTTAATTCTCATTTTTATTGGGGACATTTAGTCATAAATGACTATGTCAGTCCCATAGGAATCACCAATCTTATATACTAGGGCACAGTACTAGGGTCTATCCTTAAATAGCCCGTAGGTAGACTGATAGAGCGTCCTAGCTGCGCTAGATGTTGGCGCCGCTAAAACGCTCAGAATCAATCCTACATCTAATACATTTAATTTATAAGTTCTACACAAATTTTCTCTCATAGATACGCCCTGGACACACTCCATGAGGAAGTGGTAAACATCTTCAACAGCTGCGCCACATGTATCGCAACTAGGACTATCAACTTGTCTCATTATAAATTTAAAGTTATTTAACGGCATGTGCCCAGAACGCAATCTGTGAGCAATCACAATATATTTCCGACTCATCTTCACATCGGCCCACCATGGTACATGAGGAGGTTCGCATTGCATTGTTCGATACCATATACCTTTTTCTAATGAAACAAGATCAAAATACTCCTTCCATTGTAATTTAACGCTAGTTTTGTATTTTATTAGCACTTCGGTGTATTCAGGCTTCAAATGAACTTCAATACCATTCGATATGGCTTCTCCAGCTAGTTTATCCACCTCCTCATTACCACGTATGCCGACGTGTGAAGGAATCCATTGCAACCCCAGAGACACTCCCCGAGCCACCAGCGTAAGGACTTTGCTCAATATGGTATATGCTATCGATGCACCTCTGTGTCCGGAGGCGCATCGAGCCAAGTGCTGTAAGGCACTTTTACTGTCAGACAAAATTACAGCCTTTGCGAATCCTTCGCTGATGACATAAGAAAGCGCCTCCGAGATAGCAAAGAGCTCCACAAACATAATTGAATAATTGGCTACATTCAACTTAAACCCCTCCCTCACATTGCGACTGGGATCATAGTAGGCCGCACCACGACCATTTTGCGTTTGAGAACCATCAGTATAAATTGTATGCCAACCATTGTATTAATTTCCTAACATGTGCAGTGTATTGAATTTTAAAATTCTATTGTCATATCTCTTTTTCGGTTCAATTATATGATCTACTTCAGTTTGAATGAAATTTATATCTATATTTGAAACCCAAGTATTCAAAGTAAACATAAGTAAAGGATTGCTGGTATTCATTCTTTCTTTTTTAGTCTCACTATAAACGGTTAAAAGTAAAGGACACCTCTTTAATCTCGATAAATTTAAATCTGAGAAACTTTCCAGCCGATCAACAGTGACATTACTGGCCCAAGACTGCGATCTAAGACAGTATCTTGTTGCTAGATATTTACGTCGCAAGTAAAGTGGTGGTATGCACAACTCGTGTTCCATTACATGAACTGGTGTGGTTTTAATAAACCCCCCTACTACACGCAATGCTGCATTTTGTACTCTATCTAATTTCAATAAGTTAGTTTTCGCTGCATTATCATAAATAAAACTGGAATAATCTATCCTACTTCTGATAAGCGATAAATAAACTCTCCGAAGGTGTTTTGGATGTACTCCCCAAGATGCACCTGCTAAAACTTTGAGAATATTAAGTAATTTTAAAGATTTTTCGCGGGTTTCATTTATATGTCTATTCCAACTCAACGATCTATCCATCCAAACTCCTAGGTATTTCACGCAATCTACCACTGGTATAATATTACCCCCTATATTCACAGTTATTTGGTCTCTTTGTCTACTTCTGCTGAACAGACATAACTGAGTTTTTGAAAATGAAATATTTAAACCAATTTGGTCTAAGCATGAAGAAACCCAAGATATACAGTCCTGCATATCCAGAACACTGTTCTGAATATTCTTGTCTTGAACATAAAAAACAAAGTCATCAGCATATTGTAATGAATACAATTCATCAATGGATTGACATATTTTTGCTGTCACAATGTTAAATAAAATCGGAGAGATTGGGTCTCCTTGGGCTAGCCCTCTGCCTGTCCATCGCGATAGAGTGATATCTTCACCATCTTCTTTGATATTTAAACATCTCATTCTCAGAAACTCAAAAAGATAATTACAAAATTTTGCCCCAATTTGAAATTGATCCAACATCAAAACTAGTTGATCTACCAAAACATTATTGTATGCACTATCTACATCTAGAAAACATGCAAGGGTAGGTACTTTTTCTACAAAACCCGCCTGTATATGTAATACTAATCGTGCTTTACAATCTACACTAGACTGACATCTACGAAAGCCAGATGTAGTACAAGCTAATACATTATTTCGTTCAATAAACCATTCTAGTCTTTTTGTTAGCATTATATGAAGAGTCTTACACAAACAAGATATCAATGAAATTGGCCTAAATTTTGGTGTAGCATTATTGTCAGTACTGGGTTTGGGAATTGGTATCACCTTAATTTGACGCCATTGCTTTGGTATTAATGCTTTTAAAAATATTAGATTAAAGATTTTTAGCAGAAATGACTTACCTTCTTTAGGAAGATGATAAATCATACTGTAAGTAATAGCATCTTCACCTGGTGCAGTGTCCTTTTTCTTTAAACAATTGTTAAGCTCCTGCAGAGAAAAAGCGCTCTCTAACTGAGGGTTTTCTGAACTAAAAGATTGTAAGGCTGGTTCTACAAAATCAGGCGCCAAAGATCGCAATAACTCATCTTTTTTATCATCTGGAGCACGAATCCGGGTTTTCTTTACCCCCTTGATCCACCTCATTTTTTGCCACATAGCAGAAGCACTTGTTGTTTCGTTAATTTCTCCGCAAAAACTCTTCCAACTATTCAACTTAGCCTGCCTTATACACTTTTGAGCGTCAGCTATAGTCTTAGTGAGAGTATCAAAATTATTAGGCGTTGGATTTGCTCTGAAAATTTTAAGTGCTAAGCGACGTCTAGCAACTGAGTGTGACACAGATGGGTTCCAGTACGGTTTTGGTGTAAAAGAACTTGTGAAACTTGTTGGAGTTTTTAAATTAGGTATACTTTTATCCGCTGCGTGATTTAGTTTTTCAATAAAAAAATTGTACATTGATTGGACATCGCTTTCATTACTAAACCTAGCTAAATTACTATCAGAAAAACTCTTTTGACATGTATTACGATAGAATTTCCAATCAGCTAGTTTATAATTGCGGCGTCTTATAAAGGGAGAATCATGTGAAAATTCCAAATAGAATTCAATAAATAAATGATCACTACCCAAACTTTCATTCGTAACAAACCATTTAAATAAAACGGCTATGTCCGTTGATACAAAGGTGACATCTGGTGATGACTTTTGTAACACACCATTAGCTAACTTCATGAAAGTGCTTTCTCCACTGTTTAGAGAAATGAAATTACTGTCTAAACTAGCATCATATAATTTCTTTCCTCTAGATCTACCCCCAGAACTTGTACTACTAGACCAATTGGAATGGTGTGCGTTAAAATCACCCGCTATAATTGATTTCTCTCCAAAAATTGAAAAAACTTCATCCCAGTCACATTGAGTGGTTTGGACAGAAGACGGACAATACACTGACGCTATATATTTAACATGTTTACAATTAAAAATTTGTATACAAACTATCTCGATGCCTGGATTGCTCAAAGCAACAGGATGCAACTGTGACTTAATTGAATTATGAACTATTATGGCTACACCACCATTTGCCTCATCTCTGTCCATCCTGTATACATTATATCCATTAATTCTAAATTCCCTGTCTGAAGTCAACCAAGTTTCACTGACCAGACATATGTGAATCTTATCTTGATTTATTAATAATTCTAAATCTATTTTCTTATTATTAAGGCTTCGGGAGTTCCATTGCCCAATACGCAATTGGGCAGCAGAACTCCCGAAGCCTAATGTGACGCGGTTTCTTACATAAGATGTACTATCCATTATGGAAGATATTAATTATTTTCCTTAAAATATCCCCACTATTTACTGCCCTCATAAAACTATTTTTTAACTCTTCTACTAAATATTTAAAAATTAAAATAAGTTTTTCTTCGAAGCTTATTTCTGCACAAACAATATTTTTGAAATTTGTTAGAAAATCCTGAAAGTTAAACATTTCTTCCTTTTCACTACTCTTCCTTTCTTCCTTTCTTGTCTCTTGACACTCTTGAATTTTAATTGGAAGAGTTGGTCCAACTTTGTTTTTTTTTATTATTTTTAACAACTTCGGAAAAGAGTAGTTTTTCTCCATTACTATCAATATAATTATGAAGTTCTTTCGTCTGTGCTTTACCTTTTTTCTTTTTTTTCTTTTGAACATTGCTATTACTCATTGCTTTGCTCGTTCCTGCACTAATATAATCTCCCGAATCAGAACTATCATTTTCAAAATCCTTATAAGTTAATTTATCATCATTGTTCGTAACTTCCGTCTGCAATAGCTCAACTGATAAGGGCCCAACACTACTTCCCCTTTCAAATACTTCAGTACTATACCCAGACAAACCCTTCATGTTGTGCCCTAGAGTTCTTTTTTGTCGGTTCAAATATTCAAATAACGCAACTTTATATGTGCAGTTCTGTTTACACATGATTTGTCTGATCCTTTTTTCTTTTAAAAATGTAGGGCAATTTCTGTTAAAAGCCACGTGTTCGCCTTTACAGTTTGCGCATCTATACGAAGTAGTTTCACAATTTTCATGAGCTTCACTGCATTTCGGGCAAATCTTTTTATTGGATGGGCAAAGCCTTGCTAGATGACCAGAATGCCAGCAGGTTGAGCATTGTGAAACTGGGAATGTGTAGGGTTCTACCTTAAAGCAGCAGCCAGATCCATACACGTACTGTGGTAAAATGGCACCTTTGAAGCAAAAACGCACTGACTCACTATCGATCCACTCCTTTTTGTCATCCAAACGTTTCAGTCTTCTAATGGATACAATTTCAGTTTCACATTTGAAAAATGTCGCTAAATCAGGTTCTTTCATATATAATTCTATATATTTGACCACTCCATATGACAAGTTCACTTGGTTAGTAAAGCGGCATCTATATCCTAGTTCTTCAAACACACTACTGTTTATTAATTTTTCTGCATCATCTTTGTTTTCGAACTTCATTATCACTTTATATGGAGTTTTATACCTGATATGCGTGATGCTATTCGATATATTTTCAGCCTTGAGCAACTTAGCTAAACCAACCTGTTTGGGTAACATTTCATCTGCTGTCACACAGACTTCAAAAGAATCTGACACACAAACTTCAAACGAATTTTCTCCACGTATGGCACCCATATTATCATGCAAATTCTTAATTCTTTTGGCACTCTTCTTTTTCTGAACCAATGTATAACCATCATTGTTTCCGTCCTCACTTACTTGCTCATCACTATCTACTCTTGCCCTCTTCGCGTTGGTACTACTCCCACAGCTATCTATGTTTATGCATGATGCGTACTCTCTTGAATCTTTCAATATTTTACCACTCAAAGTAAGCTCATCTTCACTCATATCGCACTCGCGAAAGTCGATATCGCCACCTAATGCACTAATGGATCGAGGTCTAATGACCTCGTCCATATTTAAAGCCAAAGATAACAGCAAATGCCGCACTTATAAAAAGCTTATTAAAATACGTGCGCTCGCTGTCAAGTGATGCGCGCGACTGGCGAAAAAGTTGATGTTTTCTAGCTTTATCACAAACGTTTGTTTGACAGCGTCTACGTTCCAAATGCGATCGGGTTGCGTTTCGTCTTTGGTTAAAATTGTTAGCGCGATACGAAATCGACCAAAAGTAGTGGAGCGGTTGCGATTCGTCAACGATTCGTCTGTAATTTTTTAGCGCGATTGCCCTGCTGTATGTCGCGTCCGTCAGCCGCGTCCGATAATAACATTTGTTTCCAGCTTAAGAGGGGGCAACCGAAATTTTATGCTAATTTGCCATGATATTCTAACTAAACCAAATATCCGATCACCGTAATAATTGATATATGTGAATTTTCAATTCATTTTCTTTCCGCCATTAAGACAGAAACATAATAGCAAGATATTTACTCGATACTTTAATGTTTTGAAAATGGTGCCTTTTTGCTAATTTTTTTGATTTTACTTGGAAAGTACTTCAGTTACATATCTAAAATAAATACTCACCGAAGGAAAATATAGTTTGTTTTCCAGTGTTAAGACAAAATTTACCTAGATTAATTAGTACTCTCATAATAAATTATATTCGATTTGAGACTTACGTCCTTTAGTTCTAAGCAACTATTCGGTCAAACGGCAAGTCCGATATTCAGTCTTATTCTGTTGCGCTTTGCATCTAAATAGCGAAACATGCTCCGTTTAACCTCAGTACCGCACTGTGCCTCAACGGGGAAGGACGCACGCGCTTGCTTTTCGCCTTGGTTTTATCTTCCGAGTGCGATTATATCAACACCTACTGTATTTTCAAACAAAGGATAATATAAAAAATCGATGGCTCGAACGCGACCACTTGATGCGGCTACCAAGTGGTGACAATGACCTTAGAGCACAGACTAGGTAAAGCTACTACGAAAAAATAACATAGATACAAATAAAATGGATACGACTAGGCCCTAACGAATCCATTATTATGTATGCTCAGTAATATAACTATTAGAGTCGGAGTGTTTCTTTGTGACAGACAAACAGACAGAGAGAGAGAGAGAGAGAGAGAGAGGGAGAGAAGCAGAGAGAGAGAGTCAGAAAGATAAAACTAAAAATTAAATGACATTATAAAATAATTTAGATTCATTATAATTTTATAAAATTAAAATTTAAAATCATTTAAATTAATGTGATGGTTAATTTGACTTGAGAGTTCCATCCACATTTTCTCACGTTTTTACGAGAAGCGGCTTTCTGCAAAAGGAGGAAGGTTCTCAATTTTAACAGACAAAAAATAGCTTGGTAATAATGGAAGCAAAAAAACATCTTCTAATAAAAAAATATTTAAATGTGGAAAGTCAAACAATAGGTACTTATGTTTTTAACCGACTTCAAAACAGGGGCAAGGTTCTCAATTCAACCGGTATAAAAAAATACTAGTCGAATTGAGGACCTTCCTCCTTCTTTGAAGTCGGTTAAAAACATAAGTACCTACTGTTTGACCAGTTGGGTTGGCTCGGGTATGTGCTGGTAAGGGGAAATGCACAATACACTAGCGGGACTACTTACCTTAGTCAAAGTCAAATACTACTTACCTTTTTATCCGACTTCAAATAAGGAGGAAGGTTCTCATTTACCTTAGAGTACCTTCAATTCGACCAGTATTTTTTTATACTGGTTGAATTGCAGTCCACCACTGCGGTGCAACAATGCGGTGCAACACTGCGTTGCAACACTGCGGTGCAACAGTGCGGTGCAACAGTGCGGTGCAACAGTGTGGTACAACAGTGCGGTACAACAGTGCGGTACCATCTTTAAATATTTTGAATCAGTAGCATAAAATACGAGTTTCTCAGATCAAACGCTAGGTGGCACCACCAGTATTTCAGCAAAATGAAGTTATATCAAAAAATAAATAGCTATTTTTGAATATTTTGAACTAATTGGTTGGAAACATAGGTGAGTTTTTTTTTGAGGATTAGGTGAGGTTTTGCGTGATTTGCGTCCAACACTAGATGAGAGCATTTATATTTCAGAGAATCTTGACTTGTATCGTAAAATATTTCTGCCATCCTTGCATATTTTAAATCAGTAACGGTGATTATAGATTGTTCAGTTCTAATACTAGAAGACATCTTCAATATTTCAGTGAAGACGTTAAATCAGAAAATATTTCAGCCATCCTTGAATATTTTAAGTCTGTGGCATCGATTAATGGCTGCTGAGGTCTAAAGCCAAACGACGGCACCAATATTTCAGAGATTTTGAGAAGTAGCTTCACTAACGAAATTTCTTTATTTAATTCAAATCCGAAAATATTTTGACCATCACTACATATTTTGAGTTTTATTCAGTGGTAAATGATTTCACAGGGTGAGTATTAGGGAACTAACGCAGTATTTTTCATACATTTTGGGTAATGAGAAGCCACAGGCAAACCACGGCAAAACTTATCTCAGATGGCGCCACCTTCGCTGGTGCTGTCATTTGTGGCTTATTTGAGGTTATAAACATTGCTCTTGAATGAAACAATAAAAATAAACTTTGCCTTTAAACAGTAAAATGTTTCTTATATTTCAGAGAATCATGACTTGTATCGTAAAATATTTCTGCCATCCTTGCATATTTTAAATCAGTAACGGTGATTATAGATTGTTCAGTTCTAATACTAGAAGACATCTTCAATATTTCAGTGAAGACGTTAAATCAGAAAATATTTCAGCCATCCTTGAATATTTTAAGTCTGTGGCATCGATTTATGGCTGCTGAGGTCTAAAGCCAAACGACGGCACCAATATTTCAGAGATTTTGAGAAGTAGCTTCACTAATGAAATTTCTTTATTTAATTCAAATCCGAAAATATTTTGACCATCACTACATATTTTGAGTTTTATTCAGTGGTAAATGATTTCACAGGGTGAGTATTAGGGAACTAACGCAGTATTTTTCATACATTTTGGGTAATGAGAAGCTACAGGCAAACCACGGCAAAACTTATCTCAGATGGCGCCACCTTCGCTGGTGCTGTCATTTGTGGCTTATTTGAGGTTATAAACATTGCTCTTGAATGAAACAATAAAAATAAACTTTGCCTTTAAACAGTAAAATGTTTCTTATATTTCAGAGAATCATGACTTGTATCGTAAAATATTTCTGCCATCCTTGCATATTTTAAATCAGTAACGGTGATTATAGATTGTTCAGTTCTAATACTAGAAGACATCTTCAATATTTCAGTGAAGACGTTAAATCAGAAAATATTTCAGCCATCCTTGAATATTTTAAGTCTGTGGCATCGATTTATGGCTGCTGAGGTCTAAAGCCAAACGACGGCACCAATATTTCAGAGATTTTGAGAAGTAGCTTCACTAACGAAATTTCTTTATTTAATTCAAATCCGAAAATATTTTGACCATCACTACATATTTTGAGTTTTATTCAGTGGTAAATGATTTCACAGGGTGAGTATTAGGGAACTAACGCAGTATTTTTCATACATTTTGGGTAATGAGAAGCTACAGGCAAACCACGGCAAAACTTATCTCAGATGGCGCCACCTTCGCTGGTGCTGTCATTTGTGGCTTATTTGAGGTTATAAACATTGCTCTTGAATGAAACAATAAAAATAAACTTTGCCTTTAAACAGTAAAATGTTTCTTGACAGTGGCGAATCTCAGAAAAAAGTTAATGTTTCCTTAGCTGGTAAAAAAGCGAATCTTTTGGCAAGGTAGGTATGCAATAAAATTATCAATCACTGCGTTGCAACACTGCGGCGCAACAGTGCGATGCAACACTGCGTTGCCACACTGCGTTGCAACACTGCGTTGCAACACTGCGGTGCAACACTGCTTTACAACACTGCGGTGCAACACTGTGGACCAAGTAGACAGAGACACTAAGATTATACAAGTCGCATTGAGAACCTTCCTCCTTATTTGAAGTCGGATAAAAAGGTAAGTAGTAATACCTACTGTTAGACCGGCCGGGTTGGCTCGGGTAGGTACTGGTAGGTCAAACAGTAGGTATATTAGGCCGACTTCAAATAATGAGGAAGGTTCTGTGAAGGATGATGATGATATTTTTTAGTAAATTGAATTGAATGGAATGGAATTGAATTGCATTGCATTAAATTACATTAAATTAAATTAAATTAAATTAATCATACTTAAATAGATATTAACAACCAGGTATACTCGTAGAACAAACACAAAATGTTCATCACATTAATTTTGTCCTAGGTGGGAATCGAACCCACGCCCGAAGCTCAGAAGGTAGGTTCACTACCAACTGGACCAACGGGCTTTCGGGTATTTCGTTTCGCGTGTTTCGTTTAGTATAGTATAGCATAGCGTAGCGTAGCGTAGCATAGCATAGCATAGCATTAGTTTAGTTTAGTTTGATTTAATGTTTAACGATCTCTGACTCTCTGTCTCAAGCGTAAAATTTTGATTTGAAAATTAATTTAGGCAATTTCAATTTAATTTA
This sequence comes from Agriopis aurantiaria, assembly GCA_914767915.1. Taxonomy (NCBI): domain Eukaryota; kingdom Metazoa; phylum Arthropoda; class Insecta; order Lepidoptera; family Geometridae; genus Agriopis; species Agriopis aurantiaria. The sequence continues at coordinate 1,483,816 of OU611991.1, read as the reverse complement.
TATAATTTATTAATTTTATATTGATATTGTAGAAAACTTAAAAATTAAGTTTAAAAATATACAACAAACACAATTTTGAAAATTGAAATAAACAATTTACGGTTTTGCGCGCCGCGACCGAACCCAGCTAATCGCCAAAACGCCAACATTATGCTTATCCTGTGTTTATTACTCCTTGCCGCATGACGAGTTCGACTACGCGAGTTATGTGTACTGGAGCTGCGCGCGACTGCCGCGCTGCCGTGGTTGTGTTTCACACTAATGCGGGTGATGCGAGACGCGCGGGTGAAATCAGAAATTTTCCTCGCTTTATACGCACTCTTAATACTCGTATGGATTTGGTCACTGATTTGGTTGATGGACGCACCGCCGTCCAACCAACGAGAGGGAAAGATAAATTTTTCTCTTTCTCTTTTGTAGTTAGTGAATAGGGTATGAAAAGGTCATGAATTTAATATCTCACAGATATAGTAGATCTGTGTAGTATCTAGAATAGCGAGAGTCCCGCTATTCTAGCGGGAGTCCCGCTGCGGGACTAAGGGCATATAGAACTATCTTTTTTTTGGCGCATGGACACGCTAACGTTTTTATGGCCATACCGCCCAGACTTAAGCGTGTTCAGTGATTTAGCGACAGATTTTAACGTTTAAACAAACCTAATCTTCATAAAGATAAGATTCGGAAGACCATGTTTTACAGACAAAGAATAAAAATAAAACTCAATATTTTAGCAAACCCTTACATTTGTACGCCGCACCTGGCAAGGACTTGAGGTACATTGTCATTTGTACGAATCTGTACCTACCTATGCTGTTTTTAGGGTTCCATACCCAAAGGGTAAAAATGGGACCCTAAAAATAAGCTTACGATGTCTGTCTGTCTGCCGTCCGTCCGTCTGTCCTAACTCCTACCTATTAACGGCTGTATCTTTCGAACCGTAATAGATAGACACTATTTAATGCCCGACTGGCTCTTTAGGGTTCGCCGAGTAAATAAAACACCCACAGACACTACAACTACTATAATCAAATGGCAAATTACACAAAACTATCCAGTTAAATCAACTTAAACTTATAATTATAATAATTTTGCGCACGCTAATCGCGGTATCGCGCGGGAAGCTTCCTCTGTCTCTCTCGCGGACGGTTCGAGACGCGCTGTCGTGCCACCTCGCAATCACTAGGTGGCGCACCTGGTGAAGAAACGCGTCGACGCCGGCCAGGCTCCGATACTTTTTCGCTCGGCGCGGGAATATTTAAACTATCAGGCGAGTTCTCGGGCGATCTAGACGAATGGCGCGCTATAACTAACTATACCTATGACTATACGAAGGTCCGCACAATGAACGCCAGCTCAACCCCATATACAACAAACGTATTTTTATTACGTAGGTATTTTTGTAATTGTTCTTCTGTAATAACGGTAATACGTACAATCGTCACACTTGGCATGATTATAGTACACACTCTAAAGTAGGTACAACAAATAATAAATAATGACAAAGTGTGAGTTGATGACTTTCTGTGTAACGTAGGGCGTGATCGGTACTTGGATATATGGGTGACCACCTGAGCATGTTAAATAAATATTTGGGTAATTTTTTTTCACACACGGTCATCTGGCCCCTAACTAAGCAAAGCTATATTGACTCAAAATTCTATCAGTGACCAGGATCGCGCAAGGCTTCTTGCTGTTTTCGAGCATGAGTCCGGGCAGTGGCTCCATGCCCTTCCTTCTGCCAACCTCGGAACTCTGTTCGACAATGGCAGCTTCCGTATCGCCATCGGTCTTCGATTAGGAGCTGCTATTGTCGAACGACATTTGTGTCCGTGTGGAAGCGGCGTCGATAAAAATGGACTTCATGGACTCTACTGCCAACGTAGTGCCGGTAGATTTTCCCGCCACGGCTCCATAAATGATATCATCAAACGGGCACTTGCCACCATCAACATCCCTGCTGGTCTCGAGCCGGTGGGGATAGTTCGGGATGATGGTAAGCGCCCTGATGGCTTAACTCTGATCCCCTGGGAGCGGGGAAGGGCTCTCGTTTGGGACGCTACATGCGTCGATACGTTAGCCCCTTCTCACCTCAGGGGGACAATTCAAAAAGCTGGAGCCGCGGCGGAGGCCGCAGAAGACGCCAAGCGGCGCAAGTATGCATCACTTTCAAGTGAATATATATTTGTGCCGCTGGGCGTCGAAACTTTTGGTCCATGGGGTCCATGTACCAAAAAGTTAAAAAAAAAAATTTCGCCACATTTAATCGACGCCGCTGGTGATAAGAGAGCTGGCTCATTCCTCGCGCAGAGAATTTCTTTAGCAATTCAACGCGGGAATGCAGCCAGCGTTCTTGGCACTTTACCACACGGACAACATCTTGTTTTTGATTATATTAGTGATAATTAGTATATAATAATTAGTATTAGTGATAATAATTAAGGCCTTTTTTATTTTCTTTGTTTGATATACCCAATTATTCTTGAATTAAAAAAAGCAAAGCTTGTGATATGGCTGCCAGAGACTACTATATATACAGACATAATATAGTTTTTAAATACATACTTAAATAGATATTAACAACCAGATATAGAACAAACACAAATGTTCATCACACAAATGTTTGTCCTACGTGGGAATCGAACCCACGCCCTCAGGTTCAGAACTACTCAGAAGGTAGGTTCACTACCAACTGGACCAACGGGCTATCATGTTGTTGTCATTTTGCACTACTTTTTGTATTTTATGGTGGTACGGAACCCTCCTTACGGGAGCTTGACTCGCACTTGGCTGGTTTATTTATTTATTTATTTATTGCACAATGTACAGTACTTTAATATAACTTAGTTTTTATTTGCTCTGAGGCCTACATTGATACCATTTGTTCTAATTTGGTAGATGACTGGTAGTATTTCTACATCATTTGTAAGTGTGCAATAAAGTATTAAATAAATAAATATGTTTGGCAATGCCTTGTTAATATAATATATCCATTATGGATCCTTGATATATCTTATCATATCCACAGAAGCCAAGCCAGGCCAAGCCACCTGCCAAGCGTGGGGATTATGGCAACACTCCTCTCTAATAAAGAGGCCTTTGTTCAGCAGTGGACCTTTACTGGCTGATTATGATGATGATATACCTATGTATATTATTTCGCTAACAAATAAAACATAAACCACAACGCTTGCTGCTCGTGGCTGGATTTTCTTTCAAAATCTCCGCACCCACAAACTCGTCAACGACTTGATTGAGTCTTTGATGGTAGAGTTGTGCACCGGCGAAGTCGTAGTTGTTCTCGTCACCTGGAACACCTCGGTCGGCACCGGCCGTGTCGTCACGGTCGTCGAACGCAAGGACGGGCAGATACGCCACTGCCGCGAGCAGACCGAAAGGCAGTTTCTATGAATGTAAATATACAAATTACTTTCTTCTGAAAAAACAGAATCGGAAAAAACCTGCCAAAAGTATTTTGCAAACTGTACGACGATAGGATACCGCAACTTCAAAAACATTCTTATAATAACCTTACTTTGAATTTTGTTTTGCTCTCTCATTAGCCGAGAGAGCGAGACAAAACTTCGAAGAAAGATTAATAAAAGGATGTTTTTGAGATTGTGGTAACCCTGAACAAAAAATACAGACCCAAACCTCACTTTTATTTTAAAACACTATTTCTATGGATTTATGAGAGATTGTAATTTTTTTTTTCCATCCGTACCTAATTGGTCGCCATTTTGTATTTGTCGTGACGTCACTTACCCGATGATCTGCATTTATCAAATTCGGTTGAAGGTGGGAACATACAAACAAATACGTACCTACCTACACGCTAACTACTTTGGATGTACCTACCTAACGTGTTCGGGTAAAAATTGCAACGTTGAATCACATGTCATCATGAATATTTCCAATTTGGAGAATCTGAAATTCACCTCCCGCGGCTTCAGCCACAATCCCAAAGGAACCGTTTATTTTCTGGGGATAAAACCGGCGGGATAGATATACCTATATACCTATGTGTTAATTCAGGGTATCATCATCATCATCAGCCAGAAGACATCCACTGCTGAACTTAGCCCTCCCCTTCTGCACGACAGCCTGCCTTTTGCATCCACTGGATACCAGCGACTCTCACAATGTCGTCGGTCCATACAGATTCAGGTTATAAGCTACTCCAATACCAAAATCCTTTCAAATCCATCCAGCACGGATTTAGCACCGGATTTGATTGGAACAAACATACATAAGTACAAAATTATACTTGTACAATTAAGATAAAGAGAAAGGAAGATAATGCCTTGGTATAGGTACAATTATCGTTTGTGTTCCAAATGTCTCAGTGTTTTAACCACTTTTTCACAAATTTTTCACGCACACTAAGAAACTTGCAGCGACACCATTAAACTACTTACTTAACTAATAGTACAGAAGACTTAATAGCACACTTAGTCTAAATGCAAAAAAGGGCGGCCAGGTCGTCTGCTGGCTGAGTTCTAACTAAAGAAATCAAGCCTATTAGAAATCAGGCCTAGGCCTGATTCATTCGCACCCGCCACCTCCACCTTATCATTTAATATGATCTGAGGCTTCAAAGTTATGAGAGTCCCTTTCCCTATTAAAAGACTCTTAAATCTGGATTCTCTCTAATCTCAGCCGATGTAAATAATAGTGAATCCATGCCAATAAGTAGTTTTCCCCCCACAAACTTTGTAAATAATTAACTTGCCTCTATCATCTCAGCCTCTAAAGCATCGCTAGTGCATTCCTGATTTATATCCAGGCCGAGCCTTCCTGTTGCCTGGATCAGCTCCAGATAGTAGTGATGGATCAATTCTTCATAATGGTTTGCTCGAAAGGAAGTATCTGCAGCGGTGAAGAGAAAGTGAATGAGATCAGTGACGGGGTTGCCGGCCTGTATGGTCGTGAAGTCTATAGGAGTCACTTCTATGGTACCATCCTGCAACACAAAAGTACGTACTCACATGACTAGGAGCTAAGACCTTATGAAATTAAATAAAAGTGGTATTTTCTTACGTTCAACACTTTGTGCATCATGTTTTTGGGCCAGAAATGCGCGTGCAAAATCACCTTACGATTCAATGGTTTTAACATGTCGTTGAATGATGTTAAGTCTTGGCTTTTGAAGAAAGCTTTCAGCTTTTTTTGGTTCTCGCTGCGCACTGCCTCCAGTGCTAATGACTTGAATGATTCGAGTAAACTAACGGTTTCTGCATTCTTTTCAAAAAGTCCTCCGGGTAATTGAGTTGTAAATTCCTCAAACTCTGTAGGAGTTTCTTGTTTAAAAGCCATCGACAGCGCATGAAACTTGGCGAGTTCCGTGATGGCTGCAGCTGCGTACGGCCAGCCAACCGACTCCAACCTATTCGCTGAGCTGAACCCTCTGCTCGCTAGGTCTTCAAGGACCCGTATCTCACGCCTATGTGCTGCTTCAACTCCGTAGCATACCGGCAGTTTTAGCTTGTCCTTGTCAGACAAACCGTGTTTATCCTCCAGCTGTCTGTAGGTCTTCATCAAGGTGCTGTAAAACAGCCGTTCCTTTTCGAAAGGTTTTAATATTAAGTTATCCCAGTTATTATGGTCCAGCTCAGTAACTTTAGCGAACAAATGGAGATCATCTTTGTCTTCGTGTGTCACCGTTATCTTAAATTTAAATTGGGGATAGTCTTCGGCGCTACTCAAAGGTACCACGATAATCGTTGTGTCGCTGATCTCAAATTCTTGTTCCACGGCTATTTGCTTTATTAAAGTCACGAGGTGTGCTTCGGTTGATAGGGTTTCTGCTGCCATCGTTTCACCTGGACTAGTATTTTTAACTGTTAGCACAATTACTTCAGCAAATACATTTATTGTATAGGTACTTAAGTAAGTATTGTTATAGGGTACTAACTACCTAAGTAAAGTAATGCAATTGGTAAGATTTGTTGCAATCTCGCACATTTTGTGTATTATCTATAAAAGATAACAATAAATATAGGTTGATAACGACATAAATATTATGTACTAAAATTACCGGGAACTGTTCGATAAAGAAAAAGAAAACGAATGCTTGTTTGTTGCCTTCAACTTGCATAAGCAGCTACGCTACGTCAGCTCCAGGCTTTCATTATATTTTTTGTGACCAGAAAATATCGGAGAAGATCAATAGAATATAAAGACTAGAAAATATTGACTTCCTTATCCATAATATATCCTCTCCCTTCTTCCCGAGATATTCTACCCCATAGACCTCCTCACCTCCAGCCATCCCCCTTCTTTACCCGTTCCCCCTGCTATCATCCCTAATCCCTTGCATTCCAATTAATAGGGTATTTGACTACTTTTGGGAAACTATTGCACATTATTGTCTGATATAAAATAATGTATACTGCATTTATATTTTCTGGATATCAGTCGTATTTGCGATATAAATCGATGTTAAAGTTTGAATAAAAAAAGATCGCGCCAAAACGCAGACCTGCGTCATAGCTCCGATCACGTGACTAATTGACGTCACACAAAACAAAACAACTGCAGCCAGGCTGCAAAAGTTTGATGATTAATTAATTTCTAATAGAAGTAATGGTTTATAAATATTGTGTAGTGCCAAAATGTATAATGAAATACTTCCATAAAGACACCGGATAAAATATTTGTTCCTGTTCCAATGCACCCAAAACTCCCCAAAACTCGAAAAAAGTGGTTGGAACCAATCTAAGGTTGGAACTAAGTAGCTCGTAGAGAACCCAAAAGTATTGGAGCTAATTCAAGTGTTTCTAAGTGCGAAGATCATTTTGAGGTACATATTTGAGTCTATATATTTCTATTATAATTTGTGTTTTTATTGCATTACTATTTTATGTACTGTTACTTTCTTTTTAAACATTGTAAAGCTCGACATAACCTAACAAAATAGTTATATCCACCTACTACAACATACTTTTTGTACAACTTGATTGAATGTTTTGCTTGGAGAACAATTAAAAATTAATACTGACATTGTAGTTTTTACGTTTTGAGTTCTGCAGCGTAGAGACAATGACGTGATTATTATTAAAGAAATATGCAACCATAAAAACATTAATTTTGGGTAAGTTACTGCTGTCTGCTTGCACAAAATGTTTCTCCATTCTTCTCACATTTAACCTCCGGAATGTTTTTGGTGAAAATTTCTGGATAAATCGCTCTCAAAATAGCTTTACAACATTAAATTCGCAAATATCAATACAAAATCTGTTTGTTTAGATTTGTGTGACGTCACTAGGGATGAAGCCAGTTACAGACCGTTTTCGATCACGTGATCAAATGTCGAAAATACAGTTATTTTATTCGCGTTTTTTACAAAAAATAAGCATATTTTTATCAAAAAATCAATGAAATATGCTTTTTCATTATGTCATGTTTATGGATGGCGTCAATTGGCATAATATTTTTAATACAGTCAAGTACCCTATTGTCTTCATTCGAGAACCTTTCGGTCCTATCGGCTATCCACCTCCTGGCTTCATCGTCAGATTAGGTCGATGATACCAAATTTCGAATATGAGCAAAATCGGTGTTGTGAATATAGGTAGATCTCGGAACCCTAACAATTTCATTTAGGTAGCTGTTTCTGGTAATAATATGCGCGTGACCATGAATGTCGCTTGAAGATGTGTTGTTTTAGATATAGGTAGGTATTTACATTTCCATAATTATGTAGTGTTACACGTACTCGCTACGGTAGAGGACCTATCTACTAAACATAATTTTAAAGAAAATTATTGTGAGTAATTTGTTTGTAATTTTGCACAATTGAGCTAGTCAACGTATTCTTCGGTACGGTTCAAATCTCGTAAAATTCAAATCGTATTTTATTTTTTTGCAATGTGTATAAATGAGTATAAAAAATACATCCTACCCATAGGTAAGATAGGATAAGCATTTTAATTTAAGGCAGTTTAAAAAAAAGGCGCTAGCAGACTTCGACGAAAATAAGTTTCAACGAAGCTTGCAGACCATGCATATAGTACAAATAGCAAGTATAGCTACATAGCATCGTTTGCAACGTTTTGCTCGGTGCAAGTGGCAGTGGAAGTGGTTAGTAGCACTTCCACTGCCACTTGCACTAATCAAAACGTGCCAACGCTTTGATTAGTGCTACGCTGCCAACGGGCTTGAGCATTTGGATTGTCTAGGACGTGCACAGTAAAAAATTGTGTACCTACATTAGCAAAGTGTTATCAATGTTCCAAAAAATCTTATCTTCGCGTAAGATTTTTCTATTCTCTAACTTTCTGTTCCACTAGTTTTAGACGGTTGGTGCTAAAGAAGCTGAAGAAGAGGCACGGACTACTGACTCAGCCACAGCCGGCTTCTGTCTTTAGGAGACGTTCGTTTCTGGTACCTATCATAATTAAAGAAATTAAAGAAATGCGGCCACGCATTAAATGTCACTTGATGTGCATCGCACTATTTGTCTGTATTATTTTAATTCTGCAATGTTACAACGCTAGTTTTTGTTGGCGCCTTGGTATTAAAAAGATGGTTTTAATGAGATCACAAAATTTCACTGAAACTATAATAGAAAACACTCGTTCTATGATAAACATAGAGACGTGGGACTACAACTTTACTCATTCAGGGGTTAACGGTATAGAAGAATTGGTGATGGAATCTGGCGGGACTCCTGTGCGGAGTCTCATTGTATCCACTTGGAGATCAGGCTCGTCTTTCCTAGGAGATCTACTAAATGCCATGCCAAGTAACTTCTATAACTATGAACCTCTAATGATATATCAAAATCAAGTAAAGTTTCCACATGCGAATAATGCTGCACGCATTCTCAAGGATATGTTCGCTTGTAACTTTACGCAGGCAAGGAATGGCGAGAAAGAGTATTTTGCATTCGTGAAAAAAATTAAGAAGACAGTGAACCAAATCGAACTTAACCGAAGACTGTGGAGCAAATGTTCATTTAAGGAGGAGCTCCTGTGGTATGACGAAGAATTTGTGTCAAAATTATGCAAGCTGTTTCCCTTTCAGAGTATGAAGGTTGTACGATTTAGGTTATCTCTCGCTGAACCTTTATTGGACGACAAAAAGTAAGTTTAAAGTACCAACTAAACACGTAAATTTTTTTCTTCTTTTTTTCGTTATTTCATTTTTGGAACCATACCTACAAAAAAAACTGACCTAGTACCACCGTTGCGTGTCACCCTTTAGTTAGGTACATAACACAACAAGTAAAAAAGTGCAAGCGAAGCGAGCGCATTCTTTTAGGTAGCTACTTTTGTTTTGTACCTTCGACGAAAATTTTTTTTCATTAAAGTCGAGTATATAACGCGTAAGTGATATAACGAGGTGAAACCAAGGTGAAAAATGACTGTATTTTCGTGTTGTTACCAAAACTCTTGTCAAGCCTTCACTTTACTGGGGCATGAGTTTAAATTGACCGTGACTTACTTTGTTTGACTCTAACTGTGACTTGTACCATGTAAATTTAAATTACGACCGAAGGACTTTGTATCCATAGCCATGTTTTTTTACAAAACACAAAGAGGGAGGTCTTTGTCACCTTGTTCATTCAGCAGTGGATGTTTAATGGCTGCTGCCGCTGCTGCTGCTGATGATGGTGATGATGATGATATTCTTGTTCCTCCACGCTACTCCGCTGAGAAATATTCACATTTAATGTAGGTACTATGTTTAGGTTGAACGTGAAGGTTGTGATGTTGGTGCGAGACCCCCGCGCTGTGATGCACTCGAGGCGACACTTCTGCAGGGGCGACTGCTACAAGCCGGATTTACTGTGTTCAGACATGCTCCATGATTACATAGCAGCTGCCAAATTCATTCAACAATATCCTGATAAGCTTGTGTAAATATTTATATAATTACCTACCTAATACCTATCTACTTACATGGAATTCTTTTCCGATTTCTGCAGTAATTACTATAATGATTTAATTCATTAGAAATGTTTGAACTATAAAAGAAACACACGGACCTTACCTTACGGATAACTGCTATTGCGGCACCAATCTAACGTTAATAAGTAAAGTATGAAAACGGGCTTATAAGACCGTCCATGGAATTGAAAAAATCTAACCTAACATAGGTATTTATTTCACCTTTAAAAAAATATGTTGTTTGATCCTGGGACCTTACGGACAACTGCTATTGTGGCACCAAACTAACGTTAAATCCGCTCAATTGGAAAATCATGCGACCGCAAACGTATCTGGGAGCGCGTTCGCGTGATTTTCCAACTGACGCAATAGCAGTTGTCCGTAAGGCCCCAGGATCAAACAACATATTTTTTTAAAGGTAAAATTTAAAACAATATATTAGGTTAAATTTTTTCTATTCCATAGACGGTCTTATAAGCCCGTTTTCATACTTTTCCTTTAATTACTTATTATATACGGTTAAAATAGCTGTCTCTATTTCCCCAATTTTCCACTCTACAATCCTACCCAGAACATGCCTCACCCGAACTTTAAATGAATTGATCAAATGAACGAAAGAAAAATATCATAAATATAGTAGTTTAGTTAGTACCTGTTATTCTAAAGAAGCTTAGAGAAATAAAACCGGCCAAGTGCGAGTCTGGCTCGCGCACTGAGGGTTCCGTACCACATCAAAATACAATAAGGTTGTCCAAGTAACCGAATTACCAGTTATTATAACGCCTTCCAATCGTCGGAGTAATTTTGATACGCAGTTTGCTACAGGCGCTCGAGTATAATAACTTCATAATGAACAGAAATTTGTCACCGACTCGCGCTTGGTCATTATTTATTATTTGTTGTTATACTTTAGAGTGTTTACTAGAATCGTGCCAAGTTTGACGCTTGTACGTATTATTGTTTTTACATTAGAGCTAATACAAAAATACGTAAAAAAATACGTTTGTTGTATGGGGACCTCCCTTTCGTTTTTACTTTTTGACTATGTTATTATTTGTTAGTTAATCCGCCGTAGTCTATCTATTACGGTTCGAAAGATAGGTAGGACAGACAGACGGACAGACAGACATCGTAGGCTTAGTAATAGGACCCCGCTTTTACCCTTAGGGTACGGTACCCTAAAAATACAAGAACAATATTTTGCTTCTATAGAGTTAATAACTCAGGCATAGTAAATAGTTATTTATGATACAAGTGCGGTAAGTTGGTTATTACAAACGAGTAGACGAATGTAAGCCCGAGACGAAGTCGAGGGCTTACCATTGTCACGAGTTTGTAAAAACCAATCCGCACGTGTGCCATACAACGTTTTACAACACATTTGCGAGAAAAAAAGGCTATAAATGAAACAATTTTTATGGAAACGGAAATTAAAAAAATACCGTAAAGTACACGCACGGTGCTATACATCTGAGCGTGCGGTAAAATTCATTACCGCACGCTCCGTTGTATGATGCGTAATGTTTAACTTTCGAACGATGTATACAGGCTTCGTAAGTGTACTTTTTGATCAAATGTGTTGTAAAATATATTTACTATGACTCAGGCCTGTCTAAAGTACAAAATGGGGTGATAAGAGAGCTGGCTCATTCCGCGTGCAGAGAATTGCTTTGGGGATGCAGCCAGCGTTCTTGGTACTTTACTACAGGGACAACAGCTTTTTTGTTTTCTTCCTTTGATATTATATACCCTTGTTTACTTAAATTAAATATACCTACTTGTAATAAATATGGTAAGATGTACTTACCCATCTAAATATAACGGGTACTTTGTTTCAGGGCGCTTCGTTTTGAAGACCTAATATCAGATCTGAACGGGACTACAGACCAGCTCCTGAAGTTCCTTCGGCTCGGAAGAACGCCCTCTGTTGACAAGTTTCTACTAACGCACACAAATGTCAGGAATATGGACATGTTTTCTACATTCAGGGTTTCTCGAAAGATACCTTTTAACTGGAAGACAGCCATGAATTTCAGTGAAGTGGAAAATATACAGGTATTTTTTAAATTAAGTAATAGAGGAACCGGAAGACGCAGCGTAGGTAGGCCTCCCACTAGATGGACCGACGACATTGTTAGTCGCGGATGGTCGCGGGCATCCAGTGGATGGAAAAGGCAGGCTGTCATTCAGTGTGGAGGTTAAAGGGGGAGGGCTATGTTCAGTAGTGGACGTCTTCTGGCTGATGATGATGATGAATAGAGGTAGTAGGTACCTACAATAATTATTACAATGGTAATTGCAAGTTCTGTTTTACCATTTTGATACGGAACCCTAAAAAATTATATTAAAAAGAATTGTAATCTGCATACGTACATAGGTAGGTAGTAGGTACCTCAGATCAGACAAACAAGGGAGATATGGTAAGGTGCCGTAGCGGGCAAGTTATTGACTTTTTTAAAATCTATTACTAGGCTTGCGTTTGACCGCCAATTCGCTTGATGTAAAGCGACGACGCGGTCTACGTTGGAGCACGTTTGCCTAGAAGAAACAGATTCACTCGTCAGATTGTAACTAACGGGGAACACCCATTCAGGCAGCGCAGTCCACAGACTAACAGTACGCATAATAAAAGTGGAATCAAAGCGCTTCGTACGGGTTACGATAATATTACTACATACAGGTACGGTAATATTACTACATCATAGAAAAAATCATAATGAAATTGTTACCCAAGTCAAAGGAGGTTCCTGTCGCTATGTAAATGTAAATGTGTATGCCAATGTAGCTTTTAGGAGATATATAACGCGGGTGAAATCGCGGGGACAGCTAGTTATAAATATTAATTAATCATATTTAATTATATGTGTCTGTCATGGGGGGTTGCCATAATCCCCACGCTTGGCAGGCGGCTTGGGGATCGCAGGAGGTTCCACCATTTCAAGTAAGAGGATGCAGCTGCCCATCCTCTGGTGGTGCTGGTCGCAGTTTTAGGACATACCTGGGTCATACCCTGGTACTGAGAGGTCGTCCTTAACTGTTGGCCTTTTAGAAAAACTCTAGAGTCAGCGGGCAATGGAGAGAGCTATACTCGGAGTTTCTTTGCGCGATAGAATCCGAAACGTGGATATTCGCCAAAGAACCAAAGTCACCGACATAGCTGTTAAAATTTGCAAGTTGAAGTGGCAATGTGCAGGCCACATCGCTCGAAGAACCGATAACCGATGGGGAAGAAAGGTTCTGGAGTGGAGACCACGAACCGGAAGACGCAGCGTAGGTAGGCCTCCCACTAGATGGACCGACGACATTGTGAGAGTCGCGGGCATCCAGTGGATGCAAAAGGCAGGCTGTCATTCAGTGTGGAGGTTAAAGGGGGAGGCCTATGTTCAGCAGTAGACGTCTTCTGGCTGATGATGATGAATTATATGTTTTATTTTTTATTTGATAGCCCGTTGGTCTAGTTGGTAGTGACCCTGCCTTCTAAGCTTAGGGGCGTGGGTTCGATTCCCATCTAGGACAAACATTTGTGTGATGAACATTTGTGTTTGTTCTATATCTGGTTGTTAATATCTTTTTAAGTATGTATTTAAAACTATATATGTATGTATATCAGTCTCTGGCAGCCATATCACAAGCTTTGCTTAGTTTGGGGTCAGATGACCGTGTGTGCAAAAATGTCCCGAATATTTATTTATTTTATTTATTCAACGAGTTTTTTTTTTCTTTAGCTCGTGTGTGGAGATGCAATGTCGAAGTGGGGATACGAAGTGGCGCACAACGCTTCGCACATGGAGAGTCCCAGTTTTTATCCAATACTTAATTCGTCCAGCACATTTTGGAGGATACCTCATCCAACGAAGGATAAAACGCCAGCTTAGTGTTGGTTTCCACCTCTGGGGGGTTAGAAAAGACCCACTTTCTGTTAGCGTTAAGTTAACGCCTGCGGAAAGATGAAATTGTATCAAAATTACATTAGCTTGAGATAACATTTCTCAAGCTAATGTCAATGTCAATGTAATTTTCATACAATTGCATCTTTCTGCAGGCGTTAATGCTAACAGAAAGTGGGTCTTGTCTAACCCCCCAGAGAAAAAAAAAAGTTATATCTGTTAGGCTGATCTGGGGGGTTAGACAAGCCCCACTTTCTGTTAGCGTTAACGCCTGCGGAAAGATGAAATTGTATGAAAATTACATTAGCTTGAGAAATGTTATCTCAAGCTAATGTCATTTTCATACAATTTCATCTTTCCGCAGGCGTTAACAGATATATTTTTTTATTTTAGTTTTAGTGGTTTTAGTAACTAAATTAATATATTAATAGTTTTAAAACATTTGTTAAACGCGTTAATTTATTAAAACATGTACAAGCGAACTCGCAATGCTTCGATTTATTATTGACTAAGTAATATTTATACATTTGTCTGTCGGCCGGCTGTCAGAATTTTATCAAGATTGACCCCGCGGGATCACCTGGTTATGTCTATAGAAGTTGGATCAATGCTCCAACTATTACACCGCATGATTCAGGTCCATCTCGTCGTCTTGGCAGTAGCATGCGTCAATACACAATTCCAAATAGCGTCATACTAATCTGTAAAACTCTTCGAAGTAATAAAACTATTTGACTGTTTTAATGAATCCATCTCAAATCTCTACATAGTACAAATTAAAGTCGCTTTCCGCGTCTGTCTGTCTGTATAACCACTAACTCCTCCTAAACCACGCAACGGATTTTGATGCAGTTTTCACCATCAGTTAGATAATTTTTCACGGAAGGTTTATAAATATAACTAGCGACCCGCCCCGGCTTCGCACGGTTCTTGAGAACATTCAACCTAAATAGAGCGTTTGTAGTCAAGTAAATAAATATTCGGGACATGTTTGCACACACGGTCATCTGACCCCAAACTAAGGAAAGCTTGTGATATGGCTGCCAGAGACTGATATACATACATATATAGTTTTAAATAAATACTTAAATAGATATTAACACCCAGATATAAAACACAAATGTTCATCACATAAATGTTTGCCCTAGGTGGGAAACGAACCCACACCCCCAAGCGCAGAAACCAGGTTCACTACCAACTGGACCAACGGGCTATCTAGTAGTTTTTAGTACAAAATTTAAACAAAAATTGGACTACACCAGCATAAATAATATTTTTAATACAATCAAATACCCTATTGGCTTTGCGAATGGAGTTAAAACTACCAACAAATGGCTCTCGTGACTCCATAGTAAGTACAAAAATGCGACTCGCTGGGTTTTAATACAAGTTGAAGTGTTTGCGGTGTCTATTACTGATAAAACCCTATGTCTGCGGTCAACTTTTTAGTATTGTTTGTATCACAGAAAAAATAAGTAAATAGAACGGAAATGAGAAGGAAAATCTGTCGCCAGGCATTATGAGTGAGCCTTGATTGAACATTCTTATTTATGTCAACGCGTCGAACTCCGCATCCAAAGAACTTGGACCTTGCCTTTTTGGGTTAGGTCTCAAAGTTCTTTGTCCGCATCACAATTGCTAACTGATTTCGAATGACTGACGTTTCGTGTATATGAGTGCAACTGGCTACAACAAATTTCTTACAAAATTGCCTTGACAGCCGTTCTAATTTAAACAAAAAAAAAATCTTTTCTGTGGTTTGTATAGGGAACTGAATTACACAATTTCAATCAACTCTTATTTATTTTGGTAAAGCATAAAGTTACAATTTATGTGTATAATAAAGTTATATAGTCATGTACTTCACGGCAACACTTAAGGCACATCGCGTCTACTCGATATTTTCTACCATAGTAATACATTGTACTTTGTATAACATGGAAAAAAGATAAAAAAGTAAATAGAATAATAATACAGGAATGTTAAAAATACTGTTTAAAAATACTTATTTACATATTGATATAAGTGAATGCGAAGTGTGAATAACTTTTATGTGGAGCCGAAACGACCCTTTTAGAGTCTGTGCAAAAAGAGAACCGGAAGATTGAGGGCGCGCGTGTGCTAATTGACTTAATATAAACAGGCCAAGTGCGAGTCGGGATCGCGCAATGGGGATACGGAACCACCATAAAATTCAATGACGAAATTAACAGTTATAACTTGGTAATGAACAGAAACTTGTCACCGACTCGCACTTGGCCATTATTTATTATTTGTTGTTATACTTTAGAGTGTGTGCAATAATCATGCCAAGATTGACGCTTGTACGTATTACCGTTTTTATATTAGATATATACAAAAATAAGTAAAAAATAAGTTTGCTGTTTGGGACCCCCTGTTTTGTTTGCTGTTTGTTTCGTTTTTACTTTTTTTATTTTTTATTATTTGTTAGTTAATCTGCCGTAACATTACATATTCTATGAAAATTTCAACTGGCTATCTATTACGCTTCGTAAGATACAGCCGTTTAAAGGTAGGACATACGGACAGACAGACAGTACCCTTAGTACAAGTTTTGATAGTACTCGAAAACTTTTTTCGTTTACGTATTGTTCCATACATTGTAGTAAAGCGCCTCCAGCGGAAACGCGGAGGAACTAAAATCGGTAGTAATCGGCGGTATAGATTGTTTCACTCTAATAACTGCGAAAAAAGTTTTCGAATACCTTTCAGCCCAGCAATGTATGGAACAATACGTAAACGAAAAAAGTTTTCGAATACTATCAAAACTTGTACTAAGGGTACAGACATCATAGTCTTAGTAATAGGGTCCCGTTTATACCCTTTGGGTACGGAACCCTGAAAACATCACTCCTTTTGCGTCGAGGGTTAAAAAGTATAATGGACGTTTGCTATTTGTATAAATTATCAATAGACAGAGTCTGCAAACAGAGAAGCATATGATCACAGATCAGACAAAACTGGCACTACCTTCCAAAATGTTGAATTCTCTAATTTGCTGACTTCCACAGATAAGTTATCCGCACTTTAATTAAGAAATAATTCTAAGGAATGTATTTTCAAAATCCATGTCTTTTTCTTAACATCTCATATAACCACATTTCATAATAATACACTTTTTTAAATAACATTTTACATAGCTGCTACTTGAACGTGAAATTTCGATGTAGAAATGTTTGTAACGCACAGGAACTAAAAAGCAAAACATTTGTGAGAAAGTTATGAAACCTATGATAAAACGCCCAAGCACCTAACTTAGTGCCAATACTAAACAATTCATAATCCTAGAATAGTTCTTATCACTATGAAAATTCATGCAGCTTTAATAAAGTCATGAATAATAATTGTTACGGAATGTATTAATAAGTCGATTATAAATATTGGCTCCAATATACGCACTGTAAGGCTGGAATTAAAGTGACGCGATGACACAACGTCGGTTGGTCACGCTATAGATAAATATATACTAGAAGTCACGCGTATCTATTAGATCATACTAATTATATGGTATACAGGGTTACTGGTAATTAGTTAGCATCCTCTTAAGGCGGCTTCAATACGTCAAAACAAACACCTTTCGTTCTACGACTTTTCCAACTTCAATAAAAACACCTTTTCCATAAAAAAAATATTTCATCATCATCATTTCAGCCGTAGGACGTCCACTGCTGGACATAGGCCTCCCCCATCGATCTCCAAAAGGGCCGGTTGGAAGCGGCCTGCATCCAGCGTTTCCCTGCGGTCTCTTTAAAAAATATTTACTCTCGACAAAATGCGATAAGGCCGCCACTTGTGGCACTAGCTCGCAAGTGTTTTCTATCTGTTTGTATTTATTATTTCTGGTGTACACAATAAAGAGTTTCTAACTATCTAAAATGTATGAAGCAGCAGATTTTTTTCCCCGTGAAATTTGATAAGTCTGAACAAAAGTTGTTTTGACGTATTGAAGCCGATGATGCTAACTGATTACCAGTAACCATGTACATATATACGAAAGTATGTGTGTTTATTGGATTGTTTGTTCCTATTTCACACAGCAACAGAGCAACGGGTTGATTGTGATTTTTGCATAGAGATAAATTGGATGGTCGGGGAGTGAAGATATTTTATATCCCGGAAAATATGGTTCTTGAGAGAATGTCAACGCGGGTTTCGTCAACGAGATGTCAATTCGCGTGGTGCAGCTAGTAAACATGCAAATCAACGAGACAAGAATTGGTGCCGCCATGTCCTTTACTGTTTTTTTTTCGTCTTTAGTGATGTTGCTGACCGCGGCTGACGGCCATGACCGATCCAGCCTCACTCTAATTCCAGCCTAAACAAAACAAGTAAATCTCGCGTCTAATGTGCATGTAAATGCGTTAGTTTAATAACTCACCAGTAGAAATCTGCGTTTGCAGCACTTTATACCTTCATTCTATTGCATTTGAGTCGAAATTCGTTTATCTCAATCAAGAAAGACAATCCATTCATGTAAAATACTGTACAGGGAATATGACATACGGAACATATTATGACATATTATTATGCGGGATTATCACATAGTAAATATATTATTAATTTTTAAACTTTCGCGATTTGAAGCTCGCCCTACGCGCTTTTTTTTCAAGATCAAGTGAGGGTAGGAGAACAAAACACCCGCTCTTCTCGCCGGACTCACCCGCAGTGTTCAGTCAGCTCGTGACCACGGCCATTGTAACATGGTCGAAACGTCGAGCGAAAGGTACATATTTATACCTAAATTAAATAATACGTGATAAGTCCCGATTAACATTTAAAACAAGTAAATATTATATTCTCCGAATTTTTACATTTTATGTAAAATTAAGTAGATGTAGTAGATTTATTGCGTTTTTTTTATACATTACTATTAATTGTAAAACCGTGAGTTTCATAAATACGCATATTAATATATTGTTTACGTCTAAGAATGTTGAATCTTGTGACTAAATAAAAATGAAAGTACATCGAGTTAGTTATTTTAATATTTGAATATAAAATACGGTGGCCCTCTCAATATTGCACTAAAACATCCCTAGGAACCGGTGAAGGCACGTCGTAAAGCACTAGTTTAATTTCTATAATAAACTCTATGGTCATATAAATAGAATTTCAATGACATCGCTCGTCTGTGTGCGGTCTAGTGTCGCTACGTTCAATGGTCTTCTACAATCTGAAACCATATAAAATAATATTAAAGTAAATATTAATAAATATTCGGGACATTTTTGCACACACGGTCATCTGACCCCAAACTAAGCAAAGCTTGTGATATGGCTGCCAGAGACTGATATACATACATATATAGTTTTAAATACATGCTTAAATAGATATTAACAACCAGATATAGAACAAATACGAATTCTTGTCCTAGGTGGGAATCGAACCCACGCCCCCAAGCTCAGAAGTTACGTTTACTACCAACTGGACCAACGGGCTATCTATAGTCTGTATAGTCTGCCAGACCTGGGGCCTTGTGGCTACCTTTTATTGCGGGCTCAAAATAGCGCAGTGCTTAAAACAGGTAGCCGTAAGGCCTCTGATGTCTGAGTTTTTAGACCGTCGCCTTATTTAGTTAAGATTGTTGGCCCGTTGGTCCAGTTGGTAGTGAACCTGCCTTCGCTTTGGGGCGTGGGTTCGATTCCCAAATAGGACAAACATTTATGTGATGAACATTTGTGTTTGTTCTATATCTGGTTGTTAATACCTATTTAAGTATTCAATTTAAAACTATATATATGTATGTACGTATATAAGTCTCTGGCAGCCATATTACAAGTTTTGCTTAGTTTGGGGTCAGATGATCGTGTATTGATATAGGTAGTGGTACCTATCGTTTCCTGAGCTCGGGCGGCACGTAGGGCGCGCCGGCGTGCCGCTGCCACTCGCGCTCGAACTCGTGCTCCAGGATCTCCGCGCCGCGCTTGCGCGTCAGGCCCGTCTCCTCCAGGCTCAGCTCGCACATCTGCATGTCGTCCACGCCTGCCACGACACAACCTTACTGTACTACCAGCCATGGACGTAGCCTACGTTTCAATTTAGATTACATTATATTTTAAAAACTGGTCATCCGTGGGCTATGTGGTGCGTGCGTGGACTCACCGGCCTGCAGTAGGACGGGCGTCTTGTCCGGGTGCAGCTCCATCTGCCTGGCGACGTACTGTCCGTCGAAGTGCGCGTACCACCAGCCGCGCCGCTCGTCGGACGCCGCGGGCCGCACGAACGGGATGCGGAAGTACCGGTGTCTGGCGCCCAGGATCTCGCCCTTCTGCATCACGCGCGGAGACTTGGCTGCCGGCGATACATTATTAACAGGGTGAATGTGTTATTTAATTAAATTAAAACAACTATGTGTTATTTAACTAAACTAAAACAACTTAATGTTAATTAACGGCGTATAAAATGTATATAAAACATTTGGATATTTTTATTTAGCGTAGGTACTGTTAGCTTATTTGAATATGCGTTTGTATTAGCACGAAGCTGGAGTTGAGAAATAATCGAAAGTCGATGTACGTGCAATCTCTTTTGATTTTATTTTTTCCCTACTTGATTAGTGACTTAATTACAGAATAACTCGGCTGTGTAGTAGCGAGTACTCACCGGCGTCCATGATGGATTGCGGCGCGCGCTCCTGTTCGTTCAGGTTGGTAGTTTTGCGCGCGTTCTTTGCCTTCCACGCGTGGTACACCTTCAGCCGGCGGTGGAACTCGTGACGGCACGCCTGGACACCACAAACAGATATTACAACATGCTTAAAAACAGAATCGAGGGAAAACTAACAGAAGCTAAGTGTGCTGATTCGTGGTCTCCACTCTACAACACCTAATGGGGTCGAAAAGCTCTTGAATGGAGACCACGGACCTGTAAGCGCAGCGTAGGATGTCCAGCCCACAAGACGGACTGACGACCTAAGAGATCGCAGGGTGACGCTGGATGCAGGCCGCTTCAACCGGGTCTTTAGGAGATCGATGGGGGAGGCCTATATCCAGCAGTGGGCGTGTTATGGCTGAAATGATGGTGATGACTCTAGAACACGACTACTCCAACGGGTTTTTAATATTCGTAACATAACATGTTACCTCAAGTAGTTCAATATCGCAAGACGTGTTGATGGTGTCTCGGAGTTCTGAATATTTCCACTTGGAGAGGTCGTGCTTCTGTTTCCCTTGCATCGCTTGCTGCATCCGCACCCGCTCTGACCTGACGCACAGAACGAACAAATTTATAAAAATACTATTATTGTTACGTTTCTTGAACTGCTGCAGCCGGATTACGTCAGCTGTAACTTGCAAACATGGCAGGTAGGAAGACTATGGAGAGGCTGCTGTCTTTTTTTTATAAAAGCAGCAGCAAACTGATGATAAGCAGAAAGCGCCGCCTATGGACACCTGCAACACTTGCGGTGGTGACGGTGCTTTTCCAACCGGAGAGGTAGTTGTAGAACACACCCTGTTTGAAACGCTTCTTGTTGAAGCTCGGTGGGAACATCTTTGGGGGGAGGATATTCCACACTTTGCAGGTACGCGGAATGAAGGAGCGGACAAATCGAACGGTGTGGGATTTCCAGCTTTGCAAGATGTGGGGCCGAGCTTGAATATGTATGGATTAGAAAGCTGTCAAGGGTGGCTCTTTCGCCATTTTATACGTAGCTATTTTGGTGGTTGGCATAGTGCGTGCGAATAGCGGGCGGGCTAAAATATTCTGGCATCATTGAGTGGCAGCCATTTTTAGCTCAGAAATGTTACGCCGATTATATACAGAACCAGCTGCTCCATAGTCTTCCTATCTATTATATGCACGCAATCGCGGCATCTCCTTTGCATGCATGGAGTGAATACGATGGCATAATTACGACTGCGGCGATTGCTAATGTAATCAGACTGCCGAGTTGAATTTAATTTCCCGTAAACCTTACCTTCACAATTATCTTTTTTGCTATTCGATAAAAATTGTATTAAAACTCAAACAAATACATTAACTAGAAACTATTGGGCAATTAAAAGTAAAAAGGTTAGAGGTATTATAATAAATATACTGTCTACATGTCCACAATATCAAGCGATTAAACACACTTCTCAAACCTAAATAACTGTAAATAAAGCTCTCTATAAAATGTTAAGTTATAATAAACACACCTCAAACTGCCTGACTCATATTATTGGCTACTAAAATTAGCATACGACACTTATTGCGAAAACAAAATCATATCAATAAGCAAAATTGAAGCTAATCGACCATTTTATACCGGTCTATTTGACGACCCAATCTACTAAGCCAAACTTTAATGGACCACTTAAGCCAGGCTATTTGACGACCCATTTTACTAAGCTAAACTTTAACGGACCACTTACGCCAGGCTATTTGACGACCCATTCTACCAAGCCAACATTTAATAGACCACTAATATCAGGTTATTTGACTATCCGATCTACTATGTCAAACTTTAATGGACCACTTTTACCAGGCTATTTGACGACCCATTCTACTAAGCAAAACTTCAATGGACCATTTATATCAGGCCATTTGAAAAGCCATTCTACTAAGCCAATCCGTTATTAGCATTGTATAAATAAATACATTAGCTACATGGTTGGCTGTCGTCTACGACAAACGACTGTTTTAGTGGCTTGGATTAGATGAATGAGTCGTCAATTGGGCTGGTATAAATGGTCCATTATATTTTGCATCCATTTATGTACAGTATTTATTGAGCGACTTCATTTTTATAATGATAAATGAATCACTTTTAAAACGTCAAACTTTTTCCCGCTGCCATCCTCTTACTGTAACGACAAGATCTCCGCTGTTGTATCACAGGGGCAAGGTTTCACAGGTCAAAGTGAACATCATTAAAACCAGGTTATACTCATTAATGACCCAACCATAAAATAAAAGTCCGATTGGCCAACGTCACAATCCCAATTATCTTCAAGACGACTTGTTTTCGCAAAAAATGTTCTACGACAAAGTTAGATACGTCTGTGCAAGTATATTACAGGGTTATACGAATCGGTGATCCTAAGCCGAAAGGAGGTCATTGTTTTCGTCGTTATGAACGTTTTTTACTACTAGACCAACTAAAACCGCGAACGAAAATCAGCAGTTCCAGATTGCCATTCAGACTTACGAAATGTATGGAACAATTAATATTTCACGATTTCAGGGTGGTCACATAGTAAAAGTTGTTTATAATGACCAAGGGGGTTAGACAAGACTCACTTTCTGTTAGCGTTAACGCCTACGGAAAGATGAAATTGTATGAAAATGACATAACATCTCTCAAGCTAATGTCATTGTCAATATCATTTTTATACAATTTCACCTTTCCGCAGGCGTTAACGCTAACAGAAAGTGGGCCTTGTCTAACCCGCCAGTACAATGACCTCCTTTCAGCTTTAGGATCACAGTTCCGTGTAGCCCAGTATTAAAGAAGAAAAGCGTCAGAGCGTCGTCCATAGTGCAAGTGTTAGAGTTAGTGTGCAAGCCAAGTGCGAAGGATAGGCCAAGTCTGTGTGGTACCTGTTCAACTTATTCTCCCCGTTCATCGACTCCATTGTAGGGAAACTGTGCGGACATACGATCATATTACTCACTGCGCCAATACACTTACATCGACACGGGCCAAGTATCAATATATACATCTCTACTTAGCAAAATCTTAATTTAATTCATGCACGCAACGCAACGCAACGCAAAGCCTACTGGCCCTAGAACTATGAAATCTTGCTTAAATAACAAAGGTTAGCCCTAAATAAGGATTTTTGAAAAATCTTGCACATTATGCTAAATAGGTCACACTTATTTTAACATAAACAGCCAGTTTGGGGGTATGGCATAGTTTTGGGTTCCAGCCATGTCAGCCATTGATCCCATAGTCACTTTTCAAAGGGGTAATTTTATTATATTAATTTTGCCGATTATGACTGATTTTGATAATAAATCTTCTATAGAGTAGGGCTATTTTTACGGCAGTGCCATTTCAATAAAATATTCCTACTGCTAAGGGTAGAAAATTATGGGAAGAATCCCGTTTATTAAACTTTCCGTGAGGTCGGTTGCTACTTTTATTAAAGTATTATTTAATTATTTAATTTACAAAATCCTGTGTATATTTTTTTCGACGTTTCGTTACTTTCGGCCACTAACTCGCCTGTTGGTAAGCAACGATGTGGTCGAAGATGAAGCACGCAGACTTAGAAGATACGTATTTATTTCTTTTATTAACAAATAACAAACGAAAATAAGAACTACGGTAGCGAAGCGGCTTCTTATTTCATCATCAGAAATATCAACTGTTGGGACAAATGCCTTCTCTGTTTTTCTAACCCTGTATTTTTTTTTACTCTGTACCTGTCCTATTCAAATTTTTACTATTTTCGTAGTATAAATAACCAGTACAAATTTTTGGAACGACCGTAAACAGCAACGTCTCAGGTGTCATACTTAAAGTTGACTGAAGCATGTCCATGTACCACCATCCAGTTTCAAAAGACATCACTAATTAGAAACACTATTTAAATATGCAGTAACAGCATAAATCACAGTGCTAAGCTATGTACATGAAGAAATCACGCCGACCGAAGTGCACTCGTTCAAATCACACACAAGGTTACTCGGAACTGTGGTATTAGGCCGAAAGGAGGTAATTTTGAACAACTTTTACTTTGGAACTAATCCTGATATCGCGAAAAAAATATAAGCAGTTCGTAAACATCACGTTCAAATTTAGAACGATACGTTTTTTTTTTTGTAGTTGTATATTTTATCGCGATTTCAGGATTGGTCCTATAGTAAAAGTTGTTTGTATAAATACCAAGAATTTCTTTCGTCTACCACCGTGCCATGTAAGCCCTATGCAAGAAAGTAATTGAAAGTCCTAATACAATTATTTTCAATAGAATTTAATCAGAAACACAATATACCAGAGGAAGCGAAATTTTTATATTGTTAAGGTACCATTCCGATTATAGCGACCGCGACCGGCGATCGCAACAGGCGGCAGCGTTCGCCGGTCGCTGTCGCTATAATCGGAATGCTACCTTTACGGAGAGCTACCTTTTTTCTTGCTTATATTGTTTCCATATTGATCAAGATTATTAACAAATAACAAACGACAATTACAACTACCAGTGCGACTCAGCGTATAATGAATACGGACAAACATACAGATACAGTCCTTTCATCATCAACTCATCAGCCTATCATGTTCCCACTACTGGGACAAAGACCTACTCTCAGAGAGAGAGAGAGGAGGATGGGCTCTAATCCACCATGCTGGCCCAATGCATGTCACATGTCTTTGAACTTTTGAGGTTCTTGGACAGCTGTTTCCTCACGATGTTTTCCCTCATCATTGTCAAGTGATGGCAACGAAACTGCACATCATTTATTTAAATACTAAATAAGTGATTGGTGCAGAGCCGAGGATCGAACCGGGTGCCGTCAGATTGTAAGGCGCACGTCACGTCACAGCACCCCATCAACATCGTCACACAGATTCATGTAAAGCCGTGTCGCAATCACATAATAGTTCTTATTGGTTGAATGATCATTAAGTTGTCATCGGTTGCCAGAGCGCCTTCCTTGTT
The DNA here is from genome assembly GCA_914767915.1 of Agriopis aurantiaria. NCBI lineage: Eukaryota > Metazoa > Arthropoda > Insecta > Lepidoptera > Geometridae > Agriopis > Agriopis aurantiaria. Next base: position 1,458,427 of record OU611991.1, on the reverse strand, counting down.
TACACCTATAGAAGTGTATAAGCGCGTTCCGAAGCACGCCAACAGTGCCAATGAGAACCAACCAGATATTTTGTCCCATCGTTAGCGATGTTGGCACTGCAGTGCAAGTACCGTTCTTTATCGATCATCGCATTTGACAGATGAGATCGTCAAGTTCGATAAAATGCCTTTTGATCACCCGCTATGATCGATTATATGACATTTTATCGAATTAGATGATCGATAAAGAACAGTAATTGCAGTGCTGTTTCGGAACGCGCCCTATGTCTGTGGGTAGTAGTGAACGTGGGTGATACCTGCGCAGTTGTGGCGGCGAGCCCTCCACGTGGCCGTTGGTTTCCTTGGCCAGCCGCACGGCCATCTCGTGGTCTATCCTCTCTTGTTCTAATCTGTAATGGCGTCATTATAATTCACGTCAAATTTATTTAAACAATAACAATTCAACACCTACAGAGACAGACAGAGAGCGCACTATACTTACCACAGTTTTTTTTTTTTGTTTAAATTAGAACGGCTGTCAAGGCATTTTTGTAAGAAATTTGTTGCCAGTTGCACCCGTATAAATGAATCGTCAGCCATTCGAAATCAGTTAGCATCCAGTGGCTGCAGATGGCAGACTGTCGTTAGGGGGAGGCCCATGTTCAGCAGTGGACGTCTTCTGGCTGGTGATGATGTAACATAAGTACGTACCTCTCTCTGTTCTCCTTGTCGGCTATGGCTGCCTCCTCCATTTGCTTCTGCAGTGTGTGCGCCGCGATCCTGTCCTGCTCTTCCAGACGGCGACGTTCCGCCTCCTCGGCCTTGCGGCGCGCTTCCATCTCCGCTTTACTGCAACCACGGGGACGATGTACATACAAGGTAATGATGTTATATATAAACTGAGGTAGATACGTTTTACAGAGGTCTGCGCGGCGATACAAACACAAGTTAATTAGCTTGAGTGAACTCAGTCCGTCCTGTGTCTGAGCAACGAAGCAAACGCGCCAAAATCGCGCAACACAATGCGCGATTTTGGAGTATGAAAAATAATAAAAAATTCCATGTTGTTTGTTTAAAATGTGAAATACTTATATTGGGACGGCTGTAAATGACTATAAGACTGTATGTTCTATGGGTCCTATGTAGGTAGCTGCAGTCAAATAACGTCATGGTTTGAGTTCTTTTTAGGGTTCCGTACCTCAAAAAGAAAAAACGGATCCCTTACAGAATCACTTTGTTGTCCGTCTGTCAAGACCCTTTTTCTCTAGGTATCAAGTTGATATTTATATCAAATACTTAGGGCTACGGTTTCTTTCAATTTTGAAAAAATTAAACTTGTATGTCAACGCTATCAAAAGATTTGACCGTTTATGTCGCATATTTTGCGATTTCACAAGGGAATCAAAACCTATAAGGTACTTCCCGTTGACCTAGAATCATGAAATTTAACAACATGCAAGGTCTTACAGCATATATAAAGGAAAAACACCAAAAGTTGGTAATTTGAAGTAATATCACATAAAAAAATATTGTTTTGCAAACAAAAACTAATTAAATAAAGTTGGTATGTATGGAAGCATCTTAAAGTCCACTATAAAGTTAATTTTGTCTTTCATTATTTAAATTTTTTGTTGTTTGGATATGCGCTCTGCGGGTTCCGTCCAACGGAACCCTCGGAGCGCGAGTCCTCGTACTTGTCCGGTTTTTTTTTTATGAATATGACGTCTCTATGGGTGAAACCTCATCGGTTGTTAAGTCAAACCATAATAGAACAGTGATGGTAAGTGTATAACAGACTCACAGCCGCCGATGGTCCTCCTCTTGTTGGATGCGCTCGAGCTCGCGTCTCTTGGCTTCCTCCGCGGCCCGCATCTCCGCTTCCATCTTACGCAGCCTCTCCTGCTCTTCCCTGTCAACAAGCAACAATTTTTTTTAAATTAACCTATAATGTTTCACTCCTGGGCAAAGGTCTCCTCCATCTCTCTCCAGACAGTGCGATCACCCGCCAGACTCGACCACTGCATCTGGACCGTGTCGAGGTCATCGCGCCTGCGTTTCCTAGGCCTGCCTTGGCTCCTTCGTCCGTTTTCAGGCACCCACTGTGTGATCCTCTGGGCCCATCTATCAGGGTGCATCCTGGCCACGTGTCCCGCCCAACCCCACTTTAATTTGGCAGCTTTGATGCCAACATCAGCGATTCCAGTAATTGAGCGCAGCGTCGTGTTTCGGACTCGGTCTGTCCTTTTGATTCTTAGGACGTTGCGCTCCATCGCTCTTTGGCAAACCTCAAGTTTGAACTTCTTAGGCCCGTATTCTAAAACAAGACTCAAGTATCGTTTGATCTTAGTTCACCTGATTATTACTTGAGCCTAGAATCGTTGCTTAAGTATTGTTCTTATTCTAAAACTGCCCTTAAACTCAACTCAGCTGAATCTAGATTTAAGTAGATTTTCAAGCGGATATTCTTTTTGTCTATGAATCAGTCTGTTTTCGTTTACATTTTTATTTTAGTTTAACAATGTCGTTCCGCGTAACGCATAATTTAAAATGTTACAATAATTTAATTAATTAAATAAACAGTAATGTAGTTTGAAATTATTAAGTATTTAACTATTTAGGTAATGATCTACACTATATCATAAAGGTTTTATACATTTTTATGCTTAAAACCCTAGAATCTACTCAAAGCATTTTACGTCAAATAATTTCAAGAAAATTTATGTAATACGGAACGTCAACTTTGTCAATGTATTGTGAAATGTCACATTAGTCTTGTTTATTTTTCGCGATTTTCTTCGGAAATTTAATTCAATTCAAGTAAATCAAGGAAGTAAAGAACTGTGCTACGAAATAGTAGTATCTTATCCTGCCTATATTTGGATATTTTTAGGATATCCCCTTCAGTTTGGAAAGAAAAATGTCTATTAAAAAAATATTAGTATTATTATATTACTATTCCTAATAATTAAAATGATTATAAATAAAAGACTGACCTTATTATTTAGTAGTTTTGTTTAAATTTTATATTCATTTAAAAGCTATATGATTAACAAATGAATTAATTAATACAGACAGTTTTTGTAACCAATTTGTTAAAGTTGTATAGGAGACCATGCTTCAGTCAATCAAAACTGCTAATAATAGAAGCTCTAACTGCAAACCCATCAGAAGTTCCTGCGATAGCGCATTTTAAAATTATTTGCATCCATTGATCTTCAGCATCTCTCAAGTGTCGCATTGGAATGCTAACAGTGATCTGTCTATTCACTATATTTATATTCACATACACAATATTCGATATCTTCAGAAATATCCGTGGTGCAAAGCAAATAATAACAAGTTTAATAACAACCAAACCAAGTACACTACACAGAAATCTCCGCTCAAGCGTGATACAGACGTCACTTGCGTGATCGCAGATCATATGTCAACTTAAGTACAAATTGGCAGCTGAGTAACGTTTTAGAATACAGGTGAACTACGATCGTAAAATCTTGACTCAAGTTTAGTTCTAGAATAAAATCTCTACTTAAAACTAGTTTTAAGTAGAGAATCTTGACTGAGCGTCGTTTTGGAATACGGGCCTTAGATTCGGTCAATGACCAAGTCTGAGCAACGTGAGTTAGGACGGGCAGGATGCACGTGTCGATGAGTGTACGCTTTAATGACATAGGAAGGTCGACTAAAGAAAAACAGAAAATGGCGTAGGTTCTGTCACACCACTCACCAAACTAAACCAATCTGACAGCACTAAAATTATCTGCCTTTCTTTTAATTTTAATATGTGAGAGAAGGATGGCAACAATTTTAGAGCTGTCAAATTTAGTTTAGAGTACATCAGAATCGATTCCAATGTAGCCTACAAGACCACCTTCAAGGCTTCATGGTTGATATTTAGAAAACCCGTACGAAGCGCTTTGATTCCATTTTTATTGATTGATTGATTGATTGATTAACTCTTTACGCCATAAAATATGATACAGTCGACAAAAAACTCTTAAAAACTAGTGTAGCAACTGGCGGCCTTATCGCTAAAAGCGATCTCTTCCAGGCTACCTTAATTTCAGTGATAGGCTAAAAATCCAGTAGCCCTTTGTGAGTTGTAGAGCCGGGGTTGATTCAACTCACCTGTTCTTCTGGTCGACCATGGACTTGTGTAGCGCGGCCATCTGCGCCTCCACGTCCTTGGTCAGCTTAGTGCAGAGCTGGTCTATCTGGTCGCGGGTCAGCCTGTCGTTACCCTACCACAAGAATACATAGTATCAAACTTACAGACTGATAACGTCATTCAATGTTTTGGTTTTTGAGGTCAGATGACCGTATGTGATTTTTTTTTTTTTTTTTATAATAGTTTTTTTTTTACATTTAGTAATTATCAGCCTGATATGTTACGCGGGCCTTCTCTCAGAGTGCGAGAAAGGTTCCTAATCCACCATGCTGGCCCAGTGAATGTTGGTGAATGTCATATGTATCTTTGACCTTTTGAGGTTATTGGACAAATCGGTTTCATCGTGTTATTTTCCTTTGTCGTTGTTGAGTGATGGCATCGAAACTGCACATAATTTATTTAATAAGTGATTGGTGCAGCGCCGAGGATCGAACCGGTGCCGTCAGATTGTAAGTCGCAGATGCTTCCGCTCGGCCACCATCGCTATACATTTGGTACAATGTCGCCAAGTTGTCATGACCACATTTTTACTTTATTTGTAACACTCTGCTGAGTAATTGAAAAAAATATCATTTGTTTTTAATTAATGTCATCATCATTTCAGTCACTGCTGGACATAGGCCTCCCTCATCGATCTCCAAAAGGGCCGGAAGCGGCCTGCATCCAGCGTTTCCCTGCGGTCTCTTTTAGGTCGTCTGTCCATCTTGTGGGTGGACGTCCTACGCCGCGCTTACCAGTCCGTGGTCTCCATTCCAGAACCTTTCGACCCCATCGGCCATCTGTTCTGCGTGATATGTGTCCTGCCCATTGCTACTTCAACTTGCTAATCCGGTGGGCTGTGTCCGTGACTTTCGTTCGTCTACGGATCTCCTCATTTGGGATTCGATCTCGTAGAGAAACCCCGAGCATAGCCCTTCCCATAGCTCCTTGTGCGACTTTGAGCTTGCTTATAAGGCCCATAGTGAGAGACCACGTTTCAGTACCGTATGTCATCACTAACACACACTGGTCGAAGACTTTCGTCTTAAGGCACTGAGGTATTTTGGACGAGAAGACGTTGCGTAGTTTACCGAACGCTGCCCAGCCGAGTTGGATTCGCCGATTGACCTCTTTCTTGAAGTTGGACCTGCCTAGTTCGACTGTTTGTCCTATGTAGACGTACGCGTCAACAGCTTCAAGAACTGAGTTCCCAACTGATACTGGGGTGGGCACTTTTTTATTGCTATTGACAAATCTGTTTTTTTTTTTGTTCATTTTAGCGAAATGAAATGATGCAAGGAAGACAATAAAACTAACCTTGATGGTGGCGACAGCGTTCTTAAGAGAACTCCTCAAGTTGTCGATATTCTTCTGAGCGTTCGCCTTCTCAGTGTTGAGCTGAGCGACCACTGTCTCCATGTGCTGCAGGTTGTGCTGCAGCGCGTGTATCTTCATGATGGCGCGGTACCGCGGCCGGTGGCGGCGCCGCACCAGGTGCCCGCGCACGCACTTCTGGATCTTGATCAGGCACTCGCGCCGGTACACGATCTTGTTCTTCACTGAACATTTGGAATATTCGAGATGCTGAATAATTTATTGCACTTTATGAAATACTCACACAAAAGGCGTAATACAATCTTTAAAAAAAAAAACTTATTGTATACTAGCTTTGCTCCGCAGTTTCGCCTGCGTTATATACCTTCTTGATGACAGGTGGAGTAAGGTGTTAACAGAGTTGCGGCCGAGGCAAGGTAAGCGGAGCGTTGGTCGTCCAGCTGCAAGATGGGTCGACGATATTATTACTATCGCGGGTCGAACCTGGACTCGAATAGCACAGGACCGAGGCAGATGGCATGGCAAGAGAGAGGCCTATACCCAGCAGTGGGATAAGGAAGGCTGTGGATGATGATGATGATATATACCTTCTTGAAGCAACCCCCTTGGTAGCGACAGTAACCTCCTTGATGTCAATTTCATTTTTTTTTTCTATTGTGTTTGTTTCTGATAGGAAAATATTAACACACCAAAAAATCGCTGCCGGAGCCGCCTGCTTCACTACAATGGTCACGAATTGACTCATAAAAACCTACCGAACCTAAACGTAAAACTTTTAAAGTTACTATCAATCAACCCATATATGTTTTGTCAACTGTGTTAATATTAGTCGTACTTACATTTAATGATGGAGAGCACCGCAAATATACTCTTTCTCCAGCGCGACTTGACGAGCCAGGACAGCACCGCGTCCACAATGGACTTGAGGTTCTCGGGGTCCGACTTCATCATGGTGTCGAACTCGGAGTACTTCCCGGGGCGGAAGAACACGCGCGTCACCCCGAACTTGTAGTCCTTGTCCGACAAACCGAAACTGTGGACTATCGCCTGGAAACACGGACACACACATTTCTTATTCATAATATGGTAATACTGCACTCCATCTTTAACCCCCGACGCAAACAGAGGGGTGTTATAAGTTTAACATGTGTATCTGTGTGTTGGTCTGTGGCACCATAGCTCCCAAACGGCTGAACCAATTTTGATTTCTTTTTTTGTTTGTTTGAGAGGTGACTCAATCGAGAATATTCTTACCATGTTCCAAGAAAATTGTTCAGACGTTTAAAAATTCGGTATGTAAAGTTTTTTTTGGTATTTTTTTTATATTTTTATTTCGTAGATAAGGCTATTTTAAGAAACTAATTTCAATATTTTTGTTTTCTATTGAGTAGTTATTTTACAATATTTTTTTGAAAATTGAAATTATGTGACGTCACCATATAGCACAAAATTTCGTTGCGTTGAGAAGCCTAAAAAAGCACCCCATATTGGCAGCCCTGGAAAAAACCAGACAGTCAAACCACAGAAATGAAAAAAATATTCTATTCTGTGTGACGAACAGTGTGTCAAATGTATAATATTTTTATTCTTAAAAGGCACAGAAAATAAAATGCTACAATGTGACGTCATTTAGAGGACAATGAAAGTCGAATGATTTCTTAGTTTTATGTTAAAATAAATGGCATCTTATCGTTTTAAAAGGTCAGAGAAGAAAAATAAGGGTTAGTAACATAAAGGTTAGGGTTAGTAATCTCGAAATGGTTTTGGAATTGGCATAGGTTAATTTTTTTTAGCATACCGAATTGTCAGATCGTTTATCGGGGATAAAAAAAAACATATTATACTTATCTAAAGTAAACTACAGAGTAAGAGAAAAAATACAAAGTATGCGAATTAACTGAAAAAATATTGTCACTTAATGCAATGCAATGTTATGTATGCTTATTGCAATGTTTAGAAAATTTATAATTTGTAGTAAGGTTATTTAAAGCACATGGCATACCTCGCAGAAGACCCTCGCGCTGAGCCGCTGCAGCTTGGGCGGCAGGTACACCTTGTACATGTCGTGGAGGTCGTTGAAGGGCGCGCGCGACGGGTACCCGTGCTCCATCAGCTCCAGCACGGAGATGGTGCCGCTGCACTCCAGCTGCGTCAGCACCAGCGAGCCCTCCACCGCGCGCCCCACCATGCGCGAGTTCGGCTTTATGCAGCGGACGAAGTTCGTGCCCTGGGGGTAGTGGAACAGTTACTGAAGAAACATCCATGGAAAAACTATAATATATTTAATAAAAAGAGGGTAGATCGTTTTGTCTGCACCTAACTTTGAGCTTTTCTACCAACCACTCGCAGTCTTCAGTCTTCTCGTGGTACATGCATGATCCAATAAAACAATGTCTGCTATTCCGAGAGTGACACAAGCCTACGCCAATGTTCAATTGCTACTTCATTGCAACAAACACAGAAATTCGCTGTTAATGGCAAAATTGCCCCAAAAACCAAAGGGGCCGTAGCCAAAGGGGCCGCAGAAATAAAATACTTAGATATCCCTATGGTGGCAGTTTTTTTTATTTTATTTATTTATTTGTAGGCCTTTGCAATATTTAAGCGATTGTTTCACGTTCCCGCTGTTCGACTCGTGGACTAGGAACTTACATTCTCCTTCAGTTTCTCCATAAGTAGCGTGAGTTGTGCCTGGAACTTGGCGCCGACGGAGATGAAGTTGAGCTTGCCCTTGGCGTTGTTGTTGTCTGTTGTTTGGAACAGTTGTTGCACGAGCGAGCTGTTCGACTCCTGGACCAGGAACTCCAGGGACGCGTGGAGGGCATCGTTGTTCTTCTCTATGAATTGGTTCTGTGGATAAAGTTGATACACTTAAAAATCAATTCACAAAGATATAAGAATAAAGATCATTTGTTTTGATATTCTATTGTAATCACTGTTGTATTGTTATTATATACTAGCTGCAACCGGCGGTTTCACCCGTGAGTTAAAATCGTCGTTAAGTTTCCTGAAATTTTCTTATTTTTCTTTTCGAAAGAATAATCTACAAAGTATTAGCAAACTTTAAAAAAACGGCATAGTGCGAGTCGGGCTCACACACTGAGGGTTTTGTACTACCACAAAATACATTAATTATCAAATAAAAAACACCGGCGCCAAAATTAATAAATTGAATGGCATTTCGATTCGGTGAAATGATAAGGTCTACGGGTCGTCCAAATAACGCGCGTCTTTTAGCGATAAGGCCGCCAGTAGTTGCACTAGTTTTTAAGAGTGTTTTGTCCTCTGTGTCAAATTTAATGGTGTGAACAATAAAGAGTTAAAGCAATCAATCAAATAATGAAATTAATTACTTATATTTTGGTGATGAACAGAAATTCGTCACCGACTCGCACTTGGTCATTATTTATTATTTGTTGTTTTACTTTAGAGTGTGTACTTTAGATAGCCCGTTGGTCCAGTTGGTAGGGAACCTACTTTCTGAGCTTGGGGGTGTGGGTTCGATTCCCATCTAGGACAAACATTTAAGCGATGAACATTTGTGTTTGTTCTATATCCGGTTGTTAATATCTATTTAAGTATGTATTTAAAACTATATATGTATGTATATCAGTCTCTGGCAGACATATCACAAGCTATGCTTAGTTTGGGGTCAGATGACCGTGTGTGCAAAAATGTCCCGAATATTTATTTTTTATTTTATTATTTACTATAATCATCCCAAGCTTGACGCTTGTATATTACCTTTTTTACATTAGAGCTAATATAAAAGTACGTTAAAAAACTACGTTTGTTGTATGGGGCCCTTTCGTTTTTTATATAAGAGCGATATATCCACATTCAACATAAGAGTATTCGGTTGAGACCATGACGTCGATTCTGTCATACCACTCACAAAACTAAACCAATCTGACAGGACTAAAATGATCTGCCTGTACTCTTTTAATTTTAATATGTGAGAGAAGGATGGCAACACTTTCAGTGCTGTCAAATTTAGTTTAGTTTAGAGTACATCAGAATCCATGCTATTATCTCAGAAGACCATTGAACAGAGGAAAATGGATGCAGGTGGTGTAAAGTTGCAGGACGATAGCCAGCTGAAAGTAGTTAGTCAGCAAACGCGATTAGGCACAAATCACAAACAAATAAAAAAAAAAAAATATAATTAATTTACTTTTTTTTTTGTATTTAATTAAATAAATTATATACAGTTTCGGTTCGATGCCATCGCTAAAAAACGCTGTAGGAAAACACCGCATGGGAAACGGTTTGTCCGGGAACCAGTTTTCACTGAGAGATTTTGACTCTATAGAACAGGTCGCCGGTCTCTATCGGTTGCCTGGAAGAGATCGCTTTTAGCGATAAGACCGCCTGTTAAAAGCCTAGATTTTATTTTTTATTGTAATGTTTATGTTATCCTTGTTTTGTGGTATTTTAATAGAGTTATTGTATTGTATTGTGTATTGTATAGGAATTGTATCTCGCTGGTGATATAGTATTTGTAGTATACTGACAGTGTTGTAGCAGACGGCGCCGGCGAAGTGTCTCAGCAGGAAGCCCTCGTCGTCCCGCAGCGTGCGGTGCGCCTTCAGCCGGGACGCGCGCGGCACTTGCAGCCTTTACAACAAACAATACATCATACTGTAGTGTATGGCGGTACCTACATTAGTACATTATAATAACACGTTGAAGTGTAACCGAGAGTAGGCGCCGGCGGGCGGCCATCCTGTGGGCCCAGTGTGTGTTTTTCTAGTTACGTTAACGTACACGACCGCGTTAGCGTAAACCACGATTTGTTTGAAATAAGAGCAGTTTCATCTACATGGCGCCAGATGGCGTTGTTCTTTTTTCATACAAATCGTGGTTTACGCTAACGCGGTCGTGTAAGTTAACGCAACTAGAAAAACTCACACTAGGCCCACTGATTTCATTTCGAATAAACCTGTGCTAAGTACGACAGTGTTTCGCTTTGCTCCCGTCTTAACCTAAAACTTCCCACATACAAATTGCATTATCTTATGCAAAATGATGCCACGTCGGTCGCTGCTTGTGATTGAAGACTCGACGCTTGTGATTGGAGAATCAAGTCATTCATTCAATTCGCGGCTAGGATTGGCCCCGCTCGAAATAGTTTAGGTTGACATGTTAGAACCTTTGGCTTATGCGGGGTAAAGGATGAGCAGTAGAGCGGATATATTGTCATTGCCTTTCATCCATCCGCACGGCGGGACGATGAGCATGCTTCTTAATATCGCAACAAAAACACTAATGCCCGTCTTCACAAACCCTAGGAGTCGCCTAAATCAGATTCCTAAATATTTAGTAGCTAGTTATCTATACTAATATTATAAAGAGGAAAAATTTGATTGTTTGTTTGTTTGCATTGAATAGGCTCCGAAACTACTGAACCGATTTGAACAATTATTTCAATGTTGGGAAGCTACACTATCCCCGGGTGACGTAGGCTAGATATTTTCAACAAAAAAATTGGGAACCTTACTAAAACTCCAATAATGTAACCCAAGGAGTAAAAAAATAAGACTTACACCGTGCGAAGCCGGGGTGCGTTGTTAGTGTTTTATAAGATAGGAACGACACTCCTGCGCTCTCTTCTTAATAAATGGAGATGGTCAGCTAGTTCTAGTGTTACTGTCTGTTCTCACCTGTTATTGTTAGCGCCTAGTTCCTTATGCACGGAGTGTGTGAAATGTCCGAACTCTGGTTTCGGCAACTTTGACTCTTCATCCAGCAAGTGGAATATACCGTGGTTCTTGCTCTCGATCAAATCTGTAATTTTGATATCTGTCAGTTTAATCCATCCACCAATCCGCACTGGGCCAGCGTGGTGGATATGGCCCAATCACCCTTTCAGGGGTAGGCTAAAAGTCCAGCAGTGGACTGTTACAAGGCTGATTATGATAATGATGATGATGTCAGTTTTAAATCATTGTGAAGACGAACAAAAGCATTGTAATGTAGACCATATTAAAACTGACATACAGCTTAGTTACTTGCATACGTACGGAGGTTTTTTTTTTCAGACACGGTGACCTGACCCCAAACTAAGCAAAGCTTGTGATATGGCTGCCAGAGACTGATATACATACATATATAGTTTTAAATACATACTTAAATAGATATTAACAACCAAATATAGAATAAACACAAATGTTCATCACACAAATGTTAGTCCTAGGTGGGAATCGAACCCACGCCCCCGAGCTCAGAAGGCAGGTTCACTACCAACTGGACCAACGGGCTTTTAAAATTCAATGGCGTATGTGAATCCAACAACCCGCAACTAGGCCAGCGTGGTGGATATGGCCCAATCACCTTTTCGGAGGTAGGCTAAAAGTCCAGCAGTGGACTGTTAAAAGGCTGATTATGATGATGATGACAGCTTAGTTTCTCTACGGAACAGCATAATGTAGCATTTTCACAAACTATCGAATTATCACAAACTCAATGTTAAAACATATCATGATAAGTAATGTTCGGCGAATATTAATTTATAGCGCGTACCGAATCACGCCAACAGCGCCAATGAGAATGCACAGGGGTGAAAATGACATTAGCTTGAGATAACATCTCTCATGCTAATGTCATTTTCATACAATTTCATCTTTCCGCAGGCGTTAACAGAAAGTGGCTCTTGTCTAACCCCCCAGCAATGCACTACGTTCGTTACACTGAGATATCAGACGTTAAATCTTTTTATGCTCAGTAATTTCACTGGAAATATTGGGGAATACAGTAATGTAAGCACACTACTGCTTGCAGGTTGAATAGCTGACAAAGGTGTGGTACTTCCCCAGGCGTTTGTGGTAATCCTGCCACTACAGGAAATTGTATAACTCCTGCTCGTTCTACAGAAGGTATACTGACCAATGCAGTCCTGGTTGTCCACGAATCTGATCTCGGGCACGTTGAGACCCTCGCGCTTGTACAACTCCTGCTCGTTCTTGAGGATGCGTTCGTTGAAGAACTGCTGCAGCTTCTCGTTGCAGTAGTTGATGCAGAACTGCTCGAAACTGTTCATTTGGAAGTATTCTGAGAAAGGACACAACATAAAATATAAGTATGGTTTCATAATCAGTGTAAAAACGTTCATGGTACACTGCCAACTGATAGTGGACGCAAACATTTGAATTAACTTCAGACCTTCAACAGTCTAAGGGCTGTCCAACTGTTTTTATACTGTTTTAACTATCACGGTTGTTCACTAAAGTAAGAAGTAGACTAAGAAAGAGGGTAGATCGTTATGTCTGCACCTAACTTTTTAACTGTTCTCCAACCACCCGCATTCTTCAGTCTTCCCGTGAACATGGTGCATGTAGCTGCGCCGAAATATCGGGAGCTCATTCCACCACCTTACCACGGTAAATATCCCGTAAATAATCATATAACTTTTTTTGTTTTTATACTGTTAGCTTGTATTTTGTTTAGTTAATAAAGGTACTAGCCTAATGATTAAAATTAAAATTTGTCGATATTACCTACGATGCCACTGACTAATACGAACTGCACAGGAATGGAATGCGCTCCCTGCCTCGGTGTTCCCTATAAGGTACAACCTGGGTCTCTTCAAGACAAGAGTGAATAGGCACCTTATGGGCAAGCGTGCTCCATCTTAGACCGCATCGTCACTCAGGTTTTTGCCCAACTGCTTAACCTTTAACCGCAAGTGCGGTCCTGCTTGGAATACTGCAGTCACTTGTGGGACGGCTCTGCTAAATACCAGCTCGAAGCATTGGACTCGGTACAGAGTACAGAGACGCGTCATTCGTCTAATTAATAACGAAGCGCTGGTTAAAGGGAAGATGCCGCATAGCCTCCAGCACAGGCGGAAGGTGGCTTGTCTGTCCATTTTTTATCGCGTTCATTTTGGAGAATGTGCACAAGAGCTGTTTAAGCTGATCCCGTCAACCAAGTTTCGCCATAGGTCATCGAGACGGACATTCCATCCTTACGTCGTAAACTTTGGTAAAGTCCGCACGCAGCATTTCCAAAATTCCTTCCTAATACGAACTGTACAGGAATGGAATGCGCTCCCTACCTCGGTGTTCCCTAAAGAGTACAACCTGGGTCTCTTCAATACAAGAGTGAATAGGCACCTCATGGGCAAGCGTGCTCCATCTTAGACTGCATCGTCGCTTACCATCAGGTGAATTGTGGTCAAACGCTAGCCCATTTCACAATTAAAAAAAATTAAAAAAAAAAAAAATTAAAAACAAGAGTATGCTCACCGAAGCCAGCGATGTCCAGCACGCCGATGTAGTAGGCGGAGGCCTGGAAGGGGATGCTGGCGTTGATGCGATGCACGATGTAGTCGAACAGCCTGCTGTACACGGCCTTGGCCAGCGCGTCGCGCGCGTTGCTGGCCTCGTACGTCTTCAGCGGCACCCTGCCAACATCCATCCATACACTGCTTTCAAACTTTTTTTGGCGCCAACGTGGAAAAAAATCATGTCGGCTCGTTGGATTATTTTCCTAAACTTGTGTATTTTCGAGTGTTAATGTGTAGTAAATGGAGAATTATTATTCATTAAGTGCTCGTAAACGTGCTCGAGTGTGGGAGTGATATAACGAGGTGAAACATATCTTTTCGTGTTGTTTCCAAAACTCCACAGGAGCCTCTTATAAATCTCCACCACTTTACAGGGGCATGAGTTTGACTTGACCGTGACATACTTTGCTTGACTCTGACTGTGACTTGTTTGACGCTTTTAAGACTATGTAAACTGTTTAATATTACGACTAAAGGACGTTGAATCCACGTTCATGAAAACTTTAACAAAAAAAAGTTTCATACTTTTTTGTATTGTATTCATCGTATTGAAATATTTTCAAGTTTAATTAAATAAGTTAAACAATTCTTAGGCCCGTATTCTAAAACAAGACTCAAGTATTGTTTGATCTTAGTTTACCTGATTATTACTTGAGCCTAGAATCGTTGCTTAAGTATTGTTCTTATTCCAAAACTGCCCTTAGACTCAACTCAGCTGAATCTAGATTTAAGTAGAGTTTCAAGCGGATATTCTTTTTGTCTATGAATCAGTCTGTTTTCGTTTACATTTTTATTTTAGTTTATCAATGTCGTTCCGCGTAACGCATAATTTAAAATGTTACAATAATTTAATTAATTAAATAAACAGTAATGTAGTTTGAAATTATTAAGTATTTAACTATTTAGGTAATGATCTACACTATATCATAAAGGTTTTATACATTTTTATGCTTAAAACCCTAGAATCTACTCAAAGCATTTTATGTCAAATAATTTCAAGAAAAATTATGTAATACGGAACGTCAACAATGTCAATGTATTGTGAAATGTCACATTAGTCTTGTTTATTTTTACGCGATTTTCTTTGGAAATTTAATTCAATTCAAGTAAATCAAGGAAGTAACTGTGCTACGAAATAGTAGTATCTTATCCTGCCTATATTTGGATATTTTTAGGATTTCCCCTTCAGTTTGGAAAGAAAAATGTCTATTAAAAAAATATTAGTATTATTATATTACTATTCCTAGTAATTAAAATGATTATAAATAAAAGACTGACCTTATTATTTAGTAGTTTTGTTTAATTTTTATATTCATTTAAAAGCTATATTAACAAATGAGTTAATTAATACAGACAGTTTTTTAACCAATTTGTTAAAGTTGTATAGGAGACCATGCTTCAGAAACTGCTAATAATGGAAGCTCTAACTGCAAACCCATCAGATATTCCTGCGATAGCGCATTTTAAAATTATTTGCATCCATTGCATACGGATCTTCAGCATCTCTCAAGTGTCGCATTGGAATGCTAACAGTGATCTGTCTATTCACTGGGAAAATTTGATCATAATATTCGATATCTTCAGAAATATCCATGGTGCAAAGTAAATAATAACAAGTTTAATAACACAAACCAAGTACACTACACAGAAATCTCTGCTCAAGCGTGATACAGACGTCACTTGCGTGATCGCAGATCATATGTCAACTTGAGTACAGGTTGGCAACTGAGTGACGTTTTAGAATACAGGTGAACTACGATCCTAGAATTTTGACTCAAGTTTAGTTCTAGAATAAAATCTCTACTTAAAACTAGATTTAAGTAGAGAATCTTGACTGAGCGTCGTTTTGGAATACGGGCCTTAGTCACAGTCAGAGTCGAGCAAAGTAAGTCACGGTCAAGTCAACTCATACCCCAGTAAAGTGGTGGAGGCTTTACAAGAGGCTTCTATGGAGTTTTGGAAACAACACGAAAACACTATTTTGTCTCGTTATATCACTCAAGCACGTTCACGAGCGCTGTTATAGTCGTTTATAGTGGGCTCTCTAATCGGTGATCTCTCTCAAGCCACGAATCATTTTGTCTAGCTAGGGATAAGAGGAATGTACTCACATGGTACTCGATGCCTATGTCCAGCAGTGGACGTCCTATGGCTGAAATGATGATGATGACTCACATGATAGCAGTTCCCTTGATCCCGCCGCGCGAGCTCTGCATCAGCCGCGACACGAGGGCCATCCTGAGCTCGCCCGGGTCCACGCCCAGGAGCTTGGCTGCGGTGGCGAGCGCCGGCTCGGAGGCGGGCGCGACCCCGCAGCCGCCGCGCGGGCCCGCGTCCTCCTCGAACGTGATGTTGCCGAGGTGCAGCACCGCTGCCACCACGCAGTATACAGATCTTATCTCATCCTCGGTCAGACCAACGCGGGCTAGGGCCTGCAATGATACTAATATTATAAATGCGAAAAGTTTGTTGGTTTGTTTATTCCTCATTCACGCAGCAACAGAGCAACGGAATGACCTGAAACACTGTTTTAAACTATCACGGTTGTTCACTACAGTTATATGATTATTTACGGGATATTTTCCGCGGTAAGGTTGTGGAATGAGCTCCTGATATTTCGGCGCAGTTACATGCACCATGTTCATGGGAAGACTCGGGAGCGAAGAGAAAATATCGGGAGCTCATACCACAACCTTACCACGGTAAATATTCCGTAAATAATCATATAACTTTAGGAACGACCTGATTTTTTGCATGGGTATAGTTTAAGGGCTGGATAGTAACATTTTACTTTTCATCATCATCATCACCATTTTTCATCACTGAAACCGCGGGGCGCAGCTAGTATCCGATAACTGTGATTACCAACTCCAGAAGTGGGATGTTTCAAATGGAGCAGTAGCCACTAATGGGAAACAAGAAAACTCAGTCCAAAAATGGCCCCATGGAAAGTCCATCTACACCCATTCTACTCCAGCTTTTAACTGATTAACCAGCTTATCTAAAAAACTAATGCTAAAGCCCCTTGGTGGAAGGAAAAGTGGCCAGTATGCTGGCAGCATTGCCACGTCAAATGTCAATGCAAATTTTTTGGCCAATGTAGGCGCCAGCATCCCGGTCACCAGTTGCCTCCAGCTAACGTTTGGCCAAGTCCCTATACAGTTCGAGAGCAGCCGGCCCCACAGTCTCGGCAAAAAAAGTTTGTTAATTACATTTTTGCTATCATGCATTCATCCACCAACCCGCACTGGGCCAGCGTGGTGGATATGGCCCAATCACCCTTTCGGGGGTAGGCTAAGAGTCCAGCAGTGGACTGTTAAAAGGCTGACTATGATGATGATATGATATCATGCATTCAACTTAATTTTTTCCATAGTATTAGAAAAAATATATGGTTAAAAAAAGTTTCTAAGGTACTTGGAGTCGTATTATTTTTTAACGTAGTTGTTACCTGATTAAGCCTCTGGAAGTCTTCAACGTCATCTAATATGGGGTCTCGAAGGCCGCCTTTTGCCACTTGCTGTTTGCTCTTGCGATTTGCAGCAATTTTCTTCTCTGATTCGGAACTTGTAAAGTATTGGGTGCAGCCGTTTTTCAGGTACTGGAATAACAAAGTAGACATGAGACACACAGATTACCTGCTTAGATTAAAATTACGATGCCGCAGCCTCGGTATATGTATTTGTGATAGCGTCGGTTTTTAACCCCCGACGCAAAGAGCCCAAAAGTCCAGAGACTCCGCTGGACAGTGGACAGGCCACCTGCTGAGAATGGGAGAAGATCGCATTGACAAGCAGGCGTATCTTGGAATTCCCGCAAGCCGCCGACCTGTCGGCCGACCTAGATATCGCTGGATGCCGTAGAATCGGACTTGCGCAAGCTTCAAGCTGCGAACTGACGAGAGACAGCGCGAGACCGGGACCGATGGCGCTCTCTTGTGTCGGAGGTCAATACTCACTTCGGATGCGCCAGCTGAGTAAGTAAGCAACAGTGGTACATACCAAATAGTCATCAGGCTTAGTGATGTTCAAGGCGGAGCGCAGGTCTTGCGGCGCTCCAGCGCACAGCAGATAGAACACGTGGTAGTTCCTCTCCTCGGCGCTCTGCGTGCATATCCTGGACTTCTCCAGCAGGTAGTGGGAGATGTGTCCGCCGACCACCTGGTATTTGCTGCTGAAGTGCACCTCCATGAACTTGCCGAAACGCGAGCTGTTGTTGTTGCGTGTCGTCTTAGCGTTGCCGAACGCTTCCAGGATTGGGTTGGCTGTGGGACAAATTACAATGTTGAACTCTCAGATCAGAGATATGCTTTAGTACAATTATCGTTCGTGTTTAAATGTCTCCAAGTTTCATAAAACAAAGTAACGATGCCTTTAAACCGCTAAGCGAAAAAACTGTAAATACGGCTTATTAAGGGTGGGTTGCACCATCTAACTTTAGTTTTAGCAAACATCGACATTTCAGTTAAAGGTATATGCCAAATTTGACATAAAATGTTTATAAATTATTATAACACCGGCTTACACTCACGATAATGTTTTTATCGGTCGAGACGATCGACCGGTTTCGGAGCCATTAGAGCCCCTTCATCAGGTAATACGCGCGATTCTGGAGACGGTTGCCCGCGTACTGGCGATGCCAAGGCCGCGGCGGCGACAAGCGCGCGTGACGCGCGTGCTGCAGCCCTCGCTACCCTCGCACCCGCCTGAACTGCGACTTTTGCCTCCGGTACTGGTTTATTCTCTTTCGTTTCGCTTGTACATGGTGACACTTGTGTTACACATTTAAGGTCTATGCACAACGCACTGACCGTAACACTATAATAATTTATAATGAATCCTCACGCGAGTTTTGATGAAGTAAAAGGTTTATGTCAAATTTTACAATAACGCTGAATTAAGCAGTTACTGCAAAATGCGTTGCACCAGCGTATTCACTAGCATAGTTAAAGTTGCCAGGGTTGCAAGTCAAATGAGACCTTATTTACCCCAGATGCATAGCTGGAAACATTTTTAACATCTGACAGATATTTAACATAAACAATAACACTTAACCAGCGAAGCTTGGGAATTTACGGTTAACAGTTAAAAGTTATGACGTCATTAACAATAATTGTCAGATGGTGCAACAATATTTTTTGCCTAACCGGCAGTTTTAACTGAAATGTAGATGTTTGTTATTGCTAAAGTACGATGGTGCAACACACCCTAAGAAACATGTAGCGAGTAGCGACACCAATAAACTAAACTGATGATAGTTTAGTTTATTGGTGAGTTTAGTGGTGGTATCATCACCATCAGCCCTGAGTGACCCACTGCTGGGTATAGGCCTCCCTTTGTTTATGCCACTCTCCCCGGTCTCTCTCTATTACTATATAAACTAAATAATAAACAAATATTCAGGAAATGTGATCGCACATCCGCTGCGGGTGTTCTGTGATGATCCTGGTGTCTGTTGATTTACTTGCATGTTATTTCGAGGCTTACCGTCTAAAATCTTCTGTTCGATCGGTCCAGCGCCTTTAGCCCATAGATCGCAGAGGTATTTGAGGATGTACTTGGTGGACTCAGTCTTGCCCGCGCCTGACTCCCCTGATACGATGACTGACTGTGACTGCTTGAGGGACTTCATGTCTCGGAAGGCTTTGTCAGCTGGAAGATAAATGTTTATTGGTAAGTTTGACGCACATGAAAATCGGTAACGAGCTTGTTTAAAGTAATATTTTTATTGATGAAGACATAGCTCATAATACAATTGGGACTACCCAAAAACCTTTATCAGGGTAGATCCCGCAAGTTCGCCTACTTTGCATGTCTGTTTATTGTCGTAAATTGGAACAATGCTCCAACTACATATTATACAAGCCTGTTTATACATAAAAAAAACACTGTTTTAAACTATCACGTTTGTTCACTGCAGTTATATCGGGAGCTCCGTCCACAACCTTATCACGATAAATATCTCTTTAATAATCATATAACTATTAAAAAAGTAATATTGCATTGTTAGCATTTATTTAAATGTCTATTTTTGGGGCAAACCCGGGCCTTTATACGACATCAAACCAAACCAGCGCTGAGAGTGCCTTTTTAGGTAATAAGGGCCCATGGGGACTGCAAAAGAGTTGCACGATTGCAAAACTTGGTACTTACATCGTTTCAAGAAAACTCATCTGATTGGTGCTATAAGGAGCTTACTACGATTTACAGCCGTACTCGGAGACGTTATTTATGTTAAGGAATACTTAAAATTGCTCTGTCTCGTTTTCATGTGTGACAATTTCCATCAACGATAAGTTGACAGAGCAATTTTATATATTTTTATATAACATCTCTAAGGCACTTACCGATTGCAAAAACGTGTGGCGGCAATTCTCCCAGAGATTTCCCCTGGTATTTCTTGATGGTACTAGAGGAGTACATGTCAGGAATGTCTTCGTACGGGTTCACAGCCAGCAAGATATTCGCTACGTACGTCTGGAATGGAAACATGGACCAAGGTCAGAGGGCAGGTGCTTGCTTGGTAGGTTGACTGCCAAGACTAGACTTCTTGCGCACCTAGCTTCCTTTGTTTTTTCACGGCATCGCTCAGTTTGCCAAATGCCAACCGCGGTTACCTACTCAAAAACTAAGCCGAAAATTGTTAGGACCATCTAGTTGAGTAACGATATTCAATATGGTACACAATAGCTTCAATCTGGTCGTAGAAACCCTGGTGGGTCTGCAGGAAGGACCGTCTACTACAGTAACTACCTACTGATTGATAACGGTGTTGCTGTGCGTCGTGAAATAGACCCCTATATAGGGAACTGCCCTACCAGCGAATTCAGAAAACATGGCATATCACTGTGACATACTTCATGATAATCAACCATTTTCCACCCACTGCTGGGTATAGGTCTCCTCTTTAGCGTGCTATCTTTTCCGGTCCTGTGAAAATTGCGACAGGAAAACATTATTTTACTCCCTAGTAATATTACAATCTACTGTTTCTGACTGTATAGTAAAACTGAATCTTCCTCAGTTAGAAATAAGGCGAAAGAATTCGTCACCATTGACTGTTCTGCATTGACAGTTGACGACGTCAGAAAGTAACCATGCAGTAGGTAAGTTACGTTCAAGGTGACTACAATATTGTTTGTTCTGTAAACGTGACTCATTGTAGATATTGTGATAAGTAATACAAGTTATAGTGACGGTGGGCACTCACGTAGATCTTGTTCTTTTTGTATCGGGACAGTATGTTGTTCAGCAGGGTGGCTTCGTTCAGGAACATCAGCTCGCCTAGAAAAAAAAATTACATTGGTACGTGACGTCATCGTTACGTTATACTCGGTTCATATTTTTTTTTTGCTTTACTAGATCCAGTCATCATTTCAGCTTTTGGACGTAGGCCTCCCCATCGATTTCCAAGAGGGCCGGTTGGAAGCGGCCTGCATTCAGTGTTTCCCTGCGGTCTATTTACGGTCGTCTGTCCATCTTGTAGGTGGAGGACCTACGCTGCGCTTACCAGTCCGTGGTCTCCATTCGAGAATCTTTCGGCCCCATTGTCAGCCCAGCCATACTAACTGATATTATAAATGCGAAAGTTTGTTTTTTTGTTCCTTTTCAATCAGCAACAAAGCAACGTGATATTTTGGATAGATATGGTTGGAGGGCTGGATAGTGACAAACACTTGATAACCCGGCAAATGTACGGTTCCTGAATTTCCTGATGGAATGTTCTCGCGGCAAAAAACCGCGGGGCACAGCTAGTATCATTATAAAAAGCTGAACGGGAACCCCCCGAAATTTAAGGTTCATATTTATATAGTTGTCCACGACTTCCTTAGCCGGGTCTTCAGCGGAAAATATGTCCACGAAGCTCCACATGAGCCTTAGGCACTTGTCGAAAGGGAACGTTACCCTTATCTCCCAGCAGCTCATGATTGTAGCCTTTATGAGTAACAACATAATGTTCACTTACAGTTGTCCTCGACTTCCTTAGCCGGGTCTCCGGCGGGGAATATGTCCTCGAAGCTGCAGACGCGCCTCGGGTACTTGTTGTCGAGAGGGAACACGTCGGCCTCCTCGCCCATGAGCTCGTGCAGCCGCGCCACCACGAACCCCTCGGCGGGGTCGCGCACCCATACCAGCTGCTTGTCGATAGTCATGCCTCCCTGCAACAAGTTATACGGGTTATTGAGTATTATATTCAAAATAACAATAGTTAGTTCTTATAATTGCAATGCAACTTAATATACCTATTGGTATCGACCACATAGAACACATATTAATATTTTTTTAACTCTATATTGGCTGCGTTTGGGAAACTGGACGATGCACTCAGTGCCACCTGACCTATATCTTTTTAACTAATGAATCCTGCCCATCGTGACTTATGGGTGCTTATGGCGCCGATACATGGACACTTACTGATATGATAGCATAAAACTGGAAGCGCGCAAAATGCCATGAAACGCGCAAAGCACTGCGATCGGCATGAAACTACGAGAACGAGTCTGGAATACGGAAATACGACGACGTACTAAAGTGGTGGAGTAGGGTCGGATTTTATATGGAGCTAAACAGGGTATGTGGCCAGAACTGGTGACAGCAGGTGTTCTACTAGTGACGGAGCCCAGACTAGGTTGGAATTTAGGCTGACCAATAAAGAGATGATCCGACGATATTAGAAAGGCAGCAGGATGCGAATGAAGGCTAGCGACAAAGGATCGAGGTGAATGGCATAATAAAAGCGAGGCCTATCCTCAGCAGTGGCTTATCAGAGGCTGATGATGTTGACAGAATGTTTGAGTTTCCAAAGTATGTACCTAGTACCTAGTGTACTCACGGTGATGACTCACTAGAACTAGCTTATAAAAGCACGGTCACGACATAATCGATCTGTAAAACTTTAATTAGGAGTTCAACGTCATAGTTAAAGTACCGTGATGCCTACAACATAGCGTCCTTAACACGAATGTACTTAGTTAAATGTGTAATCCTACTAAAATTTATGGCAAAGGATTATTTCAACGTGATCGATGTCGATCACGGTGTGTGTGATGTGAAGACCGCCTAATGCGGTTCAAACTATAGTCGGAGTGACCGGCTGAATCTTACGTGAGTAATTCCCGTGTAATATATATAAAATGTGATCGATGTAATAATGTGTAACAAATAATATGTAACCCTAAAGTCCCCAAACAACATTTTTACTCTCCAGCTGTGGTTAAGAGTGCGTATAAAGCGAGGAAAATTTCTGATTTCACCCGCGCGTCTCGCATCACCCGCATTAGTGTGAAACACAACCACGGCAGCGCGGCAGTCGCGCGCAGCTCCAGTACACATAACTCGCGTAGTCGAACTCGTCATGCGGCAAGGAGTAATAAACACAGGATAAGCATAATGTTGGCGTTTTGGCGATTAGCTGGGTTCGGTCGCGGCGCGCAAAACCGTAAATTGTTTATTTCAATTTTCAAAATTGTGTTTGTTGTATATTTTTAAACTTAATTTTTAAGTTTTCTACAATATCAATATAAAATTAATAAATTATATAAATTAAATTGAAATTGCCTAAATTAATTTTCAAATTAAAATTTTACGCTTGAGACAGAGAGTCAGAGATCGTTAAACATTAAATCAAACTAAACTAAACTAATGCTATGCTATGCTACGCTACGCTATGCTATACTATACTAAACGAAACACGCGAAACGAAATACCCGAAAGCCCGTTGGTCCAGTTGGTAGTGAACCTACCTTCTGAGCTTCGGGCGTGGGTTCGATTCCCACCTAGGACAAAATTAATGTGATGAACATTTTGTGTTTGTTCTACGAGTATACCTGGTTGTTAATATCTATTTAAGTATGATTAATTTAATTTAATTTAATGTAATTTAATGCAATGCAATTCAATTCCATTCCATTCAATTCAATTTACTAAAAAATATCATCATCATCCTTCACAGAACCTTCCTCATTATTTGAAGTCGGCCTAATATACCTACTGTTTGACCTACCAGTACCTACCCGAGCCAACCCGGCCGGTCTAACAGTAGGTATTACTACTTACCTTTTTATCCGACTTCAAATAAGGAGGAAGGTTCTCAATGCGACTTGTATAATCTTAGTGTCTCTGTCTACTTGGTCCACAGTGTTGCACCGCAGTGTTGTAAAGCAGTGTTGCACCGCAGTGTTGCAACGCAGTGTTGCAACGCAGTGTTGCAACGCAGTGTGGCAACGCAGTGTTGCAACGCACTGTTGCACCGCAGTGTTGCAACGCAGTGATTGATAATTTTATTACATACCTACCTTGCCAAAAGATTCGCTTTTTTACCAGCTAAGGAAACATTAACTTTTTTCTGAGATTCGCCACTGTCAAGAAACATTTTACTGTTTAAAGGCAAAGTTTATTTTTATTGTTTCATTCAAGAGCAATGTTCATAACCTCAAATAAGCCACAAATGACAGCACCAGCGAAGGTGGCGCCATCTGAGATAAGTTTTGCCGTGGTTTGCCTGTAGCTTCTCATTACCCAAAATGTATGAAAAATACTGCGTTAGTTCCCTAATACTCACCCTGTGAAATCATTTACCACTGAATAAAACTCAAAATATGTAGTGATGGTCAAAATATTTTCGGATTTGAATTAAATAAAGAAATTTCGTTAGTGAAGCTACTTCTCAAAATCTCTGAAATATTGGTGCCGTCGTTTGGCTTTAGACCTCAGCAGCCATAAATCGATGCCACAGACTTAAAATATTCAAGGATGGCTGAAATATTTTCTGATTTAACGTCTTCACTGAAATATTGAAGATGTCTTCTAGTATTAGAACTGAACAATCTATAATCACCGTTACTGATTTAAAATATGCAAGGATGGCAGAAATATTTTACGATACAAGTCATGATTCTCTGAAATATAAGAAACATTTTACTGTTTAAAGGCAAAGTTTATTTTTATTGTTTCATTCAAGAGCAATGTTTATAACCTCAAATAAGCCACAAATGACAGCACCAGCGAAGGTGGCGCCATCTGAGATAAGTTTTGCCGTGGTTTGCCTGTGGCTTCTCATTACCCAAAATGTATGAAAAATACTGCGTTAGTTCCCTAATACTCACCCTGTGAAATCATTTACCACTGAATAAAACTCAAAATATGTAGTGATGGTCAAAATATTTTCGGATTTGAATTAAATAAAGAAATTTCGTTAGTGAAGCTACTTCTCAAAATCTCTGAAATATTGGTGCCGTCGTTTGGCTTTAGACCTCAGCAGCCATTAATCGATGCCACAGACTTAAAATATTCAAGGATGGCTGAAATATTTTCTGATTTAACGTCTTCACTGAAATATTGAAGATGTCTTCTAGTATTAGAACTGAACAATCTATAATCACCGTTACTGATTTAAAATATGTAAGGATGGCAGAAATATTTTACGATACAAGTCAAGATTCTCTGAAATATAAATGGTCTCATCTAGTGTTGGACGCAAATCACGCAAAACCTCACCTAATCCTCAAAAAAAAACTCACCTATGTTTCCAACCAATTAGTTCAAAATATTCAAAAATAGCTATTTATTTTTTGATATAACTTCACTTTGCTGAAATACTGGTGGTGCCACCTAGCGTTTGATCTGAGAAACTCGTATTTTATGCTACTGATTCAAAATATTTAAAGATGGTACCGCACTGTTGTACCGCACTGTTGTACCACACTGTTGCACCGCACTGTTGCACCGCAGTGTTGCAACGCAGAGTTGCACCGCATTGTTGCACCGCAGTGGTGGACTGCAATTCAACCAGTATAAAAAAATACTGGTCGAATTGAAGGTACTCTAAGGTAAATGAGAACCTTCCTCCTTATTTGAAGTCGGATAAAAAGGTAAGTAGTATTTGACTTTGACTAAGGTAAGTAGTCCCGCTAGTGTATTGTGCATTTCCCCTTACCAGCACATACCCGAGCCAACCCAACTGGTCAAACAGTAGGTACTTATGTTTTTAACCGACTTCAAAGAAGGAGGAAGGTCCTCAATTCGACTAGTATTTTTTTATACCGGTTGAATTGAGAACCTTGCCCCTGTTTTGATGGAACTCTCAAGTCAAATTAACCATCACATTAATTTAAATGATTTTTAATTTTAATTTTATAAAATTATAATGAATCTAAATTATTTTATAATGTCATTTAATTTTTAGTTTTATCTTTCTGACTCTCTCTCTCTGCTTCTCTCCGTCTCTCTCTCTCTCTCTCTCTCTCTCTCTCTGTCTGTCTGTTTGTCTGTCACAAAGAAACACTCCGACTTTAATAGTTATATTACTGAGCATACATAATAATGGATTCGTTAGGGCCTAGTCGTATCCATTTTATTTGTATCTATGTTATTTTTTCGTAGTAGCTTTACCTAGTCTGTGCTCTAAGGTCATTGTCACCACTTGGTAGCCGCATCAAGTGGTCGCGTTCGAGCCATCGATTTTTTATATTATCCTTTGTTTGAAAATACAGTAGGTGTTGATATAATCGCACTCGGAAGATAAAACCAAGGCGAAAAGCAAGCGCGTGCGTCCTTCCCCGTTGAGGCACAGTGCGGTACTGAGGTTAAACGGAGCATGTTTCGCTATTTAGATGCAAAGCGCAACAGAATAAGACTGAATATCGGACTTGCCGTTTGACCGAATAGTTGCTTAGAACTAAAGGACGTAAGTCTCAAATCGAATATAATTTATTATGAGAGTACTAATTAATCTAGGTAAATTTTGTCTTAACACTGGAAAACAAACTATATTTTCCTTCGGTGAGTATTCGGATATTTGGTTTAGTTAGAATATCATGGCAAATTAGCATAAAATTTCGGTTGCCCCCTCTTAATAAGACCGCAGTGTTTGCAAGCCGCACTAATAACAAGAACCGCAAACAAATGAGATTAGCGGCTGCACCACCCGCACCGTATTACTAGCCGTCTACTTCCTAACATATTATGCACAGTTTATGAACAATACATAGTCATGAGAATAAACGCATTTGCATATTATGACGAGGATGGACGCCGCGTGACCGCGCCGAACGCTTCCTCATTGTCATTCCCAAAGCGGCAGCGATCCCGATGTGATTAAAAGTATATAAACACTACATTTCATGCATAATTCTTGTAGAATAGTAAATAATATGATAAATGCGGAAATAAACAACCAGATCAGAACAAGACCAGAAGTTGTTGATAAACATGGCATAATACTCACGATAAAGATTAAAAACCGTAAAGTAGTAATAACAAGTATACTCCAGTATGTAATTAACTCGCTTTCGTGGCAAACAGGCATACTGTATCACTTTCATGTGAGTACGTTACGTAATAAAAAAACATGTAACAATGGTCATGTCCGCTCAACCGTTCCGGTTCGCAATTTGCAGGAAACAAAAAATCGACAACATGTGGAGTGGAGATGTATCACATACGCCATACATGTCACCATTTGAATTTCAAAAGAGTTTACCGCATCGCAAAAACGTCGCATGACAAGAGAGTTGCATATAGATAGCTTAGAATAGCTCATTTTAATGTAAGCGTAGATTATATGAATGTAAAATGTATCGTAATGCTCAGAAATAAATCCTTCTTGGAAGTCAAATCTCAGTTACTTAGTAGAAATGAAAGCTAAAAACTAGACCATTTTAACCGGAAATTATGACAAAGAGACGATTTCTTAACTTAAAATTTTTTAGCAAAATAACCTAATACAGCAGGTGAAAGTATATCAGTTATGGAAGGTGGCGTAAGATATTAATGGCTCGGTAAACTATTGTCACGTACCGTGAAGTTGTTTCAATGAGAAAACCACAAAAACAAGCCTATTTACGCAAAACCGGCTTTTAATTGAAGTAGTAAGAAATGTTTTATTGCCCAACGGTGGTTTACCGTTACTCCACACTGTACAAAACAAAGTTGCTTTAGAACTTGCAGTGATTTAACAGCCGAGAGAAAGGATTTAAAATCTATAACCTGAAACCACAGGCCTGCTCTATTCATAGCTATAGGGAGAGCGAAATCAATGCTGAAACACTACTACCTAGTGAAAACATGAAGTTTTTTTTCTTCTGTAAACAGATAAAGTATAAAAGCTTTAAAAAGTAATAAATCTTTGTTGAAATACAATACACGATTTAAAGCGTCAATTAAAATGAACAAACCAAACCTCAAACACAAAACTAGAACAGCGAAATTATCCAAAACGCATAAAAGGAAAGCACAAAACGTATGAACGAGCAGAGACGAGTGGCGTAAATAAACGGATGCAAATTATGCAGCCCAGCGAGAGGAAGCCGGCGAGAAAATATCACGAAAGCGAGCCCAAATTACCTCGAGCACAAACCAAATAGAACAAAGCATAATAATAAGGCATACCCTTTGAAAACTGTTGAAACGCAAGAGTTTAGTGAAGTGGGATTTAAACCTTTACAAATTTACAACTCAACTTGTAGTTTCAAAGCAGCTTACATAAATTAGCTGCTTGTATTTAAAACTGCTGAATTAGGTACTTTAGTTATAGATATTATTGAAACAAAGAAATTATTATCGGTACTGTAAACCGATAAAACTAAATCTTTTAAAGGCATTGAACTCATTGTCATCTGATTCTGGTCTTTAATCTTCACTTCTCATGACATTATTAGCTCCCAAGGTTAAAGCGCATTATAATTTGCCAGCGATAGCATCAACCAAACCAACAGCGTCTTAGAACAATAGCTGGTAATTAAATTGCATTGCAGTATCATTCTCTACATTATCAGACATTGTTTGGATGCTTGTTTTTCAGTTGTACCTAAATTATAGTATGTGGAACCACTCACCACTATTTGAACAGCTTTAGTAAAGCAATTGTTTTCGAAAGCGATATGCACACTTAGATTTGTTCTTAAAATTTGCTGATACAAGACAAAAACTCTCTCTTAACTATTTACTTTTCCCCAAAAAACCATACTCTCAACCAAATCACAGCACATTTCATTCACTTTTGACTGGTCCCTATCGATATCTATTAATAACTGCCGGGCAATTAAATCATAAATACGATCAAAAGCAATATCAACGCCGATCATTGATCGGATCAAGTTTGACTTCGCAGAACACGAGCTATCTTATCAGAACTATATTATCTCAACTATAATTGTATCGTTTAGTTATCGATGCAAATAAATTTAAGTAATTTCTGATGCATTTAAAAATTATCTAGTGCAAATACATATAAATCATAGAATGTAGTTATGCTATGACTGTTGCAGGTCTTACATTTCTGGTCAATGCACCCAAGGATTATGATGGATCCTTGGTGTAACTAATCACTAATCCATAATCTGAAATTCTGTTCAACAGTAACTTCAGAAATAGTTATTTACAGAAACAGAGAAGTTGAAACTTGATCTTAAAAAGGTTATTTCAAAGATGTTAGGGCTAAACAGACACGCAGTAACAGTAAAGGAACCATTCAAAGAGTTTAATGGAGCACACAAAGCGGCTGCTATACAAATTATCTTGCACTTAACGGGACACTCCATGTATTGCGACCTACCATTGAGTCACGGGCTTAATTTAATCTGATTAGTGGACAATAACTTCTTGGAGTGTTTCATTAATAACAATCTTTATTCTTATTAAGGTGAAGTAATCATAAGCTTTGACGTTTTCGTTATACTTACTTAGTACTTGTATCTAATGGCTTTTAAAATCGACCCTAATTATAATAACATTGGTAATTTTATTAATCTCTTCGAAACTAAACTTATATTCTGATAATTATACTGTCAAGGTAGAGTTTAACAAAGCCTCAAACTTTACAGTCTTGAGAACAGTTACAGAAACAATGTGCAAAGAACGAGATTGTCTATAGTTCACGTTCATTATTTCCAACTTAACAATGGCCCGAATGTATCTGCGTGCATTATTACATGTGGCGTGTGTTCGCTGACATGGAATGGGTAATTACCGTACCTACAAGGTATAGATCGATTAAGCGTCCTTGGTATCACTACAGGCTTAACATGATCTTACACTATTATGCTGTAATCAAGAAGATTACTTTGAATGTTATAAACTGTGTCTTGAAGATAATTTAAATTTCAAAATAATATTTCCAGAATGCTTTGAAGTTAGATCCGACAATTATAGCTTAAATGTTAAAGTTGGTGATATCGATCTCTATCTAGGCGCATTCCTTGATAAGTATACTCATAACACGTTTGATAACAGTAATATTATTGCCAACTAAATTCAGTTCACGACTTGATGAAAGATATACATTTTATCGATGTTAACCTTCCCTTAAAGAAAACGTAGGACTGTCTTGTAAAATATAAGGCTTGGAATATAGAAGGTCATAAAGGAATCGAGGCCAGGTCAAAGCACCGACACAAGGTAAGCTCACACAACCGTCTTTCCACAATATCAACACAGCAACATCAATCATGCCAATGACCTCCGACATCTTTAGATCGCGATGGACAATGCTTTTGCGGCCATATAACAAGACCTGCACAAACCCCTTGCTAAAGGAAAAACTACCTTAATACCTTGTATCGTGTCGTGTAATTGTTATATCGTGAGAAAGCAGAGGTTTAGTGTCAGTGGTGATTGCGCATTTGAGTCGACCTCGCTACATTCGTTTGTGCCATTTTCGGGAAATTGACCGCACCTCCTACTTTCTATGCCATTCTCAAAGACGTGACAGCTTTTATGTTCCTAGTTTTGAAAATTATCTTTGCGCAGGTTGTTCCAGAAGTATGTGAATAGAAAAAACATACGTAAATTTTTGTATGAAATCATTTGATGGCCTTATTACTAGCATCTAATGACATTCGACAGTTGTCATACAGTATTATCCTACAGTGTATATAGGAAGAGAAGATAGGAAATTAAAATAACGTCCTCTGTAGGAGCTGCCTGCGGCTGAAACTAAACTCTGGAATTATTCCAGGAAACGTATATATATAAGGATAGAATGTGGACGTAAATTACCCCTTCGTGCAAACGAAGTTTTGGTGGATCATGTACAAAGCAGTGATCCACATTTTCGTCGTCATTTTGACTCGCGAAAATGCTAAATCTTGGTATTTTGCTTTGACCCAAATCTTGGCATTGATAAGAACCTTTGGAATAGACGAATGTTTCACACGCAACGTTCTTAGTTAACAAAATTCTAAGTAAGATGGCACTGCACCTGATAATAATTATGAATACGTTTTACCTATGACTTTTTTGTTTTTAAGGATGAATAGCAAGTTGCCTGAATGATGACAGTATGAAAAGTACCATGTCAATATCATTGATGTCGTTAAAGAATTTCCAAGATATACAACATTAACATGATTACCGCATGTAGACACAGATGTTTTTAAGGCAAATATATGGATACTATCTATAGCAGAGCACACAAACGGCTCGCACCGCGTTTCGCAGCCACATTTCCAAATTATAACAATAACAAACTGAAACCAAATATACTATAAGAAGAGACCAGCGAGGTTGTCGTTCGAAGATATCATGAGTTTTAATAAAGTAACGTTTAATTTGAGTGAAACTGACGAAAATTAACAAAGAAAACAGGACGAAGTAGCATTTTAACACTGTTTGTGTTTATAATGTACATTTAGAAGCCGTCATGAATGGTTGACGCTATGAGTCAGAGGCACCCGGTGCGAAACGAAATTGTCATTACTTACCGACCTCCGGGGTCATACGATTTGCAAACATTTGCAATGGTAATTGATGTCTGGGACGCCACTGGATGTGAGCACGAAAGCGACCAGCTAAGGAAATGATATTAATAAATAGAAAAAATGTAAAGACAACATAATGGTCAAAGTTATATCCCACATCCAAAACATATCGTAAGTGAATTCGATTCAAATGATAACCGCACCACTATCAGCCAAAAGTTTATCTTATCTTGCACCCAAGGTAACTAGCACCTATTATTTATTATGTGCTAACACAATGAAAACTACATGAGATACAAATTTCTGAGCATTACTCATAGTCCGCGAGACAAAAGGCAATTTATTGATGCAATCATGAACCTGTATTTGATGGATATTTTATTATTTAGGGAGAAGTTATATACGGGCAGATATACGAGATTTGGTGGAATGTTGTGGTTTGTGGTATACTGGCCACATCCCATCCTCGTCGCCTGAGCTTTAGCCAATGACTGTTTTAAAAAGGGGGAAGACGCGTGACATCCAAACATTGTTCCCAATAAATATGGCTCTGTTTCGGCTCGAGGCAGCGGCGACGTTGACGTCTACACTCTAAACGTCAACTTCACCACTCCATTAGACACTACTTTAAACCATAGAAGTGACATTTAAAGAAAATTAAATGTTTTTAAGTATTTAAGAGTGAAAAGTAATGCCGTGAAACTTGTTTTTTGCCTTCGAACTGTTGGTGCACCATGTGAAAACGCAGGAAGTAATTTTTGCTGCTTTATTGAAACACAATTTTGACAAGTAATTCACGTGCTATCGAAGCGACAGTTCGATTGTGACTGAAGTTGATTAGGCCCGTGAGCCTAATTTGTGCGGTCCACGTCAAGAAGTTTGTCCCGTATCTTCCCCCTATTTACTTACATCAGCTTTAGCTCAATAATATGCATTTTATTACAAACAAATCTTGTTTATTTCGTAGATAACTAAAATCTGACAAAACGCTTAAAAAACAAAAGAACAACCGTTTTATTCTAAATAATATTAAAGCTCCTTGGTGGCATGTGGCCAGTATACCACAAATGTATAATGCAGGACTACTGAAGCGTTAGCATTAGCTCGAGATAAAATCGAACGAACGTCTATAGGAGGCAATGAACGTGCGGGTAGCATATAACTTAGCCAAGTTACAGTGTAGGTGTCAGCATAACAGCCACCTGTCTGTTTAAGTACAGCTCGCGAGCCGGTTTTCTCTCTTACTTCTCGGATTGGCAATGAGCAAAATGATATACAATAACAAGTACCAGAAAGCAAATATTAAAGAGAATTCCAAGATAGAGTCGTGAGGGGAGATCGACATTAGCAGCCTATATCAAAACGTGACTGGCAAAGCAATTATCCAGACTAAGCTAGACCAGCATAGTGACAAAAACTAAACGAAGTCAGTAAAGGAACACAGACGATGCAAAACATCATGCCCGCAGTAAAGTGAGACATAAACGGAAATTCTGTAACACTTTTTCTACAAAATCCTCAAAAAAATCAATAAACACGAGACGTTACGTTAAAGTGATCATAACTATGTAAATCGCGTTATGAAACCCACGTTTAACTATTCCTAGCACGCGACTGATTCCATCATTCGATGTAACGACTTATAAGTTGGTGGAAAAAAGTGCGTACATTAGTCATCGTGTTCTTCAATGCCAAGGCTGACCCACGGGCCTTCGGTCGCGGCTGATCAAACTGGTTTTGGACACAAGTCGGTCACTCGAATCGTGTCTTTCGAACCGGTAAATGTAACGCTAGCGTAATGGGAGGCACATTGCAATTTACAAGAAGCGCGCGGTTGCCTTCGGTCGGACACTGTATAATAATATAACGGCATGTTAATGCAGATCATTTTAGCATCCGCCGAACTATGCGATGGATATTGAGACCTAGTTCAAACTTAGCTTCTTAGAGCATCAGCGCAAACTTGTTACTCAATCAATTTTTATCGGATACATTTCGAGTGTGCATCGAATCTGCATGATCTAATTCCCTCCTGCAAATGTTTCTATCAGACGGCCAGGCCGGGCACAAAAAAGGAGACACCGTTTCATGGTTCATATTTCGAAAACCCGTACGAAGCGCTTTGGCTCCACTGTTATTTTGCAAACCTCTACGACTGTGGGATTCGCTGCCTGAATGGGTGTTCCCCGGTAGTTACAATATGGGTCTTCAAGAGAATCGGTTTCATCTACGCAAGCGTGCTCTATCGTAGGCCGCATGATCGGGTAATCAGGCGAAATTGTAGCCAAACGCATGCGCCCTACTATTCAATCATAAGCAGATTATAATAATCGGACAAGTACGAGTAGGACTCGCGCTCTGAGGGTTCCAGCCAAAGAAACCTTATAGACATACTTAAATTTGTAGTAGACAATAAGGTTCTTCCATACATACCAACTACAAAATGTAAGTTTGTAATCGCAAAACATTTTTTTGTACTATGGTATGACTTCAAATTAACAACTTTCCGGTTTTTTTCCTTTAAATGTGCTGTCTGACCTTGCCTCTTCTCAAATGTAATGATTCTAGGTCAACGGGAAGTACCCTATAGGTTTTGATTTCCTTGTGAAATCGTAAAATATGCGACATAAACGATTATTATTTTGATCACGTTGACTTACAAGTTGACTTTTTTCACAGTTGAAAGAGACTGTAGTTCCGATTATTTGATATAAATTTCAACTGGATACCTTTTACGCGTTTCTGAGAAAAGGGTCTTGACAGACAGACAGACGGACATACAGACAGACGGACAGCAAAGTGATCCTATATGGGTTCTGTTTTTTTCTTTTGAGGTACGGAACCTTAAAATATGGTGGCAGTATAATGCTAATTGGACGCTGCTTGCAAAACTTACTAAATTTAACGATACAGTAAATAACAATGATTTAATATTATCTGACGCGAAAATTTTAACTTTTGCCCCAGACCAAATTATCATGTCACTAAAATTGCAGACAAAATACTGCAATTTTATTACAATAAGGATGACTGACACTAAATGTACAAGTCATACACTTTCACCTTTCATGAGATAACTCTAATAGATGAGTAGAAATCGCACACTGTGAGATTCACGCGATCTTCCTTGCCTCACACCTGCAGACGTGAAATGAGCTACCTTCCGCGGTGTTCCCGAGAAGCTACAACATGGGGTTCTCTAAAACGCGATTTAAAGGGTCGGCAACGTAGTTGTGATGCCTGTGGTGTTACAAGTATCCATAGGCGGCGTCAGCTTGTTTGCCACCTATGGCATTTAAAAAGACAGAAAATTTGTATGAGAGAGCAAAGAACATAAATTACAAGCAGTGCTCAAAATGGACCAGAACGCACCGGAACGGCGTCCCGGTTCGTGAAATCACCGTTCCGTTTCGTAAAGGATTCCAACGACACCCCACAGTTTAGGCTACAGGAGGTACTACAGGAACCCAGAAACATAATTACATGCTCACATACAACCCAAAAACATTACCTTCCTCCTTGGACAGTCGGTTAAAAGCTCACAAGGATTGAAGGGATATGCGTTCCGGTTCGTGAGTAAGTCCTATTCGACCACTGAATACAAAAAAAAATATGTAAACGTTACTAAACTAAACTGACACATGAAAACAACGTTCTTGCCTTAGTTACTCAGAGAAGGTAAGTTTCCAAACAACGCCTTCTCAAAACGTAAGCTACAAATTCGCTTTGTAGCTTACGTTTCGATTGGTATTTTAAACTATTTAAGCAAGAAAATTTAATGGATTACCTGTGGAATGTCACACCATAACTCTTATGCTGCTTTTCTGATTTGTTCTGGTACGATTTCACCGCCCAAATTGTCATAGTAAAATTTTTATATATTTTTTGGAGTCATATATGACACCATTTGAATGGCTTAAATTTTGCGAATGTACTTGGTCTCTTTGTGTAGTTATTATAAGGTTCTTGCAGATCTGCGACACGGAACCGGCTTCACAGTTCCGCATCCCACTGCTCATGCAACTTGTTCTTACGAAACAATCAGATAATGGTTATTCCAATGAATTTTTTAAAACTATCTGGATTTGCTGATCGCAAATACTTTTGGAAAGCACTGATAATGACGCAAAGATATCACCAAATATAATTATCAGTTATAGATGTATACTGGGTAACGTGGAAAGGGTGTACTAAGCCGACAGGGGTTCCATCATTATGTGAAATTGCATAAAAAATATCAACTCTTCCATAGAAAACTGTCCTTCACACTCGACAAAAATTATGGAACAGCTCATATTTTTTTCGCGACTTGATCGTTGGCCCCATAGTAATAGTTATCCATATTGATGGGTACTATGGACCCTTTCGGCTTAGTACACCCTTTCTGCGTAATCCAGTATATCTAGGTTGTTTTCAAGTTCCAAGAACCAGAGACTGAGCAAATAACAATATGGAACCAATGTCAGGATAAATTGTCAATTGAAAATGCAGATGTCGCCATGATTGGGGTCAAGCTGTATCAATATGGTGCAGGTTAACGAATAAATCGCCACCGGGGCATGTGCACTGCAGGGCAGGGCCATATCAATTGGCAGCTCCCCCTGCTGAAACCGACGCACGGATATGTGACGCCAATGGAAAACTGAACTACGCAGTTTTTATTGTCTACTCATATAGTGGATACTTGTATAGAGTATAATTACAAAACAACAGTTGTATGTATATTAGACCGCAATTTCATGTTCATGATGTCAACAAGTATAAATTGTATTTTTTTTAAATCCCCGATAAAAATTGGATAACAATCAAAAACCTAAACAGATTTTCTTGAATCATAGCTGGAACACGTTTCCGTCGGGGGCATCGAGATACAATTCCTATAGAGCCACAATGTCTCAGTGAAAACAGTCAGAACGTCATTGTCCATACCTTGTCTCAATTATATAGTTAGCAATGCCACATTTACTCCAATTCAGACGTTATGTCGCTTGCATAGTGTTCAACGTTAGTTGTCCGCTATGTCATCGTAGCTCTGGCATCGCGCGGCATTGTAATCGGATCGCGGTTACCTTGTAACTAACCAAGAAGTCTGCGCAATTCGTAACGTGCGCGGAGTTTTGGTTCGGATATTTCTTGGCATGATTGTGACTCTATATGTATTGTATCTCAATGGTCGGGGGTTAAAAATCCATCTACTCTGCACAATCAGTAAACTATAGTCCTTTTCATGAAAGAAGTCCCACGGCAAACAGCGGAACTAAATTTCCATGTTGTAGTTGTCAGATGTTGTTACTGTGTTTGGACGCTAGTGAGATTTTTATTAATTTTCCATTGTTAAAGAGTCGTGTACGATGCCAAAAGTTGTTAAAGTTCTACTCGAGAAATGATACTGATAGTGATTGATACGCGATGACAGCGCCGCGTTTGGGGGACTTCAAGCATGAAAAGCACTCTAAGTATCTTTTTCTTACTTCCTACTTACTATCTGATAAGTTTGTATGTAGACTCAGCTTATTTTTTAACCGACGAAAGGTTATAGGTTATTAGCTATTCGCCTGTGTTTTTTTTTTGGTATGTTTGTTACCCGTTTACTCCGCCAATTATGAATTAACTTTGATGATTCTTGTTTTGTTTGGTAAGTCATGCTTCAGAGGTGGTCCCATATAAATTTTATCGAAAGAGATTGAGCGCCTTTAAAAAAAAAAATTAATTATTTATATATATATATATATATATATATATATTTATATATATATATATATATATATATATACTTACACAGATGACGTTTTAGCTTTAGTTTCCCTTCAGCAAAAGTTTTGATGAGGACTTCCAATCTCTGTTTTATTTTTCTTTTTCTACTTTTATAGTTTAAGTTTGTGCATGCAAATTGTGCATGCACAAACTGTGCATGCATTTCGTGGTTGAGATTTACTAGTTGCGGCAGTATGTGGATCTAGAACAGCTTCGCAAGCCGTGACGTAACACTGAACAAATGCCTTCCAGCACGCTAAATCACAACTCGTGACACGCTACAGCTACTTTCAGAATAGGAAACGAGACGCGGAACAAACTTCTGCTAACATTAATGAAAACCGTCCACATATTTGTGCAGCGCGGTATTTAATACCAACCAAGATACAAATTATTAAAGCTGTGGGCATAACAAATCCGCTTTACGGTTCATAATCCGAAAACCCATACGAAGCGATTTGATTTCACTTTTATTTTGAGAACTGCTATCCTGTTGATTGCGCTACCT
Organism: Agriopis aurantiaria; assembly: GCA_914767915.1. NCBI lineage: Eukaryota > Metazoa > Arthropoda > Insecta > Lepidoptera > Geometridae > Agriopis > Agriopis aurantiaria. Next base: position 1,420,722 of record OU611991.1, on the reverse strand, counting down.
GAGTTGTTCCTCGGTAGTAACAATCTGGATGTCTTCAAATCGCGAGCGAATCGGTTTCTTTTAGACAATCTTGCTCTTCATCAACGAATCCCTGGTTCAGACAAACCGTCTTAGTGTTGAGCATCGGCGCAAAGTTGCTAGTCTATCGCTTTTTTATCGGATAAGTACATTTCGGAGAGTGTGCATCAGATCTGCATGATTTAATTACCTCCTGCCCATTTTTCTATCAGACTGCCAGAGCGGGCACGAAAAATCGACACCGCTTTATGGTTGATATTCCGAGAACCCGTACCAAGCGCTTTGATTCCACATTTATTGTGCGAAATGCTAGTCTGTGGAGTTCGCTGCCTGAACTGGTGACGATAGTTACAATCTGGGTGTCTTCAAGTCGAGAGTGAACCGGTTTCTTCTAGGCAAGCGTGCTCCATCGTAGACCGCATCATCGCTTAACATCAGGTGAGTAAACGGCCAAGCGAAAGCCTATTACTAAACACAAAAAAAAAAAAAATACGAGCAATATTCCCATTTAAGATTATGTAATTTCAAAGGCTGCTGTTTGACTCGCGAGCTTACCGCTTTCACTAAAGCATCTAATTATCTCGAAGCTGCCTCGACTACAGCCAATCGACTTGGTAATGATGCAGCGGGATCGAGTGCCTTGGCGACATGCGAGTGGCAAGCGAACCCGTAAAGCGGACGTCATCCCGTTAGTGGCAGATAATCTCCTCGGACCGATAACGGGACCGGAGGCTTCGGCCGGAGCCGGTGGACGGGCGAGCCGCTGTAGCGTAACGTTTGAAGCCTTGCAACAACGATCGATATCGTATAACGTGGGAAATATGGAATATTCTTTCACAAGAATATGGCAACCGATGATTTCTGGACGAGATTCGTTTAACACTTTCCAAAGTATAAGGTCATCTTGCAACTTGTTGGCTAATATTGCTAAATCATCGCAATAAAGTTGCAATATCATATGTACGATGCACTTCGACCAAAATAAAATGAATGGACGGGCCCAGAAGAAGCACATTTTTGAAGATTACAAAATGAGCGCCAGCGCTCACTACGTTTCAGTCTGTCTCTAGCCGTAGGAAGTGCGACACGAGTCTATTGTTACATGATAACGAAACATCTGACAAAATGATGCCTTCGTGTGCTTTCCCGAAGTGCAAATACACAACAAAAACCGCTATCTATTTTTGTAACAAATGTACTGTACATGGTTATAATTATGTGTTGTTGGTATGTCCGACGGTTTTGACTCGTTTTTATTGAACAAATTTAATGGTTATTGCCCGTCCATTCATTTTATTTTGGTCGATGGCGATGCATACCTAGATGGAGAGTTAAAAGCTATCTCCGTGTCATATCGGCCTGTCGATCGATACAGTAATTCGTGTAATGAAATGAGAGGGAAAGTAACGCTTAGCATTTTCAACTTAGCATACGTAAATCGATCTTTGTAATGCTATTATGAAAGAAGACAATTTTTCTTGGGCCCACCAAAGTTTTTGTTCTTAGGCCCACCTAATTTAGCATATATTGATGGGACTAGCACTATAAAATTTGTCGTTTTTTTTGTACCATTCGGGCGAAAGATGAGGGAAAAATGAAACCGGAATAATAATATCAAAAATAAAATGTGTTGTTTTGATTTTAGCCACAATTCATTCATTTCCCTTATAGTCACTTGACCGGAACGTTTTTAATACGAAAAAGGATGCATGCTCAGGAATTTATATACAAAAAGAAATAGACCATATTTTACAACAGTGGCCATAATAATCGGCTTTTAAGAAAAATAATTATACAATAGTCGCTAATGGTATTATAGACGCTTATAATTAGCGGCTTGAATATGTTTTTAATCCTAGTTTTAAATATTTACTATTATTGATTTACCGAAACCGTAATACTATGGTTTCGTAAAATTATAGAGGAATGGAACGTAAATCCGCCATCTTGACGTTTGTTGGTTTGTAATTGACAGCAGTTATGACTTATTTCAAGTTACATCATTTTAGTGATGTCTCATACTTTAGTTTTTCTGACTCGAATTACGTAAGTAACTCGTGCTATTGACTCGAGTTGCAACTGGAGTCAACTTGAATCGGCGGTAGTGGGTTCTGGTGATGTGTCTCGTCAGTATTTGTATGAGTTGACACTGGAATGATTACTAACTCGATGCAAGTGTCAACGCGAATAGGTCCTGCTAGTTGGTACTACTCCGTTGATTGAACGTGGACCGTGGACCATGTGACACGCACTGCTTTCGTTTTTTTATTGGTTTGAACAGTCGCTCGGGTCAAATAACCCACTCAAATCGCTCGTACATAGCTAAGCGCAGTCACATCGCTAAGCGCATCCAGCTGGCCTGGCACCGACACGGAGCAGTTTATTGAGTTGAGTTGACTCGATCTCAGTCTCGCACCAGAGTCAGGCGCAGTAACAAACTGTTGACAGATTTGATTCGAGTTGCACAAAACTGGTCTCGTCAACTCGTTCATGATAATATGTGAATAGTGATATAACTCGCACCACACATCACTATTCATACTTTCCGTTTGTTTCAAATCGCGTGATCGTCTGATAGTGCTCTCAATTTTTTCCGTATCATTATGAAACTACAATAAATCAACATGTACAATGTACAGCGCCTACTCCAGAAAACCGTTGTCAACTGTGCTGTAAGATTTCAACGCGTAGACAATTGTGCGAAGACATAATTACTGTCCGAGACAACTGAAGATTTTCCAAAAGATCTTACCTATTTGATTTGTGCCGTTTGTGTGTGTGTGGATTTCTTGCGAGGTGAGTTTTTATTTTAAGTGGGTATTAGCTGATGCCCGCGATTTCGTACGCGTAGGACTCGGCCTTCGGCTTCGACAATATTTCTTTCCCTGAAGATTACAAACATTTTAAAAAGTCAAATCGGTTCAGACGTTCACAAATTATGCCGTTACTTAAGAACACCATTTGATTTTTATTTATTACTAGCTGCGCTCTGCGGTTTCACCCGCGTAGATGACACACTCCTTATGGCATCAGCTATCTGCCAGTGAAACTCCCGTCAAAATCTGTCCAGCCTTTTTTTAGGGAACATACATACACACATCGCCTCTTATATATATATAAATATAAGAAAAAGATGAAGGAGGTATAGATAACAATGCATTTAAACGTCTCAAACCATGTTGGTATCCGTACTTGTGTTGCTTATAATATTACTAACTTTATTATCCCTGTTTGTTTTAACTTACCTGCTTTTATTTACAGCTAAATCAACTAGCAGTTTGCAGATACTGCTACTATTAATTTTGCAAGAAAATATCCATACTCCTGATGCAATAAGAAGATTTGGGTACCTATAGAAATATTTACATTCCATGTGGATGTTCCATTTTAAGAACACACCAAACACAGCGTTCTTGTTCTGCAGAAAGGAATATTGATTTTGCAGTTTTCAAATTATCAGGTAATTTCAAAAATTCTTAGTGAAATCATTGAAAATAAAGATATTGAGTATATCTAGTATATCTAGTATTAAGTAGTATTTTTGTTTAGTATATCTTTTTTCTAGTTTGCTATTTAGTACCTTATTATATAACGTTATATTATATTATAACGTTTATTTATTGCACTCTATACAGGAGGTATAGAGTGCAATAAATAAACGTTTATATACTAACCATCCCTTTTTGTGCAGATAGAACGCTTAGAACAAGTCTGTATGGCTTGGTGGCTGAAAGTTTCCAGCACTGTGAGCAGGCAGAGGCTACGAGATGGTAACAGAGCTGTGGCAATTCGTCTTATGGATATTGAAGACAGCAAGAATATCCCACAACCAACCTCTATGCCTACTCTTACTGTGCCCGGTATTTTCAGGGCAGCAGCAGCACTTACTATGTATAATTATAAGCGTGCTGCTTCTACTTTCCGTATTAGGGTCTAACGTAGGAACATTTCCGTATGTCCTAAGTAATGTTCTCTGGTGTTTTTACAATACCTACGATACGCGAAATTGCATCATGTGCTAGATAATGTATAGCTTTGCTGTCACTTTTCGAAGGTTTAAAGAATCTATTTCTGAGTGGGTTACCTATTTAATTATTATTATGATAATAATATTTTGTTACCTACAATGTCTTTTTTTGAAATTCCGCCTAGCCATACAATATCGCAAGTAATCATTACTCGTGCTGATAATGATTATCAGCACAATTGCTAGAAAAAGTGCTGATGCAAAAATGCAAAAATAACTCTGTCTCCTTATGCTTTCACTGCTAAACTGATTTTGATGAAACTGAATATGTACATAGTTTTAATCTTGATAATGACTAGGCTACTTTATATCCCGGAAACCTAGGTACATAGTTTTCATGGGATGATAACTTATTTTTGTGACAAACCAAATCGCGCAGGCAATCGCTAGTATTAGGTAGTAAATCACTAGAACGTAAGTAATAAAGTTACTTATATATAATTGCTCATTGTGAGGTTTTAGGTTATTGTGAGTTTCATTAACTGATTTCTCAATACTCCGGTTAGATCGGATATAGCTAATATTACCACTGAATCTAGAGATTATGAGGAACAAATCGACATGAGTTTCATTACTATATGCTATAATTTGTGGGTGGCCTATTTTTCAAACAAAAGAAATTGTCTCCTTTCACCGTTATTTATTGAAACACTTATTTGCACACACGAAAAGCAATGTATCAGAGGATAAAATGTATTCATCGCAATGGCAATATTTCCAGTGCGTCTACTCGCATGATGTTAAGCGATGATGCGGTCTACGTTGGAGCACGCTTGCCTAAAAGAAACCGATTCACTCGTGATTTGAAGACACCCAGACTATAACTATCAGGGAATATCTAATATCGAACGAGCGCAGTGCATGCCGCGCAGGGTTCTAATTTTTGGATTGCACTGAACTGTTACCATCAGCCAAGCGACTTGCTCGTCTCGTATCAGTTGCATAAAAAAGGTTTTTTGATCAAAACTGCCAAAACAGCTACTATGAAAATGTTCTAGTTAGGGGCTCCTACGATCCGTGAACGAATGTTTATTTCCATGCACGTAATAGTAGGGGTCATTGTCAAATAATGCGTGCTCGGAAATAAGGGTCAGACACGTGTGTTCACCGTGTCCACGTACAAATACTTACATTAAGCTTTTGATCAGGCGGTGCGCTTCGTGCATAGGTAGGTCAAGTACTATATTATTTTATTGGCCACTTACATGCATTGTTTGTGTTGAAATTTGATGTTAGTAGCTGTTACCAGTGATGACATACGGCACTGAAACGTGGTCTCTCATTATGAGCCTCATAAGCAAGCTTAAAGTCGCACAACGATCTATGGAAAGGGCTATGCTCGGGGTTTCTCTAAGAGATCGAATCAGAAATGAGTAGATCCGTAGACGAATGAAAGTTATCGACATAGCCCACCGGATTAGGAAATTAAAGTGGCAGTGGGCAGGGCATATATTACGCAGAACAGATGGCCGATGGGGCCAAAAGGTTCTCTAGAAGTCACACGGTAAAATATTAACATTGTTTACGTATAAAAATCATTGGCCTAAGTAAATGTATATAATGTCCAGCTGAGCGGTAGAGGTGTTGAAATGAATAGGGCTCCGCTAGGGGTCGGATATCCGCGCTTCTGAACCACCGAGCCGAGACCGCGCCATCCGGCTGCGGGAACTGTACAGGCGACCGTCAGCTTACGTACCTAGCCTACTACCTACGATGCCACCTACACCTGCATTACTCACTATGACGTCAGCAATAATACTCATTAAAAGTGCAACGTACAGTTGTACACAATACATACCTACTACTATAAGAATAAAACCGGCCAAGTGCGAATCGGGCTAACGCGCACTGAGGGTTCCGTACCACATACCTTGTTAGTTACTAAATTACAAATAAACCGGCTAAGTACGAGTCAGGCTCGCGCACTGAGGGTTCCGTACCACCACAAAATTCAATAACGAAATTACCAGTTATAACTTGGTAATGAACAGAAACTTATCACCAACTCGCACTTGGCCATTATTTAGTATTTGTTGTTGTACTTCAGAGTGTGTACTATAATCATGCTAAATTTGACGCTTGTACGTATTACCATTTTTACATTAGAGCTAATACAAAAATACATTTTTTAAATACGTTTGTTGTATGGCGACCGTTTCGCTATTTTACTTTTTGCCTTTTTTATTATTTCTCAGTAAATCCGCCGTAGCATTACATATTCTGTGAAAATTTCAACTGGCTATCTATTACGGTTCGAAAGATACAGCCGTTTAAAGGTAGGACAGACAGACAGACAGACGGACGGACAGACATCGTAGGCTTAGTAATAGGGTTCCATTTTTACCCTTTGGGTACGGAACCCTATCATCGAACACTATAACATCGTGTAGTAGGTCGTGGCATCGTGGTCGTTATAGTGCGACCGCTGAAATAATGTCTGACAGCTGCCATAACATGGTAAAAAGCTGAACAAAAACAGAAAATTCTGATCACTTATAGCTTTTTGAACGTAAGATTGTAGCTTGTAGCCAATATACTACCTACAGTAAATTATAAGAAATTGATTTCATTAATAATTTACAATGTTATTTCAGCTGTCAAATTAATTATCTTAGTGGCCGGACTGTAATGTCATCTATACTAATATTATAAAGAGGAAAGATTTGATTGTTTGTTTGTTTGTTTGTTTGCATTGAATAGGCTCCGAAACTACTGAACCGATTTGAAAAATTCTTTCACTGTTGGGAAGCTACACTATCCCCGGTTAACATAGGCTATATTATATTTTCAAAAAAAATAGGGATCCTTACTAAAACTCCAATAATGTAACCCAAGGTGTAAAAAAATAAGATTTACAATTTTGACTTTGCGTGTTTGACGGTTCTAAGACAGGACAACGTCTGTCAGGTCAGCTAGTATATAGTAAAAATATAAGTTATGTTACATCACGCTCTATCAGTTTATCATAACTATAGAAAGGCAGTCCGTCTAACCGTTTAAGCCTTAGAAACGGTCATGGTAGCAAAAGTTAGATCGATATGCCGTAATGACGCATATATCTAAGGGGAGTTCCACTGGGGAGCGTTGTTGGTCCCGTGGCATTTCATAAAGGTGAAGGTAAAAGGAAGGAAAACGAAGATTCAATTTTCGTACGCTTGTCACGGAGGACAACAGCTTGTTAACTTCATTTATGTCGTATGTAACTAATAAAAAAGAACGTGTAATCACCCGGTACCATGACATCATAGAAGGCTTCCAATATACCGCGTCAAAATCACAAAGTAATTTTTAGGGTTCCATACCCAAAGGATGTAAGCTGGACCCTATTAGTAAGCCCACGCTGTCTCTCTGTCCGATTGTCCTATCTTTTAACGGCTGTATCTTTCGAACCGTAATAGACAGCCAGTTGAAATTTTCACAGAATATGTAATGTTACGGCGGAATAAGCGTCAAACTTGGCATGATTATAGAACGCACTCTAGAGTAAAACAACAAATAATAAATACTGGCCAAGTGGGAGTCTGTGACAAATTTCTATTCACCACGACGAACGAACGAACGATCGCCGCGGAAGTCAAAAAAGCAACTTCGGGCGCGGTCGGTACTTGGATGGCTAACCTCCAGGGCATGGTGTCCTTTTGCACTACTTTTTTGTACTTTAGTTGATAAAAAATTATGTTGTGGTACGGAACCCTCATGCGCGAGCCCGACACGCACATGGCCACTTTTATTTAGTAACTACGTAAGATTTGAACATAAAAACAGCTATCGGAATCGTATATATTATCATACTATAGTACCGCAGCATTTCCACAATCATTTAAATCAGTTATCAATTAATACAAGGCCTTCGCAAAACTAGCTCGTTTTAGAGAATGTCAAACAGTTATTTTCCACATCTTGACAAAATATCACCTTATTAATCAACTTATAAATCTACGGGGTAACAGAATGTTTATAGTCAAGGGCATAGTATTGATTATAGTGAAACTAGTTTTAATTATTCCTTTGGAGTTACGCAGATTTTAAAATAGCAAACTTATTTTTTTTTCTTTAAAAATAGGCTTGCATTTGACGTCCATTTCGCCTGCTGTAAAGCGATGATGCGGTCAACGGTGGAGAACGCATGCCTAGAAGAAACCGATTCACTCGTGATGACACCCATGCAGATTGTAACTACCGGGGAACACCCATTCAGGCAGCGCATTCCACAGACTAGCAGTACGCATAATAAAAGTGGAATCAAAGCGCTTCGTACGGGTTTTCGGAATATCAACCATAAAGCGGTGTCGATTTTTAGTGTCCGCTCTGGCATAACTGTTACGATTGCGGAAGGAAGGAAACCACAAAAATGCTGCTAGAAACACTGGCGCTGTAAACGAATACCTAACTTAATGTTAACTTACCTCTCTAGGTAATGTCTATACAATACAGGGTTATGAGGTAAAGGTACGCTACGCCGAAAGGAGGTCATTATACTCACAACTACATCATTTCACTAACATTCATTCGGTCATTTTACTATGGGACCAACCCTGAGATCGCGCAAAAAAATTTCAACTGTTCCATAGAAAACGGGTCATTGACACTACAAAATGTATCCTGTCCTTCCGATAGAAAAATGGGTAGGAAGCAATTAGATCATGCAGATCCGCTTTTAACTCTGACAACTGCAATAACGTAGGAAGTTGAATGAACTAACTTCTTTCAAAATTTCATTGTATAGTATATCAACTACCTTTTGCATCCACTGGATGCCCGCGACTCTCACTATGTCGTCGGTCCATCTAGTGGGAGGCTTACCTACGCTGCGTCTTCCGGTTCCTGGTCTCCACTCAAGAACCAAGAGGAGGCCTATGTTCAGCAGTGGACGTCTTCTGGCTGATGATGATGATTATGATGACTATATGATCTAACTTGAACAAAAGCATGCAAACAAGCATAGGTATATCAAAAGTGCTTTGGTTAGTTTGTTTCAAGAATAATATCAGCCAGGCGGACAACACAATCTTTTTCTTATCAACATTACATCATTACATAATGATGCAGGTGGAATTATTGAGAATCGTTTAATTCCAGTTGTAAAATTAATCATTAAATATTTCACGGAAATGTGTCTTAAGATTAAAAAAGTGAGTTGTTCATTCATATTCTTATGAATTTGAAGAGTCATTGGCATAAAGTAAAGAAACAGACAGGATTTAGTTTGCCGAGTCCTACGTAGCCGCGAAGAAAGTTACTGCGATGCACGCCGTTGCAAAAAAATTTGAACTGCTTTTTTTAGGGTTCCGTATTTATATGCTTTACATTTCGCTTCGCTTTGCTTGTAACTAACTAACTAACTAACAATGTAAGCAAATCTTGTAAGCCGATTCTAAATTTTGCAAGTGTTTGTAATTCCTTCAATGGCTACCTCGAGTTTCGGCTCTTTTGGTTTATTTTTAAGAGACACTATAACATGTTTTTTTTTTTTAATACAGCACTACATTATTCGTGATTATTGCAACGCCCTTGCAATGTGCATTTCCGTATTCCGATACTAGATTTTGTCCGCAGCTTAGACCTCGTTGTGAACAAATCGTAGCCGACTTTACTCAGGGATAGTGTAGCTTTCTATAAGTAGAAAAATCTTCAGAATTACCTCCTACGAACGTATAAAGTCTAAAACTGTAGTGTAGATAAGCAGATTTGCATTAACATGTCAAAAGAAAATATGTTGAGTAAGTATTTACTTTTGGCATTTCATAAGATTGCAGGAAACGTCTATTATTTCTAGACACCTAATAGATTTACATTTTTTTTTTTCATATTATAAGTTTGAAATTCTTATTCTAGATGCACGTAACGTAGTGCACTTCGGACATTCACAAGCCTTATCTAATCTTTAGCGCTGTTACGCACACTGCGTTATTAAAAACTACGAGCCACACCTTGTTGCTGCAGAAAATTAAAGGCAAATATTAGGTATAAAATATACAAAATATTTATTTAAATAGTAATCTAACTAGGTAACAAATAAACGTTATCACATCTGACGCCTATTGCCAAAGGATATGCCGCTCTGCTGGCCTGCGTTCGTGCCGTACTGGAGAGAGATGACATTCTGTCCGGCCTTTAGCTGCTCGTCTGTGAACTCGCGCACGTTTTTATCGGCTTCCTTGGGCCCGATCGATGGCTTGCCGAAGTTGCCCGCCTTCCTGCCGAGAGACTGCAGGCAGATCACCACCGAGTACAGATTCTGCTTCTCCCAGAGGTCGATAGTCTGGAAAGTCTCCTGCGGAGGCACACCCAGTTTCTTCACGGCTTCGAGGAAAGCGTTGATGTTCTCCATGCATTTGAAAGCCATCGAGGTCTGGTTGATCTTCTTGACCGACCCTTCCTGGATGGAGTTGACTAGCTTGCAGAGGAGGGTGCCGTCCTTGAGGACATCGTAGAGGTTGTTGGCGTCGCCGGCGGTGTTGGCGGGCTCGCCGGTCAGCTTACGGATCCATTCCAGCGTCTCGTGCGCTATCTCGTCGTTGTACTTGCTGTGGATGCGGGCCTGCGCCTCTGCGTTGATGCCGGCCTTCCCTGCGCGGTAGTCGGCCATGTTGTGTGTTGACAAGTGTGCGGACACGTACCCACTGACTCCTTACGATAAGCGTCCTTACAATATCGGCTCGACGATACGCTTCGATAGCGATTATCGCGCGTTCGCAGAACGAATATTGGGTGTTTTATCGCGCCGCCATTGTTATCTTGCACCATAAATGATTTATACTTGATTATAATGATGGTGCAGACTCTATTGCAGGTTACGACGTCACTTCCAATGGGTTATTTCTTAAATTTATCAAACCATATATTTCAAACTTACACTTGTATACTTAACAAAGATAGCAGTCGAGATCAGATCAGATAACATCAGGAACCACTATCAGGGTTCAGGAGTCTATATCTGATAAGGTTAAAAAAAATAGAATCAAATGGTGCAACAATGGTACCTTGGTTATTATAAATCAACCCAATTAGAATTATTAATTTAGATTATATTAGAATGTTTAGTTAGATAGTAGAACTAAGTAGGTGTTCAATACCTTTATCAAATGTACAGAACCTACCAGAAAGTTCTAGAATGACATTCCATCGGCTATCTTTATCACCTGATAAGTTACATTGGTAGGTAACAATAGATTATGAATTTTGATACTTTATAACTAGTGGGAAAGTTGCAACATAAAACACAGTTTTGTGTGCCTAGGTAGGTACGTACTTTAGATATTGAAAACACAGTTTTGTGTGCCTAGGTAGGTACGTACTTTAGATATTGAAAACACAGTTTTGTGTGCCTAGGTAGGTACGTACTTTAGATATTGAAAACACAGTTTTGTGTGCCTAGGTAGGTACGTACTTTAGATATTGAAAACACAGTTTTGTGTGCCTAGGTAGGTACGTACTTTAGATATTGAAAACACAGTTTTGTGTGCCTAGGTAGGTACGTACTTTAGATATTGAAAACACAGTTTTGTGTGCCTAGGTAGGTACGTACTTTAGATATTGAAAACACAGTTTTGTGTGCCTAGGTAGGTACGTACTTTAGATATTGAAAACACAGTTTTGTGTGCCTAGGTAGGTACGTACTTTAGATATTGAAAACACAGTTTTGTGTGCCTAGGTAGGTACGTACTTTAGATATTGAAAACACAGTTTTGTGTGCCTAGGTAGGTACGTACTTTAGATATTGAAAACACAGTTTTGTGTGCCTAGCTAGGTACGTACTTTAGATATTGAAAACACAGTTTTGTGTGCCTAGGTAGGTACGTACTTTAGATATTGAAATGAATGCTGTTTCAAAAAGTTTCAAATAAATACATTAATTATTATTTATGTTATTTTTCTATGCCTTCCCTGTACCATGGGTCATAACATAAAACAAAATATCAATAGACCACCTCCCGAGATATAATAATATCTTATTATTCGTAGTACAATCGAGAAGTGGTCTATAGTGGTCCCCATAGTACAACAAGCAGGTCGACCATGGGAAAGTGTAAGTATCCATAGTCCACCCAGGTGAACTAGCTAGGGGAACTACAGGTAGGGAACGATCTAGATGTAGGTACAGGGGCCTTTCGGCTACCTCATAACGCGGGTTCAAAACAGCTCTAAAACAGCGCAATACGGGAAATCACGCGAACGTGAACCTTCACGCGCCGAGATACGGTTTGCGGTCACTTTACACATCACCTAAACAGTACAAGTACCGTTCTTTACCGATCGCCAAATTTGACAGTTGATGTCGTCAAATTCGATAAAATGTAATTTGATCAGTACTTGCTATGATCGATTCTATGGCATTGATGACCAACAGGTAGCCGTAAGTCCCCTGCATTACTAAACCAAGTTACCAGCCAAGCAAGCTCACCCGACTTTAGGTATTGCATGAAGTTACTGCAATATTGTTGAGGCCTATTATTTTTCAAAATTATGAGAATAAATATATCAGAAACTAACCAGTAACCAAAAATAATGCATATCATGAAAAGAGTACCATAAGTAATTCTGGCAAAATGAGCCTCAAGCCGTCTTATCTAAATCAAGTTTCGCAGTGCGGCACCAATTTTTTGCCCATTTTATTGTCAGACAGAACAATGGGCTGAGTGGCGAGTTGTTACAAACAAAAGAACGCTATCACAATCCCTAATTGATAATATCAGTGATCAGATCTCGTAAGTTACTGATAATACAGCAGCTCCCTTCCCTTACGACACTTATCTCTGTGATCTTATTAATATCTCAGCATTAGAAACAATACTAGCTAAAATTTTTTGTCAAAACGGAAAAGATTTTGAGATATCTTTGGTCTATTTAGAACAGATTCCTAATACGAACTGCACAGGAATGGAATGCGCTCCCTGCCTCAGTGTTCCCTATAAGGTACAACCTGGGTCTCTTCAAGACAAGAGTGAATAGGCACCTCATGGTCAAGCGTGCCCCATCTTAGACCGCATCGTCGCTTACCATCAGGTGAGTTGTGGTCAAAAGCTAGCCCATTTCGTCATTAAAAAATATATATATTATGTGCAGGTCCACACACAATCTTTTGTGCCTGGACCTGCTTTGCTGATAATGCAAATGAAATGAAAATAGTTTGATAAATTAAAAAAACCGGACAAGTACGAGTAGGACTCGCGCTCTGAGGGTTCCGTTAGATGGAACAGTCAGACAGCGACTCCAAACAAAAAAAAAACAACAAAAAGTTGAAATATTGAAAGACAAACTTAACTTTGTAGTGGACAATAAGTTTCTTCCATACATTCCAACTGCAAATGCAAAATGTAAGTTTGTAATAGCAAAACATATTTTTTTAAATGATATAACTTAAAATTTTTGACTTTCGGATTTATTCCTTTATATGTGCTGTGAGACCTTGCCTCTTGCTAAATTTCATGATTCTAGGTCAACGGGAAGTACCCCATAGGTTTTGATTTCTTTGTGAAATCGCAAAATATGCGTAAATACGTGACATAATCGGTCACATCTTTTGATCGTGTAAACTTACAAGTTTGATTTTTTTCACAGCTGAAAGAAACTGTAGATTTGAGTATTTGATATAAATTTCAACTTGATATCTTGACGCGTTTTTGAAAAAAAGCTTCTTGAATGACGGACAGACAGACGGACAACAAAGTGATCGTATAAGGGTTCCGTTTTTTCCTTTTGAGGTATGGAACCCTAAAAATTACAAAGCTAGCACCAAAATTATGAGATGCTGGTTATTTTAAAACAGGTGTGGAATTTCCTTCCCATGAAGTTCTGCCCACTGAGTAACCACCTCTCTGGGTTGCCGAAGGACGCTCAAGCGTCAAATGTGGCATGATTATAATAATACACATTCTAAAGTATAACAACAAATACTGAATAATGGCCAAGTGCGAGTCAGTAACAAATTTCTGTTACCAAGTTATAATTGTGTTATACTCGAGTGGACCCTCAGTACGCGAGCCCGACTCACACTTGGTCAGTTTATTTATAATTTTTTCCTCAAAACGTAATCATTCAAAAACTAATAAGGGTATGATAATTATAAATTATGTAGATAATGAGTCACTGGATAATTACCTACTGACTGTGATGATTTTTGAAAGAAGGTACTGAAACCGTCCTCACGGCAAATGGTAGAATAGTGGAAGTTGGACTGATGTTTTAATATCATGGTCTGAATAATGGAGTTGGAAGGAGGAAAATGAAACTTCTTGGCAAACCAAAAAGCCAGGCTTGGTAAGCCTGTCGAGTTTGCGCTTAGTTGTTTTGTACCTATCACGTGCATTTCTTAAAAAGTTTTATGTGATGGTTATTTGAACTAGATTCTTCTTACGTACGACTCGTGTGTCTAATAAGCGAAAACGTTGACACCTTAGTTTTTGATAAGATTAATCCAAACAATAGAAAACAGCGCGATGGAGTACATAAGTAAATATGTGGGTTCAAATTTTAAATAAAGTTTTGCACTTACCAAATGATTGAATAAAATTTTAACACTAAACAATAATGATAAACAAGTCAGTAAAATATATGCATTGTATTCACGGGGCACACCACATCACCAAAAAAATTTTTATGCCGGCACACGCACTTCTTCGACAAAAATTTACTAAAATTATAATACCAAACCAATCGTCCAACAACGAACAACAAACCGAATTACAGTCATTCGGGGAGAAATTAAAAGTCAAAAGAAAATATAGAGATAGATTGGTGTGATTCGTTCAAAAACCCGATTTGTCTCATCTCGATTCAAGTCAAAGCAAAGTCATGCTCCACGTGACATTTTCGTGTTGTAAAAGACGTGTAGTTGAATCGATTAAAACGAATGTTTATAATCAAACTGATCAATGGGACAGGGGCAAAAAAGCCGATGACTATGATGACAATTTGTATGACTTACTGATTTTGTGTAGACATATTTTTACAGCAATTTGTTGTATTTATTATATTAGTTTTTTTATAAAATTATTCCTATTTTTACCAGGAAATATATTTAAGCTTAATAGTATGTGAGATAAATGTTAGTGGAATTTGTCCGTGTTTATTCTCAATAAATAATTTGAATTTGAATAACATTCGATTAATATACTATTCTTTACTCTCTACTCTTCAAATCGCGACTGAATGTGAATTGGTTTCTTCTAACTAAGCAAGCGTGCTCCATCGTAGACCCACATTATCGGCGAGTTGGCGGTCAAACGCAAGCCTAAAATAATATAAAATGTTTATAAAAACTAGCCAGTGTGTGGGGCTCGCTCACTGACGGTTCCGTTGCCACCACAATATACAAAAAGAAGTGTAAAAAGTCATCATCTCGCCTAGGCATCATCCATTCAAGTACCGACTGCACCCGCCGTTGCTTGAAACTTGGTGGAGAACAGAAATTTGTCACCGACTCGCACTCGGCCGTTGTGTACACTCTAAAATGTAACAACAAATAATAAATAATGGCCAAGTGCGAGTCGGTAACAAATTTCTGTTCATCACCAAGCTATTATTGTGCTAAACTATATAATTATAATACCAAGTTTGACGCTTGTATTACAATTTTTTCACAAGAGCTTTTACAAAAATACCTAAAAAAAATACGTTATTGTTGTATGGGGACTTGGGGACTTGGGGACCCAAAAAATAAATAAAATACGTTTGGTTGTATTTATTTCAAAGGAAGGCCAACAGCCTTAAAAAATGTAACAATCTTAATAGATCTAGAAGCTAAATAAAGGTCCTCGTAGATAAAAATTAGAAAATTAAAAGTAATGATTTTAGTGAGATTACACAGACAGAATATGCATTGGTCGAATAAATAAAAATGACATACATTAGGCTTAAACAATGAATTTCCTACTCAACAGCTGCTAAAAACTCAGATTTAAAATTCAAATAAATACTTTTTTAAATTGCACATAATTTTATTGTCGCTAGGCTTTCAAGCAAATCGATACGTGTATAACGAATAATCGTGTATCACATCCCGGTGAATCCAAAGTTTGATATTTTCGAACGAAAATGTGTCAAACTATCGTTTTTTTAATATAGATTATTTCGCCCATTACTGGACAGGCTAAAATCATTAAAGCCATATTCTCTCATCTTAAGTATTTTACTGACTTTTTAACTCTATGCTTGCAGACGATGCGTAGTACAATACAAGTTGCAAGTAGCTACTACGCATTATGCACCGTATTGCTTAGTAGCTACTTGCAACTTGTATTGTACTACGCATCATCTGCAAGTGCCACTAACCACTTCTACTGCCACTTGTCTTGCACTAAACCACTTTATTTCTTTACTTATATTTATTTCTGTGGTATTAGGTATATTCACACGTCTGTTGTAATATGGGTGTAATACTAACAGATGTATGGATTTGGTACGCTGAACCGCTGTCCAAACAACGGGAAAGATAGAGAAAATTTTCTCGTTCTCTCCCTTTTTCTTTGTTCGTTCTAAGTTATAGAGATTATTATTCCGACTGAAGGACATTGAATCCATGGCCCATCCAAGAAATAAATTTAAAAAATCTGAGTTGTTGTGCAAAGTTGTGTTTTGTTTATTGTAAATCAATAAATTTTATTTTTAATTACGTTTTACGTAGTGCAAAAATAATATTGTAATTTAAAGTAAACCACACCACAACACACTATTAACATGTAAATACTATGACCTAGTGGTCTGATCCTATGAATGGATATGCTAAAAAAGGGAGCTTTGTGCGGAATAAAATTACGTGACCCTACAACTGCTATTGACAGTAATATATGAGCACAAAATACACTATATAATACACCGTACATATTTGTGAGTAAAATCCTTTTTATTTTTGCCACTTTACTGAAGCCTGGAGTGCGTAAGACGCGCAAGGACCCTCTAAGATCTTTGTTAGCGCATAAGAAAATAAACTAAATTTCCAAAAAATAAAGCCGACTTCACCTTGTGGCTGAAACGCAATAAATGGTATAAATCCCCTAATTTACTACCCTCAAACTTGGAATATTTTCTTCAAATTTTAATGGGTAATAATAATATACTATCATGAATTAGGGTCTCATAATCAGCATTTCAGCCGTGGGACGTCCACTGCTGGACATAGGCCTCCCCCATCGATCTCCAAAAAGGCTGGTTGGAAGCGACCTGCATCCAGCATTTCCCTTCAGTCTCTTTTAAGTCATCTGTCCATGGTCTACATTCCAGAACCTTTCAGCCATCTGTTCTGCGTGATATGTGCCCTGCCCACTGCCATTTCAACTTGCTAATCCGGTGGGCTATGTCGGTGACTTTTGTTCGTCTACGGATCTCCTCATTTCGGAATAGGGTCTCTGTATTAATTTATTAACTATCAGACCCGACAAACGTCTTGTCAAAATTTCATAGAAAAAAGTTTCAGATTTTTCCAATTTTCCAGCTACTTGTACTATAATAAATTATACAGATTGATTCTCGCCTCGGGGGATCCCAGAGCTGGAGCATATTTCGCACAAAAATTTAGCCTCGCAATCCAGCGGGGCAATGCTGCCAGCATTCTGGGAACCCCGCCGCGTGGTGGAGATTTGTTCACCTAGGACTTTTTATTTTTATTTTTTATTTATTTTTTGTATATATTATATTTTAGTCATACCAAAGATTATATACTAGAGGTCATACTTAGTAGTTTTATCGATAAGTTGTATATAATATGTATAATTTCCTTGTGTAAATAAATTTTCTAGGCAATATCTTCAATTTTATATTTTTTCATACCGCCATTGTATTGAGGTAATATATAATAATATGGACGTTTACAGGCTGATGATGATGATGATGATGAATATATAATAATATTCAATAAAAAAAATAAAAAAAACAAAATCGGTCAAGCCGCTTTTGAGTTTTAGCGAGACTAACAGCAATTAATTTTATATAAGAAAGAAGATAGGCGAGTAGCTTACACTGATATGCCTATATCCCATAGTGTTGATATTTGGTATTTGTCTGTAGATGATGCATAGTACAAGTAGCAAGTAGAAGTTGTAAGTAGCTACTATGCATCATCTGCATCGTTTTGCTTAGTGGAAATGCTATTAACCACTGCCACTTGCACTAAGCATAACATACAGACGATGCATAGTAGCTACTTGCTACTTGTACTATGCATGGTCTGCTAGCGGCTATAATATAATCTTCAATACAAAAGAATACAATACAAAAACTCTTTATTAAAATACCACAAAACAAGGATAACATAAAAATTACAACAAAAATATTATCTAGGCTTTTAACAGGCGGCCTTATCTCCGATGTATTAACTAAATATTGTGTTATGTTGCAGGTTAATAGAAATGGAGCGGTACCTGCTGCAGCAGCCGAGACGACTTGATAGTTCAGCGGTAGTTAAACTCGGGCAATGGATTGCATTACAAGGAGAAAAATTAATGCTCCCAATATCAGAGCTATACAAAACTGACATAGCAACGGCTAAAACTGTGCTCTCTCAACAAATAGAAATCATTCGACAATATTTGAATCACAATTTGCCCAAGTTAAATCATAATAGATTAGTACATGAAGCAATGCACGCATTATCACAACTCTATAAATCAACTCTGCAGACTTTACAGCACAGAAGTTCACCGAGGGAGTTGGCTATTCAGTTAGTGGTCAGGCGGATGGTTGAAACATTATTTAACAAGAACTTGACATTCGTGCTGCTCGACTCGGAGTTGTTTCAAGCCTCCTTTGCTTGCAAATCATACATGCTCACCGGTCTTCTTCATCTGAAAATAAATCTTCCGCCATCGAGTGAGAGAGACATCATTCAGTTGCTGAAAGAATTGCACAACCTTAGATGTTTATCCATGGCATTTAACTGCACACATAATATTTTACAGTGTGTAGTCGACAACTGTAAATTAATTGAGGAGTTAGACATTTGCTATTCGGCTGTCCACGATAATAGCATAGACCTATTGACCCAGCTACATCATTTGCGAAGTGTCAACCTGAAAGGGACATCAGTTAGTCTGAAGGGCACCAACACACTTTTACTAAACTGTAAAAACATTGAAGATACTGGTTCTGCTTTGATAGCGCAAGCTTTAGAATTCATTGTGTTTGATGCGCAAAACACTGGGAAAACGTTCCAGTTAAAAACATACTTTGGTTACTCTGTAAAATTGGAACATCTGCAATTGGTCATTAAAATGTGCCCCTTGATCCAGAATTTGACTCTTTACAAAAGGAAGAGCTCACAGAAGAATCTAATGGCACTTCTTGAACTTCATGATTTGCGTGTCTTGAAGTTAGCGGGCTACGATTTTTATTCAGATCAAATCCAAGAGTTGCTGCAACTTCGCGGACGTGGTTTAGTGGATTTGCATCTTCAACAAGTCGAACAGATAGATATAAAAGCATTAATGCATATAAGCCAGATGTGCCCACATCTGCAGAGTTTGACAATAGATAACTGCGGTTTTATAGAACACACTGCACTGTACACAAAAGAATTAGAAATACAGCCGTTCAGAAATTTAAAGAACGTAACTTGGGACACATCCAGTAAGCAATACCCTGAAGAGGTAAGCTATCTTGACCTGCAATACCAAAGTACAATCTCGAGCCGTAAACTGACATTAATAGTTGAGCTGTCATTCTTCTTGCTCGCAAATTGTTTAAATGCTGAATACGTCGACTTTGGAAGATCCCTTTGGCTCACTGAGGAAATTATGCTAAACATATTGGAGAAAAATCCATTCCCCTATTTAAAAGAATTGAAAATGAACCAATGTTTAAGTATGCCACAAACTATTACCCCTGCGGTCTTAGATCGGATCAAACAAAGCTGCATCAGCCCCCCGGAAGTACTGGTACTGCTAGAGCAATGATGAGATTGGAAAAGATTTAAAGGTTTTGTTTATCCGAAAAAATCAAGAGTTCGAAAAACTGGTAGCGGAGCCCAACATCATTGGTGAAATTAAATCTCATAGACTCCGCTGTCTCAGACATCTGGAGAGAATGGGAGAGGACCGTGCGGTAAAAAGGGTTTACTTGGGACTGCCTGAAAGCCCAAGGCCAGTTGGCTGTCCCAAGTATAGATGGAGAGAGATGAAGTGGGAAAAGATCTACAGAAACTGGACGTCCATGATTGGCGCGAACTTGCGCAAGATTCGCAGAGCGCAAGAGATGCTAAGCGTCTTTTAGTATCGGAGGCCAAGACACTTTTTGGGTTGCTGCGTCAACATAAGTAAGTAGTTTATGAGAAGCTAAATAATTGAATAAACATTATAACAATCCCACCGGATTAGCAAGTTGAAGTGGCAGTGGGCAGGGCACATAGCACGCAGAACAGATGGCCGATGGGGCCGAAAGGTTCTCGAATGGAGACCACGGACCGGTAAGCGCAGCGTAGGACATCCACCCACGAGGTAGACAGACGACCTAAAAGAGACCGCAGGGAAACGCTGGATGCAGGCAGTTTCCAACCGGCCCTTTTGGAGATTGATGGGGGGCTATGTCCAGCAGTGGACGTCCTATGGCTGAAATGATGATGATGGTTATAACAATAAACCACATCAGTGAGAGCAGCGCGCGTGATGTGGCAACCAGTTGTTGTAAAGTTTGCGCGCTGTGCCTGCATCGCGTTACTATGGACTCACCTCGGATTTGTATAGAATATGGTAAGTAAAAGAGACGAGAAAAAAAGCGTGGTTTATAAATAATGATGTGTACATTTGTCTTGGTAAGTTGGTGCTGATTAAGTGCTTGTTCAAGTTATCTCGCGGGTGCGGTGGGGGTCGCGGGCGCTAGTTATCAAACATATGGTAACTGAACTTATGCCACGTGCAGTCACTATCTCGCTCGCGCATTTTGACACTTCCGAAGATATAACATGACTGAATGTACTTACGAAATCTAAGAAACTGAAGGCCTCAAGAATAACGTTACAATAATTAATGTTCAACAAAAATGTCACATTGTTACATTCTGAGTGTCTACAAAAAAACAAGAGTGAATTGGCTTCTTCTAGGCAAGTGTGTTCAGACCGCATCATCGCTTAACATCAGGCGAGGTGGCGGTCAAACGCAAGCCTATTATAAAAAAAAGAATTAGTTGTATGAATGCACGTCAGACAGAAGTGAAAACTTAAGTAGTAATTCACCTATTCCAAAGAGATGGCGCTGTATTAAAAATTACGGTTAAACCTGAACGTCACGCGAGTTCAGTGCTTTTCCCCCCATCCCAGAAATGACCAAAGTGCCTTAAGAAATTTTCAGTAAAAAAAATTTTTATACATTAGTCAGAATCAGAAAAATTGTAGTTGAACCGATTTTTATGTGTAAAAAGTTGTTTGGAACAATATGAAATTATTGTTGTGTAATGTTATTCTCATCCTTTCGGGGGTAGGCTAAAAGTCCAGCAGTAGACTGTTAAAAGGCTGACTATGATGATGATGATGGTGAATGTTATTCTCGAGCACATAATTATTTCGTAGATTTTTACGTAAGTAAATTTGGTAATTCGGTATGTAAAGTTTTTTTTTTTGTGTTTTTTTTATATTTTTATTTCGTAGATAAAGCTATTTTAAAAAACCAATTTCAATATTTTTGTTTTCTATTCAGTAGTTATTTTAAAGATTTTTTTTGAAAATTGAAATTTTATGACATCACCATATAGCACAAAATGTCGTTGCGTTAAGAAGCCGAAAAAAGCACCCCATGTTGGCCTGAAAAAAACTAAACAGTCAAACCACAGAAATGAAAAAAATATTCTATGCTGTGTGACGAACAGTGTGTCAAATGTATAATATTTTTATTCTTAAAAGGCACAGATAATAAAATGCTACAATGTGACGTCATTTAGAGGACAGTGCAAGTCGAATGATTTCTTCTTAGTTTTATGTCAAAATAAATGGCATCTTATCGTTTTAAAAGGTCGGAGTACAAAAAAAAAAGGGTTGGTAAGATAAAATCTCCAAATGGTTTTGGAATAGGTAATTTTTTTAGCATACCGAATTTTACATTTTCAGTATAAATTTCAGTATAAATGTGAAAATGCGCGAGCGAGAGGACTGCGCACGAGAACATCCCCCTTAATGTTTATGCTGTAATGTGTTGTAAATTTCTTGAAAATAATGTTTAGTACTTAAAATAAGATCTCACCTTATAATTTATTGGTATTAAAGACCAGATCTTCAGTATATGTGATATTACTGGTTTTCCGATCTCTTGTATATACCTACACGGTATCTAATTGCATGAATCTGCAAGTTGAAGTGGCAATGGGCAGGCCACATCGCTCGAGGAACCGATGACCGATGAACCGAAAGAAAGGTTCTGGAGTGGAGTCCACGAACCGGTAACCGGTTGTCTTAGGTATAGCTAATATACACTTGACGACATCATTTACAGGATAAAAATCACAATTTAAAATTAACATGACACACTATATACATAAAAGCGAAATACATCTACTCACTCACTCACTCATTAAACACGAAATCTCGAAAACCACTTGACCTACGTAGCTGAAATTTGGCAGGTAGATTCCTTATGGGGTGTAGAGGTCCGCTAAGAAAGGATTTTAAGATAGGGCCGAATTAAGGATGACAAAAAGGGGTTGAAAGTTTATATGTAAGTCTAGGCGTACGAAGTCGTGGGCAACAGCTAGTTATACAATATAGGTACACTTGAGGTACACATTATCGGCTGTAAAATGGCCTTGTCAATAATTTTGCAGCTGTAAGAGGCTTTGTCAGATTAATAATAATTGAATAAAATACATTGAGTAATAATAATTTAATTAAAAAAAGATATGTCGGGATATTATTCTAATTTTAAAGGCAATTTTTTCTGTAATGATTTTTATACAGATTTTTACATTGTACTCTTTCTTTAATAAACATTAAAATCCATTCACAGCTTAGTGATTATGAGTAGTTATCCTACATCAGGATGGAGGAGGGTCTGATGATGGATTTCATTTTTTTTTTGTTAAATTTTCTATGGACGTTGATTCAATGTCCTTTTGTCGTAATATTAAACAGTTTACATAGTCTTAATAGCGTCAAACAAGTCATAGTCACAGTCAGAGTCAAGCTAAGTAAGTCACGGTCAAGTCGAGCTCATGCCCCTGTAAAGTGGTAGAGACTTTACAAGAGGCTCCTATGGAGTTTTGGAAACAACAAGAAAAGACACGTTTCACCTCGTTATATCACTTGTCCACACTCGAGCACGTTTACGAGCACTTAATGAATTATTATTCACCATTTAGTACACATTAACACTCGAAAATACACAAGTTTAGGAAAATAATCCAACGAGCCGACATGTTTTTTTCTACGTTGGCGCCAAAAACATAGATTTTAATCGCTTCAAAGACGTATAAATTCCAAATTTTAACTGCCCAGCGTGAACAAACCATGGTTGGTGTAAACAAAGTACCTAGAGGTTGTTTGTTACAACACCCAAAAAGGGTTCAAAACGGGCCCTTTGATATGAATTTTCCAGAACCCTTTCTTAGTCTGCGCTTTCACGTCTTCTCTTTAAACACAACCTTCAAATGTCATGTCTCTAGAACCAGCAGTTTAGGCTGTGCATTAATATCTCAGACAGCGATAATTGAGTTTAAAAGATAGGTAGGTACTTGGTAGAATTTTGATTAAGTATATAAATTGCATGGGTAAAAAAAAGTTTGTTCATAAATATTGGCCATAATACTAAATACTTAATACAATACACAAATGACACCAAATACTCGTTAGTACCTAGAGATAAAGAAAATCCGCAAACCCAAACAAAAAACAACTATCTATTTAAAGATTTACTTTACGGGTTTTCCTAATGACCCAAAATTTGTTCCTGCCGTCTTGTCATTTTTGCGGTCTTCCAGAGTCTGTGCCCTGTGCTTGGGCACCGCTGACCTGACACCGTCCTATAAACGGCACTGCTCCCACACGTGCCGTGAACTGCCGTGTAAGCACACCAGCTTATGATCAGTGACCAAAGAGATAACTGTTATCGGTATAGGTATTTGGATCGATTAGTGAATCAGAGAGAGGCGGTAGAGCGTCGCGGTGTAAACACAGCGTGTTCGCGGCGGCTCGGAGGTGACGGGCTGTGTTGGGCGGGCGGGCGGCGCATGCGCGACGCGGGGGCGGGGGCACGCCGCGTGCGCGCGCGCAGGGCGGGCGGCGGCCGCGGCTCAGTCCGCGCGCGCCCTCGCCATGGCTCGGTGGCTGCAGGCTCTAGTGGCGCTGCTCGCGCTCGCCGCCGTGACCGCGCGCAAGTCCCCCGCCCCCGCGCCCGCACCCGCGCCCGCCGCGAACAAGCACGAGCCCCAGATCGAGGAGGTGACCGCCAAGCAGCTGGACCGAGTGCTGGAGGACAAGGACTTCGTCGCGGTCTACTGGTGTAAGTGACGCGAGCGGCGCACTCGGCCGCCGCCCGCCGCGAGGGCCGCGCGTCTCCGATATAGCGGCCGGGCGGCTGGCGGCCGGCCAGGCGGGGGCGGGCGCCGCCGTGCCGAGCCGAGCAGACGGCGCCCGTCCAAATGGGTTATCCTCGAGTTAATGATCTTCGGCCGGAGAGAACGCACGCGCATTATATTTCGAGACTCGCTCAGTTATGCAACCGAGCCGTGGAGACAATAAAACTTGACCCGTCCGGCGGCCGGTGCGCCCGTCGGCGCGCCCTAAAATGGTGCCTCGTCTCGTTTCCCACCGTTCCACCGCTGGTGCTCCAAGGTCGAGGCGCCTACGCCCCGCGGCTATAACCGTGTGCCGCTGAAATAGACCAACATTACGTGCTATCGGCATTCCGACTATTTTCTTTTGTCGCCAACTGTCGATGCGATGTTTGTTGACACTACACGTCACATTCCTCTCGACCATCTTTTGCAAAAGTGTTGGCAAAAAAAAACGTGTTGGTCGAAGAGTGCGTGCGTGCGGGTTGGACGTGGATCCAATGCCGTGAGCTCGACGGTGGTTCATTAATAATGTTGACACATCTGCAGTCGGTGCCATGTTGCGTATCAACTCCCGAACACTCTTGGCTTTTTGTGTAATGCATCACTGTCAGGAGTGTAATTATCTGGGTATTTCAATGTATTAATTAGCTAATATACTATTTCCCTGGTATTAACGGACCTGACACCACTGAACTAGACCTTAAAATTCAGGCTAATAAATTCATGGGCCTACCTACCTAAAATAATCTAGGAAGTTGGTTCCAAAATCGTCAACAAAACACACGTTGGTACTCGTAAACAAACAGTCAACATCTGACAATTAGAAGGGACCGATTACTTTGCGAAAGTATTTTAGTAATCCTACGAGCGGGTAAAAATGTTCTCCAATTAAAAAAATTACCAGGACACGCAGAATTGTTGAACGGGAGATTGATGCCCTTGATAAAACTTCCGTCTATTAAAAATGCACCAAAAATAGAGCTCCGTTGCCGAGTAGAGAGAAGACAATAAATACGGAAAGCCTCTAGCAAGTGTTTCGATTGGAATACGTCCAAAAATACAAATGCCATCGTTAACTGTTGGATTAATGAAAATTGCGACATATTACTAAGAATTAAACATTAATTTTAACAGAGCACCTATGAATTAACATGTTAAAATGCGATTGAAAATTATAATACCATTATATCCCTACATAATTATGCTTGTAATTAGGTACCTCCTGTTTTGTTTTGTTTTATGCCATAGGTGGCAAACAAGCAGACGGGCCGCCTGATGGTAAGCAGTCACCGTCGCCTATGGATACTTGTAACACCAGAGGCATCACAAATACGTTGTCGACCTTTAAAGACACTATTAACTCGCCTTTTGAAGAACCCCATGTTGTAGCTTCTCGGAAACACCGTGGAAGGTAGCTCATTCCACATTTTGCAGGTATGAGGCAAGAAGATTGTGTGAATCACACAGTGTGCCATTTCCACTGATCTATGATGTGTGTACTTATATCATTACACTTAATTAAATAAATAAATAAATATTCGTCATAGGTAAAAAAATATCTGTCGGGTTCTTTGTTATTCATCATCATCATCAGCCTTTAAACGTCATTAAACGATTTGGAAATAACACCAAAGACGTGTTTCACTACACTAAATCAATCAAACACGATCAAATAAAATAAAATAACGTTGAATATAATTTGAACGTAAGACTGTAGATGCTTGCCAAAATGCTACAGCAAAAAAAAACTTACAATATCAGACTGCTGTCAGACAAATTCTCTCAGCGGCCAGACTATAAGGTGATACCAAAGATGTTCTAAGGGTATATAATAATAATAATAAATATTCGGGACATTTTTCACGCACGGTCATCTGACCCCAAACTAAGCAAAGCTTGTGATATGGCTGCCAGAGACTGATATACATACATATATAGTTTTAAATAAATACTTAAATAGATAATTAATAACCAGATATAGAACAAACACAAATGCTCATCACAAAAATGTTTATCCTAGGTGGGAATCGAACCCACGCCCCCAAGCTCAGAAAGCAGGTTCATTACTAACGACCGACGGGCTATCAATATAATTCGTACATATTCCTATAATACTTAAATAATACCTATATGAAAGGAAGGGAAGGTAGGCCTTTGCCCTGCAGTGGGACCATGCAGGCCAATATTATAATAATACCTATATGGACTTGCATATACCATAGATTAAATTCCAGATTGACTAGGAACAATTCGCATAATGCATTTGAATCACTCAGTTCACAAGGCATCGCCAAATCCTAAATCATGATTCTTACACGTTTGATTAGATCTATTGTACAATTTATGAAGATAACAATTTCGCAGCGTAGGACGTCCCACAAGATGGACAGACGACCTAAAAGAGACCGCAGGGAAACGCTGGATGCAGGCCGCTTCCAACCGGTCCTTTTGGAGATCGGAGGCCTATGTCCAGCAGCACCACTACAATTATATTTATCAACAGCTTTTACCTTCCTCTACAGGATTAAAACCTAGGTGAAAGTCAACAAAATCCTTATCCTTTTTTTTCCTAAAGAGTAGGCAAGTTTCAAGTGTTGCAGTTGTTCATAGGGGACTATGACCACTTACGTTTAGAATGCCGTCGTGCTTGTTTGTCAGTAGGCACCTATATTTTATTCAAAAACTACAACTACATCATTTGTATACTATAATACTTTAACAGACTTCGCAAAAATGAAGTGATAAGCAGACGTCAAATTTCCAGTTACATAAATGAACCGAGTCAAGCTCGCGCACTGAGGGTTCCGTACCACCACATAAATTGTTAACTACTAAAGTACAAAAAGTTGCTCAACTTTGGTGAACAAAAAGTTATCATCGACTCGCACTTGGCCAGTATTTATTATTTGTTGTTTTACTTTAGAGTATGTACCATAATCATGCCAAATTTGACGCTTGTACGTTTTACCGTTTTTACACTAGAGCAAAAACAAAAAAAACATTTGCTATATTAGTCTCTAGTTTTTTTGTTTATAGTTTTTCTTAGTATTAAATATTCTGTGAAAATTTCAACTGGCTATCTATTACGGTTCGAAAGATAAATACATCCGTTTAAAGGTAGGATAGACGGACGGACTGACAGACAGACAGAGGGTCCCGTAAGAATCGTCCATAACATACATTCACGGTTGTTTTTGTGCAAATTCGTCCACCTTGCTCAAAGGACCACTAACTATCGCCGAAATACCAGTTTATAATGTAGATAACATGAGCAACACCTAATATATTTAGAAGGCACCCGTGGTTTTTGGTAAACTGCCTATTTGAAACTGCTTTTAATAGGCACGATGACAAATATTTTTTTATTACCTCATAAAAAACCTGATCATAAATAGAGCACATCAATGAAAACAAAATTAAATCGACTTCAAAAATAAATAAAATATAAGCATTTTAATTTCATGCTAGACAGAGAGTGCACTATACTGAGCCGTGACGTCACGCCTCAGGACCGCCATACAAATGCTATACTAACACACGCTTTGCGAGAAAGGGATAGAGCATCCCTTCCCTATCCCCACCTAAAACTTTAAACACTCATATCTCAGAGATTTATCAGCCAATTTAATTTATTTAGTTATATTCTTTGCTAAGCCGGTTATTTGTAATAATTTAAACATGAGGACACATGCCTATTATGTTCTCTTAGGGACGAGAAAAATCTTTTGAAAAAAACTACCTTACTAAATATGTTAAATGGTAAATATGTACATATGTATGTGCACATACATTCGACCATACCATAGTCTTATTTAGTTAATAGGGTATTTAAACATCAGCTTTTGCCTGCTACGTTGTACGCGTAGATTTTCATATAAATTTTCAATCCCCTTTGCCTCTCTTAACTCTGCTCATTCGCAAAGACCTATATTTACAACCTATAAGGAATATCTGCCAAAGTAGGTAGTAGGTCAAGTAGATTTCGTGATGAAGTCGGTTAGTCAGTCCGTCTGTCTGTGAGTATTTCGCTTACCTATAGCGTGCGGTAACTAACAGAATATAGCTATAAAGTACAAAATCATCATCATCATCATCAACCCTGAATGACACACTACTGGCTTAGGCATATTTGACGACCCTCTTTGTTTATGCCACTCTCCCCGGTCTCTCGCTAGTCGCATCACTCGTTCCCGGCAGTTCTTTTGATGTCGTCAGTCTACCTCATCGTCTGTCGAGCTGGGTTCCGCCAACATAGTCTCAGCCACCACGCTGTTACTGCTGTACACCACCTCCCATCATTACATCTGGCCATGTATTCTGCCCAGCTTCTCTAACCCTTTTTACGACGTCTGCAGCCTTGGTGGGACGTCATAAGTATCTCAGTACAAAATAAAAGTACCTACCCATCCAATTGACTTGTGACTTTTACCGTGACATGACATGTAATTAGAACCTATGCTTGCAGTGAAACATGTTTAGATTTCAACAGTAATAAAAACAAACATTTGTTTGAAATGTTTGCTCTAAGTCGAGGCGTTTGAGGGAAGTTGAAATAGACTTTCTAAGAAGAGGAAGATTCTCGGTTCTATTTATCTCTGCCACGAATCAAAACCATGATACGTGGACTCCGAGCAGACTTGGCTAATTTGTTATGTTGTCGTCATGTAGCAAGTCTGACGGATTATTTCTTTTCTCGTAGAAACTGAAAATAAACGGGGTCACCGTTAACGTCATACACGTATATTAAAAGTATAAAAAGGTTTATTGAAGTAACTTTTCATTCCTCGAAATATAGAATTCTCATGAAGAAAAACGTGGAAGAGTCAATAACCTTAAGTTTTTAATAATCGAGGCTTACCCGATATGTTGTCCGCCCGCCGTAGGAAGACCATCGGACGGCCTAAAAATAATTTTAGTACAAATTCACGACTTAAATATAAATGTTATTTTTGCAAAGCATATGGGTGTTACGTCTTTAGGTCATTATGTCTAAAATTCATTGATGTTTGCTTCCATCTTTCCATCCAGTTTGAGGCCAAGTATCTTGCTGAAAATATTAGTGCAGGTAATTTTATTCTGCTAACTGTTTAATGAACTAGGCCATCAATTGTATCTTTATGGTCTTCACTCCAACAGGGCTCGATCGCCTTAGAAATGGAGTCTTGTTTATTTTATTCGAAGTTTATCGCCAATAATGTACAAATGCATGCGTAGGAAATAGTGTAGAGCTATTTTCCACTGGCCATCTGCACGGTGGATCGTAGAGCTATTATTATTTGGTATGATTGTGCTTACGAGCATTTGGTGTTATTAAAATGGCTCATAATGATTCATCTCACGATTCGCGTTGCCGCTAAATATAACATGTAGTTACGTGTCTTTGTAATTTTAGGCTGTGAATGAAAGCAGTGTAGAAGCCAGATCAATTCGTCAGTACCTGTAATGACTTCAATTTAAACAATATAACAATTTTAAAACGACAGAGCAAATGCTTAGAGAACAATAAATTTATCGTTCTACGCTATTAACTCTATTGAAAATAAGTCTATGTGTTTTTAACAAACGCCTAAGATAATAACAGTTTCATTATGTTGAGGCATCATAAAAATGCTGAAGACATAAAGTTTAAAAGCAGAGAGCACAACTAAAACGTATGTGGGATAGACCGTGAGGCGATCATAAATACGAGTCGAGCAGCAGCTGCGTGGGCAGCCAAGTCACGACCTCTTGCTTTGCGAGATTTACGAGTTTATTTTGTTGCTGACGTTTCACCTTTCAAGTCTACAACCACAAGCAGCTGTACAGATTTCCAGATTTATAATGTATACAGTAGAAGAATGTTTTGATACTGTCTATAGCGAGCGAATCTCCGATGTTCATTTTCAATATCTGTAAAAATCTTACATAAGTCAATTTTGATACAAATTTGAAGTGCAGACTTTTCTGAAAACCAACTTTGATATAACCACTTATCTTATAATATACATACACCCGGGAAATGTTTACCTACTTAGGTGAGTAGGTACATGGAATAGATAGCAAATTAAACAAGCCATGAAGCAAAATATATACCTATGCATGTTATTGTTTGCTTAGGTACTTACCTATTGTAGTGTAGGTAGATCACTATGATAATATCCTCTAGTATATAATCTTTGATAATATCATAGTTTTTAAACACCCTAAACGCCTCTACTGACACGGCCCATAACGAACTTTCTTCTAGAAGAAACGATGTAGGTGTTATATGTTACAAATCTTGTTTGTGGTGATAGGTAAAGGTATACGTAGGTACAGCTTATACTAATGTTTTTTTTTATAAAATCAGTATAAAGGAAAATAATTGAACTCTGTGATGGTTGGTAGGTAGGTACGGGATTCTAATTCTCAGCGTAGTAAGTACTACATTCATCATTTCAGCCGTAAGACGTCCACTGCTGGACATAGGCCTCCTCCAGTAGACCCTTTTACAAAAGGGTCTACTACAGAATTAACCCTGTAACAACTACCATATAACGCAGACTTTCGTCTTCGGGATAGGTAACAAGAAGACGACGTCGTTTCTCGAACTGTCCGGCCCAACTGAATTCTTCTCTTGACCTCGCTCAAAATAATTTTTCGAATTCATTTTCTTCAGAATTTGTTTCATGCCTAGTTCAACCTTACCTTAGGTAAACATGCTTTGGAACAATCTCTAGAGTGATGTGATTAATGCCAACCGGTCCCGGAGCAACGTGTTCGATGAACATGACTTCGGTTTTATCCAAGTTCATCCGGAGAGATGCGTTGGGAATGGGAGGAATTCGCCGTCGAGTATTCCTCTAACGATTCGGTCATTATGACGATGTAGTCTGCAAAAAGTGAGATAGGAGTATACTCGCCATTGAATTTGGATGCGAAACGGTCATCCACTATTCCTGGATGTGTTGAATAGATGACCTTATTTTTATTACCCTGCCGACCCCTTATGCTGGAGGATGGTTCAGCAGTTTTCTTCAGATCCATTAAATGTTATATTTATATCTACTGAAGCAGGCACATCACAGATCACTGCCAAATGTTGATGTCACGTCCTCGACGATTGTTTTGTTAGTTGTCAGCTTTTCAATGTTAGCAGTTATGTTACGTGCGTAAGTCTGTAGGCGACGGCATCTTCCGAAATGTTTGGCGTTATTTCGTAGTTTATTCCCGACATTGAGCTTGTTTTCCAATGTCAGTTAAAAATCTTACAGCCACTATTTATATAAGAACAACAATCGTTAAACCTTCAATTTTTTTTAGCGATTATATTCTAGAGGTTCACACATCACAGCCAGTAAACGTCCACTGCTGAACAAAGGCCTCTCTCTTAGAGAGTGGTGTTGCCATAATTTCCACGCTTGGCAGGCGGCTTGGGGATCACAGTACGTTCACCGTATACTAATAAGACGCTGCTTCTCATCCTCCGGTGCTTCTGGTCGCAGTTTTAGGACATACTCGGGTCCCATCTCAGTGGTTGGCTGGTTCTAATCGCATAATACCATACACAAAAGTACTCTATCTTCCTTGATAATACTAATAAAGAGCTTGAGCAGTAGTTGAAGGATATCACCATGAGGAAAGCATAGCATATTGTTAGGCACCAATATAATACAAATTATCTTTGGTTAGAACCTATTTGGCTTATAAATGCGGGGTAAAGGATGAGCAGACAAGTTGTTAGGCACTTTCTAAAGCCCGCGGCTGGCTAGCTACCAACCTTACGTCAAAAAACTGTTCCTATATAAACTTTACGCACTTTACGGAGTATTCCGGTAACGGAGCCAATACCCATTCCAGGCTAGGTGCAGGGCGGGTTTAATATCTTGGCAGCCAAGGCCTATTAAAGATTGCCGCCCCCTACTCCCTAAAAGTAAATCACGATTCCGGCAACGTTAACTCCCTTTTTCCACCGTGTACGAAAACTAATACTAGTGGCAGTTAAAATACCAAATAACCCAGTACTAATATCTGTAGTCTGTAGTAGAGCAAAATAAAAATGATACGCTTGAACTTGGAGTAATATATAGTAGGTAAGCAAAGATTCAGTTCGATGATTCAAACTATCAATAATCGTCATCTCCATACGTGTAATTATTTTTTTTGCGAGGTTCATAAACACATTTATGAGTTTTAAACGTTGACGTGAGGGTTAAAAAAGGCGTGACTACTAAAAAAAACTCCAAATTGTAACCACCAAAATTTTGCCGCTCTAGGCCCGGGCATCATCATCATCACCATCATTTCAGCCGTAGGACCTCCACTGCTGGACATGGGCCTCCCCCATCGATCTCAAAAAGGGCCGGTTGGAAGCGGCCTGCATCCAGCGTTTCCCTGCGGTCTCTTTTAGGTCGTCTGTCCATTTTGTGGGTGGGTGGTCGTCCTACGCTGCGCTTACCAGTCCATGGTCTCCATTCCAGAACCTTTCGGCCCCATCGGCCATCTGTTCTGCGTGATATGTGCCCTGCCCACTGCCACTTCAACTTGCTAATCCGGTGGGCTATGTCGGTGACTTTCGTTCGTCTACGGATCTCCTCATTTCTGATTCGATCTCGTAGAGAAACCCTGAGCATAGCTCTCTCCATAGCTCGTGCGACTTTGAGCTTGCTTATGAGGCCCATAGTGAGAGACCACGTTTCAGTTCCGTATGTCATCACTGGTAACACACACCCGGGCATACTCAGCCACAATGACAATATAACCACGATAATGGTTATAAATTATCTTTGGTCGACCCATAGTGAAATCCGCCGCCAGCTAGGTGTGTTTTCCATCTTCTGCCCCATTGTCACTCAATTGTGGTCGAACGCCCAGTCAATCATAAACAATCATGATGGAAATCTCTGGGTGGCCTACAAGAATGAGACTACACACACACACTACACTACACACTAAAGCCGTAGTAATAGTATCTAGTAGTATGTAGATGTAGGTACATAGGTGTATCTTGTTATATGTATTTTGTGTTGTACTACCAAACGTGTGTTGGCCTCTCAGCTCAGCTTGTAGGTACAAACTTTTAGGAGAGCGCCGTGCAGCGGCAGGGTCAGGAAAGTAACCCGTTTACATACACCTAATTCCTGTTCACTGCCGCGGAAGTGGACTGTATCGAACTTTATCAGCACTTATAACTGATCTAATTGACGCTAAGTCCGTATTTTTTGTTTATCTTGCTTCTTGTGTTTTCCGGTTCGTTGCATCAAAGGCCCTAGAAGAATTTAAATTTCCTTTGTCTATTAAGGTACCTACTTTGGGTTTGAATAGACTCACTTCTATAGATACCTAGGTTACTACTTTGGTACCTACTTTGGTTTGAAAATTTGTTAAATGCTTGATGCAACTTTTAATTTTAGTTGTGTTTTCGCATCAATGACAGACTGTCGCTTGGTACATGAAGTCTAATTCCATGACATGACCCATTTGCCGTGCATGAAATCTGAAAACAGATTTAAGTAGGTAGGTCTGCAGTTAATGTATGTACAACCCCCTGACCCAATTACGAATGTAGTTCATTTTAATTCTTAGTTGTTATGCGCAAGAAAATTTATACTGAATAAAACAGTGTCCAGGGGCCTTACGGACAACAGCTAATTGCGGCACCTAATCCGCTCAGTTGGAAAATCACGCGACCGCAAACCGTATGTGGGCGCGATAAGGTTCACGTTCGCGTGATTTTCCAACTGAGCGGAGTAGGTGCCGCAATTAGCTGTTGTCCGTAAGGCCCCTGGACACTGTTTTATTCAGTATAAATTTTCTTGCTCTAAATTGCTAAGTAAATTGCTAGTAAATCTACGTAGTAGAACCACGATAGAGCTTTAAAGCATGGCAGACCTAATATGGCACACCGACAACACACCGACAAGTTAGAGATAGCATTTGTCTTTAAAGTATGGCAGACCTAATATGGCACACCGACAAGTTAGAGATAGCATTTGTCATTATGTTAAGAGTACTAAAAAAGTTTCATAAAAAAATTAGTGGATCATATTTCTCAAACGGTACCTATACCAAAATGATGTAAGAACTCAGTTTGATTTTCAAAATTCTAATTTACCAATTGAGGTTGTGGTCAAAGTTTATTATTCTCATTTTACTTGGCGCCATCTTGAATTTATGATGACGTAGTCTACCTAGTGGCCATCCTTGAACCCAGAGAAATCTATCGACACTTCATTTATAAAAAATATATATACCCACTGGTGAAAGTGTCGAGGTGAAGCCTTTTATATACGCGTCGACTAGAGAAGCTCCCCTTTTTTCGTCGGTTAAAATCGGTTGTAACGTTTAGGCTGTAGGAGTATACAAACATACCTACATAAGCATGTTGAACAAAATATCCTCTATAATGTTTTGCGTGTCGAGTTATTAGAATACGAAACACCCAGATCTTTACACCCATAAACCTCGTATTTTGTGCAAATAAATTATCTTTATTCTAATAAATTTTCTAAAGAGATTACGAGCTTAGAAACGCGTGGAATCTGTGCAAAAAGAGAACCGCCGGATTGAGGGCGCGCGTGTGCTAATTTACTAAATAAAACACATCATCACAAACATGCATCGGGGGTTAAAAAATATAATGGATGCGTTTTGACACGACTGTTCTCTTTTTGCACAGACTCTATCTACAACAAACGTGCAACGCACTCGTGTTTCATACTGGTGTTGGTGTCCACAGACGCGAGGAGCTGCGTGACGTGCGACAAGGTGCTGGAAGAGCTGGAGAAGATAGACGACGACACCGACACCTTCGGCGTCGACTTCGTGAAGATCAACGACAAGCGGCTCGCCAAACAGTATGGCATCACGAAATTCCCCGCCCTCACGTACTTCCGTGAGAAGGAACCGATTATATACGAAGGTAAGGGATTTACTAACCTGCCTTGTAAGTCCTATGAAACAAGTGCAAAATCAAGGCCAGAATAAAGAAGGAAAAAATATTTATTTATTTTATTTCCAACTTAGAACTATCATTACAGGTAGATTACATAAATACATTACATAAATAGAAGGTGAATAGGTATCTCCTAAGTCTGCGTGCTTCATCTTCGACTACGTCGCTTACAAACAGGCGAGTTGATGGTCAAAAGCGGAATCATCGGCGACAAAAAAAAATTGCCTATGGCACTCTGGTAATATAGCAACATTAAAAAAATACATTCATGGGTATGAACACGAATCTAACTGCACACCTAATCGAACAAACCGTTTAAGCCGTAGTAGAGATAAAAAAACTTTTTAGAAAAATATATTCATGTGTATGAATGAACACGAATCTAACGATACATCTAAAATGATTGATCCAAATCATTTGACATTGGTCCAAAGTAGTCCGAACTGGCTGGAGATAGGTTTGCATGACGATCGAATCCTCCATCAAGTCACCTTTCAAAACAAAATCAAAATTAAAAGCGGTTCAACCGTTTGGGAGCTACAATGCCACAGATAGACGCACATATACACACGTTAGACTATATAGCAACCCTCTTTTTACGTTGGGGGTTAAAAATAAATTAGATAGATTAAAAAAATATTGTGGATACTAGAAATTAAGTTGATACAATGGGATAGAAAACATTTGTTTCTTTGCGCGATAGAATCCGGAACGTGGATATTACAAAGAATTAAACCAAAGAACCAGAGTCACCGACATAGCTGTTAAAATTTGCAAGTTGAAGTGGCAATGGGCAGGCCACATCGCTTGAAGAACCGATCACCGATGGGGAAGAAAGGTTCTGGAGTGGAGACCACGAACCGGAAGACGCAGCGTAGGTAGGCCTTCAACTAGATGGACCGACGACATTGTGAGAGTCGTGGGCATCCAGTGGATGCAGATGGCAGGCTTTCGTTCAGTGTAGAGGTTAAAGGGAGAGACCTATGTTCAGCAGTGGACGTTTCCTAGCTGATGATGATGATGAGAAAAAAAATACGAGCTATAGTGCCACAAGTGGCGGCCTTATCGCTAAAAGCGATCTGTTTCAGGCAACCATCGGATGGAAAGAATATACGTAACAGTAAATCATATATTATCTTGAAATTATTTCTACGAACAACTATGACAAAATATCTTAAAACTGTAAAAATTCAAGTCATCGGGCAGGTGGAATGTATTCTCGACCTTTATGACTCATTGTCAGATACGACTATCTCGCGATCTCACGTTTATGTGTTTTATAATGGATTTTTTACTGCCGAATACCGACCTATATATTAATCTGGTCTCAGTAATCATCGTCATCATTTCAGCCTATCATGTTTCCACTGCTGCAACTCAGGCTTTCTCTCGGAGAGAGAGGACGGTCCCTTATCCACCATGCTGGCCCAGTGCATGGTGGTGAATGTCGTATGCCTTTGAACTTTAGAGGTTCTTCTACATACCGGTTTCCTCACGATGTTTTCCTTCAACGTTTTTGAGTGATGGCATCGAAACAGCACATAATTTATTTTCGTTTCTAAAGAAGTCATTGATGCAGGGCCAAGGTTAGAACCGGGTAACGTCAGATTTTAAAACGCACATGCTACCACTGGGCCAGCATCCGGTCTCAGTAAATCATGTTAAAATGAAACATTATCATATTCTAGGAGATCTCATGGACGAGGAGAGCGTCCTGGATTTCTTGACGAGTTTAGAAGCAATGGATCTTCCTGACCGGATAGAAGAAGTGAACCAAAAGATCCTGGGGAAAATCATCGAGGACACGGACTACGTAGCAGTTCTCTTCTGTAAGTATTGGCGTGGCATCGCGAGTGTTTTGGTCTTCGTCAATTAGCTAATGTGGTAAATTGGAGGCATTTTTCAACTAACATCTGTTATCAACTGTAAATCTATCAACCAATGACGATATAACCACCTGACTGCTCATCCTTTACCCCGCGCGATGAAAACGGTACCTACATAATTTTCAGCATACTCTTTTTCGAGCGGGCCAATCCTAGGCGCGAATTGAATGAATGACTTTTGAGTCTCCAATCACAAGCCGCCATAGATTGAGTGTCCAATCACAAGCCGCCATTAGATCGAGTCTCCGATCACAAGCCGCCATTAGATTGAGTGTCCAATCACAAGCCGCCATTAAATTGAGTGTCCAATCACAAGCCGCCATTCGATTGAGTCTCCAATCACAAGCCGCCTTTCGTTTCGATAACGTTAGGACTGTTAGGAATTATGACGACATGCGTGATCAAGTGGTTATATTATCTTTGGTGTGACAGTAGACCTGTCAACTGTAACCATCCATCATATTTGTTAGCGAGGAGTTGTCCATGTGCGTGTGATTTGATTGTGTTTTTGACGTAGGTCCCGATCACAAAAGTTGCGGCCCGTCATCCAGTAAGTAAAGTAGCTAACAGACAAGACGGACTTGGTTGACGGACCGCCGTCCATCCAACGGGAGAGAAAGAGAAAATTGTCTCTTTCCTTCCCGTTGGTTGGACGGCGGTCCGTCAACCAAGTCCATACTTCTGTTTGTTAAGATTCGCCGGCGGCATGCCTAACTGTCCGTTTTGCTGTAATTCTTCCAGCTTTGTAGATTAGTTTTTTTATGTTTCAGATGTTATTTTGCTTCTCGCTTGTCTTGTGAATTTATAGATTGGCAACGGGTATAAATTAGAAGACTTGAAACCACAGAAAATAGAAGTAAATAGAACGGAAATGAGAAGAAAAATCTGTCGCCAGGCGTTACGACAGAATCTTGATTGAATATTCTTATTTATGTCAACGCATCGAACGCCGCATCCAAAGAACTTGGACCTTACTTTTTTGGGTTAGGTCTCAAAGTTCTTTGTCCGCGTCACAGTTGCTAACTGATTTCGAATGACTGACGTTTCGTTTCTATGGGTGCAACTGGCTACGACAAATTTCTTACAAAAATGCCTTGACAGCCGTTCTAATTTAAACAAAAAAAAAATCTTTTCTGTTCTTGAAACTGTACGGGTGCAGTTCGCATTACTTGAATCGAAGGTCGAATTAAACTGTTGGATACAACACGTCCAAGCACATGAGTGTTGGTTATTCTCAATGACAATATAACCACTTGACTGCTCATCCTTTACCCCGCATGAGGCAAAGGTTCTAACATGTCAACCTAAACTATTTCGAGCGGGGCCAATCCTAGACACGAATTGAATGAATGACTTTTTATTCTCCAATCACAAACGTCGAGTCGCTTCGAGTCTCCAATCACAAGCTGCCCCCCGCGACGTGACATCATTTTGCAAAAGGGAATTTTGACTACATGCGCGATCAAGTGGTTATATTATTATCTTTGGTTATTCTCAATCTTTATCTTATTCGGATCATCGTTAACCCTTTCATCTGAGAACGCCAATTTGTAGAGACATTCTCTACAAATTGGCGTTCTCTACTATATCTTCTTTCATATTATATTATGTGTCTTTGCTATAATTTCCCGAACGGTATCGGTAACGGTATCGTTAACCGCTTATGATTCGTTTAATCTGGCGTGTAGGGAAGGTTAGAATCAAAACCACGTTTGCAGTATCGGGCCGAGGCGAGCTATTTCTGCGGAGCTATTTGCGGCCCGCCAGCAAGCTCGGATTGACGCCCGACCTGTCACGACTCGACGTCGACCGCACACCCGACCTTTAACTGTTCTAAAAACCATTCAAAACTAACTACTTGCGTGCATTTACAAGAAAGCATCCCAAAAAGAGAAGTGTTTGATCAGGGGCCTAACGGACAATTGCTATTGCGGTACCAAACTAACGTTTGTTTTTATTTAGTTGGGTGCCGCAATAGCAGTTGTCCGTAAGGCCCCTGTACTAAGTTTCCCAAAAAAACGAATGCACGGTGACCTTGACCCAAATGTTGTAGAACCGCACTCTGTCAAATAGTAAACAATGTTTACTATATTCTATTTATAACTGAAACATATATCTATCATTAACAAACAATAATTTGTTTTGAAAACACTTAATACCTCGGCTGCTCCTGCACCATACTACTAAAAGACCACAGACCATACTAAAATGTGGTCTCCACTAAATGAAAAGTTGTGTGTATAGCATCCCTAGAACATACATAGAAAGAGATGCTAGCAACACTAGTAGCGTCACGTTTTCTCTTTTTGATTCCTACGCTTTATAAGTTCACTCGCACAATACACGAATTTATATTAAGACAACACATTGGTATCATGTTGCACGCACGACACGCTTACGCACACATTAATTTTCTTTTACAACTCATATAGCCGGCCTTAACTGCACCGCTTTAGGTCCTATGAGGCATGATGTAAGAACTCCTTGCTCTCGAGAAGGTTGGTTGGAGACTAAGAGGCGGGTTTGATGTTTCAGACAAGCCGGAGTGCAAGAAGTGCGTTAAAGCTCTCCAAGAGCTGGAGAACATCGACGACGAAGCGGACCAGCTCGGCATCGGTTTCGTGAAGATCCACGACGAGGAGCTCGCCGAGGAGTACAGTCTTGGAGACCTGCCAAGACTGGTGTACTACAGGCATCAGATACCTATTATCTACGAAGGTACGTGACTCATTTTTTAATGGCCAGTGACGTTTGAATTGCGAAATCGGATAGCGATTTGGTGATCGATGTGGTGTGGCGGCAGATAATACTGATTTAATTTACTCTCCCTGTGTTGTACGTAGCTACTGTTACTGGCTACTGTTGGCGGAGCTTTCCATTTTATTTATAAACAGTCACTGAGCGTGGAATTTCGGATGAATGTAACGAATGTTGTTTATAATCCTTCCTACCATTTTCTTAGAGCTTTTGCGGATGTTTACTATGTCACTGACCAGTGGGCTGGTGATCTGCCTTGTGGTCGCTTTCTGTTATGTTATTCTTTCTACTTTATCCTGTTATATTCCAGGTGAACTGAGCAAGGAAGAAGACGTGCTGGAATGGCTGATCGCGAACAAGTCTACCGGAGACGAGGAGGACGTGATCGAGGATGTCACCGCCAAGACGCTGAACACTCTCATCGGAAACGTGGACAACCTTGTCGTGCTGTTCTGTAAGTTCACTTTCCTTTGTATTCTGTATTGCATTTATTTCCTTTCGTGTCTCGGATCTCAAACGTTCTATGGAAATGTGGAGACAATCTTATGGCATAGAAAACAAGACAATTATTTATACAGGCTTACGCGGAAAGGGAGACTAAGCCGAAAGGGGTCCATATAGTACCCACCATAATGAAGAACTTTTACTATGGGACCAACCATGAAATCACGGGGAAAAAAATTTGCTGTTCCATACATTTTGGCGAGTGTGGAAGACCGCTTTCTATGGAACAGCTGTTTTATTACGATTTTGGAGTTGTCACTTTATAGTAAATCTTTTGTAATGGTGGTTACTATGAACCCCTTTCGGATTAGCACAACCTTCCCGCGTAACCCAGTATGGTATGGTATGGTAAAAAGTTAATTTAAGTTAAAGTTTTTATCAAGTTAGCTCCTTCTGTAAAAACTGCCTACCGCCTGAATCCTGATATCCCTGATTTTAATTTTAATTCAAATTTCAAACAATTTTTTGTCCTTGTAGCTATTTTAAAATGACGCAGTATTTGCGAAACTCGTTGGTTGCTCATTACATTATCATATACAGCTATTTAACAGCAACGCACCATATTACTTACATTTGTCAATAAACCGTTTGAAACAGCACAAATTTGTTTATTGACAAATGTAAGTATTAATGTGCATTAGAGATAAATAGCTTGCCATCATTTTGTAAATAATAATAATAATATCAAGGACAAGAAAACTGTTTGAAATTTGAATTTCCCGCCATAGGTTAAACGTACCACCTTAACTGTCGTCTATGACATTTCCCTCATTCTACTTTTACGTGTCATAACTAAGTACTATAATAATGGTCCGATTTCGTACACTTTAATTGAGGTTGCTGGCAACTCGCCACAGTGTTATCATTGAGGATCTCAAACATTTATGCAACCAATTACTTCTACTAGAATTATCTAGAATTTGAAACATAGTTCAAAAAACCGGCCAAGTGCAAGTCTGGTGCACTGAGGGTTCCGTTTACCACAAAATACATTGATTATCAATTTTTTTAAACCGACTTCAAAATTAGTAACAGATAGAATTTCGATTCGGTGAAAGAAATGATAAGGTCATCCAAGTAACCAAATTGCCAGTTATAGCATGGTAATGAACAGAAACTTGTCACCGACGCACACTTGGCCACTATTTATTATTTGTTGCTATACTTTAGCTGGGTGTTGCCAAATCATGCCAAGTTTGACGCTGGAACGTATTACCGTTTTTACATCAGAGCAAATACAAAAATACGTAAAAATATACGTTTGTTATATAGGGAGTGACATAGGGTACTTTTTCTCCCAGAAAATGTTGAAAAACCAGAAATCGCGGGATTCAGCTAGTATGATATATATATGTTACCCAATGTTGTTGTGGTTCCAGACGACCACGGCGACCAGGACTCCATGACCGTGCTGGCGGAGCTGGAGAAGATAGACGACGACTGCGACCGGCACGGTATCCAGTTCGTCAAGATCGACGACCAGAAGGCCGCCGCTGCGTTCGGTATCGACGACGTGCCCTCCATCGTCTACTTCGAGAAGCAGATACCCAATGTCTACGATGGTGAGGAAC
Source organism: Agriopis aurantiaria (assembly GCA_914767915.1). Taxonomy (NCBI): domain Eukaryota; kingdom Metazoa; phylum Arthropoda; class Insecta; order Lepidoptera; family Geometridae; genus Agriopis; species Agriopis aurantiaria. The sequence goes on along the minus strand of OU611991.1, from coordinate 1,378,581 downwards.
CTCATTGTTTAAAATAAACATTTTTCGCTATCGCGTGTATCTTACATTATTGTAATTCGTGACATTTCGCACACTTTACAGTGACCGTGTCACAGGTAAACTAGATCAAAGACTACTATATAGATACGGAGACGGATGTCTATACAAATGTAATGAAATGATTTACAAGAACTGCCAACGATTCTTAATTGAAACGTTCCGTATAAAATATATACACCCACACCATATAATTATACATCCTATGATATTTATAGTAAAAGTTTTTTTTTACATTACAATCCGCTAATTGTTTATCTTTGCATCAGAATTTCTAATGCTACAATAACTTTAACTCTCCAGGTGACCTTGAGAATGAAGAAGAGATTCTGGAGTGGCTAGTAGACCAGCTGGAGAAGGACGAGATAGAAGACGTCACTGACGAGATGCTGGACCGTCTCATCAAGGACGGGAAGACCGTCGCCGTACTGTTTTGTGAGTATACAGAACTTACAATTTTCATAATATCAAAAATTACTCTTGAATTAACTAAAAATAAACTAATATTGTCAATGCTCATAAATGAACCATGCTAATAAAACTAAACAAAAAAGTCACTAAATCAGTAGTCCGAAATGACTGACGCACACAGACACACGCAGATATGGTATACTTTTTTTCTTTCGTTTATTATATTTATTCATTTGACTACTACTACAACTACTTTGACAGTAGCAAAACACGGCTTATACTATGTCGAAAAATAACAATACTATAATTTGAAAAAAAAATGCCTTTAAAGAAAGAAAGAAAGAAAGAAAGAAGAAAAAATTAATTTTTTTCGACACCTTTACAAAAACTTATATATCTAAAGGATACAATCAGTGATTTATGTCATTTATGACAACAAAACTAATGAGCCCAAACTCGAGGAGTTTCACTATCCATGTGCCATGCTATTTGAAAACAACTATAGTTAGTTTTCGTGTTTGTACAAATAAATTATCATTGTCTTCTGACACACACAGAGACAATCCGATATTGATGTTAATAAGTAACTTTTCACACACTCTTTAAGTCAAGAAAAATCTAATCACTGGCCATTTTACGCACAAATCATAAAATCCTTTTTTGGTTCACAGATGATAACAACGATCGTAAATCCCAGAAAGTGCTCAGCGAACTGGAGAACATCGACGACGAATGCGACCAACTCGGCATTGCCTTCGTCAAGATAGACAACGATGAGGAAGCCAGAGAATACGGCATCGAGAAAGTACCCACACTACTGTACTTTGAGAAGGGCATCCCTACGTACTACAAAGGCAATCTAGAGGAAGAAGAAAAGGTACTCAGCTGGCTGAGACATCAAAATGAAAATGATGAGATTGAAGACATCACCGATGAAATGTTGGATCTGATCATCGAGAAGATGCCCTACGTCGCTGTGCTGTTCTGTAAGTTAAATACTCTTTAAATATATTGATAAACGTAGGCATAGGCAATTTGGTTTCACTGTATAGTTTAGTAAAATATATTGTAGGTTTGATTTGGTAGTACAAAATACAACATAAATTTACTTGACAACAATCGTATCGTATCATCAGCCAGTAAACGACCACTGCTGAACAAAGACCTCCCTCGTAGAGAGGAGTGTTGCCATAATCCCCACGCTTGGCAGGCGGCTTGGGGATCACAGTACGTTCACCGTGTACTAATAGGACGCTGCTGCCCATCCTCCGGTGGTTCTGGTCACAGTTTTAGGACATATCCGGCACTTGACAACAATATTGTACAAAAATTTAATTCGAACATTGGCTCCGAACTATATTTCACTGTTTCAGAACTACATGTCCTCTGCCATATACACTACAGTAAACATTATGCCAAAACAGCAGTGCAAGTACCGTTATAAAAACAAATTTTAATGCTAAAATAAGAAATTAATACATTGGTTAAAAGTTCCTTGGCGTTAAAGGGTCGGCAACGTATTTTTGATGCATCTCGTATCCATCCATAGGCTGTGGTGCTTACCATCAGGCGGCCCGTCTGCTTGTTTGCCACATATGGCACACAAAAAAGTTGACCAACTTCCATTTCACAAGCATAAACTGTAATGTCAAGAACTGACATATAAATGAAATACAGTCCTTCGACTTGATTTCAGACGACAAGGACCAGAAGAAGAGTCAGAAGATCCTGGCTGAGTTGGAGAACATCGACGACGAGTGTGACCAGAACGACATCGCCTTCGTGAAGATCGATGATGATAAAGAAGCCAAGGAGTACGGCATCGAGACTATCCCAACCATGGTGTTCTTCGAGAAGGGTATTCCCCACATCTACGAAGGTGACTTGATGAAGGAGGAAGAACTCTTGGGCTGGCTGCTGCATCAGAAGAGGCACAGCGAAATCCCTGAAGTTACTGATGAAATGATGGACAAGCTTATCGACAGCATCCCCTACTTGGCTGTTATCTTTTGTAAGTACCTACCATCTTAATAGTAATATTGTACTTGTAAATCCTCTCCTAGTAAGGGTCTCCTCTCCTTACCGCCTAAAGCGATTTCTTCTCGACAACCTTATAATGGGGAATGATGACTGGCAAATGATAATGATGAGGCACAGTAAGCTTCATCAAAATCATATCAACAAATAGCAATCGATAAGTACAGTTTAATGCTACTTATTACGATAAGAGTTAGCCTCTCGCCCAATGGTAAGCGCCACGTTTGCACATAACAGTTTAGTTGAGAAATGAGGAGATACGTAGACGAACGAAAGTTACCGACATAGCCCACCGGATTAGCAAGTTAAAGTGGCAGTGGGCAGGGCACATAGCACGCAGAACAGATGGCCGAAAGGTTCTCGAATGGAGACCACGGACCGGTAAGCGCAGTGTAGGACGTCCACCCACAAGATGGACAGACGACCTAAGAAAAGAGACCGCAGGGAAACGCTGGATGCAGGCCGCTTCCAACCGGCCCTTTTGGAGATCGACGGGGAGGCCTATGTCCACTAGCAGTGAACTTCATATGGCTGAAATGATGATTGAGTTCAGTTTTACCCAAAACTTTGAACTTCATTCGTTCAAAGCTAATGCACAGCGCTCGTCGCTCTGAGAAATTTGATGTTAAATCTCTTCAAGCCCAGTAATTTTGCTGAAAACGTTGCCCTTCAATCTGGAATATATATTGCTTGCATAACACTGCGTGATGGTTGAACAACTAGCAAAGCTATGGTATTTTCTCAGATTGACTGCAAAAGAGCCTTACAAGAACTGAAGATGAAATACCAATGATTTTAAATGTCACCTTTTATTTTCAGACGACAAGGACGACAAACAAGACATCAGGATCCTGAACGAACTTGAAAACATCGACGACGAACTAGAAAAAGAAGGCATCGTCATAGTTCGAATGGATAACGAGCAGGAGGCCAAGGAATACGGCATCGACCACCTCCCGACCCTCGTCTACTTCGAGGAGAACATCCCCGCCATATACGAAGGAGACCTGATGAACGAGGACGAAGTGCTCGAGTGGCTCATCGAACAGAAGAACAGCGCCACTATAGAAGAAGTCACGGACGAGATCTTGACGGACTTGATTGAAGAGCACGAGTATGTCGTGGTGTACTTCAGTAAGTTCAATTTGATATTAGTACATGTCAGTTATTAATATTATACTATGAGCCATGGATTATATGAGCTATGGAAAGGGCTATGGAGAGGGCTATGCTTGGGGTTTCTCTACGAGATCGAATCAGAAATGAGGAGATCCGTAGACGAACGAAAGTCACCGACAGCCCACCGGATTAGCAAGTTGGAATGGCAGTGGGCAGGGCACATATCACGCAGAACAGATGGCCGATGGGCCGAAAGGTTCTGGAATGGTGACCACTGACTGGTAAGCGCAGCGCAGGACGTCCACCCACAAGATGGACAGACGACCTAAAAGAGACCGCAGGGAAACGCTGGATGCAGGCCGCTTCCGACCGGCCCTTTTGGAGATCGATGGGGGAGGCCTATGTCCTGCAGGGGACGTCCTATGGCTGAAATGATGATGATGATGAGTTATTAATATTTTTATTTATTGCAGGAATCAATATTATTTATATCGGGTGTAGAGACCACGAACCGGAAGCCTATGTACAACTGCAACACTAGCGGTGTTATTAAAATCATATGAATTGAATGATTTAAGACAATCAACCCTGCTATGAGTATGAATCGTTTTTTAACTTGACTCCAGGTGGTAACTGCGAGGAGGGTGAGGAGTGCGACAACATCCTCGACGAACTGGAGAACATAGACGACGAGCTGGACGAGACCGGCATCATCTTCGTCACCACGGAGGACATCGCGCTCGCCAAGAAGTACGGCATCAAGACCTTCCCCACCCTCGTCTTCTTCAGGAACAGGGATCCTCTCGTCTACAAGGGTAAGTGCATTTTTTTTGTACATAATTACCGTATAGTCTGTGCGGTATTGATGGGCCCCAAACTAGGCAAAGCCTGTATATTAGTGGCCACTGACGATATACTTGACTGCTCATCCTTTACCCCGCCGTAAGCCAAACTCTACATTTTCAGTGTAATCTTTTTTGAGCGGACCAATCCTGGGCGCGAATGGAATGAATGACTTTTAAGTCTCCAATCACAAGCGTCATATCATATTACCCAGTTACCCAATAAGCAGGTTCATCATCATCATCAGCAGCCATTAAACGTCCACTATTGGACAAAAGCCTCCCTCTTAGAGAGGGGTGTTGCCATAATCCCCACGCTTGGCTGGCGGCTTGGGAATCGCAGTACGTTCACCGTGTGGTAATAGGACGCTGCTGCCCATCCTCCGGTGGTTCTGGTCGCAGTTTTAGGCCATACCCGGGTCCAATCCGGGTACAATAAGCAGGTTGTATATCTTTAATCTGCAATAACTTCGGCAATTACCTTGTTTAATCTATTAAAAAGACCGATTTCAAAAAACCGCAACCAAATATTATTTCTACGTCTGGCTACTGGGTCCGCTAGTAACAAAATAAGTTCTGCAAATACTTGCGATAGTTAATGATATCCATAATTACAGGAGACATCGAAGACGAAGACGAGGTGCTGTCGTGGCTGACCGACGAGAACACGCTGGAGATCCCCGGGAAGATCGAGGAGGTGAACGCGAAGATGCTGGAGAAGATCTTGGAGGAGAACGATCATGTCGTGGTCTTCTTCTGTAAGTATTACAACTTTATAATGGATACCAATGTCTAACCTAATTAATAATTGTACAAAAATGCATCTGTTACACTCTGTTGGCTATATTCTGCAAGGTTATGAGCTTGGAGTGTATTACGCTAAAAGGAAGTCATTGTAGTCATCATTATAAACAATTCTTACTACGAGACCAAACATGATCTCACGAAAAAAAAACCAGCTGTGTCATAGAACATTTTCAGTCACACTCAAAGAAATGTATGGAGCTGCTAATATATTATTCGCGTTTTCAAAGTTGGTCCCATTGTCACAGTTTTTCATAATAATAAGTACAGTAGCTTTTTAAATGTTTATCGGCACTTAAAATCGCGAAAGTTTAAAATATACCAGCACAATAATGTCTTTTTGGCTATACTATTTCCATTCGTTTATTTGCTCTGACAGCCGCAATGAGGAATGGCAGCGCTTCGCTTACGAACCCCATTACTGCTTATCGCACGTGGGCGTTTTTGTCTTACCTCACTTTGGGTCAGAGACCCAAAGCCGCGCTCCGTTTATTAAAGGAGCTCGGTTGGTTAGAGTGGGCTGACAAAGGGAAAAAACACAATACACTCCAAGCGGGATGTCAGTGCAGGTCTTATCACCCCCATTCTTAATTATAATTAGGTATTGGAACTGTTTCAAAGGGTTTTTTTTGACATTTCAGACAAAGAAGGCGACAAAAAGTCCCAGAAAATCCTGAGCGAACTGGAAAATATCGACGATGAATGCGAAGAGAAAGACATTGACTTCGTGAAAACATCGGACGACGGCATCGACAAGGAATACGACCTCCCCAGCCTGCCAGCCCTGGCCTTCTACCGCCACAAGTTCAGGACCATCTACGAAGGAGATCTGATGCATGAGGAGGCTATCCTCAAATGGGTGTTGGAACTTCACGTCTCCCAGCCAGATATTATTGAGAATGTCGACCGGAAGACACTGAAGGATCTCATCAATGACGTCGAACACCTGGCCGTTTTCTTCTGTAAGTATTCTAGCTAATATAATAAGCATATTATGATTTTTTGCCATATTTTCTTCGACATAAGTCTGAGACTGGGTTAGACCAAAAATATTGCCTGTTTACTAAGTTTTACAGTCAAGTGAAATAATCAGCTTTGTAACACGCTTTTATTAGCTTCAACTACCACTATTATAGCTTTAGCTATTCAACAATTATGGCTTCAGCTAACAAAGTAAGCAAACATATTTTGGAAGTCGTTTTTTACATACTTCTAATCGTTGTATCGACTTGAAACTGCAAGTATTGTAAACTGGTAACAATACAATAATTGGGTATCATCGAACTGATCTGATGATGGAGTCATACAGGAGGTGGATAGCGGATCTTTTCAATGGCTACTAGTTAGCCTCTCGAATTTCGGATTCTTTGGTTTATTTTAACGAGGCACTTATCACAGAAAAGAGAAGTAAATAGAACGGAAATAAGAAGGAAAATCTGTCGGCAGGCATTATGAGTGAACCTTGATTGAACATTCTTATTTAGATCAACGCGTCGAACTCCGCATCCAAAGAACTTGGACCTTACCTTTTTGGGTTAGGTCTCAAAGTTCTTTGTCCGCATCACAGTTGCTAACTGATTTCGAATGACTGACGTTTCGTGTATATGAGTGCAACTGGCTACAACAAATTTCTTACAAAAATGCCTTGACAGCCGTTCTAATTTAATTTAAAAAAAAAAAACTTTTCTTTAGTAATTATACAGTTATTGAATTAAAATAAAGTCAATTATTATAATGATTAAATTATTATCATTTGAAACAGTCTTAAACTCCGATGTTACGACTTCCCAAGAAAGAGGGGTAATGCTTTTCGCGCGCATGTACCTATGCTTGTTTGTATTTTCTATAATACCTCCTATAACTTAAAGCTAAACTAATTGACCGATTTTGATGTATGGGAATAACTAGAACTAAATAAGAATACGTAACTATAATAATCGACCCCCCATGCCCCCCCCCCCAAGTATTCCGCAACATAGCAGTTCGGCTAGCAGTACCCACCGTGTCGTTGTCAATCGGTTACCGTCACTCGTCGCCGCCACGCGTCACCGCCAAGTGAACCCGCAGATTTAAATGTGTTCAAAATCAACGAAGATATGAACATTTTAATTTCTTGCTAGACAGAGAGCGCGCTATACTCACGAATGACGTCACGCGTAAGTAAGCCACACAAACTCTATACTGACACTCACTTTGCAGGAAAGGGACAGCATCCCTTTCCCGAGCAAAAACTTTAAACACATGGCGGCCAAGCGCAAGCCTACCTACCTACCTACTACATATCTGATATCGTTATTATTCGATTTAAATAGTTTCTTCAGTGTATGTACCTATGTATTATATTTTTTACTAGGGCGACGGCGATTCTGTTTAGGTAATGAGAATAGTTGCGGGATCGCAAACCGTATATCGGCGCGCTAAGGTTCACGTTCACGTGATTTTCCGAACAGCGCTGCTTCAGCGCTAATTCGAGTCCGCGTTAAGCGTTAACCGTAAGGCCCCTGTTATTAACAAATCAAACACCTGGAGGGTTAGACAAGCCCCACTTTCTGTTAGCGTTAACGCCTGCGGAAAGATGAAATAGTATGAAAATGACATTGACATTAGCTTGAGAGATGTTATCTCAAGCTAATGATGTCTTTTTCATACTATTTCATCTTATTTATTTATTAATTTAAATTTGTTTCCCAATATGTGTTTGTTGCAATAAAGTGGCAACTGGACAGTGACGTAATTGAGTGTCAACACCCAGAGCGCTAGACCTTGTTTTCTTGGATCATAGAGACAAGTATATTATTAAAAGGAAAATAAAGATCCCGACTGCAATACGGCCAAAACCACTCTGGGCACCGAGGCCTGCCCGCGTTATGTGTCAAACACCTGGGGGGTTAGACAAGCCCCACTTTCTGTTAGCGTTAACGCCTGCGGAAAGATGAAATTGTAAGATAAGATAAGATGAAATAAAATTATCTTATCTATTTTCCTTTTAATAATATACTTGTCTCCATGATCCAAGAAAACAAGGTCTAGCGCTCTGGGAGCTGACACTCAATTACGTCACTGTCCAGTTGCCACTTTATTGCAACAAACACAGATATTGGGTAACAAATTTAAATAAAATACTTAAAGCATTTAATTTTTCATTTGTTTTGTCCGCTCAATCAAAGCAATTCAAATTAAGCACGAATTTAGATTATTTATATCAAAACCACATTGATTTATTGGACTCCCACAGGTAATATACGGAGATTGGGGAGATAAAATTTCACGCTATTGGTAATAAATAAAATCAGCTGTATCGTCATCTCTCTCGAACCTGTTGTAAATTACTTATTCTGCTCTTGCTTATGCACGTGTACGCGTATCCATGACATTGATGACCTCAGTGGGTGTCACCCACGTGTCACTTTTCTCGGAGCGCTATACCTGGCGTAGTATATTATTATACCATGCTTGTCTCAATCGTTTGTAATTTTGATGATAATCGTTGCAGATAGTGAAGACTGTGACACTTGTGAGGAAATCCTGGAAGAGTTGGAGACTATAGACGATGACACAGATAAACATGGCATCCAGTTCGTAAAGTCGAAAGACTCCAAACTGGCATCCGACATCGGCATCTTCAGTTTCCCTGCTCTGGTCTATTACGAAACCGGAGTACCTATAATGTATGATGGTAAGTTCTCTGATAATTTTAAATTTTAACTAATTTGAAGCTTATTATTTCGAACCGACTTCAAAAAAATAATGAAATTATGTTTTAAAATCGATCAATTTTTTTTATTGTATGTACGCTGATTACTAAGCCTACGATGTCTGTCTGTCTGTCTGTTCGTCCGTCCTTCTGTCCTACCTATTAATGGCTGTATCTATCGGACTGTAATAGATAGCCAGTTGAAATTTTCACAGAATATATAATATCACGGCGAATTAAATAAAAAATAATTAAAAAGTCAAAAAGTAAAATTCTCCATACATCAAACGTATTTTTATTACGTATTTTTGTATTAGCTCTAATGTAAAAACGGTAATATTTACAAACGTCAAACTTGGCATGACTGTAGTACACATTCTAAAGTATAACAAAAAATAATAAATAATGGCCAAGTGTGAGTCGGTGACAAATTTCTGTTCATTACCAAATTGTAACTGGTAATTTCGTTATTGAATTTTGTGGTGGTACTGAACCAGTGCGCTTGCTCGAGTCGCACTTGGCCGGTTTATTATTATTAATAACTTTGTCGAGCGCGTACTGATTTTGAAGTTGGTTTTCATGAGAATTATTGAGGGCGCAGATTCTCACAAAATGTATAAACAGTTGTAAGTAAATTAACAATCTGTCCTGTTTATAGGTGATTTAAAGCACGAAAATAAGGTTCTGCAGTGGCTTGTAGACCAAAAAAGTAAGAATCCACATCCATATAAAAGTTATTAATGTCGTTTATAAGGTCAATTAAGTATTTTAAAATGTTAAATTACAAATTATATGCATGACATCATTCTTGACTATTGATTTGATAATGACAGATATGTCACTATTTTACGCCTTAAATTCTGGATGTTTGAGCTGTGTCATTTTGCATGACAGTTACTAATGCCTGCAGGTGAAGATAGCCACCGCAAATATAAAGCTAATACTAAATCGAAGGCCAGTGCAGATGGTGATAAAAAAAACTCGGGGTCAACGCAAAATAAGAAAGCAGAGACTGCAAAACGAAACACCCCGAAAGATACAGGAATATGGAAGACAATGGGAACACTGAAAATTCGCTTCCCAGGAGTGATTGATAAAAGCAAACAGCAAGACCACAGGAAAATCTTCAAGAAGAAAACTGATGAAGACGATGATGACGACGACGATGATGTCACCGATGATGATGATGATGATGACGACGACGACGACGATGACGACGACGACGATGATGATGACGACGACGACGATGATGACGACGACGATGATGATGATGACGACGACGACGAAGACGATGATGATGATGATGACGACGACGACAGTGATAAGATGACTAAAATAAAAAACATACTACGTAGGAACGACAAAAAAATTGCGGGTAGTAAATTAAACATACGTTTTGCTGATAGTAAGTTAAACGCACGTTTTCCTGGGAGAACATTAGCAACAAAAAAAAGCGATGATGATGACGACGATGATGACGATGATAGTGACGACGACGATAGCGATGACGAAGATGATGATGACGACGACGATGATAACGACGATGATGATGATGATGACGATGAAGAAGATGAGGACGATGACGACGACGATGATGAAGATAATGTCAAAAGAAGAAAAGGTCAGAAAGTAGGTACAAATGTTCGAAGTCGCAATCAAGATAACGCTGAAGATGATAGTTTTTTTGGTAGAATAAAGAGAATGTTCACAGGTAATTGATTAGAATGAGCCCGAGAGAGACCCTGCACGGAGGCACGGAGTACCCCAGTCACATCTGCATGGTCGCCATGGCCCGCATGGGTTCCTTTCTAGCTGTCGCCTGCAGTCATTCGCGAACGCTTACCGATTAAATGTTTTCAATTCTTAAACTTACTAACATTATTCATTCCTAGAAATAATAGCGCTTAACAATAGGCGCTTAGATACGTGCACAGTATTAACTCGCAGTTAACTCTCATATGATTACTTACCGTTTATACGGGTTGTAAAAACAAATTTTTACTGACTGCAGGCGATCGCTGTTTCTACATTGGATTGGGGGCGAAACCGGCGGTCCCTAAAATGACTTACGAACCCTACCAGTGCTGTCCTACTAAAGTCCAAAGTCCGACCAAAGTAGCCAAGGCCACGCCGACCAAGGTGCCGTCCAAGAACATCGACAAGTTCAAACAAGCCGAGAAACCGAAGGGCAAAAACAAGGCGCTAGCGAAACCGGACAGGCCGGGCAAGGGCAAAAAAGGTTTATTCGACTCTGAGAACATTTGGTGGTGGTAAACCGAGCTAGGTATGACTTGAGGCGTCATCGTGGCAACCGTGCTGGCGCCTCAAGCGGCCGTGCGCGCGGGGCTCCAAGTGGACACGAGTGTTATACTCCTTGCGATCGATTTCACCTTCTTAGTACTCTAGTAGATCTCTCTAACTTTGCATCGGTTTGTCATGGCACATTAACACTGCTAGCTTTTCAATAACCTCGTGTCCCTTGGTCCTTGCTAGCACTTAACAGGGTTGGATGTTGTAACATTTTACTCGTGGACTGTATTCGCGCATTCGATCTTGTCATTCGATACTTATGAAACCTGCGATATCGCTCCGATGGCGGATACACTCCACTAGGGATCATCTATTTCAAAGTATAGTGCTTTACGATTACAAAGATCGATTGGAGACTAAATATTGGGATGTCTAGTGACATTTTTAGCAGGTGTACAAATCGTTATATTGATTGTAAATTTATTCCAATATTTAGAAATTTAAAGTGAAATGAGACGTATCAATAACAACACGAAGGCATTTTTTGTTGTATTTTGCCGTGCCATCTTGAAAGACTTATAAATTGATGTAAGGATTTCATGTTCATTTAGTTTTCTAGTCTTCATGGAATCTCATTATTTAGTAATGCTACATTTGGTTAAACTATTACTTTTATTACTTATAGAATTAATACCATAGCTGTTAATATTTTATAACGAAAATAACTTTATAAACCATGTAAGCTCAGTGCCGGAAAATAGTGCAATGAACTCTTTACCATTATCATCTCTCAGTATTTTGAGAGGGGTCGGTTCGTATTGGACGAGTGCGGGTTTCTGGGCATAAGACTTAGTCTGATGTTTTTTGTTTTGTAAGTATTTGTTGAATTCAAAAATATTGAGTCGCAATCGTCCAAGACCTTCCGTCCAACCAGTGACAGTGCTGGCGTGTGTGACAAATTTAAGTCGATATGTAAGTTGTAATGTTTGGCCGGAAATTAGCATGGATGTTTAATTTATTTGTTACGTTGTATCGTTGCGTCGGCGCTGGAACAACTTTTTGTTAAATAAATACATTTCTATTAAAATTTATGTCATTACTCATTTGTCCACGAATGATGTCAGCATGGTATTGCCGTAGTATCCGCGCATGCCATTGTGGATGTAAACTGGTGAGTTTCCGACACGTTATATGGATGTGGTTTCTTGTCAAATTGTACATTTATAGGGTTTTCAGCACTAAGTAAAATGTCACAATATTTTAGGAAATCTTTTGGATGAATCTGAAGTCCTGGATTGGATGGTACAACAAAAAGAAGATGAAAGTATAGAAGAAATCAATAGAGATAAACTCTTCAAATATATTGACACGAAGGAATTTCTAGCTGTTGTGTTCTGTAAGTGCGAAGATATTTAAATATTTTCATGTGTGAGCTAATTAAAAATAAATGTTGATATGAATGAATATTAATATTTAATACCATAATATTAAATTCATAATAAAATTTCAGATAAAGAAGACGATCCGGATAGTCCAAAGGTGCTCAGACATGTAGAATTGATCGACGATGAAGCAGCAGAATACGGTATTAAAATAGTGAAATGCAGTGACAGGTTGATGGCTAAGAAATACGGGTTTAGGAACCCGCCTGGAATAACATATTTCAGAAAGACAAAGCCCATCAACTACGATGGCGATATCGATGATGAGGAAGAAATCTTAGACTGGCTGACCAACCCTGAAAACATGGAACTGACAGATCATATTGAGAAAGTAAACAGAAAAATGTTCCAGAAGATACGCCAGACGTCCGATTACGTAGCAGTGTTCTTTTGTGAGTTCTTCAATGTTATACTTTTTCTGGTTTACACCGATTATTACTTCAGATTTTGAAAATGATTTAGATTAAATAATTATAAAAGCAACTGTATTGCACATCACACATGTTTTAGACAGTAATGACTGCAAACAGTGCCCCAGAGTGCTTGCGGAAATCGAACACATTGATGACGACGCGGATGGAGCTGGAATTAACTTTGTGAAGATCGACGACAAGCAAATGGCTAAGGAATACGGAGTGTTCGCTCTACCGGCCGTCTTGTTCTTCAAGTTGGGCTCTAAAGATCCCGTGATATACGCTGGTAATGTAAACTGGAAACATACTGTGAAAGTAATCATTGAATTGAATACAATAATGACGTTGTACTTCCAGGTGATTTATACGATGAGCAACAGCTGTTGAGCTGGTTGCTGGTGCAAAAGAACCCAGCTGGTGACGTCATAGAAGCTCTTGAAGGCCAGGATTTGAAAGACTTGATAGAAGAAGAACCATCGCTCGCGGTGTACTTCTGTAAGTAGCTAAGAGTACATCTGCTAACGTTTTACACTACACAAGACTAACATAATAGTAATGCAGTTCACCTAATTAGATATTATTCGATGAAAACAATTTTAATTAAGCAAAAAACTAATGCATTTTTTTACAAAGGTGCGAGGTGAATTTAATGAATGATGTAGCAAACATGTAACAATATTAACCCGATTGCTTTTTTTATTAGGGAACAAAACGTTGTGTGATATATGCACAGCAAATTTGATGAAAAAGTCAGGCAAAAAGAAAACTGTGGATAAAGATCTCGACGTCGAAGAGGGACAGGAAGTAGAGGGTACAAAATCCCCTTCAGTAAAATGCCCGCACTATATGGCATTTTATTCCTTTGCACTTGAATGCAGACCGTTAAACCCTTGACTTGAACTTGTAGCGCATTGTTGCATGGCATGGTTGTCCTACACGTATTATATTTATTGCACTTTATATTTCGGAAATGTTTGTTGGCATAGTTTTTTTTCATATTACTGTCAATTTTGAATTTGTTTAGTGTATTCAGGTATTCCTATTGATTTTTGTATTGCAACCCTCCAATGTAGTCAGTGGATGAATAGACATATCCGTTGGTAGCACTTTGAATAGAACCGACCCACGTATGCCCAGACTTTAAACTTGGACAATTAGACAGCTAGCGTGTTTTGCTCACAAATCATCGTAACACCATGATTGGTTATAGACTTTGATGTTTCAGACGGTCCTGACTGCGAACAATGCGCCGGCATCCTCGAGGAGTTGGAGAACATCGATGACGACTGCGATAGACATGGCATCAAGTTTGTAAAAACCCAAGATTTCGCTATCGCTGAAGCGTATGGAGTGACAGATTTCCCGGTGTTGGTTTATTTTGAAACTAACGTGCCTAATGTGTACGAAGGTTCTTTAGCAGAAGAAGAAGAAGTTCTCCAGTGGTTGATAACACAGAAGACTGAGGATCGTATAGAACTTATCACCAGAGTTATGCTTGAAAATATGGTTGAAGATACTCAGTATTTAGCTGTTTATTTCTGTAAGTATATTAACCGTTTCATCCTACATTCCTCTGAAATTCAGATATCGAACCGATTGACGAAAACCAAATGTTTGTTTCCTTTTAGATAAATTGAACTGTCATATTTGTGATCATATTCTTGAAGAGTTAGAGAACATAGATGACGAATGCGATGTGTACGGTATACATATGGTGAAGATTCAAGACCCGCAGTTGGCCAAACGATACTCAATCAAGACGTTCCCCGCTATGGTATACTTTAGGTAATACACACACTGACAATCTTCTATCTATATTTATAAAAGTGAAATACCACTGACTCATTACGAAATCTCGTAAACTACTTGATAAGCTGATATTTGGCAGGTAGATTCCTTAGAGGTCCGCTAAGCAAAAAATTTGTGATAGAGCTGAATTAAGGGGGCAAAATAGGGTTAAAAGTTTTTATGAAAGTCGCGTACGAAGTCGCTAAACAAAGCATATATTTAAATTCAAATAAAAAAACATGTTTTGCTAATTATTATTTTGAATATGCTTTATTTTTTATTTTAATGAATTATTTTGTTCTTTGATGTAAATCCTGTTATCTGGAATAAAAATGATTTGATTTAAAAACATACTCTCATAATATAAAGTCAAAATATTTCAGGAACGGCAACCCTCTGCTCTTCGAAGGAGATCTACAAAATGAGGAATCAATTTTAGAATGGCTCATTGATGACGACAACCGTGAATTGGCTGACGAAATAGAATCGGTCAACGACAGAATGTTAGAACGACTGCTTGTCGAATCACACTTGCTTGTGGTGTTCTTCTGTAAGTCCGAAACAACTCAATAACTTTGTTGGTGTATCAACCCAAAATATGTCTTGTTTTTCGATGCTAAAAGGCGGCACCTTTCTCTATCTTGTATCTTTCATGCCTAGTACGAACTTTGAGTTTCCGGAAATCTTTTACCACATAATTTTTTTCTTTTGTACTTGGGATGGCTGACGGGTTTTTGGCTTTTCGGCAGTCCCAAATAAGCTACTTTTTACAAAATCATACTCTAATGATTAGTCTAATCCATAACACATTGAAATTTAATTTAAAAATACGGCAAACTGACTAAAGAACAATTGATTTAATTCCAGACGACGAAGAAGATTGTCCAGAATGTCAAGAACTTCTCGAAGCTCTGGAACAGATTGATGGTGAAGTCGACCAGTATGGCATTGATTTTGTCAAAATCGCGAGTGCCGAAGCAGCCGCCACCTATAACGTAGTAAACATACCATCTCTAGTGTACTTCCGAAAACAAGTGCCCATGTTGTATGACGGAGACTTACACCAAGTCGACAAAGTATTGCAATGGCTGACTTCTCAAGATGTTTTTGAAATCAAAAACGAAATCGAGGAGGTTAATAGGAAGATGTTGGACAAGCTTTTGGAAGAGAACGAATTCTTGGCAGTTTATTTTTGTAAGTCTTAGAACATCAGAGTTTATTATTTTTGGCGATTTAAATATAGAATTTAACTGTACTGTAAAAATTTCAGATGAGAAATCCGTAGAAAGCAGAGCAGTTTTGGACAAACTAGAAAATATTGACAGCGAAACGGATAATTTGGATATAACATTCGTCAAGATGCAAGATCCACGCTATGCTCGCAAATGGGGAGTCACTAAACTTCCAGCCATTGTATACTTTAGGAAAAGGTTCCCGAGTATTTATAGAGGTAAGCTACGGCATGGACGATAAACTGTTTCATGTCACATCGATGTTACAATAGTGTTTGTTTCCAGGCGATCTAATGTCGGAGGATGAGGTGCTGGAATGGTTACGAAAGAACAGATTTAGGCAGCCGGAGCTAAATATATTTATGTACGCACTGATAGCGCTGTCGATAGCGTTCATCATGTACACAGCGTTCCTGCTGCAGTGCTTCAAGCCTGCCCCGCCTGCGCCGGCGCCGCATCCGAAGCAAGCGTGAGAGTGAATGCCATAAAACATTGACTTTTTCATTGATGTGACTTGCGCCCGCTGCGGCTTCGATCGTTTCGATCATGCTAGTTTGTGAGGATCCATTGCAGTCCGTTCGAAGATGATTGGATCAGTTTATTTCAAACGTAACACGGTTTGGGATCAAACATTTACTTTGATAGTGATTTATGAGGTGACATGTCTAGCTCTGCCAGATTTTATTCTAGATTGACAGCATCTAGACATTTTAAGATTAATCCGATACTTGTCTAATTTTTCTGTTTAACTTTCCACTGGTTTCACTCTCAATACAAATATTAACATATCAGTTTAAATATCTGTAGATTTAAAACTTTAATATTATCTTTGTATATACTTATTTACTTTTTCTTTTTTTTCTTATTTTTAACTGTAAAATCTTTTTCGATAGAAATGTACACGTTTTCGTAGAGTGAAGCCGTTTCCCAATTTGATCAAATTATTATATCCATGTTTTATCGAGATTTCTCGTATATACCAGTTATCTTTTGTTATTTTATAATTTCGTTTCTAGCCTTTTAGGTAACTGAGCCTGTTGTATCTATCTATTCTCACCTACTTATGACAGATGACAACTCTGTCTCCTGCCCCTAGTTAGTGTGTCTGCCGTTGGGATATAAACAACGTACAAAAAGTAATCCGTCGTATTAATTAATTACATTCAGGATATACATCGACAAAGCATTCGGGATAATAGGAAGCTACAACATTTGATCTGTCATAAGTAGGTGAGAATAGATAGATACAACAGAGCCTTTGTTAAGTTTGTTTGATTCACTGTTTCATATGAGCTCTTGAACAATTTCGCTCGTCTCCTAAACGTTTAATAGCGTAACCTTCAACGCACCAAGATAAATGTAAGGTGTCAGCTGTCTACCAGAATAGATCTTTGCGTTGTCTGAGCGTATTTTTGTGCTCGAATTTTGAGGTAACGATGCTGATGGTAACGGTTTCTTTAGTCAATTTGCTTTTGAATTTATTGTCTGTCTAGGTACTTAATTTAGTTTAGTGCTAGTGATTTTGTTCTTGGGCTCTTTCTTGAGTGAATGTAGATGGGCGAGGTCTGGGCTGGGTTCGCATGTTGCTACAATACGGCATCGTATTTCGTAATATCAAGAATTTCTCGTAAAATCAACTAATCTGCTGATATATTGTTTTTAATTTTTCAAAAAATGTCTGCTATAATACTAGATCGTTTTATATATGGGGAAATTTTTGTAATTATCATAATATTCTTCTTTGATATCGTAATGATATGCACAGAATCAGAATCAGAATATATTTATTGCAAGAACTGTGTACAAAAGATGTTCATAATAACTAGGGTATCAACAGTTTACCCATTTCGGGCGTGCAATTTTTTTGTATAAAATTATATAAAACTAACGAAAACTATATAAAACTTACGAATACTCTGTACCATTCCCGCTCAGCTGTATATTATTGTGTATGTATATTTTATTTTAAAACCTTCAATGAAACTATGAGAGACGTGAAGTTGGCTACTTTGTACTAGAGATGACAAACAATTGCATTTTACAATCGATTAGATTAAAACCGAATGAAAATTGTGACAGTGTTATCTTTAGTACAGCATGTTTGTGGCAAACGAAATGCTCAAAAGAGTGAAAAGCGCGTTCAAGCAGGCGCATCCTTAAATATTAACGTTGTATATAAAATGTAAATAATTACATATAAATTAAATAAAAATAGTAAAATTATTAGTTTGTATTATTGCATACCCTTTCTAGGACCTGTAAAAGAAATGGATTACTTAAAAATATATTATTTAAATTGATTAATCAGGCGTTAATTAGCGGAAGTTAAAACTTTCATATAGGAATCGAATTCACACACATTGAAGCCGAAACACACTTTAAATGTGTATGAAACTTTTAGGCATGATCACCAATATGTTTTATTACCTACCTCATAAAAACGCTGATCATAAATAGAATCCACCAACGCAAAAATTTTTTTAAAAAAATAAATAAGTTATAATTAAATTATTATAACACCGGCTTGCACTCACGATTATGTTTTTATCGGTCGAGAAGACCCGGTGCCGAAGCCGGTGTTATAATAATTTATAATGAATCCTCACCCGAGTTTTGATGAAGTTAGAAGTATTTTAATTTCATACTAGGCAGCGAGCGCACTATAGCGAGCTATGGCGTCAAGCCTCAGGCGCGCCATACAAATGCTATAGTAACACACACTTTGCGAGAAAAGGAAAGAGCATCCCCTCTCTATCCCCACCTAAAACTTTGAACGCTCATATCTGAGATTTATATTTACCAGCCAATTTATTTTTTCAGTAGATATGTGTAATGTATTTAGTTACATTCATCGCTAAACCTGTTACTTGTAATAACACATGCCTATTTAGCTATATTCAGCTATATTTTTAACTATTTTTTTTAGTTTGATATGTACCTTCCTATTTTTTATTTTTATTTTGTAAGTGCGCGGTGAATGTGAGCACCATGTCAAACCAACTGTGGTTTTTTGGTGCAACAATATGCTATAAACTGTATAAATTGTGTAAAGTAAAAAAAAAAAAAAAAAAAAACAACGCCCTTAAACCAACAAAGCTAAGTAGGTAAGTATTGTTGCAACTACTATAACCCTAAGTAAAAAATAAAAGGAATCAGAACAAAATTAAAAAAAACGTTTATTAACAATTTTAACTAAATTTGAGCTTACGATCACCGTATTAGCAATAAAACAATCAGTCTATAAATAATTCCATGATAATTATCAACAATGTGATGTTTTATCAAAATTTACTATGCATACCTAGTACCTAATTAAATCAAAACTATAATATAGATAGGTATATTGGCCACGTGTTAGGAGTAATTTGTTTATTAGAATTTTATTTAAATTGAAATTAGAACCCAGAATTGTATTCGACTTATTTTGTTATTTCTAGAATTTCTAGAACAATACATACATAGGTCAAACATAGGTGCGTACAGTGATCGGCAAACATCTTGAAAAAGCGCAATTGTCGATTTTATGGTCTCTTTGGCGAAACGAAGGAGGACGTGGGTGAATAATTTCGACAACGCGAGTCCTCGCGATTGGCTGTTGTGGAAATTGTGCATACAAAAGTGAACTTTCCACCAATTACGCCGCTTTTTGCTTCAGATGTTTGCTGGTCAAAATGTATATTCACTTAAGTCTTCTGAATTAAGTCTCTTCAATATCTACATGGTTCTCAACTACGTGTATTTTAAATTGACTTATAAAATAACAAGGTGTGTGTCCTCGGAGTTTTTCAAGTAGTTTTTCTTCTCGCTGTCGAACAGTTGGATGAGGCGCTGTGTGAATTCCGCGTGGACAGCATCTATCTCTTCCTTAGATGGATCCAAGTTCTGCTTCACTTCTAATGGAGCGCCGACTGAAAAGGATATTTAATTTTGTAAGGGCTGATTGTTATACGTACATGTTGTTCTGCACATTGATACAAATCTGCTGTTTAATGAGTCATTCATTGACCCTTTCCCCACACTTGAGCATATTCGCGAACTCTCAATAAATAACAATCCGCATACCATTATTACGCATGGCCCGTGGTCTCTCGAATAGGGACCACGGACCAGTAAGCGCAGCGCGGTACGACGTCCACCCACAAGATGGACAGACGACCTTAAAGAGACCGCAGGGAAACGCTGGATGCAGGGCGCTTCCAACAGGCCCTTTTGGAGATCGATGGGAGGCCTATATATGTGCAGCAGTGGATGTCCTATGGCTGAAAGGAGGAAGGAGGAGGATTATTACGCAACTCGAAAACACATAAGGAAAATATTACAATGAAATATATTATTATGTATTTTTCGTGTTGGCGCCAAAACTCATGTGGTTGAATTTTTATTTAGGTACTGGTAACATTGCTGGGATCATCGTCTTTTTAAAATTTGGCGCCAACGCGAAAAAAACATGTCGGCTCATTGGATTATTTTCCTAAACTTGTGTATTTTCGAGTGTTAATGTGTACTAAATGGTGAATTATTTTTCATTACGTGCTCGTAAACGTGCTCGAGTGTGGGAAATTGATATAACGAGGTGAAACGTGTCTTTTCGTGTTGATTCCAAAACTCCATAGGAGCCTCTTGTACAATCTCCACCACTTTACAGGGGCATGAGTTTGACTTGACCGTGACTTACTTAGCTTGACTATGACTTATTTGACGCTATTAAGACTATGTAAACTGTTTAATATTACGACCAAAGGACATTGAATCCACGGTCATGAAAATTTTAAGGAACATCGTCTTTTTCATCAGACACTTTTTCCGATATTTTACGTCATACTAATGTTTTCTTACTTTCATTCTTCGTAACATGGTTATGTATATCTGTGGTAACATGTTTATTTAACCCGAACTCTCACTTTGTCATTTACATAAGGTGACATTTCTTTGTTTACCTACATCGTTGCTAGCAATTAAAAAATTTAAGTATGGGTCGCTGGATGAGGTACGTCACCCTAAATGCATGGCTACTAGCTCCCATACAAGTAACCTAGTAATGGAAAATAATGACTGCACACCTGCCTTGATTTACTTATTTTATGGTGCCGAAAACCCGTACGAAGCGCTTTGATTCCACATTTATTGTGTGAACTGCTAGTCTGTGGAATGCGCTGAATGGGTTGGGAATGGGTTCCCCATTAGTTACACTGGGTGTCTTCAAGTCGAGAGTGAATCGGTTTCTTCTAGGCTAGCGTGTTCGATCGTGGACCGCATCGTAGCCGAGATCATCCTGTATATAATATTTGCAGATATTTTGAATTACTGAGGTACATGCGTAATAAGTCCCGATAGCCATTTAAAACAGCCATTTAAAAGTTATTGAGATATACTTTCGGTACAAACTGACAAATACCTACAATCTCCTTTGTAAAATAATATTTCAAAATATAGCTCACCAACAGTAGTGATATGGATCCTGAGAGGCAGCAAGCCAAACGAGTACTGAAACACGCCTCTGCCGATAGGAAACATGGGCGATATACCCGTGACCTGCTTGAATTTCTCCTGGAACCTCCTCAGGAGACTGTTCTCTGGGTTCTCCAGCGGCCTGAACGCGTCTGGTTCGCCGAATGAGAACACTGGCACCAGAGACGCCCTGGAAAAGTACAACAAAAATGGTGAGAAAAGAACGAAAGGAGAAGGGAGCTTTTGGTAAAAGAAGAAATGTGAAACAGAGTTTTTTTTTTTTAACCATCAGCAATTTTTTTGTCGGATTATATACCCTATATATTATAACTAAGTATCACATTATTCAATATTGCTCGCCCCGCCTTCTACCTCCTGTATGAATCCTCTCCATCCTAAGGTTGCCTGGAAGAGATCTGTTGTAGCTTCCTATTATCCCGAATGCCTTGTCTATGTATATCCTGAATGTAATTAATTAATACGACGGATTACTTTTTGTACGTTGTTTATTTCCCAACGGCAGACACACTAACTAGGGGCAGGAGACAGAGCTGTCATCTGTCATAAGTAGGTGAGAATAGATAGATACAACACTCTCCCCCGCTTAAAAATATTTGGCTGTATACATAGATAGGAAAAAAAATAGGTTTTCTAATTTAGCACTAAACTTAAATAAAATAATACTCTTATACCATAACCATAACCATATTATAACCCTTATTTTTATTTGGTTATTCCATAACCCTACAATGACATGATTAAAGTAGGTAGGTACTTATTCTAATGTTTGACCACACTTTAGTAGTTGGTTGGAATGTCGTTTCCAAAGTAGGCCATCCACCTCAACAATATATGATACACCTGGCACCGAAATTTCTTTGATTTCACCTAATGTGAAATTATTTTTGTTTTTTCTATGATCTTTGACCATTACTTTTTCACCCACTTCAAAAGATTTAAATAAATTCTTGCTTTTTATTATTTGTTTTATGTGTTCATTATGAATTTTATCAGTTACTGGATTTGGTCTCAATAAAGAGAAACGACATCTCAACTCTCTACCCAACATTAATTTGGCTGGACTCTGTCCAGTAGTTTTGTGTACAGTACTTCTATAATCAAATAGGAATAAATTACAGGCATATTCTACTGTGTGACCACTTTGTATAATTTTTTTGATGTGCGATTTGAACGAGTCAACAAATCGCTCCGCTAATCCATTTGTTGATGGATAATATTGTGGTGTGAAACTCTGTTTTATTCCTACTGCCTTGCAATAGTTTGTAAACTCATGACTAGTCCATGTCGGACCATTGTCAGTTTGTAAACTCATGACTAGTCCATGTCGGACCATTGTCAGTTACTAAATGTAACGGGTATCCGAAACGTATAAAGATACTTTTAAATATTTCAATGGTTTTTTCTGCTGTGATGTTATTCATTACAAATGCTTCTGGCCATTTTGAGTATGAATCCACTATGATCAAGTACATTTTTTTTTGGAAAGGTCCTAAAAAATCTGCATGTAATCTATGCCAAACTGTTGGTGGCTGCGGCCAAACAGTTAATTTTGTTTTTTCTGGATTTTTATGATTTTGTAAACAAATTAAGCAATTTATTGTTATTTCTTCAATTTGTTTATCTATATTTGGCCACCAGAAATATGACCGTGAGATTTCTTTCATTCTTGTGATACCTAAATGGCTAGCATGTAATTCATGTAAAACCTTATCTCTAATGGTTTGTGGCACTATAATTCTATAACCCCATAATAAGCATTCTTTCTCTATTGTAATTTCATTTTGTCTTGTTAAATATGGATTATACTCTTCACCTAAATTATTTTTTTCTGGCCAGCCATCTCTACAGAATCTTAAAACATCACATAATATTTTTTCTTTTGTTGTTTCATTTTGTATAGTTTGCCAATTTAATGTTTCAAAATTTGACTTGTTTATATAATTCACAGTATTTAATTCAAATGATTTTTTAATGATATCACCATCTTTGATGTCATTCTCATCACTGTTAGTGACAATTCGTGACAAATAGTCAGCTGGATTTTTTTCAGATTTGAGGTGTTGAATTTCATAATTAAATCCACTCAAAAATATTGACCAATATTGTAATCGCTTTGCTGCCATTTTTGGTATTCCATATTTTGGGCCAAGAATTTTAGATAATGCTTCATTATCAGTCTGTAAAATGAATTTTCTACCATATAAATATTCATAAAATTTTGTGACTCCAAAAATTATCGCATAAGCTTCTTTTTCTAATATTGGATATTTAACTTGGGTTTCATTCAATTTTTTACTGGCATATGCTACTGGTTTTATCACGTTGTTACTGTCTTTGATAGATAATATAGCGGCTACTCCTGTATCAGCTGAATCACATGTTAATATTATTTGGGAATTATGATCAAAATGTGACAGTGAAGAGGTGTTAGCCAAGGCACTTTTAATTTGTTTAAATGAGCTTTCGCACTCTTCTGTCCATTGCAGTTTTTTATTTTTTAAACAGTCGTATAATGGTTTCATTATTATTGCCATGTTTTGAAGAAATCTATTGTAATAGTTTACTTTGCCTAAAAATGATTTTAGCATTTTATTATTTTCTGGTCGTGGTAATGACAGCAGTGGTTCAATTTTACTTTTTATAACTTTTACACCAGTTCGGTTTACTTCAAATCCAAAAACAGTCAGTTTGTCTTCAAAAAAATTACATTTACTTGCTTTTAATTTTAAGCCGGACTCTTGTAATCTTTGCAGCACCAGCTTGCATTTATCATAAGTTTCTGTTAGTGTTTTTCCGCAAACATAAATGTTATCAATATAAACAATTAAGTCCAGTCCATTCAGCTTCTGTGTTATTAAGCGCTGAAATGAACCAGGTCCGGTGCTAACACCAAACGGAAGATATAAGTATTTGAACACACCTTCCTCAGTTACAATAGTTACTAGATTTTGAGACTCTTTATCTAAAGGGGCTTGTAGATAAGCCTCTCGTAAGTCTAATTCACAAAAATAGCTATTACCTTGTAATTTCATCATTATGTTGTCAATTGTTGGTAACGGGTAGTGATCAATTTGTAAGTATTTGTTAATTGTTATACGATAATCTCCACATAATCGAACTGTTCCATCGGGCTTTGGCACGGGCACTGCTGGTGTACCCCATTCAGCGTACTCTACTGGTTCAATACGTTTGTTATCTATTAATCTTTTGATTTCTTCTTTGACTTTATCCTTCAAAGCAAATGGTACTGTTCTGGCAGGCATAAAAATGGGTTTCACTCCCGGTTTAATTGATAAATGGATTGGTTCTCCATTGAAAACTCCCATACCCGGCTCAAAAATTTGGTTAAATTCTTCTTTAATTTGTTTCACTAGTGTTTCTTTTGGCTTGGAATTACATGTTTTTTGTTCAAATTTTGGAGGCCATAATTGGAGTACTGTGAGCCAATC
This sequence comes from Agriopis aurantiaria, assembly GCA_914767915.1. NCBI lineage: Eukaryota > Metazoa > Arthropoda > Insecta > Lepidoptera > Geometridae > Agriopis > Agriopis aurantiaria. The sequence continues at coordinate 1,353,595 of OU611991.1, read as the reverse complement.
CTTACCAATGATTTTAGGGAAACCATCTTTAACAACAAATAATCGTTGATTGTTTTTACTTACAGATTTATAGCTTACATTTAAATTTTCTATCATACCCAGAGGAGTCGAAGTTGACTGATCGAAGTTTGTAAAAATAATGTTTCTTTGTTTAATTTCTGACTCTGGGAAATAGGCTTGTTTTTCGGAGAGAGTGATGGTACTTACATCAGCTCCTGTGTCAACTTCGAACTCCAACACCTGGCCATTTACAGACACTTTTAAAAAGGCAGGGGGTATTTTTTGTTTTTCACTAAAATAGAAAATATCAAAAACTTCACAGTCTTTATTTGAGTTCTTGTCCTGATCATTTGTCTCGCTGTTATCTACATTATCACTTTGCACTGTATTGACATTTTTCATTCTTACTTGCTTATTTTTATTGCAAACTTTGTAAATATGACCTTTAAACCCGCACTCACTACAAAATTTATCACGCAGTGTGCACTCAGCTTTCATATGGTTGTTTTTACCACAACAATAACAGGTAATGTTTTGTTTATTTGATGAGTTTGGTTTTGTGTTCCTCTTGTTTCTAAAATTGTTTTTATCCTGTAATTTAAACATCTGTGGTTGGTCTTGCTGTTTCTCCTGTTTGAATGCTAAATTGTAAGCTTCTTCTGCAGTTTTCCCTATTGAAATGAGATCTTCTAACGACTGGTCTGCTTTTTTCAATAACTCAAATCGTACTGCATCTTGAAAAGTACCATTCAACAATCTTTCTTTTAGTTCATCATTTAAACTTTTGAAGTTGCAGTTTTTTGATAATTTCTTTAAATCCATGATGAACTGTTGAATGGTTTCTTCTGATTTCTGGCATCGTCGTCTAAACTCCGCCTGATGAAGTGCAGCATTTTTGGTAGGATGGTAATGTTTTCTCAGCTTGTCGCATATCTTTTCATATGTTTCTTTCATCGGAGATACTGGCACACACAATGTAATTAGTAAATCGTAAACCTTTGTTGTAAGTTTTGTGATTAATAACGGCACTTTTTTTTCATCCGGAATGTCATTTATGAGTATAAAACACTCAAGCTGTTGTTCGTAAGCATTCCAATTATCTCCCGAAAATACTTCCAAGCTTGATATTGGATTCATTTTGACAATGCGGGAGGGTTGTGTGTTTTCTTCATCAATAAATTTTCTCAAAAATTGTCGAATTTCATCTATCGAGTTTGCGCTTGTAAATCTGGTACTCCCAATTAATTTGTTCGCAATTTCTACAAGTTCTTCTTTCTTCAACGTTTGTATCCACGCCTTTTTGCCTTCTCTAATGTTTTTTATCGCTTCTTCCATTAATTTTAGAAAAAAAAACAATATTTCAGAGAAACACCGGAAAAATAAGTGCACGTTTTCTTTGAGGTTATGTTTCGTTTCATAATTTGTTGAATCACTTTTTTTTTTTTTTTTTTTTGAACACACGTTTAAGTCCGACTCGTCGCCAAATGTTGTAGCTTCCTATTATCCCGAATGCCTTGTCTATGTATATCCTGAATGTAATTAATTAATACGACGGATTACTTTTTGTACGTTGTTTATTTCCCAACGGCAGACACACTAACTAGGGGCAGGAGACAGAGCTGTCATCTGTCATAAGTAGGTGAGAATAGATAGATACAACAAGATCGCTCTTAGCGATAAGGCCGCCGATTGTTGCACTAGTTTTTAAGCTGTTTTATCGTGTGTATGAAATTTGTGGTGTGAACAATAAAGAGTTTATCTATCTATCTATCTATCTATCTATCTATCTATTTTGCATCTGAACAAAAAATACACCAAACCTTATAAACTTTTACTTTAAAAAAACATAGGTATTAAATGGTAGATACGTTCCGTGAGGGGTTTAAATTAAATAATTTTTCATCTCCATGCCAGATACAGATTCGAGGGGCACCTATATAAATGGGCACCGCAGGCGCCCCCTTTATTACATCTTGTGCATTTAAAAAAAACTTTTCTTTGCCTTTTTCTGTTTGAATGGCAGATTGGGGGAGGAGGGGGGGGGGGGGGGGGGGAGCGCTGTAAAAATCTCGCCCAGGGCATAGGGTAGTGCTAAAACCGGCACTAGGTTCAGGCGTCTAATAGGCATCTTCAAGGCTATAGAGTTAATAGATTTCTTCTAGATCAACGTGTTCCATCCTCGGCCACACCGTCGCTTACCATTAGTCGAGTTAGTGGCCAAACTTAGATCTATTATATATATTTTTTAATTGTTTTACCTTCTTATTAAAAGAGTTAATGTATGCATTCGCTGAATTCCTTGACTCGTTTAGGGTAAACAACTTCCTGCCGTTGAACTCTATGACAATTATAAGGATTGGCGCCAACACGAAAAAAAATATGTCGCATCGTTGTATTATTTTCTTAAACTTGTGCAATGGTGTGTTTTTCATGTTGTTTCCATTTCGAAGCTCCATAGGAACCTTAGTAAAGTCTCCACCACTTTACTACGACATGAATTTGACTAGACCGTGACTTACTTTGCTTGACTCTGACTGACTTGTTTGACTATATTTCATCAAACTTGATAATAATTAAATACTTGACACTTTCTTGCTCCATCGTAGACCGCATAATCGCCAAGTTGGAGGTCAAACGCTAGACTACCACAAATTAAAAAATAAAAACCACTGGCAAATGCACAGAGCTGCGACGCCAAACTCCTCACAGACGAAATAATAAATAACTCAGGCTCGCCCACTGAGGGTTCCGTACCATCACCAAATTCAATAACGAAATTACCAGTTATAAGTTATAATTTGAACATAATTTTTTCCCCGACTTGCACTTGGCCATTATTTTTTATTTGTTGTTATACTTTAGAGTGTGTAGTATCATGCCAAGTTTGACGGATACGGTCCGTATTAGGTACCATTTTTACATTAGAGCTAATACAAAAGTACATTACAAAAATACGTTTGTTGTAAGGGGACCCCCTCTTTCGTTTTTACTTTTTTATAATTTCTCAGTTAATCCGCCGAAACATTACTATTCTGTGAAATTTTCAAATACAAATTGGGTCCCGTTTTTACCCTTTGGGTACGAAACCCTAAAAACCTATATAGATAGGTAGATGTAGTAAGAGACTCACCCGCTTTTCATCGCAACTCGAACGAACCCTTTCCTCCGACTCAACAGCACTTTGTACTGGCCCGAGTGCGAGTCCAGTGCCTCCGCTGCACCGCCAATCATCATCGCTACGCACTTCCCTTTATACCTCTTCTTATCCAGGATATACAACAAGCTGCTCTCTTCGCACGAACACACTCCTAACCCCAGGATAAAGTCCCTGAAGAACGGCACAAGGAAATGTCCCCCGAGAGTAATAAAATTGACACTCATTCCGGGGAATTTCTTGTAGAAGTCCAATGCGTTGGTCGCGAATGAGCCGATGGCGCCTTGAGATATTAGCCCGTGCGGGTAGCAAGCGAAAAGATAGTTCTTTGAAGGGTCCAAATCTGTCGTTTTGACGAGCTTCATGGGGAAATAGTCGCAGTAGTAGCGCCAAATGGGGAGATTCCTCACCCATTCTACTCTGGAAAGAAAATAATAATTTGATATTTATAAGGTTTCGCATCGATAAAAGACTGACAGACAGCTAGGGGCGGACCGTCACCGTTGCCGCAAAAAGTTGCGCGTCCGCAAACCGCATCTCGGCGCGTCAAGGTTCATGTTCGCGTGATTTTCCGCAGTCACCTAAAGAGATGACGGTACGGCCCCTGATCGTTTATCCAATACTAGCTGCTATAGCTATCGCCCGCGGTTTAACCCGCGTGGACATTCCCTGACAGGAGTTCAAATTATTTCCGGGATAGGAGGTACCTATCCTATGTGGCCCTCCAACTACCCCTGTGCAATGAACCAGATCGATCTGATGCTCAGTGCTGCGTGAAAGGGGAACCGTCGAACACATTTGTTACCTAAACATGCTGCATTTTTTATTTAGATCCTAATGTTGATCTTTAGAACATGTCAGATAATAAGTTGTCCATTAATTAGACAGGAACCAACGAACACACATTCGCATTTTAAATAGGTAGCTATGATTGTATTGTAAGTACCTAAATATGCTGCTACTTTTTATCAAGATCTTAATCGTTTAATTACATTGTTGATCTGCAGTATTAAGTTGTTAAAAATTAGTCAATCATACCGACAGTCGCATTGTCATCGTGTTCGGTTAGTGTTGGACTTACTTCCTGCCGCCTTTATGGCAGACATCGATGTCGTTCAGCATCCAGTACCCATAGAGGAGCCCCAGCCACCAGTGGCCGGAGTACAGCAGCGTCACGAACAGGTAGATGCAGAGCGCCTCGCCGCAGAGCACGATGCCCATCCAGACGACGGTGGCCAGGGTCTGCAGCCGGCGCTGCAGCGGCACGTTCAGCGGGGCCCATTCTACTCCTACGTACTCCGATGTACGACTGGAGAAAGATAAACAGAAAGCATCAGTAACTATAAATGTTAGACGATAATGTTATAGTAAGCTTACAAGGGAAAATATTCTATTCTAAATTACTAAACTAATCGATTAATCCGCTACCAGTGCATGGGAATTATTCCCAAAATGCTGGCCCCGTTACCACCTTGTATGGCAATGCTCAGTTGTATTTTAATATAAATGTTATACAGGAAGTATTCAATTTGATACTTACTGCTGCTTCTATAAAACAAAATAGGTACCTATATCGTTATTTCCACAGAAAAGAAAATTAGAACGGATGTCAAGGCATATTTGTAAGAGTTGTAGCCAGTTGCACCCATATAAACGAAACGTCAGTTAGCAACAGAACTGTGACGCGGAGTTCGACGTGTTGATCTAAATAAGAATGTTCAAACAAGGTTCACCCATAAATACCTCGTAACAGATTTTCCTTCCCATTTACTTTCTATTTGTTTCTCTTTTCTGTGGTTATTTCATTTTATACCTATTCTTTATATAAAACAAAATTACGATATTCTTTTGTTTTCCCTATTTGATTGCGAACAGCAAGTAAAATAATTATATTTTCTGTAAATCGGCTCACTTATATACATTTACACGCACACTAATAAACTTATAACAACACTAATGAACTAACTAATAGTACCACCACACACCACATACAAAAAAGGGCGGCAAGGTTTGCTGGGAGAGTTCAACTAAAGGCATGAAACTTGATATATGCCTAATGCGTTCGCATCCGCCACAACACCTTACATATCTCCCTTATTTATCTGATCTGAGACCTATATTATAATAGGTCAATGTACGTTGGTTAGCTACTTACCTACGTACATTTTCTTATCAACCTGTAGTAGAAAGTAATATTGATATTAAAGATACCTTATCACAATGTCACTTACCTACATTTCGAAACGTTCGAAAATATTATTACAACATTAAAAATACATGTGTGTGTGGACTGTGGACTGAGAGACCACTTAGATCACAATTTTTTTGTGTTCCGTACCGAAAGGGTAAAAACGGGACCCTATTACTAAGCCTACGATGTCTGTCTGTCTGTCTGTCTGTCCGTCCGTCGTCCTACATATTAACGGCTGTATCTTTCGAATCGTAATAGATAGCCAGTTAAAATTTTCACAGAATATGTAATGTTACGGCGGATTGATTAACAAATAATAAGAAAGTCAAAAAGTAAAAACGAAAAGGGGACGACAAACGTATTTTTTACGTATTTTTGTATTAGCTCTAATGTTAAAACGGTAATGGGTACTTACAAGGTGTCAAACTTAACATAATTATAGTACACACTCTAAAATATAACAACAAATAATAAAAAATGGCCAAGTGTGAGTCGGTGACAAGTTTCTGTTCATTACCAAGTTATAACTGGTATTGTATTTTGTGGTGGTACGGAACCCTTAGTGCGCGAGCCCGACTAGCACGTGCCCGTTGTTTTTTTTTTTACTTAGATCTAAATTTTGACACATATTGTTAGTTTTTTTTTTTTTTTAATAAATCCGTTCGAGTTAGTGTAGTGTAGTGAAAAACTAATTGATAAGTGCTACGTATAGACAAAGATTATTATACTAGAAGTATAGAAAACACGTGAACAAAGGAAACACATTTTTAGTTTTTAATATAACATACGGAGAAGTTAAAGTTAGAATTAAATTACTTATTAGCCTTATTAGGCTAGATAGTAGGTACTTAATTAAATTTTACACGAACACCTAATGAACACTTTTTTTACAGGACCTCGTCTACTGTCAATTTGACGATCGCTAAAAGAACGGTACTTGCACTGCAGATGCGATAGACGAGGTCCTGTCGTCGAATAAAAGATTTACTATTCGTCACGCAGAAAAATTGTTCTCATTGGTCATGTGCCAAAAGTGTAATGAAACGCCAACATGTCTCCGTCCAATCTGAGACTTCTCTTCGTTCCGTCAATGAGTTTAATTAATGTCCTTCAGTCTTAACAGGATAAAGTTTTCTCACCATGTACCTAGCTATAACTGTAAGTATTGATAGCTACGTAGCTATAAGTATATGACAACACAATAATAACTATAATGAGAGAACAAAAATAGCTACTGTTATCCTGCTTACTGGACCTACAGAAGCGTGATTAATAAAAGTACATGAAGGCAATTGCGTTATCATTTAAAAAATACAGTAAACATTGTTGTGTTCGTTATTTTTCTGCGGCACTACCAAGCCGCAGTGCTGCAGTCGTGATCATACTTATCTTAAATATCCTCTACACTTCCCGCACATTAAAACATGTTTTCCTCTGATACATACACGTGCATTTTTTTTTCATCTGTGCATACTTATTTGTTTTTCTTTTTTGCGATATTCATTTGTTTATTTTTTCCTTTTTTATGATTATTATTTATTAAGTAAAGGGCAAGTGCCTTTATTAACTAAACAAAATACAAGCTAATACTATATAACACTACAAAAAAGATCCACTATCAGTTGGCAGCGTACCTAACATGCCGGCGGCATTACCACGCTGAATGGCAAAGACGCCAGCATTTTGGTCACGCGTCTGAAAAACGGTCAGCCGCTCTGAAAGATTTATGAAAATGAGGTGAGCTCCCTGTCCCCAAGGGCCCACTGTCTCGATCCCAAACGGCTCAAATATGTAACCACTGCCGATGTTAGCATATTTGCGCCGCTTTCTTTGCATTTTTGTTTGTTCATTGTCAAGGATGTCAAAGTGATCAGCTAAATCTACAATAAAGGGAACAGTCTCTTTCTTGTAAGTTTACTACTAATAAAACGTACAAGTAGTTACTTACTGTATATTACAAATGTTATCACAAAACCTAAAATTATTAATAGATTAACACATTGCACCACGTTAACGAAGTCGTGCGTGATATTATTATACCAAGCACCATCAACACAGGTTTAAATCATAGAAACATCACAATGGTTCAACTTTTTTAAACTTTAATCACTATAATAAATATTAACTCCGCTTGGATGAAACTGATTATCACACACGATTCCGTGTTTAATACTTACTTAAATATTTTGGTGACGAGATCAAACATTGGTATATTTGTTTTGTAATCCCACGCGGAGGGAGCTAGCTTGTTTAGTAATGACACATGCGTTCTACTCTAGGTCACGGAGACAACTACCTCCCTTTTCCATTCCATCATACGATTACGTGCATACAGGCTAATCTCCCACACGTTATAAAACACACATTAAAACTGCAATATCTCGTGTTATTTCTGACGTCGTACATTCATGGACTTATCAAACGATTTCAAAATAGGAATTTCTCAATTCGGTTGTTTTTTGTGTATACAAAGTTACGCATCATACCCTGTATTAAACGGAAAGGTCCTATCATCATTATGAACAACTTGAACCAACTAGGACCAACTGGGACCAACCTCGAAATCGCGAAAAAAACAGCAGTTCCATACATTTTGTCGAGTGTCAATGACAGTTTTCTATGGTACAGCAGATTTTTTTTCGCGATTTTAGTATTGGTTCCATAGTTAAAAAAACATAATAATGAGTACAATGACCTCGTTCCGGCTTAGTACAGTCTATACCTATATTACGCAATGTTTGCTCCGATTTTAACTATTCTCTTTACATTGAATAGGCTAATATATATATCTCGAGGGTGGTCCTATTTTTTTAAAGACAACATTCTACCATTTAGGGAGGAAGAATCCCGACTTCCCGTGAAGGAGGTAGGTACGTTTTTTTTTTAATTATATTATTCTAATATAAAATGTGTACCTACCTATATGAATACGTGGCTCACGGTTTAACTTCACATTACTGCTGCGGCCCGCAACGGACGCCTTTATGATAACGACAAACGTGATAATTGAGTTGAGGCGTAGCCGAGGTCAGCATACGTGAGTCTTAAAACGCCCGATTGTCGCCATGCCCTAAATCAACGTATAAGGGATGATTTTCGAAAAATCCTGAGACTTTCTTTATTTTAACCCTCGATGCAAAAAAAGGGGGTTGTTATAAGTTTAACATATATATATATATATAATTATATATATGTCTGTTCCATCGTAGCTCACAAACGGCTGAACCGATAATGATTTAGTTTTTTTATGTTTGAAGGGTGGATGAAGAAAATCAAAAAAATTATACCTTTTACCTACTTATTCTTCTAGTTTCATCAAAGTACTACGTTTTTTTCATACAAAGTTTAGAGGCATTTAACAAATTCCTTTCTTGTTGTTCACCTATACTTATAATTTGAAAATGCTTCACGTTTCTATCATTAGAGTTTTGTTCTGCGCGGTAATTACTAGAAAAACACGCATTGTTTTTTGACTAAATACATAATTTATTACTTAAACTTGTTTACCTCTAATAAACCGGCCAAGTGCGAGTCAGGCTCGTGCACTGAGGGTTCCGTACCACTACAAAATACAAAAAGTAATGCAAAAATACAACATCCCGCCCAGGCGGTCACCCATCCAAGTGCCGACCGCGCCCTACGTCGCTTAATTTGGCAATGAACATAAATTTGTCACCAAACCGCTCTTGGCCATAATTTATTAATTGTGGTTATACTTCAGAGTGTGTACTATAATGATGCCAAGTTTGACGCTTGTACGTATTACCGTTTTTACATTAGAGCTAATACAAAAATACGTACAATACAAAAAAATAAGTTTGTTGTCACCCCCCTATGATTTTTACGATTGTTTCTTCCGCTGTATAAATACATATTCTGTGAAAATTTTAACTGGCTATCTATTACGGTTCGGAAGATACAGCCGTTAAAATGTAGGACAGACAGACAGCCAGCGTAGGCTTAGTAATATAATATAGGGTAGTGTATTATACCCTCTGGGTACGGAACCATAAAAATAGATATGTATATAATTATTATACCTAAGTACTTAGCTTAGGTACTACGTCATATCATCTGGTGTTGTGACGTGTTGCCTTCTGACCTCAGTGCGTAAGTGCACTAAGTATATAGGTACACAATAAGTAAGTATAAGTACGTAGCTCATTATTCTCATTATCTTCATGTTACTTGAAAGAGATCGCTTTTATCGAACTTCAAAAAAGAGGAGGTTCTTAACTTTTTTTTCCTCAGAACTCAAGAAGTGATCATTACAAGAAGTGGTCATTTGAAGAAGTGGTCATTTGAAGAAGTGGTCATTATAAAATGAAATTTTTTTATTGTAGTCCTAAACCACCAAAACGATTATAACCACCGATTTGAACCATTTTTAATAAGACATTTACTGAAATTATAGAAAACTTATGTTTTGGCAGTCTAAATGTAACCTATATACCTAAGTCTTAAGTTTGTATTTCCACCTAAACTACTCATCCAATTTTGATGAATGGAATGTCAATCGATTCGTTATTAATGACATGTTATTATGGTCACAAAGGGTGACAACAAAGGCTTCATTTTCCATATAACATAAATAAATACCGTTACTAAATATTTTTTCAAACCTCATCATAAACCTATTTTTTATTTGACTTCTTTTTTTAAATGGCTACGAGTGAATTTTTGCCTATTACTAATTACCTAACTAACCAAAAGTGGGTCGTTTGTGGGTTTTTTAAAATATTTTTTTTATTTTTTTTATTTGATAGGCTTGACGATGATGCGGCCTACGTTGGAGCACGCTTGCCTAGAAGAAACCGATTTACTCGTGATTTGAAGACGCACCCAGATTGTAACCATCGGGGAACACCCACTCAGGCAGCGCATTCCACAGACTAGCAGTTCGCACAATAAATGTGGAATCAAAGCGCTTCGTACGCGTTTTCGGAATTTCAACCATAAAGCGGTGACGACACTTAGGTACTTGGTGTTTTATTTTGTCTGATCAACCCGCGCTATATGTATATGTATTTGTATATAGCGCGGGTTAAGTCGATCGATTGACGTGACCCCCACGAATTGGAACTTGGTCACATTTCACGACTCACCAAACGTAAAATCGAGAGCTATCATTTCAATTTAGTTTTCTTCTGCGCGCAAAAGTTGTTTTCGCTGCTAGCATAGTAAAATTTTACTATGCCGCTAGCATGGAAAGTAAATTCGAAATTTAAATGTGATGAATTTGTCGAACCTTTACAAACATTCCATCCTCGTTGAATAGCACCTCATATAGTTTGATTCAAGAAGGTCCCTATATTATATAGAAGAAATACAATATTTTGCCTCGCGTCTCTGCCTCGGTGAGATGAAAAGTTGTGTGTTTTTCTCGGCAGTAAAGTTATTCTGCGTCTCGTACAGACCTTTGAAACCCTCGCTACGCTCAGGGTTCTATGTTTGAACCACTCGCTTTGCTCCTGGTTCAATCCTAAGCATCCTTCGCTTGCTTAGGTTTCAATACTATACAAGTACCCACGCCAAAAAACTTTGCAGCTTTGCATAAAAATTTTTTTTTGCAAATTCTGATATGGTAAAGTTATCGCATTGATCTGGGCTCTGGGCTGATATAATTCAAGGATTCATATGAATATTATATTATTTTCCTTGTATAATTATATACGACTAGCCGCACCCCGCGATTTCACCCGCATAGTGATGAAAAATGGTGATGATTATGATGATGAAAAGTAGCCTATGTAGCTCCAGCCCTTGAACTATAACCATACAAATTTAATAATCAGGTCAATCTGTTCCTCTGTTGCTGCGTGAAAGAGTAACAAACAAACCAACAAACTTTTCGCATTTATAATCTACTAGCGACCCGCCCGCCCGGCTTCGCACGGTGTAACTTACGTGCGAAGCCAGGTTGGGGCGCTTATTACATATATAAACCTTCCGTAAAAAATTATCTAACTGATAGTGAAAACCGCATCAAAATCCGTTGCGTAGTTTTATAGATCTAAGCATACATGGGGACGGACAGACAGCGGGAAGCGACTTTGTTTTATACGTATGACCAAAGATTAGGTATGACGTAGCCCCAGTAAAATAAATAGTTATGTCATCGTTAGTTACCGTAAAAGCATTAAATTCGTAGATTTTATCCAAAAAAGCCATGAAATTGTAATGTTATGATCAATGTTTCGAGTATCCATTCTATTTGTGTAAGTAGGAAAAGAACTAGTTGGGTATTATCAAACTAGGTACTTAGCAATCTAACGGTTTTTGTAACAGTAGATATAGACCGTTTGTGTTGAAGAAGCAACGATGGTGAATACTACGTTTAAAACGAAAAAACCAAAACCATCGAAAATTATATTCTCAATATTTTACAAATTCATGCACATTGTCACTGGGATCGACCACGGATTTGTCAAGTATAGGTCCCGTAGAGTAAAATATATCGCAAATTTTCTTTTAGTCATACAAGCTGTGTGTTTTTTTGTTGCGTGCGCGCTGTACAAGTTCAACAATGAAACGTCGATTATATTTGTACGACGTGCGCCGACCTTAATCCAATATTTATCTTACTTGTGCGCTTTCATGATCATGGATAGAGATGCTACTCTAGCTGGATGTCTGTCAGTGTTTCGATACGTCGATACAAAACTAAATATTGATATTCAATCCTATAATTTGGAAGTTAAAAATTTATTAGCAGTTTTTGCATGTGGATCGATGCGAGCCGTGTGGACGTATGTAACATGCGGCTTGTACAACGCTTGCTTCGATGGATTTGGCATAAATATCGTGATGTTTTGGTTGATGACATCTCGAGATGTAATTACAATCCTGAACGTATTTGTTTTTTATGTAATTAAATGTCGTCTGGCAAGATTTGTTAGCCTTCTGGAGAAGGCCAGTAATAATATTATTTGGTTTCATCGTCTATACAAGATCATATCTGAAATATCAGTGAAATTAAAACGAGCATACGATACTGTGGTGAGTTAAATACTCTATTCATTTTTAGGGTTCCGTAACAAAACTTTCGACGAAAGTGACTTTCGTCGAAGACCAAAACAGACAGTTCTAATGTTTCGCCGTGTTCATTCTTTCGTTTGTATGTAAAGTTCATATTTCGTTTTGTTAATACCTTTAAGTTTATTTCGTTCATAGGATTCAATAAATATCCAGCCCACTGGGTAGGTAGGGAGTTTTATTTTATTTGCAATAATGACCCTGAGAATCCCCAAAATTTTAGTAATTAGGTAGATAGGTACAGGTTACAATCAAAAGACGCAAATATAGTACTAAACCATGATATATTTTTGAGTATTTCAGGCGTCGAATCTATTAGGGCATGGGGTTCGAGAGACAAAAAAAATTCTCAAAGATATTTCATCAAGTCTGGTTGATGCAACCAAGTGACCAAAATGCTGGCCCCTGCTCAAGGGGTGAGCAAAGCTATATACCTAATGTGGCAAGAGGGCCAGTGTTTTGGGAACATTTCCCATTGGTAGCAGTATAATTAATAGATGGTTTTTCAATAGTTAGACTTTAGATTGTTTTCGCTGTCCATTTTTTTGTAATTGTAAAAAAAACTACATTCTTTGTTGCAGTTCACAATAACGTTAGTATTCAACGTAACACAAACCATGTCCGTCGTTTATTTCTGGGTGATGAAAATGAAAACAACAAACAAGACGGTGAGTTCATTTTGCTATGAATGAAGAATACTAAAAAGACGATGAAAACGACGTTTTCCTTTATTGTTGTTTTTTCCCCTTGTTAGCTTACTAATAACATTATCATCTAATAACAAGACGATCAGTACATACATATTGCTATGCATAACGAATGTTTCGACAAAACTGCTACATCAACTGTGCACTGTGCAGGATTCTTTTAACTTTGTTTTTAACATGTTTCTAACATGGCTACGGAACCCTACTATAAGCATGTTTAATAATTTCTTTCAGATATGGCAGTTATGCTTGGGAGCTGAACATTTCATAATACTGGAATTCATTTTGTTGACATTTTCTCCCGCCCTTTCTGCTGGCATGTTGTCATCTCACACGGACGACATCATCCATATTCTGCATGACAAGCTTCTCGACTGTCACGGTACTTTGAATGATAGGGTCATATAGAACTAAGATGATGACTTAAGGTACTGAGACGTGGTGCCTTTTGGATATACTCAAAGTCACACAGCGGGCAATGGAGAGCTATGCTCGGAGTTCTTTGCGCGATATAATCCGTAACGTAGATATTCACCAAATAAAAAAACAAGAGTCACCGACATAGCTCATAAAATTTGCAAGTTGAAGTGGCAATGGGCAGGCCACATCGCTCGCAGAACCGATAACCGATGGGGAAGAAAAGTTCTTGAATCCTCCCACTAGATGACTAGATGAACCGACGACATCGTGAGAGTCGCCGGCATCCAGTGGATGCAGATGGCATGCTGTCGTTCAGTGTGGAGGTCTAAGGGGGACGCTTCAGCAGTGGACGTCTTCTGGCTGATGATGATGATGATGACTTCGCCCACTATATTTTCTTTCTTTCAGACAAGCAAGAAGCTCGTCAGATAAAGAAGTTCATTCGCTACGTAGAAGCGCAACCAATGAAGTTCACGGCCTACAAAGTGATCCCACTGGACGCCAGTCTCGTAGGGATGGTGATCAGCATGTGCATCACTTTCCTTATTGTTGTTGTACAATTAGCACACGTGTATTAGAGCAATTTAAAACCTAAAATAATTGTGATTTTGAAACCATAAAATAAGCATTTTGTAGGCAGCAATTGTAATGTAAGTTTGTAACTAAATGTTTATAAATACCTACTTATTAATAAAAGAAAAAGTTTGTGTGATTACTTCTGTTGCAAATTAGATTTAAAATAACTTTATTGTTAAGTACCTATCTGTAATATCTGTTGTTGTTATCCATAACTGTGAGACTATTGTCTTCTGTGCCGTGAGGTGTTTATAAAGAGCGGTCTATCTAAGTCTTAGCGAAAGGATTAGCTAATTTTATTCAATCTAATAATATCCGACTTTTTCCATTTGTTATTTTCTGTTAGTAGTGTCATCAACCAGGATTACCTCGTTTTTAGACAATCTCACTATCTCCATTGCCCCAACAACCAATGGGACAGTAGCCAAGTAAAAAAAAAAGAAGTTACGTCATTGATCTGTGTTGACCACCTTTTGAGGGTATACACAGTCCTTGGCTCAGCTATCTCCTTTTTTGTGGCGTAGTTACAGTTTTAGAATAATGTGCCTACATAGTAAGTATGGATATAATAGCAGGGTGTCGTAGGGTTGCCAACCGTCTCATATATTATTTCCCGGGACGTCCCGTAGCAATGCCCCGTTGCTGGGACAATCCTTGTCCCGTATTTCGCTCAAATATTACATTACTCGAAATATTAACGAATCGAATAAATGAAGTAGGTAATATAAACTTTCTTTCTGGTCTTGTATACCCAGTAGTAGGTATGGTCTCGGAAGAGCCCAGTTGGCACTGGAATTATATGAGGCGCCGCCTCGGGTAAACGTCATGGCATGGCGTTATAGCAGCTATAATAAATCAGGCAGGCGTTAGAAAACTGATTAGTTGCAAGGATTATGATCCTTGGTAGTTGGGTTGGTTCATTATTCCCGACTCTGATAACCAAGAAGTTACTGAAGGCTGCTCTTACTACTCTGAGGCGTTTGTTTTCTAAATAATGCGATGGATAAAAAAAAATGGCTGGTTTCTTT
Organism: Agriopis aurantiaria; assembly: GCA_914767915.1. Taxonomy (NCBI): domain Eukaryota; kingdom Metazoa; phylum Arthropoda; class Insecta; order Lepidoptera; family Geometridae; genus Agriopis; species Agriopis aurantiaria. The sequence continues at coordinate 1,338,484 of OU611991.1, read as the reverse complement.
AGCAATGGATCTTTGATTGTATAAAAAGCAGCCTTTACACTAAAATTTAACGCACTATTTAGTATTGTGATTTATTACACTGATGACTGGCATTACAACGATACTAATGTGAGAGTGATATAATAGTTATCTATCTCACTCGCGCATTTCAACGATTTTGATAAAAATCAATCGTGAGAATTAAAAAAAAACAATTAGGCAATAATTTAAGATTAACATTTCAAATCACAGAAAGAAAAAAAAACGTTCTCTTTTCTGTTTCATATAGTATAAAGCAATTTTCGTGTTTATCTTTTACAAGCTGTCTGCTGTGCCCCGCGGTTTGACCCGCTATCCCACAGGAACCGTATTTTGTTGGGATATCAGGGTATAAGCAGTCTCTATTCCAAATTTCATCCAAATCCGATTGATTTCGATGATATCTTTTTTTTTACACACACTTTGTTTTATTTAAATTTTAAGATAGGAAGCGCTTAATGGAAGACCAGTATATGTAAAAAAAATACGTTTGTTGTATGGGGACCCCCTTTCGTTTTTACTTTTTGACTTTTATTATTTCTTAGTTAATCCGCCGTAACATTACATATTCTGTGAAAATTTCAAGTATTTATCTATTACGGTTCGAAAGAACGGACCGACACCAACAGACATTGAAGGATTAGGAAGGTCCGAAACGGGTTTTGGAATAGTTATTTGTTCTATATGTACCTACATACTTTATTGTGGAGTACCAGTTACTTATATGAAATCGTACAGGAAGAAAAGAAACTGGACTTCGCATAAAAACACCCGTGTTCTATTTCGAATTTCTTTATTCTGCACAATTACTTAATATACGGCAGTAAGCAGTAGGCACGTCATGATCGTTTCACGTGGCACTAACCTATATGTAACAACAAGACAAGACAAGTGCAAGGTGTCGCCGGTGACGTGCCCGGTGCCGGTGCCACTGCGTGATTGACATAGAGTCGAGTTGCGTGGTGAGTTCCGCACCCAATAACACTCTGTCACGTCGTCGTCGGTCGGGCGGGTGCGCGTCCCGGGGCTCAGGGGTCTGCGTTCCGGTCGAGGTGGCGGAGCGCCATGCGCGCGGCGTGCGGCCAGCGGTGCGCCACCAGCGCGCACAGCGCACACAGCGCGCACAGCGCCGCCGCCGCCGGCAGCAGCGCCGGCGCGCGCCGCCCACCCGCCCAGCCGCCGCCGCCCGCCATCAGCTCGCGGTCTGCGCGCGCCGCGCACGAGGAGCGCGCGCGTGCTGCAGCCACCTCCGCGCTGCCCCACGCCTGCCAGGACACGATACTACACTGAACACGGTCACAGTGAACACCCTCACCGGCCTGCCCACCTGCCAGGCGGCGAGCAGCAGGCACAGCGTGCTGCCAGCAGACTCACCTGTCAGGCGGCGCGCAGCAGGCGCAGCGTGCTGCCAGCAGACTCACCTGCCAGGCCGCGAGCAGCAGGCGCAGCGTGCCGCCAGCAGACTCACCTGCCAGGCCGCGAGCAGCAGGCGCAGCGTGCTGCCAGCAGACTCACCTGCCAGGCCGCGAGCAGCAGGCGCAGCGTGCTGCCAGCAGACTCACCTGCCAGGCCGCGAGCAGCAGGCGCAGCGTGCTGCCAGCAGACTCACCTGCCAGGCCGCGAGCAGCAGGCGCAGCGTGCCGCCAGCAGACTCACCTGCCAGGCCGCGAGCAGCAGGCGCAGTGTGCCGCCAGCAGACTCACCTGCCAGGCCGCGAGCAGCAGGCGCAGCGTGCCGCCAGCAGACTCACCTGCCAGGCCGCGAGCAGCAGGCGCAGCGTGCTGCCAGCAGACTCACCTGCCAGGCGGCGAGCAGCAGGCGCAGTGTGCTGCCAGCAGACTCACCTGCCAGGCGGCGAGCAGCAGGCGCAGTGTGCTGCCAGCAGACTCACCTGCCAGGCGGCGAGCAGCAGCCTCAGCGTGCCGCCAGCAGACTCACCTGTCAGGCGGCGAGCAGCAGGCGCAACGTGCTGCCAGCAGACTCACCTGCCAGGCGGCGAGCAGCAGGCGCAGTGTGCCGCCACCAGACTCACCTGTCAGGCGGCGAGCAGCAGGCGCAGCGTGCCGCCAGCAGACTCACCTGCCAGGTGGCGAGCAGCAGGCGCAGCGTGCCGCCAGCAGACTCACCTGCCAGGTGGCGAGCAGCAGGCGCAGCGTGCTGCCAGCAGACTCACCTGCCAGGTGGCGAGCAGCAGGCGCAGCGTGCTGCCAGCAGACTCACCTGCCAGGTGGCGAGCAGCAGGCGCAGCGTGCTGCCAGCAGACTCACCTGCCAGGTGGCGAGCAGCAGGCGCAGCGTGCTGCCAGCAGACTCACCTGCCAGGTGGCGAGCAGCAGGCGCAGCGTGCTGCCAGCAGACTCACCTGCCAGGTGGCGAGCAGCAGGCGCAGCGTGCTGCCAGCAGACTCACCTGCCAGGTGGCGAGCAGCAGGCGCAGCGTGCTGCCAGCAGACTCACCTGCCAGGCGGCGCGCAGCAGGCGCAGCGCGGGCTCGGCGTGCCGCCAGTGTCGAAGGTGGAAGAAGGCGTACGCGATGGCCTCGCTCTCGCCGCGGCGCAGCACATGCTCCGGCGGCAGCGCGAGCGCGCGCCGCTCTAGCAGCAGCGGCGGCACGTGCGGGTTGTACTCGATGGCGCGGTGCAGCGCGGCGGCGGCATCGGGCGCGCCCGCGCGGGCCCGCAGCAGCGACGCCGTATACAGCAGGCAGGCGGAGCGCGGAGCGCCCGCGTCCTCTGCGCGCGCCAGCGCCGCGCCCGCCTCCGGGTACGCGCGCTGCTCTAGCAGCACCTCCAGCAGGTTCTCGTGCGGCGCGAGCGCGGCCAGCGCGGGCGGCGCCTCGCGCGCCAGTTCGCGGAACAGCCGCGCCGCGTCCCGCAGCCGGCCCAGCCGCCGCAGGCACATGCCGGTGCGCCGCTTCACGTGCGCCAGCACGGCGGCGTCGCGCGCGGCACCCGCGCCGCCCGCGCGCACCGCGCCCTCCGCCGCGCGCCACGCCGTACGTAGCACGCGCTCCGCCTGCGGGCAGCCGCGGTCAGCACGGGGACGGAGGCGGGTTACCAGCTCAGCGGGAGCAGCCTCACCTCCGCCACGGTGGGCGCGTCCTCCTCGGCGAGCAGCAGCAGCGCGGCGGCGGCACGCGGCTCGAGGCGCAGCGCATCGCGGGCAGCGGCCACGCGCGCGCGAGGCTCGCGCTCGCGCCAGGCCCGTGCCAGCGCCTCCTCGGCGGGCGAGGCGCCGGCGGGCGGGAACCACGCCTGGTGCTCCTGCGCGGACAGGTTCATGTCGTAGTAGGTGAGGGGCGCGCGGCGCGCCTTGGTCCAGAGGCGCGCGTACTCGGCGCCGCGCAGCAGCGACATGGGGTTGCGCCACACGCGGCACTCGCCCTCCTCGTCGGCGGGCTCGAGCTCGCCGGCCGGAGCCGCGCCGCCCGCGCTGCCGCCGCCCAGCCACGGACCCAGGTGCCCCGCTGACACCTGTCAAGACCCTTTTTCTCAAGAACGCGAAACTACGGTTTCTTTCGGCTGTACAAAAATAAAAGTTGTAAGTCAACGCAATCAAAAGATATGAACGGGGAAATCAAAACCTATAGGGTACTTCCCGTTGACCTAGAATCATGAAATTTGGCAAAAGGCAAGGTCTTATAGCACATATATAGGAATAAATCTTAAATACACAAATATGAAGTTATATCATTTAAAAATAATTATTTTGCTATTACAAACTTACATTTTGTAGTTGGAATGTATGGAAGAAGCTAATAGTCAACTACAAAGTTAAGTTTGTCTTTCAATATTTTAAATTCAGTTAGGCTATTTATTTAATATCAGTTTACAAGTCAATATACAGTTTTAACTTTACTCTATTATAAAAAACAAAAAAAAAATTAAAACCTAACTATTAATTCAGTTAGTTTTTTTTTTTTTTTGACTAACGCTTTGAGGGTGTCCAACGGAACCCTTCACCACAGGATTAATCCCGTAAAAATAGTTGTAATGAATGAATAAATAAATAAAAAACTAATGGAAGGGAAGTTTTTGCTCTGCAGCGAGAAGATGCAATGTTTTTTTTTTATTTTTTAAATTAAATAAATGGCTTGCACTTGGCCATCATCTCGCCTGATGTTAAACGATGATGCTGTCTACAATAGAACACACTTGCCTAGAAGAAACTGATGGCTAGTATATTAAAAATAACTTGAAGGTGGTCTGTATCTGCTGAGCTGTTTCAACAACAAGTGAGGCTCACCCACCTACCACATTATCTTACCTGGCAGAATCATATCACAAGAATTACAAAACCACAGGATTGGACAAAACATTGTTATCTTGATCATCCTATCCACTGAATAGTGCTAATGCCGATGCATCGTTCCCGTGTGGTACAGACCTGCTCGATGAAGGAGGTGCCATACTTGCGGAAGTACCACCACTCGAAGATGAGTATGAGTCCGGATATGAGCGAGGAAGTGCCGGTCAGCGCTACGTAGAACTTGGGCGTGAGCGCACCCAGGAATACGCTTGCGTCCCACATGCCGTCAGCTGCTGCACTACACTACACACCGCAGCCTGGACTCAATATAAACACCATGGACACTACAGGTTCAATCAGATTCACATATCTTAATTTGTCACGGCATTCGGCAAACGTATTTATTAATATTACAACGTATCAACGTATAGACATAAATTAAAGTTATTAATAAAATAAATCAAGTTACTTCTGTTTGTTATGTTATCAATTCTCTTTGATGTTATGCCAAAGTTTTTTTTATTATTATTATTCGCCCATCGGGCAGGCTAAAGCCTTTAAGGCCATACCGCCTGTTCATCTGTTTTGTACAGTCTTAATAGCGTCACACATGTCATAGTCACAGTCAGAGTCAAGCAAAGTAAGTCACGGTCAAGTCAAACTCATGCCCCTGTAAAGTGGTGGGGACTTTACAAAAGGCTCCTATGGAGTTTTGGAAACAACACGAAAAGACACGTTTCACCTCGTTATATCACTTTCCCACACTCGAGCACGTTTACAAGCACTTAATGAATAATAATTCACCATTTAATACTCGAAAATACACAAGTTTAGGAAAATAATAGCATAAGCCAACATGTTTTTTCAACGTTGGCGCCAAAACTCAAGTGCCAAAGAGAAAATTTCTATTGTATTCTCTTTGGTATTCTCCAAAGAGAATATAATCACTACGTTTAGAGAATACAATACAATAGTGGGAATAATTATATACAAGATCTTTGTATTAAAGATTATGCAGAGCCTGTGTGCAGAGCACATGCAGAGACTCTTAGCCACAGCTCTTAGCCACAAAAGACTGTTTTTTGTTTTCATTTCGGCGTAGCACTTCTTTTGCATTTGCCAGCGTCAAGTATTGAAATGAAATCTTTGATAATATTAGTTTGGACCGAAAAAAGTCTGCCAATTTTTTTATATATAGTTTGGATCTACCCACAGGATCTACCATAAACTCGAGCTAGTATTTTACTTACCGAAAAAAGTATGCCAGTCTCTCACTCAAATTCAATTGTCAATGTCAATCGTATCTTAGACATCGTAGTAAAGGGTGTCTATAGTGTACAGCATGATATTTGCCGACACGATATTGCACGGCATGATAATGTACAGCATGATAATTGGTGTACATGTACATCGAATATCATGCTGTGCAATCCATGTCGTACAATACTGGCCGCAATTATCGGCTCGTTTCTATAAAGTACGGCAAGGAATGCACAGCCAGGATTGTACAGGCAATAATCCGTGTACGTGGGAAAAGTCCACGTTTTATCGGGCTGTACATTATTATGCCGTACATTATCATGTCGTGCAATACGGGCCATGTTTTGACGAAACGGGCCGAAAATGTACGACCGATAATGTACAACATGATAAAAGGTGGCATCGCCTGTATTGGCTAATATTGCTGAAATGTCTGCTCTTATTGGCTGTTGAGTCTATGACGCCTGTCGATGCCATGCTTCGTTTGAACAAGATAGTGTAAGATAGTCACAGATTAAAAATATGAGAACCATCAAAACTTTTTGGTGGTGAGCCGGAATGAGGAGTACATCTGTGTTAGATCTGTCACTCTTTTTTAACCTAACCAACTCAAGTCTGACTACAGGTGGGCTCCCGCCAGAAGCTCTTGCAGTCGCCCCTGAGTGTCGCTTCGCCACACTCGACCTTCGCTTCACTACGGAGGTCACCGGCTTGCTTCGCTCGCCACCTCCCCCCTTCGCTCCGCTCGGTCTCGTATGGCTCGCTCTCCCTCAGGACCTCCCTTGAGCTTCTGGCTCCCGCGCTTTTTATATACACTCTAGGAGTAGGGACCACAAGACTAGGTGGAGTCGGGGTGCTCTGTTCGGTTCTGTGACCCATTTCGAACCTAACATACTCAAGTCAGGGTGCTCTGTGTCGGATCTGTCACTAATTTCTACCTAATACACTCGAGGTGGAATATCCACGTCTAAACGAAGCTTCAGTTTTGATTTTTTATGGTTACCAATTATCATGCTGTACAATATCGGGGTGTACATTATTAAACAGAGTCAATAATGTACGGCATGATATTGTACGACATAATAATGCACAGCATGATAATTGGTGTACCTGTATATGGAATATCATGGTGTACATTATCGCTTGTGCATTATTGGGCCGATCTGATAATGTACGGCATGATATTGCACGGCACGATATTGTACAACATGATATTACATGTACATGTACACCAATTATCATGCTGTGCATTATTATGTCGTACAATATCATGCCGTACATTATCTGTGTCGTGCATTATTGCCTCCCGTAGTAAAAATCGCATTTTCTTCGTTGGTGCCGTATTGGTTATGGTTCGCTTTTACGTAACATTTTGAGAAGAATTAATAAGAAATTACTCCATAAAAATGTTGGGAGGTCTGGGCAAGAAGCACATTAGCATCGCGGCGTCGTTCGTGCCCTCATTGATGGGTTTCGGTGGCGCGGGCTTCCTAACCCTGCTATATTTCACGGACTGGAAGTTGTTCGTCGCCAATATCCCCTACTACAACGGCAAGTTCCCCAAGGAAGAGGAAGAGGAGAAATGAGCCCACACCGCGTAGTATAAAACTTATTATTTATATTAGACGTAACGTGTAATTGATGTTAATATAACAAATTGTAATAACTTACCCATTTGTCTTTCTTATTCCTGACTCTATGAAGAGTTACGTATAATAGCTATAATGCCATCGTAATATTTACAGTTGCAATTATTATTTTAATCTCTCATAGGTTGGATGTCATATTCATGTTATTTTGCTTGTAGCGCTAATATAACATGACATCTTAATCCATGATAATGTTACTGTGAATGTTCATTCTGTCTTGCTCAACAGCTGTGTTTCTTAGTTTTCAGCATTGGTCCCTTAAAATCCTAACCTATATGACCTTTTTATGTCCTGCTTTCATAAGTTTCATACCGACACAGAGCAAGGTATTGGTGTGATGTTTGTGGTAGAAGAGAGGACCCGAGTGATTGATGCTCGACAAGCCTTTATTTAACTGTGAGTAACTATGTCATGTAAGTTGTCAATTCAGTTGCAAAATTGATTGTTTTTCAACCACTAAGTAGGTGATGCTGTATACCACCTCCCATCATTATGCCTGGCCATGTCTCCTGCCCAGTTCCACTTAAGTTCCTTCGCTCTTTAGGATGTCTGCAGCTTTGAAAAGGGTGGCGACCGAGAATAGATTGGCAGAACCCAGCCCGACAGAGGATGATATGGACAAATGACATCACAGACTAGCGAGTGACCGGGGAGAGTGGCATAAAAAGGGAGGCATATTTCCAGCTGTAGGTCACTCAGGCTGATGATAATGATGAAGTAGGTACTATTACAATGCACAAAGGTTACATTACCTAAGTAGCTCATAAGGATTACTTATAATGCAGTGGGGTATCTCTTCGAGCTGGTTTCCAATACATTTCATGGATGATCTTTATCTTGACAATACAATTGGATTAGAAATGTCCACAATAATGATGGAGTTGGTTGGTTACATTGTCAAGAAGATACATTATTTGATAACCACTATAGCTCACAGTAGCTAATCTGTCTTATTGAAGAGACTCCAGGTTAGATTCCTGGCCGGGAAGATTAGTTTTTACTAAAAGATCTCGGCCGCCACCTCGCCTGATGATGCAGTTTACGATGGAGCACACTTGTCTAGAACAAACCAATTCACTCGCAACTTAAAGAGAGTGGTGAATTTAATATCATCTCTGGACCTGGTTGCCAATTGTCTGTGTCTTTCTGTGTCCATGTCATCCTCAACTCTGGGAATCCTAGTCAGGAATTAAGAGTGAAGCTTTATTAAATAAAGCTACTATACATTTTATAGTAAGGGTAATCGAGTGCATAATAAAAGACTTAATACTCCTTCAAGTTTTATTGTTCAGTGATTAACTTTAAAAAAGTGCAAATAATTTACTAGGTATGTACGTACTATATACTAAGGAATGTGGTTTTAATCTACATCATAATTATATATCTTTAGGAGCTAGAGCCAAATTGTAATTTTAACTGGTGTTTATCATATAAATGCTTAATATACTTTTCAATAACTTATTACTCAGTACTTACTAAGCAATCATGCAATTCCCTACCCATGGTCCACCTGTTAAGATACCTATATGGAATATATAACTATATTTATCTGGACCATACTTTGAACAATTTTTTGATTGTAGGGACCATAGGTCAATGATAGTACCCACAGACCATCTTAGGTTAGCTATAGGTCTATGTAAGTAAGTACTCATAGTCCATCCTAGCTGAATGTGGGTCAACGAAAATACCCATAGTTCATCCTAGGTGGACCATAGGTCAACATAAGTACTCATAATCAATCCTAGGTGGACCATAGGTCAACATAAGTAGGCATAATCGATCCTAGGTGGACCATAGGTCAACTTTTTTTTATTTATTTTTTATTTATTCAACTAACTTAAGTAGTCATAATCGATCCTAAGTGGACCTTAGGTTAATGTAAGTACCAGTCCATTCTAGGTATACCATAGGAAGGGAAATCATCCAATACATATGAAGTACATGTTGCTTATTGCCTAACATTTTATATTGCATTATTTCAATAGGCCCTTAACTACCTATCTCGAATCCTCAAAATACATCTTGCTTATTACGTAGTTATCTATCAGTTACGTGAAAATAGGGAAAGACCAACATCCTACAAACATCACAACAACACAATTTATAACATGTAAACACTTGACAATATAAGTATTAATTTATAGAATTAATTCTACTTCCCTAAACGGATATCATAATAATTTCCGTTTCACTCTACCCAAAAACAAGAGTTAAATTTTTTCATCTTTGTTTGAATTATCTTTGCTGTGATTTACCTAGATGAATTAGAAAATAAATTCAGATAGCTTTTGTACTACTACCCAAGTAGGGGGGCATGGGTAGGTGTGGGGGTATGGGAGCATAGTGTTTCAAGCAAACAGGCTAGGGCAGAGCGTGCCATATCGTAGTAAGAGGTCACCACCTATGGACAACTGCAATATGAGAGGTATTACCAATGTGTTGCCTATTTTTCAGGGTAAGGATTGTTTCCCTAGTACCCAAGTAGGTATGGGTAGTAGGAAACATTCAATGTGTAATGGATTGATGGGGCCCGGTACAAAAGCCTCTGATTTATTGAATAACGGATTTATTGAAGTATGGTTAGGGCTGGCCCTGGGTCGGGACTAGAATATTGTAAGTATATCATAAGTGCCAATATTTAGGTCTCTATCCAGAAATTCATAGGTAACTACAGCTTGAACTTATCCTAGCATGTACTTAGCCAGATAGAAACCAGGCTCCATTCTTGTTTTTTTTTAATAGGCCAGATTATTCGTTAACTTTTACAGACGAGAAACAGCTTGGTAGCTGAGCTGTTGACTAGCTTTACGCTGGCTCGCTCGGGTAGGATCAGATGAGACCGCGAAACATCAGAACTAGACAGTTTGAGGCTCCCCGAATAGATACCTACATTAAACTGAATTCGCCATCGACGTTCTTCACCATAGCGACCGAGAGCGACGCCTTATCGGCACCACGTGTATATATTATCGGTACCGAGGCTCCGTGGAGGTCCACAGAGGCCTGCCCGTTAGTAGCGCAGCTCGCCGTCTCCGCTGGCGGGCGCGTCATCCTCGTCGTCGGCGGGCGGCGCGGGCGGCTGCAAGCGCGGCGCGGCGCGCGGGCACGGCGGCTCGCCCTTGGCGCGCGAGCCGGGCAGCTCCTGGCCGTGCGCGTCCACGCACCAGCAGACGGCGAGCGCAGCGTGGCACTGCCGCGGGCGGTAGAACCCGCGCGCGTCGCACGCAGGCGCCCAGCCGCCGCGCGCGCGCGCCGCCCGCGCCAACGCCGCGCACGGGCGCGCCGCGCGCCGCAGGCAGCCGCACCAGGCGCCACGCGACACGCCGCCGCCGCTGCCTCCGCACGACGCCAGGAACGGCCGCAGGCAGCGCTCGCGCTCGTCGTGCCGCAGCGCGTACAGCTCGCCGGAGGACAGCAGTCCGTCGCTGTCGCCGTCCAGATGCGCGAACATCCAGCGCACCTCCGCCTTGCACCCGCCTGGGAACCCTGCACCAGGAGACTCACGTTATCGAGCGACCCCGCTAGAGCCAGTGGCGCGCTCGTGAAGGCCACGGCAGGTGCACTGACCGGTAGGCGGCGGTGGCGTGGCGTGCGCCTCCTCCATCAGCACAGAGAACCAGTCGAGCAGCCGGTCGGCCATCTTGTCGAGCGCGCAGGGCGCGGGAGCGGGCGCAGCGGGCACGGGGCGGCGGCGCGCCGGCAGCACGTCGTTGTCGGCCGGCTCGGGGCGGCGCCGGCGCCACTCCCGCCGGCGCGCGCACGGACAGAAGCCGCGGCACGCGAGCCGCACGGCCGGCGCCGGCCGCCGCACGCAGTTGTGCAGGTCGAGCCGGCACAGCGACGAGTAGGTGCGGTTGTCGGAGCCGCAGAGGAACTGCGCGCGCGCGCCGCCGCCGCACCCCACGCACCGGTCCGGCGTCACGTCGCCGCCGCCGTCGTAGAACACGTCGTCCTCGTCCTCGGGCGCCGCGCCGCCCGCCGGCACTACCACGTCCCTGCAACGCGACCGGAGGTGTCAACTACTGCAGGAAGCGCCAAGCCTAGCTCTCCCATCTATATACGTACTACGTACCCTTTGCGCAGGATATCCTTCTTGGTGGCGCAGAGCGCGGTGAATGAGTCTCGCAGCAGGCACACCTCTCGCTTCTTGCACACGAGTGTGCGGCACAGCGGGCCTGCAACAAACCGCGAGTCAGTGCCGTCAGTGGCACGTCGTGCACACTACCGCCCGCTCTATACTCACTGTGAGGATCGTACACGTATCTGCGCGGCCGTCGGTCACCATCCTGTGGAAAGACTCACGGTTAATAACATTATTTAGCGCAGACATCAAGCTGCTAAAAAGAGACCGCAGGGAAACGCTGGATGCAGGCCGCTTCCAACCGGACCCTTTTGGAGATCGATGGGGGAGGCCTATTTTCAGCAGTGGACGTCCTACGGATGAAATGATGATATCAAGCTGCTTGCCCACTATATAATAGCTATATAATACCATTGCACCTGTAAGAATCTTCGTTATTCGCACTGATGTTCCTGTATAATAGGACCTACTACGCATACGTACGACTATAAAAAACGTTGTCATCATCATCATCAGCTAGAAGACGTCCACTGCTAAACATAAAGGCCTCCCCCGTAGAACTCCATACTAAACGACAGCCTGCCATCTGCATCCTCTGGATGCCCACGACTCTCGCAATGTCGTTGGTCCATCTAAGTGGGAGGTCTACCTACGCTGCGTCTTCCGGTTCGTGGTCTCTACTCAAGAACCTTTCTTCCCCATCGGTTATAGGTTCTTCGAGCGATGTGGCCTACCCATGCCACTTCAACTTAGTAGTTAGTAGGTACTCTAGTCACGTTCCGGATTCTACGCAAAGAAACTCCGAGCTTAGGTGTAACTACCCTTAGTTAACCAGTTTCCTTACATCCTACAATAGGATTCGTGTTTTATGCAAAATTCCTACTACAAAGCGGTTCGTCCGCTTCTGAATAATTAACATTTCGGCCGCAGATCGTTGACGCGCTTCACGCACTCCCCTGACACAGAATTATGACTCATAATAAAGCACACGTAGTTACCTGCCTATACCTACTGTAAGGGCATAGTTTATGACCTTTGTAGGTCGGCGTGTAAGTAGTTACTTCGATGGAGGCTAAGAAAACAAATAATACCTATGTCCCGAATATTTATTTAGTAGATAGTGACGCATGGCGACATGCAGGTAGATTGTTGTTTCATCATCATCATCCACTACCTAATAATAAATACCTACCTATTAGGTTAATACCTAATATTGTTACCTCTCAGTAACTTCAGTTATCGGCGCTGCGCCAAGATAGTAGTAACTAGTATTTATTCTGTAGCTAGATATCGACCCGCTGGCACAAGGAAAAATAAACTACAATTGCTCGTTTTGTACGATGAGTACCTAGATAGGTTTGGAACAAATGCTGCGTTACCTAGTCAGTGTTCTGGCTCTGAGCAAGCTCTTTCACGCGTAGTTGAGCCTTGCAGTAGAGCCTAGGGTCCGAAACAGTATTTGTCATATAAAACGCGAAATTAATGATACCTGTCTAATGTTTTAATTTGCCTAATAAGATTAGTGTATCGAGCTGGCTCCAAGTAGGTACCTATATACCTGTGCTATATACATTCTGCTACAGACAGAACCTATGTTCGTAAGAAAGTGAAACGATAGAAGCAGCTAGAGCTGTATACGTACGATACGCCAGGTCCCTACACTGACAACCCTCGGTGTAATGTCATGAAGTCGTGTCGGAGCTCACCGAGTCGGGCGCGTCATCGAACTCGAAGTCCTGCGTGGCGGCTGCGAGCGCCAGCAGCGCCGCGCACGCCCACACGCGACTCAGCATCGCTCCCACAACGGTACAAGATGCCACATATATCGCTCTCCCGTGACGTCACCGGCCGCGCCCGTCTGGTAGGGTCGCGCGCGCTCCACTGGCGCCGCCGCGAGCCTCCGCCCTCCCCGCGCCGCTGCGCGCGCAGCCCCTCGAGCCTCCCTCACACCACCGACCGGCGATGCAGCCTCCATACCTACCTCTATTTCCATTCGCTATAGATATAGATATGTGATATACTAACTTGGCGCGCTTGTTCCGACCCGATTGAAGAGATTGGGCGCCGTTCCCACCTTTCTCAGCAACGGTCGAGACTAGGTTTCACTTCTACTTCATATTATACGATCTATGGATCTTTATACGCACGTAGGTACATTGTGACAGTCAGACCGCGGCGAACTCTCAAGAACTGGCGAGAACAACTAAACCAAAATATTATGATTTTAACAATATTCTAAAATAAACATAATTTTCTTTTTTTAACTGAACTAACAAAAACTAGTTAAAAAAAACTAACATTTTGTACGCTGTAACAGGCAAGGACATGAGATACGTCTCCATTCTTAAGACCATCCTGCCTAACATGCGGACCGCGACAAAATTTTGTCGTCACTTTGTCGAGCGAGAACGCGACAAGGCGCCTACGGTTTCGTGTACGCCTGGCTCGCTTTGGCACGATAAAAAGAGCTGACAACATTTTGTCACGGTGCGCATGCTAGCCCGCCATGTATGCTACCGAAAATGTATGTGTACCTACCTACCATGCTCTGACAAATAAATAATTTGAATTGTCAACTACTTAAGACACTACTTAACTACAAGTTGGACAGACGACCTAAAAGAGACCGCAGGGAAACGCTGGATGCAGGCCGCTTCCAACCGGCCCTTTTGGAGATCGATGGGGGAGGCCAATGTCCAGCAGTAATGTCCTATGGCTGAAATGATGATGATGATGAATAACTACTTAACCAAAAAAAAACAGAATTTTTTTAAACCTTTTTTATACCTTTGAATTGGATAGTACTGAAAATAACGAAAAATACATAACCTAACCCTACTTATATTATCTGACGAGTAAAATTTCAGCTACAGAATTCTTCTTATGAATAAGTGTCAAAATTTTCAGCTCAACAAAACAAAAAAAAACAGAATTTATAGCAGTGGGTCCACGGGGAAACCCCTCTTGGGAAACTAGAATTTGAAATAGATACAGGGTTACGCATTAACCCTGTATTAAGCCGAAAGGAGGTTATTGTACTCATAATTATGACCACTTTTACTATAGGACCAACAATGAAATATCGAAAAAAAAAACAGCTGTTTCATAGACAACGGTCATTGACACTCAACAAAATGTATGGAACAGTACATATAGGTCGTTGGGAACAGCAGATTTTTTCCGCAATTTCATGGTAAAAGTTTTTCATAATGATGAGTACAATGACCTCCTTTCGGCTTAGTACAGGGTAAATGCGTAAACCCTGTATACACCGCTGTCGGGCTACCTGTAAAATAAAACTGTCAAATAAAACCACTGTTTCAACATCTAACATATTATATTATCACTTATCATTAATGCTAAGGATCGAATGCACTTTGTTTCCCGAAAAGAAAACCCCATTTGAAATGTGTTTTTTTTTTCAGACGCTAAAACATGCAAGTACCGTGCAGTCTGTGGAGTCGTTTCGTGAAACACAATAATGTAAGATCATTAAAAACTGGCACCTTCAAATAAAAATTCATTTATCTACATTTCCATCTTGTTGAATCAAAAAGTTTAAGTAGCAAAACGTCACATTAGCAAAACGCCAAATGATGTCATCATACGGGAATTAAAAAAAAATCACAATAATTTATAATTACAAAAACCGATTTCAAAATATTAGTAAAATTCCCAAATTCTACAAATTATTCATAATCAATAACAAAAAAACTGGCAAATTAGCTTACTTTTTATGAGTCGAATAAACTACATGAACTTTAAGAAAACTACTTTCACTGAACTCTAAGTGTCGCTACATTTATGGTCCTTCGAGCCGGGTTCCCACTCGCGCGTGTCAGTCGTGCCGTATCAAAGCGCACTGCCGGAGATATATATGCGGTATAGTTTCTGTCCGTAGTGGAACGCAGCGTGCTGGGTATCAA
This sequence comes from Agriopis aurantiaria, assembly GCA_914767915.1. NCBI lineage: Eukaryota > Metazoa > Arthropoda > Insecta > Lepidoptera > Geometridae > Agriopis > Agriopis aurantiaria. Next base: position 1,323,301 of record OU611991.1, on the reverse strand, counting down.
AATAATGGACAGAGTCCGCAACAGCGCGCTGCGCTCCATAACAGGTGTGGTCGACGTTGGCCAAAAAGCTGCCAGACTAAAATGGGATTGGGCGGGACATGTAGCGCGTATGCATCCCGACCGATGGGCCAGGATCGTCACGCAGTGGATGCCCGATGGACGGCGCAGTCAAGGCAGGCCCAAGAAACGCTGGCGTGACGATCTTGATTCATTCCGGAGAGGTTGGCAAGAGGTGGCGGAGGACCGAGATTTATGGAGGGAAATGGGGGAGACCTTTGCTCAGCTGTATGACATTATAGGTTAAAAAAAAAAAGTTTCTGTCACTGTTTTGTTTACGTCAATCAGAATGAGAATAACGACAACTATTAAAGTAGATTCTGGAATAACCCGCCAGATGTCAAAGTGGCAGGTGTCGAAGATTGAGATGATTATGTTTTTTAACCGACTTCCAAAAAGAGGCGGTTATCAATTCGACTCTGTTTTTTTTTTTTTTTTTTTAGTTTTTTTTTATTGTCTTTAGACCTTCAACGGTGTATGGGCAGTCTAACTGTATTTGTAGTGCTAGTTTTAGCTTGTATTTTGTTTAGTCGATGATTATGTTGAACGTTAATCACGCCAACAACAGAGACAGCGCTAATGAGAACCAACACGGAACAAAGAAATTTAGCGCTCTTGGCGTTGTTGGAGCTTGACATTGATTTGGAACGCGGCCTTATATGATGCCAAGGATGACGGGATCTAAATTGTTTTAACCTCGATTTTTGATACAGATGTCCGTATCAAAACATTTATGTAAGAAGCCCCTCGTAATTATATGGTTGATATGGACGTTATGCTCACTAGGCGATTTGCTTAATTTGATGTTTTGCTACTTAGTTTTGATTGTAGCTCTCGTACGCGCCTATAAGCGACTATTTTCTAAGTGACATCACACCGAATCTTAGCGTACGGTTATTCCACAGATTACCCCGTATATATACCGCATTACAACAACTTTGTTTCGATCAATGAACTGTAGGCAAAGCGCGGATAGCGGAGACCGAGACAAAGCCATCCCATTGGCTATCTCAAGGTTACGGCTAGCTGCGTCTACCAATATAACCAATGAGTGAAACATTGTTTTAAACTATCACGGTTATTTACTAAAATTATATGATTATTTACGGGATATTTACCGTGGTAAGGTTGTGGAATGAGCTTTCGAAATTTCGGCGAAGTTACATGCACCATGTTCACGGGAAGACTGAAGAATGCAGGTGGTTGTTGGAACAGTAAAAGTTAGGTGCAGACAAAACGATCAACCATATTCTTAGTCTTTTGCTACGTAAATATCGGGATCTCATTCCACAACCTTACCACGCTAAATATCCCGAAAATATTCATGTAACTTTAGTGACAGAGAATGTTTACAGGTCTGTTTTGACCACAGAAAAGATTTTTTTTTGTTTAAATTAGAACGGCAGGCTGTCAAGGCATTTTTGTAAGAAAGTTGTTGTAGCCAGTTGCACCCATACAAACGAAACGTCAGCCATTCGAAATCAGTTAGCAACTGTGATGCGGAGTTCGACGCGTTTATCTAAACAAGAATGTTCAGTCAAGGTCCTGTCATAATGCCTGGCGACAGGTTTTCCTTCTCATTTCCGTTCTATATACTTCTTTTTTCTGTGGTTTTGACCGTTGAGTGTGGTTTGTATAGGGGGTGATCTGTGCGTTATTCGGACACAGGGTGGACAGGTGGTGTGTATGGCATGCGACTAGAGGTTGGAGGCGAGGTAGTGCGAGCGGTCCACGTGCGGCGGCAGGGGCTGCGGCGGCGCGCGGGGCGGAGCCTTGCTGAGCACCGCGGCCGCCTCCGCGCGCTCCGCCAGCGTCGGACTCTCCTCTACCGTCACGTTCATCCTGCAACACAACACACACACATTGAACTCGTTAACACATTAAATAAATACAAAACCCGATAAAAAACCTGATAAGTCTTCGTAAGTACAGTGCGCTCTCTGTCTAGCAAGACGTTAAAATGCTAAAATCTTCCTTAATGGTGAACACATTTCAATGGTCAGTTTTTTGAGAGAAGTTGAAATATTGAAAAACAAACTTAACTTTGTAGTGGACAATAAGGTTCTTCGATACATTCCAACTACAAAATATAAGTTTGTAATAGCAAAACTTTTTTTTTTTAATGATATAGCTTCAAATTTATGAATTTCGGATTTATTCCTTTATATGTGCTGTAAGACTTTGCCTCTTGGCAACATTCATGATTCTAGGTCAACGGGGAGTACCCTATAGGTTTTGATTTCCTTGTAAATAAAAAAAAAAAAATAAAAAAAAAAATCGCAAAATATGCGACATCAACGGTCATATCTTTTGGTCGCGTAAACTTACAAGTTTGATTTACAGCTGAAAGAAACCGTAGATTTGAGTATTTGATATAAATTTCAACTTGATATCTTTACGCATTCTTGAGAAAAAGGGTCTTGACAGACAGACAGACAGACGAACAACAAAGTGATTCTATAATGGTTCAATTTTTTCCTTTTGAGGTACGAAACCCTAAAAACCAGTCCGTTTCTGTGTAGTGTTCCGTTGAATAGTAGTCGTCACTCACTTGTTAATCCCGTCGGTGTCGGCCACCTGACCGCGCACCAGCCCGCGCCAGAACTCGTGCACCTGGAGACAACACCTCACTATATCAACACTGTTTCCTGGCCGCCTCGCGGTTTAGACATGGCGGAACATTAGAGCGTAGCTCGGAAATTTGCCTAAAAACGGTACGAACTTAGATGACACCGTAATTTAGCGTGCTATAGGTTGTCTCGAACTTCCGTAAGCGCTGCAGTCAGATAATGTACGAAAGGGTTCTACAAATTACCGTAGCGCTAGTATCGCTGTCAAGTTTCGCAGCATTTCAACAGAATAAACAAACATTTATGTGATGAACATTTGTGTTTGTTCTATTTCTGGTTGTCAATATCTATTTAAGTATGTATTTAAAACTATTCATGTATGTATATCAGTCTCTGGCAGCCATATCACAAGCTTTGCTTAGTTTGGGGTCAGATGACCGTATTGACCGTGTGTGCAATAATGTCCCGAATATTTATTTATTAAAGAAAGAAAAACGCCATCTATTAGTATGGGTTGCGCTTTGAAATGTTGCGACACTTGATTGCGATACTAGCACTGTGGTAATTTGTAGAACCCTTTCGTACGCTATCTGACTGCAGCGCTTACGGAAGTTCGAGACAACCTATAGCACGCTCAAATTACGGTGCGATCTAAGTTTAAACTGTTTTTAGGCAAATGTTCCGAGCTACGCTCTAATTTTTCGTTATTGTCTTTCCTCTTAGTCTATCTTCCTTGGTCGTATCAACACTAGGCGCAAATGTCTTAAACTTCACGCTGATTGATGTTCAACAAACTACAGATACAACTCCTACTTTATCCGAATTTGCAACACCTTTACTGCAAAGTACACTGAGCATGTTGACTTGTTCACCAGTAAAAGGAATTTCTTCAAACAGTATGCATGTACCACTTCTTCAAAACTAGTTCTTGAACCATTACTAATTTTCTATCATTTTTAACTACTATTATAAACCTCGTCGGGCTGATATGGCCTCTTATCATATAATATATCAATTAGTTATTACTGTTTAGCTATTATTTACTTTATTACATCTCTGTCTTGAGACTCTTGAGATCTGGATTGTAAACAAATGAAAACTTTTTACGGCTTGCGTCCACGTCCCGGTCCACTATCTACCTACTATAATTAGTTAGTTTCAGCTGTTTGTTTTCCGAATAGTGTAAAATAAAATATATGTTTATCTCATGTTCCCACTGCTGGGACTCGGGCCTTCTCTCAGTGAGAGGTGAAGCCGCGGGGCGCAGTAAGTTTCTCATATTAGTGTTGTGATAATTGTGATTTTACAGATTGTTGTAGTCGAGGCACGCAAATTGCAAAATTATATCATCAACCAGTAAACGTCCACTGCTAAACAAAGGCCTCCCTCATAGTGTTGCCATAATCCCAACGCTTGGCAGGCGGCTTGGATATCGCAGTACGTTCACGACGCTGCTGCCCATCCTTCGGTGGTTCTGGTCGCAGTTGTAGGACATATCCGGGTCCAACTAAAAATTGCGAAATGCGAATTGTACCGCTACACGCTGAACGTCGATCAACGTGACGTTCTAAAGGTTACCACAAATATCGCGGTGCGAGTCTATTCAATATCGAATTAATTTCTTGAAACCGGTAGAGAAAGGCGCCAGTGCCGCGGCGGCGTGCCTTCACGGCGAGGTCGCGACATAAATATAATACCTATTGTTATGATCACATATTTAGTCCCGACATTCAGCACTAACAGCGGTTTCATCCGCTTACTTACAGGAACCTTGAATTATTGTTCCCTCATAATAAATATATTATCAAAAGAACCTGACTGCAAAATGTAGCCTATGACATTGAGCATGAAGTTAAATCTAACAACACTTTACACGTCAAAATCCGTCAAAGCATTTAGGTTTTTTAACATCATCATCATTTCAGCCGTAGGACGTCCACTGCTGGACATAGGCCTCCCCCATCGATCTCCAAAAGGGCCGGTTGGAAGCGGCCTGCATCCAGCGTTTCCCTGCGGTCTCTTTTCTTATGTCGTCTGTCCATCTTGTGGGTGGACGTCCTACGCTGCGCTTACCAGTCCGTGGTCTCCATTCCAGAACCTTTCGGCCCCATCGGCCATCTGTTCTGCGTGATATGTGCCCTGCCCACTGCCACTTCAACTTGCTAATCCAGTGGGTATGTCGGTGCCTTTCGTTCGTCAACGGATCTCATTTCTGATTCGATCTCGTAGAGAAACCCCGAGCTCGTGATGTAGACGTATATTTTAACGTAGTTTTATATAAATACATAGACAGATACAGAATTAATCGGCAACATACAAACATTCCAGGACCTAAAACTGCGACCAGAACCACCGGAGGATGGGCAGCAGCGTCCTATTAGTACACGGTGAACGTACTGTGATCCCCAAGCCGCCTGCCAAGCGTGGGGATTATGGCAACACCCCTCTCTAAGAGAGAGGCCTTTGTTCAGCAGTGGACGTTTAATGGCTGCTGATGTGATACAAATATTCGCATTCTATGAGTGCGACTAACATCCTGTTCCTCCCCCAGTACTGACCTCGTCGATGACTCGGTAGGCGAAGTCCTTGTCTTTGGCCTCTCCGTCGAACGCGAACACGTTAGCTGGCTTCCCGTCCGGCACCTATACGTATAAAAATACATTAGGGATGGAAAACATCACGATTTTTTAGGGTTCCATACCTTTAAAAGAAGAAACGGATCCCTTATAGGATCACTTTGTTGACCGTCCGTCAAGACCCTTTTTCTCAGGAACGCATATTAAGTTGAAATTTATACCAAATATTAGAGTCTACGGTTTCTTTTGGCAGTGAATAAACAAATTTGTAAGTCAACGCGATCAAAAGATATGACCGTTTAATATGTCGCATATTTTCGCATAAAATTTGTTTTCCTTTATATGTGATGTGAGACCTCTTGCCAAATTTCATGATTCTATGTCAACGGGAAGTACCCTATAGGTTTTGATTCCCTTGTGAAATCGCAAAATATGCGACATAAACGGACCTTTTGATTGCGTTGACTTACAAATTTGATTTTTTTCACAGCTGAAAGAAACCGTAGACCCAAGTATTTAGTATAAATTTCAAATTGATACCATCACGCATTCCTGAGAAAAAGGGTCTTGACAGACGGACAGACGGACATCAAAGTGATCCTATAAGGCTTCCGTTTTTTCCATTTGAGGTACGGAATCCTATAATTTAAAAAAAACACAACTTGTAGATAATTTTATGCTCTACAATTTTTATGATAGATGTAAATACCATTAAACCATAGGAAACGAATAATTTGCGAAAAACTAATTTTTGTGACCTTTTGACTTGAATATCTTAAAACGCGGTCACTAAATTTTATGAGACTTTTGTGACAACTTTTAGAATTTCTAAATAATTTTTTATGCAAATTAACAGCTTATTATCTCTCATTCTGAGGTTGACCCTTTTTAGTGTTCCGTACCCAAAGGGTAAAAACGGGACCCTATTACTAAGCCTACGATGTCTAACTGTCTATATCTTTGGAACCGTAATAGATAGCCAGTTGAAATTTTCACAGAATATGTAATGTTACGGCGGATTAAATTACAACAAATAATAAAAAAAAACAAAAATTAAAAACGAAAGGGGGGTCCCCAAATACAACAAACTGATTTTTATTACGTATTTTTGTATTAGCTCTAATGTAAAAACGATAATACGTACAAGCGTCAAACTTGGCACGATTCTAGTGAACACTCTAAAGTATAACTACAAATAGCTAATAATAATAATTTTGGAAGGCGTTATAATAACTGGTAATTCGGTTACTTGGACAACCTTACGGAACTCTCAGTGCGCGAGCCCGACTCGCACTTGGCCGTTTTTTTCTTTTTTTTTCTTTAGTGCCTGCACTACTAGTAAATAAATAAAATTATGAATGAAACTAGAGATTGAAATACCTTATAGAGTCGGAACCACTCGACGGTGGCCCGCAGTAGCCCGGGGAATAACCTCTCGACGTCCTTCACGTCGTCGAGTTCCGCAGCGTTGGGATCGCGCGCGTCGATCGCTATTAGTTTCCAGTCAGTCTCTCCCTCGTCGATCAGCGCCAGTGTGCCCAAGATCTGTGGCAATTTGATTATATAAGTTTTTTTATCATAACCAGTATAAATATTTCATTGGAAGGCATTTCATGCTATCACTTGACAATACATCGCTCTTATTCAAGATGGGGGCGATAAGTCCTGTACTGGCGTCCCGCTTGGGGTGTATTGTGCTTTTTCCCCTACCAGCACCTACCCGAGCCAACCCAACTTCTTGAAGTATCGGAGTCAGGCGTTGGCACAGTTGCTCCAGTGGCGTAGATGTACGTGTGCATCGTCATTATGCACCATCATCATCATCATCATTTCAGCCATAGGACGTCCACTGCTGGAGTGCTGGACATTTGCCTCCCCCATCGATCTCAAAAAGGGCCAGTTTCGTTTTCGCGTTACCCTGCGGTCTCTTTTAGGTCGTCTGTCCATCTTGCGCTAGTCTTATCATTATGCACATTTTCATCTAATCGTCATTATGCACATTTTCATCTAATCGTCATTATGCACACTTCCATCTAATCGTCATTATGCACACTGTAGTATATCTTTTATGTCATTATCATCATCATCATACTTCATCAAACCTTTTTTTTTTCTTATGCTAACTCTTTCTTTTGTTACGCACAGGCAACTATTACAATTTGATAATTTTTGAAATTTGAAATTAGAAACAAAAAAGAACCAGAGATGGCACTCTTGGACAGGCTGAGAAACAAGGCGGAGGTGTCTAATAAATTAGGATAATGATAAAAGAAGTGTCTGGAAAGTTCTTGAAACCTGGAACCTTGACCCTAGACTCTAGAAAACTCCAAGAGTCCATCTCTGGTTCTATTTTGTTTCTAATTTCAAATTTCAAAATTATCGAATTGTAATAGTTGCCTGTGTGTAACAAAAAAAAGAGTTAGCATAAGATAAAAAAAAGGTTTGATGAAGTATGATGACGATGATGACATAAAAGATATACTACAACACCTCCATGTAATCGTCATTATGCAAACTTCCATGTAATCGTCATTATGCATATTTCCATCTAATCGTCACTATGCACACTTCCATCTAATCGTCATTATGCACTTCCATCTAATCGTCACTATGCACACTTCCATCTAATCGTCATTATGCACTTCCATCTAATCGTCATTCGTCATTATGCACACTTCCATCTAATCGTCATTATGCACACTTCCATCTAATCGTCATTATGCACACTTCCATCTAATCGTCATTATGCACACTTCCATATAATCGTCATTATGCACATTTCCATCTAATCGTCATTATGCACACTTCCATCTAATCGTCATTATGCACAGTTCCATCAATACATCGCTCATATATAAATGTATTATCAAATCGGTACGTAACAATTAAGAAGGTATAGAATAGATGGATGGCACACATTCAACAACAGGAATGGCTGAGTTGGTAGCTTGTCTACTTTGTGCCAGAGGTATGGAACTACAGACTATTCCCAAAGATCCGGCAGGCGCGAGTATTTATGGGGCAGACGCGGTACCATTGAGCCATTACGGTCGAATCTATTAATCATCATCATCATCATCATCAGCCAGAAGACGTCCACTGCTGAGCATAGGCATCCCCCTTAGAACTCCACACTGAATGATAGCTTGCCTGCATCCACTGGATGCCAGCGACTCTCAAAATGTCGTCGTTCCATCTAGTGGGAGGCCTACCTACGCTACGTCTTCGTCTTCTACGAATAGTCGGGATAATATGGCAAAGTGGGGTTATATAAAGGGCTCTGACACCGAATCTCTTTGTGGTGTGAACCCTCAGACAATGACAAACTTGATGGACCGTGCAGCGTGTCATACAACTTGCACACAAGACGACCGAATGAAGCCACGGAGAGTGCCATTGGGGTGGAAAAATTATGGTCTAGAAACTTAATTTAAAAATTTAATTATAATTTACTGAATTCGACTCGAAAGAAGAAGAACAGTGCGGAGCAATGAGTGTGATGTTATTTATATACCTTGACAGGGTAGACATCCCCCCGGTGTGCGACCCGCTCGCCGATCTCGATGACGTCGACGGGGTCGTTGTCCCCGCGCGCCTGCGTGCCGGGGTCCACGTGGTGCGGGTTCTCCCAGGTCTGCGGCAGCGCGCCGTAGTTCCAGATGTAGCCGCGGTGAGGGAACACGTTGTGCACGAAGCGCAGCGCGCCTTTATAACAAACACATCTTTAACACTGCATGATACATGGTGCAGCAGGTTTAAAAAGAAAATAAAAAAGAGGTCAATATAGGCAAGCGTGCTCCACCGTAGACCGCATCATCGCTTTACATGAGGCGAGTTGGCGGTCAAAGAAAAGCATATTATTAAATTAAAAAAAAAAAACTGATTATCATATTTACCTCAATGGGTGGCGCTCTAACTTTTCTGTTCAACGAGTTGGACCATGGGCCTTCGATATGAATCATTAGACCAACATACCAAAGAGAGGCCCGTGGTCCTACTGATTGAACAGAAAAGTTGGACTACCCCTAAATAGTCATCATCACCAGCCAGAAAGAACACATCCACTGCTGAACATAGATCCCCCTTTGATTTCCACTCTGACAGCCTGCCATCTGCATCCACTGCATCCACAGGACTGATCGCTGAGCACTGGTCTTTTTAACCGACTTCAAAAAAGGAGGGGGTTCTCAATTCGCTTGTATTTTTTAAAATGTTTGTTACGTCAGATATCCCTCATTTATGAACCGATTTCTAAAATTATTTTTTTTATTGAAAGGATCCGCTCTCAGATTATTCCAACTTTCATCAAAATTGTTGTTTGGCTATCAAAATAACTGTAAAATTCGTGTCAATTCTGTTGTACCATTATCTAAACTAAACTAAATTTGACAGTCAGTGTTGCCATCCTTCTCTCACATATTAAAATGAAAAGAGAGGCAGATACTTTAAGCCCTGTCAGATTGGTTTGGTTTAGTGAGTGGTATGACAGAATCGACGCCATTGCGTATTTTACTAATTTTGTGAAGTCGGTTTTTTATATAATTGTTTGTTGCACTGGACAAGCGACAACTGAACATGCATTATCATTATTTTTCATTGTATTTTCTGTTGTATAATGTTGATGTTGTACTGTTTTGTGCACAAAATGTATTTTTTTATAGAATACTTTTGGCCACCAACTCGCCTAATGGAACGACGATATTTTGACGGTCTAGGCACTGTCTGTGTATAGCAGTGGTCAATACCAATACCTTTCTTGACGTCCTGCTTGATGGGGTTGAGAGGCTCCGAGAGGCTGATCTCCATCTTGGCGTTGGTCCAGCGCGGGATCTCCACCACCATGTTGACGAGACGCTGCGACTTGTCCGCCCAGAGAGGGATGTCGTGCAGCGGGGATATGGGACCGCTCTCATCCTCTGACACAAACATAAACCAACTTGTTACAATCCCAGTTTCAGCAGGTGAGATGTAAAGAGAACTGGCCAAGTGCGAGTAGGATTCGCACACCCACAGTCCTGCACCCAAAAAAAATTGAGTTCTTTCATTCTGTTTGGTATCTTTCACACGCCCAACTGCATTTGGCCAGTTTTTGTTACATAATTTTAGAGTGTATACTATAAATATTCATGTCAAAACCATGACAAAAATATGTAAAAAAATATAGGACTGAAAATTTTTGGGCTATTGTGGAGAGTTCTTAAAGTTATGATTCCGAACTCGGCAGCACGCAGCAGTGCTGCCGCAACATTGCTGCCTCAGCACTACTGGTCCCCATACATTCTGTATAGGTTTATATGAGAATACATTCCGAGCTGCGCAGCAATGCCGCAGTCTTGGAATGTAATCTCATAGAAACCTATAGAATGTATAAGTAGTGCTGCGGCAGCGCTGTTGTTGCAGCACTCCTGCGTGCTGGCGAGTTCGAAATCATACCTTAATGGTGCTGAGTTATATTATTATTATAATAGTCATGTGTCCTAATGTTTCATTTATTTCAAATAACAGGCGTAGCGAAGGATGTAAATAAATATATTACACATACTGATAAAATAATTTAAATTGGCTGATAAATTTTTGAAATATAAGCGTTTAAGTTTTTGATGGGAATAAAGATCGGATGCTCTGTCCCTCTCTCACAAAGCTTGTGTTAGTATACCATTTGTATGACGCGCACAGTTTAACGTCATAATAGTGCGCACAGTTTAACGTCAATGCTATAGTACGCTCTCTGTTGGGGATGAAATTAAAATACTTAAAACTCATTTATTTTTTAACATAAATTAAAATTCAGCTTTCATTCATCAGCTTTTTTAAGAGGTAATTTAAAAAAAATTGACTCAGGCCTTTGTATAGTCTGACTGAGTTGGACCATTCTTACACCAACTCTATTCTATAGACTGACTAGTTATGTTAGGAGGGTTTCAGTAAACACCCTCCAAAGTGTTTGATTTTTTATTTATGAAAAGAAGTGTTGAGTGCCTACACAAACATGATTACTGTTATCATTTGATTATACTTTATCGATGTTGAGTTTAATCTCAATTACATCATTTCCTTGTTTGTTACCGCAACAGATTAACTGATTCTCAGTATGTGATAACAATGTTAACTGCACATGTGCAAACATGCACATAAACAGCCAGTAAACGTCCACTGCTGAACAGCGGCCTCCCTCTTAGAGAGGGGCCTTGTCTTTGCCAATATTTTTAATAATATTTGCCCCTTTATATTATTACAGATTATTATTATTAATTTAATAATAGGCTTGCGTGATGTAAAGCGACGATGCGGTCTACGATGGACCACACTTGCCTAGAAGAAACGATTCACTTGTGATTTGAAGACACCCAGATTTTAGCTACCGGGGAACACCCATTCAGGCAGCGCATTCCATTCAGACTAGCAGTTTGCATAATAAAAGTGGAATCAAAGCGCTTCGTACGGGTTTTCGGAATATCAACCATAAATGTAACTGAAGCAGATGCACATCTGCTTCACTTACATCTTTTGAAATGAGCCTAATTCTTATTCAAAATGGGGGTAATAAGCCCTGAACAGATATCCTACTTGGGGTATATTGTGGATTTGACCTGCCAAAACCAGATATAGCTCCTTAAAATTATGGAGGTCGCTGACATGGCTTTAGGTTGCCGGCATATCTGTTCCACCCTTATTTCGCCAGGTGTTTTAGTATTGGAGAGACAGGACTTTTGGAGTTTCTTTATGGTGTTATGAGCCTTCTGTGGCATGGTGTGGTGTGTGTGAGCAGCTGAGCAGTGCAGTAGCACATGGTCCACGGTCTAGTTTTCCTGCAGACAGCCTTGGCACAGAGGACTATCTGTAGCATAAATTTTGTGCAAGTGATAGTTTAGCTCACAGTACCTATCCTATTTATTAATTTAATTTAAGGTCTGCTGAAAATGATTATCTATAGCTTTTTCTTCAAATGTAAATGCATACTCACTAAAAGATTACAAAAGAGAAAGCAGACAGTTGAAACAGGTTGCCTGAGAAAGTAACTAGTTGAATAAAAATTAACAAATTGTCATAGGTATGTATCTATATACTGTTTGCTGTAATGAATACATATGAATGTTTAGGTCAATGATGGCTGTATTACATCTGCGGGCTCATTATAGAAGTTTGATTGTGATCGAGATCGCATGCCGTCCCGTTCGCACCAGCTAACTCATACTTACCACGCGCGTGAGTGAGGTGGCACGCGATCGTGATCACAGTCCGAATCACGAAAGGACATCCATAATACCATAGCTGGTTGTAGTGATTCGTTTATTAAATAGTTTAGTAGTATTATTTTTCTTATACTTTCCCACTGCTCCCCTAAAGGTCTCCCCCAATCTCTTCAGTGTGATAACCAGCCAGATTCGACTGGGATATGGCAGGTAATCACTATGTCTGGGACCTAGTTTATCTGGAAAGCGTCGAGGTAATCACACCAGTTTCCTTGGACTGCCTTGGCTCCTTCGTCAGTTTTAGGCACCCACTGTGTGATTCTCTTGGCCAATCTATCAGAGTGCATTTCGGCCGACCAACCTCACTTTAATATTATAGTAACTGGCAAATATATAACAAATCATTACAAACCCAAAAGACAAATACAAAAATTCTTTAGTCAATTGATTTTTTACCTGGTAAATCTATTCATATGCAAACAAACTTATTATTGTAATAATTATATGATGATTTTGATTATAATCTCACTCATTAAATAGGTCTTGTAAAATTGATGGGAACCATTTTATGTTAAATCCCATTCTTCATAAATAACAATTGTAGACGGAACCCTAAAAAAATAGGTACCATTTAAGGGGCAGAAAAGCTTTAAATCCAAGTGTGAACTTTCTCTCGCCTAAAGAAGTAAGTTCTGAAACACACGCATCTCATTAAATTTGTAGTGCTATGCAGTTTCGTAGTAGACCGCGCGCGGGTGAGCAACGTCAGCAAGGCCTATGTGGTGCGCCACCGGGGGGCGACGGTCAAGGACACCAGCTGTTTCAGATAAACACCGTCTTATCAGATTATGAAACTCACTGAAGAAAACCCGGTAGTCAGGCGCGTATGCGGAACCTCGCTCTTCGGCGATGAACATGGTAGAAGCGGGACCGGTGTTAGGGCTGGCTGCAGGCGGCACGCGGCTCACGGGAGTGGCTCGTGCTGAAGATACGGAATAAAACACGCGCGTCGCTCTCACAGCGAGGGAAAGGCGCGCTACCGATGCGATGCGGATACAACGCGAAAATGACATTTTATGACAATAGTTGACATTTCTCTACCGACATAACTCCATATTTTAATATATATTAAAAAAATAAAAAATAAAAGACTGTGGGTACAGAATCCTTCAGTCGTAATATTTAACAAGTTTCTAAGGTAATAACGTCAAACAAGTTAAGGTCACATTTTTTTTCTTTCGGTCTGAGTCCAGCTACCTCAGTCACAATGAAGTCGAACCAAGGACCTTGTATACCCTAAAGCCAGAAAGATATATAAAACGTCCTTGCGTTTTATACCCTATTGGGCCTCAGACAAGAGGATTTAAGGAGTTTTGGTCATTACACGAAAATATGTGTTTCGCCTCGTTATATTTGTTAAAAATTTGTTTCAATATTTTTTTATTTTTTTTTAATATTTTTTTTTATGTCACTTGCCTACAATCAAGCAGTTATATAAATAATAATTTACCATGATTCTGTGATGATTATACATCGTAAAGACATAAACAGTCGAAAATAAACAATTTTAGAAAAATGTATCATGTTTTTTTCACGTTGGCGCCAAAACTCCTGATACCTCCATTTGTTTGTTCGTCGATTTATTTCATGACCATGGATACAAAGTCCTTTAGTCATAATATTAACCAAGTTTACTTAGTATCGATAGTATTGTTTATCTATGATAGTATTAAATAGCGTCAAACAAGTCAAGCAAAGAAAGTCACGGCCAAGTCAAAATCATGCCCCAGTAAAGTGATGGAGGCTATACAAGAGCATGAGACTACTGTGGAGTTTGGAAACAACACTGAAATAAATATTCCAGCATTATACATTTACGCTCGAAAATAATACAACGTTTTTGTTTCCGTTGCAGATTTCTTTTCTACTTTTATTCCCAAACAAAAAAGTAAATTTTCAATAACTAATTATATTCAGTCCTCAAATATCTGTCTTTAGTTTTTCACCTGTTATTTTCTGTTAGTAGAGTGTCATCAACCAGGATTGTCTATCTCACTATCTCCTCCCGCACCCATTGTCCCAACTCCCAAAGGGCGCACAGTACAGTATCCAAGTAAAATAAACGCTATTATAGTTTTTATTTATTTATTTCATGACCTTCAGTCGGAATAATAATAATGTTTAAACTCAGAAAAATAAAACTATAATTATGATCAAAGGGTTGGTAAGGTACTAATAAGTCACAGTCAGAATCAAGCAGTCACGGTCAAGTCGTAGTCAAACACTAGTAAAGTGGTGGATACATTTCTAGAGGCTTCTGTGGAGTTTTGGAAATATCATGAAAATATATGATCACAATAAAAACTAAAGATACTAAATAAAAACAATAACGAACAGTAGATAATCATTGGTCACTCTCAACAATTTCTTTTAAATGTTTGATCCTTTTTTCTGTCTCCTTGATAGAATCCTTCAGGTCTTTATGTATTTCACTGTAAGCTTCAATGGACTTGTTAGTCTCCGTGAATATATTCTGCTGGATTTTGAGATGTAATATTCTGTGAACAAAGCACACCGACATTATGGATTTGTTTTAATGGACTGTGAATAATACTCTTAGTGATGATGATGATACTCTTAAACAAGTTCCTTCTAGCCAAGGCCACTTCATTTTAGTCCGCCTATCTAACATCAATCTAATTCAATGGCGTATGTGGATCCACCAATCCGCACTGGGCCAGCGTGGTGGATATGGCCCAATCACCCTTTCGGGGGTAGGCTAAAAGTCCAGCAGTGGACTGTTAAAAGGCTGATTATGATGATGATCTAACATCAGGCATAAAAAACTTACTTAGACTTCAGCTCCAAGATCCTTGTCTTTAAGGTAATCAGCTCACTGGAATTGTCACTGAACTTGGTGACTTCACTCAACCGATGATTAAGCCACTCCATCATCAGCTCAACTTTCTCATTCTCCTGCTCCTCAAGTGTTTTTAATTTATCATCGAGACTTTCTTGTAAGTCTTTTATTTCTGCTTGACGAGTTTTTTTTTTCTCGATACCAGTTTTGAGCGTCTCTAACTCATTGATGAGGGTAGGGAGTTTGTTTTGGATTTTTTTGATAATGGCCTGGTTGAGTTCAGCTTGCTCATCGTATGTTAGTTCAGTTGGTGTTTGGTGCATAAATCCTGTAAAAGATTAAGACCATTTCGTCAGCAAGGGTGCTAAGGAAATAAGACAATATCTTTTATTACTAAAAGACCCCAATCTATACTAATATTATAAAGAGGAAAGATTTGATTGTTTGTTTGAAATAGGTTTGCAATAGGCTCCGAAGCTACTGATCGGATTTGAAAAATTCTTTCACTGTTGGGAAGCTACACTATCCCCGGGTGACATAGGCTATAATCTATACCCGTGCGTATCTGGGGCGGACCGCAAGTATTTTATATAATGGTTACAGATAAGGGTGCCAAGGAGAGTAACTTTAAGTTTCAAGGCATTTTTGTAATTTTTTTTCGACAACCTGAGACGTTTTCAGGCTTTCAGAGATTTTTTTGTCATATTGCTCCGTTTCGTATCCTCTGACTATTTTAGCTCATGGCTCTCTAGCCATTTGCAACGCATTTCTTGCGATATCTGGATACGGCTTATACTGTGCTTATACTTACTACATTTTAGAAGCTTACCCAAAGACTTACCTAACAAAGTCGAAGTGCTTTCATCTGCAGTGGCAAGCCTATGTAAACTGGAATGATGGGTGAGATCGCAATCGGCTATGATTCGAGACACTTTTCCTCTTAGTTTTGTCGACAGCGTGTTTTCACTACATAGTTCTTTGATCATTTCCAAGAGAAGATTCTCGTGATACAATTTTATATCTACGAATAAATCATCAGTACTTGTTATAGAATCCATTGCATGTAGAAATATATTATTACCTGAATTCTAATGTAAAGTCAAGAATGAGTAACGAAAAACAGTAACTGAATTGAAATAAATGAAAAAGCAAGTCAGAAAATTCAAAATAATCAATAATCTGAAGTAGGAAGTAGTTATTTCAAATCTTTGGATTTTTTTCATTAAAATAATTCAAATTCAAAACAAAACAAAAAAACGCTTTTTGAGTTGACAGTGATATTTTTTTAATTTTTAACTAGGATCAGGCTTAAGCTATTAAGGCCATAGAATACCCCTTTCTCTTAAGTATTTTACTGTCATGCAAAGAAGAAGTGCTAAGGAAATGTCATACATATACCATTCTCAAAGTATACATCCATAAACTCCCTTTAGCCGTGGTTGTAGATAGTTTCTCCATCTACGGCCGTGGTGTATGAGGTAGGGTCCCCCCATGAAGTCATGTGAAGCGCATGACTTCCAAGTGACGACCAAGTATTTTGATAACGCCATATATTATTTTTGGTCCACTAAATCTGTTCATACCTTGTTGTGAAACGAAGCTCCATAAAAATGGTCATCACAATAATCCCAAGTAAATGTTGATCGCAAAGTCAATAGCGAAATCTATATTCAAAGATCACATTTTTTTTTAATTAATTTCAGTAAGTATTAGCACAAGTAAGTTCTCTGTCATTATGGTCATTTTTTTTTTTAAACAAACTAATCTGGCGCGTCGATTTAGGTGTGTGACAGTCTGACAGTGACAGAACAGTGCAGTTCATACCCGGTGTATACAATTATCTGTATTATTATCAATCAAAAAAAAATAATTATCTGTATGGTTGCTTCGCAGTTCGCTGGATTTGAGTAATTTTGGGTGTTGTTTTCGTCGTTTCGCATAATTGTAGAAATATTTTTCTAGACGACGACGTAACGACAATGGCATGGATCTAAATGTATAAACATTAAATAAAAAGCCCAGTAAAAGTGCACATCATATAGTACACCAGTAAAAATATGTCTTCATCAATTGAATCTTTGCGAAAATCCATGGACGCGGACAGTGCATCGAATTCGCACACCCAATCAGAATCTCAAAGGCTGGGGGATAGTGTTGATAGAAACAAAAACAAATCCGGAGAATCTCAGGGTAGTTGCTATTGGTACGTACATACTTACCTTCACTTTTATTGTATTCCATTGTAATTTAATGTTTTTGAAATGCCCTTGTTATGTTATCCTGGCTGTCTTTTTGGCGGCAAAGTAATATAGAATAAAGAGATTATTCTTACAGTTAAAACCATTGATGTATGTAAGTAAATTTTTAAAACAGTCATTGGTTAAAACCATAAAATTAGGATTAAGCTTTAGGTACTAGCTGTAAATAAAACCACAGTAAATATTTTTTTTTTCTCTTTAACCCACTTCATAAAAGGAGGAAGGTTCTCAATTCGGTCTGTATATTTTTTTGATAAACTTTTCAACCTTCCTGTTCTTAATGTCCAAAAGTTCCTCTGAACTTAAACTGAGCTCGGTAACTTAATTATAAGGGTTCCGTACGTTCCGTACCCAAAGGTTAAAATTGGGACCCTATTAATAAGCCTACGATGTCTGTCTGTCAGTGGCATCGATTCTGATGCACTCTAAACTAAACTAAATTTGACAGCTCTAAAATTGTTGCCATCCTTCTCTCACATATTAAAATGAAAAGAGAGGCAGATAATTTTAGTCCTCTCAGATTGGTTTAGTTTAGTGAGTGGTATGACAGAATAGGCCTTATTATGTCTGTCCATCTGTCTGTCCTACTTATTAACGGCTGTATCTTTCGAACCGTAATAGATAGCCAGTTAAAATTTTCACAGAACGTGGTAATGTTATGACTGATTAACGAAGAAATAATAAAAAAGTCAAAATGTAAAAACAAATGGGGGGACCCTATACAAAAAACTTTTTTAACATATTTTTGCATTAGCTCTAACGTAAAAATGCTTAAAGATAATCAGCTCTTTTATCAGGGAGTAAAAAAAACAATTTATTTAGTATCAAGGTAAATACAGTGTAATCTCACTAATCCGGCACTATTAAAAACCGGAGGGTGCCGGATTATTGGAATGTTCGGATTACTGGGTTATACTGAAAAAGTCATAGGTAATAAATAAAATAAAGCATTTCATAGAGAGAATAAATGTATGTAATGTATTATGGAACAATTGAATTAACATGTCTCACTTGAAAGAAACAATACGTTAGCACGTGATAAGTTTTGAGGTTAGACTGCTAGTCGATGACGCAGCGACCAAAGCGCACACGTATAGAGGGGTAAGGGAGGCGTGGGCGGAGGGTGCCGGATTATTGGACGTGCCGATCTATCGAAGTGCCGGATTAGTGAGATTATACTGTAACTGTATAATTCTCGACGTAAGGACTTATCAAAATTTCCTGACGATATTCTGTCCAACTTGTTACACCCCACAGAAAGTCACGACAACAACCAACATTTGTAACAGAAACAATGTAACGTTTTCAGTGGCAAGGACCGTAATCTAAATATAGCGGAGCTGTTATGTGCGTCATGCAACAGGTGGTTCCATGAGTCATGCATCGGCTACCAGCTCGGCAAACTGGTGCCGTTTATGACCAACTATCTGTTTATCTGCAAAAATTGCTCTCCCACTGGCTTGGAGACTTTCAAGAAGAATCAGGCTCGTAAGTATTTTCAAACTTTACACTTCAGGTAACTCGTAAGTTCTGGGGACTGAGTCACCCATGCCCGTGGGAAGGCACCCGTTATTTCTGAAACCCCACACATGGTCCCATGGTCCCATGGTGCTAATTAGGTGAAAGCATACTGGTGGTAGGCTTCGGCTGGGGCTAGTGACCACTCACCGGAGAAAGCCATGCTGCCAAGTAGCCTAGCCGTGTTCCGGCGTGTTATTTGGGAAAACCGGTCAGATCAGAACAGTTACTTCACTCCTACTATGTGCTGTTACGCTGCATCAGGTAACTTGTCGCGGAGGGTAGACGGTGCACCGTTGGCCGTCCGCTGTTAGTATAAAGCTCAAGTAGTGAGCTAGCCACTTACAAAAGGCTGTGCTGCCAACTCGCGTGAATCCCGGGATGTGCCATCGTTCTGGACGGTGACTAGATAAAAAGGCCTGATGGACATGTCCGGGCGGGGCCCAGCTGTATCCGCAGTCTCCAGACTAGTTCCCTAATGATGTTGTCTGCAGTGTATGGCTACTGTTCAGCAGTGTCTGTTATACTGCCACTTCCCACAGAATCACTAAACTCAACATGCAGCAAAAAAATGAGAGTAAGGTTTCACAGCGGCTGCACTCTCTTTCGCTCAAAGTACACTTCACAAATATCACTCCAATCTCGTGCAAATCTATTGTCTTCTGGAGACTAGTAAACCAGCACTCTTATTCTTCACGGCAGATTGGAAGACCGTCAGACGTGACGTACTTATCATACCCGGGGTACTCCCTGGAGCACAATTTTAAGCCTCAAGCTGGATTGCACTTACGCGCCCTAGACGACGCCCGACTTCTGCTGTGTGCAGGATGAAGTGATGTGGGTAATGCCTATCACCTCTGTTGTAAAATAGGCTACCAGACTGTATTTTTAAAGCTGACTATAAATAGAGCTGAATACCGAAATCAAAATTGAAATGTTTTAAAAATTAAGGAATATAAGCATTTTAATTTTTTATTGTTTTGCTAGAATGAGAGTGCACTATACTTACGATAATAAGATAATTCATATTATTGCCATTGCTTACGAATGACGTCACTTATAAGTACACTATACAAACTCCATACTGTCAATCACCTTGCAGGAAGGGGACGACATCCCTTCCTAATATGAACAAAAACTTTATATGCTTATATTTGTTGTGAGATAATTCATAGCAATAGTCAAGACGAAATATGCTTCAAATTTGACGATTCGTCATCACGAATATTCAAAAGTAGACCTTTAAAATCGATTAATTGACATTATTTGTTTATGTTTAATAAATGTTCTTGAAATATTTTATTCGGATGTGTTCACCGATACACGATTAAAGAAATTTAGCTCGATAGAAAAAAATCGTTAACTTTCCTAAAAAACACCCGTTTTTACGTTCTCTTCAATGAATTGAATCAACTTCATTCACACTCCATAGAATATATTTTTACTAAAAAAAAATTGTGTGTTATCCTAACAATCATTCAAATACTTTAGTGCTCGCATTTTTTTGTAAAAGCGTAAGATTATTTGTAGAAAATAAAGAAAAAAAAAATATTGATAATATTTGAAAGGGCGCACGCCGCATTACCATCGTACAAATGTACGGTTCTCTACCATTTCGTCTTGATTTAATATTTAGTAGGATAAGGTGAAAATGAAATACCTGTCACACTGTACACAAGTAGATCTCAGTGGGGTAAAAGTCATAAAAGGAGAACACTTATTTCCACAGCATGTTGTGAAGTTCCTGTCTTCTATTAGTTTAGCTCAAAAATGGCGATGCTGCGTTTTGACCTCTGCAGGCAGTAGATGGTGAATGCACTTGAATTTAATTTTGTACAAAACCTCAGCAGGGCAGCTACCTTACAAATGAAGCTGTCTCTGGGCACACATTTTTGTCCTGCGAAAATAAGACAGACATATCCATGTTCTAGTTTTGTCATGATTATGCATGGACAGACATATTAGACAAATACTTTTTGCAACAGTTCTAGCTTTGACCACATAATATTTCTTTTGTTTCAGCATTCCCGCAGATGTGTCTCACTGCAATAGCCAACCTCAGACAGGAAAGCATCAAGGAAGGCACCAACAAGAACCTTTTCAGCAAAGACAGGGAAATTATACCATACATTGATCAGTACTGGGAAGCTATGACGACTATGCCTCGGAGGTAATGATTTATTAACAAGCATGGTATCACCAATTTTATTGTATTGTTAATTTGTTACTCATATTTAACAAATTTTCTAAACACTTGTCGAAGACATATAAAAAATTAACTGGTGCGTGTCGAGACACGCATATGGCAGGGTTCCGTAGCCAACGCCATTATAGTCCAGAAAATAGGTGGATAAAGAAAAATTCGAAAGAACGAGGCTTGGTAGACTTAGCTAAATTTCAGAGATGTATCAACCGATAATAGGGCCCAATAACCTTTGGGTACGGAACCCTAAAAAGTAATATATAAATCCTAACATTCATATGAAAAAACCTATTCAACAACAACCCAAACGAGGGAGTGCAGTGAAAAAAATAAATTGTCCGCATATGACATGTACCAGAGTCACCCGTCAAAATTATATTTTTTTATACCTTTAAAATTGAGATCTATATTAAAAAGTTTCATACAATTATCCACTTATCCTCATAACTACATATAAAAGCTAGAAGGTTCCAAAAACTTAGAACAGGCAGATAGACAGACAGACGACCAGACAGGACAAACTTAGAAGGGTTCCTTGTTGTAATAGGGAACCCTAAAAAAGAGAAACTTGCGATTACATACTGTTAGTTTGCTTTTTCGTATGTTTTGCTATTTTGTTTACGCTTTCGAGAGGATGCCCAGCTTTTTGGCAGCCAGTTTAGCCTTGTCAATAAAGAAGCTGAAGTTAAGTGCCCTAGAGCTCAAGCAGGAGAGCTCAGTTAGAGCTCAGAGCTAGAGCTCAGTTATCAGTAGGGAAACGCAAGTAGAAAACGCTTACTTTTTTAATGCCATAGGTGGCATTAAAGCAGAAGGGCCGCCTGATGGTAAGCAGTCACCGTCGCCTATGGATACCTGTAACACCAGAGGCATCACAAACACGTTGCGGACCCTTAAGGCGAAATGGTAGATAACTGTACACTTGTATAACGGTAGATGACGGTAATGCGGCGTGCGCGCTTTCAAATATTTTCAATATTTATTTTTTCTTTATTTTCTAAAAATAATTTTACGCTTTAAGGCCCGTATTCCAAAACGACGCTCAGTCAAGATTCTCTACTTAAAACTAGTTTTAAGTAGAGATTTTATTCTAGAACTAAACTTGGGTCAAGATTCTACGATCGTAGTTCACCTGTATTCTAAAACGTCACTCAGTTGGCAACTCTGTACTCAAGTTGACATATGATCTGCGATCACGCAAGTGACGTCTGTATCACGCTTGAGCAGAGATTTCTGTGTAGTGTACTTGGTTTGGTTGTTATTAAACTTGTTATTATTTGCTTTGCACCATGAATATTTCTGAAGATATCGAATATTATGATCAAATTTTCCGAGTGAATAGACAGATCACTGTTAGCATTCCAATGCGACACTTGAGAGATGCTGAAGATCCGTATGCAATGGATGCAAATAATTTTAAAATGCGCTATCGCAGGAACATCTGATGGGTTTGCAGTCAGAGCTTCCATTATTAGCAGTTTTGATTGACTGAAGCATGGTCTCCTATACAACTTTAACAAATTGGTAAAAAAAAACTGTATGTATTAATTAACTCATTTGTTAATCATATAGCTTTTAAATGAATATAAAAATTAAACAATACTACTAAATTATAAGGTCAGTCTTTTATTTATAATCATTTTAATTACTAGGAATAGTAATATAATATTACTAATATTTTTTTAATAGACATTTTCTTTCCAAACTGAAGGGGAAATCCTAAAAATATCCAAATATAGAAAGGATAAGATACTACTATTTCGTAGCACAGTTACTTCCTTGATTTATTTGAATTGAATTAAATTTCCAAAGAAAATCGCGAAAAAATAAACAAGATTAATGTGACATTTCACAATACATTGACATTGTTGACGTTCCGTATTACATAATTTTTCTTGAAATTATTTGACGAAAAATGCTTTGAGTAGATTCTAGGGTTTTAAGCATAAAAATGTATAAAACCTTTATGATATAGTGTAGATCATTACCTAAATAGTTAAATACTTAATAATTTCAAACTACATTACTGTTTATTTAATTAATTAAATTATTGTAACATTTTAAATTATGCGTTACGCGGAACGACATTGTTAAACTAAAATAAAAAATGTAAACGAAAACAGACTGATTCATAGACAAAAAGAATATCCGCTTGAAACTCTACTTAAATCTAGATTCAGCTGAGTTGAGTTTAAGGGCAGTTTTGGAATAAGAACAATACTTAAGCAACGATTCTAGGCTCAAGTAATAATCAGGTGAACTAAGATCAAACGATACTTGAGTCTTGTTTTAGAATACGGGCCTAAGAGAAGCGCAACTCATACCAATAGCTGGCGCCTTTCTTTATTCCCTTGAAATGTTGCGTAACTTGACTGCGATACTAGCGCTACGGTAATTTGTAGAACCCTTTCGTTCTGACTGCAGCGCTTACGGAAGTTCGAGACAACCTATATAACTCTCAAATTACGGCGCCATCTAAGTTCGTACCGTTTTTAGGCAAATTTCCGAGCTACGCTCTAATGTTCCGCTATTGGCTTTCCTCTTAGTCTATCTTCCTTGCTATTACCTACTACTATGATGATTACTGAACCTACCTAATATCACCTGCTTCCTCCCTTTTCAAAAAAAAGTTTTATCCAAGTAGGCTTGAGCACGGTTTTTTTTATGTTGCTACTGGCATACAATAAAATACCTGTGCTCACCAAAACACAGTCAAACAAGAACTCTATTGTGCAACTTCGTAAGATCTACTTTGCATTATACAAAATTACGATAAAACAAATTTCTGTCTGATTGATTGACTGATATTGACTGTTAGGTCGTGTCAGGTCGAATTTTCCAGAGATTTTCAATGACTGTTTTAAAAATGCAGATTTTCGTGAAAGGAATTAGGTTTTTTGCTTAGGTATTATAAGTACTTCTTTTCGTGACTAAGTAAATATTGGTTAGTTTTTTTTCATGTCAGGTGGCATACACTGAATTCTCCCGATTGTACGTCTCTGGTGGCAAACAAGTAGGTGGGCTACCTGATAGCAGTCACCGTCGCCTATGGATACTTGTAACCAATCTTGTAACTCGTTGCTTGTAACATTATAGGCATCACAAATGCATTGCTCACCTTTTAGGATTTTGTTAATTCGCCTTTTAAAGAACCCCATGTTGTTGCTTGTCATACTGTGGGCAATGATTTCTGTGGGATCCATCTTGTTTTTGAACCATGTTTCCTGAAAATTGTGGAATGTGCTCCCGCCTTTTACAGGGAAAATTATTCAGTGACACTGATGGACTATGATTATGTCATCATCATCATCATCATCATTTCAACCATAGAACGTCCATTGCTGGACATAGGCCTCCCCCATCGATCTCCAAAAGGGTCGGTTGGAAACGGCCTGCATCCAGCGTTTCCCTGCGGTCTCTTTTAGGTCGTCTGTCCATCTTGACTATGACTATATACCTACCCTGTTTTAAATATCATTAGGATTTTTCAAAGCACTCCATACCTTTCCATACCTCCTTTCCATGTTCTTGACGCCAGTAGCATACCACCGCCGCGAAACCGTAGCAGCGAAACCGATACTAGTTTAAATGTAAACCTTATATCGTATAACATACAGAAGTAATTTAAACAGCAAACTTGGAACGAAGGCGCTTCACGAGCACGAGACATTTGGTGTTTCAACTCAAATAGTCAATACACTGCTGTAAGGAACATTATATAAGGTTTATATTTCAATAAATTTCAACGAGTAGCGGTTTTGCTGCTACAGTTTCGCGTCGGAGGTGTGCTACCGGCGTTAGTCCATATAATGCCTTAAACGTTTCGAATCCACATTTTTAATCCGTTCAACCTAGGATTGGAACATCCTGCCAGCTTCCTTGTTTACTGAGAGATATAATCTGGGTCTTTTCAAGGTCAGAGTGAGTAGGTATCTTCTAAGTCTTCGTGCTTCATCTTCGACCACATCGTCGCTTACCAGAAGGCGAGTTGGTGGTAAAGGCGGAATTATCCGCGTTAAAAAAAAAACCCTAGCTGGGGCTTTGTCAAGACCCAAATTCTATTCGGAAAGATGAAATTGTATGAAAATGACATTGAGATAACATCTCTCAAGCTAATGTCATTTTCATACAATTCCATCTTTCCGCAGGCGTTAACGCTAACACAAAGTAGGTCTTGTCTTACCCCCCTGTACACTCCCCGAGCGCCGGCGTGACATCTCTCGCACTCCTCGTGTGAACGCGACTTGAATACATCTAGATTGTACCAGGGAACACCAGGATATCATCCATGAACCGGGGTCGCAGCTACGGGTCCGCCCTGGCCGCCCGTTGAAAAAATAAAGGAATTAGACATGCAGATCTGACGCGCCTTCTCCGAAATGTACTTAGTAATATCCTTACCTTCCAGGGTGACGCAGTCGTGGTACGCCACGGTCCAGCGGGCGCTCATCAAGGATATCCAAGTGCTGTTCACGTACGAAGAGGACGCGGCCCTGGGACCGATGTTCGGCCTCTACAACGTGGAGCTCACCGCTATCAAACCCAACTACGAGGCCATGATCAAGCAGGGACAGCTGAAGGTCACCGACATGGGGATTGCTACCAGTGAGTAACTATTTTAACACTATTGGCCAATTAATTAGTAAGTAATTTAATATTTTTAAATACGCAGTGTTACTTGGATGACATAATATTGCCATCCAGGTAACCGAATTTTCCAGTTAGATTTAAAACCCAAACTACTAAACCGATTGTAATAAAATTTAAAATGAGACCAATCAGAAAGTATATCCTTTAAATATATTTTTTTTTCTAAATCGGTTCATAAATGACGGGAGTTATGAGGTAACAAAAAAAAAAAATTACCTCCTTTTTTTGAAGTCGGTTAAACGTTATTATCGGTTAACAAATAGCGTAGAAATCGCGTAGCATAATCCAAATGGCAAAACCAATTTTCTTGAATCATAGCTAAGAACACTTGACCAAGTCACCTTTCAAACGAAACAAAACTAAATCAAAATCTGTTCAGCCGCTTGGGAGCTACGATGCCACAGACAGACACACAGAGAGACGTTATACTTATAACAACCCTCTTTGGATCGGGAGTTAAAATACAGTCGATTTGAAAACTTCCCTTTTGCGCGACTGCACAAAAAGGAGGATTATGTTTTTCTAGTGTAGGTATGTATGATATTTCTTTGGCACGCACCACAGCCTAAACGGCTCAATGGATTCGGACATATGAGGTGTCATTTGAATCGTTTTAATAGTGGGAGTGATATAAATTACAACTGCTACAAGAATTCAACATTGCATCTGCGAAAAAAAAGCTATTTTGACAAAATTTAAAATATTAAGCTGGAGCCGCGGCGGCGGCCGCAGAAGACGCCAAGCGGCGCAAGTATGCATCACTTTCAAGTGAATATATATTTGTGTCGCTGGGCCTCGAAACTTTTGGTACATGGACTCCATGGACCAAAAAGTAAAAAAAAAAAAAAACACCACAATTAATTGACGCCGCTGGTCATAGGAGAGCTGGCTCATTCCTCGCGCAGAGAATTTCTTTGGCAATTCAACGCGGGAATGCAGCCAGCGTTCTTGGTAGTTTACCACACGGACAACATCTTGTTTTTAATTATATTAGTGATAATTAGTAATCTACTATATAAAAATAAGTCGGGTTTTCCTTCCTGACGCTATAACTCCAGAACGCACGAACCGATTTCCACGGTTTTGCATTCGTTGGAAAGGTCTCGGGCTCCGTGAGGTTTATAGCATATAGGTTTATAGTAGCGAGGCCGAAGGCCGAGCTCTACGCGTACGAAGTAGCGGGATTCAGCTAGTAAGTAATAATTAAGGCTTTTTATTTTCTTTGTTTGATACACCTACCTTTGTAATTAATAAATAGGTAGGTTTAGGTTTAATGAACTTTATTACTACAAAGACAATTATTTGTCACTTAAGTGATAACATATTTATATAAAATAATAGTGTTCGTCGTCACATGCACTAGGATTCATCATCATTATGTAGAGCTCACTCTGCAGATTTCATAAACATATAACACTACTATGAAATATTCAGTAGTTACGAGATAAAGCGGTATGAGAGAGCTCTGTATCTACTACGAGTAGGTATAGATAGGTACGCAGCGCGCCGCTGTTACTTTCAGTTACTGACCTACTATTACAATGCAGTCGGGATTATATTTTTTTAATAATTTAATTTACATGTTGAAATCGGTCTTACAAAAATGGCCTTAACAGTAACTACATAACAGTCGTCCACACCCTATCAGGCCTTCAGATATAATTATTTGATTTGTTCCTACTCGTTGATAATGAAATTTTGTAAAGAGAATAGATATCTGCCTACAAACTGCTATGTAGTTTTGTAACAATAAAATGTATGATATTCACTAAGATAAATTTAAAAAAAAAACGATAAAAAAAACCTATAAACATCAACCTATACCTTATAAATATTAATACTTGGTATTATAAACTGTGCTTCCGTACTAAAACTCTAAGGTTGGTCACGAGCCAAACTGAAAAAACTGACGCATTCAGATGCGCTGTACAAGTTTACATACATTACATTCTACACAGCCATAACTGAATAATGACATTGTTCTCTGTACATGTACTGTAAACAACGTGACGCACACACGCGCGACAAGGTAGGCACGTTGCACACCCACGCGTTAGTGTGAGTGTACTTGTCGATAAGTGTACACATAGGCAGCGTGGTCGCGGGATTTCTCTATTGATTTTAGGCATAAATAGTCCACCGTTATTTACCTTGAACTTCATGGCGGGTGAGTTAACTTTGTTTTTCTATTTTCTTTTTGGCGATAATTTCCATTCGATTCGAATGTCCTTTATCTGGTTACGGGTTGAATGAATGTTTACATAATGTTATAACGTTAGATTGTTTATACGGGACTGTGATAGTAACATTTTTATGGTAAACATGGATTTGATTCCGTCGCGATCGAGCGGCTTCCCGTGTCAACGGCTTCGGGGGAAGTGCGACTGTACGTCGTATTACATATTCTGTGACGATATCTTATCTCGTAATGAATAATATTAGTTGGTTTTACGTATCGCATCTTCAGGAACCATTAATGGATCGTGAGTTTTTCCTTACCTTCTAATTATTTATTGATAAGAGTAATTCAATGTTTATTTCCTGTTAAGGCTCAAATGTCACCAGTAATATGTTCTTAAATAAATAATATACTTATTTATAAAGCCCGGTCAATATTGTAGATGTACAAATTGACTCGCTCTATACAATTTTCCAATCAAAATCAGTCTGGAATAGTCGTTTAAAGCTATATTAAATTAACCTACATGACTCGCATAGTTATGCAATCTTTATGTCTTCATTAAAGATAAGAACAGCTATGTACTTGTAGGTACAGATAGGAATATGAACAATTTTTTATCGGCTGTTAGTATACCGTGATTTGGGATGCCACGTGTAATACTACTTTGCATAGCGAAAATATAGTTTTTATACGAAATTCCGAAATGTACACGTAGAATCACAGACCTATATTTAAGTACCATCAGGGCGGGCACAAAAAATCGACATCGTTTTATGGTTGGTATTCCGAGAACCCGTCCGAAGCGCTTTGATTCCACATTTATTGTGCGAACTGCTAGTCTGTGGAATTCTTTGTCTGAATGGGTTTTCCCCGTCAGTTACAATCTGGGTGTCTTCAAGTCGAGAGTGATTCGGTTTCTTCTAGGCAAGCGTGTTCCATCGTATCATCACCGCATCATGGCTTAACATCAGGCGAGATGGCGGACAAGCGCAAGCCTATCTACTATAAAAAAAATGACTTCACAAGCGGTCCAAACTGTATGAAAACTAAGCGTGTCAAATTTTTTATATCTAAAAGTGAAAAGAAATATGTTTATTCTGTCGGCCAACTCTGTTTGCGGTATTCTTACACACAGTATTGCACAATTACCCATTTACGTTTCAAACGTCAAGTTGCCGCGACAACACGGTGTCGGACGTGTTGTCGCGGCACCGATTGAGCAGACTGATTTTAGCCGGACTCAATTATGACGATTAATCATAATTGTATTGGAAATATGACATGCAAGGTAGGTCGACTTGTAGCGTCTACTTAGATATAGGTCTGTGCGTAGAATTCATATAAGTTCCACCCCTTTTTCGCCCTCTTAATTCGTCCCTGTCATAAAATCCTTTCTTAGCAGATGAGGGATATATCACATAAGGGATCTACTTGCCAAATTCCAGCGTAGGTTTTAAACATACAGCAGACAGTTTGCGAGATTTCTGAGTGTTTTAGAAAATAGATTTATCCTGTTTGAATAGCTCTATTTTTAGGGTTCCGAACCCAAAGGGTAAAAACGGGACCCTATTACTAAGCCTACGATGTCTGTCTGTCCGTCCTACCTATTAACGGCTGTATCTTTTGAGCCGTAATAGATAGCCAATTGAAATTTTCACAGATATATAATGTTACGGCGGATTAACTAACAAATAATAAAATTGGAGAGAAACATCAGAGCGCGAGTCCAAAAAAAAAACTAAAGTTGAATTATTGAAAGACAAACTTAACTTTGTAGTTGACTATAAGCTTCTTCTATACATTCCAACTACAAAATGTAAGTTTGTAATAGCAAAATAATTATTTTTAAATGATCTAACTTCAAATTTGTAACTTTCAGATTTATTCCTATATATGTGCTATGAGACCTTGCCTTTTGCCAAATTTCATGATTCTAGGTCAACGGGAAGTACCCTATAAGTTTTGATTCCCCTGTGAAATCGCAAAATATACGACATAAACGTTCATATCTTTTGATTGCGTTGACTTACAACTTTTATTTTTTTACATCCGAAAGAAACCGTAGACCCAAGTATTTAGTATAAATTTCAACTTGATACCTTTATGCGTTCTTGAGAAAAAGGGTCTTGACAGACGGACGGACAGACAGACGGACAGACAGTCGGACAACGAAGTGATTCTATAAGGGTTCCGTTATTTCCTTTTGAGGTACGGAACCCTAAAAAGGAAATTGTAACAAGCAGTCATATTGCCAACAAAAAATGTAATAAGTATGTTTGTGTGAAAATAGTAATTATTAAACTTTCGCGATTTGAACACATGTTTTAAATGTTTATCGGGACTTATCACGTATTATTTTATTTTGGTAAAATAATACGTGATAAGTCCCGATAAACATTTAAAACATGTATGAAAATTACCAATGTACGGGGCCTTCTTAAATATTGATGTTATATTATGTCAAGTGATAATTAATATGTCGTATGTTGCAGTCCCCCTCGCCGGTAATGTAAAGGGGCGTCAAGGCAAGCGGCGGCCGGCGGTGGGCGGCGCGACGGACGCCGGCGCCCCGGCGGGCAAGAAGGGCCGCACCGCCGACCTGGCCGCTCTGAAGCTGCCCTCGCACGGGTACCCCACGGAGCACCCCTTCAACAAGGACGGCTACAGGTACATCCTGGCGGAGCCCGACCCGCACGCGCCCTGCAGGCAGGTCAGTACCATGCACTCAATTATCGATCGTATTCTAATAGTGCTAACAGACGAGACGTACTTGGCTGACGATTCGCCGTCCAACCAACGGGAGGGAAAGTGAAATGTTATTTTTCTCTCCCGTTGGTAGACGCTTTGTACGCTAGGTTACGTAACTGTCTCGATTGACATTGCTTGGTCCCTTGTCCGCAGGAGTTCGACGAGAGCAACGAGTGGAGCGGCAAGCCGATCCCGGGGTGGCTGTACCGCGCGCTGTGCCCTGGCGGCGTGCTGCTGGCGCTGCACGACCGCGCGCCGCAGCTGCGCGTCGCCGAGGACCGGCTCGCCGTCACCGGCGACAAGGGCTACTGCATGCTGCGGGCTACACACGGTGCGTATATATACCCACCCAGGGCTGTAGTACCGCGCGCGTGCTGCTAGCACCGCAAACCGACTCCCCGGGGAGTCCGGAACCGCGCGCTGCCCTCTCTAGAACGACAACTTTACGGCGTCTCTCCGATTTTGATCTGTAAACATGTTGATTTATTATGTGACGGTTTACCTGATTTTTCCCCTAAACAAACTTTATCCTTTAAATAGAATATTTTTTCGCTATGTAGCCCTCCCACTAGATGGGCCGACAACATCGTGAGAGTCGCGGGCATCCAGTGGGTGCAGATAGCAGACTCGTTCAATGTGGCGCTCTAATGGGGAGGCCTATGTTCAGCAGTGGACGTCTTCTGGCTGATGATGATGATGATGAGGTAGTTTGAATGTGCAAATGAGTATGTATTTAGTATGTGCAATGTGTGTGTGGTTGCGCAGGCGTGTCGCGCGGCGCGTGGTACTGGGAGGCGTGCGTGGAGGAGGCGCCGGAGGGCGCGGCGGCGCGGCTCGGCTGGGGCCGCCGGTACGCCAACCTGCAGGCGCCGCTCGGGTACGACAAGTTCGCGTACTCGTGGCGCAGCCGCAAGGGAACCAAGTGAGTACTACTCATACACACTGCGGAACTGTTGTTTTGTTAAAAACCACACCATGAGATAACAGAAAAAAAACTTGTGTTGCTTTTTGTCGTGTAAGTCTTTAGAATAAGATATGTGTATATTCCAAGTTGTAAAACGAATAAAAAAACAACTTAATAGCCCGTTGGTCCAGTTAGTAGTGAACCTGCCCTCTGCTCTTGGCGTGGGTTCGTATCCTGCCTAGGACAAACATTTATGTGGACAACATTTGTGTTTGTTCTATATCTGGGTGTTAATATCTATTGAAGTATGTATTTAAAAATACGTATGTATGTATATTAGTCTCTGGCAGCCATATCACAAGCTTTGCTTACAGATCGCTTCGTGTGTGCAAAAAATACTCATTAGCTACCAGTGAACTCTCAAGTTTGGGTTCATTTGTTTTATTTTTACGAGTCACAGCGCGTGTCTTTATCAACAATAACAATGTCAACAATAATAATGTATCTTTGGCACCGCAGTTAATGTACCTAATTTCTTTATCTGGTGTCCGTTGAGTTGATAACAGGGATCAGCATAAACAACTCGCTCGGCGTCCAGTCTGCGTTCTACTCCCGTTGAATTAAATACAGTTCTGCAAACTGCCAAACAAAATGTTTAAGTTGATAATAGTTATAGCATCGATTGTGGCAATCAAATCAACAATGCTCATAGAAGAAAGTTCGAAAACGACAAGTTGGCTCCGGGTCCTGACTCCGAAGACCAATGTTTCCACCACTGACAGACCGCTCTGTTCGGGCCGGTTGAACATGACAAGGAAAGACAACGATATCTGCACTTGTGGTACTTTAAAAGTGCCTCTGCTATTAGTATCCTTTCCTGATGGAGTCCAAGGGGAGTATCCATTCATAGCGGTCGACACGGAGGAAGAAATTCGAGCAGCTATTAACATAACCTGTGTCTGCCCAGAAGGCGCAACCGACAGACGGTTGATGGGAAAGCAGCTGGAACCGGATTACGCTTTCTTCGCCTCCTGTGAGCCAAACCTTGCGAATAAAGAGAGTGTGGGTTGTTGGCCAGAGATATTTGCCAGGAGTCCTCCGACGGTGTCTAAATTGCAAGAGATGATGAGAACTGTCAAGTATATCAAGGAAGAATGGCAGATCACCTGCTCCAAAAATAACTGAGACCTGGGTCGACCAAATTCTGAAGATAGCCAGTGTTTCGTGCATCCTCATCTCGCTTGCACATTTTTTTTTTTGATAAACCGTTTAGTCATATTTTGTAGTGAATCCTCACGCGAGTTTCGATGAAGTGAATTTTTAGGTATAAAATGGTTGAAATTCATAAATAAATAATAAAATAAATGAAATGACATTACAAATGTTCAGTTAAATTTTCATTTTGATTTATATAAGTTTTATCCGACTGCGCAAGAAAGAGGGTTATGTTTATCGAGTGTATGTATAAATATAATAAATAAATATTCGGGACATTTTTGTACACGGTCATCTGACACTAAACTACGCAACCTATGGCTGTCAGAGTTTGATATACATACATAAATATTTTTAAATACACACTTAAATAGATATTAACACCTAGACATAGAACAAACACAAATGTTCATCACAATACATGAATGTTTGCCCTAGGTGGGAATAGAACCCACACCCCCAAGCGCAGAAGGCAGGTTCAATACCAACTGGACCAATGGGCTATCTGTATGTACGATGGTTTCTTAGGCACGCCCTCCAGCCTAACTAAACAGTTTAATGGATTTCGATATATTATGTGAGGTATCATTTGAATCGCTTTAATAGTGGGAGTGACATAGGGTTTGAGAATTCAAGATGACGTCTACAAAAAATGAGGGGAAAATAGGCAGTAATATGTGCTGAAAAGGTAAATATTCATCATCATTATGTAGAGCTCACTCTGCAGATTTCAAAAATATATAACACTACTATGAAAATATTCAGTAGTTACGAGATAAAGCGGTATGAGAGAGCTCTGTATCTACTACGAGTAGGTATAGATAGGCACGCAGCGCGCCGCTGTTACTTTTCAGTCACCTACTGTTTATACAATGCAGTCGGGTCATATATTTTTTTAAATTTACTTGTCAATAAATCTATTCTTAGTTTTTGCGTTTGGAAACTTGTTTGAATGAAAATGAAAATTATATTTATCGTATAGCTATTTATCACCATACCTATTCTGTGGCTATGATTATCATGAAATCAACAAACAATATTATTTCTTAAAAAATTTGAAATGGGCAGGCGAGATATCATGAAATCTTTTACGTTACATTACCATACATATAATTATGCATTTACTAATACTTTCTGTTATGTTGCTGCATGAAAGAGGAACAAACAAACGCAGTTTCTCATCTATACTAATATTATAAAGAGGAAAGATTTGATTGTTTGTTTGTTTGCATTGAATAGACTCCGAAACTACTGAACCGATTTGAAAAATTCTTTCACTGTTGGGAAGCTACCCTATCCCCGGTTAAAATAGGCTATATTATATTTAAAAAAAAAATAGGGATCCTTACTAAAACTCCAATAATGTAACCCTTGGTGTAAAAAAAAATTTGTAATTTTGACTTTGCGTGTTTGACAGTTCTAAGACAGGACAACGTCTGTCAGGTCAGCTAGTTTATAATATAGGTATGATTGTGTCAGGTTCCACGAGTCGCGCGGCAAGCACTACAGCGCGGGGTACGGCGAGGGAGACACGCTGGGCTTCCTGCTCGTGCTGCCGGAGGGCGCCTCCACCAAGTACACGCCCAGCACCTACAAAGACCGGGTCAGTATATCTTATATTAAACTCCTATTCATCATCAGCCAGAAGACGTCCACTGCTGGTCATCCTTAGAACTCTACATTGAATGACAGCCTGCCATCTGCATCTGCTAAATCACTGGATGCCAGCGACTCTCACGGTGTCGTCGGTCCATCTAGTGGGCGGCCTACCTACGCTGCGTCTTCCGGTTCTTGGTCTCCACTCAAGAACCTTTCTTCCCCATCGGTACGAGTGACATGGCCTGCCCATTGCCACTTCAACTTGCAAATTTTAATCTGTGTCAGCGACTCTGGTTTATCGGCGAATATCCTTGTTCCGGAATCTATCGCGCAAAGAAACCTGTCCTATACTGTAAAATAATAGATTGTCTTTTGGCTAAATGTTTATATAATTTTTGTGGCCCAAATCGTAAAGAGCGGTGTATTAAACTACCCCGTAAACAATATCTACTGTAATGTAATTTGATCAATCAGTTTCTACTCTAGTCTATATAATATGTATGTATAAATAAATACTTTTACACAGGGTTGAACGAATGTTAAAATGTTTCTGGGAAATCAAGGGGCCCCAAAATACAGAGCCGGTCTAGTTTGGGGCATAAAAATATATATTGGCAACAAGGATTATCAAATTAGACGTCCGAGAAACTTGTTTTTAAAACAAAAATGGGTCTTGTCGTTCTCCTGTTGGTGGTCATATAAACAATAACGGGCGTTACTTATAAACGTTACTTAAGTTAAGCAATGCTTAAAATTGCTCTGTCTCGTTTTCATGTGTGACAATTTCCGTCAGCGTGAAGTTAACAGAGCTATTTCATTGCTTAACTTAACTAACGTTTTCAAGTAAGGCCGTTGGTCGGTCCGGGTGACACTGTCGCTAAGCTCGAAACCACACCTTAACTCGCTTTTACGTTACCGCATGTCGGAAGCGAAAAGTGCTCCGACGCATGTATTGTGTGTAAGAAGATTTATACACAATACCAATGGTATATAATACTAGCTGACCTGACAGACGTTGTCCTGTCTTAGAACTGTCAAACACGCAAAGTCAAAACTGTAAATCTTATTTTTTTACACTTTGGGTTACATTATTGGAGTTTTAGTAAGGATCCCTATTGTTTTGAAAATATAATATAGCCTATGTTAACCGGGGATAGTGTAGCTTCCCAACAGTGAAGGAATTTACAAATCGGTTCAGTAGTTTCGGAGCCTATTCAATGCAAACAAACAAACAAACAAACAAACAATCAAATCTTTCCTCTTTATAATATTAGTATAGATTATGCACGTATTTTATACTTTTTTTTATTTATTTGAAAGGTAGGTGAAATTCCCCATTTTAGCCATAAAAAAACTGCGCTCGCATTCGACCGGTTAATTTGAATGTTGTTAATCTACCAGCCGCTCGTGAAGTTCAAGAGCCACCTGTACTACGAAGACAAGGACAACATACAAGAGTCTCTGAACAACCTGAAGCCCCTCCCCGGCAGCAAGATGTTCTTCTTCAAGAACGGCGAGTGCCAGGGCGAGGCGTTCGCGGACATCTACCAGGGCAGCTACTACCCCACCGTGTCGCTGCATAAGAACATCACCGTCAGCGTCAACTTCGGGCCCAACTTCAAGTGTCCCCCCGTCACCGAGTACAAGTTCAGACCGGTAAGCTATATTCTACACTAGCCGCTGTTACTCTGGAGATTTCCTCAGAAACTATATTTTTAACCGACTTCAAAAGAGGAGGTTTTTTTTTAAAAATGTTTGTTGCCTCAGAACTCCATCATTTATGAACCGATTTGAAAAATTATTTTTAAATCGAGCGACTGTCTCTATATTCGCGCGTATTGCCTGATGGAGGTGCTCTAATGGCTCCGAAACCGATCGATCGTCTCGACACATAAACATAGCAGTGCAAAGCAAACCGGTGTTATAATAATTTATATTTTTTTTTTCATCATCATCATTTCAGCCGTAGGACGTCCACTGCTGGACATAGGCCTCCCCCATCGATCTCCAAAAGGGCCGGTTGGAAGCGGCCTGCATCCAGCGTTTCCCTGCGGTCTCTTTTAGGTCGTCTGTCCATCTTGTGGGTGGACGTCCTACGCTGCGCTTGCCAGTCCGTGGTCTCCATTCCAGAACCTTTCGGCCCCATCGGCCATCTGTTCTGCGTGATATGTGCCCTGCCCACTGCCATTTCAACTTACTAATCCGGTGGGCTATGTCGGTGACTTTCGTTCGTCTACGGATCTCCTCATTTCGGATTCGATCTCGTAGAGAAACTCCGAGCATAGCCCTCTCCATAGCTCGTTGTGCGACTTTGAGCTTGCTTATGAGGCCCATAGTGAGAGACCACGTTTCAGTGCCGTATGTCATCACTGGTAACACACACTGGTCGAAGACTTTCGTCTTAAGGCACTGAGGTATTTTGGACGAGAAGACGTTGCGTAGTTTACCGAACGCTGCCCAGCCGAGTTGGATTCGCCGATTGACCTCTTTCTTGAAGTTGGACCTACCTAGTTCGACGGTTTGTCCTAGGTAGACGTACGCGTCAACAGCTTCAAGAACTGAGTTCCCAACTGATACTGGGGTGGGCACAACATGGATATTTGACATAATTTTTTTTTTATTGAAAGCGTATTCTTTCAGTTTTAGTCCCGTAGAAATTTCATCAAAATCGGTTTAGTAGTTGACTTTTAAATCAAAATAAGTGGAAAATTCGATTACTTGAATGATAATAATTATGATAGTAATTTTTTAAGTTTCGCGATTTGAACACATGTTTTAAATGTTCATCGGGACTTATCACGTATTATTTTTACGTTTTTTTTGCACAACCTGGAAACGCTTCTGATTATAGAACAGAGTCACATGACAGTAGGTTTAGGTTTTTTTTACGTGATAACGTCTTATAAATCGATGAACGCCGGCTGCACGCACGGAAACTTGTCACGTTCCGCCTGAGCCGCGCGGGCCAGGGGCGGATCCAGGATTTCATTTTGGGGGGGTCCATTCTGGATTTCATTTTGGGGGGGGGGCATTCAGACAAGGTTCGAAGGAATCAAATCGAAAAATTGAGTCGAATGTATGGAATTGCTAGGTATTTTGGGGGGGCATGGCCCCCATGCCCGCCTGGATCCGCCAATGGCGCGTGCAAGCGAGAGCGCGGAACAAGCGATAGAGAGGCACGATCGGCCTAAGCGTTATCACGTAAAATTATCGTCCGTAAACCGACTTTACAAACAAGCCGTTTTTATAACAACCTGGAAACACCGGAAACAAGGCGCTCTGAAATAATATTGTAAAAAAAAATATACTATACTTAATACACAATTTTACAGTTTTTTGATATTTTCAGATGTCAGAAAAAGCGGAAGAGGCAATCTGCGAGCAAACTATGGCAGATCTACTGTATCTAACTGAGAACGAGGGCAAGCTGCGACTGGACAACTTCAACCTCTGATACTAGTAACACCGCGTGCGCGTGTCGCGGTGTGTGTGTGAACGGATGTGTCTGTGTGCGTCTATCGTGTAGGGACACGCAGAAGACAATACCTAGTGTGCATAACAGTACAGTAGTACCCAAAACATAAGTATTCCCTCTAAATCTGTGTAGTAGACCAATATTACATAGTAACAGGAAACAACGATATCTAATATTATGGATATCAAATCAGCGTTCAAAAATCTCTCAAACAAAAGTAGTCTGAAACTTTACTAAACTATAGTGTAAATGTGTGTAATCTAAATTAGACTGTCGTAGAGATCTTTCATTTCATTTAGATAGCCCGTTAGTCCAGTTGGTAGTGAACCTACCTTCTGAGCCTGGAGACGTGGGTTCGATTCCAAACATTTATGTGATGAACATTGTGTTTGTTCAACATCTGGTTGTTAATATCTATTTAAGTATGTATTTAAAACTATATATGTATGTATATCAGTCTCTGGCATCACAAGCTTTGCTTAGTTTGGGGTCAGTTGACAGTGTGTGAAAAAATGTCCCAAAGAAAATATGTGCACGTCCCTCCACCACACTACGCATACAAAATACTACTAAAATACGGTGGAGGGGCGTGCACATTTATTCTTCGGGACATTTTTTCACATATTTATATAATGAAAGATCTCTAACATAGGGTTTAAATTAGTTTTTGTACCTGTAAATAAAAACTGTTCATGTTGGATTGATGATATAGCTAAATTAGACATAATGGCATAAGGACCTATTAGACAAAATGGGCTTAAAAAACTCAGGACATTCACGGCCTTACTTATAAACGTTACTTAAAAGTTAAGCAATGCTTAAAATTGCTATCAACTTCTCGTTGACGGAAATTGTCACAGGTGAAAACAAGACAGACCAATTTTAAGCTTTGCTTAACTTAAGTAACGTGTATAAGTAAGGCCGTTAGTGTCTAATAAATGAGGGAAAAGTTCAAATTACCAATGTGAAAGGTATTTCACCGCGCGAAAATCTTGCGCTGTTATTGGCAGATTGATTTACCGGCAGTATTACATCCCAGTTGAATTTAATTAGGTCTACACTATCCTGTGCAAGTGAAAACTGTCGATGATCCTTATATTTTGGGTTCTACTGTAAATACTATCAATCTATGAATAATGATATAAGAATAAATATGTAGAATCAGTTCATTAAACAAAAAACTGGCTCTACGCAGTGCTCTAGCACCGGCATTGTACCCCATTCTCTCAGATAACTTAAGGCGCTTGCAGACGATGCGTAGTACAAGTAGCAAGTACAAGTAGGCGTTCAAATGGTAAGCACAACTTCCGTGCGAGTACGTACTCGCACGAGTGTTCGAACGAGACGAACGATGCGCAGTGGCCGTCGCGCGAGCAGGGCGGAGAAACGAAGCTTCACAAGGCGCCAAGTACCAGCTCGAAGTACCACTTGGCGCCAAGTATTACTGCCACGTTCACTATGCACACCGTTGCAGACGATGCGTAGTAGGCACTTGCTACTTGTACTACGCATCGTCTGCAAGCGCCTTTATTTGTAGATTGTCCTGGGGGGTTAGACAAGACCCATTTGCTGTTAGCGTTAACGCCTGCGGAAAGATGAAATTGTATGAAAATGACATTAGCTTGAGATAACATCTCTCAAGCTAATGTCATTGTCAATGACATTTTCATACAATTTCATCTTTCCGCAGGCGTTAACGCTAACAGCAAATGGGTCTTGTCTAACCCCCCTGGTGCCCGAACGTACGGTAACCGAGCGCGAACTGCGCGTACGGACTGATCTCGTGCAGTTGTTGTTACGATGTAGTGCGGAAGTGTTCTGCCATCCATAGGCACTTTTTGCATGAACCGGCTGCAGCTAGTTCACTTACCTGTAGAGGAGCATGACGGAGCTAACAATTTTCTATGGATGGCTGTCAATTTTGTTCAGAAAGTTATGCTGGCTGGTTCCCCTATTCGACTTGGTCGCTTTGAAACTAGTGCGCGTCAGTTAGAAAAAAACGGGTGGCTCTTGACAATGAAAGCTTCTTGGCTTTAGTTTGCTGTCTATAAAGTGGGGTAAATTTTCAACTGTAGTTACTTTTCCGTCATTAATTTTGCAAATAATTAATGTAGTTGGCTTGTTTTGATGTAATGTAAGAAATATATCGAAATTATGATAACAATTATGTACCTACCAGTGTGGTTGTATAGTCACGCTAATCACCAGCGCGGGCGGTATGCGCGCGTGACATGAGCTTGGTACTAGTTTTATAATTACATAGTAAAATGTACTGTTGGTCAGCGTAACTATGCAATCAGCCTAACCCTATATACAGGGTTAAGCGAAAAGGGTGTACTAAGGCGAAATGGGTCCATAGTATCCATCATTGAAAAACGTTTAATCCTGAAGTAGCGAAAGAAATATCAGCTGTTCCATACATTTGGTAGAGTGTTAATAGTCTTTTGTTATGGATTGGCTCATATATTTTTCGCGATTTTGGTGTTGCTCCCATAGTAAAAGTTGTTCATAATAACCCTTTCGGCTTTGTACACTATTTTCGCGTAACCCTGTATATAAAATGTATATACAGGGTTACGCGACTTGTATATACAGTATTTGTTAAAGTGGTTTGATAATATTGCTCTGTTAAGCAACTACTATAAGATAATCATTATTCAAGATAATTATGAATAAAATGAAGTTTAATAAACATTTATTTTATTTTATTATTCTATGATTTAAAAAGTATTTTTAAAAGGATTTATATCAGATACTTGATCTGGCCTCACTTGTTTACTTCCCAAAGCCACCTCTACAGTTAGGGCTGCTCTCTACCACCTTGTCGCTGTCTGCCCACTGTTGAGGAGTCTTTGCGACTATGGACAGAGCATGGACTCCGGTTTGCAGCTCCTCTTTTAAAACATCATTGACCATACGATGCCTCTGGAAAAGTAAGTGCGACTTGGAATTTCATGATGTCTTTTGTGTTGAGAGGTTGTCCTTGGGGCTTACTCAACTAGGGCTATCTGCCCGATTGCTTCAGATTTAGCATCCGATCGAGGACGTTTAAAATCTATTTCTTTGATGAATCTCTAGTGCATTACTGCTTTAACATCGCATTTAGTACAATAAAGAATTTGGCATCAATTACTTTTGATTTAGTCTAAAGAAATTTGCATATTAGAAAAAAAAAAAGAATATATAATGGATCGGTTTGCGCTTGTCCGCCATCTCACCTTATGTTAAGCGACGATGCGATCTACGATGGAAAATTATGCAAACTTGGTGTTTGGGATGTCTCTAACCAGAGATTGCCTTAAGGGAAAAGTTGATCTGCTCAATCATGGCTCAATCTGTTTTTAACCACTGTTGGCAATTTAAGTAATGGCAGCTTTTACCACACTCTCTTAAATAAGATAGTGATAATTCTCACTAAAATCTAATCTTTTTATAGAAGGTACTCTAGTTTATTAGGCCTGGTGGTTATGAATTAAGCTACCTTGATTAGGGGTATTCCGTCAAACTTATCAGACACTACTACAACTTTGAAATGTGTCTCTGCTCCTTTAGGGACGTTATGCATGTATGACTCATTGATTATGTCCAAATGCTTAGCTTCTAGTGTTGTTTGTAGCTTGTTCCGTATCGTGGCTTCGACGACGCCGCTGGTTGACATGGCTCTGCGGAAACTGGAGAAGTCTGAAATATAATATAATAAAACTGGTTACGATATTATCTAAACATAATTAACAAAATCTATTCTAGACAGCTGACGGTTTACGTATACTACATAATTATAATATTATGAGCAGTAAGATTTATACTGAATAAATCCCACAGTGATCAATCTAGTTCTCGAATATTACTTCACCGTTGCGGTCTGACCGCTATTCGGTATATGGCGCCAAAACATCGCATACAATAAAATAAATGCTGAAATCTCGCCTTGGGGCCTTCAAAAAAACAGTAGACTTAGACCAACGACCTACCGTTTCAGAAAATAGATAAAAGAAACTTACAGAACGACTACCATAAAATTATTTCACTAAACTTACTTGACCTCAGTATGTAGTTCATTAATAATTATGAACAAAGTAAACCACGGCTGTTGTTATTAGAAATGTTATTTCATCAAATTATGAAGTCTCTCCACAAATCCACAAAATATAAAAACCAAAACAAGAAACAGCTGGTCGCTCCGGCTAGGAGTAATAGTGTTCCGTGCTCCGGCTCCGGCACTGGCCAAAGTCGGCTTGGCTTGTCAGATGTCACCTCAGACGTCAACAAGGAAGATACTACTGTTTGTTGTCAATGTTTGACTTTTTTACTCGTAGAGAGTATTTTGACGTCGTACGTCTTGTGTATATTTATTTTTCTAGCACTCCCACCGGTCAATACTCTACCTAAGTCGGTTATAGTTAAGCTCGTTATCTATAATTTTTGCTCCCGAGTTAATTGTTGGAATTAAATGAGTTATCAACTCCAACTCTAATCACTCTTCATGGTTGTTTTCAAGACTGGCTACCAAACAAAAATAAAAACGTTTCATGTTTCATCAGTGGCTCCACAATCCACTTTCAAAGCGGACTTCTGCAATATCCGGGGACTCCTTAGGATATTTTTACCTCTACTCTATCCATTTTTAGGGTTCCGTACCCAAGGGTTAAAAACGGGACCCTATTACTAAGCCTACGCTGTCGCTGTCTGTCTGTCCGTCCTACGTTTAAACAGCTGTATCTTTCGAACCGTAATAGATAGCCAGTTGACGTTTTTACAGAATAGGTAGGTAGGTATGTGATGTTACGGCGGATTAACTAAAAAATATGAAAGTCACAGCTATAGCTTTCCTCTTTTTCGGTGACGCAGATCTAGCACGGAACACTATTAATATTTCATGTTGGCGCTAAAACTCCTAGTTTTACCTTACCTACATTGAATTTTGTCTTGCTCTCTCATTAGTCGAGAGAACGAGACAAAGCTCAATGTAAGATTATTATAAGAATGTTTTTGAGGTTGGGTAAGCCCCCCTGATGTTTGACGGTACAAAACCCCGCATTAAATCAATAGAGCTCTAGGTAATAAAACTATAGCATGGCACAAATCGTCCTTTCAACGGCGATCTACCTCGAAAAATGGCAATAATATCGCAATAGATTATTTTTATTGGTTGTGATGGATTGATTTTTCATTGGATATCGGTACAGCGAGTTTGTTTTCCCCCTCTGCCGCCATTCCGGTGATATATCGCGCGATCAAATAATATCCGTTTGTCTTTTTTTCACTTTACACCCCATTTTTGTGGGATCAGCCGTTTGTTATGGGTGTTTGGTATGCTTTATGTCTGAATATAGATATCGGATTTCGATTTCGAGCGGATTTGTGATAATGTTTAGAGTTAGGTACCTACCTTTATATAGAGAAATAGCTTTTTTTTAAATATTGTAGGTAAAACGTGGTATAAGTGTGGTATAGGTAAGTATGTATGTATAAATCGGATCACAAATACCAAAGATATAAGCAAAAATCGTTTGAATTTTTTGCCAACGGTCACGTACGTAAACATAATTAAATCCTATAACGCCAAGAGATCGCCGCATGCCACCTGGGTCGAGGCGTGTGTGACTCACCGTGCGCTCACCGCTGCCTTGTCACCTACTGATTACCTGCGCCTTTGTTTACGTTCGACACAAGTATCTGTGTATTATCACTAATTCGCAGTGATCATAATGAACTGCGCTGGTTGCTTCACTCTCATAGATGATGATGAGGTAGGATTGCAATGTTCTGTAACTACATGCAAAAAAACCTATCACCTTCTTTGTGCGGGTGGAAAAAATGCTGCTGAAGCTTCCAATAGTACCTGGGTATGCCCTGAATGTAGCTGTTCAACTAAAAAAGGAGGCGATAACAGCCTGACTCCAGTAGGCTTCTCCAAGAAATCCCGAGATGCAAATGTCACAATCCGTAAGAATGTGCCTTTATCATCATCTAAGTGCGTAGATGGTAAGCTAATTGAAAACGATGAATCACCCATTCCGGATATACTTAACCTACAGCAAGAAATATCAGTGTTGCGACAGCTGCTCACGCATTCGATATCTGTTACCAAAATCAATGATGCTCGAATGGAAAGTCATGCTATTCAGATGGAACAACTTCAGGATAAGCTAAAACAGTATGAAGCCGCGAATGCCGCGATGGCCATGGAGATGATGAGATGCATGTCTCAAATGGAAATCATTGGCACTAAACTATCAAATATATCTATAGTAGCGTCTGGCATCACAGTTACACCAGAACTGCAAGAGGGTAAGTCGCCTAAAATTAAACTGCAAGATGTGGGTACCCCGAACGCAATAACTTCACAGCACACACATGCACTACCGTTGCAAACGCAGCGCCCCGTGCGCCCGGCACGCGCTGCTGCCACCGATGCGTTAGCGCTAACGTCAAAAAAAAGTAGCACTGCAGCGACACAGAAGCTTGCTGGAAAACCCCGTCCATTTTTGGGCGACCAAGTTAAAACGACTGAGCCTACCCGGCACGATATACCTCCCACCACCACTGATCCGATTACAATGACGACACCAGGTGTGGCCACGAATCATGCGATCGCTCCCGCCGATGGTAAC
Organism: Agriopis aurantiaria; assembly: GCA_914767915.1. Taxonomy (NCBI): domain Eukaryota; kingdom Metazoa; phylum Arthropoda; class Insecta; order Lepidoptera; family Geometridae; genus Agriopis; species Agriopis aurantiaria. The sequence goes on along the minus strand of OU611991.1, from coordinate 1,278,682 downwards.
AAAACTTACGATGACATTTATAAACTCACGGATGCAGGCTGGCAGAAAGTAACAAAAAAATCCAGAAAACGCGAGGTAGTAAACGGTACCGGCAAAACAGATGACATACTTCAAGCTGCGGAGAGACTAAAATATATACAAGCCTGGCAGTTCAAACCTGATACAACCGAAAAGAATATATTAGACTATCTCAACAAGCTCCAAAATTGCGACAGGTATTATGTCGAAAAAAGGCAGACAAAATCCAGCTGGCACGCTGTATTCATAATAGGTATGCCTGAGAGTTACTACGGGCAGATAAGCGCGCCGACTTCGTGGCCCGCCGGCATCCGAGTAAGCAACTGGATTTTTCGAGCGCGCGCCTCGGCCGGCGGCGGCTCGCAGTAGCCTCGACGGCCGCCGTGCCGACTACTCTAGCTGCGCAGGCTGTCTCGCTGCCTTTACGATGTCAACAAGATAACAAGCGGATGGCGGGAAATAATAATAGAAGTTCGCATCAAAATAGTTCATGCCCCGTTCTTGCCGCAGCAAATTCTAACGCCAGTGTCAACTGTAGTGGTACGCAGAAGTCAATTGTTGTATGTTATCAAAACATTAGGTCAATATCCGCGGATAACAAGACACGAAAGTTAGAAGTTTTGCTGCAGGGCGATATTAAGTGCGATGTTCTAGCGATGTCTGAACACTGGCTTACTGACGATAAATTGAAATGTGTACATATTGACGGCTACAAATTAGCGTCCAGTTTTTGTAGGAAAATAGTGCAACATGGTGGATCGTGTATATATACAAGCAACAGTACTAAGTGCATAGAAAATCAGACTTTAACTGTACTGTCATGCGAACAATATTGCGAAATTTCAGCCATAGACTTGATTGACTATAACATAACTGTTGTCTGTATATATAGGACAAACTTAGTAAGTACGACTATATTTCTTGACAATTTGGAACGTCTGTTCGGTAAAATTAGCGAGTTGAGTATTGACTGTATCATAGTAGGTGATATGAACATAGATACTATAGCAGACGTAAACAGCTACTCGAAACGGCTCAGTAAGCTGTTGTTAGATTATAACATGACGAACGAGGTCGATTTCCCCACGCGTACCACTGACACTACATCCACTAGTCTGGACCATGTATACTCGAACCTGCCCGCAGGATCGGTGAGCACTGCGCCCATAATCACTAACCTCAGCGACCATGTCGCTATCCGGAGCGACCTGGCATGTGATACGCGAAACCCATCGCAGGGCCCACGTTACGGTAGAAGTTTCTCAAAGGCGAATCAGACAAATTTTGTAATGGCGATAGGAAGCGTTGAGTGGGATGTGATCCTGGCACTAAACAGGACCGCCGCTACACTGGTGTCCTCGACCATAAACATTATTAAAAATAAATACGACATCTGTTTTCCATTGAAAAAAATGTGCAATAATAAAAAACCTGACTCATCGTGGGTAACTCCCGATGTAAAAAATTATAAATTTCTATTATTTGACATTATTAATATTGCGAAATTAAATCCGGATAACAATTCTATTATGACATTGATATCTGACATGAATGAATACTATGATAAATTAATAAAAAATAGTAAAGCTAGCCACTACACACACTCACTAAGCGGCAATTATACGTCCAAAGCTATGTGGACGATCGTCAATAAGGAGAGGGGGAAACACAATGTTCCCTTTCTAGATTTTACAGATGTTGTGAAGAACTTCGATGGAAGTCAATTTCAAACAAAGAAAGAGGCTGTAGACGCAATGAACGCGCGGTTCCTGGGCGCGGCGGTTGCGTGCGGTGCGCCTCGCGCTGACGTCACTCTCGTGAGCGACGCTCTGTGTGCTGCGTGCCCGCCAGCCGACCGCTCTATGCGGTTGCTGTCGTTCAGCCCTGACGAAGTATTTCGCATCGTCACCACTCGGATACCGGCGAAAACTTCGAAAGACGTCTACGGAGTTTCAATGAAACTGATTAGAACGATAATACGCTTCTTAGCCCCCATACTAGCCGAGAGCTTTAATAGGTGTATTAGGGAAGGATCTTATCCAAACGCGCTGAAGATCAGTAAGGTATCTCCGCTCTACAAAGGCAAAGGCAGACGAGATAATATCGACAGTTACAGGCCGGTATCGATAATACCTGCGGTGGCGAAGGTGTTTGAAAATGGCTTGAGCACCCGTCTCGTGAACTTCCTGGCATCGACTGATGCTCTCTCCGACCGGCAGTATGCGTACCGTGAGGGCCGGTCCACCACGTCGCTGACCAGGGAAGTAGTGCGCCGTGTATTGCGGGCCCGTGAAAATAAACTGCAGGTTGCAATTCTTTGTTGTGATCTGTCGAAGGCGTTTGACGTAGCTGATCATGCTATACTTGCTGTAAAACTGCAGCACTATGGTGTGAGAGGCGCGTCACACGCCTTGCTGACAGATCTCATGCAAAACAGATCGCAAACAGTCGTATCATGCGGTGGAACGGAAAGGTCTGAACCATTAACGTCGGTGATGGGGGTGGCGCAGGGCTCCTCAGTCTCCAATATATTGTTCTCTCTGCTCCTGAATGATCTTCCGGAGGCTGTGACCGCAGCGGAAATATTTATGTACGCTGATGATGTAGCCGCGGTAGTCACAGCACCCAAGGTGGACCTTCTGGAGGAGAGATTGAACGATACAACGTCTCAACTGGCGAGATGGTTCAGGGTGAACGGCCTGGCGCTAAATTTATCCAAGACCCACTTCGTTCATTTTTGCCTCTCAGGTCACCAAACCCGTCTCCTAACGGTTAAAGTGGAAGGTAAAAAGATAGAACAGGCCGAGACCACGACTTTCCTCGGATTTGAGATTGATCGGAGCCTGACATGGGAAACCCACATCAACAAACTTTGCGGCAGGCTGGGTAGCGCATGCTTTGCCTTGAACCGAGTTGCTAGAGTCGTGCCGGATGAGATAGTGAGGTCGTGCTATTTTGCCACTGTCCATTCCCTGTTGCAATACGGTACGGAGTTATTTGGCAGGGCTGCGGACTGGGAGCGTGTTTTTTTACTGCAAAAGCGCGCTGTCCGATCTATTGCAAGGATCCCGCAGGATGTCTCCGTACGCCCACATTTTAAAAGGCTTGGGATTCTGACTTTGCCAGCACTGGTTATATTCCAAGTTGCGGTATATGTCAGATTGAACCAAGCCTCTTACAAAACGCTTAACAGCGCCCGCAACAAGGGCAGGCTGGCAGAGGTGCCTCGCGCACTGGAGAGGTCGGCTAAATCGTCGCATGTTATGGGCCCGACCGTGTATAATAAGTTGCCGGAGCACATCACCGCGGCGCCCAGTTTAGGCAGCTTTAAGTCACGACTCAGACGATGGCTTATCGAGCAGACGTTCTACAGCTATGATGACTTTATTAAATTAAAATTCTAATTAATTACTTAAGAGGCTGCAATAATGTTTAAATTGATATGGTGATTTTACTTATTTACTTTGACATAATGCTAATTAATTATTATTTTTTGACATTGTGCTAATTCTTTTTATTATTATTTCTTTCTTTATTAATTTGTATTAATTTGACACTGATTATTTGTTTTTGTAATTGTTAGATATGATAGGTACACTATTAGTACATTTTTACCAATTACCTAGTTTAAGTTAGAATAGATCTTATAATTATTTACTTTAGTACCTTGATACACAAAGATGACTTGTAATTATTAGTTACCAATAAAATGATTATGATTATGATTATGATTATGATTATGATTATGAAATATTTGTTTAGGTACTTTTGTCCATTGCAAATACCTACAAAGCGCAATGGTGGCCGGACGGTATATAGCATGGTATAATAATAATTATACTCCGCCAGGTATAGCGCTCCGAGAAATGATGTCACGTCGGCGACACCCACTGACGTCGGCGATGCCAAGGATTCGCGTACACGTGCATGAGCAAGAGCAGAATAAGTAATTTACAACAAGTTCGGGAGCGATGACGATACACGAAACAATGGCGGACTCTCTATGAAACAGCATTTTTTTTTTGGTAAAATTTTTATGACCGTGGATTCAATGTCCTTTAGTCGTAATATTAAACAGTTAACATAGTCTTAATAGCGTCAAACAAGTCATAGTCACAGTCAGAGTCAAGCTAAGTAAGTCACGGTCAAGTCAAACTCATGCCCCTGTAAAGTGGTGGAGACTTTACAAGAGGCTCCTATGGAGTTTTGGAAACAACACGAAAAGACACGTTTCACCTCGTTATATCACTTGCCCACACTCGAGCACGTTTACGAGCACTTAATGAATAATAATAAACCATTTAGTACACATTAACACTCGAAAAAGCACAAGTTTAGGAAAATAATCCAACGAGCCGACATGTTTTTTCCACGTTGGCGCCAAAACTCCCTATGAAACAGCTGATTTTCTGTGTGTGTAACAGCCAAGTTTTCTACATACATGATGTGTTTTGGCAAATAAATTGAATCTGAGTCTAGGACACGGACGGTCTAGTGATACGGACTCTAGAACTTGTTTGTTTGAGTTCTTGTGATCTCTTTTCAGCGACGACAGTGCCCTACTTAGGTATTGGCTGTCCTGCGAGCGCTAGGCGGAGTGACATGCCGGATATTGAACGCGGCGCGAGAAGCTTGAGCCGATACATCTGGAATCCACTGCCACCCGGGTCGGTGTGCGGTGTGGTGACTATTCAGAGATGACGTTTTATCGATATCTATATGCTCCTAACTAGCGTAGAGAGGACTGGGATTATCTACGAGATTACTTATACTTGAACGATCTGGACTGGCGATAACTTATAGTTTGCCTGTTCTATTTACCTATAGGAGTAAAGAAACGCTGGATGCAGGCCGTTTCCAACCGGCCCTTTTGGAGATCGATGGGGGAGGCATATATCCAGCAGTGGACGTCCTATGGCTGAAATGATGATAATGATGACCTATAAAATGAGACGGTGTCGAACAGTCCTTGTCGGCGAAGCATGCACTGACACCCTCGCATGCCGGAACCGTTCAGCCAGGGCTCCGGCTGCACGCCACCCGTCACCTGTCCATCGCTAATGCTTGCACCGATACAACTTGTTTGGTTTCCCTCACTTACACTTGGTGTATTCACATTAAGTCATTCACCTGCCACACCATTTTTGGACGTGTACCTAAATTTATGTTTAACACGTTTGCATTAGGTATCTTAAAACTAGGATCTGTACAAGTAGTTCGCCCTCCATATACCTAAATAAACTAATATAATATTAGTTACTAGCGTCCGCCCCAGCTGCGCACGGGTAGTAGGTATAGATTATAGCCTATGTCACCCGGGGATAGTGTAGCTTCTCAACAGTGAAATAATTTTTCAAATCGGTCTAGTAGGTACTTTTTGAGCCAATTGGTTACAAACATACTTACATACAAATCTTTCCTCTTTATAATATTAGTATAGATACAGATTATCTGTAATTATCAACATTGAAGAGGACTAGCTATCGCGACATTGGGAATCCCATACCTAGCGATAAGTAGCGACTACAATAGGGTACTTGACTGTATTAAAAATATTATGCCAATTGACGCCATCCATAAACATGACATAATGAAAAAGCATATTTCATTGATTTTTTGATAAAAATATGCTTATTTTTTGTAAAAAACGCGAATAAAATAACTGTATTTTCGACATTTGATCACGTGATCGAAAACGGTCTGTAACTGGCTTCATCCCTAGTGACGTCACACAAATCTAAACAAACAGATTTTGTATTGATATTTGCGAATTTAATGTTGTAAAGCTATTTTGAGAGCGATTTATCTAGAAATTTTCACCAAAAACATTCCGGAGGTTAAATGTGAGAAGAATGGAGAAACATTTTGTGCAAGCAGACAGCAGTAACTTACCCAAAATTAATGTTTTTATGGTTGCATATTTCTTTAATAATAATCCACGTCATTGTTTCTACGCTGCAGAACTCAAAACGTAAAAACTACAATGTCAGTATTAATTTTTAAGTGTTCTCCAAGCAAAACATTCAATCAAGTTGTACAAAAAGTATGTTGTAGTAAGTGGATATCACTATTTTGTTAGGTTATGTCGAGCTTTACAATGTTTAAAAAGAAAGTAACAGTACATAAAATAGTAATGCAATAAAAACACAAATTATAATAGAAATATATAGACTCAAATATGTACCTCAAAATGATCTTCGCACATAGAAACACTTGAATTAGCTCCAATACTTTTGGGTTCTCTACGAGCTACTTAGTTCCAACCACTTTTTGCGAGTTTTGGGGTCCATTGGAACAGAAACGAATAGTTTTTCCGGTGTTTTATGGAAGTATTTGTACATTGTGGCACTACACAACATTTATAAACCATTACTTCTATTAGAAAATTAGTGATTATCAAACTGTTGCTGCCTGGCTGCAGCTGTTTTGTTTTGTGTGACGTCAATCGTCGCTCGACCGGAGCTATGACGCAAGTCTGCGTTTTGGCGCGATATTTTTTTATTCAAACTTTAACATCGATTTATATCGCAAATACGACTGATATCCAGAAAATATAAATGCAGTATACATTATTTTATATCAGACAATAATGTGCAATAGTTTCCCAAAAGTAGTCAAATACCCTATTAGTTATACCTATATTAGTAAGCAATTCCATACGCAAGCGTCCTCAGCGTCAGTTCCCCCATTATGACTTATGCCTCCGTGGCGTTCGCCCCGCATCCCGTAGACTAACCTCGACAAGCTCCAGGCCATCCAGAACAGTTTCATGCGCAGAGCGGTCGGCGTTAGCTGGGGAAACGCCGATGTGCACTGCGATCTCGATCTCCTGTCTAGCACCATATTTAGGAACTCTTACGCCAGCGCACCTATTGTTTCACTTCTTCAGTACACGTACGATTGTGGGCACCATTGATAATACGCTAGTATAGGCTTCGACCAAAATAAAATTAATGAACGGGCCATAACCATTGATCTTGCTCAGAAAAAACGAGTCAAAACCGTCGGACATAATATTATACTTCAATACCTAATTATAACCATGTAGGTAGGTACAGTAGCTACATTTGTTACAAACAATAGATAGCGGTTTTTTGTTGTGTATTTACACTTCGGGAAAGCACACGAAGGCATAATTTTGGCAGATGTTTCGTTATCGTGTAACAAGTCTTGTGTCGCACTTCCTACAGCTAGAGACCGGCTGAAACGAAGTGAGCGCCGGTGCTCATTTTGTAATCTTCAAAAATGCGCTTCTTCTGGGCCCGTCCATACATTTTATTTTGGTCGAAGCTAGTAAGTGTATTATCGTGGGTACCGAGACAAACTTATTGTGGGTTTCGATGCTTCATTAGTTTGAAATAAAATTAGGTATATATCTATTAACTAATATACAATATAAAAGATTTAGGTAGACCAGACCAGGTACGATTGTGGGTACTTAAAATATTCAACAGCTATATTTTAAAGCAATGCCAGTGATGATGGGTGGGATACAATCATACTCGACAGTCCGAAGAGCGCATAGGCTGTGCTTACCCAAATAACGTACAATTTTAATTGGAGTGACAGACTAAACAAAAAGTTTTCATGCTGATGAAAGGTCTCGATCGTGCTCGAGCCAGTTTTATTTTTATTACTATGACATGGAGCTTAGTTAGTTTCGCGTTGAACAATACTGTTTTTACACGGGCTAGTGGTGCCTTTATAAACGAACCAATTACCAACCAGCTCTAAATAACTAAATTACTAATCCTAATCAAACAAAAATAGTTGGATTGCTCGCAGAACATTGAAAGTCAAAATTGCTACAGATAATCTTAACCTTTTAAAATATTATATATTTTGGATTTGCATTAAACTGGAGCTAGTTTCGTAAAAAGTCTGCCAAAAACTGAAGGGGGTGAGGTAAACACGTATTGCACACATTGAGATATTCTTACTAGTTCTACCAACGCACACTTCAATATTGAGTGGCACACAACTGCAAACGATATGCTCAAATTGTAATCAAATGGACGATCAAGGTGGTATAAGTGCTGAAGGGGAAACTGTAGGTAGAACGCTTCTATATTTTTTTTCTGAGATACAAAAGCTCAAGCCTGCTGGCAGCATTATCCCGATGAATGGCAAATACGTTGAGCTAGATAAACGTCAGTATTTTAATCACGTGTCCCATCAACCGCAGGCGCTGTGATTGATTAAATTTATTGATTGCTAGTTCCATTCCGCAGATTGGTCAGTTTTCCCGCACTTCACATCAGCAGCCATTAAACGTCCACTGCTGGATAAAGGCCTCCATCTTAGAGAGGGGTGTTGCCATAATCCCCACGCTTGGCAGGCGGCTTGAGGATCACAGTACGTTCATCATCATCATCAGCCAGAAGACGTTCACTGCTGAACATAGGCCTCCCCCCCTTTAACCTCCACATTGAACGACAGCCTGCCATCTGCATCCACTAGATGCCAGCGACTACAGTGCATTCACCGTGTACTAATAGGACGCCCATCATCCGGTGGTTCTGGTCGCAGTTTTAGGACATACACGGGTCTAGGGTCGTTTCCCGCACTAACTTAGTAAAGTATTCAAATGTTATGCTTGTATCGTAGTATAACATAATATACGGCTCGGATAAAGAGCTTGACTGTTTTCTTAAAGCATAGTATAAAGAGCGGCTGCCAAGTAGAGTGTGATGATAATAAATGTGAATATAATACTACGCTAGCGATGCCAAGATTGCCAAGATGTATTGCGGGTGTCCGTAGAAGAACGATTACTCATTACGGACACCTGCAACACTACACCTAGTGCTGCTTGTCTCGATGTATAACGAGCTCGAGGCCAAAGAGATGTTCGAAGACGTTTTTCCTGATCCGTGTACTTCCGCGGAATGGCCTTCTGGAGAAAACTAACCGATGTGGGACTTTCTGATGTGCATGTAGTGGTGAGCCTATTGAAGGTGTCGGGGCGTGCGGTGCTTAGAATTCCGCCGGAGTAGAGCCTGTATTCCGTCCAAGCATTTAATTGCTCTGACAGCTGCAATAATATTTTAAAAGTGATTTAATACCAAGAATTCTGATCACTAGTAGGTACTTGACTTCAGTGAAATCCTACTTAATATTATAAACGTGAAAGTTTGTATGTATGGATGTTTGTTCCTCTTTCACGCAAGAACTACCGAATGGATTTTAATGAAAGTTTACAATAATATAGCTACATTAGAATAACACATAGGCTATAACGGGTTGTAGTAGCGAGGCAGAAGGCCGAGCTCTGCGCATACGAAGTAGCGGGTTTCAGCTAGTATTAAAATAAAATGTTCATAGGTATTCAGCAGCTGTCAGATTCAAATTTCAAATTCAACATATTTATTTTGCAGAGACACAGGTAACATGCAGATTTTAATGTATTTACATAATTTATAGACCACCATGTTCTAGCATCATGGCATGCAAAACAATTTTAACACTTGATGCTGTTACTAAATATGGTGGTTCTGCGGTAGGTAGATATGGTTCACGCAGAGCAAATAAATGCTTGGACCGAGTCTAATTTCTAGTCTAATTGTTGAGTCTTGAATCAAATCAAATCAAATTATTTATTTGCTAGAATACATTACATTAAAAGGTCTTAAGGTCTAATAATTAATACTATTTAATTTAATATATTAATAATTATTAATTTTTATTTAATAATTAATACAATAAATTTTTTATCTTGTAGGTATAGGTAACATACACAAGATGAGTATTTTATCTCGGATATAGTTTTCTATTACTCATAAAATTTGGTTTATATGATATTTTAAAAACAGGCTGAATTGAAATATTTGTGCACAGAACACTGCGAGATCAACATTACAAAAAAGAAAAATACAATGAAAGAAAAGATAATTCATGTTCAGTTGCCGCTGTGGTGTCCAGTGAGACAAAAAAGGTCAGTGCTCAGTGATAATGCGGATTTTTCTGTAGCGCTGATTTTCAGTACTGGCACTACTGACCTTCTGAGACGCACGGGAATATAATATATAGTACCTACTTCGACCAAAATAAAATGAATAGACGGGCCATAACCATTGAACTTGCTCAGTTATAACGAGTCAAAACCATCGGACATATACTTCAACACCTAATTATAACCATGTACAGTACATTTCTTACAAAAAATGTATAGCGGTTTTTTGTTGTGTTATTACACTTCGGGAAAGCACACGAAGGCATAGTTTTGTCAGATGTTTCGTTATCATGTAACAAGTCTTGTGTCGCACTTCCTACGGCTAGAGACCGACTGAAACGAAGTGAGCACCGGCGCTCATTTGTAATCTTCAAAAATGCGCTTCTTCTGGGCCCGTCCAATTATTTTATTTTGGTCGAAGATAATAATATAGTAGTAGTAGTAGGCAGACCGCAGGGAAACGCTGGATGCAGGCCGCTTCCAACCGGTCCTTTTGGAGATCGATGGGGGAGGCCTATGTCCAGCAGTGGACGTCCTACGGCTGAAATGATGATGATGATGAATAGTATGCAGTATGACGGGGTATAACCAGTTGACAAAATTTACACAGGCTTTTAACCTCATGAAGCAAACACCCTTATCACAGCAATTATTGCTGGACCTGCCTACATTCTAAGCGATCCACTCCATCAACAAAATTAATTTCGCAAAAACAATTTAAGTCTCCTCGATAAATTATTCGCAGTCGGGCTCAGTAATAATGTAACCTGAGCTTGGGCTGTATAAATAATGCTCCTAAGCCAGGGCAAAAGTGTTTATTTGCTTCTGAATGCAGCCAGCGCTAACAAAAGTACCTAACACCTTCAACCAACATAAAATGAATGGACGGGCCCAGAAGAAGCGCATTTTTGAAGATTACAAAATGAGCGCCGGCTCTCACTTTGTTTCAGTCGGTCTCTAACCGTAGAAAATGTAACATAAAACTATTGTTACATGATAACGAAACATCTGACAAAATTATGCCTTCGTGAGCTTTTCCGAAGTGTAAATACATAACAAAAAAACCGCTATAATTTTTTTGTAACAAATCTACTGTACCTACATGGGTACAATTAGGTGTTGAAGTAGATGTCCGACGGTTTTGACTCGCTTTTACTGAGCAAGTTCAATGGTTATGGCCTGTCCATTCATTTAATTTTGGTCGAAGCCTTAACACATAATATATTAGTATTCTATATCCAGTAGAGAACGCTTGGTCCGGTACCGTCGTCGCGACAACAGCCATTGCAATGCAAATTACTGGAATTATACTTAAAATTGAAATGTTTTAACCATTTCCACAGCCAAAACTAAACCTTGCTAGACGTCGGTATTACAGTCCAGTTTAGCAGGTTTGTTTTGTATGAAAACTTTCCCACGATATCATTTTGATGAGTGAGAAATGAGTGTTCTGAATAAATTTGCAAGTGGTTTACATGATAGAAAGGTATGCTCTTGATGGCGGCTTCTTGTTTTAAATTAGCTTGGCCACGAATCCGTTACGCAGACTTGCTAAAGAATATTGTATTTCAAAAGGAATGTTTCAGTAAAACAAGCCTTTTCAAAGTTTTCACTTTGATGTGATGAAAAAGCTTCGTATTTTATTCATATTGCACTCATGAACAATGTAAACACTTAAAATGTTATCGCGAGCACTTTCGATAGAACAAGGTTTGTTCTTTTTAAGTTTTTACAAAAAAAAAAAAGGCTTTGTCTCCTTAGTTTTCGTTGGGTCACCGAAGCTTTCATGCGGGCATTGAATATTTTCGTACTCCGTGGTTGGATTCTAATTCATAATGTGAAAGCATAGAAAAATAAACTGGCCAAGTGCGAGTCAGATTGACCGACTGATAGACAGCGTAAGCTTAGTAATATGGTCCCGTTTTCACCCTTTGGGCACGGAACCTTATAAACTAGGTATGTAAACACCTTTGGGGAGTTTCTTTGGCGCCAAAAACGTCTCGTAGTTTCCTAAACTTGTGTGTAATAATGATGGGTAATTATTTATTAAGTGCTCGTGAACGTGCTCGAGTGTAGGATAGTGATATAAGGAGGTGAAACATGTCTTTGCATGTTGTTTTCTAAAACTCCATAGAAGCCTCTTGTAAAGCCTCCACCACTTTACTGGGGCATGAGTTTGACTTGACCGTGACTTACTTTGATTACGTATGCTTTCAGAAACCAGGTGCTACTTGCCTTGACTCTGACTTGTTTGACGTTATTTAATACTATGTAAACATGGTTAATATATCGAATAACTAACTATAAAGGGCTCTATATTTATGGTCAAGAAAAAAGAGGCAAGAGAAAAAATAAAAAACAGTGAAGTGACAGCAAAAAATATAACGCTCTAATATCGCAGCGTAATTTTTAATTTTCAAACAGTTCGGGTGCCGCAAAGTTGTGCGCCTCTCACGGGTTTTATCTCATAATCCGCCCCTAATGGAAAGTTGCTCCATGAGGTCGCAACAAAATGATATCATACTCCCCTGCTTCGCGGGATTAACACTAATTACGTTTCGTTGTGAATTTTCTGCTCAACGACGCGTACAAAGCTGCTAGTAAATATTGCACGTTTGGTACAAACGTGCTATAAACTACGTAATACGTATCAAAAACTACGTAATACGTATCAAAGGCGGAATTTCAGTAATTTACGTAACTGCACAATAGGCATGTGTTTTTTTATTCTCTCTTAAAAAAGCTGCTTGTCTATGAAAACAAATAAATTTGTTCCAAAATAAATAGGTTTTATGTATTTTAATTCCATGCTAGACAAGAGCGCACAACCGTGCGCGCGCTATACAAATGCTATACTAGGGAGAGGGACAGCGCATCCGCTCTCTATCCCCACCAAAAACTTTAAACGCATATACCTATTTCAGAAAATTTATATTATTTTTTCAGTATGTCATTGTATTTAATTATATCCGTAGCTAAGCATGTTATTTGCATTAAATTAAACATTAGGACAAGCATATTAACGATAAATTGTACCATAGACAAAAGTAATATTAACATGAATCCTTGATTGTACGAACCTTTTTTTACATCTCGCATCTTGATCAATAGTAGATCTGTGCGATAATTATATCGGGGGTACACCTGGGTTTTCTATGGAGTAAAATCATTGGTAAAGTACCTATATACTTAGCCTATGTTAGTAAAGGAAATAACTCGTGCGACGTAAGAGAAACGCGTTCGTCTGGCTTATGTCTAGACGTGAAACGTTTCGCAATCTATTCTTTATTAAAACCTCATATTTAACATAAACTCTTCAGTTGCTGTCTGTATTCAACAGATTGGATGGGACAGAATTGCTATAAATATATATTTTCCGCCATATAATGTTGCAGCAATGTCTTTTTGTTCGAAGATTTACTCTAAAGCTTGATATTTGGTTGAATTCGCACCCTTTCCAAATGGGATTTCGTAGGTATCAAACTCTTTGTTCAGTCGGTTGGCTGGCCAATAAGGATGAACGTTATTTTTACGTTAAAAGATGCTTGTTCTATGAAACATTGTATTGTGTTTCGTAAAATCGGGGTTCGTTCTCTTCTTAATACTAATCTTTTATTTGATCTCTTTTGTAACATTGTTGTTAAGGTTTATTCCGAAATCAGAATTTAGTTTAGCTTAGATATACCGCTAAGTATTTTCAATGTTTTATTAACGTTATAGCTACGGGCAGAGACTAGGTAAAGCTACTATGACAGTATTTGGCTACGGGTATTTATTACTCTCGCCGGTTACTCTGACAAAAAGTTGAGTGCAGAGCGAGACAAAGTCGCGCGCGATCTCACCTTGAAAAAAAAAACACAGCAGAATGCGGTTGAAACTATAATAAAATTATTAGTCACAAAAACGGCATAATCTTACGTGAGATATCATTATCAAGTGCCAACTTTTTATTGACTTAAACTTTTTTTTTTTATAGGTTTTTTTCTTTACTTTATTTAATTACCTTACCTTTTTTCTTTACTTTATTTAATTATTTAATTACCGTATTTTATTCAAACAAAATGTTTGTAAACCACGTCAGGATTAATAGTAAAATCTTCAATACACTAGATTATTTAGGTGGGTGAGTAGGTCTTTAAAAAACGCATTACTAAGAATGGGGTTCAGTATAATGTTCCAAGAAAATACAATTTTAAACTCTCTAATGGCACACAAGTTGTAGGTTCCGCGCTCTCTTTTCCGCTATAGGACTCAAAGGTCGGCAAATAGCTTCATCCCTTTGTAGTCAACGTGCACCGAGTTCACATGAAGCGATTTGAGAACTCTGTCATCATTATAGTGCTAACAGACGCTCGAACGCGGCTGACGGACCGCCGTCCAACCAACGGGAGAGAAAGAGTGAGAATATCATAATTCCCTCTCTTTCTCTCCCATTGGTCATTGGTCGGTTGAGGTCAGCCGCGTTCGAGCGTCTGTTAGCACTATTAGCACTGAAAAAGTCTGGCACTCTACCTGTAGTAGCCATAGATGTAACCTGCAGCATTTATACCTACGTACGTAACTTACAGAATACGTTACACAAATTATAAATAAACATTTACCTGGATATACATTTTATAAAATACAAATATCATCATCATCATCATCATCAGCCGGAAGACGTCCACTGCTGAACATAGGCCACCCCCATTAACCTCCACACTGAACGACAGCCCGCCTTTTGCATCCCCTGGATACCCGCGACTCTCACAATGTCGTCGGTCCATCTAGTGGGAGGCCTCCCTACGCTGCGTCTTCCGGTTCGTGGTCTCCACTCCAGAACCTTTCTTCCCCATCGGTTATCGGTTCTTCGAGCGATACAAATAAATACATAAATACAAATATAACTCAGATTAAAGCTACATTAAGGTGGTACGTTTCACCTATGAAATTCAAAATTCAAATTTCAAACAGTTTTTTTCTTCTTATAGCTAGGCCGGGTAATTATTGTAAGCGATCATGATGTTTGCGCAAATTGATTATTATTCTTTACAAAATCATGTTAAGCTATTTAGCTCTAATGCACATTATTACTTACATTTGTCAATAAACTAATTTTTGCTGTTTGACAAATGTAGGCAAGTATTATGTTGCGTTACTGTTAAATAACTGTACATGATAATGTAAAGAACAATCAACGATTTGCGCAAACATTGTGTCATTTTACAATAATTATCGGCCTTGCTACAAGGACAAAAAAACTATTTGATATTTGAATTTCCCGCCATAGATGAAACTTAGCACCTTAAGTAGCAATATTTTTAGAAAAGTTCCTTGCTATAATTATGCCAGGGGCACATATACGTGGAAAAAGACAACCACGAAAAACCTGAAGCATTATATGATAACTCTTAAAATCTGACATTTGAAACGAAGAATTTATAGACTTTGAACAAGCGTGCTCTACCGTAGAATTTGACCGCACAACGATAAGGCAAGCTCAACCGTGAGCCTATTATATATAAAAACTAGCTGCGCCCCGCGGTTTCACACACGTAGTGATGAAAAATGGTGATGATGATGATAAAAAGTAGCCTATGTCACAATCTGGCTCTTGAACTATATCCATGCAAAAAATCAGATCGATCCGTTGTTCCGTTGCAGCGTGAAAGAGGAACAAACATCCATACATCTATACATCCATACATACAAACTTTCGCGTTTATAATATTAGTAGGATTATGCAATGATTTTGACTTTATTGGTCTGCACAATAGTTGTGCCTGCTCTATACTACATCTATCTATACTTATACCTACACAATCCGGATGTGTTACAGGTGCTATCGAAGCCTTTCGCTCGAATCGCTCCGGTGCCTGTTAAGCCAATTAACGCTTTTCAGCTCTGCAGGCTCATCTGTGAGGGATCTGTGTATTGTGTCGTCATATCGTCGACACGACGCGCCATCGGGTTCCAGATACGGAGCGTAACATAGATGTAATGTTGGATGTAGCGTCAAATGTTATTATTTGTTCAGCGGTCGAATTAACATTTTACCTAAACCTAGTTCTATACCACCCTATAAGCTTGTATAGAATTTGTTACCAAACATTATAAGTATTCTGTGTTCATGATTTTAAGGGTTCCGTACACAAAGGGTACAAAAAACAAGACCCTATTACCAAGCCTACGTTGTTTGTCTGTCCGTCTATCAGTCCTACCTTTAAACGGCTGTATCTTTAGAACTGTAATAGATAGCTAGTTGAAATGTTCACAGAATATGTTTTGTAATAGGGTTCCGTTTTCTCCCTTTGGGTATGGAACCCTAAAAAGTAGCATCCAGTATGTCTCTGACTAATGTAGTAAAACGAAACCATCGCGCCTCTGGGCCAAAGTTAATAGAAAAACTTCAGTAAGACAAGTGGGCTGCAAACACTGGAGGGAATGTTGTTCTCAGCCATTAGTCACACAAGGAAGTTGGACTACACACGGGCTTCAGCTCCCGTGTGCTATAAGTTGGGCTTAATTTCATTAAAACTTGCTATTTGTTAGATATTGCTTGCTTTATTTTATTAAATCCTTTAATCTGATAATGGGTTTTAAGTTATTTTCTGCAAACAATACAATTTTAAGATAAGTACCATTTTTAATTTATATTTAATAATAATAAATAATAATAATATATAACTTTATTATACACCGAAATAAAAAAAATACAAAAATAGGTAACTTATAAATAATACAAAAACCGGCAGTATAATAGGCGGCCTTATCGCCTTAAGCGATTTCTTCCAGGCAACCTTTGGATGGACATAGCTGAGACAGGAGTAGGGTCGGCGGTGTAGACAATACATTAATATACATACATACAAATAAATACTGAATATGCAAATAATACTATTTACTTACTAATACATACTATAAATAATACATATATACGTACCAATTATAAAGGAAGATAGTGATTGTAGACAAGATATTTGTGTTTCTTTCGGTAATAATTTTTTTAAACTATCTTATGACTTGTATATGAGATGACGTCAGCATCGGCATAATATCGTTGCCAAAACTGCTACAATAATAAATAATTTACATTTGCGTCAATTTAATTTTTGAGATTTTGTCAAGGACGTCTTAAATTTAGTTTCTTTGGTTTCAAAGATGACTTGATCGAGAGGTTCTTAGCTATGATTTAAGATACAAACAAGAAAAAAACAACAAGGATTCAAGAAAATCGGTTCACCCGTTTGAAGATTATCAGCTCTTTTATCATAATTTTTTTCTGCTTGTTTATTTTTTTGATCGAAGCAGAATTGCAGGCATCCGTATGTCACACGAAACAAATGACGGCAGCAGTGGAGACAGGGAGGCTTGAAAACTCCTGACACTCATCTGTAACTCTACTCTTCACACCTTGCCCGTGCAGACTAAGAAAGGCACCACTCGGAAGGCATCATAAAACTTCATACAAATCAAATCTCTCTAAAGTTCAGATGCACTCCAATGGGTTCCCAGCGAGATTAGGGCAACAGATTTACGGTGCATTATGTCTATGGAGTCCAAGCCCACACCGTGCAGCGCTGTGACTGACCATGCACGCTTCAACGTTTTCATACAATTCGTCTATAATTTATATATCTTCCTAATTAACTAAACAAAATAGGTACTATATCATATACAATATACAATTTCTTCTTATATAATTAAAAATCAATTTAATGCTATTCGTTGGTAAGCTCATCACTCGAGAACGTCTGGACCGATTTGGAAAATTTAGTAATAAAATGTTCGTAATAATCCAAATTAAGTTTTCATAGAAATACAAAGTGGAAGAGTTTCCCGGAAAATTTTCGTATTCGGGAAAAACTGATAGTTTTTTTTCTACGGGATTTTTGTATAAACTCAAGAAAACAATTGAAATTTTAACAGGATTACGTAAAACGACGAAGGAAAACATTGTAGAGAACCTCAAAAGTTCAAAGATATGACATTCACCAACTTGCACTGGGCCAGCATGGTGGATTAGGACCCATCATCCTCTCTCTGTGAGAGAAGGATGGGCCTATTATGTTCCCAGCAATGGAAACATAATAGGCTGATAATGATGTTGATGAAAGGACTGAAGACCTTAGTATTTGATATATATATTTCAACTTGATATCTGTACGCGTTCTTGAGACAAAAGGTCTTGACACACGGACAAACAGACAGAGAACGATGTAATCCTATAAGGGATTCTATTTTATTGTTTTTCTTTTTGAGGTATGGAACAAGGTAAGTCATCATTATCATCATTTCAGCCGTAGGACGTCCACTGCTGGACATATATAGGCCTGTTTTAAATGTTTATCGGGACTTATCACGTATTTTGTAACGTGTTTTTTTAAGTTTATAAATTACTATAATATATAGGCCTCCCCCATCGATCTCCAAAAGGGCTGGTTGGAAGCGGCCTGTATCCAGCGTTTCCCTGCGGTCTCTTTCTCTTTCTAAGGGCTATGCTCGGTTTCTCTACGAGAATCAGAAATTAGGAGATCCGTAGACGAACGAAAGTGACGTAGCCCACAAGGTAAGTATTATTTATTTATTTATATATTTTTGGAAAACCAACAGCTTTTTACACTAAAATATACAATGGAAAAACGACAGGAAGCCAATTACAGGTTCTCACGAGTAGATATAGATTATGTAAGAAGTTAAACATGTACAAACACTAAGAATAATTTAGATAACAAAAGAAAAACAAAAAATGTATAGATAAAATAAAATAAGAATAACAAGGTAGTAGGCAATAATAAAAAAATTAAATTCACATAATACAAGCCCGACATTTTACGATTGTTGACCGTCTGATAGGAAAAACTCACTGTTTAGTTGCCGCCTCGCCGAGGAAGCGCTATTATGTAGTTATTCTTTCGTATGGTTTCGCCAGTTCTGCGGAGTTGTATTCCTGGCCATAGTCTGTGTCGGTCTCACGTTATTAACGGCAACATCTTGCTCGCCGACGTATACACGTACTTTAGTATTTTCATAAAGTCCTCACATATGCATGGAATGTTCAAGTCGAGAAGCATTATGAAGTTTGGTGAACTTTGCTAACTTCGAATGAAGTTGGCATGAAGTGTCTCTCTTTACTCAAGTTATATTTAACTGAGACAATAATAAAAGAAGTTGTGTTTGTTTCCTTGTATCGTATGATTATATACTTACCTACTTGAGCGATGGTGGCCGAGCGGTAGCATGTGCGCTTTACAAACTGACGGTACCCGGTTCGTTCTGACCACTTCTTTAGAACCATTCGATTATTTAGGACTTAAATTATGTACAGTTTCGATGTCATCGGTCAACAACGGTGAAGAAAAACATCGTGAAGAAACCGGTATCGTTCATGTCCAAGAACCACAAAAGATCAAAGACCCCAACATCACAAAAAAAAATGGTTTTGATGAATGCTGGTCATCCACCAACATTCACTGGGCCAGCCTGGTGGATTAGGGTCCATCCGCTCTCTCCTTGTTCTTGTCTACGTACCAGTTACGGATTATATCTCCGGCCCAGCACTGCCGCCGTGATCCCACGTTAGCATTATCCACGACACCGTGATATATCATCCGGTAAAAGAAAACGATAAATATTAAAGCTTACCTTGGACGGTTTATCGCTCGGGAGGCGGCACCCGTGAAAATCGTATAAATGCGGAATCCTCGAGAATCCCTGCGCGTGAAAAGTTTCGGTGCGATACAGCTCATGTGTATCGGGCTTAAGCCGCGGTCCCCGCTCTACTGTAAAGCCTAGTTCACACTCGGCGAGTGGCCGGGACAGTGCTTGGCTGATGTAAATGGTGTTGGCTGCGAGTCTTATTTCGCTAGGCCTAGTGTAAGTAACGCCGGAGCGCCTCTTAGATGGTTAGCAACATGCTTTGTTTTTTTTTCTATTCTGTGGCAACATGGCTGGCTATCTACTCATATACTCAAATAAGTAGCGCATATTTTAATGTTTCTATCATACTTTCTATACCCATACTTTTTACTTACTCTATTATACTTTCTATAACCATATATTATAAGCTATTTTTAGTTTTTATTTTTATAAGTAGAAACTTCTAAATGGCCTCTTTGTCTCTAGCTAATTATTAACTCTGTTAATTAAGACCGTTAGTTTCTCTAAGATAATAAAAATAAAATAAAAAATATTGTAAGCTTTGCTCAGTTTGAGGTCAGATGGCCGTGTGTGCAAAAATGTCCCGAATATTTATTTATCTATACTATAATATATATTGTATAATATAATATTATAAAGAGGAAAAATTTGATTGTTTGTTTGCATTGAATAAAATAAATAAATATTCGGGACATTTTTGCACACACGGTCAACTGACCCCAAACTAAGCAAAGCTTGTGATATGGCTGTCAGAGACTGATATACATACATATATAGTTTTAAATACATACTTAAATAGATATTAACAACCAGATATAGAACTAACGCAAATGTTCATCACATAAATGTTTGTCCTAGGTAGGAATCGAACCCACGCCCCCAAGCTCAGAAGGCACGTTCACTACCAACTGGACCAACGGGCTATCAAATATATAACTATGGGTGATACATTGTATATGACAAGTAGACACAGATAATATTATGACGACGAAAGAAAAAAGATAGAAAAAAAGATAAAGGTAGAGAGTAATTAACCTTTTTGCGGTAAGAGATAAGGGACGTTTTAATGGGGAATCTAATCAGATTGAAGTTAATGTCTTTTTATCTTTCAGAAGGAAGAAACTTTCAGAACGAGGATTTTCACCTGTTTTTATGACGGTTAAATAACGATTGTGTTTGATATGAGGCTGAAGGTCTGGTAGGAGTAATAGTGTTCTGTGGGCGGTTATTTTCAAATTCAAATCTATATTTCTATAGTTGTACACATAATATAGTTTTGAGTAGGTACTTTGAGCCCATATCTCGCTAAAGATAACTCGCTTGCACGTTATATAAAAAAAAACCGGCAAGTACGAGTAGGACTCGTGCTCTGAGGTTTCCGATGGATAGACACTACAGAGCACGAGTCCAAAAAAAAAACTAAAGTTGAAATATTGAAAGACAAACTTAACTTTGTAGTTGACTATAAGGTTCTTCTATACATTCCAACTACAAAATGTAAGTTTGTAATAGCATTATTTTTTTATTTAATTATATAACTACAAATTTGTGACTTTAGGATATATTCCTTTATATGTACTATGAGACCTTATCTCTTGCCAAATTTCATGATTCTAGGTCAACGGGAAGTACCCTATAGGTTTTGATTCCCTTGTGAAATAGCAAAATATGCGACATAAACGTTCATATCTTTTGATTGCGTTGATTTACAACTTTTATTTTTTTTACAGTTGAAAGAAACCGTAGACCCAAGTATTTAATATAAATTTCAACTTGATACCTTTACGCGTTATTGAGAAAAAGGGTCTTGACAGACGGACAGACAGAAGGACAGACAGACGGACAACGAAGTGATCCTATAAGGGTTCCGTTTTTCCTTTTGAGTTACGGAACCCTAATTAAGGTAAAAATCACCGAGTGAATCACTTCCTACATTTCCTACCTTAGAATGATATTGCGAATGTTTTAAAGCTATTACGATGATAATATTTTTTATTATGGCTAAAGAAACACAAATATATAGAGCTTTTTCGATCTAGTTTGCCTAAATATTGATCAACTTGAAAACTGCAGCCCCCAGCCGGTATAGCTCACTGCAATGTTTCAGCGAAAGAGAAATTGCTGTCATGGTCAAACCTCTCAATAATTGGACTACGGGTCCAAATAGATGGCGAGACGAGCTTGACTTCCACTGTAGCGGCTTGATCACAAAAGCTCTCTCATTTTGTTCCGCAGGAGGAACAAAACCTACAATCATGACGTTTTGTATGCCGTAAATATTTACATTATTTTTCTTTATTTTTTTCTCGTCTTTCGTGACTTTTTCGAACAAAATATCACTGACCGGTAAATTAGAACGAGTCATTTATTTAATCACGATTTATCAAAAACTTACACATACTTACTTACTTACACTTTTTTTTTCAGTGGGCAAGGCGCTCTTTTTAACTAATCAAAATACAAGCTAACACTACAAGTAGAAAGTCTAAAAAAAGGAAATGAAGACAGGAAGGTTCTTGAAGGTCAAGCCCACTATCAGTTGGAAGTTTACCTACCCAGCATGCTGGCGGTATTTCCACGTTATGTTTTGAGCCAGAAACGCGTCAGAATTAAGGCCACGCGTCGCATTAAACCAGGCGCTCTGAAAGAGTTTTGAAAATGAGGTGAGATCGAGTGGGTGAATATATTGACCCCAAACGGTTCAAATATGTAACGACTTATACTTAATATTATAGTTACTAAGTTAATTATATTTACGTCAGCCACGGCTGATATGTACAGTCACGGTTACGAGAATACACGATTCCAAATGGAAACCATAAAGCGCGGCACTCTAAAACCAGCTGAACAAACATGCATACTGACTAAAACATGCATGGGTTCTGCATACATTTCCGTTATTGCTCAATCTATTTAGATGGCCCAGTTGGAAAAAGCGCGTATGGAATATAGAAACCACAAAACGAATAATAACATTCAGCCGTAGACACCATATTCTATGCCAGATTTGTATAATTATAGTCTACCAACATAATTAAGTTGTTACAAGAAAACAACCGGAAAATTAAAATTATTTTTCCAACTAGTTTCTAACCTTTTTTTAAAATATGTTAATTATCATTATATATGAAAAAAACATATAAATATTACATAACGTAAAAAAATATGGTGTCGCCAGCAGCGAACAAGGTGAAAGAAAAAAAACTTAGTAATATGTTTTTTTATTTCTTCATCAGCCTTCTATATTGTCCACTGGACAACTGGACATAGGCATCTCATCTATACTATATACTATTACTATATAGTATTATAAAGAGGAAAGATTTGTATGTAAGTATGTTTGTAACGAATTGGCTCAAGAAGTACTGGACCGATTTTAAAAATTCTTTCACCATTTGAATGCTACGTTATCACTGATTAATATAGGCTATATAACTATACCCGTGCGGAGCCGGGGCGGGCCGCTAGTAATTAATACAACAAATAATAATAATAGATATTAAAAAGTGTTATAAATAATAACTTGAGGTTAAATATATTCTTCATAATGGGGTCACCCTCGCGATCTCACAGTCGAAATATAGACAGTTTAATACTGAAAAAATAATTGGATTTGGTTCATAATTGGCAAAGATCAGTAACATAAATACAATATACAGTCGAATTATTGAGAACCTTCTTTTTTGAAATTCATAACGATAGCCATCAAGTACAAATTTTAATTAAAAAAAAAAACGATAATAGAGCTGATAATTTTCAAACGGCCGAACTGATTTTCCTAAATCATAGCTAAGATAACTCAACTCAACATTGCCAGTTAAAATAAATGCTTGTAAAAAGGTATGGTTACGTAAAGACACTGTCGCTCCACTTAGCTGCCACTTATAATCCAAACCTCGAATGATAGCAAGAGTAATGTCTCCCCAAATGAATCACAATTTATCTTCTAATCTGTCTGCTACTTTCTCAATAGCTCCTGGCGAGGGTCGTTGGGAACAGACATACGCGATAAACCGCCTCTCTCGACAATGAGCTTTCGATCGGAGAAATCGAGATTACAATAAGTCACTTTATGTCTTGCCTAGCTGTCATCATCATCATCATCATCATTTCAGCCGTAGGACGTCCACTGCTGGACATAGGCCTCCCCCATCGATCTCCAAAAGGGCCGGTTGGAAGCGGCCTGCATCCAGCGTTTCCCTGCGGTTTCCCTGGCGTTGCCTAGCTGTATTGTACCTAATTAGGGTTCCGTACCTCAAAAAGAAAAAACGGAACCCTTATAGGATCACTTCATTGTCTGTCTGTCTGTCCGTCTGTCTGTCCGTCTATCAAGACCCTTTTTCTCAAGAACGCGTAAAGGTATCAAGTTGAAATTTATACTAAATACTTGGGTCTACGGTTTCTTGCGCCTGTAAAAAAATAAAAGTTGTAAGTCAACGAAATCAAAAGATATGAACGTTTATGTCGCATATTTTGCGATTTCACAGAGAAATCAAAACCTATAAGGTACTTACCGTTGACCTAGAATCATGAAATGTGGCAAAAGGCAAGGTCTCATAGCACATATATAGGAATAAATCTGAAAGTTACAAATTTGAAGTTATATCTTTAACATTACTATTTATTACAAACTTACATTTTGTAGTTGGATTGAACTTTAGTTTTTTTTTGGACTCGCGCTCTGAGGGTTCTGTCCAACGGAACCCTCAGAGCACGAGTCCTACTCGTACTTGTCCGTTTTTTTGTGGGTTTTAGTTTCACATGTTGCGATAATCAAAACATAATTACTACTTCAAAACGTAACTTAAAAAAGCATGAACACTTTGCCACAGTATTTCTACCATATATGCCGGGTGACAGTTTCAGCAGTCAAGTGATTATATATTATTGTTATTGGTACAATGATATCCTCGAATATTCCCATCGTCTCACCAGGCACCCAGTATAAGCTAAAGCAGTAGTTCGACATTAAACAAACGTCCGAATCGAGTGATGTAAATCAAACGAGTGGCCCTGCCCCCGGCCGCTACGATACTTCACGGTACGCCCAGAGCAAAAGTTGCGTTCGCCACGTCATTGCGATTCGCCGTGTGTGTGTCGTCGAGTGTATATTACCATTTTCTACGGATCACCTGTTTTTTTCGAGTTCATTTTTGATCCCATAGTAAGATTTCCTGATGATGAATTGGACCGATTTTGGTTTAGTACCCTTTTTCGCATAGCTCTGTGTATGAAAAACAAAAATATACCTACTACGCTACGTCGGCGTAGCTGCTAAGCTCCCTGATCTAAGCTAAGCTCTACGTTCGTAGTAAAGTTGCTATGCGCTACGTTCGTAGCTGCTATACGCTACATTCGTAGCAGTTGAACGCTACGTTCGTAGCAGCTAAGCGCTACGTTAGTAGCAGCTAAGCACTACGTTCGTAGTTGCTATGCGCTAAGTTCGTAATAGCTAAGTGCTACGTTCGTAGCATTACATAACGTATTTTACATCATCATCATCATCATCATCATTTCAGCCGTAGGACGTCCACTGCTGGACATAGGCCTCCCCCATCGATCTCCAAAAGGGCCGGTTGGAAGCGGCCTGCATCCAGCGTTTCCCTGCGGTCTCTTTTAGGTCGTCTGTCCATCTTGTGGGTGGACGTCCTACGCTGCGCTTACCAGTCCGTGGTCTCCATTCCAGAACCTTTCGGCCCCATCGGCCATCTGTTCTGCGTGATATGTGCCCTGCCCACTGCCATTTCAACTTACTAATCCGGTGGGCTATGTCGGTGACTTTCGTTCGTCTACGGATCTCCTCATTTCGGATTCGATCTCGTAGAGAAACCCCGAGCATAGCCCTCTCCATAGCTCGTTGTGCGACTTTGAGCTTGCTTATGAGGCCCATAGTGAGAGACCACGTTTCAGTGCCGTATGTCATCACTGGTAACACACACTGGTCGAAGACTTTCGTCTTAAGGCACTGAGGTATTTTGGACGAGAAGACGTTGCGTAGTTTACCGAACGCTGCCCAGCCGAGTTGGATTCGCCGATTGACCTCTTTCTTGAAGTTGGACCTACCTAGTTCGACTGTTTGTCCTAGGTAGATGTACGCGTCAACAGCTTCAAGAACTGAGTTCCCAACTGATACTGGGTACGGTACGGGTGATACGGTATTTTACATAATCTTATCCAAAAATAAATTAAATAATAATCTTACGTGAGTAATTCCCATGTAAAATAAAAAAATATATTTAAAAGTTTTTTTTTAAATTCACTTGTACAAAAAAATTCGTGTATTCTATGCACAGACAATAGAACTAAAACATTTAACTTGTTTCAGATTAAAAATCCTCGATGACATCCAGTCTTCAGATAACAATGGGAATCGTTCACACAGACCCAATCCAATTTCATGGCAATAGAGCGTATTCTATTGAAGAGTTTCCGAGCTGACAACACACCGAGAAATGAAGATGGATCACTTCGCAAAACTAGCCGGACTCGAGGAAACGTAAAAAAATGGAGACATGAAAATACTGAACTAGCAGGACTGTGTGTTTACTATAGACAGTAAAGCTGCCTCTCTGAGATGTAAAAGCAAAAGGAGACGAAAGTGAAATAGAGCGATGGATTGTCAATCTTTTTAGGGTTCCGTACCCAAAGCTTGCCACGGGACCCTATTACTAAGTCTAAGCTGTTTGTCTGTCTTTCTACCAGAATAAATAAGTAAATGGAAGCGTTATACCTACAGTTTCCCCTTTAGCACTTACACCTCCCTTGGTCGTCCATTTAATGACATTTTGAGCATATCGTTTGTAGTTGTGTGCCGCTTAATATTGAAGTGTGCGTTTGTAGAACTAGTAAGAATATGTCAGTAAATACGAGTTTACTTCACCCCCCTCAGTTTTTGGCAGATTTTTTCCGGTACTAACTCGAGTTTAAGGCAGATCCTTTAATCAGAACTATTTAATATTACCATAATTTAGTTATTTATTACTGTATGTTTTCCAAACAAAAAAAAATAAAAAAAATATAGCCGTAATTGACAAGAATAAAAACATTAAAATAGTTTATTTTATGTCAGTAATTTAACGAAATCCACTCTCAAACTTTCCCTCCGGTAGTTTTACGAAAAACCGCTTTTGTTTGGAGGTGTTAAGTAGACATGTTGAGCTTTTCCAAAATTTTAAGACGTCTTTTAAATTAAAAATACAATTAAATGAACTGAATTTTCTTTAGATTTTTCTATTTGCTAGAATCAGAACGCCAAAAATACAGTTTTTGTTCCTTTTTTCGTGAAAATATGTGTGAAAGCACTTAATAAAAGAAAGTAAAAAGAAGGGGTATTCAGAGAAATCCACGGTATTTACGTTAAAAGGGAAAGAGTACATATATACTAAAATATTTAGAAAACCTTTGATAGAATGCAAACTACTTTGAAAGTCCTCACACCGAAACTTCTTTAAGAAAACGCTCACATTTCAAAATCATAGCAACATCAATGGAACAACCAAGCCACCAGTTTCCGACGGATTGAGTGGTCGTAGTCAGAACTGGGGACACAGGGGTTTACGTCATCAAATATTATACACTACGTGTCAGCGCTAAACTTGTAATATACTTTTCATTGTCTCAGTCATTGTTATTAAGCATCTAATAATTAATGTCAAAATAAATAAATAATGCAGTGGATGTCTACTGAGAAACAAAACCGTGAATCATGTACTACTACGATGCGAGAAACTCCACAACAAATCTTTAACACCAAAAGTAACACAACACTATTTCGCGATAAAAAAAAACTCTAGATGCGATATAGTTTGTTGAGATTTTGACAAACGGCACACATTTTTCTAGTACTAAATATATTGGACCGCAGATTGCTATCTCTAGATGTAGGTACTCAATACTCAATATTTTATTGCAAATATATGTAGCAATATGAACATGGAGTTTTAAAACTAACATACTTAAATATAAAGTAATACATATGACCCTATTTGGGTCATATGTATTTGTGTTTGTATCTCAATGCTATCAAATTTAAGGAGGGAGGATCCATTAAATCATGTCCTTAGTCCGGCCACGTGTTTTAGTGAGCTTTATAGAAAGCACCGACATGAATACAAGATCTGGCTTGCAGTCGTTGCGGAAACATTCGTTTACAGACGGACGTATTGTTTGTATCGGTTTACTTGCTCGTACCTGTAGATATATATTGTTTTTTATAGACATCACACATGACTCGTAAACAGATGTGGTACCTAAAGTAGATAGTTAAAGAGATTAAATATTGGTTAGATTAATTGTCAATAAAGAGTCTCTATGTGTCTAGGAAATAATTAAAGCTGACTTGGTGGATGACTGGTAGAAAATGTTTAGCATTAAGTCCTCCAATTGTACATATCTACTTAATATGTAAGTGTGCAATAAAGTATTAAATAAAGCTATTTATTTCATACGAGATTTAATTTATATATCTATACTAAGATTTTATCGAGAAGATTTCAAGTGTGTATAAGTCTGGTGGTTTCTTCAGAGTTTTTAACTAAATTTTTAATTTTTATGTAAAAAAAAATCACTTGACATAATACACAAATCGTGTGGAGCTCATCAGCAATCAATCCCTGGTTCAGACTAAGCTTCTTAGTCTTGAGCATCGGCGCAAAGTTGCTAGTCTATCAGTTTTTTTTCGGATACATTTCGGAGAGTGTGCATCGGATCTGCATGATCTAATACCCTCCTGCCCATTTATCGGACTGCTAAAGGGGACACGAAAAATCGACACCACTCGGTTCATATTCCGAAAACCTGTACGCTTTGATTCCACTTATATTGTGCAAACTGCTAGTCTGTGGAATGCGCTGCCTGAATGGGTGTTTCCCGATAGGTACAATCTAATTATATCATATTATAATTAGTATACTATAATCAAAGCTGTGGAGGTCCGGCCTAAGAATAGACCTCCCCCTTCTCTTCCCGTGGGTGCCGTAGAAGTCGGCTAAGGGATCAACCAGAAGACGGGCAGCAGCGTCTTCTGAGTATAAAAACACCGACTGCGCTCGCCAACCCGCCTGCCAAGCGTGGCGAGTATTGGCAATCCCCCCCTTCAATGATGAATACAAAAAGGACCAGGCCCCCAGTCCCCGGCAGCCCCGCTATTCCTGGCTACGGTAGCGGTCATGGTAACGGCGGGGCCAGGGGTGCTAAGAATCCCCGGCAGACGCTCGGCTACCAACCCCAACGACGACGACTGGCCCTGGTAACACACAACATACGCACCATGAGGACTGATGAGAAGATTGTTGAGCTGGAAGAAGAAATGGGTAGGGTACGTTGGGATATCTTGGGTTTATCCGAAGTCCGTAGAGAGGGCGAGGACACGATAACCCTGAAATCCGGTAACCTACTCTACTACCGGGAGGGCGACCAACAGTCCCAAGGTGGTGTCGGCTTTCTCATCCACAAGTCCCTCATTAACAACATTATCACCATCGACAGTGTTTCGAGCAGGGTTGTATACCTAATACTCAGAATATCCAAGAGATATTCGTTGAAGGTCATTCAGGTATACGCACCGACCTCGTCACACCCAGATGATGAAGTGGAGGTTATGTATGAGGACATTAGTAGAGCCATACATACGTCCGAGACCCACTTCACTGTTGTTATGGGGGACTTTAACGCGAAGTTGGGCAAGAGAAGTGATGATGAGTTGAAAGTGGGGAAATTTGGCTGTGGGCAACGGAACCCTAGGGGACAGAGGCTGGCCGACTTTCTGGAGAAAGAGGGACTTTTTATGATGAACTCTTTCTTTCAGAAGCCGCCTCACAGGAAATGGACCTGGATGAGCCCCGATGGTTCTACGAGAAATGAGATAGACTTCATTATGACCACCAAGAGACAAATATTCAATGATGTCTCTGTGATTCACAGGGTGAAAACCGGTAGTGATCACCGAATAGTAAGAGGCACATTGAATATTAACGTTAAAATTGAGAGGTCCCGCTTAATGAAGTCCACGCTCCGACCGAACCATGCCCATATTCAAAACCCCGAGAGCTTTCAACTCGAGCTGTCTAATCGCTTTGATTGCCTGGAGAATTTTGCTTCCGTGGATGAGATTAATAACAGGTTAGTGGAAACTGTCCATGCGGTAGGTTCTAAGTTTTTTAGACCTGGCCGGCGCACAGATAGACCTCAAAAATTATCCGACCATACCCGCAACCTCATGGCTGATCGACGCTCGTTACAACTACAATGTTCCGATGACGCTGACTCATATAGGCAGCTCAATAGACAAATTTGGAAGTCATTGCGGCACGACATACGTACCTTTAATACGAACAGTATTAAAGAGACGATTGAGCAAAACAAAGGCTCCAAAGTGTTTGCAAGACACATGTCTATTGGGCAAAGCCAGCTGACAAAGCTGAAGAGGGAAGATGGTAGTGTAGCGTCGACCAAAGCCGAGGTATTAGGGGAAATCGAAAGGTTCTATGGACAGTTATACACTTCGGTTGCTAAACCTGTGAGCAGCTCGGCCAAAGACCCAAGAGCCAAGCTGAGCCGACACTATACCGAAGATATCCCGGACATCAGCCTGTACGAGATTAGGATGGCCCTGAAACAGCTCAAGAACAACAAGGCGCCGGGGGACGATGGAATCACATCAGAGCTTCTGAAAGCGGGTGGAACACCGGTACTCAGAGTCCTTCAGAAGCTCTTTAATTCTGTCTTACTCGAAGGTATAACGCCAGAAGCATGGAACAGAGGCGTGGTGGTGCTGTTCTTTAAGAAAGGTGACAAAACCTTGCTGAAGAATTACAGACCCATCTCGCTTCTGAGCCATGTTTATAAGCTGTTTTCGAGGGTCATCACGAATCGTCTCGATCGCAGGTTCGATGACTTCCAGCCTATCGAACAAGCCGGTTTCCGAAAAGGCTATAGTACCATAGACCACATCCACACGCTACGCCAAGTTATACAGAAGACCGAAGAATATAACTTGCCACTATGTTTGGCGTTTGTGGACTATGAGAAAGCCTTTGATTCGGTCGAGACATGGGCGGTGCTCGAGTCTCTCCAGCGATGCCGTATTGACTATCGGTATGTCGAAGTGTTGAAGTGTTTGTACAATAACGCCACCATGTCGGTTCGAGTACAGGAGCAGAGTTCGAAGGCAATTCCATTGCGAAGAGGCGTGAGACAGGGAGACGTTATCTCTCCGAAACTGTTCACTGCCACAATGGAAGATGCCTTCAAGCTCCTGGAATGGCAAGGACTCGGCATCAACATCAACGGCGAGTACATCACTCACCTTCGGTTTGCCGACGATATTGTGGTCATGGCAGAGTCGATGGAAGATCTCAGCATGATGCTCGAAGGCCTCAATCGAGTCTCCCAACAGGTGGGCCTTAAAATGAACATGGACAAGACAAAGGTCATGTCAAATATCCATGTTGTGCCCACCCCAGTATCAGTTGGGCACTCAGTTCTTGAAGCTGTTGACGCGTACGTCTACCTAGGACAAACAGTCCAACTAGGTAGGTCCAACTTCAAGAAAGAGGTCAATCGGCGAATCCAACTCGGCTGGGCAGCGTTCGGTAAACTACGCAACGTCTTCTCGTCCAAAATACCTCAGTGCCTTAAGACGAAAGTCTTCGACCAGTGTGTGTTACCAGTGATGACATACGGCACTGAAACGTGGTCTCTCACTATGGGCCTCATAAGCAAGCTCAAAGTCGCACAACGAGCTATGGAGAGGGCTATGCTCGGGGTTTCTCTACGAGATCGAATCCGAAATGAGGAGATCCGTAGACGAACGAAAGTCACCGACATAGCCCACCGGATTAGTAAGTTGAAATGGCAGTGGGCAGGGCACATATCACGCAGAACAGATGGCCGATGGGGCCGAAAGGTTCTGGAATGGAGACCACGGACTGGTAAGCGCAGCGTAGGACGTCCACCCACAAGATGGACAGACGACCTAAAAGAGACCGCAGGGAAACGCTGGATGCAGGCCGCTTCCAACCGGCCCTTTTGGAGATCGATGGGGGAGGCCTATGTCCAGCAGTGGACGTCCTACGGCTGAAATGATGATGATGATGATGATGAATCAAAGTAATTTAGAGTTCGATTCACTCGCGACTTGAAGGGTGTCTTCAGTTTATTACTTTATTATTTTTTACTTTCGAGGTAGTAAAAAGTGTTATCTCCCAGTTCGTGGTCTCCATTCAGAAACCTTTCTTCCCCATCGGTTATCGGTTCTTCGAGCGATGTGGCCTGCCCATTGCCACTTCAACTTGCAAATTTCAACAGCTATGTCGGTGATTCTGGTTCTTTGGCGAATATCCACGTTTTGGATTCTATCGCGCAAAGAAACCTCTCTCCATTGCCCGCATTATTTGATTATTCACAGCCTAAAATAAAAGGCACAAGTGTGTACGAAATCGAGAAAATTATATAAATTACTCATTCGCTACATAAAACGCATTAAAATGGAACAAGAGCTTTTATCTCCAAAGTGGTTTCATCTCCGCTGTAATTTGTTAAAAGCTAAAGGTTATATTTCAAAGAGAATCGATACGGAGTAATATGGGTTTACTTACCTACACATTATCCGTTAAACCGTTCTGGGTATCGGCGCGAGTTCTGTGTAATGTATTTTAACGTCTTTAGTAAAATGTTTCCTTGTGAAGACAGGAAATATTTTCGCTGTATTTGATAGCTACGTGTATTATGTTACATTAATATTGACGTCATTTCGACTGTATGCACGGTTTGTTTTAAACAATTTGTCCGTCTAAGGCCGTACTGTCACATGGCTATTCAGTTTAGGTGGTAGCGGAAAATCAATCGAAAGTTTCAGAGATTTTGTGACAAGTACAAAAAATGCCAATTTAGTAGATCACATTTGACATCTGTCAGTCTATTGTTTTTTTGTCAAAGTAAATCGTATAATTGCCTTCTTTTGTTATTATTGTATTTTTAACTGAAAAAGCTATAAGCACAATAATAATTGTGCAGGTCTAACTTTGAAAAAATAAATAATACATTGTTGAAGCTTGATGAAGTGTCAAATGTAAATTAACTCTACCTTAGTTACGATGTTTTTAACCCCCGACGCAAAAAAGGGGTGTTATAAGCTTAACGTGTGTGTATGTGTGTCTGTCTGTGGCATCGTAGCTCCCAAACGATTGAACCGATTTTGATTTAGTTTCTTAGGGTTCGGTACCTAAAAAGGTAAAAACGGAACCCTTATTGGATCACTTTCTTATACGTCTGTACGTCTGTCCGTCTGTCTGTCCGTTTGTTCGTCTGTCCGTCTATCCGTCTGTCCGTCTGTCCGTCTGTCCGTCTGTCCGTCTGTCCGTCTGTCCGTCTGTCCGTCTGTCCGTCTGTCCGTCTGTCCGTCTGTCCGTCTGTCCGTCTGTCCGTCTGTCCGTCTGTCCGTCTGTCCGTCTGTCCGTCTGTCCGTCTGTCCGTCTGTCCGTCTGTCCGTCTGTCCGTCTGTCCGTCTGTCCGTCTGTCCGTCTGTCCGTTTGTCCGACTGTCCGTTTGTCCGACAAGATCTCACAGCACATATTATAAAGGGGAAAATCCTAAAATTGTTAAGTTACATCATTAAAAAAAATGTGATTACAAACCTACATTTTGTAGTTGGTATGTATGGAAGAACCTTATTGTCACTACAAAGTTAAGTAATATTTCAACTTTTTTTGTTTGGACTTGCGCTCTGAGCGTTTCGTCCAACGAAACCCTCAGAGTACGAGTCCTACTCGTACTTGGCCGTTTTTTTTGTTTGAAAGGTGATTTAATCGAGAGTGTACTTTGTTCTTTTGTGAGAGTATTGATCACAGAAAAGAGAAGTAAATAGAACGGAAATGCGAAGGAAAATCTGTTACCAGGCATTATGAGTGAACCTTGATTGAACATTCTTATTTAGATCAACGCGTCGAACTCAGCACCACAGTTGCTAACTAATTTAGAATGACTGAAGTTTAGTTTATATGAGTGCAACTAGCTACAACACTTACCTAAATGCCTTGACAGCCGTTATTTTCTTTTCTGTGGTATTGATGATTCAAGAAAATCTTTTCTGGAGTTTGTAGATGATTGGCTCTTATATCGGAGGGTTTTAAACATTTTCAATTTGTACATGTTTGTAATATATTCATAACATCTAACAACTAGAGAATTAAGCGGAGCACTCACGACGGTTGTGAAACGGCGATGTTACGGTGTAACGGCAGCGTTACGGTCCCGCAACGACGCAGCAACGATCCGTTTACGTTCACGTTAACGAACACACGAGGCGGTGCTCGTAAAACGTACCTTGTATAGATTTGACGACGCTTCCCCGACGTGAACCGAGAAATAGCATTTCAATAGTATTGTTAACATTTTTTAATTTACACAATAATAGGTTTGATGACTATAATTTTTTATTACCTCAATAAAAAGCTGATCTTAAATAGAGCCCATCAACAAAAGCAAAATTATAATTAGTTCAAAAATAAATATGTTACAAGTATTTTAATTTCATACCATAAAGAGAGCGCACTATACTGAGCTATGACGTCACGCCTCAGGTGCACCGCTAACACACGCTTTACGAGAAAAGGACAGAGTAAGCCCTCTCTATCCCCACCTAAAACTTTAAACGCTCATATCTCAGAGATTTATCAGCCTATTTAATTTATTTATTCAGTTTTGTAATGTATTTAGTTATATTCATCGTTAAGCCTGTTATTTGTAACAAATTAAACATTAGAACACATGCCTATTCTCGGAGGGGAAAAAAGACAGAGGCAGCACCGTGAAATAGAAACTGAAGCACCCAAGATAAGCTGCCACGCTAGTACACACAACCTCACGCACATTTTTTTTTTTAAATGTCACACGGTTGTAAACAAGCTGACAGGCTGCCTCATGATAAGCATTCACCGTCACCTATATGCTGTGCCAATCAGCTGCCACATCACAGCAAGACCTCGTCCACTCACAATAAATTGCGTCGTCGCCATTACTATGCTTCATACGCGATTTCGCAGTGCTGTCTCTGTTTTTGTGCTTTCCTCCGAGCAATAATTATTAGTTTAAAAAAAAACACAGTTTTGTGACTCGTGAACCAAAAAACCCAAACTCGAGAGGTTTGTTAGTAGCTATTGAAGAGTTCCACTACACATCTCTTCACTCCATCATGAGACCAGTACGCAGGAGCCAAATTATTGTCAACCGGATTATAATATACTTGAAAAGTTTGAAATCGATATGACAATTTAGTAGGCTAGTATGTACTTTCAAGATTTGTCCTGAATCAAGAATTCCTTTATTCTCCTACCAGCTCCATCAACAGACCAAGTGTAATGACCCCCTTGAGTTTGACTCACCTTTCGGCTTAGTACACCCTTTCCCAGTAACTTTGTATGTAGCACTCGTAGCCTTGGATGATAAACAGTAATGTAAGTGTGTATGGAGTATTTTCTTACCGATGATACTATCCGCCGGACCCGGGTATGTCCTAAAACTGCGACCAGAACCATCGGAGGATGGGCAGCAGCGTCCTATTAGTACACGGTGAACGTACTGCGATCCCCAAGCCGCCTGCCAAGCGTGGGGATTATGGCAACACCCCTCTCTACGAGGGAGGCCTTTGTTCAGCAGTGGACGTTTACAGGCTGATGATGATGATGATACTATCCGCCATCTTTTTTTACATTTGTTTTGTTATTCTTGCAATTTTTCACGGAATAATTTTATTGTTACAGCTTGCGCAGCTATCGCGTGACTGTGGGTCCAACTTGTCCCCGTATCAACAACGTGTGTCGTTGTCGGGACAAGTTGATTATTGCCGCGATTAGCGCGCCATTGTGACATCTTTGTATTATTTTATCGAAGTTAAAGTTTAGATACCGTTTAAAAGTTCTACCGCATCTGTTGTTCAGGTTTCGACTCTGAGTTTTTATGTGGCGTTTACGATCGGTGTCGATACGGAGATCATTGAGGCGGCATTGTACGAGCCTCGTAAACATGCGATTGTATTATTATCAATAGGGCGCAGGTATCTGGCAGGGCTGATTGTGGAGGCAATCATAGGCCTTCACGGGTACCAGTATGGCGTAAGCAACTCTTTAGGAAAAGGTAATATTAACTCGCCGATGCGATGATGCGGTCTACATTGGAGCACGCTTGCCTAGAAGAAACTGATTTACTCGTGATTTGAAGACACCCAGATTGTAACTATCGGGGATCACCCATTCAGGCAGCGCATTCCACAGACTAGCAGTTCACACATAAAAGTACCAGTGCACTGGCGACTGTCTCCGGAAGCGCGCGTATCTGATTAAGGAGCACTAACGGCACCGAAACCGGTCGATCGTCTCGACCGATAAACATAACGTAAGTGTAAGCCGTTTTGTAATAATTTATAATGAATCCTCACGGAAGTTTAGATGAATTAAGATCATCATCATCATCATTTCAGCCATAGGACGTCCACTGTTGGACATAGGCCTCCCCCATCGATCTCCAAAAGGGCCAGTTGGAAGCGGCCTGCATCTTGCGTTTCCCTGTGGCACATATCATGTAGAACAGATGGCTGATGGGGCCGAAAGGTTCTGGAATGGAGACCACGGACCGGTAAGCGCAGCGTAGGACGTCCAACCACAAGATGGACGGACGATCTAAAAGAGAAGTAACGTAATATATCAAATTTAATATATTTTGTTAACTTAATTTTAAAGTGTAGGTACCTAATAGAACGGTTAATTCTGTTTGAGGCATTCAAGTTAATAACAATAATGCCTGCTGCCGCTTACACACGGGTGCGATGGGGCCGAGGCCTCGTAAAGATTGCTGGAACCGTTTGTTTAAATCCGGTTAACTATTCGTTAACTGTCGGTAAAGGTCCGGATAAGCACTGCCGTGGTTAAACTATATTGAAGGGTAGTGAATAAATATAACTATATGTTTCCTTACGAATACGAATAGATCAGGATTCTGTTTATATTCAACGGAAATTACTTAGGCAGTTATTCTGACTATATTATCAACCGCATTCGGCGGTCGGTGCAGATCTGGTCTGTCCAGCACATTAGGCTTCTCGGTCTTTTATACAATACTAATTAAACATGTTTAATTATATTTAACGTAGAGTAGGACGCCCTGCAGCCAGGTGAAGTGACGACCTGCGAAAGGCGGCTGGTGGCAAGTGGATGCGAAAACCAGATGATCGTGCCTTGTGGCGTTCTTTAGGAGAGCCCTACGTCCAGCAGTGGACGAACATTCAATAGGCTGATGATGAATTATATTTAAAATCTTATCTTTTCTTTTATATCTCATTTAGTAATTTGAGACGTAATAGAGCGTCGTTACATGACTAAAAAGAATAGCTATACGTCATCATTATTTAGCGACTACACACGTAACAACATTATTTCGCGTTAGTGAGGAATCTTCCTACGTGTTTATTTCGCATTCAATGCTTGGGGAGTTTTTATTTTCTATTAACGGGGTGATATATTACCGTTTCGTTGGCTGAAAGACTCTACAGTTGCGGTTTTTGTAACGTTTTTACCGCAGTGGTTTATTATTTCATTATATTTTACCCCAGTACTAAGTTTATTTATTAGAGAAGTGAATAATTCATAATTTAACCGCGTTGAATGGGCCGTGAGAAGTAATTTTTTGTGAAAAGGATTTTTTTTGTGACAAATGGCCTAGACACAGATTAAGATAAACTGCTTTAGAGATTTCACGACAAATCGTGATTTGTAACTTGATTGTTAACTTTTTAGGGTTCCGTACTCAAAGGGTGTCAACGGGACACTATTACTAAGCTTATGTTGTATGTCTGTCCTACCTTTTAACGGCTGTATCTTTTGAACTTGTTAGTATATAATGAGTTGAATTTTGCTTAGAATATGCAATGTAACGGCAGATTTACAAAAACAATAATAAAATCATAAAATATAAAAATTATAATAATAAATAATTATAAAATCATAAAGTAAAAAACTAAGGGGTGTCCCTATACAACAAACTTATTTTTAAACGTTATTTGTTTTTGATGTCGTCCACTGCTGAATATAGGCCTCCCCGTATAACCTCCACACAACGACAGCCTGCTATCTGACCACAAAAAACAAAAAAGATTAAAAATATAAAAACAATATCTAAAGCTAATTTAAAACTTTACAAGCAAAAGAATGAAGTCACCGCCGTAACGATCGGAGTTAAGTTATTCAAAGTCGAAGTTATCCTGAAAACTGGCGTTCGAGAAGCAAATTCAATAATGTATCCGGTTCCGGTCGTTCCATCATTTTTCGCAAATTTCATCCGGAATCCGGATCAATGCGGCACTTCCGCTACTACTGGAACGATTTGGAATAACCTTATTACGTATTCGTAATGTGCTTTAGGTGCAGCAATGTATTCTGTGGTGCAGTGCACACTGGAGACAAGACTCGAGAACTGGATCGTGAACTAGAATGTGATGAAGCCTCCTTGTATAATTTATGTTTAAGTCCGTTAAAGTTTTAACGGACTGTAAAAGTGGAGGGTATGTTTCGTGTATGTCTTATTTTAAGGTGAAATGGTATAGAACCGTACACTTGTATGACGGTAATGCGGCGTGCGCACTTTCAAATATTATCAGTATTTATTTATTCTTTATTTTCTACGAATAATCTTACGCTTTTACAAAAAACTGCGACCACTTAAGTATTTGAATGATTGTTAGGATAACACACAATTATTTTGATAGAAATCTCTTCTATAGAATTTGAATGAAGTTGATTCAATCCATTGAAGGGAACGTAAAAATTGGTGTTTTTTAGGAAAGTTTACGAATTTTTTCTTTAATCGTGTATCGCTGAACACACCCGAATAAAATATTTCAAGAACATTTATTAAACACTAGCTGAAACCCGCTACTTCGTACGCGTAGAGCTCGGTCTTCGGCCTCGCTACTACAACCCGTTATAGATATAACATTCAATTTTGATATGACAATTTTTATAATTTTAAGCTAACCATGGAAAAACAAACAAACTAGAGTGATCAAAATAGCTAAAAGTGCGAGAAGAGGGCCTTAATGCGTCGCTTACGAGGAAATACACTAGAGATCGTCGAAAAACAAAACTGAAGACGAAGTTCTACAAAATAACGACTGATTAAATAACAAAAAAAACTACCAAAAATAAACCGGCCAAGTGCGAGTCGTGCTCGCGCACTGAGGGTTCCGTACCACCACAAAATTCAATAACGAATTTACCAGTTACAACTTGGTAATTAACCCCTCAAATGTGTTACGCACCGCATGTCGGCGTAAAGAAAAACTGCTCCGATGCGCGTATTGTGTGTAAGAAGACCAATACCAATACCAATGGTATATAATATTATGCACGTATTTTATACTTTTTAATCTTTTTTTTTAAATTATCTGAAATGTAAGTGAAATACCCCATTTTAGCCATAAAAAAACTCCTTCGCTCGCATTCGACGGGTTAAAAGAAACTTATCACAGACTCGCACTTAGCCATTACCTATCATTTGTTGTTATACCTACTATAAAGTGTGTACTATAATCTTGCCAAGTTTGACGCTTTTTCGTATTACCGTTTTTACATTAGAGCCATTACAAAAATACGTAAAAAATACGTTTGTTGTATTTATGGGGACCTCTTTGATTTTTATTTATTGACTTTTTTATTATTTCTTTGTTAATCCGTCGTACTGAGAAATATTCATACATATAATATTTATACATATTCTGTAAAAAATTCAACTGGCTATCTATGACGGGTCGAAAGATACAGTCATTTAAAGGTAGGGCGGACAGACAGACAGACGGACAGACAGACAACGTAAGCTCAGTAATATGGTCCCGTTTTTACCCTTTGGGTACGGAACCCTAAAAACTAGCGAAGTCACGGGAAGTTCAATAACGGGATTCATCCTTTATTTCTCCACCCTAAGAGGTGGAATATGTTTATCAAATTTTAATGGACCACCCTCAACACAGGATACAGGTCCGTGCGGACAAATTAATACCTTGTTAAATTGATTCACAATCGACGTGTTAAGATGTGGTGTAACAAATAAAAATACATTCAATAAAGTTATATGATTATTTACGGGATATTTACCGTGGAAAGGTTGTGGAATAAACTCAAAAAAAAAAAACTTCGAATTGAGAACCTCTTTTTGAAATCGGTTAAAACAACTTACCATTCACCTTCTCTTGTTTTCTTCAACAACAATTGTCTCGTGTTATCATTTGTCTCCATTATTCATGTTCCACGCATTGAAAGAAATTGCGTATTCCATTAGAGCATTATTTTCAGAAACATTAGAGTGTATCGAGTTTCAAAACAATTTATTACGAAATGGGACGTCTAATGCATACAAACATTCAGTAAACAAGGTACAGTAGTACAGGCCCCGGAAACTTTTGAAGGGTCGTTCATAATGTCCCCAAACACGTTTTTGCGCAGGTGCAACTTTATTGCTGCTGAAAATAATGACTAGTAGTTAGCCCCGAACTGAGACCTCAAGATTTTAAAGCTTTTACTTCACCTATGCTAAGGTACAATCTGCTCCATAGTTTTCCTACCTACCATGTTCTTGATTGAAAAATATGACAGCTAACGGCTGTTTTTTTTTTTTACACAAACAATACAGCTACTACCATATTGTTGCACCAAAAAACCTTAGTCTGAGAATAAACCACAGTTGGTTTGACTTGGTGCTCAGCTTCAACGCGCACTTATTAAATAAAAAATAAAAATAGGAAGGAATTAAACTGACAATCTTCACTTCAGTACTTACATTATTTTTTGTACTAAATAAGTTCATTTCGGATTCATTAGGAAGATCAACGGTATTTTTTATAACTTTCTTATTTCAATATCTTTACAACTCCTGCATCGGATAAACTCATATACGAACAAAAAAATTATATTTACATGAACTACTTGCCTACAAAATTTCATGAAAATCGAATGAACGGTACCTACTCAAGTTATCGTCGAAAACATAAATTTGTTTAAGCGTCGATTTGTCGGGGTTGGACCCGTGGTCCACCTAAGTTCTCCACCTGGGTGAAGCACGGGGTACTTATCCCACTGTAAACTCATAGACCTCACTTCGTTTGAAATAAACGACCAAGTGGGAGTCAGGCTCGCGCACTGTGGGTTCCGTGCAACCACATAATACAACAATGTTGTCGAAGTTACCGAATTACAAGTTATTATAACGCCTTCCGAAATTGTTGGAGTAATTGCTACGCAGTTTGGCCCTAGACTATAACCCAATTATTACTTGGTAATAAGCAGAAATTTGTCACCGACTCGCACTTAGCCATTTTTATTATTTGTTGTTATACTTTAGAGTATGTAAAATAATCATGCCAAGTTTGACGTTTGTACATATTATCGTTTTTACATTAGAGCTAATACAAAAATACGTTTGTTGTATGGGATATTTATTGTAACCCCCCTTTCGATTTTATTTTTTGACTTGTTTATTATTTCTTTTATTTTACACTAGCGACCCGCCTGCCCGGCTTCGTACGGGTTTAACTTACGTGCGAAACCAGGGCGGGGCGCTTGTTACATATATAAGCCTTCCGTAAAATATTATCTAACTGATGGTGAAAACCGCATCAAAATCCGTTGCGTAGTTTTACAGATCAACATACATAGGGACGGACAGACAGCGGGAAGCGACTTTGTTTTATACGTGTGTTTATATGTGTTTTATTGTTGTAGTGATGATAGTGATATTGTCATGTAAAATAGCATTTTATTAATAAATGCATATGAATATGAGTATTCTGTGAAAGTTTCAACTGGCTATCTATTACGGTTCGAAAGACACAGCCGTTAATAAGTAGGAGAGACGGACGGACGGACGGACAGACAGATATCGTTGGCTTAGTAATAGGGTCCCGTTTTTACCCTTTGGGTCGGAACCCTAAAATGAATGCTTATTTACCTACCATGATAGCGGAGTTAAAAATAATTAAAAAACCGTATTATTTTTGTGTAAAACGCAGACTGTTAAAACTTAAACAAGATTTTAAATGAGCTTTAAAAGTTTGTCGGCAGCGGGCGGCGTCCATTTTTTCAGTCGCCACTTGACAAGCTGAGTACCGAGGGCTTTCGACTGCGGTTATACTTACTTTAGGGAGCTTTATGATACAACATGGCTTTATACCTACGTATGCGCTATGCTTTACATTATTCTGTCAAACAGGTCGAAAACGTATCCATTATTTGAAGAACATACTTCGGGAAAAAATTGGTCTCAACTTTCAAATAATTGGTGGTCTGTTGTTGTCTTTGCCAATATCTCGCATTTTTTTTATGGGC
This sequence comes from Agriopis aurantiaria, assembly GCA_914767915.1. NCBI lineage: Eukaryota > Metazoa > Arthropoda > Insecta > Lepidoptera > Geometridae > Agriopis > Agriopis aurantiaria. Next base: position 1,236,709 of record OU611991.1, on the reverse strand, counting down.
AAGTGCCTTTATTAACTAAACAAAATACAAGCTAATACTAACACTACAAATACAGTTAGACTGCTCATAGAGCGTTGAAATATCTTGCCGCACATAAATATTATATTGGACGTAGGTTTTAGATTAGTATCCAACAAGATAGTTATTTACTCTTCTGGGGTTCCGTACCCAAAGAGTGTAAACGGGACCCTATTACTAAGCCTACGCTATCTGTCTGTCCGTGTTTCTGTCCGTCCGTCGGCTGTATATTTCGAACCGTTATAGACAGGCAGTTGAAATTAGTTGTACCTATTTGATCTAATGTAAAAACGGTAATACGCACAAGTGTCAAACTTGCTGGGATTATTATATAGCACGCACTTTAAAGCATAATAACGAACAATAAATAATGGCCTAGTGCGAGTCAGTGACAAATTTCTATTCAGCACTGGTTTCTGTACGATCAACGTAAGCAACGTCGGGCGCGGTCGGTACTTGGATGCGGGACCGCCTGGCCACATGTCTTTCTGCACTACTTTTTTGTACTTTATGTGGTGATACGGATCCCTCAGTGCGTGAGCCAGGCTCACACTTGGCTGTTTTTTTTAAGTGTATAAACTTGATCCAGATAGGCAGCGGACCACCCTCATATGATGTAAGCATTACTTGGCGAATTAGAAGGACCATGTTGCAAAATGTCTTAAGCTTAGGCCAAACCAACGCGTTCAGCTCGCGTCTGCGGTGGCGTGCGCGGTGACGATCACGCCGCGGCCAATCAGAAGACATCAATGCGTCTTCTGATTGGTCACGGCGTGATCGCCACCACGCACGCCACCGCAGACGCGAGCTGAACGCGTTGGTTTGGCCAAGGCTTTAGCAACGAAAAACGACATCTAGCGCTCTGTCACAGGTATTTGTCAGACAAATAAATCTTCCCTATATTACAGATAAACTTTATATCCTCACTAATTTATCTTGAAACTTATATTAAAGTCAAGAGATGTCGTAGTTCCATCTCGCGCGACATCGTGACGTATGCCGTGTTTTAACTTTGCCTCATGTGTGAGTTCCAGTGAAATTTACTTCTCTTAAAGTTCTAGTTTTGCTGACTAATTATTCTCAACTATCATAACAAGCAGTTTCCGAAATTTGTCAACGTATTATAGTCAAGTTTTATGTAGAAAGGTGACATAAAGTTTCACAAAGGTGTAGTAATACTTAAATGTGTTAATATTATAATTAAAGTGAAGTACTTGTAGAATAATGTAGAACACAAATTTGCTTAGTTCGAGAAAAATTATGCGGTTTACGATGGAGACACAGTGATACCACAGTGCCTAAAGACAAGGGTCTTTGACCAGTGTGTGTTGCCAGTGATGACATATGGTACTGAGACGTGGTCCTTAACTGTTGGCCTTTTGGAAAAACTGAGAGTCACACAACGGGCAATGGAGAGAGCTATGCTCGGAGTTTCTTTGCGCGATAGAATCCGAAACGTGGATATTCGCCAAAGAACCAAAGCCACCGACATAGCTGTGAAAATTTGCAAGAATTTGGGGAAGAAAGGTTCTTGAGTGGAGACCACGAACCGGAAGACGCAGCGTAAGTAGGCCTCCCACTAGATAGACCGACGACATAGTAAGAGTCGCTGGCATCCAGTGGATGCAAAAGGCAGGCTGTCGTTCAGTGTGGAGGTTAAAGGGGGAGGCCTATGTTTAGCAGTGGACGTCTTCTGGCTGATGATGATGATGATACGATGGAGCGCCTAGAAGAAACTAATTCACTCGCGACTTGTAGATACAGTAGATAATAATTGTCACTATTAGGGTTCTGTACATAGGTGACAAAATTGCGTTTTTCCTAAATGTGTTGCCAACACAATGCCAACCTAACAAAGCCTAACCTAATGTGCTAATGTATGGAACGGTAACTAAAGCTCATGTCGAACGCTAAATGGAATAAATTTAAGTTTAATTGTATACTTAGAATATTACAAAACTAGAAAGATAGACTGCCACGCGCGCGAACTTGACGCGATGTTCCTGAACAAAAAAACCGCTGACTGCGGTTGAGACTGTAGTCGGAGTATCCAACTCAATCTAACGTTAACGTTAATTTCAATTTGATAATAAAAAAAATGGTAAAAAAGTTTAGTAAAAAAAAATAAAAAATATGTAGACATTACTTAGGCGTGCCTTGTTGTTCGCGTAAACTACCACTAACCTCTAGTATATAATCTTTGCACTAACTTAATTTAACTTTTAACTTACTTAACTTAACCTTCCCTTTACTTAACTTAACCTGACTTTTGTTCGCGTAAAGTTGTGGCAATGAGTCTGTCAGTGCATGAATGAGTGATTGATATATTTTTTTATGCATGTATGAATTTGACGTTAAAATATAACAAGCATACATTTTATATTATTGCCAGTGCTGTATTTGAAGCTACCAAAGGCCGTCGGTTTATGTGAAAGCGACGCTGCATCGTACGCGGCGGGATGTTTGGTCGCCTGAAGCTCTGTTTTGTTTAGCTGAAGCCGGATCGGCCGGATATTACAACCCGACCGTGCCTCGTTCCATTTTGTTTCCAATATCGGTTCAATTCCATAAAGATACAGAACCTATAGATCTCAAACGTGCAAAAAACGTTGTAGTATCACGGCACACTGGGACCTTTGTCTACTACGCCGACGACATCGAAGACGATGCCATCAGTCGATTCGTACGTCGAGCGTCAGCTGCGTCACCGAAGACCATTAATGTGTACCTGCAGATGGTCATCAGAGATCGGAACGCGGCAGTGATGGAGATCCTGGGCCGGGAGGAGGCGGTATAAAATGTAAAAAGAAAGCGTTTAGAAATAAGGCTTGTGTGCATGCCTCGAGCATTCATGCTCACCATCTTGCGCTACCTTCTTTCGGCGGCGTCGTGTGTCGGGTCGCTCTCTTCCCTAAGATATGGTTGAGGAGGGCGATGGCTGGCACATGTGTCATACGTGATCGGGTGCTGCTTGCGGGTCGCTGGTCTGCTCGCGGTATACACACAACTCTAGAAATAACATGACCAAATTGTTTTAACTTTAGATTAAGATATAACTAACATCCCTCTTCTTGTGAATAACTAAAGTAAATTCGAACAAATACAATAAATATTAGAACAAAAGTCACGAATATGATAAATGTTGCTGTCTCATACATTTGCTGATGACACAAAATCGAATCAGCAGTGCAAGTACCGTTCTTTTAGCGATCGTCAAATTGACAGTTGAGGTCGTCAAATTCGATAATATGCCATTTTTTCAGTACTCGCTGTGATCGATTCTATGGCATTTTAGCGAATTTTCGATCGCTAAAAGAACGGTACTTGCACCCCAGATTCTTCTAGGCAAGCATACTCCATCGTAAACCGCACCATCGTTTAACATCAGGCGAATTGGCGGTCAATCCCAAGACTATGCATCAATAAACAAATAATTATCAATTTCAAAAACCAACTTTAAAAATAGTAGATATACGCAATTTCGAATTCGACTGGAAAATTCGTTTACATGGATGATATAATATTGTGATCCAAGTAAACGAACTGAAAAATTCGTTTACTTATATATATATATATATATATATATATATATATACTAAATGCTAAATACTACTGACAGACTGACTCACTGACTCATCACGAAATCTTTAATTATCTTCGAATCGGAAACTACTCGCTGAAACTTAGATTCGTTATTTTTCCGATTTTGCGAAAGGATCGAATTAAAGTTGTCAAAAGAGACACAAAAAAGTTTGTTTTGTAGCGCAGCTCTACGGACTCCCGACCCCTTTGTCGGACCCCTTTGTCAACTTCTCCAATAAATTTTGTCAACTTTTGCTTATAAAATTTAACATCAGAGCAGAGGGAGAGTCCCACTCTGCTCTAAGTTTATATGAAAACCTACGTGTTCGAAGTCGTCGTCGTATGATACTTGTGTTTGTAAAATGAAACGGAACACCTGTCCAGTCATCTATTAGAATAATCTAGAAACGCGTTTCCAGAGAGCGAGAGCAGCAGATAAGTTGTCGTCTCCTCTGACAGACTCAGATTAATGGATTCCATTTGGGGCAGTCCCCTATCACTTCTCGCTTCTGCGCAGCCCTTTGAGATTTCTATGAAAAAATTGTTACGTATATTAGCGACCTTAACGTCTTTTAGCCTTTGTTCGCAAACTAAGAATTGTCCAGATAGATAACTTCTTACATAATATATAACTTCATGAAAGGAAATGAAATGATGACTGAAATGATGATGATATATATAATTTCGGGATGTAATGTATAAGGAGATTGTAGAGCACTAGTTATCGCAACACAGGGAATCCTATAGCGATAACTAACGACTGCTAATTGTAATAATGGCGTGTTATTTTTAATCATATTGCAATAAGTTTTGTAACCCTAATTTTATTTTTAAACTAGACATTGTACTTAATATTAATAGTGGCAATTTTTTTTTTTAATACTTTAAAGGATTGTGAATTATAATTCAATAAAATTATTTTATACCAGTTGCGCTGCGGTTCACTCGCGTTGAAATTCCCCCAGGAACCGTACATATTTCCAGGATAAATAGTACTAAATTGTATTCTATGTCTCCGGCCCTCCAACTATCTCTATGACAAGAGTCACGTTGATCCGTTGCTCTGTTGCTGAGTGAAAGAGGACCAAACATATCAACACACCAACTAATAAAAAACCCAACAAAACATTTCCAATTTAGATAGATAGAAACTCATAAATTGTGCACACCAGAAATAAAAATAACAGATAAAGAAAAGAAAACGAACCGAACTCAATCGAATTGATCTCATTCGAATTTATAATATAAGTAGGTATGATGACGTGTTCCACATTTACTCGATATAAAAGCAATACTTACTATTAATGATGTCTGTCTAATCATTCAGTTCAACAAACCGTTAGGGCTCCAGGGCACACCCCCTCTGGGGTGCCTGGGCAAGTCTGATTCCCACTCCCGGCGACGGCCCAAGCCGAGGTTCGTACCTTCGAGGTGCCCTTGTGCTAGTCGCCTATAAACTTAACCACCAAGTTATGCCGAACGCACTCTGCGTTCGCTAACTAGTCCGGTCAAGCTGTAGAGGCCAAAAGGCCAACAGTAAAAGTCACTTATAAAAAAATAAAAATGATATCTGTGCTTTTAATCTACTTTTGTAGCAAAATATCATCAGACAGACGTTACTGTCAAAATTTAACTAAAGCCTAACTATTCCGGGCAAATTTAAAATTTTTCTTCACTTAAAACCTTACAAGAACTATTTGTAATAGTTACAAACAACAATACATTGAAAAAAAATGCCAACTCGTTCCCCAGTGATGTGCTTACCAAAGAACAGCATTACATTTTTATTTAAATATAATATATGTGCATAATAAGGAATATTTATCTATTTACATCTTTATTTTTCGGGGTCAGCCACCATCAGCCAGAAGACGTCCACTGCTGAACATAGGCCTCCCCCTTTAACCTCCACACTGAACGACAGCCTGCCTTTTGCATCCAGTGGATGCCAGCGACTCTCACAATGTCGTCGGTCCATCTAGTGGGCGGCCTGCCTACGCTGCGTCTTCCGGTTCGTGGTCTCCACTCAAGAACTTTTCTTCCCCATCGGTTATCGGTTCTTCGAAAATTAAAATGAAAAATTATTTATTGTAGCATCGAGCGATGTGGCCTGCCCATTGCCACTTCAACTTGCACATTTTAACAGCTATGTCGGTGACTCTGGTTCTTTGGCGAATATCCACGTTTCGGATTTTTCGGGGTACTAATTAATGATTCCAAGTCGATGAGGTTAGTCATCTGTAAATGTTTAGTCGGTATCATGGGCGAGTAAAAGGTTTTTGTTTACGTGTAATTTTTTTGATGGTAGGAAATGTGATCGGGGTTTCCCCGCGGGGAATCACAAGCCAACTAATATCAGTTGTTCCGAGCGCGAGTGATTTCCTTTTTCATTTGAACATGAACAGCCAATGTGGGCTACAAATACAATGTTTAATTCTAAGACAAATTTCGCTTAATTTTCGCGTGATCGAAATGGCCAATCAGCGTGGTACTGGTAGTGAGCTTGAGCATTTGTATTGTCTTTAGATCTTCAGTAGTATATGGGCAGACAGACAACAAACGTTTGCATTTTTACATGAAGGCCAATTCAAGATCTGAGGAAGTCGCAAACTGTGCGTTTTACGCGATCTTTTTTGCCTCACACCTGTAATTTGTGGAATGAGCTCCCTCCTGCGGCATTTCCGAGTGACTATAACATTGGGTTCTTCAAAAGAGCTGTTAATAGAGTACTTAAGGGCCGGCAACGTATCTGTGATGCCCCTGGTGTTACAGGTATCCAGAGGCGACGGTCATCGCTTACCATCAGGCGACCCGTTAGTTAGTTTGCCACGTTTGAAATATTTTTTTAATTTAAGTAATAAATATGTTAACTATTGAATGATACAGGAGTTACTAATTTTAGACATTAAAATAGAACAATCAGCTACTTGTTAGAATAGCGTTATTTAGAGATTTTTTTGTGTGTGTCACACCTCTATTATAAGTTTTTAGTAAGTAGAATATGTTTCCAAGAGCTTTGGTAAAATCATAAATATTCGTTCCTCATCTTATTAATTCCTGACAATATTAACGTGGGTACATAAATGAATGAACTTTACAAGTTCTATGACTAATAAATTGATAAACTTCGTTAATATCACAATATAATTAACGAGATACCATGAAAACCTATTCTAATATCAGGGTCTATACACAAGATATAAGTTTCCCTACAAGTTAGTTATACTCGATGTTGGATATTTTAATTAGGTCGGTTGCTTGGCTGCCTAAGTAACCGTGGGTCTATTATTAATGAAATTTCTTGTTTAATTAAATTAATGCTTAAAATAATACCTGCGGAGGTGATTGTTATTGGGGCACTGACCTAGCTCCATATGGCTTCTCTAGTAATTAACGCTCCTTGTTTATTGAAGCCGGCGGAATAGTGAGGGAAAGGTTAGTAGAAATCTTGGGTTTCTGAGTTGGTTAGGTATAAGTTGCATTGCTCCGTGGTTTCACCCGCTGTTTTAGAGAACAAAAAAATATATGCTTCCGGAAAATTTGTAGTTCCTAAATATGGGAACTAATTGGGAAGTCGTAGTATCGGTCAAACGTTTATACGTTTAGCGTATTTTTCGGCAAAATGTGCTATCGGTAAAAATCAGTAAAGAATTTCACCTCCTAGCAAAATATTAGTAGGTACGTAATTAGTAACTATTTATTAGGAGAGACTTGGTTATATCGTGCTACTTTGGACTTGAGCAATTGATACTTGGTTTAAATTGGGATTTGCAAAAATTTATAAGCATCATACTAATATTATAAATGCGAAAGTGTGTTTGTTTGTTGGTTTGTTTGTTCCTCTTTCACGCTGCAACGGAACAACGGATCGACCTGATTTTTTGCATGGGTATAGTTCAAGAGCCAGAGAGTGACATAGGCTACTTTTCATCGTCATCATCACCATCACCATTTTTCATCAAAAAACTGTTAATTTTGAGTCAGTTATTTAACAATTAAAATAGCAAAAATTACAATTTAAAGACAATTTGTTTAGTAGAATCGAGGGGCAGGTGACCCGCATGCTCGTTTGCCGCTCTTCTTATTTAAATAAAACATTAGTAAAAATATTATTTCATGGACTGCAAAGAAGTTCTTCTTAATTATCTTCTACTTATCCCCTCACTAGCGCAGAGACCACCCAGGTGGCTCCTTATAAAGTCGTATAATAGATGCTTTCAGCCCAAAAACGATAAAGAGAGCTCATCTGCATGCCAACTCCGTTAGCTTTAATTACTACACCCCGTGGACATACTAAAGGCGAGCGCACATTGCACTTTTTATGCCACAGCTGGTAAATATGCTGACATGGACTTATGAAACTCATAACTCATAATGAAGCTCAATATGCGCAGGGAATATGGGTCTCTCTGTGTCTTTTGTCGTATTTACAACGGGGACTGTTCTGAAGAACTGTTTGATCTGATGCCGGCGTCGTGGTTGTATCATCGCACTAGCCGCCACCGCCTGAAAGTTCATCCACACATCATAGATCAGTGGAAATCGCACACTGTCCGATTCACACGATCCTTCTTGCCTCATACCTGCAAAATGTGGAATGAGCTACCTGTCACGGTGTTTCCGAGAAGCTACAACATGGGGTTCTTCAAAAGGCGAATTAATCGAGTCCTTAAAGGTTGACAACGTATTCGTGATGCCTCTGGTGTTACAAGTATCCATAAGCGACGGTGACTGCTTACCATCAGGCAGCCCGTCTGATTGTTTGCCAACTATGGCATGGAAAAAAAATGAAACACCTCTCACAACAGAAAAGTTGCTGACTTTAAAAATGAAAAAAATTATGAAATGTGTGGCTTTATTTATTTATACCATTCTATAAAAAACTTATTTTATTCACTGAAAACAGTGAATAAAAAGCTTTTAATAACTATTTCGGTGTTTGAATTTAGAAGACACCGCAACATATTAAACCTCCATCTCAATGCTATACAACCTCCTTGGGCAAAATATACTCGTCATACAAACTCCTCGTGCAAAGAATACTCGACATACAAACTCCTTTTGCAAAATAACTCCTCGAGATTTGATTGGTCGATATTTTTGACAAGGAGTTTAGCAAGCATTAGAATAAAAACTGTTTTGTGTTCTTTGCTGTCATTAGTAAATTGGCGCTATTTTGAATACTGTAAGTTGAACACGAAGTTGTTACTCAATAATAAATCGATTGAAAGTGCATTCAAGTGATGAATACGTGTTAACACCTGAGTTTAAGAAAGAGAAACCGGCCGATATGGTAAAAACTATGGCTGCTAGCACTACGGTTGCGCGACGCGCGTAGTTTATTAAAATCAAGGTCAGCCGAAGCTGGTCTTTTGTACCTATTTATTTTGTGTCGCGACGCCAACAGTTCTTCCGAAAACTGCATGTTGTAGAGTGGCCTCATAGCATCAATCAACGTCTTGCAAAAATCACCTTCATGTTGTTAGCAAATAAATTACGATAGCTAACTGCTGCAGCCCTGCTAGTGAGAGTTCATCATCATCATAATCAGCCTTTTAACAGTCCACTGCTGGACTTTTAGCCTACCCCCGAAAGAGTGATTGGGCCATATCCACCACGCTGGCACAGTGCGGGTTGGTGGATTCACATACGCCATTAAATTCCTTCTCCGTACGTATGCAAGTTTCCTCACGATGTTTTCCTTCACCAAAAAGCCAGTGGTATAAAAATCCGTACATAAGCTTCAAAGACCTAATTGGTACGGGCTCGGAGTTTGAACCCGCGACCTCACGCTTTCAAGTCTAGCGGTATCCCAAATAGGCTACCACAGCTTCTCACAGTAGTGAGAGTTCGCTGTTCAACAATGTATCAAAATTCCCTTTAGGTGGTTTCTGTAACTTGATGCGATTGACTTGGCTACGAAAATGTGCACAAACCTTTACTTGTCGTTTAGCTGTAAAACGAACTTTACTGAGATCTAATAAGAAAATCAGGGCTTTCTAAGGGGTTAGCTGCATTATGGACCACATTTTATGTGAACTGTGATAGAGATATCAACTACCATGTTTAGCATATAAGCTCTTAAGTTACGGGTTGGAGTAGAATGCTTTAATACAAAGGTGCGAACATAATTGGCAATTCATTTTGTCACAAAGAAGTATTTTATATTTTAACCGACTTCAAAAAGAGGAGGTTATCAATTCGACTGTATGTTTTTTTTTGTTTGTTGCGCGATTAGTCCGCTAATATAGCATTGTTTTTGATGATTCCTTTTTTATTAGGTTAGGTTGGGCACCGAATCCAAAAATAATTGATTATAAATTGTAAATAAGTAAGGAGGTAAGTATATTTATAAGGTAACGAGATGACGTAGTGGACTTATTCGCTGGTGGCGTGGGTAGGTTCAAACTATCTATTCGTAGCAAACTATAAAACTGCAGTAATAAGTAATGTTTTTTTTTTATTCTTAAAAATAAAATAAAATATAAAGTATCAATGATTTCGTTGATTGTCCTTTAATGCTCATTGCTTTGAAGTAATTTTAATATAATTTTTTCCTTTTTAGTTTAATTTTGGAAATGTAGGTATAGTAATGAAGTCGGTTCTTGTTTTTTTTTCCCTGAAAATTTACTTTATTTCTCAAACATGTTTTGAAGTACGGGCGGTAAAGGAGCAGGCGTGGGCGGAGATAGCGGGGGCCGGAGGTGAACTGTAGAGTGTCGGACTACTGGACGTGCCGATGTACTGAATTGTCGGATAAGTGAGACTGTACTATATTAGCGTTTTGGCTTCGGGAGCGTTTCCCTTACATTCGGTATGAATTAATCTCTTTGTTTTATCATAATGGGCATATGGAGGCATTTTGACCATTTGCGCATATTCTGGCTAATTGGAAAACGAAGTTGCGCATGAATATTTACGAATATTCATCGAGGCGTGTTCCAAGAGCTGTTCCTTTGCCAAGTTGTTTGAAATGCAGCGAAATAATGAAGGCGCAGCAAGTTCGGTCCGGCTGCGAAGCGCACAGCGCACTAATTATTCTTCGGGGCTTTGTTATAGTTGCGATGGAGACAAAATGGGGAGAAGATACTACAAAATTACTCCATGTAAATGAACTTTGTTTTAAAGTAATATGGTTTGTTTTACTGTTATTTAAAGGAAATTCTTCCTACACACCCTTATATGTAAGTATTTGTGTTATAAGAGTAGAGTCCGTTTTAAACTATCACGGTAGTTCACTAAAGTTATATGATTATTTACGCGATATTTACCGTGGTAAGGTTGTGGAATGAGCTCCCGATGTACATGTAAATATGCGTGCAATTTTTTTCTTTTGATTTTTTGTAAACATTTTTTTCCGCTAACCCCCCCCCCCCCCCCCCCCCCCCACCGGTTACCAGCCTTAGTGCTTGACAAGAGGGCTCCGGGATCTCCAGAAGAATGTACCGGAGCCCTCGGACTGCGCTGCGGCTCCTCCCGAGACAGCCGTGTTGTCTCAGCCCCTCCACCCACGGCAACGTTGTTTACACAACGTTGTCGTTCTCTCCCTGGACACGCTTAAGTGGATGGTCAGAGCCCCAACTTTGACCATCCCGAGCCCGGAGGTCCCCTTTTAGTAGCTTCTTACTACAAGTCTATCAATCTGTTTGTGCATAAAGAATTTCTCATACATCTGTGAATCTAACAACATATATTCAATTGATGGCGTCTATTAAAGACATAACATCGGCAAGCGGCGTGTTGGCAGTCGCGGCACGTCGGCAACTCGTGTTGCTGCGACGTGGAATATTAACAATCCGACCAGTTGTACAACTACGCTAGTTTGCAGAAAACTGCCTTTTAGTAGACACTGAAAAATAAAATCTAGTTGGGTATGCGAATGGCGGCCAGTGAGAAATGAAAAGAGTTATTGCACGATAGCTCGGCTCGGTAAAGAGTTCCGATGGAAAACTGTTTTAGGTGTAACGGGAATTCGGATTAACGTCGAGATATTTGTGTGTTGGTCCACAGAATCGTCGACATCGTATCCTGTTGTAGACAGTCACTTTTATTGATGTTTAAAAAATATATATAATAGGCTTGCGTTTGACCACCATTTCTCCTGATGTTAAGCGATGATGCGGTCTACGTTGGAGCGTTGTGAAATATCTATTGGCGCGCCTTGGCAAAACGAGTTGATTGGTTAATTCATATGCCGTGACGGCAAACGGCATGACACTCTCATGCCGTCATGTTTCACATCTGTCGGGCAATCCATGCCGGCCAACTTTTGTTTATACGTTTTTATTAGCTTCACTTGTATGTGAAAAAATCTTGGAAGTAGTTTTAACTTCTAATTGTTGTATAAGGAAACTTTGCAAGTACATTATTATATGTAACTAGCTGACCTGACAGACGTTGTCATGTCTTAGAACTGTCAAACACGCAAAGTCAAAATTGTAAATCTTGTTTTTTTACACCTTGGGTTACATTATTGGAGTTTTAGTAAGGATCCCTATTTAAAAAAAAAATAAATATAGCCTATATCACCCGGGGTAGTGTAGCTTCCCAACAGCGAAAGAATTTTTCAAATCGGTTCAGTAGTTTCGCAGCCTATTCAATGCAAACAAACAATCAAATCTTTCCTCTTTATAATATTAGTATAGATTAGGAAAATACACTGATACCATCAATCTGATTTGATGATAAGGCCAGGAGGGCAGTTAAGTATTATGTAAGCAGAATTTAATAAATTTTTTAATTATTAAAAGGTATAATTATTAAAAGGTATACTGCATTAGGCAGTCTTTTTCAAGGTGAATGCGCGCGGCTGCGTCTCGCTTGGCTTCGCTGTGTTTTTTTTGCGGTTGAATCCATAGTCGGAGTAACCGGCTTAATCTTAAGTGAGTAATTCCCTTGTAATATAAATAAAATGTTAAAATCTTAGAATAACTACACAAAGAAACCAAGTACATTCGCAAATTAAAGTCATTCAAATGGCTCCAAGAAAAATATAAAATTTTTACTATGACAATTTGCGCGGTGATATCGTACCACAACAAATCAGAAAAGCAGCATAAGAGTTATGGTGTGACATTCCACAGGTAATCCATTAATTTTCTTGCTTAAATCGTTTGAAATACCAATCGAAACGTAAGCTACAAAGCGAATTTGTAGCTTACGTTTTAAGAAGGCGTTGTTTGGAAACCTACCTTCTCTGAGTAGTTATTCTAAGGTTAAAATACTTCTTTACTAGCTTTTATTATAATGCGTAGTAGTATGTTTTGTTAGTAGGCAAATTCACCATATCTGCGCAAAATTTCTCTTATAAGACTTTATTAATTGGCTAAAGTCAAAAAAAAAAAAAAATACAATCTCTACAATTTGCCATTAAATTAATAATCTACCATCAGTAAAATTCACATCCAAATTTTTTAACGCCATAGCTGGCAAACAAGTAGACGTGCTGCCTGATGGTAAGCAATCACCGTCGCCTATGGATACTTGGGTGTAACACCAGAGGCATCACAACTACGTTGCCGACCCTTTAAGAATTTATATTAACATCGCCTTTTGAAGCTCATGTTGTAGCTTATCGGAAACACCGCGGAAGAACAGAATTGAAATCTACAAATTAGTTTTGCTAAATTGTCCTTGTAATATTGACCACCAATCACCACCGTTATATAAATGCATTCACAAAGTTACCTACGTTTCATATTGTCCGAACGTCCATTATGTGTGCAATCGGTTGTGATGCCAGTACTATCTGACATCCGTGTACAATTTGAACAGAAGTTGGAAATTATGCACCGAAATATATTTCTGTTAGGTACTTGAAAACGTATCGTTTGTGTTTAGAATTTATTGAAGCGGCCCGCGTCGATCTCTCTTATCATAATCGTACTTTTTGTAAATACGGTGAGTATTATTTAAATTTAACCATAACGAACTCAGTACCCAGGCCACACTGCCAAACTCACAAACTTGAAGACCACTTCCATAACCATCCTCTTGTATAGTCATTAATTTTATGTATTATCAGATATAGTTAAAAAAAAATTGTAAAAGTTGACAAAGGGCACGGACCCAGGAGTCCGTGGAGAATCAAAACAAACAATTTAAAAAAAAAAATTGAAACCATACCTAGTTTATTATACTTTTAGTTTAAAATAATCAAAGGACGTGTCAATACTAGAAAATAAAAAATATTGCAAATAATAGTTTTGCCTGATCAAAATTGTGTGAAGAACGTTGGGAATCTAAAAGCTTTTGGAAAATATATGAATGGAACAGTAAAACGATGGCAATCATAGCATAACTGTAAAGTACAGTTCCGGCTGAACTAACTACCGTAAGCTGAACAATAACCCTTCAAGCTGAAATGGCTTAGCGGATTTAGTTGGAATTTATCTAATATTTAGAATTTTGTTTACAATAGCACGGATAGCACACAAGCTACATGCACTAAGATTTACTATTATTATTTATTTATTTATGTACTAAGATTTAAAAAAACATATATACTGTTTAAACAACACCCAGAGATTCTTGAAGAGATAATAGAGATACAAGAAAATATAATTCATCGTAATAGTGTGCTCTAGATTAGTTTTTTGTTTTTCAGAACAAAAGCCGAATAATTATTCTCAAAAATATGTATGTACATGAAAGCAGCCCCATTAATTGTATCATGCCCAACTACACGAGGAATGCTTGAAGAACTGGCACTTGGTGGGCCATTTATTGAGGAATGTACGGCCGCGTGGCGTGAGAACGGAACGTAAACTGGCCGCTGAGCGCCGCGTGCTAGAACATCGCTGCGTCTCACAGTATGTGGGATCTACTAAAGGATTTCTATTAACTGACAGTTTCTTCAACTTATAACAAGTTTTTTTTTTTTTTTTTTTTAATAATTGTCTTGCATTTGACCGCACACTCGCCTGATGTTACGCGAAAAAACTTGCTTTTTAGGGTTCCATACCCAAAGGGTAAAAACGGGACCCTATTACTAAGCTTACGATGTCTGTCTGTCTATCCTACCTATTAACGGCTATATCTTTCGAACCGTAATAGATAGACAGTTGAAATTTTCACAGAATATGTAACGTTACGGCGGATTAACTAACAAATACTAAAAAAAGTCAATAAACCGGCCAAGTGCGAATCGGGTTCGCGCACTGAGGGTTCTGTACCACCACAAAAATCAATAATGAAATTACCAATTACAACTTGGTAATAAACATAAGCTTGTCACCGACTTGGCACTTGGCCATTATATATTATTTACTGTTATACTTTAGAGTGTGTACTACAATCATGCCAAATTTTTGTTTTTTGCACTACTTTTTTGTGGTGGTACGGAACCCGTAGTGCGCGAACCCGACTCACACTTGGCAGGAGTTTTTTCTTCGCATGATCGCGTATAAATAATCACGTCGTTCTATGAATACAACTGAGTTTATGTACTGACAAGAAGCAAGTAAGCAAATACGTAAGAAAAGAAAACCGTAGATACGATGCTAGTCAGAATTATGATCCCGGAAACTGGGAACTATGACCCAAATGGGGGTGGTATGTGGCTCGGAGCCGACCTATCTGGTAAGTTGGTTACGGTCCCAGTAACTCAAGTTGATGTGCTACGTCCTTATTGTGAGCATCGCTGAGTTCATAAACAGCCTCGGCCGTTGTTCTACTTCCTCGGGAATTGATTAGAATTATGTTTGCGAATGTTTTGGTGTAGATTAGGCGGTACACTTGTGCGAAAGACTATAAGAAAAGGACGCGGGCGCTCTCTTTCAAAGCGATTTCATCCTTATTGTCTTATTGATACGATAAAAAACCGGACAAGTACGAGTAGGACTCGCGCTCTGGAGGTTCCGTTAGACGGAACCCCCAGAGCGCGAGACCAAAAAAAAAACTAACTGAAGTTATAATATTGAAATACAAACTTAAGTTTGTAGTTGACAATACGGTTCTTCCATACATTCCAACTACAAAATGTAAGTTTGTAATAGCAAAATAATAATTTTTAAACGATATATCTTCAAATTTATAACTTTCGAATTTATTCCTATATATGTGCTATGAGACCTTGCCTCTTGCCAAATTTCATGATTCTAGGTCAACGGGAAGTACCCTATAGGTTTTGGTTCCCCTGTGAAATCGCAAAATATGCGACATAAACGTTCATATCTTTTGATTGCGTTGACTTACAACTTTAATTTTTTTACAGTCAAAAGAAACCGTAGACACAAGTATTTAGTATAAATTTCAACTTGTTACCTTTACGCGTTCTTGAGGAAAAGGGTCTTGACAGACGGACAGACAGACGGACAACGAAGTGATCCTATAAGGGTTCCGCTTTTCCTTTTGAGGTACGGAACCCTAAAAACATAAAATGTCGCACCACTTAAAATGTTGCACACGTGTACCGCTTTATTCACGAGGAGTGTTTTATAGCCCGTTGGCCCAGTTAGTGGTGATCCTGGTGCGCTTGGGGGTGTGGGTTCGATTCCCACCTAGGACAAACATTTATGTGATGAACATTTGTGTTTTATATCTGGGTGTTAATATATATTTAAGGATGTATTTAAAACTAAATATGTATGTATATCAGTCTCTGGCAGCCATATCACAAGCTTTGCGTTTTTGTGTTTGGGGTCAGATGGCCACAGAAAATAATTTTATATTTTTGTTTAGATTAGAACGGCTGTCAAGGCATTTTTATAAGAAATTTGGAAAAAAACATCAGTCATTCGAAATCAGTTAACAACTGTGATGCGGAGTTCGACGCGTTGATCTAAATAAGAATGTTCAATCAAGGTTCACTCATAATGCCTGGTAACAGAAATTCCTTCTCATTTCCATTCTATTTACTTCTCTTTGCTATGGGTCAAACGCTAGCCTATTTTATTTATAATAAAAAAAAAAAACTGACATACATTTAAATAACTACAGTTATTATTGTATCACCTTCATAAATGTTGCGTTAAGTCCAGGAACTTTATGAATAAAGCTCGCAGTTACTATTGAAACGTCAGCAGCACGCCGCTCGATGTACGTATTCAGTCCGCCATCGAACCTGTTCATTAACTCTCATCAAAGCCTATTCAGCTACAATGCCACAACAGCCTGTTGTAAATTAATTTTGCGACGCACTTTTTCTACAATATAGGTACGATAAAACACAACCTCTAAAAGGTAAAAACAATCTTATTGACAACAGTAGTCGGTTAAAATTGGAACAAATGGACAGACAGACAGAAGATCGAACTTATAAGGGTGGTAGTACTACGGAACTCTAAAAACCAGCTTCTCTACCGACTTAAAAAGTGTCTCCGTTTAACTAAGCTGTACAAATAGATTTTTTCAAAAGAAACTGTGTATATCTCGCCACATAGCTTTGTACGGATTTATCACCTTTTACGGAGTCCCCTGCAGCGGGGGATTAGTATTCTTCGTACGTTCAGAGGAAACCTCATTTATTTAAATAGCAAAAACGGGAGGAGGAAGTCATGTTTAGACTTAATATTTCCGAGTTTATTTCCTTTGAAATAAATTGAGTAAGACGTAATCTTTTGTAAAGTTAAATTTCTGCAGAGACTTATTATTGACACTATCAAGGGAAACCCCGGTAAGATCTGATGAAAGGGTGAGGTAAACAATTAACTCACCCGTCGACCAAAGTTTCTAATGTTTACTTTGAAAATAAGTAATAAAATAAGAAAAAAAAATATGGAAGAATTAAAAACAAATAAGGAAACATTAGAAATTAGAAAAGAAATCAGATATTAAAATAAATAAAATATAACCAAAAATAAATAAGACCGGAATACGCAGCGTAGGTGGGCCTCCCACTAGATGGACCGACGACTTTGTGAGAGTCGCAGGTATCTAGTGGATGCAGATGGCAGGCTGTCGTTCAATGTGGAGTTCTAAGAAGGAGGCCTATGATCAGCAGTGGAAGTCTTCTGGCTGATGATGATGATGAAAAACCAAATTATAGAGAAAAAAGCAAAGAAGAAAATAAGAAAAGAAAACGGAGAGGAAGAGAAAAAAGAAAAAAAGGAAGAGTTAACCAATCAAAAAAATAATGACAAAATGTAGCCAAAAAAATGATAATGAAAAATATAGGTATGTGAATAAACTCACTCACTCATCTATTATAAATCTTCCAATTTCCATCGAAATCTGAAGAGATTTCCGAAAATGAAAAATCAAACAATGTCCGGTGCGCGCTGTTTGAGGTGTCTTCAACCATTCTCATACTTGAAACCTAACTTGAAACCTTTACTTCGTACGTACAAAGAAAGGCACTCGGATGTTAAGAAATTGGGTGACGTGTTGAGCACGCATAAGTACATTGCGAGGCGGTAATTGCTCGCTGAACTCCGTGTGTTTTGGTACTGGTTCCACCCAGCGGCGTTTTTACTCCAGGCTCTTTGTCACGAACAATGTTCTAAGCACTCGTTACAATTGTTTTGGGGAAATTTAATTATACTACGTTCCTTGGTGAGTCCTTCTGAGCCTGCATTGTCGTCAGTACATAGAATTTTGTTACGATGGTGTACCTTTTTTATGCCATATGTGGCAAACAAGCAGACAGGCCGCCTGATAGTATGCAGTCACCGTCGTCTATGGATACTTGTAACACTAGAGGCATTACAAATACGATGCCGACCCTTAAGGAAACTATTAACTAGCCTTTTGAAGAACCCCCATGCTGTAGCTTCTATACCTATGCCTATGCTTTTTAGGGTTCCGTACCCAATGGGTGTAAACGGGTACCCTATTACTAAGCCTACGTTGTTTGTCCGTCCGTATGTCTGTGCTACCTTTTAACGGCTATATATTTCGAACCGTAATAGCCAGATCACATTTTCAAAGCATATGTGATGTTACGGCATATTAACTAAGAAATAACAATAAAGTAAACAAGTAAAGTCCCCATAAAACAAATGTATTTTTCAACGTAATTTTGTATTTGCTCTAATGTAAAAACGGTTATCAAACAATCAAAACAACAAGGTCAAATTACAAATTACAAACACTGGGGTATATTACAAATTCAATTTATTTTACATAAATAAACCAGCCAAGTGCGAGTTGGGTCAGCGTTGTTCCGACATTTCAATGAAAATAAACTTTTTATTTTTAGATGGATTTAAAATTCAAAACCTCTTCCACACACAAGTAATCAACTTTTCTAGAGAATAACGTAATATCGGCGTAAATCATAAACAAACACAATGCAGTTAATCCCAGAGAACAAAAGCAGTCTTGCTGCATACTAATGACAATTTTCAATTTGCGAGATTTGCGGCGGAAGCGAGAGAACGAGCGAATCTATGATTTAATCCGATTCTTTCTGTTTCCCCATTCCTTCGCAAGTTTAATTAAAGTGCTACCGTGCTTGGTCAAGGGTTTTTTTTAAAACATATATATGCGTAATTAATAAAAAATAACATAATTGCAAAGCTTCGAGCACCGGCGTTCCACCCTCCTACTTTTACTACAGGGCAAGAAGAAGGACTGCATACTACCACCCAAGGGCGTCGCCAGCCCATAGCCCCCACGGGGGGAGGGGGCAAGTTAATAATTATGGAGGAGTAGAAAAATATGAATTGTGTGTCAGTCAAGTCAGAAAAATATGACAGTCAAGTTTTGACGTGCGGGATTTATCGGCAAAGTAAGACAATTGCACGGCCTTTGGTTTCTTTGGAATTGGCTAAATTTTTTTATCTCTAAGGGGAGGGGGGCAGTTGCCCCTCCCTGCCCCCCCTGGCAACGTGCTTGTACCACCGCTTCCTCGTGAAAATTCCAAAGATCCGTACGCAACGATTTGGGCCGTCATTGATACGTGGCTGCCCAAGAATGGAACTCCCTGCCGTCCTGCTTGTTTCCTGAGATCTACAATCTAGCATCTTCAAGGCTAGAGTGAATAGACTTCTTCTAGATCAATGTGTTCTAAAAAAAGCAATCCATAAAATCCAAGAAAAATTAGAGTAGATGGATGAACTACACTATTTTGCCGTCTTAATTTTAAGAGTCAGAAGCGAAGAAATAAAGCAAAATACTACTATAGACGTTGTAAAGATGCTCTGTAAATTGACATGGAAGTGGGCGGGACACCACGCTCGAGCTACGAACGGTAGAGTGAATTGTCCACTGGCATCCGAGAGATAGCACGCGGTGGTGTAACCTGGACTTGACTAGCCTGAAAATATACCACATGGCAAAGCTTAGAGCAGGCATCTAGTTTTGGTAGTCCAATTAGTTATAATTTCTAATTTAAGTTATGAGTTACTTACTTCTAATTGGGTTATTTTGGGAAATTTGGTATGGAAATAGCTTATACACATAGGCTACTTCCATCCCGGAAAATGTATGGTTCCTGTTCGGGTGAAACCGCAAGGCACTGCTAGTAATTTATAGTTTGAATACACAGACATATCATTCATTGTACAAACATACCAACGTACACTATTGCTACTAGAGGAAGGAAACGTGTAAAAACTTTTAACTCGCGTACCAATTTTTTTTAATGGGTCTACGAGTCTGAGATGCTGTTGTTGCTATTAGTGGGATTTAGAAGTGGAACCAGGAGCCCATGACTAGTAGGACCACGAGTCCGGTGGTCCCAAATTAGTGGGACCACGAGTCAAACATCCTAATTCGCACCTCAACACGCCATATCTCTAACCGTTTATAAAAGATATACCGTATGGAATCCATTCAGCAGTGAACATGAGATATAGAATACGTTTACGGTAAACTCCGTAATAATATAGTATCGGTGAAACAATCGGTTATCCCGCACTCCGCAGTAATCATGCGTTTTATTCCCCACACGGTTCGAGCAATTCAAAGGAAAAATACATTTCAATTGTTTATTGAATCCGTTCCGCGCTTGCCATAACTTTACTCTCTAGGGCGTAGGCGAGGCAGGATACATTGGAGTGGGCAGTAAGGTTTCTACAGTTATATGATGATGGACGGGATATTTACCGTGACTAGGTCACTGACCAAAATAAAATGAATGGACGGGGCCCAGATGAAACACATTTTTGAAGATTACAAAATGAGCGCCAACTCTCATTTAGTTTCGGTCGGTCTCTAGCCGTAGGAAGTGCGATACAAGACTATTGTTACATGATAACGAAACATCTGACAAAATTATGCCTTCGTGAGCTTTACCGAAGTGTAAATACATAACATAAAACCGGTATCAACTTTTTGTTACAAATGTACTGTACATGGCTATAATTAGGTGTTGAAGTATAATGTCCGACGGTTTTGACTCGTTTTTACTGAGCAAGTTCAATGGTTATGGCCCGCCCGTCCATTCATTTTATTTTGGTCGAAAGATTAGGTAGTTGGTTGGAGCTCCCGACATTTTTATCCGTGAACATGGTGCATGTAACTGCCCCGAAAAGTGAAGTTCAAAGAGGAAGGCCTATGTTCAGCAGTGGACGTCTTCTGGCTGATGATGATGACACAAAAATACCAAGAAGCCTTACAACATGCATACTGTCTACTGTTTTACCTTGATGTTTAGATATCGGCGTGGAAAGAGAAAACTTCATCCCAGTTCTGGTTTACGTAGGTGTGTGTGGTTAAACAAATGTAATACTTCATTGGGTGAAACTGGTAAATATATAATGCTTTGTTGGTTAGCAGTTTATTTTGTAAACAACTTTCTGTGTGGGTATACTCTGTAGTCTGTAGTCTTCCCGGTGCATCTGAACCTGTCAACACCCAAAAATATACCTGAAATACTGTTTGCACCATTGACTTGCACCATTAATGGCACAGATGCAACTGCTGTGTATCGTTTGCACCATTCTAGTGTTATTCGGTCCCTCTACAGGAGAAATCACATCGCATTTATATAAATACTAATATTACAAAGAGGAAAGATTTAATTGTTTGTTTGTTTGCATTGAATAGGCTCCGAAACTACTCAACTGATTTGAAAAATTATTTCACTGTTGGGAAGCTACATTATCCCCGGGTGACATAGGCTATATATCTATACCCGCGTGAAGCCGGGGCGGGCCGCTAGTATAAATATAAATGCGAAAGACAAGTGTGTATGTGTGCATGTTTGGACATACTCAACTCCCTAACAGCTGAACGGGTTTGATAGATATTTATGATGGAGATAATGATATCTATTTTTGATAGATTGAACACATCACCTTGATATTTCCACAATCGTATTTCTAATTATATAACACACCAGATCTTGCCCGCGACTTCGTGCTTTTTTATTTTCATATACTTTCAATCTTTCCACTTCTTAATTCAGTTCTTCGTAGGTCAAGCAGTTTTCGACATTTCGTGATGTACGATACTTCGTCAGTCAGTTTGTCAGTCAGTTATACTTATCTCACTTTATTTATATCAAATCTAACAGAGTTTTTGTACTGACTTGTAGTTTTTAAGAAACCCATGTAACGTGTACAAATAAATAAAAAATATCACTGTGTTAACCTTTAGGGCTTACATAATTTCGTTCAATCTAACCAAATATTTATTAACCTTTTACTCAATAACAAGCTTAACTTATAGCTTGGCTTTTGCTTATAAAAAGTAAACCATGTTTATTTCAGGGTAGAAGCCACCATTCCCAACTCCATTCTGTCGTAACGGAGTTGAGTGTTGGCAAACACACTAGAACATACAAACTTTTGTATTTATGTTAGTGTGATGGACTTGCGTTTGGCGCATCTCGTTAGATGATAAGCGATGATGCGGTCTACGAGAGAAGTGGGGAGCACGCTTGCCTAGAAGAAACTGATTTACTACTATCTACTACCTATGCAATATGCACATCTACGCCTCCAATCTGCTGATTATCAGAAAATCACATTACTGTCAAGCAAAACTAAAGCCTGTTTGCTTGTGATAAAGGCTGAAATGGCAAAGTCTGTGTGGTACTAGATGCTCAATAGGGACATACGTGGGTGGCAAACACGAGTTTTCACTGATTGCGAATGTTTGACCATTGCGGTACGGTCAGCAGAACAAATATGAGGTGGATTATTATAACAATAGTTAGTAAATGACATTTATTATGGGACTAACCTTGAAATTACCGGATTATCAGCTGCTTCGTACAATTTGTCGAGTGTAATTTTTTTTTTGTGGAACTGTCTTTTTTGCTGTTAACTTATGGTTGTTTGTGATATTGTGCGTAATATTTATCTACTAATGTGTGGAAAATAACAGCTTAGGATAATATGTATGAACGAAGCAGGTACGAAACGTACGAAGTGGTCCTAAAGATACCGTTTCGGGGCGTTTCTGCGCGCTGCCCAAAGGCTTCTGAAATGTTAATAATATTTAATTATCAAAACATTTATGCATCTCGTTTGAAAAAAAAACAGTAATTAGAATTTTTGAAATCCATGTATCATTATTTAAAATCATAATTTTAGTGATTTTTTTCACTGTCATGTATATTGAAAATACTATCTACTAAACCTATCTATTCGCTTTTTTACAATGTTATTGCAAGTCCAAGCATTTATTTGCACTGATAACTGCAATTACATTGTAAAAAGCTGAATAAAAACATTTTCTTTTAATATTTCACTCAAGTACCTATATCGGGTACTTGCTATAGTTTGAAAAAGCTTAGCAAAATTGAACAGGATTCGTGGTTTTTATTAAGTTTTTAAAATGTTATTGGAGAAACCAGAACAAATAATTTCAAAAAACTTAGTTTGCTGACCGTACGTGCTAACGAACCAATGTGACCAAACGACAAAATGTGACAATTCATTAAGCTGCAAAAAATCTTTCAAAAACGAAAAAAGCCTGTATAATTAAATGAACCGGCCCAAGTGTGAGCCAGGCTTGCGCACCATTCGACGAGGGTTCCGTACCACCACATAAAATATAAAATCATATTAATTTGGCAAATTTCTCATAATTACAATTTTTGGGGATCTGTTCACGCGAGTGAAACCGCGGTGTGCAGCTAGTAATACTTAATCTTATAGAGGAAGCTAAGATTTTCTACAACAATCATAAAATAATTGTACCTTTAAAAAAAGGCTTTTCTCAAAAATTCGCTCTAACTGGACGAGCCTACAATTTGCCTTTAATAGTAAGTTCCAGTGCTCATCTTCCAGCTCCATCATCAGATCAGCTTAATAATACCGTAATCATCTAATAATCATCAGAACCTCACACTGACAAACTTGTAAAATTACAGTCCAATCGGTTGGTTACCTAGAAACATTAGCAGTTTTTGTCTCATTTCCGTGCGAGACAGTTTCCAACAGTGAGATTTCGACTGAGCAGTTTTAAACATTGTTTAGTTTTTTTTAAATTATAAATATGCTTGCGCTTGGCCGCCAACTCGCGGGATGATGCGGTCTACGATGGAGTACGCTTGCCCAGAAGAAACCGATTCACTCGTGATTTGAAGACACCAAGATTGTAACTATCTGGGAACACCCACTCAGGCAGCGCATTCAACAGACTATAGCAGTTCGCACGATAAATGTGGAATCAAAGCGCTTCGTACGGGTTCTCGGAATATCAACCATAAAGCGGTGTCGATTCTTCGTGCGCACTCTGGCAGTCCGATAGAAAAATGGGCAGGAGGGAATCAAATCATGCAGATCGGAAGCACGCTCTCCGAAATGTATCCGATAAAAAACCAATAGACTAGCAACTTTGCGCCGATGCTCAAGACTAAGAAGCTTAGTCTGAACCGGGGATTCATTGCTGATGAGCTTCTTGGCACGTTTCTCTATAGACTCCAATGCCCCAAGCTGGTACTTAGCTGATCCATCCCAAAGGAGCGAGAAGGTGAGAACCGAACGACCGAACTTGTGCTTGGTACAGTGAAAGCAACTGTTCCGACGTGTAGTACCGTGAAGTATTTCAAATAATCTTTATAAGTAAGTAAGGCTGTTATTTTCCAGTTGCAAGTTTAGAACGTAAGTGAATAAAATTAAGAAAATGTTTCAGTTACAACAAAAACAAAGATCGTGCTAAGAGTATAAAATACATACAGCTAATACAAAAGTCAAAACAAATAGCACTAATGAACAAAGCCTGTTCAAAGCCGAAGTCGACTGATCCGGCCGCGCCGCCGCCGGGTATCTACATGATAACGCCATTCCAAACTTCGCTAATCCAAACGGGGTGGATTCAAAGTCATCCTGCCCACGCTCTTTGATACACCTAGTACCTAGTGAATTCACCCTAGACAAAGTATCGTCGAGAAAAGTTCGTATCACACTGTTTTAAATATATATAGAATAGATCTGCGTTTGGCCACTAACTCGCTTGATAGTAAGCGACGGTGTCGTTGAGGATGGAACACGTTGACCTAGAAGAAATTAATTCACTCTGGCCTTGAAGATGGCTAGATTGTAGTTCTCAGAAAACAAGGAGGACGGCAGGGAGTTCCTTTCTTGGGCAGTACGTATCACAAATGACGACCCAAATCGTTGTGTACGAATCTTTGGAATTTCCACGAGTAAGAGGTGGTAGTGTGCAGTCCTTCTACTTGTCCGGTAGTAAAAGGTTATGGAGCTCTTGCGCACACTCGCCGAAAACAGACAGACAACCTACTTTCCGGCGGTAGGTAGTAGGTACTCGAGGCTTGCAACTTTTTGGCGACTAGTTTGCTGTCACCAATCAGCCTCATAGCACACTCTACCGAATCCAAAGCTTCCAGCTGATACTTGGTGTGTTTAAACTATCACAGTTGTTCACTTCGTTTGTATCGTACCTATACCATCAATTTGATCACTCATAATACAAAAATTATGTTTGTTCATTGTTATACCGTCTAGTTTGCGTAGTCTGCGACTACTAATCTAAAGATATAAGAAAAACATCCGAGGCCTTGCCACAAAGTACAACAGTAATCTTTATACTGCTCTGCCACATTGGTGTGACGCACAGACTTAGACGGTTAGGAACAAAATTTCCTAACCTTCACAATATCAATATTAAGGATAGGAAATAGTTTTTCTAATCTTAGCAGTTGCGAAATCTATTCTTTCGTACTGAGGAAAGCCGCGGTCACCTTAGAGGTCTTACGGACGACTGCTATTACGGCATCAAACTAACGTTAAATCCGCTCAGTTGGAAAATCACGCGACCGCAAACCGTATCTGGGCGCGTGAGGTTCACTAAGGTAAGGTAAGGCTACTTTTGAACAATGCGCTTTGCCTGGTTAATCGAAACGTATTTCACGTCTAGCGTTTTAACAATTTACTATGATATATATTAATTACTAAATAACTATGAATGTTATTATCACCGACTAACTTTAATGAAATCTAACAAAGAAGCAAAGTAAGGACATCATGAGAACGGATACTTTTTACCGCAAAAATAAGGAAAACGAAAAATAACCGGAAATTACAAGCAGGTAAAAAAAAAAAAAACAATCCTAACCAATTATTTACCTAAGATGTGTAAAAAGTAGATTTCATTTTTACGAAACGACACACACTTAAAAATTAATTCCGTGCTCGGCCGCTCATTGTCGCCACAAGCGTAATTAGAATAATACATTTTCTTTGTACCAACAGCTTTGTGTTGATACAGAGACGTGGGCGTAGCCAGGATTACAGTTGGTGGGGGACTGGGGGATATCATAGTAGTTTGCTTGTATTTTATTTTATTCGTACCTATATGAAAAATATGATGACGTGAGGTGAAATGTGATTTTCCTGTTGTTTCGAAAACTCCGTGAAAGCCTTTAGAAAAGTCACCTCCACTTTACTAGGTTACGACTAACGTTTGTTCGCATGAGTCCAACTTCTCAGGATTCCAACTTTTATAACATTCGTACAAATCTTCGCATGACTCCAACTTTTTAACACTTGACCATGACTTATACTTTTCTTGAATCTGACTGGGACTTGTTTGACGATATCTAATAAAACTCGAAAGTATTTCGATACTATTATATATATATTTCTATTATATATTTCGGTATTTGTGTATATTGTGTTATTGTATTTTTTTGCCACAAATAAATTATGTCTATGTCTATGTCTATGTCTATACTTGACCCTGGCATCGATTCTGATGTACTCTAAACTAAACTAAATTTGACAGCTCTAAAATTGTTGGTATCCTTCTCTTCTCTCACACATTAAAATGAAAAGAGAGGCAGATAATTTTAGTCCTGTCAGATTGGTTTAGTTTAGAGAGTGGTATGACAAAATCGACCAGAACCACCGGAGGATGGGCAGCAGCGTCCTATTAGTACACGGTGAACGTACTGCGATCCTCAAGCCGCCTGCCAAGCGTGGGGACTATGGCAACACCCCTCTCTACGAGGGAGGCCTTTGTTCAGCAGTGGACGTTTACAGGCTGATGATGATGATGATGATGATGACAGAATCGACATCAATGGAAAATGCATAAGGCGTGCGATGCCAAAATCCTCTCAAGAGGAAAGAAGAACAAACTACAAAAATGAAAAACAAGACCAATTACGGACACAGTTCATTACAGAAAGTTGATTTTGATCGAGATTGCGATCTGTGTATTAGCGACTTCATCAGCTTGTTGGCATTATGTACCGGAACTGTATTTTTCCGGGTGCGGGCATAAAACCCTTTAAGCGCATAACTTCATTATTTTCCCTGATATTTTTAAATTGCTTTTCCAAATGACGACTGGTAGAGCTTCATAAGCTCCTAGAGTTGAATGGCCCCTAGGGCTTGCCTTGCTACGGACCTGCTCACAGAGATGTTTATTAAATAACCGCAGTTCTGTTTTCGTATGCGTGTACAGTAACAAAGAGTTAATTTTCTTCCCTATTTCCATTTCTTCGCGCTGTAAATTATTTATGTGTACGGCGACCATGTTTGACGAAGGGGTGCGACGTGACAAGCTTGGGAATATGAAACGTGACAAATTTTATCAATGTTGGCTTTTTGTATCAACCGATAATGATTTTAATGAAAATATGTGAAGCACACATTTTTGACAATCACACCCCTCGGGGTCCATTTCGTGGTGTCGTAACAATGAACGCATCTATTCAATCAATACGGAATTGAGTGGGTCTATCCCCCTTTGATCACCTGGGTGATAAAAGTTGACTATTTATTGTCCTCTGATCACCTGGGAATATAATCACCAGGGTGACCTAGGCGACTCCATTTAAATTATTATTTGGGTATTCTTTGATCACCTGCACCTAGGTGAACATAGGCGACTTAACAAATGCAAACTTTCGCAGTAGTGATAGTTGTCAAAAAGTAAAAATGAAATGGGACGTCCCCATACAACACACGTACGTTTGGGGACCGGGAGCTCACCTCATTTTCAAAAATCTTTTAGAGCGCCTGGTTAATGCGACGCGTGATCAAAATGCTGGCGTGTTTCTGGCTCAACGCATTAGCATTACCATTCAACGTGGTAATGCCACCAGCATGTTGGGTACGCTGCCAACTGGTAGTGGGCTTGAGCATTTGGATTGTCTTTAGACCTTCAACGGTCTATAGGCAGTCTAACTGTATTTGTAGTGTTAGTTTTAGCTTGTATTTTGTTTAGTTTACAAACGTATTATTTACGTATTTTTGTATTTGCTCTAATGTAAAAACGGTTATACGTACAAGCGTCACACTTAGCATGGTTATGGTACACTCTAACACTCTCTACTCACTCTAAAGTATAATAATGGCCAAGTGCGACTCTGTTCTCGTACGATCACCGAAGTGAAGCAACGTCGGGTGCGGTCAGTACTTGGATGGGTGACCACCTGGGCGTTGACGAGATGTTGTTTTTTTGCATTACTTTTTTGTACATTAGTGGCTAACAAGTTATGTAGTGATTTGAAACCCTCAGTGCGCGAGCCCGACTCGCACATGGCTGGGTGCAGGGTAGCTCAGCCAACATCGCTCAGAAGGAAAACATTCCCAACGGAACAACTAGCAGTGCAGCTTACTGCTGTAAGGAATGAACGGAAAATTAAATGATTCTTTAAACAAACGCCGGTGCCGACGTAATTACATAGGTTCCCCGGGGAAATCGGATGCGGCGCGGTCAAGACGGCGCGGCGACGTGACGCGGCGCTACAATTCGATTTCCCTCAGCGCTTTCTAATGTCCTGGTATTTTTATTGCGTGTGTGCTAAATTGATTTTCGCTAAAGATTTTTTTTTAATAGGATAAAGTTTTATTCTTTAAGAATTGTCCGTGGCAGTAACTTTTTCATAACAGTCTTTTTAAATGGTATTCCACTTTGATCACCTGGGTGATCATAAGCGACTCTTAGTGTCCTTTGATCACATGTGAATGGAGGGTTCGAATTCTTTTTTGTTTGCCGTGCAATATCTTGGAACTTTACGTAGCAAGCGAATTTTAAAAATAAATACATTTATTACGAATACCTATGGATTCTACTTATGAGCCAATCAAAGGACACCTGGAAATGTATATTAATAATAATAATTTTTTGTCTGTAAATTAAATTCTTTCATAACCTCTGCGCATTCGCCTCTTTTTAGTGGGAAAACGTAATCAAACCTCTTTGCACATTAAAATGTCCAAATTGTTCGACTAGACTAGTCTCACATTGGAATATTTTTGTCCAAACCATAGATTCAGTATAAGTACAAACAGTTCGATCATCGAACTACTAATCGGACAGAATGGAATAAACGGTATCTACAATCATCGCAGAAGAGACAAAAATTGGCCGCGGCTTCTAATTCAAATTTTCGTTACAGGGTTCCTCAAATTATAGACCTACTTAATACCATGTTTTAGAAAATATACTATTTCCATAATATCCCAATAAAATGACACATCCAAGTCCCCTATTGCACGGAAAATAAGAGAATTCACGCATAACATTATCGCATATTCATTATTATACATGCTAGATGCATGTATCGCTTCCCGCCACAGATATCTCGGTTGCGCATTATCTACAGTGGGCACAACGGGTTTTTGTGTCTCTGAAGTCAGGCTCTGCGAAGCATTGCGCAAGTAGCACATCTCTTCCGACACAAAAATAGCTACTGCGCAGCCATGCAGCCAACTTCAGAGACAAAGATTCGCTGTACTTACCTATACAGTGGGTGAAGTACGAGTAGTCACTACATCAAATACGTACCGACTGTAGCACAAATTTTGAATTTCAAAATTTTAATTTGTATGGAAATACCAAGGAAATACCCAATTACTTATAAGATTTTAGAGGCGACAAAAGTTGCGTTTGTTGCCCGTGGTCTTACTGTGTAGTGTAGTTTAGTATTACACATAGTACCTTGGGCATTTTTTTTTAAATTGTCCGCCATTAAGTTAGTGTCGAGGCCTTAACGTCCGATTTTCGTTGAAGAAAAGACACATTAAATATCGGATCATTCTCGATAGATGCATTGCTAAAATCCCTATTGGATCTATAGAGATTTTTTTCTCTCTTTAGATCCCACTTTAAAACTGTGGATCTATCAAGAACTTTTTCTCACTAGATCTATTAGTAGTTCCTCAATGGATCTTTTGAGATTTTTAATTCTCGTGGATCCCATTTTGAAAGTATGGATCTATTGAGAAGTTTCTTTATCATTAGATCCATTGGTCAGATGCATGATGGATCTATATATTTTGTAATCACAACCAATGATTTCTCTTTTCCAGTTGGAAATGAAACATGATTTTCTTTTGTCGTAAAAATATCTCATGTCTCAAAAATATTATATTTTATTCTACCTAAAAGCATTCATGAAGCGAAGCCTTTTTCCATGTTCAATGCAAATGACATTTGTTTACAGAGTTTCATAGCACTCTTTTTAGTTTTTGTAGACGTTTCGGACTTCAGTATGCTTGCATTTGAGATTACCCTCGTATAATGTAAAATGTGTCCGACGCAGATATTACTGTCGTGTGTTTTCTTAGGACGAATGTGGAAAGTATTTCTTTTGATTAAAGCCCTGCTATCTATTCTATTTCTATGGAAAACACCGATCTGCACTTAAGATTAGACCAAGTATAAATTGATTTTTAAACCCCAATATTCGAATATAATATTTTAGAGATATCATCAAACTAAGTTTGACAGCTATCATTCTAAATGAAGATCTCGACGAGATCTATCACTTCTGTAAAGGAACAAGTCCAGGAACGACAGTTACCGAGATATCTCATGGAGAAATACCCAAATCCAGCAGCAGTGGTCTGATAAGCGTAGGGTAATGATAATGATGATAACACTGATATCTGTCATACTGATATCTGTAAACGCTTAAGGTAAACTGTAACGCTAGATTAAGTTAATGATGATGATGATGATGGTGGTGGATTAGGGTCCACTCTGAGACTCTTAGAGAAGGCCTGTGTACAGTGGGAACATGATAGGCTGAAAAGATGATGATGACGAAATTTCAATTTTTTAGGATACTTTGCGTTGTGTGTATTCGAACCATTTTTTTATTTATACTCTAGGATGATCAAAAGATACCGAAATAACGAATTGAATGGAGTCACATATGATCACCTTGGTGATTATATTCACAGGTGATCAAAGGACACTAAAGAGTCGCCTATGATCATCCAGGTGATCAAAGTGGAATAGTAACTGATGATCTTGATCAAGTAACCTTTTTACAAACAAAAAACAAATCAGAATTAGATCAGCCATTTGGGAGCTACGATGCTACCTCAGGATGCTACAGGCACACATTTATACAACTTATAATTCCCCTCTTGCTTGCGTTGCGTCGGGGCTATGCGTCGGGGGCTAAAATAGAATAATTGACATTGATTTTGTCAAGAATGAATACTTTTTCTCACAGGTTTGTTTCCCGTTTAAAAGTACCTACCTACGAAGGCATCGACAAAAGTAAAGTACGAAGTACCTACATATTATTATATACTATTTTTAGATAGGTTAGTAAAAATCAAATACTAAATAGATAAATATTTATTGACTAAATATTACAACATTTATCATAATTAAACATTGAAACAAAATTAATTATTACGTTATCGAACTTAAAACAACACGTATATTAAACGTGAAACTTAAAAAAATACCACAACAGCTGGCGATATCACCATTATCCTGCGAAAAATGCCATTCGTTAAATATCAACTACTTAAGTAAAATAATACAGTTGTCGATTATTAACGACGACATAGTGAGAGTCGCTGGCATCCAGTGGATGCAACTGCTGCAGCAGGCTGCAGACTGCCGCTCAGTGTGGAAGTTAAAGGGAGAGGCTTATGTTCAGCAGTGGACGTCTTCTGGCTGATGATGATAATGATGATGACTTTCTAAAATGTTGAGTCTTACCACTTTATTAATCCGTCTTACCACATTATGGAGCGGCAGTGGTGGTAGGAATCCACGCGTGTTTATTTGTCTTCATATCCGGCCAGATTATTGGCGCCCAAAAACACATCGCAAACCACGTCAGTATGATAGTAGTTATAGTGGGTCCAAAACCAGCTCGCATCTGTAATAAATAATCAATTTTCACTTCTCATGCTCGTACTGTTTATGCCCAGTGTAAGCAGACTAAAACGGCTTTTACGCTCTTGTGCAAAAATCCGCTCTTTGTGCACTAGGGCATAAAAATAAAAACTTCTTAAAATTGTTCAAAACTATTCTGTAGGAAGTTTGCCTGTGTCTGAAATAACATCCACAGATCAGAAAATACTATGATACTATTATTACAGAACAAAACTTTTGTCGAATCTAAATAGAACATTGTTTCTTATATAAGTTTAAATTTTAATGAAAGATATATTTCTTGCAATATAGCTTATCTCATGCGTTTTTGATACCAGTTTATACAAAATGTAACAGAACGGTGTAGTAATACATCGTGAAATAAAACCGTCCAAGTGCGAGTCGGGCTCGCGCACTGAGGGTTCCGTACAACCATAAAATTCAATAACGAAATTACCAGTTATAACTTGGTAATGAACAGAAACTTATCACCGACTCGCACTTGGCCATTATTGTTAATTGTTATACTTTAGAGTGTGTACTATAATCATGCCAAGTTTGACGTTTGTAAGTATTATCGTTTTTACATAGTTATGCTTTCTTCCCCATCGGTTATCGGTTCTTCGAGCGATGTGGCCTGCCCATTGCCACTTCAACTTGCAAATTTTAACAGCTATGTCGGTGACTCTGGTTCTTTGGCGAATATCCACGTTTCGGATCTTATCGCGCAAAGAAACTCCGAGCATAGCTCTCTCCATTGCCCGCTGTGTGACTCTGAGCTTTTCCAAAAGGCCAACAGGCAAGGACCACGTCTCAGTACCATATGTCATCACTGGCAACACACACTGGTTAAAGACCTTCGTCTTGAGGCACTGTGGTATCTTGGACGAGAAGATGTCACGCAATTTCCCGAACGCTGCCCATCCGAGTTGGATTTCCGAACGAATTTACTTAGTTATTCACAATACAGGGAGAGGAAAGTTAGTTATACCTATCTTAATCTAAGGTTAAAACAATTCGGTACTAGTGTTGTGTATATACCGCGAGCAGACCAGCGACCCGCAAGCAGCACCCGATCACGAGTATGACACATGTGCCAGCCATCGCCCTCCTCAACCATATCTTAGGGAAGAGAGCGACCCGACACACGACGCCGCCGCAAGAAGGTGCCGCAAGATGGTGAGCATGAATGCTCGAGGCATACACACAACCCTTATTTCTTTATTTCTCTACATTTTTATATCGCCTCCTCCCGGCCCAGGGCCTCCATCCCTGCCGCGTTCCGATCTCTGATAGCCATCTGCAGGTGGTACGCTTTAATGGTCTTCGCAATTTCAGGGTTGGTCCCATAGTAAAAGTTGTTCATAATGACGAGTACAACGATCACCCCGAATATTTCCACTATCTCACCTTGTTTAATGGAAACGTAATTTCGTCGCTTCAGTGCAAAGCTCGATTGGCATAGCAGCGGTCTGGCGGCACCGAGCCGGAGGACGATGAATACTCGGTTCAAACTAATCAGGTGCTGATATTTATGGCTAGTTCAAATTAATTAATCATTTAATTGATACTTACAAATTTTATAATGCTCTTGATGTAAAAGTGATATTTATAAAAATATTTTACTTAAGCATCCTTTTTGTTTCTTTTAAAATTGAGATTGTTTAACAAACAAAACAAAGCAAAAATAATCAAATGAGATAGTTGGCCTGAGCGAAGTATAAGGTTAGAGGAGACCTGTGCCGACAGGCAAACAGATCCGCAGAAAAAAAAACAAATACTAGACTAAGTTTAATTTTATTTTAGTTTAATTTTAGTTTAATTAATTTTTTTTTTATTTTAGTTTAATTTTAAAATGTTTAATATTTTCAAATTTTATTCCAAACGTGATCTAAATAAAAGGCTAAGTTATATTATTATATTGTACATAAAATTGATATTGTGCAAAGTTTCATGCACTAACCATAAATAATAACTATAAAAGTTGAGTTCTAAAAAATTAAGACGAACGGACAGACCGGTACAAAAATGGTATAAGAAAAACAACTATCACAGCGCCGCCGACTTGCTTGCGATATTCTAGTATTTCTTCAATTTGAAGTTTCTTTCGGAAAAAATTAGCCTTACCATTTTACCAGCAGGAATATTAGCAATACTCTTCACAACCAGATTGCCTGGAGTTCCAACGGCGACCATGAAACAGTAAGAGGCGGAAAACCCAGACGCAACATTGTACCACAAGGGATTCACATTCACTTTCGTAGCCTGCAACAAAACGTTGTTTTCAACTTTCACACTTGTTTATCAAATTTATAAAAAATAAAAAAACCGGATAAGTGTGATTAGGACCCTGAAGGTTCCGTACAAACTTAATAAATATGTATGTAGATCCATCCCGAAAATCCAGAATTGACGAAAATTTTGAAAAAGATTGAAATGTAGAATGACAAAATTTACTTTGTAGTTGGCAAACAGGTGTAGCCATACATACCAACTACAAAATGTAAGTTTATAATATCATTTTTTTTTTAATGTGATGAACTCAAATTAACATACTTCGGATAATTATCTTTATAATGTGCTATGAGAACTTTCTTTTTGCCAAATTTCATAAGTCTAGGTCAACGGGAAGTACCCTATAGGTTTTGGTTCCCCTGTGAAATAGCAAAATATGCGAAAATATACGACATAAACGGTCATCACCTTTTGATCGCGTTGTCTTACAAGTTTGTTTTTTTCACAGCTAAAAGAACCCGTAGATAACGCACTTAATAACAACTTGATGCCTCAACGCGTTCTTGAGAAAAAGGACCTTGACAGACGGACAGACGGACAGACTGACAGACGGACATACTGACATACGGACAGACGGACAACAAAGTGATCCTATAAGGGTTCAGTTTTTCCTATTGAGGTACGGAACCCTAAAAATGGTTATTAAACATTGTGTCCGTAAAGCCGTTACTTCCGAATTAGTCCAAAGTGATTTCATATGGACATAGGTAAGTCCTAAAACTGCGACCAGAACCACAAGAGGATGGCAGCAGCGTCCTATTAGTACTCGGTGTACGTACTGCAATCCCCAAGCCGCCTGTCAAGCGTGGGATTGTGGCAACACCCCTCTTTAAGATGGGAAGCCTTTGTTCAGCAGAGGACGGTAACTGGGTGATGATGTGTGATTTGTACATAGAACCGTGGTAATGGTACTAAGGAAAGACGAACGTACGAAGCGCTTTCCACATTTATTGTGCGAACTGCTAGTCTGTGGAATGCGCTGCTTGAATGGGTGTTCCCCGATGGTTACAATCTGGGTGTCTTCAAATCACGATTGAATCGGTTTCTTCTAGGCAAGCGTGCTCCAACGTAGACCACATCATCGCTTAACATCAGGCGAGATGGTGGTCAAACCCAAGCCTATTATTTAAAAAAAACAAAAAATTGTCTCGTCAGTGGCGCGACTGTGTGATAAGATATTTGATTCTTAGATAACTTACCAAAGTCATTGCAATTGGTGTGAAGACGTTACACACAGCGACATTCGAAGCAAAGTTAGTGACGAATACAACCAATACGATTATTACAAAAAGAATAAGGTAGTTGGGCAACTTATTAAGGCCAGACATGTATTCTCCTAGTTTTTCGTTTAGACCACTTGACTTGGCGCCATGGGAGAGTGCCATTCCGCCACCTGAAACAAATGTTTCAAAGTAACATTTCAATTTTGAAAATACACACACACATTTACATAAAAATACATTTCGGTGGATCCAGGTGGCAGGATCCCAAATTATTCATCATTTTTATTGATATTTTTTTAGGACATTTCATCTTATTCATCTTGAAGTTCGACAACACAAGAAAAGCGTGCATAATCTAAGCGCAAGTAATTATTATTTTGTACTAAACTTATCAAAGCAATTGTAATGTGAAATGTGATGAATCCAGCAAAATACGAGCGCAGCAAGGAAATTACACCTTTATAATTATCGGAGTAGAAGTCGCACAACGAGCTGTGAAGAGGGTTATGCTAGGGGTTTGTCTAAGAGATCGAATTTGAAATTAGGAGATCCGTAGACGAACGAAGGTTACCGACATAGCCCATCGGATTAGCAAGTTGAAGTGGCAGTGGGCAGGGCACATAGCACTCAGAACAGATGGGCGCTGGGGCTGAAAGGTTTTCGAACGGAGACCACGGACTGGTAAGCGCAGCGTAAGACGTCCACCGACAAGATGGACAGATGACCTAAAAGACACCGCAGGGAAATGCTAGATGCAGGCGGCTTCCAACCTGCCCTTTTCGAGATCGATGGGGAGGCCTATGTCCAGCAGTGGACGTCCTACGGCTGAAATGATGATGATGATCAATTATCGGAGTGATTCAAATTCACATTGAACTTTTAACCCTCCATCGGGTCAATTACTCATTTTGAATTTAAAATATGGAGTCAATTTAATTACTACAATGCCTAAAGTCAAGGTTCGTTAACCAGTGTCTGTTACCAGTGCTGACATAATACTGATAATACTGAGACGTGGTCTTTAAATACTGGCCTTTTGGAAAAACTCAGTGGCGCAGCGGGCAATGGGCTGTGCTCAAAGTTTTTTTAGGGTGATAGAATCCGGAACAAAGATATTTGCGGAAGAACCACAGTCACTGACATAGCTGCTAATAAGATTCACAAGTTAAAGAGGCAATGAGTGGGCCGCCTTGCTCGAAGAACCGATAGCCAATGGGAGATGCAGCGTAGGTAGGCTTCCCACTAGATAGACCGACGACATCGTGAGAGTTGCGGGCATCCAGTGGATGCAGATAGAAGGCTGTCATTCAGTATGGCATTCTAAGGGGGAGGCCTAAGTTCACCAGGTCGGCACGTCTTCTGGTTGATGATGAGTTATCATCAATGTCTATAATTAATTAATAAACAAGTACTCACCAAGTAAAAACATAAAGCTGTATGGCATTGCAGCGTTCATCCTCTTCCAATCAAGGACTGACATCACAGGTGTCTTTGGTAAATCTTCATGAACTAAACCGCAACAAAATATACAATATATGGTTACTAGCTTGCTAGTGTGGACGCGCTCGTATTGTGAACTCTACTACTCCTCAGAGCAAATACAATTTGCCACCAACTCGCCTGTTAGTAAGCGAAGGCGAAGCACGCAGACTTAGAAGATACCTATTCACTTTGGCTTTAAAAAGGCCCAGATGAATAGGTAAGCCAATTCAATAATAGGCTAATTTGCTCTGATTTCTGACCGCTCTTTCTGCTCCGCTCCAGCCGCGAGGTTCGATCGCGTAGTTCGATCAAGCGAACCACGAGGATTTTTAAGTCCTGACAGTTCGATTCAATAATCGAACTGTGCAGAGTTTGCCATTTGATGTCCAAACGGTTCGATCACGCGAACCACGAGGATTTTTAGGTCCTTACGGTTCGATTGAATGATCGAGCCGTGCAGTGTTGTTATTATAATATACCCACGCGACGAGGAATATGAAAATAAATGGGTCATGCTCTTTCCACCCACCAGTTTCGCACGGGTAATTCGCAATTACCTTTGAACACACTGCATTAGATTTGGAAACTTTTTTTTATGCTATAGGTGCAAACAAGCAGACGGGCTGCCTGATGGTAAGCAGTCACCGTCGCCCATGGATACTTGTAACACCAGAGGCATCACAAAAACGTTGCCGACCCTTTAGGACTAGATTAACTCGCCTTTTGAAGAACCCCATGTTGTAGCTTCTCGGAAACACCGTGGAAGGTAGCTCATTCCACATTTTGCAGGTGTGAGGCAAGAAGCGAGAAAACAACACAGTGTGCGATTTCCACTGATCTATGATGTGTGGATGAGCCAGGCGGTTGCGGCTAATACGATGATCAAACCGCGACGCCGGCATCAGATCAATCAGAACACTCCCCGTTGTAAATGCGATAAAAGATACAAAGAGACCCAACGTCTCTGCGCATGCTGAGCGGCTCAAGGTGTTCAGTGAGCTTGGGATCGTCGACAATTCTGACAGCTCTACGCTGTAATGCATCAAGTGGGTCAAGCTGATACTTGGGTGCTCCGTTCCATAGATGGGAGCAGTACTCCATGTGAGGTCGGACTTGCGCTTTGTAAAGCAAGAGTCTTTGTCTCGACGTGTGAAGTACCGCTTCGCCTTGTTGAGCACACCAAGTTTCTTAGAGGCGAGCTTGGCCTTACTCGCGATGTGACTGTGGAACTGTACATTCGTAGAAATGTCGACTCCAAGGATTCCAATGCTTTCCGAAACCTTGAGGGGAGTGTTTTGAAACACTTTTCCTACATCTACCTGCTTACGTTCCTGCCCCAGTACATTTACACGAAGGTGTTATTCCGGTGCCGGACTCGTGTCTCGTGTGATTTCTCTTCTTGGGGAGACACCATGATTTTGAAATCCTGGCGTCTCCCCCAGGCAGGAAGGACATCGGAACTTACTTTTAAAATAACATTTTAAGTACTCCTGTATATCTGACAAGCATTACATCAAAACAATAATCACCAGAAATGAGTATATGGGATCGGAAATGAATGAAGATGGGGCTAGTTTATATTTTTCACCTACGTTGTCGTTTGTGATGTTGTTTTTCTACAAATATAGATAACTAGCTGTTGCCCGCGACTTTGTACGCGTAGACTTTCATATAAACTTTCATATAACTTCCCCTTTTGTCATCCTTAATTCGGCTCTTTCGTAAAATCCTTTCTTACATTTGTTAAATACGGAATCTACCTGCCAAATTTCAGCTTCGTAGGTCAAGTAGTTTTTGAGATTTCGTGTTTAATGAGTGAGTGAGTGAGTGCGTAGATGAATTTCGCTTTTATATATATATATTTATAGATTCTGATTTTAATATAATATGTTTTTGTTACGGTAGTTTATTCATAAAATATTTAAGACGCCGAGGTTTAACCCACGTGGATTACTCCATTTAACAGTGAAAGCTTCGTTAATACGGTTCAGCCGTTTTGGAGTCCATAGGTAGCATACACATCGTTTTTTAATAGATTTCCAAATTTTCACACACTGAAGCTAATGTTAGCATTGGCACAATATATATATATACATATACATATATATTGTGTCAATTTTGAGGCAGCTATTTAACAATTAAAATCGCAACAATTACAATTTAAAGACAATTTCTTTAGTAGAATTGGGGCCCTGAAGGAATGTTTGTGTGCAAATTATAATAAGCATTGAGTTTATCACTTACATTTGGCTGTGCAATTCTTGAGAAATAATAATGATGACGGTAGCAAAAACATTAAAAATGCTGTAAGCATGGCTAACGCAGAATCTTTAACGCTGAAACAATATCATAATAATTGGTAAAAAATACTATTTGATTAAATGAATCACTTTTACTCGTTGCAATGATTTAACAGGGTCGCTAGTTGCTGCCAGCTTGTTTCAATCAATCAACTTAAAAAAATTATACCAAACCTTATAAAATATGGTGTGGTCTTAGAATAACTACTCAGAGAAGGTAGGTTTCCAAACAACGCCTTCTCAAAACGTAAGCTACAAATTCGCTTTGTAGCTTACGTTTTGATTGGTATAAATTAATGGATTATCTATGGAATGCCACACCATAACTCTTATGCTGCTTTTCTGATTTGTTGTGGTACGATTTCACCGCGGAAATTGTCATAGTAAATATTTTTATTTTTTTTGGAGCCATATATGACACCATTTGAATGGCTTAAATTTTGCGAATGTACTTGGTTTCTTTGTGTAGTTATTCTAAGGGTGTGGTGAAACCTTTTCCTCAGTGTTCTTATTATGAATCTTGTTTTTATTGTTATGTTTTGTACACAAGAGCACAAAATAATATAGTTAATTAAATCATTAAGGTTTGCCCCTGCAGGCCGCATAATCTATAAATAGTTGTAATAATATCATTGCACCCAACAAATTCGAGATAAGTAATTTTAACTAAATTAATTATGTTAAAACCTGCAGACATTATTTATATGTCTGGATATCAGACAATTGTATGTAGAATACCATTTCAGCGAGTGTGCGCAAAATCAAAAATCAAAATATATTTATTGCAGTTTGTTGGTAAACCTAGTAGCAAGAGCTTTATGACCTTATTCCGCCCTCCACCTTTACTACAGGACAAGTAGAAGGACTGCACACTACCACCTCCTTCCTCCTCTTGGAAATATCAAAGATTCGTACTCAACGATTTTGGGTCGTCATTTGTGATACGTACTGCCTAAGAATGGAACTCCCTGCCGTCCTCCTTGTCTCCTGAAAACTACAATCTAAGCATCTTCAAGGCTAGAGTGAATAGATTTCATCTAGATCAACGTGTTCCATACTTTTCCACAGTGCCACTTACCATCAGGCATATTGGAGGCCAAACATAGATCAATTCTATAAATGAAAAATAAATAGCAAGAACGTAATTTTATCGTACAAGTAGTTACGTACAATTTAGTGTTTTTAAGGTCAAAATGAGTACTGATTGCATCTCCCCAGCCGGGGAATATTTGTGGTGACCGACAGAAGAATGAAATGATTGCTCCACCAAACAGCAACACCACCATCTGATAACAAAATAAATAAATAATTGGGTCATTTTTGCACACACTGTCATCTGACCCTTCCCAATCTAAGCAAAGCATGTGATATGGCTGCCAGAAACTGATATACATACATATTATATAGTTTTAAATACATACTTAAATAGATATTAACAACCAGATAGAACAAACACAAATGTTCATCACATAAATGTTTGTCCTCGATGGGAATCGAACCCATGCCCCCAAGCTCAGAAGGTA
Organism: Agriopis aurantiaria; assembly: GCA_914767915.1. Taxonomy (NCBI): domain Eukaryota; kingdom Metazoa; phylum Arthropoda; class Insecta; order Lepidoptera; family Geometridae; genus Agriopis; species Agriopis aurantiaria. The sequence goes on along the minus strand of OU611991.1, from coordinate 1,195,852 downwards.
GGTTCACTACCAACTGGACCAACGGGCTATCCCAACCATCATGGAACAACCAAACCAACAACAACCACAACCATCATAGATTAAGACCCCCTTTAACCACTTTTAGCACTTTTGGTCATCCTAGTTTTCGTTTGTCTACTTCCATAGTTAGCTTAAAATAGAATCGAAAGCGTCGCACGACTTGTTTTTTTAAATATTTTTTATTTAATAATAGGCTTGCGTTAGACCGCCAACTCGCCTGATGTAAATGACGAATTGCTAATTTGATTGCTTGAATTGAGCACTACATATAAATTAATACTGAGTAGTGGATCGCGCGACGCCGCCGCTGCCGCCAGTTGCGGTCGCCGGTAGCGCAGGCGGCAGTCGGGGTTGCCAAGATCGGAATGCTACCTTTAACGTACCGAGATTAGGGTTGCGATCGCGCAACTTTTCGCAATCACCTAAACAGTATTGCTTGCAACAGATAGCCGTAAGGCATCAGATTGTATGATTAGGCTTACAAGTTCCCAGTAGGTTAGTCTTCCTAGTTTTTTCGATTCAGCCTCAATCGTCCTTCGCGCAGCCTTTTCAGCTCTTTCAGTTATTTTCATAGATTTAGCGAGGGAGCTTTTTGGCCTGAAAACTCAATAACATTAATGATTTCTAACACTAACATTATAAATGTGAAAGATTGAATAGACTAAAGATTTGACTAAAATTTTGTGCTCATACCCTGGGTAACTACATAGGCTAATTATTATCCTGATAAAATAAACGATTTCTTTAACATAGCAAGTGAAACCCCAAGGTGCTGCTAGTCTAATACAAAAATCGTTTAATATTTTATAGTATGACTAATACTACAATTACAATTTATTATGTAATACAACTTAAACTCGATTTGATTCACATAGGTCAGATTCCGCTTTCGTCAGAATAAATATTAGGCTGTAATTTTCTGACGAAAACGGAATTAGATCATATCAGTCCTAGGTATTTTAAGCTCCGTCTGCCTCCGACAGGAGCAGTAGGATTTAAAAAACAAATGAAAACTATAAATACTGATCTCTTGTAGGCTTACGTTAATTGACCCCGCTTGAACTGATCCCGCGGGTTTAGCTGACATAATGCATGATATTTTAAAATTTTCTACTAGTCCCGTTGACAAATTTTGTAATTTGTATATACACGGAGAACACGGTTTAATATTAATATAACGAAAACACGACAGCTCAGCCAGCGCAGACACAGCAGAAACTGTTGTAGATAGAGTTTCTAAAATTTATTAATCATACGAACTGCAAAGAAATTTAATGCGCTACCATACCGATAGTTACAATCTGGGTGTCTTCAAATCGCGAGTGAATCGGTTCCTTCTAGGCAAGGCTTCTTCTTTCTTCAGGTGAGTCGTGGTCAAAAGCTAGCCTATTTCATCATTTAAAGCAGCGGTCGGCAACCTTTTGGCAGACAAGGGCCACATAATGGCAAAATAAGATAGGCCGCACTTGTTCATAGTTTTCATAATAGGTATTTATATATACACAGGTATTATATATAGGTATACAGTATATCTCAAACGTCACACTGAATTCTTTGTAAGTATACCGTGTACTTTTACAGAATTCAATGTGACGTTTGAGTGGCTATTTGTTGTATATTAGTTTCATGTTTGTAAGTTGAAATTCTTGAAAAGGTCTCAAATTACTTGAATAAGACATAATATATTAATTTATATAACAGTCGCAGGCCAAGGATTGCCGACCACTGATTTAAAGTAATACTGTTGCAAAGTTTTATATTAAAAATCACTCACCTGAATAATCCGAGATATACAAAACCCAAATAGATGTAAACGCATACTTCTAATAATATCATGTAAGGTACTGCAAATGCACTAAACTTCGGAAACGATAAATACTCTGGTGCCTCTGGAAATTCACTGTAATCAAAGAATACATTTAATGTTATCATATAAATACCATAAAAAGCTGGCACCAACAGAACAACCGGGAAATATTTTTCCTATTTGTTCTATTGGTACAACAAAGAGTAGAACAAATTAAAACGACCCTATCGACTTGGGTACAGTTTTTACGAACACTGCAGAACTAGAGATAGCCGTGACTAAATAACTAACAACCTTACTACTAGCTTCGAGGCAGCATGTCCATTATCAACTCCGAGAAGCCTAGGAAAAGGCAACCAGGATTGGTTACATAAAAAAGTTTAGGAAAAAGGTACGTAAATTATAATTAAGCCATACATCAACCAGCACAGCCATTTATGTACTCAAACAGGTCGTAGATTACTACAAAAGTAGGAACACGTCGGTTATAACATGCTATTTAGATTTTAGCAAGGCATTCGACCACGTAGACCACATTCTGCTGTGGCAGAAACTGTATAATCGCAATTTTCCCCGGTCAGATAATTCAAGTCCTAAAAATATCAACTGAACCTACAATAATTATATAACTATGACCCTGGGTGAATACAGCTTAATTTTACAAGCAGAATGTGTAAGTAGGTATCATACAGATAGCAACGGCGGCACTACAGACACAACTGACTAAAGCATGAAAATACTCTCATATAGTGCAGCAGTGCTGAAGGCGTTACAATTATACGAACACGCCTCAGGGCTAACTCTGCAATGTCAGAATCTCTTGGAGGCAGTAAGTAAAATCTGTTATATTACACTCCAAAAGTCGACTAAAGAGTCGACTCGTGGTGATCAAAGTGGAATATACCAAAAGATCAAGGGGAACAGCGGATCCAGGGATAATAACGCAGCTGTTGAACTAGCATGGAGAGGCTCGGGTACGCTCTGTAGAACCTGAGCTAATGATCCCACTGCCTTTCAGCTAAATCAGATCTTGGATATGGCAGCGGATAACAATATTCACAAAGGTATTCATAAATACTGTGCAAGTACAAAAACCTCTAGGAAGTCAAAGGAAGCGTTCCTGAATGTAAATCCGAGATCTTAGAATAATTACACAAAGAAACCAAGTACATTCGCAAAATTTAAGCCATTCAAATGGTGTCAAATATGGCTCCAAAAAAAATATAAAAATTTTACTATGACAATTTGCGCGGTGAAATCGTACCACAACAAATCAGAAAAGCAGCATAAGAGTTATGGTGTGACATTCCACAGGTAATCCATAAATTTTCTTGCTTAAATCGTTTAAAATACCAATTGAAACGTAAGCTACAAAGCGAATTTGTAGCTTACGTTTTGAGAAGGCGTTGTTTGGAAACCTACCTTCTCTGAGTAGTTATTCTAAGTCCGAGATAGAAACAAACAGAAAGTTTTGAAAAATGTTGCTTTCGGACCTACCTCCAGTTTTACAGGTGGTATTTACAGAAAAAATATGTTTGTCCTTGGTCCTACAGTCTATAATATGGTAGTACCTGAGAAAACTTTATTTTCCGTAGTCCTACTAGTGGTAAGACCACAGCTAATCGTTGGCCTTTTGGTATGATAATACGACCGGGTACTTTATATAGGTAGGTATTTACGCCAACCGGCATTCAGAGAAATGTAAATAAGTATTGGGTGTACTTTTATCAGTAGAACTATGGGATATAAAGATTATCTGTGGTACTACAGTCAAGCTACAGCTAAGTAAGATAACATGAATAAAAACCACGTGTCCATTAAAACTACGCGGTAAGGTAACGAAAGAGAAATTTAGATAATTACGTCGCCATTAAGCCTTTGAATACCAAGTTTGTTCCCGTGCCAACTAATGTGCCAATACCACCTGAAACAAACAATGTCTATGTCTATGTATAAAGATTTAAACGAGCAAACAATTCTTATCATCTTATGCTGTGTACAGACAATTGACTATCTTAGGGCCCTCCGGCCACTTGGATTCACTGCCAGGCTTCACCAGTGGAGCCAAAGCAACTTTTTTCTCCCCTTGGATCCACCAGTGGAATGTGGATCCATGGTGAGTTGCTCTATCTTACTTATATCGTTGCTTTAACATTTCATTTAAAGTTTAAAGTATCGGTTAGGCAAAAAAATTGTTGGACCAGTTGTCAATAGTTAAATACATCATAACTTTAACTGTTAACCGTAACTGCCTACGCTTTGCTATTATTTTAAATATCTGTTATCGAAGCATCAAATATAATTCCAGCTGTATCTGGGGTAAATAAGGTTTCATTTGACGTGCAACCCTGGTAACTTTAGATAGCCTTTTAATAGCCCGTTGGCCCAGTTGGTAGTGAACCTGCCTTCTGAGCTTGGGGGAGTGGGTTCGATTTCCACCTAGGACAAACATTTATGTGATGAACATTTGTGTTTGTTCTATATCTGGTTGTTAATATCTATTAAAGTATGTATTTAAAACTATATATGTATGTATATCAGTCTCTGGCAGTCAAATCACAAGCTTTGCATAGTTTGGGGTCAGATGACCATGTGTGAAAAAATGACGTTTTTTTTATATGCTAGTGAATACGCTGGTGCAACACATTTCTCAGTAACTGCTAAAGTCAGCGTTAATGTTATTGTCAAATTTGTCATAAACCCTAACTTTAACTACTACTATGGTGCAACCAAGACATTATTGGACTTAAAATTTTAAAATTTTTCAAAAACATTTTCGAATAGATTATAATTATCCTAATGTGTCCAGTCGTTTTATCTAGCCCCGGTCTACTGGCTCTTGAAGAATTTATGGTCATAACAATAAATTATGTTTTTTATATTATAATGTTTACTCAAAAGTGCCAGTGACTATTGGCATTTTGAGCTCGTGTGATTTTCCGCACTGCGCTGTTTCTGTTTCGAGACCGCCGTAAGACCCTTGACGTGTATAGAATGATGATGATACTTACCAACCGTAGCCGAAAATGTAGCAGCACAAAAATATACACTAGTGACGTCACTCGCAACCTTGTTACCGTCGGCGTCTTTGTCATACACTTTTATGATACCTTCCTGGAATTCAAAACATGCCGAAATGAGGCCATTATAGCTATCGATGTGGACAACTTTTACCATGGGACCAACCCTGATATCGTGAAATTTAATCAGTTTGGCGACAGACTGATAAAGTCTGATGGTCGACTGATGAAGATTGATTAAAATATTTATTTATATTACATTTATATTCCTAAAGTCTCTACTACAATTATCACTATCTTTGTGAGTAAACGTACTTAATAATGTAGTTAAAACCATAGAAATTAAGGTCATGTAAGTACTACCTGGGGCCTTACGGACAACTGCTATTACAGGCACCTAATCCGCTCAGTTGGAAAATAACGCGACCGCAAACCTTATCGCGCCCAGATACGGTTTGCGGTCGCGTGTTTTTCCAACTGAGCGGATTAGGTGCCTGTAATAGCAGTTGTCCGTAAGGCCCCTGGTCATAATACAAAGTATATTATTTTCAAAGTATTTCAATTATAATATGCAATATTAAATTAAAAATAAAAATGGAGGCGCAGCACGCATGTTTACCTTAAACACGTTATTCACTTTAAAAAAAAGAAATTGGTTTTTATATGGCATTCGAAACATGTATAGACAAATATTCACACTTCAAACCCAGGCGGTATATTTTTAGCACGCTTTTATTAGCTTGGTATGTATGTATGTATGTATGTAACGGGATCTTTGAACTCGATTTTCACCCCCTTCAATCGTCGATTTAACTTGAAATTTTGCACACGTGTTATCAAGGGCCGATGACAATGCAATAATTTAAATATAGTTTGTCCCATTATCCTTACCAGGATCTTCAAGACTTTAATACTAATATATTATTCTACTTACATCTTCAAATACTTTTAACAGAGCAAAAAGGATTGGGACCATCATTGAGGTAGCTGCGGTGTTTGTAATCCACATCGATACAAACGTTGTGACTATGCACATGGCCAATAATAACCTGAAAAATCATTATTTTAGCTTAATACACTAACAGCCTTACTTATAAACGTTACTTAAGTTAACCAAAGTGTAAAATTGCTTTGTTTCGTTTTCACCTGTGACAATTTCCGTCGACGAGAAGTTGACAGCAATTTTAAGCATTGCTTAACTTTTAAGTCACGTTTTAAGGAGGCCATTAATAATTATCAATTTAAATAACCGATTTCATAATTTATAAAATACTCAATTTCGATTACTTTATATTGTCACCCAAGTAACCTTTTTTTTACTGGGTTAGTGCCTTTATTAACTAAACAAAATACAAGCTTAAACTAACACTACAAATACAGTTAGACTTCCCATAGACCGTTAAAGGTCTAACACAATCCAAATGCTCAAGCCCACTACCAGTTGGCAGCATACCCAGCATGCTGGCGGCATTACCACGTTGAATAGCAATGCTTATGCGTTGAGCTAGAAACACGCCAGCATTTTGGTCACGCGTCGCATTAACGAGGCGCTCTGAAAGATTTTTGAAAATGAGGTGAGCTCCCGGTCCCCAAGGGCCCAATATCTCGACCCCAAACGCCTCAAATATGTAACATTACTTACTTTATATGAGAGTAGCCGATGGTGCGAATGGCGAAGAAAGCCAATCGCTTGTGGTAGCCCGACTGCTCGATAGAAAATGCCAGAATCAAGCTGCCCAGAAACATTACCACAGAGTCCTGTGAAATCATTATTATTAATATTGTTCAAAATCATAACTATTGTAGTTATGATAGATACAGGGTATATACATATACAGGGTTACATAAAACAGTGGCAATAAGATAACAGGAGAACGTTGCACTCATCGTTAGATAGCCCGTTGGTCCATTTGGTAGTGAACCTGCCTTCCGAGCTTGGGGGCGTGGGTTCGATTCCCACCTAGGACAAACATTTATGTGATGAACATTTGTGTTTGTTTTATATCTGGTTGTTAATATCTATTTAAGTATGTATTTAAAACGATATATGTATGTATATCAGTCTCTGGCAGCCATATCACAAGCTTTGCTTAGTTTGGGGTCAGATGACCGTGTGTGAAAAAATGTCACGAATATTTATTATAATTTTTTTTTACAACTTTTCCGATGGGACCAACCCTGAAATAATGACAATATCTTGGAAGGAGAAAACGCTGGCAGAAGATCATCAAGCCTAGAAGCTACACCATTTACAAGAACTACGCTCTTACAATATATTATGTGTGTGCAAAAATGTCCCAAAATATTTTTTTTATTTTTTTTATTTATTATGATGAACCCTTACAATATTATTTTTTGCGACAGTTCGTCAGAATAGTTTCTTCATCATTATTATCAGCCTATCATGTTCTTGCTAAATATTCTACGAAATACTTTCTAATGAAATCGGTAAACTCATTCTGTAGTTATGGCTTGACCAATATTGACCAAGGTAAATAGGGATTCATTTTTATATAGTACTAGCTGACCTGACAGACGTTGTCCTGTCTTAGAACTGTCAAACACGCAAAGTCAAAATTGTAAATCTTATTTTTTTACACCTTGGTTTACATTTTTGGAGTTTTAGTAAGGATCCCTATTTTTTTTGAAAATATAATATAGCCTATGTTAACCGGGGATAGTGTAGCTTCCCAACAGTGAAGGAATTTTTCAAATCGGTTCAGTAGTTTCGGAGCCTATTCAATGCAAACAAACAAACAAACAAACAAACAATCAAATCTTTCCTCTTTATAATATTAGTATAGACTAACAACGCATCCTGGCTTCGCACGGGTGTAAATCTTTTTTTTACACCTTGGGTTACATTATTGGAGTTTTAGTAAGGAATATTGTTTTGAAAATATAATATAGCCTATGTTACCCGGGGATAGTGTAGCTTCCCAACAGTGAAATAATTTTTGAAATCGGTTCCGTAGTTTCGGAGCCTATTCAATGCAAACAAACAAACAAACAAACAAACAAACAAACCTTTCCTCTTTATAATATTAGTATAGACTATCAACGCATCCGGCTTTGCACGGGTGTAAATCTTATTTTTTTTACATCTTGGGTTACATTATTGGAGTTTTAGTAAGGAGTCCCTATTGTTTTGAAAATATAATATAGCCTATGTGGGTAACATAGGCAACCTTTCCTCTTTATAATATTAGTATAGATATAGATAAATAAGCACATTTATAATAAAACTAGCTGCGCCCCGCGGTGTCACCCACAAGGTAAAATCATCGTTAAGTTTATTGAAACTTTCCAATTTTCTGCGCAATTTTTCTTAATCTTTCTTTCCGTAAGAACCTTTTACAAAGTATTAGTAAGCTTGGAAAAAAAGGAGAATGAAATCGGAAAATTTGTTCTGAAGTTATGGCGTGACCGTAAATAGGTTTTTTTTTAAATATCTCTATCTCTTCTCTATCTCTTCTCTATCTCTTCTCTATCTCTTCTCTATCTCTTCTCTATCTCTTCTCTATCTCTTCTCTATCTCTTCTCTATCTCTTCTCTATCTCTTCTCTATCTCTTCTCTATCTCTTCTCTATCTCTTCTCTATCTCTTCTCTATATCTTCTCTATCTCTTCTCTATCTCTTCTCTATCTCTTCTCTATCTCTTCTCTATCTCTATCTCTTCTCTATCTCTATCTCTATCTCTTCTCTACATAGTATAAATAGAAGTCGCTTTTCGCGTCTGTCTGTCTGTATGTCTGTATAGTCGCTAACTCCTCCTAAACCACGCAGCGGATTTTGAGGCAGTTTTCACCATCAGTTAGATACGTTTTCACGGAAGGTTTATATATATAACTAGCGACCCGCCCCGGCTTCGCACGTAAATTACACCCGTGCGAAGGAAGCTGGGCGGGCAGGTCACTAGTGTAAGATAAATCAAAGGAGGCAATACTTACGTTGACATAGGAATTGGTCACACTAAAGCTGTCTGACACGCCGGCCAAAGGAAATATGAAAACAGGCAGGAATCCAGTCACTGGGAGAGGAATAACTTCTGCTACCCAGAATATAGCCATGATCAATAGAGTGTAGGCGCACCATTGCCATTTCTAAAAACATAAATAAATTTAAAATAAACCGGCCAAGTGCGAGTCAGGCTCGCGCACTGGGGGTTCCGTACCACCACAAAATTCAATAACGAAAATACCAGTTACAAGACCGACGAGTTAAAATATCGACTCGCACATGGGCATTTTTTATAACTTGATATTATATCATAGAGTGTGTACTATAATCATGCCAAGTTTGACGCTTGTACATATTACCGTTTTTACATTAGAGCAAATACAAAAATACTTATAAAAATACGTTTCTTGTATGGTTCCTTGTTCATCACTTTCGTTTTTACTTTTTTTTATTTTTTATTATTTGTTAGTCAATCCGCCGCAACATTACACATGTTGTGAAAATTTCAACTGGATATATATTACGGTTTGATAGTTACAGCCGTTAATATGTAGGACAGTAAAGCGTCAGATATTATTATTATTATTATTTATTAAAACGGTAAAACACCAATTACATTAATTACAAAGTTCAAATACATTACAAATTAGAATACAAGTCAAATATGTATAAAAAAATAGGTTAAATTATACAAATAAAAACACATTACAATTAGTTGAAGTTAATTATGTTCCTATATAAAATATTACATGGCTTAATCGATTGTCCAGAGATCCTAATGCATGTCAAATTAGAAGTTCCCCGATCAGGAAAGCGGTTGATAAATAGGAAATGTTTCAAGTTACCACACTGCAGAACGAATGTTGGTCAACATTCTCCATTGTGCAGAATGTTTTCATATTATAACTAGCTGAATCCCGCTACTTCGTACGCGTAGAGCTCGGCCTTCGGCCTCGCTACTATAAACCTATATGCTATAAACCTCACGGAGCCCGAGACCTTTCCAACGAATGCAAAACCGTGGAAATCGGTTCGTGCGTTCTGGAGTTATAGCGTCAGGAAGGAAAACCCGACTTATTTTTATATAGTAGATGGAATCAGGTCTAAATATGACATATTTTCTGGTTCTTTGGCCTCAGCAAGAAGTGACAGTTTTAGTGTTTTAGGTGTATTTTAGTAATTTTCCTCGTAATATTTTGTTTAATATTTTGTTTTTGTTTTATATATATATATGTTTTACACGTATAAGAGAATTTGTATTATGATTAATCTAATTATTTTGCATTGTCCGTAAACTGCATGCTGTGTTCACTAGTGTTAGGAATTACACCGTGTTTTTTTTTGTTGTGTAAGATTTTAGTATATGATATGTGTATATTCCAATTGTAAACCAAATAAACTAAAAAAAAAAAACAGACTGACTGACATCGTAGGCTTAGTAAAAGGGTTCCGTTTTTATTAATTGGGTACGGAACCCTAAAAAATAAATATGGTCTGTCTTATATAAGTTGATACATTTGACAGCTCTCAGTAAGGATGGGGTAGTGTATAATCGTTAATGAACCTATTCGATCATCGATAATTATTATTCTCATAGAACTTGGAATCGATAAAAACTCAATAAAAACAGTAAATAACAAAAACTGAACGGAAGCGTATACAAGGCACAACGGTGTCAAAACTCGTAATGATTACGAAACAGACAGACAGACAGACATCGTAGGCTTAGTGATGAAAAAGTAAAAGTAAGGTAAAAAGCCTTTATGTAAAAGGGCCGGTTGGAAGCGGCCTGCATCCAGCGTTTCCCTGCGGTCTCTTTTAGATCGTTTGTCCATTTTGTGGGTGGACGTCCTACGCTGCTCTTACCAGTCCGTGATCTCCATTTCAGAACCTTTCGACCCCATCGGCCATCTGTTCTGAGTGATATGTACCCTGCCACTTCAACTTGCTAATCCGGCGGGCTATGTCGGTGACTTTCGTTCGTTTTGGATCTCCTTATTTCTGATTAGATCTTGTAAAGAAACCCCGAGCCCTCTCCATAGCTCTTTGTGCGACTTTGAGCTTGTTTATGCGGCCCATAGTGAGAGACCACGTTTCAGTGCCATATGTCATCACTGGTAACACACGGGACGAAGCAAGTAAAATAAAAACAGTTTTCTTACCAATCCCGGGAAAGGGATGATCACTAAAATCAAAAAGATCGGCAGAACGAATATAATGAGACCTCGCCAGTGCGCTGCCAAAAAAATCTTCGATTTATCGACAATGGTTAAATTCGGCTCCTCTTTTTTAGAGCTGGAAATAATATTATGTTGGTATTTAGTATATTATGTTTCTACATTAAAATTAAAACAGGTTTAACGGCTGATCGTATTTGTTATGAATGAAATAGCTACTTCGCTTTATCGCGACTGGTATCGACAAGATTTACCGAAGAGAGTGACGATATGCCGACCACTCGATGTAATAGCCACCGTAGCGAAATTTACCGTAAACAGTCGTTGTAAACACGTTGTAAACAGTCACCGTAGCGAGATTTACCGTAGAGAGTGACGATGTGCCGACCACTCGATGTAACAGTCACTGTAGTGAGATTTACCGTAGAGAGTACAACGTGCGGACCACTCGATGTAAACAGTCACCGTAGCGAGATTTACCGTAGAGTGACGACGTGCCGACCACTCGATGTAACAGTCACTGTAGCGAGATTTACCGTAGAGAGTACAACGTGCCGACCACTCGATGTAACAGTCACCGTAGCGAGATTTACCGTAGAGAGTGACGATGTGCCGACCACTCGATGTAACAGTCACTAGTGAAATTTACCGTAGAGTGACGATGTGCCGACCACTCGATGTAACAGTCACCGTAGCGAGATTTACCGTAAACAGTCGTTGTAAACACGTTGTAAACAGTCACCGTAGCGAGATTTACCGTAGAGAGTGACGATGTGCCGACCACTCGATGTAACAGTCACTGTAGCGAGATTTACCGTAGAGTGACGATGTGCCGACCACTCGATGTAACAGTCACCGTAGCGAGACCGTAGTTAGTTTACCGTAGAGAGTGACGATGTATTATATAAGAAATATGATTATAAGCCAGCATGCAACTGGGCCACATTGGAGCGCTGTTTGGTTGTTTACCACTGAGTACCAATGAAAAGGTTCTATTGGCCCATTGGCCCAGTCCGCATTATACCTTGATGCTATCAGAACAGTAATGTAGGTACTAAATTTACTTACAACATCTGCATTATGTCAGTATTATTATTTTTCTCCTGGTTTCATGAGATTACGAAACAATTCACATATATTTAAAATTGTTTTATTAACTTTCTTATATTTCCGCACACATATACACTGCTACAATCAATCAACGCTGTTTTGATGTTTGACATCTATTAAAAGATGAAGATCAATATTTAAAAATATTATTTTACTTTTTAATTTGTATTTAAGCATGTGTTGTCAAATGAGGATTCTTCTAGAAGGTAGAGTTTCGCACATAAAATCTTTTAGGATTGAAACTTTTGAATTGAAAAAAAAACGGGTTTTTTAGGGTTCTGTATTTTCGTTGACGCAAAGAGCGGGCATTAGAGTGTTTTAGTTAGTTGACGTATATTTTATATTGCTGTAAGTGGAAACCTTGAAGCATACATTGTGCTTGTAAGTAGGCTAAAAAATTACGTATGAATATGTTTTAGCCGTATCTAAAATCTTTAAGCATCTGTCTGTCTGTCTATGACATCGTAGCTCCCAAACAGCTGAACCGTTTTTTATCGTTGAATTGATCGAGAGTGTTCTTAGCTTTGATTCATGAAAATTTATTCAGCCGTTCGAAAATTTTAGTTCTTTTATCGGGTGTTTAAAAAATATTCTATTTTCACCTTGTACACTAAAACAATGACAAAAATATGTTTGTTTTAAACGTTTATCGGGACTTATCACGTATTATTTAAAAACCGCGGTGTAGGTACTAGGACATTTACCGATACAGTCAGTGTTGTGTGTCGTAGTGACAACCCTGCCATTTTTCAAGATCAAGTGAGGGTAGGAGAACAAAACACCCGCTCTTCTCGCCGGACTCACCCGCAGTTTTCAGTCAGCTTGTGACCACCGTGACCACGGCCATTGTAACATGGTTGAAACGTCGAGCGAAAGGTACATATTTTTTACCTAAATTAAATAATACGTGATAAGTCCCGATAAACGTTTAAAACATGTGTTCAAATCGCGAAAGTTTAAAAATTACTAAAAATATGTTTGTTGTATGGGGACCGTATTTTAAAAACTATTAACGAGTTAAAAATAATTTTGTCCTATGCAATGAGGTCTCCGCGTGTTTTTACCTTTCTTTCCGAATTTGCCTTTCACCACGTTATGGTAGGTACGCTTAATGAGGCCGCACTATGGCCTTCCCGCGTTATTTACCCGAAATTACCCTAAACTCCTTTGTCCAGCATCTCAGTGTTGCCATAGCACGCTTCATATAACTCCAACGGGCTATTAATCCGAGCATATTCTCGGGCGAGTCGGTTAGACCAGATGCACACTCCGCTCCGTTAGGTACAATGGAAATTTCTAAAGCACTGACCTCGGCTATTTAGGTAAATAGCTGTCTTCTAATATATTCATTACGTAAAGTGTCTAAGGTTGTGAAAATTATGCTACAGTTTTGGGTTAAAATTGTCTACAGTTTATCATCTTAAAAGCATAAAACTGGTGTCGCATTGTACAAAGGTTCGACGTACCACAATTCAGAAGACGAAAGAAAAAAGTTTCTCCCAAAAACTTAAAACTTAACGGTATCTAAGGTGCATTACACGTTTAATAGGGTAAGATTAGGTAATACGCGCCACCATTCAATAAAATATTATTTGGAAAAAAACTATTTAAGATAATAATCAAAGTCTTTATTGAGGAACATAATTAAGTTATTTCTTAACGTTATGGCACTTAGTATTTTGAGCAATCTTATAAGATATTGGACTTATTATATATATTTTTTTATCCTTAGGTGGGGCGTTTTATATAAGGACCATAGGGTAATATGCCCCATCCTGTATTATAAAATGCCCCAGTGTAATAATAACATTTTCCAACTACTTAGAACAACAAATTATAAACAAATAACACAAAATTTTGTGTATAACAAAATGTCAGTCTTTAAATAAAATGTTCACCTTAATAGCAATATTTGAATAAGACACTTTGGATTATAAGATTCAATACTTAATCCTAACTATCACAATTATTACTAAAATCCAGTAGTCGCGTCACTGCTCTTCATCAGTACTTCAAGAGAGGGAATTAAAAAGCGACACCTTATAGACAACTTAATACCTAGGTACTCATAATTTTTTTTTGACGATTTGTTACCCGGGGCATTTTATACAATAGCAAGTGGGGCATATTGCCAATTTTGATTTCTAAAATGCCCCACCGTATTCCTGCCGACAGGTTCAAGGTTATAACGCAAGAAATAATCAAAAGACAAAGGTGATTTCAAACGTTTTACTACAGTGCGGATTATTTCGGTATGAAAAACATAGCAGTACAAATATACAAATTAGTCTGAAACTCATCACAAATTGTACGGAAGCCAATAAACGCAATACCTCGTTTTTTTTTTTAATTTAACAGCACAAATCACTCGTGAGCGACAGCCATGTCGCCGAGCGACTGACGAGTACACGCACGGGTGTAAGTGAGCTGCGTAGCTTTGTTTGTGTGAGTGCTAGGCTAGTGAGGCGTTTTGTCAAGTGGGGCGTATTACCGAGTTTTACCCTACATGAGGTGTTGCAATCATTTTTTATCCTCATTTTACGGGAGCTGGACTGCTCGGTGTATACACGCAACATTGTAGGCAATAAGAAATGCATACTGTATATTTCTTCTCTTGTAAAGTTATTAGTTTTATGTTATACTAGCTGACTAGATTCGGGTCGGACGTTGGTCCTGTCCAAATTTCAAAAAGTTTGTTTTACTTATGATCTTGAACGCATACAAAATCTAGAAATAGATAGATAGATAGAAACTCTTTATTGTATACACTAATAATCCAAATTATAAACAAATAGAAAACTTACGAGTTAATTGCCAGAAGTGGCGGCAAAACCTACTCAGATTTAAAAAAAGAACTGATAAATTTATCTTCATAATTAGGTAGTAGATCTGTGTTCATAAGTCTTATTTTGGTTTTATTGTGTCTCGACACTTAGACGGCACGTACACTAGAGTGATGACGTATGTATAGGTCCAGACGGACATTTCTCCAGGCGGCTGTTGAGATTCCCGGACACTGATGTATGTCGGTGTCGGACACAAATCACAGCTCTATCCGCAATTAATTTGTAGGCAAAGCCCAGAGCTGATTGCTTACCCAATTCAAGATCCATAAAATACACTACATAAACGGGTTTGTAATTTTTGTACAAGGAATAAATAATATTAAGATGGTGGAAAGAAAATAAACAGCATTTCGAAAATATTACCGGTATTTTTTTTAATGATTTAGGCAAAGACTATACTACAATGATAGTAATTTTTAAACTTTCGCGATTAGAACACATGAACTAAATAATATAATCCTACTAATATTATAAACGCGAAAGTTTGTATAGATGTTTGTATGTATGGATGTATGGATGTTTATTCCTCTTTCACGCTGCAATGGAACAACGGATTGACCTGATTTATTGCATGGGTATAGTTCAAGAGCCAGAGAGTGACATAGGCTTTTCATCATCATCATCACCATTTTTCATCACTACGCGGGTGAAACCGCGGGGCGCAGCTAGTACGTGATAAGTCCCGATAAACATTTAAAACAAACTGCAGTGATCTTTTTTTATTTTATTTTATTTATACTTTGATAGCCAACAGCCTTATTATCACATAAAATAAAATATAGAATAAATAAAAACACCTCGCTCGGCCAGCATAGGTTATCACTTATAGCAACACATGTCATGGTGCTAGTGCACAAAACTATCAAACAAAATGTTACATCATAAATAATTGAAATATAAATAAGAGATCCTACATTAAACAGAGAATTGAGATTACTAGCTGTGCCCCGCGGTTTCACCCGCGTAGTGATGAAAAATGGTGATGATGATGATTATAAAAAGTAGCCTGTCTCTCTCTAGCTCCTGAACTATACCCATGCAAAAAATCAGATCGATCCGTTGTTCCGTTGCAGCGTGAAAGAGGAACAAACATCCATACATCTATACATCCATACATACAAACTTTCGCGTTTATAATATTAGTAGGATTATAAGATAGTAATGAAGAAGATGTAGTCGTACGAATTAATTGAATATTGCCCTAACTTATATTAAGTTTGTGCCCTAACTTATATTAAGTTTGTTGAAAAAAACTGGTTATCAATTAAAGTTTAAATTTTTTTTTGCCTCGTTGTAAATAAGTCAACAAACTGAGAAAATTTTGGGTTAAAGTTAGTAAATGTACGTAAAACGAAAGAGTTACCACGATAATTCGTACTATGGTATGGTATATAGATGAAGGTAGTTTTTGCGAGATGAGAGACAAGCTTTACTTCAGCCAGCAGGGATGAGCAAACTCTACTCGACACGATACTGTGCAGACAGGAGAGGTTTGCAGCCTCCCTTCTCTTATGAAGGGGCAACAAATGATGGTGCTTGCATCTCCTTTCGTATTCGTAATTAGAGTTGGTAGTTTTCCTCTTAAAGTTAATGAAACGCAGGAATTTCCTTTGAGGTTTTTCGAGAAGGGTTATGTATTTATCATAACAGGGATTCCAGATAAAACATATTTATAAACGTTATATGACGTAACCGGATTAGCAAGTTGAAATGGCAGTGGGCAGGGCACATATTACGCAGAACAGATGACCTATGGGGCTGAAAGGCTCTGGAATGGAGACCACGTCCACCCACAAGATGGACAGACGACCTAAAAGAGACCGCAGGGAAACGCTGGATGCAGGCCGCTTCCAACCGGCTCTTTTGGAGATCGATGGGGGAGGCTTATGTCCAGCTGTGAACGTCCTACGGCTGAAATGATGATGATGAATATGACGTCACGCGTTTATGGCAAAGAATCTCATGTGAGATAGAGAATATAGGCCCAGTACTATTGGCAACTATACATACCAAGATTTTGACTCCCGGCATCACGTCACTTACAAATCACGGTACAAGGGTAGGGACAACTGTCAAAAGTTGAAGCAAACTATTAACTCTTGTTTAGGTGCAGCCGGCCCAGTTTATCATCTCCAGAGGGCCTACAAATCTACCGGGGCTGCCATAAATCCGGGTAAAGTACGCCGCCCGTGCGTCGAGCAATCTTCGAAACTTCGCAACAGTTGCACGAGTTGTTTCTCATCTCGTGTGTTAATGTTTTATATGATTTTGAATGGGCTAAATTGGAAATGAACGGGTTTGTTCAGGAAGTTTGTCTCTGTGTAGTAAGCATGACTTTCTGAATTCACCAACCAAAGGAGTTTTGGCGCCAACGTGGAAAAAAACATGTCGGCTCGTTGGATTATTTTCCTAAACTTGTGTATTTTCGAGTGTTAATGTGTACTAAATGGTGAATTATTATTCATTAAGTGCTCGAGTGTGGGCAAGTGATTTAACGAGGTGAAACGTGTTTTTCCAATCGAGATGTTTCCAAAACTTCATAGGAGCCTTATGTAAAGTCTCCACCACTTTACAGGGGCATGAGTTTGACTTGACCGTGACTTACTTAGCTTGACTCTGACTGTGACTGTGACTTGTTTGACGCTATTAAGACAATGTAAACTGTTTAAGATTACGACTAAAGGAAATTGAATCCAGGGTCATGAAAATTTTAACAATAAAAAAAAAAACACCAACTAAATCATGATAGTGTGTATATCTGTGATGATAGTTCATTACGCGTTGTCAACCGCCTTCAAAATAAAACCGGCCAAGTGCGAGTAGCACTCGCGCACTGACGGTTCCGTCACACATAGCTTGTTAGCTACTAAAGTACAAAAAAAATGTGCAAAAAGACAACATCCCATCAACAGGCGGTCACCCATCTAAGTACCAGCCACGCCCGACGTTGCTTCACTTCGGTGATTATACGAGAACTGGTGGTGAACAGAAGTTTGACCCGATCTTGCACTTGGCCATTATTAATTATTTGTTGTTATTCTTTGGAGTGTGTACTATAATCGTGCCAAATTTGACGCTTGTATGTATTACCGTTTTTACATTAGAGCTAATACAAAAATACGTTTTTTGTATGGGGACCCCCATTTCGTTTTTCCTTATGGCAGAATAATAAAAAAATTATATATTTTTTTTTATTATTTCTTAATAAATTATTCTGCCATAACATTACATATTCTGTAATGATTTCAACTGGCTATCTATTACAGTTCGAAAGATACAGCCGTTAATAGGTAGGACAGACAGGCGGTCAGACGGACAGACAGACAGACATCGTAGGCTTAGTTAGTAGGTTACTAATAGGGTCCCGTTTTACCCTTTGGAAACGAAACCCTAAAAAGAGGTTCTCAATTCGACTGTATTTTTAATCATGATATTTGTGTTTACTGTATTTATTAATTGTGTATATTATTATATATTTTGTATTTTTTGACAGCTATATTACGGTGTAGTATTTTAACCTGTTAATAAATTCTATTCTATTTAGTTTTATTCTATTCTATCTAGTTAGTAAGTTATTTTCCGTACAGACGAACACACGCAAATCTCGAAGATACTCAGTAAAAAGCGAAAACAAGACAACGGCGAGAAAGCAAAGTATTTATCTAAAAATAAATTAGCTATGCAAATATATATTTGAGGCCGGAAACGTAAATACTTCCGAGTTAAGTCCCATTCCGTTTCATGATTATTATATTATTATTTGTGTAACGAAAGATAAAGGATATGATGGAAGATATTGGTTCATTTATTTTTTAGGAGATTTGGCAAGAAAATTTTAGGATATCATGGGGTAACGTGAATAATAATTCGTGGGCTTAGTTTATCAGCCGAGTAAAATAAAAGTCTTTTTTGGGTTCCGTACCCAAACGGTAAAAACGGGACCCTATTACTAAGCCTACATTGTCTGTCTTTCTGTCTGTCCGTCCTACCTTTAAACGGCTGTATCTTTCGAACCGTATTAGATAACCAGTTGAAACTTACACAGAATATGTAATGCTACGGCGGATTAACTAAATAATAATAAAAAAGTTAAAAAGTAAAAACGAAATGGGGGTCTTCCATACAACAAACGCTTTTTTAAACGTATTTTTGTATTATCTCTAATGGAAAAACAGTAATACCTACAAGCGTTAAATTTTGAAAAATCATAGTACACACTTTAAAATATAACAAAAAAATAATAAATAATGGCCAAGTGTGAGTCGGTGACAAGTTTCTGTTCATTACCAAGTTATAAATGGTTATTTCGTAATTGAATTTTGTGGTGGTACGGAACCCTCAATGCGCGAGCCCGACTCGCACTTGGCAAAATACTAGCTGTGCTCCGTGGTTTTACTCGCGTGGACATTTTTTCAAGAACTACATTATTCGGTATAAAAAGTATACTGTCTCCAGCCTTCCAACTATTTCAATGCAAAAAAAAACCACTTCGTTTCATTGCTCTGTTCCTACATGAAAGAAGTATAAACAAACAAACACATTCAGTTATTATTATGATTTCATTTTAAATCAGAGTGGTTTTGCGGTTTCATATACTCTGACCATAAGCTTCGTTTACAGCTTTAATATAGGCAGTAAACGTTAATAATACTTCTGGCCTTAATAAAGCCATTCAATCACCAGTCTTCGTGGCGCGTTCCATCGCAAACATAATAAAAAACGTAGACAAATAAACAGCGGAATTATTCATACTAACCCCTTTATTTCACCTGAGTATTATTTACAGGTTGAATGACGCTATAAAGGTAAAGATAAAACTTAGGTGCAGGGTAAAGAAAAGTTCTGTGCAAATAGCTATAGGTAAGTACTTACTGTAATCATTGTATAATTTTCATCGCCTATTGCCACTATTGTATAATTAAAATCAGCCAAGTGCAAGTCGGGCTCGTGCACTGAGTTCTGTACAAATAAAAATATATTTAATACTTAACTTATCCTAGGACCCGGGTATGTCCTAAAACTGCGACCAGAACCACCGGAGGATGGGGAATATAGCAACACCCCCTCTAAGAGGTAAGCCTGTGTTCAGCAGTTGACGTTCACAGGCTGATGATGTGTCATATGATGTGCTCCTTTGAGGCATTTGATTAATACTCCTTTGTGAGGTTTCACTGCGATCCCCAAGCCACCTGTGAAACGCGAGGATTATGGCAACACCCCCTCTAAAAGGGAGGCTTTTGTTCAGCAGTGGACGTTTAGTGTCTGATGATGACTTATCTTAAAATACTTAACTTTACAATCAAGAATTGAATTTAAACACTTTTAACTGCATTTTTCACGTGTATTTTCATCATTTTCAGCCATAAGTCGTCCATTGTCTATGGCCTATTTCCAGACATAGGCCTCCCCCATCGATCTCCAAAAGGGCCGGTTGGAAGCGGCCTGCATCCAGCGTTTCCCTGCGGTCTCTTTTAGGTCGTCTGTCCATCTTGTGTATTTTACATTATTTTAATAACTGATGTTTCACTGGTTTTTAATTTCAATGTGTAATAATCGCGGATACAAAAAAAAAACTTTTGAATGAAAAAAATAGCTAAAAAAGCGTGTTAAAATCGGTGAAGAGACAGAAAACTACAAACAATGACATAATTCACCGTTTCACAGTCGCATTAAACAAGTGGCAATAGTAGTAAATCTCGGGAATCACCGCGGCGGAGTGAGCGCTTATTTTTTAAAGCCTGCCCATAATGATGACGCAAGCATTTAACGGGCACTGCCAACTTTACGATGGCAAATGTTAATCACGAGGCCGTTTTTAATTTGGGAACTTTACCGGGAATTTACCTTTTTATTTGGACTATTAACCAGCATACGGTTTACGTTTCCATTTTAATCAATTCAGAGTGTGTGACTGTATGGTAGGTATATTTAAATTTGCTGTTCTAAGTACATACACCTACGCACCTATCCCCCGCTTATGTGTAACTTTTAACAATAAATTCTCAGATTTGGACATTTTTAACACTTCTAAATATATATTTAGACGCGACGTTATTGAAATACTTACAGAAGTCGACAAATAACCCATGCATGGTTCAAGGAAATATTTTGTTATTTTTATCTTTAATTATTATATGTAACATCCATAATTATTATATTAATACGTACAATATATACTATACATCGTATATTATAGATGTTTTATATTTTTATTCATAATAATAGTTTGCGATTATATATAGTTGTGTAGGTATATATTTAAGTTAATTTCATCATCATTACCAGCCTTTCACGGTCCCACTGTTGGGACACAGGACCTCTCAGTGAGAGAAATGATGGGCCACCATTCTGGCCCAGTGTTGGCTGATGCCATTATAAATGTCATTATAATTGTATGGTTCTTGGGTATACCGGTTTCATTACGATGTTTTCCTTCACTGCTCTTGAGCAATGACATTAGAAAAATTGTTATTACCTGCACTTTCTACAATTATGATACCTAACCATAATTTTTAACTGGTATTGGTTTTTATGTGCTACTTATGTATAAATGTGCTTAATTTTGTTAATTACCTTTATTATCAACTTATTGAAGCTTGAGTTATTTAGCGCTTAGTATGCAACACATATATGATTTTTAGTAGTGATTTTCGACATTGTTACTAACACTATTACTGACCTATTAATGGCTGTATTTTAAAATAACTATTTAAAACTTATGTATATATTTTTGTGCTGTTGGTCTCGAATAAAGATAAAATAAAATAAAATAAAATAAGTTAAATGAGCAGCAGTTAAAGTTATGTAAGTAGCGGACAAACCAGCCGCCATCGCCAGAAATGCCATCCGCACATTATAGATGCGTGGAAGTCTCGCACTGTTCGATTTGATCGATTGTTTCTGCCACGTACCTGTGAGATGTTGATGGCTTACCACCTTCGGTTTTTCCTCTGAAGTATAATTTAGACTGCTTCAAACAAAGGGTGAATAGAGTCATCAAAGGTAGGCAACGCAATAACAATAATTATTTATTTATTTTAGTTGTCTGTCTGACAATATCCTCGTTTTCAAATATCTCGTCATATAGCTTGAATAAAGACGTATAAGTACTTTTTTAAAATTATATTATTTTATTCACAATTTAGTTTACAATCGCTAAAACAAAATAAAAAAAAACCCCAAATTATTTTAAACATGAATCACTAGATCTGTGGGAGGACGATTGCAATTTGATACCACCAATCCCCACAGATCGCATGAGTACTTGAAACGTTTTCCACCTCAGCCCTAAAAGTATTCAACTCTATCTAGTTGAGTAAAGTTACCAACAATATGGCGTAAAGTTTGGGAAACTTACCGTTCACTTACGGCTAAATTAAACGCGTAACACACACTGACGCTGGTTTCACATCGCGGTGCTTACGTAACTGAATGATTGAACCTTTTTATCTGACGACACAAACAAAAAAAAGAGTATAATATTTATTTATTTATTTATTATCTTAAAATGAACATGGACAAGACAAAAATCATGTCTAATATCCATGTTGAACCCGTGCCTGTAGTCGTTGGGAACGATACTCTCGAAGTTGTTGACCATTACACCTATCTTGGACAGATTGTTCAGTTAGGTAAGTCCAACTTAGGCAAAGAGGTCGCCCGAAGAATCCAACTCGGATGGGCAGCGTTCGGGAAATTGCGTGACATCTTCTCGTCCAAGATACCACAGTGCCTAAAGACAAGGGTCTTTGACCAGTGTGTGTTGCCAGTGATGACATATGGTACTGAGACGTGGTCCTTAACTGTTGGCCTTTTGGAAAAACTCAGAGTCACACAGCGGGCAATGGAGAGAGCTATGCTCGGAGTTTCTTTGCGTGATAGAATCCGAAACGTGGATATTCGCCAAAGAACCAAAGTCACCGACATAGCTGTTAAAATTTGCAAGTTGAAGTGGCAATGGGCAGGCCACATCGCTCGGAGAACCGATAACCGATGGGGAAGAAAGGTTCTTGAGTGGAGACCACGAACCGGAAGACGCAGCGTAGGTAGGCCTCCCACTAGATAGACCGACGACATAGCAAGAGTCGCTGGCATCCAGTGGATGCAAAAGGCAGGCTGTCGTTCAGTGTGGAGGTTAAAGGGGGAGGCCTATGTTCAGCAGTGGACGTCTTCTGGCTGATGATGATGATGATGATAAAGAAAAGTATTGGTAACACCTTCTAAAGAAAGGTATTGGAAAGGTATTTATTTAGGTTTATTTTATGTACACCACCGACCGTTTTTCAATTTCTTTAGTCCTGTCCATCCAAAGGTTGCCTGGAAGAAATCGCTTAAGGCGATAATGCCGCCCATTATACTGCCGTATATTTGTTTTTTATGTTAGTTTAAGTTTCATTTGTATTTTCGGTGTGTAATAAAGAAGTATTGTATTGTATTATATTGGTAACACCTTCTAAAGAAAGGCATTGGTAACACTTTCTAAAGAAACGTATTGTTAACACTTTCTAAACAAAGTATTAGTAACACCTTCTAAAGAAAGCAATTATTATGGGTAATACCCCCTAAAGGTAGGTACTGCGAGCCTTTGCGTCTTCAGGTTTAAATAACTCCTTAAGTTATTTCAAAATAGCGACTATTGCAACAATAAGTTTCTAGTGTGAAAACAAACGCGGCAAAGTTAACAACACAGTACTGTGCTCTCGCTGAACAGCACAAATTACAATTTAATATTTGAAGCGTTCTCTTAGTCCAGTGCTGAAATGTTTATGTAATTTGTGCGAGTAATTTTTTGAGAGCCTAAAGAAACATAAATCTATCTGTTGGTCCTTGGTTACATGAGATGCAGGTGTGAGAGATTAGGTACAGCTGTTTGAGGATCAACTTAATCTTTTTTTCACAGTTGAATAATTACTAATTGAATAATTTTTTTAGTAATGTATTTTGTAAACCTTTTTAATTTATATTTATAATACTGTATAACTTTCTAATTCTGTTTGTATTCTGTGTTAATGTCCATGTAATTTGTAAAGTTATATGATTATTTACGGGATATTTACCGTGGTAAGGTTGTGGAATGAGCTCCCGATATTTCGGCGCACTTACATGCACCATGTAACCATGCACCATGCACCATGTAACCATGTAATTTATGCTTAGAAAATAAACATCATTATCATTTGGATTGTCTTTAGACCTTCAACGGTCTATGGCAGTCTAACTGTATTTGTAGTGTTAGTAGGTATTAGCTTGTATTTTGGTTAGTTAACAAAGGGACTGGCCGAGTAAAAAAAAAAATATTGTGAAAAAAAATATTACTCATTATATTGATTTACTATTTATTTTTAAATTTTTTCTATCTCAGTATTTTATGTTTATATTTATTTCTTTAAGGTGTAAGCGCGCGTGATTTATTTTTACTACATCCTGTTTGGACCTTAAGATACAGGCTTAACCTAGTTTGAGGCCCTCAGGTAATTGCTTCATTGTACCTCTATGATTATGTGAAATAAATGTTTTTTTGTTAATTTTTGCACTAAATGTATGTGATGAAGATTTTAGGAGCGGCTGCCATTAGAACGGACGAACAATTTTAAATCGATGGAAACTACCATATAAGGTTTGATTTCTGAGCTTGCGATCATATTTATTTAGCAAAAATGATTGTATATTTTGATTGCGTTTACTTGACTTTTTACACCTTCAAGGGCTCTTGGACCTATTATTTTTACCAACTTCGAAAAGGAGGAGGTTATCAATTCGACTGAATGTTTTTTTATTTTTTTTATTCTAGTTGTCTTTCAACTTTCAGCGCGTTTTAAGAATAGGGATCTTTACATACACACAGATAGAAAAACAACAAAGTGAAGGATCATAGAATAAGTTTCTTTTATAGGAATAAGGGCTCCGTTTTTACCTTTTCGAAGTACACAACCCTATAAGTAAAATGTGTTTATTACAATCTTTTTCGCTAAAATAAACCGGTACTTCTAGTCGAAAATCTGTCGCTGAGAACCTAACGGAGTATACTGGCAGCCTCGCTTGGGAACCTGTAATAGTGTTTATCAACTGCGACAATTTTTAAATTCAAAATCATATTAATTAAACTGCCTAGCTTATTACTGATCAATAAAGTTCTTACTTTTAATACAATAGCTCAAACAAAGTCCTCGTGCGAGCTCGACAATTTGTCTTCTTCTTACGATTCTTAAGCCTTTGTGCATACAAAGTGTTGCACAGCAATGCAACAATACTATCTCAGCTTAATTGTGCACATAAATCTAGCTTTCCTGAACTAAAACATAATTTAAATGCATAACAATGTCACAGGATACAAGCGACAGTAAGTAGGGATGTGCACAATAAACAGGGCTTGTTTTAAATTGCCTGTTTTATTTTATCGTTTTTGTTTTCCACCAACACATTTTATACCTAAAAAATGCAACGTCCATGTTGACAAATCAGCGTATTTTGTCACAAGGAAATTGCTGGTCTATTACAATAACCGAGCCAAATTTCAAGAATTTTAATGGTAGGTGAAAGAATATGGTGTTTTTTGGCTGGAATACGTGGAAGTATTCAAGACTCTATCGTTTTTAGAAAATCCAAATGAGTTGCTGGAACAAATAAAACAGCATGAAACGATTATGCATGTAATTGTAATGTATAAAACATATGTTTTTACTGAATTGCTGAGATAAGATACGTGTTTGTATCTAAATATATGTTTTGTCCCAAGAACTCTTACTGCTAAGTATGCACCAAGACAATGTTCACTGTTTGTCGCGTCGGCTGCTATCAGGGTTCCGTCACGGCCAAACTTGGTGAAATAAATCTGCATAGTTAGTGATAACATGAATAAAACTTAGGTGTTGTGTGAAGGTAGCTAAGTACTTTGCAGAGACTTTGCAGACCGACATCGGATTCGTACAACGTATCTATGGATGACTTTTGAGCTATAGCGTTTAAGCGATATTCACATTAGGGCTTTAAAACATACAAAAACAATAAAAAAACAATAATTATAATAATAAAATAACAATAATTATAAGTAGCTGACCCGACAGACGTTGTCCTGTCTTAGAACTGTCCTCCGGGTGAAGATAAAATCGTCGTTAAATTTTCTGAAATTTCCAATTTTCTACGAAATTTTCTTAATTTGTCTTTCCGTAAGAACCTTCTACAACGTATTATAAAACTTAAACAAAAAAGATGATTGAAATGGGTATAGTCGTTCTCAAGTTATGGCGTGACCAAGGTAAATATGGGATTCATTTTATATATACTCGTAGATAGATAAAATATAGATAGATTACTTTGCAAAAAATGTGTCTATCCTCGTTTTTTTCCGAAATGTATCCCGTCGCACACACACATAAACACACACAATGCAATAGAGAGGGGTGTTGCCATAATTTGGCAGATGGCTTGGGGATTGCAGTACGCTCACCGTGTTCTAATATGACGCTCCTGCTCATCCTCCGACGGTTTTGGTCGCAGTTTTAGGACATACCCGGGTTCCAATACAATATATCTTTTTGTTACAATATTTTTTCCCATGAAACCTTTCCAAATACTTGCGCAAAAGTATCAGACATTTCAGTCTGTTTAAAAATACTCCAAATATAATTATATCGTGAAAAATATCTGGTTACAACAGACAATGAAACATATCCGGTTTGCTCGAGAGAAGGAAATATCCGGTTTTTATTAAATGTAATGAATTTTGCCAACAGACAGCTTTTGTGAGAATATCATGTGGCGTGTATCAATTGATTGAAAGGATTCCTATTGTTCAAGATCAACCACAAATATTATACTTACATGCTTTTTAGGGTTCCCTAGTACAATGAAGAAGCCTTAATAAATCGTTCTTCCTGTCCGTCCTAGTCTGTACCAGTTTCACAAAATTTTATAATAGGCTATCGGTGTTTGATTTCTTAAAAATAACAGGCTTAGTGATAAATATAATTTTAATACGTATTCTGAAGAAATAATTTAATTAGGCTAATAAAGATCTGATTATAAGCGATTAAAGTTTTTGTTCGGTTAAGGAAAGGATGCTCAGTTCTAGGGACCCGTATGCGCAGCGTAGGACGTCCACCCACAAGATGGACAGACGACCTAAAAGAGACCGCAGGGAAACGCTGTATGCAGGCCGCTTCCAACCGGCCCTTTTGGAAATCGATGGGGAGGCCTATGTCCAGCAGTGGACGTCCTATGGCTGAAATGATGATTATCAGTATTGTAACTTCATCCATGCCGTACTTACATCTCGAAATCTCCCAGTGACCGCTACAGGAACAAATTTGATTATATTATAATCGATAATTGCTGGTGATCGTCAATCTTATCCATCGACGAATACTTAACAGATAAAAATATATTTTTTTGTATTTATTGCTGTCCTTCTCTCTTCCATATCATTTAGGTGTGCGCGACGGGGTCCACAGTTGTAACTAAAATACTTTACTACCACCTAAGAAACATTGTGGAATACTAAAATAAATGAACATGAATATCCAACATGAAAACGTTCCCTGTTACAGATTGTAATCTTGATCACAAGATGCTTGCACCGTGGTTTGCTCTTCGTTTTAAAAACGCACGATAGTCCTTACAACTTAAACCGAGACAGATTGATCCGTTGATAGTTGATTGAATCAGGCGTTACTTTGCGGAAGACAAGACAGACAGATCGATCCATTCATACGTCTCACATTCATAGATGCCGTAGAGTTAAAGCTGAAAGAGATTACTCTGGGTCACATCGATTCAAATGCACAATGATAAACTCCTACAGTGCTCGAGTCACTACAAAAGTGCCAGCCTATCCAAAAAGAGTCCAAAACTAAAATATGGCTCCCTGATATAACCTGAGAATTAGTGCTTGAAACCAAGTTTCATCAACATTTGACTAGTACCTATTTTGAACAGAATCTTACTCTATGCGTGTCTCGACACGCACTTGATTTCTTATTAGGCATCGCTGAGTAAAAAAGAATAGAATGAAAACTCACGAAAATTTTATTATAGAAGCTGACGTGGTTCACTAAGATATTGTAAAAGTTATAACCACACCACAGCGGCACATAAATTGACAAATAAATTAGCGGGCAATTTTTGGCCAGGTGCAGGACGAGTTCCCCAAGGCAAGTAGTATATTTTCCTCTAATTTGACCGGCCAGAATACAAGTTTCTAGATTGAAGGGCAAGGACATAATGAAACTTGAGTTTGAGATTACTAAGGAGATTGCACCATACAATATTTTTTAATGAATATCCCAGTAACTTAAATAACATGCCTTATTTGACTTCGTAACATTAAAATTAAAATAAAAAATAACATGTATTAATCTATTAAACCGTTACCAGTGGGAATTGTGCCCAAAATGCTGGCCCCATTACCATGTTGTATCAGGCATCAATCAAATTATTACTTTATTTTTTTTTCCAAATCTAATTAATTTAAATTTAGTATATGTATTTAATTTCAAAACCAAACGGTAAATAAAATGTATTGATACTGCACCGCACTGATGCTAAGTAAACGCTAGAATGTGGGCCCTGCGACACAGGCGTCTCGCCTAGTGCAGGGACTACAAGTACCGTAAACCTTCATTAGCTTGCCTTGTTCCTGCCTACCTTAATGTATTTTTTCAATTTGTTTTACATTAACTATTGCACATATTCTTGTAAATTAGGTTAAGGAAGTGTACTGGAAAATTAAATATTTTGTATTTTTTGTATTTTTGTATGGTGATGCTCACCCTTTGAGCAAATTAGAGGCATTTTGGTCACGACTTGCATCGACCAAACGTGAAGACAAATCTTTGCATATTTTTTTGGCTTCCGATTTGATTTTGCATAGTTAGAGAGGCACTTATACTGAGCATTAGAGTAAATAAGGCTGTGAATGATGATGAAGATGATCTATAGTTCATATCTCAGGGTGATGAGTGAAGGTGTGTTGCAGGATTTCAATAAAGTATCTGTTTTAGGCCCACGGAACTAGTTCAGAAGAAAACAATCTAACTGCTTGTTTTTGTCCGCGCTGGTCATGAAGTGAACCAAAGAATTATCGAAAAAGTAAGGTCCAAGTTCTTTGAAGTGAACAGTGTCTTTTTGGAGATACGTCTTTTTTGAATGATGCGGTGAAAAAAAAACCTCGCCCCAATACTTAATTTTCTAAACAGGTTTAAATATTTTTAGTTGACTTTTAAAAGGATGGTTCTCAACACAGAAGAGAAAAATGCTCTCAATGTTTTTTTGATAGTTGGAAGAGCATTATAGTTCTGCAACCATCGATAGATGGCGCCGACGAGAGACAATGTTTTATTTCGCATTGGCAATGAAAAAGTAATCAACATCAAAATACTATACTACGAAATAAAATAACATAAGAACAAACAAAGATATATATATTTTCTGTTTATGTGAATAAGCAAGTTTCTTTTTAATTGACCTTTCTTCA
Source organism: Agriopis aurantiaria (assembly GCA_914767915.1). NCBI lineage: Eukaryota > Metazoa > Arthropoda > Insecta > Lepidoptera > Geometridae > Agriopis > Agriopis aurantiaria. The sequence continues at coordinate 1,166,441 of OU611991.1, read as the reverse complement.
CCTGTGGATTTGCAAAATCTTCAGTTCCATAATATATTACTCTATGGTTCCATGTCTCGTCAACGCCACCTATCACGTTTTTATGAACAATTTTTGAATGTCTTTCAGAAAACCTTGTTTTAGACAGAACTTTAGCGGCCTTACTTATAAACGTTACTTAAAAGTTAAGAAATGCTTAAAATTGCTGTCAACTTCTCGTTGACTGAAATTGTTGCAGGTGAAAACAAGACAGAGCAATTTTAATCTTTGCTTAACTTAAGTAACGTTTATAAGTAAGGCCGTAGATTCGTAGTAATTTTTAAACTTTGACGATTTGAACACATGTTTTAAATGCTTATGACTCATATATGACTCATCACGTATTTTGTTTTGCAAGATCAAGTGAGGGTAGAAGATTAAAACACCCGCTCTTCTTGCCGGAATCACCCGCAGTTTTCAGTCAGCTCGTGGCCAAGGCAATTATAACATGGTCGAAACGTCGATGGAAGGTACAATACATATTTTTTTATTCATATTTTTAGTATCATTTGGAAGTTACCTTTCTGTTCTTCCCTGTTGTTAATGTAGATACGTTTAGATATGTATTTACGTAACAAGGTAAGTAAGCGGGGTTGCCAGTAGGTGTATGTTACGAGGGAGCGTATTGGATCGGAAAACATATTCCTGGGTGAAGCAGACGAGCAATTTTGACGCGTTCCGAAAGATGTCTCGATCTTTCGTATGCTTCAAAGGCAAAGTTCAATTTCTCAATTTAATATTTTAATATATTTGAGAAAATGAAGCTAAGCTTAAGCTAAGCTTAGCTACAATTATATCAATATAAATGTAATATTATCAATAACACATTATTTGTGTTTTGACAAATAAAAAAAGGGACCTATATTTGCCCAAATAAAATAATGCGCGATCACAGAAGTCCCGATCACAGAAAAGATTTATGTACTTGATTTTCCAATAGAGGAATAGTGACGTTCCACATTATCGAAACTACTGTTTATCGATTTTATCATTAAGTTATCGATACAATCTGAAAAAAATATTAAAAAAAAAAGTTCACTGCATCCACACTGCATCCCTCCATCTTGTCGAGGTCTAAGTGGAGATAGGACAAACCAAACTTGTAACTTCGTTCTTTGATTTTTTTATGCAACAGTCAATGTCAACATTGCCATTGACTATTGCATAAAAAACTCATTTGCATCATTGCATGATCTAAGAAAACAAGGTCTAGCAATCTGGGAGTGGTCCCGCAATGACGTCACTGTCCAGTTGCCACTTTATTCAATCAGCTGTTACGTGGTGTATCGTCATCTCTCTCGAACCTGTTGTAAATTGACATCATGACATCATTGCGGGACGCCCACGTGGACTTTTTTTCTCGGATACCTATACCTGGCGGAGTATATTATTATACCATGCATCATTGCGTTAAAAATTGCTTTCTTTGATTTACAAATGAGCATTAATTTATCAACAAAGATTTAACTAAAAATATTCGGGACAAGTGGGTACCATCTTGTGTCTGAAAGATTTAAAGTGGGTCCCACTTTAAATCTTTGTCGATAAAAATAATGTAAATGAGTAAACCGAAGAGAGCGCTTTCGCTATTCTAAATTTTAATTTGTACTTTACATCAAACACTGTCTTTAAAAAAATCGGGAAATACCAACTCTCCTTCTGTTAACGCTCGTCTGCTTTACCTGACAAAAATGTACAGGAGGCTTCGTACTGGAAAAGATATTGTTTGTTATTGGAGTCGGCTGGCGTTTATCGGAGCTTGTACTAGTTGCCTGATTGACTTACCTCTGGCGTAACTTCCGATGTGTATTGTAATCTTCGACCAAAATAAAATGAATGGACGGGCCCAGTAGGAGCGCATTTTTGAAGATTACAAAATGAGCGCCGGCGCTAACATCGTTTCAGTCGGTCTCTAACCGTAGGAAGTTCGACACAAGACTATTTATTTATTTATTGATAGAGATACGCCAACAGTGAACATATTACACATTCTTAAAAAATACAAAAAAAATATACATACTTAGATCTGATATGACTATTGTTACAATGACATGATATGAAACATCTGACAAAAATTATGCCTTCGCGTGCTTTCCCGAAGTCTAAAAACACAACAAAAACCAAAGTAAAAGTTCAGGTGTCACTTTTCACTCGTGAGTACATAATAATATTCATCATTCTATTTTGTCATAAAATGTTAATTAATTTTATTAAACATCGATAAGTAGTCCCCATTTTGTTTTATTCACGTGACCACGTCCATCCACGGCGACAAACGGTTAGCAATAAGCAAAAAGCAATAGACAAACACAGGTGTTCTCTTTTACTCACATAATAATAATAAATAATAATAATAAATTTTTTATTTCTTTAACACGATTTACAAAATATAAAATGTAGGCAGGAGCCCTCTTTTAGACATAAAATGTCTGTGCCAGGGGGCCCCACTCTTCCGTCTCTACATTAATTATAATATAACATATAGATATATAGTTTTACTTTAATTATAACGTACAAAAACCAGATCGTGTGTGTGTGTATTGTGTGCGTGTGGGTGTGTGTGTGTGTGTGTGTGTGTGTGTGTGTGTGTGTGTGTGTGTGTGTGTGTGTGTGTGTGTGTGTGTGTGAGATAGAGAGGGGGGGGGGATATAATATAGTTATATACATTTTAAGTAACTGTCTGTAAAAATGCCTCAGATTCTTCAAAGGAAGATAATTTTAGCCAGTCAGTAATGATAGATTTACACTCATAATACTGTTTATTGCAAATGTTAAATTTTTTATTTATTTTATTGTATATAAACTCTGAACGCCTCTTAAATTGCATACTTGCAAACTTTGTTTTAGCTTGAGATACAGGAACTATATTTTTAATACGCCTATTGCCTTCATTATCAATGTTACTCAATTTTATAGTTTTATGGATTTTTAATATGATTTGTGCCAAGTATAGTTTTCTTACTGATAACAAACCACAGTCCTTGTAAAGGGCCTCAGTGGAATATAGTTTTTTTTTGAAATGCATGATTTTAAGCAATGCTCGCTGTGCTCGCTCAACTGCTATAAATTTCGTTTTCGCTGCACCTCCCCATACAGGGATACAGTATGATAATACGGACTGTACCAAAGCGATATAAATATAATTTAGTAGACTCTTTCCGTTTGGTAGACTCGAGTTTGATGGGACAACATGTCGTAATGTTTTAAATATCCAAATGAGTTTTCTAACTCTGCTCGTAACTTGTTCAAGATGTGGGTACCAGGTTAATTTTTCGTCAACTATGACACCAAGATATAACAAACAAGTGTGTTTAACTTTTTTGATAGTTGGGCAGTTACAATTGTGATTATTATGAGTATTACAGCTGTGCACTTTTATTTGGAGATCTTCTTTAGGTTGAGTACTTTCATTAATAGTGAAACAAATATAATTAGTTTTAGATGCATTTAACGTGAGTTGATTATTTTGAAGCCAATCTCCTACTTTAACTAAACCGGTCTCAACACTACGTTTAACACTTTGCCACGTTTTCCCGTAAAAAATTACAGCCGTATCATCAGCGTAAGAAAAAACTTCAGCGTTTGATATACCTAGGTTACACATAGTTACATAGTTATTATATTCGCTATATTTTTTTTTCAACATATGTACTGTACTTACATGGTTATAATTAGGTGTTGAAGTATAAATGTCAGATGGTTTTGACTCGTTTTTACTGAGCAAGTTCAATGGTCCGGCCCGTCCATTCATTTAATTTTGATCGAAGATTGTAATACAATTTTAAATGAAGCTTGTGAGCAGGCAAACTCGTGCGAGTGGTTATGTGTGTGCGTTTGTGTGCCATAATTTCCCCACTACGACGCTTCTTGGCCAAATACTATGTTTGCCGGTTACTGTAATGCCCACGGTTAGTATAGTTCGCATTAAAAACATAATTATGTAAAATTGTTTCTTTGACTAATCTCCACCAATGCCTCTCAAATGTCCGCGCTAAACCTAGGAGAAAAGAGGATTTTTTTTAAATATACTCAAAATGGTATTCTGATTAAGTTATCCGCAGTCGAGGCTTTATTTTCGCTTCCAACGAAACAAGCAAATAAGTCAAATCTCGTTTCGCGATTGCTATCTATGCGAAACAACCTGGCATTATGCACGCGAGCTAAAATACCTCGTCCAATGGAATAGTACGAAATATTTTGTACCTATATTGTAATACTGCTGCGCTTTGTGGTGATTTTTAACCCACGACAGTGAAGCCAAAAGCAGGTTCTTTAATGTTCCCAGCTTCAACAATTTTGATAAAAGAGGTGGCAATTAATATATTTATGGAGGTTTATGGATATAAATGCTCAGGGTCACTGAATAAGTGATGTTATCTATACTTCTATACTAATATTATAAAGAGGAAAGATTTGATTGTTTGTTTGTTTGCATTGAATAGGCCCCGAAACTAATAAACCGATTTGAAAAATTCTTTCACTGTTGGGAATCTACACAATCCCTGGGCGACATAGACCCGTAGATCTATACCCATGCGAAGCTGGGGCGGACCGCTAGTCATAAATATAAGATAGTGACGTGTGAGACGCGGGCTTCCAGTAAATGCAGATGGCAGGCTGTCGTTTAGTGAGGAGTTAGTTCTAAGGACAAAGCCTATGGACAATACAATACAATATTACTTTATTACACACCGAAAATACAAATTAAACTTAAACTAACATAAAAAACAAATATACGGCAGTATAATGGGCGGCCTTAACGCCTACAGCGATTTCTTCCAAGCAACCTGGACGTCAGTGGATGTCATCTGGCTGATGATGATGATGAGATCATGTTTATATATTGAGTGCGGTTTTGTGCATTTAGTGTAATCATGTATATTTATGGTTAAAATAATATATCAAATTCTTCCCAGATCACAATTTTTTCCGAAGTTCAATGAGTTTTAACCCCGTGGTACGTGAGATTTCTGCTTCTAACCATGATATAAAAAACCCAGTAATTAGGTATATTATTTTGGTAAGTACATAGAATAATTATAGGTTTATATTCTGCTGAAATGCTGGCGTGTTTCTGACTTCACTTGTAAGCATTGCCATTCAGCGTGGTAATGCCGCCAGCATGCTGGGAACACTACCAACTGGTAGTCAGCTTGAGCATTTGGATTGAATCTAGACCTTCAACGGTCTATGGGTAGTTTAACTGTTTGTGTAATAATAATAATATAATAATAATTCATTTAATCCCAAATCCAGTAATTTAAATTAACAATCATATAATAATTACCAACGAACAGTTTACTAGCAGCAAAAATAGTTGTGCTAATGGGCCCCAAACTAGGCAAAACCTGTATCTTGGGCGCCCTATAGCCAGTTAACAGCTTCTGTTAATGCGCTTATGTTTAGGCCAAGTATTTTAGGTATTTAGTTTGCTTTTACTTTGTTCATATATATTCGCGAATCTATAGAATTAAAGATAAATAATATTCTGGTCACCCACAAGATCGGCAGACCCACGAGATGGACAGACGACCTAAAAGAGACCGCAGGGAAACGCTGGATGCAGGCCGCTTCCAACCGGCCCTTTTGGAGATCGATGGGGGAGGCCTATGTCTAGCAGTGGGCGTCCTATGGCTGAAATGATGACGATGATGAATATTCTGGTCAAGACCATCGGGAAATCACCACAACAGCTCAAACATTTTCAATCCTATATATTGAACAATAGTTTCACATTCTCTTTCATACACATCCCATACATGTATTGTATATTAAACAGCCTTTTGGTGTTGGCTTCAGCCTCACCGATGCCTCTCAAAAGTCAAGGCTAGACTCAACAATCTTATGAAATAAAATTCTATATCTAACTGACCCGCCAGACGTTGTCTTGTCTTAGAGCTGTCAAACACGCGAAGTTAAAATAGTCTTTAAAGTTTTTTGAATTTTCCAATTTTCGGCGCAATTTTCTTATTTTTTCTTTTCGTAAGAACCTTCTACAAATAAAAAGAAAACTTACATATAAGATGAATGATATGGATTACGTCGTTCTCAAGTTATGATATGAGGTAAATGAGATTCATTTTTTATTTAACTATATAGATAGATATAATCTCCGTAGTTCTTGGTAATAATTAACTCGTACGAACTACGCCGAACTGTATCGATGTATGGGACAGGCACAGAACAGGGCCCCGCAACTTCAATATCTTGTTCTTACTTAGTCTATATGAACAAAGTTTGTTTTAGGTTAATAATGTTGGTAAAACTTTGATGTGGATCCAGGCAACGTAAATCAAGTTTCTGTGTTATGTGATGCGGAAAATTAGCTTGATTGCTACAAAGAGAACGAAACAAGTTTTGTAGCTATCCCCTCACCTATTAAAAGTTGAAAAGTTTGGCAGTGTTTTCGTCATTCAAATGTTTACAACTTTTATAAATAAATAATATTATAAAGAAGGCAGAAATATTTTTACAACACATTTGCTCAAAAAGTGCACTTACGAAGCCTGTATACATCGTTCGAAAGTTAAACATTACGGATCATACAACGGAGCGTGCGGTAATGAATTTTACAACACATTTGCTCAAAAAGTGCACTTACGAAGCCTGAATACATCTTTCGAAAGTTAAACATTACGGATCATACAACGGAGCGTGCTGTAATGAAACGCATCATACAACGGAGCGTGCTGTAATTAATTTGTCCGCACGCTCCGTTTATAGAACCGTGCGTGTACTTTACGGAATTTTTTTAATTTCCATTTTTTGTTTTTTTCTCGCAAATGTGTTGTAAAACGTTGTATGGCACACGTGCGGATTGGTTATTACAAACTCGTGACTATGGTAAGCCCTCGACTTCGTCTCGGGCCTACATTCGTCTACTCGTTTGTAATAACTAACTTACCGCACTTGTATCATACATAACTATTACCGCACGCTCAGATGTATAGCACCGTGCGTGTACTTTACGGTATTTTTTTAATTTCCATTTCCATAAAAATTGTTTCATTTGTAGCCTTTTTTTCTCGCAAATGTGTTGTATAACGTTGTATGGCACACGTGCGGATTGGTTATTACAAACTCGGGACTATGGTAAGCCCTCGACTTCGTCTCGGGCTTACATTCGTCTACTCGTTTGTAATAACCAACTTACCGCACTTGTATCATAAATAACTATTTTAGAATTGTGCGCTGAGACAAACTTGAAGTTTGTCTAATCGACTGAAATTTTACGTAAATGTGTACGATGGTTTCATTAGTAGTTTAAAAGTTAGGATGTTATCCAAATAGATCGGATTGGTATGTTTTAGATCAACAGAAATTATTATGTAAAAGTTTGGAATGTTGTTTTCCAATTTCTTAGATCAATTGAAGTAGTAATCTAACAGATTGGAACAAGCCGTAACGTCTCTGCATCTATGTATTTTATAAAAAAATGCGAACTCCATAAATCCCAGAGTAGATAGTAGCCCTCTTAGAGAAAACGTCTGTCAACTTTTATAAGAAGAGAAAGAGAAAGAAAAAGATGTTCTTCTTAAAGAGAAGTATCACGCAACTTTTTTTTATAGAGCAGATGAGTTTTTAATACGGTTGATCATGGATGCTCCATGGACCGGTCGCGCATAATAATATAACTAACACAGTAAAGGAGTAAGTAAGAGGAGGAGGAGGAGTAGGAGGAGTAAGTTATATGAATATTTACGGGATATTTACCGTGGTAAATAAAAGTACGCGTTCAAAATATGTTCAAAATACTATACGCAGATTTTCGGGACTTAGGTTCGAGTTCAAGTTCCAGTGATAACCGTAGAAAAATACTAAGAAAGAGAGTATATCGTTATGTCTGCACCTAACTTTTGAACTGTTCGACCAACCACCCGCATTGTTCAGTCTTCCCGTGAACATGGTGCATGTAACTGCGCCGAAATATCGGGAGCTCATTCCACAACCTTACCACGGTAAATATCCCGTAAATAATCATATAACTTTAGTGAACAACCGAGATAGTTTAAAACAGTGTTTTAATAAATGATCTCTTTGCAGTACGGCGACCATGTTTGTATACCTGTCAACTGGTACGTTAGCAGTCAAAAACTTCATCACTTCCCACATCGATCAACACCAGTTCTTAGGGGTTTGTATCCACGGATCCCGGTATCGGTTTTATTAGCCACGGATCCGGGCGAGTTGTATCCACCGATACCGTGATTCCTTAGCACCTGGGGTTTAATCCAAAGACAAAGCCACCCACAATGGTCTCCCAACTGTAGTCGCCTGTCTAGTTGAATCGCGGAAGCCGCGTCTAGTCTCCTATTCGCTTACATTGCAAGTTTAATGCGTTCTTCAATAAGAGTGCTCTATTACTCTAACCCCCGAGACGTGCCTCCCGCAGAACAACAGCTGCACGCGATGATCGCGTGTCGCCACACTAAATTGTTATTGATTTAATATAATTACAGCGGTGGTAGCGCAAACAGTGCGCTGTAAGCTCGCGGCACACGCTTCGATCACCACACAAACGATTTCATTATAAAGGTATCGCCTCACTACACCGGCCCAAACCATGACCATAACTATATCGGAACATGCAAAAAAATATCATCATCTACAGTCTTCGTTATCCCACTGCTGGGCATATTAAGCGGTATAAGAAATTGTATGAAATTTTAACATGATTGATAATAGGCTTGTGTCTTAATGTTTCATTTATTATAAATAACAGGATAAGCGAAGGATATAATTAAATACATGACACATACTGAACAAATAATTTATATTGGCTGAGATAGCCCGTTGGTCCAGTTGGTAGTGAACCTGCCTTCTGAGCTGGGGGCGTGGGTTCGATTCCCACCGAGGACAAACATTTGTGTGATGAACATTTGTATTTGTTCTATATCTGGTTGTTAATATCTATGTAAGTATGTATTTAAAACTATATAATTATGTATGTATATCAGTCTCTGGCAGCCACCTGGCAGCCATATCACAAGCTTTGCTTAGTTTGGGGTCAGATGACCGTGTGTGAAAAATTGACCGGATTTTTTATGTTTTTTTATAAATTTAAGAGATATAAGCGTTTAAAGTTTATGGTGGGGGTAGAGAGCGGATGCGCTATCCCTCTCCCGCAAAGCGTGTTTATAGCATTTGTATGGCGTGCGTGCCATCTGTTTAGCATGAAATTAGAATACCTAAAACTTGTTTAATTTTGAACAAATTTTAATTTTGTTTTCGTAGATAGCCCCTATCTATGATCAACTTTTTATGAGATAATAGAAAAAAATTAGGACACAAGCCTATTGTATTAAGGCATATCTCCCTTGTTTGTGCGATCTAAGGTTTGCACCGCACGACTCGGCCTCATGGAGCCGTGTGACTCGGGTTCACGTACCCATACATGTACAGCGTACACACTAGTGTGGTTCGGTTTCACCATGACGGTATAACCACTTGACTGCTCATCCTTTATACCCCGCTAAGCGAAAGGTACAACATTTTCAGCATTATCTTTATCAAGCTGTCCAATCCTAGACGCGAATTGAATGTATGACTTTTGAGTCTCCAATCACAAGCGCTATACGGCGCCCTCCACCCCGCAACCGACGTGGATTACGTCGTGCACAGGCAAATTAGCAAATTAGGTCGGCCCGTAGCTAGCGGGTTAGTCGATTCGTACCGCACGGCTCAGCCACAGAGTGACGTGGCTGACAGTTAAATGGACAAGATACCTACTTGTTTATGCGCGCGCTGTAAAGGAATTGAAAATTGCACCCCTAACTGAACATTTTTATTCAATAACCAACTCTGTACAAACATACAAATTACCTCAATCCTCACAAAAGATAAATAAAATAATCCTAAAGTGAGTAAAAAAGTGGGTACAAATGTAACAAAACGGCGTGACATCTCAGAGTCGGCCGAAGACAAATGCCTATAATTTTTTTCGCTGTAAATAATGTATTACAAGCAAGATAAAGGCAAAATGGGAACTCCTACCTTGTTTTAAGCCAGCCAGCCCATAAATTCTCGGGCTGGTACCGCGCAAACAGCTACCAAACAAATTGGCACGTCTGAAATTTTCTGAATCAAGTTTTTCAATGTCCGATTTCTTGAGTTGGATTAATTTTTCGCTGCGCTGAATGTCGGTGTTTCGAGCTGTGATGAACGAGCTCTGCCGGATCCGAGTGGAATTCTGAGGCCGGGGATTTTTAAATTTGTTTTTATTTGAGTATCAAAAATACTCACGTGGCAGTAAGTCTTTACCTGAACCCCCACCACTACTATTAGGAAAAATTTGATTGTGTTTGTTTGTTTGCATTGAATAGGCTCCGAAACTACCGCACCGATTTGAAAAATTATTTCACTGTTGGGAAGCCACTCTATCCCCGGGTGACATAGGCTATAATCTATACCCGTGCGAAGCTGGGGCTGACCGCTAGTTTATTATATAGACTATTTACAAATTTATTTTCCAAGTTCTGTTTGTTGTATAGAAGTAGAAACTGGACAGTGGTGGTAGGTATGTGTCCCAGAATGCCAGACTTAGTTTTATTGGATCATGCCCAAACTTAGCCAGGTTTAGGTACGGAGTTACTGATACGGTAAAGTTCTGCAGTTGCAGAATACAACTGTGCCACTGCGCTCTGCTTGCGATCGGCGTCATTACAACATGAAATATCGTTTGTTCTATAAACGTTCCGGCATAAAAGTTTAATTTATAAGTTTCAAAAACAATACCAAGTAATTTATTACCGTGGCTAGATGGAGCCAGTGTAACTGGGGTAAGCTCGGACATTGTTATATAGGATTACGCCCAGGCTGGGGTTATTTCACTTTTTACAACAAAATTGGCCCACGGAACCGGGTATGTCCTAAAACTGCGACCAGAACCACCGGAGGATGGGCAGCAGCCAGGCGTGGAGATTATGGCAACACTCCTCTCTAAGAGGGAGGCCTTTGTGCAGCAGTGGACGTATAATTAAACAAATTTTGGAAGTAGATTTTTTAAATTGAAAATTGGCTTGCTTTTGACCGCCAACTCGCCTGATGTTAAGCGATGATGCGGTCTACGATGAAGCACGCTTGCGTAGAAGAAACCGATTCACTTGCGTCTTGAAGATTGTAACTATCGGGGAACGGCATTCAGGCAGCACACGCCAGAGTCTAGCGGTTCGCACAATAAAAAAAGGATCCAAGCGTTTTCTTCAGGTTTTCGGAATAGCAACTATGAAGCGGAGTTGTTTTTTCGTGCCCACTAGGCCAGTCCGATAGAAAATTAGGCAGGAGGGAATTAAATCACACGGATTTGATGCACTCTCCGAAATATATCCGATAAAAACCGATAGTCTAGCAAGTTAGCGCTGATGTTAAGTATGTACTTTGAAACTTAATCTAGGCAAGCCTGGATTAACTTTTACCTAATTGTCGTATCGATTCGCAACTTCGCAAGTATTATTTAATCCGGGTGCCAATACAATAATTTGTTACCATCGAACTGATCTGATGACAGAGCCAATTAGCTGTAAATAAGTTTGGTTTCATTTGGTTTGTTACCCATACCAAGAGTTTCACTATCTACCTCCTGGCTCTATTGTCGTCACCAAGTGTAATAACCTCTCGAGTTCGAATTCTTTTGTGTCACAAAAACAGGTTTATTGATTTTTTACTACAATAATTACTGTTACATTTTGGCCTACTGGCTGTGCTACGATGCTACATTGTGCTATAAGGATACATTTCGTAGCACGGCATTTACACATTGGTGCGATCGTAGCGCGCTACGACGCATGCTACGTGAGAGTGAGTCAGTCTATATATTAGCACAGTTTTGAGCACTCTCCCATTACTTAAATGGAGTTAATTTGTTGTTTAAACAATCGTGAGCCAATCGAAGTGCTTGGTGGGAAATTTTACACGATGGTCAATGGCACAACATTTTGGACTAGCCTCAATTTGTAAAACATTGTACCTATGTGTTACATCGCCTATTTTTTTTCATTTCCTTGTCCACCGTATACTAGTAATATTATTATTGCTAGAATCAACACTAAAAGTTTTTATAAGCTTAAAGGAGCAAACTATAATTTACGCCCGCAACTTGGTAGAAAGCCCAAATGGAATCATGACAAGCGATATTAATGCATTGCTCGAGCGGTCACGACAGATCCATTACCAGCCGCTGACTGGAACTTTATATTGTTAGCTAATAACAGTGGTAAGGTGTAGAACTTTTGTACGGGGACGAGGTTTTGGTGAAGCTTGATTATCAGGCATCAATTTCCTATGTTAGAATTTCCATGTTCCAAATTTTGCTGACAAGTTTAATGTGGAATATTTGGGAAACAAACAGACAGAAAGATTTGTCAACTTTTATATAATAAAAGTTTTAGACGGTACAACTAAACAAAAAAATATTTATCACAACCTTGTTTTAATTTTTAACCGCAAAAATAAGGGTGTTAGAAGTTTAACGTGTGTCTGTCTGTGGCGTTGTAGCTCCCAGACGGCTGAACCGATTTTGATATAATATGATTTTTTGTTCGAAAAATGACAACCAGGACTGTTCTTTATTGCTATGATTCAACAAAATCTGTTCAGCTGTTAAAAGATTCGGGGTTTTTAAACATAATTTCAATATTAGGTTTCATGAATTATGTAAGCTTTTATATTACCTTAATGTTATATATTTTTGATACATAACCTAGTATAATCGAAACTTAAGACCGGTTTAAAAAAGCGCAATGTTTATTATACTGAAATATAATTGAAGGGACTGAAGATTAATAATTTCAAATTTAATACTGTTTTGTGAGAGTGCAAAGGCCCCGTTGTCATGACTCCGTGGAATGTAGTAATAGGCACCAGACAGGCTTAGCGGGGGAACGAAGGCAAGGTCGGCACGCGACTCAACTTATAATAACCAAGCGTTTGACTTCAGAAGTGGGATACACCACAGAAAAGGGAAGTAAATAGAACGGAAATGAGAAGGAAAATCTGTTATCAGGCATTATGAGTGAGCCTTGATTGAACATTCTTATTTAGATCTACGCGTCGAACAGTTGTTAACTGATTTCGAATAACTGACGTTTCGTTTATATTGGTGCAACTCGCTACAGCAAATTTCTTACAAAAATGCATTGACAGCCGTTCTAATTTAAACAAAAAAAACTTTTCTGTGGGAAAGGAGAGGATCAACGGAGAGGTCCAAGGAAGTGATCCATTTAAATGAGAAATCAGAGTTTGTGTTAAGTAATTTGTGTTTTATGTTTCGACTATTATTAAAAAATTAGTTAAAATTAGTTTCAGGGAAAAGCAAAGTGCTTGAAACCTCATTATCAAAATACGGGCTGAATTGAGGACCTTCCTTCTTTTTTAAGTCGGTAAAAAAATGAAAAAGCAGTCAAAACTAATGCCAAGATAATGTAATTGACTTTATCTTGGCAATAAGATTGACTGCTTGTCACCTGATAGCAATAAACAACGATGCATGAACAATAATGGATTATGATAGAGCATACGTTGCCTATATGGAAGTAATTAATTCAATCGCTACATGAAGTCACCCAGATTGTAATAGTACTGATCGAAAAACAATTTAAATTCGTTGAAAATGTACACTATGCTTGACTTAGGCAATTTTACCGCGTATGTCTCAGAAAAACTAGCTTCATAATGGCCACACTGTTCCCCCAGCACACGTTTGATTGATTAAGATGATTCAGCTCCTCTGGATAAGGAGTGAAACAACAATTGCGTGTGTACAAGCATTAATAATTATATAATCTTCAATGACACCGCTGTATTTCACCTATCGAATAAAGGCTTCGAGATTATCTCAGAGATTAAGGTAATGTTGTATTTTCATTATGGTTGCGATGGGGAATTAGGGCGGGGGGTTGAACAGGAAAGGGAAATTGAACTCAGCTAGCGGGATGGCTTACCGACGAAAAAATGCTTTAGTCTTTGCTAAAGAAAGTTTTCATGACTTTGTGATTGTCAGTATTTTGATTTCGAGTCGATGTATCGTAAATTATTATTTTGTCTTCAAATTAAGTTTTTAGAGCAAAATTTAGCCACTTCCATGGCACTCTCCGCTGCTTCGTTCAGATTCAGATTCAGATTCAGATTTTTACTAGCCTTATAGCAATGATTCGTTATACTGGGTAGGTCAAATACATTAGACTTAAAAACAAATTATACACAGTTAAAATAATTTACAAAGTTAATATAAAATAAATAAAGTATAGGTGCACAATACAATAACATTTCGTTAGAGCAATGTAATAACATAACCTAGCTGGATTAAACTTTGTTATAACATGAATAGTTTTTTTAAAAACTGCTTTGTTATATAAAAAATTGTCTGTATAAAATTTATTATTATTAAACACTTTTGTTCATTACTTCAAAAAATGTAGGGTAAATGTATGTTTAAGGTCTATACCTTAAACTATATTTATTGATATCATACGCAAATGAGCATTCAGGTAGTCTATGTGCAGGTTGTAGGACACGCTGCACACTCCATCAAGTGCACAGATATACACAACCAGATCGGCAATATATTTTAGTGAAAGAGACAACTTGATATGGCTCAGCACAAGTACGAAAAGGACATAAATAGATTTTGTTGTCCTTATCGGCGTGACCTGTTTTTGGTACCTCAAGTGTCAAAATCTGTAATAATCAGTGACAAACAAAACGGGTCTGAATTATTATTATATTTATTGCCTTTTTTGGTGATTAAATGTGATAAATGCGTGTTTCCTCTGAGAAATAATTGTAAAAGATATTTTACAATGGTTGGTTGTAGCATTTTGGGCTGCAAGAAGCGCAGTGAGCGAAAATACGATGAAATATCATTTCACACGTAAGTAAACATATAAAGCTTGTAACGATCACCTAAATAAATTCAGGATATCAATTCGCAAATATTTTATTCATAATTAGTCAGTTTTTAGGTCGATTTGTGGTCTAATTCTATGAATTTTATCAAATTATTCACTTAGAAAATAAATTATGAATGTTGCCAGTTTATGAAAGAAATTACCCACCGCAACTAACATAAATTATTCGTTCTGCAGGTTTCCAACTGATCCTGTCACATTGCTGAAAAAAGCTGGCACATTGCAAGAAGTGCAAAATACCGACCCTTTTATGCCCATATGAATATGGTGAATGTTAATATTAAATATATACTAATGAGGCTACAGTTATGAAGCTGGAAAAGCAAAAGGCGATTTCGGCGAACCGATTCAAAAAGCTACGCGCTGTTCGTGAAATTTGTACTGTAAACATTAAAGAGTCTATTTATCTAATTATTTGGAATGTTATACATAATTCCATTCATGAAAAAACTAAACTGACCAAGCGCGAGTCGGGCTCGCGCGCTGAGAGTTCTTTACAATAACAAAATACAAAAAGTTGTGCAAAAAGATAACATCACGCCCAGGCTGTCACCCATCCAAGTACCGACCGCGCCCGACGTTGCTTAGCTTAGTGGTAAACAGAAATTTGTCACTGACTCGCACTTGGCCAGTGTTTATTATTTGTTGTTTTACTTATGTTCACTATAATCAGCTAAATTTGACGCTTGTACGGATTACCGTTTTTACACTAGAACAAATCCAAAAATACGTTTAACGTTTGTTGCATGGGGGCCCTTCCTTTGCCCTTCCGTTTTAACTCTTTGACTTTTTTATTATTTTTAATTAATCATAAAAAATCATGCTATGGTTACTTTACAACCTTTTTTCTAGTACTATATTCTAATCCTAACAAATAATTATAATAAAAACGCAAGTAAGTTTGTAACTTTCTGTCTGTTTTTTTACGAGGAAACGGCTAAGTCATGGTATAATAATATACTCCGCCAGGTATAGCAATTCGAGAAAAAATGTTTACGTAGGCGTCCCGCAATGATTTCATGAAGTCAATTTACAACAGGTTCGAGAGAGATAACGATACACCACGTAACAGCTGATTGAATAAAGTGGCAACTGGACAGTGACGTCATTGCGGGACCACTCCCAGATTGCTAGACCTTGTTTTCTTAGATCATGGGCTAAGTCAAATTTTGTCAGGACGATAGGGTGTGTCATGAGGACAGACAACGTACTTTTCTTCCCAGAACATTGCAGGTAGCACCGCGGGCTGCAGCAGATAGTGTATAAAATATAAATATTTAAAAGGTAGTATTGTTTCCAAAGTACTCATTGAAGATTCACACCCATCATAGTAGGTAAATTACCCTAACTTATAGCAAATCATTTTAATGTGGCAACACACCTTGTTGAAGCGAGAGGCACTGAGCTAGCCACGCTCATTGAAAATCTATAGGTAGTAGATCTGTGATCAAGTGTCAGTCAGTCAAAGACGTTCGGTATCAGAGCCCTTTATATAACGCCACTGTCAGTGACTGGAATTTATTTATTGTCAAATTTTACTAAACTGGCTGATGTATGTGTGATGTACTGGCTGTGTAGCGTGTGCAAACAAAATTTAAGAAGGCTTGTGCTTATTTCAAAAAATTCATAACGAAGCTTAAAGTTTTGTAGAGTAAAGTATTGGAGCATTTATAGCGAATTTTTTATTAGTACGTATATAAACTTAATAATGTCTCTATCTCTACATAGAATAAAATAAAGTCACTTTCCGCGTCTGTCTCTCTGTCTGTATAACCTCTAACTCCTCCTAAACCATGCAACGGATTTTGATGCGGTTTTCACCATCAATTAGATAATTTTTCACGGAAGGTTTATATATATAACTAGCGACCCGCCCTGGCTTCGCACGTTCTTATTATATGGTCGCGATGATGCCACTCGTCTCGCAATGCAATGCTTTTCAGTAGGATATCGAACAGTTGTTTGATTGGTTAAAAATATAATTAAATGTAATATAGAAGAAAATTATTTATTTATGATAGAAACAAAAGATACGTTATTAGTCACCTTTGTACGAGTATCATAGTTACAATAAACATGAAATTGATGTAAAAATCAAATTTATTCGTAAAGAATTCATTTAAAAGAAATAGAACCAACAAAAGTTTTAGGATAGTGTTTAAAATATTACTATGCAATATGTATACTGAAGGAAATATTTAAATCGACTTATAAAGTTCTGAGATATTGTTGGGTTAGAAATGGATGCTCTTTCGCGCAAAGTGAGTTTCAGTATGGAGTTTGTATAGCGCACTTACCAGTTACATCATAATATGTAAGTATATAGTATGCTCTCCGTCTATCTAGACATTAATGTGCCTGTAATCTTCCTTAATTTTAAACACGTTTTAATCTTGTTTTCCGTGTTCGGCTCTATTTATAGTCAGCTATTCTAAGGCAATAAATAAAATACAGTCTGGTATCCTAAAGTTTTCCTAATGAAGTCGGTCCAGCGAGTTGGTGATCAACCAAAACTTCATTGGCTTTATACTATAAGCTACTTCATCGAGTTGTAGCTTAGTATGAGTTGGTGTGAATGGGACATAAAAGCCATTTAATAGGTCAGTTTTCTCGTTGCTTTTGATGTGCGTGATACGTGACTTGTTGTCCATCTACACACCGACACGTAGCTGTTTTGGAACTCAAGATATGGAACGTTCAATGTATTGATTAACCAGTGGTTTCACTCGTTATCCAGCAGGATAACGAGTGTGACCAAGACACCGTCAAAAAGCTCACTCCCACATCTTGCAAAGCTGGAAATCCCACACCGCCCGATTGTTCTGCTCCTTTATTTCGCGGAACTGCAAGGTGTGTAATATCCTTACCCCAAAGGTCTTCCCGCTGAGCTTAAACATGAAGCATTTCAAAAAGGGTGTCTACAAGCTCTCCGGGCTGGCAAAGCACCGCTAAGATCGCTAGTGTTGCAGGTGTCTATAGTCGGCGGTTTCTGCTTACCATCAGGCAGCCCGTCTGCTTGTTTGCCGCCTATGGCATAAAAACATCAGTTTCCTCAACCGTGTGTCCCAAAGCGTAATGCAATAACAACGTAATGTGCCTTGATATTAAAGCTTTTCCTTTTTAATAGCTCAGACAGATGCTGCGCCATTTTTGATTAAATCCTTTACTAGTGGCCATTAACTGTACCTTTATTGTTTTCCCGTTTTTACTTTGTGGCTCAGCCGACGTTACAAGGCAATTAGGCCTGCAAAGCTGTTTTCGTACCAAATACTTCGTTAGAGGACGTTTTGTAAAGCATGCATTTTATATGATACACCGTGATGACATAATATTTTAGAAATATTTTAACAGTACTAGTAGATAAATACTTTTTAAAATATAGTACGGATATAGGATGCTGTGAAGTAGAATAATAAATTACCCGACATATTTTTTTTTTTAATAATAAATAATAGGCTTGCATTTGACCACCATCACGCCTGATGTTAAGCGATGATGCGGTCTACGTTGGAGCACGCTTGCCTAGAAGAAACCGATTCACTCGTGATTTGAAGACACCCAGATTGTAACCATCGGGGAACACCCATTCAGGTAGCGCATTCCACAGACTAGCAGTTCGCACAATAAATGTGGAATCAAAGCGCTTCGTACGGGTTTTCGGAATATCAACCATTAATAAAACTATATTAGGTTATGCTTTAGCATTACCTAATATAGTTTATTTTAAAACCCGCTCAGATGACTTGTTAAACCAAATCAACTGAGCCAAACTCAAGCCCCCTTATTAATATACGTGGAGTAGGCTTGGAATAGTTACTCCGTCTTTTGTCTTTTTCGATCGAGTTCAAAATGTGAAAGAGAGAATAAGACAAAACACGGCGTAACTATTCCAAGACTACTCCACGTTTATTAATAAGGGGGTTAGGGTTTACAGATAGCCGTTAAAAAGTACCAAAAAAAAGTTTCTTTTTTTCTCACGTGGGTGGTTGAAAAACTTACATTGTGATCTCATTATTAAGTTAAGTACACTAACATAATTTAACATGCAAGTAGGATTTTTTGATTACCTGAATTAAATTAAATTTACAATTACTACATTACTTTTCAATATTATTTATGAGTCTCAGAAAAAAAGAACTAAAGTATAGAAGTAGTGCTAATTTAGCATAAACAAATTAAACATGTTACATTATTTACTCACATTATGCCAAAATTGCTGTTACCAGAACGAAACAGACATATTTTTGACAAGACGGCAAATACTAGGGTTGTACACTATTTTTAACCGACTTCCAAAAAGAGGCGGTTATCAATTTGACTGTGTTTTTTTTTTTTTTTTTTTGTAATGTACTAGGAACCTGTTAAAGGCTCCAAAGGCTACATAATATTTCACAGACGGCCTTGTACGCCTTGTAAATCACGTGACGGATTCTATGCTTTATTATTCTGTGATATGAGTATAATTACAATTTAAAATTACAGTAAAATGTCATAATTACAATTTCAAATGTCAATTAATTATGATCTTCGAAAATATGACAAATAATTAAGTCAATTGTAAAAACGTGGGCCCGAGAGTGTCTTTCTATGAATACTGCCCACCTGGCTAATTTTATCAATGAAAAAAAAAAAAAAAAAAAAAAAACGTACGTAGTTCTGTTGCTGCGTAAAAGAAAGACAAACAAACCAATAATGTCGCAGTTGTTGTATGAGTATAGATAATAAAGATTAGTAGGGATTCCAGTTGCGCCTTCCGCTATGTATATCCGTAATTATCAGTTTTCCCCACATTGAGTTAAAATGTATTTTATATCCGTCGTTAAAATACTTTCTACCAGATCCATAAAGCTTAGCTTAGCCGTTTAATCATTAACGTCTTAATTAGAAATGTTAGTTTATTATTAAATAAAATTGTATGTACCAAGAAGCCCGGGCGATAAAGAGATAGTAGATAAAACTTTTAATGTATTTTAGCAGAGATGTTTATCAATTTTAATCGATTTTTAAGTATTTTTAAGTCGCGAATAAAATGAAATTTATGCACAAGTTATAATGGAGGAAATGAAACAGTGATATTGTAAGTAATATATATTTCAATAAAACTGATATTTGTTAATAGCATCAATTCTCATGCACTCTAAACAAAACTAAATTTGACAGCTCTAAAATTGTTGCCATCCTTCTCTCACGTATTAAATTAAAAAGAGAGGCAGATAATTTTAGTCCTGTCAGATTGGTTTAGTTTAGTGAGTGGTGTGACAGAATAGGCCTCAATGTTCTTTTTTCAATCGACAAAATTATGCCAGGGTCTTTTATAATACCCTGATCTATGGGTATTATTAAAGATCGAGGCAAACTTCCTACAGTAAAATGTTAGAAACTGAATCTCTTTGAACAATTATAAAGAGTTTAAGTTAATTTTTATGCACTAGTACACAAAAAAACACACTTTTTGCACTAGAGCATGAAAAGCAGTTTTAGTCTGCTTATACCGGGCAAAAATAAGAACTTTACGAGTATGAGATGTGAAAACTATGGGTACTATTGTTCTATAGACCTTTTCAAATAGCATGGCACTTGACAACTACCACTGGCGGACTAGTTTTTACCACTAGCGTTCATAGTGGCGCTTAGCTATATGTTTTCGCGGCAAATTTTAAATCTTTCATTTAGTTCTCTGACGTCACATTTAATATTTACGAATCAATTTACATTCTATCGTACTTTTAAACCACCTGTCAAGTACCATGCTATTTGAAAAGGACTATAGTAATTCTCATAATAAAGGTTCAAAGAGACAAATAGTTTGCTAAAGCATCAAATTAAGTCAAGAACGGTTGTAGCGTGTCAATCTGTCACGCGAGAGTGCCGCTGCCGCGTCACGCGGGCTGGCTCGGTCACGTGATTAATGATGGGAGCCATCTTGGATTTACTTCGAGGACGAAAACGTTACTTGCTTGACTTGTCATTGTCGTCGTAAGATCTTTGCAAGTCTTAGAATAACTACACAAAGAAACCAAGTACATTCGCAAAATTTAAGCCATTCAAATGGTGTCATATATGGCTCCAAAAAATATATAAAATATTTACTATGACAATTTGCGCGGTGAAATCGTACCACAAGAAATCAGAAAAGCAGCATAAGAGTTATGGTGTGACATTCCACAAGTAATCCATTAATTTTCTTGCTTAAATCGTTTAAAATACCAATCGAAACGTAAGCTACAAAACGAATTTGTAGCTTACATTTTGAGAAGGCGTTGTTTGGAAACCTACCTTCTCTGAGTAGTTATTCTAAGTTGCAAGTATATTGAACAAGTAGCACCGCCTCGCGGTTTCATCCCCTATCCTACAGTCACCATGTTTTTTTCCGGGATAAAAGTATGAAGAAGTCTTTGTATGAATTAGGGACAGAGTACAAAGTACAATTAGGGACCAGAATACCGGGTGCAGCGTTCTCGCTCGTGCATTTTGATGTTTGTTTTTAAACATATAAAAAAAAAAAACGCGGGCATCCAGTTGATGCAATAGGCAGGCTATCGTTCAGTGTGGAGGTTAAAGGAGGAGGCCTATGTTCAGCAGTGGACGTCTTCTGGCTGATGATGATGCTATTCTTCTACTAAATAAACATAATTTACCTATCCATACAGATAAATCACAATTCGTAAATGATCTCAAGGTTTTGAAACAGTTGATTTTTTTGGATTAAAAGCTCCTAAAAACATCCGGATTGAAACCGGCTTTTTAATTTTAACACCGCATTCAATTCGGTTCAGCCGTTTTGAATAAAATTGGTGACTGACATACAAACAATGGAATAAATATTTATTATAAGGAGATAGCTCTTGAGGTAGTGCCACAAGTGCTTCAGTCATCGAGATACAATACATAGGAATTGTATCTCGATGGCTTCAGTACTAAAATTTATTATTTTGTTCGGGCGTCTTTCTATTTGGTAATAATTGTCAACAATTTTGTTGGAACGTATACTCACTTTGGACCCGGGCATGACCTAAAGCTACGACCAGAACCACCGGAGGATGGCCAGCAGCATCCTGTTAGTGCACGGTGAACCTACTGCGATCCCCAAGCCACCTGCCAAGCGTGGGAATTATGGCAACACCCGGGCCATAATTCCCGAGAGGCATCTCGGGAGGCTATTGTTCAGCAGAGGACGTTTAATGGCCGCTGATTTGAAGTAGCTATTAAAAAAATCTTATTACAATATGGTAAATTAGTGCCACAGAATATAAAGTGTACAGAAAGTCGGCTCGGTGACCGATGACCTTGATTTTAATTACCTACTTGCCGTAGCGCTAGGGTTGGCAAAGCAACTATAATGTTGAGATTATCGGGCGAATTATCACGCGAAACTATAAACAATAAACAATTTTATTGATAACAGTGTGAATACTTATAAGCCAGTCAAGAATTTCATGTTGAAAATAATAATAATCATAATTATAAATAATTTCCATTAATTAATAAATTACATAAAGATTTAAGAATAATTAAATTAAATTACATTGCGTCCGTAGTTATATAAAAACATTTTAATCACTTTTAAAAATTACGCGTAGTGACTGGCGTCGACCGATTCAATCTGAGATCGCTGTAAGTGCATGTCTTTGTTTGCGTGAGCTTATTTACGCTCGATGTATGCAGCCGACCTTCTGTACTGTTCTGTGTTAGTGGGTTCTCATCATCATCAAGATACCAAAACCTGATATTACCCGAATCAGATAGCCCCTCCCAATCTGGCGCTCCGCAGTGACACGTGACGCGTCACTCCGCATTACGCCCCGGGGGCTGACCCTCTGATAAATGAGGATCTCCGACGGAGACTTACCGAGCCCTTATTGTGGAAGGATGTTAATTATTGTGTCTTGTGGAGGAGCCACTTGCATACGAAGTGGGTCAGAGTGAGTGAGTACAGTTTTAGAAACTAAATAAACCGGCCAAGTGCGAGTCAGGCTCGCGCACTGAGGGTTCCGCACCACCACAAAATTCAATTACGAAATTACCAGTTATAACTTGGTAATGAACAGAAACTTGTCACCGACTCACACTTAGCCATTATTTAATATTTGTTGTTATACTTTAGAGTGTGTAGTGTGTACTATAATCATGCCAAGTTTGAAGTTTGTATGTACGTATTACCATTTTTACATTAGAGCTAATACAAATATACATTAAAAAATACCTTTGTTGTATGGGACCCCCTTTTGTTTTAACTTTTTGACTTTTTGACTATTTTTTAGTTAATTAGTTAATCCGCCGTAACATTACAATATATACTGTGAAAATTTCAACTGGCTATCTATTACGGTTCGAAAGATACAGCTGGTAATAGGTAGGACGGACAGACGGACAGACGGACAGACGGACAGACGGACAGACGGACAGACGGACAGACGGACAGACGGACAGACGGACAGACGGACAGACGGACAGACGGAGAGACGGAGAGACGGACAGACGGACAGACGGACAGACGGACAGACGGACAGACGGACAGACGGACAGACGGACAGACGGACAGACGGACAGACGGACAGACGGACAGACGGACAGACGGACAGACGGACAGACGGACAGACGGACAGACGGACAGACGGACAGACGGACAGACGGACAGACGGACAGACGGACAGACGGACAGACGGACAGACGGACAGACGGACAGACGGACAGACGGACAGACGGACAGACGGACAGACGGACAGACGGACAGACGGACAGACGGACAGACGGACAGACGGACAGACGGACAGACGGACAGACGGACAGACGGACAGACGGACAGACGGACAGACGGACAGACGGACAGACGGACAGACGGACAGACGGACAGACGGACAGACGGACAGACGGACAGACGGACAGACGGACAGACGGACAGACGGACAGACGGACAGACGGACCGACGGACAGACGGACCGACGGACAGACGGACAGACGGACAGACGGACAGACAGACATCCTAGGCTTAGAAATAGGTTCCCGTTTTTACCCTTTACGTACGGAACCCTAAAAACCAACCTACTGAACCGATTTCGATAATTTTTCTTTAAGACCAATTATAAGTAGGTATATTCTTTCAACTTAGAAGAAGTTAATCTAAGCCTTTCAAATAAAATAATAATTTTCCAAATCGGTTTATATATGACGGAGTTCTGAGGGAACAAATATCTGAGGCAAGAAAAATACAATCGAATTGAGTTTTTTTTTATGCCATAGGTGGCTAACAAGCTGACGGCCGCCTGATGGTAAGCAGTCACCGCCGCTTATGGATACTTGTAACACCAGAGGCATCACAAAAACTCTATTAACTAGCCTTTAGAAGAACTCCATTTTGTAAAATCTCTTTTTTGAATCTCTTTTTTTTCTTTTTTAATAAAACAAAGTAGGTTTTTCATTTCATTTATTCAATAACATAAAAAACAGAATGCAATAATTAAAAAATAAATTTGAATTTACATTCTAATAATCTGTATTATGTGAAAAACATAATTATGTTATCATAGAACCTGACTTATCACAATAAACCCTCTCTGTTGCGCCGTCTTATAGCACGTTTCGAGAAGTCATTCCAGGTGATGTAATTATTCAAATGCAATACAGCGCTGGCAGCAAACGTTTGTTGATGCGCAACTGCGTTCGTAACAAGGTTTGCAAATAGACGGGAATCAGTTACGTATTATTCAAGTAGTACTAACGTATCGCAGTGTTAGTCTAGCACACGACGTTTACCTCGAAGTGCTTTATGCGCTTTAAGGCTGCGGTCTCGTAAAATGTACAAGCGTCGAATAATTCGCGCAACTTTGGAATTTTTTTTGAAGCTAAATTATGAATTACTAGTGGTCCGCCCTAGCTTCGCACGGGTATAGATTATAGCCTTTGTCACCCGGGGATAGTGTAGCTTCCCAACAGTGAAAGCATTTTTAAAATCGGTCCAGTACTTTTTGAGCCAATTCGTTACAAACATACTTACTTACAAATCTTTCTTCTTTATAATATTAGTATAGATTGTAAAATATTTACAAAACATTTATGTGCTATCAGCACATAAATAAACAGAATAAATATATTAGCTACGTATTTTTTAAGGTTCATCTAAGTAGATTATGTTAGGTAAATCAAGCGTTAAATACATCCGTTTCGAGGTGTGTTTGTAAAGTTATTATAATGGCATTTAATATTAAAAAGTCAAAATCAATTCGAGTTAAAAGTAAGTAAACATTGTCGTCTTTAACATGACCTGACTTTTTCATCTTAGTGGTTTTCATTATCTTAATTTAGGCCTTACAATATCGTGAGTATGTAAAGTGAAATTTCATCATCTTTTATCATCATTTCAGGCCCCCGATTCTACTAAAGAAATTGTAATTGTTTCCATTTTATTTTTTTCAATAATTGCCTCAAAATTGACGGTAATTATGACGTTTTTTTATACTAGAAAAATACCACCACCTAATATTATAACTAAGAAAAAAAAAAAAAACATGTCGATCCGTTGCTCTGTTGCTGCGTGAAAGAGGAACAAACTAACCAACAAACAGACACACTTTCGCATTTAAAATATTAAAAAGTGTCACAAGCTCGGTAAGTAATTCTACACATCACCACACTTCTTCACCCACATCCACAAACCTTCACCTACATCCACACACCCCCACATCCACACACCCCCACACACTCACCTTCACACACACTCGCACACGTCTCTACGAACCCTGACTCTTTTGAGGACTTGTGTATCGTAGAGACGACAGACACATACACCAATCCTTACACGTATACACCTATAATAAGGATGTTCGTGTGCCTGTAATAAGACAATAATCGTAAAATTATTATTATTTACTTTTTAAATTACTGTAATCTGTTTTGGCCTTATTTTTAATTACTATTGTAGAATATTGTATAGAATAAATAACGCTGTTGATTACATGAGAAAAAAAATTGTATTTGTGGAAATGTATCTATACATAATCAAGTATAGATACATTTTCACAAAAAAATCATAAAAGACTTCACAGGAAGTTCAATACGTGGATCTTCTAGATCAACGTGGAACAAGTTGATCACACTGCGAGATGGTGGCTAATTCAAGCGACGCAAATATGCTAACCTCGGCAGTGGTTACATATTTGAGGCGTTTGGGATCGAGACAGTGGGCCCTTGGCAACCAGGAACTCATCTCATTTTCAAAACCGTGACCAAAATGCTGGCGTGTTTCTGGCTCAACGCATAAGCATTGCCATTCAACGTGGTAATGCCGCCAGCATGCTGGGTACGCTGTCAACTGGTAGTGGGCTTGAGCATTTGGATTGTCTTTAGACCTTCAACGGTGTATGGGCAGTCTAACTGTATTTGTAGTTGTATTTTGTTTAGTTAGTAAAGGCACTTGCCCTTTAATGTAAGATCTAAGTATTCTATACATATTTATTTTTAAAAAACTGTAGATTTTTAATGGTTCAACACCATAAATGAGTTTGAAGCGTTCTTTGTTAGTTTCACACACTAATCTCGACTGAATGTTATCAACAAGCGCGAGTTGAAACTAAACTGAATAGCTTTCCTTTTGGTGAGGATGCATCTTTAATTAAACTTTAAGCCGACCGATCCTAAAGAAATTCTATTGGGAACGAAACTTTGATGTTTGTTGAATGGAAAAGACATCATTTTGACAGAAGTAGGTATTTTAAAGTAATAGAAAATTTAAAAAAAAACAGAATTCGAACCTGCGCCATCGGGTTATAATATCTACTTCCCGAGCGCTCTTTATGGTCGCTTTCCTGTTGGCCTCCGAAATAGAAATTAATAAAAAATGCCTTATTGGCACCTTATTGCTCTAGCAGTGTCCCACCGTTTCACCCGCTATCTTACAGAAATCACAAAGTTTTTACGTAATAAAGGCGCCTATGTGTTGATCCAAGGTATAATCTATTTCCATACCAAATTTCATTTATATCTACTCAGCTGTTACGGAGTTGAGAGTGTTCAAACAAACACACTTACACACAAATTTTCGCATTAAATTTGTAATATTGTAGTGTAATCACATCAGCAGCCATTAAGCGTCCACTGCTGGACAAAGGCTCTTAGAGAGGGGTGTTGCCATAATCCCCACGATTGGCAGGCAGCTTGGGGATCGCAGTACGTTCACCGTGTACTAATAGGACGCTGCTGCCCATCCTCCGGTGGTTCTGGTCGCATAGGGAATACCCGGGTAATATTGTAGTGTTATAAATGTTGTTAAATTCTCAAGACCCTTATTTCGAAATTTTTAATGTTTTTTTTTTTTTTTTTATTTATTTCAAATTAGCACCGCACAAAAACGATTTACACAATCAATAAAAAATTTAAAAACACAAAATCATAACATATGTCACAAGATTACCTACAATAAGCAAAATAATAATAACATACATTTACATTTACATACATTTTAATACATTTTGATACATTTTAAAAACTATTCATGAAAGCCACTTCAAAATTCCCTAAGTTCTTGATCTGGCAGCTAGAGCTCTAGATAAAGTAAGCCTTCTAGACTCATTTAACTTGATACTCGACTGAGCCGGTCATTCTCTCTGGCTCAAGCATTTTATTCCGGTTATTATAAGTCATTGATTGGATCTTTTAATTTAAGTTACGTGGTGAAAATAGCTGAAGCAGAAGATAGTGAAAATAATAATAGAAGAAAAAAGTATCTACTTTGAAATAAGTATACATAATTATTTCATAGCTCAACAGCTTCGAGAGTATCATTCCCAACTTTTAAAATAGTATAGAAGTATTATACTTTATTTTACCTGCGTAGTTTTAAGACAGCCATCAAGTAATTTGCATTACGGCGAAAGAATTGCGAGACCAAGAAGTTATTCGCATCGAACTGTGACCTCGCGACCAAATACATTTTCAGTTTCTCAACCGATTATGCTCAAATTCAAACTTTAAATTAGTACCTATTTGAATGAAATACGTATGAAGTATTGAATTCAGGCTTCCATTTAACCTATAAAGCATTTTTAGATTATTCAAGGCTTTGACAGTTTGTCATACACGTCCATGCTTAACTGTTTCAAAACTAAGAAATACATACATCTTACATCCAAATTTTACAGAACGTTTACCGTAATATCTAGCTACATACACACTACCGGTCCAAAAGGAAAGGGTGAATTGGGAAAGGTGGGCCCTTTCCCCATTCAAAAAGGAGTCAAATAAGGAGACCCTTTAAGTTAAATACTACACTACTTTAGAATAAGATTTCAAAAACTTACACCACACTGGGAGAGAAAAGAAATCGCCCCAGGTCAGGTAAACGTCAATTAACAAACTATTGTTTTGCCAACGATATTGTCTTTTTGAAATAAAATACGTAATGAAAATATTGAGTGATAAAAATTTCATGAAGCATGGAGCAAAATTTCCCATTTTAAATTAATAACACATACATATATTATAAATATACATAATGTCTTACTTTATTTAAAAAGCACTCATTGGTTCTCGTAGTCTAGGAGACCTTCCCTGCGTTCAGTCAGTTATGTACCAACCATTTCTTCTGTAAATTTTCATTTGCAATATTTTGTCAAAACACATCTTTACATACTTTTAGCTGCAAACACGTTAAAATTCAAATTTCTATAACAATAAACCGTTTTAGTACGAAATCACATTATTCTCGCAACATACAGGCTTCATACAGGGTGTTACGCAAAGAAATTGCACATAAATTTCAGGTAGGTGCGTAATGAAAATGACGGGTTATAGTCACGTCTGAAAAAGGTTCTTTTATTAGAACTGTTCCTCTCAAGTAAGGTACCTTCGGAATAATAAAACTTCAAGTGCGAATTTATCACGTAGTGTACGTAGAAGAGAAGCGAGCATATAATTTAAAGGAGCCATTAGCCATTATTGGCATGCAAGACGATGTCTACTAAAATATAAATTCAAGTTTACTAAATAACCACTCCAATAATTATGTCTATGGGGCTCAAAATGCCGTTGTGAAAAATTGATTATTTTACATTATTTGAAATACCTGACGTTTCAAACACTTTGCAGTATCCGTGATCACCGGTATAGACTAGATGATGGATGTCTACAGAAATGTATATTATGTGATGTTTTGATTAAAAATCATTAGCGGTACTTGTAACACATTTCATAACAATTCTATAGTTTATTACTATCCATATCTTCTGAGTCTGCGTGCTTCATCTACGACCACATCGTTGCTTGCCAACAGGCGAGTTGGTGGTCAAATGCGGACTTAACCGCGATAAACTAAAATAAAAAGTGTAAGTGTCATCATCATAATTTCAGTCATAAGACGTCAACTGCTGGACATAGGCCTCCCCCATTGATCTCCAAAAGGGCCGGTTGGAAGCGGCCTGCATCCAGCGTGTCCCTGCGGTCTCTTGTAAGTCGTCTGTCTATCTTGTCCTACGCTGCGCTAACTGTTCCGTCGTCTCCATTCCAGAAACTTTCGGCCCCATCGGCCATCTGTTCTGCGTGCTATGTGCCCTGCCCACAGCCTCTTCAACTTGCTAATCCGGTGGGCTATGTCGGTGACTTTCGTTTGTGTACGGATCTCCTCATTTCTGATTCGATCTCGTAGAGAAACTCCGAGCATAGCCCTCTCCATAGCTCGTTGTGCGACGTTGAGTGTAAAGTATAATCACGGTAAAATCTGTCAAAAGTATTTAATTTCAATTTACAATAAGCATTTAACACAATTATTTTAAAACTCTATAAATATACTTCTCTTAACAGCGTGGGAAATTGCTTCAGTAAAAAGTTGCTCTCACCTCGAGTTGTAAGTAATTAAATAAAACAAGGTGGTGACCGATTTATTACCCTCGAAGGGGTGCTCGGCTGCTCTACTCGAGTAGCGTTTTACATTTCATTTATAAGTTTGTGAAAACTGTATGGAACTATTAATTACCCACCCATGTATGTACGTCTGGATGATTTACCTACTTACCGGGTTGATTTGTTTGAGGTTTAAATATTTTATTGGTTTTAGATTTTACTAATTTTATAATTATTATGATTACAAATTCATAACACATTAGTTTCAGGTATAACGAATTTTATCTTTCAGATTAAATTAATTTTTGTTTTAGGTTAGGTTAAATTCTGTAGGTTTCTGGATAGACCAGTTTTTTCTTCATCATCATCATCATCCACAGCCTTCCTTATCCCATTGCTGGGTATAGGCCTCTCTTGCTATGCCATCTGCCTCGGTCCTGTGCTAAACGAGTTCAGGTTCGAACCGCGATTTATTTTTCTTCACATATAATTAATTTCATAATTATATTATTAGCATTATAAATTAGTTTTAGATGTAACGATTTTTTTACAAGAAATTATTTTTATGTCCCAGAAAAGATTAAATTCCAATTTCAGGTCGTGAGTCAAGTTGTTATTGAAATCACGTGATCAGTGAGTGAGTATTACGTGTATATCAACATAAGATTTGCAATCATTCAATTTGTTTTCATTAAAAACTTCTACAAAGTAATATAAAATGCTTCCCGATAAAATCACTAAACTCACTAAGGAGTAACCAAAGCAATAAATTTTACAAATAAAATATGATTTATGCAGAAATCTAAGTTCGTACAATGTTGGTTAGAATCGGGATTTTATGGCGCTGCGTGCCACTTTTACGTCTCCATTTAGCTGCATTTGATATATCTTTGAACCCGCTGAAAATTCTCTCAATGAATGCACAATAACAGTGTTTACAAACTTGTTTACCAGGGGGCTTAGTCCCAGATTTGATAGTTTTCGAAAACTTTTTTCGTTTTGTTACAGAAGACCAGATGACTCACTTCGACATGACTAAAGAGCATGATGGTCTATTAGTCCAGTTGAATTAGGATTTGACCAGGAAAAAATTATAAGCAGCAATTTTGAGCAGAATTCGTTGGAATTCGTTCGTTGTTTTGCGTGATACTCGATCCGTTGCGTCATCCGCCATCTTGATTTTAAGGGTTAATTTTTGTATATTGAGTAACTCGTTTATTTTTCTATTTTACACGATAAATGGTACTCAACACAAAAAAGTTGTTTAGATTTAAATTTCCTTCAATTTTAATTCATTTTTTTTTCTACTATCGATATTTTCCGATTAATACCTCAAAAGAGGGGGTAAATTTTGTTAGAAAAAAAAATTGAGTTGTTTAAATAAAGTTGTTTTAAATTCAATTCTGGTTAAAATTACATAAATTAAATATAAAAATTAAGAAAAAATTTATAAGAATTAAAATTGACATTTTCCAAAGTCGAAGGAGTTCTGTTGGCTCTGAAGCTGCCCTGGTTAATTTTAAGTAAGTAATTACCTTGTACACAGTCAGTTACTGAAACATCAACCATAGACCGTACCAGCTTTGCTTAATTGGGGGTCAGATGACGGTGTGCAAAAATGTCGCCAATATTTATTTATTTATTATTTAATAGATTACTTAATCTTCAAGCCATTAAAGAAGCAAAAATAAATCAAACAAACAAGCTGTATAATGAAAACGTTTTCACCTGAACTCCGGCAGGCGTTGAAAAGTTAGTTCGTAACAAATTGTCCCTAATAACTAAGTACCGAGTCTGCAACCTTTGCATTTTTGCTCGACGCTGTTTCGCCTATAATTCAGTCTCTACTATTACATTGGTAGGTTTGTTCTGATGTAAATTTTGTTTGTCGATACTCGACAAACAAAATTTACACTCGATAAACTCGAGCTAAACTCGAGCCGTGCTGGCATCTTGCGATTAAAACAAAAATACAATGTTGGAGTACCCCAGGTTAACAATGCTATGTTCTCAAATGGTTCATTCTACAGTGCAATTAAAATATTCAATCATTTACCGCTGGAATTCAAGTTACTGGAAATAGCACAATTCAAGCGCAAGCTAAAAGCCTGGTTAATATTAAAAGTTTTCTATACAGTGAAAGAATATTTTAATGATTAATTGTAATATAATGTTGTAAATAAATGTAGTTGTAGATGCCTAATGTTCATAATTATTATATAATTTCTCAATTATACCTATTCTAAGCCCCATACCTTCTGTATTATAATCTTTTCTTTTTTATGTTGTAATGGAAACAATATAAATATAAATCTAGGCTAAGAAAATATTGTACGCCCGAAGAGGGTAGAACTGTGATACTCAATGATGTATTTGTAACAACTCATGTACCAGTTTTAAACAATAAAATTTATTCTATTCTATTCTATTCTATTCTTGTTTTAAGAACTTGTTACAAGTATTTGAGTTTTACACATTTTTCTTTAGGGATGGTAACCGAACGTTAGTATGTGCGCTGTACAATCTGACGGCCCTCAGTTCGGTATTCGGCCCTGAATCAAGGACTTAAATTTAACAATTTTTAGCAAACGAAACAAAGCAAAAAAGAAATTCTCTGCGCATGAAATGAGCCATCATTTATTATTATGACACTTTATTTCAATATAAACACGGGTCTAGCCCGGACATTTGGTAGGCATTGGTGGGGCCGAATATTATTATAATATTATTATATATTATATTATTAATATTATTATTATTATGTTGTATAACGAAAAACGTTTCTCTCCTGCAACAGGAGGTTTACTAAGCACGGGCCAAAGCCAAGTGCATATATACGATATATATATATATTTTTTTATTTTTTTTTAAGTTAGAAATTTACGTACTATTCGGCAAGTATTAATTAGTATCGCAGCTTTTTGTAGGAGAATGTATGTTGTTGATGGGATCCCTAAAGTGTGTAAGCTTGTGTGGAGTGTTTTCGGTATTACACCTGTGGTAGATATGACTATTGGTACTGTCCTGGTGGTATTTACACGCCACTGAGTTTTAATTTCTATTGAGAGATCGACGTATTTTGCAATTTTTTCAGTGTGGGTAGAGGTGATATTGTGCGTGTTACAAACAGCAATGTCTATAAGGAAAACTGATTTGTTCTGTTTGTCTAGTACTGTAATATCCGGTCTATTATAGTGTATTGTTTTATCCGTAACTATGGTCCTATCCCAGTATATTTTGTAATTTTGATTTTCAAGGACAGTCTGTGGTTTGTATTTGTAGTATGGCATCTTTTCTTCCACTAGTTTATATTTGTAGGCTAAAGATTGGTGAACAATTGCAGCTACTTGGTCGTGTCTGTGTTTGTAATCGGTTTGAGCTATTGATTTACATGCACCTGTGATATGTTGAATAGTTTCTGAGGCTACGTGACATTGTCTGCATTTATCATTATAATTTGTACGACGGATAATATAGCGCTGATAGTTTCCTGTATCAATAACCTGATCTTGTATACCTAACATGAAACCTTCAGTCTCAGGGAAGAGCTCGCCCCGCCGTAGCCATGCGTTTGATGCGTTCTTATCAACATGTTGCTGTTCCAGGTCGTGGCGATGTCTACCATGCAGGGACTTCTGATTCCAAGCTATGATTTTCTCTTCGTTTGATGTGATCTGTTGGTTCCGTTGTGTGTTTTGGTTGTGAAGATTTAGTGGAGTTACGCGTCTGTCTGCGTCTACTATTGCTTTATGTAGTTGGGATTGTTTCGATTTATTATGGAAGTAGTTTCTTAAGCCAGTGATTTGTTTATTGTGCAGATTAAGTACGTCTATGATTCCTCGACCGCCTTCATTTCTCGGGAGTGTCATTCTTTGTACACACGATCGGGGGTGATGTTTACGTTGGGTTGTTAGTGTGGTGTTAATTGAGGACTGAGTTCTTTTTAAGTCCGTCTTTGTCCAGTTAATAATACCAAAAGAATATGTAAGAATGGGGATGGCAAACGTGTTTATTGCTTGTGTTAAATTCCGCGAATACAGCTGAGTTTTTGCTAGAATATTGAGTCTATGTTTAAATTTTTTAAGAATCTCAGTTTTGGTTTCTTTTTGGGGTATTTGATGTGATTGCTGAAAACCTAAGTACTTATAAGTCTCGTTTTGGTTAAGAGGATCTACTGGTTCGCCTGTATTTAGTTGGTAGCTTTCAAGTATTTTTTCGCCATTGCACAGTGTAAAAGTCTTGCATTTATCAATGCCAAACTGCATTTGAATGTCGTCAGAGAATTCTTGAGTAGCGTCTGCTAGGTGGTGTAATGATGGTGTGTTGTTACTGTATAATTTTATATCGTCCATGTACATTAGATGTGTTATCGAGTTGTTGGTGTGTAAATTCGTTATTTTAAGTCCATTGTCAGTATTATTAAGCATATGAGAGAGAGGGTTTAGTGCAAGGCAGAACCAGAGAGGGCTAAATGCGTCTCCCTGGAAGATACCTCGTTTAATAGAGATTATGTCAGTTTCTGTTGAGTTTTCTGCGTTCTTTATTTTGAGTTTTGTCTGCCATTGATTCATTGTGCTTGATAAAAAGTTAACCAGTGTTGGGTGTATCTTATAGTGTTGGAGTATATATGTGAGCCAAGTGTGTGGGACGGAGTCAAAAGCTTTACGATAATCAATGTACATGGTATGCAGTTCTCTGTTATTGTTAATAGTGTGTTTCATTACAATGGTGTCTATAGTTAGCTGCTCTTTGCATCCTTGGCTTCCTTTGCGACATCCTTTTTGCTCCTCTGCTAATATGTTGTGTTTAACTACATGTTTGTATATTAGTTCAGAAATACAAGCAGTTATTATTTTGTATATAGTTTGGAGGCATGTAATAGGTCTGTATTTTGCAGGATTTGTGCAATCATTATCTTTAGGGATCATGTATGTTATGCCTTGTGCTACGAATGGGAGCAATGTTTCAGGGGACTCAATAAAATCATTTATGTGGTTGTGGAGGACCGGGTGCATTGTAGTAAGTTTTTTGTAAAAATAGTTGTGTATGTGGTCTGTGCCTGGTGTTCCAGTTATGTGTATTTTTTAGTGTATGAATGAAAGTGTCTATCGGGATTAATTCAAATTGCATTTGGGGTACTGAGTCTAATCTCTGAGCATCTTCAGAGATCCATTGTGCTTCATGATTGTGGTGTATTGGTTTGGACCATATATTTGACCAAAATCCATGCAATGCATCTGCGGTTGGTATTTGTGAGTCTCTACTATTGTCTGGTGTGTTTAAGTGGTCTGTATTTTTTGAAAGATCTCTGTAAAATTGTTTTTCATTATTGTAAAATTGGGCGTTTTGATTTTTTCTGTTAGTGCAGTCAATATACCTACGTAACCTACTACAAATTGCATTTAAGTTTTGTTTCAGGCTATCAAGATATTGTTCATCTGTTTCGTTGGGATTTTCGTGTCTAGAGTGGATCCTGTATTTTTCTTTGATTTCAGCAACATGTGATACTAATCTTATATGTCTGTTTCCTTTTATATATTGTGTCATTCTTCCTATATCTTGTCTTAATTTACTTATTTTATTTTCTAATCTGATCTGCCAAGCTGGTTTTCTGTCCTGTTTTTAGGTGGTGTTGTGTCATTGTTTAGCTGTCTAATTTTAGAGCCGTTGCATATAGCTGTTGTATATGCTGCGCAATATATTGGTGTGTGTGTTATGGTGAAAGTGTTATCAGTGGATTTGTATTTTGGTAGTATTTGTAAATCTATGTATGCCACTATGTACAATAGCCTCTTTGAATGTTTTTGTTTTGGTATATAAGGTCTTTTTGTAGGGTCAGTATCAATGAAGTTGTCGTAAGCTGTTTTAAATGTATCTGATATTTTGCTGTTTAATTGTTCATCCTGCCATTGTTCCTCGTTAGATAGTTCGTGGTTTGTTGCATTTCCTATTGAGTCTACTGTATTTTGAGAAGTAAATTCAAATTCTACATTTAAAAATGGGTCATCTATAGTACTTGGTAATGTATGTAGTGTGTTATTTTGTGTTATTTCTTCTGAGATCAGTGTGTGCGTTTGAATGTCTAAGCTTTCTTCTACTTCTTGTCTTATTTCTTGTAATCTTTCGTCAGTGATCAGTTTGTTATTTATTATTACTCTACGCTGGTCTGCTATGCGTTGTTCTGAAACGTGTGAGATGTGCGGAAATTGTTCGATAATACTGGCATGTAGTGGTTTTCGGTATGCTGTTCTGTTAGATTCTAGCTCCGTTATTCTGAAGTAGTTTCGTATAATAGCTTCGTTAACATCATCGCTCCATCGCATTCTGGAAGTTATGAGATTTACTTGTGTTTCGTTATTAGGCGTTTCCTCTAGTGTGTTAGAATCGTTATGTGTTGTGTTTGAGTTTGAGGTTTGAGTGTCTAAGTAGCGCTTTACGTCTGCTTTAATTAATTGTAGAGTGTTTTCAGTTATTGACTTATTTCTCATAATCGCACGTCGCTGGTCTCCTACTCGCTGCTTTGAAGCATTCATTTCTGGAAATTTCTCTGTAAACTGCCTGTGCAGATGGTCTAAATATCCACGTGGTTTAGTTTCTAATTTACTCTCTTTTAAATATGTGCGTATTATGAACTCATTCATTTCTTGTGTCCACTTTTTTCTTGCACGAGCTTTTCCAGTGGTGGGTACAAGATCGTCGGCGTGAGCCTCTTGCACAACATCCTCTGGATTTGTTGAAATTGATGTAGTATGGGACCTTTATTATTATTATTATTATCTCTCTTATCACCAGCGGCGTCAAATAAAGGTGGCGAAATTTGTTAAAAAAAATACTTAAATTTAGTACACACTTAATGCCATGAAAAGTTGACAATTGACAATAGTCATCATTCCTAATGTTTAATTTAGTACAAGTAACCGGCTTAGCGATGAATATAAGTAAATACATTACACATACTGAAAAAATAATTTGAATAGGCATGATTCCTAATGTTTAATTTATTACAAATAACCGGCTTAGCGAGAAATATAACTAAATACATTTAACATACTGAAAAAATAATTTAAATTGGCTGATAAATCTCTGAGATATGAGCGCTTAAAGTTTTAGGTGGGGATAGGGAGGGGATGCTCTATCCCTTTCCCACAAAGCGCGTGTTAGTATAGCATTTGTATGGCGCTCCTGAGCCGTGACGTCACGGCTCAGTATAGTGCGCTCTTTGTCCAGCTTGAAATTTAAATGCTTATATCTGCTTATATCGTATTTATTTTTGAACTAATTTTAATTTTGTTTTCGTTGATGCTCTCTATTTATGATCAGCTTTTTAATGAGGTAACAAAAAAATATTAGTCATCATGCCTATTGGCTGATAAATCTCTGAGATATGAGTATTTAAAGTTTTAGGTGGGGATAGAGAGGAGATGTTCTATCCCTTTCTCGCAAAGCGTGTGTTAGTATAGCATTTGTATGGCGCTCCTGAGCCGTGACGTCACGGCTCAGTATAGTGCGCTCTCTGTCTAGCATGAAATTAAATTAAAATGCTTATGTCTTATTTATTTTTGAACTAATTTTAATTTTGTTTTTGTTGATGTGCTCTATTTATGATCAGCTTTTTTATGAGGTAATAAAAAAAAATAGTCATCATGCCTATTGAATGGGACAAGAAAAATGACTGTGTACTCACAGTGTTCTTGTCCCACAGATTCTGTCCTTTATCAGTCTGGTGGGGCAGCAGCTCTTGCGCTCCCACCGCTAATGGTTTGCAAAGTCCTACTACGTCGTTATTTACCTGTTTCCTTTACTCTCCTAAACAAGAATGTCTGTTATTTTGTTACGCAAGTATGGATCCGTGGCTTTTCGTCCAATTGCAAGTGATAATTACGTAGTTTTAGTTTGTCCATTACACTTTTCGTCCAGCGCGTTTAGTTTAAAATACTTTTAAATTTTAATTTTTTAAATTATACTTGTTTTTTTTGCTAGCGTCATCAAACGCTCAAGTTTTAATCTGTGCATGCAATCCGAGTGTTTCCCTTAGTGAAGCAAGCGAGGCAAAGTTTCGGGCCCAGGTGCGGCGGGCGCAGACTGCAGACGTAGGCGCTAACTTGTTATACAACTCCGACTTCAGATTGTTGCTTTTTAAACCTTTTTTCTAGAAACTTGTGGAAGAAAATGTGCTTTGCATATTTTCCGACACAGTGTTTATTGCTTTTTCTCCTTAAACTTTAAGCGCTGTCTAACTTGAGGCAGTTTTTATTACGCGCTGATATTAAATTTCTCAGCAGTTTTTCTTAAAGAAATAAGAACTGCAATTTTTCTATGTTGGAGTATTACCACGTATGATTTTACAAGGTAAAAAATAGTAGTCTTCATCAGTTCAGTAATTAGTAATCTTTGCAAAATAGTAGTAAATAACCCATCCCATCTCTGAATAATTGTTTCTTTATGTCCTATTGTTTGTCTGTGGCTCATAAGTTTCGCTATCTGTAGGTATGTATTTTTTTTATCTGGTATGCACTGAATTGTTTCTTTCTTTTTTTTTCAGACTAGGTATACTTGGTTAGATTTTTCATTCTGGCATCCTTCAACCAATATAAAATGAGCGCTGATTTAATAGGTAATCTTCAATTATCTTCTATTTCACGAGTAGGAATCATGTATACAATCAGAGCGAGTAGTTATGTAATAGAAAAATTATTTTATTTCCTATTTTTGTAGTTAAAATACAGCATTTTATCCGCAAAGACTCGATTTGAGTCGTCATTTTACTGACCAAGAATGGAACTCCCTGCCGTCCTCCTTGTTTTCTGAGAATTACAATCTAGGCATCTTCCAGGCGAGAGTGAATAGATGATTTGGTTTAGATCAACGTGTTCCATCCTTGGAAACTCCATCGCTTATCACCAGCCGAATTGGTGGCTAAACGTAGATCTATTCAATATAAAAAATAAATAAAATATACTATTAATATAAATATAAACAAATATACGTAAATATAATATATGTAGTGTTAGTTTTAGCTTGTATTTTGTTTAGTTAATAAAAGCATTTGCCCAGTATAAAAAATACCAGTATTTTTAAAACCATTTAAATTTGTTTAAGTCATTTCAGAGCAAAACATAGAAACATAAGTACCTACCTAAATACGATTTCTTACCACTGACGCACATAATATTTTCTCCAATCTGTCTCGAATAAGTAAATATCTAATTTATATTTTATGGAAATAAGAATTCCAATTATAAACAACATGGCCTTAAAGAAATAAACGAACAAGTTTTTCATACAGAAATCTAAAACAACTCAAACGACGCTCTCCGCGACACGGCATTTAATTAAAAAGTTGGAACCAATCAAAGTGACGTCACACCGACCGACTTCAAAACGACCGAACGACCGACGTTTTATCAAAACTGGAAGCGAATAGCGACGAGCGAAAGCGTACGAGCCTTTTTAGGGTTTCGTACCCAAAGCGTGTAAACGGGACTCTATTACTAAGCCTACACCGTCTGTCTATCTGTCTGTCCATCCTACCTTTTAACGGCTGTATGTTTCTTACCATATAATAGCCAGTTGAACTTTTCACAGAATATGTAATGTTACGGTGGATAAATAAGAATTATCTAAGAAGACGCAGCGTAGGTAGGCCTCCCACTAGATGGACTGACGACATTGTGAGAGGCGCGGGCATCCAGTGGATGCAAAAGGCAGGCAGTTGTTCAGTGTGGAGGTTAAAGGAGGAGGCCTATGTTCAGCAGTGGACGTCTTCTGACTGATGATGATGATGAACTAAGAGTTAATAATAAAGTCAAAAAGTAAAAACGAAAGAAGGACCATACAACAAATGACGGACGGACGGACAGACAGCGAAGGCTTAGTAATGGGTTCCCGTTTACACCCTTTGGGTACAGAACCCTAAAAAGGGTCAACTAGACAACATTCTCAATTTTGTCGTCGGTTAAAAATGACAGCACCAGCTCAAACTAAACATAATTTTATGTTTAAAAAACTGCACTTCGATGTTCCCAGGGTTAACGAAAAAAAGATTGTATTTTTCTGAAGACGATTCAACAGGCATGCTAATTTATGCTTCGTAAAAGAAATATATTATAGTGGTATTCATCGTGCCACCATATTGCAGTTTTCTTTGCCAGTCGATTAGGAGGCTAAAGAACAACTCGAGAGATAATAAAAAAACTCTGATAAGGAGACCTAGCGGATACTAAAAAGACATCTGTTGTGATTAAATCCATATTAATTCCGGAGATTATGTTGACGAGATCAGACATGAACCGTGGGCAGTAAGGACAACTCAAATGGGATAATATTTGCTTACAAAATATATGACTACGAAAATTAACAACTTTTTGGGTTCCCTTTTACGGTATATAAGGAACCCGTATAAGTTGGTTGTGTCCGTGCATATGTCTGTCCGTCCGTCCTATTTTTTGCGAATCTCCTTACTTCTATATTTATTAAGATATCTATTTTAATAGTATAAAAAAACATGTAACTGCACAATTACAGATAATTATATATTTTAAGAGTATAAAAAACATATAATTTTGCATTTTAGGGGTGGCTCTGGTACATTTGAAGTGGGATGGTTTTTTTTCGCTGCTCTCTCTTTTGTTGTTTATTATTAAATAGGTCTTTTACAATGAAGGTAAAATTTGATACATCTTATTTTATCGAGTGTATCCTTTGGAAAATATGGCTCGCCAAAGTGGCAAAAAGCTGCCCCCCCCCCCCCTTAATTTTTTAACTATTGGACATAGGAACTTGTAATATTATATGCTGATAGGTCATTTTAAAAGCCTTAATTCAAAATTATTTCGATAATTTTTTTACGATAACTTTCTGAGTTGTATCGATAAAAACTGGACTAAATTAGAAACGTTCTAGCTCCTTTACGTAAAAATATTTTGACAAAGAATGTTTCTCAAATATGTTTATATTATATTTTTGGCTAAGCCATAAAGAATCGTTGTCAGGATGATACGTCTCTGTAATTTGACTAAGTCCACCCAGATTCGTACGTTCTATTTTTTTATGACCACCAAATTCTGAACTTTGAATTTGACTACAATTATAAAGCTTTGGCCACGAAGCCTTACCATATGCGTGTCTCGACATGCTCATGGCTAATTATTGAATTTTACTCTAAAAAAAAAGTCCCAAATCTTGCAATGAAGATTGGATTGATTGCCTCACTGATTTGATAAACTACACCAATTGATTGGTGTGGCTTGATCTTCTCCATGCTGACGTCAGATATTGACGTCAGTTGCTGATAGCAGTCGCAAGTACGAATATATATATAGCGTTTTTCAAGCACTACTCTGCAAATCTGATAATGACACGACGCGGGAGTATTTAACATAATGGTATCGCTGGTGGTGCGCGTGCGTATTTATCTATTACTACGCGTGACCGACGTCAGCGACTGACGTCAGCATAGGAGGAAATTAAGCCTGACACCAATCAATTGTTTTGGTTTACCAACGAAAACACTTAAAATTATTATTAGCGAGTACTTATTTATTACCAATTAAATCTACACCAATTCTAAAGCTAGATAGTGGCATCGATTCTGATGTTCTCTAAACTAAACTAAATTTGACAGCTCTAAAACTGTTGCCTTCCTTCTCTCACATATTAAAATGAAAAGAGAGGGAGATAATTTTAGTTCTGTCAGATTGGTTTAGTTTAGTGAGTGGTATGACAGAATCGACACTAATGTCATCTAATAAGGAAAGGTGATATGGTTCATACTGCTTTGATACACAAAAGTGGCAAAGCTCAGAATCTCCAGGGCCTTCAGTTATTTTGCGATGGTGCTGAAAAATTAATTAATTCGAGATGATATCAGTTTTCAGTCTTAGCAGCTTTCATATCTTTTATATTCCTTTGCTTTTTAATTAACTGGTGCTGTTTGTTTGATAAGCTATCACTGGATACAATATTTTCTAACAAGGAGTTAACTGAGCTTATCCTGATCGAAAAGCAATTTCAAAAAGTAAACTGTTATTGATTGAATCAGGCGTTTCTTTGCGGAAATACTTCTTAAACAGTGTTTTATACTGTATTTTTTTTTTCTGCTTCAACGGCGCGCAAAACTGTATAAAACTTGCTTTTCAATTGTTTTTGTAAAACTTTAGAGCGCAATAAAATCAATGACGTCAAATATTCTTACAGCCTCTCAAGCTATGCCACCACCATGACCTGGAGTTCCCCTCCAGGACATGGTGGTAGCATAGAAGGGTGGAGGATGGGTGGTGGTGAAGGTGTTGGTAGTGGTGATAGTCGTCATCATAAATACTTGGCGATGCCGACAAGATAGCTCTCATATAGGTAAAGTAGGCATGGAAAAAAATTACTGCACCTATATCATTAAATATTATGTATTACAAAATCAAAATGAGGTATGGCAGTTTCGTTCAGGGGCGCTTACAAAAAAAACGTGCTAAAAATACCGCTAAGTGTTTAAAAAAAATTAAACAGGCTAGCGCTTGGCCGCCATCTCGCCTGATGTTAAGCGATGATGCGGTCTACGATGGAGCACGCTTGTCTAGAAGAAACCGATTCACTCGTGATTTGAAGACACCCAGATTGTAACCATCGGGGACCACCCATTCAGGCAGCGCATTCCGCAGACTAGTAGTTCGCACAATACATGGAATCAAAACGCTTCGTACGGGTCAACCATAAAGCAGTGTCAATTTTTCGTGCCCGTTCTGGCAGTCCGATAGAAAAATGGGCAGGAGGGAATTAGCCCGTTGGTCCAGTTGGTAGTGAACCCACCTTCTGACCTTGGAGGCGTGGGTTCGTTTCCCACCTAGGATAAACATTTGTGTTTGTTCTATATCTGGTTGTTAATATCTATTTAAGTATGTATTTAAAAACTACATAATATGTAGTATGTGTATCAGTCTCTGGCAGTATCACAAGCTTTGCTTAGTTTGGGGTCAGATGACCGTGTGTGCAAAAATGCAATACTTATTTATTATTTATTTAATGAAATCAAGTAAATCCAAAAATAATAACCCGGAAAAATGCCCTGAAACTGAAACAAGAAAAGTTGACTCCAAATGGTAATTTGGTAGAGTTGGACTGCAAGGCGTTCGGGTGCACTTATTGCAATCGTAAATAGGTTTTAACGTGCCAAGTTTAGTAGTACCCGTAACTTTCCGTAACTAAGTTATTGGAGTAAGAGAGAATGGGGACAAGTTACGTGGCCATCGAGCCAAAAACTTTGGTTTGGCAAACTGAAAAAAGTTACCTACGGAAAGACATAAACCTAGTTAAAAGTTCAAATATTTTTGTAACTCATTTTTATAGTTCCATAGAAAAACAAAAAACTCTAACCTGTAGTTTCGTTATTGGTTTGTCCGTCTTTACAGAAAATAGTAGTTTATATTAATCATACCTAATGTTTTTTATGTTAACGCTGCTTAGTCCGCGTTAAAAAACCGCGGACTGCGCTTGGCCTCTTTTTTACATTAATGTTTTTATATATTAATCTCAATGATTTATCAACGAAAGATTAATATTCTAATCAAACTATGTACATTGCAAAGATAAGTTAGACTTTTTGTGAGAAAATGATAATGTCATCAATAATGTAAATAAATATGAAAAAAAAAAAAAAAAAATGTAATCTATTTTGAGAGTAATAAAAAAAGGAGATGTAAAAGACAAATTTAAATAAAGGGCTTTAATCATTTGTAAAACAGACTTTAGTATTTCAATTAAATAAATTAACTTAAGTGTACACAAACATTCTTTGTTTATTGGCTATTACAATAATTATAATTATTTTACTAAAATAATTACTAGAAAACGTAAATCATACTTTGCTCTTAGAAATAAATAAGAAATACATTAATTTTGTCAGAAGAGACAGTATCCTATCCAAGTTTATCTGACTACTGCTCTACTTGGTACTTTTATTTCAGAGATAAAACTAGATGTCCCATTATCATAGCTAGTTTAGTAGAGTCACTGAGGTCTCCTCGGTAGAGATATACATTTGAGCTTTTATTACACTTTTAACAACCTATATAATGGTTTTATTATACGTGTTTTATTAAGACTATATTTAGAACATAATTCGGTAACAATACGATTTTCAAGGCATTTCACTGTTAACTTAGGTATTGTAAAGAGCATTGTCATTTTTGTGTTTATCATACGGGAATTTATCACGTAAGATTAGGTCGGAATAACCGGTTTTGCCTTACTTGTGTAATTCGATAACATTACGATTTTTAAGGAATTTTCACTGTGAACTTAAATTGACGCAAAGAGCGTTGTCATTTTTGTGTTTATCATATGGGAATTTATCATGGAAGATTAACTCGGAATAACTGGTTTTTTATTCTTCCTGTTTTTCAATTCCATGTGGTGTGGCCCTGACCGATTCAATAAATTATTTTCAATTTGTTCTTAAGACTTGAAAGTCAGTTAAATTGACTAGAAACACGCTTACATAGCTAAAAGTAAGGGTCACACACACACACTCTCTCTGTCTTGGTAAAGACCCAATTCCCAAATCAACACGTGAATGAGGGTCAAGCCAGTTAGCAGCTGTCTACATGATATAGCCCACATTGTCAAAAGGGCCGCTGTGCACTGAGTTTGCTGTGATGATGGAGTCGGAACGAGGGCCATCCAATGGCTGCACAGCTGATTTCCAAGCTGGAGTCGGCGAGAACAGCTCTTTCCCACGCTGAAAATTAGTAAAAATACTATTAATTCTAA
Source organism: Agriopis aurantiaria (assembly GCA_914767915.1). Classification (NCBI taxonomy): domain Eukaryota; kingdom Metazoa; phylum Arthropoda; class Insecta; order Lepidoptera; family Geometridae; genus Agriopis; species Agriopis aurantiaria. Next base: position 1,121,931 of record OU611991.1, on the reverse strand, counting down.
GCATATCGTATAGCTGAAGTGGCAGTGGGCAGAGCACATAGCACGCAGAACAGATCACCGATGGGGCCGAAAGGTTCTCGATAGGAAACCACGGAACGGTAAGCGTAGCGCAGTACATCCACTCACAAGATATGCAGACGGCCTAAAAAAGACCGCAGAGAAACGCTGGATTCAAGCCGCTTCCTACCGCCTCTTTTGGAGATCGACGGGGAAGACCTAATAATTTTCAGCCCACCTAATATGTCCAGCAGTGGACGCCCTATAGTTGAAACGATGATAGTTTATTTAATAATCAGGTATCTCGATAACCAATGCGGTACGTTAGAAGTTTTTAAGATGCAAACCGGATTAGCTTTGTTATATCTCTATATGTAGCATCAATTGGCATGAAATTATTTCATTTGTAAACATGCATAAAAATTCAATTATTTTTAAATCGTATTAATTTTCGTTAAAGCACTAAAACTGGGCTATTCTAATAAAGGTGTTTATATGCAGATATTATGTGGTATTTATTTCAGTAAACAGTTTAACGTTTATTATGCTACAAGGTATTGTAATCAAGTTTATACTCACGTATCCGTGATACAAAGCCCAAGCTACACCAACCGGGAAGAGGACCAGTGTGGAAAGGCCGACGGCCCAGCCCAGCACGTCAGCAAACAGCGGGAACACGTAGTCTTCATATGATGGAGGTGTCCAGTCCGAGAAGATGAAGCCAAGAATACCCTGAAAGGTTGACCAGTTCCTTATCAGTATTTATTGAACTGTTGTATTGTTTGCAAATTACACTGACTCCAATTCAAATTCATATATTTTTTTCTGGATGATAGCTTGGGCGTTTGTCCATAGCTCACCTACAAACTGAAGGTGTGATCGAAGATGATAAACACGTCAAGCCTAGAATGGGAACTAGGTACTAGGAACTGGGTATAACTTGAGAACTACTAGTTCTCAAGTTATACTGCGTCTTTTTATGTCATGTAAACAAATATGGCGGACAGGCAACCAATGATAATCACTAGTAAGGAAATACGAAGCTGTCATTGGTCGAAAAACACCATGTTCGTTAGCAGTTGTTGTAATTGGTTATCTAAAAGAGACAAACTGTAGTAGACTTCGTAAATTGTGTATCAAATAGTTTAAATAATAACTAAGTTCTGATACAATTTTTTATTATACATAATATTATTTGCTGATCGAGTGTTAATTATAGATAACCGATGACATTTAATTGTGCTATCGGTTAAGTACGAGAAGCTCTGTATCACACTTTATAATGTCACTGTACTCTTGATTAATAGTTATCACGATTAGATTAAATATGTACCTATCAAGGTTGCATACTTTTGAATAGATAGGTCAGACTCTTGATAAGTATTCACTTAGAATTGAAAATAGGTAATTTAATCTTAAAACTACTATAAAAACTAATCTACAAAATCACTACCAGTTGGAATGGTTCCCAAAATACTGGCCCTTTTACCGCATTGCATATCAATGCTCACAATAGGGACTAAAAATACAACAAAAGAGCGGTGTCTGATTATACAGGTTGTCAAAACTTAACAGGGAATCCAAACATCAATATTGAAAAAAAAACCTGATATTAAAAAAAAAAAAACTAATAAAGAGAGCAATAAAGGCTTTATCTATTCCAGAATTTTTAAAAATTTAAATAATTACATTTCAGAATGTTTAAATGCTAAAATTATCACCCAATTTCGCATTTTTACTTATTTTTTAGTTAAGTTACTTACGACACTAGCAATCGGCACGATTACAGTCCACACCGACATCCAGTAGAAGCGTAGGACTTTGTTCAGCTTCATTCCCATGAATTCAAGATCTTTTAACGCTCGATTGATTCCGTAGCACCACGACACTGCCACACACTAAAATGACAAAGAAATACAATAAAAAAATCACATCATCTCAATATAATACCTTTAGCGATCGTGGTTTAACTCTACTACCTAATAGATAACCAAAGTTAAGCAACCTTTGATCCGGTCAATATTTGGATGGGTAACCAGATGGTTATGACTCTCAAATTAAATAGCTTAGTAATTGTTGTTAGAATTAACAAACACTGAGGCTACAATTTAACATTATCGTAGTGCCGGGCAAGTGCCATTATTAACTAAACAAAATACAAGTTAAAACTAATACTACAAATACAGTTAGACTGCCCATAGACCGTTGAAGGTCTAAAGACAATCCAAATGCTCAAGCGCCGCTACCAGTTGGCGCCAACATGCTGGCGGCATTACCACGTTGAATAGCAATGCTTATGCGTTGAGCCAGAAACACGCCAGCATTTTGGTCACGCGTCGCATTAACCAGGCGCTCTGAAAGATTTTTGAAAATGAGATGAGCTCCCGGTCCCCAAGGGCCCAATGTCTCGACCCCAAACGCCTCAAATATGTAACCACTGCCGAGGTTAGCATATTTGCGTCGCTTGTGCTGCGAAATTATTATTACATTATCGTCGAAACTCGGTAGCATTTAGTTGTAAATTCCACTTTTGCTGTCATTTGATCACCCAATTACAACTTTGCCAATCTATTGATAGCGGCTAGTTGAGCCATCCTAACAGCGCATGCTGTTTGATTGATACACAATTGTTCGGCATTTCCTTCAAAATCAGTCTCTAAACATTACCTCAGCCATGCCAATCAGCAGAATAGCCCAGGATGCAGTGTTCCAGTCCAGAAGTGTGAAGAGATAGACTCCTCCGCTGAAGCACATCGGTAGACCGAGAATGAAGCAAGTGAAACACGTGCAAGCGGTCACCTGGAACAAAAGTTGCTCTTAGCTGTTGTTTTAAAAGAATTCCTAGTTTCCCATTTGCCCGATGTGCTATTCCACATAAAACCCTATCCAGGCGAGGCCAAAAAAAAAACTAACTGAAGTTGAAATATTGAAAGACAAACTTAACTTTGTAGTTGACTATTAGGTTCTCTCTTTACATTATAACTACAAAATGTAAGTTTGTAATCGCAAAATAATTATTTTTAAATGATATAACTTCAAATTTGTAATTTTCGGATTTATTCCTATATGTGCTATAAGACCTTGCTTTTTGCCAAATCTCATGATTCTAGATCAACGGAAAGTACCCTATAGGTTTTCATTCCCCTGTGAAATCGCAAAATATGCGACATAAACGTTCATATCTTTTGATTGCGTCAACTTATAACTTTTATTTTTTTACAGCCGAAAGAAACCGTAGACCCAAGTATTTTGTATAAATTTCAACTTGATACCTTTACGCATTCTTAAGAAAAAGGGTCTTGACAGACGGACAGACGGACAGACAGACGGACAGACGGACAACGAAGTGATCCTATAAGGGTTCCATTTTTTCCTTTTGAGGTACGGAACCCTAAAAACAGTCTAAAGAAAAAAAAGGTGTTTTCTATTTAATTCAAATCTTGCGTTAATTTTGGGTCAGCCTTTATATTGTGTTCTCGATTTTTTAAACGAGTAAAAATATAGGCGCATTGATTCGTATCTTGTTGAAAAATCATCGCCAGCCAGCTTTATCTCTGCCACATTGTTCATACGTGGAGTTTTAAGGGCCAGTTTTTGTCGAAGAACGCTTTTCCCGTTTCATATTTGGCACGGGCCAGTTCGGGTTTTGACGGCTAGCAAGCCACGGGCGGTTTTGGCCAACGACCGCAATTTGTTGTGATTGTTATCATTGATTTGATCAAGGAATATTTAGAGTGGATAGAGAGACCTCTCCATTTGTCTAGTATGTTTTTCGAGGCACTGAGTTATCATAATTTTTCCTAGCCTATCTTAATTCCTTCTATTTCTCACAGCCAAGAGCTTTTGTGGTCCAACCGCTATAGCGGGAGTCAAGCTCGTTCCGCCATCTCTTTTTGGGTCTACCAGGAGGTTTTTTAGCGATTAGTGTCCACATTGTTGTGCCAATCTTACTTTAGACTGCCAGATTTTTATCTAACATCGACGATTTTTGTGCTAAGGTTCTAAGTGTAGCTCAATTTGTAGAATGCAAATAATTTGTAAATTAAAAACTTTTCAAACACCCGCCACCCTCTCACTTTTATATTATAGATCTTCACGAGTTTGTCGCAAGGAATTGGTTTAACGGTTCAAAGTAACTTATTACATAGTTAAATAAGGTTACTATCACATATTTAATTATTTACTCTGTAATCATAACATTAATACACGGATAAATCATTAAAATAAAAACAAATAGCCAGATCGGCGGCGTTCAGTACGGTGTTTTAACCATGAGAGGCAGAATTTGCTCATGCTAGTGGCGACTTTTAAGTAACACATATGGCCATTCTCAGTGACTTGATTCCTCGGTTCTAATGCCGACGCCCATGTTCAGTTGGGGTTTGATGTGGTCAGTTTGAAAGAGCCTGAGGCTTCACAGTTTTAGTTGTTTTGGAATAAGTTTAATTTGCTTTTGGAACTATTTAGTAAAGTTTGCGGTTCGGTGTAGTAATGTTGCTATTACTGTATCGCACCATCAATTTATTAGGTAAATTCCTTTACGTTATTCACAGCAAGTATTTAAGACTCATACATAGTTGTAACATCAGTTCTTCTAAAGATCGTTAAATGACACGAGTAGCTTCGAAACCATTATCTTACTAACATTATGAAATACAGAAATACAGAAATGTTTATTTTGTGATAATGAAATTTAACACAGTTATTCAAATATGAGTGCGTGAATGTAAAAGTTTGTTTGTTTGTTCCTTTTTCACGCACCAATGAGTTTTTTTTTTCTAAAACCTCTGAAGTACACATTGTTTTTTTTTTTCTGGGGCAAGTGCCTTTATGAACTAAACAATATACAAGCTAATACTAACACTCCAAATACAGTACGACTGCCCATAGACTGTTGAAGGTCTAAAGACAATCGAAATGCTCAAGCTCACTATCTGTTGGCAGCGTACCCAGCATGCTGGTGGCATTCACACGCTGAATGGCAAGTATAAATAATAATGTACTACATCTACATATTATACATATTTATAAAAGGCGATGTGTGTATGTATTTTTACAAATCGCCTTTTTGCATGAGTTTTTGTTATTTTTATGTTATTTTTATGGACTCCAAAACGACTGAACTGAGTTGGAAACATGGAAAAATCTCAATACTTGACACTGGCAAATGCACAAAACGCGTGTGACGCCATAATCCTCACAGAGGATAGAAGAAATAAAAGGGTACTCGCTAAACTTGGACCACGTTGTCATTTGCTACCCCCATTTTTACTAACGAACTTACCCTCCAATAGTTTTTCCTGAGATGCGGCCACCTGTCCACAATAGCTGTGTTGATGGCTTCAATTCCCGCGAACTGGCTTCCAAGACCTAAGATGAACAGCATCAGGAAGAACAGGATTGCCCAGAGTTGAGGAACCGGCATCTGGAGTATAGCTTCAGGGTACGCGACGAACGCTAGCCCTGGGCCTTGCTCTGCTACGTCTGTGGAAAAACACGAGTTAAGTACACTGTGGTAAATATTTATTTACCTAGTAAGAAAAGTTTATCATACATGGCCATCATATAATTGCCAGCCCTAGTCCGTCCGTCCGCCCGTCTGTCTGTCTGTCCGTCCGTCCATATGTCTTTCTGTCCTACCTTTAAACGGCTGTAACTTTCGAACCGTAATAGATAGCCAGTTGAAATTTTCACAGAATATGTAATGTTACGGCGGATTAACTGAGAAATACTAAAACATTCAAAAAGTAAAAAGGAATGATACAAAACTACGTTAAAAAACGTTTGTTGTATTTATTACGAAAACAGCCATACAGTTTTTTTTTAAACTTTTTGCAGATTTATTTAGTTTTGTTTTATTGAATACATAGACATAGATGCTGAGTTTAGTCAAAAATTCACTACAAACTGGTCGCTATACAGAGTTACACGCTTATATACTCATATGGATAGCTTCTGTACATCATACATTACAACTTAAGCACCATGACTGTCGATAATCCGTCTTTTTGCAATACAAAAACAAAAATATTGATATTAGTGACAATGACTTTACGCGGGAAGTTTAAAAACTGATTATTGAGCCTCCAAAATACAATACTAAATAACATAAAATATAAAAAGGTGTTTTTTTGAGTTTTTTCTAAAGTATCACATCATAATATATCGATCCTAGGGCTAAAAGAGTGGCTGAGACAACACGGTTGTCTCGGGAGGAGCTGTAGCGCAGTGCCGAGGGCTCCGGTGCGTTCCTCTGGAGATCTCGGAGCCCTCTTGTCAAGCACTAAGGCTGGTCACCGGGGGGGTTTTAGTGGGTATAATCCCAGATAACCTGGCTGCACCACAATGCAGCAGGGTATCTTTAGAAGATTTCCCCCTCGAAAAAAATAAAATAAAAAAAAAGGGCTAAAAGTGTGCGATAAACAGCTGTTTTATATCCATTATTGTAAAATACTATCCGATGATAAGTATTTTCGAAGTGCCAATCGTTGTCACAATATAGGTCAAATCTTATCACAAACTCATCGTCTTATCCATAAGTGATCTGTCCTATTAGAGTTGACAATAAAACTGGAAACTGGCCTTACGATGAAATCGTAACGTAATCTCTGCAACGAGCGTTGTAACAACGTCGCTGTTGTACTGACATTGTGAATTCTGACTTTGTATAAAATTACCATGTCATTAATAAGTGTCAAAATATGACTTTCAGTGAGAGAATTTGGATACACACGAAGTCTACCTGGCTCAAAATTCTCTTAATGACCTGAACAATTTGAGTCATACGAAGTCTGTATGGCTCAAATTGCTCTAAATGACCTGAGTACGTAGAGCAATACGAAGTTTGTATGGCTCAAAATTATCTCAACGGCCTGAGCACTTCGAACCATACGATGTATGTATGGTTCGAAATGCTTTCAATGGCCTGAGCACTTCGAACCATACGATGTATGTATGGTTCGAAATGCTTTCAATGACCTGAGCACTTCGAACCATACGATGTATGTATGGCTCGAAATGCTTTCAATGGCCTGAGCGCTTCGAGCTATAAGAAATCTGTCTGGCTCAAAATGCTCTCAATAGCCTGAGCTGTTCAAGCCATCTGAGTCTGTGTATGAAGTCTGTAGAGCTTAAAACGCTTTCAACTGCCTGCGCGATAATCCCCTTACAGCTTTACGCTGAGCTACCAACCACCCTATAAAAATCAGTGCGATAGTTTGGAAAAAGTCAGTTGTTAGCAATTTTCCATTACAAACGATGAAGGCAATATGTTGTACACAGCCCATTGAGCGTCAATCGTGCGAGCTAGAAGTACGATCACGAGCCACGAGACCTCACGCCACATGTTCTCAATATCAATTAATTACAAGTACTGGTCATCGATAACAGTTTTATTACCCCGCCAGTGACCGCCATAACTGCGCCATAACATAGCTTATCGCCAGATAAGGTAATATTGACAATGCTCTCGTGGAGCCTAAATTAACACTTGTTTTGATGAATCAGTTTACTATGTTGAGTGAGATTTTGCAGGAATCAGGAGTGAGTAAGTTCGTAAATGTTTAATAGCCAGCTCTGATGTCAGAGTTTTATCAGCTCGGAAGCATCTACGTTTGTTATTACAAAACAACCAGGAACTGCAATTCAACATTAGCGGCTTGCCATAACATGAATTTCGCGATGTGAATGTTTTGAAGAAACCAACGCTATTTGGACTCTTGTTTTGTTTAATGAACGTTTCCTGGACCTAATATGATACAAATTTAGCTATATTACTATCATCATCATCATCAGCCAGAAGACGTTCACTGCTGAGCTTAGGCCTCCCCCTTTAACCTCCACACTAAATGACAGCCTGCCTTTTGCATCCACTGGATGTCAGCGACTCTCACAATATCGTCGGTCCATCTGGTGGTAATTACTATAGTTACAATAAAAACACGTTTATGTGTCTCTAAAAAATGAATAAGGAGCCCAAACTCAAGATGTCATTACACTTGATGACGAGGGTGTAATGATGAAACATAATTGGTAAGTTTTAGTATGAGAACTCGAGGAGTTTCCTAATAGCTATTGAAGAGTTCTACCAACCACCTAGCTCCATCATTAGATCAAATTAATGGAGCCAAATTATCGTATTGTCATCCAGGTTACATGTCATATCAAAGATTTAAATCGATAAAACATTTAGAAGTAGATTTAAATTATAGTTAGGTGATAGTGGACACGAAACTAATAACGCGCAGTGAAGGTAGGCCACCACTAGATTTGCACTAAATGGAGTGACTACATCGTGAGAGTCGCGAGCAAACAGTGGATGCAGACTGTGGCTGTTGTTCAGTGTACTGTTCTAAGAGGGAGGCCTTTGTTGTATGTGGTTTAAGGGAGCATTGGATGTCTTATGGCTGATGATGATGATGAAGCTAATAAAGCCGTGTTGAAATCGTGAAACAAATAAAATAATTTTGAAACGTTTATAGCTGTTTAGTACGCCCTGAGAGAGAGAGAGAGAGAGAGGTTAAATTTCCGTTGATGGGTATCAAATGTGGCATAATAAAATAAAATTATACCAGAAATAGTAACAACTGTACAGTATATTACTACCTATTGCCCAATAGTAACAATAATGAAAATTCCGCACAGAATAAATCGAGTAGAATGGAGCTCCCAAACCGCGGAATGCACATGAAATATTTAGAGTTTAATCAATCCATTACCTCGTTCAGATGCATTCGTAACGTGAAATGAACAGGGATCGAGTGTTCTCCAGCGAATTACTGACTAGTTGGAATACGTTCGTGTTTGTTTTACTCTTTTGTTTTGTGTTGAAACACTGCTACATTTCGTTCTCTTTTTAGGGTTCCGTACCCAAAGGGTAAAAACGGGACCCTATTGCTAAGCCTACAATGTCTGTCTGTCTGTCCGTCCGTCCGTCTGTCTGTCTGTCCTACCTATTAACGGCTGTATCTTTCGAACCGTAATAGATAGCCAGTTGGAATTTTCACAGAATATGTAATGTTACGGCGGATTCCCGAACAAATAATAAAAAAGTCAAAAAGTAAAAACAAAAGGAGGGACAACAATACAACAAACGTATTTTTGTATTAGCTCTAATGTAAAAACGATAATATCAACAAGCGTCAAACTTAACATGATTGTAGTACACATTCTAAAATATAACAACAAATAAAAAATGTCCAAGTGCGAGTCGGTGACAAGTTTATGTTCATTACCAAGTTATAACTGGTAATTTCGTTATTGAATTTTGTGGTGGTACGGAACCCTCAGTGTGCGAGACCGACTTGCATTTGGCTGGTTTATTTATTTTGGTATTTTCTAACTCAACGTAATTCCACTGCCATTCAGTAATGCTACTAGCATGCTACGTACGCTGTCTATTGCAGGCTTGATCATTTAGATTGTCCTTTGACTTTACAGTTTACGGGCAATCACACTGTTTTAGAACTGCTGGTCTCGAATGCATACCACGGACCGGTAAGCGCAGTGTAGGACGTTCACCCACAAGATGGACAGACAACCTAAAAGAGACCACAGGGAAACGCTGGATGCAGATCGCTTCTAACTAGCCCTTTCAGAGATCGAAGGGGGAGGCCAATGTCCAGCAGTGGACGTCCTATGGCTGAAATGATGATGATGAAAATGATGATTTGGAAAGAGAAAATGGTCCTGTGGAATAGCGGGGTGCTGCCAGTATGGCATTCAACGAATAGACAGCACAATTTAGATTTCGAGCGAGTATTTTTGTACGCCAATGATGCGTGAGGTTTTTAGAATACATTTTAAGCTGGGTTCAATTCGGATAAACGAACACGATACGTGTTTTAAAAGCGGTTTAAATATTTAACTTTTTTTTTGTGTGCATGATTCGTATTTACTTAATACAGTGATACTGCAGTTGCTTTTAGGTCGTCTGTCTTTCTTGTGGGCGGACGTCATACGCTGCACTTACCGGTCCATGTGCTGTTTAGTAATGTATTAGTCAACGCGTCCTTCGAACCCTTCCTTACGGACGCACCCAAAAATGCAACCGAAATAAAAATACTATTCATCATCATCATATTCATCCTTTTAACAGTCCACTGCCCGACTTTTAGCCGACGCTCGAAAAGGTGATTAGGTGAAGGGTGAAAAATACTATTACTTACCATCAACGCTGACTCCCATTTGTTGAGCCTGGAACCCAAGCACGGAGAAGATTGCAAATCCAGCGTAAATCGATGTGCCGAAGTTCGCGAAGCTCACGAAACAGGCGTCGAAGTGACAGTTGTTGTAAAAGTTGTTGTATGACGCCAACGTCACCAAAGACCCACACGCCACACCAAATGAGTAAAAAATCTGCCAGAAAAAACATTGAGGGTGAGTAACGGAATGTTTCTTTTTTTAAATTAAATAATAGGCTTGCGCTTGACCTATTGTGAACGATGATTTTCTATAACCGCTGTTTTTTATAGCTCGTATAACTGAGAGCTTTAATATTATTTTTAACACGTTAACACTATTTTAATAATAGCTTTTTAGGGTTCCGTACCTAAAGGGTAAAAACGGGACCCTATTACTAAGCCTACGATGTCTGTCTGTCTGTCTGTCTGTCCATTCGTCCGTTTTATTATTAGTTTAGTCATCGTCAGACTACGAACTCGAAGATCAGTGCTTACGTGACTCCAATCACGGCAATAATGATAACATTTTTGCGACCTAATCAAGCAAATAGCTGTTATTCATTGAAGTACATTGAAAATAAATTTACTAACTCGACTTTGTTCTTGTTTGATTGCGTGTGTGCATTTAAAACTTTAATTATTAATATTATAATAAAGAAACAGATGAGCCCAAACTCGAAAGGTTTACTTGTAGCAATTGAAGAGTTCCATTAGCCACCTCCTGGACCTCTTTCGTTTTTACTTTTTAGCTTTTTTATTATTTGTTAGTCAATCCGTCGTAACATTACATATTCTGTGAAAATTTCAACTGGTTGTCTGGTTCAGAAGATACAGCCGTTAAAAGGTAATGGGACAGAAAGACGGACAAACGGACAAACGGACAGACGGACGGACGGACGGACGGACGACAGCATAAGCTTAGTAATAGGGTTTCGTTTATACCCTTTGGATACGGAACCCTAAAAACGAATAAAGGTCACTATTTTCAGACCTACGTATGGGGCTTGCGATAAACATTGCTTTTACAATAGCTGTATCCCAGATGACATTCTCAGCTTTCCTATTATTTAGCAACCCAATTTGGCTCACAATAACGTGTTAATAATTTAGCACCCTCACCCCTTCAAGGGTAATTAACTGCCATTTATATAATTAACGGGATAATGATGGCTATTATTAGGTCACATTGTTTCGGAGGATCGATCCCTCAAACTGACGATGGCTGCTAAAACTTGCTAAATTTTAATTAAACAATGAACTCGGTCATTACTTTGATATATTTTGCAGGAGATTTGAATTAAATACTTCAAATTGTTAGATAATAGAGTTGTGTGTTTTTAATGAAATAGTTCTACGCAACTCTTCGCGTCCCTTATGCATGGCCAGCATCAGTCCTAATTATAAGGCTAAGTGCTAAGAAAGAGCTAGTGGCTTTGGAAAAAAAACAGCAGTGAAGTCATGAAAGCTGAACATGGTGATTAAAACATACCTGAGAAGCAGCGTCTCCCCAAACTCTCGGTTCCAATAAAGTATCCCAGTCTGGAGACAAATAGAACAGGATTCCGTCTCCTGCTCCCTCCAAGGTGACGCCTCGGATCAGCAGCGCAGTCAGCATCACGTAAGGGAAGAGAGCCGTAAAGTACACAACTTTCCCTGCTGATTGCACACCCTGAAATTAAAAATTCCATTGAGAATTCTGCCTCTTTGCTGCCTTTCGCCATTCGGCCACTTGGAGCTCATGCACATCTGGCTCTGCAGCATATTTCTAGCGATATCTAGGCCGACTTAAAAATTGTGCTGCTCTGCCAAATTAATCATCGCCGCACCAGCTCTACCTGGTGTCTCAGGAAGATGTGACGGCGCTATCGAAGCAAGTCGCGTCCCATACAAGGGGCCGCCTCAACAAGTATCATACCGTCAGGCCTCTTACCGTCGTTACGCATGAAACTGCTTGGTTTGAGTGGAGCTGCGACATTGGCGGAGGAAAAAGTCGATAGGTTGAGCTTTTGTCGTCTATCCGCTTCAAAAATAATTTTATTTTAAAAACTATTCCACCCAGCACCTACTATTTAAATGTTATAGACAATACAAAAGATCGACAACCGGCAGGATTCAAATGCGCAATGATCCGGGTAAACCCTCATTATAGTTTGTACCCCCATAGTTTTGAAGTAGGTAGGTTTTAATATTTTTGTGAAAATTAACTTTATGTTATTAGGTAATAAAACATTGTGTCGTACCTTTATAACACAGAAGAACGCAATCAGCCACGACAGGAACAGCGTTCCGACTAGATGCCACTGAATGGAGCCCCAGTTTTCCCATGTTGCGTCTCCTCGCCCCAAGACTCTTTCACTAAAAAAACATTTTTGTTAGTATTATGTACCTATATAAAAACTCCAATTGTCGCCCTGGAATTCGACGAAGTGACGATATTCGACTTTGGAATTCGACCACAATATCACCTGATGTAAAGCTATGATGCGGTCGAAGATGTCATATTAACTTTTTTCTTGAACAGCTCCTGATTGTGCCTGTTCGGGAAAACAGTCGTAGATAAGGAGTTCCACCTCTGCTTTTCCCCGATAGTTACAATTTGGGTGTCTTCAAGTCGTAAGTGAATCGGTTTTTTTTAGTTAGGTTTGCTCCATTGTGGACCGCATCAGTGCTTAACATCAATAGCCCGTTGGTCCAGTTGGTAGTGAACCTGCCTTCTGAGCTTGGGGGCGTGGGTTCGATTCCCACCTAGGACAAACATTTATGTGATGAACATTTGTGTTTGTTCTATATCTGGTTGTTTATATCTATTTAAGTATGTATTTTAAACTATATATGTTTGTATATCAGTCTCTGGCAGCCATATCACAAGCTTTGCTTAGTTTGGGGTCAGATGACCGTGTGTGATAAAATGTCCCGAATATTTATTTATTTATTTATTTATCAGACAGTCAGAGTCAGAGTTGGCAGTCAAGCGAAACCAAACCAATAAAAAAATAGAATGTAAGTTGCACGTTTGTACCCATATACAATCATATCTATTTAAATATATTATGTTGATAAACTAGACAGTTTTAACTAACTTTAGCTTTAAGTAAGCTTTGTGCTAAATCCCTATTATCCGGCAAGTACTGTTGACAAGACATTCAATGAGAATGAAGTCATTTACCGAATCTTTTTAGGATTACGATTAAAATCGATATACGAAATACCTAAAGATATTTAAAATTATCTATATCAGTATAGAGCCAAGAACCATCACAACAACATGGGTAAGTACTTCTATTATAGTAGATATACCTATTTATGTGATATAAATATTATTGTTTCTCATTTTCAACAGAGTTTATAAAATTGGTTTTATTTCGATTGTATTATGTACCTATGTTCGATTCTTTTGCTGCTTTATGGAATACGTTTCTATTGTTTCCACGTTGGACAATTTCAGTTAGCAAAAAAGAAAAACAGCAAGAAAAACAAAAACCCACCAAGAATTTCACAGAGCTATTGCGTACGTTTTTAAGTAGATGTCTATTGATGCGTCTTAAATAACAACGTACACACATTATTAAACTATGGCATCATAGGTAGATAGATAATTCTTTATTGTTCACACCAAAAATGACATACATAAGACAAAAACAATTGAAACTAGTGAAACAATTGGCGGCCTAATCGCCATAAGCGATCTCTTCCAGGCAACATTAGTAGGACATACAGAAGAGTTAAACGACTGGATGTGCATCATCATGTAGTTTGGAAACTAAGCCAATCAATTTCGATTGCACTTATTTTTGCACCTACCTAGCTGTACCTACCTACGTGTAATGCCTGATTAAAGAAAGGCCATTCAAAGATAACATTTGTGTGGGTACCTAGCAGTACCCAGCAACAAAATAAACGAAGATAACGCACTTACTATACAAGTATGCTGTTCAAATTAAGGACCGCTTTGAAGCGAGGGTGGAGAAAGCTCTTTTGTTATCGGTTTTACTTCAGAGAGACTAACTTAATGAGGGCCTTTAATTTGTGATGATACAAGTTTTCATAAATATGGCGTTCATTTTCAACCGAATTCAGGAGCGCTCCTCAACTCGGTCCGTTTTTTTAAATGGATTTTTTTACGTTATGTACTTCGATTACTCCAATATTTGAGATTCGTACTTTTTCCCCTTTTTTGTTACGTAGAAAAAGCTTGCACTGGGCCAGTATGGTGGATTAGAGTCAATCCGCTCTCTCAAAGGCTTCTATCCCAGAAGTGGGAACATGATTTATGCTGATACTGATACAGGGAAAGATTTCGAGGCAGTAGCACAAAAAGTTTATCGACTTTGGCTTAGTAGTTTTTTTAATCAGCTTCAATAATACACATAACCATAAATTCAACTGGCAAGCGACCATGGAACGAATTTCATAATATCAATCTAAGAGAGCATGTTTGGTCAAGGGTAATCCAAAGCTCATGCGGTGATGCGTGTATATGCGTTTTGGTTAAAAGTGTGCATATTAGTGTGTGAATTTTTGTATAAATTTTTCGCTGAAATGGCTGTACCGATTTTAATGACATTTTGAAAATAAATCATCATCATCATCAGCCAGAAGGCGTCCACTGCTGAACATAGGCCTCCCCCTTTAACCTCCACACTGAACGACAGCCTGCCTTTTGCATCCACTGGATGCCAGCGACTCTCACTATGTCGTCGGTCTATCCAGTGGGAGGCCTCCCTACGCTGCGTCTTCCGGTTCGTGGTCTCCACTCAAGAACTTTTATTCCCCATCGGTTATCGGTTCACCGAGCGATGTGGCCTGCCCATTGCCACTTCAACTTGCAAATTTTAAAATAAATTAAACGTAACAAATCTGACTTAATATCTTGAGATTGGAATTGTGATATAACCGTCCAACTGTGCTGTGTCCGACAGTCCATAATTATGAAACTATGTACTTGCTAATTTTAATATTTTACCACCTTGTACTGTATGTAAGCAAAAAATTGTCTGAATCTGTTTATTTACGTTATTTTTGGTAACATTTAGGCATATTTTATTGCAGTGGTTATTAGGTATATTAAATTAAAATATGTCTCGCCGTCTGAAATTTATGAGCTCGTTTCCAAATAGATTTTTGGGGGTTTTCTACAATAGATAAAGGAGACAAAACTACCAAAATAAATATTTTTGACTATTTATTAGACACCTGCAACACCAGGAATATCACAGAAACGTTGCTGACCTTTAAAGACTTTAAACTGTGTTTCTACTCGTTGATGTTGTGTTCCTACTCGTTGATGATGAAATTGTGTAAAGAGAGAAGATGTCTGCCTACACACTGCCATGCAGTTTGGCAGAGTTGTGTTATAATAACATGTATGTTAATCAATAAGATATTTTTTTATTTATTTTTTAGGAATTTTCACATCACATCATCAGCTATCAACGTCCACTGCTGAACAAAGGCCTCTTAGAGAGCGGTGCTACCATAATCCCCACCTTTTGCAGGTGGTTTGGAGATCGCAGTACGTTCACCCTGTACTTATAGAACACTGCTGCCCATCCTCCGGATGTTCTAGTCGCAGTTTTAGGACATACCTGGGTCCCATACATAACATAAAAAAAATTTACTCACTTATAATATTCTTCCGCAGCCAAAACCCTCGTCACGTTAGAGTACCAATGCACTTGTTGAGTACCGTTCAGGCAAAAGGCGCCGTCGTAAGGCTGGTATCCAGTAGAAGTACAAATCTCTCCAATGGACATACATGTTCTTAAATAATAAGTCAGATCATCTGGTCCTCCTGTGTTGTTCTCCCTGCAGGTCTTGTCGTATTCTCCACTGTAGCAGACTGGAAGTTACCACAATTTTAGGTATTTTGGTATTAAACGTAGATACCTCAACATAACTTTTTTTTTCTGATTTGAAGATGTTTCTCAAATAGTTTTTTTCATCGAAAACATATGTTTTTAACATAAATATTATCTTCTTTTCATTCACATGATATAAACTACTTAAATTTTTAAATTTAAGGTGACCAAAAAACTGGCAGCAGAAACAGAGTAAGCGTAACTTTTATGTTAAGTAAAAGATAAACTTTAATGAGTAAAAAAGCTTAATTAAGCTATAATTATGGCTTAGCTATAGACATAAATACTGAGGTTACAAAATAAAATAAAATTTCTTTCCTTCTTTCTTTCTTTCTATCCTTCCTTCCATCTTCCTTTCTTTCTTTTATTCGTTTTTATCTTCCTTCTTTCATTATATATTTCTTGTCTTCTTTCTTTGTTTTCTTCTTTCTATCTTTTTTTATTTTATTAAATTTTTTTATTTTTTTTATCTTTCTAATAACTAAAACAATGATACTTACAATCAGTATTATATTCGTTTGTGCACGAGCTCCAGCCCAGGTTCCCAGTTATAGACACAATAGTGTAGAAAAGGGTCCAGGCTACGATGATCATGTAGTATATCGATATTATAGAGATGACTACCAGCGTGCAGTATCCCAGGCCAGAGAAGAACGGAGAGATCGAGCTGAACGCCTTCAGCGGACCCACTCCAGTATACTGGCCGATATACAGCTCCAAGTAGAAGATCGGCAGACCGATGAAAATCAACATCAGGAAGAAAGGTATGAGAAACGCACCTGGAACAAAAATAACATTATTTATGTAACTTTTTTAACGTTTACTGTATGTACTATGTTCTCAGTAGTAGCTCGTCTGGAAGCAGGAAGACCCGTGTTTGACTCCCAGCCAGGCCGATGTTTCAACGGAGAATTCAAATATATGCTTTAGATGTTAGTCGAAGATGTTTTTGTGTTTTATGGCATTTCAGTGGGAAGCTAGAAGTGTGAAGCATTACTATTGTTATTATGTTCAGCCCTCATGAAAGGGAAATGTACAGATGAGTGGGTAGGAGAGTGTGACGTAGTAGCCAACTTAAGGTTGCGCCACACTGACAGTGGGTCAGAATGTATAAACGCGGACCAATCGAAGTTGGAAGCGTTAACAGGAAGTGCACGTAGATATTCACGCACACACGGTAATAAATGTAATACCGCTTACATCTCGCATCTATTATACCATGTCATGAGGATTCCATCCAGATTTATATATCTTCTCCACGCCTCCAACTCTATGCAAAAATCACATCGATCTGCCCATTTTTGTTGTGTGAAATAAAGGCGAACAAATAAGCAACTCCATAAAAATTCGCATTTATAATATTAGTAAGATAAAACTCTAAAATCACGCGACACGTGACAGCTGCAGCACCAACTGTCACGTGGTATTAGTCGTGTGTCATGCGGATTCACGCAACGCGACAGTTTTGCTCGTGTCTCGCTGTCAGTATGGCGAAGTCTTTAGCAATTATACAATGCAAATTATCACTTCTAGTATTTCTGCAGTATTTAGAGACATACTAAGCCATACAAGTCATGATAATAATAATATTATCATTTCTTAGAAGTCAATAATATTAATTATAACGTATCTAATCACGTGGTTGCTTAACTTTATCGTTACGTATGTATGTTACTTTATCCATACAAGGATTAAAATTGGACCAACCCACTGCTTTCATTCAACTATTAAAATATTAAGTTATCAACTCTGTGGACATTTTGAGTTATTTTAGAAATTACCAAGGACGCTATAAATACTTTAGGGTATTTTTTTACCGTTGTTACGGCCATGGAACTTATATATTATTTTGATCTTTGTAATGAGATATGAGTTATTTGTAATGAGTTATGACTTATTATGACTTTTACAGTCTTGCATTATGAGAACTAAGCAAGTTTGAATAAGCCAAGTGGCTGACCGTGATGTCATATTAGTTGCAACTTCAAAATCGTCTGTACTAGAAGAGTACGTCAGAGTATGGGCAACGAAATATCAAGAAGATTTGAGTATTATGAAAGCAGGATTTTATATAAATGTTAGGGCCGCGCTCGCCGACCATCAGTACATATATAACATTTTTCAAGAAAAAATTGTTGTTAAAAAAGTCACTAAATAAACACTTTAAAAATCCAATCAAGCATTTTATAATAACATTTCAGTTGGTGTGAAGCAATTATTGTGTTGATATTTTTATAATTTTTATAGGATGATAGAAGTGAACCAAAATTATTCAAAAAAAATATGTTCTCGATATCTTCCTCCAAAATAAAACATTTTTATCAACATAAAAATTACTTTAAAAACATTTGCATAATGTTAGTAAAGAATACCCGGCAGTTTTTTATTCATACTAAATTGTCATCTTTAAACATGTTGAAATGTACGAAAGAGGTCGCTCTGGCCCTAAATAAAATACAATAAGGTAAACACTAGCAAGAACTCGCGTAAGATTAGGAACAGTAACTTTAGATTGTGGCTAAACTACATTCTGCGTCAGCAGTATGTCAAGAAAGTTTGTCTTACCTCCTCCATTTCTATAGCAGAGGTATGGGAACCTCCATACATTGCCCAGCCCCACGGCGTAGCCGAGGCAGGCCAGGATGAACTCCAGGGGGCGCCCCCATGACGCCCTCGCAGGAGTGCTCGATGAAGACCTCGAGTCGGAGTCAGTTACTGGTTTCCCGTTTGCCTCTGGCTATAACAAAAGAAAAAAAGAAAGCTGCTAAAAACGCTGTATGTACTGGCAAACATTTTGACAGATCTTGACAACGTTATAAATAAGCGTTGGGAGCATAGATTCGTTGGGAGGGAAAGTTCGTGCGTAAGTCCTCGTTTGACCACCAACTCGCCTGTTGGTAAGCGACGATGTGGTCGAAGATGAAGCACGCAGACTTAGAAGATACCACTCATTCACTCTGATTATATCTCTCAGGAAACAAAGAAGCTGACAGGTAGTTCCAATCGTTGGCTGTACGGATTAGAAACGTGGATTCGAAACGTTAGTCCACGTCACAGAAAAGTTACGTTCTGTGGTGCACGTACACGCACATAAATGCATATCCCTATTATTCTACCATCACTAGACGTAAAGCTCCGCTTCCATTACATATTTCTTCTCCACTCTTATTCCCAAACAAAAAAGTCATTTTCTCATTACCTAATTTCATTCAATCTAATAATATCTGTCTTTAGTTTTTCCATTTGTTATTTTCTGTTAGTAGTGTCATCGACCAGGATTACCTCGTCTCTAGACAATCTCACTTTCTTCTCCACGATTGATGGCGAAATTGCCCCAACAAACACAGGGGCCGTAGCCAAGTAAAAAAAAAACCATTATGCATAATATGCAGATTATATAATTTTTGTTTCAGGTTACATAAATTTTTCTCTTTTATGTAATTAATATTTTATTTCAGGTTAGTATAACTTAGCGTTACAAAATATCTATCCTGGAGTTAAATAATTAATCCGAATTTATTATTGTATTTGAAGCGACGTAGAAGCGGATACACCAGAGATTTATCAGAAAAACAGGTATAGATACGATGGACTTCCGCAAAGTAACGCCTGATTCAATCAACTATCTAAGCAGGTATTAAAATATATTTTTCCAGTTTTTAGTTTATTTTAAAACACTTTTACTTAAATTAAACTTAAAGGTTTTTAATAAGTTAAATGTTACAGTGAAATTTCCCAATAGCTCAACCAATCATCTCATATCTTTAAAAATATTCAAAGTGCGAATGCCATAATATTCTTAAGAGAAAGAAAATTACACCCCATGATGGTTACAACACAATTTAGATAATTTAATTCACAACAAATGGGTAACAAGATAGAGATAACCTTTCTTAGAATATTCCGATGGTCACCCGAGCAACAAATTAGCTTTCATCCAAAATAACTTTCCATTCATTCCGTAATCTAATCATCTAAAAGCGGAAGAGCAGCCAAACAGCTTTTCTTGTAAACTTTCGCCTAATCTATTCAGTAACCGGTGTCTTAGTTTAGTAATCACCAATAAAGTAATTACCGGAATTTGGAGAAAATCGGGAAGTGGTTTTGAAAACTTAATCCCTTCAAACAAGGGGGGATAATTGTTCTCATTTAGATGTAAATTCTGGGATTGTGGGAGATGAATAGAGTCGTCGCAGTTCGATTCGGTATTCTAATAATGTTATGCAGGAGTTGGTCTGAGGCACCGCGCTGTTTCCGTCGTGCCGCCAACTTCTTGCGAACATACTTCATGTTTATTAGTTTAGACAAGAGTCGGGTGGAGTTGCTATACATTTTTAAATAAAAAAATATTTGGTACATTTTTGCACACACGGTCATTTGACCCTAAACTAAGCAAAGCTTGTATTATGGCTGACAGAGTCTGATATACATACATACATACATATTCATAATAAAACCGGCCAAGTGCGAGTCGGGCTCGCGCTCTGAGGGTTCCGTACCAATTCTAACGTGCTAGCTCCTAAAGTAAAAAAAAAAAATGCAAAAAGACAACATCCCGCCAACGCCCAGGCTGTCACCCATCCAAGTACCGGCCGCGTCCGACGTTGCTTTACTTTGGTGATCGTACGAGAACTGGTGGTGAACAGAAATTTGATACCGACTCGCACTTGGCCATTATTTGTTATTGTTATACTTTAGAGTGTGTACTATACTCATGCCAAGTTTGACGCTTGTACGTATTATCGTTTTTACATCAGAGCTGATACAAAAATAGGTTTAAAAAATACGTTTGGTATATGCACCCCCATTTCGTTGTTACTTTTTTATTATTTTTTAATTAATCTGCCGTAACATTACATAATATATTTTGTAAAAATTTCAACTGGCTATCTATTACGGTTCGAAAGATACAGCCGTTAATAGGTAGGACAGACGGACAGACTGATAGACGGACAGATGGACAGACGAATAGACGGACAGCCGGACAGACGGACAGACGAACAGACGGACAGACGGACAGACGGACAGACGGACAGACGGACAGACGGACAGACGGACAGACGGACAGACGGACAGACGGACAGACGGACAGACGGACAGACGGACAGACGGACAGACGGACAGACGGACAGACGGACAGACGGACAGACGGACAGACGGACAGACGGACAGACGGACAGACGGACAGACGGACAGACGGACAGACGGACAGACGGACAGACGGACAGACGGACATCGTATACTTAGTAATAGGGTCCCGTTTTTACCCTTTAGGTACGGAACCCTAAAAATTGAGACATTTTAACACAAACGATAATTGTAATACGGCTTATCTCCCTTGTATGTATGATCTAAGGGTAACACTATCAACGAATACACTTTTTAAATAATAACTTCAAATACTTACATACGTTGTCATAATTAATTGCTTTCCCATGAAATTACAGTGCGATATATTGTAATCTTGCTAAAGAACAAACATTAGCAACTGCTTTGCTAGTGGTTTCCACATTAATGATCTGATACGTAAAAATATTCCTAAACCCGCCCTACTAACAATAGATTACAGAATGATTACGATAATTAAATTATCATGCGTATCAGTGAATAGAAACTGATTTTTTTATTTACTGATTGTTTTTATAATCAGGTAACGTGGTATCGTATGATTTCAGCAGTAAAATTATTCGTTAATCAACATACTGATGGCAATAATGCTGGCGTTAATCTAACTCAACCTTTGATCATATTATATAGTTTGGATTTGCCTTAAACTCTAGCTAATGGCATCGATTCTGATGCTCTCTAAACTAAACTAAATTTGACAGCTCTAAAATCCTTCTCTCACATATTAACATGAAAAGAGAGGCAGATAATTTTAGTCCTGTCAGATTGGTTTAGTTTAGTGAGTGGTATGACAGAATAGGCCTCAAAGTCTGCCAAAAACTAAACGGGTGAAGTAAACACGTATTGCACACACTGACACAATCTTACCAGTTCTTCAAACGCACAATTCAATATATAGAGAGATAATAATTATAAATTCAAAATTGCAAACGACATGATCAAAACATAATCAAACTAGCGGTCCGCCCCAGCTTCGCACGGGTATAGATTATAGCCTATGTCACCCGGGGATAGGGTAGCTTCCCAACAGTGAAAGAATTTTTCAAATCGGTTTAGAAGTATCGGAGCCTATTCAATGCAAACAAACAAACACACAAACAAACAATCAAATCTTTCCTCTTTATAATATTAGTATGGATAGTATAGATATTATAACGACCAAATGTAAGTGCTAAAGGAGAAATTGTAGGTATTACACTTTATAAGCCTTGCCATTCAGCGTAGTAATGCCACCAGCATGCTGGCAAAAAAAACACATTGTCTATTTTCTGTGGTTTTTTGTTTGTCGGACAAAAGATAATTTTCTTTTTCTTTTATTTAGTAATCGAGAAATTATCCAGAGCCGTTGCGTACATTGCTCCAACAAAGTTTTAACCAGAGATTATTTTGAATGCATGTTTTTCTTGCGCCGTTTAGGTTGGATGGAAAATTACCAGGATTTGTGTAAAGTTTGTTTACAAAACAGTTCAATATAATATAACAAAAAAAAAAAAACACACCAGAACCATTATAACACAAACTTCGAATATAAATACTTACTTAAAATAAGAAAAATAAGAGGTTTAGTATATTAAGTTTGATTAAAAAGCTATTTAGAATAGTAAGACAAATGCTTTCATTCGCGTTGATTCCAGCCTTTTATGTAAACAGTATATATAAGATCATTGATACCTACCTACCTATACGTCTTGCACAAGGCGTGTCTAACCAGCGCCGGCGGTGCAGCTAGAGAGTGATGTACATAATAATTACATACATACGTCATGACAATTTAGTGGCTTTTGTATCAATGAAATAAATAAACTTAAACTAAACTTGCTCTCGCATGCATGTGCTTGTCTTAAATTGAGCAAAGTGCTTGCACCGTGTTAAAGATGCATTATTTTAGATTTTTTGTGTAGAACCACAACACATTTAAAGATATTGATATATATTATAGAAACAAAACCGCAACCGCAATTTCAACCGGGAAGATGGATTTAAGTTAGCGGCGTCGTGGAATCCCATAGTAAGCAAGTGTACAAACCGCGGTGTAGGTACTAGGACATTTACCGATACAGTCAGTGTTGTGTGTCGTAGTGACAACCCTGCCATTTTTCAAGATCAAGTGAGGGTAGGAGAACAAAACACCCGCTCTTCTCGCCGGACTCACCCGCAGTTTTCAGTCAGCTCGTGACCACGGCCATTGTATGAAAAAACGAACATTGAGCACACACGTACTTAGTGTTGCTCTGCAAGTTTTAATTTAATTAAAATGGTTTTATGTTGTTAAACAGCCGTGATTGTGTTTAATTGTGACGTACTGTTGAAAAGCAATTGTTGCAGTGCAATGGTCAGTGACTGTTTATATTATTAGTGGAAATATCGGCATTTTCCGTGGGATTTTATCTATAGTTTTTTTTTTGCATCTACCCTCAACCAAAATTCGGTAAAGTATCGCCAGCGAACTAGTGGCGCCATCTGCGTTGAGTAGTCGCTGTGAATTGATATCGCCATCTAGCGGAATTCTTAAGAACGTCTTGATAATATCGATAGCATGTTGAAGTGCGGAGGTTGCGGAAAATTCATTTCGTCACAAGAGGGCGCAAAATGTGGTAAATGCACAGGAGTATACCACCGAGCCTGTGTTAACATACCTGTCAAGGCGACAGTATCCCCGATCTGGTTATGTCCGAACTGCAAGTGTTCGATGCCTCGAGACAATAAACCGTCCACCCCAGTCCGCGGGGCAGCAACGTACTTCGTGGAAGAGAGCCAAACGCAGGAAGAGCAGCCAGTCAGCTCAGCTGTTGTAGAACAGGAACTGCCTCTGCCTGCTAGTATGGAGATGATGCAGCAAATACTGGCGGTCATTCGTGAGCTTAAAGCCGAGGTACTTGCTTTAAGTACTAAAGAAAGCTCATTTATGCAGGAGATGACTTTATTGAGAACTGAATTACTTGATAGTAAGGAACACCTGGCAAGAGTGGGCACATTAGAGGTAGAAATGAAGGCACTCCGAGTTGAACTTCGCGTGAAGCGTAATGAGAATGCCAACTTGAAGGATCTAGTGTGTCGCCCTCCGCGTTTATCCAGAAATTCAGAGTTCCAGGCAGTGCAAACGGCGACGATATCTGATCAAATACCGTGCAAAAGAGTAGCTGATAAAGCGCAAATTGAAGTTCCTGCTGATGGTGCCAGTGCTAGCTCTAAAGACGCGTCATCGAGGAATACCGCCATGCCTGCAGACGTGATGTCGCAGACCCCAGGTAAAACTGGGACTATTGCGGGCTTAGAGAATGGAGTTCGAGGAAATGCGTCGAAGCGGCGAACCACAACACCGACGTCGACTTCAGCTGTTATACGAGTTGATGACAGCAATGAGTATGAAGACGAGTGGCAGACGGTCACGAAACGTCGTCACAGCAACAAGCAACAACAAGCAGTCGTAGTAGGAGTCGGAAAGGACAACTGCGGAATACAGGCTGTAGAAAGGACATACTACATGCAAGCTTGGCAATTCAAAGCTGACACTACGCCCAATGAAGTCAAACAGTTTTTGAACACTATTGTAGGAGCAGATTATTATGTAGAGAAACGGCAAATAAAATCCAACAGACATGCGTCTTTCATAATAGGAATGCCGGAGAGCATTAAACCGAAATTGATGACACCGAACGTGTGGCCGCAAGGGATTAGATTTGCGAATTGGTTTTTTCGTGGCGTCCACTCGATCCAGCTGCCCGCAGATAAGTAGAAGTAATGCTCTATTTCCTGCTCAGGCGCATGACTTAACGCATGATATACCGGTAGTTGACAACACACATGCGCCTAGGTTGGTTGAGACATCTAGCGGACGAAGTTTTGTAAAAATCTGTCACCAAAACATTAGGTCAATAAAGAACAAAACGAGCCGGGTAGAGGTCGCACTGCAATGTGGTTTAAAGTGTGAAGTATTATGTTTAACTGAGCATTTCTGCAGAGAGCACGAAATCAAATGTATAAACATAAATAACTTTGTGTTAGCAGCCTTTTATTGCAGAAACACTGTGGAACATGGTGGTTCTTGTATTTTTGTTGAAAATAATATAAAATGTAGGAAACTAGAATGCTTTATTAAGCTCTCTGTGGAGCAGGTATGTGAAATATCAGCCATAGAATTAATAGACAAAGATATGGTGGTGGTATGTATATACCGGTCCAACCTGACGAGTGCGGCTCTATTTTTCTCTGTTTTTGAATGTTTGCTCAACAAGCTTACTAACTATGACAAAGAATTCGTAGTAGTAGGCGATATTAATTTAGATTTCAGTAATTCACTTAACAGTGACATTAAAAAGTTGAATGATTTGTTGTCGGTGCATAATTTGTGCAATATCGTCGATTTCCCCACAAGGGTGACTAATAGTACGAGCACCTGTCTGGACCATTTCTACGTCAGCTGCGACCTGGTGGCGGACACGCGAGCGGCGCCCGTGCGCAGCAATCTGTCCGACCACTACGCGGTGCGCGCCAGCGTGCCGTGCGCGGCCGGCTCGCGGATCGCGCAATCCCGCCTCGCTCGGTCTTACAGTCAAGCTAATCGATGCAACTTTGCGACTGCCGTGGATAGCGTAGACTGGTTCGAGATTGAGAGGAAGTATGTTATGGCATCACCGGACGAGCTAGCAAAAGCCATTGTTAATATAATAAAAAATAATATCAATACCTGTTTTCCTTTAAAACATTCTAAAATTTCAGCGGGCAAGATTTATTGGGCGACCGATGAAATATTTCATTTTAATTCACTTCTAATGGACATGCGAAATATTCTACTTAAATTCCCATTAAACGTTGACCTTAACATAAAAATTAACGAGTTTCAAAGCAAGTATGACAAATTGCTACAGCGTGTGAGGAGCGAGTATTATTGTAATTTAATTTACCAATCGTCAAATTTGACAAAATCAATGTGGGAAGTAGTCAAAACTGAAACTGGTAGGTCCCACAAAACCCATGACTACACAGAGGTGCTTACCCGACCCGATGGGTCCAAGTTTTCCAGTAAAGAGGAAGCCGTGGACGCCGTTAATGCGCACTTCGTAAACGCGGCGACAGCGTGCGGTGCGCCCGCCGCCGATGTCGTTGCGGCGACCCGCGCGCTAGCGGTGGCGCGCCCTCCTGCCGATCGCTCGCTAAGGCTGAGACCGTTCACGGCTCTGGAAGTGCTCCGCATAGTGACTCATGGGGTAGCGAGGAAGAAGTCAAAGGATGCGTATGACATATCGGTTTCACTACTGCACACGGTAGCCGCGCCTTTGGCTGGCATACTCTCTTCCTTATACAACCGGTGTATCAAAGAGGGTATGTATCCTTCCGCATTGAAGCACGTCAAAGTCTCCCCTTTGTACAAGGGTAAAGGGAAACAGGAGGAGATTAATAGTTACAGACCAGTGTCAATAATTCCGGCTTTTGCAAAAGTTTTCGAACACGGCCTGAGCTCGCGGCTCACGGAGTATCTGGCTCAGAGTACGTGTCTATCGGAGAGGCAGTATGCTTATCGCAGCGGGCGCTCCACTACTACTCTCGGTCGGGAGCTACTTCGGAAAATCGTGGATGCACGTGAAAGTCAACAGCAGGTTGCAGTGATTTTTTGTGACCTATCCAAAGCATTTGATGTCGCTGATCATAACGTCCTCGCTGCAAAACTCGAGCACTACGGAGTCGTGAATCAGGAGTTACGACTGCTGACAGACTTTATGAGGGATCGCTGTCAGGTGGTCGTGGGAGAAGGAGGCGCGGTAAAATCGCAACCACTCATGACCGTAATTGGAGTAGCGCAGGGATCCTCGCTCTCTAATATAATGTTCTCTCTTCTCCTTAACGATTTACCTGAGAACATAAAGGACGGCAACGTACTGATGTATGCCGATGATGTCGCCGCAGTGGTAACTGCTCCAACTGACGACCAATTAGAGCGAAAGCTGAACCAAGTGGCGTCCGATCTCAATCATTGGTTCAAACTCAATGGTTTGATCTTGAACTTAACCAAAACGCACTTCGTTAAGTTTGACCTCTCGGGTCATCAAAAGAGACCTCTCTGCGTAGTAGTCCGAGGCGAAAAAATGGACCAGGTAAACGATACGACATTCTTAGGTTTCCAGATCGACAGTGCCCTCACATGGATAAGCCACGTGGACAGACTGTGCCAGAAAATCGGGCGTGCTTGTTTTGCGCTTTGGCGACTTTCAGCCATTTTGCCGAAGAGCATGGTCCGAAGTTGTTATTTTGCTTCTGTGCACTCTCTGCTACAATATGGTGTTGAGTTCTGGGCGCGTTCTGCTGATTGGGAGCGTGCCTTTAGAATGCAAAAAAGAGCAGTAAGAGCCATAGTGAGAGTGCCACAGGACACATCGGCACTGCCTCTGTTCCGGTCCATGAGGATACTGACTCTTCCATCAATGGTAATTCTGGAAGCGGCTATGTACGCTCGCGACCATCTGGAAGAATATTCGTGCCTGGGCGACCAGCGCGCACATGCCCCACGGCATGAGCGCGTGCTGCGCGCGCCCACCCGCCGACTAGTGAAGATGTCCAAGCAGGTCCACGTAATGGCGACGGACGTTTACAACCGTCTCCCAGACGACATAAAGGAGGCACCGTCACGACACTCATTTAAATGTAGAACAAAGAAATGGCTTGTTGAGAAAACATTTTATAAGGTGAATGACTTTCTACCTAAGGTAGAATAGGCATTAATTAATTATTTACAATATTTTGCTAATGTAAAACTGACATTTTAAATTATTATTATTATTGACTAATATTATTTGTTTATTCTAATTGTTTAATTTAATTTTGACATTATGCAATTTAATAATTTTGTTTGTTATTTTTAATTTTATTATTTGAATGTTTTTTTTTTCTTTCGTGTTTTTTTTTTCCGTGTTTGATCAATATGTAACGATAATAAGAATGTATACACTGTGACATGTAACTATATTTGTTATGAATAAAAAAGTATGAGTATAAGTATGAGTAACATGGTCGAAACGTCGAGCGAAAGGTACATATTATTACCTAAATTAAATAATACGTGATAAGTCCCGATAAACGTTTAAAACATGTGTTCAAATCGCGAAAGTTTAAAAATTACTATATATTATAGTCTGGCTAATGAAAGTAGAGACTTAAAAATATCACCATTGGAACCCCAAAAATTAGTATGAAATGCCTGGAATAGTCTCAATTGATCATCATCACTATCAGCCAGAAGACGTCCACTGCTGAACATAGGCCCTCCTTTAACCTCCACACTGAACGAAAGCCTGCCATCTGTATCCACTGGATGCCCGCGAGTCTCACAATGTCGTCGGTCGGTTGTATCACTATATACTTGAAAATGATAAATTTCGAAATGCAGTCAAAACACAGCAATGTTTGCATTTCATATTAATTTTGGGGTTGCAATGCGAATTTTTGGATAGTTGGCGCGCGTTT
This sequence comes from Agriopis aurantiaria, assembly GCA_914767915.1. NCBI lineage: Eukaryota > Metazoa > Arthropoda > Insecta > Lepidoptera > Geometridae > Agriopis > Agriopis aurantiaria. The sequence goes on along the minus strand of OU611991.1, from coordinate 1,093,310 downwards.
TCATTGTCTACTGTCATTAGCCACTCTACCAACTTTATCAACGTATTTTTTTAATTCAAATATTGGTTTGCACTTGCACTTGGCTGCCATCTATCATATGAGACATGAGTCTAGCATGACTGAGTGATCGTATATCTTAATTATAATCGTTCTTAATCGTTTATTTGTCAAAAAATGATTATTAATTAATTGCTTTCTAAGAATTTAATTGCAAATATCCACTAAAATCACATAATGACAGATAAAAGTTTACCTTGTTCATAGCGTGATTTCCACCAGCCATTTCCAAAAGTTATTTTCAGAACTGTCGAAGCTGATGCAAGATGGTTTGAAGATCAACATAGGCACGACTGCAGTAGACCTTCCACAATGCGCAAAGAATAGCCGAGTACAGAGTTTACCCTCAACGCGAGACCTGGGGCTACTGACTGCGACATAATGGGCAAGTGTAAAGTACTTATCGGCTGATATCGGCGGAATGTCGGTAATATACTGATAAGCAGTAGAAGAACAATCAATTGCGAAATAGTCGTTCGAATTCAATTTGGCAATCATAATCTTTGTATCTCTTCCATCGCGTCTGAAGATAACATACTTTTTTATATAGGTCCTTTGTCCCAGCAGTGAATAGAATAGAATAGAATATCATTTATTATCATAATGTCACATTAGTAATAATTTTTATAAAAAATATATGTTTATTACAAATGCTCCTATTATGGACTCGTCAATTTAGGTACATTTTATTTTTAATTTATTTATTTGCAAGCATGAACCATTGAGTCTCGCTCAGCAAACGAAAATTTTAACCATAATGAGGGTAGTTCTATACGCGTAACAGCGATAAATAAGTCGGCTGTATAAGGGCCTCGTCAGACTAGTACACTTAAGCATAATTAAAAAAGTCTTTAAAATTAAAAAAAATACTAAAACTAATTCAGCTGTATAAGGGCTTTGTCAGACAACAACATTAAAATTCAACTATTTAAGGTGAAAATAAATAAAATCAAGGCACAAAATAAAATACATAATCAACAAATAACTAAACTTGAATCTCCAACAATAATTGGTAGTCCTTATAGTCATTGGTCAGAAACTCAGATACTGTGTATACAGACTTTGATAGAAGCAAATTCTTCACATTGGCACGAAACTTTCCCTCTGCTTTTATTTGTTGTATTTGTTCTGGGAGTTTATTATATAATTTCTGTCCCATCTGTTTTGGTAATTTTTCAACCATTCTTAACCTGTGTGGTATCGGTAGTAAATAATTATTATTTGTACAGTTTCGCGTCTTATGTTTATTTTTCTTTTCGTACTCATGTAATTTTGATCGCACGTATTTCAGTACCTCGAAGATATACACTGAGACTGATGTCATTATTGATAGGGTTTTGAAGTGGTCTCTGCACGTATCTCTAGCTTTACTTTTAGTTAGTACTCTGATAGCTCGTTTTTGCATTCTTAGAACTCGTTCGTACTCCGTGGAGCAGCCCCAGAGGAGTATCCCGTATGACAAAGTTGAATGTACGTATGCATAATAAACCTCTTTGAGTTGCGATTCTGATGTAATATGTCTTAGTTGTTTGAGAGCATATATTCCTTTTGACATCTTCTTACACGTAGCGCTGATATGTTCCTTCCACGTGAGTGCGGAGTCCAACTCGAAACCGAGAAGTTTAGCTGCATTGACACTTTGTAGTATTTCTCCTGTGCTGGTGGTTACGGGTATAGTACTAATCAAAGGTGAGACTGCATTAAAGAATATGATGTTAGTCTTATTAGTGTTAAGCTTTAGGCCATTCATGATAAACCATTCATTTAGTATGTGAAGAGTTTCACTGATGTTCTGCTGAAGTTCCTCTATCGAGTCACCAGAGACTACGACTGTGGTATCGTCGGCATACTGTATTATGTCCCCTTTTATCTTTAAATGGGCTAGGTCATTTAAAAAAGTTATAAACATTACATTTCCAAAAGATGAGCCCTGCGGAACACCTATTCCAGTTTGTTGCGCTACGGATCTCATTGCTTTACCATCTATTTTTATTTCTACTGTCTGCAGCCTTTTTGTTAAAAAAGATTCTATAAGGTTTTTGACTTCATTTTTAAAACCATATACTTCAAGTTTGTCAATTAGTAGCTTGTGGTCAACCGAATCGAATGCTTTCGAAAGATCTAGCAGTATGGCAGCCACACGTTTTTTATTTTCTAAACAATTTGTGACTTTTTCGATGATCGTTAGAGTAGCAGATGTCGTAGATTTGCCCGCTCGGTATGCGAATTGACGATCCGAGAGTGCTCCATTTCTATTTAGATGTCTCATGACTGCTTCTGATAGTACACATTCTATCAGCTTGGATATTGTTGGAACTATTGTGATCGGCCTATAATTTAGTGGGAATGATAGGCTGAAATTTAATGATGAAATTTTTATTTATTTAGTATACTTTGGCGAATGATGATGATCACCCAGGTGATTATATTCCCAAGTGATCAAAGTCGACTTTTAGTACCCAGGTGATCTAAATGGAATAGACCGTTTTATCACTAACAACAGTTGCCACAAAAGTGCCAAGCAAAATTTTTAGAGAAGCCCTGCCTTTTTTTATATCTAACATAAAGTTCTACAATAAAGTCCCAAAATGCTTCATTACAATGCTATCAGTATACTGACTATCAGATTTCAACATATATTAAAATGTAGGTAGGTAATCTATGGTTCATTATTAGAATTATTACTGTCTTATCGAACTTTTCGAAATTATGTACTTATAGTGATATTTTACATACATGCTTAAATATTAATTACAAGTATTTTTTAATTATTAACTGATAATAATAAAAACGAAGAGGCAACTTTATGTCCGTGAGTGGCGACACCGTGTACCCAAATTCCATGGGGCTAAATAAGACCCCTGGCTTGCCTTAACCGGCTGTCTGGGGGTAGAAGTTTATTGAGCTGAGAACCTAAGCTCCAGGGTGGAAGTGTTAAAGACATAAAGCCGTGAGTACGTTTAGTGAAAGTGCAACACACTTTTCGACAGCCTAAGCCACTCAAGCTAATATTGCCCTTTCGGCACTAATATAAAGCTGCCTCTATAGGGTCCCGTTTAGTGAGTGGCAAGACTGGCAAGTCACCACTACAATATTTTGCACCACTCGCTACAATATTTTGACATGGAGCGCCGCCATACCTCATACTATAGACCAGGACGAATAGAACAATAGCCCAGAATTCGTCAATCTCAGACTGTATAATAGTTTAATATTCTCTTTTATACATACTCAATAATTGTATTTTTTATTGAAAATGGCCTTTGGTGTTGGCGTTGGCCTCACCAATTGCCTCTTAAATATCCGGATTAGACCCAAGATTCGTATGAAATAAAGATTTAATACTTAATAATTAAAGCCTTTATTTTAAAATGTTTGACTTATCTAATTAAATTATTCTAAATCTATTAAATTCCTACCCGTTTGCCCTAAATTGGTATAGGCCTCTTCCAACTTCTTATTATTATTGCTTTCAACTAAACGTTAAAGAAAGATGCAAACACAACAATCTTTGTTTACAGTTTTACAAAAGCATGTTAAAAAAATCGCATACTATTTCTTGGGCGACCTCAGAACAATGGACGGACACTAACGCGAAAATATATCCAACCATTAGTACAGCAACCGTAGTGGAGGTGGACTCTAGACAAATTGGAAAAGATTTTGTTTGCAAATTGCAAATAATACTTTGTACAAAACAGCTAATGGAAATGGATAAAAGATGTTTTCATTTGCATAATGAGGAGCACTTTCGTCGGTCTTCATTTTTACAATGACTTTCTTTCGTTCCAAGGGGAAGGATGTTTCTTGATTTTTAGCCATGGACTGCCCAAGTAAGAGACAAAGCATAGAGAAGGAAACAAGTAGTGTTATTTTCAGTTAAGTTTAGTAAACAAAAGTTGTATTATTATGTTTATTTAGTATTTTATTATTGAAAAAAGCCTAAAAATATATTAAGCCATTTTTATAGCTGTGAGCGGGCTTCTAAACATAAGTGCCTTAAGTCCAAATTCATATCTAAAATGTACAATGCAATAATAGGTTTTGATGAAGATAATAAACTCTAACTAAAATAAGAATACGGATGAAACAAAAACAATAACAATATTTAAAAAAACTGAGACCTGAAATCTTATCGCTATTATTAGTTTTTTGTAACATATAATTTGGCAGTACCCGATACTATTATACCCAGCTAAGAATGTCTATGACAGCTGCAACATTGTAAGAAGCTGTTTTTTTTTTTCAACACATTGTTTAAAGACCCTTGTCTTTAGGCCTGCTTTAGGCATTGTGGTATTTTTCCGTACCTGCTTATTCTATGCAATGATAATTTAGTATTGATTATGTTTTCCCTGAGCAGTTGTTCAGGTGTCTATTGAAGTTATCTATCCATGTCGCGAGCGTTCAATGAGGCTCGGAGGACGTCGCGGATAATCGTAAAATTGCTCCGTTATTCCGCTCACAATAGCGGTTCTTGACATCCATTAACTGATATTGTTTTTTGTGTTGTTATTGTAAAGTGGGGTTTCGTATTACCCTCGTTTTGTACAATGTAGGCGTTACAATGGACTTGTTGTGGGAATTAAGTTTGAAGCTGTTGCTTCTTCTATAAGGAACCCTCGGAATTATAGATTCTTTTCATTTTGAACTTTGTTACTCTATCAAATTAATTCCCGACGTAAAAAGAGGGGTGTTATATGTTTGACATGTGTATCTATGTATCTGTGTGTATCTATGAAGGTAAGCCTTCCGAACGGCTGAAATGAATTTGATTGAGTTGTTTTTTGTTTGAAAAGTGACTTGACCAAGACTCGTGCCAGACAAACCCAGGCTTCCTGCTAATAGTTGAGGAAAATTGCCCAAGTTTTTCCACGTGGATCACAGCCGCACTGTAGTGCGCTCCATGTCTCTGATTCGCGCCCGCCGCCATTTCAATGCACTCCTTTCCACCAACACTGATTGTGATATTATTTGTGACAATTGGAAAACAGTAACGAATGTGTTTTTGAATTATTGAGGAAACTTAATTGACCAATGGGACAGGGGCAAAAAAGCCGATGCTATGATGATAATTTTTATGACATACTAATTTTATGTTGATATATTTTTACAGCAATTTGTTGTATTTAATATATAATTCTTTAAATTTTATTCCAATTTTTTATAGGAAAAGTTTTTTTAGTTTAACAGTTTGTGTGATAAATGTTAGTGGAATTTGTCCGTTTTTATTCTCAATAAAAAAATGAATTTGACCAAGATTGTTCTTATCTATGATTCAAGAAATTCAGCCGTTTGAAGATTTTCCGATCTTTTACTGAAGGTTTAAAAAATATTACTGTATATGACGTGTTACACGTTATACACAAATAACTAGCCTAGTAAATATAATTTAATCTTTTAATTGACAAAGCTACAATTTTGAGCATTTATGTCACATTGCTAAGTAAGGTGGATACAAAATACGTTTTATAAATTAAATTATACCAAAGACTTTCTAAAATTAATACATTTCTACAAAAATTATAACCATCCGAACTTGACAAAAAGTTCTATAAGCTGGATTCTTCCCCTAATTCCTCATCTAATTCCCTTGGAAGTAAATTTCTTTCTTCAAATTTATATTATGTTTATTGAAAAGAAATTATTGTCGGTACACAATCGGCGAAAACATCGCGTAATATACACAAAAAAGTCCAGTCTAGAATCGAGAAACCTTTTTTTTGAAGTCTGTTGGATGTCTGTCTGTTCAATATAAATTTAAATATTTAAGCAATAATAATAATCATTTTATTTCAGACAATTTCCATACTTATTTTAACAACATACTACACCAATAAGAAATCAAATTAATATACAATCAAAAAATTATTAAAAACAACAAAAATTCAAATTAAACATAAAAATGCATTGATCAATAATTCTACACCAATAAAATTTTACACCATTAAAAAATCAAATTAAACAATAAATAAATAATTAAAAACAACAAAAATTCAAATCAAAAACAAAAATGCATTGATTGATAGTATAGTGATTAGTACCTATTAATTACAAATAATAATAAAAATAAATTAAAATAATTACCTTAACCTAAACTTCGGTTCGGATCCGGAGTGCTCTATGTGCACACTTGTCCAGTGCTGCATTATAGGGCAGTCCAGATCTATCCGCCAGGCGAACAGCTGCAGGTAGCTGTTGTCGCTGCCCCGCACCCGCCGCATCAGGGACGCGATTCGCTTGCGCATGATCGCTGCGAACCCATCTATGTGCGCGTCCGCGAACATCCCCGATGCGGTGCAGTGGCGCGGCAGCCACATCAGCGCCCTGTAGGCGTTGTTATACTGGACTCGCAGGGCGCTGTAGGACTTTTTTCTGTACTTAACCCACATAGGCTGCACGTGTAGAAAGACTGACAGTAAGCTCTAAAAAGAGTAGCTTTCACTTGTGGAGTGCATCGTGCAAACCTACGGGCCAGCATGTTGCCCCTGACTGACAACGCCCTGCGCTCCCTTTCCATATCAACATCGTCTGCGAGCGTCTCGGTCACCCAGTGGCCCAGATACTTAAACTGCTGGACTCGTTTCAGGACACTTCCACTTAGTGTGACTGGTGGGACAGAGTCATACGTTTTCGATCCTGCTTTGAACACCACGAGTTCGCTTTTAATAGCGTTGTATCTGAGCCCGTGAGCTTCCACGTAACGCTCGCAGATCGCAATGAGCTTTCTGAGGGCCCTGATGGATGGGCTCAACAACACCATGTCGTATGCATAACTGATGTTGTTAACAATTACACCATCAATCGAACAGCCGACACGGCCATTGCAGAGCTCACGGATCAAGCTGTCAGTGTACAAGTTGAAGAGGCTCCGTGACGATAAACCGCCCTGCCTCACACCACACTCCAATCTGTACACCTCTGATAGCGACCCTGACCATCTCACAAAGTTGCTCTGATTGCCATACCAGACTTAAGGAGAGATACAAACTCAGGGGGGAGGTCCGTATCGCTTGACAACTTGTGCCAAAACCTGTCATACATAATTATTATTATTATATTATTGTTGGTGTAGTACTGGACGGTGTGCTTGAGATTCAGTATAGCCGTTTCAGTCGATAGCCCAGGTCTAAAACCGAACTGAGCGTCATGTAGCTTTAGATATTATCGCAACTGATTATCAATCACGCCGTCCAGCGCCTTGGCAATTACTGTTGCGAGCGATATCGGCCTGTAGTTCTCTAGGTTAGATGCATCCCCTGTTTTATTTTTAATGATCGGAACAACTACAGTCTTCATCATGGCCTCAGGCAGGTATGAATGACCCACACAGAAGGTGAACAACATGGCGAGCACCCTTGGCAGATGAACACCTGCATGTTGCAGGTGCTCAATACTCAGTGAGTCAAGGCCAGGGGATTTTCCTCGCTTCGTGTCCCTCACCAACCGTGCAACCTGTTTCACCGTGATTCGCGTAATCGGTTCTCCTATCCTTGCATTACTTGCCTCAGTGTCTTCAGGTTCCAATGGAGAATGTACCTGAAAATGCTCCCTAAATAGGTTTGCAATCTGGTCAGAGTCACTAATGCCCTCAACACTCACAGGTACGGACGAAAACTAGCCGAATATCATTCCAAAACGTCCAGATCGGCAATAGCAGACAAACAATCTGTCTACAAGTTACGATATACCACTCTGGAGTAGCGTGAATAAACACCGGTCAAGTGTGAGTAAGTCGGCCTCGAACACCGAGGGTTCCGCACCCATAAAATGCTTTTTTTTACACTTAGCTTAGGAGCTTTAGCGTGCGCGCACTAGTATTAATTGTTTGGTTTTTTGTGTACTACAAGCATGCTAAGTTTGATGCTTGTACGTAATACAGTACTTAATAGAGTAAAAAAAAAAAAGCTTTGTGTATGACCCCCTTAATGATTATTTTATTATTATTCCTTAGTCAATCTGACGAAACATTTCATTTACTGTTAAAATATAAACTATCTTCGCTTCAAAAGGTTTCAGCCGTTTAAAGGTAGGACAGACAGCATAGGCTTAGTAGTAATAGGGTCATTTTGAATCTTCAGGTACGGAATCCTAAAAATACACGCTGTACAGTCTGATTAACAAGGGGAAGAAAGGGGGAGAGCACAATACATACAGTCAGTACATAGTCAAATGCTGTCTCTATACGTGGAGACGTTCTACACGTTTGCTTCAGCGTAATTTGCATTGAAGGCAAATTCTTCGGATATTTATTTCATTATTTATTTTTCCTTTTTTTCACTGATTAAAAATTAATTTAATGTCATTATTACTAAGAATTCTGTTTATTCAATAAAAATTACAAGCAAAATAAAAACTATCTTAAATTTAAATTATAATTTATCCAAATTACAACTGCCATTACAGGAATGTCCTAATTCAATAGTGTAGGTACCTAATATACTGAAGCAGATATACTTTTGCGATTCTGATAAGAACAGCTGGTAGCAGGAGGCATCACACGAGCACTCGCACTTTCAACGTTAATTGAACTATGTATTTGGCTGAGAGATGCGTCCAAGCGTGGAGATTTTGGCAACACCCCTCTCTAAGAGGGAGGCCTTTGTTCAGCAGTGGACGTTTACTTGCTGATGATGTGAGTAAATTAAGGTTTCTTCTTTTCCGGAATCTAGGACTGCATCATCGCTTAACATCAGGCGAGTTGGCGGGCGAATGTAAGCCTATAAAAATATATAAAATAAAATATATATAGCTCAACGCCAATATCGGATTTGCTCTATTCATCATCATCATCATTTCAGCCGTAGGACGTCCACTGCGAGACATAGGCCTCGCATCGATCTTCAAATAAAGAGCCGGTTGGAAGCGGCCTGCATCCAGCGTTGCCCTGCGGTCTCTTTTAGGTCGTCTGTCCATCTTGTGGGTGGACCTTCTACGTATCGATCCGTGGTCTCCATTCGAGAACCTTTATTATTACCTTTATTTGCTTTATTGGCGTTGGTATAATAAAAAAATCTGACATCATTGATCATAGATAAATATCTTTTATCGATAGACAACCAAGAAAGATATTTTCTCGGTTTCAGTATCGCGACGCGACTATCGCCGCGAATTAAGACGTTGACAAGCATTAATTGTGTACTTAAAACGTTACTTATAGTGAATTTTGCTGTACCAACGTAGATACCAACGCTGTCAGAGAAAAAGAGAAATCTGTTCTGGCTTTGGAGCTTTCTAACAATGCATTTTACTTTTCTTGCAAAAACAAAGCACACAAATAGAAAAGTAAACCAACAATAAGGAAAGTTCAAATATCTAGTATTTAAACTTTTCTTATTGTTGGTTTACGTGAAATACGTATCGTTCCATAAAAATATTCGATACGAATTTTTGAGTACTGATATAGAAGAGCCTACGTGGCGGATATGGCCCAATCACCCTTTCGGGGGTAGTTAAAGGTCCAGCAGTGGACTGTTAAAAGGCTGATGATGATGATATAGATAGGAGAAAAGTAAATTAACAGTAGGAGAAGTTCAAACTCAACAATTCCAGATACATTCGATAAAAATATTCCATTTATGTTATGGGATATTCGTATTTTGCTCATTTTTGTTCTGAAGTAACAGGCACTTAACTACTACTACTTTTTACTACTTACTACTTTTTGAGTAAACTTGTATAATTTGGCAACAGCCATTAAAATAAGAGTTGTAGTTGAATTCGCTGTAGTTGAAGCTAATTTGTTATATCAAGTGATAATAATTTTTCAATGTTTAGTAAATTTTTCCTTAGATCCTTAAATTTGTTTGCATGCTGAAAGGTCGATTATGGCGCTCTTTTACTGTAAATTTTCCATCTCCTGCAGAGATTCTTTCGAGTTCGTGAAGTTTCATTGCACACTTTCCGTGGAAAATCCTAATAGCTGTCTATAATGGTATGTAATCTGTGCTACGTTTCGATATATCATAAGACCGTTTTAATATAGATAAAGAGTCCCTGGTAGTAACCCGATTACAATCACGTCGTGTATTCAATGAAATCATTTGATAAAACACCAATCAATTACCAAAACAGCTACCTACCTACGTAAACTGTATGCCTACTAAAATCAGTACCTAGTTACGATTTGTATTTATATCAAATATTAGCTGCACCCCGCAGGTTCGCTTGCGCGCAATTGTATGACTGTGAGCAAGTGGAGTTTTTTTGAACTTAAAATTTCTTTTGGCTCGTCGAGTATTTTTGTGGATGATAAATAAACCGAGCTCGTATGGCCGTCACGCTCAGATATATTATATGTATAGGTACGAAATTTTTGAATACAGTGCCATCTCTTGTGGAATATGTGAATTACTACTCAAGTTTTCACGTCTGACGCATGACGTGCAGTCCTACGACCGATTCTTTTTTTACGTATATTGTCCTACTGCTGGGTCAAGGTCTTCCTCATTTCCTTCTATATATATCGGTCCTCCACCACCTCTTGCCAACCTCTCCGGAATAAGTCAAGATCGTCACGCAGTGGGTGCCTGACGGACGACAATGTCAAGGAAGCCCTAAGAAACACTGGAGAAAAATATCAGATACATATATATATTGGCCTCTGTTATCCCAGAACCTAAACTTTTGTTGTTACGAATTTCATCAAAATCGGTTTAGTAGTTACGGAGATACGTGGTGACAAATGGTCATACACACAAACTTTCGCATTTATAATATTAATAGGATAATAACAATAAAGCGGACGGCGAAATATGAAAATCGACCAAACTATAACTTGCAAAAGAACAGTTTGATTTAGGGACGAGAAAAAAAAACTGAAAAACAACATTGAATTAAAAACTGGAATAGTAAGTAATTTTATTAACGTACAAAGGGACTGTAGAATAGAATGTATTCACTATTTGAGTAGGGTACTGGGTAATTGTAACAGAATCTTGAAGACGATTCAAAGTAGAGAAAATGTTGTCCTAGAATCATGCAAACGTGTCACAAACGTGCAAAAAAAAAGAACTCGGTGCATTCTACGCCGTTTTTTTTGGTTAGTTTAGTTGAAAGCCAACCGCAATCTTGACTACAACGCCGCGTTATGCCAGTGCTATGATGACATAGCGGACAAGCGACGTTGAGCACTATGCAAGCGACATAGCGTCTAAAGCTAAATTGGAGTAAATGTGGCATTGTGAACTATATCAATAAAAATAATAAATAAATAAATATTCGGGTCATTTTTGTACACACGTTCATCTGACCCTAAACTAAGCAAAGCTTGTGATATGGGTGCCAGAGACTGATATATTGCATATATATTTTTAATTACATACTTAAATAGATATTAACACCCATATTATATCTTTTGTACCCAGATATAGAAAAAACACAAATGTTCATCACATGAATGTTGGGTGGGAATCGAACCCACGCTTTTAAGCGCAGAAGGAAGGTTCACTACCAACTGGACCAACGGGCTATAATTTTATTGATGTCTGGGTATAATGCAACGACAGTCGGACAATTTTTGACTGTTTTCATTTAGATATTGTTTATAGGTATTTGATCTCGATGCGTAGAATAAAACTCTAGATTATAATCATTATTTGAGTTTTACTTAAATAAGAATAAGTTTAAGAATAAGTTACACTTTTCACTCCATTCTTTGTTTACTGAAACATGTATAAGTAGATCCAGGATCTGATACGAAGATTTTGTGATCATAATACAGTTTATTGAGAACCCTCGTGTGGAGGGTCTACTGTCATGACGGGTGGAGTTGAAGGGTCGGAGGTCTAGAGTCTTGGTTGTTCGATTGATTAGGAATAGCTGGTTTCCAAGCTGGAGTCGGTGAGAACAACTCTTTGCCGCGCTGAAAATTAAAATAATTATGTAACAATTTGCTTGTAACCCTCGCGTTTCAATACCTAATTCACATTGGGCAAAATCGGTAAAATTGATAAGCCATTATTATAAAAAAACTCAACTGTCACTTTTATGTCACTGTCACTGAACAATAACATGAAAACGGTTGGTTTATCAGCTCTTGTCACTGGCAGCTTCACTCACTCAGGCCCTTTCTGATCTGAGCTCGTAGAGAAACGCCGGAAATTATTCGTGCTGATTTAAGTGGTGAATTTCTAACCTAATTGGAGCCGGAAGACCAAAGAAGACGCTGATTACTGCGATGACGTGGTGGAGGTTATAATCAGCGTTTCAACTGAGGGGGCGGAGTTGCCAGTGACAAGAGCTATCAAACAAAACTTGTCACGTTATGGATCTGATACATAGATCTATTATCGCTAGTTCGTTCGTTCGTTAATGAAAGTGACAAGTGAGTTTTTTAAAATAATAATAACTTATAATTTTCACCGATTTTGCCCAATGTGAATATGAGGTAGGCATTGAAAATCGAGGGTTATGGAAACGAACGTGATTTTCACAAAATTTGTTTGTATTAGGTGTGGGAGCGTGATATCCGATATAATATAAACAAAATGTAAGAAATCCCCACGTTAGATTAAACCGGTTACTCCGACTGTAGTTTCAACTGCATTTAGCGGTCTTAGTTACAGTTGCGGTGTACATAGTTGGAGAAACTGTCTTAATCTTGCGTAATTACCGTGCATAAGCAAAACCCGATATTGATGCACTTTTGTATCCTTTAAAATACCGATCTCACATAAGGTAAATATATAATACTAGCGGTACGCCCCAGCTTCGCACGGGAATAGATTATAGCCTATGTCTCCCGGGAAAATAGTGTAGCTTCCCAACAGTGAAAGAAGTTTTCAAATCGGTTCAGTGGTTTCGGAGTCTATTCAATGCAAACAAACAATCAAATCTTTCCTCTTTATAATATTATATTATTATATTATATTATTAGTATAGATGTCTAGAGTGAAACCAATAAAAATAAGTATATTATTCTGCATTAACGCCGTATAATCGGGCTTAGAGTATGTCTTTGGTTATAAAAATATCGATTCTATCAAAATTTAAGTTGTATAATTATTTACGTGATATTTACCGTAGGCCTCCCACTAGATGGACCGACGACATTGTGAGAGTCGCTGACATCCAGTGGATGCAAAAGGCAAACTGTCGTTCAGATTGGAGGTTAAAGGGGGAGGCCTATATTCAGCAGTGGATGTCTTCTGGCTGATGGTGATGATGATGATGATGATTTAACGTAAATGATGACCGGGGTAAATAATAATATCACAATCTCACCCCGATAAATATCCCATAAATAATAATATAACTTTAGTGAACAACCGTGATAGTTAAAAACAGTGATGTATCAAAATGTCCTAAATAGATGGTTACACTTACGTATCCATAACACCACGCCCAGGCCACGCCCACCGGGAAGAGAATAAGCGTGGAACTACCGACTGCCCAGCCCAGAACTACAGCCACCGTCGGGAACACGTAGCCTTCATATTCAGGGGATTTCCAATCCGAGAAGATGAAAATAAGGATACCCTAGAAAGTGAAAAACGTTTAATGGATATTTAGAATTTGTCTACTGTTCACTCCACAGACTTATAGACGGTGGGTAAAAATTGCCACCTAATGTAAATGTATTTTTATTTTTGTAATTATTATTACTATGTGTTTTTGACTTAGCGTAATATTTTTATTTTTTATTCTACTTGGCTCTTCAATTTATTGTAATTGATTGTGATATGGACCTAGTGTCTGCAATAAAGATTTTTATTTTTACTATTTATTATTAAGGTAAAAGGGTAGATATGTACTTACAATACTACCTATCGGCACAAGGAAGGTCCACACGACTACCCAGTAGAAGCGCATGAATCTGTTAAAGGTCATTCCCATGGACGAGATGTCTTTTAAGGCTCTATTGACTCCATAGCACCACGAAACTGAAGCACACTATAATGACAAGCATAATAAATAATAATAATCGTGATTTTCAGGATATCATGTTTTTTTTTTTAAATATAATAGTTGACAAACAAGTGACGGGCCGCCTGATGGTAAGTGGTCACCGTCACCTATGTTCCCACTGCTGGGACACAGGCTTTCAACAGAGGCAGGACAAGAGAGAGAGAGAGAGAGGGTGGGCCCTAATGCATGCTTGCCAAGTGCATGTTGGTGAAAGTCATATGTCTTTATCTGAGGTTCTTGGACTTACCAGTTTACTCACGATGTTTTCCTTCACCGTTTTTGAGCGATGGCATCAAAGCTGCACATAACTTGATTAAGTCATTGGTGCAAGGCCAAAGATCGACCAGGTGCCATCAGGTTGTAAAGCGCACATGCTATCACTCAGCCACCATCGCTAAATAAATAAATTATGATACTTGAAAAGCCGCTCGTGCCTAATCGCTACATAAATTCATTTTAGAAACAATTTTTTATCACATTCAAACGTGCTCTTTGAAACTAAATAAAAAAGCAAAAACTTGATGAGCTGTGTAATGCTGAGCCTACCATATTTATTTAGCAAGTGCCGGTGCCCACCTTTGTAGTCCATCATAAAATGGCGTACCATTCCACACCTTGCAGAGTTGGAAGAAAGGAGAGGAAAAATCGGACGTTGTGGGATTTTAAGCTTTGCAAGATGTGAGGGTGAGCTTTTTGACGGTGTCAGGATCTGCAGTACTGGAAGTCTGACGCAGAAATGAGATCAAAAAGCTCTTCAGAGCATCTCCCGAAAAACAACGGATAAAAATGCAGAGGAAACCCACATCTCTTCGGAGGCTAAGCTGTGTGATGAAATGTGACCCTGGTTACAAAACAAATGTATGCGTACATTTAGCATGAGAAGTTCTTATATTCGTCCTCAGACTCTATCATCAGAAGTTCACAATAGTACCAATTAACCGATTGGTATTACAGTCATATATTGTTATGCTATGGTTACCTCAGCCATGCCGAGAATCAGAATAGCCCAGGATGCAGTGTTCCAGTCTAGAAGTGTGAAGAGATAGACTCCACCGCTGAAGCACATCGGTAGACCGAGGATGAAGCACGCGAAACACGTGAAACCCGTCACCTGGAACACAAGGCCTAAAGTCCCTCCATCAGGCGATACAACAAAAATAAAAATAATCGTACGTTCCTACGATTCGTTAACACATGTCAAACTATAAAAACTTTGTTAAACTGATAAACGGCATGACGCGGCAATATGCTAGAAATAGTTGCTTAGGCTACCTTATATGTGCCTCTCCACGAACTGAACAAACGAACTTCCCATTTGATAGTCATTATAATTAATTGAAATGAGGAGTAAGTTTTAACCATTAAATTGTAACATACTATTATGTTTAAAATCATCATCATGATTACCAGTCTATCATGTTCCCACTGGGATACAGGCCTTCTCTCAGAGAGAAAGAGAGGATGGGCCTTGGTCCAACTTGTTGGATCAGTGCATGTTGTTGAATGTCATATTGAATGTCTTTGAATTTTTAAGGTTTTTGGATATACCTCCTCCTTATAAACATGGCATTCAAACTGCACGTAATTTAATCAGGTACTAAATAAATTATAGGCGCAGGGCCGAGGATTGAACCGGGTACCGTCAGATTGTAAAGCGCTCATGCTACCGCTCGGCCACCATCACTCTTGTTAAACAAAATTCTTTAATTACCCTCCAATAGTTCTTCCTGAGATGCGGCCACCTGTCCATAATAGCTGTGTTGATGGCTTCAATTCCCGCGAACTGGCTTCCAAGACCTAAGATGAACAGCATCAGGAAAAATAATATCGACCAGAGCTGAGGGACGGGCATCTGGAGTAGAGCTTCAGGGTACGCGACGAATGCTAAGCCTGGGCCTTGCTCTGCTACGTCTGTGGATAGATGCAATTTTATTAATACAGGCTACGGGGTATCTTAGCAAAGCAGTTATATTGCTAAAGTCAATTTTGTTCAAAGACTTTTTGAGTATATTATGACGCATATTTAACTCGTTAATTAGCGAAACATGACAAAGCTAGTGAGAAGGACGCCAAACACCATGTGCTGCACCCACTGACGTATACCTATATAATTATGGACTGGAAATACCTAAAATAAAAAGGTGCATACGCATTACCGCGCACAAGCGCCTCCATGTTTTTTCTACCTCGATGGCTACACCAACAATGATGTTTGGCGCTTTCCCGCTAGATAGCTGTCAGTATGATTTACACGATTGAAGAATTCCACTTTCCACCTCCTAATCCTCATCAGATCAGTTCAATGGTACCAAGTTGCATTGCATTGTCGTCCGTAAATAATTAGCAAAGTAAAATCAATTTCTAAGATTTGATTACATCGTCCGTTAGTAACAAATGAAACTATTAAAGGAAATTGATGTCTCATAAAAGAGTAGAAATATTCTGTAGAGAATCCTTACCATCTACACTGACTCCCATCTGCCGCGCCTGGAACCCAAGCACGGAGAAGATTGCAAATCCAGCGTAGATCGATGTACCGAAGTTCGCGAAGCTCACGAAGCAGGCGTCAAAGTGACAGTTGTTGTAAAAGCTGTTGTACGACGCCAACGTTATCAAAGATCCACACGCCACACCGAATGAGTAAAAAATCTATGGACAATATAATTTAACGAATTTGGAGTCGGTCCAGCGAGTTGGTGACCGATCAGGGCTACGCTTGCCGTGCGCACAACATATTGCGAACTCCAGCGTCACCACAATGTGGTGCTTTATAGATTGCAATATAATTATGTTCGTTCACGTGACTCATCAGCGACGGAGGAAATCAAGTCTTGTTGATAACCATAGTCAATTTGGTTGCTCTTAAGTTATATTTTTGTAATTTTTTTTGGGCAAGCTATCTCTTTCGCACATTTTCAACAAATTTAAAGATAAAAAACAATGAGGGCGAATAAAAATACCGTTTGGTCTTTAGCATAACATTGCAAATGGTTTATAGCAATTTTCGTGTTAATACTTTATAGGATGGCGGAGGAAAACGAAAAAATCTCGAATAAATTGTTTCTTTCGTTTCTTCGTCAAAATAAAACATATCAATATAAAAATTACTCGAAAACGTTTGCAAATAATTTTTTTTCGATTTTTTATGTTTTAAAATGATGAAAATATGCAAAAGAGTTAACTATGGCCGGTGAGCGCGTGATGATGATGATGATGATTAAGTGAGAGAGGGAAGCAAGTTCAACCCACAGACTTTTATCACGATAGACACCGCAAGCACGTAAACATGTATGAAACACCAGCGAGTAACATTTTCGTATCTACTATGACGTCACGAGAGCAATTTAGTGGTAAAGATAAAGATTATTTATTTCCACAAAACAAGAGCAAATCATACACACATTTAAAAACGATTTTAACAATATAAGTCTGTTTGTATAATTTTTTGACTAGGTAGTAGGCGTACTACTAGAGAGATAGCTTAGAAAATAAATATTATGGTAGGTTTAACTCTGTTCTTTCAAAGCATCTTTACAGGTTACTATGGCACAATTTGGCGTTTTTTGTATTTTCATCTGACGCGCTACATCAAGACGACGGGCATTTTAATTGGAGCACTGATCCAACTCAAAACAGACCTCAAACCGGTAAAGTAGGTGAATTGGCGGAATCTACCTCAATACATTTCTGTGTCCTAGTAAATTCTACTAAGCAAATTAGGATTTGAAAGTACTTTATTAGCTGTTCGAGTAAAAAGTTCCGAACCAACTTTAACCATGTGACTGTAATCGGATTAGTTTAACTCTGGTCCAGTGTGGAAGCCAATTACTAAGTAAATCCTAAAAGTAAGTTGGTAAACCAACCTTAACTTAAATGTTTGGTTAACTAGATACTGGACTAAGTAGTTGCGCTTTCCGCTTTCCTGTTTAGTCCTGGGCTAATCTACAGTTTTTTAAGTTTCGTGCAAACAAGGTTTAACGTTATTTATTATACTTTTTGCGTCTTCATTACGAAGCTTTGAATAGGGTAGTGTAAAACATAGCTCAACAGTTGAAGTTGAAAATTTCCTAGTCCAACTCTTAAAAAAATATACGCCGTTAAACTATTGGGACAAAAAAAACTCACTAGTTCTACGGTTGCAATAATCAAGTAAACTAGTGGGATTTGAAATTAATTGTCATGCGGTACGAACTATTGTCAAAGTCAAAGTTTTTATTTGCTTGCCAATGGGTATACAAGGTCTTAAAATATTAAATGTTCCCCCATTAACAGTCCTAAGTGTAAGGGCGTGCAATATTGAATTAGTTAATAAATATGTCAAAAGAATTAATCATCATCATGATTTCAGCCATAGGACGTCCACTGCTGGACATGGCCTCCCCTATCGATCTCCAAAAGGGCCGGTTGGAAGCGGCCTGCAATTCCCTGCGGCCTCTTTTAAAAGAATCAATTTAAATACCTAATTAATTAAAACTATAAATTTATCAACAAGCCAAATCATAAGAATAAAAACGACATACCATTTTCTTTACACATACCATTTCCATCACTTCGTCAACTGAGTATTGAGCTGCTTGATTAGTTTGAGCAGTAACTTTTACACATATTGAAGTTTAACAGATTCAGCTAGTAGTGCATGCTTTGTCATGCGCCCAGAAGGTCTTTGCATCTCAATACCTCTCACTTTTATCATTTCGCATTGTCTTCTTACCTGAGAAGCAGCGTCTCCCCAAACTCTCGCTTCTAATAATGTACTCCATTCCGGAGTTAAGTAGAACTTGATTCCGTCTCCTGCTCCCTCCAAGGTGACGCCTCGGACCAGCAGCGCAGTCAGCATCACGTACGGGAAAAGAGCCGTAAAGTACACCACTTTCCCTGCTGACTGAACACCCTGTAAAACCTCATAGACGGTGACTCATTTCTGATTTTAAATTGGCTTTCAAAGCCGATACATATTTTAAATCACTAGCTGAGTCCAATAGTTTTCATCATCATCATTTCAGATATATAAGACGTCCATAGGCTTCCCCCATCTATCTCCAAAAGGGCCGGTTAGAAGTGGCCTGCATCCAGCGCTTTCCTACAGCGCTTTCGCCCACGGAAAACCCCCGCGTTTACGCGCGCGGAAATTCCCACAAAAAACGTACCTTTTTCTGGAATAAAAACTATCCTATGTCACTATCCGGCCCTCTAACTATCTTTTTGCAAAAATTATGCCATGACTCTGTTGTTGCGTGAAAGAGAAACAAAGAAACTCATTTTCAAATGCATAATATTACGTAGCAAATATAATAGGGAAAAAAAAACACTATAAGTATGCAGTATTTTTTAGAACGTAGATAGTCTAGCGGTTTATGTATTAAACTCACCTTTATAACACAGAAGAATGCGATCAGCCACGACAGGAACAGAGACCCGACTAGATGCCACTGAATGGAGCCCCAGTTTTCCCATGTCGCGTCTCCTCGCCCCAAGACTCTTTCACTAAAAAAAAAAGTGTTATATTTAAGAGATACGAGAAAATGTATGAATGTGATGATGATGAATACTGTAAATTACGCTTTTTTACCTTGTTACAAATCAGCTACCTATAATAGGCAGTTATTCCAATTTGAATATAATATCATGATAGCGGAAGGGGATGAATTAATAATTTAAGAAGCACAACGCTTAGTCAAAACTGGGTTAGCAAGTTGAAGTGGCAGTGGGCAGGGCACATAGCACGCAGAACAAATGGCCGATGGGGCCGAAAGGTTCTCGAATGGAGACCACGGACCGGTAAGTGCAGCGTAGAACGTCCACCCACAAGATGGACAGACGACCTAAAAGAGACCGCAGGGAAACGCTGAATGCAGGCCGCTTCCAACCGGTCCTTTTGGAGATCGATGGGAGAGGCCTATGTCCAGCAGTGGAAGTCCTATGGCTGAAACGATGATGATGATGACCGTTTAGTCTGACCGCTTTCGCCTTTTCGGCAAAAGCCACTGCCTACTGCCTTACGTATATTTCTGTGGGATATCATCACTCATCGAGTCTCAGAGCATTCTACGCTGTTTGCTGATTCGTGGTCTACTCTCTAGAACGCCCGCTAACGCTTATCAGTTCTGACACAGATATGACCGACCCACTGCCACTCCAGCTTGCTAATATGCTATCAATAACTGAAGTTCTCACTTACTTGTAATATTCCTCCGCAGCCAACTTCCTGGTCACGTTACTGTACCAAGGAACTCGTCGAGTGCCGTCCAGGCAGAAGTTGCTGTCGAGCGGCTTGTAACCACTTGAGATGCAGATTTCTCCAATGGACATGCATTGTCTCAAATAATAAGTCAGATCAGTCGGCCCTCCCGTGTTGTTGAGTCTACACGCATCGTCGTATTCTCCGCTGTAGCAAACTGATCAAACAATCGGTTTCAGTTAGTTATATTTGTGTTCGACGATATTATATTAGTTGTAATTTTTTTATTGAATTGGGAAGGGTGTTCCGGAGGTGTGGAGGTGTAATGTAATTATAGACTGTGCTATTCCGGTATCTACAAGATGGTAAACGACCTCTCGGACATCTCAGATGGAGATGATAGAACGAACTGGACAAAATTAAATAAGTAAAAAAGTAAGTACTTAAGGCACTGAAGTAAATATAATGGAAAACCAATGCATTTTTTTTGGTAAAAGTTGTCGCCAGCATTCCCGTCATCATAAATAAGTAATTAGGTTGTTAATTTATACATCAAATGATACTACGTATAACGTATAATTAAAGGTAAAATACTCTATTAGTTATATTTCTACATGACAATGAATAGCAAAATAAATAGTAAACATGTAACCAATTATAAGTAAACTACAAATAAATAAAAAACTTACGAAAACTATAGAAACTAAACTAAACTATAGTCGGAGTGACCGGCTTAATCTAACGTGAGTAATTCCCGTGTAATATAAATAAAAAACTTACACTTGGTATTATATGGGTTATTACATGATCCCCAGCCGAGGTGGCCACCGAGTGACACAAAAATGTAGAACAAGGCCCAGGCTACAATAATCATGTAGTAAATCTGTATTATAGTAATAACTACTAGGGTACAGTAGCCCAGGCCAGAGAAGAACGGAGCGATCGAGCTGAACGCTTGCAATGGGCCCACTCCGGTATACTGGCCGATATACAGCTCCAAGTAGAAGATCGGCAGACCGATGAAGATCAACATCAAGAAGAAAGGAAAGAGGAACGCGCCTGGAACAATAAAATAAGTGAGAGTGAATAAATAAAGAGGAGAGAAATTCAAGGAGAAGTGTGCAGCAGACGGATAACAGAAGTAAAATTATATCTATTTCTGTAATCTGCTATATCACCAGCTTGGAAAGGCTTTTTTCACATAAAATCGGGAAAATTTAAAAGCCTCCAACTCCAACTCTTTACTTGGGCATAATTTTGACTTGACCGCGACTTAATTTGCTTAACTCTGACTATGACTTGCTTTACGATATTTAGTGCAATTTTAATATACATTGTACACTAGCAAATGCACAAAACATAGATCTCCAAAATCAAGACGAAACAATAAAAAAAAGTGTGTTCCACTCTGCTGGTGAATTGATTTGCATCCATCGCTACGTTCAGAATTCTAATTTTAATTCACGAGCAAAGAGATTCTTATAATGCTTCGCTATGGATTCTTTATGGATTCAATACAAATAACACCTTTGAAACCTGCGAAATATGTTTAATAGCTTTGGAATCGGACAGAAGTTGTACCTCCTCCATTTCTGTAGCAGAGGTATGGGAACCTCCATACGTTGCCCAGCCCCACGGCGTAGCCGAGGCAGGCCAGGATGAACTCCAAGGGACACCCCCATGACGCCCTCTCAGGGGCGGTTGGTGGAGGAAGATTTGAGTCCGTCACTGGTTTTAAATTTCGATGTGACTGGAGCAAAAAGATCAAAATAGTGTGTCAAGATTTAAATATTTTTAGGAAGACTTGAAGACTAAGACTTGAAATATAATCATATCTATTCGACACGTTATTATATTTATCATCTGACCCCAAACTAAGCAAAGCTTGTACGCCAGACTGATATACATACATACATACATATATATTTATAGATACATATTTAAATAGATATTAACACCCAGATATAGAACAAACACAAATGTTCATCACATGAATGTTTGTGTGGGATGACATACAAATATTCGAAGATATCATTATAAACAACTTTTACTTTGAAACCAACCATGTAATGGTTTAGTCGACATTGGATCTATTCGCGAAATGACCTATAGTCTGATAAGGACCTGCTCGCAATATGCCTTATTCGGGAAATACCATATTCGTACAAAGATTCATTCTTAAAAAGACTAATTTTTAACAAGTTTTATTCTTGTGCGACGCGACGTGGCATCATTTTGCTAAAGGGAATATTGACTACATGCGCAATCAAGTTGTTATAATATATTATCTTTGCCTGGATTACATACATTTGAAAAGTTTAAAATCAATTGAAAATTAAAAGTGAGCATATTTATATGTTTAAATATTCAATTATATAGATACAAAATAATTATCAATTAAAAAAACCGACTTCACAATTTTTTTTTAAAAAGCCTTGGTAATTTGGATGACATAATAATATATTGTCCAAGTAACCGAATTTTCCGAGTTATTTTGATTTAAAAGCAAAACTACTGGTCCAATTTTGATGGAATTTCTGTGAGAGCAATCTGAAAGTTTAAAATTATAATAAATAAAAAAATCTAATCGGTTTACAAATGACGTAGTTCTGAGGTAACAGACATTAAAAATACTACGGAATTGAGAACTCCTTCCATATTTTGTAGTCACAAAAAAAGGAGACAAAACTAGTTCAAAAGAAAAGAAAAAGAAAAGAAAAATGATGTAAAATAAGAAAGTAAAAGTGAATCAATAAAAAAAATATTATAGAGAGTACGTTGAAGTCATCTGTTAATATTTGCACTGCAAACCCCACGACTTAAGACATCTGTTAATGCGCAAAGCGAAGAGTTTTGCGCGTGTGTTTATAATGTTCGTATTAGTTAATGTACGCGGGTGTCCCAAGTGTAGAGAGATTGTTTGTACTTTTGATACAAAATAACATTTATGACGACTGGTTTGGCTGAGTGGTAGCATAACTGCCTCACGAACAGAAGGTCCCGGGATCGATTCTCTGCACATATTTGAATGATGATTTTGTATATCTGCTCTGTATCTGAGTGTTAGTTCTCCGTCCTGTTGTATTTGTTCCATGGCATCACCTACATACACATGGAATTCTAGCAGACAGATAGACTGAAAAGCTATAAAAATAAACCAGCCAAGTGCAAGTCGGGCTCGAACACTGATGGTTCTGTATTAAAACAAGTTTAAACACACCTAAAGTCAGTAAGCTCGTGGCCGCCACTGTGACATGGTCTAAACGTCGAGCGAAAGGTACCCATTTTTACCTAAATAAAATAATACGTGATAAGTCCCGATAAACATTTAAAACGTCATGTGTTCAAATTGCGAAAGTTTAATAATTACTTAAGCTAAAGAGATCCTGTCATCGTCTTATACAAAATATTTTGTGCCACAATTTTGGGCACAAAAAATCGACATCATTTTATGATTGATATTCCGAGAGCCCGTACGAAGCGCTTTGATTCCACATTTATTGTGCGAACTGCTAGTCTGTGGAATTCACTGCCTGAATGGGTTTTCCCCGTCAGTTACAATCTGGGTGTCTTCAAGTCGAGAGTGAATCGGTTTCTTCCAGGCAAGCGTGCTCCATCGTAGACCGCATCGTCACTTAACATCAGGCGAGATGGCGGCCAAGCGCAAGCCTATCTACTATAAAAAAATAATATCTGGAGGCTATTATAGCAAATGTTAAACAGCTATACGCTATCGCTTATCGCTTTAAATCCGCTCAGCATCAGAGTCAGAGCGAGACAGGGCGGGCGCAAAGTATAAATCTTCGCCGCAGCCGTACCTTCCGGCCGTGGTACCCTCTCGCCTCTACCGACAATAATTAATTCAATATTTTCCCCTTTAATTAATATATTATTTTAATGTCTGCCATTTAGACGGTATGCTGTTTTGGAATTCGTTTGGGGTAGCGTTCATTCCTTGGATTTACTTTACATTTAATGTGCTAGCTGCGTCCCGCGGTTTAAACCAGCTATCTTATACTTCCACGCCAAATTTCATTCAAGTTTGTTTAGCTGTTATGAAGCAGAAAACGTTTGGTGGGTATCCAAGGAAAATCCACAATGTTCATCTTCTTCTTCAAAGCCTCTTAATATAATTTTTTATTTATTAATATTAAGCCAAAAATTTTGCACTGCAGAGAATTGTCTGTGGGCCCCAAACTCGGCTCAGCCTGTCTTGGGGTCCGATGAGCAACCAATTCCTGTTCTGACATGTCGCACGTGATTACAATTGGGATTCACAATATAAAATATTAATTAAAATTAATTAAATTTTAAGTTATATATTTTGTTGTTACTTACTCTTTGAAGTCTTATCCATTCTGACATCGTATATACAATGGAGGGCTCGATCTGTGTATCAGCACGCAATCTCTGGGATCTGGTTCGAATACGTAAACAGTCATCGTTGACACAAACATTTCGATGATCACCGCTGGTTGAAGCTCGGCGATTCAACTCTTGCGCATTCGATTGAACTAAAGACAAATTCCAGCAAGAGTGGCATAATATCTCGGAGTTTTGTCCAACCTTATAAACAGAGAGACGGAGTGGTAAAAATACACACAATTTTTAGCACATATCAAAATAAAATAATTTTTGAAAACCCCCGATAAAAGATCTGATAATCTTCAAAATTCGCGATAGAATCCGGAACGTGGACGTGAACATGGTAAACGTGGCCAAAGAACCAGAGTCACCGACATAGCTGTTAACATTTGCAAGTTTTGTGACTTGATAGAGAGTGTTCTCTATCAAGTCACAAAACTTGTAGTGACACCAATGAACGAACCAATAGTCCACATGCAAAATAAAAAGCGCATCTGCTGGGTGAGTTCAACGTAAGGCACCAAGCCTGAATTAGGTCAGATAAAAAATGCGGCTAGCAATCTTGCAGCCCGCCTGATGGTAAGTAGAAACCGCCACTTATGGACACCTGCTACACTAGCGGTGTTGACGGTACTTTGCCAGCCCGGAGAGGTAGTTGTAGACACCCTTTTTGAAACTCTTATTGAAGCTCAGCTGGAAGACCTTTGGGGGAAAGACATTTCACACCTTGCAGGTCCGCGAAAGAAAGGAGTGGAAAAATTTGACGGTTTGGGAATTCCAGGTTTGCAAGATGTGGGTGCGGGTTGCAACATTCCGGGTAGCACTGTTATAGGCAAGTGAGGCACTTAATATTATCAGTCGAGCAACTTGATTGTCTTACTATTGCATTAGGATTTAAAATAATAATACCACATACCACGTCTTGTGGTACTACCCTATGCCTTGTTATATTCTCCACCGGTACATGGGTCGTATGTCTCTTTTGTGGGAATTTATTTCTCCAGTTCATACATCGGGCTTGTTGTCTGACTTTCACCAAAGGTAATGTTTTAGATGCAGTGTTGTTTTGGGAAATGTCAATATCGGCAGGTAGCTCAGGGTCATCTTTAGGGGTAGAACCAGAATCTGTACCAGGAATATCTTGGAGTGCATTTGATTCCATGTGCAAAAGACTTAAAGAAAAAAGTATTCAAGAATAAATCAAGATACTGAAATACTTGACATTTCATAGCAAACAACCACAGAACACAACGCTAATGACAAAAATGTCATGTTATGAAGGAAGTGACTTTCAAAGGCTTGCTAGACTTTTACGATCTTTATAGTCTGTGCAAAAAGAGAAGTGTCGTAGACAGGAACACCTAAAGAGTATTATAATACACCCATTAAGGCAGCGCATCCTAAAGAATAGCAGTTCGCACAATAAATGGAATCCTAGTGGTTCGTGGAATCGTTTTTGGAATATCAACCATAAAGCGGTGTTGATTTTTCGTGCCCACCCTGGAAAACCGATAGAAAAAAGGCAGGAGGGAATTAGATCACGCAGATCCAATTCACACTCTCCGAAATGTATCCGACAAAAAACCGACAGACTAGCAACTTTGCGCCGATGCTTAAGACTATATAAGAAGCCTAGTCTGAAATAGGGGTTCCTTGCTGATGAGCCCTTATCACGTTTCTCAATAGACTCCAACGCCCCAAGTTGGTACTTAGCTGATCCATCCCAAAGGCGAGAGCAGTACATACTTCATGTACGACTGAACCTGAGTACAGTGATAGCAACTGTTCAGATGAAAAGTACCGTCGCTCCTTCGATAGTGTGATGTTTTCGTGTAGTTTCTGCTAATGGCGGGAGGCCCACATATTACGATACTACCTATAAAGAATAAACAGTCTGTTAACTGCCAGCACGCCTTTCATTCGCTACTCCCGGCTACTGATATAAACCTGAGATATCCCAGATAGGATACCCAGCTTTTTGGCAGCCAATTGAGCTTTGTTTTCAATATAGGAGCTAAAGTTGTGGTTAGAAGAGAGAGCAACGCCCAAATGTTTAAACTAGTTTATTGCTTTGTTTATTGTTTTTTTGTTGTTTGTTTAGTTTATTGTTTGTTGTTTAGTTGCTAGTTTGTTTTTAGCTAGGCTGGTATTGGTACGGGCCCGGGGTTTGAACCCGCGACCTCAACGCTGTGTACTTCTCCTAAAATCTTATCTATATTAAAATCTTTAATCCAGTATCGAATAAGAAACTACTACGATCTATAATTTTCTCTGAATACCCCCAAACGCTCGAGCTACAATAGCTCTCTATTCCCGAACCCAGTGAAGTAGCGTCATGGAACGTCATTATTTTCCCTTATCATGCTTTGTCTGAGCACCGGTATCGACGGAAACTTGCAGCTTTTGTATAAAGGGATGTACTTGTACAGACATAGTAGCGATGTCTATTCCATAATAGTTTATCGAATCGTTATCGATAAAAGTTTGCTTTAAAATATACTGTAATATTGGGTTATTTGGAAAGAGTGTACTAAGGCGAAAGGAGTCCATGACCTATGATAATGAATCTATCTTTCATGTGAAATCGCGAAAAAATATCAACTGTTTCATAGAAAACGGTCATTCTCACTCGACTAAATGTATGGAACAGTTGATATTTTTTCGTAAATTCAGGGTTGATCAGATAGTAAAAGTTGTTCATAATGATTTTAATATGGACCCCCTTCGACTTAAATCATTCTTCCGCGTAACCCTGTATAGATAGTATCTAATTAGTTACGGTGCTATATTGACAATAATCACACTATTTTAAAATTATGAACAAAACTATTCTATGCCGAACCTGGCAACGACATGAGTTCAGCATCTGGGACACTGATGGCCTTTTCTCAGAGAGAGAGGATGGGCTCTAAATCCACCACGCTGGCCCAGTGCATGTTGGTGAATGTCGTATGCCTTTGATCTATCTTTGTCTTTGTCTATGTCTTTGAGGTTCTTGGACATACCGGTTTTCTTAAGTTTCTTTCACCGTTTTAGAGCGATGGCATCATGATCATCATCATCATCATCATAATCAGCCTTTTAACAGTCCACTACTGGACTTGTAGCCTACCCCCGAATGGGTCATAATGCCTGGTAACAGATTTTCCTTCTCATTCCCGTTCTATTTACTTCTCTTTTCTGTGCTTTATACCATAATTTTCTGTCCGATAAAGATAAATCCAAAACTAAGACAGATTTATAATATTTATAGTCGTCCAATTAAAGTTTAAAATGTCCCCTCACTATCTCTAGTACTACAGAAAATGTAATTCACAGCGGCAATAAAAGATAGTAGACCAGTAATTCGTCTTTCAAGTTCACTGGGAGATAAGTACATCTAGTTTCTCCGACTTACTGAAAGATATTGCAAGCTTTGATTGCAGGCGAGAGCACTGAGGTCTAATTGTCTCATTTTTACAAGAAAGATGTAAGAATAGACTCGCTTTTGTGTTTCAAAACGTGCAATGACTTTAAACAGGTTTTGACTTGATTTACTTTTAAAACCTTTTGCGGTATGTTAACTAAAATTAACTTATAAACTTTCGTGATTTGAACACATATTTTAAATGTTTATCGGGAATTATCGCGCATTATTTTATTTACGTAAAAATAAAGATAGGTTTTAGAAGAAAAAAAAAAGACTTCAAGGCTATACCTACGTAGGTACGTATACATAATTAAGTAGAAATTTTAACTAAAAAAATTAAAAAATACTGTTAAAACAGAGACTGAAAGTCCTCTTCAAAACTTTTGCTGAAAGGAAACCCAAACCAAAACGTCATCTGTGTTTTTTTTTGTTGTTTTTGTAAATTTTTCCATTTCCATAAAATATTATGAAATCATACCACGTCTGAAGTTGACCAACCAAACAAAAAAGAATCATCAAAATAAATTCATAATTAATTGGCAGAGTAATGCCAATAGCAATGCGTTAACAAACATACAAAAAACATACAGTTGAATTGAGTACCTCCTCCTGTTTTGAAGTCGGTTAAATATAGGTACCTTTCGCTATGTTTCGACTATCTTACAATGGCCGTAGTTACGAGCTGACCAAGCTTGATTAGTAAGCTGTGCTTATTGTTACAATGTTTGTTATTGTTACAAATGTTATTGTGACGATATAATTTTATAACACCCCTCTATTTACGTTGCCGGTTAAAAAGAGCGTATAATCTGCATAAAAAGCTAATCTGCGTAATTGGTCTTTATGCCCTCTGTTACTGGAAAGATTCGCTATAAGAATTACCTTTAAATTCCAAGCAAGGCAGTTATATAGTAATTTTTAAAGTTTCGCGATTTGAACACATGTTTTAAATGTTAGTCTGGACTTATCACGTATTGATTTATTTAGCTAAAAATAGGTAGCTTTCGCTCGACGTTTCGACCATGTTACAATGGTCACGAGCTGACTGAACACTGCGGGAGAAGTCCGGCGAGAAGAGCGGGTGTTTTGTTCTTCTACCCTCACTTGCTACGCTCACAACACTTGCTCACTTGCTTGCTTGTTACTTTTTTTTTATACGTGATAAGTCCCGATAAACATTTAAAACAGGCAGTTATATGGTAGCAGGCAAGGTGTCAGGGTTGTCACGCTGTCAGAAACAGGCGGGTGTCGGGTTGCGAGGGGAGATGATAAATTCTTGCCGTCTGACTTATTTTGACGCGCTGCGTACGTGGTACGATTTAATGACGTTGCCATGTAATTATGGAGTGTCACAATGGGAGATACAATGTTCCAGTGTTACAATGTGATTTGTAGATAAGATCTGTCGAAAACTCAACGGCCTTGGCTATCTTTTACGCACGTTTTCAAGATTTTAACGACTAAAAATTCGCTAAGTCTCCATAGTATCTATCTATATCACATTTTATTTTATTACACGGGAATTACTCACGTAAGATTAAGCCGGTCACTCCGACTATAGTTTCAACCGCATTAGGCAGTCTTTTTTAAGGTGTGCGCGGCTGCGTCTCGCTTGGCACTGCGCCAATTCCCGTGTAATATAAATAAAATGTGTGAAAACCACGTCAGTTTCTATCTATATTATTATGATCTATATCTATACTATTATTTAATATTATAATGAGGAAAGATTTGGTTTCTTGTTTGTTTGTTTGCATTGAATAGGCTCTGAAACTACTAAACCGATTTGAAAAATTCTTTCACTGTTGGGAAGCTACATTATCCCCGGGTGACATAGGCTATAATCTATACCCGTGCGAAGCTGGGGCGGACAGCTAGTGGCATATAAACTTAGAATGTTTGTGTTTTGTGGTTTTTTGAAGTCGGTTTTTTAAAAGATATATTCATCATCGTCATCATCATAGTCAGCCTTTTAACAGTCACAGTTACAGTTTTAACACTTTTAGCATACCCCCGAAAGAGAAAGATAATTTATTTGATTAAAATTATTTACCTGGACGGGTGGGTCTACGCTTAGCGATTTATAATTGAGGAAGTGTAATCTCAACGGAGCGGCCCAGAGCCGTACTAACAACCCGTCTTAGCGGGACAAAGTACAAATGTTTTCACAGTTACACTAATGTTATTTTAGGCGGTGGGCGCATTTTGGGAGCCCAGAGTAACCGCACACTTTAGGCGTGAAGCGTTAGTAAGCGACTAGCGGAAAAAGCGCAATTTGAAAGGTGAATATCGTACTACACTCTTAGAATAACTACTCAGAGAAGGTAGGTTTCCAAACAACGCCTTCTCAAAACGTAAGCTACAAATTCGCTTTGTAGCTTACGTTTCGATTGGTATTTTAAACGATTTAAGCAAGAAAATTAATGGATTACCTGTGGAATGTCACACCATAACTCTTATGCTGCTTTTCTGATTTGTTGTGGTACGATTTCACCGCGCAAGTTGTCAAAGTAAAATTTTTATATTTTTTTGGAGCCATATATGACACCATTTGAATGGCTTAAATTTTGCAAATGTACTTGGTTTTTTTGTGTAGTTATTCTAAGACTAAACTATTTCAATTCATTTGTTTGCTCTAAGAGCGTTTAAAAAAGTTAAGCGTAACGTTTTAAAAAGCTGCGAATAATAGTAGATTGTTGCATCGAGCGCAAAGTGAGTTATTAATGCACGAGTGTTATGTTGGTTACTAAATTAACACGAGTGCATCAATTACTCACTTTAGCGAGGTGCCTTACCTACTTTTCTTCCAACTACCAATCTACCGGCTTACCTACCCACGGGGAATGGACTGCTTCGTATTTAGTTCCTCGTTTAATTAATAATCTACCTAGAGATTAATGTAAACAAATTACTCCATATAATATTAAAACAAAATTAAAATCCTACGTTTTAACAATCTGATGTAATTGCCTCGCTCGCTGCCAGTTGTGTACTTAGATATTAAAACATTATTATATAGTAAATCGGCGTACACTAAAACTCCATAATTATGGCATTACTAATAAACCTTAGTGGTTTTTAAATGCTATTATATCCTATTTGTGTATACTTTTCTTTTTTAAATGATAAATAAATGATTAAAAACCTACCGTGATACAATTTACCTACTCAAATTAAAAACTCAATATAATGAAAACAAAGTTTAATTCACCTTCTCTTCAAACATTTAAAACTTACAATTATTTTCACCAAGTCGGTTTTATTCCGCCGATTTTTATTTCCAGCCAGTATCTTTTTGATCTAATGCATACATTTTATATTAAACTTAATGGGAGACATTAAACGTCACTGGAAAATAATATCAAAAAAAATTAAAGTACGTGCCTGCTGATGCTACTAATAAATAATAAATAATGTCTACGATATCTTAATATAGAGATTTCATAATTATTGAGGGAACCGTAAAGGTACGTTTTACATCACAGCTATCATCATCATCATCAGCCGGAAGACGTCCACTGCTGAACATAGGCCTCCCCCTTTAACCTCCACACTGAACGACTGTCCGCCTTTTGCATCCACTGGATACCCGCGACTCTCACAATGTCGTCGGTCCATCTAGTGGGAGGCCTCCCTACGCTGCGTCTTCCGGTTCGTGGTCTCCACTCCAGAACCTTTCTTCCCCATCGGTTATCGGTTCTTCGAGCGATGTGGCCTGCCCATTGCCACTTCAACTTGCAAACTTGCTTTAACAGCTATGTCCGTGACTCTGGTTCTTTGGCGAATATCCACGTTTCGGATCACAGCTATACTTTTAAAAAAATATTAGAAAACCCTCAAAAATGAAGTAGTGAAACGCACGACTGTGTGTAAGTAAATGCCGTGGTTTTGTTCCACTAATTGCGACTTTAACACCAATATATTAAGTCTTATAGTCATCTGTAGTAAGTTACAAGCGTGGGAAAATCTTGCCTTAACAGTTTGTCCTAATTTAGTGAAACTAGTAAGATAACAAAAAATCTCGTCGAATAGAACCTCTTTCTTTTTTCGTCAGTTAAAAATAGTTACACATTTCAAGTTTTGCCGGGTTAAACATGGGTCTATTCTACTTTGATCACCTTGGTGCTAAAAGTCGACTCTTTAGACAGCTTTTATCACCTGGGTGACCATAGACGACTCCATTTAAACGATATGGAGTCAAATTTGTGTCACAGACCAGTTATAGGTGTGTGCAAAGATTTTTATCGTTGGTTCTGTGCTTTAAGTCGTCACCTTGAATCGCTGGCAGTGCGACAACCACCTTAATTAGTATCCGTGTTCCTTTGACCGCAATCCGGCACATTAGCAACAAGCCTTAAGAGACCGTCGTTAATTGTGCACGGCCGTGCTAGTTTTTGGAATGGTTCTTTTGTTTTGGACGTGTTCTTGGATTGTCCTTCTGTGGGCAGTAGTTCAGTTGGAAGAGAGTTAATGTCGCGTCCCCGGTCGCAATACGGGCCTAGGAATGTTTATTGTCTCTATCTAATACTTTTGTTCCTTGTGGCCAAGTTATCAAGTCAACATGCCGAGTTGTTTCTATCAGTAACATGTCACTGCAATATGTGAATAGTTATTTTTGAAGTTATTCAAGTTTACGCAACAAACACAATGCAATACTAAATCTTATCGTTCTATTTTCACTGTAAATTTTTCGTTTATTTAACTCGTCTGTTGCTGTTGCGTTTTAGTAATTACAAAGCATTGACAATCAGTCTTACCAACTGTACAAAGAAGAAGTTATGTCTGCGTTCCGAAACACCGTAATTTGAATTTAAAAACGAAACGAAGTTTTGGTCCGTGTAACACCGTGATTCAAAGTATTCCACGGTAAGTAAGTTTTAGACAAAAATTAGCTAAAAAGATGAAGTAGTTTAAGTAGCCATACCACTAGGCAGGGCGCTTTTACGTTATCCGCATGTGCAAATACCACACCTTTGCCATGCGCCGTTGCACCTTTGCTTTGTTTTGGCCATTTAATTTTATTCAATCGCCAAGCAGTAGTGTGCCGACATTACTGTGTTTCTGATTGTAGGGCAATCATCATATCGATTCGCATATATCTTGTTTTCACTGCTGGGACATAGGCCTTCTTTCAGAGGGAGAATAAGAGTGAGAGAGAGAGAGAGAAAGAGGGAGAAAAAAAGTGAGATAAAGAGAGAGAGAAATAAGATGGGCCCTAATTCACCATACTGGCCTAGTGCATGTTGGTGAATGTCATTTAAAAGTCTTTGAACTTTGAGGTTCTTAGACAAACCGGTTTCCTCAAGATGTTTTCCCGTAGGATGGCATCGAAACTGCACGAGTTTTATTTATTTTTGTACTAAATTAGTCGCAGGGCCGAGGATCCAACCGGGGGCCGTCAGATTGTAAAGCTCACATGCGACCGCCCGGCCACCGTCGCTCATGAGCGATGCAGCAGATTGAACGATAATGGGCAATGTTTCCAGTGCAATTTCTGGGCAAAAATACAAATACAAAATTTATTTATTGTTACATAAGAAGCACAAAATACAGGTAGAATCCCTGCCTGCTGCGTTAGCGTGAGCTGTATTGCAGCAGACAGTGTCTTCCCCAAAACTGGGAACAGTAAATAAAAAGAGATTTAACAAGCGCAGTGCATTCACCTACTTTTCCATTACACTGCTAAAACGATTAACACAAAAACTGTAAGTACGGCACACTTACTCATTTTTCACGCACACTAAGAAATTTGTAGCGTCGCCAATGAACTAACTAATCGTCCACATCCAAAATAGGGCGACAAGGTCACCTGCTTAGTGAGTTCTACTATAGGCATAAAGCCCCAAGTAGGCCTGATGCGCTCGCACCCGCTACGTCACCTTACCATGACTCACAGCAGAACATCAGAAGAATCATCATTTCAGCCGTAGGACGTCCACTGGACATA
Organism: Agriopis aurantiaria; assembly: GCA_914767915.1. Lineage (NCBI taxonomy): Eukaryota > Metazoa > Arthropoda > Insecta > Lepidoptera > Geometridae > Agriopis > Agriopis aurantiaria. The sequence continues at coordinate 1,059,446 of OU611991.1, read as the reverse complement.
CGCCTCCCCCATCAAACTCCAAAAGGGCCGGTTGGAAGCGGTCTGCAACCAGGTTTCCCTGCAGTCTCTTTTAGGAAGTAAATCAAAAAATATTTTGTAATGCAGTGACATTTTGTATTTTAGATGATAAAAATTAATAAGCCATTGATTTCTTCATTTTATAATGACGAGTGTTTATTATAATAAGACAACTACCTTACCAACCTTAGCGGCTTTAGTGTAGAAAATTATTTTTATCATTTTCAGCCAAACTGTACTAAGTATATAAACAGACATGTGACGAGTACGTTCGTAGGAATAGTTTTCTCATCTTGAGCACAACCTTTGATTAAACGAGTCAGTGAGCAATAAATAAATAACCAAAAAAATATTCAGTGTTATAAAAACAAGTCACATCCACAAAAGAAAATTAGCAACAATACCTCAAAGGGATTGGAGTTGTCCATTTAAATAATTAATGTGGCCAATGTTTGGGGTCGTGGCTGACCCCAACGGTCAACGGGTAATAGCCATTTTGGGAGCAGCCAACTTAGTTTATTGGCTCTATTTCGAACCATTTGTTAGCTCGACGGTAACAAATCGGGAAGTCAGGGTTGTTTGGTCTTGTTACTCGGACAGTGGACAATATTAGGACAAGTCGGTTTATTAAAAGAGAGAAAAAGTAACCGGAGAGATAGCTTGGTATTTCTAGGGGAGTCACCTGTGGGGGGAAAATGAGCACCAATACCTACTTTTTTTATCAAAAAATGTTATGGTTTTCAATTACGATTATAAACTCAATTCCGGAGCAACAATTGAATATTGTTTGTTATCGGTTTCAGCAGACAAAAACATCATATTCTTAGAATAACTACTCAGAGAAGGTAGGTTTCCAAACAACGCCTTCTGAAAACGTAAGCTACAAATTAGCTTTGTAGCCTAGGTTTCGATTGGTATTTAAAACGATTTAAGCAAGAAAATTTATGGATTACCTGTGGAAAGTCACACCATAACTCTTATGCTGCTTATCTGATTTGTTGTGGTACGAGTCCACCGTTTGGTACGAGTCCGAAATACCGAAATCCGTCGAAGGACAAAAGTCACGGATGTCGGAAATCGCATCATTCGACTCAAGTGGCGCTGGGCAGGACACGTGGCCAGGCGTGGTGACGGCAGGTGGAGTAGAGCCCTGACAGAGTGGTTACCAATAGCGGATAAGCGTTCCGTAGGCAGACAACCAGCCCGATGGGTCGATGACATCAGGCCCATCGCAGGTCATACGTGGATGAGATTAGCCCGAGACAGGGATCAATGGCGCAAGGGAGAGGAGGCCTATACCCAGCAGTGGGTTGATACAGGCTGACAATGATGAATGATGAGTTCACCGCGCAAATTGTCATAGTAAAATTTTTATATTTTTTTTGGAGCCATATATGACTCCATTTGAATGGCTTAAATTTTGCGAATGTACTTGGTTTCTATATGTAGTTATTCTAAGATCATATTATTTATAATTTTTACTATCATCATTCAATTTAATTACTAGATTGCTCACCCGTATGTTTTGGATACATATAATTGCAATGATAACTATCTACTTTGTGTCTAGACGACATGAAAATAAGATGGATTTAGATAATATTTAAAGATAATTTAATAATTACGGTAAAACCATATTTGCTCCCTCCACATTTTTTATATATTTAGTAAAGGATATAAAAAGTTTTGATTAAGTGTATTGCTTATAGAGTTATTTTTAGTGTACCAAAAATCATTTGCAGGTAATTTTCTTTCATCATTTCCAACAGCTATTCCTGGATGTCGATAAATGCTCACCATAAAAATGTACATTGCCATCGGAACTGAACCAACAAGAAAAATTCGACTCCGTAGAATGGAAGCGGTTCTAATTCAGCTTGCAAGATTTGTCCTAAAAAACAAACATACAAACATTGCAAAATAATAAAAAGCTTTTGGAAAAACTCACGAGTCACACAGCGGGCAATGGAGAGAGAGCTATGCTCGGAGTTTCATTGCGCGATAGAATCCGGAACGTGGATATTCGCCAAAGAACCAGAGTCACCGACATAGCTGTTAAAATTTGCAAGTTGAAGTGGCAGGCCACATCGCTCGAAGAACCGATAACCGATGGGGAAGAAAGGTTCTGGAGTGGAGACCACGGCCTCTCCCACTAGATGGACCGACGACCTAAAAGAGACCGCAAGAAAATGCTGGATGCGGGCCGCTTCCAACCGGCCCTTTGGGGACCGACAGGGGAGGCCGATGTCCAGAAGTGGACGTCCTATAACTGAAATTATGAGTAAATGCAATAGATGATAGATAAAGAAGATAGAATAAAATAGAAGATCAGTAAATTCTTCCATATTTCTGACATAACAATCTTGTCATAAAATATTAGACCAGTTCCCTGTAAATTAAACTTCTATTTGGACCAGTTGAATATGAAGTTACAATGCAATGCACGTTTTTGGAACTTTTCAGTTAATTATGTTCACTTAATTATGTTCTTTTTGAGTTAACACATTTACATTATGTATGAAAACTCGTTAGTTTCTGCAAATTCGTGAGACTACGAGTAGTTGAATTGAACAGAGTATCTGATGAACGTATTTTACACCAGCAAGAGCCGATTCGTAGAGATACAGATGACAGTGTCAACAGAGCGACTTTTGTTCATTTTGTGTCGTGCGCTTTTATTTTTCATTGCAACTCGCCGTTGGGAAGCGAATGGCGAAGCTTTGGGGCTGTGAACCTGGCGATTTCAATCTATATTAATACTTACTATTATTTACCTACTAGCTGACCCGGCAGACGTTGTCCTGTCTCAGAACTGTCAAATAAGCGAAGTTAAAATCGTCGTTAAGTTTCAGAAATTTTCCTGAAATTTTCTTTCCGTAAGAACCTTCTATAGGGTAATAGAAAACTAAAAAAAAAGATGAATCAAATTGGTAAAGCCGTTAAGTTATGGTGTGACCAAGGTAAATAGGGATTCATTTTTATATATGTAGACTAGCTGTGCCCGCGGTTTCACCCGCAGGTTAAAATCGTCAATAAGTTTTCTGAAATTTTCCAATTTTCTGCGCAATACTCAAAATTTTTCTTTCCGTAAGAACCTTCTACAAACTATTAGAAAACGTTAAAAAAAGATGAATGAAATCGGTATATAAAGTCTTGGATAGGGAGAGCGGGTTAACGCCATACCGACACTCCTCTTCCCCTGCGACCCCACCGCGTCCGCCTTCAAACGGTGGCGACCCCGTCGAAGCCACGGAAGGTAGGGAAAGTGGAAACGAAATACCAGCAGTCCTCTCCCGCCGCGGCTTCCAACCTTCAGCTGCAGTGCCGCCCATGCAACGCTGCAGCCCGCCTCAGTTGTAATGCCTCCCATACGGCACTCCAACCTACTTTGGCCGCCTCTACACGGGCTTGGGGGGAAAACCCCGCAGAGGCAGCCTCACCTCGGATTCCTCTTTGTTTCACCGCAGTGCCCTTCCTACGGTTACTCAGCCCGCCCGCCACGACAAGGCTACCCACGGAAGGGACTACTATACCTACCTACCAACCACCTTCCTACCTACTATTTTTTAGTTTACTTTTTACTTTATTATTCTCTTGTTTTTTTAATATTTCTCAGTATTTCACCCTCCTTTTTCACTAATACACAACAGCAAGTACAGCACAATTACTAATTTTTTACGCACACTACGAAACTTTCAGCGACTCCAATGAACTATTAGTTCAAATGCAAAAAAAAGGTTGCAAGGTCGTCTGCAATGTGAGTTTGACTAAAAGTATTAAGTCTGATTCAGTTCCAATTCACACTTAATCCTAATTCTTGACTTACATAAGGTCTTGGCTCAAATGGGTTGTTTTATGCACTCGTTAAACAAACTATTGGCTATTATACCTACCATGGATTAATCTTCATGCTAGTTTTTATCCCGGAAAGTGTATAATTTAGTAGGAAAGCTGACAAAAAACCGTAAATAGGTTACAAATGTTTTTTTTTCTTCTAAAAAAGCTGACAATATACAGAGGAGACAACCGAAAACTAAATTAAAACAAGGACAGAGCACCCCTTCCTAATCCGAACAAAACTTTAAACGCTTATATCTCAGAACTTTATAAGCCAATTCGAATAATTTGTTTAGTAAGTTATATTTTTTACTAAGCCGGCTAATTAAACAAATTACCTGTCCGTTTCCGATAATTTATTGGAAACTTGCGGTTAATTAAATAGACGAGTTTTACACCAACAATCTAGGCATCTGAAAGGCAATCAATTCACTCCCGAATAGATTTCTTCTAGATCAACGTGTTCCATCCTCGGCCGCAACGTCGCTTACCATCAGGCGAGTTGGTAGAGAAACACAGATATATTCTATTAAATTTAATTGTTTTGTTTTCCTTTTCGTACTGTACTTAATTTTGCAGTATTGCCACATTTTCCGTAGCCCGCCCGAAGACCGTCCGTTGTGTTGACGATCCCGCTTCCGAGGCTATGATAAGCGAAATAAATGAGATATCTCGGCACCGCGTCAACGGCGTCGATGCCGGCTACGAACTGGCAAAATGGAATTATTATAGCATGAAGAGCAGTCCAACCTTTATTTCAGATTTTTTTAATATCATATTAAAAAAAACTGAAATAACTGGGTGATGGGTTTGTTGCTGGTGAAATGGTCATCATCGTCATCATTTCAGCCATAGGACGTCTACTGCTGAACAGAGACCTCCCCCATCGATCTCCAAAAGGGTCAGTTGGAAGCGGCCTGCATTCAGTGTTTCCCTGCTGTTTCTTTTAGGTCATTTGTGCATCATGTATGGACATCCTACGCTGCGCTTACCGGTCCGTGGTCTCCAACCGAGAACTTTTAGGCCCCATCGGCCATCTGTTCTGCGTGATATGTGCACTGCTACTTCAACTTGCTAATCCGGTGGACTATGTCGGTAACTTTCATTCGTTTACGGATCTCTTCAATTCTGATTCGATCTCGCAGAGAAACCCCGTGGCCCTCTCCATAGCTCGTTGTGCGACGTTGAGCTTGCAAAAATGGCACGCAGCACGGTGAAATGGTATTCCTTCTTATCTTAATTAAAATATATTACTGACACATTATAAACCTATCACATGGTATCTGAAAATTCTTTTTACAACACATTTGCTCAAAAAGTGCACTTACGAAGCCTGTATACATCGTTCGAAAGTTAAACATTACGCATCATACAATGGAGCGTGCGGTAATGAATTTTACCGCACGCTCAGATGTATAGCACTGTGCGTGTACTTTACGGTATTTATTTAATTTCCATTTCCATTAAAAAAAAAACATATTTAGCCTTTTTTTCTCACAAATGTGTTGTAAAACGTTGTATGGCACACGTGCGAATTGGTTTTTACAAACTCGTGACTATGGTAAGCCCTCGACTTCGTCTCGGGCTTACATTCGTCTACTCGTTTGTAATAACCAACTTACCGCACTAGTATCATAAATAACTATTATATTCCTTAATAATCTGTAAAATCCCTTTTTATAGACTCGTGGATAACAATAATGATTAAAAATATGTATAAATACACATAAAAATATTTACGTGAGCAAGGAAAAGGGTCAACACTGTTTAGTCGGGGGTTAAAAACAAAACAAAATAAAGTTGTCAAAATAATAAATTGCATTCATCTTTCAAATAATAATCTGAAATGATTGAATTTCCGTTTCTTAGAAAATCTGTCCTATGACATTTTTACTTAATATTTCTTAGTCTTAAAATTGTTACTATATTTTTGTTATGCCATAGGTAGCAAACAAGCAGACGGGCCGCTGATGGTAAGCAGTCACCGTCGCCTATGGATACTTGTAACACCAGAGGCATCACAAATACGTTGCCGACCCTTAAGGACTCTGTAAACTCGCCTTTTGAGTAACTCCATGTAGTTAAGCAAGTGGCTAGCTTTGTGTATCTATTTAAGTTTACTTATAAGACATTTGAAACCAAGCCGTTGGTCGTCCTTTTAAGCAAAAAATAAATAAATAAATAAGTATTTACTAAACAATGTATTACAAAAAGCCATATTTACCAACAAAATTGTAATAAATTTGACCAAAAACAAGCACAATTTTATTTTTATTTACGTTCAATTAAGTCCGGAGTCCACAGTAATGCAATCAATGGAAATGCACGTCTGAATATACCAAATTTACATTTTCCATTATCCCTTTTAGAGCCACAACTTTAATGAACATATTCTGAATTTCCGTAATGAAGTAACTATTGGCAGCTTTATAAGAAATTAAATGAAATGTTTATTGATTGTTACAAAAACCACAATAAGCCAATCAGAAAAGTTTCAAAACGTTTCCTAAAAATACGTAATTTTTTAAATATCAAAAACCGTAATATCGAATCTGGGAGAAGAGCTGGGCCCCGATTCTACTAAACCAATTGTTTTTAAATTGTAATTGTTTCCATTTTAATTTCTATTGAAAATACATAGGAAAAAAAAACATGAATTGCCTCAAAATTGGCCGTTTTTAATTTTTTTTACTTTAAGCCTCATTATTGTCAATTTTGGGCAATTGCCCCGTTTTTACTTTTTTAAATTATTTTTGGTTAATCCGCCGTAACGTTACATATTCTGTGAAAATTTCATCTGTCTATCTATTACGGTTCGAAAGATATAGCCGTTAATAGTAAGGACAGACAGACGGACGGACAGACAGACAGACATCGATGGCTTTGTAATACGGTCCCGTTTTTGCCTTTTGGGTACGGAACCCTAAAAAGTTAAAAAAAATACGCCTAACAAAAGAAACATTTTAAGTAATTTGGGAAGGAAAAATTATTTGCAACTTTTCATCTCTAAAAGGTTAATCGACGATAAGCAAATAAATGTCTTTAAAAATCTTTAAAAGGTCTCGCGCTCTTTCCCAGTTCTAACTGCGAAACGATAAGGATTGTGGAATGCAGTACATAAACTTTAAACAATCCGTTTGCCCTTCAAAACGTCCTAAATTGATGCGACATTTTTACGGTTACTGTAAAACATTGTGTATTCTCGTTTCAGTGTCTATCATAATGCCAAGATCTCAGTGTTCCAGATTCCAGAAAGCCATCGACACATTCTCATTTACTACAAGATATATTAAAATGCAAGAAAGTACGTAAACAGTAGGTAATCATTTTTAAATAATACAATTAATTCCCTCTATGTCAACACTATAAATAAACTTGAAAGTCACTTCCTCTGGTTTCTCTTTTATCGTGCGAGCTGCTAGTCTGTGGAATGCGCTGCCTGAATGTTCTGATAGTTACAATCTGGGTGTCTACAAGTCTACGAGTGAATCGATTTCTTCTAGCAAGTCTATTTATCAATTTAATAAATTATCCTTTAAAAAACTGAATTCAAAAAACCTCAAAACACTTACATTCTAAGTCAATATGCCACTACAAAGAACAAAATAATATTTTAGATTGATTTCGAAGTCGGGCGGGAACTATATTTTTTTATCAAACTTAGATTTAAAAAAAAAACAAATTTTATTTCGTAGTTGACTTCAATACTCGACTTCAAAATCCGTGTAAAATATTATTTTGTTCTTTTATAGTGGCATATTGACTTAGAATGTTAGTGTTTTGTGGTTATTTTAAGTCGGTTTTTGTAAATGGAAATTAAATTTACAATATTTTGTGAAACACCTATGATAGTGGAATGCTTAAAACTTTATTTTACTCTGTTCGGGGCGAACTACTAGTTTATATAGATACGATTACAAATTCATGCATAAATGCCTCCTTGTTTTGACTTGAAAAAAGAAAAGTGTTATCGCGAAATTCGTAGGCGCTCCAACAAAAATACATTTTTATTTGAGCTGGTTTTAAACTACTGAACCCTAATTAATGAAATTTAAGTGAGACCACGTGGCGGTTTTTTTCTACATGATAAAAAAAAAACTTGCAAATTGGTTTCCAGATGCTGGAGTAAACGCTGTATACACATTAAAAATAACCTCCTCTTGAAGTCGGTTAAAAAAAACTGGCTGAATTGATATAAAAATAATTCGTAGATTAGCCAATTGAGTACTGGCCCAGCCGTTATATAACGATAAGGGACGGCGTCTGGAGAACAAGTCGAAAGTTTGCCCAACTTAATTTCCCTTCAGCTAACTTTCAGGAATCTCGACTGTAAATCTCATCAATTTGTTGGGTATGACTCGCGGGTATCGAGCCCTCGGGGAGTGCGGCTGGCCCTTTTTATTGAATTACGTGGAACTCAGACTGGAACGTTCTTTTTTGCGCGTGACGTCTACTCTCTAGGGAGGGCAAAGTATTTATGGCCCTTTATTTACGTGGGCTCACGCCTCGCGCCCTGGGCCGCGGCTAGAGTTTAAATCTCTTGTTGTGATTATTTTTCTACGGAAGTGTCCAATTATTGATCACCCTAAAGATGTGTTTGACCTTGGCGACGGTGACCTTAGTAGCGATGATAGCTCATTGGTTGGGTTTCTTTCCTGGGATCCAAGCAACGGGAATCCCTGAGTTTTTAGCCGTACTCCTTTCCGAGAAAAATTTGTGAAATTGTCCATATCCCAAACAGAAAATGTTGTTAACAAAGCAATAGGTTGTCTGATAGACTAATAGTTTTTTATACAGCTTACTTTATCGGGGAACTAACTAAAAATATATTAACACTGGTTAATAAAGATTATTTTAAGTTACAATACCAAGATATTGATCTCTTTTGGTTTTTACCAACCATGTTAATCTCATTGATTGATCATATTAGTATGTTACAAAAAAAAAAAGTTTTAAATATAACTTCATCAAAACTCGCATGAGGATTCATTATACATTACTGTAACAGCGGCTTACACTCATGATGATGTTTATCGGTCAAGACGATCGACGACGGTCAGTAGGTACGCGGGCAACCGTCTCCAGAATCACGCGTATTCCTTGATTAAGGAGCTCTAATGGCTCCGATACTCATTTTTCATTTTTACTTATTGACTTTTTTATTTGTTGTTAGTTAATCCGCCGTAAAATTACATATTCTGTGAAAATTCTACTGGCTATCTATTACGATTCGAAAGATATATAACCGTTAATAGGTAGGACAGATGGACGGACTGACAGACAGACAAACAAAACAAAAATATACAATTGTAGGCTTCGTAATAGGGTCCCATTTTTACCCTTTGGGTAAGGAACCCAAAAAATCATTACCTTTACATTGTACAAATTAAAGTCGCTTACCATGTTTGACTTACATAAAATAAACAATTAAAATCAACTGAGCTTCAACAAAATCGGTTGAATCGTTTACAAAAATATTCATAGGCATCGTTTTATTAAATTGCCCAAACTGAAGCTTCAGAATCATAAACATAATATACTTAATACCCAGTTTCTTGGAACTATGTTTACATTCCAAAATTATTTGAATTTTTAAGTAAAGCGGTCATATTTGAGTCGATAGATGAATGTTAGCTATGCGTTAGCTATTCCAAAACTTCTGAAAACGAAAATTATTTAAATGAATAACTCTATTCAAACATTTAAACACTTATTTACTTTTACATTCAAAATGAAATTGAACATTTCTAAAATGATTTCCACTTAAATTGTAAACTTGGCGGTCCTTGACAAAATATGAAGTTTATAATTGAAAGTATTTTGTTTACAGTTAATTGTGAACGATAATACGACATGAAAGGCGAAAATTGAATAAATTTAACTGGGAAGGCATTCAAAAAGTTCTACTAAAATGTGTTACAGCAATTTTGTAATGTTTAGGTTGCCTTCTAAACTTTAGGGGTTTCTATTGAGTTGTGATGAAAGGGATATAAAATTTTGATGTACTTGGCCGAAACAATATTAATTACGTTTATTAAATAGGTTGCTTAAGTTTGCAAATTTAACATTTTGGAAATTTGTGTTTGTGATTGGATTTGGTGACGAAAATCAGGACAGGCGGTTTGGTTTTCTTGATTTACTTTCGCAAACTTTACACATTTGATTCTCTTGTAAAGATCAGAATTTTATTAATCAACAACACAATAAAATATAATATCTATTCTATATCCAGATTCTGGGTCTAGTCTATTGTGCCCTTGGGGACTGGGATCTCACCTCATTTTCAAAAATATTTCAGTGACGCGTGCCCAAAATACTGGCGTGTTTCTGCCAAACATTATATAGCGGGCTTGAGTAATTTTTTTTTGTTAAAATTAGAGCGGCATTCAAGGTTTTTTTGTAAGAAATTTGTTGTAGCCAGTTGCACCTATATAAACAAAAACGTCAGTCATTCGAAATCAGTTAGCATTTGTGATACGGATAAAGAACTTTGAGACCTAACCCAAAAAGGTAAGGTCCTAGTTTTTTGGATGCGGAGTTCGACGCGTGGACATAAATAAGAATGTTCAATCAAGGTTCTGTCATAATGCCTGGTAACAGATATTCCTTCTCATTTCCGTTCTATTTACTTCTCTTTTCTGTGGGTTTGAGCATTTGGATTGTCTTTAGACCTTCAACGGTCTATGGGCAAACTGTTGTGGTGTTAGTGTTAGCTAGTATTTTATTTAGATAGTAAAGACACTTGTCCAAAGAAAAGTTACATAAGAAAATATTGCAGCTTTCCGTACAAGTTAATTCAAATAAAATTATCATTGACTGTCACCACTGTGGAAGAGAAATACCACCGGCATTCCCTCCAGTTTGTAACACAATTTGTTGAGTAGGTAAGTTGTATATTGTACACAGCGTCCAAGTTTAGTGTAAGACGAGCAGACAGCTCCCAGGTGCAATCTTGTGGGTAACTATTGTAAGGAATAGTAATTTGTAGTCCGACGCTGTAACTGGATGCGGGGGTGACACCGAAGCGTATCGACATATTTATTGAGCTCACATATTATTTACTCTTCATAATCATCATCAGCTAGAAGATATCTACTGCTGAAATTTAGACCCTTTAGACCTCCACACAGAACGACAGCCTACCATCCGCATCCACTGGATGCCCGCGATTCTCACGATGTCGTCGGTCCATCTAGTGGGAGGCCTACCTACGCTGCGTCTTCCAGTTCGTGGTCTCTACTCAAAAACCTTTCTTCCCCATCGGTTATCAGTTCTTCGAGCGAAGTGGCCTACCCATTGCCACTTCAACACACATACAAAAAAACTAATTCCTATTAAGTTATGGTAGAAATGTTTTCTTCTGTAGCAGTTTGTCCTGTTAAATGAAGAGAGGAACATTCCTGCAGCAAAATACGTAGCAGTGTGCGACTCGGTCGGTCGGCATCGCATTCTGTCAATTGGCGAATTTGCATTCCAAATTCGAGACTTGACGTCTGTCTGCCGGACAGCGTTCAGCACAAAGCTAGCGCTCCAGCGCTCCAGTGACGTGCAGTATTTCTCGGCAGATTTGTAGCTCTTTCGAGACAGTTTGAGGTAAGGTAACAGATAAATACGAATATTTATCTGTCTAGTGGCCAATTTTTACGAGCAGAAATCTGTGAACTGGTCGTTTTTGATGGCTATTTAGAGTATTTTAGTGACAAAATACGACATGAAATTGTAATGTATTGTAATGTATTATAATGTAATGTATTATTGTAATGTATTATTAAAAGGAAGTTTTTGAGTACGATTTAATTGAAATTAATATTTTATAATTTACTTGACATTTTAATTTGTTACACATGATTATTTTGAAATTATTGGCTTGTAGTATAGACCAATTTATCTGTATTGATGTTTGAATTGTATGACTCGTCATACGCCTTGGCGTTGCTGATTGTGTGACAAGTACTATTTTGTATATTAATAAAGTAAAAAAAGTCGACGCGTATATTTTTTATTAGTCGTATTATTATCATAGACGTCAAAAATACACTCTTTTTTGGCTCCGCTGTAGTCGGGTAAAATATACAAACTTGTGATTTTTAGGTTGACAGAATAGGCGTTTTAGCTCACTTGAAGTTAAGTGACGGTGTGATCGAAAAGGGTAACATGCCTAGCCTGGTATGGAAACTGGCTCTCAAGTAATGCTGCCGGAACGAGACACACCGTTCGGTGCTTGGTGGCATATTTTAAACTTGCGAGTAGCTAGTCAGGCATACTACTAGATGTACGTGCAGCAAAACAATAATTATTCAAGGAACTTGCTCTGTCCTGCAGGCATTAGTTTAATTAATCCAAAATCAATAATATTCCAATATGGCAGGTAGAAGCTATACCTGCGTACTGTTTGTGCAGGTACACTGATTTCCATTGCATTAGCTAAGCTGTGTGTACTGGCGTAGGACTTAACACACGAATGGTTCATAAGCTGGCTCTGGCATTAAAATCGTTTAATAACTAAGCAGGGTTTTGAAGCGGTGATAACTCGGATCAGAATGTAGTTCAAATTCAAAAGGAATAAGAAAAAACTGATAGATAAAAACTTTAAAACTTTAGTAAAGCCTTTACCGAAATTATCTCAAGTGAGATCATCACGTTATATTTAATGAATCCCAAAAAAAAAAGTTTACATTTAAAATAGCATCAGATGTGCAAATACCGAGAGCATCACGCATCACCACTCACCATAGCTAAGGAGCTATGAGCTATGGTCGGGGTTTCTTTACGCGAGATTGAATCAAAAATGAGGAGATCCGTAGACGAACGAAAGTTACCGATATAGCCCACTGGATTAGCAAGTTGAAATGGCAGTGGGCAGGGCACATAGCACGCAGAACAAATGGACGATAGGGCCGAAAGTTTCTTGACACGGACCGGTAAGCGCAGCGTAGGACGTTCACCCACAAGATGGTTAGACGACCCAAAAGAGACCACAGGGAAACGCTGGATGCAGGCCGCTTCAAACCAGCTCCTTTGGAGATCGATGGGAAAGGCCTTTGTCCAGAAGTGGACGTCCTAAATTATTATGATGATGATGACTCACCACAGCAATCGCGGTGAACTACTAGAATATTTTTAGAAATTCTTAAGAAAATGGGTCAGGAAATGGTGGCCGCCGATCGAAAAGCCATCATTGGGCTGACCACCAGCCCACTGGCCGTACGACATCCCTAAAACGGGAGAAAACCAGTGGAAAAGACTGACACAGGACCGAAAAAGATAACGCGCTGAAGAAATGGCTATATACTACACATCTATACTAGATGTAAAATGGTTGATAATGATGACAGAAAATGTACAGCCAAAATATTTTTTCACATGTACTTCTAGTCTTGGCGTAAATCACTGGATGAATCTTAAAAAGTGGAACACATCATCTGAAGAACGCATCATGGGATTGAAAGAAATTTTGCCCACTGATCTTCAAACTTCGAACTGAATGCCCTCGAATCTCACGATGTCGTCGGTCCATCTAGTGGGAGACTTACCTACGCTGCGTCTTCCGGTTCGTGGTCTCCACTCAAGAACATTTCTTCCCCATCGGATGTGGCCTGCCCATTGCCACTTCAACTTGCAAATTTTAACAGCTATGTCGGTGACTCTGGTTCTTTGGCGAATATTCACGTTCCGGATTTTATCGCGTAAAGAAACTCCAAGCATAGCTCTCTCCATTGCCCGCTGTGTGAATCTGAGTTTTTCCAAAAGGCCAACAGTTTAAGACCAAGTTTCAGTACCCTATGTCATCACTGGCAACACACACTGGTTAAAGACCCTTTTATTTAGGTACTAACAGTAATTGCACTAATTTGAAAATTAATTTTAGTATGCCTTTTCTACTTTGCGACAAAGTAAGCGAAGCCTTTAGCCTAAAAGCCTAGTGAAGCCCGCACGCATTATGACTACTTTATATCATGTGGTTTTTAGAGGTTTACAGAAGGTACACTTTATTGTGCACCCTAAAATGTTTTACATTAATTATTCTGTAACTGAATTCGTTAAGGGAAGAGCATGGGAGCTGGCCCGGACGTAGTGCCGACGTACATTTAATTGCCCGTATAAAAGAGACGTTCTATGGCATGAATAAAATTCTAGAAAAGTTTTCGTGAGGATAATCTAGTACAGAATACGAGTATAAAGGGTTACACGTAACTATGTTACTTAGTCGAAAGAAGGTCATTGAGTAACAATCGAAAAATTCTGCGGTCCAAAAAATCATTGAAAGCTCAATGGTTTTTTTATAATTATGATATCAGCTAATTTTTTCAGGGATTTCAGGATTGGTCCCATAGTAAAAGTTGACAATGACCCCTCAGTTACCACCATTCCGTGTTATTTTTAACCGACTTCGAAAAGGAGGAGGTTATCAATTCGACTGTATGTTTTTTAGGTACTTCAGTACTACTATTGCAAGAATCTAATAAAACTATCACTATTTAATTATACAGTCTGTTTAAATTTTTGTTGATAAATAAGTATTTATCACAGAAAAGAAAGAAAAAAACTTAATTAGAACGAGTCAAGGCATTTTTGTAAGAAATTTGTTGTAGCCAGTTGCGCCCACATAAACGAAACGTCAGTGACTCGAAATCAGGTAGCAACTGTGATACGGACAAAGAACTTTGAGACCTAACCCAAAAATGTAAGGTCCAAGTTCTTTGGATGCGGAGTTCGACGCGTTGATCTAAATAAGAATGTTCAATCAAGGTTCTGTCATAATGCCTGGTAACAGATTTTCCTTCTCATTTCCGTTCTAGTACTTCTCTTTTCTGTGGTATTGATGAGAAGTAAAATGAAAATTATGCTTAAAAATTAACCATGCATGAACAGGAGAGCCTCTGCTCATGCAAGAGTAAATTTTTAAGACCAGTTAGATACTCTCTGCCCTGAATATTAAATTCACTAGTTTCACCGCAGCTTATAACAAAAAATGCAGTGTAACTGCATATTCAACTCACGAACTTAATTTAAGCAACGAAAATAACGTAACGTAAATTTATATGTAGCGGTCCAGTTAGTAATGTATATATATATAATTATATGTGAGAGAGATAGAGAGAGAGAAGAATATATATATAAAGCGAAATACCACTCACTCTATCACTGACTTATCACAAAATCTCCAATAGAGATCCAATAAAATAGGATTCTTAAAGAGGGCATAAAGAGGTTAAAAGTTAAAATAAAAATATACGCGTACGAAGTCGAGGACAACAGCAAGTTAACTACATTTTTCAGTGGTGTCCCTGACGTGCCATATGAAAAGCCGGCCACTGTACTTAAATGTTCTAGGTAGTTTAGTTGTAAGTAGTCGTTTCTGTACACATTGTATAATATAAACAGTATTATAAGTAGTGCTCATAGAGTAGCTCAGATAAATATAACCTAACCTAACCTAAGCTATTTGTTCGTTTGCTTATCATGAAGACTGAAATCCTATTGGCAGAAATCAAATTGACTAAAACGGTTGGCAGATTTGTATGCCACCCAAATGCTTTTATTATTGTCGACAAAAAAAATCTCAAGAAAAATAACAATCTCCTAGAATTACACACAATTACACGTCATCCGCAGTTACCTATCTAAAAACAAAATGTACCAACTAGGAGACTATAATTTTCACACATTATGTCATATTCTTTCCGGAAAAACTTAAAAATAGGTACGTATACTTACCTTTTTAGTTTTATTATTGTAATTCTATTTTTAACCGACTTCAAAATGGAGGAGGTTATCAAATCGACTGCATGTTTTTTTTTTTTTTTTTTTTAATTCTAATCGCATATAATTGTAAATATATAACTAAAACTAATGTAATTTAACTAATAATTTAAAACTAATCGCATTTAATTAATTCAATAAAAATCATATATAAATTTACCAGTAGGCAGCGTTCCCAAAATGCTGGCAGCATTGCCATGCTGGCAAAAAGCAAGAAAATAAGAAAGGTCATATTTTTGCAATTATTTTGTTTGTAACACATATCGACGCGGAAAACTTAAAAGTATATCTGTTTAGTTTTACTTTGTGTTTCTATTATTTATATAATAAAGAACAAGACACTGTTAACAAGTACCTATTTATTAATTTTTGTTTCATGTTAGGTTAATTAGTACTAAAACAAAAATAATATATTCCAAATTCCTTATTGTACTAAATGCGACGGTAAAACGGAAAACTTTAAAAAATCCTCAAAGAAACAGTTTTGAAGATAAACGTCCGCAGAGTAACGCCTGATTCCATCAACTACTCGAACAGAATCAGAAGGTGGAAGTGTCCTTACTTCTATCATTAAACTGTGAATACAATGAGCCTATTGGAGAAGCAATGTCTCCTCGGGGTGACGTTCAGATGTTTAAGAAACCTATTACATCACTAACGGTTGTAAATTACACTGTGGCTTTCAGTATTGGTAAAATGTATAACTACCATATTCTTATATGGACACTACAAACAACATAATAATCTCTATTATTTATATAAAATAGATGTATATTTTAAATGTATGTTCCCTATGGACTCCAAAACGGCTGGATCGATCTTGACGGTATTTTCACTGACAGATAGATGATGAAGGAGTACTGTACGCGGGTGAAACAGCAGGGCGTAGCGAGTATACTTACAAACCGCAATCTCGAGAGCGTAGAACAGAAGTTAACGTAAAAAAAGCTATTAGCTTTAAAGCAAGTAAAATGGAATCCAACATAACACGGTGACACAGAATGGGTTATCATAATCGAATACGTATACAACATTTCATGTCTGTGCTGCTAACTATTGAGGAGTACTCTAGTCAGGACCCAACCCTGAATGCAGCAATCATGTCATGGTAAAACTCAAAACTGGCCATCATAATAAAAAGCGTAGGTACACAAAATTCCGTGTCTGTGCTATTGACCGTTGAAGAGTTCCTTTATCTGGAGCTAATCCAGGATTTTGATTCAGGTCATGCTTACCATAAAAATGCATTGCCATCGGAACTGAACCAACATGCAATAATTCAACTCCGTAGGATAAGAAGAAGTGGTTATATTTAAACTTGCAAGATTTAACCTAAATAAACACCTATAACCTCCTCATTTCAAATCCGAAATGAAGAGATCCGTAGACGAACGAAAGTCACCGAGATAGCCCACCGGATTAGTAAGTTGAAATGGCAGTGGGCAGGGCACATATAACGCAGAGCAGATGGCCGATGGGACCGAAAGGTTCTGGAATGGTGACCACGGACCGGTAAGCGCAGCGTAGGACGTCCACCCACAAGATGGGCAGACGACCTAAAAGAGACCGCAGGGAAACGCTGGATGCAGGCCGCTTCCAACCGGTCCTTTTGGAGATTGATGGGGGAGGCCTATGTCCAGCAGTGGACGTCTTACGGCTGAAATGATGAAACACCTATAAACATTTCAAGTTAAATAAAAGCCTGTAAAAAACCGTCCCGTCGTTTTCTTACGCGCGTCCTTGGAAAAGGGGTCAAAAACAACAAACGCTAAAAAAGTATGATTTATCTTACCATTAATTTACTGGAGTTTGATCGTCGTTGAAAAAGGCACGCTTTCCTCCGGTGCGTTTTAATTAAGTTTATTGGGACGAAAATGCATACATTTACATTGGCAGCACTGAACTTAATAAAAGAAACAAATGTAATGCTTATTATAATATTTTATATTAAAACATCTTCAGTGTCTGGTGCGTTTTATCATTTTATCTCAAAGAAACTTCTAAGCGATTTGAACGAATCATATATTTAATGAAATATTAAACAATTTCTATCAAAGCAAGGCTTTCAAGTGTCACGTTCAAGAGTGCCAGAGTTCAATGCAATCCACTTCAGTCACGTCTCTGAAATATGAACTTTATTGTTATAATGTAATACTTTTTGTATTTAGACTTACAGTTGGACCTGCACGAGACTGGTGCTGTTATTAATCTGCAGGAAATAATTCATCATCATCATTTCAGCCTGACATGTTCCTACTACTGAATGAAAGAAAGAAAAAAGAAATAAATACATTTCATTAGAGATGCTTCAAAAAACTTAAATCTAAAGGATACAAGGTCTGAAGAACTGTTTGATCTGATGCTGGTGTCGCGGTTTTACCATCGCACTAGCCGCCACCGCCTGTAAGCTCACCCACATAGTATAGATCAGTGGAAATTGCACACTGTGCGATTTACGCGATTCTTCTTGCCTCACACTTGCAAAATGTGGAATGAGCTACCTTCCACGGTGTTTCCGAGAAGCTACAACATTGGGTTCGTCAAAAGGGGAGTTAATTGATTTTTAAAGGATCGGTAATGTAGTTGTGATGCCCCTGGTTTTACAAGTATCCTATAGGCGACAGTGACTGCTTACCATCAAGCAGCCCGTTTGCTTGTTTGCCACCTATGGCATAAAAAATACAATGTGTCTAATGAGTCCGTCTCGGCACCCATTCAACACTGATACGAAAAGCCAAGGGCTATCAGCACTGGTTTTCAGATGATCTCCGCTGCTGTGATATGCTGGCATAGGCCCCAGCAGTCTCAGCAGCAGTCTCTCTCTCGAATGGGCTTTGATCCACCATGAAGGCCTAGTGCATGTTGTTGAGTTTTGAAAGTCATATGTCTTGAACTTCGAGGTTCTTGGACATACGGTTTCCTCACGATGTTTTCCTTCAGCGTTTTTGAGTGATGGCATTGAAACTGCACATAATTTATTTAAGATATTAAATTAGCGATTGGTGCAGGGCCGAGGATGGAACCGTGTGCCGTCAGATCCAGCGCACATGCAACCGCTCAGCCAGCAAATACATCGCTCTTAAAATAATTATTTATTAAGTAGTGAAGTATCATAATAAAAAAATCGGGCAAGTACGAGTAGAACTCGTGCTCTGAGGGTTCCGTTGGACAGAAACCTCAGAGCACGAGTCCAAAAAAAAAAACTAAAGTTGAAATATTGAAAGACAAACTTAACTTTGTAGTTGACTATAAGGTTCTTCTATACATTACAACTACAAAATGTAAGTTTGTAATAGCAAAATAATTATTTTTAAATGATATAATTTCAAATTTGTAAGTTTCAGATTTATTCCATATATGTGCTATAAGACCTTGCTTTTTGCTAAATTTTATGATTCTAGGTCAACGGGAAGTACCCTATAGGTTTTGATTTCCCTGTGAAATCGCAAAATATGCGACATAAACGTTAAATAATACGACAGCTAAGCAGCTGTCGTATTATTTATCTTGATAACATCGTGCTCGATTGGGTACAGGCCAAGAACCAAGCGAAAATTAAAGGCCTATTCCATAGATATTTAAAAATATGGATATCGGATAGGCGCTCACTTTCCGAACCAAAACTTGACTTAAAACAAACTATTCAGGTAATCAGTCTTCTTAGTCTTGGTACAGTTTTATTGAGAGCAAATTAGACAATGTTTTTTTATAGAAACTGACGTGGTTTGTACATATTTCATCGGCTTAATCTTACGTGAGTAATTCCCGTGTAATATAAATAAAAATAGACAATGTTGTTGGGATTGAAAGTAAAACATAGGATTTAAAAACGTATCAAAATTTAAGGTACTCTCAGGCAATGACAGTTTTAAAAAGGGGGTTTACCTACATCAATGTACTCAGGTAACTTTTTTTCGTGAATTTTGTACTAGATCTAACATCTTTATGTATGTAAATCTATGAATTATTCAGATAATAAGTAAACGCGATAGTCGCTGCCGCCACGCGTTACGAAATCAGCAAACTTGGCTTTGAAACCACGCGTCGTCTCCATGAAACTTGGCGAAATCTTTTGCTACCCGCAGCAGTATTTATTAATATTTTAATATTAATTACTGGTAAACAGCAATGCATATTAAATAATGGTTTTAAGTTTATTGGGCTCTTGGCAGACGTCCCGTGCAAGTGGTAATTGCTTGCAGCTGCCAAAACTTTAGCATTAGAAGTTTAAAAATTACTATTAGATACTTGCATTAGTTTTATGGTTGACCATTTAGACGAGTCTGTAGTGCTACACTCCAGCTGCTGATAGAATTTTTCTGACAGTTGCCATAACATTGTAAAGATCTGAACTAAAACAACAAAGGTGGTACAGTCATGCTATTTGCCACAGTACACTCCTTGCTACAGTACGGAGCCAAAATTTTGGCTAGATGTGCCTAGTGGAAAAAAGGTCGTGGTAGCCTATTTGGGGGAATATTTATACCACTGGATTTCGGTGAAGGAAAACATCGTGAGGAAACCTACATACGTACGGAGAAGGAATTAGAAGGCGTATGTGAATCCACCAACCCGCACTGGGCCAGCGTAGTGAATATGGCCCAATTTTTTGGGGCTTTCGGGGGTAGGCCAAAAGTCCAGTGGACTGTAAAAAGGCTGATTATGATGGAAAAAAAAGTCAAAAAGTAAAAGCGAAAGGGGGATCCCATCAGGTATACAACAAACGTATTTTTTTACGTATTTTTGTATTAGCTCTAATGTTCAAACGATAATACGTACAAACGTAAAACTTAGCATGATTATACAGTACCTACACAGTCTAAAAATAACAACAAACAATAACACTGGCCAAGTGCGAGTCGACCGTACGTACGATTATTTACATCGCGCCGGAAGCAGTCATCGTTATCAGCTTATCATGTTCCCACTGCTGGGACATAGGTCTTCTTTCAGAGAGAGAGAGAGGATGAGCGCTATTCCACCATGCTGACACAGTGCATGTTGGCGAATGTCATAATTAAACATAAAATAAAATTGAACACACGGTCATCTGACCCCAAACTAAGCAAAGCTTGTGATATGGCTGCCAGAGACTGATATACATACATATATAGTTTTAAAATACATACTTAAATAGATATTAAAAAGATACAACCAGATATAGAACACACAAATGTTTGTCCTACGTGGGAATCGAACCCACGCCCTCAGGCTCAGAAGGTAGGTTCACTACCAACAGGACCAACGGGCTATCATTGTCTTTAAACATTTGAGGTTCTTGAACATACTGGATTCTGCACCGCTCGGCTACCATCGCTGAAAGCACTACTGATCATAAATAACTTTTACAGTTTAACTTTTACTGTATATATGACAGTTACGAGTTACTGTATATATGACAGTTACGAGTGTGTGCTCAAGTGAAAGTCTGTACAGAAATATATTTCAATGTACCCTCGTTTAAAAAGTGCACTCGAGACTCGAGGCAGGTGATAAAACACCGGCGAAAAGTTATGGCCCGAGATAGCACTGACTGTATGTTATGTTTATGTTACTTTGTAATTAAAAAGTAAGAGGTAAAATGAAGCAGTAATGCTTAGGGTGATTAATCAAGTGGGTACACAATCAAAAAAAAAAGTGGTAAGTTCAAGTGGGTGGTTCTTAATTTGACTGTTTTTTTGTAATATGTTATGCGATATCTTCGACGAACGTAAACCGATATTAATAATTCTAAAATGGATTTTTATAAACCTTGTACACAACATATTAATAAAATAAACCATGATCTATGAAAACAAGGTCTAGCAATCTGGGAGTGGTCCCGCAATGACGTCACTGTCCAGTTGCCACTTTATTCAATCAGCTGTTACGTGGTATATCGTCATCTCACTCGAACCTGTTGTAAATTGACATCATGACATCATTGCGGGACGCCGACGTGGAAATTTTTTCTCGGATTGCTATACCTGGCGGAGTATATTATTATACCATGATAAAAACCTCTTCAAATGGTAGAAGATTAGAGGATTAGAAACATTTCCTTCTAACCGATTTTCGTGAAATTTTCCATTCACCATTAGTTCTGGTGACAATACAATAAGCAATATTGTAATATTTTCAAACGATCTAATAGAGACCGGAGGGAAACGCTAGATGCAGGCCACTTCGAACCGGCCCTTTTGGAGATTGATGGGGGAGGCCTATGTCCAGCAGTGGACGTCCTATGGCTGAAATGATGAATGTTTTCAAAATGGCCTTCACCACATGATGGCGTATATTTGTATAATGGTGTATATTTTTAGTCAACCCGGTTATTATGGGTATTAAAATTCAATTAAATTAATGAAAAAGCTTGAAGCGTATTATCTGTTTGATCTGGTGCCAGCGTCACGGTTTTATCATCGTACTAGCCGCCACTGCCTAAAAGTTCACCCACACATCATAGATCACTAGAAATCGCACACTGTGCTATTCACAAGATCTTTCTTGCCTCATACTTGCAAAATGTGGAATGAGCTACCTAACGCGGTGTTTCCGAGAAGCTACAACATGGGGTTCTTCAAAAGGCGAGTTAATAGAGTCCTATAGAGCTAATAGAGTATAGAGTTAAGGGTTGGCAACGTATTTGTGATGCCTCTGGTATTACAAGTATCCATAGTCGACGGTGACTGCTTACCATCAGGTGGCCCGTCTGCTTGTTTGCCACCTATGGCATTAAAAATAAAGATATACAAAAAAACCGGACAAGTACGAGTAGGACTCGTGCTCTGAGGGTTCCGTTGGAAAGAAACATCAGAGCGCGAGTCCAAAAAAAAAAACTAAAGTTGAAATATTGAAAGACAAACTTAGCTTTGTAGTTGACCATAAGGTGCTTCGGTACATTCCAACTACAAAATGTAAGTTTGTAATAGCAAAATAATTATTTTTAAATGATATAACTTGAAATTTGTAACTTTCAGATTTATTTCTATATATGTGCTATAAGACCTTGCCTTTTGCCAAATTTCATGATTCTAGATCAACGGGAAGTACCCTATAAGTTTTGATTTCCCTGTGAAATCGCAAAATATGCGACATAAACGTTAATATCTTTTGATTGCGTTGACTTACAACTTTTATTTTTTTACAGCCGAAAGAAACCGTAGAGCCAAGTATTTAGTATAAATTTCAACTTGATACCTTTACGCGTTATTGAGAAAAAGGGTCTTGACAGACGGACAGACAGACGGACAACGAAGTGATCCTATAAGGGTTCCGTTTTTTCCTTTTGAGGTACAGAACCCTAAAAAGTAGAAAACGATAATGTGAGTGACATCGAAAGATCTTGTATATGCTCTAAAGCTAGTTCCATGGTGACATCACACTAAATGCAATATGGCCACCGTTCCAAGATGGCGGATTACATTTTCTTTGCTAATGCTAAAAGTTTGTACAAAAATGTTTTAAGATTAAGAGATGTAATTTAAAATGTACCGTACGCCAAAAATCCAGGTTTCGATGCTTCTTTCGTCTAAAAAAGAATGAGCGAAAGAAATAACTCTGGTCAGGAGCGCGGCCTTATGTATGATTATTATTGAAATGCAAGCTTACATAAACTCGCTAACAGTGTAATATCATGTTTAACTTTGGCAAATGTTAGCAACTCTGTTGATTATCCGGGACTGCGTTGTTTAGTTCCCGGATACCGGGATGCTAAATAAACAACAGTGTGTGGATGTAGTGTGCTGTGTTGGTCTTGTACGCTGCGAACAGGGTTGCCATCCTTCCGGTCTTCCGTCCAGACTTAGTCTGGTTTTAGTGTTCCGTACCAGAGGGTGTAAACGGGACCCTATTACTAAGCCTACGCTGCCTGTATGTCTGTCCATCCGTCTGTCTGTCCTATCTTTTAACGGCTGTATCTTTCGAACCGTAATAGACAGCCAGTTGAAATTTTCACAGAAATAGATAGACAGATAGATAGATAGACTCTTTATTGTTCACACCACAAAGAACATATGACAAAGTAGACCAAAAACTGAAGTAGCCGGCCAAAGAAAAATATGTGTATATTGTACATGACCATATGAACATTTTATATTATGACAGCCACAGAAAAGAGAAGTAGAAAAACGAAATTTTTTTCTCTTCTGTGATGACAGCTAACCTCTGTGACAGATATTTGAGCTGCTATGTATAGTTTTATAAATCGATTTTTCCGAAATCTCAACATATTTAACCTATACTGAATCTATGTATTTAACAATGTTTGTTTATGTGCCTATATGTACATCATCATCATTTCAGCCATATTACGTCTACTGCTGGACATAGGCCTCCCCCATCGATCACTAAAAGGGCCAGTTGGAAACGGCCTGCATCCAGCGTTTCCCTGCGGTCTCTTTTAGATCGTCTGTCCATCTTGTGGGTGTGTGGTGGCTGCGCTTACCGGCCCGTGGTCTCCATTCGAGACCCTTTCGGCTCCAATGGCCATCTGTTGTGCGTGCTATGTGCCCTGCCCACTGCCATTTCAACTTGATAATCCGTTGAGCTATATCGGGATCTTTCGTTCTTTCGTTCTGAAGAATCTGAATCTTCCATCGATTTCGCCATGACCTCCACAATATCGTCGGGTAAACTGAAAGTCTTGATGTACTTGCTATTGATGTTGATGCTACCGAGTCCTTGCCATTTCAGGAGCTTGAAGGAGCGTTCCAATGCGGCAGTGAACAGTTTCGGAGAGATAACGTCTCTCTATGTCACGCCTCTTCGCGATAAAATTGCCTTCGAACTCTGCTCTTGCACACGGACAGACATGGTAGTGTTATTGTACAAATAATTCAACACTTGAACATACCAATAGCCAATATGGCATCGCTAAGAGACTCGAGCACCGCCCATATGTCGATCAAATCAAAGAATTTCTCATAGTTCACAAACGCTAAATATAGTGGCAAGTTATACTCTTCGGTCATCTGTATAACTAGCCGCAGCATGTGGATGTGGTCTATGGTACCAATAAACCAAAACTACGTATTTTTGTATTTACTTTAGTCTAAAAACGGTATTACGTGAAAGCGTCAAACTTGGCACAATTATAGTAAACACTCTAAAGTATAACAACAACTAATAAATACTGGCCATGTGCGAGTCAGTGACAACTTTCTATTGACCACTGGTTCTCGTACGATTACCGAAGTTAAGCAACATTGGGCACGGTCGATACTTGGACGGGTGACATGGGCATGATGTCTTTTTGCATTACTTTTTTGTACTTTAGTAGTTAACAATTTATGTGGTGGTACGGAACCCTCAGCACGCGAGCCCGACTAGCATTTAGTCAGTTTTATTTATTTTGACCGTACTTTTGAGCTACCGTTTATTTGAAGCTCAGCCCGTGGGAATTATTGTTACAAAATAATACATTGTCTATAATTATATTGACTCATAACCAAATGCCTCGTGTTGAGGGAAAAACGTGTCTACAGGCAAGACTGACAAACCTTTTTACACATGAACTATCGCATATATTATATTCTTATTCTTCTCAGTAAGCGGGATATACATTATAGTTATATCTAACATTCATGCAATATAATATATCTGTATAAGAACAAACTCAAACAATAGTATCTGAATAAAATAAGATATAGGAAATGGAATATGCAGGGAAGCTCTTTTAATTTCCCCAGAGTATTAGGACGGAGCCGCAGGCGGAAACTAGTATCAAATATTTGGATAGGAACTTACTTGTTGAATTTATGAAAAAATTAAAAAAAAATAACTGTGTGTTTTCTTTAAATGTTATATTTGTTTTCATTATTTAACTTAATAGCAGGGATTATCTGTATCAATAATATTATTTTCTTTCAACTACGCAGAAATGTTATTATTAATCACTACAATACCGATCACAAAGGATGCATTTTTTTGCTTAGAATCATAACAGTGCAGAAATGTTATGCGAAATCTCTTTGTTACACAGTTTTTCATTAATGCACTTTTTTTTATTTAGATATAAATTTACCACAGAGCATTAAGTTTAATATGAAATGTATGCATTAGATCTAAAAGATACTGGCTGAAAATAAATACGGACAGTTCACGGACAGTTCACTTGTTAGCCACCTATGGCATAAAACAGGTGTAGATACCGTTTGTGATATATGATTCACCGAAAATACCGTTGTCACAATTTTAACCTGCTTAGTCTAATTATGTCGTTTTTTTGTTTATTATTTTTATTTATTTATGGCACTTGTATTATTAATCTAACTACATTTTGGCACAGTCTTTGGGAGATCAATTTATCACATTTTGAAATGGTTTATACTGCTCTATGGAAATCCACTTTGAACTACTGCATTACTTCATGGGGCGCCGCTTGTAGTACGCATCTGATAAAAGCGGAAAGAGCACAGAGACTTATTCTAAAAGTTGCTTTTAAAAAACTCTTTCGATACTCAACCGATGACCTCTACAGAGACACGAAAGAACTCAGGGTTCGTTTAGTTCAGTTCGTTCGTTCAGTTATACATCATTATGTAGAGTTAGAGGTATGTATGTTACCCATCTATATTTATATAAAGCGTAGGTAGGTATCTTGTTGGCACAAAGTTTTTCTTAACAAAATCAGTCTACCCTTCGTCCGTCCGTCCGTCATTAATCTTTGTAAAAGGAAAACAACTAAACCGCGAAAAGAAAGGTAAAAGTAATAGACAAGTGATTATTCCACCAGCTAATTGCTTTTACTTTCACGCCAAAAAGTTTCATAAAAACCGCCGCCATTATTGTTTCCCAAATTGCAAATTTTATTATTCGCCATCCAAACAAGTTTTATAGCGAGCTATTTGAAACAAAGTAGGAAGTGAGGCGCCATTTTATTCTTCCTAAAGCGTCATCTCTACTAACGTTATTATTGTACTCTATTATTATTTTTACTATTACTAATGAGATTTACATAAATATTTGATAGGTTATGTCTTTTATATTATTTTTGTTCTTCCACATCATATTTTTAGATCGTTCATTTATTTATTTGTCAATATATTAAATAATTAATACGTCACAAACTACTTAATTCTAATTACAAAAAACCAAACTAAATAAATTAGTCTAATCAAACAGCCTGAATGGCAATGGCCAATCTTTGCACCAGGAACGAGCCAGAACGGGAGTCGCCACCGTTATCTCGTATTCTGCGGCCAACTTCTGCGATCAGGCTCTTGGCCTCAGTGCCCCAACTGCCCATAGTTTCCACGCCAAGGGGTACAAAGTAATACTGTGGCTCCATTGCCGCGTACTATTTGATAGTATAAATTAAAAATTAAGATAATACGATAAAAGAGCTGATAATCTTCAAACGGCTGAACATATTTTCTTGAATCATAACTAAGAATACTCTCGATCATGACACCTTAAATATATAAATAAACCGGCCAAGTTTAAGGGTTCCGCACCACCACAAAATTCAATGACGAAATTACCAGTTATAACTTGGTAATGAACAGAAACTTGTCACCGACTCACACTTCATCATCATCATCATAATCAGCCTTTTAACAGTCCACTGCTGGACTTTTAGCCTACCCCCGAAAGGGTGATTGGGCCATATCTACCACGCTGGCCCAGTTGCGGGTTGGTGGATTCACATACGCCATTGAATTCCTTCTCCGTACGTATGCAGGTTTCCTCACGATGTTTTCCTTCACCTCACACTTGGCCATTATTTATTATTTGTTGTTATATTTTAAAGTGTGTACTATAATCAGACGCTAGTGTGTATTACCGTTTATCCATTAGAGCTAATACAAAAATACGTTTAAAAAATAAGTTTGTTGTATGGCAGCAAAAATTTGCAAGTTGAAGTGGCAATGGGCAGGCCACATCGCTCGAATAACCGATAACCGATGGGGAAGAAAGGTTCTTGAGTGGAGACCACGAACCGGAAGACGGCCTTAGGCCGGTAGGTAGGCCTCCTACTAGATGAACCGACGACATAGTGAGAGTCGCTGGCATCCAGTGGATGCAAAAGGCTGGCTGTTGTTCAGTGTGGAGGTTAAAGGGAGAGGCCTATGTTCAGCAATGGACGTCTTCTGGCTGATGATGATGATGATGGGGGCAATGGTAATTGACCCTTTCGTTTTTACTTTTTTATTATTATTTATTATTTGTTAGTCAATCCGCCGTAAAAGTACATTCTGTGAAAATTTTAACTGGCTATCTATTACGGTTCGAAAGATACAGGCGTAAAAGCTAAAGCGTTAAAGCTAGGACGGACAGACAGACAATGTAGGCTTAGTAAATAATAGAGTCCCGTTTTTACCGTTTGGGTACGGAACCCTAAAAATGAACATTTCATTAAGCTAAACCAGGTTCATTCGCTGACTTTAGGACAATACTGTTAACGCGCTCGTGGAGACAGCGCCTTACGAAATTCCATTGGGTTATTGACAGGGAAATAAGAAAATTAATGAGTTTCCAGAACGTAAAGTCAAAATAGCTTATTTGCATGTCAGTGATTGCTTTAGCGATTTCAGAAACGGTAGTTAATTGATGGAATACGCCGCTAAAAGGGGGAATAAATAATATATTCCTTTCTTAATCTTTATTTCCTTTTCATTATCTAGTACACAATTTACTCGATACTCAAAGAGCTCGGCATCGAACAATGTCTCTTGACGCTGCTGGGACGGTCTCTTCACTTGTTTTCTTTGGCTACCCTTTCAGACAACACTGCAATTTTAAGGAGAATTTTGTCGTCCGATAGAGACAGAGACACGGCTGTCCCAGTCGCACTTATGTCAATCTGAATGCGAATGACATTGACAAAACTTAATTCAGGTGCTGGAATAACCCACAACGCGTTATTAAAATATAAAATATTAACTTCGCAAAACGCGGTCTGTACTTGGATGGGTGACCGCCTAGGCGTGATGTTGTCTTTTTATATTTTGAAACGATATACTTTCTGACAGGTCCCATTTCATCAAAATTGGTTCAGTAGTTTGGTTATTAAATTAAAATAACTGGAAAAATCGTTGACTTGGATGGCACAACAATATTGTCACCCAAGTATTAGGTAACCGAAATTGCGTATGTTACTGATTTTGATGTCGGCTTTTTAAATTGATAATAATCATTAAATGAACTGTCTTAATGTAAAATCACGTCAAATTTCAAAATATCATGGTGAATCTTTTTTGTTGTTGTAACAGAAAAAACAGCAAATATTTTGTTACAAGCATTTCGGCAGACGTCCAAAAATAAGGGGGTGTTTGGTTACACAAAGACGGAGATAGATACCTTTATGTTTCGGAACACGATATCTATTGATCTTTGTAGCGCTAAGTAACACTTGTAGGATCTTCCATCTAAACAAAATACAATTATGTTTTTAATTGTGAAAGTAAAAGAAAAATACGTTTTGCAAAGTCGTTTTGCATTTTGCAAAAGGCAAAAACGCTGTATCAGATCGATGTTTAGATTAGAAAGTACTGTTAGTTGCACGCGTTACCTAAACATAAAATTCTTACGCTTCCGTCTATATATATATTGGAAACTTCCATAATCGTAAAAACTAATCCAGAATTATTCCCGGCAATATCTGACTTAGCGGTAAGAAATCGTAGAGACCCAAACAGATGTCGTAATCGCCCATCTAAAATGAACCACAGTATAATGTGTATGGGACCGATTATCTACAACACTATACCGATTCCAATAAGGGATCTAAAATCTAGTCAATTTAAAATAAAACTAAAAAATCTTTTAGTAAAGAAATGTTATTACAAAGTAAGTGATTTTATAAATGATAAATTTTAGTAATGACTGCAGTAGGTCAATTTGTTTATCATACAATTATAGTAATGTCTAACTATTTTATTATAATATTAATAACATCATAACGAAACTTTTGAAATTGTTTCGACAGTTAATTGAATTAATACTTTTTATATAAATAATATTTACGGTATTTTTATACCATCTCTCTAGATTTGTACGCCTACAAACTAGGCAAAACATGATACAAAGTGACAGATATTTTAAACTACCTATTGTGCATGAGTTTTAAATGTGTGTATGATTTACTCGCGTTTTGTGCAAATAAATAATCTTTATCTTTTGTACTTATTAATGTAAACTAAATAGAATTGCGTGACATCTTTCATCCACGATATCACAGTGTCTAAAGATAAGGGTCTTTGACCAGTGTATGTTTTCGTACGCATTATACATGTTACGTAAAATCGCTAATGAGAGGACGCTATTGCAATAATGCAAAAATAAAAGTTTGAGCCTTAGAATAACTACTAAGAGAAGGTAGGTTTCCAAACAACGCCTTCTCAAAACGTAAGCTACAAATTCGTTTTGTAGCTTACGTTTCGATTGATTTATTGATTGATTGATTAACTCTTTATTGTTCACACCATGAAATTTGATACAGAAGACAAAAAACTCTTAAAAACTAGTGTAACAACTGGCGGCCTTATCGCTAAAAGCGATCTCTTCCAGGCAACCTTAAACGATTGGTATTTTAAACGATTTAAGCAAGATAATTTATGGATTACCTGTGGAATGTCACACCATAACACTTATGCTGCTTTTCTGATTGGTACGATTTCACCGCGCAAATTGTCAGAGTAAAATTTTTATATTTTTTTTGGAGCCATATATTACACCATTTGAATGGCGTAAATTTTGCGAATGTACTTGGTTTCTTTGTGTAGTTATTCTAAAGTTTGAGCACTTTTATACACAACAAAAAAAAAAACAATACAAAAAAAAATTACCATTATCTAATTAAATTATAATTTATGTCAATTATTATAACAAAAAAAATATTTCTTCTAGAGATTAGGCAGACTCAAAAAATCTGAAATCTACTATCAAAACAATAATCACAAAAAGCATGACGCGTTCGCGCGCATGCAACCCGCCGCTGAGCGTAGATAAACGTTTAATGGAGGTATCGTGTCAGCTATTGTTGGGTACATTTTGCGCGCAAATGATAATGAATTAGTTAAGTTTTTGATTACTTGTAGGTTTACCAGAAACAAATAATTTGTTTCTTATTAGGTTTAGGTTTATAGACATTTATTCTCATATAAGATGTTACATCACTTTCATGAGAACACTGCTAACAATACATTTACAGTTCGTCGTCGCAAAAATAACTAATAACATTACAAACATGTAGAACAAAATAATACGAAAAAAAAACAAAAAAAAAACAGATTCATTTAATAGTCAATAGCGTGTATGGTATGGCGTCAATGGTAGGGTTCCGTAGCCAAAGCCATAAATATATTGTTTTTATATTCACAGTTCAAAAAGTGGTGGTTATAAAAAAACTAAAATACTAAGCTCTGTGAGTTTCGGAGATGTATCATCCTGTCATAACACATACTTTTTATGGTGAAGCCAAAAATAAAACTACTTGTGACTTAATTGTTAGAACGTCTTTAATTTATCACAGTTTTATCAATACCTCAAAAAGTTGTGATCACAAAATGTAAAAAAATACTGAAATAAGTTTTTTGGATAAAGCATGGTAAGTTTCAAGTTTCTATGTCTAATAGTCTAGAAAGGCAGGGGGGACCAACTTTTTGCCACATAGGGGGAACTTATTTCACAAGGGATACACTGAAATGTGATGTATGAAACATTACCTTTATTCCAAAAGACCTGGGCTGTTCAACGATACCCCACGCGATGGGGTGCAGTAAAATAATATTCACTCTTAAAACCCTAATAAAACCCACCCATAAAAGACAAAATTATATTATTATTTTTAATTTGATATCTATACAAATACTGTAATTATGCAAAATTTCATGCTTGATAGCTAAAGAAGTAAATGTTCGTAAGGATTTAGATGGACGGACAGACAGACGGACAGATGTATGGTCAGAAGCAGAACAATATTATAAGGGTTCCTTGTAGTACTACGGAACACTAATAAAGAAAGAAAGTAAGAAAAAGTTTATTTGTGACCAAATTACGTTTTTTAAAATAGCTTAAAGACACAAGTTAATGGGGTCTTGAACTTGGCCTTGGAACTCATGAATTTAAAACCAACGTGAAGCGCTTTGATTCTAATTTTATTGTGCGAACCGCTAGACTGTGGAATGTGTTGCCTGTTTGGGTGTTCCCGAGAACAAAATTACAATATTATGTCTTCAACTCACGAATTAAGTGAGTTTCTTTCAGATGAGTTGTCAGACAAGCGCAACGTATCATACAATAAAAATAAAAAAAACCTATGACGTCACACTCTCCAAAACTATTGTCATATCTATTATAGAAACTGACGTGGTTTTCACACATTTTATTTATAAAGATTAAGTAAGATTAAGCCGGTCACTCCGACTATAGTCCGGCTTAATCTTACGTGAGTAATTCCCGTGTCATACGAGTATAAATAAAATATTGTCACCTCTTTTATCAAAATGAGTTGTGAGTGCAGTTTTTTTCGTGTGTAGATTTATAATTTTGGCTTTTTTAGTTGTTAGTTACATTTGTATAAAACTGCCTGAATGTCGAATGGTTCCGTCCAGCCCGATGACGTCACGTAAACGACGTGTAACCTCATTAATTCGGGCTTACTACGTGCCGACTGGAGATAACATCAGATTACCATGTTTCTTTGACTTTTCACTCCATTATTCAGAACCGAAAACTAATCAACTTAAGGCGCTCAATACGACGATGTATTGTAAGGGAAACGGTCCCAAAAATGAAGATTGAAATGAAAATTTATTGTTAACAGTCTTTTTTGGTGATAAAACAGATAGTTATGGGTACTATATCACTAAAAAACTATGTTTATTTTATATTTTTTAATGTTCGCAATTTGTGTGTAAATGCAAATAAGATAATCAGCTGCAGTTAGAGGTCAACGAACGATCTGCGCCGCGCGCACACTTGTACGCTTTACATTGCTGGTTTGCAACATTTAAAACCACCAAAAACAAGTATAAGGCAAGTGGTTATTGATATTCGATTGTGTTTAGATAGTATAAAAATAGCATTATGGCTTTCTTTCACCCGGTATAGTGAAATGCGAACACGTTTTTTTATACTAATCGTTATGTTTTTAATGTACCTTATTTACTTGTAGCTATTTTAGAGTTCCACTATCAGACTTCAAGCTCCATCATTAGACCCGTGCCACCAAGTGTGTATGAGACTCGTTAAACTAAACCAAATGACTCTATACTCGAGGAGTTTACTGATAGCCATTAAAAAGTTCCACTATTCATCTCCTAGTTCCATCATCAAATCACTTATTAGTACCAAATTATTGTATTATCAGCCAGACTACATAACCTGCAAAATTTCAAATCGGTACAGTTAAAAAAAGTAGGTTAAAATAACCTAAAAGAGACCGCAGGGAAGCGCTGGATGCAGGCCGATGCCAACCGGCTCCTTTGGAGATCATTGGGGGAGGCCTATCTCCAGCAATAGACGTCCTATGGATGAAATGATGATGATGATGAGGTTAAAATCGATTTTCAAGATTTGTTTACATAGTTACAAGTAAAGCTAATAAAATCGTGTTAAAAACCTTCGACCAAAATAAAATGAATGGACGGGCCATAACCATTGAACTTGCTCAGTAAAAATGAGTCAAAACCGTCGGATATATACTTCAACACTAAACTATAACCATGTACAGTACATTTGTTACAAAAATAGATAGTGGTTAATTGTTGTGTATTTACACTTCGGCACGAAGGCATAATTTTGTCAGATGTTTCGTTATCATGTAACAATAGTCACGTGTTGCACTTCCTACGGCTAGAGACCAACTGAAACAAAGTGAGCGCTGGCGCTAATTTTGTAATCTTAAAAAATGCGTTTCCTCGGGGCCCGTTCAGTCATTTTATTTTGGTCTAAGTTAAAAACTAGATATACCAAAAAATATTATAGTTTCTTGTGGATATTCATAACAGCTTTTTTATGATTATCTTGTTAATATATCACAAAAATAAATTCTAATTAAAATACTATTATCAATATAATAATATTTTTAAGTATCTACAAATTGTGTTTTCGTGAATGCAAAAATCTAACTAATGAACCAGAAAATACATGTCAAAATAGCAGTATGATTGGGTACCTAATGGTACAACACTTTTTAAATTTTTCTTATTGCCAGTTTTGTTTTATATAGCGCCTTAACATCAAGTTACTGCTTATTCATTTACATAATAAGTCACGTTTGACAAATTAATGCATAATGATTTTTGTTATGAAGTTGTTGAATAAATTGCTGGCCTGACTGTATTAATATAATAATAATTATTATATTGTTAGAGATCAAAGTAGGAATAATAATAAATTAGAGAACACCATGCGAGAAAATAATACTTAATCATTCAATGAGAACAATATTTCCATCAGCTGTGGACTGCGCTCAGTAGGTACGTATAAAGTATTAAAAAAAAATTAAAAAAATATTATATTGCTACTATTTATGCATGTGCATATAAATAGTGAATGATTTTTGCATTACATAGCTGCATTTTAGAGATACATACTTTTACATTTATTACATAAAAAAGGAATACTAACAAAAATTGGTATAACTTTTTCATAACTTTCTATACAAAAATGTTAGTTACACTCACGTGAAAGTGTTTTGTAACGATTGATTTCGACAGTTATTTAGTTGCAACCGAGGTGTTCCTACGCTCAAACGCTTGGAACGGCCAAGTTGTGAAGCGGTTGTTTCTCACACTGACGTTGACTGAAGTTGCACTGCACGCTGGGCGCGTCTGGACGTACCTTCTGAACGCAATCCAGGCAACTGAACGGAGTTTTAGCGCCACCGTGTGAAAATTGTGTCACCTAAACTTACGTACTTATTTTCGAGTTTTAATGTGTCAGGTAAGTGATATAATGAGGTGAAATTAGTTATTATTAATTTATTTTATTTTATAGCAAATACGTCCGTTTTTGACCACTAACTCGTACAACAAAGTATCCATAAGGTTGCTGACCACTGGCTTAAACTGTCAATTGTATGTTTTTGTTGCCTATAATTATAATTATTATGTAGATACTATAATACTTAAGTAACGATCTCCAATACAATTAATTATATTATGCAATCCAAATACTTTCTATTAATAGCTTTAACTTGTGTGTGATGCAAATTACATTTAATTTATATGCTTCTGAAATTACTCACGTAAGAATAAGCCGGTTACTCCGACTATAGTTTCAACCGCATTTGGCAGTCTTTTTCAAAATTATGTCGTTTTGCGATTATTAATATTATTCAAAATAAGTATGCGGTCTTGCTTTGCACTGAAACTATAATCGAAGTAACTGGTTTTATCTTACGTAACCCCCGTATAACTTAAACAAAAGGATCTCCAATTAGTTAGGTGTTAGTTTTTAAATACCTATTTTATATTAGATTAGATAAGATTAGATTCTTTATTGCTTCTATACAGTACAAGGTGGTGAAAACATGAAAATTAAAAGTTCAGAGTTTCATATGGTCCCTGTCGGGGCTGTCGGGCACAACACAGTAGGAGTGAGCAGGACGGTTATATTTATCACAATTTTAATCTCAATATAATTATTTATATTAGTGTCCTGTTTTGTTTTAAGAGTTTTGAATTTGTTTAATGTTACTTTAAATTAAAGCGTACCTAAACTGTCCATAGGTCTATAAGTATTCTATGTCGTGTTTGGATAATTGCTAGAAGATAAACTCGTTAACTTGCCAGGCACGAGTTTAGTTCTGCAGGGTGATTATGTTACTAATTTTAGTATTTCATTCTCTGTTTTAGTCATTAGTGTGTTGTGCTTTGAAAGTTTCGGAAACTTAGAAGAAGTTAATGATGGACGATTTATTCTATGCACGTTAAAAATTTGTTGAACCTTACGTCGCAACCTTAGCTTCACTTAGAAGCTAAGGTTGCCTTCGTTTCACTCACTCAACATAATAAATTGATCATCTCGTTTGCTACTCTATATTGAAGTGTGTATTAGGTATTAGTTGTTTTATGCCATATTTGGAAAATAAGCAGATGGGCTGCCTGATGGTAAGCAGTCACCATCGCCTATGGATACATGTAGCACCAGAGGCATCACAACTACGTTTCCAACCTTTTAACTCGACTTTTGAAGAACCCCATTCCATTTTGTAGCTTCTAGGAAACATCGCGGAAGGTATGAGGTACATAAATATGAAAATACTTAGCTATGTCAAATACACATTTTGAAATAGAAGTATGATAATTTATCTCAAACCATAGCCAAGTATATAGGTAGACTCGCTCTTAAAATAATAATAATTACGAAAGTGAGATGAAGTATAATAATTATGAAAAACTTCGTGAGAGTGAGCAGGACAAAGATTATATTTTTGTCCCTTACTGGCGTATAGGGTTTTTGTTGTTTGCCATCGACTGATCTGACACTTCAGGTGGCAAATTGTGGCGTCGTATAAAATAACTGTAAAAGACCCATAGAAAGACCTCATTTTGTTTTTTGTTTGTGACTTTGTAAGTGGATTTAGTGCACACTGCATAGGGTGTAAAAGCCGTAGTGAACGGAATGGACCGAACATAACCTTTCATCGGTAAGTACTAATGTCGAACTATCGCTATTGCATTTGTATACGCTGAGGACTAGTTTATACCTAACTAGCTGACCTCCCCAGCTTCGCAAGGGTATATATTATAGCCCATGTCACCCGGGGATAGTGTAGCTTCCCAACAGTGAAATAATTTTTCAAATCGGTTCAGTAGTTTCGGAGCCTATTCAATGCAAACAAACAAACAAACAAAAAATCAAATCTTTTCTCTTTATAATATTAGTTTAGTATAGATTACTTATCCTTTGACTATCTCAAACCAAGCTCGGTGTCACTATCATTTGAAAGTGAAATTATAATAACACCAAATGTTAATGTCACAAAGTTTCCAGTGGAAGATGTTTCAATAAATAACCATGTTTCTGTTGAAATATGGGCGTTCCTTATGAATTTCAAATTTTGTATTTGAATAAATAATTCTGGTGAGTTCGAAAAGTTATTTTTCCTTAAATCTGCGTTCCTTTTTGGCGGAACATTCAGCATGATGTATTATTTATAAACGGAAAAGTGTGAACTCGTAAGCACTTTGTATTGGGGCTTAATGCTTTCTGCCTTTACAAACGTTTTTGTTTACATAACTTTACAAAAGTCGTGTTGGACGTAAACTGTTTATCTGAAACATGGTTTTTAATTTGTTCATAATTTGGAGAAACCTCTTTGATGAAATTTGGTATCAAAGTAACATTGAAGTAATCTCACATAGTTTCTGTCTTTTTAATAGAAAAATGTAATGAACCCTCTTAGCACATTAAAATATTCACGTACACAAATAAGAGATATGAGTATTCAGAGGAGACTAAAATTGACCCCTAACACTTTACGAGAAGCAATGGTATTACGGAGTCTTAAAGATATATTTTCCTAGAAGCATGTTCTTCTTGTTTGAAGCAAGGTGTAAGCGGAGCGTTGGTCGTTCAGCTGCAAGATGGGTCGACGATATTGTCACCATCGCGAACTTGCAGTGCAAGTACCGTTCTTTATCGATCGTCAAATTCGCTAAAATGCCATAGAATCGATCACAGCGAGTACTGAAAAAATGGCATATTATCGAATTTGACGACCTCAACTGTCAATTTGACGATCGATAAAAGAACGATACTTGCACCCCTGGACTCGATTAGCACAGGACTGGCAGATGGCAGCAAGAGAGAGGCCTATACCCAGCAGTAGGATAAGGAAGGCCGTGGATGATGATGATGATGTTATTTAATGAAAGGCACAAAATAGCCTTCGATTAAAATAAAAGAAATGAACAGGTCATAACTATTGAACTTGCTACTAAAAATGAGTAGTAAAAACGAGTCAAAACCGTCCGACATATATCTACTTCAACCTTCGACCAAATAATAAAATGAATGGACAGGGCCAAAAGAAGCGCATTTTTGAAGATTAAAAAATGAGAGCCAGCTCTCACTTCGTTTCAGTCGGTCTCTAGCCGTAGGAAGTGCAACACGCGTCTATTGTTACATGATAACGAAATATGTGACAAAATTATGCCTTCGTGTGCTTTCCCAAAGTGTAATTACACAACAAAAAACCGCTACCAATATTTTGTAACAAATTTACTGTAGGTGTTTATTGAAGTATATGTCCGACGGTTTTGACTCTTTTTTACTGAACAAGTTCAATGGTTATGACCCGTCCATTTATTTTATTTTGGTTGAAGACTTCAACACCTAATTATAACCATGTATTTTACTGAGCAAATTATGGCCCGTTCATTTATTTTGCAAATGTACTGTACACAGTACATTTGTTACTAAAAATATATAGCGGTTTTTTTGTTGTGTATTTACACTTCGGGAAAGCATACGAAGGCATAATTTTGTCATGTATTTCGTTATCATGTAACAATACTCTTGTGTCGCACTTCCTACGGCTAGAGACCGACTGAAACGAAGTGAGCGCCGGCACTCATTTTGTTATCTTCAGAAATGTCTTTCTTCTGAGCCCGTCCATTGATTTTATTTTGGTCGAAGCAAATAGCATGTATGAGTAAAAAACCTTATTAGATTTAAAAAAAAAATGCGTCACTTGGGCAAGTACCTAGAACTTAGTTTTATATTCACTATTTTCAAGAGCTATGCAGGCGGATCGTGCAAACGAAATGCCTGCACGCGACCGCAAACCGTATCTGCGCGCGATAAGGTACACGTTCGCGTGATTTTCCAACTGAGCGGATTAGGTGTCGCAATTAGAGTTGTCCGTAAGGCCCCTGTTCAATATTCGTACTAGAAAACATTCTGGATGGGAATGTTAAGCACAAATTATTGCAAAACTATGCAGAAATGGGTCACATAAAAACCAAATTTTCAACGGCTCCTAATTTTTTAGTGCGCTCAGTTTTTATAATCCAAATAATTTAAAAAGTTGTTCTCGCCATGTATTGCCATCTTTTTTGTTTTCCGTAATATCTAGCCTTTTAATCAATTGTGCTTATCACCTTGTATTTGGTGCATAGTATATTTGTATATTTCAGGCTAAATCAAAAATCCATACGTTAAAAAAACACACGGGAATATAAATAAAATGTGTGAAAACCACGTCAGTTTCTATAATAAAACATAAACCCTATATATTTCAGGTTAAATCAAAATTAAAAAAAAAGTTTAAACTAAAACTGTTTTTTTACAAAAAATAAAAAAACGTTTTAACCCTATAATTAATTAAATCTTTATCCAGATGTTAAATAAAATATCTTATCTTATCTTAAATTCTGTGTTTCAATCGTATCAAAACAAATCTCAAAATTCACTTCTGTCATCAAAGACAAAGGATTGTAGATGCGTTCGGAATCCGGAATCCGGTTACACGAAGACGTCTTACTCAAAATGTTATGCTTGAGTAGCTTATCATCAGGCAGGCCGTCTGCTTGTTCGACACCTATGGCATGTAGACATAAAAAAATAAACATGATAGGCTGAAATGATGATGATAATTTTATGTTCTCAACCTGTTTTTTTAGTTGTCTGAAAAGTAAAATGGTTATTGTATCTGTATCACGCCCTCCAAACATGTTATCTCACCAAAACAGGTTTCCACGTCATTGGAGCTATCATAGTTTCCGCTATCGTGTTGATAAAGTTCACCTGCCTGTTTCCCAGCTGCGAGCGGCGGTTCCCGGGCCCTAGGCCCT
This sequence comes from Agriopis aurantiaria, assembly GCA_914767915.1. Classification (NCBI taxonomy): domain Eukaryota; kingdom Metazoa; phylum Arthropoda; class Insecta; order Lepidoptera; family Geometridae; genus Agriopis; species Agriopis aurantiaria. The sequence goes on along the minus strand of OU611991.1, from coordinate 1,020,099 downwards.
CATTAGTATTACAGACGGAAGGCGGCTACGGCTTTACAGAACATTACTTTGATTGCTGCGCTTCTTGATAACACTACATTTGATTAGCTCGAGGAATGCGAGGAACAACAACAGGGTATTTGACTGTATTAAAAATTTTAGAATAGAATATAGTTTATTGTCGTACTAGCGTCCCGCACGTAAATTAAAGCCGTACGAAGCCGGTGCGGGTCGCTAGTACGATAATAAATGCTAGTAACGGTAGTACGATAATGTGACGTGATGTGTGATGTGTGTGATGTGTTACAGCCGCACTCAGAGAAGGAATACTTAACATTGCTCTGTCAACTTCTCGTTGACGGAAATTGTCACACATGAAAACGAGACATAGCAATATTAAGTATGCCTTAGCTTAAGTAACGTCTCTGAGTGAGGCCGTTAATTATGATTATCTTAATCTAAGGATGTAAGTAATACCATAGATAAATATATACCCAGAACATTTATATATTTTTGTACTAGCTGTTGTCTGCGACTTTTTACACGTAGATTTTCACTAAACTTAGAACCTCCATTTAGTGGTCTCCTAAACCAATTTTTTTTCTCATTATTTGTTCGGCAATTTAATGTTTATATCTCGATATGACATTGTTTTGCGTATGTAAAATATTATAACTACCTAATTACAATGTTTCTTTTTACTTTACTTTGATTCAAAACAATATTGTAATAAATTTGAGCTATCTCATCTCAAATCTCCATTTTAAATTAATGATAATGATGACATTTTTAGGGTTCTGTGGTAAATCAGAGAATCAACCTACAGAATCGTGATGTTCCTCTCGTCAGCATCATCTATAATTTCCACTCACTGCATAGGTATAGGTCTCTTAAGCAATAAAGTAAGTTCCCCCCTTCTTATTATGGGAACCTGACGTGATTTTCCATTTCGAAATTATGTTTTAACACGAAATATGCTTCAAATTTGACGATTCGTCATCTCGAATATTCAAAAGTAGACCTTTAAAATCGATTAATTGACATTATTTCTTTATGTTTAATAAATGTTCTTGAAATATTTTATTCGGATGTGTTCACAAATATACGAATAAAGAAATTTGGCTCAATAGAAAAAAAACCTAAACTTTCCTAAAAAACACCCGTTTTTACATTCCCTTCAATGGATTGAATCAACTTCATTCACTTTCTATAGAAGATAATGTTTTTATCAAAAAAAAAATTGTGTGTAATCCTAACAATCATTCAAATACTTTAGTGGTCGCAATTTTTTGTAAAAGCGTAAGATGATTTGTAGAAAATAAAGAAAAAATAAATATTGAAAATATTTGAAAGCGCGCACGCCGCATTACCGTTATACAAAAGTACAGTTCTCTACCATTTCGCCTTAATGATATTGATTATAACTAAGAAAATATAAACTAGTTTATATTAACTAGCTCAACAAACGTTGACTTACTGCAAACAAAAATAACTTATCGAGCTATATGCTTATTTAGTCGCTTAAAGTTACTTTGGTCAATGATATTATAAATTTAGAAATACACATAGTAGTTTTTGCAAGATCAAAAAAAAACACAAAGAATACAGGTACAGAAAACATTAATATCGAAAGCAACCCCAAAAACAGTCCCCCCTCAGCATAGAAGAATGAGTGCATTGCTGATTTTCAGACGATTAAAAAAGGGTACCGAAAACAACGATATATTACCGATAATTTAACAAAAAATCTGAGCAAAATATAATTGAAAATATATACCCCAATTGATATTTTTTTTATTTTATCTTTTGTGGTATAGTACCAGCTACGGAACCTTATTCTAAGCTCGACACGCTCTTGAGCGCTTTTTTGCTAAATATGGATGATACCTAAAACAGCATGTAATGTTTTGAGAAGATAACCTTACAAAGATACCTTACAAAGCATGATATTCTTATTTGAAAGATATTATATTATATACCAAAAGTAACGCAACACTAACTTTCACATAACTTTGGCCAACGCAACTTCGACTTTGCATAACAGCCTATTTTCAAGAAGATATATAACGACTGAGTTTATTATTGAAGAGGTTAGTTTCTGCAATCAATATTTGATATGTACTCTACAAATGTTCATTTCTAAAAATAATTATTATATTCATAGACGAGTTTATTTTTTATTATTACCTAACCGTTTATATAATTAAGAATTCATGCTCTAGATCTCGAGTAATCGTACCTTTGTTTTTAATTGTCTATTTTAAATAATTATCACAACCTAAATAAAACTTTCAAATATTTATTATGTAAATTGTAAGTGTTTGATGTTATCTGAAAGCTGACCTGGGTAAATTAACTTTACTAGTTCGTAGATTTAGTACACCCCAAAGATTTGAAGCTAAATGTGAATAAAAGAGAATAGCCATGACAATGACACCATTCATAAGACAAGTAAATAGCTAGTATTAAACGTACTTTTTTTTTTTTTTTTTTTTTTTTATTGTTGTTTAATACATTGTTCATATACAATTAACAAAAATGTAGCACCAATAAACCACGGAAGGTTTGTCTTGGCACACAGATTCACCCCGCACTGACAAACAATACGTAAGTACCTACACTGAAATAAAGAATAAATAATTCATGCGGAACTTGTACAAAGTAAATCTATAAAAAATTTAAATCTACCCACATTATTCTTTTGACGTGCAAACTATTCATCAAAGGTAAATCCATTAAAAGCTTTATCTTGATACAAACGCAAACATAGTGAAGTTATATACATATCTAAGCTCCATGCGATTCATAAACCGGTTGCAGTAACTTGCGTAAACTGCGCGTTACCGAATGTCATTTCCGAATGTTATAGTAATTAGATTAGATCGATGTTTACGGCGGCGGCTGGCGTCACTTAGTTAATAACAATATCAAGTAGAAATTAATGAACAGGCATTCAACAACTCTTATTCGGTGGCACGTAAGACTAAATTGCACAGAAAACGGAGGTAGGTAGGTAATTATAGTCTAGTAAAGTTATATTTTGTGCTATTACGTGCTATTAGAAACAGTTAGGTATCATTGTAGCATGGATTTTTAGAATTTATAAGGGTAAAGTAACTAGCATAAATAACAATATTAATATAATAATAAGGTTAATAAATATTTTTTATGGGTAAAAAACTTATAGCTTAGCTATGATTTAGGTTATCGATTTATATTAGCTTTTCTGGCTGCGTGGCTAGGTTCTTAATATCCTCTTCAGATCTTGCCACAAGAGTTTTTGCATTTTCGTCTTTACGTATTAACACCTTGCCGTCCTGGAACCAAACAAATTTGTAGTTTGGTCTTAGCTCATTCGCTCGCCAACCGCCGCGTGCGCCGCACGATGGCGATGTTTCGGTCACCCCCGAGGGACGCGACTAATAGTAATAACACGGATTTGCAGTGCTCTGGTTGTAAAGTGGTCGTGAATGAGTTATTAACGTTCCTCAGCAATAAAGTTGACATTTTACCCGAGTCAGCGATTGTTGAAATATGCCTAACGGCGTATTCTATAGTCGAAATTGAAGCGGCGCGTGTTACTGCGTACAAGTTATTGGCCCCCAGCAAGAAGATAATGAGAAGAAAAGAGGGCAGTGAACAAAAGAGTCTCCAGGAGATGGTGAAAATTATAAAAGAATTTGAACCCGATTGTTTGCCGACATTTGTGGCCAAAGATCTGAATAAAATACCGCCAGTCTCGTTTAACTACATAGATTCTACCTCATTTCTAAAAGAAATAGCTATTCTGCGGAGTGATGTGGCTACTATCAAAACATCAAAACTCGCGTCTAGTGACAACTTGAGGGCGTCTAGCGAGATGGAGGGCTTAAAGACTGAAATTGAGGAGGTTAAGCGCATTTTGAAGGAACTACAAGAACAAAATTCTAAATTGATGAACTGCACTAAGGAAGGTGGAAATGACACCGTACCTTCAGGAGGACTGGAGTGGAACGGGAGGAGCAATATCTCGCAATCACTTGCATTTGCAACGAAAAAACTCGGCAATAACATTTGCAAAAACCGGTTGGACGAGGCAGAGCGCCCTCCCCGCGCTTCGACACAAGAGGCTTATCAGCACTCACACAAGCATAGCTCACCTACTAGTCGTTGTCGGCCGTCAGCTGATACTTTACACTCGAATATACCGTTATATCGGGACATGGTAATCAGTGCAGGGTCGATGCAAGGAAAGGAGCGTCATATTATGCAGGAAGATGACCTAAAAGATGGTAGTTTTAGAGTTGTAGAACATAAAAAACGAAAAATAAAAAATAACCTAACCGGCACCGCGCAAGGTTCAAGTAAACTACAAACAGCTGAGTTAACATCTTGTGTTTATATATCTCGATTGAAGAAATCAACCAGTGTGGACGACGTGTTGGATTATTTCAAGGAAAGAGAAGAGGAATGTCCTAAAGTAGAATTATTGACGCAGAGGCACGAAACAGATTTTTGTTCGTTTAAACTATCAGTACCTAGGCGTAAACTAGATGTTTATCTCAGCAAGGATTTTTGGCCTGAAGGTGTTAAATTTAGAATATTCCGTGAATACACGGCGAGAGGAAACAAACCTACTTTACAATAATATGGATAGTACAACCTCTAGGATTATTATATCATCTTTTAATTGCAAGAATATCAAAAGATCTGTGCAAGCCGTACGCGAATTGACTGATACCTCGCATCTAGTAGTACTCCAGGAAACGTGGCTGTTGGAGCATGATCTGAACTTCGTTCATGAGATTAATAGTTCATTTGGATGTGTGGCAAAATCTTCAGTCCCCACTGATTATCTCCTTAGGGGGAGACCTTTTGGAGGGCTTGCGATCCTGTGGGATAAAGTCAAATTCCCTAATGTATCTCCAGTGGACTGTTCAAATAAGAGAATCCAGGCTGTTCGTGTATTCGTGGCCTCTGGCTCCTTTTTATTAGTGAATGTGTATATGCCGTGCGACGATATTAAGAACGTTGTAGAGTTCACAGAATGTCTAGCCGAGATAAGCGCAATTATTGAGGAGTCGGATGTGCAGGTCGCTTACGTCTTGGGGGACTTGAATGCGCACCCGAGTGCGCCCTTCGGTACTCAGCTATCCAGATTCTGTGAGGATATGTTATGGGAGTGGGCGGATTTAAGTATACTCGGCACGGCGTCTGACACTTACACCTTCCAATGTGAAGCTAGTGGTAGCAGGAGATGGTTGGATCACTGTATCACCACTAAAGCTGCATGGAATACTGTGGTCGGCGCTCGCGTTAGACATGACGTCAGATGGTCGGACCACCATCCGCTGAGCATTGAATGTGATATAGTGGGAGTTGCAACTGGTCCTGCCATCTCGTGTGAACCAGACACACTAAAATATGTTAGATGGGGCGAGCGAACCTCTAGTCAAATTAATAAGTACGGTGAGTATTGTTACACTAATTTAGACATGTTTTCTGAGGTGAATATTTGTGTCTGTGACGACATTTTAAAGTGTACTCATAAACAGGTTTATTTTGACTATATAGATAATTATTACAGGCACATAGTAAGTGTTTTACAAAATGCCGCCATTGTAAGTTCCCGTCCATGTGTACAGAGACCACATAAGAGGGTAATCGGCTGGAATTATCATGTCAGAGATAGCCACGACAAAGCTAGACTATACTTTAGGTGCTGGGTGGTTGCTGGCAGGCCCTCCAGTGGTGTGGAGTACGATAATATGCGTAACAGTCGTAAAGCCTTTAAGAATAAACTAAAATGGTGTCAGAATAATGAAGATGCTCGGCATGTGGCAACACTGCTTACTAGACCATCTTCCTAAAGCTCCTTAGAAAATAATAAAAAAATATTGAATTTAGTGCCCTAAAACTAGTCAAATAGTGAAAAAACAGTGTTTCAGGTTGTGTGACTTTTACAGGAAAGAAAACACAGGAACAAATACTCACCAACCTACTGTTTATGAGAAGAAAGAAGTCACAAGGATCTCACATCGAATGAAGTTTTTGGTCAAAATTGGAAGACATACAACAGTACCGTGAGTGAAACTTCCACACTACATCAACCAACACACTATTTAGAACCCAAAGAAACAATTAACAATAACCAGTTTTTACTCAAATTCATGAACACAGTCAATTAAAAGCGTTGAAAATTCAAAAACGATTCATCATCATTGAGGAGACACTACTGCTTGCTACTGCTTGTAAAATGGAAGCAAAGTCTGTTTTACCGACTGTGAGACCTAAGTACTGATTTTATATTTATGCACCGAAGTAACAGATACGCCATCTATTGAAAATGGTCTGCACTACCAACGGAAGCCTATAAGGTTCATATATTTATCACTGTAACACTGACGCACATACATCTGCGCCATTCGAAAACTTCTTATGGAATACAACAGAGGGCGCCTACAGTAGTTTCGTTGCATATTTCTCGCGTAGCCGCCGTGTGGTTATTTCTTCGATGCCTATTATTATTTTATAACTTTTCATAAGTTGATAATACACTATAAATAGATTTGTTTACCGACTTCAAAGGAGGAGGAAGGTTCGTATTATGCTTATTTTTTAAAGAGGAAATATTATACCTACATAAAGAAAGGCACAATGTTCTCAAACGTCACCAATATTTGTATCAAATGTAAGAAAGATTTACCGAGACGAACTTTTCTAAATTGTTCGATCTGCCAGCACAAGTATCACCTTGAATGTGCTAATGTATCGCAGACGCGATACAACATAATGGAGAGAAGAGACCAATGGATGTGTACAGGATGCATTACGAAGCCTAAAAATACCACTGTGCCATTTAAAACCAATGCTATATCCAAACCAAAAGCCTTACCAATATCAACGCTGCCACCTTCGACCTCTTTTGAACCATCAAGCAATATAATTGAGCGGGAAGGGATTAAACTACAGACATGTAAATCGGTTAATGACTTGTACGAAGAATCGGAATCGACATTCGTAGACATGACCTCCATTAGCTTACCCGAAGATTGTTTATCTGAAAGCGAAACAGAAGATTATAAGAAGGAAATAGAAGAATTAAAATTAAAACTTAAAATAGCTGATAAAGAAATAGATGAACTGTGCATGGAGATCACACATCTAAAAAAGACTATTATAAGTCGTGACTCCAAAATAAAGATCCTTAAATCCATCAGTGCCATCGACGGTAGTATTATCACATCATCGGCAAAATCTACACCTATCAGGAAGTCTAAAAAGTTCACACCTAGTAGGAGCTCCAAGAAACGCAGCCACAAAACGGATAGGGGTGAAGAATCGACTGCGAAAGATGGAGCAGAGTCAGTGGTAGCAGTTTCTGATGATGAGACTATTAGAGATTGCCCCGCTGTCGAAGACATTCACCCAAGCTCTGTTATGACAAATAGCTGCCTAAATCAAACGATGACTCAAAACGTCAAACAAGCAGATAACACGGTAGCCAAAGAAGTCAAACAAGCAGATAATCCGGTAGCTGAAGAAGTAAAGCAAAAGGTTGTCATCATAGGAGATGAAGAAGGAAGGGGTCTAAATAAAGCTCTTCAGGTGTTGCTAGGACAAAATTTTAATGTACAATCTTTCTTGATGCCAGGGGCGCCACTGATTAATATACTTGACTCAAATTTGAAACAGTGCTTAACATTAACTAAAGCAGACTATATAGTACTTGTGGGAGGGTCAAATGATGAAAATCCACTCAATTTGCAGTCACACTTGTATTGTTTAATAAAAAGGCTGAATAACACTAATGTAATTGTATCTGAGGTTTATAAAAATTACTTTCTCAATAGCAATATTCTAAACTCGATGTATAAATTTATTAGTAACCAGTTTTGCTGGTCCACTTTCGCGGGATTTAATATGTTTGATGAGCAAAACCCGACCAAGAATCGTTTGTTACATTTGTCCAGAGGTATTCTAAGAGAGATTCTCCGATTTGACAATAAGCGAAAGTATCTGGAGTACTATTTATCTCGTCCCATTATAGCAAAAAACAATACAAATACAATTACCAGTAGTAAGATATCTCAAAGTACTCAAACCGAAGACTTGAATTTTTTTCGTGACTCCAGTAGAAATAACTAATCATGAAGGATTTCGAGTGTTTCACCAGAATATCAGAAGCATAAAAAGTAAAATTGCGGAACTTGAACTGTATATAGGATCTGTTGATAAAAAATATGATGTGTTGTGCTTTTCAGAAACCCATTTAAAATCTACTTACATAAACAGTATTAAAATAGAGGGATATGATCTTGCTACACATTTCTCACGAAGTCGAATGCGTTGTGGAGGTGTGTGTATATTTGTACGTAATTCATTAGACTATTGTAAATTGGACTGGCTGCCAGAGGTGTCTGTGGAGGGAGTAATAGAATGTTGTGCAATATCAGTGCCACAGTTAAATTTAATTATTATGGCTATTTATCGTCCCCCTAACAGCAATTTTAATATTTTCTTCGAAAAAATTGATGGAATTTTATTTAAATTAATGCGTAAATCACGTAAAATTTGTAAAAAAGTTATAGTACTAGGTGATCTTAATTTAGATCTATTCAAAACTAATAAGCAGACAAAGCAGCTCGCAAGCACGCTAAAGTTATACAATTGCCATTATGCTATAGATAAAGCAACTCGTATTACTTCTACTACTAGTACCTGCATTGATCACGTTATTACAAACCTTAAAACTTACAAAGCAGATGTACTGAATACTGGATTATCAGACCATACCGGACAGCTCGTAAGTATCCCATGCAGCTTAAGTTACGCAGAAAAATATTGGTACGAATATAAAAGAAGAATAGATATAAATTTGCCAATTTTTTTGAAATACATTGCTCAGGTAAGCTTTGCCGATGTTTATGAGAAAACCAATGTAAATGATGCTTATGATACGTTTTTGGACATATTCAAAATGATATACGACTTATGCTTCCCTTTAGAAAGAGTAGTTGTAACCCATAAACGTAAGCCTAATTGGAAGACAAAAGGATTAGCCGTATCTAGTAAAACGAAGAGGCATCTTTACCTCCAAGTACAAAGAAAGAGATCAGTAATCAATGTCAGTCACTACAAAAAGTATAAAACCCTACTAAAAACGTCTATCCAACACTCCAAACGCAAATCTAATCTTAAGTATATTAAAAACAGCACAAATAAATCTAGAGCTACCTGGGGATTAATAAAAATGCATACTTCACCAACAAATGACATCAAACAGACAATACAATCACTGCAAGCTGGTGAGCGTACGTTGACTAACCCATTAGACATTGCGAATTTTATGAATAATTTGTTTATTACACAGAATGCTTTAAATGATAACGTAGACAACAATACTACTCGTTATAAACCCACATGCAAAGCTGCTTGTGGTAGTATATTTATGGCACCAACAGACACTGGTGAGATACTTAAAATTGTTAAGAAACTAAAAAATAAAAAAAGTTGTGGTTATGACGGAATAACAATGCAAGTGATAAAAGCTTCTATAACATTTATAGTAAACCCTTTGGAACAAATTATTAACCTAATGCTAGAACAAGGTTGCTTTCCTGATCAATTGAAAATTGCTATCGTTAAACCATTGCATAAAAAAGGCGCTAAAGATAATCCGAATAATTATCGCCCTATAGCACTATTACCCGCTTTTTCAAAGATTTTCGAAAGTGCTATAAACGATAGGTTGTTAAGCTTTTTGGAGAAAAACCAGACCATTACTCCGAATCAATTTGGATTTCGGAGAGGTAGATCGACTACATTAGCGATTTATGAATTGTTGAGTTCAGTGTGTGTATCACTAGATAACAAAAACCCGTGCACGGCCCTGTTTCTCGATATGTCTAGAGCATTTGATTGTGTTGTGCCAACGATCTTACTACAGCAGTTAGAACATATTGGAATCCGTGGTACAGCCCACGATCTATTTAAATCGTATTTCTATAATAGAACACAAACTACGGTTCTTAATAATTTTAACAAAGAAACAAAAACAGTTGAAACCACTCAATCAACTAAGGGAAAAGCCGATCTGGGTGTGCCGCAAGGTAGCATTCTGGGCCCACCGATGTTTATAAATTACATCAATGAGTTGCCATCTTTGATAAAACCTCTCACAGTCCTCTACGCTGATGATGCAACCATACTATTTGTAAAGATTGGACAAGATAAAGCTGATTACGCTGAAACTATCACAACTACGCTAAAAACTTTGATAGATTGGTTAAGCACTCTTAATCTTCAAACAAATATTTCTAAAACTAAGATTATGCAATTTCACAATTATAAGTCTACTCCAATTGATTTAAATATAGGCGTTGCAGGCTCTTCTATTACTGAAGTTCGACAGACTGAATTCCTTGGAGTATCTCTGGACACAAACCTTAACTGGAAATCTCATCTAGTAAATATAAATAATAGAATATCTAGTCATTGTTATGCTTTGTCAGTACTGATAGATGTTGCATCTATTGAAGTTGCCATGAACGCATACTATGGCAATATATACCCTTTGTTGTCATACGGGGTTATCTTTTGGGGAAATTCCGTGAATGTGAAGCAGACATTTATACTCCAAAAAAGATGTTTGAGAACTATTTATAGTAAAAACAGCGATGACACATTACGAATGCTATTTAGAGAAAAACAATTACTAACCTTAACTGGTATTTATATTCTTGAGATATCCTTATTTGTAAGGCACAACAACGATATATTCAAAAAAAAATCTGAGATGCGAATAAGAAGTACCGCTATGCGGGGAAATGATTACCTGTTTGAACCACGCTCGAATTGTACCATTTTTAAGAAAAGCACCTTCATCAGCGCCATCAACACCTATAACTTGCTGCCAAAAACTATTACTGACATTCCTAATACTATGCAATTTAAAACTAAACTAAAAAAGTGGTTGATAAATAATGTATTTTATGATTTAAATGAGTTCATTAATAGAAATAACTCTAATGAAATGACATTAATAAATAAACGATTTTGACAAATTTTCTATATAAATAACATGACTGAGATGAATAATAGTTGCGTCAACTTATGACGCAATTGTTATTATTATTTTATTGTTTTCATTTTGTATTCGCTGTTGACATATATAATTAACTTGACATCATAATCATATAAGAAATTGTTTAAAATTAAATTGTATTATTTTTGTAAATGTAAATATTGAATGCCCGATGTGGGTAGACTGATGAATACAGTTTTTGCACTAACATCTAGCATAATAATAATGTATCAGTTGATCAATAAATGTTTTCTGATTCTGATTCTGATTCTGAAGAAACTATCAAAATGAACATTTTAGCCTTACATAGAAAAAATAAAAACTTCGTTAAATTTTGGTATGCAACAAAGAAGCTAAATTGTAAACAAAGCTTACCTGTATCAGTTGAGGGCCTCCAGCAACCATCCGATATAGCGGAAATGTTTGCGCGCAGGTTTAAAGTCAACCCTTTATCTGCCGACTGTGTGCTCGATTCTGAATCGTATCTCAACAATGACGTCATTGAATTTACACGTGAGGATATTTCCAAAATCATTATGAGTATGAAGCGTGGTAAATCACCTGGACATGATGGGCTTAGTATCGAGCACATAGTTTGGGCTAGTGATAAAATCTATCGCCATCTTGCTTGCTTGTTTAACCTCTGCATTAAATATGAATACCTACCTGACGAATTGATGCGAACATTAGTAGTTCCGATAGTTAAAAATAAGACAGGTGATATCAGTGCCGCAGCCAACTATCGTCCTATATCTTTAGGTACCATAGTCGGCAAAGTACTAGAGCACCTTATTTATCCTGAACTGCGCAAAAACATAAAGATTGACGATGCGCAGTTTGGTTTCCGACCCGGTCTCTCAACGGATGCCGCTATTGTAAGCTTAAAAAGCACTGTTAGCCACTATACGTCGCGTAACACATCTGTCTATGCGTGCTTTTTAGACCTCAGCCGCGCATTTGACCTGGTCAATTACGATATACTCTGGGCCAAGTTACTAGCGTCACGGGTGCCTAGCCAAGTGGTGCGTCTGTTGAGATTCTGGTACGGGAACCAAACTAATTGTGTGAAATGGGGCGACACAACTTCTAGTAATTATAGGCTAGATTGTGGCGTTCGCCAAGGTGGGGCAACCTCTCCGGACCTTTTTAACTTGTACGTAAACGGCCTGATCGAGGAACTGAGAGGCTCCAAAGTCGGATGTCATGTAGGAAATGTGTGTATAAATAACCTGAGCTATGCGGACGACATGGTGCTTCTCAGTCCCTCGATCAAGGGGTTGAGGAAACTACTTTCAATTTGTGAGCATTATGCTAATGCACACGGGCTGAAATATAATGTGTTGAAAACCGAAATGATGGTGTTTGCGTCGGGTCGGGGTCCGGACAGAGTGCCCGAAGTATATTTGTACGGCACAGCAGTTAAAGTTGTGAAACAATTTAAATATTTAGGTCACTTGTTAACGGAACGAATGCAGGATAATGCGGATATTGAGCGAGAGAGAAGGGCCCTTGCCGTCAGAGGTAACATGCTTGCTCGCCGGTTCGCTAAGTGCAGTACGGACGTAAAGACCACTCTTTTTAAAGCGTATTGCTTGTGCATGTATACGTGCCAGCTGTGGACAACGTTTACACGAAAAGCGATAAGCACCATAAGAGTCCAGTATAATGACGCATTCCGGGCTCTTATGAAGCTACCGCGCTACTGCAGTGCGTCGAGTATGTTCGCTGAGGCAGGGGTTCCTGACTTCTTCGCAGTAATCAGATCCAGGGTGGCTTCATTCTGGCAACGCCTGCGTCGTTCCGCTAACAAGATACTCGAGGCTGTCTCTGACGATTTAAGGAGCCCAATGTTTAAGCATTGGGTCTCGGTGCACATGGATGCCAACAAAAAATGACCCAGCACTATTGTGCTTCTTAGATTTTAGATTTACACTTAGGTATAAGTAGACGAGCGCCTCTTTACAGCGTGGTATCATTTTATTTTTATTTTTATGTGTACTCTTAGTTTATATTTTATGGGTCATTTACGTGCCTGAAATAAATGATTTTATTTTTTTATTTTTATTTTTATTTATTAGCTTCTGCTGCGCTTGCCAGAGTAACCACTTGTTGGGTTTAGTTAGGGCTCGACGGAGCATCACTCTTGACTTCGCTACACCAGAGGAGGTTCCACTGGCAATATGTTCTACCAACAATGGTGTTTTTCTTGCAGCACGTACCCACATTTCGGCCTGTTTAATTTGCTGCAGTCCTATCTGGATAATTCCGTCTCGCCCGTTGCGAGCGTCTACTCGCTTGATATATTCAATATCTGCCTTATTCATGTTTAGAATACGCGATAGCTCACAGGAAATATTGGTTAGGTTTTCTTCTTGCAGCTTAGGTAACCCGGATAATTCTAATACATTATCAAGACGTTGTTGTTCGATGTGGCGAACATGTTGTTTTAGTGAGTTTATTTCGAGCTGAAGATGCGCTTGTTCATTTTTTATGTAATTATATTTTACACCGAGGTCCTTTATCTCCCGATTGTGCGACTCCACCGTCTTTGCTAATTCGTCGATTTTGCTGCAACAGACTCCTAAAGCGGCTTCTATGGGTTGCAGTTCTTTCTTCAATACTATTTTCATCTCGGTCATGATGTCTTTTAGAAACTTACTAGTGTCTAGCATGCAGCTTCCCGAGTTTTCGACAGATAACACCTCTTCTTCTTCCTTTTCGTCGTCCGATACTATAAACGAGGACTTCCTGTGTGGCGAGTTGTGTTGGCACTCTAAACAGGACCAGTCGATGGCATCCGAGTTACGCAACGCAGCAAGTTGCTTTGCCATTAGACCTGAGCAGGTTTGGTTGGCATGCACCACTTTGCCACAGCTTCCACACTCCAATCCAGGCATCTTTTTTGTGAGATCTTTTCCACAGTTATCGCACTTTGTAGTCAGCATTTTAAGTATTAGGTGATAATATAAGGTATAGTAACAAAAACTAGAGGGTAGGATATGTAGGCAGTCCGCGCACGCACTAATAGACTGATCCGCACGACAGCACGAGGGTGAATGAACTACTGTATACAGGGTTACGCATCTAGACTGTACTAAGCTGAAACGGGCTATGCTCAGGGTTTCTGTACGAGATCGAATCGGCAATGAGAAGATCCGTAGACGAACGAAACTTACCGACATTAGCCCACCAGATTAGCAAGTTGAAGTGGCAGTGGGCTGGGCACACATCGCGCTGAACTGATGGCTGAATGGTTCTCAAATGGAGACCACGGACCGGTAAGCGCAGCGTTCATTTCCGCCATAGGACGTCCACTGCTGGACATATGCCTCCCACATCGATCTACAAAAGGGCAGGTTGGAAACGGCCTGCATCCAGCGTTTCCCTGTGGTCTCTTTAAGGTCGTCTGTCCATCTCGTGGGTGGACGTCCTACGCTGCGCGACAAGACGTAGTAAATAAATAAGTATACGTAGTAGTGATTCTTTATAAATATTTATATTGCCCAGTCCCACGGGATCTGTAGAATTACGGCAAACTCTTAACACGGGCTCAAATAAGCGCTGAAATAGCGCAGTACGGGATATCACGCGAACGTGAACCTTATCGTGCCGAGATACGGATTGCGGTCGCGCAACTTTTCTCATCACCTAAACATAATCGCTTAAAACAGGTAGCCGTATGGCCCTAGGATTGAAATCTCAATATTCAAAAAAGTGCAACAAAACAATTAATACAATTTGACAATTGGACATTTTGTCGCAGAACAGCGTAGACAGTTACTATCAGTTCAATTGTTTTCCACTGAATTTGCAATTTTTCGAGATAAGTTAGATAAAGTTAGCTCCCTATTTATTTACATATATTAATTTGTCGGGCACTTTATTATTATTTGGGTGTAATGCTATTATTTGTGGCTTGTTTATATGGAAGTTTGTACCGGAGACAAAAAGGAGAACGTTACAAGAAATTGAAGACTTTACATGCTTGGGAATTTCAAAAAGAGGGTTCATAAGTGTGCAGTTCAGGAGACGGAAGTTTGGTTAAATGATTCTACATGTTAGGTTATTTAGACATTTTGGTATAGATAATGTTTAGATCTAAGAAAAAAAATGCTCACTGAGTATAAAAAACAGCCCACAACGCGTTACAGTTTTTTTATGTCACTTCCAAAAGGCTGTACCGCCTATAATGCATTGTGCGAAACCTAGAATGACCACATGGTCAGCGAAAACTGTGACGGCTGTCAAGCTTATTTATACCACAATGTGTTGTGATAATAGAGAAAAGCTATGGACACATTATGTTGCATGCTATTACATACTATATTTTTTTTGCTTAAAATGGTAATTCATATAAGCGTTACACTTGTGATATTTATTACATTTTATTAAAATAGATGTAAGCCTGAGTACACTGAGTAAGTGAAACACATTTTTTAAGCATTTGCCCTTGTAAAATAAGTATAATTAACAATATGAGCAAAATACAACAAAAAAAAAACTTTCCTTAAAAAAATCTTAGAGATAATTATTTAAAAAAAAAAAATGCGTCATGCAAGCTTTATCAAGCAACAACTATGATTAGCATACTTTCACAGCCCGATCTCGATATATTATTTTCTGTACTTAAGAATTTTTTTAAGGAAAGTTTTTTTTTTTTTTGTATTTAGCTAAATATTTTTAATTACACTTAATTAATTATTAATATTATTAATACAAGGGCAACTGCTTAAAAAATGTGTTTAACTTGGCTCACATCTGTTTTAATAAAAAATAATGAAAATCTTGTACAAGGGCACTAATTTGATACAAAAATTAGGCCATTATACTAGAAGCCTTTAGGTACAAATTTTGGTATTTCTTGTACAATAACTAAACAAGAAATGTC
Organism: Agriopis aurantiaria; assembly: GCA_914767915.1. Lineage (NCBI taxonomy): Eukaryota > Metazoa > Arthropoda > Insecta > Lepidoptera > Geometridae > Agriopis > Agriopis aurantiaria. Next base: position 1,004,167 of record OU611991.1, on the reverse strand, counting down.
TGGGTAACTCCGCATTCTCATCAAAAATAAATACATCTAGGCATCTAGATTGGAGAACTAGTTGTGTTGTACTGCCTCTAGGCATTGAGAAACAAGCCCTTAGATACGGGGCTTGTCGCAAAACACTAACGACTTGGCTACTGGTATAAAATACTAACACATATTGTACTGATATTTTTAAATTGCATCACAACAATAATAAAATAAAATTTAAAGAAAAAATAAGGTGACAAACTTCACTTGTTACTATTTTTTACCCTCAACGCAAAAAGAAGGGTGTTATAAATTTAAAGTGTGCATCAGTGTGTCTGTCTAAGGCATCGTAGCTCCAAAATGGCTGCAACGATTTTCATTTTTTTATTTTTTATTTTTGTTTGAAAAGTGATTTGATCAATCGTGGTGTTAGTTATGATTCAAGAAAATCTGTTCTGCCGTTGGAACATTATCAGCTCGAATAACGACAATTTTTAAGTAATTACCTATACTTGTATTCATTAATCTAATATGGTACTGAGACGTGGTCCTTAACTGTTGGCCTTTTGGAAAAACTCAGAGTCACACAGCGGGCAATGGAGAGAGCTATGCTCGGAGTTTCTTTGCGCGATAGAATCCGAAACGTGGATATTCGCCAAAGAACCAAAGTCACCGACATAGCTGTTAAAATTTGCAAGTTGAAGTGGCAATGGGCAGGCCACATCGCTCGGTGAACCGATAACCGATGGGGAAGAAAGGTTCTTTAGTGGAGACCACGAACCGGAAGACGCAGCGTAGGTAGGCCTCCCACTATATGGACCGATGACATAGTAAGAGTCGCTGGCATCCAGTGGATGCAAAAGGCAGGCTGTCGTTCAGTGTGGAGGTTAAAGGGGGAGGCCTATGTTCAGCAGTGGACGTCTTCTGGCTGCTGATGATGATGATGATGATGACTTGTATTCATTAATCTATTTAGAAAAACATCGTTTCTTCCATACTAATATTATAAAGAGGAAAGGTTTGTATGTAAGAATGTTTGTAACGAATTGGCTCAAAAAGTACAGTACCGATTTTAAAAATTCTTTCGCCGTTGGAAAGTTACACTATCCCCGGGTGACATAATATAATATATGCCCGTGCGAAGCTGGGGCGGACCGCTAGTGTGATATAAATTTAAGCCAAGTCAAGCCAAGTATGTATTTAATATGACATACTTTGGGGCTCTCTAAAACATGGGACTACTTGAAGAAGAAACGAAACTCCTAAATGATTATGGAGAGTCCATAATTTTACTGACAGTTGAAGTGATCGAATAACTGTTAAAAGTGTGTTACTTTCTTATGGACTCTGCCGAATAGGCCTGTCGCTACAAGTTTATGATTCGTTTGCATTTTTCGTGCACTTATGCTTTACGATCACGGGGCCTATTTCTACGTCAGATCCTTTATGCGATAGATGTTAACAAGATCTACGAGAAAAACATCGATTCAATGTAAAATCCTGCTTAACTCAGTCAGAACATTCAAAATTGAATCTAACCTTCTTTGCTTTACGTGTGAAATTTGAATAGAATACAAGAACTTGTAGTAAACATGTTTACGGCCTAGACGTACTGAGGAAATGAGTTTTTTTATTATTTTATTACCGTCGGATGAAGATAATTGTTCCATGAGATGAAAAAGTAGTCCGGTAGTTAGGAGCAGAGAGTTTTATTCTAGGTTTTTACTGTTGATCGAGTACACGAGATAAAAAAATCTAATAGTATATTACTACAGCGGACGCATTTACGGACGAACGTCAAAATGAACGGCAAAGCGAATCCAAGGTCAAATCATGCTCAAATGCCACCAAGGCAAGTTTGGAATTGACATTTACGTAAAAATATGCCTAAATATTTTTTGGGAACCTTTACATTTCAATTAAAAGTTGCTAAAAAAACTTCGACCAATTTTTTTTTGATGTTGATCGCTTGTTCTTCTAGCCAATTACACACACTTTGGAAATGTCACTTATTTTTTTCTGTAAACTTAAACACAACCTCTGTGAATCGTAGAGGGAGAAAGCAAGAATCTATGTTGTGAATTTATTTTTGTGAAAAAAATATTTATTAAAACCTCTTTTTACATTCATTCTATACACACGATTTTAGAAAAGACGAGAGTTGGCTGACAATTATATTTTAATATTTATTGGTCTAAAAGTCCAATGAAAAGCCACAGGCAAAACTTATTTCAGATGGCACCACCTTCGCTGGTGCTGTCATTTGTGGTTTATTTGAGGTTATAAACATTGCTCTTGAATGAAACAATAAAAATAAACTTTGCTTTTAAACAGTACAATGTTTCTCCAATGACAGTGGTTAATCCTAAAAAGAGTTAATGTATCCTTAGCTGGTAAAAAAGCGTATCTTTTGGCAAGGTATGCAATAAAATTATCAATATTATTTTTTCTCATCGGAAGGAAAACGGTATGTACCTCTATTTTTACACTGAAATGCACACAGAGGCATGTTTTAATACCAGACGATATTTATTGTGTAATTACTAAAATTATCTATTGATATTTAACACTTTTGACAGCGAAACAACACCAGCGATAATGCGCCACCTGGCGTGATAAATAAGCAGTGTGTCTCCCCATTGTCGCCAAAGAGGGTTTTCCAAATATGTCCATATTTATCGACACGCTTATCGACATTTTATTAGCTTTGCTTGATAGCGTATTATGTGGATTGTTCCACCGTATATTTTTTTCATATACATAATTATAACATAACAGTGTAAGTTAGAAATTGTTTATATTAATATGTAATTATATCTAATGGGAGATTTAAAGTTAGCTAATATCAAAGCCTTACAGAGCCCCAAGGCTCTACGGAGCACACTTTGAAAACAGCTGATCACCTTGAAAATGATGCTTGTATAACAAAGAATTATTAAAATCAACTGAAGACAATGGTATCCATCTCATAGAGCAAGACATTTACGTCATATTTACTGCGCGCAAACGTGACGTCCCATTCACGGCACCAGATTATGCTCATAAAAACAACTTAGCTGATGCTGCACTACCTCTCTGAGAAGGCTGCAGTAATACGAATATATTACACACTAGCTACACCCTGCGATTTCACCCGCGTTGACAATCCTACTGAAACCAGTAATTTTCCAGGGTTTTTGGTACAAGCTTTTTTATCGCTTAGCGGTAGCCGAGTAGGCGGTCAAACGCAAGCTTATTATACAATAAATTTAAAAAAAGCAGGATATTTAAGGAACCTGTCACTTTTCAAATACAAGTTAAAAACCACGTCGATCGCTCTGTTACTTTTCTATTACTACTAAAGAAGGACAAAGCAACAATTTTTTTTGTTGTTAAACGTTTGCATTATGGTTGACAGGCTTGGCGTTTGACCACAGCTCACCTGGTGTCAAGTGTCGGTGTTGTCGAATATAGTAAACCCATCTATCTTGGAATGGCAGCTAGCTCTCATAACTGAGGTTGCCTCAACCGGCAACAATTTCAACGGGCTATCTATTACGGTTCGAAAGATACAGCGGTTAATAGGTAGGACAGACAGACGGACAGACATCGTAGGCTTACTAATAGGTCCTGTTTTTACCCTTTGGGTACGTAACCCTAAAAAATACCTAACGTTGAGTTCGCACTTGACCAATTTTATTTTATAATTGAAGTGATGTTACCAAGATGTTACACACTTGAAGATTTACATTTAGATGTATTAAAAAAAATATCAAATATATTATTTAAATGTAATAGACAATTCAAACATTTGACAACCGGCAGAATTCGAACCTGAGCCTAAGGCTTTATTTACTAAGCTACGGCCTGTCCTTTTGGCCTCCAAATTCTAGAGCTTTCCTTGCAACCAATCTAAGAGTGATAATTCTTGCTACCTGGTAAGTATCTACTCAGCTAGAAACTTTACAGACCTCAAACAACGTTAGGCGCTTGGCGAAAAATATTCAACTCAAAGATGGGAGCTAGCTGGTAGCTTAATAATTGAATCCATTCTCGGTAATTAGAGATCCGAACCGAAATGTTAATATAATCATAAATTAAAGAAATAATTAATAAAAACGTGCTTAATAAAACGTTAGTCATCCGCCATATTGAATTTAATAAAATAAATAAATATTTGGGACATTTTGCACACATGGTCATCTGACCCCAAACTAAGCAAAGCTTGTGATATGGCTGCCAGAGACTGATATACATACATATATAGTTTTAAATACATACTTAAATAGATATTAACAACCAGATATAGAACAAACACAAATGTTCATCACACAAATGTTTGTCCTAGATGGGAATCGAACCCACGCCCCCAAGCTCAGAAGGCAGGTTCACTACCAACTGGACCAACGGGCTATCGGGCTAATGTGACGCTATTTCACTTTTTGTGTTCTTTTAATTTGATACCCCATGAGGGTGCATATAAAATAACTGCTCCGCCATCTTTGGGAGTCCGCCATATTGGATTTACAATGACGCCATTTAGTTAACTATGCACTGTCATCAAAACTAAACGCTATGCAAAATTTCACCTCAATCGTTTCGGACAACTGTTTTAAAATTCAGTTTTAAGATTTAACCCAATCTAACAACGCAAGTCAAAATTTACTTCTGTGTTTAATTGGGCTTAAAACTCTTTGGAGTTTATGTACAGATTTAGATGTCATTGGCTTTTCGGTAAAGAAAAACATCATGAGAAAACCAACAATATACGTACGGAGAAGAAATTCAATGAATTCACCAAGGCATAACAGCCCAGTGTGCTAGATATGGCCCAAACACCATTTCAGGGGTAGGCCTAAGTCCAGCACTATTAAAAGGCTGATTATGCTAATTGGACTTGGCTGCGGCTTGTTTCAGCACAGAACACAATATTTTGCCTATATAGTTTTACTTTAGTTTTAAAATGGAATCTTTGGCTACAAACATCTCTACGGGCTGACCAAAGGCTGATAACGATAACGCCGCTAGAGATGCAGGTATCCATAGGAGGCGATTGCCGCTAGCCAGTTTGCAGCTGTTTTTTATGTAAAAAAATACAACAGTACTAATTGTTTTGTACCCCCAAATATTCCATCCACTTCATTAATTCCCTCTTTAAACTCTCCAGTAAGAGTACCGATCTTATTTATTCCGTTCGTCATTTATTTTTGTGAGCACGGTACTGGCCACGAAGATTGATCACCAGCCACCGTGACGAAGCAGCTGATTGACGTTGCAATTTACCTTATTGGCGTTTTTAATTTACCCATTCCCTTTCTTATCTGACTTTGAATTGATTCGAGACGTTTTGTCTTGAACCGCCCGCTTTATTTTGCTGCCGGATTTAAATTTGATCGAATTCCATCAGTGACAAAAGAAACCCATTGAGTTTGGGATCCTTTGGTTTCTTTTAACAAGTCCCATAAACTTTTGACCGGTAAACACGCTTAGACGGGAATGGGAACCAGTTCTTAAAATATTCAGCCAGGACATCCTATCTTGTGATAAAGTTTTAGTAAAGCAAGCTCTAAACTATACTAAATATCTACCTACTACTCTAGAATTAATAGCACAGTTATCAATTGCAATATGAGGCGCCAACAGATGGCGCCGGTTTATGAATGGCCGTCATTCGGACTAATGTTGGACTTGGTACGGAAGCGGATTTGATATCCTAAAATACAGGAACGTGTGAAGGAAATATTTGGATCTGTTACCTACTAAAGTAAGCATCGTTATAGTATCTTCGACCACACAAAAACAAAAAGGTATTGGATTCTTCATAAAGTTTTGTAAAAAGTCGTAAAACATAAGTTGTTTAGAATGATGTAGAGGAACTGCCTACAAAAAGATGTCAGCGAGTTGCCAATAACCCTGTTTAAGATAATCTGATCTTGGCGAGCTTCAATACCCTCCTTTATTTTAAAATCGGAGTAAAATCTTTCCCAGGATAGCTCGTACAGCTGACTGATTCTCTCATTTGTTTCAGAACCAAGACCTATTTCCAGTCGAATAAGTCAAATTGCTCGGTAGTTGGTTACTTAGCTCGCTTTCCCTGAAGTTTCTTGCACTCAGTTCAACTTTGAATGGTGATAAATTCACTTGCTTTCTGTGACCTCCGATATTGCTCTTAGAAATAAGGAGGAGGTTGCGTTGAAGAAGTTGCTGTTGGATAGGTTGATTTAGCAGATAAATTATTATAGTAGTCGATAATAGGGTATATGAATTTATTTTAAAATATAAATCATCCTGGTGTAATCTTAGAAGACTATAAAAAAAAAACATACAGTGTAAACTCTATACAGCGACACTTAAGGGACTGCGCATTTTATGGCGTTATTGAGAGCTGTCGTTAAATGGAGAAAAGACAAATCGATAATATTTTACTAATATAATATGTATTTCTATTTACTAGTACCTAAAGTATTTTTACAAAGAAACAATCATTAATATTGATACAAATAACAACGCTTATTGCGTAGTCTGTTATCTTCGTCTGACGTTTTTGCTGCTCCAGTATTTTATTTTAAATACTAGGTGTTAGAAAGTACTGTTTATTGCTTAATAATGACTTATTGTTATTTAGAGTGGGTGTGATAGAGTGTGTCATTGTATGGACAACAAGGTAAACAACCAAAGTCAATTAATTTCGACGTTTTAGGGAGTTTGTCGTTAAATCGAGTGTCGTTATATAGGGTTTACACTGTAATTATAATTTTATTTAATCTTCTCTCATTAATATTTGGACAGTAAATGAAAGAGCTTTAGTTAAAATTGTAATGGGTGATTTCTGATAACGTTACTTAAATCAGAACAGAATATATTATGTAATTGTAAACTTGTAAGTACTTATTTTTAACATAATGTCTACAATGTTGCTACCTATTGTATACAATAGAGTAAATTTTACTATCATAAGTATTTTTGCAACCATTTATTCATTTTAAACACAATGCAAAGAAAGACCTAATGCATTAACAACAGCATATTAAGTTCATTACACGTAACTTTAACATACACTGTGTTTATTTGAGGCAAAAAATAATAGAGCCAAAACGTAGTTTAAAATTTAAAATGGCTAAAACAGAAGTCCCGCAAGTACGAAGTCCTTTTGTTCGGTCCGCGGCAGAGTTGCTGATACGCTAGATTCGTTTTAGCGGATTCATGTTGGCTTTCTTCCAAACTTCAGCAGTAAATAAATTATGAAGTGAAATTTAGAGCGGATCCATCCTAACCGTTGTTAAGTGGGGTCCAGATAAATTGCACTGCAGCGTGGATGGCTAGTGTGGACGGAGATTGATACGTTCTGTGTCTGGGCTTTTATTTATAAAAAGCACTGATTCTTACAGCCCTTTTACACAGCTTGTGCAGAAGAAAACAATTGAGATATTATATATGTATAAAACATAATAACTTTACAACTTGATTTTAGGTTTGGCGCAATCAACACTTCCCAAACGTCCGGTCGTAGTCATACTTAGGTTCGGTCGAATATCAACACCTCCCAAACGTCCGGGCGTAGTCATACGAACCGAAAAACATATTCAAATGACAATAGAAAATGTTGGTCAGTATGTACATGTTAGTATGCTGTATCTGAAGGCTAAAATGCTACAATAACTGAACCTTTCATTGAGACTTATCATAGATCGGTGGAAATAGCACACGGTGCGATTTACGCGATCTTTTTTGCCTCACACCTGCTATTTGTGGAATGAGCTCCTGTGGTGTTTCCCAGTATAACTATAGTTACATGGGGTTCTTCAAAATGGCTGTTAATAGAGTATTTAAGTCCGAAACGGCGGCTGCATTACTGCCGTGGCATTGCTGCGTAGCTTGGAATGTATTCTCATATAAACCTATACAGAATGCATGGAGACCAGTAGTGCTGAGGCAGCAATGTTGCGGCAGCACTGCTGCGTGATGCCGAGTTCGGAATCATACCTTAAGGGTCGGCAACGTTTCTGTGTCTCTAGTGATAAGTGACGGTAATCGCTTACCATCAGGCAGCTCGTCAGCTTGTTTACCACCTATGGCATAAAAAACTTCTATCTCCAATCAAATCTCCCTACCACAGTTGGAAAGAAGCCGGACACCGAAGTCTACTAAAATTGCGTCCAAATGGCTCTTTTCCTCAGATCAGACAAACAAATGAGACATACCTTAGTACTGCTACGGTGTTCAAATGTCTCCCTGTTTCACCCAGTTTTCATACTATACCGCTAAACCGTTTAAACTCACTCATAAGTACGTCACACTTACTCATATTATGTCACGCACACTAAGAAACTATACAAATATGCAATATATATAATATACAATTAATATAATATTATAAATATAATATGCAAAAAAGGGCGGTCGAGTCTGGCGGGTGATCGCACGGTCTGGAGAGAAATGGGGGAGACTTTGCCCAGGAGCGGGACAGTATAGGTTAATAAAAAAAAGTATTAGCTGTATTTTATCTGTACTGGTAGTTTATTATATATTTTGATGGCCATTGGATTTGGGCCGGAGCTTTGCTAATTTAGAGGTTGGTAAGATTAATTTATGTTTATATCTAGACCTTATCTAGACTGATTTAGACCTGAGTTCGCATCCGGATTAACAAGTTGAAGTGGAAGTGCGGAGGGCACATATCACGCAGAATAGATGGCCGATGGGGCCGAAAGGTTCTGGAATGGAGACCGCGGACCGCTAAGAGCAGCGTAAGACGTCCCCCCACAAGATGAACGGACGATCTATATGAGACCGCAGGGAAACGCTGGATGCAGGCCGCTTCCAACCGGCCCTTTTGGAGATCGATGGGGGAGGCCTATATACAGCAGTGTACGTTCTATAGCTGAAATGATGATGATGAGTTCGCATCTGTCACGACACCTCACCATACCTCCCTTATTTGTTTGATCTGAGGTCTTCTCGGGCGGATCCCCGGGGAGATTTAAAAAGCTTGTATTACAACTTTAATTAAAGGGAATACTTACCAAGCTGGGAAGAAATTAATACAAATGTTTTGCTGATTGTTTGGGAGCTACGGACATCTATTCTATAACTCCTTTGAAAAATATTAATTATAACGTTGGCTTACGTTCGGTTTCAAAATATTTGTAAGGGTAACTTATTTCGATTTGTGTTCAGCTGAGTTGTTTCGTTAGACCCATTTAAATAAATAGTTTTGAAGCAACGGAATTAAGGCTTTTGTTTGAGATGTACTAAAATTAATTAAAACTTGTTTTACTTCGTTGATGAACTTCTGAAAATGTTTTTTTTTATAATCAAATTTTTGTTTGGGGCTTTAGTCGCTATGTGATTATGCCAGCCCCGTTTTTCAAAGCAACTTACACAATCAAAAGGACCAGAGTCCCTACGCTGATCTAATACAACCAAGACCATGGCATACAAGGCACTCGCCGCATCACACGTGGGTGCAGCCAGGATACCTTGAAACATGCCAACATCTCGAGGGTTTAAGCCGTACTCGTGCAACATAATACTCTCATAGACTCGCTCCATCCGCACTCGACCAGAAGGTGCGAAACATCTTCTAGCGTACCGCAGAGTGAGCAGGTGGGATCTGCCCCTGCAGGAAGCCCCTGTTAAAAAACACCTGTTTTAAAAAAAAGAGTTACTGTATTTTTAACCGACTTCGAAAAGGAGGAGGTTATCAATTCGATTGTATGTAATTTTTTTTTTTTTTCGTATGTATTTTACGCGATTACTCCGCCAATTTAGAATCGTTTTTGATGATTCTTTTTTGGTTGGTAGGTCATATCTCATAGGTGGTCCCATAACTGATATAACTGAATTGTATTGAATAACTGATTATAAATTGTAAATATGTATATAAGTAGGTAATATATGTATTAATAATTTCGTTGATTGTCCTTTAATGCTCATTGCTTTGAAGTTATTTAAATATTATTTTCTACTTTTTAGTTTCAGTTTGTAAATGAAGGTATAGTCATGAAGTCGGTTCTTTTTTTTTTCTAAAAATTATGTTTATGTATTATATTGTATTATGGACACGCGTGGACAGACGTGCAGCTTGCTAGTCGTGTCAGTTGCAAAAAAACTTTTATAGGTTATGCCATGAGCGGTTGAGGATAAAAAATATGTAGGTAAGTAAATGTACTATTTTACAGGGTATTTGTTACCTGCAGTAGATATAGGAATAATGACTAGCTTATTGATTGATTGATTGATTGATTGACTCTTTAATGTTCACACCATGAAATTTGATACAGAGAAAAAAAAATACTCTTAAAAACTAGTGTAACAACTGGCGGCCTTATCGCTAAAAGCGATCTCTTCCAGGCAACCTTAGGATGGAAAGGATTTATAGAAGCAAAAATATATACGATTATACAGGGTCAAAGGTAAGTAACGTAAAACCTCTTAAGGGCGACTTTGGTTCATCAAGACTAAAGAAGAAAAACCTGGCAATCCATACAAAAAAATCACTCCTGACAAAATGTATGAGACAGCAAATTTTTGGTAAGTCATAGAACAAAATTTGTCAGTCTTGATGCACCAAAGTAACCCTTATAAAGTTTTGCGTTACTTACCTTTGACCCTGTATGATAAGTACCTAGTCTGTTGTTTACATATAATTTAAGATTAAAAAAAAGATTTACACAGACCTTGTCGACTTTGTGCTTATTAAGTTCCACCATTTTGTATTTTGATCTTATCTACCGATAAAATTGACATCCTCTGTTGTGTTAACCCAGTTTAAGGAAACTCCGCGAATTCAGCCATTTCCACTAAAACGCGTTCTGAATTCGAACGAACCCAAACAGTCGCAAAATTAAAACTGAACAATTTCCACTTTCGAGACCCAAACCAAATGTCCTAAAATACAGAAAATTCTGCGATAGGCTGGCCCCACGTACGCATCGAAACGGAAAAGGCTATCTCGTTAGTACTTCATAACATTTTTACCTTTTTAGGAGATTATTTTTCCACGTTACGGAGTTTGCACAATTCAGAAATGATGTTCTAAATGCGTTAGATTTTAAGAGCTGTTGTTATTCTTGAAACCCGTGTAAGGTGTATGTGTCGTTTTTATTATTATAATTATAATTAGGTAGGTATATTAAAATAATAAAAATTGTGAATTGATACAACTGTTATTTTATTTCAATCAAGATAATAATAGTAAATAAATAATAAAAATTTAAAGAAAATATTCATACACTTTTAATTTTACATGGATACATCATTTTATATCTGTAAAAAAAATGAGCGTGAGAGGCAGAAAAATATTAGCTCTTATGAAATATCAGTTCACATTTTAAATAACAAAAAAAAAACTAGATATATTTCTTCAAATGTCTAATAAAACCTTATTGTATTTTTGTGATAAATTAAAAGAAAGCCGAGACGCACCAATTGTGAAAATATTTCATGGGTGGAAAATAATTATTAATAAAATAATAAATTATTTGATCTATAAGTAACAGTCTTCCACGGCTTGTGTTGGAGGAAGTAATGGTAGGGAAAAAAAGTGATCTTATGAGGGTTCCGTTTTTTTCTTATGAGGTACGGAACCCTAAAACAAGAAAAAAAAGTAACAGTCCCGTCTAATTTCTTCTACAAATCCAACATCATCGTTTAAAGTTCAGTTTCAATTGTATTTTGTCCATTCACATCGATCATCTTTATTTTCTCGAGCCAGTATTAAACCGAAATCCGTGTTTTCAACCGTCACATTCAAATCTTATCCGCACAGCTGCCGAGTTACATAAACATTCACAAACGCCTAACCACAATAAATCTCTAACTTGACATCGTAAAGTCGATAATAAAATGAGAAGAGTTGAGTAACATTGTGTTTGTATATATAGTCAAAGTGCAGTCGATATCCGGCAAAAATTGTATTGTAAGGCATCCGGCATTTTACAGAATAACAATAATAATTGTTAATTAAAATAATCACCGTAGCAGTTGTTTTATGAATGAAAAGCTATACAAAATATTTAGATTAATACTTTTTAGAAATGCAGTGGGGAGGGGCTGATTTGTTCCAGTTGGTAGGCCATATTTTGCGAAGAATATAATTGATTAAAAGTGATGTACGAAATCTCTCAATGATATCAATGATAAATTATTATAACACCGGCTTGCACTCACGATGATGTTTTATCGGACGAGACGATCGATCGGTTTCAGAGCCATTAGAGCTCCTTCATCAGGGAATACGCGCGATTCCTGAGATGGTCACCCGATTCTCACGCGTTTTTTGATGAAGTGATATCAATGATAACACACACGCATGGTGAAGCAAATAAAAACACGTGTACACGATCAAGTGTACAAAAGCTACCCCTAAAATTAAAAAAAGTGTATATAGTATCTAAATCTATCTAGTAACTGCTATACTGAAACTGTAATTTTGCTAAGTTTCATGCTTTAATTACTATAGAAGTTAGAAGGACAGAACGAAATTATATTGGATTTTTGTCTACGGAACCCTAATAACAGATTAAAGAAAATGCGTGTATCCGTCCGAAATACCCGGCCAATACTAGATCACACCCTCATTCCTGAAAGGCAACAACGCGTATAATATAACAGTAAATGTGGCGTACGTTTGTTACACTCCTTGGGTAGCCACCAACGTACAACGTCGAATGTGAGCTGCAGCCAACAATGCCTGTTATTTTCATTTCCATCGTGGCTACCAACGTTGTGGCTCTGACGGTATCCGATTACATCAGTAAAATTCTTTGATAATAATAAGTTTTTCTGAATTTGAAAAATAATTTTCGTGTTGTATTGTCAGCTAGCTCAGAAAATTCAGTTGATGCCAGCTAGAGCCAAGCCAAAGGTGCTATGAAGCAGCCAAATAATGCTAACGGCTACGATTCTGGCGACAAAACCCTGTAATAAAATTACCGACATCTGCTTTGAAACGAAAGGGTTGCCAAGTAAAGTGAAACGAGCCAAAGATTTGGTTGCGACGTTTGATATTTTAACGGTCTCTGTCTAGAGAGATGTTCGGGACATAATAATAATAATATTCGGGACATTTTTGCACACACGGTCATGTGACCCCAAACTAAGCAAAGCTTGTGATATGGCTGCCAGAGACTGATACATACATATATAGTTTTAAATACATACTTAAATAGATATTAACAACCAGATATAGAACAAACACAAAATGTTCATCACATAAATGGTGGGAATTGAACCCAAGCCTCCAAACTCTGAAGGTATTACTTTTAACTTCAGCGAATAATAACTAGTTATTATTTAGCTGTTTAATTTAGCAAAAAATTAGAGCACTGAAAATTGACAATACCGTTAGGCTATATTGATCGAAGATGCTACCGGATATGTATTAACTTTGGTTTTATATATAAAGGCCAGGTAATGTTTCGATAAATATAACTTTTAACTTCAGCGCATAAACAACTACAAAGTGATTATTTCATTGTTTAATTTAGCAAAAAAAATGTACACTGAATATTGACAAAAATATTTGTCTATATTACTGGATATGTTATTATTTTGAATACAGAATACAGATTTTATTAATAACCCCAAAAGTTACAAGTCAGATTGGCATTAAATAAATTCGACAGTAAAATAGTACAATCGCGTCTCATTAAAATATTTCAATTAAAATTCAATCATAAAAGTACATGTGTGACACAGTCAAATAATTAATTAATAAAAAGGATAAAAATAATTCAATTACAATAATTACAATTATAAATATTCAATAATAATCACAATAATCTTTCAACTTAAAAAAATCATCAATGTTATAAAACAACGATTGTAAAAGCCAAGCTCTAAGCTTAGTTTTAAAGCACGCGGTGGATGGTGCATCCCGGATAGAAGCGGGTAAGCGGTTGTAGATCGCGGGCCCTAGGATATAAACTGATCTCTCCGATTTGACGAGCCGGTGCGATGGCGTTACTAATTGCGCTTTCTTCACGTTGCTCCGCAGATCCAACGTACTATGCACGCCCCTGCGCTGAAATGCATCGAGGTGTGTGTGAGTGAACAGGGCAACCTGGTATATGAGTTCACAGGGCAGTGGCAATATCTGAAGCTCTCGAAACAGTTCAACGCAGGAGAAATCACTTTGTACCCCGCATATGGCACGAACGGCACGCTTTTGCATTGCAAAAGCTCTATTGCGATCGGCAGCGCATTTTGGTTTTATACACAATGCCTAGGTATTTTATGCAATGCCAATACCACAACCAGGCATATATTTCAACTGTCTCTACCTCGAGAGATATTGCAATGTAATAAATGTCATTTAGCAAAAAATAGTGCACTGAAATTGACAATACCATTTGTAATATTGCCTGCGTTACAAAAGTTAATGAAGATGATTAATTACATGAAGACTTTTACAAAAGTTTTCATGATTATCTTACTGGTTAAAATTGTACTGTGACAGAACTTAAGATACAGTGAAGTAAAATATTTAACATAGACTGCAGCAATACATAGATACTTGGCGCAGCTGCTTCGACGTCGAATTAACTTCATACATTTATTCATTAACGTTTATTGCGTCCTCAGAATAAATCTCTAGGATAGTTTCAAGTACACTGGTTTCTTATGCAGAAAGAATTTCCTTGTAGCGCTTTCATACAAGTGTTTTGTTTACGAATCAATTGAATACTTTAACTTGAAACTATTAGGGTGGAAATCCATCGATACTGTGGGAAAAATATATATTTCAAACCCAAATGATAACCAAGTACTAACAGTTTTTTTTAAATGAAATTAGGTTCCAGTGTATTTGTTTGTCTTGAATTTTCTTGAAATAATTTGTATCCGCACAGGGGCCTTATTATGATTCTTTGATCGGGATTGATATTGCATGCCGTCCCGTTCGTATCTATTTACTCGCACCACGTGCGTAAGTGAGATGGCACGCGATCGCGATCACGATCCGAATCATCCATAATAAGGCAGCCGTTCCGGTGGTAATATGTGTTTTTTTTTCATCATTCAGGGTCTTAAGCGAACGCCGGCTCCTACTCGGCCGGTGTTTTTTAATTGTTGTTTCACTTTAATTTGAGTGTGTACTATAATAGTCATGCCAAATTTGACGCCTGTACGTTTTACTGTTTCTTTCACTAGAGCAAAAACAAGCTTGTCTATACTAATATTATAAAGAGGAAAGATTTGATTGTTTGTTTGTTTGTTTGCATTGAATAGGCTCCGAAACTACTGAACCGATTTGAAAAATTCTTTCACTGTTGGGAAGCTACACTATCCCCGGTTAACATAGGCTATATTATATTTTAAAAAAAATAGGGATCCTTACTAAAACTCCAATAATGTAACCCAAGGTGTAAAAAATAAGATTTGTAATTTTGACTTTGCGTGTTTGACAGTTCTAAGACAGGACAACGTCTGTCAGGTAGTATTATGATAAAGTTATATGATTATTTATTTACGGGATATTTACCGTGGTAAGGTTGTGGAATAAGCTCCCAATATTTCAATCAAAACTTCGCCGTTCAATCAGGTATATGGACAAGTTTTTTCCTTTTATACTACAGAAAAGAGAAGTAAAACATTTTTTCTCTTCTGTATTTCATACGGTGCATCGCGAGATATGACACCAATGAACGTCATAATAAAAAAAACTCAAAACTCAATTCCAAAAATGTCAATTTCTAAGCTTAGATTTTATATTTAGCAAGAATCGCTGTGGGAACTGGGACTAAAGACTTTTGGTAAATATTTCTTCCTGCCCACAACTACAATCGTCGCGGAACTAAGGAATAAGAAATGCGGAACAAAGGTTTGTACCTGTATGTTGTATACGCCTGTAAAAGGTGTTCATATCAGATCTATGTATGTATAATTTTTTTATTATTTTTTAAGAATGTGTAATATGTTCACTGTTGGCGTATCTCTATCAATAAATAAATAAATAAATACCTATTGAGTCTCGTGATTTTTTTATACATGGAAAACAAGTAGTTGCTAATTAACACAGTAGGTAGATATGAGGCAAGACAGTTACACAAAAGGTTTAAAAAAACACTATTATAAACTTGAATAGCAACACCAAATTGGGCTTGGGTAGATAAATAGTTTTCGGTAAATAAACAATGAGAGATATTCTTGTAATTAAAGAAAAAATAAACAAGTGGCTATCTGTTACGGTTCGAAATATACAGCCGTTAATAGGTAGGAGAGACAGACAAACAGACAGACAGACATCGTAGGCTTAGGTAATAGGGTCCTGTTTTTACCCTTTGGGTACGGAACCCTAAAAACGACTGTTGAGCACATAGGCCATACTTACCTAATGGCGACGTAACTAGAGCAGCGAAGTGGTTTTCTATTGTGTGTATTGTATACGGCACACGCCAACGTAATTTTGTTCGATTCAGTGAGATTATTCAAAAAAAACAATGAAAATTTATTCAATAATGTAAAGTTGTACAAAAAATTACTTACTACAAGTGGGTGAAATTCTATTTTAGTTTTTTTATTCTAGTTTTTTTATGCCATAGGTGGCAAACAAGCAGACAGGTAGCCTGATGGTTAGTAAGTTTAACTTAAATATATATTTATTTTTCATCATCATCATCATCATTTCAAAATTATTATAACACCGGCTTGCACTCACAATGATGTTCACGATGGTGAAATGATCATCATTTCAGCCGTAGGACGTCCACTGCTGGACATTTTAATATTTATTTCTATTAGTTAAGTACACTAACATTTAACCACATAACATTTAAACATTGGTTAATGCCGGTTTAGATAATGTGATTAAAACTATAGTCGAAGTAACCGGCTCAATTTTACGTGAGTAATTCCCGGGTAATATAAATAAAATATGTGAAAACCACGTCAGTTTCAATAATACATTTACATTGTTTTGGGGGGAAATTATTATTATGCAGACACATGGATATGGATGTAAGTAGGTAGGTAATTCAATGGCGTATGTGAATCCACCAATCCGCACTGGGCCAGCGTGGTGGATATGGCCCAATCACCCTTTCGGGGGTAGGCTAAAAGTCCAGCAGTGGACTGTTAAAAGGCTGATTACGACGACGAGGTAGGTACATCTTCTTTCTTCTTATTTCTATGGTAAAAACAGTATAGTTATTATTTCGCTGGCTAAAAACTATTTCCTCTCAGGGCTCGCGACCGAAGACTGTCACAAAACGACGAGTTTTAGTTGTGAACACAGTTTCATTACGACCAGAAATTGTAAATATGTTTGCTGTTGTTTTTTTATGTGCAACTTTCTGTACGTATTTTTTTTATCTGTTATATTTTTTCTGATGTACATAATATTATTTTTTGTGTATGATTATTTTTGAGAGAAGTGGAGATATTTGATTAGTTTTTGAAGTACATTTAGATTATAAAGTTTACTTCGGATGCAGGCCGCTTCCAACCGGTCCTTTTGGAGATCGATGGGGGAGGCCATGTCCAGCAGTGGACGTCTTACGGCTGAAATGATGATGACGATGATGACTTTGGGTGCATTTACACATATTTTGTATATCAATGCAGCGGGGAAAATAAGCGGAATTTATTTTATTTATTTATAGATGAACGAGACGTAGTCGACTCTAGCATAACTATGCGAGTCTAGAAATTTTCAGTTGTCGCTAAGGCTCGCATAGTACTTTTCTCAAACATTGCATGGATATTCAGATACCTACATTTAAAAAACACATTTCATTACCGTTGCAAAAAAAAAAGATGTGTAGCTTAGCAATTTTTTTTAATGAAAAACATTAATTTGCAGATAGGCATGGCATGTAATGAGCCAGTTAGAAAATTCTAACGTGAGCTCTGTATTAATATCACCTCTCTTTAGTAAAAAAACGAAATCAAACCTCCATACATTCAAATACGATACACATGGTACAATATATTCGAGGAGACAAAATTGAAAGAAAGGTCGAGACCGTAAAATTAAATTTTCATCGGATGAGTTTTTCAAATAATGATCACATTAAATACCATGTCTGAGATAAAAAGTAGACAGTCGTGACAAAAGTGCACTTTAAATAAAATACATCTGTTATATAATTATTAACGTAGGTATATTTCAGATATTTAATAAAAACGTAGCAAGCACGTGTCGAGCTTGCATACTGAGGGTTCCTGACAAATTGAGTAAATACGTCATACATACACCCGGAAAACATTACCATCAAGCAGACGAGTAAAAATTTAAAATATTGAAAGACATACTTTGCAGTGCAAAAATTTTCTCTCAGACATCGGTCTGACACTGTTGGTTTTCCAACTACAAATGTAAGTTTGCGAAAAAGGTTTTTTTTTTTTTTAACAAAACTTCAAATTAGCGACTTGGATTTTTTCCTTTAGATGGGTTGTGTGAACTTGCTTGCCAAATTTCAAGGTCAACGGGAAGTGCTATAAAGATTTTGATTTGTGAGGTTGCGATCTAAATAATATATAATGTGACATAACATGCAAGTTTTTGCTATTGGGTTGTCTAACTTTGATTTTTTTACACCTTAAAGAGACTGTTGCCCTTAGTATTTGATAATTAATTTCAACTTAAAATCTAAACGCGTTCCTTAGAAAAAAAGGTCTGGACATACGGATAGACACATATAGACGGACAACAAAGCGACAAGGGTTTCCTTTTTATCCTTTTAAGGAACGAACCCTAAAAAGTGACTCAATACTATGCATATTTACACAAGAATTTGTAATAAGTAGATGAAAAAGCTTGTAAATTGGAAGTTCAGAATTTTCGAGTCCTTTTCTTATTTTCATAAAAATAATTAAATAAATTCTGAAACAGTCATTATCCGCAAGTAAGTAAGCCTAACTTCAATTAATTTCGAAGCAAAATCAAATTATATCAATGGTATACCTAAAGGCTCGTCTATAACAAGGGTCATAAACAAACCTTGGCGTACCGCACCGCACCGCAAGTTTGAATTACGGCACTTCATTATCAAGTTATTGAATACAACACTGAAGGTTACACGAATATGATATCACACTAATACTATAAATTCGAAAGTTTCGGTGTAAGATAAGTGTCAAGACTCATCGGAATTGAATGTTTCAATACTCAATAATTTATAGCACATTCATTATGTTAATCGCATACAGATCTTGCAGGCCGCTTCCAACCGGCCCTTTTGGATATCGATGGGGAAGGCCTATGTCCAGCAGTGGAAGTCCTATGGCTGAAATGATGATGATGATGATGATGACGGTGATGACGCTGATGGTGATGATGATGATACAGATAGCATATTTAAAATAGGAATCATAATGGCACTGATTGGGTATGGCAACAAAATCTGGTTTCACATTTCCAACCAATATGTCTTGTCCACGATGACTTTGCTGTCGAATCGAAACATGGACGCCAAAGATGCTGTGCACAAAATTAGAATGCATAAAGGGCAATTATCAATTATTTGGGCATCTTCAAGGCTAACATGAATAGATTTCATCTAAATCAACGTGTTCCACTCTCAGTCACACCGTGGCTAACCATCAGGTGAGCTGGTGGCCAAAAGTAGATTTACTATTTAAAAAAAAAAGTTTTATATTAGTTATCAGCTTTAGAGACCGAGTCGAAGGACAAAAGTCACGGATAAACCGTATCATATGACTCAAACATCTCTGGGCAGGATGTGTTGCCAGTGATTACCGATAGCAGACAAGCATACAGTTAGCAGACATCCAGCCCGATGGGCTGACGACATCAGACCTAATAAAGCAGATCATGCGTGGACGAGATTGACCTAACAGGCACCCCATTGCAGGAGAAAAGGCCTGTACCCAACAGTGGGTCAACGCAAGTTGACCCACTGATTTTATAGAACAATTATAGAAAATTTAAAAATACAATTATCCGCTCACCCGCTAAACGCTCAGGTTAAAATGACCCAAATTAACGTAATAATAGCCAGGCATCGAGATACATCAATACATATTATACAATACATACGAGTTCGTTCGTCGCCTAGTATAGACGTGTGTCAGTTTTACTTAAAAAATAATAAACTCGTAGCATTCAATTTAAACCATTACGACGTTCGATGCTTAGGCATTATATTGAAGAACAGTGTTAAACGAGTGTAGAACGTTTTGTGCCTGTGCATCATCCACGCACTGCGTTGCCGTTGTACTTGCAACCCGCCTTCACCTCTGCGAGAAAAATCGGTTGCTATTTTTGTCTCGCTCGCGCCTGTGACGCCTGTGCGTGCTGTGTACAGTCATGCAGTGAAGTTTTTCAACAAACTAAAACTTTACAATAGTAAGTGTAGTTGAACTTACGCGGTGTACTGTTTGGTAGTACAACACACATACAAAAAAATGAGCGTCCAGAGATCGCCAACCCGCCCGCCTTGCAGTATGAGTGCCGGTGGATCTCAACCGGACTTGTCTAATTTAAGCAATCTTAACGTGGATGCGAATATTACTCAGCGCATCAAACGTAAGTTGCCAGCTGATCAGTGTCACAGCTCTAATGAATTTACGGAAATGCGATCAGAGATGACACGTATCAGTTCCTTACTGGAAAAATACGTCAACTCGAATGAACAGATAATGCTAAAAATGCAAGACAGTATTTCCGATATAAAATCTCAAATCTCTGACATGAAGTCTTCTAACGACCAATCAATAAACATAATTCGGGACAAGGTGGATGGAGTGATGACACAGATTAGCGATATTAAGTCGTCGACCTCTAGTATGGTGTCGGAGCAGAGAGATATTAAACATCATGTCACGAGACTTGAAGAGTCAGTCACTCTCGGTGAAAACAAAATTAAGTCACTCGAGGACGACCTTAATATCATAAAACATTCGACTCTTACCACATCTTTCAAATTAGAAAACCAATTAGGCCTAAGCGAGCAAGTCATTCAAGAGATGCAGAATCGTAAGAATAGAGAGAAGAATATAATTCTTGTAGGCTTGTCCGAGTCAACTTTCTCTCGGACAGAAGAAAAAATAGCACAAGATGAAGCTAGTGTGTTAAATATCATCTCTCTCCTGAGCATGGACATACAGAAACCAATCAAAGTATTCAGAATTGGTAAACACAACCCGGATAAAAACCGTAGTATTAAGATATGTTTTGACTCATCAGGACCTGCCACCCAATTACTACGTAACAAGGGTAAACTGCCAGATGGCGTGAAGATTTACTCTGATCAAACTCCAGCTCAACAAAAATACCTCAAAACTCTGAAAGATGATCTGAAGCGTCGTGAAACTGATGGTGAAAAAGACCTTACTATCAAATATGTTAACGGAACTCCGACTATATTAAACATGACTCCAAAAAACTACAAACAATAAGTACTAATACCCGAAATGACGCTGTTAATTGCAATACTTACGAAATACAAGACTGTTACCAGAACTTTCTAACCAGCAAATCACGTTTTAGATTCCTATACCTCAACGCTCGAAGTATTCGTAAAAAAGGCAAATTTGACGAACTGAAGTGTATTATAAGAGCAATACCAAATACAGTGCATATCATTATACTAACAGAAACTTGGATACGCTCGGAAGCCCAAGCATTACAATTTCAACTCCCAAACTACACTCACTACTACAATTATAGAACTGATATTCGTGGAGGCGGAGTGTCAGCATATGTCCACAATAATATCAAACATAGTTTGTCAGAGTCTAAATACATTGGAGGTAACAATTATTTGTGGATAAAACTAGAAAAATACGCATTGGAAGTAGGAGTACACTACTCCTACTTCCAATGCGTATTCAAATCGTAACAATCCTGGGCATACAAATTTTCAACAATTCCTCGAAGAATATGAATTACAACTGGAACGCAGAAATAGAGCAATTGTCTTCGGTGATTTTAACATAGACTTATTAACTAAGAACAAAAAAACTAAACAGTATAAGCAACTTCTGAAGGAATCAGGACATAAGATTATAAATAAAATTAGCAAGAAACACTGTACTAGAGCAGGTGATAATAAAAAGTCCATATTGGACCATGTCAGTACCAATTTAAAAAACGACAAGTTCCACATGATAACTGTGAATTCTTCTTTGTCTGACCACAAACAAATATATTTAGAGATGAAGAAAATAAAATCCCCAGCAAAAATACATTCTCAGTACGAAGCAATAAATTACGAAAAGCTATTTCAATCAGTAGAAAGATCAGGACTGCAGGATATAAATGATGATTTCAAAACATTAGAAGAACTACTTAAAAAGTGCACACAAGACAGCAAAGTAACAAAAACCAAAATACTTAATCAACCACAAAAAGACTGGATAAATAAAGATGTATTAAATGACATTAACCAAAGGAACATTTTATGGACAGAATTAAAAAAGAATCCAAACGATGATAGCTTAAAAGAAGAATTTCATAGAAAAAGAAACAAAGTCGCTAAACTAATCCAAGACACCAAAAATTCATACTACAATAAAGAATTTGACAATTGCAATAAAAAACCAAAGAAAATGTGGAAGCTAGTGAACAACCTAGCAAACAATAAAATCAAACAAACGTGCGCTCCTTCAAAACTTGTAGTTGATTCAAATGAAATTACTAATTCGCGAGATATAGCACAAATATTTAATGATTACTTCTCTACCATAGGCTCACGTTTAGCAGACGAAATTCCAGACGAATTTCATAATAATTATAGTCATGCTTTACCACAATCTTCCACACAAAATCTACATCTCCATATTTTCGAACAATGTACAGAAAATGAAATTTTAAACATAATCAACAATCTTGACCCTAATTGCAGTGTTGGGCTAGACAGTATAAGCACAAAAGTAATAAAATGTATAAAACACTTGATAACACAAAAATTAACAGAATGCATTAACAAACTCTTACTTGACGGCATATTCCCCGATTCGTTAAAAATTGCGAAACTTAGCCCCATTTACAAATCGGGATCAAAAACAGACCCTGGTAATTACCGACCTATCTCTGTGTTACCAGTGTTGTCGAAAATATTTGAAAAAATACTACATACAAGATTAGATAAATTTTTAGAGTCCATAAATTTTATTTATGAACGTCAATACGGGTTTAGATCCAAAAGTAACACACTTACAGCAACTATTGACCTTATTACTAAAATAAAACATAATATAGACAAAAAGAATGTAGTCCTAGGTGTTTATATTGATTTAAAAAAAGCCTTTGACACAGTTAGTCACAAACTGCTCTTAAAAAAACTACAAGCCATTGGAATTACTGGAACAGCCTTGAAAATGTTTGAATCCTATCTAACAACAAGATCACAAGTTGTTAAAATTGATGGTTGCGTTCAAAGTGACCCACAGCCCATAACGTGTGGAGTCCCACAAGGCTCGATTTTGGGTCCTTTGCTCTTTTTAATCTATATTAACAACATGCATGAATTAGGTCTCAGTGGACACATTACTCTGTACGCTGATGACACATGCATGTTCTATTTTGGTCCATCTATACACGACATTGTTTGTCGAGCTCAAAACGACCTGAAAATACTTAATAATTGGTTTCAATATAACTTACTGACCATTAATATATCTAAAACTTGCTATGTTATTTTTAAAGCTAGAAACAAAGTAATACCTATGTATACACCCCTCACAATTAATAACGTGCCCTTGCAAGAAAAATCCAATGAAAAATACCTTGGCTTACACATGGACACCCATTTAACATGGAAAGCCCACATAGATCATATCAAAACCAAACTGATCACACTTCGCGGTTCCCTTCGGAACTTTGTGCGATGCATCCCACGCAAGCTACGTCTCACAATTTATAATTCACTTGTGAAGCCGCACCTGCTATACCTTGTCGAAGTGTGGGGAAGTGCGGTCAAAACAAGAATAGCTGAACTGCAAATATTACAAAATAAAATCATCAAAATTATATTTAACTATCCATTCCTTACACAAACTAAAAAAATCTATTAAGAAACAAAATTAATGAATATAAAACAACTATACGCCTATAACAGTTGCATTTTTATACGAAAAACGATTAATAAAAACGTCCACACAAATTTGGTGTTTGCTAAACGGAAACAAAATGTTTCGTACCCCTGCACTCGCCGCGCTAGCTTCATTTGCCTGCCGAAGATACGAACTAACTACGGCAAGACAATGATTACTTTTGAAGGAGCGTGCCTTTATAATAAACTACCCTCGGACATTAAAAACACTAAGTCGTTCAACGCATTTAAAAAGCGGCTTGCTGAGCATATTATCAAGCAAATGTGATGGACGATTAATTAGATATATATTATGTACTGTATGCTTTATTATATTATTTTGTTCTACATGTTTGTAATGTTATTAGTTATTTTTGCGACGACGAACTGTAAATGTATTGTTAGCAGTGTTCTCATGGAAGTGATGTAACATCTTATATGAGAATAAATGTCTATAAACCTATAAACCTATATAGAGTCACAATCTTGCCAAAAAAAAATACAGAACCAATACTCGGCGCAAGCTACTAATTGCGCGCACTTTTTCGTTACAAGGTAGCCGCGATCCGACTACAACGCCGCGCGATGCCAGAGCTACGATGACAATATAGCGACTACTAACGTTGAATACTATGCAAGCGACATAATGTCAAAATTGGAGTAAATTATGGCATTTTGACGTATAATATAATTTATATAATGTATGTACAATGACGCTCGAATGTTTTATGACTGTTTTCACTGAGAGATTGTGGCTCTATAGAAATAGTATCTCGATTTAACCAGGTTATTAGCTGAATAAATTTATTTTTATTTGAAATGGTTTTATTGACACAATAATTACTCACGTATGATTAAGCTTATTACTCCGACTATAGTTTCAACTGCATTCGGCGGTTTTTTCAAGGTGCAAAGCAAAATGGAATCGCGTGCGCGTACTCAACTGGAAAAAGACCGCCTAATGTGGTATATAAATAAAATGTATGAAAACCACGTCAGTTTCCTTAATAATATAGAAATGGTGGCATTATATTTCAGGTGCTTTCTACCACAGAAAAGAGAAGTAAATAAAACGGAAAAGAGAAAGAAAATTTGCCGCCAGGCATTATGACAGAACCTTGATTGAATGTTTTTATTTATGTCAACGCGTCGAACTCCGCATCCAAAGAACTTGGACCTTACCTTTTTGGGTTAGGTCTCATTTTGTCCGCATCACAGTTGATGACTGATTTCAAATGAGTAACGTTTCGTTTATATGGGTGCAACTGGCTACAACAAATTTCTTACAAATATGCCAAAATTGACAGCCATTCTAATTTAAAAAAAAAACTGTGCTTTCTACCATCGATTTTTGTTTGGAACAAAATCGTGCAGTGAGTATCTTTGGCAGTCTAAACGAGCCGTTATCAATGTTATCCTTTCGTTCAATCCAATACCAAACCTTTAATTATGTTATCTGGCTACATCAAGAGGTTTACCTGCAAATTAATCTTACTTAACGATGGCACGAGACATAATGCACCTAATGAAGGTCAATTACCACTGGGCTTGGCACATTAAATGAAAGACAATATTAACAACAGTATATTTTGTTTTCGGTTTCTCTCACTATTCTATAACAGGAAGCGTAATTTTTTCGAGATATTTTTTTTAATCCTACTTCATCACTTCACTATCACTATATCACTATCACTACATAGTATAAAACAAAGTCGCTTCCCGCTGTCTGCTCGTCCCTATGTATGCTTAGATCTGTAAAACTACGCAACGGATTTTAATGTGGTTTTCCCCATCAGGTAGATAATTTTTCACGGAAGGTTTATATATGTAACAAGCGAACCGCCCCGGCTTCGCACGTAAGTTACACCCGTGCGAAGCCGGGCGGGTGGGTCGCTAGTAATATTATAAACGCGAAAGTTTGTATGTATGGATGTATGTTTGTTCCTCTTTCACGCTGCAACGAAACATCGGATCGACCTGATTTTTTGCATGGGTATAGTTCAAGAGCCAGAGAGTGACATAGGACATATACTTTTCATCATCATCATCACCATTTTTCATCACTACCCGGGTGAAACTGCGGGGCGCATCTAGTATCTCCATAATAGTGCTGATGATCTTCGAACGACTGAACAGATTTTCGGAGTGAAAGCTTCTTTAGGCACGTTTGGCACTTTTTGGGATGGCGAAAAGTACTGAACTCGCGTGACCGTCACGCTCAGATACTCGTTCGGGTAAAGTCGGCTCGAGTAGACTGAAGGAGCGGAGATATCAATCTTGATCAAGTTTTCACTTCTGTCGTGTGGTCTTAAGCATACACCTTAGATTAACTACACGGAGATGGTAAGTTTCCAAACAACGCCTTCACAAAACGTAAGCTACAAATTCGCTACGTGTGCTGTGTTTACTTGCCTCGTCACGCACACAGACGCAAAAATTATGCGGCAATAATTAAGTAAATTTTTTTGGGAGCTCTTAACACTATCACCTGACTAAGAGCACTGACCACGGAACACTATTACAGCGGGCACTGACCGCGTGAGCGTCGTTTGGTGTCATATAATATGGCTCCATTAGAACGGCTTAAATTTTGCGAATGTACTTGGTTTCTGTATATAGTTATTCTAAGGCATACATTTTTTTAATCAGCTAAATACACTTTTGGTCAAGTCACTTTTCAAACAACAAAAATTAACCGACCAAGTGCGAGTCGGGCTCGCGCACTGAGGAGTACGTACCACAAAATACAATAACGAAATTGCCAGTTATAACTTGGTAATGAACAGAAACTTGTCACCGTCTCACACTTGGCCAGTTGGTGGTACGGAACCCTCAGTGCGCGAGCCCGACTCGCACTTGGCCGGTTTATTTCTAAACATTTTGTCTACCTGAGTAGTTAGTACGTATTTCTCCCGTCAACCGTTAAATTATACAACGAGCAGGGTCCTGTCTGCAAGATTCCATTTTATGGTACACTACATTATCCCCCAGACTCGGTAAGTACTGAGCTCCTATAAAAAGTCATTTAATTGTACAGAGGCATAAGCTTACAATCAAGTCAGTAACCTCATTTAGTTAGATTTAATGCTTTAAGGGTACGACCGCACTTGGAAACTAAAGCCAAACGCAATACGACTAAATATATTTTATATAATTACTAGGTAATTATAAACCTTCCTATTAAAAAACTGAATAACATCTAAACTACACTAAACATTTATGTGTTTGTATTGAACGTCGTAGTAGTAGTAGTAATACGTCAAGTAGTACGTCAGTGCAAGATTTATAGCTTCCTATGATCATCATCATTTCAGCCATAGGACGTCCACTGCTGGACATAGGCCCCTCCCATCGATCTCCAAAAGGGCCGGTTGGAAGCGGCCTGCATCCAGCGTTTCCCTGCGGTCTCTTTTAGATAGTCCGTCCATCTTGTGGTGGATGTCCTACGCTGCGCTTACCGGTCCGTGGTCTCCATTCCAGAACCTTTCGGCCCCATCGGCCATCTGTTCTGCGTGATATTTTATGTGCCCTGTCCACTGCCACTTCAACTTGCTAATCCGCTTCCTATATAGTAATCTAATAAAAATAAGAACGCATAAAGTACTAAGAAAATTATTAAAAAGACTCAGTACACTTGGCGTTATAAAAGCGCCTAGAAACAATGTTAAATTAACTTTAGCTAAGCTTATAAACCATTACCTCATTTGGCGCTCATCCAACGTTTGCCGAGACGCCTTTGGCGTAAGAAACAGAGTTGGCGCAAATGCAATTAATATACCGCATATCGTAATTCGATTTACAGATTGAACTTGGTCCAATTAGTGGAGACAATTAACTTCAGCTAATGCGGTTGGACACGAGTTGACTAAAACTGCAGCTGTAGTATGCTTCAGAGAATCTTAGTTTATCTTTGTCTTTCACGTCATAGAAAGAAAAAGCACCCAAAAGCCAAATATTGTTGGCGTAGAAAGGACCATCAGAAACTTTGATTTCGAGTTTCGTTTAATAAAACATATACCGTCTTACTACAAAAGATTTAAGAACGCTTTCGACATGTGTTTAAGATATTTTTCACAGTGAAACAACTGCTAAACACATGCCTAAAGCGTTCTTAAATCTTTTGTAGTAAGACGGATAGTATCTCTGGAATCAGTGACAGTGCTGGTAAAATTTAGAAGGAATATTATTGTCTTAAGCTTCGACCAAAATAAAATGTATTTTAGTCGAAGGTCTTAAGTTGCATTTTCGCTTACAATGCAGAAGACAAAAAAATATATCTAAATAAGGAGGTTTTATTCAACCTGTTGTTTAAGTACAAAGGTACCTATATAAAACGAAGAAAATAAAAAAGCCTTATTTATTGCTTATTATTAATTATCACTTATTATTAATAATCAAAAATCAAAAACAAGATGTTGTCCGTGTGGTAAAGTGCCAAGAACGCTGGCTGCATTCCCGCGTTCAATTGCTAAAGAAATTCTCTGCGCGAGGAATGAGCCAGCTCTCTTATCACCAGCGGCCTCGATTAGTTGTGGCAATTATTTTTATTAAAGAAGTTTTTTCTTAACATTTCATATCCAAGATTTTTTATGCGCTTTTTATATTTAAATAAATAATTTGTATAAAGTTCTTTGGGATAAAAGTCGGTTGTTGCCGCAATGTTTGTTTCTACAGCACCGATGCGGCGTCTTACTCTGTATAGAAATAATGCTCACGGTGCGCTGCAAAATTGCACCCTACAAACAAAAATCAATAACGTCGTAACGCACCGTGAGACATTGCCTTTAGGATGCCACAAATCAGCCAATATTCACTAGACCTGGTTGAGGTATAGGAAATCTCATCACGCCGTATTGCTCGGGTAGTGCTTGGGCTCGCCGATATAGAATTGAGGATATCAGTTTTACGTAAAAAAATATTCAGAATCTTGGATTCTGTGTAACCATTTTTTTATTTTCCACTTTTATGTCAACCTTTATTGTCCCACTGCTGGGCAAAGATCTCCCTCGATTCTTTTCACTCGTCTTTGTCCTGGGCCAACACCGACCGATCTTTGTTTAAACTTCCCGAGCTCGTCGCAACATCGGGTCCGGGGCCGACCTGGGGGTCGACTGTTCGATGCCTTCCACTCCGTAGAGACCTTCACCCAGCTGTCCGGGTGCATTCGACTTGCGTGGCTTGCCCAATCCCTTTTGAGCCTGGTAGATTTATTATGATATGAATCTGACTGCAAGGAATACGTAGAGGAAGCAGGAAAATGATATTTGCTCGATGATATTTTAAATTTTTGCTGTTGTATACACATAACATTTCCATAAACCAAACACAACAAAAACAACGAATAAAACATTTAAAGGATGTCTTATAAAGGAGAAACTGGTATGCCAAGAACCTCAAAAGTTCAAAGACATAAGACAATCACTAACATGCACTGGGCCAGAATGGTGCCAGCATTAGGGCCCATCTTCTCTTTCTGAAAGAAGGCTTGAGTCCCAGCAGTAGAAACATGATAGGCTGACAGTAATGATGAAGGAGCGTTTATTCTGATGTAATATTTTAAAATTTTCCGGAGACAGTTGGCAACACTACCTTAGTCCGTAAGTATAAATATGTTCTGTGTAGCTCAAGTCCGGTGTGGGAAACTATGTATCATAAGTAGGCCATCGATCTGGAGCCAGATGGAATTTATGACCACAAGCTTTGTGACGACACCGACATAGCGCTGGCTGGAAGAGCTCGTGAACCACCTCGATCTACTGCTTTCTTACATGTGAAGCTGCTTCTTATACCTACTTGAATGGGGAAACGTGTAGAAATACTGGAAGTTAAAAAGAAGTGAACAAATGTCACGTAACCTCACACAAAAATCTTGTCAAAATGTGCCCCCGGGGAAAAAGAAGTGTAAGTACTTCAGCAGTGCAAGTACCGTTCTTTATCGAACGTCAAATTCGATAAAATGCCACAGAATCGATCATAGCAAGTACTATTCAAATGGCATTTTATCGAATTTGACTATCTCAACTGTCAAATTTGATGATCGATAAAGAACGGTACTTGCACTGCATATCAGACAAACAGTGTTTTAATTATAGGCGTTGATCAAAAATCGTTAAAAGATATAAAATCAAAAAGTTTTATAGAGAACCCTTCTAATTATATAGGTACTACTGAGTAATTCTTAAGGCTTAACACGAAATAAATAATGAATCGTGAACTTCTCTAAGCAAGCAGCGGCGTTGTCATACGCCCACTATCATTTGCCGCTTGGTGCACCCTTCCTTGCATAAAAAACTACAAAATTTCGTGAGTTTTGTAATTTTGCATGTAAGTTACAAGCATACAGTAAGCGACTAATGAAGATACGCAACGTATACAGACGCAGCGTATTTTTTTTAAAAATAATGCGCTTCCGTTTGACCTCCATCTCGCCTCATGTTTAAGCGATGATGCGGTCTACGTTGGAGCACGCTTGCCAAGAAGAAACCGATTCACTCGTGATTTGAAGACACCCAGATTGTAGCCATCGGGGAACACCCATTCGGCAGCGCATTCCACAGACTAGCAATAGGCTAGAAATAGTGTAGGTACTGTTTGAGCGCTTGTTGTGTTACAAACTTCAATTCCAGTGAGTTTACATCCTGAAAAGCGTCTTCCCTATCGATATTGCTGTCATTTAAGCCCAGAATAAAATACACTTCTGTTATATTGGCTGTATAAACAGACGATGGAACACGGTGCTACGGTTTATGGCCTTATTGAATCGCATGCATAACACGCCTGTCAATTCCCCAATACGTTGGCGTTGTTTTATAGTGGAACAGACGTGAGAGATTTCGTTTGTTTTTGTAAAACATTGTGTATAATGCTGTGGTCACAAACATTTGATTTTTACGATATTTTTACTGTGGAAATGGTTGATGGCGTTGGGATATTTTGATACTTTTTTTGATGTGAAACATCTATTGGTGCGCCTTGGCAATATGCACAGATACCTAGTATAAGTACTAGTCGGCAGTATGTGAGTAAAACGTAAGAAAATGGACTCCTTTGATGGACTCTTATTCTGTGAGTAAAACAGACTCGTATGCAACTCTTATGCTCGGCAAATGCAATGACGCTATCTTATGCTGTCACGTTTTTTTTATTGTTCCAATGTGTGGAGTTTGGCGTCTTCCTCCTGTGCATTTGCCAATGTCAAGTATTAAATTACTATGAAGTTTGATGAAATGTAGTCAAACAAGGCAGTCACAGTCAGAGTCATGCAAAGAAAGTCACGATCAAGTCAGCCATAATTTTTCAACAAAAACTAAAATATCGTGATCAAGGAGACTATCCCTACAAATGGTTTTGTAATTAATTAGTTAGATTGGCAAAGTAAATAAAATACAATCCCTTTTATTTTTACTCCTAATTTTAATGCACACACCAACTTGTAAGGTATGGAAACCTTGCTAATCACCATTGTTATTTAAAGCCACCATATATTAGTTTCCCCTTAGTCTGGTAACCCTTATACTCTCAACCGCTCTGGTATCCTGGATATGAGTACTTACACCCGATACGTTAATTTCTCGACCATGATATCTCCGTAAAGCCATTTAATTTAGTTATTCAGGGTTGGATAAGCAGGCATCTCTACAGCCATTACGGGATTGAAGATATATATATCTGTAATTATGAGTATCAGTAAAGCTACACGTTAATACAAGTTTAACTCTCTTTTTTCTGTTAACTCTATTGTTAAATAATTGTTTATTTTCTTGCGGCTGACTATTATTTTAGCCGACAAAGTCAATGTCAGATAGCTGCGGATAGCTATAAGTACATGCAAAGTGACCTGAACAAAGCAAAGCTAGAATCCAACTCTTGCTCCTCTAAACTACATAATAAATGTATAAAACTGATCATTTCTCCGTCTCTTCCATTTTTTTAGTCATTAAATAATGGTTTTTAGTTAATGACTAAGGAAACGTGCCAAGAAGCTTATCAGCAACGAATCCTTAGTTCGGACTAAGCTTCTTAGTCTTGAGCATCGACGTAAAGTTGCTAGTCTATCGGTTTTTTTATAGGGTACATTTCGAAGAGTGTGCATCGGATCTGCACGATCTAATTCCCTCCTGCCCATTTTTCTAACGGACTGCCAGAGCGGGCACGAAAAATGGTTACCGCTTTATGGTTGATATTCCGAAAACCCGTACGAAGCGCTTTGATTCCACAATTATTGTGCGAACTGCTAGTCTGTGGAATGCGCTACCTGAATGGGTGTTCCTCGATGGTTATAATCTGGGTGTCTTCAAATCACGAGTGAATCGGTTTCTTCTTGGCAAGCGTGCTCCAACGTAGACCGCATCATCGCATAACATCAGGCGAGATGGTGGTCAAACGCAAGCCTATTATTTATTGAAAAAAATATGGGAACACCTATGTTAAGTTTAGTGAAAAGTCATGAAACAAGAGCGTGAGATAGGTTAATATAGCTACGTGGTATTGAATTTTGGGATATTTTTTATCGCAAGTTCCTTTTCCGTTGCGCATTATGTTATCGTTCAACGGTAATATATGTAGACTTACACACTATTCGGTAATGGTCGTTTTAGTGACAAAGTCATCGGATATATTGAATAAAAAATAGTAGGTATGTGTTTAGTTTGAAATAAAGTTATTTGTTGTAAAAAGATAATGATTTTTGCATACGTCATCACTTTTTAACAAGTGAAAAAAAATAAAAAATGTGAAATATGGCCCGCCAAAGTTACAAAAAGTTGGTCCCCCTGCAATTCTAAACTATTAAACAGAGAAACTTGTCACTTGCCATGCTGATAGATCATAATTATATTATTATAAACCTTCATTCAAAATTATTTCAAATTACATCTGATAATCACTTTTTGAGTTATAGTGTTAAAACTGTAATGAATTCAAGACGTTCTAGCCCAAAAACCATTGACATTTTAGTAAATTTGTTTAAAAAAAAATAAAAAAACACCGAGTTTTTTTTTACCAAATCATAAAAAGTATTATGTTATGCTAGGATGATACACCTCTGAAATTTGGTTAAGTACCTACACATTGTAGCTTCGTTCTTTTGTTTTTTTCTGTACCCACCAATTTCCGTACTATGACTGTGGCCACAATTATAATGACTTACGGGAAACGGAACCCTACCATAATTATGCGTATCTCGCCATGCTCTTGGACAGTTATTGTTTTGGTTTAATGTTTTTTTTTAATACTGTGATGATTTTGACAGTACGTTGCCAACTTCATTGTTTAGTTTATATTAAAATCCTTAAGGCAATATTTGTAAAGGTTGTTTCCTATTCATTAAATCGAAGGAAGTCTTCAAAGAGGGCGAAACCTATTCGTAAATACTTCCCAAATAACCAACCAACTTCTGAAAACTCTCGATTCAATTAAGTTTTAATAAAAGCGCAATCCAGAACTCCTTACAGTATAAACTGCGAACCTTTTGTTGTGTCGACAACCCCCGACTTTTGTTAATTAACTCTCTTGGCTTACTATGTAACAGAAAGACAGAGATGGAGATCCTTTAAAACCATTGACTTGTATTATAAGAACGGGGGAATAAACTATTCGTTCATGATTTCGTTACTTGGATGACCTACTTATAATTTCTTTCACCGAAGCGAACCACCATATTTTACTAAATATTCAAGTCGATTTTTAAAATTGATAATTATTGTATTTTGTGGTGGTACGGAACCCTCAGTGCGCGAGCCCGACTCGCACTTGGCTGGTTTATTTCAGTATATTCCATAATATCATGAAGCACGACTTTGTTTGATGGTTAGCCTTTTTTATAAAGCTCGTTCACTGTTATGTAGTTACATCGTACTCGATATTTCCAATCTTGGCTTCGCAGCCGCTTCTCGGAACGGCTTCGATACCGATATTTAGTTGTATACACGCAAATGTTATGTAAAATGAATATTGATTGTAATAAAACATTTATTCATGTTTTCTCCACAAAATATATCTTTTTTTCCCCCTATTTTATATCAAACTAGCGGCCCGCCCCAGCTTTGCACGGGTATAGATATATAGCTTATGTCACCCGGGGATAGTGTAGCTTACCAACAGTGAAAGAATTTTTCAAATCGCTTAGTAGTTTCGGAGCCTATTCAATGCAAACAAACAAACAATCAAATCTTTCCTCTTTATAATATTATATTAATATATTAATTAAATAATTAATAATAATGTATTAGTATAGATAAGTCCGCATTTCACCAATAACTCGCCTGTTGGTAAGTGACGTTGTGGTCGAAGATGGAGCACACCGACTTTGAAGATATCTATTCACTCTGGTCGTGAAAAGGCCCAGATTATATCTCTCAAGAAATAAGGAAGCCGGCTGGTTGTCAGGTGGTTTGCCGGGTGGTTGTTGGCAGGTTGTCCTTGGCCGAACGGATTAGAAACGTAGAAACGCAACGTTTGGTACATACCTATCTAAGGAAAATCCACAATGACTGTATGGGTGGTAGTGGGCCAATTTCCTACTTATCCTGTAGCAGAAAGGGGATGGTAGGATAAGGTCATGTAGCTCCGATGCACATTCTCTGAAATTATTTACGTAGAAAATTGACAGACTTGCTACTTACTTTGCTCTCTACAATATGAAAGCGAAACATACTACTAATCCTACATTAAATCTCAGGAACTATTCGTAAGGTTCGTTATTTACCAATCTCTCGAAGTTTCCCTTCATTACATTTGCCAACTTCGTTCCGTGACTTTTGAACCTAATATTCTTTTGTTTTGATTGGTTGATTGATTGATTAACTCTTTATTGTTCACACCATGAAATTTGATACAGAGGACAAAAAACGATCTCTTCCAAGAAACTTTAGGATGGAAAGGATTTATAGAAGACGTAGAAGACGGGGTGTGCTATTATTATCGACTATAAAATTTTTACTTATACCATACACAGATTTTCCTTTTTGCAGATGCAAAAGTCGACCACTAAGTTTTTCCGGGCTCCGCCTCCATGTTTCTTTTGATCTCAAGCCGCGTAAAGCTATTGCTAGTTACTGCATTAACATAAATATTAATATTTTTGGATTAAAAAAGACCGAAACATAAAATATTGGAACTAAAGTTGTTAGGTTGGGATGATGCCCGCGAGAGGAAGGTTTTACAATTACCAAGTTGTTACTTAGTTGTAACCTTGTAAAAGTATTTTGTTAATGTGGGAAAGTGATATAACGCAGTGAAACATGTGGGTAATTTTGCCAAAATCCTCACGAAGACGAAATAATATATAAAAAAACTAGAACATCGCGAGTGAAACCGCAAGGCACCAGTAGGTAGTATGTTTTCTAAATAAACTTCAACAAACGAGTTTCCAACCTTATGGCTTGCGAACCTCTACTAAAACTTGCTTTTATATTTTAATTAAAATATCAATTTTAATGAAACTTTGACCACACTATAAACTTTCTGATAGTTTCAACCAAGACTGCAGTTAAAACAGGACAAAATAACCAGCTCTTAATTATTAGGTCAAAAGCTATAGCGGTCGAAGTTCGTTAATTAAGTCTTCTTTATTCTCTCATGCTTTATTTATGCAGCCGTACTGAGCAACCCTAATTAGGAAGGCAATGGTTCCACCAATATTTGTGTGAGCGCGAGCGACGTGCCAAGATTTTTTGGTTATTGACGACAAAGTAGAAGAGAATAGCAGTCGTCCAAATGGAGCGAAGATGTGTATCGGCTTAAATTTTTAGGGTTCCGTACCCAAAGGGTAAAACCTGGACCCTATTACTAAGCCTACGATATTTGTCTGTCTGTCTGTCCGTCTATCCGTCTGTCCGTATGTCCGTCTGTCCTACATATTAACGGCTATATCTTTCGAACCGTAATAGATAGACAGTTGAAATTTTCACAGAATATGTAATGTTACGGCGGATTAATTAAGAAATAATAAATAAGTCAAAAAGTAAAAACGAAATATAACAAATGTATTTTTTCAACGTATTTTTGTATTTGCTCTAATGTAAAAAAGTAATACGTACAATCGTCAAACTTGGCATGATTATAGTACACACTCTAAAGTATTACAATAAATAATAAATAATAGCCAAGTGCGAGTCGGTATCAAATTTCTGTTCATCACCGGTTTTAGCACGATCACCGAAGTGAAGCAACGTCGGGCGCCACCGGTACTTGGATGGGTGACCGCCTGGACATTGATATGATGTTGTCTTTTTGCACTATTTTTGTACTTTAGTAGCTGACAAGTTATGTGGTGGTACGGAACCCTCAGTACGCGAGCCCGACTGCACTTGGCTGGTTTTATTTCTTATTGCACACTGCTTACAGGTCTGTGTATATGAGCGCTTTGATTCCACCGTTTTAAAATATTAAATTGTACATTCTTCAAAGCCATACGTTGCAGGTTGTCAGCGGGTTTTGTGTGTAGACCTCTTTACATCATAGGCAACAAAAACTTCAAAAGTTACAGTTGTAATGACATTTCTAGCTAATGGTATACAATGTGCATAGATTCAGTATAGTACACTGAATCTATGACAATGTGTAATACCTATATTATCACAGATCTACTACCTATATCTGTGTATATTATAATTAATATCATGAATGCTACTTACATACCTACTCGTTAATGTATGTGTATCTTACTTACAAGAAATATAGAATGTTGTTTAAGTACCAAAAATCATAAAAAATTACAAAATAATCTCCATACATCCCAACACACATCTGTTTCAATTATCGACGTAAATCTCATAATTCGTGGAATCCCTACAAGGGCTGAATACAAAGGTTGGAATTGCCTTCAATAGGTTTCAGATATTATGTAAATTCTTCCCATACGTTGCTATTAGAAGTTATTTGGCCGCACCGTTACGTAGACCCATTTCAAATAGGTATTGCTATAAGCAGGTAGTTTGCAAATTCTTTATTTACTGCCGTGCTCTGCGGATTTCCATTTTTTCTGCATTGTAATGCTTTACAAACACAAATGTACTCGAATGTTTAGTCTAGTACGAAGCTTACGAAAGTTTACCCTCAAAAGATACAAAACTATAAATATAAACAAACTAATTTAAATCTTATGTCATTAAAACAATGTCTAATTAAACCTTTCTTACTGTCATTGTTTTTTACGATGGAATATATTTATTTTGACGAAAAAATATTTAAAACACAGAAATATTTAACTTTTTATTATTATTTATCTTATTGAATAACTTACATATTATTTTTACACAACTCTGCCAAATAGCATAGCAGTTTGTAGGCAGACATCTACTCTCTTTAACACGATCGATTCGAACTACCACGATTCTGTTACTACAAAGTCTCTATAATAATAAGCACGCTGTGCTTGCCCATTATAATTTAAATTTACTGCAGCGGTATTAAGATAGACGAAACAGATAAATCACATCACCACGGGTGCCTCCATTATTAATAGAGAGCTACCTACGTCACTGGCTTCCCCTAATTTAGATATATCTGTCCGGTATTAAAATCGACGGGGGTGAGTTGTATTAACTTTCAATTTGGATATGGTATTAAAATTTATTTCGGTGTTCGGTAAACTTCGCAACGTCTTCTCGTCCAAAATACCTCAGTGTCTTAAGACGAAAGTCTTCGACCAGTGTGTGTTACCAGTGATGACATACGGCACTGAAACGTGGTTTCTCACTATGGGCCTCATAAAAAGTTCAAAGTCGCACAACGAGCTATGGAGAGGGCTATGCTCAGGGTTTCTCTTCGAGATCGAATCAGGGGTGCAAGTACCGTTCTTTTAGCGATCGAAAATTCGCTAAAATGCCATAGAATCGATCACAGCGAGAACTGAAAAAATGGCATATTATCGAATTTGACGACCTCAACTGTCAGTTTGACGATCGCTAAAAGAACGGTACTTGCACTGCAGACATCATCCTAGACGAACGAAAGTTACCGACATAGCACACCAGATTAACAAGCTGAAGTGGCAGTGGGCAGGGCAGATAGCACGCAGAACAGATGGCCGATGGGGCCGAAAAGTTCTCGAATGGAAATCACAAACCGGTCAGCGCAGCGTAGGACGTCCACCCATAAGATGGACAGACGACATAAGAGACCGCAGGGAAACGCTGGATGCAGGCCGCTTCGAACTGACTCTTTTGGAGATCGATGTTGGAACCCTATGACCAGCAGTGGACGTCCTACGGCGTCGAAATGATGATGATAATGATATAAACAACTTTAATCTTGCAGTCAATTATCATTAAAACAACCCAGATTTCGCGAAAAACAGTTGATCAATAGAAAAAAAAAAAAAAAAGCTCATCGTAGTGGTCCCAAAGAAAAAGTTGTTTGTATATATTATGTTTGATATATATATATTTATTATTTCTCTCGTATAATATCCTCGTCTTGTAAATAGAGATGACAGCAAGATTTAGAAGCCAGGTTTGTACAGTCTTTAAAATGACTAAAGATTTGTAAATCTATAATTAAAGAACCAAAGACCTTCTGATGAAAGGAGTAGAGTAGATAATTCCATGCATGTTCTCGTTGCTCTCTTGCAAGAAGCTTATGTGACACGTGAGATTTACTTTCATGGAATGAAAGCTAATGGTTGTATAAATAATTAAAATTATCGCGTCGCTGGCTCCTGCTATGAGTTCGAGGCTTACTTAATTACACATGAGCCAACTTAACTATGAGGAGTATAATTTATATGATATTATACTAATCTAATTTCTGAAATATGTGATATGATGTCATGTACAGAAATAAAAAACTATGTACTATACATGGACACTACCCAATGCAAGTGGACGTTTTGGAGTAGACCATAGATCTGTATTAGGTTGGATGCCGCGAGCTCACCTACTATGCGTGTGTTTCGTTTTAAGTTAGATTAGTGCTCACAAGCCCGTTGTAGCTAGTATGAGAAGCAAGTACCTAACCTACTCCTCATCGTCTGCTTTTGTCTGTTTTACTTAGTGCAAGTGGCAGTGGAAGTGCTTAGTAGCTCCGAGCTGTTCCTTGAGCAAGTGAAGCTTCGTTTCTCTGCGTTCGAACATTCGTACGAGTACGTACTCGCACGCGAGCTGTGCGCGTTACCGCGCGAGTGGCTGTTTACATTTGAGCACCTACTTTTACCAATAACTGAGAAAGGTTCTTGAGTGAAGACCACTAAAGAACATGAGAGCTTAAAAGGGAAGGCCTACATTCTGCAGTGGACGTCTTCTGGCTGATGATGATGATGATGAATCCTCAAGTGTGTAACAACAAACAACCGAAGGCACGGAGAACTAAGCATCTAGAGCAAATATTTAAATTCACCATTCAAACAATAAAAATATAATAAAGTTGGTCGAACTCACCACAATATGTAGCTACCAAACTCCGCTTTGACTGAATTCCGCTTTGTCTCGTTTGGTGAAACTACACATAGGTGCTCCATTCAAACTCATAATTTGTTTTGAAACTACTCATAATTTGTTTTGAAACTACCGAGGAAACACAATAACTACTCTGCTCCTTTGACTAATTTTATTTTGGTCTAAGCTCTGCTCGTAAAGTAGATGGTATTCAAGTCCTACTTCCTCTTATTTTTATAGTTATCTATAGATTAGAAGCTAAGAACAAAATGAGCGATGGGAGCGATGGTGGCCGAGCGGTAACATCTGCGTTTTACAATCAGACAATCCCGGTTCGATCCTCAGCTCTGCCAATGACTTTAATTAGTAGCTAAATAAATTATGTGCAATTTCGATGCCATCGCAAACTATGAAGAAAAACACCGTGAGAAAACCGATATGAGTATGTCCAAGAATCTCAAAAGTTCAAATACATATTATGACGCACCGTTGGCAACGTGAGGCAACGGATTTAAATCAATCTTAGGAAGGTGTGTGTGTGAAGTCGATAGTTCTAATTGTGCCTGAGAAAATTGGCCGATACAAAAAACAGCCGTGACATTACCGGGCCAGTTACCGGACGCGACGGATAGACGGACCCCGAAGCTTAACCACAAGTTCCTCTATACCATTTAAGAAAGAAACTGAAAAAAAAACCGGCCAAGTGCTAGTCGGGCTCGCGCACTGAGGGTTCCGTACCACCACAAAATACAATACCAGCTATAACTTAGTAATGAACAGAAATTTGTCACCGACTCGCACTTGGCCATTATTTATTATTATATTTCAGAGTGTGTACTATAATCATGTCAAGTTTGACGCTTGTAAGTATTACCGATTTTATATTAGACCTAATACAAAAATACGTAAAAAATTAACGTTAACGTTATGACGTTTATTGTATGAAGACCCACTCACCTTTTGTTTTTAATTTTTGACTATTTTATTATTTGTTAGTTAATCCACCATAACATTACATATTCTGTGAAAATTTCAACTGGCTATCTATTTCGGTTCGACAGATACAGCCGTTTATAGTTAGGATAGACGGACAGACATCGTAGGCTTAGTACCATTTTTACCCTTTGGGTACGTAACCCTAAAAACAGTGCAGCCCCAGTTACCTGCAAGTTCTCATTTTATTCCGTTACCGTTCTCAAGTGCACTCAAGACGTGCAGTTCTGTGAGTCGGCGCACGTCTCCCTCCCATGAAAATTTTGCGCGGTCCTCGCATAGAGACAAAAGAGCAATCTGCCACGCCACTGAGGTGGAAAACAGTAGCTAAGATCTAACCGAGGCTGTGGCCCACCTGCTCGGTTCACCTGGGTAGACCACGGGCCCTTTTTTTCGGTTCTTCCTAATAAATCACGAGTGAATCGGTTCCTTCTAGGCAAGCGTGCTCCAACGTAGACCGCATCATCGCTTAAAATCAGGCGTGGTGGTGGTCAAACGCAAGCCTATTAATTATAAAAAAATAAAATAAAAAAATATTTATATCAGGTGTAACAACGCTCCCGAAGCTATGACGCTAATAATTTATACTTTCTAAACACAATCTTATACCATGTTGCCTATTAATTGTAGTTTTAGCGGTTTAGTATTTTGCAAATCCACAATATATAGCGTACAAAACTCGGGGTCTATGCACGCTGACTGTCTGCGTGTGGAGAGCTGTATATTTTATTTGCATTACATTGCGAACTTTAAAAAACCAAATAAACTTAGAGCAGGTAGGTTTCCAAACAACGCCTTCTCAAAACGTAAGCTACAAATTCGCTTTGTAGCTTACGTTTCGATTGGTATTTTAAACGATTTAAGCAAGAAAATTAATGGATTACCTGTGGAATGTCAGACCGTAACTCTTATGCTGCTTTTCTGATTTGTTGTGGTACGATTTCACCGCGCAAATTGTCATTGTAAATTTTTTTTTGGAGCCATATATGACTCCATTTGAATGGCTTAAATTTTGCGAATGTACTTGGTTTCTATGTGTAGTTATTCTAAGCAAATAAATGTTTTCTTTTGTTATAACAGTAGTTTTAAATCGCCAAAGCTGGTGTTATATAAAAATACAAGAAATTATAAAAAAATATTGAAAAGCGTTTTTTTTTCTGATATAATTAGTATCCCCAGGTTTAATTTTTGGCAGCGTTTTCTTCAAACCCGGTATAGTGGTTTTGGTATAGTCGGAAGTCACAATACAAATCGACGGTAGATTAAAAAGTTATCCATTTTTTTTAACCACTTAAATATTATGAACGTCAAAATAGGCAGGTAAAAATTAAAAAAAAACTTGTATAAATCGTGTTTTGATTGATAACACAGCGAAATTTAAAAAAATTGATGAGCCTTATCTAAACATTATCAGACACTATTAATAAGTTTCCAACAGACTCTGACAAATAATGCCCGTAATAACATGATGTACTGAATATAGTGCACCAGGGTCACGTCCATGCTACCCGGACAATCGCCAACTTTGCTCGAGATTTTGAGTTGTCTACAGAGCGTGTGTGATTTCCTCTCTTGTTAGAACTTTATAAACTATCTGAATTTTCTTAAAACCTCGTTCTGCGGAGAAAATTACTAAGTTTGCACTTCTCTCTCACAGTGGATCTCGATAAAAAAAATAAAAAATTATAAAGATTATTTATTTGCACAAAACACGAGTAAATCAGACACACATTTAAAACGCATGCACAATAGGATTTGTTACCGCTAAGTCAGATATTGCCGGGAATAATTCTGGATTAGTTTTTACAAATAAGGCAGTTTCCAATATATAATGTGAACATGGTGCATGTAACTGCGTCGAAATATCGGGAGCTCGTTCCACAACCTTACCACGGTAAATATACCGTAAATAATCATATAACTTTAGTGAATGAAAGGAAAAATATTATTGTGTGCGGAACCCTCGGTGTACGAGGTACGAGTACGGCTCGCACTCGGCTGGTATTTATTTCAGCCGGTATTTTTTTTATTTCATGTACTTGCAATCTGAGTTTTACCGCCTCACAAAATCCTTGAAAAACAGCGTCGGGTAGAAATATATTTGAAGCACCATGATTATAGGAATGTATTAATGATGTCTTTATCAGAATGTTCCGTGATGATATTTTTGGGCGTGGGTTATGAGAAGAATACACTGAAGCAAAACTTGAAACTACCATCGAATATTTAAAGACCTAACAAGGCGATGGTCGAAGCAACTCGTGACCAATATGCTGGCCTTTATTTTGCCCAAAGATTAAGTATTGCTATACAACGTGGCAATGCTGCCAGCATTTTGGGAACATGGCCTGGTAGTGGCTTGTTAGAATAGTTTTATTAATTTTATATTTAATATTTTACATAATATAATTAAATTGACAAATTGTGAAAAGATTCTTGCGGAAATTGTAATATTATGCATGCCAAACGGAAAATGGATTCATCACCAAAGTGCGTTACGTTCCTTGCCACTCTAAAATGATTATTTTGCCAAATATTATCTCACCCATTTCATTTTCTCATTTCCATCTCTTTGTTTCATTTCTATCTACTGTGGAATGAAGATTATGGTAAGAAAAAAATATTTTCAAGATTTCGGTAGGCCTTGATATGTACTGCAGAACGTTGATTAATATGAATCACAAACATTCCATACATGTTACAAAAAAAATCTAATCGAGGTGCTATTTAAGATTCGCGCCGTGTAAGCATTGTTGATTAAAACGGACGGGTCCGAAAAGGTTCCCCAATAAAAAACAAATGGTACGGGCGTCAATCCTAACGCTGATTTAGGAATGGATTTCATTTGCGCGAGCGTACGAAATTAGTTTATTGTAATTTGTGTTTCTGGTACAGCTCCCGTTCATTTGGCTGGAAACGTACGGGAACGTGCTCAGGACGGGCCTGCTATACGA
The DNA here is from genome assembly GCA_914767915.1 of Agriopis aurantiaria. NCBI lineage: Eukaryota > Metazoa > Arthropoda > Insecta > Lepidoptera > Geometridae > Agriopis > Agriopis aurantiaria. The sequence goes on along the minus strand of OU611991.1, from coordinate 960,895 downwards.
GTCTTTCTGATCGCAGTAAGACCTGAAAAGTGGAAGGGTGGAGGAAACATATTAAGGGGCGAAACCTATCAACATCAAAATTAGTGACGCCATGCATGAGGCTGATCTGCATAAATGGCGATAGATTATCCAGAAATTTATTTATGGAAAATTAAATACCGCTCAGCAATGAGCCATACGATTAACAAATATATAATAACTAGCAACCCGCCCGCCCGGCTTCGCACGGGTGTAATTTACGTGTGAAGCCGGGGCGGGTCGCTAATTATATATATATCTACCTTCCGTGAAAATATATCTAACTGGTAAGTAGTGAAAACCACATCAAAATCCGTTGCGTGGTTTAGGAGGAGTTAACGGCCATACAGACAGACAGACGCGGAAAGATAACGGTAGAGATAAACCGGCCAAGTGCGAGTCGGGCTCGTGCACAGAGGGTTCCCTACCACCGCAAAATACAATAAGGTTGTCCAAGTAACTGAATTACCAGCTATTATAACGCCTTCCAAAATTTGTCGGAGCAATTGCTACGCAGTATGCGCTCGAGTATGTAACTTTGTAGCCTTAAATAGAATAATATTGTAAAAAGAAAAAGAAAAAAAAATTAGATAAATCAGTTTACGATAATCTATGCACGTTTTAATCCGCGACTAGTTTCAGTACATTTGATTGCGTTCTACTCGATCCGTCAGCTAAATTCCGTTTGTATTTTTTGGGAACCCGTGCACGGAATTGCCCTCATTTGTATGGCGGCCGTATTGACGTAACAGTTAAATCTCGACGACTATTCGTTTACATGCCCTTTTCGTTCCTACAGTAAAATGATAAGAATATTGTACACTACAGTTTTGTGTTTGTTGAATTTTGTGGTAAAGTATGACATTTAGATATTTGTTGAGGTATTAAAAAACATCTCAGTGCCTTAAGACGAAAGTCTTCGACCAGTGTGTGTTACCAGTGATACATACGGCACTGAAACGTGTTCTCTCACTATGGGCCTCATAAGCAAGCTCAAAGTCGCACAGCTATGGAGAGGGCTATGCTCGGGGTTTCTCTATGAGTTTGAATCCGGAATGAGGAGATCCGTAGACGAACGAAAGTCATCGACATTGCCCACCGGATTAGCAAGTTGAAATGGCAGTGGGCACGGCACATATCACGCAGAACAGATGGTCGATGGGGCCGAAAGGTTCTGGAATGGAGACTACGGACTGGTAAGCTCAGCGTAGGACGTCCACCCACAAGATGGACAGACGACCTAAAAGAGACCGCAAGGAAAAGCTGGATGCAGGCCGCTTCCAACCGGCCCTTTTGGAGATCGAAGGGGAAGGCCTATGTCCAGCAGTGGACGTCCTATGGCTGAAATGATGATGATGAGATATTTGATTGAATCAGGTGTTACTTTCCGGAAGTAGATTTTATTAATACCATAGACAAAAGTACTCTAATACGTAATAACTTCTCATTAACATGTCCTAGGTAGATTGTTTGTAAATAACAAGTAGTTCGCCCCGAAATGTGACCTAGACCCATAAATCTTCGGAACTCCTCGACTGATTTTTCACATATTTGATATTAAAAATTGTATTGAAATAAACATAATATTTAGATATCAATACTAATATTATAAAGGGGAAAGATTTGTTTGTTTGTTTGTTTGTTTGCATTGAATAGGCTCCGAAAATATTGAACCGATTTGAAAAATTTTTTCACTGTTGGGAAGCTACACTATCCCCGGGTAACACATAGGCTATATTTTTTTTTTTATAGGGATCCTTACTAAAACTCCAATAATGTAACTCAAGGTGTAAAAAAATAAGATTTACAATTTTAACGTTGCGTGTTTAACAGTTCTTAGACAGGACAACGTCTAGTATTAAATATTTAGATAGCCCGTTGGTCTAGTTGGTAGTAAACCTGCCTTCTGAGCTTGGGGGCGTGGGTTCGATTCCCACCTAGGACAAACATTCATGTGATGAACATTTGTGTTTGTTCTATATCTGGTTGTTAATTACTTGTTAATTGTTAATATCTATTTAAGTGTGTATTTAAAACTATATATATATGTATATCAGTCTCTGGCAGCCATATCACAAGCTTTGCTTAGTTTGGGGTCAAATGACCGTGTGTGAAAAAATGTCTCGAAATTTTATTTATTTATGAACTACTTGCCTACAAAGTTTCATGAAGATCGAACAATACGCAAGTTATCGTCGAACAAACGAAAAAGCGTGGGTCTTCTTCGTGGGACAAAGTTTTTTTCAATAATTACTAATATAAAAGCAATCTAAAATTATTTCATTTATCACTGTTTCAAAACTTTAGGGCGTTTCCAAACGCCAAACTTCAGCGATCATTTCAAGATAAACATTTCGCGAAAGTTCATGCCAAAAACTTGCTTCCAAATTTTCATGATGCATGGAACTGAATGTTTTCAGCAATTCAAACAATTATAATAAATTCTAATTAATGTTTGGAAGCCTTTGAAATGGATATTTATGTACAGTTACACTTCACTAATTCCATAACTTTATAGTTTCTTAAATATTCATTATACATTTGTATTGTTTTGAGCTTTAACATTTACCTAAATATTAATTCTATTAATAAGGCCGTTAGTTTCTCTAAGATAATAAAAAAGTATAGCTGTAACATGACTTGAGAAACCCCGAGCATAGCCCTCTCCATAGCTCGCTGTGCGACTTTGAGCTTGCTTATGAGGCCCACAGTGAGAGACCACGTTTCAGTGTCGTATGTCATCACTGGTAACACACACTGGTCGAAGACTTTCGTCTTAAGGCACTGAGGTATTTTGGACGAGAAGACGTTGCGTAGTTTACCGAACGCTGCCCAGCCGAGTTGGATTCGCTGATTGACCTCTTTCTTGAAGTTGGACCTACCTAGTTCGACTGTTTATCCTAGGTAGACGTACGCGTCAACAGCTTCAAGAACTGAGTTCCCAACTGATACTGGGGTGGGCACAACATGGATATTTGACATGACCTTTGTCTTGTCCATGTTCGAATCCGAAATGAGGAGATCCGTAGACGAACGAAAGTCACCGACATAGCCCACCGGATTAGTAAGTTGAAATGGCAGTGGGCAGGGCACATATCACGCAGAACAGATGGCCGATGGGGCCGAAAGGTTCTGGAATGGAGACCACGGACTGGTAAGCGCATCGTAGGACGTCCACCCACAAGATGGACAGACGACCTAAAAGAGACCGCAGGGAAACGCTGGATGCAGGCCGCTTCCAACCGGCCCTTTTCGAGATCGATGGGGGAGGCTTATGTCCAGCAGTGGACGTCCTACGGCTGAAATGATGATGATGATGATAGCTGTAACTAGTTTTAGCTTCCGTGGACATTCCCTCGGGAACCGTAGATCAAAATTATCCTATGTCACTCTCCGGCCCTCCAATTACAACGATCAACGTGTTCCATTCTCGGCTGCACCGTCACTTACCATCAGGCGAGTTGTTAGCCAAACGTTGGTCTATTATAATCACAGAAAAGAGAAAAAAAATTCTCTTCTGTGATTATAATATATATTATGTATATAAAAAAGATAACAAACAAGCTTTAATCAATATAATTAATCATAAATCATATATTTCCGAAAGAACAGCACTTAAAATTCCTAAAAGACATACATACAGAAAAACACAAAAAAAATCTGCAATGGGCCCCAAACTAGGCTGAGCCTGTTTAGGGCTACTTATTAGTTGAATATTTTGATGATTAATAGAATGCAAACTAAACAGTAACATACAGCAGTAACTGTTAGTATCTACTTATAACAAGTATACCGTATCATAACATATCAGTATCGTTTTTCACAGTATATTCTCTTAACTCATCAATTTCTATTATTTCGAAGGTAAATGATGGAATCCCGTAGCTGTGCTGCCGTTGTAATGCATTTTCTGTGTTTTTGGCACATCGCTCAATCTACACTGTGACAACGAAATAATGACTGTGGTCAAAATTTAAAAATAAACCTATCCATGATAAACCTGCTGATGAGGCCACGTACAGCTGATGACCACGGATATGCCATCATCATCATCATCATTTCAGCCGAACGTCCACTGCTGGACATATTCCTCCCCCATCGATCTCCAAAAGGGCTGGTTGGCAGCAGCCTGCATCCAGCATTTCCATACGGACTCTTTTATGTCGTATGTCCATTTTGTAGATGGACGTCCTACGCTGCGCTTACCTGTCCGTGGTCTTCATTCAAGAACCTTTCGGCCCCATCGGCCATCTGTTATGCGTGCTATGTGCCCTGCCCAACTGCCACTTCAACTTGCTAATTCGGTGGGCTATGTCGGTGACTTTCGTTCGTCTGACGAACTGAAAAATTATTGACATTATTATTGAATATTTATAATTGTAAATTATTGTAATTTTAATTATAATTGAATTTAAACTAATTATTTGACTGTGTAACACAAATATGTACTTTTATACTGAATTTTAATTGAAATCATTGAATAAGAATTGATTGTACTTTTTAATTTATTTAATGCAAATCTGACTTGTAACTTTTGGTGTTATCAATAAAATCTGTATTCTGTATATAACTTTAGTGAACATCCGTGATAGTTTAGAACAGTGTTTTAAATAAACTCACACTAAAGATAGCCATACGTCACTTCGACCTATATATACCTGGTCAATATATACCTGGTAGGTATATATTGACGAAACTATCGCACTTACCTGAGTGACGTGGGTGTCCCCTGCAAGTTCCGTGGGCCAACTGAGATGGCAGGAATGGCCAGTGCAGTGGCGCGAAATAAAAACGAGTTATATCGATTTTTCAAAATCGATTACGTCGATTCGACGTAGGTTATCTCTCTAGGGTTAATAAAAAATTCTGAAACCGTAGCCCACCTCTAAGGTATAGTACTTCTCTTGCATTGTCTTTCCGCATCATAATCACAAATTTACTGCACCATTAGAACGTGCCGCTCAACAACAAACATTTTATCTCACACTTTGTTTTATATGTATTGTACATGGGATGATATATTGTGATCGTTAAACGCAGCGCCGAGATAACAACCATGGAACGCAGTACTTCAAATTAAGGTAAATTCACATTTGTAGCAATTTGAAAACGCACACTTTTACTAGATCGAATCAATAAAATGCATGACATGCTGTTTTTGTAACATAAAAACTACCATGCGGACACGGCAGATTTTAAATTCGATCGTACTCACTGATTGTACTTCCGTCGACAAAAACACTAATTCTGATGGAACCACCGCGCAAAGAAGAGAAAGATATTCCGGACATTTTTGCACACACAGTCATCTGACCCCAAACTAAGCAAAGCTTGTGATATGGCTGCCAGAGACTGATATACATACATATATAGTTTTAAATACATACTTAAATAGATATTAACAACCAGATATAGAACAAACACAAATGTTTATCACATAAATATTTGACCTAGGTGGGAATCGAACCCACGCCCCAAAGCCCAAAAGGTAAGCTCATTACCAACTGGACCAACAGGCTATCTAAGAAAGATAAGAGGGAGATTTCACAAAACTTAACCTACTTCTGCGCGGTGAAATCACTTAAAGGTTCAAACACTATACTTACCTAGAGCCTTATCGTACTTGATAATAAAATAGTAACAAATTTTTTAAACTTTAAACTAAAACGTAAAAGCTAAATCACTGACATCACAAAATACAAAACTGTGATAAAAGTACGCCATGTTAGATGAGAATAGAATAGAACAAAGGGGGTGTGGTTACAATGGACTGCGCATTTGACCAACTTTTAATATAGCCTGGAATAAAAGAGCACCTCAGGAGAGCTCATTTAGGCAAATTATGCACGTGCGCTGAGAGAAAAAATTGCACTCGTGAAGTAAAAAGTGCATTTGCGCAAGGAAAAGGTTAAAACTTTTTGAATGTCTGCCGTACTTGCGGTAGATTTAATTCACGTTTGTCTATGTTATTGTGGCTTAAAGAGCTTTTTTTATTGATATGGATTTGCATTTACCAGATTATAACTAATTATTCAAAACAATAAGCCGATTTATAAACGATGGTGGCTTAGTGGCATAAGCATTTTACAATGACGGCACCCAGTTCGATCCTCAGCTTTGCGCCAATTACTTTATTAATAATTTAATAAATTATGTGTAGTTTCGATGCCATCGTTTAAAAAGATGAAGGAAAACATTGTGAGGAAACCGTTATATCCAAGAACCTTGAACTTTGAAAAAGGTGCATTGACGGATTAGATTCACCAAAATGCACTGGGCCAAGACGGTGGATTTACGGCCCATCTTCTCTCTCTCTCTCTCTCTGAGAGAAAGCCTATGTCCCAGCAGTGGGAACAAGAAAGGCTGATAGTAGCTTATTGTCGAATTTATATTTTTCTCTATGACATGTTCCTGCAATTTGTTATGAACATGAACATATTAACATAAACATAGGCTTAAATAAATTCATAAAAATTCGCGCGTGGATTCATTATAAATTATTATAACACCGGGTTGCACTCACGATCATGATTATTAAATAAGATTTGTACATCAAACCTTCGACCAAACTTAAATGAATGGACGGCCCAGAAGAAGCGCATTTTTGAAGATTACAAAATGTCCGCCGAAGCTCACTTCGTTTCAGTCGGTTTCTAGTCGTAGGAAGTGCAACACGAGACTATTGTTACATGATAACGAAACATCTGACAAAACTATGACTTCGTGTGCTTTCCCGAAGTATAAATACACAATAAAAACAGTTATCTAGTATTATTTGTAACAAATGTACTGTACATGGTTATAATTAGGTGTTGAAGTATTATGTCCGACGGTTTTGGCCCGTCCATTCATTTTATTTTGGTCGAAGCATCAAATGAGTTTTAGCAAGAAATATAGTAAAGCTTATGCTTATGAGTGAGTTGGGTAAGTAAGTATGGATGATAACTGCGATTCCCGCACTAGGCTAGGTCTGTATCATGGAAATCAATAAAATTACGCGCATATGAATAAAATATTATGAACTAGGGATAGATGATGGTAAATTTTATGAATTGCTTGCTGCTCCCCATGGTTTCAGCCACGTGGATAATCTCTCAGGGAGCGTAATTTTTACCCAGATTAAGAAGCTTGGTCACATTCCGTCTCTTGAGCTATAGCAATGAATAGAATTACTTGGATTCGTTGCTGTGTAGCTGCTGTTGCTATAATACTTTTGCATTTATAGCACTAGTATGAAGAACGACGATGAAATCATGATAATATCTATCAAATATCAAAGCAAATGAAGTTAGATCGTTTTTAGGGTTCCGTACCCAAAGGGTAAAAACGGGACTCTATTACTAAGCCTACGATGTCTGTCTGTCTGTCCGTCCGTCTGTCTGTCTGTCTGTCCTACCTATTAACGGCTGTATCTTTCGAACCGTAATAGATAGCCAGTTGACATTTTCACAGAATAAGTTATGTTACGGCGGATAAAAAAAAAAAAAAAGTAATTACGAATGGGTGGTCCCCATACAACAAACGTATTATTTTAACGTATTTTTGTATTAGCTCTGATTTAAAAACGGTAATAAGTAGAAACGTCAAACTCTGTTCATTACCAAGTTAAGCAACGTATTTTTCTACTTCGATGACCTCATCATAAATTCGTTTCGCCGAATCGAAATGTCGTATTTTACTAACTTTGATGTCGGATTTTTTGTCGGAACCCTCAGTGCACGAACCCGGCTCGCATTTGGCCGGTTTTTAGTATAATATATGTTAGCGAAAATGTACGCAGTTTATTTGGCCTCGTTGGCTTTATGGCGTGAAGAAAACGCTTCCAAATAGTACTGAGCAATAACAATAACCATTTTCACTCACTTTCATTCCCAAAGCATCTATAAAAGCATTAACAGAATTAAATTGTGGTGCCTTTGGATAAATGATACAATACGTTGTCTGCCATGCGCAAGCTAGAGAGCATTTAATCGACATGAGGTCCAACCAATTTAATTCAACTGCTTTAGCTAGCATACCTACTGCGTAAAACCTTACATTGGTGCATATGTTGGCTAACTGCTTTTTAGCTTGTGCACGGCAGTAGCATAGCCTTTTCTACCACCATTGTATATTCTATGCTGCGAGTAAGAATTACTACATGAAACTTTTACGTATAGATTGCGAAAATTTACTTGTTTGATACTCATGTTTTCGTCTCAACTCTTTCGTTTTTTCAGGTTCCGTACCGACAGGGTATCAATGGGACCCTATTACTAAGGCTACGCCTACTGTTTGTCTGTCCGTCCGTATATCGCAAGATAATTTCTCTGGAGTCGGGCACTGGGAGTGTTTATTTTATAATGGAATTCATTATCATTATTAATTTTATTATTCTTTTTTTTACATTCTTAAAAGACAATCAATACTTCAGTAATACTTTGAAAATGCAATTTATGAAAAAAAAAAAAAAAAAAAAAACATAATTTCCCGATGTACAGAAGCAATCGGATAGTTATAACTGCGGCATCTTTGCCATGGCATTTATGCAACATCCTCTGGTCCTCAAAAGAAACCTTGCGTTTGAAAATTATGTCATAGAGGTAATGCTATCCCATTTGCTAAACATAGTTGCGAACTTTTGCATTTTCCGTCTACTCCAAGGAAGCCGCAAGAAAATCCTAGGTGAAACATTTTCAGGATTAAAAATGCAGCACTCACACAAATTGTTTTAGCTTAACAAGATGAAAAAGCGGTTGAATTACACACATTTTTTTGAACTGTGTTTGAGAAAAATACTCAGTTACTTAGTACTGCGTCTTAATCCTGAGTATCACAAGACGGAACAACTGCGTACCTAATACTCAAACACATCGTGTAGCACGTCTTAAGCCTAAGTATCACGAGACGGAAAAACTGCGTCATACTGCAACACATCGTGTAGCACGTCAAGATACAAATAACAATAGTCATGAAAAATACATATTAAAATACATTTAATACCCAATTTGATCGATCGTTACATAATAGCCATCCGGCTACTGAAAAATTCGAAAGAATGACGTTGGCTTATTGTGCTGTATGTTACATGTTTTCCAAAAAAGGAAATAAGCGTTGTCTATTAGAGGAAGATGAAAAGGAAAACGAAGTCAGCGAATCAATTGACAATTGGATTGGACTAGTAAACAAAAATGGTAACGTAAAGCTCAGACAGAAGCCACGAGTCATTTGGTTCTGCTAATTTAACCGGATCCAGATCTGTTTTACAGAGAACAGATGTGAACTTCATGATATGAAGAAGAGCAACTTTTACATAATTTACACTAATTTAGCAGATACATTCAATGCAAAACAGACAAAATAAAAACAAATAGAATTATCTTTAATCAATTTGGAGGTGAAGAAGAGTTTGAAGCTCTTCTTAATGCCATAAAGTAAAAGTACGCGAGAGGCATCGAAATAGAACATTATGAGTACGAAGGCCAAATTGCGATTGTTGTGGATGACATTTTACCAAGGGGCAACTTAGGAACCAACCAGGGTGTATCAGCATCCAGCTTCCAGACTTTGTGGCACTTATGTTGACTCCTTGCATCTGCACAATTTATTGTGCACTTTGTTTGTGCCAGATAAACCCGGGGTTCCGGCTAATAGGCGTGGAAAATTGCCCAAGTTTTTCCACGTGGATCACAGCCGCACCGTAGCGCGCTCCATGTCTCCGCTGATTCGCGCCCGCCGCCACTTCAATGCACTCCTTTCCTTTCCGCCAAAACTGATTGTGATATTATTTGTGACAATTGGAAAACAGTAATGAAAGTGTTTTTAACTTATTGTGAAAATTTAACTGATCAATGGGACAGGGGCAAAAAAGCCGATGACTATAATGACAATTTGTATGACATACTAATTTTATGTTGACATATTTTTACAGCAATTTGTTGTATTTATTATATTAGTAATTTTATAATATTATTCCTATTTTTACTAGGAAATCCATTTTAGTTTTAACAGTATGTGAGATAAATGTTAGTGGAATTTGTCCGTTTTTATTCTCAATAAATAATTTGATTTGATTTAATTTGATTTATCTTCATGTCTGAGGATACATAATATGTTTGCAATTAGTAGAGAAATTAAACCAACGTGACCAGCCAACCAACGAAGTAGACCAACGTAACTTTTTTCTTTATATGCTGGAGTATCATAGCAAGAACTCGAGTTCTGGATGGCAGCCAATTTATGTTTTTTTGAGCGGTGGTGCAGGCGTAAAAACTTTACTGATCACTGCGTTGTTTCAATATTTTACAAAAAAAAAAAATTTAAAAAATCTCCAGGTTCAAACAAACCCTGATGATAATAAAATAATTTTAACTGCCCAAATTAAAAAGCTGCATATGTCTTTGGAGGTAAAAAATATATTATATTTTTATATTTTTATTTATTTCTAAAAAGTGTTACAGTACTTAAGAATAGCCAATATAATTTACCTACTATTTATACATGTGAACATAGATTTAACTGTGGGCCCCAAACTAGGCAAAGCCTGTGCTATGGAACCCGTTGATTTTCTATAAGAACATTTACCTATTAAATCAACACTGTTATGATTTTTTAAATTGTTAGTTGTTACATTAACTCAAAAGCTATTTGGGAAGTGGGAACGGGGATTAAGGGGGAGGGACATGCTCAGGTGCAGATTATGCGGGTTGAAACAGCACATAGCGCTTTTGCTTTACTTGTGACACAAGTAGTCCACACCATACCAGAATTATTGGCTTATATACTGACGGACAGACTGACAAACGGACAACAAAGTGATCCAATAAGGGTTCCGTTTTTTCCTTTTGAGGTACGGAACCATAAACAAAACAAACAAAAAAACAAAGATTTATGTTGTGTTTTATAAAAAGAGCAGCAAACAAGCATGCGTTCCGCCTGGTGGTAAGCAGAAACCGCCGCCTTTGTTCACCTGCAATACCGGCAAGGCGTTGTCGGTGCTTGTTAATTGACCGAGCGAAGAGTGGTCTCAGATTCTAATAGGATAAGTCGGCGTTTCTATGCATGGTTTGTTCGATGATCCGGTTGGTTGATCCGATCTTCATGAAACTTTGTGGACAAATACGTAATTTTAATAAAATAAAAAAATCGAACAAGTGTAAAAATCGATTGATGGGTTCCGTAGATTTATAGGTCACGAGATCATCGGGGCGAACGAATACTTTAGCAAGCATAGTGAAATATCGTCGCTATTCACAGCCATTCTCATTTCCCAGGAAAACATTTGTGTGTTCACATTTTTCACGTTCACAAAAGCTGCTAAGATTCCGCGGAGGTCTGCACAAAAATTGCATTCTCTCAGCTCGCTCATTAGTCTGTGCCAGAGCGCGGCTTCTATTTGGTCATTTTGGTTTTCCAGCTTTGGGGCAATGTGTTGTATATTTTTGTAGAATATGTTCAACTGAGCTCCGTCATAAAATCACAGATTTTTCAGTTTTTATTCATATATTATATTCGGGACATTTTTGCACACACGAAAGAAATAAGAGAAAGGACAAATGACGGTAAGTTAAAAAAAAAATTACACCATAGACGAGTTTTTACAAGAAAAAACCTTTCAATCTCATAAGTATTTTATGAATATTATTCTAAGTGTAATTTTAAGTAGAATAAGTAAAACCATTTACTGTTTGCAATACCCTATAAACAGGGTATGGTGTGTATTTAGTACATTTTCTTTAAATATTACAACGCATTAAATGGCAAAGTAAATAAAATAAATAAATAAAATCATCTGTTCCCAAACTAAGCAAAGCTTGTAATATCCAGAATAAAACTAGGTATGTTTTTTTAAAGTAATTTTTTTAAGCACTTGGGTACTTTTTGGTATGAGGAAAAAACACTCCGTCACGCTCAGATATTCGTTCGGGTAAAGTCGGCTCGAGTCGACTAAGGGAGCGAGAGAGATATAGTCAATCTTCATGAAGTTTTCACTTCTATCGTGTGGTAAGCTCACACTTTTTTACTTTTGTAACGGCATGGACGAGCATTCGTAGTTTAATTTTATCTAAACCCTCTACACTACACCGCTTTCTTATAATTTTCTGTTAATTGCTCTGTATTATTAGTAGAAAGGAGAATTCCGTGACCACAATACATTATCCACCCGTCTGTTGCTTTCTGTCTACTACAGACTGAACGAATCTTGATGAAATGAATGAAGTAAATAGTGTAAGTATGTTCATTATAAGAAAAACTTTTGAAAATGTGAAATACTTTTAGTTGAAAAATAACATTAATTTTTAATTTTCATCGTACCTACTTCTACAACACTAATATTGTAAATGCAAAAGTGTGTTAGCTTGTTTGTGCTTTTCTCAAACAAGACGAAACGACGTTTTCATAATTCGGAGAGTTACAGAGGTTAAAACTAAATACTTTTTATCTATGAAAAATTTCGGATTCCATAGAGAATATCTACGAGTAGAACTGCAGAACGTAGTTCAGCAAAAATATGTGGAAGATATAGATGGGTTTGCCATATTTGAAATTCCATCTCGAATGCTATTCTCGTTCTCGGTGGAGAGGTGTCTCAACGTTATGCCGATGCTATGTCAGAGAGCGGGGACCGTTAGCACTTCAGTGTATTCCCAGCCCAAGCACGCCAGAGTACCTGAACGCAGCAATTGATATGAGGAGACAGCTAGTAGGCAAACTGTTATAGATATTTACAGCATGGGGAACTAAACTCGGTCCAAGCTATCTTAATAACGGTATCTTAATCAATTTCATACGGACTATCATATAGCCCCTAGATAGCACGTTGGTCCAGTTGGTAGTGAACTTACCTGCTGAGCTTGGGGGCGTGGGTTCGATTCCCACTTTGGACAAAGATATTTTATGTGATGAACATTTGTGTTTGTTCTATATCTGGTTGTTAGTATCGATTTAAGTATGTATTTAAAACTATATAATATTATATATGTATATCAGTCTCGGCAGCCGTCTGTCAGCTTTGTTTAGTTTGAGGTCAGATGACCGTGTGTGCAAAAAAAAGATGTCCCGGTTATTTATATATTATCATCATACAATACAATACAAAAATCATCCACAGCCTTCCGTATACCACTGCTGGGTATATGCCTCTCTCTTGCTATGCCATCTGCCTCGGTCCTGTGCTAATCGAGTCCAGGTTCGACCCGCGATAGCAATAATATCGTCGACCCATCTTGCAGCCGGACGACCAACGCTCCGCTTACCTTGCCTCGGCCACCACTCTGTTAACACCTTACTCCACCTGTCATCACTGCGCCTAGCAACGTGTCCTGCCCAGCTACACTTTATATTAAATTATCATATCTAGGTATACTAATATTATAAGGAGGAAAAATTTGATTGTTTTTTTGCAATTAATAGTCTCCGAAACTCCTGAACCGATTTGAAAAATTCTTTCACTGTTGGGAGGCTACACTATTCCCGGGTGACATAGGCTATAATCTATACTCGTGCGAAGCTGGGGCGGACCGCTAGTATTATATATATAAATTTTTTGAGGAACGAGCGACGCCCGAGTATATTGTTCCACTGTCAACGTCAGGCAGCAAGCCCCGACGGGCATACACGCGGCGCGGCGCTCCTTCGGTTCTTTCCTATGTATTTGCTTTACTCTAATTGATATTTAATAAATAATTCTGTAAAACTGAAAATTTAACACCAAGATAAACCTCACACGTGTCACAGTGTACACACGTTTAGAAAACGGACCGAATTAAGAACCGACCTTCTAAAGTCGGTTAATAAGAGACATTGGAATGATGACAGGGATTCAACCAGTTGTAGATAGATAGAAACTCTTTATTGTGTATGATATGTTGTGATAGAAAACACTTACGAGCTAGTGCCACAAGAAGCGGCCTTATCGCTAAAAGCGATCTCTTCCAGGCAACCATTGGATGGAAAGAATTTACGTAACAGGATCGACGGGGGATGCTAAAACACTTTAAATGATACCATTAAATAAATACTAATAAATGATACATAGTATAATAAATATATATATATATTCACATAATACAAACACAATAAGTACATACTATACCCTAATTCCCCGGAGTACCTACCTTCGCATTATGAGCACACAATGCAACGCCAGTAAGGAAAGCAAGGAGGTTGTATTTAATTTTGTGTATTGTTGGCGCACATACTTCCCGGGGTTCCTTAATAGTGACGGATTATAACCACCCGTTACATTTACCTACCCAACAAAATATACAAGCATTCAAACTAGTAAAATACAAGACGTCAAAAACCTAACACCTCGATGTGTCATCACTATTACAGAGCTGGTTTCTACATATATATGTGCCCTTTACCCAAACTAACATATTGGCAAACACGTCAGACAATTTAGCCGCTTCAGTAACACTGACATCGTGGTTGAACTGACAAGGTTGACGAACGAAATGATCCATGGTATATGATCCTCAAGGATAAACCTATGAACTTGTATGTATGTACGTAGTTTCTGTAATTGTTTTTTAATCCGTATTTTTTATTAGAGTATAAACGCCATACAATCACAATTAACAGGAGTCTAAACATTCCAAGGAGTAGCACTGCTTAAATTAGGAGAAGCTTAAAACTAGCACACAAAAAGTATTTTTTTCCTAAAGCTAGCTTATAAATGTTTTTTTTTATCCCATGGTATACAACACGGAACAGTTTTTTTTTGTTTGTATAAGAACGACTGTCTAGGCATTTTTGTAAGATATTTGTTGTAGCCAGTCGCCATATAAACGAAACGTCAGTCATTCGAAATCAGTTTGCAAATACTGTAACGCGGAGTTCGACGCGTTGATCTAAATAAGAATGTTCAATCAAGGTTCACTCATATGCCTGGTAACAGATTTTCCTTCTCATTTCCGTTCTATTTACTTCTTTTTTCTGTGGCATACAAGCTAACAGGCTGCCTGATGGTAAGAAATCTCAGTCACTTATGGATACCTGTAACATCTGGGGCATCGCATATTCATTACTGACTTTTAATGACTATTAACAGCCATTTTGAAGAACCTCATGTTATAGTTACTCGGAAATGCTTCATTCCACAAGTTGTAAGTGTGAGGCAAAAAAGATCGCGTAAAATGCACAGTGTGCGATTTGAACTTTGGGGCGGTATATAGCAGCTAGTGCGATGATAAAACACGATGCTGGCATTATATCGGAACATTCCCCGATGTAAATGTGATGAAAGATACAAAGAGACCCAACGTCTCTGCGCATGCTGAACAAATGAAATGAAATGCATTTTACCATTCCAGAATAAAGAAAAATAAAACAAACAGCCGATTGTTTCTTTTTGAGAAACAGGAGATATTATTACGGCCGTCCTAAGTTTGGATCGAAACTTGGTGTTCCTGTCCCCTAAGAATTTGATCCATAAATATTTGTCCCCTCAATACGAAGTTCCGTGGTCGTTCGGATGGCCGCCGCGCGTCACTTTGGGAACTATAAGTTAGTTACTACCCCCACGAGAGTAGTAAGTCGGTATATGGATAGGAACTTTAGTAAGAGCAATTAAAACTATAGTAGGTACAATATAATGTACAGTACGTGTATTTGTATATGGTCACGTGTACCAAAAATAAAAAAAAGGTATAAAAATACAAAAGTAAGAAGGTCTCACCTCAGAGCAAATAAAAATACAGAGGGACTACCGCGAACACGAAAAGTGGAGCCACTTTCTGAAACATGTGTGCGTAGTCGAAGTTCGTGTCGTGTAATTCATCAAAATAAGTGATAATATAAATACTTAAGTTTGGAAATATTCCATCCTTCTTCTTATTTACTTTTGTGTTGTTTTTACAGTTCTTAATACTGCAAGAAGTCATTGTTTCTTTTTAAAACGGATGTTTTTAGTACGACGTTCTGACAAGAAATTCATGTAGTTTTGAATGCGTATGTGTGCATGAGTAGTGTATTTATTGGGCATTCACGTAGTTTTGGATTTGGTTTTGGCGTCACTTTGGCAGTGCACCGTAGGGACTCTGTATTTTTATTTGCTCTGAGGGTCTCACAGAAAAGAATAAAAAATTGTGGGTCTTTTCACGGGCGTGTTTTTTCTTCTTCAATAAAAAAATGGAATTAAAAAAAAACACTATAGTAAATGTGAATATTTGCTTCCAGTAAATCAATGAATTGGTAAATATTATATTATATCGATAATGCAGTACCCTTAGTACAAATTTTGATAGTATTCGAAAACTTTTTCCGTTTACGTATTGTTCCATACATTGCTGGGCTGAAAGGTATTTGAAAACTTTTTTCGTATTAGAGTGAAGCAATCTACCGATTACTACCGATTTTAGTTCCTCCGCGTTTCTGCTGGAGGCGCTTTACTAAAATGTATGGAACAATACGTAAACGAAAAAAGTTTTCGACAACTATTAAATCTGGGTCTAAGCGTACAGTAAACATATTTATATAAAACCTTTACAATAGGTTTTATTTTTATTTTAAGGGGGCAAGTACCTTAATTAACTAAATAACATACAAGTTAATAACACTACAAATACAGTTAGACAGCCCATAGACCGTTGAAGGTTTAAAAGCAATATGTATTCAAAAACACACTTACTGAATAAGCTATTTAAATTGGCTAATAAAGTTTTGAGATATTTTAAAGTTTTTGTTTGGATTAGGAAGGGATGCTCTATCCAACACCCGATCAACAGCCGCTTTCATCATGTGCGCGGCGTGCGGCGTCCCGCACGGCAAAGCGAGAGGGAATCGCGCGCGCACACTCACCTTTAAAAAAGACCGCCAAATGTTATTGAAACTATAATCGGAGTATCGGCTTAGTCATACGTGAGTAATTCACGTATAATATAAACAAAATGTCAGTATGGAGTTTGTATGGTGTACTTACATGTGACGTCATCCGTAAGCATAGTGCGCTCTCTGTCCAGCAAGACATTAAAATGCTTATTTTGTTCAACACATTTTAACTTAGTTTTTGGCGTTCGGCTCTATTTATGGTCAACTTTTGTATAAGATAATAAAAATAATTAGTCTGGTAGCCTTTAAAAGTCTAAATTATTGCCAGTGCAATGTGGACAAAATGTATGCGTGTTTGACTTTGTGTTAGCATTAAGTTGATGCCACAAAGGATTCGCGGGTCGCTGCTCCTGACAGTCATAATTTCCTATTCAGATGCAATTACTGATAGGTATGTATCTAACGACAGTATAATTATTGTAGCCAATATTGGAGTCAATTCTGTTGTGGCATATTTAACCTTAAATAATTTGAATAATAAAATAAATAAAATAATAAATATTCGGGACATTTTTCACACACAGTCATCTGACCCCAAACTAAGCAAAGCTTGTGATATGGCTGCCAGAGACTGATATACATACATATATAGCTTTAAATACATACTTAAATAGATATTAACAACCAGATATAGAACAAACACAAATGTTCATCACACAAATGTTTGTCCTACGTGGGAATCGAACCCACGCCCCCAAGCTCAGAAGGCAGGTTCACTACCAACTGGACCAACGGGCTACCTTCATTTGTTTAATGCATTTGTTGTTCTTATTTATTACCCAATAGGGAAAACTTTTAGTACTTTTTAGTTTAGGACACCCTACTAGTCGACACTCTTAACTTCTAAAGTACGTTTTTGTAAGAGATTGGTCCTCCGCCACTCGCAGAACATATCTGAGTCATCGTAGTGTCTATATATCTATCTGTCATCTAATTTTGTCCTGTCTTAGAACTGTCAAACACGCAAAGTTAAAAATGTAAATCAAATTTTTTACACCTTGGTTACATTATTGGAGTTATAGTAAGAATCCCATTTTTTTTGAAAATATAATATTGCCTATGTT
Organism: Agriopis aurantiaria; assembly: GCA_914767915.1. Lineage (NCBI taxonomy): Eukaryota > Metazoa > Arthropoda > Insecta > Lepidoptera > Geometridae > Agriopis > Agriopis aurantiaria. Next base: position 943,001 of record OU611991.1, on the reverse strand, counting down.
ACCCGGGGATAGTGTAGCTTCCCAACAGTGAAAGAATTTTTCAATTCGGTTCAGTAGTTTCGGAGCTTATTCAATACAAACAAACAAACAAACAATCAAATCTTTCCTCTTTATAATATTAGTATAGATTATAATTATTTTTAACCTCGATTGCCTCACAGTTTCACTATTCTCACAGGAAGATTAATTTTTTCCTGAATAAAAGTACAATCTATGTTATAATCCAAGATATAAGCTATTTCCATGCCAAATTTCATTCAAATTCGTTGAGGTAGTACAGAGTTGAGTGCGGACAAACAAGCTCACTTACATACAAACGTTCAGAATTATAGTATTTATGAGATTTAAGCAATGTAGTCAAATCAAATCAAAGTTTTTTATTTGCTTGCCAATATATACAGAACAATAAGCAAGACAACATAACAACAGAACAGTAGTGCAATAGAATTGGTAATTTTGCCCACCTATTTTATAGCCCACAATTATTGTTGATAACCAAGAATCTGCCCACTCGGGATAATGGACCATATTCGAAGGGCCATTGCTGGGTCCCCATAAGGTTTATAGAGCTACTGTTGGACTTAAATTGTTAAAAACTTAATTAAATTTGAAAAATACTTTAGTTTGTTTGTCAAAAAACGCATAATTTATGACTTCTAGAGCAAAAAGCGAAAAAGTCCCAAAAAATTTCACTTCGTGCGCAGCAAACACCAGTTTCTCGAATGTGAAAATTTGGATTTACACTACACTAACAGATCCATATAGCATATACTAAGAAGCAGAACTACACCAAGCTTTGCGATTTTAATATCTATTTCTACTGGGCTAATGTAAGTATTCACAGAAACTAAACAGAGCAGTTATGCCATCCCATGCATATAACTATAAAAAGAAGGAAACAAAAGAACTGCAGCTGAGGTGCAGTTTAAAATAGGAATCTCTTTAAAATGGCTAACTTGCCCTAGCTAGCCATGTTCGCGAACAATGGCGGTACCAGTTAACTGTTCAACGAAAAAAACGACAAGCTCGAGCCCAGCGAACTGTTGCAAATTCGGAAATAAAACCATTATTTCTTTCGATGGAAGGGCTTTCCAGAACTCTAGGAAGCTTCTTTTGTCTAGATTTTCATACCAGAATTGAGAGATAGTAAACTCTTACAATGTTATTGCAGCTGTCAGAGCAAATAAATGGGTGTTCCCTGATAGTTACAATCTGGGTGTCTTCAAATCAAGAGTGAATTGGTTTCTTCTAGGCAAGCGTGCTTATCGTAGACTTCGACCAAAATAAAATGAATGGACGGGCCATAATCATTGAACTTGCTCAGTAAAAACAAGTCAAAACCGTCGGACATATACTTCAACACCTAATTATAACCAAGTACAGTAAATTTGTTGCTAAAATAGATAGCGGTTTTATATTGTGTATTTACACTTTGGGAAAGCACACGAAGGCATAATTTTGTCAGATGTTTCGTTATCATGTAACAATAGTCTTGTGTTGCACTTCCTACGGCTAGAGACCAACTGAAACGAAGTAAGCGCCGGCGCTCATTTTGTAATTTTCAGAAATGCGCTTCTTCTGGGTCGTCCACTCATTTTATTTTGGTTTAAGGACATAGACCGCCTCATCGCGTTGGCGGTCAACCGCAAGCCTATACTGTCATACTTAACATTATTATAAACGCAAAAGTGTGTTTGTTTGTTGGTTTGTTAGTTTGTTTTTTTCCTTAATCACGCAGCAACAGAACAACGTATCGACCTAATTTTTTGCATGGATATAGTTCAGATTCAGGTTCAATTTCATTACATCATCACCATCATCATCATCATTTTTCATGGCTACGTGGGTAAAACCACGGGGCGGAGGTAGTTATTAACGAAAAAAATGGTTTTGCTTGTTAGGAATAGTCACTAGGTAGCTAGTTGATTGAATCAGGCGTTACTTTGCGGAAGTCCATTTTGTTCACTTTGCGGAATTACACTAGAAATTCATATACACATTACTAGGTAGCTGACGTCACATAAATAAAAGATATCGTCATGTTAAGCAGGGAAAAAATATTGCCTCATCATGTATCATCACATAAGTTTTTTTAATAATAAATATGAGGTTTGATTTGGGTTTGATACATAACTTTTGGTTAAGTGTCATCATCATCATTCCAGCCATAGGACGTCCACTGCTAGACATCCTCCCCCCTCGATCTCCAAAAGGGCTGGCTGGAAGCGGCTTGCATCAGGCCTGATTAGGTGTACAGTTTTCAAAAAAAAATTGATAGTCCGTTGGTCCAGTTGGTAGGTTACCTGCCTTCTGAGCTTGGGAGTGTGAGTTCTATTCCCACCAAGGGCAAACATTTATGTGATGAACATTTGTGTTTGTTCTATATCTGGTTGTTAATATAAATAAATAAATAAATAAATAAATAAATAAATAAATATTCGGGACATTTTTAAGTATTTTTAAGACAATATCTATTTAAGTATGTATTTAAAATTATATATGAATGTATATTAGTCTGGCAGCCATATCACAAGCTTTGCTTAGTTTGAGGTCAGATGACCGTGTGTGCAACAATGTCCCGAATATTTATTCATTTTATTTAAATATAATCCGCCAAAATTATCGTTTTCAGATTCTTAAGTTTCGTAAAATAATAAATTTGTTATATTGCAGAATCAAAACAAGTAAGCGCCAGAACAGACTATGGAAATTAAGATTGACGGACTTCGAGTTACTTTTGACTTTCACGGCCATCAGAGAACTATTTATTTTGTTTAATAATATATTAGGTACTACTTTGCCCTGTAAACATTCAACAAAGTTATTTCATGGTTGTAATAAGTCACAAATTCAATAAAATAATTGTTCTTAATCGAGAAAAAGAGGCCATTGACATTATAAAAGAACCCTCTAGGTAAATTGGGGAAAATTAAATTACAAAGGTCCTACAGATCCGAGTTCGTTTCCTAAAAATTTGATTTGTAAATAAACCTCTCTCCAAGGAGGTCGACTGCTTACGTCCAACGATAATAACGCACTATGACATGTAAGGTTTGAGTATATTTGTGAATATTAATCGTTCCTTCAATGTTTAATTTGAGCATAATAATTTGATTTGCATTTTATGTTTTACTAGCTGCGCCCCGCGGTTTCCCCCGCGTAGTGATGAAAAATGGTGATGATGATGATGAAAAACCTATGTCACTCTCTAGCTCTTGAACTATACACATGCAAAAAATCAGGTCGATCCGTTGTTCCGTTGCAGCGTGAAAGAGGAACAAACTAACCAACAAACAAACACACTTTCGCATTTATAATATTAGTATAATTTGAGTTATTATAAACGCGAAATTTTGTATGTATGGATGTATGGATGTTTGTTCCTCTTTGTTTGAAAGTTTACAATAATATAGCTACATTAGAATAACACATAGGCTATAACGGGTTGTAGTAGCGAGGCCGAAGGCCGAGCTGTACGCGTACGAAGTAGCGGGTTTCAGCTAGTGTTTTTATATGCCAAAACACCACTTGAGGGTGACGCCAAGATTCGGGGCACCTTTGTTTACGTCTATGAATGTGGTAAGTCTTCTCATTCCTCAGGTGCATAGACCAAATAAAAGGGCCCCGGCAGCTCCAGAGGAACACAACGAAGCCCTCAACACTGCGTTACGGCTCCTCCCGAGACAACTGCATAATTTCTCGCCTCGGTTCCTCCGCCTATGATGGCCGAAGCCAGCCGCCTCAGACCTTTCCGAGCCTACAGGTCCCCTTAATAATAGCCTTTTACTATGGGCAGGAGATGCCGGTTCCGTATTCTATTGCCCCGGCACCAGGGCTAACAGACCTAACAAGCTTCTCGTTGCATTTCAATTGAATCAAACGAGAGTAAAGCATTCGCGTGCGCTCAAGTTCTGCTACATTATTTACTAAGAATGTTTATAAGATTAACAGAGTCAAGTCATGAGTAAAGTAAACATTATTCCAGCACTCTATTCCAATGCGGTTTTACCTTTATTCCAAAATCAGTTGATTCAATTGCCCCGCTGCCTCAACCGTTGCAAAATGTCTTCAAAGCTAGGTTAAATGGCATGAGTTAGTCAATTAATTGTTCTAATAATGATGTGTATAAAGATGCCATTGCTCCATCCTGCTTATTTTTCTATCAGACAGCCAGTGTGAGTACGAAGTGGTGACACGATTTCACGGCTGATATTCCGAATTCCGATTGGACAGACGACATAAAAGAGACCGCAGGGAGATGCTGGATGCAGGCCGCTTCCAACCGACCCTTTTGGAGATCGATAGCATATGTCCAACAGTGGATATCCTATGGCTGAAATGATGATGTTGATTCCGAAGCCCAATCAAAGCGCTTTGATTTCACTTTTAATGTACGAACCGCTAGACTATGGATTATGTTGCCTGAATGGGTGTTCTACTATAGTTACAATCTGGGTGTCTTCAAGTTGCGAGCGAATCGGTTTCTTCTAAAGCAAGGTTGTTCCATCGTAGACCGCATCATGGCTTAACAAAAGACGAGTTGATGATGTTGAAGATGTTGGTCGAGCACAAGCCTATCTTATTATTTTATTGTTTTTTAAGAATAGGCTTGCGTTTGACCGCCACCTTGCCTGTTAACCAATGATGCGGTTTATGATGGAGCACGCTATATTGTCTGTCTTTTGGTCGAGGGTAACTTGGGTACCGCTGAACCGATCGCCATTAAACGTCGTAGGCAAGTAATTCATACTAATACAATTTTATGTTCTAATATTAACTAAACCGGTCGAGAGGTTGTGAAAATAAAGTGAAACGATGTATTTGGGCTAACAAATAATTTGGTTCGGTTCTAATTAAAATCTAAAGTTAAGAAGAGCAAAAGACTTCAATATCGGTCACCTTCGTATCTTAATTACTTAAACCTATTTAACCTTTATTCATTAAAATATACGGGGTGTCTCATACGACGGACATTATATGAAATGATGAAAATATATTTTAAATTTCGAGAATATCTACTCTGAAATAGCGAAAAAAATCAGCTGTTCCATAGAAAAATTACATTCATACTCAGCGAAAACAGCTGTTTTTCGCGATTTCAGTGTTGATCTCACAGTAAAAGTTGTTAATACGGATAAGTACAATGATATTCTCGAATAAGCCCGTCGTCTAGAGATACACCCTGTATACCATTGTTCGTTAACCCCGGGTTTATCGTAGAGTCCTGTACTGTACAAGGTGATATAGTTAATGAGTGCCACGGGACACTGTCTACAAACGCTATCAAAGCTCGGTAGATAAAATTAAGGTATAAAATATTTTAAGTTTTCTGTTCTTCAATTTTTTTAATTGAATATTACTAATTAGGACTTTAACAAATTATTCTGGATTGGTTCAAAATGCATAAATAATTTTTGATACTAAAATTTCGTAATGATGATTTTTTAATTTCACCATCATTATCATTTCTGCCATAGGACGTCCACTGCTGGATATAGGTTTCTCCCATCGATCTTCAAAAGAAGATGACTGATGGAAGCAGCCTGCATCCAGCGTTTCCCTGCGGTCTCTTTTAGATCGTCTGTCCATCTTGTGGGTGGACGACCTACGCTGCGTTTACCGGTCCGTGGTTTCCATTCGAGAACCTTTTAGCCTCATCGGCCATCAGTTCTGCGTGCTATGTGCCCTGCTCACTGCCACTTCAACTTGCTAATCCGGTGGACTATGTCGGTAACATTCGTTCGTCTATGGATGCACTGATTTTTCAATTTACTAGCAAGTAATTAGCTTAGTTAGTAAGTTGCCTTTCATTTGCAATTGAATGTTTTCAAACAGTTTTGGGGGCAGTGAAGTATCCTTTGTTATTTTTATTTTAATAAAAACCAGGGCCAGACGGATTCCATATTTATAATAATTAACTTTTCTTATTTATCTTAATCTTACTATTTGCATTACATTTTAAGATGGTATATTTTGGTTAAATCACCAATTACTTATTCGTACAGTAATTTGCGTATTTTGATATAATTAAATTGAATATTTTTCTGAAATTTGACTTGCCTATTGTAACTATCAACGTTTTAATTATGACTAATCATCATCATTTCAGCCATAGGACGCCCACTGCTGGACACAGGCCATCTCCATCGAATCTCCAAAATGGCCGGTTGGAAGCGGCCTACATTCAGTGTTTCCCGGCGGTCTCTTTTACGTCGTTTGGGTATATAAATATTTAATATTTTATCCTACTTGTTGTTTTATTTCTATGCACTATGTACGGAAAAAACAACGTGGCAGTTTACAATGGTTAAAATAATAGGTACGTGGCAAATAATAAACTTTTTTAGTTTATAAAAATTACGATAAACATTTTCAACAAATAAAAAAATCAACAAATTGTGTCGATGAAGTCGCATCCCTACCCATAGACACAAGAGCCTCGTGGCTCGTAACGTTGACGTAGCCATCCGTGAAACTGTTTAACTGCCCGCAGTAAACTGCAGCCGTTGAGAACCCTGCGAATGCGCCCTGAGGATTGGCCGCTCATTGAATTACTCAAAATAGTTGTACAGACAGCTGTAGAGGTTAGGTTACCTCAATGTTGGCTACGAAACTATTCTTTTTAATGTTGAAATGTCATTTCTACAGAAAAGAGCACGAAAATAGAACGGAAATGAGAAGGAAAATCTGTCGCCAAGCATTAAGACAGAACCTTGATTGAACATTATTATTTATGTCAACGCGTTGAACTCCGCATTCAAAGAACTTGGACCTTACCTTTTTGGGTTAGGTCTCACAGTTCTTTGTCCGCATCACAGTTGCTAGCTGATTTCGAATGACTGACTTTTCGTTTATATGGCTGAAACTAACTACAACAAATTTCCTAAATAAAATATTGACAGCCGTTCTAATTAAAACAAAAAAAATAACTTTCCACAATTTAGAACATTTTAGAACTTACAATTTAAAAACAAAACAACACATAAAACAAATGAAAAAATGTAATCTTTTAAAATTTTAAGAACGGCAAGATTCGAAATTGCTCCATCACGCTCTGAAAACTCTATATTCTAGCCGCAGCTTGGTAAAATAACAATTCAATAGGATATAATCGGACTAAATTCAGAGGCGTATTTTAGGAGAGGCCTTAAAATTGGCCCTCTGTTGAAACCTCAGATCATACAAACAAGGGAGAGGCATATGCCTAAGAACGCGACACTGAACGACAGTCTGCCATCTGCATTCACTAGATTCCCGCGACTCTTAAAATATCATCGGTCCATCTAGTGGGAGGCTTACCTACGATGCGTCTTCCGGTTCGTGGTCTCCACTCAAGAATCTCTTCCCCTATCGGTTATCGGTTATTCGAGCGATTCATTAGCGGTTATGTGACCTGCCCATCGCCACTTCAACTTCCAAATCCTTAGCAGCTATGTCAATGACTGTGGTTTTAAGGCAGGAATATCTTCGTTCCGGATTTTTTTGCGCAAAAAAAACTCTGAGCATAGCCTTAGGCATCGCTCTCTCCATTGTCCGCTGTGTGACTTTCAATTTTTACTAGCATCTAAGGACCATGTCTCTATATAGCATTTATCATCACGGCAACACAAACTGCTTAATGAACCTTGTAACTTTAGAATATAGAGCTCAAATACTGTAGGAAACTTGCCTTTTATGTCTTTAATGGCTCAATACTGTAATGTGAATTTCGTTTCTGTTTATTATTACGGAGTGTTAAATTGAATTCCTATCAAAAGTAAAGAAACATTCATTCGTCTAATGAAAATACCGAAACCAAAACAACATTTTAATTAATTATTTAGAAGAAAACTCATCAGGAAATATCTGGAAGTTTAATTATTTATATATTTACGTTTATTAGAATTATTTTTTTATTGTACCTACTCGTATCAAACTCGTACTTTTAACCTTTGTTAATAAGAAAACTAATTTAAAATAGCACCGCTAATCAATCCATTTTGCTTGCTCAATATAATTGCTGTCTACACTCACACATACGGCCGTACAGCGTGCAAACAAATTTGTTTTGATTTACGCAGTCACGCCGTCTGGATGCTCTCAGTTTTATTGTTGCTGTTTTCGTCATTATTTTATATTGTTGAGTTTTGTTGTTGATTTTTTGTTTATTAATATGAATCCGTTCTATCCTAGTCCCTAAGATGAGTTTATTTTACCTACAAAACTATACACATACTTTGATATTTAATACTAATTAAATTTTTAATTTTGCTGGCTTATAAAGGCTGTTAATGGATGGGATGGATGGATAATTTAATACCATTTATACCCATTAGCAAGCATATAAAAATTTGACCTTATCATGGTTGGTATATAATATAATAAAATCATTATAACAATAATCTACTTCTGAGTCTGATAATTTTATAAGTAATAAAAAATTGCATATTAAGGCATGCACACAAAATCTTTTAAATAGAAGGGAGGAATTGCAAGTGAAAGCTAGCCCTACTTTTTTGCTAACTTTACTACTGTCGATGTAAGTACAAGCCGCCATTTAGATCCGTTTATTTAATTAACCTACATTTCGTTCTGACCGATAGTCTAATTGTGTTTATATTATACCTGAAAATTTTTGTACGTTACCGGTTACTCGCTTATATATATTATTGAAACTATGGTCAAAAAACCAGCTTAATCTTACGTAATTCCCGCATAATATATACCTATATAAAAACGGAGCGAAGGTGGGCAAGCGGTAGCATGAGCATTTTATAATCTGACGGCATCCGGTTCGATCCTCGGCCCTGCACCTTGACTTATTTAGTAAAAAAACAGACCCTAACTTTCACCTAGTTAAATAATATACAGTATCAATGCCATCGCGCGTACCCGTACCGCGCAAGGGGCTGAGTAGCCGCGGTTGCCAGGAATGCGAGAGTCCAACCGAATCTTCGAAAACTGAACGGATGTAAAATAAAAAATGTTTTTTTTCCTATCAATTTGACATTGTATGTTCATATATTATATATATTATTCATTGTCTTGAATTGTTGTATGATATTTTCAATTGATTATATATCTAAGTACTCACCATTAGTAAAAAAAAAAAAATACTCACAAAATCTCGTGATGCAATTATTATTTTTGAATTTTCTTGCGCCATCACGCACTTGTTGATAATAGTATGCTATTTTTTCACATGGAATTACTATCACACCACTTTCACAACAAGAGAGCACTATTTCCGCAACTTTTACACTAATTAACTGACACTAATAGGCAATATTCACTTCAAAAACTAAAACTTTATCGCGAACCATTTTTTACGTTATGTTTCCGTCATGTCGGTTTGTCGAACACTGCCTAAACGGGGAAAACCCACTCACATAGTATAGGTCCCCCCTGACACGGTAAGGATGCATCGATTCTCTAGTGATTGAAGTAAGCTAGAGGCGAAAGAACTTAAATTGTCTTTGGAACGTTCATTCGAGCGGGAATAAATTGACGAATAGCGGTGATTTCCTAACGCACCGCTCCGGTGCCTAACGCGCGTCGAGCACTTTTCGCTTACGCCGACATGCGGTGCGTAACACATTCATCGGGTTAAAGACGGCGAAGAAAAACATTGTGCAAGACCGGTATGTTTAAGAACCTTAAAACTTCAAACACATAATTATGACATTCACCAACTTGCACTGGGCCAGCAGCATTAGGGCGCATCTTCTCTCTGAGAGAACGCATGTGTCACAGCAATGCGAACATGATTAGCTGATAGGTTAATATATCTGTGAAATGGCGTACCACCTTCAGTTTTTCCTTCGAAATATGACCCTAATTGCTTCAAACGAAGAGTAGGCAACGCACCGACAATGCTACGAGTATTATAGGTCTATAAGCGGCGGTGACTACTTACCATCAGGTGGCCTGTCGCTTGTTTGTATACTATTACATAAAGATTTAAAATAAAAAAACAACCAATTCAACCAATGAAAATACATCAGTTTTCATTTTAAAGTAATTTTATTTACAGTTTTGTGTATATAAACACAAATTATCGCGTTAATTCTAATTAAACACAGATGTGCTGCTACAATTTCACGCACGTTGTATTCTAAACACAGCTGAATGATTCATGTAAGAGGTAATTCACAGCATTCAAGTAAATACAGATCAAGAGATCAAACGTTTCGCCTCCGTTTCCGTAATAAAACTGGGACGCAGGTGTGACATAGAATTGAGCACGTGTGTGACAAGTAAACATATCAAATAGATGTTTCCTTCTTACAAAATTGGGTACAACATTTAGTAATTTAAATGGATGCCATGAATTACACATCAGAAACAATGAACGCGCATCAAAATGTCTCCGTCAATAATAATGATGCTATGTTTGCAAATGAGAAACTGATAGATGAAGACAGAGTAGGTTTATGCTAAGGGCCGCTGCCGCATCCGAGTTCAGGATGATGATGCGGCGATCGTGTGTTCACCGCAATCAATCTCGATGGTGGTTGGTGGTGGTGGCGTTATCATCACGAATGCTACTCTAAAGATTTCCAGTGGCGGCCCCAGAGTAGAGCTACAGGAGCGAACGCTCTACGCGCCAGGTACCAAGGGGCGCCACAATGACAAATGCGAAAAAAAATATTTCAATGGTGCATTTTGAGAGGCGAGTGGCAATTTATGAAGTGAAAGCGTCGATCAAAAAAAAGGGGAGCCGAAAGAGAATCTCGCTCTACCTTGATTTGGCACAGAAGGTACAAATTGGTTTAAAAAAAAATCGCTCTGTTATTTTTCGTTTTAACGTTGAAATTTGCGAGAAACCCACCCCCTGAAGCCAAAAAGAACTAGTTATGAACAGAGATAAATAAATCCATTTTCGTAGCTGGTTATGAAAATCGGTTGCGAAAATGGAAATTTTATTGATTGCTGACAAGCTGGCTTAGGTATATTAGAACTTTATTTTATTTTATTAAGCCGGTTTTCAAAAAAAATTACAAGTAAAATAAAAGCTATCTTAAATTTATGACTAAAACTAACCTAACAAGACGCTACCAGTGGAAAGCGTTCCCAAAATGCTGGCAGCATTGCCACGTTGTATGGCAATGCTTAATCTTGAATTTTTGAACTTATATTATATGAACTAGCGACCTGCCCGCCCGGCTTCACACGGGTGTAGTGTTCATGCGAAGCCGAGGCGGGCCGCTTGTTATTATCTAAAAACCGTTCGTGAAAAATTGGGTATCTGATTGTGAAAACCGCATCAAAATCCGTTGCGATGGTTTAGGAGGAGTTATGGGTTATACAAACAGACAGACGTGGAAAGCGACTTTAATTTATACTATGTAGAGATTGAGAAGATACGTAGGTATAACTAAAATAGAGCTGATAAAATAAACAAGATTCCACATAAAATGCAGAAGCTGCATGTGAGTGGTGGGGTAGACAATAAGGGATGACGTCACATCCCTTAGCGGCACTCGACGTGGTAGCGCTTTCATTATTCCCCGCCACTCCTTGTTACTTCGTTTTGCTATGGCTTTACAAAAATACTTTTCTCTGATAGGGATGTGCGCAGTGACAGAAAAGCACAAATGATTTGAGCACGCTCTCCGACTAAGATAATTAATAGGTCATTTTTTTTTTTTTTTTATTAGAACGGCTGTCAAGGCCAATTTTTGGAAGAAATTTGTTGTAGCCAGTTGCACCCATATAAACGAAACGTCAGTCATTTGAAATTAGTTAGCGACTGTTATGCGGACAATGAACTTTGAGACCTAAACTAAAAATGTAAGGTACCAGTTCTTTGGATGCGGAGTTCGACGCGTTGACATAAATAAAAATGTTCAATCAAGGTTCACTCATAATGCTTGGCGACAGATTTCCCTTCTCATTTCCGTTGTATTTACTTCTGTTTTCTGTGGGTAATACTGTCAACCACAATGGCAGACCATGAGTGTGGCTTGCACGCGCACAGGCAGCCCATAACCTTTATCTCACACTAGCGGTCCGCCCCAGCTTTGCACGGGTATAGATTATAGCCTATGTCACCCGGGGTTAGTGTAGCTTCCCAACAGTGAAAGAATTTTTCAAATCGGTTTATTTCTTTTTGAGCCAATTCGTTACAAACATACTTACATACAAATCTTTCCTCTTTATAATATTAGTATAGATGAATTTGAAGATTCCTTTCCAAAAACGCGGGATGTCAAAACATAGCGTCAGACAATGAAAATGTAATAAAAAAATTGGCAAAGTGCGAGTCAGGCTCGTGTACTGAGGGTTCCGCACCACCACATATATTTTTAATTAGTAAAATACATAAAAGTTGTGCAAAAAGACAACATCACGCCCAGGCGGTCACCCATCTGAGTACCGAGCGACGTTGCCTGACCTCAGTGAAGAGAAATTTGTCACTGACTCGCATTTGGCCAGTATTATTATGAAAAAAAATATGAAACTATGGTCCCGTTTTCACTTTTTGGGTACGGAACCCTAAAAATCACCTACCTAACCAAAGACGCTGAAATATTGGTGGCAGATTCCTTGCTGTGAAAACATCCGTGACAATTGAAGGGGGTCAAATGGAATAAAAGTACAACACAATACATATTATTGCAAAACAACACGTTTGCAGTGAATAACCTGTTCCTACTAGACTTCGATTAATTAATTGTAAGAAAAGTGCACTAGGGTATCGAGTTATCACTCAATAATGAGTCAATGTAGCTTGAGTGGCCTGTCGGATGTGCAGGAAATGTGGGTTGCTTTGTTACCATGTCGCACTAAAATATTTTATTTTATTTACAGTAAACATACTTTTTTACTTTTTTATTATTCATGACCGTGGATACAACGTCCTTTAGTCGTAATATTAAACATGTTTACTTAGTATTAACAGCGTCAAACAAGTCAGAGTCAAGCAAAGTAAGTCACGGTCAAGTCAAACTCATGCCCCTGTAAAGTGGTGGAGACTTTACAAGAGGCTCCCATGGAGTTTATGGAAACAACACGAAAAGACATGTTTCACCTCGTTATATCACTTTCCCATACTCGAGCACGTTTACGAGCACTTAATGAATAATAATTCACCATTTAGTACACATTAACACTCGAAAATACTAAAGTTTAGGAAAATAATCCAACGAGCGGACATGTTTTTTTCCACGTTGGCGCCAAAATTCTCGGTAAACATACAGTTTAAATCGTAAAACATAGCTCAAAGTTTTTTTTCCCTAAGTTGCGCTTATACGCATCCTTAATTTAATAACAATCTAGCATAATTGTTAGAAAGATGGGGCAGAAAGGTTCTTGAGTGGAGACCACGAACCGGAAGACGCAGCGTAGGTAGGCCTCCCACTAGATGGACCGACGACATCGTGAGAGTCGCGGGCATCCAGTGGATGCAGATGGCTGTCGTTCAGTGTGGAGGTCAAAGGGGGAGGCCTATGTTCAGCAGTGGACGTCTTCTGGCTAATCATTATGATATTATTTACGGAATACAAACAGCTCATACCTTTTTTAAACTATCACGGTTGTTCACTACGGAAAATATCCCGTAAATAATCATATACCTTTAGCTCATACCTATAGTGTAGCACTGGACAAAAGTTCATGTTGTGCATTTCGGATCTAAACCAAAATATAGGTAGAATAAAAACATAATTTGTGTGTTTTATTGCATGTTTATTGGAGAACTTACTAATTGCATTTTTAAGATTTTAAGAAGAATTTTTATACCTAGTATAAAATGCAATTTAATATTGTCTTTAAATGTGTCTGAATTAAAAAAAAAAATTTAATGTTTTATTGTGATTTATTCATTCATATATCATATCATATATCATTCATTAAGTAATACAGGTATAATTAATACGTCACTTACAGAAATAATATATACACTTACAGATATAATTATTATTATATTATTAACAATTGTAGTAATTTTTAAACTTTCGCGATTTGAACACATGTTTTAAACGTTTATCGGGACTTATCACGTATTATTTAATTTAGGTAAAAAGGGTATAGGGGGGGGGGGGTAGGGTATTTAGGTAATAATACGTGATAAGTCCCGATAAACGTTTAAAACATTAACAATTGTATTCAAATTTTTTAATTATTGAATTTCTAATAAATGCATTGAATTGAACTGAATCGATTAGTCGTCTTCAGGTGCGCTTGTAAAACGCATCCTTTAATTTAATTACAACATAATTTTAGGCTAATAATTCACAAATAAAAAAAATAAAAATAAAAACTATCATAAATTTAAATTTATAACTAAAACTAAAACTAATCTAATAATCTGCTACCAGTGGGCAGCGTTCCCAAAATGCTGGCAGCATTATTGTATGGTAACAATTGCTTATTCTTTGGGCAAAATAAAGGCCAGCATTTTGGTCACGAGTTGCTTCGACCAGTCGCCCTGATAGGTCTTTGAATATTAATTTAATTATTACCGAAACTTTTACGCATGTATCATAAAAATTAAGAATGTCTCCAATAAGAAGTTTCTTATTGTCTCTAGGGAAACTATTGCGCTTTACAAAATGATGTACCATGTGTGGTTCGATTCTCGGCCCTGCACAAATAACTTATTTAGTTCTACTAATATTATAAACGCGAAAGTTTGTATGTATGGATGTATGGATGTTTGGATGTATAGATGTATGGATGTATGGATGTTTGTTTCTCTTTCACGCTGCCACGGAACAACGGATCGACCTGATTTTTTTGCATGGGTATAATAGTTCAAGAGCCAGAGATAGGCTACTTTTCATCATAATTATCACCATTTTCATCACTACGCGGGTGAAACCGCGGGGCGCAGCTAGTACATAATAAATTAGGTGCAGTAACGATGCCATCATTCAAAAACGGTGAAGCAAAACATCGCGAGGAAACCAGGTATGTCCAAGAACCTCTAAAGTTCAAAGAAATTACATTCACCAACATGCACTGGGCCAGCATGGTGGATTAGGGTCCATCATTTCTCTCTCTGACATGAAAGGCAATGATTATGATGAATTTTTTTGTTTTTTACTTCGCTGTTGGCCTTACGCCCTCTACAGCTTGACCGGGCTAGTTAGCGAACACAGAGGTGCGTTCGGCGTAATAACTTCGTTTTTTTTTTTTATACATAATATGCTTGCGTTTGACCACCATTCGCCTGATGTTAAGCGATGATGCGGTTTACGTTGGAGCACGCTTGCCTAGAATAAACTAAAAAGCAATTAGTTGTAGCCAAAGATAATAATTATAACCATGATATAAGTCATGATCGCGAATGTAGTCAAATTTCCCTTTTGCAAAATGATGCCACGGCGGTCGCGGTCGCAGCTAGTGATTGGAGATTCGACGCGACTCGACGCTAGTGATTGGAGAATCAAAAGTCA
This sequence comes from Agriopis aurantiaria, assembly GCA_914767915.1. Lineage (NCBI taxonomy): Eukaryota > Metazoa > Arthropoda > Insecta > Lepidoptera > Geometridae > Agriopis > Agriopis aurantiaria. Next base: position 927,621 of record OU611991.1, on the reverse strand, counting down.
TTCATTCAATACGCGCCTAGGATTGGCCCGGATCTATATAGCTTAGGTTGACATGTTAGAACCTTTGCCTCATGCGGGGTAAAGGATGAGCAGTCAAGTGGTTATATTGTCATTGATTGTAGCATAATGGATTTAGTATTGATTCCCATTGTTTGCTGTGACAAGGCGCTTCCCTAACTAACAGCTTCACGCATGACAGCACAGACTGATATCACCGTAGCCCTCTACGGTGATAGAAAGCAATACTGAATCTATGGATATCACAAATTCTAAAGCTGACACTATCAGACTTTGTCCATTGTAACACGAGTTCCGAACCGGTTATTTCCAGATTATCCCGGAGCTGTTATCTAGAATGTTTGGATTTCATTACCTATTGCGAGATATACGAGTAGGTAATTATAATATCCAAAGCAAATATTTATGTTCAACTAAGTATATATTTGCATAAGTGAAATATATTTAAAATATGGATAGGTCTAGAGCGTGTCGGGACACACATATGGTAGGGTTCTGTAGTCAAAGCTACATAATTGTGGTCACATTCATAGTTCAGAAAGTGGCAGTTATAGAAATAAACCAGCCAAGTGCGAGTCGGGCTCGCGCACTGAGGGTTTCGTACCACCACAAAATACAATAACGTCGTCCAAGTCATCGATGTACCAGTTTACCAGTTATTATAACGCCTTCTAAAATAGTCGAAGCAATTACTACACAGCCTAAGTTATTTATTTTGCTACAGGCGCTCGAGTATAACACAATTATAGCTTGGTAATGAACAGAAATTTGTCACCGATTCGCACTTGGACATTGTTTATAATTTGTTGTTATACTTTAGAGTGTGTTCTATAATCATGCCAAGTTTGACCCTTGTACATATTATAGTTTTTAAATTAGAGCTAATACAATAAGATGTTTAAAAAAATATTTGTCGTATGGGGAACTGGGACTTGCAGTCCCAGTTGTTTTAGCCATCGATAACCGCCTAGCAATTTTAGATGGTTTTCGGCTGACCTCAAAACTGAAATTAGTGCAGATTAGTGCAGAACACTTAGCTATACAACCGTACATATATATACGTGATATACGTATGAAATTTAATACCCCCAAGGCATCGAATCCATGCTAATAAGACTGGCAACATTAATACCCGTTACAATTTAACCAATAGCTGGCAAACCCGATCCAAATCTGAATTGGATGGGTTATTTCCACCTGAGGTGTGTTATAGTTGCCGGTAATGCCACTAGGGATATTAACACGTGCCAGTATGTTTCTCACGTTGCCAGTGATAGGTACCCCAGGCATTGTTTGGAATTCGATACCTAACATTGTGTTTAATGCCTAACCTGACCTCAATTTGTAGAGGGTTCAATTGGATCAGAAGCTGGAGAAGCAAGTTTCAACAGGGTTATTTGTATATTCCAATGGCACAGCGAAAAACGACCATTGACCTATTATTATGTTAGCACCACTTCACTTATAATCTGGATGATCTGATGATGGATCAAGGAGATGGATTGGGGAACACTTCAATGGTTACTAGTCATCATCATCAACCAGAAAACGTCCACTGCTGATCATAGGCCTCCCCCTTAGACCTCCACACTGAACGACAGCTCGCCATTCGTATGCACTGGATGCCCGCAATTTTTACGATGTCGTCGGTCCATCTAGTGGGAGTCCAACCTACGCTGCGTCTGGTTCATGGTTTCCACGCAAGAACTTTTTACCTCCATCAGTTATCGGTTATGTTGTGGCCTGCCCATTGCCACTTTAACTTGGAAATTTTAATAGTTATATCGGTGACTCTGGTTACTAGTGATTAGTTTTAACGAGTCTTATACTTGGTGAGGAGTGTCTGATGATGTAGGCAGGAAGTGCAAAGTGGAACTTTTGAACTTTTGCTTTTTTATCGCGAATAAGTCCGCGTTTCACCACCAACTTGCCTGTTGGTAAGCGACGATGTAAATCCCTCGAGTTTAGCTCACGTCATATACTTTTATATTTTATATTATTGGTATTATATGGTATTATATGGTATTATATGGTATTATAAGGTATTATATGGTATTATATGGTATTATATTTATCAATCAAAAGCTTTTCAATGCCTGTTAAAGATCAGAAAATTTCCATGAAATAAGCGTTTAAATGCTGGGGTATTTAAACTTTGGTATAGTATTTATTTGGTTAGTTATTTACTCGAGTCTCGTCTATCATTCGTGACCGAGTCTCCAATGTAAACTTGACCAATTGACCAATTAGTAAATGTTTGATGCCGTCTGGACTCTCTGCCCACTTATCAGTTACCACACTGCATGATAGCAAACTGGTTTTGTGATCTGACCTCTAACTTGTCACCTATGGACTAGATATCTCGCATTGGTGTGATACTGATTTTCTGTTTATAAATATTGATGATTCGGGAGATTTTTTTACTGAATATGGCAAAAATACTAAAACTACTACTACTTTTATGACTTCCGAATCCAAAGACAAAACTTCCATCCAGGTGGAATATTTTCGGAATGGCATGATGAGATGTAGCTTCTCAACTTACATAGTGTAATTTAAAGTCGCTTTTCGCGTCTGTCTGTCTGTCTCCTCCTAAACCACGCAACGGATTTTGATGCGGTTTTCACGAACAGTTAGATAATTTTTTCAGAAAGGTTTAAAAAAAATTAACTAACAACCCGCCCCGGCTTTCGGGGGTACTATTATTCAATAAAATAATTATCTCAATGACACGTGACATTTTTTTATTTTTTTTAACAGTTTTTTTTTGTGTAGTTGATTGAATTGTTATAACATGTAACACCTATTCCGTAGATACAATATGGCATGGCAAATATTTATAAATAGACAGCCCGTTGGTCCAGTTGGCAGTGAACCTACCCTCTGAGCTTGGGGGCGTGGGTTCGATTCTCACCTAGGACAAACATTTATGTGATGAACATTTGTGTTTGTTCTATATCTATTTAAGTATGTGTGTATATCAGTCTCTGGCAGCCATATCATAAGCTTTGCTTAGTTTGGGGTCAGATGACAGTGTGTGCAAAAAAAAATGTCCCGAATATTTATATCGAAATAAAAAGAGGGTTCCGTAGTAAAACCGAATCCTAATAGATTTTCCGTGTCCGTCCGTCCATCTGTACCTATGTCACGGCAAGTTTGTTTAGAGGCTTTAAGGATACACAATTACATTCAAGACAAGGGGAAATTGACATTTTAGAAAATCGTATTTTTAGGAATATCGATTTTATGTCGCGTATAGTCCACGATATGTCAGTCGTCATAGTCCATTAGCAAGCTGAAGTGGCAGTGGGCAGGGCACATTTTAATATCACGCAGAACATATGACTGATGGGGCCGAAAGGTTCTCGAATGGAGATCACGAAGCGCAGCGTAGGACGTCCAGCCACAGGATGGACAGACAGCCTAAAAAAGACGCTAGATGCAATTCGCTTCTAACCGGCTCTTTTGGAGATCGATAGTGGGAGGCCTTTGTCCAGCAGTGGACGTCTTATGGCAGAAACGATGATGATGATAGTAGTTGAGTTAGTCAAAATTTTACTTAAAGAAATAAACAATATTTGTACTAAGTCTGAAATAATGTTACGATGCAAAACCGACAAGCTAATACTTACGTGACATCAAACCTTTCTTCCGAAAAAAAAAGTAAAACATCTTAAAGTTAAAAACTCGATATATCGACTTATTATGATATCAATAACGCAGTGCGAGTCAGGCTCGCACCCTGAGGGTTCCGTACCACTATAAGATACAATAAGGTCGCCTAAGTAACTGAATTGCCAGTTAAAGCCTTCCAAAATAATCGAAGAAATTGCCACGCAGTCATAATAGTTATTTTTGCTACAGTGACGCTCGAGTATAACACATTTATAACAGAAATTTGTCACTGACTCGCACGTGGCCATTATTTATTTATTAAAAAAATACTGGCTTTCGTTTTTACTTTTTGACTTTTTTATAATTTCTTAGATTTCTTAGATAACCCGCGATGACGGACGGATGGAGGGACGGACAGACAGACATCGTAGGCCCGTTGATACTCTTTGGGTACGGAACCCTAAAATATGCCAAAGAACATTAGTTGAGCATGTCACGACGCACACTGACCATTTATTAAACTGTCTAATAGATTTTTTCTGTTATGTTTATTTACAAACTGTAATCGTCTCAGTTTATAAATAAAACCGTAAATTATCTTCACGCAGTAGATAATGTAGATTGTTGTGGCGTAGTTTTTACTGAGTTATAAAAAGGTCACGTTGTATGTAGTTTTTAAAAATAGCAAGTCATTTACACGGAACTGGTGGAGCGTGGAGGTAATTACAATGGTGGAAAAAATATGCATCTTTTTTAACCGACGAAAGGTCCCGGAGGTTATCAATTGGACTGTATGTTTTTTTGTAGTTACTCGATTACTCCGTCAACTATGAATTGTTTTTGATGATTTCTTTGTTTGGTAGGTCGTATGACAGAGGTGGTTTCATATAAATTTTATCGAAATTGATGCAGCACTTTCTGGAGAAAAAATAACTTTAAAAATTCAAATTATATACACGGATGACGTTTTGGTTCCATTCAGCAAAAGTTTTGATGAGGACTTTCAATCTCTGTTTTTACTGTATTTTTTCTACTTTCTAGTTTAAGTTTGTACATGTAGGTAAGGTTTGAAGTCTTTTTTTAATTATTTTTTTTTCAAAAAATGATGGTTAGTGATTAGTGATATACTTTATTAGGTATCCATTGTATAAAAGTATCTTATTTCCAGCTAAACTATATTTAACTAGCAAATGCTCCACGGTTTCACCTGTTATCCTACATGAACCGTACTTTTTTCGGGATAAAACTTAGCCTATGTAGAAAGTAATTTTACATTTGAAGTATTGTTCCACATTGAAATGAAACGCTTAACAAATTTTATCGCGTGAATTTTACATAAAATTAAGGCCCTCTTTTCCGACTTAGCAATTTCGGTCATCCTAGTTCAAATGTGCCTGCTTCCGTGATTAGCTTAAAATTATAAAAATAGTGTCATATAAATATTGAATATTTTATCTAGAAACCCCCAAAGATCGAACACGATTAATGACATTACGCTCGAAAAAAATAAATAAGTAACGATTAAAGTTATATGATTATTTACGGGATATTTACCGTGGTAAAAAAAAAAAATCCCGTTAAATATCCCGTAAATAATCATATAACTTTAGTGAACAACCGTGATAGTTTAAAACAGTGTTTTAAGTAACGATTAGTTGCGTTTTTCTCCTTGTTTTTTGGATTCATTCAAATACCTGCCTACTTATTAAATTATGTATGCGATATCTTAATATACAGATTTTATTTGTATTTGTTTATTCATTTAGCACGGTTATACACCAATTACACTAAAGAGACACAGTTATGAAAAATTATAACCTACAAAATTAACAAATAAAAATGTCATAACATAATATAATTACATTTGGTAGGTACTTAAAAATTCTAAATCAATTAAAAATTATTTTAAATTTATAATTATGAAGGGAAATGCAAAAGTACATTTTACATTACAGCTATACTTTCTGAAAAATACGAGAAAATCCTCAAAAATAGAAGTAGCGAAACGCACGACTGTGTGTAAGCGCCATGAATTTTGCTAAACAGTAAGCCAAGCCGTATGGTCATCTGTAGTAATAAGCGATGCTTAAAAGTGTTAAAACCTCGCCTTAATTCCTGACGTTTAGAACACTTTGCCACAAAAAACATATAAGTACCTACAAGCTTAGAATAACTACACAAAGAAACCAAGTACATTCGCAAAATTTAAGCCAATCAAATGGTGTCATATATGGCTCCAAAAAAATAATTAAAATTTTACTATGACAATTTGCGCGGTAATATCGTACCATAACAAATAGGAAAAGCAGCATAAGAGTTATGGTGTGACATTCCAGAGGTAATCCATTAATTTTCTTGCTTAAATCGTTTAAAATACCAATCGAAACGTAAGCTACAAAGCGAACTTGTAGCTTACGTTTTGAGAAGGCGTTGTTTGGACCTTCTCTGAGTAGTTATTCTAAGCCTACAAGTAACTTTGCAGAGTCCGTGGTTACAGGTAGACTTTTACTGTGGTTCTGTAAGAGTCTCTGGATACATAACGATCTTAAATAAGCAGGGAGCTGAACGTAAATCAGTTATGTAGCTTAATGGAACCCTGTCCCTAACTTAACTAACTTAGCTCAACTAGGTCTGTCTCTGTATGCTAAATTGCATCCAAATCCTTTCAGCCATTACGGAGTTAAGTTTGTACTAATACACTTATACATAACTTTCACATTTATAATATTAAAGTGATTAAAATTATTTTAATAGAACTCAGAATTTCTCCTCGCACGTTTGAATAGTTATGTCTTTAGTTCAAAAAAGTGCAGTGGATGCAAAAGGCATGCTGTCGTTCAGTGTGGAGGTTAAAGGGGGAGGCCTATGTTCAGCAGTGGAGATCTTCTGGCTGATGATGATGATGATTTAAAAAGGTCTTTTTATTTTGATTTTATTTGTATAAGTTATTTCATTCAGATCTCAACGTGAATCGAATGAATGACGTAAAGTGAAATGAATCGTGTTTACTGGTTTATATTATCCTTTGTTATAGCTGGAAATATTCTACGAACGATTTGGTTTGTTTGGCTATTTTTAGGTAAGTATTTAGAGTTCTTGTGGTGTCGTATAATGGCTCTTTTTTGGTTAGTAGTTGATTCATTTTCAGTTCTTGCTTTTTACCAGCGCAACTCAAAAAAGGAAAAATAAAACATTGCTGTAAACACTGCTGCTGCAGCAGTGCACTAGTGCAGCACTAGTTATATCTGTCAGAAAGCTATAAATATGTTGAACGGGGTTTATAATAAGGTGGTACGGAACCCTAGGTGCGCGAGTCATGTCTCACACTTACTCGGTTATTTTTCTAGAGAAGTTTTTTTCAAATTAACTATATAATGTATTTTATTTTTACAGTTATAGGCTACATAGTCATATAGTCAACATGAAAAGTGAATTAATACTGATCAGAAAAGCACTAAAAACGAAGAAGGATTTAAATAAATCACTTCAAATAAGAAAAAAAAAACTGTCTAATTGATAACCTTCTCCTTTTTGAAGTCGGTTAAAAAGTTACCTGCATCTTTACCAACGTCAGAATGTTACTCTTTTTTGTAAATAAATCTGAATCACCAAGTTTTTCAGAGCATTGATTCAGCGATCGTTCCAAAATAAACTGTATTTTTCCATTCGATTACATTGTAATTTCTTGCTTGTTATCAGTGTATTGGGTATATATAAAGGAGACTAATTATTGATAAATCAGTTCGTGTTCCCGCATTTACCCAAGCACTAGTTCTACGAATAAATAGAACAAGTGAAATAAAATAAAATGATCGAAAAGCAGTGGCCCGCATTTACGGAGTTGAGTGAATTCGCCAGCACCAGTGTGAGTTTTAAAATCGGTTAAGTGCGAATCAGGTGCACTAAGGGTTCCGTATCACCACAAAACACAAATAGTAGTGCAAAAAGACATCACGCCCAGGCGGTCATCCATTCAAGTACCGACTACGCCGGACGTTGCTTGAATTGGTGGTGAACAGAAATGTATCATCGACTCGCACTTGGCCATCATTTATTATTTATTGTTATACTTTAGAGTGTTTACTATAATCATGCCAAGTTTGACGCTTGAACGTATTACCATTTTTACATTAGAGCAAATACAAAAACACGTAAAAAAACGTTTGTTGTAAGGTGACCCCACTTTAGTTTTTACTTTTTGACTATATTATTTTTTCGTAGTTAATCCGCTCTAACATTACATATTCTGTGATAATTTCAACTTAATATCTGTTACGGTCCGAAAGATACAGTTATTATAAGACAGGATGGACAGACAGGCAGCGTAGACTTAGTAATAGGGTCCCGTTCACACCCTTTGAGTCGGGAACCCCAAAAATCGAAAATGATTCGGTTGACGGTCTATACTGCAAAACCATCTTTAAAATTCTCGAACAGTTTTTTGAATATCCGCAATAGTAAATTTTTGAGAAATGCTTCGCACTGCAGTGATTTGTTACAAAAAACTCCTTATACGTAATTATAAATTATATACTTACTTATATACTCATATAATTTATTGGCAAGAATTAATCACATATATGCAAATAAAAACTAATTAAGATCTAAAACTACTTAAAATGAAATATTAACAAACTAGCACTAAAATATAAAACAAAACAAAACTAATCTAATAAAGATCTATAGGCATCGTACCCAAGATGCTGGCAGCTATGCCGCGTTGAATTGTAACACTAATGCGTTGCGAAAGATATCGGCCAGCATTTAGGTCACGACATGCTTGGACCAATAAAAAATAATAATAATAATTGTATTGCGGCCTCTCACTATGGGCCTTATAAGCAAGCTCAAAGTCGCACAACGAGATATGGAGAGGGCTATGCTCGGGGTTTCTCTACGAGATCGAATCCGAAATGAGGAGATCCGTAGACGAACGAAAGTCACCGACATAGCCCACCGGATTAGCAAGTTGAAGTGGCAGTGGGCAGGGCACATATCACGCAGAACAGATGGTCGATGGAGCCGAAAGGTTCTGGAATGGAGACCACGAACCGATAAGCGCAGCGTAGGACGTTCACCCACAAGATGGACAGACGACCTAAAAGAGACCGCAGGGAAACACTGGATGCAGGCCGCTTCCAACCGGCCCTTTTGGAGATCGATGGGGGAGGCCTATGTCCAGCAGTGGACGTCCTACGGTTGAAATGATGAATTGTAAAGAAAGAGAGAGAGAGAGAGAGAGAGAGAGAGAGAGAGCGGATGGGCCTTAATTCACCATGCTGGCCAAGTGCATGTTGGTGAATGTCATGTCTTATCTCCTCCACGATGTCCTTTACCGTTGTTGAGCGATGGCATCGAAACTGCACAACACGCAATAATTCATTTTAATTACTAATTAAGCCAATGGTGCAGGCCGAGGATCAAACCGGGTGCCGTCAGATTGTAAAGCGCACAATACATGCTACCGCTCGGCCACCATCGCTCTTAATAGTTACATAGAAGTAGTTAGACATAGTAGATTTTGATCACACGCATTTTATTATATTAAAGGGTCGACAACGTATTTGTGATGCCTCTGGTGTTAAAAGTATCCATAGGCGACGGTGACTGCTTACCATCAGGCAGCCCGTCTGCTTATTTGCCAAATATGGCATTTTTTAAATTATTTTTTTACATTATGTTTAGGCTGGCGGCACGGTTGCCTTCGCAACGGATGATTTCTTCGCTCCATGCGAGAGTATGCTATCAGACACCGAGCCCATATTCATCCCCGACAAGTTCACTGAGTTTGGCAAGTGGATGGATGGCTGGGAGACCAGGAGGAAGAGGATCACGGGCCATGATTGGTGCATCATCAGACTAGCTACAAAATGTGTGATAAAAGGTACATACAACTTTTACCCCGAAATGGTTTATCCCAGACAATTAATAACTTTTTTTTTTTTTACGTATAATTGATTTTTGGCGTACCGATTCTATCAAATAGAAATATTAATAGAAAATTCAATATATGTGATAAATAAATCTGTATTTTGTTATTGAAAATAACGGCTTAAAATTTTGGATAAACTCAAAAAGTTTATTACAAAAATTGTTTTTTGTAAAACAATCGGAGGGATAGTTTGAGAGTGGGGTTTGTTAAATTACTGACATAAAATTAACAATTTTAATATTATGGGCTACTGATCTCCTATTCGTCTTGACAATTACGGCTTTATTTTTTCATTTTATGTGAAAACCCAAATATCTATAATTGCACAATTGCATTTAGTAATTTGGATCTTAAATGTGTGCACCATAATAAAACGGAGGCGGCATGCGTTTGTTAATCCTTGGAATTTTCTTGGAATTTTCTTGGAAGGGTTCACTCCGCGACTGTACACATACTCAGGTGCTTATTATATTGCACAACACAGTTCCTAATATTACTAACAATACATTTTTTCAGGTCTATTGGTCGATACGGCGTTTTTCACCGGAAATAACGCTCCCAAATATTCAATTCAGGCTGCTTGTTTGACGTCTGAAGGTTGGTTTAATTCTTTTACAGATTTTTTTTTATCATATCTAAGAACAATCTAGATCTAATCACCATTCAAAAAAAAAAAAAAAAAAATTTATCCCTTTGGGAGCCATGATGCCGCAGACAGATACACAAGTTACACTTATAACCTTCGACTAAAATAAAATAAATGGACAAGCCCAGTAGAAGAACATTTTTGAAGATAACAAAATGAGCGCCGGCTCTCAATTTCGTTTCAGTCGGTTTCTAGCCATAGGAAGTGCAACACGTGTCTATTGTTACGTGATAACGAAACATCTGACAAAATTATGCATTCATATGCATAATTTTTAACTTTTTATCTTGCTAGTAATTGCCAATCATGCTGTGTACGCATATTTTGGGATACTCTCCAGTTCGAAACCGTAATATTTGCAATAAGTTTAGCTTAAGTTGAGATTGTCCTGTTTTGTGTACCTTCTAAATAAAATAAAATGAAATAAAAATAAAATATTCTTTCCCGAAGTGTAAATACACAAATAAAACCGGGATCTATTATTTTTTTTTACAAATATACTGTACATTTTTATAATTAGGTGTAGAAGTATATTATGTCCGAAGGTTTTGCCTCGTTTTTACTGAGCAATTTCAATGGTTAGGGCCCGTCCATTCATTTTATTTTGGTCAAAGATTATAACAATGATCACCGACACGGGCTCAGCATAATTATGACGAATGGAAGGAACTAATTAGACACGTGTCACGTTAGCCAGTAACACTTATTTTGTGACTGGCTCGAACTTAGGGTGTTACCAGAGTTACCCAAAGTTTCTTGATTTTTGATAACACAAATAGTTAAATAATTATGAAAAAGCATTGATACAACTTTTCATAATTGTGTAATGTTATTAATTTTTCCCCTACAATGCTTATATTTTAGGCTTGATTTCCTTCTGCGCACGTAACATATTGCAAGATAGATAGAATCTCTTTATTGTGTACACCAGAAATAAAAATTACAAACAGATAGAAAACACTTACGAGCTAGTGCCGCAAGTGGCGGCCTTATCGTTAAAAGCGATCTCTTCCAGGCAACCATTCTTCATCTTCATCTTCCATTAGCGTAATTGCAGTTCGGTGCTTGAAGAAAACAACGTATTGTACGCTGTTTCGACGTCAGCATAAAATAAAATCAAAAGAAATATTAAAACTTTTGCGATTTTAACACCATCGCACTAGCCGCCACCGCCTGAAATCTCATCCACACATAATGGATCAGTGGAAATCGCACACTGTGCGATTCACACGATTTTTCTTGCCTCATACCTGCAAAATGTGGAATGAGCTACCTTTCGCGGTGTTTCCGAGAAGCTACAACATGGGGTTCTTCAAGGCGAGTTAATCGAGTCCTTAAGGGTCGGCAACGTATTGTGACGCTTCTGGTGTCACAAGTATCTATAGGCGACGGTAACTGCTTACCATCAGGCAGCCCGTCTGCTTGTTTGCCACCTATGATATAAAAAATACTTTTTTTAGATGTTTATCGGGACTTATCGCGCAATATTTTATTTCGGTAAAAAAGTTGGTACCTTTCGCTCGATGTTTCGATGTTACAATGGCCGTGGTCAAAAGTAGACCTCGGCTATAAAAAAAAAAACAAGCCTGATACTTTTTCACTTTCACACATGTATATCCAGTTACCCACTGCATTTTGATTTTCTGTAGACGCACAATCAATGCCTCCTCGAGACGGCAGCATAGGCAGCGCTTGCACTGACTACGAGCTCCAACAGATCAAAGGGATCAGCTCTGATCAATGGGACGAGATAGTTCCTGCGACTGCTCTCATGCCGGGATATGAAGAAACAAGGCTCAACTTTCAGAAGGTACGATGTTGCGACTAAACTACTTCAATATACGCGGATCGAGATTTTAGCTTGCCATTTTTATTTTAATATTTCTCTGGTATGTTTTTTGGCTCTCAGCTTTAAATATTACATCCAAAAACCTAGCAAATGTGGTCAGAATTTAAGGTTTTCATTCCACTTTACATCACACATCATCAGCCAGGAAACGTCCACTGCTAAAAGGAGACAAATTCCCTCTTTTTTTTTTTTTTTGTTAAAATTTTCGTGACCGTTGATTCAATGTCATTTAGTCTTAATATTAAACAGTTTACATAGTCTTAATAGCGTCAAACAAGTCATAGTCACAGTCAGAGTCAAGCTAAGTAAGTCACGGTTAAGTCAAACTCATGCCCCTATAAAGTGGTGGAGACTTTACAAGAGGCTTCTATGGAGTTTTGGAAACAACATGACAAGACACGTTTCACCTCGTTATATCACTTACCCACACTCGAGCACGTTTACGAGCACTTAATACTTAATAAATAATAATTCACCATTTAGTACACATTACACTCAAAAATACACAAGTTTAGGAAAATAATCCAACGAGCCGACATGTTTTTTTCCATGTTGGCGCCAAAAAAAACTCCCTCTTAGAGATGGGTGTTGCCATAATCCCCACGCTTGGCAGGTGGTTTGGGGATCGCAGTACGTTCACTGTGTATTAATAGGACGCTACTGCCCATCCTCCGGTGGTTCCACTCCACTTTCAAATTATGACTGCAGTTTTCAAAGCTAAAAAAATTTCGACAAACATTGATTGACCAGTGGATAGACCGTTGGATGGTTTACGGCTAAGCATAAATAGCACTTTTAGAACTTGATCGCGTATTGAAAACTATCTTTATTTACGTCAAAGTTTCGTCCATGTTGCAGTTGACCATGATCACTCGTGATTAATCATGTTCAAATCGCAACAGTATAATGTAAAATACTAAACGACAATGCATGTAGGTAAAAAAACTTAAATTAAAGCCATAATATTAAAACAACAATTCTTAAATGCAATTGCAACTTTGAAATCCCCAAAAAATATTGCATTGAGATTGCAGCTTTCCCAAAATCCATTTACATTCCAACTGATTGCACAGATTTCGTATTTCATTTCACTGGTTGCAATAAAGTTGAATAAAGCAAAAACTTTGCAGCGAACCCGATTTGTTCTCAATCATCTTTCGTTCAATCCCACTATCTGACCCCATCGAAGACGGTATAATTGGAAAACGTAGAAGCAGATGGAAAACAAAGTAAAATCTATGAAGTCTCACCGACTATTTACAATATGCATGTGTCCTAATGTTTAATTTATTACAAATAACAGGCTTAACGATGAATATAACTAAATATATTATATCTGTGTAAAAATTAATAGAATTGGCTGATAAAACTCTGAGATATTAGCGTTTAAAGTTTTAAGTGGGGATAAAGAGGGGATAATCTGTCCCTTTCTCGCAAAGCGTGTGTTTTTATAGCATTTGTATGGCGCGCCTGAGCAGTGACGTCATAACTCAGTATAGTGCGCTCTCTATCTGGCATGAAATTTAAATACTTATAACTTATTGATTTTTGAACCAATTTTAATTTTGTTTTCGATGATTGGCTCGTTTTATCAGTATTTTAAAGTGGTCAGCCTTTTTTAATCAGGTAATAATAATATTAGTCTCTATTAATATTAGTCATGCCTATTTCTAGTGCCTACTCAGATGAACATTAAATTTTTAGATAGATACATTCCTACCCTTTCCCCTAGGATAAGGGTAATATTTTAAAGGATATGTATGAGAATGTGTTTGTAAAATTGCTTTAAAAACTTTGGAGTACGAGGGATTATAACTGTAGTACTAATCGGCTACATTTTTCATATTTTTTTCTTTATTTTCTATTTTATTTATATAGCTATTGCATACACATTATAAAGATTAGTCTGAAACAAAACATAATAATATCACAATTTATTACTAGGTTCATATTCAACATTTATCTCAGTTAATAATAAAATAAATTAAAAATAATGTTACTACATAATGTACAGTCACATAATATTAAAATTATAATGTGTAATCACAAAACTCGAAAGAAATGACTGAATAACATGCCACTTTTCACAAAACACTTCTCATTTCAAGAACTGTAAATAGCAGTTTATGTAACAGTACGTTTACATTATTTGACCTTCTGTCTTTTAACTAGTCTGTGCCTAGACGAAGTCAGTAAGTCTAGGGTCGGATTTGGTACAAGTCGTTATTTTGATTAAGATAATACCATACTTATTGCTTTTCATTGAGAACTTTTGTTGGAGAGCGAAGATAATCTGCTTTTCTAAATTGTTTTCTGAAGTAACAATAACAATATTCATATGGTTATAAACATCACGGTTGTTGACTACAGCTATATAGATTTTTAGCGTTATAAGTTCGTGGATGGAGCTCTTGATTTTTCGGTGCTGTTACATGGACCATGTTCACGGGAAGATTGAAGAATGTGGGTAGTTGGTCGACAAGTTAGATGCAGATAAAACGATCTACCCTCTTTCATAGTCCTTTGTGACGGTTATTACTGGAACTCAAACTCAAACAACCTATGAATACCAAACACAAAACTTGAAAAAATTTACTAATTGAAGATTGTTTATACTATCTATAAGCTAATTTTCTAACCAAAATACAAGCCAAAATGCTGGCTTAGTTTTATTAGTGGTCACGTAAAGAATTTTAAGTTAACTCAAATCCACAATTATATAAATGTTTGACATTTAATATATATGCAGTTTAACCACAAAAAATATTTCTTTTTTGTTGAAATTAGAGCGGCTGTCAAGGCATTTTTGTAAGAAATTTGTTGTAGCCAGTTGCACTCATATAAACGAAACGTCAGTCATTCGAAATCAGTTAGCAACTGTGATGCAGAGTTTGATGCGTTGATCTAAATAAAGATATTCAATCAAGGTTCACTCATAATGCCTGGTAACAGATTTTCCTTCTCATTTACGTTTTATTTACTTCTCTTTTCTGTGAGTTTAACCCAAACTTATCACGGTAAATATTCCGTTAATAAACACAAAACCGTAATATTCAGACTTATTTGTATTTTAGGTTCTAAGTGATGATGCTTGGACCCACATTCGGGTGAACATCTACCCGGACGGAGGGATAGCCAGACTCAGGGTGTACGGAGAAGCGAGACCAGAGCCACCTCACCATCGTGGTGTCGTCGACTTGGTATCTATGTTGAACGGTGCTACCTGCCAAGGTGAGTAAAAGCTATTAGCACTTTTTTTTTTAATACTAACTTTCATGATCGTTATCATTTCAACAGTAGGACGTCCACTGCTGGACATAAACCTCCCCCATCGATCTCTAAAAGGGCCGCTTGGAAGCGGCCTGATCCAGCGTTTCCCTGCGGTCTCTTTTAGGTCGTCTGTCTATCTTGTGTGTGGTAATAATAATAATTAAAGTTTAAAAGAGCACGCATAGTTACAAAAGAGTTCCACTACCTACCTTCTGGCTCCGTCATCAGACCCTATCCACTACCTACCTTCTGGCTCCGTCATCAGACCCTACGCCACTAAGTATATAATGTATGAGGCTCGTTAATACAAACAAAATGAGCCAAAATTCAATATACAATATTATGTGAGGTACCACGAACCGGAAGACGCAGCGGTAGGTCCACTAGATGGACCAACGACATTGTGAGAGTCGCGGGCATCCAGTGGATGCAAAAGGCAGGCTGTCGTTCAGTGTGGAGGTTAAAGGGGGAGGCCTATGTTCAGCAGTGGACATCTTCTGGCTGATGATGATGAAGTCTCCTAAGCAGTCCAGGAGAGAGATGTCTCAAGATAACTGGGCAAGTGCCTTTAAAAACTAAAAAAAATACAAGCTATAACACTAACACTACATCCACAGTTAACCTGCCCATAGACCGTTGAAGGGCTAGAAACAATTCAAATGCTGGCATCATTACACTGAATGTCAACGCTTATGCAGTGCTGTAAGTCAGAAACAAGCCAGCATTTTGGTCACGCGTCGCGTTAACCAGGCGATTTAAAAGATTAAACGTAAACTTATGTTTTTTTCTTTTTGTTTAGTTTTAATACCATAGAGAGTTAAACGATGAATAATTTTCTGTTGTCCATAGGTTACTCCAACGCTCACTATGGGCATCCAAAGAATATGATCAAACCATGCAAAAGCCTAACGATGGCTGACGGGTGGGAGACCGCCAGGAGGAACGACAGGCCTGAAGTCATAGAAGCAAATGCAGATGGCACTATGAAAGTAACAGGTAATTGTTACCAACAGGTAAAACATTTACCTTCAAACTAGGTTACAGGAACTCCTTAAAAACTCCAACACAAGTGTTTAACGCCACAAATCTTGCGAAATAAGGGTGAAACATCCTATTAGTTGTCTGAACGACATGTACCTTAACTAAGGTCTCAACCTATCTTCACTAAATAAACCAAAGAAAAACAAAACTGTGGTGTTTTGAACTGTAGTGAGCTAAACAGGGCTTCTCGCTATATTCCCATATATAGTTTTACTGAAACTTTCTGTTAAATATTGTAGGTATATTTTTTTTTGTTTTACGACTAAGTATACTGTATATTGAAACTGAAACGGAATCTATAGTCAGAGGAACCAGCCTAATCTTACGTAATTCTCGTATAACAAACATTTAGTATTTTTTTCTAGGTCAAGAATGGGCGGTATTCAGGCTAGGATTTCCTGGCAAAATAAATCAGATTTGCGTAGATACTGCGCATTTCAAAGGAAACTTTCCTGACTGTGTACAAGTAGAAGGAGCGAACTTAGGACGTGATGTCTGGAGCGAAAATAATTGTGGAGTTAGCTGGCAGAATATTCTAAGGCATAGTAAGGTATTTATCAACACTGCTATTTATAATAGTTTTTAACATTGATTGTGTAGATAAAAAAAAATTTGTACAAAATACGAGATCATACACAAATTTATAAAATGCATGGACAATATTAATAGATGTTTAATCAATCTTAGTCACTTAGTATGATGTTTTGTCTGGTTAGCAGGCGTACAAATCTAGAGAGATGGCATGAAAATAACTGGTAACTGAACTTCTGAGACTTTTGAGTCTCACTAGTTCAATCAAATTATGTCATTGAACTAGTGAGGCTAAAAAATCTCAGTAGTTCAATTAATTGAACTGTTGATTGAACTACTGAGAATAGACGAAATAGTTATTTATGATACAAGTGCGGAAAGTTGGTTATTACAAACGAGTAGACGAATGTAAGCCCGAGACAAAGTCGAGGGCTTACCATAGTCACGAGTTTGTAATAACCAATCCGCAGGTGTGCCATACAACGTTTTACAACACATTTGCGAGTAAAAACAAAAAATGGAAATTAAAAAAATACCGTAAAGACACGCACGGTGCTATACAACGGAGCGTGCGGACAAATTCATTACAGCACGCTCCGTTGTATGATGCGTTTCATTACAGCACGCTCCGTTGTATGATCCGTAATGTTTAACTTTCGAAAGATGTATTCAGGCTTCGTAAGTGCACTTTTTGAGCAAATGTGTTGTAAATGTTATTTAAACTCTATATTAAGAATGGCCCGACATGCTCTTGCCAGGTTTTTATTAGAATCGTGAATCGGTTTTTTTTTCTGTATGTAGCTATCTGTTTTTGTGTAGTATAAATCAGCATTTTAATAGTGTCTACTGCTGGATTTAGGGCTACTACCCCCGAAAGATTGGCCCATATCCGCCACGCTGGCTCAGTTGCGGGTTGGTTGGATTTAAATATGTCATTGAATTTCTTCTCCGTACGTATGTAGATTTCTTAACGATGTTTTCGATGAAAATCCCAACATAAACTGCAAAGAGCTCATTGGTACGACCTGGGATTTGAACCCGCAACCTCACGGTTTCAAGCCTAGCGGTCTCCTAAATAGGCTACCACGGCTTTTTTGTAATAAAGGTAATTATGATTCTAGTTATCAGCACACGCTGAGCACTGGTTCGAGTGTGGGTCCGATGAGGTGACGCACATCAGGGTGACCATGGCGCCAGACGGCGGGATAAGCAGGATACGGACTTTCGGTACCGTGGACACCAGTATTTATTAGTATTTACTGATTCATCATAGTCAGCCTTTTAACAGTTCACTGCTGGACTTTTAGCCTACCCCTGAAAGGGGGTTACTGTTACGGCTACTGTTTATTAGTACTTAATTGTTGAGTATTTTGTGCGAATTTTGTGTATGGGTAACAATAAGATTATACCTGACACGCTGGCCGTATAAATGAATGTATGATAGAAACACCATTAGGTATTTATTTAGTTTTCTATAAGAGTTGTCAAGTAAGTTCAAAAAAGCGTTATTTCCAACTTAATTTGTTAATAGAATTGTATCTGTTGGTAGCTTGACATAGTTTAATGTTATATAAATGACTGGAAGGATTTGAACCTGCGCCATTCGGGTTCACGTCCCGTCCCAAGCGCTTTATTCACTAAGTTATTTCTTATTAATTGTTGTTATAAAATATAAACTTATATTGTACAAAGCATTAAAGAAAATAACTAGTTAATAACATAATGTTATATTAAGCGAATTGGTAAGCTAGTAGATTGGTAGAAAATTTGACTTACAGCATCGAGATACAATACATATAGAGTCACATTTGTGCCAAGAAAGTTCTGAACCAAAACTCCGTGCACGCTACGAATTGCGTAGACTTTTTGGTTAGTTACAAGTTAACCGCGATACGACTACAACGCCGCGCGATGCCAGAGCTACTATGACAAGCAACGTCTAAATTGGAGTAAATGTGGCATTGTGAACTATATTATAATTGATACAATGTATGTACAATGTAGCTCGAATGTTTTTTTGACTGTTTTCACTGAGAGATTGACTCTGTAGGAATTGTATTTCGATGAGTTACAGAAATAATTTACACTAAATACCTACGTAATAATTATACCTAATACAGTTCAAAAATCTAGGAACTAAAATATAGATGTAGGTTACTTAAAACATTATAGATTTTACAAAAACTTGAGTTTTACATTTATAACATAAAGAAACATATATTTTGAAAATACAATAACATTTTGTGGAAAGGTCTTTATAAATAAAATAATTAATGTAAGTGCTTAAATTGTTTTCATTACTTCGTATAAGATTTATCTTACTAATATTATAAATGTGAAAGTGTGTATGTTTGGCTGAACTCAACGCCGAAACTGCTCAATCGATTTATATGAAATTTGGTATGGAGTTAGCTTATACCCTGGATTAAAACATAGGCTACTTTTTATCCCGAAAAACATCATCATCATTTCAACATTTTCATGTTCATCATCACCATTTTTTATCACAATGTGGGCGAAACCGCGGGGCTCAGCTAGTGTGTAATAAAACCAAAATAAAGATGTATTATCAAAGAAGTTATAAGTAAATAGTTTTAATGTGAGTTCGTAATAAGAAAAATAAATCTTGACAATGGCACATGAAATGGTTTTATTATCCGACATCGCAAAGCAAACTGGAGGTACCTATCATAAATATTCCTATCTACCCATTGACCTATATGTACATTAATTTCGTTGTATCTACCGAGTTTACTCCATCTACATTATGCTGAATTGGAGCCGGTCAGGGAAAAACCTTTGACGAATGGAAAAACAATAAGCATAAATATTATTTTTTACGCGGATAAGTCCGCGTTTGACCACCAACTCGCCTGTTGGTAAGCGACGATGTGGTCGAAGATGAAGCACGCAGACTTAGAAGACATCTATTCAGTATTTACTCTGGCCTTGAAAAGGCCCAGATTATATCTCTCAGGAAACAAGGAAGCCGGCAGGTTGTTCCAATCCTTGGCCGTACGTATTATAAACGTAGTATCAAAACGTTTGGTACGTATCCAAGGAAAATCCACAATGTATGGGTGGTAGTGGGCCGTTTTCCTATTTGTCTTGAAGTAGAAAGGGATAGGTAAAAAGAAAGGAAAGGGGTAGGTGTATGATGTACTTTTTAAGGTTTCGAAGTACTCTCTAAGTTCTTTCTAACCACGTGTTTGTTTTTTGTTCATCTTTTCAAAATTTTAGAACCTTCTAACTTTTATAGTTATTAAGAAAGTGTAGTAAAAAACCTTTTTTCAACACTAAATAATAATACTTGCTTGTTGCCTTGGTTGGTTGCTGGTTTAGTGGAGAAAAGTCACAAGCCACGGAGTCCGTGAATCTGCACAAGAATAGAAAAAAAAAAACTTTTTACCTTATTTAATTTGGTCCTTTCTCAAAATCATTTCTTGACGGACATTTACATTTCATAATGAATCTACTTACCAAATTATAGCTTCGTAGGTTAAGTAGTTATTGAGATATTGTTATTACTCAGTCGGTCATTGAGTGGGATAGGTTTCAAGATCTTTATTTTTTTTACTGGACAAGACCTTAATAACTAAACAAAATACAAGCTAAAACTAACACTACAAATGCAGTAAGACTGCCCATAGACCGTTGAAGGTCTAAAGACAATCCAAATGCTCAAGCCCACTATCAGTAGGCAGCGTACCCAGCATGCTGGCGGCATCACCACGTTAATCTTTATTAATAACACAAGAAACATAACGTCTCCCTTAAGCGATATCTTAATTAACATTTAGATACAGTACACATTTTGTGGCCAGTAGTCATTTTACTAAAGTGATAATAAGTATAAATATGGTATCAATCTTAGATTAACTACACAGAGATGGTAAGTTTCCAAACAACGCATTCTCAAAACGTAAGCTACAAATTCGCTACGTGTGCTGTGTTTACTTGCCTCGTCACGCACACAGACGCAAAAATTATGCAGAAATAATTAAGTTAATTTTTTTTGGGAGCTCTTAACACTATCACCTGACTAAGAGCACTGACCACGGACGGGCACTGACCGCGCGAGCGTTGTTTGGTGTCATATATGGCTCCATTAGAACGGCTTAAATTTTGCGAATGTACTTGGTTTCTGTATATAGTTATTCTAAGGGTATCAATATTTATAAAATGAGTAAGTTTTCAACTTCTTTTTAAATATTTGTGGTGATTTTGCATCCTTAACGCTCTTGGGAAGTTTATTGTAATATTGTGCTCCGTTAAATACCGTTAAATAGTATGATTTTTTGACCATAACCAGTTCTGGATTTTGGCAAGATAAATCGTTAGCAGTTCTAATTTAATTTTTTTGTTTCGAGTGTTCGCTATTTTTTATAAAAAAAATTTTTTTTTATTTTGAATTTATATTTAAAGATACATAGATTTACTTTTGACGCTACAGGTTGAAATATTTATGTGACGCGATAGGCAACTCATATATCAAAATACTTTTGAACTAAGCACCGAGCAAAACTTAGATCATAGGATCTGCAATCTCCTGAACAATATCCGCTCTGAAGCTCATTTCAATAGCTTCCAGTGCTTGAATTCGGTATTTGTTTTATCTTACTCACACTTCCACAATTCTGGTCATCATCAGCCAGAATACGTCCACTGCTGAACATAAGCCTCCCTCTTTAACCTCCACACTGAACGATAGCCTGCCTTTTGCATCCACTGGATGCCCGCGAATCTCACAATATCGTTGGTCCATCCAGTGGGAGGCCTACCTACGCTGCGTCTTTCGGTTCGTGGTCTCCACTCCAGAACCTATCTTCCCCATCGGCTATCGGTTCTTCGAGCGATGTGGCCTGCCACAATTGTGGTAGTAGTGGGTAATAACATCTGAGCGCTTAGCGATGGTGGCCGACCGGTAGTATGTGCGATTTAGAATCTGGCGTTACCCGGTTCGATCCTCGGCCCTGCACTAGTGACTTATTTAGTATTTACATATATTACGTGCAGTATCGATGCCACCGCTCAAAAATGGTGAAAGAAAACATCGTGAGGAAACAGGTAATTCCAAGAATCTCACAAGTTCAAAAAGCTTAGTCTGAATTAGGCATTCATGGTGAACCTCTTGGCACGTTACCCAATGGACTCCAACGCCCTAAGCTGGTTCTTGTCTGATCCACCCAAAAGATGTAAGCAGAACTCCATGCTCGACTATTCTTGTGATTGGTACAGTGACAGCAACTGTTCCGACGTGAAGTACATCGCACCTTCGATAGAATACCTAGCTTTGTGAACACTGAAACCGTGTCACTGCTTCGTTGTGATAACAGTGTTCAAAACTTACCCAATATCACCTGCAGAATGGTATTCTGCACGCTGCAAGGGTGAGATTGAAATGGGATTGGATGCTCGGCCTTTGATGGCATGTTCGGGGAAAGGAAGCATTGTTTTGACGCAACTAGACAGAGTGCACCATCCATCTCCTTCAGAGATAATTATGTTCTTTACCAATCTTTAGGAGACAATTATTTTATAAGCTGTCGATGTTAATTTAAGTGTAAGCAGTTCTTTGGATCATGTTGAAAAAATAAAACATTTTAATTCCAACTTTTACGTGATTATAATACTATCATACTTAATTTTATAAATGTGAAAAGTTTATTGGTTTCTGGTTCGTTTGTTCCTCTTTTACGCAGCAACAGCGCAACGGATCAACCCGATTTTTTGCATGGGTATAGTTCAATGGCCGGAAAGTGACGTAGGCTTTTTTTCATCATCATCACCATTTTTCATCACTACGTGGGTGAAACCGCGGGGCGCAGCTAGAAAAAATAAAACAAAGTACTTAAAACAAAATTTTATTTTATTTTTAGGGTTCTGTACCTCAAAAGGTAAAGAAAACTTGTAGGATCACTTTGTTGAGCGTATGTCCGTCTGTCTGTCAAGACTAAGGTAATCAAAACATATAGGGTACTTCCTCAAGGATGGTGACGTTAATACTGGCGTGGCGAGGAATCCTACCTGCACTCCTTACTCAGGAAAAATCCCGTGGTTATCGAGCTGGTCGACAACAATGCCACAATGGCAGCGGTGTGGAGCACTGCACGATTTGGTTGTATTGAGCGATTTTTGTTAAGATAATTTCCATTTTGTGCGTTAATCCTAGTTTACTGTTATTACACACTAGAACAGAAAGCACGTTTCAAGAGAAGTACGTGCCTAGTAATAACCATCTGTGAAACACATGTGGAGAGCAATATTCGCCTTCAAGGCTCCAGGGCGACAATTCACTCGCAGACTCGCAGTAATAACCAGCCTTTGAATAAAAATGTAAAGACCTATTACCGACGACTTCATACCCCAAAGACGTCATATGACATGCATTTTCAGTTAACACATTGGCATAAAAAGTACCTATAAAATGTTCTCACAAAATGACATGCCAGTATCGTTGTTGTGATCTTGAGTTGCCAATTAGCGATCGGTATGCCTTGCACATCTCGGCAAGTTGTAATTTATTTTTGCATCAATAACTTTGCAAAGTAATATTATAAATTCGAAAATTTGTGTGTAAGTGTGTACGTTTATACGCTGTTAACTCTGTAACAGATGATTTGATTTAAATGAAACTTGGTCAAGGTAGCTTATACTCTGGATTGACACATAGGCATACTCATGACAAGACTTTTATTGATTCTAAATAAAAAAATAAAAAACATTTATTGCCTTAAGGTACAATACATTAAATTTGCAGCCACAACCACCTGTGTTTTGGTGCATAGATTTTCCATCATGATGTTTTATTTGTCATTATCATCATCATAAGCTTATCATGTTAAATGTTACCACTGCTAGGACACAGGCCTTCTCTCGGAGAGGATTTGTTTTTTGTGTTTTGTTTTTACTTTAAGATTATTATATTAAAACTTAAAGATTTTCGTAGACAACGTAGTTACAATTTTATTAATATCGCGGGTCGAACCTGGACTAGATTGGCACAGGATCGAGGCAGATGGCATAGCAAGAGAGATGCCTACGCCCAGCAGTGGGATAAGGAAGGCTGTGGATGATGATGATGACGATGAGTTACAATTTTAGATATAATACATTCATTTAATTATTTATTTGGATAGCGACCAAAGAGCATCGGTTAATTGCTGTTTCCTATTAATTTTGATTAT
The DNA here is from genome assembly GCA_914767915.1 of Agriopis aurantiaria. Taxonomy (NCBI): domain Eukaryota; kingdom Metazoa; phylum Arthropoda; class Insecta; order Lepidoptera; family Geometridae; genus Agriopis; species Agriopis aurantiaria. The sequence continues at coordinate 903,532 of OU611991.1, read as the reverse complement.
GAAGTCTATTGGGCAAGAAGTCGTTGCCTATTACAAAACTTGGCTCGTCTACGTATTTTCACCGAAACTCGTGACGGGAATTCAAGTGTGTGAAAACGATTTAAAATTGCTAGCGTGACGTCTAATAATAGTGAAATTAAATTTTTCACTGGGTCTGTCTACGCGTCTCGTGTTTTAAAAGATGTTGTAATGTTATCAAGCCACGCGACTTTGCTAGTAAAGGCATCAACTTAACGAATTTAAAGGGCGCATGGGACACTTCTCTCTAAGGGAGGCCTTTGTCCAGCAGTGGACGTTTGATGGCTGCTGATGTGTGATTATGAGATGTATGGGGAGCCTACTTGACCGCTTGCTATTTTGGTTACTATTTCAGGTTAGGCGTGTTTATAATCTATGACCACATCATCGCTTAAAATCACGTGAGCTTTGTTTGGTTTGTCGACCACAATGCCGCTCCCCTCAAATTCAAGCACCCTACTGCCATCACCTAGTTTACCTTTATGAACGGGCTTGCCTTGAGAAGAATTTCAATTTTGTAATTGGCATTAGTATTACAAGGTGTATGGATAGACGACGGGCATATTCCATCATACGATAATTTAGGCTTGCATTATATGAAAAAGATCTCAAGATCTCAAAAACAAGGAATTTTTTTTATGCCATAGGTGGCAAACAAGCAAACGGGCTGCCTGATGGTAAGCAGTCACCGTCGCCTATGGATACTTGTAACACCAGAGGCATAACAAATACGTTGCCGACCCTTTAGTGTTATACCTACAGTTTTACTTTTAGCTCTTACACCCCCCATTGTTCGTCTGTTTGATCACCTCGTTTGTAGTTGTGTGCCGCTCAATATGGAAGTGTGCGTTTGTGGAATTAGTGAAAATATGTCAGTGTGTGCAATACGTGCTTACCTTCAGTTTTGGCAGACTTTTTTTGGTACTAGCTCGAGTTTAAGGCAAACCCAAGCTCTATAATATGATCAAAGGAAAACGGTAATACAAGTAACTTACTGTTGATAAATGACAATGGTAAAACATGAATACTTGCATAAACGGTCAAAGCTATGGGTCAAAGCGAAGAATTAGGCCACTGACTTATTTCAGCAATAGCAACGCAAATCTACGTGTCAAAATTAAATGTCAAGTATATTTTTTTTTCACATTTTGGGTTTGACTCCTATACTGAATACCCACTACCACTACCAAAGTATTTTCATCTAACCCTACACCTTGTATAAATAAATATTTTTGAAATTTATGTACCTATATTTTCAGGCACAATATCGTGTCTAACGTGAAATCTTTCTACGAGGGGCGATCAATTTTGGTCAGTAGTTTAGTTTAGCAGGTTATCCTCACTGTATGAGATACCTGCCACTAAATACGCTGAGAGAAAGAGAGGAGAGATAACAAGCCAAATATATTCTATCACATTACAGTAGCTCGGATTGTGAGTAAAATTACATTTGCAATTTTCCCTGTCCTTTCCTTTGTGTCGTTTCTTACCTACAAGCCGCTCTATTTCATATATTTTTACAGTAATCAAACTTTGTTATAACCAACTAAAGTAAAGTGGAAACTTTAACTGTTATTGACTCTTGGTGTATTTTTTTTACAATACCTACATATACTGCCGGTGTTATAATCATTTATAATTTACCTACATATACACCATGGACTAAATCATCCATGCCAATATGTGCTGCTTTTCACATTTAAAAAAATCCCTTAGGCGTTACATAACTCTCCGTATTAAGAACCCATGCTTCGTTACTTTCTTGCTTGCGCATTTCAAAATATTTAAGTTGTAAAATGATAAAATGTACTTAATTTATTTAAAGTCTTTTATCTGATTTATTTCCCAGAGATACACCTTCCCCGTAGAGACACTTTAAATAAAACTCAATAATGAAAATAACGTTCCAAAATTTGTATTATGGAAACTGACGTGGTTTTCATACTTTATTTTATTTATATGACACGGAAATTTGTCACGGTTATTCCGACTATAGTTTCTTTCAACCGTATTTGGCGGTCTTTTTCATGTAACGTGAAAAACGTGTTTAACGTGTTACGTGCTCGTGTACGTGAGTAGGTACTTCTCGTGTCATATATTTAAATGACACGGGAAAACGTTACAAAATGTTCAGGTAAACTTGTTCTGTCTCTGGTAAAACTTACAATTTGACTCAAACAAATTTTCAATCATAAAATATCATTAATTTCTATTAGAATTTGTAATTCATAGGGTTCCTTATAAATATAGATGGTTGGCCACGGATGATTTGACATATTTTTTTTAATTTAATAAATTTATCATACGGCTGAACAAATTTTCGTGGACTAAGCTCACAATCAAGTAACCTCTCAAAAAAAAACCGTTATTCTTTTTTTTCGAGCTACGATGCCACAAATAGACACAGACAAAAATATACACATGTTAAACTTAAAAAAAACCCCTCTTTATGCGTCATGGGTAAAAAATGCACGAGCAATGGGCTCTTATTAACTGTAGGTACCTAAGCAATATCTAAGCCACCAGAGACACTATAGAATGTATTTGACAACTTCAGAGCAGCCGGTGCAGCTATCCTCCACGTGTTAACAACTCGATAGGTCTGTCCGTACCTACAGATGGGTCAAACAATACAGAGCAGCGGTTATCTGCTGAACCCAAAGTGCAGCTAGTTCAATCCGGTTCGCAGAGGTCAGGCGACCAGGGAACTGTCTAGTACTGCTTGTTTGATATTTGACATGTTGATAAGGCAACGCGTGCCAAACTTATTTGCATGAGTGCGTGTGTACTTTCAAGCAAATGTTCAAAAATATTATTTAAAAAATAACTTACCAAGAACTTGTCGAGATACGCATAATATGGTAGGGTTCCACAGCTCCATATTTTTGTGGTCAATTCATAATTTAGAAATTGGTGGTTATAGAAAAAATCGAATAAACGAAGCTCTGTGGACTTAGACAAATTTTGGGGATGAATCATCCCGACATAACATGTACGTTTTATGGTTTAGTCAAAACAGAAAACTAATAGGGAAACATTTTTTTGTCATAAACATTTTAAGAAAAGGTCAGCCTTTGAGTAGATCCATCCACCGTCCATCTAGATTTTATTAAGTACAGTTATATAAGTATAAAAAAAATAAAAAAATAGCTATATGATATATAGCTTATATATAATATATATATAAAATGAAGGTAAGCGAATAATGATCTATCACTGCCGTAAGTTACAATTATAATGTGTCTAACTAATAGCTTAGAAATTCAAGGGGAGAGAGGACTACTTTTGGCCACTTCGGTAGGCCAAAATTCGCAGAAGATGTACTATGCACTTGATTAAAAAGTGATGTATGAAACCTTACCTTTAGGTAAAAGTACATCATCGTCATCATCATCATCATTTCAGCCATAAGACGTCTACTGCTGGACATGCCTCCCCCATCAATCTCCAGAAGGGCCGGTTGGAAGCGGCCTGCATCCAGCTTTTCCCTGCGGTTTCTTTTAGGCCGTCTGTCCATCTTTCGGTTAGATGCCCTACGCTGCGCTTACCGGTCCGTGGTCTCCATTGCAGAACCTTTCGGTCCCGTTGGCCACCTGTTCTGCGTGATATGTGCCCTGCCTACTTCAACTTGCTGATCCAGTAGGCTATGTCGGTGACTTTCGTTCGTCTACGGATCTCCTCATTTCTGATACGATCTCGTAGAGAAACCCCGAGCATAGCTCGTTGTGCGACTTTGAACTTGCTTATGATGCCCATAATGAGAGACCACGTTTCAGTGCCGTATGTCATCACTGGTAACACACACTGGTCGAAGACTTTCGTCTTAAGGCACTGAGGTATTTTGGACGAGAAGACGTTGCGAAGTTCTCTACTCTCTATCATCATAAGTAAAATCGATACTCTAAGTCTTATTCCTAGGTATACTACAGACTGGTTAAAAGAACATAATCTAGAAATAAACTACAAAAATACAAAATTAATGACTTTTCATCCCTATCAAAAAGACCCACTAACAATCCATCTTACTTTTAATGGCGCAAAAATAGAAGTCGTAAACATGTTTACACTATTAGGAATTAATATAGATACTCACATGAACTGGAAACCCCACGTCGACAAAATAAGACTAAAACTATCAAGATTTGCCTATGCTCTTCGTGAAGTCAAAAAAACTACCGATTTTGAGACCGCACTAGTAACGTACTATGCATATGCGTATGCATGGCTTAGCTACGGTATCATGTTGTGGGGAAACAGCACAGACGCCGGTACTATTTTTACAGCACAAAAGAAATTAACTCGGATTCTTGTTAACATAGAACAGACTGACACATGTAAACCATTTTTTCGTAATTATAAAATACTCACATTACCTTGCCTATACATATTCGAAATTACCAAATTCGTCAGAAACCATCCAAACTTTTTCACAAAACGATCAGATAAGCACACAACCCTAAGATACGGAAATAGTTTGATTTTACCAGTTTCACACCTCACACTCCACTCAACCAGTCCCTTCGTGATGGCCATCAAAATATATAATAAATTACCAAACTCAATCAAAAATGAAACAAGAGACCGACACTTCTATAAATCATTGTAACACTTCCTGATAAATAGATCTTATTATTCCATTGACGAATACTTAACAGATAAAAATATTTTTTTGTATATATTGGTGTCCTTCTCTCTTCCATATCATTTAGCTGTGCCCGACGGGGTCCACAATTGTAACTGAAATATTTTTCTACCACCTAAGAAACATTGTGGAATGCTGAAATAAATGAATATGAATATGAATACCACTCTCATGCAGTTTGAAAAAAGAAGAGTCACACTTGCGTAGTTAATTAAAATAAATAATCCAAGCACACACGTCCTTTGTCCCGATTGTTTTGTGAGGACTTATTCAACTCCCAGCAAAAACGAAACGAGTAAAATTAGCTCCGTAACAAAATTATTATGGTACCCTAACAATCCAATTACAGCTTACTGACAGCGAGATAAAATTGAAAACGCTTTGAGAGGCCGTACTCTGGTACTGATATTTTTCAGATCAATTTAAATAAAAACCAATGGTTTGTCCTTCAACATGAGTCTATTCAAGTACGGATCTAATTTAAAGAACATGCGGTAGTTCAGTTATAATTTGTAAGTCCTATAAATTCAGGACTATTAAATTTCTAGCTTGCACTTACATTTTATTTTAAATCCTACAATATTATGATAAGTTATACATAAAACCGGCCAAGTGTGAGTCTGGCTCGCGCACTAAGGGTTCCTTTCCATCAAATAACTTGTTAGATACAAAAGTTTAAAAAAAATAAGTAGTGCAAAAAGAGAACATCCCATCAACGCCCAGGCAGCACCCATCCAAGTACCGGCCGCGCCCGACATTGCTTAACTTCAGTGATCGTACGACAACGGGTGGCGAACAGAAATTTGTCATTGACTCGCACTTGGCCATTATTTATTGGTATATATTTTAGAGTGTGTACTACAATCATGCCAAGTTTGACGTCTGTACGTATTACCGTTTTTACATTAGAGCTAATACAATAAAATACAGCCGACAACTCACGTCGCCATATATTTTCAAATCGCGTAAGACGCTCGTGGCTGTGATCGGCCGCGATGCACGAAAGTCAACCTTTAGGAACCATTATTATACGTAACTAGCTGAATCCCGCTACTTCGTACGCGTAGAGCTCGGCCTTCGGCCTCGCTACTATAAACGTATATGCCATAAACCTCACGGAGCCCGAGACCTTTCCAACGAATGCAAAAGCGTGGAAATCGGTTCGTGCGTTCTGGAGTTATGGCGTCAGGAAGGAAAACCCGACTTATTTTTATATAGTAGAAGATTATATTTTTTATTATCTTTTTGAGATATAAAGATAAAAAGGAAAACAATCCTATGAGAGAAAAAGTCCTATGTCCGGCTTAGAATAACTACACAGTGAGTAGTTATTCTAAGGTGTCCGGCCTCCGGCCCTCCACGTTGATCCAATGTTCTGTTGCTGCGATAAATATTCATAGTCATATTTATATTCATTTATTTGGTAAATATTATTTACATGTCAAAAAATTATCAAAGTTGTTTTATTAATTAATAATAATAAAATAAAAAATGGTATCTATACTAACAATTGTATTAATTATTAATATTGTTAATATTGTATTACTTATTCTATATTATTAATTGTATTAAAAATATTGTACGCTACAAATTATATTATATTTTGAATTCAAGGAACTCCTTGAAACTGTAGAACGTCTGATCGACGAGCCAGCGCGTTAAGAGTGCGTATAAAGCGAGGAAAATTTCTGATTTCACCCGCGCGTCTCGCATCACCCGCATTAGTGTGAAACACAACCACGGCAGCGCGGCAGTCGCGCGCAGCTCCAGTACACATAACTCGCGTAGTCGAACTCGTCATGCGGCAAGGAGTAATAAACACAGGATAAGCATAATGTTGGCGTTTTGGCGATTAGCTGGGTTCGGTCGCGGCGCGCAAAACCATAAATTGTTTATTTCAATTTTCAAAATTGTGTTTGTTGTATATTTTTAAACTTAATTTTTAAGTTTTCTACAATATCAATATAAAATTAATAAATTATATAAATTAAATTGAAATTGCCTAAATTAATTTTGAAATTAAAATTTTACGCTTGAGACAGAGAGTCAGAGATCGTTAAACATTAAATCAAACTAAACTAAACTAATGCTATGCTATGCTATGCTACGCTACGCTATGCTATACTATACTAAACGAAACACGCGAAACGAAATACCCGAAAGCCCGTTGGTCCAGTTGGTAGTGAACCTACCTTCTGAGCTTCGGGCGTGGGTTCGATTCCCACCTAGGACAAAATTAATGTGATGAACATTTTGTGTTTGTTCTACGAGTATACCTGGTTGTTAATATCTATTTAAGTATGATTTATTTAATTTAATTTAATGTAATTTAATGCAATGCAATTCAATTCCATTCCATTCAATTCAATTTACTAAAAAATATCATCATCATCCTTCACAGAACCTTCCTCATTATTTGAAGTCGGCCTAATATACCTACTGTTTGACCTACCAGTACCTACCCGAGCCAACGCGGCCGGTCTAACAGTAGGTATTACTACTTACCTTTTTATCCGACTTCAAATAAGGAGGAAGGTTCTCAATGCGACTTGTATAATCTTAGTGTCTCTGTCTACTTGGTCCACAGTGTTGCACCGCAGTGTTGTAAAGCAGTGTTGCACCGCAGTGTTGCAACGCAGTGTTGCAACGCAGTGTTGCATCGCACTGTTGCGCCGCAGTGTTGCAACGCACTGTTGCACCACAGTGTTGCAACGCAGTGATTGATAATTTTATTGCATACCTACCTTGCCAAAAGATTCGCTTTTTTACCAGCTAAGGAAACATTAACTTTTTTCTGAGATTCGCCACTGTCAAGAAACATTTTACTGTTTAAAGGCAAAGTTTATTTTTATTGTTTCATTCAAGAGCAATGTTTATAACCTCAAATAAGCCACAAATGACAGCACCAGCGAAGGTGGCGCCATCTGAGATAAGTTTTGCCGTGGTTTGCCTGTAGCTTCTCATTACCCAAAATGTATGAAAAATACTGCGTTAGTTCCCTAATACTCACCCTGTGAAATCATTTACCACTGAATAAAACTCAAAATATGTAGTGATGGTCAAAATATTTTCGGATTTGAATTAAATAAAGAAATTTCGTTAGTGAAGCTACTTCTCAAAATCTCTGAAATATTGGTGCCGTCGTTTGGCTTTAGACCTCAGCAGCCATAAATCGATGCCACAGACTTAAAATATTCAAGGATGGCTGAAATATTTTCTGATTTAACGTCTTCACTGAAATATTGAAGATGTCTTCTAGTATTAGAACTGAACAATCTATAATCACCGTTACTGATTTAAAATATGCATGGATGTGTTAGCTTTTCAGCCAAGAAATCACCTTTTAAACTGTTTTACACACAATTCGTTTACACTTGTTATCGCTTCGAGGTTCGAGCAAAGAAAAAAGGGTGATTGCAATGCAACCGCCACTTATATACTGTATTCGTTGGCAGTCGACAAAAGACTGTCAACTGTCAACGAACACGTGTGAACTTCGCCAATACAGTTTCATTATAATGGTGTTGTTAGTTCATCTATACATTAAATGATTAAACTAAAGTTGTTTTACATTCGGCCATCCGACTCAATTACACGTCCTCGTGTATACGTGTCATGTATTATATGATAATAGACATTATACGTGTTAATTAAATGTGTACTTTACAATCTTATTTTGAAGTCTTATACTATCGTTTTATGTTACATAATATCAGAATGCAACTGCATACTGAAAAGCACATCATATCAGACTAAAACCGAATCTGGTTTAGTTAAGTCAGTACGCAACTGCGTACACTGTCTCTTACGCAACTGCGTACATCGGCTCTTACGCGACTACGTACACCGGATCTTACGCAACTGCGTACAATGTCTCTTACGCAACTGCGTACATCGGCTCTTACGCGACTACGTACACCGGATCTTACGCAACTGCGTACAATGTCTCTTACGTAACTGCGTACTGGAGGCTCCGCTGCAGGCTCAGCTGGCAGGTTCGACGGCAGGCTCAGCCGCAGGCTCAGCCGCAGGCTCGACAGCAGGCTCAGCCGCAGACTCCGCGGCAGGCTCCACTGCAGGCTCCGCTGTATGCTCCGCCGCAGACTCGACCGCAGGCTCGACAGCAGGCTCAGCCGCAGGCTCGACAGCAGGCTCAGCCGCAGGCTCGACGGCAGGTTCAGCCGCAGGCTCGACAGCAGGCTCAACAGCAGGCTCAGCCGCAGACTCCGCGGCAGGCTCCACTGCAGGCTCCGCTGTATGCTCCGCTGCAGACTCGACCGCAGGCTCGACAGCAGGCACAGCCGCAGGCTCGACGGCAGGCTCGACAGCAGGCTCAGCCGCAGGCTCGACGGCAGGCTCGACAGCAGGCTCAGCCGCAGGCTCGACGGCAGGCTCAGCCGCAGGCTCAGCAGCAGGCTCGACAGCAGGTTCAGCCGCAGACTTCGCGGCAGGCTCCACTGTATGCTTCGCCGCAGGCTCGACAGCAGGCTCGACAGCAGGCTCAGCCGCAGGCTCGACAGCAGGCTCAGCCGCAGACTCGACAGCAGGCTCAGCGGCAGGCTCGACAGCAGGCTCAGCCGCAGAATCGGCGGCAGAAATTTGCATATATAACAATAAGTACACTAATCGGATATATAATCTGAAGAACTTTTAACATGAGCACAGTTATTTAGTAATTAGTATTAAATTAATCATTAGCAAAGAAATTATAATCAAGAAAACGCAAGGAATAAAACAGCCACTTTGTACAATAACTATTAATTAGGGCTCTAAAAAAAAACATGACTAGCAAACAGGTTTTGAACCACTTAACAAAAGACAAATTACACTCTGTGGACATGGAAAAATAAGAAGACATCTGTAACTTATTAATCCCGATTCTGATTTGTTAGCTTTTCAGCCAAGAAATCACCTTTTAAACTGTTTTACACACAATTCGTTTACACTTGTTATCGCTTCGAGGTTCGAGCAAAGAAAAAAGGGTGATTGCAATGCAACCGCCACTTATATACTGTGTTCGTTGGCAGTCGACAAAAGACTGTCAACTGTCAACGAACACGTGTGAACTTCGCCAATACAGTTTCATTATAATGGTGTTGTTAGTTCATCTATACATTAAATGATTAAACTAAAGTTGTTTTACAGATGGCAGAAATATTTTACGATACAAGTCATGATTCTCTGAAATATAAGAAACATTTTACTGTTTAAAGGCAAAGTTTATTTTTATTGTTTCATTCAAGAGCAATGTTTATAACCTCAAATAAGCCACAAATGACAGCACCAGCGAAGGTGGCGCCATCTGAGATAAGTTTTGCCGTGGTTTGCCTGTAGCTTCTCATTACCCAAAATGTATGAAAAATACTGCGTTAGTTCCCTAATACTCACCCTGTGAAATCATTTACCACTGAATAAAACTCAAAATATGTAGTGATGGTCAAAATATTTTCGGATTTGAATTAAATAAAGAAATTTCGTTAGTGAAGCTACTTCTCAAAATCTCTGAAATATTGGTGCCGTCGTTTGGCTTTAGACCTCAGCAGCCATTAATCGATGCCACAGACTTAAAATATTCAAGGATGGCTGAAATATTTTCTGATTTATCGTCTTCACTGAAATATTGAAGATGTCTTCTAGTATTAGAACTGAACAATCTATAATCACCGTTACTGATTTAAAATATGCAAGGATGGCAGAAATATTTTACGATACAAGTCAAGATTCTCTGAAATATAAATGCTCTCATCTAGTGTTGGACGCAAATCACGCAAAACCTCACCTAATCCTCAAAAAAAAACTCACCTATGTTTCCAACCAATTAGTTCAAAATATTCAAAAATAGCTATTTATTTTTTGATATAACTTCACTTTGCTGAAATACTGGTGGTGCCACCTAGCGTTTGATCTGAGAAACTCGTATTTTATGCTACTGATTCAAAATATTTAAAGATGGTACCGCACTGTTGTACCGCACTGTTGTACCACACTGTTGCACCGCACTGTTGCACCGCACTGTTGCACCGCAGTGTTGCAACGCAGTGTTGCACCGCATTGTTGCACCGCAGTGGTGGACTGCAATTCAACCAGTATAAAAAAATACTGGTCGAATTGAAGGTACTCTAAGGTAAATGAGAACCTTCCTCCTTATTTGAAGTCGGATAAAAAGGTAAGTAGTATTTGACTTTGACTAAGGTAAGTAGTCCCGCTAGTGTATTGTGCATTTCCCCTTACCAGCACATACCCGAGCCAACCCAACTGGTCAAACAGTAGGTACTTATGTTTTTAACCGACTTCAAAGAAGGAGGAAGGTCCTCAATTCGACTAGTATTTTTTTATACCGGTTGAATTGAGAACCTTGCCCCTGTTTTGAAGTCGGTTAAAAACATAAGTACCTATTGTTTGACTTTCCACATTAAATTTTTTTTTTATTAGAAGATGTTTTTTTGCTTCCATTATTACCAAGCTATTTTTTGTCTGTTAAAATTGAGAACCTTCCTCCTTTTGCAGAAAGCCGCTTCTCGTAAAAACGTGAGAAAATGTGGATGGAACTCTCAAGTCAAATTAACCATCACATTAATTTAAATGATTTTTAATTTTAATTTTATAAAATTATAATGAATCTAAATTATTTTATAATGTCATTTAATTTTTAGTTTTATCTTTCTGACTCTCTCTCTCTGCTTCTCTCCGTCTCTCTCTCTCTCTCTCTCTCTCTCTGTCTGTTTGTCTGTCACAAAGAAACACTCCGACTCTAATAGTTATATTACTGAGCATACATAATAATGTTAGGGCCTAGTCGTATCCATTTTATTTGTATCTATGTTATTTTTTCGTAGTAGCTTTACCTAGTCTGTGCTCTAAGGTCATTGTCACCACTTGGTAGCCGCATCAAGTGGTCGCGTTCGAGCCATCGATTTTTTATATTATCCTTTGTTTGAAAATACAGTAGGTGTTGATATAATCGCACTCGGAAGATAAAACCAAGGCGAAAAGCAAGCGCGTGCGTCCTTCCCCGTTGAGGCACAGTGCGGTACTGAGGTTAAACGGAGCATGTTTCGCTATTTAGATGCAAAGCGCAACAGAATAAGACTGAATATCGGACTTGCCGTTTGACCGAATAGTTGCTTAGAACTAAAGGACGTAAGTCTCAAATCGAATATAATTTATTATGAGAGTACTAATTAATCTAGGTAAATTTTGTCTTAACACTGGAAAACAAACTATATTTTCCTTCGGTGAGTATTTATTTTAGATATTTAACTGAAGTACTTTCCAAGTAAAATCAAAAAAATTAGCAAAAAGGCACCATTTTCAAAACATTAAAGTATCGAGTAAATATCTTGCTATTATGTTTCTGTCTTAATGGCGGAAAGAAAATGAATTGAAAATTCACATATATCAATTATTACGGTGATCGGATATTTGGTTTAGTTAGAATATCATGGCAAATTAGCATAAAATTTTGGTTGCCCCCTCTTAACTGATATTTAAAGCGCACCAGGTTGGGAGCGGCAATAACGTCACTTGGCAGTTTGTTGTAAACCGTCGGTCCCATGACATGAGTGAGCTTGTCAGACTTAGCCAGGTTCCTAGGAACCTGCTTAAGCTGCTTAAATAAATAGTTTAATTAAAAAAAAATATAAGAAGAAATATTAGGAGAGTTTTGTGTAAAAGTAGGGAAAAATAGGGATATTAGTAGGAATTTACAATTTTATCACGACACAAAATATGCTAAAGTAGGGTTACCAATCAAAGGGACGAACTTCACAGAAGAAGGTCTCCGAAACGTATTCAAGTATCGTCCCGTGACGCCGCAGCCCCCAGATAACAGAATCCAGCAGGTGTGACGTCACGCTGTACCGTTCATAATTGCCACTCGGCGATCCCGCGTCAACCCTCGTCATGACGCCATTTGCTTTCAAATATTCTATATAAATTGGCTTTTATAATACCCTGACGGTTTATCAATATGCCTTCTACAAGGAGCGGATGCTTATTTGAATACGGATGGCTGAGTAGTTTTCTCATTGTGTGTTGATAGGATTAATCATACTGATATTGTAAATGCAAAAGAAAGTGTATTTTATTGTTAACCGATGAAAGAAGGTTATCAATTCGATTGTATGTTTGTTACGCGATTACTCCGCCAATTATGAATCGATTTTACTGTTTTTTTGTTTGTTTGGTAGATCATTCATCTTCCAGAAGACGTCCACTGCTGAACAAAGGCTTCTCCCTTTAACCTCCACACTGAACGAAAGCCTGCCATCTGCATCCACTGGATGCCAGCGACTCTCAGAAGGTCGTCGGTCCATCTAGTGGGAGGCCTACGCTGCATCTTCCGGTTCGTGGTCTCCACTCAAGAACTTTTCTTCCCCATTGGTTATCGGTAAAACTTCAGAGATGGTCCCATATAAATTTTATCGAAAATGATTCAACGCTCTTTGAAATATCAACAAAAATTAAAAATATATACACAGATGATGTTTTGGTTTGTGGTTCGCTTCAGCAAAAAGTATTAATAAATACTTTAGTCTCTGCTTTAACTGTCTTTTTTACTTCTTTAATTTAAGTTTAGACATATTTTTTTTTCTTTAAAGTTATTATTACGCAGCAATATAAGGGATGGAAAGTGAGATAGGATAGATTGTTTTTCTAGGAAAAAATTCTAATTAATTATATAAATGTATGTCCAAGCAGGTGAAAGCATGAGGTGCAGGTAGTGTTTGTATGATTTTTATACCTAAATTAGGAGCTCATAACAAAGTGACGGACTGATATTGCCTCGAGTATATAGGGTTATATAGAATATATGGTCAGCAGTCATCGTCGCCTATGGATACCTGTAACACCAGAGGCATCACAAATACGTTGTCGACCTTTAAGGACACTATTAACTCGCCTTTTGAAGAACCCCATGTTGTATGTAGCTTCTCGGAAACACCGCGGGAGGTAGCTCATTCCACATTTTGCAGGTATGAGGCAAGAAGGATCGTGTGAATCGCACATTGAGCGATTTCCACTGATCTATGATGTGTGGATGAGCCTTCAAGCGGAGGCGGCTAATACGATGATAAAACCGTGACGCCGGCATCAGATCAAACAGTTTTTCTCACTCCCCGTTGTAAATGCGATAAAAGATACATAGATTATTATTATTATAAGTGGTTGGTTATCTTCGACTAATTCTAATTCAAAATGGGGGTGATAAGACCTGCACTGACATTGGGGTGTATTGTGCATTTGCTTGCCAGCCTACCCAAACTAGCCGAGCTCTCTAAAATACCAAAGCACGACTTCGGGTCGCTGACTAAACTGTTCTACTCCTATTTCGCCAGGTATTGTGGTATTGGAGACTTGTTGTTGTTGAGTTTCTTCAAGGAATCTCGACCTTAATCGTATATCTTCTGTGACCTGGCAATGCAGTAGTACATGCTCCACGGTCTCGTTCTCCTGTAGACAGCCTCGGAACAGAGGGTTGTCTGTGGCTCCAATTTTGTATAAGTAATAGCTGAGGTCGCAGTGACCTGTGATAGTACCTATCATCAGTGTGATAGTACCTATCATCTTCGACTAGGTATGATCTCAATTATTCTCCCCAATTCTCGGTAACAAGGAGTTCCGTTTCCATCTTCTGTCTAGTGCGGATTAAACCAATTTATTCAAGAACAGCTCCGCACAAAGTTAAGGCATTGTTGTTGTAGCCTGATAAAAATGTTTCTTACATTCAAATGTGCCTTTGAGCTGGGGCTCGTAGTTTTGTACGCAGTATTTTCAACAAGTATTTTCTTTGAATGTTATTCTGCTCCAAGAGGTGGGACTTGACTGGAAAAATGCGCGATAGAAAATAAGGAAATGCGATGTGAAGACTACGGTTATCGGAGATAAGCTCTCGGAATCAAATATAATCAAGAAGTGCTTCATACAGGTTCAGTAAATCACAACTTCCATTAGTAAGATTTTTTTCTCAAACATGGTCGATGAAAATATTTACATTGTTTGAAGAACACACTCTGAAGAAAAATAATTTAGTTTTCCAACTTACTAATTGTCCTATTTTTCCAACTTATGTTTCTTCTTGTCCCCACTTTTTGAAAAAATAATGAATCTATTATAGAAACTGACGTGGTTTTCACACATTTTATTTATATTACACGGGAATTACTCACGTCAGATTAAGCCGGTCACTCTGACAATAATTTCAACCGCATTAGGCGGTCTTTTTCAAAGTGAATGCGCGCGCGTGGCTGCGTATCGCAGCAACTCGCAGCAAAGCAAGCGAGACGCAGATATAAGACAATAAATCCATCTAAATAATGTCAATACAAGTATTAAAATAACCGGACAAGTACGAGTAGGACTCGTGCTCTGCTCGAAACACACAGAGCGTTAATCCAAAAAAAAAAAAACTAACTGAACATGATACATGTTTTGCCTAGTTTATAGGCGTACAAATCTAGAGAGATGGTATAAAATTCCGTAAACTATTATTTATATAAAAAAAGTATTAATTTAATTAACTGTCGAAACAATTTCAAATGTTTAGATATGATGTTATTAATATTATAATAATAGTTAACAGATAGACATTACTATTATTGTATGATAAACAAATTGACCTACTGCAGTCATTACTAACATTTATCATTTTTAAAAACACTGACTTTATAATAACATTTCTTAACTAAAAGCCTTTATAGTTTTATTTTAAATTGAGTAGATTTTAGATCCCTTATTGAAATCGGTATAGTGTTATAGATAATCGGTCCCATACACATTATACTGTGGTTCATTAAAGTGGTTTTAGATGGGCGATTACGACATCAGTTTGGGTCTCTACGATTTCTTACCGCTAAGTCAGATATTGCCGGGAATAATTCTGGATTGTAACACGAATAACTAATGTCTACTTACATAATTAAGTTAAAATGAGTTACCAAAATTATTAATCATAGTTTCAAAGTCTTACAAGGACTTTCGAGAACTAATACCGTACAGTAATTACTTACGTAAGTAATTGTTTCACGTATACTCTCGCTCGTGTGTGGAACAATTACTTACGTAAGTAACTCGTAGCTGTCAAGGTCGATCTTGGGATTTGTTGAGATTATTGACCGATGAAAAGAGGTTATAAATTCGACTGTTTTTAGGGTTCCGTACCCAAAGGGTAAAACGACGATGTCTGTCTGTCCTTCTGTCTGTCTGTCCGTCCTAACTTTAAAAGGAATTATCTTTCGAACCGTAATAGATAGCTAGTTGAAATTTTCACAGAATATGTAATGCTACGGCGGATTAACAGAAAAATTATTAAATAAGTAAAAAAAAAAATAAACAAAAAGGGGGTGGGGGTGGTTTGTTGTATGGGGGGCCCATACAACAAATGTATTTTTAACGTATTTTTGTATTGGCTCTAATGTTAAAACTATAACACGTACAAGCGTCAAACTTGACATGATTATAGTACACACTCTAAAATATATCAACAAATAATAAATGATGGCCAAGTGCGAGTCAGTGACAAGTTTCTGTTCATTACCAAGATATAACTAGTAATTTCGTAATTGAATTTTGTGGTGGATCGGAACCCTCAGTGCGCGAGCCCGACTCGCACTTGACAGGTTTATTTTCTGTACATTTTTGCCACATTCTAATAATATAGTTGAAATTGACACAACCCCGCGGTCCGTTTGCGACGTGCCCTCCTTCGGCCTGTAATGTGCAACGTCTGGCATCGCGCCCAATGGAACACCAAGTATTACTGCTCTGAAATCTCGCTGCGGTGAACCTAAGAAAGTTTCTACGACTTTATGATGGCCTGGTACTTTCGTTGTTAGAACAAGTACAGGGTTCTTATCCTGGCTGCATACTCTCGGCAAGCTTTACCTTATATTTCGTACAATAAGCATTGTTCATATTTTTACAAGCTTTTATTCAACTTGTCCTGGCCTGTTAATATGTTTATTTGTTTGTGTTGACAAATCTTGCATCTGGATTTTAGACCAGTTATTCTAAACCGATTGAGCTGAAATTTGGCACACTTATGTAAGTTGGGTGACAATGCAATGTTATAGTACCATCGAGCTGGTCTGTTAAAATTGGAGACAGAGGTAGCCATAAGAACTCCTAAACGAAACGATGAAACCCAGTAAATAGTTTTTATTTCTAATGTGCACAGTAAAGAATTTTATTTGGCTATAACGGATTGTAATTTTTTTTTCATAAAACAAAGACGAATCTTCAAGCTTTTTAAAATGGATATTTGGTAGCTAGGATGACTACTCCGAGGTTTTATTTTTTAATTTGTAAATAGACTTGCTTTTGGTCGACATCTCGCCTGATGTAAAGCGATGTTCTATACGATGTAATATGCTTGTAACTTAATTCAAATTATCGGGGAATTCAGACAACAAAGTCTACAAATTCTATTGGTTTGCAGAATGAAAGGAAGTCATAATGCTTCGTAGTTTTTTTTTAAATACCAACTATGCAACGTTATCGCTGTTTCATTCCCCAGACTGATGCTTTTTTTAAATATAAATAAAAGCCTTGCGCTTGACCGCCAAGTCAACTGATGTTAAGCGATGATGCGGTCTACGGTGGAGCACGCTTGCCTAGAAGAAACCGATTCACTCGTGATTTGAAGACACTTAGATTGTAACTATCGGGGAACACCCATTCAGGCAGCGCATTCCACAGATTAGCAGTTCGCACAATAAAAGTGGAATCAAAGCGCTTCGTTCGGGTTTTCGGAATACCAACCATAAAGCGGTGTCGATTTTTTGTGCCCGCTCTGGCAGTCCGATAGAAAAATGGGCAGGAGGGAATTAGACCATGAAGATCAGATGCACACTCTCCGAAATGTATAAGATTATGTAAGATAGTTCAGTAGTTTGACATGGTAGTAATAATCATTTTATAAAAACAAGTAGGTATTAAAGTCTAGTACCAACTAATTTGTCTTCCATTTCTGACGTTCTGTATGTGCAGTGGCGTGTGAGCCTCCCATCGTGTAATGGGCAACGTCTGGCACCGCGCCCAATGGAGCTCCGAAGCCGAATATCAGTGCTTCGAGATAGCCAATGTACGGGAATCTGTACATATCCACCACTTTATGACTGCCTGGTACTTGTGAATACGGATTTAAAGGAAAATAATGACCGAGGGTGGTTTAAATTACGCCTTCGGTCTAATAACAATTCAGATACAATAATTCATATTATGTCACTGTGATGTACATACATAATTAATTTATGTTTGATTTTAAAAACTGCATAATGATTCGTTTACAAAGGTATTTGAATCTATAACAATTACCAGCAAAAACAAATATTAATGTTCACAATGTTACGTTAAATTTTACAATGTTACGATGAATCTTACAATGAAACTTTAAATCTTACAATGTTGCGTTACATCTTAGAATATTACGTTGCATTTTACAATGTTACGATGAATCTTATAATGAAACGTTGAATCTTACAATGTTGCGTTGCATCTTAGAATATTACGTTGAATTTTACAATGTTACGATGAATCTTACAAAGAACCGTTGAATCTTACAATGTTGCGTTGCATCTTCAAATGAAACGTTGAATCTTACAATGCTACCATCGTAGAATGTAAGCTTGAATTTTACAATTTTATGTTAAATCGTACAATGTGGTGTCGCATCTTAGAATATAACGTTGAATTTCACAATGTTACAATAAATATTACAGTGAAAATTGAATCTTACTATGTTGCGTTACATCTTACAATGCAGCGTTGCATCTAACAATGTAACGATAAATCTTACAATGTTACGATGAACTTTACAATGAAACGTTGAATTTTACAAACTTACAATGTGCATCTTACAACGTTGAATTTTGAAACTTTATGTTAACTTGAGCAACCAATAGCTGTTGGCACCAGTTGAGATAAATTCATAGTTGTGCTTGCAGCTGTATTGCTATATGGGTCTGGGTAGAATGCACTCTGATTTGCATGTAAATGTATTATAGTGTTTTGAGAATATGGGTGACATTTTCTAGAGCTCTTTATTTCAAACAAGTTTCAGCTCTTTTACATTTAAACTTTCAACAACTCAAAACGTTTGAACTAATAGTCTATAGATCTTCAAACCTATAGCAAAAAGGTTAATATAATCACACATTTACGTGTGGTAGAGTAGCCGGTTTTAATATTTCTTGACATAGTGATTCGTTTCAATTGCAATTAAACATTAATACCCCTATTAATAAACGTGGAGTAGCCTTGGAATAGTTACGCCGTGTTTTGTCTTCTTCTCTCTCTCACATTTTGAACTCGATCGAAAAAGACAAAAGACGAAGTAACTATTCCAAGGCCACTCCACGTTTATTAATACGGGGATTAATGTTTTAAACTTGAGTCTAACATTCTAACTGTATTTACATAAACACAATTTGGACTTGCGATAGATTGATCTCAGATATTCTGCAAGGTAAGGTGATCTATTTCTAATGGGATAGACCAAATTTCCTCCAAGTTTCGACAGGTTGACCCTCTGAACATGAGACTAATTTGGTACACATCCCTTAACTTGGATACCCTTTAAACGTAAAAGTTTGCTAATCGAAAAAAGTTTAGTCATAACTCTGCGCTGTAAGTATGACAGCCTTATTGAGGGGCCACGCAGATGTCGCTATGAACTGTCTAAATATCCTTTTTAACCGACTTCAACAAAAGAAGGTAAAAAAAAAACATAAAAAGTCTTTAATTTTATTTCAGTTATGTGTATCGTTAACGCAAAAATATATAAACATAAACATAAATATTTTCAGGGTTACGTACCTCAAAAGGAAAAAACGGAACCCTTATAAGATCACTTCGTTGTCCGTCTGTCTGGCCGTCTGTCAAGGTTTTTTCTCAAGAACGCGTAAAGGTATCAAGTTGAAATTTATATTGAATACTTTGGTATACGGTTTCTTTCGGCTGTGAAAAAATAAAACTGGTAAGTCAACGCAATCAAAAGATATGAACGCTTATATCGCATATTTTCGCATATTTTGCGATTTCACAAAGGAATAAAAACCTATAGGGTACTTGTTGACCTAGAATCATGAAATTTAGCAAGATGCTAGGTCTTACAGCACATATAAAGCAATAAATCCAAAAGTTGTTAATTTGAGGTTATATCATAATAGAAAATATTGTTTTGCTATTACAAACTTATATTTTGTAGTTATGTATCGAAGAACCTTATTGTCAACTATAAAGTTAAGTTTGTCTTTCAATATTTCAACTTTAGTTAGTTGTTTTTTTTTGTGGACTTGCGCTCTGATAATTCATCAAGACTTCAATAAAAAAATAAAATAAAAAAACACCTAAGAAACACGTAAAATGTGTTAAAACCACGTCAGTTTCCATTTTTTTTTTGTTCACCTATTAAAAAAATAAAAAAATAATTCGTTAATTAGAAAAGTTTAAATTTGTTTTATTAGATACCTTATAGTATCGCTCAGTCTAACTGTTATTGTTCATTATCTATTTACTCTTTTATAAATTGTTTCTTCTTACACGTAGTTTACTTTATCAAAATGTTAGACAGCCAACACTCAAGAACAATCAGTAACAAACTAAAATTCTGTACAAACTTAGACATAACCCTAGACTGAAAAGTATCTGTACCTGAGCAGTAAAGGAAAAAGTTTCATAATGGAGTGAATTTGCTCTTGAGCTTGGAGTTGAGAGTCTATGGCACCATTCTCCCTCACAAGTATGTACTTGGTGGTTGTAACTTGCGCCTTTGATATTTGGAAGGAACTGATTTGCTAAATGCCAACATAATGACATGAAAGAGTCGCATGTGTAGGTACCTACAACAATTGGTAGTCTACATTTTTTTCCATATTATCATAGACAAAAAGGTTAAGGTATTTACTGAAAAATTTGGGCTACCTATTAGACTATCAGTATAGAACTTGAAAGAAAGAATACATAATATAATTAGGTACTTTAAACTAAAATAAATGTATTAAGATAAAAAAAACTGTTTGGAAATGTACGACGTTAGACTGCAGTCACGTGAATACCTGCTTATTTGCCATTTTTGTTATTTTCATAGTAAATTGAAGAAAAAAAAGTCCGATTAAACTGATATTGTTCAAACGGCTGAACAGATTTTCATGAATCAACTAAGAACACTTTCGATCAAGTCCCATGTTATTTCGTTGAGGCGTGTTACGATGAACCGTGGTATCGGCCTATAGTTTTTTCGTGAATAGTTTTTCGGCGAAACGTTCTTTCGGTAAAAAGGGTTTCGGCTAATAATTTTTTCGTTCAATAGTTTTTCGGCGAACCGTTCTTTCTGTGTACGGTTGTATCGTCGAAAGGTGTTTCGGCGAATCGTACGTGACTCATAAATAAATAAAAACACATAGCCAGATACACACATTGGGCCAAATGCTGGCGTGTTTCTAGCTCAACGCATAAGCATTGCCATTCAGCATGCTGGGTACGCTGCCAACTGATAGTGGGCTTGAGCATTTGGATTGTCTTTAGATCATCAACGGTCTATGGGCAGTCTGTTTTGTAGTGTTAGTATTAACTTGTATTTTGTTTAGATAATAAAGGCACATGCCATAAAAAAATACAAACATAATATTTTGTGACTACTAGAAAAACCGGTCACAACCCATCTTTTCTGTGACATATTTTTTTCGCCTGTCTTGTCAAACATTGAGACTTTTCTGCGTGACTCCAAAGAAAGACATTATTAGACATACGAAGCGCTCAGATGCCTGAAGGAGGCTGATCAAGATTGATGATTCTGTCTCCGAGATGGAGTGGTTTCTCTCGTTACTCCGAGCGCTTTATAGAAAACTTGCTTGTTTGTGCTTTGCAAAATTAGTATTGTTGCTTTTTGCGTTAATAACTTGCCATTCTTTATACACAAGTTACAGGACAGTTTTAGCATTAAAAACGTAGAAATTAAAAAATCCTTTAGAAATAAATTAGCCATTTTCACTGTACTATTTCAGACGTTTTTATTGGCAAAGAAAGAAATAAGAAAATGTCCTCTTTACAAGGTCCCAGAAAAATATTCTTTTGACTCGACTGTCCCCAGGAATTAAGATTGATGAATTGCTACGCTCATTTGCGTCTTTGGTCCGTGAAATTTACGTCTGGACTGTTTTTCAGTGAAAAAAATTTGAAGGGTCGTTCTTTGTTGATGCCTTTTTATCGCAAAATTTAAGCCGGCGTTTCTGTTGAAAATAACTTTTGTTACTCTACAGATAGAGCATAAGGTTATCGTTTGTTTTTGTCCATTGTAGCGTACTGATTTTGAAGGGTTTTTTAATAGGCTTGCGTTTGACCGCCACCTAGCCTGCTGATAAGCGTGGATGTGGTCTATGATGGAACACGACTGCCTAGAAGAAACTGGTTCACTCGCGACTTGAAGACACATATTGTAATTATTAAGGAACACTCATTCTGGCAGCTTATTCCACAGTCTGACAGTTAGCACAATAAAAGTGGAATCAGTGGAACCAAAGCGCTTTGTACGAGTTGTAGGAATATCAAACATTACATGTCGCCCTTGCCGTCCAATAGAAAAATGGGCGGGAGGGAATTAGATCATGCAGATCTGATGCACACTGTCCGAAATGTATCCGGTAAAAAACGGATAGACTAGCAACTTGCACCGATGTTCAAAGCTAAGAAGCTTAGTCTGAACTAGGGATTTGTTGCTGATGAGCTTCTTGGTACGTTTCCTAATGAACTCCAACGCCCGAGCTGGTACTTAGCTGGTCCATCTCAAAGGTGTGACCATATCCACTCCATGTACGATCGAACTTGTGCTTGATACGATGAAAGGTGCTTTGCAAAAAGGAGCTCAGAAATTTTATCTAGATATTTCCACGAACCTGAACGTTTCACACGCGTGGTCAAAACAAGCCCATTGTAACGCAATTTTGTCGGCTCCACAGCGTTATGCCGACCAAGTGGGGACTGCAACGGGTGTGCCATCATAAAAAGATAAACGCGAACGTTAAAAACTGGTCATGGGTGATCGGTGCTACCGTGGTAGGATTCTGTAGGTTATTATAACTTTTATTCAATAGTTTTTGAATTTAATTAGATTTTATATTTATATATTTTTTCTGTTGTAAAAAAATATAAATAAGTAAACATTTAAAACTCTCAAAATAATACTTAGTATAATTATGATTATTAATTATGATTAGTTGAATTATGTTGATTATATTTTCGGCCATATTTTTTTTCGGTACCATCGAACTGATCTGATCAAAGAGCAAGGAGTTGGACAGTGGTAGTCTTTAATGGCAGTAAACCCGTCGAGAAAAATTTAAAACTAATAAATCAGGATCATTTGGCTTGTATCAACATCATCAGCCAGAAGACGTCCACTGCTGAACATAGGCCTCTTTTGACCTTCACACTGAACGTCAGCCCGCCTTCCGCATCTACTAGATGTTCGTGACTCTCACGATGTTGTCGGTTCATATAATAGCACAGTTCCACTCAAGAACCTTTCTTTCCCATCGGGCCTGACTGTTGACGAGGGCCTGATGATGGAGCCGGAAAGTGGATAGTGGATCTCTTCAATGGCTTAGCATGGTTTTTTACACAATAATCATTATTCCGTTTCGGTAAAAAATTCACCCGGTATATAAGTATGTACCTTATAATTATTATGTACCTATAGTAGAATAAATAATTTGAAGCACAAGAACAATATTAACTTTTTTATTGGCTGTACCTTACTTTGGTCCACGGAACACCAAATAACGTAAAAAATCAGAGGGGTCACACGTAGCCCCATTACGGGTGACCACGCTGCTAATTACGTCTCTGTGGCCGCTTGCTTTCTATTTTGTACGGAACAAAATGCCTATTCGATGTGCGAGCTAACGTGCCTTAACGTAACGTTTAAAAACATTTAGATGTTAATTCGAAACAAATGGATACGTAGCCTATCCCTTAAATTTATAGACGTTACCTGTCTGAATCTTGTTTTGGCATTTTAGTCGATATAATAATTTAACATATGGGGAAGAAAAGTTCTTTAGTGGAGACCACGGAGCGTAGGTACCTCCCACTAGATGGACCGACGACATTGTGAGAGTCGTGGGCATCCAGTGGATGCAGATGGCAGGCTGTCGTTCAGTTCGGAGGTTAAAGGGGGCGCCTGATGATGATGATGATGAATAATTTAACCTCAACGCTATTATTAAGGTAACCTCAATAAAGGATGTCTACAAATCTGATGATGTCATCTAAGACGTAATGTATATTTGTTTTCTTTTGAGTTGGACTGCATGAACCTTGAGAGACGACTAACATTCCAAACACGAGGGCTTGTAGGACTAACAAAGCGAACCTTAGGAACCGAGGCCTCGAGGTGAGGATTCGAGGTAACTTTATTGCGTTTATAAATACGGGGTATGACAGAGATTAAAACGAATATAACGACACCTTGCATTATAAATAATTCTAGCTGTTCAGGCTATAAGATGTAGAAACGCACAAACAGACATACAAACAAGCACACCAGGACTAAACAATTGTACTTTACAAAATGGCATGCCCTTGACCGCCATCTATGCTTGCCTGGAAGAAACCGATTATTAGAAAGATAAAGAAAATGATAATTTATTTGCACGAAACACGAGTAAATTATACACACATTTAAAAACGCATGCACAATAGGTGGATTAAAATATTAGTCACAATACATTGTATCATGTTTTGCCTAGTTTGTAGGCGTACAAATCTAGAGAGATGGTTTAAAAATACCTTAAATATTATTTGTATAAATAAGGACCTATTGACTAAATTAACTGTCGAAACAATTTCAATCGTGTTATTAATTTAAATAGTTAACAGATAGACATTACTATAAATGTAAGATAAAAAAAAAATTACCTACTGCAGTGATTAATAAAATTTATCATTTATAAAATCACTAACTTTGTAATAACATTTCTCGACAAAAAGTTATTTTAGTTTTATTTTACTTGAACACGTCCAGATTGTAACCATCGGGAAACATCCATTCAGGCAGCGCATTCCACAGTCTAGTGGTTCGAACATCAAGTAGAATCAAAGTGCTTAGTTTTTGGAATATAGCTGTGTCGATTTTTTGTGCCCGCCCTGGCTGTCCAATATAAAAATGTACAGGAGGGAATTAGGTCATGCAAGGGATTTACTTACATAAATGCACCCGAACATCGTTACTCCCGGTAAAAATACCCAGGGTAAAAATAGGCAGTTCTTATAGTTTGAGATTCTGCAAACTGGATAAAGTATATCTAAAATTGAAAAGACTGTCTGAGCTCTTGAATTTAATATGAAGATTTAGAGCTTAAGTAATTCGAAGTGATGATAAATAATAAAACTAAGAGCAGCAATATGTAAAAGGTTAAAAAATGCAGGCAAAATGGATCTGAAATGATACAGGCCAAATTAAATATTAAACTAAATGTATTTTTTGAAACATTTAAATTTTTTAAAGTACGTAGGATAATTGGTAGTTTTTTTTCTCCTTTAAAATGTTATAGGCACATTACACAGACTAGAAAAAAGCTACTACCACAGATAATAAATAACCGCTAACGCTAAAGAAGGGGGACATCCGTAGAGAAAAATATTTTGAAACGGGTGCGATGCCTATAGACAAAAGTATACATTAGAGTAGTGTAAAAAACTTAGAAGTTTGTTTTCGCATCTGTTTCATATATTCAAGAATAGACATGATGGCACATATTTTTTTATTACCTTATAAAAAAGCCGATCATAAATAGATCACATCAACGAAAACAAAAATAAAATTAGTTAAAAAATAAATAAGTTATAAGCATTTTAATTTCATGCTAGACAAAGAGCGCACTATACTGAGCCGTAACGTCACGCCTCAGGAGCGCCATACAAATGCTATACTAACACACGCTTTGCGAGAAAGGGATAGAGCATCCCCTCTTTATCCCCACCTAAAACTTTAAACACTCATATCTCAGAGATTTATCAACCAATTTAAATTATTTTTTCAGTATGTGTAATGTATTTAGTTATATTTATCGCTAAGCTTATTTGTGATAAATTAAACATAAGAACACATGCCTATTTGTATTGAAGTTGCGCAAGACTGGCTACTACGTCTTTGGTACATAAGTACAATATTCAAACAGAATTATTATTTCAATAGTATTTTATTTTAATTTTAAATCATTAAAAACATTACATCAAACTTTTTCATGCGTTTCGATAAAGTTTGCGTATGACCGCCTACAGTTTAGTGTGAGCATAAATAAATAAAAACACATTTGTAATGTATTAATTAAATATTGTAGTTTTCTAATCCAACTGCATCTTTTTTTCCCGCGAAATCATGCTTAGGATAATGTATAGCTTTGTTCTCATTTTTCAAAGATATGATGAACCCTATCTGGAGCGGGTGGACATGAGAAAAGGTTTAACCTTTTTGTCATGTAAATTGACAATTGTAAAAAAGTTTTTGTGAATGGAAAATACGCGACGCTTTGTGCTGCGGTAGCTTTTGGAAAACCAAACTTTTACCGTAGCTATCTACATTTCTATCTATACCTATATCCGTATTTATATTAGGTATTTAAACATAAACAAATATGCGTAATTATAAAATGCCCTTGGTAGATAAACATAATGCATAAGAAATTATTAGTGATGACACAATAAGTTACACCCCATCAGGCTCGATACCTTTCTTACTCATTTAATTCAATTATAGTACACACTCTAACAGTATAACAACACATAATAAATAATGGCCAAGTGCGATTCGATGTCAAGCTTCTGTTCACCACCGGTTTTCGTACGATCACCGAAGTGAAGCAACGTCGGGCGTGGCCGGTACTTGGATGGGTGACTGCCTGGGCGTTGTCGGGATGTTGTTCTTTGCATTGTTTTTTTTATTTTAGTAGCT
Organism: Agriopis aurantiaria; assembly: GCA_914767915.1. Taxonomy (NCBI): domain Eukaryota; kingdom Metazoa; phylum Arthropoda; class Insecta; order Lepidoptera; family Geometridae; genus Agriopis; species Agriopis aurantiaria. Next base: position 876,923 of record OU611991.1, on the reverse strand, counting down.
AACAAGTTATGTGGTGGTACGGAACCCCCAGTACGCGAGCCCAACTCGCACTTGGGCGGTTTTATTCATTTTACTAAACAAACAACCAACAAGCTAAAATATACTTATAAAGCTTGTACCAGCATTAGGTAAGTATGTCAATATAATATTTTGTAAGGGCCAAGGCGAGGCCGGGCTCAAGCGAAATTGTTAACGTTTTCAAATCACCCCGGAAGAGTATCCAATCAAATATGGACGTGATTTAAACAGGAAAGGCAATTTACTAGGTGTTTCTTTGCTTTCAAGTACCAAAGTTAGAAAAATAATCTTGTCTCTGTATTTGTAATAGAACTGTCAAGATCCTTGAAATACACACACCGAAGACTGGCTGAATTGAGAACATCTCTCCTTTTTTGAAGTCGGTTAAAAATAAACCTAAATAGGTATTGTGTATATCTACATGCGCGCGTATCTAAGAGATATGGTTTTATTTTACAGTTCAGCAATATACATACCTATAGTATTGGACAGCTGTCAAAAAAATTCGGTTAGCGACTTATGGTCTGGAAAAAATTTTAAATTTTTGGATTCTTGTGTTGCTAGTTAACAAGTTGATAAAAAATTAAAAAAAGAATAACAAATCATTAACTTTTGGTCTGGTAAAAAAACTTTAGAGTAGTTGTCGGGTTGTCATAAACATAAGTGTTAAACTGCGTCTGATCACTCGTTGAACCTTGCAACTATTCGATTTGATTTTCAACCTGTGATAGATGCCCAAATAATTAATTGGGACAGTATTTTACTGACAGGAGTTTTTAGCTGATCATTAAATTATAATATCCCTCATATTCTTACGTTTGTGCTTATAAATATAAATGTTAGGTTTTAATGGTGAAATGGTACACCATCCACAGTTTATTAATCTGTTTAAAAAGCCTCTGGATTGTACAATACCTATTCAAACTTTTGAACAAACCTTTTGTCTAACTCGCGAAACATAAAACAGCTTCTAACTCTCCCATCTAAATTTTAATCTCAAAGTTTAATCAAAATTTCCGTATATCAGTCACCGAGCACCAATCCAAAACTATTCCAATATCGGATATAACAAACTTCCTGCAAGCTGTCGGGATACTTCAGTAAATAAACCTCAATATAAACCGTTTAGTTCGACAAATAGTGCAGTTAATGTTTGCTAGAACGTCGCCGGAAGGACGAGTTTTTCTTTGAAGATTTCTCAACGATCTTCATGATCGTCAGACGGAATAAGACATTGTTTTAAACTCTCATGGTTGTTCACTACAGCTATATAAAATATGTTTTTTTTTTAACGCTGATATGTCCGTGTTTGACTACCACTAACGTTTAACTAATTAACGTTTTTATTTTATTTTGGAAACTGACGTGGTTTACGCACGTTTTATTTATATATCACGGGCATTACCCACGTAAGATTAAGCCGGTTACTCCGACTATAATTTCAACCACATATGGCTGTCTTTTGCGAGGTAAATGTGCGAGCACGGCTGCATCTAGGTTTGTTATTTTTTACTTTGAACTGTTCGATCAATCCTCAACCCGCATTCTTCAATCTTCCCGTGAATATGTTGGATGTAACTACGCCGAAATATCTGGAGCTCCATCCATAACTTTATAACGGTAAATACCCCGTTAATTATCATATAACTTGTCTAATAATAAATTAATCATATAACTAACATGCACGTAAAATTTTGCTGCCACCATTGCCACGTTGTATATATAGCAATGCTTAATTTTCATAAATGCTGTTTTAAACTCTCACGGTTGTTGACTAAAGTTATATGATTATTTACGGGATATTTACCGTGGTAAGGTTGTAATATCCCGTAAATAATCATATAACTTTTGGATTCTGAAAGAAACTAATCGTAAATCAAAGAAACGGTTTCTGCAGAATGTAAAATAACTGTTTTTATTCAGGTTTGGGTTTGTTTATATTTATTAATCCAGGGTATAAGCTACCTCTACACTAAATTCGATCTAAATCCGTACAGTTGTTTCGGAGTTGCTTATTACCGGTCAATGGCTGCCATTTGCGGCTTTTATCGAAAGTGAGAAATATCGCTTTGTAAAATAAACTCTGTCGACTTCGGTTCAATATACTTCGTTATGAATATAAACCAAGCGTTGACATGAACTTTACTGGTATACAGAAATCGTAAATAAACAATGTATAAAATAACGACTAACACAATAATTTCTACAGACTTTCAACCTCGTAATATTTCATCCCATGTCACAGTAAAATATTCGTAATTCCACTGTATCGAAACAAATGTTGAGTGTTAATGTTATTATGACAAGGCAGTAAAAGGTTCAAGTATTTCTGCGGTAGGAACAACAAGGTTTCTATTCACGCTACTTCACCTGACCTTAGATGCTATCGCAGTTTATAACTACCCGCATAATTACAATGGAGCAGCATTTAACTAAAGCTCGTATAAGCTTTTATAATCGTTATATATTAAGTTCAATAAACCTATATTATGTATTCAGACCGCAAGGAAACACTGGTTGCAGGCCGTTTCCAAGGGGCCCTTTTGGAGATCGATGGGGGAGGCTTATGTCCAGCAGTGGACGTCCTATGGCTGAAACGATGATGATGATGTTGTATTTAGATCAGACAAACTAGGGAGATATATGGTAAGGTGGCGTGGCGGGCTCTAAGAAAGGCCTTTGCGGGATCGCAAGACAATCTTCTCTCTCCATAGTATAAATTAAAGTTGCGTTCCGCGTCTGTCTGTATAACCTATAACTCTTAAACCACGCAACAGATTTTGACACTGTTTTCACTATCAGTTAGTTAATTATTCACGGATAGTTTACATATATAACTAGCGACTCGACTCGGCTTCGCACGTAAATTACACCCGTGCGAAGCTGGGCGGGCGGGTGGCTAGTAATTAATATTTTTAAGTTTAATAAGTTAAAAGTTTACTTTCATAACTGTCTGTTCTTGTTAGTTTGTTGAATAATGGCTATTTGTATTATATTTAAACCTCGATAAAAGAGCTCATACTCTTCAAACGGCTGAACAGATATTCTTGAACCGTAAAATTCAATATCAGTCAAAACTATCTTAAATTTAAATTTATAACTAAAACTAATCTAAAACTTAAATTAATCTAAAACTAACTATATTTAAAGACCTATCAGGGTGACTGGTCGAAGCAACTCGTGACCAAAATGCTGGCCTTTATTTTGCCCAAAGAATAAGCATTGCCATACAACGTGGCAATGCTGCCAGCATTTTGAGAACGCTGCCCACTGGTAGTGGCTTGTTAGATTAGTTTTAGTTTTAGATTAATTTAAGTTTTAGTTATAAATTTAAATTTAAGATAGTTTCATTTTACTCCTAATTTTTATTTATGTTTCAACTGTTTGGGAGCTACGATACCATGGATAGACACACAGATACCCAGACACTACAGATACATATAAACTTATAACAACACTCTCTTTGCGTCGGGGGTTTTAAAAATACAGACCAAATTGAGAACCTCCCATGCACATGAAGACGGTTAATTTTATTCTAAACTGCAAAACGACAGCCAATTAGAACAGTAGTCACCCAAAAGTTCCGCAGTTCACGTCTCTATCCCGCAAATGTTAATTCAAGTACCTATTTAAGTCTCATTAAGAAGTTCCCGTATCATTGAACTCTGCTACTCTCTCTCGAAGTTTGGTTCGCATGAGACGGAACTGCTTACAGCATTGTCTGTATTTATACATGATTACTATGATTTTTATCGCAGATACGTCACGTTCCTAATAAATGTCGAACATGTTTTTATTAATAGCGTAAAGAGTTTTTCTGCTGGACAAGGAGGTTCAATCAAGAATTATTGATTTATTTATTTATTTTAAAATGTTGTACCTAATCTTTTGTTGACTTTGTCGAAATTAAATGAATATTATTATTATTTAGCTTTTTATTTCCTAAATAATAAACACATTGTTTTTAACACGTTGTTTTTAAACTAACTCAATAAATTATTAAAAAAAAAAAAAAAAAATTTGCTGTAATTTACAATTATTTACAGACAGACAATCATTGTAGGCTTAGTTATTACTAAACTTACGATAGAAATGGGGTAGCCCAATAGGGTCCCGTTTTTATCCTTTGGGTACGGAACCCTAAAAGCGAAATAAAATGAAGTGCTCAGAAAATATAATCAGTTGTTTAAAGATTATCAGCTCTTCTTGGTGGTTTTTTAACTTTTCTTAATATTATATAAGTACTTGTTTAGTAAGCACTACCTTCTACAAGACACAAAGTACCAGAAGTATAGTTTAAATTTCAAACTGGTCCAACGTGCCATCCGAGCACTATCTACCAAATTTTGAAATATCATTGCATGAGCCAGCAAGATGCTTGTCTTGTTGTATCAAGAGACCTCGTATCGACTTTTGCGCTTTGCATAAATTTCCATGACAAGATGCAAATTTATACCTATACACTACTTGTTTATGCGAAACCTATACCCCTAGGAACTTTAAACGAGAATTTACGAGAAATAAAACCAGTTTAATGTCGTTTCAGTGCTAAGCTATGTTTCCTAGTTCACTGTGTGTAAAACTACGAAACACTGCAAAATGTGGCGGTTACAGTTTAGCGAAATATTTAAGTCATTCCCGCTAAAGTGATCCTAAATATTTAAGGAACAGGAAACGTGTTGTATACGTTTTACTGAACATTGTTTTGTGGAAATAGCATTACATGTGTGGTGGCTTTTTGGAATACTTGCAAAGGTTTACTCGGATTTTTTACCTACGATTTATTTTTCGGGCTAGGTTAACGTTTGACCGCGATCTTGCCTGATGGAAAGTGACGATGCGGTCGAAGATGGAGCACGTTTGCCGAGTAATACTATGAACACTTCAAGATGGTAATGCTATGGAAACACAGGCAGAGGCAAGGCGTTCCATTGTTTTGAAAGTAGAGGCAAAACGATGGATTGGAAAATATGTACACCTATGCGATTCAGGTGGGTTTGCTATGCGTTTTGCAACCTTATTGCATGTTTATGTCTATAATAATTACTCTCTAAAACTTTTTTTAAAATCTTTATTTGAAAGAAGGTTTCATTACAATGGTTCTTAGATATGTTAATCATAATCTGTCCATGGGCTCAAAAGTTATGAGATCTTTTCAGATTTGTTGGTGCCAACCCACTAACTCAACCCACGGGTGGGATGATTGTGGTTTTTTTTAGTTACATGCGTACGTTATCACATGCGTACAGAACATTCACGTTTGTGTTTTTAATGTTTTCCGTAATAAGTTTATAGATAGGTACTATATAAGTACTCTACCAAGGTATTCTTTAAAAACCCCAAGCAGACAACTAAAGCAATGTTTTCACATAAAAAGATACCATACCATATTTTACTCGTTTGTTTGATGTTTTTACCTTAAGCCTATGTGTATGTTAATAAATAGTTTTTTTTTTTTCTTGGTCTAGTGCCTTTATTAACTTAACAAAATACAAGCTAAAACTAACACACGTTTTTATTCAGTATCCTGGTCACAAACATAAGAGCGGGTCCAAAATCCCAGAGATGCCGTATACGTGACGCCTCCGAATCTGTAAGGCTTTGGCGTCCAGCGCATTTGTGGCGCCAGTAAACCCAGCCAGCCACGGGCCGACACGTTCCTGTATTTAGCTGTGGTTGCTATACCTAGCTAAATTGATTTCAACAAGAATTTAATTGATGTACCTATTTATGACCTTTTTGTGTTCCACCCACGAGATGGACAGACGACCTAAAAGAGTTTGCAGGGAAACGCTGGATGCAGGCCGCTTCCAACCGGCCCTTTTCGAGATCAATGGACGTCCTACGGCTGAAATGATGATGCCCTATTATGTATTGATCCCGGGAACCGGGTATGTCCTAAAACTGATACAAGAACCACAGAAAAATGGATAGCAGCGTCCTATTAGTACACGGTGAACGTACTGCGATCCCCAAGCCACCTGCCAAGCGTAGGGATTATGGCAACACCCCTCTCTAAGAGGGAGGCCTGGGAGTTTTGGCGCCAACGTGGAAAAAGACATGTGGCTCGTTGGATTATTTTCCTAAACTTGTGTATTTTCGAGTTTTAATGTGTAGTAAATAGTGAATTATTATTATTAAGTGCTCGTAAACGTGCTCGAGTGTGGGTAGGATATAACGAGGTGAAACGTGTCTTTTCGTGTTGTTTCCAAAACTCCATAGGAGCCTCTTGTAAAGTCTCCACCACTTTACAGGGGCATGAGTTTGACTTGACCGTGACTTACTTAGCTTGACTCTGACTGTGACTATGACTTGTTTGACTCTATTAAGACAATGTAAACTGTTTAAGATTACGACTAAAGGACATTGAATCCACGTTCATGAAAATTTTACACAGAGGGAGGCCTTTGTTTTAATCACGTTTAATTATTTTGATTAAGTATTTTGATTAAGTCTGTTTTTTACACAAATAAAACACCTGTCAGATATCCTATTACCCACTGACCAGGAACCTTATTTTGTATGTCTGGTAGCATGGTCATCATCATCATCATCAGCCAGAAGACGTCCCCACTGATGAACATAGGCCTGCCTCTTAGATTTCCACAATGAAAGAAAGCCTGCCGTCTGCATCCACTGGATGCCCGCGACTCTTACGATGTCGTCGGTCCATCTAGTGATTCGAGAGGTCTACCAATACTGCGTCTTCCGGTTCGTGGTCTCCACTCAAGAACCTTTCTTCCCCATCGGTTATCGGTTCTTCGAGGAATGTGACCTGCCCATTGCCACTGTAATTGTTTGTTCAATAAAATTGATTATTAAATAAAAATCATATTCAGTTTCAGTTCTTTATTCATAATCAATTGAACATCCAGTCATACATTTATACAGAAAAATATAATGTTTTCAAAATTAAACTCTTAAAATGCTGTTCATTTTTATAATATAGCTAAAAATGACAGTTGCAGATGTGAAACTTAGAAGTGGATTTTGGAATGAGAGCCGTAAATGTAAGTGTTTCCACTACTGAAAATCTAAAACCCTAAAAGTTACCTACTTTTATGAAATTCCTTCATATTAATTGCGTTTTCCAATGTTTGATTCAAGCAGAACTTAAACTACATCAAGCAATTAAACGGACAAAAAATATTGAAATGTCTTATTACCTAATTGTTCCACATTTACAATTTCTTCTTGAATCATTATTATTACTAGTATTATATTTACAGCGCTTGTTTATTTCTAACTTTTACTTAACTTATTCTTAAGTCCTAATAAGCATCGAATACAAAACGGAGCAAAATATTTTAGTAACAAAATAAAAGGTATTTACAAAAATAAAATTAAAATATTCACTGTTGTGTGAGCCTATTATATTTTTAAGTTGGAGGGATCTTCGACCAAAATAAAATGACTGGACGGGCCATAACCAATCATTGAACTTGCTCGGTAAAAACGAGTCAAAACCGTCGGACATATACTTCAACACCTAATTATAACCATGTACAATACATTTGTTCCAAAAAATAAATAGCGGTTTTTTGTTGTGTATTTACACTTCTGGAAAGCACGCGAAGGCATAATTTTGTCAGATGTTTCGTTATCATGCAACAAAATTCACGTGTTCCACGTCCTACGGCTAGATACCGACTGAAACGATCTGAGCGCCGGCGCTCAATTTATAACCTTAAAAAATGCGCTTCTTCTGGGCCATTCATTTTGTTTTGGTCGAAGGTAAGGATCGTAACTCATCATCATCAGCCACATTCCACCGTTTCTTAATGAAGCTTAGCCCCTCCTTGCACTATAGGCCACATCGAGTCTTCTTTTAAATTTGGAAGCCAATCTGCTCTAGAAAATATTATGGAGAGGCGTGAGTCAACGTTAGACATCGATACGGACAAAGTAAGTAATGTGGCTGATGATGATGATGATTAAGAAATGATCGCAAAAAAATTAAAAACTATATTGAGAGACAGAAAGCAAATTCATATAAAATGATTACCTTATTTGAAATGACTAGCCAACACGCATTTTTAAAAAATGCCCTTTATATTTTATTTACAGTTTTATTCTAATAGAAATTACCTGAAAATGGGATAAACTTTACTGTAAATTTTACTAAAGGTAAGTTTAAGTAAACTCAACTTAATAACATAGGTGTCTATAAGCTGAGCTCCGTGGTTTTACCAACTATGATACAGGAGCCATGATTCTAAAGATAAAAAGATATAGAGTTATCTATAGTAATAATTAGTTCACAACATTTAACTATTATGTACTACGTACGTACTCAAGTCCAGGTTTGTCGTAACAGCTTTAATTATGTAATTTCGTTTTACTGCAAAAATAATAAAATATCAAATAAATAAATAAATAAGTGTATCCACGTAGAATAACTACTCAGAGAAGGTAGGTTTCCAAACAAAGCCTTCTCAATTGGTATTGGTATTTCTCGATTGGTATTTTAAACGATTTAAGCAAGAAAATTAATGGATTACCTGTGGAATGTCACACCATAACTCTTATGCTGCTTTTCTGATTTGTTGTGGTACGATTTCACCGCGCAAATTGTCATAGTAATTATTTTTTTTGGAGCCATATATGACACCATTTGAATGGCTGAAATTTTGCGAATGTACTTGGTTTCTTTGTGTAGTTATTCTAAGAATATCTATTAAATAAATAAAATTTAAGTCATGCACAGAGCACATACATTATATTAAAAATGTACAACATTTTAACAACATAACACGTGATTACACGCGAGCGTGTAGCGAGCAACTGAGAAAAGTGTGGCAATATCTCCGCAATTATAATGCACAACGTCTTGAAATGCAGTGTCTTATCTAGTACGTAGGACATAATAATATTCACAAAAAAAGGAGCTTCGTTTAGCAGTTACTAAGTTGAAAGAGACCATACTTTACAATAAGAATAAATTTATGGACCATGAACTGCTAATACAAACTAGACATTTTCTAACTAACGCAAAAACTTAATAGGATTTCGCTTAAAAGATTTGATTAATTGTTATAAGTAGGTAAAGTTAACAATATTGATTTTCTTATTTTGATTGACTGTAAATTAAATAGGTACCTAACAAACTAACTAGATTATAATACCGCATACCGTTTGAGTGAGTAGCCAATAGAAATTATTACAACGCCTAAAATGAAAATCTATTTAGGTTTGTTTGTCAAACAAAGCCAAGAAAATTAGAATTTGATCTAGGTCGTCCCTCAAAGTAATGTCTAGACAATAATTAATTTCTAATTTTATCATTAAGAAAATAGAAATAAAATCATTATGTCCAACAATAATTGGTAACTTAGTTTTTTACCAAGCAATATCACAAATGCCGCCTGAGCTATTTATATGTTACGCTTAGCCATACATAATTTTTTACAATTTAACAAATTGACCCGTGAATGTACACTTTTTAAACCGCCTCTAAATAATTTAAAAAAAAACAGGCCTTATACTGTTATTTAAAAACGTGCTCATTCACTTATCGACTACATAAAATTGCTACCTACTATTAAATACCAGTCGTACTTCCTTGTTAATTTAAGCTATTTTATACCATCACGTTTAAACTCAACGTTTGCGTGTCAGAACTCTCTTTGAACTTTTTTGCCAGTTCGCACGCGACTACGATTTGGAGATTTATAAAAATAAGTTAAATAAAAACAAGGACGAGAACGATTAGGGTCAGTATCGTGGTCATGAGCGAAGCGACAAGCGGAGCGGAGTTGCCGGCGGCGGCGAGTGCGCTGGCGGCCGCCTCCACGCATTGTCGGTACGACACTTGTTCGAGGCAAGTGATCGCACAGAAGTGTTGATGAGCGCAAGCGCCGTCACAGGAGTCAGTGCTGTCGTGCTTGACAGCGTATGCCCGAAGGTATCTAAGAAATACATACGAATGTTAAGTAATTGCTTTTTATAGATTGTATACCTAAGGAAAGTTTTAAAATGCCCTGCAAACAACAAGATCAGAAAAAATAGAAAAAAGAACAATATAAAAATTATAGAATTTTTCTGTTCTGCAGTGCAAGTACCGTTCTTTATCGATCGTCAAATCGTCAAATTCGATAAAATGCCATTTGATCAGTACTCGCTATGATCGATTATATGGCATATTATCGAATTTGACGATCGATAAAGAACGGTACTTGCATTACTGGTCTTGTTCAATACATCCGTACAATTGTATTTGTATAGGTATTGTGTCTTCAGGTATTAACAGTTCAGGCGCAAGTTTATTATTTTTTAAGAAAACCAGGATTGTCACATTGGAATGATTTTCAGCTTTAGATAATGTTCTTGTTTATATTAATCTGTGTTGTCCCACTGCTGGGCAAAGGTCTCCCCTTAGAGAATGACAGGTACGGAAAAGTCAGGCTAAAAAAATATAACGATTTGTCACTTACTTGTTGAAAATCGTCGCTTCATAAGGTGATCCTATTCGAAGCTTATCGGCTAAGTTGTGCAAGGAGTTGGCTGAGACTTCGTGCAAGCCATAGTACTGGGTCAGGTTGTATTCGGCCGACCACTCCGCTCCGCCTATGTTCCGGTTAGCGGCCGCCAGGTCCAAGTAATATTGAGTGTAGTCCAGCACCTGAAGACGAAATTTTTTAAATTTACCAGTTTATTTTACAGTAGTATCAGGAATAATTATACTCTGGTTATATTCTTTTAATTTGATTCGTATTAAATACTTTAGTGCCTTAAAACGAAGGTCTTCAACCAGTGATGACGTACGGCACTGAAACGTGGTCTCTCGCTATGGGCCTCATAAGCAAGCTCAAAGTCGCACAACGAGCTATGGAGAGGGCTATGTTCGGGGTTTCTCTGCGAGATCGAATCAGAAATGAGGAGATCTCTATCTCATCTATATGAATGAAAGTTACCGACATAGCCCACTGGATTAGCAAGTTGAAGTGGCAGTGGGCAGGGCTAATAGCACGCAGAACAAATGCCTGATAGGGTCGAAAGGTTCTCGTATTGAGACCACGAACCGGAAGACGCCTGGCCATAGGTAAGCCTGCCGCTAAATGGATCGATTAAAACTAGATAAAAAAAAACTGAGATATGAGCGTTTAAAGTTTTGATGGGGATAGAGAGCGGATACTCTGTCCCTGTCAGGCAGAGCGTGTGTTAGTATATCATTTGTATGGCACGCGTGCGGCTTGACGTCATAACGTGCTATAGTGCGCTATAGCCTATAGCTTCCAAAAGGCCAGCAGTTAAGGCCCAAGTCTCAGTGCCACATGTCATCATTGGCAACATACATTAACGCATTTACATTGAGCTAGTTATTTAGTAAGAACACCTACCTTGCCCGTGTTGGTGTCAAATTTGTAGAGTCTAAGGCCAGGGTTCGATGAGCTGGTGGGATCTCGATGGGGACTTACAGATGGAGCCAGAAACGCCCAGGATACAGGTAGATCTGTATACAAAGCGACAAACTTTAAACACCTAATGTACAAAGTAACGTAATCTTTTTTAGTATGGAAACCACAAACTAAGTCTTTGATGGAAACGGACGTGTTTTTTACACATTCTGTTTATATTAACACGGGAATTACTCACGTGAGATGAAGCAGCATCAATCGCATTTGGCAGTATTTTTTTACAAGGTGAGTACGTTATCTTACTTATATTTTACGTCTTGATATTATGTGAGTAATTGCCGTATGATATAAACAAAACATAATATTTATGATTGTCTAACACGATTATAGCTAATAATTTACAACACGATTATAGTTAAATTATTATAACACTGGTTACGATTATAGTAAAAATTTTATAACACTGGTTACCATTACAGTTGATATTACTATTCATTTTACTAAAGTTATATGATTATTTACGCGATATTTACCGTGGTAAGGTTGTGGAAATGTTGTCTTCCCGTGAACATGGTGCATGTAACTGCGCCAAAATATCGGAAGCTCATTCCACAACATTACCACGGTAAATATCCCGTTAATAATCATATTACTTTAGTGAATAGCCGTGATAGTTTAAAACAGTTTTTCTATTCATTTTGCTGTATTCTGATACATAAGTAACTTCACCCGCAATTTTACTTGCTTTTCTGCAGAAAAGCAAACAACTACCCTCTATGCCAAATTTAACCAAGATTTTACGTTTTTCTTACAACTGTACGATTTCCTGGATTTTAGTGGAGAGTCGTTTCAAAACTTAGACAAAGTTCATGGTACATTGAGGCACATTCAACTCAACGTTCTCTCAAGTTTACCGCACTTTTGCATGAACTCTTGCCAGAGCAAGCTTCGCAAATTCTTTAGCGTCTCAACTAACCTTTAAAAAACAGTTTTTTGTTTTTTTCAAGGTTTATCTTAGAAAAAGTAAGAAAAAAGTTATAGAAGTAACAAGGCAAGTAAAAGTATTTTAAGATTTTTCAAACACGCCACATCGGCTCACTTTTTTACCCGTCTGCCCAAGAAAGGAGGTTTATGTTTTCGGGCCTATGTTTGTATTATTATAATTTTTCTATTATTAACTCCTTAACAGCTTGACTAAATTTTGATTTGAGGTGTTATTTTGTTTTAATCACAGACAAGGACAAAAAAATCCGTGGTTTTATTTTACTTACTTTACCTTACAACAAAATGAAAATGATTTTGTATTTCTAATTCCAGAAAGTAATATATCTAAAGTTTCAGAAAAGTACACTTGTAGAATAAATGTGAATGAAAGCACTGATAGGGTTCTGTTCTACGTTTGTTCCTTTGTACCTCGCTACGCAGAACAGCTATCTCGCTTGCACAATTTTAACATAATTATATTTGAAGGTAAAAAAATCACCGAAAAAATACAACTGTAAGGAATTATATTTTTACCAGGTAATTCTGTTACTTGGACAACCTTATTATATTTTGTGGTGGTACGGAACCCTCAGTGCACGAGACCTCGCACTTGGCCGGATTATTTAATTTTGATTTTGATTTTGCGGAGTGTATCTTCTGGAGTTGTACTAATATAATATCTGTGGTAAGAGCCAAGTTCTAGTGTACCTACTCAGCCAACTGACCATTATCGTAGATGACGCGGAAAGTGTCCGCATGCAAGTGTCCGAAGAACTGTCCTGCGATGACCCGGGCGTGCTCCCGGACAGTGCGGAGGTACTTCAAGTTAGCGTCCGGGGACATGTCGTACGCGTGCCGGGAGTCCGAGCCAGGCGCCGCGTGCCCCACGATGTACACCTGGGGACAATTCAGATCAATCGAGATTCGCAATCGATAAACTTTTCACGTTAACTAATCCAGATATCGTTAATCTTTTAAAAATAATTTTGTACAAAGATATACAGGGTTATATATAATTAACTTAAAAACAACCTTATTATAAAATTAGCATACAATTTCTCGCCAGGCAGGTTTCCGGCATCACACCTATAACATTTGTTCGATGAATTTTTACAAAACTAAAATCAATATCAATAAATTAATTGTCTATAAGAAGTGCATAAAACAGGCCGTTTTAAGCCGATATTATTAGGTCGAAGAGAAAATGGCATTTATATGCACGATAACACAATCGAATTTTACTTTGATTGAGAGGAAAGAGGTTAACGAAACAGTGGTATATTAAGTAATATATAGCTCTAATCAAAATTAAAACTTATGTCCGGGTGTTTAATAATATCTTGGTTTATGAATATTATTAAATACCCAGGCAAACTTCTATTGGTATTAAATATTTATTATTACAAACTGAAACTGTTTGAACAATTTTAAGTAAAAAGAAATAACCAGCGCTTAGAAGCAAACTTTTATGTACCTACTAGTTCATAAAGCATAATTTTATGTACAAGTGCATAAAAAGACTTATTGCAATCGAGCATAAAAGGCAGTTTTAGTCCACTTACACCGGGCATAAACAATAAAGTAAAACATAATATACATGTATTATTTGTTTATTTTATTTTATTTTGTAGGTGCAAGAGTTGGATATTTGCTTTGACCGGGCCACCATTGTGCTTCTTATTTGAAATTGTGTAAAGTTATTTCAATTTAAAGCCCTAATTTAAATTATTTTATTTTATATGGGAGACAAAAAAGACATGGGTCTAAAATGGTAAGGTATAATGTAGGAAAGCTGCCTATGAAAGATTGTTAGCTAATAATTATCAATAACTCTGTATAAGCACTACCCCTCACAATCATTGCATGTCTTATGTAGACAAGTCTACTAGTAACAAACACTCACCAAACTTATTTTTCTAAAAATATAACACACAGGCTTAGTGTCAGCTCGTATCTATCGAGTACAAAAAGCACACTTCAAAACTGTCTAGAGTTCCAATTAGGTACGTCGTGCCATTCAAAGGGCAGAAAATCTTAAAATAACAAGCTCTATTCACGAACTCGCTTTTCGTTCGGTTGATATAGTATGTTACAGTGTAATGTCAGAACCTCATATATTGTAGAAAAGCATTTTTTCGTCAATTACGTTATTTAGGGGAGCTAAAAACGCGCGGCTATTGTGTATTTCAAACTTTTAACAAATGGAAAGTCACTTGGTGTTTTTTTAAAGCACGTTGCATGCACGTTGTTTCAGTCTTCCCGGGAACATAGTGCATGTAACTGCGCGAAAATACCGGAAGCTCCATTCACAACCATACCATAGTAAATATCTCGTTAATAACTATAATAAATGTAGTGAGCAACCGTGATAACTAAACAGTGATATATAAAAAAAAATATACGCGCGAAAGTTTTACGTTTTAATTTTTTATTATTTTATAGTCTTAAATTTTGTTGATCTCTCTACATTTTCGATAAACCTTTCGAAATGGTTCAAATTTTTAAATTAAATTTGGCATAGTAATTTTTTTAACAGTTAAAATTGGTTTTTAAATGTATAACTATTTTCCAAAGCTACTTCACCTACTGTAATGAGTGAACTGTGGCCCGCAGCCCCTCACGGGAAAGCCAGCCCCAATACTTGGTGCTGTGTAACAGCGCTGTATGGGAAAATTCAATTTGTTCCTCCACCCACCGGCGATGGCAGTCAAAGCTAGGGATTTAGAGGCAATTTATATATTTGCTTAGCCATATTCAAAATGTAGCTCGCGTTTGGTTATAATGAAAATACGGGCCTGTCATTCTTTTTAAGGATTTTCTTTGTTATTGGAAATATCGTTTTTATCGATTATGCTTATCGCGTTCTTGTAAAAATGGTTAGTAAAAATAGTTTTTCAGTGAATTTTGTACTAAACTCAAATTTCATGTACCTATTACATCAATAAGTAATTTTTATATAATCTTGTAATTTAACAAACTCGAACAAAATTTATCGACTTGAATTAAGACGACGTATTGAAATAGCAAAACTGGCGATGACTCAACTTGACAATATAAATAGTTTATATTATCAGAACGCAAATCTTTCCCATTTTTCTGTAACACGCCGAGTTATGGACCATGAAATCTACTGACCGACGACGCAACGACGCTTTCGAAATGTAGTGTTGGCGACGCATGCTACGCATTCCGTGGACTGCTCACAGAACAAATGTCTCGACCCAAAGGTCACAAAAGGACTTTTGAGCATTTGTCTTCATATGGTGCTGCAGTATTTCGGCCACATCGCCCGAAAGCCCTCCGACAACCTGGAGAAGCTAATAATGACCCGAAAATAGAAAGAAAAACATTCAGGGGGTGCAACTCAATAAGATGGACTGACCTAGTGGCAAAAGAGTTCGACACGAACTGACGTGATGTACCAGGCTAGGGACTGTCAGAGATGAAAGCAGATTTGTCGGGATATACAAGATGGGAAGCATCACGACACTCAGCACTGAGCAAACGAGGTGAAGGAAGAGTAACAAAATTAATCAAAATGCTTATATCGTTAAAAATAACGGTTAAGCTTAAAATAATAACAAATTGAACAACAACTGTCCTAATAATATTTATTTCCTCAAATAACTTCCATTCCCGGTTTTCACATTTATCTTCGCCGACAATAATTGAGTAACACAATACGAGACATCGAAATTATACCCCAAGTACAATTCCCAAATCAAATTCTATTGTTACGGAAGCAGGTCGTGAAATAGGTACCTACCCACCTATACTATGGTTTAGTTAGAAACGAATAGATCCGGAGATACGGGAGCGTTCATTTACTTCAGAATTTCAACCTATATATTATAAAAAGAAACACAAGTAGGCAATCCTTGATTAAGGTTTCTAATGAAATTATAATTCTGTTCAGCCACAGATCTAGGGTTTTTAGTTAAAAATTACTTAAAGTAATTTTTAATTACTTTAACTCAAATCAATCAAAATCAAACTTAATTCTAAATTTGTAGTTTTAGGTATGTGAAGTGTAATTTTAACAAATATAAATTTATAATAATTTTATATGGTAATAATAAACCTTTAAATATGTATGTGTACCTACCATGTTCTGACAAATTAATATTTTGAATATTTTAACCAAAAAAAATATGTCAATTATCTATTGTTTTCTAACTTCAAAGCACATTTATTTCAACTATGGTAATCAAGTCTGGCATTTTTATATATATATTATAATAAATATACTTCCCCAAGTTTTTCTTATTTTACTTGTTTCCCCAAACTGAGATATCGCGACCCCTATATCTTTGCAACAATCGATCGATTTTTTCATATTCAAAATTTTAAAATTCATTGAAACGAACTTTTCGCCTACAAAATTTCATTAAGATTGGATCAACGATAGGAAAGTTATCATCGATCAAATATAGAAACATAGATAGAAGCGCTGACTTGTCCTATTAGAATTTGAGACTCTCATAGCTTGGTCAATTGACCAAAATGAAAAACCTAATCTGTAATATTCATCCTCTTTCGTAACTACATATGCCACTATCTCTCAAACTACCAAGCACATTATGTTTAAGTTATGTAGCATTGTAAGATATGAATTTCCGCTTTCACAATTATGAATCATTACAATAGACTGGTATAACTCAGCGTTATGAATGGCAGCGCAGCGAAATGCCACAGTGTAATGAACACGACCGACGACGGGGAAACTTCGACGTTTTTAAAGAGCAGACGAATATCATTAATAACATACACTGGCGACGCCACAACATTGAGTAGAAATCATTTCAGAAAGACAACTTCTAACAACACCACAAAAGGTTCTACAGTGAACTACATGCACATCACAACATGTAGGTATCTATTTAAGTGTGTATTTAAAAATATATATGTATGTATATCAGTCTCTGGCAGCCATATCACAAGCTTTGCTTAGTTTGAGATTAGATGACCGTGTGTGCATAAATGTTCAGAATATTTATTTATTTATTTTATATTTATAATCCATCCAGCATCCAGAATAATCATGGGATCATCCAGAATGGGCATCCAGTGGATTCAGAAGGCAGGCTGTCGTTCAGGGTGGAGGTTAAAGGGGGAGGCCTATGTTCAGCAGTGAATAGCTTTTGGCTGATGATGATGAAATAATTGTAGTCATGACCTCTGATCATACAAACAAAGAAGAAATGCTTATTTGTCGTGTTCAAGAGTTATATTTCTTCGACTTTTTTCACTATACAGCTAAACCGCTTAACGCTAAAACTGTAAGTACGGCATACTGACTTGCACATCATAAAACATGCAGTGATACCAATAAACTAATTTGCCAGAGAACCAAAGTTGCCGACATACAATAATTGTAGTACCTCAGGGTGGTTAGCAAGCAGAAGTGGGCCGGTCACATCTATCGCAGAACTGATAACCGTTGCTGAAGACGTGTTCTAGAGTTCACCATGAATCGGCAAACGTAGCATAAGACGATCTGAGTCTCGATATAATGGTGATATATATACGTAAGGCAGTGGCTGGAAACGAAATACCAATGATCAGTCTGAGTGGCATATCTTTGGAGAGGCCACAGAAAAGAGAAGTAAATAGAATGGAAATGAGAAGGAAAATCTGTTACCAGGCATGAATATGAGTGAACCTTAAATAAACATGTCAGTAACTTATTTATGTCAACGCGTCGAACTCCGCATCCAATGAACGTGGACCTTACCTTTTTGGGTTAGGTCTCAAAGTTCTTTGTCCGCATCACAGTTGGTAACTGATTTCGAATGACTGACGTTTCGTTTATATGGATGCAACTGGCTACAACCTTGCAAAAATGCCTTGACAGCCGTTCTAATATTATTCATATTATTTTCTTTTCTGTGGGTGAAGCCTATTCCCAGCAGTGGACTAAAACAGGCTGATTATGATGATGGTATGCACAACGAGTTTTATATTATATACCTACTTACTGAGCTACACACAGGAGAGCGCCTGTTATGCACAGTTTATCTATAAATATTCCTACTGGATGACGATACTCTACGACTCTCTCTCTCTCTATGATCATTTGCAAAAAAAAACAACGTTTTACATGCGAGAAATGTAAAAAGGTGAACAAAAGGTGAACGTGTCTTTTATATCGCTTGTACCACAACATTATGCGCGTGTAATTTTTTTCCATTTTAAGTCTTAATTCAAACGAGTTAGACACCAATACGATGAGTCATTTATTGTGACAACCAGTGACAAACGATCTTCTTAAGGACGTTAGCCCGTCAACTGATAAAATAAGCTAACTTTAGGTTCCGTTTCCGACGACTATGTAATACTTAGTCATTTAGTATTATTATTTACAGATAGAAACCTCTTTTTTTACACTATCAACGCAAAAACTATACATAAAATGATTATCAATAATTAATTAAAAATATTTTTCGTAGCCTCCTACCACAAAAGTTACGAAAACTAGTGGTGTTTCGGAACACATTTCTCAAAAAATATATGTTTTTAATCAATTAAAAAAATACAATCCATTAGTATGCATATTTATAAACAAAACGACGCAAAAAAATATTCAAATATGTTTCAAATAGGCATAGGAAAAATAAAAGAGTTTTACTAACGTTTTGTAATATTTTGCTAGAACCGACATGGCTTAAATTATGCACGATACGGTTTGTTTTCCTTTGATTATTTTTGTCTAATTTTGTCTATCATTTGAAACGGCGTGTCAGTCAGCGCTCGGACGCCGTCGAAAGCAGACCTACGCCGCTTGACACCAGCACCTCGAACTCGAAAACATCGCTGTATGTACACGGAAAGTAGTAGTACGACTAACTAAGTGCGCGTGTAGTAGTACGACTTTTATACCTACGCATTCTGCAAAGGGACCCTTAAAAATAATATTCCCTAAAGCGATAATGTGACGCCTAATTTTCGCACAAAAATATACTTTTTTTTAAAATCTCATTTTACTTGCTTTAGACTAGCTTACACAATAAAATATATCTCTGTAACAGAAAATATTTATTTGTGTTTTTAGGGTTCTGGTATTACTACGGGAAACCTATGAGTTCGTTCCGTCTTTCCGTCCTAAATCTTTAGAACCTGGTTACTTCTATAAGTTTATGACACTGCAAAATTACAGTTTTATTAGATACCTTAATTTTGAAAGTATTAATAAATATAATGCATTTTTGAGGTGGCTCTGGTACGTGTGAAATAGGGATGAAATATTGTTTCCCGCTGCAACCCCTCGTGTTTGGTGTCTTTGAATAGGTATTTTTGAATTAAGGCAATGTTTTAAAGATAACTTTTTTTTCAAAGGTGTATCCTTTGTGAAATATTGCCTTTAACAAAAAGTTGGCCCCACCTTGCATTTCTAAACAATTAGACAACTTCAAATAATCGGCTGACATTATCACGACCACATCGTCACTTACTTACAGGCCAATTGGTGGTCAAACGCGGCCTTTATCCCGATAAAAAATATCCTTAAGAAATATTTCTTGAACTGAAAATCCTTTTAGCAGCACTCTACCCCCAAAACTTGTTATTCTGTGGCCACCACCATAAATCACAGCATAATAATTTCAAAGCATATTGCGAGTAGTTTAGTAATAAACTTAAAATTATTAAAGATAGGATTCTAAACAATACCTATATCATTGACCCTTATCAAACGTATAATGTCTATACAACATTTACCTTTGTAATAAATATGTTACAAATTAAGTACAAATGCTAAGGCCAATAAACGAACAGGTATAGGTATATGTACGAATATAACCTCAATTGTTTCAAGCGAAGAGTGAATAGAGTCCTCAAAGGTAGGCAACGCACCGGCAACGCCCCGGGTATTGTAGGTGTCCATAGGCGACGGTGACCACTTCCAATCAGGTGGCCCGTCGCTTGTTTGTCGACTATTACATTTAAAAAAAAAAGGTATATTCAGGGTGTATTTTTAGACGACGGATTTGTTCAAGTATAATATGATTATATATAATAAAAGTTGTATTTAATGATAATGACAATGATATCCTCGAATATGTGCATCGTCTAGAGATGCACCCTACAATATAGCTTACTGTATTATAGTTTCACTCGGGTGGATTTCGCCTTATATCGTTAGCTATCAAATGAATGATAAAAGTGTAACTGGGTGGTTTTGGTCTATTTATTTTTGATTTAGTATTTTGGAATTACACCTACCCACTGCGGGAAGAAGTCGGCTCCGGGAATCAGGTTTCCAGGTCCGGGGTGCGACGCATTATAAAAAAAAAACTGTATCTACAAAATGTGTATCCAATAAAAAAAAAAAAAAAAAAAAAATATTATTATCTGCCAGTGAAAGTCCCGTCAAAATTGGTTGCACAGTTTTGGAGTCCATAGGAAACACATATAAATACATAAATCATAAACAAATCGCCTTTTATAAATAAAGATTATTGTTTTGAACAGGTCACACACAAAAAAGGTAATGGGATCAAACCTAAAAGCGCGAAAAATAAATTAGCTGTTCCATTTAATAAAATGTGAGTGATCAACGAAATCTATGCAACAAGTTTTTTTTTCGCGATATCCAATCTGAATCCGCAAATGAACTGACCAATATCAAAACTCGATAATCCTTTTCTTTGTAAATTATCCTTTGTTAAAAAATAATTTGTCAAAAATGCCGCTTTTAAAAATTACTTTCTGCTGCAATTTGTTACGGCGATTAGATTAACGAGTTTCTAATCTGCAACCCGACTAATAAATTAAGGCGGGGCACACGCGCCCGGAGCCGGACTTCCTTGCCGGTTCCGGCGGTGTAGTTATGACTCGTGTGCTGCCTGCTTTTTGCCTACGTAGGGTTGATACGCAAGCGAGATGAGCGATGGTGGCCGAGCGGTACCATGTGTGCTTTACAATCTGATGGCACCCGATTTGATCTTTAGCATGCATCAATTACTCATTTACTCATCATCATCAGCCAGAAGACGTCCTCTGCTGAACATAGGCCTCCTCCTAAGACCTCCATACTGAACGACGGCCTACCAACCGTATCCACTGGATGTTTGCAACTCTCTCAATGTCGTCGGTCCATCTAGTCTATCTACGCTGCGTTTTTCGGTTTAGTACCTAGATAGATATGTAATGTGCATTTTTGATGCCATCGCTCAACAAAGGTGAAGATAAAAATCGTGAGGAGACCGGTGAGTCCAAGAACCTCAAAAGTCTAAATACTTAATGACATTCAATAACATACACTGAGCCAGCATGGTGGATTACGACCCATCCTCTGTCTCCGAGAGAAGGCTTGTGTCCCAGTAGTGGGAATAGTCATGATAGGCTGAAAATCATCTATATGGCTGGAGTGAATAGAATTACTTCTAAATCGACGTGTTCCATCCCTGGCCACGACGTCGCTTATCACATCAGGTGGTGTTGAGTCGGTAACCAAATGAATACCTGTCTCTTATAAAAAAGGTAGGTTTTTTGATGACAATACTAAAATATGATTCAATTGAGGGCTTATCAAGTAACTTTTTTGACATCTAATTAATTTGTATAAAAACAAGAGACCTATGATTATGAAAGGTTATGAAACCACAGTATTAAAAAAACGGCTTAAAGGCTATTAAACCCAGTCTCTTGAAGGTCAGAGCCGACGATAGAAATGTTACGTAACAAGTGTGCTGGCCTGATGAGTGATGATAGAGCTGTTATGGTGAAGATGGGTAACGGAACTGTCACAATAAGCCACCGAATTTGGGCTCATTAGATTCATTTTAACAAGCCTGTTTTTTTGAACTGGTAACCAAAATTTGATGATGGAATCACAATTCAATATTTTTAAGATATAAGTAAAAATTAAGTATAAAAAAGATAACTTTTGCCCGCAATCCAATCATAAACTAGCATGAGGCAACCCTATCACATTTAATAGTACATAGTCTAAGTTACCAACAACTTCTAATGTACAGTTGAGTGGGACGATATTTGAATCTTGATATTTTCGAGATAATATTAGAAGTCAGATTATAATTCAGATTCGTGTGTCACTTTGTCTTGGATTCATGGAACAAGGTGTTGGCATGTATCTCAGTTTTTTTTTTCTTTTCTCTGCTGTCGGTATCATGTTGGTGCCTACGAGAGGTTTTGAGTGAATTAAACAGAACCTTGTTTAGATGGATGCGTTTTTTTATGCCATAGGTGGCAAACAAGCTGACGAATCGCCTGATGGTAAGCGATATCCATCGCCTATGGATACCTGCAACACCAGGGGCATCACAGGTACGCTGCCGACCCTTAAAGGCTATTAACAACCCTTACTCACCATCACCCGCACGAAACGCTTTGATTCCACTTTTATTATGTGAACTGTTAGTCTGTGGAATGCACTGCCAGATTGGGTATTCCTCGTTAGTTACAATCTGGAAGTCTTCGAATCACGGGTGAATTGGTTTCTTCTAAGCAAGCGAGCTCCACCGTAGACCGCATCATCGCTTAACATCAGGCGAGTTGGCTGTCAAAAGCAATTCATCATCATCAGCCAGAAGACGTCCACTGCTGAACATAGGCCTCCCCCTTTAACCTCCACACTGAACGACAGCCTGCCTTTTGCATCCACTGGATGCTCGCGCCAAGCGGCGAGCTAGCCTATTATTAAATAAAAAAACATTTCTTTGTTCCTTGCGTACTCACCATTTCCTTGTTAGCGTGCGCCTTGTCCAGGATCCCGTGGAACCACTCCCACTGCTTGGTGGCCTGCAGAGTACCGGACTGCCGCACGCTGAACAGGTTCGTGTTCAGAGCCACAATACGCAGCTTGCTCTGTTTCTGCTCTATGGTGTAGTAGCCACCTGGGGAATTATATTGTCTTAGAAAAAGGTAAAATCTGTAAATCAAAAGTTTTTAGATCACAATCGGCTATGAAACAGAAAGCTTAATTGCTATTAGAAGCAAAGGAAGGAGGGGTTGTGCCATATGTGGAACATTCGTAATGTTTTTTTTAATTGTTATTCAATACATTGTTCATATACGATTTACAAAAATGTAGCACCAAAAAACCACGGAAGGTTTGTCTTGGCACACAGATTCATCATCATCAACAGTCAGAAGACGTCCACTGCTGAACATAGGCCACCCCCTTTAACCTCCACACTGAACGACAGCCTGCCATCTACATCCACTGGATGCCCGCGACTCTCACGATGTCATCGGTCCATCTAGTGGGAGTTATGTGGAACATACATTTATAAAATACTGAATGTATCATTTAGTGTCGCGTTGTTAAAGTTTTAGTTCATGCAGTAAGTAGCTGGTAATCTAAACTTATATCACCGGTTGAATATCATAATAGCGTAAAAGTTATAGTTTTTGTTATGAAACATCTATTGATGCGCCTTGTCAATAAACTCGACTCGTGTGCCGTGACGGCAAATGATATGACGCTCTCTTATGCCGCATGTCCCCTACGCGCCACTGACTCCCTTGTGTGTGCGTGCATATGCTTTACTGCTTCTCTGTGTGGGCTTGATTTTTCACATCTGTCGGGCGTCCCGTGATGTCCAAATTATTTTGTATAAAATTTTAATATGATAATTTTATTTATTATTAAGTATTTACCAACCGCGCGCCATAAGTATTTATAGAGATAAAAGGATTTCATTGAAAATTCTAGTTATTTTTACCAATTAAGTAGTTACAACGTTGGATTCTTTTTAATCTAAGAAAAGACTAACTTAATTCACTACTAAATCTGTTGCGCTCAGATTTTATAATGGATATTAAAAATATACCTGTACATTTCAAGACAATACCACAAAGAGAACTCATTAAGATAAGTAGAATAAAATAAAAGAAGCAAATGAATGGGAACAAAGAAGGTGCCTCCCTAAACAGGCAGATATTACGCTCATTACCGGTCGGTGATAAATACATAGTACACCATGTTTGAGAAGTAAAGCTTTGGCAGTTTTGAAGCGTAGCTGTTATCATTGATGGATAAATTACTCTTTAAGGTGGTACGTTTCACAAATGGCGGGAAATTCAAATTCAAACAGTTTTCTTGTCCTAGCAGCTAGGCTGGGTAATTATTGTAAACGGTCATGGTGTTTGCGCAAATTTATTATTTTCTTTACAAAATCATGTTAAGCTATTTATCTCTAATGCACATTATTACTTACATTTGTCAATAAACTATTTTTTGCGTTTCCAAACGGTTTATTGACAAATGTAAGTAATATGACGCGTTACTGTTAAATAGCTGTACATGATAATGTAAAAAACAACCAATGATTTGCGCAAACACTGTGTCATTTTTAAATAATTACCTGGCGTTTACCTGGCTTAGCTACAAGGACAAAAAAAACTGTTTGAAATTTGAATTTCCCGCCATATGTGAAACATACTGTCATGATTAATACATTAGTATATAAATAATTAGCGTTGAATAAACCTAAGCAATTATGAAATAAGTATAAATATAATATTATCCTATTAAATTGTATAATACCTTTAGCTGAGTAAAATTAATGTTATACTAATATAAGTAAATATAAATATGCAGTTGATTTGTGTAAATGTTAGGTTTGATGTAAATTTTTGTACAAAATGTGAAACTAAAGGGAAAATTGACATTTATTATACTGGTAATTTATTTATTTTTATGTGTATGCCGGGAGGCATCACGTTGCCGGATGGCCGAGTGTCATGATTTCTAACTTATTTCAATAGTCTCTTTGTGATTTTTTAGTTTTAAACCATTTGGTATCTAATTTGACTAACAGTCTTTTTTATATAAAATGGCGGTCGGAAACGTGTTGACTCGGGAGTCTCGGCAATAGTGGGGGGGGGGGACAGGAAAAAGATAATGCGGTAGGAGATTGGCAAGAGGGACTTTAGTCTGGCTTGAGCGTTCATAGCGAAAGCATATTGGTCTGAAAACTGTAATAATAAGGAATAAAGAATAAGAATATGAATAAACTGGATTATGTTTTACCACAGTACTACCTTAAGTTTTTAATTTTATGTTAGATTATAAGAGATCAAACAGACATCGTAATATCCCATCTAAGACCACCCTAATAAACCACAGTATAACGTGTATGGGACCTACCATTATAAACAATACTCTATCGAAGTCAATAAGGGACTCAAAATAGTCTGTTCTAGAAGTAATTTTTTTTAGTCAAGGAATGTTTCTACACATTTAATGAAATTAAAACAATAAGTTTTAGTTATGGCGGCAGTAGATACTGTTGTTATTTTGCGATTATGGAAATGTCTTTCTGTACATAATGAAATTGTAATTATTGCAAATTTTTAGATTTTTTAAATTTAAGTTTTTATAAATCATAGGTAGGTATTTACAAAACTAAAATTATGCCATTTCTCTACAGATTTGCCAATTTTATCTGCCAATTTAAAAAAAAAAATTGCCATGTTTTTAATGTGTGTATGATTGTGCAATCTTTTTTTTTTTAATTTTAAACTTTAGTTTTATATTATATCGCAACCAATGCCCAATTGGTTGCAAAAAGACATTTCAAGGATTTGGAGCCCAATTACAAGAAAGTGACGTAGCTCAGTGGCTAAGAGCAATGGGGACGTTTTTCCGGGTCACTGCACAGGCGCGAATCCTACCGGTTGTCGAATTCTTTAAAGGTCTATAACATTTAAATTATTTCCTTCATTTTGTGTCTATGTCGATGTTTCTATGTTATACTTTGTTTATCTATCTTTTTATCTCAGTGTGCTACAAGGCTGCGTAAAGAACACTTTTTCTCTTGAAAAATTTACTGGGAAGTTGCGGGAAAACCACGGAGCTCATAAAGTTGAACCCAATTTCTTAAACGTTTTTTTTTAAATAATACTATTTATATATTTTTTAATATCTTGCTATATGCTTTTGTTGTCAATTCATCACCAGAACAAAATTATTTAACTAAAAGCAGTACAACCGCAAGCCTGGGTAAGGTATTATGATTTAAGCTTTAAGGCTTTACCTTAGAGTCAAAGGCAAAGCTCAAATACTGATTAACAGAACCATCATTACCGTTATCTGCCTAGCCGAGAATACCGACATTTCCCACAGACAAAGGAGCTGAACGACGATGTACAATTTCATATCCGTAATTGATATCTTCTGCTTTGTTCACCGAAGACTGTTTATTCTTTGACTGTCTCCAATAAGTCAAAGGGACACGAGATACGAGTATGTTATAAACGAGCAACCTTTTATTCGATCTGTTACTTGCAGAAATATTTACAGAATACGTTCCATTTTTAGTTTAAAAACCGTAGACATTTGTGTTTACAACCATGTATATGAATTTCTATGTGTATGTATATGAACAAGCTATGGAGAGGGCTATGCTCGGGGTTTCTGTACGAGATCGAATCAGAAATGAGGAGATCCGTAGACGAACGAAAGTTACCGACATAGCCCACCGGATTAGCAAGTTGAAGTGGCAGTGGGCAGGGCACATATCACGCAGAACAGATGATTGATGGGGCCGAAAGGTTCTGGAATGAAGACCACGGACCGGTAAGCGCAGCGTAGGATTCTCATAGAAATTCATAATGATGTAAATTCTTTCATCACATAGTATAAATTGAGGTCGCTTTCCGCGTCTGTCTGTCTGTATGGCCGCTAACTCCTCCTAAACCTTCACGTGAAAATGTATCTAACTGATGGTGAAAACCGCATCAAAATCCGTTGCGTGATTTAGGAGGAGTTAGCGGTTATACAGACATACAGACAGACAGACGTCGAAAGCGACTTCTATTTATACTATGTAGAGAAGATGAGAACGTTTGTCAGTCACTGTGTGTGTGTGTATTTTGGTTCCCAAAATATGGTTCCTGCAGCATAGCCGCTGAAACAGCGGGTCCAGTTAGTTTATAAATATTAGAGTATTTTTTATGGCAAGTGGTAATTTCATCGAAATACTGACCGAATGTGAAAGTCTGCAGCGCATCCAGCGGTAACCATTGCATCCACAAGTTAGTTAAGCTCTCTGAAGGCGCCGGGTCCAGATGTCCAAGCACCGGAAACACGAAGTGGGAGCTGAACGTCCTGCCAAGCAGGTCCGTCATTCTTCTTATAGCTGCGAATTTATCTTCCTCGCTACCAGTATATCTGGATGCTAAGATGTCCCTGGAATGATCTTTCAATTAACAGTGGTTCTTTGCAAGAAGCAAAGATCTAAAAAGCACTATTGGCAAATGCACCAAATGCAAGACGCTAAAATCCTCTCAAAAGGAAAGAATGAATTAATTATTATAGTACATCACACATCACATCACACACATCAGCAGCCATTAAACGTCCACTGCTGGACAAAGGCCTCCCTCTTAAAGAGGCTTTCTTCTCTTAGAGAGGCTTTTCCCTCTGTTTCCATAATCCTCACGCTTGGCAGGCAGCCTTGGGGAACGCAGTGCGTTCACCGTGTACTAAAAAGACGCTGCTGCCCATCCTTCGGTGGTTCAGTATTAAAGTACATACCCGGTCCATAACACGAACTCTACGTTATCGGAGTGTCGCGTGCGCATGTACCGCGCCGCGGACTCTATCAGCTCCATGGAGCTGTCGCAGGAGTAGTCCCCGTACTTGCCGAGAGCCCTGTGGTGGCCGGAGCTCCCTCTCTCGTCTGCTCTTCTACAGTCTGTTGGGAAAAGGAACGAAGGTTGACGTGGATGTGGAATGACATTCACAGAGAACTTCCTGCGTTATACAAACTAGGCAAAACGTGATACAAAGTAACAAATATTTTAACCCACCTATGTGTGCATGCATATTTAAGTGTGTGTATGATTTACTCGTGTTTTGTGCAATAGTTATTATCTTCTCTTCTCTACATAGTTTAAAATAAAGTCAGTTACCGCGTCTGTCTGTCTGTCTGTATAACCGCAAGGGAATTTGATGCGGTCTTCACAATCGGTTGGATTATTTTTCACGAAAGGTTTATATACTCGTATATATATATATATATACTAGCTGTTGCCCGCGACTTCGTACGCGTAGAGCTCGGCCTTCGGCCTCGCTACCGCGACCCACTCCAAAACACAAAATTTCATCTAAATCGGTCCAGCCGTTTACTCACCGTTTAAACCTTCCCTAGACCTCCACGAATAATTCAAGACCAAAATCAGCTAAATCGGCCCAGCCGTTCTCGAGTTTTAGCGAGACTAACGAACAGCAATTGATTTTTATATATATAGATATAACTAATTGCATCCCGCGGTCTCACCCGCGTAGGGATGAAAAATGGTGATGATGCTGATGAAAAGTAACCTATAACCGTTTCCTGGTTCTAAGCTACCTCCCAACCACTTTTCAGCCAAATCAGTTCTGCCGTTCTTGAGTTATAAATAGTGTAACTAACACGACTTTCTTTTATATATATAGATTAACGACACGCTCCAGCTTTGCACAAAAATACACCCGTGCGAAGCCGGGGCGGGTCGCTAGTCACTAACATATTAATTAAATCATGATTCTGAACAGTTAAAATAATATTTAAGAAAAAAAACCGACAATGAAATGCAGGAGATAAGTTTTGAAGATTCAGAAGATAACTAATAACTTTTTAAACTATAAAACTATAGTCGGAGTGACCGGCTTAATCTTACGTGAGTAATTTCCGTGTAATCTAAATAAAATGTGTGAAAACCACGTCCGGCTTAATCTTACGTGAGTAATTCCCGTGTAATATAAATAAAATGTGTCAAAACCACGTCCGGCTTAATCTTACGTGAGTAATTCCCGTGTAATATAAATAAAATGTGTGAAAACCACGTCCGGCTTAATCTAACGTGAGTAATTCCCGTGTAATATAAATAAAATGTGTGAAAACCACGTCTGGTTTAATCTTACGTGAGTAATTCCCGTGTAATATAAATAAAATGTGTGAAAACCACGTCCGGCTTAATCTTACGTGAGTAATTCCCGTGTAATATAAATAAAATGTGTGAAAACCACGTCCGGCTTAATCTAACGTGAGTAATTCCCGTGTAATATAAATAAAATGTGTGAAAACCACGTCTGGTTTAATCTTACGTGAGTAATTCCCGTGTAATATAAATAAAATGTGTGAAAACGACGTCCGGCTTAATCTTACGTGAGTAATTCCCGTGTAATATAAATAAAATGTGTGAAAACCACGTCTGGTTTAATCTTACGTGAGTAATTCCCGTGTAATATAAATAAAATGTGTGAAAACCACAGTTTCTGTAATAAAACTGATAACTTGTTAACAGTATTAAAAGTCCTAGTGATAACTTTGCTATCAAAACAGGAAACATACACAAGATCACAGGAGTTCAGCCCCTATTATATATAATTCTAGCAGCTATATTCCTGTGATAGAAAGTAGTGACGTGGGTTTCGAATGCCATAGCTTATTGTTGGTTCACTGCGTCTCTGTAATAAGAAGGTACCTAAATTTTTATTCCATATGAGACCGGTAGATAAATATTCTACAGTAAGGTAGATATTAAATAAAACATTGGGCAAATATTGCATAGCCTAATATAGCTCTAAATGTACATATTTCGAATGACCCATAATTGAATCAGATTCTAAACAAAGCATACTGCGTGCACTCAAAATAATTGCCAATATTCTGTGTGCGTTTTCCATTGAATTTTGTTTTAGGGCCAGTATCGACATATTTACGTTACACTCAATGGAATAGCGTTCAGTATTCATCAATTATTTAAAATAATTTAGCTGCCACCGAGTGTTTGCAAAATCAAATTATCAACTAACCCTGCAAACACCGCAAATGTATGAAATGTCCTACCTGCCTATATTTACCTATATATTCCAGGCGTCGGATTTAAATGAATCAAGAATCTTATAAGCAACCTGCAAAATTGTTTCATATCGATGTCAAGCGTACTACGAATAAACCTCATTGTTATTCATTGCATTGCTTGTTTGTTGTTGACAAATAAACCGGTCAAGTGCGAGTTAGGCTCGCGCACTGAGGGTTCCGTACGACCACAAAATTACAAAATACAATAAGGTTGTCCAAGTAACCGAATTACCAGTTATTTTACAAAATTGTCGGAGTAATTGCTACATAGTTCGCTACAGGCGCTCGAGTATAACACAATTATGTCTTGGTAATGAACTGAAATTTGTCACCGACTAGCAGTTGGCCATTATTTATTATTTTTTGATATACTTTAGAGTGTGTACTATAATCAATTAATCATGCCAAGTTTGACGCTTGTAGTACGTATTACCGCTTTTACCATATAACTAGTACAAAAATACGTTAAAAAAATACGTTTGTTGTATGTGGAAACCCATGATTCGTTTTAACATTTTGATTTTTTTATTATTTGTTAGTTAATCCGCCGTAACATTACATATTCTGTGAAAGTTTCAACTGGCTTATCTATTACGGTTCGAAATATACAGCCGTTTAAAGGTAGGACAGACAGGCGGACAGACAGTCATCGTAGGCTTAGTAGTTGGGTCCCGTTTTTACCCTTTAGGCACGGAACCCTAAAAAGTATCGATTTCTTCAAGACAAGTGTGCTCCATCGTAGACCTACCTAGACCTAACAGTTTGGATGACAATGCATTGTTAGCATAAAATCAATATCTTATAAACCCCCATGATCTGGATATCCAATGAATTAAATTCAATATGGTGGACGTCTAAAACCTGTATTAAAAAAAAACATACAGTCGAATTGATAACCGCCTCTTTTTGGAAGTCGGTTAAAAAGTTTTTATAACCCCCGAAGTGCCTTATATTCTAATCTGAACGCAAAACAGGCTATTTTAGACCTTAATTCGTAGACGTTTAGACTTCAATTCGGCTAGACATTGTCATTTTTGGCTATACAAGGCTCCAGCCGCCGGTCACCTCACGGGTAATAACAATTTTATTTTCTATAATCAGTATAATCCTTTGGTTATTTGCGAATTTCTCACTCCAAAGGAATTTTTTTGTAATTAAATTTAGTTACCTTTCCACCAGAATGCTAATAATGGGCTTGAACATTTTGATTTTATCGAGACCGTCACAGGTGTATCTAACTGTTATGTTTTGTGTTTGATAAGTGTGCATCAGATCTGCATGATTTATTCTTTATTGCAAATATGTACACTTTCTTCTTAATTTAATTCCCTCCTGCCCATTTTTCTATCGGACTGCCAGAGCTGCACGAAAAAACGACATCGTTTAATGGTTGATATTCTGAAAACCAGTACGAAGCGCTTTGATTCCACATTTATTGTGCAAACTGCTAGTCTGTGGAATTCCCTGCCTGAATGGGTCTTCTCCAGAATTGTCAATCTCCATCCAGAATTGTAACCAATTCCGGATGGGAATCGGTTTCTTATAGGCAAGCGTGCTCATTCGTAGACCGCATCGTCGCTAAACATCGGGCGAGATGGCGGCCAAGCGGAAGCCTATCTATTATTATTTTTTTAAGTTAACTATGATAAGCTAGTTTGTACGTATTATGTATAGTAATAAGGTACATTATAATTTATACCTACGTCTTCTAGTGTCGCCCTGTGACGTATACAGCGGGTCGTAGTGGAAGTCCGTTATGTGCCAGAAATATCCTGAAACAAGATAATTAATTATTTAAACGTGTCTAATCTTCAACATGGGTACTGAGTCTGGTCAGAACTTAAATATGCCTATTATATACATAAATAGATAAACTCTATAGAATCGTCACCGCTTTATGGTTGATAGGTATTCCGAGAACCCGTACGAAGCGGTTTGATTCCACATTTATTGTGCGAACTGCTTGTCTGTGGAATTCGCTGCCTGAGTGGGTGTTCCCTGATAGTTACATCTGAGTGTCTTCAAGTCGAGAGTGAATCTGATTCTTCTAGGCAAGCGTGCTCCATCGTAGACCGCATCATCGCTTAACATCAGGCGAGTTGGTGGCTAAGCGCAGGCCTATTTTTTTTTAAATATATGACACAAACATGAAAAAAAAACATGTAGTTTCGTTGTATTATTTTCCTAAACATAATGGTGGATTATTAAGTGTTCGTACCTTACAGGGCATAACTTTGACTTGACCGTGAATTTCTTTGCTTGCACCTTACAGGGCATAACTTTGACTTGACCGTGAATTTCTTTGCTTGACTGTAACTGACTTGTTTGACTACATTTCATCAAACTTGATAGTAATTAAATATTTCACACTGGCAAATGCACAGGATTGCGACGCCAAACTCCTCACAGAGGAAAGAAAAATAGTACATTAAATTAGTTTTACGTAATTGAATGGCACGATAATAAAATTATGTTGGAGATCGAGGGCATCAAACCAGAGAGACGTATAAATTTTAGCTACTTTTCAGAAGAGTCAAAAAACTGTCTAATTTTTTACATTGCATACCTACATAGTAATATTCTAATCGATTCGATTCGTTTGTATTTTTATTTCGATTCGGATTCCTGTCGAATAGTGTGTACTTCACTAACTAGGATTATCCAGCGTTTGAATACAAGTTTAACATCCGAATGAGAATTTTAGCAAAGTTTTATCGAATAAAAGCCTAAATCATCATGTTAATAACTTAAAACACGAAAAAACACGTAACAAAGCCCACAATTTCAATGACAAAGCCCAAACTAGCCCATCTTAAAAACAAAAGCATTTTAATACAAAACAAAGCACTCATTGTCCCAGAATCGCTTTTGTATTCTGATCCTTAAGATCCCTCCACCTCCTCATTAGACACTTGAGAAAATACTTAAACGAAACGTTAAATTATCAACAGCTATGCGTTGAAACTTAACGACACCCGTGTTACGGGGCGGAAAACAAATGAAGACAATTTAATTCTCTGGGATACAAATGGGGGGCTGATTTATTTCGCGAGTTAAACTCGCGGAGGATTGCCAAGTTTCTTTACATGATGCATAGATGCGGTTTCTTAGAAAGTGATATGAATTACCTTACATGTAAGTCTGACTGGTATTTTCAGTCCAAACGAAACTGACACAGAAAGAGAAATAGTTTTTTCTTTATGATGAAATTGGCTAGCATTTTACCACACACTCATCTGTTTACAAGTAATTTTAATCAGACATTGGGCCCTTAGGGACCGGGAGCTCACCTCATTATCAAAAATCTTTCAGAGCGCCTGGTTAATGCGACGCGTGACCAAAATGCTGGCGTGTTTCTGGCTCAACGCATTAGCATTACCATTCAACGTGGTAATGCCACCAGCATGTTGGGTACGCTGCCAACTGGTAGTGGGCTTGAGCATTTGGATTGTCTTTAGACCTTCAACGGTCTATAGGCAGCCTAACTGTATTTGTAGTGTTAGTTTTAGCTTGTATTTTGTTTAGTTAATAAAGGCACTTGCCCTGTTAAAAAAAGGAATCTGTCTTTAAGTATTTTTATCGCAAGTAAGCCCGCCTCTGACCACCAACTCGCCTTTTGGTAAGCAAATATGTGGTCGAAGATGAAGTACGCAGACTTAGAAGATACCTATTCACTCTTGCCTTGAAACGTCCCAGATTATATCTCTCTAGTCATGACTGAATAGATTTCTTGTAAGCGTGCTACATCTTAGACCGCATCGTTTAACATCAGGTGAGGTGGCGGTCAAGCATGAGCCTATTATTTAGTTTAAAAAAAAACTTTTGCATTTAGAATGTTTAGTGTCATGTGATAAGTAGGGATAGGGATTTTATCAACAACAACCGTCACGCTACGTTAGAAGCCTACAGACGGCTTAATATCTGACATTTTGGGCAACTCAGTCTATACGATGGGTCGATGACATCAGACCTCAGATCAGGGAAACAAGAGAAATACGCCCTAGTAAAATTATCGTTCGTGTTCAAATGACTCCACTTTTTATTTTTTAAATCACTATAGGTACCGCAATACTGTAAATGAGATTTGGCCGTGACAAGGGTTAAGGGGAGATGTCTATACCCAGCTTGACCCAACTGCGCCCAGAACCATGGGAACCATGGTAGGATGGGCAGCAGCGTCCTATTAGTACACGGTGAACGTACTGCCATCCCCAAGCCACCTGCCAAGTGTGGGTATTATAGCAACATCCCTCTACAAGAGGGAGGCCAACCAACCAACTGGCTGCTGATGTGATGTATGATGTCTATACCCAGCGTGGATTGGCTGACTATGATGATGAGTCTATACGAACAGACATCTTCAATCTTCATGTTATTAAAAAAAAAACGGTCTGGCATAGCATTGACAGCGCCGCTAGTGTTGCAGGTGTCCATAGACGGTGATTACCTCTTACCATCAGGCAAACCGCATGCCTGTTTGCCGCAATTTTCTGTAACTAAACTGTAACTGTTTTTCCTCCATTGATATTATTTCAAAGAAATAAAATTCAACAGTCATTTAAAAACAAAGAAATATAAATTCTACGATCCCTTATCCCAAAGCCAATGTTTGAATAGGGCCGGTGTTCATCAGCGACAGCTATTAATCAGAGTTTTTGTGCCGCGTACGAGACTCAAACGAAATTTGGCAAATGTAAAAGTCTTTTTAGAGCCCTAGGGGATAAACTAGAGTTAACGATCAGGTTTTTAGGTGTTATCTTCGTATGATGGCAATTACAGTCGGGTCATTTGTTTTTCATTTCTTTTGTAGAAATATTTTGAAGAAGAGTAATTTTATTTTCTTGACAATTACGTTCTTTTGACAAGTTACGAGTGATTGAAGATTTCAAGCTAATCCTACTAATATTTTAACCGCGAAAGTTTGTATGTATGCATGTATGGATGTTTGTTCCTCTTTCACGCTGCAACGGAACAACGGATCAACCTGATTTTTCGCATGGGTATAGTTAAAGAGCCAGAGAGTGACATAAGCTTTTCATCATCATCACCATTTTGCATCACTGCGCAGCTAGTTTTTTATATTTTTTTTCTTTGCGATATCACCTATAAGTAAAACAATTTATTTATATTACACGGGAATTACTCACTTAAATAAAATATGTGAAAACCACGTCAGTTTCCATAGTAAGTATATCTATTAATAATATATTTTCATAAATGTTTTAAACGTTTATCGGGACTTATCACGTATTATTTAATTTACGTGTTCAAATCGCGAAAGTTTAAAAATTACTATTTTCATACAGATAGAATTTGAATGACAAAGAAACATCGACATAAAGACGTATCGGAAATTCCGGAGGACGTGTCGACAGATCAATGCAGCACGTGGTCCGGATTGTCCCTGTCGATCACCGTATTCACACAGGCGTGCCGAGCGAGGCCGCGGCTGCTATAAACGGCAACTGGCATCCATTTTCATAAATTCCAATGTTTGAACGTATTCAGAACTCAGGTTTCGGGTTCTTGGTTTTCTGTTTAGATAATTAATAAGATTTATAACTCAACTCATCCAAAGACGCCCAGAAGACCATATGGTGAAGCTTGCCCTGGACTTGCCAACCAGAAAACGTACTCGTGGACGAAGACCCTCCACTTGGTGAACGACGGCTAATAAAGACCTCAAAGAAGCTCAAATAACACCTAACTTAGCACAAAATCATGCTCAATGGAGAAAAAGGACAAGGAAGGCCGACCCCAAGTAAATGGGAAATGGTCTAGGAAGAAGAAGAGAAGAAGAAGATTTATATGCTCACTAGCACCGCTGCTTCACTGTTTCATCTGTTATCCTACAAATCATGATCTTTTCCGGATACAAAATAGCGTATGTGTTCATCCAGGTTATAGCCAATGTACATAAGCTATACCGATTTGGATAAAACTAGGTATAAAAATGAAATTTTTTTCCCATAACACAAAATTTGGGGCTCACCTCATTTTCAAAAATCTTTCAGAGCATGCGTGACCAAAATGCTGGCGTGTTTCTAGCTCAACGTATAAGCATTGCCATTCAGTGTGGTAATGCCGCCAGCATGCTGGGTACGCTGCCAACTGGTAGTGGGCTTGAGCATTTGAATTGTCTTTAGACCTTGAACGGTCTATGGGCAGTCTAATTGTATTTGTAGTGTTAGTATTAGCTAGTATTGTGAATAGTTAATAAAGGCACTTGCCCTAATAAAAAAAAAATGGCATCCCATATCAATTACATAAATTTCATTTCCATAAAACAAATTTCATTTAAAGCCGTTCATCTGGTACGGAGTAGATTGCGAACAAACATACACGGTTCTTCTTTTTTCGAGTCGATGTTCCGTAAATTATTATTTTATTTTCAGATTAAGTTTCTAGACCAAAATTTTGCCACCCTAATGGCTCCGTGGCTTCATTCAGGCCGTCTAGTGTGCAGGTTGTAGGACACTCTGCACACTCCATAAAGTGTGTCATTGTCTGAGGCTTCACACCACAAAGACATACACGTTTACACACTCTATCTTTCCGACTATGAATTTCATGGTGGAGAGGTCAGCCTGCCTTATGTTTCTCTTCCAGATCACTCTATTCTCGACATAAAGAAACCATACACTTCAGAAACCATACACTCTCTCATGTCCTTTGGACGACATTTTTCCACCTTGTCTAGAGTCTGCCTCTGGATCTTCGACCGGGGATGGAAATATGTAGTACTATATACAAAATAATAGTAGTAGTACCACAATCATACAAACAAACTTTCGGATTTATATTATTGGAGTAACGTGTATTTTTTTTTTGTAAACTACGAAATGCATCTCGCACTTTAAAATCTGTCAAACCGTTAAAGCTACAAGAAGTTCTAAGCATACATAAACTCGAAAACCTTCATCAGTCGAATTAAAAAAGTCAAAATAGCATAAAAGACATGGGTAAGCCCTGCAGATTACAACTTCTGTTCATTCTTAGGTCTTCATTATCATCATCATTATCAGCTTATCATGTGCCCACTGCAGGGACACAGGGCTTTTATTTGAGAGAGAGGATGTGCCCTAATCCACCATGCTGGCCCAGTGCATGTTGGTGAATGTCATAATTATGTCTTTGAACTTTTGAGGGTTTTGGACGTACCGGTTTCCTTACGACGTTGACGACGTTTTATGTCTTATTTTGACTAACTTTATAGTAATAAATGTTTTTTTTTCTTTCTTTTAGATCTAATCCAATTTATAAGCGAAATCTTCGATTTTTGACGGTAACCCCCTTTTTAACTTCTAGATACGCCCATGCGATGAAATATTCTATATCTCGGTGCTCTAAATCAACGCCGCTGGCAGAAATCTTCTACTGAATAAATCTAATATTATTAATGTTATGGCTCTTGTTAGCTTTTCAGCCAAGAAATCATCTTTTAAACGTTTTTACACACAATTCGTTTACACTTGTTATCGCTTCGAGGTTCGAGCAAAGAAAGAGGGTGATTGCAATGCAACCGCCACTTATATACTGTGTTCGTTGGCAGTCGACAAAAGACTGTCAACTGTCAACGAACACGTGTGAACTTCGCCAATACAGTTTCATTATAATGGTGTTGTTAGTTCATCTATACATTAAATGATTAAACTAAAGTTGTTTTACATTCGGCCATCAGACTCAATTACACGTCCTCGTGTATACGTGTCATGTATTATATGATAATAGACATTATACGTGTTAATTAAATGTGTACTTTACAATCTTATTTTGAAGTCTTATACTATCGTTTTATGTTACATAATATCAGAATGCAACTGCATACTGAAAAGCACATCATATCAGACTAAAACCGAATCTGGTTTAGTTAAGTCAGTACGCAACTGCGTACACTGTCTCTTACGCAACTGCGTACATCGGCTCTTACGCGACTACGTACACCGGATCTTACGCAACTGCGTACAATGTCTCTTACGCAACTGCGTACATCGGCTCTTACGCGACTACGTACACCGGATCTTACGCAACTGCGTACAATGTCTCTTACGCAACTGCGTACATCGGCTCTTACGCGACTACGTACACCGGATCTTACGCAACTGCGTACAATGTCTCTTACGTAACTGCGTACTGGAGGCTCCGCTGCAGGCTCAGCTGGCAGGTTCGACGGCAGGCTCAGCCGCAGGCTCAGCCGCAGGCTCAGCCGCAGGCTCAGCCGCAGGCTCGACAGCAGGCTCAGCCGCAGGCTCGACAGCAGGCTCAGCCGCAGACTCCGCGGCAGGCTCCACTGCAGGCTCCGCTGTATGCTCCGCCGCAGACTCGACCGCAGGCTCGACAGCAGGCTCAGCCGCAGGCTCGACAGCAGGCTCAGCCGCAGGCTCGACGGCAGGTTCAGCGGCAGGCTCGACAGCAGGCTCAGCCGCAGAATCGGCGGCAGAAATTTGCATATATAACAATAAGTACACTAATCGGATATATAATCTGAAGAACTTTTAACATGAGCACAGTTATTTAGTAATTAGTATTAAATTAATCATTAGCAAAGAAATTATAATCAAGAAAACGCAAGGAATAAAACAGCCACTTTGTACAATAACTATTAATTAGGGCTCTAAAAAAAACATGACTAGCAAACAGGTTTTGAACCACTTAACAAAAGACAAATTACACTCTGTGGACATGGGAAAATAAGAAGACATCTGTAACTTATTAATCCCGATTCTGATTTGTTAGCTTTTCAGCCAAGAAATCATCTTTTAAACTGTTTTACACACAATTCGTTTACACTTGTTATCGCTTCGAGGTTCGAGCAAAGAAAGAGGGTGATTGCAATGCAACCGCCACTTATATACTGTGTTCGTTGGCAGTCGACAAAAGACTGTCAACTGTCAACGAACACGTGTGAACTTCGCCAATACAGTTTCATTATAATGGTGTTGTTAGTTCATCTATACATTAAATGATTAAACTAAAGTTGTTTTACACTCTTGAATGTTATTTCATGACAATAATGAATGGGCCCTAAAAGGTGAGAAGTGATTTGAAGAAAAACGACGATGAGTCAGAAAACAAGTCGCACTTTTTTTAGTTGCTCATTTATAGCATAATAAAATAATGCTTAATAAGTGTCTCGATAGACATTTAAAATAAACTATTAGTCATTGTGATAGTCTTTAAAAAAAATTTTTTTACCTTTCATAAAAACCTGTGGGTAGGTTAAAAATTCGTTCAGAAAACCCATTTTTTATCAGTAATGAAACTCGCTCCTATTTCGTTTAACTATCCTTACAACAAAAATGCATTTTTTGTACTTGTGACGTTTTTACACAAACTAAATTGTACGACATGATGTAATAAACTTCGACTAAAATAAAATGAATGGACGGGCCCTAACCATTGAAGTTACTCAGCAAAAACGAGTCAAAACCGTCGGACATATACTTCAACACCTAATTATAAAAATGTACAGTATATTTGTTACAAAAAATAGATCCCGGTTTTATTTGTGTATTTACACAAGAAAGCATCATCATCATCATCAGCCAGAAGACGTCCACTGCTGAACATAGGCCTCCCCCTTTAACCTCCACACTGAACGACAGCCTGCCTCTTGCATCCACTAAATGCCCGCGACTTTCACAATGTCGTTGGTCCATCTAGTGGGAGGCCTCCCTACGCTGCGTCTTCCGGTTCGTGGTCTCCACTCCACAACCTTTCTTCCCCATCGGTTATCGGTTCTTCGAGCGATGTGGCCTGCCCATTGCCACTTCAACTTCAGCTATGTTGGTGACTCAGGTTCTTTGGCGAATATCCACGTTTCGGATTATATCGCGCAAAGAAACTCCGAGCATAGCTCTCTCCATTGCCCGCTGTGTGACTCTAAGTTTTTCTAAAAGGCCAACAGTTAAGGACCACGTCTCAGTACCATATGAATAATGGTAAAGCATATGAATGCATAATTTTGTCAGATGTTTCGTTAGCACGTCATAATAGACACGTGTTGCACTTCCTACGGCTAGAGACCGACTGAAACGTAATGAGAGCCAGCGCTCATTTTGTTATCTTCAAAAATGCGCTTCTACTGGGCCTGTCCATTAATTTTATTTTAGTCGAAGGTAACAAAGTGATTTTGTTTATTGGTATAATTGCAAAAAGTAAAAACTTTACCTTTCTTATGTAGTAGGATTTGAACAAAAAAAAAGAGATGATGAAAATGTCGTACAATTTAGTTCTTGGTACTTTGCCACCTATAACTAAACTTAACTTAACTTACTAATTTAACTTTATTTTTAAGAGTTTCAGTGCCAACAAAAAAAGTTGCCTTTGTGGCATTGTTTTCCTAATTTATTGTATGTATTAAGTGTTAATGTGTCATAATGGCGAATAAATATTTTAATGTGTATTCGTGAACGTGCTCGAGTGAGGGCAAGTGATAATTATAACGAGGTGAAACATGCATTTTTATGTTCTTTTCAAAATTCCATAGAGGTATTTAGTAAAGCATCCACCACTTTACTAGGACATGACTTAGACTTGACTTTGCTGTGCTGACTATGACTTGTTTATAAAACTACAACTACTACTTTGTTTATGACACTAGCGACTGCACAAGTCGTGCGATGCCAAAATCCTGCTTAGTTATTTTTAGGGTTCCGTACCTCAAAAGGAAAAAACGGAACTTATAGGATCACTTCGTTGTCCGTCTGTCTGTCTGTCTGTCCGTCTGTCAAGACCCTTTTTCTCAAGAACGGGTAAAGGTAGCAAGTTGAAATTTATACTAAATATATACTTGAATCTACGGTTTCATTCGGCTGTAAAAAAATAGAAGTTGTAAGTCAAAGCAATCAAAAGATATAAACGTTTATGTCGTATATTTTGCGATTTCACAGGGGAATCAAAACCTATAGGGTACTTCCCGTTGACCTAGAATCATGAAATTTGGCAAGAGGCAAGGTCTCATAGTACATATATAGGAATAAATCCGAAAGTTATAAATTTGAAGTTATATCATTTAAAAATAATTATTTTGCTATTACAAACTTACATTTTGTAGTTCGAATGTATAGAAGAACCTTATTGTCAACTACAAACTTAAGTTTGTCTTTAAATATTTTAACTTCAGTTAGTTTTTTATTGGTCTCGCGCTCTGAGGGTTCCGTCTAACGGAACCCTCAGAGCACGAGTCCTACTCGTACTTGTCCGGTTTTTTATATATTTTCTATATCTGTAAATAAACTGATTAAACACTTCACGAACAAATATCACACATTTCAATTTGAAACTTGTGTCCATAAATATCAATAAGAATGGCTACCGGTCGGAAGTTGTAACAAGGTTGTACCGACCCGCCACACGTCGGCCCTGTCCTGGATTCCTGACACATGGACTCGGTATTT
The DNA here is from genome assembly GCA_914767915.1 of Agriopis aurantiaria. Taxonomy (NCBI): domain Eukaryota; kingdom Metazoa; phylum Arthropoda; class Insecta; order Lepidoptera; family Geometridae; genus Agriopis; species Agriopis aurantiaria. The sequence continues at coordinate 835,346 of OU611991.1, read as the reverse complement.
ATGGCTTTCCGAGAATGGAAGGTTCAATCATTCTACCCAAAGATATTTAACACTATGAATATTGGGTCAGATACCTATCAAAAACCGAACCAAAAGTAGACCAGAATCATACAAAGTTTTATAGTTCTATCAAGGTATCTGGTTTTAGGACATAAAACAAACAAATTAAGCCGTAAACGTCAAGACAAATATAAAACAGGTAAACCATAAATATACTTTTTAAAGTGATATGAATATTTACGGGATATTTACCGTGGTAAGATTGTGGGATATAGCTCCTGATATTTCGACGCAGTTACCTACACTATAATCAAAGGAAGACTGATTGATTTTTTTTAAATTTTATGTCAGTAATTTAACGAAATTCAATCTCAAACTTTCCCTCAGAGAGTTTTGCCGCCCGCCCGGCTTCGCAAGGGTGTAATTTACGTGCGAAGCCGGGGTGGGTCGCTAGTTATGTATATAAACCTTCCTTGAAAATGTTTCTAATTGATGGTGAAAACAGCATCAAAATCCGTTGCGTGGTTTAGGAGAAGTTAGCGACCATACAGACATACAGACAGACAGACGCGGAAAGCGACTTCAATTTATAGTATGTAGAGATGATTGTTTTACAAATAATAGAGTTCGAATGCACACTGGACGACCTTCGCCAGGTGCCACGACATTTTCAACAGGTTCAATTACCGGCAACCAGTACAGACAAGGAGCTAATGTTGTGTCACTAATTACCTATATATCTATATCAATCAATCTATATTTCACTAAGCAGTCGATGATTTTTTTATGTGATAATGTCAGCGACACTTGACGTGCTATTATGGCAATCGATTTTGTTTCAAAGTTAATATTTGTTTAACACAAATGTAGTAGTATCTTATGACCTCATTAAAATTATATTACTTTCTAAAATAAAGTAGGTAGTTACATTGTCCTTGGCTCATAAATATTCCTTAAGTATTTTCGTAATTAATATTTCGTACATATTTACGTGATGGGCACTGAAACGTGGTCTCTCACTATGGGCCTCATAAGCAAGCTCAAAGTTGCACAACGAGCTATGGAGAGGGCTATGCTCGGGGTTTCTCTACGAGATCGAATCCGAAATGAGGAGATCCGTAGACGAACGACAGTCACCGACATAGCCCACCGGATTAGCAAGTTGAAATGGCAGTGAGCAGGGCACATATCACGCAGAACAGATGACCGATGGGGCCGAAAAGTTCTGGAATGGAGACCACGGAACGGTAAGCGCAGCGTAGGACGTCCACCCACAAGATGGATAGACGACCTAAAAGAGACCGCAGGGAAACGCTGGAGGCAGGCCGCTTCCAACCGGCCCTTTTGGAGATCGATGGGGGAGGACTATGTCCAGGAGTGGACGTCCTTTGGCTGAAATGGTGATGATGATGATTTACGTGGATTTTCTTTGCATAGCTTAAGAAATGTACTAAACATAAAGAATGAGATTTAGGCATGATCATGATGATGAACTCGTGCATGTTATGTGTGCCTCGACTCCGCCTTGGACCATAATATTTCACGTTTGCCCGTCAACTAACCTAACGCTGCAGCAATGTCCTATACCAAAATAATACCTTATTGACAACTAGCTGCACTCCGTTTCACCCGCATAGACATTCCTCGAAAATCTTATAAGTAAAATTTGAGAATTTAATTAAATTAACACGGTTATATAATTTACATATTAAATCAGAATGTTAGTACAATAATAATAATAACAATTATCAGGAGCCATTTTCAATAATAATTCATTTTTCTAAAATAATAATTCGTTAAATAATAATAATTACAATAATCAATAGTCGTTTACAATAATAATTCAAAACAGTTTTGAAGTTAAGCTTCCGCAAAGTAACGCCTGATTCAATCTACTAATAATAATTCATTTAAATAATAAATAAATAGCTCATTAACAGCATTGAAATAAAAATTAATCAGACAGTACAATGATTATTATAGAAAACCTATATTATTACACCATCAAGCAATATCTCATAATACCTCAAAAATACTGTCAATTTTATCCTCTATCCATCCACTAAACTTAAAATTTTCCAAGGTAAAAAGGTATCTTACGTCACTCTCCGACCCTCCAACTATCTCTATACAAAAAAGCAGCAAAGTATGAATTAGGCTTGCATACTGATGGTTCCATAGCACCACATAAGTTGTTAACTACTAAAGTATAAACATATTAAAATACCGACCGCGCCCGACATGCTTAATTTCGATGATCGTACGAGAAATTATGGTAAATGGAAATTTGTCACCAACTCGCACTTGGCCAGTGTTTATTGTTTGTTATTTTACAATAGAGTGTGTACAATAATAATATCAAGTTTGACGTTTGTACGTATCACCGTTTTCAAACTAGAGCAAATACGAAAATACATATCCTGAGAAAATTTCAACTGGGTATCTATTACGGTTTGAAAGATCGATACAGCCGTTAAAAGGTAGGCAGCCAGACATACATACATACATACAAACAGACAGCCGGATGGACAGACAGCATAGGTTTAGTAATAAGGTCTCGTTTACACCTTTTGTGTACGAAACCCTAAAAATCACGTCGATCCGTTACTGTGTGAAAGAAGAACAAACAAACTCACTTTCGTGTTTAAAATATTAAAGCATGAAGTATGATGCGTAATTCTCCATCATATTGAAACCTAACGTTATTAGGACCAAAATAATTTACGTGAAATACCGCTTTCGGCTTTTCGTAAGGGCGTAGCACGTGATAACCGTCATCTCACACGATTTTCACACCTACTTTATCGTGATACGAACGAAATTCCAACGCATGAGCTCAAATAGTAAACGTGTTCAAAGAATAAAATTTTGCACTGTACTCCGTTGTTATAAGAGTTAGAATTGTATGGCATGGGATTAGTTTGTAGGTATAGAGTAACCGCATTATAATGCCCGTTGATTGATGAATACTCGGCTTAAGGCCGAGTTTAGTAGACACCTCGTGGCTTAGTGTGCTTGTTAACTACGATTTGTATTGATCCTTTATTTGGCAGCTTTATGCAGGTAAATAAGGCAGGGAAGATGTCAAACTGTCACTCAAACAAGGAAAAGACACAAAGTTATTGATTTTATAAAATTACTAGCAACGCAAATCAATCAAGCTAACGCAAATCTTATTGTTTTATACCTTGGGTTACATTATTGAAGTTTTAGTACGGATCCATATTAAAAAAATTATATAATATAGCCTATGTCAGCCGGGGATAGTGTAGCTTCCCAACAGTTAAAGAATTTTTCAAATCGGTTCAGCAGTTTCGGAGCCTATTCTATGCAAACAAACAAACAATCAAATCTTTCCTCTTTATAATATTACACTAGCTGACCTGACACACGTTGTCCTGTCTTAGAACTGTCAAACACGCAAAGTTAAAATTGTAAATCTTACTTTTTTTACACCTTGGGTTACATTATTGGACTTTTAGTAAGGATCCCTATTTTTTTTGAAAATATAATATAGCCTATGTTACTCGGGGATAGTGAGGCTTCCCAACAGCGAAAGAATTTTTCAAATCGGTTCACTAGTTTCGTAGCCTATTCAATGCAAACAAACAAACAAATCTTTCCTCTTCATAATATTGGTTTAGATTATAGTATAGATAAATTTTAATTATGGTGGCACTAGGTCATATTGTTTATTTTTAATTATAGAAATGTCTATCTGTAACTTAATGGAGACCACGGACCGGTAAGCACATCGTAAGACGTCCACCTACAAGATGGACAGACGATCTAAAAGAGACCGCAGGGAAACGCTGGAGGCAGGCCGATTCCAACTGGCTCTTCAACTGGCAACTCTAGGTTAGGCATTCCAACTGGTCCTTTTGGAGATCGATGGGGAAGGCCTATGTCCAGCAGTGGACGTCCTATGGCTGAAATTATGATGATCTGTGATTTTATGAGATTAATAACATGATGTTTTTATATCGTTGAAATTGTTACGACTTATTTTTATTCGGACAAAATTGTAAATACAGTTTTTATAATGCGTCGTATCCCGGACAAGCAATCCTGATTCCCGGAGCCGACTTCTTCCTGCGGCAGGTAGGTGTAATGCGTCGTATTCCGGACAAGCAATCCTGATTCCCGGAGCCGACTTCTTCCTGCGGCAGGTAGGTGTAATGCGTCGTATTCCGGACAAGCAATCCTGATTCCCGGAGCCGACTTCTTCCTGCGGCAGGTAGGTGTAATGCGTCGTATTCCGGACAAGCAATCCTGATTCCCGGAGCCGACTTCTTCCTGCGGCAGGTAGGTGTAATGCGTCGTATTCCGGACAAGCAATCCTGATTCCCGGAGCCGACTTCTTCCTGCGGCAGGTAGGTGTAATGCGTCGTATTCCGGACAAGCAATCCTGATTCCCGGAGCCGACTTCTTCCTGCGGCAGGTAGGTGTAATGCGTCGTATTCCGGACAAGCAATCCTGATTCCCGGAGCCGACTTCTTCCTGCGGCAGGTAGGTGTAATGCGTCGTATTCCGGACAAGCAATCCTGATTCCCGGAGCCGACTTCTTCCTGCGGCAGGTAGGTGTAATGCGTCGTATTCCGGACAAGCAATCCTGATTCCCGGAGCCGACTTCTTCCTGCGGCAGGTAGGTGTAATGCGTCGTATTCCGGACAAGCAATCCTGATTCCCGGAGCCGACTTCTTCCTGCGGCAGGTAGGTGTAATGCGTCGTATTCCGGACAAGCAATCCTGATTCCCGGAGCCGACTTCTTCCTGCGGCAGGTAGGTGTAATGCGTCGTATTCCGGACAAGCAATCCTGATTCCCGGAGCCGACTTCTTCCTGCGGCAGGTAGGTGTAATGCGTCGTATTCCGGACAAGCAATCCTGATTCCCGGAGCCGACTTCTTCCTGCGGCAGGTAGGTGTAATGCGTCGTATTCCGGACAAGCAATCCTGATTCCCGGAGCCGACTTCTTCCTGCGGCAGGTAGGTGTAATGCGTCGTATTCCGGACAAGCAATCCTGATTCCCGGAGCCGACTTCTTCCTGCGGCAGGTAGGTGTAATGCGTCGTATTCCGGACAAGCAATCCTGATTCCCGGAGCCGACTTCTTCCTGCGGCAGGTAGGTGTAATGCGTCGTATTCCGGACAAGCAATCCTGATTCCCGGAGCCGACTTCTTCCTGCGGCAGGTAGGTGTAATGCGTCGTATTCCGGACAAGCAATCCTGATTCCCGGAGCCGACTTCTTCCTGCGGCAGGTAGGTGTAATGCGTCGTATTCCGGACAAGCAATCCTGATTCCCGGAGCCGACTTCTTCCTGCGGCAGGTAGGTGTAATGCGTCGTATTCCGGACAAGCAATCCTGATTCCCGGAGCCGACTTCTTCCTGCGGCAGGTAGGTGTAATGCGTCGTATTCCGGACAAGCAATCCTGATTCCCGGAGCCGACTTCTTCCTGCGGCAGGTAGGTGTAATGCGTCGTATTCCGGACAAGCAATCCTGATTCCCGGAGCCGACTTCTTCCTGCGGCAGGTAGGTGTAATGCGTCGTATTCCGGACAAGCAATCCTGATTCCCGGAGCCGACTTCTTCCTGCGGCAGGTAGGTGTAATGCGTCGTATTCCGGACAAGCAATCCTGATTCCCGGAGCCGACTTCTTCCTGCGGCAGGTAGGTGTAATGCGTCGTATTCCGGACAAGCAATCCTGATTCCCGGAGCCGACTTCTTCCTGCGGCAGGTAGGTGTAATGCGTCGTATTCCGGACAAGCAATCCTGATTCCCGGAGCCGACTTCTTCCTGCGGCAGGTAGGTGTAATGCGTCGTATTCCGGACAAGCAATCCTGATTCCCGGAGCCGACTTCTTCCTGCGGCAGGTAGGTGTAATGCGTCGTATTCCGGACAAGCAATCCTGATTCCCGGAGCCGACTTCTTCCTGCGGCAGGTAGGTGTAATGCGTCGTATTCCGGACAAGCAATCCTGATTCCCGGAGCCGACTTCTTCCTGCGGCAGGTAGGTGTAATGCGTCGTATTCCGGACAAGCAATCCTGATTCCCGGAGCCGACTTCTTCCTGCGGCAGGTAGGTGTAATGCGTCGTATTCCGGACAAGCAATCCTGATTCCCGGAGCCGACTTCTTCCTGCGGCAGGTAGGTGTAATGCGTCGTATTCCGGACAAGCAATCCTGATTCCCGGAGCCGACTTCTTCCTGCGGCAGGTAGGTGTAATGCGTCGTATTCCGGACAAGCAATCCTGATTCCCGGAGCCGACTTCTTCCTGCGGCAGGTAGGTGTAATGCGTCGTATTCCGGACAAGCAATCCTGATTCCCGGAGCCGACTTCTTCCTGCGGCAGGTAGGTGTAATGCGTCGCATTCCGGACAAGCAATCCTGATTCCCGGAGCCGACTTCTTCCTGCGGCAGGTAGGTGTAATGCGTCGTATTCCGGACAAGCAATCCTGATTCCCGGAGCCGACTTCTTCCTGCGGCAGGTAGGTGTAATGCGTCGTATTCCGGACAAGCAATCCTGATTCCCGGAGCCGACTTCTTCCTGCGGCAGGTAGGTGTAATGCGTCGTATTCCGGACAAGCAATCCTGATTCCCGGAGCCGACTTCTTCCTGCGGCAGGTAGGTGTAATGCGTCGTATTCCGGACAAGCAATCCTGATTCCCGGAGCCGACTTCTTCCTGCGGCAGGTAGGTGTAATGCGTCGTATTCCGGACAAGCAATCCTGATTCCCGGAGCCGACTTCTTCCTGCGGCAGGTAGGTGTAATGCGTCGTATTCCGGACAAGCAATCCTGATTCCCGGAGCCGACTTCTTCCTGCGGCAGGTAGGTGTAATGCGTCGTATTCCGGACAAGCAATCCTGATTCCCGGAGCCGACTTCTTCCTGCGGCAGGTAGGTGTAATGCGTCGTATTCCGGACAAGCAATCCTGATTCCCGGAGCCGACTTCTTCCTGCGGCAGGTAGGTGTAATGCGTCGTATTCCGGACAAGCAATCCTGATTCCCGGAGCCGACTTCTTCCTGCGGCAGGTAGGTGTAATGCGTCGTATTCCGGACAAGCAATCCTGATTCCCGGAGCCGACTTCTTCCTGCGGCAGGTAGGTGTAATTCCAAATACAAAAACAACTTAAATATTATACTAAAACTATCCAAGCTTTTATGTTATTTATTTTATTAGTACACAATAGCAACAAAGAAGATAATGCTGAATAGACTTCGTTTTTTCTAAGAAACAGTCGTTATTCCAAACAAAAATTGCAAACACAGTTGTCACGGTATGAAGCAACGAGTAAACACGTACACAATGTCTTTCATTCATCCAATACATGACACTGACAAGGACGTCCTCTGGGAATAAATGAGATTAGGTGCGAACATTTTTTTCCTCTGTACTCCGCTTCCTGAATAAAAACTAATAAAAAAGAAAAAGAAATCGTCAGCCCGACACAAAGCTTTGAGAATTTCGTAGTATGTCTACGAGTAGCTACGACGTAGCATGCATTCAAGTCTACGCTACGCTGAGCTTAAGCAACGCCGTAGGCTGAGTTTGGCAACTTATGGAAAGAGCAAGCTTTGAAATGCTAAGTTGGTTTTAGTCAGTATGTTACATAAGATAAAGATAGATATAACCTAGGTAAAGGTTTGTGGTAAACTAATTTCTTGGTTTATGGTGGAAATAGAATACGTATAGCCATTGAGTACATTAAAAATACTCACGGAGTGTCTACCACGATTTAATTGATTACTTGACTAAAAATAAGTGCTGAAATTAAATTACTTTTATTTCTATCTACTACTCCAAAGTTTGTTTCTACTCTCACGCTAATGATATTAGCAAATCTTGAACACGAAACTTCATCGAAAAGTTTTTCATTAATCCAATGAACTCAGAAGAGATCCAAGTTCATTCAAGTCTAGGTTCTTCAAACCTTATTCCGCTGTTCGCTGTCTACTGTTCCCTTTGATCTCTACTCAAGTATTATCATCTAAATCGAGTCAGCGCTTCGAAAGTAGCCGCGGGCACTTCCGAAGGAAATTATACGAACTTATTAAAGCGATAGAGATACAGATAGGTCTAGTTAATTAAGACCAGATGATGGTACTTGGTATTAATTGGAATTTTATGGATGACAATTATTCATGTAATTTAGAGTAAAGTCAAAGGTTATTTGAGAAATATTGCAAACGTTTACGTTTATAAACGGGTGTCGGCATTATCATGTTTTAAATGTTTATCGGGAGTTTACGTGCATTATTTTATTTAGGTAATAATGGGCACATCTTGCTCGGCGTTTTATACATGTTAAAATGGCCGTGATAACGAGCTGACTGAAAATTGCGGGTGAGTCCGGCGGGAAGAGCGAGTGTTTCCCGATAAACATTTAAAACATGTTTAAATCGCGAGAGTTTAAATTTACTTTTGGCAATCTCTTCGGCTATTTCAGACTAGATAAAGCGAACTGCTAGTCTGTGGAATGCGCTGCCTGCATGGGTGTTCCCCGATAGTTACAATTTGGGTGTCTTGAAATAAAGATTAAATCGGTTTCTTCTAGGCAAGCGTGCTCCATCATAGACCGTGTCGTCGCTTAACATCAGGCGAGTTGGCAGGAAAACGTGAGCCTAATATTCAATAAATAAAATACTGAAAATATTTTGATTTCACAGACTAGGTAAAGCTATTCATATCGAAATGTCATGACGTCGGTCGATGACCCCAAATAATGCACCTTTTACGTCAAACTCTCTCTCTCTCTCTATACGATGACTCTCACTTGCGGCAATACTCCTTACATCCAATCATTTTATTTATTTTATTTATCCAAATTGCAACTATCATTACATACTTATTTACATACGTATTTTTTAAAGTTGTTTTCATATTATTTGTGTATACATAATTATTTAGAAATATGGTAAACCATATTCAACATTCAACATTCTATAGCATTCTACAAATATTCTACAATAGTCTACTAGTTTTAAATTGTTTTAACCATATTTTCGTTTGTGGATCATTTAAGATAGAATAAGTGGATAAGCCTTATTTAAAATTTGAAATTAAAATGTTTATCATATTCGTATTTACCTAAATGTTCGTACTCGGTCACCATTTGATGCTGACACACATTAACGTAGCAATTAAGCCATTATCGTAAATACAACGAACTGTTTCATGGAACTCGCACGGTCACGGAAGAAGGTGATATTAAATGCAGCGCTTTACAGTTTATAGTCGAAATTGTAACTGTAATTATAGCCGGAGCTTTTCATGCACTATCGCTGTGTTTACAGAGCCTTTTAAACAAAAGCACTGCTGAATATTGAACGATGTTAAAATATAGCCTTTTTAGGGTACTCAAAAGGTAAAAATGGGACACTATTACGAAGCCTACGATGTCTGTCTGTCCGTCTATCCGTCTGTCAAAACATTTTAACGACTGTATTTTTCGAACCATAATAGATAGCTAGTTAACATTTTCACATAATATTATTTTATAGCGGATTAACTAACAAATAATAAAAAAGTCTAAAAGTAAAAACGAAAGAGGAGTCCCCATGTAACAAACGTATTTTTGTATTAGCTCTAATGGAAACGGTAATACGTACAAGCGTCAAACATGGCAGGATTATAGTACACACTCTAATGTAAAACAAAAAAAAAATGCCCAAGTGCGAGTCGGTTACAAGTTTCTGTTCATTAGGAAGTTATAACTCGTAATTTCGTTATTTAATTTTGTGGTGGTACGGAACCCTCAGTGTGCGAGCCCGACTCACACGTGGCCGGCTTATTTTCTTATTCTCCTTCCTTAACGAGATATTTACCGTGATAACGTTGTGAGCTCCCGATATTTTGGCGCAGTTGCACGCACCATGTTCACGTGAAGACCACAACCTTATCACTGTAAATGTATCGTTAGTAATGTAACTGTAGTGAACACCATGATAGTTTAAAACAGTAGATAACCCTTCTTTTTCGTAGTCGCGTAAGAAGGCAATATAACGCACAAATGTGCGTAAATGAAGGAAAGGTTGCATAACCCGTACCTGTTCAAGCACACGTCAGTAGATAATTTAGGCGCGCTAATCACAGGCTGCCCGCTCCCTTTGTGAAGGGTACCGGTTGATTGATGAGGCTACACGATACTCCGGCAATCTTGCTCTATACTTACATACCATAGTTTGTCATCATCACACGGAACTGTGGGACTCAGCTAAAAGGATTATATTAAACTGCTTTTATTATGAACTACCTGGAAAGTTGTCTTTCACTATGGGCCTCATAAGCAAGCTCAAAGTCACATAACGAGCTATGGAGAGGGATATGCTTGGGGTTTTTGTACGAGATCGAATCAGAAATGAGGAGATCCGTAGATGAGCGACAGTTACCGACACAGCCCATTGGATTAGCAAGTTAAAGTGACAGTGGGCAGGGCACAGATCACGCAGAACAGATGGCCGATGGGACCGAAAGGTTCTGGAATGGAGACCACGGACCGGTCATCGCAGCGTAGGACGTCCACCCACAAGATGGACAGACGACCTAAAAGAGACCGCAGGGAAACGCTGGATGCAGGCCACTTCCAACCGGCCCTTTTGGAGATCGATGGGGAGGGGGGGGGGGGGGGGGGGGGGGGAGGGGGGTATGTCTAGCAGTGGACGTCCTATAGCAGAAATAAGACCTAGAATTGTAAAAAAATATTATTTGACCTATACATCCTATACATTTACATTTCGTTCAGTATGAATCAAATTTTTCAATGGAAATTTCTGCCATTTTGTTTAGTGATCTCAAAATTGATATTGATTCCAAAGTAAAAGTTGTTCACAATAATTAGTACGATAACCTCCTTTCGGCTTTAAACCATTCCGTATAACCCTGTGTTTAGCTTGTGTGTATTATTGGGTATGGTTATTCTAAGTGGGTGATGGCCGCTACCAGCTATAAGCAAAGCATTAAAATGCAATTATCATGCTAACAGCACAATTTCAATTAACGACACAAAAAAAAAAAGAAGGATATTAATTTGATTCTAATATAAGAAAATTACCCACGTAAGATGAGTTTGTACGTAGATGTTGGTATAAGTTAATTTTGTATTTTCGACGTGTAATAAAGCTTTTTTAAACTGGTAAGTGCCGTTATTAGCTGATACTAGTCATCATCAGCAGCCATTAAACGCCCACTGTTGGACAAAGGCCTCAACAAAATACAAGTAACACTACAAAAACAACTACACTTCCCATAGACCGTTGAAGGTTTATATTATATAGACAATCCAAGGACCCGGGTATGTCCTAAAACTGCGACCAGAACCACCGGAGGATGGGCAGCAGCGTCCTATTAGTACACGGTGAACGTACTGCGATCCCCAAGCCACCTGCCAAGCGTGGGGATTATGGCAACACCCCTCTCTACGAAGGAGGCCTTTGTTCAGCAGTGGACGTTTACAGGCTGATGATGATGATGATGAGACAATCCAAATGCACCCGCAATCAGTAGAAATATTGTATTGTATGGATTAATTTAGCCGGTTACTTGAATCTGACTATAGTTTCAATCACAGAAAAGAGAAGTAAATAGAACGGAAACGAGAAGGAAAATTAGTTACCAGGCATTATGAGTGAACCTTGATTGAACATTCTTATTTAGATCAACGCGTCGAACTCTGCATCACAGTCGCTACCTGATTTTGAACCTGATCGACTGACTGACGTTTCGTTTATATGGGTGCAACTGGCTACAACAAATTGCTTACAAAAAGGCCTAGACAGCCGTTCAAATATTTAAAAAAAAAAACAATTCAGGATTCAATTACCAACGATATTTTTGAAGTACAGTGCGCGGTAACGTGTTACTTGTAAAAATTACAGTTTTGTTGAAATATTCCATAATACAATTTCATAAATTTATTTAAATTTAATTTCAAGAAAACGTATATCCCTCTTCCACACCCACACATACACAGGAACTGGCGGCGGCCGGCATGGGCATTATTTGTGACACCGCTCGCGACACGCTACGAGGTGGTGACAATTGCAAACTGACACACCTACCTTCCTGCTCACTCAACAACACCTACCTACCTTCAAAACACAAACATGACACACACGAGACAAAATTGGGCCCTAATCCACAATTATTTAATATGCAAGTAGTACCTAATTAGTAAATAGTACCTAGTTAGTAACTTTTTAATTGTTATTTTCTGCTCGCTTTTTATTTTTATTTTTATGTACGTTTTCAAAGGTAGAGCCTGAAGCCCACAACACAGGTCACCCTAGTGTGGGTTTCAGTGCACACCGAAGAAACACTGTTAGTAGTAAGGGTTAATTTTGTTACCTTCTTCAGCATCCTCTGTTAATTCGGTGTATGTATTTAGTCACTAAGAAAAATTGAACTCATAAACTTAAAAAAAAAAAATATAGCTATAATTTTTTTCTTTTAAGAAGTTTTAAGTTTTATTTTTAGGTGATTTACCTCGTTGTTTTAAAATTTCAAAATGTGCAGTAAAATAAATAATATTAAATGCCTTATAACTATAGATTTCTTGTATAACTATTAAATTCTAAATATAGAAACCAATGTAATGAAATCACAGAATATAGAATCAAGATTGAAGGCGTTTCACAAAAGAGAAAATAAAAATAGCGAATAACAACACACGTCTCATTTCAACCTCGTAACTCCTTCCGTATTTTCAACCGAACTCCATCCGGAGACAAGAAAACCAATCTAAAAATCCCATAGGCGTAAAATCGCGAGCGGTATCGCGGAACCTAATAAAACCTTGGCGTCTGTTCATCACACCATGAAATTAAGCCATCAGTCTCCGCAGGGTGATATGGAAGCGACCACTATTAGATTTTTGTTCGCGTCTCGAGAAAACTTGGACCTTTCTTGTTTGAATAGGAGTGACAATATGGTGTTCCCTTTTGTTTGTAGGTAGTAAAAGCTGTTTGCTAGTGTTTGTTTTGGGACGGGATATTTTTGTTGTTACTTATCTCACCGTTACCGTACCAGCTCAAACATTGGTGTGATATGAAACTTAGGTACTGTCAAGATGCTACAAAGGAAGGAATATTACAAAAATATTGTTACGAGTAGTTTAGAACAGCTCAGTAACATGTTTAAATACTATACAACGTCTGAATGTTGCCCGTAAAGTCAGAGGAAGAAAATAAGCCTACAAATGTAATAATGTTTTTTTTTTTGGTGGCAACTTCAATGGCTTTACTATCTCAGCAGCACTATACTTGCGGTAGCAACTGGCTCCGTGTAAATCAGGCTTAGGGTATTTTTTCCACTGAGATGGTAAGTTAGCTAAGGTTTCCAAGGTAGGTAAGTGGTGTGCGAGCAAAAAATCAACCAATAGGAGGCGAGGCAGCACGGAATAAAGCGATCCTATTGGCCAATATTTTCCTCGTGTAGTTAGTTTTTGCTCATGGTCCTTGCATATCTCAGGGAAATTAGACTTGAGACATTTTCTGTTAGCGTTAATGCCTACGAAAAGATGAAATTGTATGTGACATTGTCAATGAAATTCTAATGTCATTTTCATACAATTTTATCTTTCCGTAGGCGCTAAGGCAAACAGAAAATCTCAAAAAAAAAAGTCGCCCTCCTCTAATTCCCTTGGTGGCTTAATATACAATTATACACACATTTGCATCATATGGGTAATTAGCGTAACGCCTGAAGCCCATTCAAACACATTTGCCCCGCATGGCTCTGTTTTGGCCTACACAAGGGCCAGAATGCTAGTAAAAGGCGATATGAGAACTACCAGCAACATTTTACTAGAAATTTATTGTACAAAATTTTAAACTCACAGAAGCTTCAACACTAGTAATCAAGTTTTAAAAGTTTATCGGGACTTATCACGCATTATTTTATTAAGGTAAAATTACGTACCTTTTAGGTTTTAAAAAAAACTACTAATAATCAAATCCAGTGAAACCTAACATTAATATTAAATCAATAAACATCAAGCTTTATAAATAATTTGTTTGTTTAATAATTCAGGTGCGGGGGAGCTTCTGTATTATTAAGTACACAAAGTTAACATTTTGACCATTATTTGTGTCAAGAGCTTCGAGGTTGTCACTTTTATTATCTATACTAATAATATAATATCACAAAAAAGAACGAAAAAAAAAACTTCTGTGTATAATATAATATTACAAAGAGGAAAGATTTGATTGTTTGTTTGCATTAAATAGCCTCCGAAACTACTGAACCGATTCGAAAAATTCTTTCACTGTTGGAAAGCTACGTTATCCCCGGGTGGCACAGGCTATATATTTTTTTTTTTAAATAGAGATGCTTACTAAAACTCTAATAATGTAACTCAAGGTGTAAAAAGATAAGACTTACACCTGCGCGAAGCCAGGATGCGTTGCTAGTATAATATAATTATAGAACTAGAATTGTTCACCGTGGCTCTACTTTTTTTTTTTTTTTGCGACACTGACAGCGTTACAGGTATATAGATAGAAGCAAGGAGTCAAAAGTGAGCAATTACAATTTCCTGGCACGTGTAGGTACAAACAAAGTCACGCATGGTACACGTTACATATTTATCCAAATAGTTCTCTGTTTACATTATTAGGGTATTTTTTTGTATTGGTACTACAATCATTACAAGCCACCGGCCTACTAATTTAATCGTTCAAAAAAGATTAGTAGTTGTGTGCTACAAATTATGCATAAAATAAAAATATTTCTGATTAATTTATTGTTTTTTTCATCATTATCATCATCAGCCCTGAGTGACCCACTGCTGGGTATGGGGCCTCCATTTGTTTATGCCACAATTTTTTTTCATACAATAGAATATTTGTAAGACTACTATGCCATAGGCTTTCACTCTGTTTACTTGTCACAACCAATTTAAATTATATTCTATTTTTTTTAAAATACCCGTACTAAGATCTAACCGACACTGCCAATATAATCAATCGTGATCGTGATCAATCAATTATGTTTGTCAAAATTACGAACATACTTTCCAATGTATGGATATTCGCCAAAGAACTAGCTATCGGTCACTGACATAGCTGTTAAAATTTGCAAGTTGAAGTGGCAATGGGCAGGCCACTTCGCTCGAAGAACTGATAACCGATGGGGAAGAAAGGTTCTTGAGTGGAGACCACAAACTGGAAGACGTAGCGTAGGTAGACCTCCCACTAGATGGACCGACGACATTGTGAGAGTCGCGGGCATCCAGTGGATGCAGATGGCATGCTGTCATTCGGTGTGGAGGTTAAAGGGGGAGGCATATGTTCAGCAGTGGACGTCTTCTGGCTTATGACGATGATGACTTTCCAATTTATAAACATATAATGAGCGTGACAAAAGTGCGTGAATGTATGCCTTGTGTTGGTTGACCTTCGCATTCTACGTGACTGTGTGCTTCACTGGTTCGAGCTTTCATTTACTGATTCTAGAAAAAGATTACTAACTAACCATTTTTTGTAACAATTTGATACAGCACTATATATATTATATATACTAAAGTTTTATTGACTAACTCTTTATTGTTTACACTGTGACATTGGATACAGAGGACGAAAAACTCTTTAAAAATATTGTTACTACTGGTGGCCTTATAACTAAAAGCGATCTCTTATAACCTTAGGTGTAAAGTGACCATAAATTAAACCGATTACCGAAAAATTATATTTTAATCTGTTCAAAATTAGGGAAGATATAAGATTTTATCTATGGAAGATATGGCTTGGGGGCGTGGGTTCAATTCCCACTTAGGACAAAAATTTATGTGATGTACATTTATTTGTGTTTGTTCTATATCTAAGTGTTAATATTTATTTAAGTATGTATTTTGTAATATATATGTATGTATATATCAGTCTCTGGCAACTTTATTACAAGCTTTACTTAGTTTGGGGTCAGATGACCGTGTGCAAAAATGTCGCGAATAGTTATTTATTTATATTATTTATATAATGTCTTGCTGGAACAGAGAGCTCTCTAACTAAAATGACATTACTTGTGAGTACATACAAACAACATACAGACAATCTTCTTCTGCTTATTTTTTCCAGACTATTCTCTCTTTTACTTGGGGTAGTCCTTTTCCTCCATTAAGTGTACGGTCTGTACGGTTTATATTATAACTATCGCATTATTCAATATTGCTCGCCCCGCCTTCTACCTCCTGTATGAATCCTCTCCATCCCAAGATTGCCTGGAAGAGATCGCTCTTAGGCCGCCGATTGTTGCACTAGTTTTTAAGCTGTTTTATCGTGTGTATGAAATTTGTGGTGTAAACAATAAAGAGTTTATCTATCTATCTATCTAAGCACGATATTGGGCTAATTCAGGTGTTACTTGAGCTTATTTGAGGTGATTGTTAACCGTCATCCACCAAGTGACGGGTGGTTGTCCGTTACACCATACTGACACTCACTTTACGAGAAAGGGATAGAGTATCCCATCTTAGGCCGAAATTAAAACTTATATATCAGAACTGTTACATGGCTTAAATCATTTCTACAGTGCTTGTTTAGTATTTAATTATGGTTTTCAATAAGTTAACCTAGTTTGTTATTTTATCAGAGGCCTGTTAAAATAGGCTTTTAAAGCAAACCTATGCTAGCATGCAAGCTTATCCACCTTGTGAATGCACGGGTAAAACAGCTACCAAAACTGAATGTTGCGTTCGGTCACGACTGAAGCCAGCTTCCTGGATTTATATGTATTGAATTTTCTGTCGTGTTTCAATGTCATAACTTTTTTTTGTTATGGCTTAATAATCATAAGGCTGAGCCAAGATTTCAGCCTGCTGTCTGCTGTGTTCAGGTTATTCAATTGGATTCAAGGAGGTTTAGTTGTGGTTTGTTTGTTTTACCGCGTGTCGCGGTTTTGGTGCGAAATACCCGCGCAGCCAACGGCACGTGCGCAATTTTGATGCGCACATGAGTGGATAACATTGTTTTATGCATGAGAATGAGTATAAGTAGTTAAGTAGCTCCCGTGTACTTCGTTATAAACTTTTTGTGTTTGGACACAACAATTAGACTATTTCTGCTCAGTGCTAAAGAAATGATAGAAAATAAAAAGGTAACATTACATAAGGTAAATATTAATTTAGCATCGTTACATTAAATGTAAATTTTTAATGCAATATGTGGCTAACAAGCCAACGGATCGCTTGATGGTAAGCGATCACTTTCGCTTATGGATAATTGTAACACCAGGGGCATCTCAGATACGTTGTTAAACGTTAAAACCCCATGTAATATTTACTCTGATATGTCACAGGACCAGGGGCCTTACGGAGAACTGCTATTGCGACACCAAGCTAACGTTAAATCCTCACGCGAACGTAAACCTTAACGCGTCTTGGTATGGTTTGCGGTCGCGTGATTTTCCAACTGTGCGGATTTAACGTTAGTTTGGTGCCGCAATAGCAGTTGTCCGTAAGACCCCAGGGACCTCATACTACTTATTTGCAATTTAAAATACATAATACGTCTCCATCATTACATTATACAGGTTAGCATCAAACATCAACACAATAATAACTGGGCACACACACATAGTCAACACAACATATGCTATTAACGTACTTAGCAGTTATTTGTAAAGGATTAACCATTCCATTAACGATCTCAACATCTAGCAAACTACTGACAGAACAATAACCCACGAGACATGAAACCAAATTAACGAAAATCACGTTCGATAAACTGTTACATGAGGGGAAGGTTAAAGTGAACAATAGGCATGATGACAAATATTTTTTTATTACCTCATAAAAAAGCTGATCATAAATAGAGCACATCAACTAAAACAAAATTAAAATTAGTAAATTAGTAAAATAAATAAGATATAAGCATTTTAATTTCATGCTAGACAGAGAGCGCACTATACTGAGCCGTGACGTCACGGCTCAGGAGCGCCATACAAATGCTAAACTAACACACGCTTTGCGAGAAAGGGATAGATAGAACATCCCCTCTCTATCCCCACCTAAAACTTTAAATACTCATATCTCAGAGATTTATCAGCCAATTCAAATTATTTTTTCAATATGTGTAATGTATTTAGTTATATTCATCGCTAAGCCGGTTATTTGTAATAAATTAAACATTAGGACACATGCCTATTATGTCATGATTATTTTTTTATTACATAATAAAAATGCAAATCACAAACATCAAGGAAAACAACATTGATATTTATTCAAAAATAAATAAGTTATACGTATTTTAATTTCATGCTAAACAGAGAACGCACTATATCAATTCATGACGTCAAGCCTTGCGCGCGCGATACAAATGCTATATTAACACATGCTTAGCGGGATAGGGACAGGGAGAGCATCACCTCTCAATCCCCACCATAAACTTTAAACGCGTATATCTCAGAATGGAATAACAGAATTGACACCAAATATACAACACATGCTGCATTATTTTATTATAATTCTTTGCCCCGTCTTGCATTACTTTCAGGGCTGTTAAACATTGACACTTTTTTCATTCAGCTAGTCTACTCAGTCGCATTTATCTCTCTTACAAGGCCAACGATAAAAATCTTTTGCTTCGTGACTAGAGGGTTAAGGCGAAAACGACTTAGCGTCTCGTCCTGTAGTTTATTCGTTCTAGTGTGTTCCTTTATAATACGTGCCGTTATCGTCTTGAAAGCGTCGGTTTGTGTTTAAACCCTAAAGATTAGATCGTTGTGCAGTTATTACATTTTCTAGCACAGTATATGGTCTAAAATCAAATTAAACATTATTTCATTCTAACTTTAAACAAAATAGCTTAGCTATACTATTATACAGATAAACATATTAAAAAAAAAGATAAAAATACAAAAAAATAACAAAAAAAAACTTGGTAAAAACTCTTTATTGTGCAAAGGTTTGTTTTTTTCTTATAGGCTTGCGTTTGACGACCAGCTTAACCGATGTTAAGCGATGATGCGGTCTACGTTGGAGCACGCTTTCCCAGAAGAAACCGATTCATTCGCGATTTGAAGACACCCAGATTGTAACTATTGGGGAACACCCATTCAGGCCGCGCACTCCACAACACTAGCAGTTTGCAAGTAATAATACCTACACAGTTTGACAATAAATGATTATGACTCTGACTTGAATTCTGGACACTTTTTGGTCCAGTCTTTGTACGGCTTTAGGGTAGAATTACGGGTAAAACCGTACGGTGTAGCTAGCAAAGTACATTTCAGGCCTCGCTGCTGACAAGGTTAGGCTTGGAAGCTGAGTTCATCCATCTGAAATTAGATTGCCTTTGAAATTGTAGAGTTCAAATTGCCTTCGAACATGCAGAGTATTCACTGTACAGAGGATCCAGTCCTGTCCATGTTAGAAGCATAATCAGAAGAACGGAACTTGATTGGCAATGAGGTTTGAACCATAAGAAAGTAATACACAAATTGATGTGACGATGATTGGCTAAGAACGTTTCAAAGCACGCATAATGGTAGTCCGTACCCAAAGCCTTATAATCGTGGTCATATTCAATATTCATGTGGTTATAGAAAAAAATCTAAACAACATTGCACAGTGTGCCAAATTTCAGAGAAATGTTTTAGTCGGAAAGAATACTACTAGGGAAATATTCTTTGTTATGATCATTTTACGAAAAGGCGAATGACCTTTTAGATAGAACGTCTTGAATTTATTACAATTGTAGCGCTATAACTCAAAAAGTAGTCGCTTTTCGCGTCTGTCTGTCTGTATGGCCGCTAACTCCTCCTAAACCAACAGATTCTGATGCGGTTTTCACGTAAATTACACCCGTGCGAAGCCAGGCGGGCGGGTCGCTAGTATAGTATATTATGGTATTAATCATCGTCACATTACAATTATTTTCTTCTAAAGAATATCTTAGCTATTGAAACTAGAACTTACCTGTGAGGACAAGGAACTAACTAACAAGGAGCAATCCGCAAGCTTAAAATCGCTTAGCGGGCTATGGAGAGAGACTTGCTTGGCGTTTCTCAGAGGGATCGTACCCAAAACGAAGTTATTTGCCAGAGAACCAAACTCAGGACACTGACATATATGTAAGTTTTTTATGCTATAGGTGGCAAACAAGCTGACGGGCCGCCTGATGGTAAGCAATCGCCGTCGCCTATGGATACCTGCAACATCAGGAGCATCACAGATACGTTGCCGACCCTTAATGATTCTACAGCTTTTTTGAAGAACCCCATGTTATAGTTACTCGGAAATGCCGCAGTAGGGAGGGAGCTCATCCTATAATTTTTTATATTTTTGTCATTGTTTCACACCCGGTCATCTGACCCCAATCTAAGCAAAGCTTGTGATACGGCTGCCAGAGACTGATATACATACATATAATTTAGTTTTAAATACATACTCAAATAGATATTATGGTATTAATAACCAGATATAAAACAAACAAATTTTCATCACACAAAATGTTTGTCCTAGATGGGAATAGAACTCACGCCCCCAAGCTCAGAAGGCAGGTTCACTACCAACTAGACCAACGGGCTATCAAATTGGAACTTCAAGGGTGAGGCATAAAGATCGCGTAAAACGCACCAAAAAAAACATAGCTCAGCGTTTGAGCAAGCTGAAGAAGCAGTAGGCTTGTCTGTCATTCATTCATTTTAGGAGCGTAGTTCTTATCGGAGGAGTGATTTCCAGGCTTGACGGTCTTCAGCCAGCGTTTTCACCTCTCTGTACGACATGACATTTGCCTTCTCTTTTATTTGGTCTAAGAATACTCATCTTGGTCTTTCCGGTCCTCTCTTTCCTTCTACCTTTCCCTCTATGATGGTTTGTCTGGTCTGTCACAGAACCGGTGATCGTTGCGAGGTAGACGTGTTCTAGAGTGGAGGCCACAAATCAGCAAACGTAGCGTAGGACGCTTTGAGACGATGGAATGACGGTATACGTAAGGCAGTGACTATCGAAAAGCCGAAGATCGGGCTTTGTGGCGTATCTTAGAAGAGGTTAATGTTCTAAGTGGACTAAAGTGGCCCATTTTGGTGATAATAACTATGTATAAAAAAAACTTTATTATAACATCTCAATTAAAAACTGGAAAAAAAATATTTTTAAGAAGACGTCTCTTACCAGTTTTGGCGTGTGTGCACGTGAACCAAATGACACAAACAAGTGTCAGCACCGAATTCGTGTTCTTCATTTTGACCACTTAACCACTAAGTCACTCGCATTCTGATTTCATGTAGTTTTTGGATTTGTATCTGAAAAGAAAAAAATAATCGAATTAAGTTTCAACCACACGCTCGATAAAAATGTTTTCATCGTTTGCTCGAGATGAACTGCAAATTGAATAAAACTGAAATGGTGTTATGAGGATTTATATAACAACAACAAGCTATTTAATTCATAATTTTTTTACATCAAAGTTAAACCTAAACTCGAACAAAGTATTTATTTGATCTGACATCTGCAATAATATTGACAAAAAAAATTGAAAGGTTTTTGAAAGTGAGACCGTAGCATGTACCCAACACATTTCAGTGAAATACTAAAAGAAAATGTTTTTCTTTAGAAATTCACTATGTTATTTCAGCTGTCAGAGCAATAAAATTCTTGGATCGAGTATAATAGCGAGTAAATACGACTTTTTTGAGAATTTATGTACACACTATTATAAACTTAGTAAGCATTAAAACTATATCGTTTTAGTATCATACACCCGCAGTTAGAGGATATTAAAACTACCTCTGGTTTTGGGATGGTCCAAAGGTAGTCTTTAAACATCTTCCCAAGCAAGCCCACAACGTTGTGTGACCGACCTTGTCGTAGTGAAGTTGTGTTAAAGCTGTTATTACGAAGTAACACGCATCTAATCTGTGAGCATAACTTCACAGGCGTCATAAACAAAGCCTTTATCCATGAAGATAATAAATAAACAGTAAAACAAGTGAGAATGGTCCGTTACTACGTGTGACTCACGCATTTGCCGCCACAATCGGGCAGCCTTTGTCATTGTACGGCCCGTTTTTATCTCGCCCTTTTTATATCGGACAACGCCCTTTGTTTGTTAGCTAGGGGCTCGGCCGACGATTTAGTGAATTCCCGAGCGCGAAATAGATGTATTATCGACGAAAAACCATCGCGCATTATGTAGGTCGGATAAAGTTTAGCTACAAAGCCCAGAAATGTAATTAAACGGTTTTATCTAAAACTATTTATAAATATTAAATACTTTTAAAGGATTTTACATTATTTTACTTCCTGACGTTTTGAACACTTTGCATTGTCCGTGGTCACAGGTAGACTAGATGACGGATGTTATGAAATTACAAGTAACAGTGCAAGTAAAGCCTAGGCCAAACCAACGCGTTCGGATCGCGTCCGCGGTGGCGTGCGCGGTGGCGATTACTGCGCGTGCAAAAATTGTGCACACTGTCGCGTTAGACAGGCATTCAGCAGGCTGTCACTACAATGCTGTCTGATACAGATAGTGAAATTGAAGAAGTTTTACTTTTGTCTGCTATTATTGAAGACGAAGAGGAACAAGAAGTGAACTTGAGGTGGGTATGAACACAGCCTATTTCTAATAATGTGTGATAATCTTGTGCGAAGATATTGTGCCAGAGTAGTAAACAACAAGGGGTATTTGTGGACCTAATTTATGATTTATTCAGTTTCCACCATACTTTAAATCAAAAAAACATACATGATAGCTGCGTGCAGCGGCCTAACGTAGCAAGCGCGATCTGATCGCCACCGCCGCGTGCAGACGCTGCACTGGACGCCGCGGCCAGTCAGAAGACGCATCGATGTGAACACGTCGCTACAAGTTCATACACAACAAGTGATCGCCACCGCGCACGCGCCACGAGCTGAACGCGTTGGTTTGACCAATGTTTAATTTACAAGCCAATGATTTTTAATAAAAACGTTCCCTATGTACGCAGTACTGACGAATTCGCTTACATGTTAAAAAGTCTAGCAGTTCTGCGCTGGACTTGAGATTTTATTAATTTGATGAACGGATTCCAAGCAGGTGGTACTTGCCAATCATCCTCGCTATAAAATTTTGGATGTTAATTAATTTTATTAACGTAGCGTAGCATCCTTGTTACGCAGTTCTCCTTGGCAAGAATTTGAGTTCAATTTTAATGTGTGATAATTTCCTAAGAAATCAATATGAATATGTTGAGTTAATATAAAAGCTACGGTTAGATAGTTTTGATGCTTGTAATCATTAATGTGGCGAAATATACACATGTTTCAAACTATATACATCCTGAAAAACGAGCTATTTTGACTGCTGGCAATATATTAAGATCAGTGATAAAATTAATAAAATAAAAGAACAAATCAAAGATATTTGTTTAATTCCACAAGGTTTATTTTGGGCGATACTATAATTATACACTACACTAACGTGAAGCTTTAGAACTATACTATTTATTTAATTTCGATTTTATAATTATCTTGTTGTTATCTTCTATGTCCTGATACAGACGCGCAAGCACGTAGCAGCGTAGCGCCTCAGCGTAGCAGCGTAGCGTCACGGCGTAGCAGCGTAGCTTAACAGCGTAGGATCGCAGCATAGCCCGGGTAACATTTTACACGACAACGGCAAAGCCAGAAAATAGATATTTTAGTTAGTGTGTATGTATGGTTGTATGTTCCAACAGCCTAAGTGCAATAACCAATTTTGATAATTGATACATTTGTGTGTGTTAAGTAATAGTCACTGAATAGTTGACGTCATTATAAATACAACAGTATGTGAGGACAAAGTGGGTGTTATTCGATAGGTCTTTTGATTTTTTTTGTTCAGGTGTATCGTTTGTAAAAAAATACACTTATCATCCGCCAAAGCAGACAACATGTCTATCCGCCCTTCTGGGCTTTAAACAGCTGCTCGACAACATAAATTTTCCAAGATAATTATTACAATACTAATAATTTGAAATACTAAAGTGATTCTTGTTTATTTACCATAAAAACTTGTTACTAATGTTTTATTACGATAGCACATACGTGAACAAATTGAATCCAGGCTTTGGTCAACAACGTTTGGGAAAGTTGTTTTGGGGTATATGAAAATTCTCGGTTGTTTTTGGGAGATGGGTTTGCTAGGGAACTGTTCGCCGCGTTTCGTTAGTTAAGGGTTTATTTGGAGCAAGTTGGGACTGAAACAATTTTTGGTCAGGGATAATTAGAATGTAACAATTTTAATTATAAATAAATATAAATATTTCCAGACATTTTTGCACACACTGTCACCTGACCCCAAACTAAGCAAAGCTTGTAATATGGCTGCCAGAAACTGATATACATACATATATATTTTAAAATAAATATTTATATAAATATTTACAACCAGATATAGAACAAACACAAATGTTTATCACATAAATGTTTGTACTAGGTGGGAATCGAACCCACGCCCCAAGCGCAGAAGACAGGTTCACTACCAACTAAACCAACGGGCTATGTATTAAGAATGGGATATGAAATAAAGTTTTTATTATGCGCACTAAATTTTCTCAATAATTAAATCATCCCTCGATACTACTAGTGCAGGTAATAGTGTGTTACGGAATGTTGTAATCTTAGAGCAAATTTTTTTGCAAACTTGCTGTTCTTACATGTCACTACTACTATGCTAACTTTATTATAATACTAGCAACGCACTCCGGCTTCGCACGGGAGTAAATCTTATTTTTTTACACTTTGGGTTACATTATTGGAGTTTTAGTAAGGATCCCTACTATATTTGAAAATATAATATAGCCTATATCACCCGGAAATAGTGTAGCTTCCCAAAAATGAAAGAATTTTTCAAATCGGTTCAACAATTTCGGTGCATATTCAATGCAAACAAACAAACAAACAATCAAATCTTTCCTCTTTATAATATTAGTATAGTAGTATAGATAAACAAATAAAAAACTTTTAATGGCGTGGACAAGTGTGTGTGGAACACAACACAACTGTCTCACTGTCATTCTTAATAAATTATTTCTTTTGTGTGCTCTAAAAATCATTTATAAAGAACTGCCAACACAAGGAAATGACACGCCAGTCAATGCCCAGTAGAAAATGTACGAGAAACAGGAGCGGCGACAATACGTGATAGCAAAACTTACAAACGTACTGTACATACGTATAGTTATAGAGGCAACAGACTCGGAGCTTAGTTGCTTAGTAACTGAAGTACCTACTTGTTTAGTGAATAGGACAATTGAATTAGTACATTTACACTTATACATTTTTGTTTGGACTTTTATACTAAAATTTGTGCCGAAAGTGATTTGTATGTATTAGGTGGTAAGCGTCACGTTTACTTATAGCCTCAAATTAGACAATCATGGGAGATGTGGTAAGCTGGCGTGGCCCAAGTCAGGTTTGTTGCCTTTACTCTAACTTACCGCAGACTACCTTGCCACTATTTTTTGCGTGTAGACTAACAGTTACTACTTAAATAGTGTTACTGCAAGTTTCTATGTGTGCATGAAAAGTTTTTCAGTGTGCTGTACTCACAGTTTTTGCGTTAAACGGTTTAGCGGCATAATGAAAAAAGTGGGTGAAACACGGAGACATTTCAACACTAATAATAAAGCATGTTTCCCTCGTTAGTCTGACTAATAGTTCAGTGCTAACAGCAAAGAGTAAAAACGGGACCCTATTACTAAGACTACGATGTCTGTCCGTCCGTCCATCCGTCCGTCCGTCCGTCCATCCGTCCGTCCGTCCATCCGTCCACCCTACCTATTATCGGCTGTATATTTCAAACTGTAATAGATCATCATCATCATCATCATTTTAGCCGTAGGACGTCCACTGCTGGACATAGGCCTCCGCCATCGATCTCCAAAAGGGCCGGTTGGATTTATTTAGTTGGTGGCCTGCACCCAGCGTTTCCTGCGGCCTCTTTTAGGTCGTCTGTCCATCTTAATGTCTGTCTGTAGTAGATAGCCAGTTGAATTTCTTAATTTCAGTTAAATGTTATGGCAGAGTCTCGAAGTAATGAAAAAGTCAAAAAATAAAAACGAAAGTGGAGACCCCATACAACAAACGTATTTTTGTATTAGCTCTAATGTAAAAACTGTAATACGTACATGCGTTAAACTTGGCATGATTATAGTATGCAATCTAAAGCATAACAGCAAATAATAAAATAATGGCCAAGTGCGAGTCGGTGATAAACTTTTGTTCATTACCAAGTTATAATTGGTAATTGGGTTAAGTTTTTTTAATAATATTTTGTTAACAATATTTGAAAACTGTCATAAGGCATACGCCAACTTAAAAAATATTTTATTTCCAAAACTCTATAGAAACCTCTAGTAAAGTCTCCGCCACTTTACGCTAGCATGACTAGGAATTGACCATGACTTTCTTTGCTTAGATTTGACTGTGACTATCAATTGTTTAACTGTTTATTAAAACTATGGCCAATCATAGCCTATGGCCTATATGGCCCTATCATTGACTATGGCCAATGCACAAACGTCTGACGCCAATATACTCTCAAAAGAAAAAAGTTAAACCACAGTCTAATCTTCGTTTAAACGCAATAACGAATTAAACTCAAAGCAAGGAATTTATATACTTCTTGACTCAAAGTAAAACAGCAATGACGTAAAGAATATCAGAAAAATGCGATGCCCCTGACAGCTCGTTAATGATGACAAATGCTAGCTGAGAAAGCTTGACAGTTCAATGCAAACAGTCTGGGTGACATGTGTCAGATGTGTCATCAATAAGTCATAAGGGGCGACGCAACGCTTTTATAACATAAATTGATTTTCATAGTTGAATTTTGTACCTCATTGTGAATGGTAATGATTATAGACAATAGACATCATGCTCTTTACTCGACTAGTAACATTGCAATTATCTACATTGACTAGACTATCAACTTTTCTTAGATTTTTATATTTATTCGTCCACAAAATATCCATAAATTCGAAATACCATTTAGTGAAAATTATATTAGCCGTCACGCGAAAAGGAACCTGACGGGAAAATAATGTATTAAGGCGAAATGGCAGAAAACCGTACACTAGTATGACGGTAATGCGGCGTGCGCGCTTTCAAATATTTTAAATATTGATTTTTTCTTTATTTTCTACAAACAATTTTACGCTTTTACAAAAAACTGCGACCACTAAAGTTAAATAAATTTAAATAAAATAAATAAGTATTTCAATGATTGTTAGGATAAGACGCAATTATTTTTTTTGATAAAATATCTTCTACAGTATTTGAATGAAGTTGATTCAAACCATTGAAGGGAACGTAAAAACGGGTGTTGTTTTAGGAAAGTTTACGATTTTTTTCTATCGAGCCAAATTTCTTTAATCGTGAATCGGTGAACACATCCGAATAAAATATTTCAAGAACATTCATTAAACATATATTATATAAATAAAGTAAATTAATTCGATAATCGAAAATAAATCGATTTTAAAGGCCTACCTTTTGAATATTCGTGATGACGAATCGTCAAATTTGAAGCATATTTCGACTTAATGAGAAAAACGTTTTTAATACTTGCTTCTATAGGTCTTTTACATAGCTTAGGATTCACTCTGCGCAATCCTCTTTGTCTTCTTTTTCGTACGGGGATAGAGTTGCGGGAGAATCCTGAGTTAAGTAGACGACACACTATAGTAAAGTCTCTACCACTTTTATTTACTGAATTTTAACTTGGACTAACTTGGACTGACTGACACTGGCAAATGCATGAGACTTTCGACGTCAGAAATCTCATAGAAGTAAAAAAAAAAATGCTCAAAAAAATTAACCTCGTGTAATTTGCTATTTAGCTATTTCTGGTCCAACGCATAAGCATTGCCATTCAGCGTGGTAATGGCGCCAGCATGCTGGGTACGCTGCCAACTGATAGTAGGCCTGAGCATTTGGATTGTCTTTAGACCTTCAACGGTCTATGGGCATGTTTTAAACGTTTATCGGGACTTATCACGTATTATTTAATTTAGGTAAAAAATATGTACCTTTCGCTCGAAGTTTCGACCATGTTACAATGGCCGTGGTCACGAGCTGACTGAACACTGCGGGTGAGTCCGGCGAGTCCGGTGGTCTATGGGCAGTCTAACTGTTTTTGTAGTGTTAGTATTAACTTGTATTTTATTTAGTTAATAAAGACACTTGCGGCTATTAATTTAGCTATTTAAGTAAGTATACAATAATGAAGCTTTTATATAGAAAGTGTCATTAAACAGTTACTTCAGTGCGATAATGATAGGTCGTCCAATTTGTATATAAATTATTACCAACTTAAGGCAATAATTAGACGTCAGCATTGAAATTCTGCTGTCCAATTAGTGGCCATCAACAGCGACATATTAAAACATGGTAATGAAAAAAAAAAAAAATTTTTTTGTACACACATGAGGAACAGAAATAAGGTCATAATGATACGTGATGGTGACCGCAACAAGCGTTGCAAGCGCTCACATTAATTGATTCCCAGAATTTCGCACTGGGACAAATCACTGCTGGCACAATCGCATGTCGACAAGCCGCAGACAAAAATCTGATTGAAAATCTTGCGCATTACTGCACTGCGCTCTTGAGATTATAATATTATGTTGCATCTAGTGAACGATATCCAGTTAAGACCCTCTTTTCCCACTATAAGATTTTTTTGTAATTCTAGTTTTAATTTGTATACTTCCATGGTTATCTTAAAATTATATAAATTGAGTCATATTAAAATTGAACGTTTTATCTGAGAAGTAGTAAAGACTGAAACACGATTAAGGACATTTCGCTCGATAGAAAAACAAAAGTACAACTAACTTGCGTTTTTCTCCCTTTTTGGATTTAGTCAAATACATAATATTCGTCTAGATTTCTTTATTATGGAGCGAACTGTAAAAGTACATTTTACATTACAGCTATTCTGTTCGAAAAATATGGAGAAACGTCTCAAAAATTAGGAGTGTCTCACTCCTATTGTAAATTATCTAATTATCACATTAACAAGTTAGTAAAAATATTGAAGTAAAAGGACAGACCGAGTCCGAAACACGACGCTGCGCTCAATTACGGGAGTCGCTGATGTTGGTATCAAAGCTGCCAAATTAAAGTGGTGTTGGGCGGGACACGTGGCCAGGATGCACCCTGATAGATGGGCCCAGAGGATCACACAGTGGGTGCCTGAAAACGGACGAAGGAGCCAAGGCAGGCCTAGAAAACGCTAGCGCGATAACCTCGACACGTTCCAGATAGAGTGATCGAGGCTGGCGGATGATCGCACTGTCTGGAAAGAAATGGTCCCCCATTTCTTTCCAGACAGGAGAGAGACAGCTTAGGTTAATTAAAAAATAAATTAAAAATATTACATTCTATTGTGAAGCGTGTAGAAATAACAACATCTAAAATGTATCCGATCACATTTGATAACCAACCCATAATTAGGTAACCATTGTATCGATTAGTTATTTCTTTGGAAGGAGACGAACAAACATAACTCGATTTGGTAAACCTTCAACCAGCGCCTTGAAGTTCAATAAACTGTTACAACTCGCAATAACTCCATAATTTAATTTCTGAGGAAGTCTGCGGGTTTCCGTTGAATAGAAATGTAATTGAATCACACGCTGCATGCAAACCGATCTTTAGGTGTTCCAACTAAAGTAAAACGGGGTTCCATTTATAATGCTGTTTGAATTCTCGAATTCTCGAATTCAAATTCTCGAGTTTGAGTTCTCGTCATTAATAGTAGATTATACAACAAGTGATGAATTTAATTCGAGGGACTAAGTTGGATCCCAAGAGCCGCGAATGATTCTAGAGTAGAATCCTGAGCACGACAGTAATATAAATCAATGTACCATGTATAGGAGATTTTTTTTCTACTGTAAGTTAAATTTATTAACTTACAGTAGAAATAAATTAATAAATTTTTAATAAATTATTTTAATAAAAATTTATTACTTAACTACTGGAGGGTAATGTTTTTCGTGTGTATGTTTGACATATTTATTAAGTTTGTACGGAACCCTCAGTGCGCGATCCCGGCCCGCACATGGCCGTTATTTTAAATATTTATTTTTAGACATCTTTTGTGGGTAGAAAATCTCAAAATCATTTTAGGGTAAGTAATGATTTCATGAACCTAAAAATTATTACTAGGTTCATTTCTCGAAAAGCGACATATTTTTTTATAAAATTTGTCAAATTATGCTCTTTAATTATAATTATTCAAAGAACATTAAATACGAAAAATAAGTTTTAAATTAGATTTTTCACCAAAAATAACAATAATTAAGTGAGCTATTTTATTTTTATTCTATGGAAAACCAAACATCGCTAAGAACAAACGTTTTCAAATTCCTAACCGTGCGAGTTATCGTGTCTCCTACATTACGGGCGTACAGTCTGACATCTTGACATTTCGCTTTAGGATACGAGCACACTAAACATACAGCTACACATTTCCTTTCGAATACAACTGTTTGGAATAACCCCGGTCTAGGCAACATAGGCAGCGTATAGCTCGGAATCCAATCCTAGCTGTTTTAAAAACATCTCGTTCTGCCGCGTCGCGTCGCGTAATAGTGGCGACCCCAGTGAACACTCGCCTTTACCCCACCCTCGCTGAAATAAGAATTCCTATATATGCAACGGCTGTACAACACATAGAAATGCCACATGTCTTACGTAAGGAGAAGTAATGGTTTGCTGCCAGTGAAAGTAGGAAGCTTGAGAGATATGGGAGATATTTATATGCAAGCAACTTTGTTTGTTCTACGTTCTAGCAAAGATTAGTAAGGCGATGCAAACGTCAATTCATATTGTATCTATCGGATATAGTGTCAGTCAAGTTCGAAAGATTTTGGCATGCCTGTTATGGTGGCACTTCATATTACTTATGTTTGTTGAATAAAAAGAGACGCAGCTATGCAGCCTGCGTCTCAAATTATTACAGAAAGGTATATTTATCTTAGCACGTGTGTGAAAAAATTTCGTGACATAAAAAAAACTATGGAAGCAAATTTAAAAGACGTATTCACGTCAATTTACGTTGTCCTTAACTGTTGGCCTTTAGGAAAAGCTCAGAGTCACACAGCGGGCAATGGAGAGAGCTATGCTCGGAGTTTCTTTGCGCGATAGAATCCGAAACGTGGATATTCGCCAAAGAACCAAAGTCACCGACATAGCTATTAAAATTTGCAAGTTGAAGTGACAATGGGCAGGCCACATCGCTCGAAGAACCGATAACCGATGGGGAAGAAAGGTTCTGGAGTGGAGACCACGAACCGGAAGACGCAGCGTAGGGAGGCCTTCCACTAGATGGACCGACGACATTGTGAGAGTCGCGGGTATCCAGTGGATGCAAAAGGCGGGCTGTCGTTCAGTGTGGAGGTTAAAGGGGAGGCCTATGTTCAGCAGTGGACGTCTTCCGGCTGATGATGATGATTCACGTAAAAATGTGGCACGCTGGGTTTCATACAAGTCGACGTGGTCGCGGTATCTATGATAAATATCAGTGGTGAGCACGCAACATCAGGTGAGTCGTTAAAAAGTTGCCCTTTACTTCTTATACGACCGTTGTAAGGTCCGGTAATAGTCCCGACAGGTGCTATAACACACTCAAGAAAATAAAGAGAAGTG
Organism: Agriopis aurantiaria; assembly: GCA_914767915.1. Lineage (NCBI taxonomy): Eukaryota > Metazoa > Arthropoda > Insecta > Lepidoptera > Geometridae > Agriopis > Agriopis aurantiaria. Next base: position 803,740 of record OU611991.1, on the reverse strand, counting down.
CAGACAAACGAAGAAATTGTACCAAAAACGTTTTTTTCCGTTCGTTTAATGATTTCCTATTGCAGTCTTCGACCAAAATAAAATGAATGGACGGCCCATAACCATTGAACTTGCTCAGTAACAACGAGTCAAAACCGTCGGACATATACTTCAACACCTAATTATAACCATGTACAGTACATTTGTTACAAAACATAGATAGCGGTTTTTTGTTGTGTTTTTACGTCACGGGAAAGCACACGAAGGCATAATTTTGTCAGATATTTCGTTATCTTGTAACAATAGTCTCGTGTTGCACTTCCTACGGCTAGAGACCGACTGAAACGGAGTGAGCGCTGGCGCTCATTTTGTAATCTTCAAGAATGCGCTCCTTCTGGACCCGTCCATTCATTTTATTTTGGTCGAAGATTGCAGTACCAGCACAACACTATAATGAAGGCGTCCATTAACAGTAATTACAGAGACTTAATGATCACAGAATGTGCAAAGAAAGGCTCATTTTCTTCTTTCTAACAATAAAAATAAACTCATGCCGCTGCTGCTGTCTTGAAACCTATGTTATAAAATAGAAAAGGAATCTTTGATTTTTATTATTTTCTTATTTTTGACAGAACATAAACTTTCAAACAATAAAAATACAAATAATAAATATTTTTTTCGTTGCTTTGTAATTATTTTTTTATTAGTAATAGTTTTATCGATAAGTTGTATATAAAGTTATATGATTATTTACGGGATATTTACCGTGGTAAAGTTGTGGAATGAGCTTCCGATATTTCTTTAAAACAGTGTTGAAGTTGTATATTATTGATTAATTACCTAATAATTATAAATAAAGAACATCCTAACTTACTTTATTAAATAATTCGACAACTATCATTGATATAAGGTTTTTTTGACAGAAAATCAAATAAAAAACAAGGATAAAAATATAGGCACATGTGAAAAAAAATAACAGTCATCTCTAAATCCATTATTAATAATTAAAAAAAAAAAAGTTGATATTCAAATAATAATTTATTGTTTATTTATTTTAATTTGATGATTAGGTACTTTGAAATATAAGTCTTAGAATAATTTATATTGTTTACTAAGGGATGAAAGCAATCTATTTCAAACGAGATATGAAATAGATTGTTTCACCCGAGCTTAATACTTTGCTTTCCATTTGGAATACAAGGAAAATGAAAATTCATTATTTTACTCGACACTGCCAAAATAAAGAAATAAAGAATTAGAAAGTTTTACATTAGGTGGTTCTAATTGTGTTTTGAATTATTTTAACATAAAATTAAGAGTGAATTTAATGAAATTCATGATTAATTTCTGCATTTTTTTTTGTAGTTATGGGTACACATCACCTGTAGCTAAGTGCACACATCACATGAGGGAAACTACATATTTTAACTCAGATAGATAACAACCCTCGCTACGCTCGTGCTGCAAATATCACCCTCGTTACGAATCTTTTGGTTTATACCAACGTAAAGAAACGTTCTATTGATAGTTGCTTGAAATGGAAAGAACTTGATTTCAATGTGAAGTCTTCCTGACTCACGCCTAAGTTACTAACTCGGGCAAATAAGGTGTGAATAATGAAATCAGATTTCAAACTAAGCTTGAGTGATAGTTCGAATAAGGGTTCCTTACACTAATTATTAAAATTACATTAGGCTACTGGTCTATTTTTAAACAATCTGACTATCGATAGAGCCAATAACTGAAAATAATATTAAAATGCATTCAAAATTAGGGATTTTGAAAATTATACCTTTACAATAATTTTAATGTTTTGTCTAGACAGAGAGCGCGCTATACTTACAAATGACGTCACTTGTAAGTACTCCATAGAAATTTCATACTGACACTCATATCACATCACACATCATCAGCCAGTTAACGTCCACTCCTGAACAAAGGCCTCTCTCTAAGAAAGGGGTGTAGCCATAATCCCCACGCTTGGCAAGCGGCTTGGGGATCGTAGTCGGTATATCCGGTGGTTCTGGTCGCAGTTTTAGGGCATACCCGGGTCCCGGGTACTGACCACTTTGAGGGACAGAGACAGCATCTCTTTCTCTTTATTTAATCTGACCAAAATTTTTAAAAGCTTATATATTTGAACTTTATCTGCCGATTGAAATAATTTATTCAGTATACTGAAAAAATTATTTACATACATATTTTTTATGCGTATAAGTCCGCGTTTTACCACCAACTCGCCTGGGCCCTGATTCCGTAACTTTAACACGCACGTAACGCGCCGCGTTAAATTAACCTCTTAAAATTTACACTCTATTCCCTAGGAATAAAGACCATCTTTTAGAGGTAAAATTAATACGGCGCGTTACGTGCGTGTTTGTAGTTAGAGAATCAGGGCTCTGTTGGTAAGCAATGAAGTAATTTCACTAAATTTACTTTTTTTTACAGTGAAACACCTGTCCAGGACCCTATTATTATAGTCGTAAAGATCTTTATCATCATTATCATAATCATCATTTCAGCCATATGACGTTCACTGCTAGACATAGGTTACCTCCATGAACTAATGACAATTCACATGATAAAGATTGTACCCTAGACGACTAATATTATATAAGATTGTCCTACGGAACCCTGAAGTTTTCCTTGAAATGCGAGCGAGTCATACAGAGAAGAGATGTGAATCCAATTTCCTGCATAAAATTGTAAGGAGGACGGAAATCGAATAAACAACACTTTGACCAAACACATGAATAGAGAAGGATAATGAATGGAAAATTCATTTAGCACATAAGGAATAAAAAATGGAAATGGAGCGAATTAGTGAGTTTTGATAGAGTGAAATGAAACTTTATTATTTATTAGCTGTGCCCCGCGGCACCCGCGTAGTGATGAAAACTGGTGATGGTGATGATGATGATGATGATGAAAAGTACACTTTCCAGCCCTTGAACTACACCCAAGCAAAAACAAGGTCGATCTATTGCTCTGTTGCTACGTGAAACAGGAACAAACAAACCAACAAACTTTTCGCATTTATAATATTAGTAAGAATAAATTTTATCATACTTATTACCATTAGAGGTCAAAAATTATCAGATGATAAATAATTGAATACTTTTTTTGGTACAGATGTAATTTTACACGTAATCGTCCACGTTCACGTATCTCATTTGTATATTCGGCTAAACGGTTTACCGACGAATATAAATGTTGTCATCAATTTTTTCGGCCGATCAATTTAGCAGGCGTTTACAAGTGGGATCCATTAAACCAATATGTTTCACGCGGCCCACGTAGGTATCTTTCCTGATAGATTCTGGATCATAAAAAACATTATATTAGGCGTCGGACCAACACAGAGTTCTGCGTTTATTTTATAGCATGATCATCGTACATGCAAAACAGTGGTCAGCCTACGAGGGTCGCTAAAGAAATTCGTCAGAACTTTGATAAACTCTAGTCGGGGTGCGGCTGGCCGACGCAGGCGGCATCTTAGCCACAGTAAGTACAATCATAACAAGAAGCATTTTTAGGGTTCCGTACCCAAAGGGTAAAAACGGGACCCTAATATTACCCTATTAGACGAACGGACTTTCCGTCCGTCTGTCCTACCTATTAACGGCTACATCTTTCGAACCGTAATATATAGATATATTATATATTATATTATATATTATATGGGTTCGATTCCTACGTAGGACAAACATTTGTGTGATGAACATTTGTGTTTGTTCTATATCTGGTTGTTAATATCTATTTAAGTATGTATTTAAAACTATATATGTATGTATATCAGTCTCTGGCAGCCATATCACAAGCTTTGCTTAGTTTGGGGTCAGATGACCGTGTGTGCAAAAATGTCCCGTATAGCCAGTTGAAATGTGCACAAAATATGTAATGTTACGGCTGATTAACTGCGAAATAATAAAAAAAGTCAAAAATTAAAACGAAAGGGGGGTATCCATGGGGGTAACAAACGTATTTTTTAACGTATTTTTTTATTAGATCTAATGTATAAACGGTAATACATACAAGCGTTAAACTTGGTCACTCTTCTTATGTCACTTTCCGGCCCTTTAACTCTGTCTATGCAAAATCACGTCGATCTGTTGCTCTGCTGCTGCCTACAAGAGGTACAAACAAACAAACACATTTTCGTATTTATAATGGTAATTAATAGGTATGATGATGATGTAAGTTCTATGGGGGAGGCCTACGTTCAGCTGTGACGACTGATGATGATGATGTACGAATTTACTTTTTCGCAAGTTACTTTTGATGATAATTTCATCTGAGGGAATTGTTAGATCACTTAGAGCGATAGTATATTATCTCTGACTGTACCTACACCAGAGTTTTTCGACGAGCACTCCGCAAGGTCGGAGTATGGTAATCGCAAACGATTTACAAAATCGTTTGTCTGATCGACATTTTTAAAACTTTTAATGTGTTGCCGATTTTGGGGATCTACGTAATTTCTGTGACACCTGTGATTTATGGCAGTCAATCTGAAACGATTTTTTTTTTTGTTTAGATTTATAGGTATTCGTTTGAGATAATAATTACATAATTTTTTATACATTTTGAGTAAAATGTATAATCAAAGTAGCAAATATAATTGAATGCTGGTCCTAACTTATTTTTTTTATTATTATTTTACTTATTATTTTAATTCCTGACATGTCGAACACTGCAGTGTCCATCGTTACAGGTAGACTAGATGAGGGACTTCTGTACAAATTTTATGAAATTATTTTTAAGTATTGTTTTATATAGGATAAGTTGATGGGTCAATTTAAACACAGTGCACTCACCGAGGTGGTTCGATATATACAGTGAGAACATGTATAAATAGTTTTTTTAAACCTTTGATAAGAGAGCTGATAACCTTAAAACAGCTGAACAGATTTTCATGAATCATAGCTAAGAACAGTCTAGATCAAGTCACCTTTCACCGAACAAAAAATAAATCGAAATCAAAATCGGTTCAATTGTTAGAGAGCTACGATGCCACAGACATACAGACACACAGATACACACGTTAAACTTATAGCACCCCTTTTTGCGTCGGGGGCTAAAAATGACCATGTTGGAAATACTGCTAGTATCGGATTATAGTATTATTAGTATTAGAGCTGCACGATCTAATTCCCTCCTGCCCATTTTTCTATCGGACTGCCAGAGCGGGCACGAAAAACCGTCACCGGTTTATGGTGACCGCTTTACAACATGGGGTTCTTCAAAAGGCGAGTTAATAGAGTTCTAAAGGGTCGGCAACGTATTTGTGATGCCTCTGGTGTTACAAGTATCCATAGGCGACAGTGACTGCTTACCATCAGGCAGCCCGTCTGCTTGTTTGCCACCTATGGCATAAAAAAAATATTTAAAAAAATTGTTGATATTCCGAAAACTCGTACATTGCGCTTTGATTCCACATTTATTGTGCGAACTGCTAGGCTGTGGAATGTGCTGCCTGTATGGGTGTTCCCCGATAGTTACAATCTGGGTGTCTTCAAATCACGAGTGAATCGGTTTCTTCTAGGCAAGCGTGATCCATCATAGATCGCATCATTGCTTAACACCAGGCGAGATGGTGGTCAAACGCAAGCCTATTATTTATATATAAAAGAATAAGTAATAGTAGGTATGCCAGGCATACGATAAACTCGGTCTGTCGATTTCTTCTAGGCAAGCGTGATCCATCGTAGACCGCATCATTGCTTACTAACAGATGAGTTGGCGGCCAAACGCAAGCCTATTACTAAATAAAAACAAAAGCTACCTATATTCCACTAATGGAAAGAAATACGAACAAAACCTTCTATTTTCGATTTAAAAAACCGCCGCCCGCATTCTCAGACCTTCGTACCCTTCACTCAAACACTTGACTTCTTAGAGCCAACTTTTCGCAGAAGCAAACTTCGATATCTATAAAAAACATCGCTAAACTTTCGGATTCGATTTCCGACAGCTGGGTTCGGTACCTCGACTTCAATAACAAAGTTTCGATCATATCAACTCACATCAATCAATGTAATGGAAGATTGTTTTATGATCCCGCCGGGTATTATACCTAGAATTATTGTGATATTCGAAAGTACAAAGTGTACAACTAAGGAGTTTAGAAGTGTCGGTCTGGAGATGTCATCGTATTGTTTTATAGTTTTTTTATATTTGTTCGTATTGTATTTTTTTTTTAATAAATAATAGGCTTGCGTTTGACCTCCATCTCGCCTGATGTTAACCGTTGATGTGGTCTACGTTGGAGCACGCTTGCCTAGAAGAAACCGATTCACTCGCGACTTGAAGACACCCGGATTGTAACCATCGAGGAACACTCATTTAGGCAGCGTATTGAGCATAAGTTGTTGCAGCTGTCACAGCAAATACATGCTTGATCCGGCTTTAATTCCATTTTACTGTTTGTGAAGAGTCTTGATGAGTTAATGAAGCAGTATCAGCTAATACAAACTTGAGGCACTGGGTTTGAGTGGCGCAAATGAGATTGCCGAAGAACTTGTCAGGTTTCACATTTATTTTATTCAATAGAGATTTCGAAACACACTTTTCAGTTCGAGACCATGTGGAAATTTTCACCTTTTCCCGAACGAAGTTATTTCTTTACTCTCAACTTTTCTTTTACAAATTCCAAAGATACTGAGCTTTTACTTTGGCATTTCGTAAACTGTTTTGGGGTGTTTCTTTGCAGTAAAAACCGATAAATCGATCAGTTGTTTTTGATATCGGCAAATATATTTGTAAAGTGGCTGATACATTTTCACACGGTTGTCAAATAATTTGATTGTCCTCGGATATATTTGATGTGTGACAAAAATTTTGGGGGATTTAGATTTAACATTATTTGACCAGCGTTTAAACAAATGTGCAGGTGTGTGGCTGGTATTGAAGACTTCTATAAGCAAACAAGTCAAGTATGACAAACATGTTTGAACATGTTGAACATAGATAATAATAATAATAAAATAATAAAAAAAAATTGACTCATTAGTATTTAAGTTTAATTTTATTCTTGTAATATAACGCCTAAGAGATTTTTTTAATAATAAGCAATTATAGACATGTACGATTATGTCCACGATGAAAATGTATAAAAAAAAACATGTTTGAACGTTTGCCGGGCGGTTTGGTTTTATCGAGAATATTCGTTCGCTTGCATGAGTATCTAATGAATAAAATAAAAAGTTACAGAGTTTTCTTCTGTAATGCTATGTTTATGTCTGATTAAACTGATTTGCATTTTTTTTTATTGTAGCCCTGATGACATATTTTGACATGACATAATGTGACGATTACTCAACTTAACATTAAATAATTATATTTTCTTATACCTAGATGTTTGGCGCGAGTGCTTGGTATTGAATCCAGAACAAGCGAAGGATTGTAAGATTGAAAGTAGGTTCAAAAGTAGAATCTTGAGCGTCAATTGGCATGAGATACATAGAAATTATGTGGAACACACAACTTTTCACCTCAACTATCGAAGAAAATATTGTTTTTCTTTTGTGCACAGAATAATCCTTATTACACTATATTCTATCTCTGCTTTTAAGTAAGGTAAGGAAGCTCCTTACATCAAACTATTGAAATATTCAAAGGGGTTGGGAATTGGGATGTTTTAATAGAAAGAAAGAAAGAAAATAAATTTTATTCTAATAATACTGAAAATGCTTATACTGAATCTATGTGAAAATGTAATGATATGACAATAGTTTGTCACGTAATAATTCCGAATTTACTTTCCGTGCTAGCGGATAAAAATGTTTTTTTTTTTTTGTTATTTATCCATTATACAGATTTTAAACGCTTAACAGATCCTTTCCGAACTGGTGTAATGAAAAGAACTTTATACGAAACCTAGTAATGGTTTAAATTACAAAAAATATATGTTGAACAGAAATTATTAAAGTTTTTAATTCTCATTTACATTTTTATGCAATTTTATCATAATTAAAGAGTTTTGATCTTTATGTTTCAGTAAAAAAACACTTGAAACATATCTCTAATACAGAGAAATGGATGATTTTATTGTCACAATGATAGTACAAGCCGTGCTAAGCGGAAAATTTGATTACATTAAAAATTGTACTTTTAACTGCAATGAATGTTTTATGGTTCTGCTAATCTCATTGTGCTTAGTATTATTTAAACATAAAAATATGGTAACAATACAAAACTATGCAATATCATCGCAGGTATGATAAAAAGAACTTTATATCACTTGGGGTAAACAGAAGCTTTTACACTCGAGTAGATTAGGGACCACGCTAAATTAGCGAAGCAAATACCATCCTTGTTAAGTTCGTGTTTGCGTACAGTAATGTACTTTTAGTTACCTTCTAATACACGTTAAAAGTAACAATATCTAATCACATTATGAGCTCATAACTTAAACGATAACAAAAATGGCCGCCATCCACTTCGCCTCGTTAGGAAACATTTAACCAATAAAATGTTATAGCACCACTTATCGAATTATTTTCCCGCGTTGTTACAGAATTCCATTAAAACTTGATACAATATGCTATCCGATCACCATCGATGGGTTTTTCTAATAGTTTGTTGTGATAATTTATTTAATGGCGGAACCTGAACTCGGTTCATTTATCATCATCATCATCATCATTAATGCAGCCATAGGATGCCTAAGGATGCCCTAAAAACGATAGTCTCCTGTTGAGCACATAGGCCATACCTAACTAATGGCGACGTAACTCGAGCAGCGAAGTGGTTTTCTATTGGCGCTTGTTTAATGTATGTGGCACACGCCAACGTCATTTTGTTCGATTCACGTGAGATTATTCAAAAAGAACAATGACAATTTGTTTAATAATGTAATCACTTATTAAAATTAAACACTTTTACACTTGTTATTATTTACTCCAAGTGGGTGAAATTCTATTTTAGTTTTATTAATTTTTCTATTCTAGTTTTTTATGCCAGAGGTGGCAAACAGATAGTAAGTTTAGCTTAAATATATTTTTATCATCATTTCAGCCGTAGGACGTCCACTGCTGGACATAGGTAGTCTGCACCTATAACTGTGGTGGCGTTTAGTCTACTTCTTGTGCCTTGTCTCCGTCATGTTAAGCAAGGACGTACATCATGTTGGTGTTCATTAATAAAATAAAAAATAAAAATAAAATAGGCCTCCCGCATCGTTCTCCAAGAGGGTCGGCTGGAAGCGGCCTGCATCCAGCGTTTTCCTGCGATTCATTAATACCTTTCATAGAAACGTACTACTAACGTTTGAAGTGAAAACCTCTTTAGGCACGTTAGGCAGTTTTTGGGATGGAGAAAAAGCACTGAGCTTGCGTGACCGTCACGCTGAGATACTCGTTCGGGTAAAGTCGGCTCAAGTCGACTAAGGGAGTGAGAGAGAAAGTCAGCATTGATAAAGTTTTCCTTTCTATCGTGTGGGCTAAAGCACACTTTTATACTATTTTGATTTTGGTGAATATTGGTAACTATATTGAAATAGGGAATATAAGAATTTCTAATTTTATTTACTTACTAGCAACGCACCCCAGCTTCACGTCAAAAAAATAGGGATCCTTACTAAAACTCCGATAATGTAACCCAAGGTGTCAAAAAATAAGATTTACAATTTTAACTTTGCGTGTTTGACAGTTCTAAGACAGGACAACGTCTGACAGGTCAGCTAGTGTTTATATATAGATAAATATAATATAGACATAGACATAATTTATATTTGGCAAAAAAAATACAATGAACATGATAGAGATATAGATAAATAAAGATAGATAAAGATTTACAATGAGGCCTATTCTGTCATACCACTCACTAAACTAAACCAATCTGACAGGATTAAAATTATCTGCTTCTCTTTTCATTTTAATATGTAAGAGAACGTTCACATTACGTTCACAAATACTTATTAAATAGTCCACCATTATTACACAGTAACATTGCAAAATACACTAGTTTAGGGAAACAATAAAATGAGACGACATGTTTTTTCACGTTGGCGCCAAAACTCTAAATTATTTCACTTTATACCTACATGTAGGTACCTACGTAATCTGACTAAAATATAGCGCAAGATTTCCGTGACTTTATCCAAATTAAATGCAGGATAATGCCCGCAAACCGCAAAACGTGGGGAGCGCAGAACGTTGAGCTCGACTTCCTCCGAGACCATATATTATTACGTACTTTTTGCTCGAATATAAAATTCTCTTTGAAAATTATATCCGACTATATTATAAGACGAGATAATCGCAAATAAACCGAATTAGTAAGCGTGGAATTAGTTTACTACAGACGTAAATTTATTAAGTAAATAAATATTCGGGACATTTTGCACACACGGTCATCTGACCCCAAACTAAGCAAAGCTTGTGATATGGCTACCAGAGACTGATATACATACATATACATGTAGTTTTAAATACATACTTAAATAAATATTAACAACCAGATATAGAAAAAAACAAATGTTCATCACATAAATGTTTGTCCTAGGTGGGAATCGAACCCACGCCCCCAAACTCAGCAGGCAGGTTCACTACCAACTGGACCAACGGGCTATCAAATCTATTTTTATCAAATTTATTTTCAGCACCGAGGCAGATGGCATAGCAAGAGAGAGGCCTATACCCAGCAGTGGGATAAGGAAGGCTGTGGGTGATGGTGATAACGATGAGACGTAAATTTAAGGATTGCGTAACAAAACAGTAATTTAATGGAATAATAATATATAACTTTATTATACACCGAAATTAAAAAATACAAAAATAGGTAACTTATAAATAATACAAAAACCGGCAGTATAATAGGAATCAGGTAGATACTATTTTATGTTTACCACCCACTCGGAAAAAAGGTTCATTTTACTTCGAAAGGTGAGAACAAAGCTATTCATTATCTAACACTGAATTTCGAGGAATGAAAAATTGTGGTTAGGTTTTAAGGAACCGTACCCAAAGGGTGAAAACGGGGCCCTATGCCTACGCTGTCTGTCTGTCCGTCCATCTGTCTATCCTACCTTTTAACGGATGTATCTTTCGACCCGTAACAGATAGCCAGTATTTTTTTACAGAATTTGTAATGTTAAACGGATTAAAAAAGAAGTAATAATAAACAAAAAGTTAAAACTAAAGAGGGGCTCGAAACGTTTTTTTAAAGATATTTTTGTTTTTGCTGTTGTGTTAAAACGGTTTGGCATGATTATAGAACACACTTTAAAGTAAAATAATAAATACTGACTAAGTGCGAGTCGGTGACATATTTTTACCGAAGTTAAGCAACGTTCGGCGCGCTCGGTACTTGGATGGGTGACCACTTGGGCGTGATGTTGTCTTATTACACAACTTTTTTTAAATTTAAATTATTCACATTCTATGTGGTGGTACGGAACTCTCAGTGCGCGAGCCTGCCTTGCCCTTTGCCAGTTTATTTTTAATAAACCACTTAATATGTAACTAATGAAAATAGATTCATTTTTAGAATTCGTGCCGAAAGGGTGTCGTTTGGACCACAGGGCCCTATTATTAAACTCGTTCCAAGTATTTATTTACTCAGAAAGCTAGCTCAGCTACAATAAAAAGTAGAATAATAACGCTTTCTATTGATATTTTTTTATTTATGGACATAGTCATTTTAACTAGCATTATTAAGTTTAACTATTTATGAAAAAAACCTTCACCCTTTTTATTCAATCTTTGAGCCTGACTAAATGTAGGCCGCATTCTAATTTCCGTAGCGCTTCGTAGCAATCTCTGCGACGTAGCCTGAACGCTACGAGAGCGATACAAGAGAGCTACGAGACACTCCAGCTAAATTTGTTACCACGGGATGTTATTATTCCAATAAAAACACTCAGCGAGATTATGTATCTGTATCATAGATAATTATGACAACTCAGTAAAATATTTGTTACTCAGTATTTACTGGCGACCTTTTCTAATCCCGAATAATCTTACTCGGCAAATACTCGCAACAAAAATACAAGTCTAGAGGTCCCACAATGACCAAAACAAACAATGGCTTTAAAGCATGAACAAATTTTGTTTGCGAGACAGAGAACTATAAAAATATCCAACCTCTTTGTTATCAAGAACCAGAGCTCACATTTGCTGATCACTCGTGTTCTAAAAACAGTACGATCACATTCGAGTCACACTTCATTCCACTTCACAACGGACGCGGGCACTTTCGCGGGTAACACGTCCGCTCAATGCAACGGTCGGCGCGAAACTGCGCTACTTTGCCGAACATTCGAACATTTCCAAGTTTAAATTCCTTCGGAGATGCTCGAGGGAATTTAAACTTGTCTCGGGTGCAACTTTATTATTCAGTATTTTGTATATCATTTTGATTACTTGTTTTTGGATTTCTGCATATATAAAGTATTTTAGTTCTATTAGAATCTGACTGACTTAGACAGATGTTGTCCTCTCTAAATTTAAAAACATTTGTTTTAGTTATAGTCTTGAGTAATCCCATAGAAAAAAGGCACTTTATTATGTTCTAGTGTTTTTTTTTAATTTTCCGGGCAATTTTACTGGGATTTACCTTTAAACATTATTCGGACTACTACGAACATAAAAAAAACACAAATTGGTCCAGCCGTTCTCAAGCCGTTCACAACAAACAGGGGCCAGATGGCCAACTGCTTACGCAGTATCAATCTAAAACCGCAAAGTTCGGTAAATCACGCGAACGTGAACCTTATCGCGCCCAGATACGGTTTGCGGTCGCGCAACATTTTTTCATCAGCTAAACTGGATGGCTTTAAACAGCTAGCTGTTAGGCCCCAGCACTTCTAGCTCGCGGATAAGTATATTCAATATGTCATTGGCATAGGTTTAAATATTTCTTTCAAATGGAAAATAAAACTGAAATACGGGAAATTTAATAAAATATTGCAAGCAAGTACCTTAATTTGATAGATCCATAAGTTTCCGTGTTGAAATGTTGACAAAATACTGTGATTACAATAGTAAATATAATTATATCATTATATCAAACGAGGTCAAACATGGTAAAATCGCACTCTGATGTTTCTCAAGTTGACTTTTTTATTACCTCATAAAAAAGCTGACTATTAATAGTACCCATCAACGAAAACAAAATTAAAATTAGTTCATAAATAAATAAGTTATAAGTATTTTAATTTCATGCTAGACAGAGAGTACTCTATACTGTGTTATGACCTTATGACGTCATGCCTCAGGCCCGCCATACAAATTATATACAAACACACACTTTGCGAGAAAGGGATACAGCATCCCCTCTCTACCCCCACCTAAAAAAATTAAACGCTCATATCTCAGAGATTTATCAGCCAATTTAATTTATTTTTTCAGTATGTGTAATGTATGTGTTTTCAGAATGTATTTAGTTATATTCATCGCTAAGCCTGTTATTTGTAATAAATTAAACATCAGGACACATGCCTTATTATTTTTTCATCTAAATAGGTATAATATATCCACATATTCTTTTTTTTTTTTGTTAAATGTTACTTATGAGGTTTTTGATGTGTTCGTTTTAAACCAAAATCATTGTTTTGAATAGCTAAACTATATGCGTTTTTTCGTTAGGATAAAAAACAAATAAAAAACCTTTTAAATGCTGTGACTTAAATGAATTGAAAATAAAGCGTTGACATAAGCATTTAAGGCCGACATCAAAGCAAGCGGCTGCTCGCTCGCGCGTTTCAACATTTTTGAAGTGGAATTTGTTGACAGAAAATTATAAACAAATGTCTGTTTTATTCTGTAAAATTTTGCATTGATATCAATTGTTTTGGCGAAGGAGTTAAAAAACGTTTTTTTCAAAGCCTTTGGCATGATAAAGGATATTAAAAAAAAAAACTATACGGACACCAATGCAATCTTTCATATTTTTTTACGTCAAGGAGCAGCTAAAATAATCTTGGAGATCGATGGGCGAGGCCTATGTCCAGCAGTGGACGTCCTACCGTAGAAATTATGATGATGCTGATTGTTTCAATATTACATGTTGAAATGCGCAAGCGAGGTAACCGCGCACTCTTAGCTGCCCCTTGAAGCCGAGGTAAGTCTCCTAGTTAGGTCATCGTACTACACATCGCATCGTGTGTTCAGAACAAAATTCTTTCACCACCAAGGGTACCTCTTCAAAGGATTTGTATTACGTATGAAAAGTTCTGTTCTTTGAAATTTTATTCAGATCTCCTTCCTTTGAGAATAATGCCGGACAAATATGTATATTGGATTAAATGAACCTTATTCCGTCGCTTTGTAGGTATGTAAATGTGATTAGCTAAAAGAATTTCCAGCTAACCCATTTTCAAATTGGTAGATTGTTTACTTGTCTATTGCCAAGTGGCTAGGACAAAATTTTTTTAAGCTCTTATAGACTGTACAGAAACTAAAAAAAATACATTAAAAACAAATCTTTTCGTATTATTTTCAACAAAAAAAAAAACAAAAAAAAAAAAACACTTTCATCACTTGAAGATAACTGGTCTAAAATGTAGTCGCAAAATTTGTCCCACACATACATAAACTAACAGGGCAAGTTAAATCATAATTTCAGCCTTAGGACGTCCACTGCTGGACATACGCATCCCCATCGATCTCCAAAAGGGCCGGTTGGAAGCGGCCTGCATCCAACGTTTCCTGCGGTCTCTTTTAGGTCGCCTGTCCATCTTGTGGGTGGACGTCCTACGCTGCGTTTACCGGTCCGTGATCTCCATTGCAGAACCTTGCGGCCCTATCGGCAAGCTAAATATAAGCAGCGAAATTTCTAATTTGAGATCTCCAATTTCATCTTAAACACTTTTAATAGTTGATAATAATTGATTATGTTTGTCGTTTGATCAGTTGCTTGTATATTGATGTACACGGAACTTTCATATCTGGAACGCACCCCGCACGCGTTCCACGCAAAAACAACTGTGAGTTTGTTCTATTATAAACTTACTTTAATAGCAATAAAGTTATTTGATTGAATTAATCGTTATTTTGCGGAAGTTTATCTTCAAAATTAAACCCAAATTCCTTATTGTACATAATGAAATATCCTAGAGATTCGTCAAAAAACAGTGTAGCAATCATTGATTGGTAGCAATATGTTTTCAAAATGTCGGTAGCGTGATTTTGACGTATCTTTAACCGCCGACGCAAATGAAGTTATATAAATTTAAAGTGTGTATTTGTGTTTCTATCTGCGGTATCGTAGCTCCCAAACAGCGGAACCGATTTTGAGTTAGTGTTTTTTTTTTTTTTTTAATCTAATTTTTTGTTTGGGGCTTGAGTCGCTATTCGATTTTAGTGTTTTTTAGGGTTCCGAACCCAAAGGGTAAAAATGGGACCCTATTACTAAGCCTACACAGTCTGTCTGTCTGTCCGTCCGTCCATCCATCTGTCGTACCTATTAATGGCTGTATCTTTCGAACCGTAATAGATAGCCAACTGAAATTTTCACAAAATATGTAATGTTACGGCGGATTAACTAAGAAGTTGTCAAGAAAATAAAACAACTATATAATATGTGCCTAAAATGGGTCATGGTCAGGTACAACGGTGACGTGCCCAAAATTAGGGGCTTTAGTGAAACAAAATTTTTTTTTCAAACACCAGAATTAGTCGCCTTCTTATGCTGCCGTCCGGAGCTCGTACCCCTGTTTGCCCTCTCCTCCCCTAGATCTGGGGCTGAACTTAGGTGAACTTGCGGTATCTGCCTGATCTGTGCCTTCCACGTGTTTATAACAAAATGAAAGCTACAACTAACTGCCCATTTGAAAATCCTGTGTACAATACAGGTTAGCCCCGCAACGTTTGATCAAACGTTGGCCGAGTGCCAAACCGTTTACATGCTGACTTGTATACTGAGGCGTATGTAATGCAAAGTATGCTTTGTACTTACTTATTAGATCATGTTAGATTTTCTTAGTAGCCACAGCCCTGGATTTAAAATAATACAATGAGCCAACATGTTTTTTTTCCATGTGGACGCCAAAAATCTCAGAGACTTAAGTTTTTTGTAATTTTTTTCATGACTGGATACATAGTCCTTTAACCTTTAAGTCCATAGCTCGTGCACTGAGGGGAACACTCAGTGCACGAGCCTGACTCACTTGCCCGGTTTTTTTTTCGATATCAGTGTTGGTCCCATAGTAACAGTTGTTAATAATGACGAGTACAATGACTTCCTTTCGGTTTAGTACAATCCATAAATATGCATAACCCTGTATAATATATTATAATTTACTAAATATTATATTTTTTATTAATTAAAATAAACGGTCTCCATTGTATAATTTATACCAATCTACCCCAACTCCACACATTCTGATGACGTCTACTCGAGACAAAGCCATGCAATGTCAGCCCACCTACATTTATATCACAGAGTCCCATCAGTCATCGTTTAGCTCCGGTCAACAGGCGGCCAGTAATTAAATGAATAGACCACATCATCATATATGATGAATAGGAAGAGCAAATGGACACATTCAGTAAGATTGATGGAGCTAGATGCGTCTTCTTTAATGTGGGTTGATCATTTGTCTACGAGCGGAGTGCGCGATGGATGACCAGCCAAATGTCATGGGGTATATAATTATTGATATCGTGACTATGATAATATGTCATAATGGATTCATCATCAACCATTTTCCACCCACTGCTGGGTATAGGTCTCTTTTTCAGCGCGCCATCTTTTCCGGTCCTGTGCTAGCCTTGTCCACTGCTTTCCTGCTGTCTTAACGATGTCGCCCGACCAGCGGGCTGGTGGTCTGCCCGGTGGTCGCTTTCCGTTCCGCAGCTACCATTTTGTGACTGCTTTGGTCCATTGTCCATCTTAATAGATTATGACATATTATTGTCACTGTTGATTTTCGCCGTAGGAACACATCTACCACCTACGTACTACTGCACAGTACTAATATTGTACTTGTTGGCTTATATTCACCAATACTGTGTGAACTGTTGTTGACCTTAATAAATATATTGTTGATTTTGATTTTTGACATATCCAATTTTTTTATATACTATAGGCTTGCGTTTGACCGTCAACGATGGAGCACGCTTGCCTAGAAGAAACCGATTCACTCGTGATTTGAAGACATCCAGACTGTTACTATCCCGGAACGTCGACTCGGATAAAACCGCAGAGCGGAGATAGTTTTATATATATCATCATCATCATACACAGCCCTCCTTATTCTACTGCTGGATGTAAACTTCTCTCTTGCTATGCCACCTGCTTCGGTCCTGTGCTAATCGAGTCCAGGTTCGACCCGCGATAGTAGTAATATCGTCGACCCATCTTGCAGCTGGACGACCAACGCTCCGCTTACCCTGCCTCGGCCACCACTCTGTTAAAACCCTACTCCACCTGTATATAAAAATGCGGCTCGTAAAACTTAAAACACTGTACACAGAATAGTGGTATTTATCATAATCAAACCGGACTATCTAGGGTTCTATTTCTATGCACCGGACACGTTCATTATTCAACTCTGTGTATCCAGCTTATATAATCCTGGACGTGCTACACAGAAACCGTTTTAGCTAGAGCAATGCCTGCTACCTTTAACAAAATAAATTCATTTTATATATATTACACGGGAATTACTCACGTCAGATTAAGCCGGTCACTCCAACTATAGTTTCAACCGCATTAGGCGGTCTTTTTCTCTGGTCTTTTTTTGGCGGTTTTTTGTGTGGTGTATGAAAACTCCGTCAGTTTTCATTATAAAATAAATTCAACACGACAATACATAGAAGCAGCGCTTAAATATGTATTTATTATAAAAAGATCGTCAACAAACAAGAGGTCCGCCTGATGCTAAGGAGATTTATGGAAGGTTATGGAGACACTAGCGGTGTTGTTGATACTTTGCCAGCCCGGAGAATTTGAATTCATCACCATCTTGAACCTTGGAGGAAAAACCTTCGGGGAAAGGACACCCCATACCTTGCAGGTCCGAGGAAGAAAGATGCCGAAAAACAGGACGGTGTGGAATTTCCACTTATTAACTTCTTTAACTTTATATTCTTTAACAATAAACTTCCAAAGAGTTGAGGATGCAAAGTCTACACAAATATTAAAAAAATTGCGTATTAATTGACGAAATCCTGATAGCATAATAATACTTATTACCTTCTTACAGACTTACTTTAATTACACTTACAGTTGAACTTTTATTCAATGTTCTCCAACATGTTAAAATTCCCGCTGGCCACTAATTTTAACTGCAAATACTTAATATGAAACTCGTAAACCCAATTGCATTGGCTGTTAGCTCTAGGTGTTTGTAGGGGTTGGTATTTTTACCCCTTCCTATTAAATTTTTCATTATTATCCAGATATCCAGTCTTCCTTATCCCACTGCCGGGTATAGGCCTCTCTCTTGCTATGTTATTATACTTTTACCACTTGCAAAAAATGTGTCTATTTTAAATAATTTCGTTGTAGAAACTCAACGGAAAAGCCGTGCCAAGATTTGTGGCGAATATTTATTTTTTTATTTTCGCTAAACGGGGTTGCATTTCCTGAACTAGGCGGAACTCCACGAAAAGATTTTATTGATTTTGGCCACGTTTCACTTCACTGGCATATACTTTTCAACGTCAACTGTTCCACTTTTTTGGTAGGGACGCTATTTTTAACAAAATGAAGCGTTTAATTTTAAGTATTTATATTTTCCGACATAAAACGAATAAATAAAGCCGTAATTTTCAAGATAATTATAAATTAAGTAAACCATAACATAGAAATGTTTATTTTATGACAGTAATTTAACGAAATCCACCTCTTATTTCCCTCCTAAAGTTTAACAAAAAACTACTTTTGTAAATTGGAGGTAACAAATGGATATGTTGAGTTTTACCGAAATCTGAAGCCGCTACATTCAATAAAAAATACAGATTTATTTAATACAGCAACTGAATTTTCTACAGATCGTATTAATTTAAAGAAAAAATATACCAACATCCAGATTTGATGTTTTTTTCGTCAAAAATTGTGATACGACCCTTAAAAAGGAGGTTCTCAATTTTCCAACTGCGAACTAATTTTAAAGTTGTATTTATTTACTGCATTGGTTATATCTCAAGGGTGGAAAATAAATCAACATGAATTGCACATAATTAAATTCACATACCTACCGATGTTACGTAGCATATTATGTTCAAGGTACTTAGTTATTACATAAATATATAATACCCATATTTTTTTGTAATACCTACTTTGTATTGCATTTATGTAATAGCTTTTTTATTTTATTTCAGTAACTTAAATAACATGCCATCTTAGACTAAACAATATCTTAAACATATGCTACCACCACACCACCATGCTGCATGTTACTTACCAGGGAATGTTCTGAAGAACTGTTCGATCTGTTTTTGTTTTTTTTTGCCAGCATCGCGGTTATATAATTGCACCAGCCGCCACCACCTGAAAGTTCATTCACATATCATAGATCGGTGGAAATCGCACACTGTGCGGTTCACGAGATCTTTTTTGCCTTACACCTGCAATTTGTGGAATGAACTCCCTCCCTCCCCTCCCTCCTGAGGCATTTCCGAGTGACTAGGCATAACATGGGGTTCTTCAAAAGAGCTGTTAATAGAGTCTTTAAGGGTCGGCAACGTATCTGTGATGCTCTTGGAATTGCAGGTATCTATAGGCGACGGTGATCGCTTACCATCAGGTGGCTAGACAGCTTGTTTGCCACATAAGGTATAAAAAATGGTCCTGATTGGTTATGACAACAAAGTGCTGAGCGGATATAATTATATCCCTTATTGCTTGTGATTATTATTTAGAACAACTTAACTCGCTATAGGGATTACAGGCCTATAACATACAAGTCAATTTATTACTTTAAATCGAGGCCGTAGGGAGCAATTTGATTTTGAAATATTGGCTGTTTCGCCGGCAATTTGGAGAGAATCGCTGCGGTGACACGCAAGAGGGTTCCGTACCTCCTCCGATATAAAATTGTCTCTCAATTTAGGCCCAAGTCTTGATGTAGACAGTACTCTGACTTACACTGAACCGATTAACAGTGAGTATTTGTGTTGTAAAATCTAAACTCCTAATAGATTGGACGATTTATTTAGAAATTGACTTTTACAAGAAAGTTTCATACTGATATTAAACACTTTTAACAGATTCTCAAGTAGCTGACAGACGAAACGGACTTGGCAGACAGACCGCCGTCCAACCAACAGAGAGAAACAGAAACATTTCTCTTTCCCTCCCGTAACAAGTATTCAACTTTACAAAAACGAAAAAGCCATTGCAAATGGTATCCTTTTATCAAGCCATTTTCGTGTTGATATTATGTAAAACTTAATTATTATTTTATTAAAAGAGGTGATCGAAAATAAAAACTTCCTATACTAACTCCTCTTCCTTACCCTATAAAATATAATATTGATAATTATATTATATTCGTAATCGGAATAAAGCATATTATCAACATAAAAATTTATTTGAAACGTTTGCAATGTGGTACCTAAAAAGAATTTCCAATGGATTTTTTATTTAACAGTTTTTATCTTTTAAAACATTGAAGGCAATTTTTCTAATAGGATTTTTTTTTTATAGTGCAAGGCTTCATGTGCACCTACATAGATTAACTTCGTTTTCAACCTCCGACGCATAAAGAGAGGTGCTATAAGTTTGACGTGTGTATCTGTCTGTCTGCGGCATCGTAGCCACAGAAAAGATTTTTTTTCTTCATCGTAGCTATAGAGCTATGATACTGGTATTATGTTGATATATTTGAACCTTCTATTACTGGAATGGAATCGGTTGAAGCCTCCCCCGAGTTCGCTTATTGGAGTTACATTTGAGACTGAGATCATTGAGGATGATTGTTATTGGACCAGTTACGGAAGGAACGCTCAGTTGAAACTGCTTCTTCATTGAAAATTACTTCAAATAAACACTAATTAGTTAATATTGTTAATATTTGATGTGTTGTTTCACACTCAACCACGCCCGTATCTTAGTGAAGGTATAGATAATTTATTTGCATAAAACACGGGTCATACGCACATTTAAAAACGTATGCACATTGCACAATAGGTATTCAAATATTATTAGTCACTTCGTATCATGTTTTGCCTAGTTATTAGGTATAAAAATCTAGAGACACATGTGCGTGAATATGGCGTATGGGACGAGATCCGATGACGCAGGTTCGAATCCTTTCGGTCGTTTTTTAGGGTTCCGTACCTCAAAAGGAAAAAAACGGAACCCTTATAGGATCACTTCGTTGTCCGTCTGTCTGTCTGTCCGTCTGTCAAGACCCTTTTTCTCAAGAACGCGTAAAGGTAGCAAGTTGAAATTTATACTAAATACTTGGGTCTACGGTTTCTTTCGGCTGTAAAAAAATAAAAGTTGTAAGTCAACGCAATCAAAAGATATGAACGTTTATGTCGCATATTTTGCGATTTCACAGGGGAACCAAAACCTATAGGGTACTTCCCGTTGACCTAGAATCATGAAATTTGGCAAAAAGCAAGGTCTCATAGCACATATATAGGAATAAATCCGAAAGTTATAAATATGAAGGTATATCATTTAAAAATGATTATTTTGCTATTACAAACTTACATTTTGTAGTTGGAATGTATGGAAGAACCTTATTGTCAACTACAAACTTAAGTTTGTCTTTCAATATTTTAACTTCAGTTAGTTTTTTTTTTGGTCTCGCGTTCTTAGTGTTCCTTTATGTCGTATATTTTGCGATTTCACAGGGGAATCAAAACCTATAGGGTACTTCCCGTTGACCTAGAATCATGAAATTTGGCAAGAGGCAAGGTCTCATAGTACATATATAGGAATAAATCCGAAAGTTATAAATTTGAAGGTATTTAAAAATAATTATTTTGCTATTACAAACTTACATTTTGTAGTTGGGATGTATGGAAGAACCTTATTGTCAACTACAAACTTCAAAGTTGTCTTCCCAGTGACTGTGGGATCGGCCGATCTGCGAACTAGCATGGAAATCGCTACTAGATACGTGTCCTAGTATTGCAGATCGCGCTCGTATTCTTGCTGTCTCTGTTTGGGAATCGGGACTTTGGTTGCAAGCCATGCCCTCTTTTAACACAGGTAGCCTTTTAGATCCAACCACATTTCGTCTAGCTGTCAGCTTACGCTTGGGTGCAAGGTGCTGTGAGGCCCATCGCTGTCAGTGTGGTACTGCTGTTGACCAGCTCGGTCACCATGGTCTCTCTTGCTCGAGAAGCGCTGGTCGTATTGGCGGACACGCTAGCCTGAACGACATCATACGCAGGGCACTTTCCACCGCCAATGTTGCAGCTGTGCTCAAACCGAGTGGTCTTGCGCGTGACGATGGAAAGAGGCCTGACGGTATGACACTTGTGCCCTGGAGGTTGGGGCGGCCCCTTGTATGGGACGCAACTTGTGTCGATACTTTGGCGCCGTCACATCTTCCTGAGACACAGGGTAGGGCTGGCGCGGCTGCTAATTCGGCAGAGCAGCACAAGCGTCGCAAATATGCTAACCTCGGCAGTGGTTACATATTTGAGGCGTTTGGAGTCGAGACATTGGGCCCTTGGGGACCGGGAGCTCACCTCATTTTCAAAAATCTTTCAGAGCGCCTGGTTAATGCGACGCGTGACCAAAATGCTGGCGTGTTTCTGGCTCAACGCATTAGCATTGCCATTCAACATGGTAATGCCGCCAGCATGTTGGGTACGCTGCCAACTGGTAGTGGGCTTGAGCATTTGGATTGTCTTTAGACCTTGAACGGTCTATGGGCAGTCTAACTGTATTTGTAGTGTTAGTTTTAGCTTGTATTTTGTTTAGTTATTAAAGGCACTTGCCCAGTAAAAAAAAACTACAAACTTAAGTTTGTCTTTCAATATTTTAACTTCAGTTAGTTTTTTTTTTGGTCTCGCGCTCTGAGGGTTCCGTCTAACGGAACCCTCAGAGCACGAGTCCTACTCGTACTTGTCCGGTTTTTTTATTGTGTGTAAAAATTAATTGCTTATTTAATATAATTCTTTTTTATTGTATATAGATCTACTTTTAGCCACAACTCACCTGATGGTTAGCGACAATGCGGCCGAGGATGGAACACGTCGATCTAGAAGAAATCTATTCACAGATACCTAGATTGCAGTTCTCATGAAACAAGGAAAAACTCCATGTAGCGTAGGATACTCTGAGATTCGATTGAGTAACAATATACGTTAGCCAACTAGGTAGGGCCTGGAAGCACAAAGCCAAAACTTGGCCTCAAATAGGGCGTGTCGTAAGAGGCCCATGTCCTGCAGTAGACTACAGTAGGCTAATTATAATGATGAAGCAATTAAGATGGCAAGGAGTTCCAATCATAGGCGAATCATAAATGTGGAACAAGGTCATACTGATGTAACCAATTGCACTGTTTCGGTACTTGCTATATCTGAGCAAACAATTTCAGGGGTGGGCAGTGTAGTACTCAAACTCAAACGTATTTTTGAATTAGTTTATACCTAACTTTTTCAAGTGCCTTTATTAATTAAACAAAATATAAGCTAAAATTAACACTACAAATACAGTTAGACTGCCCATAGACCTTTGAAGGAAGAAGAACCGAAGAAAGACCGAAGGGTGAAGAAGAACCGTTGTACCGTTGAAGGTCTAAATACAATCGAAATGCTCAAGCCCACTACCTGTTGGCAGCGTACCCAGCATGCTGGCGGCATTACCACGCTGAATGACAATGCTTATGCGTTGAGCCAGAAACATGCCAGCATTTTGGTCAAGGCGCTCAATTTTTTCTAAATGACTATAATGTTTATACTTGACTTGCTTTATAAACATGGAATTTCCTACCTCGAAGCTTTGATTCAATCAAAGTTTAAGTATCTCCGTTAGAACATAATAATTATAGTTAAATCTAGTCTAGTATAATAGCGGTCAGTAAGGTAGGCGATAACACTATCAAATCATTAAACCAAACAACAAGGACCTTACCTTTTTAGGTCCAAGTTCTTTGCATCAAACAATCATTGTTCCTGACGTTCCCGACCACAGATATACACAACCAGATCGGCAATATCTTTTAGTGAAAGAGACAACTTGATATAGCTCAGCACAAGTACGAAAAGGACATAAATAGATTTTGTTGTCCTTATCGACGTGACCTGTTTTTGGTACCTCAAGTGTCAAAATCTGTAATAATCAGTGACAAACAAAACGGGTCTGAATTATATTTATTGCCTTTTTTTGGTGATTTAATGTGATAAATGCGTGTTTCCTCTGAGAAATAATTGTAAAAGATATTTTACAATGGTTGGTTGTAGCATTTTGGGCTGCAAGAAGCGCAGTGAGCGAAAATACGATGAAATATCATTTCACACGTAAGTAAACATATAAAGCTTGTAACAATCACCTAAATAAATTCAGGATATCAATTCGCAAATATTTTATTCATAATTAGTCAGTTTTTAGGTCGATTTGTGGTCTAATTCTATGAATTTTATCAAATTATTCACTTAGAAAATAAATTATGAATGTTGCCAGTTTATGAAAGAAATTACCCACCGCAACTAACATAAATTATTCGTTCTGCAGGTTTCCAACTGATCCTGTCACATTGCTGAAAAAAGCTGGCACATTGCAAGAAGTGCAAAATACCGACCCTTTTATGCCCATATGAATATGGTGAATGTTAATATTAAATATATATTAATGAGGCCACAGTTATGAAGCTGGAAAAGCAAAACGCGATTTCGGCGAACCGATTCAAAAAGCTACGCGCTGTTCGTGAAATTTGTACTGTTAACGTTAAAGAGTCTATTTATCTAATTATTTGGAATGTTATACATAATTCCATTCATGAAAAAACTAAACTGACCAAGCGCGAGTCGGGCTCGCGCGCTGAGAGTTCTTTACAATCACAAAATACAAAAAGTTGTGCAAAAAGACAACATCACGCCCAGGCTGTCACCCATCCAAGTACCGACCGCGCCCGACGTTGCTTAGCTTAGTGGTAAACAGAAATTTGTCACTGACTCGCACTTGGCCAGTGTTTATTATTTGTTGTTTTACTTATGTTCACTATAATCCGCTAAATTTGACGCTTGTACGGATTACCGTTTTTACACTAGAACAAATCCAAAAATACGTTTAACGTTTGTTGCATGAGGGACCCCCGTTCCGTTTTAACTCTGACTTTTTTATTATATTTTATTAATTATAAAAAATCATGCTATGGTTACTTTTCAACCTTTTTTCTAGTACTATATTCTAATCCTAACAAATAATTATAATAAAAACGCAAGTAACTTTCTGTCTGTTTTTACGAGGAAATGGATAAGTCATGGTATAATAATATACTCCGCCAGGTATAGCAATCCGAGAAAAAATGTTTACGTGGGCGTCCCGCAATGATGTCATGATGTCAATTTACAACAGTTTTGAGAGAGATGACGATACACCACGTAACAGCTGATTGAATAAAGTGGCAACTGGACAGTGACGTCATTGCGGGACCACTCTCAAATTGCTAGACCTTGTTTTCTTAGATCATGGGCTAAGTCAAATTTTGTCAGGACGATAGGGGTGTGTCATGGGGACAGACAACGTACTTTTCTTCCCAGAAAATATATAAAATATAAATATTTAAAAGGTAGTATTGTTTCCAAAATTACTCATTGAAGATTCACTACCCATCATAGTAGGTAAATTACCCTAACTTATAGCAAATCATTTTAATGTGGCAACACAACTTGTTGAAGCGAGAGGCACTGAGCTAGCCACGCTCATTGAAAATCTATAGGTAGTAGATCTGTGTTCCCGACCTTTGATTATTGAAGTTGACGTGAAGTTGGCAAACCCGACACGTGCCGACAATGTATTTTTTTTTATGTTTGACTGATTGGTAAATTGTCAAACAATAAAAATGACCGATCAAGCAATATCAGAAAAAGATTTGTTATTTGCAATTAAAGATATTCTTAAAAGAAATGGCTACTTGAATAAATTAACTGCTGAGGTACCGTCAAGTTTATTTTAACGTATTTCTAACACGCTACCGCCCGCCCCGTTCATCGATGGTACACGCCTTGTTTCTCAGGGAAATTTATAAATTCTACCCTTTATTCTACTTTCGACCAAAATAAAATGAATGGACTGCCAATAACCATTGAACTTGCTCAGAAAAAACGAGTCAAAACCGTCGGACATATAATTCAACACCTAATTATAGCCATGTACAGTAAATATGTTACAAAAAATAGATAGCGGTTTTTTGTTGTGTATTTACATTTCGGGAAAGCACACGAAGACATAATTTTGTCAGATGTTTCGTTATCATGTAACAATAGACTCGTGTCGCACTTGCTACGGCTAGAGATCGACTGAAACGAAGTGAGCGCCGGTGCTCATTTTGTAATCTTCAAAAATGCGCCAAACACCCGTCCATTCATTTTATTTTGGTCGAATATTCTACCCATATTCTAGGTTTAGGTTTATTGACATTTATTATTCTCATATTATAAGATGTTACATCACTTCCATGAGAACACTGCTAATAATAAATTTTGAGTTCGTCGTCGCAAAAATAACTAAATAAATTCTAGTATCTCATATTCTCTAATGCAGTGGTTCCCAATTCGTTTTTCCTGCGTACCACTTCAAGGAAGACCTCAAACTTGCGTACCCGTCGAGCTCGGCTCAAGCACACCAAATGCAGTCCGGTGCGGTGCAGACTCAGTTTGTTAGGTCTAGTAAAGTATGAAACGCTGTATGCAGTCAGGACTGCAGACGGACTACAAATGGACTGCATATACGGTGTGACGTTTTTCATAGAAATTTTCTTAGTCAGAAGATTGCCGCGCGTACCTCTTGATGCAACTTCGCGTACCCCTAGGGGTACGCGTACCACTAATTGGGAACCACTGCTCTAATGTATTCTATCTTCATTATTACTTTAAGTTTTTTCTTATGGTGTCTTACCAGCTCAATGTACATAGTATAGTATAAAGTTATATGATTATTTACGGGATATTTACCGTGGTAAGGTTGTGGAATGAGCTCCCGATATTTCGGCGCACTTACATGCACCATGTTCACGGGAAGACTGAAGAATGCGGGTCGTTGGTCGAACACTTAAAAAGTTAGGTGCAGACATAACGATCTACCTTCTTTCTTAGCCTTTTGCATCATATAACTTTAGTGAACAACCGTAATACTTTAAAACAGAGTCTTATAGTAAATGATATACTAGAGACGCTAGGATACAAATGTTTGGATAGGCTTCCTTTCTTTTCAGATCTTTACCTAAATTACAATGAAATGTAATTACCTATAAACTCTTGTATTTTTTAGATGCGAGCCCAAGTAACAGAGCTTCTCCGCAATAGGCAGAACTCTGTGATCCAGCCGCCGCCCCCGACCGACGAGACCCTGCTGGTGAACGAGCTGGTCAAGGAATACCTGGAGTGGAATGGATATCTCTACACTGCGTCGGTGATGAAGTCAGAGGCTGCGTTGCCTGCCGTTCATAAAACAAGGTAAATATTAAAACCAATGATATATAAAAATAAACCAGCCAAGTGCGAGTCAGGCTCGCGCACTGAGGGTTCCGTACCACCACAAAATTCAATAACGAAATTACCCGTTATAAGTTGGTAATGAACAGAAACATGTCACTGACTCGCACTTGGCCATTATTTATTATTTGCTGTTATACTTTAAAGTATGTAATCATGCTAATTTTGACGCTTCTATGTATTTGCGTTTTTAGTACCGGTTAGTAGGTGACAAATTTCTGTTCATTACCAAGTTATATTATAACTTTATGGTGGTACGGAACCCTCAGTGCGCGAGCCCGACTTGCACTTGGCCGGTTTATTTTATTTGGGTTTTTTTTCGCCTTACAAATCGACATAATATCACTCATATGCGTGCGTGACGAAGGTATTTTATAACACGAATTAAATTATGTAACGCCTTGTTTAGATTGGAGCTCTGTGCTGAAGTCGGTGTTAGAGACGATGAGAAGTCCTCAGCTTTGCCCTTGTTATCTAATATTGTCGCGGCCTACACTGAAAGGATACGACGCAAAATTAACAAGTGTCGCAAAGAGGTTCCTTCCCACACCACTGTTGGATGAAGCTCATTTCTAATAAACGCTTTGAAAAACTTTGTTCACGATTTTGCATATTAATAAATTATATAGTTTGAAAATGATTTTTTTTAAATAATAGATAGTCTTGCGCTTGGCCATCTCACCTGGTGTTAAGCGATGGTGCGGTCTACGATAGAGCATGCTTGCCTAGAAGAAACTGAGCTGTTTCAACTGTTGGCTGCTCCATTTATAGCAAATCGATCGGTTCTAATTTGCTTTGGGCCGCGTTTAACAAATAAACAACTATTAATTGATTTGGAGTGACGGTAAAAATGTCGGCGAGCGATAATAGCCGAGCGGTAGCATGTGCGCTTTACAATGTGACAGCACCCAGTTTGATCCTCGGACTTGCTCCAATCAGTGCTTAAATAAATTATGTGCAGTTTCGATGTTATCGCTCAGCAACGGTGAAAGAAAACATCGGTGAGGAAACCAGTATGTCCAAGAGCCTCAAAAGTTCAAAGATATTCTGACATTCACCAACATGCACTGGGCCAGCATGGTGGATAAGGGCTCATCTTCTCTCTCTCTCTCTCTGAAAAAAGGTTTGTGTCGTAGAAGTGAGAACATGGTATCTGATGATGATGATGATGATGAACAATGAAAATGAAATAAACTACCACACTCATAGCGATAAAAGTTCATTATTTCTGTGCAAGTGACAGCTTATCGCTTATAATTAAATCGGGCTTAGACTAATTTGAGACTGATTGAAGACCAGGGGCCTTACGGACAACAGCTAATTGCGGCACCTAAACCGCTCAGTTGGAAAATCACGCGAACGTGAACCTTATCGCGCCCATATACGGTTTGCAGTCGCGTGATTTTCCAACTGAGCGGATTGGGTGCCGCAATTAGCTGTTGTCCGTAAGGCCCCTGAAGAAGCACATAAATCCACATCTCAATGAATTCCGAAAAGAAAACTTCACCAAAACTAAAAACCTATTCATCATATTTAAGTAATTATTCTGATTTTTAGGGTTCCGTACCTCAAAAGGAAAAAAACGGAACCCTTATAGGATCACTTCGTTGTCCGTCTGTCTGTCTGTCCGTCTGTCAAGACCCTTTTTCTCAAGAACGCGTAAAGGTAGCAAGTTGAAATTTATACTAAATACTTGGGTCTACGGTTTCTTTCGGCTGTAAAAAAATAAAAGTTGTAAGTCAACGCAATCAAAAGATATGAACGTTTATGTCGCATATTTTGCGATTTCACAGGGGAACCAAAACCTATAGGGTACTTCCCGTTGACCTAGAATCATGAAATTTGGCAAAAAGCAAGGTCTCATAGCACATATATAGGAATAAATCCGAAAGTTATAAATATGAAGGTATATCATTTAAAAATGATTATTTTGCTATTACAAACTTACATTTTGTAGTTGGAATGTATGGAAGAACCTTATTGTCAACTACAAACTTAAGTTTGTCTTTCAATATTTTAACTTCAGTTAGTTTTTTTTTTGGTCTCGCGTTCTTAGTGTTCCTTTATGTCGTATATTTTGCGATTTCACAGGGGAATCAAAACCTATAGGGTACTTCCCGTTGACCTAGAATCATGAAATTTGGCAAGAGGCAAGGTCTCATAGTACATATATAGGAATAAATCCGAAAGTTATAAATTTGAAGGTATTTAAAAATAATTATTTTGCTATTACAAACTTACATTTTGTAGTTGGGATGTATGGAAGAACCTTATTGTCAACTACAAACTTCAAAGTTGTCTTCCCAGTGACTGTGGGATCGGCCGATCTGCGAACTAGCATGGAAATCGCTACTAGATACGTGTCCTAGTATTGCAGATCGCGCTCGTATTCTTGCTGTCTCTGTTTGGGAATCGGGACTTTGGTTGCAAGCCATGCCCTCTTTTAACACAGGTAGCCTTTTAGATCCAACCACATTTCGTCTAGCTGTCAGCTTACGCTTGGGTGCAAGGTGCTGTGAGGCCCATCGCTGTCAGTGTGGTACTGCTGTTGACCAGCTCGGTCACCATGGTCTCTCTTGCTCGAGAAGCGCTGGTCGTATTGGCGGACACGCTAGCCTGAACGACATCATACGCAGGGCACTTTCCACCGCCAATGTTGCAGCTGTGCTCAAACCGAGTGGTCTTGCGCGTGACGATGGAAAGAGGCCTGACGGTATGACACTTGTGCCCTGGAGGTTGGGGCGGCCCCTTGTATGGGACGCAACTTGTGTCGATACTTTGGCGCCGTCACATCTTCCTGAGACACAGGGTAGGGCTGGCGCGGCTGCTAATTCGGCAGAGCAGCACAAGCGTCGCAAATATGCTAACCTCGGCAGTGGTTACATATTTGAGGCGTTTGGAGTCGAGACATTGGGCCCTTGGGGACCGGGAGCTCACCTCATTTTCAAAAATCTTTCAGAGCGCCTGGTTAATGCGACGCGTGACCAAAATGCTGGCGTGTTTCTGGCTCAACGCATTAGCATTGCCATTCAACATGGTAATGCCGCCAGCATGTTGGGTACGCTGCCAACTGGTAGTGGGCTTGAGCATTTGGATTGTCTTTAGACCTTGAACGGTCTATGGGCAGTCTAACTGTATTTGTAGTGTTAGTTTTAGCTTGTATTTTGTTTAGTTATTAAAGGCACTTGCCCAGTAAAAAAAAACTACAAACTTAAGTTTGTCTTTCAATATTTTAACTTCAGTTAGTTTTTTTTTTGGTCTCGCGCTCTGAGGGTTCCGTCTAACGGAACCCTCAGAGCACGAGTCCTACTCGTACTTGTCCGGTTTTTTTTTAAATTGTTTTTCTAAGCATAAATCGTACATTGCATTCTATTGAAAGCGTGAATGTGTATGTAAGTCTCCACTCAACTATCAAACGGCCGAATATTTTGAATGAAATTCGGTATGTAAGTAGCTTATACCCTGGATTTACACACAGGCCGTTTAGTCTCAGAAAATAAATAGATACTATAAGGTATCAGATAACACCGCCAGGCGCTGCTAGTATTAATATACATTTCTCAGAGTTCACGGTTTAATCAAGTCCTTTGCGTGACCTGAACAGCTCAATTACATCTGACACTGTAATGTCATTATGCGTGTTAATTAGTGTTGAGCTTAATCACAAGTCTCGACGTTGTGGTCTGTGGTTAAAGTAACCCGACCTCTCGACATAATCAGTTGATACAATTACCAACGATACCTAAATAATTGGGCGATACAAGTAATACTTGAAACCAAACTAAGTGCTACAAATGTTGCTACGATGCTGCTACGCCGTAGGCAATCTTAGAGCTATAAAGAAGATAATGCCATCTTCACCTTTGGTTTTTGTGAAATTGCGCCCAATTTTGCCAATAAAAAAAAATAAGATGGTTTTCAATTTAGCTTTATTTTTTGTTTTTGCTAAACTTTTTGATAATTAATTGATGGACAGTGTAGGTGGACTTAAAATAACTAATGTTTTTTACGTAAAAAACGACTTACAAAATTATCAATAAACGGGATTCATCCCCTGAGTTTCCTCCATTACAGGTAGAATATATTAATCTGATCAAAAAGGGACATATTCTTAAAAAAATAGTAATTTAAATTTGTTAGGTTATAGGCGCAGATATCGCGTAAATTACATTCGAATTGAGAAACTCCTTTTTAACCGACGAAAGGAGGAGGTTATCAATTTTGCTGTATGTTTTTTTTTATATGTTTGTTACGCGTTTATTCCGCTAATTATGAATTAATTTTGATGATTCCTTTTTTATTTGGTAGGTCATATTACAGAAGTACCATCAACATAATATAAGATCATTGGGTACCATATTCATTTTCTCGAAATTGGTTAAGATAACCTCAATTTTTTTTTTATTTGTTTATTATGGAATAAAGGCCAATTTAACTTCTTTTAAAGGTTCTTGAGTGGCGAGAGAGAACCGGAAGATGCAGCGTAGGTAAGCCTCCCACTAGATGGACCGTCGGCATTGTGAGAGTCGCTGGCATCCAGTGGATGCAAAAGGCAAGCTGTCGTTCAGTGTGGAGGTTAAAGGGGGAGGCCTATGTTCAGCAGTGGACGTCTTCTGGCTGATGATGAAAGGCCAACTTTTAGAGGTTACTCGCGTGTTTGAAGATATAGAATCAGGGATCAGTGCTTTTTGAAAAACCAACGAAAAAAAAATTATATACACAGATGGCGTTTTGGTTCCCTTTAGCAAAAGTTTCGATAAGGACTTTCAATTTCTGTTTTAACTGTCATTTTCTACTTTTGCGTTTAAGTCTCAGACTAAAGAATAGTTTAAGTTTATACATGAAGGTATAGTCATGAGGTCAGCTTTTTTTTTTTCTTTTCTAAAAAGTCATTATTTGAAGTCTGTTTATAAAATACTAGCGGCCCGCCCCAGCTTAGACGGATATAGATATATAGCCTATGTCACCTGGAGACAGTGTAGCTTCCCAACAGTGAAAGAATTTTTCAAATCGGTTCAGTAGTTTCAGAGCCTAATGCAAGCAAACAATCAAATCTTACCTCTTTATAATATTCGTATAGATAGCAACCATGAGGTTAAAAGAAAGAAAAAAAAACTAAATAAATTCTCCTAACACAGAACTCTCTAGGATTGTAGTTAAGATTCATCATCGCGACTAGTAAGTGAATTATTGAATGAAATAAATAAAACAATAGGTAGGTACAAACATAAAACCTGTTACTTAACTGTAAAACAATCAAATGGGCAAAGTCTTACTTCATTAAAAGTAAACTCACTTGTGTATTTAACCCTAACTTCACAGCTCACACGTAAACACCCTTTCTAAGAAATTAGCTACCTCGCAACGTAATTCTAAGTGATTGATGCTTTCGATCTAAATTAATGAGACTCACCCCCTCCCTATTGGGGGTCAACAGCTTCGCTTAAAGCTTGGAAGCTACACACGTCGATACAAATAACGCCCATACATCTTCGTAGCTATTCAAGTTCCAGACGGTGGAAAGGACTGAGGAACCGCTAAAATCCGGTACAACAATATTTTTAATAGTATTTTTTTATTTTTGAACTGCTGTTCCAAATTTGATATTATACTATTTTAAAATGTAATAGACAATTCAAAACGGTGAAAACAATACGGCGGATACGACGGCCGTAGCTTAGTGGATGGAGCGCTCGGGGCGTGTAGGTACTCGATGGCGCAAGTTTGAATCCTGCCGATCGTATATTTTTTTAATTATCTCTATTTATATATAGATATAGATATATAGATATATATATTACATTACTACATATATTATATATATATACATTCAATAATGTTTTAGTATTAAAATACCTTACATAGAGAGTCGTGAAAGAAAAGAAAGGGTTTCTTTCCAATGCAACAGTAACGGCTGAAAAATACAAATAAATTGATATTAATAATAATAAGTTAATATTCATAAGCCACTAGTTTTCAACACTGTCCTATGTTCACTCATCTAACGTTTTTGTTCTTTAACAGTATTTAATTTTGCACATTGGTCAAAATTGTAAGTACCGTTTTTATTTATATCGGTTTAATTTTCAAGCCCTTTTGTAATTTCTTTCCGCTTCCTCGGTATGAGCAAGTACGTATCCTACAATCAGTCTCCAAGGGAAGCGTTTGTTATTTTCTAAAGAGTAGATCGCGTACCGTATGCTTAAACCTGTGCAATTATATAATTATAGCTTACGAGTATATGTAGGTATATATATTATGATTCAAATTGTATAAATGGGATTTAACTGCTCAAACCTGCTCCGATCAACTAGTGTTTTTTACCTAGGCTGGCTAGGTTAGGTTATCAAGGGCTTAACTTAGCATATACTTTTCATACTACGTTGAACGTTAACTTGAAAGAAAAGAATGAATACCATTTTTGATTTAAAAAAAAGTTATATGATTATTTAAGGGATTTTTACCATGGTTAGGTTATGGAAATAATCCGCCGTAAATAATCATATAACTTTAGTGAACAACCGTGATAGTTTAAAACAAATCAAAAAAGGTATTCATTCGGTATTGTTTGGACACCTTTTGGGGCACCCTTTGGCTGAAATGTTTGGCTGAAATGTTTGGCTGAAACATTTCAGTCAAAGGTTGTCCACTGCTGTACATAGGCCTCCCCCATTGATCTCCAAACGGGCCGGTTGGAAGCGGCCTGCATCCAGCGTTTCCCTGCAGTCTCGGTCTATCTTGTGGGTGGACGTCGTACGCTGCGCTTACCGGTCCGTGGTCTCCATTCTAGAACCTTTCGGCCCTATCGGCCATCTGTTCTGCGTGCTATGTGCCCTGCCCACTGCCACGTATGGTAATAGCTTCACATAATCAAGAACATGCCGCGAAATGAAAACAAATTTAGGTAATTTCATACTATCTTATTTGTAGTTTTCAAGTTTTTGCCGATAGAAGTTGTATGAAAAATTGGAACTGAGTTGTTCTCATAAACATTCATAAGCATGGAGCAAGATTGAGTGAGAAGTGATTAAAGTTCTAGGCCGTTAGTAAGTTATGAAACCTAGGTACATGAAGACTGCTCCAAATCGAAAGCGCTCGATATCACAGATTTTTCTCACCCGATAACGCCATTCCATTCCAATCCATTTCAGAATCAGATCTCATAGCGGGAGCCATTTTTGTAATGGTTTTAGCCCGATCATTGTCCAGATTTACGGGAGAGATAGACGAAGCTGGCTATTCGAACACTGTTGTTCGAATTATTATATTGTGGACCGAAACCTTAATAATTATATAAGATGTTGAAATATTTGGTTCTTCAAAAGGGCTGTTAATAGAGTATTTATCGGTCGGCAACGCATCTGTGAAGTTACAGGTATCTATAAGTAACGGTGATCGTTTATCATCAGGCGGCCCGTTAGCTTGTTTGTCACCTATGGCATAAATAAAAATAATAATAATATGTGTGGTTTAACCATTTAAATGATAGGATGGCTTAAAAAAATCAAACGGCAGATTTAGAACCTGCGCAACGATTCGGGTAAACACTGATTTCTATAACCACTAGGCTTTGGTCGCTTTCCTAGCAATCAGCCTCTAAGTTCTTGAACTGGCTGCCATACATTTTGTCAAGTGTGAATTACCATTTTTGAAGGATCGGTTGATATTTTTTTCGCGATTTCAAAGTTGCTCTCCCAGTAAAAGCTGTTCTAAATTATGAGTACTATGGACCCCTTTCAGCTTAGCACACTCTTTCCGCGTAACCCAGTATACGCTTCAACTAGAGAACCTCCTTATGTTTTTCGTTGGTAAAAAATTACTCGTATATGGTTTTAATTTTCTGTAAAGGTACAATATTTACTTTACTTTGATATATAGACGCTTGCCTAAAGTGGGACTGGGCCGGTCATGTCTGTCAAATGTCAGAAGATCGTTGGGCCAAAACCACAGCACAATGGCTTCCACAAGATGGCAACCGACCTCACGGACGGCCCAGACTGAGATGGAGGGACGAACTGGACTCATATTGCCCAAAACAGAGAAAAATGGAAGGAGGGAAGAGAGGCCTTTGCCCTGCAGTGGGACGATGCAGGCTAATATGATATGATATTTATCATATACATATAGTTATAGATAATAACGTGAAATAGTTACATCGAAAAATCATTCAACACTTCGTATCTCAATCAAAGGACATTTTATGAAAAAATATTTTGATTTTAGCTTGAATAAAAAAACTGATATCCGTATATCTATACATTATACTAATATTATAAAGAGGAAAGATTTGGTTGATTGTTTGTTTGCATTGAATAGGCTCCGAAACTACTGAACCGATTTGAAAAATTCTATCACTGTTGGGAAGCTATACTATCCCCGAGTAACATAGGCTATATTATATTTTCAACAAAAAAAAATGGGATCCTTACTAAAACTCCAATAATGTAACCCAAGGTGTAAAAAAATAAGACTTACACCCGTGCGAAGCCGAGGTGCGTTGCTAGTTATGTTATAAAATAGTCAGTTATAATCCTAATAAAAAAATCGATAAGGTATAGAATTTCATAGCGATATTCTTGAGTCAATCTCTAGATGGGCCGGATTTTACGGAGAGAATTTATCTTGTGAATCTGTTCGCCATTGAACGTCAAAGGGCTATTGTGTCTAACTGATTACTGCAGGTAATAGATGTGAGAGCGCACAATGGCTTGTTCATTGGACTCGGTTAGCTGCCGGACCCACGGGAACAGCGGGTGGCAAGGAACCGCGCTCGGGAACTAAATATCAGTACCTAATTATAACAGCGAAATTACATCACACATCAGCCATTAAACGTCCACTGCTGAACAAAGGCCTCCCTCAGAGAGGGGTGTTGCCACGCTTGGCAGGTGGCTTGAGGATCGCAGTACGTTCACCGTGTACTAATACTGCTACTGGCCATTCTTCGGTGGTTCAGGGGGGTTAGACAAGACCCATTTTCTGTTAGCGTTAACGCCTGCGGAAAGATGAAATTGTATGAAAATGACATTGAACTTGAGATAACATCTCTCATAGGAGATAGGAGATAGGAGATATCTCTCATAGGATAGTTTTAGGACATAGCCGAGTTCAAAGCAAATTACCATTGACTAATCACGAAATCTGCTTTATAAGAAGCTGAAATTTGTCAATGTCATCGATTCTGTCATACCACTCGCTAATTTAAACCAATCTGACAGGACAAAAATTATTTGCCTCTCTTTTTATTTTATTATGTGAGAGAAGGATGGCAACAATTTTAGAGCTGTCAAATTTAGTTTAGTTTAGAGTAGGTACATCAGAATCGATGCCATTGTCTTTCGACGCATAATGCCAAAAACGTAAAATGCCGAAATCAATAGATTTGGCGATTTCCGATAGTGAAACAATACTTACGCAAAAGTGTCCATAACCTGGTTTAGTCTGATGTTAGGTATGAGGTATGCCTCAATATTTCTCCTATGTGGGTTACTCTTACTCCTTATAACGTCAGTTTCTGCTAGTGAAAGTCCCGTCAAAAAATTCTTCGTCGTTTTGGATTCCGTAGGGAACATGTATACATACTAAGAGTTAGATAATTAGTATAGTTAGATAATAAAAGACAGGCGTTTGAACGTATAGTGTTACTGTAGGTATCCGAAAAGAAAGGATTTAACATAATTATATACGTAGTACGTACTCAGATTTTTTTAAGGAACTTCGAAAAGTTAAAAATGTTTACCCGCCTGCAACTCTCCCACTTTCCCGCTGATCTCCGCAATGAGGTTTGTTAACTAAAGAGAATCTTTACAATCAAAGTGTATTTATAGCTTTAAAAACCAATACAAGGCTATGACGTCACGTCAGGCAGAATGTCTGGAACTTCCGCAGTTCTAAATCAAGTAGAACTCAACCATTATAATTATACGCGTTGGGGCAAACAGCTTTCCTATCAACTTGTCCGTGTGTACGCTCAAAAGACCCTCTAGCGGCTCGACAAACGATCTCAGGATAGCCTTATACTAAAAGGGAGATTCAATTTTCCCTGAGAAACGGGATGCCCTTGAATTACTACATTATAACAATAGACTAAAATCACTACCATTTTGAGTGTATCTAAATTTTTTAAAAGTTAATTGGGTACTTTACTAACCGTTTTGATAATGTTAGTTATAATATAATATATATCTGACAAAAAGTTAAAGCTTTTTTACCCGACTGCGTAAGGAGGGTTACATTTTTCGAGTGTATGTATATATTTATCTATGCTTGTATAATTATAATATGATCGTTTCTTTGGTACGCCCTGCAACCTAATCGACATGTGACGTGTTATTTGAATCGTTTTAATAGTGGGACTGAAATAGCGTACCTATATACAAGAATTCAAAATGGGAGTCCGCGAATAAAAAATATAGGTAAAATTGTAAGTAAAGTTTGCTAAATATGTTAATATTACCATCATTATGTGTAGAGCTTGCTCAGCAAATTTAAATTATGTTCTATCTAACCTTAGTTTTTGTCAGTTACTGATTACATTATTTTTATAAACTACCCCACAGTTTGAGCGACCGCTGAAATTGAACACGAACGATAATAATTGTTCTGAGGCATATCTCCCTTATTTGTCTGATCTAAGCCTTAACACCTGTGCTATGAGCCCGTTACAGACCATGTGAAGTAGCAAGTACAAGTAATAAAAATAAATAATTTCGAGACTTTTTTGCACACACGGTCATCTGACCCCAAACTAAGCAAATCTTTTTATATGGCTGCTGGAGACTGATATAGATCTATATAAAATTAATCCCTATATTTGCCTTGGTCACGCCATAACTTGAGAACGACTTTACCGATTTCATTAATTTTTTTTAAGTTTTCAATACATTGTGGACGGTTCTTACGGAAAGAAAAAATAAGAAAATTGGAAAAGTTCAGAAAACTTAACGACGATCTTAACTCGCGGGTGAGATTGCGGGACGCAACTAGTACATATATAGTTTTAAATACAACTACGCAGTGGCAATTACCAACTACGCATCGTCTGCGACGTTTTGCTTCGTGCAATTGGCAGTGGAAGTGCTTAGTAGTACTTCGCACTGGTCCTTACGCAAGTGAAGCTTCGTTTCCTTGCGCTGCTCGCACGACGCTCACTACGACGAGTACGTACTCGCACGCGAGTTGTGCGCGTCACCACGCGATTGGCTATTTACGTTTTAACGCCTACTTATACTTGCTACTTGTACTTGCAAGCTACTTCGCATGGTCTGCAACGGGTTTTATGACTGTTATTTCTAGTCGTAACAGAATTCACGTTCGAGTAAAGCCAATAATAGCAATCACGCGTGCTCTCAAATATCCAATGGCAAATAACCCGGTTAATTGTCGTCGACCGCGGAGTGTCGTGGCTAACGTTAGGTAATTAATTGTGTTTCCTTCGCAGCCACGTGGGTAGGGTCACCAGTTTTCTTATTTATCGGATCGTATTGCCCTCAATTAGGGCGGCACAGGTTATTGGACCTGCTCGTGATTGAGACAAATTGATTACTTGATTTGTGTTGTTCGAAAAAAATGTATGTAAGCCTTAGATAAACTACACAAAGAAACCAAGTACATTCGCAAAATTTAAGCCATTCAAATGGTGTCATACATGGCTCCAAAAAAAAAAAAATTACTATGACAATTTGCGCGGTGAAATCGTACCACAACAAATCAGAAAAGCAGCATAAGAGTTATGGTGTGACATCCACAGGTAATCCATTAATTTTCTTACTTAAATCGTTTAAAATACCCATCGAAACGTAAGCTACAATGCGAATTTGTAGCTTACGTTTTGAGAAGGCGTTGTTTGGAAACTTACCTTCTCTGAGTAGTTATTCTAAGATGTAAGCCATTTACGTACACTATAAATAAATAAATATTCGGGACATTTTTGCACACACGGTCATCTCTGAACCTAAACTAAGCAAAGCTTGTGATATGGCTGCCAGAGACTGATATACGTACATAAATATTTTTAAATACATACTTAAATAGATAATAACACCCAGATATAGTACAAACACAAATGTTCATCACATGAATGTTAGCCCTAGGTGAGAATCGAACCCACGCCCCCAAGCGCAGAAGGCAGGTTCACTACCAACTGGGCCAACGGGCTATCTAATACAGTTAGACTGCCCATAGACTGATGAAGGTCTAAAGACAATTCAAGTGCTCAAGTCCACTATCAGTTGGCAGCGTACCCAGCATGCCGGTGGCATTACCACGCTCAATGGCAATGTTTATGCATTGAGCCAGAAACACGCCAGCATTAAAATAAAACTTAAATAACAATATCTCAACCTATTTTTTGAACAGGACAATGCCAATATTACCCAAACAAACTAACAGTGAACAACTAATCTACCTAGCCTATCACAAAAACAGTTGGATTACCCAAGAATTTCTAAAAAAATCAAAGAGGATAAGGCAAAGTTGGATTAATTCAAAAAAAGTAGTAGAACGTCTATAGAACGAGCGTCTTTTCGTGCGTAACATTTACCAATCGACAAAAGACGAATGTAGCCGAAGTATATACCTAAGAGCAGACACAAAACAAAATCAAGGATTGATTCGAGTTGGAAACAAGCAAGCTTCATCTAACCGCAACAATGGTTCCCAAACTCGCGGGTAAAACTTTAAAGAAAGAACATCAAACAGGACCGAAAGTGCCGTGAGTGCCATTCGAGAAACTTTTCAACCAATTTACAATGATAGCGGTGAAAATAAACTGGGGAACTACTGTTTGTTTCTCTTTGTTTCCGGCTTATTATGATGTTTCTGGCGGTTACTGACGAAGTTAGAACATACTGTTGTACTGCTGCACTAGGTAGAATGGGTATTGAGTTTTCTACCCAGGTAAGGCTATTTGCTCAAAAATTGTGAAAGAAAACGTCATACATTATTACAAAACGGCTTCTACTCACGTTCGAGACGATCGACCGCAACCACGGCTTTGGCTGTGACAGTGCGTTGCGCGTGTATTCCCTGATGAAGAAGCTATATAAATAAATATTCGGGACATTTTTTCACTTTTCTACTGGATCGCTGGCTTCATCCTTAGCCTTTTCTGAAACCTCAAACCTCATTCTCCCAACAAAAAAGGCAAATCACGCTCATGGCACGATACATGCAATCTCTACCGTACCGGGTGTATCTCTAGACGACACGGACATTCAAGTATTCATTCATTGTAAGTATTGATCGTTATAAACAACTTTTACTTTGGGACTTACGTGGATACGAAGAAACGGTAAAAAAACACGTTTTCGTCGAGTTTTCATATCATTTTTAGGGTTCCGTACCCAAAGGGTAAAAACGGGACCTACCGTCCTACCTTTATGCGGCTGTAACTGTAATAGATAGCCAGTTGAAATGTTTACAGAATGTATAATGTTACGGCAGATTAACTTTACTAAGAAATAATAAAAAGTCAAAAAGTAAAAACGAAAGGGGAATTGAATAAAGAAAGAAAGAAAGAAAGAGAGAAAAACATTATGAAATTAAAAAGTTGTTAAAGTAGTAGTTAAGTAGTTTTTTTTTTTTCATTTATGAATCTTGTGTACTTGTACCAATATGTATTCTGTGACTAAAGGCAGATCCATGCCTGGTGCGTTCGCACCCGCCGCCATCGCCGCGTCACCTTACCATAAATTATCTCCCTTGCCAGTCTAATCTGAGGTCACAGCAATCGAAACTGCTCAGGTCTGCTACTATAGTATAACAAGAACTAAATTTAGGTTTCTGAGAATCAATTTGGTTGTTGTAAATTAGTTTCCATGATCAGTTTACTTGGAACGCCCGGCATTCCAACTAATAGTCTTCTCTCCAATGAAATTAATTTTTAGGTTTTACGGAGAACTTAACTAGAAGATTCGTTATTGCTATCGTGTTTGTGATATTACCAAGTACCGGGCACATCCATCTCTATAGATCCATTATGGATCTTAGCAATGGATCTATCGAAAATGATCCATAAACTGTAGCTAAAAAGATTAATGTGCACGGTTGAACGGACACATACACAAACATCAGTATCAGCCAGTAAACGTCCACGGCTGATCAAAAGCCTCCCTTAAGGAGGGGCGTAGCCATAATCCCCACGCTTAGCTTGGCTTGGAGATTGCAGTACGTTCTCCGTGTACTAATATACGAAGCTGGTGCCCATCCTCCGGAGCCTATCCTTCAGCATCCATAGCAAAAAAAAACAGCGCCAGATTGCCATCAAACGTCCGATCGCGCAAGGTTGGCTGAAGGCCACGTCTGCAATATTATGACCGATAGTATGCACAGTTCAGCGTGAATGTAAGTTTTACTAGATCGCGTCCATCAGCAAACGCTGTGTCCGTAAGCCACGGCTGATGGTCGTCCGCACTCCGCAGCCAACCTCGGCGTGGGACTGAGTTCTCATTGGTGTGCACAAAAGTGCCCTATAGCCAGATCATTTAGAAGTACCTTCAGATCAGACTAAATACTAAAGACTGAAAGAAAAAAGAAAGAAAATAAATTTTATTCAAACCTATACAAAAACTTATATCTAAAGGATACAATCAGTGTCGAATGGGAAGTGAATCATGCTCAAATGTCTCTGTCTCTCCCATATTTTTTTTCAATATACCTACCGCTAAACCGCTTGCAAAAAGTACGGCACACTTACCTACTCATTTTTCAAGCACTTGAAGCGATACTACTTAACTAATAAATAATTAGTCTTCATGCAAAAAAGAGCGACAAGGCCGTCTGCAGGATCATCATCATCATTATCATCATTTCAGCCGTAGGACGTCCACTGCTTGACATAGGCCTCCCCATCGATCGTCCGGTTGAAAGCGGCCTGCATCCAGCGTTTCCTGCGGTCTCTTTTAGGTCGTCTGTCTATCTTGTGGGTGGACGTCCTACGCTGCGCTTACCGGTCCGTGGTCTCCATTCCAGAACTTTTCGGCCCCATTGACCAGCTGTTCTGCGTGATATGTGCCCTGCCCACTGCCATTTCAACTTGCTAATCGTAGAGAAACCCCGAGCATAGCCCTCTCCATAGCTCGTTGTGTGACTTTGAGCTTATGCTTATGAGGCCCATAGTAAGCGACCACGTTTTAGTGCCGTATGTCATCACTGGTAACACACACTGGTCGAAGACTTTCGTCTTAAGGCACTGAAGTATTTTGGACTAGAAGACGTTGCGTAGTTTACCGAACGCTGCCCAGCAGAGTTGGATTCGCCGATTGACCTCTTTCTTGAAGTTGGACCTACCTAGTTCGACTGTTTGTCCTAGGTAGACATACGCGTCAACAGCTCCAAGTCTCCAGGATGAGTTCGACTAAAGACAACAAGCCTGATATAGGCATGATGCGTTGATACCCGCCACTTTAACATATCTCCCTTGTTAGTCTAATCCGAGGGGTTGAACAGTATTCGTTTAAAGCCCTTTTAATAACACAATATCTCCCAACTCCCGTCGACCTATACTTATCATTTATGTGACAAAGAGCAAATCCCCCCCACTCTTCATTACGCCCATTTTGCAAAGCATTTTGCTCCCGTTTCGCATCTCCGCGTCATTCTCATCAAACGTCTCAGATGGTTATCTTATTAACCATCGCATATCTTGTTAACTTTGTATCAGGTATAACCGCAGACACAAAACAGATGGAGCAACTTCGTCTGTAAGCCGTGCCGTTTCTAAATGTTTGTTCAAGGTCTAAAGCGCTGAGTTTCATATTTTAACTAACAAGTATGAATTGAATTTTTAATTTCCGATATAAGACCTGATGAAGTGATGATCTTAAAACGACTGAGCAAATTTTATTGAATCAATACTAAGAATACTCTTGATTAATTACACTACCAGTTACCACCCTTCCTCGTTGAGATTCGTACTCATTGATTTGGGTCGTAATTTATTTATATACTGCCCAAGAATGGAACTCCCTACCTTCATCCTTGTTTCCTGAGCACTACAATCTAGGCATCTTAAAGGCCAGAGTGAATAGATTTATTCTAGATCCACGTGTTTCATCCTCTGCCACACCGTCGCTTACCATCAGGCAAGTTGGTGGCCAAAAGCAGATCTATACTAAAAACGATTCAGGCGTTTGGGAGCTACGATGCCATAGACAAACCTACCTCTTTTTGCGTCAGGGGTAAAAAATGGCGTGGTTAACGTTAGTGACATTTCAACATTTTTGAAGTTTAATAAGCCGGTGGGAGCTAATCTCGGCCGATAAACATTAGGTGAGTGTTAAAACAGTTTGTTATGATTCAAGATAAATATAATTATTGAGTT
This sequence comes from Agriopis aurantiaria, assembly GCA_914767915.1. Lineage (NCBI taxonomy): Eukaryota > Metazoa > Arthropoda > Insecta > Lepidoptera > Geometridae > Agriopis > Agriopis aurantiaria. Next base: position 759,868 of record OU611991.1, on the reverse strand, counting down.
TACTTAAGTAAAATCTAAGTTGTAAAAATATAGTAAATAACATTATAAATGTTCAGTAGAAGTTTAATATTGAGTCAAATTATTTATATATTTTTTAAAGTGATAGCTTCTTTATATCCGCGTTGAGCTATTTCTGGTAGGGGAAAAACTTATGGGTTCGCGTCACCGACATTCTAATGTGACGTCAGACTGAGTTTTAAGTTTTCTGTTCTATCGGCAGTCCCCATGACTGTCTATTAGTGTCTATTTTTTATTTGGTTCACAACTTGGAATATACACATATCTTATACTAAAGTCTTATAGTGTTAACACACGTATAGATTTCGTTGACCTCAACCGCCGTCTGACCAACGGGAGAAAAAGAGAGGGAAATATGATATTCTCACTCTTTCTCTCCCGTTGGTTGGACGGCGGTCCGTCAACCAAATCCATACGTGTGTTAACACTATTACACAACAAAGAAAGCACGGTGTAATTCCTAACACTAGTGAACACAGCATGCAGTTTATGGACAACGCTAAGTTATAATTATCAGATAATACAAATTCTTTTACGTGTTAAAATATAATTATATACCTACTAGCGGTCCGCCCCAGCTTCGCACGGGTATAGATTATAGCCTATGCCACCCGGGGATAGAGTACTTCCTAACAGTGAAAGAATTTTTAAAATCGGTCTATCTCTTTTTGAGCCAATTCGTTACAAACATACTTCATACAAATCTTTCCTCTTTATAATATTAGTATAGATTAGTATAGATTAATATTAATAATTATAATAAATAGTATAGATAACAAAGAATTAGATGATATAACAAATTATGAGGAAAATTATTGAAAATAACCTAAAACACCAAAAACGCCACTAAAAATATGTATATAAATATGATTTAAATGCTTCATTTAATCTAAGAGAAACTTTGGTGAACATAAAATTATATCATATTATTTTATTTGTTTGTTGTTAGATTATACATGAGTTGATTCAATCGTTTGGATTTTCATACCTTTTCTATTATCTTAGTCTGAGCCATGAACTAATGAAGAATATTCCATAATTACACCTTACGTGGAGACGTTACAAGCTCAACCGACAGTTCGTAATGAAGCTAATCATGAAACAAACAATAGCTACGTCATATAATAGCTTTATTCGCGCAAATTGAATTTTCGTCTGAACTAATGAAATGAGACTGACGTGTTTACTTTATACCGTAGTGGTGTCTAAAAGTGAGCTTTTAGCGAATTTCTTTCTTCGTAAAGTTATATGATTATTTGATGATTATTACGTGATATTTACCGTGGTAAGGTTGTGGAATGAGCTCCCGATATTTCGGCGCAGGTACATGCACCATGTTCACGGGAAGACTGAAGAATGCTGGTTGGACTACCAGTTAAAAAGTGGGGTGCAGACAAAACGTAGACAAAAAAATCTACCCTCTTTGTAAGTTTTCTGTTCAAAACAGTGTTCTTTCTTCGTGTAAGTTCTTCTAGAATTTTCTTTCTACTTTGTGTTTTACTTAAACGTAAAACACATTTTTTTATAGATAGGTCTAGTCCTGTTTTACGAAATAACAAGATACGTATAATGAAATTTAGTAATATTATGTACGCTGTGGAGCAGGTATGGAAATGGATTTTGAAGTTCTAATTTTTGGGTGGCGCTGCAACACCAAGTCGTGACGTTTACCAACAAGTCAACGACTTTCTCGTGCTAGGCGGTCCTTTCCACGTCTAGGGCAATATGCCCGAGAGGTGCTGAGAGCGTCTCCTCTCGACAACAACGGTGCAGTGCAGTGCATGCCACACCGCAATCTTATTGTCTCTAGGTTCGTTTCGGAACGGGAGGTCAGATCCCGGAATCTGTCCATAGCGACGACCCCAAAAGTTTCAATCGGTTCTTGAGAAAGGCGGGAGATAATTTAACCCGTATTCTAAGAGTCCCGTTCTAAGATCTTATCTTTAGTACCTATTTATTATTCCCAATTGGACAACAATGGTCCTACTGGAATTCTGCGCAGTACCATTGTCTGTGTTACGTTCTTTATGCGAAACGGAAGAATTTGCGCTGAAAAAGTTCCCAACAATGCCGGGGAGAATTGCCAGTCATCGGCGTAAATTAAGCTTAAATGAAATTGCACCAGTTTGGGGAACCTCTATGGTACCATGTGTACATGTATTCTAAAACGTATTGAAATTGCACCTTATTTACTTACATAATTTAAAAAAAGAAGAGTAAAAAAGAGAGAAAAAAAAGATAAGAAAAAAGAGTTACACAGTAGAGAGACAGTAGTCTAAGGGTAAAGTCAATAGAAAAAAGTATTCTTTGATCAGCCTATAGCAGGGGCCATCAAATGGCGGACCGCGATCCAGATCTGGAGCGCCGACCTTTTTTGTGCCCACCTATATACAAGACGTTCATTATGGATTTTAAGTTTGAAAACAATTTTGCTGATTTTAAGGAAGTTGAGAATGTCGTCGAAATCCTCAGCAACTTTTACTCTCTGCATCCTGATGGTGAATGGAGCAATGAAGCTGCAAATGTTTTCGGGAGTAATAAAGCTACTCTCCGGGCAGAAATGATCGATTTCCAAGAAAAAGCTAAGTTACAGTTTTAAAACACAAAAACACGGAAGTTTCTTGTCAAGAGTTTGGCTAAAAGAACGGAGAAGGCTTAGAACTTCACTTGCTGTAAAAAAAGGAGAAACTGACCGCGACTATCATATTATTTAAAAAGAGGACCCCAATTTTTTTAATAATATTATGCCGGGACATTTTTGCACACACGGTCATCTGACCCCAAACTAAGCAAAGCTTGTGATATGGCTGCCAGAGACTGATATACATACATGTATAGTTTTAAATATATACTTAAATAGATATTAACAACCTGATAAAGCACAAATGTTCATCACATACATGTTTGTCCTAGGTGGGAATCGAACCCACACCCCCAAGCTCAGAAGTTAGGTTCACTACCAACTGGAGTCGACGAGCTATCTATTGAAACTAATTGTTGAACCCTGGTATATAGCACGAAAATAAGAACCTCTATTCAAAATCAAAACAATATAAATTTCACATTGCACAGTGAATTTAGCTAACTTTGAAGTTGTTGGAGAGATTCGGTGTCTATCAATTTGACGAAGGCCTTTTTCCTGTAGATAGGTACCTAGTGGGTATGGTATAAATAAAACAAAGGAATTCCTATCTCGAAAGTAAGTATTGTATAATCTGTGTCTATCGCCTATTCTTCGACATTTACAAACAGAGTCATATAGGTCATTGTTTACAGTAATGAGTAACATATAAGATCATTGACTTACAGTTATATCTTTACGTATATTATTTTATTCGTTGTCCTGAGTTTTTTCAATACGCTTTTATTAGCATTAGTTGTAACCAGTGCCGGATCAACCACGTAGTAAGAGTAGCAATTGCTACGGGCCCCGCGTGAAAGGGGGCCCCGCATATTTAAACCCACTCATCTCTGCCAGAGCGTAATTTTAGGATATGGTATATTGAATTTACTTGATGTCACAAAAGCGTGAAACGTTACAACTTTTACTGCCAACTTTTTTACCACTTTGTATTTAATAACCCATAGTAGATCAAGGGATCTTTAAAAGAATTTGCTACGGGCCCCGCGCTTGCTTAATCCGGCTCTGGTTGTAACGAATTATGTAAACAAATATAGGAAGTCGATATTAATGTTATTTTTATTGTCGTATCCATTTGAAAATTTGCAAGTACATGTAACCTGGATGACAAGACATATGAAGCCATGCAGAATGCCATTGAGGTGGCAAAGTTTTGGTCTAGAAACTTTATTTGAAAATAGAATTGTATTTTGCGGAACATCGACTCGAAAGAAGAAGAAGACAAGACATAAATTTGATCATCATCATCATCAGCCAGAAGACGTCCACTGCTGAACATAGGCCTCCCCCTTTAACCTCCACACTGAACGACAGCCTGCTTTTTGCATCCACTGGATGCCCACGACTCTCACAATGTCGTCGGTCCATCTAGTGGGAGGCCTACTTACGCTGCGTCTTCCGGTTCGTAGTCTCCACTTAAGAGCCTTTCTTCCCCATTAATTTAATACGATCGACCTAATCTGAAGATGAAGGTAGGCAGATAGTGGACATTTTCAATGGCTACAAGTAAACCCCTCGAGTTTGAGATTTGATTTGTTTTAACGAGTCTTATACATAACACTTGGTGTCAAAGGTCTGACGATGGAGCTTGGAGGTGCATAGTGGAATTCTTCAATAGCTACCAGTAGACCATTCGAGTAGTTTTTTCTTTTCTTTATTAATTTGTATTTTAGCGACAGGGTCAGTGCCTTTTGCCATCAGTTTTTGCTACTATTCCGTCCCAGGGTGGATTTGTCCACTTATTACGTTGTAAAGTCTACACACACTTGTAAATTGCATTTGCCTGTAGAACTACTACTTTCAGTAGTTTCACGGGTAATTTTCTCCTAGGTATACTGAGCGGCTCATTTTACAATAACTTGTTACAAGTTGCTATAATGTTGCTATATACAAGCGGTCTTTTTACGTAGGAACGACGCACGTGTAGGCACTTGTAAGTTTTGCGTGAGCAGACCTTCCATATTAGATTCGGTCCGCTACAGCCACCTGTCTGGCACATTTAATTAAGAAATGTTTTCGTGCGACGCCGAGGCGAGGCGGGCTCTACGAATGTTGCATCTGTGTATAATATTGCGCTCTAATCCCGCTCTTGTTTAGATTAGATTTCTTATTTGTGACTTTTATAGGTTTCTTTGGGTTCATTAAGAAGATTCTGCACAAATATACAATGTCTGTTTTTCATATAAAAATGTTAGGTTTGGGTTTACGTTTGCCTGGAAGAGATCGCTTATAGCGATAATGCCGCCAGTTATTACACAAATTTTAAGTCCTTTTTAATCTCTGATACAAAAAGGTTCGAAGTGAAGGTTGAACCACCCCTGGTTTGTAATGTGTATCTCTGTATCAGTGTGGCTATCTGTGGCATCGTAGCTCCTAAACTGTTGAAGCGATTTTTTTTTGTTTGTTTGAAAGGCTTAGCTGATTCATGATTCGTGAAAACAGTTGAGTCGTTTGAAGATTATCAGCTCTATTGTCAGGTGTTAAAAAACTATAATTTTTAAAGAACATTTTTGAAAACGTAACATACGTGCTCTAGCCGTGAATGCAGTCTTAAGTAGGAATGAACAGGAACCTTAAAACTTGTATCATTAAAATCACTCGTTTTTCCTAAGTCATCATCATCATCATCATAATTTCAGCCGTAGGACGTCCACTGCTGGACATAGGCCTCCCCCATCGATCTCCAAAAGGGCCGGTTGGAAGCGGCCTGCATCCAGCGTTTCCCTGCGGTCTCTTTTAGGTCGTCTGTCCATCTTGTGGGTGGACGTCCTACGCTGCGCTTGCCAGTCCGTGGTCTCCATTCCAGAACCTTTCGGCCCCATCGGCCATCTGTTCTGCGTGATATGTGCCCTGCCCACTGCCATTTCAACTTACTAATCCGGTGGGCTATGTCGGTGACTTTCGTTCGTCTACGGATCTCCTCATTTCGGATTCGATCTCGTAGAGAAACCCCGAGCATAGCCCTCTCCATAGCTCGTTGTGCGACTTTGAGCTTGCTTATGAGGCCCATAGTGAGAGACCACGTTTCAGTGCCGTATGTCATCACTGGTAACACACACTGGTCGAAGACTTTCGTCTTAAGGCACTGAGGTATTTTGGACGAGAAGACGTTGCGTAGTTTACCGAACGCTGCCCAGCCGAGTTGGATTCGCCGATTGACCTCTTTCTTGAAGTTGGACCTACCTAGTTCGACGGTTTGTCCTAGGTAGACGTACGCGTCAACAGCTTCAAGAACTGAGTTCCCAACTGATACTGGGGTGGGCACAACATGGATATTTGACATAACCTTTGTCTTGTCCATGTTCATTTTAAGGCCCACCTGTTGGGAGACTCGATTGAGGCCTTCGAGCATCATGCTGAGATCTTCCATCGATTCTGCCATGACCACAATATCTTCCTAAGTACAATCAATATCAATATTTTCCTAAGTACTTGTATTTATTTAAATTTTAACATAATTATATTTATGATGCGTATTTATTACGTACTAATAATAAACCTAGCTACCTACTTTTATCCTTTACTCCAGCCATTCTTGCTGAGATAGGTCCACACTAAGTAACTACAGAAATTTGGTTCATTTAACATCATTAAGGCTCTGATATATTATTCTTATAACAGAATACATTACCCTAATAAAACCGTCTACCTTTTACGTTTGCGTCACAAGAAATTTAATATATTAAAAGAAATATAGTTGCAATAGAGTCGATGTACGCAATCAGTGTCTTGTTGGAACGAAGCCAAACTGAATAGAGCAGTGTCTATGAACTCAGCGAATTTATTGAAGATAAAACCTCTCCCTAAAGCAGGTTAAAGCCTCGAACAACAAGTGTTTAGTAGGTATTCGTTTAAAGTTGAACCGAACCAACCTTTATGTAGAGATAGGTACTAAACTAAATGTTTCGTTATAATCATAAAAAATATTAAAAATAAGATCAGTCGTTTGAGAGCTACGTTAAACACACGGTAAACTAATAACACCCCTTTTAATGTAAAAAACTAAAAAAAAAAAAAGTTTCTAGGTATAATAATATAAAGAGACCAGTCGAGATTAGTCGACGTCCAACCTTCAATAGGGATGGAGGATGGAACCTGCCACCGACTTGGAAACCGTGTCTTCATGGAGTCCGTGGAAGTGACCGTGGGACTGGTGGCGACGTGGTGAGCTCCGCGTGCTGGAGTATTCCCGACACGCAGGAACATTCCAGTGAGGAAGAGTTCCAGTGTGCGCCGGCGCAGCGTATTTCTCTACGCACCCCCACCCCCGCACCCGATGAGCTGCCGTTGACATCACGTGCGCGCCGCGCGGCGGCCCGTAGTGTACAGCGAGACGCGGCTGCGCGCGTGCATTCACCTTGAAAAAGACCACCTAATGCGGTTGAAACTATAGTCGAAGTGACCGGCTTAATGATTAATTCCCGTGTAATATAAATAAAATAATATAGCTCTTTAATAAAAGACCACAAAAACAAGGATAACCATTACAATGAAACTATTATCTAGGCTTGTATCAGGCTTTTAACATTTCTATAGATCTATAGGTACGATAGAGATCATCTTGCCCATACGTGAGATGTGACCACGGACACTGCAAATGTTTGAACAGTCAGGAATTAAAATACTTTTCTTTCAACTACGTAGTAATGTTATCATTAATCACTACAAAACTGATCACAAGGGACGTATTTTTTGCTTAGAACCAAAACAGTGCAGAATTGTTATATGAAATCTTATTGTTGCATTGATTTTCATTAATGCGCAGTGCAGTTTTTATTCTTTAAAATGATATAAGCTAAAAAAGAAGGCTAGGTTAATTTATTAATAGGTACTTAAGTAGTATTATTCTAGGCTCACACAAATGGTCTTGATCAAGGGTTCTAAGGTGATAAGAATACCCTAGATGGACAACAACATGGACTACTTTTTAATGATCTTGATAATCTTGTCATAAACAAATTACAATCGTTTTAAAAGATCGTTTTAAAGATAAAAATTGGTCGGAAATTTTTACACAAAAATATATTTTTGGTACACCACTCACAGTGACATTTCGCCAGTAGGTACATTTCTGGTTTCCAATAAGGAATGGAACTTTAAAACTTGGTATCCTAGCGCGAGTCAGAATCAGCACCAAATAACTAACCCATTGTCCAACTTGTCCCGCTCATTGTGTTGCCATATTCAGAGATGTTCCCAAAAATCTGGCAAAAAAACGAAAAAATTTGGTATGCTTTTGTGTGAAGAAAGTTGCCAAAGCAAAATTAAAACGTCAAAGTGTAAGTCTCTTGCAGGTGTTGCCTGTGTACTCCACGATTAAAATTTGCTCAGCTGTGAACTGACCTACAATTTAAATTTGTTATCACATGCACCTACAGACCTAGCGATAGCTAGCGCACGCGAATGTAGCAAAAAAGCAGGGGGGCATCTGATGATTAAGCGGTCACAGCCACTTAGAGCCAATTATAACATCAGAATTTTTTTTTACATTGCTGCTTAGCTATTCCTTACTTTACGTAAAAGAAGTATAATTATAAAAACAATTAGGTACTTGTTGTTTAATAGCAGCGCCTCGCAATTTTAACCGCTATCCAATGGGGACCGTTAACTTTTTCGGGATATAATAAAAAGAGAAAAAAAAAAAAAGTGGTAAAGTGGCTAGGTTGGTAAAGTGGTTTTTTAAAGTGTAAATAATTTATATTTATATAAAAATCGATATGCCTATGTGTGTATGTTTCGCATGAACTGCAAAACGACTGGATCTATTTTACGGGACTTTCTTTGGCAGATATAGCTGATATTATAAGGAGTAGGTAATCCTAACGGGTGGAACTGTAGGGCGTAGCTAGAAAAAAAAACAGGTTATAAAGCTACCATACCAGATTTTGTCGAAATCCATCCAACCGTACATAACACAGACTACACAGATTTCAGTAGAGACTCTCAAATATTTTTTTTCATAGTTGACATAATAGGCATTTGACCACACCACACTTGCACATTTATATTATTACTGTGATGTTTAGATTCCCATTTTTCAAAACTCAATTTTTTTTGCCTAACACAAACAATACAGTTTATAGCATATTATTGCACCAAAAAACCACAGTTGGTTTGACAAGGTGCTCTAAATGAATCAGTCATCTTCAATGGTATCCTGCAATCCCCATCTGGCAACACCGTCCGCCAATAAATTCCGTCCCCGGCCAATAGTGGGAGCTGCCATCGATTTTCTTACGTCGAGACCGCAAATTGTGAAACTTGCTCCCATTGTCGTCCGGCGCGATATGAACCCGATTGCAGGCAGATTGCAATGACTTGGGTAACTTTTGTCACTATTGTATGAATGGCCTCTCGATTCCACAATAGCTCGACTATCCGTTTTGTCGGGAGTTTCCAATGGATGTCGACGTTATTGTACCTAGATACGTGTTGAGTAGAGAGATGTGCCTACCTACAAACCGTAGTTCTTATTATTTATAGGTATGCTTAGTTAGACCACGGGCTGGTAAGTGCAGCGTGGGACGTCCACCCACAAGATGGACAGACGACCTGTTAGAGACCGCAGGGAAATGCTGGATGCAGGCCGCTACCAACCACCCCTTTTGGAGATCGATGGGGGAGGCCTATGTCCAGCAGTGGACGTCCTATGGCTGAAATGATGATATGCTTAGTTACTGAAATGTAGTGACACACCTACTACTTGTCTACTTTGTGTGCGATAATATGTAATAATATCTGGTATAATATGTTTTTCCACTGAAATCCAAATTGAATTTGGATGAATTTTGACATGGAGGTAACTAATTTCCTTGTGGGTAAATTTACATTAAATTTTGTCTTGTTCTCTCATTAGCCGAGAGAGTGAGAAAAGGCTAATACTAATAAGTTATAACTGTGCCCCGAAAAATGTATGCTTCTTGACAGGATAGTGTGGATTTAGCAATAGTAAAATATAGTCACCAAATTCTTAGCGTTTTTAAGCGCCGATAACACAAGTCTACAGTATAGATACCTCATCCGCGGTGAGCCTTCGACTACCAGCTTATGTAGGTAACTAGTAGTTACAGGTACTTCTTATAGCACTTACCTACTACATATCTACCTACTAGATAATAATAAACGAAAAATAAAATCAACCTTGAGTTTATACAATATTCATACCTATTAACATGCTCTCTACCCTACAATTTACTGAACACAACATTTTACCGTTTACCGAAACGATCCCTAAAAATTATCTTTTCACGGTCGGTTACGTTTGAAACCTATACGTTGCAATCTTTTTTATGGTCTAGTGAGCGGCAGCAAACAACTAACGTAGCTCACCAGCCGCGTGCTGGTCTGGAATATTTGTTAGCGACACAAGTAAGTAGGTACTGCACTACATTTTTAACAGATAGAGGAAAACGGCCCACTACCACCCATACGTTGTGGATTTTCCTTGGATACGTACCAAACGTTTCGATTCAACGTTTCTAATCCGTACGGTCAAAGATTGGAACAACTTGCCCGCTTCCTTGTTTCCAGAGAGATATAACCTGGGGCCTTACGGACAACAGCTATTACAGGCACCTAATGCGCTCTGTTGGAAAATCACGCGACCGCAAACCGTATCTGGGCGCGATAAGGTTTGCGGTCGCGTGATTTTCCAACTGAGGGGATTAGGTTCCTGTAATAGCTGTTGTCCGTAAGGCCCCTGGGCCTTTTCAAGGCCAGAGTGAGTAAGTATCTGCTAAGTCTGCGTGCTTCATCTTCGACCACATCGTCGCTTACCAACAGGCGAGTTGGTGGTCAAGAGCGGACTTATCAGCGTTCTTCTACTTCTTCTTTCGAGTCCAGCGTTAAAAATGTTGGTACAGGTAGGTACTAGATTATTGCATCGAGCGCAAAGTGAGTTATTAATGCACGAGTGTTATGTTGGTGCCCGAACGCATGCACTAAATTAACACGAGTGCATCAACTACTCACTTTAGCGAGGTGCGTAATCTACTTTTATTTCAACTACCAATCTGCCTACCGTGATAAAATATACCTACTCAAAATAAAAACTCAAGGTAATGAAAACAAAGTTTAATTCATCTTCTCCTCAAACATTCAAAACTTACAATTATTTTCACCAAGGCGGTTTTATTCCGCCGATTTTTATTTCAACATACGGCCCGCGAGCCATATCGAATGGAGATTCATATCTATATCATATATATCAGTGTGCCTGTGCATGCAGTCACAAGTGAAACTTGCTGTGAATTCCGCCAAAAGGTTATAATTATACCCTTTCTACCATTTTACTTATAAATTTTAGTCTTGATTTGCTCAGTTACAAAACATCTCTTGGCCCGCCATAGTTACAACGTTAATAAATCCGGCCCGCCACAGAATTTTGTTGGACACCCCGGATCTAATGCATACATTTTATGTTAAACTTAATGGGAGACATTAAACCTCTGTGGTAAATGTTATACAATCCCCATCGCTTTTATAATTTATTGTGATTTAAGGAATAATTTCAATGTAACAACAAACAAAACACCTGAAGTAAAGCTCGCGCAATACGTCTCGAGCTGCACAATAAGGTATGTTCATTAGAGATCGTAAAGGATGGCAGATACCAACACTTCGTGCACCTATTAGTTCGGAACTACGGTGAGAAGTAAAGACGGCTCCAATTTGCTTCGTAAACACGATACCAACTGCGCTCACGCCACAGCTTAGGGAGATTAGTTCGAGTATGGCAACTTACAGTAGCACGTCTTATTAGTAGTCCTACCTATACTTATTGTAGAGTTATGTATGTCTAGCAAATATAGGAAAAAATACGAAATAAATAAATCGATTAAATAAATAAATTACCTTAAATCGATTTGTTTGAAAGCGTAATTAATAAGGTAGGTAGTGGTTTACAATTTTTTTTTTAATGTGTCAATGCCCAATATTTTTTTGCCAACAGTCAAGATCAAGATGACAGTCATATTATCACACATGATTTGTCTGTGCTCGATTAGCTTGCCAGCACAGTTTCGCTCGCGTATGTAGTGAAGGAATCAACACTCTACGTAAGTAGTCCCGTAAAGCCGTTTCTTACCAAACGTACGTAAGTTAGACGCACAGTACGTCAAAAGGTCGGGAAATTAACTCTACTGTCTTACCGCCCTTTTTGTTACAGTTTCTCAAAAAATTGTTTGTCTGTCTTTTTAGTCTTATAAAATACGTCATTTATTCTATCCTTAAGTCCAAAAAAGTTAGTTTACAAAATTCGAAACTATATGCGTTCGCCCACTGTCAATTTTAAATGGCGACTGTCAGGCCGCACCATGTGTTTCTGAAGTGTGATTTAAACAATAGGTATTATTTATCGTACGATTTTGACAACGTTACAATGAATAATGAATTTGAATTATAAAATTTTTACAAAACATTACTAAGAATAAAATAAATTCTTGAATGCATTTTGGTTTCTGCCTAGTAGTTCGAACTAGGTACTTCAAATTTAGGACATGTATGTGATATTTTTTACGTGTGTTTAATAATAGTGTCCACAACATCGCCAGGAACGGGAGGAGTGGACCTAAGAAGGTGTGCATGAATTATGTGAACGATGATAACACCTATACCTACGCGTGTTACATCTTTGCAAGACAAGACAGAGTGAAAATAGAAGAGAAAATGAGCTGTGTTTTTACCTAGTGGGATACGGCCAGGAATATGTTTGATAGCATCCATGTTTTTCTACTGGTTTCGCTGCACTGTGGCGCTGTGCGAGATAGCTCACAAAGCGGACATTAGTTCCAAAACTATCGGCTGGAGACAATTTATGCTTGCTCCGCAACTTCGTCAATTGTTTAGAACTAGGGATGGGACACTTAGGTACCTATGTACTTATAAGAATTAAGACGAAAAATATAAAATACCTATATTTTGAATATTTCATTGTGCCTAGTAGGTACTCAGTCATACAATACCTAGTTACTTAAGTATATACGTCAGTATTAGTTTTATCGGCTGGCAGCTACAATCTTACGTTTAAAAACCTAGCAAAGGTAATCAGAATTTACGGTTTACATCCAGATTATTACCATCTACGAGTACGTACCTTCCTACAAAAGTTATCACAGCTAAAAAACTTGAAGCGAGTAGAGAACGCCGGATGCTCCGCACGGCACATCCCTACGTTACGTACGTTTTCTAAGATTGTGCCGGAGTTCAGCAAGGGAAATTGGGGCTCATTGTTTATGTGTTTCGGATACCGGCCGGTACCCGGCAGGGCTTCGCTAATAACGTAGCCGCAGGAATGAGATTTGGGTATTGCATATTCGATTCACGATCTTAGGTAGGTTCGTACGAATTCGATTTCGGTTGGACACTTTAAGAATGTAAGCAGAATAGCATTATAATTTAACGAAAAGTAATATATACGTAATGTAAGAAATACAATACCCGAAATTCTAGTGGAATAGAAGCTCTAATATACATACCAATAAAGCTATTTTATATCAATTACTAATCTTTCAGAAATTGTACCCAAACTCGTTTATTTTTATGGGCACATTAGTAACCTACCCATCAAAATAAACGAGACCTAGGTTAGGTACCTATACCTTATCTAGTTATTTTAGATGATTGTCCTACGGGTTATTATTTTAGGTAGTAACAATACCATAGGTAGGTAAGTAGTTAATACTTATAAAGATAGCAATTCTTACTTTATTAATTTAAATGTAATAGGTAAGGTATTCATAATACCATAAAATATACCAACATATTAGTTTAAGGTAGGCAGGTACCTAGCGACCACGTTTTTCTGTGGTCTGTGATAATAGGTAAGTAGGTAATATTCGTAGGGTGAAATAGGTAACAATATTATTTGATTTTAATATCCTCCGATTCAATTTTACTTGCTCAGTGCAAGAGTCGATGGGGAGGGATTAGCAGGTGGAGGGCTCTCGATGCAATCAGCCGCCCCTTGCTTGTCTTCCAGTGCCGCTACAATGACAAATTTGCTCTACCTACATTGAATACCCATACAAAACTAGTAATACCCTGTACTAAGCCGAAAGTATTGTACTCATCATTATTAACCTATGGGACAAATTTGTGCTATTATATGTCTTCTGTGACAAAGCCTAAAAATCACGGGGGAAAAAACAGCTGTTCCATAGAAAACGGCCATTCACACTCGACAAAATGTACGGAACAGTTGTTTTTTTTTTCGAGATCAGGGTTGGTCCCATAGTAAAAGTTGTTCATTATGATGAGTAGTAACAACGCGGTCCCTCACTATGACCCTCATAAGCAAGCTCATGAGCTATGGAGAGGGCTATGCTCGGGGTTTCTCTACGAGATCGAATCAGAAATGAGAAGATCCGTAGATGAACGAAAGTGACATAGTCCGCTGGATTAGCAAGTTGAAGTGGCAGGCACATAGCATGCAGAACAGATAACCGATGGGGCCAAAAGGTTCTGGAATGAAGACCACGGACGGGTTAGCGCAGCGTAGGACATCCACCCACAAGATGGACAGACGACCTAAAAGAGACTCCAGGGATCAAAGGGATGGATGCAGGCCGCTTCCAACCGGCCCTTTTGGAGATCGATGGAGAAGGCGTCCAGCAGTGGACGTCCTTTGGTTGAAATGATGATTATGATGAGTAGGTACAATAATCTACTTTCGGCTTAGTACGTGGTATATTATGTTGGGTAATGCGTAGCCCTTCAGGTATAGGTAGGTAGCGGCTACAGGAATATAGTGACTGTAATTTTTTTTTGTCATAGTTAAGTACTAGTGGTCCCGCCAGTCTTGATGAAGTGACTTTTTTTTTCTCTAACGCTATAAGCAATAGACAATTCCTCGATCAAGTAACCTTTAAAAAAAACAAAATCATAATCGGTTCAGCCGCTTGGGAGCTACCATAGACAGACATATACCTACATACCTCTTTACAGATATACAACATATTGCTTATAAATTGCTCGAATCTCGGTGCTCGAAGACACCCCTCTGAAATTATGAGAGCAATAAAATTAAAGTAGGTATAGATATATATCCATATCCTATAGGACCCATATACCTACCTACAATATCAAAACCAACAGCGAGTCACAGCTAATCCAACTCAATCTTCGGCCCGAATAGGGACAATCGAATCAACCGGCCATTAGAGCAAATCCTAAATCGAACAACAGAAATAAATCAAATTTTGATTGGAATCGGCGGGTAGTACGTAACAGTCGCGTCACGTTCCGCCAGCGCTTTGAATAAACAATCACGGGACAAAGTTTGGTGATCCCTGAATGTAGCTACTGAGAGTTTTCGAACTCACTCATGCAAGAAGTGTCTCGCATCAATAGAAAGTTGATACACGCTGCATATGCCGCGGTGGCAGTCGCTTCAGCGAGGCATACATACTTTACTGGGTTACGCAGAAAGGGTCTATTAAGCCGAAAGGGCTCCATAATACACATTATTATGAACTACTTTTGATGTAGGCGCAACTATAAAGTCGTAAAAATAAAACTGCTTTTCCATAGAAAACTGTCGTTGACACTCTTCAAGCTGTATGAAAAAGCTGATATTTTTTTCGCAATTTCATGGTTGGTCCCATAGTAAAAGTTATTCATAGTGATGGTAATATGAACCCCTATTGGTTTATTATCCCTTTCCGCGTAACCCTGTAGTTTACAGTTACGTTTCGTAAATTTGTGTGTCTGCCTATGGCTTCGTAGTTTCCAAACGGCTAAACCAATTTTGATTTAGGTGTGTCAGTGTTGATTTGGGTGATGTAGGTTGTTATATGTTTTAAACGTTTATCGGGACTTATCACGTATTATTTAATTTAGGTAAAAAATATGTACCTTTCGCTCGACGTTTCGACCATGTTGCAATGGCCGTGGTCACGAGCACAGCACGAGCTGACTGAAAACTGCGGGTGAGTCCGGCGAGAAGAGCGGGTGTTTTGTTCTCCTACCCTCACTTGATCTTGAAAAATGGCAGGGTTGTCACTACGACACACAACACTGACTGTATCGGTTAAAACATGTGTTCAAATCGCGAAAGTTTAAAAATTAGGTTGTTATAATTCAAGAACATTTGGGGTTGGGGCGGCCCCTTGTATGGGACGCAACTTTTGTCGATACTTTGGCGCCGTCACATCTTCCTGAGACACAAGGTAGGGCTGGCGCGGCTGCCAATTCGGCAGAGCAGCACAAGCGACGCAAATATGCTAACCTCGGCAGTGGTTACATATTTGAAGTGTTTGGGGTCGAGACATTGGGTCCTTAGGGACCGGGAGCTTACCTCATTTTCAAAAATCTTTCAGAGGGCCTGGTTAATGCGACGCGTGACCAAAATGCTGGCGTGTTTCTGGCTCAACACATTAGCATTACCATTCAACGTGATAATGCCGCCAGCATGTTGGGTACGCTGCCAACTGGTAGTGGGCTTGAGCATTTGGATTGTCTTTAGACCTTCAACGGTATATGGGAAGTCTAACTGTATTTGTAGTTTTAGTTTTAGCTTGTATTTTGTTTAGTTAATAAAGAACATTTTGTTTAGCCAAATATTTTGAAGCTTGTTAGCTCTATTATAAGAGGGAACAAAAATTTGCCCTTTTAACGGGGATTTTTAATTTATTTATGAGTTTATTTATATAAGTAAAAAGGTAAATGAAGAAAATAAAAAAAAAACCTTAATTATTCTAATTATCACTAATATTATTATTTATTAAAAATCAAAAACAATATGTTGTGCGTGTGGTAAAGTATTTATTTATTAGATAAAATGTTAAAAATATGCAAGGGAGAAGTTGTGACGGGGAGCTGGCTCTAAACCAACGAGATTCTTTTCGAGAAACGTCAGTAACTTGATAAGTTCAGTTCTGTTCGAATCGTCTGTCGAACGTCGACTACGGCCGAGTCTGCTGCCAGACCCGTGAGGTCTATTCTTGAACTTGTTCGTATCTGCGTCACTGCATGTATCCTGGTTCTTGTATTTGCGTGGCTGGAGTTAATAGGGTGCATACATTATTATTTTGTGTAAATTTGCATGAGATATCATGTGGATTCATGGAGAAGATCACGAGGTTGCAGCCCAATACGCTGGTCCGATCCCCGATCCGACTGCTCCTAGCAATAGGAAATATTCAGTTTTTGGTACAGGCGTCGGTTACCAGAGGCACACACACACACAGCGATCCCGCCGGCAGGATCGTAGACCCACAGGATCTGTTAGAAGATCGGTTAGATTCTCTCCAAATAATCATTCAGTTCAACAAACCGTTAGGGCTCCAGGGCACACCCCCTCTGGGGTGCCTGGGCAAGTCTGATTCCCACTCCCGGCGACGGCCCAAGCCGAGGTTCGTACCTTCGAGGTGCCCTTGTGCTAGTCGCCTATAAACTTAACCACCAAGTTATGCCGAACGCACTCTGCGTTCGTTAACTAGTCCGGTCAAGCTGTAGAGGCCAAAAGGCCAACAGTAAAAGTCACTCATAAAAAAATAAAAAAAACTAGTCCGATCAGATTCGCACCACTCTCGACATTTCAGTCTACGATGTTGCTGAGGATAGAAGACGATGGAAAGATATCATGAGAGAGCTTGATGGAAGGTGCTGGTCACGACCCTCAGACATGAGGAATACGATTTAAGTAGGTGTGTATTTAGTTTGATACGGGATTTGAATGCTTTCTCACTGGAAGCGAGATGACGTCCGGTGTAGGTGAGTTGTGGACATTGTGAACTTTTATATTTTTTTATTTTTTATTAACATAATATACTGTCCCACTCCTGGGCAAAGGTCTCTTATGAGCAAATAACACTATCGTCCTCTTCGTACTAATAATATAAATGCGAAAATGTTTTTGGACGTGATTTTTTGCTAAGAGAGTTGGAGGGCCAAAGAGTGACATAGGGTAGGCCTACCCGGGTAATCCCTACCCGGTAGGGAATGACCACGCGGGTGTACCCGCGGGCGCAGTTTGTGTATACATCTCTCTAGAACCTATACAATAAAGAAATGTAATACATAAAAGATATGTATGAGTAATAGCATAGATAAATATAGAGAGAATCCCACTCACCACTAAGTCACGAAACAAGGGGCCTTACGCCTAACTCCTTACGCGGTCTCAAACTAACGTTAAAACCATTTACTAAAACCGCGCACTTCGGAAAATCACGCGAACGTGAGCCTTAACGCGCCGAGATATGGTTTGCGGTCGCGCAACTTTTAGCAATCAGAGAAACAGAATCGCCAGGTAGCCGTAAGACCCCTGATATCGTGAAAAGATCGGGTGTTCCATACATACATTTTGTTTTGGAAAAGCCGTAATTTTTGTTAAAATCTGATTTTGCATATTAGACTAGCAAGATTGTGACTAGTTCAGTCGTCGCTGAGCCACCTTTCAAAACACATTCTGGAGGTAGGCTACTTTAGGTATTATGTTAAACAATATTTCCAATAAAATATTCAAGTTTCTAAGTTGGAAACATTTTTCCTTCGCTGGCTAGAGTGGCAAGTTTCCAGACTCGGTGTCACAAGTTTTATAAGAATTTATGAAAGTTCCACAAAATGGACATCGGCGTCGCTACGGTGGGTTTAACTCTTTAGATTTCATTTTATAAGTTTGCAGTTTAAGTGGACGGATGCTGGACTTGGACCGAGTTAGATTGAATTTACGTCGTTTTAGAGTTGTGCCGTTCTTCTGAGCTGTCGATAGTTTAGTTTTGTAGTGGCTTGGATAAATATAAACCTAACTTGGGAGCTTAAGAGTCCATGCTTCGTGAGTGCTCTACAGGGTTACGCATAAACTGTACTAAGCCGAAAGGAGGTCATCGTACTCATCATTATGAACAACTTTACTATGGGAGCAAGCCTGAAGTCACGAACTAAAAATCAGCTTGTTCGTCTAAAGTATATATCTATTATTTTAGGT
This sequence comes from Agriopis aurantiaria, assembly GCA_914767915.1. Taxonomy (NCBI): domain Eukaryota; kingdom Metazoa; phylum Arthropoda; class Insecta; order Lepidoptera; family Geometridae; genus Agriopis; species Agriopis aurantiaria. The sequence continues at coordinate 741,281 of OU611991.1, read as the reverse complement.
GGGTGTAGGTACTGACTAGGGATTATTAAGTGAACTTACTGGCAGTTATTAAGTAAAAAGACTTGATTTATATTTCTTTTTTATTTTGTTGGTACATCGGACTAAACATAGTTTTGAGTATTTTTTTGTACATTTTGGGGGGGCGGCGAGCCCACGCCTATTCTGAAGTAAATATCAACCAAAATCACTCTTAAAAAAAATAGTGGTTCTTAGCACCTTACATTATTTCAGTGTGTAGCTCGACAAGTTCTTTCAAACATTATGAATTAAGCTTCATTCGAATCTTCTAAACTAAATATTTTAAAACACTCTATGAATGGATATTCAAATTCAATTTTCTTATATACAAATAACAGTCATGAGTAATTATCATAATATATTAAGGCTCTAAAATTAAAAATTATTTACATTAAATTCTAATTACGTACATGCTTAGAATAACTACACAAAGAAACCAAGTACATTCGCAAAATTTAAGCCATTCAAGTGGTGTATATATGGTTACAAAAAAAAAAAAAAATACTATGACAATTTGCGCGTTGAAATCGTACCACAACAAATCAGAAAAGCAGCATAAGAGTTATGGTGTGACATTCCACAGGTAATCCATTAATTTTCTTGCTTAAATCGTTTAAAATACCAATCGAAACGTAAGCTACAAAGCGAATTTGTAGCTTACGTTTTGAGAAGGCGTTGTTTGGAAACTTACCTTCTCTGAGTAGTTATTCTAAGCGTACATGGCTATAATTAAAATCTAGAACTACAATAAATATTAAAGAAAAAGTAAACTAAACGATTAAACTAAAAGCCCATGATGTGCTTCTGGATTATAGAGTATATTTTTTAATGATGTACTGAACCCGTCACCGCGCGAGGTGTGCGCGCGCCCCGCATCGTCCCCACCACTGAACCGCGCTAACCACCACCGCGCTCCACGGTGTCACACACTCGTTGTGTTAGCGAGTAGAGTGCAGAGCGCGTGTCGCGTGTTGTTACAGCGCGCGGCGCACACGTCACGTCGCCGCGCGAGGTGTGCGCGCCCCCCGCATCGTCCCCACCACTGAACCGCGCTAACCACCACCGCGCTCCACGGTGTCACACACTCGTTGTGTTAGCGAGTAGAGTGCAGAGCGCGTGTCGCGTGTTGTTACAGCGCGCGGCGAACACGTCACGTCGCCACGCGAGGTGTGCGCGCGCCCCGCATCGTCCCCACCACTGAACCGCGCTAACCACCACCGCGCTCCACGGTGTCACACACTCGTTGTGTTAGCGAGTAGAGTGCAGAGCGCGTGTCGCGTGTTGTTACAGCGCGCGGCGCACACGTCACGTCGCCGCGCGAGGTGTGCGCGCGCCCCGCATCGTCCCCACCACTGAACCGCGCTAACCACCACCGCGCTCCACGGTGTCACACACTCGTTGTGTTAGCGAGTAGAGTGCAGAGCGCGTGTCGCGTGTTGTTACAGCGCGCGGCGCACACGTCACGTCGCCGCGCGAGGTGTGCGCGCGCCCCGCATCGTCCCCACCACTGAACCGCGCTAACCACCACCGCGCTCCACGGTGTCACACACTCGTTGTGTTAGCGAGTAGAGTGCAGAGCGCGTGTCGCGTGTTGTTACAGCGCGCGGCGCACACGTCACGTCGCCGCGCGAGGTGTGCGCGCGCCCCGCATCGTCCCCACCACTGAACCGCGCTAACCACCACCGCGCTCCACGGTGTCACACACTCGTTGTGTTAGCGAGTAGAGTGCAGAGCGCGTGTCGCGTGTTGTTACAGCGCGCGGCGCACACGTCACGTCGCCGCGCGAGGTGTGCGCGCGCCCCGCATCGTCCCCACCACTGAACCGCGCTAACCACCACCGCGCTCCACGGTGTCACACACTCGTTGCGAAGGTACTGTGAACAAAAGAGACAAATACATTTGAATCAGTACTCCGGAGTCTAATAGTTCCCGGATTTTTACCACATTTAATTATAATTTTCACTGAGCATGTTATTATAAAAAATCGAACACCTGCCAGATAGCCTGTTGATGCGCTTCAGTGTTACCTGATCAAAAGGTCGCCGTCCTACGTGGAACATGGTGTACAGCAAGGGAGCTTTATTCAACGGAATATCTACGTCGGAGTTGTCACGGATTTGTAGCTCTTTGTATATCCAGTCGGCGTGCAGTTTAATGTGCTCGTAGATCACCTGAAATAAGATCAATTTGTAATAACACCGAAACTCGAACCTAAGTCCCGACCAAAACACATGCAACACTTGTCTTGCTATTTTTACTATAGAAATTTAAACCCGTTTCCTTGATTATTTATAACGCTGGGTTGGAACCGGTTTGTGGAGGAAAACAATCTGTAATGTATGTTTTTTTTTATTAACACACAAAAATGTGTTTTTTTCCTGAAATAAAAATTTGTCTATTGTCTAAAAATAAATCCCCTTTTTATTTTTCTTTATTTATTTATATGATTATTTACGGGATATTTACTGTGGTTGTGGAATGAGCTCACACAACCTTACCACGGTAAATATCCCGTAAAATCGTATAAATTTAGTGAACAACCGTGATAGTTTAAAACAGTGTCTTCTTTATTTATATACTTAACTAGCTGTGCCCCACGGTTTCACCCGCGAGTTAAAATCGTCGTAAAGTTTTCGAAAAAAAAAAACAATTTTCTTACTTTTTCTTTACGTACAACTTATTGGAAAACTTTAAAAAAAAGATGAATGAAATCGGCAAAGTCGATCTCAAGTGGCGTGACCAAGGGAAATAGAGATTCATTTTTATATAATACTAGCGGTCCGCCCCAGCTTCGCACGGGTATAGATTATAGCCTATATTACCCGGGGATAGTGTAGCTTCCCAACAGTGAAAGAATTTTTCAAATCGGTTCAGTTGTTTTGGAGCCTATTCAATGCAAACAAACAAACAATCAAATCTTTCCTCTTTATAGTATTAATAAAGATAGATAACAAAAAAGTTACCGGACTAAAGCATTTAATCTTATATAAATTACAAACAGCTCCTCAAGTGTGAAACGGAACGTGCTCTGACGTTGACGTATAAAACGCATAGACAAATGTCAGTGGCCCGCTCGCATTGAAACCGGAATTCAGTGTTTCCAACTTAACAAAGGACATACATTTGAACTCGTTATCAGCAGTGTGGTCACCACACTAACGTCTCAAAACGAGACGGCTAAAAACGGCTTTAAAAACTGTCTAAACGCAGCATATATCTACTTACCTACGCATGTATATGTGCATTTTGTGAAATAAGAGAAAGAATATGAAATACTTTTTACGCTATCTGTTGTTAGAAAGAGACAAAAATACAATTTGCTGTGGACACTCGGAGTGCGTGACTGAGAGACGGCTGAACGAAGTCGGGCAGCCAGCCTTGCATTCGCCTAGTCAATAAGTTGGCGGGCACAAACTAACTACAGGTAAAAATATCTTAGGTTATCAGACCCACGGTAGCACTCAGTGGTAAACCACTCACAGTCATTCATCCGTTGCTTAACTTCGGCAATCTTCTAGTTACATCGATTTACTACATGGCAAGCCTAAGAAAACTCGGACTCGGCAGCAGGTGGCATATAAAGGTTGATTATGATGGTTTACCCTCAAGCTGTCTCTTCCAGCTGGTTTCATTAAGATCTGACTGGTCAAAGCCGCGGCGTCACTCTCTCGCTCTGCGTTAGATCCCGGAACATTGCCCTGTAAATTTATTCAAAAATTCTTGTAAAGCTTAAGAACTCGTGCCCATTAGGCGTTTGCTCGCACATTCGATATTATAAAATTGCTAAGGGTGATATTGATATCGTTTTTTTTTTGCTTTACATTCTTTTCTATGGCATAAAAAATATTTTGATCGAATTTCTAGCTCATTTCAATTAAAACATAACCATACTAAGTAATAGTGATAGCAGTATGACTCAGTGGTAATGCTTTATTAGCAGGAGATCCAGGGTTCGATTGCCAGCCGGGCAGATGTTTATAATATGATAAATTTAAACGGCTCTGGGTATTGGCGTTAGTTGCCAGTATCTTTGTGTATTCCCCAACAATAAGTTATAGTGGGAAGCTATACGTGTTAAGCGTTTTTTTTTTACGTTTTCTTATTCTTTAGCCTTGTTTTGGATCAACATTTATGTATTTTATTTAATTACCATTTCCCAAAATCTATCTTCTACGAGAATTGGTTTAAGACGCCTTAAGTTTCAAAAAGAAAAACATCATCTTAAATATTAGTAATATTAGTAGTATCTTAAATAGTACCTAAACAAAATGTTGCTAATACATTTTTCAACATCGTCCTGTTAGAAATGTTGTATGTGCGAGCGATAATGCATTAAACTCACCTCTTCGAACAGTTCAGCAAACTCCGGGAAGTCTTCCAAGCCGAACTGACTTGACAGTTTAACTTCTTTTTTCGCCTGGGCAACGATTTTTTGTAGTTCTTGCGTGTGCTTGTCATCTTCGTCGATAGAGCAGAGCGCTTCTGCGATGGCAAGCGCTATAGAGGACGGCGAACTGTGGGAGCCGTCAAAGCTTAGCGAGGTAGACGCTGGAATAGAAAATGTAACATTTTGTAAGATTATAATTTCATTATTTTATTTATTTATTGATTTATTTTATTTCCAACTTAGAACTATCATTACAGGTTATAACCTAATGCGATAGTGTAGCAAATTTACATATTAAAAAAAAAAAACATTGTGACAACACTTAATTATCTAATAACATAAAACCTTTAAAGCTATCTTTGTAAATTCACTCAGAGCACAACTAAATAGGTCAATTTCAACGGAAATGACGTTAAGAGTGCGAAGTGCTCGTGTAAAAGGTGCCTCCTGGAGAAGATTAGTTCGCGCGCGCGGCACCGATACCAGTTATCATCAGGTCTGCCCCTTAGAACTGCACACTGAACGACAGCCTGCCATCTGCATCCACTGGATGCCAGCGACTCTCACGATGTCGTCGGTCCATCTAGTGGGAGGCCTTCCTACGCTGTGTCTTCCAGTTTGTGGTTTCCACTCAAGAAAACAATCAAGATTGTACTTCTCAGTGTACTGTATAATCTGGCGGAGCGTGTGTATATGGTCTATGGTGTTTCAGCCTTAACGGAACCCGGCTTGTTCCGGAGGCTGGAAGTCACCAAAAGTTTTCGTGCCAATTCTGGAAGCCGATGTATCACACTCTCCATGGCCAGTGTCTGAGCTGCATACGCCAGCCGCACTCCGGAGCTGTCTTTGCACTCCGCATCCGGTCAAGCTGCCTACGGCCACCGAGCATTTTCGTCCGCAGCGTACGACATACTCTTTCCAGAGTTAAATCCCTGTCCAGGATCTTCATGATAAGACAAGAGTGCTCCATCGTAGACCACATCATCGCATAACATCAAGAGAGTTGGTGGACAAGCGCAATCCTATTATTAAAAAAGAAAAAAAGAAAAAACAAGAAGAAAAATATATAAAATAGTGTATGATTTTTGAGGCATCCAAGTTTTCACTGCTGTTCTTGAGGAGTACTTAACTTTTTTTAAATCAAAAAACAAAATCACAAATATATTTATTGCAGTTTGTTAGTAAACCTAGATGTAACATACAGAATAAGTAAAATCAGTTCTTAGAGAGCTCCGAAAACAAACTTGTCTCTAAATAGACATGCAATATTAGCACTGGCATATTCATAAAATCATAACTCACTAATTAGTTTTTACTTCAAAAGTAATGTCTATGAGGAATATCGCTTTGCTCACTTGTCTGAATACGAACTTGCTTCGACCTCGGTCGTGATCTCGCAGTCATTGTGTGAGGCTCGCCGTTAGCTGTGGACGCACCTACGACAAACAATTTGAAACTAGAAATAAATAAATTACTTATATTATAAATGGATGGACCGCAGCGTCCTAAGAATCAAAAGGACAGACCGAGTCCGAAACACGACGCTGCGCTCAATTACTGGAATCGCTGATGTTGGCATCAAAGCTGCCAAATTAAAGTGGGGTTGGGTGGGACACGTGTCCAGGATGCACCCTGATAGATGGGCCCAGAAGATCACATAGTGGGTGCTTGAAAACGGACGAAGGAGCCAAGGCAGGCCTAGAAAACGCTGGCGCGATGACCTCGACACGTTCCAGATGCAGTGGTCGAGTCTGGCGGGTGATCGCACTCTCTGGAGAGAGATGGGGGAGACCTTTGCCCAGGAGCGGAACAGTATAGGCTAATAAAAATTACATCATAAGTCTGCAAGTGTGTGTGCATCTATGTATATTTGTCAGCACTCAAGCCCGTAATTAAATTAAGCCGTAAATTTTTAAGCTATAAAATATCAAATTTGATACGGGGGAAACTTATACCCTGGATTAACACAATACTACTTTTTAGGGTTCTGTAGTACTACAAGAAACCCTTATAAGTTCGTTCTGTCATTCTGTCCGTCCGTCTTAATTCTTTAGTTTAGAACCTTCTAACTTATATTGTTGTAAATGCATGGAACGTGATCTCAATTGTAAAGGTATAAATAAAATACAGTTTGAATTTTAGGGGTGGCTCTGGTCTGTTCTGGTGGTGAAATAGAAGAAGATAAGTGTGATTCGTAGGCACTGACCTGCTTTTTCCTTGACTGCTTCCTTCTTAGCCCACTTGTGTACCTCGTCGTAGACCACTGTGACCAGCAACTGCAGCAGTATGGAGCCACCGACCGGCTGCACGCGGGACGGCAGCGCGCACTCCAGCACGGAGCACGCGTTCATGAAGGAACGGGGCACGCAGTCCACACTCCGGGATATGCACGTCAGGCATAGAGACATTGTCTGTCAATGGATACAAATGTTATCCTAATTTCTCCTTGCGACATGCGGCCGGACTCCCACTACATGGGCCGACGACATCGTGAGAGTCACTGGCATCCAGTGCCCCCCCAGAGAGTCCAGTTCTATGTAATACTTTGTTTATACATAACGAGCTGATATTTTTGCGATTTATACCCGTTTTCATAGATCTTCACTAACCCTAGGATGAGCATCAGATTTCTAAATATTTATGAGTTGCCTAGGGCAAAAAAAAAGTTTTTCAAACTATTGGTGATACCTAATGACGTTAGGTTACGCGTCACCGAGTTACGACACCGATTCGGGGGTGCCTAATGATAGGCAACTCTTAAACTGACAACCCGCGCCGCGCTCGCTCACTCATATCACCGCACTCGCTCACTCACATCAAGACCATAGATAACTTACAAAAGTTTAGGCAACTCTTAGCTTAGAAGTCACCTATTGGACTAAATGGATTGGTGAAACAGAAGTTTACGCTTAAAACTGCTTAGATTAGGTATTCCTCAGTTAGGCGTCGCCTTGTTCGAGGTGACGTGAAAACGGGCATTAGGGTTAGTTCCAAAGACTCTTGTTCATAACGTGGTGTAGTGATTCACTTGTCTGCTTGACACAGTTTCAGAATGTGCGTGTACAGTAAATGTGACCTGGTAGATGGAGGCGCCGGCGCGCACCGCGTTGACGAGTATGGGCGGCAGGAAGCGCAGCACCGAGCCCACCTGCGCCAGCAGCCCGCCCAGCCACGCCGGCCGCCGGTCGCACCACACCTGGGGCCCAAGTCTGCTAATTTATGAATGTTTCAATGGAGTGTCGATAGAGTGTCGTTGGAATAGTTTTACACATTTGGTATTCTGCTAGTTATTTAAGACCAGTGGATTTCCAATGACCTTCCATCGAACTGCCATTGTAATATTTGGTATTCTGTTCTTCAGTGGCGTATCAGTGTAAATTCAATAGTTGAACATTTGGTATTCTGCTCGTTATTTGACGTTTGTTTCAATGGCCTTCCAATGGACTTTTTGACATCGAACTACGATTGAGTTGCTATTGGACAGACACACCTTTTTTTGTGAAAGTGCAAGGGGACAAGTGTTTATTAAGGGCTTTAAATAAACACAGGAGCCCTAAAAAGTAAAAGAAAGTTGATTTACAAAATGAGGCCTGCAGTACCAACATTACGTTGGCGTATTTTATCATTAGCCAACGTCAGTGACCGCCGACGCCAACTGCTGCTCCAGCGCCGGAAATCCCGCGCTTTATTAAGGCTTACTATAGATCCTTTTCGGGATCTACCTGAGGTTCTACGCGACTGGATCTTACCAGACACTAGTTGGCCAGAGTGTGTTTCACAACGTCTTACAGACCACAGTTACGAGGGTTGTGAGACAAGACACAGAAGCGTTGAACCACCCCTCTGTCTACAAAAAATATGTCGTATGGCCAATGCAGCGTCAAGAAAGGTATCAAATTAAGGCAAGGTGAGTACCTACATAGGATTACTTATTGCTATGGTAACTACTATATTTGTATGTACTTGAGGTATGCTTTTAATTCGAATTTATTTTTGCTTGGTAAGTACATACATATTCAAATAAAAAATTAAACTAAAATATTGTATTGTGTGATGTCTTTATTGTTATGTATCTACAGCTCACAATCAGTCACTAATAATTTAACTTAATAGTAAAAACATTTTTTTAAACAAGTATTTATGGGGGCAACTCGATGGTGTTATCTTGTTGCGTTCATTAGTTCCTACCTTCCGACTCCATCATCAGAAAAGCTCCATTGTACTATTATAATGCATTGTCATCCAAGTTACATACGTGTACCACACTCTAAAGAGGTTAAAAAGAAATTAAATCCAAATATGCCGCACAATACTCCTTCGTAACCTCAGTACATTAAAAACTGGCTAACGTCTAAAGATAGCGAGAGTATTGCAGTGATGCGCAGGTTTGCAACCAAGTTTCTGGGTGGCACTGTAACTGTTATGGGTAGGCGTGGCGCTTATCATCAGACGAGCGACTTCTCGTTACTCGATAGTATCAAAGATTATATACTAGAGGCGATAGTATTAAAAAAACTTTTCTTTAATCATTTTCTGCTTCCTATAGGTTAAAGATTAATTAAGATCTGGAGCGGAGAGTATATTCGACACAGAATCCGCATAACCGCCGTGTCAACCCCGAACTTCAACGGGCCGCGCATTGCAACAGGCTCTCGTCGACAGGCTGTGGAGAGAAAGAAGACTTTAAAAATATGTAAGTATACCTATACAGTCACGTCATGGGTTAAAACATGCATACATTTCTATTTACTTTATATTTCTTTGCATGACAGTGTAGGAGATATTTAATAATTAGTAACTAAAACATCACAATTAAAAACAATATTTTTGTTACAGATTCCAGGTGCACATTTACATTGGAGATGCGGCGATTATACAATAAGCATAATATAAATTACTATTGAAAATAGCTTTTATTTAAAACAGTTTTATTTAATTTCATGATAGATTCAAGTCCATAGTCATTTTATTCTTTAATAATAATTATCAGCTACCTACAGAGATACTGAAGATCTTGTAAAGCTTCAAACTTAGTTCACTTTACTCATCCCACCCTCACATACCTACACATCCCTGCTCCATCTAATTAATTTCTGTTCTAATTAATTTCTATTTCACGGTCAATAAGAGACTGGCTTAGCCGAGTTTGGGGCCCACTGTTAAGTCAATTATAACCTATATTAGACTATGTATAACTTACGCAGATGTGATATTGTAAAAGCGTTTCAGAAATAAATGTTTATGTTACTTAATAAACTTTATAGTTCATAGCCTGAAGTCAATAAAAGCAGCATCTTGAAAACAGAAACTCTAATGGTATATTAGGTTAATAATTATTATAGCAATTACTTACTGTTTTGTTCTGATCCAAAACTTGGAAGGTCCTTAGGTGAGGTTAGTCGCTGTCTGAAGAGTGCACAATTCTGCAGTATCTTCTCTGAAAAAGTAAAAGTTTTCATGAAGATTGATAATATTATGATGTACATCTTGGAAAAGACTTCAAACCACACAATTTATTGAACATAAATCCCAAATAAATACTTACACTTCTTGCTCTTTTAGCACAGCAATCAGATACTTATTTACACTGATAAATTACTAGGTAAATAACAATTATGGATATTAATTTATTTATTTACTTTGCGCTGCGCTTTAGTTTCGTTTTGGTTTCGTTTTTTTTCTCATTATGTCACAGACAGGATACTTTTTTTGCTCTTTGGGCAAGCTAAAGCTTTTAAGGCCATACCACCTCGTCATCGGTATTTTTACTGTTTATTTCCTTTAAACGCATTTTATAATTATAATTGGTGTGTTTTATTGATGAGGAAGTTTTGTACAATCAATACAATCTATAATATAGCAATTTCATTAACAAAAAAGGAGATAATAGTTTGGTATTAAATAATACAACTTGTGGTAGGTTTTGACAGGCAACATCGATCGCAGTTGGGCTGACACTCCCACGCCATTCCGTTGAAAGGCCACTGAAGTTTTAGCAGAATACCCTTTTTGTCACTTTCATAATGGAATCACAGTGGAGTGTCGTGGGAGTGGCAGGCCAATGGGATTTTAAATAAATTAGCAGACTTGACGCCCTGTACCCTCACATCTCCTTTACTAATGTAACATGACCAAACAACTACTGATAAATAATGAACGGAGAGAGCGTGTCAAGAAACTCACTGTCATATATAGGGTTCCCAAGCGGTAATATGTACAATAAAAAGTGTTCATTCCCATTTCACAATATCTAGAAAGTCGCAGCCAAAAAAAAACATAATGTCATTCACATTAAGAAACTTTGACAGTGTGATTCTGAACACATCGATAACTAGTAAAAGTATCGCTACGGTGCATCGATAATTTTACCGCGGTGTGTCGAACATTTTATCCATGGTCGAACCCAACAGGCGGTAATGACTAGCATGGCATACTAATGTTTCAAATTCATCAAATGTTTTGTGTACGATAATCATCGAACATCGATGTTGAGTTATAGATGTTTTGCAACGTCGATCATCCCTACGTTGGCGACAAAACTTCCAGTAGCGAGATTACACATTGGGAAAATGGATGGGCGAGATTTGATTTAATGAGATGATTAAAATTGTATTGTAATTTAATTATAAATTATGATTTAATGTTGTGTACTTAGTTATGACTTTCTTTTTACCATGTAATATGGATACTTCCACAAATACATTTTTTTTAGTAATAAACTGTATCGCTGTTTACCTGTCGTTTATCCAAGCAAGCTGACCAGTCCCGGCCGGATATTTCAAGCGCGTAGCACAGAGTAGACTTCAGCTCGGCCTTGCTGCCGATACTCGACATTATGTAAGTGAGGGCGCCCACTGCGCGCGCGAACTCTTCGCCGGCTACAGACGAAGCTAACTTCTTACTACTTCTTAAGAAAGTCACGTAGATACTTTCACGTTATGCTAAAACTAGCAACCCACCCCAGCTTTGCACGGGTGTAATTTACGTGCGAATCCAGGGCGGGTCGCTAGTTGTATATATATATAAACCTTCCGTGAAAAAATATCTAACTGATGGTGAAAACAGCATCGAAATCCGTTGCGTGGTTTAGGAGGAGTTAACGGTTATACAGACAGACAGGGAAAGCGATTTTAATTTATACTATGTAGAGAAGAGAAGATATAGAGATGTGGAATAGGCTGGTTGGCGGGCAAATAATAGGCTAGCAAAAAAAAAAGTATTTGCATTCACATTTATGATGCGTACTGCCTAGAATGAAACTCCCTGCTTCCTCCTTGTTTCTTGAGAACTAAAATCGAGGCACCTTTAAGTCTGGAGTGAATTGATTTCTTCTTGGTGGACATGCTCCATCCTCGGCCGCACCGTCGCTTACCATCATGCGAGTTTGTCTTTGTAACTAAACGAGATCTTTATACATTAAAAAGTTCCACAATACACCTCCTCAATAGGCACGTGCCTAATTATTTTTATTACCTCATAAAAAAGCTGTACATAAATAGAGCCCATCAAATAACACTAAATTAAATATGTTCAACATTAAATAAGTTATAATGATGTTGATTTCATAATATCTATCTATCAGATATTATTATGATTTTATTTTATTTAGATAAATTTTTTGCTATACAGAGAATGCGCTACAACAAGTTAAGCGCCATACTAATGCTATACTAACATACACTTTGCGGGAAAGGGACCGAGCATCCTCAATCTCTAACAAAAACTTTCAACGCTTATATCTCAGAAATGTATTCATCATCATCATCATTAGCCGGAAGACGTCCACTGCTGAACATAGGACATAGGCCTCCCCCTTTAACTTACACACTGAACGACAGCCTACCTTTTGCACCCACTGAATGCCAGCCACTCCGAAAAATCAGAAATGTATTATCCAACATTATTATTTCAGCATGTGTGATGTATTTAATTATATCCTTCGCTATGTCTGTTATTTGCGGTTCTACCTCGTAGTCAAACTATTTAATCCAACTGGTTTGACGACAAGGAATGGCAATAAATGAAACACCAGTCAACTAGCCTAATATGGAGCAATTTAACTTTTTTGATTAACACCTGACTTGTTACTGATAAGAAAACGAAAATCGAGTTGAATTATGCATTGTTCTAGTAGTGGCAACTTAAGACAGGCCACAGCAGTGATAAAGGTCTGTGAGGAGTACAGGATCCTTACGGCTACTTGTTGGTGTAGGTGATGCGAAAAGTTGCGCGACCGCAAACCGTATCTCGGCGCGTTAAGGTTCACGTTCGCGTGCACACTGCGCTGTTAAGAGGTGTAGTGGACATCGTAATACCAGCTTACCTTCGCTGTCTCCCTGGAACTTGCAGTACCCGTCAGCCGTGCAGAGGAAGCCACCGCACTTGGTGTCCTTCTCCACGCAGTACCACAGCCCGCTTGCCGGCCACTTGGAGTTGTCCTCGGACATGCAGCGAGTGGCCCGGACCAGCAGCATGCGCCCGAGGTGGCACTCCCGCATCATCAACACCTGACAAACAATCATATTACGGGTACGCTGCCAACTGGTAGTGGGCTTGAGCATTTGGATTGTTTTTAGACCTTCAACGGTCTATGGGCAGTCTAACTGTATTTGTAGTGTTAGTTTTAGCTTGTATTTTGTTTAGTTAAAAAGGCACATGCCCAGAAAAAAAAGAAAAAAAAAGTTATACATATTTTTAATGCCTTGAGTGGCAAACAAGCAGACGGGCTGCCTGATGGTAAGCACCGTCACCTATGGATACTTGTAACACCAGAGGCATCACAACTACAGTGGCCGACAAACAACTTGAGCCAAAGTCGACGTAGTGGGGGTAAATTCGCACATGTACACTTCCAATAAGCCAAGCGCGTGGACGCGTGCCGTCGGAATGCCCCCGCGCACCTCTCTTTCCACCAACGATACCTTACAATCGTCTATTGCGCAAGGTCATGGCTAAGTTGTTTGCCGGCCACTGTACGACCTGTACGTTGCCGACCTTTTAAGAATATATTAACTAGCCTTATGAATAACCCCATGTTGTAGCTTCTCGGAAACACCTATTTATTATTGATAGGCGAGCAGTATCAGTGCATATATCCCACGAAAAATCACTGTCAAAGTGACATGACAGTTGCCAAAAAAAAACTTCACTTGTGAAAAATACTTACTAATAAACTTAATACTTGTTTCCATTTTCCCCGGCTTTGCTCTCGCACGGATATAATGGTGGATTTTCTGACAGTTCACAAAATAAATAAATAAACATTAAAAGGTTGTAATAGATGTTTTTTTTTTTTTTTTTTTAAGTGTTCAAAATAAAACATTACTTACTTAATTTTTATGAATTGACACCTTATAAATTTATTATTCTGACAATACTGAAAAGCTGATTCAGAGCCCGATTCGTTGACATTTATGATAAATCTATCGCTAACATCATCAATATGTGGTTGAGTTGGTACAATTTTCTTTTGCAAAATGATGCCACGTCGGTTGCGGGGGGGCAGCTCGTGATTGGAGACACGACGGTTGTGATTGGAGAGTCAAAAGTCATTCATTCAAATTGGGCCTAAGATTGGCTCCGCTCGAAATAGTTTAGGTTGACATGTTAGAACCTTTGCGGGGTAAAGGATGAGCAGTCAAGTGGTTATATTGTCATTGGTGGCTAATACAGTCAGCCCACAGAAGATTTACGATTAAGGTCGAGACTCCTTGAAGAAACTCAACAACGAGTCTCCAATACCACAACACCTGGCGAAAAAGGGGTAGAGCAGCTTAGTCAGCGACCCAAAGCCGTGCTTTGTTATTTTAAGGACTCGGCTGGTTTGTGTGGACTGGCGGGCAAATGCACAATACACCCCAAGCGGGATGTCTCATGTCAGTGCAGGTCTTATCATTAACCGAGGTTAATCGAGTCACAGTCAGAGTCAAGCAAAGTCAAAGCAAAGTCACGGTATAAAGAGTGCATAAAAAGTCATTTTAGCCGAGACTTCGGCTTGCCAAATATCTGCCATATTTAAGTCGAAGATAAAATGGGTTTTATGCAAGAGTTATACACTCGGCTTTTCACTTTTATTGCGAGGAAATGAAAATGATCATCATCCTTTCAGCCATAGGACGTCCACTGGACATAGGCCTCCCCATCGATCTCCAAAAGGGCCGGTTGGAAGCGGCCTGCATCCAGCGTTTCCCTGCGGTCTCTTTTAGGTCGTCTGTCTACCTCGTGGGTGGACGTCACACGTTGGCACAATGTTTTTAATTCGATTTTTTCGTCCATTTTGGGAATAAACAAGAACTTTACGAGTAGAAGTGACAAATATATTAATTGTTTTAGACTCACCTTTACTAGCACAGGCCACGAGGGTTGAGGCTGTGCCAGCATGACGATAAGGTCCAGGCCCAAAGCGGTCTTAACTGGCAAGTCTTGGGTGCTCTTAACTGTGACGTCATTGAACTTGTTGTCGAACAGCTTCGGAGAGACGAACGTGAACCACGGGTAGGGGGAGTCCTTGGCTGCGTACGTCGACTCGTGCTCCTTAAACGCCTGTTGCAAATAGTATAAAAAAATTATACTAAAAATGTTTATTCATTCAAGAACTTAGTGTCTAAATGCAAACACCGAGTTGACAAAATATGAAGTAGATAACAAAAGAAACCCAAACAAACAATGTAAATAATAAAAAAACAATATTCATCATGATCATCATCATATTTTAGCCATAGGACGTCCACTGCTGGACCTGTGTAGTTGTACCACCGAACCGGCCGCCATCGCCAGAAAAGCCATCCGCATATTATAGATACGTGGAAGTCTCGCACTGTTCGATTTGATCGATTGTTTCTGCCACGCACCTGTAAGTTGTGGAATGGTTAACCACCTCCAGTTTTTCCTCCAAAATATGACCTCAATTGCATCAAACGATGAGTGAAAATTTCAACTGGCTGTCTATTACGGTTAGAAAGATACAGCCGTTAATAGGTAGGACAGACGGACGGACAGACAGAAAGTGTAAGCTTAGTAATAGGGTCTCGTTAACACCCTTTTGGTACGGAACCCTAAAAAGTATGAACTATGTTCCCCGTGGACTGTTGGATTGTGACCGGACTATCACTGGCAGATAGCTGATGTTATAAGGAATAATTCACGCGGGTGAAACCGCGGGGTGCAGCTAGTAATAATATTACTAAACAAAAAAACGTTTTTTTGTCATAGGTGGTAAACAAGCAGACGGGCCGCCTGATGGTAAGCAGTCACCGTCGCCTATGGATACTTGTAACACCAGTGACATCACAATACGTTGCCGACCCTTTAAGACTCTTTTGACTCACCTTTTGAAGAACCCCATGTTGTAGCTTCTCGGAAACACCGTGGCAAGTAGCTCATTCCACATTTTGCAGATGTAAGGCAAGAACTATCGTGTAAATCGCACAGTGTGCGATTTACACTGATCTACCTAAACGTTGTTCAGTGTGGAGGTTAAAGGGGGAGGCCTATGTTCAGCAGTGGACGTCTTCCGGCTGATGATGATGATGATGATGACCTGAACTATATTTACCTGAACGATGTAATGCGGCTCCGCGCCGCGGTAGACGGCGCACTTGAACAGCTCGTTGCACTTGGCGTGCACGTCGCGCACGTCGCGCGTCTGCGCGCGCACGTCCAGCCCCGCCAGCGCCGCGCCCGACCCGCAGATGGACGGCAGCAGCTCCGACACGCACACTAGTATGTTGAAGATATCGTTCACAAGTAGGGTCGTCGATGATGCTGTGCTTTTGGTCTGGAAATAGATAGAAACCACCCATAGAACAACCTGCGTAACAAGGAAAAGCAGTACAAGCCAAGGACTAGGTTAGTTCATCATCATCATCATTTCAGCCATAGGACATCCACTGCTGGACATAGACCTCCCCTATCGATCTCCAAAAGGGTCGGTTGGAAGCGGCCTGCATCCAGCGTTTCCCTGCGGTCTCTTTTAGGTCGTCTGTCCATCTTGTGGGTGGACGTTGGAGACAGAAACCACAAAATCAATAGGTACAGAAGGCCAGCTCCATACAACGACCGTGAACAGCATTAGTCAACATTCTCCATTGTACAGATTGTTTTCATATTATAATGGAAACAGGTCTAAATTATGGCATATTTTCCAGTTCGTTGGTTCGGCTCGGGGTACAGCGGCCCTTTCAGCTTAGTATACACTTACTGTGGAACCCTGTATACCTGGCCACGGTGTAAGGCTTTTTTTTTGTGAAAACTTTTAAGGCTTGTTTAATCTTATTTTTCTTACTATGTCTTATGTTGTTAAAGCTGTTTGTTTTCCGTTAATAAATAAATTGCTTAAAATGTTGAATAAGGGTGATGTTCCCAGTAAGGTAATATCCCTACTCATAGATTATCAGCAGATGGCATTAGAGTAATTGGTGTTTGAACCGTTCTTATTGAATAAATAAATACAACGTACCTGACAGTATCTGACAGTAAGTATGGTTAGCGTCTCGTTCAGCATGCCAGCGAAGATTCTCTGCGCCATGCGCGGCGGCACCGTGTCCCACAGATCTTTCCTGCTTCCTGGAAGATAAGAAGCCTAGTTACTGTACTGAAACCCCCGTTTGATAGCCCGTTGGTCCAGTTGGTAGTTTGCTAAGGCCCTTAGGTGGCCACAACTGGTGCAAAGTAGACACAACTGGTGATTTTGCATCTTTTTTTCATAAAAATGTTTTTAAAAAATTAGATAATAGGATGTTGTCAAAAACATGTATGCAATATTCAAGAGAGATGTATAACCTATGCCACACAGTTTAAAAATCAATATTTTATATATTTTTGCATTGTCAGCGAAAGTTTAAAAATGAGAATTTACCCAATATTGTAATTTTTTTTTAGCCACAAATAAATGATGTCTATTACTATTTACCGAATATCATTTGAAGCCATCTTCTTCTTTTTCTTATATATAAAAGAGAAGAGATGTGTGAATGTACATAATGTTAAGTATTAAAAAAAATATATAAAAAAGAGAGAATATTTATTTGTCCTTAGAGATTTCTAAACGGCTAGACCGATTTGGACGGGATTTTCACTGACAGATGATTATGTTATGTATAATTATATTTTTAAAACGCCAGAATCCAACCCTGGTCAGGGTCGAATTCCTGGGGTATTGCGCAGTTCGGCAGGGGCGACGAGGCGAACAAAGCAGGCCACCCGCACCTATTTCAGGAGAGTCAGTTGAACTTTAGGCTTATAAAGCTCACCATTCATGTAGAGCCACCAGCCTTGCACGGAGGGCGTGCCCGCGTCGTGCGAGGGCTGGTCTCCCTCTATCGGGCGGCCGCCGGAGTCCTGCAGGATGTAGAGCGACAGCACACGGTTGTGCAGGTCCAGCACGCGCTCGGCGACTGCCTCCGACATCGTCACGTACCGTTTGTAGCACGCCTGGAAATAGGTCATAAGAATCTCTATAGACCCCTATAGGCCCACCGGATTAGCGAATTGAAGTGGCAGTGGGCAGGGCACATAGCACGCAAAACAGATGGCCGATGGGGCCGAAAAATGGGCACGGAGGCAGTCGGAAAGGCAATCTGAAGGAGTTACGTTGTTGTGGAACTGGCGTTTTCCAAAACTAAGCCATCCATAGACGACCCTTTTTGCATGAATCGGCTGCAGCTAGTTCTACCACCCGGTTTCCTCCAGGAAGACCAGCAGCTCGCTGATCTTCCTGGCGCAGGCTTCCCGGAGCATCCTCGGTGACCCGAGGATATTCATTCGTTGTTCCACCATGCTGCTGCACTTGAGCAGCAAATGTGTGGCCATTTTCTGAAATCTGAAGGAGATACAAACCAGGCAAAATAAGCGAGCCATCAGTCCACATTGTAAACAAGATGGAGAATCGTATTTGTAGCGGCCACGCGCTGGCGCGTAGAGGAGTATAGTGTACTTCTGAGGCACCTTCGAGCACGGTCGGAGCAACGAGCGCCTGGGGCAGCCCCAGCCATGTCCATACCGGTCGAGGCAAATTGGCTCGTGACAAGTGCTCGGTCGGACTGGACCGGGCTGTTAAAATACCAGCGCTGTGACTTTCTAGTGATTTAATAGTTGGCGATCTGTTTACCTGAAGGCGACACGAAATTATTCCCCAATTTAGGTTTCCGCAGTACAACATGGAATTCTTATTTAGTTTTAATATGAGAGCTTATAGCCTATAGCAGGCGAGCCCTAAGCGCTCCGTCAAAATCTAGAAAGACACACACCTACACAAATTGCAATTACACAAAAGGATAATAAAATTTTATTTATATTACACGGGAATTACTCACGTAAGATTAAGCCGGTCACTCCGACTATAGTTTCAACCGCATTAGGCAGTCTGATTTCAAGGTGAATGCGCGCGCGCGGCTGCGTCTCGCTTGGTAATGCGGTTGAAACTATAGTCGGAGTGACCGGCTTAATCTTACGTGAGTAATTCCCGTGTAATATAAATAAAATGTATTTGTAGTGTTAGTATTAGCTTGTATTTTGTTTAGGTAATAAAGGCATTTTCCCATACACATCCAATTATTTCATACTACTTGAGCCAACGTCGACATTTCCTCGGAAACCATTCGGTGTAAAATTCCACATTTTGAATTCTGGTATTTTACCTTTAGAGAATGAGTTTATCATTTGAGTTTAACTTCTTACATAATCTATATCTACTCGTGAGAACCTGTAATTGGCTTCCTATCGTTTTTCCATTGTATATTTTAGTGTAAAAAGCTGTTGGTTTTCCAATAAATTAATAAATTAAATTAAATTAAATTTATTGGCCAAGTTAACAAGTTGTCGATTACCTGCAAGAGTGAATGCCTTTCGGAGTTGCCAGTGTCTTCGACATGGTGAACGTAGCAGTACAGGCTGTTCTTGAGAAGCGCGGCGGCCCCGAGCGTGGCAGTCAGCACCGGCAAGTCTGCGTGGTCGAGCGCCTCCTGAGCTAACATGTGCAGATGTTCTGAAATAAGCAAGTTCACTTATTTTTATTGCTCCAAAAAAGCTAACTATAAAAGAGCCGATCAACGTAAACAAAATGAATATTAGAAGTGTTCAGTCTTAGAGGGAATATTTTCTTCAAATTTAAATGGGATCTCCGAGTTCTACCTAGGACACTTGCCTAGTCAAAAAATGAGTCAGTGCGCAATCAGGGGGCTATTTTTTTATGCCAATATTTTGTAGCATACATTAAAGAAAGGGGTTGAGAAGCTCTTTGCTCCAAGGTTGCTTCACGGTAAAACTAGAATAACCTGTTTTAGCCGTATTTTATTGTACGAGTATGTACTATACTACTATGATAGTGAATCCTGTCTGGTTAGTATAACGTAATCTTGCGGTAATCTTATTATTTTACATCGCGATTTTTTTATGGTTTAGTTGTGGTCCAATTGACCGGACTATTGTTATTTTTTTAACAGTGGTAGTGTTGCCTGTGCCACTAGGTATGTCAAACAAAATACTGAGGACTCACCTAACAATGCGTCGCTAGATTTAATAACCAACTGGACAAACTTGTCTGGGTCAGATGTCTTTGCCACTCCACTGTCTCCCTTGTCATCTTCCTCCGTTAAAACAAACATACCGGACCCTTGTCTGTGAACATTCAACAATGTTTACACCCCGACATTGACAATATTTTTTCTTTAAACTGGCCAAGTGCGAGTCAGGCTCGCGCACTGAGGGTTCCGTACCACCTCAAAATTCAATAAAGAAATTACCAGTTATAACTTGGACATAAACTTATCATTGACTCGCACTTGGCCATAATTTATTTGTTGCTATACTTTAGAGTGTGTACTGCTAAATTTGACGCTTGTACGTATTACAATTTTTACATTAGCGCTAATACAAAAATACATAAAAAATTGTTTGTTGTATGGGGACGCCCCTTTCGTTTTAACTTTTTTGACTTTTTTATTATTTTTCAGTAAATCCGCCATAACATTATATTCTGTAAAAATTTGCAACTGGCTATCTATTACGGTTCGAAAGACAGCCCTTAATAGGTAGGACAGACGGACAGACAGATAGACATCGTAGGCTTAGTAATAGGGTCCCGTTTATCAATTTACTCTTATAGCAATCATGTCCGGGAATGCATAATTGAATATGGGTAGCATGTGCGCTGTACAATCTGACGGTGATCGGTTCGATAATCGGCCTTGCACCAATCACTTATTTATTACTTAAATTAATTAATACCACAGTACCTAACCTACCACCATGCCGCGTAACCTTGTACCTACCCTCACAAAAGCTACCTACGAAGCTTGCAAAACTAATCATGTACATAAAACTTACTGGAATGCTATAGAAAATTCCTCTTCAAGCCACAGGACAATTTTGACAGAAGCGAACGATGCATTTCTTGGAAAGTCTAGGCGTCCACCAACCACACCTCGGCATATTGTTTCTGACAAGACCGTTTGATTTTTCTGAAATCATCACAACACACTAATAATAAAAATGCAAAAGTTTGTTAGTATGTGTCTTTATCCGCACTCAACTCTGTAACAGCTGAACACACCGAAAATATTTTTTTTGTTTAAATTATAACGGTTGTCAACTTCGACCAAATAAAGTATTTGGTCGAAGGCTGTCAAGGCATTTTTGTAAGAAATTTGTTGTAGCCAGTTCCTCCCATATAAGCGAAACGTCAGTCATTCGAAATCAGTTAGCAACTGTTATGCAGAGTTCGACGCGTTGATCTAAATAAGAATGTTGACTATCAATTGTCTAACTATCAATGTTCTCTCATAATGCTTGGTAACAGATTTCTCTTCTCATTTCTGTTCTATTTACATCTCTTTTCTGTGGCTTGAACAGATCCAAACAGATCTGAATGAGATTTAGTATAGAGTTAGGTAGGTAGCTACAGAGCTTATTCCCTGGATTGACGCGCTACTTTTTTCGGGTAAACTAGGGGGCGCTGCTAGTATTATTTGTACATACCATAAAGTTCGCACCAACGATTAAGTCCTGCGGCGAAAACTGGCACTAAATATAATTTTCGTATTTCGGTTTTTAAGAGCAACATAAAATATGCGATTGTGGCGCCACGTCCATCGGACTTGAGTGGTGGCGCGGACTCTATTAGGCATATTAATCACAGAATAAACCCAATTATATTTTATCAAACAGCCAGGCTCCTATTCTACTATAAATTCTTTCTCCATATTAAATACTAGCGGCCCATCCCGGCTTCGCACGGACATTTATTTTTTTAACATTTTGGCATCAACGTACAGTAAATGCAGGACATACCTAACCTTATTTTTTTCTTGCAATAAAAATAGCCTATATTAATCAGTGATAATGTAGCATTCAAATGGTGAAAAAAGTTTTAAAATAGGTCCAGTACTTTTAGAGCCAATTCGTTACAAACATGCTTACATACCAATCTTTCCTCTTTACAATATTAGTATAGATGGATCTTACAGTAAATTTAAGATAAAATGAATCTCGATTTATGTAATTACGAGCCCAACCACCATGAAACTTTTTATCTTGGTTATATAGTTACACAACGCATGGTTTTATGGTCATGCCATTTTTAAGCCTATAAGCAGCAAAATAATAACTATACCTGCTTAAGCCTATAACCAAGATAAAACACTTTTTTCGATGGTTGGGTTCTAAGTAATTATATAAATCGAGATTGATGTTATCTTTAATTTTACTGTTGCGTTTCTTTCCTATCATTAGAGCTGTTTCAAAGGGAGACTACCCTACAGGCTTGTGGGTGGTCAGATTTAGGAATTTCAATGCAAGGTTGAAGAAAACGGCAGTGGGGTGGCCCTAGCCGGGGAATGTTGCCTCAGGTCATTTGCTAGGGGGTATCAGTGTATTCCTATGGAGAAATGGAGATCTTAGTGCCCTCTATCATGCAGAGGCAGGTGGCGATGGGGTTTTAGTAAGGACTTGGCTGTACCCCAATATAGCTTGTATCTTCTTGATTGTATCTCTATATTTCCTCCCAACAAAAGGCTTACAAGGCATTAAAATCAAAAGTGGTAAGTAGGTACATACCTGATAATATTCCAAATCTCTTTGCAGCAAGATAGGGATCCTGTCCATAATATTTCCATCTTCTATGACCTCCATTTTGTATGAACAGAAAATAAAACTCAAAACTAATATAACCTATTTACTTACAAATCAACAAAACAGAGATTTTTATATGGAACTGTGAGCGCACTTGTGGAATTCTAGTTTGATTGAAACTATTTTAGATATTTCTTCTTGTAGTAGTTTGTGTAGTGGGACTCCATCATGTTTGTAAGTCCAGTAACCGCCGTGTTTTAGTATCAAGTCATATCGCTTGGGTCCGGAGGTGGGGGAACTGAGCCAGATTTGTTTGTTAGGTGTTTGTCTATTTATCACGTAAGTTCCGTATGGTGAGCCGAGTGAAACAGTTAGAACGCCATCCTGTAAAACAACATGGAACATTATTGAGATTAAGCATTGGATCTGCATAAGCTAATTGGGATCCTGCCCATTTTTCTATCGGGCTGCAAGAGTGGGCACGAAAAGGCGACACTTTTTTATGGTTGATATTATGAAAAACACATAATATGAAGTGCTTTGAATCCACTTATGCGAACTGCAATTTTTTTATATTTTTATAAATAATAGGTTTACGTTTGGCCACCATCACGCCTAATGTTAAGCGATGATGTGTTCTACGTTGGAGCACGCTTGCCTAGAAGAAACTGATTCACTTGTGTTTTGAAGATACTCAGATTGAAACCATCGGCGAACACCCATTCAGGCAGCACATTCCACAGACTAGCAGTTCGCACAATAAATGTGGAATCAAAGCGCTTCGTATGACCTTCGTATTAACCATAATGTTGATGGTCTGAAAACCCATACAAAGCGCTTATTGTGCCAGAGTGGGCACAAAAATCTGCCTTGGAAAGGTGGAGCGGGGTCTGTAGGGATTCTGACACCTCATTGTTAGTCGGTCCGTTGGGCGTTTTATGCGCCCCAGCTACTATTTGTACTGTTGTGTTGTCACATTTCTAAAATCTAGCTCAGTCCATAATGAGCTTCATTCAAGCGATTTTCAATCAAGAGCCCTTCACATGTTATTATGTAATGTCAAAAAAATAAAGTTAGGTACATACGTTCATCTTGTTCATACAGTGGTACAAAATGCTTTGCTTTTATCCGGCTCAGTAGTCGTTCTAAAGGCCTTTAATCTGACTGTGATGCAGGAGTAACAAAACAAATTACAGACACTAGAAACGTGCAATAAGATATGGGCATATTAAACTATGATGGAGGACATGAAAGAGGAAACTAGACTTTTTTCTAAGCACTTACACTGAATGTTACGTCAGCGCCCTTCAAGTTGGGAGCATCCTCAATTAATTCTTCAAAATAGTCACACAGAGACTCGAGGGTTTCATTGCATATCTCCTCAAAGACAGCCTGATCTATCTGTTCTGCCTGGGGTTGATCAGCACTGGATGAAAATTGGCACCTATTTGGTAAAATATCACAGGTTTTAACAGGCTCAAGCCGAGAGATCTGACACGCAATAACTGGGGCAAAACTATTGATTTGCCTTCGTGCCAAGCACCGGCTTGTACGGAGAATATTCCGCAACATTTTCCCACAACAATCTGAATTCTGAACTTTGAGTTTTGTTTAGTTTTGAGGTTACTTTTTTATTATTGTTCATTCATTTGACACATTGTTTGACATTGACAATGACAACACAATATTTTTATCAAAGTTGTAAAAGTCACTGTTAAACGTTTTTAACTTTTTCTTTTCTGATATGACTCTAAACGTCTTGTCTATTTAGCTAGTCAACAGTGGCGGATTTACCAGCAGGCTAAGTAAGCGTAGTAGTAGATGGAGCTTGGGGCGGCAGATTTTAGGGGCAGAAAATTTGGAGTAATTTGCTAATGTGTTGCAGAAATTAAAAGATTCTTATTTAGGTACCTACCTTAATGTTTTTAGATCCACACAAACAATAATTCAACATGTACCAACTTTTTTTTTTCATTATTGTGTAAATACCAAACCCTGCCCTAATACTAGTACAGTACCTATCTCAAGAAACGTTTCAAGTTTTTCCACGACCCCGCTTCACCTCGTTCTCAGTCAACTCTTCTCTTTTCTATAAAGATACTTATTCCGTGAAAGCCATAGGTACGATTATGGAATTCCCTTCTAGTCTCTATCAGACAATCCCAGTATATCAACGTTTTCAAACCCAGAGTGAAGTTTTCGCTTTTTCAAGTCTAGAACTATTCGTTTCTGTTGGAAGAGAGTTTTTGGAAACACCTGTTGCTCCGAATTCATGTTGGTTGTTGGGCGTTTTTCAAAAAAGATGTACACGTGACGAACAGGAGTTGATTTTTGTGAAATTGAAATTTTGCTGTATTTTCTTATCTTATTTGATAAAATATACTTTTATTTAAGTAAAAGTTACAAATATATATCAGTATAACGAAAAATATCGTGATAATCTTAATTTTTACGTAAGTGTTCAAAGGAACTCGCTCCGGTTAGTCACAAAAGTTTTTTTTTAATAAAATGAAAAATACGAATAATTATCTTAATTTGTTTTTATTAATCATTAAATAACTTTAAAATCTTTGAAGCAGCATTTCAATACATAGAAAAATCAGTGTAATTATTGCGTAGCAATCATTTTTCTTTCGAGATCGTCACAGTAGGAACTTTTGAACTTAAAAACATTACATTTACTACTTACCTAATGACATTAAACGTTTAAAGCTAACAAATAATAAAAATATAGGACATCAGTAACTTAAGCAAACTTAAATATTAACAAATAACTTCATATATCTTGAATAGGATTCGTTTTTGTCTAGCTAAAAATATGTGACAGTGGCTATCTGGAATTCTAAGTGACTAATTGGAAAAAACTAAGCTATGTTTACACTGAAGGAACTTTTAGTAACATCTATCTATCATACATTAATTTGGTAAGGTAAGTAGGTACTAGCATTAAACTAATTGTCATTAATTAATAATAATATATTAATTATACTATGTAGTATCTAGTAGTATCTAGTATGTAGTATATTAATTATACTATGTAGTATAATTAATTTATTAGTATTATATTAGTAGTATTATATCTTCGTCTGTCAAGTCATTAATTCTTTTTCGTTTCTTTTTAAGTCGTTCTAACTGCTTTTTCCGTTGCTCTTCGAACTTTTCAGAGTTTCGTTTTAAATTCTCTCGGTATTTTTTAGCTCTTTCCGCTACCGTGAGGGCCATGATCACTGAAATGTCAAATCAAATATATGTTGAAATATCAAATATATGAACCAAATATTTATTGAAATAATTAGAGAAATAATTTAAAAATTAGATTAGTAGTACCAGAAAGTACCCCGCCCGACTAACAAATTTTAGTATTACAATATATGACAAAATAGATGCACGTCAAAATACGCAAGTTTTCACGTTAATTAATTGCAAGATTTGAATTTTAGCACTAAGATATTTAGTACTAGTTATAGTACCTAAGTAAATAATAGTATTATATAAATTATATTATTCAACATAATCTATGTACAGGGTTAACAGCTTGGGATGTAAGAAGCCGAAAAAAGGTCATTGTACCTCATCATTAGGAACAACTATAACTGCGGGGCTAATACCTAAATCGCAAAAAAATCAGCTGTTTCAAAGAAAAAGTTCAATGACCATCGACATAATGTATGGAACAGCAGATTTCAGGTTTGTTTCCATAGTATGAGTTGTTCATAATGATAGGTATAATGACCCCTTTTCGGCTTAGTACACCCAAAGATAATTATATACTAGGTACACCCCAAGCTGCTAACGCTGTATATATTTTTTTTATCTAAATTGGTTCAGCCGTCCCAAAGATTAGCAGTGACAGACGTACATAACTACATAATATGCGGAGCCAAAAGCCCCAACTCGGGGAAGAAGAAAAAAAAAAAAAAAAACTACATAATATTCAAACTTTTTTATAATAAGATTATTTACTTTAGTACTATTCATCTGTCAAATGTAGCCTCGGCCTAATAGTTCCGGTCTGTCACAAAATGATTCCGTTTATACAATACGTGACGAACGCGATGTGACGAATTCATATCAACTAAACTTCTAACAATAATTCAAGCTGTTGTGTTCATTTTATGGCTACTTGTGATTTGTTTTACAATAGTTTAAAAACAAAAATGTGCTTGTGTAACGGCAAATACCTTGATAAACTATACATACCTCATAAAATCCCGTAGCTATCTGGAACTCCACTTTAGAACCAACGTAACGCGCCCGCTTTCGTCACTGATTTTGATTACACTGACGTTTGCTTCAAAATTGCGGCTACACCACACACAAGATTAACGCTGCCAGTAACAAAAAATAACCATATTTTATGGTAAAAATTTGTTTATCTATCAAAAATGCACCGTGACTATTGCCGGAATTCCGGTTTTGCCATATTCCTGGGACAACAATTATATAATATTTTGAGCTATTTTAAGACCCATTACGACAACATCTCGCTCTAAATCGTATTGGCAAGTTCAATATTCGTCTACAGAATCTAAAACAGTGGCGCTATTTAATTTGTGGAATATTTTCTGAGACTTGAAAGTTTCAATAATGCCGATGGGACATACAGATTTGACACTTTTTTGCGGTTTGTTTTTGTTATATATTAATATCAATGAGTGTTAGGTTGCACTTAACAGTTAATTTGGTAACTTAAATATGTACTCATGAAATAATAACTCCGTTTATTCATGTACGGTACATACAAAAATTATAATAAATAGTTAAAGTTTTGGACGCACCAAATTCGCAAATGTACATCTTTTTTGAAAAACGCCCTGTTACCTATTTGATATAAGTTTTTCTAAAGGTGTCAATTAAATTTATTTTCTTTCTTTTCTTTCTTTCTTTCTTTTTGCTCTGTCAATGTGCGTGTTCCTTGCTGCCTTTGGATTGTGTGAATGTGTGTGCTCATAATGCGAAGGTACTCCAGGGACTTATAGGGCACAGAAGACATAGGGGTAGGTATACCTAGTACCTACTTACCTACTTAGAATACCTATATTTTACCTACAGTGTAAATATTCTAAGGTACCTACCTATAGTACTTAATTTATGTACTTAGGTACTACCTACCTACTTATCGCGTTTGTATTGTGTGTGTGTGTATAATTATTATTAGGTATAGGTAACTATGTAGTATCATTTAGTAGTATTGTTTTAGCATCCCCCGTCGATCCTGTTACATAGGTAAATAATTATTTCCATCAAATCACTGACAAACAATTTCTAAGCACTTCCTAAAGATAAGTAGGTACTTACCTAAAGATAAGTAACTACTTAGGTACCTACCAATCTTACCAAGCTACTTACCATGTACCTTACCAAAGTAAGTATTTTGAAACATTTTGTCGCGCTCATCATATTGTCTCAGCCGGCAGCTCTTCTTCGTGAGGCGGTTCAATCTCCACCGGGATCATGTAGGCGTTCTGCGGCGGCAGCAGATACATGCGAGCCTGGTACGACGGAGACAGCTCCGTTATGGACTCCTCGGGTATCCTCGGAATCGGCAGCAGCGAGTTGTACTGACACCAGTGCGCGTTGATGAAGAACACGTGTCTGTCTGCACGCTCCTGCAGAGGCCTGAAGTTGCGTATGAGCAGTTCATCCCATGGGTCCCACACTTTTCTGAACTCCTTCATCTATTAGAAACAGTATCAACATGAAGTTGGGTTCATATTTATATAGATAGGTAGGTAGGTAGGTATTTAACTTACTTACCTGTCATATTATCGAGCATGGGGCAGAGTAGAACCATAAAGTACCTACCTACCTAGATGGAGTAGATGGTATCTTGCTTGCAATGGGTGGGATCCAGTCGGCTTCTGGTACGAGTATTTATGATGAAGTCACATAACCAGTGACCACCCTAAACTCAGAGAAGACTATAGTCACCATATTAATAAAAATTTGTTAAGGCATTTAGGCTGATAAGTACATTTTTATATATTTTTATACTTAAGTTAATTTATACCTAAATGAAATGCATGTACCTAATGGCAAACAGGATAATTTCCTTGTGGTTTTGCGGCATCGGATATAGGTACCTATAGTTATTTTTCATCTTTATTCTGGCAAAATCTTAAGTAGGCTTAGAATAACTATTCTAAGGCTGTTCCATATAAAACGGTCATTGACTCAACTCAACAAAATATATGGAACAGCTGTTTTATTTTTCTTCGTTATTTAAGGAAAGGTACTACCTATGGTCCAAAGTAAAAGTTGCTCATAATGATAAGTACAATGACCTACTTTCGGCGTAGTAGTCTATATGCGTAATCATTTATAGTAAAATTGATTAATTTACCTGCTCACTGGAAGCATAAAGTGTAGTTCTTGGCACAATCCACCTCACACACTGGTTGTCCCCTCGCGCAGAGGTCAAGTTCCCCCAGTACAAGAAGTAGTCCTCAGCGAACAAGGGCACTAAGCGAGACATGGGCAGCGGCCCGATACGCGTGCAAGTCTGGGCTTCTATGACGCGGGAGAAACCTTCGATGACCCAGTCCAGTCGCTCATCGGGGCTGACCCCATGCTAAAACGAAATTTTAAAGATAATTTATTTGCACAAAACACGAGTAAATCATACACACGTTTAAAAACGCATGCAATATGTCACTTTGATCATGTTTTGCCTAGTTTATAGAGGTAGGTATAAATCTAGAGAGATGGTATAAAAAGTACCGTAAATATTATTTATATAAAAAAGTATTAATTAACTGTCGAAACAATTTAAATAGTTAAGAGATCACGTTATTAATTTAAATAGTTAACAGATAAAAATGACTATAAGTAGTATGATAAAAAAATTAACCTACTGCAAACTTTACTAAAATTTATCATTTATAAAATCACTAACTTGTTATAACTTATTATTACTTATTATATGTAATAACATTTCTTGGCTAAAAGTTTTTAGTTTTATTTTATATTGACTAGGTTTTAGATCTCTTATTGAAATCGGTATAGTGTTGTAGATAATCGGTCCCATACACATTATACTGTCAGGGCCGGATTTAGGGGAGGGCAACCGGGGCGAAAGCCCCGGGGCCTCCACAAACGGGGGGCCCCCACAATAGAGACTTCGGAAAAAAAAATCTTTCAAATTCCAACTAGTAACACTAGTAAGCATCTTTTCCTTTGATATTTGATTGACAAAACCGTCTATCGAAGCTTTCTCTCCTGAGCATTGAAAGCGATTTACTCCGAGAACTGGATTTCAACGAAATTGGTGACGCGATGCGGGCGGTATTTAAAAATGCGTTGAAAATGCTGTGTCACACGAATTGATGGTCAGCGACCAAAAGAGATGAGCACTAACCTTGCTTTGCCAACACACTATCCACTTGGCTGGCACTGTACTGCTCGGTCCTCTGGGACAGCGGCGACGCTATACAGCAGGGTTAGCACTGATCATCCACGGGAACACAACACGACACGGGATGATGCAGGATAATGTCCAGGTAATAATTATAAAATGTCCGTTAAGTTTTGCGCGGGAAAATACTCGTAAAAGCGACTGCGGTGCGCGGTGCGGTTGAGTCAGAGTCTCGATGCGTTATACATGGGATAGGCGAATTGAGCGGCGCTTGGGCCGCTTCGACCAATAGCGAGTGCGAGCGCGACCGTTAGGACAGCGTCATCGGCTCGGCTTGGTGTGTGCCATCCAAGATGGCGCCTTCCCTCAATCGTGCGACACAGCATGCAAAACGGCGTAAACATACTCCCCGGCTTGAAAAACCTCAGGGTTTTCAACGAAAAGAATGGGCGGGATATGCGTGTGTACGCATTTAGTAGGAAAGGTTGCGGTTTGGATTATAAAAGATGCGGTAATGAATACAAAATGCGATGAATGCGGTGCGGTGTGGATATATGGGTGATGGATAAAAAATATATACATAAGATATAAATATATTATTATATGCGATTATAAATGTATGTGACGAAAAAGAAGAAAATGCGGTATAAACAGATACGGCTTTCCGGTCAAATGCTTAATTGAATGAGACACAAGTGTGAACTAATGTGTCAAGCGTGGTCTCGTATCTGTGTATCTGTGCAGAATATAAGTGCTCAATAATTCCAGTAAGTCGTGAACGGGTGTGACAGTCGACGGGGCATACAAAACCTATTGCAAAGTCCATCAGGTCATCATAGCCGGTAATGTATGCTAGATGGCGACTTTCATACGGCTTACTAGTGTTCATTAGTTTATTACTAACGCGGAGCAGTCCGGGTTCAGGTACCCATGGATTAGACAGTATCAAGGCAAGTGAAGGTGAGTAACCAGGGTTATCAGCGAGGTATATGCTATGTGAACCGTATGGAATCGCAATTTTGGCAGGTTCTTGATTGGTCACTTGAGTTGATGAAGGACACAATACCGTAAGAGTGACACATAAGATCCACAGAGCTATGCGTAACCACTTTTTCCAGGACATGGCCAAGAAAAAACAAAGAGGTAAGGAGAATTTACGATGACGCGGATGGTCCATGTTGGATATGGCGGTTGATTTAGATTTAGGTTTAGAATTATTATCATCGGAGCGGGATTGTACACGCGGTTTTGTAGCGAAAGGCGAGCGCTTGTGTTGACCGTAAGCTAGCTTGCGGGTCTTTTGCCTAGTCAGCGGACTACAACGCTGATCGGAAGCCACCACGGTAATATGCGAAATCTTTTTTGCGGTAGGTACGTGAGAGACCTTATTAGTGATGACGTCATTTGAGACCGTCGTTTGACGTGGTGCGGGTAGAGTGGTTGGCTTGTGATCTAGTGTGGTTGGTCTACGCGGAGCAGTAGTACAAGGTATATCTAAACTGCCGGAGTCTGTGACAGGTAGCGAAGAAGTAAAACGAACGCAAGGGCTTGTGGAGATTAATTTGCGCAGTCGTCTCTCACACTTACTTCTTTTCAGATTTGCTTTATTTAATGCAGGCAAGTTATCAAGTTCTGACTTTATTGTGTTATTATCTAGTTCAAATACTAGGGGACCGAAGGACCAGGCTGTTATATTTTCAGGGATAGCACTAGGTACTTCCCCGGTGATAATATAGCCAAGCGATGTTTGAAGGGCAAAGGGTGCCGTAGTTGCAGTATCCGAAAAGTCAGTATTTGAGGTATGTGCGAGAGAAGGCAGCGCCACCTTACCTCCGAGAAGAATAAATGCGAACATTTGAGTTCCAAGGATGGCATCTATATCTCCCGGTAAGAACCAGTGGTCGTCAGCGAGCGGCAGGTTCCGAAAGTGGTTTACCACAGATGCGGGAATAACGCGTGAAGGCAGCTGAGCATTAATAATATGATCAACTACTAATAGCGTGATTGTATAATGAGCGTCTGAAACGCGCGATTTAATCTTCAGTGTGACGTAGCCCCTAACAGATGTCGAAGTTGATCCCACTGTTTTCAATGAAGAATTAGCGAGCGGTTGAATTTTTAAATCTAATTTATTGCAGTATTTAAGCGAGATTAGATTATTTTCTGAAGCACTATCGACTAAACATCTCATATCAAAGCGTTTTCCATTATACGGAACGTGTACTTGCGCGGTAGGTAAAACAGCAATCGTCTTATTTAGTTGTACTCGTGATTTGACGTTATTGCAAGAGTGCGAAGCGAGCGAGTTGATATGAGCATGTGTGTTAGATGCTAGATCGATAGCGGGTGAGACAGTTGTGTGCGGTGGCGCCGATAAATTAAGACGCGAATGGAAACAAACAGACTGCTCTTTTCCCTGACTTCCTGAATCGTCGTCGAAGGCAGCTGTTTCCTCCGTTGATTTTATTAAACTAGCAGAAGTAACTTGTGATCTACACAACATACTGTGGTGAAATTTTGCACAATATTTACATAATTTACTTGATTTGCAGTTTATTGTATTATGCGATGAACTAAAACAATTTATACATATGTGGTTGTCTTTAACAAATTTAAAACGATCATTTACAGGTAGTTTTTGAAAACACGGGCATTCGTATAGATGCGTGTGAGTTGAATTTTTGCAAAGAATGCAGGTAGGTTTGTTTACATCGTTATCTACTGTCACAGCGAAGGTATGTGACGCTTGCTGCGTAGAATTATGCGAACGAGGTGGTGAACTATTATAATTTATATTTTTAGAAATATGTGAAGCGGTTTTACGAACGGCACCCGATTGATTTGTGTTACTGCTTGAACTCGTTCGTTCCAGAATTTTTATGTGGTGTCGCACAAAATCAACAAGGTCCGTGCTACTTGGAATGTCCGTATTCCGGACAGATAATTCAAAGCTTTGGACTACTTTCGTATCTATCTTTTTAAGTGCTATGTGCGTGAATAAGAAATCAGGTAGATCTTCAATCTCGAGCTGTTTTAAGGCAGACCACGACGAGTGTACTCGTTCAATGAAATTGTTTAATGGAATGGCAGAATCGTCTGCCGGTTTTGCATCGAGTATTTCGTTTAAGTATGTCGTGCCTAATAACCTTTTATCTTGGTATCTGGTTACCAAAGAATCCCAGATATTTTTATAGTTTTGTTCATTTGGGATTACTCCAGCAAATGTGTTCAATGCGGTGCCACTTAATTTTGAAATTAAATATTGAATGCGCATGTTATCGTTTAATTTGTCGTTGTCATGGATGTTCGTTTTGAAACTTTGGTAGAATAACGGCCATGTTGCGGCATCCCCAGAGAAGCTTCTTAACTCTAAAGGTGGCAAACGGCATTTGTATTCGAAGGCCTCAACGTTTGTATTTTTATCGGTCGAGGTGGTAGCACCAGTGTCTCGAGCTAATAAACTCGATCGTGTGTGCTGTATGTGAGAAAAACAAGTTTCAAACGTTGACCAGTTAGCAAAGTTTAACTTGTAAGTAGGATCTTGCTCTAATAATAATGCGTTATGTTGGTCACATAAGTCATTAAAACTTGTGTACAGTTTATCAACATTTGCGGAAGCGGTTAGAAAATCTTGTTTATTTCTAGTATTCGTATCAGTATGCGACGTTCCTATCTTCTTAGAGGAGTTGTACAACTCAGAAATATGGGAGAAAATTGCTTCCTTCTTAGCTACAACGAGTTTAATTCTCGATTGCAGCTCCATTTTGTGCCGTTTGGTTAATTAACTAACGGAAATTGAGGAGTAAACAACGAATATAAAAATATTCGAATATAATATTTTTTACAGATTCCGGGAATCGAACCCACTACAAATTATTTTTTAAAAATATTGGATCGAATTTATATGATGCCTGATAATACAAGAATAGATTCCGTTATAAAAGTGTATTAAATAAAAATAAATATTATTTTAACAGAATAAGTCCGCTAGGCCAATACTACCAGAATAGGTGCATATGGCAATATTAACCGTTTTATCCAGAGCAATTATTTAATTATTTACTTAAATTTATGAACAAGGCGTTGGTGTTGGTATTTGAACGAATTATGTAGGTAGGTACGCCACACTGATGATGTTCGGTACCAACTTTCATAAGTACCCACTTTATATTTAAAATGAGTAGCAAAAGTGCGATTATATTGCAAGTGATATTCTAGGCAATTATTGAGCAAATATATGTGAAATACGTTATGATTAAATAGCGTTAAGTATAGATAATAGGTATCGGGATAGGGATGAAAGGGTTATGACGGAGTTTACGCGGAGGTTTCCAACGATAGCAAAAGGAGAAATAACCAGTTCAATCCGGTTCGATTGGACCAAATTTATGGTGACGCGATGCGGGCGGTATTTAAAAATGCGTTGAAAATGCTGTGTCACACGAATTGATGGTCAGCGACCAAAAGAGATGAGCACTAACCTTGCTTTGCCAACACACTATCCACTTGGCTGGCACTGTACTGCTCGGTCCTCTGGGACAGCGGCGACGCTATACAGCAGGGTTAGCACTGATCATCCACGGGAACACAACACGACACGGGATGATGCAGGATAATGTCCAGGTAATAATTATAAAATGTCCGTTAAGTTTTGCGCGGGAAAATACTCGTAAAAGCGACTGCGGTGCGCGGTGCGGTTGAGTCAGAGTCTCGATGCGTTATACATGGGATAGGCGAATTGAGCGGCGCTTGGGCCGCTTCGACCAATAGCGAGTGCGAGCGCGACCGTTAGGACAGCGTCATCGGCTCGGCTTGGTGTGTGCCATCCAAGATGGCGCCTTCCCTCAATCGTGCGACACAGCATGCAAAACGGCGTAAACAGAAATCATCAACGATTTTTCGGCGAAAAAAGCTCGAAAGGTTCCGTTCGTTAACCCTAAAATTTAATTTCAGATAATTCTTGTTTCCGTTTATATTTATATGTGTTTGTTCAATACTAAGGGAATCTACTTGGTTTCACAATAAATTATTTATTGAAAAATCGACTGAAAAAAAATTGTTTACTTTATTTGGAAAATAATTTGGGGCGAGGGGGCCTCCGCTCCTTTGTTGCCCCGAGGCCTCTGGACCTCTAAATCCGGCCCTGTATACTGTGGTTTAGATGCACGATTGGGCGATTACGACATCAGGGGCCTTACGGACAACAGCTAATTGCGGCACCTAATCCGCTCAGTTGAAAAATCACGCGAACGTGTACCTTATCGCGCCTAGATACGGTTTGCGGTCGCGTGATTTTCCAACTGAGCGGATTAAGTGCCGCAATTAGCTGTTGTTCGTATAGCCCCAGATCTGTTTTGGTCTCTACGATTAGGTACTTAGCTTTGCGTTGAAGTGGAAGTTGGTCACATCTTTTAGAACCGATGATCGTCAGAGAAGACGTGTCCTAAAGTGAAGATCAGGAATCGGAAATGTAGTATAGTTACATAGGTCGCCCTGAGGCTCATTGGTGTGACGGTATAGGTACCTACGTACGTACGGTAGCTGGCACAGGCTGGAAATGAAAAGTCTAAGATCGGGCTGAGCGGTGGTACCTATGTGTACCGCGAGCGGGAAAGTGTCGAATTCCATGATTTATATAATTATTGGTAAACCAACAGCTTTTTACACTTAAAATATACAGTAGGTATAAAAACTGTAGAAAGCCAATTAGGTAGGTAGGTACCCGACCCGGCGGGCTATGTCGGTAACTTTCGTTCGTCTACGAATCTCCTCATTTCTGATTCGATCTCGTAGAGAAACCCCGAGCATAGCCCTCTCCATAGCTCGTTGTGCGACTTTGAGCTTGCTTATGAGGCCCATAGTGATAGGCAACGTTGAAACGTGGTATCGAGATAAGGGTCTGATAATATAATTATCTACGAACTTTGATCATGTAGCAGACTATGATCACACCATCCGGATGTTTGAGCGCCTCCTCCTGCGTTAGGTATTCTTTTCGGAAAAAGGTGACCTGCAAAATGAAAAAGTTACTTGCTCATTTACTTGGCTGCTTATTACTATTGTGACCGATGGGGCTGAAATATTCTCGAATAGACTGTAACCTCTATTCAAGCGCACCGGTAAGCGCAGCGTAGGACGTCAACCCACAAGATGAACAGACGAACTAAAAGAGACCGCAGGAAAACGCTGGATGCAGGCAGCTTACAACCGGCCCTTTTGGAGATCGATGGGGGAAGCCTATGTCCAGCAGTGAACATCCTATGGTTGGAATAATGAAGTTTTTTTTTAATCCCATAGCTGGCAAACAAGTGTGTCGCTGCCACGCTTCACGTACCGCCTCTCCATATACGATCCTATGAGAAATGAGAGCTCGCTTCATCGAGATACAATAGAGTCACAATCTCTAAGTGAAAACAGTCAAAAATAGTCGTCGTTGTAGGTACATCAAGACTATATCATCTAGACATCAATAATATAGTTCGCGATGCCACATTTACTAAAATTTTGACGCTATATCGATTGCATAGTGTTCAACGTCGCTTGTCCGCTATGTCAACGTAGCAATGGCATCGTGCGGCGTTGT
The DNA here is from genome assembly GCA_914767915.1 of Agriopis aurantiaria. NCBI lineage: Eukaryota > Metazoa > Arthropoda > Insecta > Lepidoptera > Geometridae > Agriopis > Agriopis aurantiaria. The sequence continues at coordinate 704,873 of OU611991.1, read as the reverse complement.
ATTGTTGTCGCGGTTGCCTTATATTGCTAACAGACGTATGGACTTGGTTGACGGACCGCCGTCCAACCAACGGGAGGGAAAGAGAGAACTTTTCACTTTCCCTCCCGTTGGTTGCACGGCGGTCCGTCACCAAATCCATATGTCTGTTACCACTATTACAATTATTATTAACCTAAAAGTCAGCCGATTTTTTGCACGTTAGTGACTCTATAGGTATTGTATCTCGATGAGTGGCTTCCAAGAACTGCCATCCAGATGTAATAGACCTGCATTTCCCCAGGATGCCTCCTTTTGTCCACGGTGTGGTCACTCCCCTCCAACAAGTTGGCGCCCCAATGGAAATGGATTTGTGAGAAGATGTGCTTCTCAAACAACGGACCTCCTTCCAAATATGGACGTTCCGCCCTCCATTTTGCCCCCATTAGCACTGGAACCAAAAAACACTAAGTATTATTTATTTTGCTTTATATTGATAAGATGACATTGTGAGAGTCGCTGGCATCCAGTGGATGCAAAAGGCTGTCGTTCAATGTGGAGGTTAAAGGGGAGTCCTATGTTTAGCAGTGGACGTCTTCTGGCTGATGATGATGATGACATTGGTAAGTAATTCTCCAAGAGATCCATTTTAGGGCCAAATAGAAGAGTAAGGAATAATTAATATCTACTCGTACCTACTGTCTCGTTTTTAAGGTTCTATACCCAAATGGTGTCAACGCGACCCTATTATGTACTAACCCTAAGCTGTCAGTCTGGCCTACCTTTTTACGACTGTATCTTTTAAACTGTAATAGGTAGATAGTCAGTTAAAATTTTCACATATTACATACATACTCTACACAATACTTTTACTTATGTCGTAGCGTTGTGATAGAGTTACTCTACACAATACTTACGCTGTAGCGTTGTTTTGTAACAGAGTGTATGTGGCTTCTATGTTATTTGTATCTTTTAAACGTAGCGTTGTAGCAGTCTACAATGAAAAATGCATGCGTCGCGTTATCTGTCGTAGCTTTGTAGCAGAATCGCCACAATGCCTACGAGTCGTAGCGTTATAAACTACTACATAAATTAAATCGATAAATCGGTTTCTTCTAGGCAAGCGTGCTCCATTGTAGACCGTAACATTGCTCATCAGGCAAGGTGGCGGCTAAAAGGAAACCTATTACTTAATTTCTACTTGGTCACTTGGTTTCCAATATAGTTATTAGCTATATCATAGCTATATTCTATACCTACTCTCTACCAGTACTAGGTAGGTAGAAAATGCACCTATTTTCTTGTTTTCTTTTAAGATGATAACAAGAAATAGACATGTCGTGTGACGGCAGAGGGCGTGGGACAAGCTCGCGACCTTTTATGTTTTGTTTTGCATATAAAGGACAAGTTTGTAATTGGTTTGAAGGAGAGTGCCCGCAACACCGCTCCGTCTCTTGAGTGTATCTTGCGGGTGTTGAAAGGGAACTCTGCAAAGCAATTTATTTTAAGCTAGCTTAAGGCCTTTACAGACAAAATTCTCCAAAATTCCTCGCCTGTCATAGAAACCTCTATTCATTCGTTCAAACTAGTTAACACCGCGCCGTCCTAAAATTTTCTCGAACATAATATTATTATAAATGATGAAATGAACAAGAACATCGAACATCGTGAACGCTATTGTTAGTCAAAGTTACATAAATTATAATAAACCAGCCAAGTGCAAGTCGGGCTTGCGCACAGAGGCTATAGGACCACCACAAAATACAAGAATCATTTAAATAAAATCGGCCAAGTGCGAGTCGGGCTTGCGCACTGAGGCTTCTGGACCACCACAAAATAAAAGAATTATCAATTTAAATAAAACCGGCCAAGTGCGAGTTGGGCTCGCGCACTGAGGGTTCCGTACCACCACAAAATACAGTAATTTTTATTTTAAAAAACCGTCTTCATAATTAGTAAAATATGGTGTCATTTCGATTCAGTGAGACAAAAGAACGAATGATGAGGTCATCTAAGTAGCAAAATACGTTGCTTAACTTGGTAATGAAATATGTCACTGACTCGCACTTGGTTATTATTTATTTTTATACTTTAGAGTGTATACTATAATCATGCCAAGTTTGACGCTTGTATGTATTACCGTTTTTACATTAGAGCTAATACAAAAAAAGTTTTTTTTGTATGGGGACTTTTTGCTTTAATTTTTTTTTTTGTTAATTGTTATATATTCTGTGAAAATTTTAACTAGCTATCTATTACGGTTCGAAAAATACAGCCGTTAATAGATAGAACATACGGACAGACAGACAAACATACATTGTAAGCTTGATAAGAGTCCCGTTTTAAAACACAAAAAAAAACAACAACTGGGCATTGATTTTTTCATAAAACCCCCTTCAAAATTAACTCCTGGGTACGCCTTTGACTGATTATGATAATGAAGGAGACTAACACGTGTATCCAGTATTGGTGAGCTTGATCTTATGAGGCCACACGTCGAAGTTGTACCATCTCAGCTTAGGGCACCAGTAGACCGTGGAGCCAGTGATCGACACGTCGATGGGGGCCGGGAGGTGCCCCTCGAACTCGCTCATGTACTGGATCCATTCAACACTACCTTCCACAGGTATCACCTTCACTTCGTCTTTAGGAGCAGGATGCTCGTCTTCATCTGATAAAGTATTGGTCTAAAGAAACTATGTCACTCTCATCAATTAATTTGGCAGAATTTAATAATCAAACTTGTTAAATTCTCACAAATTTATTCTTTACGATACTGACATTGCATAATAATTGTCGCCTATATCCTGCCTATTCAATTCAAATTCATTTATTTCGACCACTTTCTGGAACTGTGGCTAAGTCACAGTTAGTCTAGCAAAAGCAACTTAGAGATAATTTATGATAAGTCATTAAAAACATGAATATTCTTCTAAGTCCATTCTCCATTGGTTCATCATACTACCCCTATTATAGTGTCTGAAGAGTCATAACACAGAAGTTTACATTTTATATTATGTAAAGATGCTGTGACGCTGTACATGAGGTATGATGTAGCTGTAAAAGAGTTACCTTCCTCGTAGGGCTTGGACATACGTTTGGAGTGAAATAGGAAGTTTTTTTTCATAATTTCAGCCTTAGGACGTCCACTGCTGAACATAGGCCTCCATCATCGATCTCCAACAGGGCCGGTTGGAAGCGTCCTGCATTCAGTATTTCCCTGCGGTCTCTTTTAGATGTTTTTAGATCGTCCGTCCATCTTGTGTCAGTTTTTATTTATCTACCTACTAAACTTGTTTATAGCAGAATACGTAGGTAGTACGATTAAAAAGGGTGAATGTAGTGAGTGAGTTTTAGTTTACCTTCAGTTTTGTTACCATGCATCATCTTGATAAGATGTTAATGATACAAAAATTTAGATGATTGGCCGGAAATTTATATGTAAAGCAACATTACACTAGGATATATTACGTGTTGTCACAACCACTCATGTAAAATTTTAAGCAGAACAGTGTTAAAATAATTCTATAAAGCATAAAAATATTGTTTACATCCTGAATAATTTACTGCACATTTTACGTGTCCATGACCCCCTGATCAGTATATATATAGTAGTCTTTGGACCCCGGTACTTTTTGTCCTTGACAATCACAAACGTTGACAACTCTGAAGCCAATTTTTTTATGAAAGACTTAAACAAAAAGTTTTGTGTATTTTTTTTATTTTTTTTAATTCATTTATTTCATTTATTGATAAGTTTTTACTAAAACTTTATCACACCGCGTGCGGGCGTGGAATTTAACTTGCCTGTTGAAATGTATTGTACCGAAACACCACGTTTTCATCTCGCCACGCCCCGCAGTCGCTCACGTTGTGCCCCTAGAATACGGCATTAGACGATTATATCCTTATTATCTGCGTCTATGGTTGAAAACTCATATCACCTCTTTGCATGACGCCGTTCATTGTTTTACCGACATGACAAGAGATGTTCTGTGAAGTGAACACAAGAGATAGACATAAGAGGCCATTAAATAAGAGTTGAATTTGGAGTTGAAGTTGAAGTTGAAGAGATAGACCAAATAGACATCAAAATTTACAGCTAAATTGTAAAGGTATTTGCTACTAAATAAATTAACAAATAACTAAATCAAAATGCAAAGAAAAAAGGAGCACGATATTTTTAAGAAAGTACTAGATCCCGACAATGAATTGTTGATTTGGGAAAATTGGATACAAATTAGAAAAGATGAAATTATAAAGCTTGCTAATAATTTGGATAGACCACCAGTAGATCTTACAATGAATTTACTGGAGAAAGTTAGAGAGAAAAAGGAATGGAAAACCGTACTGGAATACGCACAAATTGCAAAAAAACCCAAAGTAAGAGGTCATTTATGGGAACAGCCTTCAAGATTAGCACAATTTTGCTATTGCATGCCAGTCTATGAAGCCCAAAGAACTGCGGCAGAGAAGGGCAAACCGTCAGTGATTGAGCACGTTTGCATACCTCCATATATTCAAAAAACCGAGAAAGGTCTCATTGGAGAGCCGGAGAGACTTAAATATGTGCAGCTGAATGCCGACTTTGCTAAGTATCGAGAAAAACGTGAGAATGATTTGAAGGAAAAGATAGCAAAAATTGATCCATATAGGTTTGTTTTTTTAAAATAATTCAACAAAGAGATTAGTTCCTAGTTCGTACACAGAGGCTAATGAGTATATTACATTGGTCTAAAAATACTCACATGTCATGTTCTTTTTTACAGACCAAAAGATTGTTTGATGATAAGAGGTCATAGGCCCAAAACTCCTCCACCAAAACTGCCCCTACTGCCAGTAATCAAAATAGCCGAAATGGACAAACCCAGAGAACTAGCATTATGTGCAGTATATGCCATAAGGATAAATAATACTGTAATTTTGAAAGCCATTCCCGAGCAGAATTTAACTAATTTGGAAATAATGAAACAAAAAGAGTGGCACGAAGATTGCACAACGTGGTATTACTACTTTAATAACCCATTTAACAGGGCTGGAAGATGTAAACTTTACATTAAAAATCTTGGAACAGTTACTCTTAGGTATTGCTGGAAGAAATTAAAACGAACTATCCCTTTCATCCCCGAAGACATTTACGAGCAGGTCTTCTTTTTCAATAAGAATGAAGATGTGTTGTCACCAGGACAGAGCAAGGAAATACTTTTCACATTTCTTTCTGACAGACCTGGTATTTACTGCGAGTCATGGGAAATTAGCTTCTGCAACATCTGCTTCTTCGATACTTTATCAGAGAAACTCTGTGTCAATCTTTGTGCAGATTCTGTAGAAAATTCTGTAAGCATCCGGAAAAAGTTTGAAATATTACAATCTAGAATAGACAAAAAAGCAATTAACAATTTCGTGACTAATATTATCAATGATATCATTATTAAAGCAACAGCCTTTGAACCTCAAGAATATCCATACAAACACCTATTTTTAGAAGCTGAAATGTTTGTGATGAAGAATCCAGTATGTTATTATCACCAAACAGAGGTTTTGAAAATGAAAGATTTTTACTCTGAAATGTGTCAAGGAAACCCCTGGGATTTGTCAATAGTATCTTGGAGGAACGCGATGATCCAGAAAGAATTCGATGATAGGATGAAATATTATGACTTGCTGAAGAAATCTCACGCTGATTTTCTAAGACCTTGGTACGAAGGTGATGACTTGTTGAAGCAGAAATATCGTGTGATTAATCAGTTACTTGGTCAGATGGCCGATAAGTTTGACATTAAATACGATGAATTGATGGAATTATGTACTACAATGGACCAAGGTGCGAACGGAGCTGCAGGTGATGTTCCTACGAATAGCCCTCTGACTGTGATAGTAGACCCTCTGATCCGACAAAGAGTTTGTAATATGTTTTATATCCATGCATATGATTACGTCTGCACAACAATAGAGATGGCGGCTGGAATTCTAAGTAGCTTAGATCTGAACAGATGGATTGAGTTTGATTTTTGCCAAAATTGAAAAGTAAAAAAAATTATATTGATTTTTCATCAAATCATGATTGTAGTTTCAACCAAATAAATATTTTAATGGATTTAAAAGTGTTGTCCATCATAGACAAAGTTTTCTATGCATTCATCAAAGTTATTAATTCAATAAATATCTTGAAAACGTTGTTTTCGTTGTTTTTGAATAGAATCATAATACCAACCTACTAATTACTAGTATGGCTTAACTCACAATTACAATGCTTATACAATTGTTTTATAATTTTAGTATCTATACTCACGTGAGCTATAATAAAGTGATAAGCATATTTCATAGCATTTACATACCACTGGCTTTCCGGTGAAGCAAGACATTGTGAGAAAACTTGCATACGTGCGAAGAAGAAGTTCAATGGCGTATGTGAATCCACTAATCCGCAACTGGGCCAGCGTGGTGGATATGGCCAAATCACCCTTTCGGGTGTAGGCTAAAAATCCAGCAGTGTACTTTTAAAAGGATTAATGAATATGAACTTAAAATAAATCAAATGTAATAAGTACAGTCCAAGGTAGGTATAACGATTGTAATGAAACAGCGCGTTATTATTAACAATTTGTATATTTTCATAGCTATAAAACAACTTCATGGCAATGTGCATCACCGAGTAGTTATATCATCACACTGGCACCATCCACATACATAAATATTATGTATCTTGATTAAAACAGTCTCAAATAGAGACTACAGTTTGTTTTGGATAATTTATTTTGTAAGTCGAGCTCGATTTTACACCCAATAGGAGGTAGATAAAGTAATTGAGTATATTATCATAATCGTCCAAGAATTTAAGATTTTTAACGTTATAATTTTGTTTTTAATTTTTGGTATTGAATTCATGCAATATTTGAAGAATACGTTAAAAATCTTACCAACCCTTATTTATATAACAAAATCAGCTCACTTTGTTAATAAATATCTATCAATTATCTATTTCAACTGTTCACAAACACAGATTCGTTTTATCGTGTTGACTTTCGAACTGTTGACTCTTGAAATTAGTTCATAGTTTAGCTTTGACTTGTTTAACATAGATGACGGAGTGGCCTGGGGGATGCCTCTGTGTAGGCCTCACGTTTCTCTCAATGGGAATGTTTTCAGGACCTTCCAGTTCACGAAGCAGGCCTAACTGGAAACAAAAGAATATATAAGAACTGAGCACATTCTTGCATTTTTCACATGTAATTTCTGGGCAGGGTAATCGGCTGTGGTCACGTGGTTTGACCGCGTAGTTCGGTCCATCGGACTACGTGAACTAATAAAAAGTACAGGATTTCAAAAAGGGGGCAAAGATCCCCAATTTCTGTGGATGGCTAGAAATAGTAGAGAAAGGGGGCAAGCGGCGAACACACCGCTTTCAGAATATTATTATCTTTTCATATGAATTATAAAAGTAGTGTGATAAACTATGAGCCGACCTTGCAACACAAACTATACTATACCAACACCAACAACCAGGCAGTCTGGAAGGAGAGATAGAAGCCTTTTACCCAGCAAGTGTACATGTCATGGTAATAATAACCATTAATTCATCTATACTAATATTATAAAGAGGAAAGATTTGTTTGTTTGTTTGCATTGAATAGGCTCCAAAACTACTGAACCGATTTGAAAAAATCTTTCGCTGTTGGGAAGCTTCACTATCCCCGGGAGACATAGGCTATAGTCTATACCCGTGCGAAGCTGGGGCGGACCGCTAGTTATAAATATAATTATTACAGTAGTTGATCTTTGACGTTATATATTCATAATTATATTGTTCGTTCCGTTTAAAAGTGCACACAGTATTTAAGGTTGGAAAATCACACTAAAGGGAACACCATAATAGACCTTATAACATGCAAAAAAATAAGGAACTAAGAAAAACAATAATTACTAGCATATTTAATTTACTAAGCATTAACATACAAATACATTTAAGGTTACAATTTTACTTTATTTAAAATAAGTAGATATTGTTTTAACATCCTATCTGAATGATTGAACGTTATTATTTTTATTGAAATACCTGCATAAAGTTACATTAATATACAAAATATTGAAATGTCGAAGCAGGATATATAATATATATATATATATATATATATTTATAGAATTAATTGTATTGTATTCAGTCAAAATTTCGAAAACAAATCTACGAATAAATTTCGTAGATACAAACTAGCCACAAAAGGTAACTGAACCAATGAAACTAATATCAAAACATTATTACTAAAAGCTAAACTTATTGGATTCATTCATTGTTCAGTCTTTAATAAACCGAATGAAATGTACGGCAAAGGTGAATCAACTCTGTCGTTGGTTTCATTGGGTATTTGGTTTGAGGTTACAAACAATTTTACCGAACTTGTCTAACTTCATCATCTTTCCTTCAAGGCGTACCTACCTACCTATTCAGTAAGTATTTTAGGATCAAACTGTAAGTCAAAGTCGTTTTACATACCTAATTCATACAAATATTTACTTAGCCGGGCTTACTATTTCATTTAGTTTTATTTACACATTTTTGATTTATTTTCGAAATAGATATATATTGTTATGTTCAATTACTGAGATTCTCACGCCACGACACTGGTCTCTAGAGATAAACGAAACCCAATGTAATCTTTCATTATGAAATAAAGTATCTGAAGTGTTAAAAGTTAATTAATAGCAAACATTTCAGACCAAAAGCAAAATAATGCTTCATTCAAACCTACTCATGTGAAACTACACCAAAGCAAAATGTCATTAAACAGTGTCACACTCATGAGTCATGACAAAGGCTATATTTACACGTCTTAAATTGAATATTGGGTATTTTTACCCCCAGGTACCAAATTATTTAATTAATACCAACTGTGCCTACTAAGTAAACCTACGAATAATTAAGATTGTCTGTGTAGTTCCACGACCTACACCAACAACATCGGTGACAACAGTGTCAACATCAATGTTCTACACAGTAGTACATAAAATTATAGATCAATGGTTCTACATCAAGGACGTTTTATACTCTATAGGGTATACAATGTCCTTGGGTATTCGACACCCTTGTTCTACATCAATAAACTTAATTTGACAAGAATATTTTTAAGGTTAATTCCCGAAGTAACGGTCTGTGCTACCCTTTGCGAATCCTCTCTCAAAGGTGCTCTACCCTTTGCAGTTGAGGCTACCACTTACTTGGTGTGACATCTGTCACTTCCCGGAGTATTAAAATAGGATAGTAAAAAAGTACCACAAGAAAACAAATCCCGTAACGTACTAAGGTGGTAAGTTGTAGGTACTCGAGGCGATAATTATAAAAGTAAAAAAAACTAAACACGTTCATATAACTCATAAATTCAAAACAATAATGTTTTTATCCTTGGTCCATTTGACCCTTAGTAGTACAAAAAGTCCCTTCTAAACCAACGTGGGCGCAGTTGACCATTAGCACATTTTAAAAGGTGAAAGTGGTTCATTCAGGTTAGTGATAATTTTAGCCCACCTGAATTCTGCTCCCTAACCACTAATAAAACAACTTTTTAGTAACAAACTTTTTCGTATTATTCTCAGAAAACCCTTTCATTAGATACACATGATGTGGGCATCATGATCATTGTAGATAAGAATATTTTGTACGCTATCTTGGGGTACGCTATCGATTAGAGCTAGAACCAAAGTGCTTGGGAAGACAAATCCAACGAACCCAAACTCGACGGGGTTACGTCGTTTCGTTTAGGAGTTCCTATGACCACCTTCTGTCTCCATCATCAGACTGGCTCGATGGTAACATAATATTGCATTGTCACCCAATTTACATAAGTATGCCAAATTTCAGCTCAATCGGTTGAGGATAACTGGTTTAAAATTCAGTTTCAAGTTTTGCCTTCATATACCGTAACTTGCCCTGTTAGTATGTACTAACAAGGCAAATTACATAAAAGCTTGTAAAAAATAATACTTATGTCAAAAGCATTCAGTAGTGCCTTCGCTGATTATTCCGCTAAAGAAATTCATAAATAAATGCGTCAATTGTGTTACCTGTTCAGCACCGACATGCACTGGGTCCTCGTAGATGATCCAGGTGACACATTCAGTGTAGGGCGGCGTGGTCAGAGAACCCTTGTACGTCACGTAGCTGCCCTCACTCAGGTTGGACCTGTCCATCCACGATAATGATTCTACAAGTAACAAAAGCAAAAAAACACAGAGGTGTTAGAAATTTTACGTCTGCCTGTGGCATCGTAGCTCCCAATAGGGGTTTTCTATTTATTTATTTTAATTAATGGGCTTACTTTAGACGTCAACTCGCCTCATGTGTGGTCTACGTTGGAGCATGCTTGCCTACAAGAAACCGATTCACTCGTGATTTGAAGACACCCAGTTTTGATCTAGTTTTTTGAAGTGAAAACTTTTTAGGCACTTTTTGGGACGGGGAAATAGCTCTGAACTCGCGTGCCGTCACGCTTATATAGGTGTTCGGGTAAAGTCGGCTCGAGTCGACTAAGGGAGCGAGAGAGATATAGTCAACCTTTAATGAAGTTTTCACTTCTGTCGTGTCTTTTTTTTGTTTGAATTGTGACTTGATCTAAAGTGTTCTTAGCTATGTTTCAAGGAAACCTGTTCAGCCGTTTGAAGGCTATTAGCTCTTTTATCCGGCTTTTTTTTTCAATTCACACTAGTACAGCATCTACTCACTTATCCAACAACACTCACTTATACCGGTTGCTAAATCAAATCAAACCAAACCCGATCTAAGTAAATTTACACTTATAGAAACTGTGACTATTTGTGTCAGCCCACAAAAGTTAGTGATAACATCAATGTTTACGATCTCCTACGCATAATGATATGACATCTATTTTTTTTACTTTACAAATCTAACAGAAATGAATACCATCTCTGGGCATCGTGAGCTACTATTACTTACTGCGTACATAATTATATATATTTTTTCAATGTAAAAAAGTCTACGTTTACACATTAAAAAAAAAAAACATTGGCAGTACTTGTAAGTATATCCATAACATTTCTATAGACGTCCGTCATCTAATGTACCTGTGACCATGTACTGTACCTGTACCTGTACCTGTGACCATGTACTGTACCTGTACCTGTACCTGTGACCATGTACTGTACCTGTACCTGTGACCTGTGACCACTACAGTATTGGAAACGTTAGGCATTAAAATAATGTAAATACACGCGATAGAATTGTTAAAAGTATTTAATTACAATGTAGAATGAAAATTATGCACCTGAATAATATTTCCATAGCCTCATTTCATTTGCGTTTACGTGTATATTTTCATTATAGATTTCTTTGATTTTTATGGTTGAGTCATTTTGCTTATTAATCGAGAAAGTTGTAGACAAAATTGCTACCTAGCTATTTCGAGACTGCCTAGGCACGCTAGGCGTAGCTATAACTAATTGAGCTCCATAATCTAGACAGACTTAGATAAAAATATAATCTAAGTAAATAATTTAGCGTATCTAACCTCTGACCTATGTAGAGGGCTAAGTCCACTGCTGGAAATAGCCCTTTGCAAAGCACGCTACTTAGCCTAATTTATAAAACAGTATCATCATCATCATCATCATCAGCCAGAATACATCCACTGCTGAACAAAAGCCTACATTAGAACTCCACACTGAACGACAGCCTGCCATCTTCATCCACTGGATGCCCGCGACTCTCACGATGTGCATCCATTATAATAAGTAGAATATTTCTTATTTATTTTAAATCCTTTCAATATATGAAATTCTATTATCGTAAATATGTGTAAAAGAAAACAGCAACATTTTTGTGTTGAAAATAAAGTTATTTGAGTCGCTTTAACTACAGCTTCAAAAACGTTAGGTGCCAGCTCAGAATGAATTGTGGCATACAAAATGTTTGAACGAAAGCAAGCGAAAGGTAATACAAAGTTTGAAGAAATACTTTTCACGCTTGAACAGTTGAGGAAATTAAACGTGTCGAAGTTTTGTGAGTTACGTATTCGTCCGTACATCATGATGGATACCTGCCGGTGACTGCACGAGGTCGCAACCAAGTTGATGTGTAATGTTTGAAGAGAAAACTTTGTTATACTCAAAAATTCTGATAGCGCCACTCTACATTTTTACCCGATTGCCTAAAAAAGAGGGTAATACTTTTTGAACGTTAGTACTTTATGTACATTAGGCACAACAGATCTTGGTCTCTCTGAAGTTGGCTCTGGGAACCATTGCGCAAGTAGCACATCCTTTGCGACAAAAATTAGCTACTGCGCAGCCTTGCAGCCAATTATTATTCCCGAGACACTTAGATCCGCTGTGCCTGCTGTATATTTGTACTTTATAAGTCTTGTTATGTATTAAGTCTTTTGAAAACATAGCAAGTATTAATATTTTTAAAGGATCATTTTATAAATATGGGATCAAAAGGTTTTTATTTTGTTTTTTTAACTATTTAATAATAGGCTTGCGTTTGACCGCCAATTCGCCTGAAGTAAAGCGATGATGCGGTCTACGGTGGAGCACGCTTACATAGAAAAAACCGATTCACTTGTGATTTGAAGAAACCCAGATCGTAACTATCGGTGAGCACCCATTCAGGCAGTGCATTCCACAGACTAGCAGTTCGCATAATAAAAGTGGAATCAAAGCGCTTCGTGCGGGTTTTCGGAATATCAAACATAACGCGGTGTCGATATTTTGTGCCCGCTCTGGCATTCGATTGAAAAATGTGCAGGAGGGATTAGATCATTCAGGTTTTGTTGGACTTCTGGGTCGCATTGCAAATATCCCGAATATTTATTTCTGTGGGTTATGGCCGTTGTAGCCTATTTTGGAGACCACTAAACTTGAAAGCGTGAGGTCGCGGGTTCAAACCCTGGGCCCGTACCAATGAGCTCTTTGGAGTTTATGTGCGGATTTTCATAAGTACCACTGGCTTTTCGGTGAAGGAAAAATATCGTGAGGAAACCTGCATACGTACGGAGAAGGAATTCAATGGCGTATGTGAATCCACCGACCCGCAACTGGGCCAGCGTGGTGGATATGACCCAATCACCCCTTTCTAGGCTAAAAGTCCAGCAGTGGACTGTTGTTAAAAGGCGGATTGATTATGATAATTTATTTATGACAATCATTTGCATAAGAAATATAGTTGTCACCTGAAGTAACGTGCACAACAGACTCCCTCTTCTTGATCCCTTCCAGTCCTTGCACTAGTTTGTCGAAGCGTGGGTTTGGCGCGTCCACAGCTGCCAGCAGGAACCCGACTACCGCCAGGCCGTCCGGGTGTCCCACCGCCGCTTCCATTGACTCATACTTGCTGTTGTAGTGGACGAAGTGGCACTCCGCCGCGTACCTGTCAACAACAATTTTATAATTAGCAGATAACATGCAGCGGGCAATCAAATAGAGAGAACTATGCTCGGAGTTTCTATGCGCGATAGAATCCGAAACGTGGATATTCGCCGAAGAACCAGAGTCACTGATTGAAGTGGCAATGGGCAGGCCACTTCGCTCGAAAAACCGATAACCGATGGAGAAAAAGATTCTTGAGTGGAGAACACGAATCGGACGTAACATAGACGCAGCGTAGGTAGATAGCCTCCCACTAGACGGACCGACGACATTGTAGAGTCGCGGGCATCCTGTGGATGCAGATGGCAGGCTTTCGTTCAGTGTGTAGGTTAAAGGGGGAGGCCTATGTTCACCAGTGGACGTCTTCTGGCTGATGATGATGATGCAGCTTAATCGCAAAACATCGCGGCGAGTACAGGGTTTCACGGAACGGTGGTACTAAGAATGGAGGTCATTGCACTCATTATTAAATAAATAACTTTTCACACCACCGCATATTTAGTTTAAGTATATTATGTCATGCAAACCAAACCTAAAATAGGTAATATTGTCCAAAAAAGGGCGGCAAGGCTGTATGCAACGTGAATTTGACTAAAGGCATCAAGCCAGATTTAGGCCAGATGCGGCCACATGCTATGCCACCTTATCTCCCTTGTTTGTTTTATCTGATGCTAGTCTCATACAATGTCGATAATTATAACGACTTGACTTCTCATCCTTTTTGAAAGCTCAAAAGAGTCTCCAATCATAAGCGCCATACGATAACGCCCCCCCCCCACACCCCCTGCGACTGACGTGGCTTACATCGTACACAAGCAAATTGTGACTCGTGCGCGATCAGTGGTTACAATTATAATTTTTGGTCCCATAGTAAAAATTCACTGTTATTATTGATTATGAATACTATGACAACTTTTCAGCCCAATACCACCACTTGATCGAAGCCACCACTACGTGTGTAACCTTGTTTATGTATTGTTATTCACATCGATTTCAGGGTTCAGGGAACGAGAAACCCTTATTACAATGTACCACTGTATCTGTCCGTCCGAATGGCCAAGTCGTATCTAGCAGGTATACAATTACCTACGAATATATTATATTGAAGGCAGATACTAATTGTGTCTTCAAAATTCATTTCATCTGGTTAGTAAGTTTAGTATTACCCCGGGGAAATCATTTTGTATCTGAACAACCTAATACGGCCGTCGTATTCCTATGGATAGACTAATTTTCTGACTCTATCCCCCTGAAAAACTAATTGGGTTTATCTACGGTGAATAAAGCCTAGTTTCTAGAGGTTTGCGGAATGTCATACGAAACGTTTGATTGAACTCCCCGGTTAGACAGTTTATGAAATTTTAAGGGCGAAATATTACAACTCTAGGATCTGTATCACGTTGCTTTGCTAATAATAACTAAGATATAATCACATCATCATCATAATTTCAGCCATAGGACGTCCACTGCTGGACATAGGCCTTCTCCATCGATCTCCAAAAGGGCCGGTTGGAAGCGGCCTGCATCCAGCGTTTCCCTGCGGTCTCTTTTAGATCGTCTGTCCATCTTGTGGGTAGACGTCCTACGCTGCGCTTACCGGTCCGTGGTCTCCAGTCCAGAACCATTCGCCCGCATCGGCATAATCACATAACTGTTTTCAAATTATAAAAGTTGTCTGTTTGTTGCATGTTTAGAAGGTGTCGAGGAGTTACCCGTGTCCGTCCAAGACGTGTTCGCAGCCGGTGAAGTCGTCCACGGACCAGTGGAAGTGCATTTGTTCAAAGATGTACTCGCCGATCAGCGGGCCGCCGCTCAGTGTCGGCTGGACTGGCGTCTCGAACGCGAAATATGCTGGAATAATGTAAGTACATAACTGTACAGATAATATGAAACTTGGAAAATAATTGATACGGAAACTGACGTGGTTTTCCCACATTTTATTTATATGACACGGGAATTACTCACGTATGATTTAGCCGGCTACTCCGACTATAGTTTCAACCGCACTATAGTTTATAATTTTTGTATTTCTCTACGCGGCCACACTCCCGTTCCTGATCAGCAGCCGTTGCCATCGCGTGCGCGTTGCGCGGTGGCCCGCAGTGCAAAGCGAGACGCAGCCGCGTGCGCGCATTCACCTTAAAAGAGACCGCCGTATGCGGTTGAAATTATAGTCGGATTAACCGGCCTAATCATACGTGAGTAATTCCCGTGTTTCCCGTCATATAAACTACCACACGGATTACGCGGAAAGAGTGTGCTAATTCGAAAAAGGCCCGTTATAATTTATAATCATCATTATAAAACCTTTTACTATGGGACCAAACCCAAAATCGCGATCAAAAATTAGCTGTTCCATACATTTTGTTGAGAATGAGTATCCGTTTTCTATGGAACAACTGATACTTTTTTCGCAATTTCAGAGTTGTTCGTCTAACAAAAGTTGTTTATAATGTATGAACAATATCAAACCCTTTTTATCTTAGCATATATACCTACCCATTATTGTAACCAACCTTGTAGATCTATCGTTTCATATATTATAGTGATTTTCAATAAAGCACAAATCGACTTTCCTCATCGCATAAAATGTAACAACGACAAATCGTTAGATATTGTATAATTTCGAGAACAACAATTAAGAATGCGTTTCATACGATAGTCGCAAGGCTGTCAAAATAATCTAATCCAAGACGATAAGGTAACGGGCGATATCGAGATCCAATGTCACTGATTTTTATGAATTTGCGACTTCGATTCATCGTAAATATACAAACAGGAATGCTAATAAAGATGACAAATATTTACGAAATTTGCGTTGCTTTATTTTATGTACATTATACAGATAGGGAAAATATAGCTAATATACTTATAATTATCTATAACTAGCTGTTGCCGGCGACTTCGTACGCGTAGACTTTCATATAATATTACAAACTCCTTTTGCCCCCTTAATTCAGCCCTTTCGCAAATTCTTTCTTAGCCGACCTCTACACGTACCCATAAGTAACCTACTTGCCAAATTTCAGCTTCGTAATTACAAAACCGTATTTTTCGCTAAAAAATATACAGTATTTATTTTATTTCAAACCATTAACCTGAATACCAAATTTCATTTCCCTAACTCCCTAACATCAAAAACAAAGGACTTTCATACAAACTTTCATTCTTTTTTTGCCCCCCTTAATTCATCCCTATCGCAAAATCGGACCTCTACATCTACACCCCATAAGGAATCTACCTGCCAAATTTCAGCTTCATAGTTCAAATGGTTTTCGAGATTTCGTGATAAGTGAGTGAGTGAGTAGATGAATCTCGCTTTTATATATAACTAGCAGCGCGCCTTGGCTTCGCACGGGTGTAAGTCTTATTTTTTTACACCTTGGGTTACATTATTGGAGTTTTAGTAAGGATCCCTATTTAAAAAATATATAATATAGCCTATCTCACCCAAGTACAGTGCAACTTTAAAAAAAAAACTCATAATAGGCTTGCGTTTGACCACGAATGATGTTAAATGACGATGTGCTTCCCAACTGTGAAAGATTTTTTTTAATCGGTCCAGTAGTTTCGGCGCCTATTCAATTCAAACAAACATACAAACAATAAAATCTTTCCTCTTTATAATATTAGTATAAAGTAATTAAAACAAAATACCAGTCACTCACTGTCTTACTGACCCCTCACGAAATTTCGATAACTACTTGACCTAAGAAGCTAAATTTAAATTGTCCCGATTTTTTCATAAAATGTAGCGATCGCTCAATTTGTTCAAACCCAAAGCGAGGCGTCGCAAAAAAAAACGCGTAGACTAGAGGGTCATTAATTAATTAAATAAGACATATTTTGGTAATTATTGACCCCCATAAAAATCTGTATAAAAAGAAATAGTTTTATTTTAGTGGGCTTGTGTTTGACCACAACTCGCCTGATGGTAAGTGACGACGTGGTCCAAGATGGGGCACGCTTGCCCACGAGGTGCCTCTCTCAGTATCTGGCCAAAGAGCGTGACCGTAGGGGGTTTACAAGTTTATAAAAATCTAGTCGCGGGCAACTAAAAGTTTAACTTTAAAAGTACCGCGCTAAATACTGTGCAACGCTAGAAAAAACCTACCTGTAGATCCATTATTGAGCAGGATACCATTAGCCTTGTTGTCCCAGTAGCCCTTGAATCGCAGCGGGTCGAGCGACGTCCAGGTTGGGCAGCGCTGCAAGTTGATGGCGATAGGAGACTGTGAGGGTCGCAGCTTCGATATTTGTTCGGCTGTTACAAGAAAAACAAAAGTAAAAAAAAAACACATACAATCGAATTGATAATTGATAACCTCCTCCTTTTTGAAGTCGGTTAATAAGTTTATTATAAAACACTGTTTTAAACTATCACGGTTGTTCACTAAAGTTATATGAGTCTTCCCGTGAACATGGTGCATGTAACTGCGCTGAAATATCGGGAGCTCATTCCGCAACCTTACTACGGTAAATATCCCGTAAATAATCATATAACTTAAGTTTATTATATGTAGTTAAAAAATTATGTCCCCACTGCTGGGATACAAGTCAGCTCTCAGAGGGTGGACCCTAATCCACCATGGCCAGTGCATGTTGGTGAATGTCATATGTTGTTGAACTTTTGAGGTTCTTGGACATACTGGTTTCCTCACGGTGTTTTCTTTCACCGTTTATGAGCGATGGCGTCAAACTGCACATAATTTATTGAAGTACTAAATAAGTCGCAGGGCCGATGATCGAACCGGGTACCATTATACTCACTAACTAAACACAAGCTCGTAGGACTCGTAACAAACCAGAGGAGCCCAAACTCGAGGGGTTTACTTTGAGCCATTGAAGTGTTCCACTTTACAATTTCTGGCTCCATCATCAGATCAGTTCGTTGGCATCCAGATTACGTATACTTGCAGTTTCCGATCGATACAACAATAAATTTGAAGTAAAGTAGGTTAAAATCGACTTCAAAGATTTGTTTAGTAAGACAAAACTATGCTATAGTTCGCTTCAAGCGAAGGTAATAAAACTGTGTTAAAAAAAGACTTGTTTGTGTTTCACGTCTACGAAACTTTTCAACTCAGACATTTACCTGGATAGACACCGCGACCAACTTGTATGAAAACTCAGCGTGACACCTCTTTGTACTTACTATGACGTCACGGGAGTTTTGTGTAGTTTTAGTTCATTCCACATCCTACTGATATTGAAAAGTTAGGGTTCCGTACCCAAAGCGTGTCAATTACTAAGCCTAAGCCGTCTAAACCGTCCTAACCGTCAAAAGGTAGGACACCTTTTGACGGCTGTATCTTTGGAACAGTAATAGATAGCCAGTTGCTTTTTTTACAGAATAATGTAATTTTACGGCGAAATAATACTTTAAAGCGGAACAACATACAGCAAACGTATTTTTATCCTTACTATAGTGTAAAATGTAAAGCAGTCTGAAACGTATAAAAGCGTCAAATTTGGCAAGAGTATAGTAAGACTGCAACAAATAATAAACATCATGCGACTCGTGTGCTAAAGAATTCATCATCGTCATTTCAGCCTCTCGTGTTCCCACTGCTGGGAACTTGAACCACTCGAAGTACTTGAACTGAACAAAAGAAAACACATTTATGGGTGTAAAACCCTCAGTGCGCGAGTTGGCCGATGTTTTAATTACAGATACCTGTGGCGCGATTTGACATTTTTAAGCCCCAAGCCCCCAACGCAACAAGATACATGTTATAAGTTAACCGTCTTACCACAAAAGATTTAAGAACGCTTTAGACATGTGTTTAGCAATTGTTTCACTGCGAAAAATATGCTAAACACTTGTCTAAAGCGTGCTTAAATCTTTTGTGGTAAGACGGTATACGTCTGTATGGTATCGTAAGCTTCCAAAAGATGAACCGTTTTGATTTAATTATTTTTGTTAGGAATGTGACTTTATCGCGAATGTAATTTTGAATTGAGAATGAAACATCTGACAAAATTATGTCATCGTGTGCTTTCCCGAAGTGTAAATGCATAACAAAAAACCGCTATCTATTTTTTGTAACATGTACATGGTTATAATTAGGCGTTGAACTATATATCCGACGGTTTTGACTCGTTTTTACTGAATAAGTTCAATGGTTATGGCCCGTCCATTTATTTTATCTAGGTCGATGGTCGTAGGTATTATTATAATGCTGTGAGGGAAAGTGATATTTTCATAATGCATAGGTTAAAATGCATTTTCAGAGAAATGGTTGGCACTTACAACTTGGAATTTTAACTAAGTTAGGAAATTAGTTTTGTTTAAGCTTTTGTTTTGTCTTTAGATTTATTTTTTGAATTAGTTGTCGTGTTGTAGTTTAGTTTTGAATAATAAATTGTTTCATTAATTTAACTGAATAAAAAAGGAACTTTAATTCGACTATTACAGACAAATTAAAATACCAAGCTTTTTATATCTTATCCTTTTTTTTCTCTCTTACTCTAAACAGTGGTAAGAGCAATCTGTAGTAATTTCATCTTAGAATCATCTTAAAAAGAGGAGAAAATGTTGTATATAAAAAAAAACTATTCAATAAGATACTGGACAATTTAGTGTTTGATTTGAAGAATATAATCCTAAATTATTAATGTTCAGTTTTTAGTTTTTAGGCTATATTTATTATTTAATTTTGAAAATATAATTAATTAATGTTAAAAAAAAAAAAACGTGACATTTTTGCACCCACGGTCATCTGACCCTAAACTAAGCAATGCTTGTAATATGGCTGCCAGAGTCTGATATACATGCATATATAGTTTTAAATACATACTTAAATAGATATTGTATACTGATAATGTTATACGATAGTACTAAAGAAATAATTTAAATTAACTTTTAAAGTTCCGATTTATAAGCGTTTAAAGTTTTTGGTTGGATTATGAAAAGAAGCTCTATCTCTTTCCCGTAAAACGAGTGTATGTCAGTATGGAATTTGTATGGCGTACTTACAAATGACGTCATTTGAAAGCATAGGGCTCTCTCTATCTCTCTCTCTCTCTCTAGCAAGAAGTTAAAATGGACAAGACATATGCAGGCTGTCGTTTAGTGTGGAGGTCTAAGGGGGAGGCCTACGTTCAGCAGCGGACATCTTCTGACTGATGATGATGATGATGAAGTAGTACTTAAAGAAACACTTTAACATTATCCTCAACAAAACCTTTTAAAATGAAATTATAGCAGCGCTTACGTGAAAACCTTGAAAGATTATCCATTGTTAATATCCTCACTTAGTTTATAAACGATTTCACTGAATAAATTAGGGGCAACGATTCGACGGTAACTGACGTTGCTGTCCAATACTGTCCGTATCACTCCGACGGCAGACGGCGAGGAAGCCAAGATACGCGCTGCGTGATCTGATATGGTCGTGACACATGACAGGTGGATGTACCTACACACCTTCAGGTACTTCCAATATACCAATGAGCATCAGTTAACCATATCAAGATAAAGTCATTGTTAACGATAAATGTGTGCTATCTCTTATTTATGGACTGAGCAAAAAAGTTTAGAAACTGAACTATGGTACATTAGCTGCATCCTGCGGTTTCACCTGCGTGGACACTCCCCCAGGAACTGTGCATTTTCCGGGATAAAAAGTACTCCATGTCACTCTCCGGCTTTTCCACTATCTCTTCAGACAAACTGACATAAATTCATTGCTCAGTTGCTTCGTGAAATCCGAACGGGGAACAAACAAACATACTTTTGAATATAATATACTATAAATAATCTGTACTACTATATTCTGTATTGTAAAGATAAAGATAGAAAGATTGTAATAGGCTTGCATTTGACCGCCAACTCGTCTGATTTCGACTGTACGTTTTTTTGTGTTTGTTGATTTTGAAGATTCTTTTTTTGTTTGAATGTGTACTCACTTTCTGTTTAGTTAGGAACTACAAACTTGTAGGTAAGTAGTCTAGATATAAATAACGTTATTTAATACGGTTGTACACTCATCTTAAAAACATCCTTTTTATAAATATCACGTTTGAACAGTTTAAATTAAAATAGGAAAGAGAAAATGTAATATTAAAAACCCATTTACTGAAACTTCCTACGTGTCAGAGTTCGGACGGAACCCACGCTCGGTGGAAGCACCTCTCCAACGAGTTTGCTCACTCTTTATAGAAAAACTACCTGAAAATATTTCAGAGTTTTGCGTCTTCCACCATCTTGGAAATTTAAATAAGTTGTCAAGTGCACGTTCCTTATGATAAGCAGGATTCCGTACATGTGCATGTTCAAAGAGCATTGTTTGTGAAGTATTTTTTTTGTAAGATAAAAACATTTGTACGTTTTTTGTGGAAATAAGTGAACTAAAATAAATATATTGAAAGTAGATTACATACACTGCGCAAGTACGGGATCTTTTACACACCCAAATCAGGCGAGCTGGCGGTCAAGCGCAAGCCTATTAATTATAAAAAATATAAAATATAGCACCCTCTGTAATATTATATAATACCAAGAACAATCATAACTAGTGACCGTCCTTGCTATACCCAAGACTTGGTATATAATTATAATAATACATACCAAGTTTTGGGTTGTCACCTTCCCGTGCCATGTCTTTGTTGAAAAACCATACATATACAAACACTTAGATGTCACAAAATGTAAATAATAATTATAACGAAGTTTGTTTTTTAATTTTTTATTGACTTATTCTGTTGGTCTTACGGCCTCTAAAGCTTGACCGGACTAGTTAGCGAACGCAGAGTGCATTCGGCGTAACTTGGTGGTTTAAATTTTGGGCGACTAGCACAAGGGCACCTCGAAGGTACGAACCTCGGCTTGGGCTGTCGCCGGAAGTGGGAATCAGACTTGCCCAGGCACCCCAGAGGAAGTGTGCCCTGGAGCCCTAGCGGTTTGTTGAACTGATTGATTATTTGGAGAGAATCTAACCGATCTTCTAACAGATCCTGGGGGCTATGACGAAGTTGGTCTAGAACAAAACTCATGAAAAGAGTGTTCTGAGATTAACAAGAAATATAAATTTTTGGCGCTGCCTGAATAGGTGTTGCCGGATAGATACAATCTGTCTTCAAATCACGAGTGGATAGGTATCTTCTAGGCAAGCGTGATCCATCATAGACCGCATCATCGCTTAACATCAGACGAGTCGGCGGTAAAAGGAAGCTTAATATAAAACTAAAAAATAAAATTGTTTTACAGACACGTTGATTATGGGCCAAGTACAAATTTATTATAGGCCAAGAAAAAAATTACACCGAATTTACTTATACCTTAGATAAACATTTTAGAAATTCCAACGAAGTAATTTAAACCCTCTATCATCATAACTATAATTAGGTAGGTAATTTAGCTTGCCTACATGCAGATAATATTATTAACACTAGAGTGCACGCGCGCTCTACTATAGTAGAACGCACTTACTTTTTTAAGCACCATTCATTCGTTATTACACCTGACCCCCCGCGCTCCTAGATAAGCCTACTCGACAAAATTGCGGAAAGAATTAGTACGACGCCCACTTGCAGCGTGAGCGCATGTTCTTGTAATTAGGTGTTAAAGTTCGGCTTCTACTATTGTAGTACATGCGAGTATTGGCGTAATAAAATTGAATGTAAGTAAACATTGTCTTTGTTGACTTTTTTAGTTCATGATATATAAAAATTTAATGTTTATGTTTTGAAATATTAGAAATATATATAGTAATTGCTATTTAGTATGTTATTGTGTCTATTTGATAATTATTATTACTTTGTTTTAGCAAAAAGATTGTGAGACGCAATTTTCTTTACGATCTTTCGTTCGAGCTGGCGAAACCCCTCATGGTAAGATTGACCTTGGAAAATCTTCCCCGCGAATTAAAACATAAAACTAAATGGCTTTTGGGGCATACAGAGGAGGTACCTCGGAATGATACTCAAAAAATGGGAAATGTTACCTATGCTCTCGAGCTCGAAATCGATCCACAAAAAAGTGGTGTAATCGATGTGCCAGGTGGATTTGTCCTGATCACCAAGTTGTGGTCTGTATCGAATGCGAGGATGATGGCCATTAAAGATAGTCATCGCTTATTAAAAGTATTCTTTTTCTGAGCTGATCTCAAATATGCCAAAAATGTTGATTATATTCTTGATCTCTTAAATTGTTCCTAATTTGATTATGTTATATTAAAACTGTACTTTTTTGTAATAACTGTGTTGAATAATAACTAAACAATAAATGTTACTCAGTTTTATCATTTTAAAACCACCCATTTTGATAATACCCTAAATATTGTTTTCTACTATGGTAGAGCATGCGAGCACCCATGTCAAAAAAAGGGGCGCGTGCACTGTAGTGTTAAATAGTCACAACGGTTTTATCCTATCTCTGGTTCGGATGTTTTATGTTCATTGACCCGAAATCCATTGTTTTAAATATGTTTGTCTTTCATTATCGGTCTTTAGAGGCAAGCAGTACTTTTGACACTAATGAGGTGGTTTGGAACTAATCTCTGCTTAAACGAAAGCCTAAATTAATTAGTAAATAGAATAACGTTTAACGTGGTTAACCGCCAATCACGAATCAGTCTAAAAAATTAAAGGGCCCATCTCATATACAGGGTTAATTATACATATAGACTGTACTAAACCGAAAGGTGCCACCAAGACCTATGGTGCTGAGACATGGACGCTCACGGAGAATACTGTGCCTAAGATAGCCGTCGCACAGAGAGCCATGGAGCAAGCCATGCGAGCCATCAAATTGCAGGACCGTGTCCGAAACACTGAGATATGCCGTCGCATCAAGGCTGCAGACGTCGCAAAAAGGGTGAAGGAACTTAAGTGAAACTGGACAGGACACATGGCCAGACGTAATGATGGGAGAAAGTGTACAGCAGTAACCGCGTGGTGACCGAGACTAGGTTGGTAGAACCCAGGCCGACTGAAGATGAGGTGGACTGATGACATCAAAAATACTGTCGGGAACGAGTGGATGCAACTGGCGAGAGACCAAGGTGAGTGGCATAAACAAAGGGAGGCCTATACTCAGCAGAGGGTCACACAGGGCTGATGATGATGATGAAGCTGAAAGGCGGCCATTGTATTCATCATTATGAACAACTTTTATAATAGCACCAACCCTGGAAGCGCGACAAAAATATCAGCCTTTCCACAGAAAATAGTCATTGACATTCACGGCAATATGTAACTGTGGAAAAGCAGTATTTTTCGCGATATTAGTGTTGGCCCCACAGTAAAAGTTACATTACAAGTTTTTTATTTATTTATTTATTAGGCTTGCGTTTGACTGCCATCTCACCTGATGTAAAGCGATGATGCGGTCTACGATGGAAGACGCTCGCCTGAAAGAAACTGTTTCACTCTTGGCGTCACAGATTACGGTATAACTTTATTCTTTGGTAATGGAAGGGCGGGGAAGGGAGAGATCTATTAAAGATTGGAGTAAAGCTAGATTATGTAGGTTTATACTAAAACCCAGTCGATAACCTGCCTCTATGACTAACAGAGGGCACTGGGATCCCGTTGCCTTAGGCCACACTCCCAGGAAATGCTCGAAGCTCCTTCCCCCAACAAAAACGTGGTCCATAACGCGCCGCTATTGTCTTCACTACACGATTATAGTATACTTCTTTAAGATTTCCATATAACGAATATAGCGTACAGAGAACCAATGATATTCACTAGCAAGCGACCAATGAAATAGACATAAAAAATTGTAGCTAACCTATCAATTTAACTATGCCACCAAGAAAAGAAAAGTGTCTGACCTCTTTTTTATGGAACTGCTAATTCAACTTATTTCATTTATTTCAGATCTTAGGTATAACTAATATACACTACAATATAGACGTCATTAATAAATAGATAGATAGCCCGTTGGTCCAGTTGGTAGTGAACCTGCCGTCTGAGCTTGGGGGAGTGGGTTCGATTCCCACCTAGGACAAACATTCATGTGATGAACATTATTTTGTGTTTGTTCTATATCTGGTTGTTAATATCTATTTAAGTATGTATTTAAAACTATATATGTATGTATATCAGTCTCTGGCAGCCATATCACAAGCTTTGCTTAGTTTGGGGTCAGATGACCGTGTGTGCAAATTTGTCCAGAATTTTTTCCCGAAAATAAATAAAATAAAAAACAATTTAAAATTAACGTGAAACAATAATACAATATAGGTACACATTAGTGGCTGTAAAATTTTAATGTCCTTGTCAATAATTTTGCACCTATAAAGAGGCTTTTAATTTATATCTACAGGTATTGAGGTCCTCTATCACCCAGCTGCAATTTACAACCTATATGGGCCAAATAGGTAATTAATGGTACCTATTCACATCCACCAGCAGAGTAACGAAATAATATAGCAAATGAAGGACACAACTGCTACTATCTCGTAATAAGTTATAGGCGGCATTGCCTATAGTTACTCCGACATATAAATGCTATAAATTCCTAGATCATAGGTACATGATATTAATACGCAATTGTAGTGTACTATAGCAATAAATAAATTGCCGATATCGCGTGAACCGTTTCGCAAGGCTATAAATCAAGCTTAGAATATTTTACCTAGGTGAAATTTTACAACAATTAAAGTCCTTTATATTTACACATCTCATCATCATTATCAGCCTATCGTGTTCCCACTGCTGGGAAACAGGCCTTCACTCAGAGACAGGATGGGCCTTAATCTACCATGCTGGCCCAGTGCATGTTGGTGAATGTCATGTCTTTGAACTTTAGAGGTTCTTGGACATACCGGTTTCCTCACGATGTTTTTCTTTTACCGTTTGTAGAACGCTAGCATCGAAACTGCATATACCTAATACATTTGTATCTTCTCTACTCTCTACATAAGTAGTATAAATTAAAGTCGTTTTCCACATCTGTCTGTCTGTATAACTGCTAACTCCTCCTAAACCACGCAACGGATTTTGTTGCGGTTTTCACCATCAGTTAGAGAATTTTTCACGGAAGGCTTATATATTTTATAACTAAAATGCAAATTACACCTTTGCGAAGTTGGGGCGGGTTGCTAGTAGTACTAAATAAGTGATTGGTGCAGGGCTGAGGATCGCACGTTGTAAAGCGTACAATACATGCTCAGCTACCGCGCGGCCACCATCGCTCTTCAGCTGATTTACACATGTATTGAAAACATCACTATTTTTATCGCGTCTTTGTCCGCGTTTGACCAACTCGCCTGGTAGTAAGCGATGGTTGAAAACACAGTGGTTGTACTAAACACAGACTTAGAAGATACATTTCACTCCGACCTTGAAAAGGCCTAGATAAATAGATAAATTGTAATTAAACTTTATTGCATATATATTGCATAATTGCATAATTTTAATTCCTGACGCATGCATGTTGTAGCATGGACGTAACAAATCCCTTTAGGGTTGTTAAGTCCATGGTCCGTCACAGGCAGACTAGATGACGGATGTCTATAGAAATATATATTTACAAATTTAATACGGAGTACCGCTAATGATTTATTCAAAACGTTCCCTTAACGTTTGTTGTCATAAATAAATAAATATTGGGTTATATTTTCCTCAAAAATCGGACCAAAATTATAATCATCGTCTGGTTGAGCACATTCTAAAAATATGTGACATTAAAGTTATAAATGATGATTTACGGGATATTTACCGTGGTAAGGTTGTGGAATGACCTTACCACGGTAAATATCCCGTAAATAATCATATAACTTTAGTGGACAACCGTGATAGTTTAAAACAGTGTTTTATGTAACAATATTCACAATATTCGTATTTATTTTACTATGAAAATTAATATTCTAGAAATGACCGTTAGACAGACGACGCGGCGCGATAGTTTCATTTGGGCATTCTTGTTGTTTTATTTAGATTTTTCGAGTTGGGGTCGAATCCCAATTAGACTTGGCAGTGAGAAGGCTTGGCGACAGATTTTCAACTTCTATTTCATTTATGTGGAATAAATAAAATAAAATAAACTTGTTATAATATTTAACTTTCTCCAACGTCCTATTACTGAAGGTACGTAGATGTGGATCAACATATTTACTTGTCATTGAGGTAATTTGGTCACGGATTTTTCACATGGACCCTCAGGGAAACACGTCCCTTAAATAAAAGGTACGGTTTGATTAGATTAATGATCTTCTGGTGCCGGGGGAAATAATGTTTTGGCACATACGAATAAGTACATAACATCTATCGGGCCATTCACGGTCCGTTTGGTTCTACCAAAAAACCCCACTCTTGGGAAACAACGTGAGAGGTAACATTTTGTCGTTATTTTGGAATTTACTTCCATATTTCAAGTATGATTTATGTGTCCTCGCCCACTTTCATCACATTGAAGTAACATAAAGCAAGATACGTTTTGTAGGTACGTGAAAAATTCGTGGTGCCGTTTTATATTATAAGCCAGCTGTATAACTAAAGTATCGTTTGTGTATAGGGGAATAGGCTGCCACCGACTTCTCTTTGACCTCCTATTTTCCCCGCACCCCTGTAGCGACGCGGGCGATACCTGAGTTATGTGGCCAGTATGCGCCAATTAATCAATTATTATCAGCCTGTCATGTTGCCACTGCTGGGAGACAGGCCTTCTCTCAGAGAGTGGGCCATGCTGGCCCAGTGCATGTTGGTGAATATCATGTCTTTGGACTTTTGAGGTTCTTGGACATACCAGTTTCCTCACGATGTTTTTCTTCACTTTGAGCGATAGCATCGAAACTGAACAGCGAAACGAAACTTTATTTAAGTACTAAATAAGTAATTGATGCAGGGCCGAGGATCAAACCGGGTGCCATCAGATTGTAAAGCGCACCACCATTGCTCATGCTTATACTTAGGTATGCTAAATTAGAGTTTATTCTTAACTAGCTGTGCCCGCGCCTGCACTAGCTATCCTAAAGAAATTGTTAATATACAGGATCAAAAGTAGTTTAGTGTTAATCTAGAGCGTCTAGAGCATAAATTACCTCCATAGTCGATACCAATTCAGCTGTTACAGAGTTATGTGGGGATAAACACACACATTTTAGCATAATTTATAATATTAGAGAGATTGAATAGCATCACTTCCTTATAATGCGAGTGACCAACTTGTCTGTTTATAGAGATAATCAAATAAAGTTAATAAAAATTGTATGTTACTTTTAGAAAATACAGAAGCTTTCCGCACGTTGCGAGCTTTCCGCACTTACACTGGTAAGACCAACGAGTTCTCAGCGTCACGTGACATTCCTAAGTTCCAATACAAAATTATCACGTGACATTACTAAGTTTCAATACAAAATTGTCAAGTGACATTCCTAAGTTTCAATACAAATTTATCACGTGACATTCCTAAGTTTCAATTTAAAATTTATGACACGTGACATCCTGTTTCAATACAAAACTGTCACGTGACATTACTAAGTTTCAATACAAAATTTATCACGTGACATTCGTAGGTTTCACATGGATAGACACATTGTCAATTGCTGTAGATTGGCGCATAAGTAATAAACCAGTGACGACTAGAGTTGATTACGTGCTACTACTTACTAGTGTTAAGTTGCGCCTTGTAGGGTCAGTATTGGGTATTAACAAGTGCTGTGATTTTAGTGGTGTAGTGAACATAAAGGTGCAAAAACTTCCATCAATGGATCTTTGCAACGGATTTTAGTGGACCGAGCGTTTTTACGTTTGTTACTTTAGTTTTCAGTGAACGGCGCATTTAACTTTAATATACTATCAAGTAACTTTTCTGAGATTAAAAAACTAACAGAAATTGTACTTTACCGTCCGAAGCAGTCTCGTTCGGCCTCACGGTCATCAACCTCGGATCCAATTTCACGATTCTGTTTTCCATTTTCTCAACACAATAAAATGTGTGAATCGACCGATTCCGTCGGGGCACTGATTAGGCACGATTCAGAAACAATTTGGTGCGACGTCTTGTCGAATGCAGATTAGATAGTACCGAGTATTTATCGTTACATTTTACGCTGTAGCGACGTAACATTATCTAAAATAAAGGAATGTTTAGAGATTAGTATTTTTAAGGAAGGAGACACATTAAAATTATGAAATAAATAAACAGTAAGCGCTGATACCTGATACCCTATATCTCAAAATTTTTAGTAATTTTTCATCTGTGATAAATTATTGTTTATTGCTGTATAGAACATTCTCGACCCAACTCCTCACGTGTCATGGTGAGGAATGCTCATTGATCGATATCCGTCTATTAGATATCTAAGTAGGTCATACAGCCACATGTTCTTGGCGGCAGGTCAGTTCGCAAGTCCGCAGGCTACGCAGTGCGAGCTTACTCTAAGTTTCTTTTAAATATTAATTATAGTTTACTTATCAGGAGGAGGGTAACTGGGGAGGGAATTTACTGAAGTGTAAAATTTAAAATTTATGAATAAAGAATCTGTATCTGTATCTGGTATCAAATGAAAGAGTTCGTTGAGAAGAATACGAAAAATAAAATGACGTAACACTAAATTCAATATGGCAGACGCCCCAAGATGGCGGATAATTTTTTATCTAACTTTATGATAATGGGTATCAAATAAATGGGTTTGCTGAGAAGAATGCGGAAAGTTCGGTCATATTTTTTTATTTTTTTTTGGCTACATTACTGTCTATTATATTCTCTGAAATCTAGCTTAGTGTCAACAATTACACCCAGAAACAATGGCCTATTCCACTTTGATCACCTGGGTGATATCACCTTACATACTTAAGACTTTTATAGACTTGATAGCCCGTTGGTCCAGTTGGTAGTGAACCTGCCGTCTGAGCTTGGGGGAGTGGGTTCGATTCCCACCTAGGACAAACATTTATGTGATAAACATTTGTGTTTGTTCTATATCTGGTTGTTAATATCTATTTAAGTATGTATTTAAAACTATAAATATATGTATATCAGTCTCTGGCAGCCATATCACAAGCTTTGCTTAGTTTGGGGTCAGATGACCGTGTGTGCGAAAATGTCCCGATTATTTATTAAAAAATTATTTATTACTGGAGTGGTGTCGATGAGGTAAGAAACATGCATCGGCCCGAGCCACGAAGGTGCCTACCTATTATCAAATACGCGAAATATTATTTGCGGGAACGAGTCCAACTTGCTCGAGGTTTATTATGAAGATGTCCCACATTCATACAAATACAGTCCACACACACTCACCCTTACTTAATACACACACACCCTACACGCAACCCACTGCATACTGCATGAATACTAATAGGTTTTTTTTTTCACACACGGTCATCTGACCCCAAACTAAGCAAAGCTTGTGATATGGCTGCCAGATACTGATATACATACATATATAGTTTTAAATACATACTTAAATAGATATTAACAACCAGATATAGAACAAACACAAATGTTCATCACACAAATGTTTGTCCTAGATGGGAATCGAACCCACGCCCCCAAGCTCAGAAGGAAGGTTCACTACCAACTGGACCAACGGGCTAT
The DNA here is from genome assembly GCA_914767915.1 of Agriopis aurantiaria. Classification (NCBI taxonomy): domain Eukaryota; kingdom Metazoa; phylum Arthropoda; class Insecta; order Lepidoptera; family Geometridae; genus Agriopis; species Agriopis aurantiaria. The sequence goes on along the minus strand of OU611991.1, from coordinate 674,029 downwards.
CTAAACTACTATAAGTATAAATATTTTTTTTAATATCAGTCACTTTAACTGGATAGCAATTGACTTCTATATAGTGAACTAAAACTATATTTCGCTGCTTCTATAATATAGATAATCCATCTAAAGAGCCAGAGATTTGCCGAACTTGTTTTTTTAAAAACAAGTTAGTATTTTAAAGTATATTTTGTATTTCTGTTTTACCCGTCATAATTTGATTATTTTCACAATGGTCTAGCGCTCTGGGAGTTGTCCCACAATGACGTCTCTGTCCAGTTGCCACTTTATTGTAACACACAGATACTGGGAAACAATTTTATAATAATCTATTAAATAAAATACAAAAATAATTTCAATTGTCATTTGATTTGTCCGCTCAAGCAAGTTAAGCACGAATTGAATATATTTTATCAAAACCACATTGATTTATTGGATTCCCACAGGTAATATACGGATATTGGGGAGTTATAATTTCACGCTACTGTTAACACATAATATCATAGAGAGTCCGCAATAGGGTATTTGACTACTTTTGGGAAACTATTGCACATTATTGCCTGATATAATTTAATGTATACTGCATTTATATTTTCTGGATATCAGTCGTATTTACGATATAAATCGATGTTAAAGTTTGAATAAAAAAATATCGCGCCAAAACGCAGACCTACGTCATAGCTCCGGTCGAGCGACGATTGACGTCACACAAAACAAAACAGCTGCAGCCAGGCAGCAAAAGTTTGATAATCACTAATTTTCTAATAGAAGTAATGGTTTATAAATGTTGTGTAGTGCCACAATGTACAAATACTTCCATAAAACACCGGAAAAACTATTCGTTTCTGTTCCAATGGACCCCAAAACTCGCAAAAAGTGGTTGGAACTAAGTAGCTCGTAGAGAACTCAAAAGTATTGGAGCTAATTCAAGTGTTTCTATGTGCGAAGATCATTTTGAGGTACATATTTGAGTCTATATAATTCTATTACAATTTGTGTTTTTATTGCATTACTATTTTATGTACTGTTACTTTCTTTTTAAACATTGTAAAGACATAACCTAACAAAATAGTGATATCCACCTATTACAACATACTTTTTGTACAACTTGATTGAATGTTTTGCTTGGAGAACAATTAAAAATTAATACTTACATTGTAGTTTTTACGTTTTGAGTTCTGCAGCGTAGAAACAATGTCGTAGATTATTATTGAAGAAATATGCAACCATAAATACATTAATTTTGGGTAAGTTACTGCTGTCTGCTTGCACAAAATGTTTCTCCATTCTTCTCACATTTAACCTCCGGACTGTTTTTGGTGATAATTTCTGGATAAATCGCTCTCAAAATAGCTATACAACATTAAATTCGCAAATATCAATACAAAATCTGTTTGTTTAGATTTGTGTGACGTCACTAGGGATGAAGCCAATTACAGACCGTTTTCGATCACGTGATCAAATGTCGAAAATACAGTTATTTTAATCGCGTTTTTTACAAAAAATAAGCATATTTTTATAAAAAAATCAATGAAATATGCTTTTTCATTGTGTCATGTTTATGGATGATGTCAATTGGCATAATATTTTCATTACAGTCAAACACCCTATTGTTTCGTGTATCGCCATCTCTCTCGAACTTGTTGTAAATTACTTATTGTGCTCTTGCTTATGCACGTGTACGTGTATCCATGACATTGATGACATCATTGCGGGACGCCCACGTGATTTTTTTTCTCGGAGCGCTATACCTGGCGTTGTATAATATTATTATACCACGATTTTCACTTCATCAGACAGTGGAAGGACACAAAAAATTCTATCAAAATTAAAGAGGGTCCCGCGATTTTCCTTCGGGACTGACGCTTTTATGTAAATTTTTTAGGCTTTGCAATCTCGTTACCGATCTTTAGACTAAAGTCTGCTAAGTCTGCGTTTGTAAAGCTGAGTATTAGATTTTGTATTTAATTATGATATTGATCAGTGTTTAAAAATATTGCTGACTCTTGCACGTGACTTTTTTTAAATAATAAGTTTACGTTTGGCCACATGTGACTGATTAAAACGAATTAAGAATATAGGCTACTTAAGTAAACCTTACAGAATTAACCGCACGGTTTCCTCTTACCATTCCCAAAATACATAATTTTGTTTTACGCGTGTGTTTCACGACTTTGTATGGTTTCACAGTGGTCTACATAGCCGAACTTTCCATGCATATCTATTATTGTGAATTTATTATAAACTTGATTGAATTTGAATTATTACTGACTACAGGTTCTCAATTCGATATATTTTTTTTAGTTTTTGACGTGAAATACCTTTTGGAGCGCCACGGTTGTAAGACCGACTCGTATGCCGTGACGCCGATCCTATGATTCATGATCATCATTTTAGGCATAGGACGTCCACTGTTGGACATAAGCCTTCATAATCGATTTCCGAAAGGGCCGATTGGAATCGGCTTGCATCCACCGATTTCCTGCGGTCTGATTTAGGTCGTCAGTCCACGTATGATTAAAGCCGGTCTATCATGGTCGGAGTAACTGGCATAATCATAATCAAGTCTCGTGTTGTATAAACAAAATTTATGAAAACCACGTCAGTTTCCATAATAAAAATTAACTACAAAATTTTTACAAGAAGTGACTATGCCCAATTTTGACCTTGTACTGACATTAAAAACAATTTTGGTTGCTTATCAAGACACGATAATAACACTTCTAATCGCCTAACTGTTTAGATCTATCATTCTTATCTGTTTGGATTAACCTTTCTAAAATGTCGATAATTCTTAAGTACTGATAATTCTTGTAAATCACAAACAAAACTGGATGTTTTTAGAAACAGAAATCGTATACATGATACGTAACATCGCGCGCGCTGTAAGAATTGAAAAGATTGAATTGTTTACACCGGGTGATTGCGTTTAAGGGCATGGATATTGGCTAATAGATGCGATTCACTATATTTGACCTGAAAATTTTCAGTAAAAGTGTATGGTGAGCCAACTATTTCAAGCTTAATGAAAAAAACGAATTGATTTTTTACATTTGTAACTTGACTTCCTTCTAAAGACTTAGGACGGACGAACAGCTGGGCAGACAGACGGACGGCCAGACAAACGGACGGACAGAACTAACTTTTATGGATTATTTGTAGTACCTACCACGGAACCATAATGAAAAGATTTTTGTGAAATAATAAGGTGGTCAGATGCAACTGTCGTCAGGTATGTATTCTGCCTACGTCACATGATTATCTAATTTCACACTAGTTATAATACCTAACTGCTACACGCTATGTCAAAGCGATGCTCCTGCACGATAATATGTCATAATTACAGACAACCGACATGAACGCAATAGTCCCTGTAATTATGGAAATGTCATTGATTATATCGACATCACAGACTAGGTAAAGCTAATACGTGGCCCACAGATATGTAGATCTGTGACGTGGCCTAACAAGTCTTTGAGCGACATAGTCCTTCGCCACGCGACCTCTAGTAGTGTGTATAGTATGTTATCTAGTGAGTGTGCTCCATCGTAGACCGCATCATCGCTTAACATCAGGCGAGTTGGCGGTCAAATGAAAGCCTAAAAAAAGCAATAAGATTGTAGTTGGTAGGCTTTCTATTCAAAAGTTTTTAAATGCTATTTACAGCGTCAGAAGCATTCTTTCAGTAAGTGCAATGGCATCGAGTAAAGACCACCAACCGGAAGACGCAACGTAGGTAGACCTCCCAGATGGTCCGACGACATCAAAAGAGTCGCGGGTATCTAGTGGGTGCAGGTGGCAGGCTGTCGTTCAGTGTGGAGTTCTAAGGGGGAGGCCTATTTTATTTATATTACACGGGAATTACTCACGTAAGATTAAGCCGGTCACTCCGACTATAGTTTCAACCGCATTAGGCGGTCTTTTTCAAGGTGAATAAGACGCGGCTGCGTCTCGCTTTGCAACCAAACGAATATAAATAAAATGTGTGAAAACCACGTCAGTTGTTTCTATATTAAAATGGGAATGCCTATGTTCAGCAATGGGCGTCTTCTGGCTGATGATGATGATTGTGATACAATGTTATCAGATAACATTGTATCACAATCTTAGATTCTAAGCATTACAATGTTCTACAATTAGTATGTAACTGTTGAGCACCCCCAACGATAGCAAATGGTACGTTTCATACATTAGATAAAATACAAATGCTCCAGTCAATATATCCAATGTTGAACATGTGAATAAAGGGAAGTTTGTATCGGTCCACTGAAATGATCAATTGAATGAACGGTTTTGTGTTCAGGCAGCGAGTCTGGAGATACAATAGAATAGACTATAGCGGGAGCTCCGGTTCCTATTCTAAATCTTCTAATCTATTGTATTTCCAGACTCGCTGCCATGTTATATATCTGGACTAGTAATACAAGTACGACTTCAGATCAGAGAAACAAAGGAGATAATGCTTTAGTACACTTATGATTATCATTCGTGTTCAAATGTCTCCGTGTTTCTTACCTTTTCCACTATACCGCTTAACAGCACACCCAGCACACTTACAATTATATCACACACATTAAGAGTCTTGCAGAGACAACTATAAACTAATAGTACACATGAAAAAAAACGGACAAGTACGAGTAGGACTCGCGATCTGAGGGTTTTGTTGGATGGAACCATCAGAGCGCGAGTCCAAACAAAACAAAAACGACAAAAGAAGTTGAAATATTGAAAGACAAACTTTTTGTAGTGAACAATAAGGTTATTTCATACATTCCAACTACAAATTGTAAGTTTGTAACAGCAAAACAATAATTTTTAAACGATGTAACTTCTAATTTATGATTTTCAGATTGATTCCTTTATATGTACTGTGTGTGCAAAATTCTAAGTCAACGGGAAGTGTCCTATAGGTTTTGATTCCCTTGTGAAATCGCAAAATATGCGAAAATATGAGACATAAATGGTCATATCTTTTGATCGCGTTTACTTACAAGTTTGATTTTTTTCACAGCTGAAACAAACTAAAGACCCGTTTGTTTGATACACATTTCAACTTGATAGCTTTACGCGTTTCTGAGAAAAAAGGTCTTGACAGACGGACAGACGGACAACAAACTGATCCTATAAGGGTTCCGTTTTTTCCTTTTGAGGTACGGAACCCTAAAAAAGGGCGGCAAGGTTACAACGCAGGTTGCAACGTTAGTTTGACTAAATGCAAAAAACCTTATTTAGGCCTGATGCGTTTGCACCCTGCAGCGCCACGCTAACATACTAAATCTCTTTCGTTTGTCTGATCTGAGAGTATACAGAGTGTAAAACTACATAATATAAGAATTTGGCGAACCATACTTACGCGACGGATTCTACGGCGAAATAGACTTATTGGAAGATTCCACTGATTTGGGGTTAGTACTAATCTCCGGTTATCTTAGTATTGAGGTGTATTGAGATACTAGCATCGCGCCGCGGTTTCACCCGCTATCTTTCATTGTACTCCGCACTTCAGGTATGAAGCTACAAGTTCGTCGTTCAGTTATAAAAGATGACTCTAGCAGGGACCTGGGGCCTTACGGCCAACTCCTTACGCGGTATCAAACTAACGTTAAAACCGCGGAGTTCGGAAAATCACGCAAACGTGAGCCTTAACGTGCCCAGATACGGTTTGCGGTCGCGCAACATTTTTTCATCACCTAAACTGGATTGCTTAAAACAGCTAGCCGTAAGGCCCCTGGTCTTTTTTCAACCCTTTCTGCAATACCTGGCTGTCGTTGCTAAATAATTATGTTGCTATGTAATTGATGATACCTATTTTTTATTATGATTTCGTAATAGGCTTGCGTTTGACCGCCAACTCGCCTGCGATGATGCGGTCTACCATGGAGCACTCCGCATGCTGGAGCTCTCTGGGTACGTAGTGGATGGATGGATGGAAATGTAAATATTTTGGTGTAGGGATATCAAAGGAGAATTAGTAAGTAAACAATTAGTTATTCTACAAAATAATGCTTACTAATTTATTGGGCACATAGTTTCAGTTGAAAAAATAAACTTTTCTGTCGTTCAGAGGCTGCACAAGACGACTGTAACCCTGGCCCAGCTCGTTGTAACTTTTCCTTTCAAGAATGTCCGCTAGATTCTGAAAAAAAAAGGTTTTCGTTCGGCTTTATGGCTTTGATACCTATCAATCTAGAAATCTTAAAATATTCTACATACCTATGTAGAAAGTACATTTTGTTAATGTTTACACAGGGTCACATTAAAAGGTGGTACTAGGTTGAAAAGAGGTCATAGTACTCAACAAAAAATCTGCTGATTCAAACATTGGGTGCCTGAATGGGTGTTCCCCGATAGAAACAATCTGGGTGTCTTCAAATCAAGTGTGAATCAATTTTTATAAGTAAATCCTGCTCCATCGTTGACCGCATCATTGCTTAACAACAGGTGAGTTGGCGGTCAAACGCAAGCCTATTATACTAATACCGTCTCTGTGCCGTCGTGAATGTAGATGACACTCACCCTGGTCATGGGCATCGCTTTAGCTCTCACGAGCCAGAGAACAGCTTCCGTGCAAGGCGGAGTGGTCAGCGAGCCGTGGTAAGCTGCGTACTCCTTCAACGGTGGACTGAGCACTTTCAAAGGTAGAGGGTTCAGGGTCACATTGCCTGAAGTTGATATCATGGACTGCACTAGCTCCTTTAAGCCTTCGTGGTTTTTATTGGAATGCTGTGAAAAAATAATTGTAAAGCTCAAAATGGGGCTGAATTACTACCTAATATTAGTACTATCCCGGCTACCACGGACTTTAAGTTTCGACCCCAAAGCTAGTTTTACGACTAGTCATTTTTTAGGAAAATATTTAGCAACGGTAATGTTTCCAGTAAAATTACTGGGCATAAAGTGTAACATCTGATATTCGGGGCACTGAGCGCAGGGTTTTGAATTGTGGGTTTTGAATTGTTGAAGTTCTACATATTGGTAGGCACCACCACAGAAAGGAGACGATTTTTTACTTCTCTTCTGTGGGAAGTACACAAAAAAATTGTTTTTGTTTAAATTAGAACGGCTGTCAAGGTATTTTTAAAAGAAATTTGTTGTAGCCAGTTGCACCCATATAAACGAAACGTCAGTCGTTTGAAATCAGTTAGCAACTGTGATGCGGAGTTTGACGAGTTGATCTAAATAAGAATATTCAATCAAGGTTAATAATGCCTGGCAACTGATTTTCCTTCTCCTTTCCCTTTCTATTTACTTCACTTTTCTGTGGTAGGCACTGATCTGTTATGGGCAAGCTTAAGTACTTTAAGTGTTGTTCCATACTTTGATGGCGCAGAATTGAATCCTGCCGGTCGTCAAAAAAGAATATTTGAATAAAATTTATATGAAAAAAGAAACCTCATCATAAAAATATCTGCATCAGGAACCAAACTCAGAACCTTTGGCGTAGAAGACCGACCAATGTTTCTTTAATGTATACAATATATTGGGTCCACACTAATTCTACTTCAAAGATACACTGATCTTGAAACACCTGTACATCTATCTATCTTCTTTATTATATAAAAATAAATCCCTATTTACCATAACTTGAGAAGGACTTACCGATTTCAATCATCTTTTTTTTAAAGTTTTCTAATACATTGTAGAAGGTACTCTTTGTATAGGTCTTATGGAAAGAAAAATCGAGAAAATTTCGCAGAAAATTTAAAAATTTAAGTTAAAATATAATATGAATATAAATAAATATATAATAAAAAATAATATCTCTACATAGTATAAATTGAAGTCGCTTTCTGCGTCTGTCTGTCTGTATGGCCGCTAACTCCTCCTAAACCACGCAACAGATTTTGATGCGGTTTTCACCATCTGTTAGATAATTTTTCACGGAAGGTTTATATATATAACTAGCGACCCGCCCCGGCTTCGCACGTAAATTATACCCGTGCGAAGCCGGGCGGGCGGGTCGCTAGTATATATATAAATAATATGAATCCTCACGCGAGTTTTGATGCAGTAATTTCAGAAAACATAACTATAATTCTAATTCGCGGGTGAAACCGCGGGTGCAGCTAGTTTTATATAAATGTAATAGGTATTATCAAAAAATAACAATAAATGCAACAGATTTATTAAAATTATTTTTATATGCCGTAATTAGTAAATAAGCCCTTTGTAAATCAAACCCTTTGCAGATAAAATCTGTCTGAAAAAGTCACAAAATGAATAAACTTTTTAATATTAAGTATGAATGACAGCTCAATAAAAAGCCTATGAAACAAGTGTTAAGGTCATGTCACACAGAAGTGCGAGGAGAGCGATTTATGTGTACAAATTATTTGGATTCGAAAGTAATTCTGTATGCTCCATTACTCTAGCCCAGCCATGTCAAACTCAGTCACTGGTAGGCCAAAAGCATGAAGACCGTGAACCAAGTTGGCCGCAAAACCTAATCTTAAGAAGATACACTACTGGAAATCTTACGTCGGTTGTCGAAAACGGTCGTGATACGTGTTTGGACTTGTTACAGAGCACGCGTTTTCCAAAATGTGGGCCGCATTATTTGGCTGTTTTCAAAATTGATTCGGGCCGCAAGAAATCGCTCAGTTGGCCGCATGTTTGAAATGGCTGCTCTAGCCACTGAGCTACGGTAGCTTTTCTGACTGCCTCAAAAAAACTTGAAGCTATTGTTTGATCACTGATAACCCCGTCCTGAGACACTGAGGCTGTACATTCGGGATTTTATAGAATGTGTAAGGTATGAAATATTATGATATTTTTATTAATAACTAGCTCAAACGAAGGCGGTTTTCTGTCTAAATTATTATACTAATATTGTACTGAACCAAAGAGGACCAACGAACCATTTTTTGTACCAATTGAGATTGAACGAACTGGGTAAAACTATCCGTTGATCGAATTAAGTATTGCACGAATTGGGAACATACCATTTAAATATTGTTTGTTAAAAAAGGTCCAAATTTAATATTAAAAATTGCAGTTTCAGTTTTTCGCGAATTTTCCAAGAAACTTTTTTTCCCCCCCCTGAAAACCTTGTTCGGACTATTATGTTTTTTTTTTGCATTCTATACAATGCCGGATTATATGAAATGCCGACTGCTTGTGTAACCGAAGCTCTTGCTATGTCACACTGTGTGGTGTGGTCTTTGTTTGGAAAATTAATTTGCTCATTGTCAAAATTTCATAAAGATAAGCTGAAAGTTGGTCTGAGACAACTATCTCCCATCTAATTTATTACAACTTCAGCAATGAAATTAATAAGCGACTTGTGACTCAAGTTGACATTGTTTAAACTTTGGTAATTTATGAGAGCGCACCCGAGAAGTATCAAGCGGTGTATTTCAGGTTTTCCTCAATTTTCCCAGGAGAAGGAGAGTGACCATTCGTCCGATTTTGATAAAACTTGCAATGTATATTTATGTCAGAGTTTTAAGGCTATGCGGTTGTTGTAATTAGAACAACAACCAGGACCTATAATTTAACCTGCCGATACGGTAGCGCTCAGTTGTCACTCGCGGTCACTCATCTGAAGACTGACCGGATAGTCCGTTGCATTTTCGTTTTCCGTGAAATTTTAGGAACACCTAGTCGAGTGCTAGAATATGACAAAATAGATATACTTACTTACCTAATTTTAATTTTCGTTAATCGAAATTAACGTTTAAAACTTAACCATTAGTTCGGCCCGAACTGTGACGTCGCGACCCAAATCTTCGGAACCCCTCGATTGATTTAGCCCATATTAAAACTTAACATTTATATTAAGATGAACTACTTGCCTACAAAGTTTCATGAAGATCGAATTAACGATACGCAAGTTATCGTCGAACCAACCATGCACGCCGACACGCCGACTGGTTTCATTAGCCATTAGAATCTGAGACCCCTCTTCGCTCGGTTAATAATTCACGATGTACAAAGATTCCTAATTAATTCCTATAGGAATTGTATAATAGTTTTAATTAATGAACACATCCATGTCATTGGACACGGTAAACCCCACAGTTACCTTCAACCATATTTTCGCAGGCGAAATTTATTATGTAAACATGATAATATTTTGTATGTAAACTACAACTGTACTGTGTGTTTGTTTTGTGTGTAACTGGGTAAACTAGAATAAAATGGTGCAACATTTTATACCCCAAGTAATAGTCAAGCTGAGAATAATAGTGAATTGTACGACTAGTGGCATAAAACAAGTCATTTTAGCTGAGACGTTTATTAGCCAGAGCCAAAGCTGACGTCGAGGATAAAATTACTTTTATGAACGAGTTATAAATCGTATTTTTAATTGTAACTACGTGTACTTTAATTGCGACAAAATGAAATAGCGCTATTGTAAGTAATACTTATCCTATTAATTAATATAAATAATTAATTTGAATTTCGTTCTAATGTTCAATTGTTTTTTTTCCCCGCCTATTACAGGGCAGGCTAAAGTTATTCAGTCCGTACAGTCTCTTCTTACGTATTTTACTGTCTTAAGTATGCCTCAGTAAAAAGCGGAGGCTTTACTAGAGGCTTTCATGGAGTTTTTGAAACAACATTTATAATAATAATATAATGAATATAATGAGAATATAACTTACCAACACTCGAGCATATTCAGCTATACTTAGTAAATAATAATCCACCAACATTACTAGTAGTACACTAAGTAACTACTTAACTAGAAAATGCAAAAAAATAGTACAATGCGGCGATAATTATGTTTTCTACACGTTCGGAACAAACCTCTTTTCATTCGACAAAAATTATGTTTGTGACTTTAATAATATCCTGTCTTCTTACATGAAATATATTACAAAATGAAACATTTTTGTCAGCGACTTCTAGATTTGAAGATAACACTAAAATCGGGTTTTAGAAGGTCTGTTTTTCCGAATTATTCTATCGAGAAAAGTTTCACCAGGTTTGTGTCTAAAATTACATTAAAGTTAATTATATCCTCAAGTATTCATAAACAAAACATGCATTTGATACTGTTTGTCATGACCGCGCATATAGATGCAACGCAACTCAGTTGACGACATATAAACTCTTAAGAGATTCAGTTTAATTTAATGCACTAAAGTATAAAAACCAGCTTTATTTAATTCCGCTTACACCAGGCATAAACAAGATTTTTACGAGCATGAGAAAGTAATACATCCTGAACTAACCATTTAAAACAAACTTTTCAGTCAACGGAGTGTCCTAGAATAAGGGTAATGTTTTGGTTGTTAATATTATTGTGGTATGTGTAAGTATGTTAGTATGTTTCATGTGGTTTTCTGTAGCTAAACGGTTAGACTTTTTTAGATTGTCAACAAAGTTCAATTTCAATTTCAGGTACAACGAACAACCGAAATAAAACAAATGATCAGCTGGTATCTGTCTGCGCTAGGCCCAAAAATCCATTCAAATAAAATGTCTTTATTTTTTTATTTTACAGAAAGACTAGATAACCAAGTCGCTCGCGTGATGGTAAGCGTCACGCTTGCCCAACAGTTCAGCGCTATCCAGAATGTTGGAACTTCAACAGTTCAAAACCCAGCGCGGTAATGCACTGCGGATCTCACCGCCAGATATTAAATGTTCCGCCTGAAAGTTCATCTACATAATCATATACCTGTGGAAATCGCACACGGTGCGTTTTACACGTTTTTTTTTCATTACACCTGCAATTTGTGGAATGAGCACTTGCAGCATTTCCGAGTAACTATAACATGGGGTTCTTCAAAAGGGCTGTTAATAGAGTCTTTAGGAGTCGGAAACATTATTTATCTGTGATGCCCCCCTGGTGTTGCAGGTATTCATAGGTGACGATGATACAGGTGGCCCGTTAGTTTATGTGCCAAGTATGGCATTAAAGAAAGAAGTTAAGTAAATCTCTTTATGACTAGTTATATTCACTGGCAACATTGGCATTAAATCCAGAATACTGTAGTGTTTAATTTATGTCTGGAGTGGTTCTATAATTTGCAGTCAAGTCTTGCTCGACATCATATTATGCAGTATGACACCGAAACGCAAACGAGCACAAAGTCGATGAGCCTACTATTGACCATTATTAAGTTTTTCACCCATTCATCATTATTTAAGATAGGCTGTGGTAGCCTATTTGGGAGACCGGTAGACTTAAAAGCGTGAGGTCGCGGGTTCAAACTCCGGGCTCGTTTCAATGAGCTCTTTGGAGTTTATGTGCGGATTTTTATACCACTGGCTTTTCGGTGAAGGGAAACATCGTGAGGAAACCTGCATACGTACAGAGAAGGAATTCAATGGCGTATGTGAATCCACCAACCCGCACTGGGCCAGCGTGGTGGATATGGCCCAATCACCCTTTCGGAGTACGCAAAAAATCCAGAAGTAGACTGTTAAAACGCTGATTATGATGATGATGATGAAGTTTTTCACCCATAAATTGAAAGTGATTGAATATACGAGTAATTTTCCGACGAGGGTGCTGTTTTGAAACTAGAGCAGAGCCAATTATACTTGAGGTATACGTTACGTCTCTCCAAGAAAAATATTATTTTGTGGCCGAATAATCCACTCTGTTATGATCTCTATGAGAAACAGAAGTGTGAGATATAAATACTAATTCATTTCAACCGAAGGCACGAGGCGCTCAGCTAATTACCAACCGGCGAGTAATTATTTTCATGTACAGTTTTTCGGTCTCTTTGGTCGCGGAAAACCAAGAAAACTATTCCTTTTTTTCCGCCCGCACGGGTATAGATTATAGCCTATGTTACCCGGGGATAGTGTAGCTACCCAACAGTGAAAGAATTTTTCAAATCGGTTCAGTAGTTTTGGAGCCTATTCAATGCAAACAAACAAATTAACAAACAAACAATGAAATCTTTCCTCTGTATAATATTATATTATATTAATTAATTAATAATAAATAATAGTTTATAATAATAATAATATAATATAGATTAAGAAAGTCTCATACAAGTAAAACTTATTGTAAACAGCCTTACTGAGGAACAAAAAATAGTTTTTGGAATCATCATTATCAGCCTTTCAATATTCGGGACATTTTTGCACATACGGTCAGTCGGTCATCTTACCCCACACTAAGCAAAGCTTGTAATATAGCTTCCAGAGACTGATATACATACAAATATGTATTTTTAAATACATTCTTAAAAATAGATATTAACACCCAGATATAGAACAAACACAAATGTTCATCACATGAATGTTTGCCCTAGGTGGGAATCGAACCAACGCCCCCAAGCGCAGAAGGCAGATTCGCTACCAACTGGATCAACGGGGCTATATCTATACCTACCTTGTAAATGTTCGCCACTACAAGCAAGGCGCTCTTGTCGCTGGGTGCAGCGCGTAACGCTGCCTCGAAGTTGGCATACTCGGCTGAGACGTGGACGGCCTGGCTCTCCATGGGGAAGTGCAGCCCGCCGATGGTGTGCTCCGAGGGCCGGCGGATGGCCAGCGAGTGGAACACGTACCGGCGGCTGTGCGCTGCCCCCCCGTATATGTACGGACGGTCACCGGCCCAGTCTCCCAACACTCGCACTAAAATTAAATAACCTTGACTAGACTGCTTGCTTAATTGTTAACTGTGTGTCTGAGTTTTTGACGCGGAGGAAGCTTTTCACAAGATATCAGTTAGGTGAAGTAAGAAAATATACGTTAATGCGTAACGTAAATACGTAGGTATCGAATTCCATACAAAGGAGGATGCCCAGATTTGACTTGTCAAATACCTATTTTGAGATGAATTGTGGTGTATATTAACGAAATATGTCTTTAAAATTGCAAATATTTTTCATTTGCCAAAATTAAAATTGCTAATGTGGAAATAAAGAAAATTATTCTCAATATAAAGTTATGTTTGGCAGCTATTAACATAACCTTAAAATTATTTTCACTATAACTTTTAATACTGATTTGGACCATATTTTCACAGTTGTTTTAAGAAGCAATAGCAATTAATATAATACACATAACATCATAATACATCACCTAGAAAAAATCGGCAGGTAAACGCATGTATGGAACGTGGGGTAACTCTTTCTAATTCGAAAACAAAAAATTTGTTTAAAATTGGCACGTACTTTAAACATGTAAATTTAACCCACTAGCTACATTTTAATCGACACAAAAAAAAAGTTTTCTAGTAGTTGCGTATTTTTTTAAATATTTGTGGTTGTACGTAATACTGAATCCGATTTCACACGTGCCTTAACAGATTTTCTGTCTTTTTGAACGAAAAGTTTGGTATCAAATAATCGTTATCGTGATGCATACTATTTACCTGCCCAACTACATCTAGAACAGTCTTCATTTAGAGCGCTAAAATGTAAAAAAAAAAAAGTTTTTTATATACAACAATACGCTAAATACGTTTGTACATACCCTATGATATAAATTTTAATTCAATGTCAATTGTTTGTTGTATTGTATTGTATTGTATTAATTTCAAACAAATCCTTTACTTTCACTTCGTCTTTGAGCTGAAGCCATTTAAAATCAAACATACATTTTATCCGCACGAAATTTCTTCAGACAAAGAAATCGACAGATTACTCTGGCAACATTGCAATCGAACATTGCAATGAAACTGTAGACAGAAAGTTTTATAATACATCAATCTTTTCTATTACAGTACCTTTTTAGGGTTCCGTACCTCAAAAGAAAAAAACGGAACCCTTATGGATCACTTCGTTGTCCGTCTGTCTGTCTGTCTGTCCGTCTGTCAAGACCCTTTTTCTCAAGAACGCGTAAAGGTAGCAAGTTGAAATTTATACTAAATACTTGGGTCTACGGTTTCTTTCGGCTGTAAAAAAATAAAAGTTGTAAGTCAAAGCAATCAAAAGATATGAACGTTTATGTCGTATATTTTGCGATTTCACAGGGGAATCAAAACCTATAGGGTACTTCCCGTTGACCTAGAATCATGAAATTGGCAAGAGGCAAGGTCTCACAGTACTTATATAGGAATAAATCCGAATGTTATAAATTTGAAGTTATATCATTTAAAAATAATTATTTTGCTATTACAAACTTACATTTTGTAGTTGGAATATATGGAAGAACCTTATTGTCAACTACAAACTTAAGTTTGTCTTTCAATATTTTAACTTCAGTTAGTTTTTTAGGGTTCCGTACCTCAAAAGGAAAAAACGGAACCCTTATAGGATCACTTCGTTGTCCGTCTGTCTGTCTGTCCGTCTGTCAAGACCCTTTTTCTCAATAACGCGTAAAGGTAGCAAGTTGAAATTTATACTAAATACTTGGGTCTACGGTTTGTTTTGGCTGTAAAAAAATAAAAGTTGTAAGTCAAAGCAATCAAAAGATATGAACGTTTATGTCGTATATTTTGCGATTTCACAGGGGAATCAAAACCTATAGGGTACTTCCCGTTGACCTAGAATCATGAAATTTGGCAAGAGGCAAGATCTCATAGCACATATATAGGAATAAATCCGAAAGTTATAAATTTGAAAGTATATCATTTAAAAATAATTATTATGCTATTACAAACTTACATTTTGTAGTTGAAATGTATCGAAGAACCTTATTGTCAACTACAAACTTAAGTTTGTCTTTCAATATTTTAACTTCAGTTAGTTTTTTTTTTTGGTCTCGCGCTCTGAGGGTTCCGTCTAACGGAACCCTCAGAGCACGAGTCCTACTCGTACTTGTCCGGTTTTTTTTTTGTCTCGCGCTCTGAGGGTTCCTTTATGTCGTATATTTTGCGATTTCACAGGGGAATCAAAACCTATAGGGTACTTCCCGTTGACCTAGAATCATGAAATTTGGCAAGAGGCAAGGTCTCATAGCACATAATATATAGGAATAAATCCGAAAGTTATAAATTTGAAATTATATCATTTAAAAATAATTATTTTGCTATTACAAACTTACATTTTGTAGTTGGAATGTATCGAAGAACCTTATTGTCAACTACAAACTTAAGTTTGTCTCTCAATATTTTAACTTCAGTTAGTTTTTTTTTTGGTCTCGCACTCTGAGGGTTCCGTCTAACGGAACGAGCACGAGTCCTACTCGTACTTGTCCGGTTTTTTATTTATTACTAGCGGTCCACCCTAGCTTCGAACGGGTATAGATTATAGCCTATGTCACCCGTGGATAGTGTAGCTTCCCAACAGTGAAAGAATTTTTCAAATCGGTTCAGTAGTTTCGGAGCCTATTCAATGCAAAATAACAAACAAACAATCAAATCTTTCCTCTTTATAATATTAGTATAGATTATTATTAATAGGCTTGCGTTTGACCGCCAACCGCCTGATGATGCCATACGTGAGTAATTCCCGTGTCATATAAATAAAACGAGTTAAAATGTTTTAAAAAGTCCACATTCCTCGAGAATGAAAGGTGTTGGTCCCACATTAAACATAACATATTATTTACGAGAAACCGCCTAAAATAGAAGCTGTAAATAATTAAGCAGGCACTCTTATAGCTTGACAAGGCGTTTTTCATCGAGGTTTAGGAATATATTCTTACCTACGAGAAAACAGGATTGCACACCAATTTATATCGTACTAGCTGCCCTCCGCGGTTTCACCCGCGTAGTGATGAAAAATGGTGATGGTGATGATGATGATGATGAAAAGTAGCCTATGTCACTCTCTGGTTCTTGAACTATACCATGCAAAAAATCAGGTCGACCTGTTGTTCCGTTGCAGCGTGAAAGAGGAACAAACAAACACACTTTCAAATTCAAATTCAAAATATTTTATTAAGGACAACTAAAAATACACTTCCGCATAAATAATATTAGTATGATTAATAAAGATTATATTAAATATAGATTTGAAGTGCCGTAACAAATTTATTCAATAAGCTAAGAAGGCTCGCGCTCTGAGGGTTCCGTACCACCACAAAATTCAATAACGAAATTACCTTAGAAATATATTAATTAATTACGAAATAACTTGGTAATGAACGAAAACTTAACACAGACTCGCACTTGATCATTATTTATTATTTGTTGTTATACTTTAGAGTGTGTACTATAATCATGTCCTTGATTTGACGCTTGTACGTATTACCATTTTTACATTAGAGCTAATACAAAAATACGTAAAAAAATACGTTTATGTTATATGCCCCCTTTAATTTTTACTTTTTTATTAGTTCTCAGTTAATCCGCCGTAACACATTACAAATATTCTGTGAAAATTTCAAAAGGTTGCACCGAGTATGAGTACCACTAGGTGTGCAGCTGCTATGGTCTCTTCAAGAGGTTTTCCTCTACCTGTTTCTCCGTCGTGCACCAAGGTCCAGCTCTTCGGTTGAACGTTGTACTTGCTGAATAGCATCTCCCTGGACGCTTTTATATGAAGCAGACCCTTGAACGGCAGGTCTACTGGAGACTGGCTGGAGCCTTTGCAAGACGGGTGGGAGAGATGCCATTTTAGTTGATCTGAAATAAAAAGGAAAAGGAGATAATCTTAACTATATCTATCAATAAATCCCCAATAATAAATTATTACATAGTCGGCTAAACCGATCTTAATGTAATTTGTTCAGGGAGTAGTGTGCATCATCAGAGTAGACATAAATAGAATACCTAGGCCTACCCTGAAACTGCGAACAAAATAACAGCTGTTCCATACATTTTGTCTAGTTTCAATGACCGTATTCTTTGGAAAATCCGATATTTTTTCCGCGATTTCTGGGTTGGTCACATAATAAAAGTTGTTCATAACGATGAGTATAATGACTTCCTTTCGGCTTAGTACAGTTTATATGCGTAACCCTGCGTTTTTTTAAACCCCCGTGAAAAGAGCTCTTAACCATCAAACGACCAAACAGATTTTCTTGAATAAGAACGATCGACCAAGTTACCTTAAAAATGGTTCACCCGTTTAGGACAGACAAATACACAAGTTAAATTTATAACAACTCTCTGTTGGCGTCGGTGGTTAAAAATAATAGAATAGAATAGCGTATTTACTAAGAAGCTCAATCCTTCTTGATTACAGCACAAAACATTAACTAGCGATTAAATGTAATAAATTATTCTAATTTAACGAGAAATTGTGATGCAAACCACGTCACAAGCCTACGGAATAATAATCAAGGGTTGAATATGACATTTGGATTCCAAATTACCTCATTACTGGTGTTTGTTTATACTTAGATACCCATTGACTAATATATTACGCCTTAAGGATTGGACCATTGGATTTCATAAACACCTGACTCAGAAATGAGCCCAAGTCAAACATAATCACGAATCTGGCTGATGATGAAATCATCATCATCAGCCAGAAGACGTCCACTGCTGAACATAGGCCTCCCCCCGTAACCTCCAAACTGAACGAAAGCCTGCCATCTGCATCCACTGGAAGCCAGCGACTCTCACAATACCGTCAGTCCATCTAGTGGGAGGCCTACCTAAGCTGCGTCTCGCAGTTCGAGTTCTCCACTCAAGAACCTTTCTTCCCCATTGGTTATCGGTTATTCGAGCAATGTGGCCTGCCCATTGCCACTTCAACTTGCAAATTTTAACGGCTACATAGCTGTGACTCTGTTTCTTTGGCTAAACATAATATTTTACTATACATACAAATTATAATTGATTCGTAATTCATATTCAGGTGCACGCCGACTTTGTTGGATATTTGAGAGCGATGCAACGTTGTTAATAGATATTTTGACAATTTGCATATATTTTTGTTCAAGTAATTAATAGACATACTACCATATTATTTAAAGCCATAAAGTCGTCCAATAAAATCGTCTAGATAGAGCAAATGCGCATGAAGGGCGAGACGTGGGCATGGCGGTACCAAGCTGCATATATCGCTCGTCTTAGTAGCCTGGTCCCAAATTCTGGGCTGACGTGAGTTCGTTTTATCGCACACATAATGGCGCGTACAGCATTTGCTGTGTGAGATTACAAGACATCTTACAGAGATAAATAGATGCAATTTTATCAATAGGCATGATGACTAATATTTTTTTATTACCTCACAAAAAAGCTGATCAAAAATAGAGCGCAACGAAAACAAAATTAAAATTAGTTCATAAAAAAAATAAGTTACAAGTATTTTAATTTCAAGCTAGACAGAGAGCGCACTATACTGAGTTATGACGTCACGCCTCAGGCGCGCCATACAAATGCTATACTAGCAAACGCTTTGCGACAAAAGGACAGAGTATCCCCTCTCCTATGTTATGCCTGTTATTTGTAACAAATTAAACATTATGACACATGCAAAGACTTTCTACAACTAGTAGCTTTACCTAGTCTGTGGACACAACCATGCTTATTTCCACATATAGAAGAAAAGTGGAAATGCGATGGGAGATGAAATCCCAAAGAGTTATACTGTAACAGAATCTGGTGTGACTCGTGGGGAACCCACCATAATGGTGCGTAAATAATTTAATGTTAAAAACATTCGTAGTAAGGGTGGATTGCTAGGTAAGTACGTTCCTACGAAGTAGCACCAGCCACGCGATGTGGTTGACAACCCTAAGCTGTCTGGTGAGAGTATATTGATGTTTCGACGTTCGCTGCGTTTCGCACAACGAAGACGTTGACTTACTGTTTGGTTTTTACACTGTGATACTACTGTCCTTACTTTTGAGATCTTTGCACTTACCTTTATATTTCCAACTATGTTTTGGGCTGCAGAGCGTCGGGAACTCAAGGCCGAAAGCTGAAATATAAATGAGCACCTATATTTTTATTTATGGGTCGGTAGTAGTAATATAATCACTAGCCATTTTGGCTAACTTCTTGCAACAACAACTATACTTACGCAAAAAAAAAAACTTTGGAAAAGTTGGGATACCGTCGTTTGCAAATGGTAAGAATAAAAAATCATTTAAAATTTTCAACGCTTCACGGATTCTGTTCATGGTTGAACTTAGCAATTGTTTTGTATGAACTAGAAAAATAGAATTGAGTATAAGTAACCATTACCAGTTATTTTTCTTACAGATTCAGTCGTTTGGTATTTGTGTTTAATTTTATTTGTATATTCCTGGAAAATAATACATTTATTAGGAAAACTAAAGAAATTCTCAGCAACACCAAGAATTTGAGGTTTGATGATGATGAACAAAATTTATTTTATTCGGAAAACGTACAGTTTTATTCTTATCTAGGTTATGACTAATATTATTTCTAAGCACCATTTAATTGTTTAACATATTAACTAATTAATGATTATGTTTTGTTAAGGGACATGGTCACAAAATATTTTAATTTACATCGAGATTTGTCAAACAAATAAGAGCTCGTGTAAGAAAATGCAAAATATGGTCTGACCGCACCAAACCAATAAAAAATAAAAACATTACTATATTATTATAATAGCTGACCTGACAGACGTTGTCCTGTCTTAGAACTGTCAAACACGCAAAGTCAAAATTGTAAATCTTATTTTTTTTACACCTTGGGTTACATTATTGGAGTTTTAGTAAGGTTCCCAATTTTTTTGAAATAATAATATAGCCTATATTAGGTACCCGGGGATAGTGTAGCTTCCCATTAGTGAAAGAATTTTTCAAATCGGTTCAGTAGTTTCAGAGCCTATTCAATGCAAACAAACAATTAATCAAATCTTTCCTCTTTATAATATTAGTATAGAAGTATAGATTAATACGCAATCTTGGACAATAACACGAAGTTTCACAAAAACATTAATAAATAAAATATACCCCGAGAATGAAATAACCCATTAAACATTAAAAACGTTAAGCATTATTGAAATTGCTGTATGACGAAAAATCTCTGCAGTAACCTAGTATATTTACATAATAATATTTCAAGTTGAACTGACAAGTTGATTAAAATTATAAACGAGATTAAATCTTTCGTTTTCTGAAATATTTTTACCGTCGAAAAGAAAACGAATGTCTGAAAGCTGTAAACGGCTAAGTGAGATAAGAAAACTTGTTTTAGGTGCTTTATATAGAAGGGTTTATCTGTAATGTGCTTGAGGATTACTTAGGTTCATCTCCTACGAAATAACTCTAAACTGAAACTCAAAACGCAACTTGTTAACGCACGCATTTGCATCACATTTGCAATCCAAATGCGTCCTTCTAATGATTCTTGTTGAGAAGTTAGCAGAACGACTCGCTCGCGGTGCAACCAAATTATTCTTATTCATATTAATTTACTAGCTGCGCCCGCGTAGTGATGAAAAATGGTGATGGCGATGATGATGATGAAAAGTAGCCTATGCCACTCTCTGGCTCTTGAACTATACCCACGCCAAAAATCAGGTCGATCCGTTGTTCCGTTGCAGCGTGAAAGTGGAACAAACAAACCAACAAACAAACACACTTTCGCATTTATAATATTAGTATGATTTTAGCATTCCACAATGTTTCTTACGTGGTAGAAAAGTATATTGACCCGACGGGGTCCGCAATTGTAACTAAAATTTGTTCACTCACTCAAAACAAGGCTATTCTCTTTCAATTGATATATTATTTTCTGTGTAAGTGACACTCGCTTTGAGATGAACATGAGAGTGACGAAGACAGATACAAGATACAGATATCAAATTCCATCATCAACATCTTATGTAATGTTCGTCCACTGTTGGACGTAGGGCTCTCTTAAAGAATGCCACATGGTACGATATTCTGCTTTACTCATCTACTTGCTCTCTCTCTCTAGCAGATCGTCGCTCCACCTGGCGACATAGCGTCCTACTCTACCTGTGTCGACACGAGGTCTCCACTCTATATGGAACTCGTCTTCCCCAACGGTTATATCGGTAATTTTACAGAAATGGGTGGCACATTGCCATTTCAGCTTGTTTTATCCTTTGAACTATGACAGTTACTTTAGTTCTGTCTGATAATCGCTTCTTAGGTAGCATATAATGCACCAGAATCTTTGAGTATTTGAAAGGTAACAATTTTAAAACTCCAATAATGTATGGAACTTGATACGAATCTCATGTATCGTAACGTTGCTTACACGATCTCTCGGTAGTTTCCCAGTTTCAGTTGTAACCAATTCACGGTATTTTGTCGGATAATGTAATACCCATATTGTTGGGGGCTGAAATAAAAGACATTATATTTAGAGATTATAAACCTACTAAAAACCTCTCTTACTCTACTATAACTATAGTGCTATTTAGTAGGTATATAGTGATGGTGGCCGATCAGTAGCATACTTTGGGTTCGATCCTCGGCGCTGCACCAATCACTTATTTAGTAATTAAATAAATAATAGTTAAGTTTCGATGCCGTCACTCAAAAGCGGTGAAGGAAAACATCGTGAGGAAACCGGTAAACCGGTATGTCCAAGAAATCCAAAATTTTACAAAAGACATGGCATTTACCGGTAAGCACTGGCCCAGTGGATTAGTGCCCATCCTCTCTCTCTCTCTCTCTCTCTGAGAGAAGACCTGTATCCCAGCAGTGGGAACATGATAGGCTGATGCAAATTAAAAGTTGCCATACAAGAAATAAGAAGAAAGAT
Source organism: Agriopis aurantiaria (assembly GCA_914767915.1). Taxonomy (NCBI): domain Eukaryota; kingdom Metazoa; phylum Arthropoda; class Insecta; order Lepidoptera; family Geometridae; genus Agriopis; species Agriopis aurantiaria. The sequence goes on along the minus strand of OU611991.1, from coordinate 651,567 downwards.
GCCGTGACACACAGACGTTATCGTTGACTACATTGATTTGCAATCAAATCGATTGGATCTAACACGAAATTCACAAAAAGTCTTAAGTTTACCTCTTCACACTTAGATAGATTCTAGAAATATCGACACACTAATTTAAACCCGGCGCAAAGGTATCCAAAACGCTCGCTGCGTTACCGCGTTGGATGGCAATGGCCAACCTTTGCACCAGGAACGAGCCGGAGCGGGAGTCACCACACTTTACCTCGAGCCTGTGCCCTATCTCCGAAATGAGCTTCTTGGCCTCAGTCCCCCAACAACCCATGGTCTCCACGGCAACGGGCACAAAATTGTAACGCGGCTCCAACGCCGCGTACTTTTTTTTCTTATCAGCGGCATATTCCGCCGCTGCTAACGGTGAGTGGACGGTGCGACTCAAGTGGCTGGCGGCGACAGTGCTGACGCAAGTAGTGCCATATCAGGCACTTTCCGTTCTTCCAAGGCACGAGAGTCAGCCCGTCCGGCCTCTTCCCGTCAGACCTACAGAGCCCCGGAGGCTCCAGCACGCAGGGAACGTTAGCCGACACAAAGGCTCTCCGGACTATGTCATTGAGTGCCATATTTGAATAGTTATTAGTTCAGTTATTAGTGAATTCCAAATATTTTAGATTTATTTGACATATTATGTATTTAAATGATTAAAAGTTAAATTTATATCCTATATATGTAATGACAATATCTAGTTTGGCTTGAATGAAAATGTATACTAAAAGCATAGAATTAGTTTTAGTCTATATTTGGTTCGGAAATTTTAAAGCGATATCCGTATAGTTTATTGATTATCTGAATAATACAGAGTGAGTTTGACTAAATATATCAGGTCTTATTTAGGCCAGTTGCGTTCGCACCCGCCACGCCACCTCACCATATATCTTGTTCGTTTGTCTAATCTGAGATCTATACAAACATCCGTTATATGCAAGCATGTTTTTTTTATTAATAAGCTTGCGTTTTACCGCCACCTCGACTGATGTTAAGCGATAATGTCTACACACTTGCTTAGAAGAAACCGTTTCATAGAAAGAATAAAGAATATAAAAAGTTTATTTGTGACCAAATTTTTTTTTTTTTAAATAGCTTATAGTTACAACTTATAAGGTCACAAATCCCAGGGTCAGGGTGTCGTGTAAACTATCGGGGAACCCCCACTCAGGCAGTATATGTTTGGTTGACTACAACTATTTTGTGGTCTAGACACACCCCGATCATACCCGTCCAAACTTCATTCGATCCCTTGCTTCGTTGTCGAGCTGTCTCTGCAAGTCGTCTGCATCATCGCTGAGCGTGTTGGCTCTGGTGCTGGGCATGTCTTGAGTTGTCTTCCCTGCAACCAACTCACACTTGTCTATTAGTAAGTACGTATAGGTTGCGTGGCCAGCTCTAATGTCAGAGTTAGTAAGGCCGCGCTCACTGACCAGAGCTATCTCTTTCGTATATTTTCAGTTTCCTGAAAAATGAAAAATGCGAACGCAACTATCTGATAAGTTACAATGTAGGAAACGTGCAGAAAATTTAAGTGAATCTGATTATGTAAAAGAGAACCTTAAAGAGAAACTTAAATAGTCGTTAAACTATTGACTTATATAGTAATGGACGGGGCGAATCAACTTTTCCAACAGTACCAACTCAGGGGTACTGACAAGTTATTTACTACAATGCACAAGTTTGCACGTATGCTACGATGCGATGTACTTAGTTGAAGTTTCTACAGACGGCGCACATCTTTTAAGTACTAAATATATCACAACACAATGTTTGTATCACTCCGTAAGCCTTTATCAGGTGAAGACAAAAGAAAGCCTATATTTTTTATGAAAACTCAGCGTGCCCACTTATTTGTACCTACAACGACGTCACGAGAGCAATTTAGTATTAGTTTACCTCCTGTCGCACAGCCAACTGCTTTCTAAGAATTTATATTATGTAATTTATATTTACCTATGGTATTGACATTTTTGTATTAACGTCTGTCGTGCTGCTGCCAAGACAATGGAGATCAAACTGAAATATGCGGGTTGCTAGTTGCAACAATATTCCAAATCTTTGATCCAACTTATGACAGGCCACAGTCAAGCAAAGTAAGTGAACTCGCGGTGTCAAGCCTGGTCTGTGGATCATCCTGTCTTGTTATTTAGCTCTACGCGTAAAACTGAAATTTAACACTGTTGCAAGAACGTGTCCTTGAATAGGTAAACTATGAACAATAAGGCATTAAACACCAAACTGCTATTAAAATTTCACTTCGATCTGTTACAATGTTAACAGTATTTTACTGCATTAATATTATGTTAAAATTGATAACATAGTGCGCTGAATAATTTATTTAAGTACCAACATGGGTTCATTCTGCTTGTTTGTCATAAATGAAATAAAAAACCGGACAAGTACAAGTAGGACTCGTGCTCTGAGGGTTCCGTTGGACGGAACCATAAGAGCGCGAGACCAAAAAATAAATAAAATAACTGAAGTTGAAATATTGAAAGACAAACTTAAGTTTGTAGTTGACAATAAGTTTCTTCCATACATTCCAACTACAAAATGTAAGTTTGTAATAGCAAAATAATTATTTTTAAATGATAACTTCAAATTTGTAACTTTCGGATTTATTCCTGTGTATGTGCTATGAGACCTTGCCTCTTGCCAAATTTCATGATTCTAGGTCAACGGGAAGTACCATATAGGTTTTGATTCCCCTGTGAAATAGCAAAATATACAACATAAACGTTCATATCTTTTGATTGCATTGATTTACAACTTTTATTTTTTTACAGGCGAAAGAAACTGTAGACCCAAGTATTTAGTATAAATTTCAACTTGATACCTTTACGCGTTCTTGAGAAAAAAGGTCTTGACAGACGGACAGACAGACAGACAGACAGACGGACAACGAAGTGATCCTATAAGGGTTTCGTTCCGGTCCTTTTGAGGTACGAAACCTTAAAAATGAATTATAAGCATGTAAGTGATACTAATTATTATTTAAGCAGCTCTCTAAGAAAAACAGCCTACTCCTATATTTAAGTCGTGCCGTAGGCGTAACCTCGATCATATTCCAAAACAATCCTGGTATTCCTCACAAAAACACGTTTTACTCTGGAACTTTCCATTCGCTTCCACTACAGGTCCTGTTAGGTAAAAGTTACAATACAACATACAAAAAGTATGACTAAATTATCACAATATTATTATATCGTAGTATAGTATATAGTAGTATAGTACATAACATTGTATAGTACGCAAAACAGATGGCCAATGAGGCCGAAAGGTTCTGGAATGGAGACCACAGACCGGTAAGCGCAGTGTAGGACGTCCAGCCACAAGATGGACAGACGATCTAAAAGAGACCACAGGGAAACGCTGGGAGAGGCCTATGTCCAGCAGTGGGCGTCCTATGGCTGAAATGATGATGTCAGACAAAGCTTGTATTAAGGACAAACTTGTAATATATCGGATTGTATAAAACAGAATGTCGTTTTCAATCATTTCATTCAGCCAGTGAGTGTAAGTAATACGTATTGTGATTTTGACTTTTTCAATTAAGCGTCCGAATATCTGACCTGTGTACATAATGTCGCTTCACACACGAGTAAGTACAAACAAGGTACAAATAACGATTCTGGTCGCGTAACGAATATAATCGTAGATACTCGTATGTCGGATATAAGAGTATGATTAGAAATAAGGCCTTTGTCGGTGAGTCCAAATATATGAGGAGGTTGGTAACGCTACCACTATAAACATTTAGTTTATGTCAAGCTGTTGGGCTTGATAAGAAACAATTACAAGAGATAAGTAAAACTACAATCGGCCAATTTTTTTTTTTCTTTCGGGCTATATTAACATTTGACTGCGATCACGCCCGATGGAAAGTGACTATGCGGTCGAAAATGGAGCACGTTTGCCCAGTAATAACCTATTAACCCTAGACTTGAAGACTTGAAGATTCTCATAGTAGCGGTATTTACTAATAGTCATAAAAGAGTTCCTCTATACATCTCCTGGTTCCATTATTCTAGCCGAGTCGATGGTACTAAAATATTGTAAATTTATATTGTCATAATACAATATCTAGTATTGTATTATTACAATATCTAGTACAATATTTAGTATTGTATTATTACAATATCTAGTACAATATTTAGTATTGTATTATTACTTATTGTTGATATTGTAGAAGGCAAGCCGTGGTAGCCCATTTGGGAGACCGCTACACTTGAAAGCGTGAGGTCGCGGGTTCAAAGCCCGTACCAAGGAGCTCTTTGGAGCTTATGAACGAATTTACATACCACTGGCTATTCGGTGAAGGAAAACATCGTGAGGAAGCCAGCATACGTACAGAGAAGAAATTCAATTGGGTTTGTGAATCCACCAACCCGCACTGGGCCAGCGTGGTGGATATGGCCTAATCACCCTTTCGGGGGTAGGCTAAAGTCCAGCAGTGGACTGATAAAAAGCTGATTATGATGATGATGATAGTATTGTAGATACGTACAAGGAGCATAAGTGCCTGAACTCTAGGTAGAGCATATCTATGTAGGTGCCTTTTCATATGTTTGGATCGAATCGTGTCGCTTTGCCACATTTATCAGCCACGTAGGACTAGGTCATTGCGACTGACAGAAGTCTTCCAAAACGAGTTATGAAAAATGTATTTTTCAATTACCTGAATATCCGAGGGCTTGAAAGCACGTGCACCAAAAATACATAAACAAAACATGTTCGATCTGTTTGTAAAACATGTTTCTACAAAAGTTGGGTCACGTCGCTTTTGGGATTATAAACGCTAATAAGCTTTCGACATTTTACGATACGTGTGATTTTATTAAATGCGTAGTATTTTCCCCTTGGCTTCACGAATATACTATAAATAAATGATTATATTATAATTATTATAGTTTCACGTAATGTATAGATTATTACAGCACTATGAACCACTGAACACTATTACTTGCTACTTGCTATGAACTACCCGGTAGGCCCAGTACTCGGTAGGAGTCTTTATTGTACTACTCTTTGATAGGAGTAATAGTGTTCTGTTCCAGTACTACTATAACCAATGACTGTTTTAATTACATCAATAACTATAATAATATTATACAAAGTACTTTTAAATTTTCTTTGAATCGTAGTAGGTACAAATACAATGGAGCGGGTATTTTCAGAGAATTTATATGGATTTGACCACAGAAGAGAAAAAAATTTCGTTTAAAACTTTTCTGTAGATTTGACAGCTGTGGCTGGCAGTATATGTCTGGGATTCTGGGAGTGACACATGCTTACGTCATTGTCCAGTTGCCATCATTGCAACAAACACAGAAATTGGGAATCTACTAAATAAAATAACATCATTTATTAAATAAAATAAAAAATTATATTTAATATATTTAACTTATTATTTAGGTAATTCAAAACCACATAATTTTATCGGATTCCCCAGGTAATACACGGAGATTGCGGAGCTATGATTTCATGCTACTGGTAACACAGCGTCGATGGCGTAGGCTCGTATCACCCACGTGACCTTTATGTCTTGGAATGCCGTACCTCATGGATGTCAGGGTAGCCATTGCGCAAATATATTAGCAGGTAAGTATTTTGTACGTTAAAGACGTACGCTCGGGTAGCATTCGAGCGAAATCTTTAATAATAATAAAAACTAAGTGATAAAATAAATGTCTGGAATTATAATGATAAAAAAACAAACAAAATATGACCTGCCAAAATATTTTGAAATGATGCATAACTGGCAGGTGCCGTACATCATACCATAGACCAGCTCACCACCATTAATAATTTATCATAATAACCCAGTTTTTTTTATTACCTGTATTGTACAATAGTTTTATAATTCCCATTCACACACATCCAATAATTGTATGTTTTACTCAACAGAGCCTCTTGGTGTTGGCTTTAGCTTTAACAATGCCTCTCAAATGTCCAGGCTAGACCTGAGAATGAAAATAATAATAATCTCAATTTCATGGATAAATAAGCCAATATCACTATGAGAAAATATTAATAACTTAATATAAGTAATATAAGTAATACACTTATACAAGGTAGCGTACATTATATATATATATAATTATTTTACCGGGCAAGTGCCTTTATTATCTAAACAATAAACAATCTAAAACTAAAACTACACATACAATTAGACTGCCCATAGACCGTTGAAGGTCTAAAGACAATCCAAATGCTCAAGCCTACTACCAGTTGGCAGCGTACCTAGCATGCTGGCGGCATTACCACGCTGAATAGCAATGCTTATGCATTGAGCCAGAAATACGCCAGCATTTTGGTCACGCGTCACTGAAAGATTTTTGAAAATGAGGTGAGCTCCCGGTCCGTATATATATCAGGCTTTAATTTAATTAATCGTACATCAAAGACTGTCAGCCTGTAAACCGCGAGATTTTACCCCAAATTTATACAGTTTCAGCCGCTCCATAGTTTTCCTATCTTGATGCTGTTAATCTATCAAACTTATATCCACAGATATACACAACAGGTAGGTAGTAGATCTGTGCTTATATCAAACTTCTATAAAAAAAATGCTGACATTTACAACATAGACAAACATTTAAACTTCAACAGCTTATTTATCATCTTTCTTGTAATCAAAAAAGTTTGCTAATCGTATTAAATTAAGGCTACAGGAATTCAAATAGGAACAGACAAACATAAATACAAGGATCGCATTCTCCTCGGGCAGGAAAAACAATACATAAGAATCGAGGCTAGATTGATCGCACCGTGCAGTCTTTGTAACTTAGGCATTTTTTTAATCAAAGTTAAATCCTTCTTCATTTAAACGATAAAATATTGCTGGCTTTTAACACTTACATTTCCTTTGTGTTTTCAGCACTTCCCTATGCAATGAGCCAAATCTCTGAAGATAAAAGTAATAAATAAATTAAAACAGCTTTGTAGAATTTTTGTACATCACAATGAAACGCTGAGTGCTGGGCGCATTCCGCGGCACGCCAGCCTGAATGACGTCATCCGTCGGGCTTTCGTCAGTGCCGGTGTCCCTTCAGTCCTGGAACCTAATGGACTGATGCGAGACGACGGCAAAAGACCCGACGGGATGACCCTCATACCTTGGAAGGTGGGGCAGACATTAGTGTGGGATGCGACATGCGTAGACACAATGGCTCCGTCTCACCTTCCTGCAACATCAGTTCAGGCCGGCGCCGCCGCCGCTCAAGCCGAAAACCTCAAACGGCGCAAATATGCACACCTTGACCGGGTGTACATGTTCGCTCCGTTTGGGGTGAAGACGATGGGTCCGTGGGGGCCGGCGGCTATGGGCCTTTATCGGGACTTGGCCAGGCGATTGGTGGAGGCGTCGGGTGTCCAGAATGCTGGCTTCTATTTCGCCCAGAAATTGAGCATTGCCATTCAACGTGGCAATGCTGCCAGCATTCTGGGGACCTTTCCCTCCACTAATGGTCTTTTAGTTTAAGTTTTTAGTTTGTATTTAGTTATTTTAAGTTTTAGCTTTTAGTTATTTATTTAAGTTTTCGTTAATTTTCTGTTTTTTTAGTTGTACATAATAAAGTATTTTTTTTTTTACAATGAAACGTAATTACAAATAAATACTGTTGATACATTACAGACGCACTTGATGCGATTGCTGAGTTTATTTTATTCTCGACTTTATTTCAATGAAACTAAAGTTTTCGTACTATTTTTTTAATATTTTTTATTAAAAATAGGAAGCACTTGGCCGCCGATTCGCCTGATGGTAAGCGATGGTGTGGTCTACGATGGAGCACGCTTGCATAGAAGAAACCGATTCACTCATTGACATAAAAGGCTAGAATAAAAACACAGTAGGGGTGAGCGGGGCGCATTCTAACAGGCTATTAGGCTTGTTAATACTTACCTCCGTTAGAACCAACCCCGCTTTCCCCTATGCTAGGAACCGCAGAAAATATTTTTCTTTCTGTTATGGCATGGAATGGATCATTTTCGATAAATCCATTACTATGGTCCATAATAGATCTATTGAGATCTTCTTTTCTCATTAGATCTGGCCATAAACATGTCACAAACTGCAAACTAAGTTAACGAGGCGCGTAAATCTCAGACTAAAGAATACCTGGCGTAAATAGGTACACTCAATGATCTTATAATCTGTTTAGGTACACTCCTCCGCCTAGACATGACAGCTTAGTTCCCGCTTATCTTTATGCGTAGGAAATGCCTGTAAAATGAAGAATTATATCGGGTCCCATCACAACATAGGCTAAGTATACTAAGTCCCTCTACGCAACACAAAGCAACCACAACACAACATACTTGTTTACTGTTTGTAACATTATGGACAAACTTGCTGTTGACGTTTTTGTGTTCATGTTTTACACTCTTTCAGTCTCTAGAAAAGCTTTGATAGAAAGGCTAAATAAAAAGTGCTAAAAAAATTGTAAATCTTTTAAAATTGCGACGCAATTTCAACTCTCTTAATGTTTTTTCTGAGAATTCTTTAACACGCCTTTGATCCAAATAACAATTTAATATCGGATGAAAGTCTTCGTTCAAAAATTCAAGTTACGGAGACGGTGGAGAGTTCTATGTTATTTGTGAGCTGGCAGGAGCACTAATCTAGGAAATTGTTCCTCGAAATGCTTATTAGTACTTTAATACATTTTTTTTTTTTTTTTTTTAATTTAAAATGCAATACATTTATATCAATAAATGATGTGCAGTTTCGATGCCATCGCTCAACTACGGTCACGGAAATCATAGTGAGGAAACTGGTAATAGATTATGTCTAAGAACCTCAAAAGTTCGAAGACTTAATAAATTACGACATTTACGTCCAACACACATTGAGTCAGCATGGTGGGTCTGCAGTTTAAAAAAACATAGTGACAATATTTTTGTGACATCTGCACTAAAAGAAAATGTCCCATACTCTGTTTAAAAGACTGCAAACCTACTTCCATGCTGCAAACAGAAGGGAGGTTCTCAAATCCATTGTATTATTTTTTTTGTGTTTGTACGTTACGCAATATCTCCGCCAAACATTACACTCAATCCGACGACGACGATTTCACAATTTTCCGCGATTTTGATACATATTGATACACTCAAATCTTTTAGTAAAATACTTTCAAATACTTTTTTTTAATAATTTTAATTTCACTGTGTTTAAGGCTAATAAAGATTCCCATTGTAATCTAACTTCGAAGATTGAATATACTCCTGTGCATGATGTGTGTGTGTGTATGTGTGTGTAATGTGTAGTGGAATCAAATACACAAAAAATACATAAACTACTGTTAAAATAAGTTTAAACTACTCGGACATGCTGGCAAAAAATAGATCAAATAATTTATCTAATCGCGTGTTTGCATAATGCTACGGGTTACCTAAGTAAAGATTAATGTAGATTTGATTGTACTTGCATGCCTTTTTAAATTAATGCGCAGTCGTGTTTGTTTTGTCGTTAAATAACATTTAAGTAAATTATAATGCCAGTCAGGTATCATGGTAGGAGAAAAGGTGACTGTTGTAATATTATTTATCGGAATAGTTGTAACAGAAGCGATTGTTAACCCACACGGTCCAACGGTGGTTTTAGATTTTACATACTGCATAAGCTCCATAATCGAAAACAATTTTATAAAACCTGGCGTGCTAATATTCGCCAACTACAACAATGCAAGCTCTTCGGTTTCCAGGATCAAAGCAGAACTACTCATGAGAATACATAAAAGAGCTAAATATACAGTAGAAATCAAGAGCCCTCAATCAGAAGTTGATATTTGTGACAATCAAAACGAAAATACTGCGACTCTACACAGAGATAGCTATGAAGCCCGGCCCCTTGGTGCATATTGTATCATCGTAGTTGATATGTATGAAGATTTCCCATTTCTGGCTAGCAGGCTGGTGAGGTCACGCAGTTGGAACCCTAGTGCAAAGTTCATAATAATCCTTTTCAATTTCTCCGCAGATAAAACAAACAAATCAATCGTGGAGAAAATACTAAGCTGCCTGTTTAAATACAACGTTATCAATATTGCAGTGATTGTACCGCAAGCAAACAATGTTAGAAAAGCAATTATATACACATGGCGACCGTTCGACCCGCCAAAATACTGCGGTTATTACAACGAGACTGCACAGGACAGACTATTAATTCAAAATATTTGTGAAAAGGGCACGTTAAAATACAAAAACAGTGTTTTTGAAGATAAAATACCAATAGACATGGAAGGCTGCGTTCTGTACATAATCGCTTTAGAAAGGCAGCCTTTTGTGAGTAGAGATGAGAACGATGCAAATATAGAAAAACAATTAATAAACGAAGTAGCTAAACGATATAGATTGACGACAAGATACAAAATAATAAATGCAAATCGAGGTGAGAGGCAAAATGAAGGTCAATGGAACGGCGCTTTAAAGGAATTGACGGTCAAAAAAGGGCAACTGCTTCTGGGGGGCATCTTTCCGGATAATGACGTGCACGAAGATTTTGAGTGTAGTATCGCTTATCTAGCAGATTCTTATACCTGGGTTGTTCCTCGAGCTCACCGGTCACCTCCCTGGATAGCTTTACTCATCATTTTTCATAAGTTTGTTTGGTATTCTGTTATTGCTGGATTCTCTATTTGCGCTTTGTTTTGGAGAATTTTGGGACAACTAAGCAAAGACTCTCCACGTAACAGATCGTTGGAACATTGTATTTTTAACGCGTGGATATGTTCTTTAGGATTTTGTGCATATCTCCGACCGACAAAGCCGAGTTTGCGACTATTTTTTGTGTTTTTTAATATCTACTGCATATTAATTGTAACCGGGTATCAAACGAAACTGATAGATGTGTTCAAAAACCCAACGTTCGAGTATCAAGTACATACTATTGAAGAGTTAGTCGCAACTGGCTTGAAATTCGGTGGAGCCGAAGAACTACACGATTTATTCTCCAACTCTTCGGATCCTTTCGACAGTTATATTTACGAGCATTGGATTGACGTGGACGACATATCTCAGGCGATGAGAGACGTGACCGTTCACAGAAACTTCTCTTTACTTTGTAGTCGTTTGGAATTGGCTCACGTGTCCGCTATAGTTCCAGATTTGAGCGATAGTTCTGGAAATTTCAAGTACTACGCGTTCGATACAAACATGTTCTCCGTACCTATGGAAATGGTAGCATTACGAGGGTTCGGATTTATGGACAGAATTTCAGAAGGATTGAGCCTATTCAAGCAAGCGGGAATAAACGAGGCTGTGAGACAGCGATTTAAGTCGTTCAACACCCGACGCAGGGCAAAGCTACTTCGGTCGTTGTTGCGCGAACAATCCGATATAAACTCTTTGTCGCTCCAACATTTGCAAGGAGGCTTCTTGGTGCTAGCGTTTGGTTATGTAAGTGGACTACTCGTGCTGATACTGGAAGTTGTTTATAATACTGAGTTTATTCGACGAAGACGAGTATTAGCAAGTTAAGCTCTGATTAACTATGAGCAACAAATTGAATTTCATCTATGAAATTACTAAAAATATTCGAGTTATATTAATATTTGCTCGCGGCTTGTGGTCTAAGATATTGCTCACTTTTACTCAACTCTATTTCTTCTATATAAATCACGAGATGCGAGTAAACTAGTTCATAAATACTTATTTGATTCGAAGTGAAACAAGCAGCTCTATAAAAGCTTTTGGTAACTGTAAGACAATGAAATGAAATCAAAACCTTTTAACAAAACATAATTATTTATTTTTCATTACAATAATGTATTATTATTCCCTACGAGGTTACGCGGATAGGGTGCTAAGCCGAAGGGGGGTCTATAATAAATATCAGCTGTTCAATGCATTTTGCTCAAGTGTGTAAATTACCGTTTAGTTTATTCACGATTTCTGAGTTGGAGAATGATGATAATGGGTATTATGGACTTCTTTCAGCTTAGTACATTCTTTCCGCGTAGCCCTGTATAATTAATTACCACTGTAACTATGTACATTGTGTTTACCTATGAAGTAGCTATTACGTAGTAAGTATTTGGACACACAAATTTCGACCAACATTTTGGTCGAAGCATACAAATTTATTAATTTATTTCAAAGACTAGCGCTATAGATTACAGCTAAATACAATTATATTGCTTTTTGCGTTTTATATTACAATTAATCTCAAAGTATTAAATTTATTCATAACCAAAGCAAACATTGTTTTAACTATACATATCATATCTATAAGTAAGTCTAGCTATACAGTAACTATTTGAGTACCTTTGAATTTCTTATAAAATACATTTAAATAGGTATTTAGATAGCTTAGTAGACGAGACCGAAATAATATTATTTAATTAGGTGATTACGTATATAGAATTATCTCTAGAAAATAAATTGAAAACTTTGTCCAATTTCTTGTTTCGTTAATTAAAAGGTTATTATGAGTTTCTGCCTAAATAATAACAGATGCTTCGCTAATATTTATAATTCAGTAATTTTTTTTATTCTAATTCTAATTTTTTACCATCTTAATTTGTCTATTATATTATAATAAAGCAATTTAATCCTCATAATTTTTAAGTATTTGTGTTTTAAATGGCGGATCAAAGTTCAATTTATTATACTACCGCGTAAACGCTTCCTTTGACATTTATGGGACACGTGATTTCAGTGACGTTACAAGCATTGCCTGTGACGCCATAAAGACATTCGACCTAAATAGAATGTTTGCTGTCAACCACGACACGTTGAGTGTCTTCAAATCACGAGTGAATCGGTTTCTTCTAGGCAAGCGTGCTCCACCGTAGACCGCATCATCACTTAACATCAGGTGAGTTGGCGGTCAAAGGCAAGCCTAATATAAAAAAAAAAACAAAAAAAAAACAGGACCGTCAAATATTGGAAACCTATACCCAGGAGCAGGTGGAAGAAGGTTGATGATAATGAAAGTATAATTACGAAGTCACAACGCTTTTTCAACCTTAGTTCATTAATTGTTCAAACATTGTTACAACTTCTCGCCTTCCAAATGCTGTACATTGTAATAGGAGTGATCGGGGAACCTCTCGAGTTCGATATAGTCCATCTCAGTGCACAGCAGCTTCTCTAGCATGGCGACGACCTCCTTGAAGTCCGGCCTCGATGTAGGGTCTGCTTCCCAGCAGTAGTACATGATGTTGTAAAGCTCCCGGCGGCAGTGCTCTGGCTTCTCCAGCCGGTGCCCTTCGCGTACCTGTGGAACAATGTGATGCGTCACTTTAATACTGAATTCTGTCATACTGTGTCGTACATCACGCATGCAATTTTTTTAGCCAAAGTTGGCGCTATTTTTCCGGTCATCAGTCGCCGGAACATATTATCGATAAAGTAAGTTCGAACACTGAACTGTGATCTCCCGAAGGTTTTTCAGTTAGTTTTAAGATTCAATAATAATTATTTCTTTGTGAGATGCGGCTCGCTGGTGCGGCGGGTGCGGGGGAGTACTAACAGCATGCTGGCCGCGCTCGCGGGCAGGCTCGACTGCCCTTACATTGCTCACTGCTGTGGAATGCACGTTACACACAGATCTTATAGGGTGCCATTTTAATTACTAAATTACCTGTTTGACATTTTATGTAAATATATTTTAAAATTGATTAGATTTTTATTCTTATGTAGGTATAATGATTATTATTTTGATATTTTAATGAATTAAAAGTAGTGTTAGTATTTAAGTTGTAACTAATTGTGTTTGTGTATTGTAATTTTTGTAATGTGACTGTATTAATTAATTTGAATTGTGAAACTATGAGTTAATTTACTTGAAATAAATATTATATTATTATTTGTACATAATTGTACAATTTAACTCAGGTAAAATTTGATAACAAGAGCTACGAATATAATATAAGTTTGGGGGCATAAACTGAAATGTGAAGCTGTAGGTCCAAACTTTTACTAATGTATAATTCACAGCTTCGTGAAAACGGAAGTAAAGGAAAACGGGGAGAAACCGGAAGGGTCAATTTACGCGCAACATCTGGGAAAAGTCTAAGTAAAACCGACTGTTGAGGCTCCAGGCGGCCTTGGTAAAGGCCTTTTGCCTTTTCCTAATGAAAACAAAATTTACGCTCATTTGTATTCAGTAAGTAAGCAGACAGGAAACTTTGTGCGTAAGATCTTTCGGACACCACCTCAGAAACACTTTTCTTTACTTTAAGTAAACTGCTACTTTCGCTTTGAAAACCTAAAAGCTTGTTAGAACAAATTGCAACAAGAATTTAAATCTGAAATAAGTTTGGTGTAAAGTGTTTTGACTTCAATTGTACCTTCATAAAAAACTGGGGACGAATCGGAACTAGGAAACAGGACAAAACAAGAGTTTTATTAAAAAAAATATAAAAATGTTTTAGGGCCAAAATGCGCATAAAATGAGGGCCGAATTCAGTTTTTTTTATGCGGGACGGACTCTGGGGGATGGATCAAAACTTAAAAGTAAGAATTTCAACCAACTTATAAAATGAGTTTTTTTTTTTTTTATGTCTATGTCGATAATTATATTCGCCAATTGTGAATTGAAATAAAATAAATCTTCGGAAACCACAAAACAAGTTAAAATAAAATCTCGGGCAGCAAAAAAATATTGTCAAATGTCATGTCAAACTGTCAATTGTCATTGTTGTTGTTGTTGTTGCTCGGAATTGTCATTCTAATCTAACGAAGGATAAGCGCTCTCACTCTCTTTCACTCTAACCTATCTTTAACAGCTACCTACCTCTATTTGCAGCCACTTTTACATCATCATCATCAGCCAGAAGACGTCCACTGCTGAACATAGGCCTCCCCCTTTAACCTCCACACTGAACGACAGCCTGCTTTTTGCATCCACTGGATGCCAGCGACTCTTACTATGTCGTCGGTCTATCTAGTGGGAGGCCTACCTACGCTGCGTCTTCCGGTTCGTGGTCTCCACTCAAGAACCTTTTTTCCCCATCGGTTATCGGTTCTCCGAGCGATGTGGCCTGCCCATTGCCACTTCAACTTGCAAATTTTAACAGCTATGTCGGTGACTATGGTTCTTTGGCGAATATCCACATTTCGGATTCTATCGCGCAAAGAAACTCCGAGCATAGCTCTCTCCATTGCCCGCTGTGTGACTCTGAGTTTTTCCAAAACCACTTTTACATAAGCAACCGTATTTCATCATGCACAGAATAGTCTTAATTTAATAATATTATATATAATGTCATGAATGTATAACTTTAACAAAGTGTTGTATGTTTACACCTGGCTGCGGAAATGTTGCGGCCAACTGCGATACGGCAAACCAATGACAATATAAATTATCTTTGCGGCAAACATACCTCTTCAAGTGCTTTACATCATCATCATCTTAACAGCCTTTTAACAGTCTACTGCTGGACTTTTAGCCTACCCGCGCAAGGGTGGGTGGGCCATATCCCCCACGCTGGCCCAGTGTGGATTGGTGGATTCACATACGCCATTAAATTCCTTCTCCGTACGTATGCAGGTTTCCTCACGATATTTTCCTTCACCGAAAAGCCATTGGTATGAAAATCCGTACATAAGCTCCAAAGAGCTCATTGGTACGGGCCCGGGGTATGAACCCGCGACCTCACGCTTTCAAGTCTAGCTGTCTCCCAAATGGGCTACCACGGCTTAGTTCTTTACATAATTACGATATACTGCTGTACAGTGGGATATAATTTATCAATTAAAAACAAATATGTATTATCAATTAATATAAGCCGTGGTAGCTTATTTGGGAGACCGCTAGACTTGAAAGAGTGACTTGAATGAGCTCTTTGGAGCTTATGTACGGGTTTTTCATACCATTGGCTTTTCGGTGCAGGGAAACATCGTGAGGAAACCTGCATACGTACGGAGAAGAAATTCAATGGCGTATGGGAATCTACCAACTCGCAACTGGGCCAGCGTGGTGGATATGGCCCATCCACCCTTTCGGGGGTAGGCTAAAAGTCCAGCAGTGGATTGTTAAAAGGCTGATTATGATGATAATTATTTTAATTAAGAATACTAGCGGCCACATTTTGTTGGACAACCTCGCAAAAATGTATTCCCCCACTTATAAATGGAGGAATATACATAAAAATTGATTTTGATTAAAAACTACATGAACGTAGTGATCTTGCAGCTGCATCTTAGACTAAAACTATAAAAAGTATAATAGGTATGTTACATCTATGAAATTTGGCTAAGTCCACAGCTTTGATTCGTTTTTTTTATAACCACCAATTTATGAACTTTTCATGGGACTACAATAGGCTTTGGCTGCGGAGCCTTAACATATGCGTGTCACGACACGCTTTTGGCTAGGCTAGTTACTATTATTCATAAAGAGATCGTAAAACTTGTCAAACATATTATTTTAAAACTTAATCTTCATACAAAAAGACTTACAGCAAAAAGTACGGTTATTTACTTTTATATACATTTAGATTGAATAAAATTAAATACAATTTTGTAGAAGATATTATAATATTTTGTAAAACAATCCTAACAGATAGCCGCTGGCTACAAGTGAACAAACTTAATGATAGGGTTAATCAAAAACATCAGAAACATTCACGGCAAGCGATTGTTTGCGTATTTAAATAATATTTTAAAGACACATACTGATATAGGTAATTTTGTTCATAAAATACGTGTACCTACTTTGTGAGATTTGATAAAAATTTGTAAATAATAATATATGTATATGTATGTATATGTTGTATTGTATTTGTATATTTGTAATTTGTTTTTTTGTTTTTGTATTTGTTTGTTTTGTTGTCTTTTTTTTCTCCCTTTCATAAATTAATGAATGTTTGAAGGCTACTTAACATGATAAATTGTAATAATACAATGTTTCAAATTGTTTCAGTAGAGATTGTTTCACTCTCGGTTTAATAATGAAGTATAATCAAGTTCTCAACATAAGCTGCTTGCAAGATTTTAAACAAAATAGTAAACTAGACAACATTGGACTTTTTTACCCATTGATAAAGCTATTGGAAGAAAGTAATATTTTTTGCTTAGATATTATGTTTATGTGATTTATTTCGTTTTTAAATTATCATCTAATAGCCTACGTGAAAGCAACTTCGAAAACTTTCTAATAGTAATACGTGAAAAACAATTTGGAAGGAACGTGTTGTCTTTATCAACATATCAATGAGAAAAAAACAGTCAGCTACAGAATGCTGCTTGAATGGGTGTTCCCCGTCAGTTACAATCTGGGTGTCCTCAAGTCGAGAGTGAATCGGTTTCTTCTAGGCAAGCGTGCTCCATCGTAGACCGCATCGTCGCTTAATATCAGGCGCGATGGCGCCAAGCGCAAGCGTATCTACTATAAAAAAAGCTGTGTTTAAACGCTTAGTCTGTCAACCATAAAAATGCGTTTATTATAATACGCGTCGAAATCTGTTAACATACTGCGCCATGCCACGTTGTTCTAATGGGCTTCACCGCTAATAAGACTTTAGATGATTGACAACACAGATCTGATGCTGTGCATGATTACTCGAAACCAAGTCTCAAACTCAGATCAGAAAAATAGGGGAGATATGCCTTAGTAAAAAATTATCGTTCGTGTTCAAATGTCGCCATTTTATATTTTTTTTCACTAAATCGCTTAACGCAAAAACTAAGGTGACGTACACACATTCTAAGAAACTAACAGCAATAACAATGAACAACAGTAACTTATAGGTTACATGCACAAAAAAGGGCGGGACGGTCGTCTGCAGGGTGAATTGGACTAAAGGCATCAAGCCAAATGTGTTAGCACCGGTCTATGTCACTTTGATCACCTGGGAAACCTTACCATAATTATCTCTCTTGTTTGTCTGATCTGAGGAGGTAACATACCAAAAAATAATAAATAAACACTTTTTAAGGCGCCGTGACTAGCTGACTTTTATGTTTTTGAGGGGGTGAAGCAGAGGCAGTGGCGGCCGACTACAGCGGGGCGCACCGCGTGAATCTCGCAGAAACGTGACGACCTTCACCTATACAGAGCTAAAGACATGTAATTTCGTCGGTCCACAGCAAAGCTCTGTTGGCCTAGTGGTCTGGCACCGCGCTGGTAAACCACGAATGCCCGGTTCAAATCTAGTACGATGTAGATATTTTTGGACTCAATTTTTTATCATAACATTACGCATTATGCAAAGGGACCCTTTGCATAATGCGTAGTTATAAAAGTCGTACACGCGCACGGCCCAGACGCACACAGCGACGGGACGACGGAGAACAAACAAACCATAATTCAATCAAACCATATAGTTAGGTTTTAATTTTTTTTTTTTTTTTTTTTTAATTTTTTAAATAGAGTAAAGTTAAAACTGTATATTAAACTGATATTAAATAAATCAATTTAGTAAACCAAAAAAAAAAAAAAAAAAAAAACCATATTGCTAGTTTTAATCATTAAAATTTACTTTCGTCGTACGTTTCAATATTTTATGTTTCTTTTTTGCACCAAATATTTTACCTATTATATTATAGTTTATAGACTTACTCCTGGTATGATTCTACTAACTTGATGGTAGAGTTCGGAGACTGCTAAAACTGCTAAATAGGGAAAGCGAGATAAGTCAAGGTTGGGCTCGTTTTTTTAGTCTTAGTGAGAAGTGTTAGTCAAGGAATAATTTGACTGAGCTGATGGTGGAATTTGGAAGACTGCTACTGGAACTGCTAGACGGAAAGACCTAGAAGTGTCGAGTTTGGGCTCGTTTCATTAGTCGTGATGAGATCTTCTTCCAGAAATATTTTGACTGACCTGATCGAGGATTTCGGAGCCAGCTAGTGGAACTGCTAGACGGATAGAGCTAGAAGTGTCGAGTTTGGGCTCGTTTCATTAGTCGTGATGAGATCTTCTTCCAGGAATATTTTGACTGACCTGATCGAGGATTTGGAAGACTGCTACTGGAACTGCTAGACGGAAAGACCTAGAAGTGTCGAGTTTGGGCTCGTTTCATTAGTCGTGATGAGATCTTCTTCCAGGAATATTTTGACTGACCTGATCGAGGACTTCAGAGACTGCTACTGGAACTGCTAGACGGAAAGAGCTAGAAGTGTCGAGTTTGGGCTCGTTTCATTAGTCGTGATGAGATCTTCTTCCAGGAATATTTTGACTGACCTGATCGAGGATTTGGAAGACTGCTACTGGAACTGCTAGACGGAAAGACCTAGAAGTGTCGAGTTTGGGCTCGTTTCATTAGTCGTGATGAGATCTTCTTCCAGGAATATTTTGACTGACCTGATCGAGGACTTCGGAGACTGCTACTGGAACTGCTAGACGGAAAGAGCTAGAAGTGTCGAGTTTGGGCTCGTTTAATTAGTCGTGATGAGATCTTCTTCCAGAAATATTTTGACTGACCTGATCGAGGATTTCGGAGCCAGCTAGTGGAACTGCTAGACGGATAGAGCTAGAAGTGTCGAGTTTGGGCTCGTTTCATTAGTCGTGATGAGATCTTCTTCCAGGAATATTTTGACTGACCTGATCGAGGATTTGGAAGACTGCTACTGGAACTGCTAGACGGAAAGACCTAGAAGTGTCGAGTTTGGGCTCGTTTCATTAGTCGTGATGAGATCTTCTTCCAGGAATATTTTGACTGACCTGATCGAGGACTTCAGAGACTGCTACTGGAACTGCTAGACGGAAAGAGCTAGAAGTGTCGAGTTTGGGCTCGTTTCATTAGTTGTGATGAGATCTTCTTCTAGGAATATTTTGACTGACCTGATCGAGGACTTCGGAGACTGCTACTGGAACTGCTAGACGGAAAGACCTAGAAGTGTCGAGTTTGGGCTCGTTTCATTAGTCGTGATGAGATCTTCTTCCAGGAATATTTTGACTGACCTGATCGAGGATTTGGAAGACTGCTACTGGAACTGCTAGACGGAAAGACCTAGAAGTGTCGAGTTTGGGCTCGTTTCATTAGTCGTGATGAGATCTTCTTCCAGCAATATTTTGACTGACCTGATCGAGGATTTCGGAGACTGCTACTGGAACTGCTAGACGGAAAGAGCTAGAAGTGTCGAGTTTGGGCTCGTTTCATTAGTTGTGATGAGATCTTCTTCTAGGAATATTTTGACTGACCTGATCGAGGACTTCGGAGACTGCTACTGGAACTGCTAGACGGAAAGACCTAGAAGTGTCGAGTTTGGGCTCGTTTCATTAGTCGTGATGAGATCTTCTTCCAGGAATATTTTGACTGACCTGATCGAGGATTTGGAAGACTGCTACTGGAACTGCTAGACGGAAAGACCTAGAAGTGTCGAGTTTGGGCTCGTTTCATTAGTCGTGATGAGATCTTCTTCCAGCAATATTTTGACTGACCTGATCGAGGATTTCGGAGACTGCTACTAGAACTACTAGACGGATAGAGCTAGAAGTGTCAAGTTTGGGCTCCTCGATCAGGTCAGTCAAAATATTCCTAGAAGATCTCATCACGACTAATGAAACGAGCCCAAACTCGACACTTCTAGCTCTTTCCGTCTAGCAGTTCCAGTAGCAGTCTCCGAAGTCCTCGATCAGGTCAGTTAAAATAT
Organism: Agriopis aurantiaria; assembly: GCA_914767915.1. Taxonomy (NCBI): domain Eukaryota; kingdom Metazoa; phylum Arthropoda; class Insecta; order Lepidoptera; family Geometridae; genus Agriopis; species Agriopis aurantiaria. The sequence goes on along the minus strand of OU611991.1, from coordinate 630,999 downwards.
TTCTGGGAGAAGATCTCATCACGACTAATGAAACAAGCCCAAACTCGACACTTCTAGCTCTATCCGTCTAGCAGTTCCAGTAGCAGTCTCCGAAGTCCTCGATCAGGTCAGTTAAAATATTCCTGGAAGAATATCTCATCACGACTAATGAAACGAGCCCAAACTCGACACTTCTAGGTCTTTCCGTCTAGCAGTTCCAGTAGCAGTCTTCCAAATCCTCGATCAGGTCAGTCAAAATATTCCTGGAAGAAGATCTCATCACGACTAATGAAACGAGCCCAAACTCGACCATTCTATCTCTTTCCGTCTAGCAGTTCCAGTAGCAGTCTCCGAAGTCCTCGATCAGGTCAGTTAAAATATTTCTGGAAGAAGATCTCATCACGACTAATGAAACAAGCCCAAACTCGACACTTCTAGCTCTATCCGTCTAGCAGTTCCACTAGCTGGCTCCGAAATCCTCGATCAGGTCAGTCAAAATATTTCTGGAAGAAGATCTCATCACGACTAATGAAACGAGCCCAAACTCGACACTTCTAGCTCTTTCCGTCTAGCAGTTCCAGTAGCAGTCTCCGAAGTCCTCGATCAGGTCAGTCAAAATATTCCTGGAAGAAGATCTCATCACGACTAATGAAACGAGCCCAAACTCGACACTTCTAGGTCTTTCCGTCTAGCAGTTCCAGTAGCAGTCTTCCAAATCCTCGATCAGGTCAGTCAAAATATTCCTGGAAGAAGATCTCATCACGACTAATGAAACGAGCCCAAACTCGACCATTCTATCTCTTTCCGTCTAGCAGTTCCAGTAGCAGTCTCCGAAGTCCTCGATCAGGTCAGTTAAAATATTTCTGGAAGAAGATCTCATCACGACTAATGAAACAAGCCCAAACTCGACACTTCTAGCTCTATCCGTCTAGCAGTTCCACTAGCTGGCTCCGAAATCCTCGATCAGGTCAGTCAAAATATTTCTGGAAGAAGATCTCATCACGACTAATTAAACGAGCCCAAACTCGACACTTCTAGCTCTTTCCGTCTAGCAGTTCCAGTAGCAGTCTCCGAAGTCCTCGATCAGGTCAGTCAAAATATTCCTAGAAGAAGATCTCATCACGACTAATGAAACGAGCCCAAACTCGACACTTCTAGCTCTTTCCGTCTAGCAGTTCCAGTAGCAGTCTCCGAAGTCCTCGATCAGGTCAGTCAAAATATTCCTAGAAGAAGATCTCATCACGACTAATGAAACGAGCCCAAACTCGACACTTCTAGCTCTTTCCGTCTAGCAGTTCCAGTAGCAGTCTCCGAAGTCCTCGATCAGGTCAGTTAAAATATTTCTGGAAGAAGATCTCATCACGACTAATGAAACGAGCCCAAACTCGACACTTCTAGCTCTTTCCGTCTAGCAGTTCCAGTAGCAGTCTCCGAAGTCCTCGATCAGGTCAGTCAAAATATTTCTGGAAGAAGATCTCATCACGACTAATGAAACGAGCCCAAACTCGACACTTCTAGCTCTTTCCGTCTAGCAGTTCCAGTAGCAGTCTCCGAAGTCCTCGATCAGGTCAGTCAAAATATTCCTAGAAGAAGACCTCATCACGACTAATGAAACGAGCCCAAACTCGACACTTCTAGCTCTTTCCGTCTAGCAGTTCCAGTAGCAGTCTCCGAAGTCCTCGATCAGGTCAGTCAAAATATTTCTGGAAGAAGATCTCATCACGACTAATAAAACGAGCCCAAACTCGACACTTCTAGCTCTTTCCGTCTAGCAGTTCCAGTAGCAGTCTCCGAAGTCCTCGATCAGGTCAGTTAATCCGTTTCTGGAGAAAGTAGCACCACGACTTACCAAACTAGCTCAAATTAAAATAAAATAAAAATTGGTGCTGATGATGACGATGATGATGAAAAGCAGCATTTTTTCCTCTCGTTATAACATCAGCTATCTGAGAGTGAAAATCCCATCAAAATCAGTTTAGCCATTTTGAAGTTTATACGTAATATCATCATCATCATCATCAGCCTTCATAGGGAACATACATACATCGCTTTTTATATGTATATAGAAGAAAGATATACTCAAAGAAGACTGTAACACCCTTTTAGGGTTCCGTAGAATTACAAGGAACCCATATAAGTTCGTTCTGCCCATCAGTCTGTCTGTCTGTCCATCCCAAGTTGTTTAGGACTTCCTAACCACTATAGTAGACTTGCACCCCGTGCATTCACCTACGTAGTAATGAAAAAATTGTGATGATGATGATGAAAAGTTGCTAAATTTTTTCTCGATTTTTTTTCAACTTCAGCTATCTTACGGTGAAAATCCCATCAAAATCGGTCCTGCAGTTTTCGAGTCTATAAAGAACATTACGGACACACACACGCACACGACGAATTATTTCAAAAACATTAGAAAAATAACAAAAATAAACGGAAAAAGTGAGAATTGAACCCGGACCCTACTCAGTCCAGGAACTAATCCATTGCGTCAACCACTCGTCTAATTGAACTATGACGCAACCGGTGAAATTATCCTTCTAATTTATAAAATAATATAAATATACAAACAAATCGACACAAAATGTAATTTGCATTCGACTGCTTGTTTAGTACTTAGTACTTACTTGAAGCCTGACCAAAGAAAGAAAGGGTGCGTGCCATTTGAAATTAGCTAGATATTGCGTACTTCTCAAGGTATCAACTGGAGGGTGTCTATTTAAACTGGACGGAAAGCTATTTTGTATGAAAACGTCGCTGACTGTCCACTTTGTGTGACCTCTGAAACGTTCATATCTTTTGATTGCTTTGACTTACAACTTTTATTTTTTACAGCCGAAAGAAACCGTAGGCCCAAGTATTTAGTATAAATTTCAACTTGATACCTTTACGCGTTCTTGAGAAAAAGGGTATTGACAGACGGACAGACAGACGGACAACGAAGTGATCTTATAAGGGTTCCGTTTTATCCTTTTGAGGTACGGGACCCTAAAAAAGTAGACTAACTGTGCTCTGCGGGTTCACCTGCGAAGTAATGAAAAAATGGTGATGATGATGATGATAAAAAGATGCCAATTTTTTTTCTCCTCATAGAATCAGCTATCTGACAGTGAAAATCCCGTCAATAATGGCCCTACCATTTTCGAGTAAAGAACATTACACACATGCATACAAACACAAACATACACACATCTACGCACGCACGCACGAACATGATGAATTATTTTAAAAACATAAGAAAAATTACAAAAATTAAAATTATTGGTGACTATGAAGATTTGAACCCGGAGCTTACTCACAGAGTCGCAGAGAACTTATCCATTGCGTCAAACCATTCGGCCAACTGGACTATGACGATTGTGGTGAAATTATCCTTCGTAAACTAATATATACAAACAAATCGTTACAAAATGTAATTTTCATTCGCCTGCCTTTTTAGTACTTATAATGCAAGAAAACATTGCAGATAAGGTAGGTACTTACTTTACAACTTACGTCAAGGTGTTTTTGTGTCATAAAGTTGAGATTATATTTTGGAGCGGTTAGCGGAACAAAGCGACACACGTCCGTCTAGCAGCGCGCCTCAGCGGTCTCTGTCACATCGCGTAAAAATAAAAGAGAAGTGAAAAAGCGCCGCGGCGGCACGACGTTTCGTTCGACACGTTCGAGCCAATTTATGATTAAATTAATTAATAGATAGAAAAATTGAATTTTAATCAATAAATAAAATTAATGATGTTATTTGTTACAATATTTAACATCATTCTTGTAAATTTTGTAAAGATTTGTTCATTAATACTCGAGATAACATTGTATGCGTTTAGGTAAATTTCAAGGTTAGAGGTTATTTCATGATTTTTTTCTATCGAGAAAATTTATCGGAAACGTGTTTTGGAACTAATGGTACACTCAGAAATATGATCAAGATTATTACATATTTTTTTTACTGCTTTAAAATGAATATATTGTCTTAATATTTTTTTCTGTGAAGCCTTTTTTGTCTGAAAGACCGCCTTAAAGATATAGTAGGTGGCAAACAAGCAGACGGGCTGCTTGATGGTAAACATTCATCGTCGCCTATGGATACTTGTAACATCAGAGGCATCACAATTACGTTGACGACTTTTTAATAATCTATTAACATAGTATAATAGTGTATATCTGACCTTTCTCATGACGTCTCCAGCGGACAGACCAGGGTACGGCGTGGAGCCGAGGGTCACGATCTCCCACAGAAGCACGCCGAAGCTCCAGATGTCGGATTTTACACTAAAAATGTCATCGTAAAGGGACTCCGGCGCCATCCATCTGTGAATAGAGACGATTATCACAACATGTTAGAGATTTTGAGGGATTGGAACATTTACTTACAGAGTATAATTAATAGTATAGCCACAAAGTTAAAAGGTACAGAAGGCCGGCTTCATACAACGGGCGTTAACAGGCGCACGCACACAAAGACGCGTACGTAGTGATCTCGGATCAAGTCAGTCAAACGCCAGTTGCGAGTGTCCGCGCTTTGGCAACACACGTAACTATCGTTTCGTGTGATAATTGTCATAATTTAAAATGATTTTCCCATTGTTATATTGCAATAAACTTTTTTTAAGAATGATGCTTTGTTATACTTTAAAATATAATAATAGCATTTCATATGCCGTAATCGACGTAAGTACTTTTCGGTACTCAATTTACAGAATTCTATTTGGTTATCCTTTTCTATTAGAAATAAATATGTTTTAAAGTAACAAAATAAATTTAAAAATGTAACATAACATATAACATTTTTTAAAATTGAATCTCACAATTCGAATCGTTTCACAGAATATTATAGTTGCTTTGCCAGCCCTAGCACTACGGTTGCACGTAGGTTATTAAAATAATGGTCAGCCGAAGCCGGCCTTCTGTATTTTGTGTATGTGGCATTGCTACAGTAAAAATTATACTAATTCATACAGTATTACTAGTTACAGTATGCTACATTACAGTATCATTGCTTCCTTAAATATTATAGTTACTCTGCTCTTCGACTAATATAAAATGAATGGACGGGCCCTAACCAATTGCTCAGTAAAAACGAGTCAAAACCGTCAGACATATACTTCAACACCTAATCATAAAAATGTACAGTATATTATTTGTTACAAAAAATAGATCCCGGTTTTATTTGTGTATTTACATTTCGGGAAAGCATATGAATGCATAATTTTGTCAGATGTTTCGTTATCGCGTAACAATAGACACGTGTTGCACTTCCTACGGCTAGAGACTGACTGAAACGAAATGAGAGCCGGCGCTCATTTTGGTATCTTCAAAAATGCGCTTCTACTGGGCCTGTCTATTCATTTTATTTTGGTCGAAGACTCTGCTTACAAGAACTCTGTTGTTTTTTCTTATAGTACGGACAGGAGTTACTTCATAAGCCTCGACGCCCGTCTTTTCACTATAACATTTCTAGTAATAATTTATTCTAATGACGCGATAAATCTGGATCTTTGATATTGCGTAAAGGCTGCTAGATTATGAGAGATTGTGAATTATGAGTTAGTATAATGATCACAGTATGATCGTTAGACAAAACGTTGATGATTGAATATATCTTGATCACATTAGCCGATGTAGCACGTTATAGTGAATTTTAACTAACAGCGGTGCGGAGGACGTAATGTTAGAGGGTCGGAAAGTGACCAAGTATAATTTATATCCCGGAAAATGTACGGTTTTTTGGGTTCCGTTGTCTTAAAAGAAACCCCTGTCTATCTGTTCGTCTATCTGTCCGTCCTAATTTTTAGAACCTTAAGAACTTCTATAGTTTTTATTATAATTTCAGAAAACTTTGCATAATGATAGTTTTCGTATAGATTTGTTAGTTTATTATAGTAATTTTGAAACTATAAAAATGCATTTTAGCGGTGGCTCTGCTATTAAGTTATGTGAAATGGGGATGTTTTTTATTTTGCATTATTCAACGATATAAAGATATAAAGACCTATTCAACGATAACATCGAGGAGGGGTCCTCGGTGTTATCGTTGAATAGGTCTTTTAAAATGAAAATAAAGTTTTATACAACACTTTTTTATCAAGTGTATGTATCCTTTGCGAAATATGACTCGTAAAAGTGGCATTTTTTTTGTCCCCCCTGCATTTCTATTCCTACTATAAAACAAAGAAACTTGTTACTTACAATACTGATAAGTCATATTATATTTAAAACGTTCATTCTTAGTTTTTTTTTTCGTTCGTATAAAGTTATTTCCAGCATTATCTGATTATGAGGTTTTAAATTATAACGATAAAATTGTAATACATTCAAAATGTTCTTGCTCAAAAGTCGTTGACTATTACGTATAATAATCTCAATAAAGAATGTTTTTTAAGTAGTTTTCTTATTGACTAAACCATAAAACGTTTAATAAATGTTATGTCAGGTGCACCACCATGAGTTAAACATACGCTAGTTGGACGCTGACTTTATTAATTCATATAGTAGTAGTCAAGCTACAAATTACATAAGTATATTACATCAGGATGATACATCTCTGAAATTTGTGTAACTCCACAGAGATTCGTTCGTAAAAAAATTTATAACCACTAATTTCTGACCTACAGTGTGACTACAATTATATGGCTTTGGTAACGGAACCCTGCCAAATGCGTATCTCGACACGCTCTTGGCCAGTCATATTTTTTTATACCCCACCATATCTCCTACCCTACTTAATTTATTGTACCTTTTTCTTTTCTTTACAATGAATCAGCATCAGTTTGCGACAAGTATAAATGAAATGCTTCGCTAACAGTTATGAATACTTTTTGATGCACTGTGTATTCAGTTAAAAGCTTTTTAATGGTAAAAATAACAAGTTGAGTAGTATTTCATTTTGTTAATACTTTTAAGCGTCAGCTAAAGAGTTTCTAAACAGCGTTAAGCAATAAAAGCACAAGGTCGCAGATTGAAAAGGTCATAATGTTTTCTGAACTCTGTACATAATCTTTATTTAAACAGCATCACATACGATAGACTATCTTGAGCGCGTAAAACGTAAGAGGGACAGGAGAAAAGTTCGGCATTAGTTCACTTATAATGACACCGAGAATTTTAGTCTTGAGTCTATTAGTGCATGCATGTGTGTATACAGGGTTACGCATATAAACTGTATTAAACTGAAAGGAGGTAATTGTACTCATCAATATGAACAATTTTTACTATGGGACCAAACACGAAATCACCAAAAAAAAAATCTGCTGTTCCATAGAAAACGATCATTGACAATCGACAAAATTTATGGAACAGATTTTTTCGCAATTTCAGGGTTGGTCCCATAGTAAAAAAAAAAACATAATGATCAGTACAATGACCTTCGTTCGGATTAGTACAGTCTATTATGCGTAACCCTAATCAGTGAATGATCACTATGACCAGGTCTGGGATTGTCATAATATACTGTATAAATTATAAGTGTACCTGATCGGCAGACGTCCGTCGCTCTTCCTCTCGTAGACGTGTGTCCCGGCCACGTCCCGCGCGAACCCGAAGTCTGCCACCTTGCACGTCCTCTCCTCGGTGATTAGGACATTCCTCGCGGCTAAGTCCCGGTGGATTATCTGACAAAATGATATTCACGTAAAACATGAATTGAATCTAGCAGGCATTCGCACACTGACATTGGACAATATATATTTTATCCGTATGTTAAAAGAACTATGGTATTTCTAGAAATCAAGGCTCAGACCAAACCGCAGATGATAGAGAAGTACAATTTAAAACCTTTGAATATTCCTTAAATAGTCTAGGTAACAGCAGGAACTGGTGCAGGTATCTGTGGGTGCAGGCGATGATGGCCGAGTGGTAGCAAATGCGCTAAAGCGCATCGAGCCGCATCGAACCGGGTGCCGTCAGATTGTTTACAATCTAACTTATTTGGTAACTAAACTAAATTAGCATTGTGGGATACCCATACCCTCTCTCTCTCAGAGAAGGCCTGTTTCCCAGCAATGCGAACATGATAAGCTGATAGTGATGATGAGTCTAGGTTAACATTAAAAGAAAGAAAGATTTTGCAAAATTCTACCTCTAGGTGGTGAAACGGATCCCTAAAGTTTTTATGGAAACTATAGATATAACTGAAGAACCTTAGAGCCGGAGAGTGATATAAGTTTATATTTATCCTGGAAAAATATACAGTTCCTGAGGGAATGTCGACGCGGGTGAAACAGGGCGTGATAGTAAGGTAGAGATAAATAGTTACATTTTGTTTCTGTTGTGACGAACCAAAGAAAGTGCAAAAACTTACCCCCTTAGAACTAAGAAAGTCCATGCCTCTTGCGACTTGGAACGCGAAATGAGTGAGGTCCCTCGACGTGAGGAACTGGCTGCCGGCGTGCGTGTTGCCGTAGTGACGCTCAGCTCTGGAGTTCCTCAGGAACTGCTGCAGCTTCCCGAGACTGACGAACTCCATGATCACCAGCGTGGGCTCCTGAAATTATAATTTAATAATAATATAAGCAAAATACCACTCACTCACTCACTGACGAACATAATCAGCCTTTCATTAGTCCACTTTTAGACTTACCGACTAACAGGTGATTGGGCCATATCCACCACGCCGGCCCAGTTGCGGGTTGGTGGATTTACATACGCCATTTAATTCATCTCCGTACGTATGCAGGTTTCCTCGCAATGTTTTCCATCACCAAAAAGCCAGTGGTATGAAAATCCGTACGTAAACTCCAAAGAGGTCATTGGTTCGGGACCCTGTTAGTAAGCCTACGATGTCTGTCCGTCTGTCTGTCCTACCTATTATCGTCTATATCTTTCGAGCCGTAATAGATAGACTGTTGAAATTTTCACAGAATATGTTAATCGCACAGATTAACTAACAAATAATAAAAAAGTCCAAAAGTAAAAACGAAAAGGGCTTCCCCATACAACAAACGTATTTTTATATTAGCTCTTCTATAAAAATGATAATACGTACAAGCGTTAAACTTGGCACGATTGTAGCACACACTCTAAAGTATAACAACAACTAATAAATAGTGGCCAAGTGCGAATCGGTGATTCTGTTCATTACCAAGTTATTATACTCGAGCGCCTGTAGCAAACTGCGTAGCAAATTACTGTGACGATTGTAAGGCGTTATAATAACTGGTAATTCGGTTACCAGGATAACCTTATTGTATTTTGTGGTGGTACGGAACCCTCAGTATGCGAGCCTGACTCGCACTTAGCCAGTTTATTGTAGAGTGATTTTCCACGACATTGTTACTACCATTATTATAGACCTGCTAATGGCTGTACTTTAAAATAAATAAATAAATATTCGGGACATTTTTTTCACACACGGTCATCTGACCCCAAACTAAGCAAAGCTTGTGATATGGCTGCCAGAGACTGATATACATACATATATAGTTTTTAAATACATACTTAAATAGATATTAACAACCAGATATAGAACAAACACAAATGTTCATCACACAAATGTTTGTCCTAGATGGGAATCGAACCCACGCCCCCAAGCTCAGAAGGCAGGTTCACTACCAACTGGACCAACGGGTTATCAATAATAATTAACTATACTTAGAATAACTATAATTATAATAAAATTATTGTATATATTTTTGTGCTGTTGGTCATAAATAAAGATAAAACATCTATATTATTATTGTTACAAACCTTTTCAGTACAACAAGCTATTAGTCGGACGACATTCGGGTGCGTCTCCAAGTTCTTCATCACAGTCAGTTCCTGGATCAAATCTGACTTCTCTTTCTCTGAAGCGTTTTCTTTAAGAGTCTTCACAGCCACTGTCGTATCACCCTTATTACCTGCAAAATTCAATTAGGTACTTAAGTCACGTGAGTCACAAATTTCGAATCCATCCAATCATATTTGAAGCCGGTCAATTTCACAAATTTTAGTAAACATGACGTAAAAGTGATTGGCAAAAACCTTGATAAAAATCGTAATTAGTATATCTTTAAATCTCTAACGGATCTAAGGGAGATGTTGGGATTTCAAGTAATTTCGTCGGAGCGATTGGTTGCCGTATGTGCATGGCCGTGTTTTTAACCGACTTCAAAAAGAAGGAGGTTATCAATTCGACTGTTTTTTTTTCTCAATATGTTTGTCGGTAGATATAAAACTCAAGAACCAATAAATTACAATCGAATGTTATTGAATGAACGGCACAAAACGTCAATTACGTCAACTGATCAAATAAAGAATTATAAATCACATTAAAATAAACTGTTGTAGCATCCCCCGTCGATCCTGTTACGTAGATTATTTCCAATAGTTTTAGTTATAATCCAATAGTTGCCTAGAAGAGATCGCTTTTAGCAATAAGGTTGCCACTTGTGGCACTTGCTCGTAAATGTTATCTATCTGTTTGTGATTTTTATTTCTGGTGTACACAATAAATAGTGTCTGTCCTATCTATCTAATGTCATAAAATAAATAAATATTGGTACACAAATAAATATAATCGGCTCCCGAAGCTCATCTCGACAGATATTTATGAAATCGTGAGCTACATCGTACTTTTATGAATAATATTAGTGTGCAATTGAGTGGTTATTAAATGTAAAGCAACTTGGTTAACTAATTTAGTGTAGTTTTAATCATAGATGTATTTACCTAGACCTAGATAATGATTTAGGCTCGGTTTGAGAGTTAAGATTGAAAGCAGAAAGAATGAAAATAAATGTTATTTGACACGTTTACAAAAACTTATCTCTAAAAGATACAATTAGTTAGTCAAGGATTAGTTAACTAGTTTACCCATTTAGATTTCATCAATACTAATATGTAAAGTTACTGAATAGATATGTAATATAATAATAATAATTGTAGATATGTCTAAGTTTATTTAGTTATACTTGGAATGGTTTTATCAAAATTTTGGTAATTGAAGAAGTAATTCTATACAATTTGGGGATCTTCAAACAAAGGTGAATATAAAATATAGGTATCTTTTGAACTAGCGCGGTCCTCCTTAGACCTCATCTATACTTCCTTGAAACAAGGTTATATGTAACGCCTAGGCATGTCCCGTGCACCCACCAGTCAACCCACCAGTGGGATGAAGCGGAACCCCCCAAGACCTGTACACCCACCAGAATACCAAAAAATGCTGTACGTATTTGTTATTTTCTCTCCCAAAATGCAATGGCTTTAGGTAAATTACAAATGTTTTTGCTATCTTGTAGCAAATTTGCGAACTTTGAGGCCATACTTACTAATTTAACTTTGTAGTAAACTTAGTCTTGAAGTACCTACTTAAGTTCCAAAACCGTTAAAGCTTTAATTAACGTAGGAGAGGTTCCGGTAGTCTAAGTGGAATTTGTAGAACTAGAGACTTTTAGGTCGCAGGCATTTCTATACAGAGTTGGTTTGTGCCGACCGATATGCTAAAGCTTTGCATAGTTTACGCATGACTGATTGGTTGTAAGTAATTCATAATTTTAACAAACGAAAAAGTATGTTGCTTTTACCTTTTGAATTATTTTATTAGCTTGTGTTTGACCACCCTTGCCTGATGCACCTGATGTGTGGTCTACGATGGAGCACGCTTGCCTAGAAAAACCGATTCACTCGAGATTTGAAGACACCCAGAAACTATCGGGGAACACACATGCAGGCAGCGCATTCCACAGACTAGCAGCGCACAATAAAATTTGAATCAATGCGGTTAGTACGTTGATTATTATAATTAATTTGTATAATAATTCCTATCAATCTAATATTAACTTGCACCCATCACAACTCTAATTATAGCCAGCACGTAAACTTTCTACCATTAGTCTCACTATTGAATATTCTCCTTACATCGAGTGACCATTTCAAAGAATCTCGTATCGATGGGGCACGGTCAGGACGAAAATGTTTGTTGCTGGTCCAAGCTTTATCCATTGCTTGATGTCCTCTGATCATCGGCGCAGAATAGATAACACAAGCCACTCGTATTACTATAGTAAAGTAACTTGTAGCATAATATTTTTTCCTTGCTATCAGGTAGCAAGTTGAAGTGGCAGTGTGCAGGGCACATATCACGCAGAACAGATGGCCGATGAGGCCGAAAGGTTCTGGAATGGAGACTACGGACCGGTAAGCGCAGCAAGATGGACAGACGACCTAAAAGAGACCACAGGGAAACGCTGGATGCAGGCTGCTTCCAACCGGCTCTTTTGGAGTTCGATGGGGGAGGCCTATGTCCATCAGTGGACGTTCTATGGCTGAAAAGATGATGATGATGATCAAGCCGATGCGGCAGTTTATCTTTATTTTTTTTATTAATAGTCTTGCTTGTGACCGCCTTCTCGCCTGATGTTAAGCGATGATGCGGTCTACGATGGAGCACGCTTGCCTAGAAGAAACCGTTCTCGTGACTCGTGATTTGAAAACAACCAGATTGTAACTATCGGCGAACTTTCCAGACAGCGCATTCCACATACTAGCAGTTCGCATAATAAAAGCGGAATGAAATCTCTATTATGAAGAATTTTACGTTTCAAATATAAAGCACACGATAACAGGTCTCTATAGATCCTAAGCGCTTACGTTGGTAACAATCAAGATTGTAGACTGTTTATAGCCAATACTAACTCTAGTCTTTATGAGCTGAAACCATAAAATAATAACATTTTAAGGATGTTACCTTCGTTTTTATGTTTCATAGTAGGTAAGAATTAGGTAATTGAATGAAGTAAAATTTACCTTTAATAATTGTAATTAAATTATTGGTTTATTGGATATTTTCTGATAAATAATAATGCTTTACAGTATTTCTATATTAAGAATCTTACAGGGGTTTAATATAAGGTAATACAATTAGGTTATAGACTTTATCTCATTTCATCATAGAGAGTAAATAAATCTTAAAACATTTCATGTAAATGCTGTTCTGAAGACAGTTAAAATTAGGTTGGTGGTTGGTAGGTTGGTTGGTGGATGGTTGTGTGGTTGGGTGGTTGGGTTGGTTGGTAGGTTGGTAGGTTGGTTGGTGGTTAGTAGGTTGGTTGGTGGTTATTGGTTGGTTGGTTATTAGTAGGTTGGTTGGTGGATGGATGGTTGGTTGGGTGGCTGGTATGTAGGTTGGTTGGTGGTTGGGTTGGTTGGTTGGGTTGGTTGGTAGGCTGGTTGGTGGTTAGTAGGTTGGTTGGTGGATGGATGGTTGGTTGGATTGGGTGGTTGGGTTGGTTGGTGGTTTTTTGCTAGGTTGTAGGCTGAAAGAACTTTATTATCAAGCGAGACAAACAAACTTACACAAGTGAAAACATAATTTAACTACAATGGGATGAGGCATTCACGAGAATATGAATGAAATCCACAAATAAGGTAAACTCAGTGTATTATAATAGATTATTGCTACGTACCATCAATATCGATTGCCTGAGCGCGCCACACCTGACCGAAGGCACCTTCGCCGACGATATTAAAAATCCGGAGCTTATGTCTTGGGAACTCCCACTCGTCTACCGGCTGCTCCTTTGATATCGAAGTCTCTTCAGAGAGCTGGAAAAAAGAAAATTCTACAATAACAACATCGTTACTAAGAACGGTGGATGGATTAAAACGCCCTCTCGCCATGTTCTAATACCAATTAACTTCATCATCATATTTATATTTTTTGCTATTTATCCTGTATTTATCTGTTTTTTGTGAATTTTTTTGTTTTCTTCTTTATTTTCGATGGTTGAGCGCTCTCTTGTCTTATAGACTTACATAATTCTATATGCCTTACCATTCTTTCCAACCTCGTGTTTGACTGGTAGAAAATGTTTAGCAATAGGTCCTCCATTTGTGCATTCCTACCCTACATTACTTGTAAGTGTGCAATAAAGTATTACATATTAACTAAATGTATCAAAATCAATAGATATATTTTCATAGCGTGAAATCGTATTTTTTTTTCTAGTTTAGAATCTGAAGTAAACCAAAGGAAAACCAAATATTTAAAACTATGGATAAAGCGCTAAAAGTTAGTAAAAATTCTTCATCAAAGGGAAACTAAATCCACAACTATTAAAGTAATATAATGCGTTTAGTCGACATCTATTGCAAGACTAGTGACCCGCCCCAGCTTCACACGAGTGTAATTTACGTGGGTCGCTAGTTATCTATATATATATATAAAAGCGTTTAAAATAAATAATTACTGTAAAAATATTTTTTCAAAAGGGACGGATTAAGAAGGTTACATTGGAGGTTGAGAGTAGTGTTGAAAGTTATGCAACTACGAATCTGTAATTTGACAAGTAGGTTCCTAATGGGGTGTAGATGTCTACCGAAAGGGTGTTGTAAGTTTAGGTAAAAGTCCACGCGTACGAAGTCGCGGGTAACGGCTTTTAAATGGGGGCTTCCGGCTTATATTTCAAAGCTAAGCTATGATGATAGTTTAGGCGTCAGCATCGTATAGAAGTCGTACGTTTAGTTAGCTGGTGGTAGACAACCAGCAACAAAAAGATCGACTCTGATCTAGTATGAAGCAAGAAAGATCGACCCTGATTGAACGAGTGACGACAAAACGGAACACTCGACAATCGAGTTTTTGCTCGCGTCGTATTTATTTAGTAAGACAAGTACCTGCAAATGGCTGTTATCCCAGGACTCGTATCGGTTGGAATAGGCTCGTGGCCGCTCCCACATGTTGAGGGAAGCGTCTTGGAGGACGATGCCACTCGAGTCTTTGCTCTGAGGACAACATGACTGATCAATTAATTCCAACAAATATATACTGCGTACTGCATATTAGTTCAATGATCAATTACAAGATAAACGACAAACTCGATCATATAATATTACAGAAAGCTATTGATATTTTTGATTATGACAATGAATGTTATTTCTTGGCCGTAGCAGAAAAGCTGAGTTAGGAATTGAGTTACATTCAAGCTGGCTGGCACTGGCAGGCCTGCCTCGATTAAAGACTGGCTTCGATTAAATATCTTCTGTATATTGTATACCCTCACTAAACTTTTTTATCAATATCCGTAACAGGACGTGCCTGTTGCTCACGACACAGGTAACTCTATTTCCCAGTGGACATGAACGGAACACGACGTTTGTTTTGTTATACGTTGTTTTGTAACACGGATGTTTGTATTGAAGTTGATAATAAAATGATCTAGGTAAAATGGTTTAAGCTATTTAAAACACGGATGAAACAAAAAACATTCGCAATTATTATTAAGTCAGTTAATATGAGGTAATGGGATAACAGCCAAACAAATAAATGCTATGAAATGTTGTCGCAATAACGGTTATAAATAGTAGTAGGAAAGTTAACTTCTACTTTACACCTTAAACAGTCTATGGGCAGTCTAACTGTATTTGTATTGTTAGTGGGTATTAGCTTGTATTTTGTTTATTTAATAAAGGCACTTGCCCTTAAAAAACTTCTAAGTAGTTCTCTATATTATTCGATGTCTACTCGCTGCGCTACACTGTTTCCGGGCGGGAACCGTATACACTTTCCGGGATAGAATTAGTTAATATTAGGTATTTATAATGTTATTTGGATTAGTGTTATTTTTTTTTTTATATATATATTTTTTTAAATATATTTTGTTCCTTACCATGTCTTCTTTCTTGGAGCTAGTCTTTGGTGTTTGATTCTTCTTCCATATAAAAAATATGACTCCAGCAACGATCACCACGAGCCCACTGATCGCTACAAGAGGTATCACCGTGAGAGGACCATCATTACTCGCTTCCTCGTTTTTTACTGCACTAATGTTCTTCTCTGGGTTCTGTTCGTCTACTTTCGGTATGTCATCAGGTGGTTTGGGTGGACTTAGAGTAGTTGTAACTTCAGGTACTGTTTCTTCTTCCATGTAATCTTCAGTGGCTTTGGTGATTGCGACTGTGGTGTGAATTGGTGGGTCATAATCGGGGAAGGGTATCGGTGTCCGGTCGGGGTACGGATTTGGACGCTCTGGTTGAAAGGGAAATGGTAGAGCTGGATGTGGTGGGTTCCGATGCTGTCCAGACTTGTCCGTTATAGAAGCATACACTTCTGTCCGTTGAGGAATGGACCCGTCATACGCCGTCACCCATAGAGAGTATGAACGGTTTTCCTGTAACATAAACATACAACTCATATCATGTAACTTTAGTGAACAATCGTGATAGTTTAAAACAGTGTGATAGCCAGGTTGGTTCAGTTGGTAGTACGCCTGGCTGCTGAGATTGGGGGCGTGGGTTCGATTCCCACTTAGGACAAACATTCATGTCAGGAACATTTGTGTTTGTTCTATATCTGGGTGTTATTATCTATTAAAGTATGTATTTAAAAAAATGCATTTATTTCAGTCTGTTGCAGCCATATTACAAGCTTTGCTTAGTTTGGGGTCAGAGAGACCGTGTGTGCAAAAATGTCCCGAATATTTATTTATTTATATTTTATTTGTGTTTTGATAAACATACAGTTTATTAGGACAAACAAACATTCAAACTCAAATATCTAATAACTCTTACTCGTATTAAAATTCGAAAGTTTGCCATTGTTTGTTACTTAGCTTATTAAATAAACGTACGTTAGACGAAAGTTATAATTTCAATTCACCCCGGGAAAAAATAGGGAAACTGGAAAATCTCAAGGCGAAGATAGTGGCCATAATCATAACAAAGGAAAGATTTATAGAGCTGCTAGGGGATTATTTACTGTGGAACTGCGAGGCCATGTCCTCGGGATCTGGAGCAAAGAGAACGAAGAAGAAAAAAAAACTGTTTTTATATAAGTAATAGGCTTGCGTCTGACCGCCAACTCACCTAATGGCAGTCAAGCGACCGCCAATCTTCTTTTTAACCAACTTAATGATCTCTAAAGCTAAAATTATAAGTAGGTATGTATACCAATTACTCCTACATTTTTGTGAACCAAATTACTTGTAATTTTATTATTTTTATAAACAAAAACTCTCGAGGTGGTACCACATTTTTTTTTTATATAGGATAGATCTACGTTTTGCCACTCGCTTGATGGTAAGCGATGGTGCGGCCAAGGGTGGAACACGTTGATCTAGAAGAAAACGATTCACTCTAGCCTTGGAGACGCCAAGATTGTAGTTCTCAGGAAACAAGGAGGACGGCAGGGAGTTCCATTCTTGGACAGTACTTATCACAAATGACGACCCAAATCGCTAAGTATGAATCTTTGGAATCTCTACGAGTAAGAGGTGGTAGTGTGCAGTCTTTCTACTTGTCCTGTAGTAAAAAAGGGGAGAGTGGAATAAGGTCAAGAAGCTCACACTCACCCAAATGTATTGGATAGAAAATAGACGGACAAGCTACTTTACGGCGGTGGTAGACGCTTTGCAATTTTGTTGCTCAGTAGTTTTTTAACTCCAATATAATGAATTTTTACATGCGCCGGTTGATTTAGCAATGTCAATAATTTATTCGAGTAACTGAGTTCTTGAAGGTTTGTATATTGATAAATATTTTGAAACAATCGGTTTCCAATTCTGATTTAATAATTCTGTTTGGTACGTTGTGAGCCTGATACGCAACACAACGATGGAACACGTGCGTGGATCATAACAAGTTTCCCGACTGAAACTCGGAACAAAATATAATTAGAATGCTAGGTACGACGTCATGTGAAATTCAATCCGGTATATTTCAAATTAAAAGTATTAGTCTACATAATATTTTGGTTTAGAATCGTTAGTGCGTATAAAATCAATTTGAAGAAGTTACTAATATTTCTATACCGTGGGTGAGTGTTTTGGTTAGTTTCCCTGCAGTCTCTTTTAGATCGTATGTCCATCTTGTGGGTAGACGTCCTACGCTGCGCTTACCGACGGTATTCATAATATTTTTACTAAATTAAATACCATTTGATTGCCAGATAAACATTGCATAAAAAGTACAAAAGCACTCAAGTAGTATGCGTAAGTGCTAAAAGAAAACTAAGCCGGCCCCAAATTAAGCAATGCCTGCACCTGCATGTGTTTTGGGCACCTAGCACCGGTGGCCAGTAACCGAGTTACTTTATTATTAGTTGATTGAATCAGACATTACTTTACGGAAGTTCATCGTCAAACGACGTTAAAGCTGAAATACACAAGATGAAACAGTTTTTTTTCTTCTTCATAAAGTTTTAAACGTTACATCTATATACATAAAAATTAATCCCTATTTACCTTGGTCATGCCATAAAAATTAAAACAAATTTACCGATTTCATTCATCTTTTTTTTTCGAATACTTTGTAGAAGTAGTAAACAGAAAGAAAAATTGAGAAAATTACGCAAAAAAATAATGAATTTTCGTAAAACTTAACGACGATTTTAACTTTGTGCGTTTGTCAGTTCTAAGACAAGACAACGTCTGTTGGGTCAGCTAGTAGTTCATTAAAACTCTAAAGATCATAAGAGTTATTATAGAGCTACCTTACCTTATCAGTGAGAGTGTCATTCACAGTCACGACTCCAGTGACAGGGTCGATTTGAAAAGGAACAGGAGGCCCCGAGGTCTCCAGCCCAAATGTGACTCGTTCTGTCCCCGTCCGTTCCCTGTACGCCTTTGTGACGAACGTGCCGTTGGGTTCCGTCGACATGACGTACCAGTTCCGTTTCACGTGCATCAACGCGGGTAGGTGGAACCCTGGCGGCCCTTGAGATGATCCTGGCATGAAACAAAAAATTTCATTAAAATAGATAGATAAGTCTTTATAGATATGAATGTATAAATCAATATGAATATGATTCACTCCTGACATGACATGACATACATATGAAGTAAATGACTGCTAGTTTTAGTTAGTTTTAACTAGCAGCTTTATCGCTAAAGCGATCTCTTCAGGTGACTTTAGCATGTCGAAGATATAATATATAGGAAAGGTAAAGAATGGGGTGAGCAGAAATTTTAATTGGTCTTGAGCATATAATGGACCAATGGCGGATAAGCGTTCTGTAGGCAGACAACCAGCCTGATGGGTCGATGAAATCAGGCCCATCGCAGGCCCATACATGGATGAGATTAGCCCGAGACAGGGATCAATGGCGCAAGGGAGAGGAGGCCTATACCCAGCAGTCGGTAGATACAGTCTGATGATGATGATGTTGAAATAATGGACGTTTAGGATCAATTTAAAATGTCTAAATAACTATTATTTTATTTCATATTAACACATCTTGCACATTCTATTTTGTTATTATCTGCGTTAGAAACGTTTGAGCAACTGTTTTTTATTTACTTATTTAGTCATTGATGTAAGTAAATAGGGGGAAGATACGGGACGAACTTCTTGACGTGGACCGCACAATATAGGCTCCGGGGCACAATCCACTTCAGTCACAATCGAACTGGCGTTTTGATAGCACGTGAATTACTTGTCAAAATTGTGTGAAATAAAGCAGCAAAAATTACTTCCTGTGTTTTCACAAGGTGCACCAACAGTTTGAAGACAAAAAACAAGTTTCACCGCATTACTTTTCACTCGTAAATACTTAAAAACAATTAATTTACTTTTCTTTAAATGTCACTTCTATGGTCTAGTGTAGTGTCTAATGGAGCGGTGAAGTTGACGTTTACAGTGTTGATGTCAACGTCGCCGCTGACTCGAGCCGAAACAGAGCCATATTTATTGGGTACAATGTTTTGATGTCACGCGTCTTCCCCCTTTTTAAAACAGCCATTGTATTTAATAGTAATAAAATTATAATTGTGAGTACAAAGAAAATATTTCTTTTTTGTTGAAATTAGAACGGCTGTCAAGGTATTTTTGTAAGAATTTTTTTGTAGTCAGTTGCTCCCATATAAACGAAACGTCAGTCATTCGAAATCAGTTGGCAACTGTGCGGATTTTCCTTTTCATTTCCGTTCTATTTACTTCTCTTTTCTATGGGTTAGTACAAGGACCTATTTTCGGCCGTTCGGTGTAAGCCAGTATTATAGAATTGTTGAGTTTGAAACATGTTTGTAGAAGGTAGTGGGGCAGGTGTCCATAGGCGGTGGTTTTTGCTTACCATCAGGCGGACCGCATGCTTGATGGCGCTCTTTTTATAAAAAAGATCCTCTCTAGAACTATAAAACTGATTCTTTCACTGATAAAGTAACGTAAGTTTTTATTGCTAATTACTTGTGTGCAAATGTTGGAGTTATTTATGTTAGTCTCGACACTTTGTCCTCGCGAACGAGCAATATTTTGGAGTTTATGTTTATTTTTATTATAATATATTATTTATAAATAGCTATGCCACAAATCAAGCTTAAGTAAATGTACATTTACCTATGTTTCATGTCGGATTGCAGGTAATATCACGAATCGCATCTGGTAATACGAGTAAATTATGTAGGTACCTACTCAACCAATTAGTTTCTTTCGTCAAAAAGCTAAAAACCCGTCAACGCTAATCATTTAAAATTATGTACCAAACCTCACTCTCACTTTAAGATGGTGTTTTTTTTTCAGGCCAGTTGGAGGTCAAACGCGGATTTATTCGTTATAAAAAAGACATCTACCTATGCAATGACACGTCACATGCGAAGGCGCAATACATTTTTATTTTTTATCCTTTTCTTACATGTCGCCATCTTATATTTATAATGACGTATTCCTAAAACTACACAAATCTATCGATTAAATCGGTCGTCGATCGTTAATCAAAATCGGTTTAGTCATTTGGGCTGTAAATGGGAATATAACACATATTTAAGCATAAACTCTAACTAAAAAGACGAAAATATTCTTAGTTACGGTGTATGATGTATCATGATATTTTGGCTTTCACAACTAGTACACAATATTATGTTTGCAGCCATTATTTATGGCTGTCCATCATACGTCAAGTTGATGACGGCACAATTATGTCAATCTTGCATAACAATTATTATGAACACAGATCTACTACCTATAGATTTTCAATGAGCGTGGCTAGCTCAGTGCCTCTCGCTTCAACAAGGTGTGTTGCCACATTCAAATGATTTGCTATAAGTTAGGGTAATTTACCTACTATGATGGGTAGTGAATCTTCAATGAGTACTTTGGAAACAATACTACCTTTTAAATATTTATATTTTATACACTATCTGCTGCAACCCGCGGAGCTACCTGCAATGTTCTGGGAAGAAAAGTACGTTGTCTGTCCTCATGACACACCCTATCGTCCTGACAAAATTTGACTTAGCCCATGATCTAAGAAAACAAGGTCTAGCAATTTGAGAGTGGTCCCGCAATGACGTCACTGTCCAGTTGCCACTTTATTCTATCAGCTGTTACGTGGTGTATCGTCATCTCTCTCGAACCTGTTGTAAATTGACATCATGACATCATTGCGGGACGCCTACGTAAACATTTTTTCTCGGATTGCTTTACCTGGCGGAGTATATTATTATACCATGACTTAGCCGTTTCCTCGTAAAAAACAGACAGAAAGTTACTTGCGTTTTTATTATAATTATTTGTTAGGATTAGAATATAGTACTAGAAAAAAGGTTGTAAAGTAACCATAGCATGATTTTTTATGATTAATAAAAAATAATAAAAAAGTCAGAGTTAAAACGGAAGGGCAAAGGAAGGGCCCCCATGCAACAAACGTTAAACGTATTTTTGGATTTGTTCTAGTGTAAAAACGGTAATCCGTACAAGCGTCAAATTTAGCGGATTATAGTGAACATAAGTAAAACAACAAATAATAAACACTGGCCAAGTGCGAGTCAGTGACAAATTTCTGTTTACCACTAAGCTAAGCAACGTCGGGCGCGGTCGGTACTTGGATGGGTGACAGCCTGGGCGTGATGTTGTCTTTTTGCACAACTTTTTGTATTTTGTGATTGTAAAGAACTCTCAGCGCGCGAGCCCGACTCGCGCTTGGTCAGTTTAGTTTTTTCATGAATGGAATTATGTATAACATTCCATTGGTGGTCCTTAACTGTTGGCCTTTTGGAAAAACTCAGAGTCACACAGCGGGCAATGGAGAGAGCTATGCTCGGAGTTTCTTTGCGCGATAGAATCCGAAACGTGGATATTCGCCAAAGAACCAAAGTCACCGACATAGCTGTTAAAATTTGCAAGTTGAAGTGGCAATGGGCAGGCCACATCGCTCGGAGAACCGATAACCGATGGGGAAGAAAGGTTCTTGAGTGGAGACCACGAACCGGAAGACGCAGCGTAGGTAGGCCTCCCACTAGATGGACCGACGACATAGTAAGAGTCGCTGGCATCCAGTGGATGCAAAAGGCAGGCTGTCGTTCAGTGTGGAGGTTAAAGGGGGAGGCCTATGTTCAGCAGTGGACGTCTTCTGGCTGATGATGATGATGATGATGATAACATTCCATTTCCAAATAATTAGATAAATAGACTCTTTAACGTTTACAGTACAAATTTCACGAACAGCGCGTAGCTTTTTGAATCGGTTCGCCGAAATCGCCTTTTGCTTTTCCAGCTTCATAACTGTGGCCTCATTAATATATATTTAATATTAACATTCACCATATTCATATGGGCATAAAAGGGTCGGTATTTTGCACATCTTGCAATGTGCCAGCTTTTTTCAGCAATGTGACAGGATCAGTTGGAAACCTGCAGAACGAATAATTTATGTTAGTTGCGGTGGGTAATTTCTTTCATAAACTGGCAACATTCATAATTTATTTTCTAAGTGAATAATTTGATAAAATTCATAGAATTAAACCACAAATCGACCTAAAAACTGACTAATTATGAATAAAATATTTGCGAATTGATATCCTGAATTTATTTAGGTGATCGTTACAAGCTTTATATGTTTACTTACGTGTGAAATGATATTTCATCGTATTTTCGCTCACTGCGCTTCTTGCAGCCCAAAATGCTACAACCAACCATTGTAAAATATCTTTTACAATTATTTCTCAGAGGAAACACGCATTTATCACATTTAATCACCAAAAAAAGGCAATAAATATAATTCAGACCCGTTTTGTTTGTCACTGATTATTACAGATTTTGACACTTGAGGTACCAAAAACAGGTCACGCCGATAAGGACAACAAAATCTATTTATGTCCTTTTCGTACTTGTGCTGAGCCATATCAAGTTGTCTCTTTCACTAAAATATATTGCCGATCTGGTTGTGTATATCTGTGATTATGAACAACATTACAATAACAATAATTTACTTTTAAATTGTGCCTGGCAAAAAATATTAGCGGAGGCGTGAACAAAAGAGATGATTCTCTACGTAGGAGAGATTGAACGAACGGACAATCACCTCCATAGTTTAGGTAAAGACGTGAAACCAGAGTTCAGAATAAAGATACCACGCGTGTTTGATGTTAGACGAAAGATTACGGAGTTCAAGTGGAGCTGGGTGGCTGGTGGACTAAAACAGTCTTAGAATATTGGCCTGGAGCCGGCCACCCAACGAACCGATAACCAATGAGGTAGAGGAATTCCGAAGTAGGGATCAAATTTAGGCAATCACAGTGTAGGATACCCTCCGGTCAGGTGGAGTGACGACCTGCGTAAAATGGCGGATAAAAACTAGATGCAGAGAATTGCCGACCGAGCTCAGTGGTGTGCCTGACAATAAAAGGCTGGTGGTGATTTAGATGATGATGAGCCGGTCACCATCTATCATCAATTAGGGAGTACTTGCACTTCTTACCCATATAATATAAAAAGGCCTCGTTTTGTTCTCATCAACAAAAAATCGTGCAAACAGGAAAAACATGCCTTGAGATATACCTATATCAAGGAATTCGCCCAAAAAGGTAAGGTCCAAATTCTATGTATTGCATAAAATATTGTCTCTGGTAGCGCCTGACATTTATAGGGATGTAACCGTTCATGCAGACATCTTTAGTGGTGTGACACTTGGGTGTGGGAATCGAGTGGATGACATCAGTCGTCACAGGGCAGACTACTGGCCAGGTGGAAAGAGGATATCGTCAAGGAACAGGGCAAGACGTGGATGGTATCTGCGCAGCGCCGGAAAAAATGGAGTGCCGTTTCCAGCAGTGGATTGATAAAGGTTAAAATAATAATCAACATGATTACAAATAAAATTCTAAAGTTAATTGATAACTTAAAATGTTATTTTTATTACTATTAGACTTGGCAAAGGGCTTAAACTTATCTGCACCAGATATATTTAATTCGTTTCTTTCCACTATGTTACCTAGAAATAGATACATTTTGATTTTGTTCGAGATGGAAAAATGAGTCCTATATTGACATCTCACTTGGAGCATAATATACTAATATTCTGCATTTCCCCGCCAGGACTTGCCCGAGCCAACCTTACCTCACCTCACTTAAATATCGGACTGATGTTCTGGACCGCTGGTATAGTTGTTCCAGTCAAAAATTAGATAATGTACAAAAATCTGGTTGTCTTTAGTCGTCATTTCATCTGCTTAAAAATATTTCTAATTTTACTGATTATTATTAGTTACCTACATTACAATAGATGATATTGCCGACATGTATATTTGTCAAAGATTACAACAATCGTTTTTGCTACATTCTTTGTTGGACTCTTACCCCCTTGGAATAGTTACGCCGTGTTTTGTCTTGTTCTCTCTTTCAAATTTTGAACTCGATCGAAAAAGACAAAAGACGGAGTAACTATTCCAAGCCTACTCCACGTTTATTAATAAGGGGGTTAGAGTTCAATGACAGCAAATGCAAGTTTATTTTTATTCTTTTTTAGAAATGAAATACAGACATCTAATATCGTTGAAATGTTGGTGTGAGTAATATTTTAAATATTAAATACCAAGAAACACTGAAATGTTTTACCGAATACATGAAGTCTGTTATTGTAACATGCAATATCATTGTTATTTTATTTTTAATATTAATATATTTTTGAGTAACAAAACATTCTTATTGAGAAACATTATCTCTTTAGTGTCATTTCAAAGAAAAGTCAACAATAGCTTAGTGATCGAACGCAGGCATTCACATTATTAAACTGCTTTTGTCTTTGTATCAGTGAAATTAAAACGTATCAGCGCGTCCAAATTCCAATCCGCAGGGTGTGGCTCCAATCCCAACAATGAGCTTGATCTGGCAGGGGAGGAAAACATCGTGAGGATGCATGGTGGTGCCAGTATCTAATGCCCGCCTGGCTAGCTATCACCCTCAAGCTATAGTACTGTCACGAAGCAATAAGCGGTGTGTTCTGATAAAGCCAGTTTCCATTTTAGGGTAAGTGTGCTTACTATCTTTGACCACATCGACCCTGAACATCAAGAATCAATCGTCTATAGACTAGACTCTAGCTTGTCAACAAACAAAAAAACAATGCACATAATAGTTAAGGCGGATAGTTAGTGTCATCATTTTGAGACGTCCGCCCAATGATATCAAAAGTATATGTTGGTGCCATAGAAAAAGTTCCATTGGTCCGGTCCTTATGAAGTATTAATATAAAAGTTTATGCCTTTACTAACAAACTTTTCCTATGACACGCAGGGCCAATAGCTACCATAACAATAGATTATGCTTGAGTGTAATTCGTCTCATGATCTATCGAAAGAAATACTAAGCTTGCACCCATGTTCAATGAAATCTCCATTGAAAATACCTTAGTACTCAATCTAGAATATAATATTACGTCTCTTCTTTTTTTTTTTTTTTTAATTAATGTTAATTTTTATTTAAATATTAACCTAGAATACACAGCCTCATAATATTCATGATAATATTATGGCTATTAAAATGATATGGGTGGTCTTATCGAAAGGTCTTCCTGTGCATCTAAAGGTCGAATAATCTTTGTAAAATCTACATACTCAATTTGACCCTTCGGCCCTTTTCACAATAACTAATTTCTGAAGTGCTTATACTGTCTGCTCAGTATAGTGCTAATTGTTGGTGTGACAGGGTGACAAGAGGTAAAGGTACATGCCTACGAGAGTACAGATGGAATGTAAATTACAATTGGTGTCAGAATGATGATCAGGATGGCCCTGACGACATGTCTTGAGATACAACCTCGCCTTGAGTATTTTCATATCAGAGCGTGAACGTTTTGCCAAGTCTAATAAATCAGCTAAACAACAATATCGAAACGAAATTTATACGTGTAATATTTACTTACGTATAATTTAGTTTAAGCCAATAGCTTTAATATAATAGATAATTAAAAAATCTACTAACATTAGGTAGTAGATCTGTGACTAACATATACTGAATCTATGACTAACAGGATTCAAACCTCCGTCATCTGGGTTTACGTCATTTGAATAACAAAATTTCAAAAAAAAAAACTATCGATAGTTTAAGTCACTGAATATCCTTTAGGGTATACAAACTCCTTGCTGAATATAGTACGCAGTACGCAGTATTATAAATCTTTAGATCAGGTACATGATTTGTCAAAGTATAAAATGTTCCGACTGCTCCTAATATTTCTGGCAATCGTTGTTTTATGCGATTTATTTTAATAATAAAATTATCTATTTAAATAACCGACTTTGCAAAGTTAGTAAAATACGCGATTTTGGTTTCTTGAATGCCCATATTGTCATCCATTCCAGTAACAGAATTTTCCAGTTATTTTGATTTTAAAGCCAACCTACTAAACTGACTTCGCTGAAATTTCTATGAGACGAATCAGAAAATGTATTCAATAAAAAATTATTATAATTTTTAAATCGGTTTGTAACTGACGGAGTGCTGAGGTAACACAGATAATAATAAAAGTTTATAAAAACCCGCTAATCCTGAAGACAACCTATTTAACTATATAAATCATTGCATTGTCATCGGTTCTTGATAAATAAACATTAAATATTCGGGACATTTTTGCACACACGGTCATCTGACTCCAAACTAAGCAAAGCTTGTGATATGGCTACCAGAGACTCTTATACATACATATATAGTTTTTAAATACATACTTAAACAGATATTAACAACCAGATATAGAACAAACACATGAATATGTGTCCTAGGTGGGAATCGAACCCACGCCCCCAAGCACAGAAGGCAGGTTTACTACCAACTGGACCAACGGGCTATCTATAAGTGTTCAACGTTTCAAATTAAGCCAACGTTTTGTTAAAAAGATAGCAGTTTTAACCGACTTCAAAAGAGGAGGGGTCTTTTGAAGTCGGTCAAAAATACTTCGAAAGCATTGATGTAAGTAAATAGTTCGAAAGCGTTGTAGTTAATATGGAGCAATTCTGTTACATATTTTCATTATAATATTACTAATGAGTAATTCCCGTATTGGACCGCTCGACTACAGCCCGGTGCGGGAGGGACCACGCGCTACTTGAACTAATGAATTACTTGTTCTATGTGCATATTTTTTAACTTGATTCAGTGCAGTCGTAAACAAAATATTAGCCCGTTTTGGCTTATTGTTGAGCAAATGTAAAAAAATGTTAATTGTTAACAAATGGTATTATTCCCTCAGTCCAGGCCCAGGTATTACAAAAAACTGAGACGATACCAAAGTGTGCAGTCGGATTATGCTTGATTGGGTCCGCGGGCCAAGAATATCATAAAAACATGATTCATTTATGATAAGGTTTTTTATTCATTCTTGATGATACATCGATGAATAACAGTTTTATAATAATTTTTGCGTTTTGGAAGGACAGAAGGTCAGGCCGCCTGGTTTGATAGGTCTGGGGCCGTGGGACAAGATGACAAAAAAAACATCACTGGCAGTCTAAATTTTGTTTTGCGTGGTATTCAATCCGTTGCGTCATCCGCCATCTTGATTTTAAGGGTTTATTTTTTTAAAGAGGAGGTTATCAAATCGACTGTATGTTTTTTTTTGTTTATTGAATACCTCGCTTATTTTCAGTTTCGCACGAAAAATTGTTTTAACAAAATTTGTTTAAAATTAAATTTACTAAAATTTTGATTCATATTTTTTTTCCTAGAATGGATATTATCCGATTTATACCCCAAAAGAGGGAGTAAATTTTAGTTCCAAAGGAATATTGCTACTTACTTATTTTTTTTCCTAAATCCTAATTCGACTGGGTTACCCCTTTGCCGTAAGTAGTCGGGTTAACACTTTCCATATACTATGTTTGGGCCTGGCGAGGTTCCTTCTGTTCTTGTTCCCTGGCCCTGAAATATAGACGCTGTCCTTTACGTAAATACGTTTTTTTATTTGCTTAGGTATTTCCTCAAATTAATAAGTAATTTCATTGATAATTAACTAAAAATGTGTCCAATAAAATAAAATTTCTGATTTAAGAGGAGGACCGCTCTGAAGTACTTAATATGATTTTTATGGTATTCATTCTGTTTTAATTGTTTTTTAATATGTAAACTAATTGAAACACTGTTTTAAACTATTACGGTTGTTCACTAAATTTATATGATCATTACACAACCTTACTACGTTAAATATCCCGTAAATAATCATATAACTATAGTAAACTAATTAATCTAAATTTATGCAGATTTACAGGGAATTAACGCCAGTACTAAGGCAAAAGAAAGTCATTCTTTGAGTATACATTCCCATACGGAATGAATACTTAGAAAGGTCATGCATGGTATAAATCATTATGAACAACTTTTACAAAACTACTCCAAAATCGCGAAAAAATATCACACCATATAAAAATGTCATAGTCAGAAAGAAAGACGGGCGGTGGACCAAAGCAGTCACTTAGGTGCCCGAAAAACGGGAAGAAACCACCCGGCAGACTACCAGCTTGCTGGTCGGAGAACATCGCTAAAGCAGCAGGAAAGCAGTGGACGAGACTGGCACAGGACCAGGAAAGATGGCGCGCTGAAGAGGAGATCCTATTCCAAGCCATGGGTGGAAAATGGTTGATGATGGTTGACACTAAATGAAATGTGTTCTTGGTGATAAATGTTGTTAGCGATTTAGTGTTAGTCACATTATAAAACTTGTTCAAAATGATGAGTGCAATGACCTCCTTTCGGCTTAGTATCACGTTCCATCTAAACCTGTTTATTGTTGGGCATTTCATAAAGGTTGATAGTTTTGCAAAAACAGTACAAATAAAGACACCGTAACCTAAAACAAACAGAAATTGTAGGTAAGTAAGTTCTGAAATCATGTTTAATGTTACACGCTAAGTACCTAGTACGTAGAAAGCAGTGACGCGAGTAACCTTAATAATGGATTCCGCATGAAAGGCTTTAATCATAGGCCTTGACGATGTGCCATATTATTAATCTACTAGCTACGTCACTTGGTCTCGCCTGCGCTGCTTTAGTAAAATTGCTAGTTTTTTGGTTTTCCATTATAATTAAAGCTAACATAGACTGAGTAACAGTCTGATTCCTTTTTTTATTTTATTTAAAAGGCTGACCATAAATAAAGCCGATCACTGAAAATTTAAATGTGTTTGAAATTAAGAAAGATATTAGCATTTTAATGTCAAGCTAGACATAAAGCGCACATACTCACAAATGACGTCACTTGTTAGTACGCCATATAAATGCCATACAGGCGCTCCGCGGGAAAATGCACAGCGCATCATTTCCTCATCCGGCTAAATACTTTAAAACTTTTATTGGACTTTATTTCAATTTCAAATTTCAATTTCAAATTGTTTATTTTAAGTAACCTTATTTTTTATCGCATTTACAACGGGGAGTGTTCTGAAGAACTGTTTGATCTGATGCCGGCGTCGCGGTTTTACCATCGCACTAGCCGCCACCGCCTGAAGGCTCATCCACACATCATAGATCAGTGGAAATCGCACACTGTGCGATTCACACGATCCTTCTTGCTTCATACCTGCAAAATGTGGAATGAGCTACCTTCTACGGTGTTTCCGAGAAGTTGCAACATGGGGTTCTTCAAAAGGCGAGTTAATAGAGTTCTAAAGGGTCGGCAACGTATTTGTGATGCCTCTGGTGTTACAAGTATCCATAGGCGACGGTGACTGCTTACCATCAGGCAGCCCGTCTGCTTGTTTGCCACCTATGGCATAAAAAAAATAAAAAAAAACCATAGACTCAGACACCATTTGGACATAGAATTAGATATAAAACTAATAGTTAAAATGTCAGTGGACAGTCAAAATAAAATGTTATAAAATTTATTAGCGGATAAAAATGCTCCAGTAAAAGTATTCACATATCGCTAATAAGTTCACATTTGACCACCAACTTGCCTTGGTCTCTTGGCAAGCGACGATGTAGTCGAAGAAGAAGCACGCGGAGGAACTTCCTTTAAAGGTTAACTTCTTCAAGTTTCTAGAGGTAATTTAAATTTATCTGAGCCTGTTATTTTTAACAAATCAATCCTTATCAGAAATAGTCAGCCATAGCCTCATGGGAAAAATTAGTCTATAGTATTTTCAGCGTTATAAAATCATACAATGATTTTTACGTACCATTGCATGTAAATAATTATTACAATATTTTTCTTTTAGTTTAGTGTTAGTTTTAGGTAGGTTTATATTTATAGGATAGGAATGGATCTGTGGGGATTGGTGGTATCAAATTGCAATCGTCCTCCCACAGATCTAGTGATTCACGTTTAAAATATTTTGTGTTTTTCTTTTTTTGTTTTAGCGACTGTAAACTAAACTGTAAATAAAAGAATATAATAAAAAATAAAATTTAAAAAAAAACCCTTGTCCGATAGGCTATTGAATTAATTATTCATTACGCGCGATTATTTACGAAGTACTCAGGTAAAAGAGAGACCGTTTTCGAGTTCAACGTCTCCTAACTTAACAACAAAATAACGATTCTTATTCAGAATGTGAAATAGAACGGAAATGGCCGCTTCACCTTCCGCACAATTATTCACGTAAACAAAAGTCAATCTCACACCGAAAATCTCGCGGCCATTTTTCACTAGAAAAGGAATCCATTGAAAATTTAATGTTCCGTACAAATTGCTCCGAATACCGCGCGAATTTATTATGAACGATCCGTCAGAACTGGCGCGGACTCGCGTTTAGATAACTCGGCTCCGAAACATTCCTTTGTCTGGGTTAATGAAGTTTGAAAAGTAGCATACACGTGTTATACTAGTCCCAGAATATAGTGGCCACGACCCAGATAATGGCCAACTACACAAACGCTGAATTTTTCTCTATCAGAGTGTAATTCTTCTGATTCTCTGAGATCAGCTCGTAGGGCGGTAAAGCAAGGGTGTAGTAGGAGGTAGTTTCTTTAGTTTAGTTTAATTTGATTCTTACTACAAGAAAATATTTTACAAAAGACTTTTTTGTTACGGGTAATCTTTCAAAACTCAATATAATTGCGATTTTGTAAGTATACGTATATTACCTATACGTATACTTTTATGGAATTTTAGTTTTTGAATTTATTATTATTGTTGCTAATTATTATTTTTCTGTGTTACTGTGTGAGGTAAATGTAATTGATCAGATCGTTTTTAACTCAATAAACAAATTGAATTACGAGTAAAACGTATATTAGTTTACTTGGATGACATATTTTTTATTTTTTTATTATTTTGATTTAGAAACCAAACTACTACTAAAGCGATTTTGATGAACTTTCTATGGGACGAATCTTAAAGAAATATCCTTTCAAATAAAATGTAATCTTACAAGTGTAATAATTTTATTCGAGTTTTTGAATTTGGCTTTTAATAACGTATACGGAGCCATCTCTTATACCTATAAAATACAAAACTATAAAATAAATATCTGAACATCTAAACCTCTCTTTTGTTTATAAAAAGTTATGGAACAAAAGTATTTATGTATGACGTAAGGGAACCGCCTGCAAGAGTTTGTTAGCAAATTATCAATAACCTGTTTAAGGAATAAGGCTTTCAATGTTACCTAGAAACGACGATATCAGCTCCCATTCAACTGTACAGACATGAAGTAGTGAACGCATATCTCCAGTTCCACGAACTCATTCCCCAAATATTGTTTGTTACGAAACATGAATCGGAATACATAAGCACGTGGTAACTGGTAACGTAACGCGGCGTCGTAATCCAAGGCTGACTGAGTGAAAGTGTCAGACAGTCCTGCTTTCACCGCCTGCGCCCGCGCCGCCGACCCGCCGTGTTTGCTCACTAGAGATCTGAGACGGGCATTTGAACCTTGCGGCTGGTAAACGACGCGGGCGGATGTGTACCGTGAGAGAGAAGTGCATAGATTATTAGATGGTCGCGCTTCGGTACGCCATCCTCGCTACCGCCTCTTTCATATTGTTCGTCATTAGATATAATATGTTGCGCACCATTGTTGACCACGAGTGATGTTTGGGAGAGGACGACGCGTGACCGAATCAGCCTTACAGCCTCGATACAGTGCAGTGTAGAAAATCACGCAAACGTGAACCTTAACGCGCCGAGATACGGTTTGTTGTCGCACAACTTTTGCATCACTTAAACAGAATTGCTTAAAACAGATAGCCCGTAAGGCCCCAGAACGTAACTCAGCTACTCATTTTTACACATTTTTGACCTGGAAATACTCAAAAAGAAAACCTACCTTTTCTAGTCTTATAATTTTATTGTTGGTAAGAGCATCACTTGGGAACGGTTATAGATAGATAGATAGAAACTCTTTATTGTGTACACCAGAAATAAAAATTACAACACGATAGAAAACACTTACGAGCTAGTGCCACAAGTGGCGGCCTTATCGCTAAAAGCGATCTTTTCCAGGCAACCATTATACCAAGGTTAGACCGATTTTGAACTTTTATTGAAATGTACGCATTTGTTCGAATAAGGTTATAAGAGAAAGAAAGATTGGAAAAGTTGCCCGTAAAAATAGGAAATTCAAAAATCGGAAAAAACAAGTGCTTTTTTCTATGGAATTTTCATATGATCTCAAGACCATAACTTAAACAAATTTATTTTAATTTAGGCAAAACAATGTCTGTCTTGTCAATTAAATTGTTATATTTTGATATCCTGTATGTTAAACATTATCAGGGTTTGTTAAATTTTTAAAAAGGAGTAATTTTTTGTCGTACGTTTTCGTTCTAAAACTTAGTCAAAGTGATCGAATGTGCTTGTCGTATACATTAATATGTGATGCGCTATATATTTCAGCTTAAGTAATTACGTTCTTCAATTACTTAGTGTAGCTATCACATCATTTTAAAACAATTTTACTTCACCAATGAAACCCGCGGAAACTGTTTTAACATCCCATTTTACGGGCACAATGGCGAAATCGTGATAATAACTGTAATACCATTTTATAGGAATCCGTTATGGACACAAAATGTTCCGCGGCCGTTTCACGTTTACCGCGATTATATTGAAATTGATGATAAAATTATTTTAGCAAAATCAACCATCAGGGATTGAAAAATTTATAAAGATGTCCGTGCGCTAAACCTTATCTCTGCTTTTCTATGAATGAATCTTCTTTGAATTGTGAAACTATGAGTTAATTTACTTGAAATAAATATTATATTATTATTATTTCACTTTATTTCAATATAAACACGGGTCTAGCCCGGACATTTGGTAGGCATTGGTGGGGTCGAAGCCAACACCAAGAGGCCCCGTTGAATATAAAATACAATATTATTGAATGTGTATAAAATGGATTATAAAACTATTGTACAGTATAGGATATAAAATGTCTAGGCTATTGAGGTGAACAACTTGTGGATGGGATAACAGATCTATGGTATGAGGTACGGCACCTGCCAATTATGCCTCATTTCAAAATACTTAGGCAGGTGATGACTTGCCACTCACTAAATGGGCCCCCCATTTTTTATTATTATTATTATGAAGGTCTTAAAACGATCTCTACATCATTTCTCGCGAATCAACCCACAAACGCTTCCCGCTTTCAAAGTTGACATCTTTACCTACACGCTGATTTTCTTCGAATGCAACAGAAGAAAAAAGAAAGTTTCACATCACGTCTAGACACAGTAGGGCTCACAAATGCCTTACAAGTGGGAAAGAGAGGTTTGAGGTATGTGAGAATGGCCTTGATAGGTTCGATAGATGCAGCCTTTACAAGTGCGAAAGAGAGGCTCTAGATGTGTGTTGACCTTGATGTGTATGGAACGAACATCGCTCCGCAGCAACACCCACGATATGTGAACTCAGCGAGCGTCGTTGTACTAGGCTCCCAGGAAATCATTGGAGGAATCTGAACCATGGAATCTAACTATCAGATGACGTCATGTTTATTGTATTTATAAGGACCATTTACAGAGCAACGATGAAGAAGAACGCCCTGCGTTGTAGGTTGTAGGCCACTAATGAAGGCATATTATGGAAAGTCTTTGAATGAAGGGATATGTAGCACGTTATAATTTATTATTAATATTTGTCATTATTATTAATATTTATAATTTTTTATTTGTATTATCTTTGTGACTTTATTACTTGACATTTTAATTTTAAATTTTTTATCCTGACAATTCATTGACTGTTAATTTTAATTTAAAAAAAAGTTTTATATCTAATTAGTTTGCATGTTTAACTAATTTAACTACAACTATTTTTTTTTATCGCTCAATATTATTGCATGCCGTCTTCGTTTGTAATTATTGTGATATTTAGTTATATTTTTATTTCTGTTTCAAGTTTTGATAAATTGTATTGATGTACACAGTGTAGGTGGACTTAAATAAATAAATAAATGATATGCTATTTGTATAAACATTATAGCACACACAATTATTATTAGTTTGAATTATATAGTCAAAATTCATGTCTAGTCAGCACACAGAAAGTTAAACATTTCATTATTAGAATAATATAAAATAAAACAATAACTTAATTTATAGAAATTGATGTCGTCCAGGATTTTTTTGCAGTTGTTATAAACGATTAATTTACGATCCCACATAGCAACATTTCTTTTGTGTATGATAAATAATATACGGTGAAAATTGTAAATAGCCTAAGTGTTTGGAACGGATACATGGTTTTTGTCGAAACTTTTAACACGTATGAAGACTTTTATAGTGCACGGATTCTAATTAAAATGCATAGAAAGTAGAAACTTTGCTTCTTTTTTGTTATTTAATGTTCCGCTCGGGAAAATAATAATAAAGGTGAAGTCAGTGCAATACGGCACATAATTATGTACTACACTAAAAACGATGCAAACTAGGGCAGTATGATTCTTCTAAAATCCAGAACTACCTAACGTTAAGGAGGTTTTACAGCTTTACTCAACGCAGGTAGTACTGGATTGAAATGATGAATCGATTGTCGTGATGGTGTCAATTTGTACTGGCCAAAGACTTCCTTAGTAGCTTTACCTAGTCTGTGGTACTGGCACTATGATCTTGGAACGCGATAGAGGAAAACAATGAGATATTGAAAGAAAGAAAGGAACAAAGAAAGTTTATTTGTGATAAGACAATGACCATGCTTGTGACTATTGTAAACCACATAGTTGTGAACTCTGGCAAGAAACGGTTTACTCTCACGTAGGAATTATGTATATCGGCAAAAACAAGCTCCCGACCGGTATTCTGGTTTTCTATAACATTGAAGACATACCGTCTTACCACAAAAGATTTAAGCACGCTTTAGACAACTGTTTAGCATATTTTTCGCAGTGAAACATTTGCTAAACACCTGTCTAAAGCGTTCTTAAATCTTTTGTGGTAAGACGGAATTTGTTTAATCTGTGTCAAAGTTAATTTGTAGGTAAGTATAATTTTACTGTTTATTTCCAAATCAAAATAATCAGATGAAAACCCGATTGCTTTCATCGTAAGCATTTAAAACACAAAATATCACCAGATTGCAAATGCATATTATTTTTGGATTATCTCCTGACATAGATAGATAGAAACTATAGTTATAATATTGACACGTGATATATAAAAATGTTAGTTACATGCTATTATATGATGCACTGAATGGTCTTGTTTAGACAGGTTAAAACAACCTATGTTTATTAGAAAAACTAAAATGTCTCGTTATCGCACGTGAAATTAATTTGCTCGTTAGCAAAAAGTTACGTATTTTTTTCATTTTGCACTTTATAAAAATATCCTAACCAGTTCCTCTTTAGTCTTAGAGCGTATGGTTCCCCGCCGTGAGTTTTAAAATGGGCGTCGTCAAACTTTTCGAGCTAGCATAGCATTGACAACACCGCTAGTATTGTAGACGTCCATAGGCGGTGATTACTGCTTACCACCAGTCGCACATGTGACTTGTTTGTCACTCTTTATATTTAAAAAAAACCGAATTAGTTGGAAGTTAATACATTTCTGTGGCCACCGTAATGTATCAATCGCCAAGATTCCGCAAACGAAATGTGTGAGAGTCCATTAGTACCAGGCTCCCAGGAAGTCTAGGAGAAATATGATTTGTTATACGACACAACACAGAGATGAAACTCGTCTGCCAGTCACGTGGAAAACTGGAAGCGTCACTCGCATGCATGTATGCGTGCCCACCTGTTCACTTGGAATGTTTACTTGCCTGGGTACGACCTAGAAAAGACCCAGACTGGCTAGACCTAAAAGTAGTTCTATAATGTTACAATAGTAACCACTAAACAGCCATTATCAGTTTTGTGCACTTTTAGGTACTAAAAATACGACCCCTACAAATTAACGACTAAAATGTTATAGTTTAACCGTCAGCTTCTAATAGCTACCTTCGGATGTTATTTCGTGCTCCATTTTCAGTCACACCTTCGCTTACCATCAGACGCATTGTTGACAAACCATAGATCTATCGTTTTCTTCTTCTTCTCTTTATATAAAAGACGATGTGTGTAATTAAGTATGTATGTTCCCTAAGGACTCCAATATGGCTGGACTGATTTTGACGGGACTTTCACTGGCAGATAGCTGATGATATAGGGAGTAATCCATGTGGGGCACAGCTAGTATTTTATATAAAAGATCGCTTACCAAATACGCACTTGTGCATACTACAATATTTCAACGAAAATGGATAGTATAGCAGCACACTCAAATTTTTATTTTAATGATGGTTTAAATTTTTAATGTGCTTATTTTTACTTAGGTGCTAATTTTAAAATATTACAATCTAGGGTATTGCATATTGTATTGTCACCAGAACCAAAAATTAATGCAAAATTTCAGCAAAATCTGTAATAGTGTTAACACACGTATGGATTTGGTTGACGGACCGCCGTCCAACCAACGGGAGAGAAAGAGTGAGAATAGTTTATTTCCCTCTCTTTCTCTCCCGTTGGTCAGACGGCGGTTGAGGTCAACCAAATCCATATGTGTGTTAACACTATTAGGTTGGAACTTCTTATTCAGTTTGCAAGATTTAACCTAAGCATTGCAAGTTAAATAAAAACTTGTAAAAAGAAAATGGCTGCCACGAGTACTACAGTAACGAGCAGGATAAGTGGAAAGATGGCCCACTACCACGTTGTGGATTTTCTTAGATGCGCGTACCAAATGTTTTGATTCTATGGAACAACCGCTTCCTTGTTTTCTTGATATGATCTAGGTATATTCAAGGTCAGAATGATTTTGTATCTCGTTAAGTGCTCCAATTTTAACCACATCGTCGCTTACTAACAAGCGAGTTAGTGGTTAAACTCAAACATACATTTACTTTTCTATAATTCTTCTGAGTTGTCTGTCTGCCAAAGAATCTCTATCTGGATTTCTTCGGCTCAGTGGGTTCAATATCAAACGTGGATAGCTTGCCGACGTTATTCACTATTGCTATATTAGAAAAGCTCTATGAAAGCTTGCTCCAATGTTTGCTGTTATAATGTGTTTAACTTTGACTTTTTCTATGTTTGTGTGCTGCTTTTTACTGATAATATTAATGTGGTTGCTTAGATCAGGACATTTGTCAAAGTGTGGTTGATATTTTTTACTTTGTCATTTACTTTTTCGTCAAGACAATTTTTTTAATGAAATAAACCAGCCAAGTACGAGTCAGGCTCACTCACTGAGGGTTCCGTACCACCACAAAATACAAAAACTGCAAAAAATAACTTCACGCTCAGGAGGTCACCCATCCAAGTACCGACTCCACTTGAAGCATAGATTAAGGAATTAAGGGTTCCGTTCTCTGTGCGCAAGTCCAAAAAAAACTAACTGAAGTTGAAATATTGAAAGACAAACTTAATTTTTTGTTGACAATAAGGTTCTTCCATACATTCCAACTACAAAATGTAAGTTTGTAAAAGCAAAATTATTATTTTTAAATGATATAACTTCAAATGTATGACTTTAGGATTTATTCCTATGTATGTGCTATGAAACCTTGCCTTTTGCTTTTTTTACAGCCGTTTCGGCTGTAAAAAAATTAAAGTTGTAAGTCAACGCAATGAAAAGATATGAATGTTTATGTCGCATATTTTGCTATTTCACAGGGGAATCAAAACCTATAGGGTACTTCCTGTTGACCTAGAATCATGAAATTTGGAAAACGGCAAGGTCTCATAGCAAGTATATTTAGTATAAATTTCAACTTGATACATTTACGCGTTCTTGAGAAAAAGGTCTTGACAGACGGACAGACAGACAACGAAGTGATCCTATAAGGGTTCCGTTTTTTCCTTTTGAGCTAGGGAACCCTAAAAAGGTTTGAATAAATAAAAAAAACACATTTAGCTCGCTGTCTACGGGTAGGGAGTCCAAAAAGCTGCTATTATTTTTGACTACCGTAATTGCCAGCTCTGCCATCCATTACTTCAATGGGGCGTTTTCTTCAGCTTCTTAAAAAAAAAAAACATTTGGCTGAACTATACGGTCCCATGGCTCCAAGTGTTTTTAATTTTACACAATTGTTAGGAAATTGGAGTTTTGGGACAGCTGTTATCAACATTGTCAAATATTCCACAAACTTTGCAAAACTAATTGACACAGAAATTGATGTTTTAGCGTCCCTACTAAACACTTTTACGATCGTTTTGGAAGATTTAGCGCTCTGAAGGTGCTGTTAAACTGAAACGCAATTTTCTACTCTATGGTTTCGAGTTTTATTAGGCCTAGTTTACACTAGCTTAGTAGCGAGGAGAGAGGCTGACAAGTAACCAATTACAAAGTTGGTATCAATAGATGGACAGACAGACGGACGGACAGAACGAACTTATAAGGGTTCCTTGTCGGACTACAGAACCCTAAAAATGAGCAAACAAAGGCATGGACGATTTTGTCAATGGTTTAATTGCATTTAAAAAAAAACGTGCTAGCGGTAAGCATCGTTTAGTAAATAGCATTGGTTTTTATTCTCTTGCTCAGGCAGGTTCAAGAATATTAGGCAAATTCACGCAGTAATTTTCCATGTTACTGATAATAATAGTGTAACTGGCAAGTTCCCTCAAACTTTAGTTACTAAACCAGTGTGAATGAGCAACACGGAAGGAAAGTTCAATTAGGAGCTCATTTCCTTTAATTGCAAGTAGTAAAGGCCCCGTTACTGCATGAGTAGGCATTTATCACTTTATGTCCACTAAAATAGCACAGACATCAAAATAGTTACAGTCAACTAGTTTGAGACATAACTACGGTTTTTAAAGTCTGAAAATTTTAGGAGTGGTCAAATATTTATAATGTTTTTTGACGCAGATTCATGTTGAATGAAATGGAGGCTTTGAAGGGCCTTAATATAATTTTTCGTTAAAAGTTTTCTATTATAGTGCGGGTGTGAGGGTTGAAAATCAAAACTGCCTCATTAAAACCTTTTCTACCTCATGTAGGTATCCTCTCAAACATCCTAATTGCCTGGAAGAGATCGTTCTTAGCGATAAGGCCACCGATCGTTGCACTTATTTTTCTTGTATAAGTTAATTGTGGTGTGAACAATATACAAAGTTAACTTATCTAAAAAAAAAAAGTATATAGGTTATTTAAATATTTACAGCTTTGCTATAATACTAAAGTTATAGTACCCCGTCGTTTGCCAAAACAGATTAAAACATCTTGAACTAGGTGCTATAAATTTATTTATTTATTTTATTTATTTATCCAAATTATTATGTTTACGTACACAGCTGAATTTCACGCCAAAACATTAAATTCAATCAAAAAACCCGACGAGCGGTGCCTGCACGCGTGAAGGCACCGCTCATCGGGTTTTTTGATTGAATACCACTGGGAACTATAACTTTGGTAGCGGTGCCGTTCTCTGAAACCTAACATTTTAAAATTCTGTGTAACACGCATTGAGCGATACAGGGCAGGGTTGGCAGCTTTTCTGGTTTTATGTCATAATAATTATAAAAAAACCGACTTCAGAATTAGTAAAATACACATTCGGTTACTTGGATGATATAGGTAATATTGTCAAGTAACCAAATTTTTCATTTATTTTGATTTTGTAAAGCCACACTAAAAATATCAAATCAAAAATAAAATGACAGAGCTATACAGTTTTTTTAAAATACTTTCTCGCAAATCCGCCATAATCGCGCTTTTTTAATTCTAAAATCTTACGTTTGTTTGGGAATTATTAATACAGATTGTAATTTTGTATACAACCTTTGACTTGACTCTGTTCTGAATTTGTGAAACAATTTCATAGATAAACAAGTATAAATTTAAGAAATGTAAAAAACTATGAAACAGCTGTAACCTTCAAACAGCTGATCAGATTTTCTTGAATGAGCTGAGAACATTTTCGATCAAGTCTCCTTTCAAACAAACAAAAAACTAAATCAAAATCAGTTCAACCGTTTGGGAGCTACGATTTCACAAATAGACACACTTATAGGACCCCTCTGTTTGCGTCGGGGGTAAAAGCTCTCATTCCTTCACACATAATTAATAATATACTGATCTACATTTATAAAATTATAATTCTATGAATACATGCTATTTAGCTTAATATTCAATACGTTAAAACAAACAACTTTTCTTCTACGACATATCAAAATCAGCTGTTTCATATATTTTGTCGGGAGTGAATGAATATGGCAACCCTTATACAAGGTATGTTTTAATATTTTATTTCCGCCCTACGCGAGTTTTTAATGAATAAAACGGCACAAGCTTGTCTTTTGCAAAACATGACACTGTCAGGTTTGCTGCTCAAACGACAGATTAAATTAAACGTTGGATAGAAATAAATAAACAATTTTATTTCAATGCTAACTAATATTATAAAAGCGAAAGTTGTCTCTATCTGTCTGTTTGTTTGCTTTTCACGGCTAAACGGTTTTATTTATTTATTTATATGGGATTTTTTTTTTTGCACACACGGTCATCTGACCCCAAACTAAGCAAAGCTTGTCATATGGCTGCCAGAGACTGATATACATACATATATAGTTTTTAAATACATACTTAAATTGATAGATAATAGATACATACTTAATAGATAATGGTTGTGTATTAACAACTAGATATAGAACAAACACAAATGTTCATCACACAAATGTTTGTCCTACGTGGGAATCGAAACCACGCCCTCAGGCTCAGAAGGTAGATTCACTACCAACTGGACTAACGGGCTATCCGATATCCGGGCGTTTGGCCGATTTTATCGAAATTTGGCAGGATGATAGTGTACATTATAAGGACGGATATGGGTACTTTTTCCCCAGAAATTTCGGAAAAACTTGTAAATCGCGGGTAGCACCGCGGCTCCCAGCTACTCTAAATTTTTTCTCTTTTGATTTTCTTCCGATAAATTTTAAAAAAAAAAACATTGTTCTGGAATTGGTGTTTTCTATGGGATTTTTGTACGCATTCAAAAGTAAAACTCAAACAAATTTAAAGAAATCTGGACAGGAAAACGTCTGTCGGGACAGTTAGTATTATATTTTTTTCATCTCACCAGCTCGGAAAGGCTTTCTTTACCGTTCAAAACCCTTCGCGCAAAAGTAATTTTTGGTCGCTAGTGTGGAAAGTAAATTCAAAATTTAAACGTAAATGAATTTGTCGAACCTTTAAATTTTTTTAGTGTTAAAACATTCCAATCACTGAATAGCACCTCAAATAGTTTGATTCAAGAAGGTTCCTATCAACACAATATTTACCTCGCTAAGATGAGGTGAAAACTTATGTGCACGGCAGTAAAGTTATTCTGCACCTTGTACCTTTGAAACTTGAGCGTAGCTAAGGTTTCAATTCAAGTACTCGCGCCGAAAAACAAAATTGCAGCCTTGTATATTTTTATATATATTTCGTGTCTTTGTGATTTCAGCACAAAGAAACGTACGCCAAAAAGAAGCGGAAAATTCAGTACCAATTAAAACGCACAAATAAAACGAACCGCGAAATGAATACGCGTGTGCCATTCAGTATCCCTTGATATGAATGTTAACCGGCTTTCCATCTATCGCTCTCGCTTTACCACTAGCATTAGAGGGAAATGGGGATAGGGATAATAGAAACACGTCCGCTTTTCCGTGTGTGTGTGGAAACGGGAATACGTGGCACACATATTGGAAGGCTTTATCGAACCTCTTGCAAAGTTATGCTCTCCTGGTAACTTCTAAGAACGTCTAATGCTCTAAGGAATCTAACACGCCCCTCGTGGACTTAGATATTAGATAATTTTGAACATGGTAAAGTACCGTAGTACCTTTGTTTAGTCGAATGACGGTTAGTCAAATGATCACGAGCTCACGTTTGCTCGAATGGTTCTACAATAATTACAATAATTGAGAACTGACATCTAGAGCAATTAGTGGCAGGAAGAAAATCAACTTTTATATAAGTCATTGTTTTAACTACCGAAAGTATCTCAGAAAATTTAAAATTAAGTTAAATTTGGTGTAACTTACTTTAGCTGATTAGAAATTTAATTCTACTTGAAATAATGTTTGATAGCATAAATTTTTTTAAACTTAATAGGCTGTGCCAGTTTTGTCTAAACAAAACAAATCTGGAATGAAACAAAATAAACCAACAAACTCATGAAAATTAAGCCTGACC
Source organism: Agriopis aurantiaria (assembly GCA_914767915.1). NCBI lineage: Eukaryota > Metazoa > Arthropoda > Insecta > Lepidoptera > Geometridae > Agriopis > Agriopis aurantiaria. Next base: position 588,303 of record OU611991.1, on the reverse strand, counting down.
CAGATCAAATTATATCGCCATGTGTAAGGGGAGATTAGAGACAACTTGAGCCGATCTAATTCGACAGTACCAAAGACCAATTTCTCGGGATTCCATGCTATATTCAAGTATCGAGAACTTGCGGTATTATGCCGCTATTGAGGGTTAAGCTTCTAATCTCGCTCAGTATTCAGTGTGAAGAGCAAGGCCGTATCAGAATTTATTTAGCTTTATTACCAACCGAGATACCTACTTAACCTTATTTTATTCAAACTTGATGCTTTTATAGTGAGTACTAAAGTTTACTATTGCCATATAAGTTTTCATGAACACAAAAAACTTAAAGCAGTATTTTAATTGCATGACTCTTTTCAATAATAGTAAGATCTTTGTGTTGCTCGCAATCTGATTTGAAAATACACATAGGTATTATTAAAGTTTAAATTAAAGGATTAGGCATCAACATCAATGGCGAATACATCACTCACCTTCGTTTTGCCGATGATATAGTCATCATGGCAGAGTCGCTGGAGGACCTAAATACGATACTCAGCGACCTCAGTAGCCTTTCCCAACAGGTGGGTCTTAAAATGAACATGGACAAGACAAAAATCATGACCAATGTCCATGTTGAACCCGTGCCGGTAGTCGTTGGGAACGATACTCTCGAAGTTGTTGACCATTACACCTATCTTGGACAGATTGTTCAGTTAGGTAAGTCCAACTTAGGCAAAGAGGTCGCCCGAAGGATCCAACTCGGATGGGCAGCGTTCGGGAAATTGCGTGACATCTTCTCGTCCAAGATACCACGGTGCCTAAAGACAAGGGTCTTTGACCAGTGTGTGTTGCCAGTGATGACATATGGTACTGAGACGTGGTCCTTAACTGTTGGCCTTTTGGAAAAACTCAGAGTCACACAGCGGGCAATGGAGAGAGCTATGCTCGGAGTTTCTTTGCGCGATAGAATCCGAAACGTGGATATTCGCCAAAGAACCAAAGTCACCGACATAGCTGTTAAAATTTGCAAGTTGAAGTGGCAATGGGCAGGCCACATCGCTCGGAGAACCGATAACCGATGGGGAAGAAAGGTTCTTGAGTGGAGACCACGAACCGGAAGACGCAGCGTAGGTAGGCCTCCGACTAGATGGACCGACGACATAGCAAGAGTCGCTGGCATCCAGTGGATGCAAAAGGCAGGATGTCGTTCAGTGTGGAGGTTAAAGGGGGAGGCCTATGTTCAGCAGTGGACGTCTTCTGGCTGATGATGATGATGATGATGATGATTATTAAAGTACTTATTCCAAAAATATTTTATGAAAGTTCTCCGAATTGAAATTAAGAGAATTTAATTCACCTATTTATTTTGTGCTAAGATGGACTCTTGCAAAAAATATTCACTTAACGTCGGCCAACCAGTGCTGTTTGATTAAAAATGAATAGTTAGGCACATTCATTGGCATGAGATTATAACCTTCCTTGAAGTTAAATTGTTTGAGTACTAAAAATAATGTTTGTTACATTTTTAAAGCTATAGGTGGCAAACAAGCTAACGGTTCGCCTGATGGTCAACGATTACTGTCGTCTATGGATATCTGCAACTACAAGGGCTTTTAGATACGTTGCTGACCCTTAAATACTCTATTAAGGCGGTCTTTCAGACAAAAAAGGCTTCACAGAAAAAAATATTAAGACAATATATTCATTTTAAAGCAGTAAAAAAAATATGTGGTAATCTTGATCATATTTCTGAGTGTACCATTAGTTCCAAAACACGTTTCCGATAAATTTTCTCGATAGAAAAAAATCATGAAATAACCTCTAACCTTGAAATTTACCTAAACGCATACAATTTTATCTCGAGTATTAATGAACAAATCTTTACAAAATTTACAAGAATGATGTTAAATATTGTAACAAATAACATCATTAATTTTATTTATTGATAAAAATTCAATTTTTCTATCTATTAATTAATTTAATCATAAATTGGCTCGATCGTGTCGAACGAAACGTCGTGCCGCCGCGGCGCCTTTTCACTTCTCTTTTATTTTTACGCGATGTGACAGAGACCGCTGAGGCGCGCTGCTAGACGGACGTGTGTCGCTTTGTTCCGCTAACCGCTCCAAAATATAATCTCAACTTTATGACACAAAAACACCTTGACGTAAGTTGTAAAGTAAGTACCTACCTTATCTGCAATGTTTTCTTGCATTATAAGTACTAAAAAGGCAGGCGAATGAAAATTACATTTTGTAACGATTTGTTTGTATATATTAGTTTACGAAGGATAATTTCACCAAAATCGTCATAGTCCAGTTGGCCGAATGGTTTGACGCAATGGATAAGTTCTCTGCGACTCTGTGAGTAAGCTCCGGGTTCAAATCTCATAGTCACCAATAATTTTAATTTTTGTAATTTTTCTTATGTTTTTAAAATAATTCGTCATGTTCGTGCGTGCGTGCGTGGGTGTGTGTATGTTTGTGGTTGTATGCATGTGTGTAATGTTCTTTAATCGAAAATGGTAGGGACGGGATTTTCACTGTCAGATAGCTGATTCTATGAGGAGAAAAAAAATTGGCATCTTTTTTATCATCATCATCATCACCATTTTTTCATTACTTCGCAGGTGAACCCGCAGAGCACAGTTAGTCTACTTTTTTAGGGTCCCGTACCTCAAAAGGATAAAACGGAACCCTTATAAGATCACTTCGTTGTCCGTCTGTCTGTCCGTCTGTCAATACCCTTTTTCTCAAGAACGCGTAAAGGTATCAAGTTGAAATTTATACTAAATACTTGGGCCTACGGTTTCTTTCGGCTGTAAAAAATAAAAGTTGTAAGTCAAAGCAATCAAAAGATATGAACGTTTATGTCGTATATTTTGCGATTTCACAAGGGAATCTAAACCTATAGGGTACTTCCCGTTGACCTAGAATCATGAAATTTGGCAAGAGGCAAGGTCTCATAGCACATATATAGGAATAAATCCGAAAGTTATAAATTTGAAGTTATATCATTTAAAAATAATTATTTTGCTATTACAAACTTACATTTTGTAGTTGGAATGTATGGAATAACCTTATTGTCAACTACAAACTTAAGTTTGTTTTTCAATATTTTAACTTCAGTTAGTTTTTTTTTTGGTCTCGCGCTCTGAGGGTTCCGTCTAACGGAGGAGTGACATAAGTGGAGAGGCAGTAATAATTTACTTCCAAGTATCGGTGGTCGGTGTACCAGGGCAATATAAGAACAAAGCAGTCTCGAGCATTTGCAGAGGTCACACAAAGTGGACAGTCAGCGACGTTATCATACAAAATAGCTTTCCGTCCAGTTTAATTAGACATTCCAGTTGATACCTTGAGAAGTACGTAATTTACGCGTAAAATTTACAAATTGGTCTCACCCTTACTTCCTTTGGTCAGGCTTCAAGTAAGTACTTAGTACTAAACAGGCAGGCGAATGAAAATTACATTTTGTGACGATTTCTTTGTACATTTATATTATTTTATAGATTAGAAGCATAATTTCACCGCTTGCGTCATAGATCAATTAGAAGAGTGGTTGACGCAATGGATTAGTTCCTGTGACTCAGTAGGCTCCGGGTTCAATTCTCACATATCCATGTTATTTTTATAATGTTTTTGAAATATTTCGTCGTGTGCGTATGTCTGTAATGTTCTTTATAGACTCGAAAACTGCAGGACCGATTTTGATGGGATTTTCACTGTAAGATAGCTGATGTTGAAAAAAATTCGAGCAACTTTTCATCATCATCATCATCACAATTTTTTCATTACTACGCAGGTGAATGCGCGGGGCGCAGTCTACTATAATGGTTAGGAAATCCTAAACAACTTGGGATGGACAGACAGACGGATGGGCAGAACGAACTTATATGGGTTCCTTGTAATTCTACGGAACCCTAAAAAGGTGTTACAGTCTTCTTTGAGTATATCTTTCTTCTATATACATATAAAAAGCGATGTATGTATGTTCCCTATGAAGGATGATGATGATGATGATGATATTACGTATAAACTCCAAAATGGCTGAACTGATTTTGATGGGATTTTCACTCTCAGATAGCTGATGTTATAACGAGGGGAAAAAATGCTGCTTTTCATCATCATCGTCATCATCAGCACCAATTTTTAGTTTAGTTTAGTTTGAGCTAGTTTGGTAAGTCGTGATGTTACTTTCTCCAGAAACGGATTAACTGACCTGATCGAGGACTTCGGAGTCTGCTACGGAACTGCTAGACGGAAAGAGCTAGAAGTGTCGAGTTTGGGCTCGTTTCATTAGTTGTGATGAGATCTTCTTCTAGGAATATTTTGACTGACCTGATCGAGAACTTCGGAGCCTGCTACTGGAACTGCTAGACGGATAGAGCTAGAAGTGTCGAGTTTGGGCTTGTTTCATTAGTCGTGATGAGATCTTCTTCCAGGAATATTTTGACTGACCTGATCGAGGATTTCGGAGCCTGCTAGTGGAACTGCTAGACGGATAGAGCTAGAAGTGTCGAGTTTGGGCTTGTTTCATTAGTCGTGATGAGATCTTCTTCCAGGAATATTTTGACTGACCTGATCGAGGACTTTGGAGACTGCTACTGGAACTGCTAGACGGAAAGAGCTAGAAGTGTCGAGTTTAGGCTCGTTTCATTAGTCGTGATGAGATCTTCTTCCAGGAATATTTTGACTGACCTGATCGAGGATTTCGGAGACTGCTACTGGAACTGCTAGACGGAAAGAGATAGGAGCGTCGAGTTTGGGATTGTTTCATTAGTTGTGATGAGATCTTCTTCCAGGAATATTTTGACTGACCTGATCGAGGATTTCGGAGACCGCTACTGGAACTGCTAGACGGAAAGAGATAGAAGTGTAGAGTTTGGGCTCGTTTCATTAGTCGTGAATCGTGATGAGGTTTTCTTATAGGAATATTTTGACTGACCTGATCGAGGACTTCGGAGACTGCTACTGGAACTGCTAGACGGAAAGAGCTAGAAGTGTCAAGTTTGGGATTGTTTCATTAGTTGTGATGAGATCTTCTTCTAGGAATATTTTGACTGACCTGATCGAGAACTTCGGAGACTGCTACTGGAACTGCTAGACGGAAAGAGCTAGAAGTGTCGAGTTTGGGATTGTTTCATTAGTCGTGATGAGATCTTCTTCCAGGAATATTTTGACTGACCTGATCGAGGATTTCGGAGCCTGCTAGTGGAACTGCTAGACGGATAGAGCTAGAAGTGTCGAGTTTGGGCTTGTTTCATTAGTCGTGATGAGATCTTCTACCAGGAATATTTTGACTGACCTGATCGAGGACTTTGGAGACTGCTACTGGAACTGCTAGACGGAAAGAGCTAGAAGTGTCGAGTTTGGGCTCGTTTCATTAGTTGTGATGAGATCTTCTTCTAGGAATATTTTGACTGACCTGATCGAGAACTTCGGAGACTGCTACTGGAACTGCTAGACGGATAGAGCTAGAAGTGTCGAGTTTGGGCTTGTTTCATTAGTCGTGATGAGATCTTCTTCCAGGAATATTTTGACTGACCTGATCGAGGATTTCGGAGCCTGCTAGTGGAACTGCTAGACGGATAGAGCTAGAAGTGTCGAGTTTGGGCTTGTTTCATTAGTCGTGATGAGATCTTCTTCTAGGAATATTTTGACTGACCTGATCGAGAACTTCGGAGACTGCTACTGGAACTGCTAGACGGAAAGAGCTAGAAGTGTCGAGTTTGGGATTGTTTCATTAGTTGTGATGAGATCTTCTTCCAGGAATATTTTGACTGACCTGATCGAGGATTTCGGAGACCGCTACTGGAACTGCTAGACGGATAGAGCTAGAAGTGTCAAGTTTGGGCTTGTTTCATTAGTCGTGATGAGATCTTCTTCCAGAAATATTTTGACTGACCTGATCGAGGAGCCCAAACTCGACCATTCTATCTCTATCCGTCTAGCAGTTCCAGTAGCAGTCTCTGAAGTCCTCGATCAGGTCAGTCAAAATATTCCTGGAAGAAGATCTCATCACGACTAATAAAACGAGCCCAAACTCGACCATTCTATCTCTATCCGTCTAGCAGTTCCAGTAGTAGTCTCCGAAGTCCTCGATCAGGTCAGTCAAAATATTCCTGGAAGAAGATCTCATCACGACAAATGAAACGAGCCCAAAGTCGACCATTCTATCTCTATCCGTCTAGCAGTTCCAGTAGCAGTCCCCGAAATCCTCGATCAGGTCAGTGAAAATATTCCTGGAAGAAGATCTCATCACGACTAATGAAACGAGCCCAAACTCGACCATTCTATCTCTATCCGTCTAGCAGTTCCAGTAGCAGTCTCTGAAGTCCTCGATCAGGTCAGTCAAAATATTCCTGGAAGAAGATCTCATCACGACTAATGAAACGAGCCCAAACTCGACACTTCTAGGTCTTTCCGTCTAGCAGTTCCAGTAACAGTCTCTGAAGTTCTCGATCAGGTCAGTCGAAATATTCCTAGAAGAAGATCTCATCACGACTAATGAAACGAGCCCAAACTCGACCATTCTATCTCTATCCGTCTAGCAGTTCCAGTAGCAGTCTCTGAAGTCCTCGATCAGGTCAGTCAAAATATTCCTAGAAGAAGATCTCATCACGACTAATGAAACGAGCCCAAACTCGACCATTCTATCTCTATCCGTCTAGCAGTTCCAGTAGTAGTCTCCGAAGTCCTCGATCAGGTCAGTCAAAATATTCCTGGAAGAAGATCTCATCACGACAAATGAAACGAGCGACAAATCAAACTCAACACTTCTAGGTCTTTCCGTCTAGCAGTTCCAGTAGCAGTCCCCGAAATCCTCGATCAGGTCTGTCAAAATATTCATGGAAGAAGATCTCATCACGACTAATGAAACGAGCCCAAACTCGACCATTCTATCTCTATCCGTCTAGCAGTTCCAGTAGCAGTCTCTGAAGTCCTCGATCAGGTCAGTCAAAATATTCCTAGAAGAAGATCTCATCACGACTAATGAAACGAGCCCAAACTCGACCATTCTATCTCTATCCGTCTAGCAGTTCCAGTAGTAGTCTCCGAAGTCCTCGATCAGGTCAGTCAAAATATTCCTGGAAGAAGATCTCATCACGACAAATGAAACGAGCGACAAATCAAACTCAACACTTCTAGGTCTTTCCGTCTAGCAGTTCCAGTAGCAGTCCCCGAAATCCTCGATCAGGTCTGTCAAAATATTCATGGAAGAAGATCTCATCACGACTAATGAAACGAGCCCAAACTCGACCATTCTATCTCTATCCGTCTAGCAGTTCCAGTAGCAGTCTCTGAAGTCCTCGATCAGGTCAGTCAAAATATTCCTGGAAGAAGATCTCATCACGACTAATGAAACGAGCCCAAACTCGACACTTCTAGCTCTATCCGTCTAGCAGTTCCAGTAACAGTCTCTGAAGTTCTCGATCAGGTCAGTCGAAATATTCCTAGAAGAAGATCTCATCACGACTAATGAAACAATCCCAAACTTGACACTTCTAGCTCTTTCCGTCTAGCAGTTCCAGTAGCAGTCTCCGAAGTCCTCGATCAGGTCAGTCAAAATATTCCTATAAGAAAACCTCATCACGATTCACGACTAATGAAACGAGCCCAAACTCGACCATTCTATCTCTATCCGTCTAGCAGTTCCAGTAGCAGTCTCTGAAGTCCTCGATCAGGTCAGTCAAAATATTCCTGGAAGAAGATCTCATCACGACTAATAAAACGAGCCCAAACTCGACCATTCTATCTCTATCCGTCTAGCAGTTCCAGTAGTAGTCTCCGAAGTCCTCGATCAGGTCAGTCAAAATATTCCTGGAAGAAGATCTCATCACGACAAATGAAACGAGCCCAAACTCGACCATTCTATCTCTATCCGTCTAGCAGTTCCAGTAGCAGTCTCTGAAGTCCTCGATCAGGTCAGTCAAAATATTCCTGGAAGAAGATCTCATCATGACTAATGAAACGAGCCCAAACTCGACACATCTAGCTCTTTCCGTCTAGCAGTTCCAATAGTAGTCTCCGAAGTCCTCCATCAGGTCAGTCAAAACATTCCCGGAGAAAGATCTCATGATGACTAATGAAACCAGCCCAAACACGACACATCAGGCCTTCCCCGTCTAGCAGTTCCAGCAGCAGTCTCCGAATTCCACCATCAGCTCAGTCAAATCATTCCTTGACTAACAATTCTCACTAAGACTAAAAAAACGAGCCCAACCTTGACTTATCTCGCTTTCCCTATTTAGCAGTTTTAGCAGTCTCCGAACTCTACCATCAAGTTAGTAGAATCATACCAGGAGTAAGTCTATAAACTATAAATATAATAGGTAAAATATTTGGTGCAAAAAAGAAACATAAAATATTGAAACGTACGACGAAAGTAAATTTTAATAATTACAACTAGCAAGTTGGTTTGATTGAATTATGGTTTGTTTGTTCTCCGTCGTCCCGTCGCTGTGTGCGTGATAAAAAATTGAGTCCAAAAATATCTACATAGCACTAGATTTGAACCGGGCATTCGTGGTTTACCAGCGCGGTGCCAGACCACTAGGCCAACAGAGCTTTGCTGTGGACCGACGAAATTACTTGTCTTTAGCTGTGTATAGGTGAAGGTCGTCACGTTTCTGCGAGATTCACGCGGTGCGCCCCGCTGTAGTCGGCCGCCACTGCCTCTGCTTCACCCCCTCAAAAACATAAAAGTCAGCTAGTCACGGCGCCTTAACAGTCCTTTTGAAGAACCCCATGCTATGGTTACTCAGAAATGCCGCCGGATATAGCTCATTCCACATATTACAAGTGTGCGGCAAAAAGGATCGCGTAAAACGCAGTGTGCGATTTTCCAAGATCTATGATTATTGAATGGGCTTTCAGGCGGTGGCAGCTAGTGCGATGATAAAATCGCCTTATCGGCATCAGATTAAAAAAACAACACTCTTCATTGTAAATGTGATAAAATATACATAAAAACCCAACGACTCTGCGTATGCTGACGTTCAAGTTTTGTAGTTTCAATTAATTTCGAACTACGTAGATCAAAACGTTCTGAATATTAAATTTCAATGTCTGATTTTTGTACAGCCCCTACCTACACGTAACTGAACAATATACTGGTATATACTGTACAAAATTTGATAAAGTTGAGATCTGTTGGGGAATGCGAAATATTATTTCAAAAACAATTCTTGTTACGCACGAGTCCGCACGACCTATTCTCTAGTCCCAGACTAGGTAAACCTACTAGTAGACGAGTAAAGTTTTCAATCTGCTATTATTTATTTATTTAATTTAAGTTAATTAAAACGGTTACACCAATTACATTAATTAAATCATGAAAATTACATTACATTAGTTAAATAATAAGAATTTCAAATTATGTTTCATAGTGGTAAATATTTGGAATTGAAATTTAAAATAGTTCCAGTAATGAAGGGTAGTTGTATTGACAAAGTAAAGGCTCCAGCAGTTTTAACAATGTTAGGGCTTTTCATACTGACGACGGGGGCGGGTTTATTATAGAAACTACTCGCCTGACCTCCTATGACCATGTTTGATACCTACATTTTCTTGTTTGGTTTTACATATATTAGGTACTAGTAGGCCGCCCCGGCTTCGCACGGGTATAGATAAGCCTATGTCAACCGGGGATATTGTAGCTTCCCAACAGTGAAAGAATTTTTCAAATCGTTTCAGTAGCCTATTCAATGCAAACAATCAAACAAAAAATCAAATTTCTCCTCTTCATAATATTAGTATAGATAGATGACTTTCGGCAAACGTAGAGTAGGACGCCCTGCAGCCAGGTGAAGTGACGACCTGCGAAAGGCGGCTGGTGGCAAGTGGATGCGAAAAGCAGAAGATCGTGCCTTGTGGCGTTCTTTAGGAGAGGCCTACGTCCAGCAGTGGACGAACATTCAATAGGCTGATGATGATGAGCTATGTCTTTAAAATTTCAAATCACAATTTTAAAAATATTAATAAAAGTTACGGTTAAGTTAAGTTTAAGTTAAAGAGCGAGTTGGTGGCCAAACGAAATTCTATATTAAAAAAAAAAACATACTTTTCTATCACAGAATTAATAATGACAAATTTATTAATATAAATTATGTAATGATTTATTTTGATGTTAATTATTAAAATAAAGATTGTTATAAATTTTGCATGCCATGGTGCTAGAGCATGGTGGTCTATATTATGTAAAACCCATGTCTCTACAAAATAAATATTATGAAAAGTACTCCTTATATTGACTCAACCTTCGCTATAAACGCAACGCTTAGAAAACCAAAAATCTTCACAATCACCAAGAGTTGTTAATTAGGAGAGTGGCAATTGTCTTCAAATAATTAATTACCCAACAACAACAAGCGGGAAATGAATTGGCTCCAAGAAAAAGGTTAGAACTTATTTTAATAGTTAGCGACACTGACTTGTTTATGGAATCTATTTAGGATTTAATTGAATCACAAATTAATGTGACACATTACCTACTATATGCTGTTAATCATATAAATAAATGGTAATGATATTTTTTTTGTCTGATTTGTCTTGCTCTTTACGTGACACAAAAAAAACATAACTTTGTCAAGAAAATAGATTTTACAAAACAATTTTACTATAAATCTAGTGATTGTATATAGTGTTGAAATAGAACTGAATTTTTAGATACTGTTTAGATACAACGATGTTGTAACTTTAGCTTGCAATGAGACCGTTCGTCGTAAAACTGCCGATAACATTTTCATTTTCCAGTTCGTAAAGTTTTCTTTAGTGAAGTATAATGCGGTGTACAGACTAATCGAAAGCATACGCGCAAAATTACGCTTTTTACATACACACGCTCGAATATCACCATGTCTGTCGCGTCCTCGCTCGCAATATACCGATATTCGCCGAGGGAGAACGCGAGCGATTTTTTTTATTACTCCTAACGTAAATAATTCTACTACTATCCGCTACATATCGAATCATTAAAAAAAAAAAAAACATTAAAACTACTAAAACATTTTTACTACTTACGAATCAAATTCCACTACTTAATGATTGTCTATGAGAGACCACTTGAAAAAAAAATACGTTTTTTTTTTAATTGCAACTTTTTTTTTAAATTGGCTTGCGTATGACCGGCAGCTCGCCTGATGTAAAGCGACGATGCTAACGAAAATACTTCTACTACTACCCACTACTTACGGAAATTTATCAAAACACACAAACATATTTTTTTTACCAAAGTCGAGTGCCCAGTTCACACAGCCACTATATCCGCGTTTGCTCGCTTTCGCTGATATATGGCCACACCAGCTAGTTTGCTCGCGTTCAGAGTGTTTGAATATTGTAAGTGTACAACTTACCTATCGCTACACATCCTGTCAAGAGGATCCAAGCACTTATAGCCAACATTGTAAATATTCACTGCACAGCCGAGGTTGGTACCATCCACAATCGACGTCGCTTCATTTGTCTCAGTTCTATTTCACACATCACTACACAAGCACATTTATTTGTTTCACTGCGTTCCAAAACTTCACTGTGTTGTTTTAGCACCAAATTGGATCTGTAACAAGGGAAAAGTTTGTATTAGATGATGCTGTATACAACTACACTTGTCGGGGAGACTGAATTCTGTACGTAGGAGGAGGAGAAAGTGAGAAAACCCCTCCGTTCTGAGATATATTATGATATTTTTTAATACCCAACTTAACTTCCCAATTTTGATAGATTTTGGGTTACAACGTTTTCGAGGAAGCAGAGGTTAGGATTTTAATTAAAGGGGGCAACCCCACGTACCCCGCCACTCTGGAGAATTTTTCGGAACGCACCCTGAGTCAACCTCTCTTTTACGCCCATGTTGCGATACTCTGGCGTGACAAATGCCGCACTATTATAATCCGTAATACAACCGTCTTGAGCTCTTGTCAACGACCTACATTATATACACCACAGACCTATATCAGGCAAGACACCGAGAGTTCACCTAATTTACGTGTTTGTATCTTTGTTTGTTTGTGTCTGGAATTAGAAGAAATTGCGTTCAACGGTTACTAATGTTACTATCGCTTTCGCATGTTTTCAATGTGTTTGAAACTAAAAAAAAACAAAAAAAAACAAATGGGCATTTTAAAAGCAATATTATAATGCTATTTTCGAGTTGATATTTTGAATAATGGCGGAGAAGATAAATAAATACACAACTTGCAGTGTTATTGTTATTCAAAAAATAATGCCCAATCGTTTTTTTTATTCTCGGTGTTTTTTTAGCCTCTAACTGCCCGTTGATACTCTAACTAGCACGCTTTATAATTATATTTGATCTCTGTGGTATTGACAGTATACCAGGGGGGGGGGGGGGGTTACCAGAAGAAATTCCCGGATATTTTTTTCAAGTTCATATTTCACGGCATAATGAACTTGTGTAGCGGTCTTTTTTATTTCATTTCAAGAATTCCGAACGTTTTGGGCTTCCCCCGGATTCCGGACAAAAGCCTACATTTCCGGACTTATAGCAACCTTATGCCAGTAGCACGTCAGATTTCAATGCAAAAATGCCAAATTGCGCCATAGTACACTGTAAAAACTCATGGCCGTGCACGGAGTTAATTTACCACTAAACTGCTCTCGTAACATACGAAAATGCGACACGCTGGGTTTTCATACAAGTTGACGTGCTCGCAGTGTCTTTCCTTTTATAGGTCTGTGTTAAAGACAAAAATACGAGACATTTATGAAGCTTGATGATCTGTTGACTGCCATTTGTTGACGTAACAAGTCAACAACGTCTCGACTAGACGTGGGTAGTCGTTACATAGTTCGTGACACTTGCTAAATGTAGTTTTCAACTGTAGACAGTAACTTACGTTTCCATTTGGTGGTCGACTACACACCCCGATGTACAGTTTGCACTATTTACTTGACGTAGCAATTATTATTTACTTTAAATTTTTGGTTATTAACACATGAATGTTTTTGCATGAATTTTTATAATAAAATTACTAGACTATTAATAATTATTATACATATACAAGCGAAACTGTCTTACTTGGTTTGTTTGTCTTTTCACGCAACCACATATGAACTGATCGACGTTATTGTTCACATGGATATAGATGGAGGGCAGGAGAGTGACAGAGGATATTTTTACCCTGAAAAAGGTTGCGGTTGGTATGGGACTGTCCACTCGGGTAACATTACGAAGATCATCGAGTAGTTTTATATATTGTTTCGCAAGCCGCCTGTTTTCTTCAGTAATAGCTATATTACTGAAGAAAACAGGATTAAGTATATTTTGGCATACAGTAACATTTATATATTTTTTCATTCATCTTCTAGGTACTCTACTATATTAATCTGATTATGAAATGAACATTGGCAGGACGAGTTGACAAATAAAAAAAATATTTAGTAAAAGATCAGCCCATCTTGTGCTTGACAAAACAGCAGGTGCTTTATCAAAAGTAGACAACTATTTTACGTGCATATTAGAGTTTGTCGACAAAAAGAGCCTTTCCGCTTTGTTGTAATTCGACAGAATGAAACGACATAACATTCGCGTCACCATGTTAGTGTTCGTAGACAAGTTAGGAACCCACGAGAAAAACGTGACGACAAAATTTTGTCATGTTGGCCCTCATCATCATTTCGGCCGTAGGACGTCCACTGTTGGACCCCTCCCCATCGACCTCCACAAGGGCCGGTTGGAAGCGGCCTGCATCCAGTGTTTCCCTGCGGTCTCTTTTAGATCGTCTGTATCAAGAGAAACCCCGAGCATAGCCCTCTCCATAGCTCGTTGTGCGACTTTGAGCTAGCTTAAGTAACAAACATACACACACAATTTTTTTACGCATTTATAATATTAGTGTAGTATATTCATCAGTTTATGCGTAAACTTATCAGAATATATTTGAATGGTGTAATCTGGCCATCGTTCAATATGTCTATTATAATAATTGCCACCAAAATAGCCCAGAATCATGCCACGTGTATCGATAAAAAGGGAATTTCTTACTAAAATTACAATCTCGTCTCAGACTAATAAGTAATTTAGTTTTTATTTAAGTGTTTAATTATTAAATTAAATATAACGTGTATTCTGAATTAACATTTCCAAGAAAGAGGTTACAATATACACAGTAAACAAAGTACAAATTCAAGTTCTTGGTAAAGTAGAGTTTGTTTGTATTTAGGAAACAAAAGTTTTGATCTAAATAAAATATTGTTTTCAAAGCCCAAGCTCTAAGATAGAGCTTCGACTTTTATTACCATAAATATTTCTTAAGCAATTTTATTACTCCGTTGAAATATCGTTGAATTTAGTCAATTATGAAACATGTTTTGTGTAAACAATAAAATGTATTAGTATCTGAAATCTGATATTAGCTCCGGGCGGAGCGATTTAAAGGGAGAATGTATCACTGTGACTGAACCAATAAAATTACCCGAGCGACAAGCGCATTTTGCATCACAAGATAAAATAAAATAAGAACTTAAATAACTCAATGTAGTGGTAAAAGTAAATAAAAAAACAAACCTAATTAACAGAAGTTTAATTCCAATATTATAGTTGTATCTTGAAATTAAACATTCCGCAGTGAAGGGTTTTTGTCTTTCCGGGTAATGTAGACTATGTAGAGGGTTCTCCCTTGTTTCATATATGTAACAACTTTTCATATCCTAATGCAATAATGTAATTGTGCTAAATAACTCAATGTAGGTGAAGAGTTTCTGTGGGAAGAGTGTAGCATAGGTATACTCTGTGAATATAAGAGCTGTTACTATAAGGCCCTTATAATCACGATTTTGAATTTAGAACACACCAATATACCTATTCGACCTCCATCTCAATGCCTCGATTTGATCGGTCGACATTTTCGACAAGGAGTTCAGCATTAGAATAAAAACTGTTTTGTGTTCTTTGCTGTGATTAGTAAATTGGCGCTATTTTGATTACTGTAAGTTGTACGAACACGAAGTTTAGTGTTACTTAATGATTTGTACTAATACTACTAAGTGATTGAAAATGCATTCGAGTGACGAAGAAGATATTATTGCGTGTTAACACCTTAGTTTATGAAAGAGAGGGCGGCCGATATAGTAGAAAACTTGCTACCCAACAAATCACGGCTGGCTTACATCAAAGCCTGCGATGAGTTTTGCAAATGGAAAAATGAAAATCAAGCTTCTGGCACATTTTCAGAGTCTGTTTTTTTAACTTATTTTAATGAGCTGTCGAAGTAAAAAAAGTCACCTAAATTATCATAAATGGAGTAATTATGTATTCTATGTGGTGTACTATAAAAACAAGGCATAACATTGACATAGAAAATAATAGTTATAAGAAAATTACTCTTAATTTTAGTAATTGTTCCTATTTTAATGTGCATTTTAATTAATTTAACCTTGATTTTTTCTTCATTAAATGTCTATTTTCGTTTAAATCTTTCTTTTTCTCGTAGTCATGATATAAAGTATAGTATGCAACTCTTGAATAAAACGGAATTATATCGACACACGGATTAGGACTATCATTACAGGTTATAACCTAATGCGATAGCGGAGCAAATTTACATTTTAACAACAGCATTGTGACATGTTAGTTTGATACCGCGTTAGCAGTTGGCCGTAAGGCCCTAGTTCTAGTCGACCGGTACCCCACGTCTAATTTAAATAGGTTTTTATTAGTTCTTTCTTTTACCAAGTATGTATAGCTAGCTGGGCCACACGGTTTCACCCACGTGGACATTCGTAAATTTTCCACGATACAAAGTTTCTCATATCACCGGACCCCAACCCAACTCCAATCATCTAAATAAATCACATTGAACCGTTGTTTGGTTGCTGCGAGAGAGAGGAATAAACACACACACCTTCGCGTTTAAGTTAACTATACGGAAGGAGGAAAAAGGAAACTAAATTTATAAAAGCTTTTATTTAACTTCCCCTATTAGTATATCTATGTGTGGGACAAATCCTGCAACTGAATTTTAGACCAGTTATCAAGCATTTAAAATGAAATTTTGCATACATGTTTACTTTGGTTAAGTTAAATGGGCATTCATTTAGTCAATCGTCATTCTAAATCCAATATGGTGGACTCCCAAAGATGGTGGACTTTTGACGTGATATGGGTATCAAATGAAAGGGTTTGCTGAGAAAATTACGAAAAGTTTGTTTTTAAAAAGTTTTTTTTAATTTAATAATTTTATATATTTCAGCATGACGTTTGTTTCGTCGCATAGCGTATACCGCAGTGTGGTCTCGGGCTGCAGCACACAGTGCACAAGTTTCTCGTGATCTACTTGACCACAGCGCGGTGGAGCGTGCTCCGTCCGAGCTTTCACCGGACGGCTGCTGCTCGCGGTGATTGATGGTCACTAGCGTCCATTATCATCAATACTTACTTCGATCATATTATTTGTATTTGCGAAAAGTTTAAGTGATGAATGTGGTTGAAGATTGATGTATTTATTAATCTATTTCATGTGTTTCCAAGCCTTTACTTGGAGGTTATGTGGAAAATATAATATTTAAGGTAGGGACAACGTACGAAATACGTAGGGAAAAAAAACTAAAAAAAAAACTAGTTTGTGTAAATTTATGAATAAGGAATCTGTATCTGTATCTGACGAGGAGATGATCCTAGGGTCAATATTTCGATAGTCACACTGAAAGGGTATTAGCGGGTTCGCTAGTACCCTTTCAGTGTTTTAATCATACTTAAAGGGTTTTCAGTATGATTTAAATTGTCATGAATAACTTTTAATACTAAATTGCGAAAAAAAAAAAACTATGTCATACATATTTTTTTTCAAATATGCGTTACCAATTTGTGTGGATAGCTGATTGTTTTGCTACTTTAGATATGGTTTAATAGTTAAAGATGTTCATAATGGCGTTAATTCTGTTGTACCATTCTCTAAACTAAACTAGTCTGACAGGACTAAAATTATCAGCTTTTCATTTCAGTATGTCAGAAAAGGATGGCAACCATTTCAGAGCTTTCGAATTTAGTTTAGTTTAGAGAATGGTACATCAGAATCGACGTCAATGACGAGTACTATATGAATCTCTTTCACGTAACATAATCCTTTCATTCCGATTTAGCTTTATGGTGATGCTGTGAATTTGTTGTAAGACTCAGAGAACAAAAACTTCACCAGGTTTATATGGTAAAGTACAATTAGAAGACCAGGACCAATTAGCAGGATTTGCTCAAAAGTTATGGAATATGCATAGTATTATTATATCTACTAGCTGATTAAATACCAATTTCAAATAAACAAGCAAACCTTAACAGCTCAGTTAACATATCGTAAATACCAACGAAGAAACTGGTATCATTACAAACGAATTAAATACGTTGAAGTTTTTACTCAAATGACGACATCAGATGGAAATATAATTACGCTGGTAGTCACGCGTTCAATTAAATTGCCTCGCTTTTAATAAAAAATAAACCGGACAAGTGGGAGTCAGGCTCGCGCACTGAGGGTTCCGTACCACCACAAAATATAATAATCATCTATTGAAAAAACGACTTCACAATTAGTAAAATATGGTGGCAGTTCGATTCGAAAGAAATTATGAGGGGTCATCCAAGAAACCGAATTACTAGTTATAACTTGGTAATGAACAGAAATTTGTCACCGACTTACACTTGGCCATATTTTTTTAAATATACTTTTAACAGACAGATAGACAGGCAGACGGACAGACCCTAAAAACAGCGTTAATGATTTTTTTAGTTGCCTTTTTAAAATTATTATTGAGACTTGGCGAATGAAAGTAGAGACTCAAATTATTCGGAACGAAATTTCTAAAAAAATACCAACGTCAATAGTTTTTTAACACAATGTTAACATCGTTAACAATGTTAACATCATGTCAATGGTAATGTCAATGTAAAGATTTCAATTCTTACCGTTCCATACAAAATGTGTATTCAATAATATGAAAATATGCAAGCGAGAGAACAGCCTGCGGTATCCATGCCCGATTCGGACCATAGGTTCTATTGCGAGGCTCAACTAGTAGAGCTATTTATGCCCCTTAAACAATTATTTTTTTCAGAAACTCATCATTTTGTTCTGGGTTCCCCGCTTGCGTCGAAGAACACAGAAACAGCATTGCCAGAATGTTTTTTTGACCCTCTTTTTATTTTCAACTAACAAAAAATAATTGTGAACGGAACGCATCCAAGAAAGATTTCGTTCGTCGAACGAAATTGCAGTATTCGACTGTACATCCGAAACATTGTTGTTCAATGAATATATCGTCATCATCATCAGCCAGAAGACGTCCACTGCTGAACATAGGCCTCCTACGCTGCGTGTTCCGGTTCGCGGTCTCCACTCCATGCCACAATGAATACATGCATTTAGTTAAACAACACATGAAATTGCTCGGTCTCATTTTCGCGCATTACAATTCCTGTCAGCGGGAAGTAAGTTTAACTTAAGTAACGTTTCTAAGTAAAGCCATAAATATTTATGAACCCCAGGGCCTCAATTTGGTTCTGAGTTAATGATTCTAAAGTTATATGATTATTTACGGGATATTAACCGTGGTAAGGTTGTGGAATGAACTACCGACATTTCAGCGCAGTTACATGCACCATGTTCACAGGAAGACAACCTAACCACGGTAAATATCCCGTAAATAATCATGTAACTTTAGTGAACAACCGTACTTTTAATGATTCTGTTACAAAGAAATGATAGTTGGTATTAATACCATCACGCCTCAACAAAAGACTTGTCGTTTGTTATAAATTACAATGCAAAGTTGCAAACATCAATTTTATCCCCATTAAGTAACGTCGCCTAATGATCTAGGTATATTCATTTTTAGGGTTCCGTACCTCAAAAGGACAAAACGGAACCCTTATAGGATCACTTCGTTGTCCGTCTGTCTGTCCGTCTGTCAAGACCCTTTTTCTCAAGAACGCGTAATGGTATCAAGTTGAAATTTATACTAAATACTTGGTCTTTTTTTCGGCTATAAAAAAATAAAAGTTGTAAGTCAACGCAATCAAAAGATATGAACGTTTATGTCGTATATTTTGTGATTTCACAGGGGAATCAAAACCTATAGGGTACTTTCCGTTGATCTAGAATCATGAAATTTGGCAAGAGGCAAGGTCTCATAGCACATATATAGGAATAAATCTGAAAGTTACAAATTTGAAGTTATATCATTTAAAAATAATTATTTTACTATTACAAACTTACATTTTGTAGTTGGAATGTACAGAAGAATCTTATAGTCAACTACAAAGTTAAGTTTGTCTTTCAATATTTCAACTTTAGTTTTTTTTTGGACTCGCGCTCTGAGGGTTCTGTGCAACGGAACCCTCAGAGCACGAGTCCTACTCGTACTTGTCCGGTTTTTTATTTTAGTGTCGAGTTCACCTTGACGTTTCGTATTATTGTTTGTACTTTAAATACGGTATTTTTATTAAATTTCTATCTAACTACGGGTAAGTAAAAAATATTTTTTTACTTAGATGAACATAATAATAATAATTTAATTATACCAACATCACAATGTCTTGAAAAAAAAAAGACGTATTTTAGGGACAAAAATAAAAGAAACTGGCATCACGGGGAGCCAGGGAAATTAAATGAACGGAATTCATTCCTGAATTATCCACTTTTGAGCCGTGTTTTTTTCTTTTTCCAGTTATAAAGGTTACTCTTGGGAAAATAGCCTACTAACTGCTCCCCGCGGTTTCACCTGCGAGTTGAAATTATCGTTAGGTTTTCTCTCTTAAATTTTATTTCCGTAAGACCTTCTACAAAATGTTAGAAAACTCAAAAAAAAAGATGGATGAAATCGGTAAAGTCGTTCTCAAGTTATGGCGTGACCAAGGTAAATAGGGATTCGTTTTTATATATATTTATAGATTATCTAAGCATTAAAATCGGTTCACAATCGGCGAAAATTTTATAGCATGATGAGCTTTGTGCAACATTCACACGAAAAGGTACACAAATAACACATTCAAATTGAAAACCTTCTTTTTGAAGTCTTTTAATAATACAAACTAATTACAAAGAAAACTTCAAAATATGTTCTGTATTTAAATTACAACAGACTATTCTAGTTCTACAGACCATCAGAGCGTGACTTCCAGTTTCGTTTCGCAGAACAACGAACGGGTTTATTCAAATATGAGATGACGCAGAAAAAAATTTACATTAATAATTATTATATTTTATGGCGATTATTTAATATCGTTGTTAACAAGTTCCCGTTTACGTAATGGTCTGGGTATGCAACACTTTCTTGAATAAGGAAATTTGGTTACACAACCACTTAGCTTCGTAATTTTTGGCATATGTGAAAAAAATTACGAGTGTTTTATTATGTTTGGTAAATGCATACACTACAATAAAAACATCGTCCACCAATTTTAAAACACGTACCTACGTAAAAAGTAAATAATTTCATCAACTCCAAAATGTTTGTAATTGGCGTTAAACTGAGTTGGCAGTTAACTGTAGCCCGATTTAAGCTCGTAGTTAAAAGCAATTTCGTTTAGAATATTCGGTTAGGTTGGTAGAGCAGAGGCGCAGTTGGCGCTAATTGAGCGTTTTGTTCGTTTTCTCACAATTCTTTGGGAAAGCAGTAACACGTCGTGGAATCGGTATGTAGCGTTAGAGAAAGTGTACACACAGTCTAATGCAACGTCACCGTCATTCCGTACCCGCACTAATCAATTTAGAAAGTTATCGATAATGTCGATATACAACATGTTGATTCGAAGCCATCACGAATATGTATCGATATCGATGTATTGTTTAGTTAATTTAAAGTTTTCTTTGTTTACCTGTATGATATTCGATGACGTCACATCCAATAAATGCTTAGAAAACTGTAACAGACCACTCTAAGAACTTGCTTAATTTCACAATTTTTAATGGCGCAATCACGGAACGGCAGGTTTTTTAAAGAACTAAAAGGCACGACGGCGCTGCGCTCGCGCACCGGATCTCTCGGCTGACTGCGCGCGCACGGTTCATGACAATGACATCAAACCCCCTCCAACAGATACTGCCAACTAAACTTGTATCTTATTTCTACAGAATTGTGGTTCAGATTTGGTTGTACAAGTATTGTTTTGGCTCGTGAATTAACAAGTAGTCGACTGTTGTATTGGGAAAACACAAGATTCTTGACACAAACGTAAGCTGCAAAGGTTCTTGGGATGTTACAAGATGTGACCTATGCTGTTCATTCTTTGTTAGAGCTATGTCAAAAACAAACAGCTCAGTAATGTCAATAATGGTCGCCTGATCTACTCTACCTTGACTCTCCCGATCTCATCAAGTAAATTTGTGTTCCTAACGTCTACTACCGCAGGAATATTTGCCTTGCTAAGTTTTTTCTTAAGGCCACGCTCTCCGGATAGAGGTATCTCTATTGCATATTTTAAACATTTAAGTGGCGATTTGCTAAGTAGGAATAAAAAAACAATCGGCCATCCTTTTTTAACTGCAATTTTTATAAAGATATATGATTATTTACGAGATATTTACCATGGTAAGGTTGGTGGTGTCTTACCGTGAACATGGTGCATGTAACTGCGCCAAAATATCGGGAGCTCATTCCACAACCTTACCACGGTAAATATCACGTTAATAATCATATAAGTTTAGTGAACAACCGTGATAGTTTAAAACAGTGTTTTGCAATTTTTATGTTTATGTTTTATTTTGGCAGAAGAAGGCGAAACAATTTTTTTTTATAGACAGACAGCGTGTGGTTTAGTTATAAGGTCCCGTTGACACCCTTTTTGTACAGAACCCTAAAAGTAACAAGTGTCACTACCATGAGCTGTTGCCGTTATCCTTTTAATATGTTTAACACAAAATGTATTTTTTTTTTGCGTTTTACTTTAATGTTAAGTACCTATAATGGAAAACATGCAATTTAAAAATACCATGAACGACATTTCTATTTTAATTGCGTTTCACAAACTTTTACATTCATTTTGGTTTGTAGCAAAGTGGTTAATTTAAGGTTTAGGTTTAGGTTTAGGTTTAAAGAACTTTATTACCACAATGGTTAATTTAACTTTTATTTCACCTACATAGAAATATGCATTACATATTTTAGCCATTTGGGGTAGAGAATTTGAGTCCTTGGGGGCCGGGTGTTCTTCTTATTGTCTATACTAATATTATAAAGAGGAAAGATTTGATTGTCTGTTTGTTTGTTTGCATTGAATAGGCTCCAAAACTACTGAACTGATTTGAAAAATTCTTCCACTGTTGGGAAGCTCCACTATCCCCGGATGACATAGACTATAAAATATTATATTTTCAAAAAACTTAGGGATTCTTACTAAAACTTCTATAATACCCGTGCGAAGCCGGCACGGACCACTAGTCAATAATATTTCAAAAATATTAGCACGCCTGGTAAATGCGACGCGTGTATACCAATATGTTATAGAGATTAAAATCTTGCAGAAAAAAATATCAGAACTTTCCTTACTGAGTTTACGACTTCCTTTTGCTTCATTGCCATTATCAGAATTGCTGTCCGGTTCAAGCGGAAAGAAATCTCAAGATAACTAGCATCCCAAAATGGTCCGGCAACTAAGAGTAATGCACTGAACGAGTGAGATGTGGCGGCATGACGCTACCGTTAGTTGAAGTCAGTGACCACGCGGCACGTGCTCTGGCGACCAACTACTGGTACGTACAAGCATCGATTGGGAATTCACATTGGGACAGTCAGTAGTACGAGCAACTAGCCAACACTATATCGTATGTCGTCGTATGTTTACGAATAGGTACGAAGCCTTGAAGTTGCGAATTTATTGACAACTATCTGTTGCCTGCGGCTTCGTAAGTGTATACTTTCATAATAAACTTTCTACCCCATTTTGCCCCCCTTATTTGAGGCCGTTTGAAAAATTGTTTCATAGTAGACATCTACACCCCGTAAGGAAACTACCTGCAAATATTCAGCTTCGTAGGTCAAATAATATTCGCGATTTCGTTATGATACAGTCGGTGGTATTTGGCTTATACAGAAGGCTGGACAAAAACAATTCTATTTCTATTTCTATAACCGAAGCAGTATCAATTATTCACAACTGGTACCTGAAAATGTACCTGAATATGTGAGATACATATTATAGGTAATAGGTGTAATTTATTCGTGAACTATTTATAATATCACACGATATGGCAAAATTAATAGGGAGCACAATGTTACTAAATGCAAACAGATGGGCGGGCAGAACAGACTTATAAATGTTCCGTGTAGTACAACGGAACCCTAAAAATGAGTCCTAAATGTTATAATTAAAATAATTTATTAAAACTAATAGCACTTCATTTATAAGAAAGTTATCATAAAAGTCAGTGGCTTCCGATGGCTATTATAGTACTTATTTAACATAAAACGCATTATTTATAACAGTATAAAAATACTAAAATATTTTTAAAGAGAAGGTATTTAAAGGTCAGCAACGTACCTGTGATGTCCCTGGTCTTACAGGGATCCGTAGGCAACGAAGATCGCTTCGCTTCGTTAGCAAGCTATGGCATTACCAAATAAAGGAAGTAACTTGAACGTTTAAACGGAGCCTTATTCACAATCATTTTGTCGTAATGGATTTCGACAACTTTACTATACAACTAATTATGACATGAAAATTAATTGTTAAAACGTCGTTACGAAAAATCTGAGAAGTGTACCAGAGTTTTAAACAAATTTTTGTTGCGGCGATAAAGCTATACAAAAAGTTGACCACGTTACGTGAAACGTTATTGAAAAAGTGATACCCAAAAAATATTAATAAAGCTTTTATTTTGCGTCATTCGATAACGTAAACTATTCAAATAATAATCTTTATCCTGCTGTCAACATTAAGTAGTGATAAAACTCTTATCAATCAAAGCTATCTGAATCTATCAGAATAATTATAATAAAATGGGTAAAAGTTTCAGAAAATGTAATGGCACTATATAATATTTATTCTCAACTGTACAACGAAAACTAGAAGTTTTTTCATTTTCTGTCGATGAAAATAAATATGTTGATACAAATTTAATGTCATACAAAAATGCAATAAAATAAAAAGCCACAAACGCCACTGTGGGCTTGTGCTACGGATGGTACGAAAAGCCTTGGTCTTTGGTACCTAATACAGGTATAATAAAGTAGTTCTATATGTAATGTATGTGTATGTATATATATATATATATATATATATATATAACAGTCTAAAAATAATAATATAATTAAAGGAATTTTTATCTTTGTCATTACTTAAATTACTTGATGAATTTGGTAAATATTAGTAACTATATATTTGGAAAATACCTTCTTCTCAAGGGAGTAAATGCGGACTAACTAAGTAAACGTAGATTCCAATTAAAATAATTTCGACTAGATTCTGAGACTTCGAAGTAAATCAAGCAGACTGTATTTACTTGTAAAACGAAATTTACTCCTATTTACAAAATATTTCAGCTTAACAAATACGTTCTCATGAATAACCAAAACCACATCAAATTACATTGAAATATATACTTTACAAATATAGCAAAACTTTACAGTACTTTAGTAAAATATTATGCAAATATGGAGACCACGGACCGGTAAGCGCAGCGTAGGACGTCCACACACAAGATGGACAGACGACCTAAAAGAGACCGCAGGGAAAAGCTGGATGCAGGCCGCTTCCAACCGGCTCTTTTGGAGATCGATGGGGGAGGCCTATGTCCAGCAGTGGACGTCCTACGGTTGAAATGATGATGATGATGATGATGATGATGATGATGATGATGATGATGCAAATATGGCGCAAATAAACTTTGGCGGCAATGGTTACATAATGTGAGCCGTTTGGGGTCGAGACTTTGGACCCTTGAGGACCGGGAGCTCATGTCGTTTTCAAAAATCTCGACGCGTGACCAAAATGCTGGCGTGTTTCTGGATCAACGAATAAGCATTGCCATTCAACGTGGTAATGCCACCAGCATCCTGGGTACCCGCCAACTGATATTGGGCTTGAGCATTTGGATTGTCTTTAGACTTGCAACGGTCTATAGGCAGTCTAACTGTTTTTGTAGTGCTTGTATTTTTTGTCATTTGGCACTTACCTTATTAAAAATACCATAATAAAGTATAACAAGTACCTATTAATTATTTTCTTATTAATAATTATAATTGCAAAGGTATGTTTGCTTGTTCCTTTTTCACGCAGCAACAGAGCGGATCGATGTGATATTTTGCATAGAAGTAGTTGGAGGGTCGAAGAATGACATAGAATACGTTTTATACCGTAAAAAAATATGTAAATCAACCGGCCAAGTACGAGTCAGTCTAGCGCACTGAGGGTACAACTACAAAATTCACTAACGAAATTACCAGTTATAACTTGGTAATGAACAGAAACTTGTCACTAACTCGTACTTGGCCGTTATTTATTATTTGTCGTAATACTAAAAGGGGGCCTTTTGTTTATACTTTTAGACTTCCTTATTATTTGTAAGTTAATCCGCCGTAACGTTTCATATTCTGTGAAAATCTCAACTGGCTATCTTTTACGGTTCGAACGCTTTTTGCACTACTTTTTGTATTTTTTGATTGTACGGAACCCTCAGTGCGCAATCTCTGACTCGCACTTGGCCGATTTATTTAATTGAAACCTCGCTCAAAATTTGGATGTTTTGAAGCTATAGGTACACATGATAAATAGTGATTATCATTATTTAAACACCTACAGTGTTACTTTAAAACTTAACTCAAAAATTGAGATACCGTTGAACTGAGGATAGTTCTACTCTTATACGCAATGCAAAGCTGACAGGATTTACAAATACCTGTAAATTTTTTACCGCCGCTACCACAAAAAAGAGAAGGGTTTTTTGTGGCCGCTATTGTGCACGTATTATTCAACTTGGTATGATTTACTCGCATTTTGTGCAAATAAATTATCTTTGTCTTTAGTAGTAAGCTAAAATTGACTTAAAATTTTGTTCGCACAGTTGCAGTGAACCTAATATACCTAAGCGCGAAGTTAAATGATTATCAGAAGTGTTGAGATGGAAATGCTATCACCAGTTGATCACCCCAGCCTCAGCTGGCAGATCAGACAAACAAGGCAGATATGGCTTAGTACACTTATCGTTCGTGATCATAAGTATCTGTATACCTAAATATATATATAAAAACCACTACCGCTAAACCGTCTAATGAAAAAACTGTAAGTACAGCCAGGCCTGGCGCACTCCGCAATTGAGGTAGAGCTCGCACATCCTGAATTGCACTTTATTGTGTGGTAGCAAGAGTCGCTACTTATTTAAATGATTTTGCGGAGTGAATCTTCTGTACTTTTACTTAATTATATGTTTTCTTATTCTGTGGTACGGCAGACAACGCATTAGTTTTTCACGACCACTAAGTTATTTTTGTAAAACTAAAATGCACAATATTCATTTTCATCTTAAGTAGCTAACGTACGAGACGGACTTGGTCCAACCAACGGGAGAGAAAGAGAAAACATATTTTCTCTTTCTTTCTCTTTGCTTGGACGGCGGTCCGTCAACCAAGTCTGTCTCGTCTATTAGCGCTAGAATTACAGAACTATATCTAAGTCTGTGGCTGTAATAGTCGACATGTAAAATAGGGCAAGAAGGTCGTCTGCTGGGTGAATTCGAATAAAGACATCAAGGCCAGACGTGTCCACACCTGCTACGCCACCTTACCATGTCTTCCTCGTTTGTCTGATCTAAGACGCCAGCCTACTCCGACACTGCCACTGTAGACCGTTGAACCCGTTATCTAAACGAGGTTTTGAGTTAGTAATGATCTTAATGGCTTGCGTAGGTATTTTACTTATTGTCTACCCACACATCTAAACGTCTTCTTGTTGAGTAAACTATCAATTATGTGTGTAGTTTGTCTCTCGATATCAAGAAGTTGACAATCTGGCCGTCATCAATCATAGCTCTCCTGGACTAGATGTTTCCTTACTATATAGTTTGGATCTGCCTTAAAATTAAGCTTAGTACCTACCGAAAAAAGTCTGCCAAATACTGAAAGGGGCGAGGTGTAAACGCGTATTGCACACATTGACAAATTTTTACTAGTTCTAAAAACGCACACTTCAATATTGAGCGGCACACAACTGCAAACGAGATGATCAAAATGTAATCAAATAGTGCTAAAGGGGAAACTGTAGGTATATAACGCTTCCGTATTCCCCCTTTTTTATTAATATGCTTGCGTTTGACCGCCAACTCGCCTGATGTTAAGCGATGATGCGGTCTACGGTTTGGACAAATGATTTATTTTTTTGAGGTATAAATATTTTCAATTTTTTATTGAATATCGTCAAACAAGTCACAGTCAAGCAAAGTAAGTCACTGTCAACTCAACGTCGCGTTCTAGTAAAGTGGTGAAGGCTTTACAAGAGGCTCCTATAGAGTTTTGTAAACAACATGAAGACTTGTTTCGCCTCGTTATAACACTTACATACCCACACTCGAGCATGTTCATTAACATTACTTTAACAAACAAACAAAATGTACGCTAAGATTCGCTTGTTTCCTTGAAAACTTTAGTTTCTGACAAAAGTCTAAGTATTTAGTCTAATTGTATTTGTAATTTTAGTATTAGCTTGGGGTGTGTCCAATTTGGTCGAAATTCATTTTACATATTTTTATTTTAATACCGTTCATTGAGTAATAATTGTGTTTTGCCATATAGGACAGTTGATCGATGTTTATTTGATATACGTAATAGTTGGTATATTGTTTATAATCTATTCCAGCATTTGATATATCGATCTTCGGAAATACTATGTTTTTGTATACTACTAATGTTATATACTGTTCAAGTTACATAATTTTCTTTTATATATTGATGATCTGATATATTGTAGGTTTGTTATAATTCGGCAGCGGCCGGCGACGCGCCATGAAAAGAATATTAAGGCAATTCTTGAGTCATTAAATGACTAGTCTAAGGCAAAGTCATATTTAGGTGCGACGACGAGCGAAGCGAGGAGGAGTGTTAGGTTACTGGTGCACCGCGATGCGCTAGCCGAGCGAGCGATGCGAGCGTGCCACGGTAGCGGCCGGCGACGCGCCAGATATATATTTATGTTTGAAATACAGCTAAATAATAACTATTGAATCTCAGAAGACGGATTCGATGTTTAGTTTCGTATATTTTTTGAAATTTAATCAAAACATAGACATGAGTAGTGAGCTGTATATCAAATGATAATTATTTCATTTGCGAAGTATATCAAATTATTGTTATAGTTTTTGAATGGTTTATTTTGTAATTATGTTTTTTAAATTTCGATCAAACGTTTAGTCTGCATAATGTACCATATAGAACATGAATGTTATATCAAAAGTTTGTATTTCATTTGTAAATATATATTTATTTATTCGATCATGTATTACTTACCCATTAGCTTGTATTTTGTTTAGTCAATAAAGACACTTGCCCATAAAAAAAAGGAATTAATATAAATATCAACAAGAAAACTAAAGTTGCTCAACTTTCTAATTTGCCGTTTATTTTTATCAGATAAATATCGGTTTCTCAGAGCCGTGCGAAACTAAATAAAAGTTTGTGATAAAGTGATGGTAGTCAAGTTATATCCTATGTGTAGAGTCAGTCTACAAGCTCCAAGTATAGAGGATGTAGAAGTGCTCTGATCTCTCAGTGGGGTTACACAAGCCCCACTTTCTGTTAGCGTTAACGCCTGCGGAAAGATGAAATTGTATGAAAATGACATTGACAATGACATTAGCTTGAAAGATGTTTCTCAAGCTAATGTTATTTTCATACAATTTTATCTTTTCGCAGGCGTTAACGCTAACAGAAAGTGGGTCTTGCTCTTGACTAACCCCCCTGATCTGACAAACAAAGAAGATGGGTGTGATGGTACGGAACCCTAAAAAGGAAGGGAAATGAGCGTACGTTCCGCCTGATGGTAAACGGTAACCGCTGCCTATTGACATAGCACCGTAACTTTATTGCGGATTAGCGAGAGTATGATATCAGGGTAATCCTTCTTCGTACTATTATTTCTTCTGTGGTGCTTCAACTTAGATTCTGTTATGATAAGTACATTGTACCAACAAGTGGTTGGTACGTCTGAAGCTTCACGTTATCTCGGGTCACGAAGTCGTGACTTGGCGAATGGAAAACTCAAACAAAACTAGAACAAACCATTTTTTATTTTATTTCATGGCGGAGAGAAATTTTTGCTAGGCCTTTCAAAGTAAGTTTTAAAATGATTTCATATTATACTACGTATAGGTAATAGTATAAACACATGTTACAACTAATATCCTAACTAACTTTAACTAATCATCACCATCAGCATCAGCCAGAAGACGTCCACTGCTGAGCATAGGCCTCTCCCTATAACCTTCACACTGAACGACAGCCTGCCTTTTGTATCCACTGGATGCCCGCGACTCTCACGATGTCGTCAGTCCATCTAGTGGGAGGCCTACCTACGCTGCGTCTTCCGGTTCGTGTTCTCCACTCAAGAACCTTTCTTCCCCATCGGTTATCGGTTCTTCGAGCTTTACTTTAACTAATGTGGTATCAAAAACCTTGATAGATTTCTCTTAGCACGCGCTCAACATTCACTCTGCGATAATACGTACCTACGCATGAAATCAAAGCACGGTCGACTATTTAGTCAAATACACATAAACAGGGTGAGCATCGCCATACAACGTGGTAATGGGGCCAGCATTTTGGGAACAGTTCCCACTGGTAACGGTTTAATAGAATGATAGTTAGGTTTTAACTTGTTTTTTTTATTTTTTTATTTTATTGTTTGTTAGTAATAGTTTTAGGTTTTAAATATCTGTGTTTTAAATATTTTTCGTATAAATAAACTGTCAATTATTATGATAATACATAATTATAAACAGGTACATAATATATTTGATACAGAACTAATAATATAACAACCACAGAAGAGAAAAAAATTTCGTTTAAACTTAAAATTTCTACTTCTCTTTTCTGTGATAACAACTAACTGTGCTACGGTTTCAGCCGCGCTGACAATCCTACGGAAACCATTATTTTTTGACAGATATATGAAGTAGCATGTCAGTTTCCGACCCTCGAACTTTATTATTGCAAAAAATCACATCGACACATTGCTTTATTGCTGCGTGCAAAATAGACAAACAATCTAAACTATGTAAAAACGGGACCCTTATGGGAAATATTTAATTTGATGAAGAACGGTGTATAATACGATATAGCTACAGAGTTTAGTGGAAAAAGAATCAGAAATTATCTAATGGATATTGAATTATTGATGCAAGGTTTTGTTAAAAACTCTTAAAGCTTTTATAAAATATTTTTCCTTAACAACCGACTTCTCTTGACTCCATTGTTTTTGTTTTGTTTTGTACTCATGTTATTAATATCTCCACTGATTGTGAGCCGACTTTAAATGATTGTTTTTTATCGAATAGTCATTCATAGGGTTGTGCCAGAAAATATTCCATCTCTGAGAGTGGAAAATTAGAGGCTGAATTCCGTTTCTGACTAAAATAGCAAGTGCTTTTATTAACTAAACAAAATACAAGCTACACTAACTCTACAAATACAGTTAGACTGCACATAGATCATTGAAGGTCTAAAGACAATCCAAATGCTCAAGCCCATTACCAACTGACAGCGTACCCAGCATGCTGGCGGCATTATCACGCTGAATGGCAATGCTTATGCGTTGAGCCAGAAACACGCCAGCATTTTGGTCACGCGTTGCATTAACCAGGCGCTTTGAAAGATTTTTGAAAATGAAGTGAGATCCCGATCCCCAATTTTGTTTCTTGAATTTTGCCCACTTTCCATGATATAGTTTTTTCTTCCAATAAATAAATATGTCTAATAAATCAAATATTTCTTATAATTTCAACAGGTTCATCGTCCACACAGAGCATGTGGTATGTGAAAGTATCAAGCTTCCACTCCACAGATCATTACGAAGACTATCCACACGCACAACAACTTTTAAAATTGTATGAAAGCCTTTACATTTTTAAAGCTCAGCGTCTGGAAATTATTGGGCCATAACCGCAAAACAGTGGCTAGCAATTAAAACAATCGACTTTGAAATCCTTCTACTTAAAACTATTATATATAATCTTCCCATCATGATGCACCATCTACAACAGAGGCGAGTTGTTTCAAATAGTTTAAATTTATGAAAACACATTATACTTTACGCGTGTATCAAAACAGCGTAACTGTAAAAGTTAAATGACGCCGCAGACGTCTACTATTTCAACTCCAGGATTTTAATCTCATTGTCATTCAGCGGCTCTGAGCGTCTCGGAGTCAAGCGTCACGAATCGCAAAACGGAACGCCACTACTTACAGGCCCCCGCACACTCACAGCATAAGTAGGCAGATAAAAGACTTTTTATTGTGCGGTAAACTCTTCAAATGTAAGTAGGAGTAAGACGGTGAATAATGTCACATCCTTGAAATACGTCACTTAATTTTTTATTTTTTTTTGCTTCGGAGTTTATTAGGAGTCAAAACTACGAGAAAATATCTGTGCTGGCTCTCAGCTCTGCCTTATATAACTTTATCGGCGACACAGAAGCTTTTAGTTTAAAAAAAAACCCACTAAAAATCAAGGTTTTTAATATCTGATCCCACCAAACTAAATTCAACAACTTTGACTTTGATATTTTTCCAAGTACGGAAAATCATAACCAGACAAAAAAGCTTACTTTTCTTTTATTCGTTTATAAATATCATAGATGTTGGAACTAGTACAAAATTTACGAAAAAAAAAGAGTCCTGGGTTTTTATTTACCTATATTAATTTAGATACATTTTTGATCGACAAATTATTAAACATAGTTGCAACAGCTACAAAATATAATATAGCTTGTAACAAACTTAAGCTAATTGTATGTTTTAATCTGGTATGGTTTGAGTCAGTTTTAGTCTAGTTTGGTAAAGTAAAAAAGCTTTTATTTCAAACACACGTTTCATTTACTTACACATTATTTTTACTTTAAATTTTAACTATAAATTATATTATACTTGTTCATCAATAATTATCATAAATCATATAACTGTCATTGTCACGTTTTTTTTTCGTTGTCCCAATTAATCTAGTATGGTATAGTATGTTTTATTACTACTTTGGTTCAGATATTTTTGAGATCCATAATCCACTTTTTTTAATATCTTTGCTTTCTAACATACAATTTGTATATTTATATTTACTAGGTATTAATAAACAAAGATAATTGTGATAACTTATTTTAATAATTTTTCGAAATAAATCTACGCATTTGGCTCTTGAATAATTATGAATCTACTAATATGGCCACCGACCTCTCACTGGTAAGTGGCAGGTAGAATGGTAAAAGTTGTGAGTGTGCGGCGTCTTTGTCGCTAAGAAGCGAATCCGTGTTATGAAATCAAACGTATTTTACCCGGATCCAATACCAGTCTCTGTAACTAAGTTACGTAATTTGGAAAATATTATTTAAATATGTACAAGTTTGAAATAAAATCATGGCCTCCTAACAACCCTGTGTTCGTTGCAAATCAGCAGCATTCACGCAACAATAATAACATCTCTTACACAGGCCGTTATTAGCATAGACACCGATCACGTCACCTTTTATAAAAACCCAGCGTGACACCTTTTTTGTTATACTTACTATGATTTAACGAGAACAGTTTAGGGATAGGTCTAGGTAAGTAGTTTAACTTCATTTGAACGGCTTTCGAAGAGCTTTCATGGTTTCATCATTATCTGCCTATAATGTTCCCACTGCAGGGACATAGGCCTTCTGTCAGACAGAGAGAAAGAGAGAGAGAGAGAATGGGCCCTAATTCACCATGCTGGCCTAGGTTTTCTCACGATGTTCCTTCGCGTTGTTGAGCGACTAGCATTAGGTCGACACATAATTTATGTAAGTAGGTACTAAATAAGTCATTGGATTATGTCTTCTGTGGCAGGGCGGGCCGAGGATCGAACCGGGTAAAGTTAGATTGTAAAAAGCACATACTGATTGTCGATCGAAACAAATGAATTGGAATTGAATTGAATTGCCACCCGACCAGCGCCGCTCTTTTAAAGTTTCCTATGGCGCAATTTGGCATTTTTGTATTAACTCCCTATTGCGAAATCGATGGAGATTGAACTTAATTGTATGGCTTGCTAGTTGATGCATTGATCCAACCTAAGCCATCATACATATAAAGTAGGTAAACTCGCGGCGTCTATCCTGATATAGGTCTGTGATTACGATTTAGGCTTTTTATAGATATATTTAGAATATAAACTAAAATAATGATTTGTCTACGAAGATACACCTTATAAAATAATGATTTGTCTACGAAGATACACCTTATAAAATAATGATTTGTCTACGAAGATACACCTTATAAAATAATGATTTGTCTACGAAGATACACCTTATAAAATAATGATTTGTCTACGAAGATACACCTTATAAAATAATGATTTGTCTACGAAGATACACCTTATAAAATAATGATTTGTCTACGAAGATACACCTTATAAAATTCGGTAAAACATGCTTCGCCAAATAAAATCTGGTAATCTATGTACTTATAATGAAAACCAACTCAAAAGTAATTTTTAGGAAGTCAGAGACCTCGGAAAAATATAAATGTATGATCATAGACCAAGATACTGTAGACAATCTTTCAAAAAATTTAATGGAATGCATTTTCCTTCGCTTCATAATATGTTATGTATGAAAACTGAGTTAGCTCGGAATATCTCAGAATATAATAATATGAAGTAGCGACACACTGGAACATATTTCTTGAAAGGATATTTTCTAAGAGCAAACTTATTTGTGTGAAAATTCTATTTCTGTTTGAGTGAAGTTGTGAATCGATGTGTTTGTACTTTATTTTACTCGTAGTGTTTGCAAAGACATGAACATTTTTATTTGTATCGTTTGTATCCTACTTATTTTTTTATCTTGAATTTGTTTGCCTTTAGATATATAGATAGAAACTCTTTATTGTGTACACCAGAAATGAAAATGACAAACAGATAGAAAACACTTAGAGCTAGTGCCATAAGTGGCGACCTTATCGCTAAAATCGATCTCTTCCAGGCTACCATTGGATGGAATGAATGAAAAAAAAAAACGTAACAGGATCGACGGGGATGGTGGTTTATTTTTTGTTTTCTCGAAAGAATAAATTAATTGATAATATACCATGATTACCGTTGGCAATTGCAAAAGAGTGAAACAAAGCTAACAATAGTTATTGCATAAATAATACTGAGAGAATCGGGCCTGTCTATATAGGTGCTCTAATAACGTAACATAACATAATGTTACCAGTTTGTGTCACCTGATGTTGACAATACGTTTAAACCGCAGACAGACTGACAGATGGACAGATGGACAGACGGACGGATAACGAAGTGATCCTATAATGGTCCCTTTTTTCTTTTGAGATTCGGTCAAATGTTAAGAACACTATGAACTCTTCTACTTTTGTTTTGACGTGTCGTTTTGAAGTACCTACCTACTTTCGAGTCAACAATTTCGAGTGGAATCCTTTTCCCAAGTAATATAATTTTGTTACGAATTGAACTGAATAGCTAACTTGAGAGCAAATCTAAATTGACTTAGATTCTTATCAAGAGCTAAGTCGTAATCGAAAGTATAATATTATAGAAAGTGGCTATCAGTTCAAGAGATATTATTTTCATTTTATAAAAGCCGCGACTATCACAGTGAGCGCAGTTTGCTTAGCAACGCGGGAAGGGCGGCAGTGACTATTTGCATAACTTATCTGGGGACAGTTCTGTACTGAATGTGTATTGGAACTTTGGAAACTTGGTTCTTTTAAGAATGCGTATTGGAACTTAGGAAACTTGGTTCTTTCAACAATGCGTATTGGAACTTTGAAAACTTGGTTCTTTTAAGAATGCGTATTGGAACTTAGGAAACTTGGTTCTTTTAATAATGCGTATTGGAAATTAAGAAACTTGGTTCTTTTAAGAATGCGTATTGGAACTTTAGAAACTTGGTTCTTTTAAGAATGCGTATTGGAACTTAGGAAACTTGGTTCTTTTAATAATGCGTATTGGAAATTAAGAAACTTGGTTCTTAAAAGAATGCGTGTTGGAACTTTGGAAACTTGGTTCTTTAAAGAATGCGTATTGGAAATTAGGAAACTTGTTTTTTTTTTTAAATGTGTGTTTGCACTTTGGAAATTCGAATTTTTACTGAGTGCTCACTAAAATTTAGTTGAAATTTTATTTTAAACCTGAAACTTATCTTTTAATTATACAACATTCAGCCTTCTAACCTTACTTATAAAAACAATCCAACTAAAATTAAACATCTCATTTTCATTCCCATCTAATTGCACGTAAAGGATAATTTTTAAGAAAAAATACAATATTTTTAACGACCGGTTAACAAAAGAGCTTGCCGCGTAGGCTACAAGTACGACAAGTGCCTTTTTACACCGTTCTTAAGAATTCGTTTAATAAACATACGCCGAGAGGTGGTCATCATCTCAGTAGAGGTTTTTTGGAACTGATAAAATTTCTACTTAAGACAATAGCGATATCTAGAGAGAACATCTAGTCCTGATATTTTATATTAGTAATTGTTGAAAAAAAAATATAAGTTGACAAAAAGCATGGACTCCGGAGTTCGTGGAGCTGAATTACAAATTATAAAAAATTACGTAATATGTACTAAATTGCAGTAAACACAGGTGTTTTTTCGTCCTTTCGTACTACTGACTGGTACAGTGCCTGTATCTGTTGAAAGGAATCTACCACACCACTTTATTAGATTTGTAGCGTGTCTATATCGCCGTGTTACATCCCTAGGAAGAACTAGTTATGAACCATTTACATAACTACAACTAAGTATGTTACGGTATATAGCTTTATGCGTAGTCATATAATTATAAGACGGCTTTAACCATCTTACTACAACATCCACATAATTTCAGCGTATATAGAAAAGTGAATTTAAACCCCATAATTATTTAGGCACTAAATTACTTTATTTTATGCATAGTTAGAACTAAATTTAGGTTTCATCGAGTGCTTGTTTGTAAATCTCTACCGTGGAACATGGTTGCCCAAAAGAAACCGATTCAATCGCAACTTGAAGACATCCAGATTGTAACCATCATGGATTACCTACTCAGGCAGCGCTTCAGCACTTACCCTAGAATGAAGAAGCCGGGTAAAGACATCAATTAATGCTAAATTGAGGCTGCTATGTCGTTATAACGAAGTTTGAGTTTTACTATCATGACACCCACAACGTTACTCGAAGAGCCGGTAGCTCTTCAGCTACAAGATGTTGTCTCAGTAGGTCAGTCGGGAGGCAGGTGCGCGATCCTGTCCTTTCTCGTCGTCCGAAATAACGACTTGTAGCTGTCACTGCGCAGATTATAATTAGCTTTAATAAGATTTACTGCGAAACGCGAATCCATATAAGTGAAGTATTTAAGTTTTTAGTTGCCAATGTTGTATAATGGGTGTTGTATAATATTCAGATTTACCTAAAATATCTATTTAACAAATAGGAATTAAACTCGTTTTATTACTTGGTATGTTAATTTGCAAAAGGTCGTAAAAATGTTGCGAAACATTGTTTTTTAAATGTTAACAGTAAAAGCCCTATAGTTTAATTTTCATTCCTTAAAATTTACTTTCAAAACACACGTTGTTAAAGAATTGCATGAAGCTGCTGTAATATTCTAATTGGTGATTATTATGATAGTAATAGTGATAGTGAATCGGTTTCTTTTGGACAAGCGTGGTCTATTGTAGACCGTATCATTATCACTGCCGTTAAATGAGGCGAGGCAGTGGTCAAACGCAGGCCTATTAAAACAAAAACAGTCAGGTCTCCCGGATGGGAATTATTATATCAGCGAGTCTGAATCGAGGCCCCAGTAATTTTATTTCTGCGATGAAATTAAAAAACAATCAAGCTTGCAAGAATGAGTATTTATCGCCAGATACTCGTACTGGGCCAGCATAATAAATTGTGTTTCTAATCTCAGCACACTCACACGTGGGCCGTATTCATCAATACTTGATCTGTGATTAAGCGTCACTAGACATTGACCCCTTTGCGCCGGTGTTGCTTTGAACCACGAACCACTACGCAGAACACCGATTAATTATGTTGCAATAAGTACCTAATGTCTAAGTCATTGCCCACGTATTGCAGGTTTCTCTACATTTCGTTTCAATTATCAGCTTGATCAAGTGGATCTGAATGCACGCGTATTCAGTTAGTGAAACAATTGTATCCTAACCCAAAAACAATATGACTAAGCTGTAAAAAATATGTTTAGTGAAAAGATATTTAAAACTATGGAGTCAGGGGGCAAAGGGTGGGCAACGTATTTGTGACGCCTCTGGTGTTACAAGTATCTATAGGCGACGGTAACTGCTTACAATCAGGCAGCCCGTCTGCTTGTTTGCTACCTATGACATAAAAAAAAAACAATTCCGAACCCAATTTAAGTTAGACTAACACCATAGTAACCATTAGGGTATTTTGTGTTTTTAGACAACAATTATTGCACGCTAAATTAGACATTTTATAAGTATCGATATATTATTATAGGTGATAGGTTTTAAAAATGATAATTATTATTTATGTTTAATTTATCTATCACGGTTATACCACATACATTATTACGTAATCCATTCTACGTATATAAAGCACGTTCGATTGCTATATAGCACGTTCAAATGACTGTGTAATTAAATCCACTACCAAATTTTCGATTGACCTGAAAATTACCACGCCTGTATCTGTCTGTTTCACAAATAACTATCATAATAATCATCCGGAGTTATTACGGTACTTGTACTAATATTTTTGTGATATACACGAGTATTATTGTAGCAGACAAGCATAACTTCTTGGAATAGTTAGGCTCATCGCGGGTTTATTTGCTTAGTTTATTTGCCATGGGATGACAAATGTCTACATTTTTAAGACAAATTGTAATATATCCTGAAATCCTATTATACATAAATATAGAACCAGAATCAGTAATATAAAGTGAAAGTATTTAGCAATCTACATAAAAAAATAAGTTAAATACTTACTGACTGACTCATCACAAAATTTCAGAAACTACTTGAGTTATGAAGCTGAAACTCGGCGAGTAAGTTCTTGGAGTTTAAAACTCCGCTACGAAAGGTCCGCTGCTTGCAAACAAATTATATATTCAAAACTGTATCTATGACAAATCTCTAGTGTATTTCAGTAGTGTAGTTAACGTAACTTCCACAGAGTAACGCTTGATTGCCTACTTTGATAGTATCTTGTACATAATCAAAGATCGCATTATGTCTTGTTATCGAATATAGTAATCAGGTATACGTGTTGCCTTGATACAGGTTTTTTTAGTAAGGTAATCAGCAGATACTATCTTTTAACACATTAAGTTGGTATTATAAGTAGATATTTAATTTTTATGGTTCCGTACCTTAAAAGGAAAAAACGGAACCCTTATACTGAATCACTTTGTTGTCCATCTGTCTGTCTGTGAAGCCCCCTTTCTCTGAAACGCGAAGAGATATCAAGTTGAAATTAATTATCAAATACTTGGTCTACGGTCTTTATCAGCTGCGAAAAAAACAAATGTTTAATTCTACGCGATCAAAATATAATATGACTGTTTATATCGCATATTTTATCATATTTTGCGATTTCACAGGGAAATCAAAACCTACAGGTTACTTCCCGTTGACCTAGAATCATGAAATTTGGGATAATGCAAAATCTCACAGCACATATAAGTACGTAAAGGGAAAAAAATCTAAAATTTGTTTATTTGAAGTTATATCATATAAAATAAAAATCGATTACTAACTTACATTTTGTAGTTGGTATGTATGGAAGAACCCTATTGTCCACTACAAAGTTAAGTTTGTTTTTTTACAAAATTCCTTTTTTTATGTTTTGCCTCGCGCTCTGAGGATACCGCGCCCACGGAAACCTCAGAGCACGAGTCCTACTCGTACTTGTCCGGTTATTTTATTCAATTAACTATCAAGAAGATATTGTATATTCCTAATACAATTATTCATTTATTTAAAAGTAGACCATACAATTACACATCACTATATGATACGGCAAAGGTTAGCTAAATCGAGAAACGTTAAGCATTTAACGATATGGCGAGATTTGATTGGCCAATTGATTGGCCAATTTTATGATCAGGCTATGACATAATTAAACTCATCCCCATAAATAACGAATCACCTTCAGTTATGTTCATCGCAAACTTTCCAGCTAACCACAATATTAAACGGTCATGTGGACTTTATAACTTCGACACTTCATTAAAAACTCGTCGTATGGCAACACCAATCAAACTTTCACCAATAACCGTAGAGTTCCTCACCTCAAGTGGCTCATGTCGTTAGCGTTAGAATGCTTTATTATATTACTAACAGCGCCTCGCGGTTTTACCCGCTATCCTCCCAGATCGATATTGTTCTTTCGCGATGAAAGTAGCCTATTATTATATTAATTCATACCAAATTTCTTTACCTATTTTTGCAATACTTTTTTGTCGTTTAGTAATTAACTATTTATGTGGTGGTAAGGAACTACAGAACCCTCAGCGCACGAGCCTGACTCGCACTTAGCCGGTTTATTTTTAATGTAATAATAGACGAACACGCGAATGAGTTTTTGGTACATTAAAAATAACCCTGTATATTTCTTAGTCTATAATATCTATAATAGTTAGTTTGGCAGTAGTTATGTAGTGTGTCAGAGATTACACCGAGATGTCTGACGTGTTCACATACAATTATGTAAATGTGTGCACCCAAATTACACGCCGTCAGATACAGGAACCATTTCTCCATAAATGCTGTTTAGACAATGCCATTACTACTTTCAACCTAACCTGCATGGTTTGAGGGTCTACTTTCAACATCACTGTGAACAGCCAGGGCTGCCAGTTGATAATAATAACGCTAATGATATTACTTTTGTAATGTAGCGCTACTAACTACTAAGTGTGAATTTGCCAGTTTGACCATAAAAGAGAGTTCTTAAATTTCTTTGGGCATTTCACATCATGACGATGATCAAGATTATTTTAGCCCTAACAGCGTCATTTGGGTCGTAACATTTTTGTTTCTTCTTTTCATTTGACTTTTTGGCATTAATCATGTCGTTTAGCCGGGCTGAAACATTTCATTTAAAGTTTAGATAATTTTCTGGCTATTTTATTGGGATGTGTTGCATATTAACGGGGATTAAATGTAGCAAAGTCCAAGTTTTTTTTAAGCTATAGTAGAAATAAAATAAATTAAAAATTTAATTATTATTTTTCCTGAAAAGGTTATGAACGTTATAATTATTGTAGCTGTTATCCGTTATACTACAGTGAGAAGTTAAAACAAAATGCTATTCATTCAGATTTTATCTGCATTTCATGGTTCAGTATCGTCACCATTATGAAATCGCCAAAGAAATCCAGTAACAAACTATTAAAAACCTTTCACAAAGACACTGCATGTTTCAACATATTATAACAAAGAGCTAAGCCATTTGTATATTATGTACCGACTGTGTTGTGTAGACTTGTGGTTGTCTCACAGATGACGATGATGAGTATGTAGAATAAAATAAAAAAAACTAAAATAAAACAATCTTACTTTCATTTGCTTTCATTTTATCTGCAGTATAGAGCGAGCGAGAGACAAACATTGACAGTGAAACAGATAAAATAATAAAGTTATATGATTATTTACGGGATATTTACCGTGGTAAGGTTGTGGAATGAGCTCCCGATATCCAACCACCCGCATTCTTCAGTCTTCCCGTGAACATGGTGCATGTAACTGCGCCGAAATATCGGGAGCTCATTCCACAACCTTACCACGGTAAATATCCCGTAAATAATCATATAACTTTAGTGAACAACCGTTATAGTTTAAAACAGATAAAATAATGTTAGAAGAGATCGTGATATGTAGAAATTTACTTAAAGCAACCTTCAGACTAAAATTCATATTTTCCTTTCCAAACGGATTTAACCTTCATTCGAGTATAGCTTAATACGGAAGTCCACGTTGGTTTGTGTGGCTTGCTGATCTATAATAATCTATAACGCTTCATATTAAGTCGATAATATACCTTAGCTTTAAAATTAAAATGTAAATTAAAAAATAAAGTGTAGTCTAATCCTGAACACATATTCGGGGACGTAGCTTGCGGTAGCCAATGGTTTTTAGCCGGTAAGAATCCGGCACTGTCTGGGTTCTCCATTCCCAGTCGTCCATGCAGGATTTACCCGTTGGCTGCCCAAAAAAAACTTATACCGCTTCATCCACATCATGTAACACCTCTGCAAGGAAACTCTGTAAAGGATGCCATAGGACACACAAGGATATGACTACAACTAGTACCCACTTCCAGATTTAATTTAAATTTATCTCATCAGAAAGTAGACGCGCTACGTTACACCCGTCCTAAGCTAATTTTAGTTAATATTATATCAAAATTCCACGAACTTATAAACGTAGAAAATTATTAACTACATCTAAAATTGGTTATATTAGCTGTGAGAGGACCAACTAACCTAATTTATCCAAAGCAGTCCTCGTATTTAAATTAATCTGGAATACGAGTACAACCACATCAATACAATTTATTAAATTAAAAATTTGCGAAAATTCGATACGTATCTCTTCTATCTCTTCTCTACATAGTATAAATTAAAGTCGCTTTCTGCGTCTGTCTGCCTGTATGGCCGCTAAATCCTAAACCACGCAACGGATTTTGAAGCGGTTTTCACCATCAATTAGATAATTTTTCATGGAAGGTTTATATATGTAACAAGCGACCCGCCCCGGCTTCGCACGTAAATCACACCCGTGCGAAGCCGGGCGGGCGGGTCGCTAGTTTTACATAAATTTAATATTCGTAGAGAGGTACTTCACTTCACCCACATAAACAGACTTGACGGCGACAAAAAATATTATTACTGTTATAATTTATGATGTTTAAATTTTTTCTATTAATTTCATTCATGGATGTCTCTAAATAAATATATTTTACAAGTTTTATTTAACTAGCCATGTTAGTATGTTCGTTCGTATGTGTGGGACAAATATTGAAACTAAATTTTAGGCTTGTTATCTTCAAACGATTGAGCTGAAATTTGGCGTACTTATGTAAATTCGGTGACAATGCAATATTACGGTACCATCGAGCTGGTCTGATGATGGAGACAGAAGGTGGCTATAAGAACTCCTTAACGAATTACGTAACCCCGTCGAATTTGGGTTCGTTGGTCTTCCTTAACACTTTGGTCCTAGATGATAAATTCAATATGGTGGACGCCCCAAGATGGCGGAACAAAATGTTCTTATCTACCATCATTATATTATGAACATCAAATGAATGGGTTTGCTGAAAGAATACGAAAAAGCTTGTTTTTAAAGTTTTTTTTTTTAAATAAAGCTCATTTGTTTTTTGTCCTCTGCGTAAAAAGTGACTTTGACTTCTTCAATCTAAACTTCGCAGTGTCCGCATTAGGTATCTGCTTATGTAATGAAATACTTATTTAAACTGACTCTAATATTACCAAACAGATACATTACCTTATAGCCTTGTACTGAGGTGATGTATTAGGTAACCTCATTTATATTTGGTAGAGACAAAGACTAAATGCAAAGCTGTAAATAATTTAGCAAACTCAAGCGTGCAAAATATGAAATGACTACGTGCGACCCACGCCAATAATGATCTTACCATTTGGCGATGTTATGGCTTATGACATCAGTGAATCATACTGATATTATAAATGCGAAAGTGTGTTTGTTAGTTTGTGTCTCTTTCACGCAGCAACAAAGCAACGGATCGACACGACTTTTACATAGTGATAGTAGACGGAGATGGTCGTGAGATAATCATTGTGGTACTGAGACGTGGTACTTAAATGTAAAAGGCCACTTTTGGAAAATTAAATGTCTTAAATGTTCTTTGAGCAATATAATCCGAAACGTGGATATTCGTCAAAGAACCAGTGTTAGCGACATAGCTGTTAAAATTTGCAAGTTGAAGTGGCAATGGGCAGGCCACATCGCTCGAAGAACCGATAACCGACGGGGAAGAAAGGTTCTTGAGTGGAGACCATGAAACGGAAGACACAGCGTAGGTAGGCCTCCCACTAGATGGACCGATGACATTGTGAGAGTCGTGGGCATCCAGTGGATGCAAAAGGCAGGCTGTCGTTCAGTGTGGAGGTTAAAAGGGGAGGCCTATGTTCAGCGGTGGACGTCTTCTGGCTGATGATGATGAGTAGATGAAGTGGCATAGAATGCTGTTAACCCTAAATTATAGGAAAGTAAGATTGTGAGTAGTTTATTGTGGAATAATAACATTAAGTGCTAGCCATCTCCAGATTAAATTATGTTTCTTTGTTGTTGTTATCAAAACACAAAACATCTATTTGAGTGTTCACACACTTATTGACATGTACTTAGACTATTTTATTTTGTAGATAGATATTTTTAATTGGCCCATAAATCAAGCTTCTTAACTTATTTATTTTCAGATCAGACAAACGAGATAATGCCTCAGTGCATCTCTCTAGATTTAGGTATGTACGTGTAATAGGAAAAACATGATTACTGACTAATATTCTTAACAACATATCGTGCGCGTTTTAAAATGTGTGTATGATGTAGTCGTCTATTGTGCAAATAAGTTATAATTATCTTTTTAATAATTAT
The DNA here is from genome assembly GCA_914767915.1 of Agriopis aurantiaria. Taxonomy (NCBI): domain Eukaryota; kingdom Metazoa; phylum Arthropoda; class Insecta; order Lepidoptera; family Geometridae; genus Agriopis; species Agriopis aurantiaria. Next base: position 544,524 of record OU611991.1, on the reverse strand, counting down.
CATTCGATTTCGAATGTTTTCGTATTTCTCTCACTTTTTCACCAAAACTGTATGGTACACTTATTTATACGCATTCCAAGAAACTTGCAGCGATACCAATAAACTAAGTCCACATACAAAAAAGGGCGGCAAGGTCGACCTGACTTTGGGCCTGATATATTCGCATCCGCCACGTCACCTTATCATATCTCCTTTATTTGTCTGATCTGAGTATTAATCTGACCAATAACTTATTTGATATAATGAGTAACGAAACTCATCTTTTATATCATCAATCTAAAGTTAGAGCAATTAAAAAGTTACAAATAAAACTAAAACTTTGCACCTCTTTGAAAAATCTCTTAAAAAATCTTTTTAAAATTATTAATTAAACTTCGTTCTAAGTCTAAGATATAAGACAGTATGTACCTAATACTTACTAATAACAAATGGCAGCACTCGACAGCGCATAGCATTTGTTTTCTCAGTTGTTCGACCCAAGCAAGGTCATCACAAATTCCGGACCATTGTCGGCTACAATATTGTAGCTTACGATTTCAGAAATAATGAAAAAGCATCGCCTCCACGTGACGGCGACTTTTACCTACTTGAAAAATGAGAGCTCCGAGAACGTGACAGCTTTCCGATGACAGACGGCCGATATTTCCCACAGTCCGTGCATAAACAACGCGGAAACACTTGCCCCACGGTCCACGATCACCAGACTGACGTCTCTGCAGTCTCTGTGCCACTCACTTCGTGTACTAACTGCTACGTAAACACCGAATCAAACATTTGGAAACATTTCACAATATCCTGGCCACTTTCACTCGTTTGTTCCGAATTGAAGCGGTTCTGTATCGGTTCTGCTTGTTTTGAACCGTTAAAACCGCTGTGCGTGGCGGCTGCCTCCTCGCGTCGAACTGAGCGCCCGCGCACCTACCTCCTTAACCCCCTCTTTGGAACCTCTTAGCCTTTTCTACGTAATATTGACCTTAAGTGGTTTGTGTTAAGGCGCAGATTATTTTGAAGACATATTCATGTACTGAACCGCATCATAAGATAGCTTAATTCACACAAAGTGTTGAGTGTTGTATTAAGATAGTACTATAGAGTGTTTTTTTATATCAGTGTAAATTATAACTTACTCGTATACTCGAATTGAAATCGAATTATAACGCGTGTATTTGTTCGTATGCTCTAGACATCCAGCAGCAAGTATAATTAAAGACCTAGACATATTTTTCTCAAATAAAAATTTACTTTCAGTTCTAATTTTAATAAAATTGATATTACTTTCAGTGTCACTGTTTCATTTCCTCGCAATACCTAAAAATTAAAAGCCGAGTGTATAATTCGTTCATAAAACAAGCGTTAACCCATTTTATCCTTTACTTAAATATTCGGCTCAGGCTGACGTCTCAGCTAAAATAGCTTGTTTCGTGCACTCGTTTGTACAATGTAGGAACAATTAAGATAGCCCATCGGTCCAGTTGGATGTGAACATAACTTCTAAGCTTGGGGGCGTGGTGGCGACAAACATATATGTGATGAACATTTGTGTTTGTTCTATATCAGGTTGTTAATATCTATTTAAGTATGTATTTAAAACTATATAATATGTATGTATATCAGTCTCTGGCAGCCATATCACAAGCTATGCTTAATTTGGGGTCAGATGACCGTGTGTGCAAAAATGTCCAGAATATTTTATTTCAACGATACGTCGATACCAGCTCGATAATGTAATTTTTTTTTTATCCTCTCTTTTCATTTAATGAAACCCTCTAAAAATATCCAGCCTCTGAATATAATGACCGTGACTAACAGACGGGCTACGGCGGAGGTATACGTTATTCGTTTAACTACGGAACTTTATAAAACTAACAAAAGAGATAAAACCATAAACAAACAGAGCATTTCTGTTCAGGCGTTAAAATAAGTTTGTCATCCGTCGCTTTGCTCAACGTTTTCCGCTGAAACCGCAGTACTGTTGAAACGAGGTTGGTCGATGTTAACTTTTATAGATATCCAATAATAGCGGTAAGACAGTTTGTACCTTTATACCACGTTTATATTAAAACACTGTTTTAAACTATCACGGTTGTTCACTAAAGTTATATGAGTCTTCCTGTGAACGTCCCACAACCTTACCACGGTAATTATCCCGTAAATAATCATGTAACTTTACGTTTATATTAGCTTCACTTGTAACTAACAATATAAACAAACAGTTATATTAAAATTATTTACGGGATATTTACTGTGATTAGGTTGTACGTAATTGATAAACAGACGAGTTTTACCTTCTAATTGTTGTATCTATTTGAAACTTTATAAATAGGTACAGTTAATGGTTTCTCTATATTTCACATTGAAAGTAAACACTTTTAATAGATTTTATCACGTGTTTAAATTTTTACATTATTTTAATAACTGACATTTCAAACTCTAACCAGTGTTCATAGTCAAATAAGATTACCCGATTTTATTTTTTTTGTAAATTCAATATCCCTTTACCAATCTCTCACTGATGCCAGAATTGCCCCAACACCTACGTATATGCCTCTTTAACGTGTCTGTCAACGGCGAACCAGAAGTGCAAGTACCTACCATTCTTTGTCGATCGTCAAATTCGATACAATGCCATAGAATCGATCATAACGAGTACTGATAAAATGGCATTATATCGAATTTGAAGATCTAAACTGTTAAATTTGACGATCGATAAAGAACAGGGGCCTTACGGACAACAGCTAATTGCGGCACCTAATCCGGTCAGTTGGAAAATCACGCGAACGTGAACCTTATCGCGCCCAGATACTCTCTGTCCGTCCCTCTTGTCCGTAAGGCCCCTGTACTTGCACTGCTGGTTCGCCGTTGACGGACACGTTAAATAGGCATATTATAGGTGTTAGGGCAATTTTGCCATCAGTGAGGGACACACGTACGTGCTACGACGTACACTGCTGGCTAGGCTAGCGTCAGTTACGAGAATATGGCTGGCGAAGCCAAACTTAGTCTTAAAAGTTCTATTGCAGGGCGCACAGTGCGGTTGCGCTGTGCGCCTCAGTACAGCCATCAGCATTATATGTGTAGGTGTAGGAAGGCTTCGGAAGGGTCTTAATGATAAGGCGTTTTGCATCTTTGCATCGTTTCGCTCTCGTCTCTGTTGCGTGAGCTCTTCCCAACCCTCGCACGGGATGTCACATGCGGAGAGATGGCGCTTCAGGACATACTTGTGACGTAAGTACGGCCTCCAGATGTGCGCTTTCCCTCCTTCAGCTGTGAGTAAAATACTGCTTTAGGCAACCTAGAGTAATCCATACGTACAAGACGTATGCACCATCTCAATAATTGACCTTTAATGAGCAAGAACTCTATGCCACATAGCCCTGTTCTTCTCAAAACTTCGAAGTTTTGAGCAGATGCAGGAGTAGGTATATAATTATGTATAAGCTTGATTGTGCAAACCAATCTTATCACTTTTAGGACTAATCACCTCTTTTGTTAAAACTTAAACGGCTTTTCAGTTTGAGTTAGTTGGTAGGCTAGCGCGCTAGTGCAGCGGCCTCTGTGATTACCTGTCTGAGACCGTGACTAATTCGTCTAGATAATTGAGCTGACAGGTGACATTAATAGGTTGCCTTCAAGAATTTAACCTATTTCTGATAGCTTAAGCTGAAACCCTTTATACAATCCTTACTAATATTATGAAAGCGAAATTAACCCTGTCTATCTGTCTGGATGTTTGTTCGCTTTTCACGACTAAACCGCTATGCCGAGCGAAATGGTAGAGAACCGTACACTTGTATGACGGTTATGCGGCGTGCGCGCTTTCTAATATTTTCGATATTAATTTTTTCTTTATTTTCTACAAAATTAAATAATCTTACGCTTTTCCAAAAAACTGCGACCACTAGATATGTAAAAATACTAAATATTTGAATGCTTATTAGGATTACACAATATTTTTTGACGAAAATATCTTCTATAGAATCAGACTGAAGTTGATTCAATCCATTAAGGGAACGTAAAAACGGGTGTTTTTTAAGAAGTTTTTCGATTTTTAGGGTTCTGTACCTCAAAAGGGAAAAATGGAACCCTTATTATCACTTCGTTGTCCGTCTGTCTGCCTGTTCGTCTGTCTGTCTGTCTGTCAAGGCCCTTTTTCTCAAAAACGCGTAATGGTATCAAGTTGAAATGTATACCAAATACTTGGGTCTACGGTTTCTTTCGGCTGTATAAAAATAAAAGTTCTTCAGAAATGAGGAGATCCGCAGACGAACAAAAGTTACCGACATATCCCACCGGATTAGCATGTTGAAGTGGCAGTGGGCAGGGCACATAGCACGCAGAACAGATGGCCGATGGGGATGAAAAGTTCTGGAATGGAGACCACGGACCGGTAAGTGCAGCGTAGGACGTCCACCCACAAGATGGAAAAACGACCTAAAAGAGACCGCAGGGATACGCTGGATGCAGGCCGCTTCCAACCGGCCCTTTTGGAGATCTATGGGGGAGGCCTGTGTCCAGCAGTGGACGTCCTATGGCTGAAATGATGATGGTGAATATTATTATAATAAGTAATACAGTTTTAGTTTTTAGTAAAATAAGAAGAAAAACATTTAAAAACGTGGATAAAACAAAAATTTGTACCTGTTTTTATAAGTCAATATTATTACAGCAAATATGAACCCAAGATAAAAGTGACTGAACCATGTAGCATTGCCTACGCAAATAAAATACTGACTCCGGTTTTTCTATAGCTTAATTTTATTTAACGGCCTCATATACCAAATTTGACGGTTTTAAATCAATTTTATTCAGTTAAATTACAATGTTTGAGCTGGAAAAAATACATGTCACAGATACATCTGTGTTTGAGTTTATGATTTGGTTCAAAACACAATAGAATAAACTTTCCTCGATCAAAAAAAAAATCTGAATCAAAGTCGAGTTAGTTTATTTTTTTCGTTTTTTGCTCTAATGAAAGCTCGTAACAACCTGGAAATTACATGTCCTGAAAGGCAATTTTATTCATAATTTTTTTATTTGGGTAGATTTTTGATAGTGAATAGTTTCGTTTTTTTGTGAAATTAAAAGCGTAAAAAGGTCGCGAGAATTTGCGCGCGCTGCATTCAGTACCGCGCCAGGCGTCATCGAGGTCGGACTTATGTTCGTTTTTGTCGTTGCACACGGCCGTGGGCGTCCTGATTCTTGCGTGGCAAAATACATCGTCGCTATAACTTGGCGGGAGCTGAGGGAGCGTTTTGTTGCCTACGCGACTTGGATAACCGGCCGTTAAGTTCCCCGAAGGACGCACGATCCTTTATGTTTATGGAGTTTGATTCAATCAATGCTCAAATATGCTCATGTCTATCTTTATTCTTTCCACATTTTATCAAAAAGTTTCCAAAGTGCCTTTAGTGCGAGATTTTCCAATTGCGTATACCTATCGATCGCGTTAATTTACATAAATAAACCGGCCAAGTCCGAGTCGGGCTCGCGCAATGAGGGTTCCGTACCACCACAAAATACAATAAGGTCTTCCAAATAACCGAATTACCAGTTATTGTTAAGGCTCAACGCCTTCCAAAATAGTCGAAGCAATTGCTAATTAGATACTAAAATATGGTATTTCGGTTCAGTGAAATTAACGACGACGACGACGGTCGACGGTCGACGGTCGATGTTACAATAAGATCGTCTCTATAATGAAATTACCAGTTATAACTTGGTAATTAACAGAAATTTGTCACCGACTCGCACCTGACCATTATTTATTATTTGTTGTTATACTCTAAAGTATGTACTATAATCATGCCAAGTTTGTCGGTTTTACGTATCAGCGTTTTTACATTAGAGATAAAACAAAAATACATTAAAAAATACGTTTGTTGTATGGGTTTGTTGTACCCTATCGTTTTTACTTTTTAACTTTTTTATTATTTGTTAGTTAATCTGCCGTAACATTACATATTCTGTGAAAATTTCAACATGTGGCTCCCTATTATTTTTCTAATGAAACATGCAAAGTTCCGCATAATATTTTTATTTAATTTTAATAATTTTAGATAGCCCGTTGGTCTAGTTGGTAGTGAACCTGCCTCCTGCGCTTGGGGGTGTGGGTTCGATTCCCACCTAGGACAAACATTTATGTGATGAATGTGTTTTGTGTTTGTTCTATATCTGGGTGTTAATATATATTTAAGTATGCATTTAAAAATATATGTGTAGGTATGTATATCAGTCTCTGGCAGCCATATCACAAGCTTTGCTTAGTTGGGGTCAGAGGACCGTGCGTAAAAAAATTAAATAAAAATATATACGACTAAAGCCATAGAACGAGTCGAATACGTAGTAATGCTAATGAAATACAAACGTACTATAGTCGTCCAGAAATATAGTAATAGGTACAATATACATTAATAATACAAACAACAACAACAACAAACAACAATTATACATTTCAAGAGATTCTTCAATGCTTTAAAATTTAAATTTTTACATTAAAAGTCAATTTGATCCTACAGACTTTTTTCTCACGTGATGTGAATATCACATTTTATTTCGAATACTGCAATATTTTTACATAAATAAAAAAATTACAATGTCATTTTACATGTTGACCTTACTGTCACAAATAAACTTTCCACGCTGTATAAGTTGTATTGTCCCGTACTCTTTTTATAATTGTAACCATCTACAAGATCGCAGCATAAATCCAGCCAGAGGGGTACCAATGTTGCCATTAACTCAGACAAAAAGCCCATAACAGTTGTTTATTGTTTGTCAACATTGCCTGTACGCGGTGCGGAAGTGCGATCCTCAAAGTTTTATGTGTAAATCAAATGAAGTGGCTGTGAAATGTGTACTAAAACTTAACTTACATTTTTTGCACTCATGCAAAAACAAAATTTTGTTTATAAAAGCAATATGCTCATAAAATCCGTTTTTTTTGCTAGTGACCAAAATAGTACTCTAGCTATATAGCGCTTCTTTGAACAGTTTTCCTTTGTCCAATTTTTCGAATAGAAAACCTGACTTCTTTGTTACTCTAATATCATAAGTGCAGATATGGATAGATCCATCGCTGGGATTACTTCTGACAACAGCTGCCTGCAGCAGATTGTGAAGCTTGATAAAACCATAAATTCTTATAACTTTGGCTAGGTTTTTGAACGTGACATTGTAGCTTGTATCCAATATACTACAGGGACATATAAAAATAAAATGTTGCCATCCAGCGTTTTACAATAAACTGCAGCAATCAGATAGACCGAGGCTATAGAGATATTTTTTTGGAAACCACTACAGAACTCTAAAATGCTGATCAATAGAGAATGATAATCATCATCATCATCAGCCAGAAGACGTCCACTGCTGAACATAGGCCTCCCCCTTTAACCTTCACACTGAACGACAGCCCGCCTATTGCATCCATAATAGAGAATAGCCACTTTTAACCACCAGCATAGCAACTAAAGATATACATTATAATACTGCTATACACATTGTAACACCATCATATTGCGAACATAATATTTTCGAACGACTTTCGGGCAACCGGAAATCGTCGCTTCGGGCGATGTAAGCTTCCATTCTGTTGAGTAGAGACTGCCGGGTGACTTCTAAGGGTAAGAATAACAGCTAAAGGAAAACTTAACTTAACTTACAGTTTATTTACACTAAGTAATTCAATGTCACTGGTATATATATTTTTAGTAATTTGGACAAATGTTTTGTCTATTAGGACTTTCCGTCGACGGCGACGTTCCGATTATGTTGCAATATCTTTTTTTAATGAAATTGTGTTGAAAGTTATAGCTGATAGCATAGCATATACCTTTAAAAAAAGTTGTTTTGCATTGTCAAACATAGTTCTCTAATCTATCTGAACAAATATATTTGATCCTAAGTTTAGTAGTTACGTAAGAACCGTAAAGGATGTCCTCCATCTTAATCTTAAACTAGATCGTTCAGACGCAGCAGCTGTGTTGCGCTTGCGTCTGAATAGTCCATCTCATGTTTAGTTATTTTTGTTATTTTGTTTTAGTTTTTAGTCAAATGTTTTGCCATCTTGGAGGTGCCCATCAGCAAACTCATTGCTATGCGGATGGGTATTTCCATCACGTTGTCTCATATTTTTTTTATACACATGTTTTGGGTGATAATCCAATTCAGATTTTTATAAGTATTTATTTAAGTAATTAATTGATTGTTATCTGTTTTGTGTATCTGAATAAATAAAAATAAAAATAAATACCTGTAGGTATAGTATAATTTAAACAAACATTAAAAAGCACTAGCCAATGCCCGTTCTCTATCCTCCTGCAAAATTTCATTACGATCAGATTAGCCGTTTAGTCGCGAAAAGCGAAAAACAGAGAGACAAAGTTACTTGCGCTTTTATAATATTAGTTACGATTGTTCAGATATTAAAAAAATATCCCGTAAATAATCATATAACTTTAGTGAACAACCGTGATAGTTTAAAACGGTGTTCTATAGGAATTGTATCTCGATGGTTAGAACTAGAGAAATGTATGTAACTTGACTTACGTTTCCTTGTGTGTGTGTCGAGATTTACTATGATGTTTAGTTATGTTGGCTGGAAGCCAGAACAAAGGCTGTTCATAAAATGTTATTGGGTCGCGAACACACGAGGCCATTCTGTTTGTTGTATGAAGACACTGTCTTTTACTGAGGTAATACGGTGTAACCTTCGCGAGATTGCTCTACATTAAAGTTATATTTATTTTGGAGTTTTGCGGCTTCCTCAAATGGAACAAAGAAGCCTTAAAGGATCACTTCGTTGTCCGTCTGTCTGTCTGTTTGTCCGTCAAGACCCTTTGTCTCAGGAACGGGTGGAGTCAATTTGAAATTAATATCAAACACTCATGTCTACAATCCCTTGTAGTTATTAATAAATCATACTTCCAAGTCAACGCAATCAACAGATACAGCCGTTAATACCGTATTTTGACACTCGTAAGGAAATCAAAACTTATATATATGAGACTTCCCGTTGACTTAGAATCATGAAATTTGGCAAGAAGTAAGGTTTCACAACACACAACAAAGAAAATAATCCGAAAGCTGGTAGATTAAAGTTAAAGCTGTTTGCCAATTACATACATAGATAGCCCATACATATTTATTAATTTTGTACGGAAACCTCAGAGTGCGAACCCTACTCGCACTTGTCTGGTTTTTTGCACAGGGCAATGCCCAAGCACGGTACCATGTTTTCGCTTGCTTCAATCGTAAATACGTTTCCAACATGAAAACCGTCCATAGAACTCTCTTTATTACAAAGAAATATGTCATTCTCACTCAACGAGATGTATAGCGTTTGGTCAATTGTGTTCATTACAATTTAAACAATTCTGAAGCCCGAAATAAAAACAGAACTGCTACAAGCTAAATAATTTCGATGGAACAAAATATTGTTTTGTAATCATTCAAATGTTTACAAATAGTCACATCAGGCGGAATGGTGGTAGGCATGTTCAGATGAATGCTACGGTTTACCGACGAGCCAGTCTGCGCTCAACCTAATGTATATTTGAGCTGGATTTAGATATCTAACGATTATATTTAAGCTTCAAGTTTTATAGAAACCTCTGATAAAAACATTTACCTGTGTGGGTAGCTCTGTATGTATTTTAGGGTTTTTTACCCAAAGGGTGTAAACGAGCCCTTAAGTAAGCCTACGTTGACCGTCTGTCTGTCTGTCTCTCTCTCTGTCCGTCCACCCTGCCTTTTAACGGCTGTATCTTTCGAACTGAAATAGACAGTCAGTTGACATTTTCACAGAATATGTTATGTTACCGCAGATTAAATAATAATAAAATCAAGAAGTAAAAACTAAAGGGGTAGTCCCTATACAGCAAACGTATTTTTTTACGTATTTTTGTTTTTGCTCTTATTTAAAAACGGTAATACGTACAAGCGTCAAGCTTAGATTATGATTATAGTAAACATTCTAAAGTATAACCACAAATAATAAATAATGGCCAAGTGCGAGTAAATGTCAAATTTCTGTTCACCACCAAATTTAGCAACGTCGGACGCGGTCGGTACTTGATGGGTGACCGCCTGGGCGTTGATGGGTTGTTGTCTTTTTGCACTACTTTTTTGTACTTTAGTAGCTAGTGGTAACACGGAACCCTCAGTGCAGGAGCCTGACTCCCACTTGGCCGATTTTATTCTGAAAAGAGCATGCTAGTTTTATTAAGCTTGCATTTTGTTTAATGAAAGTACGTAGGTACATATTACCTACTACAAATTGCAAAGCAACGTATTTATAGACACACTGGAAACTACTTCTAGCTAGAGCATTAAATTCATCGCTTACTGGATAAACACAATAGGTACAGAATGGCGGTGATCGACCATTTTCCTATATTTATAGAAATATCTTAACAAATATAAAGGTATAAACACACTGGGATGCTTTATAGCCCGTTGGTCCAGTTGGTAGTGAACCTACCTTCTGAGCTTGGGGGCGTGGGTTTGATTCCCACCTAGGACAAACATTTATGTGATGAACAACAACACAGATGGGCCTCAGGACAGGCCTCGTGCTTAGTTTGAGGCTCGCCGACAATTCTATTTAGACAAATATCTAGTATTTGCAATTTCTGAGTAAAATTAAGATTATGGTATATTATTACTTCTGGCAATAAATAAATATTCTATTCTATTCTAACATTTGTGTTTGTTCTATATCTGTTTGTTAATATCTATTTAAGTATGTATTTAAAAATATATATGTATGTATATCAGTCTCTGGCAGTCATATCACAAGCTTTGCTTAGTTTGAGGTCAGACGACCGTGTGTGAAAAATGTCCCGAATATTTATTTATTACCAACTGGGATTACCAACAGGCTAGCTGGTGGTCGAACGTGGACTTAATCGCGTAAAAACCATGTATCTGAAAACAGTTTATTTGTGGTTCTTTTTATTTTTAATAATTAATAGGCTTACGTTTGACCACCATCACGCTGGTTGATTGAATTGAGTGATGACTACGAACCGAAAAACGCAGCGTAGGTAGGCCTCCCACTAGATGGATCGACGACACTGTGAGAGTCGCGGTCATCCAGTGGATGCAGATGGCAGGCTGTCGTTCAGTGTGGGAGCCCTATGTTCAGCAGTGGACGTCTTCAGGCTGATGATGATGTTGATTTTATTTAAGCTTAAGCTCGGGCCCGCACCTTTTGTAATATAAACTGCTGGCACGCGTTTGGTTTGACGAAGGCTTTTCATCGTGTACGCAACACGCAGTGCGCAGTGCGACTAGAGTACGGTCCCAATCTCAAAGGAAAAAATATATACTTAGCTTAACACCAATTTTATTCTTCCAAGTAATATTAGTCTACGTACCTTTTTCCTTATGGCTGCCGTGCGGTGAAGATAATTTTTTACGTCTTTCGGCTCGAGAGTTATTGAGAGGAATCAGGAGCGATCGTAAATTTCGTAGTGTATTATATTTTATCGTTTTTTTACACGAAAGAGGCGGAGAACGTCTAAAAAGTCAATCAAGTGATGAAATTACAACTGAGGAAAATATGTTTTACTAGCTGAAACCCGCTACTTAGTACGCGTAGAGCTCGGCCTTCTGCCTCGCTACTACAACCGCTATTATAACCTATGTGTTATTCTAATGTATAAGCTATATTATTGTAAATTTTCATTAAAATCCATTCGGTAGTTTTTGCGTGAAAGAGGAACAAACATCCATACATCCATACATACAAACTTTCGCGTTTATAATATTAGTAGGAAGTAGGATGTACTGCACTTGTTTAAGTGAAAAGCGAATAAACTGACAACCCAAATGTCAGTTCTTTCGCTTGACAATTGAAGTGACCTTCCTCATGCCTTCCTCAGGGCATTCTCGGTATACACTTCGACCAAAATAAAGTGAATGGACGGGCCATAACCATTGAAATTGCTCAGTAAAAATGAGTCATAACCGTCAGACATATACTTCAACACCTAATTATAACGATGTACAGTACATTTGTTACAAAAAATAGATCGCGGTTTTTTGTTATGCATTTACACTTCGGGAAAGCACACGAAGGGTTAATTTTGTCAGATGTTTCGTTATCATGTAACAATAGACGCGTATTGCACTTCCTACGGCTAGAGACCGACTGAAACGAAATGAGTGCCAGCGCTCATTTGGTAATCTTCAAAACTTCGCTTCTTCTGGGCCCGTCCATTCATTTTATTTTGGTCGAAGGGTATACCTATTACCTTTGACGATTTATATACAAAATCAAAGTATATTACTTTAGTCTAGGTTTAGTCTATGGGGCATGTACTTAAGCTTTGTGAAACAAAACTACGGGTCCATATACTCGTATCATTTTTTTTCTGACCAAATTCAAACAGAACATAACCTGCACAGAACACACGTCAGCCTTTTCCTTTGAATAAATGAAATTTCAACCTAGCGTCGACACACAGCCTCACACAGCTTTCATGGATTTAATATCTTTTTTATTATACTTTGTACATCCAGCGTGCGGGCAGGATCAATCTCTCGAAATTAATTTTAGTATTGTTTTAGAGCTGCCGGTATCGTATATGTATACTACTGTAACACTTGAATAATAGTTACCCTTTAGAGCGTTGAATTCAATACATATCGATGCTTTAGAGGGATTTCTTTTCTAGAAGAGGACCTTATAGGTCGCGCACCTGCCGGCGTGGTGACTGACATTTTCCTTCACTTGAGCAAATTCACGAAAACTTAAAAAATAATAAACAAGTTTTGGAAAATAAGACATACGTTTTTTCACGTTGGCACCAAAACTGAGAGTTGATCTGCATGATTTGATTCCCTCCTGCCCAGTTTTCTATCGGACTGCCAGAGTAGGCACGAAGAATCGACACCGCTTTATGATTGATATTCCGAGAACCAATACGAAGCGCTTTGATTCCACATTTATTGTGCGAACTACTTGTCTGTGGAATTCGCTGCCTGAGTGAGTGTTCCCCGATAGTTACAAGTCGAGAGTGAATCGGTTTCTTCGAGGCAAGCGTGCTTCATCGTAGACTGCATCTTCGCTTAACATCAGGCGAGTTAGCGGCCAAGTGCAAGCCTATTTTTTTTTTATCGTGTATTTATAATTGTCACCTACGTTTCAACTTTGACAATAACATTTAGATTTTTATTATGCATTTGGCTAAGAATATTACCGATTTTTTCAAAATCGTAAGAACGGTTATAACCAATGTTTTTTTTTTTGCACACATTGCTGCAGTTATTAATTTAGCTAATTAATATTTAGTAACATTTCTCTAATTCAAGATTCATGTCGCACTTTATGTTCTTCATGCATGATTAACGTCTAAGATGGCCAAACTACAAAAGCTGCACCTAAGTTTACCGCTAGTTCAGTATCTGTTCAACTAGCAGACTACTTACTATTGTTTTATTTAGGTACTACGTGAAACTTTAGAAAACCACATAAGCTGGAACAGTTGAAAGCTTTGACACAACCACAGAGATAAGGCTCCGCGAGTAGGTCATGTTGTATGAAAACCCAGTGTGACACATTTTTTGCCTATTGATTTCGACCAAAATAAAATGAATGGACGGGCCCAGACGAAGAGCATTTATGAAGATTACAAAATGAGTACCAGTGCTCATTTCGTTTTAGTCGGTCTCTAGTCGCAGGAAATGCAACAAAAGACTGTTATTACATGATAACAGTTACCTCTTTAGCTCATTCTTGGACGATCAAGGGGGGGGGAGGGGGGGGTATCGGAGTAATAAAAAATAAATTATTACAGTCATCTACGCTTCACAACACAGATACACACACGGCGTATCTCAAAGCCGTGGCGTGCGCGACTACTACTCATCGTAGCGCTCGTTTGATTACGTCACTCAATTCGGGTGTTTGTTTAAAGTCATTCTACTGGTTTAGCTTATATATCTACTGTGCTATAGCTGACGAATTAATTGGTAGTTTAACTCCATTCGCACGGCTAACTGCATGGCTGTATTGACGTCTGACGTCTGTCGTGGTATTGCTAAGACGACGGAGATCGAACTGAATTATGCAGCGTGTTAGCTGGAGCATTGATCCAAATTAAGACAGGCCACAGACTTGCAGAGACTACTCGTGGGTTCAACCTTGAGAATGTTCTGCAGATACATGACAAGACAGAAACTCATTATAACTTAGAAAATCACGGGATAATTTTATACACGTATTTATATGCATGGACGTGACGAAACTGTAAAGTTTTCTTAGTTAGTTATGGAACCCAAAAAAAAGTTTTCAGCCTTTGAAGGCTTTTTCAATTATAAATTCTAACTTCTGTGTAGGTAACTGAACTGTGTTGTGTATTCACCAAATTGACCAAATCATAATAAGTTTACGACGTGAAGATCAAATATTCCAGTTCAACAATTTTAGTGTAAAACATTTTTATTAGCAATAATAAAATAATAGTAAACGTTATGGAATGTTGTAATTGTTAACATTTTATTATAAGCTATCACACGTGATGTCTGCCCATCGTAAAGCTGAAACTCCTTGGAGCAGAGAAATATTAACTTGGGAGTCGTTTAAACAACTGTCATCGTAGAGGTGCAAAGTTTAATGCCCTATCGAGAAAAAACTCTAATTTTTACATTTGTTCTCGTACGTGGACTTTTACATAAGTGATCACTTACCCATAAAGGTTCATACAAATTAAACTGACCTATAAACACATTAATAAAACTAATTAATATTCCGAAGGCATATTTAATTATTATTCTAAGCACCTATAGCTTCTGATGAGTTTTCTTAATCTACTCTTGGACATTGGATAAGTGAAGGATATAACAAGGGGTAAGTGTTTTGGTAATTATATAATAAAAACTAATTATACCTATATGAGAAAAAAAATGTTCCTGGAGCTTTTTTGTCTCTCAAGCTAAACTGATTATGGGCTCTATTTTAGTGTACGCATATGAATAGTTTTTCAGATTTTATTTGTCAATTTAGAAGTCAATTGTTTTGTTTGCTAAGAATATCAAACATTCTGATTCTGATAGACAACTAAGTCTCACGGCAAGTTTGGGCTTTTTACTGTTTTGCTACTAAAACCTAATAACGCCTGCCTGTTGTATTATGTAGTTACTCTTCTTTTTTTTTACTATTTACTATAAATATTAAAATTAAGTCTATTTGAGCTATATTTCAAGTTTCTATATTTAGAGAGGGTTAATCACTACGCTCGTGCTGCAAATGTCATCTTCGTTAGAAATCTGTTCCCCGCGTAAAGTAAAGCACTATTTTCTTTAATGTTGGAGTTTGGTCACGTGAATAATAAATAACATAGATATTGGTTTCGAATTTTGTGTGAATGGTTGCTTAAAATATTCAAAACACTTTCTTTTCAAGTAAGCTGGCTATTTGTCACTTTCTGAGACTACGTGTATACCCTTTTATCTACGATCTATCAAGTAAATTATGAGGGTATTTCTCTAGCAACTCGATCGAAATTGATCGAAGGAATCGGCGGCGTCAAATGTGTATATTTTTGTAAGTTATTCAGTGACGCCACCGCCGTTTTTTTGTAGGTTCGCACGAATCTATGTCATAACTTTCTGCGTGCTAGTTACGATACTTACGATTCCTGTCTTACAAATACAAAATTTACTTATTATTTATCGGTCTCACAATACCCGACTCGGTGACAGATAATTTAAAACAGGATTGATTAAACTGGCGAAATGAAAAATGTTTTTGCTATATTATAATTATTTTGCCATTCTGAATAATATACACGGACCAAATATTATCAAAATCGCTAGAGTAGTTTCTGCAGAAAATCATTAGTACGTTTGTATGATCTGTTACTGTTGCCAGTGATAACATATGGTACTGAGACGTGGTCCTTAACTGTCGGCCTTTTGTAAAAACTCCGAGTCACACAGCGGGCAATGGATAGAACTATTCTCAGAGTTTCTTTGCGCGATGGAATCCGAAACGTGGATATTCACCAAAGAACCAGAGTCACCGACATAGTTATTAAATTTGCAAGTTGAAGTGGCAATGGGTAGGCCACATCGCTCGAAGAACTGATAATCGGTGGGGAAGAAAGGTTCTTGAGTGGAGACCACGCAGCGTAGACAGGCCTCCCACTAGATGGACCGACGACATTGTGAGAGTCGCGGGCATCCAGTGGATGCAGATGGCAGGCTTTCGTTCAGTGTGGAGGCTTATGATGATGATCTTCAAGCATCAAACCAAGTTTAAAATATATTTATATCAAATGTGATAGTCGAGATATGATCATCTTGGCATATACCGATAGATACCGCTCGCATCCGGTGAAGTTGGTATAGAAGGGTTTGACTTGTGTTTCAAATCATACTGTTTGATGAACATACAATCCGATTTAGCTTACGTCCGGATAGTTACCATCTTGATTTCTCTAGTCAAAGTTAATCAAGTATGGAAGATGATTCAATGGAGAATAATCGATTTCAGAATAACGCGCCCGAAACCCGGTGATAAGAAGACAAATTTCACCCTCGGAGCAGTATTATCTCTGCCCAGATTCCTTTCCGAGAAACACTTCTAATAATACAATGATCTTATTTTGAAAATATCAGGGAACTTCAAACGAAAAGTGTATATTAACTCCTGGGCAAGCGAGATCCCACCGTACGTACACCTCATCTACACATTGGCGGATCCAGGGGGTGGGCCATGGGGGCCATGCCCCCCCCCCAAAATACCTAGCAATTCCATACATTCGATCCGATAAGACAAGATCAAACGAGAGTATTATTACTCTCTCTAACGGGTACGTTAAAACAATATCATGCCATTTTATTTTCAATTCACTGTTTGAATCTATCACGGCTGTTCCCTATAAAGTAATATTATACTATAATCTAACTGCTGTTCAACAAAAAAATACGTTTATTGTATGGGGTTTTACTCTCGTTTTTACTTTTTAACTTATTTATTATTTTTAGTTAATCCGCCGTAACATTATATATTCTGTGAAAAAATCAACTGGCTATCTATTACGGTTCGACGAAAGATACAACCGTTTAAAGGTAGGACATACAAACAGACAGACAGAGAGACAGACAGACTACTGAGTTTTTACCTTTTGGGTACGGAACCCTAAAAACACACGAAATTCAAATTCAAATTCAAATTCAAATTCAAATTCAAATTATTTATTTGTCAGAACATGGTAGGTACACATACATATAAAGTAGCATACATGGTCGTAAGAATGGAGACGTATCTCATGTCCTTGCCTGTTACAGCGTACAAATGTTAGTTTTTTATTAATATTTTTATTAGTTTTTGTTAAAGTTAAAAAGGAAAAAAATAAACAAAATTATGTCTATGTTAGAATATTGTTAGAATCATATTTTGGTTTAGTTGTATTTTATACCTTAATTAGATGTTTATTACTACCTATCTAAGCTATTATTATTATTATTTTATTTGTTTATGTCTACATTACATATCAAAACATTTTTATCATTAAGGAATTCTGAAATTTCATAGTAGCTTTTTTGTGCTAATAAAGTTTTTAGTTTATTTTTAAACATTCCAACATTTAATTCTCTGATGATTTTAGGAATTTTAGTATATATTAAAGGAGCCATACAGAATACACTTTTTTGCATGAGTGCAGTTTTGGCCGTACGTGGGCAGAGCTTCATCTCGGCCTGTGTGCGAGTTCGAATACCAGCATCAGTCCAACTACCAAAGAGATGTGGATTTAATTTTACAAAAGTAGCTATTTCTAATATGTATAGAGATGGTAATGTCAGAATATTGTGTTTTAAAAAGAACGGTTTACAGCTATCAGTCTTATGAAGATGAAACATTGCCCTGACGCACCTCTTTTGGGCTTTGAAACACAGGCTAATTTCGAATTAAGGTATAACATTACTAGCGCACGACTTTCATGTGAATTTTCAACCCCACTTTTTAGTTCCTTAATTAGACCCTGTTGCAAAATCCTTTCTAAGTGAATCTCTACACCCCTTAAGAAATATATAAATTGTGTCGCTAACTCGGAAAAATATTATGACGCAGCATTGTTATTTTCTAAAAATAGTGTTTTCTCGAGTGTAATAAATTAAATGCGGATCACTAAGCCATAAAATATCCGATAACGTGCACAAATGTAGGAAAAGATGAAATGCAGTGAAACGTGAATCATTGTGATTCCGATACTCCACAGAAGCTTCTAGTAAAGTCTCGACTGATTTACAGAAGTGCATATTGTAGACCGTGATATGCATTAAACTTTTTTTTAATTTTACTGCGAGTAATTTTTTTTTGGTGAGCGATAGTGGCTGAATAGTAACATGTGCGCGTTAGAATCTGACGGCATCTCGTTCGATCCTCGGTCCTGAACCAATGGCTTATTTAGTACCCAAATAAATTATGTGCAGTTTCGATGCCATTGTTCAAAAACCACCAATGAAAACACTGAGAAAACCGTAAGGCCAAAAACCTCAAAAGTTCAAAGACATATGACATTCACCAACAAACTATTAACCAAACCGGTGTTTTTTTTAAAATAATTAATTAAAAATATCCTGGACTGAAATTTGCTAGATCCAACATGCACTGGGCCAGCATGGTAGATTATGGCCCATCCTGTGATACTTATCAAGTATTTAAAATATAGATATTTAAGAGGGATTAAATTAATATTTCACAACAATACCATTAAAGTTGATAATTGTTTAAAAGCACTTTTGAAAACTTACTACTTAAACCTCTTTTGTCGAGCTTATGAAGTTTTTTGATTATTTATACAAAGTGAATTTACGTAAATATTCAATTTATAATAATAAAACCAATATATTACAATTTTAAATTCGCTCTTTTTTCTCAAGTATAATATATTATGTTATTTAGAATGCTTGACTAGATATCTATACTAATATTATAAAGAGGAAAGATTTGATTGTTTGTTTGTTTGTTTGTTTGTTTGTTTGTTTGCATTGAATAGGCTCCGAAACTACTGAACCGATTTGAAAAATTCCTTCACTGTTGGGAAGCTACACTATCCCCGGTTAACATAGGCTATATTATATTTTTTTTTTAAATAGGGATTCTTACTAAAACTCCAATAATGTAACCCAAGGTGTAAAAAAATAAGATTTACAATTTTGACTTTGCGTGTTTGACAGTTCTAAGACAGGACAACGTCTGTCAGGTCAGCTAGTATTTTATAAATCAAAAATTATATTAGAAAATACTTTAATCGAGTACAGCTACTCCATCATGAAACCATGTAAATGTTAAACGAATAAACAAGGCATTTTTTTATTTTTTATTTTTTATTAGAATTTGATTTAGTTTCTTACTCTTCGAGATATATATGAAAATCCTCACAAATCGAAGTTTGACACGCGCGACCTTGTCTTATCGACGTATTTTTGCTCCGCTAAATACGACCATATTACACACAGCATACACCTAAAGATCGATTGCGGTTACAAAGAAGTCACATTCCACTGCAATTTCGCCTTAAAAATTTAAAACGCTACCGGACAGTTGTTTTATTTGTCTAAATTAACTTTCTCAGTAAACCATCACGAGTGAATAGGTTTCTTCGCAAGCGTGCTCCAACGTGGACCGCATCATCGCTTAACATCAGGCGAGATGGGGAGCAAGCCTATTATTAAAAAAATATATATTATAATGTATACTGAAGAAGTTATTAAAATCGGCTGATAAAGTTCCGAGATATAAAAGTTTAAAGTTTATGGTTGGATTAGTAAGGAACGCTCTGTCCCTTTCCTGCAAAGTGAGTGTAAGTATAAAGTTGGTATCGCGTGCTTACCAGGGACGGCATTTGTAATGCATAGAGTGCTCTCTGTGTAGCATGACACTAAAACGGTTAAATCTATCTTAATTTTTAATACATTTTAATTTTGTTTGCAGTGGTTAGCTCTATTTATCGTCAGCTTTTTTACCTGACTGTGCCAGAAGAAGGGTTATGTTTTTCAAGTGTATGTATGTAAGTATGTATATAATATGGATTATGGTTTCTTTGGTACGCCCTACAGCCTTGACAACTTAATGGATTTTGGTTTGTGAATTGTTCATTTGAATCGTTTTAATAATGGGAGTGACATCTCTACTATATAAAAATAAGTCGGGTTTTCCTTCCTGACGCTATAACTCCATAACGCACGAACCGATTTCCACGGTTTTGCATTCATTGGAAAGGTCTTGGGCTCCGTAAGGTTTATAGCATATAGGTTTATAGTAGCGAGGCCGAAGGCCGAGCTCTACGCGTACGAAGTAGCGGGATTCAGCTAGTAGGGTAACAAAATTATAGATTGCGGCGGCGTTTTTTTTTCTTTTATTTTAGTTACCTATTTTTCAAATTCAAATTTATTTATTTCACATAAAATTGTATATCATCAAAGATTGTCCACCCTAGCCACCAAACTGAGCGCTAACCCGTATCTTGGTGGACAGTTCCTTCCGAGTTGACTTGCGTCAGAACTTACTACATTTGTATTGGTCTTGTTGTACTATGTATACAATAGTATATATTTATCTATCATACAATGCAGTCGGGTTATATTTTTTTTATTATTTAATTTATCTTGTTAAGTAAAAAAAAAAACAGTCATGTATTGTACGAGTATTTAGAAAAATAACTTGAACCAGTTAACATTGTGAATAGGCCACAAAGGGCCCTTTACTGAGCTAGTTTAAGGGCTAGTTTAAGGGCTGAACATGAAATTGTTCATATAAAATAAAATATCTATAAACGTGCTGGCGCCATATTTTATGAGAATTCAATATATTATGGACTCTGCGAATAACGAATTCAGCGTAAAATAAGCAAGTCTCGGGAGATACTGTAGTTACTGACACCGACAATTTCAAGTGTCGGCTTAAAATCGAAAACACGAGTCAAACTCGCTCCGAGTTTGACTCGTGCTTAGCGATTGTTTGGTAGATATTTTAAACTTCTTCTTAGGGTTCCGTAGTTGTATTCTTCGACAAAAAATAAAATTAATGGACGGGCCCAGAAGAAGCGAATTTTTGAAGATTACAAAATGTGAAAATTACAAACTCACTTCGTTTCAGTTGGTATCTAGCCGTAGGAAGTGCAACACGAGACTATTGTTACATGATAACGAAACATCTGACAAAATTGTGCCTTCGTGTGCTTTCCCGAAGTGTAAAAACACAACAAAAAACCGGTATCTATTTTTTGTAACAAATGTACTGTACATGGTTATAATTAGGTGTTGAAGTATATATCCGACGGTTTTGACTCGTTTTTACTGAGCAAGTTCAATGGTTATGGCATGTCCATTCATTTTATTTGGTCAAAGGTTGTATTACATGGATACCGCCTATCTGTCTAGCCACTTGTCCGTCCATCTGTCAATCTGTCCTTATTCTTTAGAACCTTCCAACTTCTATACTTATAAGGTAAGCACATAAAACTATGCCCAGTTATGATATAGATCTCAATTTTAAAAATATAATTTCGTAAGTGTGGCTCTTGTACATGAGAATTGAAAATCTATTTTACGCTGCACATCCATCGTGTGGGATATCGTTGAGTAGGTCTTTTAATATGAAAGTAAGGTTTCATATTTTGTAAGCCGCCAAATTGGCAAAAAGTTGGGACTTTTTAACCCAAAGGTCATGTCACGGTCATGGTCACCTTTTCGTATAATGATTTTGACAAAGAATGTTTTCCAAGTAATTTTTCCTTTGGCTATAAAAAGTGTATAGGTATTATTATGACCGGATGATACATCTCTGGAATACGGCTAAGTGCACAGAGCTCGTTTATTTGATTTTTTTATAGCCACCACTTCTTATACTGTACAACCTCCACATTATACGAATGACTACGGAACCCTACTATATACGTGTCTTGACACGCTCTTGGACAATTATTTAATTTGGAAAAATTTAAAAAAACCTAATTTCTTATATCACAAAATTCTTCAAAATTCGTTAAGCCGTTTCGGCGTGAAGAAGTAACAATTGAGTATACACTCACTCATGGACATTAAAAAGATATAACTTTTACGCTGGATTACCACACAGGTACTTTTAAACACCATCATCCTCAATTTTTATCATTGTTTACGCGACTGAAATAGCGAACGCAGCTAGTTAAGCCAAACATACAAACGCAACAGCAAGAGGCGCAGCAATTATACAGTTCAAAACTAAAAAGTATCGATAGTATTCAACTCGATAAAAAACAATGACCTATCTCTATAACATTTCAATTGTTTTGCCATGACGTTCCGCTCTCTAATGATCGCCTTACGTAGCGCGAAGGAAACATGGTGTTCCTTCGCGTTACGTAAAATGGGCATTTATTTGCGAGCACACGTAACGAGCAGTAAGCCCTGTGAGATCAATTATAACGTTCTAATTTCGTTGTAACTGCCAGCTTACTGGAGCTACGTTAAATGCTACGCCGTAGCTCTACGAATGTAAGTAACGTAGCAAAACTGTTCTAGGTTCGTAGCGCCCAACCACCCAAAATAATTTCTCATGTTTACCCGATTACAAAAGACGGCTGTTGTGACAGTCTACTGTTATTGTATGTTATATTGGATTAACAAATATACAAATTTTTAGGCCAAAAAAAGTCTGGTCTCATTGGATAGTGCGTGAAGAAAAACTTTGATAATTATAATAGTTTGGATCTGCCTACTCGAGCTAGGACTGAAAAAGTCTACCAAAAACTGAAGGGGGCGAGGTAAACACGTAAATATTCCACTCTTCCCCCCCAGGGGGATACGTTGGTAGATATAGGTGGAATACCCCGTTTTGTCCGCGTGTCTAAAGATAAATATAATTATTATGGCGTTACATCTATAAAGTATATTTTAAAAGGACGAGAGTCAACTTTAGACCTTTTCGCATTTAAAACCACGTAAAGTTATTGCGTTTTACTGCACTAATTGAAATATTTTTGTTTTGGTTTGAAAGAAAATGGAAACGAATGATCAAGTCACGGAAGTTAAGTTGTGAGGTATGTGGGAGAGTTGTGTGTGAGAAGACGCTAGATAATGATCAATAACCCTGTATATACAGACACATCGGAGTCAAGCCATAACTCAGAAGCATTGTCATTAAAAAAAATATTGGTAAAATTTACAACATAACAATTCATTGCCATTTTATAAAACATAACAATTCATAAATAGGGACAATATCATTTTAGGATCTAATTTTGTCAATGGTTCATATTAGTCAATAGGATTGATTGTATTGTACTTCAAAAAACAAAATTTAATACCGACAGGACTAAATTTATCTTAGCATAACAACAGGCGAGGCGGCCGTGATACGCAAGGCTATTAATAAATATAAAAACATAATTCAAGGTAAGATAATATTGACCGCCACCTTGCCTGATGTTTATAGATTTTGTAATGTTATATTCTTATTCAATAATTTGGTCGTGATCTTTATATTTGTTAAGCTTCATAAATTCATGTCTTCAATTATTAATTTTTCACCCAATTTTGTCAAAAATGGTTTACTCAGCAAACAATTCAAAATTCCCAGTTATTAAATCAAATCGCTTTGCCCTTCCGAGCATTGGACCGAAAATGAAAACAAATATTGATTTTGAACGTGAATTTATTTATAATTGAGAAAGGCGAGCTCTTACAACGTAACTGGTGAATTCTCGTATGCAGACTTTGTCATATAGATCATCTTGGTTAGAAAGAATATTCCAGAAAACATTTGCGTCCAACACTCTTACTTTTAAACACGTATAATAGTAGCCTCGGAATATTAACGCCGTGTTTTGTATTATGTTATCACTTTAAAGCGTTGAACTCGAATAATTAAAACAAAAGACGGAGGAACAACCTTTTTTAAATAATTAATAGGCTTGCGTGTGACCACCATAACACCATAACGGTCTACGTTGGAGCACGGTTGCCTAGAAGAAACCTCAAAGCTTCTCCGCGTAAATAACGAAGGAAAGAAAGGAAGAAGAGGGTAAGTGGAATATAGAATTAGCATGCATCATTTTTTTCTTTGAATAAGCTCTTAAAATAACGTCGTGAAACTAATCCCATGCCCATCTCAAGCGCTCAACGCGAGTCGTTTGAACTGGTGCAAGTACACTACTCGCAAAAATTGGGCGCGTCGTCACGCGAGTGGCTATTTGCGTTAGTACTCGCGCGAGTACTTGCGCATGCTACTGCCCATCTTCTGCAATGAGCCTTAAAACAGTACTTGCAACGCTGTTAAAAGGCGTGTATTACCACTCAAGTTTAAAATGCATATACTAATATCAATAGCTTAGATTAACTACACAGAGATGGTAAGTTTTCAAACAACGCCTTGCTTTCAAAACGTAAGCTACAAATTCGCTACGTGTGCTGTTTACTTTCCTAGTCACGCAACGAACAGACGCAAAAATTATGCGGCAATAATTAAGTTATTTTTTTTGGGAGCTCTTAAATCAACACTATCACCTGACTAAGAGCACTAACCACGGAACACTATTACAGCGGAAACTGACCGCGCGAGCGTCGTTTGGTGTCATACATGGCTCCATTTGAACGGCTTACATTTACGAATGTACTTAGTTTCTGTATATAGTTATTCTAAGATCAATAGTAACCTTATCTACAAAATGAAATGGTCATAAGCCAATAAATGCTACATTACAATTATACCTGTCAACTTTAGACGGTCGCAAAATGTTAACGAGAGGAAGCATACATTAGCTGGAGTGAGTCTACACATAGGTACGTTTCTGAATAATTTAAAAGACATTATTAGTGATTCACGGACCTTGTTATTATCCTCGACCAGATAATTATCATATAAGTAGTTAATTAACATGTTTTATAGTTAAACTATATGATTAACGGCATACTATGTTACGTCACAATATTTAACTGACGTAAGAAGGTAAATTATTTGAAATTACCTACGTAAGTAATAAATTAGCACACAAATGTATTTTAATCCATAATTTAAGATTGACGTATTTTATGTCCTGTAAAATAAGTCATTCAACACTATAATTTTATTAGTTGTTCCATTTTAAGGACTGCATTTTTGAATCGCTTCCATGACATTTTGTACGAAAATATCAAATCATACGAAATGACTGACTTTAAACAAAATCCCAAACAAATTGGAATAATCACATCACTTGCTAACGCAAGGAATGGTTCGAACCATTCGATTTTTTTTTGTATAAATTGTGAATCTGTTATTTCGCATGATGTTTTCGGGCGAAATCAGAGCAATTGAAAAATCGAGCCACAGAATATATGGTTTGGTCTAATATTATCACAGGGCCAGGGTGAGTAACGCAGTGCATTGCCGCGCAGTGTTTTGAACTGTCAAAGTTACCATCAAGGGAGCGACTTGGTTGTCTTGCGTTTTTTGTATGTTGTTGCAAATAAAAAAGCGAAAAAATACTTACAACACATGTCGTAATCTCAATATTTTCAGTGACAAAATGTACGTGTTCTTAATACTAAGTACATGTGAGAACTCCCTAGAAGGCAATTGAAAGGCCCTGTCGCTTGTTTGGTACAGCCCATCAACAGCGCATAGCGCGGCCAACCCCCGCTCAGTGTAGATTCCGACACCGCTCGCGACAGACGGCTCTAACAGAAGCGACGCTTTTCGACTCACGCTAACTTCTATACAAACTTTTGAAATCGGAAATTAATTAAAATAAGTATTAATCAAGGATCTGTGTGAAAAATAACTGTTTGTAAAACTATAAGTGATAAATAATTGATGTGAATTTAAAATTTAGGAATAACTCGAGTAAGTTTTTAACAGTGCGTTATTGTTGCATGAATGGTGGAATAAAATTATTTTCGTTCAGTTGTTTTTATTATTTTTTATCCTTTTTTTTATAAATAATAATGAATTTGATTATTATGCACCTATCTTATTTGTCATAACTGTATTTATTTACAATGTTTACCCTATTTTATAAAAAGGAGTTTTATCAATTCGATTGTGTTTTTGCGCGAATACTTTCAGCTATTGTGAAACGATTTTAATGGGTTTTTTTAATTAGCGTTCTCGAGTGTAGTCTCATTTTAATTCGAAGAAAATTTTCCATCTCTGAGAGTGGATAATTTGGGGAAGAATCCTGTTTTTAAATGTTAAGTCATTTCCCATATTTTTTTTCTGCGATTCGGAGATTGTTATTATGTTATTTTAGTATTTTACCTAATTATGTTAACTAATTACTATTGAATTTTTAGTGTTCCGTAGTCCTACAAGGAACCCTTATAAATTAGTTTTGTCCGTCGGTCTGTCCTAATTATTAGAACCTTCTAACTTGTAGTGCCTGAAACTTTACACAATTACAGTCCATAAAAAGTATATGTTATGTCGGGATGACACATCACTGACATTTGGCTAAATCCACAGAGCTTCGTTTGAATTTCTGAACTATGAATATGGCTTTGGTTACGGAACGCTACCATATGCGTGTCTCAATACGCTTTTGGCCAGTTATTATCAAATTTATTTTTGCAGCAAATATTAAATTTGCTGCTGGCTTGTCACGTAGCTTGGCGTTACTGTCAGTTTGGCAAGCATTTATCAATAGATAAAATGAAACACATAATACAAACAATATTGTTAGCTCTATACCAACGCTGAATCAACATTGTTTTGTCTGAAACTATATTTATAAACATACCAAACTATGAACTACTTCAACGCGAACTTTTGAATATTAAAGGTTTCGAAATGCGGTATATTGCGGCTTAATATTAAATAATAATTTAGACATATCAAACACTAGCGGTGTTACCAGCGCTTATTCAATTTCCGCCTTTTTTTGGGAATATTAACCTATGTTCTTACGATGTACTCTATCATTCTGCTAAATTTCGTTAAGATCTGCTTAAAAGCGAACAATCAAACAGATACACAGAGTTATTTTCGATTTTATAATAGGTATTAGTAAGGATTATTTATATTTATAACTAGTTTTTTTACCGAAGACAAAAAACGAGTTTACGTGGTCGCTAGTATAGAGCTAGTTCGTAATAAAATAGGCACGTGTCCTAATGTTAAATTTAGTACAAATAACCGGTTTAGCGATGAATATATAACTAAATACATTAAACATATTGAAAAAATAATTTAAATCGGCTGATAAATATCTGAGATATGAGTGTTTAAAGTTTTAGGTGGGGATAGAGAGGGGACGCTCTATCCCTTTCTCGCAAAGCGTGTGCATTTGTATGGTGCTCCTGAGCCGTGACGTCACGGCTCAGTATAGTGCGCTCTTTGTCTAGCATGAAATTAAAATGCTTATAACTTATTTATTTTTGAACTAATTTTAATTATGTTTTCGTTGATGTGCTCTATTTATGATCACCTTTTTTATGAGGAAATAAAAAAAAAAATTGTCAGTATGCCTATTATAACAACGCGTTTAGTTCACAGACGTGTAGGTATGCCACTTAATGTTCAAGGTAGATACGCTTACAAACTAAACGCGATATTATATATGACATGTGTACTTCATAACATCGTGTAATGGAAGAAAAATTATATATTATGTAGCGGATGAGCAAACTTGGACAAATGTATTAAATAAAACAAACAAGGTTGTGTTTATAATAGTATATAATGCAAATAGTGAATAAAGGACGGATTTAAAGCGATGGTCCTACATGAATCATGAGAAAATGAAGGATTCTGACGACTGAATCACGAGTGATTCATGGAGATTGAATGACGAGCGTAGATAGTGATTCAAGTGTTAGAATCCTGAGCGAGGCGAGTGATTCATGGCCCTCGATAAAAATGCGCTTTATTCTAGAGTTGTATATAATACTTTATACCATGACTACGAGAAAAAGAAAGATTTAAGGAGTTTATATCGTGTAGTTTTTGCGCAAGGAGGCTGTATAGCATTAAGATGGAGGTCGAATATATTGATATGTACTAAATTCAAACACCAAGATAGTGATTATTTGCTTTTTATTCACTGTTTTTAGTGAATAAAATAAGCCTTTAGAGGGGAGAATGGTATAAACATTATTATTTTTGCGTAAATTACCATTTACACAATTTTGTATGGGCCTCGCACACAGTGCATCTGGCCTGCGCAACAATAAAGAAGGAAATACTGAACCGTTTACAATTGAAAAGCATTGCGAGATCTGTGACCACCGCCGGGAACATTGACGGTGTTGAAGATCCCGCTATCCACTACTGTCTTATCGACCACGACCACTCTGCCAAGACTATCCAACTAGGAACAAGATTATCGCATATTTACATACAACCTGCTCGCCATGCTCTAAGTTATCTGGAGTCTGTGGAATGCGCTGCCTGAATGAGTGTTAGTTACAATCTGGGTGTCATCAAATCACGAGTGAATCAGTTTCTTCAAAGCAAGCGTGTTCCATCGTAGACCGCATCATCACTTATCATCAGGCGGTAGTCAAACGCAAGCCTATCATTAATTAATAATAAAGCAAAAAAATTAGTAAAAATAAAGCTTTACAGGACGACCAACGGCTTGGTTACAATGTCTTTTTAAATAATAATAATATAAAAAAAAAAAAAACTTTATTTACTATAATGCACAATACATATTAAAGTAGCAGCGGCCCCTGCACTAAGCGGGAGCTTGTATCGCTGGAACCAACAACAAGTTAACAACTTAGGTTTCATGGGCTGACAACCATTGTCTATTAATCAGATACTAAATCTGAAAAAAGAATAAATATACTCAAATAGATTCTCAAAACCAATTACCGAACGTCACGTATAGAAAACATTCACTCTATGGACCAACAATTATAATCTCTAACGGTTTAAAAAGATATGAGAATTTTCATTCTAGTAAAAAGTTGATTGGCAACGTTTTCAATACATTATTCGAGGCCGCACTTTGTTGCCTTTCCCACGTTTTGAGGCTTATGGTTTATTCAGTATTTATTTATTATCGGATGTTAAAAGTGGAAGAGTTATTTTTGTTTGGAAAGCCGTTTTACATACAAATACTATAGGATTAATATTACAGTAGAGACGTACCTATTCTAACTTCAATAAATCATCTACTTCACAAAACCACAAAACACAAACATTAATAGCAAAATAATATTTTTACATGGACTTTGAAGTTGGGCTGGAACTATACTTTATCACCAAACATCGATTTAAATTTTTCAAAAATTCTTTTGTAAGTAGTTGTTCCCACCCAACTTCAAAATCCATATAAAAATATTTTGTTTATGTAGTGGCATATTAACTTAGAATTTTTGTGTTTTGTGGTTTTTTGAAGTGGTTTTATAGAGATAATTTATTAGAATATTTTACTGAAACACTGGATACTGATAATGGAATGCTTAAAACCTTAGAGACTTAAAACTATCTTTAACTCTGTTCCGGGGCGAACTACCAGTTTATTTCAAATCAAATCAAATCAAAATCATTTATTAGGCAATAAATTTAGCACTGCAGAGGATTGTCTGTGGGTCCCAAACTCGGCTCAGCCTGTGTCTTGGGGTCCGATGAGCAAGCAATTCCTGTTCTGACATGTCGCACGCGCTTACAAGTGGGATTCACAATATAAAATATTAATTAAAATTAAATTAAACTGTAGGTAATAAATAAAGCTAAAGTACATGCCTATAATTAAAAGAAAAATAATAATAATAAGAAATCCATTACATACAAACAAAAATTAAACTAAATTAAATACCTAACATTGATTTTATAAATATTTATAGATTTTTATAGATACGAATACACATCCATGCATGAATACCTCTTTCATTATTTTAATAAGTAATAATCCACCATTATTACGGATTAACACTCGGAAATAATACTCAATTTTATGAAAATAATATAACGAGACATGTTTTCTTCATTTTGGCGCCAAAATCTAAATCAAACTTGTAAATAATTGTACTTTTAAAAGAAATAATTATAACTGCTCAGTGTTTTACACATAAAAACTTTTTTTGCATATCCTGCGTGGCCTGGTATATTACTAAATTTTAGCATACCGACGGAAAAAATTTATCTATTTCTTGATACCTTTGTTAGATTAGTATTTTTATTGTTGAGTTAAGTCTTACCTTACTTTAGTTATGCATTGGGCCTGATTTTGACGAATTAGTTGACAGTTATAAACTTACTTAAAAAATTGCTGTCTTTATTATTTCAGGCTATGAAATAAAGACAGTAACACTTTTAGTTGGGTTGTCTCAACGTGAAAGTGTTTAGTTAATACTGTCAGCTTGCTGATTACACTGCCAGCTAAGAGTAGGCCTGAGCATTTGGATTATATTTAGACTTCACAAGTTAATCCAACTGAAGCAAACCAACTAAATTAAATAACAGTTGGATTACTCTGGCTCTATAGAAAACTAAATATGTTTCACTTATTCAGTAAGTAAGTAATACTGTAAGCATTTTGTATTCATTTACCAGTAGATAACAAAAATATTAGATGTTTTTGATTTTATAATAAATCTTTTTTAAACACAAATTTCATAATATGTCCATCGCTGTCAGTGTGGTACTGCTGTTGACCAACTCGGTCGCCATGGTCTCTCTTGCTCGAGAAGCGCTGGTCAGATTGGCTGACATGCCAGTCTAAACGACATCATACGCAGGGAAATTTCCACCGCCAATGTCACAGCTGTGCTCGAACCATGACCATGCGCGTGACCATGGAAAGAGGCCTGACGGTATGACACTTGTTCCCTGGAGGTTGGGGCGACCCCTTGCGTATAGGACGCGACTTGTGTCGATACTTTGGCGGCGTCAAATCTTCCTGAGACACAAGGTAGGGCTGGCGCGGCTGCCAATTCGGCAGAGCAGCACAAGCGACGCAAATATGCTAACCTCAGTGGTTAAATAATTGAGGCGTTTGGGGTTGAGACATTGGGCCCATGGGGACCGGTAGCTCACCTCATTTTCAAAAATCTTGCAGAGCGCCTGGTTAATGCGACGTGTGTCCAAAATGCTGGCGTGTTTCTGGCTCAACGCATAAACATTGCCATTGAGCGTGGTAATGCCGCCAGCATGCTGGATACGCTGCCAACTGATAGTGGGCTTGAGCATTTGGATTGTCTTTAGGCCTTTAACGGTCTATGGGCAGTCTAACTGTATTTGTAGTGTTAGTATTAGCTTGTATTTTGTTTATTTAATAGTCACGTAGTTACTTAATCATGCTAATACGTAGTTATTTGCTTAATCTATATGCAAATAGCAGTAGCAAACTATAGTTGTGCCATAATTGAGCTATTCATGTCCAAACTTTGATAACAGAAAGCAACTGTACGAAACTATTTTAGGTGTAATACAATATCCAGGGATATAGTTTTGAAGTCTGCTTCTATTACGAGATATCTGTGTAACTTCCTTAACATTCCTTGTTATTCGACTGTAGCCAACAATTACACCAGTTGTAGCCCGCGGCTTCGTACGCAACTTTCAAATAAACTTTCGATCTACATTCGTCACTGTCGTTTTCTGAGCAGACACGGAAATTACAAACTAACGGAATAGCTGCCAAATTGTAGGTTTGTAAATCGAGTATAAATTATCGATTCGTGATTTATCGATTACTGGGTTAGCGTTGCAGATGGACCGACGACATTGTGAGAGTCACGGGAATCCAGTGGATGCAGGTGGCAGGCTGTCTTTCAGTAGGGGGAGGCCTATGTTCAGCAGTGGACGTCTTCTTGCACATGATGAGTTAGCGTTTCACTAGTACGAAATATACTGCTAATTACAATATACTAAATATAATAAAATATAACTAAATATAATATAATATAATATACTGCTATTTACTGCTACCGTCTGTGCAAAAATGTCCCGAATATTTATTTATTTAATTGTACATTTTAAATTCGGATTAAGGTGACGTCTGACACCTAAAGTTAGGAGGCAATGTGGTCGAAGATAGAGCATGATTGCTTAGTAATTATCAACTAAACCAAGACATAAACAATCCTAGCTATTATATTTCTGCGGTACATGGATTATGGCAAGGCATTCTGTTATTTAACCGTTCTAATAAAAAATTACGTTACCACTGAGCCAGAGACGAACGGGGATTGGAGCGGAGCTATGAAAAGAGGTCGTTATTTTCATTGAAACAAGCCTACGGAGGGAAAACGTTTTATGCGAGGTGGGATTTCCGCTATGTATAGTTAGACGGAGCCGATTGTCTGGTTGGCTGCAGTAGTTTTGTGTTGCGGGACAAGGTTGTGTTTGAACTCTCTCCGAAAAATTCCGATGAACATTGTGACTTTACGCCTGTGGTCCAGACTTCGAAGGCTTTTTTTAGAGTTCCATATCCAAAGGGTGTAAACGGAACCCTACTTCTAAGCCTATGCTCTCTGTCCGCCCGTCCTGCCTTTTAAAGGCTGTATCTTTCGAACCGTACTCAATAGATAGCTAGTTGAATTTTATACAGAATAAATGTAAAAGGCGGATTAACTAACAAAAACAAAATGATAATAAATTCAAAGAGGGTAACCATACAACAAACGTATTTTAAACGTATTATTGTGTTTACTCTAGTGTAAAAACGACAATACGTACAAGGGCCAAACTTGACATGGTTATAGTACACATTATAAAGTAAATAAAAAAATATAATTACTGACCAAGTGCGAGTAAGTGACAAAATTATGTACGTATTGGTACGGAACCCTCAGTGCGCCGGTTTATGTATTACCGTTTTATGGTTATAGAATGGTTTTATGGTTATATGCCACGATCGTGCATCTCTTTATACTCTAGATATTACAATGTCACGACAAAGGAAGAGTTAAGTGTACCTACCTACTTTAAACCGGAAATTTAAATTAGGTAAATTAATTTCTGACTCCATTCCATTCTGAAGACTTTCAAGACATTTTAAGTGAAGTTTGTGTTGTTCAGGATTATAAAGCGAGCTTTAAGTTGCGGCTTTATTTTATCAGCAGAACTTCCTCCAGAAGTAGGGGAACTTAGTGGGCTTTATTATTTAGGTCTGTTTACAAGCGTCATTTACGGACAAATAGTATACGATTAAATAGAAGATCGTAACATAAGGGCGCAAAATAATATTTTTACGGCGAGGGCGCTTTTTTGAATCCAGAGCGAAGTGAGAGATTCTTTAGTAGAATCCCGAACGTAGCGAGAGATTCATAGTACGTCGCCCGAGCCAAAAAATATTTTGCGCCCGAGGATACACTCTTCATCACCCACTATGAGATAATAAAAGGCGCCTCATATTTTATTCTAATATTATTATTTAATAAAACATAGTGTAACAACTAGATTGAAATTAAATAATATCTAATAATTAAACAACTAAAAACTTATATTTACATTTGAGACATTTTCGCAATTATGAAAATGTATTGTTACACAAAACCATCAATTAATAACAATCCGTGAAAATTGACGAAAACGCGGCTGTATAGTTCGCGCGTTTTTAATTTGATTTCTTTTTTTTTTATTCAGATGGCGGCGCGACTATGGGCTTTCGTACCAGCCAGTCTTTATTAAAACATTATTTGCGTTTTATTTCTTTGGCGCTGAACACTAAGATGTTCCAAATTCAAAAAGTGCACCACAAAGATCATTGCGGCGCACTTATAAAGAGGATTAAAAACTCATTACTGCCCGCTAAAAGTTTCTTATAGAAAACACCACCTTTGGGTGCACTTAAAGGCGAACCAAGTCGTCCTTTTCGAATAGATGGGATGAAAAGATATTATTTGCATATTTTTACGTATCTCGGATAATATTCTAATATTTTAATGCAGGCATGCCGCCAGTGAGCAACACAGGTCGATATCAAACAACTTAATATTATGATCACTTTTGTTGGTTTCCAATCAATAAACCGGCCAAGTGCGAGTCGGGCTTGCGCACTGAGGATTCTGTACCACCCTAAAATACAATAAGGTCGTCCAAGTAACTGAATTAACAGTTATTATAACGCCTTATAAATAGTCGAAGTGATTGCTACGCAGCCACAGTTAATTATTTTACTACAAGCTCACGAGTATAACACAACTATAACTTGGTAATAAACAGAAATTTATCACCGACTCGCACTTGGTCAATATTTTTTATTTTTAGGGTTCTGTACCTCAAAAGGAAAAAACGGAACCCTTATAGGATCACTTCGTTGTCTGTCTGTCTGTCCGTCTGTCAAGACCCTTTTTCTCAAGAACGCGTAAAGGTAGCAAGTTGAAATTTATACTAAATACTTGGGTCTACGGTTTCTTTCGGCTGTAAAAAAATAAAAGTTGTAAGTCAACGCAATCAAAAGATATGAACGTTTATGTCGCATATTTTGCGATTTCACAGGGGAACCAAAACCTATAGGGTACTTCCCGTTGACCTAGAATCATGAAATTTGGCAAAAAGCAAGGTCTCATAGCACATATATAGGAATAAATCCGAAAGTTATAAATTTGAAGTTAAATCATTTAAAAATAATTATTTTGCTATTACAAACTAACATTTTGTAGTTGGAATGTATGGAAGAACCTTATTGTCAACTACAAACTTAAGTTTGTCTTTCAATATTTTGACTTCAGTTAGTTTTTTTTTGGATTCGCTTTCTGAGGGTTCCGTTGGACGGAACCGTCAGAGCACGAGTCCTACTCGTACTTGTCCGGTTTTTTATTATACTATGGAGTGTGTACTACACACTACTACAATCTTGCCAAGTTTGACGCTTGTACGTATTATCGTTCTGACATTAGAAATAATACAAAAATACGTTAAAAATACGTTTGTTGTATGGGGACCTCCCTTTCAATTTTACTTTTCTACTTTTTAATTATTTGTTAGTTCGCCGTAATGCTATTATAATTTTTAATTATATTATTGATAAAATTTAAACTGGCTATCAATTATGGTTCGAAAGATACAACCGTTAATTAAAGTTAAACTATTTATTAGTTTATCAGAGTCTCAAATAAAAATTCTAGTTCAAAGCAGTCAAAATACTATTATAACTTAGATTGTTTTTATCTTATCCGTCAGTGGTTTATTTACTTTACGTATCATTTACATCACGTGGCTTCCTACTGTGATTAGGGTAACTGAGTCTGTAGAATATTCAGAAGGTAATAAGTCCATGAAGAGTCAGAGGCTTAACAATGAAGGGCACATTAAGTAAACACACATACATACATATAAGGGATCACACTACAGCACAATAAAGCTACCCAGAGGAGAGAAATCAAGCTCAGACTCGAGTTGGGATTAGCGTTACAGCAAACAAGAACACTTGGGTTTTTACTTTAAGGGCTTGGAGTTTTGTGAATTTGTTGTCTATAGTATTGTAACTTCAGCATTTTATTGTAAACTTAATAATATTTTTAACTCACTAGCTAGGGATAGTTATTTATGTTTCATGGGGACAAAGTGATATTGTGTTCGACGAGGGAGTTATTTAGAATTCAGAGCGATGTGAAAGATTCTAATGTAGATTCCCGAGCGCAGCGAGACATCTTAAAGCAGAATCCGTAGCGAGGAAATTAACAATTTATTTGCGTTTCGTGCCAATCAAATCCATTGCTACGCTTAGATACCAGACATTCTCGCCAAATAACAACTTTTCACCCTATTACAAAGTATATTTATCACCCAAATACTCCCATGTTTCCAAATATTTTTTTACATTCATTCCTGGGCAATGTCACAACAGTCCAACTCCACTTTAGATATAACTACGTAGCAATGTCTTACTCAGACCTACAAACACCTCGAAAGTTTTTACATGCTTTATTTTCCTTATTTCTTTTAAATAAAAAAACTAATGTGTAATCGTCACATGACCAACCACTGTTCGGCGGAGGGTATTGGCATGCCATCTCACAGGTTTTGTGATTTTTTGTGGTTGTATTTTAGGTTGTATATATGCACAAATTTGCGTACTTACATTTTCAACCGAAATATGGCTTGTGGCTACCGTTATTTCCTTCCTCCGTCCTCGTTCTTTAGGAAAGCCAATATTTCCAGGATTGTCAGTATATACTCATATTTCGTCAAGTAAGTAAGTCATGTTTCGGTTGAAATAAGAATGTTTTCCGTTGAGTCACAAATTCTTACGAATTCCAGAGCGAGTTGAGAATTTGTAACTAATAAAATGAGACGCCACAGGATAATTTGGAACAATGCCTCTAAGTAGAGCTTTTAGTGAACCGTTTTGTCTGGCACACTTCCGCATCTCCTTCTTTGTGCAATATCCGCTATCGAAAACGTTGAATTTCCGCGCTACAACTGTTTACCGAAACCTTAAATTACATCCTTTTGCGAAAGAGAAAATGCTTTGGACGAAAATTCCAAAATCTATTTATTTGAAAGTTAATTGAATCAGGCGTTACTTTGCGGAAGTCCTTCTTCAAAACTGTTTTTAACATGTTTCAAACGTTTATCGGGACTTATCACGTATTATTTAATATACGTAAAAAATAATTAATAATTTAGGTATATCATTAATAATATATTTATAAAGTAAAATAATTTGTCTCAAATTCCTTATTGTAGGTACTTGAAGTGACGTAGAAGCGGAATTACACTAGAAATTGTCAGAAAACAATTTTGTTCATATTAAACTTCGGGTTTATTTCTTCAGGTTTTATTACTAAAATATTTTCTTGTGCGATACTTATCGGCTGTCTGATTTGAAAAAAATATGATTCTTTAACAGCAAGTGACCGTTGATCTTCGCCGTTGAGGGATACTTATGGGTATCCTTTCTTCTGCGGTAACGTACTCTTAGTATGTTGATCAAATAATAGACATACTATAACTATGGATGAGAAAATATTTATGTTTCATGTATAACATTATCGAGTAAAATATAGTAATTATATTCAATTTTGTGTTTTATCTTTAACTCACGCCGTTTCAAGATATTTTTTTTTCAGTTAATGTTTTAGTTTAAACATATTTTACAACAATACAAACAAAAATTTTTTTTAAAGATTTCTTTTTATTATACCAAGATCCGCAACTGTGCAACAATTTTAGAGACTGCAACAACTTTATATAAAAAACTTTTTGATATTAATAAAATACATCCACCCGGGCACTGAACTGTCAACAAGGAGTACGGAACTCCAAAAATATTAACTGATTTCGTATTCACCTTACCGAGTTATGCAAACGAAACGGGAATCAAAGGATTGAATAGCGCTATTTTGGGAAAATATCTTCAGGATTCAAACATTTTGTCCTTTCAATATTTGACCTGACGACAGTAAAGCCAAAAAGACAGTATCAATAGCATGATACTGACTTTCGTCACTAATAATTAGTTAATTACTTACTAATTTCTTAATAATTACTTTCATTTTAAAGAACGATTCAACAATATTACCTGTGAGGATTTCACGTATGGTTGAATTGATGTGAGATTAGTATAAAAGGCCAGTAAATTGGCATCATCAAAAACACAAGAACACAACATAAAAATCAATTCAACCATACGTGAAATCCTCACAGGTAATATTGTTGAATCGTTCTTTAAAATGAAAGTAAGATTTGGTAGATAATTCTTTGAGTGTATTGTTTGCGAGACGGGCTGCCTGATGGTAAGCAATCACCGTCGCGGATACTTGTAACACCAGAGGCGTCACAAATACGTTGCCGATCCTTACTGGACTTACATCATGTTGGTGTTCATTAAATAAAATAAAACAAATGAATATGGAATTACGCACGTAAGATTAAGGTTGGTTACCGCAGTTTCTGACTAGTTTCTATTCGGAGGTTTAACATAAACTTGATAAATTTCATTGAAAGTAAACTTTGACAAAACAGTTCAAACTCAAGTTATGTTTATCGGCCGAGCCGAGCTTCCGTCCGCACCGGCACGTTCCTTACTCGGGTTTTGATGAAGCTATGATTTTTAAGTTAGTACTGCGAGCCCAGAAACTCGGTGTACTCGTCGGGTAGTCTAGAAAATGAGTGGGTGTTCTATAACATAATGTAGTGAGAAGGCAAAGTAGGAGAAGATAGGTAGGTAAGTATAATTATTAAGAAATACTCTTAATTCTTGATATCGGGTGACTTTGTTATCTAAACGGAAATGTTAGGGTGTCAAAAAGTACATTGGATTAGAAAGCCAGGTACTCCTTATAGTATTACAATTTTTTCAGTATTTGATAGCAGTAGTATATCCTTCAAACACTAGAAGGTATTGAAAATTCCAAATCTGTAAGAAACCCATACTCTATGTACTAACACATCACACGCTAGTGTAATTATTCGATAAAAAAGTCACCCGATACATATTCGAGATAATAATTTTATCAATGAAATCCAGCAAGCAGTATAATATCCTCGAGGATACCAGATTTGTTTTCGAGTAATCCGTGCTATACATCAAACAGGTCCTAAACTCTTTCAATTAACGTAAAGGACAACCCAAATTTTAATTGATTATTTTTCAAACTTTCTACTTTACGATGTTTGGTATAAGATAAGACAACTCTTTATATAAAAACAAGACAACAAAACAAGAAAAATATACATTACAAATAAAACTATTATCTAGGTTTTTAGCAGGTGGCCTTATCATTTAAAACGATCTCTTCCAGGCAACCGCGCATGGAAAGGAATTACAATAAGGAAAGTAGTAGCATTAACTAAAATAATTTAGAATTCAATACCTAAACATAATGTTACATAATATATAATATTTATGTAATTTTTATTTAATTACTTTCATTCCACATTTATCTAATTTTAATCTGACATTGTATGTGTTGACATTAATTTAATTTTAATTTGAATATTATCTGACTGAATAATTAAAGAGAAATACATTATCTGACTGAATGTATTTCTCTTTAATTATTATTATTTTGTTTATTGTAGATAATCTTATGACATTTTTTATGATTTTGTGATTTTAAAATGTTATTAATGTCATTAGTGTAAGTCGTTTTTGTGCGGTGCTAATTTGAAACAAATAAATAAATTAATAAAAATAAACAAATAAAACAAACCATCGAATAAATAAACTACGAATACAAAACACGTATACTTAACATACAAAATATATAAACTACATAAAACCATCATACATTATAATAGCACAGCAGTGTGTAGGCACAGTGCTTAAAATAAAACAGTTGTGCGTAACAGTTTCGTCTCGACGTTATTATTCGCTGACAGCCGACAGGTAGCTCAAAATGGAAGTTCGTTGATTAAGGAGGAGGTTGATTTTGAGAATTCTCTGAACCGGCCATAGACAACTTTCCAAATCTGAATAGGGTAGCATAGGTAATAGCTCCCGTCTGGACCCAAACAGGGTTGATATTAAACTGTACCCATTTTATCGTTAATCCGACAATATATTCCGAGACTACGAGAATGTTGCGTGTTTTGAATGTATACTGATAAAGGGTTACGCATATAGACTGTACTAAGCCGAAAGGAGGTCATTGTACTCATGATTATAAACAACGTTTATTGTGGGGGCAACCCTGAAACCGAGAAAAAAATATCAGCTGTTTCATACGAAAGGGTCGTTCACACTCGACAAAATATAATATATTTTGTCGAGTGTGAATGACGCAAAACCAAAATATTTTTTCTTG
Organism: Agriopis aurantiaria; assembly: GCA_914767915.1. NCBI lineage: Eukaryota > Metazoa > Arthropoda > Insecta > Lepidoptera > Geometridae > Agriopis > Agriopis aurantiaria. The sequence continues at coordinate 504,906 of OU611991.1, read as the reverse complement.
ATTTCATGGTTGGTCCAATAGTAAAAGTTATAAGTTAAAAATTACCTCCTTTAGGCTTAGTACAGTTTATGCGTAACGCAGTTTAGTTTGAGATAGTTTGGTTTTTAATATATTTGTTTGCACATTATTCGTGGACGCAGGATGTTTAAACGAAAACTAATCTCTTTTTGAACATAATATTAATTCAAAAATACACAAGAAATATGAAGGTACGTATGTCTAAAGTTACGAGTAAACTATGTACTTACTGAAGTAAATATTCAAACACTAACATAGAAACAAAGAGATCGACAATATATATCGACCTAATGATGATAATGATGATGATTTATGATATTGGTTTTGGGTATTATTTACTGACATGTTCAAAATAGAGCGGAGATCTTTCTTACTTTTGGTTAGAAGTAAGGAAGAAACATCCTATCTAAACATAACATCATCTGCATCAATTTGAAACTTTGCAAGTATATAATATAATCCGGAAGGCACCACAGTAATTTGGTGTCATCGAACTGATCTGATGATATAAATAAATAATAAAATAAATAAATAAATAAACTCTCGTCACCAAATTCAATGACCCCACGATTTTGGGATCTTTTGATTTGTTTTGACAAGTCTCATGCGTCCTATGTAGTTTTTTGAACTATAATAATTACTAAGTTGTTATATCTAAAAGAAGAAATACATATTTGGCAAACAAGCAGACGGGCTGCTTAATGGTAAGCAGTCACCATCGCCTATGGATATTTGTAACACCAGAAGCGTCACAAATACGTTGCCGACCCTTTAGAACTCGATTAACTTGCCTTTTGAAGAACCTCATGTTGCAGCTCACTATAATAATAATTATCCTGTTAATTCACACACTTGTTATTACTCAGCAAAAACACAACACATGTAAAAGGAAGGAAATAGGTGAATTAATCTTCTTCTCGGATAACCATCAATAAAGAGGAAAGCCTGCGCGTAATGGGACGCATTCGTATAATTACCCACTTTCACTGAATCACTAGGATGAGCATTGAGTGTAGCCGTTCCAGATATAATTAACTCGTTCCAATATCAGACAGGGCGATTAATATTGGATTTGGGTTGGACCAATATTACAAAAAGACGCTTCCTAAGGTTCCGTAAACATGCCTAGTTAAACGGAACTCTTATAGTGTAGCTATCCGTCTGTGTGTCATGGTCAATTGGACTCTATACATTTTTGTCCTCAAAGAATGTTGGCCATAATCCAAGTCTCATGGAGCTCTGGACGGGATTCATCAAGGAACAATATTACTCTTACTCACAGCTCTCACTAGAGGGATTTATCGATTCATTAAATGATTGAACGTCAATATCAGTGACATTGACTTTTAGGTGAACTACAATGCGCCAAGGTTTATAATAATTGCAGTCAAGTGTCACAATGTATAACAATGGCATTATGCACAACTTAAAAAACAGAAAATTAACGAAAACCTAAATAAATAACTAAAAACTAAAACTTAAAATAACTAAATACAAACTACAAACTTAAACTAAAAGACCATTAGTGGAGGGAAAGGTCCCCAGAATGCTGGCAGCATTGCCACGTTGAATGGCAATGCTCAATCTCTGGGTGAAATAGAAGCCAGCATTCTTGACACCCGTATAATGTAATATGTATAACAATTATTTTGTCAAATCATTGATGTAAGTTTTAAAACAGTCTTAGTGTCAGGCTGAAGCAGCAAAATTCGCTGGGCTGAAGACAATTCACAAAAATGTATCTTTAGATGGCCTGGCTCGATTGATATACTGCCCTTGTCTTGAATTTGTACTTCTACCTTATGGAAGTATGATATTTAATTTATAATATTATATGTCTCATCTAGACACTTTTAATATATATTTAAACAGGTAGATTTTGACCACCTTTCTTTTCAAATAAAGTAAAATTAACATACATATTTACATTAGCAAAAACAAAAGCATAGAATAATGAACTTGCGTAACTAAATAGTTAATTATAACTCTATAATTATTTATAAAATTTCAAACATAGAGTTCAAAAGCATAATGCATACCAATTTCTTTGGAAAAGTTTATTTCAGACATATTCCTAGTTCATCAACTCTCACTGCAACATTTGACTTGCAAACTATCTTCAACTAACATCGTACTTGTTTGAGATACGAACTGTGACTAACATTAATGTATGCTTTGTTACAGGACGTGTCGTTATCACCCTGAAAACCGACGACTCATCGGCAAAGTTAATAAATTCTCCTTTAAACCGTGTGAAAAGTGATATTCGAAAGTTTTATTGAAAATTGAATTTGAAATCTAAAGTTATTTTCCAATACAGGCTTCCTCAATAAGAATAGTTTTGTCGGGGTAGTTTTATTAACAAGCTCCATGAAAAATTTAAATTCTAGCTGTTATTACGTATTAGCACCCAAAAGCATCGCTAGATATTGTTCATTAGAATGGAAAATTGACATGGAATTCCAGCTATTTCAGTTAAATTTTGGAAATGGATTTGTAATCAATATGGAACTTGCCTAATTGCCTGGAGTATCAATTTCAACTAAAATACAATGGATGTGATGGTCAACATCAGCTTGGAACGGGAGAAATTTTACGCGAGCGACGACTTCAAGAACCTTGGCAGAGCGGACGACGTCCAGGTAAGGAACTAAAACTACAGAATGTTTTTTATTACCTACTAGCGGTCCGACCCAGGTTCGCACGGGTATAGATTATAGCCTATGGCACCCGGGGATAGTGTAGCTTCCCAACAATGAAAGAACTTTTTTAAATCGGTCCAGTACTTTTTGAGCCAATTCGTTACAAACATACTTACATACAAATCTTTCCTCAAATTAGTATAGAAGTATAGATATCACAAACATAATATGTATCATACGCGTGCTTTATAATTTTTTGTTGGTTTCTTTGTTCCTCTTTCACGCACCAACAGACCAACCACTCAACGCGATTTTTGCATAGAGATAATTGGAGGGCCAGTTACATAATATTTTTATCCAGTTTTTTTTTGTTTTTCAGTCATTAGGCGTCATGCAAACGAGTAGCCTCCTTGAAGAAGCTGGTTCTTTTAACTTTTGTGACGCTAGTCTAAATTTAACGGGTTAACTCCAGCTAACATTATAATAAGGAACGCCCAGCGTCCATCCTAAAACCTGTGAACACAGCGTGCGAAAATGTACAAGACCGTGTTGAGCTTACAGTTAGTTATATCATCACAGTGAATACTATAATAATTGTTGGCAGTTATTGTTTTCCAAGGACCCGGGTATGTCCTAAAACTGCGACCAGAACCACCGGAGGATGGGCAGCAGCGTCCTATTAGTACACGGTGAACGTACTGCGATCCCCAAGCCGCCTGCCAAGCGTGGGGATTATGGCAACACCCCTCTCTACGAGGGAGACCTTTGTTCAGCAGTGGACGTTTACAGGCTGATGATGATGATGATTGTTTTCCAAGGAGGTCCCTTTAGGGTATATACAAGATCTTTGTTGTTTTCACAGAATAATAATACACACAACAAAACACACTCACTGTATCACTGCGTATAGTATTTTGAACACATTTTGAACGCGAATTTTTATTTTTATTTTTGAGGCAACCTAATACTGGATTCCACGCACTGGCGAGTTGAAAACCATCACCTCGAAAAATATCCCGTAAATAATCATATAACTTAAATTCAAATTCAAATTATTTATTGAGAATAAAAACGGACAAATTCCACTAACATTTATCTCACATACTGTTAAAAGTAAAATAGATAAAAAATATTATAGTCTAATAATACACCTATTAAAAATTTGGCTCTCCAGCCAAAACAATATCTTGCAAATTGTTAATGTCCAAATAAACCAATCACTGTGCGAAATTAACACAAAACGTTTAAAATATTCACCATTCTTCTTGCAATGGCCCACTACTGGTTTAATAAGTGACCCCCTAAAATAAGTGAATATTTTCTGAGTCGATTCTTATGTTTTTTTTTATACGTTAGCTTTTTACTTCAACCACCAGTACAAGTTAGAGAAGCTGGTACCTTTCAAGTCAATTTCGTGTCTGAAATCCCAACTTTATTCATTAATGTGACCGGTGTGGTTGTCTATAAAGAATATGTTAGAGAACTCTGTTGTCAGTTTTTAGGGCTCTGTACCCAAAGGGTTAAAACGGGACCCTATTACGGTATTACAGTAGCCTACGATGTACGTCTGTCAGTCCGTCCGTCTGTCCTACCTATTAACGGCTGTATCTTTCGAACCGTAATAGATAGCCAGTTGAAATTTTTACAGAATATTATATAATGTAACGGAGGATATACTTAAAAATAATAAAAAAAGTCAAAAAGTCAAAACGAAAATGGAGTATATAACAAACGTATTTTTTTACGAATTTTTGTATTAGCCCTAATGTAAAAATGGTAATACCTACAAGCGTCAAATTTGGCATGATTTAGTACACACACTAAAGTATAACAAAAAAGAAAAAAAAAATGGCCAAGTGTGAGTCAGTAATAAGTTTCTGTTAATTACCAAGTTTTAACTGGTAATTTCTTTATTGAATTTTGTTTTGGTACGGAACCCTCAATGCGCGAGCTTGACTCGCGCTTGGCCGGTTTATTAGGCTTTAAACCACGCTAGCGTAAATCATAACATAATAATAGCCAGACGTAATAAAACAGCCTCGTTCTGAGATCATTAATCACAATTTATGTATAGTTTGAGCTTTAGGTACGAGTACCATTAGTTTCGGACAAAGTTTTTCATTAAATAAAGTGTCCTTAAGATCTTTATAATAATTAAGCAAATCCAAACCTAGAATGGAGAGATTAATTTGGTCTAGTAAAAGTTGAGTAACATTATCGAACACAATGAGACACAACTGTGATTTGCTATTCAATTTTCAAAGTGCTCATATTTACGAGATTTATACAGTGTTACGGTGTGCTAAGCCGAGTGGGGTCTATAGTACTCATCATTATGAATAACTTTTACTACTACACCCAACTAGTACACCCTTTCCATGTAACCCAGTATAGGTTCATCTGAATTTGTGTAAAAAAGGATTCTAATTGCACCCACTTCTAATAGTCGTTTTTTTAACTAATAAATTAGCTTGCGTCTTGCTAAAAAGCTGGTGCAGTGAACCACAGAAAAGAAAAAAAAAGTTTTATTTTCTGTGCAGTGTACGATTTAGCTCGCTTGCCTAGAATAAACAGATTCACTCGTGACTTGAGGAAACCCAGATTATAACCATCGGAGAACACCTAATCAGACCTAAACCTTGAAACGGTGTCGTCCTTTTGTGATGTTTTGTTTCGTTCGATGAACAATGGCCCAGAAAGAAATTAGATCATGCAGATCCGATGCCGATAGTGGTATCTATTTGAAACTTTGCAAATGTATGTAGTTTAGATGTCAGTATTATTACATTTATTATGACACGATATAAAGCTATTTCGGTCAGTGTGGAGGTTAAAGGGGGAGGCCTATGTTCAACAGTGGACGTCTTCTGGCTGATGATGATGATGATATAAATCTGGAAGGTGGGTATTAGAACTCTTGATACTAGTGTAATCTTCTAGTTTGGCCTCACAGCATTTGTATTGTATGACGTGTTATTTCATTTTTTGTTATCATAATTCATTGATTCTAATAGAACCGTCACATAATAGTAGTTCATATTAATTACATTCGGGAATTTGGTGTTAGTAGTTATATAACTAAGTATACACTACTTAAACTTACTGAAAGTACTTAGCACTTTCTTTTTTGTTATTGTCGAAAGCTTAGGTCAGAATAATTAACTTAGTTTTGCAGACATTGAACGATTATTAAAATGTTGAACAGTACTGAATAACTTGCAAACTTGTAACTTACCAAGTTTGCTAATAACAGATTGCCATGGAACCGATGGATGGAAGAAAGTACTAAGGGTTAAGGGTTAAAATCTTACTATCTCTTATTTATCAATTATAATTTTCGATTTATTCAAAAGTAGTTTTAGCATGAGAAAAGGAAAAAGTGTGTATTGCTCAATACACAGGAAAAAAATTATGTTTTGAGTTGAGTGATGTAGGTACATTTTTTTTAAGCCATAGGTGGCAAATAAACAAACGAGCCGCCTGATGGTAAGCGATCACCGTCGCCTATGGCTACCTAGGTTGCAACACCAGGGGCATCACAGATACTTTGCCAACCCTTAAATAATCTATTGGCAGCCCTTTTGAAGAACCCTATGTTATGGTTTTGCTATTTATTCGTGTGATAATAAAGTAATTTTTTTTCTTTAATTAGAGGAAAATCATGGTAATCTGTTGAAGTTTTATTTTTGAGTGACAATCTTACATCTTAGTAAAATAATATTTGTTCAAAATAGTGAACAAATTTGAATAGGTTTAATTAAAACACATTTTTTTTCATAATATTAACATATTTATTTACACTTCGTCCCAATTACATTTCAGTAAAATATAATAACATTTTTAATTCACTGTGTGGGTCCCATATAGCTTGTTACCCTTTCGTGCAGTTTGTAACTGAACTTTCGAAACCAGCTACGAATTACGTCGGTGTCAATTTATAAAGGGAAAAAAATCCCCATTGAAAACGTCTCATGTCTGGCGCAATTTTCCTGGATGAAATGGGATAAATTGACAACATGGATTACTAGATGACATTGTAAAGGGAAGGATTATGCGAGACGTAATCGCTGGGGAAACTTCGAAAGCTCTTCTCGTATTTTAGCATAATATTATTAGGTTCCATACCGTGAGTAGCAGTTTACTCGTAGAATCGTAGTTGGACTCCTATAACGTCGTGCTTCAGGGCCCGGAATTGGTTTTGCCCACATATCTTTATCAAGATAAAAGCTGCAATGTCACAAGCATACAATTTTACGGTATGAATATCCAGCGTGTCACGTCCAATCCAGTTCCACCCACAACCGTATATCTCGGTAAATATCGTGTTAATAATTATTTATCTGAATAATGTTGAAGCGCTGATTCAACTTGAGGCCACTGGTCAGAAATATCTCTTGCACATGTTTTCAACTTATTACATCAAAACAAAACATATCAATATAAAAAATACTTTGAAACGTTTACAATATTATCGTACAAAGAATGTCATATACAGTCCGTTAACAGTTATTTTACCTCTCAATATTAGTTCAAACGTCTATACGTCTCGCTCTGTCTGCAAGTGATGCCGTGCGGCCAGACAGAGACAACGTCATAATGTCAGAGGTAAAATAACTGTGAACGGACTGTAGTTTTTTTTATTCCTACTTGACGTATGAAAATTTGCTAAAGAGCGATTTGCTAGCTGAGCGCGGCCATAAAACGGGAAACCTGGGACAGATATAATGGTTTGGTTCTGAACTTGAAGAGTCCTAGGATAAGGTTTCGGTGCTGACAGCTTATCTTGTCGTTGTCGTGTTTGAGCTGGTGGGGTTGGTTAGGTTAAGTAAGCGAGAGACATTCAAGCGAGAGACAACAGGGACTCGGCGTCACTACTCCCACCATATCCAGAGCTAGTCCAGCTCTCAGGCTAGCTAGCAGGGCTATAATATGAATCAAGTTGTAGATGTTTCGAGATCAGTCAAGGTGAAGTTTTATTTGAAGGTAGCTAGTCGACGTACTTAATTATTTTTTTCATTACGTTCAATTTCCCTAATTAGAGTTCGTTTATGATTACGCGTCAATTCAGTGTTATTTTAAACATAATTTAAAATTATCAATGGTTAGCTTGAATAGTGTCTAGTATATTCGCTTTGTAAAACCAACTAAAGAAGCCCGAACTCGAGAGTTTTACTGGTAGCTATAGATTAGTTCCTCTATCCACCTCCAGCTTCATCAGATCCTCGACACCAAAAGTATGGTATGGGACTCGTTCATCATCATAATCAGTCTATATAAATCCACTGCTGGACATAGGCCTCTTCCATCTACTGCTAGCTGCCTTACGCATATCGTCTTTCCATCAAGATTCAGGACGTCCCACGCTACGTTTGCTGATTTGTGGTCTTCGAACGGTTATCGTTTCTGCGACAGATATGACCTGTCCATTGCAACTTCAGTTTGCACGCTGAGCTATGTCGGTGTCTTTGGTTCTTTGGTGAATAACTTCTTGCCAGATACGATCCCTCAGAAAAATGCCAAGCATAGTTGAACTTGACCTTGAACTTTCGTCAAACGTTTGTGGTATAGGTGATGAGACTCCCTTATTACACGTATGGGACTCGTTAAAACAAACCAAATGAACCCAAATTAGAGAGGTTTAGTAGTAACGATTGAAAAGATCTACCTTCTGGCTCCATTATCAGATAAGTTCTACGGTACCAAATTATTGTATTATCGTCCGAATTACATAAATACTTGCAATGTTTCAAATAGAAACGATTGGTAGAAGGTTAAATCGACTACGAAGATTCTTATACATCGTAACAATAGAAGTTAATAAAAGCGTTATAAAAAAAGATATTTGATTAACGCCCCTTATATTAGCGCCTAGGTTTAATCATCCATCACTATCTACTACTAAATAGGTCACGAAACACAACAGGAATATTTCCACATAAAATATGTATCCCAAACTTGAGTGTAGGTATTCGATACAGATCGATCTCGCATCACTTGGGAATAGAATACAATATAACATCGTTATTGAGAAAAATACTTTGTAATTTTAAGTACTCACAGAAATGTTCCCTCTGTGGTTTGTGCTTGAAAAGTAGGTAATGTTTATGGATTGGATCATATACTAAAAAAGTGTGTTGAAATTTGTATCAAAAGAAAATATAATACTCGACTATTTTTAGAGATTAAAGTATTATATCTATTTCTATAGATACTAAGTTTATTAAGTACGTACTGGTATTGTTCATTCAACTCACGAGTAAACATAACCGATGGTTATTGTGCTTGCATAGAGCACACGCACGTAAAAATCTCACAATTTACATACAAAATACATAAGCGCTCGTTTTTCAAGAACAATGAACTGTATGCTAATAGAAATACCACGAGCATTATATTCCACAACCCTAGCAAGAGCATTCATAGAGTTTTTGTCAAACAATAAGTAGCACAATCTATACATAATGATTACCTGGAAGAGATCGATTTTAGCGACAAGGCCGCCACTTGTGGCACTAGTGTTTTCTATCTGTTTGTAACTCTTATTTCTGGTGTACACAATAAAGAGTTTCTATCTATCTATCTACATAGTAACATATTATACACGTCATTATGATTTTTTTATATGATTATTTTGATATAATATTGATTTAAATTTTGACGTGTAATTATTATTATGAATAAAGTTATCATTATCATAAAAGCTATCTCAGTGCAATAACAAAAAAATAATTACGCGAGAGAAGAACAAAAAAGACAAATAAATACTTTCGCATACAGTTGTGAATATTAGTGAATATTTCCACACTGAATATCCCTGTATTGGGAAATAGGGATCATCATCATCATCATCATAGCCAGAAGACGTCCACTGCTTGTACATAAAGGAATTCGAGCAAAATTCCTTTGTACATAAAGATAATTTTTAGAAAAAAAAAGAACCGACTTCATAATTATACCTTCATTTACAATCTAAAACTAAAAAGTTGAAAATAATATTTAAATAACTCCAAAGCAATGAGCATTAAAGGACAATCAACGAAATTATTAATACTTATATTACCTACTTATATACATATTTACAATTTATAATCAGTTATTTTTGGAGTCAGGGCATGGTCGCCATGGAGACACTTCTTTGTTTTTTGAAGTCTGTTCCTCTATGTCTGTCAGTAGTAGATCTGTGATGTTTGCTGTTTAGTTGACAGCGTCGCTAGTGGAGAACAAAGTATGAAATTCACCAAGAAATAACTGTAGTTCCAATGTTGCCCACCTTAACAGCTAAGTTGGTGGCACTGTACAATGTTTACAATGTACATTGAATTTGTAGATATTTTTGTAGATTTTTCAAAAAGCACTGAATCAATGTCGATAAAAAAATTATGGGACCAACTATGAGTTATGATCTACCAACCAAAAAAATAATCATCAAAAACAATTCTAAATTGGCGGAGTAATCGCGTAACAAACATATAAAAAAAAAAATAAAAAAAAAACATACAGTCGAATGAGCAGTCGAATTGATAACCTCCTCCTTTTCGAAGTCGGTTAAAAAGGGAAGAAAGCAGTAAATATATTTAGTCAATTTTTTTTGTACATTGTATTAACCACAAACATTATGGTTTTGTTAGGAACAAAAAATGAAAATAAATAATTTGGCTTTACACTAAAGTTCTCAAGTTTTTAAAGGTAAGAAGGTAAGTTAGGTAAGTTTGTTGTCGAAATAATTATGTGTACTTCTCTTGTTTTTATTAATAAACATTTTGGTATTGTTAGGTTCATAAAATTAAAATAAATTATTTGGTTTTACATTTAAGTTGTCGAGTAGTTTATATGTAAGTTAAATATAGGTAAGTAGGTAAGTTAGGTAAGTTTGTTAAGTTTGTTGTCAATCGAAATAATTATGCATACTTTTCTTGTTTTAATTAATAAATATCAAATACAGAGCCAATTTAAGCCAATTAAGTCTGTCTGAATAGTTGTTAATTTCGTTAGTCACGAAAGCAGTTATGTAACTTAGTTCCAATTCTGTCAACGTGGACTGTTCGTTTCACTGCTGATATCTATGGAAATTAACTGTCAGACACATAATGAATAAGTTTCTTTTAAAAACAAAACATTTGACCGCGAATGTTACTACTTGTAAGTAGCAACAAGAGCAAAAAGTTACCCTTGTTACTACTACTGGTAACACGGGTAACGAATGCATAATGTTGTTGGATCATTCACTGCTAAACTGCTTAACTGATTTTGATGAAATTGAATATGTACATAGTTTGAATCTTGATAATGACTAGGCTACTTTATATCCTGGAAACCTATGTACATAGTTTTCATGGGATGATCACTTCTTTTTGTGACAAACCAAATCGCGCAGGCAATCGCTAGTATTAGGTAGTAAATCACTAGATTGTAAGTAATAAAGTTACTTATGCAAAATAATATAACATTTACCCTCAATTTGAAAAAGAAGGCAAAGGCGTCAATCTGTGGGTAAAAATAAATTCAGAGCTTGCACTGGCTTTAAAATATCGCTATTCATATTTTTTCTTTACTTTACTGTTCTGTCTTGAAAGGTTGTTCCGCTTGTTCTGATTTCGTCTATGATTTCTAGCCATCCATAGAAATTGTGAAACTTTGCTCCTTTTTTTGAAATCCTATACTTTTATTGGGTCATCTCCCACTTTTCTCACCTTTTTAATACTTGATTAAAGTGTGTCCTCTTTTTGGTGTAATCTTGAATAAGGTATATAGATATTTGCCCTATTCTGTACGTAATGTCGAAAAGAAAATTATATTTTGTAAAAAAAGTTAAATAAAATTTTATTAGATAAACAAAATATCTCATATCCTAATTATCCTATCTCATATCCTAACTTGTATCGCAGGTTGTATACACGTGGAAGATGGACTTCAACCGCAGCACGCTGGGCGCGGTCACCGTGCTGGTGCCCAAAGCCCCGACGGCAGCTCCCGGCGCCACCAACATGCCACAGTGGGTGCACAACTCCTGGGTGTGCCTCTTCACGGCGATGCTTGCTATTGCTATTGGGGGGAATGCAATAGTTATTTGGATTGTTACTGGTAAGCATTTTTATCACAGCAGAAAAAGCCAAGAATTCATTATTATCAGCCTATCATGTTCCCACAGCTGGGATTCAGGCATTCTCTCAGAGAGTGAGCCCTATTCCCACAGCTGGGACTCAGGCTTTCTCTCAGAGAGTGAGCCCTAATCCACCATTCTGGCCCAGAGCATGTTGGTGAATGTCATGTCTTTGAACTTTTGAGGTTCTTGGACATACCGGTTTCCTCACGATGATTTCTTTCACCGTTTTTATGCGATGGCATCGAAACTACGTAAATTTATTTAAGTAATAAATAAGTCATTAACCGGGTGCTTCCAAGAATTATTGCATCAAATACTATTAATTTTAATTTTAGTGAACGATGGGTACCATCCTAAAGAATCCAGCACATTATCTTGCTCAACTGGCTAAACTAGAACTAGAAACTAAGATACTAAACCATTATGATATCATCACTAAAAAGTAACTGCTAACAAAATGAAATATCAAAATATTTTTTCGGTTTAGCTCCGACTGGTACTGATTTTTTCGAAGTAATTTAGTCAAATGTTTTAGCAAACGACCTAGACTATTGACGTAAGGTGACATAGGGTTCGGTTACCTAAGTTTAAAGACCTGTTTACACGACTCGTATTCGTCATGACGTGGCATGTCGTTTCGCAAATCACCTCACAAAGCTGTACAGAAACCCAATTGATTTAAATTGCAGGCGACATAGGTCATTCTGTTTGGAAATGTTGAGCATAGCTGGTCTTCTACGTGCGGACATAGAAATAATTCATCCTGCAGCCAAACTAGCCAAAGTTCGCACTTGCGACTTTATTCAACAGTGGGCGAAATACGAAAATTTACGTTCGTCATTACGCATCGAATACCATACAAATTCAATTTCGTAATTTAATTATTGAATTCGATAAGTATTTTACGCACGTGAATATTCGTTCTTTTCCTGCTGAAGTCAGTGGATAAATCACGTATCAAATTCCATATTTTCTATTTCGTTTCGTTTTTTTTTTAATGACATTCATAATCAATTTACGTAGCGAAGATTCATACTTTGCTCACTGGTCAATTTTCAATTTTTTTCGTGTGGCCTACTTGCGCGGATCAATTGACCCGTGTAAATCCACCATTACATGCTTATTGTATATTTTTATCGACCGAGTTGTAAATTGCGTACAATTTTTATGTCAAATGAACCGAGTCATAGTAATATCTATACCACAGACCTGATTGAAAGGGATTGTGATTACGATTAGCAGTGATGGAGCAAGACCTAAATTTCATGTGGGCTATGATGTGGGCAACATACATTGCGAGACCCTCTGGTAACGCAATAAGATGCAAAAAGCTGAATTTAAAAACAATTGACACAAATAATTGCAACTTGCAACCCGAAATAAAAAAGAATTTGATATAAGTAAGGATTACTGTTTTACGACGAATAAAAAATTTCGGCGTTTTAAGCCCGACATTGTTTGTACTCGATCTGCCTTCGAGGTGCGAAGCACCTAGAAGTGCGTTCGCCGTAGGTGAAGGCCCACGTTGCCCACGCCTTACGCCGCCACTGACAATTAGCTAAATGTCTTATTCATTGAACTAGATGATTTTAGGAAAGAAATTCTGGCTCTACCAAGAATGTATCAAGCCAAAAAAGGTGCATTGTTCTCATTATTTTGAACTGATTTTTCTACTACATAATAGAACCAATATTTCAGGAAATATAAAAAATATTAACCATAATTTTTTCGAGTTTGATTGATCAATTTCTATGGAATAGAGCTTTTTCAATTTATCAGTTATATAATAATAATATTTCCTAAATATTTAATATTTCGTTTCCATTTCCTAACCTGATATGACTTCAAAGTGTGTGTTATTTATCTTTTAAATTTGTTTCACAGCTCACAGAAGAATGAGGACCGTTACTAACTACTTTCTGGTGAATTTGTCTTTTGCTGACCTCATGATGGCGATTCTCAACTGTCTCTTCAATTTTATCTACATGTTACACAGGTAAATCTCTATTATAAAATAACTATGTACTGGATAATACAGAACTGGTTTGATAAACAGAAAAATATTATTGTACTACTCATCAACTTAATATCCCTTACTGCAGAGCCAACCCTGCAATCGGTAAAACAACAGCTGTCGTCTGGAAAAAGGTCAGTAAAATTTGACAAAATGCTGAACCTCTGCTTTTTTACGATTTCAGGGTTGCCCCCATTAGTAACAGTTGTTTATGATGAAGAGTACAATGACACCTTTAAGCTTTAATGCACCAAGGGCACAGACCAAGAGGGTTGGACAAGAGCCACTTTCACATTTGACATTGACAATGACATTAGCTTCAGAGATGTTATCTCAAGCTGATGTCATTTTCATACAATTTCACCTTTCCGCCGGCGTTAACGCTAACAGAAAGTGGGTCTTGTCTAACCCCCCAGTACTGTTTCATTCTGTATTATGATCATGGAGTTTGATGATGAGAATTCTTTCTGCGTTATCTACCTTTCGTTATTGTAATTACATCATTATTCGTGGGTTTGATAGCCCATTATGAAATAATACCCAAACACAACAACTTACGGTTTTACGACATACGACATATTAAGAGGAAGAAACAGCTTTTCGCTCTCTTTTAATTTTACATTGAATACTTTCAACGATACTGAGAGTTGAAAAATGTTACTGCAACGTTTTCTTTTTTTAAACTGTGTAAATGCTTTATACAACAATGATTAGATTTTATTAAAATTAATACATAAAATTATATTATAATACATAAAATTAAACTTAAAAAATATGTAGATCCATCCCGAAAATCGAGTCTTGACGAAAAAAGGTTAAAATGATTGAAATATTGAATGACAAACTTAACTTTATAGTTGTCAAACAGGTGCTCCCATACATACCAACTGCAAAATGTAAGTTTGTAATAGCATTTTTTTAAATATTGTTATGTAATATCAAATTAACAAATTTTGGATTTTTTCCTTTATATGTGCTGCAAGATCTTGCTTTTTGCCAATTTTAATGAGTCTTGGTCAACAGGAAGTACCCAATAGGTTTTGATTCCCTTGTGAAATCACTAAATATGCGACATAAACGGTCATAAATATCTTTTAATCGCGTTGATTTACAAGTTTGATTTTTTCACAGCTAAAAGAAATTGTAGACTTGAGTATTTGATAGAAATGATTCAACTTGATATCTCAACGCATTCTTGAGAAAATGGGTCTTGACAGACGGACAGACATCAAAGTAATCCTATAAGGCTTCCCTTTTTTTTTCTTATTAGGTAGGAAACCCTAAAAAGCGATAAAATCCTTTAAAATTTATCAATTTTAATGAAATTATAGAAGCTTACGTACTTTATTAATAAAAATGTGTTTAAACTGATTTGAAAATTTAAAACATTTACTACACAAAACATCACTACATTTTTATCGTACCCGTCAGTAAATTAACAAAATTGAAAATTTTGAATTAGTGAGCTGGGAAAGCGCGTAGTGCGTGTTAACTTAGTAATCCATTACGACTAGTTGACATTATGGCGTCGTTAGACATTGCTTTGGTTATCTCTATGACTATTATTCATGCGGTGCCATGTTAGAAAGAGGTTTGCAATACATTACCTTCTGCCGGGGTGGTTTGACAAAATGACAGATATTAGAACTAAACGTTTTGGCGCCAACGTGACAAAAACATGTCGCCTCATTATTTTCCTAAACTTGTGTTATATCTTCTCTATCTCTTCCCTTCCCTTCCCTTCCCTTCCCTTCCCTCCCCTTCCCTTCCCTTCCCTTCCCTTCCCTTCCCTTCCCTTCCCTTCCCTTCCCTTCCCTTCCCTTCCCCTCCCCTCTCCTCTCTTCTCCTCTCTTCTCCTCTCTTCTCTTCTCTACATAGTATAAATTGAAGTCGCTTTTTGCGTCTGTCTGTCTGTCTGTATGGCCGCTAACTCCTCCTAAACCACGCAATGGATTCTGATGCGGTTTTCACCATCAGTTAGATACATTTTCACGTAAGGTTTATCTATAATAACTAGCGACCCGCCCCGGCTTCGCACGTAAATTACACCCGTGTGGAGCCGGGCGGGCGGGTCTCTAGTTTACTATACTTACGCAAGGAGCTGTATGTAATACTACTTTATTACACAATACGTCAGCAGTATCTGAGCAGCCCACTGGATTAGCAAGTTGAAGTGGCAGTGGGCAGGGCACATAGCACGTAGAACAGATGGCCGATTGGGCCGAAAATTCTCGAATGGAGACCACGGACCGGTAAACGCAGCGTAGGACGTCCACCCACAAGATGGACAGACGACCTAAAAGAGACCGCAAGGAAACACTGGATGCAGGCCGCTTCCAACCGGCCCTTGTGGAGGTCGATGGGGAGGGCTCTGTCCAGCAGTGGACGTCCCACGGCTGAAATGATGATGATGATGACGATGATCTGAGCAGCATGGCCGCGGAGCATCTCGTGCGGCGTGTAGCGGTTTATATAGTACATAAAGTATATTGTATTACAAAACGTGCGGGCCGCGTTCAAGCCGTGCCGCTGTCGAGGCGCGATTGGTCTCTAAGGGGCTTTAGATTGTAGCTCTCAGACCAAAACATATTTTCATGCAAATGTTGTTTGTTGCAGTGACTGGATATTCGGGCTGTGGTACTGCCAACTCAGCAACTTCATAGCAAACGTGACTGTTGCCGCCAGCGTCTTTACACTCACTGGGATTTCTTTTGACAGGTAATGTGGCGATAATTAACCTTTATAGGGTTCGGTAGTACAACTTAACTTACTGAAGTAACTGCACAGAATTTTTTTTTTTGTTTAATTTAGAACGGCTGTCAAAGCATTTTTGTAAGAAATGTGTTGCACCCATATAAACTAAACGTCAGTCATTCGAAATCAGTTAGCAACTGTGATGCGGACAAAGAACTTTGAGACCTAACTCAAAAAGGTAAGGTCCAAGTTCTTTGGATGCGGAGTTGACGCGTTGATCTAAATAAGAATGTTCAACCAAGGTTCACTCATAATGCCTGATAAGAGATTTTTCTTCTCATTTCCGTTCTATTTACTTCCGTTTTCTGTAACTGCGTGCTTGATGCGTCACGTGTATTCAAAACAACTGCAATACAAGTGGCGGGTTACGGGGAAATGCACATTTACAAGAGTTCAAACACAAAAACACGCTCAACGTGAAAATTCCCTGAACCCAACTATTTGTTAGGTTATGCGATTATTACACATTGTAATTAAAATACCTTAATGGATTTTATCTTGTGTAATTCGCGTATTTTTTTGTCGCGTGTGTGTATTGGTATTAAATGTACCGATGAAATCAAAGCTTCAAACCCAAAACAATTCTACGTAGAGATATCAATTGTTTTTGCTCGTAGTTTTGTTTCTATTTTAGGCGTTTGAAAAGGATGAAAGGAGATAAATATCATTGTTAGAGTTTTTTTCATGTTTGAAGTCCCACGGCAGACAGCAGAACTAAATTTCCATGTTGTAATCAGGCACAGAAAATACCTCTCTTTTTTGTGTTGTCAGGTATTGTTATTCTGTTTGGACGCTAGTGAGATTTTTATTAGTTTACAAGTGGATGATGTCTAAAGTTGTTAAAAGTGCTGCTCGAGAAATAAATAAATAAATATTCGGGACATTTTTGCACACACGGTCATCTGACCCCAAACTAAGTAAAGCTTGTAATATGGCTGCCAAAGACATACAGACATACTTAAACTTTCATTGTAACTTTTCTCCTGTGAACAATATGTTTGTGATTATATGTTTTATATGTGTATTATATGTTTGTGATTAATCTTTTACACTCTACAGTGAAATGTATATAAGATTTTTGTTCCACCTCTGCAATTTTATAGAATCTAATTTTTTTGAAAGAAAGCTCGTATTAAATACACCTCTTGAATAGGATTTCACTTTTCTGATATCAGAAAAACCTTTATATAAAGTTACATATAAACCTATCAGCCATGCAAACATTTTGTAATGGACTCGTATGAACGAAAGGTTCTATTCACGTTATAATTCTCGACATGAACAAATCGTCAACGTCAGCGAAGCTTTAATAAACCACTTTTTCATTTTGGAACTTTATGGCGCAGAAAGCTGTTACACCATTATGAAGGACGTGACAAATATATGAGCTGCGAATTACTTCCTAATAGCTAACAGTGATACGTGGTAGGTAGGAAGACTATGGAGCGTCTGTTGTCATTTTTAGGGTTCCGTACCTCAAGAGGAAAAAATTGAACCCTCATAGGATCACTTTGTTGTCCGTCTGTCCGTCTGTCAAAACCTTTTTTCACAAAACCATGCACATAGATAGTTGAAATTTGTATCAAATAATTGGATCTACGGTTTCTTTTAGCTGTGACAAAATCAAATTTGTAAGTCAATATTATCAAAAGATATGACTATTTATGTCGCATATTTTGCGATTTCACAAGGGAATCAAAACTTTTAGTGTACTTCCCGTTGACCTAGAATCATGAAATTTGGCAAGAGGCAAGGTCTTACAGCATATATAAAGGGAAAAAAATCGGAAACTTGATATTTTGTAGTTGTATGTATGGAATAACCTTATTGTGCACTACAAAGTAAAGTTTGTCTTTTAATATTTCAACTTGTTTGTTGTTGTTTTTTTTTTGTTTAGACTAGTGCTCTGGCGATTCCATCTAACGGAACCCTCAGAGCGCAAGTCTTACTCATACTTGTCCGGTTTTTAATGGATTTTATGGCTGTTAAGAATGCTTCTTTAGCCATTTTTTGCAGCTATTTTAGAAGTTGGACGGGTTCATGCAAGGAGCGCGAGGATGAAAATATACTATACATATATAAATATACACGAATATCACCGTCGATGACTGTTACCCATGTGTAGTGTGGAAAATGTACACAGAATTTATATTATTATAGCTACAACCGCTCCATAGTTTTCATACCTACTATATTGGCAGTTGCAACGTGTGATAGGTCAAGATGTCTTGGTCTGTTTCATCCTCTCATAGCATTTTCCTCTGGAGGATTAAATCCACATCGACAATATTAAGAATAACTTAATGAAAAGAAAAGCAGATAATTTTAGTCCCGTTCGATTGGTTTAGCGTAGTGAGTGTAGTGTAACCATATATTGAACCATATATTTACAATTTGGGCTGCTTAGAATGAGACAAAATTATGTTTCTGCTCGTTGGTTTCTGCCGAGCCACCGTTTGATATTTTACGAGCAACGAAATAGAGAAAATGTATTTTCTTTCTTAGATTAATGAGACAAATCAACTCCTCATTATTAAATAAGTATACATTAATAATTGTTAAAAACCCTCGATAAAAAATCTGATAATCTTCCAACGGCTAAGAACAATATCAAACAAGTCACCCTTCAAAAAAACTAAATTGGCTCAGCCGTTTTGGAGCTACTATGCTACAGACAGACACACAGATAAAGACGTTATACCTCCCCTTTTTGCGTCAGAGATTGTACCTAATATATAAAAAATATGTTGTTGGGAACAGTTACTGTTTAGAATGTTGCCATAAATGTGTCAGTAACTGCACCCCGCGGTTTCTCCCGCTTGGACATATTTTCTACATTTCTCCGGGTTAAAATCTATCTAAGGTATCCTACTATCTTATGTCATAATTATGCCACTCTCAGTCCCTGCAACTATATACATCACAGATATACATATATGCAAAAAGTCACGTTGATACGTAGCTCTTTTGCTGCGTGAAAAAATAACAAATAATCACACTCTCACATGTTTATGATAACAGCTAAAAGAAATTGCATAAACAAACCGCGAGCTAACTGAAGAGCTGCTCCAACACAGTTGCGCTCGTTTTGAAACTTATATTTACTTACCACAAAATTGCGAAATGCAACATTTCCATTCCCAGACTTTTAACTTTTTTATATTTCCTAGAGCTTTATTATTTTTGAAACGGCCCGCTTACTTAGCTGCCTTACGAAAGAGCACTCAGACATTATTATAATAGAAAAAGTCCATCTCCGAGACGTCTGAAGTGATATTTAGATTGATTTTTCACTTTCAGATTATATTAAAGATAAAGATTCTAAAATAATACTAGGAACGTAACTTTGGATAGTGCATTAACGACTACCTACCGCACCGTATCGACTGAAAACTTGCTTTGAAATAATATTACATAAATTATAAATATATTGCTATCGGACAGATGAACAATGGAACGCCTTGCCCCTGTCTGTGTTTCCGCAGCATTACAACCTTGGAGTGTTCAAGTCTAGGGTTAATAGGTTATTACTAAGCAAACGTGCTCCATCTTCGACCACATCATTGCTTTCCATCAAGCGAGACCGCAGTCAAACGCTAGCCTAGACGGATGTAAAAAATAAAAATAAAAAAAAGATTTTTAAAGAGTTTCTAAACGTAATCGTATAACGACGAGTCATTGCCTAAGGTAATATATTACACAAAACTGGTCGTTGCACGGAATTTTTCGTAACGAGCCATTTAATAACGAGATAGCCCGTTGGTCCAGTTGGTAGCGAACCTACCTTCTGAGCTTGGGGGCGTGGGCTCGATTCCCACGTAGGACAAACATTTATGTGATGTACATTTGTCTGGGTGTTAATATCAATTAAAGTATGTATTTAAAATTACGTATGTATTTATATCAGTCTCTGGCAGCCATATATATTACAAGCCTTGCCCAGCTTGGGGTCAGATGACCGTGTGTGCAAAAATAAATTCCCCTAGAATCTTCTTTGAAAGTAAAATTTAAGAAGCATAATTGAATCTATAGTTTTTGCGTGTACGTATGTTTGTTCTCACTAACTCCGTAATGGCAACACGAATTTATATAAATACCCTGGATCAACTCTTTGTCCTAAAAAATATACAGTTTCTGTAGAAAAGATAACAATATAGGGAGGAAACTTTGCGGACTCTGTGTATGTCCAGTGATCTGTTACGCGTGATTAATGATAATAATAAAGTAAATAAATTAAATAAAATATTTCTCGTACTTCTGTGCAGGTACCAAGCCATCGTGAGACCGATGCGGCCGAGGATGTCCAAGACTTGTTCCCTCATCATGATTGCCGGAATCTGGATCAGCGGGATGCTGCTTGCTATACCATGCCTTCTTTATTCGACCACTAAGGAGTACAAGTACGTACCTTTAGATCACCAGGAGGACCAGCGGGTGTGGTATGAGGTTATTAAATTTGCCTAAATTTAGAGACTACATTTAGAATTTAGGAAAGTAAGTCATTTAGGTGCTTCTGAATTCACTTCCTAACGACGCGAAAACATGTCAGAATGGCAATACTCTATCAAAACATTAAAAAAATTGGGCTTGATATATTCCTTACTGCTATGTTTTTTACACATGTAAGATTTCTGAATGCTAAAACAGAGTTAATTGCAATAAATATTAATATCAATCAACGAAAAAATATATATATATATATTACATTTATATAATAGACTATAATTATGCCTCCCTTTCTTTATTTGTAATTTTTAAAGCAATACAGTACGTTCCACATCACTAGGGTGTCATGCCGTTACAGTCTGCCATCCACTCTCGTCACGCACCGCAAGCAAACTGACTTTGATGTGATTACATTTGCCTTAATTTAGAAATTAGGCGAATTAGGAAGTGAGAATCCTGTCTTTTGCTAAATTAAGGTTCCTAACTCTTAATAAACTTGTTGAAATTAGCTCCATCCAAAATTAAGTCTTTGAATTCAGGAAAATTTAATAACGGCATCTCATTAGCAGTTGTGTGCCGCTCAATATTGAAGTGTGCGTTTATAGAACTAGAGAATTTGTCAGTGTGTGCAACACGTGTTTACCTCACCCCCTTCAGTTTTTCGCAGACTTTTTTCGGTACTGGCTCGAGTTTAATTCAATGTGAGTGAGATGACACGGTAGCGTTAGCGAGTGTCAAATTTTGTAATATTCTCTTTGCCTCTACTGCATCACGTGATATACCTTATATACGTTTTATATAGTAGCTGTTACTTAATCTACGGCGTTAGCCTGTTCGCGGACCTGTTCTAGAGTCACCACTAACCCTCAGGGAGACTGCAAACGACGACGTTAAACACAGAGAAAAACTAAATAAACGCCCTAAGTATAAATGTTTTGGAATACTTTTTATAGAAGACATATTTTTACAAAGAACCTAAATAAATGTTGTTAGAGACGAGAAAAGTGAAAATTCTGTTGAGGTATCTGAGAATTTATCTCTAAAAAAATATGAAAATACGTGGCTTGACCGACAGGACTTTGATGTGCGGAAAATTTATAACCAATACTTCTAAAGGTCATTTTGCTTTGTGAGGTTTGATTTTTTTAACTTCCGGCACTAACAGCACTATGTTTGTTTGGGAAGTAATTCCCCGTTCCCGTTCCCGCCCTCATATTGCATACCAGTAAAAGGCACTAAATCAAATGTTGTACTATCTACTTGCGTGGCAGAAACAGGCATGCCAGATAGAGTATACACATGAAAGTAGGTGGCACGTGCAAGGAGCTTTCATGCTAGTGTGCCAGCTACAGTCATGTATATTCCCGCCTTTATAGTTATATGTAACTTTTTGTAAAGAAAAATTACCTACCTACATAAATCTTTAAGATGATTTATGTAGTTACCTTTTCGCGTCATCCATAAATAAAGGAATGGATCGTTTCAAAAGAGGACTTATAAAGGTCAATTACCTTATAATGCTCAAGGAGATCGAAATGCTCGAGCGATTTTACTCTTGGCGAGGCTCTCTGTTTTGGTGTTTTACTATAAGTATCGTTGACCACGCGCCTGTGATAGAGATTGTCTTTTAAAATTTATATTTTGTCGTCTTATTAAAGTATATATTTAGAAGCCTTGAAGGTTAAAATAAATTGAGTTTTTTTTTTAATAGAAATAAAATCATTTTAAGTATAGCAAGTGCTTCTATTAAACGATTAAACTAAACGAAATACACTATCACTAACACTACAATCCAAATGCTCAAACCAATTATCAGTTGGCAGCGTACCCAGCATGCTGACGGCATTACCACGCTGAATGGTAATGCTTATGTGTTGAGCCAGAAATACGCCAGCATTTTGGTCACGCGTCGCATTAACCAGGCGCTCTGACACATTTTTGAAAATAAAGTGAGCTAAGTGAGCTCTAGAATTTATTGACTGAAAAATAAAAACTGTCGATCGACACAATCTAACAAGTGTAGTGTAGCCCCCTATACTTGTTACACTTGCCCCGGGCCCTA
Organism: Agriopis aurantiaria; assembly: GCA_914767915.1. NCBI lineage: Eukaryota > Metazoa > Arthropoda > Insecta > Lepidoptera > Geometridae > Agriopis > Agriopis aurantiaria. The sequence goes on along the minus strand of OU611991.1, from coordinate 481,867 downwards.
AGCCAAGCACGTGGCTTACGTCCAACTGAACGTACACTACATTAAACTTGTAAGTTTGCTGTGTGCCACACGAACCGTGCTTGTTTCTAAGATAAACTAGGTAGCTTCAAGCAAATTCCAACAGTTTCTGTTATCGCACAAAACATTTGCACAGTTGTTAAAGACTGGGTGTACCGAGCCCCGAATGTAGGTAATTTTGGTGTCACACTTTTGTGCATTCGCTTGTGTCAATTGATGATAAAAAGTGCCCTAGTAAAGTGGTATAGAGACTTTGCAAGAGGCTTCTAACATCATAATCAGCCTTTTAATAGTCCACTGCTGGACTTTTAGCTTACCCCCGAAAGAGTGATTGGGCCATATCCACCACGCTGGCCCAGTTGCGGGTTGGCGGATTCACATACGCCTTTGAATTCCTTCTCCAACCAAAGCCACTGGTATGAAAATCACATAAACTCCAAAGAGCTCATTGGTATGGGCCCAGGGTTTGAACCCGCGACCTGACGCTTTCAAGTCTAGCGGTCTCCCAAATAGGCTACCACGGCTTCACTTCTTTCGAGGCTTCTAATTAGCTTTGGAAACAATACAAAAATACATGTTTCACCGCGTTATATCACTTGTCCACACTCGAGCACGTCCACGAACACTCTACCAAATACACAAGTTTAGGAAAATAATACAACGAGACGTCATGCTTTTTTTACTTTGGCGCCAAAACTCCTCCGACAATCTCTGTGATGTCATGTCGACCCTGACACTGACACATAACTGGCAGTTTTATGGTTCCAATGCAAGTAAACACCAGAAATACATCACATTCATTATTTCAGTATTTTTGTAATTTACAAAAATACTACATTAACGTAGTAGACATACTAGTGCATTTTTTTACAAAAACTCCTATTATCCAAATAGTTTCTAAATTTATATAATTTATACTTTAACATGTCTCCCTTGTTTGTCTAATCTGAGGTTCCATGTCTGTACAATATTTGTTTAAAACATTTCAAAGGAATCTGCCCAGTTGAGCTCTCCATCCGCGTTTCATTTTAAAAGTTTTACAAAGGCTAATCCTCGCTGTGAAGTTAAATAATCCTGAGCACACAAGGTCAGCCATCAGGTATTTAAATTGAGGCCTCGGTTGTTGCACCTAGCTCGATATATCACCAAAAAGCAAGGACGTTTTATACCCTACTTCCATGCCAAAAAGATACAAAAAGACAGGGGTTTGACATGCGTTGACAACTTGTGTAGTTTTTTTTTATGTCGTTAGATGAAATTGCTTGTAAAAGGTAAAACAAAATCATGAAGTCATTTTAGTGCAGTGTTGCATAAAGGCCGACCACAAGATGCAGTGCGGCGGTGACGTGGCGCGATGGAGTTCGCGTTTTTTAAAATTTTATAATAGGCTTAAGTTTGACCGCCAACTCACCTTGCCTAAAAGAAGCCAATTCATTTTTAAAGAAATGCCCATTCAGGCAGCTCATTCCACAGACTAACAGTGAGAAGCTATTGATAATCTAGAGAAACTGCACATAATATGGATTGTTTCACTTGGGGGCAGAAAGCCTAACCCCCCCACCCCCCCAATCTCTTTCACGCGATCACCAGTATAATAACCATACAACAACAAACAATAAACAACAAAGAACAATAAAGAACAATAAGAGAACAACAGATATGGTGTGAACAATAAAGAGTTAATCAATCAATCAATCAATCATACAATTTTATTATTAAAATAGTGATAATATAACAATAATTGATGCTGATTATTATTACTCTTTTAATGATTTTAAGAATTTAATGGTATATCACTAATGTCACATGATTATTTACGGGATATTTATCGTAACGTTGTGGAATTAGCTCCCGATATTTCGGGAAGACTGAAGATTGCGGGTGGTTGGACGAACAGACCACAACCTTACCACGGCAAATATCCCGTAAATAATCATATAAATTTAGTGAACAACCGTGATAGTTTATAACAGTGTTTTATATCACTGATGTACAAGGATAGGGTGTACTAAGCCGAAAGAGGTCCATAATACCAAACATTATAAGCAACGTTTACTACGGGAGTACACCCTTTCCGCGTAATCCCATTATAATATCATGAATGTGATAATATATCATTCCATTCCACTTGTATCGTATTATTAACCGAATCAGAAATAGTATTGAACTTTGTAATTCCTTGCAGGTCTAAAGGCATCCTCAGAACTGCCTGCCTCCTGTCGTGGCCAGATGGATTACCTGATGTCTCCAAATTGGATTTCATGTAAGTAGTACTTATAGAGAGCGATGGAGGCTGGGTGGTGGCATGTGCGCTTTACAATCTGAGGGCACCCGGTTTGAACATCGGCCCTGGACTGATGAATTATTTGGTACTTAAATAAATTATGTGCAGTTTCGATTCGATGCCATCGCTCACAAATGGTCAAGAAACATCGTGAGGAAACATGTATGTCCGAGAACCTCAAAAGTTCAAAGACATGACATTCACCAACATGCACTGGGCCAGCGTGGTGGATTAGGGCTCAGAGGATGGGCCCTAATCCACTCTATCTCACTGGGAGATGGCCTGTGTCCCAGAAATGTAAACATGATAGGCTGAAAATTATGTTGACGATGAACAGCCTTAAATAACAGAAACAGAAACAAAATATAACACAAAAGCCCATTATAAGTTATGTGCAAAAACATACAAAAATATCCATTATAAACGCTATGATAAAAATATAATGGCGCACCCTTCTTCCATTGTTTTTTTAGGTAAAAAGAATCCATACACTGATAGCTTTCAAATCGACTGTTAAAGTCCACGGAGAAATTAAATCAACGTCAAGAGGATTAGCCTCAACCCGATGATGAGGGTTAATAATAGGAACCGATATTATGAACATTTTATTCGGCCTCTCCTCTTCGAGGGCTTATTTAGAGGACACTGGCTGTGATTTGCATAAGCTACTCACGTATGTAATGTACAATCCGCTGCCCGTGACTTTGTACGTGTAGATTTTTATACATACTCTCCACACCCTTTCGCCCCTCTTAGTTTTGCTATTTTGCAAAATCCTTTTTAGCGGACTTATAGGTACCCCATACAACATATTTGCCGAATTTGAGTTTTGTAGGTCAAGTAGTTTTCGAGATTTCGTGATGAGTAAGTCAGTTAGTGACCAAATAAGTCGAGTTGTGATTTGCTTCTATAATTATACCACGAGCCGGAAGACACAACATAGGTAACCTTCCACTAGATAGATAATATTAGTGCTCTACAAAAAGCTGGGATACAGCCGAGAGCGGCTGTCTTTGGTGGAGCATAACCAGGTGCAATGGCGCTGGTAGTGGTCTTCGAATGTCCAAACTCATTTCTATTCATTTATTTATATTTTTTCCTTTATAATATTACAAAATAACATTAAATAATGGATTTTGATTTGGATTGGCCACAAACGCCATCCTGGCTTTATGCTACGAACGATACGGCTACTGTTTTATCTCGAAAAAGGTTATATCTCTATCTCTGCTCTAAACATTATTAAATAAAGTCGCTTTCCGCGTCTGTCTGTCTGTATGTATAACCGTTAACTACTCCTAATTCATGCAACGGATTTTGACGAGGTTTTCACTATCAGTTAGAATTTTTTTCGCGGAAGGTTTATATATTTTTATATAACTCACGACTCGCCCCAGCTACGAACGTAAATTACACCCATGCGAAGCCAGGGCGGGCCACTAGTAAATAATAAACAAAATTAGAACGAGAACATCAGAAATTTATAATGGTTTACGTGCAACCGTAGTAGAGTTAATTTACCAAAGTAAAGTTAATTTAATTGATGTAATTATTAAATTAATTACTTTATTATTTCACGTAAACACCATGACGGGTAAATTGCGGTTTCAGTTTAGAGTAAATAAGTATTTCATGACCCAGAATATCTAAAATCGAAAATTGATTTATTAGCATTCAAACCTAACCTCACAATCTGAACAGGCTTTATTGATTGTGTGTAATCTGTGAACCGCAGCTGCGATAGGGGCTCGTTATTTGTTTCAAATTATTATTCCAGGATACATGAGCTCGTTTAAATAATGTCATCAGTTTAGTTCAGATGCTATATTGTTACTGCATACGCTGCAAATTATTGGGAACAGATATTATCTTTCTATTAATACCAGTACCAGTATTCACTATTCGAATGCTGGTTGATTAAACTATATTATTATAGTGAAATCTCGAACGTGTTTACTCAATGCATCAATATCTCGAATGGATCTAATATCGAATGCTTTCCACCGCACTTCCGAATTCAGCTAACATTCTGATTAATTGTTTCCTTTAGATATAAGCAAAGACTAGGTAAAGCTACCCTATGGAAGCTATGGAAGTCGTGGTAGCCTATTTGGGAGACCGCTAGACTTGAAAGCGAGGTCACGGGTTCTAACCCCGGGCCTGTACCAATGAGCTGTTTGGATTTTATGTACGGATTTTCATACCACTGGATTTTCGGTGAAGGAAAAACATCGTGAGGAAACCTGCATACGTACGGAGAAGGAATTCAATGGCGTATGGGAATCCACCAACTCGCAACTGGGCCAGCGTGGTGGATATGGCCCATCCACCCTTTCGGGGGAAGGCTAAAAGACCAGCAGTGGTCTGTTAAAAGGCTGATTATGATGAGGTAAAGCTACTACGTATTGTTTAGATGAAAGTATTTGTGTGTAAAGATCAATAATCTAGAATTAATTAGAAATGTAAACTGTAATTATTAACCAACATAACTCCAGTAAGTATTTCACGCTGTCTTTTTGTTGAGAATCCCGGTAAAACTTTCTTGTTAGTAGGAAGTCGTTCGTTAAAGTAGTTGACCATCCAATTTCCCAGCGAGGTTGGAGCGGCGCCAACGTTCACTGAGGGCCTCGACTCGCTCCGCGTTACATCACGTTGCAGACGAAATAGGCAACTTGTCATTTTGTCAAAATGCTGGCTGAAAATCGGAAAGGCTGGAAACTACTCCAAACAAAAGCGAGAAGAAAACCATTATTAGTTATTTATGATACAAGTGCGGAAAGTTGGTTATTACAAACGAGTAGACGAATGTAAGCCCGAGACGAAGTCGAGGGCTTACCATAGTCACGAGTTTGTAATAACCAATCCGCACGTGTGCCATACAACGTTTTACAACACATTTGCGAGAAAAAAACAAAAAATGGAAATTAAAAAAATACCGTAAAGTACACGCACGGTGCTATACAACGGAGCGTGCGGACAAATTCATTACAGCACGCTCCGTTGTATGATGCGTTTCATTACCGCACGTTCCGTTGTATGATCCGTAATGTTTAACTTTCGAAAGATGTATTCAGGCTTCGTAAGTGCACTTTTTGAGCAAATGTGTTGTAAAATATATTCTAAACTAAGATTTGTCAACCTTTTTTTACTGGCATGTGCTTTTGTTAACTAAACAAAATATAAGCTAACATTAATAGTACAACTGTGATGCGGAGCTCGACGCGTTGATCTAAATTATCATCATCAGCCAGAAGACGTCCACTGCTGAACATAGGCCTCCCCCTTTAATCTCCACATTGAACGACAGCCTGCTTTTTGCATCCACTGGATGCCCGCGACTCTCACTATGTCGTCGGTTCATCTAGTGGGAGGCCTACCTACGCTGCGTCTTCCGGTTCGTGGTCTCCACTCAAGAACCTTTCTTCCCATCGGTTATCGGTTCTTCTCGGTAGTCTATCGATCTAAATAAGAATGTTCAATCAAAGTTCATTCATAATGCCTGGTAACAAATTTTCCTTCTCATTTCCATTCTATTTACTTCTCTTTTCTGTGGTGTCTTCAAATTACGAGTGAATTGGTTTCTTCTATATAGGCAAGCGCGCTCGCTCCATCGCAGACCGCATCATCGCTTAATATCAAGCCAGTTGGAGGCCAAACGCAAGCCTATTAATAATAAAAATCTTTATAACTTCTTTAGATTCCACTAAAACAGTCTTAACAACTAACTTTATATTTTCAAGCTTCAGCCGGCACGTGTACATAACAAACGTATATAAACAGCAGCGGTTACTGAACAAGTGAACAACTGCTTACCGCTTTGGAAAAAAATAATAGGAGAAAGAAGCCTTTGATAAAGAAGGCTTGTCACTTGTTATGTTGCGTGCATTACGTATGCATACGTTTCGCACTCGTTGTCAGAGCATAGAAAGAATTTTATAGAGGATCACGGGTAGTTGTACATAACTGATGAGCCCTCAGAGAGTGTACTGGCTCGGGTGTCTTCCTGCCAGGGATCTATATGTTAATATGAGATATCAGCAGACGACCGACCCTTGTCGTATCGGCTAAACGGTCGGCTATTTCATTTTGTGGCAAACTTAGGTCGGTGGCTTCACTTCTACAGTTGACCAGGAGCATCGTCTCAAAATAAACAGTCACTTTGTATAGTCACGACGAAACGGAGAAGTTTGTTTTTGGGGTGGCTTCATTACTTAATTAATTTAACTTAATTTTAATTTGTAACATATGGACATTGTCTGAAAGAAATGAATATTATTATTATTACTGACTGATCACACGGATCTGATCACACGTGTGGTCAGTTAGTAAAACGCGACATAAATAAGTCATAAGTCCGACACTTTTATTTTTATTTGAAAGCAGTTTTTATGTTGTGGTTCCACGTAAATGTAGCAAAAAAATTGTTTAGCCATTATTTTTCGCGATTTCAGGGTTGGTCTTATAGCAAAAGTGGTTATGATGATGAGTACAATAATATCCCCGAATATTTCCACTGTCTCACCAGTCACCCAGTATTTTGTGTAGTCTTCATCATCATCAGCCAGAAGACGTCCACTGCTGAACATAGGCCTCCCCCTTTAACCTCCACACTGAACGACAGCCTGCCTTTTGCATCCACTGGATGCCAGCGACTCTTACTATGTCGTCGGTCCATCTAGTGGGAGGTCTACCTACGCTGCGTCTTCCGGTTCGTGGTCTCCACTCAAGAACCTTTCTTCCCCATCGGTTATCGGTTCTCCGAGCGATGTGGCCTGCCCATTGCCACTTCAACTTGCAAATTTTAACAGCTATGTCGGTGACTTTGGTTCTTTGGCGAATATCCACGTTTCGGATTCTATCGCGCAAAGAAACTCCGAGCATAGCTCTCTCCATTGCCCGCTGTGTGACTCTGAGTTTTTCCAAAAGGCCAACAGTTAAGGACCACGTCTCAGTACCATATGTCATCACTGGCAACACACACTGGTCAAAGACCCTTGTCTTTAGGCACTGTGGTATCTTGGACGAGAAGATGTCACGCAATTTCCCGAACGCTGCCCATCCGAGTTGGATTCTTCGGGCGACCTCTTTGCCTAAGTTGGACTTACCTAACTGAACAATCTGTCCAAGATAGGTGTAATGGTCAACAACTTCGAGAGTATCGTTCCCAACGACTACCGGCACGGGTTCAACATGGACATTGGACATGATTTTTGTCTTGTCCATGTTCATTTTAAGACCCACCTGTTGGGAAAGGCTACTGAGGTCGCTGAGCATCGTATTTAGGTCCTCCAGCGACTCTGCCATGATGACTATATCATCGGCAAAACGAAGGTGAGTGATGTATTCGCCATTGATGTTGATGCCTAATCCGTTCCAGTCCAAGAGCTTGAAAACGTCCTCCAATGCGTTTGTGAACAGTTTCGGAGAGATAACATCTCCCTGTCTCACGCCTTTCTGCAATTGGATTGGTTCCGTGCTCTCGTCCTGTAATCGGATCGACATGGTGGCGTTTCTATACAAACACTTCAACACTTCGATATACCTATAGTCGATATGACAACGCTGGAGGGACTGTAATACTGCCCAGGTCTCGATGGAATCAAAGGCTTTCTCATAGTCCACAAACGCCAGGCATAATGGCCGATTATACTCCTCGGTCTTCTGTATAATCTGGCGGAGGGTGTGTATGTGGTCTATGGTGCTCCAGCCTTTACGGAAACCGGCTTGTTCGGGAGGCTGAAAGTCATCAAACCTGCTTTCGAGACGGTTCGTAATGACTCTAGAGAACAACTTGTACACATGGCTCAGGAGTGAGATGGGTCTATAATTCTTCAATAAGGTGTTATCACCTTTTTTGAAGAAGAGCACCACCACACTCCTGTGCCATGCTTCAGGCGTAGTACCATCGAGTATGACGGAATTAAATAACTTCTGGAGGACTAACAGTACCGGTTTTCCACCCGCTCGCAGTAGTTCTGTCGTGATTCCGTCATCACCCGGTGCCTTGTTGTTCTTAAGCTGTTTCAGAGCCATTCTAATCTCGTACAAGCTGATGTCTGGGATGTCCTCAGTGTAGTGTCGGGTCAGTTTAGCTCTCTTGTCCTGAGCTGTACTGACAATAGGCTGTCGTGTCGAGGTGTACAACTGTCCGTAAAACCTCTCAAGCTCTCTCAGAATCTCCGACTTTGACGAAATGATACTGCCATCCTCGATCTTCAGCTTTGTCATTTGGCTTTTCCCAATAGACGAATTTTTCGCGAACACTTTCGAGCCCTGGTTTCGCTCAATTGCATCCCTAATACATCTTGTATTGTAGGAACGCAGATCGTGTCGCACCGATTTCGAGATTCGTCTATTAAGTTGGCCATATTCCGACATATCAGCTGAAGATTGCAGTCTCATCTCAGTCCGGTCCTTCATTAGCTTAATGGTTTCGTCTGAGAGCTTCTGAGGTCTTTTTCGGGGTGGGGTCTTAAAGAACTTGGACCCCACTGCTTGGACAGTTTCCACCAGCCCATTGTTTAATTTGTCCACAGTTCCGCTTTCGGCAAGGCCCTGGAAGCGATTATGCAGTTCGTGTGTAGTCTTATTAAGCACATAAAAATACTACCATATTAAGATCTATAACCTACACAAATGCATAACACCTCAGAAACTTTAAAACGAGTCTTGTTATGAGCCCAAACTAGATGAGTTTACTTGTATCCATTAAAGAGATGCGTTATCCAACTTCCAGCTTCTTTAACTTTAAAACTAAAAAAAAAAAAACAATCCTTGGAATGTACGTTAGAAGTATAAACTTATGTAGTTATTCACCCTATTCCACAAGAGATAGCACTGTATAAAAAAATACGGATACATAATATATATCTGAGCGTGACGGTCACGCGAGTTAAATGCTTTTCCCCACCTCCAAAAGTGTCCAACGAGCCTAAAGAAGTTTTCACTTCAAAAATATACTCTTGAACACAGAGCAAAGGATAGACGTAACATGTTTCATATTTGTAGGACGGAATGTGAAATAAAGTTGATCAAAATAAACCCTATGTCTGTCAGAGTAAGGCTAAGGCTAAGGCTGTATAAACGGTTTCTGTTTCACAGATACCAGGTGCTTTTCTTCGTGGTGACGTACGCAGTTCCAATGGTGGGCATGACGTTCTTCTACTCGGCCATGGGCAAGGTGCTGTGGGGCTCCCGCTCCATCGGCGAGCTGACGCAGCGCCAGGCCGACTCCATACGCTCCAAGCGGAAAGTGAGCATATGAATCATATCATACTTTTATTATAAAAATACTAGCTGCGCCCCGCGGTTTCACCCGCGTAGTGATGAAAAACGATGAAGATGATCAGTGATGGTGACGATGATGATGATGATGATGAAAACTAACCTATGTCACTCTCCAGCTTTGAACTTATACCCATGTGAAAAATCAGGTCGATCTGTTGCTCTGTTGCTGCGTGAAAGAGGACAAACAAACCAACATAACAAACTTTTCCCATTTATAATATTAGTATATTATGATACATGCAAGTCTGTTTGTTTGTTCTTCTTTCACGCACCAACAAAACGACGGATCAACGTGACTGTTTGCATGGAGATAGTTGGGAAGCCGGAAATTGACTAACAAAACTTTTTATCCCACAAAAATGTACGGTTTCTGTAGGAATTTCAACGGCAGGTGAAACCGTAGTGTACAGCTAGTAATAGAACAGGCATCTAAATATCAGATCTTGCAATTATTTTATATATAGACTTTTTATCGTTTTTCATCACAAAATACAATTTTGTTTCTATTTACTAATTTATTTACTGGAAAATACTGAGCCCAAGGTAATGAAATTAAACCGATTAGTGGGATTAAGCTACCTCTAAGTCTAAGAATTACACTCGTATGTCAAAAGAACTGACCGGTTCTTAAAGCGGATAACGACTCACATAGAAAGAGGTTTATCTGAAGCACATCACATTCGTGTTCCATTGAATGTGAGTTTACGGCATGACTCGACTCCAACCCTCATTTTTGGCTATGACAGACACTGACGCAGGGCTCTTTAGACACGCTAGAATAGTTCACAAAAGAATTCTCAGGCACACGCTTCCCAGCAAAGATTGTCAGTAAAGCGAGCGTTGTCATTATAGGGAAACGACCCGCGAGTTATCTCTTAATTTTATAATATTGTTACTGTATTTATCTCAAAACTTTAAATCAAATTTAGAACGGGATGGAACCTGTACAGAAATAGAGCTTCAGAATGGATGCTTTGATTTGCTATTTGAGAGTGTCTAAATCTGTTCTATACAGATCTCTAGGAACTGGAAAGAACAAGATAGCTATCATCATTATATCTCTTGATACAAGTCGCTGAATACAGTTCTCCTCTCCGAAATGGGGCCTTGTACACTTTTTAACAAAACGGATTATGTCAATTTTAGTAGGTATGGCAAATTCATTGTCACAACGTTTCGAATCTGAAAATATCTTGTTGGATACGGAGGGCGTCACTCCAACTTACGTCAATGTTGTTTTCACTCTGTAACCTTATGGTAAATATTTACCACCATTTTGGCACATTGTATCTCAATTGTTTTATTTATACCTTATCAAACATGGGTGAAAGTAAAAATCATGTAAGTATTTTTAGGTTAGAATACAGAACGTAATATTATAAATTTACAAATCATAAATATTGTCTGGGTTTAACTATACTTAATTCCTGTGGTGGACTGCCGCTGGAAGAGATAAGCCAAAGATGAGGCTGTGCGGCGTGCCTTGGAGGAGGCCTTTGTCCAGCACTAGACTAGTATAAACTGATTATGATGATGATTAATTCAGTGTCTGTCTTTCTCTGACTAACCGAGCATTTCAAATATCGAAAATCAGACTAAATGGATGTTCTACTTTCGTGACCTACATTTGGTTGTGGCTACAGCCTCTATTGAGTTGGCCAAATAGGCTTGGGACGATAATTGGGAGAAGTGCCAGCCTATAAACGCTTACGGCATTGCGCAACAAAGAAAACTGAGAATCTTACATATGAGCACTTTAAATTGTTTACTAACGTCTCGCAGTTTCACCCGGTATCCTACAATAACCTTGAAATTTCCCGAGACAAAAATAAATAGCTCCTGGATATAAACTACCTTCTAACCAAATTTGCTGTTATGGAGTCAAGTGCGGTAAATAATAACAAAGATAATAATAACCTCTTAACTGTAGACTTGAACACTCCAAGATTGTAAAACTGCAGAAACACAGACAGCGGCAAGGCGTTTCAGACTATTTTGCCATTCTAATTAAGAAAGAGGAAGTATAATTTGTTGTGCGAATGAATGGTATTTCGACCATGTAAGGGTGACGCGTAGCCATTTTTCTGGACGTTCAGTAATGTAATAAATGGTGATGGCAGAATAAGGTCGTATACTTCCATTGCATACTCTCCGAGGAGAAACGAACCAGAGTCACAAACATAACTATTACAATTTGCAAGCTGAAGTGGCATGGCCACTATGGGCAGCCTACATCACTCGACGAACCGATAACCGATGGGGAAGAAAGATTCTTGAATGGGGACCAAGAACCGAAAGACGCAGTGTAGGTAAACCTCCCGCTAGATGAACCAACTACATTGTGAGAGTAGTAGGCATCCAGTGAATGCAGGTGGCAGGCTGTCGTTCAGTGTGGAGGTTAAAGGACCTATGTTCAGCAGTGGACGTCTTCTGGGTGATGATGATGATGATACTCTCCGTGGAAAGTTCTGTAAAAACCGATAAACTTGCAACTTTACGCCGGTGGTCCTCTCCATGTGCCACTGTTCCTGTCTCGGCCTGTCGGGATGTCGTCGACCCATATTAACGTTACTTGTGTTTGTTGTATGAATGGGCAGGTGGTGAAGATGTTCATCCTGGTGATCGTGATATTCGGGCTGTGCTGGCTGCCGTATCAGCTGTACTTCATCTACACGCACCTGGACCCCTCCGTGGTGTACATGAGGCACGTGCAGCACGTCTACCTCGGCTTCTACTGGCTGGCGATGGCCAACGCCATGGTCAACCCGCTCATTTACTACTGGATGAACGCCAAGTAAGTTTCATCATCATCATCAGCAGCAGCAGCAGCAGCCAGAAGAAGTCCACTGCTGAACATAGGCCTCCCCCTTTAACCTCCACACTGACCGACAGCCTGCCATTTGCGTCCACTGGATGCCCGCGACTCTCACAATGTTGTTTCATTTAGTGAGAGGCCAAGTAAATTTATAGAGATCGAACATTTTTATCTGTCTGCCTAAGAAGAGAGTAATGTTTTTCTGGCGTATGTATGTTTGCTTATATTTTTAACCCCAGACGCAAAAAGAGGGGTTTTATAAGTTTATCGTGTATGTTTGTGTATCTGTGTGTGTATATGTGGCATCGTATTAGCTCTCAAACGGCTGAACCGACTTTGATGTAGTTTTTTTCGTTTGTAAGGTGACTTGATCAAATCAACTTTCAAACAACAAATATATTATCCACCTATTCGACGGAGCAGCCAAGTACCAGCTAAAAGAGGTAGTCCAGCGTGCTATGAGGCTACTTGGAACTGCAAACTATAGTCGCCAACAAATTGCAAACCCTGAGCACCGCTGTAAAGTAGCTCGCAAGATATGTCTATTTTCTATCGGATATATTTCGGCGAGTGTGCCCAAGAGCTTCATGACCTTATGTCATAAATAGTGGTTAGTGGTTATAAATTGACCCGTTGTCGATTTATAACCACTTGACTGTTTATCCTTTAATTCTTCTATTTGTGAAATAACCCTTATTTGTGGAAAACGTAACCTCTTTGCATACTGAAATATTGCAAGCACGTATTCAGTTATTAGAGAAAAGGGCATAAATTAGTTTAGCAAAGATCGACCTTATCATAGCCTTCTTTTGTTCATAAACACGACAAATAAAGAGACATTCAACATCGTGTCTAAGAAAATAATTTTATTTAAGAATCTTGTACCCAACAGCAGGAGATTTTGATTTAATTTGGATTCTTAAACCACTAATTTCCAGGACAATTAATTAGCTCTTAACTTTCCTTTGTAGAGTTGATGAAAGGTGTTCTATTGTTCAATCAGGTAGATTTGGGAATTTTCGTGATGATCGTAATCAAAAAAATTTAAAAAAACAATCTTTTTGATACTCGTAAAATGTTAGCCGGTGACTTTTTTCACCAACATTTAGGAAATTTTGGGTGTGACTGCAATCCCGAGTAGAAGGCATGTAAAGTACTGTACGTAAGTAAGTACTGTGAAGTGTAGTGTAAGTAAGTCTTACGTCTTCTTAAGGCTGGGTCTGTAAGGTAGCTATATCATTGACTTCCACTCCTTAAACTTTTGTGTTATTTGAGTGTTACTCAATTTTTTATGTAAAGATGGTCGCCCAGTTAACTTGTTTACTGATAAACTTGTGATAAACAGCAAATAACGTTTTATGACTACTTAATAATAGTACAAACTACAGCGGCCTGCTGAAGCATTTATGGACAAACGTGAAAATAGCGCAGACGTAGCCGAGGTCAGCATATGTGTGTTGCTCAGTTGCTGCCAAGGATAGTATAGATTTTTTTTGAAAAATTGCATATATATTACAAAGAACGTCACGTTTCGATTTCACGTGTCATTAAAAAGTTGCCTAGCGACCAAACTATTAAAAAAACCTTTTCAGTTGGTGAGGGCTTGAGGGCTACACAATACCAGTTGTGTATATCAGTCTGTGCACAAAACAACAGCACAAAAACACAAACTACAGAAAAATATAATCGAACCTCTTTGCACATTGAAGTATTGTACGCACTTTTTCATTTTTAGCCTACTTATCATGGTCTCACTGCTGGGAGTCAGGCCTTGTCCCAGAGAGAGAGAGAGGCCCTTATCCACCATGGTTGCCGAATGCATGATGGTAAATGCCGTATATCTTTGAACTTTTGAGGTCCTCTGACATACTGGTTTCCTTACGATGTTTTCCTTCACCGTTTTTGAGCGATGCCATCGAAACTGAACAAAATTTATTTAGGTACTAAATAATTTCATCGGTGCAGGGCCAAGGATCAAACCGAGTGCCGTCAGATCTAAAGCGCTTATCTACAAAGTAATTAAAGGCGACAAAAATTTACCACGATCCATTATTAGTATTCTAGCAACGGTGGAGGCCTTAAAGTCCAATTTTCATAGAATAGGGTCCTTCAAGTTAAGAACACTTTAATATCATGTCACCGAAAAACGAATTACTAATAAACGTAAGTAATTCATGTGCAGAAAATTCACTAAAATATAATTTCTTACACTCTTCTTTTTATGAGTTTCACGTCAACACTTGATTCTCGCGTTAGTTATATCTGTATTTCTTATAATGGCATGATTACTCGCAGGCGTCACAAACAGGAAAATGCGTGACTTGTTTTACTAATTGAAACACAAAATCATAATATTCGTATTATATTGTTTTTAACTTTTTAACTCGTAATGTTTATGGTACCTATCTTTTTATTTCTGTCATCTATACTAATATTATAAAGAGGAAAGATTTGATTGCATTGAATAGGCTCCGAAACTACTGAACCGATTTGAAAAATTCTTTCACTGTTGGGAAGCCGCACTATCCCCGGGTGACATAGGCTATAATCTATTCCCGTGCGAAGCTGGGGCGGACCGCTAGTAGTAAATAAATTGCTTTCTTACTAGTAGGTAAGTAAATGAGGCCTGGTTTCCGAGATACTGTTATCGATGGTTAATCTATTCAATAGCGTTATTGGTTTTATAACTGTACAAATTGCGTTTCCGAACACGCAATAATAAGATAAACATCGTTTATACTTCACATAACTTATCTGGCCAATACTGCCCGTATATAGGTACTTATTTAACTTTGACGTCTCATTACAGCCATCTGTCATGGTCTTTTTTAGGTTATAGATACGTTTTTGTTTTATCGTGGAACGTAGTTATATTGTTCTAGCTGGGACCCGCAGTTTTACCCTCTTAGTGATGAAAAATGGTGATGACGATGACGAAAATTAGCCTATGTGACTCTCCGCCTATTGAACTATGCCCATGCAAAAAATTAGATCGACCCATTGCTTTGTTGCTGCGTGAAAGAGAAACAAACAAACCAACAAACTTTTCCCATTTATAATAGTACTGAGAGTATAGTATAGTATGATTGGTTGGATTTTCAGTGAATTAGGCCCATTTTTTTATTGGAAAATCTTAGGTATAGGTTTACTTCATCATCGCTCATATTTTCCCGTGCATTTTTATTTAGTACCTATACTATAAAGCATGTAGCTGTTGTTCTAACCCGCCGGAATGGATAATCCGCTCTTAGGTTGGTCCTAGAATAACAAACGTTCTGAAACGTACCATTCAGGAGGCCTTTGAGCGGCTTAAATACTCTAAAACTGTGACTGTGGCGGCCATTCTATCCTGGTCAAACATCGACCGAAAAGATGTACCTATTTTTACGTAAGTAAATAAAATAATGCGCGATAACTCCCGATACTCATTTAAGACGTGTTTGTTCAAATCGCAAAAGTTTAAACGTTACTTACTCTAAACTTACCCCTCTGAGCCTCTTTAGTTTCTTTGTATTATCTACTAGCTGCTCCCCACGGTTTCACCCGCAGGGATTACTCTTTACTTAGATCAAGTAGACATGTATGACGTCTATGGCTCCTTATTGCCTTATAATAACAGCTGTATGCCATTTAACGTCCCGTCAAAATCGGTCCTGCCGTTTCAGAGTCTATAGGGCCACACCTACATACATAGTCTTATATATATATATAAGTTGAAGTGGCAATGCGCAGGGCACATAGTACGCAGTACAGATAGCAGATGGGGCCGAAAGGTTCTCAAATGGACACCACGGACCGGTAAGCGCAGCGTAGGACGTCCACCCACAAGATGGACAGACGACCTAAAAGAGACCGCAGGAAAACGCTGGATGCAGGCCGCTTCCGACCGGCCCTTTTGGAGATCTACGGGGGAGGCCTATGTCCAGCAGTGGACGTCCTACAGCTGAAATAATGATGATGATGATGACGAGATAGATTATTACATCCAAAGAATTTAAGTAGACAAAAGCCAGTGTCACACAAGGGATCAAAGCAAGCTGACGCGCTGGATGACGTACATCTGCAACACGACCCGCATCTCTTCAAACTTTGTAAGATATGAAAAAAGTTTCTAGTTACGCTTTTTTATAAAAGATGGAAGCTTTCGAGGCTTCTGGCTATCGAGAATTTATAGAGGTCTGTGAAGGTACGAAGTCAGATAGAATACATTGAACAGATACTGTCCATAGGGATTTACACAGACTGCAACTACTTTAGAAAGTAGCGGTTTCTTTTTCCACCTCTGTAATATGGAATTCAGCGGTTTAAATATAAATTTACTTAAAATTTAAAGGCTGTAGAATTGCTCTAACTGAAGTCTCCGGAATATGTGCTAAAATAGAAATTTTAATTCGCAGTTAGAAATTGTGGCATATTCTTGGGAGAAATTAAATATGAAACTTGTCTTTCTACAAAGGAGCAATGCCTGCGGGCGGCGGTTTATTATATTAGTGTAGTTATATTTTTAACTAGCTGTGCCCTGCGGTTTCACCCGCACGGATTACTCCTTATATCATCAGCTGCTATTTGCCCACTTTATTTCTTATAATTTTACTAAAACGTTTAGTCTGTAATAATAAATTAATACTTAGACCAAAACTTGAGAGACATTACTGCTAAAAACAGAAACATTTGGAAAGGTAGAAATTCTACAATTCTGAATTAAATTAATGAGATTCAAGCTTTTAGGTATTACAGAATGATTTAGGCTTTTGTTTCAGTAAATATACTTACTTAGGTGCTTAGCATTCTTTGTTTGTCGCTCTCTAGTTTATTAACTGAGTGTTTAATTGACTATTAGTTCTAAAGCATTAAAAACGTAAGTTTAATTTTCTTTATATAATAATTGAGATTAATGTTTTTTTTTTATCTTGTACAGTTTTATTTCACAAGCAGTTTTAATGTTACAATTTACAAAATGTTAGAATTGACGGTGTGCTCCGGCAGCTTCACTTGAAAGCTAGTTCCCGTTCCAAACTAGGTGTGTTTACATCTTCAACCACCTCTTCCTTAAGTCGTATTCCTCATATCAGAAGGTCGTGACCACCACCTTCCATCTATCTCTCTCTGATGATATCTTTCCATCGTCTTCTATCCTCAGCAACATGGAGTGCGTCATACACTGAGGTGTGGAGAGTGGTGCGAATCTGATCGGACCAACGTAATGGGCTGCGACCTCGTAATCTTTTGCCGACGACTTTCCCTGTCACCATCAACTTTTCCAGGTTGTCGCCTTGTTTCCTAGCAATGTGGCCAAAGTACTCAAGGACACGTTTGAGACAGATGGTAGAGAGTCTTGTCGTGACCTTGAGTTGGTGTAGTATAGATACGTTGGTCCGGTGTGCTGTCCATGGTATTCGAAGCATTCTCCTCCAGCGCCACATCTCAAAAGCATCGATTAGCCCTCGATCTGTTGATTTCAGTGTCCATATTCGACCACAACGTTACTTAAATTTGGCCAAACATTTATTTACTATGACAGCTGAAATAAAGTAGTTTTATTTATTTCAAATCATATCAAATGTGTCAGCGATATAGCGTACGTACCTTTCATAATCAATATGCGAAAACTATTAAATCAGTAATATAGTTATTTATCACTGTATGTTTTCCAAATAAAATAAAACTATATTATCCTACTATAATTATTAGGTACTAGAGGTCCGCCCCGGCTTCGCACGGGTATAGATTATAGCCTATGTCACCCGGGGATAGTGTAGCTTCCCAACAGCGAAAGAATTTTTTCAAATCAGTTCAGTAGTTTCGGAGCCTTTTCAATGCAAACAAACAAACAATCAAATCTTTCCTCTTTATAATATTAGTATAGATAAGTAATAGTACATATTCTTTTTTAATTTCGGTATACGATACATTCCACTCTACTGCTATATCTGTAAATTCAATAAAGCTTACAGCAGCTTCATTTCGAGAAGGTTTCCTATCAAGAATCCCTTCCTATAATTTAGTTTTATGGCAAATAGCAAATGACGACTGTCCTTAACGACCGGTAAATCAACTATAAAGCACCCGAGTGGTGTAGTATTACTACGTGAACTGTGTACACAGGACTACGCTGAAAAGTCCTTAAAATTAATTCTGCTCGTACAAGTTATATTTTACTTTTTTTTAACATTACGATAAAATCATTTATTTGAATTAAATAATAACAGGAACAATTATAAGGAAAACTGGGTTCGCCCAGCAGTTTCACCCGCGTCGGCATTCCCCCAGGACCCGTATATTTACCGGGATAATAAGTATCCAATGTCACTCTCCAGTCGTCCAATTTTCTTTTTGCTGAAAATCTCGTAGATTTGTTGCTCAAGATTGTTTATTTTCCTACAATATGTGAAATTTCATAGAACAGAACAGAATTTATTTATAGTTCGACTTACAACATCTTAGTATAATTAAATACTACGAGCTGGGCATCACACTGATCTCGTCGTGTCACAATAGTAGTAATTAATAATTTAGTATTCAGCTGTAAAGGGGCTATAGTATAAACAATAATGATATTCTCTTCTCTATCTCTATCTCTACTTAGTATAAATTGAAGTCGCTTTCCGCGTCTGTCTGTCTGTCTGTATGGTCGCTAACTCCTCCTAAACCACGCAACGGATTTTGTTGCGGGTTTCACCATCTGTTAGATACATTTTCACGGAAGGGTTATACATGTATATAACTAGCGACCGGCCCCAGCTTCGCACGTAAATAACACCCGTGCGAAGCTGGGCGGGCGGGTCGCTAGTCTATACAAATTTTATAAAGAGGAAAGATTTGATTGTTTCTTTGTTTGTTTGTTTGCATTGAATAGGCTCCGAAACTACTAACCAATTTGAAAAATTCTTTCAATGTTGGGAAGCTACACTATGCCTGGGTGACATAGGCTATAATCTATACCCGTGCGAAGCTGGGACGGACCGCTAGTATAAATTAAAAATTAAATAGGTAGGTATGTCCAAGTTATCTAACAAGCTTTAAATGACTATAGGCATTATCAAAAAACTTCTTGATCGTATAAATTGACCTGTTTAACAAAAGCATCTTGACGGCATCGGAGTGGAGAATTGTATTTCATACAATACAATGCACAAAAGATGTAAAAAATTGTGAAAGATGTCTAAATATATTTCGCATTTTAACATTGTACTATGAAGGATGATCCGAGGCCTAGCCTACTTAACCTAAGTACCACATAGTGGGGTTGTGGGTTTTTATTTTATTTTACGATATATTTATTTTGAATATTGTGCGCGTTCAGTAGTCTGCGAAGTTTTGCGGAGAGCGCATAATCATTAGTTTTCGAGTAATTACCTGTTGGGGTCGTTCGCAACCCGTATTGTGATTAATTAAACTTTATCCGTTTCCCACTTGTATTTAATTTTCCTTAAATTTATTCAGTAGGTACTCTATAACATTTAAAAATGTGCCGGTTTGATCTCTATCATGCATAGCACTGGTGCTATTGAACCAAGCACCCAGAAACCAGAAATAACTCTTGATAATAATGCAACCAAAGGAGGCGTTGATACAATTGGCCAATTGAATGATTCTACGACAACCGCCAGAGAAGCACGTAGATAACTGCTGCGTGTCCAGGGGATGCAGATGGCAGGCTGTTGTTCAGCGTGGAGGTCAAAAGGGGAGGCCTATGTTCAGCAGTAGACGTCTTCTGGCTGATGATGATGAACTACTGTGATTTTTATATGGGATGCTTGATACTGATTAACATACACACACCAACACACCACACAAAAAAGTGTAACGCTAACCGCGTCCGTTGCCTGTCTCGCGTGCTGAGATCCGACGTGTCTCTCCCCAGGTTCCGGACGTACTTCAGGACAGCCATCCTGTGCCGCTGGCGGGAGAGCTGCTTGCGGCGCAAGCGGCCGCCGCCCGAGTCTCCCCCCGACATGTCGCAGTCGGGCAGTCGATCCCGATCAGGTTTTTACTCGTTAACGTAATTATTTAAAAAAGATATTTGGTATCATTAAAGCACATATTTAATTTACCACTTCATTGCCAGCTTGTGTGGTCGTTTGTATGTATAGCTGCGACATAGAATAGATACCTACTCTGAAGTAGACAGTAGACAAACAAGAGTGCAAGCAGTAGTTAAATGACAATATCTAAATACTGTAATTTAAACATCTGTTTGGTACCCACGATTCCTTGATCATTAACCGTGGCTTTCCAGTACAAATAGTTCATAGGTCGAGCAGTCACAGCAGTACTTTGCCAGTTCTTAAAACTTAATCTTTACTATTAAAAAAAGGATTTTAAAAAAATAGGTCAAACTTATTCACAGTGTCCTTGCAAACTGGATGCTGATTAATCTAGTTCATATTATAATAAAGGATTCATATCAATTGATTGACTTTTACTTTGACTTTGAACCTGGACTCGATTAGCACAGGACCGAGGCAGATGGCATAGCAAGAAAGAGGCCTATACCTAGTACATTTATCTATGCCTATACCCAGCAGTGGGATAAGGAAGGCTGTGGAAAATTATGATAATAATGATGGACTTCCAATAAATACATTTGTATTCAGTATTTAAAATCAAATAGTGAAAATATAGTATTACTAATGTAGAAATTTGATTCATGGCACTAAGCGCGTGGGAGATTCTACGATTCAAAATTCCTAAAGGAGATCCTTTGGACGGTACTTAATTAATTAATTTTTACATTTGTAAGGCAAAATGAAAGTTTATGTAATGAAACCGCTCAAGTTGCCACCGACAATACGCCTATAACTACAACTATTAACTAGAGCTACCCACGTATCTACTTTCCCCAATAAAATCGTTTCTAACAAAACACATTCCAAGCCTCCTTTTGAGAGGGTTTCTTCCAATTGAGTCTGAGGCCTTACACTAACTTTTCTAATTCCAAACTCTGTAATAAGCATAATATTCTATTATAAGTACCTCCCTACAATTTAATGTCCAAGAAGCTCGTGAGTCAAAGAATTTTTCACTTCTAATGGTCCTAAAGTTCTTGTTTATGCCCGGGGTAAGCAGACTGAACTAGCTTTTTATGCTCTAGAGCATAAAAGTTTTATTTATTTGCACTAGTGCTTATAAGTAAACTGAGCCTATCGATATCAAAGAGGTTTATTTTGTAATATATTTATTGTAAGATTTGTCAAATAAAAAGAGGTTTTACCGCCAACATCAAGAAAACATGTTGTATTGTATGTATGTTGCAACTCATTGTATCGTTTTCTTAAACTGGTGTTATTTGCGAGTGTATAATGGTGGATTATTATTTATTAATTATTCGTGAACTTGCTTGAGTGCGGAATGTTTAAACTGAACAGTGAACATTGTTTAAATTTTAGTTTCCATTTTAACCTAAGAGATAGGAATTACTTTCAATATCACTGCTTCATATATTTGCAATTAAATTGAAAAGCCGGGCGTAAAACCAATTGTATCCTCGACTTAAATATCTGGCCTCACCTTCAGCTCGGGCTAATAAACGTCTCGGCTAAAATGACTTGTTTTGTTGTGCACTCGTTGTACAATCTACTATTTTTGGTCATTACCGTGTGTACTGTGTACATAATTGCCTCGATTCGTTGTAAAATGCTCTTTTCCCATCTTTTCCTGAGAATCCCACGTGGCGGTAGAGTCAGCCTTCATTACTTATCCCCTACACTTCACATTGTAAAAAGCACAGTCGGTAAAATAAATATTATCTCTACGTTAGTAATATAAAATAACTCGATCGCGTAAAGTATTCACTCATGCTGTCTGTTTATTTAAATAAAACGTATGTCTGTAAATGTATTTGTAGTACTTTTAACACACAATTTTTTACTTTTTGCGTAGTTGAGTAAGGTGCTTATGGTATTCGTTACTGGGATTTTCTTTTTGGCTTATTAAGGCCAAGCTCAAGTTCAAGGCCAAAGTTTTTGGCTTTTTTATTGGGTTCTGTACCTAAAGAGTGTCAAGGAACCCTTGTACTAAGCCTCCGCTGTCTGCCTGTCTGTATGTCTATTTTAATTTCGAACCGTATAGATAGCCAGTTGAAAAGTTCACAAAATATGTAATGCTACGGCGGATTAACTAACAATTAATGATAAAGTCAAAAAGTGTAAACCAAAGAGTGAAACACACCAAATGTTTTTTTAAACGTAATTTTTAACTTGCTCCAGTGTAAATGCGGTAATTGTACAAGCGTCAACTTACCATGATTATCGTACACACTCTAAAGTAAAATAATAAAAAATGGGCAAGTGTGAGTCGGTGACAAATTTATTTGCGCCACCAGTTCTTGTACGATAACCTAAGTTCAGCAACATCGGGCGCGGTCGGTACTTGGATGGGTGACCGCTCGGACGTGTTGTTGTCTTTATGCACAACTTTTTTGTACTTTATTAGTTGATACATTATGTTGTGATACGGAAGCTTCAGTGTGCGAGTGCAACTTGCTCTTGACCGGTTTTATTTGACAAGCTAAGCGTATGGCCACTATTAACCTGATGTTAATGTGACGCTGTGATCAAACTAACAAAGATGGTAAACACATCTAGCCCAGAACGGGAAGTAGCTCTCAAGTAAGGCAGACAGTACCGTTATGAGCTTAGCGACAAGTTTCCAACTTGCATGTGCCAGCCGAGAATTACGAAATACCCGACTACCATGCTTTAATAAGGTTTCCTCGACCGGCATCTCAAGCTCACTGCCACAGTGTATTTCAGAAGTATGACTTTGTAATAATTAAAATAATTCCCGTGAAGTATACGTCTGTACAGGTATCGAGGAAGTCAGAGACTCAAGAGGAAGTGCACTGGAAGGATGTCAGCGGGCGGCGTGTCGGCCAACGCACGGCGCGCGCCCGCCGCAGAGACAGTCTTCGCTTGCTAGCTGTCCACGGTGCCCGCACGGGACCTACTACCATGGTGAGCCAGTACCACGCAACCACATTTTTATGCCATAGGTGGCAAACAAGCTGACAGGCCGCCTGATGGTAAGCGATCACCGTCGCCTATGGATACCTGCAACACCAGGGGCATCACAGATACGTTGCTGACCCTTAAATAATCTATTCACAGTCTTTTTGAAGAAACCCCATGTTACAGTTCTTCGGAAACGCCACAGGAGCTCATTCCACTAATTGCAGGTGTGAGGCAAAAAAGATCGCGTAAAACGCAACGTGTGCGATTTCCACCGACCCATGGTTTTATCGATCTATGGTTCTATCTTTGCTTACTGCAGATGATTAATAAGCTTATACTCATCGTGATACAATACTTGAAGATTCACAAACGTGCAAAAAACCTAACCAAAACTCGACGCACGCTACGCATTGCATGCTACTCATTGCACGCTACGCATTGCACGCTATGCATTGCACGCTATGCATTGCTACGCCGAATTTTTGGTTAGTTGTAAGGCAACCGCTATCCAACTACAACGACGTTGAACACTATGCAAGCGACATAACGTCTAAATTGAAGTAATTCAACAACAATATAACATTCAACAATAGGCATTGTGAGTAATTGATGCCCAGGTATGAACAACGACGCTCGGACGATTTTTGACTGATTTATTAGAGACTATTAGTAGATTATTCACCGAGTTCTTAAGGCACGGGCGTCATATTGAATCCCGAGTCTAATGAAAAATTCGAGAGTTAACTAGTTAATAATAAATCCTTCATTACGCCCGAGATTCAAGCACGCCCAAGACGAAGACACCTTTATACCCGAGGAAAAGACTCTATTTTTTACACTTTCTGCGAGACAATAAAAATATATACCTACTACTAGAAACATCACTGTCGTCACTTGACCTTTTACTTAAAAAAAACCGGACAAGTAGTGAAGTTGAACGTAGAACGTTGAAGTTGAAGTTCAACTGAAGTTGAAATATTGAAAGACAAACTTAAGTTTGTAGTTGGCAATAAGGTTCTTCGATACATTAGAACTACAAAATGTAAGTTTGTAATAGCAAAATAATTATTTTATATGATATAACCTCAAATTTATAACTTTCGGATTTATTCCTATATATGTGCTATAAGACCTTGCCTCTTGCCAAATTTTATGATTCTAGGTCAACGGGAAGTATACCCTATAAGTTTTGATTCTCCTGTGAAATCGCAAAATATACGACATAAATGTTCATATCTTTTGATTGCGTTGACTTACCACTTTTATTTTTGTACAACCGAAAGAAACCCAAATATTTAGTATACAATTCAACTTGATACCTTTACGCGTTCTTGAAAAAAAGGGTCTTGACAGACGGACAACGAAGTGATCCTATAAGGGTTCCGTTTTTTTCTTTTGAGGTACGGAACCCTAAAAAAGTGTCTTCCACCGCGCCGACTGTTAGTCCGTCCGTGTGCGGTCGATTTTAATCATGCAATACACATTGTATGATTGTAAAAAGTTAATCTGAAAGGGGTATTCAGAGGTTGAAATACAAACAGGAAAAATACTTTTCCTTATACTTACCTGTGGTTAGGTTACGCCAAAAAGGACTCATTCTTATCTCGAATTTCACTCACGATTCTTTTGTGTTAGAATCAAAATGAAAAGTTGACTTATACTTATTGGTACAGGTTAGATTTTACATACCTACGTAGATTCAATCATTTCATATTTTCTAAAATGTTAGAATCTTAGAGTGATGTAGAGAACGCACGAAGGCAATATGGCACGTCGCAATCTCACTTGCACTTTAGAAGTTATAAATAAAATAAACCGGCCAAGTGCGAGTCGGGCTCGAGCACTGACGGTTCCATACCAGCACAAAATACAGTAAGGTCGTCCAAGTAACAGAATCTCCAGTTATTATAACGCCTTCCAATATAGTCGAAGCAATTGCTACGCAGCCACAGTTTCTTTGCTATACTCGAGTATATAAACTGGTATGAACAGAAATTTGTCACCGACTAGCACTTGGCCATTATTTATTATTTGTTGTTATACTTTAAAGTATGTCCTATAATGATGCCATTTTTGCCGTTTGTACGTATTGCCGTTTTTACATTAGAGCTAATACAAAAATACGTTTAAAAACACGTTTGTTGTATCGACCCTGCAGGGTTTCGTTTTTAATTTTTGACTTTTTTATGATTTCTTAGTTAATCCGCCATAACATTCGGTTCGAAAGATACAGCCGGACAGACGGACAGACGGACATACGGACATACGGACAGACAGACATTGTAGGCTTAGTAATAGGGTCCCGTTTTTACCATTTGGGTACGGAACCCTAAAAAATACAAAATTACTGAGCCTACTTTAAAAAATGTGGTATGGTTATTTTGCAAAGTTAATATTTCAAAACTATTTAGAACAAAATGTGTTTATTTTTTTATTATGACCACAAAAATTCGATGAAAGGTTTGTCCCATTTATTCTGATCATTATAAAACATATTAGAACAAAAAAAAACTAGTTGATTGAATCAAGCGTTACTTTGCGGAAGTCCGTCCTCAAAAATCATCAGAAAAACAATTTTGAAAAATTTGTTCTACATATTTTGAACTAATATAACCTCGTATAATGACCGAAGCACATTTTTCAAAAGTAGACCCAATCATTTTATAACATAAACATCAAATTCGCGAGAGAGAGACCGCTACACCCCTTAAGTCAGTCAAATATTTATTATTCTAATGATAAATTGTTTTTTGTTTCAGATTTTATCCACGGACGCCAAGTCTGAATGTTCCTTACTTTGTATGGCGGTTGTCGATATTAATATTATGTTCTATCTTCATTTAACTCAGTCCAAGCATTTACTTGCTCTGACAACTGCAATAAACATTGCAAAAAGTGAATTAAAACAACAAATTTTTATTTAGCACTTTAGCACACTTTAGCACACAGCACTTTAGCTAGGTTTTTGACCGTAAGTCTGTACCAGGTACCCAATATGATGTATATTGGGTACCTGGTACAGACAGGGTTTAAAAAAATATGTTTTATTCAACTTTTTATTATGGTATTGCAGCTGTCAGAGCAAATAAATGCTTGAACCGAGTTTACACTTTATATGCGCAAGAGTAAAAGATAAATAGGATGCGTAAGACAGCTGCCACATGACACGAGCATTTGAAAGGAATGTTATTTAAATATTGACGTTTGATTTTCCAATCGTCTTTGTATGTAAAAGTTTATAAATATAATAGGTGTGAAATTTTAAATTTTAATTATGTTTTATGAGAAATTGTAGATAATTTAAAATAAAGCCTCAAAGGCCTAAGATCTATTTGTATTACTGTTTTAGGATAAATATATTGATAGAAATTGTTTGCTCATTGATCCCATAGTTTCGTAAGATTATCAATTAATAGATGTAAGTTTCACAATATATCGTTAACTATAAACATATTGTTAGATTTAAAAGTAATTTCAATTCTGCAAACTCAATCTGAAGCTTTTACAAACATTTGACTGTCGCTCCACAGCGTATTTTTGGAAGCATAAGATAACTGCAAAATAAATTCATCATCATCATTTCAGCCATAGCCGTCCACTGCTGGACATAGGCCTCCCCCATCGATCTCCAAAAGGGCCGACTGGAAGCGGCCTGCATCCAGCGTTTCCCTGCGGTCTTTTCGTCTTTTAGTTCGTCTGTACATCTTCAAATTAATTGTATATTTTTAAATTGTTTTTTGCTACTTGCATCTATTGTTGTACGAGCAGTGTAATTTCTCTGATATTTGCCGATCCGACACAAAATGAATTAGGACTTAAATGATTTTTTTTACCTTTTTTGTGCATAAAGGTGTATGAAATTTCTCACGTTGTGTGGAAATAAACGATTTTTATTTTTATTTAAATATTTTTGGTTTGAAAACCTATAATATCTATTATTATTCAGGAGGACGATAATTTGTTCGAGTGCATGTATGTTGAGTGTATAAAAGTACCATATTACCTTTGTATGTATTTTAAATTTGTTTATTCCGATGTAGCATCCTATTGCCTAAACGTATATAAAGACATTTTTTTTTATATAACTATATTTTTTGACAGATTTTGTAGTTAGGAGAAAGGTTACGTATTATGTCCGGAGCACAGAAAATATTGTTTTTTGTTTAAATTAGAACGGCTGTCAAGGCATTTTTGTAAGAAATTTGTTGTAGCCAGTTGCACACATATAAACGAAACGTCAGTCATTCGAAATCAGTTAGCAACTGTGATCCGGACATAAAACATTGAGACCTAACCCAAAAAGGTAAGGTCCAAGTTCTTTGGACGGGAAGTTCGACGTGTTGATATAAATAAGAATGTTCAATTAAGGTTCTATCATAATGGTGGGCGACAGATTTTCCTTTTCATTTCCATTCTATTTACTTCTCTTTTCTGTGGTCCCGAGCGTCATAGGCACTTAAGGCACTTTGGCTAAACTTTATAATTTTATTTTATTTTAATTTTCTACTTTTGTTACCTATAAATATTAAAATTAATTATGGACCAGCTACACGACGAATGATGGACTGGATACTATTTATAAAACATTGGCTTTAATATTTATATATTGTAATAATAACCTATTCGATTATCATAATGTTTTTATCAAAATTATATTTATATTTTGATACGACGTAAACTTAATGTAATTAAGGGTAGATAGACATTATAAAAACACGAGGTTTGTTGAAGTTTGGACTCAATATTTTGTACTAATTACTTTGGTAAATATTAAAATTATTTATATTCAACAATACATTGCATTATCTAGTGATTAAAATTATAATGGTAAATCTTTATAAGAAATATGTGCATATTATACACTTCAATTAATATAATTTTAGCATAATATTGGAAAAAGGGAAATACTTATATTTATTAAGAACCCTGGGGATTTCTACTCGGAAATGGTGTTATTGTTCATAGACATAATTATTTTTATGTTGTTTCACTATTCTTGCTCCCATATTTATAGACGTTACCTCTACCTATCCTTACACTTTTAGCATTGTTGGTAGACCGTAGGTTGGGCTTAAAAACGAAAAAATAAATCCAACATTTTCAAGATAAATATAAAATAAGTAAACTATAACATTAAAATAACATAATTATTAACATTTGTAACCATCGGTGTTCCCCGATGGTTACAATCAGGGTGTCTTCAAATCACGAGTGAATTGGTTTCTTCTAGGCAAGCGTGCTCCAACGTAGACCGCATCATCCCTTAACATCAGGCGAGATGGTGGTCAAACGCAAGCCTATTTTAATTTTAGCCTATTTTATGTCAGTAATTTAACGAAATCCATTCCCAAACTTTCCCTCCGAGAGTTTTACACAGTACATACAAAACTACTATGTACACTATAATTGTTTTGTGCTTTTGTAAATTGGAGGTAATAAGGTAATATATTAATTATTATTATTAAGTTATTAATTATTACGTTTTTTCAAAATCTAAATCGGTTTTCAATAAAAAATTCAGATCTTTTAATTTAAAATGTATTAAGAAACACTATAGATTTTTCTATAATATGATAGAATATAAGTACCTAGTACGCCAAAATGCAGAGTTTTAGTTGCTTTTTTTTCGTCAAAAAAGGTGAGAGGGCTCTTAAGGTTACCTCAATAAATATATATTCAGGACATAAATAAATATTCAGGACATTTTTCACACACGGTCATCTGACCCCAAACAATAAAGAATGTCAACAGAGCTGATGACGACATTAGCAAGTGAGCACTCAAGGTGCATTTATAAATATGGGGGTAGGAATGCATCGAAAGGGTAAGTATTGAAGACGTTATAGTAAGTAAGTAATATTTGGAATCGTTTAAGATTATGAATATTGTTCGACGTGGCACATTGTCCGCCTAGTTTTAGATTATAAAATAAGATTATAATATACCCGTAAATTAACCCACGACAAATTCGTTAAAGCGCTCAAACTGCTGGACAAATTTTAGCAAAAAGCACGCCTGTGAAACCTGCTTTAAAACGCATTCTTATTGGTTTGGTCGTTTTGGAGGAAAGTGGTAACAGACAGCCAAACATACACGCTAACACGCACTCCTAATCCCGACCTTCTCCACTCCGTCGTGGGCAAAATTTCTAGTCAGTAAATATATATACTTATTTAATAATTATTGTGCTATTGTAAAATTATTAAAAATTGTGAATAATTGTCTCTGTACAATAAGACAACTTTCAAGTATACATTAAGATCTAACTTGGAATTTAAATTATATGTAATAGAGCTTACTGATAACGAATATCACCCTACTTTGTGAAAATTATATTGTTAAAAATATTTTTTGACCGAAATAAATCCAAATTCCTTTAACTTGCGTTTTATTAGGATTCCGTAGTACAATAAGGAACCTAAAGTTATATGATTATTTACGGGATATTTACCGTGGTAAGATTGTGGAATGAGCTCCAGATATTTCGGCGCAGTCACATGCACCATGTTCAATATCCACGGTAAATATCTCGTAAATAATAATATAACTTTAGTGAACAACCGTGATAGTTTAAAACAATAAGGAACCTGTTTATTCTGTCCGTCGTCTGTGTGTATGTCTGTCAGTCCGTATGTACGTACATCCAAATTTTTTAGAACTTTCTTACTTAGTTATTAAAATAAGTCCATGAAACTTTGCATAGATAGACAGATAGAAACTCTATTGTGTACACAAGAAATAAAAAATTACAAACAGAAAACACTTATTCATATTCATTTATTTGATAAAGGCAATTTACAAGAACCGCCAATTTACTTACACCGAATATGTTGACTTGTTTACCGCTAAAAAGGAAATTCTTCAAACAGTACCTATGCATATCCTTATAAACCTTCTTTCGTGCGATACTGAATACATCAACAATAATTTTAAAAAATAATAATATTTTATGTCACAACAATACTTGCCAAAAATGAATTTTGCGTGAAACAATTATTTTTTTACTAAAAAACTTTTAATTAGCTAAACCAATCAAATCTTCAGTGAAATGCCCAACTCTCGACGTCGTAAGTTTTCCGTTCGTAACGGAATAACGGCCAGAGAGCCATCCAAACCTCATAATGACTTGCAAATCAGGTAAAGCAATGCCTTGTTACATTGATTTATATTGCCTTGTTATAAGATTACCAAAGATTTCATACTATACTATATCTTTGATACTTACTATGCTGAAAGACTAACAATCTATGCTACCCTGGTACCTGTGCTCGAAGACGGCCTCTACGTTTACTGAAAAATAAAAACACCAGCCTGTTACTGCCTCTCGTTATTGACGAAAACCAATTAATTCAAATATATCGATGATGAAAAAAAAACAAAGGGTGACTTGTGACCATCTCTCATAGCTGGCTGTCTCAGGCCTCAGCACAGCGCATGGTTTCGTTACTCTCGGAACGTTGGTGGTTATAAATTTATCTTTGGTGCGTTGACACCAATGTTGACGTGAATAGTCGGTGTACAACTGTACAAGTGAACTCTTCTCTGCAGCCTAAAACACATCAAATGTTTTCTTTTATTGTAGGTATGAAATCCTAAAGTGTGTTGTACACATCAAATATAAAAAATACTTTCGAGAAAGTAGGTATAAATACTTAACTCGGAAAAATGTCCCAAATACTAAGGAGGATTTAAAATGTAACTAGCGTTACCAACCATACTGTTAAAAACAGTAGATATTATAATTTTTTTAGGTCTATAATACTGTATATTGTTCTACAAAAAGAAAATATGTGAAATACTGTTTTACCATCAGTTTTAACACGAAGTTTAGTGGTTTTTTTATATTGTTTATTTTTCCATAATACCGTTTTTATTTTATCTTTAAAAAAAAAAAAAAAAAAAACGTTTTCCGTTTTTTTCCAGCAGCCCAGATGTCGAAACGGAAATAAAAGCCTTAGCAAACAATATGATCGCATTGAAATGTTCTTCGAAATGTATGCGTTATGTTTTCAGTGCCCCAGATCCCGACACGGAAATCAAATCGACGAATAGCAACCCGGTCGCTCTAAAATGTTCCAAATCTAAGAACAAAATCCACCCTAACAGCTCTCGGAACACAAACAACGCAGACTTGATATCGGAGTGTGAGAGCTCCACTTCGATGGTAACTGTCAAGAAGCGGTCAAACACTACAGTCGATAAGGACGTTACGGCCAGTTCTAGTAACATAGACTTGTTCAACCTAATGTACACTTCGGAAGACCTTGCCGAGCCTTGGAAAGACTATACAGAGCTTTTAGGGAAAAGTGAAACGCCATCAAATAGGATGACGCGACCGGCAACTCGAGATAGAGCGCCAATCAAACGAGAGAAGTATCAACGTCAGCATCGCATCAAAGTGAGAAGTCCGAAGCGTCGATTAGGGATCAGAATCTTAGACACTCAGAACAGGACAAACGACATCGATAAGCTCAGTTTCAGTGTCGGAACGGAGGTGATCGACTGGGGACGTGAAGCCAAAGAGTGCGAAAATAACGCGGCAAATGTAGTGGACACCATCGAAGACGACGAAAGACAAAGCGATAATTCGTCGGACGATATGTGTCGCATTTGTCACGGCGGCGATAGTATGTCACAGGAGCTCGGCCAGCTGATATCCGCGTGCTCGTGTCGAGGCACCGTGGGCAGGGTGCACGTCAAGTGCCTGGAGAGGTGGCTCACGGAGTCGGGGAAGTCGAGGTGTGAGCTCTGCGGCACCAGGTACACGACCCGGCGGGTGCACCGGTACGGCGTTCCGCGCGCGCTGCTCATGTGGATCCTCAGTCAGAATGCCAAACAGGTAAGTTCTCCAACGTGGTGCATATTTCATATCAACATTGTGTAACGCGCACTCGAGCCACGTTCCGAGTGGGTTTATTGCATACTGCACGCATATATCACTGGAACGCGCGAGCTTTACTCGGTAAGCGGAATGTGGATGATAAAAAATTCCAACATGTAAAACATTTAGAATATTTTGCTGACAAGACATATTTATTAAAATTACACAGAAACGAGTTTTATTTGTGTACTGCGATGTTAATTACTGAGTATTTTTCTAACTAAGATAATTTTTAACAGAATTCAGGAGGGAGGTTTCCAATTCAGTCAGTATTTTTAAAATTATTTTATTAATTACTATTATTTTATTTATTTTATTATTATTATTTTTTCAAGGAAAACATACAGGTGCTAATGAACACAGTAGATATGAGATAAATAGTTACACAAAACCAATAAAATGTTTCGCTGAAACAAAATTAAAATATTGTAAATTTCCCGTTGCAACACCAACTAGAGCCTGGATAGATAAATAGTCATTGGAAAACTTGAAGCCTTTAACATAAGAGATAATAATATAATAAGTGACATAATTGAGTAAAGGTGATATTATTTTTATATACGCCGATAACTTACTCCGCTAGTTGTAAACTGATTTACGTAATATTTTTAGGGAGAGCTACAAGAATATTTCATTAAATTTGGCTCTGTCGTTTTTGAACCAGCTTTAGTAAGACGAATAATATTGTACGAGCGCCTGTTGATTTGCCAATAGCAACAATTTTACTACAGAGCTTACTAATTTTGAAATTGGTTTTGGTTTTGACCCCAAAGGGTGTAAACGGGAACCTATTAATAAGCCTATGCTGTTTGTCTGTCCGTCCGTCTGTCTATCCTACCTTTTAACGGCTCTAACTTTCGACCCGTTATAGATAGCCAGTTGAAATTTCCACACAATATGTAATGTTACAGTGGATTCACTAAGAAATAATAATAAAGTAAACACCTAAAGGGTTACTAGAATAAACGATTTTGAACATATTTTTGTGTTTGCTCTTTTGAAAAAACGGTAATACGTTCAAGCGTGTAACTTGTTATGATTACAGTAGGTACTGTAGATTACAGTAGGTTCTGTAGATCACACTCTAAAGTTTATCAACAAATAATAAATAATGGCCTAGTGCAAGTCGGTGACAAACTTCTGTTCACCACCGATTCTCGTACGATCACTGAAGGTCGGGCGCGGTAGGACTTGAATGGGCTTTGGCATGTTGTCTTTTTGCACTACTTTTTTAAGTTTACCAATATGTGGAAGCATTAGTTACTAAATTAATTTACTTTCTCACAAAATTTCTTTTTGAAAAAAATAAAGTTCTTTAACCCGAAAGTAGCTTATGGCCTTAATAGAAATCGTGTTTTTTTTCTTTGACAAAAATCAGCCAGATTAAAAAAGATAACTTTGTTTTATATTGAGTTTTTTGAATTTTATGTGGTGGTTCGGAACCCTCAGCGCGTGAGCCCAACTCGCACTTGGCCGGTTTATTTATATTGTAATCATTATTTAGTTTAGATAATACGACCGGTATGAATGGCTTGGCAGGAGTCGGAAGTCAATGATAAATTACATCTGCTCAGGGTCTGGATGTTAGGTGTCCGACACCGCGTGTACTTGTTCCATGGCGTCCTGGCACGAGGAGTTCCTAGTGAAGAGCAACCCGAAGCGAAGCCTCGTGTGTGAAGCGTTCTTTACTTAATTTATTCAAAGCCAGACTAAACTTTAGTGTCAGCTCGGCCGTGTGGTTGTTGTACGCTCGCTGTCCGGAACGGTAATAAAAGTAGCGTTGTTTTGCGACGCAGTAACGTTCCTATTAGAGAATGTACTTGCAGTAACAAAATGTAATAAACAACTAGAACGTAAGCTCAATTTTATCTATTGTTACTGAATGTTAGTAACAAACCACTTACGGTTTACGTATTGTTATATAAGTATGAAAATGTTTGCGGCTTCCGCTGCTATCTACATCCATGGTATAATAATTTCTTAGATCATGTCTACACCCATATCCAGAGCTTTAGAACTTCTCACGAATATAATCCCAGAGCAGATGTTTTACTTCATCATTCGAACATCCGCCTGATGTGATTGTCGTGGTTCCAGCTGATGGTGGACAGTCTCGGCATAATGCTGATGTCACCGCTGGCCGTGCTGGCCGCCTGGCTGTCGGGCCGCACGCTGGCCGGCCTGATGACGCAGGAAGCCCACGGCACACCCTGGCCGCTGGCTTCCACCTTCGTGCTGGCCTGTATGACACTTGTAAGTAATGTCTACTTAAATAGCTGGTATAGTAGGCACAACGGAACTTTGTGCCTCTGAAGTTAGGCTCTTGCAAACCATTGTGCAAGTAACTCATCCCTTGCGACACAAAAATAGCTACTGCGCAGCCTTGCAGCTAACTTCAGAGACACTAAGATCCGCTGTGCTACACGGAAAGCAGAAAAGAGATTATCGGACTCAATATCATGAACAACTTATATTATTAGACCAATCCCACCTTGACAATACAACACGCGTTCGCAAAACGTGTTAAAACATATGTAGCACATCATTTTCACTCAATTTCGATCAGTCAACGTTTGAAGAGTATGCCGTTTCTGTTTTATTTGGTTATATTTCTCACTAGCTGACCCGACAAGCGTTGTCCTGTCCAAACAATAAATTTGTTTGAGTTATGGTCTTGAGTTCATACTAAAAGCACTCTCTGTTTTCCTGAATTTTCCAACCTTATTTTATATCTCTTTATAAGAATAAAGAATATCTCTCCCCCCATTTTCTTCATCATCATCATCAGCCAGAATACTGCTGAACATAGGCCTCCCCCTTATACATCCACACTGAACAACAGCTTGCCACCTGCATCCACTGGATGCCCGCGATTCTTGAATGTCTTTGGTCCATCTAGTGGGATGCCAGCCTACGCTGTGTCTCCCGGATTCTAGTCTCCACTCGAGAACCTTTCTAGGGCTGAAAGGTTCTCGAGTGGAGACTAAAATCCGAAACCGAAACCGAAAACCGATAGGGAATCGGTTTTCGGTTCTTCGAGCGATGTGGCCTGCCGATTGCCACTTCAACTTGCAAATTTTAATAGCTATGTCACCAGAGTCACCAACTCTGGTTATTTTTCTAATATTCACGTTCCGGATTCTATCGCGCAAAGAAACTCTGAGCATACTCGTAGCTGTCTCAACCAAAATTTTCTTAAGAGGAAAAAATTGCGAAGTAGAATGTTTGGTACAGGTGTGCTACTACTGCTGGATAGTGTCTGCCGCCACTCGTCACGCGCTGAGCTGGTGGATCTGGTACAGGTCCCAGTACGAAGTCAGGCTGCAGCTCCTCGACGGCGAGGAATAACGTCACAAGCCATCATTTTGCTGAAGAAATACATAACTGGATTTGGTTTGGAAACAAAAAAATGTGTAATGAAACAAGTAACAAGATAAAATATTTTTTAACAAATTGTTGTTGTATTCAAATTGTAGTTCTGTACCTCAAAAACCGGCCACGTACGAGTAGGACTCGTGCTCTGAGGGTTCCGTTGGAAGGAACCCTCAGAGCGCGTTTGAACCCTCAGTGACTAGTTTTTAATATCGTCAACATTTTCCTGCCAGTGCGGCCAGCGGCGCATCTGGTTGTACAAGT
This sequence comes from Agriopis aurantiaria, assembly GCA_914767915.1. NCBI lineage: Eukaryota > Metazoa > Arthropoda > Insecta > Lepidoptera > Geometridae > Agriopis > Agriopis aurantiaria. Next base: position 445,994 of record OU611991.1, on the reverse strand, counting down.
ATCTGCCAGGGCTCTCTATGGCCACGAGCTGCTTGTGCGCGACCAGCTTGTAGTTGGCAGCCAGGTGACCCTGCTCCACGCCACACTGGATCAGAGCTTTCGCGGCTGCTACAGCTTCCGATGTTGGTTCGCCGTCTGGAAATCGTGGGAAATGTATAGATTAAAATACTTATCGATAAGGTTTCGTGTGTTCTACAACAGAGAGGGGGGAGGGGGAGGGGGAGAGGGAGAGGAGGGGGAGGGGGAAAGGGGGGTGGTGGTGGACACTGGAGATACTTATAAGTTACAACTATTATTTTCTTTAAACAACACGACAGACACAGTAACTAATAACACAAAAGAACAGAAATTCACACAATAACATAGTTATCCACTCACAAACTTCCCTCCACAAGTTTTACAAAAAACTAGTAAAAGAAATGGAGATAAGGAAAAAGGAAATTGGAGGTAAATAGATTGATGAGAGAGAGCGCTATGCTCGGAGTTTCTTTGCGCGATAGAATCCGGAACGTGGATATTCGCCAAAAAACCAGAGTCACCGACATAGCTGTTAAAATTTGCAAGTTTATGAAGTGGCAATGGGCAGGCCACATTGCTCGAAGAACCGATAACCGATGGGGAAGAAAGTTTCTGGAGTGGAGACCACAAACCGGAAGACGTAGCGTCGGTAGGCCTCCCACTAGATGGACCGACGACAATTGTGAGAGTCGCGGGCATCCAGTGTATGCAAAAGGCAGGCTGTCGTTCAGTGTGGAGGTTAAAGGGGGAGGCCTATGTTCAGCAGTGGATGTGTTCTGGCTGATGATAATGATGATGAGAATGATACGTTTTTTTAAAATGTTTGACCACTATTTTCAATTAAACCATACAGATCTATTTATCACAGAAATTTAATTTCGATAGCCCGTTGGTCCGGTTGGTAGTAAACCTACCTTCTGAGCTTGGGGGCATGGGTTCGATTCCCACCTAGGACAAACATTTGTGTTTGTTCTATATCTGGTTGTTAATATCTATTTAAGTATGCATTTAAAACTATATATGTATGTATATCAGTCTCTGGCAGCCATATCACAAGCTTTGCTAAGTTTGAGGTCAGATGACCGTGTGTGCAAAAATGTCCCGAATATTATTATTATGAATTTTCTACAGATCTCTACTTGATAGAATCAGAACGCCATAAATCTAGAATCCAATGGATTGTTCATCAAAAAATGTGGGAGGCCCTTTGAAGCACTCCAATTTAATTCATATTTGCGTATTAGGGTGCTTAATAATACTTAAAGTATACTTGAAGTTACGTCTAGAAGCTTAGAATAACTTGAATAAATACTCATGTTATAATTGTTGTATTACAAGTTATATTTCAACTAGTTAATATTAGACTATGGTTGGATCTGCTTTGTAAATCCAACCTAATCTGATTAAATCCAGCTTTGATATGAAAATGCAAGAGAATAATATAACCACTACCGTTTATTTGATGAAAATGTCTGGGTGCGTTATAAATAATGAAGATTTGCTACTGAAAAGCTTTCAGTTAAAATTTTAATAATGTAAACATTTTTCGCTAACCTTTCTTAGGTACTAACTATTATTTTATCAAGGCCCTACAATTATAAAGGAATCACGCTGAAATGCAATTTATAATATAATTTTGGGATCACACTGGAATTTTATTTTTATAAATAGTGTGGGATTTAGTGCTACTCTCAGACCGAACAACAACTTTTAGTACATTTAGTAATAAAAATACAAAAAAAAACATAATTGTGTCATCATCATCATTTCAGCCGTAGGACGTCCACAGCTGAATATAGGCCTCCTCATCGATGTTCACAAGGGCCGGTTGGAAGCGGCCTGTATCCAGCTTTACCCTGCGTTTACTTTTAGGTCGTCTGTCCATTTTGTCGGTGGACGTCCTACGCTGCACTTACCGGTCTCAATAATTATGTTTTCCTTCATAATATTAGATAATAAGCCAGTTTAAAATCTATACATCAAAACAACCAGTATTAAAAAACGTTGTGCGAAGTACATACTCATATATGAAGCTTTCAAAAAGTCGACGAACTCTGTATAACGATTCTATTTCGTAGTTATAACTATTGATGTAGCTGCAGGGAATTTTATTAAACTGAACTCAAAGAATTCAACATTTCTTTTTGTAAAAAAAACTCAGTATTTTTTTCTGGCGTTTAGTCTGACAAATGTAGAATTTTAGCAAAATCTCAATTTACGCTTGAAGTCGCGTCACAAAGCTTTTCATTCCAGTTTCAGCGTTAGATGTTTAGCTATTCTCGATTTGCAGGATATCAAATATTCGAGAGAACCTTTGAATGGATGCCTGGGACGAACTATTCGCATTGTTTCGTAACGTATTTTGTCTTTGGTCAAAACATTATAGCTGTTATGACGAAAGTGAATAGGAGTACCTACGCTATATGAATGTAATTTGAGTTAGTTATTTATTCAATTAACGGTTAAAATACCAATTACACGATTATAACAAAGTTATGTGCCACAGACCAAGTGACCATATTGGGATCTACTCTACAATATAATATGGAGCCTATTTTCATGTCCTTTGTTTCACAAATGAAAAGGTGATAATGTCTGTTTGTAGCTTAATAAAATAGCTAAATATTAAATATGTAAGTTATTTAAGCAACATTACAGTACATTATTAATGAATCAGCTGTGAATATAATACAGAACAGATGTGTAATATCAGTTAGTGGATTATTGTTTTCTTCTTATGAGATTAATGGAGTACCTATTCTGAAACATTGCGAAGCCTCATTTCTATGACCCTCTAGCTAATAGCCCTTCCGAAAGTCATTTCCTGACACCAAAATCACCATATTCATCGTTCGATTTCAAAAGAGGGTCTTGAATCAGCAAATGAATTTGTGCTGTCCACAGTGCCTTATTGTAACGTTAAGAATCGGCACGATGACATTCTTGGAGAGAGTTTCTATTATCATGAAATTTGTACCTTTTAATGGCTTTTCCGAATATTATCAACATCGACTTCTAAGAGTATATTTATTCTATTTGTGTTCACCGCAAACATTTTGGCAAAATGCTTTTTGAGACATCTCTCTTGAGACATTTTCGTCTTTGAATTGGATGGCTTTTTCTCCTTTTGATGTATGACGCGAACAATACGAAGTGATTCTATTACTATTATTTGTTTGTTACTACTAACAGGACAGGCGATTGTTTGGGTCAGCCAGACTTAACCACCTGGCGTGTGGTCGAAAATGGTACCCTAAATTGAGAAGTGGGTTTTGTTACGGTGAGATTGACAGAATCACAGAAAAGAGATGTAAACGAAAAAAAATCTCTCTATTGTGGATGGAAGAATGGTGACAGTTTCGACTTGATGTGGGAGCTGCTAGCTAGGCAGACAAACACTAAGGTTGGTTTCACATTGCAGCTGTGCGGAATACCCATTCGGGTCGCCCGTACGGGCTCCAGGAGCGGAGACATACGTGAGGCGCTAGAACATCGTTTCAAAGCGGCGCGGGTTGTTCCATACGGGGCTTGCCTCCGCGTAGATCCCGTCTTTCGTAGCACGGGCGACCTACACAGGTCTCTTGCACAGCTGTGAAACGCGCTAAATGTGCCCATTGCCACAGAAGAAATAATAGTAGTTACATACGGAGCACTCCTTCCGATATGATATTTTAATAAAAATAAGCGGTCGCTACGTCACAATGACGTTATTTTAGCATGCACAACTAAGACTACCGAAAAGAGAAGTGAATAAAAAGAAGAAGAAAAATAAATAAGAAATAGAAATGAGAAGATAAAAAAAAAGAGAATAAAAGTAGTAGAGAAGAAAAAGAAGTAATTGAAGTAGAGTAAAGTGTATGATTGAGATAAGACTTAGTGTGAAGTGTGAGTGTGTGTGTATGTGGTCTTATCTGTCGCCACCCAATAACCAAGTACTTAATAATGTGTTTTACATTTAGAGCACTCATGATGATCTAACTAGCTTATTTTCTTTTATTTTAGTTTATTATAACTTACCGTTAAAATTTCCAATGAAAGAGATGGCGATAGATCTTCTGTTGTATCCGTAAGTGTGAGCGCCGACGTGTAGCCAGCCTGACCCCTCGTACACCTTCCCGGTGCCTCCTATCAGGAACCTGCAAACAGTTAGTAGGCTACTTCGGGGCAAGCGTTCCATCTTTCCTCACCAAATATAATTATAACCACTTGATCACGCATGGAGTCAAAGTTTGCTTTTGCACGAGTAAGCCACGTTGGATACGGCCTCGAAGCACTCAAAACTCATTCATACAAATTGCGCCTAGGATTGGTCCGCTCGTAAAAGATTATTCTGGAAATTAAGAATCATTTTTATCTCGGGGGAAAGGATTAGCAGTCAAGTGTTATAACGTCATTGTTTATCACAAACAGGCGAGGGGGAGCCAATCGCCAAAAAAATAAATAAAAATGTATAACTTAGTTTTACATACTCGTGTTAGTTAAAATAATATGTAGTACTTATTTGCTTGACCGGCAGGGCACGTAAGGCGCACGCAGGTGCGCGCTGTGACAAAATGTGTCACAGGAAACCCAGCTAACGTATACGTAGCCCTCATCATCATCAGCCTGTAAACGTCCACTGCTGAACAAAAGCCTCCCTCGTAGAGAGGGGTGTTGCCATAATCCCCACGCTTGGCAGGCGGCTTGGGGATCGCAGTACGTTCACCGTGTACTAATAGGACGCTGCTGCCCATCCTCCGGTGGTTCTGGTCGCAGTTTTAGGACATACCCGGGTCCCGGGTACGTAGCCCTATCTGGGTCAAATACGACAAAAAGTGACGACAGAATTTAGTCGCGGCGTGCATGTTAGCATGATGGGTCGATTACATCAGACCCATCGCAGGACATACGATACGTGGATGAGATTGGCCCGAGACAGGGATCAATGGCGCAAGGGAAAGGAGGCCTACACCCAGCAGTGGGTTGATACAGGCTGACGATGATGATGATAATGTGCATGCTAGCCTTCATACCTAGCTCATTCGTCATCGGCGATTCTTAAAGATTTTCTCATTGAAAACATTTATCAGGTGAATTTATTCATAATTAACCATCCAGAAATTTAGGCTGACCATCATATATTACGAGTAACTATAAACATACTGTTAACAAACTTTACCGACTATTCTAAAGCAAACAAATAGGTAAAGTTGTTTTGTCTATTTTCTCTCCGTCATTTAGTTTATTCATCGTCGCAAACTTATATACGCAAACTACGTAAACGTTCTCCTTACTTAGAAAAACAATATAGGTAACTGTTGGGACTATTTTTGCGACAAAAATACATGACCTTTAAACGAAACTCCGAATTTTCCACCTATGGAGAACCAGTCAAGCTTTTTTTTAGCCAGCTAGCCGGGCCAGCGTGGTGGATATGACCCAATCACCCTTTCGGGGGTAGGCTAAATGTCCAGCAGTGGACTGTTAAAAAGGCTGAATCTGTGGAATCATTTTATATCTACGCGAGCGAGATCGCTGCACCCGGTATTCTGGCCCTTAAAATAGTCGAATAAATAGTGTTCGTAATTGTGTTACTATTTTTTATTAATAATATTGCTAATATAATATTTTGAAATGTGGACTATGCAAAATTAAAGAAGCACATTTAAAAAAAAATCTAAAAGCAGTAATTATATATTAAAAAATCAAATGTACTAGTGAGATAGCAGCGCGCTATATTCTGGGTCTGAAAAGTAGGATAACGTTTCCCGGATGTTAGTAAATAATTACGTGTGGAGTTTCAACATGATATAATAAACATACGAGGGTCCAATGTCCCAGAAGCCCAGGCTGTCCATGTGGTAGTCTTGTATGCTCCTGACGGTAGCCTTGCAGCTCTGGTCCGAGCTGCAGGTCGGCGTGGCGGTGTGCTGGATGATGACCAAGCTGACGGGGCGCGGCAGGTACTCCACGTGGACGGGCGTCAGCCCTCCCCAGTGTTTCTTCGAGATAATGTTACATACTGGAAACGAAAACATTATCGTATTTATAATAAATAATAATAAATCTTTATTTTCTAAGTTGGTCCTGATTTATTATGATGCAAACTACTTTTTCTATCACTATTATTACAGTTTTCAATTACATATGTTGTGGAAACGTAGAACAGATAAGCTCATAGACAGAGTATCTAACTCAGACTAAAATAATAACGGAGATATGGTAAGGTGGCGTGGGGTGCGAAATAATCTGGCCTAAATCGGGCTCGATGCCTCTAGTAGAATTACCCTACAGACCACCGTGCCGCCTTTTTTGGCAAGAAGGCTAATTAGTTCATTGGTGGCGCTGCAAATTTATTAGTAGTATTTCCGTTAAACGGTTTAGCGATAATGGTGAAAAAAGAAGGTAAAAGCATGGAGACATTTGAACACCAACGATAATTATTGTAGTAACCACATCTCTTTTGTTTGTCTGATCTAAAGTACTTGCGTTAAATAGATGCATAGGACTAAGCCCAACCACCAAATCATCTATATGTAGGTATATGAAATCATCCATGTGTGTCATCATCATCATCAGCCAGAAGACGTCCACTGCTGAACATAGGCCTCCCCCTTTAACCTCCACACTGAACGACAGCCTGCCTTTTGCATCCACTGGATGCCCGCGACTCTTACCGTGCCATGTGTGTACAACATTTTATTATACATTAGGCTATGTAGCTTCAGCAGTCTTGGTGTAAAATAACCATGACATACAGAGGGACAGACTAATGGACGAGCGGGCAAAGTAAAACTATTGATATAATGCATCTTGCACGCCGTGCATATAAGTTGCACAAGAAGTATGGGATGCGCGCGTATCAACAGAAACGTGCATCATGCGCTCATGCGCGCGCGCTTTTGTTCTGCGTTGGATAAGGTTAGCAGAGGTTCCGTTTCGCAACGGAACTTCACAGACCTGTGAATTCTCCACAACTTATCTAAATAACTAAAAACCAATAATTCACTCACCTGCGTCAGAGTACCAAGTAACGCACAAACTAATAATAACACAGAGTAACAACTTCATCTTGGCGCACCCACTTATCGCAGACACCAGACGAGAACTGAGCCAGGTTTGTTGTCTTTCTGGTGGCTTCAGTGAACTTAAATAACTCAGTTTGCATGCAAATTTGATTCTTAATTTATCTCCTTTATTTTCTTTGTTAACGAAAGAGAGAGATATAGGGTCAAGTTGTACTTATAAATAACCGAAGAGATAAGAGTCGAATGTGTAATATACTGCGTGGTTCTGTAGATAATTATAACGAGTCCATTCTTCGAAATGAATGCTAATTGTAAGATTACAATTGATTCCGCTTGTACAAAACAATTTCCATTCTTAGATACAGCTATTCTAGCTATACTCTAGTCTACTGTCAAAAATCTTGAAAAACATTAATTAATCTGACGAACCTGTTGCTTCTGTGGCAAGTTCCTTTATTAACTAAACATAATACAAGCTAAATCTAACACTACAAATAAAGTTAGACTGCCCATACACCGTTGAAGGTCTAAAGACAATCTAAATGCTCAAGCCCACTACCAGTTGGCAGCGTACCCAGCATGCTGGCGTCATTACCACACTGAATGGCAATGCTTATGCGTTGAGCCAGAAACACGCCAACATTTTTTTCAGGCGTCGCATTAACCAGGCGCTAATAGGTAAGTATAGATTAATATGTCTTTAATCATAAAATTTAATCATATTATTTAGTTTTTTAGATTATTTCATTTAGATTCTTATGGTAATATTGTAAATTTACTTATTATTGTACATTTTCAAATGAATTAAACCAATAAATACTTTAAAAATGTACTTTTAACACTTCCTATGGCTGTTAGGTGATCAAACCAACTTTTAGAAAGTTAACTGAACCATAAAAATAACAGACATATTACTGTAGATATCTGATATGACGTAAGTCGCTCGAGCCGGGCGCGGGGCTTCCCTGTGACCGCTTCGTGTTGCATTGTTTCATTGAAATTGAAGAACAACCACACTTTGTGTAACTCTCAGATTGTTAAAAATTTTCGGCAATTACAGACGAGATAAATAATGCATGTACAGGGTTATTGATAATTAACTAACAACCTCCTCGCAGGCAGCTTCCCTACATCATATTTATCGATGATTGTTAGATAACTTTTTATACAACAAAATATTTATTAATTGCGCCGGGAACGGTTAGGGGTGGGTTATTTGAATAGTTATTAGTTTAGTTATTAGTGAATTCCAAATATTTTGGATTTATTTGTGTTGACGCTTTAATTTGATTTTAATAAAATTTACATTTATTAATTGTAATTTTTTATTTTTTGTTTTGTATGTGCAAGAGGGTGAGTTGCGTGGAGTTCCTTCTCAATGAAATCAAGTAAAATTATTGACATGTTCAGAGAGAGAAAAAAAATTAAAAGTTTTTTTTCATTTGCGTTTGACTGCCAACTCGCCTTATGTTAAGCGATGATGCTGTCTACGATGGAGCACGTAGAAAAGTTACGAAACTAAAGTTGCTCGGTATGATGCCGAGAAGCTGCCTGCGAGAGTTTGTTAGCTAATTACCAATAACCCTGTTTACTATACTCTATCCACGAGAATAATTTTCACATGGCTAAGTATGTACACTCGTGCGAAGTAAATGCCAGTTTCCGCGTGAATATCCCTTCATTATTGACACGAGCTAAGGGATTCCGCGCAAGTATGCTCTAACCCATAACTTTCCATCAAATATAAACAACATCTTACACAGAACCAAATCGCACGACTTGTGTCTTCCGCTCTCCAACTAGAGGGTTGAGATTAGAACGCGCAGTCAACAAAGGGACGAACATAAAACCACCTTGTCAAACAACCGAAAAAATAAGTTCAATTAAAATGGAAATTACAAAATTTTGCGAAAGTGTGTTTGTTTGTACCCTTTTCACGCAGCAAAAAAGCCACGGATCGACGTGATTTAAGCATTAGCATTCCGCATAGAGATAGTTACAGGGCTTGATAGTGACATAGTATAATAATATAACTTTTTTATACACAATTATAATGGGATATATACCGCGGTAAAGTTGTGGATGAAGATTGACGACCCCGTCCCCGGGTGACTTCCCGTGAACATGGTACGTGTAACTGCGCTGAAACATCGGGAGCTCTAACCACAACCTGAGGCCTTACGCCTAGCTGTTTAAAGCAATCCAGTTTAGGCGATGAAAAAATGTTGCGCGACTGCAAACCGTATAGGGGCGTGTCAAGGTTTACTTTCGCGTGATTTTTCGAACTTCCCGGTTTTAACGTTAGTTTGAGACCGTTATAGGAGTTGGGCATATGGCCCCTTATCACGGTAAATATCCCGTTAATAATCATATAGCTGTATTGAACAGCCGTGATCGTTTAAAACATGACTTTTAATCCTGGAAATTTTACTGTTCTTGAAGGAGCCGCGCAGCGCAGCTAATGAGTTGATAAAGATAGATTTACAGACACAAAATAATTATAAACGTATATTTTTCTGTATCCATTACACAAAAAATTGGATTTTTATGTCTGTCATTCAAATAGCTCTCTCACAGTCTCGGGAGACATCGAGCTTGGCATCCAGAGATCTCAAGTATGATTTTTTTGTAAAACCAGATATTTCCCGAAATTATAACCTTTCTATCGGTCGTTGGCCCATATTAATTTTATTATGTTTACTGGGATATTAAATTATCTGTGATCTACAAACAGATTCTGTATAAAAATAGAGGTTTCCTGGTAGCTGTTGAAGTGTTCCAATATCCACCTCCCTGGCTCCAATATCAAATTTGTTCGATGGTACCATGATGGTACTAAATTATTGTATTATCACTTGGATTACATAATATAGTATGTACTTGCAAACTACTTTTACTTACTTTCACATAATATAGTATTTACAAGTGAACGAATATAATTATTGTTGTTGATTTAAAAAACCAACTAAACAAAATAAGTAAATTACGAAATTTCGGATTATCCAGTTATTTTGATTTAAAAGCCAAACTACTGAACCGATTTGATGTAATTTCTATGAGTGTAAATGCAAATTAAATAATAATTTTCCGTATCGGTTTATAAATCCGAGATAACAAAATAAAAAAGGAATGGAACGCCTTGCCCCTGTCTGTGTTTCCGCAGCATTACAATCTTGGAGTGTTCAAGTCTAGGGTTAATAGGTTATTACTGGGCAAACGTGCTCCATCTTCGACCACATCATCGTTTTCCATCAGGCGAGATCGCGGTCAAACGTTAGCCTAGTCCGATGTAAAAAAATAATATTTAAAACTCCCTCATAAAAAAATTGTGTTAAATCCTATTATGTTCCGCCATACTATGATTCTTCCCACGGCAATTATGTTTTTAACTCTTGACTGAACTAAAGTTAACAATTCTAGTCACCGCGATAGTAAGGTTTTGAGCTACAGATAATAAAAAAAAACATTAATATTCACACTGCTATGAAACGCCCGCGGCGGGTTGAAGTCTACTCTACAACAAAACTATCTATAACACTAACATTGCTCACCAGATTATACCGACTTACCGATTGTACCGGCTGCTTTTTATCTCGACTGTTACTGATACGTGGTCTTCTAAAACGTATGCAACAAAAAATTATAAAATTGAGGTAGATTTAATTAGAATTTTTGTACAGGGTTATTGCTTTCGTTCCATGACTTTTAAATAAATCGGCTTTTTTCTACTTCGAAAAAACAAAAATAAATGGCAATAACTTTATGCAGTTCCAATCGAGAAGAAAAGCCTTGGATCCGACTCTTCCTCGCACTTTAACAAAATTTTAAAAAAAACTTTTTGCATATCATTTACGTCTTTTTCTTCTACTTATGAACCTTTAAATCAAGTTTCTACTTGGAACTGGTAGCGAATTAGTGGATCTTTTAGTTTTCCTACATCTTTGTGGATACGTGAATTTTGATTCGTACACCATTTGTTATCGTCGTCTCTTTTTGTATTTGTTACTCATGATTTGACCTTGATTTAATATTCTCAGACTCAAACTCTGAGATTTGATAGATTTCAGATGTCAGAGATCTAACATATCTCTAGATACAGTGGCAATAGTGGCATACACTTCGGGTCGCTGCGCCAGCGGAGTAAGTAGTAGTAAATACAAAACTTATAAATGTTTCTATAACAAAATGTATAGTCTTGTAAAAAGTCATAGAACGAACACTGTTAGCAGTGAGTTAAAGAAGCTGCCTGCGAGAAATTAATAGTTAATTATCAATAACCCTGTACAGAAATTCTAATAAAAATAATAAACGAATACGACCACAAATAAACGAAATATTTGAAATATGCGTGGCTTATAAATATGGCTTACGTTTAATTTACTGTCAAGCTACTAATATTCAGTAGTAATAATACCTAACTCGTTAGAATAAGGTCGAATGTAGCCTGCCTACCAACCAGGATCACAGATGAACTCAAGCCGTCAAAAATGCACGTTGCAAATCGCCACATACGCCACGTGAGTGCAAACATCCAATTAACCTAGCTGGGTCCGTTACCGCATCAACTGTTTGAGCCAGTGAAGGTCGTTTAAAAACTGGTTTATAAACAATACAGCGTTATATTTACCTTCATTAATTATTTTATAGACATACATCTACATCATGAACCATTTTCCACCCACGGCTGGGTCTGGTCACCCACACACTCCTCTTCAGCGCGCCGTCTTTTCCGGTCCTGTGCCAGTACCGTACATTGCTGTCCTGCTACCTCAGCGACGTCGTCCAACCAGCGAGCGGGCTGCTCAAAGAGCTGCTGGTGGACTGTCTTGTGGCTGCTTTTAATTTAGTAGCCACCATTCTACTGAATAGAGAAAGTTAGAAAATAATAATTTTACAGCTTTGCAAATAGTCTTAAAATGGAGCTATTTACCTAATATTTTTTCTGTCACATGATCCTACTCCAGAAAACACACATATTTTAGCTTTAATACTTATAAACTTAGAATAACTACACAAAGAAACCAAGTACATTCGCAAAATTTAAGCCATTTATATGACACCAAAAAATATATAAAATCTTTACTATGACAATTTGCGTGGTGAAATCGTACCACAACAAATCAGAAAAGCAGCATAAGAGTTATGGTGTGACATTCCACAGGTAATCCATTAATTTTCTTGCTTAAATCGTTTAAAATACCAATCGAAACGTAAGCTACAAAGCGAATTTGTAGCTTACGTTTTGAGAAGGCGTTGTTTGGAAACTTACCTTCTCTGAGTAGTTATTCTAAGCTTATGAACTAAATTTAATATCTGATTTATTTAAGAATTCAAAACGACAATGCTATTTGAAGTGTGTAAAAATTAATTTAATGTCTAACTAGGTTTATATTATACTGTTGAATTAAGACATTTCTGTAATGATAGTTGTAACTTGGATAAATAAATAAAAAAATATTTTATAAAAATAAAATTACATAAACTAAATGAATTGTCTGACCTGAAGTTTTGACACTCTCCACAAGTAACAACAGGATGCCTATTTTCATTTAAACAATGCTGTACACTGTCCATGCTAGTCTCAGGATGATGACTTAAATTCTTTAATCTAATTTTATTTTGAAAATAAATTACATACTGAAAAGTGAAAACATTTGAGATGGCTCTATCAAGTAAATAGAATATCCAACAATATATTTATCCCTGGAAGGTGTTGTGGACATTCTTGTCTTGGTACAAATAAAAGACTTGGGTGCGACTTCTTTGTAATATAAAATGGACATTTGTATGCGACATCTTGTGTCGTGTCGTGTTTTTCCGCTTCAATGTCGCGTCAAATACAACGAGGAATAAAGGATCAATTTCTATTCAAATTTTCGTGTTGACAAGGGTAGACCAGGTACTCTTAGGATCCTTATGATATTATTTACTATTTTTATATAACATATTTTTAGCAAATAATTTTCTACTGATAATTTGCAAAATATCAAGCCAATAATAAACTAATTAAATATCATCATCATCATCATCATCAGCCTGTAAACGTCCACTGCTGAACAAAGGCCTCCCTCGTAGAGAGGGGTGTTGCCATAATCCCCACGCTTGGCAGGCGGCTTGGGGATCGCAGTACGTTCACCGTGTACTAATAGGATGCTGCTGCCCATCCTCCGGTGGTTCTGGTCGCAGTTTTAGGACATACCCGGGTCCAATTAAATATATATATATAATATTAAATATATAAATGAAATAGAAAGAAGCCTGACAATAATGATATTATGAATAAATGTACTAAGTGGCTATTAAATATATATATTATGTTTTTGCAACATGTTATTCAAATGGTTCACATAAAATAAAACATTTTTAACGATGTACTTTACATTATTTTAATTATTTAGAGAATTATCTTATCGAATGTAGTGGTAAGGGTTGTCAAGGGCATGCTCACAAACTGCAGACCTTGGTCGAACGCCTATATATTTTTCAAGTCAGCTATGTGTTCTTCAAATGTTTCTCGTTTTTACTTACAGAATACATAAATTGTAGATGTAGCGGCATTGAAGCGGAAAGCTCATACTTGAATGAGTGTTTCCCGGTAGTTACAATCTGGGTATCTTCAAATCACGAGTAATTTCTAGGTTTCTTTTAGGCAAGCGTACTCCGTCGTAGACCGCATCGTCACTTTACATCAGGTGGGTTGGCGGTCAAATACAAGCCTATTAATAGACATATATATATAAAAAATTAAAAACACAATTATGAATGTTTTATCTTTCCGAATAATTTCCTGAAACATGCTTTCTGTTGTTTGAATTTATTTAGCAAATACCATGACATGAAATGCCATGGACTGAGCAATTTTCCACCGAGAGCTAGAAGTGATTTAGATTTAGGCTCTAGAACAACATTTGATCTTGCGAAATTTCGTCTTAACCTAGTTATTCAACGCGTAGTCGTTTTATATTATACGAGCCCACAAGACTGTTGTGAAATAAATTGCCCAGTTACTGGCGCTATATTGTTATCTTGTTATCACGATAATATGGCGAAAAGTGCTTAGTGGTTTTACCTTGTATTTGACATTTACACACTTACGGTGGTTGACATGTGACATGTATTAACATTTATCCAAATTCTGCTTACAGACCTAAATTGGACGGACAGTACTTAGGTTAGAGTTTGTATTTCTGCAATTTTTTTTCTGTGCTGTTTGTATTTTGGTGACACTGTAGTGGAGGTTTTTTGAAAACATTGTAAATAGTTTTCCTCATAAGACTGGTACCTTATATTAATTACCTTACTTATGATACACTATTACAGATATACTTACACTGGTAAGACTTTTCTTGAATCTTCTGACGTTATCGCAGTGTGTCGGAGAACAAAGCATCACCATAAATCTACTTGACAGTGATGTGATAATGCCGTAAATAGACTTCATTATCACGCAGTACGCGGTTAACAGCTTAACTCAGAATTTTCAGCAGATTTTTCCACGGCTAAATATATTTATTACTCTCTAATTCCATATTACACTGTGACTTTAATTCAAACCCAAAACTTTTAGAAAAATACATAACCTATAGGTAGTGTAGGTATTACTTACACTACACACACTTACACTACACAGTTACACTACACAATATACCTACTAGGTATATTGTGTAGGTAATTTCGTCATTTTGGTCAGGTTCATATTTCAATAGTAAGCGCATTCCTAGGCTTAGTGTCAGTAGTCCGATTATTAATTTCGATGATCGTACTGTAGTATTGAAATGTTGGAGGCCTACCCTACGGCCCTACGAACAAATCGCACCACCCATGGAAGAATTAATTTCAGTGAATAAATTTATCTTATATCTATATATCTTATCTAACTCTTGAAAGTCTGACCACGGGTCCCCGTGTGGGGACCCGTATGGGGTATGCTCCTCATATTTTATATAACTTTTGTATCGAGACACCCGTTAAATTAAGGGGGCTCTTTCCGTCTCTAGTTCTCTCGTTCGCACATTGTCTGACAGAGCTGCTGACAAGAAGAGACTCCTTAAACCCCTCCTTCCCGGTCATCCATTCACCCCATCGCCACCGCGGCGGTGAAGCTCGACAGCTCGCAGTCGAATTATTGAAGGTATCCCGGGTAATACCTAATACAAAAAGCCCACGTCGATGAAAGCGTCGAAAACCTTTTCTATGTTCAGTACGTACATGATTGATGTGAACTAAAAGGTTCTCCTGCCTGCTGAAACACATTCAAACTCAATAAAAAGTTAGTGATAACGCGAGAGGCTCTTGAATTTTTCTTTACAGTTTATATCTGCCTCTCAGCTGCAGATGTGTATAATATTCTCCTACGTAATAATACAGTAGTTCAAACAATGGTAACTTCAACATTCAGTTACATATATCAGAATATCCCTAGGTTTCTCCAAGACAAGAGTGAATAGGCACCTCATGGGCAAGCGTGTCCTATCTTAGACTGCATCGTTGCTTACCATCGTGCATTACCATTACGCTGGTGAGTTGTGGTAAAACGCTAGCCCATTTCATCATTAAAAAAAAAACTCTAATAATACAATCAAACTAACCACTCGATATGATATTTACTTGGCGTCACAGACTAGGTAAAGCTACTACGTAGTCTTCGCCTGGCATGTTATAAAAAAAAACCTTTTTTTAGAGATTACCTCTAGCCCGTAAAATTCATACCGTCTTACTAAGTCGTCTTGTCTTTGTCGTCGGCCAAAGTTTGGAACAACCTGCCAGCTTCCTTGTTTCCTGAGAGATATAACCTGGGCCTTTTCAAGGCCAGAGTGAATAGGTATCTTCTAAGTCTGCGTGCTTCATCTTAGACCACATCGTCGCTTACCAACAGGCGAGTTGGTGGTCAAACGCGAACTTATCAGCGGTAAAAAAAACATGACAGACATGTGTTTAACATATTGTTCACAGTGAAACAACTGCTAAACAACTGCTAAAGCGTTCTTAAATCTTTAGTAGTAAGACGGATAATGTTTTGTGTACTTTTTTTAGGTAAATTAAGGCATTTAAACTACCTACTGCTGATGATTACTAAATAAAGAGATATTAGACCGCGTGAAGTCGATGATTATTACTGAATATAAAATTTACTCAATTAAAATTAATATTTTGGTACTGAGCATAGAAGTTTTTAACAACTTCTCAACTTCTACAATAATTGTATATCCAATAATATATACCAGTTAATCTCAAATAAAATTATCGATTTTCGACGTGTAATGTATAATGTATACGTTTCCCAAATATTTATTATTATTAATGTTTCGCGCTACAGATAATAAATCAAATATTTATAGAATCCACTACATAATGTATATAATTATGAAGCATTAAAAACTCTCAAAATATATAAATAACAAATGCTAATTACGATACTATACAATGCAACACGAGTAACTAAATAATTTTATGGCATTTTTGCGGGTGAATTTTTTTTCACACCCTGCATGTGCAACCCAGAATCTACGGAGCGCTACTCCAATGCGGCCAGGACTCCACCGTCTTCTGCAGAGCGTCCCCAGGGCTCACGGTGCTGGTCACCTGCCGGTGTCCGACCAGCTGATACTCAGCGCTCAGGTGACCGTTCCTCACTCCGCAGGCTACGAGCTCCTGCGCAGCCGACAACGACTCAGAACTAGGCAGATGCGCTGGAACCAGTGCATGAAACAACATCATTAAAAAAAAATAACACCTAAAAGTGTAATCTCACATTTAGAAATACAGAAATGTATATTTTGCGATAATGAAATTTATAACTAAACAAAATAATCCAAATATGAGTATGTACATTATCACAAAAACCGGCCCTGACTCAGCATGTACAGAAGGTACTTCAAGTATATAAGTACTTTACGTTAGTACACTAGCGGCAGCCTACGGTTTTACCCAGTATCCTACAGGAACCATGAACTTTTCCAGGATAAAAATAAATATCCTACGTACATTATACGTACGTGTTACGTAAATTCTTTCCATCCATTGGTTGCCTGGAAAAGATTGCTTTTAGCGATAAGGCCTTTTATCTATCTATCTATATTATAGTATAAGCTGCCTACATGTCAAATTTCATTCAAATCTGTTCTGTTATTAGGGCGTTCATAAACACATAAACATGCAACTGACTGCTCATAAACATAATACGAACTTTCGCATTTATAATATTAGATAGATGGGTTGCATTGTATACACAGAATAAAACTACTTCCACAACTGACACAACCTTTTTGCTAAGAGCGATCTTAGGATAAAGAGGAAGTTAGTGTGAACTAGTGCTAATGTGGTGTGGTGTGGTGGTGTGCTAGTGTGGTGTGGTGTGTAGTGTAATGTGTGTGTGTGTATGGTGTGCTAATACTAGTGTGGTTTATGTGATAGTTCGTGGTACTCACATCCAAATTCTCCAACGAAAGAGATTCCTATTGACTTTGTATTATAAGCTTTTGTGTGAGCTCCCACCAGTCCCCAACCAGCTCCTTCGTACACTTTTCCATTGCCGCAAACCAGGAAACTGAATAAAAAACAACGCAAGCTTCAAAACAACACGTTTTACACGATGTTGGTCATCTATACTTGGCTTATATTCCAGCCAGAAACATTTGACAGACGTGATCATAAATTACATATATTCCTGATAAAAAAAAATGGAACACCAACCCGAGTATGGCATGGTAGTCCAACTTAAACAATCATTAGACTACTTCCCCTAATGGAGACCATGCCTAACTTACTGTTAGATGAAAAAGTTTGTGACCCATACACGCAACCTTATTACTGCACGGTAGTATCAGCTGACAGATCCTTGCTCCGTACACATGGAGTATCGGAGATTTGAGAGCGGTTAAATCGAACATTTTGACGTTCGCGCGTTCGTAGCTTACTCATTAGAAAAAGTTACACCCACGATTCCGCAATATCGTCGAATCCCAACTTCTCCCTTTGATACTTCCTGATGGCTTTGAGGATGCGTTCACAGTCTCCGTCCATGGTCGGTTCAGGGGTCACCGTGTGCTGAATGACGACCAAGTTCACAGGGCCTGCGAGAGCTTGTTTTCTTAGCACAGCTTCACCGGCCCACTGGATCATAGGCACCACGTTGCAATCCAAATCTAAAAGGATATAATTATTATACTAGAATTATTGCGATGCAGTGCTGCCGTCCAGTCGAGGGGCGTCTGGTGATACCTGTCTTCATGCCCCAAACAATGCACAGGAATAGATCGCCACGTGTCGCCGAGGATGCAGAAGAAGCTGCCAGGTATGCTCGGCTTTAGTTTTAAATTATAATTAACTTTAAATTATTTGCTTTTTATTCGTATTATAAAAATTAAAAAACACGCTAATCTGACTCGTTTAAACACACCAAAGGAACTGAAATTTAAGGGATGATCACTTGATTACGAGTGTCTGATCATGGAACCGAGAACTACGAAACTACGAACTACGACTACGAAACTCGGTAAAACAAACCAAACTCGAGGGGTTTACTAGTGACCATTGAAGAGTTCCATTATCCACCTCCTGGTTTCATCATTAGATCAGTTTGAAGAATCAAATTATCGTGATATCATCCGCATTACATATTTATAATTCTGATTGTGTAGTTTCATATAAAGGATAATTAAGGGTAGGTTCGTCTTCCAAGATTTGTTCCTGATATAGTTAGTTACAAGTGAAGCTAATAAAAACGTGGCATAAAAACAATCATTAAATGATAATGAGTACAAGACAATGGCAATAGAATCCAAAACAACGCAATTCAAAATCCTGACATCCAAATTCTTTGGAAGTTTCTAGATAGGCTGATAATAATAAAAATACCCTGACTTCAACAACGGCCTCAGAGAAAGTTAAATTTATGCAAAATTCCTTGTTGGAGTTCTTGGATAGAGTAACACTTGGATTATCTATTCAAGTTTATTTGTACTCGTCAAATATCCGAATATGAGTCAAGTAACAACTTATAAAATAATATGTAGTATAGTAAATTCAGCAGTTGTTACATATTTGAGCCGTTTCGAACAACTTAATATTTACAAAAATCTTTCAGAGTGCCTGGTTAATGCGACGCGTGACCAAAATGCTGGCGTGTTTCTGGCTCAACGCATGCACTGCCATTCAGCGTGGTAATGCTGCCAACATAATGCACATACGGGGTTCCAATGCTGATATTTTCAAATTTGCTGCGCTTTTTCAGTCTCTAATTTCACTAGCCAGACTCTAGTAGTGGACTTCAACATTAAAATGTTGACTATGTTTAGACCTTAAAAGGTCTCATCATCATCATCATCATTTCAGCCGTAGGACGTCCACTGCTGAACATAGGCCTCCCCCATCGATCTCCAAAAGGGCCGGTTGGAAGCGGCCTGCATCCAGCGTTTCCCTGCGGAACTATTCATTAAAATAAATTAAAGGTGGCCTTTGGTATCCTTTAAAGGTTACCTTGAATTTGGTACTTCAAAATCAAAATCTAAGAAAGGTATAGAGGAAACGAATATTTTTTTTTACATAATATTAATATGTAGGACCTGAGTATGTCCATAAACTGCGACCAGATCCACCGGAGGATGGGCAATGGGTAAAAAAACTACTTCAATATTATTTTGTTCAAATATGGCATCTTACAAAATCAAAACGCATCATTAATGTTCACATTTCCACACATTAAATGAATAACAAAAGAGTTTTTTCTTTCTTACCATCAGCAAAAACCACTCCCACGACTAATAAAACGAACACGATGCGAAGTATGCTTTTCATTTTTACGCCGTTTTTCGAAATATCCAGTTAATTTTACGGTAGAAGTGATTCTTAGAAAATCAACTTAAACAATGGAATGTAATTAAACAAGGCGCTTTTATATGTACAATTACTACAAGATATAACAAAAGTGGAATAAGTTAGTCCCCTGTAATCGGCAGGAAAATCCCGTTTGCTGTAGATATTCAATGGTTTACTACGCGCTTTGTAGTGGTTTTGTAATTAATAAGAGTGATTCAAATGTAGGTAATGTATGTAATGTATGGTTTAGATATCATACCAAAGTACTTTTAATCACTTTGTGGTTTGTAATGTTTATTTTGTTTGTGATGCAACCAATTATTAATTATAATACCTATATAACTATTATCTTTGATCTACCCTGACGCAATGATCCCAATTGCTAGCAGCGACCCATGGCTTCACCCGCTTTCCTACCATGTTTTTTTCCGGGATGAATTATAAGCAGTTAATTGAATCAGACGAAAATTCATGTTAGAAACTGTTTCAACCACTGTATTCAATGATGTGTTTGTAAATTACATACGGAACTTGTATCTGCAATTAAGATTTTATTATTTCCCCTTATTTTGAAACATTCTCGGGTACAGCCCGGCATTTGACATTGGTAGGACTGAAACCAACACCAAGAGGTCCTGTTGAATACAAAAATACAATTGTGGAATGTATAATTATATAAAATTGAATTTAAAAATATTGTTCAGTTACAATATAGGATTTAAAAAATCTGGGCTATTAAAGTGACCAACTAGTGGATAGGAGAACAGATCTATAGGATGAGAAGCGGCACCTGCCTTATCCTGTCTCATCTCAAAATATATTTAGGCAGGTGATGACTTGCCACCCACTAAATGGGCCCCCCATAAAGGCTGCTACATATTGGCACCGGAGGGGTGCTATTGGTCTGGGTGGTTTAGGATGTCGAGAGGTGTGCTTCACTTTCACTGAACGCTACTCGCGGCGTTATGCCCTTTATCACTTCCACCGTAGAGCTTAGGTTCTTAGCTCTTGCAGTTTCCACCCCCAGACTATTAATTTTTAATCCCCAGAGTTTTATTATTATTGATATCTTATTAAAATATATAGACGGCATTTTATCATCAAACACTGTTCACAGTTTTATTTATATTACATGGGAATTACTCACGTATCTTACGTGAGTAATTCCGCCGGTTACTCCGACTATAGTTTCAACCACATTATACGGCCTAATCTAACACAATTTCTAAGTAATTGTACCTCTATATGGTGTAGTATAATCATGGCAAGTTGTACGTATTTACACTAAAGAAAATACAAAAATACGTTTAAAAAAACGTTTGTTGTATAAACCTTATTTTTTTTTAATAAAATAATAATAAAAAAATAATACATTAAATTCCAAAAAAGAGCACATAAAAATTAACAATATGAGAAACCCAAAAAATGTTTTCGGTTGGCCCCAAACATAGATGGCAAACAAGCTGACGGGCCCCCTGATGGTAAGCGACCACCGTCGTATGGGTACCTGTAATACCTGGGGCAGCACAGATACGTTGCCGACCGTTAAACAATATTTCTTACCCATTATATTATTATTATTTCTTAGTTAATCCGCCGTAACTTTATGATAATTATATTCTGTGAAATTTACAGCTGGCTATCTACCTATTAAGGTTCGAAATATACAGTCGTTACAATATAGGACGGATAGACAGACGGACAGACAGCGTAGGCTTATTAATAGACCAGTTTCCAGTTTACAGTTTCCTTTGAGTACGGAACCCTAAAAAGGAGGTTTTCTATTGAACGCGATATCTTAAACAATTGTGAACCAATTTAAAATTATTTTTTTATCAGTTTTTTTTTAATCCTAGGAATAGTTCCAATTACATTTAAAGAAAATACTTTACCTCTAAGGGTGGAAAATTAAGGGATGAATACCGTTTATTAAAGTTTCCGTGAAGTCAGTTGTTATTTTTAGAAATGTATTATTTTTTTGTATAATAACATCCTGATGCTAAGTCTCGATAGAACCTAATGAATAAAAAACGTGTTAACATTTCGTTGGTTACATAATAGTTCAGCGCTGTTCTTGTGATCCATCATGAGTCGGACTTTTTTAGTAATTTAATGCAAATCAAAACGCATATGCTTCACCGGATAGGTTAAGCATATGCAGACATAGCCACGGGCAGCAGACGTTCTATTTAAAGTCAAAATAGATAGATAAACTCTTTCTAATATTGATCACACTATAAATATTCAAATAAAAAAAACGCACAAAAAACACTGAGTGATAATTTATAAGAACCGATTCAAATCTAATCAAGTAATAAAATTTATTCGTCAGAACATGGTAGGTACACAAACATACAAAGTAACATAGTAAGACAAAGTCATACAAATGAAAACGTATATAAAGTAGGTAAAAGACGTGACGGACTTGGTTGACGAACCACCGTCCAACCAACGGGAGAGAATGAGAACATTTTCTCTTTCCCTCTCGTTGGTCAGTCAGCCGTCCGTCAGCCAAATCCACACGTCTGTTAAACCCCTAAGCATTATCTTTAGAATAACATTGCAAGTAGCTGTAATGTATTAGATTAATGGAGGTAGTTTGTATTATCTTCAACTACCTACCTCACATATTCGTGTGTCATTGCATACTCAATAAACCTCATTCTGCGATTGTCTGTCTTTCATTTAACATTACAATTGGCGCAGTCGGTATTTATTTCGAACTTACGTGCAAAAGTGTTTGTGATCATGCCTATAGGTAAAATCGAAGTGTTTGAAATCGGCTCCCATAATTGGGAAGCTTATTGTAGGCGAATGAAACAATTTATAACGTTAAATAACATAGCGAAAGAGTTGCATGTCGCCACGTTAGTTACTCACGTCGGGATTACGTGTTACGAGCTCATGTGTGATTTGTGTGCACCTGCTTTGCCCGAATCAAAAACCTTCGACGAGCTCGAGTCAATAATGAAGCAACATCTTGAGCCGCAGCGGTCGGAAATCGCAGAACGACATGTGTTTCGGCAACGGAAGCAAGCGGCGGGGGAGACCGTGAACGAATACCTTCAAAGTTTGAAACATCTAGCGAAAACTTGTAACTTCGGGGCTTCGCTGGAGGGCAACTTGAGGGACCAGTTCGTGTCAGGTCTCCATCACGAGGATATGAGATCCAGGCTTTTTGCCGAGCGCGAGCTGGATTATAAGCGAGCTGTCGAGCTAGCGTTGGCGTTGGAGGCGGCCGATAGGCTCGCGGCGACGGCAGCGGTGAGCGGCAGCGCGGGCGCCGGCGGCGGCGCGCCCGCCGCGGAGGGCCTGAATCGCATGGGCTCGGCGGCGTCGCGCGGGCCGCGCCGCGCTCAGCCAGCGGCGGCGGCGGCGGCGCAGGGGCCTGCCGCTGCAGCGGCGCCACGCAGCCCGTGCCCGCGGTGCGGCAAGGACGGGCACGCGGCGCCCAAGTGCCGGTTCAAGAACTACAATTGTGATCGTTGTGGTGATAAAGGTCATTTAAAAATTATGTGCCGTAAGTACGAAGGTGGACATGGACCGGATTCTTCGCGGACGACTAGAGGTCAGTTTTTTTTAGTGGACTCTGATTCCGATGACGATGGCATGAACTTTTATAAGTTATCGAGTGATATTGAAGATGATCCGTATTACGTTAATTTGACAGTTGAGAAGCATTCATTACGGTTCGAAGTGGACACCGGTTGCAAATTTTCTGCAATTTCGAAAGCTTGTTATGATAAATTGTTTCAGTATTTACCTTTACAAAAGAAAGCATTGACATTGAAGTCATACACAGGAGATGTTATTATACCGATGGGTTTCGTTGAGGTCCAAGTCACATACGCTTCACGTTCAAAAATACTGCAATTATTTGTCATAGAAAACGGTGGCCCTCCACTAATGGGTCGAATGTGGATTAGAATGTTAGGCGTCAATGTCAATGATTTTTACAGTTTAACTGATATTTGTGATGAATCTGTAGAATATTTACGTAAGGAATTTCCAGAAGTATTCGCTGATGGGCTTGAGATGTGTACTGTACGCATGCAATTACATTTATCAGACAACACACCGGTGTTTGTGCAGGCTCGCTCGCTGCCGCTTGCGACGCGAGCCCCGGTTGAGTCAGAGTTGGAAAGATTACAGCGTGGTGCGGTCCTGTGGCACCGCTATCCTGACTGTTCGGAGCGCGCGGACAGTTGTGCATCGCGCACGCTCAACTCGCACAAGCTCAACTACTCGCAGTTAGATAAGGAAGCCTTAGCTATCGTTTTTGGGGTGACAAAACAGCATCAGCATTTGTACGGGAGACATTTCTTGCGCAGTGATCATCGAGTGTCAAGTTATATTTTTGGGAAAAATAAAGGCATCCTGCAGACAGCTGCGAGTCGCTTGCAAAGATACGGGGTACGATTGATTGCATACAATTTTGACATTGAATTTATCCCGTCGTCTAGGAATGTTATTGCTGGCGATTTATCGCGTTTGCCACTCGAAGAGACAGTTAATAAAGGATACGATAGTGAACTACTAGAAGGGAGTTATTTAAACATCATTGAAGATAAAATGCCGGTTACATTTAATGAAGTTAAAGTCGAAACTATGAAAGATCCACAGTTGAACAAAATTATAGGTTATATTAAATTAGGTTGGCCGGAACGTTCACAAGACGAAAGAGATAGATCATTTATTCCGAAAATAGACATGTTTTTAGAGCACGGTTGTCTAGTATGGGGCTATCGCGTGGTCATACCCACCAGCCTTAGGTCGACAATACTTCGAAAGCTGCACAGTGGTCTTTTGGGTGTCGTCACCAAATATCATATCATATTAGATGCAAACACTAAATGGCTTGAAGTCGAGCGCGTTCCAACTACATCGGCAGTGGCGGTGATAGCTGTTTTTCGAAAAATATTTTCTCGATTCGTTCTGCCAAAATCTATCGTGAGATTTGTGAGCGACAATGAACCCCCGTTTTCATCACAGCAGTACTTATTATATCTAGAAAAAAATGGAATTAAGCGCCTTTTAGTCGCCCCATATCATCCATTGAGCAACGGTGCTGCCGAAAATGCCGTTCGGTCAGTCGAACGGGTACTTAAAAAGGTAACAATAGAAAACGAAGATTACGAGACAGCTCTGTGTAAACGTTTATTTACGTATAGAAACACGGAACATTGCACGACACAGAAAGAGCCCGCAGTGGCCCTATTAGAGCGTCGCCTACGAGGTAGACTCGACCTGCTGCGATGGGCGAGTTGGTGCGCGCGCAGGAGGAGCGGCGCGGGGGCGAGCCGCGCGACGTCGCGCCCGGGGACACGGTGCTCGTGCGCAGTTACGCTGACAACGATGACAAGTGGAAGGATGGAGTAGTGTTAGGTCAGACCGGTCTCGTTTCATTCGTTATTCGAACGGATAATAATAAGATCACTAAAAAGCACGTCGATTAGTTACTGCATAAAAACCCGCGGAAATCACGACATTCTGTAGTCTGTGTCGGTCAATCACCGCCGGGTGGAGAAAATCTAGATGCAAGCACGATTAAGGAGGGTTAGTCAACCCCAGTGGTGTAGTCGCCTTAGTCTGCGTTGGTTTGTGCGAGCGGAGCCAGCGACGGTGTGGATGAGCGTGTAGTGGTAGGCGACGAGTCCATCGGCGCCGGTGGTGGTCGGTCGCCGGACTCGCCGGCTCGCTCGACCGCTATATCGCCGGACGCCGCCGTCTGAGGCAGCGGTACCGGCCCGGGTTGTGACGCGTCAACGCCGAGTGTGCCGTGACATTCCACCGTGGATAGCGACATTAAAACCACGCAGAAAGAAATAATATTGTATAGTAATTATATACCTTATATGCATTTATGAATTTAACATATAGTGAGTATTTATATCTTATGAATGTATATAATTTGGGCATATTGTCTATATGTCCAAAATTACTCGGTTTTGTTGATTTGCTAAGGTTAAATATAAGTGAGTACCGTTGCTATATTTAGAAGGAGGAAAATGTAATGTATTAGATTAATGGAGGTAGTTTGTATTATCTTCAACTACCTACCTCACATATTCGTGTGTCATTGCATACTCAATAAACCTCATTCTGCGATTGTCTGTCTTTCATTTAACATTACAGTAGCATAAAATTTTATATTTATATTTTATAAGATTGCAGAGGAGATAGAATAAAAGGAAAACTTTTACTTTAACTTAAGTACAAAATAAATATAAATTAAACGAAGCAAACAACAAAAAAAGCCTTAATTAATACACTTAAAGTAATATCAAATGAAGAAGCTTTTTTTATAAAATATGTATTGTATTAGAATAGAAAATAGAATAGAATATCATTTATTGATCGGCCGACTACAACATCTTAGTATAATTAAATATTATGAGTTGGGCATCATACCGATCTCGTCGTGTCACAATCACTATTCACATCACACCTATATATATAATTTATATCTCATATTTTTTGTCTTACCGCTTTTAATTGTGAACGTTGTAAACACCTGTTAAGGGTGCACATATCAGAACTGTATTAATTATAAATAAGTGTTATTTGTATTATTTAATATGTGTACTGTTGGTGTTTCTTTATGAATTAAATAAATAATAAATAAGAAGCTGTCTATGTAGTAAAGTGCCAAGAACGCTGGCTGCATTCCCGCGTTGAATTGCTAAAAAAATTCTCTGCGCGAGGAATGACCCAGCCTGGCTCTCTTATCACCAGCGGCGACGATAAATTATGGCGAAATTTGTTTAAAAAATTTCGTTCAAATACGTTCAGCTTTTGGTTCATGAAGTCCATGTACCATAAGTTTCGACGCCCAGCGGCACAAATATATTATATTCACTTGAAAGTGATGCATACTTGCGCCACTTGGCGTCTTGGCCTCCGCCGCGGCTCCGGCCCTTTGAGTTGTCCCCTTGAGGTGAGAAAGGGCTATCGTATCGACACATGTAGCATCCCAAATGAGAATAAAATATATTTAACTAGCGACCCACCCGCCCGGCTTCACACGGGTGTAATTTACGTGCGAAGCCGGGGCGGGGTGCTAGTTTGAACACAATAAGATGTCCTATGACGTCCTAGGGTTTGGGTGCACTAGGATAAAGCAAACAACGACTTGTACCCTAGTGGGTTTTGATATTTGAGATTAAATTATTTACAACATGCAATTTAGTATACAATATTCCGGAGAATCTTGTCACCGCGAGGCAGGAATCGAGACGGCGCGACACGAGCGCATCTAGTGTAACCTGTAGGCAACAGTATGCAATCGATGCCTAGTTAATTAGTGTTAGTTTTATACAAGTTATATATATAAACCTTCCGTGAAAATGTGATGGTGAAAACCGCATCAAAATCCGTCGCGTGGTTTAGGAGTTAGCGGCCAGACAGACATACAGACAGACAGACGCGGCAAGTGACTTCAATTTATACTATGTAGAGATAGAGAAGAGATAGAGATAGAGATAGTTTTTTTTTTATAAAACCTTCTGTTAACAATAACTATAAAAAAACTTTGAGTCCCTTGAAATCTGGGTACGCGGAGTCGCACTCACTGACAGTTACCAAGCCGCCCCTGCGTTACTTTATTATTATTAGTATTCAATTGCAATACTGCTAGCATTCTGGTCACATTTCTCTTCTTGTTCACCTAGGGGATTCTTCTTGTGCAGTTTTGATGCCATCGTTCAAAAACGGTGAATGAAAATATCGAGAGTATAATTATATAAGGAAATATACAAGAGCACCAAAAAAAGTTCAAATACATGACATTCACCAACAAGTACTGGGTCAGCATGGTGGATTAGGGCACATCCTCTTCCTGTCAGAGTAGACTCGTGTCCCAGCAGTGGGAAAAGGCTAATAATAATGATGATAAAGGAGATTCTAGATTAGTTTTAATTTATTAGTTATAGGTTTTAATTAGTTTTGTCTTTGTAGATCATATTTTTCCTGTAATTAATAGTAGACTTGAACTCACAGCTTTTAATGTAGGTAGATCATTATAATTGCGTTTTAAATGTTTAAACACGCACACTACTTATTTATCCGGATCATCAAGTACTTGTAAACTAAGCATTGTGATTGTAAGTAAATTTTGAACCATGACTTCCTCAGACATTTATGAGAAAAAAATACCTACACAATGAGAAAAAAATCATGCTAATATAATAAATGTGAAATTTTTATGTGTATGTTTGTTCACACTTGATTCCGTGACAGCTAAACGGGTTTGGATGAATTTTGGTATGGAGGTAGTTTATAACTTGAATAAACATATTTTAAGTAGAAGTATATTTTTTTGGGATAAAAATTGTCCTATTTCCCTGACCGGTCTTCAAAACAGTATGCTTGAAAAATTTAGCACCAATTCATTACTTACTCAATTTTTGCGTGAAATAGGAGCAAACTGACGAACATGGGCGTTCTTCTTCTTCATATATTATTTTTCTTTTGAGGTCATGCGTTGTCATTTTTATCATCTATATTATGTATTTTAATAAAAATGCACGAAAAAAGCAAACAATAAACAAGAAATAAGACGAAGAAGAATATTATGTAGAAATGAACAATTATCGGAAAGATTCCAAATAACAAATAATTGAAGAAAAAAAAAAGTTAACTAACTTTTGTGCAATATTTTGGCAATAGCCCATTCCTCTCTCAAACTTCATATTTCTATGTTATTTTTTGACAACTTTGCCATAAGCACGGATCAAAAATGTTTTCTATGCCAAAAATAAGCACCAAAATAAATGTTAAAACTCGTCTGTAAACTATAGTTACATAAAATGTTGATAGTTAGATATACCCAAAAACAATTTGTTTTCTTTAAAAAATCGTGACATCTTTTAACTCAGAGATACTTATAAATAATATTCAACCATACGTTTACCTACCCATTGTATTTTTCTCAAACAACTCGATGTATAAATATTTAATATTTACTGACGACCCCAAAATTAAAATTAGTTGCTTGTTTATTCAATTCCGAAACATAGGAACTATTTTTGACTTAATATTTTCCGCAACAATCAGGAATTCTTGTTTACGTCTGGCCAATGATTGTGTTATCGTCACTTGAACCCATATACATATTGGTTGACCTTAAGATATTTTTAGAAGTAGAATTCGTATTTAAATACATTTAAACTATAAATAGCATAATCAAAATAATTCTAAATAAGCAAAACCACTAAAGGTAATAAAGGCCCTCGTTGCTTTGTACTAGCTTATTCTTATGCTGGGTAAGGCCTCTCCAGCCTTTTCCAGCTATATATCTATTCGTGAACTGCTACTTTTTGCAGAGTGCATGTAGCACGTCTGGCCAGTTTTTGGTCGACCCACCGCCAACGTCACCCGTACCGAAGTCAACGTATACCTACACATTTTGCCAATCTTTTATAATGCATGTAACAATTTAGCCGTGGTCCGCCCACTCCCATCCCTGTAGCGGCACTCTTGTCTCGCACGTCACCAGTCCTAACGCCTTATTTCAGATAATTATGATCTTTCGAGACTCGTACAACTGTTTTGTCTCTGACATCTGCAGTAGATTGTGAAAAAAAGTACCTAATTATATTATGAAAACTGACATGGTTTTGATTATAGTCGGAGTAACCGGCTTAATCATACGTGAGTAATAATTCCCGATTTATATAAACAAACATAATTATAGTTTAAAAGCTAAATAAAATTACTAATTTAGTTTTTTTTATACAAGTTTTTCTTATTCTTCTCAGCAAAACCTTATCGACTTCAAAGATTTTTTAACATATTTCGTTACAAGTGAAGCTAATAGATGTGTTAAAAAGATGATTACATTTTGGAACTTTTTTTAAATATTTTTAACGTATTGACTGAGTGTTAGTTGGCTGCATTTCATGACTCTATGGCATAGCTGGGCATATCACGGACATGGATAGCAGTCCACTCGAAAATACCTTAGTTTAAAGTAGTTTGCCGTCTACGTCTGTCACCATGACTGTCGATGGTTACGTTGAAAAGTCAGAAGTTTCTAGACACTACGTACTGTATGTACTAGCTTATAAGGAAAAAATACCTATTTTGTTAACCTGAGGTCACAGTTTAGCTTTGCAGACAATATTTGCGTCAGTTGCTAGACGTACCTGCGAACAATACAATGATAGTTTTTATAATATCCAATAATAGATATAGAACAGCTAATACAAATGTTTTCAATATCTTTTACTATTTACGAATATTTTAACTACTAAAAAACTAATTTATTGAAAATAAAAATAAATAAATAAATAAATAAATATTCGGGACATTTTTGCACACACGGAAAATAATATGTACCGAAAGTAAAGTTGGATGTAAAGTTAGGTTCCAAATATTTATACTTTATTTTTAAAAAAATCGGTTGGACGACGACGGTCATACTTCTGTAGGGTATCTATTTGATACTTACAATTTTCACAACTTTCGTCATGATTGATTTTGACAGCTTTACCAAACCAAATTTGTCAAAATTCATAATTTGTCAATTGTATATACTATAAACTCGCATACTTATTTGAATCAATGCACACTGCAGAACTTGTAACAAATAACGCTGTATACATATTTGTAACAAAACACGATCTATACATATTTGTGACAAAACAGTGTTGTTTGTGTTGTATATCTGCAGATATATTTACTGTCCCGGCGCAGCACCGCCACACTGGTTCAGTGACTACATTAGTGACCAAAATGATTATAATACTGGGTCAATGATTCCGGCTGGACAATACAATACATTGTTATCATTATGAATGAGTTCCCCAGAGGTTGCCTGCATTTATTTTACTACTCTTTTTCTCTCTTTTTAGTGATAAGTAAATATTCGTGTGTGAGTTTTTTATTCATTGATAAATAGGCTTGTGCTTGAGCGCCATGTCACCTGACGCGAAGTGATGATGCGGCTTTTGATGCAGCACGCTTACCTAGAAAAACCGATCTACGAGTTAAAGACACAGATTAAAATGTAAAGAAATACTTGCTACTTTTATGGCATATTACTAGTATGGAATATATACGTCTTCCTTGTTATAAATATTTCCTCATGAGTGTTAAACATTATCTCTCCTTTACTATCTTATACGCATATTGTAGAGCTCTAATCTAATGAGGTGTACAATAATTACGTTCTGGTTTTAATGCTAGGTTTTCTGGTTTTAGTTAAGTGCTTAACTGAACGCTCGAAATGTATATCTTTTTTGTTTAATTATATTTAAAGACAAACCGTTAATAGAAAATGATTTTAAAAGTCGTAAAATTTTTTTTTTCCTCTAATGGCATATCCTTAATTATGTGATATTAGTGTGCTAACAAATATAAATAAATAAACCGGCCAAGTGCGAGTCGGGCTCGCACACTGAGGGTTCCGTACCACCACAAAATTCAATAACGAAATTACCAGTTATAAATTGTTAATGAACAGAAATGTGTCACCGACTCGCACTTAGCCATTATTTATTATTACTACAATCGTGCCAAGTTTAAATCTTGTACTTATTACCCTTTTTACATTAGAGCTAATACAAAAATACGTTTGTTGTATGGGGATCCCTCTTTCGTTTTTACTTTTCGACCTTTTTTTATTATTTCTTAGTAAATCCGCCGTAACATTACATATTCTGTGAAAATTTCAACTGGCTATCTATTACGGTTTGAAAGATACAGCCATTAATAGGTAGGACATACAGACAGACAGACGGACGGACAGACGGACAGAAAGACATCGTACCCCGTTCCCGTTTTTACCCTTTGGGTATGGAACCCTAAAAAGGTACATTATTCGATGAGTTACAACATTATACATATATTTATGTAACCTCTACTCTGACATAGTTTTACCTTATATAAATACGCCCAGAACCTTTTAACAATACTCAATTCCGCTGTGTGACGTCAAAAAATAACGATCAGCAATTTTTTTTAATTTTAATATTATATTTCAACAACATTTCAGCAGTTAATAAAATAACGTAGCATTGTGTTTCAGCTTTTTCCAGTTGATTATAGAAGAAATTCCAACATTGAAATTATGTTAGTAGAACGACTTACTTGTAGATATTTTATTGTAACAAAATTAAATGACAGAGGGAGCTTCTGCGACACCGTTTCAATTTCAAATTCCAATTAACGCAACGCGTTTTGTATCCACAATTAAACGAGTTTGAGCAAAGAATAACGTAATTATATTATAAAATTAAGATACTAATACTAAATAATCATCCGAAATTAAAATATAATTATTATTGATGAATTAAATGATTTTGTGTTTGATTCTCTTTTTCATAGCAATAGAGCAACGGACGTGTTTTCATCATAGAACTAGTTGGAAAACTGGAGATTTTCATCCAAAAGATGAAACGATCTTGAGAAAGTGTCCACGCGGCTGAAACTGCAGAATATACAGCTAGCAGCTACAGCAGCTAGTTCCAAAATATTCCCACCTTAGAATAAATTGTCGCGTACTTATGCTGTTTAAATGAAATAAAGCTAAGTGGCCAGGTAGCTTAATTATTTCGTGGAAAAAGAAATAACGTAAATGTCACATCGTCGCTTACAGACACCAGGCGAGATGGCGGTCAAACGCGGTTTTATCTGTGATAAAAAAAAACATTATGTAAATCTTTGCTGCTCATTAATAACGATTTATTACGAATTATCCCAATAATATACAATTTCAAATTACATCGCTGCAATTGTGGCGATAATGTAGATCGCCTCGGCCACCACGGCTTATCGGTATCAAGAGTGCTGGGTGCATTCCGCGGCACGCCAGCCTGAATGACGTCATCCGTCGGGCTTTCGTCAGTGCCGGTGTCCCTTCAGTCCTGGAACCTAATGGACTGATGCGAGACGACGGCAAAAGACCCGACGGGATGACCCTCATACCTTGGAAGGTGGGGTGGCCATTAGTGTGGGATGCGACATGCGTAGACACAGTGGCTCCGTCTCACCTTCCTGCAACATCAGTTCAGGCCGGCGCCGCCGCTGCTCAAGCCGAAAACCTCAAACGGCGCAAATATGCACACCTTGACCGGGTGTACATGTTCCGTTTGGGGTAGAGACGATGGGTCCGTGGGGGCCGGCGGCTATGGGCCTTTATCGGGACTTGGCCAGGCGATTGGTGGAGGCGTCGGGTGTCCAGAATGCTGGCTTCTATTTCGCCCAGAAATTGAGCATTGCCATTCAACGTGGCAATGCTGCCAGCATTCTGGGGACCTTTCCCTCCACTAATGGTCTTTTAGTTTAAGTTTTTAGTTTGTATTTAGTTATTTTAAGTTTTAGTTTTTAGTTATTTATTTAAGTTTAAGTTTCTGTTTTTTTAGTTGTGCATAATAAAGTATATAGTGTCAATTTCAAATTAACTAAACTTAAAATCTAAAACTACTTAAAATAAACATTATACCCTAAACTAGCCTTAAAAATACTAAAAGCTCCTTGTTGGAAGGGAAAGTAGCCAGTATAGTGGCAGCATTGCCACGTTGAATGGTAATGCAATTTTTTTTACTAAAGTAAGCGCCAGCTTTCCTGACACCTCCACCAAACGTGATAGCCCGTTGGTTCAGTTGATAGTGAACCTGCCTTCTGAGCTTAGGGGCGTGGGTTCGATTTCCACCTAGGACAAACATTTATGTGATGAACATTTGTGTTTGTTCTATATCTAGTTGTTAATATCTATATAAGTATGTATTTAAAAACTATATATGTATGTATATCAGTCTCTGGCAGCCATATCACAAGCTTTGCTTAGTTTGGAGTCAGATGACCGTGTGTAAAAAAATGTCCCGAATATTTATTTATTTATTTATGTCTAGGTCCCATAGAGTTGGAGAGCGGCCGGCCCTCACGCTCGTAAAGTCCCAAGTTGTCAACGGCACAAACGTACACCCTGTCTAAATATCAAATCGCGGCAGCGATTATCTATTAATCAGTTAAATGTGAAAGTAAATAATATTTTTTTATTAAACAATTTAAAGCTGAATAAACTATGTTGAATCATGTTATGTATAATTAATTACATGGACTATTATTGTTATTAAATGATTTTTCCTTGCGGACACGATGTTGCTTGCGAAGGTCAATACTTTTAGCCCTACATAATATAACTAGAATCCGATGTTTTGACGTCATAACGTTTTGTGTTGAGTTTTTTTACATACATTAAACCTGTGTTCACTGGCCGAGAGCTGGCTCTTGCGCACATTTTCAACATTTTTAAGACAATAATATAATGAGTGGGAATTTAAAAAAAAACGGTTAGGAATATAAACGTGGTCCCTCAGGTCCCGCTGGTCTTTCAATAAAACTCATAGACGCACGTGGGCAATCGAGAGAACTATGCTTGGAGTTTCTTTGTGTGATAGAATCCGGAACGAAGATAAATTCGACGAAAAACCAGAGTCACCGACATAGCTGCTCAGATTTGCAAGTTGAAGCATTGAGCAGGCCACATCGCATCGCTCTTGAATGGAAACCACGAACCGGAAGACGCAATGGAGGCTTATGTTCATCAGTGGACGTCTTATGGTTTGTAGGCATTATCTTTAGTACAAAATGAATAGGTATTTCTTCTAGACAACCGTGCTACATCTTTGATCACACATCGCTTCCCACCTAGTGAGATTGTGGTCAATCTTCTTTCTTCTTCTTTTTTTTTACATTGTTTTTCCAAAAAAGAATGCCTAATCGGCTTATTTATTCCTAACGAAATTTTATCTTGTAAAATGATGAAAAGATTTGCGAAAAATAATTATAGGTTAAGGCTGATGGTTGTAACCATAAATAAAGAAAATATATTTAAATAAAAAAAAAGACGGGACATTTTTTGCACACACGGTAATTTGACCCCAAACTTGTAATATGGCTGCCAGAGACTGATATACATACATATATATTTAACTTATTACGTCAAAACTAAGGTTGTGGGGTGAGAGATTTCAATAAACTAATGCAACGCGATGACATTCACGCAACATATTATCGGCATGTCGTGACGTGACGTATGAAGCCAGCAAAACAAAACAACCATCAAAATATTATTGTGTTGATATACGTACATAATATCGTAATTATGTTATGACAGAACGTCTAACAATGGCGTGATATAAGTTTGATATTGATAAGCGCTTTAAATAGGGAGATGCGAGCACATTTGTTACCCCAATCGATCATTAAGTTTATTTGAATGTGTTCATAGCCAAGAGTGTGGCTGTGAACACGTGACCGTGTGTTTAACGTGAATACGTGTACGTTACGAGTAATATTTTATTTTTATTCTAGAGTGGAGACCACGTATCGGCAAACGTAGAGTAGGACGCCCTGCAGCCAGGTGGAGTGACGACCTGCGAAAGGCGGCTGGTGGCAAGTGGATGCGAAAAGCAGAAGATCGTGCCTTGTGGCGTTCTTTAGGAGAGGCCTACGTCCAGCAGTGGACGAACATTCAATAGGCTGATGATGGTGATGATATCTAATATATAAAAATGAATCCCTATTTACCTTGGTCACGCCATAACTTGAGAACGACTTTACCGATTTCAATTACCTTTTTTTAAAGATTTCTAAAACTTTGTAGAAGGTTCTAACGGAAAAAATATAAGAAAATTGTGCAGAGAATTTGATAATTTGAGAAAACTATACGACGATTTTAAGTTCGCGCTTTTATGTATGGCTAATTCAAACCGATACCGGGATCCATGGATGCAAACCCATGTATTATTTGATCATTTAGCTATCGATTGCTACAGTTAAATTTTAGAAGTAGATGATCGATATGGTAGCTGCATCATCAAACTGTATCCCCCGATTGTGCTATCATCGGTTTTATGAATTGCCTCCCACTATGGAAGAAAATTCAAAGACGTATTCACATCAAAGCTATTTAATAATACAAGTTACGTATTGAAATACATTATCTTTTAAAATATTTTGTTAATAAATAAAATAAAGAATAACAAAACAAATAACTATCTAGACACATTTTGTTTAATACGGGAATTACTCGCGTCACTCCGCACAAACCACATCCGGCGGTCTTTTGCAAGGAGAGTACGCACGCGTCTCGCTTTTCCATAATGTGTGAAAACCACGTCAGTTTCCACAGTAAAACTACACCGAGATTATTTTGTAATTCTGTTTTTGCGTAGGTATGTAAATAAAAGCGCCCAAGTGCGAGTTGGGCTCGCGCACTGAGGGTTTCGTACCACCACATAAATTGTTAACTAATGTACAAAAAAGTAGTGCAAAAAGACATCATGATGCCCCGTGCCCGGTCACCCATCCAAGTTGTTGTAAAAAAATACGTTTGTTGTATGGGTTTAGTTTTTAGTTTTTGGGTCTTTGTTAATCCGCTGTAACATTACATATTCTGTGATAATTTCACAGATTATAATATAATGATAATTTCACTGGCTTTCTATTACGGTTCGAAAGATACAGCAGTTAAAAGGTAAGACGCACGAACGGACAGACAGACAGACAGCGTAGGCTTAGTAATAGGGTCCCGTTTACACCCTTTAGGTACGGAACCCTAAAACTAACTCACTAAAGCACTGACTTTTTTATTTCTTTCTTTCTTATCTTTTGAAGTATTACCAGTATTTTTCTCTTGCTTTACCTGTAAGTATGCCGCGTCTTATAATTAGCTATCTAACATGGGGTTCTTCAATAAGGTTTCTCATAGAGTCTGTAAAGGTCAGCAACGTATCTGTGATGCCCCTTGATGGCTTACTATCAGGCGACCCGTTAGCTTTTTTGCCACCTATGGCATAAATAAAAACAAGATCTTAAAAACTATACGATAAGTAATTGTTCGACAAAAAACGAATACCCTACTAGATACATTTTAGTCTCAGATCATACAAACAAGGGAGACATTACTAGTATCTACAAATTATCTTTGTGTTCAAATGACTCCATGTTTCACCTAAACTTTCTAAAGCTAAACTAATAGTGCACACACAGAAAAAAGGCGTCTGCAGGTTGAGTTTTTTTTATGTCATGTGTGGCGAACAAGCATACGAGCTGCCTGATGGTAAGCAGTCACCATCGTCTATGGATATTTGTAACACCAGAGGCGTCACAAATACGTTGTTGACACTTTAGGATTCTATTAACTCGCCTTTTGAAGAACGCCATGTTGTAGCTTCTCAGAAACACCGCGGAAGGTAGCTCATTCCACATTTTGTAGGTATGAGGCAAAAAGGATCGTGTTAATCGTACAGTGTGCGATTTCCACTGATCTATGATGTGTGGATGAACCTTCAGGCGGTGGCGGCTAGTGCGATGGTAAAACCGCGACGCCAGCATCAGATCAAACAGTTCTTCAGAACACTCCCCGTTGTAAATGCGATAAAAGATACAAAGAGACCCAACGTCTCTGCGCATGCTGAGCGGCTCTAGGTGTGTGGCATGGTGAGCTCGAGATCGTCGACAATACTGACAGCTCTACGCTGTAATGCATCAAGACTAAAGACATCAAGCCTGATTTAAGCCTGATCGTTCCACACCCGCCACGCCGCTATACCATATCTCCTTCTTTGTCTGATCTGTGATTTCAACAGCAAGTTCGTATCATGAAACAGGTTTCCGAACAAAGGTTGATTACTCTGTATGTGAGTAAGTAATACCAGTCCCGTTTTTATTCAATATTTTTTATCTAAATAAACATTTCGTGTTCAGTCAGGAGCGAGTAGGCCAATGATACTTGCATCCGTTTTGAATCTAGTTTGTGTACGTCAATCGAAAACTAGCTAAAACACTAATTAAGAGCCCATGCTATGTGCGTTGTCTATATCGCGCGCGCTTTTCAACGGTTTTGAAGATATAAACAATTATTGAATGTAGCTTAGTAAAATCCATAAATAAAAAATATAAAAAATATTTGGGATATTTTTTTTGCACTCACGGCCATCTGACCCCAACTAAGCAACGCTTGTACTATGGCAGCCAGAGACTGATATACATACATTTATATTTTTATATACATACTTAAATAAATATTAGCACCCTAGATATATATAACAAACACAAATGTACATCACATGAATGTTTGTCGGTGGGAATCGAACCCACACCCCCAAACGCAGAAGGCAGGTTCACTACCAACTAGACTAATGGACTAGACTTATCTTCTTTTTTTTTTTTGTTAACCTATACTGTCCCACTCCTGGGCAAAGGTCTCCCCCAATTCTTTCCAGACAGTGCGATCACCCGCCAGACTCAACCACTGTATCTGGAACGTGTCGAGGTCATCGCGCCAGCGTTTTCTAGGCCTGCCTTGGCTCCTTCGTCCGTTTTCAGGCACCCACTGTGTGATCCTCTGGGCCCATCAGGGTGCATCCTGGCCACGTGTCCCACCCAACCCCACTTTAATTTGGCAGCTTTGATACCAACATCAGCGATTCCCGTAATTGAGCGCAGCGTCGTATTTCGGACTCGGTCTGTCCTTTTGATTCTTAGGACGCTGCGCTCCATCGCTCTTTGGCAAACCCCAAGTTTGAACCTCTGAGAATCGGTCAATGACCAAGTCTGTGCACCATAAGTTAGGACGGGCAGGACGCACATGTCGATGAGTGTACGCTTTAATGACAAAGGAAGGTCGCCCTTCATAAGCTCTTTCATGGACCAGTAGCTCCTCCAAGAATTTTCGATGTGGCGGTTAATTTCTTTATTGCCGGTTGTCGAAGGAAACTAACTGGCCCAAATATATATAATATATATATATATAGACTATGTTACAAGAATAAAAGAAAGTTTGGCATACCAGCCACCCTTATTGGCCTCTTCTTAAATCTATGCTCTCAAAATGAAATATAATTTTACATTATTCTCTATCTGGTTAATAAATTATCAGTAATAATTTTTGTCTTAAAAATCTACTCACTTGTTTTGCATTTGTTAGTAAAATAAGTTTAAAAAAAAACATTTTAATTGCGTTCTGAATAAGATCTATAGTCACTAAACCCGCAGAATAGATACTAAGCCAATATTGAAAGAAGAAAAAACTTTTACTGAGTAGTAATAATACCAATAATCTTTTACGATTCTATAGAAAAAACAGTGACTAAGCAATCTAAGCATCGGAAATTACCTACTAACGTAAACATCTCTGGAAACTAGTCGTTCATTTGCATGAGTTCCGCTTCACCGACCACAAGAATAAACAAAGTGGAGCGTTCACATAAAAACACGCCAAGATGGGCATAATTTCATTACGAACGTAATACTCAATCATTAGAAATCAAAACAAAAAAACCACCGCGTGACGTCTGAACATCATCCTGCGACTTGACCCGGCCACGCGCCCGCGTCACTCGCCTCGTATAATAACTAGTCGAACGATGTCCGGAGCTCATACGCAACTCGGCTCTCCAAGCGATCGGACGTGTCAGTGATTGTGAAATAAAGTTCTATAAGTAAAGTCTGTGAAATAAACCTTCAACATGTTTACCAACCCTTTCGAGAGAAAGCATTCCTCGTTGAGGCAGACCCTCGACAAGATCATCAAGGGAGAAGCGAGGCTCAGCTTCAGGAAGAAGCCGAGCCTTGCCAAGAGCAGCGGCAGCACGTCGTCTGTCAACTCGAGTTCGTCGACTGCAAGCTTCCCGGTCAAGTTCAATGAGAAGAGATGAAGAGATCAGTGACACGCGTGGTACCAGTCATATTTTGAGGAGTTTCACTCTAAAAACAGGTTGGTATCTTTTATTGATTCATTTCATCAATATTTTATCAGATACAGTAAAAACCAGCCTTCGATGCAATCGCTCAAAGACGGTGAAGGACAAGCAACATATTGAGGAAACCGGTATGTCAAAGAACCTCAAAAGGTCAAAGACATGGCATTCACCAACATGCACTGGGCCAGCATGGTGGATTACGGTCAATCCCCTCTCCCTGAGAGAAAGCCTGTGTCCCCGCAGTGAACTTAAAGAATGAAATGATGATTATGATGATGAGTAAAAACCAGAACTCTTTTATAGTCTCCGCAATAGTATGAAAACAAAGAAATTAATTTCTTTTCTTCTGATAGAACTTTCATTAAAACTTGTAAATTACATCAGGGGAAAAAACGTTTAATGAATAATTACAATTTTTGTAAGTAAATAAAACTCCATCTAAATAAAGAAATCAGATTAAGTCATTTGCATCTATTTTATACTTTAACAAAGTAAGATTTGAATTTTGTTTAGTTTTATACTGGACAGTTCGTAGTTGCTCATATTCATATTTACCTTAAGTCCTGTCAGTTGTCGAAAAAAAATTGACTCTGCTGTCTACCACACGTCAGATTTGTTTTCAATTCGGTGGGATGAAAAATAACTGATTGCTCAATAAGCCATTAAATTAAAAGCATTTTAATCTACTCAAAGAGTGTCATAAGATGATTCTACTAGAGTTTAATTTGGACACATTTGAAGCTCCGTACAA
The DNA here is from genome assembly GCA_914767915.1 of Agriopis aurantiaria. Classification (NCBI taxonomy): domain Eukaryota; kingdom Metazoa; phylum Arthropoda; class Insecta; order Lepidoptera; family Geometridae; genus Agriopis; species Agriopis aurantiaria. The sequence continues at coordinate 405,690 of OU611991.1, read as the reverse complement.
TTTTGTTTTACTGCGTCGAATTATCAAACGTATTTGTTTGAACCAATTTAGTAACGAAATTTAATTACTCATAAAGTAAGTAATAATAATAAGTTTTATTTGTTTGCCAACAGATTGAGTGGGTGTGTCCGGAACAGTCTACGGAACCGACGAGATTGCAAGATTAAATAGAAAGAAGTAACAGGGCGGAGGCAGTTGTCGAGTGGCTGGATTCAATCGGGAAGAATTGCAACCACCGACTTTATTGTCTGATCTTACAGACTCTATCGCCAATCACTATTATAACAATCGTTTAATTTGATAGTTAAATCTATACTATCTATACTGCGTCTGAGTTTTTTATGAAAAATTGTTATATTATAATTTTAATGTTTTTGCATTGTTAGTACCTACTACCTACGTATAAGATGGTTGTGATTACGGTTTGGTGTAATTCATATAAAGATTTTATTCGACTGTGTGAACACATTGTAATATAAATTGGATAACTCGGATTTATAAATATGATTTGTTTGATTTATTACCCATTTAATTGGATCTCTGATCGTAAATAGTTGGCTTTCACTTTCACAAATTGGTAAAAACGCAATAGAAAAACGTTTCAAAAATAACTAGCATTTGATTAAATGATAACATGATAGTAACGTATTTATTTCGTAGCTATGTGATTAAAATTATAAATCAAATTTTAATTACTATTAGGTTTTAAGTGGTTCATAATGAAATGTATATGCAATGATATACTCGAATATGTCCGTCGTTTCACCTAACACTTTGACCTCATAGACAAAGGAGGCTCTGTGCTCTAGCCCTGTAGTAAGATACTAATAATCTTGTCACAATAAGTATTATAGGGGTTTCTCTAACTATTGTCTCAGCAAAATATTATCAGATAGTCTGTAAAATTAATTCCTTGTCTCTATAGAAACTTGGAACCATCAATTAGTTGATGCATAATTAAAATTATGTTTACCAAAATTGTTTATCAAAATATTTATTCATACAAGGAAACTTCAAAGCAAAACTGCTGTTTTCAACGAACATTCTTCTTCTAAATCATTCAAAATCAGTTTTGGTAAACAACGAATGAGTCTTCTGACTCATTCGTCAAAACAATTGTCATTGTTTCATACCATTTCTTCCATAGATTCAGTATATGATTTCTTCCTGTTTCTAGTTTCCATAGTAAACCAAATAATATGCCACTATTTCTACTTATTATATTTAATTCAGGAAACAAGCCACGCGCAGATTCACTCGTGGATATGATTCGTTTTGTCATGAACTCGTAACTTACGTTATTCGCCAACATGCGTTTCGTGCGTGCAAAGTCTTTGTTGTAATAGTCTGTTCACCTTTTGAGATTTTAGATTTTATCTAGTATTTGGACCTATTCTAGTTACCAACAGTTAAAATCTAAATTGACCCTCCATAAAAAAACTATGTACGAGTCATGATCATAGTTTTCTTCAATTGCTCTTTTATTATGAAAAAACAATAAATTTAATTTTCTATTTTGGTATTTGGAACGCTAAGTACAGTATATTGTTTATTTTTATAATATAATTTTTTTAATATAAAAATGTCAATTAATACATATTATTAATATTACATAATTAATACGTCACAAATTAACAAACTACTTAATTCTAATTATAATATAAACTAATCTAGTCAAACAGCCCGCCCCGGATCGTTCCTGGTGCAAAAGTGCCCATAACACTGGCAGCATTCCCACGCTGAATGGCAATGGCCAATCTTTGCACCAGAAACGAGCCAGAGCGGGAGTCGCCACCGTTATCTCGTATTCTGCGGCCAACTTCTGAGATCAAGCTCTTGGCCTCAGTGCCCCCCAACTGCCCATAGTTTCCACGGCAATGGGTACAAAATAATACTGTGGCTCCATTGCCGCGTACTTCTGCCGCTTTCTACAGGCGGCATCCTCCGCTGCTGCTGCCGGTGTATGGACGGTTCGACTCAGGTGTGTGGCTGCGACAGTGCTGACGCAAGCTAAGTTAGGTAAATGTATATTTATTTGACTTCACTCTACTACTAAAGTTTAGAAACTCAAGAATATATTAGAAATATATTTTAGAGTATAAAGCGTTATGACTAGTACATTTAAAACACCCACCCAGGTTCATTAAAATTTTAAACATTTTTGTTCTATATTCGCTACGTACCTATATATTCCACACGAAATGAATGTTACATCAAATCGACGGAACGTATTAGAGCATGACTGTTTCAAAATAAACATTCAATATAGCTGCGTTTGAAAAAATCAATTTTATAATGCTGTTCCTTGGGTAAAATGAGGAATTAGTGCATTTACGTGTTTGGAATTGACACGTACAACAGACAACAGATGAACTAAGACGGCAAGGCCCAGGGGGAACCCGGGCAATAGGAAGACCACAAGAAAGATGGGCAGACGAAGTACAGCCACAGCAGAGAACAACTGGACGGACAAAGCACAGAATAGACAAAACTGGGAAGCTCTGGAGGAGGCCTTCACCCGAAGAGGGGTCCTCAATTTTAATCAATAACTTTAATCAATAATCAATAACTAAACTACTACCCCCTTATTAATAAACGTGGAGTAGCCTTGGAATTGTTACTTCGTCTTGTGTCTTTTTCGATCGAGTTCAAAATGTGAATGAGAGAAATAGACAAAACACGGCGTAACTATTCCAAGACTAGGTACTCCACGTTTATTATTAAGGGGGCTATAGTATAAATTGAAATTTAACAATAATACTATAAGTGAATTCTATTGTAATTTGATACTATGCAATAACAGCAATCTAATTTTATTGTAATAATACTAGCATCAAATATAATTAATAAATTAAATTATTGAGTTAGTAGAGTTCTAAAGGGTCGGCAACTTATTTGTGATGCCTCTGGTGTTACAAGTATCCCATAGGCGATGGTGACTGCTTACCATCAGGCAGCCCGTCTGCTTGATTGCCACCTAGGCATTTTAAAAAAATTAAAAAAAAAATTGTTGTAAATCTATGCAATAATTTTAACATAATCTTTAATACTATGCACTGATTATTATTTAATTTTCAAATTTCAATATTATAATAACTATTAAATACATTTAGAAAATCAACCTAATGCATGCAGATGTGTTTATTTATAGGTTGAGGAAATAAAAGGCTACTTTATTTTATTTATTATGTGTTTGGAACTGAACAAGGTGATAATTATTTTGTTTATCAGTAACTTATAACTAACAGTCCCTACCTTTAGGGTCACTACAAAGTGTAATGACCAGGCATTTACATGATAAAATAATATGTAAATAATAAGAGGTAAGTCACTCGACTAGACACTGAACGTACTGCAATCCCCAAGCCACCTGCCAAAGGTGGGGATTATGGCAACTCCCTTTTCCCCCTTTGTTCAGCAGTGGACAATTTTACTGGCTGACGATGTGATGTGATGTGAAGTCCCTTTAAGTGGATGAGGCATGTACCCACCCTACACACTGGAAAACAGAAGACAAAACATCGTCGAACAATAGAGATCGTCGGAAAACAACTAATTTGTTATTTAGCTCGCGGAAACAAGAAGCCGATGGAGCCGATGTATGGGAGGGCACTGAAACAAATGAATGGAGGCAAACGACGATGGCCTTCCATGCTGAGAAATGACATCGGAGCCACGCCGTGCAAGGCGCTAGCAACCGAGCTAAATGAAGATACTGGGCCAGGAAAGCAATCCCATCCCGAGCAGAGACGTTTCTACAGAGAGTGATCTGAGACGATCAACCAAAGCCTAACTACACTACGATTCCACTGACAAAAGTCAAAAGTGAACGGTAACGGGTTCTTTTTACAAAATCAGTGATTAAATCGTCATTATTCCTTTAAAAAACTTAAGCAACTAAGCTAACTTAGGCGAAAACGAGTGCACTCCTAAACGCTTAATTGATGTTTTTAAGTAAAACCTCAAAGAGCAAACGCAAATCACTGTGATGATTTTTATATTCCATTTTAAACCACTTTTATGAAAATATTTCTATGTACCAACTTAGAGCTATTGAGATTTAACGCAAAAATGGGCAGATACCTATTAAAAGTACGTACCTACTTAAATCGTGTACTACGGTTACTACCAAAAGTGTTTCTAGGTATGAATATTATTGGGCAGTTTACTAATTATTTTCTTCATCATATTCATCGAACTGATCTCATGATGGAACCAGGAGGTCGATAATGGAACTCTTCAATGGCCTTAGTTTGGGTTCCTTTGGTTTGTTTTATCGAGTCACATAAGCGTGTTTATTGTTTGTTTTTTAAAGTATAAATATTTGCATGGGTAATGATATCAACCAATGCTCATATACTCCACCTTATCAATGGCCGTTCCTCGCCGGATATGATAGATAATTTTGTTGCTCAATGTTTTGTGCACAGCGGACTGCAATCGTAATACCACCAATGATCTATTTCACACATGTTTGCTTGCTCGGGTATGAATTTTATGAAAATGAAATATGTCATGATATTATAGGTTTCGGGATTATTACAGATTGAAAGACAAACAAACACAAAATACAACAAAGAAAGATACCAAGAGCAGCACCAGTATCCGACCGCTATAGCTTACTTGAACAATAGCCCCCGACAACCCCAACCTCTTTCGTTTTGATAATTCTGAAAATCTTGCTAATCGGAACTGGTATAATACCGGTTCTCTTTCGCTACGCGAGGCTATATATTTTAAAAAAACATCAACATTTTAATAAACAGGATGATTCGCAAGTACCACTCAGCTCAGCGCTTCGACCAAAATAAAATCAATGGACGGTCATAACCATTGAAAAAGCGCAGTAAAAACGAGTCCAGGCTGTCGGACATAATAATATACTTCAACATCTAATTAGGTATAATCATCATGGACAGTACATTTGTTGCAAAAAATTGATAGCGAATAACATAACTATGTGAGTAAAAGAGAACACCTGTGTTTGTCTATTGCTCTCGAACCGTTTGTCGCCGTGGATGGACGTGGTCACGTGAATAAAACAAAATGAGGACTACTTAGCGATGTTTCATTAAATTAATTTATGACAAAATAGAATGATGACCCATGAGTGAAAAGTGACACTTGTACTTTTACTTTGATTTTTGTTGTGTTTTTAGACTTCGGGAAAGCACACGAAGGTACAATTTTTGTCAGATGCTTCGTTATCTTGTAACAATAGTCTCGTGTTGCACTTCCTACGGCTAGAGACCGACTGAAACGAAGTGAGCGCCGGCGCTCATTGTGTAATCTTCAATAATGCGTTCTTTCCTCTTTTGACCAAAATCAAATGCCTAGAACTGTAAGACGCTGGACACGGTGAGAGACTACTGCGTACATAGGAACGTTTTATTGAACAACCATTAGCGGTATTTGTAAATAATTTCATTACAATTTTATAGACATCACTATGTTTGCTATTATTTTACAAGATTATAATTGTATATCTAAAGAACTCCCGGGATCACTGTGGTCAAATATGTGTCATGGTGTTTCATAGAAAAGTCACGACTTATTACAAACTACTTCCTCGTATAATTATGTTAATAGCACCTAACAGCAATTTCATTAAGTAGAAGTGAAACACATTTTTAGCACAACCAAATACCTTTTCGTACCGCTATCGAAATTATTTCTGAGAGAGGCTTTGACAGTGGAATTCGATTTGTCAAACCAAGGTTTTTGAATTTATTTAAGGATATTAAAAATATCATTTCAAAAAGATGAATTTGCACGCGTGCGTAAGTACCCGTGTACGTATTGCCGCTATCTGTCCGCATTATTTCCTGTACATACTTATGTTAAAGATTTACCTTTGATCAATTATAGGGTGTTGAAATATCTTTAGTTGTCAAAATATAGAAACTTCAAGGGTATTAACATATTATTACGAAGCTTATAACTCACAGGAATTGAGCAAATAATATAATGCAGGTAAATTGTTATTGATATTATTGCGTCGTAAACACTTGTATTTGCTGATGTTATTGTCCGATTTGATTCGTATAATAGAGTTGCATGAAACGGATGTACCTATTAAGCCGTAAAGATATCATTGTACCCATAAGGTACAACCCACCCATCATGTAGACAACGTGTACTATAAGACCAATGACGATATTAGTCATAATATTATCTTTGTGTGAAATCGTCATAAACAAAATCCGCTATTCCATATCTAATTTCTTCGAGTGTGAGATTTTTGCATTGCAAAAAAATAGCTGTTAGCTAGCAGCAGCATTTTGCAGCAGCTGTTTATAGCTGCTACAATAGTACATTGTTATCCTAGGGGTGGAAGTAACTTATTTAGTCCCGAGACGGGGTTTGGCGCCCTCGCTACGCTCGGGCGCTAATAGTTCGAGGGACTGAATAAGTTTTTAACCCCGAGGTAAACACTGTGCTTTTCATTACGAATACAAGGAAACTAAAAATAAAAACATGAATTGATTGTGTTAATACAAATCTGCTATATGGAAGTATAAACAAAGCTCTACAATGAAGATCGGATTCACGCCAATTTTTTTTTTTACTTTATGACTCTGGCAACTGCCCGAGAAGTGCAGGACCATAATCCCCTGAGAAAAAAGGTTAGAACATGGTTTAATACAAATGTGAAAATAGAACTAGTTTTTTTTTAATAACTTTAGTGTCAGTTTTCAACTGTCACTGTCAGTTAAAAGTGATTCTCCTTAAGGCTGAAATGTATTACTTTCAACCCGCTCCTCAGGCAACTTCAGACCTACTTTCCGAGTATGAGTAATGAAAAATAAATTAACGTACTGATAAATGGTGCAAAGTTTAAAGAAGATTATGGGTAATAGTATTTAGTTCATAGATATTCTATGGCATTAGCATGATACCTGTTCATACTGCAAAAATCTTTTGATAAAAATCACAGAAATAAAGTTTATTTCACAATTTAAATTGGCAATCCCAAGAGAACCGCTAGCCATAATTAATAACAATTCACTATTCAAGCTGATCCTCTCTGAGAAGAATATAAATAGCAAAGTATTTTATGCAGACTAAAAAATTAATAAATATAAACGTAGCTCCTTCGTATATTCTGTGGCTATAGTTAGAGCTCAGCTCACTTTTAGGGCATCTTTAAAAAAACTTATAAGCTCGGATACGGTTTTATCCCATGAGGTAAACAAACTTTTTACATCGCCACTTTTTTTATTTATTTTCTGTTGGATCTATATGTCGTATTGTGTTATGATGACGCCACCTACCCAGTGACTATCCCTAAACTTGGAAAAAAATTATCGACATTTCAGTACCATCGTCAGTACCTTAGTACCACATATCGGTCAAGGCAAGTATAAGTGGGAACAAACACAATTATTATTATACTCCTTTTGGCTTTGCGTCTTTGGATAAAAATAATAATATGCTAATTTGGTAAATGAAAATTACCACAGCTAAAAATAACTTTATTCAGCTACGATGTTAGACTGTAATATCTGTATCTGACTGGATGCGACTCCCAGTTTCAACCACGTTGAGGATCATTCGGAAATTGTAAATTTTTCTGTATACAAATCTACGTTACTTCTGTGCTACTCTCCGGCTTTTAAGTTACTATCATCATCATTGTCAGATTATCATGTACCCACTGCTGGAACAAAGGCTTCTCAGAGAAATGATGGACCCCAATCCACCATGCTGGCCCAGTGCATGTTGGTGAATGTCTGAATGAACTTTAGAGGTTCTTGGACATACCGGTTTCCTCACGAGGTTTTCCTTCACCGTTGTTGAGCGATAGCATCGAAACTGCACATCATTTATTGAAGCACTAAATAAAACATTGGTGCAGGGCCGAGGATCGAACCGAACTATACCTATGCGAAAAAGCAACTCGATCCGTGGCTCTGTTGCTATGTGAAAGAAAGACAAACAAACTTACAAACCAATACATGTCATAAATAGTAAGTTTGATTCTATACTCTATTTTTTGATAGCCCGTTGGTAGTGGTAATAAACCTGCCTTCTGCGCTTGGGGACGTGGGTTCGATTCCCATCTAGGACAAACATTTATGCGATGAACATTTGTGTTTGTTCTATATCTGGGTGTTAATATCTATTTAAATATGTATTTAAAAATTTATATTATGTATGTCTCTGGCAGCCATATCCCAAGCTTTGCTTAGTTTGGGGTCAGATGACCGTGTGTGTAAAAATGTCCCGAATATTTATTTATTTATGTGTGCCTCGGCTTCGCCTCATCCCTCATTAGTCATGATCGTATGTCTACCGCCGCAGCAGCACCGGATTTCTCCGAAGGCCCAAAGGGGTCCTTATTTTCAAATGGCTATGGGTAACCCCCCACACTACATCCGGCCCTGTGCGACAGTTATCTGTTATTATAATGTCGGTGGCGCCACAACATTTTATAACTGTTTGCTAATTGGTAGTAGATTCTCATATTATCACTAAAGATTAAGTAAGATTTAGGTGTTACATTTAGATACAAGAATTAAATTATTATTCCCATTTCATGACGTCATTTTAATGGAAAACGCCAAACTCATTTTCTTTGTTGATAAACATATTAAGATTAATTGTAAATTCAATTCAATAAATGTTTATATTCTAGCTCTGAGCTCAAAATACTTTATTGGGTGTTAATATCTATTTAAGTATCTATTGAAAAATATATAATATGTATGTATATCATCAGTTTTTGGCAGCCATATCACAAGTTTTGCTAAGTTTGGGGTCAGATGACCGAGTGCAAAAAAAAAACCCGAATATTTATTAATATTATTTATTATAGTTTTGTAAAAGCTGGTGTAAATATTCTGACATGGTGGCTGGCCACTCAGCCTATATGAATATACTATACTTATTTCATGAATAAACAACGCCGTTTTTTTAATCTATAAATAATTGAAGATATCTATAATTCGCCTTTTGTGACCATGTTGTAGCTCCTCGGAAATATCGCGAAATCTCTGCGATATTTTATTATTTTCTCATATGAAAATATGAGATCAAGCTAGTGCCTTCCGGAAAACCTCCCCTTCCCCTCGACACGCCTTACACGTTTATACCTTACAAATGCCTGACACTTATAATAATGCCTTTACTACCTAAATAAAATACAAACTAACACTGTAATATAACTCTTAATTAGTATAATAAATAAATTAAAAAACCAATTAGAGCAATATAACTAACTACCTAAACTACTTGGCCAATTATACAAAAAACAGTTGGATGCCATACACCGTTGAAGGTCTAAAGACAATCCAAATGCTCAAACCCACTACCAATAGGCAGCGTACCCAACGTGCTGGCGGCATTACCACGCTGAATGGTAATTCTTATTCGTTAAGACAGAAATATAACAATAACATTTGCTTATTAGAGTAAGTGAACGCTATTATTATTGTTTTAGAATAAATGCCTATCAAATATAATTATAAATATATATATAGCTTAGAATAACTACACAAAGAAACCAAGTACATTCGCAAAATTTAAGCCATTCAAATGGTGTCATATATAACTACAAAAAATATATAAAATTTTTACTATGACAATTTGCGCGGTGAAATCGTACCACAACAAATCAGAAAAGCAGCATAAGAGTTATGGTGTGACATTCCACAGGTAATCCATAAATTTTCTTGCTTAAATTGTTTAAAATACCAATCGAAACGTAAGCTACAAAGCGAATTTGTAGCTTACGTTTTGAGAAGGCGTTGTTTGGAAACCTACCTTCTCTGAGTAGTTATTCTAAGATATATAGGTTTAATATTTTTAGTTTACCGAGACGAGAATACATCAAGGTGTGTGTAAACAAGATAATTGTTCGCCGCATGTGTGTTTACTTATGTAAACGAACGCATCATAATATAAGCACAGAAATAACATTAGCCTGTCAATTGTGATATTTACCTTTGTAATTAAGTAGATCATATTTATGTATAACGCTAGCCCTAATATAATATCGCTTTATATTTAACACCTATTGTATTTTTAATAACAACAATCATAAATCGTCTTTATATGAGCAAAACAGACTTAGTGCATCTAAGTATATGTACAAACTTATACATATCTGTGTAGTAGGTAGTATTAGGTACCATTGCAGGCTGTGTGTTTTTGAAATGGAATAACTTGTCTCAACAGGACGAGGTTGTTATAGAACGAGCTGCTGAACCAGCGGCTTTATCTAATTGGCATCGGAGAAAAGCTAACAATGACGTGTCAGATACAAGAATCGGTTTAATTGTCCGGCTGTCCTTTAAAATTCCGCAGCACCGTAAGATCAATATTATGTTATACATAACTCACGTAGGACATAGACGTCAATGAATGCATAGGTAAATAAAAAGATTCATACTAAATGAAAAAAAAAAACATGACGCATCTCTATTACGAGTACAATTAAGTAAGGCAAGTGAGGGTGCATATAGCAAAACATAACGGTTATAGTTTCCGCGTCTCCACTTCCGTCTATAGGTACGTATGTTACTGTTATTTCTTGTATATTATCTTAGTATAGATAATTATATTAAAATTTAAAAATAAATATTTTTGATCTCCATTTCACATGACTTTGGAACCCGAATTCCGCAAGTTTAAAAAAAACATCATATGAGAATATACGAGTATGGTCTTCACAACGGCATGCCACGTCACCTGGATTATTCTAGGTCCTGTGATATTTTTCACTGACACTTTCATTTAGATTGACATGAGACCGACAGGGACAAAAACAATGTTATAATCTATACTTATAATAAAACTGTGACAGGTCAAATTCTGTACATAGAAGATATTTTGAAAAAAAAAATTGGACGGCACTCTATAGTCGATACTGAAGTCAAAACTGTAATTTTTTTCATTTTTGTCTGTCTGTCTGTCTGTCTGTCTGTATCTGGGCCGCGCATCACGCCAAAACTAATCAATGAATTCAAATGAAACTTAGCATAATTTGAGTTCATACTACGAGGTAGGTTATAGGATACTTTTTATCCCGAAATTTTGCACATGGTTCTCTTGGGAGAGGGGATTAAAGTCAAAACGTGTACTTATTTGTAACTCATTACCGCGTAGTCCGATTTCTTTAATTCTTTTTTTGTTAGAAAGGACATATATTAGAAAACGTCCCGTAAAAATTCCAAGGTCATCGTTTTCGTAGTTCAGAAATTACAGACATCACAACCCTCAGTATTAGTTCCAAATAACTTGACCTCCGGAATGTACAGGAACCTTTGAACGTACGGCTCATCTTAAGCTGGCAGTTGATTTGCAGCGCACTTTGTAGTGTACGTTGAGTAGGTACTTAGGTACCTATAACCTAGGTACCTATTATCAAAGTCAGTAACACCACCGTCACCACCCTGAAGACATCCGTTAGAAAGGAAATACCTACTCTATGGACTATCACGTAAATGAAACAAGTTTTCAATGCCATTATTTTTAGGGTTCCGTACCCAAAGGGTAAAAACGGGACCCTATTACTAAGCCTACGTCTGTCTGTCTGTATGTTTGTCTGTCCGTCCTTCTGTCTGTCTGTCTGTCTATCTGTCCTGCGTATTAACAGCTGCATATTTCGAACCTTAACACTTAGCCAGTTGAAATTTTCACAGAATATGTAATGTTACGGCGGATTAACTAATAAAATAATAAAAAAGTCAAAAAGGTAAAATAAAAGGGTACCCCATACAACAAACGTTTTTTTGTTACGTATTTTTGTATTAGCTCTAATGTAAAAACAGTAATACTTACAAGCATCAAACTTAGCATGATTATAGTACACACTCTAAAGTATAACAACAAATAATAAAAAATGGCCAAGTGCGAGTCGGTGATAAGTTTCTGTTCATTACCAAGTTATAACTGATAATTTCGTTATTGAATTTTGGGGTGGTACGAAACCCTCAGTGCGCGAACCCGACTCGCACTTGGCCATAATGTTGTATCAATAATGTTTTTGAAAAATAATCGTTGCCCATGTTAGAAATCTAGGCACAAGCCTACACTTTCGCCTTCAATCATTTTTCCTTGAAAAACAAGGAGAGAGGCAAGTTACCCGGTCGGCTCCCTTATATGACGCACGCATCCAAATTGAGTTTAAAATCTCAATATTTTATAGGGTACCGTACCCAAAGGGTAAAAACGGGACCCTATTACTAAGCCTACGATTTCTGTCTGTCTGTCTGTCTGTCTTACATATTAACGGCTATATCTTTCGAACCGTAATTGATGGACAGTTGAAATTTTCATAGAATATGTAATGTTACGGCGGAATAACTAACAAATAACATAAAGGGCAAAAAGTAAAAATAAAAGGGGGGTCCACATACAACAAACATTATTTTAACGTTTTTTTGTATTAGCTCTAATGTAAAAACAATAATACGTACGCACGATTGTAGTACACATTCTAAAGTATAACAACAAAATATAATAAATAATGGACAAGTGCGAGTCGGTGAAAATTTCTGTTCATTACCAAATTATTATACTCGAGCGCCTGTAGCAAACTGCGTAGCAAATTACTTACCACAATTTTGGATGGTGTTTTAATAACTGGTAATTCGGTTACTTGGCCAACTATTTATTGTACTTTGTGGTGGTACGGAACCCTCACTGCACGAGCCCGACTCGCACTTGACCGGTTTATTTAAATTAAATTCGTATAAAAGTTCTTTTCAGAACTATTTATTCAGTTATTGGTTTTCTATAAATATTACTTGGTTTCTTATGTATTTCTAGGATTTGTTTAGGTTATAGCATAGGTATAGCAGGCGTTTTTTGGTGTAAATAATTAGCTAACCTAGAACATCGCCGCATTGAATTTGTCTAAACTATCTGTCTTTTACCGGATACATTACGGAGACTGCGTGCAATGAAAATGTACAATTTATTATCCTTCTGATATCATCTTCCTTCCACCAAAAAACAAGGAGAACCTCGGTGACAAGACTCCGTTTTACTGTCGAAATTCTAAAGGCTTGCACAAAGCACTTCGCTTCAACATTTATTGGTCGAATAGCGAAGGAACGCTACCGAGTTATTGTCTTCTGAGAAATACAACATGAAAGTTTTCAAATCCAAAGTAAAAAGATCATTTCTTGATAAGAGTGCTTCACCGCAGACCACAGTGTTGCTTAAAATATGAGACAAACGGAACTGTGCCCAAGAGCGAATAATTAGTCTGCAGGGATGGCAATCGCGGACGAAGTCGCGGGTACAGCTAGTTATAATTATATGTGCACACCAGCTGGCCAGTTATGTTTAGGCACTTTAGGTACCTTCCTGTTAGATTGATCAAACTTAGATGAGTAATATTTTAATCAAAATGCTACCTAATTAAATTGACACAAATGCTTAGGTAGCAACACAAACTAGTAATTATAACTCTGTAGGTACCGAGTCTCGACTGCTAATCATGAATTATGCATCAAGAAAAAAAAACACTAGACATAATTATAATAATAGATCTAACAGATAGCCTTTTCATGTCTGCAAATAAAGGTTAAATTAAATATTTTTAGAAATATTTTTAAACAAATCTAAGCTAAGTATTGAATTAATTAATATTTAGGTGGTACCTGCAGGTGTTCTTAACAGGTTCTGTTACAAAGATGCTTGTTTTTTTACAATTAAACTTATAAATGGAAGCAACCTATTCCTAGAATGGTATTTCTATCGAGATCGAGTTTCTTTACGGTCTTTAAAATGACCGCGGAGTCTATTTGCCATTACCATATTAGATTTATTCAGAGTATACCGAGAACTAAGTGCTTATTTTTACTCTACTACGGTAAAAGGAGATGAGAAAGAGAAAAGGTTATGTACTATAATGTATTTTATTTATTCTTAGATAAAAAAATTATATCTATATGGGTTTATTCAAACTTGCGCATCTCAGTGCAGTGCACTGATAAATGAGTGAAATTTGATAACCTCTCAGTTTAGTCACCCGCTAGTTAAGACTCAGATAAATGAAATGCTTTAAACAGGCTTTGCTTTATTTGCGTGTTTATGAGAGTTTATTTTAGTCTTTTAATGTTTTTAACACTTTTCGTCAGTCCCATAAATCTCAGAAGGTCGAAATCCAGTGCTGCAGTGAAATCCGCAATAGTTACGCTAGACAAAAACAACATGGGAAGGAAAGGATACAGTACGGAAAGGTTACGCGGAGGGTACGAACGCACCAGTACGAACGCACGGGTAATTTCAACCTGCAGATGACCTTGTCACCTTTTTCTTGCATGTAGTCTGTTAGTTCGTTGGTGTCGCTGCAACTGCGCTGTTTACTGTGAAACAAAATTGACAAACTTAAAGTTTTAGCAGTAAAGTGAAAAAATATTGTATAATACACGGAGACATTTGAACACGACCGATAATTGTTCTAAGGCATATCTCCCTTCTTTTTCTGATCTAAGTAAGCTACCTTCCTACTAAAGTTCACTGAAATTTAAAATCCGTTCAGCTGTTAGGGAGTCGAATGTGGACAAAATGTACACACTTGCACACAAACTTTCACATAAATATAATATAGATTGAAATAATAGTACCTACGCAGTTATCGACGACCAGATCGTCAAGTCCCCGTAGTTTTGAGACCATCGTCGCTACGCTCGGTCGTAGTGTGAACATTTCGCGCTTGCTTCGTCCTATTCCACATTTTTGCTCTTTAACAAAGATACTGAAAACTGTGATCATATACTTTTTTGGCTTCTAAAGCTCTGCAATGCTTGTTAGAATGTGATTATCTCAAGTGTAAAACTGCCGCCAGCTTGTTATAGTTTATTTGTTCCACAAACAGTTCTGGTTTAGTAAATAATAATATTGCAGAACATAATTACTCTTGGTTTGAGATAGATTATTATTCATTATGTAAATAGATGCAATTCTATTTGGTCAAAACCAAGACGTTTTAATTACATTGGCTAAATGTGATACTCATGTTCCATTTAATAAAGTTATATTTCTCAAGTATTGCTTTTCATTTGCATAGTACGAATTTAGACAAGTACAAATAATAAAACGTCAACTCACTATTGCATTAACGCAAGGGTTCAAAGGCTAACTGCTTCTTTATGAACGTTACAACGACAATGTCTCGGAGATATACAATATACATTACGGACGGTCAGTGCTTGCAAGATCATGTGCACTTGTAATTCTCGGGCAATAGTTGCGCATGACGAAACAGAAACGCGGACGCACCCATTGAATCTGTCAATAATCTTACCACACGTTTCATAACCCTTTAAGTAACTTCAAATATCATAAAATAGCGACGGCTTTGAACTTGACCTCTGCGTTGTGTAACGCCCCCGCAGCACTGCAGCGCTGACTCGCCCGATATTATTTACCCAGCACACGTTGTGGCGAACGCACGCGGTCAACATGTATCCGAATCCGTTTGACAGAAAGCACTCGACCATTCGCCAGGTGTTGGACCGACTGTTCAAGGACTCGAGGAGGAAGAAGGGTCTCTCCCGACAGGACAGCAACACGTCGTCGTGCTCGACGTCCAGCTCCGACAGCCGGCAGCTGGGAGTGTTCAGTCTCCGGAGTTGAAGTGTTCAGTGACTGACATCATGTACTGTGCTATTCTTGTTGTTGGCGGTCTGCTAGTCATTGCTTCTTCACGACATGCTGCAGAGGTAAGTAACCTGCTTCCTTTAAATCACACTAATATTATAGGTAAATGTGACAGTTTGTGTGTGAGCAAGTATCTAAGTATGTGTGTTTGTTCACACTCAACCCAAATACCATCAAATTAAAAAAAAAAAAAAATTGGTATAAAGGTGACTTAAATTGCACCATGAATTACCACGCAATTTCATCTAGGAAAAATACCATGGTTCCTGTAGGATAGCAAGTGAAACCGCAGAGCGCTGCTAGTATAATATAATTTGCGTTTAAACATAGACAAAACGAAGTTAGCCAGTCTGTTGTAGTTTCATTTAAACTTTAGACTGTTTTGCAAAGATCTCAAAAGTAATTTATAAGTCAATGCTCTTTTGTTTTATAGTTTTTAAGCAAGGGCCTTATCCCTAGGATAAACGTTCTTGTTTTTGAGATACTAGCTGACCGACAGTCGTTGTCTTGTCTTAGAACTGTCAAACACGCAAAGTTAAAATAATTTTTTTTTTTTTTTTTTAATTTTTTTAATTTTTCTTCCTTCTACTAAGTACAATACAATACAATAACTCTTTATTAAAATACCACAAAACAAGGATAACATAAACATTACAAATAAAATTATAATAAAAATATTAGAAAACGAAATTAGAAGAATGAAATCGGTAAAGTCGTTCTCAAGTTATGGCGTGACCAAGGTACTTATATAGGGATTCATTTTTTGTAAATAAATCTCAGAGCACATAGACATATACAGAGAAGCGTCTTGCAAACGGTGCAACTAACTTGCGCAACAACAAAAAAAGTGGCTCGCATGCGAGAGTCGGATGCAAGTAAGTAATGACACGTGACCAGTGCCACTTAAAGGTGCTACTTTTTTTCTATCGAGCCAAATTTCTTTAATCGTGTATCGGTAAACACATCTGAGTAAAATATTTCAGGAAAATTTATTAAACATAAAGAAATTATGTCAATTAATCGATTTTAAAGGTCTACTTTTGAATATTCGTGATGACGATTCGTCAAATTTGAAGCATATTTCGTCTTAATCGACGACATGTCTATTCAAAATATACCATATAACTCAGATATAACTCTCTTATAAACTTCCAGCTAAATAATACATCTATGTTCATATTGTTTATGTAACATCCCCAAAGGTTCCGCGTTCCGGATGTCAGTTCCCAACTCGACCAAACTAACTAAGTACTGCCAAGTACTACACAGTACACAAACTAACTAAGTATACTGCCAAGTACTATACAGTACACAAACTAACTAAGTATACTGCCAAGTACTATACAGTACACAAACTAACTAAGTATACTGCAAAGTACTACACAGTACACAAACTAACTAAGTATACTGTCAAGTACTACACAGTACACAAACTTAGTATACTGCCAAGTACTATACAGTACACAAACTAACTAAGTATACTGCCAAGTACTACACAGTACACAAACTAACTAAGTATACTGCCAAGTACTATACAGTACACAAACTAACTAAGTATACTGCCAAGTACTATACAGTACACAAACTAACTAAGTATACTGCAAAGTACTACACAGTACACAAACTAAGTATACTGTCAAGTACTACACAGTACACAAACTAAGTATACTGCCAAGTACTATATAGTACACAAACTAACTAAGTATACTGCCAAGTGTACTACACAGTACACAAACTAACTAAGTATACTGCCAAGTACTACACAGTACACAAACTAACTAAGTATACTGCCAAGTACTACACAGTACACAAACTATCGTATTTAGGCAGAGAGCAATGAACTGAACCATAACACCAAGTTTACTGTTTCATTATTACTCACTACTGTCCCCATTAAACTATTTCGCAAATTCCCAAGGTCTATATTATTTAGAACATGAATATTTAGTATTCCATGTTTTTTCAACATTTCCCATTTCATTACACCACCGTCTCGTCGTGTCTAAACTTGGGCAATTCGTCGTCAAATTTTTCAAACACTCAGAACATTTTGCAAGCGTCGCGTATTGCTGAAAACTGGTTCTAGTATAACACGAGCGTGCGTATCACAGTTGACCTTGCGAGCCATAATATAACGGGTTACATAAAGCCGCGATAAAGGGCTTTTACATTAAGGCGCGTCCACAATACAAGCATCGCGGCTGTGAGAAACTCGAGGCTGCCCCAACGATGCTTGTACATGACTGTACAGTGTACAACGCGTCGCGCGGCCTGTCTCCTGTCATTACCTGTCAGTGTCAGAAATTGTAACCTCTTTTAAGTGAATTTTCTTTGTTGTTGCGTATTATTCATCGATGCTAACATAATATTTTAAAAATATTTGTTGATACGGCCAGTTTAGTAAATCATAATAATATAGAAAAAAGTATACCCAATCAGCAAAAAATTTAGTGAATAGATAAACAAGTTCTTTGTTTATCTGTTCACAATTTTTTTGTACAAAAACGAACTAGAACAAAGATTGCGAGAGTTGATCGCATGGCTCGTTCATACTACGTCACCGTAGATCGGCAATCGTCGCCACGCTCACACGCGGCAGACGCGGCTTAAGCTTTTCTTCACGTTCACATTGTTATGCAGCCACTATGTGATTTATAACTGCGATTTAACACACTATCTGAATAAGCGCATTAATTTAGTCTCGTGCGATGACAGTTAGATAAATCGCGTCGCGTAAATTGAGCGTGCTTGCTTCAGTGTGGTCAGATTTCAAATGGAGCCTGCAACTTCAGCAAAATATTCTCATAATTTTAGCTTCCATCAAGCATGTTTAAGCAGAATCCAATAAAACGATAGCAATAATTTGGAAACATTTATTGAGCGTTCCTTCTACCACAATTTGGTTTACTCACGCTCGTCCCCGTCGAACATTCAGCCATACATTGTGGTGTTGTTGTGTGATTCTGTGACGTAAATACAACTATTTGATGTTTTATGGTGACATTAGAGTATTGTTTATCGTTTTATGCTTTGAAAATGATCCAGTTTGATTACTATCGAAATGATGAACAAACCACACCACTAACTTGTAGCGCTAACTGGCATTATTAACATTCATCATGTTCATTCATTCATATTCATTGATGTTAGTAAGTTTAATTAAATTAAATTTGAATTTTTCGTATGTGAATATTGTATAGTAAATCGCATAGTGTAACGAACGAGGCCTAAAATTAAATAAGCTGGCTGCAACACAACATTGCATTGCATGTTTTAAATATATTGCATAGTGAATGACTCGCGCGGCCTCGGTGAGGACGCGGGCTTACGTGTTCACGATCCCTTGATTGGTGATATTGGTTGGTGTCTTTGACCGAACCAGTTTCGAGAAAGTTTATGTAACGCTTCGAAGAAGTTATTGATGCTAGGTAACTATAAAATATCCACAAAATATAATAAAAAAAAAAAGTAACTAAAACTAAAAAAAAAAAACAGAAAAACAAATAGAATCTGCTCATAGACAGTTGAAAGTCTGAAGACAATTCAAATCATCAAGCCTACTATCAGTTGGCAGCGTACCCAGCATGCTGGCGGCATTACCACACTGAATGGCAATGCTTATGCGTGGAGCTAGAAACATGCCAGCATTTTGGTCACTATAATACTTAGTGAAATTTCCTCAATAATGTATGCAGTATGCATGATGGAAGGTTTTGAAATTAGGCTGAATATTTTAAACCTGAGTAGGTATAACGCACTGTAGTATTGTTGGTTTGTAGTGGTTGATGTAGTAGGTAGTGTAGTGGTGACTGTGGTGAGTTACTCAAACAAAACTGACGAAGGTACAAAATTAAAACAATATACAAAATTATTCATACATTTTCCCTGCTATTTAAAGGGTTTTTTAGTGTAATTTAACAAAAAAAAAATTGTATTATACCCATATCAAAAGTAGATTTTATTTTTTATGTAAACTGTTTGAGATTTACAGCATGATTAAATTATTATAGATTTTTTTTGCTTTGTATACTTTAGAGATATAGGGATTTTCATTAGGTACCTATATACAAGAAAAAAAAACAACATTAAAATAGACCATACCCATTTTCATTACAGATACTGAAAAAATTTAGAATGTATATTTAAATAATAATAATAGGTTTGAATTTGGCCGCCAACTCGCCTGATGTTAAGTGATGATGCGGTCTACGGTGGAGAACGCTTGCATAGAAGAAACCAACTCTTATCTAATATCTTTATTTTTTCTTATTTCATATTTTTTGTTAAAATCTTCATTAGCGTGGATTCAATGTCCTTTACTCGTAATATTAAACAGTTTACTTTGTCTTAATAGCGTCAAACAAGTCATAGTCACAGTCAGAGTCAAGCTAAGTAAGTCACGGTCAAGTCAAACTCATGCCCCTGTAAAGTGGTGAAGACTTTACAAGAGGCTCCTATGGAGTTTTGGAAACAACACGAAAAGACACGTTTCACCTCGTTATATCACTTGCCCACACTCAAGCACGTTTACGAGCACTTAATGAATAATAATTCACCATTTAGTACACATTAACACTCGAAAATACACAAGCTTAGGAAAATAATCCAACGAGCCGACACGTTTTTTCCGCGTTGGCGCCAAAACTCCTGGTAAAGGCAAACGATTGTTGTGTTGCCAGTAAAAGGTTGTGTAATTTCACCCAACTTTGGCAAAGTCTGCAGAATATAAGATCTACTCAAGCGGCCAATCTATCCACATATTGCAAGAGAAGTAGGTGGTCGGAGTCTAACTGGAAACCAGTTACGTATTAGTGCATGCGTATATCACAACCGCGGCCTTGTACTCGCTGTACCTACCCACAGCTGGTTACCAACTCACAAACCACTAAGGGCTGTTACATAACTATTACAGATGTTAGGTGAGTCTGGTGATCGAATGTGCAACTTATTGGTAACTAGCTAAGTACGTAGTTAACTATTAGTTAACTACTAGGAGGTTTCTTCTAGGCAAGCGTATTCCATCGTAGGCCGCATCATCGCTTAACATCAGGCGAGTTGGCGGCCAAGCGCAAACCTATTTATAATTAACAAAAAAAACTCTGCTTTACTTTCACAATCCTTTATTTTTCGGGATAAAAGGTAGGTTGTGTTAATCTAGAGTATAAGGTATATCAGAACAAAATTTATTCAAATCCATTTAACCCTTACGAAGTTGAGAGGAAACAAACATACCAACACATAAACTTTGATTTATTAAACAGAAGGTGATTGTGTGAATAACTGTTATCACTTATTTTGTTATTTCAATCGAGTCGGAGATTTTTTTAAATTATAAACATAAAAACTACATACCAACCTCATAAGGGTCATCATCTTCATCATCATCATCAGCCAGAAGACGTCCACTGCTGAACATAGGCCTCCCCCTTTAACATCCACACTGAACGACAGCCTGCCATCTGCATCCACTGGATGCCCGCGACTCTCACAATGTCGTTGGTCCATCTAGTGGGAGGCCTACCTACGCTGCGTCTTCCGGTTCGTGGTCTCCACTCAAGGACCTTTCATCCCCATTGATTAACGATTCTTCGAGCGATGTGGCCTGCCCATTACCACTTCAACTTGCAAATTTCATAAGGATATATTTAAAAAAAAAAACTCATTTTTCTTACAACTTTACTACTAGTAATTTATAAACTTTCGCGATTTGAACACATGTACTGTTTGAACTTTACTACTTCTTTTTTTTTTACTTCTTTTTGTTTTTCTACAAAGAGTAATACTTTGTGAGTAGTGAGTATGAGTGGCATACAAACACATACAGTCACAAATCAACGCGTTTATAATAAAGAATATCAAATTCGTTTTCATGAAGTACAACATTTCCTCGCCAAATCCAATCTAGTATTTTATTTTATTTTTATTTTATTAATGAACACCAACATGATGTACGTCTTTGCTTAACATGACGGAGACAAGGCACAAGAAGTAGACTAAACGCCACCACAATTATATGTGCAGACTACATGCTATTAAAAATAATAATAATGAGAGTTAGTTATTGGAATATAAGTTAGTACATTATACATTAAAAATTCAATGAATATTTGACTGATTAAAGGAATCTAAGAATAAGAGAAAAACATTACTTATTACAGCAGTCTGATAGTTTACTACGAATAGATAGTTTGAACCTACCCACGCATCCAGCGAATAAGTCTACTATGTCATCTTGGGAGAAACATCAAACTCCCTGGCTAGTTTGTTAACAGGGGCATTTTTGCCCAGATTCGTTTTCCAGTTGGAGCAGCTCAGAAGCTTATAACGAGATGGTCTAATCGACCTAGTTGGCGCAGAGAAGTTCAAAATAACTAATAGTTCCGGGGTATCAAGCAAACCATTAGCGAGCTTAAACAGAAACTGTGCGTCCAGCATGCGTCTTCGATCAAAAAGGGAATCCATATGAAAGTACTTCAATATTACGGGGTAGCTTTTTATAGATTTAGCTAAATTACATGAGTAAGTGAGATGCCACAGGAAGCGCTTTTGTATGCTTTCGAGTCTTTTTGCTTTCTTTTGTATTGAAAAGTTAACAAACAAACAGAGAGACAGTGTGTTTGTATTTTTTTGCATATATGTGTACAGTAAAAATAGTAAGTAAGAACCTAAAAATTAATACAAAACAGTAAAGTTCTCTCACGTTAATTTTAACAATCTCAGTGCCCTTCCGGCTTCAGCATCAGGTCAGCTCATCGGCAAACTCAAGCTCCACCATAATCATCTATAATAATATTGTCATTGGTATTTATAGTAAAGTCTCAATTACTTGACTTGACTATGCCAAAAAGTTATATATAGCTAGAAACAACAAACAACAGAATAATAACAAGCTAAAACAAAAACTAAACAAACAACAAGAACAAACAAAACACAAGCGAAAGCCGATTTATAATAACAAGCTAAGGCTGTCGATAAATGTGTAAGAAATTCGACTAATCAACTATTCATATTTTTCAAACCTACCAAATCAGCTCTTTTTCTTGGCAACTAACTCTTCAAGTACTTAGGTATGTCAGTTTTATTTTTACTTTATGCAAATAACATTCAAGAGGCTGAATTTTTTGTTTTTCGTGCCTATTTTGGTTACGTGAAGATATTACTGAATTTCTTCAGTATTTACCTAAACGATTCAAGATATTTTGTAAAAGGTGATGCCAACGTTACAACTACGTCAAAGTCTAGACGCTTTAGAGCGGAATAATCTTATAAATATGTATATACCTATTATTACTTTTTGAACCAACTACTACTAGACAATATTTCTGAACTGTTTTTAATTATTACGTTGCTAAAAGATAAATAAATTTATTTAAATTATATTATATAGAAAGATCAAAGAACCAGTTAGTAAACTGGCCAAGTGCGAGTCAGGCTCGCGCACTGAGGGTTCCGTACCAATACAAAATACAATAATTATCAATTTAGAAAACCGACTTCAAAATTAGTAAAATTTGGCAACACGATTCGGTGACAGAAATGATAAGGGCATCCAAGTAACCAAATTACCAGTTATAACTTGGTATTAAATAGAACTAGAACTAGATGGACCGACGACATTGTGAGAGTCGCGGTCATCCAGTGGATGCAAAAGGCAGTCTGTCTTTCAGTGTGGAAATTAAAGGGGGAGGCCCATGTTCATCAGTGGACGTCTTCCGGCTGATGATGATGATGGTGATTAAACAGAAATTTGGACAGACAGACAGCGTAGGCTTAGTTTAAAGGTTCCATATTCACCCTTTGGGTACAGAACCATAAAAAGTAAGCTCAACATTTTTTTTTGACATGGGACATGTTCGAGGCTAAATTACCGCCCGCATTTTGAGTCATCAATGATCCACTTAGATAGCCCGTTGGTCCAGTTGGTAGTGAATCTGTCTTCTGTGCTTGGAAGCGTGGGTTCGATTTCCATCTAGGACAAACATTCATGTGATGAACATTTGTGTTTGTTCTATATCTGGGTGTTAATATCTATTTAAGTATGTATTTAAAACTATATATGTAGTCTCTGGCAGCCATATCACAAGCTTTGCTTAGTCTGGGGTCACATGACCGTGTGTGCAAATGTGTCTCGAATATTTATTTATTATTTACTTACCGAGCGCTAGTGCTGAAAAATAAACGTCCTATTAGCATAATTCTATTTTATATTTTAACTTAAAAAACTAATCTAAAAGCTCGTAATTATATTACTTAGATTATATACGATTAATAGTTGCCACATCGTATAACCCTTAATGCGTTTGGCACATTAAATTAATGAGGCATGTACAATATGTACATTGTACACCACCCGCAGACTTCGAGCTCATGCCGCCCGCGACACGGCGGTAAAGTTTACCGTATAAAAGATGCTTGTCTCCATGGAATTATAATAAGCCACTTAATCGATAAGTCAGTTGATAAGTAATTCACACGTATGTAGTCGCAAATTCAAGGTATGTTGTTTATCCAAAATGTATCCATGGCAACCAGCTGACCTTGCGCTACAAGTTTAGGACTGTTGTATTAACTTACGTCTAAGTTACGTGATAACTTTATCTGCATATGTGAACAGTAGCACTGGGGTTGAGTTTGTTTACTGTAGGAAACTCCCAGTCTTAGTTGACACTCTGAATACTTCAGGGACCAGGAAATCAGACTGGACTGGAATTTCACCAGTTCTCACTAACCTACTAGCGTATTTCAATTTTAAAATTGGAATGTAATGGAGTGAGTCCTGTGGTTTGTCACTTCATTGTCATCTGATTTCAATAAAGAAGCGAGATGTTCGTTGATTGTAAACTGATTTAAAAGGTCATATTTCTATTTTTTTAAATGTCCACCGTCGAGATGGAGTATATCTTGAAGTTGAAGTTAAACTTGAAGAAAATATTTTCACTAATGGACATTTGGGAAATGAATCGCGTTTATTGAACTGCCAATTAAATCGTATTTTTGGAAATATAACCGAGCTCAGTGGCGTACACTGGGAGAGGCCTATGTCCAGCAGTGGACAGTTAAATGCAAATAATGATGATGATGACGATTTGGAAATATGTACGAGATCAAAAAATATTTAGTGATGTGTCGTAAGGTTAGTCATTTCTCGGATCAGCAGTGCAAGTACCGTTCTTTATCGATTGTCAAATTCGATCAAATGCCACAGAATCCATCATAGCGTGATCATAGCGAGTACGGATCAAATGGCATTTAATTTAATTATTATTTATTTATTTTTCTAAACAAAATACAAGCTAAAACTAACACTACAAATACAGTTAGACTGCCCATAGACCGTTGAAGGTCTAAAGACAATCCAAATGCTCAAGCCCACTACCAGTTGGCAGCGTACCCAACATGCTGGCGGCATTACCACGTTGAATGGCAATGCTAATGCGTTGAGCCAGAAACACGCCAGCATTTTGGTCACGCGTCGCATTAACCAGGCGCTCTGAAAGATTTTTGAAAATGAGGTGAGCTCCCGGTCCCCAAGGGCCCAATGTCTCGACCCCAAACGCCTCAAATATGTAACCACTGGCGAGGTTAGCATATTTGCGACGCTTGTGCTGCTCTGCTCTCTCTCTATTTAATTTGACGATCTCAGCTGTCATGTCATTATACGATCGATAAAGAAAGGTGATTACACTGCTGATGCAATTAAATCAATAGGTACTTCTTATTTGACTAAAAGGCGACGTGTTTCCCCTGGTCGAGTGTGCTTGAGCTAACTCAGAATATCCTTAAAATTTCGAAGCGTGGCTCTGGACTACTAAAACAAGAGATCCAGTGGAGGAACAATGCAGATAGAGATGGCGTTGATGAAAATACAAATACAACGATGGTCAGAAAAGTTCAAAATCACGCAATAGCAACTATAAAGAACTTAATTTGATCTGGAATTTCAATTAAAACAAAATATTTTAATTCAAACTAGCCTGTAATATAAATATTATTTATTCAACAAATGTTTAAGCAAGTAACTCACAAGCTGTACCTAACTGTTCTTGCATATTACTGTTACTAAAAATTATAATAGTGTCTAGGTAAGGTAATACCTATGCATTGACATAAAACCCAGTCGATTGGAGATGCAGACATTTCGAAATCCAGTCGTTTTCTGGTGAGACGTTTGTGATAAATGTATACGAGTGTCCTTTGCTACAAGCTGTGAAAGTGCCCTTGCGAAACAACGTTGGTCGGTGTCAGCCGCCGAGTATCAGTTGTTGCCACCAACGTATGACAAAAACTGTCATCACATGTCATTGTAATTATGTAAAATTCGCGAAGTTTACTAAAATAACCTCATTGAATATTTACAGTAAATATAACAAGAAATAACCTTTTGTGACTATATTGTCTATTATAACCTACTCTTTTTTGTATTGTTGTCTTCCGTCAGCTTTATGTAGGTATAAATGTCGTAGGACCTATTATAGTAACGGAAAATTCCATTAATACCTCAATTGGCGAGCGTTTATTTCATTAGTGAGTGATGGAAGGTGAGAATTGCGTGGAGCGGTCTGGCGCTGGCGACGTGCAGCCGGTGCCTCGCGCCGCTCGTGTAGCGTGACCGAACTGGACTTTCACGGACACGTGCAGTGATGGATACATTAGCAACCGCAGGTGGACAAAAAAAACATTTAGCCAGTTAAACGTAAAAAAGTAGTTAATACGAGTCTTTGTGAATGCTAAAATTCGCTCCCGCGTTAAACTTTGACACCTACACGCATTCTGCGAAACATTGTTATAAGATGTGAGGATGTAGGTATATTATGATAAAATTATATAACTGACCCATTTATTACGTTGCTGCTGCGAAAGCGAAACAGGTTGCTATAGCTAATGATAAAGTCTGAAGAGTAAACAAAGTTGAAGTTGCTTTGTAAAACGGGGCTGGCATAATACAAAAAAAAATTATAGTTAAACACTCTTTTCACTACGCATGCTCGTAAAGTTCTTATTTATGCCCGATGTAAGCGGACTAAAATGGCATTTTATGCTCTAGTGCACGAAATACTTTTTTTGCACTAGTGCATGAGTGTAAACCAAAACTCTTTAAAATTGTTCAAAGAGGTTCTGTTCAGCCACCATCACTCACGGCAAATCATGTAATTATGTAATTATTTCGTTTAACCAAAAATTAAAGAAAAACTTCACGGGAAGTAAAATTCCATTTAGGTTGAATATTATTTTTAATTTAATGGTTAACAACCTCGATAGTTATATAGCCTACATTAAATAAAGAATAATTAAAACAGGTTCACAATCGGCGGAGATATGGGGTAGCATGTGCACAAGAGTTGTTCAAGCTGATCCCGTCAACCAATTTTCGCCATAGGTCGTCGAGGCGGACATTCCATCCTTACGTCGTGAACTTTGGTAAAGTCCGCACGCAGCGTTTTCAAAATTCCTTCCTAATACGAACTGCACAGGAATGGAATGCGCTTCCTGCCTCGGTGTTCCCGACAAAGTACAACCTGGGTCTCTTCAAGACAAGAGTGAATAGGCACCTCATGGGCAAGCGTGCTCCATCTTAGACTGCATCGTCGCTTACCATCAGGTGAGTTGTGGTCAAACGCTTGCCCATTTCATCATTAAAAAAAAAAAAAAAAAAAAAAAAAAATATTTAATAAAAGTCGGTTGAAAATGAGCAGCTAACTAACAATATACACTACGAGTAGATAATGTACCTACTCTTGTATTTCTATTACTTCTTTGTTATAAACGTGAAGGGCGTAATATCCATCAGTTACCGCGCATATAGAGCGTAACATTCGTGTTGAAGTACTTACTTATACCAAACTAAGTAAACGTACCTATAAGTAACAATAACAAATCATTGTATATTTCCCTTTCAATATAATTTCGATTAGTTTTCTGCAACTTTATACCGTTATATAGTGCTCCTTGTAAACAGTCCACATATCTCAGGAACTTGTTCCTGCTACGAGACTACTTACTGTTCGTAGAACGCCTACGGCGCGCGGCGTTTCAAAGCGTTCGCCGGAAAAGGATTTCATCCAGGGAACATTTCCACACTATTGCTGTATATTATAACCCCGACGCAAAAGTGTGTATAAATTTACCGTGTTTTAAGTTTAATGTGTGTGTATATAATATATAATATCTGTCTATCTGTTTGTGGCATCATAGCTCCCAAACGAGTCAAGCGATTTTTATTAAGTATGTTCTTAGCTATAATTCGAGAAAATCAGAAGTTAGGTTCACTACCAACTGGACCCACGGGCTATCTAATGAAGCGACTGATATTTTTTTCGCAATTTCAGGGTTTGTCACACAGTAAAAGATATACGTCATGAGGAGTATAACAAACCCCCTTCCGCTTATTATACTCTTTACGCGTAACCCTGTAAAGATGCAGGTTCTATTTCATCCGTTGTCATGCATTAATCAGGGTTTGAGACACAAAGTTTTTCTTGTATATTATTATGTTATTAAAATGTGTTATAATAATAACGATTGTTCCTTTGTTTCAGAGTCGTCAACCAGCGCCTTGGACTGCAACATTCAATTAACCCTAAGAAATAAATATGCTAATTATAAAACATGTCTAAGTAACTGATGTAGTATTATTATAGATTGACATTCATTCATTACAATGATTGTTAGGTGTTAAACAATGGTCATGTTAGTAGTTTAAATAATTAGTTCTAGTTAACTACGGAATTTTATACCATACAATTATCTGTTATATTTTTAAAACTTTCACCCTTCCGCTAAGTTCCCGGGTAACTCCCGATACATCGACAAAACTAATTTATTTTTTTAATAATAAATTGGCTCGCCCTTGGCCGCCAAATATAAAAAAAAAATTGTTAATTATAAAAACTTTTTGTTTTGAGTTTTAAAACTTCAATATTACGTTTCTTTGTCTTAGCTCTTGGGACTAGACCGGACATTTGACAGGCATTGACCTAACCAAAGCTAACACAGAAGCCCTGTTGCGTACAAAATACAATTATGGGAATTATGAATCTATTGTATTGTATAGGATTTTAAAAATCTGAGCTTATAATTAATTGTAATTAATTCTTGGTGGTGTTGAGCTGGTCTATGGTATGAGATACGGCACCCGCCAATTATCCTTCTTGTCAAAATATTGTGGCGGGCTTTTCCTTATTATAACAAAAAAAAAATACTGATTCTAAAACACGTAATTAAGAAAATTCTATAATTTAATAATGAAAAATGCTGTTTGAATTGGGTTTTTTTTTGATAATTTTTTTATTTTTATTTTATTTGTCTAGTTTATGTAGGTAACCAGATTTTATATTTTTTGTTAAATGAATAAAATGTTTAATATGATTATTTTTATTACTATTTGTCTTAACTTTTAATTTGTGTTTAATCTTAAATCAAGTGTGTAGGACATTATTATTGATCAACTTGAGGTTTATGTATTAATCGAACTAGAATATGTAGCTATCTGTACCAACCTACCCTCCGGCCGCTGGGAGAATGCGGCTGACAGCTGCAATATGATATGCAATGATAACTTTTTTAAAATATTTTACTGTAAAACTTACATTGGCTACCAGCGTTATTACAATCTTACGTTCAAAAACTTTGGGAAAGCGATGAGAATTTACTATTTTCGTTTATTTTTATAATGTTACTGCATCTATCAGACCAATTCTCTCACCGACCACATTTAAGATACAATGTATTACCTTACAGTCGGGTTCAAAGCAATGACGAATATATTGTTTGTAAAATGTAATTATGATAAGTATAGAGCATGCCTTCTCACGCCAATCACAGAAATCACGGCGTGTTACTTACTAGTAACTAGGCTTGTCCTACATTTAAAAACATTTAATCACGATAAAAGAATCATTATACAACATAATTTTATTTATGGCATTGCAAGCTTTATCACTAACTTAGATTAAAAAATACCTGCGTTTATTACTTAATTATTATAATAATAAATTGCATCTGTTTTATTAAATAATATATATTTTATTGTATTCCATTTACTGTAGGCACCTTCTTGATTCTCGTTGTACTCTAATTATAATAATATAAGTACCTGCGTGAGAAAACTCAACAAATCAAACAATTTTGTAGGTAAGTACTAGGTTAACGGCTGGGTTAGGTAATAGTTAGGTAAGACAAAGCATCTTCATCTAAATAGGTTCTTTTGGCTGTAAACACAATTAATTTTAAAGTGATTTTAGAATACTTATTTAATAACATGTTTAACTAGAAAAATGTCCATACTGAACCGTCGCCGAGTGCTCTAGAAATTAGATATTTTAGTTCGATTTTATCGGCATATTCCATGTTACCTGACAAACAGATAAATAAAATCCTCCTGCATAGCGGAGCGAAGGAAACCCCTCTGAGCGAATGTTGTCCGCAGGCTTGCCTCGGCCTTCGGTCTACAGAACGGCAGTCTCGGCACTGTTTGCACTGAAACTACACTGCAGATGAAGTCTCTACGGTCTGTTAGTTGCATGAACTAGCTGTACCTACTACCTACTGTTTCATTCACAGGGAAGTAAGAAATTATTAATATAAATTATTGAAAAAACCAACGTTAGCGTCCTCCAGTTACAACGTAACATGATGTTGTTGTACACCAAACTTAATAGCACTAAATCTATCTTCCTCACATTGTATTTGAGTACCTACCTGTGTTGTAAAATGTCTTACAGCTATCAAATAGCCCATTGGTCCAGTTGGTAGTGAGCCTGTCTTCTGAGCTTGGGGCCGTGGGTTCAATTCCCACCTAGGACAAACATTTATGTGATGAACATTTGTGTTTGTTGTTCTGGTTGTTAATATATATTTAAGTATGTATTTAAAACTATATAATTATGTATGTATATCAGTCTCTGGCAGCCATATCACAACCTTTGTTTAGTTTGGGGTCAGAAGACCGTGTGTGAAAAAAGTCCCGTTTTTATTTTATTTTTAATTCAAACAATGTGGTTTAGTTTAAAAATAGTAGGTAGCATTTACATATCGTTATGTTGTAGTTGTTTTAAATCAGTATTTGAATCATTAACTAAAACCGCGACAAGCAGGGCCCTAAATCTGTAACTACAAATACGCACGTAACGCGGCGCGATAAGTTATTATCTAAAAGTTGGCCTTTATTTCCTATGGAATAGAGGCCATGTTTTTAAAGGTTAAATTACGCTTTAAATGCGTGTTTTAGTTAGAGAATATGGGCCAGGCATCGTTCGGGTGAAGTGTGCATAGGGATACTCTATTGTATATAATAATAATATACAGCACAACTCAAAGGCTCTTTTACCAGTTTCCCGAGGAAATTTCATAAAATCGTACGCAACTATGTGGTACATCATTTAAGATGCGTACTATCCAAAAATATAACTCTTCGCTGTCATCCATGTTTCTTGCAAACTACAATCTAAGTATTTTTATATTGAAAACAGAAATATTGCGAGTAAAAACCTCAGGGGGCTGCTGGTAAAGTAATGTTTATTGTTCACGTGACCAGTTGCCACATTTATATGAATTAAGTGATTCTCCACGGAGAAGACGGTACAGTTCATCGCGAATGATGACCTACACCAACTAAATAAATCGTTACAAGGGGTTGAAATCCGGTCGTTATTCACCGCCGCGCGCCGTGAGCCGCTCACCCGCCCTAACAATGACGCACTGTGGCAACGTGGCCGCGCTACCATGCTCGACTCTACTAGCCGATATCGTCTAACATACCTTTGGTTGGTCATCAAACACAATATTTTATAGTTTAGACCTTCGACCAAAACAAAATGAATGGACAGGCCTAGTAGAAGCGCATTTTTTAAGATAAAAATATGAGCGCCGGCTCTCATTTCGTTTCAGTCGGTCTCTAGCCGTAGGAAGTGCAACACGTGTCTATTGTTACGCGATAACGAAACATCTGACAAAATAATGCATTCATATGCTTTCCCAAAGTGTAAATACACAAATAAAACCGGGATCTATTTTTGTAACAAATATACTGTACATTAAAGTTATATGATTATTTACGGGATATTTACCGTGGTAAGGTTGTGGAATGAGCTCCCGATATTTCGGCGCAGTTACATGCACCATGTTCACGGGAAGACTGAAGAATGCGGGTGGTTGGAGAACACTTAAAAAGTTAGGTGCAGACATAACGATCTACCCTCTTTCTTAGTCTTTTGCTACGGTTATCACTGGAACTCGAACTCGAACCTAAGTCCCGACAAAACACACTCACTGTATCACTGCGTATAGTATTTTGAACACATTTTGAACGCGAATTTTTATTTTTATTTTTGAGGCAACCTAATACTGGATTCCACGCACTGGCGAGTTGAAAACCATCACCTCGATTGAAATTCTGACATTGATGTTCTTCTTGACATTGATGATTGATGTTGTTCTTGACATGAACAACCATGATAGTTTAAAACAGTGTTTTATATATGTATGTATATCAGTCTCTGGCAGCCATATCACAAGCTTTGCTTAGTTTAGGGTCAGATGACCGTGTGTGCAAAAAAAAATGTCCCGAAAAAAATGTCCCGAATATTTATTCTAATTCCAAAATTATGTATATTTATTATTATAAAATGTTTTCTTAATTTTATCCTTGCTTTTTATTGTCTTGCATAATATGAAAATAAGTAAAGTATAAAGCTCTTAGTTTTGTGCGACCTTGAATAAGTCATAACTCTAAGCTCTATAGAGTCCTTCGTTACGCTCTGATTTCAATATGCGCCCGTGACTAAAGGCACTACTTTATTCCTTTGATGAATAATCTACTAAGTTACTTTTTCTCTCCTTCTTTTTGTTATATTGGTAGGTATAGAATATGCTTGCCTATGTACCACAAATTCACCGTGACATTTTTAAAAGTCATCTTATACTTTCAGATTCTTTACTTTGTACTTAGAAACTAATAGCCGACCCACCGACACACCTGGAGGAACTTGGACTTGAGCAACTACACTTACTGAGACCCTAACCACCAACCTTACCTACAGAACCTTGACCTTTGTCAACACAATATTCTCAGATCAATTTCGCGAATCATAGAAAAGTTAGTTACTCGAAGGTTGAAAACAGATGACGTCGCGAGGAGATAACAATCGGGAAATTGTCACTTAATGGTCTCCATCCATCACTCACAGTTGGCGAGTTTCTTTGACCTACCAATTTTATGAGTTATCTTGGCGCAGATCTAATTTCAAAGGTGTCGGGTCGATTTAATCCGACTGAGATGCCGTAATCGATTTGTCATACGACACAAAAATATTACAACTTATATAATTGACTCACCTTTAGACATATATACATTATCATCTATAGCCTTCCTTATCCCACTGCTGGATATAGGCCTCCCTCTTGATAAGCCATCTGCCTCGGTCCTGTGCTAATCGAGTCCACGATAGCGACTTGTATATACTTAAACCTGACCAATAATTGTAGGTATACGCTTTATCTTGAAGAATAGCTTCTCCCAAACTGAGACCTCGGTCTCCGAGAAAGTTATATGCTATGAGGTACCTATAAGTAAATGTAGATACCTACCTACTTATAGTAATGCTCCTGTAATGGTTACTCCAGCAGGGTGCACGTGCAGAATACAGATAATATATGATACGTAGCTTGCAATCAGTACCAGAACTATCTAGAAACGTCCAATTATAGAAATGTTTTAACTATTTACTTTTTTTTTGAAGTACTTTTGTTTACTGGGCAAGTGCCTTTAATAACTAAACAAAATACAAGCTAAAACTAACACTACAAATACTGCCCATAGACCGTTGAAGGTCTAAAGACAATCCAAATGCTCAAGCCAGTAGAAATGTTTGCAAGGACAGCAAATGATTGTAGACTGCACGAACATATCCCGGACACCGGACCCTGTTCCAACCCCCCAAATGCGTTACGCACCGCATGTCGTCGTAAGCGAAAAGTGCTCCGACGCGCGTATTTTATACCTTTTTTGTAAAAAAAAATATTATTATCTGGAAGGTAGATGATGTTCCCCAATTTAGCCATAAAAAAAACTCCTGCGCTCGCATTCAACGGGTTAGTTACGGGGATGAAAAGAATCAAAAATACAAAGAGATAAAACATTGAAGTTGTATTTGATGGTGAAAAATCTTCAGTTATAAAACTGACTTACTAATTCAGACTAATGTGTTAGTCTGAACATTAAATTTCGTGCCTCAAAGCGTGTTTAGAAAAACTTATGTATACATATACCTATTTAAAATCTGCCTATTTCAGATTGTAGATTTTCTCTCCGATATTTTGATATTCGAGTTCCTACGAATTTTGTAATTAGCTTCGATTCATTTTGTAATAAGTCGTTACCAAAGTAATTATTGAGTAATGCCTAGGTATAAGTAAAGTATTCGGAGACAAGACGCACCTGTGACTCAGTACTAATTACATCAGTTGTTTAAATTTGGTAGAAGCATAATTACCTTGACTTACTTTTTACCTTTCAGGAATAGGGACGAAATAATTTGCCGGATATACCTACGTCAGTACACGTATGTATTGTTATGTTTCATTTACTTTTCACGCGAGACATCTGTTATAATCCTCGTCACGATTGTTTTATTATAAAATTAAACTGCTTTTGTTTATTAAAGGATTTTTATTTACTTATCCGCCACCTGCTAGTGTTTAAGTTGTCGGGTCAGCTAGTCTAAATGTTCTATCTTCTATTATCTTCATCTTCGTATATATAAAAGGTTATGTGTATGTATATTCCATATGGCCTCAAAAACGGCTAGATTAATTTTAGCGGTACTTTCAAAGCAGATAACTGATTATGATATTTTATGCAAATTAACATAATATATCATATTTTATTTATATTACACGGGAATTACTCACGTAAGATTAAGCCGGTCACTCCGACTATATAATAGTTTCAACCGCATTAGGCAGTTTAATTCCCGTGTAATATAAATAAAATGTGTGAAAACCACGTCAGTTTCTATAATAATATATCATCTTCCCAGAATCATATAAAGGAGAGATTTGTCTTTGTCACTGACAGATTCATACAGCCACGAGTATGTTACAGGTACCATCATCAACATCATCAGCACAGATCCCCTGCGCGGGCGTGCATAGGTCTCCCTCTCACTCTACCGCTCTCTTCAGCCATTGCACCACTTTTAAAAACAAAATAAAATAAAACCCTACAAAATTTAATAGACTTTGCCGTAGACTATTTGATTAAGCCCTAATAATCTGTAAATCATTTCAATTAACACACTGATTCAATTAATCACAATTCGTGTTTGTTAAAATTACTTCCCAATTATTATTAATAGAATCATTCCATTCATAAAGAGTTTCTATTCATAAACCTTGTATCCATTCAATAAAAATGCCATTATAATTTAAGAACGCTTTCCCGCATTACGCCTTCTCTAAATCGCACTTTTTTTTATTAATAACATTTTAAAGGGCTGTATCCAAAGTTTAAATCCTTAGTTTCAAACCCATCCTTAGTTTAAAAAAAAAACAAAACATTATACCATTTTAAAATAGCATTATATTTTTTCTTCCTTTAAAAACTATATATTTTTATTAATAAATTTTATTTGCGTTAATGAAAACTTAACTGTATCAAAATGATAATCCACTAAAGTCACCATCATCATCATTTCTGCCATAGGACGTCCACTGGCTGAACAGTGGACATAGACCTCTCCGACGATCTCCAAAAGTACCGGTTAGATGGGGCCTGCATCCAGCGTTTTCCTGCGGTCTCTTTTTGGTCGTCTTGAAGGGAAGTCCTACGTTTCATTTACCGGTCCGTGGTCTCTATTCGAGAACCTTTCAGCCCCATTGGCCATCTGTTCTGTTTGATATGTGACTGCCACTTCATTCAACTTGCTAAATATAAGTAAAGTAAATGTTTCCTATTTTTATTTCAATATCTACCTCAATTATTTTGTTTCAATGTGAGAACGGAAAAGAGACCCAAGCGGTAACCTCCTCTTAACTGTATAAATAGCGCTAGTACAACACGCATGCCTTATGAATAAGTGATGTGTGAAACTTTATCTGCGTCAATCGATGTTTGTTTAGGTCAGCGTTTCTTTAGAAGCAAATATTCCACAAGGTTATTTATAAATAAGTACGGGGAAGCCCGCGGTATGAATTAACAACTTCGTAAAAGGAGTTTTAGACTAGCAAGTTCGCAAAATATTTCATGAGTGACTTGGAAGTGCCTAATCTTGCAGCCTTGTGAGCCGTACCGTGGTTTTTTACAGCTAATATTAAGTACTTAATTATTTGCTGAAAACAAGTTTCAGTATCACACAAGAAAACAAGTCGAAAACTATATAGGTAATAGAAGTTTCACAGGATGAATAATTTTACTTTATTGGGAATTTGGATCATATCATAAATTCCAAAAAAATTATTATGTAAACAATCTCGGGTAAACTCAGTTATGCAAGTCTTGTTTTGATAGCTTTTGCATTTTTTGCGTTTGACTTCACCTCGCCTGATAGTAAGTGGAGATAAAGCCACAACATATTTCGAACATCTTGTTTCCTGAGAACTACAATCTGGCATCTTCAAGGCTAGAGTGAATAGATTTCTTCTAGATCAACGTGTTCCATCCTCGGTCACACCGTCGCTTACCATCAGGCGAGTTAGTGGCCAAACGTAGATCATAAAACCTCTTCCCGAGTTTAGAAAATGGCATAAGAGCCATTCGTATTTATAGCTTCACATCACATGCTATGAATTTGAGATATCAACGTATTCCAAATAAGTGTACTCATTTATCTATTAGCCTACTAGCTGCGGCCCGCGGTATAATACAAATACAAATAGTTTATTGATCGAAAATTAAAAGACAACAATATTGTTAAAAAGCAGTCGAACTGGACATAATGATAACATTTAAAATTTACAATGTTGTTTGTGTGTGGAACTGGCTGGCACCCGTACTAGTAATTAAACTGTGCTACA
The DNA here is from genome assembly GCA_914767915.1 of Agriopis aurantiaria. Taxonomy (NCBI): domain Eukaryota; kingdom Metazoa; phylum Arthropoda; class Insecta; order Lepidoptera; family Geometridae; genus Agriopis; species Agriopis aurantiaria. Next base: position 369,063 of record OU611991.1, on the reverse strand, counting down.
GGCACCAGCGTCCTCCGTTTGAACACTCATTAGGTTTAGTTAAAATTAAACAAAAATGACATATATTACATAAATTAGGTCACCCGGTAGGTAACCCGCGGGGATCACTCTTATCACTTAAGAGCTCGTAAGCTGAGAGGTTATAAGAGATACATCAGCTATCTGCCAGTGATAGTTCTGTCAAAATCGGCCTAGCCGTTTCGGAGTCCATAGAGAACATACACAAATCGCTTTTTACATAAATATAAATACATTATGTTCCCACCAGTGGGACACATGCCTGAGAGAGATAATGTGAGCCCTAATTCACCATGCGGTTTACCAACATGCACTGCACTGGGCCAGGAAATGTCATTATCTCTTTGAACTTTTGAGGTTCTTGGACATCCGGTTACCTCACGTAAATACGTACACGTGATATACCAACAGTTACCGTATACGTACGTCAATTAACTAAGCGTAGGTATAGTTTGCACAATTTAAGGGTTTCTGCTGCCATAGTCAGAACTCAATCGGAAAGTTTCGATTGGATTTCGAATCAAAACTTTCCGACTGTGTTCAGAATACCGCAGCTGAGGTCGGCGTGTGGTCTACCACATATGACGCGAGTATTTCTTGCGATAGGCAGGTGTGTCGAGGCTTATAATTACAGTCTGCTTAATGCCTTATATCCGTCTATTAAATGGCTTAAGTGATTAAGTAATGCATTGTGATTAAATTATATAAATTTATGTATTGAAAGAAACAACTGGACAGAAAAACAACCAGGAAGTATTACATATTGTCAATGAGAAACGAAGTATACTAACGAGTATAGAGACGAGAAGGGGAAAGTTGTTTGGCCACACGACATGACAAATTAATGAAAACCATCATAGAGGGAAAGGTAGAAGGAAAGAGAGGACCGGGAAGACCAAGAAGAGTATCTTAGACCAAATAATAGAAAAGGCAGATGTCATGTCGTACAGCCTGGCTGTTTAGCCTGGAAGTTACTCCACCGACAAGAACTATGCTCTTAAATGTCGAATGAATGAATTGTTGTATTGTGAAAACCATAACTTTGACCAATTATATTTTTGGGACATATATATAATTTTTTTCGGTACATTTTTGCACACACGGTCATCTGACCCCAAACTAAGCAAAGCTTGTGATATGGCTGCCAGATACTGATATACATACATTTTTTTTTTTTTAAATACATACTTAAATATATAATAACAACCAGATATAGAACAAACACAAATGTTCATCACACAAATGTTTGTCCTACGTGAGAATCGAACCCACGCCCTCAGGCTCAGAAGGTAGGTTCATTGCCAACTGGACCAACGGTCTATCTGTTATTTTATTGCTATGATTTTATGAAAGTTGACTGCAGTCTAGTTTACAGACAGCTAAATAGAAATAATAATCTGCATGGGCGTGCGCTTGGCCGCTAACTCGCCACGATGATTTATTACTAATTACTTTTTTAATTAATGTAGCTGCGCTACGTGAACACGTCCATGGGAAATCTCACAGGAACTGTTAATGTATTAATGTTTCTATTATAAGTCACTTTTTAGTCCATTTACTATGTACGATAAATACCAAAATCACGTCAATGCGTTATTGATCTGTTGCTAGTAGGAAATTGATTACGTTAATAATTACGGGTAATTGGCAGTACTTACTCAATGACTATAATCGGTAAGGATAAGAATTCTTATCCTTATTATAAAAACAAATTGATGCGGGCTGTTGGACTGTAAGTATCTATTTAGCATACTAAGAAAGAGGGTAGATCGTTATGTCTGCACCTAACTTTTTAAGTGTTCGACCAACCACCCGCATTGTTCAGTCTTCCCGTGAACATGGTGCATGTAACTGCGCCGAAATATCGGGAGCTCATTCCACAACCTTACCACGGTAAATATCCCGTAAATAACCACGTAACTTTACTATTTAGCATATATTTCCGGAAGCACTTGATACAGCTATACACAAACATAATATGTATCGTATTGAGCTGTAACTGCTTATACCCAAGTAATTAATTTTACTTACAAAAATAAATTAAAATGGCCCGATTTTGATGAAGGAAACCATCGAAAAAAAGCGGCACTGTCTTAAAATAAAAATAAATAAATAATATTATATAATATTCAGGATGTTGTGTAAGTCTTGTTCAACTCACGACGGATATAAAGTGAAGAGATTCAGTATGTAGCATGTGCGCTTTACAAGCTGACGGCACCCGGTTCGATCCTTGGTCATGCACCAATCACTTATTTAGTACCTAAATAAATTATGTGCTGTTTCGATGCTCAACAACGGTGAAGGATAACATCGTGAGAAAACCGGTTTATCCAAGAACCTCTAAAGTTCAATGACATATGACATTCACCAACATGCACTGGACTAACATGGTGGATTAGGGCCCATCATTTTTCTTTGAGAGAAGGCTCTGACGCAGCAATGGGAACAAGAATGGCTGATAATAATGGTGATGATGATGATGTGACATAGTGACTCAGTAAACTTGTAAAACAAAATTGCCTTTTCAGGGCCCTTCTCCGGCAAATTTCAAATGACACACATTTTTATTTGTATAATGTCACACGCTAAAACGTCAATAAGATTTTGTGCTAGGTATTTCAAGTTATATCGCCAATATCGTCACTTCGAAAAATTCAGATTTATAACAATAAGCGAGACGCCACAAATTAAAATGTTAATGATAGTTATTATTCTTGCTTGTTACGTGTACCCAAACCATTAATCAATAAACATAAATGATTTCATCTTGAATTAGGAAACGAAAAGTGTTGTTTTTCAAATATTTATGCAGGTATGTTCAACTTTTTATGATTTTGTTTTGAGTGTTTATTAGTAGCACATCTTCAGGCCCCTCACCGGGTGGGCCCAACTTCTACAACACAGTGTAAAGTACGTAAGTACTAATAATAGTAATCTCGATCTTTACTATTTGCAACCTGCCAACTTGAGAGCCTTGGGCCTTGAGAGCAAATAAACAAGTGAGTAATGAGTACTTAATATAGGTACATATTTAAATCATAATCCGGAAGATAGGAAGTCAAGGTACTTAGGTGTGTCAGTTATGACTTGTGCGGCCGGAAACTAGTGCCAACAAAAACTTATCTACGACTCGGTGTAATTTAGCTGAACCCAGTAGGATGTTAGCGATCACAAATTATATTGACGTCGATTTTGCGCAGCGATATCTAGAAAGGTCAATGTTTTATAAAAGTGTGAGGTTCAAGGTGTAAGCATTACGTAGTGGTTCGATAATGTATCAACTAAACCTATAAAAAAAGGATATTATGTACTAATATATATTTACATATCAGACACCTACACGTTAGTTCCGAGTTATAATTACCTAACATAGGCAGGACATTCATATTTTGGTAAATAAGTAGGTGTTATCTTGTATTATTATTTATTCCGTTCTTGCGGTATTACCTACTTCCATTTTATAGCTGTGCAAAGTGTCCGAACCCATTATGGTCTGGCCAGAGTGGTCAGTGGATGAAGTCACCCCTGCAAACCTTCAGATATTAGGTATGTATAATTATCTACAAGCCAATAAACCATAATATAGGCTTTATATAAAGAAAGAGAGTAAGTACCTATTCTCAATAGAGCTATAAACATGCTGTGAGGCTGTGTAGAATTGGATCTACTTAAAACATCTCGGTTCGGCTGCCATTGTACCTAATGGAAGGCCTGGAATCTCCATAAAAACGCACCGGTTTTGCACTTTTTGCTTTAGGGCACATTTGTAGCAATTATTGAACGACTACTCGTTCAAGTTCTTTAGTTTCGCGCATCGGCGCGGGTTAAATACAAGTGCACCGACCACTACTGGTCTGCAAGCCATCATTGGGTCAACGACGAGGCATTTTATTCATTTTTTTTTTTTTATAATAGGCTTGCGTTTTACTTCTATCTTGTCTGATGTTAAGCGATGATGCGGTCTACGATGGAACACGCTTGCCTAGAAGAAACTAATTCACTCGTGATTTGAAGACACCCAGATTGTAACTATTGGGGAACATACTTTCAAGCGCGTCCTAGCTAGCAGTTTGCACAATATAAATAGAATCAAACCGCTTCGTAGAGGTTTTCTGGAAATCAACCTATAAGCGGTGTTGATCTTTCGTGACCACTCTAGCAGTCCGATAGAATCAAGGGCAGGAGGGAATGATATCATGCTTGTAGAGCCGATGAGCATGTACTCTCCGAAATGTATCTGACAAAAAAAAAAACGATAATATTGCATATTATGAAAATCACATACAGATAGGTAGCATGCATAATCACTCTCGTAATCACTGCGATGATCCGCCAAACTACGATGTTAGGCGAAGCCGTTATGATTTTATAATGCTGATTGACAGTATGGGATTTTACAGAGAGATTAAGTACTCAACCACACAAGCTGGGGCGATGAAAATCCGGAATTGGTTGATATGTCTAATGTCAGTTTTATATCATACTGGTTTGTACTGTACTGATTTTGATAGAGTTGTAGTTTGAGGTGTGTACTATTGCTGATCTGGCCCCAATTTTACTAAAGAAATTGTTTTTAAATTGTAATTGTTGCGATTTTAATTGTTAAATTACTGCCTCAAAATTTACAGTTTTAAATATTTTATTATATCAGAAACAACAACAATTGCCATTTAAAGACAATTTATTTAGTAGATTCGGGGGCCTGTTGGACATCTGTGGCTCCCAAACCAGCTTGTTTAACGAGTGCGTATGTATAACGGACTCTACATAAATCATATATTGTAGTATACAAACCAATGATGATAAACCATTTGAAGGGACCAAGCTTGTGGAACCTTACTTACATTACTAGTAACTTCAGAAATCGCAAATAAATCGCACACCTAAAATGTATTGTTCTTTATTTCTTTATTTACATTTCATTGTGTAAATATTCGTATAAAATATATAAAAATGGTATGGTATACGTTTATAATCCAGTGATTTCTCGTATCCATTCCCTGGCGGCGGAGAGGCGCGAGAAGATGACGAGGGCTCCGTTGCGGCACTCGACCAGGTCGCCTTCCACCCAGGACGCCACGCCGAGCAGCCGCCCGCTCGCGTCCACCAGCCCGCTGCCGCTGTCACCCTGCTCCACACAACAAACGGATTCACTCAGAAACGTTTAACGGGCCTGTTATAGCCAAGGGTCAAGGTCACACAGGCAAAGGAGATATGGTAAGGAGGCGTGTGGGTGTGAGCGCACCTGGTGTAAATCAAGCTTGATGCCTTTAGTCGAATTCACCCACCAGATGAAGGAATCACCGTTTGTTTTGCATATGGACTATTAGTTCGTCTCGCTACAAGTTTTATAGTGTTCGTGAAAAATTATCAAGTGAGTAACAGTATTTTACTGTACTTTTTTACAGTTTTTGCGTTGACCTAAAAGATACCGCAGGATAACGCTGGATGCAGGCCGACTCCAACCAGCCTTTTGGAGATCAATGGGCAAGCCACATCTCCAAGAACCGATAACCGATGGGGAAGAAAGGTTGTTGAGTGGAGACCACGAACTGGAGGTAGACCTCGCACCAAATGGACCAACGATATCATGAGAGTTGCAGGCATTCAATGAATGCGGATGGCAGGCTGTCGTTTGGTTCTAAGGGAGAGGCTCATGTTCAGCAGTGGACGTCTTCTGTCTTATGACGATGATATTATGCTATATAGGTAACAGTGTATACTAACATTACAGGCGGAGTCGTATCGGGGCGGGCGGCCCCGCGTGCAGACCATGTCCTTAGGGTTGTACTCCAGCAGCGCCGCCTGGCACACCTCGTCCGCCAGCACCTGCAGCTCCATGCCGTGCATCTCGCTGCGCATGTAGCCCTGGAGCGGTGCAAGCACTCGATACATTACCTTCTACAGCTTATCACTAGACTTCAATAAAAAAGGAACCAAAAATTTCCACAAGAGAATTGACTAATTACTTATTATCATCAAAAATATAAATAATTATATTTGGTGTATTGTCCCCGGAGTCCTACGTAGTTGCGAAGAACGTTATTGCGACACACGCTGTTTCCAAAAACTTTTTAATGGGTCATCAACATGAAAACTCGTCTTCATTTTCAGGTGCACCATCGGGGCATACGTATGCAGCTATGGCCGGCCACTGTGGCTGGGTGAAACAAAAATTATTTATCTCTCATACCTACTTTATTGTATTTGATACGACGTTGAAGCAGAAATACGTTAGAGATTCGTATAAGAAACAGTTTTTTCATAGATTGTTAGTATATTATTCAAAGAAACAGCTTGAATTGAATCGTTTCGTCAAGTTAATAGGTTCTTAAAAATGAGTCTAGATGTGCTTAAACGTGACAAAGGTGGAAATTTGCTGTGGTCGAATCTTATTTTATCTAACTTACGCCCTGGTCCTCAGCACCGTAGCCGGCGTAGCCGACTTCAAGGCCGGGCGGGATATGCTCCTCTTCGTTGAGGGTCGCTGCTACCATGGTCTTGCCATCCAGGGGCAAAGGCTCATCCAATTCAATAAGAAGGAAGTCCCAGCGAGCAGCTATCTGTTAACAAATGGGGTAAATTATAACTAAGTAGAGCGAGCAAAATGTGCGACTTATCATCATCAGCTTATTTAATATTTGTCTTCTGCTGGACGCAGTTTCCGCGTTCTTTAGGAGAAACTGGCACAATCTTCTGTTTTACACATCCAGTTGCCCGTAGCAGGTCATCGCTCCTACTCTACGTGTGCCGACACGCGACTTCTACTCTAGAACCCGTTCTACCCTAAAGGTTGTCTCTTCTGTTCTTGGTTACGGTTTTCAAGCGGTTGTCAGATAAAAGCAACCCATCACCACTTCAGCCTGCAAATAAACCAGCCCTTTGAGCTATGTCGGATAATCTGATACTTATGTGCGATCAAACAGCATTAATTTTGTATGTGTGCTACTAAACCTGTTTAAGGTTGTACTTCTTAGCGTTGAGGAAGTGTGGGCCGACGGAGAAGAGTGGGTGGATGATGAGGCGCTTCCCGTCGCGGTAGAGGCCGGTGCCATCCCGCGTGTTGTTGGTCCCCGCGAGCACCTCGTACCCGAAGTTTGACATCACGCTGCAACAAACACACCGACATCTACACTTGGAGCTGCCGACTTGCCGTCACGTGACTTGACCTACTTTCTTGCTACGAATGGTTTTAATATCGGAGATGTGACATGAAGTCTGTGGAAATTTGCGCGTCTGAAAACTTGTCAGCTCCCATGCCATCTACGAACGTTACCAAGCGGATGGGCATCGCAGCTAAGGGAAATCCACTAAAGTGTTGAGGAACAGCGAAATGTTAACTATACGTATTTGTGACGCCTCTGGTGTTACAAGTATTCATAGGCGACGGTGACTGCTTACCATCAGGCAGCCCGTCTGCTTGTTTGCCACCTATGGCATAAAAAAAATAGAATTTAGTAAAAATCATAACCCTCATTGCCAGTTAGTTAAAAATGTACACAACGTCAGTGTTAATTAGTTAGATAATTTAAAAGGTTGGTAGGATAGATATAATTATACCAGTGTCCGGCCGTGATCACCCAGGTGGGGCTGATGATGGTCCCGCCGCAGGTGGACCCGAACTGCAGCGCGTGAGGATATCTCTCATTGACTGGTACTTCCGGAGCGATCTCTTCAGCGCTACCTTTTGACTCCAAGTCATTACTGCTCTCAATATTATTATCCTCTGGAATAAAAAATGCAGCAACTAAAATAACCATAGGTTATAAACATAGCATTATTAACCATCAGGTTAATAATGCCTTTTATTGAACTCACTCTGCAGATTGCCTTGTTCCTCTTTTTTTGTATGTGGACTATTAGTTCATTGGTGTTGCTGCAAGTTTCTCGGTGTGCGTGAAAAATTTGTAGGTAAGTGAGCCGTAGTTGCATGTTTGCGTTAAAGGCACAGCTTACTGTGTTAAGAGGCAGCTATAAGCACGCGGGTATCTCACGCAAGCCAGATAAAAACAAATGAGTAAGAATTAAAAAAAACTTGAGCATTAACTAGTAAAATAGTACATAACTATTTTCGTATTGATATTTTATAGGAATGCGGAGGAGATAAGAAAAAAACCGGACAAGTACGAGTAGGACTCGTGCTCTGAGGGTTCCGTTGGACAGAACCCTCAGAGCGCGAGTCCAAACTAAAGTTGAAATATTGAAAGACAAACTTAACTTTGTAGTTGACTATAAAGTTCTTCTATACATTCCAACTACAAAATGTAAGTTTGTAATAGCAAAATAATTATTTTTAAATTATATAACTTCAAATTTGTAACTTTCAGATTTATTCCTATATATATGTGCTATAAGACCTTGTCTTTTGCCAAATTTCATGATTCTAGGTCAACGGGAAGTACCCTATAGGTATTGATTCCCTTGTGAAATCGCAAAATATGCGACATAAACGTTCATATCTTTTGATTGCGTTAACTTACAACTTTTATTTTTTACAGCCGAAAGAAACCGTAGACCCAAGTATTTGGTATAAATTTCAACTTAATACCTTTACCGTTCTTGATAAAAAAGGTATTGACAGACGGACGGACAGACAGACAGACAGACAAACGGAAAGACAGACGGACAGACAGATGGACAACGAAGTGATCTTATAAGGGTTCCGTTTTTTCCTTTTGAGGGACGGAACCCTAAAACCTACTTATTAATTAGGTATGTATATATTTCATTAAATTGCTCCCTTATTTGACTAAATGAGGATTTGCCAAACGTCTCTTTCAAAATGTTTGGTTGGTTCCAGACACCGGCCACCTGAGAAGCTGTCTACAATGCCTTGCATGTCGATAAATTTTCGAAATATTTAAATGGTAGATACAACTAGGTGCATCTAAGTAAAGCGCTAGCGTAGCGTAGCGCTAGCGTAGTATTATAAATTCCACTTAACTTGTGTCTTCAAAAGTTTTTTAATCATTTATGACTTATTATTTTTAACCATCTTAGCTTACGATATTATAGGTACATAGACAAGATGTGTGCGAATTCTTATAAGTGGCGCCCATCGAGTGTGCGGCAATACTTAACGATGTTTTCGCAACCTCTAGAAAAAACGTGACAGATTTATTTGTACCTACTTATTTCATATCAAAACTTAGCAAAAATAGGAATAATAAGACTGGTGAGATGAGACAGCCCTCCTCTTTGTGTAGATTTTCTAATGCCATGACCCATTATGGTATCAGCTTCTGCCATGATTGCATTATGGATGTTCCACCATCTGTTCCGGCTTTCAGCAGTACGCACCGCTTCAGTGACGTTAATGTTGTGGGTGGTACGGTATTCATGCGGAAAACAGTGACAAACTAACTGGGTCCTAGACTACACACGCACACCAGTGTGTGCATGACTACAGGACAAGCAGAAGGGCAGCTTTCACACCACCACCCCTTCCTCGTGGAAATTACAAAGATTTGTTCTTCTACTTGACCTGTAGTAAAAGGGGGAGAGTGGAATAAGGTCATGAAGCTCTTGCGCACACTCGCCAAGATGTAGATATCCGATAGAAAATAGACCGATAACATACTCGGAAATCCCTACCGTCCTCCTTGTTTCCTGAGAACTACAATTTAGGCATCTTGAAGGCTAGAGTGATAGGATTTATTCTAGATCAACGTTCCATCCTTGGTGACGCCGTCGCTAAAGTAAGTACGTACATGGGAATGGCCTCACCAATCAGCACGAAGTCTACATCAATGTCATCGTTGTTGAGCGAGCCCACGCTGGCTGCAGACGTCAGCGTCAGCACGAGCGCGCACCAGCACGCGCAGCGCAGCGGACACATCTTGCACTTGTTCTGGTCTCCTACCGACACTGTTCCAGCGGCTGCTGCGACCCTCTATATATTGTTGTGTTCAGCAGAGATTAATGCGTTTAACTGATTGCATAGTAATGTGTTCGTCTATTTGTTATCGGAGACATTAGATATTATTGTGATTTGTGCCTAATGTGCTTGCCGTGTGCTGGAATATTCTCGGAAGATAGGTAGTAAACGGCTCAAATAATACCCCTCACTCAAGTCCACTCGTGCTTCCCCAGGCTCAGATCAGACAAACAAGGGAGATATGGTAAGATATCGTGGTGGGTGGGAACGCATCAGGCCTAAATTAGGCTTGATGCCATGTTCATAGTGAGCCGGACGTATTCCTTAGTATTTGATTTAAGAGGTATAGTGTTTTTTTTTAGATAAATGATAAGACATTTGAACATAAATACAAAAAAAAATCTACAAAAAGACATCACGCCCGGGCGGTCACTGCTAAGTACTTACCGCGACTGACGTTGCTTAACTTTGGTAAGCAGAATTTTATTACTGATTCTCACTTCGCAGTATTTATTATTATTATTATTATTATTTTTACTTTAGAGTGTGTACTATAATTGTGCCAAGTTTGATGCATGTGCATATTACCGTTTTACACTAGAGCAAATACAAAAATATTAAGTTTTTAGTAACTATTTAGTTTTTACTTTTTGACTTTATTACCTATTATATTATCTTAGTTAATCAACTGGCTATCTATTACGGTTCGAAAGATACAGCCGTTAAAAGGTAGAACGGACGGATAGATAGACGGACAAACATACATACAGCAGCGTAGGCTATTTAGACTACTGGTCACTTAGTTACTACATACATACAATCGAAAAACATTACTACTCTCAAACATTCCTTGGACAGTAAGCTCAAATATTATAAAATGTTTGTTTTCCTTCATTAGGGTTCCGTACCCAAAGGGTAAAGTCAAAGGGTAAGGGTATTACTAAGCTTACGATGTCTGTCTGTCTGTCTGTCCGTCCGTCTGTCTGTCCTACCTATTAACGGCTATATCTTTCGAACCGTAATAGATACACAGTTGAAATTTTCACATAATATGTAACGTTAATGCGAATTAACTAACAAATAATAAAAAGTCAAAAAGTTAAAACAAAAGGGGAGTCTCCATACAACAAACTTATTTTTTTTACGTATTTATAATGTAAAAACGATAACACGTACAAGCGTCAACTTTGGCACGATTGTAGTACATATTCTAAAGTATAACAACAAATAATGGACAAGTGCGAGTCGATGACAAATTTCTGTTCATTACCAAGTTATTATACTCGAGCGCATGTAGCAAAGTGAGTAGCAAATTACTTCGACAAATTTTGGAAGGTGTTATAATTAGCTGGTATTTAGGTTACTTGGACAGCCTTATTGTATTTTGTGGTAGTACGGTACCCTCAGTACGCGAGCCCGACTCGCACTTGGCCAGTTTATATATTTTATTTCAACCACCTCATTAAATAGGTGGTTAAAATAAAATAAACAATGCCAAGGCCTACGTGTTTATTAATAAACGTGTAAGCCTTGGGACAGTTCCAACGTGTTGTTTTCTCTTATTACATTTTTGAACTCGCTTGTAGAAGACGCAGATAACTTCACGTTTATAAATAAGGGGGTAGTTATAGTCTATAGATGGCTCTACAATGTGAACAACTTATTTAAACAGTTGATCAAATGATGAAACTAAAAATATTCTACGGATAGCTGTCAGTTTGGTTACGACATTGCGACTGTGGCGCCTCCAGTCAACTGTACAGATAAGTTGGTCGCGCTGTACAATGCATAAACACTACTAACTCAGGTCAGGGTCTTATTATGTCTTCTGTGCTCAGGGACTAAAGTTAAGTTATAAAAACCTACTGTTTTATGTACCAAATTAAACTTATATAATTCCTATTGAGGACGTACCACAATCTCAAGAGCATTCTAATCTTACATTGAGTTTTGCCTCGCTCTCACGGCTAATGAGAGAGCAAGACAACATTCAATGTAAAATTAAAACATGATATTACTTGCCAAGGAGAATATAATCACTGCGTTTATTACTTGCTGTAGAAACTATAAACGTCGGTGGTAGAAGAGTAGAGCCGGGAATTGACAACTTCACTGTTATAATTATAATGCTATGTAGTGACTGGATGGATGCTCAGTAAAAGTAACTATCTTTGAATAACGCCAAAACTCGCGTTGCTGATGTATCTAAGTAGATCTATAAAGGTATACAAAGACAAGACAAGACTTTCTGTAATCATTTAATTCTTCATTATTATAAACAATTTATTAAATTTCGTTGCTGTAATCTAACAATGTAACTGGTGGTAATAATTCATATACAATATTACATAGCGGGGTACAAAACTATGCTTTACGTGACGTCTAACTTTGTGCCTGAATGGGTGTTTGGGTTTATTTCTACAGTAAATTATGGTAGTATACAATTACAAAGTATTGTTGTATACAAATTAGTATACAACAGTATATAAATACTCATTAATGGTTATAGTAAATTGATTAATTGATAGAATAACCTGTAGGATAGGGCTCAACCATGTTGACCACTTTTAGGTTTTTATTTTATCCTGTCTTGAGTAGAGAGGACGAGAGAAACTTCAAAGAGATTAGTTTGGCTTTCAGAATTTGTTATAGGTACTTTATCAGTTATGTAAATATGACTGAAGTATGAAGTATGAAGACTTCAAATTAATAACTCCTAATTATTATGAAAAATACATTGATGTCGATTTTAAAGGCATTCTTTAAAATTCCTAAATTTCCTAAAAATCTTGAATTTAAAGTACTTGAAATAGGTATTCTGAAGGCACTCGTTAAATAATTTTACGTAGTTTACGTAGAGACGTATTTTAGTATTCTATGATTAAAACACTTAAAAGTGATGCTTATGGTTGTACGAAAGATTAAGAAGAACACCCAGATTTTTTATTAAAACGTGCCTTCAAGATTACAATTGTTCGTTAATTGCTAATATTGAGTAGTTTCAGCAATTTGCGTTAATTCATTTCAATATAATAATATTTTGAAATTTCTAAAAATACTAAATTGCTACCTCCAAAATACCATTTAGCTTTTTCGTATTTTAGTAATACTTTAGGAGCTTTAGGAATTTTAAAAATGTCTTCATAATTGATAGCGCAGACAAATACTATCAGTTCAATAAACTGTTTACTTCTTTCTCTTACCATGATCCAATAAAACAAGGTCTGATATATTATGCCGGAAGTGACACATGGCTACGTTACTGTCCAGTTGCCATTTCATTGCAATCATGATTCAAGAATGATCCAAGAAAACAAGGTTTGCTACTCTGGCAGTTGTCCCAGAATTACGTCACTGTCCAGTTGCCACTTTATTGCAACAAACACAGATATTGAGAAACATTTTTTTAAATAATCTATTAAATCAAATACAAAAGACATTTAATTGTCATTTGGTTTGTCCGCTCAAGCAAGTTAAGCACAAATTGAATATATTAAACACAATTTTATCAAAACCACATTGATTTCTTGGATTCCCACAGCGAATATACGAATCTTGGGGTGTTATAATTTCACGCTACGTTAATATAGAAAGTCATAGAGAGTCCGCCATTGTTTCGTGTATCGTCATCTCTCTCGAACTTGTAAATTACTTATTCTGCTCTTGTGCGTGTACGTGTACGTATATCCATAACATTGATGACATCATTGCGGTACGCCCACATCACATTATTTCTCGGAGTGCTATACCTGGCGGAGTATATTATTATACCATGATTGCAACAAACACAAATTGGGAAACAAATATGTTAATAATATATGAAATAAAATACAAAAAGCACATCAATGCTCAATTTGTATCTCCGCTCAACCGAAGCAATTCAAATTAAATACGAATTTAATATATTAAACATCGTTGACGTAGGCTTGTGTCCCCCACGTGACCTTTGGATCTCGGAATAGCTAACCTGGCGGAGTATATCATTATACAATGGCTCTTACTATGGGTACATGAGTTAATAAATGAAACATAGCTGCAGTCGTACGACGTGGTTTACATATGAGTATGGATAGGTACTGATGGATAATATAATCACTAAAGTGTTTAATAATCTACACAACTGATGAGCGGCAATTAAACGTGAACAGGCTATATCTACTGACAATCATTATAACTTCGGTAAATACAACTTTCATTCTAAGGCAGTGTTCAACATTCGTATTCACTTATCATTCAAAAGGCGAGAGATGGACTAACTAGATAGTTAAATGATGGAGTGTTTTCATATATTATTATGTTTATATACAATAAAATAATTTTACAAGGTTTCTGTACTAAAACTTAGTGTAAGTTGTAGAGCATGCTCTATTGGGTTGTACATTTTCAAAATCCGTGGATCGTGTAACCATTTTGTGATTCGCACGCTGCGTATTTTGTGACTCGCACGCTGCGTATTTTGTGACTCGCACGCTGCGTATTTTGTCACTCGCACGCTGCGTATTTAACAGTACTGTCTATACTTGGCAATTTTGTGTTTGCTTGTACGAAACCTATAGCACTATTGTGACAAAGTTGAGAATGGAATAAACTCAGAGTGGTTTGCGCGTGGAACACGTCTGTTATGTGAATGCTGCGTTACATAGCCCAAGGTACACAAATCACAAAAAAGATTCTGCAACCTTAGAATCCCTTAATAGCCAGCTCTAACAGTAAACACGGTGATCAACTGTTTTTTCTAGTCAATTCAGAGAACACTTCTTGTACATAAACCCCTACACTACACTGTAGGGGGTTCTGTACACGGATCCCGGGATCAGACTGAATGAGCCACGGATCCCGGAGAGTTGTATCCACTAATACCGTGATCAGGTTCCTTCAAAGACACATTTTTTTTAGTATAAAATAGTTTTCGTAACTGCATGATCACGGTGCGGCTTGTTCTTTTTATGTTATTTCCCAAAAGCAAAAAAGGTGAAATCAAAACATTGTATAATTACAAAGTCTAAGAGGTGAAGCAGTTATGGGTAAACGATGCACAGTAGTTTCATCTGCACCATTGATGGTGCAAGTCAACGGTGCAAACAGTACGTCAGGAGTCTGAGGGATCCAGTCTGATCCCGGGATCCGTGTAGATAAACCCCAGAAAAGTCATACATTTTGATGTGGAATTTTTCATATACACAAGTAACTAGTATAAGAAAACATCTGGTTCCATCTCTCGCATGCAAAGCCAACGTGTACTAACTAGCTAGAAGGCAACTCGTTTACATTATCTATCGACCACGACACATAAATAATATCTCAATATATTCATCAATAACTGTACTTCACACTACATTCAAACAAATAATTAAACCTAAAGTACTAGACATTTTATTTGTGAAAATTAATATAACATTTCACTAATTGCAGATTTTTAAACGAAATTTATTGTCCGGTACAATTTATGACATTTTTAACTAAAGCGACTGCACTCTTTGTGGACTAGATAATACCAACAATTATTTTCACACTAAAAATAGTTAAACACCCTCTCAGCATTAGTTTACCATCAACACTATGATTATGACACAATTATTCAGTTACAAATGTTACAATCCATTATAATATACCTACATACTAGTTATTTTTACAAGTTATATATATACTTTACATTTCCAAACATACTAAGCTGACATTTTTATCACAATTATTTATTTATTATTACAAAAATGATATAGTTATCTTATCAACATTTTATATATAATTTTAATGACTTCTTAACAATGACTAATTTTGATATAGTTCTTGCATATTATAATCAATATGATATTCTATTAGAATATAATTTATATACTTGTTATTTGTAAGGTTTTTTTGTGTTATCAGTTTCGAATTTATTTTCGTGGTTTTGTAAATGTACGTATTACTTATGTATCCATTTACTTAAATTTCCAAGACATGAAATAATTCAATAATATAACTCAGTAGCTATAGTTAATGTATAAAGGTGTCACTGACCTCGGCTGAACCAGTACCGGATTTGAAAGATGTTTGTTTTAATATTTAGATCCTACTTTGACCCACATTGGTACCAGAGTTTTGTAATTAGACGCCATTAGGGAAAAGTTATAGCTACATGGAAGTGATGAGCCAGAGCTTGGCTGTCTGCAACTCAGAACCAAAAACTGTGCTTGAAAATCACATCACCAAGCAATGATCTGTTAACGCAAACCGAGCCGAATTCTAACTAGAAAAGGTCCTAAGCTTTTTTAACCGACTTCAGGAGGAGGGTATCAATTCGACCGTATGTTTTTTTTTGTATGTTTGTTACGCGATTACTCCGCGAATATATAATTGTTATTGATGATTCCTTTTTTATCAGGTCGGCCATAAATGATAGGTGGTCCCATATTATCTATTTACTATTTGGCTCGGCGTAACAGTTTTTGACCGTGTGCCGTTCATTTATTTCAATAGACAGTGTGTCAGTATGTGTGTTTTTGATCATTTGTTTTTTAGTTTTTTTGTACAGTTGATAACATTAAAGAGTTGTTTATGATACGTTCAAAGTGCTTAGCTGGAGTCATTCTGACCCTAGCTCAGCACTTTCCATTTCTTTATATAACTTTCATTGATGGCCTGTCGACAAAATTTGACTCAAATTAGGGTCTAAATGTCAGTAGGTAGGTACATATAAATTTTAAATCAGTGACTAAGCTGGCATCACTAACACAACTATTAGTAAAAACCCAAAATATGTACTTAATTACTTGTTGTTTTAATCAGCGACTATCTTGAAAAACCACTTGGTGGGTTCACTTATTTATTTTATTGCAATTTATCTAACTCAATGTTATTTACAAACTTTATGAAACAACAATAATGTATGGTTCCATAGTCTACAAGCTCAGCTCACTAACTGGCACCACGTTGTTTTAGTTAAGGGCCGGTTAGTCCGGGTCTTTCTCTTCTTGACGACTAATTTTCATATAACAAGGCCAACCACTAGCCCGGTTATCCTTTGCTAGTTCAATCGCTATTAAAACTCACCCACTCGAATATTCACCGTATTTACCTAATATTAAGGTATATATTCATACGAATTGAGAGTGAGTAGGTATGATGGTGCTATCTCTTGTACTGCTTCATGCAAATACCCATTTTAATTCCCTGTGAATTGAAGTAAGCGGAATTTCAAGTTTAAAATGTCAAGTCATCATTCAGGCGTTGAACTTCGATGTAAAGCATAATGAGACTAAAGAAGTTGAAGAACTTTGTTTTATTATATTACATGGTTTATATTCACGAAAGGCCGTACTGCTACCTGTTTTAAGCGATCCTGTTTAGGTGATGCGAAATGTTGCGCGACCGCAAGCCGTATCTCGGCACGTTAAGGTTCACGTTCGCATGATTTTCCACACTGCACTGTTTCAGCGCTATTTCAAGCCTGCATTAAGGAGTAGCTGGAAGGTCCCTAAAGGCGGATGCTAGTAGGGGGAATCTACACATATCGCCCACTTCAGTAATATTATATTTAAAACGTTGCAAATGTTTGTAGTTCCAATGGCAACACAATAATAGTCTGATGATGGAGCTGCAAGGTGGATAAAGGAACTTTGGAATAGATACTGGCAAACTAGTTCAGTTCGGGCTCAGTAAGTTCATCTTAGTGAGGTTTTTTTTTATATTGTGAAGCACGTTTTTTTATGGTCATCACCGTCTGCCTCATTGATCCGCTGATAATCATAGGCTAATAATGTGGTAAAATAAAACAAGACTTTTTACTTTTTAAGTTCTGGTTGTCCAGTTGTATGAAAACTAGGAGTTATTATTTTTCCTTTTGGGGTTTTTAGGGTGCGTTTTCACTAAAGAGGAGGTGAGCTGTCAAAAGAGATCGGTGGTTCCATTAAAGCGGAGACAAATGGAGTGGAGCGGGGCAGAGACGAGCGCACTTGTGTAGCAGATACGAGTGGAGTATTACTCGATACATACTCAGTGAAATCGTATCTGTCAGAGAGCGAACACGTCATATTGGCGCTAAATCAAATGAAAGCTTTTTTATATATTCATCTGCTAAAAGATGCCACTGGCACGTCGGTGTGGTGCCTCGCTCTGCTCGCATCGCACGCCTTTACTCCGACCCGCTTGCCATTTGTCCCAAAAAAAAAAAATATATTTTTATTTTATCGCTACGACTGTTTCCATTGAAGCGGAGCAGAGACGAAATGTGAACGAATGTGATAGATCGATTCTGGCAAGGCTTCTCTGCTCTCGTCTCTGCCTCTGTGAAAGCGCACCGAAAGACTAATAAGCTCTATACACCTCCAATGTGTAATCAGTTACATTCGCGTAAGCGTAATCTACACTCTAAATATGATACTCACTGGAGAAAATATCAATGAACAATTCTACGAACAGGTATTTCTACTATAGCATAGAATAATGAAATATCGCTCATAGAACGCCCTTTACAATCGTATCATCTTTATTGCAAATTGTGTTTGTCTTTATTGTCTTTAGTTGACATGCGCACTGATACTGTGCGACAACTTATCTAAGAATCGAAATCGTGAGCGCAGCAGCGCACTTTCTGAATTTAATTTAAACTAAGCTTTTTGAGCTTAAAAATTCTTCTTCCCTTCATAATATTCCTCCCGGAATAAAGTTATTAGTCTATTGGTTTTTTTATCTGATTCATTTCGGAGAGTGTGCACTGGATCTGAATTATCTTATTCCTTCCTCCCCATTTATTTAAGGGATCGCCAGAGTAGGCACGAAAAGACGACACCACTTCATTATTGATATTCTGAAAACTTGTATGAAGCGTCTTGACTCCGATTACAAGCAAACTGCCAGTCTGTGGGATGCAATGCCCGGTGTATATTACTAGATAGTTACAATTCGGGACCAGTAGGTATGCATAAAGCCATTTTTGACTTATTTTTTTAATTAAATAAAAGGATTGCACTTTACCGCTACTTCGCCTGTTGTTAAGCGATAATACAGTCTGTGATGGAGCACGTTTGTCTAGAAGAAACCGAGGCGAAACCCATGTAACTATCGGTCGGACTGACTTATAATTCTACATATACCTTGTTCATAGTAATAATTTAACAAATATGAAACCATTGAAATATTTGTTTTTCTACTAATAAATAATCTACAGAAAATGTCCACAGATTAATTTAAATATTTTGTCTTTAGTATCAGCACTATTCACAAATATTCACTGTTCGTAGGTTTATGGTTTTCCATACACTCGATCTGAGATACATGAAATAATCGACAAACAAACGATGAATTAGTCTCACTGTAAGGTGATGATGCATTGCGTCATCTCGTTCTCGCAGTATATCATGAAGGTGCCGTGTGATGATGAGTAATGTTCTACACGTCCAGTTGGCGCAGGAAGCTGGTCACGTGGTGCGAATGCGCGTGCGCGTGCGCCGCCACGGAGTCGATGTCAGCGTGGTCGCGCCGCGGGCGCGCTGGCACCGCGCGCGGCAGGTGCAGCGGCACGGGCAGCAGTTCCGGCATCACGCTGTGGTGCGTCACCAGCGCGCACAGGGACCTGAACTCCTTCGTGAACCCCTGCAATACATTATACATCATTATATTTATTGACTTCTTTGTCCGGCAACCAGAGCTTCGCCACATCCACTTCATTTGGTGCTGTTGCTTGAACAGAGTTCATTAGGAAAAGACCTTCTTTCTCGAGAAAGTCAACAAGCATTTCTTCCATATTGTTCCTCTTACTAAACCGTGTAGTCCCACTACCGATTCACTACTGGTCTGCACTTCCCCACTTTAGTATTTAAATTCCCCCTCCCCCCCCCCCCCCATAACAACGTTGAAGTGGGTACTAGAGGTGTTGTCCAAGGTTTTTGAGATGTCCGCATACAGATTTTCCACTTTGGAATCTAGGTATGCCTCACAGAATGCGTAAGTCCATTACTGTTTTGTATATACGTCTTGGTTAGCAGCGGTCAACTAATAAACCTATCATGAAACGAAAGTAGAGTGGCACCTTAATCTGATACCCGTTGCGTGTCCTGAGTATGAGGTAGTGTGCGATGCCGGAGGGCTGGAAGTCCCTCGGTACGCGCACCGAGAGTGCGTAGCACCCCGCCTGCGTGGTGCTGCCGCGCACCAGGAATGCGCCCACCGGCTGGCCGCTCAGCACTTCCAGGGCTATCTGGGGACACGAGGCGACACACCATCACTACACACACACACACAGCTCACACTACGGGAACCCGACATGTACCCTACCCAATCCATTAGATGGCAGACAACTTATCATCCTTCTCACCATAAGACCCGTGTTCTGGTATTCAATCAGGTAGTATGCCCTAAAATGCCCTCTTGGTCTAATAGGGTACATTTCCACTGAAGCGGAGTGAAGCTGTGAAGTAGCTGTTTCCATTGAAATGGAAATGAGCGGACTCGTGTAGTGGAGACGAGCAGAGTATAAACTGATACATTGTTAGTGAAATGGTATTAACGCACATGCTCCGCTCTTCTTGCATCGCACCGCTATACTCCGATCCTCTCCATCGCGCTATTTCACTTGCCATAAAATTTTATACAATTATTTTCGTCTCCGCTACGACTTCAATCTAAGACTCTCCTTAAGATGCAGATTTCACCTTCTCTCTAGAACGCCGTCCAGTAACTTCTTTATATTATCCATATTACAATGGCTGTGGACACGAGCTGGCGCAGCTCGGTCGAAACGTCGAGCAAAAGGTACCTATTTTTACCTAAACAAAATAATACGTGATAAGTCCTGATAAAAATATAAAACGAATATGAAGAAGGTGTGAAAAGTAGAGTATGCTCCTCTGGAATAAAGCCTGTCTTCAGCTTGAGTCCCTCGTTACGCTCAGGGTTCAATTTGCCGCCCGCGACGTAAGACACTGCTTTATTCCCTCAGTGCATAATCTACTATTACCTTTCTCAAGTTTAGAACTGTTGGTCTCTGTTGGAAGAATATTATTATATTGAACATAGTATTTAATTCACTACTGTGCTTAAGTTATATTGGTTGCTATTTACTCTACCATTGTTAGTGTTCCTTGCTGCCTTCACTTTGTGTGCCTCTAATGATTTATTTAATATTATATTATGATCACTGGTAATTTGGCATAATGCGAAGGTGCTCCAAAGACTTGCCTCCATATTCATAGACGTAAACAAATTCACCTCGAATCCTCACGTCACGTCCTCCAAGTGGTGTTTGGTATATAAAAAACATCACTTGAGGGTGACGTGAGGATTCGAGGTACCTTGATTTACGTCTATGAATATGGAGGTTAATGTATATTATGTACTTATCGCGTTTGTATTATATGTATATATAAATACCATCTATATAATATTATCTATCTATATCAAAATATGGTAGTATTTTTAACATTTTTATCAACACGTTTGTCCTGTTACTTAAATTATTTCAATTTATTGGTTGCCTGGAAGAGAACGCTTTTAGCGTAAAGGACACAACTTGTGGCACTTGCTCGTAAGTGTTTAAGAAACTAGTTGGAGATGGAATCAGTTCCACTCAAGGACGGTGTACGGTGTAGCTATGGGCTAGCAGTGACGAATCCTTGGCATACTTCTCTGGGTATTCCGTGCTGGAACCAGGGTGCCTGGCGCAGCTCGGGCTCCGCGCGCGGCAGGTTGTTGTTCCCGGAGCCGAGTGAGGAGCCCCCGCCGCCGCCCGCGCCGCACGAGGACGCGCCGGACGACGAGGACGTGGTGCGACTGCACGCTGCTGACGGACTGCAACATCACACCAGACAATCAGGGACATGGCTCATCACACCAGACAATCAGGGACATGGTTCATCATACCAGACAATCAGGGACATGGCTCATCACACCAGACAATCAGGGACATGGCTCATCACACCAGACAATCAGGGACATGGTTCATCACACCAGACAATCAGGGACATGGCTCATCATACCAGACAATCAGGGACATGGTTCATCATACCAGACAATCAGGGACATGGCTCATCACACCAGACAATCAGGGACATGGCTCATCACACCAGACAATCAGGGACATGGCTCATCACACCAGACAATCAGGGACATGGTTCATCATACCAGACAATCAGGGACATGGCTCATCACACCAGACAATCAGGGACATGGTTTCTCACACCAGATAATCAGGGACATGATTCATCACAGCATTCACAGCAGACAACTGACTATAATAAGTACAACATTCAAAGAAAAACGACTACTGCGAGACACATTTCGCGGCCTGCCTGCTAAAATATTAGTTTACTTTGTTTTTCTTCAGTTAACTACAAACTAAAAAACCCAGTACATAAAGAATTGTATCTCAGTTCAAACACAATTTCACATTGGATTAAGAGTTTAAATGTTATTTAAAGACAATTAAAAAATCACCACACATTAAGTGCACCTACACATATTGTACACCACTTCCATCAGATCGATCAACTTACCCATCATCATCAATAATTTCATGTTCCCACTGCTGGAACACAGGCCTTCCTCTCAGAGAGAGGGGATGGGCCCAAACCCACCATGCTAGCCCAGTGCATGTTGGTGAATGTCATTGATAATATTATGTTTTTGAATTTATGAGGTTCTTGGACATACCGGTTCCTTCACGATGTTTTCCTTCACCGTTGTTTAGCGATGGCATTGAAAATGTACATATTTTTTTACTAGAGCAGAGCCGAGCATCGAACCGGGTGTAAAGCGAACATGCTACCACTCGAAGATACTAATTTGATTGGTATCGTGCTCTCGTCCTGCAATCGACAATACAATACAATACAATACAAAAACTCTGACATGGTGGCGTTTCCATACAAACACGTCATCACTTCGATATGCGTATAGTCGGTATACAACGCTGGAAAGACTGCAATACTGCCCCGGTCTCGATTCAATCGAAGGCTTTTTGATAGTCAACAAACGCTAGATATAATGGCTGATTATACTACTCAGTCTTCTATTTATTCTAACGGAGCGTGTGTATGTGGTCTATAATGGTGCTCCAGCCTTTATGGAAACCGGCTTATTCGGGAGTCTGAAAGTCATGAAACCTGCTTTCGAGACGGTTTGTCTCGAAACCTGGAAAACAACTTGCACACATGGCTCAGGAGTGAGACGGGTTGATAATTCATCATAAAGGTGTTATCACTTTCTTTAAAAATAGCACCTCCACACTCTTTTGCCATGCTTCTGGCGTATTTTCTTTGTTGTGTATATTGTATCTTATAAAGTTATATGATTATTTACGGGATATTTACCGTGGTAAGGTTGTGGAATGAGCTCCCGATATTTCGGCACATTATGTCATTATGTCTGCACCTAACTTTTTAACTGTTCTCCAACCACCCGCATTCTTCAGTCTTCCCGTGAACGTGGTGCATGTAACTGCGCCGAAATATCGGGAGCTCATTCCACAACCTTACCACGGTAAATATCCCGTAAATAATCATATAACTTTAGTGAACAACCGTGATAGTTTAAAACAGTGTTTTATTGTATCTTATGTCAGGAAGGTATCACAGGCTTTTAGCGCGTAGCATACTATCAAGGCACAATCGAAAACGAGAGTTTTTCCCTTTTTTGCCGTCGCTCGGTGGTTGAAGCGCGAGCTAGTGGCCACGTGGCCAGACAGTTTGACGGGCGATTTGAATGTTGTAGTTGTAAGTCCCTATAATGATCATCATCAACCTCCCTCCCACGCTTCCCATTGAATATGCCATTTGCTAGGTCCGTCACCAATCTCATTCATTTGCATCGTAAGAATATAATCGTAAAATCAGAATGGAACAGAAGAACAAATATCATAAAGGAAGAATTAATGAGTGCTACGTATTTGTACAGCTTTGATTAGCCCTAGACTGTATATGATGTTTAATAATAAATCATACATCTAATAATATTAGTAGGATAAGTTTTGTGTTTTCCCACCTGTTGTTGAGGTTGGTACATCTCCGGAAGTCGTCCACGTGGTGCATGTTGTCGTTCCGCCGCGGCGTGGGAGGGAGCGCGACGGGGAGATGATCGCGATTGCTCTCTCTCGTTCGCGCCTCCGCTTCTGATGCCTCGTTGATATAGCCGCCGTTCATACAGAGAGGCAGGTTTGTAGGCCTGGAACGTCCAGCGGAAACTTTATCAGTAAAGACTCATTCCAAAAATGCTCCCACACATTAAGTCCCATTCCCAATCTATTCACCTCATTACGTAATTTTAGCATGCATTAAATGCCCCTACACAGTAAATGACTGTAGAATAGTGAAGAAACGCCGCGCTTCCACCCTATCAATACTATATTTGTCAATTTTCATAATGGAGAATTGGAGACACTGGTCGGAAACTAGCGACGCGGTCTGAAGGCTGCGTTCTGTTCAACCCGTGGGACAGTTGCTTCATATCAGTAGAGCTTCCCTTGAAGCGTCACGCAACAGCAACTGACGTGATCAGCGTGTCAATGACATGCGTCTTTGCCCTATGACCAGTCACCTCATAGTAGCTGAGCTTTCCTATGCGCACTGCAGTCTACAGAACTGAAGGTAACTCACGTAGTCGCTGTGTGTCTACAGATTAAAGAGGCTGAGCGTGCGTTTCCACTGAAACTGAGACAAACAGGGCTCTACAGAGGAGACACGCAGACTTGTGTAGCGGTGTTGCGCGGAGCATGACCTGATGCCTTTTTTATTTTTATTTTTTATAATTAATAGGCTTGCGTTTGACCACCATCACGCCTGATGTTAAGCGATGATGCGGTCTACGTTGGAGCACGCTTGCCTAGAAGGAACCGATTCACTCGTGATTTGAAGACACCCAGATTACACCTTTTGATGACACCTTTTGTATGTTCTTAGTGAAACGGTGTCTGTTCGAGAGTACACACTTCATTTTGGCGCTGATTGCCGTAAAATATTTGACACTACTAAGAAAAACCAAGTTTATGGAACGCGCTCTGCATCCATCGCTTATACTCAGCTTGCCATACAATTTGATACAATTCTTAGCACACACTGCTAACACTGCACTGCACACTGCTATATACTATAGCAGTTTCCATTGAAGTGGAGGAGAGACGAGATGATGATATTCCATTGTATGATTCCTGCATGTCTCCTCTACGATCACGTGGTGGGCGTATGTCTACACATTTAAATTAAACACAGTTTTGTCACGTGTATTTTACTTATAATTTTAATTCCTGACTTATCGAACAATGCAGTGTCCGTCGTTACAGGCAGACTAGATGAGGGGTGTCAGTTATGTGAAATTATTTACAAGTACCGCCAAAAAATCACTATGTACACAGTGGTCACTCACAGTGTCTATAGGGGTCTTGAACTGGATGCAGGTACTTGCCCCCCCCCCCCCATCCTCTTTTTTTATTTTTTTTTATTCCAATACCTTCTCATAGCATCCTTGGTAAATACCGATTCTCCGTGGCGTAAATTTGACAATTATCAAGACGAATGTAATGGTTAGGTTTGTCAAGGGCATGCTCACAAACTGCAGACTTGGTAGAACGTCTATTTTTCATAGCAGCTGTATTTTCATTAATATAAATACCGATGCTTCTCTTTGTTTGCCCAATTTAAGATAAACCAGACTCACAATCAAGCCACACGCACATATAATAGAAGTCCACTCACGTGGTGGGCGTGTCGGCGACGAGCGGTGTAGAGTCGTCGTCCGAAGGCTGCAGTAGCGCTCCGCTGAACCCTCGCGCCAGGCGCCTCATGAGCGGCGGCCGGTCGCCAAGCCGCCGGTAGCAGGTCACCTCTGTGGGGGAGTTGGACTCCTCCGAGCTGCTCGGGCTTGGCTCGTCCACCAGCGGAGACATGCCCAGTAGCTCGCATTTTGCTGGGGATCTAGAAATACAGATAAACTAAATCAGTTATAATTAAATAATCAGTTTTACAGTACGTTGATGTGCAGCAGAAAAAGCGTTTCAGAGAGCACCGACTCCTGAGGGACACTGATATATACCGATCAATGAATTTTTGTGTTGGGTTAGATGAAATTATCATCGTTCTACAAAATCTAAATTCTTTGTATGTTGTCTAGACCCAAGATGATAGCGACGATGTATAAAGATCTCGAATTAAATTGATCCCTCCTGACCTGACCTGTGAGACAAGGAAAAATAAGGTATTGTAACTCTGCGGGAACAGCATAGGAACTAGATCATGTCAGTGTTGATTGCATGGCAGGTACCTGTTTCCACAGTGAGGGTAGTGGCTGGAGATTCCGGGCAGAGTGTCGGGAGCTCGGCCCATGGCGCCGCACTCACTGCTGCTCAGCTCCTTGCTCTGCAATACAATAATATACTTCTCTTACTAAACTATACTCTAAGCAACCATACTACGAGAAGCTACAACATGAGGTCCTTCAAAAGGAGAGTTAATCGAGTCCTAAAGGGTCGGCAATGTATTTGTGATGCCTCTGGTGTTACAATTATCCATAGGAGACGGTGACTGCTTCTACTTGTTTGCCACCTATGGCATAAACAAAACTCTAAGCATTTATAACAGAGTCCATGATTAAAGCGATAAAAGCACTGCTGTTCTACAATTAGTCCACATTCCATCATGTGGAACGCAGACCGCAGTGTATTTATCTTAAACAATAATAGAAAATTCCCTGTGACAAAACGCTACATTACACCCTCCTAATAATTGGGTAAAAGAATTTAAACCTAACTCATTACAACTCAAGGTTGAAAAGGCACGAGCTAGCAAATCTTCAAACATCGCGTGACCAAAAACACTGGGAGTGACGAACGGAACGGAAACGATCCCGGTTGTTTTGCTTTTGGTTACATATTGGGTGACTGTTTACTGAAATAGACAAATTGGTTCCACTTAGGAGATGCCTAATTTAATTCAATTCTATTTATATAATTATTAAAGACTGGATTCTTGGAACACTGGAATATGATTATACGAAATTCAAAAGGCGAAAATTTATTCAAACGTAGGAATGTAATGGTAGACATTTAAACATGTATAGATTACGTAGCGGATTAACTAAGAAATAATAATTTATATTCCAAAAGATAAAAGGGGTCCACATCCAACAAACATATTTTTGTGAAACCTGTCGGTACCACGTACAAATATCAAACTTGACAAGATTTTAGACCAGTCCAAAGAAAAACAACGAATAATAAACACCGGCCAAGTGTGAGTCGGGCGTCCATTACAGAATACTACTGATCCCGAACTGAATAAAAGTAACCATATGTTTTGTGTGCGGAAGCCTCGGTTCGCGAGTCCGACTCGACTTTGCCGGAGTTATTCTGCGTGTCTATCTGTGGCAGCGTAGCTCCCAAACGATTTTGATTTAGTAATTAGTTTCGTTTGTAAGGTAACTTGTTCGACAGTGTTCTTAGCTAGGTTTCAAGAAAATATGTTCTGCCGTTTCAAGATTATCAGCTCTTTTATTAGAGGTTTTTTTTTTTATTTCACTTTAGTCTAAACAGCCCAACGAGATTAAATTTAGGCAGCATGCGAGTAGGTGTCAATAAGCTCACCCCCACATCTTGCAAAGCTGGAAATCCCACACCGTCAAATTTTTTCGCGGACCTTCAAGGTGTGGAAAATTCTTCCCCCAAAGGTCTTTCAACATAAAGCGTTTCAAACTACCTCACAACGTTACAACTACCTCTCCGGGCTGGCAAAGCACCATCAGCACAGCTAGTGTTCCAGATGTCCATAGGCGGCGGTTTCTGCTTACCATCAAGCGGACCGCATGCTTGTTTGCATCTCTTTTTATAAAAAGGCTAAGTAGATAAGATAGATATATGCGTTTTATTTAATTTAATAGTAAGTACTTGTTCATTCAAACTACCCATTTTACCATACCAGCAAACATCGACATACCAACATACCTATAAGTAAAGGTCAGCCATGATTGACTCGTTCACCCCCAGAATGAGTCTGGGACTCTATAAACTGAGATCTATTCGATATTATTTCAATGTCGCGTGTTCTCAAGTCGTAGCGTCGGCACTTCATGACTCCATGAAACAAATTATTGTACTGAACCCAAAGTTTTCGTTAAATAATTAGCAATGAGCACGCACAATGCCGACTTTTCGGGCAATTGAAACGGGAAAGGAATTTACACGCCGATTTATAGCAGTGTTGCTGTAAAGATTAGCTTTAACTGGTTTTCTGATAGATTTATTTGGTTGTGCTATTTTTGCAGTTCACGGTGAACTTACTTATGAAAAAGCATTCTACACTATAGCTCTGTGGCAAGTTCAAAAGAAAATTATGATAGAATTTACTGACAAAAAAATATGAAATTTATAGATGGTTTTTTTGTGAATATCATAGTGCAAACCATAGCCCTCTGGAAATATATTTTATTCATAGCTTGGTTGCAATATTGACTTATCAATTCATGCATATTGTTACGTTAATATTCATGCAATGTTTCAGAAAAGCACTGTACAAGCCTTGCTAGCAACTAAGTATATATACTCACATGATATGCTGGCTTCGGCTACACCTTGGCCCTTTTTTAAAGTTTATCAATGATCCTTTCTGTTTATTATTTTTATAGAATAAGTGGCATATAAGCTACGGGCCACCTGATGGTAAGTGGTCGCCCGCTGCCTATAGACACCTACAATACCCGGGGCATTGTCAGTGCGTTGCCTACCTTTGAGGACTCTATTCACCCTTCGTTTGAAGCAGTCCAAATTAAATTCCGGAGGAAAAACCGTAAGTGGTAATCGATCAAATCTAACAGTGGACTTACCCGCGTTAAAAAAATAAAAAGCAATGCGTGACTTCCACGCATCCGAGGGATGAGATTTAAAAGATCATCAGAGCATTCTCCGTTATATTATTTGTTATAAATAACTGCTTGTTTTTCTAATTTTCTGTGCTAGGTACATACCATGTTATTCATAATATAGAAACCCATTAAAAGTTTTACAAGAAGCTTTTGATAAAAACTGACTAATTATCATTGTAACATTCCTCTTTCACCTTTATTTCTCGAATTATACGGATTTTATTCGGTATCATCAATTTGACGTTGCCTTTCTTAGAAACTGTGAGAAACATTCACTTCCTGACGAGCGCCAGTACTAGCCCACACACACACGCACACTACCACAACTGAACATAAAAACCAGTGATACCTAATAGAGCGAATCGAATTTTCTGTTATCACCGCAATGGGCCATCCAGCCCCTCGGAGCCCTCGGGCCAGTCCACACCTACTGGGACCACTGGATCTGATAGCCACTCGGCCCTGCTACGGTAGAATACTACATTTATATTCGAACTGAAATAAGTCGGTGGGCATCGTTTGCGTTGTGTTATTAAAACGTGAAGTGTTTTTTTGGCCTTTTCCCGGCACCACCAGGCAAGTAAGTGTAACTTCACACATGTGCGCTGTCAGCTCCAACCTGCGTGTTTGATTCATCTTGCGCACATTTGATACAAATATTTTAATGTGACAAATATATTAAGGTGGTACGTTTCACCTACGGCGGGAGATTCAAATTTTAAACAGGTTTTTGGTCCTAGTAGCTGGGGATTATTTTAAATTAACACAGTGTTTGCGCAAATTGTTGGCTGTTTTTTACATCATAATGTTCAGATATTTAACAGTAACGCACCATATTACTTACATTTGTCAATAAACCGTTTGAAACAGCAAAAAATAGTTTATTGACATATGTATGTAATAATGTGCATTAGAGATAAATAGCTTTACATGATTTTGTAAAGAATAATAATCAATTTGCGCAAACATCATGATCGTTTACAATATTTGGTTGCCCAGCCTAGCTACAAGGATAACAAAACTGTTTGAAATTTGAATTTCCCGCCATTCGTGAATCGTACCACCTTAACGAATCCAACGGCTTGTGCTATCTTTTGAGCATGCGTTGAGGACGCATGTCGATGCCAAATGCGGACAAGTGTGGGTATAGGACAGACGAATAAAACCTATGGGAAATAGCAATTTTTGTCTTTCCCATATTAAGGCAGGTGATTATTTAAATTGAAATATGTTAAATGAGCAGAAAGTGCTACATGCTACGATTTTTAATATTTCTAACATGATTTTAACAAGTAGGAAAATTTAAAATTCAACTAGAAAGCTCTACATTTAAAATTTTGCCTGACCGAATCGTTCTTTTCTTTTGTTTTTTTTCGCCTAATTCGTCCTGCCCAAACAGAGTCTGAACATAAAATTTTAGAAATAATAGTAAAGTTAGTCGGTCCATATATTTTGAGCAAGTGTCCGGCTTGTGGGAGTCGGGTCCGGCGGCAGTTGACAATCAGTCGCAGGCACGTTCCCGATCGACGGCAAACTGAGATTCCATTTGGGGAATGGGTGTGAGCGGTTTGGAATACGTTGGGAAATTGTTTACGAAATGCGGGTAGTTGCGGGGGCGGAGAAAATATCTAGAAACCCCGCAGTGAAATTACTGCAGTCAATTCTACAGCAGATATGCTGGTAGCTAGGTATCAGTACGAGTAGGTATCGTACCTACTGAAAATCCAACGTGAGGTTGTAAAACCTAAAGATAAAGATAATTTATTTGCACCAAATACGAATAAATTAATATACATAATAAAAACGCATGCGCAATAGGTGGGTTAAAATATTAGTCGCTTTGTAAAACCAAGGACTGATAATTATGTGTGTTATCTATTGCATTTTTTTATATTTGCTTTTTAAACACACAGCCTAGTCAGTCAAAAACTTTAATTCGTTTACTTTTTTTTTTTACAATCTTCCCGCGGTAAGGTTGTGCTTCCTCCGTGATATTCAAGTGAGCGTAATGCGTAGTTACTATGGAATTACAAAAGGCTGTTTCTGTTGGGGGTCATCACTACCTTGTAATACCTTATAGATACTTATATTAGAAATACGAAAGTGCCCTGACAGCATGTTTTTTTTTTCAATGTCTGTTTTGATGTTTAATTCTATAAAATAATTATTGTTATTATTTTTGCATGCCGAGAAGCTATAGCATGGTGGTTTATATTATTTAATGCATTAACACCTGCATGTTACCCGTGTCTCGGCAAAATAAATAACCTGATTTTATGTATGTTTGTTGGTTTTTTTGTTTTTCTTTCACGCAACAACAGAACAATTGACTGACGTGATTTGCATAGAGATTAAAGAAAAGGAAAAAAAAAAATAGAGCGGCTGTTAAGGCCTTTTTGTAAGTTGTAGCCAGTTGCACCCATATAAACGAAACATCAGTCATTCGAAATCAGTTAGCAACTGTGACGCGGAGTTCGACGCGTTGATCTAAATAAGAATGTTCAATCAAGGTTCGCTCATAATGCCTGGTAACAGATTTTCTTTGTCATTTCCGTTCTATTTACTTCTCTTTTCTGTGATAGAAACAGTTGAAAGGTCGGAGAGTGCTGACATAGGATACATTTCATGACAAAATATCCAAGCAGGTGACGCCGCGAGGCGTAAATAGCCAACTGCTGAAAGTTGTTTGACTTCGCTACACTATTTACGAGTTCCAAGCCGCCCCGTGAAGTAAACGTAGTTTCCTTTATGATTCGTAATATGGGTCCAGTTTCTTCTTGCGAACCCTAATAAACAAAGAACGATATTTTTATCCAAAAAAACGTCTAAATAAAGGTGTAAGGAAAGGGTTCCTATTTTTAATAAAAATATACCTTCAGTGTAAGTATAAGAAAAAAGGCAAAGATCAGTTCACATAAAACGTGTGAATGTGTCGGTCTGTGCGTCTCGTCGCCAGAGTATGTCCAGGACCTCCCTGGTCATCAGGTAGCTGTTTACTCGCAATTTTCGAGGAACCAGTACCTACTCCTATGGAAAGTCGGCTCTGACATTTTTGTGTGTAAATAGCGTCACTACTTTTTAACCGACTACAAAAAAGGAGAGGGTTCTCAATTCAGTTGTATTTTTAATGTTTGTTACCTCAGAACTCCGTCATTGACCAACTTGGAAAATCCTTGATTGAGATGTTTTTTTTTTTTATGTTAGTTTATAAAACGTGAAATCAAAGTATTGAAGCAAATATGTATACGCGATAGGTCAAGTTGTTCCATATTCATCCTACGACGTCTCTTCCGACTGTTTCCTCTTTATATTGTGAGAAAAAATATCCACAAACGTTTCACGCTTGATCACTACAGTAGATTATACTGTATACTGCTACCAGTTTTTTTTTTTTATTGCGGTCTACTATATGAAATCTATGCAGAATTCAAATTAGTAGATAAAATCCTAAACTATCCAAATATTTTTTCAATCATAGTTACGCAACTAACATCTCCCAGATACGTATTTAACTGCCGACTCGCACGACACGGACTCCGCGTCCTCGACTCGAGCCTGCCAAGCTTTACTTCACTCACATAAAACTTCAGTTTAGGTTTTTCGTTTTACATTTTATAGAGCGCCTCCGGTTATGAATTTATCAATATGTGTCGACCTCCGCCTTCTGACCTTGCAACTTCCTAAAGTTATTAAGTCTAAACTGTCTATTGTTCAACAGTAAAGTTTACAAAAGCCCTAATAAATTGCAAAATACAGACATGAAAGCTCCGAAGTCTCAGTAGCTTTTGGTAGAATTTAAAGAAACATATCTCTTCGACAGATTATTTACATTGTATTTTTGCAAGCGTGCTAGGCAACAAGAATTGAAGTTTAAATGAGTTTACATCATGAGTACAATATTTTTTTTCTAAAATTAAATTGTCTTAAATCAGGAACTAGTAACTCGATTTTGTGTAGTTCTGATAAATGGCACCATTAACTAACCATCCAGTGACAGTAGGGCTCACTTCAAAACAATCAGCAAAGGCAAAAAGTAAAGAAGAGACGATCTCGTCAAAACTAGATCATGTCAACAGTGGGAAACAAGGTCGAGTGGACTTCCAGCGTCCAACCTCCAGGCCACGCCGTCTCGCGAATAGTGCGCGACCCAGTAAAGAAAAAAATCCGACCTAAACAAAACATTTGCCAAATTTTGTTCACGTCAGATTTCTTCGTCAACTGTCCCACATAATAAATGGAATACGATAAACCACACGAATAAAGTGCATAAAAATAAATGAATAAATATTCGGGTAATTTTTTGAATACCACACCTGACCCCATAATAAGCAAAATATATTATGATGATTACAGTGTAAAATGAAAATCCAGTATAAAATATATAGAACGACACTGGACTGCGCGTTTTATGATGTTATTAAGAGTTTTAAATAAAGAGAAGAAAAACTATATTATTATTATGTATTTACTAGTAAAGTATAATATACAAACAACAAACATTAAAATGTATACAAATAGCAATTAGCATTAGTTTTTGTAAAGGTGTCGAATAAAATTTATCCAATTCTTATTGCGTATACTCTGTTATCTTTGTCTGAATTTTTTTGCTGCTCAAGTATTTTATTTTATTTTAAATACTTGTACTGTTTGTTACTTAACTATGACGTATTGTTGTCGTTATTTAGAGTGGATGTGATGCTACATAGAGTGTGTCATTGTATGGACAACAAGGCAAACCAACCAAGGTCCAGTAATGTCGACGTTTCGTTTGTCGTTAAATCGAGTGTTGCTATCTACAGTTTGCACTGTAGTTAAAATAATCTGATTCCGTATTCGTGTTCAAGCCAGGAACTTATCACAATCCTTTGATATTCGCTCGCATGTCGCTAAGCAGTTCTTTTTCATAAACATTGTGAAAAACAAAATCAAGTACTTATTTATGTTATTTTTCTAAGTTCTCAAACATGCCAAATTATAACAAAATGAGATTTTTTCATTGGTAAATAAGTCCCATTAAAATTTGGTTACTCTTTAATTGGGTAACTGAAAACGATATGGAACATTACCAAATGAGCTTACGCTGGTGATGTCAAGGGAGTCACAAAACCGACGAGTCGCTACAGCCAATTATTGCTTTAGTCTGGCCTTGACTAAAAACTCCCCGAGCAATCCGAAGAGAGCGTGTTCCATTACAATTTCACCAGCCGTAGTAATGGGAATGCCATCTGAAAGTCACTTCTGTTTGGACAAGGACACAAATATAAGTTTTAATGAGAGAAGGTGAGACGGTAGGTCAGGTCGGACAGACTGGCGTGCGAGCCGGCAGTATAGCATCGCAGGGGAGCCAGCACTCGGAATTAATTATAAGGATAGGACAAAAGAACAATTGGAGCACGAATTAACTCGAAACGGGTTAATAGATTATGACTCGAGATGGCCCTTATAATGTGACATTGTTTCTAGATTTGGTGGCAATTAACATAATCAAAAAACACAACTATTTTTATCATTGGAAGACTTGAAAACTGTTGTCTAATACATGAAACTTTGTCGTTCAACATTATTTCTAACTCAAATATAATTTTATAAAGTCAGAATCTAGAAGTAAGTTTTCTCGGCAAATAAATGAATGCCCATGCCAAAGTTAACCAAACGAATATGTCATTTTAATGTTACCAAAACCACGATGATTTACGACTTTCAAAAGTTGCCAACAATTTGCCGAACTTGGCCAAACAATTTAGCCAACTTTGACGAACTGAAAACAATGAAAGCTGCTATAAAGAGCTTTCGTAAGCACAAAATATGTTGAACTTACTTTTACTATGTTTTTATAGGCTATAAACTGGAACAATGTTGACTAATAAAACATTTAAATAGTGAAACAAAACTCTTGAACCCCTAAAAACTTTGTCAGGCAAATAGTAAAGAGAAAAAGAAGTAAAACGGTAAAACGAGCGATTGGCACGAACTCCGTAAGTTTGGTTTAACATTACGTTTATTTTATAAATTAATTTCTGTTATCAAAACAATTTGAACAAAATAAAGAAGTATGAAAGTTTTAATTATAATATGATTACCTTTACAAACGTTATCACCAACAAGTACAAATTAATCCTTCGTGACTTTTAACAAAACGCTATTTCCACGTTTTTTCAAGTTATTTTAAAATTATTTGGTCTACTGCTAAAAAGTATTAAGATAATCTATGCTGGAATCTAAACTCATTTCCACAGACCTATATAGATAGGTATGTGCTTAGTTTATTTATAATAACTGTATTTAGTTTTCCATCACACTGCACACTAGTAATATTAACAGAATAACAGATAGGTAATCGGTGCTGGCAAAATAACATGGCACCGGTATCCTGCTTGCAGTATGAAACACCCAAGTCCTGGACAAGGAGCACAACGTTGTGGAAACGATGTTGTCGTGGAGGAGCCGAGACAACACGCAGCTGTCTTGGGAGGAACTGTAATACAGGGCTGAGGGCTCCAGTGCGTTCCTCTGGAGATGCAGGAGCCTTCTTGTCAAGCACTAAGGCTGGTCACCCGGGGGAAGAAAATGTGAAAAGGGAGGCGGTGCTGAGAGGTCAGCTCTTTATGTCTGTGTAAAAAATTCGTACACAACTATTAGAGTCGTCATTTAAGATACGTACTGCCCAAGAATGGAACTCTCTGCCGTCCTCCTTGTTTCCTGAGAACTACAATCTATGCACCTTCAAGGGTAGATTAAAAATATACGTGCCAAGTTTTGGGTCAGCGCCTCCAGTAAAGCGTAGTCGTGCAAAGCAAAATGTAAGTAAATATTACTTCAGTTAGTTTATTTAGGTTTACAGATGTGTAACCCTGGATGGGCTACAGTATATTCGGTACAAAGGATACTTACTTTTTATTGAAAAGTGTGAGTTACAATAGTAGCGTATATACATATTCTCACTCGCACTTTCTCCCGACTTGTATCTTCAGAGCCGCCGGCGGAGCGGAGGAACATAAATCAAACGGCAGACTGCTACTAAGTGTCGGATTCTAGTGGATGAATGACTTAGTGCTTATGATTTGCTTTTCTATAAGCATTTTACCGAAATCAGTGAACAATTCCATAAAATATTATCAGCTGTCTCTGTAATGGCGGAACAGATATCGTTCAAAAACTATACTTTGTAATTTTAAGTATCTAAAATTATATCTATCTTCTATCTAAATCTATAAAAATAATATCCCTATTTACCTTGGTCGCGCCATAACTTGAGAACGACTTTACCGATCATTCATCTTTTTTTAACGTTTTCTAATACTCTGTAGAAGGTTCGTAAAAATTAAGAAAATTGCACAGAAAATTTACTAAGATTTTAACTTCGCGCGTTCGAAAATTCTGAGAGGACAACGTCTGTCGGCTCAACTAGTATTACAAATAAAATTTCCCTCTCTGATAGAACAACGCTTGAAACCGTACAGATATAAGTATTTGTTTATGTTTCTACTCTACATTTAGTAAAAAATATACTCAAAAAACTCTACCGGAATAAACTACAAAAACAACATAAACAACAAAAACGATGCTACCGGAATAAATTACAAATAGGTATGTACTTAAGTCAATCATCAAACATCCATCTATCATCCCGGAGCTCTTACATTCAATAGCTCTCCCTTAAATACTGGTTTTAAGTGTCTAAACGAGCAGCCGATAAAAAATGTATGGCACATCCATAATCTCTATGGAATTGGAGTCGGCGCCAAACTTTATGACCGCACTAAAGGCGGGCGTCCTCACACAGACTAGCGGTGAGATGCGGACCGCGAGAAACGAGAAACGACCTCTGCAGAAACTCTCCAACTCTTAACTCTACTCACACTTGTTTACCAATTGTTGTTTGATAAACTGTACAGTTGCAACACTTGCAACTGTATTCACACTGTTTAAGCCAAGTTGTGTGCTCGCTGTTGGATCATGGGATTGAACAAAATTCTTAACGTGCTATTGTACCCGTGCGCGTCACATGAACTGTAATGAGTGACTAATAAGAACAATAAAATAAAAATACGTGAACACCTACCACCCACCTCATTTTTTTAAATAAATATAACTCTACTATGGCACGTGTGGCTCTTAGGCTTGTTTAACTACAGTTCCGTGTGGTCAAACTGTTGAGCGTGCACTATACCACTTTACAGAATGTAGAGTAAACTCTAAACATTTTTTTTTTGACAAAAGTAAATGGCTTTGGGATTTTTTTTAAAGTGATTAATAACAGTCATTATCGTCGAATAAAAGGAAGGAAGGCAGTTAAGTGGCGCGTGGTGATGTATTACAACACGGGACTGTCAGACCATACAACATTATGGCTACTATTATTATGAATGAAAACGTTGTATTAAACAAACAAAAGGACGGGAGGGACAAATGGCTAATAGTTGAGCGATGTTGTAAGACAATAGTTTACGGCAACACTGAGCAACGCCGGCCAAGGAGTTGTGAGCATGCGGGAGCCGCAGTGACGCAGTTCGGGGACAACTAGTTACTTGATATCATACATTGTACGATGTGTGAGTGTGGTAGTTGTGGCAGTAGTACTGACCCAGAGCGGCGCGGAGGGGTGCAGTTGTGACGCGAACGCCATCCGGAACGCATCTCCCAGCAACGAGTTCAATTCCTCCGCCTGCGACAAACAAACAAACCATTCAATAACCATTTACACTATAAGACAAGCCGAGATAAACAAAGACATAATTAATTTTGACAAAATTTCGCTACAATTAATCGACGCCGCTGGTGATAAGAGAGCTGGCTCATTCCTCGCGCAGAGAATTTCTTTGGCAATTAAACGCGGGAATGCAGCCAGCGTTCTTGGTACTTTACCACACGGACAACATCTTGTTTTTGATTTATGATTATTAATAATATTAGTGATAATTAGTTAATAAGTAATAATTAAGGCTTTTTTATTTTCTGCGTTTGATATACCTTTACACTTAAATAAAGAAATATAAAACATTTATTTTGTGATAAAAAGACCCTAAAATATAAATAAAATTGAAAATTAAACTGTATTAGATATAGACATATTAGATGTTGTTTGTGAACAACCAGCGCTAATGTTCCGTTGGGACCGGCAGGTGACGTCACGCACAAATTTACATAACAGCAAAAAAAGTTGCGATGGTATATGAGAGTGTGTGTGCGTGTATTAGTTCCTACTCCTCTCCATAACGCTTGAACGGAATAGGTCTGAACCTACCAAAACTCATATTTGGTACGGGAGTACATCGTTTTATTCTGAACTAGCTGTTGCCCGCGACTTCGTACGCGTGGACTTTCATTTAAACTTTCAACGCCCTTTTGTCCTCCTTAATTTGGCCCTTTCATTTAATCCATTCTTAGCGGACCTTTACACCCTATAAGAAATCTACTTGCCAAATTTCAACTTCGTAGGTCAAGTAGTTTTTGAGATTTCGTGATAAGTGAGTGAATGAGTGAGTGAATAGATGAATTTCGCTTTTATATATTAATAATATTATAGTATAGATAGGTAAAAGATAGGTCCCTAAAAAATGCGTGAAAACGCGAGGCTGTTAGTTAAAATTTTGTGTCGGATCCGATATCGATATCACCAAAGTCATTGGTCTGTGACCAGTGTGCACAAATATCTGATTCCAAGATCAGTCGACACGAGCCGATGTGGCTCACCAACACAAACCTGTTTGCAAAGCAAAAACCAGCTTCTTGGCTTCACGTGCTAGTGAACTTGTAAACTTTGCTGCTGGAGGTTTGTAGCCGGAGTGAGAGCTAACGTCTTGTTTTGGGAAACTGGCCGAGATTTATTTTAGTAACTAGCAGGGATGAAGTAGAAATACTCGTCGGAGTTAATTTATGACTATTTCAAAATAAGACTCTTGGAATCAGTCTAAAATAGATTACATAGACGTAACATTTCAAAATTATTTAATTGGATAAGACGGGAGATGGGTTACTTTTCAAAGTTAGCAGACAGGCTTTTTAACGTTCCGTAGTACTACAAGGAACCCTTATAAGTTCGCCAGTCTGTGTCCGTTCTTTGGAAGAAGTTGCAGATTCCTGAGCAAACAATCTAAAGAGATAAGAACCAACGCCACAAGTCAGTGTAATCTTCTAAATTTAAAATTACCTACATTCCTATCTTGGTTTTTTTTTTCAGTTATGTAAGTACAACTTAGGCAAAGAGGTCGCCCGAAGAATCCAACTCGGATGGGCAGCGTTTGGGAAATTGCGTGACATCTTCTCGTCCAAGATATCACAGTGCCTAAAGACAAGGGTGACCAGTGTGTTGCCAGTGATGTCATATGGTACTGACACGTAGGTTTTTTGGAAAACTCAGAGTCACACAGCGGGCAATGGAGAGAGCTATGCTCGGAGTTTCTTTGCGCGATATAACCCGGACCGTGGATGTTCGCCAAAGAACCAGAGTCACCGACATAGCTGTTAAAATTTGCAAGTTGAAGTGGCGATGGGCAGGCCACATCGCCCGAAGAACCGATAACCGATGGGGAAGAAAGGTTCTTGAGTGGAGACCATGAACCAAAAGACGCATCGTAGGTTGGCCTCCCACTAGATAGACCGACGACAGTGTGAGAGTCGCGGGCATCCGATGCAGATGGCAGGCTTTCGTTCCGTGTAGAGGTTAAAGGGGAGTCCTATGTTCAGCAATGGACGTCTTCTGGCTACTTATGATGATGATGATGACATTCCTATTTTGCAATGTTATGGTGTTCTTTGGGAATAACGTCACTGTCGGATACAACAATGTAACACAACATGTCCCGTTAGAAACCATTACAATGGGAGCCGCATGTTCTCACATTGCTGACGTCGAGTCATTGGAATAGATTCCATGCTGAAGCGAGCGTGTTGATTGAGAAATAGTAAGTGAAGTAAGTTCGCACTAATAGGATCAGCGATCAAGGCCTAGCCCCAGATAGAGCCAGATCTTATTAAAATTTTGTCATACGGTTTTGATCAATTTCGTCAAACCAATTCTGACAATATTTTCTTTATCAATTCGGGACATTTTTTCACACACGGTCATCTGACCTCTAACTAAGCAAAGCTTGTGATATGGCTGCCAGATACTGATATACATACATTTTAAATACTTACTTAAATATATATTAACACCCAGATATAGAACAAACACAAATGTTCATCACACAAATGTTTGTCCTAGATGGGAATCGAACCCGGCGTGGGTTCGATTACCCCCCTACCAACTGGACCAACGGGCCATCACACTTAAATCTATAATTATATTATGAATCTATAATTATATTATATATTTATATATGATTTAAGTGTTAATATAATTAACATTTAAATCGTGTTAATCACCAAAAATGCTAGGAATTTGCTAAGATTTGGCGAGTATTCTTAGTATAATAGTATCAGAAGAGTAGACTGAGGTAGTATGTTCTCGTGAAGCTGAGACCGTCTGAATATAGGTACAAAGGACACTGCTAGTTTCCATCCCTGGCCGAAGATCCAGAGTCGTATCCAAGAACAATCATTCATCAAGTCAAGTTTTTTGCGTCACAACTAACGCTAAACCAGACAAAAAAAAATTGTACCCATATATTAGAACAAAAAATCTTTTTTAGCCTACTCCAAAAAAGAAGGAAGGTGATAAATTTCCGGCATATTTTTGTCTAATAAAATCATAAATCGCAGCGCTTACTTCCCAGCTCGCTCCCCGTGTGTCGTGGGCGACGGACGACTGTCCTACACGCATATCACTCACACCCACAGACAGTGACCACCTTACATGTACCTCTACAATACCAACGGTACGACCTTCTCCACATCACTATACGGTCTAATATCCTTTTGATAATGCCAGTGCGGAGAAAAGGTTAAACTGGTTAAAAATCAAAGGTAATTTTAATTTGACACTCGCATACCACATATTTGTACAGTTTGTATGTTTATAGGCAGGCACGTGACCTTATTAGGTTCACCACAGATTAGTCAGTTGCATCATAGAGAAGGTCTTAGTTCCTAACTACAGTAACTCGAATATTAACCGACGAAAAAAGGAAGGGGTTCTCTAGTCGATGCGTATATTTTTTTAAGGTTTCTGTTGTATCCGTGTATAGTTGCGTGTAAAGAGTTTTGTAGACTTCGTTGCACGACACGTGACGTTCATTGTTACAACTAAAATGCAGTGGAGTGTAATATCTTTAAACTTGTTCTCTAAAGTGTAGATTTCACTGCATTTTAGTTCTAACAATGAACGTCACGTGTCGTGCAACGAAGTCGACATGGTGGCTGAATGTCGGGAAAGCTGAAAATTACTCCACCGACAAGAGTATGTCTCGATATACTAACGAGTGATCTCTACTCACTCCTTCGATCAAGAATGTACATTCTTGATCTCTACTAATTCTAACAATCGTGGTCTCCAGATCCTACGCACTCGAAGTCTCTCTACGGGGATGTAGAGGAGTACCGCTGTGTCCTGAACTACGGTAGCTGTTACGAGCTCAGTACACAATGGTTTATAGCCAGTTCAGTTTACGAGATCGCTGTTGTGATTGCGTATGTACCACGTACACAGAAGGGTCACTCAAAGTAACTTACTGCTGACGCATGCTCACTCCTAAAAGGAGAACTCCCACAAAATAAACTTAGGTTATTACTTTTTTAAATGACATAATATGGAGGCTTCATATTGTCAGAATTGATGTTGATGTTTAATGAGGATAATTACATCTTAGGATATTCCTACACAAGCCATCTCAGGCTTGGTGTGTAGTGGAAGTGATATTATTAAAGAGCTTGTAATTCATATAAATATCGTTGAAACTCTACTGCGCGTCATTTTCTTTCCATCATGGAATGGCATTGTACATTTTGGAAAGGAGATTTTTTTGTCTAAGATTTTGAATCAACCATACTAATATTATAAATGCGAAAGTGTGTTTGTTTGTTTCTCTTTCACGCAGCAACAGAGCAACGGATCGACCTGATTTTTTGTATGGGTTTCAAAGGCTGGAGAGAGACTACTTTTCATCATAATCATCATCACCATTTTTCATCACTACGCGGGTAAAGCCGCGGGACGCATGAAGCTAGTCCAATATAAATTGAAATTGATGATCACTTTCACTTTACTAATAAATGATTTAACACTTTCGATGTCTTCCGAAGCAACGAAAAAAACAGGTCACTGGTCCAAGCTATTCACACATCATCTTCTAATGCCGATGTTAACGTCTTACAAATTGTATTATAAATTAGGATTTCTGGTTTTAATTTAACTTCTCACGGTTATCTCTATCTCTACAAATACAAATGTGTGTTTGTCAGTTTATAGCCCGTTGGTCCAGTTGGTAGTGAACCTGCCTTCTGCGCTTGGGGGCGTGGGTTCGATTCCCATCTAGGACAAACATTTATGCGATGAACATTTGTGTTTGTTCTATATCTGGGTGTTAATATTTATTTAAATATGTATTTAAAACTATATATGTATCTATATCAGTCTGTGTCAAGCTTTGCTTGGTTTGGGGTCAGATGACCCCATCTTGTTTTTACGCAGCAACAAAACGGATTGACGTGACTTTTTGCTTATTTAGAAGCTGTAAAATGACATAGGAAACTATCCACAAAAGTTGACTATTCCCCACGTGGGTGAAACAACTAAAATTATATATTTTTCCGGGAATATTCTACGTTTGTTATATTAAATCATCTGTCGTTTCAAGTTTGCAGTTTCTGTTTGCTAGAAAATTATCCTGTCTAGAGTGGAAACGACATCTAGTTAATTTTACTCCGTTATTTACCTGGTTACATAAATACCAGTAAATAAACCTCTCGGAGACGTCAAACGATATTAAACCATAAAACAAGAAGCTTAAAATTTAAATATCAACGGCTTAAATGCGTTGAGGAACATAGAAAGCCTCTCAACATCAATGTAATTTAAACTCTGTCTCTATAAAATACAAGCTATTTGAACTGGTAAGTATTTGTGCGATTTTGACCGGAGGCGAATATAGCACGGCAATTACAGGGTAGGTGTCCGTCGGTCGATTGAACTGAAGTCCTGCCGGGCACCAGTCCCGGAGACCCGAGGCTCGGAGACCGACCCGGAATGTAATAGGCGTTTCTGATGGTCGCTCCACTCGGGTACTTTCTTGTTGTAACTGCGTCATTACTACTTAAAAAAAAAAGGAAGTGTTAATATTTTTTTTCGAAGCGGAATTCTTCCAACTTTACCCAACTGCATGGGGGTGACAAGAGGGCTCCAGGATCTCCAGAGGAACCCACTGGAGCCCTCAGCCCTGCGCTACGGCTCCTCCCGAGACAACCGTGTTGTCTCAGCCCCTCCGCCCACGACAACGTTGGTCACACAACGTTGTCGTTCTCTCCCTGGGCCCGCTTAAGTGGATGTTCAGAGCCCCAACTTTGACCATCCCGAGCCCTGAGGTGATTAAGACATGTGACATAAATTATTGTAAATAACTGTAAATCCGTTTTACAGATTGGTAAAAATAACATTCCGTTCCTTTGATTGAACCTTTGATTTGATTGTTTTCTCTTTGTTGTTCACACCATAAAATTTGATACAGATGACAAAAAAACTCTTAAAAACTAGTGTAACGTCTGGCGGCCTTATCGCTGAAAGCGATCTCTTCCAGGCAACCTCAGGATAGAAAGGATTGATGTTCATCTCACAAACTTATTTAATTGGATATTATAATACCTACATGATAAGGTAATTCGTCAAGGCCCTGAAGGTTCAGTGTTCCTTGCGTTATTTTGATACGCAATCCTAAAACCATTCCCCAGTAAGTTTTAGCAATAACATCTAGTATGGAGTGTAACCAGATCCTCGCACGTGGGTTCCGTATCTGACATGTTCATCTTAATTACTTAATTAGGTATGTGTCCCGCACGCTCGCGGGACGGGGCTGTGCGGGACGGGGCAGTGCGGGACCTATCGTCGCAATTATGGCACCACGATGTTTACATAATGCAAACGTACCATTTGTTATGAGGTTTTATTTTATGAAGTTTTGCCTTTTGGCAAATATCTTTGACACACTCGCTGAGAATTTACATAAATAAACCTACATTCATGATCTTAGATATTAGTTTGTTGGACGGTGTAAAAATTGTGGCTGTCAATATCAGCTAAGAAAGGATTTTACGAAAAAAGGAAAATTAAGGTGTTGAGAGTTACAAAATTGATTGAGTGTCTTATTGTAGCATAAAACTCTAACTAATTCGTATTATGAGTTTTAGGAGAAAAATGAAAAAAGGGTAGAGCAGTAATTGAATCCGTCATGAGCTCGGAAATCGCGAGTAACAGCTAGTAGGTAAATAAATTCAATGTCACAAGCGGTAATCTATTGAATTGTGTGCTTAGAATAATCAAAACCAAATTTTTTGTTAACTAATTATGCTACAAAAGCATACTTAGTTCATTATAGTTAAAACCAAGTCACCTTAAGCTGCGCTGCGTACCCATCAGAAATGTGCGATAAAAATGAGCGGTGCTTAAGGAAAAACTCGACCAATAGGATCGCTTCATTCCATCTCATCATTTCAGCCGTAGGACGTCCACTGCTAGACATAGGCCTC
This sequence comes from Agriopis aurantiaria, assembly GCA_914767915.1. Taxonomy (NCBI): domain Eukaryota; kingdom Metazoa; phylum Arthropoda; class Insecta; order Lepidoptera; family Geometridae; genus Agriopis; species Agriopis aurantiaria. Next base: position 324,728 of record OU611991.1, on the reverse strand, counting down.
CCCCATCGATCTCCAAAAGGACCGGTTGGAAGCGGCCTGCATCCAGCGTTTCCCTGCGGTCTCTTTTAGGTCGTCTGTCCGTCTGTCCATCCATCTGTCCATCCGTCTGTCATTCCATCTCGCCCGCCCCCTATTGGTTGATTTTTTCTTCGCACGCCGCTTAACTACATCTCTGGTGCAAAGGCACCCTTACAGTGAAATGATCAGGTCTAGTTAGAATGTAAATATGAACCTAGTTGAAACCTAACCTAAATAAACCCTTGGAACACTGTAATAATACTTGAAAGTCAATTTGGTGCGAATCTCCACTCATGCCCACATACAAAGGATCAAAGAGAAGGGCCTCGGTACCGTGCATGGCCGCTATGCTAATACGGCAATTAGTAGTGGGTACCGCCACAGAATACTGACTAGTTAATATACAGGAAAGGTATTAACTTCTCTTTATAATAAGGACTAACATAACATAATCTAGTCTAGTACACAGAACTGCATACGTACTAGAATATAGTACTCATGCAATTCACGCATAAAACACAGATATTTCAGATTACAGTTTTAAAGCTCTTATATTTGGCACTTCCAATAAAGACACAACTTCACTAGTATAAAAAGTAACTGAAATATTTTTAGGGTTCCGTACCTAAAGGAACGCCAGCTTCTATTTTTTTGTACCCGATACTCTCGATGTGATGGTAACTTCTCTACTCAAATCTAAAGACAAGTTGGCCGTGTTGTCTGTACAGTTCATATGGTACACATGAAAGCTCCTGATCATCTGTGGTTAGAGCGAGCCTTGCGAATACAGACCATTATTAATATAGACACCACAAGTAATATAGACACGGCAAGTTGTATGAAAACCCAGCGAGCCGTATTTTAAAATCTTTTATTTATTTTGTACTAACCTACTATATAAGGTTAATTTAGCATCACCCATACCAAACAGCCTTATTTGTGAAGCAATTTGGCGTGTGGATCACCCAGGATCCCCTTGTAACTACTCTAGATGAGGTGACAGCGATCGGAGTGAAACGACATCCGTAGTAGTTCTCATATATATTTCACGGGTCGCAATTTTCATGTAAGAGTTGGTTTCTGAGTAATGAAATACCATTGCTGTTTACAAATAGAGAGAAAATTAACTCTAGAAGATTTGTCGTTCCTGGGACCAGCTGTCAATCAGTGATAGGGTTGCGTTGCACGGATAAATCGCTCGACTCAACTAGTGGTGTGCGCGTAACCCACCGACTATGCAATAAACTTACCTACTTACTTACCTGACTAAATATAAGTGTGCGTTTACAGAACACTAAGACGTCTGATGTACTACTGCCAAGACTACGGAGATCGAACTGAATTATGCAGCGTGCTAGTTGGAGCTTTGATCAAACTTAATATAGGCCTTAGACATGCAAAGTAGGTCTCGCAATGTCTATCCTCATGTGTGCTTCCGTGCTGTATTTTATTGCAAATTGTAAGGAAGCAGTACGTTAGGCCCTACAAGGAAATGCGTAATTTAATTACCAGCCACTGAGAATGAGACCAATTACTTGAATGCAGTCTGATCTGAAGCAGTCCGTGTAATGAGTTTACAATCTCTGATTAGAAACTCTAATTACAAGTATTTATTTCGAGTTATACCACTCAGAATAACTCGAAAACTAAACCGACAAACCAAAAGGGGTTCAAATGAGGGTGATGGGATTACGGGGCTTATTTGACTTTTAAAGTTTTAGTTTTTAAAAGTGACGTCTTTAAAATTATACATGACAAAAATGCAAGTTAAATATCCACTCACTCACACACGCACACACACACACACACACACAAACACACCCTCATGCACACTTTGATAGCCCGTTGGTCCAGTTGGTAGTGAACCTACCTTCTGAGCTTGGGGGCGTGGGTTCGATTCCCATCTAGAACAAACATTTGTGTGATGAACATTTGTGTTTGTTCTATATCTGGTTGTTAATATATATTTAAGTATGTATTTAAAAAACTATATATGTATGTATATCAGTCTCTGGCAGCCATATCACAAGCTATGCTTAGTTTGGGGTCAGATGACCGTGTGTGCAAAAATGTCCTGAATATAAAAAAAAAAAAAAAAAGGCTTGCTTATGTAAAGAATAAGAATGTCATCTATGTGTTTGTTCTATATCTGGTTGTTTCTATCTATTTAAGTATGTATTTAAAACTATATATGTATGTATATCAGTCTCTGGCAGCCATATCACAAGCTTTGCTTAGTTTGGGGTCAGATGACCGTGTGTGAAAAAAATGTCCCGAATATTTATTTATTTATTTATTATTTATTTCACTATCACCCCACATACTCCGCCTCCTACACACGCACACATAGCCACACACATGTACACATAAATTTATTATAGTATACGACTGTAGGTATTTATTATATTAGTAATATAATGTAAATCCATTATTGGCCGTAAGTTAAGTTAGTAGTTTATTGTTTTGTTTTTAAAGGGCTGTGGATTTTGTTAAATTAATAAAATAAAAATAAAAAAATAAAATAAAATAAAGGTTCATTAGCTTTCAATAACGGGACTGGATTATATATTTCAAAGATAATATTATTTAAGACGGATTTAAGAGTAAAACTACACTTAAGTAATAAATTATTAGACCATTAGAAGCTTGGAACAATAATAAATGTTAATATATTACCGAAAGCGTCTCAGAGCGGCGCTTGTGTTGTGTACAGCGAGACAAATATAAAACCCACATACAACCATTATATAACGTGTTCTTTTAAAATTATCTTGTGATTTAGATCAGCCCTCGTCCTGTCGCCGATATTGTCGTCCTGTCGCCGATGTTGTCGACGTTGGATGATGGCCAAAAGTCGAATTTTGGATTTAAGATGAGACGTTGCTTGATTTCTTGTAGCAGTGTTCGATTGGACTTGATTGGTGGATTGGTTGCTTTAGAGTTGTTTGTCTTCAACTTTTTGTAAATATGGCGGGTCATATTTTGCAAAGTAAACACAACATAAAAATTGTGATGTATGAAACCTTACCTTTATTTAAAAAGACCTATTCAACGACGCGCCACACGAAGAATACAGTGAAAAAAACTCTTCACCATTTCATATGTATCTTACAGCCACCCTTGAAACGCATTTTTTTATTGAGATCTTTACTAAAACTGTAATTATGCAAAATTTCATATATAGAAGTTTCCAAAGAACTAGGAGGATGGACGAACGAACTTAATATAATGATTCCTTCACGGAACCTTAATAAACACCAATTTTGAGTTGGGCGGCCGCTAAACTGAATGAAAGAAAACACAATTTTGGCCGTGCTTGTATATTTTTGGCTATAATTCTATTATATATTTATGCACGATGCGTTTTACGTTTTAATGCGGATGAAAAAATATTTTATTTATGGTACAAGAACACTTTGTATTATAGTTTGTCTAACCGCTGGCTATCCCATGTAACACGTCTGCTTTCTGTCTGTCTGTCCCGCAACCGAGCGAGCTATGTGAAGCTCCCTAAATATGTTATAATTATTATCTTCGACTTAGTACCTTATCGTGTTGTTTGAAACGCCCCTGGAACTCTACGTACCACTTTCTTTAGCGGAAGTTTACTGCAAATTCAATTACAAGAGCAGACGCCTCTTAATCCGACACACACTACCACAGGGTTGCACACACTGGTACTGTTCGTGTCGGATCGGATGGTCTGCGCCGTAACACCGGGATTTACGATCAAACGATCCACGGAACGATACGTTCAGTCAAGGTTAGGGTTGTCAAACAAGTTGCAAAAACGAGCTCTCGGCGAATGTTTTATAGCTAAATTCTTCAGTTTTGTGTACAAGATTCCTGCGTTCTACGTTTGCTGTTACCTATGAGATGGGTTATCAATAGCAATCAGACTATAGAGAACGCAGGACGCAGAACTCTGAACTCGATCATACCTTACATAGAATGCTCAGTGTGGGATCGGCGCCTCAAATGCTACTGGACTTTTGTTGGTAGTATGTCGGCGAGGTTTAGGTTAGTTTCACTGGTGAGTGCCAAATTGGCATTCAACTAGCTTTTTCATGTTATTTGTAAAATGTTAATAATTGTATCTGTTTGAAAAACGATCGTATTTGTAAAACGGTAAATGAGCAGCATAACTGTTGCAAGCCCAACATTGATGTTACCTTTTTTTATGCCATAGGTGGCAAACAAGCAGACGGGCTGCCTAATGGTAAGCAGTCACCGTCGCCTATGAATACTTTGTAACCCCAGACGAATCATAACTACGTTGCCGACCCTTTAAGAATCTATTAATTCGCCTTTTGAAGAACCCCATGTTGTAGCTTCTCGGAAACACCGTGGAACCACATTCCACATTTTAGTAAATCCAACCGAATATTACAATTTTAACAGTGTTACTATATTATAGTGCAATACTGTTAGTGTTATTAGGTTGGATTCAGTTTGCATTTAGTTAACATTCGAAAAAAAAAACACCTTAAACGAGTTTTCTCCGTTCAATTCTGTACTTTCGAAAGGTATTCATGTAGCTATTGACTATCCACTAAGAACCCAAGTAATAAATAGTAAGTTAAAATACATGATACTTCTATCTATGTCGATTATAATTAGTTGGATTTATTATTTTATTTATTACAATGCCGCACATCATTTTCTTTGTCTCGTAAATATTTCAGCTCGAACATTTTGAATGGCAAAGACATCGCTAGCTAAACAGAACTTAAGTCATCTGTAAAAAGTTATCAGGTGTGGTACAACCCTAGACGAGACCCACGGTAGGCATTCGTAAAAATAACTTGTGTTATTGGCAGATCTGCACGTCGTACTGCGGTCCGCGGGGCTTGCGAGCCTATTGCGACGAGTGGCGTAACTTGACGACGGACCTCGGGGCGGACGGATAATTCATATGTATTGCTATTGGGATAAACTTGACAAAGTGGATCAAAAGGATAGCCTTTTATATGTATCATATTTTGAAAGCAGCTTTAACTCACTGTTATTTGTAGTACTAGGTAGTGACTAAAAAAAAGGGCGATTCTAAATTTTTGTTCATCTGCTGACATTTCAACTCCCGAGAGAACGTGATGGGAACGTGGAGGTAAATCTTCGAAGAGACGGTCGTAGATTTTCAAAGCTAACACATCTACATATCAACTACGTATTATAATATGTATATATACTACATTGCATGTTATAGTGGAAGGCGCGGGCTTTTATCTTGGCACAACTCTACCAGAGTACCTACATCTATAAATAAAATATTTATTGTTTTTGTTTCTTGAAAATACTAATATTTAGACTAAGCTTCATTGGAAAACCAAAGAACTTACTAATTACAACTAACAATCTACCATAATAAACAAGAAAGCCTTGCCAGCACACGAACTTAAATTACCTGAACCGAATAATTATCGGCGAGCTCGGTTCACTTATCTCTTCGGAAATATTTTATAACGGTACATCGTCGAATGTAAATCAGAGACCTTACCGAGAACCCGGAGTAATGTGATACCATACGACGCGGCTCGCTCGCACTTTTAAATCTGCTCAATAAATACTAAGAAAAATGTGTTTGTGTTTCGAAATGATATTGCCCTTCAATAAATAAATAAAAGAAGATAAAAAAGAACCTTTTAAAGGGCAAGTGCCTTAATTAACTAAACAATACAAACAAACTAATTAATACTAACTACTTATCTATCGAGCCTATAATAAAAAATCACTTGAATTTTCCATAGACCATTGAAGGTCTAGAGACAATACAAATGCTCTCACCCACTACCAGTAGGCAGCGTACCCAGCATGCTGGGTACGCTGCCAACGCTGTCGTCATTCGAAAGAAGGTGACATCACTGATGAGGAATATCACAATAACACCTTGAAGATTGTGGTTGAAGATATTCACGCACCTATACTCAGGGATCACGTGCGCGATGACTGAATAGAAAATATATTAGTGAAGAAGTTCAAAAGGTGCTAAAATATTTATGATATTAATTTTGTGTGATAATTTTAAGTTTCTACATTTTTATTGATTATCTAACAATAGTTTTAACTTTTTTTGTACTAACACAATGGTTTTATTTGTCCAGAAATAAATACTTTTGAATTTGAATTACCATGTTGAATGGGAATGCTTACCACGTTGAGCCAGAAAAATGATAGCATTCCTGACGCAGGTAACTTGTGACCAGCATTATTGCAGTTAGTGGTGACTTCTTATATTATGATCAAAAGAGCAGAAAATTTATGTTTTAGATACGTGCTTAATTAAGACGTCATATTTGAACTTTCTGTGCTTTCCGGTTATCACTTAGTCCTGTATTTACCAAGATAGCTGGTTTCCCTAACAGCTGAATGAATCTAGTTTCAAATCAGAAATGGAGCTATTTTTCATTTCTTCAAGAACAAAATGTTTGATGTTATTCACAACATTCGAAAAGTTTTTCGTATAAAATAAGTGACAAAGACCGTGGCCCGCCAGTTCCCAGATGGCCGCATGCGCCCAATGTTTATATTGGGCTAAGCGGATATTTACACGGCAATAAACTGTATTTTTACCGCTAACGGGAACTCTTTGATCAGCGGGAGGCGTCTGTATTGATAACTTCCTCCGACTGCAAGTAAACGATGCTCTCTAATACCTCGGAGACAGATATGGAGTTTTATTTAATACAAGTTTTGAGAGGATCCTGAACTTCAGTCCATTTCATACAAATTTAAGAACAGGTAATCATAGCGATAGGAAAGCCACTAACCAAATTGTTATATTCTTAGATTAAGATATACCTAACTAACATTCCGCTCCCTGTAGGTATTGTGAATAACTAAATTAAATTCGTTTTAAGTTATCAAAATTTTAGTTAAGTATTACAAATTTAATTTATTTAGTTATTTTTGCAACGGCGAAATGTATAAATATATATTTAGCAGAGTTCTCATGAAAGTGATGTAACATCTTATATGAGAATAAATGTCTATATACCTAAAAATACTCCCCTCTATTTGGATGAAACTTCTATTTAATACTATTTAAATTGGATATAATTGTACCAACCAATAAAGATTCAGTTAAAATTTTACAATTTACAAACATACGTTTTGCTAGTTTGATCCACTCATCATATTATTTATAAAATAGTTGCAGAAAAATTAACTAACTAAATAGGTTTATTTGGAAACGGTTAATATCATGAGCAATTCGCTCCTGCCTTAACTTCCTAGTTTTCTACTACTTTTGTATTAAAAGTGACATTTTATGTTGTCATGTTTCGTCCAGTTTCCGCTATTAAAAGCTTGTTCCTATATATTTTCTTTAAATATCTCTTTGGTGAAACCTTTGATGTGTTCTGTCAGTTTGTGACCCTTTGTATTAGAAATGTGTCCACAGAGGCAAACCATTACTTACTTTTATGACTTTGTTCCATTTCTTTTATTTTTATGCTTGATTATTTAATTTAAATTTATGTTTTCCCTAAATATCTTTAAAATTTTAGTAAAGATACTTGAATTCACTTATGTAAATTGGTGTTCTTTAAGTTCTTAGTACAAAAACTAAGGCGTATAAAAATTATTAAAAAAAATATTTAACAACATCTCGTACTACCATATCTGTCAATATTTAGACTATATAGGTTACTTAGGAAAAAACACACTTAAAATACATAATTATATCAGGCTTTACTTTATTTCACCCGACTATCCCAGAAGCAGAACAATGCTCGGGAGCATTGTTCTGCTTCTGGGATAGTCGGGTGAAATAAAGTAAAGCCTGGCATCGTATGGAGTGCCTCTCGTGGTCCGAGCGGACTCGGTGCGGATAATCTCTAGGCTTGCAAGTTTGTATTCCGGGGACAGCGAGGGGCGCGGGTGGTCATCTGTCTTAATTACATACTTACTGACTCGGAGCGGATATTAATAGCGGTGAAACTTTGAGCATTTGTCTTTGGACGCCCGAATTTTTGTGAAACAGTTTTTAGTCAGAAATTTTCCTTTACTAGGCAATTTTGAAGGCTGGTTTTTTCAAAGAAAAAACCAGCCTTCAAACATTTAGAACTTCTGTTTGTGTTTGACGCACACAGAGACTTTCCATGAGAAGTACAGAAACTTCATACAGCAAGGATTTGATTGTTAATTTTTCAAAGGTCGACGCCAAAGTAATGTTCGATGTATGTAATGATAACATTAAGGAACTTATAAAATAAAATGAAGAACTTGAAAACCGAACTGGCATGCGTCTGCCAGAAACACTTAAGATACCCGGAGATAGATAACATAATTGCTGTAAAACGGCGCATAATCAAACAGATCGAATGCGCTGCATCTGGCGAGGTGGGTAATTATTCTGTACGCAGCCCTCCGCCGCGGTGCGGGCTCTACTCCCGATGGAGCCATTATTCAATTTGCTACAGTTCCGTGGGATATCATTTGAATCTTCCTTGGTAATGAAAGCTTTATTGCTTACGGAATATTTTGGTTTTATAGATTTTTTTTCTTAAAAATAAATAACGATTCTGAGGTTTTTGTTGTTACCTGACTTGATAATTATTATTATCCGTAACGTTGTACATAGTAACCCTGTTTAATAAATTGAGTTTTTAAAATTATCAGCCATTATCGCCATCTTTTGCAATAAGGTACTTGACTACTTTTGGGAAACTATTGCACATTATTGCCTGATATAATTTAATGTATACTGCATTTATATTTTCTGGATATCAGTCGTATTTGCGATATAAATCGATGTTAAGGCGGTCTTACAGACAAAAAAGGCTTCACAGAACGTTTTTTAAGACAATATATTCATTTTAATGCAGTAAAAAAAATATGTGGTAATCTTAATCGTTTTATTTATATTACACGGGAATTACTCACGTAAGATTAAGCCGGTCACTCTGACTATAGTTTCAACCGCATTAGGCAGTCTTTTTCAAGGTGAAGCCAGTGCCAAGCAAGACGCAGCCGCGCGCGCGCATTTACCTTGAAAAAGACTGCCTAATGCGGTTGAAACTATAGTCAGAGTGACCGGCTTAATCTTACGTGAGTAATTCCCGTGTAATATAAATAAAATGTGTGAAAACCACGTCAGTTTCTATAATAAAATCTTAATCATATTGCTGAGTAGACCATTAGTTCCAAAATACGTTTCCGATAAATTTTCTCGATAGAAAAAAGTCATGAAATAACCTCTAACCTTGAAATTTACCTAAACGCATACAATTTTATCTCGACTATTAATGAACAAATCTTTACAAAATTTACAAGAATGATGTTAAATATTGTAACAAATTGCATCATTAGTTTTATTTATTGATTAAAATTCGATTTTTCTAACTATTAATTAATTTTATCATAAATTGGCTCGAACGTGTCGAACGAAACGTCGTGCCGCCGCGGCGTTTTTTCACTTCTCTTTTATTTTTACGCGATGTGACAGAGACCGCTGAGGTATTTGTTTGCTTGTATTTTCCTCTTTACTTGTAATAACAGATTGTTTCTTGTTAAATTTCATGATTTTAGATCAATGGGAGTGCTCTTTTTATGTTTTGATGCCCATCAAAACATAAAAAGAGCACTCCTACGAGTCTCAAAATTTGTGCATAAACGGCTGTATCCTTTGATTTAATGTTATGATAAAAAATTTAGTCCAAAAATATCTACATAGTACTAAATTTGAACCGGGCATTCGTGGTTTACCAGCGCGGGGCCAGACCACTGGGCCAACAGAGCTTTGCTGTGGACCGACGAAATTACATGTCTATAGCTGTCTATAGGTGAAGGACGTCGCGTTTCTGCGAGATTCACGCGGTGCGCCCCGCTGTAGGTGGGACTAGTCGGCCGCCACTTCCTCTGCTTCACCCCCTCAAAAACATAAAAGTCAGCTAGTCACGGCGCCTTAAAGTTTGAATAAAAAAATATCGCGCCAATACGCAGACCTGCGTCATAGCTCCGATCGAGCGACTCATTGACGTCACACAGATCTAAACAACTGCAACCAGGCAGCAAAAGTTTGATAATCACTAAATTTCTAATAGAAGTAATGGTTTATAAATGTTGTGTAGTGCCACAATGTACAAATACTTCCATAAAGACAACGGAAAAACTATTCGTTCCTGTTCCGATGGACCCCAAAACTCGCAAAAAGTGGTTGGAACTAAGTAGCTCGTAGAGAACCCAAAAGTATTGGAGCTAAATCAAGTGTTTCTATGTGCGAAGATCATTTTGAGGTACATATTTGAGTCTATATATTTCTATTACAATTTGTGTTTTTATTGCATAACTATTATATGTATTGTTACTTTCTTTTTAAACATTGTAAAGCTTGTCATAACCTAACAAAATAGTGATATCCACTTACTACAACATACTTTTTGTACAACTTGATTGAATGTTTTGCTTGGAGAACAATTAAAAATTAATACTTACATTGTATAGTTTTTACGTTTTGAGTTCTGCAGCGCAGAAACAATGACGTAGATTATTATTGAAGAAATATGCAATCATAAATACATAAATTTTGGGTAAGTTACTGCTGTCTGCTTGCACAAAATGTTTCTCCATTCTTCTCACATTTAACCTCCGGACTGCTTTTGGTGAAATTTTCTGGATAAATCGCTCTCAAAATAGCATTACAACATTAAATTCATAAATATCAATACAAAATCTGTTTGTTTAGATGTGTGTGACGTCACTAGGGATGAAGCCAATTACAGACCGTTTTCGATCACGTGATGAAATGTCGAAAAAACAGTTACTTTATTCGCGTTTTTTACAAAAAATAAACATATTTTTAATAAAAGATCAGTGAAATATGATTTTTCATTATGTCATGTTTATGGATGATGTCAATTGGCATAATATTTTCAATACAGTCAAATACCCTATTCTCACGCTAATATCTCAGCTTCGACTTCGAAGGTTACAAGGTTTTTTCTTGTCCGATTGGTTCCCGGTAATGTTCGGTCCTTTTTCGAAGTTATCATGTTTCGCCGCACATTTGTCGGTTAATTAAGCAACAAAGAGGTAACGTTACATCGACTTGGCGCGCCGCGTGTATCGCCACCGACGTAGGGAGGTTGGAGGACTTGGAATCCACAGTTTATTATTACAAAAACTGAAGATAGTAAATGTTGTGAGCTTCCAATTACCTTACTGCTGTATGTTTGTATGAGCTGAGCAGACTCGGAGGCTATAGGTCATCAGAGAGCCTGCTGGATGGCTATCATTTGATTCTTTACACAGTTAGTACTACAATAAAACTAGTTGATTGGATCAGGCCATCAGACGTACTTGAAGTGACGTAGAAGCGGAATCACACGAGAGATTCGAACAAACAATAAAACTAATTATAATTACTATAATTATTTACATGGTCGGGTCTAGCCTTTTCGGTCGAGACTTTTGAGAGGCATTGGTGGGGTCGAAGCCAACACCAAGAGGTATATTGAGTACACAATACAAATATGGGATGTGTGTAAATGGGAATGATGCTACAATTTTACAGTATGGGATATTAAAAAACTGGGCTATTTTGATAAATTGTTAATGGTGGTGAGCTGGTTTAATTTAAGGTATGAGGTACGGCACCTGCCAATTCGGTATGCTAAAAAAATTAACCTATGCCAATTCCAAAACCATTTCGAGATTTTATCTTACCAACCCTTATTTTTCTACTCCGACCTTTTAAAACGATAAGATGCCATTTATTTTAACATAAAACTAAGAAATCATTCGACTTTCATTGACCTCTAAATGACGTCACGGTGTAGCATTTTATTTTCTGTGCCTTTTAAGAATAAAAATATTATACATTTGACACACTGTTCGTCACACAGAATAGAATATTTTTTCATTTCTGTGGTTTGACTGTCTGGTTTTTTTCAGGGCTGCCAATATGGGGTGCTTTTTTAGCCTTCTCAACGCAACGAAATTTTGTGCTATATGGTGACGTCACATAATTTCAATTTTCAAAAAAAAATTGGAAAATAACTACTCAATAGAAAACAAAAATATTGAAATTAGTTTCTTAAAATAGCCTTATCTACGAAATAAAAATATAAAAAAATACTAAAAAAAACTTTACATACCGAATTATGTCTTATATCAAGATCTATAATAATAATTATTGCATCAATATTAGTTATAATTAGTAATTGCAATATTCAAGAATCCAAACTTGCGTGGTCTGTTTTCAATCATATATTATATTGTATTTTGTAGCTGATATTTTGAGCTGTTCAATGTGTTATGCATATTTTGATCAGATCGTACTATAAAGTAAAATGAAACTTCAGTTCAGTTTACAAAAAAGCTCATGAATTCGTTAAGTTATTCAAGCGGCCAGTTAGCTTGCATGCCATAAATAAAATTGTGAACCGACAAAAAATAAGAAGTAAGTAATTTCCAAAATACGTGATTGGAGTGTCGCGGGAACTGACCACGGAGTTACAAAAATACATCTTGAAATAAAATAAAATATTTTGCGTGCATCATTGATCATGCGAATGTACAAAGAAGTCTCAATGCTGGCTAAAGGTCGGGAGGATCTGGAAGCTACTCCACCTACAAGGCAAGGCTCAATATTATATGGAGACGATGTGGTGCAGGGACACGAACGGGTTTTACATGCACCAGTGAAAGTTGTTGGTTGCGAGGAGAATCGAATACAAAACCGAAAAAGAAATTGTAGAGCAAAGTTTTTGCCAGAATGTAATAAACTTCACTTGAACATAACTTTTTGAACGAGTGTAATTCTAGTAGATAATACATGTTTTGAGAGAAATTGAAGTCATAGTAACAACAATAGCTCAGTGGTTGGCGCGTTAGATTACCAAACCAAAGGATGTGGGACATGGGTTCAAATCCTAACAATGAGGTCGAGTTGCCAGTGAAGGTAAACATCATGAGGAAATTGTAGCCTAGTGGTAGGGCAGTTTCTGATACCCGGCTGGCTAGCTACCACCCTCGAAATCAAAATCTGTCCCCAAGCACTTAACGGTGTGTTCCGATAGCATCGTACCTACATTATTTAAATTTCACAGAGGAAGATTGAAAGTTAATAAATACAGGAATGCCTGTAATTACAGGAGATCAGAACCAAGTGTAATCAAATAATTATGTAGATGTCTATAATTACACACGATGTACAGAAGCGACTTACAGCCACGGAGCAGAGTTTAAGCTTCATAAAAGATAGGTGCGGCTATAAACCACGAGCTGCTCGTGCGCAGTGAAATGTGATACGGTACCTCCTCTGCACGAAGCATCATCAACATTATAAATTATTTTTAGTATTCTCATAGCATTGTTATTCAAATGTCTGTGCTACCGTTTCCGTGCCTTTACGACGAGTGCTTACATTAAACCTTATTATTATATTGTACTCGGGATTGTGAAAGAAAGCCGTGAATTCGAATCAGATTAGTACGTTCCACACATTCACTTCATAAAAATGAACATAAGAGCTTTTTAAAACCCTTCGATGAAATTAAAATATAAACGAGAATAGATATTTAAAATTATTGTTTCGTCTTCAATATTTACGTATACAATGCAGGTAAATTAAAATTGATCCTTTTAAATTAAAATGAAGAGAATAAAATCAAATGATTTTTAATAAAAAAGAAAACTTAAATCACGCAGGTAAATACGTATATTATGTTGAAATTAAAACATTAATTTTATTCGTACAAATTAAAATTTCATCGAAGGGGTTCAAAAAGCGCTTATGTTATAAACAAACTTTCGTCAAATATTTGAAATGATTGTACAACATTGTTAAGTATAGAGTTTCAGTACGCTGCCCGCCAGAAACATAAACAGTGACTGGAGTACAACAGGACTTCCAACAAAGGTTGTTAAACAAAACGTTGACAGAAAAAATACAAAGGGAGCAGTAATTAAAAGATCAGGTAGTCAGTGTTTTGTTGGCGGGAGCCATGCGGGAGCAGACCTCCGCCTCCCTCTATTGTTGCATTTTTTGTATGAATGCTGCAAAGCTTGATGAAAACGGACCGACTACTGACGACAAGCTTTCATCTCCAAAAATTATTAATAGTATGAATTAATCATCATTGCAAAGTATTCCCTTGAATAATGTAAACGTAATACTGTCTTTTAATCGTTTTTACCCACGATGAAACGAAGCTATATATATGCGTTTGCGTTTAGGGTAAGAGCAAAAATCAAATGTTTCCATTTATCTCTAAACGGCTAAATTTTTTTTTTGTTTGTTTGAATGGTGACGTGATCAAGAATGATCTTAGCTATGAACAAGAATATCTGTTCATCTGTTTGAAGATTCATTCGTTTTATTTATTCATCAGCTCTTTCGTTGGGAGTTAATATATACCTTTTAGTTTGTGTCTCTAGCTTGAAGGTATCAATAGGGTAAATTCTGTAGAAGGAAAATGATTTACCATCGATCTGTTTTGCTTTGTGAAAGAACACTGTAATTATGCAAACGTGAGTGAAATGATGCTTACGCAAAGTTATTGCAAGACAACACGAAAGCTTATTAACAGGATCCATGTTAGGGAATTTCATTCTGTCGCCACTCGCGAGGTATGAAAGCAGTCGCATACCAGAGGAGAGCTCCCACGAGTAGCCGGGAACTACAGCGGGAGTCGGCGCGGGTCACTCACACCTCCCTGCACAGTCTGCTCCTCAGCTCTTCGGCAACCAAACAATCAATCACTCACAGCGTCACACAAGCACAGAACTACGCGTGAACACTAAGTTCCATAAGAACAGAACGATCCGACCGCTCGAGCCGCAAGCTCTCCCGAGACTAACTTTACTGCGATCTCGAAGCTCGGAACTCGTTTGGAACTCGACTCCGATGCCTCCACGGTAAGTGGCGCAGGCACAATGGAAAACGCAAGCGCCCGCGCACCTGTGTCGTATATTACTCGTTTTCTTTTTAATTTAAGGAGGCAACGAACTTTTCTGCATGTCGGCGGACCGGTTGATGACCCGACTAGCGAAACAGTAGTTAATGATTATTTAATGGTCCGGCCGAGACGGACAACTCAATGTTCCACGTTCGACTGTAATGATTAAAGTCTTGGGCGGGTGTATAATGGTCGGCGATTCATCAACGTTCTCGCAGGGACTGCTGAATGGGAAGCCGAGACAGCGGCTGATGTAATGCCGCAGGGACAGCTGGTGATAGGCGGTTCTTAATGCCTAATTTGATTACTATTTTGGAGACCGCGCCTGGTTGGAATGTGGTCGCTCGGGGCGTGGCGGGGCAAGGTCGCGTGCTTTGGCGTGCGCGTACGCACAAAAACACTATCAACTACCATACAAAAAAGGAGGAAAACATAACGAAATACAACGACTAAAAGATGATTTGATTGCATATACGGAAGTTTACGTGAATTTAAATAAATTTAATAAAGTAAAAGAACTCGACCGGCCTCTCGACATTTATTACCTTGTTTGTAAAAGATCGATGACTTGATGTGGAGGATGACAGAATTAAATACCGGTTTTGAAACACAAATCGATATCCGAAAACTCAACATCAAATAGAACAACAATAATGACGTATCGAATGAAACAGTAAACGAGTCATGTGTGAGTGCTGTTCCGACTTGTGAGATTGTAATCGATGTTTAATTCGGTCTCCAAATACAATTTGAATGGCAATAAAGGTTTTATGTTATTCGAAAGTACGCCACTAAACACCGGGAAGTAAGTATTCCGAACGCGACTGTGAACGACAAACTTTATGATATCGTTCTCATTATTTACGATTATCGTCACGAGTCGGTGACGTCACTTGCGAGCTGGTTCTGGACAACAAAGCGAACTATTGTTGTTTCTGACAATTCCGGATGTTCCTCTAACACTCATAATTTATCTAATCTAATAACATACAATTTCAACATAATCATAAATCACACGAATATCAGAAATTACTGAGTGTTTCGTAACGGCTGAACAGATTGAGATTGAATTTGATAGGAGGATAGCTTATAAGTATTTATACAAGAACATTTACGGTGCCATTAGAATTAGGGTAAGTTCGCGTGCATAGCCACAGAAAAGAGAAGTAAATAGAACGGAAAATCTGTCGCCAGGCATTATGACAGAACCTTGATTGAACATTCTTATTTGTCAACGCGTCAAACTCCGCATCCAAAGAACTTGGACCTTACTTTTTTGGGTACCGTCTCAAGTTCTTTGTCCGCATCACATTGCTAACTGATTTCGAATGACTGACGCTTCGTTTATATGGGCGCAACTGGCTACAACAAATTTCTTACAAAAATGCCTTGACAGCCGTCCTAATTAAAAAAAAAGTTTTCTCTTGGTATAGCTAATTATAGAAAAAATAAAACTAGCCAATAAATTAAAAAACATTTTGCTTGAAGGTCAATAATAGGTTTATATACAAAAATTGTAAGGACGTCCATCTGAGGCGCCATCGTCTTCTAGTATTACGTGTTTCTTAATGCAACTGTAAGGTTCCATGTGTGATGGCTAACACTTGGATTGTTTTTGTGAAAATCAAGTGGCAAATGAAATTAGTTGACTTTAGTGGTGTTTTAGAGAGGCTACAATATAATTATGAAGTTCTTTGAGGCAAGTTAATGGTCTTAAAACGTGGGCAAAGTATTCGTGATGCCTCTGGTGCTATAGGTATAGGCAACGGTGACTATAGCGCTTACCATCAGGTAGCCTGCCTCCTTGTTTGCCATCTGTATTATAAAAAAGTTATTTAGTGAGAAGCGCCAGCACTCCGTGTTTGTATACGTGTGTGTACACAAACGACAGTCGGCTCCGGAACTGGTTCATTTCCTGCCAACAACGTCGTGTACACTCCAACTAATTCTATTAACAACTCGCTACTGCTAAACAAGTTAGATTGGTTTATAACTTACGAGTTAGGTTTAACTTGTGAGCTGAGAAATAAATAATGGTTTCTCGGAAATCTAACCATAATGCATGCACAAAACTAACACCGTACATTTTCCCATTAAATAATTAACACAGCATACATAAAAAATAAAAACCAACTTCACTAGAAGTTCAATAAATAGGATTCATTTCTTAATTTTCCACTATTACGAAAGAAGTGTTTTTTTTTTCATATTAATGAGGCCATTCTTGAGATGTATAGTCTATTAAATTAAATAAGAAAACAACGAGGAAACCGGTAAGTATATCCAATAACCTCAAAAATTCAAAAACATAATACGTAACATTCAGCAACATGCACTGGGTCAGCATGATGGATAGGGCCCATACTCTCTCTGAGAGAAGGCCTAGGTGTCCTAACAGTGGGATCATGACGCTGATAGTGATGATGATGAATTTGATATGTCGGAGTTTGTACTATTATGCTTACTGTGCCTAAACCCATGTAGGTGACATGGCAAGTGATCTGACAAATCTCCATACAACGCGTCAAGTAGTATGGTCCACGCAAGGATTTTTTTTCAGATCACGTGACAACTCACGTCTGAGTTTCGAGTCTAAAGCACAACATGCATTAATTTATACATTGTTCAGTACTTATCATTTTTCGTTTCATCATTTTCCTATAACAATATACTTTGTGTTTCTCTCTAGAGGTATAAGCTTACAGTTTCACGGTAACGTGTTTCAACATGTTTATTTAAAGCGCACAAAGCTTCGGATTCAAGGATTGCAGTGTAAAGCCCAGACGGCTGCGGCGTCGCCTCTCAACTCTCAACTCCAAGTTGGCGTCGAGTTTAGCCTCTATAATCGCGTCGGCTCTGAGAATCGACGCCACTGCTCCCTGGATTAACGCAAACTGACGCTGTCTAGTTTTTACTCTTGGTTCACTGAGTTTTTAGGGTACCGTAAACTACCTAAAACGTAACCAATTTCATTCAAACTAAAAGCCTATCGTGCTGAAATGTGGTACACGTGTTTATCATTATTATTTTATTTTATTATTATACTAGTCACAAGGAAAACTAAATAAAACTTTTCATACATATAATTATAATATGGCTACGGAACTCTACTATTAGCAAAAAAACGACACGTACTTGTTTTTTTTTAAATATCAGTCCCTGAAACCACGACCTCAAACGATCAAAGTCTGGTCTTCGCAAGCACCGACGACTTCAGACAAGGAGGACGAATACAAGTCGAAGTTTACCAAATGCGGCTCAGCCGAATTCTTTTACCAACTTCCTTCTCAAAGTTTGAACTTACGTAGGTCTTAGAATAACTACCTACAAAAGGTAGGTTTCCAAACAACGCCTTCTCAAAACGTAAGCTGCAAATTCGCTACGTGTGCTGTGTTTACTTGCCTCGTCACGCACACAGACGCAAACATAATGAGGCCAGTTGAAATGTTTTTCCCTAAAAGTTGGGTAATTGGTTGATTGGTAAAATCTGTTCCATACATTGATTTAAAAGTAAAGATATGCCCATACATATTATAGATAGATAGACGATACTTTCAATTACAAATACTGTGCTAAATTCGCAATCTTAATTTACGTTGTTTCCGATAACAATTGCTGTGATAGTAAGTAGTACGTACGGACAAACATGTGACTGATCTTATGAGGGTATATTTTTTCTTTTGAGGTTCACAAATATAAATCAAATAAACCGGCCAAGTGCAATTCAGGCCCGCGCACCGAGGGCTCTACTCCTCCACACAACTCACCAGCTACTCAAGTACAAATAAACCGGCCAAGTGCGAGTCGGACTTGCACACTGAGGGTTCCGTACCACCACGAAATACAATAGTTACCAATAAAGAAACGACTTGAAAACTAGTAAAATATCATTTAAATTTCAGTTAAATGATAAGTAAAACTTGATATTTTTATCGCGATTTAGGACTTGGCCCCGTTGTAAACGTTATTCAAAATGACTCCCTTTCTGCTCAGTACCACAGTAACCGTGTAGGTGTAATCACAGTGACTGTACACACGAGTAATATAGATAGATGTATAGCTGAACAATAGTGGGGCGGTGCAATACCGCGTGATGCAGCCGGCCGGCGGACCGCGGCTACTTCCAGCGGATCGACGGACGACCGCTCCATCCACTTGGAACTTTACATCGCGATATAATGTTCTGCAACACCACTAGGGTAGAGTCGGTCCCACATAGATAAGTGCAGGTGAAGTCACATCATCACTCGATGTCAGTAATACAATAATTATTATTCAAAGTAACGAGGGATATTTTTCTGCCAAATATGAATCCTACACTTTTTAACCTGTCACGTAAACCAAGGGTTAATAAGTTAACGTGTCTTAACTTAACTTATGATAGTTCTAAGTTGGAAATAAAATAAATAAAATAAATAAACTCTCAAACGGCTGTACATAATTTTTCGAATCAACTATTTTGTCATTTTTTTATGTATTTTGTTTTCTTTTCTTACCGTCAACAAAAGAAATGACAGCAAAAGCTTTCAACGGGGTTGGTAACTGTAAAATGTATTAATTGTTACAAAAAACGGATTTTTTGTTTGTTGAACAAAACTGTTTCACGGATAGTTCATTGAACGATCATAGCAAATCAAGTCCAAACTTTAATACATCCTCTTAGTTTTCCTAAAAACTTTGACATTTTGTAATTTAATTTTTTTGCTCGAAGTATTATGTTTTTGTACATTTTATTATATTTAGAAATGTTGTAATGCGCGAACGAGATGGTAAACGCACGTTACATAGGCCCCTTAACAAAAAACATAGTTTATAACTATAAGTAAATGTGTGTAAATAGATGTGAGTAGGTAGGTATATAGTATAGTAAATGACCTGACAGACGTTGCCCTGTCTTAGAACTGTCAAACACGCAAAGTTAAAATTGTAAATCTTATTTATTTACACCTTGGGTTACATTATTGGAGTTTTAGCAAGGAAAATCATATTTAAAAAAAAAAAAAACAAATCGGTTCAGTAGTTTCGGAGCCTATTCAATGCAAACAAACAAACAAACAATCAAATCATTCCTCTTTATAATATTATTATTAGTATAGTATATTTATACGCTCGTACTTACTTGTTAAAATGAGTAAAGATTTGGCTCGGCCAGTGCGACATTCAGTGGAATATATCGTAAGAGCGTCCACAGTCCCGCAGGACTCCTAATCTCATATCTCCGCGCCGAGCCGCGGCAGAGGCTTGCACTAAGTATTTGTATGAGCTACGTCCAGCTGTAATATTGTCACAAAATAATAACGGGCAGTTCTGTTTCCGTGCTAAAATAGGAGAGAGCTGTTTTAAGTGCTGTATTATGAATTCAAAGCATTCAAGGTTATTTCATTTAATTAGTATTCTTTCACTCCCTTGCCCGCTATAACTTTTATAAACGACACGCTCCCTCTCAGCACCGTTTCCACACACAGTGTGTGGGTCGCTCCGTCACGTGACTCACTCACCTGGTCGGGCGTGTCGGTCTCGAAGGCGTGGCAGTAGGTGCGCGCCGGCGCCGGCTCGGAGCGCGGCTCGCGCGCCACCACTGCGAACAGCGCGCGCACCGACTCACACGTTGCGTACAGGATGCGACGTAGCGCGTGCGACATGCGCACACTCTGCGAATAAAACATCAACTTGTAGCTCCGGTCTTCGGTAATAGAACATGGCTATCGGTATCTCCTGGTTGTAGTAAGATGCTGCTAAAATAGAACCTCTGAGCACGGGGATCGTTGGAGGTTGGGACAAACGAGCTCGTGAAGGAGTGCATTTCTGTGACCGGAGCCTGCAGTCACAGACACGGAGGGTTTTATAGGATGCAATCTAGCCAACGTGAAGATTTACCCCACATCAAAAAAACTCAGCTGAGTTTTGTCTGGATTATTGTTAAGTGTAGTTAATTTTCGGTTTTTCATAAAGTATGTGAAGTTGTAAGTTACAGCTTAAAATTTGCCAATATTCTCAATGTTCACATCATCATCATCAGCCAGAAGACATCCGCTGCTGATCATAGGCTTCCCCTTTAGAAGTCCACACTGAATGACAGCTTACCGTCTGCATTCACTGGATGCCCGCGACTCTCACGATGTCGTCGGTACATCTAGTGGGCCTTAAATTGCGAAAAAGAATATCAGCTGTTCTCTACATTTCTTTAAGTGTGAATTATTATTTGTTATGGAACAGCTGATAATATTTTATGTGATTTTCAGGGTGGGTCTCGTAGTAAAAGTTATTCATAATGATGAATACAACGACCTCCTTTCTTTAGTTCCACGGCTCCGTGTGACCCTCCGTGTATCTCACCTGGTCCTCGGGGTCGCATACTTTGACCCCGGAGAGTGCGACCACCACCAGCACCGGGACCGCACGCCCGTTTTCCTGCAAATAAATAAATTAACTATATTTGATTGTTGGTACAACAAGCTGTTCACATCGTACATGTTGACTTTCATACAAACATTCAACTCAATTTTCCCTCCTTTATTCAGCACTTTTGTTTCACCTGCGAGTTAAATCATCGTTGTAATTTTTTAATTTTCTGCGAAATTTTCTTAATGTTTCATTCCGTAAGAACCTTCTACAAGATGAATGAAATCGGTAAAGTCGTTGTCAAGTTATGGCGTGACCAAGGTTAATAGGATTCATTTTTATGTACCTAGTATACTTAGCCTATGATTTTTATATATTTAGATATAGATTATCTACCTGCCAAATTAAAGCTTCGTAGGCTATTCGTAAGTCATTTTCGAGATTCCGTGACGAGTCAGAATCACAGACTGAATCTGGGTGCTAATATTTATTTAAGTATGTATGTATACATAGATAAATATATATATCAGACTCTGGCAGCCATACCGCAAGCTTTGCTTAGTTTGGGGTCAGATGACTGTGTGTGCAAAAATGACTAGAATATTTATTTGTTTATTATTTATTTATGACAAAATTGCAACTTATATAAACATAAATCTAACGAAACCTTGCACTCTTAAATCTCTAATCACATATGAACTTGCATACTTGTTTATCTGCACGTTTTATGTTTTAATTTTTGTTGCCTGCAAGTGTTCTTATGAAGGCAACATTGTTCAACAATGTGACTTATACTCGTAGTAACTACAAACCTACAACAAACTACACAGACTCAATATGGTACCCGGACTTTGTCTAAACATTATTCTCACTTCACATAGTTAATGTTTTGTCAGCTATTAACTCTAACTAGCCTAACATTAGGGTCGTAGTGGGAAATCTACATAAAGCTAGAAACTCCGAACGAGGCCCGACGGCATTCGCTAACAGCCACGCATCAGGTTCCAGCAAACTTCAAAGCACAGTTGTTTTAAATTACTAAATCATAACAGTTTACCGCAACTTTGTCGGGGGAATAACGCACGAGATACTTTTTCAGGACGACTCTAAAAGTAAACGCGGTGTACATTGCCGCGTCTGCAGAATAGAAAGTGAACACGTTTGGTGTAAGTCGACGGTGGTTATCGCAGGAGCTGAGATGTCTCGGTGGGTCGGCAGGGCGGCGGACAGTTTGCATGCAAATGGTGAGTTATTCGGCGTGCCAGTGTCGATATTGCGACCTTGGTATGTGCGGCGCGCGGCGGAGGTTCGCGAGCCTATTTTTTGAAACGTGAAACGGACGTGAAAACTTCGCAGAGGCAGAGCATTTTATGGTTAATAGCCGATGTGCCGACTACAATGGAACTTACAAAGGAGACGGGAAAGTTCAAATGCGGGACCTTTTCGTGGAGGCATGTTTATCGCTTTCAGTACCTACGGCGGCGTAGAGCGGAGCAAAGCGCACGTGCTCTAGCTTCGGTATCATATTTAACTGTGCGGAATGAACCTAAATTCCACATTCATTTAAAGTCTTAAATCGCAACTGATTTATAGAATTATTGTATTGACTAAAGTTATATGATTATTTACGGGATATTTACCGTGGTAAGGTTGTGGAATGAGCTCCCGATATTTCGGCGCAGTTACATGCACCATGTTCAAGGGAAGACACATCATAATTGTATAACTTTAGTGAACAACCGTGATAGCTTAAAACAGTGTTTTATAGTATTGACGTATCCATTAGTGCTCAGGAAACTCAACAAAGAAATTCTAATATTAAACTATCGTACTAAAGATTCAAAAACCGTTTTTGTAAAAGTGTTAGTTTAATTTATAATAGAATCCAAAGCGACTATGTTGACCTAAGTAGCTATAATAAGTAGCAAGAGATTAGTAGGTAGTACTCGTTAAATACTTCGAGGCAATAATACTTCATTTCATAACAACAACTTGTGAAAGAAAGTTTCTTTCATTTTTATTTTCGTAGGGCGTTCATTGCTGGATCTGCTCACCTATCGATCTCCAAAAGGGCCGGTTGGAAGCGGCCTGCATCCAGCGTTTCTCTGCGGTCTCTTTTAGGTCATCCGTCCATTTTGTGGACGTCCTACGATGCGCTTACCGGTCCGTGGACTCCATTCGAGAACCTTTCGGCCCCATCGGCCATCTGTTTTGCACGCTATGTTCCCTGCCCGCTGCCACTTCAACTTACTAATCCGGTGGGCTATGTCGGTGACTTTCGTTCGTCTACGGATCTCCTCATTTCTGATTCGATCTCGTAGAGAAACTCCGAGCATAGCCCTCTCCATAGCTAGTCATAGGTACATGCATGAAAATATAAGCTATGCCACTACGGGATACGAAACCATATTTTTTTATCTATGCTTGTTAATTATTTTTCTTTGGTGTTTGCCAGATTACTACTTACGTATGCTTGATTTTAATTTTGTTTTAAATTAAATTCATTTCTACGCTAATTTAACTTTAATGAAATTACCAATTTATAAATTTATTTTAATGCATTAAATCTGGTAAAAACGTAAAAAAAGTATATCTTTGACCACCTAAGTAAAATAGACAATTCAAGTAGTAAAAAGAAAATTAGATATGTATGTCGAGGTCCGTAAAGCACCTACGAGTAGGTACGTACAGTAAACATTTTATGTGTCGACATGGCGGTAAAACCGTATCTTTCTGTTCGAAGTGGGACACGAGAGACAAAGGGCTCATCATTCCAAGTTTCAAGGGAATGCGGCGTGATATAGTGCAGGGACCAACTTGATGACTTATTGCGAGGTCACATTCAGGAGAAAACGAAAAGTCACAGCGAAATAAAAAGTTGAAACACTTCTACAAAAGTTGAACTTCAAAGTTTCGTCTGTTGATAAAGTACCAGGTACTACATTTTTGTCTATTCTATCTTGATCGTGTGAACAATATTTCAATATGCAAGAACTGTGCAATGTGCACGTTTTTCTACTAAAAAGTGGTTATAACTATGTTGGAAATGTTAAATACATTATTTTTTTCAAAGTTTGGTTGCTAGGCAATGTTTTACGAGTAAAGATAGCTATGTAAAACCTAGCACAAAACATCCACGCAATATTTGAGAAAAATATTATACAAGCCTTGGTGGCATTAGAACTTTGTGGACTCATGTATGATGTCCTCGGCTACGCCTTGACCGTACTTTCACGTCCACAAATATTTCTGTTGTCGGCGGCTGTAGTGATGTGCTAATATGTTACCTTTAGGTGCATACACATTATGAAACTGTTATTGGTCTTCTCTCTCACATCCGACCCGCTACACACAGAGAACCCAAACGCGGTCTACTAGGCTCATTTTACACGTCTTATTGGCATGTGATTCAGCAGCGAAGTGTACCATAGTAGTCTTTGAGTGTACCTCAACAACACATTAGAGCGACACTTCACAACTGGGACTCGCTCAATGGAACATCTGAAACAATCGCGCGGAGATTACGCCGCGGTGCGAGCGGCGAGCGGCGAGCGGCGAGCGGCGAGCGGCGACCGGACTCGCGGGGTTATTACACAAAAAATAAAATAAAAATATTTTAAGACAACCTTTTTTTAAATTATTATTTCTTATTCTGACGGCTTTTTTATTACAATATTGGTTATTGCATCACTAGAACTAAAGCACAAACTAAGGTGTTTGCAAAATTTCAGCAAAATCGGTACCTAAACATACTAACATTGCAAGTTAAATAAAAACTGGTAAAAGTTTTATGATTCTACGATCTTAGCAGGAGTATAAGTTTTATCATAAATTGTTAAAAGATCTTAGAAACTATAATTTTAAAACGTAGCATATCTTCACGGCCTTAAAATTGTAAGTTTTAGTTTGTTTTTTTTAATATTAATTAGGTTTTTTATTTGCATATTTCTTCTATTATTTTAACTGTTTATAACTACCACCATCTCTACTGGTACGTCAATCCTTTCCACCTAATTGTTCCCTGGAAGAGATAATTTTAGCAATAAGGCCGCTACTTGGTGGCTCTAGCTGGGAAGTTTTCTGGTGTACACAATAAAGAGTTTACACTATTAGGTCATATGATGATGAATGATATTAACATAACAATGTGGTTAACTGATTCTTTGCCTCCAAAATTTGCTTTTGATTACATCTTGTAATAGAAATCAACAGTGTTAACTAACAAAACCAAAGCAAACGTAACCACAATTTATGCTCTAAGCTCTAAGCAATTTCGGGTTAGCGCTCAACATTGTCCAAACCAAAGGTAGTCTAAAACCGTGGTATCTATAACTATATAGTAATAAGTGCTTTTAGACTTCAAATTGTTGCAAACTAAATTAGACATTTCAACGACGACATAGAATTACTTTCTCGTTAGGTATTTCTAAAATGTATGAACGAATATTGTGTTTAGGTAAACTTAGGACACTTATTTCGTGAATTTTGTGCTAGAGCCAACTGCAAATGTATGTCTGTAAGAGAGTATAGTTGGCCTCCAGGAGACACGCGGCTCTGATGACTTAGACCGCAGGCTGGGTCCATTAGCGGGCTCTCAGCTCCCAGTTCCGATGTAGTTCACAAGTGCACTGATACAACCTACCTGCTGCGGAGCCTGCAGCTACGCTCACCAACTATACTAAAAAAAAAAAAAAAAAAATTGTGTATTGGTCTACTCTTCTCTACTCTACCTGGTAAGTACTTTGTGATTGGAAGCTTATTTCAAGTTCAAGATTATGTTACTCAGCGTAACTCTTGAAATATACATATATACATTTCGATTTATTTAAAACTAATTTCTGAGGATTTGTCGATTAGTGGACCTGGTTTATCACCGCCGTATATAGTAGTCTTTGTATCACCGTATGAAATGTGGTATGAAAGCATTATGTCAGCCCGTTGACAGCCGTTTTGTTGCCAGCAACAAAAAGCGTTAAGCACAACGGCACAGCATGGCTTATTTTTTTACTGAATATAGGTCTGCGTTTGGCCACTAACTCGCTTGATGGTAAGCGACGGTGCGGCCGAGGACGGAACACATCAATCTAGAAGAAATGTATTTACTCTATCCTTGAAGATGCCTCGATTGACAGTTCTCAAGAAACTAGGAGCACGGCAGGGAGCTTTATTCTTGGACAGTAAGTAGGTACGTATATCTGACGTGGAACCAAACAGTTGTGTATACATTTTTGGCATATCCACGAGAATTTGACTAGTTTTTAGGAGCGTCGCTTGACACACGTTTTATCATACAAACAAATTGTATGAACCAAAACAGTCACGTATCGTATCGTCACATAAGTGGACACCAGCTGTACAAAAATGTGTAGTTTTCCAGAGATGATGACGATACATTGGCAGTGCTACTTTTTCACCGAAAACGTTGCTTGATGTCAAATTGCAGCCGCTAGGTGGCGATACTATTGTCTAATCTTGAACGTAGTTATTTTCAACTAGCGGTCCGCACCAGCTTCGCACGGGTATAGATTATAGCCTATGTCCCAACAGTGAAAGAATTTTTCAAATCGGTTCAGTAGTTTCGGAGCCTATTCAATGCAAACAAACAAACAAATCTTTCCTCTTTATAATATTAGTATAGATGTTATACTTGTCAAAAAATGCAAATCGTATCAAATTGTCTAAACTATTACCAGCGATCCAAGTTTGTGGGCGAAGTACAACATTGCGTGCGTAAATTATGTACCTATCGAATTTCGAATTTGAAATAAATTTGATACATACGTAATTACGTCGATTTTTTAATGTCTTTTACTCACTTTCTCTATAATCACACACGATGCGACTAGAAAGTACCTACTAAAGTTTACAGAAACCTATTATGTATGAAATTCTGAATGCTTACGAGTATTTGCTTGCATTACAATAGAATGCGCCGCCCGCCGTGTTCTGGCGCAAACAACTACCTGCCTGCCCGCTACTCTCTAGTATATAATCTTTGCCGCTACCAATGCGCATTATTGTGAAAATCGAGAGCTAGAGCGGCTGGAGACCGAGTAATCCGCCGTTCGAGTGTTGTTTCAAACGAAATAATATTTAAGTGCACTCAGCTTTAATGCAGTTTTGAGTATTTTTGATATATTATTCGGAGTGTTTTGTTTTAAACCTTATATTTGCATTTAATGTAAGAGAGTCCAAATGTTAATTAGTTTTACTTTTAAACAAGTTTAATTTTTACGAAACGAAATGAAAATGCCCGAAGATGTAAATCTAGTAAATTATGTAAGGAACACAAAGAAAACTGGCTTATCTGTCTCAAACTTTGGTAATGAAACTACCGAAAAATAAACAGACCGACTTCAAAAGTACTCTAAACAAAATAAACTCAGAAAGAAAACCGTCAAGGGAAAAAGTTATTTTTCTTAAATTACCGAAAGTGGAAAGTACAAAGAGCGACTTCTGTTTCACCCTTCGGGGCTAATTACTACAGACGCAGGTTACAAACTAGGGGGGGGGGAGTGGCGGTGACACGTCACAATGGGAAAAGTTACATTATAACAGACTAACTTTCGGTTATACCGCGCTATCAGAACACTCGCCAACGTCGAATCTCGCCCTTGGGTCTAAGTCGCAAAGCTATCAAAAATACCGTGATAAGTAAGTCCAATGTCTTGGTACGTCAGTGAGGCAAGATTTATGCGAGAGTGGCACGAGCTGGTATGTGGTGGTAACGCCGGTTAATCCAAGAACATCGTAAAGCAGGGAAAGTTATGGCGACGTGTCTGGAAATATGGATTTATTCGGCTTGTGTAGTAATCTGTTTCGTAAGTTCCGGACGTTGGTTGGAATGGTAGCGGGATCACAATCTGACCTACTTGTTCGAGCCGAGGCATTATTGTTTAATAACAAACAACGTGCGGCTTCCGTGAAATATGTTTATTGTGTTTAAACATTGCAGGCAAACTATAAAATCATATGATGATAATCATATGTGATACTTTTATGCTTTTTCGTATAAATTATTTTAATTGCTTATCGGGACTCTGTGTGTGAAACTGAGCTGAGCGTGGTGTTCAAATCACGAAAGTCACAGTATTTTGATAGTAATGCTTGAAAACAGAATAAGTAAAAAAAAAAAACACGCAACAAGTTGGAGGACAGATAAGGATGATCTCGGATGGGATGGTGAGGGCTTCCCCAATGTATGACAAGTACACGACGACGTAGCGGCTAAGCATAATACTGCTAAATCGAAGAAATATGCTCATTCAAAATCACTTCTTTAAATATTAAACAGGACAGAATTGTACAGGAATTATCAAAGTCGAATTTTAATAAATTGCAGTCCATAATAGTGACATAACCTATTCTCATAGAGTGCGCTGCGACTTGTCGAAAGTTTAGCGCTAGAGAACTAGAATGACTTCATTTTGAAAGAAATATTTCTTACATAATTTTTTTACCAATTCTATTGATAGAATTGTTAAATACCAAAGCTATTGTGTATCTGCGCTACATATATACCAAATGCGATAGAATTTCTAGATAATTATCAAATGAACATACCTACCCCTTGTGCCTTCACACGGTGGTGGCAGAATGGTGCGCTGATGAACATACCTACCCCTTGTGCCTTCACACGGTGGTGGCAGAATGGTGCGCTGATGAACATACCTACCCCTTGTGCCTTCACACGGTGGTGGCAGAATGGTGCGCTGATGAACATACCTACCCCTTGTGCCTTCACACGGTGGTGGCAGAATGGTGCGCTGATGAACATACCTACCCCTTGTGCCTTCACACGGTGGTGGCAGAATGGTGCGCTGATGAACATACCTACCCCTTGTGCCTTCACACGGTGGTGGCAGAATGGTGCGCTGATGAACATACCTACCCCTTGTGCCTTCACACGGTGGTGGCAGAATGGTGCGCTGATGAACATACCTACCCCTTGTGCCTTCACACGGTGGTGGCAGAATGGTGCGCTGATGAACATACCTACCCCTTGTGCCTTCACACGGTGGTGGCAGAATGGTGCGCTGATGAACATACCTACCCCTTGTGCCTTCACACGGTGGTGGCAGAATGGTGCGCTGATGGCGCTCTTTTGTATTAAATATTGTGCAAAATAATTTTTTGTTATTATCGTAACATTTTTATTTTATGAATATTTGATAGTCTTACAAATTATAAGTATTTCTAGTCTCAATTTATGTAACAATATGAGAAAGACATACTTAAATTTAAACTTACCGCTAACAGAGGAAACTTCAGAAGTTCGATTATTTATATGAAATGGTTCCGCAAGTGACGAGTGTAAGTTCGTAGCAAGGAGCGAGCGCGCGGGCGGCGCGGGCGGGCGGCGCGGCCGGGGGCTGGAGCCGACTGCCGCCGGACTCTGACGGGTGACGGCTCTACGGCTACGAGTACTGACGTAGCGGTGACTTTTAAACCGACGGCGTTGCGACGTCGTTAGGGCGGGACTCTATTTTCATGTAGGACAGGCCAACATTAAACATAATCTAGTTTTTGGATGGACGTCGCGACTTAGATATATTTTAAACAAAGTTCACGATTGCTCTAAAACTTTAAATTATCACTGAGTCTTACGACGACGCATCGACGCTTTTGAAATGTGATGCTGGCGACGCATGCTACGTATTCCGTGGAGTGCTCATAGAACAAATAATATCTCAATCGTTAAGGAAGTAAAACTTAAAAAGACTCTGGAGCATTTGTCTGCACAGGGTGCTGCAGTATTTCGGACACATCGCCCGAAAGCCCACCGACGACCTGAAGAAGTTAATAATGACCGGAAAAATGAGGGGAAAAGACCCAGAGGGCGTAGTAAGCGTCAAAAGAGCTCGGCACGAACATCTCTGACGCGATGTACCAGGCTGGAGACCTGACGATCTCCAGCCTGGCGGACTGCCGGCCTGGCGACAAATCTGCTTCCATCTCGTCAGAAATGGAAGCAGATTTGTCGCCAGATTACAAATAATTGGGAGCATCACGACGCTCAGCAATGAGCAAACGAACTGGAAAGGAGGAGACATAATGACTAATGACCAAACTAACTACGCAGCAGTGTCCAGACTGTCCATTAGTTATAACTTCCACCGGTCACCTCTCATACAGACACCACCACTAGCACAGAAGTGCTGAGGTCTTACCAGCGCAACGCGCAGATCGCACCGTGACTGACACACTGCAGTCATACATACCAACATTTACAACACTACTTTTAGTATAATACACCTGTATGTTTTACTTAAGAGGAAACAACTGACCCTTATTACGCACTAGCCGAGAAAAAGTCTAGACAGATGAATCCACGGGACGTAGCTAGTAAAAATGTAATAACAAAATAGCCCATAAAATATAAACGCCAATACAGTAATGGGCCATAACGGGAACATATCTATGAGATAGGATAAAGGATTGTGTGTATTTATCAACGGTTCGTAAAACGTGGTTTGAACAAGTTTATCAATATAAACCAATTTTTTATCAAATTGTATTTCATAAATACATTAAATTTACACCGTGGATGAAAATCATCCAAGTCTTTAATTGATAATTTTAACATTTTATTTTCTCTTATACATTAGTTTCACGAGACTTAAATTAATTTTATAGTGCGAGTTTTTTAGCGAGTCTATTTTTTATTATTATTAATAATGACTTTATATAATTATTCCGCACTACAAAAAAAATGTATAGCTATATCTATAAAAATGTATCAGCTATTTCATAGAAAATGGTCATTTACAGTCAACCAAATACATGGAAAAGCGAATAGCTGATTATTTTCCGCGATGTCAGAGTTGCTGCCATAGTACAAGTTGTGATGGGTACGGGATGTACACTCCGTCTATCAAATGTATACTTACAAAGGTAACTTTGTAAGTGAAAAAAGTTAGTTAAGTTCAGCACCTACTAAAAAAACAGATTAGATTACTTAGCGTTTATACATAAAAAGTATGTATATAAACTAAGTGGCGCAAACTGGTTTGTCTACAGTGTAAACGTCTCACAGACACCTGACTCCCGCAACCAGGTAACTTAGTTACTTAGACACTCGCCGTTTACAAAGCCTGTTTGCTTTAAAACTACAATAACTCCGCTCCCCTCCCCGCCCCGGCCGGTCTCCCCTCCCGTGAGGTAATTTAGCGAGCAGTCGAGGGTAAATATTTAAAGGCTCAGTCTGTTTAAATGAAACATGGATGAGGATGTTTGTGCTAATGAAAAAAATGTAAATAACTGGAAACGTTGGAATGGCTGCAAAAATATTTAATTGCAGTGTTTGTATATTCAAATGTTGCAGTTTAATAAACGGCGACGGAACAATGTAGCACAGAAACCGTTTAATTTTGCAGAGAAAGACGCTAACTTTTAAACTTTCGTGATTTGACTTCATCATCATCATCAGCCTCTAACTGTCCACTGCTGGACATAGGCCTCTCCCAATGCACGCCACTGAGCTCGGTCGGCAGTACCTTGCATCCAGTTTTTACCCGCCGTTTTACGCAGGTCATCACTCCACCTGGCAACAGGGTGTCCTACACTACGTTTGCCTAAACGTGGTCTCCACTCCAGAACTCGTCTACCCCATCGGTTATCGGTTCTTCGGGAAATGTGGCCGGCCCACTGCCACTTCAGCTTGCTAATTGCTAATTGCTTGTGATTTGACTTATTGCGCATTATTTTATTTAGGTAAAAATAGGTGACTTTCGCTCGACGTTTCGACCATGTTACAATGGTCGTGGTCACGAGCTGACTGAACCTGCGGGTGGGTCCGGCGAGAAGAGCGGGTGTTTTGTTCAACCCTCACTTGATCTTGAAACAAACAAAACAAACTTGATTACAAGGTTGTCATTACGACACACAACACTGACTGTATCGGTAAATGTCCTAATACCTACACTGCGGTTTGTACACTTGCATAGATCGAGATTTCACGACCGTGATAAGAAAATATCGATGGCAGGAAACGTCATGTGCATTTGTAGTAGAACCCTTCTGCAAAGCCCGTCTGGGAAAGTACTTATCACATCCAGCCACCAAGCAGTAGTGTGCAAAATATTTGATGATACCTAGTTGATTAGTGATATTTTAGTGAAAATACAGGGCATATTCATACTAATAATGTTATAAATGTGATAAGTTTTTTTATTATAGGTTTTTCCCTATTTTTTGCGTAGATATAGTTGGTTGTATAGTTGGAGGGCCGAAGAGTGACCATTAGTACTTTTTATACCGGAAAATGTATAGTACCTAGGGGAACATCCACGCCGGGCACAGCTAGTGAGATTTAAAATCTATCTAAAGTAGAGCGCAGAGGCGCGAAATATTATAGATAGTTTGCAGTCAAAATTCTGGGTATAAATAACATTGGAGTTAAGTTAAGTTAAGTAACAGTTATAGATAAGCGTGGCACTTACCGCTTGGCAACCCTTTATTTAATTGTATACAATAACTATTTAACAAAACCTAAATAAACACGTTTATGTGGCTCATTAAGACCCTAACAGACGTGTGCATAGTGCATACTGTGCATTTGGTTGACGAACAGCCGTCCAACTAACGGGAGAGAAAGAGTGAGAATAACATAATATTTCCCAAAGTTTGCACTTTTAAAACTAACCCGACCCGAGCTTCAACTCGACAGGTTTAACAGTAGTTATAAAAGAGTGCAACTACCTACTGACTTCCAAGATTTGTTTACATAGTTTAGTAGTTAGTTACAAGTGAACGTGTGAAAAAAAAAACTAGCAATTTGTTTCTGTACCTATGATACGTGTGAATATTCGAGTGTAAAGTTCCAACGAAGCAATCTTCGTTGAACTGTAAGTTCACATCGCTGCAGCAAACATCATTTGAAACTATTGAAAGTGTTTTCCAGACTCGAGGCTCCGGGACTCGAGACTCGAGACCGACGTCGACTCTATTCGATTGAAGGACTGGAAACATTTGTAGGAATATTTTTACGTCCACCGCTAAGCAGAAGGTTGATGGTACCTATGTGTAAAAAGTTTTAATGGTTCCGTAGGTACCTACGTATAATTATGATTGTTTGTTAACTTATACCATTGAATTCAACTTTTTCAATTTTGCATTATGAATCAAAATTTTTTTGTGTTTCCGATGTGTTGTCATAAACTAACGATTAAGAACAATAGAGAAATTGAAAAAAAAGTAGTGTTACATAATATTATATATTTCAGTAAGTAATAAAAAACAAATAATAGAAAAATCATCGTCTACCTATGCTCTAAAGAAACAAAGCATATTTTTTAAATATAATATATTATGTGATACTAAACATTACTTTCAAGACGAGAATTTATCAAAGCTCAGCTAGTATGAAATGTCTATGTTTTACAAAACATGAACGAAATACGATTCGATATATTATGCCATTGAAAAGTGAGATGACTCCCTAGACTAGCTCCTCCCTTCGTTGGTGGATCCGGGCTTAATGTGAGAAAACCAGACATAATAGATATCATGGCTAGTAGCTGTAGCTAGCTACAGATATAGAAAAGTTGCTCCCAGGGAGCGTGGCCGCCGGCTCGAATAGCCGAAAGGGCTCGGGGTGAGATATCGGAGACGCCGCCGCTATCACAAGGGTCCGTGCTCTGAGTAAGTATCGTCTCTACGTATAGTCTTTCCCAGCGAGGGTGTAACAAAGCTTTTACAACCGAATCTCTCGATGTCTGATTTCATTTGACCCTTTTTGTACGAAAGTAAAGAAAATCGTGTTACAATCTAAAATATTTTACTAAGTTGTGTTTAGAATTATTTTTGACAGACAAAGACACGGACAACAGCTATACGCAGAGCAGACATTTAAATTCTTGTTATTTAAACAAAATCGAACGTGGTCTCTCACTGTGGGCCTCATAAGCAAGCTCAAAGTCGCACAACGAGCTATGGAGAGGGCTATGCTCGGGGTTTCTCTACGAGATCGAATCCGAAATGAAAAGATCCGTAACGAAAGTTACAAGATGAACAGACGACCAAGAGACCGCAGGGAAACGCTGGATGCAGGCCGCTTCCAACCGGCCCTTTTGGAGATCGATGGGGGAGGCCTATGTCCAGCAGTGGACGTCCTACGGCTGAAATGATGAAACAAAATCTTCACATCGCATTTTTGCAACGTACTGTTTTCAGGGAAGACATTAAAATTAATAACTAATATTATTTTGTATTTTACCATGCTTACATACATACTTTTTCTACATTTTGTCAACTTTTCAAACTTGTGCGGTGCACAAGTGTTATGTTCAAGGACAAATTTTATAATAGTTATTTTATTTGACCTACTAGCTGACCTGACAGACGTTGTCCTGTCTTAGAACTTTCAAACACGAAAGTAAAAATTCTAAATCTTATTTTTTTACACCTTGATTCTGTGGTCTTGGTTTACATTATTGGAGTTTTATTAGTAGTGAGTTTTTTAGTATTATTGGAGGATCCCTATTTTTTTTTGTAAATATAATATAGCCTATGTTAACCGGGGATAGTGTAGCTTCCCAACAGTGAAGGAATTTTTCAAATCGGTTCAGTAGTTTCGGAGCCTATTCAATGCAAACAAACAATCAATCAAATCTTTCCTCTTTATAATATTAGTATAGACAAAGTTTAATCAATCATCTGAATTTCGTCGCATCAATAGTCGTTGAATTGAGCAAAACGTTACAAATTATCGACCAGCGTCACAAGACCTCCCTGGTTACAACAGTTTGAAGTCGTTAAAGGAAAAGTGAAGAGAACCAAACGAGTCGAGGGTCTACGTTGAGTGGAAAAGTTTTCGAGCAACACGTTTTCCGTGGTTTACGTAGTAACTGTTACTTAAGCTGTCGGCTTCAAGTATTGCAAGGACGTACTTGGAATTTACAAGAAAACTTTGTCGGATTCTAAAGGGATTCTTTCAGATTGTGCTTATCAATGGGTTGAAATATAGTTTAATCGGAGATACTCAATATACTTTTAGACTTTTACCCTTGCTTGATAATGGATCTTTCTGTATTTGTAAGATTTTGTTTCGCAGATACATAAAGCTATATTTTTTTGATGTTATGTATACGAGTCTAAAGGCAAAAGCCAACATGTGATTTGTTTATTTTGAATATCCTTGAATAAATTGGACGCTTCAACCGAGCCAAGCTTTGACACAGCTTTGACGGGTTTCCGTCTACATAGAGTTGTAATGTCAACCAGTCTGTTTGCCCCAAGGACGCTTCATAGGAGATATGTAATATTAATTGCTATCAAAATGATAAGGACCCCGAGTGCCACATTCTATCAGCTCTGCCCTACGTGAACCCAAGCAGTTAAATAAAACGTTCTAATAAAGTGTGACAAAACTAGCCTCTTCAAGTTTACTAGCGCCCTCTGCTGGTGAAATGTTGCGGAAACTTCGCGAACTCGCCTCATCTAAATGAAGCTTCTAGATATTACCCACAGATATTGACTAGGTATAAACCTATGCAACCTAATCTAGCTCTTCTGGCGATATGTTATGGTTTATAATAGGGGGGATTCCACTTTATTGAAATTGTTAGAGGTCGACAACTTTTTTCAGTGCAAAATTATTAATTTGTTATGTTACTTTAAGCGTAGGTTTGAACGCGAGTTAGTAAAAAGTTAATTTTACGTTTACATAATTAAAAAAATCATTGTTTTAGAAATAGCTAGAACATATTTTAAAGTATTTTTTTTATTATTAAATGCTAGTCTTCTAACTAACAATACCTACCAGCAGTATAGCATGTATTATTTGTATCAAATATTATTAAATTACGCAAAATCGTTTCATATTCCACGGTTCTATCATTAGCGGTTTGGTCTGTGCGTTCATTCCTAGATAAACGCTTGGTTTTTTTTTTACATTCATACATATATGTTACAGCTATATATATTTTTTTATCTTACAAATTATCAAACTGTTTTATATTGAACTGACCCGAAAGACAGACTTTGTCCTGTCTTAGAACTGTCAAACGCGCGAAGTTAAAATCGTCGCTAAATTTTCTGAAATTTTCCAATTTTCTGCGGAATTTTCTTAATTTTTCTAACCTTTTACAAAGTATTAGAAAACTTATATAGAAAATGATGAATGAAATTGGTAAGTTCGTTCTCAAGTTATGGCGTGACGATAGATAGATAATGAATGCAATTTGAATGTCATGTGTCCGAGCTACACGACTACATGGTCAGCGTAGAGTTGTTTCCACTGTACTGCACACTACTGGTGCATCCTGCGCACTATGCACAGTGCACTGTGGCAGCACCCAACACCCGACAACTCGATGGGCGCTCGTCCCGTCCGTCTCCCACGTACGGAACCCTCCGCTAATTGTCTCGCGACTTATCAGATGATGTGCTCATTATTTGGCGCTCATCGTCGCACTTCATTACCGTCTGAACAACTACCATCCAACTAGTTGTACTGTCCGTGTCTCTACTCTACTATAGCACGATTTAATGAGACAATTCTACCCGTCAACCCTCACCGCGTGACATCCGCGGAGATCTTAGCGGTAGGGTTGGTAGTATTATATATAGAGTCATTTAAAAATTTAATTACAAGTACCTAACAATATTTTTGGATAAAAATGCTTCAATTACTTTTAAATATTGCAGCGTAGGACGTCCACTCACAAGATGGACGGACGACCTAAAAGAGACCGCAGGGAAACGCTGGATGCAGGCCGCTTCCAATCGGCCCTTTTGGATATCAATGGGGACGTCTTATGGCTGTAATGATGATAAATAATTTAGCACTATTATTATTAAGAGCCGGTTTCGTGTGTATCCAACCAACAAGAAAGAGAAAGTCCAACCAACGAGAACTCTAGCGCTTGATCACTTCAATAATGTCAAAACGTAATATCGATAAAGTTATATGATTATTTACGGGATATTTACCACCACCACCACCGCCACCACGCACCACGGTAAATATCCCGTAAATAATCATATAACTTTAGTGAACAACCGTGATAGTTTAAAACAGTGTTTTGTAACATCGATGTTTGTTTTTTATTATAATTTCTTAAAAATTAAACAATTTTAACGACAATAAATTTTGTCGTACTTATAAGTACTTATTAGTTGCATATTCGTAGTATTAGTAAATTGTTTTTTTAAACCACCGGAAAATAAGGAGATAATCTTCAAACGGCTGAACATAATTATTTTCTAGAATCATTCTAACAACACTTGATTGAGTTATCACTCAAACAAAAAAATATACCGGCCAAGTGCGAGTCGGGCTCGTGCACAGAGGATTCCGTACCACCACAGAATTCAATAACGAAATTACCAGTTCTAACTTGATAATGAACATAAACTTGTCTCCGACTCGCACTTGGCCATTTTTTATATTCTTTTGTATTACTTTAGAGTGTGTACTATAATCATGCTAAGTTTGCGCTTGTACGTATTACCGTTTTTCCATTAGAGCTAATACAAAAATATGGGGACATCCCTTTCGTTTTTATTTTTTATTAGGCAATCCGCCATAATATTAAGTTCTGGGAAAATTTAAACCAGCTATCTATTACGGATTAATTCGAAAGATACAGTCGTGAATAGGTAGGACAAATAGATGGACAGACAGACATCGTAGGCTTAGTAATAGGGTCCCGTTTTTACCCTTTGTGTACGGAACCCTAAAAACTACATAAAAATCGGTTCAGCCGTTAGGGAACCATACGATGCCACAGACGGTTAGTTCCCAGTTCGTACAGTACGACACACACACAGGCACACACGTTAAACTGTAGCACCCCTCTGTTTGCGTCGGCGGTTAAACAACAAATCAACTTATCTAATAATATAAACGGGAAAGTAGCTCATCTCATTTTGAAGATATTTGAATAAACAGGAACAATCAATACAGTCAGGACAGGACGGGCGGATTATGGTGATCTTACATAATGACAGCCAGACTATGTACAAAAAAACGTAGACGTCCGCCTGTATAGTTTGCAATCTCCGTGTCTATTGAGCAGGCTCGATCGAAGTCTATAGGGAGCCCCTCTCTCTATATTGGAGTTCCTTGTCAGACAGATTGGCTGCGCTCCGCTCGTCCTCGAGACTGGCTTTAAACATTTTATTTGCGAATACTTTCTGTGGATACTGATCAATATTTCTTTAATTTTTGCAGTATCAACAAAAAGCGTTTTAACCGACAACAAAAAGAGGAAGATTGTCAATTCAATCCATATTTTAGTATGACAGACCTGAAACAATAAATGCAAAGTGGTGTTCGCTAACCTCAACATAACAATGACGCAGTCTAACCATCGAGCTACTAATGTACACATATAATAAAATAATTAATAAATTAATCACACACACACGTCAGCAGCCATCAAACGTCCACTGCTCGGCAAAGGCCTCTCTCTTAAAGAGGGCTGCCATAATCACTTGGTAGGTAATGATTCTAACAAAATAGTTATGCGACATTGAAACGCTGCGCTGTCGTATAGCAGCTTTCTGCTTTCAACCCCCGACTTAAAAATAGACGGGTATTATAAGTTTTACGTGTAAGTAATCAAATCCTTTCAACGTTTGAACATTTTTTCATTTACATATTTACTCATTATAGACTGTACAAAGCCAAAAGGAGGCCATTGTACTTATCATAATAAACAAATGACTATTGTGTAAGTTAGGTAAGCGAGGTAGGTAGTCTATTGTAGTTGAAAGCCCGTTGGTCTAGTTGGTGGTGAACCTGCCTTCTGCGCTTGGGGGCGTGGGTTCGATTCCCACCTAGGACAAACATTCATGTGATGAATATTTGTGTTTGTTCTATATCTCGGTGTCAATAGCGACGCAAATATGCTAACCTCGGCAGTGGTTACATATTTGAGGCGTTTGGGGTGCAAAAATGCCCCAAAAATGCCCCAAATTTAGTCTAGTAGGCTTCCTCTAACAAAGAAAGCAGCTCGAGACATAATGCAACCGTCGTCCAACAGTTTGCGATCGGCTCCGAGTAAAGTTCCATTGTGCCGAGGCCTAGGAGAGAGCCTGCGGTATCGGACCTCCTGTCAGACAGATCGCGACAACCTGTTTCTATTTCACAACCGGCCGAGAGCCGTGCGCCGGCAGATAATACTTATCTGTTAAATTAAACGAT
Source organism: Agriopis aurantiaria (assembly GCA_914767915.1). Lineage (NCBI taxonomy): Eukaryota > Metazoa > Arthropoda > Insecta > Lepidoptera > Geometridae > Agriopis > Agriopis aurantiaria. Next base: position 285,317 of record OU611991.1, on the reverse strand, counting down.
AAGATGAAGCCACGATAAGATATCGTGTACGACGAAAATGGATGAAAAAGGGGTGAGGTAGACGAAATGGAGAAAACTTTCGCGTACTTAGTAACGGACATTGAACTGATCGATTATACAAGTGTTCCAGTGGTGGTGAGTCTTCCTGTCCTGCAGACGTGGCCCGCCAGCGGCGGCGTGTTCTGCTAACTACTAAATCACGTCTACATGTTGAGAAAGTAATCGACAAACTTTCTCATTATGCTTACATACGTCAAGCTATTTTAGCCGTTATCTCAAAGTACTAAGGTACTACAAAAGTGAGGGATGGGATTAACATTAGCTAAAGTAAACATTAATCCAGCTTTCGTAGCGTCATCTTTATTGCGTCAACAGAGTCCTTATGATGATAACAACATGTCCCGGGGTCGTTAAACAAACTCGGCACGAGCAGGGGTAACCGGGCGGGCTTATTGCCACTAATAACCGGCCAAGTGTGAGTCGGAATCATGCACCGAGGGTTCCCTAACACCACACAATATATTTCTGTTTAGTATATGTTATGTCGAGATGATACATCTCTAAAATTTGGCTAAGTCCACAGAGCTTCCTTTTCGATAGTTCGATTTTTTCTATAACCATCAATTTATAAACTATGAATGTGATACGACATAGTAACTCATATTCTGTAGAAATTGTAACCAACGATTGACGGCCCACAAGGTGAGACAGACAGACGGACGGATGGCGTATAGGCTGACTAATGGGTTGTCGTTGACATTTTCGGAACGGAATCCTAAAACCCAGAACATAAAATATTTTGAAGCATTCTCCTTTGCCTTGCTGGTCACGGTGTCCGTGATGACTACACTACACTAGATGATTGTTGTCCCCGGACAAACAACTAGAAGCCGCCAACTTGCGTGCCTTCAGAAACACGATACATAATATCTATGGATGGGTGATCGCGAGTAGTAGTAATAATTATATTATAGTTATTAGTACCTACTACTCACGATCACCCATCTTATGACTCCCATATATGACTCCATGATACAGGTAATCTACCTAGCCTAGGAGCTAGAGATTTACATAACATGTGTGTCTGTAATTGTTGTTATTAACAGACAAATAAATATTTTTGTATTTTATTTTGAATAAGTTTGAACGAATTATGTGATCTCATAATACAATTTTAGTTTCGATCAAAACCTCGTTTCCTGGTACAAGCAAATTTGTAGGCTTTTTGTCTCTCGAACATTCTATGAAAGTATTTAAGTCTGGTATGCAAATGTTCAATTTAAAGGACAATCGAATGAATCCGGGAGAATATCGCGGAGCCAGTAACGCGTGAAGCTGACTGTTGATTCCAGCTTACGTAACACGGCGCCAGGCGGAGGGAGGGGTATGAGGGGGTTGTTTTTTGGTTTGCTACCACAGATCTTTATCCGGATAGACACCGCGAGCACGCCAAGTTGTGTAAAAACCCAGCGTGCCGTAATAGTACCTACTATCACGTCACGAGAAAAATTTAGTGATAGTGCGGTGTGCTAGTTTGAGTATTTATCTAAATTCAAACAAGCCACACACATCCGAAGTAGGTGATTCGGAATTCGGTGTCTATTCTGTTAAGGGTTATGGGTACTAAATATTTGTTTCCGTTGATTTCCCGACCGTAATTCTCTCGCTCTTTTCACATTATTGAAGATGTACCGGGTTACGCGGAAAGGCTGTACTATGACGGAAGGGGTCCATAGTACCCATTATCATGCACAAATTTTACTATGGGACCAAACTTGAAATCGCGAAAAAAATATTAGCTGTTCCATAGAAAACGGTCATTGACACTCGACAAAATGTATGTTGCAACAGTTTTATTTATGATTTGATTATTGGTGCCGTAGTAAAAGTTGTTTCAAATTATAATTATAGTGGCACCTTTTTGGTTTAGTACACCTTTTCTGCGTAACCCTGTAATATCATGAGTGTGAATGAGTAAATAGGTAACGAGGAGATCCGTAGACAAATGATAGTTACCGACATAGCCCACTGGATTAGCAAGTTGAAGTGGCAGTGGGCAGGGCACATATCACGCCGAACAGATGGCCGATGGGGCCGAAAAGTTCTCGAGTGGAGACCACGGACCGGTAAGCGCAGCGTAGGACGTCCATCCACAAGATGGACAGACGACCTAAAAGAGACCGCAGGGAAACGCTGGATGCAGGCCGCTTCCATTCGGCCCTTTTGGAGATCGATGGGGAAGGCCTGTGTCCAGCAGTGGACGTCCTATGGCTGGTATTATGATGATGATAAATTCATAGATGCGGTGGTTCAGTAGTACGCGGCTTATTTTGGTAGGCAGACTAGAGTCAGTCAGTCACACGTAGAGGATTCGATCCCGGTCGATTTTTCTAATCCCGGGATTTCGGGATTATCTAATTTATGAAACTAACAATAAGCTTCTAAAAATCAAATTCTTTAGACTTATTTCTATTAACTATAAAAAAGGCTATATGCTAAAGAGGTCAATGTTTATAGTAGAGGATAGTATAGTAGATGTAGATAGTAGGTACTCATATTTTTTAAATTAAATTGACCAGAAAATTTATAAATTAAATACACGACGTGAAGCTTCGTGTTTTTTTTCGAATTTTTTCACACTTTTACGCATAATCCGGTACCGGTCGTTAGCAAAAACAAATGAAATCACCTGTGTAAGCAAGATGGCTGTCAAAATATCAAATCAAGATAAGTGCGTTTCGTTTCACGCACATTTTTATTGACTTATTTAAAAATGTATCAATCCCGATATCCCGGAATTCATTAATTTTGATCCCGAAATTTAGGGACTAAAATATGACCGGAATCCCGGATCTCGGGATCCCGGGATCGAATCCTCTAGTCACACGCGACACAAATATATTTAGCTCGTTGTTTTTGGATCTCGATCAATAGTAAAACGAGTTGAATCGATTTCAATACAATTAATAACTTTCCAAAAACTTGTTTTATTTTTAATTTCTTAATCATGAATAAACTTCCAAGTATAATTATTTGAATACAAAATACAATACATAAGTAATTAACTACAACAAGTATTTAGGTATCCATCGGCTTAATAAAAAGCATTTACATAATAAGTAGCAATCGTCTTCCTCAACATTGTGTCAAAAACATATAATTATATAAACAATGTTGAATAGACTGAACGTTTGTGGACCAGGAACAATTAGAAAGTACCTGATAGTTTTTTTTTATAAAAACATTAGGCTTGCTTTTGACCACCAACTCGCCTGATGTTAAGCGATGAAGTGGTCTACGTTGGAGCATGCTTGCCTAGAAGAAACCAAATACTAAGTACTTATAGTTGTAATGTTTTTGGGTTGGTATTAATGCCTAAACCTTAAAATGAATCCATTTGCAAATCTAATGGGTCTAATTAGTTGTAGGTATGTTTTAGAGTTGTATTTTACGAGCACATACTAAGTTGTTTTTTTTAAACCTGTATTCATTCACAAGAAACGTGATATAAACAAATATTCATTGCAGAAGAGAGAAGTCACGAGCTGTAGCCTGTAGCATGTATCAATGAGATTAAAAAGCACCATTAGGGAATCAACTGTTAATATTGGTATCGAAAGTTCGTTCAAGCATAGTTCGTTCGTTGTTCGACACATACAATTTTATTGGAATTCATGCTAAACATAAACACCATGAAAAAAATTAACAAAACTAGTCGATGTAAAATAATAACTTCATTTAAAACCAAAGCTCCAAAGCAAAATGTATCAAACAATAATATCATTTCACAACTCAAATATCTCATATATTTCCAAGTAGTTTTAGGTGTGAACCGTATCTATTTGTTGAAACGTAACAGAGTGGTCACTGCATTCAGTTACGTTTTCATTCTCGCGCCGCTATATCTTTGTACAAATGTTTATATTCAAAGAACAGCGTCGGATCAAGTACTTCCCATATTTCGAAGATCTGTTATTTACTTCGAATATAGCGTTTTAATAATAACGGCATCCGTTTTCGGTAAAAATAAACTTAGAAAGTTTTTCACAAGTCTCAGTAGGGTTGATGAAATTTTAAATACGCAAAAAATGACCGACACGACCTCACTAGTCACTCTGGCCTTGCCCACACTGGTAGCATTAGCAGCTTACTCCACACATGAACACATTAAATCTTTGAACGGTAAAGAGATCGTCGATGTATCGTACACTTTGTATATATTCATGTTTACCTGTATGCACGACAGCGCGATAGCATTGAATATTGCTCTAGTGCGTCTGATATACTTGAGAATAATAGTAGTTAAAGCTGACGTAGCACACTTGTACTACTCGGGCGGAAATGTAGATGTAGTTAAACCAGACAACATTCGAGTGGTATTGCACAAAAAGTGCACAGATTTGGAAACTTTGACCGAAGTTTTTAAATTACTTTTAAAAAGTTCAACATATGTCAACTACGTTATTAGCATTTCAGTAAGTGCCGTCAATGTACCAATAAAATGAACCACTTATGCCGTAGCTGTACACTACTGACACAACGAACCAAGCGCAAGAAAATAGTCGCGGATGTGCTGCGTCTCCTTCATTCCAACTGAACAGTTCAGGTTTTTTATTCAGCAAATAGTTCTAGTAAGGTTGGGTGAACAGCTGGTACAACACTATATTTTTTTAGATTGTGGTGCTGACGTTCTCATCTTGCAGCGGAACAATATTGCTTTTGAATATTTTTATACAACAGATGCAGCAACTGATCGCAGGACACGGCGTAAGTCGTTGCCATTATGAACGCGACAGCAATACTGTCGCGTATAGACCCAACGACCGCGAGCAAACGCGAATGCGTTGCCTCCCATTTCATTAGAACCGCAGTCGCGTGCGCTCGCTGTCACTAGGTCAGTGTCAGTGCACTCGTTCAGACAGTGTATCCTAGAATGCGTTTGTGACACTGGACTAAAATCTTAACCTATCGGGGTTCATCACATAATTTTCTTAGCTAAGTGATAGTACGATTATTGTATAAAATAATTAATTTTGTCTCTTTGCAGAATTTAACTTCAACATTTTTTTACGCTTTGTACCGTTCAATGAAATATGCTGGCCTATTGACGATTCCGTGTTACTATGCAAGCGTTATAAGCACGCAAACTAATGAAATAAACACCATTCTCAACAATGTTCTGATGACTCTCCCGCTGGGTACGTGATGACAGAAGGCTGCTTAACACTCTGCTAATTTTATTGTCGTATTGAATGCATCGTCTTAATATAATAATATTATGTATCAGAATCAGATGTAAACACATTGCTTCCCCAGACATATTGTAATATTGTTAATATCAAAAATCTTTTTTTTCAGACAATGCTCATAATTAAGTTACAAATTTAAGTTAAATTCGATCCAATTATTTGCTTACTCTGACAACTGATATAAAATTGTAAAAAGCTAAATTCACTTTCGCTTGGTCTTTAAACAGAACACTGTAGAAAGTACCCGACATACTTCAGTGAAATATTAATGAACATGCTTAGAATAAATACATAGAAAATGTTTTTATTCAGCTTGCGTTTGTTGCTTGGCGATGATGCGGTCTAGGATGCAGCACGCTTGCCTAGAAGCAACCGATTGAACAAGCTTATTATAATGTTATTACAGCTGTCAGAGCAAATAAATCAATATAGTGTAAGTAACAAAAAATTTCTCTTTTAGTTTCATACAAAATTTCAAATTAAATAATTATAATTAATAATTAGTATGTAATGTATGCGTATGTAATATGCATGCAAATAATTTTTATGTTGTGTTTATTTTCAGAGAAGACAGAACGTCGCCAGCTGAAGACGTTTATTTTGTTGACACGGCACTGCAGCATCAGCTTTGTCATTTGTGGTCTCTTTAAGATGGACATGACGTTGCCTCTGAAGTACACAAGTTTTTGTGTTACGCATCTTATTATTGTAGTTCAGTTTTACAATTTGATCGGTTAATTCTCTTGCGCATTAATTCGGCACACGTTTGTAAACAGTACTTCATATTTGTAATTTGTGTGTTGTGTAACATCGAATAGTGTGTAACGCTAAGAGTTTTCTAACGTGTTATAACTTGAATAATGACACTAAGAAAGTTTGTTGCACAAGCCTCATTATAAGTCACCACGTTAGTCACTGATTTCCAAAGTCATAGATGTTGGGTCTTTTGGGTACAATATTCGAATATTAGAAAAGTGTCTGATATTAGTCGTAGCAAAAGCCTTACAAAGAGTGTGGGCCGTTTAGTCTGCATCTAACTTTGTACATATTTTGTCAACTATACCCGCATTCTCCAGAGTGTCCGGGAACATGGTGCATGCTACTTCGCCGAAATATCGGGAACTCCACAACTTTATTGCGATAAATGTCCCGTTAATAATCATATAACTGTATCTATCAAAGTTAGAAAAGTATTTGACGTTAGATTAAATGGTGTGTTACATTGTGATTTAGTAAAATTATAATTGCAAGGAAGTTATTTTCACTTATTTCTTACCCACTTATTTCACTTATCACTCACTCAGAAGAAAAAAAAAAGATAAAATAAAACAATTCAATTTCCAACACATGATTTTAAAGTACGGAACCATGTGTACGGAAAAACGTATCGAATACCTTCAGAGTTATCTGTGAAGATATTATAGATTACTTTAAACTACGTTTAGAGCTATGTTAAACAATGACTATTATTGTAATTTATTGTCACGGCGCAAGTACGAACCATACAAGCTAAAAGTTAGATAAGTATTTTTCCCTTCTTACTCGACTACTTAAAATCCCTAATATCTATAGCTCTTACTAACACAAATAAAATAAAAAAAACGTCTGGTTCAATAATTAAGCTTTAAGTTCTTCATGAATTATCATAAAAGCCGCCTCTACCTCGAAACCCCACTCTTATATCTCATCACTGTCAGTAGGCGCACTGTTACATAACCGCCAGAGCACGCCGCAGGGGCCGATTGCCTAGATTGGACAACTAACCTAATCCCGGGAGTTATTCCGATTCACCCCAAGCCATTCCAACTAACCAGAAACAAAAAAAGTCTAGCCCAATTTCGGCTAAGATCTCCATTGTTTTTAAACTCAAGTTCAACGAAATTTTGTGCCTTAACCGATATTGAGAATTGAAAACATAACCTAACTAGCTGGATTCACTTAGCCTCCGACGATATGTAGGTTCCCACTGCATATTTCTATTACTTTTTGGGGAATGCCCTGAAGAACTTTTTGATCTCAATCGTGCGTCTATTCATTCCACTAATGCATATCCCGACATCGCCAAATCGTCCACCTTTACATCTTGCAAATCTGGAAATGCCACAACGTTCGATTTTCCACTCCTTTCTTCCACGGCCCTGCAAGGGGTGAAATGTCCATCCCCGAAAAGTCTTCCCACTAAGCTTCCACACGAACGTATTAAAAAGGGTGTCTAAAACTACCTTTCTACTACTATCAACACCGCTAGTGTTACAGGCAGCGGTTTCTGCTTACTATCAGGCGGACCATATGCTTGACTGGCGCTCTTTTTATAAGATTAAAAGCTGAAAGAGCTAAAATAAACTTAAACCAAGTATAGATGCTGATTTTAACTCAGCAAATAAGAGCTACATAGTGTGCTCTCCCTCTCGTGTCTGAAGTCATTTCGTATTTGCATGTTTTTTGGGAACTTATCGGCCGGGGTTCGAGCCGGCGAACTCTGCTACAATTTAAAAGTTAATTAAAGTAAAAAGAAAGTAAGACAATGTGCACACTGATAAGATAATAGATGACAAATGTCATTGTAAAGGTGAAATAAAAGACACCGGGGTTCCCCTTCACATTGTTCGTAACGAAGCGACGGTTTAACTTTAATAAATTACGAGTTTTGGCGGTTTTGGTGAGTTTTGGTGGATTATTTGGTATGGTGAAGCTGTCAAAAACTATAAGTAAGAGCCCTAGTACGCTTTGCAATCCACTGCACGGTACTTTGGAACACTGAGAGACAGAGCGCAGCGCGTGGCGTGTCGTGTCACGCACGAGCTTTCAAACTCATTTCATAGACAACTATAGTAAAATGCTTTTGCGCTTGAGCATTTGGATTGTCTTTAGATCTTCAACGGTCTATGGGCAGTCTAACCCATAGTTTGTAGTGTTAGTATTATTATTTACTTATATTTTGTTTACTTAATAAAGGCACTTGCTTACTATAAAAAGGTTAAACACTTTTGGACCTTTGTTTCAGTTCTCTCTTCTGGTGCCTCCTGCCACCACTTACCTCTACTTTTAAGCTTTATCCAAATGGTTGCAGTTCAATAATTATAATTTCACTACTTGCAGTATCAAGGCCTTTCAAGGCCAGAGTGAATAGGTATCTTCTAAGTCTATGTGCTTCATGGATTAAATTGCCGAGAAAATTGATTTATTTGTCTGCTCGGTCGCAGAATTCAAAACGACGATGTTATTTGAAGTGTGTTTTTGTGTGTAAAATTAATTTCAGGTTTAACGTGTGTAGTGTGTAATTAATTTAATGTTTAATGTGTTTAATTATGTTCTAAGCTAGGTTTATATTATTATGTTGACATACACCATTGAATTCGGAAATTCCTGTAATGATAGTAGTAATTTGGATAAATAAACAAAAAAAATCTTTGACCACATCGTTGCTTACCAACAGGCGAGTTGGAAGTCAAACGCGGAATTACCCGAAAAAATAATTATTGCTAAAATAATTAATTATCAGATATTTTGACAAAAGTAAATATAAAAAAAAAAAAATCTTCCATACTTGAGTTTATAGCGTGTTTGAACGTTCGCTCGTATCTCATTACCGGACCGGTTCACTTGATGGATTTTGTAAATTTGCCAAACTCAATTTCACTTCAAAGCAATTTTCTCGGATATTATTCACGTGAATATTAATAAATAGAACTAATATACTTGACAAAAATGAACAACGAGTCTCCAGAATTCTTGTGTGCGTTATATAAAAATAAATACACAATGTGATAAAAAATGTGTCTAACTTTCAATGTGATATAAGGACAATGATTAATATAATATTTTTAATGTCATAGGTAGCAAAAAAGCCGCCTGATGGTAAGCAGTCACCGTCGCCTATGGATACATGTAACACCAGAGGCATCGCAACTACGTTGCCGAATGTATTAATTCGCCTTTTGAAGAACCCCATGTTGTAAGTTCTCAGAAACATTGCCGAAGGTAGCTCATCATAAGTTTAGAATGATAATCGAATGACTCTCATTAACAAGTTGGCTGAATAATAAAGCTAAAATTGTAATGCAGCCACATCTTGAGGCTCCCTGGCAATGTCACAGGGCCGCATGAATAAATTGATTTTTCATGACACAGTTTGTTCCAGCTGTACTTTGCGGTTTAAACGAAGGAGTCTGAGGTTTGTCTGAACGTCATTTCATACGTGTGTTTCATAGTGCACGTATTACTTCTCTGTGACCATTCAAAACATATAATTGTCCGGAACTGCGCGGACCCTGTAGTTAGGATTGGGTTGTTTTTGAATACGATAGTAAGATTGTTTGAATGGATATGCCTTGAAGGGTATTGTGGGAGTTGTTTCTCTTTGCGTATTTTTGTGATAAATTTTATTTTACTCTTAAATTAATATCTGAATGAAGATTTAGAAATCACATAATCTAATTAGTTATTATTTATCATATTTTAGTCTTAATTATTTGAATGTTCTATAAGATTAAAAGTGTTTCGCATGACATCTAATTAGTGTATTTTTTTATAAAGGCAAGTTCGTCATGATTCCAATCATGTATAAGTTTCTTGCGTTAATTCATTCTTCAAGGCTAGTTTTGAGGGTTCCGTACCCAAAGGGTAAAAAATGGACCTAATTACTGAGCTTACGTTGTCTGTCTGTCCGTCCGTCCGTCTGTCTGCCCTACCTTTTAACAGCTGTATCTTTCGAACCGTAATAGATAGCAATATGTAAATGTAAGCAAAGTTTTACACGGAGACCAGCAGCTACAGTAGCTTACTCTTCATCCACTGACAATACAATACCTACCATTATTTACTCAATTATTTTTCACAAAAATAGTGTAACCGACTTTAATCGTTCTCCTTGTCAAGACATTCTATAACATTATCTTTGTAGCTTGGGCTTCATATTGGTTGATAATAATGACGCAGATAGCACGTAACATAATGTTAAGTCATCATAATCATTATTAGCTTTACACTGTCCACTGCTGGACGTAGGCCTCTCGGCAGTTCTCTGTGTCTAGTTTGTACCCGCTGCCTCACGCAGGTTGTCACTCCACCTGGCCGTAGGTAATAATGTATATGTGTACAGATATAATGTAACTGAAATATATGTATCGCAATATTTGTCCACATTTATCTTCAATCTTCTCTAAAAACTATTCTTTGCTTATAATTATGTGTAAAATAAACGTAAGGACAGCATGAGAAAATCTCGCAACGATACAATGTAAAAAACACGAAATGGCTGCAGCGTGGCTGCTCCGGACGTAGTCACAGAATATAATATCGTGACACTGAATTGCAAATGATGGGTACACCCAACGGGGTGTCCAGAGGTAATAGGGCTAAGGGCGGATATCCACCAAACCTGTGTAAAGGCTATTTTGGTATATTTTTTTATGAACTCGTTGTTCAAATATGGTTTACAAAACTAAAATTTTGAACCAAAAAAATGGTTTATCTTGGCGCATAGGTTCACCCTGTGCTGACAAACAATATGTAGGTATGTATCAAAAATATATTAGGTATGCCAAAATATTGTGTTACTTTCATGCTTACTAATTTCTTCTAATAATGTAATGTACCTACATGTTTCTACCCAACTATCTTCACTCAGCTTTGGTGGATTCACCACAGTCAGACCGGTCGTAAATGCTCTCCCCAAGCTAGCAAGGCAACAAGAACGACACGTTGGAAATGCTTCACACTTTCGTGGGAATATCGGCAGACAATTTCAACGCTTCCTGAAGGCTACGGAGGGGTGAGGAAGGTGGGGTAGAGGAAGAACACGTGAGCCAATGAATAAATTTTCACTGCAACATACCAACAACAACATTTGCATGTGATTTGCATAGTACGGTTGACAGGTGCGGCCTGACACTGTCGAAGTTGTTTGGGTTACAAAGAAGAAAAATATTCTAAAATAATGTAATGTAAGTGTTGCTAACATAATTTTAGTGAGTCTTTTTTAGCGTCGGAAGTACTAGAATTTATCAATGACGTCATCTTTGCAATTTATGTACTTTTTGCGAAAGTACGATGACTTTACATAGCCCGTTGGTCCACTTGGTTGAACCTGCCTTCTGAGCTTGGGGGCGTGGGTTCGATTCCCATCTAGGACAAACATTTGTGTGATGAACATTTGTGTTTGTTCTATATCAGGTTGTTAATATTTATTTAAGTATGTATTTAAATAATATATGTATGTATATCAGTCTCTGGCAGCCATATCACAAGCTTTGCTTAGTTTGGGGTCAGATGACCGTGTGTGAAAAATGTCCTGAATATTTATTTATTTATTTATTTACATTGCTTTTGAATATTGATTAATCATCAATCAAAACTGACAGTTAATAAACAGCCCAAACTGCTGGACGTCACAGATCTAGGGTTGTGTATATCTGTGCTGGACGTCACAGATCTAGGGTTGTGTATATCTGTGCTGGACGTCACAGATCTAGGGTTGTGTATATCTGTGCTGGACGTCACAGATCTAGGGTTGTGTATATCTGTGCTGGACGTCACAGATCTAGGGTTGTGTATATCTGTGCTGGACGTCACAGATCTAGGGTTGTGTATATCTGTGCTGGACGTCACAGATCTAGGATTGTGTATATCTGTGCTGGACGTAGAGACTTGATATTTCAAGAGTTTGTTTAAAGTCTGGTGAAATAAAATTATTTTATAATATTTAGTTAGGGTTAATTTTATCCCAACAAATTAAAAAATTTGCCCTCCATATGACCATGTCCTTATAAGGTCTCAAATAAGAATGAATGCGGAGGCCTAACAAAAAGTAAGGTCCGTAACGTACATCAAAATTACAAGACAAAAAAATATTTTTTAACATATAGTTTATTGAAACATATGTTTTGTGAAAAGTAATTAAAACGAAATTTGTCAGAGAATGCGGAGAAACTGACTACGAGATGCTTAAGGAGAATTAAAAATAATCCTGTATAATTAGAAAACAATAACACGACAGTGTATGTGTTCTCAATGAAAGCTATAAATGTGTCGCTAACCAGTAAAACTGTTTCAAATAATAAGTAGACAGATCTTTTGCTGAAATATAATTTATGTTTTCTACAGAAGAAAACAATTTCATTCGCTCCGTGAACAATTGCCTACATAAGGCAATTGTCATATTTCAGCCATGACGTACGAGTGTAACGTAGGAACCCAAGTTATGTAACAAAATAAAATATTCCGACGGATATTATAATATGAAGTGACACCGAGGACGAGGGCGCGTTTGTCTTCGTTTCATGGATAGATTTCCCAACGTTTTCATTGGAAAATGTTGTTAAACGTAAAATGCCTTGTAATTAAGGTTACATACAGATTACGACGCAATCCCGTCTGAGGGACGTCAAACGTGACCTGGCAAGCCTCCATATCGTCTCCATACAGATGATTCGCAACGTGTCACAATTTGACAATTTTTCCACACGTTTGTGTAAAGACTAGACACACATTTGTATTAAGTTTTGACGTGATAACGTCTTATAAATCGATGAACGCCGGCTGCACGCACGAAAAATTGAGAGCGCGGAACGAGTGATAGAGAGGCACGATCGGCCTAAGCATTATCACGTAAAATTATCGACCGTAAACCGACTTTACAGACAACCCCTTTTTTCTAGACCGTCAAGGTCTAAAAAACTAACGTCACACGTTAAATTGTCTTCAGGCTATACATTTATAACGGGACAAATATGCCAGAAATTATATTCTACTCAGATTCATTTACTGACGCTATATTCATGTTGCTTCATTGACGCCTGTACTACGAGCGCTACAAAATTGCTGCGACCTCTACGAGACTGCTACGGCGTAGTAAGCTTAAACACAACATTCTCTAAGAACAGCCAGCTTCCAGCAACCAGCATGCCAGCAACCAGCATGCCGGCTACCTGGTGAATAGCACGCGAGTAGCGATACAAGTTGGTTCACTCTTTTAACGCACTTTTATTAGCTTCCCTTGCACTAACTAACTAACACACTCTGCAAACAAATCACAGAAGTTGATATTAACTTACTTCTTATTGTCGTATCGATTTAAAATTTAGAAAGTATTATGTAAATGAAATGAAAAATGAAATGAAAATGAATGAAAATGAAAATGAAATGAAAAATTAAAATGAAAAATTATTTATTGTAGCAAACGTAATCTCATTGATGTAAGTAAATAGAGTCATTGTGTAATCTGGATGATAATACAACAATTTGTTATCATGGAACTGATCCGATGAAGCCAGGAGTTGAATGGTGGAACCCTTTATTGGATACTAGTAAATTCCTGGAGTTTGGACTCTTTTAGTACATTAAGGGTCACACAAGCGTGTTTCTTAAACTTCAGTAGAAGTATCCATATTAGTAACTTAGCTGAGTACATTATACGCAGGGATGAAAGGGCGGACATTATGGGCGACTGCTGTGGTGACCCAGTTGGTAGTGAACCTGCCTTCTGCGCTTGGGGGAGTGAGTTCTATTCCCACGTAGGACAAACATTCGTGTGATGAACATTTGTGTTTGTCCTATATCTGGTTGTTAATATCTATTTAAGTATGTATTTAAAACTATATATATATATCAGTCTCTGGCAGCCATAGTACAAACTTTTCTTAGGTTAGGTTCAGATGACCGTGTGTGCAAAATGTCTCGAATATTTATTAATAATTTAGTATGATGATGTAACCCAGCGCCGGGCAAGGCCGGGCCGGGCCGCGCCAGCGGCGTGGCTGAGTGGGCCGCGCGGTGGTTACCTTCATGAGGTGCAGCTGGTCAGCCACCGCTGCGCGCGCGCCGCCTCCCGCCCCGCCGTCCGCCCCGCGCTCCGCACCGCCCACCGGGAACGAGCCCAGGTACTGTAACAAAACACACACACACTGTTAGTCTCCGATCTCTAACTGTCTATACACTTATTTATAGAGGGTAGAGCATTAAAGGTTAACTTCCGTGCATTGCGGCCAATCGCGGCAGTCGCGCGCGTCTGACGCGTGCGACTGCCGCGTCAGTCGCGCGCGTCTGACGCGTGCGACTGCGATGCCAGCTCCGATACCGCACTCAGGTGCTACAATCACAACGTATTTTCTTGTGATTGGAACATAGCTTGTTTGTTTCTTTTTCACAGAGCAATGGGCTCTGTCAGTACGTGAAAAAGAAACAAACGAGGCTAAAATAGACGTGATTTTCGCATAGAGATAGTTAGGCGGCCGGAGGATTGGATAGGACACAGGATGATCTTCCAGGATCACAAGATGTTCCTGAGGAAATATCCACGCGGGTGATACCACGACGCACAGCTAGTGTTACAATTAATCTAACTTATAAATTTGTCTCGACCCGACTCAGTATGCAAATGATAGCCTTATGTCTCTCTCTATCACAACAAGTCAACATAGAGAAGAAAAAGAAATTATCAAGAGAACTTTAACTCCCAGGTCATAGGTCGTAATAACAAATCCAAACACCAAATAGTATCCAATCGTACACTATAAAAAACTGCATGATAGCTAAAACTGCTATCTTTGTTTTCTTCAAAAAATTAAATGTTATCTTGAATAATTATACATATCGCACGTATGTACTATGTAGGAGTGTGTCTATGTAGATCAGAGGTGGCTGGAATGATTTAAATTAAAACTGAATAGAAACTTATAAATATAATAGAAAAATTAACAAAAAAAATTGCGTCATACAAAAAATATAATTATATATAAACGTCGACTAAAGAACCCCCTTCTTGTTTTGTCGGTAAAAATTAAGATACTATACGGGAAATATATAATATAATACCTATATATGAATGCGGATAGAACTGCGGAGCATGTGTAGTGTTTTTAGTTGTATAAACGTACTTCCTCAAACATGGTATTCAATGTGGTCCTAATTCGAAGACCTCACTTTGACAAAAATTCAACTTTATGGTCTCTACCTTAAAGTAATTGCTAATTTATGTCTCTTATAATATCTAATGTCCTATTATAATCTTTACATCAACTCGTACAATATTCTAAAGTGCTAAGTAGTTTCACTACGTTTTTCCACTAAGCAGAAGCGAATGTCAGGATTGTATGTTTACTGACAAATATTGACATTTCCAGTTGGCTACGGCCGGGCCTGGTGTTGGCTACGGCCGGGCCTGGTGTTGGCTACGGCCGGGCCTGGTGTTGGCTCGGTGTCCTGTAATCGGCTCATAGTACAAGCCATGTCTATCTGTTTTTCCCGAAGTTTGGTTGCTTCGTAGAATTTTAATGAAATGCGTGAGTATAATATTTTTTATTTTATTTATTTAGATACACAAAACAGATAACAATCAATTAATTCCTTAAACAAATACTTATTAGAATCTGAACTGGATTATCACCCAAAATATGTGTATACAATAAAATGAGACAAACGTGATGAAAGTACCCATCCGCATAGCAATGAGCTTGCTGATGGGCACCTCCAAGATGGCAAAACATTTTACTAAAAACTAAAACAAATTAACAAAAATAACTAAACATGAGACGGAGTATTCAGACGCAACACAGCTGCTGCGTCTGAACAATCTAGTTTAAGATTAAGATGGAGGATATCCTTTATGGTTCTTACGTAACCACTAAACAGGAGTAATAGTGTTCCGTGCACTAAACTTAAGATCAAATATATCTAAATCAGAATTATTTATTAACAAATCATTATATTGACGTGCCATTCTTACAATTGGGTTAAAGAAGGATGTATTGTTTCTATAGACTTGAAGTGCAAAGAGGTTAGTGACTCTGGCTCTGCGTGCGCTGTATGTAATATTATATTATGATATGATGTTTATTCACATTTTATACACGGAAATCCACGCAATATTTGAGAAAAGTACCATAAATGTCTTGACAGTAACTGAGAAGTTACGTATGCTGGCCCCGGCTACGCTTTGACCAAAATTTTCAAGGTTCGTCCATAAATGCGTCTGCAATAATTGAATAATATAGTGCTATAAATGAATAATTGAATGCAATAATTTAGGTACTTTATTTATCTATCTACAGAAAGAGGCGGGTTGTTTATTTGCGTTATCTGACCGAGTCGATATAAAAGCCGACGTTATAGTTAGTTATATCCACATAATACTTTACACTTCTCAATCACTACAACATTCTACTGAAGTGTTTTGTAAATATGAATAATAAATACTACTTCATTCTGATAAGTTTATTATATTTAAGTAGCATAATATTAGCGCACAGAATTCACAGGGAAGTTGAACATGGGTCGGAAGCAGCGGCGACCAAGCCGGATATGGACGATCTGGACAGGTCGATCATTAACCAAACAGGTTCATCTGACATGTTCTGTTTTCAAAAATACAATTGATAATTCAACGTGAACGTTTTGTTTTAATTTGAATCATGTTGGTTCGCAGGGTGCAAGTTCCTGTCTCTCGCACAAGGCGAGCAGGCGCTGTTCACGAAGAACAGCGGCCTAGCTCACACCACGCTGGCGTCGCTCTTGTCGGACGAGACGCTGGTGGACCAAAACCAGACCAACTTCGAGATGCATTTCGCGATTCGTTCGGCGCCCGAGTTGCACGTGTCACTGTTCACGCGCAGACAATACGTCAACAGGTCCCGAACCCACTCCGACTTTGAAATTGGTAACAGGTTTTTCTCAAATATGGTTGAATATATTTGTTACTAAAAAACCTTCTCAAAGTTTGATATTGATATGCTATTATTGGGACCACCCACAAGATAGACAGATGACCTAGAAGAGACCGCTGGGAAACGCTGGATGCAGGCCGCTTCCAACCGGCCCTTTTGGAGATCGATGGGGGAGGCCCATGTCCAGCAGTGGACGTTCTACGGCTGAAATGATGATGATGATGATGATGCTATTATTGGTCTAAAACGCAATTAGCAGTTTTACATAGATATCCTCTCCATATTCACGAAAATCACTGTAATGTATACGTACTGTAATTTCCGTAAACAAGATAGAATTATGTAATGACGTAGCTTTGTACTTTTCTTCATTTTTATTTATTTATTTTTGCAGTATACGGATCACATGAAAATAAAAAGTCGTATTTAAAATATATGTTGATCTCAGACTACAGCAGTTCTGGCTTTTATGAAGAAATCCACACAAATGGTCTTTTATCGGTTGATAAATACGCAAAACTTTACATCAAGTTGGATTACAGTAAGTTACATTTTTGTAATATTTCTGCCAGTGCATGGTTCCACGAGGACATAATAAATATTATTATTCTAGTATTACTTACTACGTAATAATACAGCGTCAAATGTTAAACTGTTAAAATATATATATTCTGTGTACAACGTTCTCCACATGGTGGATATTTTATGTGGACATATATAGAAGTGACGTGTGAAATTGAAAAATATTATACAACCATAGATTCAGTATACTGAATCTATGTATACAACTGTCTTTAGCTGGTCAACGTTTCCGACATTTGTCGGCGAAGTAAAAGGTGAACATACAAAAAAAAGGACATAAAAAAAATCAACTGAGGTTGGCAAGAAATTTCCGGGCATTATTTTTTCAGATTTAGCAACTGTGGAAGATTTTTCTGCCTACCAGTCGCTTGATTATTTCTGGATTCTTACATGGTATTGTTTATAGAGCTAGGGAAAGTCTCTACATCTGTTTTTCGTATTTCCTTAAATATCTTAGTTTTTGACAGATTTCCGCTCATTAGTGTTTGTTTGTTTCCATGTCAACGCTGTCCGGCGAGTCGGCGCACAACGAGCGACGTCACCGCCTGACGTCTCGCGTCCGTCATTAGATAGGAATACTAAGCTTGGAGATAAGCCCTTTTTTGTTATCATGTCACTTTCTGGACGAAATGCGGCATCAGAAATTAACTTTGTGTCGCAGACAAACTTGATACGGTGCCCGGAGTGTCCCCAGGCCCGTTATTTCAAAGGCCAAAAAGGTCTTAAAATTCACAATGCTAGATGCCACACAATTAATCTTTCGGCTCCAATTTTGGGTTCGTACGTACCGAGTAGCAGTTTCACGAGCGCTGCTTCTCCTTCCAAACCGTTTTGGGGGTTTTAAGCTCATATAAAAATTCTTTTCCGATTTTAAAACGCATCCCGCGTTGTGCTCGTATTTCGGTTGCTCTTTGTTTATCATCAACAATTAGGAATGCTATTTCTATAAATTCTTAGCACGCCTGGGAACATCTCCTTACTTTTCCATACAGTGTGCTTTACGTACATTTCGACCCTTCCAACAAAAAGTCCCTTACTCTTACTACTAGAGTAAAGGAAAACTGCGTAAAGTACAAAGTATTGGAAGGGAATCCTTTAGATCTTGCAAATATTATTCCGCCAAAAAAAATCGGAGTTATTTTAATTCCAAAAAAACTGACGTTTTAACCAATCAGTAGAGAGCAAAATTAGTGATGGCGATATCAAAGGCGCCGCACGTGTCTTGTTCTCCAGCGACACAATGGCTCCATATACACCAGTTACGGTTCAGTCACTTCGTGACAAACATCCACCTGCAGCGGCAAATCTCCACCTCCCTGATCCACCACAACCAGATGACGTTGTCATTGAAACCACATGCCAGGAGGTTGCAGTGGCTGTCGCGTCTTTTCAGAGTGGCTCAGCTGGAGGCCTAAATGGTCTGACGCCTCAACACCTAAAAGATCTTCTATCTTTTAGTTGTGGTGAGGCTAGCGAGTCCCTCTTGAAAGACCTGACAGCTTTGGTAAATCTCATTTAACCTCACGGGTCAGTGATGACGTCATTGAAATTTTGTATGGCGCTTATTTATGCGCACTTATCAAAAAAGATGGTGGTATCAGACCTATTGCAGTTGGCACCACATATCGTCGCCTCACGGCCAATGCAGGATGTAGGAAAAAGGTAACTCTTTTGAGTAACCTTATTCAATCAATTGTAGAACAACTTTAGTTTAATCATTTAATGGATAGATGAACTAACAACACCATTATAATGAAACTGTATTGGCGAAGTTCACACGTGTTCGTTGACAGTTGACAGTCTTTTGTCGACTGCCAACGAACACAGTATATAAGTGGCGGTTGCATTGCAATCACCCTCTTTCTTTGCTCGAACCTCGAAGCGATAACAAGTGTAAACGAATTGTGTGTAAAACAGTTTAAAAGGTGATTTCTTGGCTGAAAAGCTAACAAATCAGAATCGGGATTAATAAGTTACAGATGTCTTCTTATTTTCCCATGTCCACAGAGTGTAATTTGTCTTTTGTTAAGTGGTTCAAAACCTGTTTGCTAGTCATGTTTTTTTTAGAGCCCTAATTAATAGTTATTTTACAAAGTGGCTGTTTTATTCCTTGCGTTTTCTTGATTATAATTTATTTACTAATGATTAATTTAATACTAATTACTAAATAACTGTGCTCATGTTAAAAGTTCTTCAGATTATATATCCGATTAGTGTACTTATTGTTATATATGCAAATTTCTGCCGCCGATTCTGCGGCTGAGCCTGCTGTCGAGCCTGCCGCTGAGCCTGCTGTCGAGTCTGCGGCTGAGCCTGCTGTCGAGCCTGCGGCTGAGCCTGCGGCTGAGCCTGCTGTCGAGCCTGCCGTTGAGCCTGCTGTCGAGCCTGCGGCTGAGCCTGCTGTCGAGCCTGCGGTCGAGTCTGCGGCGAAGCATACAGTGGAGCCTGCAGTGGAGCCTGCCGCGAAGTCTGCGGCTGAGCCTGCTGTCGAGCCTGCGGCTGAGCCTGCCGTCGAGCCTGCGGCTGAGCCTGCTGTCGAGCCTGCCGTCGAGCCTGCGGCTGAGCCTGCTGTCGAGCCTGCGGTCGAGTCTGCAGCGGAGCATACAGCGGAGCCTGCAGTGGAGCCTGCCGCGGAGTCTGCGGCTGAGCCTGCTGTCGAGCCTGCGGCTGAGCCTGCCGTCGAGCCTGCGGCTGAGCCTGCTGTCGAGCCTGCCGTCGAGCCTGCGGCTGAGCCTGCTGTCGAGCCTGCGGTCGAGTCTGCAGCGGAGCATACAGCGGAGCCTGCAGTGGAGCCTGCCGCGGAGTCTGCGGCTGAGCCTGCTGTCGAGCCTGCGGCTGAGCCTGCCGTCGAACCTGCCAGCTGAGCCTGCAGCGGAGCCTCCAGTACGCAGTTACGTAAGAGACATTGTACGCAGTTGCGTAAGATCCGGTGTACGTAGTCGCGTAAGAGCCGATGTACGCAGTTGCGTAAGAGACATTGTACGCAGTTGCGTAAGATCCGGTGTACGTAGTCGCGTAAGAGCCGATGTACGCAGTTGCGTAAGAGAAATTGTACGCAGTTGCGTAAGATCCGGTGTACGTAGTCGCGTAAGAGCCGATGTACGCAGTTGCGTAAGAGACATTGTACGCAGTTGCGTAAGATCCGGTGTACGTAGTCGCGTAAGAGCCGATGTACGCAGTTGCGTAAGAGACAGTGTACGCAGTTGCGTACTGACTTAACTAAACCAGATTCGGTTTTAGTCTGATATGATGTGCTTTTCAGTATGCAGTTGCATTCTGATATTATGTAACATAAAACGATAGTATAAGACTTCAAAATAAGATTGTAAAGTACACATTTAATTAACACGTATAACGTCTATTATCATATAATACATGACACGTATACACGAGGACGTGTAATTGAGTCGGATGGCCGAATGTAGAACAACTTTAGTTTAATCATTTAATGGATAGATGAACTAACAACACCATTATAATGAAACTGTATTGGCGAAGTTCACACGTGTTCGTTGACAGTTGACAGTCTTTTGTCGACTGCCAACGAACACAGTATATAAGTGGCGGTTGCATTGCAATCACCCTCTTTCTTTGCTCGAACCTCGAAGCGATAACAAGTGTAAACGAATTGTGTGTAAAACAGTTTAAAAGGTGATTTCTTGGCTGAAAAGCTAACACAATACAGCTTGGTTTTGGTTCGCGAGTTGGATGTGAGGCTGCTGTTCATTCTGTCCGAACTTTTCTCGATCAAAATTGTGGAGAGGTGCTGCTAAAGGTAGACGTCAAAAACGCTTTTAATTCGGTCGATCGCGGTGCCCTGTTGACACAAGTAAAAGATAAAATTCATAGATTCAGTATACTGAATCTATGATAAAATTCCTGATCTTTTCAATTTTCTCTGGCTATGCTATGACAGTCCCACCAAATTGACATACCAAAACAATGTTTTGTTATCATCAGTCGGTTGTCAACAGGGTGATTCTTTCGGTCCTGCCATTTTCAGCCTGGCTATTCACCCAATTATTCAACGTCTCTAGTCCAAACTTAATGTTTGGTGCTTGGATGACGGAACCTTAGGAGGCGACGTTGACACTGTTCTAAGTGATTTGCAATTTCTCATAGACGGATTTCGTCATATTGGTTTGGAACTAAATTTTTCTAAATGCGAACTTTTTGTTTGCGATTCATGTCCGGGTAAAGATGTGGTTATTGAAAAATTCAATAATTTAGCTCCCAATATCAAATCATTAGACAGGCGTTCTGGATGAGTCTTTTTCACCTTTTATTGAGGAAAAAATTCAAAATTTTATGGAGCTTCCGACAGGTTACTCAAAATTAACGCCCATATGGCGTTTACAATTATCAGATACTGTTTGTTTGTTCCTAAATTTATATACACTTTACGAAATTTATTCCACTGTGGAAACACGGTGAGCTCCTTTCGAGCTTAGACAATGTCGTAAAGGAAACTCTAATATCGGTTTTGAATGTTGATTTGAGTGACAGGACATTGTTACAAGCCTCATTACCTGTAAGGTTAGGAGGCTTAGGGATCCACCAAATTTCAAGTGTTGCGTTACCGGCATACTTGTCCTCAATTCATAGTACTCATAAATTAATAGAAAAAATCCTTGCACCCTCTTTAGGTCCTTCTGATGTAGTTGTATCTCATTCGAAAGAGGCAATGAATGCTTGGAGGCTGGCTTGTCCAAATACCGATTTTCCCAGGAAGTTGTCTTCCCAGAGACTGTGGGATCGGCCGATCTGCAAACTAGCACGGAAATCGTTACTAGATACGTGTCCTAGTATTGCAGATCGCGTTCGTATTCTTGCTGTCTCTGTTTGGGAATCGGGACTTTGGTTGCAAGCCATGCCCTCTTTTAACACAGGTAGCCTTTTAGATCCAACCGCATTTCGTCTAGCTGTCAGCTTACGCTTGAGTGCAAGGTGCTGTGAGGCTCATCGCTGTCAGTGTGGTACTACTGTTGACCAGCTCGGTCACCATGGTCTCTCTTGCTCGAGAAGCGCTGGTCGTATTGGCCGACACGCTAGCCTGAACGACATCATACGCAGGGCACTTTCCACCGCCAATGTCGCAGCTGTGCTCGAACCGAGTGGTCTTGCGCGTGACGATGGAAGGAGGCCTGACGGTATGACACTTGTGCCCTGGAGGTTAGGGCGGCCCCTTGTATGGGATGCAACCTGTGTCGATACTTTGGCGCCATCACATCTTCCTGGACACAAGGTAGGGCTGGCGCGGCTGCCAATTCGGCAGAGCAGCACAAGCGACGCAAATATGCTAACCTCGGCAGTGGTTATATATTTGAGGCGTTTGGGGTCGAGGCATTGGGCCCTTGGGGACCGGGAGCTCACCTCATTTTCAAATATCTTTCAGAGCGCCTGGTTAATGCGACGCGTGACCAAAATGCTGGCGTGTTTCTGGCTCAACGCATTAGCATTGCCATTCAACGTGGTAATGCCGCCAGCTGGGTACGCTGCCAACTGGTAGTGGGCTTGAGCATTTGGATTGTCTTTAGACCTTAAACGGTCTATGGGCAGTCTTACGCAACTACAACTCTTACTTCATGAAAGTCATTTTATTTTAGTCAATATTAATGTTATATAACTACTAATACTAAAATTCGATGACCGATAGATCTGGGTATACGAGTACGCGTCCATTGATCTCATCCCTGAATTCTTCAACTGTCTTGCGTTAGTGGTATTTTTGAATTGTCTTACAGTTAATAAGTTTACTTAGTTTTTAAGAGTTTCTTGTCCTCTATGGTGTGAACAATTAAGAGTTAATTAATCATCAATCAACTGATAATTCATTGATTCAGAAGTTGTCTCGCGGAAGTTCCCTTCAAACATAAATCTCAAAACAAAGTAAACAATGATCACTTGTCACGATTTTAAATAACAACTCATCACATTCTTTGTAATCTTTGATTTGTATAAAGTAGGAGTTATGTTAGAAGTTTCATCTATCCTCTTACAATCTAGACGTATATTATTATGATAAAACTTTTTTTTTTTTGCAGAGGAGCTGAAACTTGGTAATCAATGTGCACGTCGTGCTTTCTATAGAAGTGATAATTTAGGCTATAATGCACTTGAGTTTGTGCAGTTCGGATTTTTGTCAAAGTCTGAGAAGGGAGCAAAGATTCTGTACGATTGTCCCAGCAACTTTGCAGGTAAGGTACAGTTCGAGCGGCACATTACTGCTGAGTTGCTGGTTCTCCTGGATTCATCAACATGTTCTGTTCCCAGGTTGTCCGTGTAAATGGACAGTCTACTAGCCGCAGCCGTCACACCGAGCTACGGCATCGACGCGGACTGTAACGTGAGCCGGCTGGACTCTACAATTAATTCTAAATATCGTGTGACGTCCCAGTGACGTAGTGGCAACGTTCAAGCTGGAATATAATAATAATGTATAATAATAAGGTTTAAATAATAATGCCATTGTGTAACTCGATGTTGAACGCTAGGAAAACACTTTTTTGTAACTCTCATGTAAATCAAATAGAAACACAGAAATAAAATATCAAATACAATGTCCATAATGTTTTTTTCACGATCAAATGCTTCTATTAATTACTCAGAATACATAACAACAACTCAAAACTACATAATTTACTTCAGTCTACTTCATATAAAAAAGTCTTCATAAAAAAGTGACAGGTTGGAACTACCACGTCAAAGATAGCCACGATAAAGCCAGATTGTATTTAGTTGCTGGGTGGTTGCCAGCAGGCCCTCCAGCGGTGTGGAATATAATAATATGCATCATAGTCAAATAGCTTTCAAAAATAAAATTAGGTGGCGTCAGAAGAATGAAGGGAGTATAAAAATGAATATATTAGCCTTACACAGAAAAAATATAAAAATTTGTTGCATTCCAAAATTTTGGAATGCAACAAAAAAGTTAAATTATTAACCAAGCTTACCAGTATCAGTGGAGGGCCTTCAGGAACCATCTGCTATAGCAGAACTAATTGTGCAGAGGTTCAAAGTGAACCCTCTGTCTGCTGAGTATGTGCTCGATAGTGAATTTTGTCACAATGATGAAGTCATAGAATTTACACGTAAGGATATTTCCAAAGTCATTATGAATATGAAACGTGGTAAATCACCTGGACATGATGGGCTCAGTATTGAGCACATACTCTGGGCCAGTGATAAAATATTCACACACCTTTGTTCTCTGTTTAACGTCTGCATTAGATTTGGATATTTACCTGAAGGTCTAATGCAAACTTCAGTGGTTCCTATTATGAAGAATAAGACAGGTGATCATAGTGCTGCATCCAATTATCGTCCTATATCATTAGGTACAATAATTGGAAAGATATTAGAGCATCTCATTCATCCCGAACTGCTCAAAAATATAAAGACTGCCGATGCGTAGTTTGGTTTCGTCCTGGTCTCACCACTACCACCACTAACTGATGCTGCAATTGTTAGTTTGAAAGTACTGTAAGCCACTACACAATGCGCAACATGGCGGTCTATGCGTGCTTTCTAGACCTCTGCCGCGCATTTAACCTGGTTAATTATAACATTTTATGGACCAAGTTACTAGCGTCTCAAGTGCCTAGTCAAGTGGTAAATCTGTTGAGAATTTGGTATGGAAACCAAACTAATAGTGTGAAATGGGGCGACATAACTTCTAGCAAGTATAGGCTAGATTGTGGCGTTCGCCAAGGGGGGGTGACCTCTCCGGACCTTTTCAACCTGTATGTGAATGGCTTGATCGAGGAACTGAGGAGCTCTAAGGTCGGCTATCATGTAGGGAACGTATGTATAAATAACCTGAGTTATGCAGACGACATGGTGCTCCTCAGTCCTTCGATCAAGGGGTTAAGGAAGCTGGTCTCAATCTGTGATCATTATGCTAATGCCCATGGGTTGAAGTTTAATGTCTTGAAAACAGAAATGATGGTGTTTGCGTCAGGTCGGGGTCCGGACTCCGGATACGGTGCCCGAAGTATATTTGAATGGCACAGGAGTCAAAGCTGTTAAACAGTTTAAATACTTAGGACATCTGTAGACGGAACAACTGCAAGATGATGCGGATATTGATCGCGAGAGAAGGGCCCTCGCCGTCAGAAGTAACATGCTTCCTTGCCGATTTGCTAAATGTAGTAAGGACGTAAAAACTACTCTCTTTAAAGCGTATTGTTTATGCATGTATACGTGCCAACTGTGGATAACGTTCACGCGGAAAGCGATCAACACCATTCTTACCAGTTCGTTCGTTCGTTCGTTCGTTCGTTCGTTCGTTTCTTATTCGTCCAGTATAATGACGCATTCCGGGCTCTTATGAGGCTACCGCGATACTGCAGTGCGTCAAGTATGTTTGCTGAGGCGGGGGTGCCTGACTGCTTTGCTATTATAAGATCAAGAGTGGCTTCCTTCTGGCATCGCTTGCGTCGTTCCGGCAACGAAATCCTAGAGGCTGTCTCTGATGATGTAAGGAGTCCAATGTGTAAGCATTGGATCTCTGTTCACATGAATAGAAACAAAAGTGACCTGGCACTAATTGTGCACCGTACTTCTAGTTTTTGACTATCACCCCTATACAGTGTGCTTATATAGTTTAAGATGAACACCCCTATACAGTGTGCATATATTTTATTTTAGATTAAAACATTAATTAGTACGTGTTCTATGGGTCAAGTTGCCTGAATAAAACGATTTTTATTTTTATTTATTTATTTATATTACAGAGAACACTTATATACCAACAACTCAAAACTACATAATTTACTTCAGTCTACTTCATAATTACACAGAATACATACCAGCAACTCAAAACTACATAATTTACTTCAGTCTACTTCATAATTACACAGAACACTTATGTACCAACAACTCATGACTACATAATTTTCTTCAGTCTACTTCATAATTACATAGAATACATACCAGCAACTCAAAACTACATAATTTACTTCAGTCTACTTCATAATTACACAGAACACTTATGTACCAACAACTCATGACTACATAATTTACTTCAGTCTACTTCATAATTACATAGAATACATACCAGCAACCCAAAACTATATAATTTACTTTAGCCCACTTATATTTTTAATAATTAATCCAAATAGTATTGAGCAAAATAGAAACAAACAGACATAATTTTGCATCTATACTTATAATAAAACTGTAACAGGTCCAACTCTGTACATTGAAGATATTTAATTTTTTTGGACGGCACTCTTTATTTGATACTGAAGTCAAAACTGTATTTTTTTTTAAATATCATTCATCATTTTTGTCTGTCTGTCTGTCTGTCTTTCTGTCTGTATCTGGGCCGCGCATCACGCCGAAACTACAAAATGGATTCAAATGAAACTTAGCATAATTTGAGTTCATACTATGAGGTAGGTTACGGGATACTTTTTATCCCGAAATTTTGCATGGTTCGCTTGGGAGAGGGGATGAAAGTCAAAATGTGTACTTGGTTGTAAATCATTACTGCGTAGTCCGATTTCATTAATTCATTTTTTTTTGTTAGAATGGGGGTACATTTAAAAGCGGTTCGTAAAAATTTCAAGGTCATCGATTTCGTAGTTCAGAAATTACAGACATCACAACCGTCAGTATAAGGTCCAAATAACTTGACCTCCGGAATGTACAGGAACCTTTGAACGTACGGCTCATCTTAAGCTGGCGGTTGATTTGCAGCGCGCTTTGTAGTGTACGTTGAGGTTATACTGAGGTTACTACTTAGGTAGCGCTATTGTCAAAGTCAGTGGGTAACACCACCATTCTTTAGAAAGGAAATACCGACTCTATGGACTGTCACGTAAAAGAAACAAGTTTTCAATGCCATCATTTTTGTAGTTTTTAATAATATTTATTGGAAAATAATCATTGGCCTACACTTTCGCCTCACGTTACGTGACGCACGCATCCAAATTGAGTTTAAAATCTCAATATTTTTTAGGGTTCCGCACCCAAAGAGAAAAAACGGGACCCTACTAAGCCTACGATGTCGGTCTGTCCTACATATTAACGGCTATATCTATCGAACCGTAATAGACGGACAGTTGAAATTTTCACAGAATATGTAACGTTACGGCAGGTTAACTAACAAATAATAAAACAGTCAAAAAGGAAAAACGAAAGGGGCTCCCCATACAACAAACGTATTATTTTAACGTATTTTTGTATTAGCTCTAATGTAAAAACAATAATACTAATACAAGCGTCAAACTTGGCACGATTGTAGTACACACTCTAAAGTATACAACAAACAATAAATAATGGACACTTGTCCATTATGCGAGTCGGTCACAAATTTATATTTATTACCAAGTTATTATACTCGAGTGCCTATAGCAAACTGTGTAGCAAATTACTTACCACAATTTTTAAAGGCGTTTTAATAACTGGGAATTCGGTTACTTGGACAACCTTATTGTATTTTGTGGTGGTACGGAACCCTCAGTGCGCGAGCCCGACTTGGACTTGGCCGGTTTATTTAAATTAAATTCGGATAAAAGTTCTTTTCAGTAATATTTACTCAATTATTTGTCTTCTTTACACATAACTTGGTTTTTTATGTATTTGTAGGATTTGTTTAGGTTATAGCATAGGTATAGCAGGCGTTTTTTGGTGTTAATAATTAGCTAACCTTTAACATCGCCGCATTGAGTCTGTATTTGTTTAAACTCTCTGTCTTTTACCGGATACATTTCGGAGACTGTTCAATGCAACTGCACAGTTTAATATCCTTCTGATATCATCTTCCTTCCACCAATAAACAAGGAGAGCCTCGGTGACAAGACTCTGTTTTACTGTCGAAATTCTAAAGACTCACACAAAACACGCTTCAACATTTATTGGTCGAACAGCGAAGGAACTCCCTACCTGAGTTAGGTTTTGTTTTCTGAGAAATACAACCTGAAAGTTTTCAAATCCAAAGTAAAAAGCTGCTTTCTTGATAAGAGTTCATCACCGCAGTGTTGACGGAACTGTGCCCAAGAGTGAATAATTAGTCTGCAGGGATGGCAATCGCGGATGAATTCGCGGGTACAGCTAGTTTATAATATTAGTATGATTTTAATTTGTCAGACCGGTCAAAAACTGAAAGGCCGGTTTGGGCAATACAAAATTATCGGAAAACGACCCTGGGGCAAACAAAAGTCAATGTGGGACGACGGTGTTATGGGCACATGCTCATGCACCTCGCTCGTCCGCTGCGCTGCTGTCACCTCGGCAGGTGTCTAGTACTCGCTCAAGTCGGAATCGCATCTTCTAATATAATTATTGCTGCATACCAT
Source organism: Agriopis aurantiaria (assembly GCA_914767915.1). Classification (NCBI taxonomy): domain Eukaryota; kingdom Metazoa; phylum Arthropoda; class Insecta; order Lepidoptera; family Geometridae; genus Agriopis; species Agriopis aurantiaria. The sequence goes on along the minus strand of OU611991.1, from coordinate 256,523 downwards.
GTTACATAATGGTAAGTGTTCCTTGTATCGTGGTGTTATTAAAGACCAGAGAGATAGCATACCTAGTTAAACTTGACCCGCGAGTCACTAGCGATAATTTTGTTTAGCTTAAATTAATATTGTTTACTTACCTCCGTGACACGAGATGTTGCTCACGTGTAATGGTTCTGTATGAGTCACGTGTATCTAATCAAATCAAAATATTAATTTGTCAGAACATGGTAGGTACTCATACATATAAAGTAGCATACATGGTCGTAAGAATGGAGACGTATCTCATGTCCTTGCCTGTTACAGCGTACAAATGTTAGTTTTTTATTTTTATTTTTTAATAGTTTGTTTTTGTTAAAAATTATTATAACACCGGCTTGCACTCACTATGATGAAGGGGCTCTAATGGCTCCGAAACCGGTCGACCGTCTTGACAGATAAAACATCATCGTGAGTGCAAGCCGGTGTTATAATAATTTATAATGAATCCACCTTCTCCAATCCTTTTCCTCGTTCGGGAAATAGAGTGACATCTTCTCGTGCAAGATACCACAGTGCGTCAAGACGAGGGTCTTTGACCAGTGTGTGTTGCCAGTGATGACATATGGTACTGAGACGAGGTCCTTAACTGTTGGCCTTTTGGAAAAACTCAGAGTCACACAGCGGGCAATAGAGAGAGCTATGCTCGGAGTTTCTTTGCGCGATAGAATCCGGAACGTGGATATTCGCCAAAGAACAAGAGTCACCGACATAGCTGTTAAAATTTGCAAGTTGAAGTGGCAATGGGCAGGCCACATCGCTTGAAGAACCGATAACCGATGGGGAAGAAAGGTTCTTGGGTGGAGACCACGAACCGGAAGACGCAGCGTAGGTAGGCCTCCCACTAGATGGACCGACGACATAGTGAGAGTCGCTGGCATCCAGTGGATGCAAAAGGCAGGCTGTCAACTTACCTAACCGGGACATAGTGACGTTTCTATGCAGACACTTCATCATCATCATCATCATCAGCCGGAAGACGTCCACTGCTGAACATAGGCCTCCCCCTTTAACCTCCACACTGAACGACAGCCTGCCTTTTGCATCCACTGGATGCCCGCGACTCTCACAATGTCATCGGTCCATCTAGTGAGAGGCCTCCCTACGCTGCGTCTCCCGTTCGTGGTCTCCACTCTAGAACCTTTCTTCCCCATCGGTTATCGGTTCTTCGAGCGAAGTGGCCTGCCCATTGCCACTTCAACTTGCAAATTTTAACAGCTATGTCGGTGACTCTGGTTCTTTGGCAAATATCCACGTTTCGGATCTTATCGCGCAAAGAAACTCCGAGCATAGCTCTCTCCATTGCCCGCTGTGTGACTCTGAGATTTTCCAAAAGGCCAACAGTTAAAGACCACAAAGACCCTCGTCTTGAGGCACTGTGGTATCTTGGACGAGAAGATGTCACGCAATTTCCCGAACGCTGCCCATCCGAGTTGGATTCTTCGGGCGACCTCTTTGCCTAAGTTGGACTTACCTAACTGTACAATCTGTCCAAGATAGGTGTAACGGTCAACAACTTCGAGAGTATCGTTCCCAACGACTACCAGCACGGGTTCAACATGGACATTGGACATAATTTTTGTCTTGTCGATATTCATCTTAAGACCCACCTGTTGGGAAAGGCTACTGAGGTCGCTGAGCATCGTATTGAGATCCTCCAGTGACTCTGCCATGATGACTATATCATCGGCAAAACGAAGGTGAGTGATGTATTCGCCATTTATATTGATGCCGAATCCGTTCCAGTCCAAGAGCTTAAAAACGTCCTCCAATGCGTTCGTGAACAGTTTCGGAGAGATAACATCTCCCTGTCTCACGCCTTTCTGCAGTTGGATTGGTTCCGTGCTCTCGTCCTGTAATCGGATCGACATGGTGGCGTTTCTATACAGACACTTCATCACTTCGATATACCTATAGTCGATATGACAACGCTGGAGGGACTGCAATACTGCCCAGGTCTCGATTGAATCGAAGGCTTTTTCGTAGTCCACAAATGCTAGGCATAATGGTCGATTATACTCCTCAGTCTTCTGTATAATCTGGCGGAGCGTGTGAATGTGGTCTACGGTGCTCCAGCCTTTACGGAAACCGGCTTGTTCGGGGGTCTGGAAGTCATCAAACCTGCTTTCGAGACGGTTCGTAATGACTCTGGAGAATAGCTTGTACACATAGCTCAGGATCTCACTCCTCTATAATTTTTCAATAAAGTGTTATCACCTTTTTTGAAGAAGAGCACCACCACACTCCTGTGCCATGCTTCAGGCGTAGTACCTTCGAGAATGACGGAATTAAATAACTTCTGGAGGACTAAAAGTACCGGTTTTCCACCCGCTCTTAGTAGTTCTGTCGTGATTCCGTCATCACCCGGCACCTTGTTGTTCTTGAGCTGTTTCAGAGCCATTCTAATCTCGTACAAGCTGATGTCTGGGATGTTCTCAGTGTATTGTCGGGTCAGTTTCGCTCTCTTGTCCTGAGCTGTACTGACAATAGGCTGTCGTGTCGACAATTGTCCGTAAAACCTCTCGAGTTCTCTCAGAATCTCCGGCTATGACGAAATGATACTGCCATCCTCGATCTTCAGCTTCGTCATTTGGCTTTTCCCAATAGACGAATTCTTCGCGAACACTTTCGAGGCCTGGTTTCGCTCAATTTCGTCCCTAATACATCTTGTGTTATAGGAACGCAGATCGTGTCGCACAGATTTCGAGATTTGTCTATTAAGTTGGCCATATTCCGACATATCAGCTGAAGATTTCAGTCTCATCTCAGTCCGGTCCTTCATTAACTTAATGGTTTCGTCTGAGAGCTTCTGAGGTCTTTTTCGGGGTGGGGTCTTAAAGAACTTGGACCCCACTGCCAGGCCATTGCTTAATTCGTCCACAGTTTCGCTTTCGGCTAGGCCCTGGAAGGGATTATGCAGTTCAAGTTGGAAGTCATTGGGGTTTTGGATTTGGGCATGACCAGGACGGAGCGTGGACTTCACCAGACGCGACCTCTCCAGCTTGATGTTGATATTCAATGTGCCTCTGACAATACGGTGATCGCTACCGGTTTTCACCTTCTGATCACCGGCTGATCACGGAGACATCATTGAATATTCGCTTCTTGGTCGTCATGATGAAGTCGATCTCATTTTTGGTCGAACCATCGTGGCTCATCCACGTCCACTTTCTGGATGGTCGCTTCTGAAAGAAGGAGTTCATCAAAAAGAGTTTCTCCTTCTCCATGAAGTCGACCAGCCGCTGGCCCCTCGGATTCCGCCGTCCATACCCATATGACCCCACCCGTGTGCCCATCTTTGCGTTAAAGTCACCCATAACAACGGTGAAGTATGTTTCGGAGGAATGTATGGCTTCGGATATCTCCTCATACAAAGCCTCTACTTCATCGTCAGGGTATGTCGAGGTCGACGCATATACCTATATGACCTTCAGCGAATAACGATCGGTTATTCTGAGTATAAGGTATGCTACCCTGCTCGACACACTATCGACCTTAATCACGTTGTTGATGAGTGACTTGCGGACGAGAAAACCAACACCACCCTGGGACTTTCGTTCTCCTTCCCGGAAGAAGAGCATGTTACCGGAATCCAGAACTATCGTATCCTGTCCCTCTCGTCGGATTTCAGATAGTCCTATGATGTCCCATCGTATTTTGCTTAATTTTTCCTCCAGTTCGACAATTTTCTCGTCGGTCCTCAGTGTTCGAATATTGTGCATTGCCAGGGCCAGATTTTGTTGGGGGTGGTAGCGGGGCAACTGCCGGAGATTCCTAGCACCCCCTACTCCACCGTTACCTGGCCCGCTACCATGGCCAGGGATAGAGCTGTTGCCGGGGACTGGGGGCCGTCGTAATTTTTTGTCTGTCATAGGGGGGGGGGGGGGTTGCCAATAATCCCCACGCTTGGCAGGCGGCTTGGGGATCGCAGGAGCATCCACCATTCAATTAGGAGGATGCTGCTGCCCATCCTCTGGTGGTTTTGGTCGTAGTTTTAGGTCATACCCGGGTCCACAGACACTTCATCACTTTGATATACGATATATATACCTATAGTCGATATGACATCGCTGTAGTAAAAACAGAAAACGTACAAAGAATCACAAATAGTAAAGTATGATTAGACTCGTATGTAAGACACGAGGTCGGTGAGCTTCAAACTGAGCACGGGCTTGTGTATTGGAGCTCAAGTGTGAAGTTACCCGAGAAGTTTACTTTCATCTACAGTTTCTGTGATAAAATATGGGGTTCCTAATTTTTTTAATGAAATTTAATAACGTATTTGTGTTTAACAAAAAGTAAATACAAATTAATAATCCCTGTTGGAAGACATATTTTGTCCTAGAAATTGTGTGTGAGCAGCAGTAATACATTAGACCTAAGAAAAACCTGCGATGTATCTGAACCTGTGACGAAGCAGTGACGTGTTACAAGTATCCATAGTGAATGGTGATCGCTTACCATCAGACAGCCCGTTAGCTTATCTGCCACGGATAGCAATAATAACCCTGTACTTATAATGAACGCAAAAAGATAAGAGTGTGTACATCTGATCCTGCTATAAATGACTAAGTACTAGATGTAAGTGGTGCGAATGAGAACTCGGGTCGCGGGACTACTTTAGCAGCCAATCTCTAATTTACTTTTTAATGTAAATTAAAGATTAGGCAAGCTTTTTTACAGATACTATTGTTTACGCATACTGCTACACTATTTCCATTCGTTTATTTACTCTAACAGCCGCAAAAAAGTTGTAAAAACGCTTATTTTTTATATTATATTCCAAAATTGTAATTACGCTAGAAATAAAAAGCTTTTTAGGTTTTCGTAGTACTACGAGCAACCCTAGGCTTCCTCCGTTCCCGTTCTTCTCATTACCTGTAAGGGTCTCCGTTCAGCCATCAGTAAACTAGCTCGAGTAATTACCCAAATAGGGATTATTTTTATCTGGTCTGGTTGTTTATACCGTCCGGGATAGTGCCCCTCGTTAAATGTATCTTACCACAACGAAAACAATTAAAAAAACGAACGTTATCTACTTGTATATACCAACCCACAGCTGGTATATAAGCCGTGATAGCAAATTACGCAAACGGAACATTTCACAGTCACCGTTCATTACAATTTGAAGCAAGCCGTGTGTAGTGACGAAATGTTTAGTAAATACTTTATTATTTACACTTTAACAAGTCTACTGTATTCGAATAATGTGTTAGGACAAAACAATCCTGACAAGGATGAATTGGACAGATCAACAATCAATCAAACAGGTTAAGTTTTCGCCATTTCATGCCGTGAATGTATAGACTTAACGAACACAGCATTATATTCACTCGCATTTTGCTAATTGAAATTAATTGATTTTTATTTGATTTGATTGAAATTAAATATGGGCAGCACATTTGCGTTAGGTCTGTCTGTATACGACATCATACTTATGTCACGACAAAAGTAAACTTAAAACGGAAAACATGTTTAAAATTCTACTTATTTGGTTTGCAGGTTGCAAATACAAGGTTCTTGAGAAGGGAATCATATATTCGCCGAACACCACTTTTAACCACATCATACTGGCCTCTCTCTGGTCAGACGTGGCTCCCGAGAAGTTCGAGTTACGATTCGCTGTACGATCAGATGAAAGCGTGCAAGTCTTCCTGTTTTCGAAACCCCAATTTAACATAAATTCTAGCGATGCTGATTTTAAGTTTGGTAAAGTTATGAAATGTTGACTAGCATAACATTATAATATATTTGGTCCATCTAACCACAACGTCAGAATATTACATTCAAATCTACTTTTGACTTCAGGCTTTGGGCAAAGGCAGTTTATACAGTTTTTTTCTACTACAAGTCCCCAAAAGAAAAAGGTTTCTAGAAAGAATCATCTTTGCCCTCCCATGAATCATTTGACGGCTACAAATTTGTGAAAAAGAACCCTGGCCCCACTTAACTGGTTTACTTATTATAAAAATAGTATTCATTCGAGAGCCACCTTTCCAGCCCCATCCTCAGATCTTCGTTACCAGGTGAAATTAATAGATCCTGTCAAGCCGACTCTATAATTAACCCAAACTTGATGGGTTTTGGTAGTATCCATTCAAAAGTTCCGTTACCGACCTTCCGGGTCTATCATCAGATCAGCTCGCTTGGTACCTAACCTACATTGTACCGTGTCATCGGAACTACTTAAATTTGCAGACTTTCCAATATATAATTATACGACTTTTAAAAGTGATATATGGACATTTCTTATCTTTATATTATCCACATTTAGGTGACCCTAATATTATATAATATGTTATACGATACATGTCGGCGCGTTGACGTTTCGGTACTCGGGTGCAACTACCGTCGGGTAGTTTTTAAGGCTTAGATTATTTAGTTAGGCGCCACATAGCTTATTTTTGGTGGACTAGTGATGAAGGTGGCGCCATCAGTGGTGTAACGCTGCAGTAACTTACTCTGCTGAAATTGTTTACGGATGTGTCGTTGGCGACCAATCAGCGTTTAGCAAGTTGGCATACCGTCCGGCAGAGGCGCTAGGAGGACCGCGGAAACGCGAAGCTCGGTGAAGCTGTCTTTACTTTGCGGTTGGAATTAGAGCTGTTGGTTGGAGGGTGGCAGCGTTCGTTACGAGGCGGAACTAATGGGTGTCTTCAAATCACGAGTGAATTGGTTTCTTCTAGGCAAGCGTGCTCCACCGTAGACTGCATCATTGCTTAACATCAGGCGAGTCGGCGGTCAAACGCAAGCCTATTATTTGTAAATTTAAAAAAAACCCTTGTCCCAAAGTAGTTTTCAAGTAATTTTCCATTGTACGATTAGTTAAAGTGCTGGAACAAAAGCTGTGTAATTGTACGAGTGATGTCAGATTCTTCTCGGCCACTATGCTCACGCCATAGAACCAAGATATTCTGATGTAGATCGGCCACCAGCGCCCCTTTCCGATGCTCGCGCCGACATACGATACATATATATTATATCGTGTTAAGAGCATACTGATATTAATTGCACATCGACCGCTAGGGACCGGAATGCTATGCCACCGTTCTTGTTTCTTGAAAACTGTAACTTGAGTAACTTCAAGGCCAGAGTAAATAAGTACCATCTGGGTCTACGTGCTCCATCTTCAGCCACAACATCGCTTTTCATCAGGCGAGTTGGTGACCTATTCAATATAAAAAAACAGAATCACGAGCGGAATCATAACGTGCATCAAAATGTGGCCAACAATAATAACCTATGTTTAGAGATCATATTGAATTAGTTAGACGCTCTGGTTAGTTCAAGTTTGCAGTCTAAACTAAAGGTTTTACTGTAACAACATTTTTATGTTGTAAATTCCTTTTAACCAGACGTTGTCTACGACACTTGGTTACCTTTGACTTGTAAGTTTTTTGTTCTTCTTCACTTCACCAGAACGCCTGAGAACGGCCGATTATTCTTGTTCAATGGACAACTTTAATACATTTTGCACTTAAATAAGACTGTTTTTTACAGAATTCGGAGCAGATGGAACCGATTTTACAAAAATTTCAATTATTGAGGACTTTGAGAGTGTTTATAGAGAATTGAACCAAAGATATACGCCTAAAATTTTATCTGCAGACAAATATGTGAAATTTTACATAAAAATAGATTTCGGTAAGTTATACAATACTTTACAAATAAAACGTCAAGTGCTTGTCGTGGCACAACACTTATGGAACCAACGGAACGAGGACTGAGGGATCGTATCCGGATCGATTCTTTCGTCAGACAAGCAAAGCCACCGACACAGCTCTGCGGAGCAAGTTTAAGTGGCAGTGGGCGGAGTATGATATTGTTTTTAGTTTTTCCTATTTAATATTAGGCTTGCGTTTGCGCGCCAGCTCGCCTGATGTGAAGTGATGATGCGGTCTACGATCTGAATCAGAACATTTTATCTGTCGCAGTACCGTCGGGGTAGTCGTGTTCCAGAGTGGATACAATGCAGGCTGATTGAGATTATGATGATGGGCGTGGTATTAGTTAGATACTTTACAGATTTTTCGGAACATTTGCTTGAATCAACAAATAAGCATTATCATCTTTTAAGCATTAACTTGGTAAACTTTAACTTCTCAAATATTATTATTTAATAACGTGTCGATAATTAATCAACGTATTCCATTTTCATTTTCAGATATGTTAGTAATTGGTAAGGAATGTGAGCCCATGCCAATCTATTACAACCAAAACTACGGCACTTACCATACAGATATAGTGCAGTTCGGTTTGTTATCGGAGTCAGAGCACGGAGCGAAGATCCTGTACGACTGTCCGTCCAACTTCGCAGGTATTCATGAGACCTGATTGTTACGCTCTTGCAGGCAGTGTCGGAGAGCAGCTGTACTGCCACTGAACTGGAAATAGCTGTGAAGTGGTCTGGTGTCCAGTCGAGGTGGCAGCGGTGAGGGGCAGAGCTCCACGCTGCGTGGCAGCCGTGCGCCGCGACCTTGTGCTTTCCCAACAATAACTAAAGCAATGTCCAATTGACATGAAGCAAGATGTTCGTTAGATGTCACGTTCGTTAGTTCTGTACGCGGCAATAATGATTCTAATGACACTTATCTTTAGAGTTCCGTACCCAAATAGTAAAAACGAGACCCCATAAAAATAATAAAAAAGGAGAGCCTACGCTACGATGTCTATCCGTCTGTCTGCCCGTCCGTCCGGCTGTCCATCCTACCTATTAAGTTAGGGCTGTGTCTTTTGAACCGTAATACATAACCAGTTAAAGTTTTCACAGAATTATGTAGTGTAACTTCTATAACAACAAACGTATTGTTTACGTAAAAAGGGTAATACGTACAAGCGTCAAACTTGGCATGATTTTAGTACACACTTTAAAGTATAACAACAAATAATAAAGCCAAGTGTGAGTCGGTGACAAATTTCTGTTCATTACCAAGTTATAACTGGTAATTGGATTACGTAGATGGCGTCATCATCTCTTTCATAAAATCGAAATACCATAATTTTGATGTCGGTTGTTGTTAATAACAACCGACAAATATTGCCGATTATATTGTTTATTTATAACCGATATTATTGTATTTTGTGGTGATACGGAACCCTCAGTGTGCGAGCCCAACTGGCACTTGGCCGGTTTATTTATACAACTGCACTGACGAGACAATCAGTTTTCTCGTCCGAGCGCCACCTTGCCCATATCAACATACTAGTGCTATCCAGAATGTAGAACTTCAACAGTTCCAAACCCTGCGCGGTCATGCACTGCGCCCCTCACACCGAGACTGCGCCCCTCACGCAGAGATGTTATATATTATTATCTTCTTCTTGTATAATTACACGAGAAACATTGTTATCTATCTGCAACAGTTATGTTTGTACACTGTTACTGTTACTGTCTGTACTTCTGTACCCACTACTACGGGATGAAGTAGATATGTTATGCGTTTGGAGTAAGAGGCCATGTTTGTTTGTCTCTGTATGGGTGGGTGCTAATAATCTCCAAAACGGCTATATCGATTTGAATGCGTTTTATATTTGAAAGCCAGTTTTATTGCGGTGGTTCTTAGTATGTTCTGCTGTAATAAAGGTAGATCTTTTATCCAAATTGTTTTTTTTTTACATATTTGCACATAATACCTAATTATATGTAATCGTTATATTTTAGGCTTTTATTCATTTTCAGATTGCAAATGTTCGTGATCGGGAATGAGCTGCAGGGAGACGAGCTTGATGCCGAACATTACATACCTTGGCGTGTAATGTAACACGTAACACTATTGTAATTATACACTTTTAACCAGTGATTACCGTTATTCATTTTCTAACAAGTCCTCATAGTGCTTTCCGCCTGAAAATTTATGTTGCATCTTATGGCTTTCGTTTGAAACACGCGTACCTAGAAGAAACCGATTCTCTCGGGACTTGAAGACACTCAGGTTGTAACTACTTATCGGGAACACTCATTCCGGCAGCGCGTTCCACAGTCACGGAGGTTTATGACAGTTTAATTGTAAGGAGTTAGTATAAAATCGGCAAAATCCAAACCAATCCAATAGATACAATGTGTGCAAGTAGATGCAACTATAATATTATACATTTTAATACACACAAATTAATTCTTTAGAGAGTAACTCTGTCACTCAGTTTCTTTCTATATGAGTATCCATGTGTGATGCAAAAAACGAGAGAGTTTTTTTCGTGCTCGTTTTGTAACGAATTTTCATCAGTAATCTGATATGAAATAGATTTCCGGATTTTGATCTATCATTGACCGAGCGAAGAGAGGTCTCACATTCTAATGGCCAGTGGAACAAGTCGGCGTTACGGTGGCATGGTTTGTTCGAAGATAACATGCGTATCGTTGATCCGAGCTTCATGAAACTTTGTAGGCAAGTACTTCATTTCAATACAATCTGTAAATTTGAATATGGGCTAAATCGATCGAGGGTTTTGAAGATTTATAGGTCGGGAGGTTATAGTTTGGGGCGAACTACAAGTTTAATTTAGGTTAAAAATAAGTACCTCTCTAGGTTTTGTATATTCTAGTAGTTCAATCAACAGTTCAGTTGACTGAATTACTGACTTGTTAGTCTCGTTAATTTAATAAAAATTCTACGTAAAAAATGTCTGAGACACACAAAAATTGTATTATCACATTATACACATTTACACGACGTTTTGCATTAAACACCCACTGAACTCAAATCATCAAATGTGACACGTTTCCGCTGGCATTAGGTACGCACATTCAATTTTAATAATCAACGAGAATATTATATTTTTGGCTTGAATTTTAAGTTTTTGCGTAATAGAAGCAATAAAATACAAGACGTGCTGCAAACGTTAGTGTTACTATAAATAAAAAAAAGATTTATTATTATTCAAGTTTGATTTATGTTTTGCAATCTAGTGCAGCTGTTAAAACTAATTCCAGCGTCGACCAAGTAGCTATACAGTAAACTTCATCCTTGAAGCGTCGAGTCAACCCTGAATGAGTAGGTTATACAAAATAATCTATGGATATAATAGTACCATTTACTTTACATTTTGTTACATTATACTCCTCGCGATGTGAACGGGCAGCTAATGAGGAGGGTGCACTAATCGACGTGCAGTATTGCGAAGAGAACCCTTGAAGAGTTCGACCTCCCCGCTAGCATTGGGGCGGAGCACCGGCACGACAGATGGCAATGCGTTGCGAGTCACTCTACTGAGGGTTCTATTTACTCGTAACCACACACATCTCTAAAGTAAGAATATGCTTAGAATATTTGCGTCCCTATATATGTATCTTTAAAATAGCAATATCTGTTGAAATTTCTATTAAAGATGTCGCGGTTAGCGTTTGGCTCCACCCCGCCTAATGGTAAGCGAAGATGGAACACGCTTCTAACTATCATCAAGAATCAATAAGGAATCAAATAGCATGACGTTAAGGCTAACGCGTAAATTTTGAGTGACCAAATTAATAGATCTTTTAACCAAATTCTACAAAAACATTCGCGTGGCTCATGAAGACATAGGAATGGTAAGTCGTCAATGTCTACTATTCCTGTTACACAGCTTTTTTTATCAGCGTATTTTACCCACCTTTGTTTGACTTAAGCTTGCCTTAGGATATTTTAAGTTCTTGATCATCATCATCATCATAATCAGCTTTTTAACAGCCCACTGCAGGACTTTTAGCTTACCAGTGCGGACCCGGGGTTTGAACTTGTGACTTCACGCTTTCAAGTCTAGCGGCTTGAAATCTTGATCAGCATGTAAAAATTACGCTCTGAATGTTGTCGAATATAGTTTTATGTAGTACTCACTTCGAAAATGATTATAAGTCGGAATCTATTTAAAGTTTTAGTTAAATTAAATTTATACTTTGTCATCTTCAAAAAACATGATGTGGTGACTAGCGCCATCTCTGGGGTGGTGGTGGTACTGTCAATTAACGTACGGTTGAATACTATAATAGAATACTAGAAAGAACCGCGGGTTCTGAAATCAGCGGTGGTAAGCTCGCCACAGCTTAACATAATTATAGCTTACCTGAAAACGCTACAAATGGCGCAGCCACTACTACGCTTTATTACTAGTTTGTAAGAATACTATCACTCGCTATATTAACAAACGCTAGGGCTGGCCACTCAGCCTATACTGGGTTACGCAGAAAGAGTGTACAAAGCTGAAAAGGGCCATAGTAACCATCATTATGAACAACTTTTACTATAGGACCAAACCTGACTTGCAAATAAAATATCAGCTGTTCCATAGAAAACGGTCAAATGTAATTTTGTCTGATTTTTTTATGGCATACATTTCTTAAAATCTTTCTTAGTGCTATTTTCATTATATTTTTTGCTTCTAGATCCAGTGACTTAAGAAAGAAAAGTATTTATTTATGACAGATACAAAAGACGACATGTTTAGGCGGTGCGTTGTCTGTCAGCGAATTGATAGAATATAAAATATAATAATCAAAGGATAGGACTCTATCAAAATATTCCCATACAAAACTAAACCTTATCGTCTAAAATTAAGGTTCATAATAATGTGGCTAGTAACATGGAGGTAAAACGAACCCACAAAGATAGCTAGCGGGGGAGGAAGTTTGTCCCTTTCTAAAGATTCACACACACACACACACATACACAAATCATCAGCCATTAAAAGTCCACTGCTGAACAAAGGCCTCCCTCTTAGAGAGGGGTTCTAAAGATTGCCACTACATAAAACATATTACACAGCCACCGACCGATGCACTAACAGTTTTTTAAACAGCTATTTTAAACAGTGTTTTACTATAAAAAAAAGTAAAACACTGTTTTAAATAGCTGTATAAAAAATTGTTAGTGAATTGGTGGTGGCTGTATAATATGTTTTATGTAGTGGCAATCTTTAGAACCCCTCTCTAAGAGGGAGGCCTTTCTAATAAGCGTCTTTTCTTAATACACAAAGCTTGAAATACAAGAAATGTATATTAGGGTGTCCATTCTCATGTGAACAATGATTTTTATACACTGAAAATTACGAAGTGAAAAAAATGTGGATGGATATCATTCCGGCAAAACTCCGTGCTGTGGCAGTTTACACTTTTACCAAGAGGCTTTTACCGAGTCAAGCTATCGAAAAACTTTCAAAACGAATGTAGTTATGAGAATCTTCCGCAAAAAAAGTGTTCTGCCACTCAGGATAAAAAATATACCTAATCAAATAGAAGATATCGCTACTAAGAAAGAAGAAGGCTGAAAGCGCGTAGGGAAGGGTCTCCTCACGTGCATACTTAAAGACGTTACATAAAGTTTTAGATTCAACAATTTAAAGCTAGTAAACATAGCAAAGTAAACGTGCAATCTACACTTCTCCACTGATAAAAAAAAAAAAAAAAAAATGGGAGAAAAATAAGCTGATTGGCTTCTTAATCGGCATATGCTGCGCTGACCTAGCGGCTTGAGATATAATATTAATATAATGTTTGACAAAAATTTAGTTCTACAAATAAGTCAGCTGTAGCATATATGTAATTGTATAACTTTTATGAGAAAATTAAAACAACAATTATAAGCTTGCATGCCTAGATGAATTATTTTATAATATTTTTATTAATCTTTGCAAAAATAATTATCACGAGTACATAATGCAGATAAAGTTTGATATTCTGAAAGATAATGACGTCAGCAGCCTCCAGGGGCCAGCACCGTGAGCCTTTCTAGGACCAGATGCTAGCGTTAGGCAGCAGCAGCTGCGGGCTCCAGCGATTAGCACAAAGACTTGGTCCATTCTACTTTAAATTTTGCATAAACCTTTTTTAACAGAATTGATGTAAGACGTGTTTCGTATTTTATTGAAATTCATCCCCTAACGGGGTTAAAAAGGGGTGGAAAATTATTTTGGCGGTGATTTGCTTCGAAGTTGATATCAATACTCCTTAGTGCTTTTGATTGAAATTACATTTGATTTTGACACATGTTTGAAAACTCAATCCAATTTTATTCAAAAAAGGTTGAACTCACTTAAAAACTAAGCAAATACATACTCTTTAAAATTGGAATTTCTCGAAAGTCATCGTACTATATTATTACCCTTATTTGAAGGTTTCCGCACTTTTAGGACACGGCCTGTTATATTCTCTTTGCACGGCCTAGGGATGTTTGTTGTGTATAGTAAATACTTATAGTTTTCTTTTAGTTTGTCTTAGAAGTTTAATTTAGTGTGTATTGTTGGTTGAAACAGGCGTTACATTGTGGAAGCCCATTTTTAATTTTGTAGGAGCGGAATTACACTATACATTCATCATAATATACAAATTAATTAGTGTGTATTGTTATACGCAATTTTTTATATTAATAAATTTGTCTGAGTCTATTTTTAAAAATTGGAGCATAGTTGGTAGGTAAACATCAATGAGAAATGAATAAACATTGCCATTGTACCAATAGTGGGGGATGGCGCATGCCTTTTCTATACGCTTTCTTATTTTTTATACGGCACATAAGAACGCTCAATGGATATTCGTAAAGAAGTTGTGTGTCATGTGACGAACAATTGGGATGAATTTGCTGTTATGTGTCATGGCCGCCATGGCAACAATCATACGACAAAAGAAGAGTACCTATACATTGGATAATATTTACATTCTAGATAATTCTGGCGGTTTCTGCGAGTTAGTTGCAGCCGGTCAAACATACCCGTTTGTAAAACCAATTAAAAATCCTATTAGAACCATGTTCGACTTCTACGCGGACGAAGTCGCGGGCTAAAGCTAGTATAAGATATGTTTTGAATTTATTTCTATCTAAAGACTTGATCCGAAATGGTTGACTCTTAGAATAACTACTCAGAGAAGGTAGGTTTCCAAACAACGCCTTCTCAAAACGTAAGCTACAAATTCGCTTTGTAGCTTACGTTTCGATTGGTATTTTAAACGATTTAAGCAAGAAAATTAATGGATTACCTGTGGAATGTCACACCATAACTCTTATGCTGCTTTTCTGATTTGTTGTGGTACGAATTCACCGCGCAAATTCTCATAGTAAAATTTTTATATTTTTTGGAGTCGTATATGACACCATTTGAATGGCTTAAATTTTGCGAATGTACTTGATTTCTTTGTGTAGTTATTCTATTAACTATTATCATATTTTTGTTGTCGTATTAATGTGCGTCTGTGATCCATTGCATTATTCGCTTTTTAATAAAAAAAACCTACATATTGTGAAGTTGTGTATTTTATTAATTACCCAATATGACTGAAGATTGTACGTAGTCGAGGGAGCGGTAGCACTCATAACGAAACTTGACTAGGTGTTCGTAATAGATCAGTACTTCTGTGCTTCGGGGAAACAACGAAATACATGGGCAATCTTAGGAAGGGTGACTGCGAGTGGCATTTAGAACTTTACCGTGGGTCGGATGAAAGTTAAATGTCACGTGACACGTAGGTCCCGGTTGAGTCTTATAACAATAGCCGCTAGACCATGTCAGATGGCTTCAGGCGGCCTGGCGGCCTAAAACTCTGACATTAGCGCAAGTCACTGGGCCTATATGAACTTCCTTTATTTACTGAGAGTATGCGATGATTTTATTAGGAATTACCTATAATGTCTTCCTTTCTTCAAAATCATGAACAATACAAGAAAAGGACAAACTTCCTCTATCCTCGCTTCTTCCTCGGACCGTTTTTTGTGCATCTGCATCATAAAAAACTGCATGATAGCTAAAACTGCTATCTTTGTTTTCTTCAAAAAAATTAACTGTTATCTTGAATAATTATACATATCGCACGTATGTACTATGTAGGAGTGTGTCTATGTAGATCAGAGGCGGCTGGAATAATTTAAATTAAAACTGAATAGAAACTTATAAATATAATAGAAAAAATAACAAAAAAAAATGCGTCATACAAAAAATATAATTATATATAAACGTCGACTAAAGAACCCCATTCTTGTTTTGTCGGTTAAAAACTAAGGTACTATGCCGGAAATATATAATACTAGCTGACTTGACAGACGTTGTCCTGTCTTAGAACTGTCAAACACGCAAAGTCAAAATTTTAAATCTTATTTTTTTACTCCTTGGGTTACATTATTGGAGTTTTAGAAAAGATCCCTATTTTTTTTGAAAATATAATATAGCCTATGTTACCCGGGTATAGTGTAGCTGTAACAGTGAAAGAATTTTTCAAATCAGTTCAGTAGTTTCGGAGCCTATTCAATGCAAACAAACAAACAATCAAATCTTTCCTCTTTATAATATTAGTATAGATAATACCTACCTATATATGAATGCGGATAGAACTGCGGAGCATGTCTAGTGTTATTAGTTGTATAAACGTACTTTCTCAAACATGGTATTCAATATGGTCCTAATTCGAAGACCTCACTTTGACAAAAATTCAACTTTATGGTATTTTTTTTAATGATGAAATGGGTTAGCGTTTGATTGAATAATATAGTGCTATAATTGAATAATTGAATGCAATAATTTAGGTACTTTATTTATCTATCTACAGAAAGAGGCGGGTTGTTTATTTGCGTTATCTGACCGAGTCGATATAAAAGCCGACGTTATAGTTAGTTATATCCACATAATACTTTACACTTCTCAATCACTACAACATTCTACTGAAGTATTTTGTAAATATGAATAATAAATACTACTTCATTCTGATAAGTTTATTATATTTAAGTAGCATAATATTAGCGCACAGAATTCACAGGGAAGTTGAACATGGGTCGGAAGCAGCGGCGACCAAGCCGGATATGGACGATCTGGACAGGTCGATCATTAACCAAACAGGTTCATCTGACATGTTCTGTTTTCAAAAATACAATTGATAATTCAACGTGAACGTTTTGTTTTAATTTGAATCATGTTGGTTCGCAGGGTGCAAGTTCCTGTCTCTCGCACAAGGCGAGCAGGCGCTGTTCACGAAGAACAGCGGCCTAGCTCACACCACGCTGGCGTCGCTCTTGTCGGACGAGACGCTGGTGGACCAAAACCAGACCAACTTCGAGATGCATTTCGCGATTCGTTCGGCGCCCGAGTTGCACGTGTCGCTGTTCACGCGCAGACAATACGTCAACACGTCCCGAACCCACTCCGACTTTGAAATTGGTAACAGGTTTTTCTCAGTCAATATGGTTGAATATATTTGTTACTAAAAAACCTTCTCAAAGTTTGATATTGATATGCATTATTGGGACCACCCACAAGATGGACAGACGACCTAAAAGAGACCGCAGGGAAACGCTGGATGAAGGCCGCTTCCAACCGGCCCTTATGGAGATCGATGGGGGAGGCCTATGTCCAGCAGTGGACGTCCTACGGCTGAAATGATGATGATGATGATGCTATTATTGGTCTAAAACGCAATTAGCAGTTACATGGATATCCTCTCTTTTTTCCCGAAAATCACTGTAATGTGTAGGGAATGTAATTTCCACGAAAAAGATAGAATTATGTAATGACGTAGCCTTGTCTTTTTCTTCGTTATTATTTATTTATTTTTACTTACAGGTTACGGATCACAAGAAAATCGAAAGTCGTATTTAAAATATACGTCGATCTCCGACTACGGTTACGGTTCTAGCTCCTATCGAGACGCACATACAAATGATATTTTATCGGTTGATAAATACGCAAAACTTTACATCAAGTTGGATTACAGTAAGTTACATGTTTGTAATATTTCAGCCAGTGCATGGTTCTACGAGGACATAAAAAATATTATTATTCTAGTATTACTTACTAGGTAATAATACAGCGTCTAATGTTAAACTGTTAAAATAAAATAAACAACGTTCTCCACATTGTGGATATTTTATGTGGACCTATATAGAAGTGACGTGTGAAATTGAAAAATATTATACAACTGTCTTTAGCTAGTCAATGTTTCCGACATTTGTCGGCGAAGTAAAACCGGAAAATACAAAAAAAAAAAAAGGACATGATGTAGAGAGATGAGTTGCCTGCAGCGACGAGTCAGCGATCTGCCACAGTATATGCACCTATCTTACGCAACTACAACTCTTACTTCATGAAAGTCATTTTGTTTTAGTCAATATTAATGTTATATACCTACAATACTAAAATTCGACGACCGATAGATCTGGGTATACGAGTACCATTGATCTCATCCCTGAATTCTTCAACTGTCTTGCGTTGGTGATATTTTTGAATTGTCTTACAGTTAATAAGTTTACTTAGTTTTTAAGAGTTTCTTGTCCTCTATGTTGTCAACAATAAAGAGTTAATTAATCATCAATCAACTGATAATTCATTGATTAAGAAGTTGTGTCGCGGAAATCTCAAAACAATTTAAACAATGATCACTTGTCACGATTTTAAATAACAACTCATCACATTCTTTGAAATCTTTGATTTGTATAAAGTAGGAGTTATGTTAGAAGTTTCATCTATCCTCTTACAATCTAGACGTATATAATAAAAGTATTATTTTGTTGCAGAGGAGCTGAAACTTGGTTATCAATGTGCGCGTAGTGCATTCTATAGTAGTGATAATTTAGGCTATAATGCACTTGAGTTTGTGCAGTTCGGATTTTTGTCAAAGTCTGAGAAGGGAGCAAAGATTCTGTACGATTGTCCCAGCAACTTTGCAGGTAAGGTACAGTTCGAGCGGCACATTACTGCTGAGTTGCTGGTTCTCCTGGATTCATCAACATGTTCTATTCCCAGGTTGTCCGTGTAACTGGACAGTCTACTAGCCGCAGCCGTCACACCGAGCTACGGCATCGACGCGGACTAAATATCCGTGTGACGTCCCAGTGACGTAGTGGCAACGTTCAAGCTGGAATATAATAATAATGTATAATAATAAGGTTTAAATAATAATGCCATTGTGTAACTCGATGTTGAACGCTAGGAAAACAACTTTTTTGTGACTCTCATGTAAATCAAATAGAAACACAGAAATAAAATATCAAATACAATGTCCCTAATGTTTTTTTTACGATCAAGTGCTTCTATTAATTACTCAGAATACATACCAAAAACTACATAATTTACTTCAGTCTACTTCATAATTACACAGAATACATACCAGCAACCCAAAACGATATAATTTACTTTAGCCCACTTATATTTAATAATTAATCAAAAAGGAACAAGCAGACATAATTTTGCATTTATAATATTAGTATGATTTTAATTTGTCAGACCGGTCAAAAATTGAAAGGCCGGTTCGGCTAATACAAAATTGTCGGAAAACGATCCTGAGGCAAACAATAGCCAATGTGGGACGACGGTGTTACGGGCTCATTCTCATGCACCTCGCTCGTCCGCTGCGCTGCTGTCACCTCGGCAGGTGTCAGTACTCGCTCAAGTCGGAATCGCATCTTCTAATATAATTATTGCATCATACCATGTTACATAATGGTAAGTGTTCCTTGTGTCGTGGTGTTGTTAAAGACCAGAGAGATAGCATACCTAGTTAACTTTGACCCGCGAGTCAAGAGCGATAATTTTGTTTAGCTTAAATTAATATTGTTCACTTACCTCCGTGACACGAGATGTTGGTCACGTGTGATGGTTCTGTATGAGTCACGTGTATCTAATCAAATCAAAATATTTATTTGTCAGAACATGGTAGGTACACATACATATAAAGTAGGTTGTAATAATGGAGACGTATCTCATGTTCTTGCCTGTTACAGCGTACAAATGCTAGTTTTTTTATTTTTTTATTTTATTCGGTAGTTTTAAAAAAAAAAAAAATATCTATAACACCGGCTTGCACTCACGATTGAAGGGGCTCTAATGGCTCCGAAACCGGTCGATCGTCTCGACCGATAAAACATCATCGTGCACGCCGGTGCCTATATACCTATGTGCCGGTACCTATATACCTATGTGCCGGTACCTATATAACTATGTGCCGGTACCTATATACCTATGTGCCGGTACCTATATACCTATGTGCCGGTGCCTATATAAGTTATTATTATTTTATTTTCCTAGTACCTAGTCTCGATGACATTCACTGAGATGATCATCCTGATGACTTAGCAGAATGACGAGTTACAAGTTTATAATATATCTAATAAATTAGAAATGCCGGGGGCCTACTGTTTGCCACATAATTCGCAAAGGAAACACTTGATAAAAAACTGATGTATAAACATCACCTTAAGGCGCCGTGACTAGCTGACTTTTATGTTTTTGAGGGGGTGAAGCAGAGGCAGTGGCGGCCGACTACAGCGGGGCGCACCGCGTGAATCTCGCAGAAACGTGACGACCTTCACCTATACACAGCTAAAGACAAGTAATTTCGTCGGTCCACAGCAAAGCTCTGTTGGCCTAGTGGTCTGGCACCGCGCTGGTAAACCACGAATGCCCGGTTCAAATCTAGTGCTATGGAGATATTTTTGGACTCAATTTTTTATCACGCACACAGCGACGGGACGACGGAGAACAAACAAACCATAATTCAATCAAACCAACTTGCTAGTTGTAATTATTAAAATTTACTTTCGTCGTACGTTTCAATATTTTATGTTTCTTTTTTGCACCAAATATTTTACCTATTATATTTATAGTTTATAGACTTACTCCTGGTATGATTCTACTAACTTGATGGTAGAGTTCGGAGACTGCTAAAACTGCTAAATAGGGAAAGCGAGATAAGTCAAGGTTGGGCTCGTTTTTTTAGTCTTAGTGAGAATTGTTAGTCAAGGAATGATTTGACTGAGCTGATGGTGGAATTCGGAGACTGCTGCTGGAACTGCTAGACGGGGAAGGCCTGATGTGTCGTGTTTGGGCTGGTTTCATTAGTCATCATGAGATCTTTCTCCGGGAATGTTTTGACTGACCTGATCGAGGACTTCGGAGACTACTATTGGAACTGCTAGACGGATAGAGAGAATGGTCGAGTTTGGGCTCGTTTCATTAGTCGTGATGAGATCTTCTTCTAGGAATATTTTGACTGACCTGATCGAGAACTTCAGAGACTGCTACTGGAACTGCTAGACGGAAAGACCTAGAAGTGTCGAGTTTGGGCTCGTTTCATTAGTCGTGATGAGATCTTCTTCCAGGAATATTTTGACTGATCTGATCGAGGATTTCGGGGACTGCTACTGGAACTGCTAGACGGATAGAGATAGAATGGTCGACTTTGGGCTCGTTTCATTAGTCGTGATGAGATCTTCTTCCAGGAATATTTTGACTGACCTGATCGAGGATTTCGGGGACTGCTACTGGAACTGCTAGACGGATAGAGAGAATGGTCGAGTTTGGGCTCGTTTCATTAGTCGTGATGAGATCTTCTTCTAGGAATATTTTGACTGACCTGATCGAGAACTTCAGAGACTGCTACTGGAACTGCTAGACGGAAAGACCTAGAAGTGTCGAGTTTGGGCTCGTTTCATTAGTCGTGATGAGATCTTCTTCCAGGAATATTTTGACTGATCTGATCGAGGATTTCGGGGACTGCTACTGGAACTGCTAGACGGATAGAGATAGAATGGTCGACTTTGGGCTCGTTTCATTAGTCGTGATGAGATCTTCTTCCAGAAATATTTTGACTGACTAGATCGAGGATTTTGGAGACTGCTAGTGGAACTGCTAGATGGATAGGGCTAGAAGTGTCGAGTTTGGGCTCATTTCATTAGTCTTGATGAGGTTTTCTTCCAGGAATATTTTGACTGACCTGATCGAGGACTTCGGAGACTGCTACTGGAACTGCTAGACGGAAAGAGCTAGAAGTGTCAAGTTTGGGCTCGTTTCATTAGTCGTGATGAGATCTTCTTCCAGAAATATTTTGACTGACTAGATCGAGGATTTTGGAGACTGCTAGTGGAACTGCTAGATGGATAGGGCTAGAAGTGTCGAGTTTGGGCTCATTTCATTAGTCTTGATGAGGTTTTCTTCCAGGAATATTTTGACTGACCTGATCGAGGATTTCGGAGACCACTACTAGAATTGCTAGACGGATAGAGCTAGAAGTGTCGAGTTTGGGCTCCTCGATCAGGTCAGTCAAAATATTTCTGGAAGAAGATCTCATCACGACTAATGAAACAAGCCCAAACTTGACACTTCTAGCTCTATCCGTCTAGCAGTTCCAGTAGCAGTCTCCGAAGTTCTCGATCAGGTCAGTCATAATATTCCTGGAAGAAGATCTCATCACGACTAATGAAACGAGCCCAAACTCTACACTTCTATCTCTTTCCATCTAGCAGTTCCAGTAGCAGGCTCCGAAATCCTCGATCAACTCAGTCAAAATATTCCTGGAAGAAAACCTCATCAAGACTAATGAAACGAGCCCAAACTTGACACTTCTAGCTCTATCCGTCTAGCAGTTCCAGTAGCGGTCTCCGAAATCCTCGATCAGGTCAGTCAAAATATTCCTGGAAGAAGATCTCATCACAACTAATGAAACGAGCCCAAACTTGACACTTCTAGCTCTTTCCGTCTAGCAGTTCCAGTAGCAGTCTCCGAAGTCCTCGATCAGGTCAGTCAAAATATTCCTATAAGAAAACCTCATCACGATTCACGACTAATGAAACGAGCCCAAACTCTACACTTCTATCTCTTTCCGTCTAGCAGTTCCAGTAGCGGTCTCCGAAATCCTCGATCAGGTCAGTCAAAATATTCCTGGAAGAAGATCTCATCACAACTAATGAAACAATCCCAAACTCGACGCTCCTATCTCTTTCCGTCTAGCAGTTCCAGTAGCAGTCTCCGAAATCCTCGATCAGGTCAGTCAAAATATTCCTGGAAGAAGATCTCATCACGACTAATGAAACGAGCCCAAACTCGACACTTCTAGCTCTTTCCGTCTAGCAGTTCCAGTAGCAGTCTCCAAAGTCCTCGATCAGGTCAGTCAAAATATTCCTGGAAGAAGATCTCATCACGACTAATGAAACAAGCCCAAACTCGACACTTCTAGCTCTATCCGTCTAGCAGTTCCACTAGCAGGCTCCGAAATCCTCGATCAGGTCAGTCAAAATATTCCTGGAAGAAGATCTCATCACGACTAATGAAACAAGCCCAAACTCGACACTTCTAGCTCTATCCGTCTAGCAGTTCCAGTAGCAGTCTCCGAAGTTCTTGATCAGGTCAGTCAAAATATTCCTAGAAGAAGATCTCATCACAACTAATGAAACGAGCCCAAACTCGACACTTCTAGCTCTTTCCGTCTAGCAGTTCCAGTAGCAGTCTCCAAAGTCCTCGATCAGGTCAGTCAAAATATTCCTGGAAGAAGATCTCATCACGACTAATGAAACAAGCCCAAACTCGACACTTCTAGCTCTATCCGTCTAGCAGTTCCACTAGCAGGCTCCGAAATCCTCGATCAGGTCAGTCAAAATATTCCTGGAAGAAGATCTCATCACGACTAATGAAACAAGCCCAAACTCGACACTTCTAGCTCTATCCGTCTAGCAGTTCCACTAGCAGGCTCCGAAATCCTCGATCAGGTCAGTCAAAATATTCCTGGAAGAAGATCTCATCACCACTAATGAAACAAGCCCAAACTCGACACTTCTAGCTCTATCCGTCTAGCAGTTCCACTAGCAGGCTCCGAAATCCTCGATCAGGTCAGTCAAAATATTCGTGGAAGAAGATCTCATCACGACTAATAAAACGAGCCCAAACTCGACACTTCTAGCTCTATCCGTCTAGCAGTTCCGTAGCAGACTCCGAAGTCCTCGATCAGGTCAGTCAAAATATTCCTAGAAGAAGATCTCATCACCACTAATGAAACAAGCCCAAACTCGACACTTCTAGCTCTATCCGTCTAGCAGTTCCACTAGCAGGCTCCGAAATCCTCGATCAGGTCAGTCAAAATATTCGTGGAAGAAGATCTCATCACGACTAATAAAACGAGCCCAAACTCGACACTTCTAGCTCTATCCGTCTAGCAGTTCCGTAGCAGACTCCGAAGTCCTCGATCAGGTCAGTCAAAATATTCGTGGAAGAAGATCTCATCACGACTAATAAAACGAGCCCAAACTCGACACTTCTAGCTCTATCCGTCTAGCAGTTCCGTAGCAGACTCCGAAGTCCTCGATCAGGTCAGTTAATCCGTTTCTGGAGAAAGTAACATCACGACTTACCAAACTAGCTCAAACTAAACTAAACTAAAAATTGGTGCTGATGATGACGATGATGATGAAAAGCAGCATTTTTTCCCCTCGTTATAACATCAGCTATGTGAGAGTGAAAATCCCATCAAAATCAGTTCAGCCATTTTGGAGTTTATACGTAATATCATCATCATCATCATCATCCTTCATAGGGAACATACATACATCGCTTTTTATATGTATATAGAAGAAAGATATACTCAAAGAAGACTGTAACACCTTTTTAGGGTTCCGTAGAATTACAAGGAACCCATATAAGTTCGTTCTGCCCATCCGTCTCTGTCTGTCCATCCCAAGTTGTTTAGGATTTCCTAACCATTATAGTAGACTGCGCCCCGCGCATTCACCTGCGTAGTAATGAAAAAATTGTGATGATGATGATGATGAAAAGTTGCTCGAATTTTTTTCAACATCAGCTATCTTACAGTGAAAATCCCATCAAAATCGGTCCTGCAGTTTTCGAGTCTATAAAGAACATTACAGACATACGCACACGACGAAATATTTCAAAAACATTATAAAAATAACATGGATATGTGAGAATTGAACCCGGAGCCTACTGAGTCACAGGAACTAATCCATTGCGTCAACCACTCTTCTAATTGATCTATGACGCAAGCGGTGAAATTATGCTTCTAATCTATAAAATAATATAAATGTACAAAGAAATCGTCACAAAATGTAATTTTCATTCGCCTGCCTGTTTAGTACTAAGTACTTACTTGAAGCCTGACCAAAGGAAGTAAGGGTGAGACCAATTTGTAAATTTTACGCGTAAATTACGTACTTCTCAAGGTATCAACTGGAATGTCTAATTAAACTGGACGGAAAGCTATTTTGTATGATAACGTCGCTGACTGTCCACTTTGTGTGACCTCTGCAAATGCTCGAGACTGCTTTGTTCTTATATTGCCCTGGTACACCGACCACCGATACTTGGAAGTAAATTATTACTATGCCTCTCCACTTATGTCACTCCTCCGTTAGACGGAACCCTCAGAGCGCGAGACCAAAAAAAAAATAACTGAAGTTAAAATATTGAAAAACAAACTTAAGTTTGTAGTTGACAATAAGGTTATTCCATACATTCCAACTACAAAATGTAAGTTTGTAATAGCAAAATAATTATTTTTAAATGATATAACTTCAAATTTATAACTTTCGGATTTATTCCTATATATGAGCTATGAGACCTTGCCTCTTGCCAAATTTCATGATTCTAGGTCAACGGGAAGTACCCTATAGGTTTAGATTCCCTTGTGAAATCGCAAAATATACGACATAAACGTTCATATCTTTTGATTGCTTTGACTTACAACTTTTATTTTTTACAGCCGAAAGAAACCGTAGGCCCAAGTATTTAGTATAAATTTCAACTTGATACCTTTACGCGTTCTTGAGAAAAAGGGTATTGACAGACGGACAGACAGACGGACAACGAAGTGATCTTATAAGGGTTCCGTTTTATCCTTTTGAGGTACGGGACCCTAAAAAAGTAGACTAACTGTGCTCTGCGGGTTCACCTGCGAAGTAATGAAAAAATGGTGATGATGATGATGATAAAAAAGATGCCAATTTTTTTTCTCCTCATAGAATCAGCTATCTGACAGTGAAAATCCCGTCCCTACCATTTTCGATTAAAGAACATTACACACATGCATACAAACACAAACATACACACACCCACGCACGCACGCACGAACATGACGAATTATTTTAAAAACATAAGAAAAATTACAAAAATTAAAATTATTGGTGACTATGAGATTTGAACCCGGAGCTTACTCACAGAGTCGCAGAGAACTTATCCATTGCGTCAAACCATTCGGCCAACTGGACTATGACGATTTTGGTGAAATTATCCTTCGTAAACTAATATATACAAACAAATCGTTACAAAATGTAATTTTCATTCGCCTGCCTTTTTAGTACTTATAATGCAAGAAAACATTGCAGATAAGGTAGGTACTTACTTTACAACTTACGTCAAGGTGTTTTTGTGTCATAAAGTTGAGATTATATTTTGGAGCGGTTAGCGGAACAAAGCGACACACGTCCGTCTAGCAGCGCGCCTCAGCGGTCTCTGTCACATCGCGTAAAAATAAAAGAGAAGTGAAAAGGCGCCGCGGCGGCACGACGTTTCGTTCGACACGTTCGAGCCAATTTATGATTAAATTAATTAATAGATAGAAAAATTGAATTTTTATCAATAAATAAAATTAATGATGTTATTTGTTACAATATTTAACATCATTCTTGTAAATTTTGTAAAGATTTGTTCATTAATACTCGAGATAAAATTGTATGCGTTTAGGTAAATTTCAAGGTTAGAGGTTATTTCATGATTTTTTTCTATCGAGAAAATTTATCGGAAACGTGTTTTGGAACTAATGGTACACTCATAAATATGATCAAGATTACCACATATTTTTTTTACTGCTTTAAAATGAATATATTGTCTTAATATTTTTTTCTGTGAAGCCTTTTTTGTCTGAAAGACCGCCTTAATTTTAAAATACCTATTCAACGACACGCCACAGAAGGAACAAAAAGAGAGGGCAGTGGATTTGTTTATCCTCATTTCACATGTACCAGAACTACCAGAGCTTTAAAATTGAGTTATATATATTGTATAGATCAAAACTGTATTGTGCAAAGTTTCATAAACTCGTTATAATAACTATAAAAGTTAGGACATTAGGACGGACGTACAGACTGACAGATGGACAGAATTAAATTATAAGGGTAGTACTACGGAACTTTCAAACGAACTACACTCACGAAATCTCAGAACTAGTGAAACCATATCAACCAACGAAACTGAAATTTGGTAGGTAGATTCCTTATAGTAGACATCCATTCCTCCCATCATCCCTCTCGTCATAGTTCCTTAGTGTAGACATACACTAAGGAACTATTTTGCAGAAGGGATGAATGAAGGGGAGCAAAAGAGGGTATAAATGTTTTTATGAAAGCCTACGCGTATGAAGTCGCGGGCAACAAGTAGTATAGCATTTTTTGGCGACGAAAATATAGTAACAGGTGTCCAGATTCTACAATATACAGCTTTGTTTCGAGGAAAGTTTGTGAAGCTGCGTTGTTACACGGAGTTAGTAGGAGACGAAAAGAAGTGAAATCATTAGATATATCTACACATCCAAATATCTTTCATAAACGTTCACAGGTTAGAGTTTTTTTAAATAACATAATTAATATAAGATGCCTTCCAGTTGTAAATGAGCATCTCAAAACTTATAAACAGTTAAAGATAAGAAACATAAATTTATTCACAAAAACAGGAAACGTACAAAGAATCACAAATAGTAAAACTAATCTCTTAGAAAATAAAGTATGATTGAATGTAAGACACGTGTCGGTGTGTAAGGTCGGTGAGCTGCAAACTGAGCACGGGCTTGTGTATTGGAGCTCGAGTGTGAAGTTACTTGAGAGATTTACAGTCATCTACAGTTTCTGTAATAAAATATGGGGTTCCAATTTTATTTTTTGAAATAAACAAAACGTATAATCGAAAAAAAAAAGTAAACAAATTAATAATCCCTGTTGCAAGACATTAGTCCTAGAAATAGTGTGTGTGAGCAGCAGTAATACATTAGACCTAAGAAGAACCTGCGATGTATCTGAACCTGTGACGAAGCAGTGGCGTGTTACAAGTATCCATAGTGTAACGTCTCT
This sequence comes from Agriopis aurantiaria, assembly GCA_914767915.1. Lineage (NCBI taxonomy): Eukaryota > Metazoa > Arthropoda > Insecta > Lepidoptera > Geometridae > Agriopis > Agriopis aurantiaria. Next base: position 228,708 of record OU611991.1, on the reverse strand, counting down.
AGTTCTGTAGAAGGAATAAAACTAGGAGGTTACTATATACAACATTTATTTTAACACTAGGAGGTAGGTAGTAGGTAAACATTAGAAAAATATAAGTAACTAGTTTAGAAAAGTAGGTAGATAGGAAACTATAATAGTCCGGGTCGTAGGTTTTACACTCATGCGCTAAATTACGTTCTACTACTGAACGACCCACTAGCCTTAGCGTCGGCGTTGGAATAGCACGGTGTAGCGGCGGCAGCACCAGGTGCAGCAGGCAGAGAGCACGGTGTAGTGGCGGCAGCAGCAGGTGCGGCAGGCAGAGAGTAGGTATGCAGCGGCGCAGTAAAAACTACGATACTGAGCTTCCGGGGGCGGAATACAGATGGCGCCACTGGTAGGTTGGAGCGGTAGGGGTGAACCCTGAAATCCGTTAATACGGATGTCTTAGAATATGTCCATGAATGAGTTTGACTGCTCCTCTTGTAGTAATGCACTAGGCTTAAAGCAAGTGATGTCTAGCGATGAAATAGAATCAAAGATGAGGCAGTCAAACAACAAGATGTAAATAAAATGCAGCGAATACAATAATAGTTTTAGATGCACAACAATTCTGATAATTATTATTAGGTACCCACATTCAAATACAATGAAATAAAAAGATAAATTGATTTAATAGGTGACTAATTACAAGGAGATGCTTCTGTAATTTAGTTTGTAGTTAACAAGATAGTTCCAATAGACAAAATAAAACTGCAGTGTCATACGTTGATCGATGGCTACGAAGATAATATTTGAATGTACTTACGTCATACACAATGGATAGTTTAACGCACAGATCACTCACCCAATATAGGTACACGGGGTTCACAACTTTTATAAAGGAATTTAATGGTAATCGCATAAAACTCGCGAATGATTAAGCAGGTAGATTAATTCGAGGCAGCAGATAATTTTTATCCAGAATGCAACCGTACGATGTCGTATCAATGTGTCATGCGTACACTCGCTCAAACGTCAGGTGATCCGCACCGGTAAAGGTCTGCCGCTCGCTCATTGGCTGAGACGCGCGGTAGAATTGTGTGCGAAAACAGTTTAGTCACTTTGTTGTTCTAGTGTAGGTAGAAACTAGATTATAATTAAATAAATTAGGGTAAATAACATAAGTTATGTAACGAACCGTTACAATAGTGGACGGTGAACGCTTACCATCAGACAGCCCGTTAGCATATTTGCCACCTAGGGCTCGCGGGTGTGTGAGTTATGTACGTATAATGGACGCAAAAAGATAAGAGTGTGTACATCTGATCCTGCTATAAATGACTAAGTACTACTAGCTGTAAGTGGTGCGAATGAGGACTCGGGTCGCGGGACTACTTTAGCAGCTAGTCTCTAATTTACTTTTTAATGCAAATTAAGGATTTACTATTGTTTACGCATACTGCTACACTATTTCCGTTCGTTTATTTACTCTAACAGCCGCAATAAAGTTGTAAAAACGCTTAATAAAACATTTTATATTATTACAAATTTAGATATCTGTAAGAAGTTGCTTATTAACAAGACTGGCGGCCTTACTTATAAACGTTACTTACGTTAAGCAATGCTTAAAATTGCTCTGTCAACTTCACGTTGACGGAAATTATCACACATGAAAATGAGACAGGGCAATTTTAAGTATTCCTTAGCTTAAGTAACGTCTCTGAGTGAAGCTGTGACTATTCTATCACGGAGAGTGTTTTATTTTTATTTTTTATATTATATTCCAAAATTGTAATTGTGCTAGTAATAAAAAGCTTTTTAGGTTTTCGTAGTACTACAAGCAACCCTAGGCTTCCTCCGTTCCCGTTCTTCTCCTTCCTTATAAGGGTCTCCGTTCAGCCATCAGTAAACTAGCTCGAGTAGTTACCCAAATAGGTATTATTTTTATCTGGTCTGGTTGTTTATACCGTCCGGGATAGTGCCCCTCGTTAAATGTATCTTACCACAACGAAAACAATTTAAAAAACGAACGTTATCTACTTGTATATACCAACTCACAGCTGGTATATAAGCCGTGATAGCAAATTACGCAAACGGAACATTTCACAGTCACCGTTCATTACAATTTGAAGCAAGCCGTGTGTAGTGACGAAATGTTTAGTAAATACTTTATTATTTACACTTTAACAAGTCTACTGTATTCGAATAATGTGTTAGGACAAAACAGTCCTGAAAAGGATGAATTGGACAGATCAACAATCAATCAAACAGGTTAAGTGTTCGCCATCTCATGCCGTGAATGTATAGACTTAGCGAACGTAGCGTATAATATATGATTCACTCGCATTCAGCTAATTGAAGAGTTTCATTTTGATTTAATTGAAATTAAATAGGGGCAGCATATTTACGTTAGGTCTGTCTGTATACGGCATCATACTTATGTCACGACGAAAGTAAATTTAAAACGAAAAACATATTTAAAATTCTGCTTATTTGGTTTGCAGGTTGCAAATACAAGGTTCTTGAGAAGGGAATCATATATTCGCCGAACACCACTTTTAACCACATCACACTGGCCTCTCTCTGGTCAGACGTGGCTCCCGAGAAGTTCGAGTTACGATTCGCTGTACGATCAGATGAAAGCGTGCACGTCTTCCTATTTTCGAAACCCCAACTCAACATAAATTCTAGCGATCCTGATTATAAATTTGGTATGTTTATCAAATGTTGGCTTAGCATAACACATATAAATATTTGGTCCGTCTAAGCAAAACGTCGAAATGCTTCAGACAAATCTACTTTTGACTGCAGGATTTGGGCACAGATAGTTTTTAGGGTTCCGTAGCCCAACAAGGAACCCTTATGAATTCGTCCTGTCCGTCGGTCTGTCTGTCCGTTCGTACATCAGTCCGTCCATCCGCCCATCCTATTTTTTTTTTTTTTTTTTCTAACTTCTATAGTTATTAAAGAAAGTGCTTGAAACTTGACCTTGAAAGTGCTAGTGCTTGAGAGTGCTTAGGAGTGGCTCTCGTACATGTAAAATGGGGATGAAATATATTTTATCGCTGCACCCCTTCGTGTGGGATATCGTTGAATAGGTATTTTAAAATGAAAGCAAGGTTTCATATTTCAGTTTTTTATCAAGTGTATATTTTGTGAAATATGGCCCGTCAAAATTGGAAAATGTTACAAAAAACCAAAGCCAGTAACCCAATTTTTAAAGAATGTTACCATAACTTGGTTTTGACGACGGCTTTTAGGGAAAATCATCTTGGCCCATTTGACGGGCACAAATGTGTGAATAAGGACTCTGTGCAACTCAACTAGTTTACTCATAATAATAATAGTATTCATACGAGAGCCACCTTCCAGCCCCAGCCTTAGATCTTCGTTATCATGAGAAATTAATAGACCCTGTCAAGCCAACTCTATAATTAACCCAATCTTGATGGGTTTTGGTAGTATCCATTCAAGAGTTCCATTACCGACCGTCCGGGTCTATCATAGATCAGTTCGCTTGGTACCTAAACTACACCAGACTTTCAAAGATATATATCTGGATTCTTACATTTCCTTACTTTATATCCCCATTTAGGAGACCCTAATATTATATAATATGTTTATACATAATTATATACCTATTATATTATCACGTAAAGAGCATAATTATTACTGATATTAATTGCACATCAGACCGCTAGGGACCGGAATGCTATGCCAACGTTCTTGTTTCTTAAAAACTATAACCTGAGTAGTTCGCTGCCTGAGTGTCTACAAGGCCAGAGTGAATAAGTACCTTCTGGTCTACGTGCTCCATCTTCAGCCACAACAACGCTTTCCAGCAGGCAAGTTGGTGAGCAAACGTCGACCTATTTTATATTTTAAAAAACAAAGTCACGAGCGGAATCAATACGTGCATCAAAAGGTGGCCAACAATAATAACCTATGTTTAAAGATCATATTGAATTGGTTAGACGCTCTGGTTAGTTCAAGTTTGCAGTCTAAACTAAAGGTTTTACTGTGACAATATTTTTAATGTTGTTATTTCCTTGTAACCTGACGTTGTCTACGACACTTTGTTACCTTTGCTTGGTAATTTTTTTGTGAACTTCACCAGAACGTCTGGGAACGGCCAGATATTCTTATTCGCCGGAAGATTTTAATACATTTTTGCACTTAAAATACGACTGTTTTTTTACAGAATTCGGAGCAGATGGAAACGATTTTACAAAATTTTCAATTACTCGTGCTTTTAGGGGTGTTTTAAAAAATGTGAACCAAAGATATACGCCAAAAATGTTATCCTCAGGCAAATATGTGAAATTTTACATAAAACTAGATTGCGGTAAGTTATACAATACTTTCCTAATAAAACGTGAAGTGCTTGTCGTGACACGACACCTACGGAACCAACGGAACGAGGACTGAGGGATCGTATCCGGATCGATTCTTTCGTCAGACAAGCAAAGCCACCGACACAGCTCTGTGGAGCAAGTTTAAGTGGCAGTGGGCGGAGTATGATATTTTTATTTAATTTAATAATAGGCTTGCGTTTGACCGCTAGCTCGCCTGATGTTAAGCGATGATGCGGTCTACGATCTGAAACAGAAACATTTTATCTGTCGCAGTACCTTCAGGGTAGTCGTGTTCCAGAGTAGACACAATGTAGGCTGATTGTGATGATGATGGGCGTGGTATTAGTAAGATACTTTGCAGATTTTTCGGAACATTTGTTTGAATCAATAAATAAGCATTATCATCAAAAGCATTAACTTGGTAAACTTTATCTTCTCATACATTAATATTTGATGTGTCATAATTTGAAGAACCCGACAAAGTTTTGACTATAGGGAGGATAAACTGACCATAATTAATCAACGTATTCCATTTTCCTTTTCAGATATGTTAATATTTGGCAAGGAATGTGAGCCCATGCCAATCTATTACAAACCACACCATCGCAATTGGCATAAAGAGATAGTGCAGTTCGGTTTGTTATCGGAGTCAGAGCACGGAGCGAAGATCCTGTACGACTGTCCGTCCAACTTCGCAGGTATTCATGAGACCTGATTGTTACGCTCGTGGCAGTGTCGGAGACTAACTTTCATCATCATCAGCCAGAAGACATCCACAGCTGAATATAGGCCTCCCCCTTTAACCTCCACACTGAACGACAGCCTGCCTTTTGCATCCACTGGATGCCAGCGACTCTCACTATGTCGTCGGTCCATTTAGTGGGAGGCTTACCTACGCTGCGTCTTCCGGTTCGTGGTCTCCACTCCAGAACCTTTCCTCTCCATCGGTTATTTATTATATTATCGGCTTCGAGCGATGTGGGCTGCTCATTGCCACTTCAACTTGCAAATTTTAACAGCTTCGTCGGTGACTCTGAGTTTTTCCAAAAGGCCAACAGTTTAGGACTACGTCTCAGTACCATATATCATCACTGGCAACACACACTGGTCAAAGACCCTTGTCTTGAGGTACTGTGGTATCTTGGACGAGAATATATCACGCAATTTCCCGAACGCTGCCCATCCGAGTTGGATTCTTCGGGCGACCCCATTCGATTCTTCATTCGATTGGCGATTCTTTTCTTTGGCAAAGATGCCTAAGTTGGACTTACCTAACTGAACAATCTGTCCAAGTTAGGTGTAATGGTCAACAACTTCGAGAGTATTGTTCCGACTACCGGCACGGGTTCAACATGGACATTGGACCAACTGTACTGCCACTGAACTGCTTAAACAGCAAGTAGCTGTGGAGTGGTCTGGTGTCCAGTCGAGGCGGCAGCGGTGCGGGGCAGAGCTCCACGCTGCGTTGGAGCCGTGCGCTGTGACCTTGTGCGCTCCCAACAACAACTAAAGCTATTTTATATTAACACTAGCTGACCTGACAGACGTTGTCCTGTCTTTGAACTGTCAAACACGCAAAGTCAAAATTGGAAATCTTATTTTTTTTACACCTTGGGTTACATTATTGGAGTTTTAGTAAGGATCCCTATTTTTTTTTTAAATATAATATAGCCTATGTTAACCGGGGATAGTGTAGCTTCCCAACAGTGAAGGAATTTTTCAAATCGGTTCAGTAGTTTCTGAGCCTATTCAATGCAAACAAACAATCAAATCTTTCCTCTTTATAATATTAGTATAGTATAGATGAAGCAAGACGGGTAAAAACGGGACCCATTTACTGAGCTTTCCCTGTCTGTCTGTCCGTCCTACCTATTAACGACTATATCTTTCGAACCATAATAGAAAGCCAGTTGAAATTTACACAGAATACGTAATGTTACGGCGGATTAACTAAGAAATAATAATAAAGTGAGAACATAAAAACAAAAGGCGGTTCCCATACAACAAACGTATTTTTTACGTATTTTGTACTTGTTCTAATGTAAAAACGGTAATACATACAAGCGTCAAACTTGGCATGATTATAGTACAACAACTCTAAAGTATAACAACAAATAATAAAAATGGCCAAGTGTGAGTCGGTGCTAAATATCTGTTCATTACCAAGTTATAACTGGTAGTTGGGTTACTTCCATGACCTCGTCATTTCTTTCACAGAATCGAAATGGCATATTTTACTAATTTTGAAGTCAGTTTTTTAAATTGATTAATATTGTATTTTGTGGTGGTACGGAACCCACTGTGCGAGCCCGACTTGCACTTGGCCGGTTTATTTATACAAGTGCACTGACGAGATAATCAGGTTTCTCGTCCGAGCGCCACCTTGCCCATATCAACATACTAGTGCTATCCAGAATGTAGAACTTCGACAGTTCCAAACCCTGCGCGGTCATGCACTGCGCCCCTCACGCAGAGATGTTATATATTATTATCTTCTTCTTGTATAATTACACGAGAAACATTGTTTTCTATCTGCAACAGTTATGTTTGTACACTGTTACTGTTACTGTCTGTACTTCTGTACTCACTACTACGGGATGAACTAGATATATTATGCGTTTGGAGTAAAAGGCCATGTTTGTTTGTCTCTGTATGTCTGCCAATAATCTCCAAAACGGCTGGATCGATTTGAATGCGTTTTATATTTGAAATCCAGTTTTATTGCGATGGTCCTTAGTAATGTTTAATGAAAAATCTGTTCTGCTGTTTCTGTTTAAAAGTTGATATTTTATCCAGATTGATCGTTGGTTTAATTTATATTTATGCATACTTGTTATTATTTAGATATGTACTTGTTATATATTAAGCTTTCATTCATTTTCAGATTGCAAATGTACGTGATCGGGGAATGAACTGCAGAGAGACGAGCTCGATGCCGAACATTACATACCTTAGCGTGTAATGTAACACGTAACACTATTATCATTAAACATTTGGCGGTTTACTTGCGTATCATTAATCCAATTTTCATAAAACTTTGTAGGCAAGTAGTTCACTTTAACACGTTTTTTTTAGTTTGAATATGAGCAAAATCGGCCGAGTGTCTGCTATGGTAGGTACTATGGATATATAATAGTTTTTTTTTTTTACATTATACCCCTCGCGATGTGAACGGACAGCTAATGGGGAGGGTGCACTAATCGACGTGCGGTAGAAGAGAGCCCTTGAAGAGTTCGACCTCCCCGCTAGCGTTGGGGCAGAGCACCGACACGACAGATGGCTGAGGACACGGCGGTAACGACTGGTGCGGCAATGAGTTGCGAGTTACTCTAGTGAGGGTGCTATTTACTAGTAACCGCACACATCTCAAAATTAAGAATATGCTCATAATGTTTACGTCCCAGTATCTAGGATTTTAAAATAGCAATATCTGTCGAAATTACTAATAAAGAAGTTGCGGTTTGCGTTTGGCTCCACCCCGCCTGATGGTAAGCGAAGATGGAACATGCTTTTGACTATCATCAGGAATCAAATAGCACTGACGTGAAGGTTAACGCGTAATTGGTGAGTGGCCAAAGCAATAGATATTTTAACCAAATTGTGCAAGACCGATCGCGGGCCCGTGAAGACTTTGGTGAAGACACAGGAATGGTTAGTCCTCAACGTCTACTTCTCCAGTTACACAACGTTTTTTTAATCAGCGCGTTTTGCCCACCTTTGTTAGACTTAAGCTAGCCTAAGGATATTTTAAGTTCTTGATCAGCATGTTAACTAATTACAGAAAATAGGTTCAGGAACGTCGATTTTCTGCATAAGTCAAATGTGTACTGTCAATTTGCTGGCGCAAATACATCATACTAGACATCCATAGATGTGTACCGTCACCAATATAAAGTTAGGGGCATTCAAGTGTTATCTGAGAGGTGAGCCGTTGTAAAAAAAACTTTCCACGGTTCACCCAGTTGGTCACAGGAGGTGGACGGTGGGTATAAACTGAAACATACGCGCTGAATGTTGTCGAATATTAGTCTTATGTAGTAGGGGAGAGTGGGGGAAACACGAACGCGGGGTAATCTCGAATCCAATGGTTCTAATGTGTTAGAAAGAGATAGCCATATTTTACTTGCCACCGTTTTGGAGATCACGCCACCACTAGTGCCAGTCAACAACACGGGAGACGCGGACGCACGTACTTGTCAAGGTATGCATTTTTCATTATTTTGCATGTTTTTGATGTAATTTTTTTAGTAAATTCAAGTTGGTGTTGATTTATTTCTATCTACAATAGTAATTTAACTTTTACATAGTGGAATACTCACATATTAATCAGCTAAATGACAATGATGCGATCGGCAAAAGAAATATAACCTAAATGATTTTTTTTCATTTTATTGTTTTCGATCCAGCAGGGTAAAAGCGAACACTCCATGTCGGGCAATCTCGAACGTTCGGCATTACCCCCCCTCCCTTTTGTTGGTTCCCCGTTCATCTATTTTTAATATTGTTTCAGATGCCTCGTCATTACAAAATAAAGACCGAACCGAAGTACATACTCGAAAAGGCTATAGACGATGTTAAAGCCAAAAAACTCAGCATCGGCAGAGCAGCAGAAACTTATAATGTTCCAAAAACAACAATTCTGACCACCTAAAGAAAGCAGTGATTAAACAGCCAAGGTCTAGACGAAAACCTTTATTTACAGACGAGCAGGAATCACGAGAATTGTACTGACGGACACTCAACATCGTTGGGTTATAAATGTGATCACTGTCATTATTAATGTTAGTACGTAATTACCCCACTTGGTGTTCGTGTTTACCCGACTAATGTCGGGTAAAGCCGAATACTAAGGGTTTTGTTTTTTTTCCATATTGTTAAAATTTATTAAAAATATATAAATTTTGATTAGTAAATTCGTTAGACAGATAAGTAAACTTTAATAATTAAACAATAAAGAAACTCTGTGATCAAATTCCACTGTTTTATTTAAGTTTTCCCTTAGGTGTTCGTATTTCCCCCACTCTCCCCTACTCACTTCGAAAATGATTATAAGTAGGAACCTATTTAAAGATTTTGTTAAATTAAATTAATATTTTGGCATCTTCAAAAAACAAAATGTTTTTAAAGATGCCTTTTTTTGAAGTTAGGCATGCACGAAATAAGTTCAGAAAATGTATCGTACTAAATATGGTTTTACAATACCTACGAGTCGAACGTTAACGAATCGCCCGACAAACGGTTAGGTGCAACAATGTGGTGACTAGCGCCATCTCTGGGGTGGTGGCGGTACTGTGAACTAACGGACGGTTGAGTGCAAGAACCTCGGGTTCTGCAATCAGCGGTCGTAAGCTCGCCACAGCTGACTCAGCTTACCTGAAAACACTACAGATGGCGCAGCCACTACTGCACTTTATTGCTAGTTTGTAAGAATACTAGTACTCGTTGTATAAACAAAAGCCGGGGCTGGCTACTCAGCCTATACTGGGTTACGGAGAAGTGGAACCAACTCTGACATTGTGAATAAAATATCAGCTGTTCCATACAAAATGGTCAGTCACACTTAACAAAATGTAATTTTGTCTGATTTCTTAAAGGCATGAATTTCCTAAAATCTTTCTTAGTGCTATTTTCATAAGATATAAGGAAATTTTTTTGCTGATATAATAAGTTTAGGTGGTGCATTGTCTGTCAGCGAATTAATAATTTAATTTAAGATGTATACTAAATATTGCAGAGAGGCGAGCAGCTCAAGCTGCTATATCCCATAGTGCTGTAGTATTTATATGTTAAGATAATCTTCGATCTTATTCATTTATGTCAACATTGTTTTTTTTTAAAGAATTATATGTAAAACGAATATGAAAAAATAAATAGCTTCTGCCAGGGCCTCCCCCCTCCCCCTGTGTCTGATGCCACAGAATACACGCAAACACACGGACAACTAACACCCAGAACCAGAGCACACATATTAAACATCATCATTCAAATATCTGTCCAGCCGAGACTCGGAATATAACCTCCAGCTAAAGAGGCAGACGCGCTACTACTCAGCCATGCCGGTCGGCTTTCAAATAATAACAATAGTCTCAGTAAGTGAAACACAAGAGAGTGGACCAAGTAGGTGTTTAAATCGTCCAGCGTGCGAGCTACCCTACCCTTGCCCTTCATTCCTGCGGTGGAATGTACAAAGTAGTCCCACGTCCCACGTGGTCGGAGCGCGCGAGCTCCGACCTTCCAGCCTCCCCGAGCATCTGCGAGTATGTTAACTATGTACACTGTGGTACTAGTGCAGGCCGTCGGACGCACGCGTCTCCTATACTCCACTCGGCAGTACGTAAACTGTTTCTCTTGCGTAGTGTCCCTCGGCTCTAGCGTGGACTGCTCTTCCGCTGTTTCTTCACATTGCATAGTGGTCAGCGTAGTGTACGGTGGCTCACCCTGCTCCGCTCGCAGCGCACCACTCTACTCCGTCACCCTGCTCCGCTTGCCATACAATTAAATACAATTCTTCTCGTCTCTGCTATGACTGTTTCCATTGAATCGGAGCGGAGACGAGATGTGGATATCAACCAATGTGATTGGTAGATTTTCGCACCCCTCTGCATTCCGCTCGTCTCATAATATTTTACACGGTACGCTGTGAAGCATGCGGTGTGACTCGTATCTTGTGCCTTTATAGTTCACGTGCTCCATCGTAGACTGCATTATCGCTTAGCATCAGGTGAGTAGGCAGTTAAATGAAAGGTTTTACTTAAAAAAATAACGCTGTAAGCTCGACCTTGTGTACAGACAGTACCGGTAGACTGTCCTTGTACCTCTGTCGGAATGTACCCTAAAAATCCAATAAAATAACAGGTGACGACAAGCGCAGTTCGGATGCCTTAAGAGCAGGAGATGGGTTGAGTTCTCGGCCGGGTACACATTGAATATGTGTTTTATACTATTTCCATTCGTTTATTGGTTCTGGCAGCTGCAATAATCACAGAACTGGACTGCATCCTGTTTTTATTTGTGAAAACTTTTTAGGCTTGTTTGTTTATCTTTATTTGGCAATGTCTTACGTTATTAAAGATGTTCGTTTACTAAAAATAAATAAATACCATCCTAAAAGGTCGAATAAAACATTTCTTTTTAATATTTCACTGAAGTATATAAATGACCCGCTTAACAGTGGTACGTTTAAACCCCTAGCGAAAGTGATCAGAATAAGCGGTTTTCATTCAGTTTTTTACAAAGTAATTGCAGGTGTCAGAGCTATACTTGAACCGCCCGCTGGTGTACGCGTGATAGAGCTGCTGGTAAGTGAGAGCCAGGTCACTGTCGGCGACGGCACAGCGCTGGCCAGTAGACCGCGGAGTTAGTTGCTAGTTAGGCATTGTTCTGTCGACTTCATACAAGCGATGAACTAGTTACACACATTACACAACTATTAAAATCTTCAAATAATTAAGCACATACTAGTAGCATAATATCATAGCCTATAAATGATAGGTTATTATCTCAAAAGAACTATACCTCTTTCATACCTAGATAACGGGTAACTGCTACTGGTTTATAAATGCGACAATAAAATCTGTCTGTTTATCTGTTTACAAATAACTTGCTGAACCAAACATAATGATCGGGAATAGTATAATACTCACATCACGAAGAATAACATACCTACAGTTACTGTAGCACTGTTTTTTCTGCTGAAAATATTACATTATTCTTGTTTTGACGGGAAACTTAGGGTATTCTTTTACCACGTCATTTAGTAAAAAAATAAATTGGCTGACTTTTTCCCTTCATCCACATTCATAATTAGAAATTCATAACCAGCTATGCGATAGCCGTAAGCCAGTGACGACATACGGCAGTGAATCGTGGTCTCTCAATATGGGCCTCATAAGCAAACTCAAAGTGGCACAACATGACTCTATACATGCTGTTATAATAATCATACATCTGTGGCTCTCTAATCGGCTTATTTATCCACGAGCGCTGGCGTATTTCGTACGTTACTTGAATCATCTCTTCTTGATGGAAACAGGTATATTATGATGCTGTTACATACATGCGCATACTGTCACGCAAACAGTGCAATTTAGTAAAATCATGAAAACAAAGAGAATAAATTGAAAGATTCGCAATTTATCAAGAACTTTTTTTTAAATTGGCTCATATTCATGCATTATTGAGATTTTAATAAAAGGAATAGTTTCCTGAAGGATTCCACAGATAAACGCGATAACCGACTCAGCAATCACTCAAGATATGAATCGAGCCTTCCCGTGGTGGACGATAAATGGCATGCAAGTTGCTCCTCTACCTTTCTCATCTACTGAATTTGACACCTTCACCGCCCTTCAATAAAGCGTTATTTCCCGTAGCATTTTCAGAAAAGATGGCACATTTATCTTAAATATATTTTGAATCTTATCTGTGACGTGATAAAGTTGGTATTAGTTTCAAAGGTGATTTTAGATTTTCGGCATCCAGTTAGGTGAAGTGCTGAAGTATCGGCAGCGCAACGATAACTGGCACAGAATCCTAAGCCAACATCGTCAATCTACGTCGTGACGTCATCGCAAGCTGCCGCCCGATTGTGCAAGTTTGTACTCCTCTCTTCTCGACCTGGCCACGAGTTTCGATTATGTACTTTGTTAAGCGAGTATAAAGTTTATTGTTGGGCGTGTTGATCTCAGCGATTATCTTTGACAGCTTGCATACCAATAGTTCCGTTCATACCGGACTGGATAATTTAGAAAGGGTATGCTAAGCTGAAAAAGCCCATTTGTAGTACGTAGTCATCATTACGAACAACTTTTACCTACATGGGACTAACCCTAAAATCGCGTAAAAATATCTGTTTCCTTTGGTAGTTCCATTAGGCTATATCCTTAGGCTGTTCCTTTAGGCTGTTCCCTTAGGCCTTAGGCTGTTCCTTTAGTCTGTTCCCTTAGGTTGTTTCTTTAAGCTATTCTCTTAGGCTGTTCCTTTATGCTGTTCCTTTAGGCTGTTCCTTTAGGCTGTTCCTTTAGGCTGTTCCCTTAGGTTGTTTTTTTAGTCTGTTCCCTTAGGCTGTTCCTTTAGGCTGTTTTCTTAGGTTGTTCCTTTAGGCCGTTCCCTTAGGTTGCTTCCAACGATCCTTAGGTTGAAAAATCTTTTCCATACAATAATATTTTGTCAAGTGGGAATAATATTTTTAATGGAACCGCGTATTTGTTGGTCTCACATGTAGGTAGTACAAGTTACGCACGCTACGCCGTCGTACACTATCCGTACGCACGGTCATACGCTATTCCGTAAACAGACGCTGGCAACGTTAAACTTTTAAAGAGCGTAGAATAATAACCGTAGCGATTCTCCATATTATTATACCCCTCATAAAGTTAAGAAATCAAAAACCGTACGGCTTAGTAAATGAAGCGACCGGCCTGATTAGTTGATTAGTTGCCGCAGCGAGTCCGAGAGACCTGGATAATTGGGTCAGGGACCTAATCGAGACCTAATTGATTAATGCGTGCTTGTGGACTGGAAAGGTCTTATATTCATTCATGAAAATAATAATCACTTTGCCTGTTAACAAAAAATGTTTTACTAATTTATTTATGAATAGCGAGATCAAGAATTCACCTTAGGATATATACCTTTACCTTATACATCACGTATTATATTGTATCTTAAACATGCTGAATTGAGCGAAAGAGACAGCAGATACGAAATGAAACGTTGCTATACAGAATAACTAATCGTAGTATTTTATTTTATTGCTCTGTTTATTTTGGAAAGTCTTTACCTATTTGGCTTTCAACAGATTATAAAGTAACTTTGCACGAGTGGTCGTGTCAGAAAAGTAGGTATAGTAAAATAGTGTGTATGAGCTCGGCTGCTCGGTCAAGTTGATTGTCGCCGAGTTAACCCTAAATCATCTCAGGGAGCGCGATGTATACCATGGGACCGCGACTGATCGAGCTATGTGGCGTAACAGTGCAAGCGAGCGCACGCGAACGAAGGACTTGCTCGCGTTCGCGATTGTTCGTTCGCCTATGTCGGTATGTTGCGAGCGAAAGAGAGGTTATATAAGTGTATAGGATGGTTTACCTATGGTCCTATGAAAAAAAAAGTTTTTTTTCATTTTCTCTTCCTGGATATACTGACTGTTATGGTTGGATTTCTTGAGATTTCCCGTACACAAAGGTGATGGTTGTACACGAAAACTAATATCTAGAGCACTTTTGTTCTTTGCACCATACAATACTGCTATAATAATATAGGCACGAGCGATGACGAACGACCGCGTGACGTCTAGCAGAGCATTCGGCCATACTCGCCCCTCTGGTAGCTCTCTCATTCATCATCATCATCATTTCAGCCATAGGACGTCCACTGCTGGACATAGGCCTCCCCGATCGATCTCCAAGAGGGCCGGTTGGAAGCGGCCTGCATCCAGCGTTTCCCTGCGGTTTCTTTTAGATCGTCTTTCCATCTTGTGGGTCTTCCTTGGACTGGACTTCCTGGGACTTCCTACGCTGCGCTTACCGGTCCGTGGTCTCCATTCGAGAACCTTGCAGCCCCATCAGCCATCAGTTCTGCGTGCTATGTGCCCTGCCTACTGCCACTTCAATTTGCTAATCCGGTGGGCTATGTCGGTAACTTTCGTTCGTCTGCGGATCTTCTTATTTCGGATTCGATCTCGTAAAGAAACCCCGAGCATAGCCCTCTCCATAGCTCGTTGTGCGACTTTGAGCTTGCTTATAAGGCCCACAGTGAGAGACTACGGTTTACTGCCGTATGTCATCACTGGCAACACACACTGGTCGAAGACTTTCGTCTTAAGGCCCGATAGCTTTCTACACGGTGTTAATTAAAATAGGTCCTAAGTGACGTGAACCGAGTTAGTGACTCTGACTATAACTTTATAGCTATTTGGAATACCTGTGTAACTGAAGCAGCGTGCGGGTCGTGCCGCCGCTGCGCCGGACGACGGCATTTCATGATGAAATACTTCTATTCAACGAGTCGCGCTGAGTACTCCGTACTCGCCAGCGCGGCTGAAATCCGAGCATCGTGCAAAGTCAAACGTTACTCTGCATAGCTGAACTCAAAGGGGCAGCAGTTTAAATGCTCATCTGTTTATTGGTTTAGAAGGAGGTATGATAGGTATATTAAATCAGTATAAAACCTTTTATTTTGTGTTCTGCCTCAATCCGGTTCTATCGAAGCAAATTTTTAGAATATATTTTTAAACAGCATTTGCTCAATAATTGCTTCCAACTTCATAATGAACAAAAGGCGACCAAGTTTCAAACAAGCTCATTATTGTTAATCCAACCACAGGTAAAAAACTCCAGCCTCTTCTCCCGTGAGATATCTTACCTTAAACCATACCTTATACAGAAAACAAATACTTTACCTACCTTTCACAGCACATTTCCCGTTCATAGTCAATGAAATATTTACAAAGGCTGCCGACAAACTCTGTTGAATCTCTCCGAACAACATGCTGAAGTTGAAAAGGTCATTCATAACTAGAACAAAAATCTCAATCGTAGCGCGCTGCTGACACGAGCGTAGGTCGCGGGGCGGCGCCCCAGTGCGCGCGAGCTGCTGACACGAGCGTAGGTCGCGAGGCGGCGCCCCAGTGCGCGCGAGCTGCGATGCCAGTGACGTCACTCCAACGACGCAGACATCGTTAAAATTCGCGTAAATAGCTTAGCCGTATATCCTGCATGCAAGAATTAAGCGATGAGCGATAAAGATATAAAAGTCTAGGTATACTAAGTAGTAAAACAAGGTATTAATAAATGCATTCAACTTTTCGATCTAAAAAATATTTAACAGACGAAAACATTAAAATTATTTACAAAAATGTGTGTTGCACAAAACTTCCAATTCATTCTATCATATTTTTCTCAATCTGTCCCACAAAACTGATAAAACAATACTGCTCGTGGTGTCGTAACTCTCTCCGCCGGCGCTCATGACTCGAGCCCCGGCCGAGGTTCAAACTATCGTTGGTAAGTTGTCGAGTTGTCGAAGCCACTTGACTCCTCTTTACATTTGCATAAGTTTTAATCAAAGAAGTTCCTGAGAGCGCCTGCCGCCGTCTCCGAGGGCTCTCGACACATTTCCCGCGTGCGTTTTTCATCCCCCGCCCCCCACCTCCGCCGTCAGTCCGTTAGCTCCGAGCCAAAACTATTTTAATTTGACGTTTTACGTGACATTAATGGCCGTTGTAAACCTCGCGAAGGATAAGTAGCAAGTAAACCTACTACGCATCGTCTGTAGCGTTTTGTGTAGTGCAAGTGGCAGTGAAAGTACTACTACACTACTACTACACTACACTGCTTAGTGAGTACGCTGCTTAGTGAGTACGCTGCTTAGTGAGTACGCTGCTTAGTGAGTACGCTGCTTAGGTGGGTATCACATGCACGTGAGCGCAGAAAAAACGTCAGCTGTTTCACATTGATAATGTTTTGTTTGACAACATTTCAAACATTGCGCTGGAAATGAAACGAATGTAAAACAACCGTGGAGTTGTCAACATAAAGGCAAAACTCGTTACAAAAATAACAACGCGAACAGGCCCCAGTTCTGATTGCGCTAACAATCCTTGCAATGAACCGACAGAGCTGACCGAGCCGACGACCAGTGTGTTAGCTGACTCTACGACCTCTGTGAAGGAGCCGGACGACTTGTGAGACCAACTTGGAGATTTCATCAACTGCACAATATTTTATTACCGGTGTGAAGTTGGCAGCCAACTTTGGCTGCCTATAATCCGACTAAATTAAGATGACTTTTTTTGTGAAGTTAGCAGCCAACACGATTACGACCTCTTATTCTTTAATAGCAGCTACTAATTCATTTCGAATGGTTCGAAAAATGCAATAAGCATAGATTAAGAACATTATTAAAATGGCAAAGTCCCATCAAGACAAGTATCGCAACCAAACGCCACAACAAGAATCACAACCTTCATTCCTCTTAAATATGCAACAAAACTTACTGAAACGTGCAGATAAAATAATAGGCTTTCAAATAAAACTTATTTCAGCCCGGTCTAACGATTGCTTATTGCCGAAAAAAAATAACGAAAATGGGAAAATCAAAATATTTAACGACTCTCAAATGACTTGGTGGATTTCGACCTGTAAACCCCTGAATTCGTGTAAGACTGCTATATCATTGCATTTTCTTATATATAAGCTATCTGAAAAATATTCTGAATAGTGGCAAAACATTTATTTAACCCTGTAATGAACCGACGGAAACCTTTTTTTTCTTTGCCATTTTCATTCCTAAAAATCATTAAAAAAACACCACTCCACCCCTGATATTTGGATTTCTATCTAAATAATATCAAAGACTGTATATCTAGCTACAAAAAAAAGCATATTTTGTCCGGCTTATAGACAGCATGGAACCCAATTAACATCTGAATCCACTTAGGAAATTTAAATTTTCACGACTAAAGTTGGCTGCTGGTGAATTGCGACCTTTCATCCCCGTAATTATGAAACAAATTGTGCTTAAATAGCCTAATTAATATCTAGGCTTTAAAATGAAACCCATTCCAGCCCGGCTAAATGATTGCTTATTGCCCAAAAAACCAAACGAAAAAAGAAAATCCAAAATTTTACTTCTCTCAAATGACACGGTCGATTTCGACCCGTGAAACCCTGAAATCAAATAAAATTGCTATTCCATCAAATTTACCTATATTTAAGCCATCTGAAAAATATACTGAACACTGGAAGAACTATTATTTAACCCTCTAATGGTCCGACGGAGAAAATTAACTTTTTTAATGACATTTTTGTTCCTGAAATTCATTAAAAAATCCCTCACAACCCCTGCTATTTGGATTTCTATGTATGTATAACTAAAGCCTGCATACATAACTACAATAAATGATCCATTTCAGTCCAACTAAATTGCGGATTGGTACCTAAATTATCACCTGAAATCAAATATGAAGCTTAGATATTTACAACTAAAGTTGGCTGCTGGTGAATTGCGACCTTTCATCCCCGTAATTATGAAACAAATTGTGCTTAAATAGCCAAAATAATATCTAGGCTTTCAAATGAAACCTATTTCAGCCCGGCTCGGTGATTGCTTATTGCCCGAAAAATCAAATGATGAAAAAAAAAAAAAAAATTACTTCTCTCAAATGACACGGTCGATTTCGACCCGTGAAACCCTGAAATCAAATGAAATTGCTATTCCATCAAATTTACCTATATTTAAGCCATCTGAAAAATATACTGAAAACTGGCAGAACTATTATTTAACCCTCTAATGGTCCGACGGAGAAAATTAACTTATTTAATGACATTTTTGTTCCTGAAATTCATTAAAAAATCCCTCACAACCCCTGCTATTTGGATTTCTATGTATGTATAACTAAAGCCTGCATACATAACTACAATAAATGATCCATTTCAGTCCAACTAAATTGCGGATTGGTACCTAAATTATCACCTGAAATCAAATATGAAGCTTAGATATTTACAACTAAAGTTGGCTGCTGGTGAATTGCGACCTTTCATCCCCGTAATTATGAAACAAATTGTGCTTAAATAGCCAAAATAATATCTAAGCTTTCAAATGAAACCTATTTCAGCCCGGCTCGGTGATTGCTTATTGCCCGAAAAATCAAATGATGAAAAAAAAAAAAAAAATTTACTTCTCTCAAATGACACGGTCGATTTCGACCCGTGAAACCCTGAAATCAAATAAAATTGCTATTCCATCAAATTTACCTATATTTAAGCCATCTGAAAAATATACTGAAAACTGGCAGAACTATTATTTAACCCTCTAATGGTCCGACGGAGAAAATTAACTTTTTTAATGACATTTTTGTTCCTGAAATTCATTAAAAAATCCCTCACAACCCCTGCTATTTGGATTTCTATGTATGTATAACTAAAGCCTGCATACATAACTACAATAAATGATCCATTTCAGTCCAACTAAATTGCGGATTGGTACCTAAATTATCACCTGAAATCAAATATGAAGCTTAGATATTTACAACTAAAGTTGGCTGCTGGTGAATTGCGACCTTTCATCCCCGTAATTATGAAACAAATTGTGCTTAAATAGCCAAAATAATATCTAGGCTTTCAAATGAAACCTATTTCAGCCCGGCTCGGTGATTGCTTATTGCCCGCAAAATCAAATGAAAAAAGAAAATCAAAAATTAAGCTACTCTCAAATGACATGGTCGATTTCGACCCGTGAACCCCTGAAATCGAATAAAATTGCTATATTATCTAATTTTATTGTGTTTCGACTATCTGAAAAATATACTGAAAAACTGGCAAAACTATTATTTAACCCTCTAATGGTCCGACGATGAAAATTAACTTTTTTAATGAAATTTTTGTTCCTGAAAATTATAAAAAAACCTCTCACTACCCCTGCTATTTGGATGTCTATGTACGTAGTACTAAAGCCTGCATACATAACTACAATAAATAATCAATTTCAGTCCAACTAAATTGCAGATTGGTACCTAAATTATCACCTGAAATCAAATATGAAGCTTAGATATTTACAACTAAAGTTGGCTGCTGGTGAATTGCGACCTTTCATCCCCGTAATTATGAAACAAATTGTGCTTAAATAGCCAAAATAATATCTAAGCTATCAAATGAAACCTATTTCAGCCCGGCTCGGTGATTGCTTATAGCCCGAAAAATCAAATAAAGAAAGAAAATCAAAAATTTTGCTACTCTCAAATGACATGGTCGATTTCGACCCGTGAACCCCTGAAATCGAATAAAATTGATATTTCATCTAACTTTCTTGTGTTTCAGCTATCTGAAAAATATACTGCAAAACTGGCCAAACTATTATTTAACCCTCTAATGGTCCGACGATGAAAATTAACTTTTTTAATGACATTTTTGTTCCTGAAAATTATAAAAAAACCTCTCACAACCCCTGCTATTTGGATGTCTATGAACGTAGTACTAAAGCCTGCATACATAACTACAATATATGATCAATTTCAGTCCAACTAAATTGCAGATTGGTGCCTAAATTATCACCTGAAATCAAATATGAAGCTTAGATATTTACAACTAAAGTTGGCTGCTGGTGAATTGCGACTTTTCATCCCCGTAATTATCAAAAAAATTGTGCTTTAGTAGCCAAAATAATATCTAGGCTTTCAAATGAAACCTATTTCAGCCCGGCTCGGTGATTGCTTATAGCCCGAAAAATCAAATAAAGAAAGAAAATCAAAAATTTTGCTACTCTCAAATGACATGGTCGATTTCGACCCGTGAACCCCTGAAATCGAACAAAATTGCTATTTCATCGAATTTTCCTATGTTTCAGCCATCTGAAAAATCTATAGCAAAACTGGCCAAACTATTATTTAACCCTCTAATGGTCCGACGGAGAAAATTAACATTTTTAATGAAATTTTTGTTCCTGAAAATTATAAAAAAATCCAGGGGTTGTGAGGGATTTTTTTATAATTTTCAGGAACAAAAATGTCATTAAAAAAGTTAATTTTCTCCGTCGGACCATTAGAGGGTTAAATAATAGTTTGGCCAGTTTCGCAGTATATTTTTAAGATAGCTGAAACACAAGAAAGTTAGATGAAATATCAATTTTATTCGATTTCAGGGGTTCACGGGTCGAAATCGACCATGTCATTTGAGAGTAGCAAAATTTTTGATTTTCTTTCTTTATTTGATTTTTCGGGCTATAAGCAATCACCGAGCCGGGCTGAAATAGGTTTCATTTGAAAGCTTAGATATTATTTTGGCTATTTAAGCACAATTTGTTTCATAATTACGGGGATGAAAGGTCGCAATTCACTAGCAGCCAACTTTAGTTGTAAATATCTAAGCTTTATATTTGATTTCAGATGTTAATTTAGGTACCAAACTGTCATTTAGTTGGGCTTTAACTAATCCTGTATTGTAGATATGTATGCAGGCTTTTGTACTCCGTACATAAAAATCCAGATAGCAGGGGTTGTGAGGGATTTTTTTATAATTTTCAGGAACAAAAATTTCATTAAAAATGTTAATTTTCTCCGTCGGACCATTAGAGGGTTAAATAATAGTTTGGCCAGTTTTGCTGTAGATTTTTCAGATGGCTGAAACATAGGAAAATTCGATGAAATAGCAATTTTGTTCGATTTCAGGGGTTCACGGGTCGAAATCGACCATGTCATTTGAGAGTAACAAAATTTTTGATTTTCTTTCTTTATTTGATTTTTCGGGCTATAAGCAATCACCGAGCCGGGCTGAAATAGGTTTCATTTGAAAGCCTAGATATTATTTTGGCTACCAAAGCACAATTTTTTTCATAATTACGGGGATGAAAAGTCGCAATTCACCAGCAGCCAACTTTAGTTGTAAATATCTAAGCTTTATATTTGATTTCAGATGTTAATTTAGATACCAAACTGTCATTTAGTTGGGCTTTAACTAATCCTGTATTGTAGATATGTATGCAGGCTTTTGTACTCCGTACATAAAAATCCAGATAGCAGGGGTTGTGAGGGATTTTTTTATAATTTTCAGGAACAAAAATTTCATTAAAAATGTTAATTTTCTCCGTCGGACCATTAGAGGGTTAAATAATAGTTTGGCCAGTTTTTCTGTAGATTTTCCAGATGGCTGAAACATAGGAAAATTCGATGAAATAGCAATTTTGTTCGATTTCAGGGGTTCACGGGTCGAAATCGACCGTGTCATTTGAGAGAAGTAAATTTTTTTTTTTTTTCGTTTGTTTTTTTTGGGCAATAAGCAATCATTTAGCCGGGCTGGAATAGGTTTTATTTTAAAGCCTAGATATAAGTTAGGCTATTTCAGCACAATTTGTTTCATAATTACGGGGATGAAAGGTCGCAATTCACCAGCAGCCAACTTTAGTTGTAAATATCTAAGCTTCATATTTGATTTCAGATGTTAATTTAGGCACCAAACTGTCATTTAGTTGGGCTGAAATTGATCATGTATTGTAGTTATGTATGCAGGCTTTAGTACTACGTACATAGAAATAAAATAGCAGGGGTTGTGAGGGATTTTTTTATAATTTTCAGGAACAAAAATGTCATTAAAAAAGTTAATTTTCTCCGTCGGACCATTAGAGGGTTAAATAATAGTTTGGCCAGTTTCGCAGTATATTTTTCAGATAGCTGAAACACAAGAAAGTTAGATGAAATATCAATTTTATTCGATTTCAGGGGTTCACGGGTCGAAATCGACCATGTCATTTGAGAGTAGCAAAATTTTTGATTTTCTTTCTTTATTTGATTTTTCGGGCTATAAGCAATCACCGAGCCGGGCTGAAATAGGTTTCATTTGAAAGCTTAGATATTATTTTGGCTATTTAAGCACAATTTGTTTCATAATTACGGGGATGAAAGGTCGCAATTCACTAGCAGCCAACTTTAGTTGTAAATATCTAAGCTTTATATTTGATTTCAGATGTTAATTTAGGTACCAAACTGTCATTTAGTTGGGCTTTAACTAATCCTGTATTGTAGATATGTAGGCAGGCTTTTGTACTCCGTACATAAAAATCCAGATAGCAGGGGTTGTGAGGGATTTTTTTATAATTTTCAGGAACAAAAATTTCATTAAAAATGTTAATTTTCTCCGTCGGACCATTAGAGGGTTAAATAATAGTTTGGCCAGTTTTGCTGTAGATTTTTCAGATGGCTGAAACATAGGAAAATTCGATGAAATAGCAATTTTGTTCGATTTCAGGGGTTCACGGGTCGAAATCGACCATGTCATTTGAGAGTAACAAAATTTTTGATTTTCTTTCTTTATTTGATTTTTCGGGCTATAAGCAATCACCGAGCCGGGCTGAAATAGGTTTCATTTGAAAGCCTAGATATTATTTTGGCTACCAAAGCACAATTTTTTTCATAATTACGGGGATGAAAAGTCGCAATTCACCAGCAGCCAACTTTAGTTGTAAATATCTAAGCTTTATATTTGATTTCAGATGTTAATTTAGATACCAAACTGTCATTTAGTTGGGCTTTAACTAATCCTGTATTGTAGATATGTATGCAGGCTTTTGTACTCCGTACATAAAAATCCAGATAGCAGGGGTTGTGAGGGATTTTTTTATAATTTTCAGGAACAAAAATTTCATTAAAAATGTTAATTTTCTCCGTCGGACCATTAGAGGGTTAAATAATAGTTTGGCCAGTTTTTCTGTAGATTTTCCAGATGGCTGAAACATAGGAAAATTCGATGAAATAGCAATTTTGTTCGATTTCAGGGGTTCACGGGTCGAAATCGACCATGTCATTTGAGAGTAGCATAATTTTTGATTTTCTTTCTTTATTTGATTTTTCGGGCTATAAGCAATCACCGAGCCGGGCTGAAATAGGTTTCATTTGAAAGCTTACATATTATTTTGGCTATTTAAGCACAATTTGTTTCATAATTACGGGGATGAAAGGTCGCAATTCACCAGCAGCCAACTTTAGTTGTAAATATCTAAGCTTCATATTTGATTTCAGATGTTAATTTAGGCACCAAACTGTCATTTAGTTGGGCTGAAATTGATCATGTATTGTAGTTATGTATGCAGGCTTTAGTACTACGTACATAGAAATAAAATAGCAGGGGTTGTGAGGGATTTTTTTATAATTTTCAGGAACAAAAATGTCATTAAAAAAGTTAATTTTCTCTGTCGGACCATTAGAGGGTTAAATAATAGTTTGGCCAGTTTCGCAGTATATTTTTCAGATAGCTGAAACACAAGAAAGTTAGATGAAATATCAATTTTATTCGATTTCAGGGGTTCACGGGTCGAAATCGACCATGTCATTTGAGAGTAGCAAAATTTTTGATTTTCTTTCTTTATTTGATTTTTCGGGCTATAAGCAATCACCGAGCCGAGCTGAAATAGGTTTCATTTGAAAGCTTAGATATTATTTTGGCTATTTAAGCACAATTTGTTTCATAATTACGGGGATGAAAGGTCGCAATTCACCAGCAGCCAACTTTAGTTTTAAATATCTAAGCTTTATATTTGATTTCAGATGTTAATTTAGATACCAAACTGTCATTTAGTTGGGCTTTAACTAATCCTGTATTGTAGATATGTATGCAGGCTTTTGTACTCCGTACATAAAAATCCAGATAGCAGGGGTTGTGAGGGATTTTTTTATAATTTTCAGGAACAAAAATTTCATTAAAAATGTTAATTTTCTCCGTCGGACCATTAGAGGGTTAAATAATAGTTTGGCCAGTTTTGCTGTAGATTTTTCAGATGGCTGAAACATAGGAAAATTCGATGAAATAGCAATTTTGTTCGATTTCAGGGGTTCACGGGTCGAAATCGACCATGTCATTTGAGAGTAGCAAAATTTTTGATTTTCTTTCTTTTTTAGGATATATTGTTGGGTTGTATTATCTGACTTATGATTGATTGTGATCTGACTCAGATTTGATGCAGAAGGCTATCCTAAATGTATGTGCGTGGGTAATTGAAACTCTAGATGGATTAAGTACTTGCGCTTTATTTGAGCGCCAGCGAATGACTGGTTAAACATTGAATGTTGGTGCGCTTTTATCAAAATGTTTATAATAACAATGACGTGATGTAGGTGGGACTCACAGGCCCTACATCTACATCCCCCTTAAAAAATAAATTTTTGGTAAATTTACATGTTGAGATAGATTTGGTTAATGTATTACTTAGGTGGTAGTTTGTTATAGCTAAGTAAGTAAAACATACATTAAAGTTGACAATTTTGAAAACAATTGACTTAAAATTAGATAAGTATGATAAACGTTTAAGGGTGTACATTGTAAAAGTGAACAATGAAAAATTAGTTTGAGAAAATATTTTGAATTGTTTGTTCACAGTTTGTTATAAAAGAAAAAATAATCTGCTACTTGTTATTTCACATAAAATATTTTTCCGTAAAACAATAATAATTACAATAAAGTTGTCTTTTTGATCTAATATTACTTGTTAGTTGTTAGTTACGCGCACATTGTATGTTTGTTTTGTTTGTATTACACTTCACTGCACTGCTGTATATTTGTTTACGCTTTTCCGGGAGGTTGTCGCTGGAGGCGTGGTTTGCATCGACGATACTCGTAGCGCGATGTCAATGGTGATGCGCTCGTCCGCTGCTGTCTTGATCCGCTCCTTACAGTACCTCTACGTGACGTACAGGATGCCAGTGGAGACTACGGTGCTGACGATCGCGACGGCGGCGGCCAGTGACATCTTGTGGTGTGTCCTGGATGTGGTCGACCTGCGCTGTGTGGGGCGCAGCGCCTGCGGCGTTCTGTTCCACAGCTGTGGTATTGCTCTCGGGGTGATCCATGTCGATGTGACGTAGAGTGATTGCAGCGTCGAAGTAGATGAAGTTGCAGTAAAGTTTAAAATAATGCGTAGATGATGCTTGATTGTGAGTAGTGTACTCAAGTGGTCCGTGCTCGAGTGGTGCGATAACTACGGCGGGCGGATGCGGCCCGGCGCGCGGTGGATTGCTTGACTCAAATATCAAAACGAACCGTTTTCTTCACCGCGCGACCCGATCTTGTAATGATTGGCGGCGTCTTTTGTGCATTGTTCTCTGTGTGCTGTGTGGCCGTAATGATTGTGTTATTGTTAGTTGAGTTGTTTGTTGATGTTGGTGATTTTTCCGTCGCTAAGTTGGTTGCGACGTCGCTTTGGTAAGATCCACTTGTCAGAACAAAGGCAGGTTTGAGACGGTCAATTGATATAACGATATCCCGAGAACCCATACGAATTGTGAAGTGTTTGGCATTTCGATTTATTACTTTGAAAGGACCCGAATAAGGTGGTGTGAGTGATTTACGTGCTTCCTGCCTCACAAACACGAAATCGGTTTCGTGTAGGTCTTTATGAATGAAAATTTTCTTATGATTGTTTAAGACTCTTGAGTTCGGCTGAAGTGTTGATAGGGTGTCCATCAACTTGCATGTGTATTCTGTGTCGTTTATGTTGCTTTTTGTAGGAACGAAAAAATCTCCAGGTAGTCTGATAGATTTTCCGAACGTCATTTGAGCAGGGCTGTAACCAATGTCCTTTTTCACGGCGGATCTTAATCCTAGTAGGACCAGTGGTAGCTCTTGTACCCATTGATTGGTGTCTTCGCAGCGAGCCATGATAGCTGCTTTTAGTGTGCGGTGTAGACGTTCGATTGCTCCATTTGCTTTTGGGTTGTATGCAGTTGAATGTATTTTCTCGATGCCGAGTCTTTTGGTGAGTTGAGTGAAAAGTTGTGACTCAAATTGTCTTCCTTGGTCGGTGGTGATTTTGACAGGGCAACCGTATCTTGAAATCCAGTGTTCGACGAATTTATTTGCTACGGTTTCCGCTGTTATGTCTTTGGTTGGTATGACTTCTATCCATTTAGTGACACGATCTATGATTGTTAAGCAGTATCTGAAGTCTTCCGATGGACATAATGGTCCAATCAAATCAATGTGGGCGTGGCTAAACCTGTCTGATTGTTCAAATTCTCCTAGTGGAGATATTGTGTGCCTTTGTATTTTCGCTTTTTGGCATGGTATGCAGCTTTTCACGTATCGCGTTACGTCTGCGTTCATACTCGGCCAAAAGTATCGTTGTGTAATAAGGCGTCGTGTTGCGGCAACGCCGGGGTGGCTAAGTGTGTGCGTGCTCGCTATGGCGCGTTCTCGGAACTCAAGTGGTAGGTATAGGCGAGCTTTTTCTGTTGATGTTTCGAATATAAGCTCGTGTTCCGAATATGGCACGTTGAATGATTTAAATTGATGATTTGAATTTTGTCGTAAGTTTTCTAATTCATTGTCCTTCATTTGACTACTATGAAGTTGTTCATAGTCGAAGGTATGTGGTAGTTGGATCTCTTGTATCCTTGATAGGAAATCTGCTGCATGATTTAATTCGCCCTCTATGTATTCGATTTTATTGCAAAATTGGGCAATAAAATCCAATTGGCGTAAACGTCGTGGTGAGTCTCCTTTTGATTCCTTTTTTGTTAACGCAAATGACAGCGGTTTGTGGTCGGAAAGTACTGACAGCTCTCTTGACTCGATAAGATATCGAAAGTGTCTAATTGCCATGTAAATTGCTAGCAGCTCCCTGTCGTACGTGCTATACCGCATCTGTGCGGTCGTTAGTTTTTTTGAAAAGAAAGCGAGAGGTTGTAAACTTTTTTCTACTAATTGATTTAGAGTCGCCCCGACACAAGTGTTTGACGCGTCAGTAATTAGGACGAGGTTGGCGGTCGGGTCTGGGTGTGCGAGCATAACTGCCTCTCTTATCAATTGTTTACATTTGTGGAAAGCTTTTACGGCTTCTTCCGTCCATGTAATTTTGGTTTTGTCTTTTTTCTTTGTGTTGTGCAAGTATTTGTCTAATATTGATTGTGTTTCCGCGGCTTTTGGTATACTGTTTCTGTAGAAATTAATGAGTCCGAGGAAACGTCGTAGCTCTTCGATGGTTTCGGGTTGTGAGTACTCTGTGATGGCTTTGACCTTATCTTCGTCCGGCCTAATGCCGTCACAGGTGACGTGGTGTCCGAGATACTTGAGCTCTGTTTTGCCGAATTCACACTTGCTTGTATTAATTGTGATTCCAAACTGATTGAGGCGTTTGAAAACTTCTTCGAGATCTTGTAAATGCTGATTTTTGGAATTTGAAGCTACTAAAATGTCATCGAGATAGCAAAATGTATTTTCAGTGTTTTTCAGTACTTCGTTGATAAATCGTTGAAAACTTTGTGCAGCATTTCGCATACCAAAGTTTAGTTTTAGAAATTCAAAACTTCCAAATGGTGTGACGATCGCAGTCTTAGGAATGTCTTCAGGTGCGACGGCTATGTGATGGTAAGCGCGTCGGATATCAATTTTTGATAGAATTGTCTTGCCTTTAAGTATGTATGTGAAGTCCATTAACCTAGGAATGGGATAGCGATCGGGTTCCGTTACGGCATTAAGTCGTCTGTAATCGCCGCACGGTCGTAACTCTCCGTTTTTTTTCTTTACGACGTGAAGTGGGTTGGCCCAGGGACTTGTTGAGGGTCTGCATATACCTAAGTCCATCATACGTTCAAATTCTTGTTTTGCTGCTGTGTATTTTTGTGGGTTGAGTGGGCGCGGTTTTTCGTATACGGGTGGTCCGCGCGTACAAATATAGTGTACCACGTTGTGTTTTGGTGTATCTTTGAACGATTCTGGTTTCGTGATGTCTGGATATCGAGCTAATATCCGATGATATGGGTCGTCAGTGTTTATGGCTCTGATGGTGACGTTTGTCTCGGTAGACAACTGTGCTTTCTTGGCGATCTTTGTGATATTATCGACCAATTTCCTGCCGTGTAAATCAACCATTAATTGGTTTTTGGCTAGGAAATCAGCTCCAATTATCGATCGTTGCACGTCTGCCATGATGAAAGTCCAGCGCAGTGGGCGTCTGAGACCTAAATCGAGTGTGATTGTTTTTTCGCCATATGTCCGTATAGGTGTACCATTAGCTGCGTAGAGTGTGTAATCTGTGTGTTGAGCCATGTTTTTCTTGCAGGCTAGTACAGAAACGTCTGCGCCGGTGTCAATAAGAAAACGCATTCCACTTGACTTGTCCGTGATACATAGGCGATGTGACGACTCGGCACCTACGTTTGCCACCGTTGGTGTCGGCTCTAGTTTAACGACTTTTTTTGTGCAATTATCGTCGCCGCATTTTGTTGCTGTGTCTCCGAATATGTAGTGGTAGAAACACTTGAAATTGGTGTCGCCGGGCTTCGCTTTTTGTGCTTGGTATTTTTCTTGGTTGACCCGGGCTCGAGACTTGGATTGTGAGCGATATTGGTTCTGGCATGATTGATTTTGTTGCCAGCGAGATAGGAGAGGTTCGAACCTACGGTTCATTGCGGCAACTTCTTGTGTTAAAGTTGCAAGTTGTTCATTTACAGTGGTTGTTGTGGCGTTATTGACGTTGTACACCTCTGTCGCTCTTGATGTCTCTAATATTTTGTCTGCTATGAGTGCGATGTCGTCTAGCTCTACATTGCTGCACGCCGTGATGACTGCTCGAACTGTGCTGGGCAATCTATTTAGCCATAATAATTTGATGGTGTCGTCTTGAATTTTGTTTTTACCTAATTCCTTCATTTTGCGCAATAATTGGGAAGGTCTTTGGTCTCCTAGTTGTATTTCTGTTAATAGTTTTTGAAGCTGTATAGTCTCCGACTCTTCGTATGACATGATTAGTCTTTTTTTAAGCACATCGTATTTATTGATTTCGGGTGGGTTCTCGAGGATGTCGCTTACCTGACTTAATTCGTCGCGCCCTAACTTTGAAATGACAAGTTGGTACTTACACAAGTCTTTTGCTTTTTGTGGCGCGATGATGGCTTCAAATTGGTGAAACCAGAGTCGAGGTCGTGTGGTCCAGAAGTCGCTGATGCGCGTCTGGATGGTGACTGCGCTTGCTGCGAGTTCTGCTGCGACGCGGCTGGTGCTGGGCTGCTGCGGTGGTGGCGCGCCTGCTGCGCTCTGCTCCATGAGCAGCCTGTTTTGCTCTGCAGCGTCGGTGATTGGTGTGGTCATCGCGGATGTTTGAAGTTTGATCGCACTTAATAGTTTTTAATGGCACTAGAGTTTGATTGTTTGGATTCACCACTTTAGACGTGAACGAGTTTACCGATTTAGTCGTCGGATTCACCAGTTTAGTCGTTGGGGTCACCAATTTAGGATATTTTGTTGGGTTGTATTATCTGACTTATGATTGATTGTGATCTGACTCAGATTTGATGCAGAAGGCTATCCTAAATGTATGTGCGTGGGTAATTGAAACTCTAGATGGATTAAGTACTTGCGCTTTATTTGAGCGCCAGCGAATGACTGGTTAAACATTGAATGTTGGTGCGCTTTTATCAAAATGTTTATAATAACAATGACGTGATGTAGGTGGGACTCACAGGCCCTACACTTTATTTGATTTTTCGGGCTATAAGCAATCACCGAGCCGGGCTGAAATAGGTTTCATTTGAAAGCCTAGATATTATTTTGGCTACTAAAGCACAATTTTTTTCATAATTACGGGGATGAAAAGTCGCAATTCACCAGCAGCCAACTTTAGTTGTAAATATCTAAGCTTCATATTTGATTTCAGGTGATAATTTAGGCACCAATCTGCAATTTAGTTGGACTGAAATTGATCATATATTGTAGTTATGTATGCAGGCTTTAGTACTACGTTCATAGACATCCAAATAGCAGGGGTTGTGAGAGGTTTTTTTATAATTTTCAGGAACAAAAATGTCATTAAAAAAGTTAATTTTCATCGTCGGACCATTAGAGGGTTAAATAATAGTTTGGCCAGTTTTGCAGTATATTTTTCAGATAGCTGAAACACAAGAAAGTTAGATGAAATATCAATTTTATTCGATTTCAGGGGTTCACGGGTCGAAATCGACCATGTCATTTGAGAGTAGCAAAATTTTTGATTTTCTTTCTTTATTTGATTTTTCGGGCTATAAGCAATCACCGAGCCGGGCTGAAATAGGTTTCATTTGATAGCTTAGATATTATTTTGGCTATTTAAGCACAATTTGTTTCATAATTACGGGGATGAAAGGTCGCAATTCACCAGCAGCCAACTTTAGTTGTAAATATCTAAGCTTCATATTTGATTTCAGGTGATAATTTAGGTACCAATCTGCAATTTAGTTGGACTGAAATTGATTATTTATTGTAGTTATGTATGCAGGCTTTAGTACTACGTACATAGACATCCAAATAGCAGGGGTAGTGAGAGGTTTTTTTATAATTTTCAGGAACAAAAATTTCATTAAAAAAGTTAATTTTCATCGTCGGACCATTAGAGGGTTAAATAATAGTTTTGCCAGTTTTTCAGTATATTTTTCAGATAGTCGAAACACAATAAAATTAGATAATATAGCAATTTTATTCGATTTCAGGGGTTCACGGGTCGAAATCGACCATGTCATTTGAGAGTAGCTTAATTTTTGATTTTCTTTTTTCATTTGATTTTGCGGGCAATAAGCAATCACCGAGCCGGGCTGAAATAGGTTTCATTTGAAAGCCTAGATATTATTTTGGCTATTTAAGCACAATTTGTTTCATAATTACGGGGATGAAAGGTCGCAATTCACCAGCAGCCAACTTTAGTTGTAAATATCTAAGCTTCATATTTGATTTCAGGTGATAATTTAGGTACCAATCCGCAATTTAGTTGGACTGAAATGGATCATTTATTGTAGTTATGTATGCAGGCTTTAGTTATACATACATAGAAATCCAAATAGCAGGGGTTGTGAGGGATTTTTTAATGAATTTCAGGAACAAAAATGTCATTAAAAAAGTTAATTTTCTCCGTCGGACCATTAGAGGGTTAAATAATAGTTCTGCCAGTTTTCAGTATATTTTTCAGATGGCTTAAATATAGGTAAATTTGATGGAATAGCAATTTTATTTGATTTCAGGGTTTCACGGGTCGAAATCGACCGTGTCATTTGAGAGAAGTAAATTTTTTTTTTTTTTTTCATCATTTGATTTTTCGGGCAATAAGCAATCACCGAGCCGGGCTGAAATAGGTTTCATTTGAAAGCCTAGATATTATTTTGGCTATTTAAGCACAATTTGTTTCATAATTACGGGGATGAAAGGTCGCAATTCACCAGCAGCCAACTTTAGTTGTAAATATCTAAGCTTCATATTTGATTTCAGGTGATAATTTAGGTACCAATCTGCAATTTAGTTGGACTGAAATTGATCATATATTGTAGTTATGTATGCAGGCTTTAGTACTACGTTCATAGACATCCAAATAGCAGGGGTTGTGAGAGGTTTTTTTATAATTTTCAGGAACAAAAATGTCATTAAAAAAGTTAATTTTCATCGTCGGACCATTAGAGGGTTAAATAATAGTTTGGCCAGTTTTGCAGTATATTTTTCAGATAGCTGAAACACAAGAAAGTTAGATGAAATATCAATTTTATTCGATTTCAGGGGTTCACGGGTCGAAATCGACCATGTCATTTGAGAGTAGCAAAATTTTTGATTTTCTTTCTTTATTTGATTTTTCGGGCTATAAGCAATCACCGAGCCGGGCTGAAATAGGTTTCATTTGATAGCTTAGATATTATTTTGGCTATTTAAGCACAATTTGTTTCATAATTACGGGGATGAAAGGTCGCAATTCACCAGCAGCCAACTTTAGTTGTAAATATCTAAGCTTCATATTTGATTTCAGGTGATAATTTAGGTACCAATCTGCAATTTAGTTGGACTGAAATTGATTATTTATTGTAGTTATGTATGCAGGCTTTAGTACTACGTACATAGACATCCAAATAGCAGGGGTAGTGAGAGGTTTTTTTATAATTTTCAGGAACAAAAATTTCATTAAAAAAGTTAATTTTCATCGTCGGACCATTAGAGGGTTAAATAATAGTTTTGCCAGTTTTTCAGTATATTTTTCAGATAGTCGAAACACAATAAAATTAGATAATATAGCAATTTTATTCGATTTCAGGGGTTCACGGGTCGAAATCGACCATGTCATTTGAGAGTAGCTTAATTTTTGATTTTCTTTTTTCATTTGATTTTGCGGGCAATAAGCAATCACCGAGCCGGGCTGAAATAGGTTTCATTTGAAAGCCTAGATATTATTTTGGCTATTTAAGCACAATTTGTTTCATAATTACGGGGATGAAAGGTCGCAATTCACCAGCAGCCAACTTTAGTTGTAAATATCTAAGCTTCATATTTGATTTCAGGTGATAATTTAGGTACCAATCCGCAATTTAGTTGGACTGAAATGGATCATTTATTGTAGTTATGTATGCAGGCTTTAGTTATACATACATAGAAATCCAAATAGCAGGGGTTGTGAGGGATTTTTTAATGAATTTCAGGAACAAAAATGTCATTAAAAAAGTTAATTTTCTCCGTCGGACCATTAGAGGGTTAAATAATAGTTCTGCCAGTTTTCAGTATATTTTTCAGATGGCTTAAATATAGGTAAATTTGATGGAATAGCAATTTTATTTGATTTCAGGGTTTCACGGGTCGAAATCGACCGTGTCATTTGAGAGAAGTAAATTTTTTTTTTTTTTTTCATCATTTGATTTTTCGGGCAATAAGCAATCACCGAGCCGGGCTGAAATAGGTTTCATTTGAAAGCTTAGATATTATTTTGGCTATTTAAGCACAATTTGTTTCATAATTACGGGGATGAAAGGTCGCAATTCACCAGCAGCCAACTTTAGTTGTAAATATCTAAGCTTCATATTTGATTTCAGGTGATAATTTAGGTACCAATCCGCAATTTAGTTGGACTGAAATGGATCATTTATTGTAGTTATGTATGCAGGCTTTAGTTATACATACATAGAAATCCAAATAGCAGGGGTTGTGAGGGATTTTTTAATGAATTTCAGGAACAAAAATGTCATTAAAAAAGTTAATTTTCTCCGTCGGACCATTAGAGGGTTAAATAATAGTTCTGCCAGTTTTCAGTATATTTTTCAGATGGCTTAAATATAGGTAAATTTGATGGAATAGCAATTTCATTTGATTTCAGGGTTTCACGGGTCGAAATCGACCGTGTCATTTGAGAGAAGTAATTTTTTTTTTTTTTTTTCATCATTTGATTTTTCGGGCAATAAGCAATCACCGAGCCGGGCTGAAATAGGTTTCATTTGAAAGCCTAGATATTATTTTGGCTATTTAAGCACAATTTGTTTCATAATTACGGGGATGAAAGGTCGCAATTCACCAGCAGCCAACTTTAGTTGTAAATATCTAAGCTTCATATTTGATTTCAGGTGATAATTTAGGTACCAATCCGCAATTTAGTTGGACTGAAATGGATCATTTATTGTAGTTATGTATGCAGGCTTTAGTTATACATACATAGAAATCCAAATAGCAGGGGTTGTGAGGGATTTTTTAATGAATTTCAGGAACAAAAATGTCATTAAAAAAGTTAATTTTCTCCGTCGGACCATTAGAGGGTTAAATAATAGTTCTTCCAGTGTTCAGTATATTTTTCAGATGGCTTAAATATAGGTAAATTTGATGGAATAGCAATTTTATTTGATTTCAGGGTTTCACGGGTCGAAATCGACCGTGTCATTTGAGAGAAGTAAAATTTTGGATTTTCTTTTTTCGTTTGGTTTTTTGGGCAATAAGCAATCATTTAGCCGGGCTGGAATGGGTTTCATTTTAAAGCCTAGATATTAATTAGGCTATTTAAGCACAATTTGTTTCATAATTACGGGGATGAAAGGTCGCAATTCACCAGCAGCCAACTTTAGTCGTGAAAATTTAAATTTCCTAAGTGGATTCAGATGTTAATTGGGTTCCATGCTGTCTATAAGCCGGACAAAATATGCTTTTTTTTGTAGCTAGATATACAGTCTTTGATATTATTTAGATAGAAATCCAAATATCAGGGGTGGAGTGGTGTTTTTTTAATGATTTTTAGGAATGAAAATGGCAAAGAAAAAAAAGGTTTCCGTCGGTTCATTACAGGGTTAAATAAATGTTTTGCCACTATTCAGAATATTTTTCAGATAGCTTATATATAAGAAAATGCAATGATATAGCAGTCTTACACGAATTCAGGGGTTTACAGGTCGAAATCCACCAAGTCATTTGAGAGTCGTTAAATATTTTGATTTTCCCATTTTCGTTATTTTTTTTCGGCAATAAGCAATCGTTAGACCGGGCTGAAATAAGTTTTATTTGAAAGCCTATTATTTTATCTGCACGTTTCAGTAAGTTTTGTTGCATATTTAAGAGGAATGAAGGTTGTGATTCTTGTTGTGGCGTTTGGTTGCGATACTTGTCTTGATGGGACTTTGCCATTTTAATAATGTTCTTAATCTATGCTTATTGCATTTTTCGAACCATTCGAAATGAATTAGTAGCTGCTATTAAAGAATAAGAGGTCGTAATCGTGTTGGCTGCTAACTTCACAAAAAAAGTCATCTTAATTTAGTCGGATTATAGGCAGCCAAAGTTGGCTGCCAACTTCACACCGGTTATTTTATTTTGTAGGTATTATAAATAAACTCGACGAAAAAGCTCTCTGTCGTAACAATTTGCTCAAATGCAGTTTAAAAGTCGTATCAGTGTAATAGCAGTCGTAATGTGCGAGATACGTGTTATCGTAGCGGCTTTGTGATATCACGCGACAAAACGACGCGGGTTTCCGTACTAACTGTCATAATCGCCGCAGGTAATCCGCAGTTTACGATACAAGGCGCGCCGGGCACGCGCGCGCGCGCTCGTTCTCTATGGAATTAGGCGATGTATGCGCTACATTACACAATTTTCAAGAGATGTAAAATTTTGATCGTGTCAAATAGCATTATCATACAGAGAGGGTTGTAAAGTCTCGACGTAAACATCGTACATTCAGAGACGAGCAGCGCCGAGCGCTCCGCCGCCGATCTGATCAGATTTGCAAACGTGATGCGATTCCACCACGAAATCTCTACCACTTCATGTGGACTGTAATCTTCATAACCGGCAATATCGAAGTCAAAAG
Source organism: Agriopis aurantiaria (assembly GCA_914767915.1). Classification (NCBI taxonomy): domain Eukaryota; kingdom Metazoa; phylum Arthropoda; class Insecta; order Lepidoptera; family Geometridae; genus Agriopis; species Agriopis aurantiaria. The sequence continues at coordinate 192,853 of OU611991.1, read as the reverse complement.
AAAGGTAATTTTGTCATTGAAGGCTTGCGTTTGACCGCCATGCACTACCTCGCCTGATGTGAAGCGATAACAGTGTAGTACCGTACCAAGGACCCATCATAATATCTTCCTTAGTTTAAGGATACCTAGTTACTGGGTAGGTAACGTCATCATTCTGGTGACGTCATCGTTTATCAAGTGCTTTGGTTCCACATTTATTGTGCGATCTGCATAATCTGTGGAATGCGCTGTCTGAATGTATTAATGTTCCCCTATAGTTACAATCTGGGTGTCTTCAAGTCGGGAGTGAGTCCTTCTATAGGCAATCGTAGACCGCATCAGGCGAGTTGGCGGTCAAATGAAAGCATAATAGTATTGAATAAAATAAATAAGCATACGTTGTGTATGGTGACTAATCAATAAGCATAAACTAGGGACGAAAACAATGTTGACTGCATCCCATCACGTGAGCCAGAACTTGCTCGTGGAGTCTCGTTGAAAACGTGATTTTACATGAGAGTGAGGTTTGACACTTCATCTATGATCCGTGAAAGCTGACCGTATGTCTGTCCGTCTCCTGGAGATTCTAAAGCATTAGATACATTATATTTCTGTGATGAGTTTGTCAACAATTTTTTTGTACTAAAATACCTAGCAATGAAATACTGCTATACTTGTATATCATTAGCCCCCGATGCAAAAAGATGGGTGTTATAAGTTTAACGTGTGTAAAACGTGTGTGTGTCTGTCTGTGGCATCGTAGCTCACAAACGGCCGAACCAACTTTGACGAATTTTTTTGTTTGAAAAGTGACTTGATCGAGAGTGTTCATAATATGCAAGAAAACCTATTCCTGAAAAGCTCTTTTATAAAAAAGAAAAAAAAAAGAAAAAAAAAGAAAAAAGGTTTAAAGAAAAATTATGTATTCTTGTGAAATAGTTATTTATTTATTGAGAGATAAGCCAACAGTGAACATATACTTTTAAATATATATCACAATACTTGTTAGTATTGTGATAATGTTGGAACATTTCTGCCGCTTACCTGATGCTAAGTATACCTAGTTGTCTTGATAATTACAGACTGAATATTAATTGGCACAAATTGAATTCATAAAATGATTAGAGAGTAATTTATTATAGTAATAGCTTATACCTTTGTAAATAATAACAATGCAAATTTTACTAAAATTAAATTAAAATTTGTAATTCAAATGTGGTTATATTATCTTTGGTAGTATCCAATCTCTTGATTGAAAACTACCAAATTTTTTTTTTTTTTAAATTAAACACAAAAAAAAAAAATTGAAAAATTAAACAAATCAAAGGTCAAGAGACCTTTGATTTGTTAAATTTTGCAATAATAATTTTTTTAATTGTAAATTTTTTTTTTTTGTATAGCACGTATATATGGCGTGTATATGGCGTGTATATGGCGTGCTATGTGGCGTGCTATGTGGTTTCATACATGATTAATGCCCTGTGCATACTTTGGCAAATTTGTGTTTTTCGATTTGATGCCATCGCTCAAAAACGGTAAATGAATATATTGTGATATTCACCAGCACGCAGGGCCAGCATGGTGCCACCCCTCTTCCTCTTCCTCTCAGAGAAGGCCTGAAGGCCCAGCAGTGGGAACATAATAGGCTGATAATGACTCAGTCTAGGTATGCGAAGTATATAGTCCCCCGCACTGCGCGCCACAGTACTTCCAAATAATATGCAAGTTTTTCCCTCGAGAACAGTTGCGCTAACTCGCTGCTTGTTTTTCCACTTTGGATGCCTTTAAAATGGTGAAGTTTTCACGTAAATCTGAATTTGGGATCAATTTACTTTGCACGTTTTGAAAGTTCGTGTTAGAACTTCCGACTCTTCTGAGTCACAACGGGATGTCGATCAAAAATTAAGTGCCGGCTCCGCTCGACTACTACTACTACTGTCATACATTAAAATATATCTTCTGACCGTGGGCCGTGACTTGTGACTTGGCATTAATGGTCGGTGATAATCATAATAAGTACTATAAGACCATGTGCAATTGAGCTAAACATTGTTTAGATATATAATTGAGACGGCGTGATCTATCGTGAGCCAGTGAGCCACGGAGTGAGCCAGTGAGCCACGCTCGACATTACGCCTGTGTGTGATGCTCCGCTCCATTCGGGTATCGGAGCCAGTTCCGGATTTATCTTCATTTTCCAAGTCGTCAGGTTGGTTTGTATATTCAAATTGTTTATTTTCAAGTAACCATGGACTCAGACTTACCAATATCCGGACAAAGAATTAGGTATAAAATATAGACTGGGAGGTATAGACTGAGATAAGAGTCTCAGAATGTTTACAGGGTTATTCAGAAAGGCTAAGTTAAGGCAAAAAGAGCTCCCTGTATAAGTACACATCTTTATAAACAACTTTTACTTCGCGACCAATCATAAAATTGGGCAAAAAAACAGTTGCTCTACAGAAAAGTGTCATCAACACTCGATGAAATGTATGGAACAGATGATTTTCTATCGCGAATTTACGGTTGGCTTCAAAGAGTAGAACAAACGGGAATGACCCAAAATTACGAGTAAGATAAACTTATTTTGGATCAGCCTTTCCTATGAGGATAACTCTATTTTTGTAGAAAATTCTTATGTTCACTAGTAGACAGATTCTCCGCCGCTCGGCCAACTCAACGGAACGAGTAGATATATTTATCAAGCCAGTCGGTAAAGAAAGCTGATGAGCTTTCTTCACAGTTGATCACATGGAGTGATGGGAGTGTCTCCTGGTCCGTGGCAGTATCTCGCGATACCTTAGCGTGCCGGACGGCGAGCATGCTGCGCCGACATCTTCGCCACCGACCGACGGCGCGCACTACTGCCGCTGTGACACTACCATCGCGTGGCAGTAAGTATCGCGGCCGAGCGCGAGACGGCACTACACGCTACACGACCACTATTGGACTTGTTCGAGAAAAAGCTCGCACGTTTTTGCAAGTTGCGCGTACGACGGGTCACGGGCGGTGGGGCGCGGGCAGCTCGACCGGTCTGACCGGCGCCAGTCGCCCGTGAAACTACACAGAGCACCACCCACACCAGGCCGAAGGCATTAACAGCCTTCATTATGCCTCTCAATAGAACACTTTTGAACGAATTAATATTATAAACACATCTGTAGCGTCTTGTGGTTTGTGTTGTAATCAATTATACCGTCCTCCAACAGACTGGTGATGTTAAGAAGTCAGTTCTGGTTCATCACCTTTTTTCACTTGATACACGACACAACCTTTTCATTATAGCCCGTTGGTCCAGTTGGTAGTGAACCTACCTTTTGAGCCTGAGGGCGTGGGTTCGATTCCCACGTAGGACAAACATTTGTCTGATGAACATTTGTGTTTGTTCTATATCTGGTTGTTAATAGCTATTTAAGTATGTATTTAAAAAAACTATTCATGTATGTATATCAGTCTCTGGCAGCCATATCACAAGCTTTGCTTAGTTTGGGGTCAGATGACCGTGTGTGCAAAAATGTCCCATTTTTTTTTTTTATGTTTTTAAAAATAATTATATCCAGTGTATTTCTACTTCAAAAATCTTGTCAAATATAACAAGGATCATGGGATAAATTATTATTCGATATATATAATCACTTGCCCAGCCATACAACGGCAGCAGTTTTGTAGTCGAGTACCTACTTACCAATATTTTATCAATTATCAAAAATATAAATAAATTACAAACGTGGATTTTGCTCTGCAGCCACAGTTCAGGTATAGATACATAAATCAATAGTTATTTGATTCCCAGAGCAGAGGTTTCCATTCTATTGGCTTTATGAAGCAGCCAGCAATAGAACCTGTGAAAATCTGTCTCCCGGCCTTCCCGGCTGCAGCTCTCTGTGCGCGAGCAGGACGGACGCTCGCACCTCTCTCTCTCTCTCTCTCTCTCGCCTTTGTTGCTAAAGCCCTCCACAGTTCACTCGATCTCACTAAAACTGGAATTTAGATTTTAGTCGCGCTGGACTTCAAGTGGCCAGTTTTGGACGCTTTGTTGGAAAATAGCAGCGAAGCTATTTATTAGGGTTCCGTGTGTTTTGGACATTTTCTTTTAAAAGTTAATTCTCGTGATGTGTTTCTCAAAATAAAAATGGCAACATTATCAATGCATCATTCGCATAAAATGAACCATTACCCCTAGTGAGCCTAGATCACTCATTGTTGAGAAATATCACACAAAGCGACATTTGGAATTCATTTTTAGGTAAAAATTGAAAAAATGAACAAAAATTGGTACCTCTAGTTAGGAGTTAATTAACACTAAGAGATGTCCAACGTCTTATTATATGAAATAAAAATATATTTTTAAGATTGCTTTCAGCCGCTACCTAGCCTGATTATAATCGAGGTTGCGGTCTACCTACCTGCAAACTTACCTATAACAAACCCACACAAAGTAAAAGAAAGAAAAAAACAAGAGTCAATAATTAAATAAGAAGAGAACAAAAAGCTGTTGTCATTCAGAAGCCTGTATTCAACTGATTTCATAATTACTCAACTTTTTAGTGACTATGGTAACATACGAACTAAGTCGTGTCGTCCAGCGAGGCCATTAGACGATTTCATTGCATTACTTTGAGACAGTAGTATTGCAATACCGTAAAGTGCGCGACTCACCAGGTGCTGAAACTTTATGTTGCAAATTGTCTGGGAAAGCTCTTGTTGTATTGCCATCATTATTGTTAAACACATCGGACGCCACGAGTCCGCTGATGAGACCAGTGTTTCATTACCTTGTATCGTGAGCCTTGAAGACTAACATAATATAGGAGTACAACCGGGTTTGTTTAAATTCAGAATACGTGTTTCGTACGTACAATCGATTTTAACTCTAAAAAATTTGCAAATGTTACTTCACAGGATACCAGTGTAGCATTACATAACATTATATATATAATTATCATAATCGTTAATATGTTGTGTGATAATATTTGTAACATTAATAGATCTACGTTTGGCCGGCAACTCGCCTGATGGTAAGTAACAGTGTGGCCGAGGACAGAACACGTTGATCTAGCAGAAATATATTCACTCTGGCCTTGAAGATGCTTAGATTGTAGTTCTCAGGAAACAAGGAGGATGGCAGGAATTCCATTCTCGGGCAGTACGTATCATACATGAGGAATAGATGGGAGAAAACGCTGGTTCCCGACATACAGTTCAAACTTTGCCTCGCTCGCTGCCAGCTGTGTACTTACTTAGATATTAAAATATTATTATATAGTAAATCAGCGTAGACTAAAACTCCATAATTATGGCATTACTAATAAACCTTAGTGGTTTTTAAATGCTGTTATATCCTATTTGTATACTTTTCTATTTTTAAACAATAAATAAATGAAAAAAACTAGTTCATGATCCAGGCTTCATTATATAATGGTACTGCCACTACTACTGTCACAATAACTGATGGATCGATAATGTTATACAATTCAGTATAATTTGAACAACGTATTGAAATGTTCACTACATTATTTATATCATTAGACACAACAGGAATACGTAACGTTACTGTTCATATTGAATTTCATTGGTTTATGTTATTAGCAGCATCCGTTCAAACCGCACTACTTTATATATGTATGTGTAAACTATTATCAATACAAGCTAGGGGAGAACGTACCTTCACATTACGTTCAATTTACAACCGTACAAAGAGTTCCCGGCGACTCCATAACGAATCAATATGAAATTATCGTTAAGTACTGAAAGAACGCTCCAACTCGTTCCTTGAATGGATAAATCAATACTTTCTGCGTAATGGAATTAAAACAAATCTTTCCAAACGTTGTTCTTGGAAACTTATTGAGTTTGTGCACTTTAACGTGTAGATAATGTAGGCACTGCCACGGAACAATGTTGAAATGGAAATGTTTCAACGAATACAAACGTATGTTAGCTCTTAACACGATTTCAGTGCGGTTTTTTTAAAGCAACTATCATTGTGGTGGTCATTATTTGAGCTTTGTTTGAACAACATCACACGTTTCAGCACACGTAAGTTCATACCCGGCCAGTGAGCGCCGACAAGGTTCAGTTAGTACATTGCGACGATGTTCTCGACAAAATATAAGTACATAAATATCAATTAGTTTTTAGTAACTTACATTCACATCAATAACAACCGTGACCTACGGGAACCTACGTTTCAGTCATTTCGCGGAGGAACTAAATATTGACATTTGACTATAACATTGTAACACCAATACGCCAATCAGTATATAGTTAAAATAAAATTTACTTCACATTGTTCGAAATAAAATTAAATGAAATAGTTATAATTATATTAATAGCAAAGCTACAGTTCATTATTAAAGTTTAGTAAAGTAAATATATACCTATATTTTTTACGGGCAAGTGTCTTAATTAACTAAACAAAATACAAGCTAATACTAACACTACAAATACAGTTAGACTGCCTGTTGAAGGTCCAAAGACAATTAAGTTCATATGCGTGAAAAAAAACAATGTTGAGACCTTAGTTATGTTTTCTTGTAGAATTTTTCAGATGCTTCCATGGAGACGACGCAGCTGGTATACAGGTACCAATACAGTTACCACAAATGATTTATGGAGACAGCAACGCGTGGATATAACTTTACTAATAATTTAATTGACTTAGAACATAATGGAAGCTAAGTTTAATTAAACGGTGTTCAACTTCAGCTGTTGCACACATTACGTAAATACTTTACTCAGACACACACATAGCTCTTCCGGTAACGTAGTGAGAGTAAATTACGAGTTGTGATTTATTACCCGATAACGAGGAAGGATAAAATAGGGTGTTGTAGTTAATTAGCATATATTATATTATATGTGTGTCTTCCCCACACTACATCCTCAGCGCTTCAAATGGCGTGACAAAATATGACGTGTCGATACATTTGTTTTTTATGCATATTTTTTAAGAACACATTTAGCAAAATATCATAATCCGATGATCCTTCAAAATTGATACTGTGTCCATCCACAGAAAAGTTATTTTTTTGCTTAAATTAAAACGGCTGTCAAAGTATTTTTGTAAGAAATTACTTAGTTGTAGCCAGTTGCAACTATTGCAACTGTGATGCGGACAAAGAACTTTGAGACCTAACCCAAACAGGTAAGGTCCAAGTTTTTTGGATGCGGAGTTCATAATAGTAAATAAGAATGTTCAATAATGGTTCACCAGTATGCCTGGAGACAGATTTTCCTTCTTATTTCCGTTCTGTTTACTTCTATTTTCTGTGTCCATCCGTCTCTCTTAGTACTGTGCGAATAAATTAATAATTATGTACTATTCCTACTTATTAAACTATTCAATAAATAAAAACTGTTTCTTGATAAATAAACTGAAGTGCGGCTAACAGCCGCACGTTACTTAAGCTAAGGAATACTTAAAATTGCTCTGTCAACTTCTCGTTGACGGAAATTGTCACACGTGAAAACGAGACAGCAATTTTAAGTATTCTTTAACTTAAGTAACGTCTCTGAGTGCGGCTGTAAGTGTGAAAATGGAAAAGTGTTCGAGCAGATGTCAGATGCACTCGTCGCCGGCAGCATCATCGTGCTGTCTGACAGCCAGGGAGGGCGTGCTGCTCAGCTGTCGACCCGGTAATAATGCTGTTAGTGCTGTGTCAGTTTATAAACATACATATTATCACATGAGAGATCTTGACGACGCCGGCCTTGAGGTAAAAACTTGCAAACGTGCCATTAAAAACAAATAAAATAAAAATCTATCTTTTTAATATGCTGCTCTCTCTATAAAAAAGTCAACAAATATTATTATGTATTATGCTTGAATCGGTGTGGTACAGCTTGAAATAGTATAAAATAGCAAATACCGAGCGGTCAGCTTGGACGATAAGTTTCAAAATGTCCCCGAGTTGAACGTAGAGCGGTACCGTCGTGTACAGTATGTGAGCGCATCCACGAGGCGACACTTAACTTGATGTATGTACGGAGCAGAGTGCTCTATTGTGTACTGTGTACCTACCTACTGTGGACACAGAGAACGGCGAGCGCACTTCACCACTCTCTCGGTACCTGGGACGAGATCAAACTGCGTGACCACGTGCATCGTGCATGACCTTACTTGCGGACTTCAAAGAACAAAAGTCTAACGACAAAGAAGGTATTTTTTTAAAGGTTTAATTTTTTATATTTGTGGTATTATTTAAGATTTTTTTTATTGTTATGTTTATGTTATCCTTGTTTTGTGGTATTTTAATAAAGAGTCATTGTATTGTATTGAAAGTATAACCAAAAATTTAAAACAAAACAACTGAAAATTTAAACAGAAAATCCTTTTTCGCCTATTTTAGGCATTTTGTGCAGACGATGGTCAACAAAGAGACGACGAAGGAGATTAATATATTTTATATTTAAATAATTAATTTTATTACTGCCTAACTAGTATAGTTTGTAAATTTTTCTTTTATAAGTTTATAAATAATATAAGTTTCATAGTTTTATGTATAAGGATCCGGAAATAAAAACAATAAAATAATTTTGGATAAAAAAAACATTGCATATTTATATTTATCATGAAGTCATGAAGGTGGCTCACTGTCGAGTAGAGCTGCAGCTGCCGCCGGCCCGGCCCGGCCCGGCCCGGCCCGTGTCTGCGGGCAGCACACGTGCGACATGAGAGTAATACGAACTCATTCCACTAACTAATAGTTACAGTCAGAGCTGCCTCCGCGGACACCATCACCATCACTCGGCTATCCCTCGGAGCGCGACTACTATATTTACTATTTACCTATTTATTACGATTTTATTCTGATGGCATAGTTAATTTTTTACATAATCGACCTTGATGATAACTCTGGGTACTTGTGACGGTCGCGTATTGTAAATATTTCATAGACTCCAGCGCCCCTGGCGGCCGATGTCACTAACAGTCAAAGTTGACGTTTCTTCGTGGCCTAACTGCTTTGAGAAAGGACTGGTATACTTTCGTCATTGTCTAACTGTAACTTAAAAACAAAAAATCAAAATAATTTACTGAACAAAAAATTGGGCACTGCAGAGAATTGTCTGTGAGCCCCAAATTCGGCTCAGCCTGTGTCTCGGGGTCCGATGAGCAAGCCATTCCTGTTTTGATATGTAGCACGCGCTTACAAGTGCGGTTCACAATATAAAACATTCATTAAAATTAATTTAAACTAGAGGTACAGATAAATCTAGAGTACATACCTATAATCTTTGATTTCATCGTCAAAGCCTCTCGCTACTCATCTTCACATCGACGATCGCGAGTCGCAAATCAAGAAATAGTATAACTAGGAGATCTCAGCAAGGTTACCCTGGAGTTACAGTTATGCTGCAGTGATACGTCCTTACAGTTATTACATCAAATTCATTAAAATGTAGGGTGCAGTACGGAGATATCTTGTCCAGTTTACAGATAGATTTCGTCGCAAGTTTAACCTTGAGCAACTACCGAGACGAAGAGCTGCCCTAAGTTTATCTTTCGTTAAATTGCCTAAAAACAAATGTCACCCAATCGGAGCCAACAGGCTTCACTTGCGCCAACCTCGGCCAGTTAGATTAAATAAGACAGCGTAACACAAGTTCTGGAGTTGCCACGTTTTGGGCCTCTTTGTAACACGCCAGCGGAATTATAAGATAATAGAATAGACAGACTGAGATCTAAGGAAGTGAGGAAGATTTCAAAAGTAATGATTCAATTCATATGCAAATCGAGTGAATCGACCTCATTCAATCTCAACAGAGACATTAAAAACAACGCGACAATCGTTCGGGCGGCTCGACTCCCGCGGGAAATTAAACCGACGATTGTGAGCTTCACCTACTTACACGCCAGCGATTCAGTGGAACTGCCGCTAAGTACTACCTGACAAACTGATTGTCTTTTGCCACGCGACAGGCAACCTTCAGCTCCCGGCACAGAGGTCACACACGTGTGCCTTGCTATCGAGGCACATTTTACATTTCAGTAATTGGTCCCACGTTTTCTCGGTAAGCGGCTTAAAACAGCTTTACATTTCTTCACAGAAATTACAGAAAAATCTTTAGGGAATAATTACACGCTCACGAACGCCATGTTTTCTCATAATAAATACGTGTCTGAGGACTCCTGAGACGCTGGGACAATTACGATAAAAGAAAACAACAATGTACTATTATAATATTGGTTTACTATTTAAAAACAAAATATAAATTTGTAATTGACATCTGCATTCACCACTCAGTCATAATAAACTTCCGTACGTCTTCTCCAACGGTAGCGCGTGTGAAAGCTGTTCAGTACGCAACTGGCTCGCTTTGCCTCTATAAAAAAAAAAACAATTTGATTCTATTTACAACCGTATAACAATATTTACGTACATTATTGTGAGCCGCATCTCGGCGCACCGCTCGGTGCACCCGGCGCGCCGCCGGCCCGCGGGACCGTGCGACTGCCGCATGTGTCCGGACGGAGATTGAAGCTCAGTTATCGTGTACTTCTCTCTGTAACACTTTACTGACTTTTCTCCTCGTGCCTTCATGTATTGAACTATGTGATTAACTGTAACTATTTAGATAGCCCGTTGGTCCAGTTGGTAGTGAACCTGCCTTCTGAGCCTGAGGGCGTTCGATTTCCACCTAGGGCAAACATTTATGTGATGAACATTTGTGTTTGTTCTATATCTGGGTGTTAATATCTATTTAAGTATGTATTTAAAACTATATAATATGTATGTATATCAGTCTCTGGCAGCAATATCACAAGCTTTGCTTAGTTTGGGGTCACATGACCGTGTGTGCAAAAATATCCGGAAAATTTATTTATTTTATTTATTTATCTTATAACTGAAAAAAAAACCACGATCTTGCTCGTGGGTACTCAACAAGCTACAAGTGTCTCCTGCGATACGGCACTAATTGACATCCCGTGTCCGGAGCCGAGCCGCCGCCGGAGGCCCGCCACCTCGACGGAGGCTCGCAGGCACCCCCGAACTAGCGAGCGTCGGAAACCTTCAACATATTATATCAAGAATAGCTCTCACCACGCTACACAATACCAGCGCTGCTTGCGTACTGGCAACACGCTCAGTTGACGCTGGCTTTTGTAACAATGTATGTTTTCATGTTTTTATTATTATTATTTTTAAATTTCATTGTAACAAAATAAACTTTTCTGATTTCTGAGACAGAACTCATAATAGAGCACTCGAACTGAAATTGATTATTAAAAAACATCAGAACCAACAAACAACAAGCTATAATAACTAGAAAAAATAATTATTTTTCGCAATTACTTTCTCGTTAATACTAAGTATTTTGCCAGAATAGGTACTTACAAATAAAGTACCGCAGTACACGTGCCTTATAGAAAGTAATATGATGTCTATAAAATAACACGAGTTCACTACTAGAACGTCGACAGTAGCAACTTGAGATCTTGTTAGCCCACACTCGAGCGCGACCACTCCGTTAATTTTCATGCTACAAAAAGGAAGAAGTATTTTTATTTTCCGAAAGTACTCGTTCAAGATAACATTTTGTATGTTTGATGTTTTTTCAAAATAGAAATAGGTATTACAAAAAAGAACAAACGGGATTTTTTAAGAATGCTATGTATCAATAATCAATAGTAATTCTAATTTTACAGACGAATTCTTAAAGTAATAAGGGTATTTAAACCACAAAAAATACTTCCCTACGAAATCCGTAATTTATAATATTCAGCCAGTACCTACATCATTGTAAGGAAGTCTCGATGGGAGATACGAGACTAATAGTTCACTATAATAAGGGCGAGACCACACCCGGACCTGAACTATATAAATAAATAAATAAATAAATAAATAAATAAATATTCGGGACATTTTTGCACACACGGTCATCTGACCCCAAACTAAGCAAAGCTTGTGATATGGCTGCCAGAGACTGATATACATACATATATAGTTTTAAATACATACTTAAATAGATATTAACAACCAGATATAGAACAAACACAAATGTTCATCACACAAATGTTTGTCCTAGATGGGAATCGAACCCACGCCCCTAAGCTTAGAAGGCAGGGTCACTACCAACTAGACCAACGGGCTAGCAACGGTATATATGTGTGGTACCAAAACTAGAGCTGTTCTTTTTAATCGTCTCCAAAAAAGAAGGAAGGTTCTCAATTTGGTTCGTATTTTTTATTATTATGCGATTTTATTTTATTTTTTAACTTGACTACGGCCTCTTTTTTTTGTTGGTGTAATTTTTCCATCAGCATTGATGGAAGAGATAGTGAAAATGTCTAAAGACGAGGTAATCCTGGTTGATGACACTACAACATAAAATAACAAATGGAAAAACGAAAGACGGATATTATTACATTGAATAAAATCTGTTAATGAAAAATATACATTACTATATGTATTCGTAGGCCTGTTCTAGCCTGCTTAGCGCACGCAGATACAGTGGATATCCGCCCTAAGGATCGGCCGGGACACTTTTATCTCAGGGTTTACCTCTCGGGTAAGGGCCGGCCCGTCGCCACGTAATTAATTAACGTTTACTTTATATATAGCGTATCCATAAATTTATATATAAAACCCGACATAAACTGGTATTAAAGACAGGAAACCGGAGATACGGACACTGCCACAAAAATATTCTTTGTACAGAATATTTTGCAGTCTGCTAAAGCTAAAGCTTTTTATTCACTGCAATGGTTGCAAAAACATAAAGATAGATGTGTCAATAAAACCATTTTGCCGTACATCGTGTTAGGAGACAGTTCGGTCCACATGAACAAAAGGAGACTTGAAGTAATTGAGGATCAAGTCTCGTTGTAGCCGAAAATTTTCATGAACTCGAGTAACAATCAACACGCGACTTGCACAAGTCTGGTGTTGAGATGCAAACAAACTATTAGATGCGCGAGATCACACTACACTGTGTACAGCACACTATCCTAGGAAGGTAAGGTCAGAGATAAGGCCGCCAGTTGATAAACTCATTTTTGAGCCTTTTTACAAGCTTTTGTTTAACTTGCTATATATGTATGTGTGTAACTATGTTTGTTCGGGTGGAATCTAGCAACTCAATTTTGAAGCAGACATCTTCAACCGAATGAGCTGAATTTCGGCATACTTATGTAAGTTTGGTGACATACTATGTTGTGGTACCTTCGAGCTGATCTGATGATGGAGACAGAAGGTGGTCATAGGAACTCTTAAACGAAACGATGTAATCCTGTCGATTTTGGGCTCATTGGATTTGTCTTCCCAAGCACTTTGATCCTAGATGATAAATTCAATATGGCGGACAAAATGTTCACATCATGATATGGACATCAAATGAAAGGGTTTGCGGAGAAAAATACGAAAAAGCTTGTGTTTAAAAAGCTTAATTTTTAATTAATAAAGCTTATTGTCCTATCTATTAATTCCTTTCAGGTGTAAACAATAAAGAGTTTGCCTGACTATCGGTCATAAGTCATGATCTTGGGTTGGCCTGGAGCGATCAGTTATAGTTGGAGGGCGCTGGATGTGTGTCAGCTGAAGACAACCCCGTGCATGCGCACCCAGCACCGCTCGGGTCCCTCAGCCTCGCGGACGCGACTGGTAGTTCGTTAGCTGTTTTACGAAATTGCTGATATATTGTCCTTTTCACGATAAAAAGAGCACAGCCCCGGTGATTCGGGGACTAATTATAATACAGCTATGTTCTACTAGAACTTGAAACGTAGTAAAATTATTTTTCTTGTGTACCTATGTGTAGAGTCGCTGACGCTTGTCACGACGGCGGCGGCTTGTTTGTTTGTTCAGTAATGAGGCGCCGCGAGTTGGAACCATTACAATAATCCCCTTGTTATGCTACATTGTATTCTACCTCCCTTCGCTTCTACTCGTACTGCAACCCTGGCTCGAGGTTCGGGAAAACAAAATATAACCACTACAGAAATAACAAGGGAATGTTAAAACTGTTTCTATTCACGTAAAATAAAAGGAAAAGATAAAAGACAACGGAATAAACTCTGGAACCAATTGGAAAGAAATTTGCAAATATTCGATAGAAAGTGCAGTACCTACAGTAAAGTTGTCAACTATATCTGAATGGGTCGCTGGGCACGCATCCGAGCTGTCCGCTGCGCCGCTCTCAGACCAGCGGACCTGCGGCGGCATTCTAATCCAGCGTCGCTCGCACGAACAAAAGACGATCGCATCGCACTGTTCGCACGAACCAGCGAACACGATACTTACGTTTATTGAGTGTACTGATTGATGTTCGCGCGATTAGTTCGTTAAATGTTTGTATGCGTGTCGCGCGACGAGATCGCAACATTTGTTCGTGCGAGCGACGTCCAGTAACAAGCAGGAGTATGCCGGCCCGGCCTTCCACTGTCCTCAGTGCTCGTGGACGGATGCTCCGAGCTCGCGGCAGACCCAACCTCACGCGACGCCACGCCACGCCGCGCTACGCGACGCCACGCCACACTGCACACTCTGTAATGCTAAACACCGGCTGGAAGTTGCTTCATTAAAACTTGGTGCCGCCATTCTCAACCCCACACTTGCAAAGCGCTCATTTGAATAACATCATAATTCTCTTGGAGTTACGAACATTTTTAATAACATTCTAAATAGGTTCATGAGTTGCTCATTAATTTTCTTATATATTTACTGTAATAAAAAATATACTAACAAGAACTTTTTTTACCTGAAGATGCAGAACTAAAATAAAGGTAGTAATTTTTAAACTTTGGCGATTTGAACACATATTTTAAACGTTTATCGGGACTTATCACGTATTATTTAATTTTGTTAAAAAATATGTACCTTTCGCTCGACGTTTCGACCATGTTACAATGGCAGCTCGTGACCACGGCCATGGCCAAAATTAAGTCCCGATAAACATTTAAAATAAAGCTATTGTTGAGAGTGTGCATGTTTATTCCCACTTCATAAGCAGCTACTCAGTTTCCACAGCTGAACAAAAGCCTCCCTTTAATAGAGAGGTATTGTCATAATCTTCACGCTTGGCAGGCGGCTTGGGGATCACAGTACGTTCACCGTGTACTAATAGGATGCTGCTGGTCATCTTCTGGTGGTTCTGGTCGCAGTTTTAGGACATACCCGGGTTCACTTCCTGTCCACTGTTCCCATTTACCGTCGAACAAGTCTGATGTTTGAAGTGTCGCTAACTATGACAAACAGACAGCACCTAGCACCATTATTGGTTGTATTTAAACGTCTCCGTGTTTTTCACACTATTTTCACTATCACAAACGCAAAAACTTATTAATTTTTTACACACACTAAGAAACTTGCAGCAACTACAGCAAACTAACTTATAGTCCACGTGCAAGGAAGAGGCAGCGAGGCCGTCTGTGAGATTAATTTGACTGGAGACGGAAACTCGCATCAAGCCTGATTAAGACCTGATGCGTTCACACCCGACTCACCGATCTTACCATATCTCCATTGTTGGTCTGATTTGAGGTCAATTCATTATCATTTCAGCCATAGGACGTCCACTGCTGGGCATAGGCCTCCCCCATCGATCTCCGAAACGGCCGGTTGGAAGCTGCCTGCATCCAGCGTTTCCCTGCGGTCTCTTTTAGGTCGTCTGCCCATCTTGTGGGTGGACGTCTGCGCTTACCGGTCCGTGGTCTCCATTCCAGAACCTTTCGGCCCATCAGCCACCTGTTTTGCGTGATATGTGCCCTGCCCACTGCCACTTCGACTTGCTAATTCGGTGGGCTAAATAGGTATGGTATGGTAATTCATGCATTTGTTTAAACATGAAAAAAATTACTTTCCGTGTTGGAGCACGCACGTGATACCGTGGGACACAACTAGTATTCAGCAAGGAAGCAGTAGTGTAGGTATCTTAATATTTAATTCATCAGCCGGAGTTGTTAGCTTCAATTATTTGCAAAAACAAGCTTCGGTAAGCATTTATTTGATATTACTGTTACATACTGAACACTTTAATACAAAATGTTTTAAAGCGTTTGTAGTCGCTACAAAGGCGCAGTTAGGCCGCGCTTTCAACCTCAGCGGGCTGTGGAGCAACTGCGACGGAAACGCATCAGGTTGTAGCTAGAAGGACGCCAATTCAATATTTATAATAATATTATTATATTTGTTTTGATAGAGTCCTCCTAAAACGCTCAACAGACCGACTCCATTGATAATAATGCCACAAGGTGTTTTAAGATTTTTCGCGTGTATTTATGTGTATGTGTATGGTTGAACATGATCATTAAAGGCTGAAATTCTTACGAGTTTATTTTTTGTTTATTTAAACAGAGTTTTTGCAATCCAGATGATATGACTCTAACCCTTAGTTATATGGAACCTGACGTGGTTTCTAAACGTTTTGCTTATATTACACGAGAATTACTTACCTACGTATGATTATGCCGGTTATTCGTATAGTTTCAACCACCACGCGAATCCATCTTAAAAATACCGCCAAATGCGGTTAAAACTATATTCGGAATAACCGGCTCAATCACACGTGAGTAATTCCCGTGTCATATAAACAAAAATCCTGCAAAATGTTTCTTGTGATACACCTCCAAATGAAGTTGAGATCGTCATTGCCAGCGCCTCACTATAATTGTTGTTGCTCCGCTGCACGCTAAGACCAAAAACGCAGGCATATTAGCTCAGCTGCGCTCGTCTCGTAGCCGCAGCTACGCCGTAGCGCCGTAGACAATAGCTACGAACGTTCTCTCGCAGCCATTCGTCTCGTAGGTACAAAGCTACGTGTGTTTGTTTGACAGTGAACTGAATCCCGAGCGGACCGCGCTCACATACTGCCCACACAGATACTCTCCACACACTCGCAGAGTATAGGTGTGTGTGTGTGTGTGTTCTATGAACTGGAAATAGATGCGGTGTGCCTTTATGTTGGTAACCTCAGACCACTGCAAAGACGTTCACCCAGTCTATACTTGATACAATTTTCATTGGTTCTGACACCTGCAATAAACTTAATAAAAATTAATAATAATAAAATGCTACTATTTAACTGTTATCGGCTACCAGTTACAATCTTGCGTTCAGAAACCTAGCAAAATAAATTTACGTTTTTATTTCAGCGTTATTAAACTACTGTAGTTGTGTAAGCCAAAAAACTTATCGATTATGTATAATGTGATACTTGCTACGTGGATGCAACAGATATGTTTGCCACAACATGACATGTCGCCGGCGCCGTGTGTCGGCTCGCGGCTGGCCTGAGGATGCACACGGCTCTGTGTAGAGCACAGATAATTACTCAAATATAATACAAGTTGATGTAGCTATTAAATTTAATTTGTTTCAGACGCTAGTGTAATACAAATTACTTACAAAATATTTATTTTGTTTTATATTGTCTACGGATCTCCTAATTTCTGATTCTATCTCGTAGAACAAATTATCTGCTTACAATAGATATATTTAATTCAAGAGCCACTTCTACACAAGCAATAACATAACTGTTGTACAGATGGAAGTCCTGATACTCCTGATATGGTGGAGATGATCCTGATACTGTATCAGTTAGATGTCTCCTCATAGTATACTCGTAGGTATGATATCAATGTTTATAAAAGTTGATTAATTCAGACGTTTCCTTGGCGTTTCCTTAACGAATATTTTGTTGCAGGTTTAATTCATTTTTGTTTCAAGTTAGGTAAGAATAGCTGATGAGTAAAATATAAATAACTGATTTTTAGTTCCTTATTATACTTTATACGATGTTAAAACAGAAATACAGTTAGTAGAGGATCGATGACGAAAGTGTTTGTAAAAGTATTCTTGCGGGTGAAAATATTCTTACTTTCTGTAATGATCACATGAAATCACAAAGTGAGTTCAAAATCTGTGTATGTACGCGTCTTTGTGTGCGTGCCTGTTAACGCTCGTTGTATAGAGCCGGCTATCTGTACCTATTTATTTTGTGGTACAACGGTGCGAACCACCCACCCGATGATCAAGCGACGTCCAGTGCGTCGGGACGGATGCGGCTCGCACACTAACTCTCGCTAACACTAAAAGCTACAACATGAGGTTCTTTAAAAGGCGAGTTAATAGAGTCCGTAATGGTCGACAACGTATTTGTGATGCCGATCTGGTGTTGCAAATATCCATAGGCGACGGTGCCTGCTTACCATCAGTCGACCCGTCTACTTGTTTGCCACCTATGGCATAACAAAAAATAAGAAGATATGGCGTGAGAGTGAGGCTCCCATACAGTGGTTGGTAATATGCAGCTTAGATACATACTATGCAATATGTATATCTCAATTGATTTCCTTCATGACTGATTGTGCATTTTGTTTATTCGTTAAATGTGTGAACTAAGCCATGAGAGTCTATACAAAAAGTCATTCGCAACATATTTCAATCAAACGTTCATAAAAGTTAGGAAAAATATTTCCCATTCGCAATGAAAAACGCTGAAAATAGTTTGGAAATGGACAAAAATATTTCATTTTGTTTGGGTATTCGCTGCACCGTGCCGCCATGCTGACCGTTTGCAAACGAAACTGAAAACATCCGCCACGAGCCGGGATTAATCCTTCCCGCGGGCCTGGATCACAACTGCCTGGATCACACGCCGGTGGAAGCCTTTGAAGCGCCAGAAACCTACTGTTTTATATTGTGTGATTTGAAGCAAAAGCTCAGTTATAAGGGCTTCGCACCGCAAATGGTCACTCCATGCAGGTTTATGGATCCTATAGACACATAAACGGCTAGACCGATTTCGACGGGACTATCACTGGCAGATAGCTGATGATATAAGAATTAATTTAAAGTGGTGAAACCGCGGGGCACAGCTAGTACAAAATAAAACTACACTAATTTAATATAACCTAATAAACCATAAACAATAACAATAAACCTAATAAATAATATAATTTAATAAACCACCGCCCGCAGGCATCGCTCCTATGTAGAAAGATAAGTTAAATATTTAATTTCTCCCAAGAATATGCCACAATTTCTTACGCAACATTTTAATTGCTGTGAATTTAAATTTCTACAAAATAAAAGCTGTAAGCGAGGGTCAAATGAAATGGTATTAATTAGCGGAACAGTCGCAACTTCCGTGAAGAGCGTTCTCTCTGAAGGGACTCTTTGCATTAATTCGGCGACCTTTTAATAATGTCCGGGTAATAGAGTTCCGAGTGTTCTCGGAGGAGCATCGGGCTCGTGCTGATCTGCAGAGGCGGCTGCGGCGGGATGCTGCGGGGGGTGAGTGACGGGCGCGGAGCCGCCGCGTGCATACCTAACTAGACTTGGTGGTAGCCTGCCTCGCTGAATAACAACTTGAGATCGATATATGGGCGTTGTTAGTAAAACCTAACTCCAGGTACGCTAGTGACATACTCCAAGGACGCTATCATAGTGGTCAAGCATACTTGGTTTTGCATTACTTTTTCGTTACACCCTCAACACATCTGTGTAACTGTGTGTATGTCTGTCTGTCTGTGGCATCGGAACTCCCAAACAGCTGAATCGATTTTCATTTAATGTTTTTTGTTTGACAGGTGACTTGATCGAGAGTACTGTTAGCTATCATTCAAGACAGTCAGTTCAGCCTAAAAGGAAATGAACGGTGTGGGATTCTCAGCTTTGTAAAATGTGAAGTTGAAATTTTAGTTATTGCCTTATCGTGTAACAAGTTGACTGTTATATTGAAGGTTACCGCCAACAACCTCTGAGTATTACAAACTTAAATTTAGACATGAAAAAAACTTGCAATTTTCCAGGATATCTATATTGATCGTTTCCCTAAGATTTATATAGAACTGGCAAAGGAAACTTACATTTTTGTTGTTTTACATCGCGAATATGTTCGCCTTTGACCACTAACTCGCTTGTTGGTAGGCAGCGATATGGTCGACGATGCAGGGATTCAGACTTAGATGATACTTATTCACTGCAGACTTGAAAAGATATCCATAGGCATAGTCATAGTCATAGGATAGGCCTTCTTTATTTTGATATGATAGGCAAGATACAATTCATGAAGTGTTATTCTGAGAGAAATAATCTTACAATTGTTTCCACATCCGTTTAGGTCAGCTGACTATAGTCACGAGAGAGTCACTCTGCTGGTTTAATAACGGCCAATGAATCACATTCATACTTATAAAATTATTTCCGTTGAAGTGTCTTCTCGGTTCGATAAACCGTGAATCGAAACGGAACATGAAAGAGGAGTCAAGTGCGCGTCTACTGGATATAATGTCCTTCAGTTTCCGTCGGCCGCTTTATTGACTGTCGAACCATAATAAAATTAATTGCTACTGAACTTTTAGAAAAATTGGTTTACTGTACCTCTCAGTATTGATCCATCCGCTCAGGTGACGTGACCTAATCAAACTAATCAAAATTTCGATAATGTGAACCCACGCGAAGAACTTCTTTTCTAACTACCATTCCCGTGTTAAACATTGGGCCGGGACTTGTCCCAGTTTGGACGGACGGATGGAAATGTAAGTTTGGACAGACGAATTGAAAGGTAAGTTTGGGCGGACGGATTGAAAGATAAGTTTCGCCAGACAGATTGAAAGGTAAGTTTGGACAGACGAATTTAAAGGTAAGTTTGGGCGGATGGATTGAAAGGTAAGTTTGGACAGACGAATTGAAAGGTAAGTTTGGGCGGATGGATTGAAAGGTAAGTTTGGACAGACGAATTGAAAGGTAAGTTTGGGCGGATGGATTGAAAGGTAAGTTTGGGCGGACGGATTGAAAGGTAAGTTAAACAGACGAATTGAAAGGTAAGTTTGGGCAGGCGGATTGAAAAGTAAATTTGGATGGACGGATTTAAAGGTAAGTTTGGACAGACGAATTGAAAGGTAAGTATAGATGGACGAATTGAAAGGTAAGTTTGGACAGATGAACTGAAAGTTAAGCACATTTAAGTTACGTACAACTTACCTATTTTACAAAAAATACATATAACGCGAGGACGATGTAACGATGTTTGTCTCTAAATTTGTCACATACTTGACTTAGATTTTAGCTAGCAACGATCCGCGGTTGAGTGAGTTGAGTTGAGTGCATATAAATGTAGTACATACATACACACTTTGTCATATATAATATCAGTGTGATATCAGGACCCGGTTCTCTGTGAATATGCCTCACCACGAGTAGGTATGTTCTGTTTCACTATTTACAAATGAATGGCTATTGAGAAACGCGACTACAGAAACAAACCAAATACAACCTCGGTTATCGAATATTCATATATTGTAAGGACGTAATATCAACCAATGGATATATTACAAAGGAAAGGCGATATCAATGAGCTCCGTGAATTAATTACGATCAGGCGACCGATATCTGTCGCAGTAATCGTTAGATATTACTTACGGTCATAGTAATGATGAACTAGTTTGTTACAAGCTTACCTATGTGGATTCACGTAGTCATTTTATTAGGTGAAAATCAGTCTTTGATCACTTTCTTGTGATATTTATCATATCGAACTGAGTAATGAAACGAACCCATCGCCCACTTGATGGTAAGCGCACCGCTAACAACATTTCAGTACCACCCATAATATAGAACTTTGACAGTTCAGAACTGTACAGCACTCGTCATTCTGAGATATTAGCTGTTACTCTTTGTATCTGTAATTTTACTAGAAAAATCAAAACTTGGGAAGGTACCAACCTATCAACCACAATATATGCAGACCTTGCATTCATTTTTAACCGACTTCGAAAAAAGGAGGTTATCAATTCGACTGTATGTTTTTTTTACAAAATAATGTCGATGCGTTGAAGCGTTACAAGATAGTTATTTGTTTCTTATCGATACATTGAATAATCGTTACAAACAAAATTACTCATCTCTATCACATCTGGATTGTTTTTCTACGAGAGTCCGCTCTCTGTTAATATTGGTAGCACCCCTGCTACCAATATTAACAGCCTGGTGTGAGTCTGACTCCAAGCACGCGACTGCAGATACAATATTTTGCATTCGCAACATCGTAAAACGTACGAAATTATTATTGTTCCCTGCTGAAAGCATAAGGCGCCGCTCACACAGCGGCCGCGGTAGAGTCCTGAGCTCTCGCGAGTGTTCACACTCCGGCGCGTGAGACGCCCGAGATCCCGTCAGGAGCTGGAGTTGCAGCAGAGTCAGAATACTTGCCGTTGGTAGGCCATATATGTGCTCAATTACTGCATACGATAGTGAATAGTACTCATAAAAATATCCATTATTTACCCTATTATAGGTAACTTAAATTATATTTTTCAATGATAATTTAGACGATGCGATAAAATTTCGTTAGATGGGTCATGTTTTATTTACTATTATGTTATTAAGATCTGCATGCATACATTTATGTCACAATAAATGTATTGAACATACCTGATCGGGCACCCAGATCTGAAACTGACTTAGTCCCCTTTGGTGTTTTGAATTAGAAGCATTCAAGTGAAGGCAAACTCCAGCGGGGCAATGTGAGACTTTTTTTTAACCTATCCTGTCCCACTGCTGGGCAAAGGTCTCCCCCATTTATATAAATCCCCCAAATAAATTCTATAAATTTTACTTTATATTTGAGACTTCAGACGCCCTTCAAATGTATTTTAGTTTACCCTAAGATCAATAATTTCAAAAATTCAGACGCCAGCTACACCCTCGGCTGAGAATCATCATTTGATTGCGGCAGAGAAAATATTGTGATGTAATGAACCAGATCTGATCTAAGTTATCAGATAGAACACGTAACTTCAGAGCCTCTGAGGTGCTTTAGAGTGAGCTTGGAACTCAGAGCTGCAGACTGCTCGCTGTGGGAACGACTCCTAACAACCTGTTAAAGTTTACAGTACCGCGCCTCTCACTTGCTTGCTTCATTGTGTTTAGAACAAAGAGTAAATCGCGCCAAGTTTCTACTTATCTTTTTAATTTTAACCTTTTTATCTTTGCATGTATTATGTAAGTACCTACTGCTCGTACAGCTTTGCTTTAGTCTATTGGCTGAAAACGTAGAATGATGTTCCGATAGGAAGCTGAAGACCTACACATGGTAATGCAGCTGAACTAAGAATAGTTTTGCAACTCTGGATGTGACGTGAACCGCATCGCATCTTGATAATTATAGCGTATATAATCGTGTGACACTCACAGCTCCCCCCCCCCCCCCCCCTCCAGTCCCCACATCGGGGATGATGTGGAATCCGCACAGAGACACACAAACAACACCTACATCTAGAATAAACATTTAAATTCTTCTTTCAAATGTCCATGTGTCGGATACTGCCTTACCTCCCTTTTTTACTATGCTCCCTTTCTGCTCAAAAGGCAAATTCACAAACAAGGAAGCCAGGCCGGCTGTACATGCGGGTTAGATCACAATGGTAAGCGCACATCGGTCACCAGATCAAATCCCGCCACTAGTAACTCTGATTGATTACGTTCACGTCAGTAGGTAATTCTATAGCTAATAGAATATCGCGCTGGGTTAATATCTGAACATGTCTGGAACTAGAATGTAGCTTACTTCCTATACGATCAAATATATATAGGCTTTGTATTTATGTAACAGTTCAATGAGCACGAACCTCTGACACCAGGGCCGGTATTCAGTTTATAACAACATACTTATTTACTTAATATCTGATCAAACGTGTATGTGCTCAAACGTTGAGATCGGATTCCAGTATCGTCTGTGTGAACGTAAGTAGGCGTGTACGTTCCGCACAGATACAAGAGTGACGTCACAGCAGCTGATCGTGCTGGCACAGCGCCGCGCGGCTCCCAGTAGGTATGTCGGTGGCGGATAATGTGAAAACGTACAAAGATAATCACGGAATATGAACTCGCACGCGCCGCCGGCGCCGCCCGCCACCCGCCGCCCGCCGCAGGCACCAATTTCACAGATATTGACATGTTGCAAATGTGTTCATTTGGCAGCTCCATGGAGCGGCCGCTGCCGGCTGCCGGCTGCCGGCGGG
The DNA here is from genome assembly GCA_914767915.1 of Agriopis aurantiaria. Taxonomy (NCBI): domain Eukaryota; kingdom Metazoa; phylum Arthropoda; class Insecta; order Lepidoptera; family Geometridae; genus Agriopis; species Agriopis aurantiaria. The sequence goes on along the minus strand of OU611991.1, from coordinate 168,909 downwards.
TAATCCTCGAGCCGACAAATTACTGAATCTCATTTTACAATCCAATGACTTAATAAAGTAGACAACAACGATACATTTGCATGGAAATATTAATCAAATATGGAGTAGGTCCGGCCAAATTATTCTCTACACCAACAACGAAGTATGCACAAAGTAAAAACTACAAAGTATCTAAAAGTAGTAGCGCGGTGCGAGACTGATCCTGTTGCCACTCTCAGGAACAAGTTTGTGACGCTAACGCGACAGAATTGCCGCACTGGTGGAGTGTTCCTCGATAGATATAACTTCCCAGGCATTCTCGGCACTTTCATTTATACATTATTCGAACAAATACTACCCTCCCGAGCTGACACGGAGTTCCTTCACCAGCAAGTATTACACTCATTTATGCATGTGAAAGAATGTACGTGTGTATGTGTGTTTGTTTCTACTCTACTCCGTAACAACTAAACAGATTTGGATGACATATTCTATAGAGGCAGCTAGATCAATAGTATCTAAGTACTATATAACCCGAAATGCGGAGTAAGGAGCGAGCGACACCGCGGGGCACAGCCGGTATAGATATACATTACCGAGTGAGGCAGAGCACTTGATTTATGACGACGTAGAGATGATTAATGCACGACTTCATAGGTGCGGGGGGTGAGGGGCCGCGGCCGCGGGGGGTGTTAGGACAACATTGCAGCGAGGCCGCTGTTTGCAGAGTTGCGGCCAGCGGCCAGCGGCCCGGCCGCGGCCTGCACGGGATCCTGACACCGCATTCTACACATTCACAATCTTTTCTTATCAATAGTGTTTTAAGTTTTACTTTTCTACCCAATTTATTCTCATAAAGTGGTTATTTTATGACATTACAAAAAAAATACATAAATTTCCACATACAAGAACCGATTGTTCCCGTATTCATACTCTAAGCCAGTGGTTCCCAATTGGTGGTACGCGTATCCCTAGGGGTACGCGAACTTGCATCAAGAGTGCGGCAATCTCCTGACTAAGAAAAATTATATGAAAGACGTCACATAATATGCATATGCATATGCAGTCCATTTGTAGTCCGTCTGCAGTCCAACTGACTGCATACAGCGTTTCATACTTTACTGGACCTCACAAACTGAGTCTGCACCGGACCAGACGGCATTTGGTGTGCTTGAACCGAGCTCGAGGGGTACGCAAGTTTGAGGTCTTTCTTGAAGTGGTACGCAGGAATAACTAATTGGAAATCACTGCTCTAAGATATGAAATGAGAATGAGCTACAGTGTGACGTCGGTCGCCCCGCGTCGCCCCGCACGCGGGACGCCCACCTACCAAATGTGCGACACACGCCATGATTGTGTCCACAGTAGAAGTTTGTGTTATCTAGAAGTGCGTGCTCGGCTCCTCACTAAACAAAGGGAGAAAATAATGATCGCAGACAATTGTAATGTTTCTTCGCAGCTTCAAGTTTAACAATAAATCGTCTCGCGCTCCAATATAAATCTGTAGCAAGCCGTCGGCCCCCGAGTCGGTGTGACAACTTGCGACGCTGGTCGCTGTTCAGTGCTTTTCATAACAATAATACCCACTAGAAACGTTCTACATAAAGATACTTAATTTTGCACAGAAAACCACTTCATTTGACTTGACTTCAAAATTAGTAAAATATGCAATTACCAGTTATAACTTGGTAATGAACAGAAACTTGTCACCAACTCGCATTTGGCTATTATTTATTATAAAAAAAAAAAAAACTTGTTATGCTTTTGAGTGCGTACTATAATGATGCCAAGTTTGACACTTGTACGTATTACCGTTTTTACATTAGAGCTAATACAAAAATACGTTAAAAAATACGTTTGTTGTATGGGTGCGAGTTCATACGAACGATTCGAAAATCAAGCCTCTGATGTGTGCCTTCAACATGAAATGACTAACATGTTATTTGTGTTTTCGTCGTGTTTTAATAAAGCTTAAGAATAAAGTAAACGCTAAGCACGATGTAAGCGTGTAGCTGGAGTTTTGCGCTGTTTAAAAAGCAATATCCGTGATGGCGGCGCGCGGGAGCGGCGGAAGAATGTCGGCGAACACAAAAACTTTGCCGAAATAGTCCGCGCGGCTCGCGCCCTCGTGCCGCGGGCTGCCAGCGGGATGTGGCGACATCTGCCGGCACACATACAATGAAGTGAAACCTCTACATCTGACGTATCTACCTACCTACAATTATTGTTTTGTCCCAAAATACCATATATCAATACTCAGAAAAGTATCAATATGTAATAACTAACAAAAACTTATCTTTAGCAAAAATGTAGTAATTAAAATGACCTATATTTCAAATATTGTTTGTGGAAGTAAGTCGATGCCGAGCTTCTCTACAATAATAATAGTAAGTGTTATCTGTTCCAGATCACGAGTCAGACAACTAAGCAAAAAAAAACGCAACACGTATAACCTGGCAGAACTATATAATTACAACCGCTGTCAAAGATCGTAAAACTACTCAATAAAATAATATATAATGAGGCATACAATTAATCTAATTTAAAGTATTATTAAATCTATTTGAAATTATTATTTAAAAAATTTTACAATTATTATAAGCAATGAATTGAATGTAATTTTAATTAGAAGTATTTACCGTTTATTGACATGTAACATAGGTGTTATTGATAAATATTTGTATTTTTATACTCGGGTAGTCGCAGACTCGATTCCCGCCAGTCGCTGAATTTCTGAATTGTATATCATAATTATTACCCTAAAATTCTGTAGAATTTTATGTAAATTGTCAGCAACATTTTCGATAACATAATAAAATATATTATATTTTACAGGCTGATGCTCTTAAATATGATTATTTACAGAAATCAGTACTGACGTCAACCCTCTCTGAGAGCAATTAAATCCCTGTACCTATGTATTGCTTTCAGACAGATATGAAATTCATATCGGAGGATTTAAAAAATCGAGCTTTAGATACTCATAATTATTTGACGTTTTCTCTTATTGAAGAGTTGAAATGCAAAATGAAATCGCGTGCATCGCGGCCAGTAGCGCCGTGTATAAAGCATCGCCTACACACTGGCAGAAGTTAAACTGTAACGACTGTGACCAAATTGGCCGAGATCGCTCTGTGATTCCCTCTGGACGACTAACGAACTCCCCGGGGATATCGAAAAAGAAACCAATCGCAGCTTCATTGGCTACTAAAGAACGCGCCAACGATTTTGGCCGCTTTGAACTGTGGCTACAGTTACCGTTGACGCTATAATCAGATATGCTATACCTACATTCCAGCACATGTCATTTCAGTTACATGATTATTAAAGGGGTATTTACCGTGACAAGTTTGTGGATGGAGCTCCCGATACTTCGGCGCAGTTACGTGCATCATGTTCACCGGCAGACAAACATTTAATCGTAAAACAATCGTGATAGTTTAAAACAGTGTTTGTGAGACACTGTTTAAATTCTACAACAGTGGGTTTGAAAATGGTAGAATTAGCTATAATATGCTCATTTTTTAATTTATTTTTTTTTATAAATAATAGCCTTGCTTTTGACCACCATCTCGCCTGATGCTAAGCGATGGTGCGGTCTACGCACGGAGCACGCTTGCCTAGAAGAAACCAATACTTCACTTATTATTTGAAGACACCTAGATTGTAACCATCGGGGAACACCCATTCAGACAGCGCATTCCACAGACTAGCAGTTCGCATAATAAATGTGGAATCAGAGCGTTTCGTTGGGGTTCTCGGAATATCAACCATAAAGCGGTGACGATTTTTCGTGCCCGCTCTGGCAGTCCGATAGAAAAATGGGCAGGAGGGAATTAGATCGTGCAGATCCGATGCACACTCTCCGAAATGTATCCGATAAAAAGTAGACGCTGAAGACTAAGAAGCTAAGCCCGAACTAAGGATTTGTTGCTGATGAGCTTCTTGGCATATATTTGAAGCGGCCAAACAGTCGCCACCGCTGACCACGCCGCGCCGCACCGGGCCGCGCGAGCGAAACTATTTACTATTTTAATTAAACCTAGTACTCTTCGAACCCTCCGAATAAATTCCAAGGATGTTAGCAATCTTCAGACAGGAAAAACATAAAACGTGAACGTGACTTTTAAATATATATTCGTTTTGATATTATAATGTCGAATTTTTAATCAGTGCGCTGATTTAATAGCAAACCAAAAAAAATTGGGTTCCGTACCCATAAGTGCCAAGAAGACTTAAATAATAAATAGGCTTGTCTTTAGTCGAACTCACCCTGCTGACGAGCTTGCAGCTCTTTTTGGAATCTGACCAATATTAATTTCAATAGTATCGCTGCAAAAGTGCGTAAAAAAATTGTTAGGTCATAATAATAATTTACATTAAGTGGTTTACGGAATAGTAAAAAAGGGATTGTCTGTAAAGTCGGTTTACGGACGATAATTTTACGTGATAACGCTTAGGCCGATCGTGCCTCTCTATCGCTTGTTCCACGCTCTCGCTTGCACGCGCGGCTCAGCGGAACGTGAAAATTTTTCGTGCGTGCAGCCGGCGTTCATCGAATTATAAGACGTTATCACGTCAAAAGTGGGAGAAACATGGATAAATTTGAACGAACACAAATGATAATTGTAATAAGGCATACAAATACGAGTACATCCCTGTCTGTCTGATCTGAGCCTAAGCTTATAGCCGCGGTAGCAGATGGCCGGTTGAATTGGTCTTAGAATATCGTATTACTAGCAGCGCCTCGCGGTCTCACCCGCTATCAAACTGAAACTATCACTTTTTGTCAGGATAAAAAGCCCATATTGTGTTAGTCCAACGGTTATGGAATTAAGTGTGGATACACACAAAGTTACATACAAACGTGTGATTATTGCAGATATCCTTATAATATAAGAAAGTAAAAAAAGGGAATACTCAATGTCTTCATACATGTTTTTTGATTTTTTGGTTTATGCTTATCGTAAAAAAATGCGTCCAAATTGGGTGTGATTATAGAACACAGTCTAAAGTAAAAAGTAAGTATATTGTGTGGTACGGAACCATTGTTGTGCGAGTCGGACTCGCACTCCGCCAGTTATTTCAGTTTGAGAATCATTATTTCCGGCATCAACAGCGCCGTGCCGCCATCGTCATTAAATATTTATAAAACGTGGAAACCCGTGAGTAATAAACGCTGTTATCCTCTCTCAGCCCGCTAAATGACATTTAACTGGTCAGCTGTAGTCACTCGACAGGGGGGGGGGGGAGGGTGACCTCCCTCCCTCATACGTCGGGTAATCGTGTTACACGCGACGCGTCGGATGACCACTGCGCGCTGTCATCTCCGATCCTGCATTTTAAATAAGCAGGAGAGTTACAGAGGTCACATTAGTTCCAACAGTGTGAAACACTGAAACCAATGACCCTTGAAACAGATGAACTTTGGTTCGCCGGAGAGAAGGAACTTTTAGAACAAATCACTCACTTCCAGAAGGAGTTTGTCGGCGACATTGCTCGTTCGTTTGAGGGTGAGACATAAGAATAATTGATAGAAATGTAAAATGCAGACTCGCGTCAGAGTGCTGTCGAATTCAAGTGAAACGGGACTATTAAGGCAAAATTAATATTATAATAATCACAACAATATTGTAAATGTTGGTATTTGAGTTTTATTCAAGTAGCAGGCAGTAAGCAGACTGTGGATGATGAATTGATGATGATGTGGAGGAACCGTGGGTACTAATAAATACTAATGTTTAATTACACATAATGAAAATAATAATTAAATTAGCTGATAAATTTCTGAGATATGAGCGTTTAAAGTTTTACGGGGGATAGAGAGGGGATACTCTGTCCCTTTCTCGTGAGCGAGCATTTGTATGGCGCGCCTGATGCGTGACGTCATAGCTCAGTATAGTGCGCTCTCTGTCTAGCATGAAATTAAAATACTTTAATAACTTATTTACTTTTGAAGTAATTTTAATTATGTTTTCGTTGTTGGGCTCTCATTATTATCAGTTTTTTTATAAGAAAATAAATAATAATAGTCATCGTTACTATTACACAGTTACTGTTTACTGTACTCAAAGGTCACAAATCGTACCCTAAACAGTTTTTATGTAAAATACGAGGATAATAATTTGAAATTTTTGGTCGACTTTTTTTCAATTACTGAAGTGTCTCCACGTCGAAGCTCATCATCGGTCCGAGATTCGGAAAATTCTTGATTGAGAATATTTCGTCTGATTAAAACTGGTTTGAGATAGCTAAGAACCGAGAATAACGGATACAGAGAGTACATCTCACGGCGCTCAGTTGAAACGTTTCCAATGAGAGGTCGCCGGCGCCGGCGCCCCGCGGGGGCGGCATTATTGACGTCTCGACGCTTTACTGATAATAGCAGGAAGACACCGCTTTTCACTTCCCTCGTTCAAACATTCCACGTGTAGTATGTGCATGTAGGGCAGGTAGCTTGACTACCATAAATAAATCGTTCTAATTTTAGTCGTTGTTTTTTTTCTAATCTATTTATAATGTATGTATTAAACAAGTATTAAACAAGTTTTGTATATCCATGCGCCTGAAGTCAACAAGATATAAATTGTTTTTTAAACCCCCGATAAAAGAGTTGATAATATTCAAATGGCTGAACACATTTTCATTAATCATAGCTAAGAAGGTTCGCACAAAAAGTCACCTTTAAAAAAATGCCATATTTTGTGAGCTACGATGCAGACAGACAGAAACACATAAACCTATATCCTTTTGCGTAAAAGCTATAAGCTCAATCACAATCTAAGCTTTATAATCAGCTTTATATATAATCTTTGGCTTTATGCACAAAACAATGTGTTAATTAATATGAAACGTTATTTTAATCATTTGTAATGTTAAAATAATATAAAAACGCAATAAAAATTTTTATGATTCCTCAGTATATTATTAAAATAGTGAAATGTGCGAGCACAACAAGTCATAAAGCAGGAAATGCGTATCAGAGCAGTCAGCTCTTTAAGTAAGGAACCGTATAATGATAGAGAACAGTGGTTGTCTGGTTCCACCGCGCGAGGCAGTCGTTACAGTGACCTTGCACGACGTGCCGCCGTGCCGTGCAATCTTCTCTAGCGGTTGTGAGATCTGGTTTAATTGGACATTAGCACCATCACATGTCGCGTGGAATAGAACGAGTCCGGGCCGGGCTTGTCCCGGGACACTCGCGACGTGTCTCTCGACACTGTAATCTTGATACGTTATTTATTGTCAATTACGTTTTATATCATAATGAAATAATCATTCAAGTTTTTAAACTCTCACTAAAAATAAAGAATAAATACAAATTTTATAACATAGTCTGTGAGTTAGCCTGGTTATAGCTTAGCATATTCGTGAAAATCTAATTTAAATCCGGTCAAAAAGTGTTTTGCTGCTTATTATAAGACGCTGTGTGTATTTTTGTATATTTCGCAATTACAGACTATTATCTCACGATTTTATTATTAATGTCATTGTGTAAAATATATTATACGAATGTTATTATGTCTATGGGTAGTTGTTAGAATATAATATTACGAGTAACGTCACCGTATTACTTGCTAGGTTGTGGTTCCGGCAACTAACTGGCGAACAAGTGTGAGTTTCCCGGGAAGTGCATATCCACGTCGTTGTGTGACGCGGAATATTTAATTATCCTGCATGCTGTCGAGAACAGCTCCAACTAGTGCAGCTCCTCTGTTCCCGTCAACTGAAGATACTGCACATCGGCACTGATGTAGCCAACATTCAGCGCATTGCACGCCATGTCATGTAGTTAGGGTTATTTTTAATATACTTACATCTTTCTCAAGCAGTTTTTCACATTGTTCCCTAACTTTTTACAAAACTTAATTCGTAATTTAAATCCATATTTGAATTAATAATTTTAGATATTTACAAAGTCAAAATCAGAACAGCTGTTACTGTAGGTAATAAATGTGGTATAGAGTAGTTTAGAGTAACAGTTTACCCGTTTCAAGCTTACAGTATTTTTTTAATAGTTAGAGGTATGTAAAAACGTTCTAGTTGGAGTAAGCTTCATACGTCAACTCATTGTCATAAGTTGTCAATGAAGAATGATGTATATCATTCTTCATAACTTATGCGACACTTCTGATTGTGAACGAGGAATAGCGAACAAACTAGGAACTATACTTCTGTTACAAAAGTGCTCATCTCAGCGGAGCCGGCGGAGTTGGAGAAGTGAACAGTCGCGCGGGGAGCCTCTCCGCCGGGAGACGCGCGGGCTCGGCCGACTCCGGCCACTCTCCGCCTGCACTCTCCACTCTCCGGGCGCCAGCACAGCGCGCTCATTTGTCCTCAACTTTATTAGTTTGACATACGAACAGACAAGTTTCCCAAGTCCAGCGCGCGCGAGGCGATCCTAAACTTGAGCGCATCTGTTACCGCTTCCTATTACTTTTTTCTTATACGCAGTTGTGTTACGGACAGTTTTATAGAAACACAATATTGATATATATATAATATTGTAAATATCTTATAATAATTTTGAAAAATTATGATAATTTGGTCATAGTTTTTGATAGAAACATTCTTCAGTCTTCCAAATACTTATGGTCCATATTAATATCCTAAAAATTTAACGATAGCGATTTAATTCCAAAACATTTGTGCAAACCACTGAACTGTGGAATATGCTGCCGGTCGTTTTCAAGCCAAAATATCAGGTTTTATTTTTATTTCATTGAATTTATATTCATATTTAGTGACATTACGAACATTAAACAGATCGTATAGAGCAAGTTGGTTGCTCTGGAATTATTTTAACATAAAGCATCAATTTCAAAATTAAAATATCCCATTAAAAATATGTCAAGGCGCAGCGATAAATAAAGTTCCCGGACGGGTTCAATGAGACGCGGTAACATATCACGGGCGGAATTAATGATAGAGTCGATACATCGCTCGCTGCGGACCGACCACCAGGAAATGAACTCCTGGAGAAGCAGCGTTCGTTGCGATGAGAGCTTAGATAACGCTGAGTTATACTCCAAGTATTCAGTGTGCGCTCCAAATATGAAAATTTTACTCCTTTGTCATGCAAATGCAAAATTATAGAGTCGTCTATGCGAAGACTATGTTTCATGCTCTCTATAAAATATAAAACCTTAGTCTCCCTTAATTTAGTTTATTCGCAAAATCATTTCTTAGCAGTCCTCTCTACATGCTATACGGAGTCTATTTCCAGCTGCGGAGGTCGAGTGGTTTAGAGATTACGTGATGAATGAGTCACTGAGTATTTCGCTTTTTATATTATGTATATAGGTATAGAATCCTGGAGGACGAGCCATATTTGAGTATGCTAAGTCTCGCCGCACACTTACTGAAGCTAATAAAATGGTAATCAGAGTGACGGAGCGACTCATTAGGTGAGGTCACGTGCCGGGACACGCGCCTCGGCGCTGCAGCCGGCTGGCCGCACCTACTGACGCGGAGATCTATCATTCAATCCTCAGATAAGGGAAACCATCTAGTAACTGTGCTGTATATACTGATATGAAGAGGTACACTTCATGAAAAGTTCTAGTCAAACGAACTAACGTACAGAAATACTATTAAATAGTTCTTTCATCATTTCAGCCGTAGGACGTCCACTGCCTCCCCCATCGATCTCCCCCATCCCAATAGTTCTTTATTCATAATAAATCCTTACTCGAACTCAATCAATACTCAAACATTTGTAGGGAGCAAAAAGTCACATAATATAGTGTCACATTGCATAAGTGGACACCAGACCTTATCGTTCGTAGTGTACTATTAGTTACAAGCCGATACAACGAGTGGCTGGCGGGTGCAGTCGCACGCTTCCTCCGCCACCCGCGCTTGTTGGCGAGTCGGTGTTCTCATCGAGACATCACACGTTCTGCTCGGTAGCATATCAGATAACAACATTACGTGCCGTCACCCTCCTACTATCTACACACGAGGGATACCTGTATTAGTTAAATAAGTAATTGACAACTAAAATGGTTGGAGTACTTGCGAGTAAACTACCTCAGAAGGGGTTTACATTTTCTTCACACTAAGCTTTCAAATGACCGCAGTCTTAAAATACGACACCAGGGCCGCCTTACTGGGAAGTGGACGAGGCTGTAAACATTCTGAATGCAATATGTATTAGGTAAAAAGATTTAGCAAAATGTTGAACTTTGTTTATCTCAGAAGAAGTACAAGGTGCCAATAGAAAGAAGGCGACAGTTTAGCGCGAACCAGTTCCCGATGTAGACAATACCCGGCCCAGGGAGCGACATTATAGTCCACATATTTAATCATTTAGATTCTAGGAGAGAAGCACCATCTATGCCAATTTCAGCTTCCAAACTTTACCAAGCAGCAATTTGCGTTGTGAGTCAGCGCTACTGGTACCTACTCGTACCTCTCGCCTGCAGACGTTGAAATATTACCAGTTGTATGTATTATTCATGAGTGTAAGTGGATGAGTGTAATCACTTGTAATAATGGAGTAATGTAGCGAGCTGGCTGGCTGCTGGCTGGCTGCTGGCTGACTGCTAGCTGCTGCAGTACGTAATGTCTGCCGCATTCGGAACATACAGCCTTCGACCAAAATAAAATGAATAGACGGGCCTAGAAGAAGCGCATTTTTGAAGTTTACAAGGTTATTACAGGTGAGTTGGTGGTCAACCGCGAACATATCCGCGTTAAAAAAAAAAAATTGCGCCGTTTCTAAATATTTCTTTTCAGTCGGTCTCTAGCCGTAGTGTAATACAATTTATATTTAATGTATATAAACTAGCAACAGCATTGTAACGAAACTGTATATTGAATTGTATTAGCAAACGCCATGTGTATTCGTTGACAGTTGACTGCTGACAACTGTCAACGAACACAGTATATAAGTTGCGGTTGCATTGCAATCGCCCTCTTTCTGTGCTCGAACCTCGAAGCGAGAACAAGTGTAAACGAATTGTGTATAAAATAGTTTATGAGGTGATTTCTTGGCCCAAAAGCTAACAGTAGGAAGTGCAACACGAGTCTATTATTACATGATAACGAAACATGTGACAAAATTATGCATGTGTACTTTCCCGAAGTGTAAATACACATTAAAAACCGCTATCTATTTTTTGTAACAAATGTACTGTACATGGTTGTAATTAGGTGTTGAAGTATATGTCCGACGAGCAAGTTCAATGGTTATGGCCCGTCTATTCATTTTATTTTGGTCGAAGCATACAGCGGTGTCGTCCACGGACTGAACAGCGCCCGTGGCGGCGCGAGCCTCGCTTCTTGATACATTGTAGTGCCCATAGACCGTTCAAGGTCTAAAGACAATCCAAATGCAATAAAATAAATATATTGGTAACATTGATATAAATAAGACATTGTGTATTGAATTCTATGTAAGTTTATTTTTGAACTGATAAATTATATAGGCACGTTGGGCACTTTTTAGGAAGGGACACAAGCACTGAACTCACGTGACCGGCACGCTCAGATACTCGTTCGGGTAAAGTCGGCTCGACTCGCCTAAGAGAGCGAGAGAGATATAGTCAAGCTTGATGAAATTTTCACTACTGTAGAGCACACTTTTTTTTATTTAAAAAAATGCTCTTTCTTTTATTTTATTCGAAAAGCCATTGGTATTAACAAAGTTGTCTGTTTTATTATATGTATCCATAAATTATACTATGTTTGCTGTTTTTTTTAAATATATAATATAATAAGGAAATACTAGTTTAATTAAATATCATCCTTTTATATCGGCAACAAGTTTCTAGACGAGTGGTTTGGAGCGCGCCCGCTCAAGGCATTCCTTCGATGCGCAGATATAACCGATCCCGGCTAGGGGTAATATTTCAAAATGAACGGATGCCTGACTATAGGGTGCCTAAAATTCCTTATTTTTCATGAAAAAGACTGTCTGTCTCAGATTCTAGTTGAGCACCAAGTTAACGCAGTAGTTAAACAAAATCAGTTTGATACTTATTTTTATAAATCAATTCAGTGTTAGTTTAGTAACGACTAATAAGGGGTATTTTTGAGATGATTTTTTTCTTCTTGCCTTTTTATAGATCACAAGCAGTAGCTGTGAAGTTTCCTTGAATCATATATATTTTATTATGAAACCAAGCAAATTTTAGACAAGCTTGTCATTTCAATGAATGCCGCCATGCCGCCACAGAAAAGTTTATTTTTGTTTAAATTAGCACGGCTGTCAAGTCATTTAAGAAATTTGTTGTAGCCAGTTCAATAGCCAGTTGCACCCATGTAAACGAAACGTCTGTAATTCAAAATCAGTTAGTAACTGTGATGCGGAGTTCGACGCGTTGATCTAAATAAGAATGTTCAATCAAGGTTCATTCATAATGCCTAGTAACAGATTTTCCTTCTCATTTCCGTTCTATTTACTCCTCGTTTCTGTGCACACCGCTCGTTTATCTAAACCTAATATTAAAATGTCTATCAAATGCGACAAATACTTGTCTTGACCTTTTAGTACTTTAATCCCGCGTCTCATTCGCCGCGGTTCAGTTTTCCAAGTGTTTTTAAATTAATTGTATGAGAGATGAACTTTACTGAACCTCAAAAAGCCTGAAACCCAATTATTTTAAGGATTTAATTTTAGTTTATCTTTAAAGTTTATTTTAATTAATAATTAGTAATATAACTTGTCCTATAAACTACTGGAATACAGTTTACAGACATCAAAATAACAGTTCATTATATTTACACAACCTTTGTATCAATTATTATAATAATGTATAATTAAATAATAAAACTATGTATTAATATACGTTTGGAAGATGCCGCCTTTGTAACACACTAGTGTTTTCACTAAACCAAACAGAAACACAATTTTAGTACGAATGTGTTTCACAATAAATGATGTTTACGTTTATTACCCCCCTACTAACAGTAGTCGGGAAACATAAAGTGACGTGTGCATGTCGGCATGTTGGTGTCGCGACAATCGGCCGCTTTATAAAACTATCTCATATAACGTTCGTCCGACACGAACCCTCGCATTGCAAAAACTATCGAACAATGTGAATATTGGCAATCTATCAGGACCCGTGTCACCGCGCGGAGACTATCAGCTCGGAGCCTGCCATTTGTATTTGTACTAGATATTTTTACGCTTAGGTTTTACCCGACAACGGGAAAGCCAAAAGGAGGGTGTGGTTGTAACGTGTGTTGCGTTCTCACTCACAGCCTAAATGACTCAACCGATCTTAATAAATGAAGCGTCGATACATTTGTTTACTGTCCTGGGATGGTCCCTGGGGAGGCTGTCATCATGGATACAAGAAGACGGCAATCACCAGGTACAACCTTTATAATTATTTATTGCTGGACTGGCTGGCTGGCTGGCTGGCTGACTCTGCAGCCAGGTCACCTGTTATGAGCCTCGTCGTACGACCTCTCGTCGTACGTAACTATTATTGAAGGTGGTTCGAGATACATTTATATTGAACCGTTATTTAGGACACATATCAATATAAAACAAACATTGCAAGGTTGCTTATTAAATATCTTGTTGTGTTATATTCTTGTATCTGCTTCCGTGCAGACAAAATTAATGTAATTTATTGTAATTGCAATATGCTAAGCGGTGTACTTCCTCAGCTTTTCTTTTTGTCAAACCCTCGCAAGCCGCACTCTGGGAAACGATGAAATATCCCCCTACCCAACGACTTTTCATCCCATAGACGCCTCGCATAGCGTGATCACTTTCAGCCAACAAATTAGCGCATAACATACTCCGCTCACCAATGGCATGCCGTGAAAAGACCGCAGACCAATCAGCGCACATCCTGGCTCGCGCACTTCACTTAGTTTTCTGGACGTTGGAGTTACGAATATAAGTTGGATGTAATGTCTGTTAAGTATCAAGCCGCCGCCGTCACGCAAACTTGGACTACTTTTGTTCAGCTTTTCAACGAGGACTTTGGGTTAAACAATTATTATTATGAACTATTTGTATTGAAAGCAGTTTTGTTATTTCCATTACAAAAAGATCGGATTCAATATAATTATGCAAATAATTACCATTAAAAGTTAATAAAAGAAAAAGTTAAAGAAACATAGAAATTGAGTAAAAACCCTAATTGAGTCTGAATGTCACTTTCCAGTTCAGAAAACGAATAACGGAGCGCGACGTGACTCGGAGTTGGAATGTTTCTGTTTGATTCTCGTCAGCGAACGTTTCAACATGTTCCGTTTGTAATTAAACTTCTGAAAATGTATGTTACTACAAACAGTTTGTAATATATATTTTCAATTACATATTTTACTTTGAGTATATCTGATTATATATAAAATAGGAACTAATGTAAGTGTTGATACTGCGGTAGATATTAATTTTTTGTCATTTAGCGAGTTGGTATGTGATTATATCCAAATGTAAATACCATAGAAGTATTGTCACTATAAAAAAAAACCAATGGTGTCGATTTTTAACCGACTTCCAAAAAGAGGCGGTTATCAATCCGACTGTATGTTTTTTTTTGTATGTATGTTACGCGATTACTCCGCCAATTTAGAATTGTTTTTAATGATTCTTTTTTTGGTTGGTAGGTCATATCTCATAGGTGGTCCCATATTTTTTTTATCGACATTGATTTAGTGCTTTTTGAAAAATCTACAAAAATATCTACGTATTCAATGTACATTGTAAACATTGGACAGTGCCACCAACTTAGCTGTTAAGGTTCGATTTCTATTATATTTATCTCTATTTCGCATTCATATCATAAATATTAATAGATTAATCAAGTACCGTATCTATTAAGGATATTTTTGCTTTGGCTGGCACCGACCCCCAAAATAACTGATTATAAATTGTAAATATATAAGTAGGTAATATATGTAATCATAATTTCGTTGATTGTCCTCTAATGCTCATTGCTTTGAAGTTATTTAAATATTATTTTCTACTTTTTAGTTTCAGTTTGTAAATGATAGGCATAGTCAGGAAGTCGGTTCTTTTTTTTTCTAAAAATTATCTTTATGTTATGTCAAACCAGTTTTTAAAATAACTTTCACGGACTACAGTTTGACAATCACCTTTCCCGTCAATCCGGCACACAGACTTCGTACGCGTACAATTTCGTAATAATTATATAAACTTTCAACCCCATTTCCCCCTCCTAATTCAACCCTTTTGAAAAATCTATCTTGTCAAATATGTGGTGTGTAGTGTTTAATATGTAGCAGACTTCTACACCCCATAAAGAAACAACCTGCCTAATGTTGGCTTTATAGATCAAGTTTAGTAGCTTTATAAATATCGTGACGCGTCAGTCAGCATTGTGGGTGTGTGGTATTTTTAAATGACTTCAATAAAAGAGTAAGTTTCTCAATTCAACCCGTATTTTTATATATAAAGACGTTTATTTGAATAAACGTCTTTATTCCTAGTGAACTCTTTGATTAATATGTGTAATATGTATATGTTACAATCAAAGAATGAACATTCCTGCACAGCATAGTTCCAGGTTGTCCGTCACCCGGCCCGGTACGTGAGTACACCTGCCACATGACCCGTTAATGGACGCCCGTGACGCCGGCTGCAAACCTCCGCCCGGCGCCGCCTCTAATAAGTAACGCAATAACGGACGCAACGACCTGTGACCACCGCCCGCCCTAATCATGAGTTTCGTCACTCTCCGGCCCCGCGCCCGCTGACTCGTTTCTTGTTGTTCGCAGCTTGTTAGCCGACTTCAATAAGAGAACGTAACGAGCTGGTTTTTCTCTTTGATCCAATTATTTTACTGATTCTTCGTATACACATTTTTTCAAGGGATAATCCAATGTTGATAATTTTCAAGATAACGATGATTCTCATTCCTTATAAGCAATATATTCAACACAAATAGAACTACACTTTACAATCATTGTTTGTTTTTTTAACCAGGTTTTATGAACCTTAATAAAATAGGTACAATCTAACATAAAACCTACCATCGAGTTATCTTAATTGAATCAGTTTCACAATAAACTGAAGGATTATTATATTCTAGCAGCTCGCCGCGGTTTCACTCGCTGGAGCACACAAATCTTATTTTTTTTTGTAAAAATACTGACTCAAAAATGCTTGTAATGTGTTTAGACATAATTATATTATGTACAATAAATGAGTATTAACATAAACATGATTTTATTCAGATTTTGGTTGTACAGGTAATCGGTATAAGCAATAAAAGCATCATTACCCAAAATAAACATTTAAAAAACTTACTATACTATGCTGGTTTTATTTATATTACTCGCATTGTTTGAGTGCTGCGCTGTACAAGCCTCGCTTCGCAACGAGTGCGCTGCAGGCTGCGCTATGTTTGAGTGCTGCGTTGTACAAGCCTCGCTCCGCAACGAGTGCGCTGCAGGCTGCGCTATGTTTGAGTGCTGCGCTGTACAAGCCTCGCTCCGCAACGAGTGCGCTGCAAGCTGCGCTATGTTTGAGTGCTGCGATGTACAAGCCTCGCTCCGCAACGAGTGCGCTGCAGGCTGCGCTATGTTTGAGTGCTGCGCTGTACAAGCCTCGCTCCGCAACGAGTGCGTTGCAGGCTGCGCTATGTTTGAGTGCTGCGCTGTACAAGCCTCGCTCCGCAACGAGTGCGCTGCAGGCTGCGCTATGTTTGAGTGCTGCGCTGTACAAGCCTCGCTCCGCAACGAGTGCGCTGCAGGCTGCGCTATGTTTGAGTGCTGCGCTGTACAAGCCTCGCTCCGCAACGAGTGCGCTGCAGGCTGCGCTATGTTTGAGTGCTGCGCTGTACAAGCCTCGCTCCGCAACGAGTGCGCTACAGGCTGCGCTATGTTTGAGTGCTGCGCTGTACAAGCCTCGCTCCGCAACGAGTGCGCTGCAGGCTGCGCTATGATGGCCTCGGCCTTAGGTCATAAATAAACATGATAATGATAATAAATTTATTTCCAAAAAGAGTACATATAAATTTACAATAGATAATTATACACAATATGAAAAAACCAAGTAAACATTTTCTGTGCGCCCCAAACTAGACCAAGCCTGTAATCTTGGGTACCCTGAGAACATACATACGCATTTTTTGACTTTTTGATCATACACTCAAACTTTGACATTTAATAAAATTATAAAGTATATCAGCCGGCAAGTAGCCAGCGTACTATGGTGACATTACCATGCAATGCTAGTTTTAGGAGTTTTGGCGCCAACCGTACGTGAATAACAACGTATCATCATTGTATTATTTTCCTAAACCTGTGTTATTTTGGGTGTAATATTGGTGGATTGTTGTATATTAAGTGTTTGTGAACGTGCTCGAGTGTAGGCAAGTGATATAATAATGTGGAAAATGTATTTTTGTGATGTTTCCAAAACTCCCCAGAAGCCTCTAGTAAAGTCACCGCCACTTTACTAGTGCGTGACTTGGACTTGGACTTGACTATGACTGTTACTATGATTTGTTTAAGTTATTTAATACCTAGTAAATCTCATTAAAATTGCGACTAGAAATCTATATCCATCAACCACCGGTCATGAAAATTTATAATTATTTTCGGAAAATGCAATATTCAAGAAACACCTCAATAATACTCGAAACGTGAGGCAATTGAAAACATTAACTTTTATAAATAAGTGAATATAGAATTCGTAAAATACAGATATTTATATGTTCCGTGGAGAATATTGTTTGTATGTTATGATAAGTCGTCGGCCGCTGGCGTAGCAGAGTCCGGCTTACGAGGACATCTGTAGCTTTTGTCTACGGTGCTACGGCTCTACGTCGCTACGGTGCTATGGCTACAGCGCTACGAGCCCGTCCAACCGCGTAACTGGATGCTACGAAGCGTGGATAAACTCACTTAATGTTGTAAACACTACAATTTATAACTTTACAAAGAGAACTCTACAATAGCATAATATTTTTATACCGAAAACTATATTTTACTATTTTTATAACGAAATAAATGGAACTATTTTTCTTATGTGAATTCGAATCCAGCAAACCTTTTTTTTGCTTTGAATATTGTTTTTATCGCAACAAATAAATGACAGCAACAGAAACATGTATGGACGAAATATTCTATTTCTATTTATAAATATTTGTTTTGACATTTTTATAAGTTGGATCAAAAGTCTTATAGATTTTCGTGTGATTCGAGGTCAAGGGTCACAAAAACTGGTTTTTTGTACATACCTATATTATTTTTATTTTAAATTTAATATTTGATTTGTTTTGTATTGGGTATTTATCTAAATTTATATTATAAAAATGCTTAAAATTATATTTGGAGTTTTTAGAACTTTACTGTAGAACAAACTTTTCTACAAGTTTGTAGAAAACAATATTTCATAAAATCAACCGTTCTCAAGATAAAGCGCGAAGAATGGGAAGCTCTGTTAGACAAAAGTCGCATCGATCCTATGTTGCTGCGTTAAGATCCTATGTTGCTGCGTTAAGAGGAACAAACAAACCGACACACCCAATATTTATATGATTACTTTAAGAGCAAACATTGAATGTGCACTTATATATTATTATACAATTATATGTCCTACGAAATAACAATAAACAGAATGCAATTATAATAAATTGATGTTATCACTTCCGTTTGTGCGTAAAACGAAACGCGAAACAAACAAAACAAGTCAGCGGTCGCCGGCGAGCCGTGTGGAGCCCCTAACACGACGCAGTCGGAGCCGTGTGGAGCCTGCCACGGCGCGGGTGGAGCTGTGTGGAGCCACTGTCTCACAGCTGCCTCAATTACGAGTGACAGGTTGTTTTTTAGCGGACATTCGACTTTCATTCCCGCCTTCGTTCTCACCGTCACATCCGTCCGTGCACTGCGGGCAGCTACCGCCCGTCCGAGGTGGCTCCAAGGTCGTGCCGTGCCTACACATTATACATCCCGATAGGAAATAAACGTAAGTATACGGCTCTTTTAAACCTGTGACACTGTAGTACAGTGCTACAGTACTACAGTGACTGTAGTACTGATGTAGCTGAAGACAACTAGCGGTACACTTCTTACACTTACACAAACGCCGTCTGAGAATGTACCGCAGTAGGTATTACAGTCAGACAGGAAGGTGCTAATCATTCTATAGACCGGACTGAAGAACAGTCTCCTGAGGCAGACTGAGGCTCAGGAAAAAACCTATAACATATATTGATTGATTGATTGATTAACTCTTTATTATCCACACCATTAAGTTTGATACAGAGGACAAAAAGCTCTTAAAAACTATTGTATTAACTGGTGAATATCCCAGAGATTATGAACTTAACAACTCTGGATGTCCATGTGGCTCTTAAAGGGTTAACATAGCACCTGGTTTCCGTGAAGTTTGTGCTGTCACACTTGAAAAGTACAAGGTACTGTGCTAGTGCCAGCGGATCCAAGCTGTGGATAATACAGGCACAAAGTTTAACATGTTACGTGTAGATATGAAGTGCCGCTCGCAAGTAGTAGTATCCCTCATTAGTACCATGTCCCGCGGTCGGGAGAACACACCCCGCCCGCCCCCGCCCCCCGCCCGCGAGCTTCTCTCGGAACATTACTCTGGATATCAATTAAGACCGTTTCGTGAATGCTCAAAACTCCGCCGCGACTTGTAATGGGAACCTCCTTCCCCACGTCGTCTCACAACTCGTGTAATGGTTAGATACGATTAATTTCTTGTCGAAGCTCACAATGTTGATGAAATTGTCGCGTCTGTGAATCAACACATCACAGAAAGTATCATCAGACTTCACCAATCGTAGTCTCTGTCGTTCGTGTGAACGATGTGATCGGTTCACTTCCAGCGATGGAACAACATTACGAAAATAAATATCATACACTTAATATAAATATTGATGCTAAACACGTATAATTTTACTATGTGATACCTATACATTGATCTATGGTGATACGAAGATGAAAATACACAATATTAGGTATAACGTAAGTAACCATTATTGTCACGTCGACAAGAGATGCCAATGTTTGTGAACGCACGTCGCTCTTGTCGTTTGTTTCAACCTGGCTGCCAGACGTAGTCGGGAAATTCAGTTGTATGTGCCACGATTTACAAGGTTACAAAGAACGGTGGTATTATGCCAAAAGGAGATTATTGTACTTGTCAACATGAATAACTTTTACAGTGGGACTAATCCTTAAAATACGAAAAAAAAATGCTGTCCCATAGAAAAAGTCATTCATTCACTTTAATGTATGATCACGTGATAAAAAGTATTTATAATGATGAGTACAATGACCTCCTTCCGGTTTAATCCTACCGTTCCATGCAACCCATTAGAGCCCACATTTCATTGTAAGAGTCCGCTCGAGCGCGGCGGAATGTGAATCATTCTTTATTCACAACACCGTTAGTGCCACAAATAAATCTAGTCTGAATATATAGTCTCTAGAATCTACCTATTATTACAGTTCCCTGCTAGAAGCTGTGATCTGCGCTGTGGAGGGGGGGAGAAGTGATCGGCGCACTGTGGAGGGGGGAGAAGTGATCTGCGCGCTGTGGAGGGGAGAAGTGATCTGCGCGCTGTGGAGGGGAGAAGTGATCTGTGCGCTGTAGAGGGGAGAAGTGACCTACGTGCTGCAAGGGGGAAGCAGTCAGAAGAGAGTGACCCTCATACTCGTATTCATAGACGCAAACAAAGTCACATCGAATCCTCACGTCACCATCAAGTGGTGTTTTGGCAAATAAAGAACACCACTTGAGGGTGACGTGAGGACTCGAGGCACCTTTATGATGTACGTGTTTGAATATATGGAGGTGAGACTGGGTGTATAGTACAGGCTCAGCTGGCACAATGGGTCAATCTGCGGGCTTCCTTGGGCCTCCGCTGTAATTACTCACTAAAGGATGATTTATTCCGCAAGAAAAGGAAAATCCTTTTAAGCCGCTTACCGATCGAACCTAGAACAAATTACAGCAATGAATAACGCGGTCACTATTTGCCGAAGGAATGTAGCTTCTTTCGGGTCGAAAAAAAGGTTGGGTTTTGAATGCAGCGCGCTACACGTACCAGGAGCTTAACTAGGGCAGTCTTTGGATGGAGGCGTTTTACAATTGAACGCTACCGTGGTCAGATGACACGTTAAATTGTAGGTTCCAGCGATTGTTTGGCCCTATAACAACAGTTATTGCGCCACATCCGCCGATGGGTGGCCTAAGAACTCTGACACTAGGGCTCACCACAGCGCTTACGAACCTTCCTTGACAGGGTGGAGTAGATGTCAGGCCAGCTGGCTGCCGGCGCAGCGCAGGATGTTATCCCCGCGGGAACTGAACCCGTGACCTGAGCGTCAGAGCCTGACGCCTGAGCGTCACACGGTCCTGTGGCGCGGCACGCCAAGTATAGCGACCTCTTTCACGTAAGTTTATCAAAATTGTTAGCATTTCTGTAAACTTGGAGCGTAATGAAATAAGTTAGCGGCGCGTACAATTATACAACGTTGATGTGCAGCCTCAGTACCTCAGTACCTCAGCACCTCAGCACCTCAGCACCTCAGCACCTCAGCACCTCGGTGCCAGATCTGGACGTCCTTCCAGCAGGCTCCTGGCAGGCAAGCGGCTGGCCCCAGATCACACAAACAAGGGACATATGGCGAGGTGGCGCGCCGGGTGCGAACGCAACAGGCCTAAATAAGACTTGATGCCTGTAGTCGAACTCACCCTGCGGATGACCTTGTTGCCTTTTTTGCATGTAAACTATTAGTAAAGTTAGTTACTTAGTGTCGCTGTATAATAATAAATAAATAAATATTTCGAGACATTCTGCACACATCACGGTCATCTGACCCCAAACTAAGCAAAGCTTGTGATATGGCTGCCAGAGACTGATATACATACATACATATATAGTTTTAAATACATACTTAAATATATATTAACAACCTTAATGAAATATTTTCCTTAGTGTGCGTTAAAATGAGTAAGGGAGCTGCGTTTACAGTTGCGTTAATCGGTTTAGCGGTATATAATATAATAAAATAAGCCAGCCAAGTGCAAATCGGGCTTGCACTCTGAGGATTCTGTACCACAACAAAAAAAAATTGTGCAACATCACGCCCAGGCGGTCACCCATCCAAGTATCGACCGCGCCTGAAATGTTGCTTAACTTGGTGGTGAATAGAAATTTGTCGCGAACTCGCATTTGGCCATTGTTTATTATTTTTTGTTAAAAGTCCAGCAGTGGACTGTTAAAAGTCCAGCAGTGGACTGTTAAAAGTCCAGCAGTGGACTGTTAACAGTCCAGCAGTGGACTGTTAAAAGTCCAGCAGTGGACTGTTAAAAGTCCAGCAGTGGACTGTTAAAAGTCCAGCATTGGACTGTTGAAAATCCAGCAGTAGACTGTTAACAGTCCAGCAGTGGACTGTTAAAAGTCCAGCAGTGGACTGTTAACAATCCAGCAGTGGACTGTTAAAAGTCCAGCAGTGGACTGTTAACAGTCCAGCAGTGGCATCAACATACAGCCGTTAATAGGGTCCCGTTTACACCCTTTAGGTACAGATCCTTAAAAAGTAGGTGAAATGCGGAGACATTTAAACCGTAGGACGTCCACTGTTGGACACAGGCCTCCACCATCGATCTCCAAAAGGGCCGGTTGGAAGCGTCTGTCCATCATGTGGGTGGACGTCCTACGCAACGCTAACTGTACTAAGGCATATCTCCCTTGCTTGTCGAATTTGACTGAGGTTCTTTGGATCTGTCAATTCCGTACAGGTTGATCGCTTCCAGCGGCCGCCACAGAGATGATTATAATGAAGCGTCACTGCCGATAGTGAACTATTCACGAGATCAGCGGCTCCAACACTGTCTCACCTCAGGTGGTTAGGTGAGCTAACGAGGTTGCGAGCTGGCGCCGGACAGGGACTTGTTGATCTGTCAAAGCTCGGTTTGATTAATTTTCTTACAAATATAATCTGGGTATATTATGAAAAGTAACATTTGTGGGCAAAACTTTATCATGTCATAACTATGTTGAAAACTCAATAATTAGAATTTTGACTTTATTGGTCAGCTTTTTGAAATGTTTAATAGATATTTTATGCAAATTACATAACATTAAATATTAAACAAAAAAACATATTCGGCCTTATTATAAACGTTACCAAATTTAAGCAACGCTTAAAATTACTCTGTCTCGTTTTCACCTGCAACAATTTCAGTCAACGAGAAGTTGACAGCAATTTTAAGCTTTTAAGTAACGTTTATAAGTACCGATTACTTTTTAGCTTTATCAAAGAAAATGTAATCCGTCTTCTTAAAACCAGCCGGCCAACGGCAGCCATATTGAATTTGTTGAGACGTATCTCACTTTATTGTTTTCCTTTCCCACAGTTACAAAATAAACACCATTCGCCAAAAATTCAGCTAATTCGGTTAAATTTCATCCAATTCAGCCTGTCGGGTAGGTCTTCACGACCTTTGACAGTGCTTGTGGATGGAGTGACAATAGAGGAACAGGAAACAACCACATTCCTAGGGTTCGAAATAGACCGTGGTCTAAAATGGGACGCCCACATTGACAAGGTCTGTGGAAAGCTCGGAAGCGCGTGCTTCGCACTGAGTCGGGTGGCGAGAGTGGTTCCGGGCGAGGTAGCACGAGCGTGCTACTTTGCAACGGTGCACTCTCAGCTGCAGTACGGAGCTGAGATATGGGCTAGAGCCGCGGACTGGGAGCGAGCGTTCCGCATGCAAAAGCGTGCAGTGCGGTGCGTGGCGCGCGTCCCATGGGATACTCCGGCTCGCCCTTATTTCAGGAAGCTGGGAATCCTTACGTTGCCTGATATTGATATTTCAAGTGGCAGTGTACGTGAGGGTAAACCTAGCGGAGTATGCAGAGCAGGGCTCAGTGCAGAGGTGCCTCACCCGCAACAGGCATAAACTGTTGTCCGTGCCGCGCTCTCTCGAGAAGTCCTCCAAGTTAACGCACGTCATGGGTCCGACGGTTTACAACCTCTTACCGAATGATATAACGGCAGCCACGAGTCTGCAGTCGTACAAAAATAGGTTAAAAAGATGGCTCATCGAGCAGTCTTATACGAATTTTTATAGATTTCACATATGAATGTACCTTTAGCATATAGGTAAGAATTGTTCGACATGTATTTTTATTATTTTTTGTTATATTATTTCTGTAATGCAATTATAGGTATAGTCTGTTTTAATCAATCAAATAGTTATTATTGTAATTTTTTCTCACTTTAAGTGAACATTTGTTATTTGACGTGTAAATTGACATTCTATCAATAAAATACTTATGACTTAAAAGGAAGTAGATCTAATTCAGGTAATTCGGTTAAAAGGAAGTAGATCTAATTCAGCTTACAAGATTTGACCTCAACAAACTAAATGTTACGTAGATTTGTAATAGTGAAGGCTAATAATACGGCTTAAAATGAAATTAAATATTTTTAATAGCACGCTCGGTAAATAATAATAAATATGCAACGTTTAACAACGCGGTGACAGTGACAGCTTTGTCATTATGAAGGAATACGTTGCGGAAATGTTATGCATATTGATGTCTACGACGAGGTATAAGTGGCACGTTTATTTTAAATTTTATTTCAATTTTAAATAATCAACATGTCTCAAGGTGACAATAGGGCTGGCCCCTAAGTCTATACGAACTGACTTGTTTACTGAACGCTCGTTCTATTTTTAATTTAGGAAGAAAGCTCACCCGATCAAGTTGGAATCCGTAATCAAGTTTTTATGAAGCAATCCCGGTAACAGTTATTCCGTCGTTTCCCGCAACTTGTTCTTTATGAAACATAACAAATAACGAGCGGAGCTCAGCGTGGCGCTATTCCAACATACTACACACTTACACACTGGCGCCCCATTCTACTACACACTTACACACTGGCGCCCCACTCCACTACACACTTACACACTGGCGCCCCATTCTACTACACACTTACACACTGGCGCCCCATTCTACTACACACTTACACACTGGCGCCCCACTCTACTACACACTTACACACTGGCGCCCCATTCTACTACACACTTACACACTGGCGCCTCACTCTACTTCACACTTACACACTGGCGCCTCACTCTACTTCACACTTACACACTGGCGCCCACTCTACTACACACGTACACACTGGCGCCTACTCTACTAAACGACTGGTACGGCTTGGTGGTGTCGGCTCGGTCAGGGAGTATAGTTGTGTTGTGAAGTTGTAAGCGTTATCAATACAATATTTCTTTATTACATACTGAAAATATAAATGAACTTAAACTAACATAAAAAAAAATATACGGCAGTATAATGGACGGTCTTATCGCCTAAAGCGATTTCTTCAAGGCAACCTTTAGATGGACAGGACTAAAGAAGATTAAAAACGGTCGATGGTGTACATAAAATATAAATAAATATATAAACATACCTGCATATATATATATATATATACTTAATACACAATGCTGCATACATACCATAAATATCATAAATAATAGTTATTTATTATACAAGAGTGCAAAGTTGCTTTTTAACCGCGTGCTCAATTTTGATGACCGAGCAAGCGAAGGATTGTAAAATTGAATCACGAACGTAGGGAGTGATTCAAAAGTTAGAATCCTTAGCGTTAGTGAGGGAATCAAAAGAGAACGAGGTGAAAAATATTTGCACTCGAGTGCAACACGTAACTTTTCATCCCACCTCAGCGAGGAAAAAAAAAACATTTGCGCGTTATCAATTCTGTTGGCGTCAAATAAACTTTCTCGTCGCTAAAATCACTCATTTTAGTTTTTTCACTAGTTTTCAAGTTCCTTGTATTTAACCTAAGGTTTTAACAATATGACATGAAAAGAAAATGGCGCGCGCGAAGCAAATTATAATAAAGTACACCAAGAAGGTTCCGAGTCTGAGTTTTTAACAAATTAAAAAAGGTTGTATGATAAATTCGGCGTAAATAAAGAAGTAAATAGGTTTAATGATCTTTTGAATTCACAAACTTAGTGCACACGATGTTCTAAATTCAATTTTACTTTATCCTCTAGCGGATAAAAACGGCTTTTGCACTCTGATATCGAAGCAAAAATACTCTTTCCGAGGTGGAGGGATGAAAAATACATTATAATATATTATATACGTACTAATTAACACGAACAAAAATAATGTGTTGGAACTTAAAGAGTTTCTTTATGTACATCAAAAATGAGAAGAGCTCTTAAAGAACGATACCTGGACCAGCGCTATTTAAACTCATAATGTACTTTTCACTCGGCTTCAATCAATTTTATATGTATATCTACAAATTCTATTATTATTATATTATTTTAGTATTTTGTGTAATATGTTTTAAATATGTGTAAAATTACATTATCATTTGTGTTTTTATATGTATTATATTGTGTATTATGTTTTTATGTGTATTTATGGCGTTAAAACGCACACCTGTCGTTTGACGTGCGTGACGAAACCATTTTTTTATTGTGTTTAACTTGTAGGTAGTAGATCTGTGACTTGTAATGATTTGTATCTTTTGTTTCTGTCATATATAAATATTTTTCTTTTTTTCTTTCATCACGTCCAGCCTTCGCACGGAGGGGAGAAGAATGGAAAATACTTCCATCCAGATTTCTTTGAAAAATTAGAAAGAATGCCTCCAGCTACTAAAATGAGTTCTGCGCGTCTGACAGCGTGTCACGCTGTGATATACCACGTGTCACGATGTGATATACCACGTGTCACGCTGTGATATACCACGTGCCACGCCGTGCCGTAGTGTGTCGTGCCGCTCTAAGCTCCAATTATAATATCATAATAGCTTCAGCGGGAGCCGGCAGCCGGCAGCCGGCAGCCGGCAGCCGGAGTCGGTGCTGTCGACTGGTTAAGTCATGATTAGGGTCAACATAATAAATTGAGATATACGAGCTATTTAGATGATTACCTTCATTACTCTCCTCTGGCAGAGATATTATAGAAATATTGAACCTGAGCCCTCATCAGAGACGGTCGTTACATGTTCAATAATATAATGAGTATTTATGTTTGCGTTGTTATGGTACCTTCACTGAGAGTACCAACACAGACTAGCAGTTCGCACAATAAATGTGGAATCAAAGCGCTCCGTACGGGTTCTCGGAATATCAATCATAAAGCAGTGTCGATTGTTCGTGCCCTCTCTGGCAGTCCGATAGAAACATGTGCAGGAGGTTGAATGCTGCTAGATGCGGCACATTATCTGGCGTCGCCAGAGGAGTGCTGGCCAGCCGCGCTACATTATACATAAATACAAAAGTAGGTATAACTCTGTATATTTTGATTTCTTCTTCTCGTCTTTAAATAAATAAATGTGAAAGTAACGCCGTGTGTCTGTCTGTATGTTTGTTCGCTTTTCGCGATTATGCGGCTAAGACGATTTTAACGTTGGCAAGATGACAGTGTACAGCACCTACTTACCTTATCATATCTCCCTGGCTTGTCTGATCTGAGGCCTGACCTTTCGCACTTTCCATCATACGAGTATTTCACCTCTCACATACACACACACACATACACATTTATATATATATTAGATAGCCCGTTGGTCCAGTTGGTAGTGAACCTGCCTTCTGAGCTTGGGGGGTGTGGGTTCGATTCCCACCTAGGACAAACATTTATGTGATGAACATTTGTGTTTGTTCTATATCTGGTTGTTAATATATATTTAAGTATGTATTTAAAACTATAAATATATGTATATCAGTCTCTGGCAGCCATATCACAAGGTTTGCTTAGTTTGGGGTCAGATGACCGTGTGTGCAAAAATGTCCCGAATATTTATTCATTTATTTATTTATATTATATATATATTCCATACATCACAGACGAGCGCTACACTCGACTGGGTCCGTTATAAAGTGGGATGTTTCCCATAAACCCGCTCTTCTCGAATCTCAATGCATTGTGTCGATTTTACGATACGTAAATGAATAAAAGCATAAAAATCGGCTAAGTGTAAATTGAACTAGCCTCCTGGGGGTTCCGCCCCACCATGAAAATTTTTTGTGATATAATTTTTTAACAAAAATACGTGTTATTTCATTCTGAATTTTTTGGTCGGATTTTATTATTAGATGTTTTACTTAACAGTTGCCACTATAATCACACTGACGTGAATCAAGACTGACGTTTGTATGTACGAGTATTATTACCCTTTTTACGTTTCGCTTACGTCATTCACTCAATTTTTGAAAAATAATTTTGGAATTTTTGCTTCATCATCTTTACAAAAATATTGTCAATATTCATAATTGGTAATGGAATTAAGAGTCTCAGCAGCGCGCCATTCAGCGTGATCTTCGGCTCTTCTCTTCCAGTCTACCAGGGCCCCGATTCTACTAAACCAATTGTTTTTAAATTGTAATTGTTTCAATAATTTTTTTTTATGAATTGGCTCAAAATTGACAGTTTAAATTTTTTTAATACTTTAAGTGTAAATTTTGAAGCAATTCATTGAATTTTTTTTTAACAATTATAATTTAAAAACAATTGTTCAAGTAGAATCGGGGCCCTGTGGTACTTCACGTACAGTGTTCACGCATGTGGCAGCTCCATCCGGTCTTAGTACGCCGCCACAATATCACAATATTATATTCTGTGTGAGTTTCAACTGGCTATTACTGTTTTAAAGACCTTTTAAATATAGGACGGACGGTGGCGTAAGCTTCGTAGTCTGGTTGTCAACCTTTATTTACGGAACCCTAAACATTCGAAATAAATCTTGGAGTACAAAGCGATGATTTTCACGATGATGATCACGTGTTAGAACGTATAAGTTTAGCTTTACCAGATTCGTGTGAAGCGTCGGTTGACACGTTCACTGCCAGCAAGTATCGCCGGTGTCACTAGGCGCAAGTGTTCGATGTTGGAGCGAAACCTCACATACAAGGCTTCAGTCTTAGACACAGACTAACTAAAGCTATTATGTAGGCCTTAGACGACCAGCCATGGATAAAGATACATTTTAAATTGCATAGAAAAAACTTTACGATCACCACGTTTCTTTCTGACTATACCTCTTTTCCAGTATCTGTAAATGCCAAATAAAATGTTTTAAAGAATGTTTCCTCCGGGCTGATGTTATCTAGCTATATTAGTAAACAATAACCGACAAGAACAGCCTGTGGCGTGGCTCAAATGTTGAAAATAGTAAAGTCACAATCAACATATTGATATCCCCGCTGCTCCAGTTGGTAGTGACCTGCCTTCTGCTCTCGGGGACGTCCCTAAGCGCAGAAGACAGATTAGACGCAGATTGTTATATTTAGACCTAACGCCTTGCAATACGGCAGCCATGCGCGGGCGGAGTCACGTGCCGCTGCGAGAGTGTTTTATAAACAGTGTGATGCCGTGTTGAGGCAGACCCTCGTCACTCGGCGCCACTCACCAGCGCGGGATGCGGGGTGCGGGACGCGGGCCGGGGACGTGCTGAGGAAGCGCCACGTTACATTAACACAATCAACCTGCCAATCAACTAGTCAAGCCAAGTTTTTAGTGAAATAATGCTTAATATCCCTGTAATCTCTGAGCCTGTAATCTTGCTCGTCCTTTTGCTCAAGAAATGCATTATAAAGAATAAGTAACAGCCAACGATCTATGACTGTACTACGTATGTACTACGTATGTACTACGTATGTACTACGTATGTACTACGTATGTACTACGTATGTACTACGTATGTACTACGTATGTACTACGTATGTACTACGTATGTACTACGTATGTACTACGTATGTACTACGTATGTACTACGTATGTACTACGTATGTACTACGTATGTACTACGTATGTACTACGTATGTACTACGTATGTACTACGTATGTACTACGTATGTACTACGTGTGTACTACGTGTGTACTACGTATGTACTACGTATGTACTACGTATGTACTACGTATGTACTACGTATGTACTACGTATGTACTACGTATGTACTACGTATGTACTACGTATGTACTACGTGTGTCGTAAAAGGCTATGGTTATTAGTCACAATATTTGCAAATCGTTGCAAGAATAGAATTTAATGTGTAAAATTCGTTCACTTGTTTCCGGAAGTAGTGGCAGCAACCTCTCACTCGTCTCCGGAACAAGTAGCAGCAACCCTTTACTCATCTCGGGAACATTTGGCAGCATTTCTTCCCTCGTTTTCGAACCAAGTGGCAGCAACCCATCACTCGTCTCCGGAACAAGTAGCAGCAACCCCTCACTCATCTCGGGAACAATTGGCGGCATTTCTTCCTTCGTCTCCAAACCAAGTGGCAGCAACCCCTCGCTCGTCTCCGGAACAAGTAGCAGCAACCCCTCACTCATCTCGGGAACAATTGGCAGCAACCCCTCACTCGTCTCCGGAATAAGTGGAAACAATCACTCACAGAACACCGATAGTGAACGGATAATAATGGCATTTGTAGTAGCATCAAAATTTAGCTTATATTAAGCTCGTAAGTACCCAGAATTTCACAAAAACTGTGCTTTAAGTTTTGTATGAAAATATGATGGTTTGTGAAGAGAAGAATACCATAATGATGTATTCTGGACGCAGGTTATAACGAGTAGAGTTAGTAAATATCTGGACTGTAGAGTCCTGCGTATAATAAGAACACAATTATTCCGGCGACGGTGGAGAGGTCGCAGGAGGGGTAGGGGGAGGGGGTTATCGCATTACGGCTCACTTATTTAAATATTGAAGAGTTGCGTCGTAGTTTACAAGCCATCTCGTAGGCTCAGCGACACAGTCAGTGGACCCTGGAGCACTCCGGCAGCTCCTACAATATACACAATACACATGACTGTATTGTATTCTGCTGTAGGTTAAAAAACCGGACAAGTACGAGTAGGACTCGTGCTCTGAGGGTTCCGTTAGACGGAACCCTCAGAGCGCGAGACCAATAAAAAAACTAACTGAAGTTAAAATATTGAAAGACAAACTTAAGTTTGTAGTTGACAATAAGGTTATTCTATACATTCGAACTACAAAATGTAAGTTTGTAATAGCAAAATAATTATTTTTAAATGATATAACTTCAAATTTATAACTTTCGGATTTATTCCCATATATGTACTATGAGACCTTGCCTCTTGCCAAATTTCATGATTCTAGGTCAACGGGAAGTACCCTATAGGTTTTGATTCCCCTGTGAAATCGCAAAATATACGACATAAACGTTTATATCTTTTGATTGCTTTGACTTACAACTTTTATTTTTTTACAGCCGAAAGAAACCGTAGACCCAAGTATTTAGTATAAATTTCAACTTGCTACCTTTACCCGTTCTTGAGAAAAAGGGTCTTGACAGACGGACAGACAGACAGACAGACGGACAACGAAGTGATCCTATAAGGGTTCCGTTTATTCCTTTTGAGGTACGGAACCCTAAAAAAGAAACAAAATTATATTTGAAACGTAATGTTTTAGTTGAAAAGTGTCACATTAGGGTCCAAGTATAGTCGCAAGCTCTGCAACATGAGCTCTGCTCGGCGCAGGCTCTGTGGACCGTTCTACATACGAGAGGTATCTAATGCCGCAACCTGGTACTTGCTACCCCTTATTATTTACTTTTTCTATTATTTATCTATTATAAACTGAGCCACGCCATAGGCCCGGAGGTGTACAACATGTTGCCGGATGCAGTAACAACTGCTCCGAGTGCGAGCTGCTTTAAAAGGTGCCTCAAGCGCTGGCTCATCGATCAAACGTTCTATGACTTCAAACAGCTCAGGGGGAGTGATGGCCAAATAAAATAATATTATACATTAGTTAAATAATGATAATTGACACTAATATTAATATTATATTAGTTTGTATAGTATAATGTACCTATATGTATATAATTTTTATATACCATTTATCATAATTATTATTATTTCGAATTGACGTGTAAATTTATATTATGAATAAATGACTTTGACTTATTATATAATTATTTATATTATGTAAATGGCTTATGTATCAATGAAATGATTAATAATTTATTATTAAATTTAATATGGATGATTTATAAAAAAAAATTGTCAAATTAATACAATACAATAAAATAACTTTTTATTAAAATACCACAGAACATCCAGTCACCTGAACTGGCGGCGCGGAGAGATGCAGCGGAGGTACACTCGCGTCCAGTGTAGTTGCAATAAAACGTAACAGCTGGACGGTCGACATGCGCGTGCACAATACAGCATGCTTGGTATTTTTTTATAACGGTAACTGAGACTTTGCCTTTGTCAATTAAGGCGAGTGTCAGAGTGGCGAGAGTCAGTACAGCGAGTGTCAGCGCGGTGAGTGTCAGCACAGCGAGTGTCAGCGCGGTGAGTGTCTTCACAGCAACTGTCGATGCGGTGAGACTCAGCGTGGTGAGTGTCGGCTCAGCGAGTGTCGGTGCGGTGAGTGTCAGCGCAGTGAGTGTCCGCGCGGCTTTTGTCAGCACAGCGAGTGTTGGCGCGGAGAGTCTCAGCGTGGTGAGTGTCGGCACAGCGAGTGTCGGCGCAGAGAGTCTCAGCGTGGCGAGTGTCGGCGCGGTGCCGGCGCGCTGCGGAAGATCCTTTTATCACAGAACGGGAGCGATTGAGCGCCATTAATTGAAACCCGGAGATGTGCAGATATACACCGTCACTCGCCGACAGATAACGTCCTCAACTAAAATGGGTTGTTAATCGAATGAACCCGAGATTAAGATTACTTAGCCCACTAATATATATTGCAGCCTATTTTTTTTACTAAAGCGACGCCTAATGTTCACTTAACTTTATAGGAAAAAAAAAACTTGAAAGTATGCCTGTAGTCAGTATGTATTTGAAAGTATACCTTTTGTTTTAGTTCTTCATCCTGTCAACATATCAAGGTCTTATAATTATAGTACTATGATATTAATTGAATCATCATAATTTTAATATGTTGGGCTCACTTTACATATATTATGTGGAAGTTTATTGTTACAAAATATGGCAATATTAAAAATCAATATCAATATTTCATTGTGTGAACAATAAAGAGTTAATCAATCAATCAAACAATCAATATTTAAAGAAAAAAGCTTGCGCTCAACCTCACCTATATTGAGAGTCTCTCAAAGCATCCCTGATAATAGAGAAGTGGCTGATATAGAAATGAACATCGTACGTGCTGCAATCGATGACTTGTCTCGGAGGTTGAGGGCCTGTGTTAAAAATCAACGTAAGTATATAGTTTCTTTTCTTTCTGCCAACTAATTTATTATCTCTTAATTATGTTAAAGACTTTGAATGTTTGTTTTCCAATTACTATTTATCCATCCAGGCCCTAGTTGGTGTTGCAACGGAGCATTTACACTATTTCTAGTTTGTATTAGTGAAAACATGTTTTTGGCTTTTGTGTAACTGTTTATCTCATATCTACTGTATTATTTAGCAGCTGTATGTTTTGCTTGTGAAATAAAATAAAACTTTAAAAACATTTTATTCTACATTTAACTCGGTACTTATTGTTGTTATATTTACCCTGCCCCACCTTGACTTTCCCGAAGAGCAATTCAAAAACATAAGCGTTTCCAGAATCTCTGTATACGGTTCTTTTTCCGTTTCAGGAAATGTGACCATGTCCCTCAGTTTCGTACTGAGCTCGGGTGGCTCCCAATTTGTCTTCGCCGGGATACAATTCTGCCTTGTTTCACCGACAAACAGCTGGTGCTCCTCCAGCGACCATCAGACCGCAGAGCGTGGAATCATTCGAGACATTATCAAGCAGAATTATCTCTCCAATCTAGCTCATTTACTTTCGTGTCTTCATATTTTTGGCATTTCGTATGTATGTCTATTTATTTTTACTTATTTATTTAATTTTATTTTACACTATTCGGAAAACAAACAGCTGAAATTAGCTAATTATAGTAGGTAGATAGTAGACGCATGCCATACAAAGTTTTCGCCTTAAGTATATAGTATGTATGTATATTTGGATAACTACATTATTAAACATTCTCTACACCACCGTCTATACTCCACATAAATCTATCTACTCATCCGGATGTAGTCTGGAAAAGATCGCTTTTAGCGGTAACACCGTTTTTTGCCTATATTTAATATATGTTTTCTGTGATGCCAATAAGGTGTTATTGTATTATATATTTAATACAAACAAACAGTCAAAGTTGAAGTAAAATTTATGAATGAAGTGTTTGTGGCAGAACGTATGACCCGACTGGGCACGAGTACAAGGAGAGTGCGGCGACGAGTTCTGTTTGTAGAACGTATGACCCGACTGGGCACGAGTACAAGGAGAGTGCGGCGACGAGTTCTGTTTGTAGAACGTATGACCCGACTGGGCACGAGTACAAGGAGAGTGCGGCGACGAGTTCTGTTTGTAGAACGTATGACCCGACTGGGCACGAGTACAAGGAGAGTGCGGCGACGAGTTCTGTTTGTAGAAAAAGAGACTAGGTATAGCTACTACGTACCCTCATGACGTGGTAAGTTTGCTTACATTATTACTGTTTGTAGAACCACAGACTAGGTATAGCTACTACGTACCCTCATGACGTGGTAAGTTTGCTTACATTATTACTGTTTGTAGAACCACAGACTAGGTATAGCTACTACGTACCCTCATGACGTGGTAAGTTTGCTTACATTATTACTGTTTGTAGAACCACAGACTAGGTATAGCTACTACGTACCCTCATGACGTGGTAAGTTTGCTTACATTATTACTGTTTGTAGAACCACAGACTAGGTATAGCTACTACGTACCCTCATGACGTGGTAAGTTTGCTTACATTATTACTGTTTGTAGAACCACAGACTAGGTATAGCTACTACGTACCCTCATGACGTGGTAAGTTTGCTTACATTATTACTGTTTGTAGAACCACAGACTAGGTATAGCTACTACGTACCCTCATGACGTGGTAAGTTTGCTTACATTATTACTGTTTGTAGAACCACATACTAGGTATAGCTACTACGTACCCTCATGACGTGGTAAGTTTGCTTACATTATTACTGTTTGTAGAACCACAGACTAGGTATAGCTACTACGTACCCTCATGACGTGGTAAGTTTGCTTACATTATTACTGTTTGTAGAACCACAGACTAGGTATAGCTACTACGTACCCTCATGACGTGGTAAGTTTGCTTACATTATTACTGTTTGTAGAACCACAGACTAGGTATAGCTACTACGTACCCTCATGACGTGGTAAGTTTGCTTACATTATTACTGTTTGTAGAACCACAGACTAGGTATAGCTACTACGTACCCTCATTACGTGGTAAGTTTGCTTACATTATTCTCATTATCTGAAGGAAGAGCATCTTTTTGAGGAAACTGCAAATACAAACCTAAAAAAACAACCCGCAGGCACTCGGCGACGCACACGAATAATATTGTTCTTGTGCGGGAACCAACACAGGTAAAATAACAGCCTATCGACACAAAAAAAGTTGATAGAGAAGGCTGGCTGCACTGAAGGACCGGTAACAGGCGCACGCACACAAAGACGCGTATATCAGAATTAAGATTCTTTCTGGGATATTTAACTACATATCACTATAATAAATGTTGAAGATAGATGTAACTGAAACTCAAATCTATGATCCAATCGCCAAATAAGAGAAACTACATGGTAGCTTATACTCTGGATTAACAAACTTCCTGTAGCAGGTGACACGCAGAATATTAAAGGAGCAATTAGAGACGATTATTGCGAAGAACTGTATAAGATCGCTCCTCTTTTAATTGCTCCATTATCCCTGGCAACTGTTTTCAGTTCGTGTAACAGCGCCTTTAGAAACATGCTGGAACGTAGAGTATGCGTAGACCTGAGACTACGGGCTAAGACAGCCCGCAGAGTGTAGACTACGGAGGCGCCGCCGTACAAATATCATTTTGTGCAAGGGAAATAGCTAGCAACGCAAATGCAAGACCAAGAGACTGATTTCCGGGCGCAAGTTTCGGCATTTATGCAGATAAAAATCAGAGTTAGATTTTAAAAACTGAAGTAGGTAGGTATTCTGTGAAAGCAGTGAAATGTAGGTCCAACTTCAAGAAAGAGGTCAATCAGAGTTTGTTTGAATATTTTAAGTAATTGTTTCATCTGCGCAGAATTGATACAGCTCTGTTTATAATGTACTTCCGACGGCCGCAGCCCGCGGCGCACCGCTCGAGCTCGGCCTGATCTGTCGCGTTCTCCTTATACAAATGAAACATTCACACAATATCAACATCGTTTTAGATCTTATGTAACTATCTCAGTCAACGCTCTTATTCAGAAACGTAGCATTGTCTTGTTGTTTGTTGTTACGGACTGTTCAACGAAACAAGCTGAGAACGCGCCAACGTACAAGAACGGTCAGACGTCGACAACACGGCGGGCGTGGGGCTCCCGAGCGCGCGACTGTAATGCGAGGCGCCTCCTAGAGGCTCTCGGCACGAATCTTGGCGAGTGGAGGCTGCAGGAGTGCTAGCCATCCACACTCTCGATTTATTCAGTTGCCCCCTAAGTCTACTACAAGATGGACGTGATTAAAGTGACTACGTTAGCTACTTTATGCGCCTACCAATATTATAATGCATTGCGTCTTTATCACCTAAACACCGATCACTTTATTTTTATCCAATGAGGTGTGCATTTTTTGGATTCGAAATTATTGGTTCCATTTCGTATAATTCCATAAAAGCGTTACACAAATCGCTACTCCACTCTATCGTATCGTAAATAAAAAACGCACGCTTCTTTACTCTACAGTGGATACAAACAAGTGAGCGAGCGCGAGAGAGTGGCTGATTCCCTCGCCTCATCCCCTCGTGTCCTTTGTCTCGACACAAAGCGGAGCGACAGCGAGGCGAGGCGACACGAGCGCACCGTCCTCACTCTTAGACTCGCTTACCCTCGTGTCGCCTCGTGGAGAGTCTGGATGGGCCATTAGTTACAATCAATAATAAACTGGCCAAGTTCAAGTCGGGCTCGCGGCTTGAGTTTCCATATCACTACTAAATACAATAATAATCAATTAAAAAAAACAGACTTCAACATTTGTATAAAATATTGCATTTTGATTCAGTGAAATGAACAGTGTTCAGTGTGTGTTAAAAATTGTTGCTGTATGGGGACCCCCTTTCGATTTACTTTTCGACTTTTTTTTATTTCTTAATTAATCCGCCGTAACATAATCTATTACGGTTCGAGATATATAGTCGTTAATAGGAAAGACAGACGGATGGACAAATGGATAGACAGGCAGACATCGTAGGCTTAGTAATAGGGTCCCGTTTTACCCTATGGGTACGGTACCCTAAAAATGAACTAGTCGCTACGCTGAGTGTTTCATATTTTATCCCGTAACTTTCAATCAGCATAATTATGAAATGAGGACTAAATTTTTCACTAAATTATTTGCTGGCAAATATCACATAATAAAATTATAAACAGACGTATTCCTAAGTTTCGCAGAGTTCCGATGAAGATATTATATGCTCCACGTCTAAGGCACCTCTCTTCATTCTCCTACCAACTTCTACTTATATTATATCACTTTTATTTGGCGGCCACGCGCAAGCCTATTTATAATTTTACAAAAAACCGCTTTGATTCATGAATAATGCATAAACAGATAAACAGCCGAGCGGAAAATGTAAGACTAAAGAAAAATTAAATGTTAAAACAAAATGGTCACCTCGTCCAGTAGAACCAGCAGCCAGCAGACAGCAGTGCTCACGCGACACCAGTTTGAGCTGGAAGCTGGATCCATATTTTAATAAGGGACGGCAGCGTTACCTCTGTTCCGGAAATAGCATATTATTTTAGAGTGAAAGCGCAGGGATGACAGGTCATTGTTTTAGCGAACGGTCGCAGTTCTTTTCAAGTTCTTTTGAATTAACGCAATTGTAAAGATAAATTGTAACATGTTTGTTTTTCTCTGTATTCATGTTTATAACTCACGCTATACGTCTTTTATTGTATCCGTATCGGAACTCAAGATAAAGGCTTAGCCTAGTTTGATGTCCTCATGGAATTGCAGCTGTATTGTATTTTTTATGTAAAATAAATAATGTGTATTTGTATATATTTTTTTGTAACCGACCCTCTTCAGATTGTTCCTTTTATAACAACGCGAGCTCGCCTCGTTTAAAATTGTAATTTTATTAAGGACGCTTTTCCGCACTGTTAAAAATAAGCAAATTTTCGGTCTATTTTCCAACGAATCTGTAATACTTAGTCATATGGTATTATTATCTAAAGATAGAACTCTCTTTTTACACACTATCTACGGAATTACTATTTTTAAAATGATTATCAATAATTAATGGGGTTTTTTTTCATAGGCTCTTACCATAAATGTAACGAAAACCAGTCGGAACGTTCTCTTCTACCCGACGAGCAGTTCGGCTTTAGAGCCAGACACTCTTGCGACCAACAAGTGCACCACTTCACGGAGTACGTTCTCGAAGGTTTCAATAAGAAACCATCCCATGGTTACACCCACAAGCCCTTCTGCCAAGGCACCGTCGCGGTATTCCTCGACGTTGCGAAAGCGTTCGACAAAGTCTGGCATAACGGGTTGATATACAAGTTATATCACTTCGGAATGCCGGACCGTCTGGTACTCATCATACATGACTACCTCACGTCTCGTAGCTTTCGCTATCGCGTCGATGGAATTCCGTCCTCACCTCATCCTATAGGTGGCGGAGTCCCTCAGGGCTCTGTCGTAGCTCCCGCCCTCTTCACGCTTTACGCTAGTGACATTCCTAGATCTCCCACGTAGAAATAGCTCTCTTCGCTGACAACACCGCTCTCTACTCCAGAGGGTGGAATAAAGTCATCCAACGGGCCCACGTTCAACGAGCCCTCACTCATCTAGGTGATTGGTTCAAGAAGTGGGCCATCACGGTTAATCCCGAAAAAAGTGCAGCAATGTACCTCCACCCATCCAAAAACCCCCCGTCAAGGCCTATCACGCTTAACGGGAAGCCAATCCCTTGGACCATCTCGACCAAGTATCTCGGCGTGACTCTCGATCGCCGACTCACTTTCTCCAAACACATTCAGATAGTCCGCAATCGAGCGGCGTTCTTCCTAGGGCGCCTCAGCCCCCTCCTCGGCGAGCGTAGTAAATTGTCACTTAGAAATAAGCTGACAATTTACAAAACTTGCATCCGCCCCGTCATGACTTATGCCTCTGTGGCATTCGCCCACGTCTCCCGCATCGATCTGGACAAGTTGCAGGTCATTCAAAACCGCTTTATACGCAGAGCGGTCGGCGCTAGCTGGTATATGCGAAACGCTGCACTGCGATGTTGAACTCCCGTCCATGATTCAATACCTTAAGTATACCTCCCGCCGCTACTTTGACGCGGCGCCTCACCACCCCAATCCTCTTGTAGTCAAATCCTCAAACTACTCGACAGACGTGACAGACCCTCCTCCTCTCCGTAGACGCCCTAGAAACATCTTGGGCGACTCGGACGACCCCATCGCCGTCGTCACCGCGGCGGCACTGGGCTCGCCCGATCCGACTGCTCCTAGCAATAGGAAATATTCAGTTTTTGGTACAGGCGTCGGTTACCAGAGGCACACACACACACACAGCGATCCCGCCGGCAGGATCGCAGACCCACAGGATCTGTTAGAAGATCGGTTAGATTCTCTCCAAATAATCAATCAGCTCAACAAACCGTTAGGGCTCCAGGGCACACCCTCTGGGGTGCCTGGGCAAGTCTGATTCCCACTCCCGGCGACGGCCCAAGCCGAGGTTCGTACCTTCGAGGGGCCCTTGTGCTAGTCGCCTATAAACTTAACCACCAAGTTATGCCGAACGCACCCTGCGTTCGCTAACTAGTCCGGTCAAGCTGTAGAGGCCAAAATGCCAACAGTAAAATTCACTTATAAAAAAAAAAAAAAAAAATCGGAACGTTCAGAACATATTTCTTAAAACTCTATATATATTTTATCAATAAATAATATAATCCATTAGTATGCATATTAATTAACAATGATAAAAGAAATAAAGTTCCAATATGTTTCAAACAGGCATATTATGCACAATAAGGTTTGTTTTCCTTTGATTATTTTTGTCTAATTTTGTCTATCATTTGAAACGGCGTCTCAGTCAGTGCTCGGACGCCGTCGAAAACAGACCTATGCCGCTTGACACCAGCACCTCGAAGTCAAAACATAGCTGTATGGAACAAACGTGAACACGGAAATAAAAAAAGGTAAAAACTTCTAATTGTATTGTAGGTATTACTATTATCTTTGGACTGGATTGCCTAGTGGCGGTTTTCGGAGTGGACTTTGGATGCTGGAGCGACTAGATGGGTGCAGCTAGAGTTTAGATTTTGTGATGAGATCTTACACGCAGGGTGACTGAACTGATCTGATGGTAGACATCGGCAAATGTTGCCGGAACTCTTAGACGGGTAGGGATATGCCGAGTTTGGGGTCATTTCGTTAGTCGTAACGAGATCTTACCCCAGGTATGATTAAACTGACCTAATTTCACAGCGTAAATTGTCATTTTAAATAATTTTTTTAGGACCGCTTAACAAATTCACCTGACTCAGAGCACTGACCGCGCGAGCGTCGTGCGGTTCCATATGTGGCTCTGTTTGAACGGCTTAAATTTTGCAAATGTAGGTACTTTGTTTCTATAGGTACTATTCTAATAAGAATACAGTGAAATCTCTGACTTACCCTCGCCGGTCTCGCTCTCGGAGGGGGTGCAGTGGTCCCAGACAGTGCCGGCACAGCAAACTCGGTTGGCACCAGCGTCGTGCACCCGGGTGGCGCCAACGCTGTGCACCCGGGTGGCACCAGCGTCGTGCACCCGGGTGCCGCTGGCGCAGCGGGCCCGGGCGTGCGACTGCGGCGTGCCAGCGGCTCTGCCGGGCGGACAACACTCTTCTCACTTATTCATCCGCCAACACAACTTTATTGATGAAACGATTTTATCGATTTGTTTACATTGCGAATAAGTTTCATATTAAATAAACGCAAGATAATAATATATTTAATTTATTTACGCCTGTTATTAAAATAATAATAATCAAGGGTTGCCTTTTGAAAGTTTAAGTTTTTAAATAATATTTTATGTTTTTATGGGTAAATATGTCGTCACGCAACGACATAGTCAAAGCTGCCGGAATCACATGGACGAGAATGGCGCAAGAGCGACAAGAATGGCGTTGCATGGAGGAGGCCTATACCCAAATTTGGGTGCCCAAACAATACAATTAACTACTACTACACAGTGAAATGTTATGTAATTTATTTGGGAATAAAGGCTTTATTTATTTATTTATTTATGGGTAAATATTTTAAATAAACAAAGATTTCGAATGCTAATAAATATGCGTATAATAATACCAATATACTAATATCTATACTTTGTAACGTAAATGTTATTTAAAAAGAATTGTTGATTGAATCAGGAGTTACTTTGCTTTGGTCATATACATATTAAATAAAAATAGTCTCACAAAAACTAAAAGTATAGGGTTGCTAGTGTTGATAATAAAGTCCTTTGGTAGTGTATATAATTATTGTGTTTATTGTTTCGTACAGTTATATCATACACAAGGTAGCTTATACTTAGACAGCCCTAAATGAGGAGTGAAGGGGACTGCGGGGCTATCGCCCTTCTAAACCTCCCTGGTCGGGGAATATGAGGAATGCGGGGCTATCACCCTTCTAAGCCTCCCTGGTCGGGGAATACGAGGACTGCGGGGCTATCACCCTTCTAAACCTCCCTGGTCGGGGAATACGAGGACTGCGGAGCTATCGCCCTTCTAAACCTCCCTGGTCGAGGAATACGAAGACTGCGGGGCTATCGCCCTTCTAAACCTCCCTGGTCGGGGAATGCGAGGACAGCGGGGCTATCACCCTTCTAAACCTCCCTGGTCGGGGTATACAAGGACTGCGGAGCTATCGCCCTTCTAAACCTCCCTGGTCGGGGAATATGAGGACTGCGGGGCTATCACCCTTCTAAACCTCCCTGGTCGGGGAATACGAGGACTGCGGAGCTATCGCTCGTAAATCCGCCCTGCATGTACTTCTTAATGTACTTCGAATCATTCTATATGTTTTGACTTTTTTATTACTTTTTAGCTAATCCGCCATAACATTACATATTCTGTGACAATTTCAACTGGCTATCTATTACGGTTTGAAAGATACAGCCATTTAAAGTTAGGGCAGATCAGACAGACAGACAATGTAGGCTTAGTAATAGGGTCCTGTTTTTACCCTTTGGGTCCGGAACCCAAAAATGACATTAACAGACAGATGTGGGCTTCACCCACATTAATTTCTCATTCATCTATCATCACACAAAATAAATTAACATTAACATTCACTC
The DNA here is from genome assembly GCA_914767915.1 of Agriopis aurantiaria. NCBI lineage: Eukaryota > Metazoa > Arthropoda > Insecta > Lepidoptera > Geometridae > Agriopis > Agriopis aurantiaria. The sequence continues at coordinate 126,605 of OU611991.1, read as the reverse complement.
AAATACCACCGAGTAACTGTTTATATTGCGCGCACGGCTCCAAATTAACATTAACATTCACTCAAATGCCACAGAGTAACTGTTTATATTGCGCGCACGGCTCCAAATTAACATTAACGTTCACTCAAATACCACCGAGTAACTGTTTATATTGCGCGCACGGCTCCAAATTAACATTAACATTCACTCAAATGCCACAGAGTGTTTATATTGCGCGCACGGCTCCAAATTAACATTAACATTCACTCAAATACCACCGAGTAACTATTTATATTGCGCGCACGGCTCCAAATTAACATTAACATTCACTCAAATACCACAGAGTAACTCTTTATATTGCGCGCACAGCTCCAAATTAACATTAACATTCACTCAAATACCACAGAGTAACTGTTTATATTGCGCGCACGGCTCCAAATTAACATTAACATTCACTCAAATACCGCCGAGTAAATGTATTGCGTGCACGGCTCCAAATTGGTCTAAGTTGTTCATAATCATGTATAGTTAGCGATTAAAGGCATTCTTGTCTGTCATGAGTGCTGTACTGGTTTATAAAAGATCTGAAAGGCATATTTCGCCCTATCCGTAGGAGAGGGCCACAGTGAGAGGCCGTTAGGGCTTTTTTTCTTTTATTGAACTTTTGGGGTCTTATAATGCATATCGCACATCCTCTGAAAAACTGTTGCATCACGGAAAAAGTACGTTTGGAGTTAAATACATATTCAAATTCTATGAATGATTTCCTATCCGTCAAGAAAACAGCCATAACAGTAACTATAGTATCAAAAATACCCATTAGATGGCGCAATTTACAGTTATTTACGGGACGATTTTTGCGCGACGCAATCCACAATAGGGACGCATCAGAACTTGTGCCAAGTGATCGTGTGTTGGTGCTCGTGAAAATTGTGACAAACTGTCTTACGTCTGTTTTTTACGTGAATCATCAAATATAATTAATTAAAGGGATGGATTAAGAAGGTGACATTGGAGGTTGAACGGTGTGTTGAAAGTTATGCATCTACAAAAATCTTATTTAGCAAGAAGATCCTAAGGTGTAGACGTCAGCTAAGTAATTATTTTTGCGAATTAAGGAAGGCAATAAGGGCATTGAAAGTTTATGTAAAAGTATTTTATTTTTTATATTAGGGACGTGCAATTTAATGATCAGGTTCATGATTTAAAATAAATAAATAAATACTGCATACAAAATTTCCGAAAAAGACGGATTAAGGAGGTAAAAATGGGGCTTGAATTTTTAGTTGAAAGTTTTGTAACTACGAAGCTGAAATTAGGCAAGTTGATTCCTTACCGGGTGTAGTGTAGAGGTGCGTTAAAAATTATTTTGTATACGGGCCGAATTAAGGGTGGCAAATGGAGGTTCAAAATTTATTTCAAAAACCTATGTTTTTGATGTTAGGGAGATACGATTTGGTAGGTTTGGTTTGGTTTGGCTAATAGTTTAAAATAAAAACATACTGGTAGAATATTTTCACAAAAAAGAAGGATTAAGGAGGTGGAATTGGAGTGTATGTGTTGTGCTGAAAGTTGTGCAACTACGAATCTGTAATTTGGCAAGTAGGTTCCTAATGGGGTATATAGATGTTCATAAAAAATTATTGCGAAAGGGTCGAATTAATGGGTCCAAAAGGGTGTTGAAAGTTTAGGTGAAAGTCTATGCGTACGAAGTCACGGGTAACGGCTAGTATACAATAAAAACAAGGTGGGACCAAGAATACTGCCCTGCGGAACACCAAAGTTAATGGGTAATTGGTCACTGTTATGATTGCCAACTTTAACAAATTGTTTCCTATTAGACAAATAGCTTTCAAACCACTCGAGAGCCTCTCCTCTGATATCGGAGTAGTGCAGCTTCTTCAGAAGCAGACCAACCGAGATTGAATCGAAAGCCTTCGCTAAATCAAGAAACACACCTAAGCACCTTTCGCCTTTATCGATATGGGACGATACAACATTGACAAGTAATGTAGCAGCGTCCTTGGCGAAATCCGAACTGATTGTCCGAAATCAGGTTATGGCTCTCCAGGAATCCGACTAGTCTATCGCTAACCAATTTTTCGAGAGTTTTTGAGATGACACTGAGTAGCGCATTAGGTCTGTTAGTGTCTGGTGTGTTTTTAGGACTACTTTTGTGAATAAGGGTGACGGCAGCAACTTTTCAGCTCTCCGGAAAGGTGCCATTGCTGCTAGTGAAAGCTGGTGAATATTGCTGCTATATTCTTGTTTTTATCATCATGAAATAGCTTGATAAATTTTTCGTTTCTTAAACCAAGCTGGTTATCCATAACCGCTGCGTAACAATAGCCTTCACAAAATGAACAAAAACTTTAAACTCGATTTTCTCAAAAGAGCATTTTTTGTGTTACGACTGTTTTTCAGAGGATATGCGATATGTATCTAGCTACATAGGTATTTATAATGATGATACTTACTGAAATTAAATTAATAGTATATTATCAATCAGTCCGTTCATTTAGGAAAAAAATCTTTCTTTAATTTTCACCAAAAATATTCCGTTTAACTTTAAATTTTGCTCGTAAATGCCACCACTTCGCTTTCCGGCAAAAATCCTAGCGTCTTTTAAATTCACGCGTGCACGTCATTTTCCGTAGCCCTTATGGCGATTAAGTTCATGTAAATGCGCTAAAATTCCGTAGAATACAGTCAATAAATAAATTAAAATATCACCCTGTGCTTGTTATATCACCTAATCGGAGAAAATTAGAAAAAACCTCTATCTAAAAACTTGTGATTTTGTTAGTAGCTATTTATTACGGTTAGGGCGATTTGCGTATAACATTGAAATAGTAATTACTAACCGTGTTGTCTCCTGGCACGCGGCGGGTCGGGCGTGCGCGAGCGGCGCGCGGCGGGGCGTGCGGGGGGGTGGGTGCCGGCCAGCAGCCGGTACAGCTCCAGCTCGTGGTAGAACTCCAGCGAGTCGGGGGAGTCGGCGGGCGCCGCCGCGTGCGCAGCCTGCACCTCCGCCGTGAGCCCGTTCAGCACAAGGCGCCGCGCCGCCATGGCGCCGGCGCCGCCCCGCGCACGCCCCGCGCCCGCGCATCCGACACTGGAACACCTCGCACTGTGTTTATGCACTTCACTACACAGAACCTACGCTGCGCTCACTTCATTCTTCGGAAGACTTTCCGTCTTCTATAAGAAGGTACTTACGCTAACTTGTTTTACATAAGAGACGGAACAAAAGGCGGGTTTTACTATGCATAATATGATAATTGTATGTTTACACCAAGAATGTCTTTGCACTTGTATCTCCAAAAGTTCATTTTATTGTTTGATACGATAATTACCATGGAATATTGTTTTTCCTTGACACAGACTGTATGACAGATGCTATTGTCATTTGAACCCTTGTAATTAAGCTGAAAAGTCAATCATTATTTGTCAAAAAGTTTCATAATTATAGAGTTGTCACGACAGACAGAATACAATAACACTTATAACTAGGTTTTGCCCGGTGGCAAGTGGTAGGTATTAGAAAGGTGATTTTAACATTGATATTTATCTACATAATATAACTACAATAATAACTGTTGAAGAAGAATGTAACTGAAACTCTAATCTATGATCAATCGCCAAATAACAGATATTTTATGTTTACCTTTATATTTAAAGTATTGACAAACTACATATTATACTGTAACTATCTGGCCATAAAGGCCGATATCTAACTGTACCTGCAAATCTACCCATTTATTGGAAGTTCTAGTTCAAGGAAGTAATACAAAAATACTATTGATATCATTTTATTCATCACGACATCTTTCTCTCAATTCATAGATCCCAAGAGGGTACTCTATGTTTCACAACGATTATAATATTTGTCATGTTCCAAAAGCCCTAGACACTAGAAAAAAGAACAGCAAGAAAACTCAGCTCCATTATTATTCTTTCGAATAATTATTTATAACTACAATAACAATTAACCAGTACACTTAGTACAACAGTAAAACACAATGTAACACCAGTAACATAATTACACTAATTAACAATTGCTCAAACAACAAAGCAATACTTAACTTGCTGAACGTTGGCCGTCCGCTTGGACTGACGACACTGAAGATACTTAATAGAATGACGACAATTATATATATATATATATATATAATTATGTTGCAGTCAAAACTATAAACCAGTCAAAACTATTTTTGACTAACAAAATCAGTCAAAACTACTTTTGACTGTTATTTCAGTAATCTGTTCAGTCAAAAGTAGTTTTGACTATCTGATTCCGTCAACAGTACTTTTAGGTTAGATTAGGTTGTGATGGTTGCCAAGAAGATCACGGCGAGTGGAGGCCGACTCCTGTTAGAATGGACGGCGGCGTGGGGCCAGATACTGAACACCCTACCCCACCGCTGCTACCGGTACCTCGCAGTAGGCCACGTCCAACCGAAAGATACGTCTGTCCGTCCATCCGTCTCGTCCGTCGCTGCAGTGAAAAGACTCGCATAGCCAGAGATTGTTCTGCTACCCCACACTGCAACCCTGTGTGCAGCAGCCGGGAAATCGGCAAACCACCTCTCCGGGTGCAAGGCCTGTACTAAGCCCCCGTCCAAGAAAGAAACGAGAAGAACGAAAGCTGCAACTGAGGGTAAGTTGCAGCCGACTCGCCCCCAGACGGAGCAGACGGTGAGCATGGCCTCCTCTTACTTCTAGGCAAAAATCAATAACTCTGCCAGGGTTCGAAACATTCTGCTCCAGAGTCTGGCAGAGTGCTTAGTCCAGGTATCCGTGGCGACTGAGCCTCACCGGGTCCTATCTAAAGCTGACCGGATCGGAGATCTCGATGGCTTGGTGGCGATCACCACCCAGTTGTCGGTCTGATCCCCGCCCCCTCGACGGCGTGGTGAGAGGCAGGGGGCATGACGCGGCTCGGATCGGTGAGACGGTGGTCGTAGGGACGTATTTCTCCCCTAACAGGGTCCTTGCTGAATTTGTGTTATTCCTTGGTGATGTCTGAGGTTGACGTCGGAAAATGGCTGGTGGAGGTGAGAACGTGCGTCTTGAACTAGGGATCTTCGCACACGTGTATGCGGCAATCGAGTGGATCTATTGTGGAAGTGACATTTCCAAACTTGCGATAAGGGTCCGGGACTGGGGGGTGTTATTGGACGTGGAGACGCTGTCTGATCCCCTCTACATTCAGTACAACGTCTCTACATCTTCGCTAAGACAGGACACACTGCTGCCGCTGCCTGCTGTTTGCCCGCGATGGGCTCTCAACTACCTGGAATTGGAGTTGCTTGTCCGGGCATGGAACGCCCCATTCTTGATTCCAGTGGACCTGGACGCGAAAGCCGATGGACTGTGTGAGGCCATGTTGCACATCTGCGACGCTGCCATGCCTCGTGCGAGGGCTCAACGGTCCAAGTGCCAGGTCTACTGGTAGTCAAAAGAGATTTCTGGGCTCCTTCGCTAGTGCGTGACGAGACGTCGCCGGTACCAGCGCTACTGCAGGTGAAGGCTCCAGGATATAGCCGAGTCGGAAAATCTCTACGTTGCTTATAGAGAGGCGATTGCTAATAGACAGCTACCATATGTTTTTAGATATTTAAGAATTATTGACATGTAATTTTTTATTTTTTTAATCTTGATATTTGTAACTAATAAATTGATGTAATTGGCTTAATGCCGTTTTAATTAATAATTTCTCATTCATCATTCATTCTCATTTCGTCAAAGTCGGAGATTCTGAGAGAGCTTGAGAGGTATTACGGACAGTTATAATAAAAAATAAATAAATAAAAAATAAAATACACTGAGGACATCCCAGATATCAGCTTGTACGAGATTAGAATGGCTCTGAAACAGCTTAAGAACAACAAGGCACCGGGTGATGACGGAATCACGACAGAACTACTGCGAGCGGGTGGAAAACCGGTACTGTTAGTCCTCCAGAAGTTATTTAATTCCGTCATACTCGATGGTACTACGCCTGAAGCATGGCACAGGAGTGTGGTGGTGCTCTTCTTCAAAAAAGGTGATAACACCTTATTGAAGAATTATAGACCCATCTCACTCCTGAGCCATGTGTACAAGTTGTTCTCTAGAGTCATTACGAACCGTCTCGAAAGCAGGTTTGATGACTTTCAGCCTCCCGAACAAGCCGGTTTCCGTGGAGCACCATAGACAACATACACACCCTCCGCCAGATTATACAGAAGACTGAGGAGTATAATCGACCATTATGCCTGGCGTTTGTGGACTATGAGAAAGCCTTTGATTCAATCGAGACTTGGGCAGTATTACAGTCCCTCCAGCGTTGTCATATCGACTATAGGTATATCAAAGTGTTGAAGTGTTTGTATAGAAACGCCACCATGTTGATCCGATTACAGGACGAGAGCATGGAACCAATCCAATTGCAAAAAGGCGTGAGACAGATGTTATCTCTCCGAAACTGTTCACGAACGCATTGGAGGACGTTTCCAAGCTCTTGGACTGGACACTCACCTTCGTTTTGCCGATGATATAGTCATCATGACAGAGTCGCTGGAGGACCTAAATACGATGCTCAGTGACCTCAGTAGCCTTTCCCAACAGGTGGGTCTTAAAATGAACATGGACAAGACAAAAATCATGTCCAATGTCCGTGTTGAACCCGTGCCGATAGTCGTTGGGAACGATACTCTCGAAGTTGTTGACCATTACACCTATCTTGGACAGATTTTTCAGTTAGGTAAGTCCAACTTAGGCAAAAAGGTCGCCCGAAGAATTTAACTCGGATGGGCAGCGTTCGGGAAATTGCGTGACATCTTCTCGTCCAAGATACCACAGTGCCTAAAGACAAGGGTCTTTGACCAGTGTGTGTTGCCAGTGATGACATATGGTACTGAGACGTGGTCCTTAACTGTTGGCCTTTTGGAAAAACTCAGAGTCCCACAGCGGGCAATGGAGAGACCTATGCTCGGAGTTTCTTTGCGCGATAGAATCCGAAACGTGGATATTCGCCAAAGAACTAAAGTCACCGACATAGCTGTTAAAATTTGCAAGTTGAAGTGGCAATGGGCAGGCCACATCGCTCGAAGAAACGATAACCGATGGGGAAGAAAGGTTCTTGAGTGGAGACCACGAACCGGAAGACGCAGCGTAGGTAGGCCTCCCACTAGATGAACCGACGACATAGTAAGAGTCGCTGGCATCCAGTGGATGCAAAAGGCAGGCTGTCGTTCAGTGTGGAGGTTAAAGGGGGAGGTCTATGTTCAGCAGTGGACGTCTTCTGGCTGATGATGATGATGATTTTTAATAGTATTTTTTTTTTCAGTATGTATTAATTTTTTCTTGTTATTATATGCTTAATGCGAGTCCGTTTTCTACAGTGTTATTTATCTACTTTATTATTTGTGAAAACTTGTAATTGGCCTTCTAGCTTTATTTATTTACTTAATTTTGAACCTAGCTGTAAGTTTTCCTATGAAAAAAATATTGAATCATACGATAAAGAGATAAAAAACCTCAACGGAAAATATAACAACCTAAAAAATTTACTAGTGCACCTTCAGCTCGAAATAGGTCAACTCAAACAATATGTCCGCAATCTCGAGCAACAGCGTCTGGACTACTCTGGACAACGTGATAGAACTATCCGGTTTACCAAAATTGCCAGAAGAAAACCTATTAGACATTTCCTGCAAGCTCTTGCAAATATTGAATATGAATAATACAGAGGTTTCATATGTTAAACGAATGGATAGTCGCGGTGGACGAGATGGAGTTGTCTTAATGGGGTTCCAGCAAACACATCAGGCCGAAATGTGGGTACGCGCCGCACGAAAAGAATCAGTGTTGGTTGAACAGATTATAACAGGTTCCTCCCCTGACATAGCGAAGACAAAAGTGATACTGCGTCGATCCTTAACCACTGAAAACAAGTCTTTACTCTGGCAAGCTCAACAAAAACTTAGACCAACACACAAGCATGTATGGTTCCAGGACAGCAAGGTGTTGGTACGAAAGGATGATAACGCAAAAACTCTTGTAGCAAGAACCGAAGAAGATATTGGAAACTTAGCCACGCAGAATACTCGGTAATAGATGTCTTTAAAATCAGTCAACCAAGATTTATATCTAGACCATATAGAGTTTTTCGACTGCACTGACATTAATAATTTTAGTAAGCGTATTCCTACTTTATACTTGCATCAATTTTATTTCAATATTGTTCATATAAATATCAGATCGCTAAAGAAAAATTTTAGTTCCTTAACCCACTTTATGAATTTTTCAAATGTAGAAATCGATGTAATAATACTTACTGAGGTTAATTTTACCGAAGAAATTGTTTAAATTAATTATTGTATTAATTGTTGTTGTTTTAATTGTTTATGTAAAACATAAGTGGATATACATTGCACAGTCAATTGCGTAAAAAACGAAAGGGTCCTCGGTATCATTGTCTACGCAAAAAAAACTAACGTATTCAAAACAATGAAACACACCTTTTATCACTGTGAATCCATTATAGGTCAAATAACCACACCTTACAATTATTCCGCATTTATCTGTGCAATTTATAGACCTCCAAGTGAGAGTAAGCATCTGTTTGTATTGGAAGTTAAAAATCTACTCGTGAAATCCTCCTTTCTGCAGCACAACACTTATTTACTGGGAGACATAAATATTGATCTAAACACGAGTAGTAGCATTCGAGAACAGTATATCAGTAGCATGTCCGAGTGTGGTCTAACAAGTGCGATATCCGATTACACTAGAATTGAACAACTGGGTACAATAACTACACGTAGCAGTATAGATCACTTATTTGCAAGGACGCACTTGCTAGATGTTTACTCGGCCACGCTCGGAACTGTTATGGCGGATCAGATAATAATTTCGTGCATAGGAAATCGTAAAACACGATTACAGGATGATTTAAAAAATATCCAATTATTGACAATATCAAAACTAAGTCTTTGCTAGCGGAGTTAAATTGGAGCGAAATTGAGGATACAGTGTCCTATTGAATTAAATGAACACATTAAAGAGAAGTTTAACAACTGCTATAATGAGTCTAGGTATATGAAAAAAATTATGAATAGTAAAAGAAATAAAGACCCGTGGATAAACCGTAAAATTAACAGAATGTGTGAGAAGAAAGATACTTTTTACGATATACTATTTATGCATTGGAAAAATGCTCATACAAATAAAGTTTTGAGACTTGAGTACAATAAATATAGAAATAAAACACATAAGCTTATAGAAACGAGTAGAAACAATTATTATCTACATCTAATAAATAAACCTAAAATGAATCTCCGAAAGTTCTGGCAATTATTAAATACTTTAGCTGGACGTAATAAGAGTTCCGTAGAGGAAGCTCTTTTAAAAGTTTTAACAAAAATCAGATAGATGTAAAATCGTTAGCTAATAATTTTGCAAAAGAGGTTAGTGAATGCGTAAAGAAAATCATGCCTGTATGTAGCAAACGCCTATTAAATGAGTCAGAATACATGTATCTGCAGAATAAATCAATGTTTTTCAAGAAAGCATCCTATCAAAGTATATTTACAATTATTAAAGGCTTAAATACTAACAAAGCACATGGTATTGACGGCATTAGATGTGTTGATGTTAAATCCATATGCGAAAACATTTTAGGAGCCATAGTAAAGTTCATTAACAATAGTATAGCAAGCGGCAAGTATCCACAAGATTTAAATACCAGAATTGTCAGACCAATATATAAAAAAAGAAGTCACAAAGAATACGGCAATTACCACCTGATTACCATACTACCAGTCATAGACAAAATAACTGAAAAGTATGTGTGTCAACAGATACAAGATTTTTATGTAAAAAATGATGTGCTGTCTAGTGTACAATATGGATTTCAGCGTAATAAATCAACTGCAAAGCTTCTTTCCAAATTTGCGGATGAAGTCAAACATTGCCTAGATGACAAATACCACGTCTTACTCATGTTTATCGATTTTAGTAAGGCCTTCGATACGTTCGTTCAATACTTTACTGCAAAAACTGAATAACTCTGGTGTTCGAGGACCAATTCTGAAGTGGTGTGAAGACTATTTGAAAAATCGAGAGTATCGGGTGAAAGTTAGCGAGGAATAAATTGATGCGATTGAAGTATAAAGTGTCAGGAATACAGTGATGCGATTGATGGCTCCTCATTGGAGTCAGAGACGATGGCTATAAATAGAGGAGTCCTGCAGGGTTCCATTTTGGGACCTGATCTTTTTGCCTTATATTCTGCTGACATTGCAACGCACATAAAAAATTGGAAGTTTCACATATACGCTGACGATATTCAGATATATATATCCTGCAAACCACTTGAAATTGACTTAGCTATTGACAAACTCAACGTAGATCTCGCAAAAATAGTAGCATGGGCAACCAATAACTGCCTGCTGCTCAATCTCGATAAAACAAAGTACCTTATTTTCGGCAGTAATCATCAGATTGCTAGTGTCCGGCCTTCTGTAAGCGTCTCGCTCATGGGTTGAACACATAGAGTGGGTGCATGAAGCCCGCAACTTGGGATTGCACATGGACTGTGAATTACGATTCGATAAACATATAGCTAACTGCATAAAAAACTGCTTTTATAAGCTAAATGTTTTTTATACATGATAAGGCCTTATTTACGAGAAGAGCTGCGTATCCAACTAGCTGAACAGTTAATTTTGTCGAAATTGATTTACATGGACGCTGTTATTGGTTCGCGGCTCTTAGTCAAAACGCAAAAGCTTGTACAAAGAGTCCAAAATGCTTGTGCCCGTTTTTGTTTCGATATTCAGTTGAGGTCGCATGTGACTCCATTTTTGAACAAGCGCGTATTGTTGAAAATGAAATATTGCCATAAGCTTTATTTGGCATGTCTTTTGGTCGTGGTAATAAAACACAGAGAACCGACTTATCTCTTCGATAAGTTGTCGTGGAGAGCAAGTCGAAAGTCCCTCGAGTGTTGGCGGTGCTCGACTCAGCTCGTGACGGAGCGGCACAGCTCCGCCGCGTTCAGAGGAAGTTTCAGATACGCTGCCACCAAGTGTTGGAACAACATTCCGCCACCAATAAGCAACCAGCATAGTTTACATTCATTGAAGCTTAAGCTTAAAATATTTATTTTTGAGCATCAAAAAAGCGAAGAACTTTTAATAATAGACACCAGTGCTATGTAGGGAAACTTTTTATAGGGACTTACCTTTGTTATTTTTATTTCATGTCCGAGTACATGTCTAAATTTCTTCTTTTAATTAGTTTCATTTTTTATTTTTATTGAGATGGTCTTACCTAGTTTACTCGTATTAGTTTGTTAACAACATTGTTTTAGTCGAATCGCCTTATTAATATTATGTATTTATTTATGGTTTGTTTATATTACTGCAAAGTTTATTTAAATGTTAGTTTGTTATGCATTATGTGTTGTTGTTGCTATAATATTATTATTTAATTTCTCGTGTACTATTGGGTGTTGGCCATGGGTGATGTCACCGGCGGCTCCAACGGAACACCAGCGCTGGTTGTTCGCAACCTGCATTATGCTGAGTTGGAACCGGTTTGTGGAGGAAAATAATTTGTAATGTGTGTATTTATTTCCATTATTTCTCAAAAAAGCAACAATCTCCTCCAAAATGATGCACAACATATACGAGTCTATCGCTATCCTTTTCATTTTCAAGAACAAAATAGAGCATTATCCCACTCTCTTTAAATGGACGGACTACATTCAGCTGCTATGCTGTATCCTCTTCTATCGCATGGAATGGTTGGTTGGGACCTTTCAGTCACACATATTCATTCGCAGCAATATTACACTTTTTTAAATTCGACTACCGGAATTCAGGAGTGATTTGTCGCAGACAACCCGCACGTATACCACCGTGCTCGTAATGAAATAATCTTTATTTTAATTTAATTTTCATTCATTAACCAGACCGGTGCAAGTTGTTAGTATCGATTTACCTGCTTATACCTGCCTACCCGACAGTTGTGACGGGAAAAAAATAGACAATCTAACGTTTGCATATTCTATGGACTTCATATTTTCGATTGGTATGGAATTTGTCTATTAACAAAAAAATTTGTTTTAAATTATTAATTATTCAATATATTTATTGACATTAAATTTAATATAAAATAGGTTTCGTCCATTAACCAGCTCGGTGAACGTCGTTGTATAGCGGGATCCTATACTAGAAGTTTATCAGCCAATTTAAATTATGTTTTTCAGAATGTGTAATTTATTTAAATATATATTCTGGGCTAAGCTTGTTATTTATAATAAATGAAACGGTAAGACACATGCCCACCGATTTTAAAAATATATCGATTATGCGGGCGAATACATGATAAAAAAAACCCGCGAAGTGGTCCCACAAAAATTTCATTAATTTGGGCTCGTTTTTAAACTCGAGCGCCGAGAACGAAGCTCGTGTAAACAAATCACTACAACACTTTTTTATCTTTTGTTCGCGTCAAAACAAGGAGGTATTCATGCATGGATGTGTCATCGTATCTATAAATAAACTAGTAGTTCGCCGCGAATTGCACTATAATAGATCTTTCACCAAAATTCCTAAAATAAATTTTAATGATCTTTAAAAAACCGACTTTCAACGATTTTTTACTGTTTTTGTCTTTTACGACCACAAAACACAAACATTCTAAGTTAATAATGCCACTACAAAGAACAAAATATTATTTTTAAACATATTTTGAAATCGGCTAAGAACAAAAATATTTTTTTTATTTTTTTTTTTATTATCTTTGTTTAATAATATGGTAAATTATAGTTCCAGCCCGACTTCAAAATACATGTAAAAATATTTTTTTGTTCTTTTTAGTGGCCATTATACTAACAACAGACTTGTGAATGTTGGTTGACGGACCGCCGACTGACCAACTGGAGGAAAAAAGAAAATGTTCTCTTTCTCTCCCGTTGGTTGGTCAACCAAGTACGTCTCGTCTGTTAGCGCTTGAATGTTTGTGTTTTTATTTTTTTTATTTTAAATAATTATTAATATTTAATATACCTAAGTCACGACAAATAATTATTATCAGTGACAATAAAATAATAAATATTTTACCTTTCATAAACAGGTTTTGAAAATACGACAATTCGTCAAGTGTTTACCAGTCACTGTCTGATATACATATTTGTATACATAATTAAACAACGCCTGTCGTGACAATCAGACAACTATGGCACTTTATCACAAACGTGTCGATATGTAAGTTTTGTTATGCCCTGGTCTGTCGGAAACTTGGCCTTTTCGGTCTTTATAATACTTTTGAAAGCTTAAACAACGCACGGAGTTTGTCTTTAATTTGACCAAAGTGTCCAGTAACTTCAGTAATAATATAAAAAGTAGCGTTCAAGGTCTGTTAAAGTTTGTGTCACCGCGACAGTAGCGCATCGCAGCCCGACTCCCGAGCGCCGAGCACACGTCCGTCGCGGCGGCGGTCGCTCGCCACACTGACCGCCGCCGCGCCGGTGCTGCCGGAGCTAGCTCGGCTACTCCCACTCATGTTATGTATTCTGTGGCTCGGCTCAGTTTCAAACTCACTGAGTGCTACTCACGGGTGTGTGTACGTTTGCGTGCAGCCTACAGACAGGCTGTGCTCTGAACGCCTGCCGCCTGCCGCCACCTTGACAATCTACGAGACCCTGACCGGACTGATCAAGCCGGACACACATTGTACGGTTCCATAGACATAATAACAACATATTGGATGGATGATTACAACATATTCTAATGAAACTATTGAACTCATTAGGTATTCAAACTATAGAGGTTTAATATTTACCTACTTTTCATGATGTAATCCCCGATTACAAAATGTAAATGTCATTACAGGGTTACACGAAACATTACTACTGAGCTGACAAGAGGTCAACGTATTTATTATGACTGACTTATATTATGACAACCCTAACATTGCGAAGACAATGCCAGTTCCAAACATGACACCGAGTATTATGATGTGCCATTAAATAAGAGTTGAAGTTGAAGTATTATGATGTATTACCGAGGAGAGTTGCACATTTCTTATTGATTTCAGTTTACAGAATCTAAAGGGAGGGTGGATTATCATCATCATCGACAGCCTTCCTTATCCCACTGCTGGGTATAGGCCTCTCTCTTGTTATGCCGTTCGCCTCGGTCTGACCCACGATGGTGACAATATAGTCGACCCATGTCGCAGCTGGATGACTGCAATGATGTCGAAGTGCCAGAAGAGCAGGTGGTTCACCTAGCAAGTAGGTATCATTGCGGAGAAGCTGGCTTGGAGGGGTGCGTCCAATTTGATCGAAATTCATTTTACATATTTTGATTTCAATACCGTTCACTGAGTATAATTGTCTTTTGCCATATAGGACAGTTGATCGATGTTTATTTGATATACGTAATAGTTCGTATATTGTTTATAATCTATTCCAGCATTTGATATATCGATCTTCGGAAATACTATGTTTTTGTATACTATTACTAATGCTATATACTGTTCAAGTTACATAATTTTCTTTTATAATATATTGATGATACGATGTATTGTAGTTTTTGTATAATTCAGTTCAATTATTATTATTTTTGTTTATTATAGAAATATTTCATTTACTAGTTGTTAGCAGAGTCATATATAGGTGCGACGACGAGCGAAGCGAGATCTCCGAAGAAGAAGTTTTCGATGTTTAGTTTCGTATGTTTTTGAAGTTAGATCAAAACATAGGTGGGTGAATATTGTGACGTTTAGGTTTCTATTATAGTTCTTTGGACGTTTTTGAAAAGTTAATAATGGTTATTAATACTGAATCTATGGTTAAATATGACAAAGGTTGTGTATATCTGTGTGACAAAGGGACAGTAATCACATATTTTGTTTTGAAGATATTGACGTCAGCTTTTCTATTAGTAACGGTAATGAGGTTTCATACTTACTGTCATTAGATATCTATTGTGATTTTTATATTATTTAATTAAGAAATGTTTTTATTGCTTACAGAATCATTTTAGCACTAACTTACTTACTTACTTATTATTAGTTACTACACCTCATTGCCGTTTGTTGCTTCTAATTACCGTTCAAATTTAGGAAAACGGTAATCAATGGTAATTAGATGAATGGTATGGTAGAAAATATTCAAATATCGGATCGAACATAATAATATCATCGGATGGTAATTATGGGGAAGTGTAGGGACAGTTTGCAAACTGGTATTATATCACTAATTATTGTTCTTTCGTAAACAATAAATAGTTTATTGCATACATAATATATCTTATTATCCGAAAAAGATATAACAATGTCGTTCTTCCTGCACACATTTTATCTACATGTGCCAATTTACTAAAATCCGGGGAAAAGGATATAAATCATAAATCATATTTATTTCCAAAAGGATATAGCTGGTATGGGTATAGCTGGTGGCTGGCTGGCTGGTTTAAGGTTTTTGTTTATAAATTAAAAACATTTCTTAAAATTAAAATTCAATGTTTGCCTCTTTTACAACCCCAAACTAACTATATAACGACAACGTTGGGTATACAATTATTTTAACGTTTCTACATTCTTTAACGTCCGACGTCAAATATACACGAAATGAAATATTCACCCAGGCATGAGTAGTGAGTTGTATGTCAAATAATAATTATTTCATTTGCGAAGTATATTAAATGTCTTGTATAGCTTTTGAATGGAGAATGGAATGCAGCTTATGAATCAAATGGAGAAGCAGCCCCACCTCTGGTTCCGCTTAGTTTTACCATAGTTGCGAAACAGACAGACAAACAGACGCGGAAAGCACTTCAATTTATACTATTTAGAGAATGTTTGTCTTTACAAAGGCATTTTAAAATAGTTACGTATTTTAAAATGATGATCTGAGTTACATAGGAGATGGAGGAGTAATAGAAGGTTTCTTCCCTTTCTTTGGAACATTCTCGATGCTGACGCCACCTGTGGGATAGTCCTCTTTAGGCAGTTTCGGTGCATACTTCTTGCCAAGTCCTTTTCTGTAGAGGCCGTCCAAGTTGAGAAGGATCCAGTAAGTGTAGAGGTAGTCGATGTGCAGCCGCACCATCCGGTGATGCAGCACGATGTGGCCGATGACTGAGATTATGGCGTACTGCCACCGCTTCATGAAGGCCAGGATCCGACCCATCTTGACGAATATTCTCCTGCATTTGTGGCCGACGAACCCGGCGCGGTAGGCGGTGTCTTCCTTGTTCACCAGTTTGTTATTCTCTATCACGGCAATCTGGCTCTTGGCCATGTATATCAGCTGCAACATCATGTCGCAGTTCAGCTGGTTGACCATGATCCAATAGCCACGTTTGTAAATACTGATGCCATCATTCCACATCCATATGATCTTGAACCGGCGGCCGCTTTTTGTGACCTTTTCGTCTTCCTCCAGGAGCTTAGGTTGCATCTCTCTCATCATTTTGTTTTTGAACTTGTGGATGTCTAGTTTCTCTATGTCGAGAGAGATGTTGCGATACGCGGCAGCGGGCAGGTCACCGTATTGATCAGACTCGTTGAAGCTCGGGAACAGGTCGTTGATGTCTGGCGGCGTCTCCTCACTCCTTGACACTGCCACTGCGCCTGGAATCACTCAAAACCAAAATAATTAGTATTTTTTTATTCTAGAGTGCCGGGCCGGGGCCCGAGGATCGAACTAGGTGCCGTCAGATTGTAAATTAAAATTAAAATAATTTATTTGTCAGAACATGGCAGGCATACATACATAAAAAATAGCATACAAGGTCGTAAGAATGGAGATGTATCTCATGTCTTTGTCTGTTACAGCTTACGAATGTTAGTTTTTTTATTAAAAAATATTTGTTAAAAAAACTAAATTATGTCAATGTAAGAATATTGTTAAAATCATAATATTTTGGTTTAGTTGTATTTTATACTTTAACTAGCGGCCCGCCCCGGCTTCGCACGGGTATAGTTATATAGCCTATATTAATCAGTGATAATGAAGCATTCAAATGGAGAAAGAATTTTTTTATTCGGTCCAGTGTTTTTTGAGCCAATTCGTTACAAACATACAAATTCAAATTCATTTATTTCAGGCTACGCCACCCATACAATAATAATTACACAATTTTTACACAAATTTACAATAATAAAATAATAATGTCTGGTTCTTTTTATTTGAATTATGATCGATTCAAAATATGCCAATTCACGTTCGAACATTCGAGAGTGGCGCACCCTACGGCGATTTTGCGAAACACATGTTTGCAAACGTCAGTTCTTCGCTAACCCGCTCTGAGCAAGAAACGCACACCAAACAAATGGACCTTATTTAAATAGTTGACGTTGTATTGTAAAAAACAAAATTTATTAACAATGCTGTGTACAATGTTCGGATTAGCAACTTTATAATGTTCATGCTCTACCTACTCGTTTTTAGGGTTCCGTACCTCAAAAGGAAAAAACGGAACCCTTATAGGATCACTTCGTTGTCCGTCTGTCTGTCTGTCCGTCTGTCAAGACCCTTTTTCTCAAGAACGCGTAAAGGTAGCAAGTTGAAATTTATACTAAATACTTGGGTCTACAGTTTCTTTCGGCTGTAAAAAAATAAAAGTTGTAAGTCAACGCAATCAAAAGATATGAACGTTTATGTCGTATATTTTGCGATTTCACAGGGGAACCAAAACCTATAGGGTACTTCCCGTTGACCTAGAATCATGAAATTTGGCAAAAGGCAAGGTCTCATAGTACATATATAGGAATAAATCCGAAAGTTATAAATTTGAAGTTATTTCATTTAAAAATAATTATTTTGCTATTACAAACTTACATTTTGTAGTTGGAATGTATGGAAGAACCTTATTGTCAACTACAAACTTAAGTTTGTTTTTCAATATTTTAACTTCAGTTAGTTTTTTTTATTGGTCTCGCGCTCTGAGGGTTCCGTCTACGGGAACCCTCAGAGCACGAGTCCTACTCGTACTTGTCCGGTTTATTAAGTTTATAAGCATAGTTTGCTGATTATTTTGGACCTAACTAAATAAATAAAAAAAAAAAAAAAAATAGGAAATAGTATAGAAATATAAATTAACAAAAGAAACATGTTAATTACTACTTATATTACTTATTATTATTTTATTTTTTATTAGTACCTAGTCTCTGTCTTATGTCAATTATTTAGTCTACATTACATATCAAAACATTTTAATCACTTAGGTATTCTGAAATTTCATTATAGCTTTTTTGTGCTAATAACATTTTAAGTTTATTTTTAAACATTCCAATCCATAATTCTCTGATAATTTTAGGAATTTTAGTATATATTACAGGAGCCATACAAAATATACTTTTTTGCATGAGTGCAGTTATGGCCGTACGTGGACAAAATTTCATCTCGGCCTGTAAGCATCAGTCCAACTACCAAAGAGATGTTGATTTGATTTTACAAAGGTAGCTATTTCTAATATGTACAAAGATGGTAATGTACGAATGTGTTTTAAACATTGTTTATAAACTGTCATTCTTATGAAGATGAAACATTGCCCTGACGCACCTCTTTTGGGCTTTGAAAGCAATCCTTTTGTCAGTAGAGTTCCCCCAGAAAATAATGGTGTATTGCAGAACAGATACTACCATGCCATAATATGCAGTAATTAGAGCTACTTGATTAATAACTAATGATAATTTAGATAGTGCGCATGCCGTCGAAACTATTCTTTTAGTTAATATAATTTTCTATGTGTGCTTTTCAAATTAAGTTTACTATCGATGGTCAATCTAAGAAATTTAGTTGAGTCCACTTCCTGTATGACTCTACCAGTATATTACAAAACTATATTATCACGTACTGTACGATGCTGGAAGAGGATGATGTTCATTTTTTCTAAATTAATTTTAATTAATTTTTAAGTTATTGTCATCTAGCCATTGAACGATTGATTTTAAACTATTATTTATTTCTGATTCATGTGTATTTATTTTTACAACTAATAGACATTGTGCTGTCGTCTCTAAGATGGTCTAGTGCTTTAATTAAGTCATTGGTATATCCTATAAATAGAAGAGGGCCCACTACACTGCCTTGCCTCCGAAGTTAGGAGTACGTGCTTTAGACCGATGAATTATTTCTTGTTTTTTATAAATGTTTATTTCTGAAATCTCAGTATAATGTTTTCTATTACTCGAGTATGATTTTATAAGGTCTAGAGTATTTTCTCTAATGCCATAATATGTATATAGTTTTTGTAAAAGTATATCGTGGTGAACATAACCAAAAGCTTGGGTCATATCACAAAATATTGCGCAAACTGGAATATTTGAATCTATGTTGGTCATAACATTATCTAAAAACATCATATATATTGCCATATTTATTGTTTTATTTCCCTATAAAATATCATTTTTGTTCGTTACAAAGTATTCTTTTCTTTTCCATTTAGATGTAGAGATGCGTGTAAATGTATTTTTCAAGAATCTTTGAAAATATAAGGATAAGTGAGATTAGTCTATAATTATTAATGCATTCCCTATTTTTCTTTTTGACTATAGGATGATTAATTAATAATGGAGACATTGAGACATTGACATTGACATTCTTCAGTCTTCCCGTGAACATGGTGCATGTAACTGCGCCAAAATATCGGAAGCTCATTCCACAACCTTACCAAAAAAAAATACCGTAAATATCCCGTATATAATCATATAACTTTAGTGAACAACCGTGATAGTTAAAAACAGTGTTTTATCTTAAATATGTCTAATGCAGTGCTCGGAAGAAATAACATTGAATTGGACTTACTTGTAATTAATGAGTTCGTTTTCTGACTATTAGTTTTCACAGGTTTAATTTCATCAATGTAACTGATGTTGAATGCATTGCATACGTGCTTGCCTTTTAAGTTTTGTCGTTTGAAGAAAAAAACACAAGTAGAACCTTATAGTAGTTTTTATTGTTTTTCAAAGTATTCACCACGTAGCTTGATACACTTTTCCATTCGCTCAAACCAGTTATTATAACATCTATTAGTAATTTTTAAACTTTCGCGATTTGAACACATGTTCGTCAACACAACAACGTCGTGTGTTCATGAACACAACGTCGTGGAATCCCATAGTAAGCAAGTGTACAAACCGCGGTGTAGGTACTAGAACATTTACCGATACAGTCAGTGTTGTGTGTCGTAGTGACAACCCTGCCATTTTTCAAGATCAAGTGAGGGTAGGAGAACAAAACACCCGCTCTTCTCGCCGGACTCACCCGCAGTTTTCAGTCAGCTCGTGACCACGGCCATTGTAACATGGTCGAAACGTCGAGCGAAAGGTATGTATTTTTTACCTAAATTAAATAATACGTGATAAGTCCCGATAAACGTTTAAAACATAACATCTATTCCACTCTAAAGTGGGGGTGTTCAAAATGGCTGACTTGAAAGCGTCGACTGCTTCTTCACCGGACTGGAACCTTTGACCACGAAGACTTTTCTTAATTTTAGGAAATGTAAAGAAATCGTTAGGGCTTAGGTCAGGACTGTATGGAGGATGGTCAAGAATTTCTACTTTTTCCTGCTTCAAATACTCAATCGTTTGACGAGCGCTGTGTGCGCTTGCGTTGTCGTGGTGCAGGATGATGCGTCGCTTTGAGTTAGATTTTCGAAGTTCTGCGATGACTTGTGATAAACAAACTGTGGTATACCACTTTGCGTTAACCGTTCTACGATTTTCAAATGCAATAGTCGCAACATGGCCGGTTTTTCCAACGAACGTGGCCACCATCTTCTTTGAAGTGCTTCGAGAACGAACAACTTTAGTCGGCTTTGGCTCGTCTTGAAAGACCCAGATTGTAAATTGATGTTTGGAATCAGGATCGTAGGCATAGATCCAAGATTCGTGATTTGACTCTCCTCGGTTGAACCTTTGCAGAGTTTTCTTACACCATCTGACGCGGGCCGCCTTGTGATCGTCGGAAAGCAGATGCGGTGTCCAACGGCAAACTAGCTTTCTCACACCAAGTGCTTCATGCAAGATCTTCTGAATGGTTGTCCCTGAGATGCCTAATAGGGCCTCTATCTCTCGATACGTCACATGACGATCTTCGAGAATTAGTTGTCTCACAGCAATGATGTTATCTTCAGTGAAGGCGGATTTTGGGCATCCTTCGCGAGATTTGTCACTAACATTAGTATGTCCACGCTGGAATTCTAAGTACCAGCGTTCGACAGTCCGCAGACATGGGGCTTCATCACTGAACACAGATGTTAGCTCTTCAAAACACTGAAGCCGTGTCAGGCCTCTTCTAAAGTTGTAGAAAATTATTGCAAGAACATTTTCCTTAGAAAGATTAATTTTCATACGTAACCTCCAGTACGTAGCCAGATTCCAATTGACGCTGTGACTAAACAATAGCATTAATCCTAATACTTTCAACTGTTTTGAGATTCAAAATGTAAACGCATTCGAATGTAGAACAGTTCCAAATTCAAAATTGCCGGGAAATATGGAAACGACAGAATTTAAAAGGCATGCCTAGTATTTTATTTGGGTCAGTGATAATAATTTGTGTATGAAACAAAACATCATAAACAAATAAAAATAAAAAATAAAAATGGACTTCCGCAAAGTAACGCCTGATTCAAACAACTATCAGCGATAATATTTTTATTTACTTTTATTCGTAATAAAGACTCATTTTGCATCTGTTGCTGTAAACTATTTAGTATATTACATTATTACTTAGACTTATTCGTTGCCATTTTAAAGCGTAATCGTTTTGAGTTTAGTGATTTTTTTAAATAGGTTTGAATAGTTTACTAATTTATTCTTATTGACAATTTCGGTGTCGTCTGTATTGCCATAAGAGTTTCCGTTTATTATTACTACATAGTTTGATGCCACGAGATATCCATTTTGGATGTTTAACTGATTTAACTATTTTTTGTGTAAAGGAAAACACATATCGCAAAATAATATAAACGTGTCAATAAAGTCATTATACGCATCATTAGGGTCGTCAATACTATATAGGTCTGAGAAGGAGAGATTTTTCATGTGCGATATAAACATAAATATATTTCCTTGACCATAGTCACGCCGCTTTATATCATAGTCACGCCGCCTTATATCATAGTCACGCCGCCTTATATCATAGTCACGCCGCCTTATATCATAGTCACGCCGCCTTATATCCCAACGATCAATGATGCATTTTTTCGTCTACAGGACACATTAGTGGTTGAGATGTGTGGTCGAATAGCGTGAATTCAACCAATTTAGATTTACAATAATTTTTAAAATCATGAGTGATCTATGCATGTTTGACTACTTAATCGGGCTAATTGTTCAAATCTTAATTTAAGATTAAAACTTGTCAGCAAAAGTAGTAATTAATATATATATGCTTCTTATAATATGCTTCTGATGGCCACCATCGCTCCATAAATAAATGATAGAGCTATGTTTGAGGTTCTGTAAGCACATAAATTATCTATGGAATAAATCTAGACTGTAAGTCTAAGAAAGTACGATGTAGATATATAGACATAGATAACCTGCAAGCGGGAGCGGACTGGAGAGAAGTCGCCGGCGGGCGCGTACTCACCCGCACTCAGTAGGTATATGAGCACAGTCGACATTGTGCCTGCTGCCGCGGTGCCGGTAGCCCCGAGCTGTGTAAATTATACTCACATTAAATTAATAATATGACGCAGATACATTTTAGTGCTAATAACTAACACGTCTAAGAGCCTTTTTTATTAATCGTTTTTATTATCAAAATAATTTAATAGTTCATTACTGCAGCGGCCAGCAGTTATTAATGAACGGACGTAAAAATGTGAGGCGGGCTCGTGCACTGAGGGTTCCGTACCACCACAAAATACAATAAGGTTGTCCAAGTAACGAATTACCAGTTATTATAACGCCTTCCAATCGTCACAGTAATTTGCTACGCAGTTTGCTACAGGCGCTCGAGTATAATAACTTGGTAATGAACAGAAATTTGTCACTGACTCGCACTTGGCCATTATTTATTATTTTTGTTGTTATACTTTAGAGTGTGTACTACAATCGTGCCAAGTTTGACGCTTGTACGTATATACATTATACATTTTTACATTAGAGCTAATACAAAAATAGGTAAAAAAATACGTTTATTATACATGCAGTACTCGATACAAGTTTTGTGACATGCAAGTGCATGCAAGATGTATGCATGTACGTACAAAGCTTAAAGATATAAAATCTACGATCAGATATTTAAATTATAACAAAATTAAACTAAAATACAACAACTTAAAAACAAGGCGCCAGGTGATGACGGAATCACGACAGAACTACTGAGAACTGAGAGCGGGTGGACAACTGGTACTTTTAGTCCTCCAGAAGTTATTTAATTCCGTCATACTCAATAGTACTACGCCTGAAGCATGACACAGGAGTGTGGTGGCGCACTTCTTTAAAAAAGGTGATTGAATTGACACCTTATTGAAGAAGGCGAAGGTATAAACGAAGGTATAAAATGGAATGTAAAACTATTGTACAGTATTGGATTTAAAAAAAAAATGGGTTATTGTGGTGAATTCTTGATGGTACAAATGTTCCTGGTCTATGGTATGAGGTACGACACCCGACAATTATGCCTCATTTCAAGATATTTTGGCGGGTGATGACTTGCCAACCACTAAATGGGCCCCCCATAATGGCTGCCGCATATTGGCCTCGGAAGGGCAACATTGGCGTGGGTGGCTTAGGGTGTCGAGAGGTGTGCTGTACTTTCACTAAAACCTAATCGCCGCGTTATGCCCTTTAACACTTCCACCCTGGAGCTTAGGTTTTTAGCTCTTGCGGTTTCCACCCCCAGACGGCCGGTTAAGGCAAGCCAGGGGTCGGGGCTCTGGGGTTTTAGCCCCATAGAATCTGGGTATGCGGTGTTGCCACTCACCGACGGCTCGCCATAAAGCCACACCTGTTATTATTATTGTTATAGCTGTTAAAATTTGCAATTTTAAGTGGCAATGGGCAGGCCATATCGCTCGAAGAACCGATAACCGATGGGAAAGAAAGGTTCTTGAGTGGAGACCATGAACCGGAAGACACGTAGGTAGGCCTCCCACTAGATGGACTAACGACATTGTGAGAATCGCGGGCATCCAGTGAATGCAGATGGCAGGCTTTCGTTCAGTGTGGAGGTTAAAGGGGAAGCCTATATTTAGCAGTGGACGTTTTCTGGCTGATGATGATGATGTTGATGAAATTAAACTAACCAATAAAGCGGTTCTTCCAAGACCAAAAATAGACAAGCGAGATTGAATAAACTAGTAATTTAATTAAAATTAACTAATTAAATTACAAACATGCGAACGGAAAAACTAGCTACGCCAATACCTCAATGAGCTAGGCCCTATCGTTCGCTTATGATTTAAATCTAACGTTTAATTTCACGGATTTCACTAAACGTATCGTTACCTATTTATTGTGAAATTCACTAAACAAGACGTATCCAAAATGGTGCCTGCGTCAGAGTATCGGCTTGAAGTGAAATGTTTCAGGCTCAAAGAGCACGCTGGTACCTGTAATGCTGTCCACGTGTCGATAATAAGTGAAAAGAATAAAAGTTACTTGTTGGTTGATGGTTGGGAAAGGTTACGCGGACACGTCTTATTCTTCTAGGCCACTAAGAAGGCGACAACAAATATCTTCTCGGACATACACCCACACCCCGGTATGACGCATCAGAGTTTGTACCCAGGGTATACGAGGTAGGACGTCTTAGCAGGTTTGGTTATTTGTCTTCGTCAAGAAGGGCCCTTGCTCTTGTTGGGGTTATTTTCTTCTGGTTTTCTGAATTCAAGGTGGTGATGAACCTCATTCAAATTGATGCCTTTGTCAGATTGGCATAAATACCACAAATGTTACAGAAAATACACTTGAAATGTAGACTCGGAGGCCGCTAAAGAAACGTTCATTCTCTCAGTCCTCTCGGCCGTTGGTTGGGTTGTGAATTTGAGTTGGGGAAGTACAGCATGCAACGCTCTCTATCAATCGATAAAGTGCAGGTGTATATTTTGAGTCACTGAGTGCAGTATAGTGATCGTCTGGTGTGGGACCCCCCCTGCCCTGCCCTGTCCCTGGTGTGGCATTGCCTGGATCCACTTTAGTTTCCTACTGCGGCACGGCAGCACCTCCACAAGATTTTGCGCCGGATGGCGGGACTGCCTCCCGAGGCGGAGTATTAAAGTAGTTCAGTTTCACCGGGTCTTCCTGGCCTCCACGCCACACTGTCACGACTGAAGACAGATTGCAACTTTGCACCCACGAGGTCTCCGGCCAGAGAGAAGAATATGCTGTACAGTTGCATGCCTCCACGCTCCTCCCGAAAAAATGGATTCTGATAATAACCAGGAAATATATTAATGTTAGGATCCCCACGGGTCATCACATTATCACAATTTTAATTCTCTTAGATCAAAATTTATCTCTTTTCGTTCAGTTATTTGTTGTTTTTTTCTTATCTATCTTTAAATAATTTGCATTAATCAACAGATGCGGTGAAACTTTAGGAGATGTAAGTGTTCACAATCAGCTATTGTACAGCAACGATATTGGTTTCAATGTAACTTTGCATCGTCTGTTATTTTATTTATAGCAGTTTGAGCCTGACGATTAAAACGTACACTGCTTGTTCGTAATGTATTGTAAATGTACAAAGTACAAATTTGGTACTCTTCTATTTTATGTCCAATCTGAAATCCGTTTCAATTTTAATTTAACTATATAAATCAAATTGGCCGTTTCTTACTTTATTGAAACATAGATAAAAGTTTAAATAAATGCTTAGAAAACATTTTCATTGATTGGATTGAAATCGCAATAAGTTGACAATTAAATATTATACTAGTGTTTGTGGTCGAGTTTGTGCCTGTATTTGTATTTTGGAGCTTCTGTGTGAGTATTTCTGATTGTTTTACAGTTTGGGTGATTTTAAGGCAATAAATTATCACGAGTGCATTAATTACTCACTTTAGCGAGGTGCATAATTTACTTTTCTTTCAACGACCAATCTACCTACCGTGATAAAATATACCTACTCAAAATAAAAACTCAAGTTAATGAAAACAAAGTTTAATTCATCTTCTCCTCAAACATTTAAAACTTACAATTATTTTCTCCAAGTCGGTTTTATTCCGCCGATTTTTATTTTCAGTCAGTATCTTTTTGATATAATATACCAAACTAGTGACCCGCCCGCCCGGCTTCGCACGGGTGTAATTTACGTGCGAAGCTGGGGTGGGTCACTAGTTATATATATATATATAAACCTTCCGTAAAAATTTATCTAACGAATGGTGACGACCGCATCAAAATCCGTTGCGTGGTTAAGGAGTAGTTAGCGGCCATACAGACAGACAGACAGACAGGCAGACAGACAAACGCAGAAAGCGACTTTAATTTATACTATGTAGAGATATTACTTTAATATATTAAGGTGGTACGTTCCACATATGGCAGGAAATTCAAACTTCAAACAGTTTTCATGTCCTTGTAGCTACGTCGCGTAATTATTGTAAACGATCATGATGTTTGCGCAATTTGATTATTATTCTTTACAAAATCATGTAAAGCTATTTATCTCTAATGCACATTATTACATACATATGTCAATAAACTAATTTTTGCAGTTTCAAACGGTTTATTGACAAATGTAGGTAATATGGTGCGTTACTTTTAAATATCTGTACATGATAATATTATAATGAACAACCAACAATTTGTGCAAACATTGTGTTATTTTAAAATAATTGCTTGGCCTAGCTACTACGGCCATAAAACTGTTTAAAATTGTAATTTCTCGCTATAGGTGAAACGTACCACTGTGGTAAATTAATATCTAATTTAAAAATTAAAAACAGTGCATTAATGAAATTTCATGTAACATTTCTGCACTGTTTTGGTTCTAAGCAAAAAATACGTCCTATGTGATCGGTTTTGTAGTGATTTATGATAACATTACCACGTAGTTGAAAGAAAAAAATATTGTTGAACGATATGCCAGATAAGAGTGCATTTTTTTATTTAAATTTAAGGCTTGCGTTTGGCCTCCATCACGCCTGATGTTAAGCGATGATGCGGTCTACGACGGAGCACGCATGCCTAGAAGAAACCAATTCACTTGTGATTTGAAGACACCCAGATTGTAACCATCGGGGAACACCCGTTCAGGCAGCGCATTCCACAGACTAGCAGTCAATCAAGATAGCAGTAAATCTAGATAGTATAATAGGGCAATATAATTATGAATAACTAACCACCAGATATAACCACCGGACGCCATTTTTGAACTTATTAGGAGTTCATTTCGAAACGCAAACAAGATGGCGATCTCTAGCGCCACTCACAAAAACAACGACTAAGAGTTCCTTGGATGTATGAAAATGTCAGTCGCCTGTGTGTAAAGCGTGATAAGTTGTTTACATCGTGGAAAATGTCAGTCGCCTGTGTGTAAAGCGTGATAAGTTGTTTACATCGTGGAAAATGTCAGTCGCCTGTGTGTAAAGCGTGATAAGTTGTTTACATCGTGGAAAATGTCAGTCGCCTGTGTGTAAAGCGTGATAAGTTGTTTACATCGTGGAAAATGTCAGTCGCCTGTGTGTAAAGCGTGATAAGTTGTTTACATCGTGGAAAATGTCAGTCTCCTGTGTGTAAAGCGTGATAAGTTGTTTACATCGTGGAAAATGTCAGTCGCCTGTGCGTAAAGCGTGATAAGTTGTTTACATCGTGGAAAATGTCAGTCGCCTGTGTGTAAAGCGTGATAAGTTGTTTACATCGTGGAAAATGTCAGTCGCCTGTGTGTAAAGCGTGATAAGTTGTTTACATCGTGGAAAATGTCAGTCGCCTGTGTGTAAAGCGTGATAAGTTGTTTACATCGTGGAAAATGTCAGTCTCCTGTGTGTAAAGCGTGATAAGTTGTTTACATCGTGGAAAATGTCAGTCGCCTGTGTGTAAAGCGTGATAAGTTGTTTACATCGTGGAAAATGTCAGTCGCCTGTGTGTAAAGCGTGATAAGTTGTTTACATCGTGGATAATGTCAGTCGCCTGTGTGTAAAGCGTGATAAGTTGTTTACATCGTGGAAAATGTCAGTCGCCTGTGTGTAAAGCGTGATAAGTTGTTTACATCGTGGATAATGTCAGTCGCCTGTGTGTAAAGCGTGATAAGTTGTTTACATCGTGGGAAATGTCAGTCGCCTGTGTGTAAAGCGTGATAAGTTGTTTACATCGTGGGAAATGTCAGTCGCCTGTGTGTAAAGCGTGATAAGTTGTTTACATCGTGGAAAATGTCAGTCGCCTGTGTGTAAAGCGTGATAAGTTGTTTACATCGTGGATAATGTCAGTCGCCTGTGTGTAAAGCGTGATAAGTTGTTTACATCGTGGGAAAAAAAGCAATAGTCAAATAATCCTATTAAAAAAGATTAAAATACAATAAAGCACGAAATAAAATACATAAAATCATAGAAAATAGAAGAAATACGTATTATGTAATATATTTGTTAGCGACAGGCGAGCCAACCAGCTCCGAGTCCGAGAATTAAGGCATTGTATAGAATCATAGATAAGAACGATTATGAGCAGAAATGTATAAATAAATATTTAAATACAACACATAATATTCCTGTTCTGTGGGTTCCGGGGCGAAGTAGATGCGAGCAATAGGTAGCTATGTCTTTGCGATTAGTTATGCGATCATCTTGGACAAGAAACCTGCTCGGCTATGATATTATTTCAACCAGACTCCTTAAGTTATTATGTCACCATTATGTTGAACATTTGGCTTATAATAGTTTTTTTTTTAAATGTATTTCTTATATTTTGATAGATAGAAACTCTTTATTGTGTACAACAGAAATAAAAATCACTGGAGCAAGGTAATTTTCCTGATAAACTTAAAACATTAAAGTTATATGATTATTTACGGGATATTTACCGTGGTAAGGTTGTGGAGTGTTTTAAAACATTAAACCTATACATAAATAAACCGACCAAGTGCGAGTCTGGCTCACGCACTGAGGGTTCCGTACCACCACAAAATTCAATAACGAAATTACCAGTTATAAATATTTAATGAACAGAAACTTATCACTGTCTCACACTTGGCCATTATTTATTATTTGTTGTTATACTTTAAAGTGTGTACTATAATCATGCCAAGTTTGACGCTTGTACTTATTACTATTTTTACATTAGAACTAATACAAAAATACGTTAAAAAAATACGTTTGTTGTATGGGGACCCCCTTTCGTTTTTACTTTTTTATTATTTATTTGTTAGTTAATCCACCGTAACATAACATATTATGTGAAAATTTTAATTGGCTATCTAGTACAGTTCAAAAGATACAGCCGTTAATAGGTAGGACAGACGGACAGACAGGCAGACATCGTAGGATTAGTAAAAGGATCCCGTTTTTACGCTTTGAGGACAGAACCCTAAAAAGAATATTATTTAATTAGACAAAGACAATTACCGGCCAACAAGGGCGTTTCATACCCTAAAGGGAATAAAACGCCGTTGCCAGCCAATTGCATTGCGTTCCTGTGCTGTCAACATTCGTCGAGAAAGTTTGAAGTTTTAATTTTTTGTCTTCGAGAAATATTTCTTAAGATTTCATACTATAGTACGTATGGTTTAATTCCAGGATATATTCGATTTACTTGTTGAAGAGTAATTTGATTTCAGAAAAAACAAACCCACTACATTGGCAACTTATAACTTGAATCAGCTAATACT
This sequence comes from Agriopis aurantiaria, assembly GCA_914767915.1. Classification (NCBI taxonomy): domain Eukaryota; kingdom Metazoa; phylum Arthropoda; class Insecta; order Lepidoptera; family Geometridae; genus Agriopis; species Agriopis aurantiaria. The sequence goes on along the minus strand of OU611991.1, from coordinate 96,832 downwards.
AAATGGTCTAAACAGTAAAACTGGCAGCACTGATACAAATGCTGTGCCTGCTGCTGGGTGCGTACTCGTCCTACCTCCAATATGTTTGCTACAGGTCACAGGAAGGACGCTTGGTGTTGCCGGCAGCGCGCATGGTGTCACCGGCAGCGTTCTGCCTGTTGCTGGGTACGTACTCGTCCTACCTCCAATACGTTTGCTACAGGTCACAGGCAGGACGCATGGTGTCACCGGCAGCGCGCTTGGTGTTGCCGGCAGCGCGCATGGTGTCGCCGGCAGCGCTCTGCCTGTTGCTGGGTGCGTACTCGTCCTACCTCCAATACGTTTGCTACAGGTCACACGCAGGACGCATGGTGTCACCGGCAGCGCGCTTGGTGTTGCCGGCAGCGCGCATGGTGTCGCCGGCAGCGCTCTGCCTGTTGCTGGGTACGTACTCGTCTCTACCTCTATAATTATGTTATCTAGCCAGTAATTGGTGTGAAGACGGTTTTCCAAGACGATCACTCAGACCTATAATTATTATACGCCTGCGTTATCGTCTCGGAAACTTCAGACTCATATTAAAAATTATATAAAAAAATTCCGTAAAATTATATTTGTCTATTCATACTCTACTCCGTAACAATTTGAATCGAATCCGTTTAGTCCTTAACTTACTGAATCAAGTGCGGATATACGATATTAATATTAAATACTTTCACACTTACATACAAACTTTCACATTATAATATGAGAGTAATTAGTGTGATGTACAATAATTATTATTCAACGAAGGTTTATCATTAATGAGGATTTCGAGTATCGGTTGCACCTTCAGGGTTAGATACTATTCTCAGCCAATAAATATTGTTTCTGTTCCCCTACTGAGAAGGCGATCGTTTTTGTACCATTGGCTTAAAAATACGGGTGTACGGTGTGCACTTCTGTATTTGTTTTTTTTTTTTTTTTTTATGCCATAGGTGGCAAACAAGCAGACGGGCTGCCTGATGGTAAGCAGTCACCGTCGCCTATGGATACTTGTAACACCAGAGGCATCACAAATACGTTGCCGACCCTTTAGAACTCTATTAACTCGCCTTTTGAAGAACCCCATGTTGTAACTTCTCGGAAACACCGTAGAAGGTAGCTCATTCCACATTTTGCAGGTATGAGGCAAGAAGGATCGTGTGAATCGCACAGTGTGCGATTTCCACTGATCTATGATGTGTGGTGGATGTGTGGATGAGCCTTCAGGCGGTGGCGGCTAGTGCGATGGTAAAACCGCGACGCCGGCATCAGATCAAACAGTTCGTCAGAACACTCCCCGTTGTAAATGCGATAAAAGATACAAAGAGACCCAACGTCTCTGCGCATGCTGAGTGGCTCAAGGTGTTCAGCGAGCTTGGGATCGTTGACAATTCTGACAGCTCTACGCTGTAATGCATCGAGTGGGTCAAGCTGATACTTGGGTGCTCCATTCCATAGATGGGAGCAGTACTCCATGTGAGGTCGGACTTGCGCTTTGTAAAGCAAGAGTCTTTGTCTCGAAGTGAAGTACCGCTTCGCCTTGTTGAGCACACCAAGTTTGTTAGATGCGAGCTTGGCCTTACTTGCGATGTGACCGCGGAACTGTACATTCGTAGAAATGTCGACTCCAAGGATTCCAATGCTTTCTGAAACCTTGAGGGGAGTGTTTTGAAAATGAGGAGCTACAACAAATGGGGCTTTTTTAGCGGTGAACGCGCAAACTTGCGTCTTTGTTGGGTTAAACTGAACCAGGTTCAGTTCACCCCAGACCGAGACCTGCTCAAGGGAGGTCTCGACTTCAGACAGAAGTTTACTCCTACTTTCTTCAACTACGGCATGAGGGTTGTTAGCACGACCGGTATACTGTGCATCGCCCGTGCTATCGTCCGCATAACAATGCATATTGCTCGAAAGCAACATGTCATTGATGTGGAGAAGGAAGAGCGTTGGCGATAACACAGAACCCTGTGGGACGCCAGCGTTGATAGGCATGCTGTCGGAGCAAGAACCGTCGACAACGACCTTAATACTCCGATCAGATAGGAAGCTGGCGACCCAAGTGCATAACCCCTCGGGAAGGCCGTAAGATGGTAGCTTGGATAAGAGTGCCCTATGCCAGACCCGATCAAAAGCTTTGGCTATATCCAAACTAACTGCAAGCGCCTCCCCTCTACTCTCAACGGCTTCAGCCCAGCGGTAAGTGAGGTATACCAGAAGATCACCAGCTGATCGGCCGTGACGAAAACCGTACTGGCGATCACTGATGAGCTGGTGTTCCTCCAGGTATCCGAGGAGCTGGGTGTTTACCACACGCTCCATCACCTTACAGAGTAGGGAGGTAATAGCAATGGGCCTGTAATTAGTCGGATCAGACCGATCTCCTTTTTTAGGAACCGGATGGACTAGGGCAGTCCTCCATGATGACGGCACACATCCAGTTGAATACGAAAGCAGGAAAAGACGCGTTAGGACCGGAGTCAACTCAGGAGCACAGGTTTTAAGGACGATAGCCGGAATGCCATCTGGCCCACTCGACTTACGCACATCAAGGGACATGAGTTCCTTCCGTACTGATCTCTGAGAGAAACGTACTTCAGGCATGGAACTCGCACACCGCGGAATGTTGGGTGATGTGGCGCCCCCGTCGTCGAGAGTCGAGTTTGAGGCAAAGAGAGTACCAAGGACATCGGCTTTCTCCTTTGCGCTATGTGCCAATGTGTCATCCGGCCTACGCAGGGCTGGTAGAGAGGACTGACAGAAGTTGCTTTCAGCAGCCTTGGCTAGTGACCAAAAAGCTCGACTTCCAGTTGGATATGACGCAAGTCGGTCGCCAATTCTGCTGATATGGGCTGCTTTGGCCTCGGCAATAATCCTTTTGCTGGACCTGGAGGCAGCATTAAGTTTTTTCTTCAAGGCGGAGGTGTCCGAGTTATGACTAGCAAGTGCTTCGGACCATGATTTAAAGGCGGTTCGCTTCAGGCTTGAAGCTTCCGCACAGGATTTGTTAAACCATGGGCGACTCCGCCCACCGACACGCACGACAGAACTTGGAATAAAACATTCCATTCCTTGAAGCACGACATCAGCGACGGAGTCAGCACAAGTGCCAACATCGTCTGAAGAAAAACAAATCCGCCTCCAGGGGTAGGATGCGTAGAACTCACGCAATCCGTCCCAGTCCGCTGACCGATAGTGCCAAACATTGCGCTTACCAGAAGGAACGCTACGAGCGCGATTAAAGAATGGCACTGAGGTATGGATGAGACAGTGATCAGAGCGACCAAGTGGCGCTTCGACCGAAACCTGGTAATGGTCAGGGCGTGAGGTCATGAAGAGGTCCAGCAAAGAAGGATCATGGCTCTCAACATCAGGAATTCTAGTAATTCCAGTGACTAGTTGAGAGAGGCCGTGAGCCAAGGCAAAATCAGATGCAGCACGACCCGCGTGATTAGTGGCTTTAGAGCCGAGCCACTCAGAATGGTGGGCATTGCAGTCACCAAGAACTACTAACTCTGCGGAAGTGTGCTGTTCTAAAACTTTGTCAGCTCCTCTGGCAATGTGCTCGAATAAACGAGTTGTCTCCGCTATGTGACCTGTAGAGGCACGCGTAGATACGGGTTTGACCCCCAAAGTCTGTGCGAAGCCATAGAGTGGACAGGTCACAGTCTTCGAGGCCAGAGAGACGACGACAGCAAACATCTTCCCGAACGTAAACGCATACCCCGGCACGACGCATAAAGGTATGCTCGAGTTTGTACCCAGGGTATAAAAGGTAGGACGTTTCGGCAGGATTCGATATTTGAGTCTCCGTCAAGAAGAGCAGGGCGGGTTTCACAGATTCAAGGTGATGGTGAACCTCATTCAGATTAGCGTGAATACCCCGGATGTTACAAAAGTCCACTTGATAAATGGAGTCCGTAGCCGCTGAAGATAGAAGTTCTTCTTATGTTTTCTGGCCATTAAAAAATTTGAATTTAAATAATGATGAATCACTTCCGACAAAAAAAACCGAGGGGCAAAAAGTGCAAGAGCATAAGTGGAACTATAAGCAGCTTATGAAAACAGAGTAGTGACTGGTGGGCGTGGGGGACGGAAGGGCCCCCGGTCCCCCCTGGGAGCAACTGTCGGAATCCACTCCGGTCTCCTACTCCGGCACGACAGCTACTCCACAGGATTATGCGCCGGATGGTGGGACAGCCTCCCGGGGCGGAGGTTGGAAGTAATCCCCGGGTTCGGGTCCCTGTACTATCCCGCGGGCGGCCAGCGGTCAGCCATTTCACCGGGTCTCCCTGGACCCCACAACCACCTTTCACATCTGTAAGCTGCAGCCGCTTTTTTTGTTCCACTCGGCCCTACGGTCTTCGTTAGTGTAGCACATTATCGGGGGGAGGGGGAACTGGTGCTTCCATAGTAGTGACGGAACACGATAACACAATTGTTATCATTTGGCGACACGCTTATATGGAAGGGTGGTAATAAGCCAGGCGGGTATCTGAAGAGGCCTTTCCACCATGTAGTGTTTAAGTGGAGTTGAAGCTCCGTCAGTACATGAACGAATTCAGATACTGACAGGGCTTGCAGGGGATGCGGCGAGCACGCCTCCACGCTTACCCCCCAAAATACTATGTAACCATCTTTCGATTATTTTTGTTTGTTGAAGCGGGTGCGTTGGCCCAGGAGAGATGGATCAGACGTCGGAACGGACCAGCTTTATCCGATCTGTGAGTATTCATTGATTTTCCTTGATTTTAATGAAATAGCATTACCCACATTTTATTTGTATCGTGTCCCGAGCTCAGTACAATACTGCAGCGGCAGGCGACTCAGGAGCGACGTGACGACCGTGACGCGAGCTCAGTATAACACTGCAGCGGCAGGCGACACAGGAGCAACGTGACGACCGTGACGCGAGCTCAGTACAACACTGCAGCGGCAGGTGACACAGGAGCGACGTGACGACCGTGACGCGAGCTCAGTACAACACTGCAGCGGCAGGTAACACAGGAGCGACGTGACGACCGTGACGCGAGCTCAGTACAACACTGCAGCGGCAGGCGACTCAGGAGCGACGTGACGACCGTGACGCGAGCTCAGTACAACACTGCAGCGGCAGGTGACACAGGAGCGACGTGACGACCGTGACGCGAGCTCAGTACAACACTGCAGCGGCAGGCGACTCAGGAGCGACGTGACGACCGTGACGCGAGCTCAGTACAACACTGCAGCGGCAGGCGACTCAGGAGCGACGTGACGACCGTGACGCGAGCTCAGTACAACACTGCAGCGACAGGTGACACAGGAGCGACGTGACGACCGTGACGCGAGCTCAGTACAACACTGCAGCGGCAGGTAACACAGGAGCGACGTGACGACCGTGACGCGAGCTCAGTACAACACTGCAGCGGCAGGCGACTCAGGAGCGACGTGACGACCGTGACGCGAGCTCAGTACAACACTGCAGCGGCAGGTGACACAGGAGCGACGTGACGACCGTGACGCGAGCTCAGTATAACACTGCAGCGGCAGGCGACACAGGAGCAACGTGACGACCGTGACGCGAGCTCAGTACAACACTGCAGCGGCAGGTGACACAGGAGCGACGTGACGACCGTGACGCGAGCTCAGTACAACACTGCAGCGGCAGGTGACACAGGAGCGACGTGACGACCGTGACGCGAGCTCAGCTTATTCGTATTATTTGTATCATTAATTATTACATAATTATATGTCGGCGCGTTGAAGTTTTAGCATTCGGGCGCAGCTACCGTCGGATAGTTTTTAAGGCTTAGATTATGTAGGTAGGCGTCACCTAGCTTTGTTTTGGTGGACTAGTGATGGAGGTGGCGCCATCACTGGTGTAACGCTGCAGTAACTTACTCTGCTGAAGTTCGTTGTGAAGTTGTGTCGTTGACAACCAATCAGAGTTTAGTAAGTTGGTATACCGTCCGGCAGAGGCGCTAGTGAGCGCGGCGCAGCGGACACGTGCGCGAGGCTCGGTGGAGCACACATATACTTTGGTGTCTGATTTGGGATTGTCACTTTTTGAGGTTAGAAATTGGAATTGTTGGTTGGAGGGTGGTAGCGTTCGTTACAAGGCGGAACACCTTGTCCCCAAGTAATTTTCAAGTAATTTGATATTGTAACTATTAATCATAGCGCTTCGAAATAAAAACTGTAACAATGTACGTGTGATGTCTCATTCTCCTCGGCCACTATACTCACGCCATAGAAACAAGATTTATCTGATGAAGATCGGCCATCCACCGACCGGTGCCCCCGCCTCACGCATTCCAGGATCGCCCCGTCATATATATATATATATATATATATATATATATATATTCATATTAATTGCATAATAATAACTATTAGTATATTTATTTTAAATAATTTTAAGTAATAGTGTGTATTACTATTAGAATGTATGTTAAGGTATAAGTAAAAAAATTATAGTCGATCCTCTATTGCACACCCCGTCTTCTACGTCTTCTATAAATCCTTTCCATCCTAAGGTTGCCTGGAAGAGATCGCTTTTAGCAATAAGGCCGCCAGTTGTTACACTAGTTTTTAAGAGTTTTTTGTCCTCTGTATCAAATTTCATGGTGTGAACAATAAAGAGTTAATCAATCAATCAATCAAATAGAATGGACTCTGGCATTCTTATTTCAGATTCACAATGGATACTCCGCACTACTACAGGCGCCAGAGTCAAAACGCAATGGAAAAAATAAAAAAACAAGTGGTACGTATTTGCATATTACATCAATATTTTTAAAATATTCCTAAATAAATATAGCAAGATGTTTAAAAGGGTGTGCCAAAACGCTATAACTAAAACAAAAAGTTGAAAACTCTAATAATAAAATTAAATGTGCTTGGCAAAAAAAGAGACTAGAAATAATTGTAGCTGTGATAAAAGCTCTGACAATTATGAACGCCATATGGGCGTTAATTTTGAGTAACCCATCGGAAGCACCCATAATTTTTTTATTTTTTTTCCTCAACAAAAGGTGAAAAAGACTCATTGTTCGCGTTCATAGCTATGCTAGCACCAGCATTTGGTTTCTAGTTCTATTCGATGTTAATAGATGGTGCCAGTAGGAAAATTGGCACGCGCAAACGTTTGTTGCCGTGAACTCACTAGAGTATTTGTATGGTTTTAAATATAACCAGCTCAGGAAACGTAAACAAGGCGTTTGTATTTACCCTTCACGACAATCCTACTACTATCGAAGACACTCATCTAATATCGGTGAACCCAAGAGTCGGAGAGAACGCCTGTCTAATGATTTGATATTAAGAGCTAAGTCATTGAAATTTTCAATAACCACATCTTTATCCGGGCATGAATCGCAAACAAAAAGTTCGCATTTAGAATTTTTTTGTTTCAAACCAAAATGACGTAATTCGTCTATGAGAATTTGTAAATCACTTAGAACATTGTTAATGTCGCCTCCTAAGGTTTCGTTATTCAAGTACTAAACATTAAGTTTGGACTGGAGACGTTGAATAATTGGGTGAATAGCCAGGCTGAAAATGGCGGGACCGAAAGGATCACCCTGTTGACAGCCGACTTATGATAACAAAACAATGTTTTTGGTGGCAATTTGGTGGGACTGCCATAGCATTGCCAGAGAAAATGGAAAAGATCTGCAGGCCTAGCCAAATCACAAACGTTTTGTTTCTATTATCTTTCTACAATCTTCAACGCTTTAGAAGTTGTCTTGTGAACTTCGCACGCGGTGCGCGGGTGGATTCTAAGTTTTGAATTAAGAATAATTTTTAAAATTCTCGCAGACTAATTAATTAATTATTATATATAAAAAAAAAACAATATTAATTTATCTTCCTGGTCACAAACACTCGTATAGTTTAGAACAGCTGATGCCAAATTCATCATTTTGTTTCGTTTTCTACTGGGTCGAATCTTAGCGATCGCTCGCGTAGCAATTACAAACTTAGAATCTGTTTGTTAGCGGTTGTCAAAAGTGTGACTTGTCTACCATTTGTATGCGATATAGCGGTTAACATTGCAGAATCGACAACGTTCTATTCTATTCGTTTTGACGACCGCGATTAACCGAATTAAAAGATCAATTTGAATGTATGTTTTTTTTGTATGTATGTTACGCGATTACTCCGCCAATATACGAGGGCTGCTATTTATGTATGAAACAAACATCTATTATCATATGTGGTTTTATTGCTTTTCAAAGTATTCGCCATGATGATTGATGCATTTTTGCATACGTTGAAACCAATTTCATAACTTTTTTGCCACTCTGATTGGGGTATCTCCAAAACATGAATTTTGAACTCATCAACGGCTTCTTCGCGGGACAAAAATCGTTGGCCACGTAATTTATTCTTCACGCTTGGAAATAAATAGAAGTCTTTGGGTGCCAAGTTGAGGCTGTACGGTGGATGAGCCGTCAATTCGATCTTTCGACCTTCCAAATACTGAGTTTTGAATTTCGGCCGATGTGTGACAGCTAGAATTGTCATGGTGAAGAATGATTCTGCGTGGCCGGTTGTTCTTTCGTATGTCTTTAAAGACTTCTGGCAAACAAATTGTCGTGTACCATTCAGAATTAACCGTTTTACGATCCTCTAGTGGCACTGTAGCCACATGTCCATTTATACCAAAAAAACAGGCGACCATTTGCTTCAAAGTGCTTTTTGCACGAACAACTTTTGTTGGGTTCGGTTCATTTTGGAACACCCATACCGTCGACTGTTGTTTGGTTTCGGGGTCATACGCATATATCCAAGATTCATCGCCTGTATAGATGTTATAAACAGCTTTTGACGAACCACGGTTGAATTTTTTTAACATTTTTTCGCACCAATCGACACGAGCCTGTTTTTGATCAAAACTCAAGTTGTGTGGGATCCAACGTGAACAAATTTTTTTTACAGCCAAATTTTCATGTAAAATCTTATGTGTGCTCGTCATATTTTTGCCCAGAGACGCCTCTATCTCACGATATGTAACATGACGATCTTGCATAATTAGTTTGCGCACAGCATCGATGTTTTGTTGTACAACAACCGATTTAGGGCGACCTTCTTTAAATTCGTCCGTGAGCTTACGACGCCCACGATTAAACTCACTGAACCAGTGATACACAGTGGTTTTCGATGGTGCTTCATCCCCAAAAGTCGAAGTGAGTTGATCGATGCACTGTTGACTTGTTGTTTGACTTAACCCACGCCGAAAATCGTAGTATATCATCGCACGAAAATTTTCACGAGTTAAATCCATGGTGATGATCGACACGCAACTTTTAAATTGGCGCCAAAATGTAAAAAGACAATTGACAGTCGTGAAACAAACTGTATTCTACAGCCAATGAGTTCCATTTTCAAATGTAATTATTACTTTTTAAATATTGTTTATGTACTGGCCAGTTCCGGATACATAAATAGCAGCCTATGTAGAATTGTTTTTGATGATTATTTTTTTATTAAGTAGGCCATAAATCATAGGTGGTCCCATATTTTTGGGGTTCCGACCTCAAAAGAAAAAACGGAACCCTTATAGGATCAATTTGTTGTCCGTTTGTCCGTCTGTCCGTCTGTCCGTCTGTCCGTCTGTCCGTCTGTCCGTCTGTCCGTCTGTCAGTCTGTCCGTCTGTCCGTCTGTCCGTCTGTCCGTCTGTCCGTCTGTCCGTCTGTCCGTCTGTCCGTCTGTCCGTCTGTCCGTCTGTCCGTCTGTCCGTCTGTCCGTCTGTCCGTCTGTCCGTCTGTCCGTCTGTCCGTCTGTCCGTCTGTCCGTCTGTCCGTCTGTCCGTCTGTCCGTCTGTCCGTCTGTCCGTCTGTCCGTCTGTCCGTCTGTCCGTCTGTCCGTCTGTCCGTCTGTCCGTCTGTCCGTCTGTCCGTCTGTCCGTCTGTCCGTCTGTCCGTCTGTCCGTCTGTCCGTCTGTCAATCTGTCCGTTTGTCTGTACGTCTGTCAAGACCATTTTTCTCAAGAACACGTAAAGATATCAAGTTGAAATTTGTATCAAATACCACCGACTACTGATTATAAATTGTAAATAGGTACAGAGGTACATTTATAATGTATTAATAATTTCGTTAATTATTGTCCTTTAATTCTCATTGCTTTGAAGTAATTTTAATATATTTTTTTTACTTTTTAGTTTAAGTTTGTAAATGTAGGTATAGTAATGAAGTCGGTTCTTGTTTTTTTCCCTAAAAAATGATTTTATTGACATCCACCATTAGCAGCACCTCTCCATATTATAATAACTTACGGTTCTAAGAACATACAATATACCTAATATGTCTACCATAGTGAAACGTACCCCAAGTGAAGCTTGGGTTATGTCCTACCTAGCAGTGGGCAGGTGCTTCAAAAAAAGATTCTATGAGAGTATAAGTTAAAATTTAATCAAGAAAAATTGAAGTTACATGCGAGTAAGACTGAGGGTCGTGAGCTCGGAAGGTGGTAAGAAAATATGTTGGTCTCTTGTTAGGAGACTTAGCTCGAAGAGCGTAGGCGCCGATCGCCGCGTGGCTCGACGCGGCTCGTGGCACGTAGGAAGCTCAGCTGGGCAGACTCGGAGACAGCTCCGTGTGCGGCTGGCAATGATCAGCGTGCTGGCAGCGAGATTCAGTAGTGCTCGGAGGGCAGCCGATGTATGGCCAGCGTGGAGCACGGGCAAGGTCGCGGTGCCGGGAGAAAAACCCTGGAATGCGTCAAAGGCTACGCATCAGGTGTGGCACAATAAGAGCCGCTCGGTCCAGCCGCGTGAGATTCCAAAGATGCTGGCAGATCGGGACAGGCGCCCATAAGTCTCACGGCGTGGTACCGGCGTCGCAAACATAATTTTGATCGGAAGGATCCAAGATACAGAATAATGCTTGAAGAGCTAATAACACAAGACGAAGAAAGAATGTGGTACAGAAAATTACTAGGAAATATAATTTAACACTTTTAAAATACAAGACCTAATAACACATCACAAAAACTTACCCGATTATCTGCAATTCGGGGTTTGAAGTTAGATTAGGTTGAGAGAAATTTGCGACTTCCACTTGGAAACGTAGCGGCACCAATAGACAGAATTTATGGCCGGAGGGCCTTATATCAACTAATTCTTCTAGAATGTACGTATTTCCCAAGTTTTTTTATATTATTTTGTTATTAAATGAGGGTTGATATTTTGTTTCGTTTAAAAGTGAAAGCGAACTGACTTTACGTCAGTCACTTTCATTCTGTCAACGATCTTTATGTCAACGTGGTGACTTTTTTATTCGTTAAGTTTGGCCGCTAGCGTATGTGCCATTTGCCATGAACGGAAGATATTTTTAGAACCGTTACAATAGATTTCATACTATACTACGCTTTAATGTTACCGCATACCTTTAATGTTTTATGCATACCTCCGTGGCTTCTTAAAGAAGGAAAGACACTTTTGACATATCCACTTTGTCATCTATTTAACCTTGCGCTACGGAATGGCGTCTATCCGCCCCAATGGAAGCTTTCGCGGGTCACTCCTATCCCCAAAAGCTCCAATAAAACGTCGGTAGAAGAATACCGACCTATAGCAATATTACCAACCGTGGCAAAAGTGTTCGAACATATACTCCATCTAAAGTTGTACAAACAAATTGAGCCATTTCTATGTGATGAGCAGCATGGATTTAGAAGGAAAAGATCAGTTAACACTAACCTTTTGACACTAGTCGACTACATTTCCACCAGGCTCGATCGTCGAGTACAAGTAGATGTACTATACTTTGACTTCCGGAAGGCGTTTGATAGAGTCAACAACGATATACTGCTGGAAAAGCTCAGTGCTCTGGGCTTTGCCCCAGGCCTTCTCAGATTTTTCGCTGATTACCTTCGTGATCGCCAGCAGTATGTTCGACTTGACGTATACGATTCTCAACGCTATCATACGCGTTCCGGAGTGAGTCAAGGATCGATAATGGGGCCCCCGCTCTTCAATTTCATGATCAACGATCTTCCCACAGTCATCAAGTATTCGAAGTGTCTCCTTTATGCCGATGACTTGAAACTGTACCGAGAAATAAAATCAATCGAGGACTGTTTATTGCTACAGAGAGACGTTGATTCGGTTTATAAATGGAGCGTGGAGAATAAGATGGAATTTAATTGCTCAAAATGTTGTCAGATGACTTTCGGTCGAATGCGACGCCCAATCGAATTTCACTACAAGCTAGACCAGAACGTGATATCACGTGCTACGTCGGTCAAAGATTTGGGTGTTTCATTCGACCGACAGCTCACATTCCACGATCATATAGTCACGGTTGCTAAGGAGTCATACCAACGGCTGGGTTTTGTGCTAAGAAACTCTCGGGAATTCCACAATTTGGACGTTGTAAGACTCATCTTCAGTGCTCTGGTTCGGAGTAAGCTTGAGGCCAGTGCTTGCGTTTGGCATCCGCATGAAGACAAATACACCCTTTTGTTGGAGAAGGTTCAAAAAGCCTTCCTCAGATATTTATATAAGCGTTTGTATGGGTACTACCCATATATGTATCCGACAAAGTTTTTGCTCGGTTCCCTGGGGTACAACTCTCTGCAAGTCAGGCGATCCTATGACCAGCTTACAACAATGTGTAAGATCCTTCGAGGAAGAGTAGATGCGCCGGTTCTTAATGACCAGTTATGTCGGCTTTTTGTTCCTGACCAGTATCTTCGAGCCAGGAAGCATAAGCTTTTTGCAGTTCCGCGTTATAAGACAGTTGCCCACGAAAAATCCCCGATACCACGTTCACTTGCTGCGCTTAATGCCCTCCTTGACGCTAAACAAGAGTGTGACGTGTTTGCGGATGACTGGAAGTTGATAATGTCGGAATGTTTGCGGTACTGTGAGATGATTGCTTGATTGGGTAGGTATGATAGTTAGGTCCTGTTATATTTTGTTTAATTTTTTTTATTTTTTGTTTTAGGTTGTTTTAATTTTCTGCATGGTAACTTTTAATTGTAATGTGTTATGTGTTATTTAATTTTAAATTTTTGTGACATTTTATTTTTTATTTTTATTTTTAAATGTTTATTGTGTAGACATAATAGACAACCATTTATTTTGACATTTTTTGCATGGTAATTATTTATTGTATAATGATAATTTATTTTGACTCTTAATTAATTATTGTATAACGACCATTTATTTATTTATTATGTAATTATTATTTTTTCTTTTTTATAATCACCTTTTGTATTGTTACTATAATATATTGTGACAAAAATGTATTCTTCGACATGTAATTAGTTAATCTGGTAGGTATTTAAATTCCATAATTATGTAATATTATCTGTCATTAGTGTAATTGGTTTTTGAACCGTGCTAATTGAATAAATAAATACAAATACAAATACAAATGTCTCCAGAATAAAATTAATTTAGAATTTGAATTTGGAACAATAAATGTTTTTGATTCTGTGGCAATTAAACTTTGCATATTAGCATAAGAAGATACTAAACACTACTAAGGGAGTGAAATGAAGTATCAGAGTTTATAATATAAATATATCACATCAGAATGTTTGGTTGCAGGAATCGGAGCGAGTGGCAGATTTATACTACAACCCATATTACCACCAAGGGGACATTGCCTTCCTCAGGTGAGCCAGCCCAGGAGTCCACACGCGAGGTACACTGCTCGGCCAGATGGCCGGACAGAAGTACACTTCGTCCGTCCACTCGACTGGATCTGTCCGGAGGGCTACGTTCAGAACATACTTCCGGGTGCCCATAGTGCAACTTTGCCGTTCATAACGTCAGTGTGTAACATAACAACCCTGACAAAAATTTGCCGTTCCCAGCGTTTGAGCGTACACCTTGCCTCGGTTGCAACTAAATAACTGTCAAAATCACTGGTTTGAAAATACTGACACTTAACACTCGTGTTGACGTTTTACGTACAAGTTTTAAGTAAGTTTAAAAGTTTGTTTTTGTGTCCAGTGGATGCAAAAGGCAGGCTGTCGTTCAGTGTGGAGGTTAAAAGGGGAGGCCTAGGTTCAGCAATGGACGTCTTCTGACTGATGATGATTACCAAATCGATGTGTCTAAAGTGTTCTTTCACCTTTACTCCAATTCCATAAAACGTTTTTTAAAGGACTACTGCGGCTCCTAATGGTAAGTTTTTCTGTTGTATAATAATATTATTATTATTTACAAATATTATTTTAAAAAATGTCTTCTATTAGTAATTGTCACACAGATCGATAGAAACGAGAGATTTTGTCATTTTCAAACACTACAAAGAATCGAAACGGTACGGAAAGGAAGAAAGAATTTAACGAAATTCTGCCTCTAAGACATTGAAATGGTATCCCGGTATACATTGTATTCATTGTAAACATTAAAAAAAAACGAGTTATAAAAAAATATACCCTAAGCGACCGGTAGGTAGGTAGGTAGCTGTGGCGTGCTGGGTACCACTGACGTGTGTTGCAGCGCCAGATAAGGTGACGTCCGCCGCCGGCGAGCTGCAGTTCTACAACAGCGCCGTGATCACGGACTACCGGGAATGTAACCTCGTCTGCCCTAAACTTTACACGAAGTAAGAACACCATCTGTACAGTGCACACTGATCGCCTTCCCCAGCGAATGTTATCGTAACCGACTATTACGATACAAGTATTTTATTTGAAATTATTATTTTAGAGGTGTATCGCGTGTATTTCACGAGATAGTCATTTTGTAATGGATTTAACTGTATTATTCGTATAACAGGAGGAACTCCTGTTTACTCCGGATACTGTCTTAACAGGTTAATGCCAACTTCTAAATATATCTTTTTATTCAGTAAGCTTTTATTGCGATCTTATTCGGGTCAAACGTGAAAAAGTGAATAATATAATATAATATTTTTAAAACACTGTTTTAAACTATCGCGGTTGTTCACTAAAATTATATGATTATTTACGGGTTTTTTTTTTTTTTTTTTTTTTGTCTTCCCGTGAAGGTATAATCATGAAGTCGGTTCTTTTTTTTTTCTAAAAATAATCTTTATATTTGGTGATATTACAAACGTTCCCAAAATAACTCAAAGCCAAAATTATGACCTGTTTCAAAAATCATGTCAGTGTAGAGACTTCTTCCGGACATCACGTTAGAGGGACCCCTATCAATACCCTAATCAAGTGGCTTAATCAAGTGGCTTTTGGTATTTCATTATGAACAATGAAAACCATACAAAGAGTACTCTCGGCCATGATGGAAGAGTCGTCACGACACCTATATCTCGCAGATCCGGAGCGGTGTGCGGGTGGCGCATGTACTTCCAGGACTTCAGAACGTGGACTTACCTGTCAAGGTGGCCGTGGGAGTACTCGAACGGCAACTACAAAACAAACATGTACAAGAGCTTCGATAGCCTGTGCGCGCTGCAGGCCGCCAACTGCATGGACCACAGCGTCAAGTTGACGAGCCGTAGGTCACTGCCATCAACTCCCATCTGTTGTTATCCTATCCTGTTCTGTACTGCCGTACTGCCGTGTCGTATCGCGTGTTCACTCACTCCCCGCACCCTGCTCGCCTACACACGGAGACATGCTAGCACCACTCACACTAGCATGCTAGCACCACTCACACTAGCATACTAGTACTACTCACACTAGCATACTAGCACTACTCACACTAGCATACTAGCACTACTCACACCAGCATGCTAGCACCACTTACGCTAGCAAACTAGCACTACTCACACTTACACACTAGCACTACTCACACTAACGCTAACAATACGTCTCTAATGTTGGCTCCACACACACTGCACTAGATAGCACCCCACTGTGCGCTCGCCTCAACTGTTGGCTCCACACACACTGCACTAGATAGCACCCCACTATGCGCTCGTCTCTACTGTTGGCTCCACACACACTGCACTAGATAGCACCCCACTGTGCGCTCGTCTCAACTGTTGGCTCCACACACACTGCACTAGATACCATCCCACTGTGCGCTCGTTTCTACTGTTGGCTCCACACACACTGCACTAGATAGCACCCCACTTTGCGCTCGTTTCGACACACACTGCACTACTTATATGATAATCGATGATTTTCCAGATTAAAAAATAATTGTATTCTATTATTTTCAGCTACTCGGCCATGTGAGTGACGTCAATTCTATCCTACTTGTTATCGAATACTACCTACAGAATCTTTATAAGTACAATATACGTACGTGCCCAAGTTGAATAGCTACAGACCGCGCAGTCACGCGGAATATACAAAGAACTAATGAATTTTTCATAGATCTGTTCACAAATGTCATACAAGATGGTTACAGAGCTACATCGCTGCATCTGAAGAACAAGTTTAGTTATATTATTTGGATTAACTATTGATGGACCAACATAATACTTTGATCGAGGTCGGCGGCAGCGGGCGAGACATTTGTGGCTAACTGCAGTGACTGTTACTCACTCGGTGTATTACAACATTGAGTTTGTCTGGCGACACACTCGTTCTCACGTCACCTTACACTTCATTCGACTTAGTCCTATTTACTATTTAGTGTTTAATACAAAAAATATCAGGTTTCGATTGTGTTGTCAGTATGGAGACTGGTACACCTGAGTGCATGTCCGGAGTTTGATGAGGGAATGGATATCATTTGGAATGGACCGTACAAACAAGGATACAATGACAAGTATTGGATCGAAAAGAGTGACGAGCTCCTGAAGATCAGCCGCGCCGGCAACTACGTGACAAGAACCACGATGTTTAACTTGGAGTGATGCGTTTGGAATTGTTCAATGAACATTACAACCGCAGACCATTAGATTAGAGACCGCAGGGAAACGCTGGATGCAGGCAGCTTCCGACCTGCCCTTTTTTTGGAAATCGACGGGCGAGGCCTGTGTCCAGCGGTGGACGTCCACCGCTGTTGGACGTCCAACGTTGGACGCTGTTGTTAGTTTATTTAAAGTGGTTCAAAAAGTAATCGCATCTCTTTAGTTATTTATGAGTTACCTCCTTAGCTGCTCTCTCAAGTCTATAATGTGTCTCTGCAGGCGTCAGCCGTGTTCACTTCCAAATAGCTATACTTACCGAGAGGATGTATTAAATTGATCTTATTATTTGCATCCAGTGAACTGTGTTTATTTTACCTATATTCAATAGTCCTACGGCTGAAATGGTGATGATGATGATGATGAAACATTACAATACCGTCCCCGAACAAAATGACAATCGCAATTGTATTAGTTTTAGTGTTATGCGATACTGGCCGCGCCCGCGGTTTCACCCGCGTAATGATAATAAAATGGTGATGATGACTCCGGCCATGCAAAAAATCAGGTCGATCTAATACTATTATAATGGATTTGAAGGGTCTCTGATCATTGTCGTTAACTCTGAGAGTAAATCACAAGAAGATGATGAGTGAGATAACAAATATTATATAGCGATTTATAATAGCGAGATATTTTTTTATTGTAGGCTTATTGTATTGTATTGTATTGACTCTTAATTAAACAACACTAGATTATTACAAATAAGTTAAATTTCAAAAACAAGAACAATAGTCTAATGTTCCATTACCATACGATATCTGTTTACTATTTACGTACAAGAATAAAATGACAAGTTACCATATTATTATGTTTTGCTAATTGAGCCGCCAATGTTAGTAGGATATGGTATAATTGTAAGCAGTGTTACCAACCGTTGCTGTTTTCACATTGATGTCCCTGTGTTCTGTTTCATTTCTAATTTTTACTGTTTTACAACTAGCGTTCTTCAGCGCCACATACACTATGCAAACATTTTTTGATTACTACTACGTCCTAACCTACATAATTAAATGCCATGACACTAGATGGCAGTATCTTGTTAGGATTCGAGGGAATTCCCCGACGGGGAATCCCCGACCACATTATATGTGAATCACATAATGTGAGTAAAATAATAATGAGTGTGAAAATACTGAAGATGAGGCAACTGAGAATGAAACTGAAAAATAATTTTACTTTGATTTTTGTTTTTTGTTGTTGCGATTATTAATATAACAATGTATGTATGTAACTAAGAAAATTGTTTATTGTTTCATTATATGAGCAAAACTATGAAATCTGCCTTTTTTACTTTACCTACTGTTTCCTAATGTTTTTTTTTTTTTTTTTCGAACTGTTGCTTTTTTGTTTTTTGGGGTTGGCAACACTGATTGTAAGACAATATTGCAATATTCATCCTTGCGAATACGAGCCGAGAATAAAATGACAAAGGACGGTGAAAACACTACACGCTGATCATTTTTTACTAATATTTCTTATTTTGTTAATATCTTTTTAACAGTTTAATGTGATTAATAATATACTACGGTAAAAAGAATAGTTAAAAATATAGCTTTTATTTAAAGTTTCTAGCTCCAAACAAGGTCCAGTGATTCCGAATCACTGCCACACTCACACTCAGCTATCAACAAAATTCCGTTTTTAATTTTCCTGAAAAGCTGTATTTTTGCCATTTTGTTCTCCGAGGACGGCGACAAGCTCTTTACGTTTTCGTGATTTATTAATTTGTGAGTGACATCCTCTGATGGGACAGGGATGGGAAATAATGGGCCACTGGCCAAACATCTTATATGTACCAGATGCCTAGTAGCGCATCGTCAAATTATTCTAAAATAAACCGGCCAAGTGCGAGTCGGCGTCCCACACTGAGGGTTCAACCAGAAAATACAACAAGGTCGTCCAAGTCACACACACACACACACACACCCACCCCCCTCTCATGCACACTATCACCCCACACACTCCGCCTCCCACACACAAACACACATAGCCACACACATGTACACATACATTTATTATAATATACGACTGTAGGTATTTATAAGATCTATATCACTCACTCACTCATTCACTCATTACACACGAAATCTCGAAAACCACTTGACCTATGAAGCTGAAATTTGGCAAGTAGATTTCTTATGAG
Source organism: Agriopis aurantiaria (assembly GCA_914767915.1). Taxonomy (NCBI): domain Eukaryota; kingdom Metazoa; phylum Arthropoda; class Insecta; order Lepidoptera; family Geometridae; genus Agriopis; species Agriopis aurantiaria. Next base: position 77,897 of record OU611991.1, on the reverse strand, counting down.
GTGTAGAGGTCCGCTAAGAAAGGATTTTGCGAAAGGGCCGAATTAAGGGGGGCAAATGGAGGTTGAAAGTTTGTATGAAAGTCCTTTGTTTTTGATCTTAGGGACATCAAATTTGGTATTCAGGTTAATGAAATAAAAGAAATAAAAAGTGTGTTTAAAAAAATGAAAAAGACGGATTAAGGAAGAAAAACAGTTTTTTTTTAAATTCTAAAATTAATTTCTAAAATTCGGCAAGTAGATACTTTGGGGTTCCCCCCCAGGGAGGGAGGAGGAAGGAGGAGGGGGACGATCAATTCGAAAGGACGAGATGCTAAATCAATTTTTGTGCTACAGAAGAGGGCTATCAGAGCAATTTATGGGCTTGGATCGAGAGACACCCTGAGAGAACGGTTTAAAACGGTTAACATTCTGACAATGCCATGTCAATATGTATTTGCTTGTATTTAGTATGCAAGACAAACTTGCAAAATTATGTTACACAAGGGGCCAGCCATGTTTATAATACTCGGAACAGAGATAAGTATTTATTGCCAAAGACTAAGCTTGTAAAAGTAAGCAAATCATTCGCAGTGAACTGCATAAAATTTTATAATATTCTGCCTGCAACCTTGACGAGCCTTAAAGAGACTGCCTTTAAAATAACGCTAAAAAAGCTATTGTTACAGAAAGCGTATTACGAAGTGGACGAATTTGTGAAAGACAATAAGGCATGGCAAAGAATAAAATATATTGACATGGCTAGTAGTGTAAATATAGCGGTTCTGGCTCACAGCTGGAAAACAAATTTTTCTATACAAAATGTATGGGGATAGTGTATTACCAACCGCAAAATAGCCTTATTTTGGCATATTTTGGTAATTTATCGTGACGTCACACACACATGTTGTATGGTGCTCCGTTGAGTGCTGAGGCTTCGCCCTGGGGCAGTATGGGCCATGCCTTTGCCGCGGGCTTAGACGCGGTAGGCATACGGGGCAGTATGGGCTCCCTCGGGCTACGCCGGGGGGCAGTATGGGTCCCCCTCGGGCCGGGGCAGTATGGGCCCCCTCGGGCTCGGGTCGGGGCAGTATGGGCGGGGCGGGGCAGTATGGGCCCCCTCGGGCTCGCAGTATGGGCGGGCCGGGGCAGTATGGGCCCCCTCGGGCTCGCAGTATGGGCCGGGGGGGGGGGGGGCAGTATGGGCCCCCTAGGCCGCAGGCTTAGACGCGGTTGGCATACGGGGCAGTATGGGCGTCGCCAGCGTTGTTTTATTAGCAAGACGTTTTATGTACTTAGAGGTGATATTACTAAGTAAATATCTATTGACTAACTGAGTGCAGGGTGTAGCGATGATAAGGGTATTTAGGTCATTGTATAGGGTTACACGTGTAGAGTGCTCTATGTAGATAGGAGGTTATTATACAGGGTTATGCATATAGAATGTTGAAAGGAGGTATAGTCGTGCATTTTGGTATGATACTTAGACATTCTATGTATAGATAACATTTAGCATTAGGTGTATATATATAACTAGACTCGATTAGTACAAGAGATAGCAGAGAGAGAGAGAGAGAGAGATATGTATACCTATACCCAGCGGTGGTGGGGTAAAGAAAGTTAATGATGATGATGATGATATTAAGCAACTAACTATGAGCATGAGCAGGATGTTATTGCGAGATAACGTGTTTATAAAACGTTCTCAATGATAACTTTGACAACTTTGTTTCACCTGTGGTTTGGCATAGTTGATTATTACAAAGTCTGACAATTCTGAGAATCTAGAAATTCTAGCATATTCTTTACCACATTATGTAATAATGTAATATAATTAGTCAGTAACCTACTTAAAGGAATTAAATAAAAATGCTTCATTAATCAATCTTATTATCTTTATTAATCCAACTCGTCTCATTCATACCCAACCACTTAACTAAAACTTTCTTTCCTTTTTTCTTCAACACTTTCTCCACTAGATAAATGTCAGGATATTTAGCTTTTTGTAGTTCTTGCTCGTAGAATCCTCCAAAGACAGGTTCATTTCTTCCATCTTGTAATTGATATGTAATCGGATTGGTAGTGTTCACTTTCACTATTTTGAATATTTCTGTACTCCAATTGCCAGTGTATCCTTTAGCAAAAGCATTTTTATATTTACTAATACGTACATAATCACCAAATCTAAATTTGGATTTCGGTTTTGTTTTAATATGATTGTAAACAGTAGATAAGAGAACATTAGCATTGGTATGAGTCACGCTCACTGGAGAAGCCTTGATAGTACGATGTACTGTATTATTATATTTATGCATTACATATGTCAGCTCCGAGTCAATCCACTGATAAGAACCTTTGTAGGAAAATTGTTTCCAGAGCCAATTTTTTATTGTTCTTATGAATCTTTCAGCGATAGACGCCTTCATTATGCTAAATGTAGAGTAATGGTTTATCTTGAAACGTTTCATCAGAGTCTTGAATTTCTCATTGAAAAACTCTCGCCCATCATCAGATTGTATGTTTGCCGGCTTCCGCTTTAGATTATTATTGAGTATTGTTGACATAGCATGGCTCGTATTGTCAGCTGATTTACTTTTCATCGGTTGAGCCCAAGCGTATTTTGAGAAAGTATCGATACACACTAGTATGTACTTATATCCTTTATTATATCTCGAATACTTTTGCATATCAATCAAATCTATTTGCCAGGTGTCATCAAAACCTTTTTGAATAAAACGTCTGCGAGGGAAATTTTTTCGTGCATTCTTATGCAACTCCTGAACAACTTGCCATTTACTCATGTTTTAGGGCAATGCTGGTGATGATGATGATGATGATGATGGTAGTTTCTTCTTTTTAATCAATTTAGATGTTGGAGGATTGGTGATAGCAGCAGCAGCAGCAGCACCAGTAGTAGTGGTAGTAGTACTCTCGAGCACAGGAATATCGAGAATAACAGGTTTAAGTTTAGTATTTTTAAGCTGATCTTGAATATCATTTAGAAGACGTGTGTTATTTTTAATCCTTGACAAACAATAATTTATATTTTCTTCCAACTGCTTTTTATTGACTACATCAGTTTTTAAGAAACCATCTCGAACATTTCTTAAGATGCGATTTTCACAGTCCACAATATTTTTATACGCTTTAACGACTTGATAATTATTATTATTATTCTTTTGGGAATATAATGATGAAGAAGAGTGATTATTATTATTTTTATCAGTGTGTGATAAATGACGTCCAAACTTATTGATTGTCATTTTAATTATAAGTTTATTATCTAATGAGACGTGCTAATAAGGTTGAAGATGGTGGTTTAATAATTTTAGCTTCACTCAATTCTTCTATTATAGCTAAAATTTCATTCCCATGACCACTGTTTCCAACGTCTTGTGAAGCTAGCAGCAGTCGTAGTCTATCAATGAGTTCATTAGGATCATCCCAATACATAACTTCCGTGTTGGGATAGTATTTTTTCATACATAAATGCCTTGAGGGTGGAGCTGTAGTAGCAGTAGTAGTGTTAGAATGTAAACCACTTCCGCTAACATTTTTAGTTGTAGGTATATATGGTTTTATGTATGTGAGGTACTTTAGGCTTTTATCACCTTGTATCTGCCCCAGAGAAGAATAGTTACGTTTGTGAGCATTTGTCATTTGCACAATTTTATTATAGTTATCAACATCCGTATGTTGTATGATAGTGCTGTTAGGTTCTTTCTTGAATAAAAGCTCACATAATCCAGGTGTGTAACTATAATCTATATGTTTTATAGTAAGAGTGTATCTGTTGAACTTTATTACACTATCACCAATACTGTATCCAGTTGAAGTTAGATTAACACCGTATGGTACTTTTTTAATCTGATTAATAACCAAATTATCTGTATAGCGACGTACATAATCAGGCATGTTTTGATTACGATCTACTGTTGCTGCTGTTGTAGAAGCATCTTGGAAGCTTTCATTTGATGTATTATCATCATCATCATCATCATTATTATCATCATCATCATCATCATCATTACTAGTACTTTCAGTAAGATAACTTTGAGACTCTCGATTACGTAATGTTTGATTTAAAGCAGTACGCTTCTTAATTTTCTTCTTATAATTTTCCCCACTGTTTACATCTTGTGCAACAGCCGCAGCGGTATTGTTTTTTTTTGTTTGACTCAATATATCAGTCAAAGGTCGCGTGATAGGTTTAAAGGTTTCATTCAACGTGTATGTCAACTCGGCCTTATCATCATTCATGGATTTAATTTTCTTTTTAACAGAATCCACTGCTTCAATTAATTTCCGCTTAATTTTTTATCACCAAAGATCTGTGATGCTGGAGAGTTCATGGTGGAGTGTTGTTAATGTATAACTACAACGCTATTTAACAGTTATAAACTAATGTAGTCATCAAAACCCTTACGATAACGACCCTTATGAATCTCTGCGGCTTTATCAATCACCATAAAACTATATCGATTTTCCCAGCACATGCGACATATTGTAAGAAAAGTATCCCACGGCATATCAGTGTTTACATGATCATCATACACATGTTTAAGATTCAAATCATCCTGTTTGAAGAGTACGATAAAGTTTGCATTATCACGCACCAACTGTTTAGGTATTTTGCTATAGGTTTGACATAGATAAAAGCAATCTAATCCTTTGTGTCTACCCATAGAGAAATGTAAACGTATAGACTCTTGATCCTCCACCATCATTGATACGTCATCAAAAATCACAACACTATTATTTCTTGTTTCTTCCAACGATGTAACTTCACTTTTTTCGGAGAAAGTGAAAAAATTTATAGCTGGTACTCTATTGAATACTTCATCCAAAAACAGATACTTTGGCTGGTTTAAAGATTTCGAATACAAGTAGACATTTTGAAATTTCAATCCATTCACATCTAGTAGTAGAGTGAGTAGTAGATTAGTTTTACCACAACCTGACGGTCCACATATTAAACATCTTATACTATTAGGTAGTAGTGCTCCATGTTTGGTGCCACGACCATCATTAGTATTATTATTATCAATAATATTCCAATTTTTTACTGATAAACACGTGTTTTGCTTTCTAAACTTCATTTTGATTAGACAAGCATCACTAGATGTATGTATATCTTAAATAAAATTTAAAATGATTGTACAAAATGAGAAAGTTTCCACTCATCATCATCAAACACGTCTCAAGAGGAAGAGGGGTGCAGTTTTAATGAATAAAATAATTAATAATTTACCTTTTGAATTGCACATACCAGGTTACAATTATTGCGGACCTGGAACGAAATTGCAAAAACGATTGAATCGAGGTGATGTAGGTATCAACCCTCTGGATGAAGCGTGTAAATCACACGACATTGCATACGCTCAAAATTCATCCTTACACCATAGACATAGAGCAGACTTAGAATTAGCGTCAGTCGCAAAGAAGCGGTGGGAGGAGTCACCCATCTTATCTGAAAAATTAGCAGCACTCGGCGTTAATAAAATAATGAAGTTCAAAGTGAAACGTGGTATGGGCATGCCCATCTCGAAGGTCATCTCAGCCACCCGCAAAGCTTTGAAATCTTTCTCAACAAATGGAAAACAAAGAAAAATTATGAATCATGATACACTGCTGCATGCTGCAGTAAAAGCAGCCAAAAAAAGTGTTAAAAACAAACATATCAAAAAACCTAGAGTGATACGTTTACCGAAAAGAGGTGGGTTTCTACCTTTAATACCAATATTGGGAGCTTTAGCAGCTGCTGGATCGTTGGCAGGAGGTGTCACAACTGCTGCTAAAAACATTTATGAGATGATCAATAAGAAGAGGGACCCCATTCGAGCTAGTATACCAGTGGCTGTAGGCAGAGGAATGTATATGGCTCCATACAAGAAAGGTATGGGTCTCTACTTGACACCCTATCAAAAAAACTAAATCTCACCCTACCGAAACGTGCTCTATATGATTATGAAATTGAGGAGTATGCAAGAAAAATTAAAATTCCACATTTTCGCGGTGTTACCATGCGAGATGGCTTGACGGGGAGTAGCAGGAAATCACCATGGCAATGTGAAACTGGCATAATTAATTTAGACGATTCGAGTGGGGTGGGCACCCATTGGGTAGCATATGTAAAGAAAAATGAACATTGCGAATACTTTGACAGCTATGGAAACTTGAGACCACCTCAAGAGTTTGTTGATTACATAATGAAAGGTGGTGGTGGTGGCGGTGATAACAATGCTGTGACAATTAGTTACAACTACAACAATGTGCAAAATAAAAATTCCTACAACTGTGGACACTTATGTTTACGTTTCCTATCAAATGTTTGTAATCATGTATTCAATAATTAATAAAAAAATGATATATAAATATTCAAATGTGTTGGTTTTATTTCATTCTAACGCCATAGTGAGCTCTGATTGGTTGTTATTGTGCATGTGTGTGTGTGTGTGTGTAATGTCGTCATACACGTTGACTTTAAGCGGGGTTCAATCTGTATTAAATGCAAATTTTTTACCACCTTTAGAACTATCCAAGAGTGATAGATATGAATGTGCAGTCATTTACTTTAAGACATTTAATTCAATTCCAAATATTGATAGTAGCAATAATCTGTTTCATTATGGAGATAACAATGTTATCACACTTCCACATGGTTCCTATGAACTAAACGATATTTTCCAGTATATTAATCAAGAACTTGAACGTCTTCATGGTGGTAATCCATTAAATTCAATTGATATGGAAGCCAATACAAACACGATGAAATGTCTATTTTTCTCCGTCACATATGATATTCATTTTGAGAAAGAGAACAGTATTGGAAGTATTTTTGGATTTTCTCGAAATATACTGTTGAAAAATCAAGCTCATTATTCAGATCGACCAATCAATATCCTTATCACCAATACTATAAGATTAGAGTGTAACATCATTCAGGGGTCATTCATCAATGATAAGTCGTCACATGTGCTACATGAGTTTTCCCCATCTGTACCACCAGGATATCAAATTATTGAGACTCCTTCACACCTTGTATACTTACCCTTGAAAAGCAACACCATTCAAAATCTTCAAGTACGTATAGTGAATGAGCAAGGAGATCTCGTAAATTTTAGAAACGAGAACATATCTCTACGTTTACACATAAGAAAGGTACTATGATTATCTATAAGAATGCCGGTGATGGTGGTAGGACTCACATTACCCCAAGTGCAGCTGTAAAGAATACACCACCACCAGCATCACCATTTACTGCTGTTGCTACGACTACTACTACTAATACTACCAACACCACATCATCAGATATTAAATCTGATAAAAAAATCATAACAAGAGATAACCTATTGTTTCTACAATCATTACGATTATTGGATACTGACAATAGTGTAGTATAGACAGTTTAAAGATGGCATTATCAGCAGCAATCCTGGATATTGGAGAGAGAGTTATTTTTGATAATACAATTGAAAGTGTTGAATATCATACATATGTACCATACAATCAGTCATTCAATAACAATGATGAGATTCGAATATGCATCAATAGTCAAGATTTAATAGTATTGCCAAGTGAAAGTCATATAATTGTTGAAGGTAATATTACCAAAGACAGTGTTTTAGTAAACAATGGTATAACCCAACTCTTCCAAGACATTCGTTATGAATTAAACGGTGTGGAGATAGACAGAACCAAAAATTGTGGTATCACTACTACAATGAAGGGTATCCTATCTTATGGTAAGGAAGAGAGTAGCGCATTAGAGAACTGCGGATGGAATATTAGTGGTATAAAGGAAATCGATGGGGAGTTCTCCTTCAACATTCCACTACGTCATATGTTGGGCTTTGCTGAGGACTATAAAAAAGTTATAGTAAACGCTAAACATGAATTGGTGTTGAACAGAAGCTCTTCAAATTTGAACTGTGCAAGTGTTAGAGATCTTGCAAAGGACATTACCATTAAGCTCACACGTATTGCTTGGCGAGTACCGGTGGTTAAGGTATCCGATAAAGAAAAGCTGCAACTGTTAAAATATGTGGAAAATAACATTCCCGTTCCTATTGCGTTTCGCTCGTGGGATCTCTATGAGTATCCAGTACTACCAACATCACAAAGACACGTATGGAGTGTGAAGACGACTACTCAGTTGGAAAAACCTCGTTATGTCATACTCGGATTTCAACATACTCGCAACAATCTAAAGGATAAAGATATGAGCAGTTTTGATCATTGCAATTTCCAAAATGCACGACTATACCTAAATTCTCAATACTATCCTTACGATTCTTTTATGTGTGATTTTGAAAAAGGTACATTTCCACTTTTATATGAGGCTTTTGCTGATTTTAAAAGATCATACTATGGTTTGAGTACTCCTAGTGTTCCAATCAACCCTACACAATTTAAAACAAAAACACCTCTGATAGTTATTAACTGTAGTAGGCAAAATGACTCATTCCACTCGGGTGGTGCCATAGATATCAAAATAGAATTGGAATTTAAGAAAAATTTACCAGCAAATACAACAGCTTATTGTCTCGTTATCAATGATTCACTCTTTGAGTATAGTATCTTATCAAATACCGTTCGAAAAATAACAAATTAAGACAAGACGAGTATCAAGTCATACAATTGAAATCGATACAATCCGATATAATACAATCATTTTGGTATAATTTTTATCTGTTCTGTTCATCTGCTGAGTGGTTTATAAGCGACTCTGTTCAAGTGAATGATGTGATCATATTATGATCTGACCTAATTTATCTGTTCTGTTCATCTGCTGAGTGGTTTATAAGCGACTCTGTTCAAGTGAATGATGTGATCATATTATGATCTGACCTAATTTATCTGTTCTGTTCATCTGCTGAGTGAATTATAAGCGACTCTGTTCAAGTGAATGATGTGATCATATTATGATCTGACCTAATTTATCTGTTCTGTTCATCTGCTGAGTGAATAGTAAGCGATTCTGTTCAAGTGAATGATGTGATCATATTATGATCTGACCTAATTTATCTGTTCTGTTCATCTGCTGAGTGGTTTATAAGCGACTCTGTTCAAGTGAATGATGTGATCATATTATGATCTGACCTAATTTATCTGTTCTGTTCATCTGCTGAGTGATTTATAAGCGACTCTGTTCAAGTGAATCAGTTCAGTTCCTCTTTGTCAGTCATACGTGCTTAACGAGATGTTTAGTTTACCACAACATCATTCCTACGCTCCATCTATCCCACCATTTAACTTTGAGTTGAGTAAAAATGTATACCATATCTCAAACTCGATACCACACATCGCAACATACTTAAAAGCTACGAGTCCAAACAATCCAGGATTGGAAGTATGTATTAACATCAATGATCGAATTATATTAACCAAGCAAGAGTGGGAGACGACACTTGTGGAAAATGCGCGGGATATTTCAATTTTTTTCAACACTGGCTCTACTCCACCAGCATCACCTAACTCAAATCTGGAGAAACCACAAATGATAACATTTATAGATTTACAAGAAGAAGGGAGAGAAAATTTTGTTATTATTTACACGAAAACACAATCATTGAGATTGTATCATGAAGAATGGCAGCACTTGTGTGGGATTATGAATTGTCTAGATCTACGTATTCAACAACTGTATAGAATTAAATATTACTATGAAACTCGTATGAATTTCTTTAGAAAACAAATTAAACTAAGGCAAGTGAAAACATTGTATGAAGCCTCTGCTCTAATGGATAGTATGTATGATGAAAAGTCTCTTGTGGATGTAGAAATTAAGTATTTTACATTAGAATATCTGTTTTACTCGTGTTTAATTTAAGTTCACTATTACTTTAATGAAAATAAAAGTGTATCAATCATAATTACATTGTTTTTTATCTCCTCCACCGGTTACCAGCATTTTAACCACATCCTATTGCGAATTGTGATATGCACTCATTATAAAATACATTTTTCGAGTAATATTTAGTTAGTTCCATATCAATCTTGCTATGGTGATGCAGTTTCTATAATGGCAGAGTGTCAATTTTGTAATCTTCAAGTGAAAAGTAATGAGTTGATTGCTCACTCAAGGACAAAACGTCACAAGTTATTATGTAAGCAAGATGAAGGGGATTACTTCACATACGTTATCGACACTGCGTTCAAGTGCAGAATAATATCATACAGAATTAATGGATCATCAAAGATATTGAACCCAAAAGTATATTTAAAAAAAGGATTATCAACAGTGAAACAATTGTGTGATATTGAACTTGAAATCCATAGTCAGGTGAAGATTAACATGGAACTATTTTGCACCTTTGTCATAACAAAAAGTGATGGTGAAATAATTAGAGATTTAAAATCATTCAACACAAAAAATGTGTGCCTATATGATTCCTCAAACATATGCGATATCTATGAAGACCTTTGCAGCCAGATGTTGCGTAAGAGTGAAGAATTTCAAGAAAAAGATAGTGGATGGGCATTGGAAAAGATTGAATTTTTAGAGTTGAACATTAACAAATATATACCAATTAGTGGTGGCTCTTATATGCCACTCCCCAGTTGGATACAACATAAGCATGCTTGCATAAATGTAAAAAACAATGATAATGCATGTTTTTTATGGGCTATTGTAAGCGCTCTCTATCCTAGTGAAAGTCATACAGATCGTGTATCATCTTATCCATTCTATGAAACAGTTTTGGAAACGAAAGGTATTTCTCAGCCTATAACTGTAAAAGAAATCGAACGCTTTGAGGTGTTAAACCAAATTAAAGTTAACGTGTATGGTGTTGATAAACATAGAGACAAACATATCGTACCAATGTATATATCGTCAAAAACCTACGATAAACATGTGAATGTATTGTTTTATAATCCTAAAAATAGCACACAAGGGCACTACTGTTGGATAAAAAACTTATCTCGCTTGATTACAAGTCAAATCACTAAAAATGGTCATCGCCAATATTTTTGTGATGGATGCTTACAACGTTATAATTCTGAGAATAAACTTCAACTTCATAGGATAGTAGGATGTAAAAAATATAGAGCTGAATTGATAACCTCCTCCTTTTTGAAGTCGGTTAAATAAGGTGTTAATTTAGCTGATAAAAGCTCTTAACCTTAATTATGAATGTTATGATAACGTTAGTTCTTTTACTAGTCATAAACATAATGTATATACAAAAGTTTCAAGGAAAAAGATCATCTCTGGTAGCGACGATAAAAGGTATATTTGTAGTGATGGTATAAGCACTCTAGCTTGGGGTCATTTTAATATTAAATAAAATTACACGTATCCATAAACTTAGGTTTTTTATTTCAAATAACCTTATAATTATAATACACTAACCATTAGCGATTATTTTTGAAATTAATATATATGTATAGACATAGACTAAAATGCCGTAAATGTTCTTGCCATGGATCATCATTCTTCTGCAAATCCTTTAAACCTCCTCCACAATAATAACACATGGTTTCATCATCGTGACCGGTGAAGAAGAATCCAGCATCTGCCAACTTCTCTGGATCTTGATGTGTATACAAAGGCCAATGTGTAAAACTCTCCAGTCGTGCTTTTCTCGAACTAAAGTATGGGTACTGAGGATCTCCTGCTTCTAACATTTTTACCCGAGGTATATTTAACTGACGATATTATTATTATTATATTTGAAATAACAAGCGCCCTACAGATCGAATGCTTTCAAACTAAAACTAAATTGCAATATTCAAATACCTATAACTCAATACAATGACCTATTTACCCTTATCATCGCTACATCCTGCGCTCGCCTATGGTTGGTTAAGTATCTAATAACATCATCTGTAGATACTATTACATATACTGTAGACATAAAACTAGGAGGTATCGAAGCTCTCCATGCGATAGTGGCGTCTTGGTAACAAAAACAACGCTGGCGACGCCCATACTGCCCCGTATGCCAACCGCGTCTAAGCCTGCGGCCTAGGGTGATTAATGAAGCATTTTTATTTAATTCCTTTAAGTAGGTTACTGACTAATTATATTACATTATTACATAATGTGGTAAAGAATATGCTAGAATTTCTAGATTCTCAGAATTGTCAGACTTTGTAATAATCAACTATGCCAAACCACAGGTGAAACAAAGTTGTCAAAGTTATCATTGAGAACGTTTTATAAACACGTTATCTCGCAATAACATCCTGCTCATGCTCATAGTTAGTTGCTTAATATCATCATCATCATCATTAACTTTCTTTACCCCACCACCGCTGGGTATAGGTATACATATCTCTCTCTCTCTCTCTCTCTCTCTGCTATCTCTTGTACTAATCGAGTCTAGTTATATATATACACCTAATGCTAAATGTTATCTATACATAGAATGTCTAAGTATCATACCAAAATGCACGACTATACCTCCTTTCAACATTCTATATGCATAACCCTGTATAATAACCTCCTATCTACATAGAGCACTCTACACGTGTAACCCTATACAATGACCTAAATACCCTTATCATCGCTACATCCTGCACTCAGTTAGTCAATAGATATTTACTTAGTAATATCACCTCTAAGTACATAAAACGTCTTGCTAACAAAACAACGCTGGCGACGCCCATACTGCCCCGTATGCCAACCGCGTCTAAGCCTGCGGCCTAGGGGGCCCATACTGCGAGCCCGAGGGGGCCCATACTGCCCCGGCCCGCCCATACTGCGAGCCCGAGGGGGCCCATACTGCCCCGCCCCGCCCATACTGCCCCGACCCGAGCCCGAGGGGGCCCATACTGCCCCGGCCCGAGGGGGACCCATACTGCCCCCCGGCGTAGCCCGAGGGAGCCCATACTGCCCCGTATGCCTACCGCGTCTAAGCCCGCGGCAAAGGCATGGCCCATACTGCCCCAGGGCGAAGCCTCAGCACTCAACGGAGCACCATACAACATGTGTGTGTGACGTCATGATAAATTACCAAAATATGCCAAAATAAGGCTATTTTGCGGTTGGTAATACACTATCCCCATACATTTTGTATAGAAAAATTTGTTTTCCAGCTGTGAGCCAGAACCGCTATATTTACACTACTATGGCTGCAAGTAACTTCAAGTAACTGTAAAGAATGAAATAATAATATAACCTTTTAATCTAATTTAATTATTACAATTAGAATTTGACTTTTTACTATTTTACATAGATTTGACATTTTATACAATTTAAAATAATTTGACATTTTAATTTTACATTTTTACTACTCTTTAACTGTGTTAAAGAAGATTTTATTTTATTATTTTAATGTTATAAAATTGAGTCGTGCAAACCTACCAAACAAGTTTGGTAGCTTTCTACCACTGACATTTGGGAACACCTTGTTGTGAGGATGTGAGTTCGTTTCTACCAAATGTATTGTTTGTAAATTATTTCTTGTATTAGGTTAAAACCTAAGCTAGCTAGCTAGCTGGTTAGCTTTGTGTTTTTGTGACGTTTCAAAAGTGTATCATAGTATACCTACTTGAGAAAAGATTAAATGAATTGAATTGAATTGAATTGGACCGATGTTGAAAGTTTATATGAAAGCCCCTTTTTATGTTAGGGACATGGAATTTAATATTCAGGTCTGCAGTAAGATTTTCTAAAAAAGACGGATCAAGGTAGTAAAACAGAGGTTTGATTTTGTGTTGAAATTTTTGTAATTATTAAGCAGCAATTTGGCAAGTAGATTCCTTATGGGGTATATAAACGTCTGCTAAGAAACGATTTTGCAAAAGGGCCGAATTAAGGGGATCAACGGAGGTTAAACATTTAAATGAAAATTTGGTTTTCTGGTTAATAGTTTTAAATAAATAAATAGTATTGAAAGATTTTTACAAAAGGGATGGATTAAGAAGGTGACATTGGAGGTTGAACGGTGTGTTGTGTTTGCGTGAAAATGTACTAGATGGCGTTAGTGGAATGCTAACTCGCGCAAACGTTTCGTTCACAGAATTGGTAAGTAAGTGTTACACAAATATCACCACAGGCTCGTAATAGGTATAGATTCCATAGGCTAGTATGGCAATACTTTACTGAATTAAAAACGTCTACTGTTACCACAGATATACACAACCAGATCGGCAATATATTTTAGTGAAAGAGACAACTTGATATGGCTCAGCACAAGTACGAAAAGGACATAAATAGATTTTGTTGTCCTTATCGGCGTGACCTGTTTTTGGTACCTCAAGTGTCAAAATCTGTAATAATCAGTGACAAACAAAACGGGTCTGAATTATATTTATTGCCTTTTTTTGGTGATTAAATGTGGTAAATGCGTGTTTCCTCTGAGAAATAATTGTAAAAGATATTTTACAATGGTTGGTTGTAGCATTTTGGGCTGCAAGAAGCGCAGTGAGCGAAAATACGATGATATATCATTTCACACGTAAGTAAACATATAAAGCTTGTAACGATCACCTAAATAAATTCAGGATATCAATTCGCAAATATTTTATTCATAATTAGTCAGTTTTTAGACATAGACATAGACATAGACATAATTTATTTGTGGCAAAAAAATACAATAACACAATATACACGGAAAAATTAAATAATTTTAGGTCGATTAGTGGTCTAATTCTATGAATTTTATCAAATTTTCACTTAGAAAATAAATTATGAATGTTGCCAGTTTATGAAAGAAATTACCCACCGCAACTAACATAAATTATTCGTTCTGCAGGTTTCCAACTGATCCTGTCACATTGCTGAAAAAAGCTGGCACATTGCAAGAAGTGCAAAATACCGACCCTTTTATGCCCATATGAATATGGTGAATGTTAATATTAAATATATATTAATGAGGCCACAGTTATGAAGCTGGAAAAGCAAAAGGCGATTTCGGCGAACCGATTCAAAAAGCTACGCGCTGTTCGTGAAATTTGTACTGTAAACATTAAAGAGTCTATTTATCTAATTATTTGGAATGTTATACATAATTCCATTCATGAAAAAACTAAACTGACCAAGCGCGAGTCGGGCTCGCGCGCTGAGAGTTCTTTACAATCACAAAATACAAAAAGTTGTGCAAAAAGACAACATCACGGCTGTCACCCATCCAAGTACCGACCGCGCCCGACGTTGCTTAGCTTAGTGGTAAACAGAAATTTGTCACTGACTCGCACTTGGCCAGTGTTTATTATTTGTTGTTTTACTTATGTTCACTATAATCAGCTAAATTTGACGCTTGTACGGATTACCGTTTTTACACTAGAACAAATCCAAAAATACGTTTAACGTTTGTTGCATGGCGGCCCTTCCTTTGCCCTTCCGTTTTAACTCTTTGACTTTTTTATTATTTTTAATTAATCATAAAAAATCATGCTATGGTTACTTTACAACCTTTTTTCTAGTACTATATTCTAATCCTAACAAATAATTATAATAAAAACGCAAGTAAGTTTGTAACTTTCTGTTTGTTTTTTTACGAGAAAACGGCTAAGTCATGGTATAATAATATACTCCGCCAGGTATAGCAATTCGAGAAAAAATGTTTACGTAGGCGTCCCGCAATGATGTCATGATGTCAATTTACAACAGGTTCGAGAGAGATGACGATACACCACGTAACAGCTGATTGAATAAAGTGGCAACTGGACAGTGACGTCATTGCGGGACCACTCCCAGATTGCTAGACCTTGTTTTCTTAGATCATGGGCTAAGTCAAATTTTGTCAGGACGATAGGGTGTGTCATGAGGACAGACAACGTACTTTTCTTCCCAGAACATTGCAGGTAGCTCCGCGGGTTGCAGCAGATAGTGTATAAAATATAAATATTTAAAAGGTAGTATTGTTTCCAAAGTACTCATTGAAGATTCACTACCCATCATAGTAGGTAAATTACCCTAACTTATAGCAAATCATTTTAATGTGGCAACACACCTTGTTGAAGCGAGAGGCACTGAGCTAGCCACGCTCATTGAAAATCTATAGGTAGTAGATCTGTGACTGTTACAATCATTGTGCTTTATGTCAAAGTCAAGTTTATTAAATGTCAATGTGACCGGGGTGAAAATCGTGCAATCACGATGAGCTATTTTCACTCTGGTCAGTCATCTTGGAAAACTTCACTGGTTGGAGGAGCACGGTCGTGAATAGATCTAAGGTTAGTAATGTAATTAGATTTTTGATTTTTGTGTCCTGAAGCGTAAATAAATGTGTATCGTGATATATGAATCGTTTTATTGATCCCTTCTGAGGTGCAGGTCACATGAAGTTAAACTTAAAAGAAGACTTTAAATGTTAAAAGGAGCGGATGGAAAAAGATTTTCAAAAAAATCCATCTACTTTTTGGGGCTATGTAGTATCGAAGCGAGCAACTGGCAAATCTGAAATAAAGTTGCTGTACGAGGGTAAAGTGATACCGGATGATCAAGCTGCTGAATGCTTCGCGAAATATTTTCATTCCGTGTATTCTCCAAAAGCACCGCAATTGGACCCAGAGGAGGCGATGAGACATACTGATAGTGGAAGTCGTCGTATATGCATTACCGAGATACTAGAAGGTGATTTGAAACTCGCTATCAAGTCACTTAAGCCTAAGCGTTCTGTAGGTCCAGATGGGATCCCTCAATTTTTAGTAAAGAACTGTGGAGCAGTGCTGGTCAGACCTTTACATCATTTGTTTCAGCTATGTTATAAAAATGCTTTCTATCCAGATGTGTGGAAACTATCGAGGGTCATTCCTGTTCCGAAGAATTCCAGATCGAACGTGGATGAATATAGGCCGGTAGCTGTGTTGTCAGTTTTCGGCAAGTTATTTGAGTCAATCCTACAGTGTCGCATTGCAAGGCAGGTAGAGAGTCAGTTATCAGACGCGCAGCACGGTTTTAGGAAGGGGCGTTCTACCTCCTCTAACGTTTTGTCCTTCTGGTCGTACACCGTGGATGCCGTGGACGATAGTACGCAGGTAGACGTCGCTTATTTTGACTTTCGCAAAGCATTCGACACTGTGGATAATGATGTACTTCTGCGGAAACTCTCTAAGGCGGGATTTACTCCCCACTTGCTCAGTTTTTTTAGTGAATACTTACGTAATCGTCGTCAATATGTGCAGTACAAAGGTAATGTTTCAAAGCCTTACTAAACATATTCAGGCGTCAGTCAGGGTAGCAATTTGGGGCCATTAGAGTTTTTGTTCATGGTGAATGACTTGCCGGAAGTTGTCATCACGGCGCGATGTTTGTTGTTTGCAGATGACCTGAAACTTTTCCTGAGAATCTGGGACAGCAATGATAGTTTTCTTTTCCAGCGAGACATAGACAGAGTGCACCAATGGAGTGAAAGTAATGGGCTATTTTTTATGAGAAAAAATGCTCAATTATAATATTTACGCGATCAAAAAATCCATTGGTAGTGCGGTATCATCTCGGTAACTCAGAAATCCCGCGTACAAAGTTGGTTAGAGATCTGGGAGTTACATTAAGCGAGGACTTATAATTTCGGATTCACATATATAAAATTTGTACACAAGCTTTCCGATCTCTTGGTTTTGTATTGCGGCAGGCAAAACATTTGGATATCATTCCTGCTATAAAGGTGCTGTATAATGCCTTTGTGAGAAGCAAACTGGAGTGCAACTCAGCTATTTGGTGTCCACACGAGGTAAAGTACATACAAATGGTTGAAAAAATTCAAGTCTTTATCAGAAGCAATATGGGTATTATGTGGGATATCCGTATCTATATCCAAGTGAGTTTCTACTTGGTACAACGGGCTACAATACTCTAGAAGTGAGGCGCACCGTATCACTGATGGAGTATGTGCTGCGCATTGTTGTTGGGCATCTCGGTAACCCATCAGTGCTGGAACAAATATTTATTGCCGCTCCGAACAAGCAACAATGTTCGAGCTTGTCGGCATAAGCTGTTCATGGTGCCAGGTTGTAGGACTGAATTCGGAAGACAGGCCCCGCTGCAAAAAGCAGTGCGCCTACTCAATGCTGTGCTTGACCGGTATCGATATCTTGATTTTTTCCTTATTTCCTGTGACGAGTTTCACAGAGCGGCAATGGATTTAGTCATTACCAGTACAAACCTGGCGTACTTATAAATTCTTAAGCTGTTTTATTTTATGGTTTAGTTTAGACAATAGGGTTTAAAGTTATATTACATTTTATATCATTGTTAGTACCTATTTAAATTTTGTTTAATGTTTTAATTAAGGTCTATTTTTTAGTTTATGCTGTTGTTTATTTTAGTTTTAGTTAACCTTGAGTTAGTTTTAGTTTGTATTTCATAAATTAAAAAAATACGAAACATGTTGGCGTCGAATAAATTGAGTAGTGTAAACATTATGGTGCCAGACCAGGGAAGTTAGGAAGTGTTAAGTGCATAGTGATCAGTGACTTGTGTTTAGATTAACCCTTTGAATGTGTTACGCACCGCATGTCGGCGTAAGCGAAAAGTGCTCGACGCGCGTTACGCACCGGAGCGGTGCGTAAGGAAATCACCGCTATTCGTCAATTTATTCCCGCTCGAATGAACGTTCCAAAGACAATTTAAGTTCTTTCGCCTCTAGCTTACTTCAATCACTAGAGAATCGATGCATTCTTACCGTGTCAGGGGGCCTATAGAGGTTTGAAAAAAATAAAATACAACTCCGCCTGACCAAAAAGAATGAACTGACAGTGCGATAGCCATATTGTGAAATTTTACTGTCGAATCGGTTTATGTTTTTATGTCAAGAAAATGTTACAAAGGCGAAAACGGTGAGTAAAAGCTTTTAAATTACTGAAAAATGTGTATAGAGTGTGTTAAAAGTGTTTTAGGATGTATTTGTGGCAAAAATAAATGAGAAAAAACATAAAAACTTTTAATTGCAATAAAACGATCGCTTGGTGCCGGCAGTTTTTAGCTGATAATTCGACAAACTTGCCTGTAAAAATGTAAAATCGCATCCAAGTTTGTAAATAATGTATCTTGAAACATTTCTTGATAAACAGGTTCTCATTTAAGTGCATTAATATCATATAGTAACCTTTTTTCTAAAATAAGAAGTCGGCCATTTCATTTCAACACGGGAAGTACAGTCGACAAAAAAAAATTACGATTGCTAACTCGCCCATACAAAATAGATTTTATAGATCGAGACGTTTAACCTTTTTTTAAACTTTTTTTCTCCGGCAACGCAACTATTAAATTATTTATAAAAAAATATTCAAAAATAAAAAACAGTTCGTTAGATAATTAAAATGTATGTAGCGTATGTATGTTTTGTCATCATCATCATCAATTTTTGAATTGAAACAGATAGATTACATTTAGATAGTACATTTTTAATATATCCGTTTTTTTTTGTAAAATCAATGTTTTTTTTCTTTCTGATAATGAATTCTGCTGCTTGTAGTGTATACCTTGCACGAATTTTTACCCTTTCTTCAATCAACTTTTTGAAAAGTACGTACGTAGTAAATTACTTACTTGTAGAAATGTGTTGGTCGTGTAGATATTTCATCAGACTTATTTTTATTGTTTTTAGATTAGCTAGATTGCGGTCGACGAGCTCGGAGTTTGGGCGTTCACGATCTGTGACGCCCAGCTCCGAGCGCAGAGGCCCACGGCCCTCTGCCGCACGACGTGCTCTCTTAATGGGGCTGGCGGCAGACGCAGCGCCGCGCGACCCTGAGATGCCTCCGCCAGAGGTCCTTCCCCGGTATGCCAACCTTTTTCTGCTTTTTTTAAATATTATTCATGATGCTTATAATCAGGTTGTAATAAATAGAGACTACTGCAATGAAAGTATCCTAAAAGTTAATTTAATCTAAATTTCGCCATAATTCACAAACTCACTTTTACATAATTGTATATTATATTATATATTGTAAATTTTTCACTTTTTAGGTCATTAGGAATTGCCGTCCAGGTCACTCCTGGCGGTTCTTTCAAAATTACTGGGGACACCGTCCCCATACAACAAACCCCAGGTGGTACCGTCCGTCGAGTCATGGAGTTGGAGCCCATGCCTTCGCTCAGGTACGTTTTTTCATATATATTTTTATTTAACATAGGCTTGCGTTTGAACACATCATGGCTGATATTCTAAGCCTTTGTTTAACATCAGGTAAGTGTTCAAAATAGTTTGTTACAATGTTACATTTCCTTGCAGCACCAGTGTGGTGGAGCGAGTGGAGGCCATGGACCTCACCGACGACGAGGCGGACGACGCCATGGAGCAGGTGAGGCGGTGGGTGGAGGATCAGGGATTTGCCTCACCTAGGCCACTTACGCCTAGCACTGCTGCCGAGGAAAACTTTTGCAGTGCTTCGGGAAATGCTAGTTTCCAACCGCAAGGAACTAGCATTCAGCCTGGAAGCGTAGCGAATGTTTCCTCCGTAGATGCTGATGTTCGTCCGTCATGTTCGGGGGTGACAACCACATCTAAGCGAGTCACTAGGCGCAAGGCATGTAAAGGCAGTGATTTAGATAGCGAGTTTGACGACGAGTTCGACGTAGCTCCTATCGAAACCAACGTCTTTGCTGGCATAGGGAGGGAAATTCCGGATAACGAGGAACTAGAAGAACCTGTTCGAGATATTTTATCTTCTGTTGAGAGGGCAATGGATGAAGCAGCTGATTGTTTGCTTGGCGTCTCTAATACTTTCACGTGGGAAAGTAAATTTGAGTCGTTTCGTGGTGTTCCTGAAGTATTTTCAGGTCCGACCCCGGGGCCACTCAAAGACTACGATACGCCTTATGATGCTTTTACTGATATCTGGAGTAATGACATTATAGAGCTTATCGCCCTAGAAACTAATAGGTACGCGAAACAAACAATCGATCATATGAGGGCCAACGAGACGTTGAAGAAATCGTCTCGTCTTCATCAGTGGACTGACACTGATGCAGACGAGATAATGATTCTTTTTGCTGTTTTCATGTTCATGGGCATTGACCAGCGGACATCGCAGCATGAATATTGGAAGTCACTCGGTTGCCTAACGTTGTCCAATTTCAAGCAACTGATGACTTACGATCGGTATGTTTTGCTGAGCAAATTTCTGCATTTCGTCGATAATGCTGATGTAAGTCAGGACTATGTACGATATGAAGAACTTGAGCTTTCACCGAAACTGGCGAAAATAGTACCTGTGATCTCACACCTCAACGGCAAATTTTCCTCACTCTATAACTTGCAACGACAAATTTCTATCGATGAGTCATTGACCTTATTCAAGGGCCGCTTGTCCTGGGTTCAAGCAATAAGGACAAAGGCTGCGCGTTTTGGCATAAAGTCTTACGAGCTCTGTGAGTCACGAACGGGGTACTTGTACAAATTTCAAATCTACACGGGGAAAAACTCTGCAAGTACCGGCGACCTTGCGCCTAGTGCTGATTTGGGTGGCAAGAGTACCAAAGTGGTACTCGAATTATTACAAGGTCTCGAGAATCTGGGACACTGCGTAACGATGGACAATTTTTATAATTGCCCAGCGTTAGCGCGGCATCTCAAGAGCTTGGGTTTTGATTGTTTGGGAACTTTGCGCACAAATCGTAAGCACGTGCCTCAGGACATCGCGAAAGTACCGAAGAATGTGAAAAAAGGGACCATCATCGCGCGTCAATGTGGTGATCTTTCCGTGTTAGCATGGAAAGACTCCAAATTGGTGACGATGATCTCCACCTATCACAACGACGACACCTACGTTGGATCGAAGGCAGGTAAACCGCTAGTGAAGCCTGTGAGTGTGAGAGATTACAACAATACAATGGGAGGTGTTGATCTCAAAGATCAAAAACTCTCAATGTATTTGTTGGAGCGGAAGAGATGTGTGAAGTGGTATATAAAGATTTTTAAGAGGCTGCTGAACGTGAGCACCCATAACGCTTTTGTTATGTACGCCAGCTCTTTGAAACGACGTGACAAGCTGCCCGTGACGCATCGTGAGTTTCGTTACGCGCTGGCTAATTCTCTGGTCGAGCACCACCGTCCTGTTCGTCAGGAGATTAGCGAGCCCGTGTACAAAGACACGAGGTTGAGAATGGATGTCATGCACGTACCAAAGTACTTGTCGGGCAAAAGTACCATAAAGCGTTGTGTGATTCACCAAAGACAAGGAATCCGAAAAGTTGTACATACGAAATGCGTTACCTGTGACGTTTTTCTGTGCTTTGAGGACTGCTGGGAAGAGTGGCATTCTCTCGCAGAGCTCAAAGGGCATGAAATTCGTGGGCGGAAAAGACGACGCGAATGAGTCTTCACAACTTTTTGTGTGTGAAAAGTGTGTGAAAGCGAGATTTGATTGGCTTAGTTTGTGATGTTTGTTTCCCAAATAATTCTTGCAATAATTAGGACAATGGTCATTCGTGTTCAATTGTAAATACCAGATTTTACTTTTGGATTAATCATAACTAGGCAGAGTTGTTTTTTTTTTTTGCCGCTTAGTTGGACATGGGGCATTGGGAGGTGGTAAGTAAGTAAGTAAATAAATAATTTAGGGATATTCGTTACTGATATGGGGCTTTCAAACTCATGAACATTTTAAACAGCCTCTGTTTTTGTGGTTTTTATTTCGCTCATTGCCGTCACTGTCCCGAGTAAAATAGAATTCAAAATTTCTCGGCAGGTTTGGCTAGCTTTTCTAGGTAAGTTAGGTAATATTGTATATAGTGTATTTAAGAATCATGTATATTTTCATTGTAATTAATTAATTTGTAATTTTATTTTGATTGTTTTTTATTGTAAATGATAGTCAGCGTTATATTATTAACGTAATATTGTAATCAAACATAAAAATTGTGAACACCATACCATCTACCAACCTATTAATATTAATTTTGGCCACGCACTCAACATTGAATTATATACTTTCCATTTATTTTCCTTTATACATAAGTACATTAATTATTATAACCAAATTGAAATACCGATTAACTTGATATTGTAATCAAACAAAACATGTATGTCAAAACATAATGTATACTTTACCATCTACCGTCTTATTAATATTACTTTAGCCAAACATTCAACATTGAGTTGTGTGCTATGTTTTTATTTTATTTTGTATACTTAACATTAATATAATATCATGACCAAATTCACATGCCGAATGACGGCAAAATAGGAGAACTAAATAAAAATCTTATAGTCAGTGTTATATCATATTTTAATTTGATAAAGTTTGCCCGCGTTGCTTTGCTCGTGTAGAATTATTATAATCTAGAATTATATGTATTTTCATCTTATGGTTTCCTTTTTGTTGTGTCATAATAGAGTTATTGTATTGTATCACGTTATTCGTTGCCATGTGAACGCGCTGCGCATTTAATTATATACAGCTTTAGATAGATAGATTTTTTAATTTTTTTTTTCATAAATTCTTCTTGTGTCTGATGTCTTGATGAATATCTTGCGTTTGATCACCATCTCACCTGACATTAAGCGATAAATTCAAATTCAAATTATTTATTTGTCAGAACATGGTAGGTATACATACATATAAAGTAGCATACATGGTCGTAAGAATGGAGACGTATCTCATGTCCTTGCTTGTTACAGCGTACAAATGTTAGTTTTTTATATATAATTATATTTTAATCGTTTCTGATAAAGTTAAGAAAAAAAACTAAATTATGTCTGTTAGAATATTGTAAGAATTATATTTTGGTTTAGTTGTATTTTATACCTTAATTAGATGTTTATAACCACCAATATAAGCTATTATTATTATTTTACTTTTTCCTACTACCTAGTCTCGATTTTATGTTAATTATTTAGTCTACATTACATATCATACATATACATACATGTATACGTGCATTATTGTCCCATTTCACCCTCTTGTGGGTCGAATATCGCAAATTCCCTTATACAAGGTACGCATAGTAATAGGAAATAACTGTATTTTTCATTATTCTACCATCAGTAGTTAGGTTGTGCGTTGATATGTATAGTTGTAAGCATTTTAACTTCAGATACATAATTATATATAGATGAATAGCTTCACTCCGTGGTTTCATCCGCGTAGTGATGATGATGATGATGATGAAAAGTAGCCTACGTCACTTTCCTGCACTGTAACTATAAGCAAAAATCAGTTTGATCCGTTGCTCTGTTGCTGCGTGAAAGAGGAACAAACAAAGAAACCAAGAAGCCAACAAACACACTTTCGCATTTATAATATTAGTATGATAGATATTTTGAACACACAATTGAAAGTGTATTTATTTTTAGTGTTTGAATTATATTTTACTTCAAAAACATTTATTTGGTTTTAATTTTACAACTTAGGAAAATCTTTCTCTGCATAACAGTGAATCTAAATATTTTATAATAAAATAATATATATAATTATATATGTATATAGTAGTGATGTAGCGACGAAAAATTGTGATGATGACGATGAAAAGTAGCCTATGTCATTTTCCGGTACTTGAACTATATCCATGCAAAAAGTCAGGTAGCTCTGTAGCAGCGCGAAAGAGAAACAAACAAACCGACAAGCCATCAAAAAAATACACTTTCGCATTTATAATGTTACTTAGTATGAGAGACATTTTGAATACATAATCGCAAATGTACTTATTTTTAGTGTTTGAATTATATATTACTTAAAAAACAATTATTTGGTTTTATTTTTACACCATAGGGAAATCCCTCTCTGCATTACAGAAAATCTAAATATTTATTAACAATAGTATAATTTTTTTGGAAATTATTCACTAGAACACGATTTGATAATTATAAGAATAACCGTTACGATTATTCACATAAACATTTTTTTTGGCAACAGTACTTTGTGAGTGGGATTTCCCCGTTTAGCCAGTGTTCGGCAAACTGACATGGCGGAAACATTACGTAAAAATGGTTCGCGATAAAGTTTTAGTTTTTGAAGTGAATATTGACTATTAGTGTCAAGTAGTTAGTGTAAAAGTTGCGGAAATAGTGCTCCCTTGTTGTGAAAGTGGTGTGATTGTAATTTATTGTAAAAAAATAGCATATTTTTATCAACAAGTGCGTGATGGCGCAAGAAAATTCAGAAATTATAATTTCATCACGAGATTTTGTACTAATGGTGAGTAATTAAATATATAATACATGAAAATATCATACAGCAATTCAAGACGATTAATATTATATATAATATATGAACATAAAATGTCAAATTAATAGGAAAAAAATATATTTTATTTTACAGTCGGTTAGTTTTCGAAAATTCGGTTGGACTCTCACATTTCTGGCAACAGAGGCTAGTCAGCCCATTGCGCGGGAAGGGTTAAAGTGTTAAGGACCTTGGTAAACCGTGGGTACAGTGCAAAGAATTAGAAAAATCAGTGAATAGTGATTCTGGACTCTGGACTTGTAAAATTTTAACGATTTTCAAACACTTAGCAGGTTCAGATTGAGCTTTCCATTAACATAGTTTATTTTACTGATTACTGGACTTGACCATTGACTTTGTTTTCGTCAGGAGTACATGAAAACGCAAGCCTACCGCCAGTACAAAAACCCCATTACCTAAAGAGTTGTTTGTCTGGAGAGCCAGAGCTGCTGATTCGTAACTTTAGCACAACTGATGCAAATTACCATGAGGCATGGGAACAGCTGTTAAAGCGATGGATGGATGGATGGATGGATGGATGGATGGATGGATGGATGGATGGATGGATGGATGGATGGATGGATGGATGGATGGATGGATGGATGGATGGATGGATGGATGGATGGATGGATGGATGGATGGATGGATGGATGGATGGATGGATGGATGGATGGATGGATGGATGGATGGATGGATGGATGGATGGATGGATGGATGGATGGATGGATGGATGGATGGATGGATGGATGGATGGATGGATGGATGGATGGATGGATGGATGGATGGATGGATGGATGGATGGATGGATGGATGGATGGATGGATGGATGGATGGATGGATGGATGGATGGATGGATGGATGGATGGATGGATGGATGGATGGATGGTTAGGTTAGGTTAGGTTAGGTTAGGTTAGGTTAGGTTAGGTTAGGTTAGGTTAGGTTAGGTTAGGTTAGGTTAGGTTAGGTTAGGTTAGGTTAGGTTAGGTTAGGTTAGGTTAGGTTAGGTTAGGTTTTTTTTTTTTTTTTTTTTTTTTTTTTTTTTTTGTCCCTCTGATTTTATTCAGAGACATTATTTTCTTTATTTAATTTACACAAAATCTTATTTTATTACAATGGTTCCTAATACTATTTGATTTCTTACAATATATATTTACATTTACTTTAATTACATCTGTTACACCATATTTTTAATATTATGCTGTTTATGTATATATATTCAATATATAAGTTACAACATACTTATCTATCTAGTTTTATTTCTTACTATACATTTATTTCCTATGTAAATACAATATGCTATGAAATTATCTCTAGTCTCAATATTACTTATTAATTCATGTACATTTTCTTTTGTTAATTTTGTTTGTAGTCTTTGTTCTAAATCGTACCTTTCCGAGCCCTCAACTGGACATTCAAATAATATGTGCTCTACGGTTTCGCTTTTACCTGGTTCACATAGGCAGGATGGGTCCTCTTTACACCTGAAACGATTCAGGTATTCCGAAAACCCACCATGCCCAGTCATTATTTGTGTCAACGTTCCCGCGGGTTTTATTTTCCTAATCAATGAGAAGGCTGCGATAGCGTCAGGGAAAAACATTTTGGTTGTACCTGCTGTCTCACCAGTTTTGTACCTCCGGTTCCATTCCTCAAGAGTTTCCATTCGGATTTGTCTCTTGACAAATGAAACCGGGCACAGGTCGTAGTCAGGTTTCCGCTTTATATTTTGCGCCGCATTTTTCGCTAGTTCGTCAGCCCGCTCATTACCTTCAAGTCCGGCATGTGCTTTTATCCAGAACAATGACGTATCCTTGTTCTGGTTTTTGATCGCCATCAGGTTTTTTCGGGTTTCCACTGCCAGGGGGTGAAGTGATCGATGGTTGGTGATGGCCTCGAGGGATGATCTCGAGTCGCTGTAGATGCCATAGTTGCCTTCGGGGCGTTTTAAGATCTCCCTTGTCGCTCTGCATATAGCCAGCAACTCCGCCTGGTACACCGTGCAGTAGGACGACAGTTTCAATTTTAGGCTCTTGGTTTCGGCATCATCGTTCCAAAACGACAATGCCGCTCCAACCTTGCCATCGATCTTACTGCCGTCCGTAAAGGTTAGGTTAGGTTAGGTTAGGTTAGGTTAGGTTAGGTTAGGTTAGGTTAGGTTAGGTTAGGTTAGGTTAGGTTAGGTTAGGTTAGGTTAGGTTAGGTTAGGTTAGGTTAGGTTAGGTTAGGTTAGGTTAGGTTAGGTTAGGTTAGGTTAGGTTAGGTTAGGTTAGGTTAGGTTAGGTTAGGTTAGGTTAGGTTAGGTTAGGTTAGGTTAGGTTAGGTTAGGTTAGGTTAGGTTAGGTTAGGTTAGGTTAGGTTAGGTTAGGTTAGGTTAGGTTAGGTTAGGTTAGGTTAGGTTAGGTTAGGTTAGGTTAGGTTAGGTTAGGTTAGGTTAGGTTAGGTTAGGTTAGGTTAGGTTAGGTTAGGTTAGGTTAGGTTAGGTTAGGTTAGGTTAGGTTAGGTTAGGTTAGGTTAGGTTAGGTTAGGTTAGGTTAGGTTAGGTTAGGTTAGGTTAGGTTAGGTTAGGTTAGGTTAGGTTAGGTTAGGTTAGGTTAGGTTAGGTTAGGTTAGGTTAGGTTAGGTTAGGTTAGGTTAGGTTAGGTTAGGTTAGGTTAGGTTAGGTTAGGTTAGGTTAGGTTAGGTTAGGTTAGGTTAGGTTAGGTTAGGTTAGGTTAGGTTAGGTTAGGTTAGGTTAGGTTAGGTTAGGTTAGGTTAGGTTAGGTTAGGTTAGGTTAGGTTAGGTTAGGTTAGGTTAGGTTAGGTTAGGTTAGGTTAGGTTAGGTTAGGTTAGGTTAGGTTAGGTTAGGTTAGGTTTTTTTTTTTTTTTTTTTTTTTTTTTTCCTGTCCGGACGCATTTGGTCCGGCCCGCGAGCTACCTCTGACATGAGTCAAAGCCATTTTATATCATTGTTCTTTCAATCTAGTTCTATCTTGCATTCTACATTCTAGTCTTTCTAACATTCTTCCATCGAGCATTCTTTTATTTTATTCTATTGGTGGGATTTCCAATATAAGGTTTATCTATTTCTTTATTTTCTTATGTTCTTATTCTATATTAAAGGTTTATTTATTGGCTTGAAATTTTCTTACATAGTAATTGTTGACATGTTTTGTTTTAATCTATACAATATACATATAATCATATATTTCTAAACTTGTACGATATACATCAATATATTTTTAACATTTATGTTTATTTCTTTAAATTTTCTTACATAATAATTGGCTAACGTGTTTTAATTTATACCATATCGCATACAATATACCCACAATTATATATTTTTAAACTTGTACGATATATATCAGTGATTTTTACCATTTTTACATAATAATTGGTTAACATGTATTTATTACTTTAATTTATACAATATCGCATACAGAATGTATACCCATAATTATATATTTTACCAAAATTGTACGATATACATCAATAATTTTTTACATACATACAACATACTATAAATACAGAGAATCATTTTAAGGGCTAGTTACCAAGTTTTCTGCCTTTTCCACAATATGACTGGTTTGGCCACACATGGCTTGACGTGACTTGACGACCCTGATTTTTGTAACAATTTTTACTTCGTATGCTTTACTAATATATATAGCAATATATATTGTCAGCATAATTTTATTTATCTTACGGTGTATTTTTTGCTATTGTTAGTTTTTTACGTACACAGGCTCTTGATCCATACTCAAAGAGTTTCCTGTGTCCTGGTCCTACTGGTCCTGCATACTACGGCATGGTTTTTTAAGTTTTATACATATATACTTATTTATTTTTATACCATTTAATTTTGTTGTATTTCCTAAATGTTTATTTACTGTAATTTTTGTGTCAATAATTTTTATTTTATTTTCCGGGTTTAATTGAGCCAGTTTCTCATGAAACTTGCACCAATTAGCTACTGTATAGTTAAATTGTTTTGTTATTTTATGTTTATCGCGTAGTGTTGTGTGTCTAATTTTGGTGTCCATGCCGTAGTTATGTGGGCTGTCCCTAATTGCTGCCGTCTCAACTTTAGCAGTAGGCTGTCTTGGCCCTGGCCAATGCGTCCCACTTTTTCCTTATAGGACAGTCTGTACTGAACGCGTTGTGCTCAGTGTCGTCGAACTTCGCATGCGAACAGTTACAGCAGTTGGGAATCGTACCAGCCAGAAACTCCGGGCAAGCAGTCTTTATGTGTGGCCCCCCACAGTGGCTGCATTTCGACAGCGTGTCAGTGCAGAAGCGTCGCCCGTGCCCGTATCCCAAGCACCGGGAACACTGCACAAGTGGCGACTGGTCTGCTACTCTGACACGCTGCAGATCTACGTGCACGGACCCCGCGTCCGTCATCCGCTGCCACAGCTTTGGGGAGACGCGCAGCACTATATGATTAGCTTGAGGGTTTCTGGTTCGCCTTTTGTAAGCTAGTTCAAACCTATCGTCTTCCTTTTCTAAATCTCTAAACAAGTCCCTATTCTGATTTCTCAGGGCGTGCTGCACCTCTTCATCGCTGTTGAGCTGCAGCACGTCCTTGAGGATGACCAGTGGGTCCTTGTTTTGGATGTCCTCAACTATGAGTTGGAAATCCTCACCCGCAAGCCTTTCCTTTACTCGCATTCTCTCTTCTTTTGTCTTGCAGCCAACTATTACCTTCCTGTCTTTTGCCTTTCTTACCCTTTCTACATTTATTCCTCCTTCTTTTGCATTAACTGCTTTTCTTATTCTGTTTAAGACTTCCTCTCCAGTTTCAAAATCGTCTTTGGATGTGACCACCACCGAGTGTAGCGCCACACGCTCAGGAGCTTTTGTTATTGTGCGGCCTGCCGCCACGGATGCGTAGGTGTTCACTTCCAAAGTCTCCTTCTGTCTTTCCATTTCGCACCTCAACGCTTCCATCCTTTCACTGCTTTCCTCCATTATCCTACTGTGCTTTTCCATTCTTTGTATCATTTTGTCGCTTTGTTCCCCAGCTATTTTGTTGCCTTCCTTTATCAGTTCTAACTGTTTTTCCATCATCCTTTCTAGGTTTTTCATGTCGTCTTTTATTTCGTCTCTTTCTACTCTCTCCGACTTCCCAGACTTTGGTGTATTGCCCAAAGGCCAGGACGTCTCTGCGTCTTCCACCAACTGGCAGAGACGGTCAATGTCGAAGTGCACCTCCGCTTTTACATCGCGTCTTAGGTTGCCGGAGAGGTTCAAGTTGGCCTTTGCCCTTTGAACGCACGCCTCCGCCTCCGCTGTCCTATCCGCGTATTTGCAGCCCTCGACTCTGGGTTGACACTCGGTCGCCTTCGTCAACTGTTTACTGGCAACAGCAGCAGCAGGTTTGGGCTTTGAGAGCCCCGCTGCAACTGTCTTCCTCGTCATCTCGACCGATAACCTCCGCACTGCAGGGTTCGGCCTTGGAGGTGGGGTCGTCAGTGCCTTGGTGGGTGTGATGCTGAGTTGACTCTGGGCCGGGGCGATGTTCTGTTTTGAGCCGGTCTCTGACTCGGCGAGGGTTACCGTGATATTCGGGTCCTCGTTAGGAATTACGGGCTTTGCTGGGGTTCGGTACATCTTGAAGAGATGTTGTGGGATTTCTCGCGGTTTTTAGTTTATGTTTTAAAATTGTAAACACGTTTGTAATTGTCCTAAATTATATACCTAATTTAAATTGTAAAATGTAAATATGTAAAATATTAAGATAGTTTATATTATGTCAGTTGTTTGTTTATATCTACAGATATGTCTGTGTAGTATTATTTATGTGTATTTTCTGTTTCAGGTCCTGTTTCTGGTGAGAGCTGCCTCGTGAAAATCAGATATAGTGTATTACAGTAAGTAACAATAATAATTATATTTCCTGTTTCAGATGCAGTCGTTGGGCGGATGGAGCTGCCAACCAGAGGTCTTCAACTGAACGCCGGGCGTCGAGCAGAGCTTTGGAACCTTACGAGTAAGTAAACCGGGTCAAGTAGTCAAGATCTAATTAGGCAATAAACCTTGTCCAGTAGTTTTGTATAGGCCAATAGAGCCCTAGTCGGAAAAGGCACAAAAATAGGCAGTCTACTCGTATATAAAACAAAAATCACAATCCAAACCTATCTACTTATAATGAGATCTCGATATCTGTCAAAAGAACAGTACCGGTCTGATTGTTCCTAAAGTTAACTAATCTATAATTATACCAAAATTAAAATTATATTTATTTATGTTACAGGTACTTAGCGAGTGCGGCGGACGGCGGGCGGGCCGCAGGTCGTCGCGGCGGGCACGGGGAGGTATGTGGGTGCCTGTCTACAGCTAATTGTATTTATTTCCAGATGTTCCGGCGCGCAGCAGAACTACAACGGCAGCACCACGCTACAGCAGCGCTCCCGGTGTCCGACGCTACGACACAAAACGCCGCACTGCACCTCAAATCCGGTTTGTATATATTAACAAGTAATATTATTTGTACCAATTTTAATATTAAAATTTGGTCCGAATTTATTTTAAAATAATAAAATGATAAATATATACTAAATATTCTGAAATATTAAATTTTCTTGAAATAAAGTTAAATTCCGGGTAGTCAAAGTATATATATGACACTATGTACGTAGTACATAGGTGCTAAATTTGGTTTCAGAATTGAGCTATCTCTTTCCGTTCCTGAGATACGGCGACTCAAAGCGCGCGGCGGGTGTTGCGCTCACCACCACGCCGAGTTCCCGCTCGCGGTGTAGGGCACTGCGCAGGCGACACGCGCGGCGCGGGCGGGGTATACGGGACGGAGGGAGGTGCGCGCGCAAGCTCCGCCTCTCACGGTCGGGGGCGGGGCTCCGCCACTCGGTTTCAAAATGGCGGCCGGCGGAACGGGCAGGGAAATAACTCCACTATCTCTCGGCTGATAACGAAGGAATGCGGGCGCTCGCTAGACTTCCGGGCGCCGTAAATTGTTCAAAATGAACCAATTTGATTTAAAAAATTTGTGCTCGATAAAGGGGGTATGTATGTACTATTATGTGTGGTTCAAAAGTGGTAAGTAATTTTCGAGCTAGGGGGTGGGGGGGTCAATATAGGCCAATATAATATATATAATAACAGCTCAACAAACAACAAATCACAATAAAGAAAATTTAAAATAAAATAAATAAAATAAAATAAAATGTGGGTATGAAAAATAAAAGTGGGTACCAAGCGACTTGATGGGGGACTTTACTAAGAGGAGGTGGTCGTAACTTGTAGAACGTCCCGAGGCCCACAGATCACAAAAAACCGCGACCTCGTAGGATGACTTTCCACAGAGTTATCTCACTATTTAACAGTTTTAGTTGATGATGATGATTTACGGTCAAGTGTGAGTCGAAAATTGTAGAATATTTATTTATTTTTGCTTGTATAGTTATTTTGTAACAAGGGGGCAATGAAATTTAAATCGAGTATGAGCGTTATATTGAGTATTTGGGGGGGGGCAACAACAATGGGAGGGGGGGCAAGGGGGGGCAAATTCAAATTCTATAGCAGGTATGTGTACCACGTGCTAAACGTTGCCTTGTAAAGAAAAGCAACTAAAATAAGAGGGGGGCAAAAATAAGGGGGGGGGGGGCGTTCGGAGGAAATTTAACTTTCTATGGCAGCCGAGTGAGAGTTGATTGCAGAAATTAAATTTTTTGAAATTTATGTAAATTATATTTAAAAAAGGGGGGGCGGACGTAACCAGGCGTGATTGGGGGGAGGGAAAGGGGATACCAATAAGCTATATAATACCTTTGATCTTAATATGCAAAAACAGTCAGTGATACTACTGTAGTTTTGCTTTTACAGAGTGTTTTCTATGACACTAGGGCCGGCTACTCGGCTCAAGAAGGTGTTGGGTAGGGGAGGGCGAATATTTAAGCTATTGGTTACAATTTATTAATATCTAAAAATCTACTTTATGAATAAATTAATTAAAATATATAAACAATAATTTTTTGTCGGCGCCAATTAAACCGACCTGCACTTGACGAAATTCCTCACAATTCTATTTATAGACACCAGCTTGACCTACTTTTGATGTCAATTAAACAGATGTTCACTAACAACAGTGTATCTTATTATCTATTGAAGCTAAAAATCCAAAAATTTTACAAAATGTTGATCTTGAAATTGTCTATTTTATAGAATTAAAAAATTTTGGGGTCATAGATCGTTTCTAGGTTTGGCACTGGGTCAAAGTTCATCAAAAATTTTCCAACCTTGTATCTCCGCCGGGAGTGGTCCAAATTTCTTGATCGAGGTGTCCAAAGATTCGTCTCGGCGCCCTGCACCTTGGTCTTCTGTGCAATTTTGTCCCAGACGTCTGGAACCAGATTTTGCAGTCAGGTGTTTCCAGGATTTTCCCGATATCTTGGCGAGTTCGACCGGGAAAAATCCGGGACTCAGCCAAGTTTTAGGGTACTCCAAGACCCTTCTGCTGGCACTCAAAAAAGTGCAGGTCGTCGCTGCAAAACTCGCAGCGTTTCAGTTTGAAAATTTTTGTCGGTCCTGGTTTAAGTTATTTGCCAGTTTTTCTTCTATTACTTGGTCAAAAATGGTCCAAAATCCAAAATTTTTGCACTGACACTTCGCACACGTATTTCCGCAACCGATTTTTTATATCACAGCACAATTCACGTTCGATAGCTATTTTAAAACTATTTTTTTGTGCGCGGAGCGGGTTAAAAAAAAAAAAAAAATTCCAATATTAATTTGGAATATTGCTTGGGCACGTAGCGAACTTGTCGGAGGCCAGCGCGCGACTGGGTTAGGTTAGGTTAGGTTAGGTTAGGTTAGGTTAGGTTAGGTTAGGTTGGGGTGCGGTGCCGGCTACCTCCTCGAAGCTCATCTAGTACTATCCTTTGCGAATTTTTAATACGGGGGGATAGTACTAGATTGGGCGGGTGCACCCTGGGTACGGTCAACAACTTCTCCTGAGTTTGGAGATCTTGTTGGCCGTAGCTAAAGTCCGGACTGGGGGGGAATTTCTGCGCACGCCCCTAAGCTTTTATTAGGAGCGCGCGCAGAAACTGGGGAAGGGCTCGGCAGGAGGCTGAGCAGTCTGGGGCGAGTCCGCTCGGACGTTGGTGTGTGGCCCTCCGCGTGTCCCTCTGATCAGCAGAGGGCACAGTGGATGGGTGATGGGTGGAGTCTCGTCTGATGGACGTGGTGGAAGGACGCCCCCGGTTGGTACTAACCCTACCTCCGGGTGGAGTGTCGGAGTTCGTAACCCCATTTGCTGCGACAGTCATGTCTTGGCGCGTGCGATGGGACCGAGGGCCTTGGCTTAACCGCCCGGGCCACGAGGAAGAAAACCTCTATAAAAAATCACCTTGAAGGTTAAGCGGCGGCGCAGCGCGAGAATCTGCATGGCCACCAGGATGGTTGGTCGTTACTGCGTTCCCCGCAGAGGCCCAGTCGAAGCCTCGTGCGGGTTACACCCTAGACTTACCCGGGTACAGGGGGCACTGCCCGGGTGGACCTTTTATTTCCCCCATACTCGTGGGAACAGCAATGGATGACAATTTAAATATTTCAGAGTTTGAGGGAAAGGAGTTTGACTCCGACGGTACTGAGTTGTACGACTCATGCAGTGTGAGCAGTTTCGGGTCTGTGTTTTCACAGGCGCCGAGCCTGGGAAGGAAACGTGGGAGACCACGTATAGAGAAACACGGCGACGGCAGCCGCTCGCGTTCCGAAAGCGGATCGGACGCTCCGGCTGCGAAGGTTGTCGCTGCGAGGGGAAAGCGAGGCAGAGGCAGACCGCCCACAACGGGCCAGTACGTCGGCCTCGCCCAGGCTAAAGCGGCTCTCGTGGCTGCAAAGCGAGAAGAGATGGAGCTCCGGGCCGAGCAAGAGGTTGCTGAAATGGCCCAGACGCACCGTCTCTCGAGAGCGGCCTCAGGCCAAATCTCGGAGTTGCCAGTGTCGGCGGAGCAGGGGGATGAGCCCCTGGCCGCCGAGCTGAATAAGAGAGTCCTGGACTCCGTGGCCATCATCGAGTCGGTGGCCACGAAGTCCAGGAACATCAAGGGCACGTTTGTGCGTGCCCTTAAGGACGCAACAGCCTCGATTAGAGAGGCGGTAGAGGACCTTCGCAAGAGGTCCTCTTCGGATGAAACAAAGAGGCTACAGGCTGCCAACGTGCGCCTCCAGGATGAGGTAAAGGAGCTCCGGAAGGAGATGGTGGAGCTCCGGAAAGAGTTGACGCAAGCGCTAGTTGCGCCACGGCTCCCCGAGCGATCATCGCCCGGAATGGCTGAGTCGCTGGGGCCCACAGGCGAGGACCTGACGCAGAGCATCCTGCGTCAGGTCGGTGGAATGATGGGTGCTCGGTTTGAGGCCTTGGAGGAACGCCTCCTGCCTGAGCCACGCTCTCGTCCCCCGCTTGCAGCCGACCGCAGGAACCCCGTGGCCCCTGCGGCTCCCGTGGTAGTCTTGGACCGAAGAAACGAGTTCAGGAAAGTACCGATCCCGGAGCCGCAGCCTGGTCAGTCGGGGACGCCTGTGGTCATGGAGATGACCCATCCCCTTCCCCCTGAAACCTGCAAGGGTAAGAAGGGTAAGAAGGGGAAATTCGGAAAGAACACTGTGGCCAAGGGCAAACAGCCCGCGGCCACCAATACCGGACGTGACGCGCCCCAATCGGCCAAAGTCCAGCCCGGCGTGAGCTGGGTGGAGGTGGCCAAGAGGGGTCGCAAGAAGAAGAAGGGCGGCGCAGTGGCGACACCGGCACCCTCGCAGGGGCCTCAACCCCAAGCGAGAGCCGCACAGCCTAGTCGTGCCGCAAAGGGCAAGAAAACTACAGAGAGGCAACCTAGACTCCGCACCCCTAAATCGTCTGCCATCGTGCTGACGATTCAGCCCGGAGGTGCGGAGAAGGGCCTCTCCTATGGGAAGGCTTTGCTGAAGGCGAAGCAGACGATTGACCTGTCCTCGCTCGGGATCGAGAGCATTGGGTTTCGCCAGGCAGTAACTGGGGCCCGAATGCTCGAGATCCAGGGCGAGTCAAGCGAGGACAAGGCGGACTCCCTCGCTGCCAAGCTTAGGTTGATGTTTCCCGAAACGGAGCTGAGAGTCACCAGGCCGGTGAGATGCGCGGATCTGCGCATCTCCTGCCTGGATGACTCGGTCACTGGAGAAGAGTTGGCGGAGACGATTGCTCGCACTGGGTTGTGCCACCCCGATGCGGTCAAGGTCGGTGAAATCCGCCGTAACGCTGCAGGCCTGGGCACCGTGTTTGTGCGCTGCCCGGTGGCTGCAGCCAAAAAGGTATTGACGGGCGGACGCCTTCTCGTGGGGTGGGTTGCGGCAACGGTCAGACTGCTGACACCAAGACCCATGCGTTGCTTCCGGTGCCTCGAGGTGGGGCATGTTCGGGAGCGATGCAAATCGGAGATAGACAGAAGCGCACTGTGCTTCAGATGTGGACAAACTGGACACAAGGCGGGCGATTGCTCAGCCGAGCCGCACTGTGCAATATGCGCAGCAGCAGGAAAGCCGGCAGAGCATCGCATGGGTGGCAGCGGATGCGCTGTGCCTCCCAGGAAAAGAGAGACGACCACATCGGGGCGTGGTACCCCGCGTGCGAAAGCACCCCGTCCACCCGGCGCTGCTCCAGCGCCGAGTAGGATGGATGTGGCCTAGGACGTGACGGAAGACTGGGCATCGGCGACGGCCACCGCCACGTGGCCCTCTCCAGTCCCCAGAGAAACTCTGGCGCAAGGTTCGGGGGAACCCTGCGCCCACTCAGAGTTCCGAGCGTGCGCGATGTGTCACGTACTCCGACACATCGCCATATGAGATGGAGGAGCCTCAGGTTCCCGAGAAGGGGTCCACTGGACCAGCGCCCGTCGGGGGCAGCGGGTAATACCAAAGTATGCACCGCTCCCCCGATATATCGGCGATCAGAGGGAGTACCCCAGGTTTTTAGTGGGTAGGCCGCCCTTCTGGCGGAGATTCCCACATACCCACCGTGCCCCCCCGGGCCGGTGGCATCCATCAAGGATTTTCCTGGGTTAAAAAAAAAAAAAAAAGGTTAGGTTAGGTTGGGGTGCGGTGCCGGCTACCTCCTCGAAGCTCATCTAGTACTATCCTTTGCGAATTCTTAATACGGGGGGATAGTACTAGATTGGGCGGGTGCACCCTGGGTACGGTCAACAACTTCTCCTGAGTTTGGAGATCTTGTTGGCCGTAGCTAAAGTCCGGACTGGGGGGGAATTTCTGCGCACGCCCCTAAGCTTTTATTAGGAGCGCGCGCAGAAACTGGGGAAGGGCTCGGCAGGAGGCTGAGCAGTCTGGGGCGAGTCCGCTCGGACGTTGGTGTGTGGCCCTCCGCGTGTCCCTCTGATCAGCAGAGGGCACAGTGGATGGGTGATGGGCGGAGTCTCGTCTGATGGACGTGGTGGAAGGACGCCCCCGGTTGGTACTAACCCTACCTCCGGGTGGAGTGTCGGAGTTCGTAACCCCATTTGCTGCGACAGTCATGTCTTGGCGCGTGCGATGGGACCGAGGGCCTTGGCTTAACCGCCCGGGCCACGAGGAAGAAAACCTCTATAAAAAATCACCTTGAAGGTTAAGCGGCGGCGCAGCGCGAGAATCTGCATGGCCACCAGGATGGTTGGTCGTTACTGCGTTCCCCGCAGAGGCCCAGTCGAAGCCTCGTGCGGGTTACACCCTAGACTTACCCGGGTACAGGGGGCACTGCCCGGGTGGACCTTTTATTTCCCCCATACTCGTGGGAACAGAAATGGATGATCATTTAAATATTTCAGAGTTTGAGGGAAAGGAGTTTGACTCCGACGGTACTGAGCTATATGACTCATGTAGTGTGAGCAGCTTCGGGTCTGTGTTCTCACAGGCACCGAGCTCAAGAAGGAAACGTGGGAGACCACGTATAGAGAAACACGGCGACGGCAGCCGCTCGCATTCCGATAGCGGATCGGACGCTCCGGCTGCGAAGGTTGTCGCTGCGAGGGGAAAGCGAGGCAGAGGCAGACCGCCCACAACGGGCCAGTACGTCGGCCTCGCCCAGGCTAAAGCGGCTCTCGTGGCTGCAAAGCGAGAAGAGATGGAGCTCCGGGCCGAGCAAGAGGTTGCTGAAATGGCCCAGACGCACCGTCTCTCGAGAGCGGCCTCAGGCCAAATCTCTGAGTTGCCAGTGTCGGCGGAGCAGGGGGATGAGCCCCTGGCCGCCGAGCTGAATAAGAGAGTCCTGGACTCCGTGGCCATCATCGAGTCGGTGGCCACGAAGTCCAGGAACATCAAGGGCACGTTTGTGCGTGCCCTTAAGGACGCAGCAGCCTCGATTAGAGAGGCGGTAGAGGACCTTCGCAAAAGGTCCTCTTCGGACGAAACAAAGAGGCTGCACGCTGCCAACGTGCGCCTCCAGGATGAGGTAAAGGAGCTCCGGAAGGAGATGGTGGAGCTCCGGAAAGAGTTGACGCAAGCGCTAGTTGCGCCACGGCTCCCCGAGCGATCATCGCCCGGAATGGCTGAGTCGCTGGGGCCCACAGGCGAGGACCTGACGCAGAGCATCCTGCGTCAGGTCGGTGGAATGATGGGTGCTCGGTTTGAGGCCTTGGAGGAGCGCCTCCTGCCTGAGCCACGCTCTCGTCCCCCGCTTGCAGCCGACCGCAGGAACCCCGTGGCCCCTGCGGCTCCCGTGGTAGTCTTGGACCGAAGAAACGAGTTCAGGAAAGTACCGATCCCGGAGCCGCAGCCTGGTCAGTCGGGGACGCCTGTGGTCATGGAGGTGTCCCATCCCCTTCCCCCTGAAACCTGCAAAGGTAAGAAGGGTAAGAAGGGGAAATTCGGAAAGAACACTGTGGCCAAGGGCAAACAGCCCGCGGCCACCAACACCGGACGTGACGCGCCCCAATCGGCCAAAGTCCAGCCCGGCGTGAGCTGGGTGGAGGTGGCCAAGAGGGGTCGCAAGAAGAAGAAGGGCGGCGCAGTGGCGACACCGGCACCCTCGCAGGGGCCTCAACCCCAAGCGAGAGCCGCACAGCCTAGTCGTGCCGCAAAGGACAAGAAAACTACAGAGAGGCAACCTAGACTCCGCACCCCTAAATCGTCTGCCATCGTGCTGACGATTCAGCCCGGAGGTGTGGAGAAGGGCCTCTCCTATGGGAAGGCTTTGCTGAAAGCGAAGCAGACGATTGACCTGTCCTCGCTCGGGATCGAGAGCATTGGGTTTCGCCAGGCAGTAACTGGGGCCCGAATGCTCGAGATCCAGGGCGAGTCAAGCGAGGACAAGGCGGACTCCCTCGCTGCCAAGCTTAGGTTAATGTTTCCCGAAACGGAGCTGAGAGTCACCAGGCCGGTGAGATGCGCGGATCTGCGCATCTCCTGCCTGGATGACTCGGTCACTGGAGAAGAGTTGGCGGAGACGATTGCTCGCACTGGGTTGTGCCACCCCGATGCGGTCAAGGTCGGTGAAATCCGCCGTAACGCTGCAGGCCTGGGCACCGTGTTTGTGCGGTGCCCGGTGGCTGCAGCCAAAAAGGTATTGACGGGCGGACGCCTTCTGGTGGGGTGGGTTGCGGCAACGGTCAGACTGCTGACACCAAGACCCATGCGTTGCTTCCGATGCCTCGAGGTGGGGCATGTTCGGGAGCGATGCAAATCGGAAATTGACAGAAGCGCACTGTGCTTCAGATGTGGCCAAACTGGACATAAGGCGGGCGATTGCTCAGCCGAGCCGCACTGTGCAATATGCGCAGCAGCAGGAAAGCCGGCAGAGCATCGCATGGGAGGCAGCGGATGCGCTGTGCCTCCCAGGAAAAGAGAGACGACCACATCGGGGCGTGGTACCCCGCGTGCGAAAGCACCCCGTCCACCCGGCGCTGCTCCAGCGCCGAGTAGGATGGATGTGGCCTAGGACGTGACGGAAGACTGGGCATCGGCGACGGCCACCGCCACGTGGCCCTCTCCAGTCCCCAGAGAAACTCTGGCGCAAGGTTCGGGGGAACCTTGCGCCCACTCAGAGTTCCGAGCGTGCGCGATGTGTCACGTACTCCGACACATCGCCATATGAGATGGAGGAGCCTCAGGTTCCCGTGAAGGGGTCCACTGGACCAGCGCCCGTCGGGGGCAGCGGGTAATACCAAAGTATGCACCGCTCCCCCGATATATCGGCGATCAGAGGGAGTACCCCAGGTTTTTAGTGGGTAGGCCGCCCTTCTGGCGGAGATTCCCACATACCCACCGTGCCCCCCCGGGCCGGTGGCATCCATCAAGGATTTTCCTGGGTTAAAAAAAAAAAAAAAAAAAAAAAAAAAAAAAAAAAAAAAAAAAAAAAAAAAAAAAAAAGGTTAGGTTAGGTTGGGGTGCGGTGCCGGCTACCTCCTCGAAGCTCATCTAGTACTATCCTTTGCGAATTCTTAATACGGGGGGATAGTACTAGATTGAGCGGGTGCACCCTGGGTACGGTCAACAACTTCTCCTGAGTTTGGAGATCTTGTTGGCCGTAGCTAAAGTCCGGACTGGGGGGGAATTTCTGCGCACGCCCCTAAGCTTTTATTAGGAGCGCGCGCAGAAACTGGGGAAGGGCTCGGCAGGAGGCTGAGCAGAGGTCGAGAGGACCTGTGGAGGAGGCTCGCCCGGCGCCCTGGAGAGTCCGGGAAGCGGTGGTGCGAGCCTAAGGCGGCCTTGAGTGGCTGCGGGGCTTGGTCGGCGTCCCAGTCGTACACTGGGTAGCGGCGATGCGAGTTGGAGGACCTTCTGCGCACGCCCCTAAGCTTTTATTAGGAGCGGGTGCAGAAGCTGGTGAAGGGCTCGGCGGTAGGCTGAGCAGTCTGGGGCGAGTCCACTCGGACGTTGGTGTGTGGCCCTCCGCGTGTCCCTCTGATCAGCAGAGGGCACAGTGGATGGGTGATGGGTGGAGTCTCGTCTGATGGACGTGGTGGAAGGACGCCCCCGGCTGGTACTAACCCTACCTCCGGGTGGAGTGTCGGAGTTCGTAACCCCATTTGCTGCGACAGTCATGTCTTGGCGCGTGCGATGGGACCGAGGGCCTTGGCTTAACCGCCCGGGCCACGAGGAAGAAAACCTCTATAAAAAATCACCTTGAAGGTTAAGCGGCGGCGCAGCGCGAGAATCTGCATGGCCACCAGGTTGGTTGGTCGTTACTGCGTTCCCCGCAGAGGCCCAGTCGAAGCCTCGTGCGGGTTACACCCTAGACTTACCCGGGTACAGGGGGCACTGCCCGGGTGGACCTTTTATTTCCCCCATACTCGTGGGAACAGAAATGGATGATCAATTAAATATTTCACAATTTGAGGGAAAGGAGCTAGACTCCGACTATGAGGAGCTGTATGATTCATGCAGTGTCAGCAGCTTCGGGTCTGTGTACTCACAGGCACCGAGCCAAGGAAGGAAGCGTGGGAGACCACGAACAGAGAGAAACGACGATAGCAGCCACTCGCGGTCCGACAACGGGTCGGATGCTCCGGCTGCGAAGGTCGTCGCTGGGAAGGGAAAGCGAGGCAGAGGCAGACCGCCCACAACGGGCCAGTATGTCGGCCTCGCCCAAGCGAAAGCGGCTCTTGTGGCTGCAGAGAGAGAGGAGATGGAGCTCCGGGCCGAGCAAGAGGTTGCTGAAATGGCCCAGGTGCACCGTCTCTCGAGAGCGGCCTCAGGCCGAACCTCGGAGCTATCAGTGTCGACGGAGCAGGGGGACGAGCCCCTGGCCGTCGAACTAAATAAGAGGGTCCTGGACTCCGTGGCCATCATCGAATCGGTGGCCACGAAGTCCAAGAACATCAAGGGCACGTTTGTGCGTGCCCTTAAGGACGCGGCAGTCTCGATTAGAGAAGCAGTAGAGGACCTTCGCAAGAGGTCCTCGACG
This sequence comes from Agriopis aurantiaria, assembly GCA_914767915.1. Taxonomy (NCBI): domain Eukaryota; kingdom Metazoa; phylum Arthropoda; class Insecta; order Lepidoptera; family Geometridae; genus Agriopis; species Agriopis aurantiaria. The sequence goes on along the minus strand of OU611991.1, from coordinate 35,993 downwards.
GACGAAACAAAGAGGCTGCAGGCTGCCAACGTGCGCCTGCAGGACGAAGTTAAGGAGCTCCGGAAGGAAATGGTGGAGCTCCGCAAAGATTTGACGCAGGCGCTCGCTGCCCCCGTGTCGCGGCCCCCCGGGCGGTCATCGCCCAGCAGGGCCGAGGCGCCGGGGCCCCAAGGCGACGATCTAACGCAGAGTATACTGCGACAGGTGGGCGGTATGATGAGTGCGCGGTTCGAGGCCCTGGAGGAGCGCCTCCTGCCCGAAAAGCGCACTCGCCCCTCGCTCGCAGCAGACCGCAGGAACCCCGTGGCCCCTGCGGCTTCCGTGGTAGTCTTGGACCGCAGGAACGAGTTCAGGAAAGTACCGATTCCGGAGCCGCAGCTTGGTCAGTCGGGGACGCCTGTGGTCATGGAGATGACCCATCCCCTTCCCCCTGAAACCCGCAAGGGTAAGAAGGGTAAGAAGGGGAAACCCACTGGACGAGACGTGCCCCAAATGGCCAAAGTCCAGCCTGGCGTGAGCTGGGTGGAGGTGGCCAAGAGGGGCCGCAAGGCAAAGAAGGCCGGCGCAGCGGCGACACCGGCACCCTCGCAGGGGCCTCAGCCCCAAGTGAGAGCCGCGCAGCCGCGCACCGCCGCAAAGGAGAAGGCAACCTCTGAGAGGCAACCTAAACTCCGCGCCCCGAAATCGTCTGCCATTGTGCTGACGATCCAGCCTGGGGGTGTGGAGAAGGGCCTCTCCTATGGAAAAGCGCTGCTGAAGGCAAAGCAGACGATAGATTTGCCCTCGCTCGGGATCGAGAGCATCGGGTTTCGCCAGGCAGTAACTGGGGCCCGAATGCTCGAGATCAAGGGCGAATCAAGCGGAGACAAGGCGGACTCCCTGGCTGCAAAGCTCAGGATGATGTTCCCTGAAACGGAGTTAAAGGTCACCAGGCCAGTGAAATGTGTGGATCTGCGCGTTTCCTGCCTGGACGACTCTGTCACCGGAGACGAGTTGGCGGAGACGATTGCCCGCGCTGGGGAGTGCCACCCCAGTGCGGTCAAAGTTGGCGAAATCCGCCGTAACGCTGCAGGCCTGGGCACCGTTTTTGTGCGCTGCCCAGTGACTGCAGCTAAAAAGGTGCTGAAGGGTGGCCGCCTTCTCGTAGGATGGGTTGCGGCAACGGTCAAACTGCTGGCACCGAGGCCCATGCGCTGCTTCCGGTGCCTCGAAGTGGGGCATGTTCGGGAGCAGTGCGATGCGGAGGTTGACAGGAGCGCACTTTGTTACCGTTGCGGCCAACCCGGACATAAGGCGGGTGGTTGCTCGGCCGAGCCGCACTGCGCAGTTTGCGCGACTGCAGGAAAGCCGGCCGAGCATCAAATGGGAGCCAGTGGGTGCATACCGCCTCCCAAGAAGAAAGGGAAGACCGGAACGGGACCAAGAGTCCCAGCGAAGCCGAAGAAGAAGACGCCCCCTCCACCCCGCGCTGACACGGTGCGGGAGGGAACAGAGGTGATGGACGTGGACAGCAGTTGCGTCCCGCCACCCAGAGCCGCGTCAGGAATGAGTGTCACGGCCGGGCCGGCGATTGACGCCCAACTGCCCGAGAGTAAGGGAGAGTCCAGCAAGAGCAGAGTGGACTCCCATGATGAAGAGATGCCAAACCCGGCAGAACAGGCCCCTGTGAAGGGACCCAGATTCCCCGGGCCTAGGCGGATGATAATAAAGATGTTGCCGAACTACTATTTCGACCACGAAAATAGGAAGTTTGTGTACTCGGAGGCTGCAGAGGCGAAGGACCGGCAAGACTCTGTCCTGCGCCTAAGTGGATTTGGGTACTTTGTTACCCAAAAGGTGTTGGCGATGCGGGTGTTTGACGCCACAATGTGCCGCCACGAAGACATCCAGGTCAGCGAGATCCGTAAAAGTACGGCAAATCGGAATGAACGCTACGTTTTAGTGAGCATCCCTAAGGATGCAACTAAAAAGCTGTTGGCGGCAGAGTTCTACCTATAGGGTTGGATATGTTCCAACCTTATAGATAGAACTCAAATTGAGAGACAACCGGACGATGGTAGCGGCCACACAAGGCCAACTCCAGACCCCAGTGAGAACTCTGGGTGCCGGGTGTGGGGAAACCCGGCACCCACACTAATGAGTTCGGAGTATGCGCGATGTGTCACGTGTTCCGACACATCGCCATATGAGAGGAAGGGGCTTCAGGCTCCAGTAGAAGGGGTCCACCAGACCAGCGCCATCCGGGGCTGCGGAGAATGCGACAGCGCGTCCCGCGAACCCGATGCATGGCGATTGAGAGGGAACACCCCAGGTTTTTAGTGGGTAGGCCGCCCTTCTGGCGGAGATTCCCACATAACCACCGAGCCTCCCCGGCCGGTGGCATCCATCAAGGATTTTCCTGGGTTAAAAAAAAAAAAAAAAAAAAAAAAAAAGGTTAGGTTAGGTTGGGGTGCGGTGCCGGCTACCTCCTCGAAGCTCATCTAGTACTATCCTTTGCGAATTCTTAATACGGGGGGATAGTACTAGATTGGGCGGGTGCACCCTGGGTACGGTCAATAACTTCTCCTGAGTTTGGAGATCTTGTTGGCCGTAGCTAAAGTCCGGACTGGGGGGGAATTTCTGCGCACGCCCCTAAGCTTTTATTAGGAGCGCGCGCAGAAACTGGGGAAGGGCTCGGCAGGAGGCTGAGCAGTCTGGGGCGAGTCCGCTCGGACGTTGGTGTGTGGCCCTCCGCGTGTCCCTCTGATCAGCAGAGGGCACAGTGGATGGGTGATGAGTGGAGTCTCGTCTGATGGACGTGGTGGAAGGACGCCCCCGGTTGGTACTAACCCTACCTCCGGGTGGAGTGTCGGAGTTCGTAACCCCATTTGCTGCGACAGTCATGTCTTGGCGCGTGCGATGGGACCGAGGGCCTTGGCTTAACCGCCCGGGCCACGAGGAAGAAAACCTCTATAAAAAATCACCTTGAAGGTTAAGCGGCGGCGCAGCGCGAGAATCTGCATGGCCACCAGGTTGGTTGGTCGATACTGCGTTCCCCGCAGAGGCCCAGTCGAAGCCTCGTGCGGGTTACACCCTAGACTTACCCGGGCACAGGGGGCACTGCCCGGGTGGACCGCTTATTTCCCCCACACTCGTGGGAACAGCTATGGAGAAACAATTAATTATTTCAAACGAAGAGGGAAAGGAGCTAGACTCCGACTACGATGAGTTGTATGACTCATGCAGTGTGAGTAGCTTCGGGTCTGTGTATTCACAGACACCGAGCCAAAAAAGAAAGCGTGGGAGACCACGTACAGAGAGAAACGACGATAGCAGCCGATCGCGCTCCGATAACGGGTCGGACGCTCCGGCTGCGAAGGTCGTCGCTGTGAGAGGGAAGCGAGGCAGAGGCAGACCGCCCACAACGGGCCAATATGTCGGCCTCGCCCAAGCTAAAGCGGCTCTAGTGGCCGCAGAGAGAGAGGAGATGGAGCTCCGGGCCGAGCAAGAGGTTGCTGAAATGGCCCAGGTGCACCGTCTCACAAGAGCGGCCTCAGGCCGAAGTTCGGAGTTGTCTGAGCCGACGGAGCAGGGGGATGAGCCCCTGGCCGTCGAGCTAAATAAGAGGGTCCTGGACTCCGTGGCCATCATCGAATCGGTGGCCACGAAGTCCAAGAACATCAAGGGCACGTTTGTGCGTGCCCTTAAGGACGCGGCAGCCTCGATTAGAGAGGCAGTAGAGGACCTTCGCAAGAGGTCCTCTTCGGACGAAACGAAGAGGCTGCAGGCCGCCAACGTGCGCCTGCAGGACGAAGTTAAGGAGCTCCGGAAGGAAATGGTAGAGCTCCGCAAAGATTTGACGCAGGCGCTCGCTGCCCCCGCGTCGCGGCCCCCCGGGCGGCTATCGCCCGGCAGGGCCGAGGCGCCGGGGCCCCAAGGCGACGACCTGACGCAGAGTATACTGCGACAGGTCGGTGGCATGATGAGTGCGCGGTTCGAGGCCCTGGAGGAGCGCCTCCTGCCCGAAAAGCGCACTCGCCCCTCGCTTGCAGCAGACCGCAGGAACCCCGTGGCCCCTGCGGCTTCCGTGGTAGTCTTGGACCGAAGGAACGAGTTCAGGAAAGTACCGATCCCGGAGCCGCAGCCTGGTCAGTCGGGGACGCCTGTGGTCATGGAGATGACCCATCCCCTTCCCCCTGAAACCCGCAAGGGTAAGAAGGGTAAGAAGGGGAAACCCACTGGACGAGACGCGCCCCAAATGGCCAAAGTACAGCCTGGCGTGAGCTGGGTGGAGGTGGCCAAGAGGGGCCGCAAGGCAAAGAAGGCCGGCGCAGCGGCGACACCGGCACCCTCGCAGGGGCCTCAGCCCCAAGTGAGAGCCGCGCAGCCGCGCACCGCTGCAAAGGAGAAGGCAACCTCTGAGAGGCAACCTAAACTCCGCGCCCCGAAATCGTCTGCCATTGTGCTGACGATTCAGCCTGGGGGTGTGGAGAAGGGCCTCTCCTATGGAAAAGCGCTGCTGAAGGCAAAGCAGACGATAGATTTGCCCTCGCTCGGGATCGAGAGCATCGGGTTTCGCCAGGCAGTAACTGGGGCCCGAATGCTCGAGATCAAGGGCGAATCAAGCGGAGACAAGGCGGACTCCCTGGCTGCAAAGCTCAGGATGATGTTCCCTGAAACGGAGTTGAAGGTCACCAGGCCAGTGAAATGTGCGGATCTGCGCGTTTCCTGCCTGGATGACTCTGTCACCGGAGAGGAGTTGGCGGAGACGATTGCCCGCGCTGGGGAGTGCCACCCCAGTGCGGTCAAAGTTGGCGAAATCCGCCGTAACGCTGCAGGCCTGGGCACCGTTTTTGTGCGCTGCCCAGTGACTGCAGCTAAAAAGGTGCTGAAGGGTGGCCGCCTTCTCGTAGGATGGGTTGCGGCGACGGTCAAACTGCTGACACCGAGGCCCATGCGCTGCTTCCGGTGCCTCGAAGTGGGGCATGTTCGGGAGAAGTGCGATGCGGAGGTTGACAGGAGCGCACTTTGTTTCCGTTGCGGCCAACCCGGTCATAAGGCGGGTGGTTGCTCGGCCGAGCCGCACTGCGCAGTATGCGCGACTGCAGGAAAGCCGGCCGAGCATCAAGTGGGAGCCAGCGGGTGCGTCCCGCCTCCCAAGAAGAAAGGGAAGACCGCAACGGGACCAAGAGCCCCAGCGAAGCAGAAGAAGAAGACGCCTCCTCCACCCCGCGTTGATACGGTGCGGGAGAGCACGGACGTGATGGACGTGGACAGCAGTTGCGTCCCGCCACCCAGAGCCGCGTCAGGAATGAGTGTCACGGCCGGGCCGGCGATCGATGCCCAATTGCCCGAGAGTCAGGGAGAGTCCAGCAAGAGTAGAGCGGACTCCCATGATGCAGAGATGCCAGACCCGGCAGAACTGGCCCCTAAAAAGGGACCCAGATTCCTCGGGCCTAAACGGGTAGCAATCCAGGAGATGCCGGATTACTACTTCGATTACGAGCAGAGGAAGTTCGTACACTCGGAGGCCGCAGAGGTGAAGGACCGGCAAGGTTCAGTTGTGCGCCTAAGCGGATTTGGGTACTTTATTACCCAAAAGGTGTTGGCAATGCGGGTGTTCGACGCCACATTGTGCCGCCACGAAGATATCGAGGTCAGTGGGATCCGTAAAGGGAAAGACGACGTACGCTACGTTTTAGTGAGCATCCCAAAGGATGCAACTAAAAAACTGTTGGCGGCAAAGATCTATCTATAAGGTTGGAACACATCCAACCTTATAGATAGAACTCAAATGGAGAGACGACCGGACGATGGAAGCGGTCACACAAGACCAACTCCAGACCCCAGTTAGAACTCTGGGTGCCGGGTGTGGGGAAACCCGGCGCCCCACATACTAATGAGTTCGGAGTATGCGCGATGTGTCACGTGTTCCGACACATCGCCATATGAGAGGGAGGGGCCTCAGGCTCCAGTAGAAGGGGTCCACCAGACCAGCGCCATCCGGGGCTGCGGAGAATGCGACAGCGCGTCCCGCGAACCCGATGCATGGCGATTGAGAGGGAACACCCCAGGTTTTTAGTGGGTAGGCCGCCCTTCTGGCGGAGATTCCCACATAACCACCGTGCCTCCCCGGCCGGTGGCATCCATCAAGGATTTTCCTGGGATAAAAAAAAAAAAAAAAAAAAAAAAAAAAAAAAAAAAAAAAAAAAAAGGTTAGGTTAGGTTGGGGTGCGGTGCCGGCTACCTCCTCGAAGCTCATCTAGTACTATCCTTTGCGAATTCTTAATACGGGGGGATAGTACTAGATTGGGCGGGTGCACCCTGGGTACGGTCAACAACTTCTCCTGAGTTTGGAGATCTTGTTGGCCGTAGCTAAAGTCCGGACTGGGGGGGAATTTCTGCGCACGCCCCTAAGCTTTTATTAGGAGCGCGCGCAGAAACTGGGGAAGGGCTCGGTGTAGCCGAGCGGGCCAGGCAAGGGTGCCTGAGCCAGAGGGCCCTCCGCGTGTCCCTCTGATCAGCAGAGGGCACAGTGGACGGGCATGACTCGTCGTGGACGAGCGGAGAGGGATGTGCTCGGTATGTACTCACACTACTGCCGGGCTTAACGTCGGAGATCGTAACCCCGTTTGCCGCGCCAGTCATGTCTTGGCGTGTGCGACGGGACCGAGGGTCTTGGCTTAACCGCCCGGGCCGCGAGGAAGAAAACCTCTATAAAAAATCACCCCGAAGGTTAAGCGGCGGCGCAGCGCGAGAATCTGCATGGCCACCGGGTTGGTTGGTCGTTACTGCGTTCCCCGCGAGAGCCCAGTCGAAGCTCTGCGCGGGTTAAACCCTAGACTTACCCGGGTACAGGGGGCACTGCCCGGGTGGACCGCATATTTCCCCCATACTCGTGGGAACAAAAATGCCTAAAGAAGACTTTTTAATTAAACACCACACCGAGGGAAAGGGGCTAGTCCCCGACGATGATGAGTCGGATGTCTCATCGTGTAGGAGTTACGTGTCGCTGAGCTCAGCGGCACCTAGCGAAAGGAGGAAGCGTGGGAGACCACGGACGAGAAGAAGCGGCGACGACAGCTGCTCGAGCTCTGGCAGTGGGTCAGATGCTCCGGCTGCAAAGGTCGTCGCCGTCAAGGAGAAGAGGGGCAGAGGCCGACCGCCCACCACGGGCCAATATGTCGGACTCGCCCAAGCCAAGGCGGCCCTCATAGCCGCACACAAGGAGGAGATGAAGCTCCGGGCCGAGCAAGAGGTTGCGGATATGGCCCGGACGCAACGTCTCACGAGAGCAGCTGCTCCGAGCCGCTCCTTGGAGTGCTCGGCACCAATGGAGCAAGAGGACGAGCCTCTGGCCGCGGATCTGGCCAGGAAAGTCCTGGATTCCGTGGCCATCATAGAATCGGTGGCCGTAAAGTCCGGGAACCTTAAGGGCACATTTACCCGTGCCCTCAAGGAGGCGTCGGCCTACATAAAGGAGGCGGTGGAGGAGCTCCGTAGGAGATCCTCATCAGACGAGACAAGGAGGCTGCAGGCCGCCAACAAGCGCCTGCAGGAGGAGGTCAGCGAACTTCGCAAGGAGATGGCTGAGCTCCGAAAGGAGATGCGTGGGGGAACGCCTAGTGCACTCTCCGCGCCGCAGCCCCCCGGGCAATCCCCGCCTAGCAGGGCTGCGTCGCCGAGACTCACAGGCGAGCTGCTGACGCAGCAGATATTGAAGCAAGTTGGTGGGATGATGAGCGCGCGGTTTGAGGCCCTGGAGTGCCGTCTCCCGCCCGAACCGCGAGTTCGTCCCGCGCTTGCAGCCGACAGAAGGAACCCCGTGGCCCCTGCGGCTTCCGTGGTAGTCGTGGACCGAAGGAACGAGTTTCGGAAGGTCCCGATCCCGGAGCCGCAGCCTGGCCAGTCGGGGACGCCTGAGTCCATGGACGTGACGCCTCCCCTTCCCCCTGAAACCCGCGAGGGTAAGAAGGGTAAGAAGGGGAAATTCGGAAGAGACACTGTGGCCAAGGGCAAACAGCCCGCGGCCACTAACACAGGACGTGACGCGCCCCAAATGGCCAAAGTCCAGCCCGGCGTGAGCTGGGTGGAGGTGGCCAAGAGGGGCCGGAAGAAGAAAAAAGGTGGCGCCGCGGCAACACCGGCTCCCTCGCAGGGGACTCAGCCCCAAGCGACAGCCGCACAGCCGCGCCGCGCCGCCAAAGAGACGGTACAAAAGGTTAGGCAACCTAGACTCCGCCCTCCGAAATCGTCAGCTATCGTGCTGACGATGGAACCGGCAGGCGTGGAGAAGGGCCTGACGTATGAACGGGCTTTGCTATTGGCAAGGTCCAAAATTAACGTGGCCTCGCTCGGGATCGAGCGTCTCGGGTTCCGTCAGGTAATGACTGGGGCCCGGATGCTCGAGGTATACGGGGAGGCCTCCGAGGACAAGGCGGACTCCTTCGCTGAAAAGCTGAAGGAGGTATTCCTCGGAATGGACATACGCGTCACCAGGCCGGTCAAGTGTGCAGACATGCGCATTTCCGGCCTGGATGACTCAGTGACTGGACGGGAGGTGGCGGAGGCTGTTGCCCGCGTCGGGGCGTGTCGCCCTGACGCGGTCAAAGTCGGCGAAATCCGCCGCAACGCTGCAGGCCTGGGCACAGCCTTTGTACGGTGCCCAGTGGCTGCAGCCAAAAAGGTGATGGCGGGCGGCCGCCTTTTAGTGGGCTGGGTTTCGGTGCAGGTCAAGCTGTTGACACCGAAACCCTTGCGATGCTTCCGGTGTCTCGAGGTGGGGCACGTCCGGGAGCACTGCAAGGCCGAGATTGATCGGAGCAATCTATGCTTCCGATGTGGCCAACCCGGTCACAAGGCGGGCGATTGCTCGGCTGAGCCGCGCTGCGCAGTATGCGCAACAGCAGGGAAGCCGGCCGAGCATCGCGTGGGAGGCAGCGGATGCGCTCCACCTCCCAAAAAGAAGACGGCCACATCGGGGCGTGGTACCCCGCGTGCGAAAGCACCCCGTCCACCCAGCGCTGTTCCAGCGCCGGGTAGGATGGATGTGGCCTAGGACGTGACGGACGACTGGGCATCGGTGACGGCCACCGCCACGTGGCCCTCACCAGTCCCCAGGGAAACTCTGGGCGCCGGGCTCAGGGGAGCCCGGCGCCCACCTTTAGGAGTTTCGTGTATGCGCGATGTGTCACGTGTTCCGACACATCGCCATATGAGAGGGAGGAGGTGAAAGCTCCTGGTGGAGGGGTCCACTGGACCAGCGCCCGTCGAGGCTGCGGGGAGTACGAAGTATGTACCGCACCCCGACGTATGGCGATCCGAGGGAACACCCCAGGTTTTTAGTGGGTAGGCCGCCCTTCTGGCGGAGAATCCCACATAACCACCGTGCCCCCCTGGGACGGTGGTATCTATTAAAGATTTTCCTGGGTCAAAAAAAAAAAAAAAAAAAAAAAAAAAAAAAAAGGTTAGGTTAGGTTAGGTTAGGTTAGGTTAGGTTAGGTTAGGTTAGGTTAGGTTAGGTTAGGTTAGGTTAGGTTAGGTTAGGTTAGGTTAGGTTTGGGGTGCGGTGCCGGCTACCTCCTCGAAGCTCATCTAGTACTATCCTTTGCGAATTCTTAATACGGGGGGATAGTACTAGATTGGGCGGGTGCACCCTGGGTACGGTCAATAACTTCTCCTGAGTTTGGAGATCTTGTTGGCCGTAGCTAAAGTCCGGACTGGGGGGGAATTTCTGCGCACGCCCCTAAGCTTTTATTAGGAGCGCGCGCAGAAACTGGGGAAGGGCTCGGTGTAGCCGAGCGGGCCAGACAAGGGTGTCTGAGCCAGAGGGCCCTCCGCGTGTCCCTCTGATCAGCAGAGGGCACAGTGGACGGGCATGACTCGTCGTGGACGAGTGGAGAGGGATGTGCTCGGTATGTACTTACACTACTGCCGGGCTTAACGTCGGATATCGTAACCCCATTTGCCGCGCCAGTCATGTCTTGGCGCGTGCGACGGGACCGAGGGTCTTGGCTTAACCGCCCGGGCCGCGAGGAAGAAAACCTCTATAAAAAATTACCCCGAAGGTTAAGCGGCGGCGCAGCGCGAGAATCTGCATGGCCACCGGGTTGGTTGGTCGTTACTGCGTTCCCCGCGGGAGCCCAGTCGAAGCTCTGCGCGGGTTAAACCCTAGACTTACCCGGGTACAGGGGGCACTGCCCGGGTGGACCGCATATTTCCCCCATACTCGTGGGAACAAAATGCCTAATAAAGATTTTGTAAAAACACACTTCACTGAGGGAAAGGGGCTAGTCCCCGACGATGATGAGACAGACGGCTCATCGTGCAGGAGCTACGAGTCGCTGAGCTCAGCGGCACCTAGCCTAGATAGGAGGAAACGTGGGAGACCACGGACGAGGAGAAGCGGCGACGACAGCTGCTCGAGCTCTGGCAGTGGGTCAGATGCTCCGGCTGCAAAGGTCGTCGCCGTCAAGGAGAAGAGGGGCAGAGGCCGACCACCCACCACGGGCCAATATGTCGGACTCGCCCAAGCCAAGGCGGCCCTCATAGCCGCACACAAGGAGGAGATGAAGCTCCGGGCCGAGCAAGAGGTTGCGGATATGGCCCGGACGCAACGTCTCACGAGAGCAGCTGCTCCGAGCCGCTCATTGGAGTACTCGGAGATGACGGAGAAGGAGGACGAACCACTGGCCGCCGATCTGGCCAGGAAGGTCCTGGACTCAGTGGCCATCATAGAGTCGGTGGCTGTGAAGTCCGGGAACCTTAAGGGCACATTCACGCGTGCCCTTAAGGAGGCTTCGGCCTACATAAAGGAGGCGGTGGAGGAGCTCCGCAAGAGGTCCTCATCGGACGAGACGAGGAGACTGCAGGCCGCAAACAAGCGCCTGCAGGAAGAGGTCAACGAACTCCGCAAGGAGATGGTTGACCTCCGAAAGGAAATGCGTGGGGGAATGCCTAGCATTGTACCCGAACCACGAGTTCGCCCCCCGCTTGCAGCCGACCGCAGGAACCCCGTGGCCCCTGCGGCTTCCGCGGTAGTCGTGGACCGAAGGAACGAGTTCCGGAAGGTCCCGATCCCGGAGCCGCAGCCTGGCCAGTCGGGGACGCCTGAGTCCATGGACGTGACGCCTCCCCTTCCCCCTGAAACCCGCGAGGGTAAGAAGGGTAAGAAGGGGAAATTCGGAAGAGACACCGTGGCCAAGGGCAAAAAGCCCGCGGCCACTAACACAGGACGAGACGCGCCCCAAATGGCCAAAGTCCAGCCCGGCGTGAGCTGGGTGGAGGTGGCCAAGAGGGGCAGGAAGAAGAAGAAAGGTGGTGCCGCGGCGGCACCGGCTCCCTCGCAGGGGTCTCAGCCCCAAGCGACAGCCGCACAGCCGCGCCGCGCCACCAAAGAGACGGTACAAAAGGTTAGGCAACCTAGACTCCGCCCTCCAAAATCGTCAGCTATCGTGCTGACGATGGAACCGGCAGGCGTGGAGAAGGGCCTGACGTATGAACGGGCTTTGCTGTTGGCAAGGTCCAAAATCAACTTGGCCTCGCTCGGGATCGAGCGTCTCGGGTTCCGTCAGGCAATGACTGGGGCCCGGATTTAGGTTAGGTTAGGTTAGGTTGGGGTGCGGTGCCGGCTACCTCCTCGAAGCTCATCTAGTACTATCCTTTGCGAATTCATTAATCCGGGGGGATAGTACTAGATTGGGCGGGTGCACCCTGGGTACGGTCAACAACTTCTCCTGAGTTTGGAGATCTTGTTGGCCGTAGCTAAAGTCCGGACTGGGGGGGAATTTCTGCGCACGCCCCTAAGCTTTTATTAGGAGCGCGCGCAGAAACTGGGGAAGGGCTCGGTGTAGTCGAGCGGGCCAGGCAAGGGTGCCTGAGCCAGAGGGCCCTCCGCGTGTCCCTCTGATCAGCAGAGGGCACAGTGGACGGGCATGACTCGTCGTGGACGAGGAGATGGGACGCCCCCGGTTGGTACTAACCCTACCTCCGGGTGGATTGTCGGAGATCGGAACCCCGTTTGCTGTGCCAGTCACGTCTTGGCGCGTGCGACGGGACCGAGGGCCTTGGCTTAACCGCCCGGGCCGCGAGGAAGAAAACCTCTATAAAAAAATCACCCCGAAGATTAAGCGGCGGCGCAGCGCGAGAATCTGCATGGCCACCGGGTTGGTTGGTCGATACTGCGTTCCCCGCGGGAGCCCAGTCGAAGCTCTGCGCGGGTTAAGCCCGTAGACTTACCCGGGTACAGGGGGCACTGCCCGGGTGGACCGTATATTTCCCCCATACTCGTGGGAACAGAAATGGAGAAACTTAAATTAAATATATCAGCAGAAGAGGGAAAGGGGCTAGTCCCCGAAAATGACGAGAGTGACTCGTCGTGTTTGAGCGGGGCGTCGGCGGGATCGCTTGCGCCCAGCGAAGGACGAAAGCGCGTGAGACCGCGCTCAAAGAGGCACGGCGATGGCAACCGCTCGGGCTCCGATAGCGGGTCGGATGCTCCGGCTGCGAAGGTCGCCGTTGCGAAGGAGAAGCGGGGCAGAGGCCGACCGCCCACAACGGGCCAGTACGTCGGCCTCGCTCAGGCTAAAGCGGCTCTGGTGGCCGCAAAGCGAGAGGAGATGGAGCTCCGGGCCGAGCAAGAGGTTGCAGATATGGCCCAGGAGCACCGTGTCTCGAGAGCGGCCTCAGGCCGAATCTCGGAAAAGTCAGTGTCGACGGAGCAGGGGGATGAGCCCCTGGCCGTCGAGTTAAACAAGAGGGTCCTGGACTCCGTGGCCATCATCGAGTCGGTGGCCTCGAAGTCCAGGAATATTAAGGGCACGTTTGTGCGTGCCCTTAAGGACGCAACTGCCTCCATCAGAGAGGCAGTAGAGGACCTTCACAAGAGGTCCTCTTCGGAAGAAACAAAGAAGCTGCAGGCTGCCAACGTACGCCTGCAAGAAGAAGTCACGGAGCTCCGGAAGGAGATGGTGGAGCTCCGTAAGGAATTGCTGCAGGCACTAGCTGCCCCCGCGCCGTGGCCCCCCGAGCGTTCATCGCCCGGCAGGGCCGAGGCGCCGGGACCCCAAAGTGAGGACCTGACGCAGACTATACTGCGACAGGTCGGCGGAATGATGAGTGCGCGGTTCGAGGCCCTGGAGGAGCGCCTCCTGCCCGAAAAGCGCACTCGCCCCCCGCTCGCAGTAGACCGCAGGAACCCCGTGGCCCCTGCGGCTTCCGTGGTGGAGCCGCAGCCTGGCCAGTCGGGGACGCCTGCGGTCATGGACATGACTCATCCCCTTCCCCCTGAAACCCGCAAGGGTAAGAAGGGTAAGAAGGGGAAACCCACCGGACGTGACGCGCCCCAAATGGCCAAAGTCCAGCCCGGCGTGAGCTGGGTGGAGGTGGCCAAGAGGGGTCGCAAGAAGAGGAAGGACGGCGCAGCGGCGACACCGGCACCCTCGCAAGGGCCACAACCCCAAGCGAGAGCCGCACAGCCGCGTCGCGCCGCAAAGGAGACGGCAGCCCCTGAGAGGCAACCTAAACTCCGCGCCCCAAAATCGTCTGCCATTGTGCTGACGATTCAGCCTGCGGGTGCGGAGAAGGGCCTCTCCTACGAGAAGGCTTTGCAGAAGGCGAAGCAGGTGATAAACCTGCCCTCGCTCGGGATCGAGAGCATCGGGTTTCGCCAGGCAGTAACTGGGGCCCGAATGCTCGAAATCCAGGGCGAGACAAGCAGTGACAAGGCGGACTCCCTCGCTGCCAGACTGAGGGAGTTGTTCCCGGACACGGAACTCAGAGTCGCCAGGCCGGTGAAAAGTGCGGACTTACGCATCTCCTGCCTGGACGACTCTGTCACCGGAGAGGAATTGGCGGAGGCTGTTGCCCGCGTTGGGGAATGTCGTCCCGACGCGGTCAAAGCTGGCGAGATCCGCCGTAACGCCGCAGGCCTGGGCACCGTTTTTGTGCGCTGCCCAGTGACTGCGGCCAAAAAGGTGTTGGCGGGTGGCCGCCTCTTAGTGGGATGGGTTGCGGCGTCGGTGAGATTGCTGACGCCGCGACCACTGCGCTGTTTCCGGTGCCTCGAGGTGGGGCATGTCAGAGAACGGTGCAAGGCGGAGGTCGACAGGAGCTCGACGTGCTTCCGCTGTGGCCTTCCTGGACATAGGGCGAGCGATTGCTCGGCTGAGCCGCACTGCGCAGTGTGCGCAACAGCAGGTAAGCCAGCCGAGCATCGCATGGGAGCCAGCGGGTGCGTCCCGCCTCCCAAGCAGAGGGGGAAGACCGCAGCGGGACCGAAAGTCCCAGCCAAGTCGCCTCGTCTACCCTGCCCTGGAGCGGCGCAGGAGACGATGGAGTTGGGAAACGCGACGGGACCGAAAGTCCCAGCGAGGAGATCGCCTCCACCCCGTGCTAGCATAGAGCCGGAGAGCATGGAGGTGACGGATGTGGACAGTGCACGCGTCCCACGCCCTGCGGCCGCACCTGAACTGAGGACCCTGACCGAATCGGTGACCAATGCCCAGACGGTGCCTAGATGGGTGAAATGCAAGGCCCAGAAGCCCCCAGCCCACATCCTTTTCGAGACGGGGTGGCTCAGCACCGGTGGAACAGACGTTATGTCTATATACCTGGAGTTCCACAATTCTGGAACCTGGGAGGAGGTGGAGGCTGCGGTTCTTCGTGTTGGGAAGTGCGGCCCCGATGAGGTGGACATCAGCGATATCTACGACTGGGAAAGGGGGGACAACAGGGACCACGCCTTCGTGAGATGCACGAAGGCTGTGGCCGAAAACCTGTTGTTCACCAAGTTCTCCTTGTAAGGACGAGGGTGGCTGGACACTGGCGACGGCCACTCGTGGCCCTCCCCAGTCCCCAGTGGGAGCTCTGGGTGCCGGGTTCGGGGGAACCCGGCACCCACCTTAAAGAGTCCCGAGTATGCGTGATGTGTCGTGTGTTCCGACACATCGCCATAAGAGAGGGAGGAGCCCTACGCTCCTGAAGAAGGGGTCAATAAGACCAGCGCTTGTCAGGGCTGCGGTGAATTCTCAGTGTGCCCCGCAGCCCTGATGATCGGCGATCCGAGGGAACACCCCAGGTTTTTAGTGGGTAGGCCGCCCTTCTGGCGGGAGTCCCACATCACCACCCTGCTCCCCCCCGGGAGCCGGTGGTATCCATCAAGGATTTTCCTGGGTCAAAAAAAAAAAAAAAAAAAAGGTTAGGTTAGGTTAGGTTAGGTTAGGTTAGGTTAGGTTAGGTTAGGTTAGGTTAGGTTAGGTTAGGTTAGGTTAGGTTAGGTTAGGTTAGGTTAGGTTAGGTTGGGGTGCGGTGCCGGCTACCTCCTCGAAGCTCATCTAGTACTATCCTTTGCGAATTCTTAATACGGGGGGATAGTACTAGATTGGGCGGGTGCACCCTGGGTACGGTCAACAACTTCTCCTGAGTTTGGAGATCTTGTTGGCCGTAGCTAAAGTCCGGACTGGGGGGGAATTTCTGCGCACGCCCCTAAGCTTTTATTAGGAGCGCGCGCAGAAACTGGGGAAGGAGCTCGGTGAAGCTGAGCGAGGCCAGACAAGGGTGTCTGAGCCAGAGGGCTCTCCGCGTGTCCCTCTGATCAGCAGAGGGCACAGTGGATGGGCATGACTCGTCATGGACGAGAGGAGAGGGATGTGCCCGGTATGTACTAGCACTACTGCCGGGCTTAACGTCGGAGATCGTAACCCCGTTTGCCGCGCCAGTCATGTCTTGGCGCGTGCGATGGGACCGAGGGTCTTGGCTTAACCGCCCGGGCCGCGAGGAAGAAAACCTCTATAAAAAATCACCCCGAAGGTTAAGCGGCGGCGCAGCGCGAGAATCTGCATGGCCACCGGGTTGGTTGGTCGTTACTGCGTTCCCCGCGGGAGCCCAGTCGAAGCTCTGCGCGGGTTAAACCCTAGACTTACCCGGGTACAGGGGGCACTGCCCGGGTGGACCGCATATTTCCCCCATACTCGTGGGAACAAAATGCCTAATAAAGATTTTGTAAAAACACACTTCACTGAGGGAAAGGGGCTAGTCCCCGACGATGATGAGACAGACGGCTCATCGTGCAGGAGCTACGAGTCGCTGAGCTCAGCGGCACCTAGCCTAGATAGGAGGAAACGTGGGAGACCACGGACGAGGAGAAGCGGCGACGACAGCTGCTCGAGCTCTGGCAGTGGGTCAGATGCTCCGGCTGCAAAGGTCGTCGCCGTCAAGGAGAAGAGGGGCAGAGGCCGACCGCCCACCACGGGCCAATATGTCGGACTCGCCCAAGCCAAGGCGGCCCTCATAGCCGCACACAAGGAGGAGATGAAGCTCCGGGCCGAGCAAGAGGTTGCGGATATGGCCCGGACGCAACGTCTCACGAGAGCAGCTGCTCCGAGCCGCTCATTGGAGTACTCGGAGATGACGGAGAAGGAGGACGAACCACTGGCCGCCGATCTGGCCAGGAAGGTCCTGGACTCAGTGGCCATCATAGAGTCGGTGGCTGTGAAGTCCGGGAACCTTAAGGGCACATTCACGCGTGCCCTTAAGGAGGCTTCGGCCTACATAAAGGAGGCGGTGGAGGAGCTCCGCAAGAGATCCTCATCGGACGAGACGAGGAGACTGCAGGCCGCAAACAAGCGCCTGCAGGAGGAGGTCAACGAACTCCGCAAGGAGATGGTTGACCTCCGAAAGGAAATGCGTGGGGGAATGCCTAGCATTGTACCCGAACCACGAGTTCGCCCCCCGCTTGCAGCCGACCGCAGGAACCCCGTGGCCCCTGCGGCTTCCGCGGTAGTCGTGGACCGAAGGAACGAGTTCCGGAAGGTCCCGATCCCGGAGCCGCAGCCTGGCCAGTCGGGGACGCCTGAGTCCATGGACGTGACGCCTCCCCTTCCCCCTGAAACCCGCGAGGGTAAGAAGGGTAAGAAGGGGAAATTCGGAAGAGACACCGTGGCCAAGGGCAAAAAGCCCGCGGCCACTAACACAGGACGAGACGCGCCCCAAATGGCCAAAGTCCAGCCCGGCGTGAGCTGGGTGGAGGTGGCCAAAAGGGGCAGGAAGAAGAAGAAAGGTGGTGCCGCGGCGGCACCGGCTCCCTCGCAGGGGTCTCAGCCCCAAGCGACAGCCGCACAGCCGCGCCGCGCCACCAAAGAGACGGTACAAAAGGTTAGGCAACCTAGACTCCGCCCCCCGAAATCGTCAGCTATCGTGCTGACGATGGAACCGGCAGGCGTGGAGAAGGGCCTGACGTATGAACGGGCTTTGCTGTTGGCAAGGTCCAAAATCAACTTGGCCTCGCTCGGGATCGAGCGTCTCGGGTTCCGTCAGGCAATGACTGGGGCCCGGATGCTCGAGGTATACGGTGAGGCCTCCGAGGACAAGGCGGACTCCTTCGCTGAAAAGCTGAAGGAGGTATTCCTCGGAATGGACATACGCGTCACCAGGCCGGTCAAGTGTGCAGACATGCGCATTTCCGGCCTGGATGACTCAGTGACTGGACGGGAGGTGGCGGAGGCTGTTGCCCGCGTCGGAGCGTGTCGCTCTGACGCGGTCAAAGTCGGCGAAATCCGCCGCAACGCTGCAGGCCTGGGCACAGCCTTTGTACGGTGCCCAGTGGCTGCAGCCAAAAAGGTGATGGCAGGCGGCCGTCTTTTAGTGGGCTGGGTTTCGGTGCAGGTCAAGCTGTTGATACCGAAACCCCTGCGATGCTTCCGGTGTCTCGAAGTGGGGCACGTCCGGGAGCATTGCAAAGCCGAGACAGATCGGAGCAACCTATGCTTCCGATGTGGCCAACCCGGTCACAAGGCGGGCGATTGCTCGGCTGAGCCGCATTGCGCAGTATGCGCAACAGCAGGAAAGCCGGCCGAGCATCGCGTGGGAGGCAGCGGATGCGCTCCACCTCCCAAAAAGAAGACGGCCACATCGGGGCGTGGTACCCCGCGTGCGAAAGCACCCCATCCACCCAGCGCTGTTCCAGCGCCGGGTAGGATGGATGTGGCCTAGGACGTGAAGGACGACTGGGCACCGGTGACGGCCACTACCACGCGGCCCTCACCAGTCCCCAGGGAAACTCTGGGTGCCGGGCTCAGGGGAGCCCGGCGCACACCTTTAGGAGTTTCGTGTATGCGCGATGTGTCACGTGTTCCGACACATCGCCATATGAGAGGGAGGAGGTGAAAGCTCCTGGTGGAGGGGTCCACTGGACCAGCGCCCGTCGGGGCAGCGGGGAATACGAAGTATGTACCGCACCCCGACGTATGGCGATCCGAGGGAACACCCCAGGTTTTTAGTGGGTAGGCCGCCCTTCTGGCGGAGAATCCCACATAACCACCGTGCCCCCCTGGGCCGGTGGTATCTATTAAAGATTTTCCTGGGTCAAAAAAAAAAAAAAAAAAAAAAAGGTTAGGTTAGGTTAGGTTAGGTTAGGTTAGGTTAGGTTAGGTTAGGTTAGGTTAGGTTAGGTTAGGTTAGGTTAGGTTAGGTTAGGTTAGGTTAGGTTAGGTTAGGTTAGGTTAGGTTAGGTTAGGTT